>OX419625.1:2500-5002500 GCA_948473465.1 Lithophane ornitopus | reverse complement strand
CCATACCCACGCGTACTAAGGAAAGTACGGCGATGCCTATAGCCATGTTTGAATGCGAATTCCAACGTGGAATGAAAATTATTTCAATGAATCCGCCCGTAAGAAACACGAATACACATATTAAAACACTTTACTTTGATTAGAAAAATAATTGAACTCACCTGATGGCAAAAATTTTGAAATTATTTTTGAACTGGTGCACAACCAAACTATAGACGTAGAGACCCAGAAGAAAATGTATGGAGCTCGAAGCAAATGTTCCCAGAGCAAGCTAGCTTGGGGTCGACTCGCGTCGGTACAAAAGCGACATCTATGTCGAACGTGATTGGCCAGTGGATACGATTCTACCAACAACACGGCGATTACAATGCATCGTGTACTACGTATATCCGTGACGTATCGATTGCGTTGTTCATATAAATTTAAACCTTATCACAGACGGTTAAGCTTGCTTTTTCATTTAACCTATCCGTCTAGAACATTTGCTTCAGAAATTTATTTCGTCGTATTTTGTTGAAATTACGCATAGAAATGGGTAGATTTTTGCATTTTAAGATCAGAAAACTTACAATAAGTATTTATCACAACAACTTTATATATAGTTACAAAAGAAGTATATCAAAAAATGACCCAGTCCACTCAACACAAGACTCCTATCGAAATGTACTCGCGCCCTATTTTAAATGCCGCCAACGTTAATTTCGAAAACGTAAAAAGCGCGGTAAACGTTAGCGGGAAAGGGACGCCAATAAAACATAGCGCTTGAATGGCAGCACGTTTGTTTACGATTTGATATTTCGTGGGAACTCGAGAAATAGTTTTTATTTTCAAAGAAATAAGGGTGTTGTGTCCTTAGTTCTTAAGGTCATACACCTAAAATACATTCTTGAACAAGATAATACCTACCTATTGAACTGAACTTTGAGAATGACGCATTGGGAAGATAAGCTGTCACACAATATTGCTTTTCTAAGCTCAATTAATTACGAGCTACCTATACCTTCACCCGAATAAATTAGATAGGTACCACCGTACTACCTACAAATTAAAACGAAAGATGGAGAGGATATTTGCAGAATTATGGTAGGTACTTATAGTATAGATAGGTACCTACCCATTACCTACCCCTACCGACTGAAGCTACATCTCAATGCCATGGGCTAGCTAGGTACATGATATACCCACGGGAATTAGGGATTTCCTACAGTAGGTGCCTGCATGAGATGATAGGTACCTACCTAATAGTACCTATTAGCTGCGCCCCGCGGTTTCACCCGCGTAAGTCTCGATCCCGTGGGAATAACTGGATAAAAAGTATCCGACGTCCTATTCCAGAACATGGTCTATCCCTGTGCCAAATTTCATCCAAATCCGTTCAGCCGTTTTAACGTGAAAGCGTAACAAACAAAAAAAACTCACTTTCGCATTTATAATGTTAGTTAGGATTAGGAATATCTACAAATAGCTAACTTTCTAGAATCAAGTGAGCTAATTACCTATCTATTATTTATTAGGAAATTACGAACCGCAGATCTTATCTCTCCTATCTATGGGTATAATAGCATAAATTATTATGCATAATCACTAATCAGCCTATAATGTTCCCACTGCTGGGACACACAGGCCTCTTTCTGTGCGAGGGAGTGGGCCACACTCCACCACGTGGGCCCAGTGCAGTTTGGTGGATGTCACATGTCGACGATTTTTTCTTTGGTTGTGTTGTTTGGCTTGTTTGTTTTCCTTCAGCGTTTTGATGAATGAATTTTACACAAAGTACCTACCTAAAGTGCCTGCTCGGGTTCGAACCCACAACATACAACTCGTTCGCGGCCGCTGCCACTGGGCCACCACCTTTATGGGTACGGTATGGTAATCCACAGCAGACATAAATCCTAGGACTTAGACCAGTCCTTTGAAAGCTGCAAGGACTTAGTTGTAGGTAAACAAAACAACTAGGTACCTATGTATCATGGCATCATACATAGGTAAGTTACTGGATCATAATTTTAGTTAGGAGTTTAGGAGGAAGGAAGTTACTGAGTAATAACTTGTTTACAGTAATTTATGATGTTAATTTAAATTAGGAATGCGATTTACCTTTGAAATCTAAGTACTTAAATGGCTGCAGCAAAGAAAAAAAATATGTCTACTAATAAGTAGAACTTAGCACTTACCTGTACCTACCTATACTCCATTTGAAATAAGATTAGACGTATAGATAAGCCTTTTTTACGTTCCGTTCAACCGATTTTGAATTCTATTGCGTTGATGGCATGCCAAATGGCAGCCGCAGTAGATAGTTGGTATTGTGTAACTTTTTTTTGCTTTTAATGCTATCCTTATGCCTACGGTATAGAAGTCAAAATCGGTTGAACGGACTGTAAAAGGGTTTGTTTTAATGTCTAATCTTATTTCAAATGGGGTATAGTTCTTGATTTAGTAAGCATAAATTCATTGAAATTAAATTTGTGTAAGTACCTAGGTGTTATCTCTCCAGGTAGTCCAATAGGTTACATCTAAGCACATAATAGGTACCTAATTTACCTTGTTAATGTACCGCATTTATAGGTTCTATACTTAGTTAATTCCCTCTGTCGCAGTCGATTGCTGATCGAAGGCGTCTCCCAGCAAGCAGGTAACCAGCAATGACTTAACGAACCCTTATAGTTTCGGCATGTCCGTCTGTCTGTCTGTTTGTCCGCGGCTTAGCTCAGAGAGTCTTAGTACTTACTAGAAAGTTGTAATTTGGTATAGGTATACTTGTAAATTACGCCGACAAAGCGGTGAAATAAAATCATGTTTTTTTTTTTACCGTAAATTTTTACGACCCCTACATAAAGTGGTGATGTTTTTAGGGTTCCGTACCCAAAGGGTAAAACGGGACCCTATTACTAAGGCTCCGCTGTCTGTCTGTCTGTCCATCTGTCACCAGGCTGTATCGCATGAACCGTGATAGTTAGACAGTTGAAATTTTCACAAATGATGTATTTCTGTTGCCGCTATAACAACAAATACTAAAAAACAGACTAAAATAAATATTTTAAGGGGCTTCCATACAACAGACATGATTTGCCGTTTTATTGATAATGGTACGGAACCCTTTGTGCGCGAGTCCGACTCGCACTTGGCCAGTATTTTTCTCGTTAGTCCCATGGGTGTCGTTGGAGAGGTCGTTTAAAAATATTGTGAGTTTGTAAAAACCATTTTTGGATTTAGGGATCCGTTTGCGAAATATTAAGCTTTAGCCCAAACCAGCTTAATGGTTGGCTAATTTTTGGATAGGTGAAAAAATTCACGACTGTAGTACTTATATCGAAATGAAAAGGAAAGCTATTATATCACAGCTAAGTATTCTACAAGTTACCGAGTAATAATCGACCAACTTACATTTGCAGTTGTAAAAACATATTGAGAACAAGTTTTTCAACTACAATGATCCCAACTACGGAACCCTTCATTGTGCGTGGTTCGACATTGGCAATTCCTCTAAAAACAATTCATTTCCTGAATTTCCAGCTGTCATTATCAATTCCTCTAATTTGACACAAAAGCAATTCGTAATTTGTGGACTATTTTACGAATCTCCATAGAAAACTGTCAAACAGATGTTTATTGAATCGCACGCAGATCATAATATGAATTGTCAGTTAGTGACATTTTACGATGATTCATATTATTTGCCTATTATTATTCTGCCAAAGTGGCTGTTTTAAGCCCCGCCAGAGCTTGTGAGCCACAATACCTACAAAAGTTTGTTTTCTAATTAAAGTTAGACCTTGTTTGTCACTCCTCCAAGAACTCAAAGGACCTTTCTACCTTTGCAGTACCAGTCTGATTTCGTTCCTGCTTCATTATCCTTCCGGCCCTGAGAGTATTTAGATGATTTATGTATTCATGTCCGGTCGTGAATGTCGTGAACAACAAATTGTTCCTTCCTATGTTTTCTCCTAGAAAAATAACTAGAACATTTCAGTACTGTTCTAAAGAAAAGTGTGAAAGAATCACTCCGTATACGATACCTATCATCACGCAAGTAATCCGCTAAGGGTTAGGGTAAGGCAGCAGAGTACCTATAACACAGCACAGCGTAGGTACACCCACATTTCACCAGTTATGTTTTAGGTCCCATGTACCTATTATGGGGCGAGTCTATTAGGCAATAGGCATTTATTTTAATCTACTAGGTTTATCTTATTGCATCATTAGTTTAGGGCTTGTCTACAAAACTGTGTTGCGACGTCGCATCACATAAATCAGCGACGGTAGGTACCCTAAGATTTTCTTAAGAAAGCTTCTGCGTTGCGAATTCGCATCGCGCCGATTCGCAGTTTTGTGTACAAGCTCTAAGCTAAAGCTCAGGTTCTAATGAATAATGGCACCGGATGTTAGTGTCTGGAATAAAAATCAACGACGTACCTATCCAATTTAAACACAATGTCAAGTGCTGATTGGCTGTTGAATTAACACAAAGATTAGCTAACAAATTGATCAACACTGTTGATCAATAATTCAGTCCAATCAATCACAGCAGTTGACATGCGTTTGACAATTTGTTAGCTAATCTATTGTGTTGATTTTCGTTTCAGAAACAGATTGTAAGTTCCACAGAAGAACTTAGTTCAAGAATTTATTTATTTATTTAACTTATTGCCAATAATTGCTGGACGGAGGTCTCTGCCAAAAAAGGACAGAGTTTACATAGCCACCACCTTGGGCTTACCGGGTTGATTGACCGCGGAGGTGCCGTAGAGCCAGGCCTTCGCACCGGGTGACGCTACTGCTGTCACCGCCTCACCGCTAGGGTATTTACTTAGTATAGGTACTACTTATTTACTTACTTTTAAAACGCCACATGGGTTGGTAGGTTATTAGCTTGTAGTTAGCTGCTTAACATAATTATGAGTTCTAATTTATGCCCACCTACCTATAATAATATGAATTAGGAACGAGTTTTGTGTGCATGGACATAAGGTTTGGTAAATAACTTCTGAAAATAGCCAGAGCAGAAGACTTACAAGACAAATTCCGAAACATGGGTTCATTGGTTATAAAAACACCAAGCTTTGCCGCTTTGCGCCATGTTTGCGCCTTTCGAAACCGTATTGAATCAGCTAAATATAATAATGGAAGAGCGGAAATAAAGTGTGGCCTCTCTGTTACTCGCGGTTTAATATTCGATACGGATCAGGTTTTACTGGTTTTTGTGACGACACGCGAGGCGTCAACTTGTTTACGCGCTCTGCCGACCGCCATGCGCTGTACATTATAATATCAATGCATTTTTTCCCTTTAGCAGGCATATACTTTCGTCAGTTTGTTATAAATCTCCCATGTTCGATACCATTTAGATAGAGGGGACCGTTAATAAAAGTATTGGGTACCGTGCGACGAAGAATTCAATAGGTAACCAACCCTATTAATAGACTCATGACATGAGAATTTTTTTTTAGGTCCTTGCCATGCACCGTTCTCACGTAGAGACGAGTCGACCGTTACAAGCCATTTTTTTCTTTGTTTGTAGGAGTTTGTAATGTTTTTGTTCATACTAGGTACTCATTACAGCTCCGGTTATCATTGCTAAATTGATAAATACACATTGCTATCACTTATCAGAATGGTAACAAGCAAAAACATCGCAAGTTTTCGATTAATCTTTTGGTCGATTGTATTCCAAGCGTAGATTCTAGTCTGATTTCAAAGATTAGTCGTCATGAACATTAGAAAATGGAGTTGATTTGAGAATACTTACACAATGGTTGTCATGGCCTCATTTTAGTCTATTGATTTTCGTTTTACTGTTATGAACAACAACCAAGTAGCTATCTACATTTACTTGAATAGTACAAAGAGATTACAATAGGTACCTACTCCGTATACTTAGTGAAATAAATGGCTAAAAACCTGACTATTTAATTAGAATAAAATGATACCTACGCGGTACCTAATGCAAGAATGCATTATAAAGGCGGCGACACGTGTTGATATCAAGTTATCATTGTGCTGACCGATTAAATGGGCGCCAACATAAAGTACGGTTGACCTAAACGACTTGATAAGTTTCGTATTTCAACGTGATAAGCACTTTTGAACGTAGTCAATGCAATTTAGTTTGGTTTAATAAAATCTCTCTGAATGTTTCATGATAAAACAATGAGACTGGAGTAGTTTTGATTCATTATGAGTACCTATAGGTACTTAATACAAATCAGTTTTAGTATTTTCCTCATTTGGTTATGTAGAAATAGAACCGCAATGCAATTAAAATCGAATGAGAATACATTTATAAGGTACTTTTAAGGATGAATGATTCCGACAAATATCGCTTCTATTTTTTCTTTTTCTGTATCGCTTCTATTTATTTTATTATTATTTTTCACTGCAGAATTGCAGATGCGCTTTAAAATTATTTGGCCAACAGACTCATTATTTATTACTTTTTTTTTTACCCTAACCTACCGCAAAGCGCGCCTTTTCTCTTCTAGGGAACAACCCGGGTAACACAATAGCAATAGGTCCCTTATGAAAAAAAAAGGGCGGCGTGGAGCGAGTCGGCTCCTCGTTTCGGGTTCGGCGCATACCCCATACTTTGGTAACTCAGTAGAGAAAGGCATTTTTGATACTTTTTATATGGCGCGTCGGCTAGGAGAACCGTGAACACTGATGTTAATGTTCCTTTCTTGTTCAAGTAACGGTTGCATTTTTGTTAAGAATTGTACTGAGAATTTGGGTATTGTTTTTATTAAGTACCCATTTAAATCTTTTTCATTGTCATTTTGTTTATGTGCTACATTTTCTTAAGTCTGAGAAAAAGTTGAACCCGACTGTAGACAATAGAGTAAGTAAATGTGGATATTGATGATTTTTAATTAGTTAGGCTAAAATGAAATTTGTTGTCGACATCAAAATAACCTAGTAAACTAAATATTAGTTACCGAGTATTTCTCGCCAAAGACCACTGTTAAACTAAATCATTCTCTGCGTAGGGCCTTCAATATTAATGATGTATAATCGTGTTATTTAAAAAAAAAGATCGACCGCTGCTGTCATTTTTGTCTAGCAAATAAAAAAAGTCATAGTTTAGTAAACTATTAGAAATATTTTCTTTGCTATGACGACAAGCATAGGCGAGTCGCAAAATGTCTTTATCATTAATCATTACATAGACAAAAAGCCCACTTCATTCTTTTTTTAAATCCTTAGAAAACCATAATCAATAAAAAGAAACGCCAAATAAAAATATAGTCTTATAATAAAATACAATACACTAACATTACAACTAAACTGGGGCTTCTATCGCTTACATAGGTAATACCAACTTTCAAGACAATTACAACTGATCTTAACACATATTATTATTTACATTAAGTTATCCATCAAGGATTTTATAACACATTGACATAACACACCACTATTTTGCATCACAATTTAACCATAGAATAAAACAGTTCTATGCTTTAACTGAATGGGAATATAATACGAATATCACATACATTATGATCCCTATGTCTTGAGGAAACATGAATTACAAGGGTGGGACAGATATACATGCAAGTTGCGCAAGCGCAGCTTAGAGATTGCAGATTCAGTAAATACATACGTTTTCTGATATTTCATACGCGTTGAGTTGAATTAGGTAATTACTTAGCGTATGACATATGTGCAATATTAACTTTTGCATCTCATTCAATGATTCAACACAAATAACTAAAAATAATGATTGACAAACAAAAAATGATGTATAAATCAGTTATTGGGTAAACTTACGCCCGGTTTCAAAAAGCTTATTCAGTATCAGTGATTTGATTAGCTGTTGTTTTTTTTTTAACCAATAACATCTAGCATGAGACTTTTTACTGACCAGCAGGGTAATTGCGTAACACACAGTAGCAATGGCTTTCATTTTGAGTTCAACAACATTCATTGCGTTATTTTCGTTGTTGAGCAGACAAATTTTTCGAACATTTTGAAGCAATGGATTAGCATTATTCTTAAAAATTATTCACATTGTGATTGATAGTGTGTTACGCAGGCTATCAGACACCGGATGGAGTAATAAAACAGAGGCTTATAGTGTAAGTACGTTGTGATTTCAGTCACTTCCACTTCCGCTCTCGTCGCCAGATCCACCTGAAGACGCTTCGGGTTCTGATGAAGAACTCTTTGCTTTCTCCTTCTTTGACTCCTTGGTCTAAAAAAATAATAATGTTAGTGAATACTTGTATGCATGTCATCAGTTTGTTTTGGAGTTGCTGAAAGTGCTGTGAGAGGATTTCGTCAATTGATAGTGGGATTCAAACTTATACCGAGTAGGTACAAAGTATCTTATACATTCAACCAATCAACTCAGCCTATCGCAGTCCACTGCTGGACATAGGCCTCTCCCAGGCTGCGCCACAACACCCTATCCTCCGCGTCTTCGTGTCTTATATATTGCGGCTTATTTAAAATATTTCTACACATATAAACCAGGCCTAGTAGCATCCCGAAGCCCTTGTGACCGGTTGATAGCATTAGGCTGGCCCCTTATGGAACTTATAAATACATATCGGCGAAATATGGGTAGGTACGTCAGCCAATGGGAGAGCAGGCCACGTTTTTACCTACTAATATTTTTAACAACAACAAAACATTAATTCAAGCGGCACGATTCTAGATGCAAATTGTGTACCGCATCAACAATAAGTATTCTGACGCGCTTCCGTATGCGCCTGCGGCTGATAAAAATCTACACTTACTATTAGAATCAGTTGCGCGTGACCACGGCAACACGTGTGTAGTGTGAATGAAGTTACTACTGCATTTTTATTACACAATCTTTATAACACTAGCACACGTTCAATATAAGAATAGGATTCATCTTTTGGCCATTTTGTGACCTTCTAGCTGTCGAAATAACCTTAGTGGCGTCGTCAAATTAGCGCGTTGTATCGAAAGTGCTAATGACTCACCAATGGTCAAAGTGATGTATTAAGCGTTGGAATAGTATTAGAATTATAATTGGAGTTATGAGGATTACATCACCTATAGAGCCCCGAACATGAGACAAATTTTACGAAGCCCGTCTATTTTATACAGCAGTTTACCTTATGTGCAAAGCACACAGATATTTGGGGTTTATTTATAAACATTGCTTAATAAGTGACGTTCAAACGTCAAAAAAGTATGGTTACACATTCGCTTATCATTACTGAACTTCAAGCAACGTTTATAAATAAACACTTTGATTTGGGAATTTATAAGATGAATAAGTACAGAGATTTAAAGGCCATAGATCAACTGCGAACGAAGCGCAAATAAAATCTCCTAGTATATTCAAATGTCCACCAGGGACTTCTTGATATATAGGAACCAATCTCAACCACTGTAAAAGCAGAGTTAAAGTAACGACAGTTGGACATCATACAAAGGTTTTATCCTTACTAATATTATAAATTCGAAAGTTTCTGTCTGTCCGTATGTTACGTTTTCACGCCTTAACCACTGAACGGAATTGAAACAAGGATGGCACCCTGGGGAAGGACATAGGCTACTTTATATCGACATACCGCGCGAAGCCGCGGGCGGAAGCTAGTCGTGAATATTTGGAAGAAATAGGGTGTTCGGAACATACACGATGAAACCTGATGTAGGCGGAATATAAACCAATTCTATTGGTCGATAGTCTGTAGTTCCACAGTTCAACGATGGAACCCTTGAAAGCTATGCTAGCTTAGAAATGAATATCAAACAACAAAACTTACATCTTTGGTATCCTTCTTCTTCTTATCCTTTTCCTTCTCCTTATCAGAATCAGAAGAGCTATCATCATCTTCAATATACTCTTTACTAGTAAACTTGCCACCGGTTCCAGCGCCTGCGTTACTGACAGTTTTCGCCTTCTTGCTAGCCGGGGGCGTTTTCGTCTTCTTCTCTGCGGCCTTACGTTCTTTTTCGGCTTGCTTCTTCTTCTGTTTGAACTCATCTTGAGCGCCGCTGTCTTTGTACTTCTTCATGGCAACGTTATACTCTTCCTTCGATTTGTTAGCTTTCTCTTCCCATTCCTGTGTAGAGAAAATTATTTAGTAATTGTATTTGGGGAAATAATAAAATAAAAAAAACCTTAGTTGTTTTGTATTTTTAAAGCAGAGTCTGTAAATATAACATAACATCACGCCTGTAATCCCCGAAGGTTGAGCAGAGGTGTACGTACACCCACATTTCGCCAGTTATGTTTTTTAAGTCCCATGTAATATTTTGTGCCATCAAACGGGCACAAACTCAGACTCCAGGCTGCTACTGAGCCTGCCAGGGTTGCGGGAAAGTCCGAAAGGGATACCGGGACCTTGGCAATGGACAACAAAAAGTAACACGGGTGGGTTTTAGTCAGTAAAAGTCTGACACGCCCTTCCGCTCCGCCCAGAGCGGGAGAAGTCATTTGATGATTTCCCAAACTCAAAAAAATTAAATAAAGGCTGTTACTGAGAAATTCCAAATGGAAAAATCTAATAACACTTTGCCCGACCCACGAATCGTACCCAGGACCTCATTCTCAGCAGTAGCGCTTGCGAACACTAGACGAACACCACTAAACGAGGCAATCCAGCGTAAATAAATACATTCATAAATATCGATAGTATGCGCAAAAATACATTGTTATACCTGACTATTGAAGACGTGTTTGACTGCAATAGAAGTGTTTATTTCCTTTGTGTCTATTATTCAAAGATTCATTAGCTACTATTGGAATGATATTGTTTTAGTAGCTCATTAGTCGGATGTTTGTGACTCAGGCACCGCTATTATGAAGTTTTATTGCCATCATGATTCCAGTGCAAGGGAGAGATGGAGCTATACGCTATACATGACCGCTAGCACCATCCCTTTTTCCGTCTGGAATTATAATGGCATTTATACTTCATAATTCGGCCCCAGCTCCGCTATCAGAGGGCGTAAACAAGTGGCAATCGCTTCCAAAGCGTTTCGTATTTCTACAACAACTTTCAACAGGATTGAAATAAGCTTTTCGATAGCTTATGTCAATTCTATAAATTTTTGCCTTGTCCATCATCGTTATCGCTGATAGAATGTCACTTTGTCTAGGGCCTCATACTGACACAATAGCACGTTCTTACACGAAAGAAGACCGCCTAATCATGCCGATATTATCTAACTTAATCAATGTCTCTCATCTCAATCACGAGCAGCAATGTGAGGTAACTTACAGATTTAACATATATATAAATATACGAAAGTAACTCTGTCTGTCTGTTACAATTTGATGGCAACACGGGTAGACTATGACCCGGGTTAGGACATAGGATACTTTTTATTCCAGTAGTACATTCCCTGGGATACTTTCCAAACTAAACGCGAACGAAATCGTGGGCAAAAACTTGACAAAAAAAAAAAACTTACAGATTTATCCTTCAGATCTCTCCACAGCTCGCCTCCCTTCTTGGCGACCTCGGTGACCTTGATGCCGGCGTTCTCGTCCATGATACTCTTGCGGTTCTCATTGAGCCACAACATGAAAGCGGTCGCCGGTCGTTTGGGCGCGTTCACGTCTTTCTCACGTTTCTTGGATTTTTCCTTGCGTTTACGTGGTCCTTCCGACTGTAATGTTAAGGTAATTAATTAATAGTTTTTTTTATGTAATTATATGTGTGATATAAAAGCAGGTCGCCCTTCTTATGGTGATCACCGCCGTCTAAGACCAGCACCCATACCTTTCAAACCTAAAACCCGCATCGCTGCATTGTGGTCGAAAAAGCTATGCTTGCAGTACTTCTCAGAAGAGCTCTTTCAAAAAGCGCTCTTGTACTACTACTTAGAAATGTTACTTTCTAGCATCAGCAAGGTTAAAGTTATTCGCCAATAAGTGTTACAATACCAATAAGACCAACCCTAGCTTGCTATCATATAATCTTGTTACATTATTTTATAGTTTAAAAAGTTAACTTTGCTCAATCTTATTTTAGTTTACGTTGTTAACTTTTACACTTTATCAGTGGGCCTAAAACGGTCACATTAGCAATTCCTCTAAAAGCATTTCATTTCCTGAATTTCCAGCTTTCATTAGCAATTCCTCTAATTTGACACAAAAGCAATTCATATTAAGTGGACCATTTTCCGAATCTTCATAGAAAACTGTCAAACAGATGAATTATTTCGTAATATGAATCGCACGCAGATCATAACATGAATTGTCAGTTTGTGACATTTTCGGATGATTCATAATATTTTCCTGTTATGATTCTGCCGAAGTGACTGTTTTAAGCCCCCTGATACCTACACGGTACAATTTCCGGTATTAGTCGGTTCGTGTATTTTCATACATATTATACGTAAAACAGGTACTTACAATACTAACACACTATTACTTAACAGGTACTTGGGTGGTTGGTTAGGCATTGTATGTAGTAAGAGTACTTCACAATGATGCAGCATAAATGTGAAAATTTGCATTCATTCATTTAAATTTTACGATTGTATATGGTTATATGACTTTATCATTTATTGCGTTTGCGTAAAGAACATGTTCACCTAAAGCAGTAATAAAGATTGGGGAATTTGAAGGCGCACTCAGTTCGGATAGTGATCGGTTAAAAAAAAAATTGCCGATGCTACATCTAAGTTGTGACTGTCCTGGGTTGTGGAGGTCAGATAGGCAGTCGCTCCATGTAAAATACAGGTATTCAGCTGCATCCGGTAGGACTGGACCGACCAAAGGCTAGGCAGATTGATTGATTTTTGAGATACTTACAATAGTAATAGCCTTCTTGGGTTTCTTCTCTTTCTTCTTCTCCTTCTTGCCATCGTCATCCGATGCGGCGTCATCGTCGGAGCCTTCTGACGATGACGGGTTGGTGTCGTATCTACAGGTAATAAAGAACAACTTTGTCAGTAATAAATTAATAATACGGTTTTTACATCAGAAATAATCTCAATAAACTACCTCAGGATCATGGTGAGTCAGTTGCGACTTTTTATTTTGGATTGTATTTAATGATATAACTAAGAAATCCCAATGTTTCGTCAAGTCGTAAAAACTGTGCGAAACAGGAGCGTGTCGCTAACTAATATTATAAATGCGAAAGCAGGGACTTGAAACGTTATGAAATAACGTTAAAATACCGCTATGTATAGTTCCACTAACGATTATTTCTACCGTTCCACCCGGATTGTAACTAAATTAATAGTTGAAGATTTCGTTATATTACCAAGAAATTAGTTCATAAATAGTTACTGGAACTATATATAACGCTATTACGTAACGTTATCGTGCCTCTATTTTGAGTAACGTTTGAAGTCCCTGTGCGAAAGTGAGTTTGTTTATTACGCTTTCACGCTAAAACGGCTGACCGGATTTGGCACATGTGTAGACTATGACCTGGGGATCTTGACTTATGCAGGTGAAACCGCGGGACGCAGCTAATAAAACTATAAAGTACTAACTCCTCGGCGACGTCGCTCTCCTTCGCCTTGTCCGGGTTGAAGTCCTCGTCGGTACTCTCGTCGCTGTCCGAGTCTCCCGAGTCTCGTTCCTTGGCCTCGGCCTTCACTCTCGCGAGGTACGCGTCTGGTTCCTTCTCTGTGTCCGAGTCGCCGAAGTCATCGTCGTATAGGGCCTTGTCCTAGCGAAAAAAGCGGACAAATGTTACGTTTATACTTTGTTGCAGAAGATATTAAGGAAGTGGGCAAAGCTTTGATTCATTTTTATATACATTCAATGCTCGTTGAATGTAAAAGATCTCTTCGAGCGATAAGAACGCCCATTGACACGCCCTAATTCTTATTTGTAATTTTTATGTTGTACATACAAAAAAGATTATTTTTATCAATCTACTAAAATTTTCTTTTTTTGCTCTGGTTAATGAGCCAGTGTCAATTGCCCAATACAAAAAAAAAACATTTTTAATCCCAGTTTGCAAGACAAAAGTGAACACATCATAATTATCTGTCAATAAATAGGAAGTATTATTTCTTCGTATAATCTAGCTACAGTAAAAACCTATATTTTCACCTCACAAGCTCGGAAAGATTCTGTTTGTCATTCGAAATCTGCGTGGAAAAGTGCATTTTCCCCGCTAGCGTGGAAAGAGTTTTTAAAATTCGAACCTTCCTATTCAACAATTTTCTATACCGTCGGGTCGACTGATAATGCATCAATACTTATTTTATGTCAGAGCGCCAACCTCATTTTTAGAATAATCGCACTGGCCAGCACGAAAAAAATCGCTCAACGCGCCTAAAGAAGTTTTCACATAAAAAAACTTTATATAATTTTCTTCTGTATATTCAATTCACTTTCCACCATTTGGGTTTATTTAGCGGTGCAGAGTTAGTGCAAGCGGTACATAATGCCGAATTGCTTTTAATAGCTTTCTTCCGGAAAAATTACGCAACAAGTACATAAATGCTTAGGTACAATATTTTTGTTCAATGCATGGAGACACCTAGCATTTTCCTCGCTGTAGTGAGGTGAAAAGTTGTGTGTTTCGCTCGGCAGCAAAGTGTTTCTGGGTCTCGTACCTTTGAAACCCTAACCAAAACCAAATACAGGTACTCGCGCGAAAAAACAACTTTGCAGCCTTGCATAACAAATAACTATTTCTATTGTATTGTATTTGATCTGCATTGGTTTAGTTATTATTTTGTGTTTCCTGTAATAAATCAATGATAATTATATAATTTGATTCCTTTAAAATGGTGTAAAACTTACATTCTTGCCAGTGTTCTTGACGTGTAGTTTCTTAGAGGTGATGTAGTCGAAGAGCTTGTCGTATTCACCCTTCTCAATACTGCTGAATGTGTGTACACTACCTTGCTTCAGCTCTATCTCGAAATCGAAGGATCTGAAGACATTAATAAATAATTGGTGAGAATTCTTGTTTGATTTTTTTCATTTTAAGTATTTTGACATAACAAGATACAAATGGAACAATCGTACTAACTAGAATTCAAATAAAAAAGAAACACTTAATTCTCATTTAGAATCCAATAAGAAAAACATTTCATACTTTTTTGGGCATTTGTGTAATCTTCTACCAAGATTTATGAGGGTTAAACAAAAACGACGAAGCGCTTCGAGAAAAGCTAGGTAGTGCCCTCCTTGCGCTTCACTTGGCTCGTCTTGGCGGGGGCACTCCCGTGCCCCCAGATACATAATATTATAAATTAAAGTCGCTTTTCATGTTTGTCTGTATGTCCACATTGTTCTTCTAAACCCCGCAACAGATTTCGATGAGCTTTTCACCATCGTTTAGAGAATTTATTCCGGAAGGAGAAATCACGATGTTTTGTCAAATCGTAAAAACCGTACGAAGCAGGAGCGACTCGCTAGTAAATATTATAATAATCCTCTTTTTGACCGAAAAAGATAATTATTTCCTCTCTGTCTTACCATGTAGCCCACTGCTTTGTATGAAGAATCTATCATTAATGTCCCAGTATACTCACTTGGTAGACGAGGCGCCTCCTCTCGCGAAGTTGACAGAAGCGATCTCCTCGAAGCGAATGTGCACAGGCGGCTTGTGCACGTATATGAACCCTTTCTCTAGGGGATATAGGTAACCAGCCGCGGCCTTGTAGGAACAAGCAATCGCCGGCGTTTTGTGGTGACTGTAATCAAATACCGACGTATTGGATTTAGCTATAAGTTTTTATACAGGGTGTAAGGGACAGCCCGTCGCAGACTGATAGGGTGAATTCAGTATATCATACTAAGACGGCCGGTATATGAAATTATTTCAGGAACGTTATGGGAAATCCAATAAACCTGATTTGTTTTATTACCTCACACGCAATGTATCGTTACCGTGGCAAAATGTACGTAGCCGCACTCTGCGTGGAGGGGGAGCGCGGTCGTTCGCTATTTCAACATCCATTGTTGTTTTTGTTTATTTATAAATGGAGTGCTGCGTACAGAGAATATAATTTTACATTGATATAAAGGAATAATAACAAAAAAAAATTAAAAAAAAAAGAAATTTTTCCTGAGATAATTTCCGGTGGAATATGATTCAAAATAAGGAGCTGAATGCCCACTGTTAATTTGCGGAGGGCTGTCCCTAACACCCTGTATTATTGTTAATACATTTTTGGGTTATTTAATAGTAAATGTGTTACCCTAAGAAGTCTCCAGGACCCGTCACACGTCTGTTGATGATGACCTTCATAATTTTGGCGAGCACCTCATACGTTGGGCCGGACAATTCCTTGTTTATCTTATCTTCATATTTCTCTTTTAATTCTTCCCTGTAACACATTATTAATTTTAAGTTAGTTCCACTTTAAGAATTACGTATAGAGTATTATTATTATCATAATACAGTACCAGGCCGTTAATATGACACATCGAGCTTAGAAAGCGACTTAGGCTGCCGACTTAGGCTGCCGACTTAGGATATGTGACGGTATGTAGTTGAATATATCGACTGGGCGCGGTTGCTGCGATGCAGTCCGTCTGATTGTAGCCTTAGAAGCGGTGTTTCTTCTCAGATCGCGTACTATTTAAAACGGATCATCGCGCGAATACGCGGTCATCCGAATGGTGTCAGAATAGTCGTATAGGATACACCAACCGCATCAATTTTTAAAATATTATTGACGTAAAGTGTTTGTACAAACCTACTTACAGAAATAAAATCATTTATGACTGTGTGACATATTATGAATGACATGACGAAGCTATACAAAGCTGTACTTATTCCAAAATTCGATATCTCATATTTACGTATTTACGACAGCATACTGTATGTATCTCTTCTACTTACTCTGTAAAAGGTAACTCCAGGCTAGTTTCCTCTTCAATACCAAACAGCAGTACCAAGTAATGGTACCTAGTCTGACCCTGCTTGATGGGAGGGTCGAGGGAAACTACGAAGAACATCTGTCTGGTATCCTTATGGGGTAGGAGGAAGAGACGCAGGACTGTAGACATGGGGATCTTGTAGTCGAAGGTTTTACCGTGGAGCTGGAAGAATGTCTGGAACACCTTGATGTCGTAGCGACCACTGTGGAAGAAAAGATGGTGTGAATTTTTTATAAGTTTGAAGGATGCAGTCGGAATCTTTTAGTGGTAGTTTCATAAGCTTTTATAGGGCAGGGTAAGTGCAAATAAGAATCGTACTGACTGCAAGATCTACAGTATATCACACAGGTCGCTACTTAGGCCCAAGCAGAGTATAATGTAAGTCGTGGTGAGAATAATAACTATTAGCATAGCAACACACCTGCCGAAAATTAAATTATACGACGGAAATTCGACGCGCTTAATTCAGAATCAAATGACGCGACCGCCTGAAGTGTTGTATGTCATTTAAAAAGCATTTTAGGCGTAAGCACTTCGAATTTCCATTGTCTTAATTTCGGCAGTTGTGTTGCTGCGATTATAGTCCGTAATTCGTGCCCATACAAGAGAAGGAATGACATACCGAGGTGTAAGACACTGTAGCTCTCTAAATATGGCGATGGCGTCACCGGACACCGATATGACGCTGGCTTTGGTCATGACCTGCTGATGGAATGCCTCCACCGCGTCGATGTCTCCTCCCAACTCGCTCGTCGGGATGTGGAAGCGCATCTCCATAAGGGATACTGGTGTGTCGTCATTCTGTTGAAATAAAATATGATGGAGATTTAGGAGACTGTGATAGTAAAGCAAATAAAATTGAAGTAAAGTATGTCTTGTTGAATTCTCATAGTAATCTAGCCAAAAGCCTGCCTTTGCGTCACTGTCCGCATGCTTAGCAGGACATGAAGGCTGTTTTCCAGAAATAAAAAATTCACGTCACTCTTTTTTTCATAAACAGTTAGTTTTAAGACGGATTACTGTGGGCCTATGGCAGTTCAACTTCTTTATGTTCTAAGTTATTAATGAACTGAATTATAACAACACAACAAAAACTTAACTGATTTATCACAAAAAAATTCAATCTTTCCATCTCAAGACATAAATATGTTGATCCCTGTAAAAAAACTCATCCTGATATCCTATTTAGTGTACACCTGTAACATTTTTCGTTGTTTGCATTCTACAATTTTATATAACCCGTTGTGTTTTTAAGGGTGTTATATTAAATACATTGTGGCGGTTTCTTCATCGCCACATGCGAATTACGCATCAAAAGACTTGACGTCACACAAAAATCCTGACGTCACATAAATCCTGCATTGCACAATTAAAGTTTACCGTGCAGTGGACATATATACAAGAACCCAATATCAATCGTTGGGCACTTGCCCGCCGGACACAACACCCGTCCTCCCTCTTCTATGGAGTATGAGTGAACTTTACACCCTGTATCATACCCCTAAAAAATTTATGAATATAATAGTATGGATGATTAAGGACAAGCAAAACCTTTTTGGTATGATGTGCGTTGTGCAATTTACTTGTCTAGTTTGGAGCTTAATTACATAATTACAAACTTAAGTATACTAGTGTGATATTGATAAATAAAACTAGCTACAGAATTATTGCACAATATTATGTAAAATATATTTTCACGAACAAAACCCAAACCAATTAAATAGTCAAAATAACAAAAATATAATAAGCCTTTATATCTTTATAGAAAACTAGCTGCCCGCTCCGGCTTTGCACAGGTAGCACTGAGTACCTACCTTACTTACTTATCAACCTACCCTACCTAACTACCAACCCTACCTACCTACCCTACCACTTAGGGGTATGAAAAATAGATTACAACCGATTCCCAGACCTACCAAATGTACATATAAATTTCATAAAAATCGGCCAACCCGTTTCGGTGGAGTATGGCAACTAACACTGTGACACAAGAATTTTATATATTAGATTAAGGTGGTGAAAACATTAAGAAAATTATTATTTAGAGCTCAGTTATTGTCATAATCATCATACCTCATTATTTCCACTATAACCATAATTTACCTGATGGAACTCAAGAGTGACTTCATTCTTGCCTGTGTTGCACTGAGATACATTGTGCAGTGGGATTTCAAATGCAGTGTTAGTTCCAACATTAAAGCTCAGCACCGCACCATTGAACTTAGCTGTACCCCAATTCCAGCCTTTTAAGGAGAGCTCTTTCTCTAACATGTCCTTGTGGTAGTTAGTCTTGAAGAACTTCGCCACTTTCTCTTGTTCCTGAAATTAATAGTTTAGGGAGCTATTTAGTAGTTGCTTTATGTTGGCTGTATGATAAGTAAATAGCCAAAAAAGGTTATGTTCATGAAGGGATTTGTTAAATATTTTTGGTGAGTAATTATTATTTGTAGCTAGCAAAAAAGTTACCACAATATTCCAAACCAATTTTTTTTTAAATTAATCTTGTTTCATTTTCAATGTAATTGTACATTTATCAAAGGTTCATTATAAGCATATGATATAAAATATATAACTTTATATAAGGATTTGTTATGGAACTTACCCCATCCTTGAAGCCACCGTATCTGTGTAACGTGCCGTTCTTCAGGAACACTCTCAGGCCCCACGACCCTATGAACTTCTGAAAGTTGACCAGTTCTATCTCATTTGCTGGGATCTGTTCCACCTTGCCGGTCTTGCTGTTTTTAAACACTATGTTCTGGTCCGTCATCTTTAATCTCCCAGGAACCTGGATTTTTCCAATAATTACACTTGAATCATAGTAACTTTACGAAGTTTAATCAAAAAACAAATTGTTTGACAAAACGTACCATTGCGCCCTTGATCTCGGCTTGCACATCGTTGTATTCGAGAAACTCCATTTTCAAGTTTTCAGTCAATCACTGCAAAATATTGAACTTGTATTAACTGCTTTAAAATGTGGCCAGTATTGTCCTCCACGCGCTAAATGTTGAATGAAAAAAATCAGCGGCATGAACATCAACGAAATAACAAAATTGACATTTGTGATCAGTGACAGACCAGACAGTATCTGGGTGACCAAGAACAACATTAATTTCCCACATTTTGTGGGTATACTGGTATTACTAACACAGATTACTAGCATTACTATATTATATCTCTATGACTAGTATACTTTCATGCTAGCTAGTAATGAGTATTACTAGCATGGAAGCATGCTAACTAGGAGAGTGGAGTACATTAAGTCGCGTACCCACTAGGGCCGCGCGGCTCCGCGAGGCCAAGCCGCGCGGCTGAGCCTCATGAGTTTGTAAACGTACGACGAGACTCGGCTGCGCGGTTTGCCTTATGGAGCCGCGCGGCCCTAGTGAGGACGCGGTTTTAGGTTAGTTAGTTAGGGACTCGCTGCGAGCGAAGTGGTTAGTCGCGTGGTCGTCGTGGAATCAGTGTTGGGGGTTTGGGCTTTATTGCCACTTGCCCGAGGACTTTGTCTCTGGGTCCCTAAACTTGGGAACCGGTCTTTAGGTTCCCTCTCTATCCCACAGGAGCACCCCCACCCCGGGGGTGCTTTATTGCGCACCTAGCCGCAGTAGGGTGAGTGCCCACCTCCACGAATTTTATTTATGCTATCCGAGGAGCGACATGCAAATACAACCCCACATTCTACAATATATTCGCCATGTATTACAAAATTTCGATAAGATTTTCGCGTGTATTTTTATCGCAGGGTGGGCTTAGTCATAATACTAATATTTGATTGGACCTTCAGGGTGGACATAGGCGGACTATTATTCAGTAAAATATAGGGGAATTACAATAGACGTAGATATTTAGTAACCTATTTCACTTACACTATTCCTTTAGATCACGATCGCGGGGGACCTCGGCGGCAAAGTTGGAAAGACGGCCGTCTGTTTTTGAGCCAAACCTATACTCCATTTGAAATAAGATTAGATATTTAAACAAACCTTTTTACAGTCCGTTCAACCGATTTTGACTTCTATACCGTAGGCATACGGATGGCATTAAAAGCAAATAAGGTTACACAATACCATGTCTACTGCAGCTGCCATTTGTCATGCCACCAACGCAATAGAAGTCGAAATCGGTTGAACGGACTGTAAAAAAGGTTTATTGAAATGTCTAATCGTATTTCAAATGGAGTATAGGTAGGCTCTCTAATCTGTGGCTACACCACCCGATAAACTCAAGAGCAGTCACGATAACCTCACCTGAATACTGCTCGGTCGTCATTAGTGAGGTTGTCGGCCGATGATGTGATAATTTCTCCATTGTGCAAATGATCATTGACTGTTTTTCTACGACAGGCTGAGGCTGTTGATTATAATAACTGTGTTATTATGTGTACCGTCCCAATATGTTGCCGTTCGGTTCCTGATTATTGTCTTTGTAAACGAAACTCTAGTGTCAATTTGACAGCTGTTGTTCTCATTTAAATTTTTAACATCTTTCATTCATTCATTCACTCGATTCACTCATTTTTTGTGGGCGGACGACGGACGTGTTTTATGTTGTTAATTTCAGAATTTATATTTTACGCTATTGTATTCGATAAATAACAGTTTTATGTGCTGAATTTGGAATTAATATACAAAATATATTTAAATTACAGTGGAAAATTGTATAAATGCTTTGACAGAGTACTAGTCCGCCCTCATTTATAAATTAAAATTGTGTCGTGTTTGGTCTAAGTACCTCCGCTAGTTTATTTTTCGTAGGTGTGTATCGTATGTGTGTACTCTATGGCGTCACTATCCTTGCCTCGAGTCCTCCAGCTGAAGAAGAACAGCTTGGATGCTGAACGCGAGCAGTTTGAGAAGTTTCAGGTATGTTTGTTGACCTTCTCAAACTTGCAATTTTGACCTTGCCATATTTTGTGTTGTTTTTGCAATAAAGTCTCACAGTTTTGTGTAGGATTCTGTATAAAAACTATCTCATATATTTGTCCAGTCAAGTCTGGTACAAAATAATTATATGTATGTAGTTATAGCACTAGCTAGCTAGCTGAGAATTATATTGTCTTGTATACAGGAAAACTACACTTCAATGACATAAGCTACATGCCAAGGTCCAACTGCAGGGTCTTGCTTGACGCAAGCTGAGCAAGATCATTTTTACAGCTAAAAAAATGAGTTATTTATTAAGTATGTTGAATGAAAACTTACTTAAATCTATTAATAGTCAGTCAAATAGTAAAATGTGTACAAGGAAGGAAGGAGTATTCAGAGGAAGTTTAAATTGATGGCTGGTGACAGGAATGCTGAGCTTGTCATATTGTCCTAGTATGGACATCTGATGTAGAGGAATGAGGAACATAATTATTACACGAAAAGTGTTAAGCATGATTGTGGATGTCTTATAAATTCATAATAGCCTATTTACCAACTGATATAAGGGTAAAGTATTGTGGACTGGGATGGAAGTGAATTTTGAAATGATTGCTGATCGAGAGATACAAGACCAGTACATATTGCAGCAACCCCCCATAATTGAGATAATGGCAGCGGCATACTAGTACACACCATTTGTAAACATATTTTTTTATCTACTAATTTAAGCACAAAAAGACATGATTAAAAAAAAAATATTGTTGCATAAAGAAGTTGGTGTTATTGTTGTCATATGATAATTCAAGAATTTCCTGAATTTTTCCACCTCAGTGTGCAAATTATCTAAATCCAGCTATAAAGCAGAAGTATTATTGTTTTTGCTAGTATTAACTTATTCAGACACAAGAAACACTTGGGTCTGAGGGCCCTGTGTTGGTGGTGGGCATGTGCTAATTACTGTTTTTGATGGTGACAAAATAAAATAAATATTATTAAGTATTTATTTAATTAACAAATTAAGTAGGTATCTATTTCCAGATTTTCTTTCTGAAATAATCACATGTAGTTCTATCAGTCAAACCATATCCTTTCAAATCATTTCATTATTTGAGTCTTGCATGCATTATTTACTACCCAGAGCACAGACCGCGGACATACCAATTTGGAGGGAAATTGTCAGTTGCGCCACAGTTGCGGAAACGCGGCGACACGCTGGTCGCAAACCATGTCGGTTACGTCATCTCCGCCACCTGTGTATACAAACACTACCATAACTTAGCATACGAATAAAAACAGCGAATGTATCTGACTAAACGCACCATCTATCTCTTTGTCTATGCCACATTGTAACCACGTCTAATCGCCGCCGTTCTTTATGTTACATCAATGTTTCCGCTGCATGAAACATTGCCTTCCCTCTGTCCTGTAAATCTTATCAAATTATTGCTACACTATACTACATTGACTGCGTCGGAGTAGCTACGGATCCATATTAGAGCAAGGGGCAAACCATAGTGTACCAACTGTCCCACTTTTCAATTACGTACCTCAGTTTATCAAAGACCACTGCTGGGCATTGGTCTCTCCGAAGTTGCGTCTCAGCTAAAGCACCCTATTCTCCACCTTCTGTAACCAGCCAGTACCACCCAGCCGAATTTTTAAGATCGTCGGTCCCTCTACCTGGGGGGCATCCCACGGTACGCTGATTTGCGATCAAGTATTTGTTGAGTTTGACTCATACACTGTAGTCTATTCATAATAATTATTTTCGTTAGATAATGATAGGATAATGATAGGATCCGAGTTTGTTCTGAGGCAATTTTTTTAAACTGAAATTCTGGTTGCGGCCACTCTTGGCTTCTTGAAACATGTTTCGTCATTTTCAACTGGTTTATAATTAGCATCTGTTTTTGTAGGTTCCTAGTTCCTAGGTTCCTACTGATATTATTCACAACCGGTTTTCATACACTATAATCAAATACTATAACACAATTTTATTAATCCATTAATAGTTTTAATCCTAGCTATCTATTCCAACTTCAAATAATGCAAAATAAATTGTACGATTCCTCTTTGAGTACCGATGTGTAACGTCTACAAACCAATAAATATCTGCTGCAATCGCCAAGCTATTTTATTCGATACCTATGCTTGCGATAGTGAAAAGCGTTGGCCGATAGTTCGCTGTTGCAGAGTTTTTGTTATCAAACAGATAATGAACGATGTGAGGACTCGCGTTCGATAACTTATCACTGCGATACTTTGTCCGCTGACAACACTCAATTTAGTTACAAATAGATTCCGAGGATTATACTCGTGTTATCAGAAGTTTCTAGCTAAAAAATTGTATTGTGGAAATCAGTGTTGTTCATCATTGAAACGTCTGCAGTTATTTTGGTAAGAGTTTTGCATGCACTTCAGTGTATCCAAGATCTAATCCCGGCACAAATGTCGGGTGAACGAACTACATTTTGGAGATAAATATAGTTCTTTGTTTGAGTCGCTGGCTCTGGTGAAGTAGAACTGAAAACAGTTTCGTAATTAATATCTCAACCGCAAGAGCATATTGCTACCGTTTCTCCAGTGAAAACTATATCAGCTCTTACCGGTTTACCACAAAAATGCGGTTTCAAGGTGACGTTATTCGTAATTATTTTAGTTGTAAATTCATAAAACCTACACGCAAGTTCGCAGAATAAATAAATAGGTGTCAAGGACTCATGTATGATTCAGTTCCAGTAATGACTATTTTTTTACTTCATCCAAGTAAGAAGCAATTAAGCCCTTAAAGCAGTTAAGTAGTTGCCACTTAACGGTAGTCTTGAGCTTCAGATTTATTACTGTTGAAGCAGCTGAATCCCCATAATCTTTACACTGAAGGGTTCTTAATAATTTAATGGCGGGCGAGTTATTCATCGTCAGCTATATTTATTGGTTGCCGGTTGTTCGAGTTGTCAGTTGTCCCGTAAAACGATCCTGATTACTCGCTTCCGCCCGTAGTTTGATCCACAATTTTATTCGTACTGCATAGACGGATACGACTTTGAAGTCTACTTACACGGCTCTGTACCTACGTGTTGGTGTACCTACTTAACTTTACAAAAATGTCTATATACCTTGTAGTAAAAGTTTTATCCTACATTACATGTTACAGAGGCTCGTACGTAACGTAATGCCTGACTTTGAACGAAAAAAACCTCTACTTATTATGCTTGAAAGCAGTAAAACAAGTGAGCGCGTGTGAATCCTGATTGTAGTCATAAACTACAATCAGGATTCACACGGGCTCAATATGTTACCTTTCTGTAAATAAATTCACACGTAAAGAAGAAGAAAGAAGCGTTTATTGACATTATATGAATAAGATAAAGGGCAATAGAACAGAAATCTTTTAGTTTATAAAACACTGCTGCCTGTCTGCATGCATCATAATTACTAGGAATATTGAAACATGGGAACTCCGAGAACGGTGTTTTTATACCATCATCATTATAGTTGTGACTTCATGTCGCACTTTGTTCTAAACGTGACGTAAATAGAACACGTCGTTTTTACTAAGATTATAGAACCTTAGGTGAGTCATGTAATGTCTAGGTACGTAGAATAACAAACAAAACGGGAGGAACGATTCCAAACCAAAGTCGTATGGAAGATAAGCAAAAGATAGCTAAAACAATTAATTTTGGTAGGTAGCTATTTGTCAAGTGTCTAGGTTAATGACCAAAAGATGGATCATATCAAATCGAGTAAAGATAAATCTTACTTGACATTTAGACATAATGTTAAGACATTTACGTAGACCAAGTTTCAAATCAGATAAGTCACTGAACTAAACGTTCATAATTGCTGGGAACTATGTATGATCATTATAGATATTATGTATAAATCTTGTAACTAAGCAACACAAAGACGTTATTAAACTGAATCAAGTAAAAAATCTGCATCTGTAAACCTTTTAGGCGTTTAACAGATACAGCTTATAGAGGTCAAGATTTCGATTCAGTGAGGTCAGCCTTGCAGCTTGCCTTATAAGAATCGTGCGCTATTGCTCCTGCGGCTGCGATATCTCGGACAAATGCCACGTACATGCCGCAATCCAGACCTTATAAGGAACTCAGAAATAACAAATGTTAAGAGAAAACGAACACAAGTAATATTGTGGATTCAGTGCCACGAACAGTTGGGCGTATTGCCGTTCATTTGGGTTTAATTTGAAGAACTTCTTATCAATAGGAGGCTAGGATATGAGATATAGTTTGTGTATTCCACTTACTCACCCTGTTGAAGTTTTATCTTTAGCACAGTCTTCTTTAGAGCACCTTATTGCATCATTCAACTTCGTTCGTTGAGTTCGTTTGAGGGACTTCCAAGTCGAAAACATTAAAGAAGGTTACAGAACTGTACCTTTGGTTAGAAGACCGATTTCCTGTCCAGTGCTCGACCAACGACTTCGCTATTTTCCTTAAAACATTCTAAAAACTGCCCAACTCTGAACTAATTACGTTATCTTTTACCGTTGCCCTTCCTTGAACTACATCACTATTCTAATACTTTTATCAGCAGTTTGTTTTGCTAGATACCTACCTATATGACTAATTGGACTAAGGAGTTTTCCAATACCTCCATGATGTTAGTACTTCCAATGTGTGACTAAGCATGTATGAATGTGCAGCGCAGGAGCAATGCCGCGGGCTCTAACCGGTTCTGTGTCGGAAGAAATATTACCACACTGACCTAGTGTTGCGATGTTTAATATTTTGAAACTTGATGCAAATTGTTTTATAGTATTGTGAATAATTTGTGCACTATTAATTGATTCTTTAGCAAAAGATGAATGAATAGAATGGATGTTTCTGCCAAAGTTATCGCACTCTTTCCGAAAATATCTTGTTTTGTGATTAAGTGTTTATATTTGTTGGAGTGTATAAATGTACACATTTAATTTTTACACGGTGTCGTGTTTATCCGAAGGTCATGGCTAGGTTCAGCTGTGGACGGTAATCGGTCAAGATTGATGCAACGAAGATCATTCGATCATCTGAATTGACTGGACAGAAATACAAACATGGCAACCTTTTTGTTTTGCTGAACCGCTACTAAAACTTACGCACTCCCAAGCATGCCTTGTTAGGGCCGGTTAGTGATTCACGAAGCTAAATATGTTGTTCTAACATTTTCTTTTCCGTCATTAAACACGTTCGCAGCTTTCTTCCAAGTTCCAATGCATGTCTCGATGCATTTCGCCATTTCCAGTAATGCACTATCTACATTTAACCAGCTTTCTATACAATTTTCCAACACTGTTTTCTCATATTTCTACTGCGCTATTATTTTATCTTACAACGTTATGTAGAGCATGGTGTCTATTTAGATCGTTATCTCGTTCCCACTAATGTTATAGAAACGTATGAAATGAGGATTGACGATCGAGGGCATATGAGTTTGAAATTAATTGCAACTGTGTTTGTTTTGTACGCTTAGCAAAACATGTGTTGTTTTCTTTCGTTCTTGTTTATGAGGTATTTTTTCATGTTTTGATGTATTTATATCTTATCCAGAATATCTAGTGTCATGAATCTCCAATCCCAAATGTATTATTTATTTATATATTCTTTATTGTACACCACAAAAATATATAACAAAAAACAATAACAAATACTACAAAATATACAATGGGCGGCCTTATCGCTATCCGCGATCTCTTCCAGGCAACCTTGGAATGGACAGTGATTTGCCTGGACATAAAATGGGGCTGTCGTAGGAGAAAATAATAAGTATACAATATACAAAATATATATATATATATATATATTAGACAAGTAATAGCAAGCACTTAAATAATTTATACTACTGAAAAGATTATTCCCATTCAGCATAAAGAAGTTTCGCCTCTCCAATTCACATGGAACATTTCAAAACGGGTCCAATTAGCATAGTCCAATATTGGCACGGGCACTATAAATGTTTGCTGTAAGCTGGCACGCCAGATGGGAAGTGGATCGGTCCGTAGCTCCGTAGGTACTTAGGTAGGTACTCTGGGGGCAATCACCGCAGCATCCTCTTCCGCTCTGCCTCCACACTCGGTTGATATCATTACGATCCTCGTAAATGCTCCTAACTGCGTTAATGACATGTTTAATGTTATCATTAGATGCGGTTTTGCGGTTACAAAGTTTTGCTTTCATAATATATTATTTGCATTGTTTTTGTAAAATATTGTTAAAATAGTAATGTTATTAATTTGTATCATAATGTAAATATTTGGCAAGTCACATAGGTAAAGTTTACGGTATAATCGAATTTTATTTCATTAATCGGTTTTACCTTCAAATTTAGTTACCTAACGTCATTTTGTTGGTCGTTTAGTCACTGCGAGTTCTGTTAGGTCGTGCCGTGGTTCGCAATTAGACCATTTCAAATTACTCTCCCTATGTATGGCATGGTGTATGTACGGATGTGCATAGGCATAACTAACGGTTTCCCATATTTTTCTTTTATGGTTTTTCTAAAGTCATTACACATGAATTCGGTGTTCCAAGTGCTGCGGCCCTGGATGCTTTTATTTCCCGGTTGTAAAATCCGTGAGGGCCCGCTCGCCCCTTGGATCTTGCCTCTTTCATTAAAATGCCCCACTCGCCCCGTTTTTTAATAATTTTGGTGTACCGACTCGCCCCTTACGAAGGGGCGAGTGCAAAAATGTCATTTAAATAATTATTTTGATGTACCGACTCGCCCCTTGCGGCATTTCCTTTGAAATTTAACCAAAAAAGGTACAGTCAGACAGAAAAATGCATTATGAATAACGCTATGTTTGATTACTTTAATAACTCTATCTGTAATCTCACCACCTCATGACACTTATGATAGTTTTTGCTACCTAGTTACTTATAAGTAATAACAAAAGGAACCTTTTTCATAGGTCCATTAAACAAAACGTTTGGTAAAATATGTTACCCGTTGAGAAAATCAAATCGGATTAGAGTCGAATATATAATGAATGCTTTCTCTTTCTATGTTCGTATTATAATGTGGAAGGTATGCGTTTTGCGATATTTGCTAATTAGTTTATTACTTATCTCCAAGTGTAACTAAACGTGAATTTATGCAAGCCTAGTACTTTTTGTTAGTTATAAACTATTTGTGTGCCTTTCATCCAAATTTTATTACTGGGATAATACTAATGATGATTGTAATACTGTCCCGCATGACGAGAATCTCGTGAAAGCTGAGAAAGAGAAACAAATAAAATATTTCGACTTAGCACACGAGGTTGTCGACATGTGGAACATGAGCTCGGCTATCATTGTGCCGATTGTCGTAACGGCTTATGGCCGAAAGCCTCGACCAACATCTATCGAGGCTCTCGTTAGGCGGTTGATCAAGGGCCTGATTCAGAAGGCTCATTAATACGGCTCGCATTGTGAGGAAGTTCCTGTCTCTGCAACCCTAACCACAGGTAGTTGCATCACCGGCGGACCTCTATTCTTTATATTTTTAAATGTTTTATATAATGTTTTTACAAAAATATTTAAAAATATAAATAGATAAGAAAGAAAATAAATAAACGAAATTGTAATACTATCTTGAATTCATACAAGCCTAGTACTTTTTGTTAGTTATAAATTATTTATGTCCCTTTCATCCAAATCTAAATATTGCGATAATACTAATGGTTGTAATACTGTCTTGAATTCATGCAAGCCTAGTACTTTTTGTTAGGTTTTGATTGAAGTTTAAAAAAAACAATATTTATTTTAATATTTAAAAACTTAGAGTGCTGACTGTACTTTTAACCTACTAACAATGGGGGGCGAGCGGGGCCATCTAATATTCAAAGGGGCGAGTGGGTACACTTAGGTAATTAGGGGCAAGATTCAAGGAGCGAGCGGGGCCTACACCGTAAAATCAATTTGACTGACAAACGGTCAGGATATGGACATTATGATGCGCAGGAATGAAGGACATCTCATGAGGAAAGTTTTGAGCATGAATGTGGATTGATATATGACCAAACGACAAAGAAATGATGGATGGATTGTATTGATGATGATTTTGTATGACTAGAAAGTGTGAATGAATAAATACTGAGTTGACGGCTAAATAGTAATGGCAGAACAAACCAGGCTAGGGCAGGAGGCTGATGATATCACTGTACAAAGTATGCAAGAGCCATGCGAAAAATAAACAGGGTGCAAATAATATGATATCCCCTGAGAACTTAACTTTAAGCTAAGTAAGGTTTCATAACGAAGTCGAAACCACTTTTATTGTATCAAGTTAGTGTTTTGTAATTGTAAACAATATTTCCCAAGTTTCTCTTTAACAGTTTCTATAGGTACTAAAGATTAGTTTTGAATAGAAATATGATAAATTCGCTTCGTCTGTCGATTTGCTACGCATTTCGTGCCACTGTTATCGTTACGGCGCGGGCGGCGACCGACTCCGGCGTATATTCATGCTTTTCTCACATCGGTAACGGATCAGTGATAGTTCGATGTTCGATGTAACTGGTTATGTGTTGTTAGTTGTAATAGTGGAGCTGCGACAATCGGGGCGTAACAATGATGTACGTGGCGCAGACCTGCAACTGATTCTTGCTTTCCTGTTGACTGACTGTATGGCTTAATGTGCATTTGATGGTTTCCTAACAAACTACACAAATATTGGGGTACTGGTTTTGTACTTATTCTTGTTTTGTTTTGCGAAAGACGGAATTATTTCATTGTTCAAATTAACCTGCATATGCAAAATTCAATTTTCAATGTTGCTAAATGAATCGGAATTAATTTCAGCATTCATATCATTCATCTATGAATATCTGGCATTTTAAAATTCCCGTTAATTTCTCAGTTGCGTGTCTTTTTGACATTAAAGAAAATGTAGCGGTGGCAAAGGCAAAGAAACTGAATCATTTTAATGGTTCATGAAACGTTTTAAACGAACTTTCTCCTCGGATTATCAGAGAAAGTAAATTAATTTATAATTTTGTAGTCCATTAATTTATCGCACATCACGGAAACTTTACGAAGTTACCGGTATATTCTCACGAACTTGAAGCAGGCTTTAGTCATAGTAAGAGAGCTAGTATGATAAAAATCCGAAACTAGATTAGTTACAGTCCGTCAGCCGCTAATTCTTTTTCTAATGCTACCACGTAGATGTGAATGACACTAATTGTATTTGTCGTTAATGAAATGTGTTAATTCATTAAATTAGATTAGTCGTACGCGCTTTTTGACGATGATGCTTCATGTCTATTGGATTATTGCGTCTTTGGCTGCTTTCATTTTAGTCCTGAAGACTTCTTTTTTGGCATTGATCGATAGGATCTAACGGATAGTTTGTTTTGTCTCTCCTTTTCTCTCTTCAAAGTTATTACTACTTCTATATCCTTATCATATTTCACAGTTGTAAGTTAATTACATCTTAAACTATGTATTGTGTTTAATGATGGGAATTTTAATTCAGCTTTGTCGAGTATCTTTATGTTGTTCGTACAATGGCTCAGTTGTGAAATCGTCAGTATTGTGATTGTGAACGTACGATTGTCTTAGCAACTGCCGGCGTGGGTGATACCGGGTTCTATATCATAGAGCCATGATATGGAGATATGGCTTTCGTGGGTTAGGACTTTATTTTATTTTAAGTTTATTTAGAAATTAAGTTTTTCTGCAGCTGTACGGGTAAGAAACATAAACTCTTAAACACGTAAATGGTTTCAGACCTGCTGGCTTTATGCATCTTTCTGTTTCCACACATCTCCACTTTTGTCAGGTTTGAACCGACTCGATGGAATCTTCTAATTCCTACTAAAGTGCAGTTTCCTAACTCTAACCGCAGCCATCTGCTTGGTATTTGACATCTATCGCGTAAAAGTAAAATAATTCGCTCATCAAATCACCGTTCTTGATAGATTCATGTCTTTAGAACTGCAATTTATCCGCTTGAATGGTGTTAAAAAACAGATGCAGCGATTCGGGTCACGACTGCATCCGTCAAGCGGATCAGTGTGTTCGAACGGAGATTGTGTCTCGTAAACTGCAGTTTCCTGATTTAGATGCGCCGACGCGACGCACGCCCGTCGTTCGTTGCGTGGGACACGCCGAGTTATTACTGTAACTGTTCATATTTTGTTTATGGGCGGTTATAATTCTACTGGTTGGAGGAAATGGGTGGGAAGTGGGAAATAAACGATTGACAATCGTGGTAGATAAGTAATCGAAATCACTTCAAAATATTATCAATAAATATTATTACAGAGATACTTATTTCTCGACGGCATGTGAAGCCAAGTGAGAGGCCCATGGGCGGCATAAAAGAAAGAAAGGCTCAGATTTCACGTAAAGGTTAGGTTAGGTTAGGTTGTCAAAGTAGAAAAGTATCTGTAAATGGCTCAGATTTTACAAATGCCATGTTTGGTAAAGAAAATAGTTAAAATCAGTAGGTAATTACTATAATAGGAATTGGAATGATCCTACTACTCCCTTATACTTAATTTAATTACTATAATAGGAATTGGAATGATCAATGTGAGTGGTTCTGGAATTGCAGCATAGAATATAATAAGTACTCTTTATTATGTACACCATAAAAAATACAGATATAAATGTAGAAATTTAACATAGGGTGACACAATACTACTGCATACGGTGCATATTACTTTAAAATCGGGATAAAATATCTTGCATGCAATATTATCATGATGCGAGGTCAACATCTGAAGTAATTCCACTCAAAGGTTCATTCACGTAATATTAATGCTGAAAACAATTTTATAAAGTTGTGGCATAGAGGCATACTTAGATGACCTAATTGTAGTTTACATCATTTTAAACATTTTAGACACGCGATCTAGTTACTTAACATAATTTATTTACGTTATGCAAGTAGGAATTTATGAGGTCATTTACTCACGTGGAAATGTAAATATGTACAATCATAATTTTCTTTTTAATTGAAACGCTGTGTTTACGGAACCTTCAACTATAATAAAGTGTTTGCCGGCCATGTTGGCGTTGAAAAGAAAAATACTATTTTGCATTAGCTTTCTAGGTTTCCCTGCAATAAGTTCTTGACCTTACAAGTCGTTGACTCTCCTTACAAATTTCGGATCGAGGTTTGGAAAAAATGGTGGAAAATGAATAAAAAAATTATTGTGCAAAAAATATCCTAAATAATTCGTCCAGCAGCGTACAGTATTCGTATAGCACAAAGTGACAATTTGTATTTTATTTTTATTTTTTAGTCCAGCTGTATGTCCAAACTTGAAGCCCCGTTACAGTTAAATTGGGGTTCGAAACAAGAGCTCCTAAAATTAGAGCAGGCTTATTGGGGCTAATATTGTTAACGGCCGAGAGGTTCATACATAATCCTATTTAACTTGCATCTCTATTCTCGGACGTTCGAATTGGGCCGTATTCGGCGAGCCCGCTTACTAATTCAACTCCATTTGACAGCAAACGGCGCCTAATCTCCCAAAACAGAATATGAAAGTGTGCCAACAGAAGCCTCACCTGGCTTATCTTAGTAAGCAACGCCCACTTATTGATTTTTTTTATACGACTATTTTGGTACAAATATACTCACAGTTTAAGTACTTAGTATCTTCTTATTACCTTAAACTACCGCTGCTACTGTGCTCAAACTAACAATAGAGCTGTGAGTCTGTGACCAACATTATGCGTAAGTAGGTACACCACATCTTCTTTGAAAATTCTAACGTATGCTGAGCTATTCAATTTAATTGGAAGATGATGTTCTATGAATGTTCTTTTTTTAAAGATAGTAAGATGATCAGCATATTATTACTACTTACTTCAATTCCGGGAAATACGACTTCTCGAGCAGAAACTTCAGGCGAGTGAAGTTTGTATACCGACTAGAAACCCTACAGTTGTTATGAAACGGATTTTAATTCCTAAGAAAGAGGCTTCTTTTGCAAGCGCCCTGTGGGGAATCAAAATCGGAATAGTTTTGTAAATAAGAACGCGAATAAACCATTGCACCTATAAAACAGGCCACTCTTTTCGCCCTGAGGTAAGAGCCTAAGTTATAACAGGTGGACAAGAAGCGCTAAGACAGAACAGCTGATTTATGGCCTGTTTTAGCCACCTGTCTAAAACCGAGATGCCTGTTTGCATGCCAGTAGCGCAGTATTTCGCGTAAATATTTCGGCAAATAATTTAACATTGTAGCCGTCGTCGCACCGGTTTCTTACATCCAACGCACCAATTCTTATATATTTTTTGTTTGTTGCAGGTAAGGTGTTCCGATCCAGTGGACTGGTGATTTTTTACAATATACTCTCAGTTCACACCTGCATGAACACTTGCTGTAAGAACGTCAGTTGCCACCTTTGTGTCAGTAACTGCCATTTTCTAATTACAAACGATCCAATTTCTTTAATGTTTGATGTACCTACTTACAGGCTTGAATTTTCAAATCACGCATGTAAATATTTTCACAAAAATAATAACTGTTCATTTACTTGTACCGTAAAACCGCATACACTTATCGATGATACCATGTAACTTGAGAATGCTAATTAGTTCCACATCTAGGAATGTGAAATGAAAACTTTGACTTCGTATCGCGAAGATAAGTGTACGCGTTTTTTGCATGATTGAGAGTTGACGAAGACTGATGTTTGTTAGGCTACAATGCAACATTTGTAAATACTGCATAGGCAAGTCATGTCCTGCAAGCAAACTGGTTTTTGCCAAAAATTTTGTACATGCCAACTGCTGCTCCATAAAGCACAGACACTGCAGCTCACGTGGACTACTATCCAACCATTATTCAATTGTCACCTTCACTAACAGTACTAATCGAGCGTGGCGCATCTTCATTTCAGCGCCACAGCTCGGCACTTTACTAATGCATGCAGCTGATTCAACCACCGCTGACCACTAACCACACGCTATGGCCAACCCCACCGATAAGCGCTTCTATCATCTGGTGAGTGTACTTTATCGTTATTTTTTAACATTTTACTAGAAATCATGAAAATCCGTTCGGTTACCGTTTTAGGTGTATTCAAAATGCTTAGACACTAATTTGTATTTCCTCTTCGCCATAAAATGCCCAAATTAAAAGAAAGCAAAATCTTTAATATCAAAGCAAAGGGGGGATTCTTAAACTAAGAATGAACGCTTTGAAGACTTGTCATCAATGAAATAAGAATACAATACAGATATTTATGAATACTTCTCGTCTATATCCTAACTATCATTTCCGAGTTTAACACAAGGTATAGTCTCACGTTTCTGTATCGTTGCCACTTAACAATGCACCTGTTATCACGCATCATCGATTATTTCTATCATTGTTCCGTTTCGTTCCACAAAAACGGAACGTGCGATAAAAACTCGTTTAATTCCTCTAAAAAGGTTCCTAAAGGGAAGGTATTCTTAAAGTTCTTACAGAAGCGAGCGTCTAGTCACGACTTGGTTTGCAAAACGACAAAAACGTCGCTCTCATGCCACAGAGCGGTAGTAAATCTAAAACTATCTTCTCGCTTCGTGCCTCCCGATTCAGCAGAAAAACGTTTTTTTTTAATGTGAATAAAAAGCTTCATTGACCTTATGTAAGAACCTTATCTAACACTGTTATATGCATTCATGACGAACATCATGTGCTGTGCTACCTACTGTTCGTCGCTGTGACTCAAACGTAGCCAATAATCACCAAAATCTCTGTGTATCACTTGTGAATCATATGAATATAATTTGTATTACTCGAATACCCAAAATATTGGTAGCATTTTCCGCTTGTAGTTCTTGTAGTCTAGCAAACAATTTTATCAATCTGACTAATATTTTATACAGTCGATATCTATTCTAGTAAACCAAATTATCTCGTCATACACGACATATTTTTCTTATTTTTCTGAAGCAAACAAGACGATCATGGAAATGTTTTTGCAAATATTATCCGATTGACGAAATATCCAAGATATTGCGCGCAATGAGCCCTTGAATGTTTGAATGTTGGCTAAATTATTTTTGTACGAGAGGAACAAACAAGCTTGATGATTGTGGGAAAAACCAGGATTATTAGTTACCATGAAAAGACGTAGGGGAATGCTAAAGTAGTTCTGGGAAATGATGTGTATTTATATGAAGATGCGAAATGTTTTTGCGGTTTCTATACGAAAATTTCATTCTGTACACAAAAATTTGTTCATGTTGTAATTTCTTTTAATCTTAGAGCAAAACTATGTAAAGAATTTGTAGGAGCTGAAAAAACCTATATTCTTTAGCGGCTATCTGCCATTCGACTGACCAACTTTAGTATTAATTTATTTGGACCCATTCCGGGGCGACTTCCGCTTAGAAAAACAATAAATACGTAAAAGTAAATAACACCAATGACGTCCAATCGAATCGTTATTAATTGTTCCCTATTCATAAAACTCTACTACAAAGAATACAAATTAATGTAACATTCAATAATGAATGGCCCACAGCTGTATTGTAACTAAGTATAGTTTTAATTCATCCAACACGTGTTGTGATGATTTCATTTATTCATTATCATTATGAATGATTGTGACAACCTCTGTTCTTTGTTTATGCTTCTAGTTCCATATTAGATCATTTATCAGCCTGTTTGTAGTCAGTCTGTTTGTATGATTGAGTATTTCAATCCAGCATTTGGATACTTTTCACCAAACAAAACCACTTTTCATTTCATCCAGTCATCAATGTAAATTATTTTTAATAGATCAAGATTGAGCTTGATTAAAGTAATTCAGTAGTTCGAAGATGAATGGAAACAGCGAAATGAGGGAACTTTTACAATCTAAATCATCTCCAAGTGTAAGTTTGTATATCAGCGGTGCATGGTTAAAAGCCTTCTCATGTCCCTATGTTTATTTGCAGTGCTGCAGTATGCTCAATGTTCCCTATGACTTTGGCAGTTTCACCGGTCATTGTACTCTATATCCATATATGAGTCACCAGAACACTACAGAAAAGGCACGGGCTTGCAAGTCTCGATTAAGCCTTTTAATTAAGATAGGAAGTCTTTATCTTTTTCGGAAGTTTGTGTTAAGATCTTTGTTTGTATAGTTTGCTCAAGGTTATTAAGCGGGATAAATACGCTCTTTCATCTGTTCTGGGAATAGAATCTTTGTATAATCGTTGACTATCTCTTGTAAAACTCAGTACAGTTACTGAAGATATCGTTCAGACTGTCTGATGGCAGTTATTGTAATCGGCGCACATGTTTAAAAATATTCCTTGATGTAGATGAGAGTAATGAGTTACTGAGGATTTTAGGCTTTTGGTAGGTTCTTCCTACCTAATGTATTATATCTGTTTATGCTATTTCCCCCAAAATTACATCGTAGTTTTTTTCTACGTTTTCCTCACCGATTACTGTCTAAAAATATCGAACAGTCATCGCTAAGGCAACATGACGTGTTCAGTAGAACTTACACCCCGACCCCGCTTCTTGTTTACACACAAACATCGGAATCGCTATCAAAGTTGGAGTGTTTGTTTGTGATGCTTTCTATAAATGTCAGTCGTATTTTGGTGCAAAGGAAATAGTAACGACTACAGAAGTTTGTAAAGCAGATGTTTTGAGAGTTGTTTGTTTTAAAATAGATGAACATCGTATATACAGGGTGTTTGGCAGAACGTTGAACATACGAAAATGGTGGAAAGATGTAAAAAATACTTAAACCTTAACTTCAACTTGCTTTAAAAAAAAAACAAAAAATGATTGAGGAGTTCCAATTCTAGCAAAACATCCATAGTGTGTGACCTTTCTAATGGTATGTAATTTGCTTTTATAAAAAAAACCTTTAAGAGTTATTTCATAATTTTCTGCAAGTTTCTGCAAGTTTCAGGACTCATAACTTTTTTTCTAGCTAACATTAGAATATAGCAATAATTCACCCGCGTAAGTCTCGATCCCGTGGGAATATCGGGATAAAAAGTATCCTATGTGTTAATCCAGGTTATAAAATATCTGTTTGCCAAATTTCATCCAAATCCATTCAGCCGTTTTTGCGTGGTTGAGTAACAAACATCCAAACACACAAACCCACAAACACACAAACTTTCACATTTATAATATTAGTAGGATTCACACAATGAAGCCTTATCTAAATATATCGTATATTTGGTGATAAACAGTGTTCCTAAATGATTCATACAAGATTTGAATGCCGAAAAAGGTTATAAATATATCTCATCATGACTCAACTCTGTTAACACCTTTACTTTTTAGGGTTCCGTACCCAAAGGGTAAAACGGGACCCTATTACTAAGGCTCCGCTGTCTGTCTGTCCGTCTGTCACCAGGCTATATCTCATGAACCGTGATAGCTAGACAGTTGAAATTTTCACAGATGATGTATATCTGTTGCCGCTATAATAACAAATACAAAAAATCAGAATAAAATACATATTTATGGGGACATAAGATGCTCCCATACAACAAACGTGTTTTTTTTTGCCGTTTTATAGATAATGGTACGGAACCCTTCGTGCGCGACCCCGGCTCGCACTTGGCCGGTTTTATTCTTAATAAAAAAAAAAAAAAAATTATAGTTTAAAAGAATTAAAAATAAATTTAATAAAAGCTGAGGTAAATTAAAATGTAAAAGAGCAAGGCTCTTGAATCAAAGGATAATTTAAATTGGTTTTTTCATTGAACGCCCAAGCCTTTTGCATCATTTAAGAACTTTGTTATCTTTTAATAAGCTAAAGAATAAAAACCAAAGATTAACTATGCCTTTCATAACGACGCTTTCCGATTTAATTTAATAACATGTTTTAATGATACCATTTCAAAGTTTACAGATGAAAGCGCAAATTGGACTCAGAAATCGTATTTCCCTGGCAGGTCCTAGTAGATAGGTAACTTCGCTTTGGTAGTTTCCATTAGTTAGTTAACTAACTGGCTGACTACTTGGAACAATACTTCAAGTTTGAGACGTTTATAATCTATTTTATTGTTCTGTCATTGTTTCCTGGTTATAGTTAATTGATCAAGGAATGAGTTGCAAGTCTGCAGAATTGATTGTTTTGTTTTTGCCAAATTAAACTCGGTTGAACGTGTAGTTTGCAAGTTTTTGTATGGTCTCCTTATTCTTCTATCGAGTCAAACTCAAACTAAAAGCATTTATTTCAAATAAACCAATTACAGGCACTTTTAATTGCCAAAAATTTAATTGTTAAGGGGTTGGTCAGTCAGAAAGATGAAGCTAATTGCCCATTCTAAAGCGTAGTAGGTTCCTATGGAGAAGAACGGGCAAGAAACTCCACGGACACTCTTTTAAATCTGAATATTGTTACAATATATTCGTTACATCATTCATGTTGAATTGAGTCAAAGGTTCGCTTAGATATTTCCAGGCATCCTCAATCTCTTTCGTGTTGTTAGTGAATAACCTGGGGTAGTATTATGAAGTATTAACGCCATCATTATTCCACTGCGAAAAAGGGATGGAGCTATAGGCCTTGTCTAGCTCCGTCTCTCTCACACACTGGAAAAATTGTGGCAATAATACTTCATAATATGGCACCTGGTGTCGAGAGTTTTTATGCCGCCCATTAACCTCTGACTTGGCTTCACAATGAGGTCTAGAAATATTTTCAGGCCTCCAGAACTTTATTTTGGTATGTTTTCTTTCATCTGCACTGCCTGTGGTTTTTTTTTTTTTTGATTTAGTGCCACTGTATGAAAAGTCTTTTATATGAGTACAGCATCAGCTTTGGCGATGCTAATATTATGGTTATTTATAAATGTACCAATTCAGTCATCCCATATCATCTTATACGATTAATTCAACATTCAGACATACGGTTTATTAGCAGTCAAAGTAATTAGTGATGGTATTGAACCTGTTTTTGTGGTAGTTACAAATTTTAATGTCAATTCATCCATTGAGCGCTGCGAGAATGTTCTGATCCTTCTAATATTCTGAGTATGGTTGTCATTAGAATAGTATGCAGCAATATTGGCAATGCCGATGACGCAAGCCCCAATCGTCATTGCATACGCATTCGCTTGTTTGTAGCGAATATCTTATGAATACCGTTTTGTCATTACATTCCCTAAATTCGGAAGTTTAGAAGATAATAGCGTTGCTAGCTTGTTTTGTTTTGTCTGTTAACATTCTAGCTGATTGAAAGTATGTAAATTTTAACTGTTTCTTTTGTTTTAACAAAATTGGCGGTTTTACCTTCTTCATTGATAAGTATTTTAAACTGTTGATTAAAAACTACATTTTCCTTTGCTTTCACTGTATCTTTAAACAAACAACACACTGTAGGTACCTACTGTACAATACAGTATTTCTGTATGTTTAATAAAAAGGCCGATATGCCTTTTTAGGTTAACTTTAAACACGTAATAAAACCAGGTCATTGGACCTGTAGAACAATACGATGCATTTCTCCATTTGCTTTTAAAACCATTGCATGTTAGGAATTTTTATGGTTTACTGTAAAACGCTTGACGTTACGACTTTAGAACATACATTTAACAGTTTGACCCCCATATTCATATCAACTGGCAATCTGTTACATGTTACACGATAGAGTGTTTCTGTTTATATTACCCTAGGTATAATAAGTGCGGGAGGGAAATAGAGGAGGCCTATTTCGCAAGACAGACAAGACCTGGTAGCTGATAATAGCTTATTTGCTAATATGGTTAACAACCAGAAAATATTATACTTAATATTATTTAATGTTATTAGAAGTAAGACTGCCTCGTTGGGCTAGTGGTCGCAAGCGCTACAGCTGAGAATGAGGTCCTGGGTTCGATTACCGGGTCGGGCAAAACGTTATTGGGTTTTCCATCTGGAATTTCTCAGTAGCAGCTCGGAGGTTTTGAAAAAATAAAATAAAAAAACTTTATTTTCTCTGACTCTGGAATCGAAATATTAGGCATTAAGACGGGAACCGAGAATCAGAATATTATCAGAAATTATTTTTTCAATTTTATTTATTTCTGTCTTAGTGGTACATAACTGGCTTATTCATAAAACATTTGGATAATGTTAGTTATCTTTGCTATTAACAGCTAATTTATTTTCCAGACATTAGCCATACAGAAAGCGATCAACGCCATCGAGACACCTGTCAAAGAGAAACATGTTCGCAGTACACTTATCGGCACCTTCAAGGAACAGAGCGCCATCACATATTGGGTAAGAACTTCTTCATCATTATTCTCTTGTCCTAATCCCAATTTATTTGGGGTCGGCACAACATGTCTTCTTATTCCAGAATTCTCTATTAGTCATTATCACAGTAGTCACCCCCTCCTTTTCTAGCCATATCATCTTTCACACAGTCCATCCATCGTATCGTAGCTATCCACATTCATAACCAAAACTTTCCTCGCGATGTTTTCTCATTCCTTCGCATCACATGCCCATGACAACCGATTTCCACACAGCTTTGAATAAATAACAATACCATAAATTATTAGTAGAACGCAGATTGTCAATAGTCATTGCAAAGTTAAGATCTCTGTAGTTAATTTTCTGACGCGTGGCATTTCCATATGGCAATCGAAATATAAATAAAGTTAGCGCAGGACCAAGTAATGTACCTTGAGGTAGTACTGAAGAGCCAACGTATAATTCAAATTGTTATTCGATGTTCTATCTGCTTCTTGCTTTGCATTTGCCCGATTAATTACTACGGACACGCTCTTGCTGTATTTGGACCTAATGACAAGCAAATACAAGTCATCTTAGCTTAATCCCTTTTAATGCTGGCCAGACACGTCTCGAACGCGGTACAAGTTGTCTATTTGAGTGTATAGCCATTATGAAGTGAATGTTGACGAAGAAATCACGACATGCATTCCCCAATAAATCACAGCTAATGAGACGGGCCACTACTTGACATATTCTCAGGACATTAACAGCTTCCTGACTGTTTGATCATCATGCTCCCCTTTAGTAATACACGAATCAAATTAAACTCGTGATGTCGTGAACTCGTGACCCGATGTCGTGTGTCCAATGTGTTGCTTCCAGATCGTTTTATTGAGCCAACCAGATGACAGCATCTACAAACATTTCTATTGTAGATATATTGTCGTGTGCCTCGTGGGTATTCATCTTTGATCTATCCTAATAACAATGATTGTACGTGTGTGACATTATTGTCTCGGCTATTGCTCAAATTTGCTTTAAATGCAGTAGTAAGAACGTATCGGCTACCTTTAGCGTCTTTGCTGGTTATCTGCTAGGCTCTGTATTAGGAGCAAATTCGCCAAAATAGTGTTCCTGTTTTTGCCGCTGTTGTAAAGAACAGACCGAAGTTAATGCTGACCATGCGAGATTAACAGCCGGGAATTGAAATCCCAAGTGTCGTTAGGACCTTTATTGTATTTTTATCAGGAGTCGATTTTTATTAACAATTCGGTTTTTTTTAACCCCCCAGATGGTGGCCATACGTCTTCCACTCCAAGAGAACCGCATCGTGGCATGGAAGTTCTGCCACGTGACACACAAACTGCTGCGGGAGGGCCACCCCGCCTGTCTCGATGACTCGCAGCGCCATATTGGCATGATCGAGAACTTGGGCAAACTATGGGTAAGTTTAATTTAGTTTTGCGACATGGCTGTAATTTGTGATTTCAGGCAACGTTCTGCTCTACCGTAGCTGGTGTCGAGAAACATACATAAGGGATCGACATATTTTTGAAATTGGTGCCCTAACTCCTAGCTTTGTCCTAGCTGGGCAGGTGGTGTCAGTGAAGGTAGACTGAAATCCTTGTAATTTTTTCACTCGTAAGTATGTGCTAATGAATTCACAACACATTTACTTGTGCAAATCTGATAAAATTATCTTACATGAACATCTAATCAATCATAAACATTGCAGGTAGTATTTACCTTTCGAAACCTCGACAGCAAACTTGACATAACAGTTTCTTGGAAAGCTAAATACCTACACACTTCAAACTTTGTCAATTGAGAAGTATTTGGTAATCCATTGTGTTATTGTTTTCGAACAAGTGTTCTTGGTAAATGTAAAGGTGCCGTTTTAGCCTTGATAGTATCACAGTTACATTTTAATGTTCGAATACTAATAATCATCAACAAAATCTTTGTAAATATTCAAATACTTCATTATGATGCGGGAAAAAGGAGGACAAAATAGACTTTTACATGCTTATACATTTCATTAACTCACGCGTTTTTCCCATAGGGTGGGTAGGTAGAAACTATAGAACGCCACCACCTACGATCTTTAAATACTACTTTTGCTTCACTTACGTTCATAAATCTGGTCATAGTATGGTTGTATAAATGCACCAACTACTTACTCCAACTTTTCCTTTTAACTCTAGGTTTGTTTGTTAATTTTAGATCGGCCTTTTCAGACAGTTACTTCATGGTTCCAAAAGAATGTCTTTTGCGAGTCTTCTTCATAGGACCTACGCCTAAATCCTGAAATGGTTTTAAAATTATGCATATTAATTATAATGTGCGTAATTTATAGACCATAAGGGATCTCGCGCACTGGACGGCCACGATTCCGACCAGTCGTGGCCGTGGTATTGTATGGTCTGCGGCTAGTTGGCTGTTGCGACCTTGCGACCAAGTGCGCTATTCGTATTGGTTTCTATAGTTTATCTGGTCGCTGCAACCACTGGTCGTGATAGTGGTGGTCTAGTCCGCAAGCTCCCTTAGATCATGATGCAATATAATATCCGTAGGCTGGTATTACTTACTTCATCATCATCATCATCTATAGCAGGCCACGCCATTCAGCTCGATTCTCGGCAGCTCTCATCCAGTTGCTACCAGCCACCCTGGCCATACTTACTTATAATGTAGTAAAACTACGTTCATCTTTCTCACAAACTATGTCCTTGTAACCAGGTACACTTACGCGAAGGCTACGGCAAGCTAGTTCACTTGTACTGCAACCTGTTAGTCTGCAAGCTGAAGTTCCACGCGCGGAACCCTCGCTTCCCGGGCAACATGCAGCTGACAGCTGAGGAGTTGGACGCCATCGCAGAGAATGACGTCAATAATTAGTGAGTTAATAACAGCCTATTATTGTCCTATTGCAGGGCAAAGGTCTTGTCTCCTATAGAGAGGGCATGAGCATTGATCATCACACTTGCTCAGGATGGGTTGGCGATTTCAGACTTATATCCTTACTATCCTTACTAATATTATAAATGAGAAAATAACTCTATCAGTCTGTCGCGCTTTCACGCCAAAACTACTGAACCGATTTAAATTAAATTTGGTACACAGATAGTCTAGAGCCTGAGAAAGGACATAGGCTACTTTTTTTTATCGACATACAACGCGGGCGAAGCCGCGGGTGGAAGCTAGTTTACTATAAATACAATAAAAGATTTTTTTGATTTTAAGGATAAATAGATAATACATATTTAATTTGTTTAGTTTTATAATTCAAATAGAGTATATTTATGTCTATACTTAGCTTTTATTGTTTATTAGAATATAAGTAATACCTATGTAATGTAAGTGAGATTACATACATACCTACCTATTGTAAATATTCGTATGCCGCTTTTAGTGGCGGATGTGTTCGGACTATAATTTTATTATCCATCTTTGAACATACCATATCCTACGAATAAATGTCTTTGTCTCTTTATACAGGGTGAAATATTATTCGTTTTAATCCTCTTTAGGGTTATTGTACTAATCATTATGAACAACTTCACTATGGGACCAAACTAAAAAAAAATCATTAATTCATTCTGGTTCCTACATTATAACGAGCTATCCGAAAATAAATGTAGGGAACAGCTGATTTTTTCATCATGAAAATTGCTTTTGTTTTGTAGATTTTTTCTTAAAGCATTTCATTACCTATATGACAGAATTTTTGTTGCAGTTTCCAATTATGCGTGGAATTGTTCGACTATATGGAAGAAATCCTCAACTTGCAAGCGTCAGGTCAGTTATAAATATGAATTTCCATATTGTTTTTTTTTTTACCGTATACTTTCTACGTAAAGAAGCCGTACATTTTCTACGTCGCAAACCTGTTGACAGCATTTTTCAAGGCTAATCTAGCTTGAATCTATTGAGTAGCATGTACGTTTTCAAATAATTACAGTGTTCCGAGTTGAATCATCATCTGCCTAGCCTTTTCCCAATTATGTTGGGGTCGACTTCCAGTCTATCTGGATGCAGCTGATTACCAGTTTTTTTACATGGAACGACTGCCTATCTGACCTCCACAACCCAGTTACTGGGTAACACGATACCCTTTGGTAAGACTGATTGTCAGACTTTCGGGCTTCTGACGACCCGTAACAACTGTCAAAGATCTACAAATGACAGCCGGAACCAACAGTTTAACGTGCTTTCCGAGGCACGGAGGGGTTCCGAGTTGAATATACGAACAATTTAAGATGATAGTCAATTTGCTGAACAATTAATTTCTCTAACTTTAATTAAATGTGTTCTCTCGACTGCAGTATTCGACAGCCTGGGCAACGCTCGCGCCAACTCCATGACAGCTAGCGGTCAGTGCCGACTGGCCGCCCTCATACCGTGCGCACAAGACGCGTCGCAGATATACGACTGTAACGTGCGACTGTTGTTCCGACTGCACGCCTCGCTGCCGGCCGACACCCTGGCGGGGCATCGCGAGAGGTAACCATAGTATAGCATAATGTAAAGCCTCCTCTACATGTTGGGCCAACATAAGCCAATGTACGCCACAGTATACTTAAACTATTATCAGAACACTGAACTACCGTCATTTGCGTAAACTTACCGTTGTAATATAGACATTCTGTGGCTTATATTTGCGCGTGTTGGGCCACCGTGTAGAGGGAGCATTAAGCCGGTAATACATGTTGGTCATAGCTCGCCGAGCAAAGGCGAGTACCATAGACAGCCCAATTGTCTAGGCTCGCCATTGCTCGTCGATGCTCGCCTAGCTGGCCGAGAGCAGGCGAGCGCCAACGTGTATATAGTTCGTTTGGCGTGCCTTACCACCACTCGGAATCGCTCGGCTTTATTTTGGAACATTTCAAAGCAAGGAATAGGAGACTAAGAAAACTTCAGATTTATCAGTTATATTGCCTTAAAGTATTTAACACCACTTTATAAATATCCCTCATGCAATAGAATATATCGTTTCAGATTCCGGCAGCAGTTCAAGAAGCTAAGCTCGTTCTACAAACACGCCAGCAGCTTACAATACTACAGAAACCTCCTCACACTGCCAGTTCTACCTTCCAATCCGCCAAACTTCCTGCAACAGGTACAGAATTGGTGAAAAAGTGGTAAAGTTTTATGCTCTGGCCTCTGTCAATACATAGGGGACGGTTTACAAGTAATGGTTTTGGCTCACGTCGTGATTTTTAATATAGACAACAAAAAAAAAACATATTTTTTCCGTAATAGCTCCACACCTGCTCACGCGCACGAACAGTGCGGTTCGCGTGCATCTTATGGACACCTTCACTTCAAGGTGCGTGCGCGTGAGCTTCTATTGCGCAGATGTGGATTCTTGCACGCGGACACGTCGCAACATGTGCGCGCGCGCGCGTCCTGTGACGCGTCCACAGCCATCCGAGGCGCCTAGCGTGCACGTGCGCGTCCCCTGGTGTGGACGCCCCTTAAGAGCCCTTATCAATTTTGCGCTCTAAAAACAGAGAATTCAAGTTTTTTCGGCGCAAATTCCTCAATATCCTTAACGAATCTGTTTTTTTTTAATGCATAGTTATTCTTCACCTATTTAACTAGTAAGTCTACGAATGAAAATTTTGATAACTACTCAATATAAATTACGAAAAATAAAAATCTGACACACGTTTTTACGTAAGCGCGAAACACCTGGTTTTTTAATTGCTTTTATAGCTTACTGGTAACAAATATCAATCTGAGAAAAATACTACTAATTTAATTCTAATAAAAGATCTAAATAATGCCTTATAAACCGCGCTCGGTCGAGGCAATCAGTCGCGCCCGAGGGCTTCTCGACGACGTACCCGTGTCGCTCGTGACGTTCGCCGCTCCCGACGTAGGATTCGTGAATCGCGCGTAATTTTGTACTAGACCTAACCAGTTTTGAGACTGAGTATATTTATTCATAGTGTGACACTTTGTGATTTGCTAATGTTATTCATACATATTAATGGTTTTTTTTTTCTTTACACTAAATTAGTGTTTAATTTTCAGAAAATCGGTCGTATAAGTGAACTTTATTATAAATATAGATTGTTGTTACAATAAAGAGACTAAAAAGTATTTTATTATTTATTTTCTCGTCGCCGCCATTGAAACCTGTAATGAAAAACATCATTATAGGAAATGATAAATTTTAATTAGATAAGAAGGTTGAGCTAAAACTACAAAGAATTTTTCATTTCAGCAAAATTTGCTATCTTCGATAGTACTTTTCTTCCATGTCACGAGCGTTATTTTTCACCTTGTATACAAATAAATTTAGTAGCTTTATAATACGACAAGTTGGCTCGCTGTACCACGTCATAAAGCGACGGAAATAAAGATACACAGGAGTCTCGAAGCGCACCGTTATCTAAATAATAAAGGAGTACAATACCACGTGTAATTAGTTTGAGACCTACCTTATATTCGCTCTGGTCACACTTTATAGTTTGCTTTTACTATAGTGAATGCCTTACTAGGTAACCATATTTTTATAGGATACCTAAACATAGCACGTCATAATCACAAAATAAAATCCATCCATGATTTTATTTTTAAGGAAAAACTATGTCCTAATAATAGCGGTTACGGACCAAGATTATTAGTTCCCGCTGCACCGTATGACAGCGCACACTACGACTGTCAGCGATACTTCGAACGCACAAAGACACACTGCGCTCCGATACAGGGTTGCCAACCGTACGAGGTTCCTCGTAAAAATACGAGATTTGTGTCAGCACTTCTGGGTGGTCTCGAAACCCGATACCACTTCAAATTATAATGACGATAACTCTAAACTTTTTATCGTAAGTGTTTACTAACATGTCGTTGGAATCGTTGTGATATAAGCTAACACATGTAGAGTTTGGCTTGTAATATATTATTAATTTTAATATAAAAAGAGGAGTAGGGGGTTTTTTTCAATCTACCGTCAAAGGAAAATAATAGGAATAAAACAAAAAAACAATGTTTTTATGTTTAGCACGTTTTCGATGCACGATAAATGTATGAGGTTTGAAAATCAAAATAAGAGATTTTCACTGCCTATGTACGAGGGATTTTTTTTACAGTTGGTAACCCTGCTCCGGTAGTTACCTAATCTTGTAGCGCGCCATAATTGACTCTTAAAAAACAAATCTCTGTAAATATCAGTACCCTGGTAACACCATTCTGTAAACCAGATTCAACAATCGTTGGGAATTTCTCGAAGCTTGATTATTACAAATTTTTGGTAACCTGATCCTTTGGTCCGCAAAGTCATATATAATGTTGCATCGTAATACTAAACTTATTATTATTTGTCCACAGTCTGACTTCGGCACATACGTGACTCCAGTGGTGTCTATACCAGAGCCCTCGCCGGATGAAGTAGACTCCGTGGCCTCTCTCATCGACACTTCTGATACTATGAGCCAGGTAACTACTTGATATCCTATATGGTCCAGCGTAGTTACGGTGAAGTTAATAAGTGAAAATGAACTTTAGTTTCCTATACTTATGGTTGAAATTGCTATCAATGCCATCTCAGCCGAGATGTCTACTGCTTGATGTGTCTATAACACAATCAAATCATACAAAAGACTCGAAAATAATAATTGTGAGTCCAGATATTACGAGCTCGTAACTTTATAGCCCCAGATATATTAAATATATGAATTGAAAATGGCGGCCAAATAAGGGATCTTTTACTCTTTTAACTCGCACAAAAATTATGAAATAATAATGTATGAGTTAGCGGCCATGATTAGCGCCGCCATTTTTAATTTGTTTCTCTAATGGCACGGGTTTTTTTTAAATAGAAATAAGGTTTTGAATGAAGACAAAAACTTAAATGAGGATATTTTTATATAGATGTCAGTGCAAGATAACCTAGAAGATTTCGAGGCTCGTCCCAGTCAGTCACCGCAGCCCGACCCCATCGTGGAGCGAGACCGACTCATCGACCACCTGCAGAACGAACTACAGAGAATGAGGTACTCACAACACACGAATTCTACGAAACGGCCATGCTGCATGAATGACCGTTTCGTATCATGCGTGCCACGTTGTAAATAAGTCAAATCATTTGTTTCAAATAGGCAAACAAAAGGCACTGTGGAAAGTCAAAATTTACAACAACAAAAAATTTAATTGATTCTAGTTGCCCCTTCTAAAAGGTAGTTTCGTATGGAGAAGAATAGGCAAGAAGCCACGGTGCCACGGTGTAAATAAGTCAAATCATTTGTTTCAAATAGGCAAACAAAAGGCACTGTGGAAAGTCAAAATTTACAACAACAAAAAATTTAATTGATTCTAGTTGCCCCTTCTAAAAGGTAGTTTCGTATGGAGAAGAATGGACAAGAAGCCACGGTGCCACGGTGTAAATAAGTAAAATCATTTGTTTCAAATAGGCAAACAAAAGGCACTGTTGAAAGTCAAATTTACAACAAAAAATAAAAAGAATTGATTCTAGTTGCCCCTTCCGAAAGTTAGTTTCGCATGGAGAATGGGCAAGAAACTCCACCGTTACTCTTTTAAATTACTTGTTAGATGTGCATGTGCGTAAAACCTAGCTCCGTGAGACGCCGGCTTTCCAAAAATCAAAACATTCATTCATACCTAATTTAAAGAACACGCGAAAACTCTATATTTTAATACCATGATTTATAAACAAAAAGCTGCTCATTCTGTGGCAAAAATAGCAGCAAAGCTAACTGCGTTAAACGCGTTTAATTATTGCTATTCGTTAAGGCTATTTTAATACCCTCAAATCATGATTTGTTTTAAAACCATTTTAATTAACGTAATTAAATGATTAATCTATTCAAATTTTTTATAACAGGTCCGAGGTATCGCAGCTTGTTCAAGAGAGAAACACAATGATAGGATCCATGAGGGAACATTGTACTCGTATTGAAACACAACTACATAACGCCAAGGTAACGCAAAAATTGTGGCCGTGAATATAATATGACAGATTAAGCTTTAGAGACTACCTAGGTATGATTACAGAATATACGACGATCGGATATTCGCGCGACGAACGAGTATTCGCGCGACGATCGGGTATTCGCGCGACGGTCAGGTATTCGCGCGACGATCGCTTTTAAATAGCAAGTGGCATAAAGCCAAGCATTTTCTAAAATTCGACGTGCTATTTTTACGGTTGAAAGCTGTCTTTAAAAAGTTTTTTACAAAACTTTTCTGTTTACAGGTAGAATTAGAAGAAGAAAAACATAAAGCTGATATATTAATGGTGCAAACACCCGAAATAAAACGTAAGTGGTTTTGTTTATTATTACTACACTTATTAGTGATTAATGTTGTGCGGAAAAATAAAAGACATCGATAATGTGCTGAATATTTAATGTAGATGGCTATAAGAGTAGGTGAAGACCAAAGAAACGATGGATATTGTGTGAAAGATGATATGGCTAGAAAGGGGGTGAATAATGAGATGTCAGTTAGATGTAAGGAAGAAGGTAGCGAGATGGCGGGTGAAGCCGCGAGCGGAAGCTAGTTTTTAATATTTCTAATGTTATTATTTTATTCTAGAAAAACTCAACGAAACCGAAGAAAGAGCCAAAGTGACAGATGAGAAGTTCCAAAAGCTAAAAGGAGCGTATACGCAGCTAAGAGAAGAACACATCACGTTGATTAGACAGGTCAGGAACCAGTACTACCACTACATATGGCCATCCTACTCTTTCTGACCGAGTAAAAAAAGCAATAACATTATACCGAAAGCAGCAGCATTAATCATAATTTGCTGTTCGTCATAACTTCTGCTAAACTTAATCCCCTACACAAAATAGTACAGAAGGCACACTCAGCATTTTAGGTATGAATGAAGCTACAAGTACGCGACGGGCTCATCTTGTCGGGCCAATTCAGTGAGCGTGACGTAGTTAGAAGATATAAGAGTTACGCGATAGAAAGAGAGGCAACTTCTAGGTGAATATAACTGTAGGTAATTAGCGTTGTGCAACCTGAATTGCACTTTATTGTGTCGTAGCAAGAGTCGCTTTTTATTTAAATGATTTTGCGGATTGAACCATCTGTACTTATCTGTGCTCCCTATACAGACTCCTCTATTTTTCAAAGTCAAAACAAATATACCAGCCAGTTTCATGTTTACGATATTTTAATGGGTTTGTCCGCCAAGCATGATCTAAAAGTTATTGTCTATTACTCGGTGTGGCAACACGTCGTGTTCTGGTTTGCGACTGGTCAATCGTCATACTGAGGATGCCTCGTTGAGAGGTGAAACACGTGTCGATTTCTTACGATTTTTGAAGAATAGTCAAGCGGAATAGGTTACTAAATCTATCTACGTCTATTGTATTTTATTGTCTATAACAAACTAGTAATCTAAAACTAGGATTTCATCGCACATTATTAATCTTCGTTATAGAAAGCCGAAGTGGACAAGTTGTCAGCTAACTTGAGAGCGGCCTCCGCGCAGCATGAAAGCGCGAAAGTGGCGCTACAGCAACAACTTAACGATAGGATCAAGTAAGTACCGCTGAGCTATGTACCCAGCTAATGAATAACTACATAAACTGGCTATCAAGAGTTATAATTGTTTTATCTTGATTATCTGCGTAGTGAGTAGTCTGGGAATTCTTTTTAGAAAATAAAAGCGAAAACAGTTTTATTAAGTTAATAAAACTGTTTTCGCTTTTATTTTCTTCAGTCTATCAGTCCTGTTAAAAATATTCTCGTACATAGGACACAGATAAAAGTTCACTAAAGAATAGGCATGACTTTAAGGTCTTTGTCGATATTACTCACTATTTACATTTATTTCACTCCCTTTAGAGATGTCGAATTACTACAGCAAAGTGCTTCGTCGAGCGAAGAGGTAGAAGCTTACAAATCCGAGATATTGAGCCTCCGATCAGACCTAGAACAGTCCAGACAAAAAGAACTTGAATTAGAAACTGTTAAAGCTTCAATGGAAGCTCTAGAAATAGAACACACAACAGCAACGAAAGAACAAGAAGAAAAACTAACAACTGTAACCAACGAATTGAAAGAAACCACAGAAAACTTAGAAAAGATAAAACAAGAGAAGCAAGAAAGAGAATTAGAGTTGACTAGAGTAAAAGAAGAGTTAGTAGGACTTCGGGAGAGCAGCGGCGACGAGTATAAAAAGGTAGTAGAAGAAAAAGAAGCTGCGCTGAAACAGGTAGAGGAGTTGCAACAACAACATTTACAGGAAAAGGAGGTCAGTATTGTTTATTTCACTAAGAGTAATTTATTTCTTATAGAGGTGTAGAACTGTAGATGCTTGCTAGTGAGGTTATTGCATGATCGAGCCATATTTAAGCATGTAATGTAGACCTGCTTATTAACAAAATGACCGTTACTAGTATCAGACTTTAATGCTTTGCTGTATAAAAATCCCGTGTCTCAGTAACAAAAATTAATCTTCGTGTAATTGATAGACCCAATTAATAAGCCATATTATAACAACCTATTCATGTAAGCTTGATTTTATTAGGAAGTAACACTACTAATTAACTCCATTAATGAATTACAATCAGAGATAGATAGTTTACAACAAAAGCTTACTAGTACTGAAACCGAGTATAGCGCAGAATGCCAAAAATTGAGCCAAGAGTTGACGACTAAAACACAGGAGTATGATGAAAGCATAAATGAAAAAGAATCTAAAATAAACGAGGGCTTAGATCAATTTGAAGAGTTGCGTCTTGAGTTAGAGAATACGAAATCTAACTACGAAGGTAAAATCACTGAAAATGTCACTGAGATTTCTAAACTTCAAGAAAGAATCGAAGAATTAGTTCAGTACCAAGTTACAGCAGAATCGTTAAAAACTGAACTAACAGAAGGTGGGAACGAACTGAGCAAACAATTAAAGGAAGTATTGTACGAGAAAGAACAGTTACAAAATACTGTTCAAGAAAAGATGACGGAAATATCTGAACTGGAAAATAATTTAAAAGACTTGACAGATAGTATGAATCAAGAAGTGACAGAATTAAAAGAGGAGATACAGAAGACGATTAACGATAAGAATACTGAAATTGACAACTTAAAAACTATGCTTGAAGAGAAATCTGAATTTGGCCAAAGGCAACAATCTGAAACCGAACATTTGACTAAAAATATCCTTGCGCTTGAGACTACTATAAACGATACAAATATTAAATTACAGGAACAAAAAGCGTTGTACGAAGACCAACTTAAAGAATGTAATACTGAAATTACGATTCTAAAAGATAAATTACAAAATGTAATGGAAAGTAAGGACGAAATCATTGATAACTTGAAAAGTATGGTGGCTGAGAAAGATGGACAAGTTATAGCCTTAAATGTAGAAGTTACTCAACTGGCTGACGACAACGCTAGGCTTACAGACGAGTTAAAAGAATCGCAGGCAGAATTGGAAATAGGAAATAATGAACTATATTCCTTGAGGGAAGAACATGAAAAAATTGTAGAAAGAAATGAAAGCAATTTAACTTTGAAAAATCAAGAATTAAGAGAACTACATGATAAGATTAACGAACTTACTGAACAGAAAACAGAGTTAGAACAAGAAAAAGAAAAAGTATCAAATGAAGTGAACTCAGAGAAAGAGGTTTGTGTTATAATTGTTATAAATAATATGTCTGTTGTTTTATGTGACGTCCTAAATAAAGAATATTTGTTTTTATTAATTATATGTTTGAATAGGTATTAGAAAGTAGAATTTTGAAACTCACGGTCGCTCATGATAATTTGATGAAAGACCATGAAGATGTTAAATCTGAAAAAGAAGCTTTGACGATTGAGTTGAACAACGAAATAAGTAAATTGAAAGAAGTATTTGATCAACTGAAAGATGAAAAAGAAACTGAGATCCAATCGTTAAGCGAAAAGATTCGAAACCAAGAAACTACTTTCAATGAACAAGCTGCACTGAAGGACGCAACTATCGCAGAAGCTGAAACTAACATACAGAAACTGAAAGATGACTTGGAAGAATTACAAAAAGAAAAACAGAAAGAGAAGGAAGATTTGGATATTGAAATATCTGAGAGAGAACGCAAGAGACAGGTTAGGAAATCAGTGACGTTGAGTGAAATGTGTGTTTACACTGCGTTGTTTTATGAACACCTTTAGTTTATATGGTGGTGGATCATTGTGTTTTGTGTCAGTTTTCATTTTCACGAACTAGGATTATCAATACTGTGTCAAAAGGTTTTGGGATCATCTTGTGGTTGCGGTCATAATGGTTTCTTTTGTAGCGTTTTTTTGAAAAGTTAACAAACAGTTTTCTAAACAGAATTTTAAAGAAAAGTGATACTAAAAAACTAGTCGTAAATAGCTCGTACACTGTTGTATTTGCTTCTTCCTTGCCTGTACTGTAAGCATGTACCGATATCTAAACTGCATGTTTTATTTCTTTCCTCTACATCTACGCAACCTGCCGCGCTGTGCATGGATTCTACTGCGCTCTTGGACTTGCTTGGAACCTTCGGACTTATCTACGTCCCTTCTATGGTGGTATAGTTACTGGAAACTAGGCTAGGCCACGCGGAGAGTAAGAGATTGAATGCCGAGTGTGAATTACAGGACTTGTTGCAACACAATACTGTGCTTGAAGATGATTTGACGGCTGTGAAGCGACAGCTTGAAGAGGCGCAGAGGGCGTTGGCGTTGCGTTAGTATTACTTTTATTGTACATACTTTTGTATAGAATTTCTTCAAATACCTACAACGTATTCTGTGAAGTTTCGGCGGCTATTTTAAAAAGACCTTGTATTTTTACTCGTAAAATGATTATCCTACAATGCATTGATTTATGAAGATATACGCATCTCAAGATGATGCAGTTTTTTTTTTACTGGACTATTTTTTACTTCACTGTATAATTAATTATTGTTATAATCCAATTTTTGTGTACATACGTAATAATATCAACAACAAATATTTCGATTATATAGAAACATCGCGGCTAGTAACATGCGCTGGAGAAGCAGCGCTTGAAGTGGCAACCGGAGCCCTAACTTCATTCGAGAATGGTCAGGCGCGCGACAGCGTGAGCGCGGCCGCTGAGCTCGCTACCAAGGCACTGGATGAGCTGGTCAGACATTCCGAAGTGTCAGGGAATGAGGAGTCGGTAGCAAGGTCGGCTATCGCTGCGGCGCACAACACTGCGCAGCTGTCTGCGTATGTTGCTGATGTTTCCAATGTGTCTACTGACTTGGCGCTATCTGAAAGTAAGTGTAGCAAAAAACATTACAAGTAGATTAAACTTCAAATAGACTGAGGCGTAACCCACAAGAGACGGGCAATAAAATTGTATGTCGACCCGTGCTTGCCTAGAATTCACCTCAGTGTGAGTGTGTCCAGCTATATTATGTACATCACAGAGTAGCAAGTTTTGAAATAACCACACAATCTAAGTTCCCGTAAGGAGCCTTTTGCCTCCGTCTGTCAGTTTGAAAACAACAAATCTGGATAAACCATGCCCACCGTATAAATTGTATTCTTCGTAACCGTGATTGCTCAAAGTTGAGTCGTAATATAAGTTAACTTTTGACCAGCATCTTGTAAACCATAGTCTTGCTAATACTTGTTGTTTTTTTCTAACACGAAGCTGACATACCTTTCGCCCTTTCAGAACTAAACACCGAATGTCGCTCAATGTTGACGGCTACAAAGGAATGCCTAGAGTCCATCAAGAGTGGTTCCGTAGTGAGCTCGCATTGCTCCGACGCGAGGAGTCGAGTGCGAAGCTTGATGACTGCTGCTGTGGCTGCTGATAGGCTGAATAGTGGAGCCAGGAATGTGGATGATGAGCTGGCTGACATGGATAGGGCAATTGAAGAGGCTGCGTCGCAGATTGAGGTCAGTATACAAAGAAAAAGTATTTATTGGGTTGGGACTCGTTCTGGAAAAACAACCAAACAAACAGCCGAATTTTTAAGATGTATGGACCCTTCGGATTTGCATACTCATTTTTGTCAGTCGGGTGAATAACTTCGAAGTGAATAATAAATGTGAATGTTTTAACTCGTAGAACTTTATTATTTAAATTAATAACTACAGTATGGACATGTAATTTGTTTATATTATTCAAATAACATACTGGTTTACAAAAATACTAGAAGATTACCAATATTACAATAGATTTTGTGAGATTAGTCTCTCAGTCGTGCGGGCGCACGTCTAGTGCGGTGCGTGTTCCGCCGACCGGTGGCGGTAGTGTTGTTCGATGCCGCAGGGTTCTCATCCGCGGCGTCGCGGGAAGTTTTAAAATCGCGCGTTACAATGTTACTATACGATCCATAGGTTGTATAGGTAATTTTCATAATGTGTAGTAACATAGCTATGGTTCAACTTCATATTGTGAAAATAAACAGGTGTTTGTAGAGTTACCAACGCATGTCGGAACTATGTCGATTCTTTTGACATGATACGTTTGATGAGTTCTGGAAACTGAAGAAATTGTGGTCCATTTTTCTCAAAATCACTTCTAATATTAGTTCAAATCCACAGCACATGCTAGCTGCGACCCGCGCCGGTGGCTCGGGAGTCAAACTCGAAGTGAACAGCAAAATCCTCGACGCTTGCACCACACTTATGGGCGCCGTTAAAATACTGGTGCAGGATGCTCGCAAGTTGCAGAATGAACTGGGCGATCCCACGACTCGCCAGAAGATGTACCGGAAGAACCCGCAGTGGTCTCAGGGACTTATCTCAGCGGCTAAAGCTGTTGTGTTTGCTGCTAAACTGCTAGTGTATGTATTTCCTATCTAGCTTGTTTTCTTAGAAACTGTTCGCATCGAAATAACATCGGCGATTTAATCGGAGTGTCCGATTTGGTAATAGAAACCAGGATTTCAGGCTCATCAGCTGTGCATGCAACCACTAGAGAAATCTGGTAGTTTTTGTGTGTATTTATTCATTTATAAGTATGAATTGGTAATTCAGTTACCAGTAAGTATGTGAATATAGTGTTCTTCTTCGTCGTTCCCTCAATGCTGAACATCGCGACCACATGTGACGCGTCTCCAAGTCTTTCTGCAGTGTGGACCGCTTGGTAGATGCTGCCTCCAACAACCTTCTTGATCGCGTCTGACCATCTTGCTGGTGCTCTGCCTTGAGCGCGTTTTCCTTCCAGTATCAAAAGCCTTTCCAGACCATGCTTAGGTGAACGCATAATGTGTCCGAAAAAGCTGAGGGCACGCTCCTGGCATATTGTAGATAGCCGCTTGGTGATGTTGAAAACAGTGTAGAATATTGATTATTCTGCCAGTGTATTTTTTCAACAGCTGCACTTAAAAGCAGAAAAAAACAAATCACTACTCAACTACTAGTACATGTAGGCTTAAAACTAAAGCCACGTCTTGATTTTCTGTTTTCTGGATTTCACGGACGCAAGTTATCACCTCTAGCAATCCGACAATATTAATGAAACCAATTCACCCATGCACAGTTTGTGATGCAATGTCCTGAAATAAGCACAATGTGTGGGCAACTGGCACGGTAATCATACAAACTATCCGCACTTGTAGAACTAAACTATAGTTTTCTTAAAGTCAATAGAATTGAAGATAGACATTTGGTAATAATAATTACCACCATTTTCTTTTTAATACGAAATTTATGGAAACAGCTCATATCGGCGGTGAAATTATTAGACCTTAGCGTCTTCATTTAAAAATGCATCAATCTATGATACAGGACATCAGCAGACGAGGCAGTAGGCGCCTCAGGCCAGGTCGAAGGCGTATCGGCCGCAGCTCACGAAGTAGCCGGCAGTACGGCCCAGCTAGTGGCCGCGTCCCGCGCGCGCGCGCCGCCCGAGTCGCCCGCGCTGGCGCGACTCACACAAGCCAGTCGATCAGTCGCCGCGGCCACTGGAGCCCTAGTTGCTGCTGTTAAAGCTGGTTCTGCACTTGTGAATGAACAAGGTATGATGCTAATGCTGATATTCGATGAATGTCTATTTACACATGCTGTTAACAGTTTACTTAGCGTGACTTTGAGCGCACTTTCTTATGAAAACCACTACGATGAGCATAAAATACAGATCAAATATATACTTATAATTATGTCGTTTCAATAACTGATTTACATACTTTTCCAGCTTGACAGTTTGAAAACGCCAATTAATTGAACACATTATTTTGACCTTAACCTGTAGAATTCCACTGTCGAGGAAATAGGAAATAGGGTCGGCCCATACAAACGCTCTCGCCTGTTTTTTCTCTGGTTTATGGCCTTAGAGCAATGGTTTTTTACAGTAAAATAAATATCAACTAGTTCTATGCCCCTGTGTTTTCCGTTTTGATGATACATTATCTGTAGAAGCACTAGAACCCTCAGAAAGTGCTCAAAATTGCCTTTTTGGACCGCTGTCATCAGAGAGAAAAACATAGGGGCACAGTAAATATCCTTCTTATTCAATTTATAAAATACCCTTCAAATTGGTTCAATTTTGGAGGAGGAAATAGACGAAAGCCGAACCTCGAATTATGCCTTTTGTTATGGAGAAAAGACCGACCCTCAATGATTGGATCAGAAACTTAATAAAACTTTTTAAAGCCATGAGTTACTGCGGTTGTATTCAGCCGAGTGTGATAAGTACTCTACTGTATATACTATTTTTAACCAACAGAGGCTTTGGACACGTCATCTCTATCGCTGACGGCCACTCGTCGTCTCGAAATGGAGAGTAAAGTGCGCTCGCTCAAGTTGGAGACATCACTAGACGCCGAGCGAGCTCGCCTCGCCGCGCTGCGCAAGAGACATTACCAGCTAGCTCAGTTAGAAGAGGTCAGTATAGTAGAGTAAAATCCACAGTGTAAACGAATCCTTGTCCATACATTTGACAGAATGAAAGCAATATCCATTTTTTTTAATGAATCTTTATGAACCAAACTGCCATACTTCCGTTTGGGAATTAACTCCGCCTCTATCGCGCACGATTTTTCTACGGAAACGCTCGCATTGATTGAGTGTAGGTAAGATAGTAGTAGTAGGTAGACTGTGTTCATACTGCCACTCGGTTGGATATTATGCTTGTGAACAATGTAGGCCCCAGTTTCGAGTTGCATATGGGGAACGAGCCCTAAATTGTAATGCTTAGGTATTTTTACCCGACTGCCCCAGAAGGGTAAAAATGGCATTACGGGCGGGTAACAAACCAATAACCTGAAATATGGTGTAACTTTTGTTTGTTCCCCGCCTGTTATACCAAAATTCTGCAGATTATAGTGTTTGTTTTTCTCTTTTAAGTTATGCGTTTTTGCAGGCGGGTTTTTTGTTTTTGACATAATTGTGTAACATTATTTTATTTTGTTCCAGAATGGAAACATGGAAAACGGCAAAGATTGAACGTCTACGAAATTACAAATTTGAAAATAAAATAACCATCAGCTGATATGATTGCTACACATTTTTTGTAAGCTTTTGATCAGTTTCCCGTACTCTTTTCTTTTAAAGACATTTTTGTACTCGCATTTTCATACATTGATATATACAACGAATCTTTTACTGTCATGCTTGCCGATTGCTCAGTTTACTATAGTGACGGACGAGAGAACACGTCTTCCTTAGCGATGACAGTCGATAATTTTACGGTTTACTGAATGACTATTATAGCATTGTAATTCAACACTTGGGGCTTATTAGCCAACTTGAAACTTATTACTAGATACGAAATTCTAAATGTTACACTGTCCACATAGAAATACCTATAGCAACTTATGAATACGTAGTAGATTTAATTAACATAATACCACTGCATGTTTAGGAATCCGCAAACAAACGAGAATTGAAGCAGCCCGTTCATTCTAAGTGAAACCGAGTCACAATATCGATAACCTTGGATTGCCTGCAACAGTTGCAGATCTTAGTTCGTCACACTAATTGTAGTGCAACTAGTGTGACGAGCTATTATGGTTTGCACATTAGACTGATTTCAGTCACCCACTTTGTACGATAACGATCAACTGTTATTAAGATCGATAATCTGAGGGCCTAGTTAAATGACAATCGCTTCGAAAGCGTTTCGTTTTTATACAACGACTTTCAATAGGATCGACATAAGCTTTTCGATAGCTTATGTCAGTCCTATACATTTTTGGTTTTTCCATCATCGTTATCGCTGATAGAATGTCACTTTATCTAGGGCCTCTGTTTGGCCGAGGTTCGTAGAAATCTTAAGTAGTAGGTGTATGCATGTAAACCTTAGTGTCTTTAGTAAACGACTGAGGCATGCGTCAGGCTCGACACGCCTTTAAACTGGTCTGATCCCCACGATGGAGTCTGCATGATCACGAGACTATAAGCTTTAAGCAAAGAGACTAAGGTAAGAAATTGTGAATTGTCTATGTACCTTTATGTATAGATATTTTATAATTACTAATTATGTTAGTTTATAAACAATGTGTTATGACATGCGCATTGTCTGTACGAGTAGCCGAGCGTGTCATGCACATTTCGATACAATTTTTGTGTAGTTTAGCTAAGTAATGTGATCACAATATGCCCCTAGGATATCAATAATATTAGCCTTTACTTTCTAAGTGTACCTAATAGAATTATATAAATATACTATTGAACAGATTCGAACAGAGAATAGCCTGCTCGGCTCATTTGTATTATTTATTCCTTATGTTTTACATTTACTAATATATACATGTGAAACAACCTATTTGGTTTTATTAAATGCAGGTTGAAGACTGCATTAGATTCGATTTTTAGGGATTGAGGCGAACGCGATGTTATGAGCGACCCCCTACAGATTATAAATGACCTGACGCAGCTACCAGCAGGAGGAAGGTCAAATTAATTATTAAGATCTCGGTTTATCCAATATCAACGGTAATCTTAGATCGCACCGCTGGAAATAAACAAACGTGGAGGTTTCATTAACGAGCGTAATATGAAATAGGTGTAGTGCCTCCTTTTGATAAAGAATTATTAATAGACTTTTATCGCTCCTATTTAACTGAAGTACGTACATTTACTGAAAAAATCGGCAAACAATTGTTATCAGATTACGATGAGCTCAGCGAGCGGTGATAGCGCCACCATCTGTCATGGTCCATGTGAAATTGAAATAAGGACGTAATAAAACAAACTGATAGCTTACACATATTCCATATATTCGCTGTATTACCTAATACTGCTAGATAACTAAACACTAAAAGCATGGCGAACGCGATGATTACATTGTTTAATAAAATACTTCCTGTGAACAGGCTTGGGACAACATAGTATCAAAATAGAATATTTAATTATACAACAACTATTAGACAGAATTCAGCATAAATACAGAGAATACTTTAGTTGTGGAATGCTAGTTCATAACTTGCGATTTATTTTTCACTTAAATAGAAATAATTACAGAAACAGGAATAATAAAAATGAGATTATTATGCATTTGCCGACAACGTGATCAACATAACACACCTTAAACCGATCGCACACATCACTAACCAGCAGCACTTTGTTTTTGTGCAATATTACATGCTATCATTAATATTATAATATGTAGTTGATACATGAGGCTTAAGTACAGAAAATACATGAGTTATAAAAATTAGGCCAATCATGTCGATGAATGCAATCATTATCACTATGATACAACTGTAAAGCTTACTACTCTTGGTGCAAGAAGCCAGTTTCCATTCACTGTGTGAAATACATTGGTTATCAAAATCTTAAGACGATGGTAAAACCTTCGAAAATTTAGCACCACAAGTTGGCTTCTCACTATATTTAAATACTGAAATCAATTTGCAATCAATAGACAAACGCGAATGTAACAACCTTGGTCTTTTCAATGCTTTGATTAAACATAAATGAGCAGTAGTATTTGTTTTTTCCATTGAGTCCTATACATTGATTGTGATATAGACATGTACAATTGACAATGTTACATTCGATTCTGTTCGACAGTTACTTAATACGGCAGAATACCTATAAATATGTATAAGTAGTAATACAATCCTAGAAAGTAAATTTAACTGGCTTAACGCACATTTATATGATAAAAGATGGTTAATTTATGACACTAAAGAGAGATTTGGGGAGCAAGTGGAACTTGCAAATGATATTCAAGAGAGTGAGGGGAGAGTGATGGAGGGATCAACACAGTGGCGTCTCGTCCCACTTGAGGTGCTTCTCAGGTGTCAGGTGGACGATCCGGACATGGACAGCTTGGTTCTTTTCAAACTTGGGAGGGATTGGACAGAGTCGGTATATTACTTCATCACCTGGTAGTGGAACATACTCGCCTTCAATGCTGCAACAGATAAAAGAAAATGTTCATGATTACTTGTGGAATCCTACATCTATGAAAAAGTTGAAATAAATATTGTGTTCAATAAATAAAGACTGACACTATTTCAAATATACATCCTACTTGCAAAAATACTGGTAGACTCCAATTACAAATTCTCAACATTATGCTATTGTTTTATAATGAATGCACCTTTTCTTCATTCAATTAAGGAATACTATTTCATATGCACATGTGTCACTAAAAATACATTGAAAATATTAGTACTTAGACTCGCGACAATCTAAGAAGTCCGTTTTGACAGCTATAAAAATCATTTGGCAGCGATGAAAAAAAAAATTGTTTTCTTATATACTGATTCTCGAGACATATTGATTAAACATACTTAGAGAGTTTGTAATCGACGACTTATCTACATTGCTTAAAACTGATTCTCAAGGCTTATCGTTTTATTACAAGTAAGAGAACGAAACATCAAAACGGACTTCTTAGATTGTCGCGAGTATAGTATAAGCCAAACTTCAAAGTTCTAGAAACTTGGTTTGGCTATAGGACACACTTGATAGAACATTATATCTGACACTGACAGAAACAATGTTTCAATTATAAAGTCTAGTCATATATAATAATACCATGTCTTGTTCTGTACTTAACTTTAATTATTCAACATCCAGAATCACATTTCAACAACAAAGACATACAAAGAACGCCCACATTTGACCTCCAAAACATGTTAACATAAACAGTCTAAATGTATAAATATATTCTTTATCAGCTTCAAATTGGAACAAAGCTTCTATAACAAGTACATAATAAATGGATGAGTTAATTTATTTATGTTCACATGCTGCATGGAAGTTGTTTGTGTTTCCTGAGCCAATTTTTTTGCTATACGTACCTACAATTTTTTTATTGGTCTGTAAACAAAGTCTCAGGAAACAATTTTATTTGTTGTTAATGGTATGTATGATGAAATATTAAAATTTATGGTTTACTTCATGGAATTTTTGAATTTACGAATACTTGTGAACTTTTTTATTCATCAAGGTTAACAGCATTGCAAACTGTTATAAAAAAAAATACCCTGTAGTTTTCACAATGAAGTTATCTACTTTAGGTATATTCTTAATATTACGTAAAGTATACTTACTCGGAGATGTGAACAAATATATCTTCGCCGCCTCTTTCTGGAGTAACAAAACCATGGCCCTTAGCTCGACAAAAAGATTTAATTTTACCACTTTCTATTGGATTTCCTAGAGCCCTTTCTGACCTGAAATAAAACAGAATTTACTACAGCTCGTATAGTTTTGTTAATAATCAATATTTTATAGTAAAATACCTAATTAAATAATTATTAGCGGCACCAATAACTTACGTCGATGCTGTTCGGTTCCGCCGCGTAATTATTGGGCTGGGCAACTGAAGATGTGAATTTGTTTTATTGGGAGAATCATCACTGTTGAATCCGTAATCATTGGACATGATTACAGTATACAAATTGTTTTCCCTGAAATAAATTATAAATAAGAAGGACTTCGCAAGAAGGAAGAAAAACAAAATGTCAGTCAGTCTCCGTCGCTTGTGTGAAGTCTTGACGTTTCAGTTTCATTTCACACTGTGAAACGTCAAGCCTTTATGTCAAATGAAAGTTTTTCGTCCAGAAACCGAGTGATAAAATTGCAATTTTTGATTATTATATTCCATACTAAGATTCAAAAGTATTATTTTTTATATGTTTAGTAATAAATACATACTTTGTTGATAGTAACACGTAACATAACATCTCGCATGTATTTCCCTGAAGGGTTAGGCTAGGTTAGAGGTGTACACCCACTTTGTGATAAAATGGTAACCCCTTGCGCTATGTGGCTAAGAAGAACCTGAAGAACTTGAGCTGCTGAACTCGACCCTTCTGTTGTTCTGTAGGTATCCTTTTCCTCATTCACAATCAATGGCCAAGCACAGCCACACACGTATACCAAGATGCTATTTATTTTACCTACCTACTCTTATTTCTCACGTCTTTTGAGTACAGTCACAAGCAAAAATACGTATACACTCACCAAAATTCAATAACGATTTTCTCGTGGAATAACGATTGCAACTTGTAGATGATACCTATTTCATAATATTTATCAGTTCCAAAATACTATGTTCGTTATAAGTACGTAAAATTACAATCAATACGTTAGGAGAAAAAAACTTTTAAAAGTTGCTAAGTGTGCATATTGGTGCTTGTGACTCTACGTATGGCACACAAGAAAAGAGAAGTGAAGTCTCATAAATACTTTTAAATTAGCCTGAATATAGTTATCAAATATTGTTTTTGGTATTATCACACAAATGAATTGTCTGGATTTGTGCGGTTGATGGCAGTAGGCTCACCCCCTATTATTTAATGGAATAGGATGGGATATAGCTCGCAAAATGTGGGTGTACTGTAGGTACACCCTTAGATTATAGGTGTGATGTCATGTTATGAAACTTAATGTACCATATTGCTGGTTGCTGGATTTTGGGGTTATAATAAATCGCGTAATCAAGTTGTTAATATTTATATTCAAACATCTACTGTACATTTACATGGTTATTATTGCATAATTGTCACTCATTCAGTTAAATATACATTTCTTCCGTAGGTTGTTAGTAGACATTCATGGTTAACCTTATGGTTAACAAATTAATTTTACATTTTAAGTATAAATAAAATTAAAACTTTATATCACAACAAGTCGATACTTATTCATGTAACCATGATAAGTATCACGCTAAATAGAAGCTTATAGAATGCTAAGCTGTATAGCACTGCCTTCGTAAGTCTAGCTTCATCTCACATCATAACTTAACATTATACAGGGTGATAAATATTGCACCTATTTTTCAATAATCGTATCGGGGCAAACCCTTTTTTCGGCTGGCAGAGGTAACTTGATCTTTGGTATCGGTATTCCTTCCCAGTCTCCCTGTAAAAAGAGGGAATAATTATAACACAATCGTCTACACTAGTCTTCAAACAAAGCCAAATCGATAATGTTACGGTGGCAACACTCAAAGCCACCTAGAGTAGTTTCATTGTTTTAAAATAAGAACAACATATCGGAATACCTCAAGTAGATACATTTTGAAATTGAGGATGGTAAAAGAATGGTAACAGAAGCTCGCAAGCTTTAGGATTCCATTGCCAATCTTGAAGATCGCAGGAATCCACTGAATGCGAGCAGTGCAGAAACTATAACTAGGACAATGCTAAAGGAGCCTTAAGTCCAGAAGCTGACATCTTTCGTTATACTCATCCTTAGCTAGCTTCCACCACAAGGTAGGTACCTGAAATCGACTGCCATCAGACTTGTTGCACTGCATCGACATAGGAGACTCGGAGTAGAGGGCATGCAGTGAGTTGGCACGCAGGTGTGTCCACGGCTTTATTGACAGGTAGTTAGCACGAGGTGCCGCCTTGTATGAGATAGACATGTTGTCCCATCTAGGATGGAAGTGCAGAGAATTAAACATGACGAAAACCGTTTCGTATTTCGTTTACTAGGGCGAGGTCTAAATTTGGGACAACGGCACGTTTGTTAGAAAATGTGTGAGTTTTTTCATAGAGATACGCCGCTCTACATACAGGGCGGTAGGGTAAACACCGTTATCCTTGAAACCAGGGGTTTGGTTTCATTTATAGAACGTATAATCAATAGAAAATTACAACTGTTTTTTTTAAAGGAAATCTACTTTTTACCGCACTAGTATTTGACCCTTTCGCCCTAGGGCGCTAGGGCAACGGACTTGCATCTCAACACGGGTGGGTGGCGCACGACGTGACCTGACCGGTCGCCAACCCTCCCTCAATCAGTCATCTGTTTCGCTAGCGAGCACTGTGTCAGATAGAAACTATAAAAAATCTTTTAATGAAAATTACGTTTTTTTTTTTATTGTTACTCGGTCATTTATTTTTATATTTAATTTTACTATCCATGGTTTGAGTGACAACGGTGTTTACCGTCACACCCTCTGTAATAAAGTATTTTGCAAACTTTTTTTAAAATTCGTTATTAATATTCATCACGTGAAATTTTAGTAATTATTTTAAAATGCCCTGTATATTACAGCTTACCGTTTCTCAAACTTGAAGTAACTCTCGAGCGCAGCATTGGACACTGCACTCTTGCAGACTTCGAGTTGCGTGGCGGGGTAGTAATGCATGTAGTTGACGCACATCTCGTCTGTGATGGCATGCCCGCCAATGGTAGCGTTGTCTTTGTCTTCCGTGTTGTAGATGCAGGTCGTTTCTAAGTAGTCACCCTGTAGTGATAATGGTACTTCGAAATCATTACGCCAAAATGAGTGTTTACGCATCTGAAGTTGACGTAGTAAGATGCAGCGCTAACCTTGCGAAAGCGTGATTGCATGGAAAAAAACGTCACGTTTGCGTGCGTAGACATTTGACGAATGTTTGTGTGAGCTTATGTTCGACGAACGCATACGCTAGATGGGACAGGTGCCTCAGAACAAAAATATATTATAAAACAGACCGTAGTGTCTCTGATGAACCAACTTAAGATTATAACCCGTGTTTTCAATCAGCCAGACCTTTCATACGCAGAACAACTTTGCCACATAATTCCCATAAGATTTTATGAAGTACCAAAACTTCTTTCAATGTCACTTACCGGTAAAACCTTAACAGGTCGATGCAAGATCCTGATCTCCTGGAAATGCGTGGAGTAGTGCAAGTCTTTGTTGAGGTGGGGCAGCTCCACGCCTTGTCTGGAGTGCCTCGTCCAGACTGCCACGCCCGTCAAGTGCGTGTGGAGTTGACTGCCGAACACTACGATACCTTCTGATGGTAGACCCTAGAATTTAATTGAAGTGTAGGATTAAAGTAGGGAAGTCTAAAGTCCACAACAGTCAGTCTGTGGGGTCAGCCCTTTAGCCCACTGAACCGACCGCCAGAAGAGATTAATTATAGTGTACTAGCTGCGCCCCGCGGTTTCACCCGCGTGTCTCGATCCCGTGGGAATATTGGGATAAAAAGTATACTATGTGTTAATCCAGGTTATAAACTATCTGTTTGCCAAATTTCATCCAAATCCATTCAGCCGTTTTTACGTGATTGAGTAACAAACATCCAAACACACAAACTTTCACATTTATAATATTAGTAGGATAGTAGGATTGGGGGAGTAAAAATAGTTGTCGTGTTAGCGGTGTGTTGTTGATCATTTGTCCATCCATACAAAAAAAGTTCACTAGAAATAATCCTAACCATTTACTTACTGGTTTTGGATCACAAAGTGTTCTGGACACAATGCTTGAGTTAAAAATGAGAACTTTTAAACAAAATAGTATATGTCTAATATATGTCTTCATCGCGCCAGTACAGCATACCTTTTTTATTTGTGGTTGGGAAATCATCAAATGACTTCTCCCGCTCTGGGCGGAGCGGAAGGGCGTGTCAGACTTTTACTGACTAAAACCCACCCGTGTTCCTTCAGTTGCCTGTTGCCAAGGGTCCCGGTATCCCTTCCAGACCTTCCCGCAAAGCACAACTACAATTTTTGTCCATAAATAGGTTGTTATCACATACCACGCCTGTGCACTGTGGGATGCAGTAAGCAGTCAGCGGGAAAGCCTTCTGCCTGCCAGGGATAGCCATTTTGTCCGTGTATTCCAGTCCGAGTTCCATGATAGCTGCATCGAATTTTCGTTTTTGGCCCGTTACGTGGAGAATTATACCTGAGCTGTCTACCCAATCTGGAAATAAAACAAACAGAAGTGTTAGCAGGATTAAAAATAGAATGAATTTTTGGAGCAATTATTGCTTTATTGCATTATTTTCACTGTTAAACTGCCTGCTAGGCAGTTTCAGTAGGCAGGGTCTTATTAAATTAGCTAGCAAAACTCTGCAGACGTGATGGGTATCGATATCTAAAACAGACGACCAGGAAGTTAAATGATAACTTATAACGACAATAATGAGGAGCTCGTGGCTAAGTAATAACGGCCGCACGGGTCGATCCATCAGGTTAAGCTACGCTTGCCGTGATTGGTCTGTGGACGGGTGACCATCTTTACATACCGAGACTCCTCCGTGCCTCGGAAAGCACGTTAAGCCGTTGGTCCCGGCTGTCATTTATGGATCTTTGACAGTCGTTGCGGGTCGTCAGGAGCCCGAAAGTCTGACAACCAGTCTTGCCAAGGGGTATCATATTACCCAGTTATTGGGTTGTGGAGTTCAGATAGGCAGTCGCTCCATGTAAAATACTGGTATTCAGCTACATCCGGTTAGATTGAAGCCGACCCTAACATAGTAGGGAAAAGGCAAAAAATTGGTACATACCAGACTTCATTTCCGGATTATTGTAGTGTACTTCAAGCATTATGTATTTGTTTGCATCTGGTCCGCCAAGAGGTAAGCCTGCTTCCTTGGGGTATATGAATGGAGGAGCCCCCATTGCCCACGCTGCTTTTACCTAAACACATAAGTACTTTTATCTCTGTTTCATTTTTAAGGTTGGCTGGTAAAAAATTCTAGGGGATAGCCTGAGTTTTTTATTTAATTTAAATCAAATATACAGGGTGTTTGGTTTATCGTATGGCGAATAGGAGAGGTCATATTATGCTATCTAGTCGGGCCCCAAAAAAAATTGTTGGCTCCACGGGATTTTTGTCAGATGTTACAATAACATACCTTCGAACATGTTTTAGTGATTTCAGGTCGGTTTGGGGCGAAACAGTTGCCTTCATACAGTGGTATCTCTTTCTTGGGATCAGCATCGCAGTGAAACACTTCCATATGATGGACCAGCCCTTCGTTGCCTTTTGAGATCGTGGATTCAAACTAAAATAAGTATTTGAAAAGTTAGAAGTTAAATACTTGGGTGAAAAAAAGTATGTACATATCTTCATTAAAATGTTTTAATTTAACACACAGCTCAAAATGAGAGGTATTAGGAAAAATATATACTTTAATAAAGATACTCTCAATTTAGAGCACCTGTTTAAGTTAGGATGCCTTACGCCAAATGCGCACTGCTTGCATGCTCTGTGTGCATTTTCAACTCTCGGCCCTGAGCCTGTTGAAAATCCAACAATCAATCGGTCTAAGCTTTTCTCAATTATGTTGGGGTCGGTCGGCTGAATACCAGTATTGTACATGGAGCAACTGCCTATCTAACCTCCAAAACCTCTTGCTGGGTAATACGATACCCCTTGGTAAGACTGGGCTTCTAACTACCCGTAACGACTGTTAAGGATCTACGAATGACAGCCGTTCAACGGTGTAATAATATTTAGGCGTTCATTTAGGTTCTTCATGGCCTGGTTTTAGTAATAAAAACTAAAACCCAACTACGACTAAAAAGGTATAAACAAGACAAATTAAAAATCCGGAGTCACACGAGTTAGGGCATAATTCGAACAGATTACGTGTGACTCCGGATTTTTAATTTGTCTTGTTTATACCTTTTTAGTCGTAGTTGGGTTTTAGTTTTTATTACTTTAATTATTTTTTAATTATTTTGTGGTTATAATAGGTATATATATATGTTATATATATATTTTTGAAATGTGCTTATTAAGCCCTTTTATTTGATACCCATCATAGTACGATTAAACAATTTTTTTTTTAAGTTCCTGTCTTTATGTCCTCTAGAGGGCGCCATTTCTACGACGTGACGTCACATAGCCTATAACCAGCGGACGATCAAGACGCTTCCAACGATACCTCATTTGTCAAATTGTGATGACTCGTTTAGAAGATATGAGGGAACAGATGAACATACATACATACATACCGGTCAAAATCATAACCCTCCTTTTTTCTTCGCCGTAGTCGGGTAAAAAAGGGCGTTACGAGTGTCTTTTTAGGGTCATTAAGAACTAATGCCCAGGATTCTATCAGAGAGACTCACACTTACATATGTTTAAAGTCTCCTACATTCTTACCTCAATAATATGATGAATTTTCTTCGTAATAAAATCGGGAAGCTTGACCACTTGGCACCAATATGTGGTGTCACCACCTGGTACTTTCAAGTTCTTATTAGTAACACGTAACTGGTACGCATCGCCAACTCTATGGTTTCCTATAGGAGTGAAGAGGCGTACTCTGATGAAGCCATGCTCTTGAGATGGGGTGCAGGTTAAGCAGAGACCTTTGGATGAGAATAATTTGTCGTTGCCGTGGGCCCAAACTACGTGAACTGTGCCTTCCTGCAAAGGAAATTATGTTATGTTTTTGAAGTGTAACGTCTTTCCTCTCGCTCTGTGGGAGTGATTTCGTGAAAAGCGACGGAAGTGTGTTACAGGAAGCCGGGGAATCGTGTGCTATTTGATTAGACCGATGAGCACACGCTGTGCTAGAGTTGGCTGTCAGAAACGACCTTGACGAGGCCCAAGGTGAGATGTGAGATGTTACACATCAATTCACATCATTTAGGGCCAATGTAAGCCTCGCCCTTTAAAAAAAATGTTAGCATGCCGGGTATTTGCTAAAGGGAATATCCATTTATATCTATAGATAGAAGTGCAGGTTTACAGTTGCTAGCATTTCCCAAACTAAAGGACTAGAACCACTTTGCCTAAAGTGGTATTTTTTTTTATTAAAGATATTATTGATAATAAAAAATCCCTACCAGTATTATTTTACACATTGTATGTTAGGCCATATGGAACCCCGTGGGGTTCGGAAAATAGTACTGAGTAATGAGACTGAATTATTTATCTAATATAATGTTTACCTAACGGATTTTCGATTGGTCGTTTACTTACCTCAATAATATAGTCGTCATCATCGCAGGTGTCAAATAATCTCTCAAACACCAAGCTCTGAGTTTCAGCGTCTATATAGAATGAATCGCAATCTTGTTTAGAGTCCCGCAATAATTTGCCTTCGTTGTCTGCGTGCATGTCCTACAAAATTACAGTTGAATAAGTTAAAATATTGTTTGTATCCTATACATACTATTAAATGAGCAATATTTGAATTCCCAACTATGTTAGGGTCGGCTTCCAGTCTAACCGGATGCAGCGGAATACCAGTATTTTACATGGAGCGAGTGCCTATCTGACCTCCACAACCCAGTAACTGGGTAATACGATACCCCTTTGTTGTCAGACTTTCGGGGCTTCTGACGACCCGTAACGACTGTCAATGATCCACAAATGACAATCGTGCTTTCCGAGCCACGGAGGAGTCTCGATGTGTAAAGATGGTCACCCATCCACGGACCAACCCCGGCAAGCGTAGCTTAACCTGATGGATCGACTCCTGCGGCTGTTATTACTTAGCCACGAGCTCGTCTAGCAATATTTGTATGTATAAGTACATATATACTCGTATGTATTTGTAATCACGTTCTCGAAAACGGTTCTAACGATTTCGATGAAAGTTGCAATGTAGGGGTTTACGGGGGCGAAAAATCGATCTACCTAGGTCTCGATATCTGGGAAAATTCGTTTTCTCTATTTTCACCGGAGCAGAGCTCGGTCGACCAGGTACTATACATAAATAAATAGTAGAAAGAGTTAAATCACTTATAATGCTAACGGCCTGTTACACTGCATGGCCATTTCAGGATATGTTCCTGTTAACACATCTGGCAGATATTTTCATATAAATGATAAGATTCCAATTATGATTTATTTGTTGGATAGTGTGTATCTGGAGACTGTTAAACCAAGTCCTTGAATTTAAAGTAGGTTAAAAGGTTTTAAGCCTAAACTAGAGCTCAACATATTTGTAGTCGAAAAATAACGGATTTATTTTTGATAAAAATAATTATTTAGGTAAGTAAGTACCTCAAAATGATGTTTTCTTTTATAATCAGTCCAAAAAAGGCAGACATCGGAGTTATTAAAGTTTCCTCTATCAGAGAATCCAAGAGCGAACCAGTAGAATGTTGGAGCTTTTTCTGAAATCACTATTTGAAACTGAATTTTCCGGATGGAGTAATCAATTCGCCATTTCAGTAAGAATGCGCCGTTTGGATCCAGTACTGCCTCAGATTCAGCTATCCTTTGGTCTGGTGGGAAAAACAATAAAATTATTTAATACCTACCGCTTTATTTATTTTTATAAAATATACTTACACCGCTTTTGTATTCAGTAACGGGGAAGGCAGAAATTTTTCTTCTTTTCGAGTCGATGGTAAATACATTGTGTATTATGTTAAGTGAATTGGACCCAACAGGTCGCCATCAAACTAGAAAGTTTGGCGAGTAAAATAGTAAGAACAAAAAAGCTTTCAAACTTTGTAATTTCCCATAAAATAAAACTGTAACACCACTTGATAGGAATCGAAGTCAAGGATCTTGATAGAAATTGAGGGTCTGGTCCTGGGGACCAGACCCTCGGTAACCGCTCTATACTAACACGACAATTTGAGAAAATAAAAGCTAAAAATTACTTACCACCATTCTTGTTGATAGTATACGAAAAATGTGAACACACAAACAGCGTCAATATCGTAAGTATACACTTTAGAGCCATTTTGAACCGCTAGTACATTTGTTAGTGCATAACTCCTGGACTGGTCTGCTTCGGTCCGCAGCCAGGGAGACAATGAGGGGATAACTTGAAGCTCCCAGCTATGTCTGTGGGATATATAGCTATGCAGACTTCATTGAGGGAAGCGTCGGTATGTCACCGGTCATACAGTCGAGTGGAACAAGCGAAAGGCTTTGTACCTACAGACGCGGAGAAAAATGTTTTCAATTAGAAATATAATAATATTTTTTTCCTTCTTTATGCAAATTCATACTGAACGTAATTACTCTTTCAGATATCGTTATCGTCAGTGAAGTGAGTTCAAGCACAGAACAGATAGCTTACCTAATCACCACGCTCGAGGGAGCAATGAGCGTTTTTGGCTTATCGGATTTGGATTAAACAAAAGTTTGAAGAAAAGTTAGAATTATTTGTAAGCAACGATGGATTTTTGTAGGTAAGTACTTTGGATTTAATTAAGTAGTTTAAGTAGGTTTAATGGATTTTAGGTTTATTTTTTAGAGAAAGTCAGTAATTCTGGAGGAGGCCTTCTAAATCTGACCAATTTTGTTGACCGAATAATACACCAGAAAGAAAAAAAACAGACGAATTCGGGTGTTCCAACTAGTCTAACTCAAAACCCTACGTGACAATATGTACAGAGGACCCATATTATATTTATAAATACGAATACTTATTGAAAGTTCTCGAGGCTTCGACAATGGAATGCACCGGGCGACGTCGGCGGTGCTATATTAAATTCCTGCAGGAATGGCGCCCTCCCGAGATGAGGTCGCGCAAATTAACGTTTTATTTAATTATGGATAGCTAGGTTATGGTGGAAACTCTGGTTAGAAATTATTTGGGATCTGGTTGGTTCGAGGATTATGAATTTAGAATTAGTTCAGTTGCGGATTTACCAGCAGGCTGAGTAGGCTTTTGAGCCTATGGCGGCAGATGTTTGGGGCGGCAAATTTGGGTACCGATTTTTTTTTCTTGCTACTTCTTTACAATTAAAAAGATTTCTGCTTGACGGTTTTCTGTTTTCTGATGTTTTACAGATAGAAGTCTGCAACAAATTGTGCCGATGACTTTCCCCTCTTCCTTGTCATTCTACTTTCCGTGCAGCAAACTTCCATATTCTAGAGTAAAATTTTATTTTACGTGCAATTTCAACGAAATTGTCAGATTGTAAAAATAATCTAGGACATGACAGTTGTAGAGGCAAGGGCGGCAAAAACTTTACAGCCTATACCTTGAAAATTTGTAAATCCGCCACTGAATTAGTTAATACTTTGACGTGGAGGTTTGGGTGCCTTGGTAGATAATTAATAAAGCTTTTGTTGTTTCAATATGCTAGTCACTGCCTTTTAATCTTGCTTGCTGGACGTAGTTACTCACTCTGGCACTGTAGTTATGTTTTTTTGGGTCATCTTAACAGAATTAGACCAACAAATGTTGTCTGAAATGAAATGAAATTGTTTATTCTGTAAATAGGATATTGGAATCACTTTTACACGTCATTTGAAAATAATTAAAAATAAGCTAGATGAGGTCGGCGTTTCCTATCTGACTAGTAGTCTCTTCCTCTTATCGTGTAGTTAGAGACTAATCTGGAGCCAGAGTTTTAAAGCCACTCGTGGGCCTTTGACTTGGCTTCACATGCCGTCGAGAAATATCTCTCAGGCATGCCGGTTTACTCACGATGTTTTCCTTCACCGTTTTTGAAGCAAGTGATACTTATACAATACGCACATGAATTCGAAAAGTCAGAGGTGCGCGCCTTGGGTTAGAACTAGAGACCTATGACTTGGCAATCTGACGGTCACACCACTAGGCTATCACTGCTTGTAATTGCTGCAAATTTTGTATTCATAAGAATCCTTTGATTTGAACTGGGTTTTTTTTGTGAAATTATTTATTAATCTTATGACTAGCTGCGCACCCCTGGTTTTACCCACGTAAGTCTCGATTCCGTGGGAATATCGGGATAAAAAGTATCCTATGTCCTATTCCAGGTCATGGTCTACCCCTGTGCCAAATTTCATCCAAATCCGTTCAGCCGTTTTAGCGTGAAAGCGTAACAAACACACTTTCGCATTTATAATATTACTAGCTGCCCGCCCCGGCTTCGCACGGGTAGCACTAAGTACTTATCTACGGCGCACTTACCCTACCTACCTACTTACCTACCCTACCTACCTGTCCTCTACCTACTCTACATACCTACCTACCTACATCTACCTCCCTACACCTACCAACATATCTACCTACCCAACCAACTTACCCTATCTCCCAACCCTACCTACCTACCTATCTACCGAGATATCATCAAAAAAGCCATTGTATACTGAATGTATGAGCCGGTATTTTTTGGAGTTATACTTACATTTTTAAACTCGTGATATCTTTCGAATAGAATGTCCGAATTGAATAATTCAAAAAGTTATATATAGGTATTGAAGCAGTCTTAAATATATTATGAAGTAATTTATTTTGATAAGGATTAATACCAAGATACAAAGAAAGAGCCTTTTCTAGCAGCGTCATTTCAATTAAATTTTCAAAATAAAATAACTGTTATTGTGGCATAACTATAATAGTTAGACATATGCTTTCGCGACACTTTTTGTTAATAATAATGTGTTCTGCAAAGTCGTAGTACATTATTTTATTCTATCCTCAATAGTTTTCGCAGCGCACGCGATGTTAAGAATATTTTAGGTAATTTTTTTACACCTTGGGTTACATTATTGGAGTTTTAGTAAGGATCCCAAATCTTTTCTAGCAATAAATATAACCTGTTACTCAGGGTAAATGTAGCTGAATTTTTGAAATCGGCGCAGTAGTTTTTGAGTTTATTCGTTACAAACATACACACAAAAATACAAATCTTTCCTCTTTATAATATTAGTGTAGACTAGCTTCCGCCCGCGTGGTATCTCGATAAAAAGTAGCCTATTTCCTTCCCCCGAATGCCATCTATGCCCTTGCCAAATGTTATCGAAATCAGTTCAGTGGTTTAGGTTTCAAAAGGTAACATACAGACAGACAGACAGATAGATTTATTATAGTAGTATGGATAGTTCCGGAGTTAGGATTAGGATAGTTAGGATTAATAGTCAAAAAACGTGTAGGTAAAAGGGATAAAAATAACACACAAAATTAATGAACATTAAACATTTCATTACAATAATCAACAATCGCTATGCTACATTAGCATCATTATTCTCTTTCATATCTACGTCATTTACTACGTCGCTTATCTCATCACTTTGTACTTTCGTTTCTTCGGATTTTATTGATTTCTCTTCGACGACGGGATCCGCTGATTTCTGCGAAAATATAAGTTTATTGTGTTTAAAATATTACATAAATGCAATCGGTAAGTTAGAAAGAAATCCTTTTGAAGACAGCATCCATATTTTATGTGAATGAACGTACAGGTACACTAGAAAATTTTTGCACTTCGAAATTTTTCTTGTTTCCGTATTAACACAAACGGCACGCCTCAAAGTTACTCCGTCGCGCTTTTTGTAGTAGTGCATCTATTGTTGCGCGTTTGTTTGAAGTTTTGTCTCTGCCGGGTTACTTATTTGGTCGTAGATCGTCATTAGTCGCTCAAAAGTTTTTTTTGGCAATGCATAGAGTCGTTAATCTGTAATTTTGCAATTATGGTAATACAAATAGGCAAGTAGTTCCTTGGTTGTTACTGTTTGATATTAGATTCCATCGCCGCGCGTTCGAATTTCCGAAGTCAGACGATGATTCCCGAAGTGCATACTTTTTTTGGGATATCTGTACTTGTAACTTAATGTCTTCCAAGAAATTACTTACTCGTAAAAAATAATGACATCTTACCTCTCTCTCAAACAATACAGCCAGTTCCACATGCTTGGTCTGTGGGAACATATCCACGGGCACGGCTCTCACGGGCAAGAAGGGGGCTCCTCTTAACGTCTTAGAAGATGGACGGGTTAAGTCTACGAAGTTCTTCACGGCTGATGATGGGCTGCATGAGATGTAGACCAAACGCTTGACCTTTTGCGTGTTTCGGAGTTGCGTTACTGCGCGCATGTCTGTGAGGGCAGAAAGACGAAGAATTACAGACACTGAAGAGTTTGTATTTTGTATGTTTTGATAGGGGACAAAATGTTATCTACGGTTCAATGAAATATGTTGTCAACCAATGCGATGCTACCATCATAAAAACTTGTTAAATAAAACTTACTTCATTTTCAAAAACACGAAACAAACTCTTTTCAATCTTCGACTTTTGAGGGGCTATGGTGTCTATTAACGTTTTTACAGTGTAATACAGTAGAAATATAACATAAAATCTGTATTTACCGAAGCAAATCTTTAAAAAATCATTTATTTGGTTAGTTTTACGACTACCAAACAGGAATCTTGGGAGAAATTTTTTATTCAAGTCCCATACCAATAACCTTAAACTACCAACTGTTTTGGTTGATCGATCTAATTTTTTACGAAAATTACGCGGACGAAGGAACACGGAATTTGGCACGGTTAAAGTTTATATGGAGGAGTGCAGAATAAAATTCACTGACTATACAGCCTGGGTCTAGAAGCATAAAGTTCCGTATATAACGAAGGTGATCGCTAAGGAAAGATTAAATTGGAGATGAGAGTTTGTATGGAAGTTCGCCATTTTTTCCGATGGGTGAGCCCATCGGGCGGTCGGCTCGAATACATAAATAACTTACGTAATCCAGCTCTAGGCGGGTCCACAATAGCGATGATATCTTCACCGTCAGCCCTCGCGAGGACCGAGGGCAGAATATCCTCCGCCTTACCAGTAAAGAACTCGCAGTTTTCTATGTTATTCAGCTCGGCGTTAGACTTAGCATCCTTCACTGCTTCTGCTATCATTTCTAAGCCTAATACTTTGCCGCAATGCTAAAAATTATGAAATTATAAAAATACGCATAATGATACAGTTGGCTTCTACAAATTACAAGAATGTGTTAGGTAATGGGCCATAGGAGTCCGACATAACATCGATGAGGATTTCCCCACGGAAAAAAAAGGTAATGGGCCATCATAAAAATGTGAAAGTCATCATACTGGAAAGAAATGGAGGATTGGACAAATAGCGCCATTTCTTTTACTCTGCCCCAAGGACTTTACGGCTGTTAAATGGGTATGAAAATTGTTTTTACTTTGAGACAGAGCGAAAGCCATCTACCCTCAGACATAAATGAAGGGAAATTATATAATAATCGATTTTTGTACTAGTGATATTTGCCCAGACGGTATACCAATAAATAAAACATGATATACAAAAAAAAAAATATATATAAAGGGCATTTCGATACATGTTATTCGAGATCACTTTTTAAGCATATAAAGGCATATTTCCCACCTGAGCAAAGCAAAGTCCAATAGTGCCAGTCCCACAGCATATATCTACGACAGTAGAATCTTTCTGCACCTGACTCATCTCTATAGCGCTCCGGTACAACACGTCTGCGCCCGCTGTGTTCACCTGCAATCAAACTTGAAACATAAGGCAGTTGTCCCACCCGGTGCTTAAAGAGTAGCGAGTAGAGCTAGCAACTGAAAACGAGTTAACAAACAGCGAGCAGCAGCGAGTGTGTAGTTCCGATAGTTTTGTTGCTGGGCTTTCAGCGAGTGTACAACGAGCGATTACTCGCACCACTTGCCCGACCGCTGGTTGGTCTCTCGGCGTGAGTTCTGACCGCCAAGGAAGTATTGCTGAGCAAGTATTATCTTTGATAGCTCATGACAAACTAGTGGAGCGAGTCCTCGCCGGCAGTGTAAAAAGTCAGCGATTATATGTTTCTTGAGCGAGAAAATAGCCGATAGGTAGTCGCTTCCTCGGCGGTAGGACAACTGCCTAAGACGTAGATTTGTTAGTTCGAATGTTAGTGGCTAAGCTACGGTTATTGTTAGTTCTTTCTACCATGCATTAGCGTATTTACACTATGAAAACGTGTAAAGATTGTAGATAGACCAATCTATACTAATAATGAAGCTGAAGAGATTGTTTTTTTGAACGTGCTTATCTCGGGAACTACCAGTCGCATTAGAAAAAATCTTTTTGCAGTTGTTTGCAATAAACTTGCCTGGAAGAAAGCTTCGGGTGATATCCTGAACTGTTTTCCGAGAATAGTGTCGATAATGTGTGTGGAGCCTGACAGATGAACTGGTTTAGATGCGTCTTCGCCAACCCGTCTGAAAGTAAACGTATATTTCAAACTTATACAATCAAATTATTGGACCTAACGCGCCAGTTCAATATTTATAAACATTTATAATAATTGCATACGTGATTTTTCTCTTAACATACCTTTTTACAATAAGTTCGAAGTATAAAGACTTGATTCCACACGCGATTGCTTCCTCAGAATTAAAATGGTCAATTAAATCCTTTTTGATTTCATCCAGTTCAGTTTCTGACAGCGCCTTAAAACAAAAAATGTGATAATTACAGGAATAAAAAAACAGCAAAGTTAACAACCATTTTCACTACAAGGCAGTTTTTTTGAGAGCAGTTACCTACTGCCCGTCTAAACAGCATAGTGCCCGAAGGAGTACTTCGAAAGTTTTCCATGCCTCATTGCATGTTCATACGTGTTTCTGTGACAAATAAACCTATTTTTCTTTCTTTCACGCGCCCGCTAAGCGTACGCCACACGCAGCAGCACCCGCGTCTAACTCGCTTTGTTTGTTGTATATAATTTGAGTCTTACGACACTCAATTGCGAAAATCGGGGTGAAGGCGGCGCGGGCCCTATGCGATTGCGCGTGTACTACGCAATAGCTATTCGGGCACTGAGCGTGCGCGTGTACTTAACATCGATAAAAAATGTGCGTTAAGACAAGGGACTAATTCCAAAGTTTCTGAGGAGGGAACGACTCGTAGGCGACGCAAGCATGCTTCCGCGCCGAAAAAAATCGCGCATGTTTGAACGCAGCTTTAGTGTTTTTCGACAGATTTTAGATCTCTCTGTTAAAAACCTAGAAGGCTAAAACGGCAAATTATTTTCCCATTTTTTAACAATTAAAAAGGCTCACGGGTTATTTTTAGCACACATTTTATAGATAGCATACTTATATTAAATAAAATATCGTAAGACCTTACCTGAGGATGCATAACGACAATGAGCATGACTTCACCAGTGGAAGTCGAGTGTCGCACAGTAAGATACCTCCAATGTCCAGAGTAGTCTGCTGGAGAAAACGGCGCGAGCTTTGACTTGCGCACAAACTCTTGAAATAGCTGAAATGCAGCTAAATTAATACAACATTACAATGTTGAAAATGTGTGAAAGCTATATAATATGTGGATGAATAATAGGTGAATACGGAGCGTCTTATCGCGCTGACGATTTTCGAGCGTGTTTTCAACGTAGCGGGGCGATCGGTCAACATGCCCCGTGCCCCATGCCCGTCGTATGCGCATGTACGAACTCGCAAATAGCCAGTGTGAAAAAGCCCTTAGATTTAGTTTAAAAATCTGATGAACCATGTTGTACAATCAGGGATTAGGACAGTTTACATTCCCATTTGAAGTACTTACATAGATGAATGCATATTTATAACGGAAGCCCTAGACATTATTTTCAGATAGCAGGTGCACTAATGGAAAAATTCTATCAAAAATTTATTCGTGAATTTATTTATTTACTTACCAAAACAGCCTTCTTAGTCTGCTCAGAGATATGAATCATCCCTTGAATAGGACCAACTCCAACCGTACCCGTAACGTAACTGCCCAGCCTAAAGCCCACAGTGGGTAACTTGGACTCTTCATCAATCCCAACAGTGAACTCGCACTTGTTTCTATAACCCTTAGTCACTGGGGACTTCTCAATGGGCCTCAGCTCAAAACTTAACCCTGCGTGTTGCTTCCTTTTAGTCTCAATTTCGTGACGACTTCTTTTGTCTATTTTCCATATCTCATTGTCGAATTTCATTAGAATGTTTTTTATATCTTTTTCTTTCTGTTTTAGCTGTAAAAGATTGAACAGTAGCATGAAGAAAAATATTTTCTTTGTTGGTTATTAGAACTGGATATACATTTGCCAGTAGCTTGCACAATAGCATGCAAGTAGGTTAACTACTTCTGGGAGATTACTATGCACTCAATGTGTTATGTCAGTTGATTTTGAACCATGTGCATTGCAACTTTTTCTGTCTACTCTACCTACTCTGCATTTGAACTACCTTGCCTATGATTCGCCGTGAATGGTGATAATAATAATGGCATGTCATTGTACAAGCTACTGGTGTTACCAGCTTGAGAGATAGTGATGAAAAAAACCGGCCAAATGCGAGTCGGACTCGCGCACAAAGGGTTCCGTACCATTATCTATAAAAAAGGCAAAAAAAATTCGTTAGTTGTATGGGAGCCCCCTTAAATATTTATTTTATTCTATTTTTTAGTTTCATGAGATACAGCCTGCTGACAGACTGACGGACGGACGGACAGCAGAGCCTTAGTAATAGGGTCCAGGGTTTTACCCTTTGGTACCCTCAAAAGGGGTACAAACAAGCAGTATACCTGTTCCTTATAATCCATAAGCCAGAAGGGAGTGGTGGCATCCTTCAACTTCTCCTCTTGGCTCCTGCTAAGATCTTCTTTCTTCATCTTCTTAGGGTCTGTTACTTCCTCATCTTGTTTCCTCTTTCTTACTAGAGGATCTGGTGCTGGCTTTGCTTCTTCTGCTATCAAAGTTTTTCCTAAAATGATATCACACAATCATAAAAAGAATAGTCTAACAGTTATCATAAAATTTGTATTGTATGAAGTTACCATGCTAAACTTGGGCCCGTATTATAAAACCTCACTCAAAACTTCTGTAAGAGGTTCTGTAATACGGGCCACAAAGAAAAGAAAGAAGAATATTTTAGATGGGACACGCACAGGAAATACAAGCAGTAATATAAAGTAAGTACTAAATTAAAATAAAACACTAAACAGGACTAGGCCCATAGTCTTTGACAGATTTGGTCATAAAACATTTTTTTTTATGTCACCCTAAAAATATGTGAATTCCTAGGGTCTCATGCCTATGGTTAGACCTGTGTTGCATGCTTTTATTAGTCATGGAGTTGCATGACAGCTCATTAAACCAGATTTTGAATATGTGTGAGCACTTTTTTTGATTACCTTTCCATAAGTAACCATTGAGTGCTTCAATAGCTTTCTTGCGCTCCGCATCATTCTGGAAGCATGCATACAACCAGTGGCTGCCATGTTTAGGTCTCTTGATCTTGCTTGTGTTTAGTCCCAATTTGTGATTCATCAGCTTTTTTAATTCCTAGAAATGTAAAATGAATTCAAAATCATTTATTTGCAAATATGGGTAAGCAATATGTAAGATGTTATACAAAAAAGAAAAATTGAATAATAAACAGAATAAAATTAAGCACAGAGATCTTATAGTTTTTCCTGCAAATACTCAGATACTCAGTCATTCAATAAAAAAATACAGCCTTTATTTGGTCAGTGGGTCGTCTTAGGGGTATAAATTTTTCCTTATGTATAGTATAGATTACGCCGTAAGTGATAATATCAGTCTAAATCCATACACTATAATATAATAACAGTTAAAACGGTCTAACAGTTATTTCAATTCCATGTTCAATCATCATCATCATTTCAGCCGCATGACGTTCACTGCTGGAAATGTTATTCACAATATGTTAGCTTTTCTTATTAACATCTGTGCCGTGTACATTAATGTTTTAGTCAACAAAGCTATTTTAATAAAATGTATCAAAAAACAATTTGTAAACATACGGCTATTCCGTAAAATTTGGGTAGTCCACGCAGTTCAATTTTAAACTTTTCTGAAGAGAACCCTCCTCGGTCTAAATAAGCATATTCTTCTTCAACTTTCACTTCTTCAGCTGTTTCCTTAGTTATCTCAACTGTTCCATTTTCCTCAGTCATTGTTTAAACTTAATAAAAACAAAACAAAATATTATTTTCATAAAAACAGTTTTTCGGAAAGTTTTGAGGTTATGTTTCTTTCTGACGTTTCTCTGACGTAATTTCAAGCATTTTTCTGTAGACAACCATTCAAGGGGAAATTGTGGAAGTGCGACAGAGAACGAAGATCAGCAATGCTAAAGAAAATATTAGAAACTGGAAAATTATCTGTGTTGCCTGCCTTCAAACCAAAAAAACTGAGCAGAGTTGTAAACAACATAGTCGCACCACGCTCAATGAAGGGTTCCGTAATAGTGCTCTGTGGTTCCGTAGTTGGAATGACTATTTACGCAGGAACAATATTGTTTTTATGGGCCACAAAAATATGTTTGTATTTCATACTATCTCCATAAAAAATATGAATAACAAAGTTATTTCTACTGTTGTATATTGTAGGTATAGCTTGTCCACTCTGAATACTGAAACGACGCGCCCCACCCCACTACCACATTTTACCCTCACAGCTCCGCGGGTTGTAATAACTGAAAATATCAATAGCAATAGGACCAGTGTAGCCCGCGAAATTCAATTATCCGTTCGTTTTTTTGCAATTCGCAGGTCAGTATCATCAGACTATCAGATTTTATGTTGATCATAATTCACAATATGATTTGCACACACAACATAAAAGTATTTACCGAATTCTGACCATTTTCTACGGAATTTTTACCTATCCAGGTACATTTTTTTGTTGATCGACTAAATTACTTGTTAACTGTTTTATAGTTAATACTTTTCACTTATCCAAAAATGTTTTAGCTGGCAGGGGGACACGTGATTATATCAAAAATGACCGCTTTAGCTCATTGTTTTACAAAATTAGTCCTTGAATCGAAATGTATTTGTAAGCTATTGCTTGCACAGTCAGTTAGGTCAGTGTATTTACTGACCTGCTATTAGTTTATTGTAATATTTTTGGCGTGATTTCGAGGGTGTACTGACCAGGGTATGCCGCCGCCGGTATACTCGTGGAGAAGTTAATAGACCAAACACATATCATGTTAAACAAGTCATATATTTTTTTAAATAATATACATTATGTAAATAAAGTTTAAAATAAATTAGTAATAATTATTCACAATAGATTTTGAAAATTCTTGGTACAAAGGTTAATCTACTTACATGGAAGTATGATAGACTAGTCACGAGTACGTTAGGATAGCACATTATGAGGTATAAAATCTATATTTTATAACTAGGTAAACTTATTATAAATGTTCTCTGAGAGCCCACAGTTCCATAAAACATTATTTCAACATTTTCGGAGAAATATATTGATTTACGTTATCCTATAATAGAGGAAATTCTTCCTGCATAGAGCTCTTTATCCACCCATCTAACAAGATCCTCTTGATATGCGGTCCTGGCTTTTGGCTATGCTTTTGGCCCCATTATGTTGAGTTTTTTTTTTATCATTACGTTGCTCTCCGTTTTGTCGCTATCTTTTTATAGCGATGCTTTACCAAATAATTAAGCGTAGTATTAAATATATGTGCGTCTACATATTATTTTGCGTTCTATACTCAAGTAATAAATAACATACAGATTAGAGCCTTGGCCTTAAAAAAACATACAGACGAATTGAGAACCTCCTCCTTTTTGAAGAAGTCGGTTAAAAATAAGGCTTAGTAAAAAATGCTCGCGTCACGGTTGTAGAGTCTGACCAATGAAAGCTGTGCAAGAAGAATGGCAGCAATTAAAAAAAATTAAGAGCTGTTAACCCACTAAACAGAGTCGACCTATTGAACGCCCCAGTCGGATTAATACGACAAATGATTTGTGCCCGTGCCGCCTCAATCTATTTTATTATTTATGTACACAGTAAAAAAAAAGGGACATAAGGATACATAGGGTTAGTTTTTTCGAGCACGACCTTAATCGTCGTAGATATTTATTTGTCGATTTATGAGCTGGGCGATGGGGGCACAGCAATTGATATAAAAGCAAGAGGTCAATAGGTCAGTGATAACGCACGAATATCTGATTTTTGTCTAACAATAAGATGAAAATTTAATTTTATAATAATTTAATTTTTAAATTGTGTCTAGTTAGAAAATGTCCACATAATTTATTAGGTACATGAAGGAATAGATAAGTATCAAAAATAGCAATACATTGGACTGCCTCGCTGTCATAGAGGACTATTACCGAGCAGGCTAAATTTTTTCCAAGAAAATAAACCCAACATAAAAACTTATAATAATACTCACGATTGATTGTACTAATCTTTTATTTTGAATCACTGAGTTTTATCACAGGGCATTCTGGTTTAGATTCTTGGAAAAAAGGAAGAGGTACAGAAATATACATTTATAAGTAATTAATATTAATACTAAACTACGGCATATCCCATTGACCTAGTTGGGTTGCGCGACGTAACACAAAAGAATTAACAACAAGTGCAGAGAAAAATAAGTAATACTTGGTATAGAAGCGAAACTGGGCGTATCATACGCCCGAAACTGTAGGCTACATTTGAAAGCATTTAGAACGGGGGTTTTGCTTTTATAAAAAGTATTCTTTTTTTTGACCGAAGCAAATTTTATGGCGGCTCGGAACATGAGGCGAGTCGCTGCGCAGTAATAAATTCATTGATCAGGAGGTAGAGGAGCGGTACTGCGCAGCGAGTTGCGCTCTTCAGAACCGCTATAAAGTTTGACGCGTACCCATCCTACACAGCGCGTAGTATGGCACTTCCCAACAAGGCGGCTTTAGTCTAATTGCTAAGTGGTCCCATTCTTCACAAACATATTCTTAAGCGCATCTTTGTCCTGATCCTCTTTTTCCCTCCGTAATTTCCTTATTTGTTCAAGTTCTTTATCGACTGTGGCAGCCATGGACGGATTCAGCGACTTCAATCTTTTGAAGTCATCTTCGGCATCGTCAGGATTCCATGCACCGATGTGTGCCTTACCTCTTCTGTATAGTGCTTTTTCATTATCTTTAAAGTAAAGAAGGTAAATTGTATGAATTAAACATGATCATCCACAGCCTGACTTCACCCACTTCCGGGATAGGCCTCTCTTTTATATGAATGAATATATTATATGAATTAAAATACAGAAAATAGAAGCCAACCAAAGTGGATATTCGGAAGTAGAAAGCTTAAAAAAAATAGGATTATTAAGATTGCAAGCTTAATTAAATAATTATGTACCTTTTTCAAATTCGAGAACAGTGCTACAATGTTCTATGACTGCATAATATTCTCCATTCAACAGTTTGCACTGAGCATAGTTGAGTAGTATGGGCAATTTTATTTTATTCAAATCCCCCCATTCGTCATCACCTTTTCTTTCTCTGCAATTATTAACATAGATTAGATGAATTTCGCTTAATATATGGATCAAAACGCGGAATAAACTTTGCCCAAAATGCATATTCAAGGAATTGGCCTTGTCCAAAATGTATTTTCCCAGAATAGGGCCCAAAATGTATGTTCACAGAATTAGCCTTGCACAAAATGTATATTTGAGCAAGGGTAATTCTATAAAAATTTCAATAATATTCGTTTTATTCTATATGTTTATTAACAATAGATTGATTTCGCCACTGTATGTAACAATAGTTTATTCAGAATATACAGTGGACATTTATTTTAAATCACAAGTTTAATTTCCTATTTACAGTTTACCTGATCATAAGTTGTTCACATATCGCTAAAGCCTCATTGTAAGCCTCCTCCGCCTCTTTGTACTTCTTCTGCACATACAGCTTGTTGCCTTTTTCTCTCAGAGTAGGTATGAAGTCAATCCGCTGCTGAGCATTTAACTGCCACAACTCTTTCTCATACTCATCTGACCTTTCTACTTTCAGAATTTCTAGAATAAGAAAAAGAAAAGGTGTTTTAAAAATAAATCTTCATAGTTTATTTCCATGAGCATCAGAAAGTGTTGCATTCTCGCATTTAAGATCATAGCAAGAGCTGGAACTACGATAATGTATTAGCAAAACTAGAAGATTGAACATTTAAAAAAAAAAATAGTAATTTATGTTCTACTAGCTTCCGCCCGCAGCTTCGCTCGCGTGGTATGTCGATAAAAAGTAGCCAATGTCCTTCCCCGGGATGCCACCTATCTCCTTGCCAAATTTTATCGAAATCCGTTCTGTGGTTTAGGCGTGAAAAGGTAACATACAGACAGACAGACAGAGCTACTTTCAAATTTATAATATTAGTATGGATTTGGTTTCCGCACTTAGTCCTTAAGGTGAACCACTGTGCGTGGGCCATGGCAGCCGTCAGTGGATATTCCAACCAACCCACCGGCGGCCTCAAGAAGTTAATTAAATCTCCTGGTCTGTTCAGAACATCTGTGAAAGAAGTGATGAGAAGAGATTTTCAGAGAGAAACGATAGTAATAAACAATTATGTTTATTGATGACAGCTCTAAGTGTAGCAATGCACTTAGAGCTCTCATCAATAAAGTAGTGCGAAAAAATATTATAAAGTGGATCCAGAGAAGTCAGAAAATACTGGTAGAAATCTACTTATTGAAACCAAATCACTATCAATAACAATCAACCTTGGCACCTAAATTCTAATCACTTGATTAGATATCAGTGAAGTGGTCCTATTTCATTGATTAATATTCCAATACATGGGTCTGTTAATGTTCTATTGAACTTCCTCATAGAATTTTCTGTCTTATGATGAGAAATCCTAGAAGCAGGTTGCACGTTGCAACACCAAAAACAATGATTTCATTTAAAAAATACCTGTCAAAATTAACATGCAGGCATGGTTCAATTGTACAAACTAGAAATCTCAAAAAACTGATGCTTTTTCTTCACTATACAATGTTTTTTGCTACAGCAAAATTCATCATCAACATAATATTGCTGATATTGCTGCTGCATAATATTTCCTTGGGTTATTTAATAAAGGTTTATACCTTTATTTATATTTTAATTCCAGTTTGTAATTCTCATTTTCATTTAAAAGAAGACAAGTTATTTTGTATGAATTTAAGCTTACAAAAACCAGTCAAGTCAAGTTATTCAAGTTGACAAAAGTCTGTGTAGTCAAGTTATTCAAGTTGACAAAAGTCTGTGTATAATTTCTATGTAAAAGAAAAAGTCTCACCTATAATGAATTCCAAATCACAAGGATTCTTCATCAAATCATCCAAATCTGGGTGACCCAGACCTTCAGTGTGCAGGGTCATGGTACAGGAATGCTTAATCCTTTTGGGGTCCTGTCCCAACTCTCGCAGGGTTTTTGATATGAATGGGTAACTGAAGACTAGCTAGTACAAACATAATAGATTTTTAATATATTTGGACAAAAAAATTGCAAACAATAAAAAGAAACCAAGAAGACTGAAAAGAGTCATGTTTGTAGTTGAGTTAGTCTAAGTTTTGTTTGATTGTTATTTCCTCCTCCTCCTACAAACTTTAAATCCTTGTATATCCTCAAAATATGTGCTAAATTAATCATAGTATTGTGACATGAGTCTGCATTTGATGCTTCTTTGCATCCCATGATGGTGATAAATTTGTGATGGTGATCATCAAAGGTGGTGAAAAATTTGTTGGAAATGAAGAAGAAACTATAATGCAATACAATTGGTTATTTGTTTGTCTGCTTTTAGTTTGTTTACTGAGTCTGCTAATTTCTTCCACATGGTAATAAAGTTAAACAGTCTCTTACCTCTTTCTGAACCTTAAAGCTGGACACTTCTCCAACAGCCATCATTTTGACTATAGTTTCCCATACCTCCAGCTTGAACTTGTGTCCCATCACCAAAACCATGGGCTCTTTCTTTCCGATTTTCCTGCTATCATCCAACAGGACCCTTTCCTTCCCAAGTTTCCATGTTTGGAAGTGGAAATGTACCTGTAGTGAAAACGTTATTTTGGTCAAATTGTTTACTGTATAACTAACTTTAGTTTTGGATAATGTGATTTTACCTTGCTGCCATTTGCGATGGGGATGTATTTTTGTCCAGCGTAGATTAGATTTTTGACTATAGGAGCGACTTGAGTCATTTCACTAGATTCATATGGCACAATTTACAAGGAATGATGTTTGTTTAGAATCACAACACAACCCTAGCCTACGAGATTACGGTGGAATTCATTGATGGATGGATGTCATGGATGACACTTGACAGCCATGCCATGACAGGATGCCATGAATTGACATTGTCAATTTGTCAGTCCAATGTTGCTGTGCTCACTGTAACTAAGTACAAATAATTTTACATAGTGTATGTACTATTCAAAGCTTTGGTAAATAAATTGGTTGGTGGTGGAAGATAGGGTCTATGAGGTCTATCTGATAGGCGCCACTATTACAAGCCTCTGTACTCTATGATCGGCACTCATTGGGTGAAGCGCAGCACTACGGTCTAGAGACTAGAGTCTACACTAGACTCCAACGATTTAAGAATATCATTTCTAGACTCTAACTAAAGTGATTATAGGAATGATTGGATGAGTTATTATTACAAAATGAATAAAGTGAACCAATCTTATTACCCGACTGCCCCAGAAGGAGGGTAATGTTTTTCAAGAGTATGTATGTTTGTATGTATGTATGTATATCTATTTCTTTAGCACGCTCTGCAGCCTAAACGGCTTGATGGATTTTAACATACGAGGCGTCGTTAGGTTCGTCTTAATTGTGGGAGTGACATAGGCTATAATTTTTTTATATATTTCATCTGCAAACAAAAAAAAGGGAGGGGAAGGTTTAAAAAAAAATACAATATTGGTAGGTATCAAATAAAAGTTAGTAATGAGTTAATTCCAAATATATAAATTAATAAAACTAAAAAGCTTGAAATAAAACCAATTATTTCAAAAACAAAAAACCCTCCCGCAAAAGCGCATAACTTAAAGAAAAACAAGCATTATAATCTGTAGAATTTTGGTATTACAGGCGGGGAACAAACAAAAGTTACACCATATTTCAGGTTATTGGTTTGTTCCCCACCTGAAATATCAAAATTATACAGATTATAATGCTTGTTTTTCTCTTTTAAGTTATGCGCTTTTGCAGGCGGTTTTTTTTTAAATCTTTAATTCCAGACCTATACATACAAAAAGCTTATAATTTAAAATTCAAATACAAAAATAAGCTACTTACTAATGTGTCTGTTTGTTTGGCAATACTAAATAATAAAAGAAAAACAATGTTGCCAGCCTTTCTACTCAAGTTTTAAGGTTTGGTTTCACTAAGTTGTCAAATAAATAAATTGAATGACACACTCGAGAAAAACCGTAAATCAGTGATGATAGTAGAATACCAACCCTTTGGTGTTTCTTTCTAGTAATAGTTCGTTCTCACTCTTTTCATTCGTGTCATATTTTCAAGCGAAAATTATAGTTTTAGTAAATTGTAGAATTTACAATTATTTTAGCATTTAATGAATTAAACAATTATTTAAGCTCATAGTATTACTGTTTCTAGTTTACTCTAAGTTATAATGGCAGATTTTCTGGAATCTGAGGCGGAGGAAAGCGAGGTTAGTGAAAAACTTCATTGAGCTTGTGTTCGTGAAATGGGATTACGATTGCGTAGTTTCTAACCATGGTTGTTGGTTGATTGTAGGTTGATTCGGAAGATGAACAGCCAGCGGAGCGCAAGAAGCCAAAGCGCAAAGCTGCCGTGCAAAGTGACGATGAGGATGAGGACGAAGAAGGTATTGTTGACATCGTGCACTTTCTATGCATTGCAAAGTCATTTTTATCATTTGGTAAACATAATTGCGTGACTCTGCACCGTTATGTTAATCGACGCCGTTAACGACGCTCAACTACTCTATAGAGATCATTTTCAATAGGAATGTAATATGGCCTGAATTTGCAGAAACCAATTTGACACACTTTTCTAGCCATGTGACTAAATATATATTTACAGTTAGTTGACTGTTGTATACAATATAGCATTTTCTTTGTATTGCCTATAGAAGTAAATTATCCCCCACCCCATTTTCCCCTATAGTTGTATTTGGTAATGATTTTGCTGGTTGGTCATTGTCTCCACATTTTGCTCCCTACTAAGTTATCAACAAGTTTTTATGCTTACTTTTATACCTTAATCAATTAATAAATATAATGCTAGAAAGATCCAAAGAAATGTATAAATAAACTGTCTGTTAACATTATCATAAAAGAAAGATTAACAAAATTATCATAACCAAAACTTACAATGACAAATACAGAATGAAAACAATTTGTTGAACAGGTACTAGAATGTAAATATTGTTATAACATAAACTATACTCAATTGTTTTCCAATTCTCCTTTTTTATTAGCATAATCAGCCTATAATGTTCCCACTGCTGGGACACAGGCCTCCTCTCTGTGAGAGGGAGTGGGCCGTAATCCACCACGCGGGCCCAGTGCGGGTTGGTAGAAGTCACACGTCTTCGAATTTTTGGTTCTAAGTCATGCCGGTTTCCTCACAATGTTTTCCTTCACCGTTTTTTTTAGAGCAGTAGCGATGTAATAATGTACACAAAGTAAAGCGCCTGTCAGGGTTCGAACCTACGACCTACAACTCGTAAGTCGCGGCCGTTACCACTGGGCCACCAGTGCTCTCTTTTTTTTTTTCTTAACATTTCTAGCCTAAAGCAAAACAACACATCAAGAAAAAAAAAATGTTTAAATTGAGAAGCAAAAGAACATAAATTGTAATATTTGTTTTGTTTGAAAATCTATTTACTAATTAAATATACCTTTTAGATGATGAAGAGCGTCTCCGAGAAGAACTTAAAGACTTGATAGATGACGCTCCTATAGAGGAGTCAGGTAGTGACGGAGAGGATTCAGACGCTAGTGCAGGACCAAAGAAAAGAAAGAAAAGTGATGATGAACTGGATGACCGATTGGAAGACGAAGATTATGATCTTATTGAGGAGAATCTTGGTGTCAAAGTTGCAAGAGTAAGTATGTTTACAAGGGCTCATATAAGTATTTATCCTGTAGGTGTCTGGTGGGTGTTAATAGCGCTCCAACATCTCACAGGATTGTGAACAAAACCAACCCTGTATATCTATGTTCCAAATAAGTTCCCAGATTTTAAAAGGTATATTTGAAATCTTGTCTCAATCCTACCTTCTTTCATGATTAGTTTGATGATTACACAAGTTGTGCAATTTTCCAAACTATAATTATTATAACAATCAAATGATACATTGTATTGTTTTTCAAACAGAACAAATTCAAGCGTCTGCGTCGATTAGAGGACGATGACAGTGACAATGAAGGGAATGATGACCCGGAGCTTGAGAGAGAAGTCATAGCTGAGAAGTTATTTGTTGGAGGATCAGATGAGGTAAGTCATCAATAGAATAAATATATATATTAATGGATTTCAAAGACTGCAAAACATTGCTCCAACTGAAAAATTGTTTTTATATTTTTTATTCCAAATTCAGATTCAGAAAATTATGTTGCAAATTGCAACATAATTTGCAACTTTAAGAGATCACGAAATAAAACATGTTGTCTGTTTTTTCCTAAACTAAAAAGCCTAATCAATTGAATAAGTGAATGTTTATTCTTCAACAAATCTGTAGCTGTAGATATATGCTAATCAGATATCAAATCATTCATGTAGCCACTGGAAAGGCGAAACTCTTATAATATTATGATTCATCTGTTTAAAATTCTCTCCGGTTTCTAAACAATCAGTGATTTATCTTTAGGAGGACGAAAACCGCTCAGAATCAGCTGCGCCGCGCGGTGAAGCTGAATATGATGATGATAATGAGGACCTGGAGTCAGATGCCGATGACTTCATTGTAGATGACGATGGCAGACCCATTGCTGAGCGCAAGAAGAAGAGGAAACCTATATTTACTGATGCGTAAGTATGAATGATGAGACTATGAGAGTGAGGGAGGAGAGATTGCACCTTTTACGGCGCCTCTTGTGCACTATAATGTCTGCGCGTCGATGGCGTCGATGGCTAGTCTCCGCTCTCCGAAATTCCGTCAGGAGGACTATTTTCATGAATGAGGGAACTATACCCCAAAAGCAAGGGCCAGTGCTTGGGAAAGTCTCAGCAGCACCAAAGTAATTATTATACAGGGTGTTAGGGTAGACACCGTTATCCTTGAAACTAGTGGCTTGGTGTCATCTATAATATACTTTTTCTATGGGACCAACTTTGAAATCGCGAAAAAAAAATCAGCTGTTCCATACATTTGTGTTCACTTAAATAGACAAAATGTATATGTAATGTAACACCCAGTATAGCAGACCTCAACCAAAAATTGTATATGAGTGGAGACTATTATCATGTCTGACGAGATCGCAAATATTGGTTCAACAAGCAACATGGGACCAGGACAGGCAAAAAAATAATTTTATGGACGAAAGTTGTTTAAGATTCAGTATTCAAAAATATTACTTGGTCTAAACACGTTTATAAATAACAGCTTTTCTTCCATTTTCCTTATGTTTCAACAACAATAACAATCAAAACTTAAACCGTCTCATTACAGAATGAGTTCTAACTATTTTCCAAGCTTAGAGCCAGTTGTTGTATTTTGAACTTTATTCTCACTCAGTTAAAGTTCATCATACAAAATTGACAACTAAAACTCCGTTCTAAAGTCTGTTGTTGTGTTAAGATCTTTAACTTAGTCTGAATAAAGTTCTTAATGCAAAAAGATCTTGATGGTTTAAATCTTAAAGAGAATATCAATCCAGAATAACAATAACTTTAATTTGTCCAATATCTGTGCAGTTCACTACAAGAAGGTCAAGACATATTTGGTGTAGACTTCGATTACGACGAGTTTGAGAAGTACGGCGAGGAGGATTATGAGGACGAAGAAGAAGAGGATCTAGATGAGTACTTAGAGGATGAGGAGGAAGAAGGTAAGTGTTTTGATCTCAATACCCATCACGTCTATGGAGTCTTGCTAGCTAAATTAATTTGACCTTGTATTACATTTTGTTCTGATTACTAAGTCTGCCTTCAAACCTCATGCTCCTGTTATCATTAAGTTAAATAACAAGAAACTGTAAATAAAAGGAAAATTGATCAGTTTCTAAAACTTCGGCGTTTATTTTGTGCTGCAGTCTGTGATACACTTTTTAACGTCATTATTAAGTTTGATAGCATGTCGGAGATGCACAGAGATATCTAAAATCACCCTTCCAATTTATCATTGAAATTTTTTTAACTGTCCTAATAATTAAACTTGTGTTTTATGCTATGTAGGCGAAAAGCGTAGAACAAAGAAAGGCAAACCTAAAAGGCCGAGCAAGAAGTCTATATTCGAGATATACGAGCCCAGCGAGTTGAAGAGAAGCCACTTCACTGATTTGGACAATGAGGTTTGTAAATAAAATGAATTCAACACTAGTTAAACAATGTCAAATTCTTTCATCATACATTTTAAACACAACACTACAGTAAGGCCCTCTTGCATAATAATCAGTGATACAATTACTACTAAACATAATTGAAATGTGTCCTGATTCCGAACCAACTTGATCTGATTCACGGATTTTAAAATTATGCTAAGCACGAACTCTGTCATGTAAGTTGGCTCTAAAACTACAAAGTGGTTAGAGCAAATCATTTTTACTAAAAGTAAAAATCGTTTTTGATATCATTTTGATAATCATTCCATCTAAAACTATCCCTGTTTACAAACAGATCCGTAAAACAGACGTGCCAGAGCGCATGCAAACTCGCGAGGTACCGATAACGCCAGTAGAAGAAGGAAGCACAGAACTAGAAGATGAGGCTGAATGGATATATAAGCAAGCGTTCTTGAAGCCGCCCGTTTCTAAACCAGATGCGCAGGAGGCTAGAGAAAGGACCCGCAGGTTGGTTTAATAATAATAATAAAATAAAATTTATTGTCTCGGAGATTACATTCAAGTGGATGGAATTCCTAGACCTCATTCTAGGATTCCCTGTGTTGTGAGATCCAGGGTCCTTCCAGGTTGATAAGTATGCCACCTTTTTCCCCGGGCTTCGCCCCCGGCATAAATAGTATCCTATGTCAATCTCCGGTCCGTAACTTATCCCAATGCAAAAAGTCACGTCGGCTTGTTGCTCCCATCTATTCTCTACAGAAAAAAAAAAGCAAATCCGATTTGCCAGCCTGACAGACTTGAAGGAACCGAAAAAAAAACAAACTGTGTGCGAAACCTTATAAAAACCTCATGAATTTACGTAGTAGTTTATAAATTACTTGTCTATTACGATTACGTATAAAAATGTATTTGCAGGGGTAACAGTACAATCACAAAGATCCGTCAAGCATTAGACTTCATGAGGAACCAAACACTGGAAGTGCCTTTCATAGCGTTCTACCGCAAGGAGTACGTACAGCCGGAGCTCAGTATTAACGACCTGTGGAAGGTGTACAAATATGATGCCAAGGTATGTCAACAAGAATTTGAGTTCAATCTAAACATTACTACTACCTACTCGCAGTTTGGAAACGGTCGCGTCATTCGTAATTACTATATGTATATGTATTTAGTCCATGAAAGTTGATCGATAGACGATTAAGTCCTTTTCCGTCCCTTTAAACTATGTGTAGTAAGCTTTATTCTTGAGAACACTGTATATAGTTGTTGCATGTCACCCGAGCGCGCGTCAATCATTGGAACTTAAACCTTATGAAAATTATACAAAAGTCACTCCGCGCGTGCTTGTGATTTGCGACGAATATATGTATATAGACCGTTCACTTTATAATATGCACTGTATGCCAAAATTCTCAACTGTTATTCTTTTCTTTCGCCCAGTGGTGCCAACTGAAGCAACGCAAGGAAAACCTTTTGAAGTTATTCGAAAACATGCGCGACTACCAACTGGACAAAGTGATGGAAAACCCTGACGCGCCCATCCCGGATAACATGCGGCTCATCAGAGATGAGGATATTGAGAGGTATGGGAAATATGAAATGAGAAATAAGAACTTTTAGGTCGCTATATAAAAAATATAAATTGTGCTCAGTGGATCCCGATAAATAAGTGAGTGATTATCTCATCATAAGGAAACTTCAGCATTACAGCATCCTTAATAAAAAGAGTTATTCTTGACCAGTCACTACCTCCTAAGTAAAATGGGTAGGATCTGTAGCCTTTTGTATTGTGTTAATTCTTCAAGGACTTTCTAATTAACTACAATGTCTTTGGCCCGCGTACGGCCCGTCAGGTAGCTGACTTGTAACAGTAACTGTCGTAAAGCCGTTTACGCACGAACGAACAAAACATGGTGAACACGAACATTTAACACGGAACATTTGGTTCGTATATGTGGACGTAAATTAGCAACGTGAACACGAACACCATACATAACAAAGTAATTGATCGTCACGATCGTTTTTGGCGAACACAGTGTTTGATGTTCTTGTTCGTTCCTGCGTACACGCAGCAGTCCATCGCCCTGTATAAAGTACAGGGCAATGGACTCTTTATCTTGTAGAGAAGGAATAACTTCTAAATTATAAAATTTAACTGGAATTTTTCCATTTCATTCTTCTTCACGGCCAATTAGTGATGTCTTACATAGACTTGGCAAGTAAATATACATTATTCTCTGTAGGTTGAAGAACGTGCAGACTCCGGAAGAATTACGCGACGTCCACACTCACTTCCTACTGTACTATTCCACCGATCTGCCCGAGATGCAGAAAGTGCAGCGCAATAAAGAGAGGAAGAGGAATTTAGAGGAGAAAAAGTGAGTAAATATTCTGTTCAAGTTGAGCAGGCAAGAATTACTGGAATTAAAACCTTATGTCAATGATATAAAAGTCACAGTGCGCGCTAGTGATTTGCAACGAGTATACCATGAAATTAGTTTAGTCTCGGTCGGCTTCCTGTCTAACCGGATGCAGTTGAATAGCAGTATTTTACATGGAGCAACTGCCTATCTGACCTCCACAACACAATTACTGGGTAACACTGACTAAGACTGAGATAGACTTTAGGGTGCTGTTACGGGTGGCCTGTCGCACATCTACCAATGACATCCGGGACCAATGGCTTACGTGCGGATGGTCACCCATTCACGAACCGACCGCGGCAAGCGTGGCTTAACCTGCGATCGAACCGTGCGGCTGTTATTATTTAAGATCAGTAGTATATCGCCATCTCCGCTTACACAATTATCTACTTTAGCGTTGTGTATTCTAAGTTGATTTTTGAGTGACACGTTTGTACAAAAATATCCTCAAAAATTCGATTTGATGGAATTTGAACTATGTTGTAGTTTGTGGCTCTAAAACTGTCAATTTCACGAGCGTTAATCAATCTGCAATTAAAATGTCAATGTTATATAAGTAACATGTATTTGCAAGGCTATACCATCATTATTTCATTTATTTCCTAGGCGGCAAGCACGTGAGGAAGCTGACAGGAATGGTGAGGACCCTGAAGAGGCAGCCGCAGCAGTGGAAGCCGCTGCACCTGATGAGGAACAGATCTCGGAGGTCAAGTACGCAGTGCGCTCCGGACCTTATGAGTTGTGCAGAAAAGCGGGCATTGGTGAGTGGCGATGATTTTCTTTTTACCCGACTACGGCAAAGCCAAAGGAGGGTTTTGATTTTAGCAGGCTATGTATGTATGTATTTATTTATTTAATGGCCGCTGGCCGCGGCTTCCTCCGAGTGGACCCTAATTCTTAAAAAATAAATAAAAGGAGCATAAATTATATCCTCCTTATAACATTAGCTATCTGCCAGTGAAAGTTCTTTCAAAATCGAACCAGCCGTTTCGGAGATTAGCAGGAACAAACAGACAGATCAAAATGAGTACCGTATATACTATCATATGCATTTAGTAAAAAGTTGTTTTTTTGATATTACAAACAGATATTTCATTTTATATGTATAAAATGAAATGTCTGTTTGTATTTGTATGTATAGATTTAATACATACTGTGTGCACACAAATGTACAGACGCGGACTTAATGTCATGCGCATTTTCTACCAGTCAACCATCTATTAACGTTTAGGGGTATGAGGAACAGCGTGTAAAGTTCACTCATACTCCATAGAAAAGGGAGGATCCTCCAACCAGACGGGTGTTGTGTCCGGCGGGCAACTGCCCAACGCTTGATGTTGGGTTCTCGTATATGTGTCCACTGCACGGTAAACTTTAATTGCGCGATGCAGGATTTATGTGACATCTGTCTGACGTCAGGTCTTTGATGCGTAGTTAGCATGTGGCGATGTAGATACCGCCACAGCTAGTTAGTTTATATAAGTGTCATCGCATATAGTTTATGTAAGTAATAAGTGCCAGATCCATTACCGCATTCCTATGTATACAGAACCTCTGGTAAAGAAGTTCGGTCTGACTCCGGAGCAGTTCGCGGAGAATGTTCGCGACAACTACCAGCGACACGAGGTCGAACAGCAACCCGTACCGCCGCTTGAAGCCGCTGCCGAATATGTGAGTCACTTCGCTTTGATAATAATATTGTAGAGCCCTCTCATCAATGTCCTGCCCTTAGCATAATCAGCCTATAATGTTCCCACTGCTGGGACACAGGCCTCCTCTCTGTGAGAGGGAGTGGGCCGTAATCCACCGCGCGGGCCCAGTGCGGGTTGGTAGATGTCACATGGTCTTCGATTTTTTTTTGGTTCTAGGACATACCGGTTTCCTAACGATGTTTTCCTTAGAATAGAATACTCTTTATTATGTACACCATAAAAAATACAGATATACACGTAGCTGTCCTTCGCCGTTTTGAGAGCAATGGTGATGAAATAATTTACACAAAGTAAACCACCTGTCAGGGTTCGAACCTACGACCTACAACTCGTAAGTTGCGGCCGTTACCTCTGGGCCACCACTGCTCTCTGCCCTTAGCCCAGTTTATTTGGAGCCGTCGCAGCACGTCTTCTTTTTTCCATGTCTCCATCAGCCACTTCCGGCGTCATCACACCATTATTCATAAAAACTAAAATAAAATGTGTAACAGAAATGTATTTTCCTATCTAGACTGGTTCAATCGGCTCGGCACAGGAAGTGGTTCGCCGCGCAGTATACATGTGTGGCGTGCAATTAGCTCGCGAACCGTTGTTGCGAGCCACGTTACGAGACGCGTTGCGCGACCGTGCTACGCTCACTGTGAAGCCGACGCTTCGAGGACTGAAGGAGATTGATGAGAACCACGCGTGTTTCGGGTACGTTGTTCTAAAGTTAGTAGTTGCATGTTGAATGGGTTGCAACTTTGCGAGTCGCGTTGTGCGGTTACACAAACTGTGAAAGCCCGCGCTCCAAGGTCTGATGAGAGCCACGCTTGTTTCGGGCACGTTGCTGTAAGTTGTGTGGCAGGTTGTGTATGTAACGTGTCCATTTTTTTGTGTATGAGTTATATCTATATATCACCGTGTTTAAAAACTGCGTCAAAACTGTCTGTCTTTGACGCCACGGTCTGTACTAATATAGCATCGTCATAGTAACCTCGAAGGCAGATTTTTAAAAACATGCATGTTTTATGCTCGTCTTGTATTTTGAAAACACTTGAACACGAAAATCGAAAGATAACGGGGTTTACAAAGTGTTCACTCATGTTTTAAATGCACTTTATTTTTCTTTTATATACAGTTTGAAATACCTGAAAAAGAAGCCAGTACGTGACCTAACAGGCGACCAGTTCCTAAAGCTGACGATGGCTTCGGAAGACAAACTGCTTGAACTGAACATCAGCGAACAGATTGAAGGGAACACTACTATCAGCTATCTTGAGGAGCTCAAAAATCTATATCAGAAGGTATGTTGATTGCTTGCTCCTGTGAATTTATATGTTCTGTAATGTAAGACTATGAAGAATCAGATTTTTGGGACATAGGGTTCTGTGGTTTGAGGGTTTACGTAACGTTATAATCGCTGAAAAAAGATCAATCATCCTAACTAATATTATAAATGCAAAAGTTTGTTTGTTTGTTTGTTACGCTTTCACGTTAAAACGGCTGAACGGATTTTGAATACATTTTTAACATAACATAATATCACGCCTTTATTCTCCGCAGTGTTAGGCAGAAAAGTACCTATAGTACACACACATTTCGCCAGTTATGCTTAAGTCTCATGTAATAGGAGACGAGCCTATTGCCGCAACCGGTTACTGAAAACCCTAATAATACTTTACTCGACCTGGGAATTGAACCCAATATCAGATGAGGCAGTCACGGCGGCGGCGACTGTTTATTATTTTATTCTTGACAAAAAGGAATTTTTCCAGCAATAGGTCTCTTTATACATTCAACTGAACTCCAGCACATAATCAATTGTTCGTCCCTCATAGGACGAGTTCGCAGCCACAGTAGAAGCGTGGAACGAGTTGCGAGCTGAAGCTGTTACCATAGCTCTCACCAAGATCGTGATGCCGGAGTTGAGGAGAGAGCTGCAGGCCGTGCTACTGCAGGAGTCCAAGGAATATATACTTAAGTAAGTACACAGTGAAATACGTTTAGTGGTTGTCTTCTTCATTATAAGACGGTAGGTATGGAAACCGGAGAGAAATAATAGGTCTTTACCTATGAAATTGCCGTTTTGTATGAAAAAATTTAAACGAATTTTTTTCATGAATTTTTTTATTTGTATTAATCGAAGTAATCACCCATGCAATCAATGCATCTTTGCCATCGCAGTGGCAGTTTATTGATGCCCTTCTTAAAGAAATCAGCTGGACGGGAGGCAACAAATTCTTCAAAGGCATTTTGTACTGCCTCTCGGGTATTGAATTTTTTTCCCGCCAAGAAGTTATCCAAATTCTGGAAAAAGTAGTAGTCTGTAGGCGCAAGGTCTGGTGAGTAGGGCGGATGACGGAGAGCTTCCAACCCCAGTTCTTGCAACTTGGAGACCGTCTGCTGTGCAGTATGAGGTCGCGCGTTGTCGTGCAGGAGCAGCGGAGACGAGCGATTGACCAATGCTGGTTGGAGATGCGCCAGCTTCTCCATCATTGTGTTCAGTTCTTCACAGTACACATCTGCAGTAATGCTCACCCCGTTTGGTAAGAAGCTGTGATGAATCACACCGGCGCTAGACCACCAAACAGTGACCATCACTTTTCTAGGGGTAAGTTTTCGTTTAGGGCATTGTTTAGGTGCTGAACCAGGATCCAACCAACTTGCTGAGCGCTTGCGGTTATCAAACAGAATCCATTTTTCATCGCAGGTAACAATGCGGTTCAAAATTCCTTCATTTGTGTGTCTGTTGAGCAGTGCAAGGCACGTCTCGACGCGTACTTCGCGCTGGCGATCATTGAGTTCGTGGGGCACCCATTTGTCAAGCTTTTTTACCTTGCCAATTTGACGCAAATGGACCAATATTGTTTTGACGCTAACGTCGAAAGCTGCTGCTAATTCAGCCGTAGATTGTGTATCATCAGCTTCCACAATCGCCTTTAATTCGTCATTGTCGACCAAAGTCTTCGGACGACCGCGAGGTTCATTTTTCAGATCGAAATTTCCAGAACGGAAGCGAGCAAACCAATAACAGGTGGTGCGTTGGTTTGTAGTGTTAGCTCCGTAAACGTCGTTGATGTTGCGTGCCGCTTGTGCCGCGTTGCTGCCACGACGGTACTCATATTCCATAATTACTCGAATTTTTAACGTATCCATGATGACGAAAAAGATTGAAATGCGATGAAAATGTAACACTAATCAATAAAGAAATGACTACTTTTGGAAAAAAAAATCCATGTTTTTAAAATAAAATTAATTTGAAATTAGAATTCTTAGCCAAACAAAAATTATTTTGATTTGAAATGGCCAGTACTGCAGAACGGCAATTTCATAGGTAAAGACCTAATAGTTATCAATTTATGTCAGTGTGTATAGTAGTATAGTTTCAGTAGTATAATATAAGTTTATTTCAATAACTGTTTACAATGATACACATGTCTTATAGGCTATCTTTTCTTGTTATAAATTAATAAGACATCTGTAGTCGTACTAGGCGAAAGCCTGTATTTCGGCTATCAGCGCTAAACCCCCTATATAAGCCACTTAAAAATAGCCAACCCGCCGTATGCCGTTCGCCGGAACGTAGATCCCCGAGACTCTTTGGTTTTTTAATTGTGTCTGTAATTAAGGCAATCAACGGGTTACGTAGAGATGTTAAAATTGTGTAGAATTCAAATAATAAAAAAGTTGTGATGATAAATAACATAATTGGATACAATAAAATTAAAATTACTTTTATTAATTATTTGTAGTAGGACGAAAAGGTTACGACAATTTACAAATAACATTAATTTAATATCTACATAACGGGAACATGTCACCTTTTCAAACTGATAACTCGCACACATCCGTAAAATAATAAGTGTCATGCACTGCACACGTAGAAGTGGCCCTATAGGTGGGTTTGCGTTAATGTAATCTTTTGTTTCGTGTAGGTGTTGTCGCCGACGCTTGTACGACTGGCTCAAGGTGGCGCCGTATGAGTCTAGGGTGTCAGATGACGACGATGAGGAGTGGTCGGATTCTAATGGTAAGTTCACACGCTGATACCACGCCTAAGCTTTGAGTTAGGTACCATTTTCGATTATAATTCACTATTGACTACTTGACGCCACATAATGCTGCAGTGGGGCCGCGCAGTGGATTACGGCCCACTCCTTGTTATGGAGCGCAGGCCTGTGTCCCAGCAGTGGGAACATTATAGGCGGATTATGCTTGCGCTTATGTTTTTCTATGTAGTTTTTATATAGTTTTAAATGTCACTACAAATCTTTACACCTTTTCCTCTTAGGTCTCCGCGTAATGTCAATCGCATACGTACCAGATAGACAACACAGTGCGTTCGCGTGCGTCGTGGGAGGGGGCGGGGAGCTCGCGGACCATCTGCGACTACCTCATCTGTTGTATCGGCGTAACGCGTGGGATGCGCTCGAGAGACAGAACAAAGAGGCCGACATGACTGCATTGCGCAGGTAACTGTATACGTGCGCCTACCAAACAATATAATATTAGTGTTATGGATTAGATAATAAATAGCGTCTGACATTTACGAATAAGTCTCATAAGTGAAATGTCCTGGCAAAAGAACCCCGGAGTTCTACAGAAATTTTGTTTCGAAATTGAGTCCTACAGGTCACACGTTTTACTGTGAGGTCAATAGTTATTGTGTACATGATATTTTTTTGTGGGGCAAGCGTCGGTTCTAAAATGGGCCATCTCTTTAATTTATCAAAATTGTCATGTTTTCCTTCACAGATTCATATTACGCAAGAAGCCGCACGTTATCGTTATCGGTGGGGAATCTCGCGAAGCTATGAACGTAAAGGCAGACGTGTCGGACTGCGTGCAACTACTCGTAGAAGACGAACAGTTTCCTAGAATACCTATAGAGATCGCTGATAATCATATCAGCAAAATTTATAGTAATAGTATTAAGGGAAGGGTAAGTAATATTGCAATTACTGTACATACACTGTGACTTGATCGACCTACAAAAACTTCTTAGATATTACTATTGTGACCAGTCTACATCTCAGCTTTTAAATCCAGGTTGCTGAGAACCTATTTCAATTTCAAAAATAGAACCAGTAGAATGACTTATCACGAACTTATAAAGAAACTGGGATTTTCTAAGTGTAACATAACTTCTCAAATCAAATCAACTATTAAAACTCACTTTTCGCAAACAGTAGCGTCTATCAATTCAAGTTTTGAATCGCATCGCATCTGTTTGGGCTTTTTTGTTTGAATGGAAAATTCAGCAGTAATTTGTTTGTCCACAGCACGATTTCAGAGAATATCCCGACATTCTCCGTCAGGCTATCTGCCAAGCCCGCTTACTACAAGACCCTCTAATGGAAATATCACAACTGTGCGGTCCGGACGAGGAAATACTCTGCCTTCGATACCACTCACTGCAGGACCAAATAACTAAAGAGGATTTACTTGAAGGCATAGAGCTTGAATTCGTGAACAGAGTCAATGAAGTAGGTGTGGATGTCAACGAAGCGGTCCTAACGGGCCGAGGGACTGAGCTTCTACAGTTCGTCTGCGGCCTCGGACCAAGAAAAGCACAAGCACTAATAAAACTCTTCAAACAGACCAATCAAAAACTAGAAAACAGAACCCAACTCGTCACAGTATGCCACATGGGTCCGAAAGTCTTCATCAACTGTTCAGGTTTCATCAAAATAGATACTAGCAGTCTCGGTGACAGTACGGAAGCGTACATAGAAGTGTTGGACGGCTCCCGAGTGCATCCGGAAACGTACGAGTGGGCACGAAAGATGGCCGTCGATGCGCTAGAGTACGAAGACGAGGACGCCAATCCGGCCGGAGCTTTAGAAGAGATTCTAGAAGCTCCCGAAAGACTGAAAGATTTAGATTTGGACGCTTTTGCTGAAGAGTTAGAGCGACAAGGTTTTGGTAACAAGAGTATTACGCTGTACGATATTCGAGAAGAATTAAACTCTAGGTATAAAGACCTTAGGGTTGCTTATCGCTCGACGACTGCGGAAGAACTATTCGACGTTCTTACTAAAGAAACTCCAGAAACTTTGTATGTAGGAAAGATGGTGTTGGCATCAGTAGTTGGCATTAGTCATAGGAAGCCGCAGAGAGAGATGTTAGATCAAGCCAATCCTGTGAGGAATGATGAGACTGGACTGTGGGAGTGCCCCTTCTGTCACAAAAATGACTTCCCTGAGCTTTCTGAGGTAAGAGTCTTTTGAAATCTTTATTATTTTCTGTTAGTCCAAAAATGAAAAATATTAAATTCTATGAGTTTCTTTATTGTATTCCCTAACACGGTTTCTGGTACATGACTGACGTTATGCGATCGTTCACACGACGCTGTCCTGTTTAATATTTTACGGTAAAAAGTTGGGATCACCTCACTGTTTATACGGTTAATAACAAATGCAGTATGAAACTGCCATGTGATCCCAAAATGATATCTAGTAAAATATCGTACTGATCGTCGCCTGTGACGCGAGTCAGAAATACAGGGTGTAAGGGACAGCTCTGCAAATTAACAGTGGGCATTCAGCTCCTTATTTTGAATCATATTCCACCGGAAATTTTCTCAGGAACGTTTTAATTTTTTTTAAATTGTTTTTTCAGTTACTATTCCTTTATTTCAATGTAAAATTACATTCTCTGTACGCAGCACTCCATTTAATTAAATAAAACAGCTAAAATAAAAAACAGCAACGGATGTTAAAATACTCGAGCGGGCCCCCCCGACACGGGTAGTGGGTTTTGCCACGGTAACGATACATTGCGCGTGAGGTAATAATATAAAATCAGGTTTATTGGATATCCATAACGTTCCTGAAATAATTTCATGTACCGGTCGTCTTAGTGTGATATGCTGAATTCATCCCATCAGTCTGCGGAGGGCTGTCCCTTACACCCTGTATATTTTCTTTCTATTTTATTTCATTACTAATAATTTAATTACCTCAGGTATGGAACCACTTCGACGCCGGCGCGTGTCCGGGGCAAGCAACAGGCGTCCGCATCCGGCTCGACAATGGTTTATCTGGCTACATTCACATCAAGAACTTGTCGGACCGGCACGTTTCAGATCCGACCGAGCGAGTCAGAATCGGACAGACTGTACATTGTAGGATACTGAAGATAGATGTGGAGAGGTTTTCAGTGGATTGCTCGTCCAAATCTTCGGACTTGTTAGATAAAAATAGTGAATGGAGGTGAGTTTGGATAGAATATTGTACTTTTATTGCAATAGAGATAGAACAGTGGCCCAGTAGAGCAGTAGTGGCTCAGTGGTAACGACCGCAACTTAAGAGATTTAGGTCGTAGGTTCGAACCTTGACAGGTGCTTTACTTTGTGTAAATTATTTCATCACCACTGCTCTCAAAACGGTGAACGAAAACATCGTGAGGAAACCGGCATGTCCTAGAACCGCCCGAATGAACGATATAGGTATTTTGTTCTCAAATAGAATAAAGTGATATTAAGTGCATAACTTTCTCGAAATTAGTCTCAACATACGCTGATTAACTATTAAGATGGTTACGTGTTAAAATACCTATGTTTATTTTAACTATTTTCAAGATAACTACGGTCAAAAGACCTATCGTTTAACAAAAATCGGTGAAACGATCTTTAGATATGCTAAAGATCGTTTCACCGATTTTTGTAATAACTAATGAACGAAATCCATAAAGGAGAATTCTTTTAGGAGGTTGATTCGAAATACGAAACGGTATTTTAAACGGTAGGTCTGTTGACCATAGTTATCTTGAAAATAGTTATTCAATAAACTTAGGTATTTATAATACGTAACCATTTTAGTATAATCAACATTAAGTAGTTGAGTCGACCAATATGCGTTATGAACATATAAGTGAATCAACCGTAGTTATCTTGAAAATTTTAGAATATTTCCTATTTTAAATATGATTTAATCCAGCGCTCAGTATTAAAATACTGTAGGCGAGTCGTCCATTAGTATTTCATACATAGTTGAAATTAATCGTTCGTTAGTGTGATTAATTTTAGTTGAATCAACATTAAGTAAGTTAAACAATAATCATTTGAGTCGACCAATATGCGTTATGAACTTATGTGAATCAGCCGTAGTTATCTTGAAAATAGTTAGAATAAACTTAGGTAATATGATACGTAACCATTAAGACATCGCTGAAATCTTATCTCACAAAATGTTACAGCAGTTATGTGTCGTCACAAACTTATTAGTCACTTACATACCCCTTTACTTTCAGACCACCAAGGGACCCATACTATGACCAAGAAACCGAAGACAAAGACCTTCGAAAGGAGAAAGAGGCCAAACAGACAAAAGAGCGCATGCAGTATGTGAAGAGGGTCATAGTGCACCCGGCCTTCCATAACATATCGTTTGCGGAGGCCGAGAAACTCATGGACAAGATGGCGCAGGGAGAGGTCATCGTTAGGCCGAGTAGCAAGGTACGGCTTTGAACATGGTCGTTATAAGTTTCATTTTTTTAACCTACTTCAAAAAGGAGGAGGTTCTCAATTCGTATGTTTTTTTTGTATGTTGATTTTGATGATTCTTTTTTGTTTGGGTAGGTACCACAACTAAAAAGTGGAAAATAAAAACTTTTTACAATAAAAAACAACCAAGTTGTTGTGACTGAGTGTTTTTTTCTTTTTATAAAGTTTTTTTTTTCATTAGTGAAAATATAAAGTATTAAAAAAAAGAAATGTCTTAATACCTTGACAGATATATTACCCACTGTATTTTCCACAGTTTACTACTTTATACTACGTTTCGAATGTGTAATAAGTTATTTTTAGTGGAAAGTACTTTTACTGAGATGATTATCCCAGTAAATGTTTTAATTTAAAAGTCTATTTAAAATATTTACAAAGAAATAGCTCGTTCTAGGTGCGATGTGAACGAATTATCGAATAAATTACATTAATTACTCCGTCAGTTGGGCGTTGCTTGTCGTGATATTTTTTTTACCAGGATTTTGTAATGTATGCTGATGTTTATATTGACACTGTTGTTCCAGGGTTCGGATCACCTCACAGTTACCTGGAAAGTAGCAGAAGGCATTTATCAACACATCGACGTGCGGGAAGAAGGGAAAGAAAATGCGTTCTCATTAGGTTTGTACTTATTTTTGTGTTGCATGAGTATAATGAAAAAGCTTTTTTAAAAGATGTTTATTACACTTTCCTTTTTTGTAGGTCGAAGTTTATGGATCCAAGGTTCAGAATTCGAGGATCTGGACGAAATCATCGCGCGACACGTGACGCCCATGGCGGGTCTCGCGCGCGACCTCATCGGCTACAAGTACTACAAGCCGCTGCTGGGCATGCGCGACAAAGCCGAGGAGATCCTCAAGGAGGAGAAGTCGCGCAACCCCAACAAGATCCACTACGTCATCTCCGCCTCCAAGAACTACCCCGGGCGCTTCCTGCTGTCGTACCTGCCGCGCGCGCGCGTCACGCACGAGTACGTGTCCGTCACGCCCGACGGCTACCGCTACCGCCAGCGCACGTTCGACTCGCTGGCGGGCCTGCTGCGCTGGTTCAAGGAGCACTTCCGCGAGCCGCCGCCCGCCGCCACGCCGGCCGCGCGCACGCCCGCGCGCACGCCGCACACGGCCGCCTACCACACGCCGGCCGGCCACACGCCCGCCTTCCACACGCCCGCGCACACGCCGGGGCCCGCCTACATCAACACGCCCTACACGCCGTCGGCGCAGACGCCCTACATGACGCCCTTCGCGGCCACGCCGCGCCCGCCCGAGTTCCTGCCGCCGCCCGGGCGCCGCCCGCAGCCGGCCGCGTACTCCGAGCCGGCCGACTGGCAGAAGGCGGCCGAGGACTGGATGCGGCGCAACAACCGCGAGGCCTCGGGCACGCCGCGCGCGCCCGCCACGCCGCGCGCGCCGCGCACGCCGCGCGAGCACCACGGGCACGTGCGCGACGCGCGCACGCCGCACGCGCACACGCCGCACTCGTCGGGCCGCTCGTCGCGCGCGCACTCGCTGCGCTCCACGCCGCACACCAACACGTCGCCGCGCTCCATGTCGCTCGGCGACGCCACGCCGCTCTACGACGAGAATTAACGCGACACGCGTCTCCTCCGCGACAGTAACACTGGCGACACCGCGCGTGTCGCCCCAGCGGCCTCTCGGCTCGAGGATGTATACAGTATATCGCTAACGTTATTCCCCTCTTACGTTTCCTCACCTGTATAAACTCCCTCGTATATTTAGTTCCGAACTAGGCCTCGTTCACTAGGTAGGTGATAGTAAATAGCTCGGCCGGAGCCGCCCGCCCGGGGGCTCCCCGGCCGAGCTAGTAGATAGCTAGAATCCGTTTATGATGTATATTGAGAGTTTTGACTGTGTACTCCTGTTATCGTGCCGACCTTTGTCGTAGTACCGAGCCCTAACTCTATGGCGTCTCGACAAACATTGTAAATGTAATGTTTTTATAAATCAAGCGTATTGTATCAGCTCTTTGAAATTATGTCAACTTTGTTTACATTAATGTGTAAATAATTACAGGAATACGTAGCCAATTGATTTAATTTTAAATCTATACCAAGGATATTGGTAGTTAGGTTCATGACAATGGAAAATATTAACTGTTAAGACTGCTTTCATATAATGGTCAAATGCATAAATGATCTATAAACCGTGCGATGAATTAATTACATAGTTCGTTAAGGTGCACGTGGCAACTTTTGTAATGTTTTACGCTTTGATATTTTGTTGCCTAACTTTTATTTGACGCTTATCTGAAAGCAAATATAGTAAAAAAGCAATTTAATTTCTATTATGACTTTACGACTCAAATAGCAATAATAATATTATTTGTCGTGTTTTGTGAATGATAATTTTGTCAAAAACGCAAACTCCACAGGAAATGCCTTAGCTATGGTTAGTGAGCAATGGGATCTTTCATAATTTATTCACGACATTACTCTTGGAAAATAATAAAAATTATGACAATTCGAAAAAGCAGTTTTATTTAAACCGTAAGCCTGGTGGGTTTATCAGTAAACATATTCAGCACGAAACTTTATAGCTGAGTAGGTGGGGCGTGATGAGAGAGCGCCGAAAATGATAGGAGCCATACGCGCAGGGGAACGCTTTCAGATTTCAAAAATGACAAAATTACGGGGTTTTCAGCGCCGTTGATTTTCATCTAAGTAAGGGGTCTCACTCAAAACTACATAAATAAGAGAAAATATGACGATGGGCTTTCACTAAAACTAACGACTCGAAAAAAAATTATTTGGTTTTCCTTGTGGATTCCCAAAAAATGGGTTCCGCAATCAACAAGGGTTGTAACCCTTATAGTTTAAAAGGTTATTCAGCACGAACAATAAAATTCTATCTGATATTTTTCCTTGTCCTGATAATAAATAAGTATTATATCGCACAGGAACGCACTACCGGGATTAAAAGTAGGTACCCTATGTGTATTCCAGGTTATAAACTATAACTATGCTGTATGCCAAATTTCATCCAAATCCGTTCAGCCATTTTTGCGTCTGTTTGTAAACAAAAATTCTAATAAAATCTGTTTTCGGCATCAGACACCTCGAAGCAATTACTTTTATTTTATTTTTATATTAATGTACGGTTTTGACTTCATTACTATTTCATTAAATGTATCGAGAAATCGATAGATACTAATTCCATGAGATGTTTACGTGAGATTTGTTTGCAGACGCAACTGCGATGCAGGGGAAATAACTGGTTAGTATGTATGCCATGGATGAGTATATGCCTAGTTTAAACATAAGAAAGGTAATCCTTATATTCTGTAAACACTGCCTATATCATAGATGTATTCATTTCGCTAATTATGTAGATACATAATTCGTCCGTGAACTTCTGAGATCTTCTATCTACTTTCAAACAAATTTTACAGGAGGAACGTATTTTTTTTTTTTATTAATTGTTTTATTAGGAGTTTTTAGTAAAAAAAAGTTTTTTGAAAAAAAATTAGATAGGAGGTATCAGAAGTTCACGGAAGATATCTAAACTGTTCTAAAATCGCAGGATGTGTTAGTTGAACGATAATGTTCTGGGTAAGTACCTGCCACGTGAGCTGTCGAGAGCCATCAAGATCATTGCTCTAGCTAGCTACAATAGTAATAGCCCGCGAGTATAGGAGAGTGTCGTGTTTGAGTCGTGGTCGCGCATCGCGCGTGCGTTCTTCATTTGTTTTCTATCGGGTTTTCCGCGCGTAGGTTTTGTGAAATTGATGATCATTATAAGTGGCCTGTCCAATGTTCACAGCTGGTATGTAAATAATTAATGTTTATTAATAGCTGATTTAACAATATTAAAAAAAAAACTTTTAAATTTTCCATAATTCATTAGTTATATTATTTTCTTTCAATTCACTCTTGCTACCCAATATCAATAATTTAATCGTTGGAACGTAGATCTCGTTGAGACACAATGGATTTTTAATTGTGTCTGTAATTACGGCATACGACGGGTTAATACATTATTTCTTACTAGCTTTTGCCCGCGGCCTCGCCCGCGTGGATGTCGGTAATTATCCCACGGGAACGTACTACTGAGATATAAAGCATCCTATGTCCTATTTTAGGTCATGGTCTACCCATGTGCCAATTTCATCCAAATCAGTTCCGCCGTTTTAGCGTGAAAGCAACTCACTTTCGCATTTATAATATTAGTTAGGATTAGGACTACCTACCCTTTTGTATGTAAGTATGTTCACAAAATTATAAACACAATATCAGTCTATTATTTAGACAAAGTAGGTACTTATCTGAAAATTAATTAAGTGTGTGTTATTTAAAATATTTTAGCAGTTACTTTTGATGTCAGTCACCTGGTGTGCAGGTAGATGTTACTAAGGTCAAGTGCAAGCAAGTTAGCCCCACTAATCCACAGTTGGATGTCAACATGCTACAACAATGCTACGTTTCGCTATATAGGTAAGGTACTACATGCTACGCCGCGCTCACTACATTCGCGTAGCTTAGTTACACGGTGCTACGTAAAAACGAAGCTCGCGGTAGTGGTGTTCTTAGAGTACACTCTAAGAGGAAATAGGGTCGGTCCCCTCCCTATACAAACGCTCTCGCCTGTTTTCTCTCTGGTTTATGACCTTGGCAATGATTTTTTACAGTAAAATAAATATCAACTAGTTCTATGCCCCTATGTTTTCCAGAGTTTTTTTGTAGAAGCACTAGAACCCTCAGAAATGCTCAAAATTGCCTGTTTAGACCACGTTCATCAGAGCCCTATTGTAAAAATTTTACACCTATTAATGAAAAAAGAAAAACATAGGGGCACAGTACCTAGTTCCTTCTTATTCAATTTATAAACTATCTTTCAAATTGGTCCAATATTGGAGGAGGAAATAGACGAGAGCAGAACCTAGAATTATGACTTTTTTATGGAGAAAAGACCGACCCTATTTCCTCTTAATAGAACAGAATGAAATATACTTTAAGTCATCTCGCAGTGAAACAGTGCCTTTACCTGCAATGCAAAATTAATACTTATATAGAAAAATGTTTTTAGTATGTCTAAGCGAAGCAAAGTTACCTTGATTGCCTTTGAATACGGTACGTGTCGTCGAATCTGTCGTTACAACGCATAATTATTATGATTTGGGTTTGACGACTTTTTATTGATCAGACCAAAGCCTGTCTTTCTAAACCTGTTTCCTTACACTAACTAAATTGACCTCTCTTTTAAGGAGATTAGAGTCATTGAGGGGAAGAAAAAAACACATAAAATTAAGTATGTTTTTCTGATAAAACGTGTTGTAACTAAGTAGAAGTGGTTAGACGGGTATATTAAAACAAAATTATTAGTTAGGCACGTTAATGTGTGCCAAGAACAAACATATCATTTGTGACACGTGAATCTGGCATATTCATTACAAAACGCTTGTTTGTAGTTTTTGCAAAGATGTGAGGGACTGTACATACTCTGCGCGTGAGTTGACTATACGGTTTTTGTTGAAGAGGCGATCTATGCTATTAGAGCTGTGATGGCCCAGTGGTGACGGCCCTGACTTACGGTGGTACGGGTTCAAACCCAGTTATGCACTTTGTGTTATTTATTTTATTCCCGCTGGTCTCAAACAACCTAAGTAAAACATCGGGCGGAAAATGTCCTAGAACCATACAATTCTAAGACATGTGACATCCACCAACCCGCAGTGGGCCTACGTGGTGGATTATGATGGCCCAGAGGACGCCTGTGTCCCAGCAGTGGGAACGTTGTAGGCTGATTATGTTATAATCTATGCGTATGCGTAGTCGTAGGTTTTAGATATTGCACTTCATACATTTTGTAACGCTAGTGTACAGACGATCAATCACAATCTGTTTCATTTTGATAGTTCAACAACATTCATCGCATTATTTACGCTGTTGAGCAGACAAATTTTTCGAACGTATGAAGCAATGTTTTAGCGATATCTTTCAAAATGATTCAGATTGTGATCGATCGTCTGTTACGCAATAAGGGTGCTGTTTACAATTTCGTCGAGTTTGTTGTTGAGAAATATCAAAAACTTTACTTTTTTATGCGGAATTAACCATGCTTGCTTGGAGACGTCGTCTAGCCAGCCAATGAGCCAACATGGTGGTAAATGGACATAAAAACTATGTTGAAAGAGCAGCATCTTCAGTAATGAACTTCGAATTACGATATTTGCTTGTATTTAGTAGCTTGGATTTATAACACAATCCTATTTTGTTTTTAACCGACTTTTTGAAAAAGGAGGAGATTATCATTTTTTTTTGTGTCTTTGATACGCGATTACTCCGCCAATTATGAATCGATTTTGATGATTATTTCGGAAGGTCATGCTTCAGAGGTGGTCCCATATACATTTTATTAACATTGCTTGCGAAGTTTTTGAGTTAGCTTCAATATTACGATTTTTCCCACTATGTAGACAATGTTTAACTGAGTTAACTGACATCACTGTTATTTACAGAGCAGGTACTAAAAAGTGAAAAATAAAAACTTTTTACCAAAAAAGAAACTACCGAACTAAAAGAAAAAATATAACTTTAATTTCGGAAGTCGGTGGCAATATAATAAAATTGAAAAGCAAAGACACCAACGTCCGAAATTAAGACGTATTACACATTAGGCACCCGCTCAAACGGCACCAGAGCCATTTGCTCTGGTGCCGTTTGAGCGGGTGAGGTATTCCACATACGACACCTATCGATATTTTTCGCAGGTGCCATTAGTGGAATAATTTGTTATTCAAAAAAACTTTTTACAAAAAAAAAAACAACCGACTTCCAACAAAAACACTAAAAAAGTGAAAAATAACTTACGTAATATTGAAGCTAACTCAAAAATTACGCAAGCAAAGTTAATTTATATGGGACCACCTCGGAAGCATGACCTACCAAACAAAAAAAGAATCATCAAAATCGATTCATAATTGGCGGAGTAATCGCGTAACAAACATACAAAAAAAAAAAAAAAAAACATACAGACGAATTGAGAACCTCCTCCTTTTTGAAGAAGTCGGTTAAAAATGTATTCCACAAATGGCACCTACGGATACTGAGCCGTAGGTGGTTAAATTTTAACGTACTAACTATTTTGACTTTTTATTGGTTTTTTTGGAAGTCAGTTGTTTTTTTTTGTAAAAAGTTTATATTGTATATACAAATACTTACTAAGTTAAGTAGTTACTTTGTTTAGTGCCTATACCTAGTATAAATAATTAGTTGCATAGTAATTTCCTAATATATATTTCTCTAATTACAGCTAAGTAATGTCTGTTTGCATTTATTTTGTTTTTCTTGTTACTTACATTGTCATAAAGAAACAAAATGAATCAACTGTCAGGACAGCTGCAAGTACACGAGTAGGTATATCATACATCAATCGACAATCGTACCTTTGGAATGGAGAGAATGAGTAAATTGTGTTTGCCTGTAGAGAGACCCGCAATTTTCCTATTAAAGTACAACTGATGCGGTAACGGCTGCATGGTTATTGAGGGCAAATCTGTTGCAGTTCGGTGTGCTGGTACTATTACGAACTCATAATAGTACAGATAGGGAAATTAATTGTTTATTAAATTGACAAACTACGCCTATTTGCCGTGTGTTAAAGCCATTTCATAATTTTCATACAACTATCAAAGAATGAAACTTCTGATTTGAATATACGGACAATTTAAGTTGGTACTCAATTTGCTTAACAATTAAATTCCTTGATCTTACATCCTGTTACTGCTGATGATCAGTCGGCTAAAGACCTATAATCATACTAATGCATTGAAGAGGAACCTTGACGCTGCATATTAATATAAAACTTGAAAAAAAAAAAGGTTACATTATTGTTAAGTACATAATGTACAGTTATTATTGTGTCGTTAGATTTCTTTTATATGTTTTTACTATCAAGAGTTATGTAGTTAAATAATTCTAACTATATATTATATTATGTAATATTATAAATGCGAAAGTGAGTTTGTTCGTTTGTTTGTTATGCTTTCACGCTAAAACGGCTGAACGGATTTGGATGAAATTTGGCACATGGGTAGACCATGACCTGGAATAGGACATAGGATACTTTTTATCCCGATATTCCCACGGGGAAAGACTTACGCGGGTGAATCCGCGGGGCGCAGCTAGTAAAATAATAAAACCGGCCAAGTGCGAGTTGGAGTCGCGCACGAAGGGTTCCGTTCCAATATCTATAAAAACATTAAAAAAAAACACGTTTGTTGTATGGTGGCCCCCCTTAAATATTTATTTTATTCTGTTTTTTTGTATTTGTTGTTATAGCGGCAACAGAAATACATCATCTGTGAAAATTTCAACTGTCTAACTATCACGGTTCATGAGACAGACGGATGGACAGCGGAGTCTTAGTAATAGGGTCCCTTTGGGTACGGAACCCTAAAAAGCCTTGTATTTCTCTAAGTTGTTACACAGTACCTATTGCTAATTTTAAAATTGTTTTCATTTGAAACCCCGAGGTGAAGGCCTTCTCCAGAGAATGCCAGCTTTTTGTGTCTTTCGCTACATCCATCCAGCGTGATCCAGCTATACGCACGATCTCGTGTTCCCAGCGAGTGTGTGGTCTTCCACGCTTACGTTTGCCAACCGGTTCTTTCCAAGAAGTCATCTTTTTGGTCTATCTCTTGTCATGTAACCTTGAAACATGGCTTGCCCATTTCCACTTAAGTTTGAGTGCATGTGTAAGGTCATCGATTGCTTTTGATGTGTTTCGAATTTTGTAGAATGTAGGTACCTACATAAACAATAGGTACTAATACTGAAGAAATGAATACGTTCTAATGATAATCGTCAAGGTTTGTTCAAATTATTATAAATGTAATTGCATTTTATGCACGATTAGTTCCTTTAAGAATGAAGAAGATTTTATACCTCCACACACAACACAGCCAGTCGGTGTATTTAGTATTTAGTATATATAGTATTTAAGTTTAGGAGAGGGACATCGCTAATGGTCGTGTTTCAGTCGTAAAATACTTATGAACTAACTATGGAACTTCGTTATTTACGTGCTCTTTAGCTTTCTGCGATTCGCGACTTATTTAGTACTACCTGTGCCACGCGGTTTCACCCGCGTGAGCCTCGATTCCGTGGGAATATCGAGATAAAAAGTATCCTATATCCTATTCCAGGTCATGGTCTACCCATGTGCCAAATTTCATCTAAATCCGTTCAGCAGTTTTAGCGTGAATGCGTAACAAACAATTTGGATTTTTGGCACATGCGTAGACCATGACCTGGAAAAGGACATAGGATAGGTACGTTTTATCCCGATATACCCACGGGCTCGATCCCGTGGGTATATCGGGATACTACTACTTATGCGGGTGAAACCGCGAGGCGCAGCTAGTAGTCTAATAATTGTCAATCCGGTTAGTACCTACCTAAATTATTTAAATGTATTGTAATTTCCCAGCCTTCTTATAAAATCAGCGTTAATTTTATAAATGTTTCGGCGACAAACTGGTACTTATTTCAGTTTTTTGTTTAATTCATTAGGTAAATGTCATCATGTACCTTCCTAAAAAGTGTGGGTAGATAAACAATCGAAACACCTTTGCTAGATAATTTATCATTACTAGTTTTTTTGTAGGTTTTCTTGTAACCTTTAAAATAAAATAACTAAAATAAAAACTGACACCATCTCAACGTCGCAGTCGTCTTATTTATAGAAAAAACACATTTCAGACACTATGACCCTAATAATGATAATGATGATGGTCCTAATATGATTTGACCAAGATTATGTCGTCTGGACTTGAAAAGAAACTGACCTTTGAGTTTGTTTCTGTCTTTCTTCACAGAGTCGGATAGAAAACGCCGAACTCATCTATTTAATTTTAAAACTGCATAATTTATTTTTGACATGATTGCATGCAGCCGCGATGAGAATGCTAAGAGGGATATTGTGTCAGATGTGTGGTTATACGAAAGGGTAGAATTAGAAATGAATACATAAGGAAAAGTCTGAAAGTGGCACCGGTGATTGAAAAGTTGTGCGGAAATCGGTGAGAGAATGAGATGATTTTTGACGTGTAAAAGTGATTGTACAAACCTATTGACAGAAATAAAATCATTTACTTATAACTAAGCAGTATGTTTTTAATAAACTAATTAATAGAATATCTATTTTGATGGTCCACATTACAATGATTCGTCAAAGATGAATCTCAGAACCCAAAAAACGTAGGTACCTATCGATCATCCCTTCCCTACTGACATAAATATCTGCTTCTAATCGCATGACCCACATACATCTATAGTTTTGTTTAGATTTATAAGAATGTGTGATCTAAAATTATCTTCATTAAAAGTCAATCTGCTTCCAGTCTAACCGGATACAGCTCAATACCAGTATTTTACATGGAGCGACTGCCTATCTGACCTCCACAATCTAGTAACTGGGTCATACGATACCCCTTGGTAAGACTGGTTGTCAGACTTTCGGGCTTCTGACGACCCGTAACGACTGTCAAAGATCCACGTTTGACAACAGGGACCAACGGCTTAACTTTCCGAGGCACGGAGGCTCGGTATGTAAGGATGGACCCATCCACGGACCAACCCCGGCAAGCGTAGCTTAACCTGATGGATCGACCAGTGCGGCTGTTACTACTTAGCCACGAGCCTCTTCATTAAAAGTACCTATAATATTATAATGTTATTTATGCAGGTCTATAATTAAGCCTTGATCTTCAAACACGTTATGTAAAGTTGAGCGGTTTTCACGTGCTTTTTAGGGTTCCGTAAAGGTGCTAAACAGAACCCTAGTACTAAGCCTCTGCTGTCCGTCCGTCTGTCTATCAGCGGGCTGTATCTCATGAACGGTAATATATAATGTATAAAGTTCAAATATGCACAGATTGTGTACCTATTTCTATTGCCGCTATAACAATAAATAATAAAAATGTAATAAAGTTAATAAGTAATTAAAGGTGTCCCCAAGTCCACATACAAGAAACGTGTTTTTTTTGGGCGTTTTTTGCTCGATATTAATACGGTACGGAACCCTTGGTGTGCGAGTCCGACTCGCATTTGACCGGTTTGTTTAGTGAGACCGAGGTCAGCTTCAATACTAAAATAAAAACCTCTTTTTTATTTTCCAAATCCAAGGACATGCGACTTTTTAATTCAATTGTTATTATGAAGTTCAATAAACTGATAACGCGTCGTTCGATTACACATAAGTATAAATAATTACGTTTGAAATAATAATTACGTTCTTTGCCACTTGCTATGGTAACATGTTTTCCTTTGGCATCGAAAGAAAATTAGAATAACAGTGTGTCCTGTTGACCTCTGCATACAATGAAAAATGATGGCTCTACTACCTTCATAAAGGGTTTTTATTGTAAGATAAAATGAAACTTACACCCGGTTTCGGGAACGTAAATTATCGACGCGCAAATCAAGTGATTCCGTTCATAATTCAGTCAACTAATCACAGCAGAAGGCCAATTTCCGTCAGTAAAAATGTTCGTCCTAGTCGCAAGCTGACCGCGGCGATAGTCAAATGTCAAAAATGTAGGAACATGAGAAGTATTTTTAACATTACGAGAATTGCCCCTATGTTTACGAGTGCTTGACATTTTGGTAAGTATCAACCTAACAACAACCGACTTCCAAAAAAAACACAAAAAAAGTGAAAAATTACTTTAATTTCGGAAGTCGGTGGCAAAAAACGGAAATTGAAAAGAAAAGACACCGACTTCCGAAATTAAAGTTATTTTTCACTTTTTTAGTGTTTTTTTTGGAAGTCGGTTGTTTTTTTTTTGTAAAAAGTTTTTATTTTTCACTTTTTCGTTGTGGTACCTACCCCACACAAATCCGAATACCACTACCTGCTATGTAAATAACAGTGAAGGAGTCAAACAGGATATCGTCTAGATAAACTAAGTGGGAAAAATACGTAATATTGAAGCTAACTCAAAAATTACGCAAGCAAAGTTAATAAAATTTATATGGGACCACCTCGGAAGCATGACCTACCAAACAAAAAAAGAATCATTAAAATCGATTCATAATTGGCGGAGTAACCGCGTAAAAAACGTACAAAAAAAAAAAACGGTATGGTGTAATTGTGAAAAATGTGGCGTTGTCCAGAATCTAGTAATCAAAATATCTAATCCCACGCACTTATAAAAAAATTAAATAAAGTGGACATCTATTTTTAACTCTAAATTGGCCGTAACAATGTAGCTGTTACTATGGTATAGTATATAAAGAAGCCATTTATCATAATGACGTAAAACTTTAGTTGTTTAGTGTTCATGTGACAATGGATTGGTTAAAACATGCTAGTTTAAATTGTATGTTTCAGAGCGTACACGCTATTTAAATTTTAAATCATGACGATAAGTGTACGTTTTGTCTTATTGTATGATGTTTAGTTCATATGACAGTAACAAGATACATACCTACTTATTCTTATGTCGGTATATGAACTTAACTAAAGAGTAAAAGAAGCTAATAATTAGGAAGGTGTCTCAAGGTGTACATAGGTTGAGTTGGTTACGCTCTAAAATTATCACAAATTGCGAGAAGACCATTCATATTGGGCATCGCATTGAAAATTGTTAGATATTTATAATTAAAAAAAATTGTATGCTATTCAAATATACATCATAACATCATATTATAATTTTAAATTAATGTCGCTTTTCGTGTTTGTCTGTACGTCCGCGTTGTTCTTCGAAACCACGCAATAGATTTTGTTGACGTTTTCACCATCGTTTAGAGAATTTATTTCTGAAGGTTTATGTGTATAATACTTTAATATTTATTTATTTATTTATACAACTCCTTAGATCTATCTTTACAGGTTGAATATTGAAGTTACATACTTATAACAACTAAGAAATCTCGATGTTTTGTCAAGTCGTAAAAACCGTGCGAAGCAGGAGCTATTAAAATAAAAGATAAAATTATGAAAATTCAATTTTATCTGTATACTTCCATTTTAACTTATACCCCATTTGAAATAAGATTAGATATTAAAACAAACCCTTTTACAGTCCGTTCAACCGATTTTGACTTATATACCGTAGGCATAAGGATAGCATTAAAAGCAAAAAAAGTTACACAATACCAACTATCTACTGCGGCTGCCATTTGTCATGCCACCAACGCAATAGAATTCAAAATCGGTTGAACGGAATGTAAAAAAGGCTTATCTATACGTCTAATCTTATTTCAAATGGAGTATACCTACTTACATTATAAGCAAATAAATGATTTCTATCCTTTACTTATAGTTTCACATGATTAGCCGTGGTTTGTGGATATTTCCTGAAGAGTGAGTAACCCTCGCGAGTAAGTCACTCTAGGAGGACATATTATAGTGACCTTATTGGTGGTGTTCTTCAGAAAGATCAGGTGTGTAGTACTCGCAACCGGCGTACGTATATAACGTAAACGAGGCAAAAGAGGTGTGTAAGGATCGTAGCAGGTGGCGTTCTGTAGTTTCTGCCTACCCCCATGGGAAGAAAGCATGAGTATATGTGTGTATGTAGTAAGTTACTAAATGCTTATATATTTCTTACTTACAATAAAGTAAGTTTCGGTAGGTAATTCACAGATTATTAATACAAATAACAGTCAAAACATACGTCGGACGTAGCGCCTCACGGGTGAGTTCCCGACACATGCGTTTTGACAGAGCTCACGGGTGAGATTGTGTCACCTAAGAGGACGACGGCTTGGCTTGTATTTCGCAAGCAAGCGTAGCGGCTACGGGTTCTACGAAGGAGTGCAATATGTGCCTTCGGGCTTTATAAAGAACTGTCTATCAGCGGCGAGGGGTCAATTTTTTTGAGAGGGAAGCCGAAGCTGTTCTGTTCTTAACTTACTTACTTATGAATAAAGTAAACATGAATTATTAACTTAAAAATAAAAGTCTTTCCGTAACTGAATTTAACACCATCTATCGCCAAAGTAGCAGAACCAAAAATAGGTACGCATATCATAACTTTCAATTTTTTACAGAAATAAACTGAAATATCATTTTAAAATTAATAAAGGAGTTTATAAAATACACTTGAACGGGTGAAAACGAAATAAAATGTGCAATATTCATCCATCTCGTTCTTGGTGACGCATTTTTCTATATCTGTCTCTATCGTAACCCGATAAGCACCGGCTTGCTACCGTCCATATCAAGCGGTGCCACGTGACCTCATGACGGGATCGCTATTGTATGAATGTTTAGTTCCCGATTCTGACGTTTTGGCGCCGGGTTATTTTAGGACATTTTTTGTTGTTTGCTAATTCAAAGCCAGAAATATGTAGGCGTTTTTGTTGTTTGAATTTTATGGTGAATTAAATACCCTGTAACTATATTTTATGGCAATAGTAGACGCTATTGTCTGTGCCATCGTTCAATAGCGGTAGACTTGCTGATGCGAACCTCCAAAGGGAAGCCGGTAGGAATCGTGTTCTATGGACCTTTCGCCACTGCTGTCTATGCTATTGCTTTTTCCAGGTATTAAAACAGTTCCCTAATTGCGTAATGCACGATCGGTCAGAATTGGAATCGGTTTGAAATACAAATGTCTAATCCATTGCTTCATAAGTTCGAAAAAAAATCTGCTCAACAACGTAACTTACGAACTTATGAAGCAATGGATTAGACATTTGTTTCGAACCGTTTCCAATTCTGATTGATCGTATATCATGTAATTAGGATGCAGAACAAATATGATTTAAAACTGATTCACATTCCAATCATTCCATTAAAGGTTCTAAGATGTTGAGGGCATTTAAATCGAGAAAAAGCTAAGTGTGTTGCAGAAAAAACAAAAACATTACCTAAAAATTATACCTAAAAGTAATGTACTTATTTATGCATATTTTTGTTGAAAATGTTTAAATATTTCTTTCAACATTAAATCTGGTTTGTTTATGTAAATGGTGTAGACGGCCGTAGCCAGCAATTCATTTCGGGGAGGGTTGTTGCAAACGTTTTTTTAAAGAAATTATGTATCTATTTCTGATTTCAAAGAGGGTAGAAAAATAGTAAATACAGATATATAAAAAAGAGTATTTTCGTCGTCTTCGGAAATCTTAAAAAAATATTGCGACACAAGCGAGCTCGAAATTTTTTGCATCCAGCTTCGAATAAGTTAGGTTTTCTTTCTCTTTGACCATCATACAGAAATAGAAGTAACTTTATCGAATTAAATGCAGAAAAAGATGCTCGAAAATTTTCGCACCCCGCCTGGGAGAGGCTGGGGGAGGTTAGAATATCTCAGAGAATGCTGAACTTGCAGGAATTTATTCAATACAAAGTCAGAGTCGATAAAAATACAGTGTTTAAGCATACTCTTACTGAGAGGCTGGGGGAGGTTAGAATATCTCAGAGAATGCTGAAGTTGCAGGAATTGATTCAATACAAAGTCAGAGTCGATAAAAATACAGTATTTAAGCATACTTTTACTGGTATTGTAGATTATAAAGTACGCCTATACGAAATAGATTACAATTATCTGTATAAGGAGGTACCCTAGGTCGATCTCTGGCTTGAGATTCTGGTTTCTCGCATTTCGGGGAGGGTTTGAACCCCCAAACCCCCCCCCCCCCTGCCTACGGCCCTGGGTGTAGAATAAAAACAGCTACACGCGGCAAAGAATCCAAGGTGACCTAGAAATTATCTAGGTTCGTCAGAGGAAAACGTATAAATTATGGTGAATTTACACTTTTTCCTGTAATGGTTTAAGTTCTTCACGGTTTTTATATCATAACTGCCCGCGAATCGTCCGCGTAAAACATCCTAAGGCACTCGGCAATAGCGTAGCTTTGTATCAGTAGTTTCGAAGATTAACTCCTACGCAGAAACTAACGAACTTTACCTCTTAATCCTGACTAATGTTATAAATGCGAAAGTGAGTTTGCTTGTTTATTTGTTAGGCTTTCACGCTAAAACGGTTGAACAAATTTGGATTAATTTGGCACATGGGTAGTCTATGATTTGGATTAGGACATAGGATACTTTTTATCCCGATATTCTCACGGGATCGAGACTTATACGGGTGAAACCGCGGGGTGCAGCTAGTAATATTATAGTATACAAGATGGTATAGATAATATGCAGATATAAACGTAGGTATGTAAATATACAGCGTGCCGCTTTAATGGCGACATTAATATAACGCACGTTTGCGGTTTCGTGTATTCGTTTTATGAAAATATTTTAATTTCATTAAACGTTATTATTTATTGATTTATTTACAATTTTCTAAAATAGTATCTTGGAGCAACCTGTACTTAAAGAATTGTAGCGCAAAGGTCATTTGCCGAATTGAAGGAATGCCGCGCGATTACTTAGAAATTAAGCCGTCAAAGGATCGTCCGATAGAACGTAAGCCAGCTGGTAAGTACCTTCATGAATGAATCTTTTACCCAGAGTGATCCCAATTTTGGTTATTATTTAGTGTATTGTTGTATAAAAAATTATAATTTTTCAATTTACGAATTATTTTATTTTATTATAATTTTTACGATTACCCGGGTGTTAAATTTATGTCGACATTGTAGCGGCACGTTGTATTTTAGTTTTGTAAGACAGCTATGAAATAAACCTGCTGATTTCCATCTTGAGGAAAATGCCTATGTCCACGCTCTATGTGTTCCCAAAAAAAAATGAATTGAAAATTTGAATGTTAAATGTATCGGTGCTTGAAGCAAATTAAAGGAAGAAGTAGAAACTCGACGATCTATAGAAATAGCTTTGTGAGTTATATTAAGTAGTTATGAATTTGATAAATCAGAAGCACGAGCAACTCTTTTCAGATATCTAATAGTTCAAATCAATAATTATAACGTGGGTAAAATGACTTGTTATCAGTAGCGTGCCTAGGGTTCTAAATTAGGGCAAGCCCACAGACTATTTAGGATAAAAAAAAAAAACAGCCAAGTGAGCGATTTACGGAATTTTCTTTGTTGTTCATGATAACACCATTATTATAAGTAAGCGCCATCTATATTAAAGAATGCGCGTTACCACACCGATTAGGACCTTTTCACCATAATAAATTCTTTCGCTTGTCACCAAAATTATTCAATCATAAGCCGCTAGATGGCCCCCAAATTATCGATTTGTTGTTCTTTTACCGTAAGCATACTTAGTTTTATGAATTATAATGTCGATTGAAAATGTTAAATGAGATATTACATTAGGTACCTATATAACATTTTATAATTAATCATAATGACAATAGCCAACTCTAATCTTTATTTTAAAATACTGATCTCAAAATATTAATTTCAAAACAATAACAAATCGAGTCGCGTCGACTGTCGTGTCGCGGACTTGCAACTCACTTTACGCGGGTCAACATCGCGGCTAGTGCATTTGCGCGAACTTAACTCTAAAAAAGCCCGGCTTTTCATTTCATACAAATCTGCGTATAAGTACTTACCAATATATCAACAAATGTAAACGTTTCTATAGCAATTTGTAGGCGAAAACTGCTAGACAAAGAAAGGTAAGGCAAGCCCCATTGAAAGCCGACGAGTGTGAGCGAGAAGGCGCATTTGAATGTATTGTAGTGGCGCGTAGGTTTGGCAACAAAGCGCGGTATTAAAAATTGTATTCTTATGAATGATTGAGTTCAATGAGTGCGTAGATCTGGCACCCTTGCGCAGTGCGCGCGGCAGATAGAGCGGGGATTTCGAAATTTGATTATTCCTTTGACATGAATGATTGAGTTCGAGATTATTGACTGTTTTTTTTAATTTATATTTTATTGGTAGGCTTACGTTTGTTCTTGTGAATAATGATTTTTGAATATGAAAGTACCGCCCCTGGGTAATACCATTATTATATAGTGTTATTTTTTATTTTTTATTGATAGGCTTAATTTTGAAGGCAAGCCGGGCTTTTGGGCTTCTATGGAAGGAACGCCACTGCTTGTTATTCCCGTCATTGTGATATTTTTTTTGTTCTGGACCATACCTGGGAACCTTTTGGTTACGGAGATACTGAAGGCCTTAAACATAAGGCCGGAAATCCATGAACACAATAACTTTAATTTCGGAAGTCGGTGGCAAAAAACGAAAACTGAAAAGCAAAGACATCGACTTCCGACATTCAAGTTTTTTTTCACTTTTAAGTGTTTTTTGTGGAAGCCGGTTGTTTTTTTTTTGGTAATATTTTTCACTTTTTGGTTGTGGTACCTACCCCATACAAATTCAATATCACTACCAGCTATGTAAATAACAGTGAGGGAGTCACATAGAACATCGTCTACATATACTAAGTGGGAAAAATAAGTAATATTGGAGCTAACTCAAAATAAAATTTATATGGGACCACCTCTGAAGCATGACCTAACAAAAAAAAAAAGAATCATCATAATCGATCCATATTTGGCGGAGTAATCGCGTAACAAACGCACAAAAAAAAATTGCATCAAGTGATTATCAAAGTTCCGACCTCTCGCTAGCCAGTCCGACACATTCATAAACTGTTGGGGTATTCGTCTTCTTAATGACGCCTTTTGTTAATTAATAAGGTCAAGGTGAGCTGTATGTTCCGCATTTACTCAAATGTCAGTTTAGTAGATTACGGAGATAAGACAAATGCGCTTTTTACACTATTTTGAATAGGATGTTGAATATGTACACGCTTACTAACGGTTTTTTGATGAATACGAAGTTGAATTCAGTCATATAATAATGGTGATAAAAAATGGATTCGGTGTGACTTTGAAAACTTTTTGGGTTTTATGTAGGTATTTCCAAGTACTTAATTGTGTTGATCATCAGTTATAATTTATGTTAGGTATTTGTTTTACGTGAATGATTTTCGGTATAACGTGAATATTTTAGCCATACTTACCAGTAACTATGCCAAAAAATCATAATACTACGTAAGTAATAATCAATAGGAAAATTGGCCTGGACATGTTTATGTTTAGGTAATAAGTTATCTTCGGACAAAAGTGAACACCGAAATCAACACATCTTGATATATTAGGCACGGTACCCTAAAAAGTTTGCATTATTATGTTATTATTATTACGTATAGCTCTTATAATAGAAAGTAACAAAAAAAAATTGTACTTATATTATTTTAAACTATACGTATTGTGAGTGTTATCAAGTTATCTATCAATTCTAAGTATATAAATAAAAGTATACGTCTCTATTGGTATTAGTATTCTAAGTATATAAATACCTATACCTGATACATGTATGCCTCAATAACCTTGTTTCATAATTCATAAGTAATACACGTGTAGTTGATATAATTGCTCGTATAACGGGTGTAACAAGACACTTAACGAAGCCGAAAGCCACTTGTTATTCCCGTCATTATGATCATTTTTTTGTTCTGGACCATACTTGGGAACCTTCTGGTTACGGAGATATTGAAGGTCAAAGTTCCAAGTTTTTCAGACGTTTTTTTTAAAGAAAGCAAGTGAACCCTGTACTGTTGCATGCACCCATAAACACAATGTTTTGCCAGCAATTTTTCACACCAAAAATAAAAGTCGTTTCCCAGAAATTATTTTTGTGTTGTAGTTAACGGCTATGTGATGGGTCTTTTTACACCCTGTATATAAGTGTTAAATGTGATCGATTTTGTAATTAAATGTCGGTCAATTAAACAACTTTACTGTCAGCGTGAGTGAGGCGTCACTTTTTACGCCGTGATCAGCGATTCGTTCGTGATTTTAAGTTGTTTTCCGATTGCGATTTCCGTGTTGAATTAAGGATTAATAAGTTTTTCTGCTGGGAAACGGTAAAGGATAACAGACTTGTTTCATATTACATAGTAGCTTCTGCCCACGTTTACGTTCGCGTGATATTTCTTGTTGCCCGTCCCATCCGGGCATCCCATCGCATCGCATCGCCCGCCCGCGCTACTACTTCGTTTTCGCCTTGCGCCTTCCTTTTTCTTTTTGCTCGGCTTCTAAGGGTCGTAGTGTGATGTTAAATATCCTATGACCTTGCAAGAATTAGGCTAGACATATGCAATAATATTTTTTCGAACTAGAGTGGTTGTCTCCGAGATTAGCGCGTTCAAACAAACACAAACGCTTCAGCATCATTATTAGTATAAAGATATTATAGACACGATACTTGAACCACTTTCGTTCAGCTGCCGGAAAACTACTCATCAATCTTCCTAGCCTTTTCCCTAGGATGTTGGGGTCGGCTTCCAGTCTAACCGGATGCAGCTGAATACCAGTATTTTACATAGAGCGACTGCCTATCTGACCTCCACAACCCGGTAACTGGGTAACCGGAAAACTACTTATTTCAGAATTTTCTTCTGTACAAGTAATGTAAACTATAATAAAATGTTAGTTTACATAGCCATAAAGACTTATCTTGGGATAAGCGTCCTTAAACATAATCCTTGTTAAAGCAGTCTCTAAGACAAATAACTTAAGTAAACATAGTAAAGTTGGTTTACTAGTTTATCTGTTCATATGTGCAGAGGTCTTGTGAGAGTTCAAACAAGAAATAGCATAATAATCCATTCATATTAATTAACTAGCTGCTGCCTGCGGCTTCACCCGCGTGGACCCTAATTCTTTTTAACCGACTTCTTCAAAAAGGAGGAGCTTCTCAATTCGCCTGTATGTTTTTTTTTTTTTTTTTTGTTTACGTTACGCGATGTCTCCGTTATTATGAATCGATTTTGATGATTCTTTTTTTGTTTGGTAGGTCATGCTTCAGAGGTGGTCCCATATAAATTTTATTAATTTTGCTTGCGTAGTTTTTGAGTTAGCTTCAATAATTACGTATTTTTCCCACTTAGTGTATGTAGACGATATATTGTTTGACTCCGTCACTGTTATTTACATAGCAGGTAGTGATTCGAATTTGTGTAGGGTAGGCACCACAACTAAAAAGTGAAAAATAAAAACTTTTTACAAAAAAAAAAAAACAACCGACTTCCAAAAAAACACTAAAAACGTGAAAAATAACTTTAATTTCGGAAGTCGGTGGCAAAAAACGAAAATTTTAAAGCAAAGACACCGACTTCCGAAATTAAAGTTATTTTTTTGTAAAAAGTTTTTTCTTATAAAAGTAGCCAAAGTTACTTCTTCTAACATCAGTACTTGCTAGTGAAAGTCACTTAATGAAGCCGAAAGTCACTTGTTATTCCCGAAATTTTGATCATTTTTTTGTTCTGGACCATACCTGGGAACGTTCTGGTTACGGAGATATTGAAGGTCAAAGTTCCAATTTTTTCGATCGTTTTTTAAAGACATCAAGTTATAAATTAAATGTTATAAATTAATTTTTAAAACCCAAACCCGTTGAACCGTTGTCCGCACCCATAAACACAATGTTTTGCGTGCGTTACGTTGCGCACTACCGTAAACAGTGATTTTTTACACCTAAAACTAAAAGTTGTTTCCCAGAAATTATTTTTCTGCAATGTTACTTAATTTGATGTACAGAATGCGTCGTTGACGGCTATGTGATGGGTCTTTTTACATCCTGTATATCTATTTACGTCTATCGTTATCAATTAATGTGTGTTATCTTGTGGGAATCGAACTCGCGACAAAGACACACTAAGCCACCGCATCATTAGGGCCCTTGTGTCCTCTTTATCTTATCATTGCTAGTTTTAATGAATTACAAATAAGTACTATTATATAAAATCAATCGGCGATGTAGGAATAATCAAGAAGGCGGAACACGCTTCGGAAGCTCTACATCTCTACAGAATTAAATAATCTTTTATATTGTGTAAGTAGGTGCATAACTTCACAATTAATTTTTTTTGTTAAAAATCTTCCGCGCACGCCTCTTTCTCCCTCGCGCCCCTAGGCACGTGCCTAGTTTGCCTTAATACGCCACTGCACGAAGTGTAAACATCTATGCCTACTTATGTATTATTTCCGTCTTCTCCTAATCCTAATGATTCTATCACATCTTATGAAGATTTGCATTGAATCAAAACCTTTCGGTGTCCGACAGTCCGCTGTCTTTCTTAATACATAGTATTATTTTTACTAGGTATAGTGTTTATTGTAGTTCATTGTCTTCGTGATAATATTGTAAAGTTATCGCTGACATTGAAATACCTGCGATGTTTTATGTTTTTTTCTTTATATTACGATCACGTTTTGCCGTTATTCATTTTTGACGACCCATACCTAGGTGATAGGCACCTAGTACGTACCTATTATTGTTTATCGCAATCACAACAGATAATTATTATGTTATGATGAGATAATAACCTGTAAAACTTTTAAACGATAACGTGCTACCTATTCCATTTGAAAGAAGATTAGAAAAAACAAACCTTTTTACAGTCCGTTCAACCGATTTTGACTTCTATATTGTAGGCATAAGGATGACATTAAAAGTAAAAAACGTTACACAATACCTACTGTCTACTGCAGCTACCATTTGTCATGCCACCAACGCAATAGAAGTCAAAATCGGTTGAACGGACTGTAAAAAATGCTTATTAAAATGTTTAATCTTATTTTAAATGGAGTTTAGAATGTATATCGATTTGTATAAATCCTTTTCCTTACTCTGTGATCATATTAGATTCATTTTAATTACGCGTTCGTTAGTTAGGCAAATTGATTTGATTGTTTAAGGCCCTACCCTACCTCAAATTGCTTAGCATGCTCTTCTGTTATGCCGAAAATACTGCAGCATTAATTTTGAAATAAACATATGTTAAAGTTGAGGATTGATGCTAGGTCTGATGTTGGGGGAAAGCACGATTACATAAAATTTTCTCTATAGAAAATAAATCCAAAGTTACCTCTAAAAGAACTACAAACCGCTGGTATTCAAAAAATGATTCAAACTAGAATATGACACTTTGCATAATAACTGAACTAACTATAAAGCAGGTCTGATGGTTTTTTTTTTAAATTTACCATTATTTTCACCGTAAAAAGCAATAACCTAAACTATTTGAGGCTTGAGAGCCGCCAGCATCCCACTCCGTCTCGCTCTCACTCAGGCTAAGAGTAGTAATGGTGCGAGCGAGATAAAATCTGAGGTAGGGTACGGCCTTAATAACTATATTGTGTCTATACTTTATGTAATTTTATTTTATTCTGAAAACTGTCAGTGTATTAGCTTTGTATCTCAGCAATTATACGAAATGCTCTATATCTTGGCACTGACATAGCAATAAATGTACCAAATGTCGTCAATATTCTTGAAACGGAGTTGAAGGTTATGTTCCTTAAGACCAAAGGTATGGCATGATGAAGTGCAGATAGCATTTTTAAGCTAAGTATGTATGTACTAAAGCCTTATGATATTAATAACAAGAAGAGCCTTTGAAGCAACATTGACGATGCCATGTCACTTTCCTTGTATCCAGAAAGGAAAGACGGCAGTCATAATGACCCGGTCTAAGGTTGACATAGAGGAAGTATCTCTGGCTGATTTATAACGAGCACATTTTTAACTTACGCTTCCTGCAATAACTCGCAAGACTTTGACTTTTGTATAATTTAGGAAATGATCGCGGAAAATTACCGAATTTTTGTATTGCACCTGTAGAATGTGATGAATCTATTGATGCGTCTGATGATGCATTTCAGAGATCGCTTCCGTAAACGTTAATAAAATAAAATAAAATTATTGTAAAATATAAAGGTGTTTACGTTACGAATAATTAATGGAAGGCGTTTGCCTATTAACGAGTAGATATAGAAACATTAAAAATGGTGATTAAAAACGATTAATACTTAGTTTTTTTTTAATTTTTGCGCCTTAAATCCGCAAATTTTTAAATTTTATTGTTCTCAGTGGCGCACAATAACGATGAATTTAACGACTTATCATTAATCAAAATCGGTTTAGCCGTTTAGTAGTTACGAGGGAACATAGTGACGGACATACATAATACAGGTCAAATGCATAACCCCCTTTTTTTGGCTTCGCTGCAGTCGGGTAAAAAGTGTTTGTACAAAGAAGGCACTGCAAAAGGCTAGTTGTAGGGTTCTAGTCCTGAGGTAATTTACAGTTTGGTTCATACTTATGGCCATTCTGGTGGTGTTAAGTATCATCAAGTAGTTTTACCTTCCTAACCTATGATTATAGATTCAGATGTATAACAGGTGTAACTGACGGATGACTCTTAACGAAGCCGAAAGTCACTTGTTATTCCTTTGTTCATTTTTTTGTTCTGGACCATACCTGGGAACCTTCTAGTTACGGAGATATTGAATGTCAAAGTCAAACATTTTCAGACGTTTAAAAAAAAAAGCATGTTTTAAATGTTAAGAACTGAACCGTTGCGTGCACCTACATTGTGTAAACATAATGTTTTGCGTGCGTTACGTTGCGCACTACCGTAAACAGCGATTTTTCACACCAAAAATAAAAGTCGTTTCCCAGCAATTATTTTTGTGCAATGTTACTTCATTTGATGTTGTACAGAATGCGTAGTTGACGGCTATGTGATGATGGGTCTTTTTACACCCTGTATATTTCAAGGTATAGTTGGGGCTTCGGGAGATAGGCATCTTTATTTATAGAAGAGTACCAAATACTGATCTTTACACATCGGATTGGACTTTTTTGCTGTTGAATGGAATACGATAATTAGAGTGAGATATTAATGTGGTGGGTCTTTTTGCACACCATGTAGATATGTATCACAATCAGCCTATAATGTTCCCACTGCTGGGACACAGGCCTCCTCTCAGTGAGAGTGAGTGGGCCGTAATCTACCACGCGGGCGGGTTGGTAGATGTCACATGTCTTCGAATTTTCTTCTCCACTCGACTTCTCTCTCACTATGTTTGCCTTCACCGTTTTGAGAGCAGTGGCGATGAAATAATTTACACAAATTAAAGCGCCTGTCAGGGTTCAAACCTACGACCTACAACTTGTAAGTCGTGGCCGTTAACACTGGGCCACCACTGTTAGATATGTATGTTAACCACAATTCCCACAAACGTATCTAATATCTATCTAAGATTACCTGAGTTCAATTAAACCTTGGAATTGTAATTACCCAATAATGGTTGTAAGCCTTTGCCCTTTAGATTACATTGAGTATTTCGGTGCCGTGCTGGACATTTTCCTGTACACACGGCTACACATCAAGCTATACAGTATAAGCTGACCTCGCATTGTATAGGATTTCTGTACAATGCGAGGTCAGCTTATACTGGAAATGTATAGCTTGATGTGTAGCCGTGTGTAACTACCTATGTGCGTTTATTCTTCAAATATCTCACGTGCCGGCAATTTTCTACGGCAGGAGATGAGTAATGAGTTAATTACATTTGTGGTTGGGCATTGTTTTTCCTGTATCTGTAATTACACCTGTGAAAATAAAGATAAGCAGTCATAACAATTAAATTGGCTTTAGATGCACAGATTATAACAGGATCTGTGTTGTGACTGGCTCCTCTTTTGTTATGATAAGATGAAGTAGTACTTATGCAGTCTATAAAACACTAGTTGTACCCCGCGGTTTCACCCGCATAAGTCTTGATCCCGTGGGAATATCGGAATAAAAGGTATGCTATGTCATAACCGAGGTCATGGACTACCGATGTGGTAAATTTCATCCAAATCCGTTCAGCCGTTTTAGCGTGAAAGCATAGTAAAAAAACATACAAAACTCAAATCTTTTCTTTTTAACCCCCGACGGAAAAAGAGGGGTGTTGTTTAACGTGTGTATCTGTCTGCGCCATCGTAGCTGCCAAATGGCTGAACCGATTTTGATTTTTTTGGTTTTGTTTGAAAGGTGACTTGATAGAGAGTGTTCTTAGCTATATATAAAATAAAAACGTTAATTGCTTTGTTTTTGTCGGGGGTTTTTTAATTTATTTTATTTTAAAGAAGGCTTACAGACTAACAAACCAGTGAAATAAGAAAGTAATATTTAAAAAAAATGCAAATAACAAGCCTCCACATAAATAGTTATTCTTAAGTCGATAAAAAAAAGAAAGAAGTACATACAAGCTAAAACAATTACTTAATATTAGACAAGTTAATTTTCCACGAAAAATAACTGTGCCAAAAGCCGTCTTAAGGACGCCACACTGGTACAGAACAAGTCAACATTTAGGTCTATAGGAAGCCTATTGAAACCAAGTGCACTTTATTGAGAAAACATTCCGCCTATAGCCATTGCGAAAGGTAGATTTAATATCGGCCGTTCACGTTGTTTAATTTAATTTAACTTGTTATTATATTAGTATTAGTTTAGACACCTATTGGCCTATATTGAAAGTTCGCAGAAAACCTTTATCTGATTCTTCAAAATCAGTATGTTTTAGACCTGTTTTCTTATTGTTGTATTTTTCTTTTCCACGGCATCGCCTATTTTCCCTATTTTTTTGGCGATGAGACGTTCGCAATAAACCTGGAACTCAGTTTATAGTCCATGAAAAGGCACTAAGGAGAGCTATGAAAAACCATGATTTAAGAATTTACTCTTTTCTAAAATATACCATAAGTAATCAAGAAGTTTTAATATTCGATAACGACTTTTCTTTTATCAGCATCTGGACACAACAACTGAACACTTAAGAAACTTACGAAAACTAAAAAAACTCAGAAAAATAGACTATATAAGGTAAGAATCTGTTAGTACTAAAAGACGATACCAATATACCTACATAGTTAGGAAAAGGCTAGTCAGATGATGATGTTGGTACGAATCGAGGATAATACACGAGTCTTCTTCAAGACAACTAAAGCAAGTTAATATTAAATAATTATTCCGTATCTAGCTTGTATTAAAATTAAAATGATGATGATGCATATTAATAGGGATTTATAGATTGTTTAAATTGATTAGCCGACAAACCGACAATGATTATGACGTTAGCTATTCCGCCGATTCATTCAAAATTCCCAGTTAATTGTAATCATAACAAAAAACGTTGTTATACATAGTTCACATCGTGTACAGGAAAAAAAATGTTTTGATTGACTTCGCATACAATTACAATAGTTTTGGAGGTGTAAACTTTAGTAGGGCCACAACTTTGGCGGGAGAGAGAGATTCTGGTTGGAATGACCAAGATGGCCGCCATGGTCCACGCACTGGCACGCATAATGGTCAACCAAAAAGACTAAGTGCGGAAACCAAACAGAAAACAGATGACGGGAGAGATAGCGGACAGGAGATAAAACTAAGCAGCGGGGTACTTGCGTAACACACAGTGGCAATGGCTTTCATTTTGACAGTTCAACAAGAATTAGTGCGTTATTTATGTTGTTTTCGAACATAATTATGAAGCATTGGATTAGTAATAACCTTCAAAATCATTCGATTGTGATTGAAAGTGGGTTACGCAATTAGGGTGTAGAGGCAGGTGTAGAGATTCGTGTATAATTCTTGAAACGAATAGTATTTAAATGGCTTTCAGTATTCTTCAATGGCTTTGTTTCCTTGTGGTGACGTAGATGCTCTATGATGACGTACCTATGAGATAACTGTGACAATTATTGAATACTTTCATAAATTTTATATAATTATTATGCGCTACTGCTAAGCATGAGGTACATTTTTTTTTTTTGGTTGGGAAATCATTAAATCACTTGTCCCGCTCTGGGCGGAGCGGAAGGGCGTGTCAGACTCTTACTGACTAAAACCCACCTGTGTTCCTTCAGTTGCCTGTTGCCAGGCTCCCGGTATCCCTTTCGGACTATTCCGCAACCCTGGCGGATCATGAGGTCCTGGACTCGATTCCTAGGTCGGGCAGTCTTATTTGGTTTTTCTATCAGGTTTTCCAGTAACCCGGGGTTTGAATGTGTGCCCGGTTGATGGCAATAAGTTCGCCTCCTTGGGACATGGGACCTAAACATAACTGGCGAAATGTGAGTGTACATGCTAAGGTACACCCCTAACTAGTCGGGGAATTACAATCGTGGTGTAATGTTACGTGTAATATCCCGAACAACTGCAATAAAAAACAGTCCAAGATTTCGGAAAAAACGTTCGTCCAGTGAATGGAACTAGAATTAAGGAAAAACCCCAAACATTCCAGAGACTACGCAAATAGGATTCCTGAAAACTAACTTGATGCTCCTTATTCTGTATTCGATTAAAAGAGTTTCCGCTACCGAAACTAGTGGTTTGGTTGTCATCTATAATATAATTTTTCTATAGGACCAACTTTTTTTAAAATTATCATTTATTTAATAGATCATACAATGCAACTAGTTAGTAATCATGTACACACACATCTTACACACTAGTGTTAGTAAATTATATTCGGCAAATCCCGTAAAATAATTAAAAATAATGTCAAAATAATTAATAGCAACAATGTCAAAATCATTCACAATAATGACAGAATCGCCACCAATAAAATCAAAATTATTAATAATACAATAATCAAAACATTATTTTAAAGCACTTTTAAAACTTTGAAATGGCAAAAAAAAAATCTGCTGTTCCATAACTTTTTGTCGATTTAAGTGAACACAAATGTATGCAACAGCAGATTTTTTTTCGAAAAAGAAAAAGTATATTATAGATGACACCAAAACACTAGTTTCAAGCATAACGGTGTCTACCCGGACCCCCAGTATAGTACGCTACACCTGACTTCATGGCCTTAACCGCAGTTACTTCACACAATAGGTATTTATTAAACTCTCACACTTAGCGGGTAATCCCTCATGAAATGGGTTTTTGATACACATACTTATCTTAGCCGGATTATCAGTTAAATATAAATAAAAAAGTTGCGCTTCTTATTAAACAAGGCCGATGATGTTGTAGATATAATTATGATGCGCTTGCGCCGATTCAGTTTATGGTTAGAGGATCTTATGAACGGTCGCGTGTCGTGTAGCAAGTTGAAGCGAAGTGACGAAAAAATTAATTGGTTAATACAAAATGATTATTATAAAATAAAAAATGAATTGTGTAGGTTTAATCAAATTTAAATTAGGTATTAGTATTCCAAATAAGGAACGTTAATGACATTAAAATTAACCAGAACTGTTTGTTTTTTTCAAAAGTTAGTTTTTACTTTAGTTTTTTTCTTCATTTCATTATTGTTGTTGACGTTAAATCACACTAGAACACTTGTTTTTGTTATTTTAGCTGCCGTTATCAGTAATCTCACATTTTACAACATTTTTATGCTGGTTTTTCATTGTTTCAGGCGTAACCAATCGACAGAGTTTTCAGTGAAGTGTATTTTAAAGAAAATATAATTATTATGAACAAAATAACATTATTTTAAATCTTAACTTTAGAGTCAATAAAATAATAGTGAAAAGATAAGTGGACCATTTAATTTGTTTTTTAAATAAAGTATCATAGTAGTAGTTGATAGAAGTGAAAGTGCTGAAATATGACCACTGAAGAAAAGTCACCGGTGGACGGTCTGAAGCCACAAGAAACATGGAGGATCATGAAGAATGTGGTGGTCATCAGTCTGGCGTTCATGGTGCACTTCACAGCGTACAGTGTGAGTACATTCATTTGATGTTAATAATACAGTAGGCAGAACGTCAGTGGTAAAAATACCAGTAGGCTGGCCTGTTAAAGCTACGCCAGCTCAAGGCCAAAATGTCACCAACGACGTACGGTCGTCTGTACCTGGAAGAACGTTGGGGAGGCCTTTGTACGGTGGTGGAAAAGTGTTGGGTACCTATTAAAAAAGAGATCGCCCCCGCATTTTCCTTAAAATGGAATTGAGAAGCGGAAACACCGCTTAACGGATTTCGATAAAATTTGGCAAGGAGATAGATGGCATCCCGGGGAAGGACATGCTACTTTTGATCGCGTGCGAAGCCGCGGGCGGAAGCTAGTCTTTTATAATTATTACAATTCTATTGCTAAACGTGGATGCGGCATCTGCAGATTTGGAAGTAGGTGAGCGTTCGGCGACACGAGGCGTCGATTCATAGATTCAGCGATTTTATGTGGAAACATCCGATGGCCGTAACTAGATCTACATAGTTCATTATTCGCCTGATTTGGTGTAGGCAGCGGGCACGTAACAAGCATGTACAAAGTTATTAACTCACCAATGCACAAGTAATTGGGTTTGGGTTTCAATAATTCGAAGGATAATTTCCCTAAAGTCATAATATGACGCGGCTAGAGGTAATAAAAGCAGTTTTCCTTTTCCTTGGGGGTTCTGGCAAAATGAGGTCAACAGATAACCGTAGGTATTGTAAAAGATTTACCTTAAAAGGACAGGCAGTGACCTAGGTAGTAGTAATGGCAATTAATGCGATTTTGCATTAATTTCATTAGCATGTGAATTCTTGAGTCTTGGCATGATAATATTGCTATTGCTATGCTAATTGCTAAAAACTAATATGACGATAATTGATAGTAATGAAGCATGTGAATTTTTGTTAATATGCGAATTAAAAAGTGCATTCGCCTTAGGACGTCTCCTGGCGTGTATTTATTGCGTACATATTGGCGTGTATTATCTATTAAAGTATATCTACCGCTGCGTGCGTCGACGCTCTGACGTAGTATGAAAAATTACGAATAAATTGACTTAGCATTTCACAGAATTTCGCCACTATATTTCATTTGCTGAACGCGAAATGAGAATTCACTTGCTATCAATGAATGCGAATGCTAATTAATCCATCACTACTAGGTAGTGCTTTTATGTAAATTTTACTCATTTGGCCTCACAATACGAAAGCCAACTCATTTCTTTTAGGCCGAAGCCATATTGGCAGGCGCTTCGCTTGGCGATTAGAGCTATGCTTCGTGCTAGATGGCTCTAGCTGCATGGTTTTACTATTATAATGACGACTAATTGTCACTGAGCCTTAATTATTAAGGTCTAGCGACCCACTCATGCTTCGCCACGTTTTACATAAGGTTTATGTTGGTATATAATACATTAATATTAAACTTACATATTAAAAATAAATCTCGATATTTTGCCAAGTCGTAAAAGCCGTGCGGGGATACGGTTTTTCTTTAATGTTGTTGTAAACCACATCATAATCCGTTGCGTAGTTTAAAAGAACAACTCTGTCACACAGACAGATACGTAAAGCGACTGTTACTTTATAACATACTAGCTTCCGCCCGCGGCTTCGCCCGCGCGTTATGTAGATAAATAGTAGCCTGTTCTTCCCCAGGGTGCCATCTATCTCCTTGCCAAATTTTGTCGAATTCCGTTCAGTGGTTTAGGTGTGAAAAGGTAACACATACATAGACAGAAAGACAGAGTTACCTTCGAATTTATAATATTAGTATGGAAGTATGGATTAGTATGTATGTATAGACTCTCACGCCAACACTATTCGATTTTAAAAAAGTGGTTATGTAAAGGATCGTATGTCGCACTTGTTCTTCTTATACTACTTTAGGAACAAATCGTGCCAGAAAACCTACAGTTAATGATCCGAACGTCTTCCGGAAGCGTGAAGATCGAGTTGTACCTATTGGTCGGTTCAATAGGTTTTTCAAGCCTTGATAACTGTATAGTAGGTACTTTTTATGCGACGCTTCCATCTGTGGAGACCTTTGCAGCCATAAATTATTTAGGAGTCAACTTCTTTTTTTTTGGTCTGTAGAGGTAATGCATTTAATTGGTTTTAGTTTTTACGATGATACAGTCTAATACTATTATCTTGAGATGAGAAACCGTAGCCGTGACTGATAAACCGATAAGACCTTAGGCAAGATGAACATCCTAACTAATATTCAATCAATCTGCCTAGCCTTTTCCCAACTATCCTAACTAATATTATAAATCCGAAAGTGAGTTCATTTGTTTTCACGCTATTTTTGTGTTTTTAGCGTGACAGCGTAACAAACAAACAAACTCACTTTCGCATTTATAATATTTAGTTAGGATATTCACCTGAGGGCGAATTTTACGAAACTTTTATACCGAATAAATTTTGTCTTATTCTGCGAATAAATTTTGAATTTTTGACAGGTTTTGTATGGAAAAACTATGACGACAATTTTATTTCATGGGTAAAAGATATCCGACTCTGATAAAATCAGCCCTGAGTCGTCTTCGCCCCTACCTATGAAAAACAGATTACTTACCAGCCTTCATGGTTTGCTTGCCAAGGGTATTCGATATACTTATGTAATTCCCCCACTTTAGGGTTCCGTTATGCCCGGTTTCTGGAACAAAAATCAACGGCAGTTTACATGCGACAATTGACAATTGGCAGTTGATTTTCGTTTCAGAAACCGACTGTTAATATAGAAGATGTTCATTGCCAGCAGCTGTGTTACGAAACAAAAGCGATATAAATATTGTGATTACAGGGTGCTGCTAATCTTCAAAGCTCTATCAACGCGGAGGCAGGACTGGGCACTGCGTCACTGGCCGCAGTGTACGCTGGTCTCATCTTCTCTAACATATTCCTGCCCGTTGTTGTTATAAAGTAAGTGGTGACAAAGCTTTATTTCACTTGACCAATAAGTCACTTTTAAGGCACTCGATACGGGCAGGCGGAAGCAACTACATTTCTAGAGATAGTCGTATTTCTCTCCATCTTGGACTACAACATAAATGGTCGTTTCGGCGATTCTTGGAGGCGGCCTTTATCTTGCAGTTAATGTATTTTGGCTTTGAAATGATGATAATGATAAGAAGTCATACCGTGTTTGTCTACCGGGCTTAAAGTTAAGTAATAATAATAATAAAACATTTGGTGCCCCATTTCATTAAAAATGTCTAACGGGCCTCTAGGAGTTGGCTTCGGCCCCTCGCACGCCTTTCAAAGGTCCGGGACCCCAGGGTCCCGAGAAAGTTGAAAGGCATTTAAAAATAAAACATTAATTTTCAGGCTAGATGGCCCATAGACATATACCTTACAAAGTAACATAAATAAACTATAACAAAAACTTATGTTATAAAATAGCTTAAAACTATGTTAGTAGCACTTCACTAGCTTGACCTGCTGTCCTGTGGCACTTGTCCGCGAAAGCGACGGAACACCACATCCTGCGGCAAAAAGTCTTCTTCCATGATGAGGGACAGATAACAATTCGGTACTCGCACCACAAACTCCTTGAATTTAACGTTGCGGTGCGACTCCAGTAACTGCACCCTCGACGTGTACCTCGTCTTCTGGCGATACTATACTTCACGATGTCCTCCGCCTTAGTGGTGTAGTGAATCGCGATCGGCGCTTCTTGCACTGTCACGAAACCCTCAACATCAGTTCTATTTGACGCCATTTCTGGCATAGGTTGCATACTTGGAGTGCCTGGGGCACTCGCGGTGACGCTAGCGAAATCCTTTTGTAAAGGTTTCGCCAGGGCTGCAGACACTGGCAGCGGGAGTTCGGGCGGCGCGCGGCGCTGCGTGGAGAACCTACGGTGACGGGCGCGGGGCTGCGGGACACGCGTGTGGAACGTTTTGTAAGCTCAGCAAACGACGGATGCGATGGCGACGAACCTGCTTACGCGGAATTTGATGACGATCGAGCCCAGCTCCGCGACACATGTTTACTTCAGACGCATAGACTGATGACCTAGTTACCGCCACACTGTTGCGCAACTCGCTAAATTCTTTGCGCAAATCGGCGACGGTGTTTTGGGATGCATCTAATTTTCCTAAAACATCCGAAAGTCGGGTCTTCAGGAAGACAATGTCCTTTAGTAGGCTCGTTACATCAACGTGGTCGTGGAAGGTGCCGGAGGAAGCTTGTGTAGCTCCTTCGCCACAATCGTCGGCACGTCGTCCATGTCGGTCTCCTTGAACAGCGTGATTATGCCTTAAAGGGCTTCTCTTTGTCCCGTCACGCCGGCGGGACACCATCTGGTCGGCACACTGAACAACAATTAACAGCTTGGCAGCAGCTTTGTCATCTTCGCTGAAGTTCGTTGCGCAGATCTAGACAGCGGACACCTCGTCCATCACATCCAGTTTCTGCTGCAGGAACGCCAGCAATTCATTCGCCATAAGTTCATTGCTCATGGCGAGTAAAGAACGAGCGACAACTTGCGCCGCGCTAGTCAATACACAGAATAAGCAAACACGTCCGCATTAGAACGCGGCTCAGCCGAGACTTTTTGTTTTGTATCCTGGTGTCAGAGTTTTGAAGCCGCCCAAGGGCCTCTGACTTATCTTCACATGAACCGAGACTGATGGGATGAGGTTAAAGGGAGGAGAAGTTTGAGACTCATCCAAGATTGTTGTTTGCAATAAAACATGCCTTCTTTTTTTACTATTTTGAATGAAGATTCCACTAACCCATGGTAATCTTCTATTCCAGATGGTTGGGCACAAAATGGGCGATATCTCTCTCCTTCATTACGTACATGCCGTACATAGCGGCACAGCTGTACCCCACCTTCTACACCATGATCCCGGCAGGGCTCATCGTGGGGCTCGGCGGGGGACCTCTATGGTGCGCCAAGTGCACGTACTTGTCTGTGGTAAGTTGAATTTTTCTTTAGGAACGTTGCTTATTTAATTTGAATGTAATTCGCTGTCGTTCCTGAACTTCCTGGAGTATGTAGACTAGATACCGTAAACATTCCTCTTTACTACCATTTCCTCCCCTTGTTACGTACTGGCAACACCTGTTTAAGAGTGCCTCATACATGCTATGGTAAGAATATCGTATAAGAGAGCCGAGGGGACTTAAATCTATCGCAATCTACAACACTTTCTTCCTTCTTTTCTCCTCTAGAGCATACAATATCCTAATCCTAACTAATATTATAAATGCGAAAGTAAGTTTTTTTGTTTGTTACGCTTTCACGCTAAAACGGCTGAACGGATTTGGCACATAGGTAGACCTGGAATAGGACATAGGATACTTTTTATCCCAATCTTCCCAAAGGATCGAGACTTACGTGGGTGAAACCGCGGGGCCCAGCCCCATATTTTTCTTTGAAACTCGCAACATCCATGTCTCTGCAGAAAATTGTTGAAACTAGATTTTACAAACGGGTCTTATTATTTGCAGGTATCAGAAGCACACGGCAAGATATCCAAGATATCAGCTGAGGCGCTTCTAACACGTTTCCTGGGCTTGTTCTTCATGATCTTCCAGATGAATCAAGTTTGGGGTAACCTCATCTCTTCACTTGGTAAGTCAACTTATGATCTAATCTTATTCTGGACTCTTGTCGTACGCAATTTGGTAGCGTTATAACTGATCTAGTATGGTTTCCCATAAATAATACTGATGAAAAGTTTGAACCTCAAAAGACATAGCCCTCAGTAAATGAGGTATGATTTTGGTCCAAGATTAGGACGGAGGAGATGCCATAACGGTTTTATAGAAATACAAGCTATACCCCGCGGTTTCAACGCGTAAGTCTCGATCCCGGGTCGAAAAATAGATGACGACCGATTTTCAGACCTACCAAATATACATATAAAATTTCATAAAAATCGGTCAAACCGTTTCGGAGGAGAATGGCAACTAACACTGTGACACGAGAATTTTATATATTAGAGATTTCGTACTGTTGTGCAATTTTGTAAAAATCTCACCGTGAAAACTTCGGTGAAGTGACTTTGAAGTGAACTGTCACTGCCTTAGTATCAGTAGGTATCGATGACAATGACAGCACGATCACTTCACCTAAGTAGTCACGGTGAGATGGTTACAGAACAACAATGATGTTCGTACAAGTCTTTCATACGTTCTTCTTTTGTTTCCAGTGTTATCATCAGGCAACAATACAGCAGCAGTGACGTCAGTGAATGAGACGATGATTCCTATTCTATGTGGAGCGAACTTCTTGCCCAGTGCCGATGCTGGTGAAGCACTGCCCACGCAGCCACCAGAGAAGATACAGATGATTTCAGGTAAGATTGGGACAGCTAAGGAATTTATCAAGTCAAAATCAATTAAACGTATGCAATAGTGCAAATGAGTTGTTTGTTGTGATCATCTCTATATACTTTATTTTTCTGGGTCCAATTTTAGTGCTAATTGAACAGATAATTAGCGAGCATTAAACAGTTCATCTATTTAGTAGCATTATCTAAGTACTAAGTGCTGTTTAAAAAATAGTTAATATAGTGACTTGGTTAGTCATCAGCCTAGCCTTTTCCCAACTATGTTGGGGTCGGCTTTTCAGTCTAACCGGATGCAGCTGAGTACCAGTATTTTACATGGAGCGACTGCCTATCTGACCTCCACAACCCAGTAACTGGGTAATACGATACCCATTGGTTAGATTGGTTGTCAGACTTTCGGGCTTCTGACGACCCGTAATGAATATAGTGACTTGGTTAGTGTGTAACAATAATCGTTGTGAAAACAACCATCATGACCGGAAGTCATAAAATGTAACCCCTGTGGCCGAAATCGCCTAGATTGCATCTTCAGCTTCATATTTAAAAACGTAACATCTAAATAATATGATGCAAATAATTTTGTACTGTGAAATCAGTGAGCATACAAATACTTAAAACTACAGTTTCTGCTTCAATGAGTACAAAATAAAATAAATGTTATGTCGCTTAAAATAAAACTCAAGCTTCTTTGTTACCTTTTCTAATAATATGAAAACACTGTAACGAATATGTTTACAATAGGCAGTACAGTAAACAAGGTTATTTAAACAAAATACATGTGGTATTAGGTATGCAAATTCAGCAAGAAATCATAAAGAATAGCCAAGATATTTAAGGTCAGATAGGCAGTCGCTCCGTGTAAAATACTGGTATTCAGCTGCATCCGGTAAGACTGGAAGCCGACCAAAAACCGGAAAAGCCTAGGCAGATTGATCTTCTCCAATTGGTAATTTATCAAAAACCTTAAATACATTGTTTTATGTACCCTTTCCAGGCATCTACCTCGCTTGTATGGCCGGGGCAGCTCTCATTGTTGCTGTAGGAGTGGACTCTATGAAAAGGTGATTTTTATTGCTAACGTACTTTTCGCATATGTTTCGTTTATGTATCCGTAAAGGCATAAATGGTTAATGTACCTATGTGCATGAAAGAGTAAGTTAGGAGGAAATTAAGTGAGGAGCTCGTGGGTAAGTAATAACAGCCGCACGGGTCGATCCATCAGGTTAAGCTACGCTTGCCGGGGTTGGGTAGGTCTGTGAATAGGTGACCATCTTTACATACCGAGACTCCTCCGTGCCTCGGAAAGCACGTTAAGCCGTTGGTCCCGGCTGTCATTCGTGGATCTTTGACAGTCAGGACAGCCCGGTTTTAGAGGTCAGATAAGCAGTCGCTCCATGTAAAACACTGGTATTCAGCTGCAGCCGGTTAGACTGGAAGCCGACCCGAACATAGTTGGGAAAAGGCTAGGCAGATTGATTGATGTGCATGAAAGAGTAAATCACACTACCTAGACCTATTTAAATGTTGCCAAAATGGTACTAAAATCCTTCTCCACAATGTTCTAGTTTAGTCTCATTTCAGCTTCATACTTAACTCTTGTCACAGATACGACTCAGGTCGCTCAGGGTCTGGCGGAGGGATGTCAGGCATGGCCCTCTTAGCTGTGACTTTGAAGCTGCTGATAGAGCCCACGCAGCTACTGCTCGTCATCATCAACATCTTTATTGGACTGCAGCAGGCTTTCTTTGGAGCAGACTTTACTGCGGTAAGATTATTTGAGGATATTGTCACAGTACCCGGGCGATAGTTATCGAGCATTAGAAAGATATTGCCACACAGCTCGTATCAGCGACGCTCTATAAAAAGGTTTTTTTTTCTCAAAACATTACATTGTCAGCCTATAATGTTCCCACTGCTGGGACACAGGTCTCCTCAATGTGAAAAAGCGCGCGGGCCCAGTGCGGGTCGACTGATGTCAAATGTCTTTGATTTTTTGTTTCTAGGACATGCCGGTTTCCTCACGATGTTTTCTTTTAAATAATTTACACAAAGGAAAGCGCGCTTTTTAAATGATATTTATTTCTGTAAATTAGTTAAAAAAACACTTTTGTACGTCAAAAACAAATTATGTTTTAAAACTAGATGAGGCTGCAGCTTCCTATCTGACTACCATATTTACAGCCCCGTAATGTATATATTAACCTAGTTCATTGTTCATGGTCAAAAGTATTGCACAAACCAAGATCAAAATGAGAACGAGAAAGGCTCAATCCAACATCATGAGGAGAATAATTACTCAAGAAAATTTTCATGCAATTTTTGTAGACGATCAAATCGCTATATATACGATAGAGAGCACTGAACACAAGAATACAATTTGCTGTGTTATATTAACAGGCGTTCGTGTCGTGCGCAGTCGGCACCGGTTCGGTTGGCTTCGTCATGATGACGTACGGTCTATCTGACGCCATTGGATGCGTGCTCACCGGGTATTTGGCTAAGGTAAGGATAATTTGTTGTAGGTATTTTACGTCCAATGGAAACATTGACTACAATATGTCAATCTAAACTCAGAGGTGTTCATGTGATCAAACTAACTGCAGTCCTACGAATCTCGCAATCATTGGCACAAAGGGGGATCCAGGATCTCTGGTGCTCAACGCACTGGTCGTCCTTCTTTGTACATCCTAAGGAACCCATGCTTCCTAAGTAGGTTCCGTTAAAAATAAAGGCTGCCGTCGAACCTCCTCATGCACAGCTCCTCTGTCTCTTCCGTCTAGGGAGCACGGGGGTTTTCAAATTCAAATCATTTATTTCGAATAGCATAGAATCATAGAATTTGCAAATAAAATTAAATGAAAATCAAAATTAAATAAACGACTCGGCCAGAAAGAGTTTGAAAGACTTTGTCGGACTCTTACCAACTAAAATCCCACGGTTCTTTTAAGACTAGGTACCGGAAAAAGAGGCCCGGGAGATACGCGTACATTGGCACACATCCCCAACTAGCCCCTCGAACCTGCACAAAAGCTAATAGCAATACGTCTAATATCGGCAAAAAAAAACAATTAATTAAGTGCTATTGGAATGCTTGAATGAGCTACACTTTTACAAGTACCATGTAACTATTGTGACAAAATTTGGTAATTCTCTAGATAACTGGACGTATCCCCCTGATCTGTGGCGCGACGATAGTCCAAGCGGCGTTGTTCAGCGCAGTTCTGACGTGGCGACCTCATGCAGGAGAAGGCTATGTGCTGTACATCATAGCCGTGCTGTGGGGCCTCTGTGACTCCGTGTGGATTGTGCAGATCAATGGTAAGTTGTCGATTGCCAAAAAGCTTCAAATCAATAGAACTGTGGCGGTATCTACATCGCCACATGCGAACTACGCGTCAAAGACCTGACGTCACACAAAAATCCTGAAGTCACATAAATCCTGCATCGCGCAATTAGTTTACCGTGCAATGGACAATATATATACAAGAACCCAACATTAACCGTTGGGCAGTTGCCCGTCAGACACAACACCCGTCTGGTCGGAGGATCCTCCCTTTTCCATGGTGGATGAGTGAACTTTACACTCTGTTCCTCATACCTAAAGAACCATTTGTATGAAGTAGTAGGACTTAAACTTCTCCTAAAAAGAGAGTTGAAAAGCTAAAATAGGCCTCATCTGGTCTGGTCGTCGATCCTGCGCTATAGTAAATAAAACTAAAACCCAACTACGAAAAAAAAAGTCAACTAAAAACTAAGGCATAAACAAGACATCACAGACTGACAAATTAAAAATCCGGAGTCATGTAATCTTTTCGATTTATACGTGTATATAACACGTTTGAATCAACGATACCTTATTTGTCAAATTAATTATGATGAGTAGTTTAGAAGTTATGAGGGAACACATGAACATACATACATACATACCGGTCAAAATAATAACCTTCCTTTTTGCTTCGCCTTAATCGAGTAAATAGGTTCTATTTTCCCAAAATTTTATATTTGTAGTCTAGTCATTAAAGTTACAAAACAAAACCAAAATCCTCCTTCACCTAATCTTCACTATCACTTAATAAAAATATCTCCTCGTTACAGCATACTACGGCATCCTCTTCCCTGGCAGAGAGGAAGCAGCCTTCTCAAACTTCAGGCTCTGGGAATCCGTAGGCTACATCATTGCTTACGTCCTGTCTCCGTACCTGAGGACCAGTGCCAAGACCTACCTTATCTTCGGCATGATGATCGTAGGAGTAGCATGCTACTTCATAGTGGAATACCAGCAGTACAAGATGAAGACGAAACTCCAGAATAAGAAAAAGGACTTGTGTTATATCAGTAGTAGTAAAGGCGTTGATAATATTGCTTTTCAGACGGTTGAGTGATGTTTTAGAACGCTTTGTTTTTTCGAAAACAATGTTTTTGTGACTTGTAGATGGTATCATTAATGATGAACATTAACAGTGCCAATTGTTTGTAAATAGACAATATATTTTATAGTTGACTGTAATGTACTGGGTGACGCGTGACAATCGCTGGCATTGCTCTAAAAAAGGTCAAATTATTTCGACATAGGATTATTAAAAGCATGAGGACATGTCTTGTATAGGTGAAAACGTGAATTTAAAATTAAGGCAAAATGGGACTGACGAGAGCCGAGGGGGGTGGTATGACCCCGCCCGTGCGCAATTCTAGTGCACTATGTTTACAAATATTTAATTTTATTTGTGTTTATATAGAAAAAATAAGTCCATAATCCCTTAAAGTATTTAATAGTGAACACGTAGACAAAATTGTATTACAATTGATTTGATAACAATTGAATGGAATAGGATTTTCTCTTTAAAAAAGCAGATTTTAAGGAAACTTTGCGGTTTTTTTGTATCGAGGAAAGTTTTGTCAATCGTGTTTCGGGCCTCATACTTCACTAAAGACACTCTTCAATTTTCGTAATCATACAAAAAACGCAAATGCTTTGTTTTTTTTTTGAGACAAACATATACTTTGCGTGAAGTCGAATCGCGTCAAAACATCTGCTTTGGTACCATTTCACTAAAAGCGCCTACGAAATATTTGAAGCAAATGTTTGATTTGTAGGCTTGTAGTAGAGATGTTGGGGAAATAATGCAATTAATTTAATACAGGTTGTACAAATTGAACTATCTGTAATATTAGGAGTCCATGTAACTTGATAAGTAGTAGTAAAAATATCGTTAGAATAAAAAACCTACAATATCTGACTCCAGACCGTTCACTATACTTGTCCCTTGCTGACATGTTGTCAAGCTTGGTTTCAATACTAATAGAGTTCAAAATGACGACTGAATGAACAGTGCTACCAGTCGCGTCACGGGACAAGTTTTATGAACGCACTGCAGATCTTAGTAACCTGTTTGTATGTTATGCTCCTTTAAGTACCTAGTATTATACGTAAATAATATAGATCTAATGGTTGTTACCAATGTTAATATATCTATACCCCATTTGAAATAAGATTAGACATTAAAACAAACCCTTTTACAGTCCGTTCAACCGATTTTGACTTCTATACCGTAGGCATAAGGATAGCATTAAAAGCAAAAAAAGTTACACAATACCAACTATCTACTGCGGCTGCCGTTTGTCATGCCACCAACGCAATAGAATTCAAAATCGGTTGAACGGAATGTAAAAAAGACTTATCTATAAGTCTAATCTTATTTCAAATGGAGTATAAGTAAAAAGACATAGAATAGGTTTCACCGTTCAACTGTTTAGTCGAAAGCGATTTGACCTGTTTGATAAGCCTTTCAATCAAATTGAATTTCAAATTCAAATTACATTTTGTTATACAAGAAAAGTTGTTCAATTAAAATCGAATCGTGTGAACCCGGTATTACCTACCCAACATTCGATCTTCAAAAACGGCACTATGAGACTATTAGATGACATGTGGAAGTAGGACGGCATGTCGTTACTTATAGGAAGCGAAAACTTGCCTGCACCTATTCAAGTATCTTCCCCATTTTACTAATACGTAATTGGTTGTTACGTTTTAAAACAAGAATTGTCCAATATTACTTTATCGCAAATATAAAATGATTATTATTTATCAGTGTCCGCGAAAGTGTTAAACTAATATTCAAATATTTGTTTAGTAATATTCAAATATAAGTTTAGTAATATTCAAATATTAGTTTACTAATTTTCAAATATTAGTTTACTAATATTCAAATATTAGTTTAACGCTTTAGTGGACACTGAACGACACACAATAATAGAAGTTTTATTGTGATGACCTCTATGGGCGTTTACCGTCCGTGAAGTGAAGATTAAATTGTGATAATAATTATAACATTAAAATATTTTTTCCTATTCATTGTTTTTTGTGTTACCTCATATTTTTCTAAACACTCGTTTAACAACTTTTATAATTACTCCTACAAAATTAATAGAGCCGCACACCAGTGGCAGTGGATCGATTGTCGGCAGTCAAATCATAGCATCTGTAGAATGTGCAACAAAATGCTCGAGCATGCAGAAAACCATAAAATATACCATGAAGCACCATTGCTTGATACGGCCCAGTCGCAAAATTACCTCTTCGCAAAATGAAACTGAGAGCCATTTCTCTCACCAAGTTTAGTATTAGTATCTAGATACAAGTCAATTAAACTTATTAGTGCCGTGCTAAGTTATAAACCTGGGTAGATTTGTCACTAGCGTAGTTATAGGTATAGCTACATTATGTACCTACTTTAAGTATACTCGATCTTATTAAATTCTGTATTGCAAATTACTTATGGGAAATATGTGTGTTTCCAATGTCATACGAGTTACGATATAATAGATCAGAACCATCAGAACGGATTATTGTTTCTGATCGATATTCAAAATCAGGTATAGATTATTAAAAATAAAACAACTTGGTGTCTTTGAAAACAGAAGGCTACAAGGAATGAAAATGTTTCAATATTTCACCAATTAAAGATTATCATTAGAAGCACCGCACATTCTGATGTTCATTATACTTCTAAACATATTAAATTACTGTTTTTTTATTTAAAAAATTATGACCTTTCATTATACGCACAACACTTCGCTAGCCTACAAAACATGCAGAGTAGGTATAACAATGAAAACGCGCCAAATCCTTCGTACAGCTGCACACGCACAGGCTCTAGCTCCATTTACTTAGTTAGGCACCTATTATCTTGTGGTTCGGACACACGGAAACACCGCCACTCGCCCATGCGGTTACGGACACTCAAAGCCAGGCAGAAAAAAAAAAAAGTTGTGAAAAAAAAATCAACACTGGCTGATGTGACATATTTTGAGTCTGTGGTTTTGTGTTTAATTGTTGTGCTAAATTGGCGGGCATTACAAATGGAAATGAACTGTTAATTATCGTAAAAGTTAATTTAGTTTGATTTACGAAAGTGGTGTGTACCTTACATAATGATTAGTTTAACGTTTTCCACACGAAGATAATTATTGCAGAAATATTTAAGAAGTTGTTTGTAATTCAAAACAAACTTTCATTAACTTGATAAGGGAGACTTTACAAGAACTTTTTATTTCATAGTTGAAAGGTGAGTTAACTTTTATTTATTTTATTATTTATGTACACACAGTAAAATACATGGAGATACGACATAATTATAACATGAGTACAAAGGTACTGCTTATTTCTTAAGAAATTTCTTCCAGCAGACCTGCGAAAGGAGAAATGAGAAAGAAATGTAGACAATAGTGTGACAATAGTGTGTGTTTTATTTGATAAATATTAAGAAAAAAAATGCAATATTATTATTACATTCTTAGGTACTTATTAATGTTTATATTGGTAGCTATGAAATTTCCAATAAAAATTTAATAACGATCGGTTAAGCAGTTTGGGTGTGAAAAGGTAAGAGACCGACAGTGTTACTTTCGCATTTATAATATATTAGCTTCCGCCCGCGGCTTCGCCCGCGTGGTATGTCGATAAAAAGTAGCCTATGTCCTTCCCCAGGATGCCAACTATCTCCAGATTTATCTCCAGATATATATCTGCCAGATTTTGTCGAAATCCGTCCAGTTGTTTAGGCGTGAAAGGTACAAACACAGACAGATAGATAGACAGAGTTACTTTCGAATTTATAATATTAGTACGGACTAGCTTCTGCCTGTGAGTTCGTCCGCGTGAAGTTCAATTGTACAACCTTCGCGCAAGTGCAAACAATAAGTTGACAAAGTTTTATCGTAATCGTATATTATTAACAGTATGGCAGCGTATAAAATACGAACAAACAAACATTGCTTTTTAAGTTTTTAGATAATATAAGTAAGGAAGTATGGATTTTTTATATTTAGATAAGGAAGTATGGATTTCACTAGGAGGTCCATGATCTGCAGATTGCAATGTTCATGGGCAAAAAAATAAGCGGGTAACCCTGGCATTCGAGTAAAATTATAACGAAAATACAACAGCATCCATGAGTACCGCCATAGGGTGCTATAAATTAGATGTATAGGATTTGTTGAACATTTTCTATTTTGTTAAGTACCTGGTACTTGTTGAAAGGCCTACACTGTCCTCCCATACCTATTAACACTGTAATTCGAAAATATTGTAAAAGCCAATTATTTTTAAAAGAGTAACCTAACTCTAGCCGGCTCTTCTCCATAGGAAACGATCAATTGGAACCGTGCACCTAGCTTCTGACGTTTCATAAGCTTGTGTCCATGTAGGTTTATGTGAAATGAAATATTAGATTTTTTTGATTTTGAGATATTTATGTATTAGAATATCATCATTAATTCTCCTGCCCTTATCCCAATTTATTAGATGTCAGCATAACATGTCTTTTCTTCCATACTTCTCTATTAGCCGTCATCTCGGTAGTCACCCCCTTTCTAGCCATATCCTCTTTCACACAGTCCATCCATCGTTTCTTTGGTCTTCCCCTACTCTTATAGCCATCGACATTCATACTCAAAACTTTCCTCACGACATTTTTCTCATATGTATTAGAATATATCACCATAATCACTAATATGAATCATCTAAACGTGTGGTTTACCTACATACTTACAATATTTCCAGTCGTGTGAATCGAGCTATGTAAATAGTGTCCCAGCTAACATACGTATCTAATCTAAAACAAACACGAAAAGATACTTTAATTAATAATATGTATTTATAAATTAAAGTATCTTTTCGTGTTTGTCTGTATGTCCACGTTGTTCTTTTAAACCCCGCAACAGATTTTGATGAGATTTTCACCATTGTTTAGAGAATTTATTCCGGAAGGTTTATGTGTATTAAACGTTACTATTAAAGTTACATAAAACTAAGAAATCTCGATGTTTTGTCAAGTCCAAGCCCGTGCGAAGCAGGAGCTGGTCGCTGGTATATAATAAAAGTACAATGACAAAGCTATGGTTAAAATAAATTAAAAAATAACTAAGTTAATTTCAAAAAGTCGCTAACCAGACTTTGTTACGAAGTTTTAGTTTTTACCTAAAACCTAACTTGAAATCAAGTATATAGTAGGTAGCATAAGCATAAGCAGCCTATAATATTCCCACTGCTGGGACACAGGCCTCCTCTCTGTAAGAGGGAGTGAGCTGTAATTCACCACGTAGGCCCAGTGCGGGTTGGTGGATGTCACATGTCTTCGAATTTGGTTCTAGCATGCCGGTTTCCTCACGCTGTTTTCCTTCGCCGTTTTTAGAGCAGTGGTGATGAAATAATTTACACAAAGTGCCTGCCTGGGTTCGAACCTACGACCTACAACACTCGTAAGTCGCGGCCAATTCCCTGCTCTCTGCCCTGTAGTTAGTAGTGTAGTTTTTTTGTACAATAGAGCCTATTTTTGGTAGAGGCCACGCGCGGCTAAAATAATTGTACCTACATAAAATAAATTATGTTTGTCACAATGAAGTGACAGTGTTATAATGTCATTGAAATTGAAACCGTAACGTGTGCCTATCACTCCGACAGTCAAGGGCATGGTTGTTCCGTAGAATGACACTAACAGCCCACCATGTGGCGTAAATGTCATTAAATAATATAATCCACTGTATGACATCATATCCCGAGAATTTTGTTTATCTGGTTTACTCCAAACCCTAGTTATGAGGGTGGAAAAAAACGACGAAGCGCTTCGAGGAAAGGTAGGTAGTGGGCCTCCTTGCGCTTCGCTTGGCTCGTCTTGGCGGGGGTACTGCCGTGCCCCCAGATTTTCAAGACCTATGGTAAAATAAGGTGCATAATTTTAAGCTTGTCGCAGGCGACGAAAGCTTTTAGGTAAAATGTCAAAATGATAAAACAACATTTAGCGATAGCTATGACGATGAGTACCCACAGTGAGCAAAGCATTGGATTTTAGTTCTTGATTTTTCACTTCCACCGTCGCACCCATAGATATAAGAAATAATAAGTTTCTATGGTCGCACCTATATGTAACTTACATAACACACATACGCTTTTATTCCCCGAAGTAGTATTTAACGTAAGAAAATATAAATAAATAAAGTAATCCATGGCTACGTGTAAGAAATTATCTAAAATATGCACATAAAATAAACAATAAAAAAAAAATTTCAAGCTCCTTGACCCATATTAAATTCAAAATATAATACGCATATTTATCAGTTTTGTGTTACAATTTGGAATTCAAAAAGTAGCGATTAATACATAAATAAATAAAGTTAATTAAATGACGAAAAATAAGATTAACAGATAAATGTTAGATCAAATCAATTAATGTCAAAAGCACATGCCTAATCGAATTGGTTTCCTTTCGATTAGGAATTCTGTAAAAAAATCGTCACGCCCGTTCTGTTTTTGTAACAATCCCTTTATTTTTTTATTGTTCGTTGTTGATTGCGTACAAAGCTAACAAAAAATAGTCATGCAGCCTGCTTTGGTACATAGATACCTATGTTAAAATTAAAAAAATTCCAAGTAAAAATTTTATGTACAGTCTCGCCTATCGTACTTATTGTAAAGGAACTAATTGGCTTTAATTACCATTTTTAATGATATTTTATTAATGTAATTTTATATTATATTATTATATAGTCAGTATTACCTTCGTTAAAAGTAACCTTATCAATGTCGTATTGCAAAAAAACTAACAAGTGTGGTTAAATATGTTAATTTGTTAGGTCGGGGCTACACACAGCGAGTAGGTATGTACCAATTAGCGAAAACGTAACAATTAGGCTCACTTGGGAAAATGCTCTTGGTTTTAAACTAGCTGAGGGGAACATAGTAAATAAGCTAATTATGTACGTTGCTCGTGTAACGAAACAATAACAACTTTCTTCAAAAAGGTTTGATACATAGGTGCATATCTGAAATGGTGTACGACTTCCATTTGCAAGAAACGTAATAGATTTCAGCACGTTCTGATGGTCCTGATAGGAGAAGGTCACGACAGGCATGATTGTCATGACCAGCTTATCTATGACTTTATCAAAAACTTGCGTAGCACCTTATCGAAGTCGAAATGGTAATGGTTGCAAGACGGTACAGGGGGCTTAAAACAGCCACTTTGGCAGAATCATAATAAAAAAATATTATGAATCATCGTAAAATGTCATAAACTGACAATTCATAATAATGATCTGCGTGCAATTCATATTACGGAATAATTCATCTGTTTGACAGTTTTCTATGGACATTCGTAACATGATCCACAAATTATGAATTGCTTTTGTGTCAAATTAGAGTAATTACTAATGACAGCTGGGAATTCAGGAAATGAATTGATTTTAGAATTACTAATGTGGCCGTTTTAGGCTCCCAGGATGTAGTAGGTAAAAAGGACCTTTTTTTTGTGGGTGTGAAATCATCAAATGACTTCTCCTGCTCTGGGCGGAGTGGAAGGGCGTGTCAGACTTTTACTGACTAAAACCCACCCGTGTTCCTTCAGTTGCCTGTTGTCAGGGTCCCGGTATCCCTTTCGGACTATTCCGCAACCCTGGCAACGACCAGGGTGTCTCCAGCGGCGGCGGTTAGGGGCGTGAGGGCGCAAACTTTGTCTCTCCCTCACGCGTTCCGCCTCCTCCTTCGCGAGCATTACTGCTTCGCAGAAGGAGGTGACCGCTTCCCATGCCGTCTCGCTCCGTACCATGGCCTGGACCAGGGCCGGACGCGAGAGTTCATTGCCACCAATCGCAGGGCACACCTCCACCGTATGCTCCACCGTGTCCTCCGGATGATCCGCACAGTGGTGACACCCGGGCGTTTCCTCCCGCCTAATCCTACACAGGTACCCGCCGAAGCTACCATGTCCGGCGAGGACCTGCGTCAGGCGGAAGGTGAGGACGCCGTGGCGCCTCTCTAGCCACTCCTCAAAGAGGGGACTTATCGCCGCAATTGTGGCGTGCCCAAAGTAAAAAGGCCTGGAGTTTCAATCAAAGCTCTGTTTAGCTTAATGAAAATCATAATAAGCATGATATTAAACTAACGTATTACACAACAACGTTGCTTCAAATTAGCAATTCAAATTAATCAATCATAATCATTTTTGCGTTCATATTATTGATAGTAGTTGTTCTGTGCAAAGTATTAAAATCAATAGACGATCGCAAGGTCTATAAAACTACAGTGATAAATAATATATAATGTAGGCAGTTGACGTTTATAAAGCGTAACTATTTAATGGTGATATTACAAGCAAAAAGTACTGGCAATATTAACAATCAGTCATTTTAACAGGCCTATAACGTAGCTCCGTTTCAAGTTTCAATGGAATAATGGAATCTTATTTTTTAATAACAGAATTTATATCGTTGCGTTCTTTTATAAGGATATATATACCTTATATATACCAATTACTTTTAAGTTGTTAGAAAAGACAAAACATTGATGAAAACACTGCTAATAATGAAGAATATTTTAAGAGCCTAGTGTTGTACTACTATTTTTATAAAGCTAAATTGGACCCCATAACAAAACATTATAGTTTAGTGATTCAGCTAACGATTTTACGCAATATTATTTGTGTTCTGCATAACAATTTAAGAATCTGACTTGGTTGTCGTATTGTTGTGTAATGTCATCTACACACATAGAATCACGAATGATTTTTATCAAGGAACATACAGGTATTTTTATTGATAGCGTCAATTGAATTAGGATTTTTTGAAGAAGAATTATTTAGTACCTTTACAAGTAAATCAGAGTACTTAATAGCAGGAGTTCCACAAAGGTAATGGCTGGTAAAATGTTTTGAATTGAACCCAGGCCGATACTTTGTGTGATATTTGTTTTATCATGACTGTTCTAAAAATAATGAAGGAGAACATAGTGAGAAAATCGGCATAGCTATATTAGCTATAGGATAGGTATCCTAGAACAGTAATCAAACTCAAACTCAAAGTATTTATTTCAATTAACCAATTACAGGCACTTTTGAATTGTCAAGGAGTCGGTCAGTCAGAAATATGAAGCTAGTTGCCCCATTCCAAAGCGTAGTAGGTACCTATGGAGAAGAACGGGCAAGAAACTAAACGGACACTCTCGAAGGCAATGCACATCCATCAACTCGAACTGAGCCCGCATGGCTACGACTCACTCCCAATCACAGGGGAGCCCTGAGTCCCAGCAGTAGGAAAATGATGGCTGACCGGAGCGACCAGTGATTATGTTTGATTTACCGGAAGCATTCTGCTATTTTAATCCTGAAACATTTTTAATTAAACAACATAAAAACGTCATTCTGCATGGGTGTGTCATGCTAAAGTGTATAAATAACTAGTAGCTATTTAAGATACAATTAAAGCTTTGATTTATTTAGTTCGTGCAAACAATTGACCTCAAATGTGTACAGGTAGGCCAAGGTTACGAAGCTTGTATTGTATCCGTGCGAATATGTTTATAATGAGTATTTGATTTATTTTATTTGAGCCTAGCCTTTTAGCTAAGTATGATATATTTTTTTTTAATGAAGTATTTCTAGACATTTAATTTTAATAATATATCTGGCAAGAATATTTTCCTTGATTGAAGATTGAGTCCCTGCTTAATCTTGCGAAAATAATTATGGATAATAAGATCGTTTAAAACTAAAATATGAACTTTTCTTCCGTTTTAAAGAGGCTATTAGCCTCTCAAAGTTTCAGCTAGGTATAAAAAAAATAAGGCTATCCAAAATCTTTCCGAGAGATCTAGAGTTTTATAGTTGTGCGGCCAATGAGCGGATGGTTCATGATAAGACAAACACTGTGACAATTGTTCATGCATATGATTGCGGATTACATACAATTAGTTGAGTTAACTCGAGACAAATTCGAGTATTTCCAAAAAAAATAGTTTATACGATTGCTCAGTATTCGAACTAAAGGTAAACCATTGATACTATAAATAACACACACGCGATCTACATTTTATTATATTAATAACAAAGTGTCGTAATTTACAAATAGATCATTTCAGTCATCAGTGTTGGTGAAAAATACTATAGGTATTCCTATTGATCTTACAATCATAAATCGATTAGTAACTTGCATGTAATTTATACATACTAATTTTAAACTAACGGACGGATCCGGCTGTTACTGTGTTTAATAAAGTATAAGAACAATCTAACGTAGCTATAGTGGTAAAACCTAACTGGTTCGTCCACGCCACGAGTGCGATAGAACCATGCAAGAGTCTCTCCAGGGAGTCTCACAACAATCCATACTTCCATACTTATATTATAAATTCGAAAGTAACTCTGTCTGACTGTATGTTACCTTTTCACGACTAAACTACTGAACGGATTTCGACAAAATTTGGCAAGGAGATAGGTGGCATCCTGGGTAAGGACATAGGCAACTTTTTATCGACTTACTACGCGGGCGAAGCCGCGGGCGGAAGCTAGTACATATTAATTATGTCTCACTAGCCGAAGCTTCATAAGTTAAAGTGTGGTTCCAGTTTCTTTAGAAAACCAATGTGAAGACCATTTTCATGTTATGTTTAAACTTCAAATATTTTATAAGGAAACTAGCAAAGATACATTAAAAAGCATTTTTTAGTATTATCGATTAGTTAGGCCATTTAAATCTTCGATTGATAGCCAATAAGCTTTTTGTTTCAGTCAATGGTGCACATAAACCGGTTTGCTCCGGTAGTATCGAGATACAATCAGTTAATTCCGATATCCTTGAATGTAAATTAGGAGAAGGGAGTGTTCCGCACGTATTGTGAATTGTGATGCTGTTCTTAAATGGCATAAATAAATTAAAAGTGTGTTATTGGTTTGACCTGGCGGCCTATCACGCTGCTATACATGTCACGGTTTAGTTGGCTGTATCATACAAACCTCGAGGAATAAATTGTGATTTGGAGTTTACAAATAAAGTATCGATAAAGGTCAATTTATCGATATATTTTCGCTGTAAATGAAACTTATTGTCTTGGGTACTTTTCACAAAATGGAGGGTAGAATAAGAAACGCATCAATGTAAATGTGTTTTTAATTTTATACAATTTTACAAAACTTTTCATAAACTAATAAATTAAGTATAATTAAGAAAAAAAAAACATAATTGAAAACATACATTTCTGATACATACATACATAAACTCAAGCCTTCTTCCCATGGGGGTAGGCAGAGACTATAGAACGCCACCTGCTACGTTCCTTACATACTCCTTTTGCTAAGTTTACGTGAACGTACACACGCCGGTTGTTAGTTACTATGTACCTGACCTTTCTGAAGAACCACCATTCCATTTCAGATAAGTTCACCAAAATGCCAGAAACATCAGTCATCTTCGGCACCAACGAAAAATGGCGGATAAACCGCAACATCCTGGTCCTAGGGTTTGCTTTCATGGTGCACTTTACTGCTTTCCACGGGACTGCCAACCTTCAGAGCTCGGTGAACAGCGATGCTGGTGCAGGAGCCTTTACACTGGCAGCTATTTACTTCTCACTTATATTGTCAAATATACTGCTGCCTGCTGTGGTTATCAAGTAAGTAAAGTAATCAAGTAAGTAATAATATCATAGGGTAACTACAATCTGAATATAGATATCAAATATGAGATTCGGGGAACCATACAAATCAAGCTCTACGTAGATTATAATGCTTTCTAAAATTATGTTCGAGTTTGAGCTGTGTTTCAAGAGCCTGTGGGTGCTTTTCATGCGTTTCCGAAAATCGACATACTGCATTTAAAATACGAATAGTCAAAGCTACCACACCGTAGGTGCTCAAAGTGGAATAAAGTTGAATTTTATGTTTTGTTCCCCTTCGAGCACCACGTTAAAATATTGGTGCTCAATGCATAGGTGCTCAAACGGGAATACTTCTATAATTCTGATACTGGGATAGATTATGTGGTTTCCACAAAGTTTGCGGTCTTTGAAACATATCAAATGTGAACATTGCACATTGCCACGACTATGAATACAATGACAATTAAAGCTGATAGACTTTGCAATGATATCATTAGAGTTAGTACCGGCTACCAGTTGACTCAATTGGATTTTTGAATTACGACATTCAATGGGTTTATGTTACCGCTTTACGAGTATTTTATATATCGTTGTCTACATCGGATGGTTAGTTATGTAGTTATGAAGTAGCTACCTACTTCAATCTTATGAATATAAAGTATTGATTCTAGTGGAATTGAAGGAAATTTAAAACTTTAACTGCATTAACTAGACGATTGGTTTCATAGTCTAATAAAATGTAAACCTTGGCAGAGTAAGGTACTGCATTACCCATGATCTGCTGACGGCATATCCTCTTTGGAATTGGCCTCAAATGTCATGACTTCCTGAAATAATCATTCATTAGGATAATATCAACTTCAGAGAGTTGTATTGATAAATTTTATGATTGTAATTCTATGAATAAATATTTGATGCAGCCGCGAATCATATTTAGATCAATATACAACCTGATACCGACCTGCAAATTGCAAAAACGTAAGAAAAGGAGGATACCCTCACACTTTCACCTAAAGTAAAATTATTACTAAACCTATAGACTCTGAAAAAAAAAAAACTATTCTATTAACTGTATTAAAAAAAAAAAACACTGTAACTCCTACTTCAACAGATGGCTAGGCTGTAAGTGGGCAGTGGCAGTATCTTTCATAGCATACATGCCGTTCATCGCGGCGCAGTTCTATCCCAAACTGTACACCCTGGTGCCGGCAGGCATGATGGTGGGATTCGGTGGAGGACCGCTGTGGTGCGCCAAGTGCACCTACTTGTCTGTGGTAAGATACTTTTTGGAGATGTTTTCATTTGTATCGATTCCAGCCAGGTCATCTTGTGTGGACGCTATCAAATACAAGCTTATGGGAGCTTCTATAGCTATGGTTGACGTTGCTTAGATGCTGTGCTAGCGTTGTGTAGACATTATGATCCCGACTTACAAAGATCTCAGTAGTTCTGTTAATAAATAAGTGAATATTGGTTAATATTAAAAGTACCTATACTCCATTTGAAATAAGATTAGACGTATAGATAAGCCTTTTTTACAGTCCGTTCAACCGATTTTGATTTCTATACCGTAGGCATACCAACTATCTACTGCGGCTGCCATTTGTCATGTCACCAACGCAATAGAATTCAAAATCGGTTGAACGGACTATCGGGTAAAAAAGGCTTATCTATACGTCTAATCTTATTTCAAATGGAGTATATATATATTTAAACTGCAGGGTAATTGCGCAACGCACTTACAACAGCAATAGTTTTCATTTTGACAGTTCAACAATATGCATTGCGTTATTTACGTTGTTGAGCAGATAAATATTTCGAACATAATATGATGGAATGGATGGATGAAGCAATATACTTCAAAGCCATTCAGATTGTGATTGAAAGTGTGTAACGCAATTAGGGTGCTGGTGATCAATTATCTTGTAGACCTATGGAACAGATTTATAAAACAAGCACAATTTTTTTTGTTTATAATGTGAGACAAAGGTGACGCCTTTGTCTCATATTATAAACGCCATGTTTGTGTTCAAAGCAGTTTGATTATAACGTATATAATGGCTAACTGCTTTAATGTAGGTGCTGAATATGTATGTCAACACTTACGATTTTATATACATACATTATTATACCTACAGAATATCATATTACAAAAATACTTTGCGTAATATTTTTTGTGCCTATGCTAAACCCGTATATGACTGCCATTCAAAATTAACATAATATTCCTATTTGTACCTACGGAAGTATATCATGTATTTTGAACAATATGAAATAGCATGCTTCAAGAATATTTATAGCTTTATAAAGACCTTTTGTAGTTGATTAGATTACTTGATGCTACTCATGATTTAGCAGCTATGTCACTGCCTTAATGTAATATGACATGTATTCTGCACAGCCTCAACATAAAATTGTTTTCGTTTCCGGAAACTCTTTATGCCCATATCATATCCTCAAAAAACAAGTGTTCATTCAAAGTGAAGGGATCTCTTTACATTTGTTTTTGTACACTGTTACACTTGTTTTTTTAAAACAACAATTGTTAGATATTTCAAAAACAAATATTTATGTTATTACTAGCTCGCCCCGCGGTTTCACCGGTGTAAGTCTCGTACCCGTGGCAATATTTCGATATGTCCTATTCCAGGTCATCGTCTACCCATGTGCCAAATTTCATCTAAATCCGTTCAGCTGTTTTAGCGTGAAAGCGTATCAAACAAACAAACTGACTTTCGCATTTATAATATTAGTTAGGATCAGGATTTACGATAGACTGGTATTGAGGACAACTTTTAATGACTTCATATTATCTTGTGAATAAACTCAATTTCAAACTTTGCGGAGTCAAATGACATAAAATGTTACAGGTAGCTGAACCGTACGCCAAGCTGTCAGGGGTGTCAGCCGAGGTGCTGGTAGTGCGGTTCTTCGGACTGTTCTTCATGTTCTACCAGATGGCGCAGATCTGGGGCAACCTTATTTCGTCAGCCAGTGAGTTACCGCTTGTTTTTATGGTATAGAATAGAATACTCTTTATAATGTACACCATAAAAATTACAGACATAAATGTAGAAATTTTACAAAGGGTGATACAATGGGGTACGGCATGCATAAAAGTTCATCGTCATCAGGTAGCCATTACCCTCGTACCCAAGTCCCATATTTGTTAGAAGGTCATATTAAACTCTGTTTAAAACAAGGCTAACATTTTTTCTTCTCTTACGTATCTTAAAAAGCAAAATAGTTATGCAAAAGCAATTTAATGGACAGTAGTCAGTGTCTTCCTAGAGATCAATACTTGGGCCAAGCATCGATTCCTTCGCAAATCCCCCTAAAACTCATGTTCAGCAACAAAAACAAGTAACAGAAATGCGCATGATTAGTCAAAAATCAACAAAACAAACACTAAACATAACCCTACCACAATACAAGGTCACAGTAATTCGGAACCCACTTCCTTACAAAGACAACTGCCAAGTGAAAGTCAAGACAAAATTCACGACTTAACCGACCTTGCGACCGAAATAATGTAATGCTGATCAAATTGAGATAACAGCAGGAAGTATATTAGGAAGTAGAATTTAGAGTTGTCTAGATTTTTTAATTGGTTAATTAGCTACTATGTTTGTTCTGCAATTAGTAATTTTTATTTTATTTGAGGAACCGGAAATACGTAAATTCAGTTGAAAGTTAAGATGTAAAATATATTTATTCTCATTCACTATATACAAAAAATTCAGCAATATATAATTTTTGGGCAATCACGATTTGGAACAAAGTATATATGGCATGTGTTCTGCGATCATCAAACTCAAAACTGATGCTTTTGTGGATGATGATCCTTATAACTGAACTCGTGGCTAAGTAATAACAGCCGCACGGGTCAATATATCAGGTTAAGCTACGCTTGCCGGGGTTGGTCCGTGGATGGGTGACCATCTTTACATACCGAGACTCCTCCGTGCCTCGGAAAGTACGTGGATCCTTGATAGTCGTTACGGATCGTCAGAAAGTCTGACAACCAGTTTTACCAAGGGGTATCGTATTACCCAGTTACTGGGTTATGGAGGTCAGATAGGCAGTCGCTCCATGTAAAATACTGGTTTTCAGCTGCATCCGGTTAGACTGGAAGCCGACCCCAACATAGTTGGGAAAAGGCTAGGCAGATTAGGTTATGAACTGAACTGTGCATTTCGTTATGAAAAGCTACAAAATGTAGATATTTGAATTTATATAATTATGTTTTATATTGTTTTGTATTTTTATATTATTATTGTACTATTGAATAATTTTTCGAAATAAACTTTAAAAAAAAGAACCGTATTTTGTATACATTTTTCAGTTCTATCCTCCACACTGGGTGATTCACCGAAACTTTCGAACGAGACCACTCCTAGCGTTGCTGCTCTGTTCAGCAACGTCACCAGTGCACCCACTGTGGACTTTGGAGCTACTTGCGGAGTCAACTTCTGCAGCGCCAGTGCTTCTCATGTAAGCATCTCTTTTTACCTTTATCATAATTTACATTACATTAATATTGAACTTAGAAATCAAAGCCAAGTTAGTGGGTATGTTTTCCTTATTTGTCATTTTTATCATCATTTTAATCATTCCCAACTTTGTTGTGTCATGCTCTTCTCTAAGTTTCATCGTTGGTGCGTTTCGAGGAATATTTTAGGTGCGCTTCATTTGGTGTGTTTCAAAGTAGGTGAGCTTCGAGGAACTCCTAAGCAAAATAAGTAAACGTACCTACTGCCAGTGCCGAAAATTTGGTTTCGTCATTCCGTAACACACGACCAATCATAATCTGAATAATTTTGAAGGATATTGCTAATTCATTGCTTCATAATTATGTTCGAAAAATTTGTCTGTTCAACAACGTAAATAACTCAATGTATGTTGTTGAACTGTCAAAATGAAACCGATTGTGAGTGATCGTGTGTCACGCAATTAGGGTGCTGGTCATAGCAGGCTAAAACCACAGTACAATGTAAACAGGGTAATCAGTGAATTAAAAAAAAGTACCTATTAACCTTTTTTATCTATTCCGATGTTGTTTCCAGGGCAACTCTAACTTGGAACCTCCGTCAGCGCTGAAGATCCAAGTGATATCGGGCGTGTTCCTCGCGTGTATGGTCTCAGCCGTTTTCCTGGTGTCTGTTGGAGTCGACTCACTTACCAGGTTAATATCATCATGTTACCATGATCATTGAACATATTGTTAAGATTTCACAGCTGCCTGACTGCTGACTTCATACTTGACACAAAAATCAACAAGGCACTTAGGGAACGAAAGGGATCGTATTGACAGTTTTCATGAAAATTCACGTCGCCAGTTAGCGCCACTTTGGTTAAGAGGTCTTCCATTTCGACATTGAATATAAAATATATGATGACGTTTTTCATTCGTTTGTGGCGGCATCTACAACGTCACATGAAAGACCTGATGTTTCACAAATCCTGTATCGCCGTTTCCCGCGCGACGAGTATATATACAACGTCCCGCCAACAATCGTCGGGCAGTAGCCCACCAGACAACACGGTTTGAAGATCCTCCCTTTTCTATAGAGGATGAGTGAACTTTACACCCTGTTCTTCATACCTCTCGGTCATCATTCAGTCACGTTTAAACAAAATAAAGGCGCTTTGACACTTTTGACAGCTTGCCGGACCTGATGTGTCAGTGCTGTCAGCTAGTGAACGTCATTTCAGTAAACCCTCATTACTTTTTTTTGGTAGCAAGTGTTCATACACCAGTCTGTATGAACACTAGCTACCAATAAATTCTCATAAAATATCTTTGGCACTGCTATTAAGCTTCATCTTTTCTAAACTCCAAGGATGACGTAAAAAGGTGCCTGAAACACACTAAATTGTTTTGTAAAAATAAAAAAAATATTGGAATGCTTTTTAAAATGAGTTTTAAAAGTTTTTTAGTCTTTGGAGTAAATATTCGTAGAATTGTTTGTTTCTTATCAAACCATACAATACAAAAACCAACATTTCATCAATTCGAAAACAGGATTCATCATCATCATCATTTCAGCCGAAAGACTTCCACTGCTGGACATAGGCCTCCCCCAAGCACCGACCGGTTCTGTGCTTCTCGCATCCAGCGCATTCCCGCGACCAGGTCATCGGTCCACCTTGTGGTGGGCCTTCCATCGCTTTCTAATTCTTCCAGTACGCGGTCGCCACTCCAGAACCTTTCGGCCCCATCGGCCATCTGTTCTGCGAGTAATGTCTGCCCACTGCCACTTAAGTTTGGCAATACTTCGGGCTATGTCGGTTACCTTGGTTCTCCTGCGGATCTCTTCATTTCTGATTCGATCACGTAGGGAAACTCCGAGCATAGCTCTCTCCATTGCCCTTTGGATGAAAACAGGATTAGGTATTAAGAATCTTCTAACCATGCCCAGGTACACAGCAGGCCGTAACGCAGCCTGTCAAGGCAAGTCTGGAGTCCGCCTTTTAGCAGTAACTCTTGGTCAGCTGCGTCACAAGTACCAGCTGCTGTTGTTACCAGTCATCGGATACATCGGTGCTGAACAGGCTTTCATGGCTGCTGACTTCACTCAGGTGAGTGTTGTGCATCGCTTGATAGGGTGATCCTTCTGAGCAGGTGAGAGAAAAGTCTCTTTTGCACCCTCTACACTAGACAAACTTGAAAATTACAATAGACGTAGAGATATTTAGTAACCTATTCCGCGTAAATATATTCTTCAAGAGTCATAAGGAACCCTGTAAGAAATCGACACGTGTTTTACCTCTCAACGAGGCATCCTCATGATGATGATTGACCAGTCGCAAAACAGAACACGACGTGTTCTGGTTTGCGACTGGTCAATCGTTGACTCTTGAAGAATAGTTAAGCGGAATAGGTTACTTTAAATATATCTATGTCTATTGTATTTTTTATTGGATTTCCGCAAAGTCACGCCTGAATCAATTAACTATCTCTATAAGTTGGCCCAACAACCAACACGCGCAAATATAAACCACAGAATGTCTATATTACAACGGTAAGTTTACGCAAATGACGGTAGTTCAATGCTCTGATAATAGTTTATGTATACTGTGGCGTACATTGGCTTATCTGTGCCCAACGTGTAGTGGAGGCTTTAGACAGAACTTATAGAACTTAAGTTTTTTACGGTATTTATTATATTAGGTATAAATAAAAACACTCGAAATATATCTTTTCCATTAGGTATCCTTGGTTAAACGTATTAAACCAGTTTTTAAATGGATGGTACCTATTTCATCATTTGCCTATCCTTTTCCCAACTATGTTGGGGTCAGTCAGCTTACAGTGTACCCGGATGCAGCTAAATACCAGTATTTTACATGGAGTGACTGCCTATCTGACCTCCGCAACCCAGTTACTGGGTAACACGATACCCATTGGTAAGACTGGTTGCGAGACTTTTGGGCTTCTGACGACCCGTAACAACTGTTAAAGATCTACAAATGACAGCCGGGACCACCGGCTTTACGTGTTTTCCGAGCCACGGAGGGGTATGTAAAGATGGTCAACCATCCACGGACCAGCCGCGGCAAGCGTTGCTTAACCTGGTCGATCGACCCGTGCGGCTGTTATTAGTTAGCCACAAGCCCCTTGGCTGCATCTATTTACCTACATAGGTATTATATCTTGTGTGCCTGCCATATAATTTAGAGCAATACTTCGATATTAACTTTTGAATTCCTTATAGCAATCCCTTTATTATAAAAATGCTATTGCATCTTCATCACGCGTTTGTTAGTTTACAAAACATATACAGGGTTATTGGTCAAAACACCAACAACCTCTTAAGGAGCCATTGTACTCATCATTATGAACAACTTTTACTATGTGAACAATTATGAAATCGCGAAAAAAAACAGCTGTTCAGTACATTTATGTTCGCATAACTCGTCAAAATGTACGGAACAGCTGTATTTTTTCGCGATTTCATATTTGTCTGTGTTATGTCTGAATAACGAAGAATAGCGAAAAATCGCGAAAAAAAAAATCATCATTTGGTCGATTTAAGTGAACACAAATGTAGGGAACAGCAGATTTTTTTTTCGCGATTTCAATGTTAGTCCCATAGAAAAAGTTGTTCAAAATGATGAGTACAATGACCCCTTTTCGGGTTTAGCATAAAGAAAAAATAACGTTGTATATCATTTCAAGAATATATATATTCTTGAGTATATTCTTGGTACTGCTTTTCAGTCACTTAAAGCTATATTATTTTCCCCAGGCGTTCATCGGCTGCGCGTACGGCATCAGTAACATCGGATACGTCATGATCTGCTTCGGCGTGTTCAACGCATTAGCTGCACCCATAGCGGGAGCACTCGTCAAGGTCACTGGGAGGTTCCCTGTCATGGTCACTGCGTTGGTAAGAAACCCTTGTGTTTATGAATATTGTAATAATATAGCTGTCACATCGGCTATGCGATGATCTACTTCTTAGTGTTCAGCGCGTTGACGGCTCCTATAGTAGGAGCACTCGTCAAGGTTACTGGGAGATTCCCTGTCATGGTCACTGCGTTGGTAAGAGACCCTTGTGTTTATGAATATTGTAATAATATAGCTGTCACATCGGCTATGCGATGATCTACTTCTTAGTGTTCAGCGCGTTGACGGCTCCTATAGTAGGAGCACTCGTCAAGGTTACTGGGAGATTCCCTGTCATGGTCACTGCGTTGGTAAGAAACCCTTGTGTTTATGAATATTGTAATAATATAGCTGTCACATCGGCTATGCGATGATCTACTTCTTAGTGTTCAGCGCGTTGACGGCTCCTATAGTAGGAGCACTCGTCAAGGTTACTGGGAGATTCCCTGTCATGGTCACTGCGTTGGTAAGAAACCCTTGTGTTTATGAATATTGTAATAATATAGCTGTCACATCGGCTATGTGATGATCTACTTCTTAGTGTTCAGCGCGTTGACGGCTCCTATAGTAGGAGCACTCGTCAAGGTTACTGGGAGATTCCCTGTCATGGTCACTGCGTTGGTAAGAAACCCTTGTGTTTATGAATATTGTAATAATATAGCTGTCACATCGGCTATGCGATGATCTACTTCTTAGTGTTCAGCGCGTTGACGGCTCCTATAGTAGGAGCACTCGTCAAGGTTACTGGGAGATTCCCTGTCATGGTCACTGCATTGGTAAGAAACCCTTATAATAATTTAGTAAGATAGCCGCATTCAAACAGTGTTGAGGAAGCTCAAGCCAGCCGTGGTCGAAAGATTAGCGACCTCTACGGTTTGGGCTACAAAAGAGATGACTGAAAGGGTATTGGATATTGTGTGCAGCTTCATCCCCATCCCTTGGGATGAGATGGACGGAAAGGGACACAATCCATCCATCGCTACTCTTATAAAAATAGCGACTCGCTCCTGCTGCGCACGACTTTTACGACTACACAAAACATCGTGATTTTTTAGTTATATGTTACTTTAATATTACGTATTATACACATAAACCTTCCGGAATAAATCTAAACGATGGTGAAAACCTCATCAAATTCTGTTGAGTGGTTCAGAAGAACAACGTGGACATACAGACAGATACGTTTTTTTTTAAATTACATGTATAGATAAGCATTTACATACATTTATGCTCAAAAATGTTCCTATACCTTTGGTATTTTTATGTTTCTTGTAGCAATACATTTTTATTTATACACAATATTTACTATTTACATAAAAAACTAAAACTAAAGGGACTAACTAAATAAATATAAAACAAAGGGACCTTTAGGCGTCGAAGTATTCGTCCGCATCGCTGTCAACCGCCACGTTGAATGGCAATGCTAATTCTTTGGCCAAAGAACAAGCCAGCCCTCTGGTCACGTGAAGTGTCGCCCAGTCGGTGGGAGATTTCCTTAAAAAGGAGACGCGCACTCGGGCCCCATGACCCGAGCGTTTCGACCCCAAACGGCTCAAAACTGTAGTTGCCTATAAGGTTACAGTATTTGCGCCGCTTGAGGGTCTCAGCAGCCGCAGCAGCGGCGCCAGCACAGTCCGCCGTGCTAGGAACATGGGATGGCGCAAGAGTGTCGACACAGATTGCGTCCCACACCAGAGGCCTACCCACCTTCCAAGGCAACAACGTCATGCCATCTGGTCTCTTCCCATCGTCACGTACCAAGCCGTGGTATTTGTATTTATTGTCGTAAATGTTTCAGTTACTAAACCTGTGTCTCCTGTCGGCCCTGCTGTCCTGGCGCCCGCACCCCGAGCAGTGGCTCGTGTTGTACGCGCTCGCGGCCATCTGGGGCACTGCTGACGCTGTGTGGCTCGTGCAAGTCAATGGTGAGTATCCTATCTATCCTAACTTATTATATATAAACCATACTAATATTATAAATTCGAAAGTAACTCTGTCTGTCTGTCTGTATGTTACCTTTTCACGCCTAAACCACTGAACGTATTTCGATATTTGGCAAGGAGATAGATGGCATTTTGGGGAAGGACATAGGCTACTTTTTGTCGACATACCACGCGGGCGGAAACTAGTTATATACAGGATGTCCCTGGAAGTATGGATCAAATCGAACAGGGTTGTGGGTAAGGTCATTTCCAAACTTTGTAACCCTGAGATTTTTTAAAATAAATTCTTGATCTAATTCCAGCACTATCAGGCATCCTGTTCCCGGGCCGCGAGGAGGCCGCGTACTCCAACTTCCGGCTGTGGGAGGCGGCCGGCAGCGTGCTGGCCTACGCTACTGCGCCGTACGCGTGCGTCAGGACTAGGTCACTCTGATATAATATTAAACTGTTACCCGAACAGAACCGTATTGATACGTCGCAGATGGATTATCGAATCCGCTATTTTACATAACCGCTAGCTATTTTACAAAACAGTTATGTATAACAAATGAACAACATTCAGCTATTTTACAAAACAGTTATGTATAACAAATGAACAACATTCAGCTATTTTACAAAACAGTTATGGATAACAAATGATCAAAATTCAGCTATTTTACATAACGGAGCTGAGGCCCTAGACAAAGTGACATTCTATCAGCGATAACGATGATGGAAAAGGCAAAAATGTATAGGACTGACATAAGCTATCGAAAAGCTTATGTCAATCCTGTTGAAAGTCGTTATATAAATACGAAACGCTTTCGAAGCGATTGTCACTTGTCTAGGGCCTCTGTTTTTTAAAACAGCTAGCGGCTAATAATAAAAAAAAGTTATAATTGGAACACAGGGCCTTTGTTATTACAGGCTTGCAGAAAAGGGACAAGTATTGGCCGCATAGTCACTTTGTCTCTTTCTAGAGAGTGGCCACTTTTGTGAGGCTTACGCTATGTCTAAAACGGTGAAACGAATTATGCTTGTCACAAAAACCCAAATGGTATAGGATAGTTGTATTTTCGATTCAAAATTCGTTCGTGATATGTTCTGAAAAGAAAAAATAATATATTTTCAGTTCACTTGCATTTCGTGTGATGTATCTGTCAAATAAGATCATAGGTACTCACAAGCAAAACCCGTACTTTTTACCCGACTGTCCCAGAAGGAGGGTAATGTTTTTTAATTAAGTGGAAACTAAAAATCAATAGAACATGCTTTTTATTAAAGTTCATTCCGCCTTCTCTTTCCAGGTTATACTTCCTCTTCGGATTCCTCATAGTTGGCTTCATAGGCTACAGCATCATCGAGCTGATGGAGTACAAAGTGAAGAAGGCACATCATCTCGAGAGGAACTTCGAACTCGTCAACAAGAAGTCAGAAAATGAGTCGTTAAGGAAGACGAGGGATACTGATAGCGATTACTAGATATACTCTATACTTAATATTATAAAGCTGAAGAGTTTGTTTGTTTGTTTGAACGCGCTAATCTCAGGAACTACTGGTTGGAATTGAAAAATTCTTTTTGTGTTGGATAGTCCATTTATCGAGGAAGGCTATATAACATCACGCTACGACCAATATGAGCGGAGCATAAATGAAAAATGTTGCAAAAACGGGAAAAATTATTCCTTTTTGAGAGCTTCCGTTGCGTAAACGGTTTAAGTTCCACAAATATCATGTATGATGGAATTGTTCCTCAATAAAAGTTCTAAAAAAAACGTCCGCGACAGCATATGTCTGTCTTTTAAGAATGACTCACTATAACCTTTTTTATGGTAATCAAATTTTTTCGAAGTTAATGCATTTTTTGGGAAGGAGTTTTATCGACATAATATTAATTCTTATTCAAATAAATGGTTTTAACATCAAGGGTATTTATGTAGCAGTAAAATAATTTTTAATTCATTCGAATCGGACTTTTAATTTCGAAAAATGCAATACGCGAACCGTTCGACGCCGGCGCCGCGCCTCCGCGACGTTCCCTACTTTAGAGAGGAGAGGATGAGCACACGGGTAGACATGACCTGGAATACGACATAGGATACGTTTTATCCCTATATTCCCACGGGATTGACATCTACGCGGGTGAAACCGCGGGGCACAGCTAGTTGATTATATAAAATATGAGAAAATCAAAGAACCTAAGAAAAGTGTATATTTGGCATCGAGCTTACAATATATAATTATACCTATTTCTGTCTAAAGTAGGAGTCGGTCATTCATTCACCCTTAATTTTTCACATTCCAAAAATTCATCCTTTGTATAATTGTATTATAATATTTTATTTTATAAAGAATTCTATAGTTTTAAATTATTTAATTAATTGTAAAGTTTTATATTAATGTATAGTTTTAAACGAACGACTATAATTTTAATAAGTGAATAAGAAAACTGAAAATAATTGATAAAAAGAAAAAAATCTGTGTGATTAGGTGATTACAAAACCATTTGTGCCTGTTGTTAAGTGTCATCTCTTTGTGCTCACAGAAATATGGATCATTTCGCTTTTGAAGATTTAGTAATGAAGATACTTAGTGAAGAATAGTATATTATTATTTTTATTTGTATTTTCATTAAATAAAAGGTTTTATAAAGGATAGCTTAGGATTAATTTGATTTTTCTTAAAAGTTTGACTAAATAGTAGAAAAAAAAATTAACATATATTTTGTTGATGATATTTTTTTCTGATTAAAATGAATAGTAATAATAGACTTCAATTAAAGGTCATCCATCGGTTGATCTCCTTGCACCCCGGGGGTGTTGTACAAGGGGGGTTCTGGAATTTCATTATTTTTTGCCTAGGACGTCCCGTTTCTGAGTTATGAGCCAAAAACTCAAAATCGGGTTTATGATACCAACGAGAATCGCTCTTGAACCCAATTTACGTTGAATCCTAGGCCAAATCCTTACTTCGGCTATCTGTGATGGTGTTGGTCCTGAAAAACTTGTGTCCAGAGTGTTTTCTCGTTTACGGATATTGCATCTTAGTTGATCGAGTTTCTCATTCCCTAATTGGGTTCTATTTCATGCCCTTTGAGTGCCGAGAATATGGCATCGTGCGTGAAGCTATCGAAAGCCTCCGATTATTCCATGAACACTAAGTATATCGGTAAATTGAGCTCTTAAACCCTTTTTAATCAACGCGGAAAAGTTAGAGAAAAAATAAATCTAAAATTATAGCGTATAGTATCAAGGGTTGTGGATCTGGTGTTTGTCTCGTCTTTGTTTGTCTAGAGGTAAACAAAGTGGAACACTTCAATTACATTTGAAAGGAAACCCTATTGTATAAATAAAACAATAAAAATAGTTTCATTAAATTGTCGCTTTTATTTCTCTTCACATAAATACTTAAAGGGCTGGATCAAACTCGACCGGCTAAACAAGCTAAATCATTAACTAAGTACAAATGTTCGCAAGGAAACTAACAAAGTGACTAAAACCTTGTTATACACAATAATTATACATTAAAAATAACAATAACCAAAGTCTTGTAGATAACAAGTCACAAATTACAAAAAATGTTATCAAATCATAAAAAATCACGAAGATTTTCTTCAGTATGAAACTTTAAGTCCGGACTTGAATATCCCATATTGTTATTTTCATACTAGTACTTAACACAGAATATCTATAGGTACAAATTTACACACTCTATATACTCAGTAAGTCACTGGTCCATTACAACGTTAGTTACGTAATAAAAGCTGTGATCAAATCTATAAAGTTCTATTAAAATAATTACTTATCAACAATAATTCGTCAAGTAATCTATAGAAAACTATTAATTATTATCATTGTATTATTATCGTCCAATTTAAAGCGTACAACCGTAATACTTTTCTGAAAGTGTTATGATTATTATAATTATTGTAATATATTCTAATTTTAAGGAAGACCGTTTAAGGCACAGTTTTTAAATCTACGTACCGAAATAGCACCTTCAGTTTTTGATGATATGTTGGTCATAATACGATTAAAAGGTCACTGGTGATTTTCGATTCATAACAAAGAATATTATTTATTTGGACTTGAGAAAACAACAGCTTTGCCTACCAAAAAAAACTGGTAATCGAATACGACTAAAAAGAAAAAAAAAAGAAAATATTTTCTTTAGATTCTCCAAAACCGGGATTTTGGCTATAATTTTCTAGCTAGAGACATCACTGAGTGTTCCAAAGATGTTTTTTGTAAAGGCAAAGTTCTCAGGTTACAATTTTTTTTTTTTGTAAAAGTATCTTAAAAAGTTTTCGCCCAAAAATATTACAAGCACAAATTGTATTTTAACCACATTAATTGTGTTATATAAATGTGCATCCAACATCCCCAGTAACCCGCTTTACCTACTAAATAAGTATATTGTTTATTTAACCATTCTATTTTGGCAATTAAGGAGATTACCACAGGAAAACCACGTATTTTTTTTACAATACCTGTAGGAATTACCATCTAGATCTATTTTAAACGACGTTTGTGATCGTAACTGGCAAAGATGAGGTAAAAGAACGATAGAATTTAAGTAAAGGAGCATATTATGATACGCGGAAATTATAATGAGAAAAGATGTATGAAGATAGGCACTATTTTCAATTAAAATATCCTTTATTCAGGGCAAAAGTCTATTTTCAAACTAAAAAGTAATGATTATATCGCAAGGTAAACAATAATTTCAGTAAAGCTTCCATTTTTTAAATAAAAAGAGATCCATAATTTAATGAATATCTCTCAAACCAGTTACGTCATAATAAACAGCAGTCGTTACAACATTTATTTACAGAATTCTCCACATTACAGAAAAAAAATAATTACAAAGAAAATATTATGCTCGCTGTGAAGTTAAGTTCTTTATACAACTAACTAAACATTTTTAAACTACAATACATATTGTAGAACGGTATTACTGAGCTTTCTTCAGGTGTGGTGTAAATAAATGCTATCATAAATCCACGTATATATAACTATACATCTATATAACTATTGTATTTATATACACACCGTTTATAACTTTGTGACCCTGTAGACATGTAGCCTCGATTATTTAAGCAATATTTTTTACAAAACGGCCATTATATACAATATATTTAAGTTAAACAGGGTCTTAGCACCGAAATAATTTCGTTGTTAACACAATATTTTTGTATGCAAGTTCGATTCGGGGCGGATATAAATTTTGAAAGTGACCCCATATTTTATACTTCAATTATTAATTAACATACAAAAATATTTATTACGCAAGTATTACATTTAAAACATTTGGACGGCAACTCGTTTATTATATACAAAACAAAAAACTTATGAAACTAAAAGTAAATCTAAAGCGTCTTATAATAACTAAATGCAAAATCTATGAACAGGAAGACTGTACGAATGCAGGCAGATGACTATAATTAAACTAGTATTATTATGATTGTTAAAATTGTTTCGAAATGTGTCAAATGAAAATCAGGGGCCGAGTATAAATCTTATACAGCTCTAGCGACCCTATTAAATGGTTCCAGATGTCATTACGTCTTAGATTTATGTATCTAAATACAGCTCTTTATTTCCACAGAAAATATGAACAACATAACAACTGAAAATAGGTGTATAAAAACACAAAAATTCTCATCTGAAACACGTAATTCAAGATCGAATTTTAAAACAAAGTCTTCTACATTTTCTATGCAAACAAAAAGCGGTTGTGCAGGAACGATACGCATTAAAAATACTACTTTATGTCTGGAGTCCTAACTGGGGCTGGTCGTGTTGCTCCGGGGCTCCGACTTGAGCGCGGTGCCGTTCATCCTGGGCGCTATAGCCTGGTTGCTCGAGTTGGCCTGACATTGAGCGCAGGGTTCGAGCCGCCTCGCTAGGACGGCTCGAAGTTTTAGAGCCGGTCCTAGCTTCATCTGCAGCATCCCTGTTAGGTGGTCCTCTGTGAGAAGGGGTAGGCCGGAGCCGTCGATTCGCTGCTCACGGAAATTCTGGAAAAGAGAACTTGGCGTTATTAGACAGTTCAAAAGTTTAGAGGAATGCATATCAGTGTAAAAATTATTAGTTGACAGATAATAAAGTTACGCTGAAGTTTAATTCAGCTCATAGCGTATCATTAGTTCTCATTTAACAGACTATTTCATAAACTAATCTTACACTTGTAACAAAATTACTAGAAGTAACTAAAGCTTAAAATATTTAGATCTAAAAATTATGAAGTTTTCGATCCAAATAATTTGAAGATTACAAGGTCTTAACAGTGTATTAGACATGAACGCGCTGTCGGCCGGAGTGCACCTGTCTCGCGCATTCTTCACGACTACGAAACGTCTTGATATTTTATTACTTTTCTTGGACCTTCATTATAATAATTACCGAGATTTATACAAGATGACATTGAGGTATACTTCTATTTACGTATAATTATTAATATTGTGCACGTTAACATTAATTACCTATCTCAGAACCGTGTGTTCTTGTACTACAAATGTGAAGTGTGCTACTCCATTACTCTAATTATAGTGCAATACCGACATATTCATATCTCATCAGAAGCATCTGAGTTAATGAGTCTTAGCCGGATAAACTTAATTTATATCGGATGCCATTCCATAACTGTTGGGAGATATTAATCCATAAAAATGTGGTATTTTCTTCAAATACTTAATGGTTTTGCGATGATTGTATTGTAGTAAATTAATGGAAAGCATCAAGACGACTTGCGGACAGGTCGCGGCGCGTCCAGCGACCTGTCATCTCCGCGGGAACGTTGACAAAAACCGCGCCGCCTACGTGACGTCCTGTGCCCCCGCCCCCCGCGCCGCACACCCGCGCGCCCGCTCACCGCGCGCTCGACCACTTTTTACTGCGCGACATTTGCCCGGAGTTCGATCCGTGTCATCTGACTTATTTCTTTTTTAAATTGCGCCGACGCGACGTTCGATTATTTTATTTTTTTAATTTTATAAGGCTTCGACCGGCCGGCGAGCGGTAAAAAGCGATAGCGTATAAAAAAGTCTATGAATAATTAAAGTGAGATAGCTACTGGCTAGATGATGGGAACGTAGCGGCGACAGGTCGGCGGCTCGGCTGAGGGACAGGTCAATTTGCGGCGCTCGTTTTGTTCCTTTTGAGATTGCCATTAGCGTTATCCCGGGCTTGGGAGCAAATTTACTTTTATGCAAATGTGAAGCCATTCCGCCGGCGAGTGAGATTAGAAAACTTCACGTTCTAATAATGTATTGAAATTAAATAAAGTGGAACGAAAGACGGAGCATTGGGACGTTCGGTGCGAGTGGTTTGGGGGCATGTTTATGTTTAATGGGGTTTATGGAGCCACGGAATCGGAGCGGGACCCTAATGTGTGCCCCGGGGTCACGAGTGACCCCAACCGTTCAAATGAAGCGGAATGATATTCGAGAAAATTGTTTAATTGTGGCTCAAATTACTGGTTCGGGGAAGCGAGCCAGACCCGTTTCGGCTTTGACCTTTTTATCTTGACGGTTCAAAGTCAAAGGGAGTCTATGGTGTTTTGTTGAGATATATTACCATAGAAGACGGAGGTCTGGAATTATAAGGGTAAGAGGTAATGTATGGATAAAACTACATATTCTAAAGAAAGAAGGTATTTTAATATCGGGATTTATAATAAAAGTAAATGTTTTTAGTTTCGGTCATGCAAGCAATAAAGGTAACAAAATACTTCAACATATTTTAACTGCTTTAGTTAGTAAATTAGTAGTTAAGGAATTGTATAACATAGGAACAATTAGATGAGCATATGTTTGTTCGTCATAAGTAGATTTAAATTCATACAATAGCATGTTGCTGACACGCCGTCGTTATAAAGCAATGATGTTAGAATAAAATAAATTATAAATGCGTAATTGAGTTTGTTTGTTTGTTACGCTTTCACGCTAAAACGGCTGAACGCATTTGGATGAAGGCACATGAAATGGAGTAGACCATGACCTGGGTTTGGACATAGGATACTTTTTATCCCGGTAGTTCGTTCCCGTGGAATAATTTCCGATCTCCACGCGAGTGAAGCCGCGGATAGAAGCTAGTATAACAATAAATTTCTTTACATTAACTGTTCATTTAGATACCAGTTCATTTTTAAAAGTTAGTACCTACAATAATCAAGGAAATATACAGCTGAACATAAGCATAATCAGCCTATAATGTTCCCACTGCTGGGACACAGGCCTCCTCTCTGTGAGAGGGAGCGGGCCGTAATCCACCACGCGGGCCCAGTGCGGGTTGGTAGATGTCACAGGTCTTCGAATTTTTGGTTCTAGGACTTGCCGGTTTCCTCACGATGTTTTCCTTCACCGTTTTGAGAGCAGTGGTGATGAAATAATTTACACAAAGTCAAGCGCCTGTCAGGGTTCGAACCTACGACTTACAACTCGTAAGTCGCGGCCGTATAAGGAAATATACAGCTTAATCCTTAAAAAACCACGAATTTCCAAAATGTTTTTTCTAAAGTGACAACTTTTCTAATTAAGAAGTCGTTTCAAAATCGAAACACACAAATCACCCAACCCTTTCATAAAAAATCATAAGTTAATATCACATTTTGACGAGGACAGCTGGCTTCGATATAAATTGGTTATTATCACGTAAGGCTGCGCCTGCGCTTGTTTTGTGCGCACTGTGGGAGCCTGTGGGTAACTAACGTCGAGCCTACGTTATTACGCGCCCTGTGCACTTAACAGGTTGCGCAGGGTTGCTGGTTACTGGGTTCTGACTCAAGTAGTTTAGGTACATCTTGGCACATATGGTAGGCATTGTTTAGGTAATGAATGCATGTTTTTTGATACGTGGTAATAGTGAGTGATTGTACTTTAAGTCTAGTTGTCATTTTCTAAAGTTGAGATATTTAATTTATGAACTAAAGTTTTCTGGCACACGTCAATCCAAAATATTAAGTCTATGGTATAAATAGATCAAAAAGATATTTTAAATAAACGCTGCATCCAACGAAAAAAAAGGATGTTTAAACTTTATTTAAAGTGCACTTTTATAGCAACATTCCCATCAAGTTCCCTTCCATCTCCATATAATTACAACCAGTTACGGACAAAAACAAACGCGTATACTTAGCAGCCCTATTTTGCAGATACTGCGTATCGCCCGCGGCCATGAACCGCAGCGCGCGCGCAGCAGCCGCGTCCCGAACAGGTTGCAGGGGAGCAAAAAAGGTTAAAGTATGTTCCCCTGAGGTCGAGCGGGGCGCGGCGGGCGGGGGACGGAGGGGCTAATGACAGGGGCGGCGCGGCGCCCGCGGCCGCTACCGCGCGCAAATTGATGCCTGCGCCCTCTGCCAAACCTTTGCTCCCGGCTAGTGATGCGCCGCTACGATAAATTGTGACAAGCACGTTCTCGCCAGAATAATACCGACGTTTATCGGCAGGGCGATCCGAGCGCGAGTTATTGAAGTGTTGTTTGTTGCTCAGTTAATTTTACAAGTGAATATTTTATGGTAAAGAGCAATCAGTGGTTTGAAATTTAAATTGCAGACGTCTAGTTTGTAGCGTAATTTATAGCAAAAATAAACAGAAAATAACTAAACAGAATAACTAAGAGAGCACAAAAGCCATTTGCCTAAGCTCAAATCCTAGATATATAATTAAAACCTTTAGAGCTTCTATAAACCGCAAATCATAGGTAGCGCAAACCAGTAATTTAATCAACACACGATAATTAAGTTCAAAAACAAGTTGCAACAATTAAACAAACGTTACAAAGAACAATACGTAACACGCAATTCTACAATGTAATAACACATTATCGACATCGGGTATCGAACGATAACATCACTATTCGGAGGCCGGGCTATAAAGATTGCTATTAAGTTTAAAGCATGGAACGCACAGGCTTCGGTTAGGGCTGGCACACATAGTTTAGAGTAAATATAGCACGTACTAAAGTGTGTCGGGAAAACAATGGGAGGGCGGAATTAGACTGAAAAGTGCTGGGTTTGGAGTTATGGGAAAGGGTTTAGTTGGGGAGTTCCTTAAAGATAATATATTTTACAAAGTAATACAGTCTCTCGTCAAAATTTTGGAACCATGTTAAAAGCAGAACAAGGACGGGTTAAACATTCTTGAAAACGAAAAATGGAAGAGGGAACTACCACCATAATTATCGTAGTCCAGAGAAGAGAGAAGCAAGAAAAGGTAAAGAAGCCGCTTGTCTACATAGAGAAATAGGAAAGTGAAGATATTCCAAATAACTCAATGGCAAACATTTCGTCTGTATTAAACCAGGCAGGTCAATCAATCAATCTGCCTAGCCTTTTCCCAACTATGTTATGGGGTCGGCTTCTAGTCTAACCGGGTGCAGCTGAATACCAATATTTTACATGGAGCAACTTCCTATTTAACCTCCACAACCCAGTTATTGAGTAATACGAAAACCGTTGGTAAGACTGGTTGTCAGACCTTTGGGTTTTTGAGTACCCGTAACGACTGTTAAAGATCTACGAATTACAGATGGGACGGCTTAACGTGCTTTCTGGGGCTGTTATTATTTAGCCATGAGCCAGCCAGATTAATATAAAAAAGTGAAAGGTGTACTTTTCGGTGGAGGATCGATCCTTTAGCTGTATTTTTTCTTACTAGCGTTATAACGTTGATTTAAAAGGAATCTAAAGTGTATCGAGTAGAGTGTCTGGTAACCCTGTGTGTCTTATATTTAGTGGTGAGTGACGGTGCGCGGGTGAGCTCTACCGGCTCCACCGTAATTATAATCTGAGACCATCGCCATTTCTCAAGCAAGCCTTTTATTTTTAGAGTTCCGCGCTTAAATGCTTGAGATTGCTGTGTGACTCAATATTTGTAGGGCAATTCTGTTTTGGGATTCGAAAATATCGATCTTGAGACCGAGATAGGCTGAGATGAAGATAAAGATGCTGAATTGGATGAGATTAAATATGATAAAGAAGATTTCGATGTAGATAGTAACAAAGAAAAGAAGAGTGAAGTAGGTGTAAATTGAGAACTTTAGGGAGAAGTAGAACTATTCCGTTGACAATCAAAATGAGAGTGAAAAAGATGCATTTCAACATTTCAACAGCAGAGTCATAAATTCAATAAAATTCCAATTTAGCTTTGAAGTTACAATTAAATATTTTGGTCATATTCATTATTATTATCGTCCACACTTTGTTTCCATCGTAGCTGCATATGTCTCACACTTTTACGTCAAATTCCCTGTTTTGATGAAGACTTGACGGTGAAAACGTTGTAGCCTAGTCTTCGGATGTCGTCTCGAAACAATTTAATAGTTCTGGTAAGTTGTGTAATTGTAAATAATGCTTTGAATTTTTCTTTTAAGAGGAGGTTTATAAAGTAAGTCTAGTCCATATTTTATCTGAAATATTAAGCTCAATGTTAGATTTAGATTGTTTTGTTATCTAGATCTGTATTGCAAAGTAAAAATATTTAGGTTGCATTTCGTTCAGATGTCTTGATTAAATAATTACTTTGTGTTTCTCTTATTTCGTATTACATTCATTTATTCATGATTTCGGTATTGTTTCATTATCATTATCGCCTTTTTATTTTGTCTATTGCACACCACAGCTGGGCCATAAGGAGGTATTTTAAAACTCACACCACCTGACCCGAATCCTATTTCGATGTTACGGATTTCTTATCAAACACTATAACTAAGCAATCTACAACTATATGACAATACATATAGAATCAATGACGTAACAGAACTGGACCATAAGTATTTGAAATCTCACACCACCTTACCCGAATCCTTTTTCGATCTTATAGATTTCTAATCAAACACTTTTACTAAGCAATCTAGAGCTATATGACAATACATATAATGGAATCAATCACGTAACACAACAATCTCAAAGTAAGAGGTAAGAGGTCAGGGCGTTGGGCGAGCGCCATTTTTTTTAATCAATTGTCGTTTTGTAACTTTCTAACTTTTTCTCTGTAATGGTGTCCATTAGTACTTGGGCACTTATGTTATTAATTTTTTACGTCTTTAGTATAAAAAGTCGTTTAATTGCGTGAAGGTATGCCACCACGTGAACTATCACTTTGTTAATAATTGCTTTCGTACGTTGCGGTTTTTTTTTATGTGGTTGTATTATTAATGGTATTTTATTGTGATCTTTTGAGGGTACAGCTGAGGTGTGTTTTGTATTCCAATGTCCCATATTTCGATGGGATAATTTATAACTTTGTGGGCAGAATTAAAATTTCAAGGCATTGTTCAAGAGTATCTTTACACAAAAAGATCCCAAGATATAGTTGGGACCTTGGTATTTTGGAATAAGTTAGCTTTTGGTTTTTGGAAGTTTAAAAGCGAGTAAATACGAGGTCGTAAAGATATTGTACGTGATATGAAAATTACATTACAATACCAATTATTAAAAAAAGTGGTCTTTAGCGAAACAGCAAGTCTATAAAATACCTACAAACAAGTTTTATAAATAGCTCCAGTTCAAATTGTTGTCTTACAACAACAACATTACCTCACTCATTCTGTTACTAGAAAGCTTATCATTGTTGGCATCGGCGCGCGCGCAAAAAGCTCCTACATAATAATTGGAAAATAGCCTAACGCTGATCTGTGGGTGTGGCGACCGGCCGTGCTAGCGGCGCGAGATAGACTGACGCAGGGCAACGGGAGGGACAGAGATAGGGTCGGGCGCGCGCGCAGGTGGGCGGGGCTAACACACCCGAGTGTTGCCGACCATTCCCGATCACAGCCGAATAGAGAACGCCCAGTCGCTAATGTTAGCGTACTATCGCCTGGTTTACTTGAGCTGTTGTTTTCAACTATTGTTACGTGTTGAGAGGTCTTGTTATGTTGGTGGTTTGAACAATGCGAACTATGTTTGAGCAATGTAGTGCCATTATATAGGTTTTATCGGGCTAATACAAGTCTGGATAATAGATTGTTTGGAACAAGCATGTGTTGTGATATCCCTTATTAAATAAATTACTCGTGTGTAATAGCATTTCTATTGTTAATTTGTTAAGTTATCTCAGCTTCTAGATAACTTGATTGGTTGTTTGAGAAATTGTTTTGTTATTTATCAATCTTTGAAGTAATTTTACACATTTTCAAAATGGATATGCTACGTAATAATAGAGAGAGTTATAGGTGCCTACATTTAGCTTTTTAGCCAACATAAGACACAAAAATGGTAGGGTGATATATTTATTCTTGTAGGTTCTGGCTCGGTTATGGTTGATATGAGTTAAAAAAAGTGCTGCAAAATGCAAAAATCTGCTGCAACCAATATAATGTACCTAATAAGTCATAATATTTCCATTTCCCTAACTAACATGGGCACCGTTATTAACGATGAAATAAGCTAATGAAATAAGCTATTCGAAGCAACAGCGTTCGTAAAACATAATTGATTTACCCGTTGCAGCTTAAATGAAACAAGCTGGAGGTTAAGATAGGTTATTTAATGGTTAAACTTAATTATTGATTCTGAGGGGCATACTATGAACTTTGCTAACTGTAGGAAATGCTTGTTACTTGACTTAACTGTTTGGGTTTTAACGTTTTTGTACCGAGACGTGTTTCTAACAGAATTCTAAATTTTCTTTTAGGACAGTTATTATATTATATTTCACATAGTTACATACATAAACTCACGTCTTCTTCCCATGAGTGTAAACAGAAACTACAAAATGCTACCTGCAACGATTCATATAATAAATACTCCTTTAATGTCATAATTTGTTTTTATTTAATTAAAGCGTTTTACATTTCTTCAAAGATATGATTTTCTTTTAACTCTAGTAGATTGCTGTTAACTTGAGACTTCACATGTCTTTTAGACAGTCAATAAAAGCAATTCCTACATAGGTAAGCACACATACATAAGTGCTGAATATTATGATAATATCTACATGTGTCTTTGTATTTTTTTTGTGAATAAACCTTTATTTAATCTTAGTAGGTTGAACAATGAACCAACATGTTTAAACAATCTATTTTATTATTGACTCTTACATATTGACTGGACAAATCTATATTTATTTTCATTGCTATTATAACACAGATTTCCGTATATCAAAGCAAACTACACACTGGTGAGTTCACAATTCCTTACAAAAAAATAGAACCTCCTTTTGTAAGTCGGTTAATAAAACAATATTTTTACACATTACGTCCATAGTAGCCCCCTTCATAATGGAGGCGGCGCGCGACTCCCGTTAAGTAAACAGACTTGCGCTTGCGCAGCCCGTTATTCAACCACACCGAGTTATTATAAGTTATTGCATTGTTACACCTGCTTTATTATGCACAACTAAGTGATTCCTTGTTGTTACTGATGATCGCGAAGTGTGGAGACGGCTGGAGGGAATTTAAGTTAGTTATATTTGTAGGGAACATGTGTACTTGAGTCATATAATATTGGTATTATAACATTACTTATGATGGGTCGTAAATCTACCTAACGATGCTTGGGAAACAAACCTTTAGGATGTATAAAAAATGATAGGTATTATGATTTCATTGGCAAATACCTGAAATAGTAAAACAAAAAATCTGCAACATTCGTACCAACGCGCATAATTGTTTGGTACCTACTTACTTTTTTGTAAAACTTTTGTTAATCAACCTAATGACAACTATCTCTGTGTTGACTAACAATTTTTTTGTCCGTCAGATGGATTATAAAATAATATTGGATTTTGTTGATAACGTAAAAAAAGAAAAAATACTTATGCTTATAGTGTTTTTTCTTTTTTTACGTTATCAAGAAAACACGGCAATACATTGAATTAAAATGTGGTATGACGTCGCTGGCCGGTAGATTTTATACTGACTTGTGACGAAGTGAGCCCCCCGCTCCCCAAGTGTAATGCGTTTTATCGAAATCATTTTTTATTAATATGATAAACCAAAAAATATGTGCCTAAGTTTTTTTATTATCTGATTGATGGTAAGTCCATCAATCATTTATTTTCATTTTCAATGATTTTAATAGTTTTTTTATCCACGTAAAAAGGCACAACTACAAAACTAAATAACAGAAACAAACTACATATAATTACCCGCAAACCTCACCCAGCCTTAATTCAAACCACATTTTATTCTTCTATTTAAATCAAAAGCAGCACTTTCGAAACGTGAATCGATACTCACGATTAAATCGTATTATTAACAATCGAGTAAATAGTTCTCGGTATCTGCAGAACGGTGTTCCGGTGAAACAATCTACTTGTATCATCGCTTGCTAGATTCTATCGGCTCGTGCCACTTGTGTAGATAGTGATGTCAATGATTTATTGCCGGTTGTTTAGTCGATGTTTGGGCGAATGTGTATCGACTATCGATAGATTTTGACTCGGGTAAACTAAAGGTTAATAGGGAAGTTTGGTTACGTGGTAATGTACATACTTCTTGGAATTATTTAAAATGTAGGTAATTACTTTAACCTAAATCTATGAAAAGCTTAGCTAGAACTAATAAAAAAAAATACTTTTCAGCCTTATTTAACGAGTCGATAACTTATGCTAATCATGATTTCAATGCATCATTTTTCAAATCTCTTTTTAAATGATCGAGCAACTGTGTTTATTTATATGCTTACACTTCAGACGGAACATAATAACCGCAACTGTCATCATTTAAAATGCGTTAAAGTAATTATAAGTAAAAATAAACAACTTTATCGACATAGGACACGAGCACATCCCTCTGTTGGCACGAGTAGCGGTCGCGTGCCGGCGCGCCCTCTCGCGGCCGATTGAAGAAAGTGCGCCGACACTCGACGCGGGACGTACCGCGGATTGCTATCTATGCGTTTTACTTTAATCGAGCTCTTTAGCCTTTAAGTAGTCGTTAGCCGGTGGAAAAACTACTGAATCAATTCTAGTAGAATTAGAGGAAAAAACGTCTGAATTAAGTGAAGCGGGTTTTAAAGAAAATCGATTGCAAGTAGTGTTGTGCGATGTCTTTGACGTATGATTTGCGAAGCGTCTTTGGGTTGAAAGAAAAACGATTAATTAGCATGTCAGAATGGGTAACGTAATGTTTGCATTGCATTGGAAATTGACATGTCAGAATTCTTTAGTAATATCGCGTAAGCGACTCCAGATAGAGTTAAGAATCTTCAAAACCGCTGCACTATAATGTTTTATGATTTTGAAGACAGTTGAATTACTTTAGAGATTGCAGACATTACTCATGATATTTATGAGAGACATGAGAACAACTTTGAATTCGTGAATGTTTCTAAAATAAACTTCTGTTCGTCATAATTTCAGAAGTGTTTTCACCCCACAATAAATTGTTTTCAGCGTGTAGAAACGTAACTTTGTAATTCAAGTAGGTCTTAGTATAAATTCCCAAAATGGACTTCCATTTTCAGGCAAGTTCTCAAAGTCGCCTTATTCCTACCATGTACTGGTAAGTGGGTTTAATGTAGTATTAGTTAACACGCTCCGCTTCGTAAGGAACCCTTGTTGTGTGCCTGGTATCCGATAGTTGCATTAGCGGCCTTGTTTATAGCTAGCTAATGATATGTAGGCTTGCTTTCGGTACCGTTAGAGGTGAAGATGATTGTATCCCAGCTTTTGATCTAGAATTTAATAAAGTGTTCGTTTAAATTAACTGATAGTTTGGTTTGCCAATCGTAGCATTGGTAATGTCTAACTAACGTTCTTGGTTTCCTAACAGTTTGATCCAGTCTTTGAGGAGTTATTAATGATTTGGCCAATTCTCGTACTTAAAAAAAAAAACAAATTCATGACTCTTTCTCATCCCAGCGTCAAACAATGTCAAAGACTTGCCAAAAATTTAGGTAAATTAGAGGATTTTTTGATAATTGACTGTGATTAGAATTTGAACGTTATTAAAAATAAAGGAATTGTTCCTGATCTGACCGAAATAACAACTCGCAATTTTGTTTATAGGACCAAAATTGAACATAATCCATGTGACGTGACCGAAATAACAACTCGCACTTTCGAACATTGAAGTATCAACGCAAAAAAAATACCCCAGTTCTTTCCGTCATTCCCCATCTTTTAGGACTCATATTTAATTACAGCGTCAGTCTACGAGGAGCACATAACAGATCGGTGTAGGTACCAGCTAGATATCGTATTATAACTGGTATAGTTATTAGCCGCGCGGCTTTCATCTGCAACTAGACCGGTGGCAGAATTCATGGGCCTTATACGGAGCACGCGGATATGTCGGCTAGAGGTGACCATGGTGAAGGGGTTCATGGTAAATTGTATTCATATGATAGGGAAGATTTTTTTTAGAGGACCTTGTGGCTATCAGGTTTAGCTACGCTTGCCGCGGTTGGTTCGTGGATAGGTGACCATCTTTACATACCAAGACCACTCCGTGCCCCGGAAAGCACGTAATGCCGTTGGTCCCGGCTGTCATATGGCTATCTTTGACAGTTGTTACGGATCGACAGAAGCCCGAAAGTCTGACAACCAGTCTTACCAAGGAGTATCGTGTTACCCAGTAACTGGATTGTGGAGGTCAGATAGGCAGTCGCTCCAACTCTGTTTTGGTTTCTCAATTTGGCGCCAATATATTTATTTTTCACACGGTTGTGAAATTAAAAGTGCAATGAAATATGAGATTAGTTCCCATATTTTCGACGGTACATATTTATCGAGCTGTGACCTTCGCAAATCTTGGACCGATAACTGACAAGTGATATCAGCCGGTTAGCCATAAAATAACAAGAGTCCTTGCTCACAATTCCCCAGTCTGGTCCCCCTACAAATTACAAGTCCATATCTCGGGGCGGTGTGCGACAACGACAAGATAGCTCATACGTTTGTTTGTACCATTGAATATACATGAGGCTTGCTTTATTTGCGGAGCTACGCTGTCCTACTACGCATTAGTGTCGCTTCGCGCATTGTATACTGTAAGCGAATTGTTTCGGGAGCGAATTTGTACAGAGATTGCAGCGGGATTAAGGTAATGAGATAGCGATCAGTTTTTTTTATTATAATTATAACTAGCATTTTGGTTCTGGGGTTTTAGCTGTCTTTGCTAAGTCTGGAATTTAAAATGAGTTTTTGATAACTGGGTGAAGTTTAAACTGTTGTAATTTTACCCTTTACGGCCAGTTTCTTTATCAAACGTAACAGCCAACTGTTTTTCGCTAAAGAACAGTTGACTGTTACTTTTGATGAAGAAACTGACCGTTAGTCACAGTATTTTATTTGATATAGAAAAGTATAAAAATATTTCCATCGAAAATAACCATAACTGCGTATCTTTTCACCTCAGACTAGTGGGGGGATATTACAAATCACCTTTTACGGGTTAAACAGTCGATAAATCTGCTCAATACACCCACAGAGCGATACTATCGCACCTCTAGTGGCTTTGTGGTGTCTCAGACTCTAAACGAACTTGCCTTTGGCCACTTAGATTTAAGAACGATAATTATAACATTTTCAAATTCAAAAGTGCGTTCTGAATTCTGGTTTAGTAGTAACGTCATGCTTGTTATGATTCATTCTTTATTTAAATGGTATTCTGTGTGGCCGGTTCTAGATAAAGGAATTTGGTTGGTGATTTTTTTAGGTAAGTAATGGTACCTTTTGTTAGTAGAATTTTTTGTTACCAGTGCGAAATAAGAATTTAATGAATTCCATATTTATAAATTCGTTAGATAGCGAAATATGCCTGGACGATTTGTCACTTAGATGTCACCTATAAATTAGCTGCAAAAATAATGAAACACCCTTGAAAAAATACAACAGTTATAGTTATTTTAAACAGTAGTTAACTTTAATAACAGTTTTTAAACAAAATGGGCTCAAGTTTTCAGTACAGGATCCTTCTAAATAACAAGAAGCACTGCGTCGATAAATGGCGGCATTAACTCGGGCGCTAGTGTTGAAATTATAGCGAGTTAACGAACTACTAACTGTGCCTCGTAAAAATAACCAACCAGCTCGTAACCCAAGTAATGACACATCTACAGTTCAGCTCATTATTATTATAACTAATAAATATTCAATTAATATGGCATTCGTAGTGCAGGGCTATTTTACTCGGATTTTTCGAAAAGTTCATTACGGGAAAGCTTTGGTTTTACTGCCAGAAATTTGGAGATATTCTATCGGCCTACTGATAAGTTATCACGAGAAAGAGAAAAAGTATTTTTCTTTTAGCTGTGTTCAGGCTTGCAAAAATAAAAGGTACACATGACATAACATGTATCACGCCTGTACGAAGGTTTAGGCAGAGGAGTACTTGTAATACATCTCGAAAAAATAAAAAGGAGTTTTTTGGTTTGGGGTGCCAAATAAAAAGTTCACGGACTGGACGAAATCCTCTTTGCAGTTAGTAGTTTTGCTCTTAAAAAGAAGTTCTATCTACGTTAAACACCTTAAAATACCTACTTATGTTATTTACATTCATAACTTTCCTCAGACGTTCACCAGACCACACTTAAACAACCGTGGCGTCGCGCCCGCACCCAGCAATTTGTATTACATGTAAAAAGCCGCGCTGCGCGGGCGCAAGTAAATAATGACATCTATAACGCGTCGGGAGCAACAATCATGTAGGTTTCCTTCTACAGAGCCATCGACATCCGGCCGGTAAACGGACCGGTCAGGGTTGCCCCGTAAATACGGCTATTAGACGAGTGTTGCCATAGGAAAAATGCTTTGAGGTCAACAGAGTTCGAGAGTGTGAAATATTTCAAAGGCTAAGTATTTTCCGAAGATATTTATAATTAAGCTTTAATGGTTTTAAATATGTTGGAATATGAAAATTGGTGTAATATTTTATAGAAATTAAATGATTAAAATCTGATAGTTTTGTAATATATAAAAACAAGTGCGCTATCTGTTGAAGTTACAACCAACTAAACCTCATACCGTCTATATTTTCCGATATCCCTCAACCACAATACATTACCGTTGCTTCTTCATCAAATCATAAATCTGATAGCCCAGGAGCCCAACCCTGCGACCGATCGGATCGCAACGATCTCTCTTTAATTATATTGTTACGGCGGCCGACCGGGAGGTCGTGAGGTTATACCAAATAGATTATCTTTAGATGAGGCCGGCTGCCGCTGGTGAATAGTCCCCTTTCATATCTGTTCCATCGAATTCTTTTTCTACTCGCGGGTCATTATCGATACTGAGTGGATCACAAGACACTCTGATTGCTTTTTGTAATTTGGACCATTGAATGTTTGAATTATTTTTGAGAATTCTTATTGTGGTGTTGGCACGATACTCTCTGGTCAGTGATCGATATTTTTTTTCGTCGTGAATGTTGGTTGATTGTCTATGCTCCAGTTTCGAAGTTTGTGTTATTTTTACGGTTGATATTTCCAATTGTATATTTTTTTGGAGTTATCTTTGCCATGATCTTTGAGCGGTTAGATTGAAAAACTCAAATTGTTTTAAATCGACGAGCAATATTTAACTTGTTCGATCATCATTGCTTACTAAACCGACCATATCGAATGAAATTCAGTACAACATTATAACACCCGTTTGGATGTTATTATGGTTATTATGACACTGGTTGTTTTAATGTTGGCAATAAGCTAACTGTTTCAGAAACTTTTATAGAGGATTTATAGCATGGGGGTAGATAAATATACTTAACACTTTTTGCCAATCATGATAGCGACTCACTTACAAAGAAAAATCATTAGCATTGCTTTTACAGCGAAGCTTTATGAGCTGAAATACATTCGTTGACGTAGACCATAAATTAAGACAACATAGCACGGTTAATAGGACATGTTTCAACAAAAATCTGCTACCAACAGATGTTCTTTATGATTAAACAAATGTCAAACGGCAGCCGTATTTTATTACGAAACATGTTATTCTTGCGGTTGACAATACAAAAAGAATATAACACAAAGGTTAATAAATTACCTCTGATTAATATCGACGCAAATAATACATGGTAGAAGGAAGTGGACCCGTTTGTTGGTACACATCTGCGTTTTGCGTAAGAGCGGATGTTGGACCAAATATTCGAACAAATTGATGGCCCAAAAGTTTGCTACCAATGTGAGTTGTTCGTTGATCTAGTTCAACACTTGCCAAATTGCTTGGATTTTCTAAAGAAATTATTCATAGGCAGCACCACATTAGTGAAATCTTACGATTTTACGTCATAGGCGTAGCACATAACACATACATACAAATACGTGAAAACCATTACCCTCCTTTTGACCAACTAAAAAATGTTTTATTTTTTGTCATAATAAATAAACTTGGGCAGTTCGGCTAATGACATCGCATATTTTATGTCGCGGTTATAAAAAGAATATAACCGCACATTCCATGGTTTGCATAGCTGTTACAAAATCGCTGCGCAGACGCACCTGCCGTACAATTACGAGTAGCGACACGCACGCGACTGCGATGTAAAAACGAACTAATTTCGGGCTTGGTCGTTTGGATGATTTAGTTTTTAGTAATGCGGGTTTGAGAGTTCCACTTCGTAATGTCGGTTAAAGATGATGTGATTAAGCGCACGATTATTTTTGAAAGCTTCTTATTGAAACGTTTTCCAGTTTTGAAAGACAATTTATCGACGTAATTCTTTATATAGGATTTTTTTGGTAATGATATATATGTAAGTTACAACAGTTCTAAGATAATTAGCCCCATTTAATAAGTTATTGTGATCAACATCAGTTATTTTGAAGGCGTGCCGACAACAAAAGATGAGGTCGCTCCGCTAGCCTTTTGCGATGCTTAAAGAGTAATCCATTATTCAAATACATCATATTGCCACGAGCCAAAATAACATATCTAAACGTATTGATTTACAATTAATAGCCGCAAGGCCTAGACAATGCGACCTCGCATGTTTTATTTGACATTTAGCCCGAGCGACCTTTCGGCTTCTTTCGGACCACATCGGGTACACCTACGGACAAAATTACTATTCAAAGTAGGTGGTAAGTTGAACTATTTGTGAGCTTTTTATTAGATTAGCGGTACAGTCGTAAGGACAAGCTTTGGCGAGTTGAAATATTTTGCTTTGTAATCGAAATTATATTGAGTAAACTGGAAAAGCGAGTTACCAAATGAATTCAATCAATCAACGCTGCCTAGCAATTAAATGCAAATTAATTACTTGGTTGTAATTAGGTATCTTATAGACAAATTACCGGCACGGAAGTGAATAACTTTAAGGTATTTTTATTAGATATCTTATGATTAATGAATAATAATCATTTGTAATTTGTAATCTAGTTTATATTTTTTATGGGTATATTCCTAAAATAAAAATGATTTGATTTGATTTTATTTATAACGCTAACCCACATTAATTGTAATATCATAAATATAAAGTTTTTAATCCTAACTTAAATTATAAATGCGAAAGTGAGTTGTTTGTTTATTTTTTTATTACGCTTTCACGCTAAAACGGCTGAAAGGATTTGTATGAAATCTAGCACATGTGTAGACCATGACTTGTGTTAGGAAATAGAATACTTTTTATCCCGATATTCCTACTGGATCGAGACTTATGCGGGTAGAACTGCGGGGCTAGTTGTTAATAAATAATACAAGAACATTGATAACCATTCCTACAAAGTCCACCACATTCAAAGGATTACTTCACGATAGGCCTCAGTGTGAATTAATAGCTAGTTTCATATCGGTCTAAAACATATCTTTTCGCAGGTACCACAACGTACCGGCCGGCCCACACCACCCCCACGTGTCGCACAAACCAGATCTTCAATTGTTGCTTGCACCAGTTTTTGCTGAGAGAAATCCTGGTATTTATTGGCTTGAGGGCTTGCGATAAACTCTTTGTGCTGGTCAGATTAGGTGTTAATGATGTGCTTTGTTATTTTACATTATGTGGAGATTGATGAGTGGAAATATAATTATTAATAATTATGGTCTAAGTATTTTAATTGTTTATTTATAACCTATATTATTATTCTAGCGTATGACACTCGTGGGTTGCAGCTGAAAATCAGCGTCAGGTGGTACACTTTGTGTTGCCATCTGACAGTATGCTGAGCTGAGGCCCTTTTGGCATTTTTTTGATTGTTTCTGTTTTTATAGTTTTAAGGTGTATTTTTCTGTTGCAATGCCAATAAATGCATTTTTCTTTTCTTTCTTCTTTCTTTTAAACTGCTGGACATAGTCCTCCCCCAAGCACTGCAAATTCGACCGGTTCTGTGCTTCTCGCATTCAGCGTATTCCCGCGGCATTCACCAGGTCATCGGTCCACCTTATGGGGGGGACTTCCAACGCTACATCCGATACGCGGTCTCCACTCCAGAACCTTTCGGCCCCATCGGCCACCTGTTCTGCGAGCATTGTGCCCTGCCCACTGCCACTTAAGTTGAAGGCCAATGTCCAGCAGTGGACGTCTTTCGGCTGAAATGATGATGATGATGATGAAGTATTTTAAAAGAGTGCAGAGCCTACTTAGACGAGCTAATTGGTCTGATTTCAAGACCTAGATTAGACCTAGAAAAAATTACTGAAAAGAAATGATCATCTTTCTGCCCTTGTCCCATGTTACTTGGGTCGGCGCAAGACTTCTTCCATTCTACCCTGTTAACCATCACGCCATGATTCATCACTCCCTCTTCTTTTATATCACATCCATCCTTTCTTTGGCCTTCCAAAATAAAGAATTAATTACGGGAAAAACTTTTTACAAAAAAATAACAACCGACTTCCAAAAAAAAACACTAAAAAACGTGAAAGTTTTTTTTTTTGCAAAATGTTTTTATTTTTCACTTTTTAGTTGTGGTACCTACCCCACACAAATCCGAATACCACTACCTGCTCTGTAAATAACAGAGAAGGAGTCAAACAGGATATCGTCTAGATAAACTAAGTGGGAAAAATACCTAATATTGAAGCTAACTCAAAAATTACGCTAGCAAAGTTAATAAAATTTATATGGGACCACCTCGGAAGCATGACCTACCAAACAAAAAAAGAATCATCAAAATCGATTCATAATTGGCGGAGTAATCGCGTAACAAACATAAAAAAAAAAAAAACATACACACGAATTGAGAACCTCCTCCTTTTTGAAGAAGTCGGTTAAAAAGTAAAGAAACGCGCGGCTTATATGTTTCTTTTTCCCTCAGATTCATCCATTTTGCTTACGGCGGCAGTAGAAGTCATTCAGAGATCAATGACTTGTAATGTTTTACTCTAAAATTAATGGATTTTAATTATAATTATTATGTTTAGCTTTTAGCAATGTTTGAAAACTCTTTCGCCGCTATCTTACAAATTTGTTTAAAATCTATCATAATGAAGAAATCATCATTAGTGATAATTAAGTGTTTAAAAAAAATTCATAGTCCGTTATTATGGTTATCTACTGTATCAAACGGTTTTTGAAAATGTGAGAAATAATTTCGCCTTTAAATAAATAATTCATTTATACCAATCACGTCCACCATTATAATATTTAATTATGTCAGAATCAGATTCGTGTTTGTTAATTATAATTAATATTCTTGAGTAAAAGTCGCTTGAAGCCGTAGGCGTAGTTAATGTTTTTGACATCTTTACATTATAATCTGTTACAGGCTGTTTAGTAAGTTTTTTTTTTGTTTAGAATTACGCCATTTAACTGCTTACTAGCTGTTTTCTAAATAAAGTTTTCAGATTCTGCAATTTTTAGGTTGAATATTCATCATACATTACGATTCTGATCTTTAGTTTACCAGCGGATTTTGACTATACTTTGTCACATTAAAATACTTCTGATATAAATAACAAAGTTAAGTCGCATCCGGCATAACTAAACCATCTTACCGTATTTAATAATATAAAAAATCGCACAAAATTAAATTCAATTTAGTGCGACTAAATCTAGTCACATTATCATTATCATAAAATTAGCACATTAATAGCTAAGATAGGCACAGAAAATTGCGCGTTAGTGTTCTCCGGATCTTTGGTAGGAAGCGGCATCCGCCATACATCATGGTGTCCAGTGTGTCGGCGGAAGGAAAGCTAATCTATTACCATACTGTCATTAAGGCTGTTGTGTTAACTTTTAGCTTTTTCTTTTGAGATTAATCGGTTTTTGTGGAATTAATTGTTCTGTGTGAATTTGTACCAGGATGTTGGAAGGAGCACAAGAAGAACACTGCTGTGTTGAAAAGACTATTCCGAAACGTTGTGTTACTTAAAGTAACTGAATTGATTGAATTATACCTACACCCTATTGATATTTTATTTACTAAAATTATCAGTGAATGTCTTGGGGTCTAGGGACATTGGGGGACCTTTATTCCTCAAAGGACGTGTTCCACTTTCCAGCTGCTTTCAAATGCGTTAAATTATAATGGTAGTCCGCGAACGACCATAACTTATATTAAACGGAAGGAGGTGCGTCATGCAAACTTTTTGCTCAAACCGCCATTTTCAATCATCGCCTAATCTATCATCAGTCAAAGCCTGACGAGCTGTCCAAATATTATGAATTAAAAAGAAAAACTTCATCAGTTAATAAAAAATCGTACAACCGATAGTTGAGCACCGTTATAGTTGGTAATGGCAGCAAGGCGCGAGCCGCGGGCGAACAGCGCGTGCGCTGGCCGCGGTTTACAACAAATATGGTATAATAGGAATAAGTTAGAAGTACCCGTTTGTTCGTTTGTTTGTTTCTTTGATGGAATGGGAGAAAGGTGTTAGTAGCGAGGTTTTGTTTCAGTATGTTCTTGTGAGATAAGGGGAAATTGTCAAGATATTGAAATCCACTTTAACCCTGATATTGAATACCAAACTCTGATCACTGTTTATGAGAGAGGCTAATCTAGACCCGACTGAAATTGATTGATTGGCATATTGCAACTTGGCATAATGATTGGCATTTCAGTTTAATTTACCAAGAAAAACCATTAAAGGGCCTCGTGAAAATTCTGTTCTTACAAATGTAAGAGTCCACTGTTTTTCTTGAGAATCATTACTAAGTAGTCCTAGTAACTGATCACAGCCGAAATGCCACAGGCTCCAATCAACACATACCACCATTTGAACCCATCATCTTAAAAAACAAATGAACGTTAAAAATTATTTTGACATAAGAAATTAGCATTACTTGTAGCTTTCCATAAATGTAGCACCTAGCACAAACTTTGTAGTATTCAAACATCTTACTCTTGCCTACACTGCAGCTTATTACGAATACATAGCACATTGTTTATAGATAGGTGCCTAGTGGACTGTTACTGCCAATTTATTTACTTTCTACCCGACTGGCGACCGGCCGGACCTTTGGTTTCACTAGTTATTCAGTTCGGTTATTCTTGGGTAGTTACATAAATTGTTATTTTAGATAAAGGTCTTTATTGTTAGATTAGTTATGAGGTACCCAGTAGCAACAGGTTGAATAAAATAGTTTGGGTCCACCGCACGTAAATTAATTTTGAATTATTATTTTGGAAACTCAATTATAATTGAAAATGAAAAACAGTTTTTAAATTGCACAGAGAATTAAGTTGGATATTTTTTTGTTTTTGATAATGAAAAGCATATTGAGATGTTTTAGTGAGCTGGTGTATATCTTCTATTATAATAAAAACTAAAACCCAACTACGACTAAAAAGGTATAAACAAGACACCACAGACAGATAAACTAAAAATCCGGAGTCACACGTGTTGGGTTTTAGTTTTTATTACTTTAATTTTTTTTCAATTCTTTTTGGGTTATAATATTTATATTTTTTAAATGTGCTCATTAAGCCCTTTCATTTGATACCCAACATGGTACGAAGAAACAATTTTTTTTTTAAAGTTCCTGACTTTATGTCCTCTAGAAGGCGCCATTTTTAATTTAACGTCACATAGCCTATAACCAGCGGACGATCAAGACGCTTCCAACGATACCTCATTTGTCAAATTGTGATGAGTCGTTTAGAAGATATGAGGGAACAGATGAACATACATACATACATACATACATACCGGTCAAAATCATAACCCTCCTTTTTTCTTCGCCGTAGTCCGGTAAAAAGTTAAATAGAAACAATTTGAAAATTCTATGACTTTTGACAACTGCCTCAGATATTATCTCCGATTTGAAAACCAAAAGAAAGCCCAATCCTATCATTTACAATCCAAGCAAAACCTTTCACTTTGCGACGAAAATAAGAGCTATAATCTGTATAAAGGCAGCCAGACCCATGAATCTGTGAAACGCGACAAATGACCATCATCTTGGTCTGTGGCCATCTCAGCCGCGCCTGGCTTATGTATGTCATTCTGTGCACTGCCTGTCATTTGCCTGTCATTCCACTTTGTGGGTGGCGGGAAGTATACATAGGGTTATGTAAAGATTGTGGTACAGTTCTGCGGAGCAGGTATATAATTTTATGAACCGTTTATTGTTGTTTTTTGTACGGGACGTGACGCAAGGCTCGACCGACAACGATAAACGATTTAAGTTTCTGGACAACTACCGTAACTACCGTTCTGGATTTTATTCATTATCACAACATGCATGACGCTTGTATTCTCAGAAGGGTTAGGCAGAGGTATACCTACTGTACACGCACGTTGTAATACATCTCGTCTAATGGCGCCAAAAGGCCTATGTCGTCAGTCATTTATCAAACAAACCCGATCCGCTCCACCTTCGCACGGTTTTTACGACTTGACAACATCGAGATTTCTTAGTTATATGTAACTTTAATAGTAACGTATTATACACATAAACCTTCCGGAATAAATTCACTAAATGATGGTGAAAACCTCATCAAAATCTGTTGCGTGGTTTAGAAGAACAACGCACAGAAAAACACGAAAGGTGACTTTCATTTATAATACGTATAGAAGATATAGATTGTTTAGGAATGCCAAAATGATGAGTACCTAGTAAAAAAGGTCCCCATAAGTTTATCCTTATTGATAAAACAAATAATAAGTAACTATAAAACCACATAGTCTAATACGAAGCGAAATACACTCAATTAAAACGAACAGCCTCAACCTACACATTTGAGGTCAATTTCTAGAAAATGTACCACGTAAAGGCAGTAGCTAAGAAAAGCCAGCTATAATTTATGATTTTCCAGCTCAAACCTACAAGGTATAGCTAGGAGGTATCTTAGTAATCAGGCGCATACAAATTTATGTAAAAGTATGCAAATCCTACAGATTATTGTATCAAATTGCTGGTTGATGTATATAATGTTGTGTAGTATATAATTATTCTATGTATGATTACATGACTACATGATTAGTGAAGTTTGTTTTTTATGAGTTTTCAGTGACCTCCTGAGTTGAAGCTTATACGGTTTGATCAGGAATATAATAAACTTAACTGATTGTTAAAAAAACTTAAAAATTTACATAGTATTACATGGGAAGGGATAATTTATTAAACTATGGGCCAATGGCAAAAGGTAATTCAATTCAATTTCAATTTATTTCATGTAACCATGACTCATTTGTTAGTAAACTTATCCTATGTTAGTAATTAAGATAATTTGATATACACAAAATCCTGTACAATATACACAGCGCCAGTATTGCCCGAAGCTTCATCACGGCTGCACCATTTCATGGAAAATGGCGCAGTAGCGATTCACGTACGGACAGTCCAGCCTGCTCGAGATTAGAGACAGGATACTGTTGTATGTAATACGCTTCTTCCATAGATTTTCTCTACAGACAGGTAAATGTTAATTCCCATTTCTATGAATTTTAAACACGCGTGTTCTACAATTATACACGAAACTACAAAAGTGATGGGTTTTAGGTCAAATAATAAACTCCTCCAAACATCACTTTGAAATTTCTAATCAAGCCGTCGACCTGTATATTGCAAAGCCATTTTAATACTGAAATACTACTAATGAAGACCCAACTAATATGGAGCTGCCAGTGCCTCCAATATACGAAGATGAGATTTGAAAATTCCATGAACGTTGATCCTTAACGTATCGTCGAATGAATATTGGAATTCGATTCGGAATGTCGCATTTTCCGAAGTAACTATCTCTCAATCTTTGTTTAAGTCTAGTTTAAACTGTGCTTGTAAGAAAATGCAAATTGCCTGTGATCAATGATCAGAGAATCAGAGAAGCTAGGTACGGGTTGCGTCAAGTTGGGTACCTACTGTAGTAGACGTGAATATTGAAGTATGAAGCTGCCTAATTTCAACTATCATTAGTGAACATTATTACGCCGTCATAATCGCGTAAATTTTTTCAGATGTAGGTATAGACATAGATTTTCAATAGGCACGGACTAAAGCCTGATGAAACGGCCGTTCTCTTCATCTCTAAAATTCGAACACTAAAATATTAAATCTATTATTAACTCTAAAATATTAATTTTTACACCATCTGGTCAGTTTTAATCCACCCATTTGCCTCTAACTTGGCTTCACATGCCATTCAGAAATATCTCTCAGGCATGCCAGTTTACTCACGATGTTTTCCTTCACCATTTTTGAAGCAAATTACAAAAAACAACTCAACAACAACCAACTTCCAACCAACCTGGTGTCAACCCTGACACCAGGTTAGTTCACTAACCACACGAAATAGCAAGAAGACCGCATCTGGTAAGAGCTGGAGCTAATCTTGGCATGTTTGGGGAAAGCTCGTCTTATAAAGTCAACGCCACTCCAACAACACGTGTATGCATCGTAGGTGTTAAATCTACCTTTATCTATATCAAATCAAAATCACTATTAATACTAGATCAATCTATGATCATTGGGTGACTGGCATGCAATAGATAAGTATCACAATATGTTAGGACCAATCATAACGGTGACCGAGTACAGTAGCCGCACGTCAGTTGTCACAAAACCAGTGTTCTTATTGCCCCTGACTTGGCTTCACATGCCGTCGAGAAATATCTCTCAGGCATGCCGTTTTCCTCACGATGTTTTCCTTCACCGTTTTTGAAGCAAGTGATAATTATACAATACGCACATGAATTTGAAAACTCAGAGGTGTGAGAGGTGTCAGAGGTGTGTGCCTTGGGTTCGAACTCAAAACCTATGACTTGGCAGTCTGAGGGTTACACCACAAGGTTATCATGAATGAAGGGTGGGCGTTTTGGGGGACTGTCTTATGTAATTTTGACGTTCGAAAAGTGTTGATTCTCAGCCTAGTTTGAATAAATGACTTTTGATTTTGATATTTTGACTGAACTCAAAAAAAAAAGCCAGTGTTAGCTGGTCTCTCATTCTATTGAAACTCCGAACTAGTCGGGGCCAGCTCAAGGTCAAAGTGTACACTGACGTAAGGTTTACAGTACCCAGATGAATGGCATATCTTCTTGATAGGCCACGATAAAGGTTTGATGATGATCGCATATAGATTGAGACTAATGTGAGATATCTCACACGTACTCTCTAATCTTTATGGGAGCAATAAAGAGAATAATTAAAATATTCAATTTGGTATGAAGAATTTTGTGGAGAGATATGATCGGTTGATCTCCTAAAGAGATAGGTGAAATCCTAACTATATAAAATTACTAGCTGCGCCCCCCGGTTTCACCTGCATAAGTCTATAATATTAGTTAGGATACGATAATAGTTAGGATAAATGCGAAAATGAGTTAGTTTGTTACGCTTTCACATTAAAATGGCTGAACGGATTTAGATAAAATTTCACATCGGTAGACCATGACCTGGGTTAGGACGTAAAACACTTTTTATCCTGATATTCCCACGGGATCAATACTTATGCGCAGCTAGTAGAACTTTATGGCTAAATGTTTTATTTTCAATGATTTTGTGTCTCATAATATTTTCTGATAAATTCCTTTCATACATTGACACTTCTACATCATTCGCCAATAGTTCTTCAATTTAAATTATAAAGTTTTTATCTTGCGAACAGCAGACAAACATTTTCTCGATTAAAGCTAATCGAGAAAATGTTTAAAGCTTGACTTATTTGGAGCAACGCCAACGGTAGCTACCACTATACCAATAAGATGACCATGAGGATACGGAAGACAGTCACCATTCTATCTAAACAAACTATGCAGATTAACTATAGGCACATACCTACATAAATTTAGTGAAAGGCGGACAATATATTTATCTAGCATCGTTATCATTGACGCAGGTTCGAGTCCCAGTAGTGGAGGTTTGAATAATGAGTGTGGTCTAGAGATAAACTCGTTTTGCCGGCGACAGATGTCACTGTGCGACTTCGACAAATGATAGCGCCTAAAGCCTCGCTGTTTTACATAACGTACTAGCTACTGGTTGCTTGTTGTTGCTCTACATGGTAGGAACTAGCATTGATTTGCGGTTCTGCTTGACCGATTGCTTTTTGTTTCTTCATCAAAACAAACTTAGGTGATCGTCTTTTGTTTCTGGCTTATCGCAGGCTGATTGTGTTTTGTTTCTTTATGAAGAACTCTGGTGATAGTTACCCCTTTTTTTTCTAGGGTCAATAGCATCAAGTTTTCCCCTGATTTATCGTTTTTTTTGGTATTCTCATTCATGAGAACAAGACTATTATTTTACTTGATCTTATGTGGGATTACTTTATCGCTTAGTTTTTTTTTAAGAAATCTGTCGTGCCATCCACCACCCGTGTCCGTGACCATTTGATAGAAATACTAATCAACTGTCAAGGGTTATAAATCCTTAATGAGGTAATTATAACTTTAGAACAATAGTTTTGGTAACCGTAGAAGCGGAAACAGCTGAGGTTGAGTATCATGATATGAATATTAATTGTAGCGTTACCATTGAAGACGCGGAAGAGATTAATTTTAGGAAATACTTCTTATGGCAATGTTCTATTGTGATTATTATGTACATAGATAATATAGAAAAGTATAAATAAATACATAAGAGCAGAGCTCCTTCTGTACAATAACCTAACTAAAAGAAAATACGTCAACGGAAAATTCAGAAATAGAAACTAAGAATGATAAAAATGTATGTCTCTGCAAATAACGAAAGAAAGTATAATTATAACACCTAATAAAGAAACACGACGTAATCAGATAGATTTTAATTAATCTCGCTCTTACAACACCACATAATATATTAAAAGTGAAAACCTTGTTTAATTTAAAACATTTACTTCAACTTGTTAAAATTATAATTCTGATACGTGAAAGATAAAACTGGAACTACGAGTAACTTACTTCTGAGGTAACTTGCATATTATTTGAATAAACAAGGTTTATGTAACAATATTCATGTCAACTTTAGTTATGACATCGTGCGATTTTGATAGAAATGATAATAATCTTACTAGTGAACAAAGAGACGAAAATACACATAACTATAAGAAAGAGTAAGATGCAAAATCTAATGAAGAAAGTAAATCTAGAAAAGGGACTGTAGTAACTAGTTAGGATAAGGCATTTAAGTATGAGAAAGGGGAATATGAAATACTACAAGTTGTAAAAAACACATAAAAAATGAATATATATATACATCTTCCAAAGAGCTAAGTGAATAATTAAACAAGATAAGTACCTGTTAATTATTACTTGAAGATGAGTGTGAAGAACACTTGGGAAATTGTTTTTAAAATGATATTTCCTTTCTTCATGACTGTAGTTATTAACTAAGAATAAAACGTTTGTAATAATAGTTATTAAACGTACGAAACAGGGAGAAGATTGTGTATGCCGACAAGATTTAACCATGTTAACTAACACTACATTTAGTTTCTCTACTTTCGCGTATGTAATATGTTTAAAATATATGGGTACTAAAGTTTTCCCGCTTACTAGGAATTGTATTTATTACAGAACAGATAATTATTACAAAAATTAAAAAAACTGACATTGCCAGTTTTCACCACAGACCTCACTCGCTCATAGACAACTTCATCTCGAAATATTAAGCCATAAAATTCATTCCGTCTTTGCAGTTCTTCAAAAATAGTTAGATAATGAAAATAAACTCGACACTGTGTTAAGCACTGAAGCTGAACCTGCCAATCACTTTAATGTCAATAAGGTTTCTCCCGTTAAAGTCAACTAAGCGGTTAAAAGTAACACGGTCTACCCGGTAATCGAACCCCACAATGAGATAAAACTGTATCATGAAATAGCACCGGACAATCGCGGTCGTTACTGCATTATGACTTGACATGCCAACAATACTCAGATTAATGTAAAACAGACTTTATTAGAGTGTCATAAGGTGCATGTTGACCGCACGTAAAGTATAGCAGTACTTTCGAAAGACCACGGGCGACGTCATGATAGGGTTGGTGGCTGTTGGAAAATAGAAAATTTATGAACTAGTCATAATTTTATGTTTATGTATATCTCTAAACGTCTAAGTAGTATCTGATGCGATCTTAGGTCAAAAACTTGGATTTCAGGTATTAGGTACTATATTCAGAAGGTAATACAGAATGCTAGACTAAAACGAATTGTCGATTTGCATATCAAACCATCCTCAGTGATTACATCAATGAAAGAAAATTAGCATGATAAATGTCCGTCAGCTCTATGATTTATTACCTATCTGGGATCATAAATAACTCATACACGGCAGCCCTGCTCTAAGTTGACATTCCTAGATTGAAAGGTCGCAAACTGGTCCGACCATTACCACAGCCATTACTGGCGGACGCCGGCAGTGGTCGCGTAGATTGCCGACCATTCCCGCCATCTGCGACCATCTGCCGGGATTACCACGCCATGGTATTACCACCGCCAGATTACGGCGTATTATGCCCGCACGCGTCCTCTACGTTTCCGTTCAAAAGTTGGTAATACTGATTGGTCAGCGTGAAATGATCGTCTGAAGGTATGCGATCGGTGCCATTGATGAGTTTAGTACGTCATTTTTCACTGCCAGTACTTAGGTTACTGTTTGGATGTATCACGTTTCCATGGTACTTTACTAGTTTCTGAGCGAGTAATGCAGCAAATAATTTCTTTTTTAATTTTTTGTCGCTATTTTATTGGCCATTGGAGCCAGTGGATTTAGAATAATAAGTGTCAAAATATTAAAACAAAACTATACGATATAGCACTATTTGAAATCTTGAACTAACCCTGAATAAAACAGATTTGTTTTTGATCTATTCATAAGATGTAGATAAAACAAAGGAGATGACTGACGACGTGTGGTCGACGATATAACGATGCTTGTTTATTCTCCGTCACACGCCCACGTGGGTGGTGCGCTATCTACATAGCACTAAATAACTTGTTCTACTGCCAATACTGTGATTGATCTTTTGCAAATCTCTATAGACGATGTATATTTTATTATAGATAGTCTGAGAATTATGATCAATAATGAACGACACAAAGAAGCAAGAAATATTAATTAAAGAAACATAATTTGACATTGAGTGTAAATTATGTCTCTTTCTTCTTCTCCTACTGTTAAAGACAACAAATAAGAAAATAATCAATTTTCAAATGACATTTCACCCTTCCGGGGTAAATATATCTAATATACTCGAATTCCAAGCTGCATCCATCAGGTTCAGTCCAAGATTATTCCACATTTAGTACGTGATACAATTACCTAGTGCTCTGTCGGCCACATGTCCAGCGGTGTCGCTTGAATCCGAAAGGAATTGCGCGGAGATGAAGGATGGCCGCCCTACGTGATGTCCGACCACTGGACGATTTAGAAAATTATTTTATAGCTTAGCAATTTTATAGGAATTTGATTTATAACGTCATATACGATGTAGTAAATGCTTATGAGACATTTACGGATGTAATCACATACTTGTGTATAAAAAAATATTTTCAAGTCCAAGTAATGAAGAGATTCAAAGTTCTTTAGTCGTGGCGCGTGTCAAATATTGAAATAGTATTGTTATACTGAAAGATAAAAGCTTTGCACTCTTTCTTGCATTTATAAAAGAAAAGAAATTGCACGCCTTTAAGAAAAACGGGGCGGCAATAACGTTATAAATACCGTACCAACTTTATTTCCTCAGTTAGCTTTTATGATTAGTGCCGTAAGAAATGTATAACGCTCTAGTGCGTTCTACCGCTCTCTATAACTTACAGGCTAGTGGTCTTTAGTAATAGTTCAAATTATGGAAAGAACAATGTTTTTTTTTCTTTAACTCTTGTCAAAAGTCCAACATTCTTCTATAAATCTCTGTAAGCAAAATCATCCAACATATACAAGCAAAACTTAGAAAAACGATGGTTGCCTCTCGTCTCGGAGAAACTTACAAACGAGGGCTCCAACTCCCGAGATAGCATCTCCGTAGCCCGCTCCCAGCTCCTATCTCGGCATCTAGACGTCTCAATTTAAATACACGCCTTCCGAGACTCGATTGAGCTAAATTAAATGTTCTTACGTATATAGAAGCATATTCTATACGCTATTAGCTTGGGAAGTCATTAGATGGCCCGCTCAATTTATGGCTGAATAACGCTTATGTGGTTAGCATCTGGGTGGTGGCATCTTACTCAGCAGTTTAAGTTTATTTCCTTTTGGGCATTTGATTTTCTCGAACGATTTTGTTTATTCACGCAATAATGAGATCATCTATATATGAACGCATTTGTGGTCTCTGGAATGTAATTAGTACTCTGATTATGTCATAAAACTGTAGTTGCTTGTTGGTAATAACGATATTTTTAATTATCTACGTTTTCTAGTACATTGAGGATGACTTCTACTAGTTTTTAATATCCTATAAGATTTCATCGCTACTTGATAATAACCGAGGTCGAGATCGTATATCTTTGGGAGCGCAGAGGGGGGCAGTAGTTCCGTGGCTTCTCAAAGATTATTATTATAGCCGATTATACTAGTCAAGTGTAGCACTGTAACACCGGGGTACTTTAATTACACTCCCTTTCATGGGCTTGCTGCGAGAGGAGCAATTCTATAAGGGATTTACGATCCAATATATTCGCAACATCAGCGTGAAAGTGGTAGGCCAATAACTATTACAGCAACTATTGAGCTTGTGGAGGTATAAAGTACTGAATTATAGCAAAATTAACGATCGAATAACAGATTTATGTAATGGTGTTACTACTTGTTATTAATTATTACAATTAATGAAATGTGTATTGTGCTCAGAGTTTAGACTTAACTTAGATGGAGACATGAATTTAGTGATACTGGGTCGAAAACTTACTTAACTTGTAAGTTTTGGTTGAATATTAGTATTCATCCAACAAGTAATTTATCAACCGTACTTCTTTGCAACATTAAAACTTAGGTATTAGATAATTTCAATTAATAAAACAGTAAATATCCAATGATCATTGAACATGGCAATAATTATAAAGATATTAAAGCCGATATCATGTCGCCGTTAAGTTAGAACTAAGTTCAACTTAGTTCACGGCTTGCATGTTAATTAGAATTCACGTTCAATTAAAATAATCTATAAGTTACCTTACTATAACTTCTGGGTTTAAATTAATATATTCTTGTTCAGATAACAGCTATTAAAGTTCTATCTCGTAACTTTGTATGCGGCATAATAGCAATTTAGTTTTAACTTTACACGCGTGATAAATATCTTATAGGTAACGTTATTATTATTGAGATTATACTTTAAGACGTTATAATAACGTCTTCTTTATATTTATTCCGTTCGTTATTAGTTTATTAACATTTAGAGTCTCACGAGTAATCCTAATTTGAATTTCCAACACATCATTTGGAAAAATGCTCCTACACTTTCTTAAAGTGACAACTTAAAAGGCCAATACTAACCAACTAGCTCTAAATTAAACCGGAAGAAAAGCACCATAATACAAAACGCAATCCCGACGACCATAAAATAGAACTACCATTTATAAATTGCGATTCTAATACACATCTGAGTTGCGATACCGTGTCGCAGCGGTCGTCGAGTCAACTTTATTGGTGGTCCCCTATTAGCCGGCTCTTATCCGGCATCGGACGGACACACACGTTCCACGGACATTCGCTTTTGCAACATTTATTACGTTCGACATTGAGAGGTTTTTGGGATCGACAGTTAAAGGGTTTTTTATGAGGGTCTTTTAGAGTCCGTCCTTCAAGGGTTGTGATTAGGGCGAGGAGGTGTGATCGTCTAATTTAGGAGGCCTCTGTTCAACTGTACACCGCACCGTTTAGAAATGTCTGTGTATTTCTTGAATGATTCTTGTCAATCCAAGAGTCGTGATTGAGAAAGTTATTATTAGCAATAAGATACTATTAGGCAGCCTATTGTTTGATTTTTGTTTCTATTATGTTCTAATACATCTTGGTCATAAAAAAAACTATTATAGGCATCTATTTATCTTTTCGACCATGGAATTCTTATCTGCTTTCGTTGTAAGCATGTCGAAGGGACACAGGTGTTAGCAAGGGCTATAGAAAGCTGTCATTAATCACGCATGCGTTATTGCATTCTTTGGAGACTTGTCACATCACACGTCATTGGTCAACGAGGTTCTGTATAGTGTCAATTCTTGTTGATACTATTGTACGGTAATGTGTTGAAAAAAAGAGGAGATTGATGTGATTTGTGAAACCATTATGGAAAAAAGGGCCTAGTATTTCTCCTAGCGGTACTCCTTGATGGACGTATTTTTTTTTTGTAAATAAGTATTGTAATTAATTTTGTAAATAAGGATAGATTGTAAATAAGGTTTCTTGTTTGAAAACAGTAGCTACTGAATAAATTCATTGTCTTTAAGCCTATTAAACTTACATAAAATCAATTGCGCCTAATGATACAGTAATTATATCATCAGATAAAATTAAACAATATCAATATATTCAGTCTAAAATACATACAATTAATTGGACCCAATTTAACAAATTACACGTTCCATAAATATGGATCGAACGATAAAATCGATTGTAAGTAAAATAGTTAATTAATCGATTATTTTAATTGACGGTGAATATCGGTAATAGCTCAGAAGTTACTTGATACAGGGCTACAGGCATGTCGATTAAATGAGCGAATAAATAGTTTCTGTAAAATCGTAGCTGAGTTAGGTCGTATCGGGGCATTTAATTGAGGTCAGGGGTCGGACGATACGCTCGGGGTATATCGCTCGATATAGATGTCTGGACTATCAAGCAGATTGTCAACGGTAGTTTCGTTTCGTGCAGAACGTTTAACTGAAGCACTTCAGTTGATGTTTATTTTTATTGGGAAATTGCTGAGTCATTGCTTGTTAGACTTGTTGTAAATATTGTGATGGATACAGTAGAGTCTGGGAAAACACTACTGAATTCAATTAATAAGATATTGTGACTTTTGCGTCAAGTTATGACAAAAGTGAATGAAATATACCTACCTATTGAGAAAGATGACTTTGTTGATATCAATCTAAAATCAGACATCATTTCAGATACAGAAAATTTTCTTATCAATATAACTGTAAACTGTAACATACACTCCTATTGAACACCTCACATGAAAATCCTGAACTTCTGTCCTACTCGTACTGTCAATATCTGTCCAGCAATCCAACTGTCTGAACTTGTTAACGACGAAGACAGTGACCAGACGACACACTTCTAATGGATATAGTGCTCTTGTTACGTATAATGCATACAATAAACACTGATTGATTCCTGAACTGTTTACGATTTGCCCGTGTTTGGTCTACTGAACTATGCAGTACTGTTGAACCAAATGATTGGTAATTTAATTCTCTCTGTTTACTTATAACGTCAGGGCATTTGATCAGTGGGGACTTATCTATGGAGAAATTGGAAGGAAATACGGTAGTAATGTTCTTGTTTAATGTCTTATTTACTTTAGTTTTAACGTTAACGTTTCCATTTATTTCGTGGTTTGCGTTTGCGTTTTTGATCTTTGTCCCTTTGACCTTTGTGTTTAAAGGGCGAGTTGTCTTCAAGTGTCATTTGATGGTATGAGCTGTTAATATTTACATATGTAAAGTCAAAGGGCATTGGGAACTTGAGAATTAACATAATGATGATGCTTTTATTTGGATTCGTGTTTTTCGTCTTTGTATTTTGTGGTATTTGTATTGCAATCTGCTGCTTAGATGGCTATATCACTGACGATGTTTACGGTATGTAAAATCTATTACATCTTATCTAACACACTAATGACTGCAACCAAAAATTAAGTATCAAACATTAATCTACTTAGCCAAAACGCGATATGCAAATACGATTGGTGCGCAACAACAGTCGTCTCACTGCAGATCGGTTACACAATGTCAGGTGCTTCAGATAATCGCGGGTGTGTGGCAAGCCTTAATGTCATCATCTCTTCAGCTGTCACTAACTGGTAGAGAAAGCCGTCATGATTCAATTTTGTTTAGTCTTTAATCAACGTTTGACCGGTGGAACATTTGGAACTAATAAGTTGATTAGTTTGAGTAGCTGTTGGGTTCTGTAGGTTTACATTTAAACTTAGGTTGAATTGCTAAAAAAATATGAGCAGCAATTACGTAACACTTTCATTGCGTTATTTACGTTGTTAAGCAGATTCGAACCTATGTAGCAATGGATTTGCAATCTGTTTCAAAATGATTCAGATTGTGATTGATCGTGTATTACGCAATTAGGGTGCTGTTTTGTGGAAACGTTATGTCAATTTTTCTTGAGCTTATAAATGAAAAAAATTAAACAATTGATTGATTACCATTATACTGTATGTAATGAATTAGTCAAGACAAGAAAGATTTCTTCTTTCCCTAGAGACAACACGTAACGGGTACGCTCTATAAAGATCTTTTTTTTTTGCAGGTAAAAAAAAACGGAACCCAAACAAAAAAAATCAAGCGGCCTCGCTTCTCGCACCTAATTTACTAGATTGCAATAAATCTAAAACATCATTAGAGAAAAAAACGAGATGAGCCAAGCTGCGGTCCATGAGCGTCAATTTATTAGTGTCGTGGAGAAATTCTGTTCCACAGACCGACGCCATTTATGAAACTGTACGAGTGATATGTGCGAAATAAATGTTCTGGTTATGATTTAATTAAGTTTGAGTTGCTTGGGTTTTAAGTTTTTCGACGCCATATTTTGGTTTGCAAATAGTTTTTGGTTTAGTAAGGATATTACATAAATAGTTATATTAATTAATTAATTAGGTATTATTTGTTATTTATGTATATTTCATTTTAATTCTAAATAAATTATACTTCGATTGAGTTTGTAGTTTTTTTTTAATGAACTTTAGAAGTTAAATAAAATCGAAATCCTGAAAATTTTAATCACGGTGCAGATCAACGATATTGTTGATTTGCTTTGGTTTTGTTTTTTAAACCGTTGAAAAAAAGTAATGTAAAAAGTGTATGACTCTCATCTAAAAGACATCTTAGTTACTTGAGATAATAAAGTAAACTTGACTCAATTTACTTATTTTCTAATCCATTCGTGAAAATAATAAACCCAAACAATTTTTCCTCTGTCTTACTTTTTTTTTACCAAAACTACGAAATCCTTTTAGTTAATCATTTTAACAACGTTTTAAGTGTAATCGTGTGCGCAAGAGCATCGAATTATGGTCGCTTCTTTTGACACGACGCGTTATAAATTGAGCCCATTTACACCTCACGGCGCGAGAGCGGCACGGATGCGCTAAGTAGCAATAATGCCATGTTGTGTAAACGGGGTCTAATGAAATGTTTATTGTATAGTAATTAATAATTATTTTTATAGAAAGTATTGAGCTGTCTGTTTGTTTATTTGTAAGAATAGACTAGATAGATAGATCGTGTTACTATCGTGATTTAATAATAATATCTTAACATGAATTATTTTGAATAATCAATTAAAGGTAAATATGAGATAACAAGTGAATTTTTGATTTATTAATCAAATATTTTCAACTGGTTTGTTGCCTCTACTCAGAAGAAATTTAAACGAATTAATGTTTCCTGGAACATATCAAGTGAAAAAAATTATAACGTAATTGTTAATTCAATTAAGAAATTGCATCAGATTTAATCGTGAGAACTAGTTTTCCTTTAGTGTCTGATAAATCAGAAGAAACCTTGGAGTCAAAGGTAATAAAGAAGTAAAATACTTGCTTTACTATATTTTTGAGAATATTAATAAGGAAATGCGATATAAAACAAAATAAAGTGGTCATAAACCTTCTGTAATTTTTTTACCAGTAATTGGACGTGGAGACTAAAATTATATTCGGTTTAAACGAGACGAAATCTCAATTTCGCCACATTTCACATAATGTCGTGACAAACGTTGATAAACTAGTAATAAAATCGTTGGACGAGTACCATAGTGTTGGGACAAGGAACAACCACTAATCACTGTCATTCGAATTACAATTTTAGAATCGGTTATGTATTTGGTACCGATTTTATGCGATTTTTTTAATTTTTTTGTCTTGATTGAGTGTTAATTTGTGAATAGGTGACAAACTTATCTTGATAAATGATGATATCTTCAGAGCATAACACATAATTCATGTTACAACTCCATTCATTATAAAAACCCATTCACAAAAACGATCAAGCACCATTCAATCCGCCAGTCTAATTTCGGCGATCGTTTAATCGACTAGGTATAATCGAAATACACCATTCGATCGCCCACCTCTAAGTGAAATCGTGTTAGCCCCAATCATTTTGCGCAACGAATACTCACATGGAGATGACCCGTGACCATTTTCGATTTCATGTCTAAAATCATAACAATATACGTCGACTGATCACGATACAACGCCCATTATAGTAATTACATCTCAGACAATACAAAGTTCTGCTTGCAGTTGAGATGACGACGAGAATGAAATTGCGGAGCAATTTTCTTTTACGTGAGGTTTTGGCATGTGAATGTTTAAATTTGTAATCTGTTTAACAATAGTTGAGGCTTTTGCTGTATGAGTCGTGTATGGCTTCGGGTGATGAACATTGTTTGTTTTGGGTGATATTAATGCTAGTAACGGATGTAATAACGTGATTTTGAATAGCACTGATGGATTGTCTGTGTGTGGTATTTCGTGGACGTGATCCGCGACTTAGAAGGGCTCGAAGAGAAATATGTTACTGGAGGTCCTTTCTCTTTGGTGCTAACACTCTGAAACACTACATACATTGAAACGGTTGTCTTAAGTAATTGTCAGTGCTATACATTTCCTTATCTGAGATTGTGAAATTGCTACAACAGCTTTGAGACTAAGTAAGATATATTGTGTTACAGATTCCGAAGTGGAATTTAGAGAGCTTGTTTATCCTAAACATAGGTATATTTACTGAAGAAATACTACGTAGTGGAAGAAGCACCTTTGACGTTAGGTACAGTGATGTGATGATACTGAACCATATCCTTAACAATTCCTTTCAATCTTGCGAAACCTATAACTATCAAGAGCACTTCTATCGACACTATATTAATGGGCTCCTTTCATCTCAATCAAGCTTACAATATTTATCATAGTGTTACAAATGCGTCATTTATCAGCGCCCTCTGTCGCACGCTCGCGTCGTGCACAAACACTTAGCTTCGCCGCTAATTGCGCGGGCGCAGGCTTCGGGCCTCATTTATTTTCATACGGAATTCCAAGTCACTGATATGTATTGCTGAGAGGTAAAGTGCGTAATTTACAAGTATTTTAGACATCTTATACACGGTGGTAAATTCGTTCGTAAGTCGTAAGTTTCTGCGACGAAGGACGTATCTTTTGAGTATGCGCTAGGAAGTAGACTGTACAAATTAATGTGGGAAATGTACAATGGAATCCACATTTTGGCTATCTTAAAAGAATATAAAGCTGCTTCTGATTATACTAAAGGCACAGTCCAACACAGGTTCAACACAAGTTCAACACAAGTTCAACACAAGTTCAACACACAAGTTCAACACACAAGTTCAACACATGTTGAACACAAGTTCAATACAAGTTCAACATAAGTTCAACACAAGTTCAACATAGGTAGCTCAAGGTATAGTTAAAGGGTTCAACGTGATAATAATTCCAATTGGCGATGGCGTATTTAGAGCACTGACATTTTCTTCCGACAGTGCTCTGAATGTCATCCCGTTTCCGGTAGTAAAATTACATGTCCGCCTGTACCAATAAAAATATTATGATGTTTCCTTGTTTTTTTTTCTCAGAACTTATAAAAAAGAATTACATATTTTCCTGATCTCCTGTTCAACTTATTTGAAATTTCACCGTCACTCATAATAATCACTTTAAAAAAACTTCAGAACCAACTCATAGTTTGGTGTAAGCTAAGCGAATATGCGCAAATAATTTTAAATGTTCTTTAAATGTTTCACCATTGAAGAATCTCTCGAGACATTTAGCCGACAGACCCTTGTGGCAGTGCGCAACACAGGTAGCGAGATAACGCACGAAGCACCACACCACTCGCAGGTATAAGATGCAACAAAGAACATCATTTGCCACCATTATGAAAACAATATTACACACGGCCTTATTACACCACAATCTGTCCCAGTGCGCAAGCGATCCCGATCGAATATTGCTATAATTTAAACGTTATATATTTCGCATACACAGTGGTAATTTGTATAAATCACGGTTCGTTGCGACACTGCGTCACGATCGCACGAGCATCCGACGGTGCGCCCGCGCAGGTGACAATGCGCAATTAGGATTATGCGCATCTAGATCGAAGTATTTCAAGTCATATTAGAGGACCGCGTGATTTGTGATCGGGATTATTTTTGCGTGCGTGCAGTGAGTGGCCTAATGGGTCGAGGAAGGACTGAGAAGCTACCTGTGAGTGACGTCATTCGCAACTAGTGCAAAGAGAAATAGAAGAGAAGACGATTTTAAGCCAAGCAATTGCTATTTTGTGACTACTGATATTCTAGAGCAATATCAGTCGACTTCCAATCGTAACGCAAAACCTTCCCTTATTATCACCTATTTCGACAAACAATAGTTACATTTGAAACCTAAATTCAATTATATCTGTATTAATAAGATCCACGTGATAGGTTCGGTGTCAACTGCATTACTTACTGATGGTGTGAGCGCTGCGTCCCGCACGACGTCTTGCGCAAACGCACGGATTGACTGACGTATACCTACGTTGCGCGGGCGCAGAACCCGATGCCATCTACAAATTCGTGGGGCAGGTTAGTTTGCGTGTCGGTTTGTTTATTGCTCACGACATCCACAAGACGAAAAGCTTCTATTTCAATTGAATTTATTAGAAGTATTATATTTTGGTGGTAATTTTATGGGGTTGCTTGCTGTTTATAATTGTTGCCAGTTATATAGCCTGTTTATAATTGTTGCCAGTTGTATAGCCTGTTTATAATTGTTGCCAGTTATATAGCCTGTTTTCAGTACCAACGTTTAGAATTATTGGGTGTCGTAAAAGTGAGTGTCAGTATTGTGTTCGTTTGTAGATTATTTTTAATTGAGGTATCATGCAGCTACACTGAATTATTCATTTCTAATAATTATTTTATTGAAATATATTCATGGGTTTTCCATATTTTCTCAAGTTTCACGTCCTAGGGAACCCCGGGGATTCCTAATTAATGTTTTATAAGTTATAAAGGTCGTTTAAGAATTAATTTATTGGCAATTTATATTATTCAAATTAGTCGAAATTGGCCGAAACGCATTTTCACACGGTAGTTATTTATAATAAAATAATATTGCATAATTTTTATTTATAATGGTAGCTGTTTCACTAAAGCAGTTCTTACTTCTGCTGATGGTTTTAAATAATATGTAATTATAACAAAAAAAAACAAGTGTTTTCACGAACTCAGAAATCTAACAGTAAAATATTATACAAATTACTATAGCGTTATAGACATGTTGAAGGTTTTTTCGTGCTTCAGCAGTTTTTTCAAAATAACTTTTTAGTGTCCATAATACCGACGACACCGACCAGCTACTACCAAACCACCTTCAACACAAACTAGGATATTGTTTTAAAACAGTAACTGACGTTTATTGCAAACTATAAATAAATCACTACCTATCAGGATAGCCTACAAAAGTCTACAAAAACATTAATCATTTGTGGTTAAACGATATTATTATCTAGCTAACAATTAATTCAGTTCGCCACGACACTTCTGCGTATAAATCATTTGGTAATCCGATACTGCTACCGTAATTTTCTGTGATGCAGTGTCGGATTGGTTATGGGACAGGCTTGTGAAATAAAAAAGTTTTGTATGAAAATATCTTTTTTTGACTATGTAGCTGTAAATAAACCGTTTTAAACCAAAATCCGTGGTTTAAAAACCGTTTTAAATTTGTTTAAAACGGTTATTAAAGCACGGATTTTAGTTTAAAACGGTTTATTTACAACTATATTTCTGACAGATCAAGAAAAAGCCCGTTTACACGTTGCGGTTTTAGTGCTACCGGGGTTTGATTTTTTATTGTATTGAAACGATACCAGCTGTGGGTGGAACCCTCACACAAGCCGGGGTTTACTTTTAACTGTTCATTTATAAGCCGAAACAAGTAAGTAAGTAAAATCCTCAACTAAAGGAGTTATTATGGCCTCGAGTCATTTTCCCCGATTTCTACGATCATGCAAAATGATCTTAGCTAAATAAATGCGAAAGTGAGTTTGTTTGCTTGTTACGCTTTCACGCTAAAACGGCTGAACGGATTTGGATAAAATTTGGCACAAGGTTAGACCATGACCCGGAAAAGGACATAGGCTACTTTTCATCCTGGATCTGAGACGAAGTCGCGGACAAAAGCCAGTTACTTATTAATATTGCAAAATAGATTGAGAGATTTCTATAAAATTGTAAAATGAAAGTTTTGCTTTCCTATCCCTACTGAAAAGCATCAAATGTTATTTTCTATGGAGAATGTGTTACGATGTGTCATTTCTACTATTTAATGACGTCACGACTTGCGCGTGGGGAGTCTTGTTTTAAAATTAAAATGACATTGTATACGTCCTCGGTGCATGTTATCATGTATGTGAATTTATTGACTCGACAAATGATTAACATATTTCGATGCTATTTTAGTATTTGCATGAATGAGCCTACGAGATTTAAATATCGTGAACGTTTATACGACTTGATATTTTATTGGAATGATTACAATCGAATTGTTTTTATTTTTGTTAAATGCAAACTGTAGCTACGCAGCACGGTAGTGCGTTGATCCAAGTTCCCAAAAAACTGATTGCATTTTTTACTAGCCTAATTTTCCGGTTAAGCACATCAACTTAAACATTGTTAGTTGGTCATATCTGTATGTAACAAGGGCAAGTGTCGCTCCGGGTCCCGCTCACCAACATTGCACAATTTCGCGATACAAATATTATGGAAATTTAAAATCTTCAGCTCGTTTCCCACGTCTTTGTTGCCTCACATTGACATAATGCATGCGATGCCATGCTCGACGCTTTGTGCATTATACTTTGTTGTGTAATGTGATGCATGCAGTTAGGGCTGTCGTGTGCGGGGAATTTATGTGGTGAACTTTAAACGCTGCAGAGATGATCAAAATGATGCTTGTTTTTAAGCGGTTTTTAGGAGGATTATAAATAAAGTGTGAACTTTGGTATGATGTGGTTGGTGGTTTGGGCATTTTATTTGACTTGCAATGTTTAATTTCTTCAACATATAACTATATTGAAGGTAGTCTTATGAATAGAATAGAATACTCTTCATTCTATTTATTTCTCTCTTTTATGAGTGTTTTAATCGCGGAAGAAAAGACGACTGCGTAAAATAAGAGATGACGAATCTAACGATTAGAATACCTTGTAGTTGAAATTCTTTACCAGTTGTCAAAAACAAGTAAAACTCACGTTTAACATGGTACAGCCCTAAGTAGGGCAATATTATGGGTATGATTCGCGTCACGGCACTCATTGTGCTCAAGCGCCGCCAGAAAGCGATGTTTATTTTATTACTCAATCAGCTAATAGAAATGTTTTATAACAATATGCTTGTTAATGCTAACTTACTCGTACATGTGATTTTATTGGTTTATGTTTGTTGTTTATTGTTTTGACTTCTTGTTCTAATTTAGGTAATGTGTTGTACCGGTGTGTTACTCTATTGTGATATTTCAGAAAATGTCATCTTTGAATGACCAAAATGTGATAAAGAGAGAAGCAGAACAAAGAAAATACAGATCGATTGTTTGAAACATGATGTGGCTGAAGGGAAGTGAATATGGAGATGACCGGCTGATAGAAACGTTTTATTTGGAAGAAAATGTTAGAAAGAAAAAAAAGAAAAAAAAAGAAAATGACGAAAATGGCAGGAGGGCGGTGATTAATTCTAAGCCTAACTAATCCATACGAATTCGAAAGTAACTCTGTCCGTGACAGTCTGTATGTTACCTTTTCACGCCTAAACCACTGAACGGATTTCGACAACATTTGGCAAGGAGATAGATGGCATTCTGGGGAAGGACAGGGCGAAGCCGCGGGCGGAAGCTAGTATCATAAATGCGAAAGTGAATTTGTTACGCTTTCACGCTAAAACGGCTGTATGGATTTAAATAAAATTTGGCACATGGGTAGACCATGAACTGGAGAAGGACATAGGCTATTTTTCATCCTGGATATCAGACGAAGTCACGGGAAACAGCTAGTTGATGATATTGTATATTAGATATGCATGATTGTTTCTTATTTTTCTGGAAGCAAACTTTGTACAAAAGGTTCTAGTTTCAATGGAATAATACAATATTTTCTTTTTTCTTACAATATCCGTGTGCATGCCTTTTTTATATTATTAGTATTGTTTGCTTGTTATGTCTATGTTATTATTATTAGTCTATGTTCCTTGCCTTTTGATTGACTTATTAGACTTTTTATTTCTACCCAATAACCAGCGCCTTTTCCTTTCCTTTTCATTTCCAACATCAATAATCGGGATTATTCATATTATTTGAAGGTGCATTGTAGATTATATAGATTTCAATAGTTTAAAGGACAGTATGAATATAAATATCCAGCCAGTACGGATACGGGTGACGCAGCTAGTTGACAATAAGCCTTGGCTACTTAAAGCTGTAAACTTACTAATACTCAATAGAATGCCGAGTTTATTACTGACCAATGACCGTACAATAATGAATTTGACACAGAACCTATCGCAGAAACTTACAATAAATATTGCAAGGGACACGATGTTATGTCGCGAAAATGTTATGTTTTGTTATGTTTTAGATATTACGATGATTCGAAGTCGTTTATTAGAAACTTAGGTAGTTAATTATATTGCTTTCTCGTTGAAATTGTTTGTTTATGTAGTCAGTGTATTAATATGATAATTTATTAATTTACTAATGTATATAAATAGCAGATGCCCACGGCTTCGCCCGCGTGGATGTCGGTTGCATAATCAGCCTATAATGTTCCCACTGCTGGGACACCTCCTCTCTGTGAGAGGGAGCGGGCCGTAATCCACCACGCGGGCCCAGTGCGGGTTCGTCTTCGAATTTTTGGTTCTAGGACATGCCGGTTTCCTTACGATGTTTTCCTTCACCGTTTTGAGAGCAGTGGCGATGAAATAATTTACACAAAGTAAAGCGCCTGTCAGGTTTCGATCCTACGACCTCGTAAGTCGTGGCGGTTACCAATGGGCCACCACTGCTCAGGTTTTGTCAGGATGTCGGTTATTATATACTAAAACCTTACTCGAGAACCACTCTATCCATTGGTAAAAACAGCATGAAAATCGGTGCAGTAGTTTTTGAGTTTATCGCGTACAGGACGACAGACAGACGCGACGGAGGACTTTGCTTTATAATATGTAAGGATATAATAATAACAATAGAATAGTTATAATCAAAAGTAATCGCAAAAATTTTCGGATTCGATTCTCAGGTCGGGCAAAGAGTTACTGGGTTTTTCTATCAGGAATTTCTTAGTAGCAGCCCGGAGTCTGGATTTGTGCCATGGTTGATGGCAATAGGCTAGCCCCCTATTACATGGGACTTAAACATAACTGGCGAAATGTGGGTCTGCTATAGGTAATCCTGCCGAACCCTTTGGGGAAACAAGGGGTGATGTTATGTTATATCATCGCTAAAATTTGATCCGATTCAGCTAAGATTAACCCTAAAACCTCCATACTTATGCTGGCATTGTCGAATTTAAAGCCTGAAGCTACTATTGCAATAGTACGAAAATCTTTCTAGCACAATGCAATTAAAGCATGTATAAAACAGAGACACCACGAAACATTTTTTACCAATTAATGAGTATTATAACTTCTTTTTTATGACGAAACGCGGTAGCTATAGAAAGGTACGTTAACAAAGATGAGCTTACATAACATCAGCCTCCGGATAATTAAAGCAAGTTATGATTCTTTTTCAATACTCTTGTTTTATTTGGTCCCTTTCACCGCGGTACGCAATTAAAATTCAATAAAAAAAAAAGTGTACAAATATGAAAACATGTAACCGAACTTGGCCAGGTTTTTTGACACTTGAGTTTGTGTGGCGGCGTATGGAGGTTGTATGGCCGTGATGGGTCTTGGTTGAATGGCGGTTTGGTGTGGAACGGTGAATGATTATATTAGTTATCATGGCTATGGGTCGACGTGATGGAGTGACGTTTTATTGTAGTGACGTGTACGTCTCTATTGTTGCGCCGGAACTTTTAAGGGCGATTCATATACTATCGGAGGTGTAACTTTAACTCATCATCTACCTTGCTTTTTCCCAACTATGTTGAGGTCGGCTTCCAGTCTAACCGGATGCAGCTGAATACCAGTATTTTACGTGGAGCGATTGCCTATCTGACCTCCACAACCCAGTAACTGGGTAACACGATACCCCGTGGCAAGACTGGTTGTCATCCGTAACGACTTTCAAAGATCCATGAATGACAGCCGGGACCAACGGCTTAGCGTGCTTTCCGAGGCACGGAGGAGTCTCGGTATGTAAAGATGGTCACCCATCCACGGACCAACCCTGGCAAGCGTAGCTTAACCTGATGGATCGACCCGTGCAGCTGTTATTACTTAGCCATGAGCTGTAACTTAATTATTGTAGAATTTAAAAGTATACTTTTAAACCATTAATATAATAGGAATAGGCTACTGTCAAATGTGTTGGAGGACAGTATCCGAAGTTTAATCCTAAGATAAGACTATAAAAAGTAGCGATGACGTTCAAAACATAAAGCTTGTTCTAAAACGAATATTATTCGCTTTTCTCTCTTTGCAAGTGACAAAATAATCTTAAAGATTTTTGTTCTGTCAATATATTTTATACTTTATATTACTCAGGCTGCACGTTTGATTTTATCTGCGCACGCTTCTTCAAAGATCCGTTGGCGTGTAAATCGACCCTATCTGCCTCCGAGAACGAATTTGTATCGACTTGCACTTTATACTATGATTGGATCCGATGAAAGTACTTAATGGTCGATAAAGAGTACCTTATTATAATTGTAATACCACTATAGTACTACACTATGCTATAGTTTTAGTACCACATTAATTATTGAAGCACCTGATTGACGCCCTCAGCTGAACTCTCTCGCTATATTTACGACTCTTGAACCTGTTATAGATCATCGTATTATAAAATTTATAGATGCAATTTCCTGCTTATAAAATAATCTACTAGATTGTATCAATATCGATCGATATATCTTACGTTTTACTATTAATAAATTACATTTGCTCCTCTCTATAATATCTGTCAACCAATCAAAATGTGTTCTACATTTGAATTTGGAAATAGTGATGTGCACTTACCGTTGCGTATTCGGCGCAGATATCGATGGAATTGATAAAGTCGCAGACTTCATCGACGGACCAGGCGGAGAGCCGCGCGCGCGCTTCGGCGCAGAGGCATTCGCCGCGCGCATCACTACGATCTAAGGGAAAAATTAACGTCATATAAATTTAATTTATTGCTACTTTAAATCACATTTTGAAAACGATTTAAACAGAAACTAAGCCAGACAGAAGTTAAGTAATCAAACATTATACTTGGTTTATACTTTAGTGAGCGATCGTAAAATTAATATATATCCCTATGATCATGTGTCTCGTGTCATAATGAATACTTATGTGATAATATGACAATACTACGTTATAATTAGTTGATATTTAGCACTTTGGCATTTTAATAACCTTGTGATTTATTGTTAACATAAGAGACGCAGAGGTTATTATGAGAATTAATAGGTACTATCTGTTCGCCTTTGAAGATTATTATTTTATAATGAGTCATGAATAAATTATTGTATTGTATTGGTGACACATGGATAAATTAAAAGGTTTTGTTATAGCAATATTTAGTTGCCTTATTATTAATTCAGAACCTACAAGGATGAATAATAGATATAACATTTGAATAAAAAACAACCGTGCCGATAGAGAGACATGATGACATGTTCAAAGCATCATGAAAAAAGATGCTATTTATGAAACATGTATGATGCTGAGGCCGAGGCCTATAGCCATCATGGATTCAAGGATAACATGGGGCATTCAAAATCTATCTTCCACGACTATCTATATTAACAGAAGGCTACGCCAATGTTGGTTCTTTGCCACTGCTGAAGCCTATTTTGGGTGGCTCATTACCCCGTGGCCACGAGCTACACGATCAAGCGACACGTGTATTGCGACAACGACTGCAGGGAAAACAAATGAAAAAAGTTGTTTAGAGTTTTAGAGCATACCACGTCACCGCGACGCGACTTGTGGAGCGACAGAAGTAGACGGGAACAAGTGACGCGCGCGCGTTTCGGTTGATGTAAGTCGCGTCTCTCGAGGCCATGAACGGAGCCTGAGGCAGACCTAAAGCTAAATCATAAAAAACTCACCATCATTGGACACCCTGTCCCTCTCATCGCTGTCACTCCTAGTACTAGGGCTGGCAGAGAGACGCGCGCGCTTGGCCGCGCTCTCGCCGGCCGCTGATAGGTCGAGCGGCGAGTGCTCGGGTGCGCCTGCGCCATTGCGCTTGCGACGCGACCTCCCACCTCGACCGACCCGCGATATTGCTAGTAAGGTCTGCGGACAAAATGTTAGGTGGTTAGGTGGGTTAAAATAAATTGGTTGAGAAACTGTAATGGCAAAAGGTAATGTATATCTACCTATTGTTGGCGGAATGAATTTAAGTATTGGAGTTTAAACGTAGGAACTATTTTTATTTAGATTCAAAGTTAAAGCTATCAATATTAGATGGACTCCGAACTTGATCAGAAAGCCGGTTTCGTATTAAAAAACTCAATTACTCAGAAGTCCATCAAGCGGCGCATACAGTACAATGTTAAGCAAACATGAAAGGCGAGCTGGTAGGCTATTATCTGATCGAGAGCACTCTCGTATCGTAAGTGGTGAGCATTCATCATAATAACGTTCCGAGCGTCACGCTCCGCGCCCGCGGGTCAAATTGCAATCTATCTTTTTTAATTGCCACGCGTACTAAAAAAGGCGAATGCAGGGTAATTCCGAATAAAATTCAGACGGAGGCGCGCGCGCGTGAAATGAACACGGCTGTTAAAGTGCGCACGCGGCCGCCTGCGCCTGCCTGAGTAGCGGCTAGCGGCTACGTGCTGAAGCAGAGCACCCGCCATAAATCTTACCGATTTATTTCCGCGTCGCCCCTGTTTCTCTTTATAGGTGAAAATAAATTTAAACTACTATTTATAGATCGCTTTAACCGTAAAGAGAAATGTAACAAATCATGCCCCGACGGCAATTTGATCTCGATTGCGTATCATATGAAATTACGAAAAAACACGTGATGATCACTTTATGTCGCTGCAATTTAGCTAGAAAGTCGAAATCGAATAACTGTTATGATTCCACGCTGCAATTTTGTCGTGTCTCTTATTGCACTCGTGTGCAAAAAGTCAACTGATTTTAAAGTCGAGTTGTGTTTCGATTTCACATCCCATCACTAGCGTGTCGCGGGGCGAGCCGGCGCGCATGCGCGGCGCGTGCCGCGGCCAATTAGTGCAGCTCCAGTTCCTTTTACAGTGGAGAGTCGAGTCGAGTCGGTTCGCTGGCGAGCAGGGGGCGGGGCAGCACTATTACCCTGCCGATTGTGCGCGCACCGCACGCTCTGCAGACGAACGGCAATTAACACTCTCTCCACTATACCTATGCAACACCGAAGGAAGTGTAAAGGTCGTGAGCCTTATCAGATTTAATTGCATCCATTATTACTGGAAAGGAAGCGGGGTGCTCACCGCGCATTATGATTTTAAAGAGGTTCAAATTAACATAAACGAGCTCCGCTCGATGGAGATGCGTCGCGCGATAACGCCTTATGAATTTTACGAGACATTTTAATCACAGCCGTGAACTATGAAACGGTGTTTGATGTGTAATTAAAACAGGAAGGTCAGTGAGCACTTGTGTATATAATTAATATGAATTACAAATGTACTCTTTTGAAATGAAAACTCATCTGAGCGTAAATTATTTCATAGGGGCAGTGGCCTTGCCATAAGTAACGTACATTATGAAGTAATAAATACGAAACTGTATTTTTTTCTTAAAATATAATTACCCTAAGAAATAGCTTGGAAATAATTATAGGGATTTATGTAACGTATATTTTTCAATTATTTATGATTTGGAACTTCCTGTTTGGAAATAAAAAATATGAAACTAAAAATTGAATATTAGGAAAGTACACAAATTGCTTATTATTATCCCAAATTAAAGAAAGTTATGTTTCGTTTATATTAGGGTAATAGAAACCACAATGTCTTTCCAAATTAAATATAATACGACAATCCATTATAACATTGCTTCAAAAGTTCAAACAAACAATTTTTCTTTCATTTAAGGTTTGAAAGTTTAAACTACAAAAAAATTAGTTTCCTGTTTCCAAAATAGTCTTGAAACGAATTCCAAAATTATATTTTAAGCACCAATTAGATTTGATGTCTTAAAAATTACACTGAATTTGAAACCATTAACCTATAAGAGCGAATGTCACCAATGGAACTGAACGCGATCAGAGGACTTAGACAAGTGACAATCGCTTCTAAAGCGTTTCGTATTTCTACAACGACTTTCAACAAGATTGACATAAGCTTTTCGATAGCTTGTGTCAGTCCTATACATTTTTGCCATTTCTATCATCGTTATTGCTGATAGAATGTCACTTTGTCTAGGGCCTAAGGATATCTAAACCGCTTTCAAGAGTTGTCAGTGTCAATATTCCACTACAATGACAGCAGTGGCAGCTCTTCAATACGGCTGAGATGAACTTGTTGCGTTCAGTTTTATTGGTGAAATTCGCTCTTAGAGTCCATATAGCATGTATAGAATAATCCCTAGATTACAGTACTGTCTATAAGATAGCAACATCGAGTTTAAGAAAAAAATTGGCAATGTAGAGCGTCGTGTCTGTCTCCTAAACCTCGATTTCAAAGTTGAAGCTTCAGTAAAATATCGCTTACCTTAGTAGAACTCATATCCAGCATGACAGGGAAGGCTGGTAGTCGTGGCGGCCCGCCCTGCTTGCTGGCCAGCTTCGTGAACAGGCCACCGAGAGGCGCGTCCGTCGCGTCCTGCGCAGGCGCCGCGGTGCGCACCTCGCCGAAACCATTCATGCGGTGGAAGTAGCTGAGTGGAGAAGTTTATGGTTAGATTTTTTTTGGTGATAATAACGTATATAATAATGAGATAATACCATATTTGGTTGCTGTAAAAAGTGGAGTAATGTCCAATAAAGATGTGCTAGTTTGTGTCAGATTATTATAAAGCTTAAATGATGATATTCTGCCTAAATTATATCATTTTTGTAGTCGGTACAAATAAATTTTAGATTTCGTTTCTTATGTTATCTATTAATAGAGATAAACATACAATTTCTAAATTTTCACATTTACGTATAATTTTATTCACACGGTGAGTGTTTTATTTGATAAATTAGAGGTTGCATTAATTATTTGTAGTTAATCTGACTCCGGGGAACTAACGTGTTCCTTAAAGTTTATATTTCTATTATATTTGTAGTGGTTAAGTATTGTTTGTAGGTATTAATTAAAACTCATTATTTATTATGGATTTATGTCATTAGCATAATAACACGTGAGGACTAAAGACGTGATAACTGTACTTCGACAAATCAGATTGATTTTAACGCTAACTAATGAAATACGACAATCACAATATTTATGCTAATATATCTGAGTCAATAAATTCAACAGGCCAGCGATAATTATCTCGCTATCAAAACAATTCCGATGGTATTTGATGGAAATTAATGAGGATCTGTTTAGAAGTTAATGTCTCCCGGCCCCAATAAAAAACCGAATTTATAACCTAATTTTTCACCCTTTTTTATTATACTTACGTTTAGTTTTACCCAAGAGTTCTTTGATGTTGAAGAGAAAAGTGACAAATGATTGCGATATTTTTATTGAGTCGACAAAACTATAAATAAGAGAACGAAGTTACGAAGTACACTCATTTTAATTTATTATAGACAAGTGAAATAAAATATGTAAACTCAGAGATTTTCTTGAAGTTTAATATGTTTTTAAGATGCGACCCGAACGAAACACCACTTAGAAATTCCGTTTTACGAATGCAAATAGATACGACAACGCTCACGTCGTATTTGGTAATTAAAATAGACAAAGTTCAGCGACCGCAGATGACCAATTCATTAATATAACATAAGTTCACACGGACAGCTTCGGTTCTCACGAATCATGTAAATTTGTCGACTAAACGTAAGTTTTCAAATCGATTAATATGCTAATCGATGTTGGGCATCACTAGCATCGGTCGGTGAACCGCGGGTCGCATACTATTGTGACACCGGCCGTGTGAAAAATGATTGATGAATGCGAGTATCGAATCGAGAATCGATAATCGGAAATGGATTAGTCGATAACGACTGCGTATTAACTAAGGAATTTTATACATGTATTAATTCTAAAAATGAATGTAGGTAATCATTTGAAATGGAAGCAAGGTTAATGTCGTAATTTCAGACTACAAACGAGGAGTGTATAATTTGCTTATTCTTTTTGGACATTAAATGAACTGCATTAGTGGTTTATGCCTCTAATTACCTAATTTTGATCCGCCTACAATTACGTTCGTATGTGTAATTAGGGTGTTTTAATTGCATTTTCAGCCTCTTATGTCAGTTGCTTTTTTTAATTGGAGTTTTATTATTCTGTTTTACTAATTGTACACACATCGAATCTAAAAATATTTTTCCCAAAATTTTATCATAGCAGCATTTTTTCTAACATTTTCAGAAGCTAAATCTGCCTTTTACTATAAGCCTTATTACTTTACGTTTTATTATAAGGGGGTGTCCATATAGCAGTCGTCGATGGCGTGCGGAGGGCCTAAACCAGTGGCAATCGACTTTCAACAGGTTTGACATAAGCTTTTCGGTAGGTTACGTCAGTCCCATACATTTTTGTCTTTCCATCAATTGTTATCACTGATAGAATGTCACTTGTCTCGGCTCACAGGATTAATCAGGTGATAAAGACTCCCAGCTTTTACATTATAGGATGTTGCTTTCAAGGACTTCTTTTTATGAACTGACGCGCTCGGGCGTTATTCATGCGTTATAAACTTATGAATTATACTTACTCGTTACTATTGTGCGTGTTGTACCGCGCGGCTAGCGAGCGCATGATGTCGGAGTAGTTGCGCGGCGGGTGTGCGGACGCAGGTGGTGCGGGCGCGTGCGGGCTGCCGCGCTCGGGCGGAGTACCAGGGTACGATGAGGTTGAGGGAGTCACGCTGCGGGACCTGGTGATGAGAGGGGAATGAAGGTTTAGAACATTAAGAGTGGCCTGTAGAATACATCTATCCATCCTATCCATTTCGTCATAGTTGCATAGTTATTCTAAATTAAGTACAATGTAATTATATATATATTATATATTTTTTAGTGATATTTATTTTAGGAGTATGTATGTAAGTATATTCTCATATTGGATGTTTATATTTAAATTAGTGAATTGTTTCTTATTTTATGTATTTTGTATCTCTTCTACTCTTACACACGTTGTCTACATCTCTTCTATCTACTTTCCTATCGCAGGTATGCTGGAAGAGATTTCTTTAGAAATAAGCATTGCCCTTGTACGTATTTTTCTGTTCCTTTCTTGTTGTCAGTATTTATATGTGTGTGCATAAATAGTTAAATAAATAAATAAAATACATTTTTATTTAGTCTTTGTGGTCTTTGGAGATTAACAGTTCGCATCAACAGTTTACTGCTACTCCAGTTACTGCTGCTGCACAAGTAAAATAATTAAGCTTAGCTCGTTGCTTAGTGATGCTACTTGTGTCTGGCACGGGGCACGCATCGGCCCGCATTGAAGCGTCAGCATTGCTTGCTACAAGCAATAAAGTAAGCTGGCTCTTTGGGCGGCTGTATTCTTCTTTTCAATAGAACGTTGGAGAAAAATAGCGAGGTTGGATGCATTGTACTGCCGATGCGGTTTATGGTTAAGGATTCTTGATCTCGCATTGCATCGGTATCCTACAGTCATAGTAGTGTATTTAATATGAGGCGCTTCTTTTAGGAGATTTCAGCACTATTCCATGGAGCCTCTTTTTTGTATCATCTATCATAATTATCTTCTGCAACTTACCTGGAAGCGTTGGAGTCATGCGGGCTGAGCCGCTCGCTCTTGACGGGCGCGTGCGGCGCTGGGGTGGGCGTCGGCGGCGGTGCGTGCGCGGGCGACGCCGCATCGCGCGCGCACCGCCGCGCGCCCCCGCCCCCGCCGCCGCCGCCTTCACCTGAGGGACAAAGAAATTGATCGTTAGTATTGGCAAGGAGTATGCAATAACAAAACATGAAATTTTGCATGAAGGGACACCTTAATTTTGTTTAAAAAAAAATACTACAAATTGTGGTCTTCACTTTCTGAAATCGCCTTTAAATAAATATTCTGTGCTAAAACGTGTAATTATGTATTATGGTCTTCCGAATTGCTTTTGAAGTCTTGGCAGGAAGGTAAAAATCTAAGAACTGCACTTCAATACTTCACTTTCATCCTAAAATCTTATATATTAGCATCGATTGATCTCTCACAGTGAATTGAAAAGCTCTCTTCACCAGTGTGGAGCCAACAAAAGAAATAAAAGATCTGTATTAAACAGCAACAAAATACTCGCTCTTAGCACTGATTTCAATAGCACTTGTCCGCACCGCACCTGAGCACTTCCACTAACAGCACTGAAACAAAATTGTGATAAGTGCGGTTCGGTGGAACAGTTTATTTATATTATTTTCAGTCTCCGAACGGCACCTACGACATACTAAACAAAACACGCACCGCCTCTCTTCCTTCGAACAGTTTGCAATTGTTAAAAAAGTTAACCTCACGAACAATTAGTACCGCACCGAGTCGTGTGTTAGTACAGAATCCGGTTGGCGGCATTCACTGACAAAAGAATAAATAAAAAACGGGACAAGCGTGAACCTAGGTTTTAATAGTAGCCGGTAGATTCGAATCGGATAAGTACCTGCAGTCCACAGACTCTTAGCCTTTCGACTTCTTTATCGAAATCCGCAAAGGAAATAGTAATAAGCTTGATCTTAACACGATAAAAAGTTATACTGTACAATTTCCGATCTACCAAGCCGGCAAAACTGACAAAACCATAACCACCTGTTTTATACTTTGACACATAGATAAAGTAGTTACTTTGACACAAGTGACTTCAGCCGCGGTACTTCAAGGGCGGACCTTACGTTTATCTCTTACTCATATTTATTCGGGCACTGGCACGGATCTGCAGGAGGTGTCAAAAGCTCAGTGGCCGAGGCATCTCGACATTCCGATAGAATCTCGCGGCTCGTTTGAACGTGAACCGGAGTGCGCGAAACTCGGATACTTTCGTCCCGATCTCGGCGATCTCCGGAATTAATGAGCACCGAGGTGTGAAGTGTCGCACTCGCTGTTGATAGCAAGCAATGCGTCGCACAGGTTTTCCAAATTCTTCAGTGATTTTGATAAAGAATGTCGTTTTTGTGGGATTATTTGGTGTTGTAATGTTAAATGTTGGGTTTTGTGATAAATGGGGTATTTTTTTGGTGATGAAAATATATTTTTTAACAATTTTCAGCTTTCAAATATTTCCAGATTCAGCGGGTAAATAAAGAAAATCTTAATTTTATTTCTATTGTAATGGTTTCCCTCTATTGTTATTCTTGTATGATACGATTATTCCACTGGATTCATACGATCACTAAATTAGAGAAAACAGAATAGTGTCAGCTGTTTCTCATCTCACAGTCACAAAATTCAAGTGAAAGGATAAACAAATTAAAGTAGGCCTACTACTACTAACAAAACTTTTCCTCTTTAATTACGGCTGCGAACATAACTTAATGTCACAGTAATTATACAAGCTTGTCACATCCAGTTGTTGTCTATAAATCACAAATGATTCATTGTGAGAATAACCTGCTACTTGTCATAGCGAAATAAGCGTTATTAATAACACCTTTTACGCTAGTAACCGTTTCACTCTTGTTAAGGCTTGGTTATACAGTACGAGATGCTGGTCTGACAGTAGACAGCTACTGCCTCTGTATACTCGCATAGCAGTAGCTCGACTCATATCGACCACCACGATGAGAATGCCACTAACAAGTAGTCTACTGCTCGAGAAACTAGAGCATCGCTCGCATTATAGCGTGGTGTGGTAGTAATTTCAGTAACTTGGATGCGGGCTACCGACTCGCAGATGACAGTAATTCAAAATCAAAATCAAAAGTCATTTATTCATACGAGGCTGAGAATCAGCACTTTTCGAACGTCAAAATTACATAAGACAGTCCCCCAAAACGCCCACCCTTCCAGCGACTTGAAGCGTTCAGGTCACACGGTGCGTAATACTACCAGCTATCTAATTGCGTAACTTATTTTCGTAACAGATTAAGACTAATCTGTTTCATTTTGACAGTTCAACAACATTCATTGCGTTATTTACGTTGTTGAGCAGATTATTTTTCGAACTTATGAAGCAATAGATTCGTCATTTGTTTCAAACAGATTCATATTCTGATTGATTGTGTATTACGCAGTTTGGGTGCTAGCTAGCTCGCGCGGTAGCTCACTCTGTGTGTAACCGCCTTAACTCCAAAACTCGGTAACATAATATTTTTCACAGGTGTTACTTTTGATTGCAGTTATGATAATGTTAATGTCATTATTAATGTTGGTAAACACGCAGATTTGCATGTAATTTGTGAGGATTGACCTGAAAGATGTTTTTGTGAGGTCAAGAAGAAAGTGACGAGAGTGGTTTACGTGAGAAAAGGTGAAGTTTAATGTGTTTCCGTGACTTTTTAAGAGGTTATTTATGTTTGTTGGTTTAAGAGCTGATAAATATGTTAGAGTAGATGAGCCGGTGAACTTCGTATAACATGAGATGGATAATATTGACCGCGTCGTGTTATCGTGTGCTACGGTTTGAGTTTCGTTTGGTAAAAAATCAGGTTTTTTGGTTTTTCCTAATTTTCTTTTTGCTTAAACCAAACCAGTATTGAGGCGAACAAAACAAAAAAATAAAATAAAATCGGTCGAGACATTTTCGAGTTTTTGCGAGACTAACCATGACAATTGACTATATTTTATATACTGATATATAAAATACAAATGTGTGAGTCGAAGAAAATGTATGCCATGGTTTTCGTATCGTTGCTATTTGGTTCTTGGTTCGATTTAGGATAGGAAGAGTTATGTTATAAAATAATGGTCATTCACTAAAGTTTTGTAACTTAAACGGAAACATAAATAGCCGATAAGATCATAAGTTATCTCCGTCTCTCACATTACTTAATAGATGTAACTGACTTCTTATTAAGTAATAGCAATATAACATTTAAAAATAGTCCATTGTCGACCATCTAAATAATAATATTAACCTCTATTGAACACGCACAAGGCAGCTACCATAGCCACGTATAATGTTATGAGAAAATTATAATAAATTGACGTTTTTGTATTGAAAGAAGCGCCCAGCGTAGGCAGCAGACATTTTTGTTAAAGAATGATATACACTAGTGTAATGATAACATAATATTTATAAAGAGATTATGGACCACATACGTAGAATAACGAACGTAACAATATATGGACAGATCCGGGTTATATTTTCTAAATTTCGGACTTAGGATGTCAAAGTGGGAGTTCCGTGGGCAAGATAAATGGGTTCACAAAGTTGATCCGCATAATATGTTGTATCTGTCTCTATTACAATAGAAACGAGTTGTAATTTATCAGGTTTTAACATCAGATAAAAGGTGACAAAGTTTTCCGTATTTGTCTAAAGTGAGGAATGGTATTTCTTGTATTCTATAATAATAATATGTGGTTGCTCCGATTTCTGACAGATTTATGCTAAATGATGCATTAAACTACGTGGGTTTCTTAAGTATACCTAATAATTTCGTTAGGAATCATCTGAATTGCCAATGGACGTCAGATTTAGCGACAAAAAACACTAAAATGCTGCGGGGTTTTCCAAAATTCGTACAAAATTAGAGACAATTTCTAACTCTGTTTATCCTCCTGTTTCTGAGTGCTTAAAATCTTACGGCTCGGTTATTAGCCGGCGGCAAAAAATAGCCAATCGAATAACTTTTCAAAAATAAGATTTGAATAATGATCACATTGGCTTTTTGCTTTTAGAAATCGAAAATAGTACGCACTGTAGAAAAATCTCACAAAACCTGCAAAATAACATCTAAACTCGATCCTCATAATCATAAAACAAACACAACATATCTACAACATTTATAAAAAAATATTAAATGTTGAAATTTTGCAGGAAGTGATCGGTATTTACGATGGCGACCAATGAACGGTGGTTTCCGGCGTCGAAGAGAGTCTATAATGAGAGGAAATGATCCGTTAGAGTAGTAGCCTTGTGTGGCCGTGGCCACTGGCCAGCTGGCCATGTCAACTGATTATCCAAATACTTAGCATGTGAATATGAGAGTGGAGGTATTAATTTAAATATGGAAGGTTGCTTTAAAATGGCCGTTTGATTTGGTGGCGCGGAAGGGTCAAATTATAATGTTATGTGACCCTATATTTTTGAACCTCGTTTGATTTTGGATTGGGAACGCTATTTCGTTCTCAATCCAAAAACAAACAAGTTAAATAAATAATATTTATAAATAGTATTTTTTGATAATTATATCATTAATTTGCCAAATGCCGTTGTTACGGATTGATCTTAGCTCGACAATTCATTTGAAAGACTGGTATTTAATGTTAAGAGCAATATTTACAAGAGCATCAAGTTCTCCTCATATGAAATCAGCCTAATGAGTCTACCCCAATAACACAAACCCCTACTATACTTAACTAAAACCCTGTGAACTTAACAGAATCTATTACCAAAAGAGATAACTCGTAACTAACAATTGAATAACAACTAACTATAGACAGTTAACCAATTGCAGTAGAACAAGGTTCAATTAACCTCTGGTTAGAATACCCGATGGTAATACAGCGTGTAACACTACATTGTTACCGGTCGAAGCGTTTGACTTGACACCTTAGTAGCGCGTGTGGTCCAAGTGAGGAACGATGGCGGGAGTCTGAGTGGAGTTACTTGAAAAGTATAATATTGGATAAATGGTTTTATATGAAACTATACGCTATTGCCCGCGATTTCGTCTGCGATCCAAGGTGAAAAGTAGCCTATGTCCTTCTCCAAGTCTAGGTCTACCCATGGGCCTAATTTCATCCAAATCCGTTCAGCTGTTTTAGCGTGACAGCGTAACAAAAAATAAACACTTTCAACATTGACAGGAACTAGAGATTTCAACATGTTTTGTCGTGAATGTTTCGCCAGTGCAAACGGACGGTTAGGATTACTAGTATAGTATTATCTGGATTTATTAACAAAGGCGCAATTAGTAAGTAGTAGGAAGCATTAGTTACGACGGTAAAAAATCTAAAAGACGTGTTACATAATATTATTTTACTTTTTAAGGTAAACCCAAGATATACCTGCATGGATTGTCATTGATGTTGTATTGTGGCAGGGTATGACAGCAACAATGAATATGGTTTAAACGTCTATTTTACACACAATTTAATTTCATCGTTGAAGTAATTTTGCTTCTGATTTTTAAAAGGAGTGAGCATTGTGTTGAGTCGGTGCAGAGCTTCTACATTTTATTACGAAAAAGCATTCGTTCACACGTCGCCGTCACCGCTGTATTACGGCACAACACTGGTAGGGTCAGCACCGTCGTCAAACAAGGTACCGTTGGCAGCGCACCTGACACGAATGACGGCGCGTCCACCAAACAGACTGCCTGAGTGATCGGTACCGTTCACAAATATGTGTTCGAAGCGCGCGATTATCGTGTGCGGTACTTTTTACTACTGGATGCGGTATTTAGCAGATGGGCACTTTAAGTACCCTGGGGGTACTTAGAGAAAAGTTACTTTTAGTACCGAGGTACTTACAGTAGGCCGCACGTTAAGGATCCCGCAGACAGGCGCGACGCGACTCTGGTGGAATAATTTCTATGAAAGCTTCACGGAAATTATTAATAGTAGGCCAAGTGTACGTATGATATTCATTTATTTTACACTAGCTATGCCCGCGGCTTCGCCCGCGTGGATGCCTTGACAAATTACATACTCCTCGAGAACGACTCTATCCATTGGTGAAAACAGCATGAAAAACGGTGCAGTAGTTTTTGAGTTTATCGTGAACAGACAAACAGACAGAAGCGGCGGAGGACTTTTTAAAATAATGATGTAGTGATTATAGTCGAGAGTCGAGATATCAATTATTGGCAATTGTAGTGCAAGATGATCTCAGACTAGATGTAACGAAAATCTTTGGAGAGAGGCGGATAGCAGCTGGATGACAACTGCCGAAGATCTAGTTAAATAGCGTATGATTGGAGAGGCTTATGTCCAGCAGGGGATTGCTATGGTCTGACTTAAAAAATGACAAAAACTATTGACAATAATTTTTCTCAAGTTATGTGTCTATGAGGTTCTGTAATATATCTCTAAGATAAACCTTTCCAATAATCTTATCAGTCTCTAAAACAAATAATAAGCACGACTAATTCCACCTCACCCACTCAATACCCAACTAATTGATTGCCTCAATAATCATGTTTTGTTAATACCTCCTCCACTCCTGCGCAGTTTGAAGATGTTTAACGTTGATCAAACAAAGATGCCGTCCGAGATTGTTGACTGAGTATCGGTTGAGAGGCTGTATGCAGTGAACCGAGGCTGGTTCGGGGAAATGAAGAGGCTTTAGAGAATGACAAACTAACTGTGAACCTTTGGAGTTTGTTGGTTGATGTGATGATGTTGACTTATTGGGAAGGAGATAGGTGGGATGATGTGGATAGAAATGCGGGGCTATTCCATTTATCCACCCCAAAAAAACCACCATAATTAATAATGTACACAAGTAATCTGTGGAAACGTTGTGGATTGTACATTTTTGCATACGACATACCATATTTTATTATAACATACATTGTACAATTGTTTGTTTTCCCAAAAATAAATGAATAAATAAGGTGGATACTCGGATACGTATGTCCGAGAATCCATCCTAAGCCTATAAATTCCGTTTATCCAACTAGGTCTAGGGTGGATTCTCGGTCATACGTTTCCGACTATCCAATTTAGGGTGGATAAACGGAATCGCCCGAAAAGTGAATGGTGGTGGTGGTAAAAGAGAGATATAAAAAAGGTGTTTGAGTTTGAAGTGTTATATTTAGATGTTTTGCGAACTGTTAATAATATGTTCTTCTTATCTATTTATAAATGTTATATATTATAATGTATTTTTGTTTGTAATTAATAAACTCAAAAACTGCTAGACCGATTTTAAGAACTCATTCACAAGTATGATGCTATATGTATTATCAAATTATCACTGAGTAACATATGCAATCATTTATAAAGATACGCTTAAGTTTTAAGTTTTATAAAGTTTTAAATAATTGTGGTGCGCCACGTACGGTAAGTCGCAAAGGAATTTAGAGAATTTGACTTTAAAATCTAAGAGACCGACGCCATTTAGGTACATGCCTAGTGGGGTGCATGGATTGAGAGGATTTTAGTCAAAGCTTATAAGGTTAAATCTACAAATAGATCGATGTTGATTCGCTGATTAATTAGAATAAACTATAAATAGCTTTAAGTTCCTCAATCAAGAACATGACTCATATTTAATTAATTATGTGTAAGATCAATATTATGATTAGGTATTTGTTGATAATATCATAGGTACTTATTACGTCTAGAAGTTGGCAATACGTAGCGTGCTTCCGTCCTTATTATGAGGGTACTAATAAAAACACATTATAAGATATTACTCATTCTGTGCTTCGGGAGAAGTCTTGATAATAAAATATGTCATAGCTCAGCTCGAAACAACCATTTGCAATTGATCAATTGCCATCAATTTGTATTGTATTAAAAGTGTCAATCGCTTCAATTGCATTTGGCAGACGATCAATTTGCGCATCAATGTGTTTTAATCTCGTAAAAATTGAAAATTGCAATTGATCGTTACGGCGACCCATAACTAATATGGTATTATTTATTTTTAGCTATCTAGGGTCAACCCTATGCCCGCTATATGCCGCTGCGTGGGTGGGGTGACGTTGAGACCTCCCGTGCGATAGGGTCGTCATGTTTCAAGGATCTATAATATGATGTGACCTGTCTAGTCGTGTGCTGAAAAAAATTATGTCTTTAGAGGATTTGTAAAAAAAAAAATTTTTTTTTTTTTTATCGAACTATATCATGCCTTTTCCCCCTTGGGATAGGGCATGATTTTGTGTTTGTTTACCCCCATGGGTAGGCAGAAACTACAGAACGCCATCTGCTACGGTGCATACTCCTTTTTTCTTAAATTATGTGTCTATAAGAGGCTAAAAGGTTCTGAAAACATGTCTCTAAAATAGATATATCCAATAATTCTATCTCTAACACAAATATAAGCACAACTAGTTCCACCTGTAGGGGATGGGTCGGGGGAACAACAACACGAGGACGAAGTCGCGTGCAGAAGCTAGTAAATATTACAGGTTCTTCCGCCGATATTTCATAATGATAACGTATCAATTTGCGACGAATCGAATGATTCATAATTGAATTATTTTGAAACTTAAGTTAAACAAGATCTTAAATGTAATATGGATCTGTTTTTATTGCGTGTGATGGAATTGCTTAATAATTTCATCCGTTTGATTTTAATCAAATCTTGTAATCAACTCACCCAATCACGGTTCACTGGACATAAGATCATAAAATATATAAATTTATTTTTATTTGAACACATAAGACATCTGTTCAGTCTGATTAAATATCATAAAAATAGGCTGAATAAGTTTCATCTTCAGCTTTTCAATTAAAACTTTTATAAACATCAAAATATAAGGTCTCGAACAATTTCTATGAAAACTTCATGGAAATTGGTCTACAGGTGTCGCGTCGCGCCTGTCTGCTGGTGCCTTTAAGAGTAGGAGGTAGCCACTCTTAACTAATAATCAATCAATCTCTATTATTTATCTATATTAATTCCAAATCAACCACCATAAAACTCATTTACACACCACCTGATCAATATTGCCCAATCAATAACCAATATCCATGAATACATTTTCTATGACCACTCCACGCTATCCCAGGCACGTCTCGGCACCTGTTGTTTGCCCAGCCGAGGGCGGTCCAGTGTTCAAACAGCTTTATTTGTGTTTGGATAGCAACCACCTGCATGTTGCCGGTAGTGGCTGGTTGCTGCGACCTTGTGGGTCGTAGCAACCATACGCTTCAGAGTTATAGGAAATAGAAGTATGCATGGAGCGAAGAGTTTTGATGTGAATGGTGGTGTTTTGATGTAAATAAATAAAGCATAGCTCGTCTCAAAACCCGGCGAAACAGAGGATCTACTATCTAAGTAAAAAATACGTAATTTCGTCCAAAGTTATGGGCGTTTCCTTCTCCGTACCACCTACGGACATAAGATTAGTTTGGGTTCCGAAGTAAGAATGAATGACAACACGATTAAATAGGGGGCCTAGTCTACTAATTTTCAAACGTGTCAGTGGTCTCACAATTATCAGTTTTTGACAGATATGCCATACAAAATCTGTCAAAAACTGATCATTGTGAGAGACTGACACGTTTGTAAATTAGTAGACTTGGCCCCCAGTTGTCCTTACTCCAAATGTGTTTTATGTCCGCCTGAAAAGTTAATTAATCAGGAGTAGGGTTAATTCCGTATTATTGAACTGCATTCCGACGGGCAGGTATCTTCATTGACGGACAAACGTCCACTGGCGTCCACTGGCGACATGCCACGGTAAGGGATTTTTATGCGATGAATATAATTATAACTTATAAGTATGACAAACTAGCGGCGCACCGCGGTTTCACTCGCGTATGTCTCGTTCCCGTGGGAATATCGGGATAAAAAGTATCCTATGTGTTAATCCAGGTTATAAACTATATGTTTGCCAAATTTCATCCAAATCCATTAAGCCGTTTTTGCGTGATTGAGTAACAAACATCCAAACACACAAACTTTCTCATTTATAATATTAGTAGGATATCTCTTGCCATTCCCCCAAAACATAGCATATTTAACGAATGCGAATTTCTTTTTCGGAAAAACTTGTCACAATGCATTGCTTGTGCAATGCTTATTGAAATGTCTGTCTAAGTTTTCTTTTGAATTCTGTTTTGTGGATGCCCGAAACTACTTACTGGAGTATACTAAAAGCGATGCAAATATTTGTTCCGAGCGGGAATGGTACCTGCAACCCTTAGTGCGATAGAAGTGTAATATCACAGCACGTGGCATTTTTATTTATTCTGCGTATTCTAACGACAAAGACCTTTAAGTAATTTACGAATCTATGATTAATTTTAGGAGAATGTAGATCTGAAAGCGGTGTCTAAATACGTAGAACATGGTACTAAGTATCCGTGATAGCCAATCAGCCACCTGCGTCGCCGGCAGTGGCAGGTTGCGGCCTTGTAAGGCAAGCAACCAAACGTTGTATGAATGCTTTTGTTTGTGTAGATTGTGTACAACAAGCTTAACTTGATTTAGACTGCAATGATTAACGTACAATAGCGTAGGTATTGGGTAAACTAAAATATTAGGTAGTATTTCCTTGACTCACATAAAATTGATTTAAGTTTAGAATAAAATAACATCACGCATTTAATACTTGAAGGGATCGGCAGAGGTGTACCTATAGTACACCCACATTTCGCCAGTTATGTTTATATCCCATGTAATAGGGGGCGAGCCTATTGCCATCAACCGGGCACAAATCCATACACCGGGCTGCTACTGAAAATTTTCAGGTAAAAAAGAAACAATAACACTTTGCCCGACTCGGGAATTGAACCCAGAACCTCATGGTCAGGAGTAGCGCTTGCGACCACTAGACAAACGAGGCAGTTTAGAACATTTGTACACATTATAATAGAAACACTAGCTGATGCCCACGGCGCCCGCGGGGATGTCGGTTATTATATACATACTAAAACTTAACTCGAGAACCACTCTATCCATTGGTGAAAACCGCATGAAAATCGGTGCAGTAGTTTTTGAGTTTATCGCGTACAGGACGACAGACAGACGCGGCGGAGGACTTTGTTTTATAATATGTAAGAATATAAGTATAATTACGATCTATCAGAATGGATATCGATTCTAAGATCGAAAAAGACAAGTTACAGAGTAAATTCAATAAAAAACAACATTGTTTTTTTTTTACAAAAGTTTTGTATTTGATATTTACTAACTTCTGAAACTCCTCTACCATTGTTTCAAAACATCTCGAACAAATACTCTTGTCACCCGCTCTATAAACAAAGCAAGCACTTACTAAGTACGTAAGTACCTACCTACCTACAGGCAGTACTGGCATCCCAAGCGTGGGCTACACAAACTAATGTAACACAGTAACACAAACATTGACTCCCTACGTCACCTGCTTAGCACTAAACTGTTAGCGTCGTTAAGATTCCGAGGAACGGCTCTCGGGAGATAGTGACGCGGTTAGTCGTTTATCTGAACGGTTATCGATGTAGTCGATAGTTAGAAGTTAGTTTTTTTTTTTGATGACGCGAAGGCAAATGATGTTTTTTTTAAAGACAGAGATACAAGTCTTCTTTATTTTATATGTATTTGCTAGAAGAGTTATCATCATCATTTCGGCCATGAGACGTTAACTTGGACATTGGCCCCGTCGTCCATCTTCCCAGTTTCACCACTGCAGGTTGATTATATGAAATATCGTAACTACTAACATTCAACTAACAACTATAAATATTTAAATTAAAAAACAAGATCCCGTCAACGAAAACTGTGGTTCTCACAGACCTATGGATAAAATGTGGAATAATGTTTGCTTATGTGATCAGATTTCTAAAGAGAGAATACATTATTTGTCTAGCTTAATACAAAAATTAAATTCCAAACACACATAATATTTCCACTTAAAACATTTTCGACACAATTATTTCAGTCACGTCACCTCCCTAGCCCTTTAATAAGGAGTGCCCTTGACGTGTGGTCAAACGTTTGTGTCCAAAGGAAAACATTTGCTCCAACGAGGGCCAACCTCTCGACCGGACGAGAGAGCACCTGTGTGGTAGCATGTGTAGGGTTACGCGATGTTTTCGTATACAAGGCGGGCTTCAAACTGGATTTTTTTTGAGGAATGAATATATTATGAGAATATTTTTAACCTTATAAAAAAAGAATCGTCAATAATCTCCTGGATATTGAAACAATAAGGATGGTGATTCCGAGAATTAGCGGATGAATATTGGATACCATAGGCAAAGTATAAAGGAAAAATCTAAAATAACTTTAATGCCAAAAAACGGAAATTGAAAAGCAAAGACACCGACTTCCGAAATTAAAGTTATTTTTCACTTTTTTTGTGTTTTTTTTGGAAGTCGGTTGTTTTTTTTTTTTGTAAAAAGTTTTTATTTTTCACGTTTTAGTTGTGGTACCTACCCCACACAAATCCGAATACCACTACCTGCTATGTAAATAACAGTGAAGGAGTCAAACAGGATATCGTCTAGATAAACTAAGTGGAAAAAATACGTAATATTGAAGCTAACTCAAAAATTACGCAAGCCAAGTTAATAAAATTTATATGGGACCACCTCGGAAGCATGACCTACCAAACAAAAAAATAATCATCGAAATCGATTCATAATTGCCGGAGTAATCGCGTAACAAACATACAAAAAAAAAAAAAAAAAAACACGAATTGAGAACCTCCTCCTTTTTTGAAGAAGTCGGTTAAAAATATACACGCGTTTGTCACAATGGAGAAGGTAAAAACAGAAACTAAAACTTATCCTCATATTATGTATTGAATACAAGGAAGAGATTAAGGAGATATGTTAAGACTTCAAGAGTCACCTTTGATTTTTTGCCAAAACATAGAAGTACCAACTATGTGCATACAATTGGTATATTAAATATGGCGATTAAAAAGAGAAATAAAAATAAAGTAGTGAACACAGCCACATCATCGCTCCTATAAAAAACCTTTTAAACACAGCATAAAGAAGTTTGAATGGCGAGTTAAAATTCCACTCGGGTCTCTGTTTTCTAAAAGCAGGGTCGTTGTGAATCTGCAATTAACCCGTATTTGCATTCGAACCGACGACCCGACCGTCTACGGCGATTCCGACAACTGCTGGACATACCGTTGGGTGTTTATACTGAAGCACATTAATGGTTAAAGACACGAAACGTGGTATTTTTTCTTAGATTTTGGGCGAATTGAACGCGATCAGCGTTTAAGAGCCGTCTGTGTCATTATTTTATTTGGAATATTGACATACTGACAGCACTTGAACTCGGTTTAGATGTGCTGATCGCGTTCAGTTTCAATGGTGAAATTCGCACATATAAATAGTTGAGTTGTCTTCCTTGATACTTGCCACCGTGATACCGCGATAATTCGTGATTCTGTTTCATTCATCCATTTTGTTCTGCTGGCGCGGATCGCAGTGCAGTGTGCAAAAGGCCTTAGCAATGTTTGAAATTCGAATGTCTTCGTGATCCGTCGGTACTTCTTTTGTTTTTTTTTTCTGGAGAATTAAGAATGTTTTGGATGCGGATTGAATCCAAATATGGTATTATTCCGTACACCAGTGTAAAAGGGTTTTTTCTTGCCACCGACAATACCGACGTCTAGAGGACGTAAAAAAATGTGATGCGGTTAACGTAAGTCGGGCTTTAGGCTTCTGAGCAGTCAGAGCTACTTAACTAAGGTGGAAATTGACTGGCCGAGTTTACTTCCTTAGTGCCATTTTAGAATAGGCCTTTTACGTTAACCGTATAGGATAACGCTAACCGTATACGCCCGCTAGTTAGCGGCAGTCCTGTGTAAAAAAACCCAGGCTTTTATTTGCTACATTATGTTTTCAGAAACTTTTATTTTAATGTAAAGAATTATTCGAGCCATCCTTGTTAATGAATGAAGCAAATTACAATAAACAGCGCCGAAAAAATTTTTTTTTTCTTATAACGTGATTTTGAACGTTTAATTAATAAAGATCACTTTAATTTTAATGATTTTAATGAATAACTAAGTCTACCAAAAATAAAAAAACAACAACAAACAAACAAAAACAAAATTGATAAATAAAGAGACGACAAAAACAAAAACAGGTTCTTATGTCAAATGAACTTTTGAACTTCGAACGACCCGTGTCAGAACTGTGAGAGAACTCTGTGAGAACCTCGGAAGGTCAAACAAATAACTATAAATTATTACCATCAAAACGGTCATACGCTACGGGTATTTAACCTTTTAGCCATTTAGCCATTCAGATTTCCGCTCATATACTTAGATGAGCATTAAAAAACCCATATCTACGTAGATTAGACTCCGTTTAAACAAATACATGTAAATATTTACATGGAGACGGTCAACACGATAAGGCATTAAACTAAATGATCATATTGATTTACATTAAAATACAGTTATATCACAGGGGTCAACTATGAGATACGTAAAGTCATGTTTTTTTGTTGCTTTATGCTCGCTTCGTGAAATCATGGAAGTGAAAAACCTTGTATATTGTTTCTTTTTAAATATAAAAGCAATGAAAACGTAACTAATGATGCCTGAATTCCCCGTTACTGTAATGCTCACCCATTATGGACTTAAAGATGACTTCTTTATGTCCCATGAAAAAACGGGCAAGCGTCAACTAACCAGTCAATAAATTCAGCCTATCGCAGTCCACTACTGGACTTAGTCATCTCCCAGGCTGCGCCACAACACTCTGCCCTCCGCCGTCTGCGTCCAATCTATATATCCTAGCCCCCTTCTTCGCCGGTCCATCTAGCTGGGTGGCCAAACCAGTACCCGGATACAAATCCAGACTCCAGGCTATACTAAGAATATTGCACGGCACATTTTTTCATAATTGATTACTGCACAAAACTATAGTAAAATAATGTGCCGTGGCACGTTGCGTCGTCGTAACGTGTTTATGTGTTTGAGCCCTTATTGTAAAAACATCTATACTAATATTATAAAGCTGAAGAGTTTGTTTGTTTGTTTGAACGCGCTAATCTCAGGAACTACTGGTTGGAATTGAAAAATTATTTTTGTGTTACTCCATTTATCGATGAAGGCTATAGGCTATATAACATCACGCTACGACCAATAGGAGCGAAGCATAAATGAAAAATGTTGCAAAATCGGGAAAAATTATTCCTTTTTGAGAGCTCCCGTTGCGCTACGTAAACGGTTTAAGTTCCACAAACATCATGTATGATGGAATTGTTCCTCTTTAAAAGTTCTAAAAAAAAGATCTTTTAAGATTGATTCACTATAACCGTTTTTGGGTAATCAATTTTTTTTCGAAGTTAATGCATTATTTTCGAAGGAGTTTTATCGACATAATATTAATTCTTATTCAAATAAATAGTTTTAACATCAAGGGTATTTATGTAGCAGTAAAATACTTTTTAATTCATTCGAATCGGACTTTTAATTTCGAAGATATCACGAGTATAAAAATGCAATACGGAGGATATATATGGAGTACTATGAGAGAGTAATATGGAGGCGCGGCGCCGGCGTCGAACGGTTCGCCGTTCGACGCCGGCGCCGCGCCTCCGCGACGTTCCCTACTTTAGAGAGGAGAGCATGAGCACACGGGTAGGCATGACCTGAAATAGGACATAGGATACGTTTTATCCCTATATTCCCACGGGATCGACATCTACGCGGGTAAAACCGCGGGGCACAGCTAGTATTTAAATAAATAAAAATACGCATTTTATTTAAATTATGTGGTACATCAAGAATTACAAATAAAACAAACAACAACAACAAATAATCTTTGGCTTCTTTCATTAATTTCGTATTTACTGCAATCAACTCGTTTGCAGAACGGCTTGAGGTTTCGGACCAAAATGTCAGAGGTTGCCAACCTTCGACCGGCTGTGAATCAACAGGCGTCGAACCCGCGTCTCACGACCCGCGTGACCTTGAACCTGACCTTGGCGCTGATGACGATTTTGTGTAAATATTATATTAAGAGTTTTGTGCCGTGTAGGATTGGAGGAAATTGTTGAATTGTATTTGGTTTGGTGAGTTTTGGTAATTGCTGTGTCATTTCAAGTGCGTATATTGTTTGCTATCCTATTACTTATTGTAATTGGAAATCATGATTCTAAACCATGATGTAATTTTAAAAAAGAAATATTTTCAGAAGCACATCTTTGAGTTATAAATGAATATACCAGCACCTTCCATTACCTAAATGAGGCAAACGATAGATTTGTCCTGGTCGCTAGGTACGTACTGCTGGGATAATGTTTTTTTTTTAAGTTATTGACACAGGAAGAAGCAACAAATATTCGAGCAGCTAAGTAGTAACAGCATTCTCAAGAATTAAAAAAAAAATCATAAGTACGGTACGTCATATCCACGTGCTAATTATTTTCCAATAAACGCTACATAACATTTACGATACATTTGTAACCAATACACATTGACAATTACATTTCTGTACAACATTGTATATGGATGTTCCGTTAAGCGATTACGTAGAAATGTCAGAGGTGCTGAACCTTTGACCCGAATGAATCAGCGCTCATCTCACGACCCCTGGCCGTGATCCTCACCCTGACCCTGACGACCAACATTTTTACGTTTTCAACGATTTACATACGTATTCAGCTGGTTTTACTGTTTTTGTTGGGTATGATGTGACGTAAGTTATTCTTTTTAAAGTAATTTTCTGTTTTTAGGTAGGTATGTGATGTTTCAATGCATGACCTGTGAAGTTTGCATTTGTTTGCCTTTCAATGAATTTGTTTTAATAAAATTCAAAAATGATGCCTATGCATACAACTTGGTTCAACATCACATAACATCACGCCTGTAATCTCCAAAGGGTTAGGCAGATGTATACCTATAGTAAACCCACATTAAGCCAGTTATGTTTAAGTCCCATGTAATAGGGGACTTAGCCCGATCTGGGAATCGAACCCGGGACCTCATGCTTAGCAGTAGCGCTTGCGACCACTAGACCAAAGAGCCTGTGTTATTAATATGTTATGTAAATCTTGCATCACAGGTCACAGTCAGAGTGTCATTGCGAGTGCAATGATTAATCTTATAGGTACGCTAAGATGCGTCATAGATGTGAATCTGTTTAGTTCTTCCAACGACCTTTTGCCCTAACTATAACCTTTACCTTGACTAACGAGTTATGTTTGAAAAGATTATGCAGATTGCATGATTTTTATTTGAAACTAGCTGCGCCCCGTGGTTTCACCCGCATAAGTCTTGATCCCGTGAGAGTATCGGGATAAAAAGTACTCTATGTTATATTCCAGGTCACGGAATTCCGTTTCAGACTTTCGAATTGGAGAAAATTCAAATGTGGAACTACTGGTACGTGTGTGATAGATCCTTGATTTTGTATGGATTTGATACTTACAAAATTCCGAAACGATATTTCGAAACGGAATTCCGTATGTATGGCTGGCCCTCAAAGTCAACATGCTAAGGTTTAAAATAATAAGTCGTGCAACCTGACAAGTAAGTTCTGAGATAGCGGTTATAGCGGTGACACTTCTTTTTAATTAACGTCATGTTTAATTTTATCGTCTGTTAATACGTACTCGTAAAAACTTGTCGTGTATAACATTATAAATCTTTTATTACTAGAGGCTTGCAACATTTTTACTGTTAGAGGTGACAAAACATCGTGTTGGTCCTTAATGAATACAGACAATTCATTAAAAACAAAAAGTTTTTGTTTAGAATTGCTTCATTTTGTTCGACTAGAATCTTCATGAATTCTGATTTGTATTTTTATCAAAAGAATAATAGTAATTCTTATAAAGCATTTAATAAATGTAATATTCATTGTATATGACACCGCATCGTGTGTTGGCATTTTTCATTTTTTAATATATTTTAAAAGATTATAAATATTGTTTAGGTTTGTGAACTCTGCCATGCCCCCCGCAATTTTTCATAAAATTAACTTGAAGTACAAAGATAACGTCCTTTACTTGATTGATACACCGACTTGTTGATGTCGAATGCAATAAAATAAATTATTACCATTTAAGTTAAAACTTATTCAGTACTTAGTTAGTTTTTGCGGCGCTATTATGTTTTAATTTGTGTTATTGAAGGCTTGATATAGACATCTTAAGTCTTTATTGCTTAAGTTTAGCATTCTTGGTATTAGTTAGTGTTAAGACGCTGACAACAGATAAACCGCGGTCACTGTCGGATTGCATAGAAAAGAAAGAGAAGCGCGATGACATAACGGTTGTAATTTATTGCAAAATATGAAACAATTGTCGATTTATTTAAAAATGAAAAATCGAAAATTAAAAACTACCAAGTTCTGCATTCAAATAAGACGTTCTTGTTATAAATAAAAATACCAATGTACATATTGTTGATATTTAATACAGATATTTTGGATTAGAATTCAAGGGAAAAGGTTAGTTTACCGTTACTTTGCATTTGCAGCTTTTTTTTTTCAAAACGTGTTTTGATATTGTCCAAGTTCTGAGAAATATGTATATTAAGATATATTTTTTCCGCTACCACAAACTATATAGATTTGCCAATTTTTTTGTTTAAGTCAAGCCATCTTTTACCTTTGGCCTGTGGTCAGCGCCTTAATAAGAAGGACTGGTGTCCAACTCCACGTATTTTGAATGCGGATGAGAAAAACTCGATTTTCTCATTCTATCGAACCCAGCTCCTCAAGGAAGGCCAGCCAGTAGCGCCTTGGTGTTAGGACAATGTCAGGGAGGGTACCTGGGTTATCGAAGTACCTGTTGCCCTGTGTTGGATTCTTAGTAGGTGTTCAACAATATGAATAATCTTCGATTGTTTTCCTATATCTCTGTATTTACTACGGTAGCTCTATTTATGTTATTGGTAAATATATGAATGAAATGGGATCATAAGAATTCTAAAACTAATAATTTTATTGAATAGAAAAAGATATGACAATTTGAATCTGCAAGTTCATTTAAACAATGTCGTTCGCTGAGCTGCTCGTAAAGGTCTAATAAACTCTTTACAACAATACGTAGCCTATACATGTATACCACGCACAGAAGTATTTAAATACTACAATATAATATACATACAATGTATGTACACTCCTACAAACTGCGTGACTCATTTCCAAAAAGGCGTTTTACGATTCAATCGCACTTTACAACAATAGATCTTTGCCCCATTGTTAAACTCATGCGCACTTATCCCAAACTATGACCGTTTCGCCCGTATTGTCGCGATTTCCTGCCTATTTCGAAAAAAGAACACTATTCAGGTAAGGTCAGGTACCAAACTACCCAGTTTTTTTTAAACAGGTACATGTTTCTCAGTATTTTGCAAAAAAAAATGGTAATTTCTGTGTCATTTATGTCAATAGAGTAAGGTTTAAAATTGTGGATTGTTTTTCGGGAAGCTTCTATTGTTAAGAGGTCGAATGTTTGAGGGTGCAATGTGGGAGTATAAGGTAAAATTACGCGTGTTATAAATAAGGTAAGCGAACGGTATTTATAAGAAACTATGAGTGTCTTTCATGGCGTCCCGTGTTGACATTAATGTCGGTTGTCGATACAACATTCCTCATGGTATTGCATGAAGTATGGTGTAATAGTAAACGGGAAAATTGTAATGGGCGTCGTATTTGTACAGAATCAACAATTACTCTTTTTTTACCGCCTCTGTGATCTAGTGGAAAGACCACCTGTATCGGACCCAGAGGTCGGTTCGATTCCCACCGGGGGCAACATTTTTCGCTCGGTTTGGTTGGTGTAGGGCTTGTTCTAGGTCCGCCTGGTTAGCTACCACCATTTTATCAAACTCAAACTCAAACTCAAAGTATTTATTTTAAATAAAAACAATTACAGGCACTTTTGAATTGTCAAAGGGTCGGTCAGTCAGAAAGATGAAGCTAGTTGCCGTTTCCAAAGCGTAGTAGGTTCCTATGGAGAAGAACGGGCAAAAAACACCATGGACACTCTTTTAAATGAGAATATTGTTACAATATATTGGTTACATCATTTATGTTGAAATTATACATGTGAGTACAATGTAGAGAAACGTGCACGTTAAAAGCGTCCGTAATTAAACGATAAAAAAGAAACAAAACAATTCAAAAATTAAAATAAGCCGTGGCAGCTAAGAGATGACCAGTCCCTACTGATGGCGCCCGTTCACGAACATGACGCATGGATCAGCACCATTCAGCTCAACCATTTTGATGGGAACTGATCCAACACACACGCCACCATCTATCTATCTCTATCTCTATCTAAGTCTGTCGCCATAAAAACAATGTAAACAGCATTGTTGTGTTTCGGCAGTTAGAGGTAAGATAGCCAGTTCCTCTGTGGTTGAGAATTCCGTGTGAAGCTCACTTCCACCTTCGGCCTGATCACCACTTACCATCAGGTGAGATGAAGGCCAAGAGCTCTCCATAAAAATCTTTAAACGGCAGTAGCCGAGTAATAATTCTTTAGATTATTGTTTCTGAAAATTTATTGGGTTAGAAAACGTTTTGTACGACAATAGCTTTTGCGATCATAGCAAAGAAATATTGCAAAGCTTGATTTACCAAAGACTGTGTATCAATTTGCAATGCATCCTTATTTTGAAAAGATGCACCTCAAAGCCAGCAGTTTCAGGTCGCATAAACGCCGAGAACAACAATAACCTTTTAATAATCCATCAATACGAGTTCACACTTGCGAGTAATGTCAACTTAAAGTCAGCAGAAATGCTATTGTGGCAAAAATATGTAATGTTTGCCTGTCTTCGTTGGCAACGAATCAACCTGTATCGTTTATCCATACTAATATTCTAAATTCGAAAGTAACTCTGTCTGTCTGTATGTTACGTTTTCACGCCTTAACCACTGAACGTATTTCGACAAAATTTGGCAACGAGATAGATGTCACCCTGGGGAAGGGTGTATAGTTTACTACTTTTTTTACTTTTTATCGACATACCGCGCAGGCGGAAGCTAGTATTATAAATGCAAAAGTTACGCTTTCTCGCTCGAACGGGTGAACAGATTTGGATGAAATTTGACACATGGGTAGAGCATGAGGTAGGCATAGGATACTTTGTAATCCTATATTCCCACGAGATCGAGACTTATAGGGTGAAACCGCGGGGCGCAGCTGTTGATAAATAAACCAATAACCAATGTGACTTTTTCAATTCAAGTTTTCAAGACTTTCTGAGTTTATCTCGGATATTACTGATATTGGTGAAGAAAAACATCTTAGTTAAATAGCTTTCGCCCGCGTGGCATGTCGATAAAAATTACCCTATGTCCTTTCCTTCCCCAGGATGCCATCTATCTCCTTGCCAAATTTTGTCGAAATCCGTTCAGTGGTTTAGGCGTGAAAAGGTAACATACAGACAGACTATCCCCATGGGCAGAAGGCGTGAGTTTAAGTATGCCATGCAACTAAAATTGCTTAAATATTCAACTATTTAATCTAGAATATTCCTTACCGCAAAATCAAAAATCCGCTACGCTTTTTAAAATAACAGTGCGGTGGGTCTAAAAACCCGAACAGGAAATCGAAATCTTGCAAACAATTGACCCTTTTGTTTAGCAAACCCTTGAACTAATCTCCCGGTCCTTTGTACCTGTCCCTTTCCTTGGACCTTTCTTTGTCCCTAATTGGTCTGGTCCAAGGGGCCCTTTGTACCATTTGCAGGGTAAGGGTTGACCATAAGGGATTTCGTTTCGCGTTTACCTGTTTGCTATTAAATTCGAAAGTATGGGATTATTTTAGCTTTGTGTACTTTTTATGGTTTTTGTTAAGAAACAGGAATACTTATGTAGTGCACGTGAGGTGCATGGGATAATGTTTGTAGAATGAAAGAAGACGTAACCTTATTGTTTAGAGTTTTAGGTTTATAACTATAAGCTGTTCTTGCGCATTACTTCCCGAGTTACCTGCTTTATTTTATTTAGTTTACTATCTAATGGTTTTGCTGAAAAACGGTGCACGCCTTATTCGGAAATTTGGGAACCCTAGATGGTTCGGTTAAGTATGTTTCCATAGTATGAAAATGTTTAGCAAAATTCAGCCCGTCAGTTTTAACTTAATTCAAGAAAATTAAAAAAAAAAAAATATGCTAAGTATATTGATTGACTCCTATTAATACCGTTTCGAATTAGTTAATAATAATTAATAAACCTACATAATATTAAGCATTATTAAACTGAAATAATAATTAATAAGTAGCAATATTATTAGGATAGTTTGTTGGTTTCCGTCGGCAGCATTACGTCTCATACAAAAGACATCAACGCGCGGACACAATGAGAGCTTACAATTTCATTAATAGTTTTATTATTTCTCATTTTAATAACAATCTAATAAATAAGTAGCATATGGCTGGACATGGTTATATGTACTTATTATATATAGTGTTTAAAATAATTGTAAACACATTAAAATGTAGTAAAAGCGCAATATATTATCGTTCTGTAGTTGAAGCCGGCAATATCTAAAATATAATATAATATATGTCATATTTACTTGTAAATAGATCTTGAATACGTATGTTCTTTTAGAAATAATTTTAGTTAAAAGCTTTTACTAATTCATCCAAAACTGTAGTGTTACAGTTCTGAAATCACATAATTTTCTACGTAGGTATCCTTCATCGACATGACATTAATTTATTTTTAGATACTAAAATATATTTTTCAACCTAAACTCGTTCAATACATTTTCATGTTTTCATCATTATGTATTAAAAATGTTTTATTTTTAAATATGATGTACTTAAATAATGTACTTACGGTCGTCTAATTCCTCCTCATAGTCTGAGAAGCACCTGTCTTCCTTGAGAGCCTGATTGTCAGGCTGTTGGTAGAACCTCTCCGATTTGATGTACATTTTCAGGTACATTCCTAATTACAGCATATAGATAATGTACAAAAAAAAACTGTTTTATTGTTACTGTCACTGAGAAATAAAAGCACTTTGTATTTCCGAGTCAAATGTAGGTACATAAACAATATCACTAACAGCACAGTTCTCCACAAATAAGTTTGAATATAAAAATAAACAACACGTTGCCACTTCAAATATTTAAAAACGGAATGTCAAAATTATAATCACCGTCCAATGACATCACAGGTCACAACCTTACGTCCTTATGTCCAAACAAAACTGTTTATAACCAAAAAGTTTGCACCACAAAAACATTCAAATTAAAAATGTATTCCACTTTTAAAATATCCATAAACACTAAAGTAGTGAAAATATACCCTGTATATACAGGGTAGTCGGGAATAATACGATGTGTTTGAAAATGGACCGGTACGCGCGGTCGAGCCGAGGTGCGCGCAAACACTGGCGACCCGCATCACCCGACGAATCGGACCTTTGACAAAAAAAAGCACACACAGGTAGTGGCTGAGGCTTCGGCCGGCCACAGAAGAGGCTATACGGCCATAATATAGCCACGATCACGTGGTGTTTTGTTTGCGAGTTTAGGTGACGGTTTTTAATTGATGTGGGAGTATTTTTATAGGTTTTGCATCAAGTGAAACATCGGCTTTATATTTTTTTTGGCTTTTGTTATGAATGACTGTGGACCTCATTGTATTTTTTGGGCTTTTTAATAAACTCATCCGCACTTTAATGATTTCAAAATAAAAGAATAAATCTACTTTTGTTTTATTGCAATGATTTTTAGTACTCAAGTTTTAGTCCAATTAATACAGAATATTATATCACTGTTATTTCTATATTTTTGAATGATTACGTAGGTAAATGTAAGCTATTTCAACTGTGATTTCTTTTAGTTAGATTAAGTAAGTAATAAATCCACAATAAAAGAGCATCCCTATGGAGTTTCGCGACGCTAGCGGTATTTTGCATAACTTTTAGTCGACTCCATTAACATGTCCATATAAATCACTGGAATGCGACATTTAAACCGAACTTAAACTGTCCAGTTTTTGTATGAGAAATACATTTTGATGATATATGACAGCTATTTGGGTAAACACAATATTAAGTCGTTATGGCTGTGGTTTCCGCCTAATGTTTGTAAAACCAGATCATTTTGTTCAAGCTTTGGTTTGTAAACGCGGTTTCTATGTGTAAACGCATCGTGAGTCGTGAGAGTTGCGTAAACTACTGATAAATATTTACTACTGATTATGGGACTTTCAATCCCAAGCTGGTAGCTCGTGGCTAAGTAATCACAGCCGCACGGGTCGGTCCATCAGGTTAAGCTACGCTTTCTGGGGTTGGTCCGTGGATGGGTGACCATCTTTACATACCGAACCTCTTTCGTGCCTCGGAAAGCACGTTAAGCTGTTAGTCATTTGTTGATCTTTGACAGTCGTTACGGGTCGTCAGAAGCCCGAAAGTTTGACAACCAGTCTTACCCAAGGGTATCGTATTACCCAGTTGGTTGGTTGTGGAGGTCGGGTAGGCAGTCGCTTCATGTTAAATACTGGTATTCAGCTGCATCCGGTTAGACTGGAAGCCGACCCCAACATAGTTGGGAAAAGGCTAGGCAGATTGTTTTTTTTTATGGGACTTCCGATGACCGCTAATCGAAACGGCCACAGAAGAAACTACCGGATGAATTAGTGATAGATCGATAGATCGATAGATCTGTACAATAGTTCTTCATATTCCGCCAACTCAAACTGATTTCAGTCACCATTAACAAATTGTAAATACTGCAGCCTATTATTTCCTAGGTCGCCTTTTACGACACACAACATTGATAGACAAACACAATATCCTCCTCCTGTTCATTTCAGCCCAAAAGACGTTCACTGCTGGATATAGGCCTCTCCCAAGCACCGACACTTCAACCGGCTCTGTGCTTCTCGCATCCAGCTGATTCCTGCAGCCTTCACAAGGTCATTGGTCCACCTTGTGGGGGGCCTTTCAACGCTACATCTTCCGGTACGCGGTCGCCACTGCAGAAGCTTTCGGCCCCATCGGCAATCTGTTCTGCGAGTAATGTCTGCGCACTGCCACTTAAGTTTGGCAATACTTCGGGCTATGTCGGTTACCTTGGCTCCTCCTGTTATATTATGCTATTTAAATCCGTCTATTAATCCATTTTCAACCCCCGCCAGAAAAAGAGGGGTGTTATTATAAGTTTAACGTGTGTATCTGTGTGTCTGTCTGCGCCATCGTAGCTTCCAAACGGCTGAACCATTTTGTTTTTTTTTGGTTTTGTTTGAAAGGTGACTTGATCGAGAGTGTTCTTAGCTATATAAAATAAAAATAAACGTTTATTGGATGCTTTGTTTTTGTCGGGGGGTTTTTATTTTTTTTATTTAAGGGTACTTGTAATAATACATCATTCGATCTCGTGTTGCCACTGGATTTTGAGTTATAGAAAAACCCACGGACACTTTGGCCGACTTAGCGATGGAATGAAAAAAAAAAAGGTACGATTTAGCGTGTGTTTGTGCATATCGGGTTTTTATGCCTATGGATCAAAATAACGGGATCGTGCTACTTAAAGGCTTCCGCATTTCATTTCATTTCATTTCGCAGACAGGCGCGACGCGACTCTAGTAGAACAATTTTTTTATTTTTTATTTATTTATTTTTTAAAAAAACGTTGCCCCACACTAGGAATTTCTTCCTGTATCGTGGCCGTGGGTGCGTTTACAAACATAGAAACTCACATACACTAACACCCAGACCCGGAACAACTACTTGCAGATCATACAAATATTTGTTCCGTGCGGGGATCGAACCCGCGACACGTTGCGCAGCCGTCCATCGCTCAGCCACTGTGCCAACCGTGTCGTCAAAATTTCTATGATAACTTCATGGGAATTGTTCTACCAGAATTACGTCGGGCCTTTCTGTAGGAGCCTTACATTGGAAACAAAGTGAGTTTTGTTGGATACTCTTAGATGCCTTTAATCATCATAATCGTTTCAATTAAAAGGAAAATAATATAGTGAGGAAAATTTTGAGTATGAAATGTAGACGGCTATAGGAGTGGATGGACTGTGTGAAAGATTATATGACTAGACTAGATGAAGGGCTAACTATCGAGATGACGAAGAAGTATGAAAGAATAAGACATGTTGTACCAACCCGAAATAAATTGGCATAGGGACAAGAGAACGATGATGATCATTTTAATTAAGATAAGTTTAAAATTAAAATAAAAAATATTATCATTATAAGATTTTATTTTTGTAATAAATTACGTACTCGTAATTACTGAATTTTGGCATATCCGTTAAAATAATTGCCCTTAAGTAATAATATTTATTGTAAGTACTTAAGGAATGTAAAATAAACCTATTATGGCGATATTACTTATACTTACTGATCGAGTTATTACTTTTATCAAACAGCGGGGTAATTGAGTAACACACTAACAGTAGCAATGGCTTTCATTTTGACAGTCCAACAACATTCATTGCATTATTTACGTTGTTGTGCAGACAAATTCAATTTCGAATATATGAAGCAATGAATTTATTCCTCACCATCGTTTAGAGAATTTATTCCGGAAGGTTTATGTGTATAATACATTAAAATTAAAGTTACTTATAACTAAGAAATCTCAATGTTTTGTCAATCTCAGTGTTTGGATATTTGATCAAAGTTTGATCTCACACAAGTGTTCCAACAATGGTTCAAACATGTGACCGTGTCTGGCGCCAGCTTTAAGACTACCCTTTCAATTTAGAAAAAGACTGAATGGATGAATAATAGGTAGGTTTCAAATACATGAGCTACAGAATAAGTTTTTCTGTATTAATCCATATTTTTAGCAACCGCAAAAGAACAGCAATAAAACCAATTTAACTCCACGGGATATTTTCCATCTATCATATTATTATGTTCACACTAAAATTAGTGTATTATTGTCAATGTATATTTCGTTAAACGAGAGGAAATTAATTATCCTATTATTAATAATTTATATTATTATCAACCCATTATTGTGTGGACAACACTAAACGATCACTTTTTATCATTTATTTCGTAAATCAATGTAATATTATTCTGAAATCAGTGTAATAATCTATAACATAATAAGGTCGATATTCTATTAAATTATTCGTTTATAAATTATGCATTGATTCGTGTTTCTAGCTACCGTGTTACCGCTATTATAGATTTATATTGATAACATACTGATCTTACGTTATAAGAATCGATCAGCATCCGATAGACCGAATAAAATAACGATTTTCGATCTGGCAATCGTTTGGATATGGACGAAATCAATCGATTACTAGATTTACATAAATATGCAGTGTGATTCGGTTCTTAACTTTACTGTAAATAAAAATAAAACGAGTTCGAAAATGAAGTTTTATCCGTCTGCCTTAGGTATCGGATATATTATCAGACAGATAGACAGATTTTCCTTCTCTCTCATGTCAAGAAATGTGCCTAAACGTGACGCGGCCTTGACATTTCACTCTCAACTATCCTCATCCAATTAACGAATCGCCGGCTAAGAAGTTTCACATTATTTTTTAAAATACATGAATGTACAGTGATTAGTGTTCATATTCACATCATAATCAAGTTTCTCGTGGCGTATGCTAAGCATGTCGAAGGCTCTATATCGCCGGTTTATGGTAAAATCACAATAGGTTGGCGCGTGGGCGCCGTGACACATTCTACAACTTATCAAGGAAACTTAAAATGATATCGATTTTTACCTAATTCGGACAATAATGTCCGGCACGATACAATTTGCTTTTATTAAATCATAATAACTTTGACATATTTAAATAAATTATAGGTTTAGAGACTGTTCGCACACTAGAGTCAAAACAGTTTCGTCTGTGGTAGGTAGAATAGTTTCGGCTTGAGTCGGACACTTTTGTCTTGAGTCGAAACAGTTTTTCAGCACTTTGGCCATATGGATAGCGTGTACCACCCGTACACGCTCAAACCATCATAGTTTTCATAAATCAACATGTCCGCACCATGAATGCTTAGTTTAGTGAAAACGGACATTAGTCTAACAAAGTCCTGACTCAGTCTGCACTCAGCCTTAAATAATTATAATAACGTTGACTAATAAATAAATTATACTTTTTTGTAAGCATTTAGCGTGAATAATTACTTTAGTTATGTGAAGTTAAGTTTGTTTTGTTCTGTCGTGAAGGTCAAAGGTCGAATGCTTATGCAAAGAACTGCTGGCATTTGTGTTGCTAACTGTACTTTTATATGTATTTAGCTGTAAGCACTTTGTTCCCTTTTGGCGGGAATATTTATGATTCTTAAAGTATGTTTGATTATTGTGTTTATACGATGTAAGTAGGTATTTAAGACACACGTGACATAAATAATCACTAAACAGTCTATAATCTTAGATGATAGTTTTCCTGAGATTATCGATTAATTGAGTAATCGATTACACAATTAGAAAAAAGAAAACCACTATAACCAAATATCGGGATAAAAATCTTATGTTTCATTCCAGGTCATGGTCTACCCACGTGTCAAAGGAGAAAAATCAATTTGGGCTAAATTATGAAATTGCCGGCCAAACAAAAAAAAAAAGATATATTCCGATAGAACATGTTATTCTCTTCACTTTTCACTATCAGACCAAATCTGTAGGACAATATCCTGCGCTGTTATACGATTTTGAAAAAGATTGTTTACAGTATGTTTCTAATTCTAATTAAAGTAATAGCTTGTAGTAATAAAAAATTAAGAGAAAAAACGTACTCTTTCGGAATATAGCATTTTTTTTGTTTGGACGGCGAATGATGTCCTTTCATCTAAATCTGTTCAACCGTTTTAGCTTGAAAGAGTAACAAACAAACTCACTTTCGCATTTATAATATTAGTTAGGAAGTTAGGATAGTTAGGATAATATTATGCGGCCTGCGTTTTCTATCTACCGTCTAAAACTTTTGCATGACTATTTATATGAAAATCAATTATAATATATTCGGTCAGAGAAGGCAAAACGACATTTTCTAACACTTAACACGACAATAGGCTAACGACTACGATACTGGCTGGCGATCGAGAGGTCGCGGGATCAAATCTTAACCCCTTGGACTAGTATGGCGAAACTACATACTTTGGGGATAGGCTTGTTCAGAAGACTATTGCATATTTTACATCAGTAGGTACTGTAAAATGACTGTGTACATACACAAAAGTAGGTAATTATTATGTTTTGTCTAATGGTCTTTATACAGGGTTTAAGGGTAAACACCGTTGTCATTCAAAATATGGGTAGTTGACTTAAACATCAAAATAAATGACTCGAATAGGAATAAAAAAAAAATTTTTCATTAAAAGATTTTAAAAAGTTCCTATCCGTGCTCGCTACCAAAACCGCTGACTGACTGAGAGAGGGGTCGCGCTCGCGGCCGGTCAGGTCACGTCCCGCACCCCCGGCCCGTATTGAGACGGAAGTTCGTTGCCTTAGCGCCATAGGGTGAAAGGGTGAAATACTCTTGTGGTAAAATGTAGAATTTTCTTTAAAAAAAAAAGTTGTCATTTTCCTTTGATTTTACGTTCTATAAATGAAACCAAACCACTGGTTTCAAGGATAATGGTGTTTATCCTAACATCCTGCATACGCTGACCATTTTTATAATGATTTCATTTATCCAAACGCGTCATTACTGGTTACTGAGATCAAACAGTCACAAATCCAGACTGGTTGCTACTGAGATATTCCAGACAGAAAAACCCAATAACACTTTACCGGACCTGGGAATCGAACCCAGAACCACATGTTCAGCAGCAGCTCTTGCGACCACTAGATCAACGAGGCAGTCATTATTTCACCTATATTCTCAAGTATGAATTAAGATACTTGAAATCATCTCGAAGTGGTGTGAAATTCGTACTATTCGAGTTAGTCTAAATTCTTGCGCTCTCCATCTATATAAAAACCGCATTATTTCGTGGATTCCATCTTAATTGACCCGTCCACCTTCGGAGAGTTCGTCAGATTATTTATGAGCTGTCAGAATTATATGGAGTGCCTCTAAAATTCGCGATTTCGTGTTAATTTTTTGTGGACTGTGGGAAAAACGTTGGTAAAGGTTGAAGTTTTTTTATTTCGGAAACTAAATTAATTAGGCTGTAATTAGGATTTTTACTCTACAGATTTTTTACATATAATATATTTTTGTGGAATTCCTCATGGATATTCTCCCCCCACCCCAGGCTTTTGTCAGGCTCTTACTCGCCTAAAACCATAATATGATGTACCTCAAACCTAAACTCAAACCTGTTCTTTAACCCAACCGGGGCACTAGAGTGCTTGCGCAGTTATTGACGCTGATCTTTTGACAGTAATTATCAATTAAAATTTTTAACAACACTAAAAACCACACAATCATGTACCCACCTACCTACTTATTATTATTTTAAGAATTCCTCGCTCCGCTTGTTCAATGGCCCGCCAGTACAAGAGTAAGTGGACCGTATTTGGACATTTATGTCAATTTTGGCGGAGGCGTCGCATTATAGAAAGTATCTTATATAGCCGATATCCAATAGAGCGTGTTAATGAAGACGCAGGGAATTTGAATAGAATGAGTTGAGTACATATACATAGTTCTCGATTTTATGTTTTTTTTTTTTGGTGGGTATAATGGCGTGTGCTAGCTGACATATGGCTAATAATTAGATTTATGTTTTTGTGTTCCGTAAAGTTAATGATTTTGTATAGAATCATTTTTTTCTTACTGAACAGACAGCTGGGCTGCTGGGGAGTTTGTTGCGCGACTTTTTCTTCCCAGCTAAAGCACTAGGAATTGGTGAAGGGTGGGCGTTTTGGGGGACTGTCTTATGTAATTTTGACGTTCGAAAAGTGCTGATTCTCAGCCTAGTTTGAATAAATGACTTTTGATTTTGATTTTGAATGTGTGTTGAGAGGCACGTGTCGATTCTAACGCCTATGATACAATTTAATACAATAATACCAGCATACTTTTATCCCACTGCTGGGCAAAGGCCTTTTCTCTCAATTAAGAGGAAATAGGGTCGATCTTTTCTCCATACAAAAAGTCACAATTCGTGGTTCGGCTCTCGTCTATTTTCTCCTCCAATATTGGACCAATTTGAAAGATATTTTATAAATTGAATAAGAAGGATATTTACTGTGCCCCTATCTTTTTCTTTTTTTGAACGACAGCGGTCTAAACAGACAATTTTGAGCATTTTTTGAGGGTTCTAGTGCTTCTACAGATAATGTATCATCAAAACGGAAAACATAGAGGCATAGAACTAGTTGATATTTATTTAACTGTAAAAAAACATTGCTCTAAGGTCATAAACCAGAGAGAAAACAGGCGAGAGCGTTTGTATGGGGAGGGGACCGACCCTAAATCCTCTTAATTACAAAGCTAGTAAGTATAAGAAATGTTATAAAATTAATTTTGTTTACTTCTGCATTACGGAAAGTAAAGACAGAAGAGTTTCTTCTTTAGATTTAATAGATTGCAGTCATTATGGACGAAATATTTGTGGTAGTTGGATTGGCAATTGACTGAATCGTTCAGATTCCTTGAATTGTATTTTGCTTGATAGCAAATAAAAGTTATTGCAAAAAAAAAGCATTCTAACGTATCAAGGTTCCATAAAAGAATACCTTCTAGTTTAAAATCATAATGTTGTTTAGATATCCGACGAAATAAGACATCATTAGAGTCTTATCCCAATATACGATATCGAATCGATTTCATTGTACATAATGGTCGTTATATCCTTTTGGCCATAAATTCGGATTTGTTTGCCAAAAAAGGATAAGTCCAAAGATATTTACTATTTAGAAGTGTCAAAAATTGTGGTTTTGATATGCTTATTAGAGAGATAATGTAAATTTATTAAAGAAAAATAATTTGTTATAATGGTTTGAAATAAATAAAATAAAAATAGTGCGAAGATAACAGGATAATTTTGCAAAACAAATGCACAAATAATTTTTGGTTACAGTTTTACTCATAAAGAAGTCTGGAAACATAATATTTTATTATCTATTAGATACCATTATTTTATTAATATAACTGGCATTTCAGAGCATTTTTGCATTGTTTATGTTCCTTATCAAATAGAAGATCTCATTGGAATCAAGTCGCGTTAACAGGTTATTTGGAACGAATCCGTTAGCGTTCTTCAATATTTAGAACCAAAAGATTATAAGGTAGATTTCAAACAAACTTGCTCCAATGCAAATGTTTAGCATAAAATGTTACCGATTAAATTCATCTAACTTTATAAATCAGTTCTCCTATACAAGGTTTAGAAACAGCTTCTAATATATAACCGATAACCGCAATTGTCTTAAGTGTAAAATACTTCAAGATTATCATCTCGCAGGCAATCATTTATTTACTTTACGCTGTGTCTGTCAAACAACCTATTTATTCTCTCTAACGCCTATACATTTGCCATTATCAATTTTAAAGACAATATTATAAAGTGTAAAATAACCATTATGTTCAAAAGATTATCATTTGACAATTTTATGGTCGCAGTGTGGTTATAAACAATGTGGAACGGACAACGTAAGTTGTAACTTGAGATTTACGTAAAAAGTGTCTCTTTGACAAATAGGCGTAGACACAGAACGTACTATGTGCGTTCTGTGTTGTCAACCGTCACCGCGACGATTATCGCGGACTCAGATAGAGTTATTATTTTGCTGTCTGTATGTTTAGATGGCGTGTATTTTAGTAGCGTACTAGAGTTAGCCAGCGGCTTCGCCCGCGTACATGTCAGAAATTATCCCACGGGAACGTACTACCGGGAAAAAAAAAAGTATTCTATGTCCTAATCCAGGTCATGTTCTATCAGTGTGCTAAATTTCATCTAAATCCGTTCAGCCGTTTTAGCGTCATACTAAGAAACAAACAAACTCATTTTCACATTTATAATATTAGTTAGGATTCGGTTTAAAACGTTGTATTTATCTATCATTTTCATTATCTGCAGTCTGAAGCTACTTACTGCTGGACTTAATCCTCTTTGCATAATTTACTCTCTTCAGTTTGTTTATCGCACTAACATAAGTCTTTGCGAATCTGTCCCATCGTGAGGCTACTGTTCAAGTATTATAATTTAGTACCTACTTGGTCGACCGAGCTCAGCTCGGGTGAAAATAGAGAAAACGAATTTTCCCAGAAATGAGAACTAACTAGATCGATTATTCGCCCGCGTAAACATTCCAATTTTCATCGAAATCGTTAGAGCCGTTTTCGAGAACGTGATTACAAATATAATTTATGTAATTTATCTATACAAATATTGCTCATTTCATAGTATAGGAATTTCAAATATAAGATATATAAGGTGTATCTATTCATACACGAAATATTTTAAGAGGTCATTGTACTCATCATTTTGAACAACTTTTACTGCGGGATCAAACCTGAAATCGCGAAAAAAAATCAGGTATTCCCTACATTTATGTTCGCATAGCTCGTCAAAATGTTCGTGTATGAATGAACAGATAAACCTTTTATATAAATCAATAATAAAAAATATAATAAATATAGTATATAAATACAAATATTGCTCATTTAATAGTATGGGATTTGTCTTAATTTGTTTAAATGTCAAAAACCTGCAATATTGTCGTGAAAGGTACTGTCATTGTGCGATGCAAGTGGTTTTACGTTAGCATAAGTGCTACTGGTTCAATAATCCGTTTTGTTGTGGATAGTACTAGCTTATTGCTTGCTATAACAATAACACTTTTCATTGTAACTTAACGTAGAAAGTGTGACAGATAGCAGAAAATTCACTGCGTAGCAAGTAACGTTAACTTGTCCGTCTGTTTGCTTACATTGTCTTAAGAAAAGATCTTTCCTAAGTGTACGGGAATGACTTGAGCTTTTCCTATAATAGTACCTAGTGTTGTTTTATGATTATCACATGAAAACGGCTGAAACCTAACTAAATCGTAATTAACGGACTAGTTAGTGTGTGCCTAGAATCCCAGGGTTGAGAAAAATATTAAAAGATTTTTTTTATTTGGAAGTTCTTAGCAGAAGGAGAAATTTGGAGTTTTGCTCAGTTAAACCAACACGTATAACTCCTTCTGTAACTTAGGACTTTTACAGTATCGGTAAAATGTTTTTTTTAAATTGTTTATTGAAATAATTGATTTACATTAATATTTTACAAATGTGGACTATGCTTAACGCTTCTGGGAAGCAGACGTTGAATTATGAAAACCAATCAACACTCATCGATTCATATGTCACTATACATTATGCGGTTCCAAATACAGAGCTCAGTGGAACTCTCTACCCCTCGTAAGGGAACTATGGCAGCGCGCTCATTGTTCAGCGACTTGCGCCCACATTACATTTCTATATCCTAAGCCCGATAGAATTGTTCGTTTGCACAATTCTAGTTTAGTTTATTTTAGTTTACGACCGATATGGGAGAGCTGGGTGATTTCAGTTGTTGGAAGATTGGAGCTATCTTAGAATTAAGCTTTGAATAGGATGCATTTTTTTTCAGATGGGTTTAGGATATGATAAAAAGGATTAAGTATGTCTATTAAAATTAAATTACAGTTAAAAGTTAGCTACACAAAAATAATTCAACAACTCCTTATGACTAAATGTACTATCGATTGGTTGTGTGCTTAGAAAATAATTTATGTAGATACTTATCAGAGAATAGAATAAGTTCAGCATACTACAATCTAGAATGGAGAGCAGTAGTGGCCCAGTGGTAACGGCCACGACTTACGAGTTGGAGGTCGTAGGTTCGAACCCTGACAGGCGCTTTACTTTGTGTAAATTATTTCATCGCCACTGCTTTCAAAACGGTGAAGAAAACATCGTGAGGAAACCGGCATGTCCTAGTACCAAAAATTCGAAGACATGTGACATCTACCAACCCGCACTGGGCCCGCGTGGTGGATAACGGCCCGCTCCCTCTCACAGAGAGGAGGCCTGTGTCCCAGCAGTGGGAACATAGATATCCGTGAGTGGGAACATTATAGGCTGATTATGCAATCTAGAATGTATTCATACAATAAATTATCACCAATTTAAACGATATTACCTACTCTTAAATCCACTTCAAAAGTTTTTATAAACTCGAACCGTTCAAACTATTTAAACATAAGGTCACCAATCGCCATAATTTCCGGGTGCAGTGGTGGCGTTCAGACGGTCTTATTGTGCGCCTGCGCGGGCGCCGATTAGCATTGAGAAGGTCGCAGGGTGCGTAGGCTAGGCGCGCCGAGGAATGCCGAGCGCGCTTCGTGGCATTTCGGCTGAACCGACTGGTTATGTGATTTAAAACGGCTGTTTACACCCTGGCTGAACTGGGTTGATTGTCATTTGTTATTATGAGGAATCAAGAACCAGTTTTGTAGCTGTGATAGCTGTTATATAGGGGCACATTATTGTGTATCATACATACTATATATCCTTGGTCATAGCTGGAAGATGCACTGTCGGATTAAAGCCTTTCTTATTCCGGTTTTATGAACTGAAGCAGTGATGCATAGCACACTGAAGAACTGAAAACAGTTCACTGAAAAGTCGCTTAAATCCTAAATATTTCCTGAAGAAATCAGCCAAATAGTGGTGGACTCCCAAAATTACCTGAAACAATAAAAAAAAAAGATTTAGTAAATGATTCATTTTAAAACAAGGGTTTTTCTCTAAATTCATATATTGACTCATTGACTCTACCTACTTAAGAATGACCTTCCTAACGAGAGCGGTTAAAAAACCTACAACGCTTTGGAATGGGCAAATAGCTCCATTTTTCTGACTGACAAACTCCTTAGGCAATTCAAAAGTGTCTGTAAATGGTTTAATTGAAATAAATGAGGAGCTCGTGGCTAAGTAATAACAGCCGCTCGGGTCGATCAGAAATTTAATACTGTAGGTACTGTACCCAAATGTACAGAGACGGACTTACAAAATGCCATGGGCATTTTCTACCAGTCAGCCTTTGGGTGATGCAGAGACAAACAGTGGTAGATGCAATAACGAAAAATTGAGATATAAATATTTATTTAAATACAAATATTTTTGTATTTGAATTTGAAAAAAAAAATACCGAAATATTCAGGGGTCAGTCTCCATTTATTTAATCAAACAGAACTTTCTTTGTAAGTGCACTAAGTAAAGCCTGATCAAAAAACTGCTTATTTTAACTTAATAGTAATACCTATTTACTTTCGCAACGAAGAGGTCATCGTCGTCCATTTTTTTTGTAACAAAACTACTTGACAAATATCGAAGTGAAAGTCTCATAGACAGGTCGGCTATAAGGATTATGTTAATGTGGCCGTTGATAATCTGGTGATGGCCGTCCATTAGCCGTTTGATAAGTAAAGGTCAGATTTGAAACGGCGGTGGCCGCCAATGGATTGTTTTTGTTTTATTTTTGTATTGCAGTTGGTTTTTTCCTTGTGGTAAGTGATGTTGGCTTGGTTGGTCGTGTCGTTTTGCCGTACCATCGGACTGAGAGTAAAGGAACAGAGAGTGCGCCTGTGTTTGCGCATACATTGGTGCACTATAATACAGGGTGTAAGGAACAGCCCACCGCAGATTGATGGGATGAATTCAGGATATCATACTAAGACGCGATAAAATTATTTCAGAAACGTTATGAGAATCCAATAAACCTGATTTGTATTATTACCTCACGCGCAATGTATCGTTACCGTGGCAAAACCCGCGTAGCCGCACTCCCGGTGTCGGGGGGGGGGGGGGGGGGGGGTATTTTATTATCCATTGCTGGTTTTTTTTTACCTGTTTTCTTTACTTATATGGGAGTGCTTGAGATTGGCCACTGTGGTCGGTCGGGAGGATTTTATTAGGGTCGGTCATACAGACGAATTATGATCAAATACCGTATAGTTCAGCGTAAAATATGCTTACCCCTTCAAGAATTTTCATCTTGTTGACCACGTTCCTATACGAATAAAATATGAATTCAAATTCAAAATCCAAAGTATTTTATTTCACATAAATGGGCACATAAGAAACGTCAGAAGCTAGAGTACGGTTCCAGTTGAACGTTTCCTATGGCGAAGAACCGGCTGGATAGACCAAGGATACCGACTCTTTAAAAAAATAAAATCTTTTACAATGTTGTCATAGTCTGTACTATGACAACATTGTAAAAGATTTTATTTTCAGAGGACAGAACTCAGAATATTATGTTTTATAATATATTTCCACTTCAATTTTCTTTAGTTAGCATTTCCATAACTTAGACTTATGTTAACCGACTTATATTATCTGGCCTGCTTTCGTTATTATCTACCGTGCAAACGTGATAATTTGCATTAAAGCTGCTGCAGCATTGCATTGTATAATACTGGTCTTAAATTGACCTACTGCAGAGCTAAAGCCACTTCTCATATCGAGAAGAAAGTCTAAGGCCGATCCTTAGTTTTGATACGGAAACCTGCATTAATTGGCTCCCCGTTTTCGATCATATTCTGATTCATGGTTTTGAACCCACAACCAAGTGTATATGAAGCGGATTTGCAAACCTCCGGGTCACCATGACAACCAATGGATAACGAACAAAATTTATTACGTCGCTTGTATTCCATTTCGATTTCTATTCGTTAAATTTCAACCTCGCTTATTCCAACTGCTGGACAGTTGGACACATGCTAATCTGTCGCAGTTTCAAAGGTTAATGCGATTCGGTACGCGTCGCTTGTCTTCTTAGAAAAATGTGAGCCGACGCCTGACTGCCAATTGATTTTCTATTTTGGTTTTATTTTAGGGATTAATAATGAATTGTTGTTACCAATGTCAGTGGGAATAAAGAATGGATATTTAGATTGATCAATTTTGTTATGTAGACTCATGGTAAGCTCGTTATGTTGCATTGAAGAAGATAAGTAAATAAAAGTGTCTTTGTGCATTCTTGATGGTAAGGTTGGGTTTCACGGCTTTTAAAACACTTGTTTGATTAAGTGTATGGTCACGGCTTCAACGCACATCATGCAGAATTGGCTGATGGATGTCACAACTGTTTAATTATATTATATCTGATTCGTTTTCTCCCATGTCTTCCTACCCACCTCTCTTCTTTGAGCAGTGATGATGTCCTTTCAAGGCACACCTACATTTTACGTACTTCCGACTCCAACGAAGATGACTTGTAAACTCGGGGACATAGGCGATACTAGGCCACCCACACACTTCATATTTCAATACCTAACTCCCATTCACAATCCGAATTGCCCGTAAAATCATTTATAACTGATTCCAAACACTTCCAATCAATTACCTACCGTTACACTTACTTTATTGAGCAAAATATTCTATTAAAAGGTTCTAGTGCCTTCTATTATCTATTAGATGTTTCATTAACCGGAAAATTACGTTCATGAGCCTAATAATTATCTAAAATCCTGGTTCTGGTAACCGTTGCAGGACTAGAACCGTTATTTGTAACTACAATAGGATGGAGCGTAGTGAATTGGTTTTGATTAGTGGCCGAGGACATTGCGGCTTCTTTGGTGTTTAATAAGTTGTGGGCATCTTGCTGGGTTGATGGTCCAGTGATTGAATTCTCTGCTGCCGATCGTGGGAGGACTGATCAAGTCTCCAAACTAAACATAAAGGGGGACTGGTATTTTTTTTTAATCAGCTGTTCCCTACATTTATGTTCGCTTATCTCGTCAAAATGTAGGGAACAAATATTTTTTTCCGCGATTTCAGATTTTTTCCCATAGTAAAAGGTGTTTATAATGATGAGTGAAAACGTGTTTAAGTATCGGACACGAATTACCAGTCACCTATATACTCGTGCTTTTTTATTGCTTTTTTATTAAAACATTGCTGCGCCTGCATTGTATTGATTTTTTGCCTAGCGAAAGGTGATAATCGTAGCCTTGACCGCTAAGACTGTCTTTTCGACGAATTCTTTTTCTTAGATATTTGAAAAAGAAATATACACACGCTCTACGAAAATTCCTACAAACTTCCTACTGCTACTTACAGGCAAAACTGGGCGCCTCCGCAATGTATGTCTACTTATAATGACAAACGCGTCGTTTAAACATGTTTTAATATGTTTTACACGCTTGAGATCATATAATTAGGTACCTGCAGCTTGCTTTGTGGCTATGTTCAGTGCTAATAAGGCAGAAGTAGTGACATTTTATCCGTCACTCACGCTTAAAGGTATATTATTTTGATTAATTTTATTTTCATTTAATGTGTCTTTTATGCTGTTAATTTTATCATGTTATTGCGATATGTTACTACTTGGAATGTGAAAGGGAATATATTTATGATAGTCTTACTTTAAATAAGGATTAATTAGAAATTAAAGATGAGAGTACATGTTCATTAAAACAAATAAATAGCTACGTTCTTGTTAAAACTAAATTACGATATTTAACCTAAGTACCTAATCAGTATAAAGTAAGCTTTCAAGCCATTATCATTTAAAATTCAATTCCTATAGATTCCATGTAACAAAGGTACAAAACAAACTTTATAAATACTATCAGTAAATATAATAATTCAATATTTCCATATCAATATGTCTTGTAAATCAGTTTCGTGTTATGATACTAAACGTGTCGTTAATGTATATTTATATGGTGTGATATGTAATGATATTAGTAGCCCTTTGACGACGCCATGTTTAAATGAAGACGGACTTCGTAAAGTACATTTAAATGTAAATTGAATTTAATAAAAGTGATAGATGTAGCTCGTTTAAAGACGGTTATTGTTAATTAAGTTTTAATATTTGAAAAAGTTTGTGTGACTTTAGCTTCTATTCATATGTTACGTTATTTACTTAATATTATGTAGAAGCACTATTTTAATAACTACGTAATTTTTACACAAACTTCTAAGTCACTATTATTTGGAGAATCTCCAGTTACTTATAAAAAGACAAAAGTCACGTATTCATTCATAGAGGTAATTTTATTGTATTAGATGATTCATAATCATAACCATAAATTAAGCTGTGTAACCATATCCAAGTTGGTTCCTATTAGACCAACAAATTGAGAGCAAAATCGATTGGATTAATCCCTCTTTCATAACCTTTCATGTTCCAAATCTGTTCTAACAAATATAACAAACGAAAGATGTTGCAAAATAAATGTTATTTACAAAACTCATAAGCGTTTTGCACGTAGGCGCAGCGGTCAAAAGTCGCGGACGCGTGGGATTTTACGGTCGGGACCTGGGTTTGACACCGGGGTCGTTACGTCATCGTCACCCACTGCTGGGCCCCTTTCCCACGCCGGCCCTAAATTGTTCTCAATTAGTTCTGCTATTGAAGAGATTGTCAAGGAATCGTATTGGGTAATCAAAAGTTTAACTAAAATCTGATTAATGGTAGAGATTTATTTTATTATATTTTGGATGATCTTGAAACACAGGAAAACTTCCAATAAAATAAGAAGACAAAATTATATTTTTAATTTAATTTACCTACTTCGCGATTTACGTACTTAATTTTAACTAGATAGCCACATTTTTCAAGAAAAATCGATTTATTTATCTACTTACAACATTTTCAGCGAATTCCTCAGAAGTTACAAAAGCTCTAATTCTGCTTTTTATTGTTACAGTTTCTCGAAGCTGAAAGTGTGAAAGGTTATGCAAGTATATCACCAGTAAACCTCTGCCATAGAGAATATACCATCCAACAGAGGTGACACAACAAGCGACACTATAATTCTTAAAACAAGGGACACACCTGGCGTGCCACTTATCAAATAAAACTGCCGTTACACCTAAAAACGTTGTCCACATTGTTGTTAACAATCAAAAAGGCATATAATATAATATCGTGGCTCATAATTCTGCATAGTTTATTCGCGACAGACATAATAAGCCGCTAACGCGGTGACCTGCGCCCACGCAGCCGCGGACGTGTTTAGACACGGTCGTGTTGCATGAGCAGGGTTAGGCCGATTGCATGGTGACGACTTTCTTAGATTTGACTGGAGAAAGAGTCATTTCTTTAACGTCTATCTTCAGAAAGGTTTGAAATTCCTTCTGAAGCTGCGGTTGTGTTGGGAAGTCTATAGTGACCCTATATAATTCAGAAATTATATATGGCCGATTCCTATAATTTACGGACCGTTATTGGTTAAAATTTAGACTCTTGTATCTTTACCAATAATCAAGCAAAGACCTCTAGCTTTGCATAGCAGACCATCTCATATGGAAGTAGCTATCTCAGGTATCAATTAGCTTATTACCTTAGCTTAGCTATTTATATGCCCAGTTTGGAGATAACAAATTCTACCATTGGTAAGCAAAACGATTCGTTTTGTCTATAGGAACCGAGCATTAGTGAAATAGATGAAGTATTGTATATTTATTTTAATGTTGACTTTTTGCGTGCACGTTGGTGAGTGAGAATTTCACTGGGCTGCAGAAAAGGAACGATGTTGTTTACACAACAGTCGCTCTAAGAGACGTGAAACGTAGACGCATTGTTCAGTGCGAAAAACAAAATGGTTGTCAACAAAGACAAGTAAAAAAGCAACAAAACGCATAAAGAAAAAATAGGTGCCTATTAAAAAATATCACTCTCAAGTTAATCCGACATTTGTCCTACTTTCAAAACATTCATAATACTGAAATTAATGTCATAAGGATAAAATTACACTCGCAATTTACAAATTAATCTTGAAATATACATTTCGTATACAATTTAACCGAATAACAACACATTGTCGCCGGCGCGGTTTTGCGACAAATCGCCGACAATTATAATTTACTAGTCGCCGTGTCGTGTAGGCGGACGCATGCGGACGGCTAGCCTATTCAGATCTTAATGTCGCCTAAACAGTCTGGATGGCTTTTCAACCTTTATGTTCAACCTAAACTTAGTTATGTAGATATTCGAGCAAGATTTGCGATCTGTGTCACGCTAAAGTATAAATTTTTATGTGTTTTTAAGTTTATGTTGTTTATTGACAGTCAAAATTCCGTGTTATAGGATACCCGTTGAAGATTTGTTTTGGTACATAAATTATGTAAAAGACAGTTTTAAAACTATAATAATAATTTAGAAATCAACAGACATCTTTTGACGAAATCTTTTTGGTAAAATTCTCCTTTGCATTGCTAACCTAGTAATTTGATACTCTCCATAAATGCGTGAATTCCACATCAACAAATATAAACCTATCATAGGCAAAGTTCATCAGATAGCACAATATTAGTAGAACCCCGACAACTATACACAACAAAGCTTACTTAATCCAGGCGACATAACCAGAGATCAACCACGTTTGCCTATAAACGGTCTCTAATAAACTCCTAACATTATCGCCTACAACAACAATATACAATATGCGGTATATGTACTGTAGGATTTGTATATGGCGCATGCGCGGCGATGACGTCACATGCTGCACTTACGGGGCAAATGTCACGCCCGCGGCCCACGTGCGCGCCCTGACGTGTGCCAGCGCGCCCAGGGTTGGCATGATCAAGTTTATTTTGTTTCTTTTTTTTTTATGAATGTTGTGAGTAGGTTGCGAGGTTGTATGTGGGTTTTTTGTATAATTTTTTGTTGGAGCTGTAGGTTAAATATTTTATTTTTCGTTTGGAGTAGGTATGAGAATCAAATATCAAGGCAATATAGCCCTCGGCGGGACAGCAATTAAATAGGTTACATTCTAAGTATCCTAGAATTTCTACCCCGTTGTTTTCCTTGCTTTTACGTTAAACTTTTTACCAGGGTGAGAATTTAGAAGAGAAAAGCTCGTGCTTAAATACCACGAAATGTTTTTTTTCCTGCTTTACTATTCACTGAATGAAACCAGAAGCGCCGAAAAGGGTAATTAAAAAAAATAGGATGAAATTCACTTTATGGATTGATATTATAGTATTATCTCTTCAGTAATACTAACTAAGTTTGTTCTAGAGTACAACCCTACAAAATCACCTAAACTCTGTAAACGATCATCGTGTAGGATTCAAGAATGGAAATTGAGATGTTTCTTTTTAGATATTTGGTTGTTTCGGCTCCTCTGACTCATGTGTTGTATTCTATTGATTTCCTCATGTTTTTGAGTCATTTTCACAGTTACTATAATGGAGGATGACGTGAGGTTATTGTTAGATTGCTATCCTTTAAAGGTTATGTCGATTTGAGTTCATTAACCTTTCAAGTTCGAAAAAAAATGTCAAGTGGAGGATAGACCGACAACATCCTGTATTCTATTTGCCTTTATGTGGTGATACGTATTACATTCTGTTTCACGCGACTTCGTCTTCGATCCAGGATGAAAGTACTCTATGTCTTTCTCCAGGTCATGGTCTACCCATGTGCGACATTTCATCCATTTGGATGAAATGTACGCACATGGGTGGACCATGACCGAACCGACCATGAACGGATTTCCGTTCAGCCGTTTTAGCGTAACAAACAAATAAAAAACAAGCAAACTAACTTTCGCATTTATATTATTATGTTAGGATTTAAACAATAGTGCCATTACGAGTTCTCGTAATATAAAATTTTCCATCAATTACTTAGGTATGCAGGGTGTAAGGGTAAACACCGTTGTAACTCAAACCATGGGTAGTTGACTTAAATATAAAAATAAATGTCCGAGTAACAATAAAAAAAAAAAACGTTATTTTCTTTAAAAGATTTAAAAAAGTTTCTATCCGACACCGTGCTCGCTAGCGAAACAGCTAACTGACTGAGGGAGGGGTCGCACTCGCGGCCGTTCAGGTGACATCCCGCGCCAGCCACCTGTGTTGAGGCGCAGCTTCGTTGCCCTAGAGCCCTACGGTGAAAGGGTGAAATACTTTTGTGGTAAAAATTAGATATAAAAAAAAGTGGTAATTTTCCAAACGAAACCAAACCACTGGTTTCAAGGATAACGGTATTTACCCTAACATCCTGTATTGTAGTGATCTTATCATAAGAGACTTTATGCAGACTATGTTGAACAACGAACGTCTGATTTGAAGATATCATAATTGCTATAACTAAAGAAGAGAACGAGATGTTTACAGCACTAGGCACGTAAAGTAGTCAATTTTGATTGACCCTAACTTCACAAAACCGTCAAATCATTTATTACGTTTATTACACATTATCTATTACTTAGACAGCTTACTCCGAGGTCAAAATACAGTGATTCAAATATAACGTAAACAATTTCTAGTGCGATTTGTGATTGCACTAAATATGCTTGTGCGCATTGACCCGCGAACTAAGATACAATCTCTTTATTTGTGATATACCGTGATAGCATGACGGACAAATTATCGCGGAATTAAGTGAGATCTCAAAAATCTAGGTACGTGTATCACTTACGCTGTCTAGATTAAAAAGTTAGCGCCATTTTTACGCTTTCTCCAAATTGTGCGCGTTTTAGATTTACCATAATTGCGATCTGTGTCTTTGATTGACTGATCAAAATCCGTTTTTGATAAAAAAGTGAATGTTTCGGAATCTTTACTGAGTAATTTTTCTTGCCTAATGAGTAATTATTTGCCTTCAAGCGAGGTGCTAGGTGTTATTAATACAGTGACATTACCAAATAAGTCTATGTAATTAAATACACTACTATAGGTAAGGCAATAGTCTGCATTCTTAACAAAAGATATATAGGGTTTATATTTGCATTACTATACAGTGTTCAAGTTAATAGCGAATACGAAAAATTCCGGTACTACTCTGATCTATCTTTGACCAGGGGGCCTAAACCGGTCACATTAGCAATTCCTCTAAAAGCAGTTCAATTCCTGAATCCCAGCTGTCATTAGCAATTCCTCTAATTTGACATAAAAGCAATTCATAATTTGTGGACCATTTTACGAATCTCCATAGAAAACTGTCAAACAGATGAATTATTTCGTAATATGAATTACACGCAGATCATAATATGAATTGTCAGATTGTGACATTTTACGATGATTCATAATATTTTCATATTATTATGATTCTGCTAAAGTGACCGTTTTAAGCCCCATGACCACGCCTTTTTTACCCACATTGCTACTACGTTTAGTGTAGGTATTTGCGCTCAGAGCAAGAAAAACTAATTATGCATATAATACAGGAACATAAACAAGAAATCTTGACACTTTAATCGATCATAACCAACACCAACACAAAGACACATTGACATTTCTGTTGAAAAATGTCACGATGCATTACACACATTATAATCTCGATCTCCTGACGCATGCGCCCTACCGTTCTCGGAACAGCCCGAGCGCACCTTGACATTCGCATGTCAAATGTCAACCGGCCATTGACCCCGTGCGTGATAGTTCACCACAGATTATCGGGACTTTATTTTGATTTTTTTTTTACTTTCGATACGACTGCGTTAAGCGTTGATACACCGTGTGAAGCTCTTCGACATTTGACATTTTAAGACATGGGGTTTAAGTCGATGTCCGATGGATTAAGTTTACATTTGTGATAAAAAAATATTTTACACCATTCGGCATTTAGTTCCTCTTCATTCGATTCCTTTAGAAAATTATTCATCTAAGCTACACTTTCTAAATTGCTGTCTAGATACCTAGCATTACTCTTCTCAACCTTTATATCCTAAGCCTAATCTCCAATTTAACTAGAACTGGTTGTAAACTAATTAGCAAGTCAAAGTAACAATTTCTTCCTAGGCCAAATGTAGTCAACGATTCGTAACTGTATCAGAATTAAGACGGTACGAGACGAATTGAGAATCTTAAACCGATTTAAACCAATTTGGGATAATACTCTACAATTTCGAAAATGACTCAATTATCGACTTGTTTTTACATATTTGCAGTGTAAAGTTTAGCAAAAAAGGATGAGCTATGTATTTTCTACTTGTCTTGCGCTGGTAACACTAAACCTCAACTCTGTTTTAGAAATAAATGATGATTATTTTTATTTGCACATATTAGGGTTATCAATGATCGTCTTCATAAATTAGAGTGTTATGTGCAGACTATACCTACTATCTACTGCTGGTTTTTTGTTTTTCATTTCTATGACTTTCTTGTCTGTTTGTGTGACCGCATTGTTCTCCTAAACTATGCAACAGATTTTAATGCAATTTTCAACAACATTTAAAGAATTTATTCTGGAAGGTTTATGTGTATAAAACATTAATATTGAACTTGGATATAATAATGAAATCTTCAATGGTTTGTCAAGTCTTTAAAACCGTGTGAAGCAGGGGCGGTTCACTAGTGGACCTAGAAAAACGATGCCCTTTGCAGTTATCAACTCCTAATATTTATCAAACCAATCCGTCAAAAAATAAAATCATCGTACATTTTTTGGCATCTGAACTCTGAACTAAATAACCAAAAAACGTGGAGCACTATCTCTGGAGTGCCTGCTACACGGTTGCCAACCGCGTCCCCGAAAGAGATGAATTTGGTTGGCGACCGGCAGCGCTGTTTCAAAGGACATCATTCATTTTGGGCTAAATTATGAAAGTGTCGGCCAACCAAAAAAAAATATATATTCCGTTAGAACCTGTTATTTTTTTCACTTTTCACTATGAGACCAAATCTGTTGGGCAATTTCCCTGCGCTGTTAGACGATTTTGAAAAATAAGTACTGTTTCCAGTATGTTTTAATCTAATTAAAGTAATTAATAAAAAAGTTGTAGTAATAAAAAATTAATTGAAAAACGTACTCTTTCAGAATATAGCTTTTTTTTGTTTGGCCGGACATTCACATATATAGCCCAAAAACCATAATCTACACGGTTCTAAACCACCAAGGGCACCTCTATCGGGGCGCGGTTGGCGGGCGTGTAGCAGGCACTATGTAGAATAGCAGTGAACTTATAAAACGTCAAACTCTAAAATATAGACTGACAAATTGTCACTTAGGTATGTAAAAACTATTTAAGATAAAAACCGCTATTACATATCACATTCAGATTGTAAGTTATATTATAAATTATTTAGGAAGCTATTTACCGTAGTTCAGTTAAAAGGTGAACCAGTTTTTACAGTATGTTGCTCGGTATATGAATATAAAATGCCCATTGCGTGGTTATTTATTGTGACGGGAAGCATTCCTGGTGTAATGTTGGTATTAGACTCATGGTTGTAATCTGCATCCTGCTCAAAGTGAATTAATTACACCTTTTATAAGTGTTTGGCATGCCAAGCATGTTATGTTATAGTGTTGGAGATCCTATAAACCGATTTTTGGTTTGTGAATGAGATGGTTTTGATAAACGTTTAGCGAAAGAGAGTTTGTTTGTTTGTTTCGCTTTGACGCTAAAACGGCTGAACGGATTTGGATGAAATTGGCACAGTGGTAGGCCATGACCTGGAATAGGACATAGGATACTTAGAACTATTTATCCCGGTATTCTCACGGGATCGAGACTTACGCAGGTGAAACCGCAGGGCGCAGCTAGTCATCTATTAATTAAAATAGTCACGAAGTCAAAACTGTAAATTAATTATTTAAAAAAAAGTGATTGCACCGAGGAGGTGGTGTGGCAACGAGTCTAATGCCGAAAATATAGTTTTTAGAATATTTTTCCGTTAGTCTGTTTGTCTGGATGTATGTTCCGAATTGGCCCAAAAACGGTTTAACAGATTTGGATGAAATTTGGCACACAGATAGTTTATAACCTAAATTAACACATAGGGCATAGGCATACACATAGGCACATTTTAATCCCAGTAGTACGTTCCTATAGGATTTTCTCCAACATTCACGTGGGCGAAGCCGCGGGCAAAAGCTATTTGAAAATAACATTGGCTTTGAAATCATAGGACACCCTAGTTATGGTGACAGTGTTTACCCTATTTTTTGTTTCACTAAAATTAATTTGTTTATTCATTTGTTTTCTGTAATTAAGTATAGAATTCAAAGACTTTGAATTTAGATACAGAATCGACGATTATAAATTAAATTCTTTGAATTTGCTCATTTTGATTTAAGAAGCAATTATCCCCACAGAGTTCGGAACACCGAAACAAGTTAATGTTCTACAAACTACAATACCACCAATTCCCAGTAGACTTCAGTAAATACACACAGTATATACTTTAGGTATTGCATCTACCATTGTTTGTCTCTGCATCACCCAATGGTTGACTGGTAGAAAATGCCTATGGCATTAAGTCCGCCTCTGTACATTTGTGTGCTTAAAGTATTAAATAAATAAATACACTTTACGGAATATTTACGATCTGTTGGCAGCGGGTACATAACAGTGGTATTCAATGAGCTATTGTAAATTAGTTTAGCAGAGGTTATGCGGCGCTGAGAAGCTCGCGAAATATGGCCGGAGTCGGTGTGGGGGCACCATGTTGGCCTTAAGTTATGGGATTTGTACAGATTGCATATTTCCTTATTATCATTTTTTGAAGAACCAAAAATGCATACAGAGATATTATTTGAGGTATCTGAAAACGTATCGATCTCTGCGCTGCCAGTGACGATGCCATGAAAGTGATGAAGTATTCGGTTAATAAAATGTAACTACCATCGACAAGAAGAAGAACAATGTATGTATAGAGACACTAAGTTTTTGTAGAACAGATTTTATGACGTTTCTGATTCTGCACTCATGATTTAGGTAAATATGGGTGCGGAAATGATATAGGTAAAAAGTGAAAATTATGGAATCGTAATTATAAAGGTCATAGGAAAGCTATGTAATCTAAAATGCTGTCCTCTTATTTCGTTAAGATTGCCTGTTACATTATGGTATTTAAAATATATCACCAGAAAACGATTTTTGCTTTTTGAAAATAACAATAGCAATCAAGTTGAAAATAGATATTTACTAAAGAGGATAAAAATATATAAACATAAACACTCGATAAACTTCTTAAACTAAATTAACTAGCAAACTATTAAAATTACAATGTTATAGCCTAACCTAAAATAAAATATGGCGTCGAAAAATTAGTCCGCATCGCTGTCGACTGGTAAAAGAAAGAAAGAAAGAAAGAAAGAAAGAAAGAAAGAAAGAAAGAAAGAAAGAAAGAAAGAAAGAAAGAAAGAAAGAAAGAAAGAAAATACATTTATTCAGCACAGACTAAAAGGCACACAATATACGTAGTGAACCCCAGATACTGGCGGTATTGCCACGTTGAATGGCAATACTTAGCCTCTGGCCAAGGTAAAAGCCATCCCTTGGGTCAGGGAAAGTGTCAACCAGCCGTTTTAAGTATGACTTACTCAGTAAAAATAAACCTAGTCCTGCAACACCCAAACCTCATGTTCCCCCTACTCATACAACCAGTCCTGTACCGCAGCGTCAGTGCGATTGTTCTGTTACGCACAATGTGTGGTTACCGTAGTCAAGGGGAGCGCTCCTATTCTATGCTATTGAGTTATCTAATATGGCGATATGGTAGCAGTACGGAATTCTGGTTTATTTTGTAAAAGCCGTGGTTCGTTTCGTGGTTGGTGGAGATCTGTGTGTGCATGTTTTTGTAAAGTGATGCCAAAGAAGCTTGATGGAAATTAGTCCTATTTCTCCTCATTCAGTAGTGCCTTTGCTGCATGGTGTCGCAGACATTCTAAGATATAATTCACTAAGACACTGATATGCCTAATCTGATATGAACATGTATTTAGAAGTATTTATATTATGTATTTTAAAAGGTTTAATTTTCGTCAAGAAAGGTAGCCGTTTTCAATTATTTATTCATCGCTGCGCCCCTCGGTTTCACCCGCTTATGTCTCGACCCCGTGAGAATATCGGGATAAAATATATTTTATGTCCTAACCCAGGTCATAGTCTAGCCATGTGCCAAATTTCATCCAAATCTGTTCAGCCGTTTTAGCGTCAAAGCGTAACAAACAAAGAAACTCTTTTTCGCATTTATAATATTAAGTTAAGATTAGTAGCTTTTTGGGTCTATGAGTATTAATTTGTCAACAGGAACTGAGATCAATATTACGGTCCTTATATACAACGTGCCGCTACAATAGCGACATTAATTTAATACACGTATACGATTTCGCGTATACGTTTTATGAAAATATTTGAATTTCATTAAACGTTATTATTTATTGATCTATTTACAATTATTTAAAGAACTGTAGCGAAGAGGTCATTTGCCGGCGTCACGGTATGTAGTACGGTATGTATGTACGTCACGGCGTCATGATATGTAGGGGAATAGAAGGAAAGCCGCGCAATTTCTTAGAAATTATGCCGACAAAGGATCTTACCGATAGAACGTAAGCCAGCTGGTAGGTAGCTTCATAAATGAATCTTTTAAACATCTCAATTTTGGTTATGTTTTTATTATTTAGTTTGTTTCAAAATTTAAATTTTCAAGGCTATAACATTGTAATTTTAATAATCTGCTAGTTAATTTAGTTTAAGAAGTTTATCGAGTGTTTATGTTTATATATTTTTATCCTCTTTAATAAATATCTATTTGCAACTTGATTGCTATTGGTATTTTCAAAAACCAAAAATCGTTTAAATTTAAATTAATGTCGCCATTGTAGCGGCACGTTGTCACACACTTCAGACAAGAGTTCTTGGAATCTTCTTTAGATCCCAGGGCTAACATAGCTACACAAATTACAACAGTTATGTATTCATGATTCAAGATCGTGTTTGTGTGTAAACAAATTTCGCTCATGTTTGGCTCTGACTAAACTTATTGACATAATTCCTACCGTGTCGGAGCCGACGAGCGAGATGCCAAAACATCGTTACCGAATAAGATAACAAACAGTGAGGTAATAATAGATGCTGCATATAACAATGACCACATGTTATGGCCAAACTTTGTTGGTAAACAATGAAACATCATGGTTTGATGTAATTTTGTTGAGGTCAATGATAAAAGATTATATTTCTGTAAGTAGGTTTGAACAAACAATTTTACTCGTCAATCATATTTCAAAAAACTAGTTGAGGTCCGCTTTTCCTTTTTTTTTTTCAGACTACTCTGAGAAGAAAAGCCGAAACAAACTCAGAGGTCACAGTCTTTTTTAAAGTCCAGACATAATCTTGATCAGATCTTGTGAAGAAAAATGGAGTGTTTAATCACTTTTTTATAGATCTGGGTTTTGGGGCAAATATAGGTAGCTCTGCAAAATTTTAATTGTTAATTTGTCATCCTTCTATAATAATCGAGTCCCAAAATAGACCATTTTATTAACCAACTAGCTTCCGCCCGCGGCATCGCCCGCGTGGTATGTCGCAAAAAGTAGCCTATGTCCTTCCCCGGGATGCCATCTATCTCCTTGCCAAATTTTATTGAAATCCGTTCGGTGGTTTAGGCGTGAAAAGGTAACATACAGACTGAGTTACTTTCGAATTTATAATATTAGTATGGATTTGGCAATTCGTAACTCGCCCTTTGTTAAAAAAAATCTACTTTATGCTGTATGTGAAAACTAAAGGCTCACAAGATTATCTAGACAAAAATCTAGGTTGAAAAACTGCTTGAGTACTTATTTAAAGTTTTCAATTGGCATTAATGCTATCAGCGCAGTTTTTGAATACGGGTATAAAGTACAGCTGGTTCTAAAGCTTAGACATCTCAAGTAAAATGACAAATCGAGCCACCAACTCATCCCCCTTAAATCTTCAACCGCGATGACTATCAGACAGACTACAAGTCAAACTGCATCTTACACAAGCAATGAATCAAAGGAGAACGACCTCGATGGTTGACAAGCCTTCGATCATTGCACCTCCATTGTTCAGCAAATACGTTATAGGTGTAACCTTTGGGAGTGCGCGTGGGCAGCTCCCGCCCTGGGCGTGACCCGGCCATAGATCAAGTGGGTGCGGGAACCCGTTTGTGCCTATGGAAATTAGGAAGGCTGGAGTATAATGTTATTGTCACGGGATTTATATTCTAAAGGGCAGAAATGTTTTATGTTAGTGCTGTAGTTAAGTGGATATTGAATTGCTTAAAATACAATCGACGAAGATATATTAAAACAAAATCAAAACACTTCCGTTTTTATATATATATATAAAAACAAACAGCTTTTCAGTACATTTATGTTCGTATAACTCGTCAAAATGTACGGAACAGCTGTTTTTTTTTGCGATTTCATATGTGTTCCCATAGTAAAAGTTGTTCATAATGATGAGTACAATGACTCCTTAAGAGGTTGTTGGTGTTTTACCAATAACCCTGTATATTCCTAAATATACACATTTTTCTGATAATCCTTACAAAACATAAACTTGCAAGGTGTTTTGATTTTTCTAATGAGAAGTGTATTTAGTAACCTATTCCGCTAATCCTCAAGAGTCATAAAAAAACCTGTAAGAAATCGACACGTGTTTCACCTCTCAACGAGGCGTCCTCAGGGTGACGATTAACCAGTCGCGAACCCGAACACGACGTGTTGCTACGCCGACCGCTGGACGCAGAGAGAATTGCTTATAAATTGCCTACCTAGGAAAGATGGAAGGCTGTTTAGGACACTTGCTCATTAATACATGGCCATCCTCGGCAAATCAGGAACAGAGCTCCATAAACTTTGGTGGAACGTACCAGTGTCCCATCCCGTATGCACCAAGGTACAGTAGGCCGTATATCAGTGGTAACAGAACCAGTGTAAGCTGGCCTCATATTCTATCGAAACCCCGTACTACTAGGCCAGGCCAACGTAAAAGTGTTACCAGAGAGGTGTAATTGACTGTATGTCCTGAAGAAACAACAATAAGTGGTATTTCATGAGTTTAGAGTCGATCGTCTTTATTACGTTAGATCGCCAATAAATGAATAAATAAATAAAATAACTTTTATTTCAGACAACTTTTACAGTCCATATTAGTACAATTTAGGAATAATAAAGCACTACTAAATAATTTGCAATTACATTACATTACAGCCTAGGTTTATATAACAAGTGAGATCAATTTATGTCATGGATGGATGTACGGAATAAATTTTTGCCAAGTCTAATATTGATAAGCACAACAACTCCGCCATTAAATTCAGACTTAACTTCCACAAACTCTAAACGCGACACTAATACGACTCATAAACAAAAAACGACCACAATCAAATCAAATCCACACCCAACACCTACAAACTAAGTCGTTGTCACAATAAATTCCTCTGTCGTATCTGTGATAATAAAGTCAGCTCTTTGGTAATAAGCAGTGCTTAGCGCGTGGGCCGCATAATGAAGACATTTGTCGCGAGCCCGTACATATGTTATCCCCTTATACCTCTTGTATTGGGATAAGTTCAGTTATCCTCGTTTGCTTTCAAATTTTGAGGTTGTATTCAAATTGGGAGGTGTCGTATGACGGCCACACACGTGTTTTTGATGCTAAAATGTTTTGTTTGGTGAGAATTTGTGTGACAATTAATGAGTTGAGTAGACGTGTATAGAGGGATATACGAGACGATATAATCGTGCACATTATATCGTTATCGTAGACGAGCGTCTTCATCCTTACTATCCTATCCTAACTAATATTATAAATGCGAAAGTAAGTTTGTTTGTTTGTTTGTTACGCTTTCACGCTAAAATGGCTGAACGGATTTGGAGGAAATTTAGCACATGGGTAGACCATGACTTTTTATCCCGATATTCCCACGGGATCGAGACTTACGCGGTAGAAACCGCGGGGTGCATCTAGTTTTTTATATATTTTCCTTACCTGTATTGTCGTGATACCGTGACGTAGTCGTAGACGTCCACAATAATATCGTTAGAAATTATAAAAGCGCACATTATTATTAGTTAAAAGACTTCAAAGATAGAATTTTAAAGAAGAAAATTGTAGTGTTTACGCTCAGAAACGCAATTCATCTGTCCATAAACTATAGGGTTGAAACTGACGGAAGAAATATACGCAATGAACTTAAGTTTTCTAGAAAATTATACCTATGAAACAGGAAAATTTACTGTCAAGCATTTGTCTTGAGTCGCTTAAAATGTTGAATAGTATGGTAAACACAAGACACGCAACGCCCCGGAAGCAGTACGCCAGGGATGGAGAACATTCACTGTGTGACTCCTTAATTTTTTTACCCATTTGGTTTATGCCACAGACTCCTTAAAAAAGTTACTAAACCTTATTGAAATCCTTGCATAATTAATCATCGTCATCATCAGTCTATAGTAAGCAGTGGGCTTGCTATTGGTAAGGCCTATGTCTGGCTGAAGTCATGTAGCTAGATGATGATGTTGATGTAGCCGTTATTCATTATCAACAAAGCGCTTATTATGTCTGTTGCGTTGAAATTGTACCTATAAGGTATTTAAAAAAAATAGTAAACCGATTTCCCAATGTTTGTTTTTGGAAGTAGTTTTTTTTTTTTTGTAAAACCTTTTTATTTTTTCACTTTTGAGTTGTGGTACCTACCCCACACAAATTCGAATACCATACCACTACTTGCTATGTAAATAACAGTGACGGAGTAACTTAAAACATCGTTCATATAGCGTTCAACTAAGTGGGAAAAATACGTAATATTGAAGCTAACTCAAAAACGCAAGCAAACGCAAGCAAAGTTACTAAAAGGGACCACCTCTGAAGCATGAACTACGAAACAAAAAAAAAACACCATATCAATTCATAATTGGCGGAGGAATCGCGTCAAACAACAAAAAAAAACCTACGGACGAATTGAGAACGTCCTCCTTTTTGAAGTCGTTTAAAATAGAATTTTTAGTCGTGACATGCGTGCCGAAAGTTCACCATCCCTGCCACCATCGATTTTTACAAAGCTTATATAAAATGCAGTATTTACGTCATATAGGTATCAACTTTAATGCGACATAATGGCGAGGTTTCACTTATTTGGAGCAAAACCGATCGCTCGGTGAAAGGTGGCGATGGTATCTGCGGTACTTTCGAGCGTCTTTGTCTTGCTGTATATTATATTAACCGTAGACTACTGTGGCTGGACGCTCGGTAAGTGGACGCTGCGGTTTTGGTTGGCTGGCTGGGTTTTTTTTGGTCGTAAGTGTACCTAGCTGTATGTGCCACATCTGGCCATAGGTATGTCTGTACTGTTTATTTTATTTTGTGTGCAAAAATTCATCACTTGTTAATAGTGACTTGTTTGGTTCAACATCTCGCTTGAAAGATAACGCTTTCTTTAGTTTTTCGTCTTTGTCAAGATCATCATCATTATCTTCCTGATTTTATTTCAATGTAAGTATGTATTTGGGGTCCTACGTCTTTTTCTTCCATTCATTTCCTCGTTCACTTCCTTTCTATCCATATCACCTATCCAATCCATCTATATTTTTTTAAAGATCTTTCCACCTTTTTCGTGTGGTTAGTGGCTAATCTTGTGTCCAAGTTTTCATGCCGCCCATTGGTCTCTGACTTGACTTCACATGCCGTCGAGAAATATCTCTCAGGCATGCTGGTTTCCTCACGATGTTTTCCTTCACCGCTTTTGAAGTAAGTGATAATTATTTATTATACACATGAATCCGAAAAGTCAGAGGTGCGTGTCTTGGGTTCGAACTCAAGACCTATGACTTGGCAGTCCGACGGTCACACCACTAGGCTATCACTGCTGTAAAAAAGTTTGAAGATAATAAGTATGTTTTACTAAGATGTCATAATTGTTTGCATCACTATTAGTATTAATTTCCATAATTTCCGCCATTCTCTCCGATCTGCATCAATATGTTCAGTGGTCAATTCAGCACAGCTAGTTTGATCCGTTACCCATTTAATGCCCCTGTAGATTAAGTGTGAAATTGAGATGAGAGCGAACATAGCCTGTTAAACTTAGAAATGGTTTCACGGTTGGTTAGTCAAAGGTCGTCTGACAGCGAGGACGGGCTTTGAACTTTGATGGGTGATACTAAAGTAATAGGTACTGAGAAGTTGGTGAAAATATTAGGTGGGTATTACACTATCATGTCTATAATCATAAATCTATGAGTCATAGATATAATGAAATTGTAAAATAGACATACTATGGGTAGGTGTGGTTATCCCTCTTAGGGGATATTTCACCCTGCCAGAGTTGCGGAATAGTCCGAAAGGGATACCGGGACCCTGGCAACAGGCAACTGAAGGAACACGGGTGGGTTTTAGTCAGTAAAAGTCTGACATTCCCAGCCCTTCCGCTCCGCCCAGAGCAGGAGAAGTCATTTGATGATTTCCCAACCTCAAAAAATATGGTTATATTTCACTATCATATTATATCATTTACCTATCTACGAAGCTCACACTTAGATGTCTATTTTACAGTTTAATTATATCTTTGACCATAGATCTAGATCATAGATATGACAGTGTAATACCCCCCTTAGTAGAGGGCCCAGACAAAGTGACATTATATCAATGATAACGATGATGGAAAAATAAAAAATGTATTGGATTGACATAAGCTACCGACATGTCCTAGGATCAAAAATTCGAAGACATGTGACATCCACCAACCCGCACTAGGCCTGCGTGGTGGATTACGGCCCACTCCCTCTCACAGAGAGGAGGCCTGTGTCTCAGCAGTGGGAACATTATAGGCCGATCATGCTATACTTATGCTAAATTACCGAAAATTATACGAAACGCATTGGAAGCGAATGCCTCTTGTCTAGTAGGCTTCCTAGACAGTTTGAAGTACGAATTTCATACTTCTAACTGTCTAGAGAGTGTATTCATCCGAAAGACTGACTCTTTTCTTCAAATAAAGGTGGGATAAATTGTGTGAAAAATCATATTATTATGACTCTGGAGGTGAACTCTGAGACCACGGCTTAGAACTTTATGGAAGAAAAACAAATACTGCGTGGTCCTAAAATAAATTGGGATAAGGACAGGAGAATGATAAAGCACAAGGCACCTGTGTAAAAAAAGTAGAAAATCCCTACAGCGAAGCTGCTGTGTTTACGCCAAAATCCTATATTGACTCAGCTAACTTTACGTCGGCTTTAGCTTATCACTGAAGCCGACACCCACAGTATATTACCATGCCAACTAAACATTACCAGTCTATTAACTATTGACACATGTACTCGTACTCCATAAACTGATGGTGGTTAAACCCCGAACTAGTTTCTGTCCTATCTGAGGGCCAAATGGAATGTACAGTCAGAGCCAAAAATATAGGGACAAGTAGACTGTTGAAAGTGATCAGAGGGACAGTCCACATGTTTTTAAGATTAGAATTGGCGTTCTAATTGAGATTAGAGAGAGCCTCAATTTGTTACTCATTTACCAACACTTTTGTCTAGTTTTTGACATTGATTGTCGCTGAGATGAGATTGCGGTTTGAACGTTTTAAATTACGAGAATTGGCCATCTAAACAATTGAGAAAATTAATCTTTATTTCAATTAGATAAAATTCTTGCCAGAATGACAGCTGTGTATTGTGTTAATTTCGGAACGGGTCATTGAGATATAAACAGCAGTAAGTAAGTATGTTTTTTTTTGTTTTTTTTTACCATAAAGAAAACCAGTCTACTCGGGCCACAGCAGACACGATACTTTTAGCATCGGCGATCGGAAACCGTACGCAAAGAGACGCCAAAACGCGATGCAGCATTGAAGCAGTCACCAAATCGTCGATAGCCGATGTGTCTCGTGTCTGTTATCGGCCCTTTGTCCGTATATTTTTGACGCTGCCTGTACGAGCGACTTACAGACAAAACAATGGGACTGTAGGCGAACAGGATAGCTCGGAATAGTTTGTTGGCTCGGGGGGTGATGATAAAATGGAGTTATAAGTTAAAGTGGATTTGTGTCGCGAGTGGGAATTTAAGGATTTATATGGAGAGAGAATTAGCTAAAATTGATTGGTTTACATCGAAAACTGATCAATTGAATGGTCATTATAAAATAATATGAACGCAACAGGCATAATGCGGCAGCTTCAATTGTAGAATCGGGCTCTTAATTTTTCGGAAGCTTTCAAAGACTTTAAATTCAAAATATATTTTTCACATAAACCTATGTGGGCACTTATGAAACGTCAGAAGCTAGGTGCCAACTGATCGTTTTCTATGGAGAAGATCCGGCAAAACACACCAAGGTTACATTGGAAAAATAAAAAAAGTTACACAATGAGCACCCGAAGTACTGAAACTTTTGAAGAAATCAATGTCGTTATTTTGACGTCTTTCAGAACTCGAATCTAATAAATAACAAAATAACCTCGCTAACAAACCCATTGCAACACCATGTGTCTTCCCATGAATCAAAAACCCACAGCATTGACACATAACTGTGCCTAATCCCACGATGGCCACGATGCTAACCCAAATAAATTAATATTTAATTGGCGTGATCGTATCTGCCTTCAAAATGTCGAAGCGATATAAAAATGTCACAGCTACTGACATTTTGGAAGGTAATCCGAGTCAGGAAAGTGATCACGTTAGACCTTTTACCAGCATGCGCTTGCGACTATATTCTGCTGTCACATTATCTCGCACTAGAACGAGACATGACTATGCGTAGAGATATTCACTTCTCGTTTTGCCACGAGATGAAGTGATGACAAAACTTTGTCGCGCTGTGCTATTTGCCTGACATTAATTGACGGACGAGTCTGCCTAGCCTTGGTGGCGATGGATTGAAGATATGGATCGGTCTCATTGTTGTCAAATGTCGGTTCATGAGTGATTAGGTAGCTCTAGTGTCGTAAGAGTTACGTGTGATGAAAAGTTGTTGCGAAATCGCTTCTGTAGTATAGAATGTAGAATACAGAGGGTGTTCTGAGATAGAGGATATAAATACACATTATTATATTATTAGTGTTCTATTTCAAACGACTGCCTCATTGGTCTAGTGGCCGCAAACGCTAATAGAATTAATTTCTCAGTAGCCGCCCGGAGTCGACAAAATGTGGGTGTACTTTAGATACACCTGCCAAACCCTTCGGGGATTGCAGGCGTGATATTATGTCGCCACTTTGCTTCAATAACGTGATAAGTCCGACAATTCATTAAAAAAAAAAACATAATTATGAAAAACTAGCTGCGCCCCGCGGTTTCACCCGCGTAAGTCTCGATCCCGTGGGAATATCGGGATAAAAAGTATCCTATGTGTCCAAGTTATAAAATATCTGTTTGCCAAATTTCATCCAAATCCATTCAGCCGTTTTTGCGTGATTGAATAACAAACATCCAAACACACAAACTTTCACACTTATAATATTAGTAGGATTTGTCGGACTTATCACAGAGCAGAGGCGATATTATGTAATTTTGAACGAAAACTTTGTTTAGCGAAACGTTTGCCTTGATTTAAGGCTCGTGCTCGTGGTACCGCTGCCTGTCGCGCCCGCGATATCGCGTCTGTTTGTACGAACCTTTAAGTGTTGGTAATTAGCAATACTTCTGCCCTTTTACAACAGGTTATTTTTTGCCAACAATCAGACGATATCACCGCCTAACATTATGCATAAAATATGAGTTCCTATTATTCACAAAAGCAATCATATTTCGTTACAATAACACCATTCATACCTACCAATAAACTATATCATTTTCATTGTTTTTTTTTGTGACTGCCAAACAAAAGTATTCTAAACGGCCAGTTGTCACGTCCTTTATAGAACCGAATAGTCGATTATTAAGTCAAGTCTGGTGAGGTCTCGAATCGATAAAGATATTCGATTATGTCCATTGTTCCGAATCGATGAATATCTAAATCAATAATTCAATTATACTGTATAGATATTCGAAACTGATATTTTGAATTGTTTAAAGGCTTCAATACTTCGAATTATGTTAATGTTGGGTAAGTTGAAAGACGTTAAAAGGTTTGACTTTTGACTTTCAAGGATTTTAGATGTTAATTAGAATTTAGGACAATTTTCCAGGTACAATTAGAGCAATATTTGGCAAAGAAAAGTAGTTATCATTGACAAATTAAACCTTCTTATCCAAAAAACACTACTACACGACACATGCTCAATTATAACCCAGAAACATTTGAAAATCAATTCCTTTTCCTTTTTCAACTAGACAAGTGCAATAAAACCACAGGATCGTATAAAACATTCATTCAATTACAGCTCGTTTCACACTACATAAACTGCAAAACAACAACATTCTATTATTTCCCATTTATCCCTAACAAGTATAATTTGCGAATAAATATAAGACCGTGTAAACTATGGCTGTTAGTAGCACCCAGGCAACCAGTACGTTAGTACCTACATTATATAGCTTTGGGACTAACAACGTTTGAACTTATAATAAAATTGTTTAAAGTGAAAGGGTTGGACGTGGGAAAAACAAAAGAGTGTCTATATAGACTTCGCAAAATGTTAACAAAACTTTTTAGATTTCTGGCGAATTTCACAAATCAAACTGAACGCGATCATCACATCTAAACCGCGTTTAAGAAAGAGTTGTCAGTGTCAATATACTATAATAATAATGACACTGACAGCAGCAGCTAAACACGGTTTAGATGTGCTGATTGCGTTCAATTTCATTAGTGAAATTGGTCCATAATGTGGTTGCCGAAATATTTTTGTATGTGGTTCAATCAATCTGTCTAGCGTTTTCCGAACTATGTTAGGGTCGGCTTCCAGTCTAACTGGATGCAGCTGAATAATATACAGTATTACTAATACAGTATTCTACATGGAACGATTGCTTATCTGACCTCCACAATTCAGTAATTGGGTAATTGTTGGTAAGACTAGTTGTCAGACTTTCGGGCTTCTGATGACCCGTAACGACTGTCAAAGATCCACGAATATCAGCCGGGACCAACGGCTTAACGTGCTTTCCGAGACACGAGGAGTCTCGATATGTAAAGATGGTCACCCATCCACGGACCAACCCCGGCAAGTGCCTTACCCTGATGGATCGACCCGTGCGGCAGTTATTACTTGCGAAATAAAACAGATTGCTCTCACAGTGCGAAATAGAATAAAAGTAATAATTTCAAAAGCTAGTTACTACATGCACTACACTACCGCCCACGCAAATTAAAGAAAATTAATTTTCCCGATCACCGCTACAGCACTATTTACTACAAGCAAGTCCCGTACACTGGAGGCCACAGGATAGTATGCCCCGCCTACGCGCACTTCGCACAAGGTGCAGAGCCTCCGGTCAGCGCATTACTTACGTAACATGTGATCTTCGATCCTGACCTAGAACTCTGCACACCCGACCCCAGGGTAATATGTTTAACAATAAAATCGTACGTGAAAATAGCTTGGGAGGCGGAAAGAGGCTTACTAAGTAATTTATCGAAATTATTGTTTACTAGCTTTTGCCCGCGGCTTCGCTCGTGTGTATGTCCTATTTCAGGTCATGGTCTACCCATGTGCGAAAATTCATCCAAAACCATTCAGCCGTTTTTGCGGTAAAGCATAACAAACAAACAAAATCACTTTCGCATTTATAACATTAGTTAGGATACCCAGCAAATGCATGTGAAGAGTTTGATACTTTATTTAGCTCCAAATTTCTTGGTTTTCCTACCAACTCATTCTAAACCGACTTCTTCAAAAAGGAGGAGGTTCTCAATTCGTCAGTGTTTTTTTTTTTTTTTTTGTGTTTATGTTACGCGATTACTCCGCCAATTACGAATCGATTTTGATGATTCTTTTTTTGTTTGGTAGGTCATGCTTTAGAGGTGGTCCCATATAAATTTTATTAACTTTGCTTGCGTAGTTTTTGAGTTAGCTTCAATAATTACGTATTTTTCCCACTTAGTGTATGAAGATGATATATTTTTTGACTCCGTCACTGTTATTTAAATAGCAGGTAGTGGTATTCGAATTTGTGTGGGGTAGTTACCACAAATAAAAAGTTCAAAATAAAAACATTTTACCAAAAAAAAATACAAAAATTGGTGGCAAAAAACGAAAATTGAAAAGGAAAGACACCGACTTCCGAAATTAAAGTTATTTTTCACGTTTTTAGTGTTTTTTTGGAAGTCGGTTGTTTTTTTTTTTGTAAAAAGTTTTTATGTAGATCCAATATCATACAGATCTTCTTAGCCATGTTGTTGGTTGTTAATTTTACCGCACCGAACTGCAGCAATAGTTTAACTAATAAAGTAACAAAGTATCACTGCACGAATCGCCTTTGGCCCAACAATATCACCTGCTGGTTATAAATCTATGTCTATTGGCAACTGGCACATACAATCCAGAGTATTGTACGATGTCGAACAGTAGCCGTGATTTGTATCGCTAAGTATCGACGTGATAACAAGAACAGATAGTGGGAACACATCGATAACACCATGGATTTATGGGCGCAGCTCTAGGACTGATCAATGGGGGCAGCTCTAGCGGCTGATCAATGGGGGCTGAGTTTTGGAGAGCAGATTAGTAGAGGGTACAGATGAAATTGTTTAGGAGTTGGGAACAGGAACCATAGACAGGAAAAAAACCATTGAAGTCTACTTGTTTATTTTTAATGGAACTGATGTGAGTTAGATGCAATATTATTGGATCAAAAGTTAAAAAACAAAGGAAGATGTGGGGTTTTCACCAAAAGTAGTAGAGAAAAATTGCTTTGACGATCAAAGCTACTTTATTCGGCTTCGGCAAATAAATAGATTGTCTAGGTGGACTAAAGTTCGACAATCAAGTAATAATAAACAATATCCTATCCACTGACCGCAGTGTAAAAACAAACTCCCCAAGATTCGAAGGTATCCCGCGTAATAAACCGAAGAGACGATTACAATTTCTGCGAACATTTCCTTCACTTACATAACTTGCTGCACTGTAGCAGGTCCCTGCAGTCTCCAGTTTGTAACGAGAAGCACAATAATTTGCACCCAACTAAAACCGCAGACATTTTGAATTTCAAATCGAAGTATTTATAATCAGTTTGATCGTTATCCGAGCGAAGGGAAAGTAACAGAAAATGATCTCTCCCGTGAAATCTAAGTTGGTCCCTATCATAATTTAGCACTTGATTCTACAATAGCGAGTCCTGTCCGTTAGATAAAGGTCTTAGGAACGGTGCACAGATTAATGTACGCACAGAGAGCGCAGTGCGGACTTATTTCATCAATTCCACGGTTGTCGCACCGATGATTTCTGGTCTGTAACTTATCTATGCATTTTAACGTACAATGGACGTTGCAATTAGAATTTAATGGCTCGTATTGTGTGGGTAGGTTATTTAGAGGAGATTTTTTGTGTAGTTTTGCTTTGGATTGTGCATATTTATTAAGGAACGTAGTTACTCTGTGTTATTATGTTGTCGAGCGAAAGATTTTTGGTGCTGTATATATATTTGGAATGGAGAAGATGACTGATTAGTCTAAACTAATCTATCTTTATAAAAGACTAGCTGCGCCCCGCGATTCCACCCGCGTCTCGATCCCGTGGGAATATCGGGATAAAAAATCCTATGTGTCCAGGTTATAAACTATCTGTTTGGCCAATTTCATCCAAATGCATTCAGTAGTTTTTACGTGAAAGAGTAACAAACATCCATCCATCCATATTTACAAACTTTCGCGTTTATAATATTACTTAGATAGATATAAATAATATATATAAAGTTAGAAGTTAGATGCAGAAATAGTAAGACCGCATACTCAGGGAATTTATTTGGTCTTAGAAGTTGTCTATTTAATTCTTCCTCGTTATTGGATAGATTTTAATATTTATTTCAATCAAATATTGTAATCTAATCAATTGATTTTCAATTACTAATACCAGATTTATTGATTCCACTCAGAAGGTCGTATGCAAACGATATCTTAGTGCAACTGTTTTGCTTACTCTGCGGTGTTACCCGCCCACGCCTGTCGCGGCCCGCCGCGTAAATATAGCGCAGAATTAGAACTACCCGCGGTTATTTATCGCTTGCGCGCGCGCAGGAGAAATCGACGCACGGACCGCTCAGTGTCACTTCCTGCTCGGACGCCGCCGTGAACGCACGCTCGTGCCGTAACGCTCATGTAATAGTCCTTTATTTGATGCCATAAAACTATATCAGCCTGTCCCGTAATACCGATCGTAATCGTTTATCTGATTGTTGTTTGATGTTTGTTGTTTATATTTTCGCGTTTCTTACGGGTTCTCAAGTGAATGCACCTGGTTGTGTAACCCGTGGTGGATTGAGCCGGCAACTTTGTTGTGCCGTAATAAAATCGTTTAGTACTTCTTATGCCTTAATTATTTTATTGCAATTTGCATGTGTTGTTACTCCAGTCACGATATTGATGGGTCGTGTTCCACGCGTTTACTGTGATGACTAACAACATCAGCTATCTCAAACAATGCCTAACGATTAACCTCAGAAATCAGTCGGATATAATTACCGTACAAAATATCGTGTAGATTTTACGGACATACGTAATTAGTGTAGAAAAATGACTCCAAAACACGGTTAGGACATATCATGTCTTACCTCATTTAATTTATTACACACTACATTAAGTTCTACAGTTTCGCGTTATTCATACCGACTTAAATGCCCATAAAAAGTTGCGAGGTAATAAATCTAAGTTGAGAGTTGTCACAGTGTAGTTACGATGTCAGAGACAGCTGCCACAGAGTAGTTCCGGAAGTAGGTCCTTGTGTACGCATGACCGATGACTTTTTACGTGTTGGCATTTACTCGACATTTGACATTACCACCCGCTATACGTCTAATTATTATTTGTGGGTGTGGGCCGTCGATGCTGCCCTAACTGGGTTATTGGGGTCCCACAAATATTTAGTCCAAGTATTTTAAGTACCTTTTCGTACTTTTTCGAAGAAACTCTATATTTAGAAGCATTTTAAGCTTACCTTAGTAACAATTCTGATGTAATTCTGTCAACAAAATTGCACCAGAAAACTCTATTGTCTGTTTTCTATTCCAATAACTTAGCTAGTCAAAGAAATAGAGTTCTCTTTTAGTCAATAAGCCTAAGAGCGTATCTGCTATGTACATTATTACGAGACCAATACAACAATATTTATGTCGTTATTAAGCCAAACACAGTTTGCATATTTTCGATAAACTTTGAGCGGACACGCGACAGGGGAAATCGAATAATCGTACTGCGTTGATCCCCTGGAGGAATACTAAATCGAGTTTAAGGACATCAATAAAACAGACTGTGGCAGGTTATTAGTTTAAGCCCGCGAACACTTTAGCGACCTAGTTTTATTAATTGTTCAGATGCTGCGCATGCTCAGCCTGTGGCCAAAGAGCAGGCAGTGACAGGTTACTGGCCAACCGGCGGATTTTATGGACTTTACATTATTTAATACCGAGCCACCTCGGGCAGTTTAGCCGAGTTAATGTTGTATGCCTCTTGAAATTTGATAAGGTTTTCTAAGTGCACGGGCTTCATATGTGTAAGATGAGACATATTGAGAGATTTTACTGCATTTGTTAAAAAAGAATGAAAGAAAAATGCGTTTATTGGAATTTTATCAGAAAAATACACAGAAAACAATCATTAGAATGCCAAAAGGGCCTCAGCTCAGCATAATGTCAGATGGCAACAAAATGTACCACCTGACGCAGATTTTCAGTTGCAACAGATACACACACTGCTGCATGCTGCTACATAGTTATTGTTTAGCAACATGAAGGTATCAAAGATTTGCGAGAATAAGTCATAGCAGAACCAATAATAGGTATTACTTTCTCAACAACTTCATTACACTGACTCCAAAAAATAGAGCAAATCAAGAACTGACTACGGAACCATTGTCCAACATCAAAACTCGTGTGCCACCACTTTATATGATGGATACAGTTGTCGCTCTAAAACCTGTTCATGTGATTAATGCATTACCTGGTGAATGTCATGCGTATGCTTTGCTCCAATTAAATCTCTTCCTTTGTGAAGCATTGCTTATTATTTATTTTGGCCAATGAATATTTATTAGACCTTCGGTTCCAAGTGTCCAGTGCTGAACGGGTTATAAATCTTTAGTCGTGCTGCTACTGGTCTATTTTGTGAGCTTAAAGTTCAAATATTGTTATTGCTAGTTAATTTCGTCATGAATCCAGTTCGATTGTTCAGGGGGGGCCCCCTGAACAATCAAACTGGCTTCATGACCACCATCAACATGTAAAAAACTTGCCAAGTACATGACAGGTCAACTTAGCAGGTGACCCTGACAGGTTTTCTATTTGTAACATGGAAATGTTGCATTTCCGTCTGACCTGCAGACCTTTTTTTTGAGGGTGGGAAATCATCAAATGACTTCTCCCGCTCTGGGCGGAGCGGGAGAAGTCGTGTCAGACTTTTACTGACTAAAACCCACCTGTATTCCTTCAGTTGCTTGTTGCAGGCCAGGCCTGCAGACCTGCTATATTATGGCTGGCTGGTGCGCCATATTATAAACAAAGTTTGGAAATACTTTTGGCAATGTTACCTGTTTAAATGTTAGGTTTTACGGTTTTAAAGGACTAGATAACATTAATTTAACAGGAGTGCGGAAGAAATCTAATGAGTTCCCCGGTTTCGTCAGCCTGTACCTATGCGTCATTCATGTGTTTTAATTCTCAGAGGGATAATTCTCGTATTTCCAAGAGCGTTCGCATTCTAATTTCAGTCTCAAGCTGTCAAAAATACCTCTAACCTAAGCCTAATATTTGACAAGTTTTTGAAAAATTGATTGATTGTCACTGGGATGCGATAACGACTAGATTTTTTAATAAAGGGCATAGATGTCTTCAGGTATTTTTATATTAACCCTGTTTTCGCACTATTTCATATTATTCTCTTAGTTTTAATCCGCATCTGAAATGTCATGAACTGCATCTAACAACTGTCAAGTTCCGAATATAAACTCAAACCCCCTTCAAGTGTGGTTTATGTTATAATGCCTACAGCAATATCGGGTTTAACGGCCAATGCAGTAAACCTTATGTTATACTAAAACCTTATGTTATGGGGCTAAGACCACAGGTGGTCAGACTTAGTGCTGCCCTGGAAGAATTGACTATACTCGTAGCCACTGGGCATAGCTGTTCAAGAGTGATATATTGGGCAGTTTGCCCGATTAATTATGGGCAGAATTATTGCTGCAGCAGCAATGGGTGATGTTAAATTTGTATGTCTCAATACGAGTAGGTATCATACTGCTGGTATTTTATAGGCTGCGTGTCGACTTGAGTAGCCTCGGTTTTAATCAAAATGGTCGCACAAAAGCGCTCAGAATCATTTGACCCATAAATATCTAGAATATGTCTCATCCTTAGGGACCTCAGGTGGCGAAATTGTATGTCACGACGTGCCTCTATTGAGACAACGTCTAATGTCATGGCTGCCTCTAATAGATACGAGCTCTAAAGTGCCAAAGAATCTTTCCCATCTATTTGTGCAGTCTAATTACATGAGATCATACTCAAAAGAAGAATGATATATATCATACATGATAAATTGTTGATGTAGGACGTAATTATGTAAATGATTATTCTTCATTAAAATTGGATCAAATCCGTTGACATGCACGGAAGTGTGGCGGTGGTTTTTATCACCTGTTATTGAGTTATGGCTGACCTCGCCCGTGTCGCGGGGCCAGCAAAAAGAGGAGATTAATTTTAAGAATAAGTGTCGTACGTTTGAGGTTACTTACGAGACATTTTTGACGACTTGTCATTTTTAATTAACAATTTTTAATAATCAATTGATTCAAATGTGACTGCGGAATTATAATTACAATAGAAGTAGATAATATTTAGTAACCTATTCCACTTAATTATTCCTTAATTGTTTCACCTCTCAACAAGGCATCCTCAGGATGACGATTGACCAGTCGCGAACCAAAACACTACGTGCTGCCACGCCGAGCCTCCTTGACTCTGCGTCCAGCGCTCGGCGTGGCAACACGTCGTGTTTTGGTCAATCTGTCCCCAGTCCAAACTGCAAGAATATGGCAGAAAGAATAACGTATCGCAGGGAATCACAGAATTTTCTCAACACGAAATATTGGTCCTATGAGATATAAGTTATAGTAATTTCCCTCTTTCTTCACAATTTTATTAATTTCGGAGTCTGGACTCTCTCACACTGTCTTAATGACAAACAGCCTTGCACTCATTACATAAACTTTTGTCAATACGGTGGAAAATAACTTAAAAAAAAAAACAGCTGTCTCCGTGTTTTAAATACGGCTTTTCACAGCTGCAAAAATAAACTATTTGCTGTTCAATATTTTGTCAATTACAACTAAATGTTTCATCATTCAAGTCTTTTTTAATAAAAGTATATGGTCACATTACAATATTAGTCATAATATAGTTTTTACAAGTTATGCCTACGAGCAATGGGCAGTGGCCATTGTGGGTAATGGTCAATTGGTTTTTTTGTTTTAGTTCAGCATAGTATCGGTTACACTATTATGTATGTAGACCTGGACATGTATCGAGATAAGAATGTCTTCGTAATAAATTAGCTATCATACTTCGTTGTTAGGACCAATTGTTTGAGCTCAATCTGATTGGGTAATTTTGAATTGGTGATAACTACCTACCTGTTTTATTTAAATTGGGTAGCGTAACTTTGGTGTTAAAAATAATGTTTGGGATAGTAAATTGACAACAATTAGGACTGGTTTTGACTGACTTCATTTTATTTTTACTTTTTTATCAAATATTTACTAATAACAGCCGCACGGGTCGATCCATTAGGTTAATCTACGCTTGCCGGGGTTGGTCAGTGGATCTTTACATACCGAGTCTCCACCGTGACTCGGAAAGCACGTTAAGCCATTGGTCCCGGCTGTCACTCGTGCATCTTTGACAGTCGTTACGAGTTGTCAGAAGCCCGAAAGTCGACTGACTGGAAGCCGACCCCAACATGGTTGGGAAAAGGCTAGGCAGATTGATTTACTTAAGTACTTTTATGGCTAGAAAGGGGGTGACTACCGAGATGACGGCTAATTGAGAAGTATGGAAGAAAGAGACATGGTACGCCGATCACGAATAAATTGGGGTAGGGGCAGGAGAATGACTTATGTAGGTACCGTTATCATACAGGGTGTTAGGGTAGACACCGTAATCCTTGAAACTAGTGGTTTGGTGTCATCTAAAATAAACTTTTTCTACGGGACCAACTTTGAAATCGCAAAAAAAAAACAGCTGTTCCATACATTTTGTAGATTTAAGTGAACACAAAACATTCAGTATTTTTCAACAAATGACCAGTTATTTTATCTAAGCAGTACTAAGCTAAAGAATTTTCTTGAATAAAGTACTAAGCAATATATTATAATCCTTACTTATTGCATATCTGACGATTGCGAGATACCACTGCACTTATTTCCTTCTGACTACGAATCGCACTATATTAAAGCATGTATAATGCCTTTTTAAACAATCTATTTCACATCTCCATAATATCTGAATATGTATGAACAGCCAGATAATAATTACACATGCTAATATCTTTATCAACGAAGCGACGGACAACTTTACGGTTCCGATGTTTATTGCCGAGGTAATTGGTATTCGGTGTCGGTACCGGTATCGAGGTTGCGGCACGTCACTAGTCGATAAAGTGGAGTGTCAAACAACGCGGGCTTAATTAAGGCGTTCAGTCAATTTGATTAAATATACATATTATAAATGAACTTTTATTATGTGGGTGGAGTGTGAGATTTTGTTAAAAGCACCGTTTCGTAGGGTAATTACTGTATTTATTACGTATTTGTGTCCGCTGCATGTAAAGCTTTTATTTTTAAGACACCTGTCAAACAATTAAAGTCGACTTGGGCGTAGTAGAGACGTACGCGCAGACGCCTTTCTGACTTCTTCTCCTCGAATCAACAGGAATATACGGGGACGCTCGTCCCGCTCAAAAACATTATAGCTGGTGTTCAGTTGAGTATCTGACCTACCATTGTAGCGTGTAGTAATAGCCTAGTGGTGTCCGTCAGACTGCCAAGTTATAGATCTCGAGTTCAAACCCAAGGCCCGCACCTCTAACTTTTCGAATTCATGTGCATATTGTATAATTATCACTTGCTTCAAAAACGGTGAAGAAAAACATGGTGAGGAAACCGGCATGCCTGAGAGATATTTCTCGATGGCATGTGAAGTCAAGTCAGTCCATGGGCGGTATAAAAACTCAACTGCATCAGCGAAAGTCCAATATTATGTATAGCAGTGATCATTTAAATATGAATAATATTATAGGTAATTAAGATGTAGGTAGAGTATTGTATTTTTTCTTATTGGTATAGATATAAAAGATCCCATACATTGTCTTCAATCATAATTATATAATATATATATATAAGTAATTATATACGTAATACGTAACAATTGCGTCAGAGTTGTTTGTTGAGGACAAACACAACAACACGTGTGTGTATCAGACAAATATGGCACAATTATGATGTCTGCTAGGACGAAAGTGTTTAAAATAAAAGTACAATTGATCATTTTTTTTAAGAGGTTTTTATAAACAACTGATAAGGGAAAAAGCTTTAACACAATCTGTTTTTCAAGCGACCGATGTTACATTTATGTTTAGGTACTTTAATGCAGTATTTACCTTTGCCTAAATAGGTTACACGCGTCGTCGAATTGTAAACATACAATGTCATTCCTTCATTTATTGAACGACTAAAATCGAACGCTGATAAATATAATGCTTTTTGAATTGAACGGAACGACTTTCAAACCTAGCTTCGGTATTTGAATGATAGAGACACTCGATAAAACATTCCAATTTCAAACGCATCAAGCGATCAACCTCCACAGAGTCTTAATTCGGACTCGTCATAAAATTCCGACCATTCCGTCATTTATCGAACTCAGAATACAGACCTCACATGAATCTACATGCCACACCTCACGAATGAGGTATCCATTTCCACCGGCACTGTTCAATGAAGTGTAATTACGAATGTTACAAAACACAACCGCTCCAGTTTCCAGAGGCTGTGTGACAGGGTGAGTGTGTGTGTGAGTGAGTAAGTCGGGGTAGTGTGAGTGAGGGGACAGTGACCCGAGCTATCTCGAGATCGCAGCCTCCGACCGGCCAGATGCCGAAAGATGTCAGCCAGGCACGGACTAGAGCCGTTGACTTGATCTTCTTCTTGTCTTGTTTATGAAAATAAATACTTTTATTTTATTTTATTAGAAGCGAATTATTTAATTGAAACGCCTCAAGAATTTTTTTTTTTTTTAAGTGTCGATTCGCCCGTATCTGGCGAGTAAATTCGTGCGAATCCCCAATAAGCCGTGTACAAGTTCGAAAAATTGACAGACGGAATTTTGGCATTGTATACTTAGGTTTATTTTTTACAAGTTGACCTATTTAAAACTCGTATGTAATTAAAGCCAATGAAACCAAGATACCTCATCACCTTGGTAAGTTTTTTCATAATATCAATGAATTAACTATTTTAGTGTAAAACAAAAAGCAGTTATGTCTGATTTACATACTTTATATAAAGCATTCAAAGTCATAGTTATTGGGATAATCATCACATAATAAAATTATATTAATTATTATAACGGATTTATTCTAATTTTATTTTAGAATTAATTCGTAATAATGATGATGTGTGATGTCAACAGATGAAGCTAATCATTTGTCTTTTAAAATATAAATGAATATTAAAATATTCAGATATTTTAAATATCATCAGAAACGGTCCAATGTATAGTCATGATTGTTATGAATTAATCGATATGCTATTATATTTTTGTTTTTTAATATTTATTCTACATTTTTATTTGGACTATCTGAATATTAAACAGAGGTTACTACATAAGGTTAGGTTAGTTGCACAGTTCATTAACTCTATAATCAAATTATAAAAACTGGATGTTGAGTTAGAAAAACATCCATAGGTCATCAAAGATCAAAATTATTATTTGCATACGGGGCAATATTGAGCTGCGGCAGAATAACAAAAATTAAGGCTACTTATGGATTTCGGCCAACGTACTTTAGTTTTTCGTGGAAAAGACATGCGATGTGTGCTTATGAGACAAAGATTGAGTTGTAGACGGTTTCATTAAAAATAGCATAACAATAAACACACAAAAACAGTTTCTCTGTAGTACGGCACACACAACTGCAGCAGTACAAACATCAAGCGAAAGCACAGTCACAAACCATCACTCAAAGACTAAAATAAACTTCAAAGATGGAACACAAATTCCAGACTCAAAAATTCGAAATCGGAATTCGTCTTCAGTCCGTCTCTGCGTTAACCTTTAGCTCGCGGCTATCGCATATAAAAATAAAAGTAGTTGTGTTAATAACGTATTTTTAGTGCGCGTTTGGTAGGGAGCTACCGCAGGTGCGTTGCCCTGCCCCCGCGCAGCCCAGCGACGCCCCCTGCGCTTGCGCACCGCAGTTTTTGTTTGTAATTAATTATGTTTTGGCGATGCTGCACGATTGTCTAGGTGATTGGTCGGCTTGGAGGTTGTTCAAGAATTAGTTTTTGATTGATAGTGAGATTAAAAAGAAATGTTTTATTACTTCTGTAGCCGAACTTAATTAGATTTGTTAAATGGTTATTTAATTAAATGTTGGCGTAAAATAAATCATTTCTGTTATGCTCAATATCCATTACTGAAATATGAATATGTATCTTACATGCCTTTTGTAAAATAGTATCTATCGTGGCTTGCTAATTTTACGACTGCGATGTTGACACTTGATATCAATATTCATAGAGTTTTCTAAAATCTGATTAGTAATATTTAAATCACATAAGGAAAACACGATTTGGCGGAAAGCGCCGCATACTTTTGAAGAAAACTCAAGGAAATCCAACTCATCGGAACATAAATATTTATACGGCATAAAACAAATTATAATTAAAATCTATTATTAGTATCATTATCGGCTGTCGTTTGAGAATGGGTAGTAAATTAGTTCAGTGTTGGGGGACTAGATGTCGCTACCGGAGGCACGTCTCAAGCGCGCAGGATGGCAGATATTCATCAGACGGGGACGGACGCCTTCCGGCCTGCGCGTGAGTGTCTTATTAGCCTGGCTTAGAAGTCGCCGTCTACGGAATATGTTGGCGCGATGATCTGCGCGGATCTGCCGTGTTCGCATGTAGAAGAGACAGGGTTGAATAATGATGGGCTTTCTTTGATTTTTACGGAATTATGTACGAAGAAGGAATTTACAACTCAGCCGTCGGAATTCAAGAGGATCGCGGAGACTTATCTTTTTCTGTTATCGATTTGAGACCCTATGAACAGGGCCTTAAATCTGAGAAAAGTATAGCATAGTATGACAAGCTAAAACTAGAACTGAAAAAGTTAGTTTTCACTGCTACAAGGATTGACGTTGACAGGAGGGTGCGCTACTGACTGACGCAATTTTTTGTGAAATGTATTGAAAGCTATACTCCATTTGAAATAAGATAAGACATTTAAATAATAAATAAGCCTTTTTTACAGTCCGTTCAACCGATTTTGACTTCTATTGTGTTGGTGGCATGACAAATGGCAACTGTAGTAGACAGTGGGTATTGTGGAATATTTTTTACAGTCCGTTCAACCGATTTTGACTTCTATTGTGTTGGTGGCATGACAAATGGCAACTGTAGTAGACAGTGGGTATTGTGGAATCTTTTTTGCTTTTAATGCCATCCTTATGCGTACGGTCAAAATCGGTTGAATCGGTTGATAGAAGTCGAAATCGGTTGGACGGACTGCAAAAAGGTTTGTTTAAATGTCTAATCTTATTTCAAATGGAGTATAGTATAGCGGAGTTAGTTCCGATTTTGGCCACGCGCGAATCCTCCATAGAAGTAGAAATAATAGTAATAGAAATTATTAGAATAATTTAGTTACCCATAAATTCCCGAGAATGAACTGTGTAGCCTTACACTATCTCTGATAATACCATTCCACATAACTATATTTTTCAACAGGTATTTAATAAGATTGAATTAACATACATACACTTTAGTCGGAGACGTTGATACCACTGACTACTAGCTGTAAGCGTCTGTAATCAAAGTTATGATAAAATTATGATAAGAATACCGCTTCGTACCTCAAGCATCATAGATTTTTTTCTCATAATCAACATCCGATGAGACGATAGTACCCGATGATTTTTCACTTTTTAAAATCAGTATGGAGATTATGTTAATTGAATTTCTAATTTTAATTGATAATGAATGCATTAAGTTTGTTTATAGTATTTTAATATGCAAAGGCTTTAAGGGAAGTTGAGATTTCTTTTCGTTTCCCGGTTTTGTGATGTTGAATTTAATCTGTCGTCAAATATGTGAAACTGTATGATCATCTACTTGCTTTTATTTTCAGCTAACTTGAGATGACAGCAGAGTTATCTATTAGCAGATTACATAACATAACATCACGCCTCTATTCCCCGAAGCGATGAACAGAGGTGTATCTGTAGTATACAACATTAGTTTTTGTTTATGCTAAACCCGAAAAGGGGTCATTGTACTCATCATTTTGAACAACTTTTTCTATGGGACCAATCTTGAAATCGCGAAAAAAAAATCTGCTGTTCCATACATTTTGTCGATTTAAGTAAACACAAATGTATGGAACAGCAGATTTTTGTTTTACACAGTAGTACATCATATAGTATGTAGTACATTTTGCCAGTTATGTATCAGTCTCATTGTAATAGGGGGCGAGCCTAATTGCCATCAACCGGGAACAAATCCAGACTCCGGGCTTGACTTCGCAAACCTTTCAGAAACCTGGGACCGATGAGGAAGTGTTAATGTCATCATTGTTTCAGTACCAAAAAGGGATGGCGGTATTTGTCCGATATAACTCCATCTCTTTCTCGCATCGGCTCTATGATGACTTTGACATATACTTAGAAGCCAATTAAAGTGAAATAATGCGGGCCATAGACGTTCAAGTAATTTGATCAAACAGGCTGGTTCAAACAGATTTATCAAATGCGCCATGAATGTGTGTGGGAAAGTTTGATCAAAATAAGTTGTCAAATGGCATGAAGAAGTATGAATTTTATATGTCTATTTAGAATAGAATAGAATAGAATTTTCTTTATTCAAGTATCATGACTCAAAAATGGTTAGTAAGACTTACAACTATGTTAATAAGAACTCACAATTCACAAAACAAAACAAAAAAAAAAAATAGGAACACCGTTGTGGCAACCCATGTGAGACGGCACAACAGTGACCCACGAAAACACAGTCTAGGCGACTCGAAATCATGCTTAGGATACAGTTGGAGCTGCTCCACACCCTGCGCACGATGGAAGCGCACCTTTTGCGCATGGTTGCGTAAAAACAATCTACATGCGCATCCGCGAACATCGCTGACGCACTACAGAAGCGGCGCAGCCCCACCAGCATCCTCATGTATTTGATCAAACTGTTTGACCGTCTATGGCCCGCATAAGTAAGTTAGTAAAGTAGTTCACTATGTGTAAAAAATGCCAAAATGTCTAAATAGGTCTAATGTGATATGCAATTTCCTCTTACAAAGTAGGTACCTATCTTTTATCTAAATGTTCGTACATAATAGCTACGTTCCAATACATAATTGTAGCTGCGATACCAGTAGCAGGTGCTGAGGAAGTGCCTAATTTTATGGCTATCATAGTAACGTAACTACTTTCAATGATTGCTACTGTTGGTAGGGTTACTACCGATCTGGAGGCTTTCCTTATATTTCTTTAAATTGCACTTTACACCATCATCATGCCTCTATATTGGGGACCCCGACGTGACCCATAGAGGCATAATGAACAGGGGTAAAGTTCACTCATCCTCTATAGCAGTGTTTTCAACCTTTTTCACACGGCCCCTTTAGTATGAAGAAATATTTTGCGACCTTTGCTTTTTGTTCATGTATTTTATTTTGTGACAAATATTCAATCCAACATATTTATTCATTTTCATAATTAGGGTTCGTATAAATACATAAGTAATTAAGTACTTAAAACACATTTTTTTACATCGAATGCGTCGCTAATAGATAACGCAATTTACGCGCATACGTACGACCAAGGCCGATATCACGATATTTTTTTTATTTGATACACTTTTTTAAACTTTATTGTATTTTTTTACTGCAGTAGCTTTCCCAACCTTTTGCAACTCCCCTATAGAAGCTTCGCGACCCCCTTAAAGAGGACCCCCAGGTTGAAAAACACTGCTCTATAGATAAGGTAGGATACTCTGACCAGATGGGTGATGTGTCTGGTGATCGATTTGATCACGATTGATTTCGGGACGTTGCAATGTAACAAAAACCCTGTTCGTTCCGAATGGCCTAGGTACCGCAATAATATTACTAAAAAGTAATCGAAATATTTTTTTTGTGAAAATAAGAAAGTTATTACTATTTAATATTCACGTTTTTATAAACAAAATTACGCCAATTTCATTATAAATTAGAAAATCTTCTACAGAGGGCATAAGGTATGACTTGTAGACACCCGCGAAATGACGGCGACGGCCGCCCGCCCCTCATGTAATAACCTGGTAAAATTCCCCATTGAAAAAAAATACGGTGATTTTTTTTCTTTTTTCCAATAAAAATCACATAAATACTCTCATAGACTCTCAGTATATATATAAATAGATTCTCAGTATGATTCTTCACAACACCCTCACGGATCGGACAGGGTTTTTGTTACAAGTTGTATATTCTAGCCGCGCAGTAAACTCTGCTTGCGCGATACAGGATTTTGCGTGACGTCAGCGTAATACGTAGTTCGCATGTGGCGATGTAGATAAAAGGGGTCAATTTATAAAATGCAAGGTAACAATATCTTATGAAATACTTAAAGTGTGCTACGCAAAGCTGGTTCAGATTCTAAAGTACCTGAATAATGGTCTAGGATGGAATAAAGAGAAAAAAAATCTCGACACCTGAAGAAATCTCAACCCTAAACTGCCAGGATCTACAGTGTAATAAAGTTAATATAAATTAGCCCAGCGGATGCGTTAGTTTGCTTTAACACCTAGAGGCAAGTGTAATTTATTTTAACCCTTTACCTGCTGCGGCGTTGTAGATATAGCCGCCAAGTGTTAATTACCATTTGATAAAATCTTTGAATTTTTAATTCATAATTACTTTATTATTTTATCTTGTATGGATTTGAATTTGGATGAGGCATCATAATTAAATGAATAAATTCAATCATTATGATTATGATAAACGTTGTAGGAAAATCTTTACTGTATTTTCCTTGAACGAGCTTGTAAATCATCATTATCAAGTTCAAGTCGGTTCTTAACTCATATTTGACATCTTGAAAAGTTTAAAATAAAATACATAACTAATAGAAAAACGAAAAAAAAACCCTACCTATACTCATTTTCACATTTCATTTATTTTTCTTTTGTTTTAAGTATGAGTTATATAATTTCCGATTCGTCACTATTCTGAGGTGTTCGAAAAAAATTGCCTAATTTTTTTGTTTAATCTTTATTTATAAAAGGGATTTTTGTCCTTCATTATTTGAAAACTGCTTTTTTTTATTTTTCCGGAGTACATGTACCAATCGTTGCTAATGCAATTAATTCAGTACCACTTAGCAGCTATCAATATGTAACAAATTATTACGAAAAGCTGCAATAACCAATAATTATTCATGCAAGCCGTCACGCAATATTTATCATAGCTCTAATTATATCTGTTATTAAGATAAATAATGCAAATCTATTGCAATGTAATAAATCTAAGCTTTCTTCGAGTAAAGTGGAGTTATAAGGTTGATAGTTGCGTAACAGTTCCGTCTTAGTGCAACTAAGAAATTGTGGTGCTCTTTATGTAATGCAGGTCAATTGATTTGTCGTACTTTTTTAGGTAACAAATAATAAATAATTTTGTACACATAAATATTTTGAAACTGTTCTTTAACATAATCAATTAATTAATGACACTGCGGAATAAATAGAACGTACATTTTAATAAAGTGTACCTACATGTACCTACACTTGCCAGATTTATAATTGTAATTTGCTATTAAATCTTAGCTGAGGCAAAGTTACAATGATTCGCCCCGTTGCAAACCTGACTAGAGTGACAGGAACAATTGCCTACCAAAGTCGGTAATGTTGTTATATCTGGGCAAATCCATACCTAATATAGTATGTGTTCTTCATTTTGATAATATCTTTGAATGGAGCTCGTGGCTAAGTAATATCAGCCGCACGGGTCGATCGAACAGGTTAAGCTACGCTTGCCGGGGGTTGGTCCGTGGATGGGCGACCATCTTTACATACCAAGACTCCTCCGTGCCTTGGAAAGTATCGACAGATGACAAGATGTTAAATAGGTATCGCAAGTCATAACTGCCGCGCGTGTCGATCTATCAGGTTAAGTTCCGCGCTAAAGATTGTCACCCATCCACGGACCAACCCTGCCGGGGTTGGTCCGTGGATGGGTGTCAATCTTTACATACCGAGAATACTCCGTGCCTCGAAAAGCACGTTAAGCCGTTGGTCGCAGCTGTCATTCGTGGATCTTTGACAGTCGTTACGGGTCGTCAGAAGCCCAAAAATCCGACAACCAGTCTTGCCAAGGGGTATCGTATTACCCAGTTACTGGGTTGTGGAGGTCAGATAGGCAGTCGCTCCATGTAAAATACTGGTATTCAGCTGCATCCGGTTAGACTGGAAGCTGACCCCAAGGTAAGTAGTTGGGAAAAGGCTAGGCAGATTGATTTCTTCAAAATTCATTCATTGCATGATGAAGTATGTGAAAAATTAAGTATGTGTAAAAAAATATGAAGGTTTTAAAAGTACACAGACCCCCCGTGGCTTCATGAAAGAATCGCTATCCATTGGAACATAGTACCACGACTTTATTTTATTTTCCCACTAAACATCCAACGTTTTATTTCGCGCCATTCAAAACATTTTTGCTTATCATTACTTCCAGCTATTCAAAGTTACGCCAGCAAGATAAACGTTCCTCATACCACTCTTGCGCACGCCAGACATCCAGATTGTACTGTAACCTACACATTAATAGTTCCATTCATTGCCAGGTGAAAGTCCTATTATTTACTGGCAACACTAATGTATTTAGCGACAAAGAAACTATTGCAATTTTATTGAGAACCCAAGTATTCCTGTGCTGTCTGTTTTGTTTGGCCTGAATTATGTGGAGAGTTTCTGAGCTGAAGGCTGTGTTTGTAGATCTTGTGTGGTTGTGATAAGGTTGGTTTTAGTAAGAGGTTTAATAGTGAGAAGGATTTTGTGAGGCGAGGTTTAAATGCAAGCGGTGGCGGTATAAGATAAGTGGCTTAACCATGATCGTCTAATAATGAAATGCGTCAATGGGATGGAATTTTATAAGTCTGCATTGAAAATCAAAACGTCAAAATTTTGACTCTAGACTTTGCTGCTTAAATTAAATAGGTACAGTCAATCGCACGTCCATGATATCAGCTTGACCATGAGCTGGTGTATCGTATTACGGAATTTTAATAGAATAAGAAGCTAGCTTATATTTGGTTTGTGACCACAGACGTGCGGACTATTGTACCTAAGGCTTAACTTTGCTAGAAGTTCCTGATATGATTTACCAAACATTATTTTCTTGCTGAACAAACCATCGTTAGATGATACTATTTTCAATATCAGAATATTATCTCTTTCTTGTGATAATTGATAACTTTTTATCTATTTATTTATTTAGTAGCTTACACCCGCGGCTTCGCCCGCTTGGTATGTCGATAAAAAGTACTAGTTCTCAGGCTCTAGACTATCTGTGTACCAAATTTCTTGTAAATCGGTTCTGTAGTTTTGGCGTGAAAGCGCGACAGACAGACGGACAGACAGACAGAGTTACTTTCGCATTTATAATGTTAGTAAGGATTCATTCAGTAATACACTAACATTTTCATACATATAAGATTTGATTTTCTTATATGACTATCTTGTGAGACTATATTGTGTGTCTGTGTTAAAGAATGCATTTTCTTTCTTTCTTAAAATTTCTTGGCTGAAAAGGACTGAAAATCTGCTTCGCTCACAGTCGGACCTAGCATCCAATGAAGCATAGTCAATAAACCTATTCGTTTAATTGTGTACACCCGGTATGTGTGAACTGCTAGCGAGCCTGCAGTACTCTCTAAACGGTAATGTCGCTAATATGACGATAATATTGCCGGCAAAACGACAGCACGCCGCATAGGACTTTAATTCTGCCGACAAAGTTACAGCAACGCCACTTCTGACGCTAATTTTTCCGACAAAGTTACGGCAACGTCGCTAATATGACATTAATATTGCCGTCAAAATTATGGTTTGGATCTGTGCATTTGTTTTAGAGGAGGTTTACCTTTTACGAGACGAGCAAAGTATTTATCTTATGACTATGTTAATTAACGGTTTAGGGTTTATAATAAATTAATTCTGTTTCGTACAAACGACTACTCCTGAAAATGTCTACGAATTTATTGACGAAACTGAGCTGGGTCAGTAGTAGAATTTATACGTACTTCATACATAACTTGGGAAAGTACTTTTTCCTTTGTCGAGTCGTATCAATGTTTTCATAAATCTACAACGTCAAATTAAATTGCATCGATAACTAAACATGATAAAATAAAAACAAAAAAAATGTCGTGACATTTAAGTAAAACTTTTCATTCTAGAAATCTGTCAGCTTTAAATTATGACTGAGCATCTAGAATAGGGACCTTAAATAATATATTTCTAGCTGAACTTGTCTTTAATCTAAACACACTCTAGGCAGAAGGCTTACTTAAAATTCAAAGGCGGTTTTGCATAAATCTGGTACAATTAATACCAATATATTGTAAAATTAATTGGCCTACTGATAATATGTAAATGGCCGCGGTACTTTGTTCTCCAATCTACATAAACATGTGATAATAGAGCCTCTGTATTGAAACTATGTATTTTATATTCTTATTTACATACTGATTTTGAGGTGGGAAGATGTTTATTGTATGTAATGAATTGTAGAAAAAAGATATGATTAAAATTATATAAAGTTTGTATAATTTTTTGAAACACGCGTCATTAATTTTGTTGTTTTTAAAAAAAAAAGTTATTGACCAATCGTACGGACTGCGTACGCTGTTACTGATTTTTTGATTTATAATTACTTGTGTATGTTACTTACAACTGAAAATCGTGTTGAAAACTGCTCATATTTACCTGTAAACAAAAAAAAAAACAATTGTTAGACATAACACAAAAATAAAAATCTTAAAACGTAAAGCTTTGTACACACTGGCGTGTGACGACTAGGACCACCTAGGATTAGGTACTTTTTATTCAAAAATTATACTTTTAATTCAATAAAACTATAATGATGGAATAAATAACGTTTATTTCATTAGTTATGTAATAGTAACTACTTAAATTAGCTACTTATTTTGCTACAATGTAAATAATACATTCGAAGTGCAAGCGATATTAATAGATTAAAATATTGCCTAACCCGGCATTTCACATTACAAATGTACATAAATCACTACTGTATAACCTCTTTGAAGCAAGATAGCTTTAAATATATAAGTAGTAGTTCAGATATTTTTCTACATAGTTGTTGGAATTGTTGTAAATCCTTTATTTCGCTATATCTCATATTTAATGAAAATGGCCCGAGACATTTCACCTTTAATAACTCAATATATTTGTCATAACTCAGGTTAACGGTAACAAACCGATTAAAATTGCATTTAACAAGAGAGAGTAATAATTAAAATTTGATTACTGAAAAGCTTATTAAATAAAACTGAATCGAAATAATTTCATAACGTCTTTTAAAATCAAACATTAAATATGTTTAATTCGTTTATCTGCATCGTGCACTTTCGAAAACATTTTGAGTGCACTTTCTAGAACATTTATAATATGTCATACTCATAAGTTTCTTTTTTCGTCACGTTGCGCGTGTTAACTTTGTAATTGTATAAATTACTAATTAGTTCAAACGTTGCCAAAGGACTTCCTCGTTGGTTTGATGATCTGGTTTGATTGGGAGGTGAGGGTTTGATTCCCAGGTCGGGCAAAGTGTTATTGGGTTTTTCCATCAGGAATTTCTCAATAGCAGCCAGGATTCTGGATTTGTGCCCGGTTGATGGCAATAGGCTCACCCCTATTACATGGGCCTTAAACATAGCTGGCGAAATGTGGATGTACTATGCCTACTATGGTAGACCGCTGCCTAACCCTTCGGGGAATACAGGCGTGATGTGTTATTTTAGTTCAAACGCCTTCGTTGGAACTGGGACACGTACGGCCCTGAAAGTTCAGCTAATATTTCTGACAGAGAACTTGAGTTAAGGGGATTTTAACAATAGTTTACGCATGCACTCACATAGTTGAATAACTTCGTCAATTTAGGATGTCATTTCTTACATACTCGTTTTGCTTCGTTTACGTTCATACGTTCAGATTTACAGATATAATTTAGATCTACATTTAAATCTTTTTTTTTCAAGGTTTTAAGTAATTAATGAGCGAGTCGACACAAGAAACCTGCAACCAAAAATTATTTGTTTAAAAAAAAAACCCGTCTACAATCTTTTTGTACCACACGTCATGTCCATGAGTCCATTCAGTTGTTTGAAGCCTGAGGCTACAACTACGAACAACAGTTGCAGTCGCTTATTGTTAAAAACAATTCATTGTGTCGAAAGTCGCGACACGGCAGCGAGTGGCGGCAATTAGGTGATTACAGTATTACTGTTGAGGCGGGAACACATTGGTGGAAAAATACTACGTTGTAGGAGTCATGTGAGCTCGAAAAAATAAATAAAAAAAGCTTTTAATTTCATCTGACTAAGTTCATACTTATCTTATACATATTTCCTTCTTGGATGCGTGATAAAAAATCGGTGTATGTTACAAATCACTGCTGCTCACACGAAATAACTAAGAAAGCAATAAAATAAAAACTCTGCTAAAATATGACCCTAGTCCTTACTCGTCACATATGGAATCAAATCTAGTTGATGAGATAAAAAAAGCCTAGTTGATATTTTAACACACAATATAACATTACGCCTATACTCCCCGAAGGGTTAGGCAGAGGTGTACCTATAGTACACCCACATTTCGCCAGTTATGTTTAAGTCCCACGTAACAGTTGGCGAGCCTATTGTCATCAACTGGGCACAAATCCAGACTCCGGGCTGCTACTGAGAAATTCCAGATGGAAAAACTCAATAACACCAACGATATTTTAATTTTCATAATAAAATGACAAGTGAATTTTCATTACATAGGTACTTTGCTCAAAATTTTTAATCAGTTGTTAACTCAGTTTAAATGTGATGAAATTAGAGACCATAAATTAAAATAACATAAGATTATTTCCTCATTCATTATGTATAACATGCCTTATAGTTTAATTTTATAACCATTTCAAATTAATGAAAATTAATGCCTGGCATTCAATGTCCCTTATAAGAACATGCAACATTCAGATTTATTATTATCTATCTTAAATCTCAATGCAAATCTCGATGAAACATATTAATTACTAAATTAATTAGTTTTCTTGAATGTTAATTGCATTTACTTTCAAACAGTTAGACATTCTTAAGTAAACATTTAACAAGATTTAAATTTATTATCTTATAACGTTTAACATAACATTATTCTTTCATAAATTATAATATATTTCCATAATTATTTTCTTGAAAACAAAATCAGTTTAGACAACTGTGACATTTAATTAGGTACCCAAAAACAAAACGGCATACCGGACAAAATACCCTAGGATTTATTCTCCTAGTAGGAATACATTGTGTTCGTAGCCTTAGTTCAGCAAAAACGCTAGATAATAATATAAGAGGCGCACGTACGGTCAGTAGGAATGATTATCACTAATGATAGTGATTTAAGAGAGAGGACTACTGACTACTGGAACAGGGTTAACTAAAGTAACACCTGCTACAGAATGTGGGTCAGTTGCATTAGATGTCTTGACATTAAATTGTGACATTAGTGACTTTTTGAAAATTAAAGATCGCTTCTACAAATGTGTGTTTATGCAGATACATCGAAAATCTAACTATTAAAACATATTATAAACGAGCCCGCGGCTTCGTTCGCGGTGGGGTCGGAAATTATGCCTCGGGAACGTAAAACTGGACTAAAAAGTACATATCTTATGGTCTAACGCAGGTCATGGTCTACCTATGTGTCAAATACGTCATCCGAAATCCGTTAAGGCGTGAAAAGGTAATAGACAGAGTTACTTTTGCATTTATATTAATAGTATCTATACAAAAGTCTACATTCCAATATTATTACGTGCAATAGTGCAGAGGCAGGTAATTCAGTCGATGAGTTCAATAGGTCGCTCCATAAAACTAAATCTGTCGGAAGAATAACTGTTGAACTGCAAGTTGAAATGGCTGTAAAGAAAATAACCGAGGCACAACACTATTTACGAAGTAATGCAATAAAGGCGCGACCACACTGGCGCGTTGGCGGAGCGGCTCGTTACCGCAGATTAGTCGCGCCTCATCGCGACATTTAAGCGCGCGTGAATCACATTTATTGTGACAACAGAATGTTACTCCATCTTTGACTTTAATATCCGCTAGCTTCAGATAAGTTTCTTATGTCTCCTAAAATTACGCGATAAAGATCTTTATGTTTATTGATTTCATATTTCAGGTATAATTTATACATTTTCAGGTTATAAATTGTTATGCGTGGTAGCACTTCGTTGTTAATTAATAGACATGTTTTCTGTCCAACTAAGTGTATTATTTCCTTAAGTTTCAGTTTGGTTATTTATGTTGTAAGCACACACCTGAAGTCAGGATGGCCACTTACACAAATCTTACTGTAGGAGTAATTAATTGCATTAATTCCCTTCTCCTTTACACTAAAGTTTATCTAAGCTAAGGTACAAAACACAAAAAAAAACACATACAGACGAATTGAGAACCTCCTCCTTTTTGAAGTGGTTAAAATAAGAAACTCTATTGCATTTTGTAACATTATAATGAGCTGCAATTTGATAAACATGTGTACCTTCAAATCCATCAGCCACGGCTCTTCGAACGAATTGCTTGTAGGGCTTTAGTGGACACGGCCGGTTGTCACGCGTGCGCCGAACGTAATCACGCGGAACCAACGAGATGTGACCGCGTAAAACAAAAATTACCTTTATTGTTTGAATCAACAGACCTTCCTTTGTTTGGTATTTTTTTTATCACCTGCAGAACTGATGACCTGTCGCCTAGCTTAAGGTCGATACGCTAAGGTAGCCCGCGAAATTCAAATTTTCTTACGTTTTTGCAATTTGCAGGTCAGTATCAGGTTGTATTTTGATCTAAATATTATTTGCGACCGTAACAAATATGGATTTACAGAATTATAATCATTAGAATCAGCAATACAACTCCTTAAGTTCATGTAAGTGCATTGAATGACTATTTCATGAAATCATCTGTCAATGCACTTACCCTTAAGTATCCCGCTTAAAAGGAGAAAACGATATGCACTTTAATATTTAACTAGCCACCCGTCTTAGCTTCGCGTTCGAGATATTTTCAGTATGTCAGTTTAATATTAATGTATTATACACAAAAACCTTCCGGAATAAATTCTATAAGCGATGGTGAAAACTGTATTAAAATCCGTTGCGTAGTTTAGAAGACTTACGTGCAGACAGATAAGGAAAGCGAATTTATTGTATAAATATGTATATGTTTAGTTCATTGATTTTATTCATTCTAAAATGGGCACTACGGAGAGACAGGAAGTCGTTGCGTTTGTGCACAGGAGAAGAATGTGGTTGTGTAGATATACATTTTTGCATCGATAATCTTAATACTGAAACTTTAAAAACATTTGCAGCGCTAACCCTCACAGGGGGTAAATCATGCATGATAAATCGAATCAACTACATTAGAATAGATGTGCCACGGACCACGGTGAAAGAGTAATTTCGAACAAATCGCTAGACGAGCGTCGTCGATCGTTCGTCGCGCGTGCGGCCTGTCATAATCATGCGTGTCTGATCGCGTAAAATAAAACTCTTCTTTATGTGCCGTGAACGTCGTGTCGTAAATCATTTTTAATATACGGAAGTTTAAATTTCTATGTCACGCATTTTTCTTTCTATGATAGAGAATTGTTGATGTATTGGTGATGCTTAGATGCAATAAGCTGATAGTGATAAATAAATGGGGTTTAGAAACATGGGATTCGCAATGCATTTTGTCTATTTGGTTTGGGGAATTTCGCATCTAACCAAGCGCAGAATTTTATAGGGCCCTGATGTGCATATAGAGATTTTTTTATATTCTTTACAAATTCATTGGGAAGAAAAACATGTAACTTACATGTAATCCACATGGTCAAATATGTAACGGAGTTCGTTTTCACAGTTTACAAAATAAAAATAATCGAATTAATAACTTAGTTGGTAAGTACCTACAAAGTTTTTAATGTGAAGAACCTTGTACGGCTGCTTACGTCGACGAATCAAAATTAAGTTGCGAAAAACTGTACAATCTTCAGAACCAAGAAAAAAACGTAATTAATAAAACGTGTTGTTATGTTTTAATTTAAAAAGTGCATCTTTATGGCGCTTCTGCATTGAGTTTAACTGTTAAATTGATAAAAAAAAACATGCCAGCCGTTACTCGATAATGTATAAAAATACAAATTATTTATCGTAGTTGTAAATGCGATGTCGTCAAGTGCAAGAATATGTTATTTTTAACTCTTTTTGTTTGCAGTGTGAAAATGCATGGCAAATTATATTTTTTGCTGACTGATGTCATTTCACTTTTACATCACGTCTAGCCTTTACCAACATATTGGTTTCATATGCAGGGGAATTTGACATGGAGCCCTTTAACCTCCACAATCCAGATTCACTGATATTCTAAGATTGAGCCAGTCATGTTTGAGACTTTACTTTATTTAAGAGGATTCATATACTTACCTACATATTTCATTTGCAATACGGACGGCACGCGTATTAGAACTCTATTAAGCGAAATAAGTGAAATTGATATTTAACCGTCGTTTAAGAAAGGCTCGTTAAAATGTTTCAGTGATCAGCCGAAACAAACTCATGTTCGAATAGAGCCTTTGATATTGTAGCATTTTTTAAAGCGTAGGTCTGTAACGGGTAGGCTAAATAAAGTATTTATTCATGGTATAAGTACTTCACTATTGTCTAGAATCAAGTCAACTTACAGACAACTCTAGCTGTGCTGCTAGGGAGTTTGCTGATTTAGACGTTCACAAAAAGTGCTGGATTCTCAGCATAATTTGAATAAATGACTTTTGTTTTTTTTTTCTTAATACATGTGTTTATTTATTCAAAATGTACTTTCGTCAGTGGGTCGTCATATTTTTTTTCGTCAGTTTTTTTTTCTCTTACATTAAATTAGCAAACTATGACGTAAGTAAATATGTAAATAAATAAATGCATTGAAATCGCATCTCCAACATCTATATTAATTTTGTTGGCCTAAGTTCTATAGCTCGTAAACCGCACCTGTTTTGCCGTTTTGTGTTCCAATCACCTTCTAATTGGCGCCATACTCACAAGCATTAATAAAATCCTACTTAACATTAATACTCCACCCGCATCAAAGGTTCGTGATTGGCTTACAGCAGGTAGCGAAGTGTTAAAAGATTTCTAGATATCAATGTAATTTATTGAGAGAAGAAAAGCGAGGTTATTTATGACAACATTTTATGAGCATCTCTACATCTCGAAAACATTGCTACATGAATGGAACAAGCAAATAAGGTACGTCTTAAAAATCAAGAAAATAAACAGAAATAAATTCCTATGTCCACTCTCTTATTTTCTAAGAACATTTAAAGAAGACAGCAATAAAAGAATCGATGTGACACGGAAAGGTTGCGCGGCGTAGGATGCTGAGCACAGCCTCACGGTTTATTTGCATCGTAAAAGCTTAAAGAGACATCCCTACCGGTGTCCCCACGGCACAAACTTATTCACGAATAAAAAAAAAATATTTTTTACAACCTCAAGTACTCGCGCACAAACATTCGCAAGTCCAGAGAATCGCAAATAGTGCAGCTACATCAGCAACTGACATCGATTTCTACCTCATATCGATACACATCCACTTTATTACTAGAAATCGATGAAAGAGGTCGATAATACTTGAAACAGTTTAGTACATCGTAAAATAATTTTGCGTACACCATAGATAATTGCTTGTAAACTCTGCTACGTTAGTGTCCACTCTCCAATTTAATACGTCCGCAATTGTAAACTTCATTTGTGTTAACATTCTATAAAACTTTATGGTAACACTGTAACCATTAAAACAAACATGTACTGTCGTATAAAACTTAACGGTTCGCGTGTCAGGAGAATACGGAACAATCTCTATAGTTAAATTAGATTTACGTCGGCGACACATCGCGTGGTGCTACGATTACACGAGTTACATAATACGACACAAGGAATAATCGTAAGTGAGTAAACAAAGCACTTCTCTATGCATTAATAAAGCTATACCCCAGTGACGGCCGCAGTAACATGTCGAATTTACGACAACCGTTAGGGCTTGACATAAAAGTCGATATAAAGGCGTTTTTATCGATACCCGCAATCCGCGGCTCGTTACTGACTCGACAATTTCTTCATTTTCATAAAATAAGTATCAGGTTATATCGAGCGACTCCAAGTTTGAACCAGTTTGTTTTTATTATTGCATAATACTTGTCAGACGTTTTCGGTAATTAACTAAAATTATCGTTAATGTCAATTTTTAAGAACGCTTGCGTATTAACAAATCGATTAATAGTGATGTAACGCTAATGTATTCGATGTCAAAGCCATTCGTTATATTGCAACGATTGAATAAGGCAGAAAAATGCTTTAATTCATTTTATTCGATTGATATGATGTTAATTTTATACGTTACATTCGAACTAATTTGACAGATTATTTTGCAGTTATTTATTTTACCGGGTATCAATAATTATATCTTTACTAATGTTGGTTATGAACTTATGAATTAATGATAAAATAACGCACTTTTATAAACCATAAAACATGTATTTCATCTAGATAATCTGAGCAAGTTTTTTTCAACAGTGGCTTATTCCAGAAAGTAGCTGTAGTATTTACACGGCTGCCCTAAAAGGATTGAAATGTTTTCAGGGTTCATGTATCTATGAAATGAAATGAAATTGTTTATTCTGTAAATAGGATATCGCAATCACTTTTACATGTGATATAAAAAAAAATAAGCTAGATGAGGTCGGCGTTTCCTATCTGACTACTCTGAGAAGAAAGGCCGAAACAAACTCAGAGGTCGCAGTCTCTTTTAAGGTCCAGACATATCTTGGTCAGGCCGTAGGGCGTGTGCATTCCTCCGTGCCTCGGAAAGTACGTTAAGCCGTTGAACCTGGCTGTCATTCGTGGATCTTTCGTCAAAAGGCCGAAAATCTGACAACCAGTCTACCAAGCGGTATCGTATTACCCAGTTACTGGGTTGTGGAGGTCAGATAGACAGTCGCTTCATGTAAAATACAGGTATTCAGCTGCATCCTGTTAAACTGGAAGCCGAACCCAACATAGTTGGGAGAAGGCTAGGCAGATTTTTCAATCTTTCATTCGCACATTGTAAGCTTGTAAGTATATTTTTTAAGCTTGCCTTGGTTATAAAATTACAAAATTACATAAACTTATTTTAGAATAATAGTCCATTACACAGAAGTGCTTTAACATTTAGGTACTAATTAAGTCTGGTAATTCGATCGAATGATACTGTAATTGTGCTATATAATCGATTGTTCTAGCGGTACCGGTAGCCACTCTATAGATGAGGTGAAAGTCACAATTGTAGAGCTCTATTATTTTATATAATTGTGATATGGGGTATTAGCTGTGTTCTTGTATGTTTTTTTATTTAATGTTGACTGGAAAGTTTTAAAATAAGTACCTACTCGAAATTATTGAATGTATCATAATATCGTTACGATAGGCAATGGACAAGGGAAATCCCACCAGATTTGGTTAAATTTAATGATTAACTATTTGTCATAAAAAGGAATCCCATGAAACTTAGGGAAATTAATTGTTTACCAAATTGGCACACTACGTCAATTTGCCGCGTTATAACCATTTTTTATACAACTGTCGCAGAATTTATGACAATAGTAATTTGAATATATACATACACTTTAAGTTGGTTGTCAATTTGAGAGAAAGAGAGAGATCTCCCAGACCTTACATCACTACATAATATAAAACAAAGTCCTCCGCCGCGTCTGTCTGTTCGCGATAAACTCAAAATCTCCTGCACCGATTTTCATGCTGTTTCACCAATGGATAGAGTGGTTCTCGAGGAAGGTTTTAGTATATCATTTGTCAAGCGGGCATCAGGTACTAAAACATACATACGACGTATGCTTTCCAAATTAATCAACCTCGTATTTTCCTTTTTAAATTGATCTCTCAATTACCTTTACATTAAGAATTTTTACTACAGTGTAATATCACAAAATAAACCATATACATGAAATAAGCTGTACTAGTGAGCAAGTACTAGTGATATCCGAAGGCAGTTACTTACATTACTATGTTGCAGGACTGGTACCCATGCAAGCAAGTTTGAGACTTATGAACGGACTAAACATACATTACATTAAGTCGCTTTTGCTTTCTATAGTGACCAGGTTCAGGCGCCATTTGTATGACAAAGTTTGTATCCTGTAGTGCAGTAAATAAATAATTGATGGGACGCAAGCAAAAGAGCTGTGTTGGATGAGAAAGCAAATCTATGCAAAATGAGACTGTTTACGGAAACATATTGAAGGAAGCTTGTGACTAGCTTCAGATCCTAAAAGGTGTAATAATAAACATAAACACTTATTCTCACGCCTTCTTCCCATGCCACGATGCTACGATCAGGTGGGTACTGACCGGTGTTACGGGGTGTAATGTAACATGTTACACAGCGAGCATTCGTGCATTCATTACGTGGAAACGAGCACGAATACGCGAGCAACGAGCCGCTCGTTGTACGTTTCGAGTGCTCCGTCCGCTGTCGGTTTTTAGGCGAATCCCTTTGTCAGTACGCCGTGACAAGTCGTCACGATCGCACAGAATGTTTTACGAATCTGGAGCACGGGCGAGCAAAGAGTTCGAAACGAGCATATTACACGGATTTTAGGACACGGCGTAACGTAGCATTACGGCCCGTAACACAGCGGTCCGTACCCACCTTTACATACTCCTTTTGTCTTGTTTACGGTCATTACATCTGGTAGGTATAATAATGTGGCGGCAGGTTATCATTTCATTAAGGTGAAATATCGAAAACTCTATCATATTGCACCTCTACGCTAGTTCGCTTGATCATTTCATAATAAATTCTGTTGTCAGTTTTTTAAGCTCTGTCTGGCTTGTCCATTCAGTCTTGGTTACTAATTTTTATTTTAATAAAATAAAAAATAAGCAAGCAATAATAGCGGGCCCAACAGACTTTGTTCTGTTAAAATCCCATAAAAAAAAGTAAAAAGTACTTTCAGTTTTTCCTCAACTTTTCAACTTTTTCTTTCCATAAAAATCTATTTCGGACTAAGAGGCGCTTACCAACGAACAATATTTCATTTTTATTTATATAAATAAAGTTATGATGAAAACACCAGCATTGCTATTCTATAACCATCTCACCGTGAAAACTTAGGTGAAGTGAGCTTGAAGTGAAATGTCAATGCATCAGTAGGTATCGATGACAATGATAGCTCAAGCATCAACCATTTTTCAGATTAGCTAAAGTACAAACATCTTTTATGGGGCACTGCGTTAAATGCTATAAAATACCTTGTGATATATTGCAATAAATGAAAGAAAATTTAAAACCCATATTAAAAGTACACTTTGTAAAAAAGCCTATTACAAATTAGAGGATTATATCCAGGATAAGAATGCTTGGATACATGCTGGTCTTGCTCCATAGGACAATATTCTAGTCTGGACAAAATCAAACTGGTTGCTAATCTAGTTGTATAATTTACTTTATTTGTATATCATAGATTTTTACACATTTTGTGATACTTAAACTCACACACTGTCTTATTAGTATTATTTGTAAAAATTTTAGGAATATTGTGATATTGTATACCTACTTTTACAATGTTTGTAAATATGTGAGCACCATGTATCGATCACATAATTTGATTAATCAATTTATTTGTCATTGCTCCATTTTTAATTCTTTTTACAAATTGTGGTACAGTAATCGTATTCTAGGTGCATCGTATTCACATGTAATTATAATTGATGTATACAAAATATTGTAAACCATTTTTTTAAAGAGTAACAGTGGAGTTTCTTGCCCATTCTTCTCCATACGAAAACTACCAATTGGAAGGGGCAACTAGAATCAGTTCTATTTCTTAGTTTTTTTGACGTTCAAAAGTGCCTTTAATGTGCCTATTTGAAATAAATGATTTGACTTTGACTTTGAGCTCACTCCACGCTCACTTCACCTAAGTTAACACGATGAGATGCTTACAGAATAGCAATGCTGAAAACTTTCAACCCACCTATTAATCTTCTCACGAAAAAAAGTCACCCTACGACTCCCTTAAAAATAAAACAATCAACTAAAGAACAAATGAACACCACTTATCGATATTTAACGCTCCTTAAAAAAAACAAAAGCAAGTCTTTGTGAGAAACTGTGCGTTTTTGCAAAGTAAAAGGAATGCCCCCGACTGTCCATATACATAGCTACGTGAACGGGTTCCGTCGAGGTCATTAAGGTTATATTCGGGTTTCCGCGAGTGGACACGAGTGTTTATGTCGAGTTAGTGTGCGCGTTCGGTAGCCCTTATGTGAATTAGGGCTGGCAATTCTGAGGCGGGAAAAAAGTATTTTATTTCTATAGATAAGTCCAGATATTTTGACTGCTGGAAAATGTGCTGTTTATTCATCTTCGCTCTACAAAATTAAATGAAAGCCTTAGCGAGTGAATATGATTTGTTTTTGTTTTTCTGTGACAAATAAACCAATTTTTCTTTCTTTCAGTTTTACCGCTCTGCCAAGCAAAGAAGTGACCAAATCTAATGCAAAGGTGATGTACATAATGAACTACCTGATCGATGCATCTAACATTTACCATATAGGTACATCTCGCAAGAGAAGGATTATGTGAGTACATACTACTCAATTGGATATAATTAATTCAATCAATCTGCCTAGCCTTTTCCCAACTATGTTGGAGTCGGCTTCCAGTCTAACCGGATGCAGCTGAATACCAGTGTTTTACATGGAGCGACTGCCTATCTGACCTCCACAACCCAGTAACTGGGTAATACGATACCCCTTGGTTAGACTAGTTGTCCGACTTTCGGGCTTCTGACGACTCGTAACGACTGTCAAAGTTCCACAAATGACAGCCGGGACCAACGGCTTAACGTGCACGCAGGTGTCTCGATATGTGAAAATGGTCACCCATCCACGGACCAACCCCGGCAAGCGTAGCTTAACCTGATGGATCGACCCGAGCGGCTGTTATTACTTAGCCACGAGCTCCTCTTGGATATTATTAATTGTATTATGAAAATTATCTGTCGTAGATTTGTCAAACAAAACATTTGTGAAGCTTTTCGTGATACTAACTGCAGGCCAAGAGTGCAATCTCCCTTAGTAACCTACATTCTTAATTATGTCGGCGATCAACCAGTAATAATAAATTTAAAATGATTCGCACTAAAAATACAGTGCAGAAATATAACGTTCGCCCGAAACATAACGTTCTCTCGTAACCGCGTATCTTATAATCAAAATACTCCAATTTACGTACAATTCCCTAAGTCCGGTCGTAAACAGGGCTATCACCCGAAATGGAGACGTCTGAATACTGGCAAATACCAAAATTATATCAAAACACATTAAAACGGAATGGAGAAAATAAAAAAAAGGCCAAAAATTTTAATTGTGTCGTAATTTTTAGTGCCAATTTCGTTTTAAAATATTTTTAAAGTAGTTATGCCTTTCGTGAAATTACCGAACGATAATGTATCGGAGTTTTCAATTTTTCTCTCGTGTGTTATCGTAATAACGGTGACCTCGATTAACCTTATCGGTTTGAGCGAACCTTCAGTTTTTTTATTGTCCTGACTTTGATTATACTTTTTCATTGCTGTAAAATGTGGCGCCTTCGTGATCTGAGTACTAAAAGTAAAGTATGTGCCGTATAAGGATTGGAGTATATTCAAGATATACACGATTGCCAATACTGGATAAGACATGTTTTATTTTTAGTAGCTGTTGAACACAGGACGACTAAAGATCATTGTCGCTAATTGCCAAAATCACTGTTGCCAACTAAATGTAAGCTAACATTTTAGATCTTTTTTATGGTAGAGTATTTCAATTTATTCGTTGTATTTTTAAGTAAAGGAATGTCGTTAACTGCACACTTAACCTATCGACTATATATTTGAACGGTAAGCACGCAAAAAGTGAATTGAATTAACCTTAAAAGTCATGAACTTGACCCTTACTTGTCAAGTACCTACTGCTGTTTATCAAGTAAGTTCTGTATGACTCGACGAAATATGGTTTAGAGGCGTAAGTGACCCCATGCGTGTGCGCATCTGTTATGAAATAACAGTCCACTCATTCATGTTCTGAGTGTCTATGACAGCGTGGTTTATTGGTGAATAAGGTTTCCGTTGGGTTCCGGATAAGTAGCGGACAGACTGGAATGTTGGACAAGGGGGATAAATGCGCTTTGAACATGACTTGACACGTCAAGAAAATATGCAATTATTATTTAAACAACAATTACCCAACAAACATCTATAGACTTCCTTGATCACCACTACGGAACTCCAAAAAACCTGACCGCGATACTAGGAACTATTTGGCTTTTCCATTGACACTGTCACTCAATAAATAATAGAGGTAAGGTGCGGCGCGTGCGCTGCCCACGCACACATTACCAATGTAAATATCATACCAATTCATGTTATAAGGCAGAGCACTAGGAAAAAATGACAGACGTGTTTTTGTAGAGCTTTTTTTTTACTTTAGGTTTATGGAGTGGTGAACTTTTGGGTGGCGTAAAAAATAAGTTTGGTGGGTACACTAGAAGAAGGTTCTTTTTCAAGTGGGTAGGTAACTACTTGTAGGAAAAGGTTAAGAGGCAGAAGGCTTGAAAAATAATCGTAATATGTAATAACCTAAGTTGTCAAACATTCCTCCGACGTATTTTGCTTACGCTCATGGCTAAGTACCATTATTTTGTGCTTGAATAAAAGTTCGATTTCGCCAAGTTTACCTTCTCGCCCTACTTAACTTGGAACAAAATGTCACCTTTTAAAAAATATCGTGACACCCCACGCACTCCTAACGTCCTAGACCAACCGGCAGTAGCCACTTAGCCACAAGCACACGCAATCTTACGTTTCATCATTACGGGGGCTCGTAAATCATGGCTGAGCATAGGCCTGGGGGGCTCAATGATCGATCCTGCAGAAATATTGCTGTAATTACCACGCTTGGCAGGATCGGTGATTATTGCATGGTACTATTACTTCGATTGGTAGCTCGTCTATCGTCTTCACGATAATTATGATTATATAGAAATTGTGGGCTTAATTACTTACCGGGATAAATAGAGGATGAGATTAGGGGGGCTAATTTGAACGAGGGATAAAAAATACTTTACACATTTCATCAAGAAACTGAACTCGATCAGCAAGTTCTATTCTATTCTATTTTTATTTATGGTAATGGTGCCGATGTCGACAATTCTGCCAATGTCAGATGTGTTACGAGAACAAGTGCGGAGGAGGGAAACAAAAAAAAAATTGTTCCGTACTCTACTTGAATTTACTGTGAAACTTGTTGACGGGTATTAAGTACATTGAAACAAACAGATAAAAAATATTGTTAGTGATATTTGAACCGCGTCCAAGAGCTGTCAGTGTCACCGTTGTTGATATTGACACGGACAACTAAAAAAAAAAAAAAAACTATCTATTTATTTTTAAAAAAAAGTTCATATCTTTTCATTACAATAACGCTTAATCTCTTTTAGAAAGATTATGAGCTTTTGAACTCGGTTTTAGTGTGCTGATCTCATTCAGTTTCATCCCTCTAAAAGTACACCAGCACCATTTGTTATCCGTATCAAAACATTTAAGTGTTTTGTGTTAGTTCGTACCTACTTGAGTTATGTTAAATTATTGTCATATTATGCTAATGCACTGTGCATTTAATTCACTAAAATATCCGTAGCAATCTAAATTATATTACGATAGTAGGTGAAGCAATCGTTTTATTCAGTGTAAACAAGTTATTGTTTAAGAACTTAATATTTAAATGTTGCTTTAGGATAAATAAAACACGATCTGTGAAATGTATAAAACGATCGAAAATGCATGACATGAACCTACGAACCTTTTAAAGAGAGGATTAAAAGTACGATTCATAGGTGAAGTCGACCATAGATGATGAATCCCTCATAAAATAATGTTTTGAAACCCTCTTAGAAGAATGTTTTGAAACCCTCTTAAAATAATGTTTTGAACTCAGGAAGACGAAAACAAAAGACTGTCTACTTCAGTATTGTATGCAGACGTAGGACATGCCCTAACTGAACCACTACGGAAACTCGAAGCAAAAGGAAGCCACCATCTATGACATAATGGATATACTCCGTGTACGATGAAAAGAGGAAGACTTGAAGACAGGTTGAAATACCGTTCTGGAACCAAGTTTAGAAAACATTAAGTGTTAATACACTAGTAGGAACAGTGAAAATAAATCTATAATACATGAACGTTTCGTTTACACACTTAAAGCGACAGGCAAGCTTCCTCTTGGAAAGATTTCTACTCATTGTTTTCAATGGCTTTTCATGGTGTTTTATCTTACTTTGAAATGACCGAAGAAGTAAATATTGATGATGTTTGAATAGAAGGAGTTTTTGTAAATCCTGTTGTAATTAGTTGAGTTGACGACGAAAAGGAGGAAGGAGAGTTAAGTATAAGACCCAAATACAAGATTGAATGTATGAGGATCGAACAAAAACGAGGAAAATGTTTAACACTAAGTGCATTTCACCAATAGAACTGAACGCGATCAGTTAGGTGAAGTGAGCTTGGAGTGAACTGTCACTGCCTTAGCATCAGTAGGTATCGATGACAATGACAGCTCACTCGACGCTTACTTCACCTTAGTTTTCACGGTGAGGTGCAAACTAAGGTGAAGTGGTTACAGAATAGCAATGCAGTTAATCTAAACCGCGTTCAAGAGCTGTCAGTGTCAAAATTCGACAACATTGATGACACTGACAGTTCGTGAATGCGTTTTAGATGTGCTGATCGCGTCCGAGTATTGGTGTAATCTGCCCTAAGAAGTAAAGCAGAGAAGCACCGTGGGATGTGTTAGTCTTTAGAATTCTGACCCTTCCAAACCTTCCATTTTTTCCAGACACAGGAGGCATCCATGAGGGTTCTCCACGACAAAAAAGGCTGGTAAATAAGAATTAATAATATTCCCTAAAATAATTATCCTCAATCACCGTTCTATGGTGAACTTGACTGGCATAATATTTAATTTTATTTCCTCTAATTATATAATAATAAATCTTGATATTATTAATTTTGACACAGGAAGCAGTTCAGACATTTGATCAGAATAAATACACATTTTTGTAAAGTGACATAATGCATGCATATAATGCTAACCTATTTGATATTGACCAGCCAATAAAATACTTAAAACAAAAATGATAAATCAAATCAAAAGAAGTTTTACCTTATAGGAATAATGAATAGACGAGTAAGATTCTAAATACTATGATAATAAGTTAGCAGGAAATCCTGCGCATGCATGATCAGATCATGCTAAAACTGCTATTTATCTTAATGAAGCTAAACATGATGATGCTCAAAAAGGAGACGTTTTATAGCAACCTGGCTATAGTTGTAAATAAACCGTTTCCGTGGTTTAAAAACCGTTTTAAACAAATTTTAATTTTGGAATACTATGAAGACGAACAATGAATCTGTATTTGTCAGAGAAAGACATGTGACAATATTGTGGAACATGCATTTGTACATAAACATTAAACGAACACAAAACAAAGTGGGAATAAATGTTATCAATTTAGCATGCGAACCATATCGATATCTGTAAACTCTCGACTTGTGACATTAAATGTTACAAAGGCCTTTACTTACTCTAAATGTATCTATATTATATCACAATATTTAAACAAGACGGGACATAAACTCACAAACCCTCAATCACCGATCAATGTCTATCTATTGGGCTACTAAACTTCTTGCCAGCGTCCCTGTATCATAAATATAAAATCGTGTGATGCCAGATGTTCATAAATCGCTCTATGAATACGACTCGACATTGGAATAAGTTATAAGTAGAACATGGTGAAGAGCTCATAAATAAGTAATCAGGTAATGCTCTGGCCTCGGTGGTATCTTCTGATGATGTAGAACTGTGCGTTAGATGAGATGTTGAATAATTTAGAATGGACTCAATATTTTGTTGGTCCTTCTTTTTGATTTTAGTGGTATTTTTTTTAAGGTACGGCTGGTTTTTCCCAAAAAAAAAAAGCATTATTTTCATTTGTTTTCGCATGATTATAATAATATATTTTTTAAACATAAAAAAACTTAATCATGCTATCATAAAAATCTAATCTAATTTAACTGTAGGGCAAAGACCTCTCCCTGAGTCTCCATTTTCCACACAATTTTGTCTTTTGCTAGGGAAAAAAAAAAAATAAGTAATAATTATTAAATAAAAGAAAAGTGATACAGGTCCTAATTTTTTTATTATTTTGCCCAAGTGGCATGCAATACCTGACAGTACCAAAGCTAATATTTTCGACTCACAAATTTTAATCCGACTTTTAAGATTGAATGAGTAATAAATAAAATTTATTATAATAACGGTAAACATTTTAAATGCAGAACTTGTTGAAAAAGTAATAAATAATAATTCAGGTGTGGCAACTCTGCCAGCTGATATAATAGGCTGCCAGTTTATTTGTCTGTGCCAAATTAGTTGAAACTGGAATACCGTGAAACGGAGAAACGTGATTTGCTTAATAATGTCTAGAAAAATATTTATTATCACTTTTTTAATGAAATTGACCTAAATAAAAAAAATATTTTATGCGAAAAAATAAGTTCGTTGTTGAACAAAAAGTCATGAGGCAGAACTTATAATGATTACCCTAATTAAACAAATAGACATACTGGGTAATTAAAATCTCGTTTTTTTTCTTTAACTGCGTTATCATATTTTTGTTATTGTAGCCATTTTCTACGTATTATTTTGGTACTCGAACTTTAGTCACGAATATCATGATGACTTTCAAAAACGATGTGAGAATTTGTGATCAGTTCAAAGTGTTCAATTGCCACCTAAAGTGACTAGAAGGTGGTACTTTTTGGTACCCACTTAGCACCGTAATTGGTGATTGTCGGTAATTTTACGGCAATCGGCTGTAAGTACAAACAAGCCTTTATAGTTTTATAGAGCTTCTTGCTATAGTTTGAAGGTAAACTCTCACGATTATTAACTGAAAAGTATGTTTATTGGAGAGTGTATGGGAACGCGAGAAACCTTTTTGCATTTTGTTTTAAAGGAAAAACATAACGGACTTTTTGCTTTAAAATTTTATTGATGAAAATCTAAATATCTCACCGTTGATGCATTCAGAAAAAAATAACAAAATGGTAATATTTCTTAACAAAATCAATCATAAATTCCTGTAACGAGCAAGCCTTTCTAGGCGTACCGAAAAAACTCTAGCGTCGTGTCGCGTCACTTGCGTCGTCGAGGCGTGCTCTTGCGCACGGAAGACGTATGGAAATGCGCGCGCACCTGCCACTCCGCCACCCACTGCGCGCAGATAAACCAGACTCAGTTACACCAGTAAATAGGCTTATTCAGAAGGCTGACTCAGGACTCTAAGAGTTTACTTTAAAAAATACCACTAGAGACAATACTTACTACTATAATAGTCTCTAGTAATGGAAACCCACTAAGAGTAAAAAAACCGGCCAAGTGCGAGTCGGACTCGCGCACGAAGGGTTCCGTACCATTATCTATAAAAACGGCAAAAAAATCACGTTTGTTGTATGGGAGCCCCTTAAATATTTATTTTATTCTGTTTTTTAGTATTTTTTGTTAGAGCGGCAACAGAAATACATCACCTGTGAAAATTTCAACTGTCTAGCTATCACGGCTCATGAGATACAGCCTGGTGACAGACGGACAGACAGACAGACAGCGGAGTCTTAGTAATAGGGTCCCGTTTTACCCTTTGGGTACGGAACCCTAAAAAGCTCAGAAGGTCTACGGAACCATTATATTATTTAATTTTAGCTCACGAAGAAAGGGTGTGTAAGAGCAACTAGTCTTCGATGATCACTATTCATCACGCATTGCTTCCAGAGATCTACCAGCCATTTCTTTGACCTGAATGTGAATCTGAATCCTGATTTTGTGGATTATGCAAGCTCAGAAGGTTATTAGGAAGAGGCACGAGCTGAAGTCAAAATAACAAGTTTGCTGATTGTAGTCACAAAAAATTAAGTCCCCGGGAATGTTTGGCACTACATTTACAGCTATGAGCACTTAAAGAACTCAGTGAAATGAAATGAAATTGTTTATTCTTTAAATAGAATATCGGCATCACTGATATAAGTCTCATTAAAAAAAAAAGCTGTATGAGGTCCACGTTTCCTATCTGACTACTCTGAGAAGAAAAGCCGAAACAAACTCAGAGGTCATTTGAAGTCCAAACAATCTTGGTCAGGCCTTATGAGGAGCATGTAGATTAGCGTCTGAAATGGTCTTTTGAGGAAAGAACCATCTTGTCCAGTCAGTGCAAGCATTTGTCAGTAATGGTGAAGCTCGACTCAGAAATTAAGGAGCTCAACGTGTGGATCTGTGGATCTTCTAACCCGTTTCTGTCCTGTGACACATCTCCTTGTTGCTAACTACCTAGTACAGTAGATTGCCTACCATTTTTTCACTTATGTCCGCTACCGTTTTCAAGAAACATTTAGATGACTTATGGTGTCTGATGGTTAGCAGCAGTTTCCTGGGCGTAATAATTGAGGTTCATTGCCTATTCGTTACTGACATTACGCTCGAAATGGACGAGAACGAGGGAAACGATGTGGAATGGGTTTTAGAAATTGTTTTTCTGAGTACGCCTCTAGGCGAGATGGATACTTTGAAAAAGGACGCTAAGGTAGACGGAATGAGTTGCTTCGGAAAACCAATCTTGGGTTAAGTGACAACTTCCATGTTGTGATGGGTTTTGTAATTTACCGTTTTAACAGCATCTTGTTTGTAGATAAAAATGCCAGTGGAAGGGACCAATTCGTTTGCCCGTGGCCAATACTAAATCAATTTTTTTTTAAAGGTGCACCTTCTTTTTGAGTTGTTTTTAAATGATTCGTCTTCTATAATTGAGCAGAGAGTAACAATGCGAGACGTGTCTCGGGATCACCGTTTACAAATCGATGAAATGAGTTCCTCAGTTGCTCAGTATTTTTTAGGTGATGACCATTGATGGTCCTGGCTTGCAGAATTTACTCACAGGTGAGACTGTTGGAGTTAATTCTCTAGGCTAAGCGTTTGTTATTCTACTTCCTGTTTTGTTATTCACCATATAAATATACCTGAATAGCACCATGCGGGCCAGACGACCGGCGTTTCAGCGTCCACGTCGCGGCGAGCCGACAGCGAGGCGATCATCAGTGCTGCATGTCAGCCGCCGTTGCTGCCCGACATCGCAACACCCTACAAATTGATATCATACACTGGTCTTCAATGGCCCATGGACTATGGAGATCCCCGTTAGCTTTATGGCCCTACCATGAGGTAGGGTGAATCTTGGTTAGCACATTTGGTTACACACAATGTGCATTTATACGTCATCACGTGGCGTGCTGTGATTGGTCCGTGTTTTTTAAAGTCGTTTGACTTTAGAACGTTAGATGACAGATTTGAGAAATTAATAAAATTAACTTTAGTATCGGATCGGCGAGTATGCATTTTGAAATGCAAAGGCTTATTAAAGTTCAATTGATGAAGTCATAACTAGGTGCAGTTAGTGACATATATAGTTATTTACTAGTGATACGATATTGATTATTGAATAATATAATAGAGTTTTGCTGAAAAAGTAAATCGAGACGTAACTAGGTACTAGACATAATTTTTTATATAAAAAACTAAGGGAACATCGTCATAATTGGTGAAAACTTGACAATTGAACCAACTGCAAAAATAATACTAGTGTACAACCAATTACTGCGTTTAAAGTCGATGCTCATTATATCTACAATTAAAAGGGAGCTAAAAACAACAATTTACAACAAAAAAAACAAATCTTTTTTACACGATGACAAGGCTTATTGAATATACAATCATAAATTAGTGTCTACTTAATGTCCTATAACAAAAACACATGTAATCGACACCAATAACACGCTAGTTACACATTAAAAACTACTTATATACATCGAATTCGGTCCAAGTTCATTTAGATTCCAACATGCGCGCGCGCAAGCTACTGTACTATGTATATAATCGCGACCAGAAAAATGGTTTACGGAACTAAAAATAAGTGTAGGTAATTATTGGGGCTAACTATTATTATACTCAAATGTTATAAATAAACTAGTTAGTAAGATGAATAAAAAGAAAACAGTGACTAAAAAAATATATTTTTACAAAGTTTTTTTTAATAAATTGAAAATTATACTAAATAAGTAAGTAAATGAAAATAATATTATTTAATAAACAGTGAAGCCAATAATAATAAAAGTGGTTTTTCGGTTTTTCACCCGAGGAAAAACTGTACTAGGCCCGACAAGAATGCGTGAAAAATCGATCATTTACGGTTTCGATAAATTCTTTGTCGGTGATACTTTACCGCGACATACTCCATTATTTTCGATTATGATTGGTCAACTGCAAAAAGCTAACTCCTAGACTAGTTTGGCAACTTTAAAGTTTAAGTTTATTGTATTTTTTGTTGTGTTTAGTTTACGGTTTTTGCTTATTAAGGGGTAAGATGAACTATGAGGGTGTTGACCTCTCATTTAAATTGGAGCACCTAAAACGAATCAAGCTGTAATTGTTGTAAGTGACGCCTTCAAAATATCTTCATTTCAGCTTTCACTATTTAATTCTCAAAATATTGACTGACTTATGATAAAAATGAAAAGGAGTTTAGATGTGTAGCATAGTTGAGATTTTTCAAAACAAATATTGTTCTGGAAAATCACTTTGTTTTTTGTTAATATTTAGCCAGAACCTTAAATACTTTGTTTTTTTTTTGTGATTTATTATAATATATACTCCTTTGTTGTGCCTGTAACCCAAAAAATTATTCTAGCTCATAATCAAAATGAATTCCGAAACGACTTTCGTTTGGTATCGTGGATTCGTGGCCTCTGTTTCCGTGACAATGGTCAAATTTAAATGGCGTCGGTCTAGTTTCTGAAGGCGTGTTCGACGCACGCGCCGCGCCCGCTCTGCGCCCGCGCCGCTTGTGTGCCCGCGAGCGTTTGTAGGGTTGCCAGTTACCTGTTGTTGCAGTTTTCTTGGTACTTGAGTAATGTAACGATTGATACAGTAGTGGGTCACGGTTGTTTATGATTACGTTGTTTATGTTATGGGTTTAGACTACTAGCTGTAGATAGGTATGGTTCATTTCTACTTTTAAAGAGAACAGGGGTCTTAAAACGACAACTTTGGCAGTATCATAATAGGAAAATATTATGAATCATCGTAAAATGTCACAAACTGACAATTCATATTATATAATCTGCGTGACATTCATATTACAAAATAATTCATCTGTTTGACAATTTTGTAAGGAGATTCGTAAAATGGTCCACAAATTATGAAATGAATTGCTTTTAGAGGAATTGCTAATGTGGCCGTTGTAGGTCCCCTGTCGTACCTGCATGATAACAATTTGTAGCAGTTAATTCACCAAAAGTGACATCCTAGTGGAAACTACAAAAAAAGTATGCTGAGAACCAATTTTGGGTGTCAACCACGTTAAAAGCGAATGACTACGAACTTATATGAAGCATTTCTCTGCCTTTACACAAGCCAAATTTAAATCGACTATACAGACTTCTTTGTTTTTACTTCTTATAGAGAAAAAGGCACCCGTGCATCACTCTTAGATGTCCATTAGAAGCGCACTAACCTCATCATATAACCTTTAAGTAACAAAAATAATCCCAACAAAACATCTAACAGTTCTATTCCAGTTTTCCTAGCGTGAACCCTGCGCTCGCGCCAGGTGTTAGCGTCGTGCGCAGATCGCCGGTAACTCGCTGCCCGTCAATTGCGCGCAATTGAGGCTTTTTTCCGAGCCGCCATTAGAGACGACACGCGAGCTAGGTGACAGTCTGTGCACAGCATGTTTCGTTTAGTTTCCTGAGATTATTTTTCGATTTCCTGAGATTTCCCGAGATTTTTTTTGATTACTAAACCTACAGGTTTACACGAAAAAATCTCAGGAAGAATCTCATAGAAACGAATCTCGTTATTGAAATGAATGATGAAATATACCTAAGTACCTGTCGTTAATTTCTAGCGTCATCTTCAATGGTTCATTTAAGTTAAAGCTTGAGAAGATATAATTACTACGAACTAACTAAACGATCACAAATGAAGCTGAAAAGAGGCTGTATCGCAATGACGCAGCCTCTTACGAGCAAACAAAACATCATCTTCATTCATTACATAAAGCCAATGTTAAACCCCAAATACTACTACTAGTCCATATTGACTGAACTGTCGATCCTCAATCATCAGTAGAAACAGCAATTAGGTCAAACAAACAAACTTTGCGAAGGCTATGACCCGTTAATTCGGTCTAGGCTGAGACCAGCTTTGTCTCAGCCTAGACCGAGTATCTTGACTATGTAGCTTTTGCTAAAAGCATACGCTGATCATCTGAGATTGCTTAGTTAATATCACTAATCTTTACAAATGTAAAGATTTAAAAAATCATAATTATAATCTTATAATCTTTTTGAAACCTTACTTTCGCATATTAATTTTAAATAAAAATAAACTTACAAAAAAAAAAAAAAGTTGTTTGCTTTCACTAAACATGTACGAGTTTTCCCCTGCATTAGGTATTTCTTAGATATGGCACGCAAAAAACAAAATTGAAAGCTACCAGCATTACTAAAACTGACACTATTTCCGATCACAATATCCTTTAGCTTTCAACGAACGGTAAATAACACGAAAAAATTAAAACACCATGCTGTATACGGTCCGCATATAAGTGTATAAGTAGAAAGCGGTGCCAATTACGTGGCACTCCGCTGACAGACCACCGCTGCCAACTGTAGCATCCTGTCTTTATCGTGATGCATCTCTATATTCACGTGTTGTCGTATAAACTGATTCATCTAGTTTGTTGATGGTTTGGTTAACAACTTAACATAGTTGTTAAGGATCGACATATCAACATTAAGAAAATTATTATTCTGACAAAGTGGTTAAAAATTATTTGGTTTTTGGCGGAGCCCGTTTTGGTATTTGCCCACTCTACCAAAAGATAGAGCGGGTAATTAATAGCGCTTGATCAAGAGGGAAGAATATCGACAAATCATGGAATTAATGATTTGGTTTTCGGTCTTTGATTTACACATCAGGATTTTAATCGGCTCATAAGTTCTATCAAGTTTGCCATAGTTTAAAAACCCGTCAAGTGCGATTCGGACTCGCGCACGAAGGGTTCCGTACCATTATCGTACCGATATTCCCACGGGGTCGTCCCGTGGAAATATCGGGATGAAAAATATCCTGTGTATTAATCCAGGTTATAAACTATCTGTGTGCCAAATTTCATCCAAATCCGTTAAGTAGCTTTTGCGTGAAAGAGTAACAAACATCCATCCATCCATACTTACAAACTTTCGCGTTTATAATATTAGTTAGTATTAGTTAGATGCGAAAATCCACAAGTCATCCGGTATACATACAGGGTGGCAGGGACATCGACGTGCAACCCACCCTGTATATAATTATATTGTAACTAGAATTGAGAAAATAAATCGCTCTATAAAGTTTCGTTTAAAAGCAATATCAAGTTTTATTACGTTAATTTATAGTACCTCTGAAATCATACCATAAATCATATAAAACATTTGACTTTGAAATAGCCACTAGAAATAACCTAAAATATTTCAGCGCACTCCAATAAATTCAGCTTTAATACGTTAATTGCTATAAAACTAATAAATTGGCTTAATTTAAATAAATAAACACTTTAGGTATATAACTACAATAATAATTTAGTTTTATTTCTGAGAATAAGGTAAGTTACACTTCCCAGCAGTAGGTATTTAGAAAGCCACCTGTCGGATTATCTGCAACGGTTTGATGAACCTGCGGAGATTTTAGTCTGCCAATTTTTTTTCAACTGGAGTTATATGTAGTCTTTGTACCCGACTACGGCGACGCAAAATGGAGGGTTATGATTTTGACCAGTATGTATGTATGTTCACACAATTTGACGTCTATGAGGTCACATTAAATTGAAAATGGCGCCCTCTAGAGGACAAAGTCTCGAACTAAAAAAATTTTTGCACGAAAAAAATCTTCTCAACAACTAGCTTACGAAGTTATGAAGCAATGGATTAGACATTTGTTTCGAACCGATTCCATTTCAGATTAATCGTGTATTACGCAATTAGGGTTCAGATCTGCCCGCTTCACGAAAAATCTGATACTATAATACCCTATACCTAAATAACGTTGTAAATATATTATAGTCTACGCAAATATATTTCCGTAACCTCTTAAATAATGTAACAGGTATAAATGCAAGTAAACCTCACGACTAAATCAGTCGGTCGACAGTCGATATCTGCTAGGGATGTAACGGTGTTGTTCCTGGCCGACTAGATTTATGAATGAGACCTCCAGCGCGGTAGGTTCGACTAACATTAAGATCAATAGGGATTGGATAAGTTGAAATAAATATCGATATTTGTTAATATTTTATGTAAATATAGAAGTGTGATGTTTGTGCACCTTAAAAGTTGCCTACATTACTGGCCAGGTATGAATGTAATAAAATACAAATGCATGTTATATATAATATTTTGTAGACGTAGGCCTATTACCCTAAATCTTACCCATTTTGTTAATTCTTAGTGTTGAACTAAGTCAATACCACGGCTTAAGAAAGTTAACGCACACGTATCTATATAACTAAGAATGTGGATTATAAATAAAATCTATCAGGATTTGGTAAAATGGCTATAAAAATTATAATGACCCGTGTTTTTGTGGAATGATTAATTTCATCGTCCGATTAACAAACACTAAAGTATTTAGAAAACAAACTCCTTTATTTAATCTTGAATAATTATAGAAATTAATCTCCTAACTTACGTGATTTATTTTTTATTTTTGGCCACTAATAAAGATCTGTTACCACAAACACACGGATTATTCCCATTATTTATACAACAAATTAAAAGATAACATCGTTATTCGAATGTTTTTTGTCTTAAAAGCGTAAATATATAAATAAGAATTCGATTTAATCTGATCCATCGACTAATGTATTCGTGTATTTGCATATGTCGCATCACTACGGGCCCTCACAAGTGGTCGCTACTATAACTATCGCAGGTTGTTAGAATCCTTGTCTTTGTATTTCATTACCCCCCTGTATAACAAGAGGGGAAGTGGGGGGAGATTAGGTTAGGTTTCTCAGCTGGTCAGAATTAATGTTATAGCGAAATTAGGGCGCGATGTATACTTTACGGTGTAATGGAACTAAGGCATACTTGCACATTGAAATACCTTTATTGCTAAACGAATCAAAAACAGCGTTCTGTTTCCATCAATCGTTTGAAGATGACAGGCAGAATGATATTGTCTTAAATATGTTAAGCTCTACACACATTTGGTGATTAGTGGTGCAAGCGAGCCTTAAAGTTCGTGCGCTCTGTCACATTATAATGTCACTTGTGTTGTCAAACGAAATGACAAAAGTTTGACGCGACTCGGGTGGAATAATTTCTATGAAAACTTCACGGAAATTGTTCTAGCGGTGTCGCGTCGCGCCTGTCTGTGAGCTTTAAAATCATGCACCTAGGTTGCACGATGCGTAAAATATAACTTGGCAGATCTGAACATAGGCTCTGGGAACTTTCGCGCATGTTGTCCCACTCATACTCGCCTCATGTCACCATTTGGTTCCTAAAAAATGTTACTAGCAGCCTTCTGATCGAAGTTCGGTACTGCCAAGTTATATCAGCCATATCGTAGTTACTTTGGCTTTGCCTCCCAACAACCCAAACCTCTATTAGCCAATACTCTTCGTCAACAATAGTGCATTACTGTCGCGGCCTGCAACTGGGCTATCAACGCCTGATTGCGGACAAGATACTCGTATAGAACTTTTCTCAAACAATGTGCGGAAATTAATTATAATTTCCAGAATCAATGACGAACAACGATCATTTTTCACGCGCCAAAATGTTCATTTGTTTCTTCAGCTCTATTTACAAGCCAAATCGAAATTTAAATAAAATCTTTGATGAGTTACCTCCTTGGTTGCCATGTGTTGAAGTAAAAAGTTCGTTCCATTTTTAAATAACATTTTCATAGCAATTTATTTGGCCGCTAAACACGACAGATATGGATTTTCATAGTTACAGCAATTTCGATTTATCTCGAAGAAGGTTGTCAAAATAATGCTCGAATTTCGAAGCATGTTTGAGAAAAACCAATAACAATCCTTTTAAAACAATCTAACATAACTTCAGTGTGGTCCCCGAACACGCTAATCGTACTTGTAACATAGTCGGCGAGCAATTCATTAAGGCTGTACCGAGATTAATGGTCGGGTCGAAGGTAATACCGGCAGATATCAAAGCGGGTCAGACCGCAGGTGGTCGCGATCTGCTCCGCACGTGTGTCTGACGGAGTAACGAGATGGCAGGGGTGGTCAACAGTTCGTCAGCGACAATGCAAGCAATGTTTGTAATGAATGTTTTTATTTTTTTAATGAAGATGCTGGCATGAAAATGAGGAAAATAATTAAGTAAATAAAATGAGAACCGATATGATCGAATGTGAGACTATTATAAAAGCGACGTTTTAAAACGAACTAGTTTATTAAATTACTAGCGCCCCGCTCCTGTTTCGGGGTTTATAAGACTTGACAAAACATTGAGATTTCTTAGTTTTAAGTAACTTTAATATCAACGTAGTATACATATAAACCTTCCGGAATAAATTCTCTAAACGATGGTGAAAACCTTATCCAAATCTGTTGCGTGGTTTAGAAAAACAACGCGGTCATACATACAAACACGAAATGTGACTTCAATTTATAATAATGTGTAGATATAGAAGTCTAAGTTGTAAGTCTATTTCGAATACATTAACCAGAGAAACAACACGACAAACAAGATTTGGTAAGGCTTATTAGGGAGTTGATTTCCAAAAAATGTTTGTGAACGTAATTTTCGTTAAAACGTGCAAAAAGTTTAACATCCCTGATCTTTTACTCAATACTGTTAACGTTAACAGAATATTTGTTTAAACGGAGTAGTTTCCTGGTTACAGAGAATAGGACTGGACCACCCTGTTATAGTTCGAGGGGTTATAGGTACCAGGAAGACCACCAGCATACCATGAACTACTTGTCAAACCGATTACCGGTACCAGGATCAGTCGACCAGACATAATAAGAAGTGGCATGGAGCAAGCAGAGAAGATCTTGTTTGTTTATTGATTGAACTTGTTATCTATAGACACTTACCTAGATTTGCCATAAATTAGGAACAAATGAAATAAATGCACGACATTTACATATGGCTATTATTTAAATGGTCAGCTAATTATAAACGTTTTTATATAAGGAAATATTAGGGATAACAAAATGGATTTGTAAATACCATATTGGGCAGCTTTATTCTAATTATTGTGTCCAATTTCGATGTAGCGCTCGCTGGCCGCTTGTGGCACCGCTCGCTTCGCTCGGTCGGCTCGACTGTGGTTGGTCACAGTTCTACCCTAACCTAACCTGTAAGGTCAGGTTGCCCTAATCTCGGGGTTCTAATCAGTTGTATAATCGTGATAACCAATAAAATATTTTATATTTTGTAGTATTATTTTGCAAACACATACTTAACAAGCTGACGAAATATATGTATCTACTCTGTACCTATTTTTTTGTCTACAAAAAAATATTATACTCTAAATCAGCTATTTAAGCTGATTTTTCTTGCTAACCTGTCCCTAAATATTATTGATGGATTTTTCCAGAAAGAATTCATCAATTTCCCTTAGATTTTCTTGGAATAAAACTCAATTCAAGATAAGTCGTGATTTACATTGCAGAAGTACCTATTAATGGAATATTATTATTGCTACCGAAGAACATAGGTAACTAACTAGTTAATGAATAATTAATATACAGTTTCCTTAATTTATTCAGCGTTGAAAGTTGTGCGATTCTGTTGAGCGGTACAGTCACCATCTATGTGATTAGTTATGTTGCTTTTAGCTTCTTGCAATTGTAGGGTTAATCATGGGTTGTACTCCAAACTGCTCAAATAAAAAGTATATAGAGTTAAGTTACGAGTAGTGTAACTTGATAAACAATTGACAACTAGGTATCTAATTATTGATCCGTTCTTTTAAGGCTCACTTGCACGTTTAGTCGGGGTAAATAAATAAATTTAGACTTTATTAACTCGGAGTTAATAATTAAAAATTTGTTAAATATTTAGAAGTTCTAGGTTTACCTCTAACTCTTGGTGTTGCAAGATTAATTATTTGATTAAACCTGAATTAGCTGCTAACTCCGAGTTATTCAGGATAACCTATTAACGCTAAATTCTAGCTAGATTAGTTCAAACACTTATCAATTAAAACAGGCTTGGGAAAAAAGTGCCCATAGTTTTGGATAAAACTGTCTTCTTCCGTACACCCACATCATCCTTCATCTCAGTATTCATCCCCTTTCTAGCCATATTATACTTCACGTAATCCATACATCATCGAAGACTTTATGGGGTTTATTCATCAGCGATGAATTAAATAAAGAGAATTTGAAACGTCAAAAATATATGGTTTCGCTCATCATACAATTCGCTAATCATTATTTAAGTTTAAGCAACGTTTATGAATAAAGGGGCTTTAGAAAAACGACCATTTAAAACCTAATTTCTCTCTAAATCGTTTTCTCTTTTGAATAATGATAACTCCATAACATTCACCACCAGACAAAAAAATCTTACATCAATCAGGCATTAATAGGCTCTAAGGCATCATGAATCAAAATAACCATTTTATTATACCCCATTACACCTAATTAAGTATTCTCTGTAATACCCGCTTACGTTACGCACATTGACCGGACAAAACAGCTGTCATTACTGTGATTGATGCTGGTTATAGTACGAAATGACCGCTCCGACTTTAATCATGTTTCTTAACCCAATTAATAGTGATATCTGTAGTCTATCATTAATTTGAAGAAAGTATTCATTGTTCATTTTTGTTAAGGTGATGTTGCATCTGTCTTGCAACAAACAAAAAAGAAACTTGTGCTGTAATTTTGTGTTGCAATTTTTATTTTTGTAATCAATCACTTTAAGATGCTTTTTTTGTAGTTCATAATGCTGAAAGTAGCTTTGTAAGGGGACCGTCTCAGAGCATCTAGTTTGGGGCTGTGGGCAGAACTGTAGATAGTATATTCCGAAGCTATCGTACGTCTAAAATAAAGAAAAAACAAAAACATACGTTCAAAAAGTTATTTCGTCTTTCACATAAACTAGCGTAGAGCGTTTGTCAACGAGAATGAGATGACGACGCCGAAGTAGCGACAGTACATTTACTATGACCGCGTAATCTCGTTTCTCATTGACGTCCCGGTGCGGTGGACAAGCAGTAGGTATTTAAATAAAATGAAGTAAGTGTTCTTGTTCATTTAAAAAACAGTGGTCGAACTTCCCCTTAAAAAAATCTTTAAAATTATTTTGATAGGCGCAAAATCTATAATGATTTCTATGTGCACGCCATAGAACTTTTATTAGACAACCTATGATGCCAACAATGAGATCTTTCGGTATGTTTCACAGTGATAATTAAGACATGGTTTAACAAGTTAATCCATGGTATAACATGATCATTTGGAAGGTCAGACATTAACGTAATTGTTGTTTTTATGTTTGGTAAATGTTTTGATTTATGAAGATCGCAGATGATTTGAACAGTGATGGCCCAGTGGTATCGGCCCTGACTTAAGAGTTGTAGGTAGTGAGTTCGAAACCAGGAAGGAACTTTACTTTGTGTATTTCATTTCATAAACACTGCTCTCAAACTGGTGAAGGAAAACTTTGTGAGTAAACCGGCATGTCCTAGAATTCGAAGACATGTGACATCGACCAACCCGCAATGGGCCCGCGTGGTGGATCATGGCCCGCTCCCTGTCACAGAGAGAAGCATTGTAGGCTGATTAAGCACATGATCTAAGAAAATATTATCAAGGCATATTGTCTTTACATTATTTTGGAGAATTATGTACTACACAACGGTAAATAGCTTCAGTAGTTACAAGTGGGTTAGCTAAACATTTTATTCTCAGTGGATACACCTGCTGTTTTCTTATATCAATAGAATTACAAGGTGCTAGGTCAAACAGGTATACAGACAGACGCATCCCGCTAATAGCTTGTTTACAGTCATATTATAATATATTCTTAGTTTATTTAAATTAGCAGACAAGGAGGAGAGAACAAACAGAATGCTAATGCGACAAACGTGTGCGCCAGACATATGCACGAACACTGCGTTTGTAGGTGAAAGCCGACAACGGAAGCTGCGGACACGATGCTTGTCGTGGTGGTCTTTTAATGGGAAATTCTCCTTTCAATGTCCATGTTAACACGAACCTATTACATTTAATAGGAAAGACAAATACATAGAACGAAAACAACTATTTGTTCTTGTAATCTTCCGAAGTGAGATCGGTGGATTTGGTGACATAGCTAAATTAAAAGATGCATAAACACCTATTCACAAACATCAGATGCCATAAATATTTAAGTACATGTATAAAACCTAGCAGCTGAGCTGTGTGTGCAGTCTTAGTGACAATACCAATGATGCAGTTAGCACTTCATTTGTTATGAACTCCGTGTCGTAGCTATGCGGTTGCTGATCACAAGACACGGTCGTACACAATTATCGGGGTAAAGGTGTGTATGTCATAGTTATAATATTATACGTTGACCTCGAGATTTCGCATAGATATTCATTAAGAAGAAGAAGTTATTATGTTTCATTAGGAGGACCGTTAGACAGTTGTGGTAGGATATTGTTTAGTAAGAGCCTGTTTAGTACGGACAGACAGGCATAGTGGAAACCGTTTTCTTTTTCGATGCGATATTGCATGACAGAATGGATTTTCATTAGCTTTACATGGTTCGTAATTGGACGACGGTTTATTATTTAAATCTCATGTAGGCACGTAAGTCCAGTCTTACCAAGGGGTGTCGTATTGCACAGTTACTGGGTTGTGGAGTTCAGATAGGCAGTCATCAGTCAGTCAGGCTTTCATGGCTGATTCGATTTTTATGCAATTTGGTATGGGATATTTTGAACCCTGGGAAAGTACTTTTTATCGACATGACACGCGGGCGAAGCCGCGTGCGGAAGCTAGTAATTTATAAGCTAACAGTCTTAACATAGGAATATTATATACTCATTTATATAATAGGGGGTTACTACGTTAAGTTAATTGATTACTAATTAATTAAAGTTTTTGCCAATGATCTCAGCAATAACGTGTAAATTACTCACTAAAAACCATCTAAAGGAACACATAACTTAACTCAAAGTGAGGATGCTATTAATTATGAATTATGAATGATTATTAAGCAGCTTCACCCACACACAACCGGAACGAACAATGGTGATGTGGAGCGAGGATGCGCGGAGGTCGGGCCAAGGTTCGATGCCGGCCTGTGCCTTTTGTTCCTCACAACGCTATGTAGGTTAGACATGAAAACACTCAGTTTTATTGTTTTCAAGTTTCATGGTGACGATGAGGTTATTATTAACATTACGTATTAAAACTTTCAAAGGCTGTCTAACAATTGAACTATACTGGGTGTTAGGGTAGACACCTATATCCTTGAAACTAGTGGTTTGGTGTCATCTATAATATACTTTTTCTATGGGACAAATCGCAAAAAAAATATCAGCTGTTCCATACATTTGTGTTCACTTAAATCGACCAAATGTATGGAACAGCTGATATTTTTTTTGCGATTTGTCCCATAGAAAAAGTATATTATAGATGACACCAAACCACTAGTTTCAAGGATATAGGTGTCTACCCTAACACCCAGTATAAGTAAGTACTTTTGAACCTATTCAACATTACCCCTGGGATAGAATATCAGGATGATGACCGTCTCATGCACGGACAAAAGACATGCCTCGATATAGATTATTTTTTCATCTACTTACTGAATTTTAGTACAGCCTTTTCAGAATAACACTAACCTGACACCACTTGCCTTTCAACTTCATAAAATATTATGAAGTTGAAAGTTAAGTGGTGTCAGATATAGATTTGTCAAATCATAAGACGAATCATAGAATACATTAGTGTTCTATGATCCATCTTATGATTAGACAAATCCTTCTGTGGAATATTTAAGTAATAGGTAGATAGTTACTGGGAGCAGTGGTGGTGCAGTGGTAACGGCCACGACTTACAAGTTGTAGGTTGTAGGTTCGAACCCTGACAGGCGCTTTACTTTGTGTAAATTATTTCATCGCCACTGCTCTCAAAACGGTGAAGGAAAACATCGTGAGGAAACCGGCATGTCCTAGAACCAAAAATTCGAAGACATCTACTAACCCGCACTGGGCCAGCGTGGTAGATTACGGCCCGCTCCCTCTCACAGAGAGCAGGTGTCCCAGCAGTGGGAACATTATAGGCTGATTATGTTATGTTACTGTTTTCCTATCTTCATAAATAGATTCGCTATACATTCAAACATAAACATGACACAACTCTATTACCTAACCAACTTTACGAGAGGCAATAAGGCACAAATTCCCATGCACATAGCATCACGTTCGAACGACAATCCTTCGCGAATCGGCGGCGCGTTCCGTCCTACATTCGACCTTCGATCCTGACAGGTCGCGACGGTGACCGGCCATCCACTATTAGCATACAGACAAAGCCTTCGCAATGAATAAGAACACTTGACGCACGGCAGTCTTTGAGCGGTAAAATGTTGCTTTTTGAAGTTTTTCTTAATTTATTTATTTAAGTTTTCATGCACAACATTACAAAATATGATCCCAATGTAGGTACCCATATATAAACTAAAAAGTAACACAAAATAACATTAGTACAATAAATACACTGCAATTAAGAGGAGAAAAATAAAAAAAATCATTCTTCATTCAACATTGTATAATGATCTGGCTTGGTAAAACCGTTTCCTGTTCCTTTCTATGTCGTAGAAGGAGATTTGGCAATGCCCTGCAAGTGGGTGTAGTAATTTGTTGGTGATACTGCTCAGTTGCTTTGCTAGGCAATGAAGCCATTAATCCATCCATTTGAGGCGGAAAATTATTTCCAAGTAAAGCATCACCTAAGACACTTAAATTGCAATAATATGATCGGTAACATCACAATTTGTGAGGTTACACGTAAGCACGTGAACGTAAAAAGCTGTTGGACAATTTGCTACTAGAACTTAATTTGGATGGTGTAGCCTGTAGGTTAGGTATTGTTCACGGCCATTAAAATCTGTTTTATTATCTCGTAGACTAATTTACAGGTGCAAATGTCAAACACCAAATTGAATGTCAAATTATTCTACGAGATTAAAAAACAAACCTTACTTTTCATTCCGTCTGACAACAGTATAAATAGGACTTTAAGTAGGTATACACAAAGTTCAAAAGGACATGAAATTCTTGGTATTGTTTTTGAATCATCAGTATTCAGCATGAAGGCAGTTTTTTCTTCAAAAATACAATTATCACACTTGATATTCCTAGTGCATCATTTTAGCGGCGCCATTGAATCGGCTGCCTTTATCATGCAAACGCGACACTTTTGGCTCAGTTCAGATTTCTCGGTCGAAACAATGTTATGGTTACGACAACCTCACGGAAAAACCGACCATTGCGTTTTTAGAAAACAAATAAAACGTTTAGAAACCATTTTTGGTACTGGAATTTGAATAGGTAGAATGGTTGAATAAAATCTAGTCGTTTTCATAATTCTATCACATAATGACATAATCACTCATTCAGTTCATTTGTAGATATAGTTATATCGCTTGTATCTGGGTCTTCACATAGGCATTCCCCTTTTTTAACCGATTTCTTCAAAAAGGAGGAGGTTCTCAATTCGTATGTGTTTTTTTTTTTTTTTGTGTGTATTATACGCGATTACTCCGTCAATTATGAATCGATTTTGATGATTCTTTTTTTGTTTGGTAGGTCATGCTTCAGAGATGGTCCCATATAAATTGTATTAACTTTGCTTGCGTAGTTTTTGAGTTAGCTTCAATAATTACGTATTTTTCCCACTTAGTGTATGTAGACGATATATTGTTTGACTCCGTCACTGTTATTTACATAGCAGGTAGTGGTATTCGAATGTGTGTAGGGTAGGTACCACAACTAAAATAAAACTTTTTTTTACAAAAAAAAAGTGACGGAGTCAAACAATATATCGTCTAATTATTTTATGGGTCTAATTATAATTATAAGTATATCTCTAATTATTTTCGAGGTTGGGAAATCATCAAATGACTTCTCGCTCTGGGCGAAGCTGAAGGGCGTGTCAGACTTTTACTGACTAAAACCCACCCGTGGTCTTAAAAAGAAATATCCCACATCACCTTAAGCCGCATTCACACAGGATCCGTCATGGACGATTTCGTCAAAAAACACGATACGTCATGACGGATGGACGTTCACATTGCATTCGGAAACGAGTTTTTTCGCGATTCGTCAAAATATCCGTATAGATGTTCACACTTGATTCGTGATTCAGATTTCAGTCTTGGGCGAGTATTTCAGCGGATCCGTCACAAAAAAATAGCGATTCGTGTTTATAGGATATAGTATCACATTCCTTTCTAACAACATCTACATTGAAATAGCAGTCAGAAATTAACGCATACATGTTTATTGCGCCATATCACCTTCGCAGACCCTGAGGTCAGGAGTCAGGTGGCGCTGAGGGCACCGCGACGGAAACACTTTATCTGATTAACGTATTGTTGGGTTCAGTTTGGAATTAACCCACATTTTAGGATACTTTTTAGTAAACCTGTACAGAAGACGAATCTTTTGTATCCATTAACGTAGATGATTGTCCAAGCAATCATATGTAGTCTGCTAATTCATCATGGCATCTGGACCTGTACCATAACCGTTTTAAGGTCGACTTGACAGCAAAAATTACACATGGTTTACAATCGTTTGGCACCATATGATACCCGCGTTTTTAACACTTTTCGCCAAATATTGGAAAGTAGCTGTTGCTATGTCCTTTTCCAGGTCATGGTCTACCCGTGAGCCAAATTTCATCCAAATCCGTTCAGCCGTTTTAACGTGAAAGCGTAACAAATAAACAAACTAACTCTCTTTCGCATTTATAATATTACTAGCTTCCGCCAGCGCGCTTCGTCCGCGTGGTATATCGATAAAAAGTAGCCTATGTCCTTCCCCGGGATGCCATCTATCTCCTTGCCAAATTTTATCAAAATCCATTCAGTGGTAACAGCCAGACAGACAGAGTTACTTTCGAATTTATAATATTTGTAATTTAGTATGGATAAGTAAGGAAGTAAGGATTCGATCGTATCGTACTTTTCTGCATTACTCCATAACCACTTGCACTTGCTTAGCCGATGAAAGATGCCCCTACGCATTCCAATGACAATAATTACCCGTTAGAATTAATACATGCAATCAATTAACTCTTGTTCATTGCATCACATTGGCGCCACAGACCTATGGGTCAAGACCCAGGTTCATAACTTAAGCTAACAGCAGAGGAAGCTCTTCATCAGTTTAATTAGTCAATGGAATTTGTTAAGTTTTAAACAATTACAATATTTTTCCATAAGTTAGTGCTTTACGATAAAAAATGGGTTTTGTTTTTTTATTAATTAGATAGAATAGCACAGATGAATATGAAAAAAAAGACATACTTTTTGGTTTGTTCAATTGTTGGCAGAAAATTTGCAAATATTTAGGAAATGGAAGACTCCTCAAATTACATGTCATTTATTCAAATTAGGCTGAAAATCAACACTTTTTCAACGTCAAAAGTTATAAAACCCATCACCATTTCCCAGTCTTTTAGCTGGAAAGAAGAACTGGCGCCACATGCTCACCAGCAAGAATACAAATATACAGCTACACCAGTTGCATTATATGCATTCCAACCAAAATTCAAGTAACCCCGTACTCCTTCAATTAAATCAACATAAGTTTATTGCATATCACCTTCACCCCCCCGGCCCCCAGGTCAGACTGGGTGCGTGAGGCCATGGCGACGGAAATACCCCATCAGAGTAATGTATTGTGTGGTTCCAAGGGTCCTGGGGGCACCGGCTCCTCGAAAGTGGATTGTTTATCGTCATTGTTGCGTTGTTTAGTTGCCGTTGTGATGCTTCGGTTATGGTCGAATGTGATTGGTTTTGAATTTTTGAGTCAACTACCGCTTCTACGTCAACGTCTTTGACGTCAACGGAGTTTTCCGGCTGTGGTGAGTAAAAAATTGGGTTTTGAAATAAATGTTTTCTATTCTATTCTAAGTATTCTTACAAGTACAAGTGTAGAGGACATGTACATATTATAGATTAAAGACGATTTTAGTGTTTGTCTGTAGCGTTCGCGTTTTTCTTCTGAACCACGCAACAGATTTTCACCATCGTTTAGTGGATTTATTCCGGAAGCTTTATGTGTATAATACATTAATACTAAAGTTACATATATCTAAGAAATCTCGAATGTTTGCCAAGTCGTAAAAACCGTGCGAAACAGGAGCGAATCGCTAGTAAAGAATAACATTGTGTTAATTATCGACCCTGTCGCGACAAAGGTCCACTTTAATAAAATGCATGACGATAAGCAAAAAATAATACCGAAATCAAAGCAAACTATTAACAGCTGTTACAAAAATAGTATAACTACAATAATATGCGTCTTTTTTATTTGAAAAATACAGGTGTATTATTATAAAAACATTTTCACACACATTTTGTACATAATATAACATGCTTACGTACAAACAATGCTCAGAAACTAGATGCATTACGTGTCAAACATGAGTGTTGCGACCTTGCAACGGGCGGCGACGGGTAACAGGTCACTGTAAATATTGTTACAGAAGTTTAATAACGTTCAAGTTATTAAACCGACTTATAAAAATAAATAGTACAGTGAAACTAGAGCTGATTTACAGTACAAATATGTTTCAAACAGTTTCGGAATTTGGATTGAGAGTTTTTTGGTATTGTTCGTCGAGTCGTTGAGCTTCTTAAACTCTGAGTTGAGCTCCTCGGTTACTGACAAATGCTTGCACTGACTGGACTGGTCCACTCAAATCTGTGTGGTTCTTTCCTCAAAAGACCATTTCAGACATTAATCTACAGGGTCCACATATGGCCTGACCAAGATTATGTCTGGACATTAAAAGAGACTGCGACCTCTGAGTTTGTTTCGGCCTTTCTTCTCAGAGTAGTCAGATAGGAAACGCCGACCTCATCTAGCTTATTTTTTTATTTTTTTATATGACGTGTAAAAGTGATTGCGATATCCTATTTACAGAATAAATAATTTAATTTCATTTCATTTCAGTCTACTTAAACACACAATCCAATGTATGTATTCATGGATGAATAGGGGATGTAAGTCAACTACAACCCTAACTATTCATATTAATAATATTATAAATTCGAAAGTAACTCTGTCTGTCTGTATGTTATCTTTTCACGCCAAAACAACTGAACGGATTTCAACAAAATTTGGCAAGGAGACAGATAGCATCCTGGGGAAGGACATAGCTACTTTTTGTATCAAAAATAATCATAGAGGGAGATGAAAGTTTGTATAGGATCATCACGTCTATAAAGTTTAGCTAACTCATTTGATTTGAATAGTTACGATAGATATGATTAGCGAATCCTTCTATGATTTTCTTTGTTCACTGATAAGCGTTGATCTTATCGATAACACAATTAAGTACACAGACAAGTACATAATAATATAACATAAACAATGAACTGAAACTATGTAGTTGCATTACGTGTCGAACATGAGTGTTGTAGCCTTGCACTGAACGCCGTGCGGTAACCTACCGCTAGAGAACTTATTCAGAAGTTTAGTGGGTTTAGTCGCAAATAGACCAATTCGCAAAATGGCCAATTTGAAAACTATGGGTATTTTCTGGTTCATATAAAGATTCGAGATTTGGTTTCTGGTTAGGATTTAATTTAAAACAAGTTCGTGCCTTATATTCAAAGCTCCAAAAACTGACATACAGTAGGGCAAATAGAGGTTATTTTTTTATTGCGAATTCTCAATTTGGTTACACAGTTTTACACCAGCGACATAGGTTTTGTCCTGATGAGGTAATCAGGGTGACCTCATCAGGACAAAACCTATGTCGCTATAACCTAATAAAATATGAGTCATGTTATGTAACTCGGGGTCAATTAAATGATCTAGCGAAACTTCACAGACGTGATGATCGATATCTAAACATGATAAAACTAGCTTTTGTCCGGGGCTTCGCCCGCGTGGATGCCGGAACCCACGGGAACGTATTACCGGGATACTTAAGAAATGCTGGATTTCCTATACAAAGTTTCATCCCCTTTAGCACCCCCTATAGGATTATTTTAGAATATAAAAGTAGCCTATGTCCTTCCCCAGAATGCATCTATCACCTTGCCAAATTTTTTCAGTGGTTTAGGCGTGAAAAGATGACAAATAGACAGACTGACAGACAGAGTTACTTTCGAATTTCTAATATTGGTATGGATAATAAGGTGTCACGTCTGTGGTGCTAGCTAATTTAATTTTAGATCCTGTATGCAAAAAGCAAATACCAGACGTATCATTTAGCTAATATTTTCTACTTAAATTCAATGAAACACCATTATTTTCTTTATTGATTTACTGTATCACCTGGACAATGTCTAATTCAACATGAAACCACTAACAAACGTCAATGATGAGCTATTTACTACCAGATGATAAGCTGCATCGTATTTATAGGAGCCGCTATAAAGGACAATGCCCTACATTTTCCTGTGACCTCTCGTGAAATGGTTTCTACATCAAGGACTGTTATACTGTATCGGTTAGTACTTGTTTACTGATGAATACAATACCTACAGAGGCAACAAAATAATTATTTTATTTACAGAATAAAATGTTTGAAATGATTAAATGTTATGGGATTAATAGTGTGAAAACTACATGTTATGATGTCCTGAGAATTTTTGGATGTACAGGGTGTTTGGTGCATCGTTTGCCAAATGAAAATATGCAGTTCCTAGGACAGTCCATAAGCGAAAGGTTAGGCGCGCTGGCAGATTATTTTCAGTGGGTACTTGCAAATCCAATTCTGGCCTGCGTTCGCCTGTTCGAAGAATGGTCGATTCCTACAATAGGACTTTTGAACATATAGACATTTTTGCATGTGCTCCCTGTAGGTTCAAAAGTCTTATACTTAAGGAGCTTTCTTGTTTGTCATTCTCTTGAGTATTTTTCTTAATTTGTGCCATTTCTTGAGTATTATTATGCATACATATATTTTATATATAATATATCATGTGTTCATTACATTGTGTATTTTATATCTTAAGTATGAAAGTTAGTTAAATAAGTTAGTAGTTAGTTAGTTGCAAGTTTGTTAAATAAAAAAAATATAACCTTAGCGATTATTTTCACTGTATTGTATCCTAACGTTAATCTGTGAACAGCGTTGTGGGCTGCAATATTGTCTACATGTTTGTGTAATTCTTGTTTCTATGTTTTATATTGCAGCTGTTTGTTGTTCCTCTTGAATAAAAAAAATTAAAAAACGGTGATTAGGAGGGTTAATGGGCGACCTCATCGGACCCAAAAAAATTGTATGCCCCACGGGATTTTTTATTTTTATTTTTGAAAAATACCCAAAGACAGCCTTTGGACTTAAGTAAAAAAAAAGGTATTGGTATAGCCTCCAACTTTTTTTTTTATTGTAATGTTTCATGTTGTACGATTCTATCAAAATCTAAATTACTTGCAAGTATATAACAGCTTTAGGTGTCGCCTGAAAAAGGTTCCGTTATTAGACACAAAGGTACACAAAGGAATCAACAATTTAAGACATCATACGGCAAAGAATCATTGTAATGTGGATTCCTACCAATATGTTTCGAGGTCTATTAATGTTCTATGCTCATGATATAACCCTTGGTCTCTTGAAAATAGATCTTACAGTAGTTTTCTAATAAATTGGTTAGGACTGACCAAAAGCCGCGTTAACTTATTTAACTCCATTTGTATAGGAGCCAGGAAAACTCGCTCCTTCTATTTACGTGACAGCCGCAGGCTACAAAGTTAGTCGTCGTGTTAAACTAAACAGCTGTTTAAAGGTATCGCCACATACATCTAACACGAAGTGTTAATGATATCGATTACATACTAACTAGTAACTACGCACAATGCTAAAATCGTGACGTTCGTAGACCCGTCGTGTCAAATAGGGCCTCCTGAGCACGGCAGCACGAGTGTCCGTGAACCATAACTGGTATACTGGTATAGGTTTTATTGATACGCGCGGGAGGAAAATGCTCGACCCGACGACCCGAAGTGCGGGCGAAGGTCGGGCGGGCGTGTGTGGTGCGAGGCGTGAGCGGATAGCGGGTAAGGACTTACAGGAGCAAAACAGAGAATAATGTCTTTGAAGAGGTTGTAGTATGTATAAAATACTAGGTGTGCCCCGCGGTTTTACCGGCGTGAGTCTCGATCCCATGGAAATATCGGGATAAAAAGTATCTTATGTCCTAATCCAGGTTATGGTCTACTCCTGTGCCATATTTCATTCAAATCCGTTCAGCCTTTTTAGCGTGAAAGCGGAACAAACAATCAAACTAATTTTCGCATTTATAAAATTAGATTAGAATATTAGAATTAATGACTCGCTTACCTAAGCCACTTAGCTGGTATGCTTATCCAAAATGAGACGTTGATTCCACGTGTAATATGGTGATAACCGTAGCACGTTCTCTACTTTACATAAACTTATGTTATGGACTTTATCCTACACGAGCGGTCAAGTAACCGCTACTGTAAAAGTTACAGTAACTGTAATATCTGTAATTGAAGATCGTCTTAGATCGAAAAACAGCAAAGAATCGTACTTTCAAAATACTATTGTAACGCCTAGCCCTCGGACCAAGCGTAACAACAATTAAACCTACGCGGAAGACGATTATCATCATCAAAGTTCATATTTAATTACAAAATGTAACGTTTTTTTCGCTGCCGCTTCCACCATTGTGACCACAGTTTATCGTTTATCGCGAGGTATGACGACCAACGTCACAGATTTGCATGTTGAAGTGTATCAACATTAACATAGTCCTTTGTGTACTTGTAGCAAAACTGGGCTAGTGTTGATTGGATCAAAAGGTCACGGGTTCAAAGCCTGCATAGTTGAACTGTTGAACCACACCTAGCGCAAGTTCCTATGTATTAGTAATGTGCTAGGTATTGCTGCAATGGCTGGCAGTTTTAGTTTGTTTTATCTTAATCTTATTTCTAGGTTAGGCTGGGGTAAGTTTAAAGTTGAAAATGGAAAGATTATGCGATCGCTAGCCATTTGAAGTTATGACTGATATTATGAGTCAACTATATCGTTTGAAGCTTTGGGTCGACTTTGTAATAAAAATAATATAATGTAGAGGACTGAGAAAGATTCAGAAAATCTTTGAAAACTTTTCCGAATCAAAGACTGTTTTGTTTATACGGCACTTAGTTATTCACTTGTTATCAATCAGTCGCGCTGTGATGATGATCGCTCTATTTCATTAGTGTCACTTTTTAGAGCATTGATGGCCCCTAATTACGAGTTGTAGATCTTGGATTCGAACCCAGCCAGGCGCTTTACTTTGTGTAAATAATTTCATCACCGCTGCTCTCATAACGGTGAAGGAAAACATCGTGACGAAACCGGCATGTCCTAGAACCAAAACTTCGAAGACGTGACATCTACCAAGCCGCACTGGGCCTGCGTGGTAGATTACAGCTCAGTCCCTCTCGACGACACGAGGCCTGTGTCCCAGCAGTGGGAACATTGTTAGCTGATTATGCTATAACCATTCTTTACAGGGACCTTTTTTCTCCGTTTCATAAATACGCTAAGCCAATCGCTTATACCTCACTCATGATACACAACTGCGGATGCGCTTGCGATGCACCTCGCTATTATGTAACGTAGTAAAATATGTCAATGGTGATGCTAGTCGCGGCGTGTATACGGCCTTAACCCGGTCGGGTCGTCTGTACTGGCCATTACGACTGGCCCGACCCGTTTGATTTTATGCTTATATTTAATGTTGTAGTAAAGATTATCAAGGTATACTCTATAGGGTATAAGTAGTCTATAGGGTAGTCAGTCTGGGTGGTTGTTCGAAGATAAGGTTTTAAGTGTATAGTGATTGGTAATTGGTATGTGTTGATGGCTTCATTGGGTATTGCTTCACACAAAGTTTGAGATGTTCGTCTATTGGATTTAGATAGAAGACGGTTGTATTCATTGGTGACAGCGGTAACCTTGTTCCAGATGAGATCTATATTTATCCTGTAGGTAATTTACCACACGAACATCGTATTTGTCAGTGTTGATCAGTTTTTCCCGGTTTGGCAACTCCACATCGATAATAAACATTATCAGAAACCATTTCAAAAATGATCTAATTGTTTAATAAAAAATCTTTGAAAGCGGCCTTATCAATCGTTTTAATGGGTAATGCCTCATTTATCAGTCACTATGAAGGTCGCTCGTGGTCACCTTTGAGGAAAATATTTACACCTACATTATTAGTGTTTATTTAATGATGATTAGCGCAAAATGACAAGTTTTTATAGAGTTTGTTCTGTGTGTTGACACGGATTATGATCGCCGTTAGTTGAGAGTAATTTAGTTTATTTGTTTTCTTCAGAATGCCTCGTCAGTGGTCGCAAGAGCAACTACTTGAAAAACGTGGGGTTTGGACGCCATTCCCAGGTCAGGCAGCGTTATTGGATTTATAAAGGTGTGCGCTCGCCTAGTGGCTACAAAGAGTCACCCATCTATTTAACTAGCATATGATATACTAGCTGCGCCCCGCGGTTTCACCCGCGTAAGGCATGATCCCGTGGGAATAGCGAGATAAAAAGTATCCTATGTGTTAATCCAGGTTATAAACTATCTGTGTGCCAAATTTCATCCAAATCCGTTGAGTCATTTTTGCGTGAAAGAGTAACAAACATCCATCCATCAATACTAACACACTTTATGTATTTATTCTGTCTAATTATGAATGCTTATTTATTAAAGGTACTATAAACAATATATTATACAACTAACTATTAATTAACTGGCGGCATTGCCACGTTGTATGGCAATGCTTAGCCTCTGGCCATGGTAAAAGCTAGCCCTTGGGTCACGGGAAGTGTCAAACTAGGATATTAGATGGGAAAATTTTGGTGTATTAACACCTTACCCTATTCTTTCGGTCCTGCCAGTGTTGCGGGAAACCCTGCCAGGGTTGCGGGAAAGTCCGAAAGGGATACCGGGACCTTGGCAACAGGCAACTGAAGGAACACAGGTGGGTTTTAATCAGTAAAAGTCTGACACGCCCTTCCGTTCCGCCCAGAGCGGGAGAAGTGATTTGATGAAAAAAAAAAGCCTATCCTTTCGGTGAATATCTAAAGGCGTTATGCAACGTTACAATCTTTTTATTGGAAAACAGTCAGCTTACAACCCACAGATGAACTCTAAACTCTACAAATGTCGCGCCTACACTAAAGAAAACGTCTTCAACCGAGGAATGTTTCCATAAGGTGATATCGAAATGGCAACCACTCCTCGGCCCACCTCACGAAGCCTACCTACTCCATGTGAGGTCGAAGTTAAGCTGATGCTAAGGCTAGTCGAATAGAAGCGATTAATAATCGTCATGCAATTAGTCGGCCATGACAGTTTTTTTGACATCATTCGAGGAGAGTAGAGCACTGAAATAATTATGGATTTGTATCCTAATAGATATTTTCCGATTCTCACTGCGCATAATTAAGGCATGTTATACAGGGTGTTAGTACCCTAACAACCTGTATAACACTGTATAACATGCCTTAACTATCACTACCACTGGTTTCATTTATTGAACACAAAATCAATGGAAAATTACAACTTTTTGTAGTAGTGTTTACCCTTACACCCTGTATAATAAATGCCCTAACTAGTTAATGTAGGTACACATGCATGGCATAGCTTAAGCAATAATATGCATGCATACCTTCTGTATACTCTTACATAATATGCCATAAAGCCTGAAACTTTCCTAATACAGGCAATGGACTTGCACATTGCAGACCATAAAGTCCAAGTTTTCCCACGATTTATCTTTGATTTCCTTTGTTATATCATAACCTATGATCTCAAGCTAAGAAACCAGCCGGAAACCTCAGAGTAACAACAATATAACCCGCACTCACTATGCAAAGCCTCGCTTAGTGATTTTATCTGCTTACACTGCTATTTACATAATTTTTCTGCAACAAATCCTACTAATTAACCTACGTCAAACGTCCATTTACTCATCAAACATGTATATAAAGTTAAATACAGCAATTATACACAAGCACGCGTCCCATACGACAAGTCGTGCGCCAAATCTGTGCGACTGTCGCGACAAAGGGTTCAAGTACTAGGTGGGTTAGGCGATAGGTTGGCGCTGTTTACGAGCGACTCGTTACACGGACATGTTTATTCGGACGCCCACGAATTACCCCACGCGTGGCTCGTGCCGGGTTGAGGTGCAAGTTAAAAGCGGCGTGTGTGTGTGGCTTTATGGATGATTCTGATAAGATGGCAACTTGGCGTGACGTGTATTTCATAGCCTATTAGCATGTTAATACAATAATTGTATTTTTTTTTTTACATTTGCTTTACTTTGGTTTAAGAACTCTTCAGAGGTTTTCATTTTCAGAAAGAAATAAAAAGAACTAAATAAACGTCAAATGTATGTAATAACATTCTGTATATAATATGAACTGAATTCATTCATTCAAATAATTTTCGCTGTCTGTACCTACAAAAAATACAAATAAAGGTATCAACAAAGGTAAACACAGCCTTAACTGCCCACTGTGACAAAAACATGAAAAATACAGTAAGATTTCTTATCAACTCCACTATTTTACCATTCATAAAAGCCCAAACAATGAGCAAGCCTACACTCTATTGAGCCGTCATCACCCACGCAATCAAAAATCATCCAAGTGTCAAATTGCATAGACAATCTTATCTCGAACACTTGGACCACCATAGAGTCCGGTACACAAATACCATAAACAATGCTAATATAGTAATCTAAATTCATTCTAACACTACGAAGGTTTTCTTATTTATAAAGTTGACATAAAACCATCTAAATACAACTTAATACTGGAAGGCTTTTGTGGAAGCTCCGTGTGGGTCAGGTCTTAAAAATGTGTGTGTATGTCTGTCCCGATTGTGCGGGAACGGCGGGATCGATTTAAATGAAGTTTAGCGTTGTGGATCGAGGGATTATGGTGTAAGCTGGGGAATGTATGAGTATTATTGTTAAATTATGCTTAAAGGTTGTGGATATGTCAATATTTTGTATTGAAGTTATGCAAAGTGTGACATAATGTGTATAATATTGTTTTATTAAATTGCAGTAGCATTGAGTGGATAGGTTTAGGTGTAATATATTTTTGTAATAAAGGATCAAAGCCAATCATTAGATATTGGGTCATAACACTGTTATTTTATAATTCTAATACCTTTAATGGATCGGTAACAGCGATGAGTAAGTAATGGGAAAATGAATTAATAAACATTTCCCTAAGATAAGACTTCAGAGAGGTCAGCTAGTAATCCTAAAGAGCCCAGCATAAAACCATTTATCTAATACCACGAAGATTTAATTAACAACTCTATGCAATTTTCCACTACAAGAAATAAGAGCATTATTGAATCATCTCCAAGCATTTAAACGCAGTTTGTTTCCTTTTACAGAGATAAGCACGGAAAATAACTGGAATGCCTTCATTAAAAATAAAACTACACGAACGATTGAAATTGCTTACAAACACGAGCTAAAACGCCTAAAAAGAAAAACGACGATAAGAATTGTAAACAAAACATTTTTCAGACAAGGAATTTTCAACTTTTGTTCTTACATTTTACAGTGTATTTTTGGTTAAAAGTATGTGGTTGTTAGGACATTGTGTTTCAGCAGGTAAAGGTTCGTAAAGGGGTCATGTGATAAGCGTCAGTTACAAAGGTTATGTGGAAATTAGAAAAACCAGGAAATGTTAAATGTGTTAATTAAATTATTTATCGTGATGGAGTAGTTTTTGTGTATTTTGATTATGAAGTCGGTGATAAAGTAGTTATGTAAAGTATGTATCTGTAGATAATTTTAAATATGGTTGGTTTTGTTCTATATGAAATTAAAAATGGACTTAATAAAAATAATAATAGGTAAATAATACAGGGTGTTTGGTGCATCGTTTGCGAAATGAAAATGGCGGATTGGAGGGGTCATGTAATAGCATATGACCCCTCATATCCACCATTTTCATTATGCAAACGATGCACCAACACCCTGTATATATTAACTGTTTATTAATACTAAAATCAGCTTGTATTGCTTCTACTGTATGGCAAGTACCACTCTCACAGAAAGCTATACATTTAACTGATTACAAAATATTTTGCGATGGCCAAAGATATTCAGCCAGCATTCAGACCTTTTGTAAATACTCGAGATAAGTGTCTAGATCTTAAAAGTAAATATTAAAAGTACCTACTGCTTACCACCAATATCGTGTAGGTACTTTTTTCCTTGTGTTTTTAACTTTGAAAGGTAAGACTACTTACTCTCACAAAAAAATACCAACTCTTTACTTCTCTCTCTTCTAATGGTGAATCAATTAGCTTAAATTTATTCACCATTGTATTAAACCCCATCTTCTAAATCATATATTCTTTCTCCAGCTCCCCAGTGATGTTTCTTGGGATTTTCCCACGAGTTTATCACGATGACACGCAGTGACACGCCATCCATCACTATCGTTTGACACTAAAATATTTCATATTTGCACGTTTTCACGTCAGTCTCTAACGGAATCATAGTAATATCTAGCTTATACAATATTTATAATGGCATAATGATTTACTGAAAATTCTGTGGTATCTATTTGTGTGACTGTTTTGTAAGGGCTCCCACAGACAGCCGCGACGCGCCGGTGCGACGCGATTCCGCAACACTAGCGACCCATCCCAGCTTCCCATGGTTTTTACGACTTTACCAAACATCGAGATTTCCTTATTACATATTATTATATGCAAGTTTAGATGATGGAAGATGGTGAAAAACGCATCAAAATCCGCAATGTTTCACACAGACAGACACGAAAATATAATATATATGTTACTAGCTAGTAATATAAAGTGAAAACCTTTATTATTCTCATACTGTAACTAAAATTACTTCTATAACCCCTGAGAACAGAACATCCAATATACCTACACGCTTTTCGTCATCGCTCATACGAATACTTTAAAAACAATTAAAAAAAAAAACAAGATATTTTACAATAACAATATATCGTGCAATTAGTTTCGAAGAGGTCACGCGGACAGACGTTGGCCTCCGCCAATGTCAGTTATCACAATAGCCAAGTGTTTGACAAAAGAACACAGCCTGTATGTAAGCTGTATAATACATAAATATATTGTTGGAAATATGTAGGGTACGCATATTAACGTACGTTACGTTAATCGTAAGGATTTTATTATGAAACATGCTGTAGTTGCCACCTCGTCAGTCAGATTAGGACAGTTGTGTTTTCAATGCACTGATATATTTTTCTTAATATCTTATTTAAATCGATTGTAGATTTTGAAAAAAAATCCTATGGAATAATGTAGCCTAGTCGCTAAGCTCAGCTAGGGTGAATTGAAACATGAAATCAAGATAACTTGTCATTTGTTTTTAGGGATAAAAATCGAACAGCAACTATTTTTAACCCCCGATGGAAAAAGAGGGGTGTAATAAGTTTAACTTGTGTATCTGTCTGCGGCATCGTAGCTGCTAAACGGCTGAACCGATTTTGATTTTGTTTGAAAGATGACGTGATCGAGAGTGTTCTTAGCTATAAAAAAAAAGTTTATTAGACTCGCAACAATCTAAGAAGTCCGTTTTGACAGCTATCAAAATGCTTTGTGTACCGATGAAAAAAAAAGTTAGTTTCTTAAAAACTGATTCTCGAGACATATCGATTGAACATACTTACAGAGTTTGTAATTTACGACTTATCTACATTGCTAAAAACTGATTCTCAATGCTTAACGTTTTATTACATGTACGAGAACGAAACGTCAAAACGGACTTCTTAGATTGTCGCGAGTGTAAATGCTTTATTTTTGTCGGGGGTTATTAAAATTTTAAATTTAATTAGCTTTTACTAGTTCTATTGTTAAATAGGTTGGTAAAATCTACTTTTTTTCGAGCATTATTAACCCCCGATTCAGCCGAAACAAATTAAACTCAGTCAGTTGACTATTCTCATTATTTTTAACAGACTTCTTCAAAAAGGAGGAGGTTCTCAATTCGTCTGTATGTTTTTTTTTTTTTTTGTATATTTGTTACGCTATTACTCCGCCAATTATGAATCGATTCTGATGATTCTTTTTTTTTGGTAGGTCATGCTTCCGAGGTAGTCCCATATAAATTTTATTAACTTTGCTTGCGTAGTTTTTGAGTTAGCTTCAATATTACGTATTTTTCCCCGCTTAGTTTATCTAGACGATATCCTGTTTGACTCCTTCACTGTTATTTACATAGCAGGTAGTGGTATTCGGATTTGTGTGGGGTAGGTACCACAACTAAAAAGTGAAAAATAAAAACTTTTAACAAAAAAAAAACAACCGACTTCCAAAAAAAACACTAAAAAAGTGAAAAATAACTTTAATTTCGGAAGTCGGTGGCAAAAAACGGAAATTTAAAAGCAAAGACATCGACTTCCGAAATTAAAGTTATTTTTCACTTTTTTAGTGTTTTTTTTGGAAGTCGGTTGTTTTTTTTATGTTAAAGATTTTTATTATAAGTACTTACTATATTCATCCCCGAAACACCAGAGCGCAATTAAGACAAATATTAACTTAGATGAGGTTCGTAGCCTTCGGCGCGAGAGCAAGGTCGGAGCACGACGCTGTTTGTCACAACCTATTGTATGCCAGGTAGCCATAACTTTTGTTAGTAGGTATTTACGTCTCATGGTGAGTGGGCAGAGACCTTTGTAGTTTTTGAAGGCAGGTGGTTTAGAATTCTACTTGTGTCACGTAATCAGTTGTGTCAATAATAATAAAAATTTGCATACTTATTGAAATGTTAGCAGGTTCTACTATCTGACTGCTGAAGAGATTGGACCCTTATCTTAACCTTATTTTTTATTTACAAATGCATGTAAAATGTGTAGGATTTACTGATTTGATTAGCTGACATTACACCTTGATTAAATTAGAGGAGCTCGTGGCCATGTAACAACAGGCGCACTGGTCGATCCATTAGGTTAAGCTACGCTTGCCGGGGTTGGTCAGAGGATGGGTGACCATCTTTACATACCGCGACACCACCGTGCCTCGGAAAGCACGTTAAGCCGTTGGTCCCGGCTGTCATTCGTAGATCTTTGACAGTCGTTACGGGTTGTCAGAAGCCTTAAAGTCTGACAACCAGTCTTACCAAAGGGTATCGTATTACTCCGTAACTGGGTTGTGGAGGTCTGATAGGCAGTCGCTCCATGTAAAATACTGGTATTCAGCTTCATCCGGTTAGACTGGAAGCCGACCCCAACATCGTTGGGAAAAAGCTAGGCAGATTGATTTTGACACCTTGATTAAACCACAGGAATTATTATTTAACTACAAACCTAACGTTACTAATTTATATTATATCATTTAAACCATAATTTATCATAGGATGCCTAAATAAAATCATGCCATATTTAGGTTTTCTTCAACATAACTTTTGAAACTGGGAAACAATAATAACAATAACATTGTCGGAACAGACCAGCACCAAGGTTCCCGTAATGTTTCCGGCTTATATTTTGATATAATTATATCAAAAGACTATAAATAATATTTAAACAAGACCGACCTTCACTCATTACAGAACCTTATTTGGGGCAAATTCATACTACCGTGTCAACATCGCTTCATAACTTACCTACTTACCATATTTTGCGGAAGTCATCATCTGCCTAGCCTTTTCCCTTCCTGCCTTTTTAGCGGAAGTGAAGTCATTTAAAAACGTTTTATTTATTTATATTTAAATACAATATACAATCTAACACTAAAGTATTTATATTATATAAAGTATATAAAAAGGGCAAGACCTCATTGTGCATACAAAATTCGTCGGCATCATTGTCAAGGGGAAAAATCCCCAAAATGCTTAAAAACGATATTTTGAAATATACGTCAGGAGTTTATGATAACTCCTTATCTGATTAAATCTTGAAAGGATTTAGGTTTTCAAGAGATTTTTCAAATATCGGCCTCGTTAGCAACATTTCTGGTTGACAATTCATTTTAGCATACCTTGTTCTTTTGTGTAGTTGAAGGATAAAAGTAAAGTATTTATTATCTCATGAATTGGTCGAAAGCATTTTCAGAGTAGGATTTTATACGAATTATTCTGAATTATTTCTGGAGAAATAATTCTAGGAGTCTGTTGTGTCTGTTATTCAATGGTAAGTGACATAGATTGATGACCCTAATTAGCTAGCCAATACCGATAATTTAATATTGCCACATTTAAACAAATTTCTCAATGATTTAATAGATAAACTTTAAACCAATTTTGACATTTAAGTACCTAATTAACTTTTTAATTAAACATTTATTAGTTGATAATAAGCTCGGTCAGCGGATGTTACAACAGAATATTATGTTGATTCTTAGTCAGAATCGTTTGGTAGGAGTTTGTACAAATGTCAGTGTCAACCACATTGACGGGGAAGCTCAAATTGACGGCGCACGAGTCGTCTTAGTCATATGACATGTAAATGTTCGCTAGTGAAGATTGGGCTTAAGTATAAAGGTTGTTCGAAAAGTGACAATTCTGTCGGAGTTTAAACTATACTTGAGTTACGCGAGCGAAAAGTACGATGCGTTTTTGATCTGAAGAGTTTGTTTGTTTGAACGCGCTAATCTCTGGAACTACCAGTTGGTTTAGAAAAAATCTTTTTGCATATAATGTCCTAATTCTTGAGGAAGGCTATAGGCTATTTAAAATCACGCTAGGACCTTCTGGAGCCGAGCAAAACGAAAAAAAGTAAGAAAGAACGCTAGGCGACCACGAAGAAATAGCGCGGATAGGCGATGCGATGCGATGCGGGAACAAGAAATTCTTAAGTCGCGGGCAGAAACTATTATTTTATACAGTGTAGTATTATTTTTAAATAGTAGGTATCTGAGTTGGCACTTTTTTTTTTTTTTTTTCCTAGCCTACCCTGTCCCACTCCTGGGCAAAGGCCTCCCTCCACTCCTTCCATCTTCCGCGAGCCCGCTCGTCCTCTTTCCAGTTTTGATGGAACCTATCCAACTCGTCCCGCCATCTCATACGTGGTCTGCCGCGACCCCGTCTCACTGTCTCAGGGCACCAGTTCTGTGCTATTTGGGCCCACAGTTTTACCAGTTTTGTGCTATTTGGGCCCACATACTTAAACTTATTATGTGAAAATCTGGGGAAAATGGAAGTGTGTTGTGTTATGTTATGTTAAAATATAAAAAAAACAATACTAATTTGTATTTTACCTACACAAGTAAATGACCTTTGGCCCCTCTCAGAATTACCTCATCGTTGTTATGTATAAAATGACATAACATGACCGTAACACTATCAAGTTCATGCCTAACTCGAACCTTCTTGAAATGGCTCGAGTAGGTAATTAATTTAGTTACAGAGTTACCGCAGCATGTCAAATCACTATACGTGACGTCAGTGTCATTGCTTGTCATTTGCGCACATACATAACTACAGACATGTAAATAACGTGCTCATGTGTGCGAATTGAGTGATTAGAAAACATAAAAAACACACTTGTAAACAAGATCTGTCGTTTTTAGACAGTATCTAATGTCAACTAATAGGTGTTTCTAAACTAAAAAAAAAACCAAACTAATAGGTTTAAAAGTTTTAGCAAAATAACGTCCGGGTAAAAAACTACACACAGGCTTGTACTTTTGCTTACAGAGATAAAAATATAAAAAAACACAACTGCCCTGATAAAAAAAGTAAAAAACAAGTTGATAAAATTGTCATTGCAGTCGGGGGACCGTTCTGTGGAACACTTTTTAATCTAAGAGGTCCCTAATCTAAGAGGAAAAGTGACAAGTTAGTTTTGGAATGTGCTCATCAAGGGCTTCAATTGGATACCCCTATTGTAAACAATTGAAGTTTTTTTTTTCACATTTGAAAATGGGGCCGTACTGCCGCAATTTATTTTTTTTGAACATGGCCTATGTCACTCGGGATAGTGTAAGGATTCTAACGATACCCCATACAACCAAATCCGTTAAGGCATTTTAAAGTTATTGTGGAATAAAGAAACTCACATACCTACACATACATACATGAACCCTGAAAACATTACACTCCTTTTTGGGCAGTCGTGTAAAAACATGTTTGTTTTAAATAAAAATAAAACAAACTAACACACAAGTGATTATTTTTAGTTCCACTAATAAATTAACTAACTACCTATAGAAAAATACCACAAGATCAAACAGCCACAATACATCACTATCATTTAGCCCACACCGATATTTTTCAATGTACTGCCTTTTTAAAGAACCATAAATAAACTAAACTTACTGTCAAAAGGACACAAGGAATTATTAGTTCGGTGGCTAAGGTTATAGGAGTCACAGAGGTTGTATGCGCGTACGCATCGCAAAAACGTTGGAAATCAGTGTTACGTAGGTGCTGCGACGTGTTGAACGACTGTTTTAGTTTTAAATTGGGATTTTTATGACTGAATACAAGTGAAACAAAATGTGGATCATAATATTGTTCCTCTACTATATTTAGATAATGATAAACCATAGTCAGATTACATCGAATTCCAAGTTGCAAAAAAAAAAACTAACGTATATTCCTAAACGTAACCGATTTATTTTTTCCTATCCTCTACCACACATATGTATGTGGTAAATAAATGAGATTTCTCACATTTATATCACAAAATATAAACCTAAAAGTTATGACAGATAGATATATCAATAACCGTGCTTACTTCAACAAAAACTATCGTTGGACTTTATAAAAGAAATAAATCAATTATAATTTTCATTTTCAATCAATTGGCGGGCATTAGTGCCAGTATCAATTTAGCCTCCACTAGGTTCACACGTGGCCACGTGGCCTATCATTATTTATGGCAGCTACTTCATAATTGTATATTTTATGTATGTATGTATTTTTGCGCGTAACTCGAGAATTGCTAGCCCGACTCGCATGTAATTTATGCTGATTATACATAGGTTTATTTGTGTATATTTTAAATATCGTTTAGTTTTTTTTTTTAAGTATTGCTTAATCACGATTCAAGATAAAAATTTTTTGTAGGTATTATTCCGGACTCGCCTTTCTTTGTACGTTTAGCATGATTAGAAGATAATTGAGCAACAAAATTACTTTTTACAGTACTTTTACTTTTATATAGAAAATATTTGCATAAAAAATAAAAATATCCAAACATTTTATGCAAATACTAAGATAATTACATAAAACAGGTACATATTTACAACTAAATAGAAAAATCGTGCAACAATTTCACTTTCAATTCTTATGGTAGGTACAGAAATCGTGAAACCATTACCAATACACTTGCGGCCACAATTACTGGCACATTTTTTATTAGCTCCATTTATTAGTACGTTTGACCTGCAGTGAGAGAGCAGGGTTACGTTGACAAGGTCAAGACACAAAGGTGTTGCTGTCATTTGTCAAGCTGTGCTCGCCGATAATTACCTGTCAGTGTTCACATGATGGCGAATTAATGGCTATAATTAAATGAGGAGACATAAAGTTAATGAGGTTAGGGTACTACCGGCTTTCTCTTGAATTACATTTGACTTTTAAAACAAATTTATTCTATCTAAGATGCTTGTGAACCTAGGCTTATTTGTTATAGTTTTTATTAGAATATAAGTAGTCGACACCAAAGTGATTCTTTAAAAAAAAACCTCGACGTTTTTTAATAGTAGCTTGTAAACTACTATTATAGTCATTCATTTAACTTTAATTAACTGATATAATTTGCGCTACTAAACCATTTTAATCTTTATTTATAAATCAATTACATTATCTTTATATTATACGTTGACCTTTTCGAAATAAATAACCCTGCTTCAACCTACGCCGCGACTTGAAACAAAAATAAAATTAATTAGTTTTTATTTTATTTCTGTAGTTACACTTCACCTCGGCCACAAGTGTGTGAACTGTGAATGACATAGTTTTTCCATCAATTAATTATTTCTTGAGCAATTTACTAGAGTGACATTAATAATATCGATTTATTTTGTAATAAATAACGTTACTCTACATTTTAGAACAGGTTTAAAGTTCAAATGAAAAAAATATTACAAAATTGGTAAACAAATTTTTTTTTACCTATAAAAAAATATTCACAGGTTCATTGGCAGACATGAGATATGCATAATATTTATAAGCTGCAAGTTCATACCTACTGAATTGGTAAAAGTAAGTATTTACCAATCTGTACTCCAATGTGAGCATTAGTAGATTTCTGCATACCACGAAATAAAAGAGCGTGAACAAGAGTCACTGACTGCACAATAAATTATTTTAGAATGTCTTTCAGCCATAATTTCAGAATTCAGTACATCTTTGTATCTCTCAGTCCTCAGACCGGCCATACAGTACTGTATGCTTGGCTAAAACCTTACCATCAGATCTATGGGACCATTGCCTGTAACTAATATTAGCGAATTGTTTTTGTAGATATACCTATATCTATATTACCAACCCTACTTAACCTTTCCTAGGGTTGTACCACCTGACAAAATATAACAAAAAAAAAAGATAATCTCATAGTTTTAAGTTGCGTTACTTATTATGTACAGTTCGATTAAAATCGGAAGTGCACTCCTCGCTGCACAGTACCCCACCCCTCACCCCTGCTGACCTATGATATTCGTTACAGCGCAGGGACTCGCCTCATGTTCCGACGTTCCGAGCCACCATTAAGTTTGAATCGGGGTGTATGTTTTTTAGAAGATGCCATTTTTGTTGTTCTAACAGTTTTCTTTGAAAGCTTCTCTACTACGTTTCTCGGAAGTTCGCAAAACTGAAACAAATCCGGGAAACGTGATCTTACCTAACCCTTTCGGTATTACAAACATGTCTACCATTTAACTTTAATGTCGTTCTTCTCTTTTATTACCTCAAGTGTGAATAATCTGTAGAAGTTGTACCTATTACCAATGAATCCATTCTACAAGTCGACTAACGATCAATTTGATTCTAATTCGTTACCCACTAATTTATCACTTGCACTAAAACTTAGGCAAGGTTTTACCTAATTAAGATTTCCAGAATTACCTATGTGATAAGTGATCGGTTAGTTTTAGTAGTACTTTAGATTTTATGCTTGTAAATAGTATGTTTTCACCGAGCATCGAAACTTTCAGGGATGATGAAGGATGTTTGATGAGGATTACGGTTTCTATTCGGTCTGCTGAATGAAAAATAATCTAGAAAATAAACGAGCATATCACCACTCTGTTGCCTTTGTCAATATTTATTAGATGTCGGCGGAACATGTCATTTTCTTCCATACTTCTTTATTAGTCGTCATCTCGATATCCACCGCTTTCCTAGCCATATTATCATCACAGTCCATCCATCGTTTCTCTGGCCCTACTATTATAACCATCCACATTCATACTCAAAACTTTCCTCACGACATTTTCTTATAATAAACGAGCATATTACACACTAAATCCTTTCTATACCAATACAAACCAAGGAACACGGTGTATATGTCACCCATATTATGCTTTATAACGTGGCAGCTCTCAAAAAAAAATCAAAGAACTGAAAAAACACCTACGTAAATTGCTACAAGGATCTGTTGACACTTGAATGACATTGACAGGGGGCGCTGTTGGTAAACATTAGCGATTTTTTTTGAGAAATTGTATTGATAAAAAAATCCGCCTGCAAAAACGCATAACTTAAAAGAGAAAAACAAACATTCCAATCTGTAGAATTTTATATATTATAGCCTATGTTACTCCCACAATTAAGACGAACCTAACGACACCTCGTATGTTAAAATCCATCAAGCCGTTTAAGCTACTGAGCGTGCTAAAGAAATAGACATACATACAAACATAGAGACTCTCGAAAGACATTATTCCTTCTGGGGCAGTCGGGTAAAAACAAGATTGCGGCGTTAGTTCCGATTTTTGCCACAAGCCAAAAGATCGTTGTACAGTTGTATATTTCGCCCATTTTGTGTCAACCCTATGAAAATAGCATTTGTGCAGCAGCGCACTTTCTCTGATATAAACGGTATTTCACTAATGCGATCGGTCCTGGCGGTAGTTCCATTATCAGCACTTTGTAGGCGGGTCCATGATTATAGTGTAGTGCCTGCACTGACAGGGTGGATGTTGCTACTTGTAGAGATATCCCTCTAACTGCATAGAGAACAACGATCTTTATTATTTATAAGCGCATTTAAAATTAACAGCGCTTATAAATAAGTCTATCATTAAGATAGCCTCTAGCAGGACGTCGGTCCTGAGGACCTAGACAAGTGACAATCGCTTCGAAAACGTTTCGTTTCGACTTTCAACAGGATTGACATTAGCTTTCCGATAGCTTATGTCAGTCCTATACATTTTTGCCTTTTCCATCATCGTTAGCGCTGATAGAATGTCACTTTTGTGTAGGGCCTCTGTCCTGACTGAATGGGTAGGTACTATAGTTAAGTACAACAGTATGAGTTATCGTAACTTCCTAACTAGTTCTAACTTATTTATTAGTATAAATGCGAAAGTGAGTTTGTTTGTTCGTTTCGCTTTCACACTAAAACGGCTGAACAGATTTGGATGAAATTTGGCCCATGGGTAAACCATGACCGGAATTAGGACATAGGATCTTTTATCGAGAATTATGCGGGTGAAACCGCAGGGCGCAGCTAGTTGAATTTAACACAGTGATCAATTCCATGTTTTCATTTTCCTTTGAAAGTCCATCTCAGCAATAAAGTCGCTTTTCTTTATTTTTCAGTTTTACCAATAGGGTTTATTAATACACGATGCTTAAAAATAAGAGACGTCTACAGAAACTTCAAAAATTTTATAGTTAAGCCGTCGTTAAACATTACTTAACTTTGAGCAATATTTAAAAATAAACCCCTCATAGATTTATTCTTGATTAATATTCTAATTAACAAACTAACGTAGCTGACAAGTCAATCGACACCAGGTGACTGCCCTTTCACCGGTGACATGCACCAAGCCTAATATCCGTTAAGGTCACACCACGCGATATTCGTTCTGTTTGTTAACCAGCGCACGCGCACACCGCTTGTGGAATGTTACGTTTTCTCTGCGTAAGCGCGCATTATGCGAAAAGATAAATGTTGCTAATGTCGAATTGTTGTGGGTTTAGAATTTGAGGCAGATATAGCCGTATTTTTGTTGTAAATTATGTCACCCTATTTTTACTACCACTTTCATCTTGTGAGGTGACAAACAAGTCACAAAAAAAAAAAGTAATAAAAACTAAAACTCAATTACGACAAAAAAGGCAATCAACTAAAAAGGTATAAACAAGAAACCACATACAGACAAATTAAAAATCCGGAGTCACACGTAATCGTTCAATTAATGCCCTAACACGTGTCGCTGATCCAAGACCCTTCCAACGATACCCCATTTGTCAAATTGCGATGAGTCGTTTAGAAGATATGAGGGAACAGATGAACATACATACATACCGGTCAAACTCATAACCCTCCTTTTTTCTTCGCCGTAGTCGGGTAAAAACTACAAATACTTTGAATCTTATATATAATCCGCGAGGTAATCGAATTTGTAACCCGTAACACAGAAGCTAATCGCTGAGCCACTGCGACATTTCCTGACGGCCTAGTCAAGTAACATTCGCTTCGAAAGCGTTTCGTATTTCTACGACTTTTAACAGGATTGTCATAAGCTTTTCGATAGCTTTATGTCAGTCCTTTACATTTTTGCCTTTTCCATCATCGTTATCGCTGATAGAATGTCACTATGACTAGGGCATCTGATACCCCAGCAAGTCTTCAGAATCGAACGAGGAAAATGTTTACGAATAGAAACTGATATAGAGGACAATCTCGAAGAACGCAGCAAGAAATATAAATATTATCACATATGTTTACTCAGAGTATCACGGAAGATTAAGTATCAAAGATGGTAATAAGCTGTAATTATATGTAGAATCTATTGAACATAGGTTAAAAGCCATAGGTCATATACACCTTATTATAAACTTATTACGAGAATTATTCTCTGTGTTTTTTAAATTAATAATCTCCATAAAGTTTAATGAAGGTAATTAATATAAAAACAACCAATTCCTACCGACAGATTTGGCAGATTTATAAAATTGTACATATACGAGTGTTTGGTCGAAAATAAATGGGTTTTTTTAACAGCTATGTGCTATGCTATCTGAAAGGAATACCGGGACCCTTGGCAACAGACAACTGTAGGAATGCCCTCCCGCTCCGCCCAGAGCGGAAGAAGTCATTTGATGACTTCCCATCCTCAAAAAAAAAAAAAGCCCCGTATGCCTCTTCCTAGGTACCTAGGTAGATAGGTACAGGGTTATTGGTAATATGACAGTAATCCATTAAGGGGATGTAGGAGTGGTTATTTGTAACCATGACCCCCTACGAGCCATAAGCAAATGTCAATCATTTTCGAGTAACTAATTTGCCATTTTATTTTTGTCCGTCCGTCCCTCAGTCAGTGAGCTGTATCTCATGAACCGTAATGGTTAGACACTTGAAATTTTGACATATTGTGTATTTCTATTGCTGCTATATAACAATAAATATAAAAATTCAATAAAAATACAAGAAACGTTTTTTTTTTTTGCGATTTTTGCTAAATATTGTGCGGTGATACGAAACCCTGGATTTTTATAAAAAATCCTGTCAACTGTAGCTTCTAGCTAGATTATCCTGGTTCCGCATTGTCAAAATCAGAGTATTTTAAATCAGGTAAATCTTTATGCGTGCGATTCGTTCGTTGCATTCTCAGCTGCGATGTATCTCTTTGACGTCCTTTATCCTACGAAACCAGCAAGATACCTGCGCATCAAAATAAACATCGTTTCGATATTTTCATGCATACTTACAAGAATTATCTAAGGAACTCGTTTTGTTTTGATACGTACAGATGTCAAATATGCAATAAAACATATTTTATGTGTCCTGCATGTAATGGTTTCCGCCAAGCAAATTACGTTTTAAACAAATTCATTAGTAATACGAAATATATCGTTGCCAAACATATTATCAGTACCGATGTTATTAATCGATTTAAATTAATCGATTAATAAAAACTTACTAAATGTATCGATTACAAATGTGTGCGATAACGATCTTAATTTGACACTAGGGTTTAAAATTGAGGCCAAGTTTGTTGGATGAGTTGTTTACATGTGCAATAAAAAACAACTAGTATTCTAGATATTAATTACTTTATTATGGTACAAACTTAGGTTTTATTTTTAAACTTCAGTTAGGTAAGTAAACTTTACTGTGAGGAGAATCATGGCTTCAATATTGACTTATTGCTTAAAGACGCCTAATATGTAGATGTTTATATTTCGAGAAACAAAAGAAATGCTAAAAACAAGTGCTAAAAGCTCATTAAATCCTCATTGAATTCCATTTTCAAATCATCAATTGCCATCAAGCTGCAACTGGTGCAACGCACTCCATGTCCACGTCCGCATCCAGGTGACTCGACTAGTCGCTTCGTTACCGACCAATCGCGATTAAACGTCAATTAGACCCATTGTCGCACGATCCCCTCATAAATAACCTAACAGTCAATCCGCTGCAATCCGGTTCAATCTAGTTCGATCTAGTTGAGTTTGCTCGCGTTAACGACTTCGTATCCGACACCGCTGACACCCGGCGTCCTTAAGCGACGAACTGCTGTCTCATACTTCGTGAACGAAAAATAAATTGAGCTGTGATTAAATTAAAGTATATTGTTATTGGGTGGAATGCGGCAGCATTAACAGGAGTGCCCCAGTTGATGGATTGTTTGAAATTGCGGAATAGATTTTGTGTTGTGCCTGGTTTCCATGTCCATCGTTATCATCGTTGGGTACGGCTAATCTTGAATAACAAGGTAAATTATTTAGAGGTTCATCGGCGTGGTTTACCGTACAGGGTTTTTTTAAATCAAAACTTTGGAAATCCATGAACGAATAGGTATCCACCACCACCTAATGCAGTCAAGATTTAGAAGGGAAAAAATAGATATAGATACTTACTATAATATGTATTATAGAACGGCATATTTATATAAATCTCTCTCTCTCTGCCCTACCCTTCGGGGAATACAGGCGTGATGTTACGTTATATAAAAATTTGCTACATTTGTGCCTATTTTATATAAAATTTTATTACTTATTATTTTAATTCTGACTCTACTATCAAACGGAGTCCATAAAATCTTTATATATTTTTCCAATAAAACCTTTATACCATCAGTGTTCGTTTTGTAGAATACTAAAATTTTAGGCAAAATAAGATCGTCGTAAACATTATGGGCTATAAAATCTAAGCGAAATGAGCGAACTAAATTTTTTACATTGAGAAATACCCAAAAAATACGAAGGTTTAAAGGTTGTTTTTATTAAAGAATTTAGTTTAAAACCTATAAATTCGCCATAAAAGTTTAATAGTTAGAAAAAGAATTTGGTTCAAAGCCATTTATGTCATAAACTTAATAAAAAATACTGTATAAACACCTTATAAACAGAGTTTATTAAAGGATGTAAACGTTATCTGACACCTATGTATAGGTTTTATAAACATTATGTAAATCATACCTAAAAATGACAAAATCCAAAATTTCAGATTCTGTTTTCCTTTAGTAAGTATAGGGTTCATCTTTTGGCCAGGACGATATTTTTCAGTAGCTTTCATGTACATCATCTTCAAATCTAATCACTCACACACACACACACACACAAACTCACGTCACACTCACGACAGACATAAGGGAGAAGAAACCAGCTAAATAAGTAATCTCGACCAAGCAATAACCTTCCAAATATACAAACACAACAATGAAAAGACAATCTAAAATCCTATATCAACGAAGACAGTACAAGAGAAACTATGTTTAGTTCAATGACCGTACGCAGTTTTGTGCAATGCGAGCAAAAGTTGCTTAGGTATTCTGGTCAGTTGCGCTTGCGTCGGTGACATGGCGACCTCGATCTGACCTGCTAGGTAAACGACCGACTATATAGAGCATTATCGCAATAAGGACATTCTTGACGTAGCTGATTTGGAGTTTCGGAGACTACTGTCACGCTTTTTAATATTGTTGATGAGCTAAATTGACAAAATGTTGACGCTTGAGTTTTTGTTTCGCGACAAATATGTAAGGAACTACGGAAATGTCAGGTGATGAATTTATGATATATAGATAGTTAATAATACAAAACTCATTTGAATAAGTATGATTCATCTTTTGAGTTGATTTGGACATAAACCTCGGTCGGCAAAATCTGTCAACACTGGGTGTCTTCGAATCTAAACAAAATCTTCGTAGTCATAAAAGTCGTAACGGCTCTTCTTTAAAGCTATATCCGGAGTAAGTCCAGGTTTGACAGCAGATATTTATAATCTGTTATGATGATAGCCGTATAACTCGTTTCCATTATTTTTCTCCTGCAATCTTTAAGAGTGTCATTCTACCCATAATACTATAGGGTTAAGTAAGTATAGGTTTCGTTGAGAAAGTTATTCAGTATGACATGACGGGTGACGCCACCCCCTTAAAGATTGCAAATGGCCTATGTACTTCATTTTACAAGGTTTATCTATTTAGTATGATAACTCTTTAGGTTTATAACAGCTGTTAAATTTAACAAGTAGCATACAAATCTTATGAAGAAATAAACCATTGGTAATCGGATTTTCTAGTAAAATTGTTCAAATGTTTCGACGGTATAAATTTTATGATTAAGACATAAAACGAGAAGATTCTCAGTTAACAACTTTATTATTTGTACCGTAAAAATACAGATAAGGTAAGATATTCAGAAGGTTTCAATAGTGCCAGTTACTGACGAAAAGGTAGTATCTCGACAGAAAGATACTGTTTTTATTTAACCTTAACGAATTTCACAGATAGTAAATACATATTTTTTTTAGATGTACTTTTATTTAATCGTAGTATTTACATAATATATACGCTAACAGACTTAATTACAATTGTAGGTATTAAATTTTTGGAACATGAATGAAATGATATGACAACGCGACGAATGACAGAGAATATACATTTATGCTCAAACCAAAGTAAAGGCTCGTACAAACAGGACAAAGGTACCGCTGCCTGTCGCGCCTGTATGTAAGAGCCTTAACAAGGCACAAGGGCCGGCAGAAGAAGTAACTGAAACTGGAGTACCTACTGTGTGCGTTTAAAGACAAAAAAAGTCAAATAATTTATTTCAATTCGGCACATAAAAGGCACTTTTAAACGTCAAAATGTACAAAAAATAGAATTTATTTAGAGTTATATAGACATTTTCAACAGTGCAAGTGGCAATCAACATTAAACCAATATCTTTAGAAGCAAACTAGAAGTAACATAAAGATACCCCAGGTAGATGACAGAACTACACATTTCCAAATGCTCCATGAACGCAAACAAACACAGTTTAAACCCAACAATGAAACAAACGATACACGGTTTCTAGTTTTACAAAATCGCAACGACACAAACGATTACCTTCACAAAACGTTGCAGCCAATTCTCTTAGTCCATCTAACATAACTGTCGCGGTCTGAAGCCGGTGACATGAGCCATGAGCCATGAGCCATGTGTGGATAATTGCGAGCTATTACTGTCTGACAATAGAATTGGGCGGGCTACAACCAACTCCCCATGAAATTGCGTTCTTTTTTTAAATACTTTCTACGGCGCACGCGACGTTTGTCAACTTAGTTGGATCTTGGTAAAAAAAAATGATACTGCTGATAGAGTGAATGAAAAATATGCTAAAGATGCATGTAAAGATAAGGAAAAAGATAAAGAAACGACAAGATTACATTAATAATTATAAACATCACTAGAATATGGAAATTAATATTAGTCACAATAAATCTTCTTGAGACCTTTACTTATGCTTGACTTTGTTAATCCGAATTGATAATGAAGATAATCACTTAGTTAATAAAGAAAATATTATTCATCGCTTGTACTCTGTACTCCATTATGTATTTAGTCAATGCTTACGTCAAACTTCAAAGTAATTATCGGCAACAACTCGTGAACTTTTAAGGAAAACGGTAACCTTTAATTAAAATCTCATATCACGTGACACTCTAATAAATCTAATCAAGCAACAGGCCAATTTAAAACTGAGCCAGTTAAACAATCGCTCTATATTTAGGCGAGCGCAACGTACAAGGCTTATCATTCAATCTAAACGTGTCCTAAGCCCAGCAAATTAAAATCGACGACAAATAACCCGAGATAATTGGAGCACGGTTTTAAAACGTAATTATTTTATTATTATAATAAGTGGAATGACGTAATTTAAAGCAACAAAACGTAATATTTACTGGTTCATTTCTCATCCATTTTTGGAGTGTTTTCGATGAGGCCTTCGATCGCTCTGGTCGAGTTCCGCCAATCACCTCAGTCCACACTACTTTCGCTCAGATTTTTCTCGACCTCTCATACGTCTTGTAATCTCAAAATGCTCTTGTTTTGACTGCGGTAACTTTCAAAACCAAACTGTATCGTGCTGGCTACCAGTTTGCGTCGATATTTTAATTTATGTAACGACCTCATAAAATATCTTGTGCAGTTAAACCCAGAAGTAAATGTCTTATCATGCATGCTCCCTTACCTTTAAGGATTGGACATGTCGTCAGCTGGCAACGGGTCATGGTCTTGCTAACGTACTAATCTACAACTAGATCTAACATTATTGTTGTCTATATCTAAGCATAAATTGATTTATGTAAATCTACTGTATTTATCATTAAATCTTTGACAGAACAAATTATATTGAATAGAAGAAAAATCATATATTAAAGTGTTAGCCAACTTTAGTAACAGACATATAATAATATTTGCACAAGACACCAATAAACTAAGTTATAACTTTTATTATTACATTGATGATCATTGAAACACTAAAGTGCTATGAAACGTTCGTGAGATGCAATTCAGTACAGGTCTTAGAGCAATCATGAATAAGCGTTTATAAATGTAATAAATGATCATCGATCCGCGCATCATATGAGTGAAAGCATCATGGATGCGAAGTATGAAGACACACAGATATATAATGACATTATTTACGACATTTTAAGAAAATTTACGAAATCATTGATCAAAATTTTTAACACACCATTCACTACTGTGACTTCTCAAACATTTATTTATTTTATTATTTATGTACACACAGTAAAATACATAGAGATACGACATAATTATAATATGAGTACAAAGGTACTGCTTATTTCTTAAGAAATTCCTTCCAGCGGACCTACGAAAGGAGAATTGAGAAATAAATGTAGACAATAGTGTGTGAGAACAAGAAGAGAAAAACATGATTATGCGAAGTCTTAACTAAAATATTAAATACACATTCGACTTTTCTCTTTTTTTGTCTATTAATGTAGTTGCTATTACTTATTCATCACTCTCAATTACCTTTTCTTTTTTCATATATTCCCCAAGTTTCTATAGTTTATGTTCGAATAGTTTAATATCTTCAAATTCCAAACTAATTGGTCGTTCTTCTTTGTGATGTGATTAACCTTCTTCATCATTCTCCCCTATTTTACATTCTTCAATATTAATAATCCATTCAAAATGAACTGCATCATCATCATTTATGTTTAATTTTCCAATAAACCCAGCCAGTGTTTCAAATATCTCAACACTGGAGGTGTAATAAATGAAATAGAGCACGGCCCATTGATCCGTGTCATGCGATCGGTCCGTAGGTATGTCTCGATGATTTTTTACTCAGTTTCCATCGAAACCAGTTCAAAGAGCACACGAAACTTGAGATCGTAAAAAGAATGTAACGAACATTCGTCTTTTGTTTGGTTCTATATAAAAAGTGGAGTGAATTAATTCGGAGTTGAAAAAAACTTGGTAGGTATTTTTTTCGTTCAAATGAGGCGAAACTTTTAGAAGTGGGCATTGCTATGCAAATGGTCATTACAGGAGATTTCAAGATAACAACTGAAATATAATGTATGTGTGCAGGATACAGAATTATAAAACCATAGGACCATTGTAACTAACACTCCAAACGTTTTCCTCATTTGAAACTGTTTTGAATGTAAATACAACGTATCTCCATAAAAAAAACAAAACGTTTAAAAATCGAATCCTCACACTCGAATTATGAATCGATTACATCCCAAATAACCCTAACGTGGCGTTACAGCCTGTTACAGTGCATATCAACGATTCGTCGCTCGTGACTTCGTGCACTTGTCGCGACCTCCACCTGTAGCCGCGACCAATCGCACAAAAATGTCTTTTCACTTGACAAAAACGCGATCCGATAGCACTTGTCGATGGTGACGAAGCTTTTCGTGACGTTAGAACGTGACCCGCACCTGCTATGGGACACTCAAATATGTCGCGTGACAAAAACGGGCCATGGGACAAAAACGTCCCAATTGTAATTATGTCACGTTTTGGATCAAATGATCCAACAAAATGTAGTAAAACATGAACAAGTGTTGACCTTCTTTGTGGTTTATTTTTTGGACCTAAAATCATTTAAACCGAGAGGCTGGTTTTATAATTTCCTATTAGATACTGAGATATAACCTGTGAAAAAAGTCATATCTTGACCTTCACTTAGTCGCTAGATTGCTCTAAAGTCTGCGTATGGACAAGATAAAATTCTTAATACCTGGATGCTTTATGGCAAAGAGTAGCGTTTACATAAAAAAATCCTACTGATGTTCAGTAATGACACATCAGGCTAACCGGGTAATTTCACAGATTATTATATACTATATTTATTGCGAATTCGTATTATTTATTTTATGCTATTATAGATCAAAATGATTTTTTCTAAACAAACACCTAAAACCTCAGGTCCTGAATTGGTTGCGCAACCAGGAAGCGATCATCAGGTGCACCGTAGCAAGAGTTCCCATCGTTCGGTCACGTCGTGCGGTCGTCGTGCGGTCGCCGCGCTGCCGGACCGCGGTCGTGACCTCCTGCGACCGACGGGCCGGAACGACTCGTAAAAAACCTATCATGTTACCACTCAGCAGCATTTTGCTCTTATTTCGAGACAGTTCATCAAGCCCAAGACCAACTCTTCGTTTTTTTTTTCGTTTTTCCCAATCGAACGCAGCCGATAAACAAAAAATTGCGTTCAAATTCTAAAAATCTTGTTTGATGTAGTTTAGTGAGTAATCGCGGTCAGAAAAACTGCGACGCTGAAAATTGATGGTAAGCTTCCTAATCTTTTGTTGGTACATGACCGAGCTTGTTAGGTTCTATCAAAATAATATAATGAGTTTACTAAATCGATGATTTTTAGGGTTCCGTAGTAAACAAGGAACTCTTTTAGTTTAGCCATGTCCGTCTGTACGTCTGTCCGCGGCTTAGCGCAGAGACCGTTGGTACTAGAAAGCTGTAATTTGGTATGGATATACACATAAACGACGCCGACAAACTGGTAAAAAAAAAATAGTTTTTAGGGTAAATTTTTTTTAGGGTGGTAAGGCAAAAAAAAAAAACATCCCCACTTTACGTGTACCCCTACACGTAAAGTGGGGATGTTTTTTTTTTCTCATCAATCCCATGGTGTGGGGTATCGTTGGAAAGGTCGTTTAAAAATAATGGGAGTTTGTTAAAACCATTTTTGGATTTAGGGATCCGTTTGCGGAATATTAAGCTTTAAAGTGCTAATTTTTGTTAGAGCCAAGTGTCCCCCCCCTGCCAGCTAAATGGTTGGGTTTGGATATGTGAAAAATTTCACGGCAGTAGTTTATATAACGAAATTAAAAGGAAAACTATCACCGCTTCGTAGGCTCCACAAGTTACCGAGTAATAATCGACCAACTTAAATTTGCAGCTGTAAAAACATGTTCTTCCATACATTCTGTATCGGAGAACAAGTTTTTCAACTACAATGTTAAGTTTCCTTAAAATTCATCCCAACTACGGAACCCTTCATTGTGCATGTTACGACATGCACTTGGCCGGTTTTTTTGAAAGGATATGTCCATTTGGCTCTTTATTACAAAAATTGCAATAAAAATGACCAATGTATTTCAATAGCAGTCTTGTGATTTCTAATACAGTTTTAAGTATTTCTATTTAATCTTTTGCCTCTTGTATTCTGTTTGTTATTTGAAATACTTAATAACCGAAAAAATAGGAAAGTAAGTAAGCAACTGATCCATACAATATTATCAGCCACTGTCATTAAGCATTGCTTTGTCAATCCCTACTGCACATAATAATTTGCTGTCTATCTTGTAATCTTGCTGAAGTGAATCTCTTTGCGATCATTATTGTATTCCTCGTAAAGGTTGCGTTTTCTGGGGATATTGCTAAAGGAAATACTTTCAACAGTGTTCATTCGAGTAACGTTCTTCACGTCATTATTTATAGGACCTAAATCAGCTTCTAGCCTGATGAATCTTATGGTCAATATTTACGGAACTAGGGTCTCACGTGGCTATATTTTTCGTCGCTCAACATTCCAGTAAGGTCATTCAGTCACATACTCAGGCGCAGTGCAGTCGTCTAAGGTTATGCGGATGCCGCGGCGGCGCGTGCGTCGACTGCGAAGCGTCGCCCGAGGTCGCGGCCAGGAATGTTTTACTTTACATTACTTATCGGACACGAATCGATGTGGAACTTGGTAGGAGCTGCTTCTTGTCATTAGTTAGGGTTGTGTGGTGAATGAAGATTGAAGGAGAGTAGGGGTTCATGTTAGAGTTTTAGGCTTGCTAACATGGCGCCTGCCTGCGTAGAATTAATAGACCAAATAATTAAATTGTCAAAAATATGGTGTTTTAATGATGTTTCTAGTCTTATTAGGGTTCCGTACCCAAAGGGTAAAATGAGACCCTATTACTAAGGCTCCGCTGTTTGTCTGTCCGTCTATCACCAGGCTGTATCTCATGAACCGTGATAGTTAGACAAACAGACAGAAATACATCATCAATTCATCATGTATTTCTGATGCCGCTATAACAAAAAAATACTAAAAAACAGAATAAAATAAATATTTAAGGGGGCTCCCATACAACAAACGTGATTTTTTTTGCGTGATAGATAATGGTACGGAACCCTTCGTGCGCGAGTCCGGCTCGCACTTGGCCGGTTTTTTTTATTTGGTGAGCTATCTAGAAAAAGTGCCGTATCAATAAACGGTTAGTGTCTTCATAACCTTTCCTCTTCATAAACGTAAATACTATTCTGTTTTCATACTATACTCCCAAGAAAGCAGAAATGGCAGACAAAGTACATAAAATATTTTCATTTAATTTTGAAATCTTCTTCTTATCGTGTTTTAGTGACTAACCTGGTCTCAGAGTTTAAAAGCCGCGCAAGGGCTTCTGACTTGGCTTCACATGCCGTTTTTAAAGCAATACTAAGCCTCCGCCTAGACCTCCGCTCCTGCTTCACACAGTTTTTACGACTTTACAGCATACGTAAATAGCTATATGTAAGCGGGCACGCCCTTTGTGCCTGGAGGCTTTTATTTAGATATTTTGTTTACATTTACTTTTTATTTCTGCTTGAGTACATATAGTTCTTGATTATATATTTTTTTTTGTTTTTTTTTTGTTTGGTGTAATGGCGTGTGCTAGCTGACAGCTAGCTAATAATTAGATTAATATTTTGTGTTCCATAATGTGAATGATTTTGCATACTAATGTATAGAATCTTTTTTTTTTTTCTAACTAAACAGACTGCTGTGCTGCTGGGGAGTTTGTTCCGCCACTTCTTCTTCCCAGCTAAAGCACTAGGAAGTGGTGAAGGGTGGGCGTTTTGGGGGACTGTCTTATGTAATTTTGACGTTCGAAAAGTGCTGATTCTCAGCCTAGTTTAAATAAATGACTTTTGATTGATTGATTGACAAATAATCGAGATTTCATAGTTAATATAACTTTTATAATAATGTATTAAACACATAAACTTTCCGGAAAAAAATCGCTAAACGATGGTGAAAACCTCATCAAAATCTGTTGCGTGGTTTAGAAGAAAAACGCGAACATACCGACAAACACGAATAGCGACTTTAATTTTTAATATGTATAGATGCACATGAATCCGAATTTTGAAATAAGAACAACTAGTTAACAAACCGCTCTGCAACCGTCTTCAGTCTTTCAAAAAGACAACCATTCACTTTGAAACATTTTCTTTCAAATATTTTTTTTTATAAAATCACACACAATGTGACACAACACAACAAGACCGTTTCGCGGTGCAGTAGCGAAAACTCGACATTAATAAAGTCATGTCTTTATTTGAGGCTTTACGGTGCGGTAGAACTCGACACCTCGCGGTTTGAACCCGGGACATACGACCGCTGTTAGGTATACTTATGTAATAAGTTTTATAACTTATATGTCTAATTATGTAGAGTATAATATTGCGGTGTATGGAAAGTAACGCTGATGTCACCACTATCGAGACAACTGATAATAATAATATGTATTAGCATACTCCATCAGTTATATCCTATACTATTCAATGATAAATATTTGTATGTATATATATATATCTATATACAGGGTGTTAGGGTAGACACCGTTATCCTTGAAACTAGTAGTTTGTTGTCATCTATAATATAGTTAGTAATACATAGAAAAAGTATATTATAGATGACACCAAACCACTAGTTTCAAGGATAGCGGTGTCTACCCTAACACCCAGTATTTGTAATCATGTTCTCGAAAACGGCTCTAACAACTTCGATGAAAGTTGCAATATTGGGGGCGAATCGATCTAGCTATTTCTCATGCCTGGTTTTTTTTTAGTTTTTATAAAATAGATATTGAACAACGTACTGGACATACATGTATAGGTAGGGTAGGGCCTTAATAAGTCTTCTTATGCCTTCTCTGTATGAGAAGAGGCCTTTTCCCTGGACTGGGATAGTCTGGTATTATGTATTATTATAATAAGTAAACAGTAGCAGTAACACCACTTCAATGTAGACATTGAAGTGCAACAGGCATACAGCTGCAACCTGACACGTCGCGGTTTGAACCCGCGACATACGAGTGTGACTGCCGCATGCGCTATTATGTGTATGTCCAGTACGTTGTTTAGTTTATTGAAGAATATTACAACTCAATCAATCTGCCTAGCCTTTTCCCAACTATGTTGGGGTCGGCTTCCAGTCTAACCGGATGCAGCTGAATATCAGTATTTTAAATGGAGCGACTGCCTATCTGACCTCCACAACCCAGCAACTGGGTAATACGATACCCCTTGGTTAAACTGGTTGTCAGACTTTCGGGCTTCTGACGACTCGTAACGACTGTCAAAGATCCACAAATGACAGAATATTACAACTACTGTTTCAAATAATGTGCAAGGATTTTTTTTAAAGATGCCATTTTGTTGTAAAGATTGAGGCTGAAACTTGAGCGGCGGAATAAGGATTTGTTACTTATTTGATGTTGCAGTCATACTATATTTCAACCCCGAAAAAAAATTTGGTTAACTAAAATCCTAACTATGCTAACTTCTTAACTAATATTATAAATGCGAAAGAGTTGTTTGTTACGCTTTCACGCTAAAACGGCTGAACGGATTTGGATGACAGGGGTAGACTATGACCTGGAATAGGATATAGAATACTTTTTATCCCGATATTCCTACGGGATCGAGACTGTCGTGGGTGAAACCGCGGAGCGCAGCTAGTAATATTATAAATGTGAAAGTGAGTTGTTTGTTTGTTTGTTACGCTTTCACGCTAAAATAGCTGAACGGATTTGGATGAAATTCGGCACATGGGTAGACCATGACCTGGAGATGGTCATAGTCTACTTTTCATCCTGAATCGCAAACAAAGTCGGGCAACAGCTAGGAATAGATACATACTTACGTACATATAAAAACTTGGTCATAATCAGGCTAAACTTCCTCTGTAACTTGAAGCTTGAACACTTAGATAGAATTTTTTAAACTTGCCTATCTTATAAAAAAAAATCACTCAACTTAATCCTGATCTAAAGCACTAACTTCAACCCTATTCTGCTTCAAAGGTACTTATTTAAAGATCGATTACGACGAGCCTCTGTAATATTAGTTCTAAATGATATAGCTACTTGCAATTCCATGAGAATAGTAACAGGTGTTGGCGTTCCAGTATATTATTATTTACTGTAGGTAATTGTTTCCTGAAAACTCAGTAACAGTACAGTGACATTATAGGGGAGAGAAAATTATAATGTACAGTCGAACAAGCTATTTGGTATACAGGCATATAACTTGCATTTACTTTAAACAATTTTTTGAATGTTTTCAGTACTCAACAATCCTTTTACGTCACTCTCCTAAGCCATATAAGCTCAAAAAGTTAAATTACACACACAATTAAAACGAATTGTGGCAGTGTAGCGGCAAATTAACATATTTTGCCTGTATACTAAATAACTTGCTTAACTGTACCTGCATCTACTTTCAAAATTATATGATGCATTGGATTTTTTACAATGTTTAGTTACCATTATCACCATAATCTGCCCAGCCTTTTCCCAACCATGATGAAACTTCATGGAAATATTGTTCTACCAGAATCGCGTCACATTGTCGCGTCGCGCCTGTCTGTGGCAGCCTTAATATAAGCTTATTTTATTCATTTTATACCTGAATGGTAATAAACTGGATAAATCCGACCACATAGTACGTCCCTGTTTACCATGAAACTAAACGTTTAGAAATAACACAAGAGGATGAAACATTATGCGGACGCGGCCCACATCCGAACCGAGCCATCATTGTTTGTGCCTGGCGGTTAAGGGTGCGTTCTGTTAGATGACTACCGAAATAAAATCTCTAGTGGAATGTGAACTGATTTTGCCAGTCAATTTAAGTGATTAGAAAATGATGTCGAACGTTGAAAACTTTTACTACTGTATCAGGTATTTTTTTATTTTGAATTTAACTCCCGCGGGTTAAATTTTGACCATCACGCGAACGAAGCTGCAGACAAAAGCTAGTGCATATTAATTATATCAAAGCTGCAATACTGCATTTGCAATACTGTACTAAAGGTACCCGGAATGTGCATTATATTTCGGGTTAACGTCAGTGCTTTTTCGGGGAAATGTTTTTGATTCTACAGTCACTTGCAAATAGTAATACCGTCACTGATGGCATGTAGCATGAAATTCGTGATCTTAATCATACCTTTGTCATACTAAAATAAATCGTACCAGAACTAGTCACACCAATATAGTCATAAGTTTAAATAAACATTGAACGAAACATAATATTGTTTATTTTGACCTAAGAGCATAAATACGTGAAGATAAACACGAAAATGAAGAAAACAATAATTTTCAGTAAAGATGGACACCGGTATTGAGATAACATGTAGTTTTTCTCAACAGGATTGTTTACATTCCAGTCACGCAAAAACGATTAATTTTAAAATATTAATTTAAATGAGGTGTCCACTTAATGTGCACATTAGTAGCTTGGCAATAAATATTACCTACTGTTGGTTCTAGGAGATGCTACCTACTAGTAGTTACCTACCAGTCTAAAGTAAGTTCTAGACTTCTAGTAGGTATTTTCTAAAATATCCGTTATTAGGTATAATATCTGTAGAGGTTAATATTTTTTTTGAGAAACTTGATTATTTATAGAGTAGAATTAAATAAACATAATATTCAAATATCAATTATCTTTTACTAGCTGCGCCCCACGGTTTCACCCGCGTAAGTCTCGATCCCGTGGGAATATGGAGATAAAAAGTATCCTATGTGTTAATTCAGGTTATAAACTATATGTGTGCCAAATTTCATCCAAATCCATTTAGTAGTTTTTACGTGAAAGAGTAACAAACATCCATCCATCCATACTTACAAACTTTCGCGTTTATAATATTAGTTAGATTAGATTAGATTTTTTAACGTCAATCCGTATGCAAAATCTCATTGAGATAGAATTTTCAGAGCACGTTTAATTAGTGTGTAATTAAGTCTTATTTTCTTTTCTGGTCAATCAAAGTAAATAATCATGGATAACAATCTATGGGTTTTATTTTTCGTCAGAACGAGCCCTTAACATTGAATATTGAAGACGTGCTAGGGAGGTGACACGCGTGTCAGACCCGCGCCCGGCGTGTCAATGAGCAGCTAGTGTTGTCACTTCCGGGACGGAGCGTGACCGGCCCTGATGGTAATAAGCAGCGATCATCGTTGTACGGCCTATTAATGTCTTGTAAGTATTTATGGAGAAGACTGTACTTTGAATAAGCTTCACTGTTTAAAAAGAAGTGAAATAAAAGTGAATACGTTTTCTCTTACTGTCTTTTTACGAAATGCAGTTCCAGCTGACTTTGTAGACGTGCCCTAAGAGCAGATTAGCGGGACAGATTAAGGATTAATATAAACTAGATGACCCGACAGCCGCTGTCCTCTCCTCTCAATAATTCACAAAGAAAATGCACTTTCAGTTTTCCCAAAATTTCCAATTCTTACGGCAACTTTTCAATTTTATATTTGCGTAAAACCTCGATTCGGACGATTAGCATAAGCATAATCAGCCTATAATGTTCCCACTGCTGGGACACAGGCCTCCTCTCTGTGAGAGGGAGCGGGCCGTAATCCACCACGCGGGCCCAGTGCGGGTTGTTAGATGTCACATGTCTTCGAATTTTTTGGTTCTAGGACATGCCGGTTTCATCACGATGTTTTCCTTCACCGTTTTGAGAGCAGTGGTGATGAAATAATTTACACAAAGTAAAGCGCTTGTCAGGGTTCGAACCTACGACCTACAACATGTAAGTCGCGGCCGTTACCACTGGGCCACCACTGGTCTCTGCGGACTATTAGGAACATTTTAAAACAAATATTTGCCAAATTAGTCCACCCGTTCTGATGTACGGCCGAACACTTATTTCTGTACTTATAGGAAAGTTTATGCAATAATAATGAAGGTAGGTAGAGCGATATTCCCTGTCGTCATAATGAATTTACCACAATCTCATAAATTAATGTAATTCCCTGTTGAAACTTGTTATAGGGTCATTGGTTTTTACTTTCTTAGAATCCTATCAACAAAGTGGTTATGGGCTTAACCTTTACTAGAGACCAAAGGTTCGATACCTAGAGAAAAATATTCATAATTTCTTATGGGTAATATTCTCCTAAAAATATTACGTTTCTGGTTCTCAGATTTGTGTCTGTAGAGATGTAGGTTAACATAAATAAAACAGTATGTGTGTGTGTTTCTAAAAAACTGCCTTCACACGGCCTAACTTTCTGTTAACCTTAAAAAGCGTAAGTAAAACACATGTCTCAACTCTCACTACGTCATTAAAAAAAGTTCTGACACTTTGGAAACAATTCATCATGCAGTTATCGTGTAAAAAGAAAAAAAACTTGACATTTTTGACTTATATTTGACACCTGACGTCTCACTCATTAGCTGGTAATGACACCTTTACATAATGGTCCATGTTGGTCGTACTTTAGGTTCTATTCATGGATATTTTATTTTGAATATTATCTTTATAATTTATGGATCGGTTGGGAATTTAATGATTTTGGTTCCCATAGATAATTATAAGAGTTGGACTCTTGAGTATGTCTATGGTTTGGAAGTGTCCGGAAACCTAAGGCGAGATAGCTTCCGAACAATCCTTGGTTCAATTCTCGAATACCCTGCAGTCCTTTTCAGATATTAAGCTGGCTTATTGCTAGAAATCTAAATCGGTTATTTAATTTAACAAGCAAAACGATAAAAATATGGAGACCGAATTTTAGCTTACCTAAAGATGGTAGTTCACATGTGTGTTATTCTTATTATAAGCATTATATTATGTTCACAATTTTATCCAAAGGATTCATATGTCTCCCAAAATCACGGTTTGCAAGTTTATCAGCGATGTTTCGAACTCCTTCAACTTGTTAAGGAAAGGAATACCTACACAGGTTGGAACTTAGAAGTTTGTAAAAAATAATCGTCAACAAATCCATCAACCCATAATTCGGCATGCCGGTTTCCTCACGACGTTTTCCTTCACCATAATTGAAGCAAGTCAAATAAGATATCAAGACAAAAGATGTCGAGTACGATATTTCTCGACGGCATGTGAAGCCAAGTCAGAGGCCCATGGGCGGCATGAAAACTGTGACACCAGAGGGGCAATTCCCGTATTTTTTAAGAACATTCGCATCTCATTCGCAATCTGTCAAAAATACAATCAACTTTTTTGACAAGTTTGACAGATTGCAACTTGAATGTGCACGTTTTATAAGTACGAGATATAGCGTTCAGGTTAGTCACACCACACGATAAAAAAAGAATAACCACCCATTTCAATAAAGACTCTAATTGTAACTCTTCTCACGCTGACGTACTTCAGTGGCCCACCAATTACAGCTAATTACAATTGTAATCAATAGATGACGTAAAAGAAATACCTACATAATATTACCACCTTAAGGTTGTATGACTAAGGAAAATATATAGGATATTAATTCTTCGTAATGACTGTGGTGTTTTTATTAAATAATACGTGGTGTTAATGGTTTTATATTGTTTTTTTAAAGGGGTATTTATGACTGATACACATATTACACATGTGGTTATTAAAAGGTGAAAAGAGAGTGCTGTTATTTGAAATGCAAAGAGACAAATTAAATTAATTAGAACTCAAGCAAAACTGGTGCGATGAAATTGTCGTCACACATCCATAGGTTTCAAATAAGAAAAAGCTAAGAATTAAAAAGAACTTTAATTTAACTAGAACTAATATTATAAATGCGAAAGTTTGTTAATATGGATGGATGGATGTTTGTTACTCTTTCACGCAAAAACGGCTGAATGGATTTGGATGAAATTTGGCAAACAGATAGTTTATAACCTGGAATAACACATAGGATACACACTTTTTATCCCGATATTCCCACGGGATCGAGACTTACGCGGGTGAAACCGCGGGGCGCAGCTAGTAATTAATATATCAGTGACACATAATACATTTATGTACAGTCTGTCATCTTTTTTTTTATAAATTTTACTTGCAGTGAAGTAAAATCAGCAAGCAGAATCTACGCTACGAAGTTTGTGCTACGAAGTTTGCGCTACGAAGACTACGCTACGAAGACTACGCTACGAAGTTTACGATACGAAGACTACGCTAAGAAGTTTGCGCAAGCAACTAGGCTTGATTAACGGTTAATATTTGCGATTCTTACGGCGCTTATTTAGAAACTGGCCATAAGAGATATTGTTAATTTATTTTTTAAACATATGTATTGGACTGCATTGCATGTGGAGGGTACGAGAAAAATAAATCATAAGATAAGTAGGTAGGTAGGTAGTAAGAAATTGCTGTTCTTGATTAAGTTAGTACTTATCTACTAAGTAATACACGCCTTTTAAATGCTATAAATTAATTAGGGCTGATTTGAAGAATATCATGTGAGAGAATATCGTGTATCAATTTCCTAAAATGTAAACAAAAATCAAGGACGTGGCGAAACCTTGTGAAGCATTAATTTTTTTATTTATTTTTCATAGATAGCTAGCTAAAGTCTGTTTTTTATTCTTGTAGACTAATTTGACATTTCACGTGATTGTTGTTTGTTTTTTTTCGTATTTGGCTTTTGCACCTGTCAAATTAGTCTATGAGATTAAAAAGCAGACTTTAATTTTATTATCCTACAGTACATGCTTGCACCAAAAATCACTTAATACACTTAGCGCTGAACATCATTCTGACCTTTATAGTCTAAGATTCTGACCCTGTCATGTCTTAAATTCGTTTAGCGCTAAACGTATATAGTCATGTATGGTGCAAGTGAGCCTAAAACTTTAATAACTTAATAAACTTCTGTGTGTTTAATACATGTATAGGCATGTACTAAAAATACAGAAGTTTCATACATTATAGGGACGTGAACGAAATTTTCTATGTACACTGGAACCGAAAAACACTATCTACAATCCTTTTCTTAGATGTTTGCTCGTAGAGTTAGTGATTTGTCTAGCAGTAGTAGGTAGGTTAGCAAGTCACTAAATTGTTTTCGAAACAACTGCCTTATTTAGAAGTAAACAAGGATGAATAATTGAATAGTAAACCAATAGTTATAATATAAATGTCACTCCAATTAGAAGGATTATATAGAAACTTGGCAATAAACTCAGTAATTGATCGTCACTAATTTATTATATCATTAAAATCAATTGGAGCCCTATTAAAATCCTACCCCTGTCACACTGGGCCGACTCTAGCCAATTTATAGCTTATTAATTAATTTAATAGATGTCATATAAATATGACATTAGAGATAATTCAATGAATTACGATCATAATTATACGCCATGTCGTGCTATAAATTGTAAAGGATTACATGCTAATCATAAACACTTAATGTATTTACAACTCAGATGAGGTAAAGCAACATTGCATTCGCTATATTATTTAAAACTTGGACCGAATTCACAAACAAATAACCCCAAAAACAAAAACATACCTTTTATGTATTTCCAAATGTATTCTTCGGTCGAAATATTCCTCAGTTTGGATAACGAAACGTCCAAAGTCACTGTAAACACTTTCTATCACTGTCCACTTAACGAAAATTCTGTCATTCAATAAGAGCAAAAAACAAAAAATGGCTAAACAATGGTTTCACCAGGACATAGGCACAATGTTATCGCCAGTCAAATGTCAGCGCGCACTTATCAGTACAGTCAATTAGCATTCAGTGCGCACACGTGGGTACGAAGCGCGGAATGTCCGAAGCAAGACGATACGACCAAAGCGCGCCAAACAGACCGACCAACTGAAACACTACGCGCGCACCCACACACGCGCGCCGCTCCACAGGTGAAAACGCAACAGTGTGCTACAAATGAACTCGCACGCGACCCTATGTGGAGGTTACTCAGGTGAACCGCGCCGCGTGTGTGCGTGCACCATTTTGTTCGTGTTGTTCAGATTTATGACCGCGAACGTGCATGTGTGCGTGTGTGCGAGACGCTCTACAGGTGATACTCTTTTGTGTTTGTTAGTAATCACACTTGGTCACATGTCATGTGCGTATGTATGCCGCCTACCTGTTGTGCCCCCGCAACTTATCAGTTTTGCTCTTTTAGGGCTGTTCAGAAAATGTATTGCCTTTAAAAATGTCCATCTTCGCCATTGTTTTGACGGAACAGAGGTTCAGTCATCAGTTTATTATTAACTAATTCTGATCTTTATGGGTTAATTATGTTAGTTTGCACCCACACAGACGTAACAGTCATTACATGTTTACATAGACGAGTGCAGATGATAAAGCGCGTAGCGAATTTTCCGACAATTTTCCGACGATTTAATTCAGTAGCGTTATAATAGTGTTCATCGGTGTGGGTAAATCGTGCCTCCTGCACTTAGTGAACTTTGTACATCGTAAGGTCACGGATGTTTAGCACCAATACAATAGGTATTAACATCTCATGTCACCTTGACGTAAGCGCAAAGACACTGTTGTTCCGCTAGGCAAAGGAACGTAACACTCGATAACAACGAATCATTTTTGAACTCTACTGCTCTAATTTTAGAAATCTAAATTATGTAAACATTACATAGTTGATAAAACGTTTTGAGGAAAAACATCGATTTAGGGCAGAACGTTTGAATCGGATTCCTATTTCAAACGATTGTAGCTCATGCTGCCTGTGGTTTTAAGTCTTTTTTGCGAAGATGTTTAACAAAAAGTTAAGTCATTTTTTTCATCAAACATTTAGATCGTGACTGGTCTATTTGTATTGTAATTTGCACCTAATCAGATGTAAAACTAGATTGATTATCGTAGTGCAGGCCACTTAAGAGTGGACTGTTGTTCTTTTGTTATTTTGTGTGACAATTCGAGTATTGTGGACAGGTTCATTACTATTGTTTGGGCATCGATTCATTTTATTACGCCTACTTGTGACATTTTTTTGTTCAGATTACATTATTTTTTTCTGTTGTGTTCTGAATCAAAGGTTATGCGTGCGTAAGTAGTTTGGGTTTTGCCCTCATTTTTGTTTGGTTCTATTTCTCAATCGTGTCTGGTCAATTCTAATATTAGCTAAAATTATTTTGCATTATTATTATTACTGGTCATTATAGGTCATTTTGCATTATGTCATACTGAACACAATAATAATTTGATAAGCGTAAATTCAGCTAGGACTGTCTACGAGACTGCTACGCAGCACGCTTAGCATTTTTTTTTTCAATTCATGCTGGATGGCGAAACAGCTAACTTCGGCTAGCTAACTTTGCAAATATCAAGCCAAAAGCACTCTATATGATATTAGAGTTTATGTAGTTTCTATTTATTTATTTTCATAATCCTAATACATAAGGAGAGAAAAAGGGATAACAATGAATTTCTTAAAGTAGCTTCCTTCCTTATAATAATTAGACTAAGTAGATGTTCGGTGTTGGTGTTCCTGTTACGCACAATGTGAAGCCTAATTTATTGTTGAGTTGTTGGTGAGCATAGAAATAAAAACAATTTAAGATTATAATTTTAATTTGAATAATTTAAGTTTTTTTTTATTTATAAATCTGTAAGAATACTTACCTACTATATTTACCTATTTTATTCTGCTATGTGTGAGTGGAGAAGTGAAATTAGTGTAAGGGTGAGTGTAATGTACATATATATGAGTGAGTGTAGAGTGAGAGTGTGTGTGTAAGAGTTAAGTACTAAAAACTTAGGTATTAGGTAACATAACATCACGCCTGTATTCCCCAAAGGATTGGCACAGTTACTACACCCACATTTTGCTAGTTATGTTTAAGTCCCATGTAATAGAGACGAGCCTATTGCTATTAGGTATGTACATATATCCTAACTATATAATTATAATTATTATATTATTATAAATCGGAAAGTGAGTTTGTTTGTTTGTTACGCCTTCACGCTAAAATGCCTGAATGGATTTCGATGAAATGGTTAGACCATGACCAGGAGAAGGACATAGGCTATTTTTTATCCTGGTTCACATACGAATTCGCGGGCAACGGCTAGTCTTAAATAAATTGTTAACCGAATCATGTCATGTACAGTTACTGCGTATTATATTGCTCGATTTAAATAATAATATAACTCCTAACTTCTATATAAGTTCTTGTTTAATTTAATCACCGTGCCCGCCTTATGTTTACGTTTGTAATTGGGCCAGCGATCTCGAAAACAATCAGATATCGGGCCATAATAAGCTCAACAAGTAAGTAAGTAAGTTACTACCGTAGTTACTCTTTTGATAATAAATAATAGTATGTAGTGTAACGAAATAAAACATGTTACTTCGTTATATGCGAATAATTTCCCTTATACCTACAAAAGAATATAAAAACACTGCCGAAAATATAAAAACGGGACGTTAAAAATACAAAATATTACAAATCAAGTCGCGGCTAAAGAAACTTTTATGTTATTACTATTATTTATATTTAGGTCAAATTTACGACCGGATTAGTATAGGAAAACTTTCGAAGTAATCTCAGGTGAATTTAGTAACGCATCGGAGTTCGGTGTGTATTAGCAATTGCAAACGCTTATAATCCGTATCCTATTCGCGTAAACGCAACGCGCCGAATAAGGACCGCAACCGAATGTTAGCCTGACACCGACGTAATTTATTTTTATTTACAAGATCATTTGCGTGTAAAAAATACCTAAATCGATTAGCCGAATTCTTATGATCTTCAATAGGGAAAATTCCGGAGGCACGACGCTTCGCAATGAAGAAATTAAAGTTAAGTTATAAATTGAGGGTAAGTTGGTCAAACGCTGGGCCACCAGGTACGTGGGCAGGCGGGGACGGTACGTGGCACGACGTTCTGCGGACTGAACTGCCGGAGTGCCTGGTCCACGACCGCTGACAAAACACTGGATCAGGCGGGTTCCCAATGCCCTGCCGGTTAAAGCCAAAATAGGCCTTTTCTCTGGTTCTTAACAAAACTATGACAAATAAGATGGTTTTAGACCAGCGAAAAGACTAAAGACATACCTTGGGGAAAGAGCGAGTAAGGTAGCACAGATAGAATTCGATAAGTACCATAAAACTCAGAAAATATTCACGAAACTGCACTGCTGACAATTTACTATTATTTCCACCAGTTCACCAAGAAATTATTAAAAAATACAGAGATGTTTATCACCAAGAAACGGAACCGCGACTGACGTCCGCCTAAAAAATTTGCTCATCTTTTTTTCATTGTCAGATTCAAATTCAAAAATTTGAAATTATCGGAAGATTAATAAAAAGATCCAAGCTCGAAGATTTTATGCAGGGAAATACTGTAATAGGTACGTTTTATTAAGTAATAACAGCCGCACGGGTCGATCCATCAGGTTAAGCTACGCTTGCCGGGATTGGTCCGTGGATGGGTGAATCTTTACATATCGAGACTCCTCCGTGCCTCGGAAAAGCACGTTAAGCCGTTGATCCCGGCTGTCATTTGTGCATCTTTGACAGTCATTACAGGTAGTCAGAAGCCCGAAAGTCTGACAACCAGTCTTGCCAAGGCGTATCGTATTACCCAGTTACTGGTTTGTGGAGGTCAGATAGGCAGTCGCTCCATGTAAAATACTAATATTCAGTTGCATCCGGTTAGACTGGAAGCCGACCCTAACATAGTTGGGAAAAGGCTAGGCAGATGATGATGAGGTACGTTTTGTTATATTATATTATAGGAACTATTTAATTATAGCCCGGAGCATGGATTTGTGCCCGGTTGATGGCAATAGGCTCGCCCCATTACATGGGACTTAACATAACTAGCGAAATGCGTACTATAGGTACACCTCTGTCTAACCCATCGGGGATTACAGGCGTGATGTTATGTTAGTTATGTATGTTATTTAACCATGTAAAATGGCATTCAGTTGCATCCGGTTAGGCTGGAAGCAGTCCAACACAGTTGGGAAAAGGCTAGGCAGATTGACTATGTGCTATTTATCTATACTGGGACATTGTAGAGTTGCTTGTATTATTTCAGCAATTAGAATTTTATTTTATTGTCCTTTCATATTTAACAAAAAACACGATTTTTTTTAAATTAAAAAATATTTTTATTTTATATTCTTTTTAAGCGGGCTTTTCTAGGCTTTGAAAATATCGAAGTTAAAAAAAAAGATAACAGAAAAAGTTTTATATCCTTGTTTTATTTTCTTAACTAATCATTTCTAAAAAGTAAATGAGATGCATTTCTGAAATGTAGTATAATTAAATGAGATACATTTCTAAAAGGTAAAGATAACTAAAATCATAGCCGCTTCTGATTTAGAACTATAATTACATCTGTATATCCCTACATATACAGTTATGAACATTGCTTATGAATATGTTAATGTTAATAATTATACTTATCATCATAAAAGTTAACAAACTAACAGCGTTAAATGGTTGGTATAGGTACTAATAAGTAGACGGCTATGCTAGCTTGTTATTCAGAGATTCGACAGTAATTGCAATACTTAACTTTGGTTGATGAAATGAAATTGTTTATTCTGTAAATAGGATATTGGTATCACAAGAACCACACACATTTGAGTGGACCTGTCCAGTCAGTGCAAGCATTTGTCAGTAAAAGTGTAGCTCAACTCAGAACTTGATTAACTAACGAGAGTTAAGGGAGATGCGCTAGGGTAGCCCGCGAAATTCTAATTTTCTTAAGTTTTTTGCCATTTGCAGGTCAGTATCATGTTGTATGTTGATCTAAATATTATTGGCGTCCGTAACAAATATGGGTTTTACAGAATTATAAACATTAGAATCAGCAATACAACTCTCTAAGTTCATGTAAGTGCATTGAATGAAAATTTCATGAAATCGTCATTCAATGCACTTACATGAACTTAGAGAGTTGTATTGCTATCAATAAAATAATAACTATCAATCATCACGCCTGTATTCCCCGAAGGGTTAACCAGAGGTACACCTACAATATACCCACACTAGCTTCCGCCCGCGGCTTGCCCGCGTGGTATGTCGAGAAAAAGTAGCCTATGTCCTTCCCCGGGATACCACCTATCTCCTTGCCAAATTTTATCGAAATCCGTTCAGTGGTTTAGGCGTGAAAAGGTAACATACAGACAGACAGACGGACAGACAGACAGAGTTACTTTCGAATTTATAATATTAAGTATGGATTAGTATGGATTTGCCCAGTTATGTTTAAGTCCCATGTAAGGGGCGAGCCTATTGCTATCAACCGGGCACAAATCTAGACTCCTACTGAGAAATTCCAGATGGAATAACCCAATACACACGTATACACCCAATATACCCAATATACACGTATTATTAATGTGGTTACGATATCGGAGGATATATTTGGGCAAAACCTGCTGAAATTCATTAAAATGGCACAACAATTTATTGAAAGAGATCCCATCTTATAAGATTTTTCATGTTTATATTAATTGTTATATGACTTGGTAGGTATATAATTCTTTGTAATTCTGCTTACAAGTGATTTTTGTTAATTTGTGTAAACAGTGTGTCGCCTTGGATAATTCTGTAAAAGTGTTATGATTGTGATTTAAATAACTAAATAAATAATAACACATTACCCGGCCTGAGAATCAAACTCAGTACCTACCTCATGCTCAGCAGTAGCGCTTGCGACCGCTAAACCAAGGAAGCAGTCGCAATACATAACAACTACTGCAATATGTGTGTACTACAACTTACTTCATTTACAAAACTTTTACCAACATAAGCAACAAGTTATACACATAAATGTTATGCATAATATAAAACAAACGTAGAATTGGCGTAGACAGGGCCCTTAATAAGCCTGTTTCATAAGAGAACGAACGCGGCGAATATTTACACGCATTTCAATTAACTAGCTAGCCAAACAACGAGCTATTACCACTAGAAAAGAACAATAAAGAAGGTCTACTATACATCAAACTGCCTAGCCTTTTCCCAACTGTGTTAAGTTCGGCTTCCTGTTTTCCAGACTTTCGGGCTTCTGACTACGCGTAACGACTGTCAAAGATCTACGAATGATAACCAGCGTTAACCAACGGCTTTACGTGCTTTCCGAGTCACGGAGGAGTATCGACATGTTATGAATGGTCATCCATCCATGGACCGACCTCGGCAAGCGTACACACCATGCAGTCTATTGCTGCAGAAAAGCCTCCCTGAAAAATCTAATATCCAGAAATCTGACTGTACTGTGACTACTACGGATCGTACTGGCCCTCATAGTCTCTCAAAATCGATCACTTGATAGAATCTCGACTATGACCAAATAGCGCAAAGACTTGGTCGAAGATTTAAAACGTCTGAAACGCAAAATGATGGCGTTCAAAGCCACAATTTATGCGTAAATTGCTAAGATTGGATCTTCTGCCCCTCTCTAATTTGTGTTATAACTGTTTGCGCGCGCGCAGGATTTGTGGCAGAGCTACGAGCGTGTAGGAATATAGAGTGGGAAGTCAATAAGTTTCATACTTAGTGTTACGAGATTACACGCAAATTATGACTACTGTAACATAGTTAGAAAGGAGTTTGCTATAGTTGTTGCCGTCCTTTCACATGTACTACTTTCAGGACGGTAGCGGTATCTTTTTAAAACCTATATTTTGCAATTTAGGTCATCTTAGGATACTAATCTTATCAGAAGACGCAAGCAGGAATATGGAGCAGTGGTGGCCCAGTGGTAACAGTCGCAACTTACGACTTGTAGGTCGTAGGTTCGAACCCAGACAGGCGCTTTACTTTGTGTAAATTATTTCATCACCAGTGCTCTCACAACGGTGAAGGAAGCATCGTGAGGAAACCGGCATGTCCTAGAACCAAAAATTCGAAGACATGTGCCATCTAGGGCGTAATTTATGACTATTGTATTGGAAAATTCATAGAATAAGGGGCTCATGTATGTCTTGTAATTGTTTTATGTAAGTAACTGGACCCTTTACTCCATACCAAAGACGGGAACACTACTGCCTTTGATAACTGACTATGCTTTTCACCACTGCATGAGTTACTACTCTAGAAAAGTTCCCGATTTGAAAAAGCTTTTATTTATCAGAATCAAATACAATATTCAATAGATATTAAATGAACGGCCACCTGATTATTCAACAACATACCCTACACTATCTAAAACCGAACTACGTGTACAAATACATACTAACATTAGTACCCCTAAGCGGTACAAGCCGTATGCGATAGCATTCTTGTTTTAATTTATTCGGAGTGGCAATTAAGGCCATGTTCCCATAGCACAATAGCTGGTCAGATGCGACAATTGTGCGCAAACCGGGCTATCGGCATCGGGTCGCGCCGCTCTCGGTAAGATACCCAGCCTGTTTCGGGGAGATTAAAATGTGGGTACAGTGGTAGATGCGTAAGTGTAGCCATAGCTTAGGAATACATTGGAATAAAACTGGTTTACACTATTTTCAGTGCGTCGATTGTTCGTTTATTGTTTGCTTTATTTTAGTTTAGTTTTGAGTAGTTTTAAGGAGCTCGTGGCTAAGTAATAACAGCCGCACGGGTCAATCCATCAGGTCAAGCCACGCTTGCCGGGGTTGGTCCGTGGATGGGTGACCGTCTTTACATACTGAGACTCCTCCGTGCCTCGGAAAGCACATTAAGCCGTTTGTCATTCGCGGATCTTTGACAGTCGTTACGGGTCGTCAGAAGCCCGAAAGTCTGACTACCAGTCTTACCAAGGGGTATTACCCAGTTACTGGGTTGTGGAGGTCAGATAGGCAGTCGCTCCATGTAAAATATTGGTATTAAGCTGCATCCGGTGTGACTGGAAGCCGACCCTAACAAAGTTGGGAAAAGGCTAGGCAGATTGATTGTCTTGAGTAGTTTTAAGCTGTTTCTGATACTGAAATTTAATGTGACGGGAAATAACATTAAACTACTTGATTTCTTACGATGCAATGTTCAGGTTAAATAAAAGGGGAAATAACCACTTGATTCTTAACAATGTAGGTATGTTCTATCAATTGCGTGAATCACTATAGTCATTGTCGTGTACTGAGTGTTAGTAGATAGATAATAGCTGTAAAACAGCTGACAAGCACTTTCGACATTATGGGCCTTACCACAAAAACATAGACACTTTAGGTATAAACAAGTGTCTAATGTCAGTTTTTATGTCAAATGCTAACTGCGCCCCGCGGTTTCATCCGCGTAAGTCTCGATCCCATGAGAATATCGGGATAAAAGGTATTCTATGTCCTTCTCCAGGTCATGGTCAACCTAAGTGCCAAATTTCATCCAAATCCGTTCAGCCGCTCAAATGTGAAAGTGTAACAAACAAACAAACAAACTCACTTTCGCATTTATAATATTATAGTTAGCATGATTTACATCTTAGGCCGTTTATCCACCGCACCGTGAACGTCAACGAGAACGAGATGACGACGCCGAAGTAGCGACAATACATTTACTATGACCGCGTCATCTCGTTTCTTGTTGATATCTCGTTCACGTTGCAGTCGACAAACAGTGTAAGGCACATATTCTAGGCTTCTTGTTTCGCTTATCCACCCTTGTTTAGCTAAGCTATCATCCGCAAGACCAGTCCTAGCATGATATGGCGAATTTCTGGTTACACGGACAGCCTGACCTTCCCAACCCATGGGGAAATCAGGATATACTGTATAATGTTATCGGCATTACAGATGAATGGCTGCTCAAGACCTGATCCTATCCCATGGGAACAGATGAGATGGCATTGTCACGGTAAAGACATATAACGTAGTACGAACTAGTATTAGAACTACATAGCTTTTCTCGCGTCTTCGTAGGTAGTTCCTAGTTTATCTGAATTTAAATTATCATAATATGTTTTATTAAACTAAACTTCATAATCAGCCTATAACGTTCCCACTGCTGGGACACTGGCCTCCTCTCTGTGAGAGGCAATGAGCCGTTATCCACCACGCGTGACCAGTGCGGGTTGGTAGATGACACATAATTATGTCTTCGAATTTGTGATTCTAGTATATGTCGGTTTCATCACGATTGTTTCCTTCACCGTTTTGAGAGCTGTGATGATGAAATAATTTACCACAAAGTAAAGCCTGTCAGGTTTCGAACCTGCGACCTACAACTCGTAATTCGCGGCCGTTACCACTAGGTCATCTTCTGGATTTCTTTCAATTACGAGTTCGGACGACGGTATCTAAGGGCTTATTTAAAGCTTAACCAAGCTAAGAGCAATAAAAAAATATTTTAACCTACACTTTGTAGCATAAACACCTTACAATATACAAACTAAGTAGCAGGTACAGCTTAGCAAAAGATTGCTTTATCTCGCCGCTAGTAAATCAGCTGAGCAGGAAGCGGGTGGACGATGAAAAATGCCCTGGCAGCCCCTCGGAAGGCAAGCGTGATGATACGTGTGGATCGCACCGGACGATTTATTGGTAGCCGGCCGATAACCGGTCGTAGGGTGTACTTAGCTAAATACTTTGTGAGATTTTCATAGTAGTTCTGGGGGCTTAAAACAGTCACTATGGCAGAATGATATTAGGAAAATATTATGAATCATCGTAAAATGTCACAAACTGACAATTCATAATAAGATAATTCATCTGTTTGACAGTTTTCTATGGACATTCGTAAAATAGTCCACACAATATGAATTGCTTTTGAGTCATATTAGAGGAATTGCTAATGACAGCTGGAAATTCAGGAAATGAATCGCTTTTAGAGGAATTGCTAATGTGGCCGTTTTAGGCCTGCTGGTGTCATGTAAAAAGACATATTGACGTTTTGATATAGATGAAGTTACGCCCTTTTAATTTCGACAACAGTTCTTCGAGTTCATTTATTTTTTTGGTGCATTTGATGAAGTTTATTTGAACTCAGGTGGTATACCTTCCTGCCAGGGTTGCGGGAATGTCCGAAAGGGATACCGGGACCCTGGCAACAGGCAACTGAAGGAACACGGGTGGGTTTTAGTCAGTAAAACTCTGACACGCTCTTCCGGTCTGCCCAGAGCGGGAGAAGTCATATGACGATTTCCGAGCCTCAAAAAAATAAGGTGGTATACCTTGTGTGGTCATCTGACAATATGCTGAAGTGAGGCCCTTTTGGCAATAAAAACATTGTATTATTTTTGTTTTTTTTATAGTACTGGTGTTTTTTGTTCTAATGCCAGTAAAGGCATTTTTTCTTTCTTATCTATTTAAGGTTGTGGTAAGAGGAGCTCGTGGCTAAGTAATAACAGCCGCTCGGGTCGATCCATCAGGTTAAGCTACGCTTGCCGGGGTTGGTCCGTGGATGGGTGACCATTTTCACATATCGAGACTCCTCCGTGCCTCGGAAAGCACGTTAAGCCGTTGGTCCTGGCTGTCATTTGTGGATCTTTGACAGTCGTTACGAGTCGTCAAAAGCCCGAAAGTCTGACAACCAGTCTAACCAAGGGGTATCGTATTACCCAGTTAATGGGTTGTGGAGGTCAGATTGGCAGTCGCTTCATGTAAAATACTGGTATTCAGCTGCATCCGGTTAGACTGGAAGCCGACCCCGCCATATTGGGAAAAGGCTAGGCAGAGGGATCGATTTAAGGTTGTGACGAAACTGTTGAGTAGGTAAGTAGACTCTTCTGAAAATGAATTTATAAACATTTCTTGTAAATGTTTATGAAGTTATTACAATATTGGAAGTAGGTCATTATTTTTTATTTACATTATTTAAGAGGTAATTGGCGGTTCTGAGTAGGTTAGTAAACTAATCAAGAAACAATACAATATCAGATTTAAATTCAATTAGTCTACTTATAACAGTGATTTATTATTTCCAGAAATTAACATGGGTTCACAGTTTTCCAATCAAGTATTTTAAAACATTCTGAACAAGAGCAATTAAAACGAAAACAATAAACGCTAACAAGAACAATAAGCGTTTAAATTACCATAATCGCGATCATAAAACAGTGTCACCGGAGAATTATTCCAATAAATGTGACAAAATATCACTACAGAATAAATCTACCTGCAATAAATTTATGGGCCCAGGTTAGAATTTAAATCCTGTGTTTGTAGAACACAAAACATGGGGCAGGGTCGTTTACATTACACACAAAACGGCGTAACAACTAAATTGATATTCAAACAAAAACAATCTAAATTATACGAATTATTAAAGCTATAGGGCTGATTATAGCGTGTATGGTTCGTTAGAACGGTCGGAGAGCGAAGGTCGTTGAAGGTTGGCGCGCTTTTCCGCGATCAACGGCACTAGATTAAACAAGATGGCGGGAGCGGCGCGTGCGCAGTGGCCGCAGTAACTTAGCTGGAACGATAAAATGTTGCACCCACTAATTTATTTGTTTTAGTGCAAAATTGGTCCACATAATTGTTTGGCATTCTTAAAATATTTGCTGTGCTATCTGTACAGAGATAAAACGCAAGGTTTCTATTGTCAACATAATTCTACTGTTAAATGTTTATTATTCGTGTTTGGAAAATAGAAGCTCTATAATTATGCCAACTAACTTAATGCAGCTACATTTTTCAGTATTTTACCAACAAGTGACCTAAACACTAACCTAAACCTGTTCATATAGACTTCAATGTTTTATTAGGATCGTCTTCTAGTATCATCAACTAGCCAATCTAAAAGAGTTACGGGGTTAGGGGGGTTTAGGGGGTCTTTAGCCGATTTAGAGTGCAAATATTTACATGAGACTTAAACATAACTGGCGAAATGTGGGTGTACTATATAGGTACAGCTTTGTCTAATCCTTCGGGCATTACAGGCGTTATTTATTTCATTTTATTTTACAGTTTTTGGAAAACTTACAGCTAAACACTTTTGCACGATTGCGAGTAACAAAGATAAGGCCAATTAAAAGTTTTCACAGATAAAAAAGAGCTTATAAACCAAAAATATTTGAGAAGGTAGACATCATTATGAGTAAAAACAGTAGAAATCATTAGTCAAACAGCGTAATAATTATTTTACGTGATCAAAAAAGAAACCACAAAGAGTCCTTTTTAATTTTGAAACACCAGTATTGAAAACATCGATGTCAACGTCCCGGCAGACCGCATTATATGTATGACTCGCTCTGATTAAGTATGAAATTCGTCTGTAATTCGTTCCCACCATAGGAGTATGCAAGAGTTTAGGATTGCGCAGAAAAGCAGAAGGAACCCTCAGTCCGATTTTGCTTAGCAGTTCGGGAAGCTCGGTCGAACCGTTAGCAATTCTAAATAAAAACGCCAAGTCTGTAATTCTTCTACGTTCAAAAAGAGGAAGTAGATGAAATCTTTTACAGCGTAAGAGATAAGTGGGAGAATAAGTTTTAGACCGGAATTGAATATACTTCAAAAATTTTCTTTGTATGCCTTCCAATCGATTGATGTATATGTTGTAATTGGGATTCCAGATTTGAGAGGCATACTCAAGATGACTGCGAACGTACAGTAGAGAATTTTAATGGTCTTGATGCTCCTAAACTCAGAAGAGACCCTCAAGATGAACCCCAGAGATTTTGATGCCTTATTAATGATTTTATCTACGTGTTGATCAAATAATAATTTAGAATCAAATACAACTCCCAAGTCTGTGACTGTGTTAACCCTAGCTAGGGATCTGTCTAAAAGTTGATAGTCAAATGTGATAGGTACGGGCTTCCTAGTGAAGGAGCACACGTAACACTTGGAGACGTTTAAATAGAGCTTATTAGTGCTGCAGTAGTCCTGGAACCTATCTAGATCCTCCTGCAATGACAGAGCATCTGATAAGAAGGATATCTTTGACATAATTTTCATGTCATCCGCATATAGAAGTACTTTAGAGTGAAGGAAGCAGGAATCAATATCGTTTACGAATATATTAAATAAGAGCGGCCCTAATAAAGATCCTTGAGGAACTCCCGATGGGATACGCATTGATCTGGATGAATACCCATTCAGCACAACAGTCTGACATCTGCCCTCCACATACGACTTAAACCAACGGAAGAGATTACCCCTTATGCCCATCGATAGAAGTTTACGCATGAGAACGACGTGATCAATTCTGTCGAAAAATTTGGCATAGTCTGTATATATGACGTCAATTTGGGACCGATTAGACATAGCCTCTGACAGGAAGTCACTACAGAGAACGAGGTTTGTAGTTGTTGACCGACCACCCAAGAATCCATGCTGGTGTTCGCTGAAACTGAGCCTGAGAGCAGAGTAAACTTGCCTGTACACAATTTTTTCTAATATTTTAGCAAACACGCATAACTTGGATATCGGTCTGTAATGCAGTTTCTCGGCCCTTTCTTGTGAATAGGAGTTATATAAGCCGACTTCCATATAGCAGGCATAATCCCGGTATTAAGAGATCTCCTGAATAAGATAGTAAGGGGAACCGAGAGGCTTTTAGCACAGTTTACTATGAAAACCGGTGGGAGCTTGTCTGGTCCAGCAGATTTATTTAAGTCCAAATGCTCTATCAGTTTCATAACCTCGTCTTCACAAACCTCGATAGCAGCAACATCGTATGGAGTGTAGCCAGTCTGCTCATTGGTACAATGAAATTGAGCGTTATTCTCAGGGCTGGTGGATTCACGAAAATTTGACTGAAAATACTCGCCGAAGAAATTGCAAATTTCTTCACCATTGCTAGAGGACAGGTTTCCAAACCGAAGCACAGAAGGGTAGAAGTTGTTATGCTTTTTTGCTTTTATGTAGCTCCAGAAGGCTCGAGGGTTGTTGCGAATAGCGGATTCTACATTTGCCATGTAATCATCGAACATGCATTTTTCTAATTCCTTTGCACGTTGCCGTAATATTACAAAGGATTGGTAGTCCGAATCGTTCCCGTACTTTTTAAATTTAGCGTGGAATTTTGATTTTTCTTTAATAATTTTTATTAACGGACTTTTATACCAGAGGGGGTATTTAGACTGGGAAACAACTGATTTCGATGGGATATAAGTTTTGAGAACTTTATATAAAACATCATAAAAAAATGCTACGGCATCGTCCAGTGACCTTTGGCCCAATTCGAGCTGCCAGTCAACGATGTTAAGTTCATTTTTTATTGCTGTATAGTCAGCAGACCGGTACAAGTATTTAACATAGGGACACGCTGGAAGACTATGCAGCTGAACAAAGTCCGCCGTAATACACAGTGCAGTGTGGTGCGGATCTTCAGGAACTAGGGGATCAATGCTGCAGGAGACAGAGACTTCATTATTGGAAAACACCAAGTCCAGAATCTTATTGTTTTTGTTCGGGTGACAGTTGTACTGCAACAGATTACATGCGTTTATGTTGTCAAAAAAAGTGGTTTGGACATGACAGTTCAGGTTTGTAGGGCGTAAAGAATAACCATCGTTTGCAGGGGTCCACGTTATGCTGGGTTGGTTAAAGTCACCCAGCACAATAAACTTGTCAACTGGGTGCTCCATGATAATGTTGGTCAAGTTATCAGAATAGTTACACAGTTGAGTTGTTAATGAGTTACCTAGGTTTTGAGAGCAAATATAAACAACGCCTATGTGCATTTTGTATGTTGTCCTAGGTCTTTTTTGTTGTAGGGTTAATGTGACCCATAGGTCTTCTGCCGTTGAGTGCCATTCGCCGCGCGCATGAGCCACAATCTCACGCCTAACAGCAATTAAAACCCCCCCTCCCATAGTCTGACCAGTACTGATGTAATCCCGGTCCCGCCTCCATACCATATATCTATCATCAAATAATTCGGAATCGGATATACCTTCAGTTAGCCAAGTCTCAGTCAAGCAAATAACATCAAAACCATTAATACATATATTTCTATAGAAAACACCTTTATTGTTATGTTATGTTATAATATTTAGACGAAAGACGGAGGAGCTCGTGGCTAAGTAATAACAGCCGCTCGGTTCGATCCATCAGGTTAAACTACGCTTGCCGGGGTTGGTCCGTGGATGAGTGACCATTTTTAACCGACTTTGAAGAAGGCGGTTAAAAAAGGAGGAGGTTCTCAATTCGTCTGTATGTTTTTTTTTTTGTATGTTTGTTACGCGATTACTCCGCCAATTATGAATCGATTTTGATGATTCTTTTTTTGTTTGGTAGGCCATGCTTCCGAGGTGGTCCCATATACATTTTATTAACTTTGCTTGCGTAATTTTTGAGTTAGCTTCAATATTACGTATTTTTCCCACTTAGTTTATCTAGGCGATATCCTGATTGACTCCTTCACTGTTATTTACATAGCAGGTAGTGGTATTCGGATTTATGTGGGGTAGGGACCACAACTAAAAAGTGAAAAATAAAAAACTTTTTACAAAAAAAAACAACCGACTTCCAAAAAAAACACTAAAAAAGTGAAAAATAACTTTAATTTCGGAAGTCGGTGGCAAAAAACGGACATTGAAAAGCAAAGACACCGACTTCCGAAATTAAAGTAATTTTTCACTTTTTTAGTGTTTTTTTTGGAAGTCGGTTGTTTTTTTTTGTAAAAAGTTTTTCACATATCGAGACTCCTCCGCGCCACGGAAAGCACGTTAAGCCGTTGGTCCCGGCTGTCATTTGTGGATCTTTGACAGTCGTTACGAGTCGTCAGAAGCCCGAAAGTCTGACCACCAGTCTAACCAAGGGTTATCGTATTACCCAGTTACTGGGTTGTGGAGGTTAGATGGGCAGTCGCTTCATGTAAAATACTGGTATTCAGCTGCATCCGGTTAGACTAGAAGCCGATCCCAACATAGTTGGGAAAAGGCTAGGCAGATTGATTGATATTTAGACGAAACAAACAGCATAACACTATCTACTTCAAAAATCAGCAGCGCCATCTTAGCAGCCCTGATTTAGCTCTAAGTCGCCATTATAAATGTGCTTTTAATGTAACGATACCACGGCACGAGCGGGTCCCGATACCATTATGAATTTCGTCCAATCCGCGTTCAACTTGCACTTTAATTTTATTTAATATAAGTATTTTGTTTAGTTTAGTTTAAAGTTTAGTTTTACGAGAACTTAGAGTAAGTGATTTCTTAGGAGATTGTTTGGTTGTAGTTCTAGATGGAGAAAAATGAGGTTTAGAAATCGTAGGGATACTTTGTGAAATGGCAATATTGTTAAGAGATAAAGTTTATGGAATTCCACCTTTATAATAATAAAATAATAAAAGTTTATTGAGGTAAAAAGGTAAAACACTAAATACAAAGCTTAAATCTACGAAAAATTCAATTATTTTATGTGCCTGAACTAGGTCATCATGTGTTTCAGGCGAGGCAAGGCATAGTATTTTTAAATAATCACATATTTAATTATAAAAATCTAGTCATCTAATAGGTATGTAAAAAGGTGTAAATACACACATATAAAGTAGGCATATGCAGCACTTACCTGCATTTGATCATAACGGCATAACTTTGCGTCGCCTGCGGCCGCCTAATACTTTTAGGGTTCCGTACCCAAAGAGTAAAACGGGACCCTATTACTAAGACTCCGCTGTTCATCCGTCTGTCACCTGGCTGTATCTCATGAAACGTGATAGTTAGACAGTTGAAATTTTCACAGATGATTCATTCTGTTGCCGCTATAACAACAAATACAAAAAAAAACAGAATAAAATAAATATTTAAGGGGCTCCCATACAACAAACGTGATTTTTTTGCCGTTTTATATAGATCCTACGTACGGAACCTAGGTACGGAACACTTCGTGTGCGAGTCCAACTAGCACTTGGCCGGTATTTTTTTATAACCAGCTTTTGATGCTCATAACTATACTAGCTCACCGGACAGACGTTGTCCTGTTTTCTAGAACTCGATCACAGCGCCACTACTGGGTCAAATTGTGAATCTAAATCATCCACGGACCGACACAAATTGATACAAAAAATTTAATCAACATCGGTCCTGCCGTTTAGGAGGAGTTCAGCACAGAAGAATTATATATACATACACCTACACGAAAAACAATTTTCTTGCCTCGATTTCTATGTTTTGTTATCTATGTTTATAGTAAGAATCGTAAAAAGGATAACAAGAAATCGAGGTGCTAGGGAAAAGATTAGATTATTATGATGACCCGACATGTATGCCGTGACATATAAGGGCAGGAGGAAAATGGATAGTGTTATTATAACCCGAGACTCGGGGCCTTACGACAAAAACTTAGACACTTGTTCAACGCGTGTTTAATGTCAGTTTTATGTCAAACTCCATACAGAAATGTCATTTTTAAATGGTGTGTAGGCTTAACAACTGATAAACACGGTTTAGTAGTAAAAAGGATATTGTTTAAAAGTCAATCTGCCTAGCCTTTTCCCAACTATGTTGGGGTCGGCTTCCAGTCTAACCGGATGCAGCTGAATACCAGTATTTTACATGGAGCGACTGCCTATCTGACCTCCACAACCTAGTAACTGGGTAATACGATACCCCTTGGTTAGACTGGTTGTCAGAAAATAAGACTAATAAATATTCAAACAAACCGCTCTTGTGGATTCTATACCATAGCTGGCACAAACATGTTAAGTTTGTCGATGGCAGATGGTATAACTCGCCTTTGCATAACCCTATATATCATCATCGTGTTCCTGCCCTTATCCCATGTTACTTGTGGTCGGCGCAACACGTTTTCTTTTTCCACTCTCCCCTGTCAACCGTCACGCTATCATTTAATCCCTTCTCTTTCATATCATTCCTCACACAATCCATCATCCATCCATCTTTCCTTTGACCTTCCTCTCCCGCTCCATCCATCAACATTTATATTCATTACTTTTTCAGTCACATGCGTTTCGTCCCTCCTTATCACATGCCCATATCAGGCCAAACGATTATCTTTCAACTTTTCTGTCACTGGCGCTAATTTTAAACTTCCCCTTATATACTTATTTCTTACTTTATCCATTTTCGTCACTCCAAACATCCATCTCAACATACATCATCATCACCGCTACATGCATTCTTTTTTCATCCGTCATGCATAACCCTATAGATATATATGTATACAAGAAGAAAATAATGATTGATTGATTTGCTACAGCTGAGCATGAGATCTTGGGTTTGATTCCCAGTTTGAGCAAAATGTTTAAAGGTTTTTCCACCATTAATTTTTCAGCTGCAGAGTCTGGATTTGTGCCTGGTTGATGGCAATACGCTCGCTCCCTATTACATGGGACTTAAACATAACCGGTGAAATGTGGATTACTCTGTACACCTCTGCTCAACGCTTCGGAGAAACATGTTATGTGTCTCCAGTCTGCTAATAAAAACCATCAATAATCTGTCAGCCAATCATGGTGATTATCGCAATATCATCTGAGTCAATATTTTAGTTCTTTGAACTCTATTAACTTAACAAAAGCCAACAACTTTCGTTCGATACGCTCCTACGCATCCGAATATATAATTTCAAGCAAACCAATGATTTCTAAATATAATACTTAGTATAATATCGGATCGTAATTCCGAAGATAACAGTACTGTGGACGAGTAGGAAGTTTATTTGTTTAGCGAGACCATTAATCATAGGTCGGACACAGTAGGATAAAGAACAGAAGGTGTAATGTTACACATGCGGTACCACAAGTCATCATGTTCATTCATTCATCGTCCATTCGTTCTTTTAATGATTGGATCCGAGGCTTTTGGCAACTTTGAATGTGTTTTATGCTTTTTTTAATTTTGTAATTTGTGTTTTTGTTTTGTCTGACAACCAAGGGGTATCGTATTATCCAGTTACTGGGTTGTGGAGGTCAGATAGGCAGTCGCTCCATGTAAAATACTGGTATTCAGCTGCATTCGGTTAGACTGGAAGCCGAACCCAACATAATTGGGAAAAGGCTAGGCAGCTGTGATGTGCGTTTTTTTTTTGTGCAGAGTAAACAAATTTTCTTTTCTTTTCTTTCATCCATTAATACATGTTCCTAGACAAGTGCAGGAGTAGCTACGGTGACCCTGGCTTCTTGTGGTTGAAGCCTCAGAGAGGGGTTGTGGAGTAAACTCTGTTAAATCAGCTTTTTGTATTGCCAAAGGAGATAATTCATTTTGGGCTAAATTATGAAAGTGCCAAACAAAAAAAAAAAATATTCCGTTAGAACATATTATTCTCTTCACTTTTCACTATAAGACCAAATCTGTAAGGCTATATCCTGCGCTGTTATACGATTTTGAAAAATACTACGTTTTCAGTATGTTTTAGTTAAAATAATTAATACTTATCTAATTAAAGTAATGCTTGTAGTAATCAAAAATGAAGAGAAAAACGTACTCTTTCGGAATATAGCTTTTTTTTTGTTTGGCCGGCACTTTCACAAGTATAGCCCAAAAATGTATGGACGGTGAATGATCTCCCTGTCGAGTTTCTGAAGATAAGTTCACCTACGGCTCATCGATAAATGGAAACTTTGCCCGCAACTGAAAAGGTAAAACTGAAAGCTGGTTTCAGATTTTGTAACCTCGTGCTTGTCGGTTTTATTTTACGTTTTTAAGTTTTACTTTTGTCCTAAAATAATCCTTAAATAATAATGTATTACTATTAATTAACGAACCCAAGTAGAGGCCCAATGAGCCCTTCCCCTTTTTTAAACAATACATTTTTTTTTTATATATACCTAGGCATAATGTAAATTTAGCTTATGTACCTAATATATTTGAATCTTTGCAAAGGTTGTTTTATGTTTGATTAAAATAAAAAGGTATATTCCCAAAAAAAAGTAGAGGCACGTTTATATAATATTGCAGGGAGGCGTTAGCTGTTTACTCTATAGTCTATGTGATAATTCTTTGGCCTTCTGCACCTATCTGTCCTATATCACAGGTTGAACTGTACCCTAATATAATTACCATTGATTAAAAAATATCACGATCACGTTCAATTTCTAGTTTATTATTGTTTTAATTTAATTTATTGCTTAAATTATTAGCTATTCACGTTTTGTAGGTTAATAACAGATTGTCTGACCTAGTACTGAGTTCTATTCATAGGTTTTGCATTTCTTATTATGCTGTTCAATGATTAATTATTTCTTCTGATCATGGATTAAATATTTAAATAAGTGGTGTTTTCTCGTGTCTTTGGTCTTGTTAATAAGGACTTGAAACAATTTAGTTCAGGTGGAAAACAATCTGAGTTTTATTTTGCAGGCGTTTGCTCTGATTAAGGCAAACACGTATATTTTCGCACAGATATCTATGGCACTTGGAATATTCTTTCTTATTACAATTCCGATGCAACGGAGTTACCCTTTGCTTTACTTTTTTCCGTATGTCGATGTCGGATGACCACTGAAAATCAGCGCTGTGCTGTGGGTCCATAGCACAGCATCATGCTCAGTAGAAACCTTCTTGTCCCAGTCATGGCGTGCAGCTACCGACTGTTCCTGATCTGTGCTTGTGATTTTAGATCTGTTTTTAACCGACTTCTTCAAAAAGGAGAAGGTTCTCAATTCGTCTGTATGTTTTTTTTATTTTTTTTGTGTATGTTACGCGATTACTCCGTCAATTATGAATCGATTTTGACGATTCTTTTTTTGTTTGGTAGGTCATGCTTCAAAATCCCGGTGGTGGTCCCATATAAATTCTATTAACTTTGCTTGCGTAGTTTTTGAGTTAGCTCCAATAATTACGTATTTTTCCCACTTAGTGTATGTAGACGATATATTGTTTGACTCCGTCACTGTTATTTACATAGCAGGTAGTGGCATTCGAATGTGTGTAGGATAGGTACCACAACTAAAAAGTGAAAAATAAAAACTTTTTACAAAAAAAAAAACTACCGACTTCCAAAAAGTTTTGTAAAAAGTTTTTTATTTTTTATCCGAGTTTTTTATCTTTTTTTGTATGCACGTATTTCTGTTGCAAATAAATCTATAAATCTCTCTTTCTTTCTTTCCAATATGTTTTCAGGGAGGTCTTTATTTGAATAAGCACTAAACCACAATCATAACACAAACAACTCGTCTGTCAGTTTATTGTGTAATAGTCGTCATACAGTTATAAAACAATGACGTTACGTTATGCCAAATTATAAACACATCGCGCTGCTCGACATACCCAGTTACGTGGTACAATGAGTTAATACTAACATACTGAGATTACACTACGTGATCGAATCCATTCCACAGGATTCTGGCTCAAATCTAGTCTGTTGTAGAGATGCTGTGATTTTATTGTTCAGTTTTGGTGGTTTCCGGAAACATTCTGTTTTATTTCTTTGTGAAGTTTCACCAAATTTATAAAAAAATACCAGAATAAAAGGTATGCCTTGGTTAGGTAAAATAACAATTCTGAATGAGCATTATCGTTGCACACTGATGAATTTCTCAGCAAAGTACACTTCAAGGCACTCACATCCAGTTTCTGCGGTGGTCATGCTACGCGTACTGGACCGCATAGCTATGCCCGACACGTACAGATAAGAACGCATTCCATAACATAAGCTCAACATGTAATAATTTTACAATATAAGTGTTGTGTCGCTCGATGTAATTTCATAAAATTGACGTCTGATTTCTCTCACTCTTCCGTATTAGTTACACTCATTCGCTGGCGATTAACTGGAACCTGGTACAAACAGAGAAAGCCATGATTGTGGGTAATGTAGCAATGTTGCACTAGTTAATGTGAATGGGAGGAAGTGTAATGTATTTGTGTTACATGCTGAGATAACACCCTTTTGCTATGGGATAGGATACGCCTTGTACGGCTATCACTACATATACGCGCGAAGTTAACGTAACGTACATTTTTAAATTGGATAACGGTTAATGAAATTCATTCTTAGTAAATTCCTACGTCGTTAAAGGCTTTATTTATTACAGTCTTCATAAAAGTAGTTTCTTTTTTCGACCTACGTGTTGGTATATTTTTATCCCACTGAAGTCATTGAACCAATTTAATTTTATTGTTCTTGAAGGGCCATGGCCCACCCTTCATCTTACCCCGCATCTGTCACCTGTACACGAGGACCTTATGTCTCCGTCAGCGAATGGTGTTAGCGTTGCTGAGTTCTGACCCAAAAAGGAAATCTAAATAATATTTGCTATCGACACTCCGAAGAAGATTCTGTAAGCTTGTCTAGCTACTTTTTTGACTGGAACCCGACCCCTGGAAGGCTAGACAGATTATGAAGTTTATCTACTTTGTATGTCTGCGGGTTTCATTCATAAATACAACCATTTCACTACATAAATTAATTAACTGTGACAACCGTAGTTAGACACGTATCAATGGAAACGGTAGTAAGTTTCAAAGTTAATCCAAACCACTTGTGAAGTTGAGCACGATTTCGCTGTCATTATGAACACAACGACTGCCATTTTGCCAAGGTGCTAACTTTGTGCCACAACTGACAGACGGTTCAGTTTCTCTACTTATACCTTTAGCAAACAGTTACAATTCATTTTATTCAGACCTAATCTTTTTTGCGATTAAAATTATTAAACCTAATCTTACTAGTTCGGTTTCGGGTAGTACTTTATGACTTTATTACTGGAATATGGATTGTTTCAATCAATCTGCCTAGCCTTTTCGCAACTATGTTGGGGTCGGCTTCCAGTCTAACCGGATGCAGCTGAATACCAGTATTTTACATGGAGCGACTGCCTATCTGACCTCCACAACCCAGCAACTGGGTAATACGATACCCCTTGGTTAGACTGGTTGTCAGACTTTCGGGCTTCTGACGACTCGTAACGACTGTCAAAGATCCACAAATGACAGCCGGGACCAATGGCTTAACGTGCTTTCCGAGGCACGGAAGAGTCTCGATATGTGAAAATGGTCACCCATCCGCGGACCAACCCCGGCAAGCGTAGAATACCCTAATCTAATGGATCGACCCGAGCGGCTGTTATTACTTAGCCACGAGCTCCTCATATGGAATATGGATTGTTTATGATAGAATATACATATACAAATTAATTAAAAAATATTTTATTGTAATTTGTCTAACTTTTATAAGTTCTTATTATTAAATACGAGGCTTTTGGCTAATTTGTACTTATATTAGAATGTCATTCTTTATTATGTATTGTGCGTTTAGTTTGTGCAGAATAAACAATTTTTCTTTCTTTTATTTCTTCTTTTACCTCTCTTATCATCTAAAAAGCTTGAATAAAGTAAATATAAATAATTGTTGCATTCCAGAAACTGACAGCTGTATGTCAGTCGTTTAGTGGACCTCCTTGCGAACGGGTTCATCCCATGAATTTCCACCACCATATCTATTTATTTACACCTCTCTGTCTCTTCCTAACCTTTCCCAACTATGTTGGGGTCGGCTGAATACCAGTATTTTACATGGAGCGACCGACTATTAATTAAAACCTCTGTGGTATTGATAAATATGTACGAGTATGGTAGCATCATTTTTGTTCCAGTTTAAAAAGTGCTGTTTGCTATTGAATCTGCAACTTTGTCTCCAAAATCAATTGGTTTAAAGAGTTTATTTCTCTTATGAACTTAAATAACAGTTCACTTAATGGGTTACAAAATACTTACATCAATCAATCTGCCTAGCCTTTTCCCAACTATGTTGGAGTCGTCCAACTAAGTTGGAGTCTTCCAGTCTAACCGGATGCAGCTGAATACCAGTATTTTACATGGAGCGACTGCCTATCTGACCTCCACAACCTAGTAACTGGGTAATACGATACCCCTTGGTAAGATTGGTTGTCAGACTTTCGAGCTTCTGACGACCCGTAACGACCGTCAAAGATCCACGAATGACAGCGGCTTAACGTATGCTTTCTGAGGCAGGGAGGAGTGTCGGTATGTAAAGATGGTTATCCATCCACGGACCAACCCCGGCAAGCGTAGCTTAACCTGATGGACCGACCCGCGCGGCTGTTATTACTTAGCCACGAGCTCTTCCAAATACAAAGTGGTTACATCTAAGTAATTATAATTATTATATTTGCCTCTGAAGTGTTGGTGACGCAGGGTACATACGTGCTTGTTAAGTTTTGTTTTAAATTATACTATCACACTTATTTAAGTCCTTCGATAAGATATTGAACAGCTGTGCTCCCTCAACTAAAATTGTTTTTTTTCCGTAATTAGTTCGTGCCCGTGCAGTCATTAGTTGAAAGTCTACTTCTTGTGTTGTATGTAATTGTTGTTTATGTTTGATTGTACAGAATTCGTAGTGAATATACAATCTCCATGGTGTTGTAGATCTGTATACAATGCTAACCATTACCGCCAGGTGGACCGGTCGCCCCATTTGTTAACTGATTACTGCTTACAAATTAATTAATTCCACCTCACATTTTGCAAGCCAACACGACAATAACCCAGATACGAATGGTTATCGGTAATCAACAACAATCATTCAAGCCATCGGCTGTGCGGCCTTCAGAGCTGCCTTCGGAGGCTGGTCTAGGCACATTCCGACTAAAACAAATGCTAATTATATGGTAATCAGCTGTTTGAATATTGCAGCATCGGTATTGTAATGCGCTGTGGTATGTCAATGAAATTGTTTGTGTTTAGTTGTGGCCTATCGCGGAGATTGCTGTGAGGGTTCGATTGTAAAAGATTGATAATTACAACTTCCTGATTTCATAATGAATGATATCTTTTATGTTTTCTTTCATAATGATATCTTCTATATTATACCTGAAGCCTTTTAACAAGATATAATCTAATTGGCCAGGACGACAATTCTCGCGCATCTCGCATGCGTTATTGTCGTTCGACTCGTACTTTTCCCTCGTAAAAATCAACGGAATGTTGATCCAATTGGACCAGAAGAATAATAAATAAGCATACCTACCATAGGAAAGATAAAGATCGAAGAATCGCCCCAGAAATAGGTAGATTTGTTCTGGATGTAACTTCAGCCTTTAGCCGTAGATTTAGTAACAGTCACAAGATCTACAACAATCTACTTATGACATCTACAGGGTCAAATAAAATTAGCTACCGAAAACCCGCAGACGTGATGGGTATCGAAAAAAAAAAAAAGGAAGATTTTATGTTTTTTTTTTCCGGGATCAACGACTGCTAGTACTGTAGCTACCTACTTGAAGTATGAGTTGAGCCAGTGTGTTTTTTTTTTGTTTTATCGTGTTTAGATATCGATACCCATTACGCATGTGACGTTTACCTTAAAAAAAACTAGTATTTCAAGTAACGAACATACAAACATAAGGTCGTAGAACCAAAAAAATATCGTCAATTTTTTTAAACAAAGTTTTTTTGTAAACTGTCAGAAAATATAACGCTAAAAACGTTCATACTTGCGACTGTCTTCTTCTAATTCTAATAGAAAAGAGAGTGAAAGCACGCCGGCAGAAAAAAAACTAAAGAGAAAACAAAATAAAAGATGAAAGTAAACACATTGAAAAGAATTGTACACATTGGCCGAGTACCTACACTGCGAGAGAGAGAAAGAGTGAATTTGGTCAAAATGAAATGCAAGATCTTTTTATTGAGATTCGTCATGGGTGTCATTTTCGTAGTTTTCGAGGGTGCTAAAGCCGATAGTGACATTAAAATGTAAATCCAAGTTGGCGGTTGCGAAAATTTTGTTTTTGTTTTAAATCCTACTCGAGAAGGAACTTCGTTCCTGACGATTGTTTTGTCATGTTAATATATCGATATTCATCACGTCTGTGGAGTTTCACTAGCTAATTTAATTTGACCCTGTATAAGTTCCCACCACTACAAGAACACCACATATTTCTCCACATACTTACAGCACCTCACATTACACCCTAACACAATGATTACGAATACGTGTACAAGGTAAGATAACACCGGGCCTACCATATCTTCCACAGTAAATACCAATCTACACATCCAATTAATAGTAAGACAAGAGCAGAGCCTTCTCGCCCTCGAAAACTAGTATCGATACTTCGATAGGTTCGCCCGCCGATCGTAATTATCGATAGCGCAACACTAATTGTGGACGTCGATATCGAAGTATCGAGTGACGATGACGGGTGATGGCTTCTCGATAAGGTGTCGATTGAACTGTGTTTGTTGTGGCTTGTTTGAATTTTTCGCTGGCGCATTTGGGTAAGTGTACTTTAAGGTTTTTCTTAGCTGAATACGCGGCAGATTGAAGTTTACGCAGAAACTTACGTAGTCTGGCTGAAAAGTTTTCCTTTGCTCTCCGGGACGTATCTTATGCGTAGAAAAGGGAGACCATAGTCTTTTCTTCCAAAGATACTTGAGCTTCCTCTTTTTACGAACTTCGTATAAGTAATAAGAAATGTAAAAATACTAACTCTAACTTCCTGGAGCCTTAGTCAGTAGATCAAGAACTATGTATGTATAATTAAAATGTCGGTAAATATAACAACATCATGAGATGTACGCACATCACTTCGTCACATCCCTACATCATTGTTTTACTCTCATTGCGCGCTACCGCAGGAAATTGTGCGCGCGCGCAGCTTTTTGTGACGAAAGGCTTTAATGTTCTATGAAATAGTTTTATTGTTCGCCTGTCATTACCGGCGTCATAAAAATGAAAGCTATCATTAGGGTATAAAAAAATATTTTGTATAATTGTGGTGAACTACGTAGATGAATAATAAAAATAGTGATTAAGTTTTCTTGTGCATTAAAGGTTTGTAAGTAGAACATTAATTAGAAAATAAGGAAACAGTGGCATGTTGTATTGGAGTTGTACAGGAGCTCGTGGCTAAGCAATAACAGCCGCAAGCGTCGATCCATCAGGTTAAGCTACGCTTGCCGGGGTTGGTCCGTGGATGGGTGACCATCTTTACATACCGAGACTTCTATGCCGTTGGTCCCGGCTTTCACTTGTGGATCTTTGACAGTCGTTACGGGTCGTCAGAGCCCGAAAGTCTGACAACCAGTCTTACCAAAGGGTATCGTATTACCAAATAACTGGGTTTTGGAGGTCAGATGGGTAGTAAATTGTAAAATACTGGTATTCAGCTGCATCCAGTTAGACTGGAAGCCGACCCCAACATAGTTGAGAAAAGGCTAGGCAGATTGAACCGCAGGTAGGTAGTAGAAAATATCAGTTTTCTTTTTGTAAACATCACAGACGTGCGGTATCGACTATCCATATTTAAACACGATAAAACAATAAAATTATAGATTTTCTTAACTCATACTTTAAGAAACAACAACACCAGTGGTCCTTGACCCCAAAAAGAACTTCGTTTTTTTCTTCACGACTGCGGAGTTTCGCTAGCTAATTTATTTTGACCCTGTATACTCGTGTGAACTCAGCATAAAATTTCACTAGTAGGATATTGTATAACCATAATAGTGATAGGTTCTGGTACAACTTACAGATGATATGTCCTAATTCCTTCAGCTAGTGTAACGGACAGCGTGGGTCGGTTACAACTGATGTTATTAATATTTATGCTCTGTACTTCATTAATAAATCATAATTTATTACGATCAGCGAAATCCGGCAGAAAATATGAAGCGAAGGATTTAAATAATTATGCAAATCGTCATTGCATGCTTTCTCAAAGGATGCTAGTTGTGTCTTTAGAATTAATATTATTATTGTATTTATGTTTATATATTTAAGCTTTATGTATTTATATAAGTTTATGTTAATTTTCTTGAGTATACGTGTAGGTATATTTAATATTTGAGTTAAGACTTCGCATAATCATGTTTTTCTCTTCTTGTTCTCACACACTATTGTCTACATTTCTCCTTTCGCAGGTCTGCTGGAAGAAATTTATTAAGAAATAAGCAGGACCTTTGTACTCATGTTATAATTATTTTACTGTGTGTTAATAAATAAAATAAAAAAATAAAAAACTCTTTGAGGGATGAGTAATATTTCTAGGGATTGCCAGAAGCCTTATGTCTAGTAATTGACTGCATTAGCCTATTGGTGACATGCACGTATCAAACATAGATTAGACACAACGAAGAATCAAATTGACGCCTCAATCTGTCACCCATCCACTAACGAACCCCGGCAAGAGTAGCATATCCTGCTGGATCGACCCGTGCGGCTATCGATAGCCGATACCCATCACGTCTGTGTTGACACAAAGAAAACTGATATTTCAAGTGACTACACTACCTACGGTTCAATCTGCCCAGCTTTTTCCCAACTACGTTGGGGTCGGCTTCCAGTCTAACTGAATGCAGCTGAATACCAGTATTTTACATAAAGCGACTGCCTCTCTAACCTCCACCATCCAGTAACTGGGTAATACGATACCCCTTGATAAGACTGATTGTCAGACTTTCGGGCTTCTGGTGACCCGTAACGTCTGTCAAAGATCCACGAACGACAGCCTGGACCAACGGCTACGGTTGATGCGATAGGGTGGCCCGCGAAATTTTCTTACGTTTTTTGCAATTTGCAGGTCAGTATCAGGTTGTATGTTGATCTAAATATTATTAGCGGCCGTAACAAATATGGATTTACAGAAATTATAAACATTAGAATCAGCAATACAACTCTCTAAGTTCATGTAAGTGTATTGACTGATGATTTCCGAAAATTTCATTCAATACACTTACATGCACAGCCTCGAACTCCGCTTAAATTCAAGCCTAAACTGGCTTATTTTAAATAAGAGTGTATATAGCATCATAGCATAATCAGCCTATAATTTTCCCACTGTTGGGACACAGGCATCCTCTCGGTGAGAGGGAGTGTGCTATAATCCACGCTGGCCCAGTGTGAGTTGGTAGATATGAGTAAGAGTGTTTGCAAAAGAGAAAGTTGGAAAAAAAACAAAACCCATAATCAATTTCCAATTAATTTAAAAATTTGAGCTTTTATGAAGTCTCATCCTCATATCCAAACGATTAGATCTTATCTTGTTTATCAAAGAAATCTCAACCAACAAAAAATATTAGCTTAAGTCCGTTTGCAAAACATTTTATTTTACACGGTTCTTACAAAATCACCAATAACCCGTCAATCAAAGATCAATTTTGTAATAAGGCCGGAACCACATCAGCCTAAACGTCCGGCGTCCGTCCGGTCAGTGTGGCAACGCCTTAATAAAGCTCAGTCCACATCCTTCCGATAATACGTCACTTCAAGGAAATGATTTCGAAAAGTTGTGGGAACTATTTGAATTACGAACGACTTTTAAATGTCAGGCTATTGAGTCCAGCACTTTTGTATTTTGAAATTCGAAAGACTGAGTTGTGATACAGTGTGAGAAGATTTTTATCGTTTGTAAACGTTGAGATTTTTCGATAAGAAAGATAAGAATATAAAACACAGTATGTGTTTTATTGATTACGTACATAAATAATAAATCAACATACTTACTTAATTTTATTTGGCAAAAGTTTACTTTGCCAAATTAAGTAAGTATTTTGCAGATAGTGGAAAATCAAATATACTTTTTAACATAAACTATGCAACGAAATAAATGAAAGTCGACTAGTACCTAACTAATTTTTAACATTGTCTAACCCGTCACGTCATAAAAGCCCTTTCCTGAAGGGAATTCCCAATGACAATAAAATCAAAGCATATTCAAAGAACTAATTAGTGCCAGAAACCACCACTTGGCCGCCAGGACTGGCCTTGACCGAAACTACTAAATGACTAAGCACATTCTTTGTAAATCCTACCTAACGCATTTCTACTGAAGCAAAGTCTGACATTGACAGCTAAACGTCACAATACAGCAAAGGGTTTAATCGTATTCTAATTTTAAACGCGAACTATAAGCTCCTTGCTTAACCAGTCCACTCCCATATCAGTACACAGAGTACATAAATAGAGGTAATCTCAGTGCAACCCCATTACTTTTACCTTAAGATACCGCGTTCCGTTACTACATGATACATTAGCTAGGCTGTGACACGGTAGCCATTAGAATATCCCTGTCCACCAGGATATCGTAATGGCCGCTGTGTGTATCAGGCTTTACAGTTTTTGTGGCTACAGATTGTTTAGCAAAATTGTGCAGGTTATGAAGCCAGTTGAACGACTTCCGCCTCCCGATGATTATATTAAAGCTTGTCACAGAATTTACCTTAAACCATATTATTTACCTTAAACCTAATCTAACCTTAGAACCATTTATATTCAGTGGGAACTAAGGGGTGAACTCTAATCCGATCTCTGCCTGTCAGAGATAATAAAATTAAATTAAAAAAATTAAAAACCTCCGACAAAAACAAAGCATCTAATAAACGATTTTCTTTTTTATCTCTCGATCAATTCACCTTCCAAACAAAACCAAAAAAATCAAAATCAGTTCAGCCGTTTGGCAGCTACGATGGCACAGACAGACACACAGATACACACGTTAAACTTATAACACCCCTCTTTTTCCGTCGGGGGTTCAAAATAGAATAATCAAAAACTCAAAATCAACTGCCACATTCAAATTAAGCTGAAAATTAGCACTTTACTTAAGACAGTAAAATTACATAAGACAGCCACCAAAACGCCCGCCCTTCATCACGTCCTTGTGTTTTAGCTCGGAAGAAGTGTTGCAATAAACTCCCTAGGAACGCATTCAAGGTAACACTGCGGACTTAACGGTCAGTATCCACGCTTGCAAGTTACACCAAAGTACCACAAAGTCAAAAGTTTTATCCATTCAGCCTTTAATTTTCTCTACCTTTCACATTTACTTAAAACTTTACAGCAGCTATAAATATCAAAACAGAAACCCACATCACAATACAAAATCAGCGAGAAAATAAACAGACCTTTCTAAACATTTCCCTTGACACCACCAATGATAATATAAAGGTAAAGAAAGCAAACCACTTTAATTCGATCAGTTATTACGCGTAGAGGAAGCAAGGCAAGTGTGTGTAACCCGGCTAATTGGAAAAGGTTGGTGTCCGGTCGCGTTACAACCGGTCAAGGCGACATTTCAAATGCGCCGGGTATTACGACCCGAGAGCGCTGAACTTGGCTGACCATTAGAAAATCTAATCTCACGCCGCTTCTGTGTGGGTCGTTGGGTGCGGGAGGTAGAAAGTCCTAAACTGTTTTTTTTTAAATAAAATATTAAATATTTTCTTTCAGTCGTTACGGGTCGTCAGAAGCCCGAAAGTCTGACTACCAGTCTTACCAAGGGGTATCGTATTACCCAGTTACTGGGTTGTGGAGGTCAGATAGGCAGTCGCTCCATGTAAAATACTGGTATTCAGCTGCATCCGGTTAGACTGGAAGCCGACCCCAACATACTTGGGAAAAGGCTAGGCAGATGATGAATTGATGAATAAATATTTTCTTTCATCACACAATCTGCGTCTATTCGCGTAGCCAAGTCGATACATCTAGAAATATGGGAACAACTCTGTTTCTGTTTTTTCTAACACTTCCTCAAGGGATTTTATCTCTACCGGGCGGGCCAATTTTCGTTTGGAGTCTGCCTACATCAAACCAAACACGCATCAAACTGATTATGAAAGATTTCTTAAATTAAATATATTGCTGGGGATCTCCCTACCGACTTACTCAGGTTCAAACATAATAATAAAACACCAATTTTTTATTTTAAAAAAAAATTGTTGTTTACTCCAATATCATGCCCTACGCAATGCACAATTTGTTGCACAAGTAAACAAGAGGCAAAAGCAAATTGACTCATATCCACGGATATCTATGCTCATATCCCTGTAAATTCACTGTCACCAATGGCTGTAAACACGCAATTCTACAACATTAGACAGGTAAAAATCATGATGTATACAAAAAAAAACAGTTACATCCGAACTCCTTGATGTTGGCAGTACTTTCTTGCTGCCATACAGCTGTCGGCGGCACCTGGGCCCCGCCCAATCGTGCTGCCCCGTCCGACACTTACCCTGATTGAAACTATTAAAATGGGCGAGGTGAAAACCAAACACTATAGTTTAGCTTTCCACTCGCCACAGATACGATAACTACACATTCACTGCTATGAATATTATGTTGGTGCTACTCATTTTTATGGAGAGCTTGGTTGTAAATTACAGTGTAACTTAATGTTAAATAAGTAAAGGTAACAGAAATTCTTGAACAAAAAACTTTTTACAAAAAAAAAAACAACCGACTTCCAAAAAAAACACTAAAAACGTGAAAAATAACTTTTATTTCGGAAGTCGGTGTCTTTGCTTTTCAATTTTCGTTTTTTGCCACCGACTTCCGAAATTAAAGTTATTTTTCACGTTTTTAGTGTTTTTTTGGAAGTCGGTTGTTTTTTTTTTTGTAAAAAGTTTTTATTTTTCACTTTTTAGTTGTGGTACCTACCCCACACAAATTCGAATATCACTACCTGGTATGTAAATAACAGTGAAGGAGTCAAACAATATATCGTCTACATACACTAAGTGGGAAAAATACATAACTATTGAAGCTAACTCAAAAACTACGCAAGCAAAGTTAATAAAATTTATATGGGACCACCTCTGAAGTATGACCTACCAAACAAAAAAAGAATCATCAAAATCGATTCATAATTGGCGGAGTAATCGCGTAACATACACACAAAAAAACAAAACAAAAAAAAAACATACAGACGAATTGAGAACCTCCTCCTTTTTGAAGAAGTCGGTTAAAAATGGGTGCCATTTAGGAAAATAAAATCTATAATGTTATAAAAGATACAACAGATGAACACGTTTTCGTAGAACGGGACATCCCATAGGTACTTTTTTCTACCTGTATGAGAAAAAGGGGACCTATGTGTATTTATGTATATAATATGTATATTTATATACCTACAAAAATTGCCAGTCCTATTTCTTCAACTTCCGCATCGGTTTGTTGATCTCTTACAGTTTTCTTTTGCCACTTTTCACAAATTTTCCTTCTTAAAACTGATTCTAATACCCACCGGAAGTGCACTATCACCGGGTGTATTCGAGCAAGTGACAGGCGAGCCGACATGCAGATATTATAGCGCTGCGCCCGCGCCGGGCGTGGGCAGACCTCCGAGTTATTGCTTGTCCCACTGCCTGTTACCGTTATCTTATAGCCCTTTATTATATAGGACTTGGAATTGCGTGTTTTTTTACCCTACTGCGATGGCGGAAAACAAGGGTTATTCATTTTCACACTTCTTCATTTTATGTCAATAAACTATTCATATTTTTTCCGACCATAGTAAATTGAATATGTAGCTATCTGGACAAATCTCCGTATGGCTCGTTGAAATCCTAGAAGCTGGTTGTGGATGATGGCAGGAAAGAAGGTGGGGCATTATATCCTGTGAAGAGGCTTCATACAGACATTTAGACCCTGAAAAGTGATTTATTGCATAAAAAATACCAGAGACTTCCTATTTTTTTTCTATGGTCGCTCAATTTGTCTCCTTAATTTTTAGTTTGACGGATACCTTTGTACCGCGGCTTAGGAATATGCGCGGCGAGACGTAGGTCAGTGCAGGCCGCTCATTCGTCATCGCTCACGGCGCGTTGTCCCACCGGTCATTCGTTAACGCCGCCGAAGCCTCGCCACGCATTCCTAAGGCGCGGTATAGCGGTCTCGAAATTGACTTTTTCATATCGAATTTCTTATTAAAGCAAATAAGAATTAGGTACATAATAACTTACATTCCTGAAAAGAGTTAGTACAACACATAATTGCTTCTCTCACCTTCAGGTACTAAAGTGGAACATTAATTAGATGTTGATGTTTGAATAGGCCGGTAAGTATTAATAAAGTTTATGCGCTGTTATTTATTTACACCGTACTTAAACAAATCATTATTTACATAGATCATAGGAAGAGTTGAACCTAAAGTTATTAAACTATCTCGTTAGCGTTTTAAATACTAACTGATGCACATAAAATATATACATACGTAATTATATGGTAAAAACATTAAATTATGTTTTTTTTGGTAAATGAAAATTGGAAATTAGTACATGATTAATGGCTCGAAACTCGCCTCTTCAGTGTTTAATTGTATGACTATCTGTGGTCAAGTAACATATCATCAGAATTTTCTTTCGTTTGTAGAACTCCACATTTACATACAGGGTGTAAAAAGACCGATTCATTCATTCATTCATTCAAGACCGATCACATGGCCGTCAACTACGAATTCCGTACAATGTATATCAAATTAAGTAACATTGCACAAAATAATTGCTGGGAAACGGCTTTTATTTTTGGTGTACAAAACTGTTAACAGTAGTGCGCAACTTAAAGCACGCAAAACATTGTTTATGGGTACATGCAATGGTTCAGGGTTTGTGGAAGTATTTAAAATTCAGTTAAGAATAACATTAAAAACTTTCTTTAATTAAAAAACGACTGAAAAAGTTGGAACTTTGACCTTTAATATCCTTACCAAAAGGTTCCCAGGTAAGGTCCAGAACAATAAAATGACGGGAATAACAAGCGACTTTCGGCTTCGTTAAGCGTCTTTTTCATCATACTACATCACACTACATCCGTTATTCCGCTCTAAGAAGCTGCTGTGATCGGTGTGATCCTGTTCTATACCCCATTTGAAATAAGATTAGACATTAAAACAAACCCTTTTACAGTCCGTTCAACCGATTTTGACTTCTATACCGTAATGAAATGAAATGAAATGAAATTAAATTGTTTATTCTGTAAATAGGATATCGGAATCACTTTTACACGTCATATTTAAAAAAATAAAATAAGCTAGATGAGGTCGCCGTTTCCTATCTGACTACTCTGAGAAGAAAGGCCGAAACAAACTCAGAGGTCGCATTCTCTTTTAAGGTCCAGACATAATCTTGGTCAGGCCATATGAGGACCATGTAGTTTAGAGTCTGAAATGGTCTTTTGAGGAAAGAACCACACAGATTTGAGTGGACCTGTCCAGTCAGTGCAAGCATTTGTCAGTAACCGAGGAGCTCAACTCAGAGCTTAAGGAGCTCAACGACTCGACGAACAATACCAAAGAAAAGACATTTGGGTAGGCCGCAAAAAGTACTCAAACTGCCAGATTAAAACTAAAGAAAGAGGAGATAATAAAAATGATCCACATAGTCCTCACATTCACAATAATTAAAATGAAATAATACTTTACAAAGTATTATGTCATTTTGTATAAAATATTCAACAATGTCAATTTGTACGTTTGAAAAACTGGTATGCGTAGGCATAAGGATAGCATTAAAAGCAAAAAAAGTTACACAATACCAAATATCTACTGCGGCTGCCATGTGTCATGCCACCAACGCAATAGAATTCAAATTCGGTTGAACGGAATGTAAAAAAGGTTTATCTATACGTCTAATCTTATTTCAAATGGAGTATAGTTGTGTTAAACATTGGATTCTTGGGGATAAGTAGAATATTCTACAAGTATAGATAGATATAGTAGTGGTTACACATAACTGGCGAAATGTGGGTGTACCAGGTACACCACTGCCTAAGCTTTCGGGGAGTACAGGCGTGATGTACTGTTGTGTGTCAGTCCCTGCACTGGCCTTCATTGGTGAAGGGCCAATCGGAGCGCTGAACGCGGTCGATGCGTAAAGTCAAGAGGTTAAAAGAAACTCGCACTAGGGCCTCAGTTAACATTTTATATCAGATAACCGTTGACCTAACCCATATCATGAGAAAAGTAAAGACCCTCTTTTCTGCAATCTCTTCTGAAGTTATTCCCTTTACACACAGCCCTGCAAACAATATAAATTGATTCATCTCATTCCCATATCATAGGCTTCCTGAAATCGTGCCTCTGGAGGTCGAAATCTTAGAAACCATTGTAAGGGAACCGAATATCGTACATTGTTAGTCAGCGGTGCTCAACCTTCTTAATATTATTGAAATCCTTTTAACTATTTGAAGGATTTTTTCAGTCAAATGATTGTGGCATATTCTTGGTATACAGTATTTGATTGGTACACAACATAATAGTAATAGTAATATAATAGTCCATTTATTTGTGAGAATATTGTTAAATAGTTTTTGAAGTACATAATATTCTGCCGTTTCCGGCGTACAAATACATTTTCAGGGTTTTGTTGGCATTGAATTAAATAGATTAGGATAACATATTCATATTTTATTTTGGATAACATACAAATTGAAAATTAGTCAAGTATTAGTTATGGAAACGTCAGAAGGATTAAGTTAGGTCAAAGAGATAATAAGAAGAAAATATAATATTATTTCCTAATATTAATGTCAAGTTTTCATTCATTAAATCATTGGTCGAATACTAGCATTTATTTAGAAGATAATTGAATAATTTACTTTTAAATGTCCTAAAGTTTAGAGTTTTAAAATAGTCTGGTAGTTATATAGTAATAGTCTGGTAGATATAAATGTTGATCACATCCATTCTTGATTGAAATTACAGGATCACAGGATCCTGTTATTACGTTAATGAGTAGTTGTTGTTGAAAGAAAAACACACATTTATTACACTTCTCAGTATATCAAGTTATTTCCTCTGATATTTTATGGACTGAATAAAACAGAGGGGTAAACAGTTGGCATAAAGACGCTCGCAGGAATTTTAGGGCGCCAAATATTTGACATTAAATTTTATTACATTCCGGATCATGGTATCCTCCTGGCAGGGTTGCGGGAAAGTCCGAAAGGGATATCGGGACCCTTGGCAACAGGCAACTGAAGGAACACAGGTGGGTTTTAGCCAGTCAAAGTCTGACACGCCCTCCCGCTCCGCCCAGAGCGGGAGAAGTAATTTGATGATATTTTGTTTTTTTTTAAGGTGGGATCGAAAAAAAAGGATCATGGTATCCCCAACCCGTCTTGAAAAAGAGTGGGGATCAATGCCCTTGCCTTCTCTGGATGAGAAGAGGCCTTTGTCCTGCAGACAATAATAGGCTGGTATTATCATGGTATCGGTATCTGGTTGTCACGCATCCGCTCCGATAAATGTTGAGTATCTCTGGTCCAGATATACCGTGTGTACGGGCCACAAGGCAGCCGACAGGTAAGCTGACCCCGCGCGCGGCCGCGTATAAATCCCATTGTTTCAGCAGATAGATATTATTTAATATGTACGGGAAATATACAATATTACTGTGTGTTATAGCCTTATATTGTAGACCCTTTCACACCTCCGTATTTATGTTTTGTTGAGGATGAACAGATGGCTGAATTGTGTGTTTGTCGTCGGTAAAGGGCTGATTAAGGCTGATATAGTCTGGCTCGGAAACGAGGGCATTTCAAACTGTGGAGTTTGATTAAGGTTGATGCGTTAGGGTGGCCCGCGAAATTCAAATTTTCTTACGTTTGCAATTTGCAGGTCAAGTATCAGGTTGTATGTTGATCTAAATATTATTAGCGGCCGTAATAAATATGGATTTACAGAATTATAAACATTAGAATCAGCAATAAAACTCTCTAAGTTCATGTAAGTGTATTGAATGAAAATTTCATGAAATCGTCAGTCAATACACTTACATGAACTTAGAGAGTTGTATTACTGACCTGCAAATTGCAAAAAATGTAAGAAAATTTGAATTTCGCGGGCCACCCTAGCGCATCAACCTAGATATTGACGATCACAACACATAAGATCGTATAACCACCATCAAAAGTAAATGACGATTGTACCCATTAAGTTAGAAAATTAGTTAACCAATGAAAACTAAACATAATTGGCGAAATATGGGTAAAGGTAATTATAGATATACCTTGAGGGTGGGAAATCATCAAATGACTTCTCCCGCTCTGGCGGAGCGGAAGGGCGTGTTAGACTTTTACTGACTAAAACCCACCCGTGTTCCTTCAGTTGCCTGTTCCCGTTATACCTTTGGACTTCTCGCAACCCTGGCAGGATAAATATACCTCTACCTTACCCTTCGGGGAAAACAGGCGTGGTGTTATATTTCAATGAAAACTAATAATTTTGACAAAATGATAATTTCAGAATACTGTGTTTTTCAGAGTTTATTTATTATTTTATTATAGGTTATTTTTGGATGCTGAAAAGTATAAGTAAGTAAGCAAAATATGTGGGACTTCTTTTAAATTTAAGACCTTTAATCTACCATATTTTATGCAAAATAATATTTTATTCTATTCTGAAATAGTAAGTCGACTTTTTTTTGTTGATTGTACCATACATAGACAGGTCTGAAATAAATGTTTTAACGATAACGTTCGCAAGCAGTAATTGGGTGCTAGTAACTACATAGTTAGCCGAGTACCTAAGAACTGTGGTTTGATACAATCTATACTATGTATCATCGGTTTAATCGATTCTGATACAATCGATTGTCAACTCGCTTGGAAGGCGTAAAGCGAGCGTACGCCCACGTGTTCACGTCATCTCGGGTAGCATCGGAAGCTGTGCTATCCTATTACGTCGCATCTTGAGGCTTTTAGATAGCCGAGAAAGTCAGAACTGTTAGGAGTTTACTTAATTTTTTTACCATAATTATATTTACCCATTTAAGTAAACTCACATTACAGGTTACAGTTTTTTTTTTTAATTTTTTTTTTTGGTTGGTATATTGGCGTGTGCTAGCTGACATATGGCGAATAATTGGATGTTATATGTTGCGTAATGTAAATGATTTTGCATACTTTTGTATAGAATCAATTTTTTTCTAACTGAACAGACAGCTGTGCAGCTAGGGATTTGTTCCACCACTTTTTCTTCACAGCTAAAGCACTAGGAAGTGGTGAAGGGTGGGCGTTTTCGGGGACTGTCTTATGTAATTTTGACGTTCGAAAAGTGCTGGTTCTCAGCCTAGTTTGAATAAATGACTTTTGATCTTTTGATTTTACAAAGTTTGGAAACGACCTTGCCCACGCCCCTATTAGATTTGATCCGATACTTGAAGAGACACCCTGTATACTAAACCGTTGTTCTCGTATTTGAAAATCTGTTTTCCATTTTCCGTTCTCATTGCTACATGGTTTTACAAAATATTTGGATAACTTGATAAGGTTTATTATTCGTTACAAAACAGAACTATTAATACTTTTTGTTATTTAACCTGTTTTCCGAGATACGGATGAGCCTCGGTATGTGAAGATGGCCACCCATCCACTGACCAACCCCGGCAAGCGTAGCTTAACCTGATTGATCGACCCTTGCGGCTGTTATTACTTAGCCACGCGCTCCTCTATCTGGTTAAGTACCGGCCTAACCAAGCAAGTAAACCTGCGAATAATTTTCAACTCTCAAACCAACAAACAATAACATTACAAAAACTTTACATTTCGAAACTGCTACAGTTTCACCAAACGCATTCGTAATTCTTCCGAAGCTACACCCACCACATACATACAGACAGTTATTCTTTAAGTAACGTGGACATATCCAGAGCAGGATTCCAGCCTTAATTAACCACATCGAATGTAATTGATAAGTCCATGTGATACCTTTTTGGATAATTAATATAGTGTAGTTAAGTGTAGTCGATTCGACCCGTTTTGTAAGATATTACAGTAGCGAGAATTTTGGTTATGTATACGTAAATGGTAGTGACAGCGGTATAAGCTACTGGGTTTATTTATTTCCGTAAATCAGTTAGGTATTATGGTTTTCTATAAATTCCCAGGCTACGGAAACTGGTGATGAGTGTAGGGTGAAATACAATTCATGGGCATCTTCTCAAGAGGTCATTAATCTCATCATTATGAACAACTTTCACATTGGGACCAATACAGAAATCGCCAAAAAAAAATCAGCTTTTCCCATCTTATATTCGCATAGCTCGTCAAAATGTAGGGAATACCAGATTTTTTGTTTTTGGCGATTTTTGGTTTCGTCCCATCTTGGAAGTTGTTCATAATGATGAGTACAATGACCCCATGAATTCAATGTCTCCCTGTATAGGTAAATTCTCAACGCAAAGCTTGAAATTCAGCCCGATAAAGGGGAGGAATATATACTCGAAGAACTATTTAAATGCTATCCGTAACAAGAGCTAGGGCTCAGTAGGTAACTATACTACACCTGTGTTATCTAAGTAGTCTATAATTTCTACTAGTCAGAAATTCCTAGGCACGACTATGAATTGAACTCCCGACGACCTCCGGACCGCAAGTCGACGTGACCGTTGGTCAATTATCACCTCCATCTATCCTAGTTCATAAAAGTATCCGCCTTTCTAACACCACACATAAGCCCTGCTGACACCATAAAGGATAACCATCTTGTAGGTAAAAGTTATACATAACTTATCTGCATCACTCGCACCATTACTTGCAGACTTACAGATCTGCTCTCAAATCTTAAAAGGCTATAGTCCAAACGTTAACGGTACATGCATAATTATTGTTATTGCAGAAAAATGTAATTACTTGCAGCGATATTTATTGATAAAAACATATAAAATATGACAGGGCGACCGCTGCGGCCGGCTGAGATAAAAGGGGATCTGCACTTACGCGTCTCGTATGTGTAGTCTTGATCTTACTTTGCGAGTCTCTATATCAGTACTTACATATTATAAAACAAATTCCTCCACCGCGTCTGTCTGTCAGTTCGCGATAAACGCAAAAACTACTGCACCGATTTTCATGCTGTTTTTACCCGACTACGGCGAAGAAAAAAGGAGGGTTATGATTTTGACCGGTATGTATGTATGTATGTATGTATGTATGTTCATCTGTTCCCTCATATCTTCTAAACGACTCATCATAATTTGACAAATGAGGTATCGTTGGAAGCGTCTTGATCGTCCGCTGGTTATAGGCTATGTGACGTCACATTAAATAAAAATGGCGCCCTCTAGAGGACATAAAGTCAGGAACTAAAAAATAAAATTGTTTTATCGTACCATATTGGGTATCAAATGAAAGGGCTTAATGAGCACATTTCTAAAATATAAAAAATATAACCCCAAAAGAATATAAAAAAATTAAAGTAATAAAAACTAAAACCCAACTACGACTAAAAAGGTATAAACAAGACACCACAGCCAGACAAATTAAAAATCCGGAGTCACACGTAATCTGTTCGATTTATGCCCTAACACGTGTGACTATTACTTTAATTTTTTCATCAATGGATAGAGTGGATCTAGAGGAAGGTTTTAGTATATAATTTGTCAAGCGGGCGGAGCCGCGGGCATCAGCTAGTGAATAATATATGCATCAAAAATATCAATATTATATGAACGAGGGATAAATGTATGTGAGCCCATGACGTCTGCAGTAAAACACATTGTGGAATATTTTGCCGAAACAAGGCTTTTGCGTAAAGCCCCGTATTATACACTTCCCACTTCCCTGTGCAATGGCAGTATACATCATTATGGCACACATAAATCGCGATCTCAAGTGCCATAAATACAGATTGCCAATCTCATTGTTTTAATTATCCTTTCAAATTATAATTATCGTCTTAATTCTAATGCTTTACAATAAAGATTTTAGATGTTATTAGTTATAAACTTCCTTCTTTCATATACTAACGAACCTCCATCCTTCCGTATCCAAAGATCTGTTTTCCACTTCAGTCTCATAATTTAATTAAACATAATTACAGCACTTATACTTTACGTACATTCTAGTCATTCACCTTTCATTTCCTCGCAGCGGTGCAGTCAACGGCTCCAACCTTACTACACTCTCATAACCTATAAACAATTAATTATAACAATTTATCGCGCCTGACTACAGATACGCGACAAGCGAAGGAATGTGCTACAGTTTAAATGAGGCTGCGCGGGAGTTGAACCGGTCGGGGGCGATCGGCCGCCTCCGCGCAACTTCGGGGAAAGGCCGACCATGATTTATAGTTAAAATTAAACTTCGAGTACAGGTCGCAGCAACCGTCGAATGCAGGGAAATGAGATCACGACCGAAGTAGGGATCGATTATATCGATAATTTGACGGCTCAGTTGTGAAATATCTTAATCGTGACAAGTGGGGTATGTCAATATATATATCGTGATGTAACCAGTGCTACCTTTATAAGGCTTTAAAAGTTCGATCCAATTAACGGTTTTCTCATTTCCTGATTAATAAATGTGAGTAGGTAATGCCATCCAAAATCGATAAAAAATTAGGCGTTAAAAGCCTCGTATACGATACCGTTCTTTAAATAAAGTGAGATACCTTACGATCTCTGAATTGTTTGAACTCCGAACACCGCAAAACTCCGGTCGTCGTAAAATCTAGTTCCTTAAAAGGGTGACAGAGCATTCGCAGATCATTCCCACCTAGCACGGATATCAATTTGAAACCAGAATATTATCTGATCTGTCATCGTGAAATAAGACCTCTAAACACTCATGCGCATTATCGTATAATTCCCTAATTCGCATTGTTCTTATTGGTCCATCAATCGCCGGCGCAGGCGCTGTACAGTCCAACGCAGGGTATATATTGCTGGATGAGATAAAATCGCGCCAGTCGAGCTGCGGCAGCGGTCGCGTTATCTCGATCTGGGAGCTAGTAACTGCGGCCCACAGGTCGTTCCATACAAATTGTATGGCATATCTACTACTACTTTTGGGCATAGTTAACCTTATAGTTTTCTTGTAGCATGTTCTCGGCCGCTAATGGGAGCGATTCATCGCGTCAATGGTGTGAGAAACGCGTAAATAGTCCTGCCCTGAAGATGGAGCCTGCTGATACCATTCGAATTGTATCGGTGTGAATGTAGGAAATTGGATTTAGTTGCTCACTGAAAAATAATAAATGGACATATAGGGAACTGACCAACGACCACTTAGTACGAGATGTTCACATTTGTGAACTTTTTACAGGCCTGCTTGTTTGTTTATCCTTTCATGACACTTTGGTATGATTCCGAACAACGCTACACGCGGTAGTGCCGCAATGCAAATGGTGTTGCGGCACTACTGTTGTGTGCCGCGTCACTACAGGGGGCCTAAACCGGCCACATTAGCAATTCCTTTAAAAGCAGTTCATTCCCTGAATCCCACCTGCCATTATCATTTTCTCTAATTTGACACAAAAGCAATTCATATTATGTGGACCATTTTCCGAATCTCCATAGAAAACTATCAAACAGATGAATTATTTCGTAATATGAATCGCACGCAGATCATATTATGAATTGTCAGTTTGTGACATTTTACGATGATTCATAATATTGTTTTATGCCCCCTGATCCCCGTAAAATCATTTTATATATATAGGTTTATATGAGATTACATTCCGAGCACGGCAGCAATGTGAGGCTGCAATGTCAAGCAACATTGCTGCCGTGCTCGGAAACTAATCTCATATAAACCTACTTGAAAATGTATGAGCACCAGTAGTAACACCTGCTGTGTTACTACTGGTGCTCATACATTTTGCTGCTGTGGCAGCACTGCCATGTGCAGAGTAGTTCGAAATCATACCTTAACTCGACTTTTTGCTGATATCATTAAAACGCTATTTAGAATTACCAATGTTACATCCTTACTGATATCATGAATGCCACAATTTCATCAGTCGCATCCAACTACATTTCGTGACGTACAACACTATCACTTCTAAGACCAACAAACTAAACGACGAATGAGAGCAAATAAAATAAAAATCATGAGCCCTACCATAGTGGAATATATGCGTAAGTATTTGAAAACCGTGGCCTATATCTTCATTTTTACTCTTCTGACTTTTTCTATAGTCAGTCTCCTATACCTAACTACCCACACTGTTAATGTAAGATCCATGATTCCCATCATGGATTTCGAAAGGGTAAGAAAAGTATTTTCACGAGACAAAGTTTTCAGTTAAAAGCAATCAGAAGATATTTCTCGACAGCATGTGAAACCAGGTCAGAGGCACATGGGCGGCATAAAAACTCTGACACCAGGTTAGTTACTAACCACACGAAGACGAAAAAGAATCTGTAAATCCATAAAGTAAAGCTATACCAGCGATAGAGTCCTCTCTATTCCTCTATCTATTAATTCTAATGTTAATTCTAGGTTTCAACTGTATTTGAATTGAATTATGGGATCTTTTATTATATTATTTTTATTTTATTGCTCTAATTTACTTTATTAATGCTATTGTTATCAATCTTTTTTTTATTTTATTGTTGTATTATTTAGAATGTTATTTTTGTTACTATTAGATATTGTTGCGCATGAATGAGCAAAAATGATTGATTATCTATTATTATAAATATCTTTTTTTTGGCTTTATAGCATTAGTTATGTAAAACCAATAATGGTGCATGTCGTGTTAGCCTGTAAGTAATTGTTGCACTTATACTTGTACCTACTCCATTAACCAAATTATTTAAAATGTATTGTGTAAACAATTGTTGGCTAACCTAAATAAATAAATAAATAAATCTAATCCTTCTGGGTAATACGGTGTTGCAGTATGCAGACATAGCTACTTTTATTTCAAACTAGCTACGCCCCGCGGTTTCACCCGCGTAAGGCACGATCCCGTGGGAATATCGGGATGAAAGTATCCTATGTGTTAATCCAGGTTATAAACTATCTGTGTGCCATTTCATCCAAATCCGTTCAGTAGTTTTTGCGTGAAAGAGTAACAAACATCCATCCATCCATCCATCCATACTTACAAACTTTTGCGTTTATAATATTAGTTAGATTCTCTGAATCAAATTGACCCTAGAACGCACCGTGTCAAAAACTATTTCAAATAACTCAAAACGCTACTTCTACTTAGCCACTGGCCTCATACAAGAATATATTTACACAGCAATAAAAAGCACATAAAGTGACATAATAGCACTGCATCTGCCGTCCCTCCTGCTTCTAAATAGCTTCATAATACGGTTGATAGTCATATCTAGTCCATCTTACATTTACATATAAAATACAACGCGGTTTATGCGTTTATAACTCGAGAATCGCTGAACGAATTTTGATGGAGTTTTTAGTCTTATTTTTCTTATTGTTATGCTTGTTTTAATATCAATAGAAATACCTACATTATTGAGATGCCTTTATCACATACTTTAAACTTACTTAATATTATAAATTCGAAAGTGAGTTTGTTTGTTTATTTGCTTTTACGCTTTCACGCTAAAACGGCTGAATGAAATTTGGCATAGGGGTAGACCATGACCTGGAACGGGACGTGGATACTTTTTATCCCGATATTCCCACGGGATCGACACTTACGCGGGTGAAACCGCGGGGCGTAGCTAGTCATATATAAGGGCTGAAAATATAAAAGCCAAAAAGGTGGAAAGGTACCTATATTTATATACGTTAGAGTGTACTGATGAAGACCTGCACCCTAACTGCGGTAACACACTTTCAATCACAATCTGAATGATTTTGCTAATCCATTGCTTCATATTCTCGAAAAATGTGTGTGCTCAACAACGTAAATAACGTAATGAATGTTGTTGAACTGTCAAAATGAAAGCCATTGCTACTGAAGTCCCCATTACTCCGCTGACTTTATTTGTATTTTTTTTAAATAAAGTTGTACCTTTCATTAATAAAAAGTATTGCTACGATATTATGGATCAACTAAAGCCTGATTAACATAATTAATTGAAACTTATTTAACGTTTTCTGAACAGTACTGTGGAGCTCAGAATGACCAAAATTACTTACTTCTTTGAATCTAATTACAAGATAAAAACTTTTTACAAAAAAAAAAACAACCGACTTCCAAAAAAAACACTAAAAAAGTGAAAAATAACTTTAATTTCGGAAGTCGGTGTCTTTGCTTTTCAATTTCCGTTTTTGCCACCGACTTCCGAAATTAAAGTTATTTTTTAGTGTTTTTTTTGGAAGTCGGTTGTTTTTTTCTTTGTAAAAAGTTTTTATTTTTCACTTTTTAGTTGTGGTACCTACCCCACACAAATCCGAATACCACTACCAGCTATGTAAATAACAGTGAAGGAGTCAAACAGGATATCGTCTAGATAAACTAAGTGGGAAAAATACGTAATATTGAAGCTAACTCAAAAATTACGCAAGCAAAGTTAATAAAATTTATATGGGACCACCTCGGAAGCATGACCTACCAAACAAAAAAAGAATCATCAGAATCGATTCATATTATTGGCGGAGTAATCGCGTAACAAACATACAAAAAAAAAAAAACATACAGACGAATTGAGAACCTCCTCTTTTTTGAAGAAGTCGGTTAAAAATATAACAGTATGCAGTTCCTAGGCCTCGGATTTCTGGGGTTAAGCCTATAAAGTAAAGCCTAGTAATAAAAGCTAGTCTACCTCAAAACTAGACCTTACAAAACGTCTAGAACATCTTATCTAACCATAATCTCAAACATAAACAGATAAGATAGTTAAAAATCTGAGAAAAATCCGACATAACAACAATGCTTTCTCGCTAAAAACGGGTGTTTTAACTTTTCATATCAAGATTACCAATGAAGATAGCACAGGCGAATTAATTCGCGACATTGAGAGTGTATGCGACCTCCAAGCTCGTAAAAAATATGAGAAGAGCCCAAGTTCAGATCTCAAGCATACTGAGACTGTTCTGAGAAACGCAATGTGAGATCTTGCATTATGTGCGGAGTCTGTGCGAAATTATCTAGATTTCAAGCAGCTTACGCGCGATATTGTACATTCGAAATTCAAAAGCGATTTCGTTTTAAGATCCGATAGAAGATACGTTATGTAATATTTTATGTGCCAGTAGGATCGGTAACGTTATAATTTCAATCGATAAATAACTTCTTTCGTTTGAACTTTGTTTAAAGGTAGTTAACCAATTTTAAATCATGGCTAGTTAAAATAAATCATAAAACGTACAGTGGCCTAGACAAGTGACAACCGCTTCGAAAACGTTTCGTATTTCTACAACGACTTTCAACAGGATTGACATAAGCTTTTCGATAGCTTGTGTCAATTCTATACATTTTTGCCTTTTCCATCATCGTTATCGCTGATAGAATGTCACTTTGTCTAGGGCCTCAGTGTTTCAAGGATCTTTTGGCGCTCGATTGATTTTGACAGGGGGGTTCTGTTCATGTGTTTTGTAAAATGTATTCAAAAAAACAAAATGGCGGCGTCAATTCTGATCGTGGACACGCGCCAAAAGAACCTTTTGGCGCTTTATCTGCTTTCAGTTATGTAAGATTTTACGTTCAAAAGTTATTAAAGGTCAAAAACTGTAACTTATGCCCTGAGAACGTCTCATTGATTTAAATATTAAATTAAATGCGTCTAGACATGCCCACGAAATGTAGCTAAGTAGAACGACTTGACGTAGACTAAATTGTAAATGTCTCTTTTAAAAAAGCGTTTAAAAATAAAAATATTTATTTTTGTGCTCATTTTTGTCTATAAAACCGTTAATTAAAGAAAATGCTATGAAGATTAGAACTGTTTCAATTTGAATGAAGACCATGGCAGAGGTCATACCTTTTTTATTCTGATGATACACTCTCAAAAACTCATCAGATCATACCACATAAACATAATGATATGTAAAAGATTTCCAATAAATTGCCTTGGGGACCGGTTGAAAGGTAGCGGGTCCGAACAATGTCCCGAACGAGATGCAACCACTGATTACCAGTAATTATACCAAACGGCTTCTTGTTAACACACATTCAACGAATAAAATAAAAAATAATTTAGGCAACTGTCCCTGCTCTTGTTTTAATTTTTTTTGTGTGATGTATGTTATGCATGTGGAGGATCCTGCTGGCTCCTTGATTTAAGAGGATAAGGTGGACGTAAACGAATTGCATTCCATTTTACTTTCTTTCTACTTCTTGAAAGACGCTTTTGGCCAGATGTGAAAGTATTGCCAACTTATACTGAAGGGCGCTTACCAAACCATGTGGTGTGACGTGTGGTTACTGACTAACCTAGTGTCAGAGTTCTAAAACCGCCTTCACATGCCGTCGAGAAATATCTCTCAGGCATTTCCTCAGAATGTTTTCCTTCGCCGTTTTTGAGGCAAGTGATAATTATACAACACGCACATGAATCCGAAAAGTCAGAGGTGCGTGCCTTGGGTTCGAACTCGAGGCATATGACTTGGCAGTCTGACGGTCACACTACTAGGCTATCACTGCTTCAATTATATCAATAATATTTACTGACGATCTAACTTACTCGGAATCTGTTAATAGTATTAGAGAATAGGCTATCCAATTAATAAATATTAGCTATCCATGCAAAATGCGAATTATGAAACGACGGTATTCATGGTCACCGTCATTTCATAAAGCTTTCAAAAGAAGGCTGAATAAAAAATGACTTGAATGATTTAAAAAAATCGGCCAAGTGCGAGTCGGACTCGCGCACGAAGGGTTCCGTACCATTATCTATAAAAACGTCAAAAAAATCACGTTTGTTGTATAGGAGCCCCCTTAAATATTTGTTTTATTCTGTTTTTTAGTATTTGTTGTTATAGCGGCAGCAGAAATACATCATCTGTGAAAATTTCAACTGTCTAACTATCACGGTTCATGAGATACAGCCTGGTGACAGACGGACAGACAGACAGATAGACAGACAGCCTTAGTAATAGGGTCCCGTTTTACCCTTTGGGTACGGAACCCTAAAAATGGCATTACAGTCAAGTGTATGTCTAACTAAGTGTGTTTGTATTTTTGATAAACTACTTTAAGCACATTTACGATGCCAATAAAAGTAAACATAATCATGATTAACTCAGTTACGCCATACTCTAAACCTTTGAAGAATCCGGTAGTTCCTACAGTGCAATAGTCCTAAGGACACTACCAAAGAGATATCTAGAGACTAATAACAATCTAGAACAGCTCCATATCTAAACAGAACAAGGAAACGTATGAAAAGATGTAGATTACAGCGTATAGCGCGGGTAGCGGCGGGTGAAAGGTTTCATTGTGGTGTCATGCGCCTGCGCAGCGACGAACAGACCGAACAGAGCACGCCGCACAAGTGTAGTCGACATGTTGCTAAGGCAGTGAGGTGAGTTAAAACATAAGTATGTTAAAAAAATGCGTAAATGATATTTGAGCTGCATTACTTTGACAAAAGCCTAACTGTTCGCCTTCAACTATCTTAGTTAATTAATTCAGGCGTGACTTTGCGGAAATCCATTATAAAATACAATAGACGTAGATATATTTAGTAACACCAAGCGCTGGACGCAGAGCAACGAGCGCTCGGTGTGGAAACACATCGTGTTCTGGTTTGCAACTGGTCAATCGTCATCCTGAGGATACCTCGTTGAGAGGTGAAACACGTGTCGATTTCTTACAGGGTTTTATATGACTCTTGAAGAATAGTTAAGTGGAATAGGTTACTAAATATATCACGTCTATTGTATTTTTTTTTTCAACTATCTTATTGATAAACGTGGAGTAAAGTTACAATCGGGAATAATGTCCGTTTAACCAAACCCAATCTTAGGAATCCTTAAGTCACAGAATATCCTGAATCTCCTAGATCATTCTATAAACCCAGAGATATAAAAGAGTATCACCTCATAACTGCTACATCTTTTTAGTGGTTTGTGATTGGCGTAAGTTTAGCCATCTGGAGCTCTGTCTCGCACAGGGTCGCAGCATTATGCTGAGCGATGGCCGTTTTGCGTGAATGTGACGCATATTTTCCCCCATTTTGTTCTTTTTGTATTTGTGTTCTTTTTTGCGTCATGTTTACCGTAAATAAAGGTTTGTATTTTCTTTCTTTCTCTTTTACTCTATGGTTGCATTAGTCCGGAAAACTTTGTCAATAGAATCAAAAGCTAAGGACATACTTACTTAGTCACGAAGATAATCATCTGCGTTTAAGTTCTGACGCAGTAGTGACACAACCGACCCCTGACACAACCGACCCCTGACAAAACCGACCCCTGATACAACCGACCCCTGACACAACCGACCCCTGCTACAATGCTGCTACTCTCTTCTTAGTTTACGAAGTATGTAAATACTTTCCTTACATTCATTCATCAGGACTGGTATGTTATAAGATTTTCAATTATCTGTTACATTTGTATTAAGTACATACATACAAAGTAGAACATTACGAAAAGCGAAATGTTTTTGGTCGACTTGGCTGGGGTACTACCGTGCTCCCAGATAATAATGTAATGTAGGTGATAAAAAAGGTTTACTTAACTATCACTTACCGTTACTTGAAGTGAAGGCAAAGGTATCTCGTTGTATGTTTCCTGAAAACAATAAAAACAGTGTTATTTACATAAACATAACATAACATCGCGCCTGTTTCCGCGTAGGTTAGGCAGAGGTGTACCCATACACACCCACATTTCGCCAGTTATGATTAATTCCCATTAAATAGGGGGCGAGCCTATTGCCATCAACCGGGATCAAATCCAGAATCCAGACTGCTAATGAGTTTTAGATAGAAAAACCCAACTAGCCCGACCCGAGAATCGAACCCAGTATCTCTCATGCTCAGCAGTAGCGCTTGCGGCCACTAGAACAACGTGCAGTGTTATTTTTTATAACGATTTTTCTTAATTTTCGAAAATTTTTGCTAAACGCGGTATTTACCTTTCCGAAAATAAATATTGAATTAACCATAAACATTACTTCAGAATAGATCTTTGGGTGTGTACTTATTAATTTTTAACCGACGAAAAAAGGAGGAGGTTCTCAAGTCGACGCGTATATTTTTTGGTAGAAAAACCGACATTTAAAAACAAACACATATTTGGACAAATTCTAGATTGCAATTTTTTTTTAATTTCTGATTTACTCCTCAATAGGTGAACAACTCAACAACTCAATTGATTCATCGGTGACTTGGGGATTAAAAATTCAGATTTATATAACTGAGTTAAATTAATTTTGAATAATGAAATGTAGTATTTAAAATATTGTCATGTAATAATTATGTCATCGTATAAGTAAACACTGATTACCTCTCGTAAGCAACTCGAGCAGTTTGCTTGAAAAATGAAACTCCGGTCTGAACATATCTTTACACATAAAATCCAACTAAAATCACCGCAAACCAAATAACAATAAGAACACTGGACTTTACAAAACGCGAAAACCACTTATTTTCAAACGTGGAACGTCTTTTTCCGCCGAATTCAAAATCACTCAACGAACATTCGTTTTCACACTCCAATTTCAAAAACTAACTTCTCGAAAATGACGCTTCTCAATAACTTTTGAATTGCAAAGTTCGAAGTCAAAGTTTCGTGTCTGACGTCACACGTCTTATACAGTGTTATGTCAAACAAAATATTAGTCTAACATCGACCGACCGATTGTCGCCAACTGTTTAATTATGCCGACTGTCCCGATTCATTAGTGCACTATGGCTTCAGGGACGGCCTCCGAATGGGATTTTTTATTGTTTTTTTTTACGAAGACAATATTGATGGAAAACTTAACCGCATTCAATTAAAAATAAATAAGGTCCTATCTCTCTTTCTCTTTCTCGTATCTCGTTAGTCGCGGTTTTCAGTACTGAAAATTACGCAATGACTTGCAGCCGCGTTGCGTCACATTCAGGGTTGCCAATTTGTGGGGATTTCCCCAAACTGTGGGGAATCTCAAGACGATTGGGGATTTTGTGGGGAGAGGCTCCATGTTGGGAATATGTGGGGAATTGGGGATTTTCAAATTTTACCAATTCAATCCAATATTACATTATAAACAAACTTCATTCTACTACGTATTCGGATATGGATCACTCATCCAGTAAATTCCTGTCAACATTTTTTTTGCATGGTAACGTTCCGTTAATTTCAACAAATTTTCGGGGAAAACTCCTGCTTAAACGAGGCTGAAAATACAGAGACAATCTTTCCTACAATGAATGAATGACCGATAGCACAGCGCGTCCAACTTATCTGTGCCGGTGGCTAAACACAGAACTAAAACTTAATGTACTGAATCTGTCATGCTGTTGCATTTTTCCTTGAAAAGCAGCGCCACCGTGAACTGCAAACTTAAACTGGTCATGCTGTACGCTTCGATTCGTCAGATACGTGATTGAAAACAACATTAAAATAATTTTATTGACCAAACAACGTTTTTTGACCATTAGACACAGTTTTTACAATCAATAAATTAAAATAAAAGAAAACCATCGGAAATTGCAAAAACTACATTTATAAAAGTAATAAAATAAGGCATATAAAACATTCGATTCAACACATCCTTTTTTGTAGGTCCCAAGTACGGCCCACGAGTCGTCTGGAGAGGTCAGGGTTGCCGACGCTCGTCTTTTGACCCTCATACATGCCTCCCTCACCAACATACGATAAAATAATACATCCGTCCCTCTCCCACAGGCCGCGACACTTTGCTTGACTTTTAACCCTTCACGTCATTGTCAGTACTATCCTTTTCTCACACACCGACTTTTTAATATTGTTGTTTCATTCAAACAGGTTACGACATATCGGTCGACATATGACCCGAGCATCGGTGTTTCTCTGTCCTTTTTTATCGTTTCGTGTAAGTGTATGTGTGTCCTTGTCTGCAGTGTCACGACCCTTACGACTAGCCACTTGAATAGATTAGGTGTTTTCGTACGAATGCGGGTTCAATATTCATTGATAATCGGTTCGTTGGCATTTTATATGCAAGACATTATGATTGTTTCCTTTAGCACTCGTTGTAAGTACCTAATGGTTTTATAAATCGCAGTACTGTCATTGTTTCTTTACTCTATAATTAATATTCGCCGAAGAATAAGTAGGTAAGAAGTGTTAGATTTGACAGGATCAAAGTTCAGGCATGAAACGACTGGTGACATTACTTTCAGTTCAATCCTCGATTATAGTCCATGAATTAGTAGATACCTACGTTTTCGTATGCATCTTTCATCATCTGCCTAGCCTTTTCCCAAATATGTTGAGGTCGGCTTCCAGTCTAACCGGATGCACCTGAATACCAGTATTTTACATGGAACGACTGCCTATCTGACCTCCACAACCCAGTTACTGGGTAATATGCTTCCCCTTGGTAAGACATCACATCATTAACATCATCTTTATCAAAGATTTATGAGCAGTAGATAGTATACGTTTTCGTTTGCTGATGAACCACCTTTGCAGCACCCACTATCTCCATCACCATCTCCATGACTCATAATAAAACCCATAAGGTAAAATATCCGCTCTTCACAGTAACAAAATACATTACATTAGTTGTATGTGATCAAAATCACGAAAAGTCTGTCACAATTTTTATTTTTTTCAGGAGCCATTTGTTTCACAGGCATTCAGGAGAGAGCAATGTCAGTAAAATTACTAAACGTTTGCTATAATGATGCATAATAAAATCGCGTCTCAGTACAAAATATATCTAAGATCGCAGGTTTTTCATCTGGAACGGCTCAGTAGCAGCCTGGAGTCTGGATTTGTGCCCGGTTGATGGGAAGGCTCGCCCCCTATTACATAGGACTTAAACATAACTAACGAAATGTGGGTGTACTATAGGTATACGTCTGCCTAACCCTTCGGGGAATACAGGTAACGGAGCACGGGATAAAAAAAATACCACCCACCACTGAAAAGTCTGGGCGGATATTCCATATCAATATTGACACTGACAGCTCTTGAACGCATTTATATGGGCTGAACGCTGAACGCGTTCAATTTCACTGGTGAAATCCGTACTTAGAGCATTTTTAAACACGATTAAGAACATAAGTTAAAAAAAAATGGGAAACGTCGCCGATTTGGTATATTATTACGTAGGTATATCAGTTGTTTAGTTTCTGAATCTAGAAGACTATATGCAGCGATGACTGTTTTCCAAAGACAAGATCATGTTGAACAACTCATTTTCTTGAGTAAAATGAAATTTTCCCCGTTGAATACATATTGGACTGGATATACCTGCCGTCATTGATACCTACTTTATATCTTCCAGAAGTGTCGAAGAATCCCGGCCTGCACATTTCACTCGCTCACACTCGCGGTGGCTGGTTCAACGTTTTTCTAACAGGTGACCTGAGACGAGACGGAGCATTCCGACCAACAACCGTACGGTAGGAGCTGCGAATGTGCGGACACGGCGTTTTTTTTCTATATGATATGTAACAGTAACAGAATCCTGTCTCTCAATATGATATGAACCATTTATGACTCTTTAATGTAAAAACATTGCGTATTGGTCTAAAGTGTTTTTCACCATGTCATGAAAGAGAATATTCTGGTTGACTTATGTCAGCCGAAACATTACATTCGTAAGTTGGCATTTTATATGCAAACACCACAGTTGGCAGAATGATCAGTGATTGCGTTGTATTTTTACGGGTGGAAAACACCATCACGAGCTGGACTAGGATAAACGATAACTTCTCATTCACGTAGGTAATGGGAGTTCTTTTGTTTATAGAACCATTTGCTCATAGGACGATTTGCTAAAGTGACGTTTTGATACGGAGGGAATGGAAACTGCTCGTGACTTTTGCGGTCCGGCACCCTAATTGCGTATTATACGATCAATAACAATCTGAATCGGTTTAAATCCATTGCTTCATAAGTTCTCAAAAAAAATCTGCTACACAACGTAAATAACGCAATGAATGTTGTTGAACTGTCAAAATGAAACAGATTAGTCTTAATCGGTTACGGAAATAAGTTACGCAATTAGATAGAAGTTTCTCTATTTTGGGGGCAAAAATATATGACCTAACGAACATTCATGAAATAGAGGTCAGACTCAGACGTAATGCTTTGCGAAACATTTGAAAAGTAATGTTTGGTTGCTTTGTTTCTACAAAGATATCTTGCATTTATAACAAACCTATAACTAAATAAACACCTCATCTCCTTCCTACATCGTTGAGAAGAAAGCGCGCTGGCCATCGCCGCGCGTGCGCTGCTTTTTTGCCGCGATGAATATTTATCGGCCGCCGCGGCCATTAGCAAACACAAGCGATACACTTTCAGACTGATTGGTGCTGTCTTACTGGTTCCTTTATACTAGTTTATATTACATTATCTACAACTATCTCATCAGTTGGGGGTCTACAACGTGCCGCTACAATGGCGACATTAATTAACACACGGGTAGGGCTAGTGGCCAGTAATCATAAAAATTATAATAAAATAAAATAATTGGTCAATTGAAAAAAAACAATTTTCAAACAACCTTAATAATAAAAACATAACAAAAATTGAGATCACTCTGTGTAAAAGATTCATTCATGAAGCTACCTACCAGCTGGCTTCTGTTCTATCGGCCCGATTCTTTGTCGGCATAATTTCTAAGAAATTGCGCGGCTTTTCTTCTATTCGCCTACATGATCCGTGACCCCGGCAAATGACCTCTTCGCTACAGTTCTTTAAGTACAGGTTGCTCCAAGAAGGTTAGAAAATTGTAAATAAATCAATAAATAAAAACGTTTAATGAAATTCAAATATTTCCTTAAAACGAATAGGCGAAATCGTATACGTGTGTTAAATTAATGTCACCATTCAAGCGGCACGCTGCTGTATATAGAAGCACTAGGAATAGCGTAGGATATAGGGGGCTGAAAAACTACGATAGTGTTCTGATGAAACTTTAACCTACAAGTATGTCGGACACTTCGTAGGTACTGATACTTATGAGAAAAGAGAAATATCATTTACTTTTAACTTTACAATACTAACTACAAAGTACTAAATTTTAAATGACTAAATTACTGACTATACAAATAAATACAAAAACAATGGACATGGAAACGTGCCCAAAAGTCTGGCAGCATTGCCACGTTGAATGGCAATGCTAATTCTTAGGCCAAAGAACGAGCCAGCCCTCTGGTCACGTGAAGTGTTGACCAGGCGGCGAGAAATGTCCTGAAAAAGAAGCCACGCACTCGGGCCCCATGCTCCCTGATAGCGGGGACATAACTGTGTCTGTCATCAACTAATGAAAACCTATAATAAACCGAAGATTAGATACCAATATTACTGATATTATCGAATTCTATTGGACGGAGACGGGGAGAACAGTTGCATTCATTGAGTAATTTTTAGTTTAGAGATTTCGACTAAGTGAGAACTTACTCTTTTTTTTGAAGTCTGTAAAAAAGTTTTTTTTTTTTAGGCTGGGACATCATCAAATGGCTTCTCCCGCTCTGGGCAGAGCGGAAGGGCGTGTCAGACTTTTACTGACTAAAACCCACCCGTGTTCCTTCAGTTGCCTGTCGCCAAGGTCCCAGTATCCCTTTAGGACATTCCCGCAACCCTGGTAGGCATCGGTCCTAGCGTACCCCGCCAATTGTGCTGACATCTCTTTGAGGCGCGCGTGGAACATGACGCGCCATCGACCCGGGCCTGGTCCATATCCGTCCGCAAGCCCGCGCCTATGGTGGCCGGGAATCCGCCTGGGATTCCCGACGCCCAGAGTGTCTCGGCGGTTAGGGGCGTGAGGGCGCAAACTTAGTCATCGCACCCTGGTAAAAGGACGATTAAAAACATTGAATAGAGAAGATTCTAAATACATATGCTTATGTATTGCTTTGCGTGTAAAGCCTACATAATTCACGTAACACTCATCGTAGTGAATAACATGTATCCACTTCATTCATCATGATAATATCCAATTTAATTTCGATAACTACAGTAATTACACACAGCTCGTTGTTCTATACTATGAAGTAGCGTGGACTAGAATTAAAAGAAAATATATATAAAACATTGAAAAAATCGGGAAATTCGTATTTCGTAAGTTCATCGGAACATGTTCTTTCTAAACCGCTTTCTAGCCAGGAATTGTTCCCCGTCCAATAAAATGTATGATTTGAACTCTTTATGCGATTTCACAGTTAAATCTACTATTACTGTTATTAATAGGACCATCTAATGATCATTTTCTTAATTGGACAAACATATAATGGGCAGATATTTTATCCAAGGATTGTATGATGGTCCGTGAAATTAAATGAACAGAAATGAGATGAGAAATGTCTGTGGGTATGTCTGGAAATGGAGTAGATTTATTTATATTGAAAATTCTTTGTGAAAGCGTATTCCCAGTCTATCACTTTATAAACAATCAATCTGTCTAGCCTTTTCCCAACTATGTTGGGGTCGGCTTCCAGTCTAACCGGATGCAGCTGAATACCAGTATTTTACATGGAGCGACAGCCTATCTGACCTCCACAACCCGGTAATTGTTTAATACGATACCCCTTGGTTAGCCTGGTTGTCAGACTTTCGGGCTTCTGACGGCTCGTAACGACTGTCAAAGATCCACAAATGACCGCCGGGATCAATTTCCGAGGCACGGTTGGTGGTGTTTTATCTGCTAATCGCGTTCTGTTTCATTGGTTAAATTTAGCCTAAGTATTACTTATTTATGTAAAAAGGCGTTGGTTATTTTGATTTATAAGAAATCAAGATTCTATCACTTTATAAACAAATAAGTACATTTTTGGAGGCCTGCCATGTATGATCTCAGGAAAGCGGGATGAGGCATTATCTTCAAAATACTCTCCTTCGGACCCTATCCTCGATGTACTTTTCTGGTTTTTCCGCTTTCCAGTAACTAACATTGAACTTACAAACAATATAATGCTTCATGGACCAAAGAGAAGTCAGGTGCAACACCTAGCAACGTCCCTGCCCGCAATTTGAATTTGAAATCAGAACGCAGGTCATTACGCGCTGCGCACACGCATAACTTCTTCACAGTCCACTGAACAAATCGTATAGGCCCGTTATATTTGCATTTTACTTGTAAAACCTTTCATTAGATATCTCATTAATATTGACGGAATGATGTTCGCACCTGTACAGCGAAAACTTACTAAGGGCGAATTTCACCAATGAAACTGAACGCGATCATCACATCTAAACCGAGTTCAAGAGCTGTCAGTGTCAATATTCCAAAGAAAATAATGACACTATCAGCTCTTAAACGTGGTTATCTCCTAATCGCGTTCTGTTTCATTGGTTAAATTCACCCTAAGTATTACTTATTTATGTAAAAAGGAGTTGGTTACATATTTTGATTTATAAGAAATCAAGGTTCTATAAACTTGTTCAAATTAAATATACTAATTGTGGTTCTCTCCTCAAAATACCAATTCAGTCACTAATCTACACGGTCCTCACATGATCTGACCAATAGAGACTTTGATCCCTGAGTTTTTTTCGCCATTTCTTGTCAGGGGTAATCAGATAGGAAATGTCGACTCCATCTAGCTTTTTTTTTTCTATATGACGTGTATCATTGATTCCGATATCCTATTTATAGAATAAACAATTTAATTTATTAATAATAGTTTATTTTTATAAGTCGTGGTGGTATCTAAGTAGGTACCTATAGTTGGTTTTCGTTGAAAGTTCCACATCACCAATAAAACTAAACAACTGTCCGTCTTGAAAACCTAATTTTTTTCATATTTATATAGTTCTATTATTGGATTATCGCCATTTTATGACTTAGTGACTTTTCGCTTTGTGGGGTCAATTTATCAGATACCATTTCGATTTAGTAACAAAATGATTTCGTACTTAGTATTTTAAGATTGGAGGTTGGACTACGCCCTCGGAATCAGGTCACAGACTCGATTTTGTGCCGGTTCCGCTTGCAAAATTTAAGATAAGACTAGCCTGTACTATTTGATAAAGTTACCTATTACGATTGGTCATTCAAGCTTAGTTAATTTATTTGCTCTATGTTAATTAAAGTAGGTAATACAAACTTGTAACTGGTTCTAAGTTGTGTTGATAAAACTTTAAAATTAAGCTTCACTAAAATAGGTAGGTACCTTATCATGAGTATGTAGTTTGTTTTACGTATAGATTGAATGACCCTTATAAGTAATCTATTAATTAATTAAATAACATAACATCACGCCTTAGTACCCAAAAGGGTTGGGCAGAAGTGTACCTATAGTACACCCACAACATACATATACATCTATTAATTAATTATGTTAATAATTACTGTCTTTAATATTGAGGTGGTTTTTCTCTGAAAAATGCAGAATTTTTACCGTTCAACAATTATTTTTCCAATTTTTCTAAGTCCAGAAATGTGAAGTGAAGTGCTTACAAGTCTTTATTTTCTGGTCCAATAAATGAATAAAACTGACTAGTGTATCTCAGTGAATACCTTATGTTTATCAGCACTGCTTAATCCATAAACACTTAACATTACAGCTGTTCTAACTTACCAGTGATCAAATATAGGCAGCAATAGTGCTTCATCGTGCTATAACAGCAGTATCCCTGCCTACCCCTTTTGGTTTAATAGCAGCCAGTCGGCTTAGTTAGCGGATGCCCATATTAATACTTAACAGCTGTATCAACGACCAGCTTTTCTCGACATTTTATGGACCATGTACTTGTTCGAATATATGTAGTTATTCCTTTTAAAAATAAATTTGTTAGACTCTTCAATTGGTTTTTTGCGTGCCCTGCGAGGCAAATTGGTTGAAAGAATCTATCTGTGGAAAGGCCTGTGATAGGCTGAGCTGTTTGATTGAAGCTATCTTTCTGCTGATCTCTCAGGATTCCAGAGATTTGTGTCAATTCTAACTACTGAGGTAGTTTTTCTTCTCGCTTTTCAGAACAAGTTGGAGGAAATAATTTGAAATAAATAAAATTATTTATATTTAACTTTAGTATTACACACTGGCACATTGTTGATCCAGAGTGCAAATATCACCTAAATATTTGTTTCATGAAGTTTTAAGTTATTTTCATTTAAACAAAAACTTTACGAGGAGCTCGTGGCTATGTAATAACAGCCGCACGGGTCGATCCATCAGGTTAAGCTACGCTTGCCGGGGTTGGTCCGTGGATGGGTGACCATCTTTACATACTGATACTCCTCCGTGCCTCGGAAAGCACGTTAAGCCGTTGATCCCGGCTGTCATTTGTAGATCTTTGACAGTTGTTACGGGTCGTCAGAAGCCCGAAAGTCTGACAACCAGTCTTACCAAGGGGTATCGTATTACCCAGTTACTGGGTTGTGGAGCTGGGTGGAGGAACTACATGTACACGTACGTACGTGTACACGTACATGGAGCGACTGCCTATCTGATAGGCAGTCGCTTCATGTAAAATACTGGTATTCAGCTGCATCCGGTTAGACTGGAAGCCGACCCCAACATAGTTGAGAAAACCCTAGGCAGATGATTATGGTTTAAGTTATTTTTATTTATTGTACGGTCCACCGAACGACATTAGTAACACTTGAACTCAACTGCCCTTCTAGTGTTAACAGTAGTTGAAATAAAGGCGTTGTCAAAGTCAAAATGTTACCACAGTCGAGCGGTTGACTGTACTTGGGGCTCCGGAATACATAAATTATTTCTATAGTGCTACTTGTACATCCGGACCTAACCAATGACAGTGTGTATATCTCCCAGGTCTACAGCACATTGTCTTTCAAAACCCAATCGCACGTACCCGAACTAAAACCCACTGCTAACAAGTCAAGATAAATTCCCTCATGTCCCAAAGCTTTCCCCCACAAATCTCTTAGAACGGAAATTAGTTCCACAATAGTATCTAATAAACTTTTATATAAATGTCTGAGGAATAACCGGCTAGCTTCAGAAGGCCTGCTTTCATTCCAGCTTATTAACAGGTTAGGTGACGTCCAGTTTTTGTCGGTTATCCGGCGAGATGTAATAATTACTGTTCAGAGGCACTGATGGACGTTTCCGCTGGTTTTTATGGCGAAGCAGTGTGGAAGCGGAGGCGACAGCGATTAAGTAGATGAGTGAGTGAGGTAGCTTGTGTTCTTGTTCAAACGGTCAATGTAGAATGTCTTCTTATGAATCGATTGTTCACTGATCCGGCCGGATGGTGCCACACAAAAGCTAGGTAGGCTTAAGGCTGTAGATACTTATACAGGGTTATTGGTAAAACACCAACAACCTCCTAAGGAGTCATTGTACTCATCATTATGGACAACTTTCACTACGGGAACAAACCTAGTATAACCTAGTATAACCTAACCAGTACATTTATGTTCGCATAACTCGTCAAAATGTACGGAACAGCAGTTTTTTTTTTCGCGAATTTGTATTTTTTCCCATAGTAAAAGTTGTTCATAATAATGAGTACAATGACTCCTTAAGAGGTTGTTGGTGTTTTACCAATAACCCTGTTTAATGCCATCCTCCCTTCTTCGTTAGAGCAGAAGTGGCCCAGTGGTAACGGCCGCGACTGACAAGTTGTAGGTCGTAGGTTCGAACCCCGACAGGTGCTTTAATTTGTGTAAATTATTTCATCTCCACAGCTCTCAAAACAGTGAAGGAAAACATCGTGAGGAAACCGGCATGTCTTAAAACCCAAAATTCAAAGACAACTGTGACATCTACCAACCCGCACTGGGCCCGCGTGGTAGCCCACTACCTCTAACCAAGTGGAGGCCTACTGTGTCCCAGCAGTGGGAACATTATAGGCTGATTTTGCTTCTTCGTGGGCGTCGTAGAAGTATAGGATATACTTGAGTTGTTAATATGCAACCGCAAACGTAACCCTAAATAATTGTAAAATTGAACAAAATTTAAATTATTGTTGTAATTATTGTTGTGTTTGTTTTTGTCGCTTCATATAAAGATATTTTTTTTTTTTTTTTACTGTGGCATCCCTCTTTATTTCACAATGTCTTTGCAGCGGTTTTAACATAAGGAAAATAAAAAAAACCTAATCCTAACTTAATATTATAAATGCGAAAGTAAGTTTGTTTGTTACGCTTTCACGTTAAAATGGCTAAACAGATTTGGATGAAATTTAGCACATGGGTAGACCTGGAGAAGGTCATAGGCTTCTTTTCATCCCGATATTACCACGGGATCCAGACTTATGCGGGTGAAACCCCGGGGCGCAGCTAGTAAAGTAATGATACCATGATACCGACGGCACTTCTTTTCCACGCGCTCCTTATCAAATCAAATCTTTATCTGCTATTCCATAAATCAAAATACGACCCATATGTGCGTCATTTCCTTACAAACTCCCTTTAAAAACAGTACAGTGACGCTACAAGTATGACAGAGGGGCGTCATCGTCATGGGTCGCGTGCCATAATATTTCCACAGCCATATTATCTACCGTCTTACGCCTACCCATTGTGTTCCGAAGTTTGTGTACAATACCATCGTGTTTGCAACTAAACTAACTATTATTGTGTTATGCTGTAGTTGGATCACTTATGTGAGGCGAATGATCGCTTGTCATGAAACGCGTAACGTTAATGAACTGTCTTCAAAGCATGTCTCTTCTGTTACTTTAGATATAAAGCGTGAAAAAATGCGTACCTTACCCTCACATTTCTCGAAAGAATGACATATCTGTCAGCCTTTCGAGAAATGTGAGGGCATATTTTCGCCACCAGTTTCCAAAATATTCTATTATTACTATTATTAACTAAGGGTTAGTATTATTAATTAAGTACCACACACATTTATTTGCAGCCCTGCCACACGAGCACACGGACAGTGTCTTAAAATTGGTGCATCGTGCTGTTCGGCTATGGTTTTCAAAATACTGTTGCAGCTGACCCTACCTATCTAACAACTTTTCAGTTGCATAAGCATAAATATAATCAGCTTATAATGTTCCCACTGCTGGGACACAGGCCTCCTCTCCTTGAGAGGTAGTGGGCTATAATCTACCGCGCGTGCCCAGTGCGTGTTGGTAGATGTCACATGTCTTAAAATTTTTGGTTCCGGTTTCGTCACGATGTTTTCATTCACCGTTTTTCAGAAGCCAAAGCCTTCAAGAAGTGAATCAAACTCACTCAAACTTAAAGCATTTATTTCAATTAAACCATTTACATGCACTTTTGAATTGTCAAGGAGTCAGTCAGTCAGAAATATGAAGCTAGTTGCCCATTCCAAAGCGTAGTAGGTACCTATGGAGAAGAACGGGCAAGAAACTCCATGGACACTCTTTTAAATCAAAATATTGTTACAATATAATGGTTACATCATTCATGTTGAAATTATAAATGTGAGAACAATGAGAAAGCACGTTAAAAGCGTCCGCAATTATAAAATAAGAACAATTCAAAAATTAAAATAAGCCATGGCAGCTAAGAAATGACCAGTCACAACTGACGGCGCCCGTTCACGAACATGACGCATGGATCAGCACCATTCAGCTCAACCATTTTGAAGGGAGCTAAATGATCCAACACATACGCCACCATCAGCGAGACATTTGAGTGAACATGACATTCCCAGCCGCCAGGGCACATTCAAGTCAATGAAATACAAAATACCCGGTAAATGGTAGCTCTATAGTACATAGTACTCACACCTGTGCAATTATATAATACAAAGGAGAGATTGAGTTTATACAATGCAAAGATAGTCTTACAATCTTCAGCAGCTCCAACAACATTTTCGAATGTTAATTAGTTAGTTGTGGTTGTGGAGCAGGACCAGCATTAAGCCAAGCATTTTTATCAGAGATGTAATCCTCCAACTTTAATATGCCTGCCTAAATTGTAATCAACTTTAGATTTTTATTCTGCACCGTTCATATCAATAAACTAACAATCTTTTCCTACAACCAGGTAAACAGTAGACCACGTTATAAGTAGCAGTTAACCCGCTCAGCCGACGTAAACCGAAGGAAGCAGAGATACAAGGGGCGGGTCACCTCGGTACACCACAAACGTATCATTTGCCACGGTCACTGCCCAGCTCTATTGAATTCTGAGGGTTCACTGTGTGACATATGGCAATTGTGCGTACAGTCGTAAATAGGGGGTAGGGTTTGACGCTTGATGGACTTCTTGTGTTGATGTTTGAGGAAACGATATACGAGCGTTTCTTTTTACCATTATTTTATTAGAATTATCTATTCGGTGAAAATACTAATTCCCATACGGTTTTGGCTCATTCAATCTTACACGGCAGATAGAGAACATCTATATTTGTTTAATTAATCTTGATGTAGTTAACGATGGCCCAAATTGATTGCATCTGTCTTCTGAATTTGTTGCTCATTTCTTTTTTAATCAGCTCTTATATTATAGAACTAAGACTAAAAGAAATGATTCACGAATAGAAATTTTCCATTTCTAGATCGATTAATCAAAGATCACCCAAATACCAGACAGTGCAATTTATTTAAAGCGATTCATCTATCCGTGTATCAGTTTCATTAGATATACAAACACGCTACATGCAATCACACCAAACTCATTTGCTGCTTGAGCAGTTTTTCCACCTTTCATGAAACACAAGATCCACATTTTTGTGATTTATTCAAGTTGTATGCTCACTACTTTAACTTTAAATTTAACTCATCTGTTCACCCATTTCTCAAAATGTCTCGTATCTATGTTTTCTTTTCCAGAGAAATGGAAATATCGTGTTTCTGGATGAACCAGACGCGCAGTAGGTATCTACTTAGATTTAAAATAAAATATTATCACTTAATTAAACTGAATGTTAATTTTGTTCGTACGTGTATATTCATTGTGTAGTAGACTTTCAACTTCATTTTAAAGGTTGATAAGAGTGGCGAGAAACGACAATCTGTATGTTACTAAAAATTTTGTTTGCACCTGAGGGGCAATTCCCGTATTTTTAAGAACGTTCGCATTCGCATTTCATTCGCAATCTGTCAAAAATACATACAATCAATTTACCAACATTTTTGACGAGTTTGACAGATTGCAACTTGAATGTGAACATTTTTTAAGTACGACAATTGGCGCTCTGATTTTGTTCAACAGTCCCCTAAGCGGCAGTTACAGTAATGGCACCGGCAGGGCTCGCCATAGATCACAACTATACAAATATGGAGACAGGCTGTTAGCCTATAACCTGGCCACAATACACGTTTCCTGTAGGCAATTTCCGTTGTATGACAAACTACGTATTGTTATTAATTTATGAAATAAAGTTACTGAAGCAAGCCAAGTTATGTCAATTTATGTAAAGCATAGTTTGCTATTTTCATCTCATTTATTTTTGGCTAATTTCAACCATTCATCATCCAACGTTTGATTATATTCTAACAAACAGATGTAAATCTATAATCTATGTTCCTTTCAACTTATGTGTACTGTCAAGTTAAATTAATGTACATACCTCGCTGTTCATGAGCGTTTAATATGCGTTCTTCCATATTGTAATACTAATAACATTTACCATGTACCAATGTAAAACAATTCAGAACTACTTAGCTACAAGTTTTCCAACAGTTCCAACTAAAGTGGTCATTACAATAGTAGGACGTTTTCCCGCCCAAAAGAGCAAGATGGCGTCATGGGAGAGCGCGCATGCGCCGAGCCACGGGAGCATAAACCACAACTGACAATAAAGCACAGAAACGCAGTAAATATTAACGATGGGACTTGATACTTTATTTAGTACTTAATTATTAATAACTGTCTTTTTTCTAGAATCGAATGGTTTCAGTATTCATTCATTCATCAATCCTGAAAAAAATACAAGGTAATATTTTTTTTTGTTAGTTGTAGGTATCTAGTTAAATACATACGATCGTAAATGTATAGACAGAGAAATGTGCCAGGTGTGTTTGAAAAAAAAACACCATGAAAACTAGCCATTTCGATTAAAAATAATTTAGTTCAGTTTATAGGTATTTTTCCGTATAAGAACGAAATTTACATCTACTTCTAAGTACTTGGAGAACCTATCAGTTATGTCAGTGTGCCTTGGGCATTCACGATTCGCATCAAACAATTGGTAAGCAGACGATGTAAACACACTCTTTCTATAAACACAGATCATAATGCTCTCATGGCTATTTCACCTCACCAAACTGAAGCAAGTAGATTCAAAATAAGCGCATATCTCAGCCCATTCACTAACCGATCAACTTTGTTTGCAAAAATTACAACAGACGTTATATTTGCAAACAAACAGTAATCAGTGCGTTCTTGTGGCGCGCTTGAGAAAACCGGACAGGCGGGCGTTCTCACGGGGAGACGACTTTTCCATAGATGTCGACACATTAGGGAAAATTGTACCTTAATTTAGAGTAACTTACCTATATTTTTTATTGAATCCATATTTAGCTATTGAATCCTGTCGATGAAGATGTAGTTCAGAGTAATGAATCGTTAGGTTATTGCAGTCCTGAAACGTGAACCTACTTGGATGCTGAAAACCACATAATATTGTAGGGCCCGATCACACGTATCACAACGACAACACGTGGACGGGCGCTAATTTGTATTAAAATGAATAGTTTATTCACACGAAACACATTTGACCGACAAAATCAACCGAGTGGGTGATACCAACCACATAAAGGCCACGTGGCAGCCACAACGCAACCACCGGCGAGACCGCGCACTAGCGGCCGTAGGTATACATCGCAAACACAACGTAACATCGACGTCTTCCTCTACGAAAGTCGATCTGTCTGTCTGAAAACACTTAACTAGCCTCAACGTAACCTCATCGCAACTTCTACTAGTGACAACGCAACCACATCAAAATTTTCTAGTTACCACAACACAACTGCAAAACGCTGAACCACTGCTAGCCCACATTTTGTCGCTGCGACTTGGTGTGATTGTGGTACGTGTGATCGGGCCCTTAGCCTTTAGGTATTTTTATGGGTTATTAATTTTTTTATAAAAAGAAAATACGTTTTGAAACATAATCGGTGTTTAAAAACGCATAAGAGAACTGTATCTTGTATAATTATGGACACGTTAATTTACAACACGTGGTGTTATAATTGGATTACGAATATAAATGGTTTGCATTAGCATAATCTCATATTAATGTTGCTATTGCATCGGTGTTAGCAGTTTTATAAGACAGTTTATTACAAACAAGACCTGTCGATGTTAATAAGTTAATGTAAGACAAGTAACTTACTTATTGACAGGAAAAATAAATGTTGAGCAAAAGCATTTGTTCTACTTTAAAACACGTTACAATTTACAATCTATTTATACTATCTATTTGTACCTACGGTCTAAAAGGCCAAATAAATTAACATTTTATTTGACTTCAGAATCAAACCCAAAAATCTAACCTTGACTGGACTCTGCTCCGTTTTCCACAATAAAACTAATCCAGTCACTTACCGACATGCTATTGTTGTTTTCAATAAATTGCAAGCAGAACTACACCAATCGGACGTCATGGAAAGCACCCATTATTCTGTCCCCCGTGATATATGCATTTACCGTGTAATTGCCCGCGAGGACTGTATTTTGTAAAAATGAGCCTCTTCCCGGGGAACTATACGCGTTTTCATTTCACATTGCTCCGTACTTTGGCAAATTATACACCGTTCGCAATGGTATAATGTGCCTATGAGAAAATATTTCTAGGGTGTGCCAAATTCAGGGCCCGCATCAGTTGGTTTGTAGGCAGGTAAAGGCATTCCAGGGTATTTTTTTTATTTTAGTTCACGAGCTTCCTCTGGAGAAATTTAGAAACTCGTAGAGACAGAGAGATATAAAATGATGCCATAATTTGCTAGGCTAGTAAGCTCTGCAACTCCTAAAGATTATTTTAATTCTGTTTTTTTGGATCGAAACCACGTTAAACTACATCAAAAAAATCGAAACACTTACGTTTTTATGGTTTCGAGTTTCTAAATATACACATTTTTCTGATAATCCTTACAAAACATAAACTTGCAAGGTGTTTCGATTTTTCTGATGAGAAGAGAAAGAATACCGTCTAAATTGAATACGGAGCCGTAACAACGGGTTCGTCCCTGGAGGCACCGATCCCGCAGGTACACTTTCTGGAGGGCCACGATTTGTAATTATTTCGATAAAGTCGATTAAAAGTAATCTATATAAAATGTCTTAAACCATTAAAAAAAACTGAAATACTGACTACCACAGCTACACCATCATTATCAAGTCAACATCTTATTACCACTGAACCTTACCGTTTCTTTTGACATCAAAATAACGATTCAATTCTCAGTTCCATACAGTTATTGTTCCGGCCACTGGTTCCTTAATAAAGTGGGTACACCATCGAGCTTGTACCTGGCGGGGTATAAGCACATCACTCACGGTATAACTATGTGATTGCCCAAATTACTGACAGCTAACTGCCGTAGACAATAACTGTAATAACTGATTGAGATGGTTAGTTTGACGACGGTTTAAGTGACGGCGGTTTAATTGAGTTATGAATTTGTAGGCTTCGTTTTTGAGTAACTTAATAAAATTTCTGTAAGATTAGGGTAGTTCGTTGTTTTAGGCAAGTACAGACCTTGAGTTTGGCAGATAGGTAGTGCGCGCAAAATAAATCTGATCGCGGCTGAAATCAGAACTAATAAGTATGTCACCGTCTTGTCGTTTATGTAAGGTCAAACTAATTATAGAATAATTAATTAATTAATTCATATTAAGATTTAATATTTTAAATATTACAGTAGGTATAGAATTAAGCACGCCAGCGCGTCCATGTCACATGCACGGTGAAGCTCTGGAGAATAGGAGATAACTTAGAGTAAGAGGAGATAACTAAAGTTGTTAATCTCTCCCATTTCTATAAATATAGATACAGCTATCTGTTTACCTTGCCTATAAAACTCGTCGAGTCTCATATTTTTAGTAAATCGAAAACAAACCGAATATTCCAATTATTCTTTAGGTAAGTAAATTTTTTTGGTAAAATTTAGGGTTCGTGGGTAAAACACAAGTATTCAGCTACATCTTTAGTAAGACTGAAAGCCAACCCCAAAAATTGTTGGGAAAAGGCTAAGCAAATAATAAAGTTAGGTACATTTTCCAAGAAAGTAGTCAAAATATTCGAACATATATAAAATTCTTAATACTTTTATCTGCCTATCAAATTATAACCCACTAAATCTTCATTCATAAGTTTCACGTCCATACGTCATCTTGAACAATAGAGTAGTTTCACGTACGGAACCCGATGCATCATGTAGTGTCAAAATAAATGGCGGTCAGCTATACTCAGCATAATAGAGTCGTTGATCGTCAAACGACGATGTTGTTCTAATGATATTATTCGCTCTGATTCTATCTAGATTTATTGTTTGCATTTCTGGATGGCACTGAACTTGTGTTTTTATTTCGTTGGTATAAGAGGCAAATTGTGTTTGAATAAAAAGCTGAGCAATAAAATAATGGACCCGATGGGTTTGATAGCCTGAATGGATGATGGTTATAATCTGATAGATGAATTGAATATGATTTCATAAAACAATAGAAATAGTAGTGAGCGACTGAGCTATGATCAAGAATATTCCCTACAAGTCCGGATTTGTGATCGCGGTGCACTTTAACATACGTTTTTTTTTCCTCAAAAAATCAATCTGCCTAGCCTTTTCCCAACTATGTTGGGGTCGGCTTCCAGTCTAACCGGATGCAACTGACCACCAGTATTTTACATGGAGCCACTGCCTATCTGATCTCCACAACCCAGTATCTGGGTAATACGATACCCCTTGGTAAGACTGGTTGTCAGACTTTCGGGTTTCTGACGACCCGTCAAAAACTTTCGAAGATAACAGCCGGGACTAACGGCTTAACGTGCTTTCCGAGACACGGAGGAGTCTCGGTATGTAAAGATGGTCACCTATCCACGGACCAACCCCGGCAAGCGTAGTTTAATCTGATGGATCGACCCGTGCGGCTGTTATTGTTTAGCCACGAGCTCCTTAAAGTTTTTTTTTCTCCTGCATCCGTATAACCTTTTGATTTTCTCAGTCTAAGTTCCGTTCTCCTGCAATGTGTAACACTCTGTAATATCTTCCCTCAACGTGAAACAAGGAATTCGCTCATTAACATGAAATTGAAACAAAATAATTATAAAAATGCCCACGATCTAGTTGAAAAGAACGTGGTGTTATTAGAAAGCCCTGTTCTAATTGATGGACGGAATAATAAGTTAATAACTATGTTTTATACTAAACAACGGGCGAGCCGCTCGTGTGCACTCGCTAACTAATCGTTTAAACGCCTAACTGTTCGTTACCGGTAACCATGTGAGTTTAATTTATTATATTATACTAGCAACCTGCCCTGACTTCGCACGGGTAGCAGAGCATATTATATGCTTATTTTTTTTTCTATTGTTGTTTCGTATAAACCTGTTGCATTGATGTTAGATCAAAATGTAACTCATGTTCATCCTACTTGGAGTATTTTTAATGTATTTTATTTCCAATTCTACAAATATTTGAAAAATTAAAGAATAGATAAATATTGTTTTCATATAACTCTATTGGTTTCCGTGGCTCACGCCAGTAAAGTTCCCAGTCGGCATGATTTTTCCGACATCTTCAACAATCAACGTCATATTTCAGCCAATTTACACAAAACCTTAATTAATTATACACCTAAACCTTCCTCATGAATCACTCCGTCCATTAGTGAAAACCGTATCAAAATCCGTTCGATAGTTTTTCAGTTTTTCGCGTCCAGACAGACAGATAGACGCTGCGGTTGTTTATAATACTTGTTTTATAATATGTAGTGATACCCATCTTTTATAATGGTAATATAACAACCGGTCTTTGATCTAGTTTGCCATGTGAAATTCAATTTGGGAGCTGTTAGTTGCGTGTTGATTAGAGTGTATAATTATACGTTTCCAATATTAGTAATGTTACTGATCATCATAACTCTAGTCGTTTCTCAACTATATAAATTCCTGACAACTTCCTGTTCATGTTGCTCGAAACGACTGCAATTTGATTGACCTTAGGCCCTAGACAAAGGGACATCCTATATATATGTTATGGACCAAGTAATAAATAGGGGCATTTTTCATAATGCCCGCGCATTATTCATAATGACAATGTACTTAGGGCGAAATAATTAATTATAATTTGAACTTCCTTATTTATCACATTGCCTCGTCACTATAAATATTGTCATGTGGTCTTTGGGCAATCTAATAAAACACAGGTATTTAATTATGGTAAAGTCATCATAGGTCAGCAGAGTGTCTATGAATGGAAAGATTTTATTTGATTGTAAATATTGATTCTACGTTTGAAATCATTTATACAATCTAGCTAGTTGAAAACCTAAGGTTAGATCAGTTTTGGAACTCCTGTCCTGTGACAAATCAAGATCAAAAAACGATCCTAACCTACGTTGCTGATTGGCCAGTTTTGGAACTTGGGTCCTGGAAAGCCAATTATTTTTAAAAGATCAATCGGAGCCGTGCACCTAGCTTCTGACGTTTCATAAGTGCCCATGTAGGTTTATGTAAATAACTTATTTTGATTCTGATGTTGTCCTGTGAGAAATCAACGTAAGATCCTTAAAAACCTAGGCAGACATATCCGCTACCGACCTTGCTGATTGACAAAACTTTTCTCAACAGCATGATCTTAGCTCGTATAAAATGTATAAGAGTTGCCAGCTGCAAAAATTAGGAGCATGTTCTGAGTTAGTTCAGTACTTCTTCTTAAAATTATCCACGGGTCGCTCTAACTACTCATAATAAGTATTTTCCACATGGCTCGCTCTTATTAGAAATGGCATCAATTTTAATAAATCACCCTCTTGTAAGTCGGTTACACCGGATGTGGTTCAACCACTGCCTCCGGGTCGCTGGGCACCTAACTGGTCATTTTTGTCAACCGCTTGCAATCATAGCGACCATACAACCCTACGTGTAGCGGTGTAATGACGGATGGTTGTTTGTCTGCTTTCCAATAAGTATGGATTTAAAACCAGGCGTGTGACTATGAATTCAATCTATACCAAGATAAAGATGTGTCAGAGAGGACCAATGAAACTTCGCAACACAGAATATTTCCCCGGGTACCTGAAGTATGAAGACTACCTAAATGAAAAAACAGCATTGACAAAAGGGAACGAGCGGTAACCAAACATACTTATTTTAACCGTATCACTGTCAAAAATAATTTAGGTAACTCTAAGTACACGTCATAGAATCAGAATTTCAAAAAAACTTTTCAAGTCGTAGTCCAAAGCTCAACAAGCTTTTTTTCAACCTAGAAACAAAATCTAATAGTCTAACACTTATCATTAATTTTTTTAAACAAGAACAAAACGAAAATATAAACACCAACAAAACTACACAAGATACTTTCTCATAAAAACTGACAGCTGAAGACATATGGAGCTATTTGAAGAAGCAGTGGTTGCGGTCAACCGACCGATCTGAAACCATCAGTTAGGTTAAAAAATGCAGGCAGAGCCGCTAGGCGCGCCTAGTTCGCGAGTAAAAACTAAACGTGTTGACCTGGCAGGCGATACACTCGGGTGCGCATACTCAATCGTGACCTTGGATTGAAGAAGGGACGTGGATGCGGTATGTCGAAGATGTAGGTACCTAAAGATTTACGTATATAGCGACTGTAATTCTATGGAGAAATTCATATGTGTGGAGAAGGGCGGGAAGAATATTGGTGAGTGAGGCGAAGTCTAGTTATATGTTTTCATAATTAAGGTCCCTGAGCACGATACGAAAATCTCGCTTCTTGTCAAAGTAAGTCAGGGCACACGCGACATAAAATACAACACAAAATGTACCTACGTGTAATGTTCTACATCTTGCTCCCAAAAGATCACGATGAACAAACTTATGAAAAAAAAAAGAAGATAAATCAAAGAAGTAGAACAACCGCATCCTTCACTTCACGACTCTACAGCCAAGTCTAATGAGCGTTCTTGTAATAAAGGCGAAGATGTGTAATTGGTCGGTAGGCACGCGCCCGCCACGCGCTGCGCTCGCGCCGACTCGCCTCACCTATCGCGATGCCACTTTTTACTCCACCACTTTTTGCCTACCCGCCGTTTTTACCTTTTTACATCTCTCCCGGAAGAATTTTATATGCAGGCAAAAGTTCATGGGTGTTTTTGCAGCCATTGATTTTCTAGAATGTGGTTTATGGCAGCAGAAGATTTATGGGTTTGTAAAGGTCATGTTATATTAAATAGGAGGGAAAGAAAGACCGGAAGTTGGACTATTTCTATCCTAACTATGTATATCCTAACTTAATATAAATGCGAAAGTGAGTTTGTTTGATGGTTTGTTTGCTACGCTGTCACGCTAAAACGACCAAACGTATTTGGATGAAATTTTGCACATTGATAGACCATGACCTGGGTTAGGACATAGGGTACTTTTTATCCCAATATTCCCACGGAATCCAGACTTATGCGGGTGAAACCGCGGGGCGCAGCTAGTAACATTATACATGCGAAAATGAGTTTGTTTGACACACTTTCACGCTAAAAAGGCTGAACAGATTTAGATGAAATTTGGCACATGGGTAGACCATAACCTGGGTTAGGACATAGGGTAATTTCAAACCGCAACGCTTGTGGGTGCGGGGCGCAGCTAGTAGACCATAATTGGATAGGAACTTTAGATACTTAGTAAATAGGTAAGTTTATATTTTTCGGTATCATAACTTTATCGGGCATGGCTGCAAGCAGGAGGTATTTGTTATCATCATCCGTTTACATTGCTGTTTAAAGAGCGTAACGATACATGCATTCTTAGCAATCTTGTAAGAAAATTACAACATTCAGAAACATACAAAAAAATAATTGTGTTTGGAGCATCGTTTGCCAAATTAAAATGGCGGATAGGACGGGTCATAATCATAATGCTATTTTCTCAGGCCCAAAAAACATCTTGGCCCCACGGGATCTTTTAAAAACCAGATGAGGAAAAAAGCTAAATGTTACAAGACTTGCAAGTGGATTTTGATAGAACCGTAAAACATGACACACTACAATTTTTTTTTAAGTTAGGTCGCTATACCAATACTTTTTTTTACTCTAGTTCAAAGGCTTCTGGGATTTTTCAAAAAGAATAATAAAAAAGTCCGTGGGGCCAACCATTTTTTTGGGGCCCGAGGTGATTGCACATGACCCCTCCTATCCACCATTTTCATTTGGCAAACGATGCACCAAACGCCCTGTAGATAGAGGTACCTACTTAGATCCCTAAAATATTCTAATCTAAAAACTACATGGCACCTTTTTATTTTTTCAATGTTTTGAAACAGATTTAGAAAGTCAGGTACAGTCTGACTCCCATTTCATTATAGAAAATCTGAATAATATGAGGAAACTATAAACAACTAGGAGGTCAAAAATTATCCCACGGGAAGGTACTACAGGGATAAAAAGGTATCCTATGCCCTATTCCGGGTCGTGGCCTTAATATGCCATGTTTCATCCAAATCCGTCAAACGTTTTATTGTGAAAGCGTAACAAACAAACAAACTCAATTTCACATTTAGTTACGATAAGATTTATCATTCGATTACCGGTTTCCTAAAATCTACATTATTGCTACAGTATCGCCTAATCAGTCATTCGCAAAATGATCTTCTGTCAATAACACAGTCATTATAGGCTTGTTGTTAGTGCTACCAAGATGTTATCATTTCTTTACATGCACAAGGCAAGCAACGGATCATATCATCACGCTCTGTTTAACAGACAGGGTACGCAGAGGTCCGAGTGGTAGCAATATCAGGTGAAATCTGATTCATCATTACAAGGAACAGTTTTAAATACGCTTACGTTATATTAATTATATGTATATGTATAGCGATAAGGAAGCCCATATATGGACAACAATGGAGGTGTAAAAGCCGACTGAAAACCGTAACTAGAAAATATTCATACAAAATAATATTGCCATACTTGAATCAAATAAACCAAACAGTAAATCACATTATTAAAAAAATAAAGCTCTCAACGAAACAAACAAGGTAACAATAAAACTAATTATTGCGTCCAATAAAGGCTTTCTTCTCAGTGCAAAGGTTGTTAGTGCATGCAATTGTTGGCTGCGCACGCGCCGCGCCGCTCCGTCGCTTTCACGATAACCGTATTATTTTATTAGATCTCTTTATTGTTTCTAACTGGAATGCTTATGAATTGTTTTTCTTTAAGACTAGTTAAAGAAATAATGCTTTATGTGCCGTAACGCATATTCATATGCATAAATCATATTGTCATTAATTAATTACAGAATGATATGAGCAATTATTTGGAACGGTATGTATTCGAATTCGTAGCCTTAAGCATAGAAACCGGAGGCGAGGTCGGTATTTGTACATTTTCGATATTGATAATAAATATGAAATGTATTTTTGTAGGTATCTCTCGTTTCACAGCAGCACTTTATTATAGGACTCTCTTTATCTTACTAACTTTAGGTGTCATAAGAGATCTCCGACTTCCACAACCCTAATAGAATGCTTAATCACGAGTGTAGTGACCTTACAACTGAATCCCTAAATCTCGACTTTGAACACCCAAAGAAAAAATTGGCCAATTTTTCACATTGATAATGTGGTCTATTAACAAATCATTCGAACACTCAACTCTGCACAACTTAATAAACAATAACAATTTTCAATTCAAGGAACAGCAACAAAATAAATATTTATTAAATTGATCCCCCAATCGATTTTACATATTCTATAAAGAGTGCAAATGGGTAGGCGTATTCATAGCCCGGCTAGGTGGTTAGGTGGCCTGGTGTGCCGGCTAGCGGCTCCATAAAGCATATATTCAATTATCATCAGCAGAGCCTTCACACTTGGTAATTGGTGAGCGCTTCAACACTTACGATACTGCTGTGGGGTGTACACATGTCAGGTGTTTATGTACACCGAAACAATTTTGAGAGATTGCTGAAATCACTGTGCTTTTTTTTTATGTACCTGCCAGGTTTGCGGAATAGTCCGAAAGGGATACCGGGACCCTAGCAACAGGCAACTGAAGGAACACGGGTGGGTTTTAGTCAGGAAGAGTCTGACAAACCCTTCCGCTCCGGCCAGAGCGGGAGAAGTAACTTGATGATTTACCAACCAAAAAAAATGGTGTTTATGTACACCGAAACAATTTTGAGAGATTGCTGAAATCACTGAGCTTTATACTGATTTCCAATAAAAACAATCTCCAACGTATTTATTTGATACAAACTCAATCTTTTTGTAAATGGTACATAATTTTAATGTGAGTTAGCCATCTCATGCGTAATATCAGAGATTACTAGATTTCTAAAAATTTTCATATGCATGGTTTTATCAGTAAGAGCAGTGGTGGCCCAATGTTAACGGTCGCAACTTCGAGTTGTAGGTCATAGGTTCGAACCCTGACAGGCGCTTTATTTTGTGTTAATTATTTCATCACCACTAATCTCAAAACGGTGAAGGAAAACATCGTGAGGACACCGGCATGTCCCAGAAACAAAAATTCGAAGTCATGACGTGACATATACCAACCCGCACTGGGCCCGCGTGGTTGATTACGGCCCACGCCCTCTCACAGAGAGGCAGCTGTGTCCCAGCAGTGGGAACATTATAGGCTTATTATGCTATGCTTATGCTAGTTTTATCTAAGAAAATCCATCCGCGATAAAGTTAAAGAAGTTGTTGTTCTTTCTGATACAAAATAGTCTGTTTGGCCGAAATCCCCATCCCGGTATAAAATTTTATTTGAACTATGTATTAATATTTTCTTATTTAATTCTCATTCTGTTTAATTTCGTTCCATGTCCCGAGATTATTAATTGGCCGTTCACATGGTCACCCTTACCGGATAGTACTTGAATTATAATGACCATTGGTTAACGATTTCGCACTCTACCCGACTTTCAGAAAACGGTACACACAAAGTAAATCAGAATTGTACTCAAAGATTTTAATGTTTATTAAAATCAACGGCTATGGTTCATTTTGCAGTACTTACTTATTAAGACCGGGGAATTAATAGTTCAGACAACCTGATTGAAATAAACAGCTGACTTTTAATGTGATGACATTTTCACTTGATATCATAGGCTTATTCCAACTATAAATTAAATACGTAAAATCAAATGAATAACATGGATTCAGTCATTCAAATCAATCAAAATAGTCATTCACTGATTTGCATCCGTAACTTCACACTTTCGGGTCCGGTTGAAAACCAGCGTCAGGCACTAGTTGTCTGGCATTTTTGCTGAACTGGGCCTTTTTGGCGCAGCCGTGAGGCACACTCCCCTGATAATGTCCTACTTTACCTTCTCAATTTGTTTCTTTATTTTTATTTTGTTATCTGCTGTATATTGTGTGCCTTTTAGTCTGTGCTGAATAAATGTATTTTCTTTCTTTCTTTCTTTCAGTACCTACATGATTTTGAGCCCATTCTGGACCCCCAAGAGTTGTCATTTTTTGTCGGTTAATTTAAAAAAATTGTTGTTCCATACATTTTGGCCGCGTATTACACTCTTATCTAAGATTTTTTTTTTATATTCGACGAAATATTTCGTAGACTCATGTACTGAATCCGTGGTAATTCAGGTTGCACGTCGATGTCAATGCCACCCCGTATACCTCTAGTTAAGGTCCTATGTTTTAAATATATATGTAAATTAAATTACTTCAATAAACATTTTATTTCGATGAAAACATATTGAAGGATGTATCGTTTTTTTTTTATATAGAAATATTATGGTCTTTCAAAAATGATACAGTGTCCCAATCATTTCATTGATTTTAAAACCGTTGCTCAAGTAACATCAAAAATATTTATGGTTACACTGACGTTCTTAACTACGTAACTTCAAGCAACGTTTATAAATATGGGGTTTATGTTTGTTCAGACTCACTGAGACCACAACAAACTTTATTAAGGTCAGAATAAGCTAACGTTTTCACGCATACATTTCCAACGAGCTTTAGCCACAGGCTTTAGACTTTACCTTGAGAATTTATCGAGTAGCTCCTAAGTTCTAATCATAGGAAATCAACACACTACCATTGTAACTACTTCTTGTTCTATTTGAGTATCCGGGTCCTAAGTATCACATTCAATTATTATTCCGTCTGGTTTTGTAGCATTGTATTTAGTAAATTAACCAAAAGACACGACTTTGTCTACTAGATAAACGAATATTGGAAGGTTTGGCATCATAGCTTGTAATATTCATAATGAGATAGTAAGATAAGATTAATTAGGCAGGTTAGTTATGGTAACATTGTGTGGTTGGAAGCATACATTTTGGCATTACAACTGCATCAGTTATTCGATCGCCCCATGTTAAATACTGGTACTCAGCTGCATCCGGTAAGACTGGAAGCCGACCCCAACATAGTTGGGAAAAAGGCTGTAATAGGCAGATAGATTGATAAGTAAGTCATAAGTCATTTATTCATCACTACATATTATAAAACAAAGTCCTCCGCCGCGTCTGTCTGTCTGTTCACGATAAACTCAAAAACTACTGCAGCGATTTTCATGCTGTGGATAGAGTAGAGTGGTTCTTGAGGAAGGTTTGAATATATAATTTGTCAAGCGGGCGAAGTCACGGACATCAGCTAGTGAACAATCAATTGTATCTGAAATTACATGGTATAAAAAAGGAAATTAAGTTACTTAAATAAGGAAAAAAACACGTTAAATATTACAACAAAGCATAAATACAAAAGTATATAGGAATTTTGTTATAGATCTTCAACAGCATAAATTATTATAATATTTGATTTAATTGCATCAGTTACTATTCTCTCAGTGAATTACGACAAAAACAAAAAAAAAACCTGCTGAAACACCCAGCTTCGACCTTGCTTGCTGGCAAATATTTTTAGTAGGTACGCCATGAGATTTTTTCATAGGTCTTGCTTGCCAATACGAGTTAGAATACAAAACACATAAAGAATTAAGAAATCAAGCCAAGAGATGACTTCTTTTAGTGGACGGCACATTTGAATTAAATATAACAGTATAAAACATCTGTCAACCGCAAGCTGTCAGTACAGCTGGTATAATCCAGTCTTTAATACGTTAGTGAACGGACAGACGAAATGAGAGGCCATGTACCTTTAACGTTATCTCTCAATGCGATTACATATTGTGACAGCCATTAAAACCTCACCTTTTACGACCTCCGAAATTTGGATAGGGTTGGCATGAAAAAGTTTGGTTGGGTTCTGTTTTTTTTAATATTTTATTGTTCTTTTGCGATTTTGAATTTCTTAAAGTCTTTCGTTCGAGATAGATTTAGAAACTTCTTACCTTGATTTGTTCCATTTTAAGTATATCATAGCTAGACTGATCTAATTGCTCTATTTACGAAAAAGAGCCGTCTTCGTAAAGTACATCCGCTGTGGATGAGGCTACTCTTTTCTGTATTTAGTAAAAACTTTTTTATTTCAAAATAAAAAGTTTTTACTAAATGTATGTGAAAGTATATACGGTACCTACTTATAACAAAAAAACATTATTTATTTATTTTGTCCGTCTGTGTTTGTTCAGGCCCTCCGAAACGGCTGGACCGATTTTGACCGGATTTTCACTGGGCGATAGCCGATGTTATAAGGAGTAACTTAAGCTACTTTTATCTTAGAAAAAGAATTCGGGACCACGCGGGCGAAGTCGCGGGCAGCAACTAGTACAGTCTAAAATGATAATCCATCATTAGACTTGAAAACTTTCATTTTCATTCAGTTGCTCATCATCCTTTGTATACAGAATTATTTAAGTCGATCAGATCTCTATTATGCAATGGTCTAGTTTTAATGACCAGTATAAATCTAATATGCAATTATATCTAAAGGCCGAGTTCATTATTCTGTCTGTCATTGACCAAGTCTCTGACTCTAATGGATTTAATTAAATCACCAAAGTTAGTCCCAGTTTTCAGACAATAATACCTCTAGCTACCTATTTAGGCCTGGTGACCTGTAATACGAGTTTTTTATAAAACCTCCTTCAGGCACCAGCTCTCACAATGTGAATTTTTATAGTCAAAACTGTTAAGTAACTGTTAGTGCAAAGCCAACTTATATTATTCTTTTATTATATATTATAATATTAAGTAATCGTTAAGCAAACAATTAAGATTAGAAAAAAATATAATTAACCTCGCACCGGAAAAGCGTTGTGACAACCCTAGAGCGTTCGTAGGAAAACTATCATAAATGTGTTTTTTTTTTCATGTTTGCAATAATAATTCTCTTTTTTGGAGTACCTAAGCTTTGAAATGTCTTTATTATTTTATTGGAACTCAAGTTATTTTCATGTAAACGGTAGACTACGATCGCTATCTCACGAACTCATTCCTGCCAGGTCCCCAGCACTTCCTGGAAATACCTCGCTAAATAAAGCTGATCTCAGATCATAACCACGGAATCCTGTCAATTTACAAGATCAGAATGTTTCCCTGGCAACCTTAGAGCTGCGTGGAGCAGCCGCCGACCGGACGCGGCAGGTGCTACTGCGGGTTCACTCGGGTTCACGCCCTGCCCCCCGCGCGCACCTACCTCACCCCACACCCCCGCGTCCCCGCAGCATCCGTGCAAACCCGTTCCTCTAATAATATAACGTAGAAATGAAAGATTAATGAGAGCAACCAGTGCACGCCTCTTTCACTCGGCCGGTAGGGCTGGGATCGTGTCGATAAATTATTAGAAGTTGCTATGTACGAATGTCAAAATAAATGAACGGATGATTCATGATTTTACACCCTGTGTTTTATTTTTATTTGTAATATAAAACTCAGTCATTCACGTATTTAAAGTACCCAGGCTATCTATATCACGTACTCATAATGTTATTTTCAAAAACCACCAGGTAAGCATCTGAATAAAGAGTATTCTATTCTATTCTTTTCTGTAATTAGATGTTCATATTTAGAGGAAGTTATTGAAATGCATTAGCTAAAACTAGCTTCAGTTTTTACGCAACAGGTTAAAAAAGAGTTTCGATAGTGAATATTAATCATTCCAAAATGAAATAAAAAAGCTGCACTGAATATTTTCACGACGCGACACTAACAATCTTTGCAAAGTGTTACTCAAGCTAGTTTTTGTAACAATACAATTCACGATTCTCTATCAGTTTCACCAGTCACACATAATTTTATTATCGCCAAGATCATTCCAAAACAAAAAAACATCGACAACTCACATCCCAACCCTACATCAACAGGTCCCGATCGCAATGAAGACCGCCCATATAAAATATTAGCCGCGTGCCGAGCCGGTAGCGGGTGTAATATATCGACCGATGACAGTCGCATTGTCGCGGCACAACACTAGAATGTAAGCTTTTACTCAGCGACTATCAAAACGGTTAGCGCGTCGTAAATTCAGTTCGGAATTCGTTATTTAGTTTGGGGGAATCGGGTTTTGTTTTGATTTTTTACATTTTGGTCGTGCAGAAAAGACCAGAAACTTTTGTACAGACATGTTGTTTCAAAAATTCCGAATGCATTTTTTTTTGTACAAGGTAATAAATAGCTTCTTCTCATAACTTAAGGATAATTAAGGTAGGGTTAAAAGTTTAATTATTTTAAGATGCTATCTGATTCAGCAAAGATACATAACATCAGAACTGTTGTGTAGGCACATAACGGTATTTAGTCTACTGCCATTAACTAGGGAGAATTTTCAACATCGGCAGCACAAAAAACATCTAACATAACTCAAAATCCTCAAATTCGAGAGAGTGAACTGTCGCGCTCATAATTTATCGATTTCGAGTACTATCGAGTATTCGAGCAAGTGTTATTCGATCTTTCGTCATTCGATTTCAAGTAGGAAACCCCAGTGTACCAAAGAGTTAATCTCATATCTATACCAATAGCTAATGACAATACTGATGATAGTAGATAAGCTACACACCATAATAAAGATTAAGTTGTAACATACTCCCATTAATCGGAGCTCAAGAATTTCCTGCCGGAAAACCCCATGTCTTGTGGTCGCCTGCAGATTGAACCAATTTCTAATCAGTTTACATTCCTCGCCGTAACAATGTAGCTGCTTAGCATTCCCGAGATCGTAGAATGGAGGCGGAACACATACCTGGAGAAAGTCTAGGAGAATGATGACAGTGGGCTTTTGTTGCGTGTACAAATATCAAGGAGTAAAATCAGTCTGTTCCATAAAGCACCAATGACGGCCAGGCAACGGATTGACCCTGCCAGGGCTGTGGGAAAGTCCGAAAGGGATACCGGGGCCCTCGGCAACAGGCAACTGAAGGAATACGGGTGGGTTTTAGTCAATAAAAGTATGACAAGCGCTCCGCCCAGAGCGGGAGAAGTCATTTTTTTTGATTGATTGATTTCCCACCCTCAAAAATGAAAAAAATGCAACGCATTGACGATACAGATAATTTTTATTGAGTACTGATGAAGGATTTTCTCCATCCTTAACAATTCTGCAACATTCCGATCCAAATATTACAAAAACAGTTTACAGTTCTAGTTATTATCCAATAGAGGGCTTCACAGTTTCACATGGTCATAATTGATACCAAGATTAACATCTCTTCCGCTCCCAATCACTCTAACCTAATCATCACTTAAAGAAAACAATATCTAAGATTAATAGCCAACTCAACAAAAAGCGAGCACGCTCTCATTCACCACCGACCCGCCCATAACAGTACCAGTAGAGAAGAAGCGTAGCATGCAATAATTAGCATTGTCATAAAAACTGATGATGCACTCCATCGAGCAACTTGCGTCTGCCGACCGGAACTGCGTCAGAAGGTAATAACATGATATCGAGATATGCTCCCTGAACTGAATGCTCATGAATATTTTAATTAGTGTTGAAGATTCATTCAAGATTTTTTGCGCCGATGCTTCTTGCAAGATTAAGCACATGAATGCGGTGAATGATAATATACGTTTTGGGGCTCAATGATTTGGGGAAACGTAGTAGTTTGACATGGTGATCCTCCGTTTACAGCTTCTTTTAAGTTTTCTTCAATAACGTAGTAAGTTTTCGGTCAATATTGTTGGCTCTGACTTAGGTATAGAAGAGGATCTTTCTAGGGAAGACTATATCTTATACTACTCCGTAAGAAAAAGATGATAAACTAACTTATTTGTTAACTGTTTCGCTGGCGTAGCCAAATTGACAGATGTTTCCGACCCAAAAAGTTGTTATTATACCTTTAAATCTTTCCTAACTTATAAGTTGACGCCGAAGCCCAAAAAAATGATGATCCAGTCATAATTTTACCTCAACAAGAGCCGTAAAGTTATAATAAACCGATAAAGTTAGTGACACAGGAGGGGCGATAGTGTTCGTCGTTTTGGCGCTCTCAGCTCCGTAACGGCGAGGCGCGCAGTAAACAAAGTGCGCAGATAAGGTAAACTCTAGCTGTAGCTCCGGTTAGCTGCTGTCCACATGGGAGTATGGGACACAAGAGATATCATTTTATTTGAAAAACATTGAATGGGATGAAAGAAATATGCTTTTATTTAGAAAATATTTACGCTACGGCCCACGTATGATTTTGGAATTTGTAAAGGTAAGTTAGGTAGTCTCATCATCTCAAAGATATTTAAAGACTAATTCGGCCTTTTCTTTAAGTATCGCCGTAGATCGCAGTCTAAGCTCACATAATTTAAATAGATACTTACAGCGATAGCGCATTGCAGGATACCGCTATCTCCATTATCACCATTCTTCTGGTACTAGGTCAATTTTTAATTAGTAGTACTTAGTCAATTTTTAAGGCACAGACAGAGGTGACACACATTTTTGGTTCCGAAACCACACGTCCACGAACAGAGGCTTTTTTTTAGAATCCAAAAATCCCCACCAAGTAAACACACCCTAAGTCTATTGTGTGCAATACAAACGATAGCATTTCACCTCGCCTATCAAGATGGCAGCGGACACCTCGCGGGGAGATACGGCTAATTGTAACATGTGGTCACGCTTTCTGCGGCGTGTGTCACTAGCTCACTGCATGACTCGACGGATCGCACTCGGCGGCAGCCAGACTATTGGACATTCCACGCTTACCCGAGATTATAAGAACCGTATTGGTATTTCAATTGCTCGTAATTTCGTGTAAATCGATAAATTGGCGAGAAGAAAAAACATATATACCTTTTTATGGTGCAACCAAGCCATGTGCCCGATGGGATTTTTCATCGACAAAATTTTGAGCTTCCATACAAACTTTCATCCCCTATTCAACCTCCTTTATGCATTTTCAAAAATCCTTCCTTGTTGCTTTCGTTATACAGGGTGTAAGGGTAAACACCGTTGTCACTCAAACCATGGGTAGTTGATTTAAATATAAAAATAAATGACCGAGTAACAAAAAAAAAACGTTATTTTCATTAAAAGATTTTTTAAAGTTTCTATCCGACACCGTGCTCGCTAGCGAAATAGCTGACTGACGGAGGGGTCGCGCTCGCGAACGGTCAGGTCACGTCCCACGCCACCCACCCCAGTTGAGACGCAAGTTTGTTGCCCCAGCGCCCTAAGGTGAAAGGGTGAAATACTCTTGTGGTAAAAGGTAGATTTCCTTTTAAAAAAACGTTGTCATTTTCCATTGATTTTACGTCCTATAACCAAACCACTGGTTTCAAGGATAACGGTGTTCACCCTAAGACCCTGTATCGGTAACCTTTGTGCAAAATTTCATGCTACGACAACGGTTTAGACTGTGCATTGTCTGTCAGTGACCTTAAGATTATTATTAAGTAAATAACCATAATAGATTCTCCTTCTTTTTCGAAATAATACATAGGTAATTATCATGTGTACCTTTATTAGATATGCATACACACATTTCGCCAGTTATGTTATGTCCCATGCATAGGGGGATAATTACCACATACCGGGCTTATGCCCGGTATGTGGTATAAATCCTTCGATCTGCTACTGAGAAATTCCTGACGGAAAAACCCACTACCAGTATACCCGATCTGAGATTCAAACACAACGCTCAGTAAATAGAGATAAAAAAAAAATACATATTGTATTTGTAAAGTATTTTCTATCTACATACTTTTCTAACGTTCACTCCTTAAGAAGCAAAAAGGAAATATGTGCGAAATGCGTGCGGAGCCGTCGAGTGCTCTCCAAAGGATCAAGCCCTTGACCCGACTGCTGCGGCTAACGAGAGGTGTTGATCTAGCTAGCCTCTTAGCCATCAGGGCAATGCCTGACTGTCTATGTTACGATTGTCGAGTCCGTGATTGTCAAGTATACGATCTATGATTGTTAAAAATGTCTTTTTTGTATGAGCGGTAAGTCTTTTCTGTGAAAATCTCACCGTGAAAACTTATGTGAAGTAAGCCGTCAATAGTGCCCATCTCTAACTTAGACCTAAAATTACTAACCAAGTATGATTTTATATTTTTGTGGATATTACCAATATGACTTTTTCAATGCATATGTACAGTCACTAGTATACTATATAATCATATGTATACTGTATATTGGTATTGGTTGTAATTTTATGTTATAACGAACATAGTATTTGGAACCCATATTATTATGAAATAGGTATCATCTCAAAGTTGCAATCGTTATTCCACGATTGCAACTTTGAGATGATACTGATGAAAATGGTTGAATTTTGCTAAGTGTATAAAAATTTTGTCCGTGATTGTATTTACTTTCTGAGTTTATTTTGGAAATTACTGACATCGGTAAAGGAAAAACATGAGGAAATGACATTAATTCTAATCAATATAAGCGTACTGATCAACGCTCGTACCTTCTCTGTTTAAGAAGAGACCATTGCTCTGCAGTGGTACAATATTAGGCAGTGGGCTGGTGTTATTATGTATATTATTATACAGAACATTTAATAGTTAGTTAAACATCTAATACAAAATATGCAAAACAAACATAGTTACCTACAAGCACAAACATTGCATGACACTCATCCATACAAAATCTTCACTAACGACGTGCTCAAGTAATTGCGCTGAATATAATTTAGCTATATTAACTTGGCGGTTCATAATAATGTAATTATTATCGTCGGATCTCACTCATCGTATGAGGTGAGGTAAATTAATTTACTTAAGTAAAGATCACTGAGATAGCACCAAATGTGCAGGGCTGCCGTCTGTGCCTAGATTTTCTGGTCTGGAAGTCTAGACAAGATGACAATCTTCGATAGTGCATATTATCGTCGATGAAGTAATAGGTTGGCAAACAGGTCGCCGGACAACCTGATGAAGAGTGGTTGTGGCCTTATTGGTGTCAAATTCAAAAACAAGAATATTTCCGATCTTTTACGGTGGTTTACGAGCTTTTATCATATGCCGCGGTAATTTTACTATTACTTGCAAACTGGTACTTTGCACAGGAACGCACTGCTAACACTTTTACTCTTGTGTTAAGACTTAAGGTTGATGCGCTAGGGTGGCCCGCGAAATCCAAATTTTCTTACGTTTTTTGCAATTTGCAGGTCAGTATCAAAATGTAATGCAAGAAAATTTCATGAAATCGTCAGTCAATACACTTACATGAACTTAGAGAGTTGTATTGCTGATTGTAATGTTTATAATTCTGTAAATCCATATTTGTTACGGCCGCTAATAATATTTAGATCAACATACAACCTGATACTGACCTGCAAATTGCAAAAAACGTAAGAAAATTTTAATTTTTCGGGCCACCCTAGCGCATCAACCTTAAGCCTAAAAATTGCCATTTATGGTAATTTTTGGACCATCGATTTCCACACAAGGTCACATACAAATATTATCTGTTCAGCCTTTTTGCAAAGTTATTGAAGAGGGCTACGGCTATTTCCAGTGGATTTTGTGACTCAATGACCTTTCGAACAGCACTGCCAACCCTACTAACGAATAATTAGACCATCTCATAAGGATTGCTGCGCACTGATTAGCAGCAGTACATGGACGTCTTGCAGTTTCGATTCGCTACTAACTACCAACGTAACAAACTGTAGGTTTTTGACGTTTTTCACCTTTATGCAACACTGACACTTTCACATGGCCATGAGAGGCACGAAAACGGCGCAAAGAGATTTTTTTTCGAAATTCAGGTCTAAAAAGTGAAATGATAATAATCATGCCAATTATATTGCTGTAAAGTAATTTTTGTAAGTCGACATGGGTGTCCAACTTTTTGGCTTACCAGCCATATTTAATGTCGGTTCTTTGGCATTGTGTGCCAGTCAATTAAACCATTTCGCTTCAGTAACCCCAAACGTAAATTAGGACACCCTCAGGTTATATAGAGTGACGATCTTTGTAAGATGATTGGTAATAACCCGATGAGAGTAGCCGACGCGACGATTGGAGAGGCCACAGATGACCAACGGTCAATTTGCTAAGTGAATGACGTCTAGTACCTACTGAACTTAAAGTTCTCCGAGTAAAAGCTTAACAATGGATATCATGCACAGAAGAATATTCTTCTTTAATGATCTCGTAACATTTAACATAATCAGCCTATAATGTTCCCACTGCTGGGACACAAGCCTCCTCTCTGTGAGAGGGAGTGGGCCGTAATCCACCACGCGGGCCCAGTGTGAGTTGGCAGATGTCGCGATGTCTTCAAATTTTTCTAGGACATGCCGGTTTCAAACTCGTAAGTCAAAGATAATTATTTTCTCCTGATGTTTGTGGCTGTGCTAGCTGAATGAACCTATGTTACCAGACAAAATCGACTAGGAAAATCTTATCTTAATAACAAAAGAATCCTGAACAGAATCAGCAACCCGCGACCCGCGTAACCAGAGCAAGGTCCATTCGTCCGAGGCGAATATCGATCATTATAAATTTGCGGCGCGCGGTAACGGCGCAGGCGCACGCGACCTAGAACAAAGACTACGCGCTTCGCAGATGTGCTATACCCCATTTGAAATAAGATTAGACATTAAAACAATCCCTTTTACAGTCCGTTCAACCGATTTTGACTTCTATACGTAGGCATAAGGATAGCATTAAAAGCGGCTGCCATTTGTCATGCCACCAACGCAATAGAATTCAAAATCGGTTGAACGGAATGTAAAAAAGGCTTATCTATACGTCTACTCTTATTTCAAATGGAGTATAGTTTAGTTTAATTTATTGTTATGATATTATGTGAGTTGTGCTAACGTATTTTTATGAACTGCATGTAGGTAGTGATGTGCAGTGTGTTCAGGTAATGTAAAATCGACAATTACGTATTATTACGTATTAGTACGAGTAGTATTATCTCCATATTCTGATGGTATAATTATACAGCAGTGCAACCAAATGCTTCATATAATATTTGCTTAGCACCAATCACTATTAATTATACTGAGATACCTATATAATTTGACATTATGTACATACCTACTTTGCCTAGGTACTTACTTATCAAATGATTAGACCTTTTGGTCTGTATGAAACGCTACCTACAATTCATTTTCATTCGTGATAACTTTAAGTACATAACTTGTCTGGCAGTAAATTTTAACTTCTGAAAATCTACTGAAAACCAAATCAGCACACTGTTACATTATTTAAAAGAAGCCATATTCATAGAAGTGCAAAACACATTTCGATCACTCTCCATGTTTCGATGATTATGACAAAAACAATATGAAATACCCACAATCGGGCGTTGTCTCATGTACACGTCAAGGTATCGATAAGCGCTCCGTCACGGAACAACCATTACTATAGCGTTATCATTCGCCCTCTTATCACGAATCATACTGATTTGTTCAACCTCAAGTGTCCGTGAGGTTCAGGTGAAAGACTATTGCCATTCAAGTGCTTTATTTAATGTTTATTGTCGTTATCAGTGAGAAAAAATAATCGTATGGAGCTGAAGCCGTGGACTTAAATTGTGATCTCAAAATAGCGCACCTCTCATTTTGCTCACTTCTGTCTTAGAGACAGAATTAGGGATTGATAATATGTCAATCATGTTGAAAGAAACTCTTTGAAACGACAAGTTTGTCTAGGCCGTCTTGTACTAAGTGCTCATACATACTACCGACACCTTACCAACGGCAGAGGCAACTAAAGCCGTCGATGCATCGACGTCAGTCGCCGACGCGTCGACGGCTCGCCGTCCGGCGTCCCCTGCCGTTGGCAACGTGCCGCGCTTGTATTTGAGCTCTCACTCGTACTCATTTACACGAGCGGTACGTTGTGGGCGGCAGTCATCGACAGATGGCGGCTGCTCGGTTGGTTTTACTGTTTTAATACAATTAAACTGTCACATTACATACTAATTACGATCCATCAAATCAAAGATCTTTTTAAGTTTCATTTCAAAGAAGAATTTATTTTGTTTTGTTTAAAGAAGAATTTGCTATGTTGCATATTAGTTAAGTTGTAGAGTAGTTTTATGAATTTGTTTTTCATTTTTATCTTAAAAAATCTTATTTTGTATCTTTGCTTTTTAAAACTGGAAACTTGTAAATGGAAATTGTAAGCGCTATTGTACATAACCTACTTTAAAGATAACTGAATGTAAGCTTTCTGAAGAATAAATAAATAAATAAATTACGCACGCCAGTGTAACAGTCTGTGTCCTATCTCATCTATGTCACGTCGACGCTGCGGCGATAGCAGCGCGCGCGCCGTCTATACATCACTGCGCTTGCTCTCTATATTTGCTCACGACCGATAGAAATTATCGCCAGGCAACCTCGCAAGCGAATACCAACCTTCTATATGGAGTTTTGAATTTATTTTTGTATAGGAGTTAGCTGAGGATAATTTTTTCAAGATGTGGTCGTAGTTGACTACCATTTGCCGTATTTCAGCGCGGAAGGTACATAAATCGAGAGCGCCGATTAACGTTATCTGGCCGGGGGGAGCGAGGTGTGGTGGAGGGGGCTGACGGCGATTTATTCATTCATTAACTAAACGACCCCTAACCGATGGATTAATTAGGCCGACTTGCAATACCGCTTCTGTTTTAAACCGTTTCATGTGAAAGCTGGCGGGCATTTTAAGGAGAATATTGTAACGTGAGAAGAATTTCATTAGAGGTTGTTTTTTTTTTAAATTTTTGCCATTTCATACAGATTTTGTCAAAAGACAGGTACCTATTTAGGTATATCATCTTTCGAAGGACATACAGCCAATTTTGTTTAATCTTATTTTTCTAAAAGAGCTTATTTCGGTTGATTTTACATTTCTATTTTTACTGCTCCACATGAATTACTGTTTCCAGACACAAACTACTGTAACATTCAATTATTCGCTAAATTACATATATTCCTCGACTGTAATGACAAAAAACAAGACAAATGATCATTAATAGAGCCGGCGAGATGATTGCGCTGATTAGTTCAGCGGCTATGCGCGCGCGCCGGTGGCAGCACCGTCGCTCAGGTAGTAGTGCATGTGTAGGGCTGGCGCTCAACCTGCGTATTGGGATTTACAAAAGAAAAATCTACGATACATTGTCTGAAAAATTATGTGTCTGAACATGTAGGTATATGAATTTTTATTCCAATTCATCTTGAACAAATTTCGACAGTTTCAACATAAAATAACTCTGTTTTTTGACTCCTACATATTATGTTTGTCATTTGAATTTTTGAAAGTAGGTAGGTATTATAACACCTACTTTTCAGACCCTGGCGCCATTTCAACCGTGAGAAACCTCATGTCTGGTACACACAGCTACACATCATTTCCAGTTTATGCTGATATCACATTGTATAGAATTTCCGCACAATGCGAGGTCAGTTTATACTGGAAATGTATAGCTAAATATGTAGCCGTGTGTACCGGTGAATTTCATTCGTTTTTTAAATTAAAACAATAAAAGTACTAATAAAGACACAGCCCTAAGTTTGACACGCGCGGCGTGTTACACTTCTAGCGCTAGTTAAAGAGACGACGCCTATGTTACTTTACGAGCTGAAAATACAGCAATTGTATTAGAAGGTAGAAATTACTCTACGTAGGTCATGTTACTCTTACTGTTTATTGGTAAAAGAACATTACCTCCTACAGAAATTTAAAGTACGTCTATCTATGAAAAATACATGCTCTTTTACGGTTTTTTAAGGCAAAAATTTTAGATTTTTTTTTCTATTCGAAACTATGAGAGTTAGTACTCAAATCTGGACGCTAGATTATGCTTCGGACTTAAAATACCTTTTGCATGCATCATAATTATTAACGTTTATGATTGGGATAGCTACAGTCATAACATAACGGTTGCAAAACAACAAAAAGTCGCAAAAAATATACATAACAATTTCCTCCGCCCCACATCATAATCAGAGCCTGCGAGCCATGCCTTAACCAAACTAATTCAGAGCAGTTCCCGACACAGATGCGGCGATACCCTATCAGAGATCAGCGCCATTGTTGCCAAGATTTAAGGTGCACACCGCCGAAGCCACTAATTGTGGCCAGCGGTACACGCGTGCCCTTTGTCTGTTGTAATTACTTTTATAAATCTACTAAGCGATTTACATGAACACGATAAAATCGTAAAGGTTAGTTTTGTTCTCGTCACGGTTGAAGATCTAGCGTGGTTTATGGGAAGTGATATTTTAGCAGGTCAAACCGTGTTTGAAAACATGTGTTGAATCGTGAGCATGGGCCTTAACATCGTCGGTTATGTTGAATGGAAAAGTCGGAGAAAATTACATCTTATTGCGTTGTAAAGTAGTGGCACTTACTAATTGCTCCAAATCAATGTATACAAGTAGTCACTGCCACCTTTTGTGAGGCTTTTAGTCACTATAAATTAGTTTTATCTACATATATGCCTAACAGGAGTAATAGACTACTAGCTGCGCCCCGCGGTTTCACCCGCGTATGTCTAGATCCCGTGGGAATATCGGGATAAAAAGTATCCTATGTCCTATTTCAGGTCATGGTCTACCCCTGTGCCAAATTTCATCAAAATCCGTTCAGCCGTTTTAGCGTGAAATCGTAACAAACAAATAAACAAAATCACTTTTGCATTTATAATATTAGTAAGGATCATTAAATTAAATAGACTGATACAAAAGGTGACGTAGTGTGAGGTCAGGCTTCCGACTTGCTCCGGACAGCAAATAGCTGTCGGAAAAATTTACGCCTTCATGTCGAAATTGAGCTCGACATGTTTTCGACTTTCGATTTGAATCCTCCTTCGATACTGTTCACAAAGTAAGTTTATTAGAACAAAGAAAAACATAATATGCATATATATATTTTAATATTAGTTATAACGGTTTCCTTTTTTTAATTAATCACTCAATGTATTATGTTATAGAAGCACCTAAATTATGTTGCAAAATACTTTAAAAAAATATCTACTACTTCTACCAAAAACTATAATGTAACTTTTCCAATAAACGAACCCTACAATGGAATTCAGCACCGAATCGAAAGTTGTAAATGTGAAATGGTTGAGGTGTGCTGATATAGGCTAATACATTCGAATTGATCATATGTACTTATAAGTACAGTAGGTACATCAAACAGATTCATCATCTCTCACCCCAACTTATAACTTTATTGAGGTCAGCTTCCAGTCTTACCAATATTTTACATGGAATGACTGCCTGTCTGACCTCCACAACCCAGCATACATGTTTTATAATTCAATTTAAAAATCTTACCTTTCATCTTGCTCTGGCACCGCAACTGGTCGATGATGCTGGTCAGCCGGTTCTCCCGGTGACTGCCGCGACTCAGCACCTCTTCATCATCCTCGATCTTCACTGACACTTCACTCTTCACGTCATCGACGTCATCACTACACTGCACTTTAGGAGACTGACGATTTGACTGGACCGCCTCCATGATTGCGCTGGCAATAGTAATTTGGCACTTTTGTTTCAGATTGTAGGCACAGGGGTAACTGCAACAACAAAAAAATCCTTAAGAGGAAATAGGGTCGGTCCCCTCTCCATACAAACGCTCTCGCCTGTTTTCTCTCTGGTTTATGACCTTAGTGCAATGATTTTTACAGTAAAATACATAATATCAACTAGTTCTATGTTTTCCGTTTTGATTATACATTATCTGTAGAAGCACTAGAACCCTCAGAAAATGCTCAATATTGCCTCAGTTTTGACCGCTGTCATCAGAGGTCTATTGTACAAATTTGACTACTATTCATGAAAAAAGAAACATAGTGGCACAGTAAATATCCTTCTTATTCAATTTATAAAATATCTTTCAAATTGGTCCAATATTGGTGGAGGAAATAGACGAGAGCCGAACCTGGAACTATGACTTTTTGTATGGAGAAAAGACCGAGCCTATTTCCTCTTAAAGCTTAATTAAATAATCACATACATACACTAACGCCATTTTCCCATGGTGGTAGGTAGAACTATTTAATTAAGTAAATAATAATATTATTACTTGAAAGAGCTTCTAATTAATGTTTGTAATTGAGATCGCAATAGTGAATAGCCCTAAGAAATATTATAAGCTCCTGGTAGGAAGATAAGTAATTGCAAATGATTTTAATCTTACAAAGATGTATTCGTCTGTCCATGCCCTTAGTATAGGTACCTGTTTTAAACCTCTCTTCGCACCATGCGAACAGTACTTACTTATCATCTCTATACCTAGGCTTCTATGAAACTGAAATAGAAAAGTAAAAAAATAAAGTAATAAAAACTAAAACTAAAAATATAAACAACACCCCACAGACAGACAAATTAAAAATCCGGCGTTACACGTAATCTGTTCGATTTATGCCCTAACACGTGTGACTCTGGATTTTTAATTTGTCTGTCTGCGGTGTCTTGTTTATACCTTTTTAGTCGTAGTTGGGTTTTATTTTTTATTACTTTAATTTTTTTATATTCATTTGGGGTTATGATATATATTTTTTTGAAATGTGCTCATTAAGCCTTTTCATTTGATACCCAACATGGGACGATTAAACAATATTATTTTTTTAGTTCCTGACTTTATTTCCTACGTCATTTGTCAAATTGTGATGAGTGGTTTAGAAGATAGGAGGGAACAGATGAACATACATACATACATACATACCGGTCAAAATCATAACCCTCCTTTTTTCTTCGCCGTTGTCGGGTAAAAAGATAGAAAGAAAAAGAAAAAGGTTTAAAATTTAAAATTATAAAAACAAATCAGCTATCTACTTGCGTAAGTAACTTATTTTCGTAAAGGATTCAGACTAATCTATAAAATTAGCAGTATAAGGCTACCATCAGACGAACTGCATTCTTGCAGTTTGAATGCAGTTTAGTACGACTGCAATACTCGTAATTGTACTGGTAACTGCAGCAGTTGGAGTGCAGTTGAAACAGTTGAAATGCAGTCCGTCTGATGGCAGCTTAAGTAGAATATAATGCTTGGTTGCAAGTAAAATATTTAAAAGCTGTGAAGGAAATAATCACATTTATTTCTGATAATCCGTTTTTCTTTATTTTTTATGTATGTACTGACATTGGTATCTGTTTAGTTTATGGCATCCGAATACTACAGCTACTACTTATAATAATAATAATAAATATTTTCGTTATCTCTAATTATTTTGCAACCTTCCTTGAGCTTATCATAATCAATTAATCAATCATACATTGACTTCTAACTTTCAGCGGAAAGCCTATAAGTTTTGCAATAGTACATAGATTCGAACTCACACGATAATGCATTACACACACAATGATAAGACTATCTCAGAATGTCTGACGCGTTTCGATCAATCACATTCTGACGGACAACAATAATTTGCGATTATCATTTACGTATGTTACACTCGTTAGAAAAAGACGTCCGTAAACACATCACATAACATCACGCCTGCTTTCCCCAAAGGGTAAGGCAGAGGTGTACTATAGTAGTACACCCACAGTTCACCAGATAAGTTTAAGTCCCATGTTATAGGGGCGAGCCTATTTTCATCAACTGTATGGACTGGTATTGAGAAATTCCTGATGATAACCCAGTAACACTGCCCAACCTGGGAATCTAAACCAGAGGCCCTAGACAAAGTGACATTCTATCAGCGATAACGATGATGTCGTTGTAGAATTACGAAACGCTTTCGAAGCGATTGTCACTTGTCTATGCTCTGTGGACCTCATGCTCAACCGTAGCGGTTACGACCACTAGAGTAACAAGGTAGTCTGAAAATCAGAACACAAACCTGACATGGAAGTGTGGAGTCTGACGTCTCAAATAATAATGCAAGATTTTTTTTTTTTTTTCTATTTGGAAATATGTGATTTTTGGAAGATTTTTGGTCATCAATTGAGTTTTTTAGAACTCCGATGTTTACAGAAGCTCTAGATATTTTTATAAGTAATATTGGTGTTTTAAAAGCATTCCACTAAGTTTTTTCGCTTGAATACGACCAGTGTGCTTAAAACAGTCACTTTGCCAGAATCATAATAGGAAACTATTAGGTATGAATCATCTTAAAATGTCACAAACTGTCAATTCATAATATGATCTGCGTGCGATTCATATTACGAAATAATTCATCTATTTGACAGTTTTCTATGGAGATTCGTAAAATGGTCCACATAATATGAATTGCTTTTGTGTCAAATTAGAGGAATTGCTAATGACAGCTGGGATTCAGGAAATGAACTGCTTTTAGAGGAATTGCTAATGTGGCCGGTTTAGGCCCCCTGACTTCTCTTTGAATTCATTATTGTGCCTTACGGTTTTACATAACCATGTGTTCCAGTTCAGTGCATTATTGCTATGCTGAAAATATCTGAGTATTGCTTGCCATGGATTCAACCATTTCAATTATAAATTCTCATATTTTCGGATTCGTTTAAATGCTATTCGTTCAAATAAATGCATAATTCTGAAAAGTATTGACACATTTATAGGTATCTGTAAAATGCTGGAAAGTTCTGGGGAACTTGTTTGATAAGTATACAAATGTTTTATTTTCAACACGAACGAGTATGCTGACAATTCATAAATACCTAATACATGTGGAAACTTTAAAGAACTAAGTAATAGAGGCAAACATTTGAAACAGTACCTAGGTAGGTACCTGAAAAAACCAAGACAGAGCGCCGTCAAAAGTGAAGTGAAGCCAGTTTCGTAAACGTGTGTGTGCAACTAGTGAGGTGTAGTGTGATTGTAAATTTTGTGCGTGTGAGTCGATGCGAGCGTGTATGCACAGAGCGGAGGTGTAGTTTTGGCATGCTTAACCGTATTGTTCGCAGCGCTATGTCTGAGTTTTTTATTTGATCTGAGTGATAAACAGACTAGATACTGTACAGTTTATACGTTTGAGTATATAAATCGATGACAGCTACACCATCGACCATGCACTACCGTCACATTTTCGTAAGATAAATTATTTTATGATGCGAATGGAATCTAATACAATGTATCATTATTATTAAACGTCCTTTGTTAAACTTAAGCTTCTTAATCAATACAGCTTAGGATATTGATATACAAGCCTTTGACCCAAAAGGTCAAAGGGTAAACCAGCTCTCTTGGCAATGGGTTCGACTATTTCTTTTATTTAATAACGACGGACAACAAGAGCCCGCCTTGCTCATCTTCTTGAAGTACTACCTTAGTTACCTTTAAAGAGGATCAAGGGTGGGGAGAGAGCCAACAATGTCACCAAACAATTTAATTAATTACTATTATGAAAAAAGATAATTTTTCGACCGACAGACAGACACCTCATTCGGCTTTGTCATACATACATAAATTGTATACATACGATTTCAAGTAGTATACTACATCTTTACACATACCTATATCACAAAACTTTATCGTTTCGCTACAATGCTGAAATTCCACTAACAATCAACTACACGCGCGTCGAACTTCTAGAGTTCACCACATAACCTTTTTATTGTAACAAACACCATACGATAACACCATCAAATAAACCATGAACTAGTCTCACACTTCAATAAACACCCGTGCACTCTGAGGATGCAATGGGGTTTCAAAAACAGAAGACACAACGCGGTTTTTCCGCAAAATATTTCTAAAAAAACACTTAAAAACAACAGTTGGAAAATAACAACAGGTACACCGTGACGGTGGAACGGTTATCGCCGTGGTACTGATAACTTGTGTCAGGTCAAACGAACAAATGGGGCGTCACCAAGGTACGCCTGATAACATGTGATAACGGGCTCTTAACCTTCCGACTGTACTCTAGTTGAAACGATGTCATCAATGTGGCATGCTATAAACACTTATAAGAATGTACCAATAAATGTTTAATACATCTTTATGATTGCTTAAGAATGAGCGGAGTTCATGTCACCCAATTCCTCTCATTAACCATCAGTCAATGGTACAGTAGGAACCCCGTAACTTTTCATAGCTAGAGCTGCTTACTGTTCAATGTCTAATTGGTTTGCGGATTAATCAAAAGTCATTTATTCAAACTAGGCTGAAAATCAGCACTTTTCGAACGTCAAGAATAAGTCCTTAAAGGCCAGAGATTTTTTTTAAAGGCCCATGCAGTATGGCCATGAATAAGCTTAAATACAGACTCCAACTTTAAATGTGGAGCATTTTTAACTACTTTTGCATAATTTATTCTATTGAGTACTTAGTTCAATAACTCGTATCAAGGATTAAACAGCTGAGTATCTTCAAGATTACATTAAAATATTGGTTGCTAACATAAGCAATATTATCACTGTGTTAGAAACAGTGCCTTTTCGTCTAATTTCAATTACAGTTTTGCATAGCTATCGCAAAAGGTGACGGGGCGGTGACGTACCTACTATCGAACCTACACGAAGCTGTACCCTTATTAAAGTAAGTAGTAATAGTTATTATTCTTTGCTTATACTATTATACCTCATTGGACCAGTTTCGTGCTTTCCGAGGCACGGAGGAGTTTCGGTATTTAAAGATGGTCACCCATTCACGGACCAACCCTGGCAAGCGTAACTTAACCTGATGGATCGACCCATGCGACTGTTATTACTTAGCCACGAGCTCAATTACAAACAACAATTTTACAAATTATGAAAATTGAAGAATATTTTATATCCCTACTATTTCTATGACTCATCATACTAAAGGCGTTTCACAGAAGAAAAACACTGCTTTCCTTGAAATAAATTCTCCAGGATTTTGTAAAAAATAAGAGAAAGATCCTAATTAAAATATCAGACCTCAATGTACTAGTGCAGGTCGTAAATGGCACATAGGTATAACGTGTGGTACATTAATGTCACTACAAACATACAAGATAATATCCTACACTATGTTATTTTACACCGCAAATAATGTGCAGCTATAAACCGCCTGTCAAGACACGACCGGTCATGTAGACAAAAGATAAGAACCGATATGACACACAGATACATGGACAAAGGAAACTCCTATCAGTTCTGAGGAAAATCAGTTGATAATATTATTTGTAGCACTCTACAAGTGAGCCCTTTAAGTGTCGGCTTACTGGTCACGTTGAGGAGTGGAATGTCATCGAATAACACGGGTTTATACTCTGTGAACCTGAAAGGATAAGTAGAGGTGCACCTTATGTGCGTACTGCTAAGAAGTGGAATTCCTTGCTGGAGTCTGTCTTTTCTGCTAGGTTAACTAAACTCAAAGCATTTATTTCAATTAAACCTTATACAAAAACTTTTGAATTGTCAAAGAGTCAATAAGCCGAGTCGGTCCGTCAGAAATATGAAGCTAGTTGCCCATTCCAAAGCGTACAAGTTACCTATGGAGAAGAACGGGCAAGAAACTCCATGGACACGTTTTAAAATTATAATGTTACAAAAATATTTTTACAACATTATGGTGAATTTAGAGTTATTATGTCAGAACCGCGATGTAAAAAAAGACGTACCTACACGTTAAAAGCATCCAGAGTACAGCAAATATACACAAAATAAAAACTATTCAAAAATAAAATAATTAATATAAGCGAGTCTTCAAGGGTATGATTCCTTCTAGGCGATAGTGCAATACTATTACGATAGGCGATAATGTAATGCTATTTTTTTTAGTCACGTCTCAAGTTTCAAGCTGAAATAACAGCAGGCCGTTTGATGAAGGATTTATGAACAATGTATCAGATGGATCTTTGATTGAAGTAAGTAAACATTTTATGGGAAGCCTGAAAAAGACTGAAAAGGGCTGGGGGTCGACGTTTATTTTATGCAGCAGTAGACAAAGATTTCAAGATATTAAGTTCATACTTTTCAGGGCACCTTTATGCTCAAGCATTAGAGAAAGGATCTCGCAAGCTTTATTTCTTGCTTGTTCATTATTTGAAGGGTCCCATGTAAGTAATGTGCATGGTTTCAAATTCATCGTTATTTTTACTCCTGTCTTTCGCTTTTGTAATTGAAAACATGGCTCCTTTTCATCCCACATTCTAGCCCTTTCTCCCTTTCTCAAGTATTCATTCGTATTCCAATCGGAATAATCAGTATTTTCGTATCTATAGCTACATCATGTATATTTGGAGTTGTCATCTACGTCGTGTGTGTACTGGCAGTTGGCAGGCACCTGGCTGTGACGTCATAAGCTAATTCCGGCGAGACGAGGTCGTGACCCGACGCCCTGCGCGCACGCACACACACTAACCGTGCTCTGCTACCCGAAAATACGTGTCTACGGCTTACAGTGGTGTTTATCTTGGTGTCTTATTGAACACAATTTTGAGTGGGCTGCTTTATTATGAAATAGTTACCAATTTAAAAAAAAATGATGTAAAGTTATTGATCTTGGATTTCAGGAAGCTGAATAAAAACATTTTTAATGCGTATGTTTGTAGTATTAATGTTTTCAAGAGTTCGTGTCATTTGAGTTGTTTTTCCTTGTCCAATATGTATAATTGAACTAAAACGTCAGTTCCACGAGAGAAATATTTCGTAGATCAGCTTTATCTGAGCAATATCACTACCATCACTACATTTGCCTGAATTAAATGCTAATCTTGATACTGATCTTTCGTGGAATTCAACTTCAATTCAGCCCATAATATATTTCAGGAATCTTAATAACTTATTAATAAAAATAAACCTTTCATACTCTCTTCGCGGCTAGTTATCAAAAAAGGTATCGAAACGCCAACTGCAGTGTATTCATGATAAATGCACTGCAGTTGGCTGCAATGCACCCGCGTCGCGTTGGTAACGATCACAGTAACAGGTGCGGTTATCTGTTGCCGTTTTCAGCGCTTTCAGTGTACGAACACATTTGTTTGTCTGTGTGTGTGTGACTGTGTCTGTAGTCATGAGTTTACCTTCTTATTGCTGGAGGGTCGTTGGGGTCGTTTTAGAATGGTGCATGGTGAAAATTATTATGAAATCGTGTCGAAAAGTCTCGAGTCAAACTATTCGCAACTATGCTATTCTAAGGGCTGTAAGTTACGCTTGTATCTTGCATGCTTTTTCAGTAATTAATTCCTGAAAATTAAGTGTCAGAAACTCACTATTAAAATAATTGTTTTTCAAACGCCAGTGATGTTTTAAAGTAGATAAGTTAGAAGGCAAGATATATTATAAGTAAGTACTTATTTGTAACATGCGATGCAACTCCTAATCGAACCTGACATTCTAGATTCTTATAGCTTTTTTAAATTCGGGGTGAACCAAAAACTTTCCAGGACCAGGAAAGTTTTTGGTTCACCGAGCGGATGGTACCTACTTACCTTCACCATCTCTCCAGAAAAACTACTTGACAATAAATAACAAAACAACGAAACATAATAATAACATTTTTATTAGTTATCGTTTGTAATCGCCTCTCATAACGAAACTCTGGCAATGTTCCACGGCAGTTGGTGATATGTGCCTACTACACGAATAGATGGTAAGGATGTGACCTGTCCACCTTCGTCCCCGTTGCCCTACCGAAACGTACAAGTCTATCTTACATAATATTACCATAGGAAATTAAAGGTAAACCTACTTGCCATCATATTAATTATTAACTATATCGATATATCAGGCATTTCTCAATTTAACTTTGCGTCCAGCGCTCGGTGTGGTAACACGTCGCGTTCTGGTTTGCAATTGGTCAATCGTCATCCCGAGGATGCCTCGTTGAGAGGTGAAACACGTGTCGATTTCTTACAGGGTTTTTTAGGACTCTTGGAGAATAGTCAAGCGGAATAGTTTACTAAATATATCTACGTCTATTGTATTTCTCAATTGTAGTCCAGTCTCGATTTGGGCCCGGTTGACAATGGCAATAGGCTCGCCCCCTATTTTATGGAGCACTAGCTTCCGCCCGCGGCTTCGCCCGCGTGGTATGTCTATAAAAAGTAGCCTATGTATACTGATTAATATTATGGTATGCTATCAGAGGGATGGAAGAGGGGTGTCCGCACGCATGATCTACTAGGCTAAGCTACCGAAAAGAAACCATTATATTACTCCTCTCTGTGAGATCGATTTACTACGGTTCCGGTTGTAAGTGAAAACGTTAACGAAAAACGTCATACTAAGCCATACTGTGACTGACAGAACCAACAAGAACATTACGATCCACACAATACCTATGTCATAATCAACGGAGAAAATAAAACCAAAAAGTCAGCAGGTAACGTAACCACGAACAATGAGGAAGCATAAAAAAAAAACAGACCACCTGAACTATACAGTTTGTGTAACCGGTGTTAGGTAGTCATTAGAACCAGTGCTGCGCCAAAACACGGCTATCGACCACTTGAATTATGAAAATCCTCGACGATGTCAAACTGGTACGTTTTATTTTTCTTTACCTTACTAAATAACCGAAAGATTACATTCATAAAGTGGTAAAAATAGACTTAATTTACAAAACAAAACCTTCCAAATACAATACATTTTTTAAAGGCTCTTGCAGAATCTAGCCCATCTTCGTACCCGCTGGCGCTGAGTCTATTTCAAAAGTATGTTGTTTCTTCAATAATTTCTAGAAAAGTTTTTTTTTTATAATCATGAATTATAAGCAGAAACATGGTCGCCCACAATGGGCTTTATTAGAAGTCAAAAAATCACCTAAAGGGCAATAGAGAGGGCTATGCTTGGAGTTTCCCTGCGTGATCGAATCAGAAATGAAGAGATCTGCAGGAGAACCAAGGTAACCGACAAAGCCCAAAGAATTGCCAAACTTAAGTGGCAGTGGGCAGGGCGCATTGCTCGCAGAACAGATGGCCGATGGGGCCGAAATGTTCTGCCTGGAGTGGCGACCGCGTACCGGAAGACGTAGCGTTGGAAGGCCTCCCACAAGGTGGACGAATGACCTGGTGAAGTCCGTGGGAATCCGCTGGTTGCGGGACGCACAGAACCGTTCATAGTGGTGGTACTTGGGGGAGACCTATGTCCAGCTGTGGACGTCATTTGTGAAATGATGATTATCAGAAAAGCCGATAAAAACCTTGTATAGCACCCGCAGTCCACACTTAACTGAACATGGATTTTGTAAGTACTAAATACATGCAATTTAAGGATTCACATAACGAGAAACCTATATCTCCAATTACTGCTCCACAGATTTTGCTGTTTCAACTTATCTACCAGCTCCAAAATGCTCGCTCAAGTTGCGAAGATTCTGCGTCCGAGTATGAGGACTCCCAAGAGGTGAGCGACTCAGCTGCTTCATCGGAAGAGCAGAAACATTCTCACAAACATCGCCACGTCTATCGATCGGGGCACCGCCACAAGAAGAGCCGTAGTCACATGCACGACCACGACCATGATCACGACCACGACCACGACCACACGCATGCTAGGGCCACGAGCAACGAAAATGACGACTGCGAGTGTGCTTGCAATAAATGTGACCCGCCTTCCGACTGCTGCAAGGGTGCCTGTAACACCTGTTCCAGCAACCCTTACCAGCAGCCATCACGAGGAATGACTGGTCAGTCAAACGTGGTGTTCGTCCCGTACCCATACCCTATGATGATGCCCAACCCAATCGTGACGCCTGCCCCCAACCATCACGAGATGATGCGTGCGCATGACTCGACGACCACGCAACAAGCCACAACCACAAGCACGACCACGTCCACGTCCACCACCACCACCACGACCACCACAACCACCACCACCACCACAGAATCTCCGACCGATCTCATTGACTCGGAACATAATAACAATATGCTAGAACAAGTGCTCAAGAGCGTCGTGGATGACTACTCTAATATAATAGCTAAGACGCCGGAAAAGACGCAGAACGGGAACAATAAGTACATGCTGACGTCACTGCGGAGGACTAAACCCACGTGGATGCCCAAGTATGGCATCGTGCCCATCGCTGACAACATCGCCGAGAAACTCATATCAAAGATGTCGAAGGCCGGCGTACCTCTCCGCAGCCAACAAAAGAGAGTCCCTATGTACGATAAATCGTACTTACGAGCTCTTAGTAAGAAGTTGTAAGCTAGCGAGTTTTATACGAGAATATTTTTATTATTATTTTTTACTTGAAATCAATCTTCGTTGTTAAGTGTAAATATTTATAGAGAGTAGAGAAAATTGTAATGTAATTTTGTACAAATAGACGAAATCAGTTTTTATACGAGCAATACATAATAAAAATACAATAAAATTTAAAAATAATCATAATTTTGCAATTTATTGAAACTACCTACTCAATCTATATCCTGTTTTTATAACAATTTCATGGTAAAGGAACCAAATGCAAATCAAATGGTATCAAAATAATCAAATCAATGTAGAAATCCAATCCACCTTCATCTTGATTCTATCATAATATATAGTAGATAACTATTTACTATGAATTTGGTAAGTACCAACACTTATTGATCGAAATAACACTGCACATTTTAAAACACATCTATAAACGCACCTTTAATTTTCAGATGTACAATATCCTATTACCAATATATCTTCTGCTGGAAGTTTGTCTTTCTACGAGAAACTTTCATTCACCTCACGGTGGTGGCTACCACGGTGGTGGCTTCCACCATTCCGACATGGAGATGCAGCACGAAAATAACTACCAGCATTACGATAGCTACAGCAGCGAGGAAGTGGTGATGCGCCAGCGCCAGACACAGCGCCGGACCAAATACCATCACCGCCACCAAGAATACTCCGATTCAGAATATAACTACAAATGTAAGTGCAGCTGTACCAAGTGCCAGAAACGGAAGCCAAAACCGAAGCCATGCTGCGAGGAATTCTGTGCGACGGAGTGCGGTGCACAGAATAACATCCTAGTGGTGCCGTACCCAGTACCGTACCCCGTGCCACCGATGCCGATGGCACCGCCACCGATGCCACCGATGACACCGCCGCCTACGATACCCACACCACCTCCAACGAGATCCACAACGACAACAACAACTGAGCAACCAACAACAGTACAAACGACACCACCACCTAGGAAAACAGTTGTGACATTTTCCACGGTTCCTTACATAGACAGTAAACACTATAAACGTTTTCAAATCATAAACGAGATGAATCTGAGAAGGAACATGGGGATGGGAAATAATGGCTTACGATCACCTCACAAGTTCGGCAGACTACCGAAATATGGAATTGTACCCATACCTGAGAACTTAGCGCTTAGTTTGATGCAACAAATACGGAAAGATCAAAGTCATGATCAATTAAGAAAGAGGCTCGCTCTTGATAAGAACCTTATCGATTACACTGGGCTACCTATTGCACGATAATTCGGCAATATCATTCCTTTTCCTCAACATTTTATTTTTGTTGATGTCTCTTATATTTTTGTAGTAAAACAAAACTGTCCGAAAGAAATGTCCAAGAAATTATAAATAAAAAAAACGCACTTATTAGCAAGGTAGTTGTTTTCGCAGTTTTTGTAACACAAATAATAAAACGATAAATGATCGCAAAATCGTTTGTTTGTAAGTGGAATTTTGTAAACGATTTTTTAGCAAGTACTTAATTAAACCATAAAATAAATAAGTAAAGCCTTTTTCATTCATTTTACTGTCAAATTAAATTAACTAGCAAAACTGCAGACGTGATGGGTATCGGTATCAATATCTAAACATGATAAAACAAAAATAAATTGTTTTGATAATGTTTTGACCGCACCATTATAGTAGCCACTTGAAATATCAGTTTACAAAATCTTTTTATTTTTTGTGAAACAATAAAACAACTTAAAAAATTCAAGTAATAACACTGCAGTCGTTGATCCCCAAAAAAAACATAAAATCTTTTTTATTTTTATTTTATCGTGTTTAGGTATCGCGTTTGTGAAGTTTCGCTAGCTAATTTAATTAGACCCTGAACGTGAGTGTAATAAAAAATATAATCATTGTTACATATTTGATATTTTATAAAATAACTAGGTAGAAGGTAGAAAATCGGTTTAGTTAGGTACTACTAATATGATTAAGTTATAACCGAGTACCGTACCTTCTTATTGATGTAAAAAAATGTATTTCGTTTTCGCTACTTACTTCCAATCTGTTAAGAAACCGATGTGACTAAACGCACTTCAAACACACTTTTCAGTAGATACCATATAATCCACTGACACCGTAAAACTAATAAACACACGTAACATTTCAAACTTTGTAACACAAAACGCAATATATTACTGAAAAACAAGCGCACAACACCGCAATCCCTTGTATTTTTCACACTACTCCAGTATCGATAGCTGATTTCTTTAATTAATTATCCATTTTACTATTGTTTAGACAATAGGGCGCGACACGTTCAGCGTGGCTTGACCTTTCAGAAGTCAGCGAGACTGCGCCAGAGTCGCGCGGGGTCACCAACGATTTATTTTTAGAGTTTAAAGTTCAAAATACGACTGTTTGAAGACGCGATGACCGACGCGCGAGCTTCCGTACGTGATCGCGTTATTTATTGGAAATAGATTAAATATGAATGGAAATGGCTTTCAGTATTCCATGATTTATACATTTTGTGGCAGTTCTAGCTTCTTAGAAAATGATAGGTGAAGTAAATCCATTGTTACTTCTCCTACCTTATGGATGAAGTGATAGGTGAACTAACAAGAGGGAAATGGTAACAGCTTTTATTGTGAAAATTTTCGCTAAAGTTTTCCTTCACCCAGTATCGACCGAAGAACGATGAATAACATAACAAAACTATAAATTCTGAAAAATATTTACAAATGAAACTGAAATTCAGACAAACTGAGACCGCGCAATTTGAACAACACTTCACTAAATTATTTAGTCGCATCGCGAATTTCGAAAAATTCAATCAAAATATGCTAAAATCCCGCCAAAAATGTTTACGTCACTCCAAAGGGAATTCGCCATCATTGAATGCGCGTGCGCAAAGACGGTTACGGCGACAGGTCAACGGTGGGCTATTTTCGCGACGACCATCCGGGGCGCCACCGTATTTAAAAGCAATATTGCTCGATCAAAACCAAACGAATGGGGTCACTTTCATAAAACTTGCGGAATAAAGTGGCCTGTTCCGTAGAATAAGTGATGTCAGATGAAATACGAAGAACGATTCAGTCTTGATGGGTCTTGAATTAGATTGTTATATTTTATTCATTTACAAAAATTTCGCTATGAAAAAAATGTTTTGAAAAGTTAATTAGCACAAAAAAATTATCAATAACCTTACGATTTATTATGTTTTATTATAAAAACATGGTCAACACAACACACAAACACAACATACAAAAACGTAAACTACCCTTATTTTAGTTATTTTATAATTATAAGGTGGGTTCGATTTTCGATTGATTGCAATGTAAGAAATGAAATTAATTTTATTATTCCTTGAAGGAGCTCGTGGCTAAGTAATAACAGCCGCTCGGGTCGATCCATCAGGTTAAGCTACGCTTGCCGGGGTTGGTCCGTGGATGGGTGACCATTTTTACATATCGAGACTCCTCCGTGACTCGGAAAGCACGTTAAACCGTTGATCCCGGCTGTCATTTGTGGATCTTTGACAGTCGTTACGAGTCGTCAGAAGCCCGAAAGTCTGACAACCAGTCTAACCAAGAGGTATCGTATTACCCAGTTACTGGGTTGTGGAGGTCAGATAGGCAGTCGCTCCATGTACAATACTGGTCTTAGCTGCATCCGGTTAGACTGGAAGCCGACCCCAACATAGTTGGGAAAAGGATAGGCAAATTGATATTCCTTGAATCATCCATAGTACCTGGGCGACCGAGCTCTGCTCGGGTCAAAATTGAGAAAACGATTTTTCGCAGATGTGAGACCTCGATTGATTTCGAACGTTCGTCAAAATCGTTAGAGCCGTTTTCGAGAACGTGACTACAAAACAAATATATGTAGGTATAAAAATATTGCTCATTTAATAATACAGGACATAAAATAAAAAATAAAAATGCCCTTTATTCCACTACTTACAATTTAGAACTTGGTGTATTATACACAGGATTAAATATTTCGAATAGGTACTTCGAAAAGAAAAAAATAGCTTTTTTTCTAAATAAATTACTTCTTTTAAATAACTAGAATCAGTTCTATTTCTTAGTTTGTGAAGTTCAAAAGTGCCATTTATTTCATTGAAATAAATTATTTGACTTTAAATTTTGACCTTTTTCGTTCGTTTGTTTTCTTTTACTAGCATTTTCCATCGCTATTCGTAGCAGTCGCCTCTGCGGCGTAGGCCTCCCCTAAAAATACAGAATATATGATTAACTAGTTCGGTGGTTTGTACTGAAGTTGGTGCTTAGATAAGATTATCAATAAGCGCCTGAGAATATATTTTTCCCACCAAACCTTCGGATCGGTATTCGTAGCTCTCACTGGTGTCCAGAGCGGTAACGCCTGACAAGGAAATACTATCAAATCGTCGAGGCTACGCGAATGTGTATTTCTGTTTTCGTCTTATTTATTTATTATAAGCAGTGTAGATGGAATTTCAGATCGGCAACGTCTTAGGAGCCTTAAGGGATGAGTTTAAGATTTAAAAAAAAAGATATATACCTACCAAAAATTATTGTAACTTCCTTACCTACATATGTATTATAAAACAAGGTCCTCCGAGGACGACAGACAGACGCGTAGTTTTCGCGAACAGGACCGTCCTGTTCGCGATAAACTCAAAAACTACTGCACCGATTTTCATGCTTTTTTCACCAATGGATAGAGTGGTTCTCGAGGAAGGTTTTAGTATATAATAACCGACATCCACGCGGGCGAAGCCGCGGGCATCAGCTAGTTTATTTATAAACAAAAGTCTAAGTACCAACTTCCAAGTTTCTAACTTATGAACATACGAACTTCCTTACAAACTTTCATATTTAATCGCTTATAGGATTCTATATTTATTCTATTTTTGTAAACACTTAGTAATGTATTTATTTTATTTCTTATTTTGTTTCTTATTTCTTATATTGATCATTCATTATGTGCTGCACCGATTGACGTCATGACGTCAACGCCGGCTGTCACTGAAAACCAGCGCTGGGGCTCTGTCTCGCATAGGGTCGCAGCATTATGCTGAGTGATGGCCGTTTTGCGTGAATGTGACGCATATTTACCCGCAACTGGTTATTTTAATTTTATTTTAGTTGTCCTTTCCTAGCGTCATGTTTGCCGCAATTAAACTTATTTTCTTTCTCATTCGATTTTCAAAAATCCGTCTTAATGCTCACCTTCAGGAACGCTTGTGCTAAACATGCTTCTTGAGCCTAGAAATTCTTGCATGAAATTTTGCACAAGAATTTTTGTTTGCACTTGATCTAGAATATAGACCCGGTTGAGGCTGTGAGTTGTCTGTCAGTGCATGAATTTGAGATTTTCGATGGGAACTCCCATCGGCAAAAATGACAAAATTCCATACAAACTTTTATCCCCTATTTAACCTTTCTTTATCCTTAAATCTTTCCTCAGTGCTCACTTTGGTTGCATTTATGGAATTATTGCGAAAAATTGCATGCTTCTAGTGCGAGCAGATTAAGGCTATGCATAATCAGCTATTCTAATCAGGCTATGCATTGACTGTGAATTAATTGAAGATTTTTGTTTAGCAGATCAGCGGTGGCTCAGTGGTGACGGCCGCGAGTTACGAGTTGTTGGTCATAGGTTCGAACCCTGACAGGCGCTTTACTTGAAGTCACGGGGTTAAAAATATGGAGGTCTCAGGAAATAAAAAATAAAAGAAAATATATAAGCTAAGTAATAATAATTTTATTACCTATTCATAAGAAGTACACAGCCGTTTTTCAATATATGAACTTTTCATATTAAAATAATCACTTAAAATACCTATGGCAACTAATTAAATAAATAACTACCAACAATATTTATATCGATTAAATTTTACCATTCACATGATCGAAATGTTACAATAATATTTTATTAAATAAAGAGTGGTACCGTTGAAGGGGTTTATTAAACTTTTATAAGGATTGCGTCTTCACACTCGAAGAAAGCAGATTCAGATAGTAGGTAGGTATACATCATCTTATACAACACCAAACCACCATATAAATGCTAAAAATTATCGATAATTAAAAAAATATGTTCTAACTTCAACGGTACACCTCTAGCTCTTCAACTATGTATTAACTATCTATATTAAATCCGCCACTCTGTTGACTTAACTTGGCACTTCGAGCCGTTGACGTCACTAAAATAATACAAGGCTACGGGACGAACGACGAAACATAAAGAACAAGTCAGATCAATCGAGTAGTACAATACATTTAACCTACTTAAATTAAAACTAAACTTTCACGTTAAAATCACCAACTTACAACGGAACTAGGTCCCGATTATACTCAAGTGTTCATTCAATGTACTCAAAGTACCATCACAACAATATTATAAAGTTAAATGCACAATCAAAATACGCCTTAAATTCTAATCTGTGCGACGGTTAATAAGGCACAAATTGGCAATCATCTTAACAATTAAAAACAAAAGATTTAGTTGACAACCTTCGTAATTACGAACATCTCCGAATGAAGCCGAAGAAATATCATTCGATTTTCTAACATAGACTAAACTACCAATAGAAAACAGTGATGGATTCTTTCGTTCAAATTCCTTCAATCATTCGACTAGTTATCACGTGAATTTCTTAATACATTTTTCCTTTGACACGTTAGGCTATCGCTTACTATATCCATAGTATTGTCTTACAACATTTGTTAATATAAGAGTGGCAATCTGAGCTCTATGTCAACGTACTACGGTACGTTTTTCAGCGCACGAGTAATTTGTTCTATAAGTCTTGTAGATTCACTTGGTCTGCAGTTTGAGGGATGTGATGAGTTCTTGGAAGTCAGTGACGTACCATGCAGCTCGCTTCTTGACCTCTTCACGGATAACATTGCCTCCGAAACCTTTAAATAAGGAAACATAATGCTAGTTATAGAAGGTAACATTTTATTTATTTGTCTGCAATTTAATGTAGTATTTATGAAGACCTAACGTTCGGTGGAGAGTAATGGTATATAGAGGATTATAATTGTTTATCTTTTCCCAAGAAGCGTCTCTGACTGCCTCGTTGGTCTAGTCATCTAGTGGTCGTAAACGCTACAGTTAAACATGGAGTCTTAGGTTGGATTCATGTGTTTTTCCTCCAAGAATTTCTCAGCAATAGCCTAATTTTTTTGCCAGTTAATGGTATGTATACATAGGACTTATTGATGAAATGTATGTGTACTATACAAGGTGGAGACGACAATACGACAAAAAATAAAACTCCGTATATCTAATGACGTTCTCGGTCTACATACAAAAAAATAATCAAATATATTCATTAGTTTAGTTACGATAGCTAGTCAAAGATCGGCAAATACCATAGTCGGCCCATCACTACTATTTATTTTGTTTGAAAAAATGACTTTTTTAATTTCCATGTTAGGATTTATTTGATAGTTCCAAAATACTCGTAAGCATTAGTATTGCCAGTGTTTTCATTTATTGTTGTATTGTCGTCTCCACATTGTATAACTCTCTGCCAATCTTTCTAAAAGGCGTGATATTAAGTACATAGATCAATCAATCTGCCCAGCCTTTACCCAACTATTTTGGGGTCGGCCTCCAGTCTAACCGGATGCAGCTGAATACCAGTATTTTACATGGAGCGACTGCCTATCAGATATCCCCAACCCAGTTACTGGGTAACACGATACCCCTTAGTAAAAATGATTGTTCAGACTTCCAGGGTTCTGACTATCCGTAATGACCCAATGGGTGCCTATCTGACCTCCACAACCCAGTAACTGGGTAATACGATACCCCTTGGTAAGACCGGTTGTCAGACTTTCGGGCTTCTGACGACCCGGACTTGTGATATTAAGTAGATACTAACCAATAAAGGCATCAGCGGGAGGGCTGGCCTCAGCGTCAGTAGCGCCATCACCGATCATGAACAGCTTCTGGTAGCCATATTGCTCCTTCAGCCGTCTGACCACCAGACCTTTGCCGCCAGATCGGGAGGTCGGCTCGTTCTCATCGAAACCAGCGTATTCACCTGGAACAAGGAAATAATTGGTTAAGACACGCTCAACAGTCTTCAAAATGATAGTTTTATTCTAATTTCGTCGTTGCATCAGACCCGCCACATACAGTTTTTTTTTTTTTTTTTGCGAAAAAGGTCTCCCATCTCTTTTGTCCTAGTCTTAATATGTGAACCATGTAGTATCCTATTATTGGAACTGCACGCCAGTTTTCAACGCTGCTCTAGTAAACTTGTACAATAGTGATCCCATTTAAGAATTGTTTTGTGTTTATACTAATGCACAATGTGACGTCAAATGCTGACCCCTTTGACCATATAGTTATCATTGTAATGTAGTATTTCTTTTCATAAATGGACCACGGTCAATGAATTGAAAACTAAGAAAAATCTTTTAGAACCCTCTTAAAGATTTCATTCATAAAGTATCCATTACCTTTCTTTATACTAACTTCAAAAACAAAATATTGATAATAAGCCATACGTCTTGTTCTATTAATTTAATAACTGACCTCGTATACGAACAACGTGTCGTAATCTTATCGATCCGACCGATAAATCAATTAAATACAGTAAAATAAAATTCAAACTTATGTCGAACAAAATAAAGACTATTTTAGTAGTAACTGATATGTTGGAGCATTTGTTATCTATCTATTGTCATTGCCAATAGATGTTTCTGAACCTAATAGTAGTACTTATATGAAATAATATTGTGCAAGTACCTATATAAAAGTACCTATTTCAATTCGTCATTGCAAAAATATAATAAATATTTGTTATACAACACTTGATAAACTGATAAATAGATACTATCGGTCATCAAAGTACCATATATTATTATGTACTTAGGTTAGAATTGACAAACAAAACAATTAAAATTAATCCTATTTTTTTTTCGATGTGTTTTGCTTGTTTGAATTGCGCATTATAATCTTGGAAAAAGATAGCTCCGTCAAGGACGACTGTACTCATTTTTGTCTTGAAAATTAATAATTATTGGAAATAGCAAAAATGTTCAACAATTCACACCTATTCTACTGCTATGTCTAGAAAACATTTAAGGCTGCTTAATTGCAATTCATTGCATGCTAGCCAAAATAAAAATAACTAGACCCCACCACCCAGATATACAAATATATTACCATACTACAACCGACGCAATAAAAACATAAAATACAACAAAAACACGCGATTTATTTTTGTATCAATTCACACAGATACGCAAACTGGACTATCTTTACAAAAACATAATGTCATCAGTGCCCTAGTTGCTACCAACACGGAACGCAAGATTGCGCGCGCGCTCGTCATAAACGCACGCAGTTCGTGCGTGCGTGAGACACGAACACAGGGTAAAGAAAGATCACAAGGCTCACTCTTACAAGATGGGTACACATATTACATGACATATAACAAACGTTGAAACAAACATACCGTCTAAATATTTCGACGATGTTACGTTTCATATAATTATGTTTAGGTAGGTAGGTACCCACCATAAAAATCTTTGATACAAAGGCATGCTTATGCGATTTTTTCTTGTTCAGAATCTTTTAACCTTGTTACCGCTAAGAAATTAAACTACTGTAACAATTAATTCTCTGTTAAAAAACAATTGACGCATGACTCATTTAGTTATCATAAATTATGTCGATTTTTTACATATTGCGTCTTCATCTTTGCCAAATCTGTTTGTAAATATGTATTTGGCTACATCATAATGGAAAGTTACGCGATGATGAGTAATGTTTAATTGTATTAAGAGAATTATCAATTTCATAACGGTGTTACAATAATAATATGCTGTTCTAATCGGCTGAAATGACCAAATAACATTTATCAGAATTGGGTCCTGTAAGAAAGAGAAGTTCTTATAATGCGATACCATACCAAGAAATCGTTCAACAAACAAGTAGCAGGACTTGTTTGCTTGGATGATGCAGACATACAGTTATTTTCACATCACAAAGAATAATAAACTTTATTCCAATACAAATACTGTTTATTTTATAGTCAGCTGATGTTAAAAAGTGTGTAAACATTATCTATTGAAGTGGGGGTGGCGGTGACATTATTGACTCCTGCCTCCGGACCGAGGACGGGAAATATTACGTCAGAAAGTATATTGTTTATAATAACAATAATAGTAGTCAGTCAGGAGAACGTCGTGAGGGATCTGACAACAAAGAACACAAAAAAAACAACAAAACTATAAACTATGATACCATTACTACTGTTACTATGGTAACTATGATATTGAAACTATTTTGATAAGCCCTTTTTCCTTCTTTGTTAACACAAGGTATCTAGGCTCAGAAGCTTCGGGAATCCCAGGCGGATTCCCGGCCACCATAGGCGCGGGCTTGCGGACGGCGAGCTACCCATTGCTCGCCGTCCGCAAGCCAGATAAGGACCAGGCCCGGGTCGATGGCGCGTCGTGTTCTACCCGCGCCTCAAAGAGATGTCAGCACAATTGGTGGGGTCCGCTAGGACCGATGCCTGGCAGGGTTGCGGGAATGTCCTAAAGGGATATCGGGACCTTGGCAACAGGCAACTGAAGGAACACGGGTGGGTTTTAGTCAGTAGAAGTCTGACACGTCCTTCCGCTCTGCCCAGAGAGGGAGAAGACATTTGATGAATAACCATACTCAAAAAAAAAAAAATATCTATGAAAAAGTAACAATTAGGATTTTTCACTACTTTTCCTCATAAATGAAATATTCTGCCGAGGAAAAATCATACAACGTAAGTAAGTAGGGCATCACGTATTGCTTATCGGAATTACTTTCATGCATTTTCCTGCAGTTCAAATTAGGTCAATCATCACTAACTTACATAACCCGTAGAAAGAAAATAAACTGATAATTTCTATGATCTGACTCAGTGTAGGTACCTACAGACTTAGCGTGGCAACAAATTAATATGATGATAATTAAGATAAAATAAAGTACCCCCTGTATCGGAAGGTTAATACCAGATTATCATTTGTATTTGCTATTTTTATGAATAGGAAAATTTCCATGACCTTATCAGTATTTTACCGGATTGTCCTTATGATATGAGAGTGATAGCACGTTGCTATCCAATGACAGATGATTGTTCATTTAAATATTAACTTTGATAGATACCTACTTTTTTTCTCCTGACTACAGATTTCCAACTCATAAATCCAATACTCTCAAAACCTACCTTACTACACCAGGACCACCATTAAGGGATCTATCACTATCTCTTTCTTACGATATAAGGGCATTGCATTTTTAAAGTAGAGCAGCTGTCAGATAATACAAACATCACAGCTGTATTGAGGAAAACTGCACACTTTATAAGATGTCTTTGAGAGAATTTTGCTCTTATTCACTTTGATGTTGCACAATATTACTTTGTATTGTATTATTTTTAAGAGACCTGAAGTATGTAAGTAAACCTATAATTCTTTACATTATATTCTCTCTCAGAACAAATTAAGTGCATACAGAGCGATTCCTCTGACTCAACCAGTATTTAACAGTGCTCTTACATACAACAACTGTAGAATAAGAAATCAATACCTAAAGAGGTAGGTTGCACTACCAGTTTGCACGTGACGAGCTGGTTATATTAGTGCATCAAATATACCACGAGTATATTCGTCTCTGTATTGAAAAACAGACAAGCCATTATTTCTACTTGTTTTTGTGCAATTACAGGCACAGATAACACGAATAAACGTCAGGTCTCGTGTAGATCATACAGAGAAAAATACTGTCACGAGATCTCTTAAGCGTTAGTTAAAATTGGAGTTCTGCTAATGCAATATACCTTATTGAGTTAATTATTAACCTATAAATATTCAGCTAGCTGAATATCGAATTGTCGCGACCTATTGGAAATGCTGGGTTAATTTGTTTACCCGTTATAATTTTCCTAATAATTTTACTTTTACCCTAATTACTTTACTTTTACCCTAAGGCAATCTAGATTGCCTCAGACAAGGAACTTTAAATTATCATGACACCATTAAACTTGAGCGTGATAATGATAAATCACAAATAGTCAATCTTTTATTGCGTATGAAACTCAGCTGTGATCATTGTGATTGCACAGATGGTCAATTAAATGATTGAGCCAATTCACCATTTGATAGCTGATTGGTCTATTTAAAAGATGAATGTTCTCGATAGTGTGAATTATTTGCAATTGTAGGAAATATTTATTATCTACCAACAACAAGATACAGGGAGAAAACATTATCATTCATGTTTTTTTATAATACGTAACTCAAATACTTAGCAAAACATTTTTAAATCGCATATGTATGATATTAAAACCTCGGTGTAATAAAAATAATTGCTGAAAATCTCATTCTATTGATATTGACATTAATGCTATGACTAAGCCAATAAGTATTTAAGTGATATCTGTAGGCAAATAAAACCTTATCAGGCCCCCTGCTAGGTGGACCGACTATAAATACGTATCTCTATGCTGCACCAACTACATATTAAATCAGTGAAATAATCATCAAATTAAATGTATTTTTTCAGAAAATATCGTATACATAAGCTAAAGGTCCTTTTATAAATCGATAAAAAATATCGCATGAGAGAAAACAGCCCAGTGCTATTAGAGGATTCGAAAAATGAACCATATTTTCATGTCGTTATGGTTCATTTTGCACACTCACATTTACAAGGATCAGCTGCCCTAAATAATAAACCCAAAAGCCTGAATTCGATGTCAACAAGTTTTAAAAAGTAAAAGCTGTCCATGTTCCATCTTTATGTTTGTAAACGTTGTTGAAACAATATTGTTTAAAACAAGTGGCGCATGATTTGATAATATGGAGTGACCCAGTTCCCTTCAGGGGCGCGACCACTGACCACGTGGTTTCTAGCGTCATCTTGCAGAAGAAATAATATAACCTTACTTATAATAAAATGAAACGTCTTTGAGCGCTTTGTAAGAATGGATTCATTAATAGTTTTTATTTTTACCCTCAAGTTCGGTACCCTAATGAGGGTAAAGATAAAACAAAATGACTCTGTCGCCTCTTAACTTCAAAAACAAGTGAATACGTTTCGCTTGTTTTTTTCTCAATTTGAAATAATCAATTATATAATATGTGTTCCGATTTATAATTTCCTTCAAAGTCAAATGATTGTATCTATAGGTAGGTACCCAAGATAGTGAGTATGATCGCCTGACCAGTAATGGACTAGCAACACGTCAAAACATACAAATTAATCTTTATACATTGGACGGAACACGGTGCAGCTGCGTGGAACGAGCCTTTATCAAACTTCTAGTTATTATCTTGATTATAAAATGTAGGGGTCGAAGTCAAAGTTAGCGAGATACAATTATGAAAAAGAATTTGCTCTTTAGCAGCAGCGTTGGTCTACCCACTGTCTCACCTGACATGAAGCGGTGATCGATGATCTAGCCAACTCTGGTGCACTGATATAACTCAACTAATTAATCCTAACTTGATATTATATCGATCCTAACATACTTATCCAAAGAAAGACGATAGTTACGAGGAAAACCAACCATCCAAATTGCCCCAAAATATTATTACGCAATATTTATTTAAATTTAAACTATAAACTACAATTAATCAACTATAATTAATCAACATTAATAAGTAACAATCTATTTGTAAACTCCCTTAAGTACTTCCTACTAATTCACGAGCTATTTCCATTCGATTCATCTGCAATTACATCAGAGTTCAATTCCTACTAATAGGTGAGAGAGTGTGACCTTTGGCCGCGACTGGCGATATTGGCGATATTGTCTATAACACTAACGCGCTGATAGTCATATCTAGTTCCGCTACACGTGTGTGATATGGTGAAATAGTAATTAGCCATACATCATTCTCTAAGTTACGGAAAATTTTGATTAATTGTTATCTTTGCAATTTTAGTAGCACTTACTCGTAGTACCAGAGTCTGGGTTTGTGCCCCGTGAATGGCAATAGAGAGACTTTAACATAGCTGGCAAAATGTGGGTGTACTACATTTAGGTACACCTCTGCCTACCCCTTCAGGGGGATTACAAGCGTGATAGCTAGTTATGTTACTCGTAATACAGTGTTATTAAAAATAAAAGTAATTGGAGTAATCTATTTTGGGACTACAGATAAGAACTGAGTTCAACCTCCAAAAGATGACGAAATGGCGAACGATAAAAATATCAGAATCACAACTGACGTCGATCGTTCTTAATAATAAAATAAATCATTTTAGTACTAAAGAAATACAAAAAGGCAATAGTTTCTCTTGCACTTATGTATACAAATAACGGGCTCGATCTTTAAACCCGTATGAACAGGGAAACGGGTTACTGCATGCAAAACTGCAACCTGCTTCCTCTACTTAATTAGCAAGACCACATTCTGAGATTTCTTGCAATCTCACATGAGATCGAAGTATAAATATCTCGAAATTCCAATGATTAATAATCAGTTTACGTTAAAACCATGATTGCTGTTGTAATTATAAGGATTGTTCACCATCTCTAATCCCTTGCCTATGTTAACTATGGTAGAAAGATCTAAAGTAGATACTGCACCAAAAAATTGCCACTGTCCTGACAGAACACTGTCTTTTTCAGTGTTTATCATCGCTATGGGACTATAAGACTGAGGGAAGAGAGGGAGAGAGAGAGAGTGCATCTGCGTCTGTGCACACATTTGTGCACTATATTATCTCCCGTGCCGAAGACTAGTCTCCGTTGAGATTGGCCGCCATGGCCAAAATACGGTCTGGAGGACTTTTTTATCGTTATGTGTTTACAATACAGCTCTTTTTAAAAGGTAAAATTCTAAAGTACTCACCATTAAAGTAGAATTTAAGTCTGTTAGCGAAAATATTGGTTACTGGAATGCCCAGCAGTTCGGCCACAGGCTCGATGAGACTCCGGAATCCGCCGGAGACCAGATACACCTGCACTCCTCTTTCATGCAGCTCCTTTACTAGGTCCCTGAAATATGAATAGATTATTAGATTTTAGAAACTGGGAGAAACAATATAGGGGGGAAAAAAAATCGAAAATCTATGGCAGATACTATAACAGATTGACCAAAAACAGATATCGTGTGTGTAAAATGAGATATCTTAAGTTACCCTTGTGCAAACGAAGACATCTGAAATTAGACTTGTAGATGTAAAATCATAGAAGGGTAACTTAAGTACCCTTGTTATTGGTTCTTATTGTTGTTTTTCGATAGCATGTGAAGTCAAGGCAGAGGCCCTTGGGTGGCTTTAAAACCCTGACACCAGGTTAGTCACTAACCACACGAAAAGAAGAAGTACCCTTGTAGGTGTTGAATGTGATATCTGAAGTTACCCTTGTTATGTAAAATGAATCATGTAAAATTACCCTTATTGGTGAAAGATTAAACAATAACCGTATCGACACAAACAAAGAGAGATGGTTTATTTTTTGTTTCCATCCCTGGTTGTACATACTTCAATATTGAGTAACCGCTACATATTTATCTGATTATTATCTATACAGGGTTGCTGCACCTCTTTATTAGATGATAAAGAACCAAGCAAAAGTAGGATCTCTTCTGGAATGATTCTAACCCTTGATTCAAAGTTATTTTCAAACAAACCTCTACATAAATCTAGTTTATAAATCCAAAATTCAGGCTACACATCATTTTAGAATATGGGTTTCATTACAAGGGTCAACTACGCACGCGAAAATTTATCACAAACTGTTTGAGTAACTATTGAGGTCAGGAAAGTGACGATAACATGAAGCTCTGAAGCGGAGATATCTAGTTATTATTTTACGGATCACGAGGAAAGCTGATGGTCAATTAGTTATTTTATGTTTTCAGTCATTAATCTTCTATTTTCGGTAGAAAAAGATTATATAATAAAGACACATCGTGCTAAAAGACATAAGGCGGAACCAATCATCTGACTCACTTTGTTTAGAGTTTGGACAACTTGGGGCAATGTTTAGACCTACTAAGTAATCTCTGTCGCTTTTAAAGCGGTGTATCAAAACCGGCCAAGTGCGAGTCGGACACGAAGTGTTCTGCACCACAGTAAAATATTTAGCTAAAAACGCCGAAAAAAACACACTTCTTGTTTTTTATTTATTGATAGCGGCAATACAAATGGACAATCAAAAGACAATGGTGAAAATTTAAACTGTCTACCTATTACGGTTCATGAGGTACAGCCAGCTGACAGACAGTTCCGTTTGGCACTAGCAACCAAAAGTTTATTTATAAAACAAAACAAAGTCTTAAAAGATTACATTTTACGTCACAAAAAAATATTACATTCTTAATACTAAAAATAAACTACGTATAAAAAGGCATCTTGGGTCACAAAGCGTGAATAACATAATACAAGTGATGAAAGATTTTATTTACTCTTTCTTTGGTTTACTGTGTAAACTCGAACTTTTAATCAAAAACTATCGGAACTGTATTTAAATTGTAGGTATAATATTATAGTTTAATCAATGCTAATCAGTTGCTATGTAATTGCCAATGGCGATATGCGAGTTGCTATGACACTAATAATCACATTTCATACTTGAATTACGATTTTTTTTGTAGTAGTTATTTTAATATTGGTTCGCCCATTATTATTTGGTACTTAAACATAACTGGCGAAATGTGGGTGAGCTTTAGGTTCTCCTCTGCCGAACCCTTCGTGGAAAAGGGCGTGATGACGATCTTAAGTTGCTTAAATAAAAATAAAAAACTTACGCTACTCCGGGTGTGAGGTGAATAGGGAAACTTTCTAGGAACCCCCTGATCTGCGAGACACTGGGTCTAATGATGTCCAGCCTCTTCTTCAGAGCTTCTTGGAAGGTCATGCCACCACCCATAGCCTCGGCAGTCCTGTGAACAAAATCATTAGTTCAAAAAATATCCAAGTGTTAATATTTGATTCAAATTATTAAATGGTTGTTTTCTACTAATTTGACGGGTATTTACGTGTTTTGTATTTATAACGATAACGTAGGTAAAATACACAAAATTCTGTTATCAGCGGGGAAGTTACAAGTAAACAACAATTAAGAAAACATGATTTGCAAAATAAACGCTAGATAATACACAGCCAAGTTCGGTAGCGTTCAGAATAAAATAATAGTACAAATAACATTTGACTTAAGCATGTGCATAAAAATCTCTTAAGTAAATTAATTAATAAGTTATTTATTCTACCAATCATTAATATTTGATACAGTAGTAGGTACCTAAATACTTTTTACCTTAAATCTCTATCTCCCAACTATCTTCTATGCGGAAACGACATGACAAATCGACAGCTACATTCACATTTCGTTAATCTAAGGCCACGGATCAAACAAAGAATTATCGAATTACGCAGATTGTCGTATGATAATAACAAAGACATGACAAGGTAAACATGAGTTAGATATTATCAGCTGTTTACAATCAAACGATCAGCTGCACATGCGATTTCACGCTTTTCTTTGCCCACAATTTTGTAAATAAACGGATTTACGCAGTTTATTTACAAAATTGCAAATAAACGGCGTAATTTGAAAGACGTGCAAAGTAAGTATATCTTTCAAAGTTAACTGTGTCAATTTTATATGCAAAATATATTTTATGATCATATACTTACAAAAATCTAATTTTACCTTAGTTATTAGGACTTTTCCACTACCTATTTGGTTTTTTCCGTCATTCCCTTAATCAATGCAAATATTTTGAGTTTACCCAAAGACTCTTCCAATAAAAGGTAGGTAGGTACCTAGCTAAATCGTAAACAACATTACTTAAAGATATACGCAACTACGCAAGGTTAAATGTTTAATTAAACCTACTCAATGAACAGATATGCAGTAGATAATTATTTACGTGAATTCAAGATGATTACAATCTTGAAACTGCACTAAATTAATGATGAGGAAAATAATCAACCTTCAAGTTTTTTATGATACGGTCTGTTTTTCATTTCTCAAACAAAATAAAATTCTACGCTAGTTTCAGGCTCAAGAACTTGGCCCGTCTACGTCTTTTTTTAGACACGAGGTTTCGAGAGTGGAGAGGTTGTACTACAACAAGAGTGGAGAGGTTGTAGTTCTTGCTTAGCATTAAAAAAATGAATACTCACAGCCTCTTTACTTCATCTCCTTTTCCGCAGAACTTGGCCAGCTCGTCAATTCCCTCGTCCTTTATGACTGTGGAGTCCACATCGAAGCAGACGCAGTCAGCCGTACGAAATAGCTCTTTGATTGACTGCTGGGGCGACATGACGCTGATGGAGACCAGCGACAGGGTCTTCAGGGTCGCGTACTGGATGTTGGACGACAGACTATTGACAAAAAAATCGGAGGTTAGGTATGAGGAAATTTTGCCGCAACTGAAACCGTTTCACTTCCAAATGTCGACGCTGTAATGAAATAAACAAGTTCTTTTACGCAACCAAATGAATACATGAATATTAGAATGGATATATTTGGATCGGCCGAGGTGTTACCGTAAACGTATGTTTTGGTGGAATATGTATTAGTTAGTATGACTACCACAACCAATACGCGGTATCAATCGACTGTCCTAAGCAACACAACTATTATAGTATCTACACACTACACCATTCAATATTTCGTAGCGGAGCTCAGATACCACGCGGGGAAATAAAATTTCGCCAATAAATAACAACCAATCACCATTGAATCAGGCTTTGAATGAGTCGCGCCATGGTGAGACTACTCGATTCAATGATGGCTTCCTAATATTCCGTAGATACTTTATACCATGAATTTAGTTTTGCACGCGAAAACAACTGAACAGTTTACGTGCGCAAAATAATACAAGGAAGGTTGCTAAAAATAATTTACTATTTTGTTTACTATTTAGGTTATTGTCATCACATGATGCTGTCACAAGATGATAGAATAATAGAACTTATCAAAAAGGTGAAGTTCAATATCAGAGTTGCGCACGGAGCGTCTGAAATGAGGAGTAGTGTGCAAAATGTATTGAGCTCAGTCGTGGAACTGCGAATTGGGTGTAATTATAATGTTGAAATGTCTGAATTTAGTTTTTACAATAATAAAATGGGGATATTTTTAGTTACTTTTAATGAAGTAGGTTAATTAAAAAAAAAACGGTCCAAAATGGAATTATTTTGTAAGTAGAATTATAGGGGAGCCCTTGTAAAAATAAGTTGTTTTTTTTTCTCTTTAACATATTTATCGTTTTTAAGTAAATTTTAATACCTACTTTACGCTTACGTACTTCAGAAGAAAGTGGTACTTTTTATAAAATATTTCCCTTTCTATTAAAAATATTTTTTTACTATAAGTACCTTGAACTGAAGTCTAAACTACACAGTGTCAACAATATGAACTTTACTCCGCATTTATTGAAACTGAAATAATTCATATTTCCTTATTAACACTTGCTTTTGTACGCTGAAAACCACAGAAATAGGGCAACACCCGATACCGTGCAATTGGTGGTAGGTACAATCGAGTGCAAAAAGTGGTCGGGTGACCTACTTGTGTTCATTTTTTATTTAATTTACTGCATTGATGGCAGCCACGGATTATATTGAAGCAACTAAGTAATTATTTTATAATATTATAAGGATATATATTTTAATTTTAACTTTGAATTTAAATAAACAATAATACCGCGAGCCAATTAAACCAAACAAGAGATGCTATTTTGTGTTTCGGTTTAAGCATTAATTAGCGTACAAGGAGGTAGACGCTAAAACCAGATTTTACTGAGAAAATACCATACGAACTTGTTATACAAACACAGTAGTAAAAGCTATGAAAATACAAGTCAAATCCTATAATTTTTGCTTTAATATAGACAATGCTATAGACTACTGTCTCAGTACAATATAATTATAATAACGTTATGAACTTAGCGATTCTTGTGGACTAGTTATATGAGACACTAGAAATTGCGTTTTATGCATATTCTATTACTATGAACAAGAAATAACAGTATAAGTAAAACAATGGACCAGTAATTAACTAAAGAAGTCATTACTTTGAGCATTTTTAATACTGAAATAAATTGCTGGTAATATTGTTTTAAATTAGTAAATATATTCATGCGCATGCAAATAACCCGTTTAAAAAAATTCTACCTGTAAAGGGCCATCTTTGTTGCGGGCGTTCGTTCGTTCTTTTACTAACCAAAATTACAATGAGCTGTTGCACTTTAATCGATTTAAATCGATCCTTATTTACTTATCTTCCGTTAAAGGTTAATAGAGCAATAAGACCCACTTGTCGGGATACACCGAGAACACGCCTCCGTCGAGAGTGATATCACTTAATACGGCACATTGACGCGTTTATCGACTTATATCCTCGAGACTCGCCGAGATAAACTGTATCGCGAGCTACAGCACTACCATCTGAGAGCTACGTACTATGAACGACGTCACAACACTGTCTTTCGTTCAAAGACGTACGACCAGACGAGGAATATGCAGCGAATTGAAGCGACGAAACGATACCTATCTCGCTCTCACGCAATAGAAGCGTATGGAATATTTTGTGGAACCACTTGTTTTGCAGATTGCGTCGGGTGCAAAAGCGATAAACTAACATGATAAAAATATTATTTCTTTAACTTTAAAACAAAAATAAAATACTAAAGGGGAAATACTTTGACGCACACGAATACACGATATTAACGCAATAAATATTTATGTTTAGGAAATATAATTTCTTGGGTTAAAAATGTAGAAATAAATATCTATCGAAATGCATCTTTTTTTTCACAAATTCTTGTTTTAATTAATAAATACTTAAATTATTATACATCGTAATAATTGCCTACTTTACGTTTATTTAATTACGACCTTTCTAAACTAATTGATAATTTAATTTTAAATAAAATTAACCTTGAACACGTGTTCAAAAACAATGTTTCTAGGCATTACCACTTTTCTAGGGTCTATTTCTAAAAATAAATTAGACTTTAGTTTGTAAGTGTACAAATTATTTTTAGAAATAATTAAATAGTTAATGTAAGTACCTATTATATTTATTTTTAATACATGGCTTGCTTGTAATTATTTATTATTCATTAATGAAGGAAAAAAATAATTGCCCAAAATAAAAAAACAGTTCTGTGGTACTTCTAGCTTTGGTTTTATAAAGTGGTACTTTGTTATGACGCGCAGTCGGCGCAGTGGTACTTTTAGTGACGCGTAGTGGGTGTGTCTAGTGTTATCAAATACAGCTGGTACTCGTAACGCCGGCTTATTGACATTATGATATACAATCCCAGGAATTCCCAGACAGCATTTGGTAACTGACCAGGCACTCACATCTTATAATTGACCATTATACCTTCATAGTACCTATAGATATAATTATTACTTTAATTTTAAGTAAAAATATATAATGGCAGGAACATTGCTACACCAACGAATTATTACTGGTCACTCAACCAGTAATAATTTAGCTAAATAGCTAGTGGCTACAAGAACCGTTTTTGACCCGATTTTTCTGCAATTTATTAAAAAAGGATAAAAATACTATTAGTATCAGGATACACACTTTTCCAAGAAAACAATAATAATATTTGCTTATTAACTTTATTTTTACCTGATTATTGTTATTATTTTCAACTTATAATTACTAACACGCGAGGTTATCATATTATTATTATCTCCAGTCGAGCACGCCTTCAGTGCATGACTTTTATTTACAGTTTGTTCATTGATAAATTAATTTATTTGAACTACTGATAATGATTAATGATGACATGTAATTTTAAATCTCATTACATGTGCATCTTATGAAATAGATTCCATTATTATCGTGGATCGCGGAATATTGGTACCTATAGTAAAATTATAATAGGAATATTTATCTGTATACCTACAAGATCTGTTTTTGAAAAAGATCAGTAAGCAATTCATTAAGACAACAAAGATTTTATGTTAAAAATAAATTTTGAGTTTATCACACTCAATAAACATAAATATATTAGTAAATCAATTAATGTTTTTTTTTTTTTTTGCGAAAATGGTACCTATTTGCATATAATATTATTAAAGAGTTGTCACCAATTAATTGATGAAAATCAACATTTTTCATTTTCAAGTTTCATAAAAGTGTCATAAATTCGTTTTTTATTTAATTAAGAACCTGTTTAAATGTATAGGTATCAGGGTATGAAAAATGATTCTTAAAAACTTTATCATCATTAGAGAAGCAGAAGCATTTATATGAAAAGGGAGATTTTATTGATAGGTACTATAGGCAAAGATTGTTTAATAATCTAAAGAAGGGTATGTTTTTCTATCTCTAACTAACAGTGGGTATGGCTACCAGAGACGAGAGAAAAGTATTATCTGTATATTGGTAGTCTACACTTTCTTTTATTTAAATTGAATTTTGTTTTTCAGCATCTTCATTAGTACCTAGTATTTCTTTATTTTTACTGATTGATAAAGCAAAGAACTTGGCAATTTTGCAATTTATTACATGAGTTTTTATTTTAATTAGGTACCACATAAGTGGTGGCATAATGGTAGTTAAATTATCATTTTAATTATTTTAAACATTATAAGTATTCACTGAGAAAAGATCAATAAATAATACTCATCATTACCTATAAGACCAGCATGCAGCATTTATTAAAATTCAAGAGTGAGAATAAATATATTTTCCTCCATAGGCAAATATATCTGAATTCAAGAAAGTTAGTAACATAAAAATGATATTTGAAAAGTGTGTCATCATAAAGTGCTATAAAAAGTATCAAAAACGCTTAACACAATCAGAATCATGTCAATATTGTGTGATAATTCCGAAAACTGAATATATCCAGTTAAAATGGGTTTTTAAAGCCATTGGCTATCTCAAAATGCAGAATTATCAGTGTGCAGACAAGATATTGTGGTAACGGGCCCGAGGCAGTTAGATTGTACAAGTAGGCAGGCAATAACAACTATCTATCACACGCACCTAATTAAAATAAATATTTGACTGTAAATATTTATTTTTTAAACATTCACCTTGAATGTGCCATATATGGGTTGATAAAGTTTTGCACACATCATAATACTTGGTACTCCTATTATTGTTTTTGTTTTGATACTAATGAAATAATATTTAAAAAGTACCATTCCAGATACTGTTAGAATCAACCAATCTATTTGTTATATTTGCTATTCTTATAGCTCTAACGGAAGTTTTGTCCAAATTAATTCAATTTTTAGAATAAGTTGTTTTTGTAAACTCATTCTCTGATGTTGATTTTCAATTGTATTGTTCATCAACAATATCTAAATTAAAATGTCTACATATTATGCAGTTGCATTAGAGGACTGAGGACATTGAAATTGAAACCTGTATCTCCTACACAAGATTACTTGGAATGACATTGTATCACATGAATCATTTTTATTTATTGCTTGTCATTTGTGTTTATCTAAAATGGACAGTTGGTTATTTACAAAATATGTTTTAGTAACTTACCTGTTAGGAGTAATAAATCTGCCTCACCCACCTCTATTGCGAATCTACGATTAAGAAATTGATATTTATATAAATAGGCATACGAGAAACACCGACAGATTACTGTCACGACAGGATAATAACATGTTGTGGAATGACCTTCTTACTGAAGGTTAAAATATTCTAAACGCAAGTCATACTTACTTTAGTATGATTCCAGATAGGTTCAGAAGGTAATATCTTCTCAAATAACTTGTTTCTTTTGCTTATAGCTCATAATTATTTGTATTTCTTCCGAAATTTATTGTGTAGATGATAAAATATCTAGTTCAAGGTTATCAACGTAAGGATTTCATGAAAATATTTTATTACTCATACAATAAAATCCCGATTTAATTTTATAATAAGCTGTATAAATTTTTGAGCCTTCAAAAATAAAAATATCATGGTTGTAATCATAAGTAAAACTCGAAAAGAATAATTTAAAATTACGCACCAAATGATTGCTGATTTTGACGTTTTGCACTTTGACATTGACAATTGACAGAGTCCGCTCTCCACGTGACAGCCAGGGCAAAAACACGTTCGCACTGTCATGAAAACATGTTTTTATTTTAAAATATTTTCTCTAACTTTAGTAAGCTTATTAATTAAATATCTTATGATTAGCCTCATCAAGTTTACATCACATTATTTTACTCCTAAAAGTTCTTTCGTAGTTTGATTAGTTTGGCAATGATAGCAATTAGGATTAGTGAAAGAAACAAACACATGCTTACGACCTTTGTCAATGGTGTTGGAACGTGTTGGTGCGGCGGGAAAAATAAACTTTTCAACAAACGAAAAGTTTTACGTTGGTGGCTTTTATAGAATAGCAAAAGCGGTGGTTATTTATTTGGGTTCACAAAAAAAGAACTAAAAGTAAAATGAACGTCGTCCCACGAGAAAAGCGAATTATTTCTAAAGCACGACACAAAAATAAAAATGAGTTTATTAGGAAAGACTCGTCGTTAGGTAGGTACCTACTAATACTTAATCCTAATACGAAAATGTACTTGGTATGTAAAATTATAAATGTAATTGAATGTACCTAATGTTTTTTACACGTTTGGGTTAGGTATAAGGGGTGCGACTTCATTGTTACCGCCGCTCCATCCTTTCAGTGTTCCTAAAGTTATTTCTACGGCCAATAAAGCGCCAAAGTATCAATTCGATAAAGATGTGGTTTCAATGGGGCCACCCAGAAGTCCTACTATGGGCCCACCACCAGGACCACCAAGAAGTTTTAAACGCAGGTAAGCCAGTACCTACCTGAACTATATTATCATCATCGTCTGAATTAATTACCAAGCAGGTAATTAATTACTCAGCCCCTAAGATGACCCACTGAGCGTTTTAAAAAAGTTCTGTCTGCAAAATCGGTAGATATAGTTGACGCCAAGCCGAACCGATACCTTAATTATTACTAAGTATAAATCAACGGGTTCTAATAACATAATAATATAACATGACTCGTATTCCCGAAGGGTTAGGCAGAGGTAGGTGTTAATTAATATTACCCTTCGTTATCTGGTCGAAATCGGGTATACCTAAGTCAAAATAGCAGGATACAGGTAGGATACCCTACATTTTAACCCATTGTTGCCAGGATAATACACTCAACATCATCTCGACCCGAGTCGTCATCCAGCGGCCGACCACGCCCAAGAGTGCTGGCCAGCGATTCTGCCGCAGCTGATACGTCACACGACCTGTGTACACCGATGAATAGACCGACTGCTCTCAGATACATCAGCAGTAGTAGTAGAGGTATGTACCTATCTAGGTTTTCTACCTAACTAACTAACCACAGATGGATGAGCCTTATGTTTTGTTTCGTAGGGTAAAACTTAAAAAAAAAATATGAGAGCTTCTGAGCCCTTTTTTTTTTTTTTTGATTTTGGGAAATCATCAATTGACTTCTCCCGCTCTGGGCGGAGCGGAAGGGCGTGTCAGGCTTTTACTGACTAAAACCCACCCGTGTTCCTTCAGTTGCCTGTTGCCAAGGTCCCGGTATCCCTTTCGGACATTCCCGCAACCCTGGCCCCATCTCTTTGAGGCGCGAGTAGAACACGACGCGCCATCGACCCGGGCCTGGTCCTTATCGGACGGCGAGCTACCTATTGCTCGCCGTCCGCAAGCCCGCGCCTATGGTGGCCGGGAAGCCGTCTGGGATTCCCGAAGCTTCTGAGCCCTGCAGTTTTGATTTGCAGATTTCGTGAATACATTTTGAGACACATAGGTTGGTATCTCCCTCTATCTACGTAAGGTACAAACATCCAGGCCAGAAACTTACCTATACTTAATTTTAATTAAAAAATGTTCGGTAAGACTAGGCGCAAATGGAGCCATCGGTAGCCCAGCGACAAGATGTTCACCATGCTTTTTCACACGTTTTGTATGGATTTGTCGCACACGTGTGGCCACACCCACCGGTGGTTGTGGCTGGTGGCCCGTGTTACCTCAAAGTGTAGAACTGTAGATCTAGGGAAGTCGAATCCACCAAGTCGCTGCGCCAAATTTCCTTTGATGTGGTAGACGTACCACAGATGGAGCTTGTCAAACTTTAGTATTTACACCTAGACCAGAAAATATTTAAAGCATTTGTTAAATTATCTTGAATTTATAAGTAGCATGTTCCTTGAAGCATTATATCGCTTGTTTCTGGATCTAAGCGGTGGGTAACTGACGTCTGACCTCCGCCACCCTTGCCCTAAACTAGTTGTGAGCAGTCAAGTTATCGGCAGTTCGAATAATATGGGCCATGTCAAGTAAGTAACTTATGTAGGTGGGTAGCAATATCCAGAAACTATTCGTAGATTTGTCCTTTAAAAAAAATGGCAAATCTGTTCCCAAATAATGTGACGATGGTAAAACACTCCATGCATGTACCGTGATGTACATAACTCAATGTAACTTTTCCACTGAGAAACACATGGGACTAGTGTAGTCATAGACTCTTCTGTTTTACAGGACCATGCAGTAGTAAAATAAAATAAAATAATTGCTGAACCCTTTACTAGAACCATTGTATCAATTTCCTACGTTTCTTTTTATTTGAAAAGTTATAGAAACCCTCACTTGCATCTCGTCTGATAGGTCCGTGGCACTAACGTGGATGGGACAATCCTTGTGTTGGTATGCATACCTACCAATTTCAACTCAATACCATATTCATTTTATCTCGACGATATTTTGTATTTAATTGCCTACCTACTTTTTGTGTTATTTCCCTTTTACGTTTCTTCAGAAATAAATTAATTTTACTTGAGCCATTATTGTGAATACCCGGTTGTTACTAAACAATAACAAAAAAGGTAGGTAGCAATTACACTTACATATCGTGTAATAGGAATTCTATGTAGTTTTTATATTGGTTCGAAAAAGAAAGAAAGGAACTCTATTCGGAACTTTGATCGTTTTGCCTACCAATAGTAACACGCTGATTTGCCTATCCTTGGTTACGATGTTCATCATGCAAAATTTTTCAGACAGCTGGTGGGTGCTCTGTTCTAAATCATGCAAACATCGCTCCGATGTCGAGTTTCGAAATCTCCATCAGTAGAAATACTCGTTTTGAATAAGTCCCAAAGTGAACCAGCCGCTTCAAAGCTGATCTTTATATCTGTTACTAGGCTGAAAACAGGATCTAATTACTCAATGAAACCATAATTCCTAGGTGGATACAGCGGGACTCGTTCAGCAAGATCTACAAGCGTTTCAGCAGTCGACGCAAGTGTGATATTAGGTAATCTTCCTTCATATTATGCGCATGACCGATAAATTTTGCACACGCTGAAATTAAGTCAGTAAGTAAGTAACGCCTTGATCTCATGAAATAAACAAAGGATATCATTGACCACCAACTGAGGGATAGGCAGTCCTACATAAAATATTCTTCAATGTTAGAAATTAAATTCATAAACTAGCTATTCCAATTAAATCTTATTCAAAAGCTGTGAATTGCTCAGTAGAATTCTCCTCACAAAGATATTATACAAAAAGGCTATATATTATAACGATGGTACCTGAAAAACCAACCTGGTAAGGTAATTAAGCTATTACTTTTTCAGCTATATCCGAAGGCAGAGGCATGGCTCGTGGAGAAATCGGAATAGCAGCAATAGATCTAAGACATCCCCACCTAGTGCTTTGTCAATTCAGTGATACCCTGCTGTATACCCATACACTAACAAAAATTAACTTCTTCAATCCTGTAGAGGTAAACAATTTAGTTATTTACCATATTCTTTGATCATGCACGTTGTTGAAGATAAAGATTTGCACACGTCTTACTAGAATAACGTTTAACGATTGGTAGAATAACGTTTTACTACACGTGATTTTACTAGTCGGCTTACGTCAGGTTTTGCACATGGACCTTTCTACAGTAACGTACCTAGGTAGGTATATGTTACTGTAGGGAGGTCCATGTGCAGAGGTGATTCGAAGGTACAATCCAAAACAGTGTAAACCCAGAATCAGTTTACCTATGTTTTGGACAAACGGCTTTAGTGATCACACTGATCACAGTGCGGCAGTGAGTTTAATTTTCTCTCTACTATGTCTTCTCCATTTATTTTAACAATCTCCATTAACAGCTAGGTGTTTTTTCAAGATATTCAGTTTTTATGTCAAGATTCAATTATAGTAGGTAGGTAGATTGGGTCTCCCAGGTACTATCAGTGCACGGAGCACAAACCCAGTATCAGTGGCATACACAATCACATGGAATCACAGAAAACCAATGCCTCATTCGAAAATTTACGCTAAGCTAATTGTACCTAATATATTACCATTCGTTTTACAGATCATAGTTCCCCATACATTTTGCGAAGGTGTGCAACCGAATCAATTATACCAGTTGATAAGGGATCGATATCCGTTAGTTAATTTGGTGACAGTTCAAAGAAGACACTTCAATGATGCAGCAGGTCGTCAACATATACAAACTTTGTGTGCTCCTCAATACAACGGGGTTTACCTTCAAGTAGTGCATAAGTACGTAAAACAAGAATAAATCGACATAAATATACTCGTAAATCTAGTAATAATTTACATCCAAACTACAATAGATTCGAATTTATATACTTGATAGTATCCCGACTATAGGTCAAAAGTTATGTTCAACAGATTCTATGCTGTAACTGCGGCTGCAGCTGTGTTGAAGTATGTTGAATATATCCAGTGCATAGTATTTGCTAGAGAATCTCTGAAAATTGAATATCATTCTTCTGAAAACACAATGATCATAGGTAAATAGGATTTTAATCATTTCTTCAACTTTTCTATTTATAAACGATGTTTGTCGGAATAATCTTGGAATTATATATACGATATCCTTCTCAAGGCTCATAAAGGAAGATAATATTTTCTCATCGAAATTAAACGTGACCTGATCGAGAATATACTTATTAATAGTATATACAACATTCGTTTTTGTTTATGCTAAACCCGAAAATGGGACCAACCCTGAAATCGCGAAAAAAAATCAGCCGTTACATACATTTTGTCGATTTAAGTGAACACAAATGTATGGAACAGCTGATTATTTTTTCGCGATTTCAGTGTTGGTCTCATAGAAAAAGTTGTTCAAAATTATGAGTACAATGACCCCTTTTCGGGTTTAACATAAACAAAAACTAGTGTTGTATATGGTATTGGAAGAGGATAAAACACGAGTATTGTGCAGGGGGTCGTCGGCTATTTATCTGTAAAGAGATTAACGTTAAACGCAAGATTTCTCGCCTTATCGTCAGACGCAGCGTGATAAGTCACTTAGGTCAATCGTAGGAAATATAATAATGCTGAAACGTCATTACATAATGACATCATCCAATTAGATATGTAGCTAAGGCATTATGAACAATACAATTTTCTTATTCGGAAATGCCATATATTTTACTTTTACATAATCATACGACGTTCGTCATAGGCTTATCGAAATTATAATCGGTATATATGTTTCCATCACTAATTGTCTACACGTGGTGGAAAACGAATGCCATGCATTAAAATCATGTGTGCACATTCACTAAACTGTTGCATATCTGTTTTCCTCCTCGTACGAACCCTAAGTCACCTCGCACTAGACTCACAACAGGAAAATTTCTAATTAGGAAGATGAATGCACTACTAATTATTCAATTTTAGATGTAGGTACAGCCACCCAACTCGAACTAGTGCAGCCATTAGTATCATCTGCTGGACCTACCTGCTGTCTTCTAGGCGTACTAGGTCCTACTTATACAGTAGGTGGTATAAGAGCACTGAGAGCCTCTATACTTCAGCCTTCGTGCAACAAAGAGTTTATTGAATCTAGGCTGGACGCTATACAAGATCTAATTGAAAATGATACAGGACTGATGGTGGATTTGCAGGTATTTCTAGAATCAAGTCTGATATAAAATCGTAGTAGTTAGTAGAAGCATATTGAATTACTGATCTAACACTTATTTCCAATGATTTTACCCCTAATTTGCAAAAAGACCTATTCACCACAAATAATTTTGTAGGATGTGATAAAGAAGCTTTCAGATATAGATAAAATTCTCTTCTTATGCATGGAGTCAGCAAACCAGAACATGGACAAGATAGGAGAGGCTCAGCTGAATCAGACGCTCCTACTGAAAGTAACAATGGATATGGTGCCAAAGTTGGTAGAAGCTCTGAATGGAGCTGTTAGTGGAAAACTGATGAAAATTAAATTGGTAAGTAGGTAGGTACCTAATAATAGAACTAGAATTGAACTATTCATAGATTTGATATGGCTACAGTCACCTAGCTACAGTTATAATACCTAAATGCAAAAGTTAATACAGTATAGCATTAAACAATCGTAATACAGCGACGATAGATAGATTATAAAAATATCGTGATAGCCCAGTGGCCTCTCATGCACGAGGGTTCAAATCCGGGCAAGTACCTACCAATGTGACTTTTTAAATGCATTTATGTACTTTCTGAATTTATTGCCGACATCGGTGCAGGAAAACTCATGAGGAAACCTGCTATCTAATTACGTAACTTATTTTCGTAACCGATTAAGAGCGTTTACGCTGAAAGTGGGGAACGTCGCATTTAGATGTCAAATATTTCGCTGTTTTGAGTTTTTTTTTTTGTGATTTTTTCTACTTTATTGACATAATAACAACATTTTGTTGGCAAAATACGATTCTTAAATCCAAGGTCACTGTACGTATGTTGCGTCATCTTTTGTGTTTTTTATTTTCTATTATTATGTTATTCTGTTTGGCAATATTATTATTTTTGTTTTTTTTTTTTCGAACGTATGAAGCAATGGATTAGACATTGTTTCAAACCGATTCCGATTCTGATTGGTCGTGTATTACGCAATTAGAGTGTCCAGTACTCTAATTGCGTAATACACGACCAATCAGAATCGGAATCGGTTTAAAAAATCGGTTAGTAAATATAATTCTGAAACCACGATCTCATCATGAGCAAGCTTAGTGATCAATGCTCGTGCCTTTTCCTGAATGAGAAGAGGCCTTCCCCCTGCAGTGAGACAATAATAGGCTGTAATAATTACTATTAAATAAATAGATAATTAATAATAACTTACTTGTCTACTGAAATATCCTAAGTATGATCGAATCATAAATAAGTATAATGTTATTGCTAATGCTTATCATTTAAAAGCTTTGACCTACATTTATCCATATCAGGATTTCGAAAACCCTCACTACAATGAAATCACAGAGAGAATAAAAATAATAATCCAAGATGACGCACACTTAGAAAAAGGTGCCATGGGTAGTCTTCAAAGATGTTTTGCAGTCAAACCAGATATCAATGGTCTTCTAGATGTGGCTAGAAGGACTTATTCTGAACTCATAGAAGATATACAGAAGATTGTAGAACAGCTCAGTGAAACATACGACCTGCCTTTAAGGTTGAATCAGAATATGATGAAAGGCTTCCACATAGTCTTACCGTTGGCTCCAAAGAATAGGAGGTGTTTTAATGTGGAGGACTTGCCGCCAATATTTATACAGGTAAATGTAAACTATGTAATAGAAAATCATATTAATTATATCATTTTATTTTAAACTATGTATAAATAAAGGTATATGCATATCTCTTATTAAACCAAAATCCATCCAATGTCATCATAATAATTTTACTATTTTGGGAGATTTTTTCAAATTGGTTCATTCTAAGAGCCATGGTTATCAGTGGGCTAACTGAATCTCAATTTCTTGTCAGGTCCACCACAGTGGTGCCAGCGTAACAATGACTACCGAAGAATTAGTGGTACTGAATCAGCAAGCAAAGGAGTCATTAACCGAAATACAGAAAATGAGTAACATGTTAGTGAATTTAATATTAAGTATCGTAAAGCTGCAGCGTAAAACGGATTGAAACGATCCGTTGCGTAGAAAAAAAGGGAAAGTCCCTTCTAAAAATTGTTGCGCTCCCTGACTACTGACACAATGCGTTTTCGATAAGACATCGCCTAAACACCGATATTTTTTATAATTTTATTTTTGTCTTTCCTCCAGCGTAATTTCATCTTTACTAAAAGATCTTCGTCCGTTCATGTCGAGTCTCTACACGCTTTGTGAAAATGTTGCTGAGTTAGATGTTCTTCTGGCCATGGCTCAAGTACAATTTTTCAATATATTTTTTCGGAATATTTAAGGCAGTTACAATAATTAAGTACCTACCTACATATTCAAACTAATAATTTCTGGTGTCCAGGCAAGTTCGATTGGTTCCTACATAAGGCCGGATTTCAACAGTTACATGGATGTGAGAAATAGTGTGCATCCTCTTTTGGATTACAACAGCCAAGTTCTACCTGTTCCGAATGATATTGTAAGACTTATAACTACTTTAATTATTCAAATTGCTCAAAATTATGGAGTCGTACTAAGCCCATCTTAAAATAAAATATAGTAAGTACGAGGATATTTATTATGGTTGTTTCAGTTTGCGACCCCCGAGCATAATTTCACAATCATCACCGGACCAAATATGGGGGGCAAAAGTATCTACATAAAACAAGTTGCTATTATACAAGTTATGGCGCAGGTTTGAGAATTAATATAAAATCAAGTCGGTAGATAAAATTAAAGTTACTTGAAGAAATAAACAATCCTAAAATCTTCTATATTTCAGCTAGGTTGTTTCCTACCCGCAACAAACGCAATTTTGAGACTTTGTGACAGAATATTCTCTAGGATAGGTTTCAACGATAGTGTTGAATTGAATGCTTCCACTTACGTTTTCGAGGTAAATGCGATACCAAATAATGATTATAAAACAAAGAATAATGAAGAATATTGTACAAGAATATATGTATTTCAGATAAAGGAAACTCAACACATCTTGAAAGGATTAACGCCTACAAGTTTAGTGATAATAGACGAACTATGTAGGCAAGTATCAAAAGCGTTGTATGAAACTCGTTAATGGGTAGGTACTTGTATCGTGTATGGTATTGTTAAAATAAATGATAAAACTTTCAGGGGCACTTGTGTGGAAGAGGGTACAAGTGTAGCTTGGGCGATCTGCGAAGAACTCATTATGAGTGCTGCATTCACTTTCTTTACCACTCATTTTATGTATCTGACGAGACTGCAAGAATTGTACTTCAATGTTGTCAAGTAAGAGCTTTCTGTTGAACAGCTGCTGCTACTTTCGACGTACAAAAAAGAAGTAGGGCTCAAGTAAATATTTTTTATTCTAGTCGACATACAGCAGTAACTGAAGAAGAAGTGGGCAATCCAGAAAATCCACAAAAACGCTTAGTATACCAACACAAAATAGAACCAGGTGTAACAAAAATTGAGCATTACGGACTTGCCCTCGCTACTAAAACAAATCTACCAGAAGATACAGTCAAATTAGCTATAGAACTTGCAGAACTCATTTCGAAGAATACAAATGTAAGTGTAACGAAAATAGAACGATCTTCAATGAAAAGCATCTTGTTAAAAAAACCTAAAAGCTGTTGGTTGAAAAGCATTTCAGTTACGTTACTAAGCTAGGCATCACATACCTATATCTTAATTACTATATTAATAAGTAAGTACCTGCATACCACATACGGCATATCAACAGCACTTCCAATTATGTTTAAATTAAATAAATAAAATTGTATCAATTAAGCACGTATTACAAGGGGAAGTTTAATTTTAGAATAAGTATAAGTTAAGATTTTAAACACAATTGATGTTTTTGCAATACTTCGTTTCAGGCACAAGAAATTAGAACCCCACAGAGAAAGGACGCAGAAATTCTTTACAATCTCAATGCAAATATTCAACTAGAATGTCGAAAATACGGTAACTCAGACGAGAGTACTAAGAACATATTACAAAAATTCAAAGAAGACCATCCCCAAATACTCGGAAGATTAAATGTTCTAAGAAGCAGAAGTGGTAATCGGACTGATAATAGTGCAGACTGTACTTTTGTGCCAAATAATAATTCTGAAGAACAAATGTCCATTGAAGTTAGTACCAAGAATTCATTTGTAGGTAACAATACTGCACTCTCCAAATCCCCAATAAACGAACAATTAGAAGTTATCGACGAAGAAGAGAACACAAATTACGCTTCAGTACGATCATCAGAACATTTACTGAATAGTGTTATAAATAACGAAGATTCGGTTGAAGAAGAAAATCGTATTATTTCAGATGTAGAAATGATTGAAGATGGTATTGATGATTTTCCCTGTGTGGAAATGAAAGACAACAGTGATTACAGAGATTGCACTAACGATAACACGATTGCTGAAAGCAGTGAAAACATGAGCGCTAGTCACATGAATGAAATTAATTTAATTGAGAATAATGAAATACGCGTTGACTATGGAAATGCTACAAATGAAGACGATAAAATAGAAACTTCATCTATCGATTCCGATATAGCGGAAGCTCTAACTCAAATTGTTGAAGAATACTCTGCTAATAACGTAACAAATTCTCAACGAAGCGTTGATTTAATGTCTGTAGACGAAGAACTGGTGATTGAAACGATTAACGAAATTAATGAAGAACTGTCAAGTGGAGTCAGTGCCGTAGAAAACATTGTTCTAACGCCTCCTTTGTGTTTTCGTGATATGTAGAGTAAAAGCTTTTGTACAGATTTATTTGTATTATTAGTAGATGATTTCTATAAATCCTAATCACAACGAGTTTAGGCAAGACTGATCAAAACTCGTTCGTTCATTTGATAATCGACAGACTCGATGATCAAATTCACAGCAGGGTCTCCCAGCCTGAGTTCGATTCTCAAGTTGAACAAATGTTACCCGAAAAATCGATACTATTTCTACATTTTGGTAAATGTTAAACGGGTGATAGACGTGCGAGCAAGTCCGCGTACTTATGGCTCGGTGAACTTACTCGCCCGTGTGTCATGCTAAGTACGCGCCGAGTAAGTTCGTCGGAGATCCAACAAAATAGTCGTTCAATACACTTACATGAACTTAAGTGGGTGATAGACGTGCATACTTAAAGTTCGCGACTTTACTCGGCTCGCCGTCGAGGACACACGTGAAGCTTGCTCAAAATTTCATTGTTGTATCGCCGACGAACTTGCTCGGCGGTTTTAAAGTCCGCGTACCTACTTAGCATGACTCACGGGCGAGTAAGCTCGCCGAGCCATAAGTACGCGGACTTGCTCGCACGTCTATCACCCCTTTTATGTTTATAAATCTATAAATCCATATTTGTTATGGTCGCGAACTTTATTATCGAATATATATTACTATTTAAATCAATGGTCGCGAATCATATTTTAATAATTATACAACCTGATACTGACCTGCAAATTGCAAAGAACGTAAGGTTTGAATATCGCGGGCTACCCTGAAACTTTCGCGGTCCCTAGACGATGATGCGGCATGAAATGCATTCATACGTTACGTGCTGTCATGCTTAAACGCATGACCATATTTGTTATATTCATTTAATGATTGTCTGATTGATGCGAATGACAGCACGTAGTTTGCATCACGTTTGCATGTAATGCAAACTGGCGAAGTCAAGTGATAAAAATAGAAAAATGCCATAAATTTCTAATAAAAATAAAGTTTTTTCTTTTTAAATACCTAATGGGTTTCACTATAATAAATAGGGTCCGCCAGTGTTATTTTGTATTACTTTTAGTCGATTAATTTAATAATTATCGACTAAACATTAGCTAGAAAGGAGAATGTCACAACTCTAAAAAAACAACATTAAAAAAACGAAATTGCAAATGGCTACCAAAGTCGCTTTTGCATTTTTAGTTTATCGTTAGTTTATTTGCCTAACAAATACTTTTTTTTTGTGGAAAGTGAGTGAAATACAAAATTTGGCGCTGAAATAGAAAAAGTAAGTACTATAACTTTAATTAAGAGCCGCTTCTTTTTTACTAACCGGCGTCTGTTTACCACGCTGCCTCGTAGCTTGTATCAATCAGTTTGTGGTATATTTTCGTCGAATCATGAAGCTGTTGTAGGTAATATTAGTTTTGTTGTGATAGAAGGCGGTCAGCCATGTCGCTGCCGCCGTACCTGCTGGGGCCCAACCCCTGGGCCACCATGATGGCGCAGCAGCAGTTGGCGGCAGCGCAGCAAGCGGCCCTGCAGGCCCACGCTGCTGCCGCTGCGGCTGCGCCACCGGTGCCGCCCTCGCAGCCCCCTAAACCCCATCATATACCAGAAGAAAAGATCAAGGAGAAAGGTATGTGCTACTTTTTCAGTTGTTTCTAGGTTATTTGGCGTATGTGGTTTTTTTTTCATTAATTTTTCCTGAATAGTTTGATAGTGAAAACAAATCTGGATGATGACAATAGAATTCCTAAACAATGTATGGCAACCAAATGCCAGAGCTCTCATAAAATTAATCTTGGTCTAGCTCAATCGCAAACCTGTTTTTTGTATTGATCATAATCAGTTGTATTTTGTTAGTAAGTACACAGTTTTTTAGTTATCTTTAAAACTACAAAAGGTTTGCAGTAACATAACACTAGACTAGTTACATTAATATTGCCACCATATCAGCATCAAAGAAAGATGACAACTGGTGCAGATGTATGGAAGAAGAAAAGTACCCGATCCATCCCTTAATAAATTGGGATAAGTACAGGAGGGTTGTTTCAATTAAATCAACAAAAAACTCATATTAGTGTGTATAAAATAACTGAAGAGCTCTTTGACTTACAGGCTCAGATTAAGAACATAATTAAATAAACATAACAACATCAGGCCTGCAATTCCCGGAGGATTAGGCAGAGGTGCTCCTGTAGTACACCCACATTTCTAAAGCTATGTTTAAGTCCCATGTAATATGGGACGAGCCTCTTGCCATCAACTGGGCAAATAGAATACAAATAAAGTAGGATTCGAAGAAAATACCATGATTTTTATTCAATATGTCTCATGCATTGTATTTCTTCTGTTTTGCTAAATAAATTCTATCTTATTTAAGAAGAAATCAGTGTGTTTATTTCCTGACATAGTTCATATATTACCATAGTACTTGGTATTGTATCCAACCAAACATTTTTCAAAAATGTTTTAGGACCCCATATTCATATGTTTTACTTTTTAAGAAATAAAGTAAAATTATTTCCTGTGGGGTAGATTATAAACTGCAATTGGTATTCTTCTCCATCCAAGACACAATGGAGAATGCTGATATTGCAAACAAATGTACTTACTACTATTATTTTTACATTACTTCAAAGTTAACATACCTACATAAATATTAAATTTCTGGATGAAGCTGTTAGGCAGAGTTAGTTACTTATTGCAATGGTATCTTGAGTAAGCTGCATAAGCATGGTTTATCACCATAACTTCGAAGTATCAAGCAGAGCTGATTGAAAACAAAAAATCCTCATCAATTTACAAATCCATGCATAATATTGTGCAATTGATGAAGATAAATGTAGTCTGTTCCTACCATTAATTAATATTTTAATATGCAATCTATTTGCTGAATGGTATTTTCATTCTCTAGAAGCATGACATTTAGATAGACCAAGATTTGCTTCTCACAAATGCATGCTTCATGATGTGTTATGTGAAATTTTCAACAGCTTATCACAATCAGATGGATTTTTAAGTAAACTAACCAATTGGCTTCATATTATGTTCGAAAGATTCATCTGCTCAAACACACTATGAATGTAGTTGAAATCTTAAAATAAAAAGTGTTCCTATTGTGTAACCCTCTTATTCAAAAACGTTTCTTAAAGTTAAAGAGACGTATACACGTCGAAAATGTATGGTTAAACAGTTGCTAATTCATAACTTAACTTTATCCAGCGTTTATGAATAAGGCGGTAAGTGTTTTACCCAATTACCCCACACATGCCCTAATAGTAAGCTTTCTATTAAGTACTACATTTTATACTTGATTATCTTTATCTTTCCTGTACAGCCCAAAAATGGATGCAGCTCCAATCAAAACGCTTCGCCGAGAAGCGCAAGTTCGGTTTTGTAGATGCACAGAAAGAGGACATGCCTCCGGAACACATTCGCAAAATCATCAGGGACCATGGAGACATGACCAGTCGCAAATACAGGCACGACAAGAGAGTATACCTTGGCGCCTTAAAGTATATGCCTCATGCAGTCATGAAGCTCCTAGAGAACATGCCTATGCCCTGGGAACAGATCCGTGACGTGAAAGTCCTCTACCACATCACTGGAGCTATCACCTTCGTTAATGAAATCCCATGGGTCATCGAGCCTGTTTACATAGCTCAATGGGGCACCATGTGGATCATGATGCGTCGAGAGAAACGCGATCGTAGGCACTTCAAACGTATGCGGTTCCCGCCGTTCGACGATGAGGAACCTCCTCTAGATTACGCTGACAACATCTTGGATGTAGAACCGTTAGAACCTATCCAGATTGAACTGGATCCTGAGGAAGATGGAGCAGTTGCCTCATGGTTCTATGACCACAAGCCTCTATTAGGTACAAAACATGTGAATGGATCTACATATAGAAAATGGAATCTTACTTTACCACAAATGGCTACATTATACCGTCTTGGCAACCAGTTATTGACTGACTTGGTAGATGACAACTACTTCTACCTCTTCGATTCGAAGAGTTTCTTCACGGCTAAGGCTCTAAACATGGCGATACCTGGAGGTCCGAAGTTCGAACCTTTAGTGAAGGATAACTCGGCAGGAGATGAAGACTGGAATGAGTTCAATGACATCAACAAGATCATTATACGTCAGCCAATCAGGACAGAGTACCGGATCGCATTCCCGTACTTGTACAACAATTTGCCGCATTTCGTCCAGTTGTCTTGGTAAGTTCATATAAAAAATAAAAAATAATCACGATAAAAACACAAAGAATGTTCTGTTCTATTTTACAAACACTAACATTGTCTGAATATCTATTGCCTTGTTGAAAGTTAAAGAGATTAGATTATAAAACCTTAGAAATCTTCATAATAATACAATAAATATCCTTATGTAAAATTACGCCAAAAGTTCTTCAACTAAGTTCTTCTCCTCCAGGTACCACACACCAAACGTCGTCTACATCAAGACTGAAGACCCTGACCTCCCAGCCTTCTACTTCGATCCCCTCATCAATCCTATCTCCCACCGTCACTCGGTCAAGTCCTTAGATCCTCTGCCTGATGAGGAAGAGTTCCTACTGCCTGAAGATGTGACGCCATTCCTGCAGGAGACTGCCCTGTATACTGATAATACAGCTAACGGGATCGCGCTGTTGTGGGCGCCGAGGCCTTTCAATATGAGATCAGGTAAGCAATAACTACAAGATTGAATTATAATTTTCATCATTATCTACAGCCATTGCTCCACCCACTGCTAGGCATTTGCCGCTTCTTGCGCATCACACCGACGTCACGCAAAATCCTGCATCGCGCAATCAAAGTTTACTGCGAGACTAGAATATATGTATACAACGTCCTGACACCAATTGTCGAGCAGTAGCCCACCAGATACAACACCCGTCTGGTCGGAGGATCCTCCCTTTTCTATTGAGGACACACCCTGTTCCTCATACCATACTTGTTCCAATCTCCGCGCTCATGTGCTAGTCTCATCCAAGTTTCAAACAACGATGTCGACCGCCAATCTCGACAAGTTTTCCATTCAGAAAGAATATCAGCATCTTCTTTGGTTCCACAACACATAAATCTATGAGTATTTACTGAGAGGTTTATCGCAAAACATCCTTTTTGCATAACACTCCAAATCAGTCAATTTAGTAATTTAACAATCATTGCACTGTTTGCAATTCTGTGCTCAGAGGACTGAACTTCAACTAATCCAATTTATTGTATTCTTACACAATTGGATGCAGGAAATGCTATAAAGATAGGTACAACAAGTTGTTTGATGCAAGGAGAATTTATTGTACTAACCCAAGTGATCATCAGTCTTTAAAACTCGGATGTGCACGGGTCTCATACTGACCTCAGATTCCCGCCATCCCACGCTCACTATGTTCTTAAATAAGTGTTCTTCACACAGGACGAACTCGCCGCGCTATCGACGTGCCTCTGGTAAAGACATGGTACAAAGAACATTGCCCGCCTGGACAACCTGTCAAAGTGAGGGTTTCGTATCAGAAGCTGCTCAAGTATTATGTGTTAAACGCATTGAAGCACAGACCTCCAAAGCCCCAGAAGAAACGGTAAGTAAAAATATTATTTAAAAACTATTATTTCTATTGATTGTCTTGTTTTTCATAAAAGTATGGTAAAACTGAAAAGCATAGTGGATAGTTACTCTGATTCTCATTAATCTCATACAGTTTCTAGCAACAATTAGGGATCTCGCGCGCTAGACTGCCACGACTCCGGCCAGTGGTGACCGTCTAGTGGTATTGTATGGTCTGCGACCAAGTGCGCGATTCGTATCGGTTTCTATAGTTTACTTGGTCTATGGACCACTGGTCGTGGTCATGGCCGTCTAGTTTGAGTCCCTTGAGGTTTTCGTTCTGCGGTGCTAACATTTCACAATTTCTCCACCTATAGGTACCTTTTCCGCTCATTCAAATCCACCAAGTTCTTCCAAACCACGACCCTGGACTGGGTAGAAGCTGGTCTACAAGTATGTCGTCAAGGGTACAATATGTTGAACCTGCTCATCCATCGCAAGAACTTGAACTACCTTCATTTGGACTACAACTTCAACTTGAAACCTGTCAAGACCTTGACTACCAAGGAGAGGAAGAAGTCTCGGTTTGGTAATGGTAAGTTATCGAATTGTTTATTTACCTCTGTAAACACTCAAAGAGTGGGTCATTGAGATAATTGTTTAAACTTATATTTATCTTCTGTAAAAACTTTTCATTGATAGCATAAACTCTTTCTAAACCTTGGTTTTTGAAAGACAGTTTCTATCTCAGTAGAATTCTGTACTGACATTTTTCGTTTTTATGGGAATGATTACAAATGCATTAGTAACTAACCCAATTTTCCTCTACAGCATTCCACTTATGTCGCGAGATCCTCCGCTTGACGAAACTGATCGTGGACTCCCACGTGCAGTACCGTCTGAACAACGTGGACTCGTTCCAACTGGCCGACGGCTTACAGTACATCTTCGCGCACGTGGGACAGCTGACCGGCATGTACCGCTACAAGTACAAGCTCATGAGACAGATCAGGATGTGCAAGGATCTTAAGCATCTAATCTACTATAGGTTTAATACGGTGAGTTTACGGTTATTTAAACCCCTATTTCGGGCGATGAATGTGGATCTATCCATTTGAAGCTTGAAGAATCACAGAACTCCTTGCAGGCAAGGAGTTCTGTGATTGCAGTGCTCTCATAATGATACTGTAAAAGTCGCACATTTCACTAATTTATCATTTAACTCTCTGGTTTTTCATTATTCGAATAAGACTCAATTCTACATGTTCGCCCCTTGCATCATTAATTTTAAAACATCAATTTTGATCCTAGGGCCCAGTATCCAAGGGACCTGGTTGCGGTTTCTGGGCGCCAGGATGGCGAGTATGGCTGTTCTTTATGCGCGGTATCACGCCCCTGCTAGAACGCTGGCTTGGAAACTTGCTGTCCAGGCAGTTCGAAGGAAGACATTCTAAAGGTATGTAGAGTTCCAAAAGGTATGTTTGATATCATGGAGCATAAAATATATCAGTGTTCTTACATTGAAAGCTATTGTGAGCAACTTCTGGACAAAAGGACCAATTGTTAACTGATGGATCCAGCTGTCAGCCTGTAGAAATAAATAGTTAGCATGCTATCTATCGGCTATCAAAACCTTGATAATAACAAAACAGCATGGCATAAACATGAAGTAGTTGGATGAAAATACTGGCTGCCCTTATCTCCTAAGAAAAAAAACAATATCTACCATTTTTATCCTTTCTCCTAGGTGTTGCAAAGACGGTAACGAAGCAGCGCGTCGAATCTCACTTCGACCTAGAGCTGCGCGCGTCTGTCATGCACGACATCGTGGACATGATGCCCGAAGGTATCAAGCAGAACAAGGCCAGGACTATCCTGCAGCATCTGTCGGAAGCCTGGAGGTGCTGGAAAGCTAATATTCCTTGGAAGGTAGGAAATATTATTATTTTTGTTTGTATCAGTAATATGTATAGGATGATTATTTTTTTGTAATAATGTTAGCTTTCTTAGAATTACTGAAGAAACATTGCTACAACTGTTCCTAAATATTATTAGACTAATCTGCTAAAGAATCGATTGTTGTTTTTTTAATGAATCCCCACACTGTACGTGAGTTATTACAGCAATTATAATCACCTTTGTAGAAGTTGAGGACTAAAAACACACTTCTCAATGTTTCATAATACTTTCTTAGGTGCCCGGTCTCCCAACACCGATAGAGAACATGATTCTCCGGTACGTCAAGATGAAGGCTGATTGGTGGACGAACACGGCGCACTACAATCGTGAACGTATCCGCCGCGGCGCCACTGTCGACAAGACTGTCTGTAAGAAGAACCTTGGACGCCTGACCAGGTTGTACCTCAAGGCTGAACAGGAGAGACAGCATAATTATTTGAAGGTGAGCAAAGCTCAATCGTGAAAAACAGTCAAACAAAGAATTTACTTACTGTTATTGCAGATATTGGACTCTGTAGATAATTTCAAGCATGTACTGCAACATCTAGCAGTAATAACTTTATTTGGCTGTCAAAATTAAAAACAACTAGTCATTACACCACATATCTAAAGTTTATTGAAAAGTTATTTTTCAAATGTGCTAGCATGATTCATAAGTGCCACTTTCCTTACAGGACGGTCCTTACATCTCACCCGAAGAAGCCGTCGCCATCTACACGACAACAGTCCACTGGCTGGAGTCCCGGCGCTTCGCCCCCATTCCCTTCCCGCCTCTCTCCTACAAACACGACACCAAGCTCCTTATCTTAGCGTTGGAGCGGCTCAAGGAGGCCTACAGCGTCAAATCCAGGCTGAACCAGAGTCAGAGAGAAGAGTTGGGGCTTATAGAACAGGCGTATGATAATCCTCACGAGGCATTGTCTAGGATCAAGCGTCATTTACTCACGCAGAGGACGTTTAGAGAGGTATGTGTTTTACTTATACTTGAAATAGATTTGTATTTTATACTGGTTATATTGATAGGGAAGAAATCGTGAGCCATAGCTCTCAATATTGAATTGAAAGTTTCTTTAGTTAGTTCATAGCAAGATTGTCTTACTTACTCATAATTTCAGTTGCTATTTCACCACATAGTCACAAAATTACTTGAAAATAAATTTCTATTTTTTGTGAAATAATGTAAGCCGAATTCCGAAGACCATAAAAATAATAATAAGTAAATCAAGGCTAGTAAAAGCTCTTCGTGTCTGTGTGATCGCGTTGTATCTTCTCATGCGATTTTGATGCGCCTTTCACCATCATTTAGATAATTTATTTCGTATGATGCATTAATATTAAACCAACATTAACAAACAAATCTCGATGCTTTGTCAAGTTGTAAAACGATGCCAAGCACTAGTACTTCCTAACCATTATACTATTCCACCAGGTCGGCATAGAATTCATGGACCTTTACTCACACCTGGTCCCAGTTTACGATGTGGAGCCTCTAGAGAAAATCACAGACGCGTACTTAGACCAGTACTTATGGTATGAGGCTGATAAGCGAAGGCTACTGCCTCCGTGGGTCAAACCGGCGGACACGGAGCCTTCGCCACTGCTGGTCTACAAGTGGTGTCAAGGTATGTGAAGTGAAAAATACAATAGACGTAGATATATTTAGTAACCTATTCCGCTTAACTATTCCTGAAGAGAAAAAACCCTGTAAGAAATCGACACTTTTTTCACCTCACAATGAGTCATCTTCAGTATGACGATTGACCTGTCGCGAACCTGAACACGAAGTGTTGCCACGCCGAGCGCCGGACGCAGAGACAACTTCCTCTCTCTTGTGTGTTGATTGCTTACAGGGTTTTTTATGATTCTTGAGGAACTTGACTGTGTTGATTTTTTGTGTTTTATTGTGTCTGTACGAGTTTTTGCTACAAAGCTAGCCAATGTAAAAATAAAAGCACCAAGGCTAGGAGCTAACATCTTGAGTGTGCCGGAAGTTCGTGTCCGTGGAAGCTGTTTTAGGTATTCCTGTGATATCAATTTCGATACATAACTTTATTATAACTGTGTGCTAGAGAATACTGAAGAGTCTGCAGTTTTCTTTCATTGAAGAAAGAAAATAGAAGTTGAATGTGACCGCCCGGGGTGTGCGTTGTGGCAAAGGAGATCTGCCTCGTCGATCATCCCCTTGTTACAAACCTCACCTCGGTCGGTCGCTCTATCACCAGATCAAGAAGAGAAGATATACAGAAGAAGGAAGAAGATTGTCTATGGTGTCTTTGTATAGGTCTGTCATTTCAATCAGACGAAACTTTCAGGCGAAACGAAACTAACTGGATTTGTCCTTCATGTCAAAGTAACCTCCCTTGCGTATACCAGTTCCCAAGGTGCCAAGTGATGGCACGGCCAACTCAGAGGACTGTTACCTTGCTGCATCGTCACTTGAACAGGTTAATTTGAACTGTGGCATGTCTAAATTCAAAACAAGAAACATTAAAATAACAAAGATAAAGTAATAAAAAAAGAGTTATACCGCACCCAGTGCCAGTGCCTCACTTAACTGTATATAGACAAAATTCTATTCCATATTTCTCACAGCATATACCACTTTTAGGTATAAACAACCTGCAAGACGTGTGGGAGGTCGGCGAGGGCGAGTGCAACGTCCTCCTAGAGTCACGGTTCGAGAAGTTGTACGAGAAGATAGATCTGACTCTCCTGAACAGGCTGCTGCGTCTTATCGTCGACCACAACATCGCTGACTACATGACTGCTAAGAACAACGTTATCATTAATTATAAGGTAATGTACTAATCTATACCCCATTTGAAATAAGATTAGACATTTAAATAATCTTTTTTTACAGTCCGTTCAACCGATTTTGACTTCTATTGTGTTGGTAGCATGAAAAATGGCAGCTGCAGTAGATAGTTGGTATTGTGTAACCTTTTTTGCTTTTAATGCCATCCTTATGCCTACGGTATAGAAGTCAAAATCGGTTGAACGGACTGTATAAAGGTTTGTTTGACTATCTAATCTTATTTCAAATGGAGTATAGATATCTTATAGTTTTTGGTAAAAAAAAACATTATATGGCGTCAGAGCATTTTCAAAGCTATTGTATTGAAAGCAATAAAACTTCACTCTTATTACATTCTCATCATACCATTTTCCTACAGGACATGAATCACACAAACTCTTACGGCATCATCCGCGGTCTTCAGTTCGCCTCGTTCATAGTCCAGTACTATGGGCTAGTGCTCGACCTGCTAGTGCTCGGGTTACAGCGAGCCAGCGAGATGGCGGGGCCGCCACAACTGCCGAACGACTTCTTGTCCTACCAGGATCGGTCGACTGAAACTGCGCACCCGATTAGACTGTACTGCAGATATGTCGACAGGATTCATATTTTCTTCAGGTTGGTATAACGAAAACGTAGCTACTTGAAATAAATAACCTTATTTGAAGACAACAAGGCCATAATTGCCAGTTATTGCAATGCACAATATTAAAGTAATCCAACAGATCAGAAAACAGAAAATATTTTTTCTGAATTATCACAATCTCCTTGTCTGCAATAATGTGACGTGTTCTTTTCTAACACTTCTGCCTAAAGCCAATCTTTGCTAAGGTTTGTTTTTAATTACAAGCTTTATATTAGCTTGCTCTGTTCGTGTTTCCGGTTACTCCAATTGTCATCCATTTTTCAAGCAATTCCTGGCATCTGATTGAGCTGAAACTTGGCTTACTTATATAACTATCGAGACATTTTGAAAAAATGATGCCAGGGAACTGGTCTGATGATGGAGCCGGAAGTTGGCCAAAGGAACTCGTCAATCAAACTAGATAGCACCATCGTGTTTGGACTCATTGGTCATGTATTAACAAGTGCTTTGACACTAGGTGGTGTTCAGGGTCTGATGATGGAGCCGGAAGGTGGCCCTGGGAAAACCCTGTTTAGTTAATTTAAAGCTTGTTTTAAAAAAGATTTTAACTTATATTTTTTTAAATACTACTGGTAATCTACACCTTACATTTTATCGACCAGATTCACGGCAGAAGAGGCTCGCGACCTCATCCAGCGTTACCTCACGGAGCACCCGGATCCCAACAACGAGAACATAGTCGGATACAACAATAAGAAATGCTGGCCACGCGACGCGCGCATGCGACTCATGAAACATGACGTGAATCTGTGAGTATTCAGAAAAATATATTTTTAGCAAAGATTGTTTCATTCCAAGATCATTTTCGATACCACTTGGGTAAATATTGAGTTATGGGATAATTTAATCCAGAAATAAATCATTCTTCTATACATATTATAAATTAAAGTCGCTTTTACGTGTTTGTCCACGTTGTTCTTTTAAACCACGCAACAGATTTAATGAGATTTTCACTATCGTTTAAAGAATTGATTCCGGAAGGTTTATGTGTATAATGCATTCATGTTAAAGTTACATACAGGGTGTTAGGGTAGACACCGTTATCCTTGAAACTAGTGGTTTGGTGTCATCTATAATATACTTTTGCTATGGGACCAACCTTGAAATCGCGAAAAAATAATCTGCTGTTCCATACATTTGTGTTCACTTAAATCGACAAAATGTATGGAACAGCTAATTTTTTTTTTGTGATTGCGAAGTTGGTCCCATAGAAAAAGTATATTATAGATGACACCAAACCACTAGTGTCAAGGATAACGGTGTCTAACACCCTGTATAACTAAGAAATCTCTATGTTTTGCCAAGTCTTAAAAACCGTGCGAAGAAGGAGCGGGTCGCAAATGTTAATTAAAAAGAATTCATGAAATAATCATAGTGGTGTAAATTAAGAATCATGGATTGAAATGCCGAATACTGAATCTATCACAGTTACTACACAGATATTCTAAAATATTGATTGCACCAAACAATCAATCAATCTGCCTAGCTTAGCCTAGCTTTTCACAACTATATTGGGGTCGGCTTCCAGTCTAACCGGATGCAGATGAATACCAGTATTTTACATGGAGCGACTGCCTATCTGACCTCCACAACCCAGAAACTGGGAAACCGATACCCCTTGGCAAGACTGGTTGTTAGACTTCCGGGTTTCTGACGACCCGTAACGACTGTCAAAGATCCACAATGTCCTGCTGCAATTATTCAACACACCTCTGCTACCCCTTCGGGAAAGACAGAAGTATTATTGTTATATTGCATTCCACTATTTTATCCTCATGTCTTACTTGCCAGTGGTCGCGCCGTATTCTGGGACATAAAGAACCGGCTGCCTCGCTCCGTTACCACCATCCAATGGGAGAACAGCTTCGTGTCAGTCTACTCGAAGGACAACCCCAACCTGCTGTTCAACATGGCTGGCTTCGAGTGCAGAATACTTCCTAAGGTAGGAACAGTTATATACACCATGGAAGCTTGTGTAACAGGTTTCTGAGCCGCAGAGACATGGGTTACTCGAAAAGCTTCATTCAACTATATTCATTTGCAAGCATTTGCCTAGATGTCATTTATGTGTCTATTAATTCAAGTAATCTTGTTGTTTTTTAGGGTTCCGTACCCAAAGGGTATTATTACCTATTACTAAGACTCCGCTGTCCGTCCGTCTGTCACCAGACTGTATCTCATGAACCGTGATAGTTAGACAGTTGAAATTTTCACAGATGATGTATTTCTGTTGCCGCTATAACAACAAAAACGAAAAAAAACAGAATAAAATAAATATTTAAGGGGACTCACATACAACAGACATAATTTTTTTGCCGTTTTTGTAGATAATGGTACGGAACCCTTAGTGTGCGAGTCCGACTCGCACTTGGCCGGTTTTTTACAAACATAATATCAAAAGAACTAAGCTACCTATGAATTTTTGCATTCATAATTTCGCGTATTTTACTTAATTCTTCATAAACATGTTTTCAGGATAATTATAATATTCTCCTTCCTGGGTTTCACGTGTAGCTCAAATTCTAGTATAACGTTAAATCCACTGTAGTCAATCAAACAGACCTAATTCTCCTCGTCCTCCTCTAATAAGTGCAACCTTTTCTACTCAGTGTCGCAGTCAACATGAAGAATTATGTCACCGCGACGGAGTATGGAACTTACAGAATGAAGTGACAAAAGAACGTACCGCACAATGTTACCTGCGCGTCGACGACGAGTCTCTCGCAAGATTCCACAACAGAGTGCGACAGATTCTCATGGCATCAGGATCTACGACCTTCACTAAGATTGTTAACAAGTGGAATACGGCGCTTATTGGTGAGTTATCATTATTATTTAATACTAAGCTGAAGATTCCTCTAAGCCGCTGAATGTTACCTACGTGTGAATGTCCTTGGCACAAATTAAGATAAGTAGCTGGATATTTGCTTACCTATCTAGCTAAATACAATTTGTTGGGCACTATTTGAAGAAAGGTGGAATTTGTTCAATGTAATAAAAAAACTACCGCATTTACTTTCTGTAAGCTTACAGCTACATTGTTGATGATTACTCGTTACTAGACTCGCGACAATCTAAGAAGTCCGTTTTGACAGCTATAAAAATCCTTTGGGTAGCGATGAAAAAAAAAATTGGTTTCTTATAAACTGATTCTCGAGACATATCGATTGAACATACTTAGAGAGTTTGTAATCCACGACTTATCTACATTGCTTAAAACTGATTCTCAAGGCTTAACGTTTTATTACATGTACGAGAACAAACGTCAACGGACTCTTGGTCACGCTTATCGGTCAATAGCCAGATGATCGTTTCCAGTTTCATCTACAGATTCCAACAACTAAATCCCCTGCATTACTCCTATAGGTCTAATGACTTACTTCCGCGAGGCTGTCGTGAACACACAAGAACTCCTCGACCTACTCGTTAAGTGCGAGAACAAGATCCAGACTCGTATCAAGATCGGTCTCAACTCTAAAATGCCTTCCCGTTTCCCGCCCGTCGTGTTCTACACGCCTAAGGAGTTGGGCGGACTTGGTATGCTGTCTATGGGACACGTGCTGATTCCACAGGTGAGATAAAATTGACGATATTTCGTTATAAATTACAGCTTCAAAAGTTTTTGATACATGACTAATGCCGAAATAGTAGTAACAAATAACTGCATTTCTAGAAGATACCTCTTATACGCCATAATCATAATAGGTATAGCTAGTTGCCGTTAATGTAATGTAACAGTATGTAAAAGTACCATTCCATAGCCGCTGCGACACGACTGGTTTCTATGGAATACCTTCCGTAGCTACCGACACGTCGGTTTCATAGAAATACATAGAAACCAGTCGTGTCGCGGAGATACGCGCGCCCACGTCTGCTGCTGCCTGCGGTCTACTATAGAATGGTACCTTTAGTTAGTTTGAGATATAATGGTAGCTATAAGGTTGTACTTATTCACAAAGCTCATTTTCATAATAAAGCTCAGTTTCGAATGAAGAGATAAATAATTGAATCATTCCATAACCTGACATATTCTAATTCAATACTTTTCCCAACAGTCCGATCTCCGCTGGTCAAAACAAACAGACGTGGGCATCACTCACTTCCGCTCAGGCATGTCGCACGACGAAGATCAGCTGATCCCCAACTTGTACCGCTACATACAGCCGTGGGAGGCCGAGTTCGTGGACTCGCAGCGAGTGTGGGCCGAGTATGCGCTGAAGAGGCAGGAGGCCAATGCTCAGAACAGGTAAGAAGGAAAATAGTGTGATAAATGTAGGCTATTTGTCAAGTTGTATGTGGAACTAAGATGAATAATATACAAATGATGGAAGTCAGCGAAGCCCCAGAACTTATGACGTCTCCGACTGACATAACGCGAAAAATATATTTTTATCTATTTAACCAAGAAACAACTATAATTATACGGGCGTGGCTGGGCCCATAACCAAATTGTTGTATGTATAAATAATTATAGCTAACTAGCTGCGCCCCGCGGTTTCACCCGCGTAAGTCTCGATCCCGTGGGAATGTGTTAATCCAGGTTATAAACTATCTGTTTGCCAAATTTCATCCAAATCCATTCAGCCGTTTTTGCGTGATTGAGTAAGAAATCCAAACACACAAACTTTCACATCTATAATATTAGTAGGAAGTAGGATAGTTGGAAAGAAAATTTAATAATATAATTTATTAATATATCGAAAAGATTTTTTGTGATACACGTCATTTGGGAAAGTACATATTTAAACCATAGAAAAATAGCCAGTACGATTATACATACTAAAAACTTTTAACAACAGATAAATAGTGTAAAAACTTTAACAACAAATAAAATCATGAACAAAAGTTTATCAACATTGTGACAGCATAAAACGTGTTTCTTTTTTGCTGGATACATGCTGCTTGGAACACAAAGTGTCAAAATGTTGCCAGGAGTAGGTTGACTCGTTTCTGGTCTTACGCAGACGGCTTCGTCGACAAGAATGGTTGATTTAAACATTTATCTTACCGACTTTAGAGTTGCTATCAAGAATGTTCAGCAACTTTTCTTCTCAACCGCATGCTTTATAACTGCAATTATGAGTAGACTACAATTAATATTTTTTTTAATTGAAAAAGGATGATGGCTTACCACTCAAATAACTTTCCAATACACACAATATTGAAATGATGAATCGCGTAGGGGTCCTGAAACCAGAGAGTCTCTGTGCTCTGGAGTGTCGCGAGCGTGTGGCGCTTGCTGATCGCACTGACGTCACACGTTGCGACACTGATATAACGCTAGCTGATCATACGAACATCAGCTACTCTCTAATAATTACCATACAACAGATATTAATGCAGAATTACTTTCACAGGCGTTTGACGTTGGAAGATCTAGAAGATTCATGGGATAGAGGCATCCCGCGTATCAATACGTTGTTCCAGAAGGATAGGCATACGCTAGCCTATGATAAGGGATGGCGTATTCGTACTGAGTTCAAACAGTATCAGGTAATTGAAAATTGTTTTTATTGTCATTTTGGTTTTATTTTACTTTATACGCTTTTCTACGGACGGTATAATGATGCGTAAAAGCCGTTGTTTTTTACGTCACAGTTCGGCTAAGAACTCACGGAGCGGTATTCTCGAGTATAAAAAGTAAGAAAGAGCACATTTCACGACGCGTTTTACATACGCTCATCTTACAGAAGCTGAGGGCGCGAGTGAAAACCGCTTCGTGAGTTCTTAGCCTTCCGTTACGAAAAAATAATGGTGCTATTCGTCCTGTATAGCTCCATAGAGGGGTCTCTCGCCGTGAAACTATATTGGTTTTGACACGTCATAATATGGCCTCCAGAGTGTAAAAATGCTCATAATAAATATTGAATTGTCCAGTTTCTTACTACTAAGATTTTAAATGATTACTAGAGCCCTTTTAATAAACCTATGTATTATTTCCTCAGGTCTTGAAACAGAATCCATTCTGGTGGACGCATCAGCGTCACGACGGCAAGCTGTGGAATCTCAACAACTACCGCACGGACATGATACAAGCTCTTGGAGGTGTAGAGGGCATCCTCGAGCACACTCTGTTCAAGGGAACTTACTTCCCGACCTGGGAGGGTCTGTTCTGGTGAGTCAACATTACTATAACAGCTGGAGAAAGGCTAATCATAAAATCTCTAGTAACCAAAGCTTTGTAAGCTGTGATAAGCTGCTAGCTGATCAGAGACTGACGTGAAAGTGAGACTATAAACGTATAAAATTTTACCTGCGGCTTGGTTCGTGTGGTCTACCGCACAGAAAGAGTGCATTTATGGCCCATAAAAAAATAATATAATTAATGACTCACAATTCCGAAGGATTCTCATTCTATTAAGGATTGTCTGTCACGGGATTCTTGATGCATTTTTTATTGAATTTTAATCTTGTATGATTTTTCATGTATGTAATCTTTATTTTTCTATTTGTGCAGGGAGAAAGCGTCAGGTTTCGAAGAGTCGATGAAGTACAAGAAGCTAACTAACGCTCAGCGATCCGGTTTGAACCAGATTCCTAACCGTCGCTTCACGTTATGGTGGTCGCCTACTATCAACAGAGCCAACGTGTACGTCGGTTTCCAGGTAAGGCGAAACACATGATAGCAACACTACTCTCTAGGGAAAAAAAAAAACTGCCGTGTCTGTAGCTGCCGCCGATGCTAGTGTAATTAGAGGCAGGCACATGAATGCTCCTCTCTGGTGGCAATGCATCTGTGTTGCCTCTGGTATTGCATAAAACCTGCTTGGTGGCAAACCTATATCAAATCATGTATTGTGGATCATAGGTTCATAAGATGTTGTGTTAGTTACAAGTAGGTCTGCTATGTCCCGCCATTGAGGCATACAAAATTCATAATTATCAATTTTAAATTTATATTATTATCTAAAGGAGTAATTTCCAGTAATAGACGCATCTGCTAATGTTTTGGTGCGTTTTCGTATTATTATATTCATTTTTTTTAATTTAATTAAAATTGCTCAATACAGCTAGTATAGACCTAACTCTGTTGTTCCACAGGTACAACTGGACCTGACGGGCATATTCATGCACGGCAAGATCCCCACACTCAAGATCTCTCTCATCCAGATCTTCAGGGCTCATTTGTGGCAGAAAGTCCATGAGTCCATCGTCATGGACTTGTGTCAGGTAAATATTTTTACTACTGTTGAATTTTCTTGGGATTCAGTTGCGGCCATAAAAGACTTTGGCCAAAAAAATATATTTAGGATTTATACATGACAGTTCGAGTTTTTTTTTTGTTTAAAACTCATTGTTCCGGAGATGTTTAGCCACGGAGGTAGAAAATGTAAACACATTTAAGCCATAACGCCTGAGAGTTCATAAGTAAAGGTTCATTTAAACTTCGTGTAAATGAACCTTTACTTATGATTTCTAATTTGTGTAAAAAAAAAAAAAAACAATACTATGCACATTTTTTTTTACCTAGGTATTCGACCAAGAGCTAGACGCGCTTGAGATCGAGACGGTCCAGAAAGAAACCATTCACCCGCGTAAGTCTTACAAGATGAACTCGTCGTGCGCCGACATTCTGCTGTTCTCGGCCTACAAGTGGAACGTGTCCCGGCCGTCGCTGCTCGCTGATACCAAGTAAGATAATGTTATGTTTTTAAACTTATTGCAATAAAAATCTTGCCTGAGATGTTGAATTCCTAGCATATAATTGCTATGTAGGTAATAACTATATAGAGCATTGGTAGGCGCTTATCTAGTAAATTTATAAGTACCTTGACAAAAAGCTAAGAAGTGTGAGATTCTAACAAAGGTTTCAATCAACTCTTTACTGCTTAGCGTGCTCTTATTGCTAGGAGAACGATAAGATGTTCTACATATTTGTAGATAAGATGCTTCCCTATTTCCATCACTCACAGACTGCCCTACCCACAGAGATACAATGGACAACACAACAACACAGAAGTACTGGCTGGACATTCAGTTACGTTGGGGCGACTACGATTCCCACGACGTGGAGCGATACGCTCGGGCTAAGTTCCTTGACTATACTACCGACAACATGTCTATCTACCCCTCGCCCACGGGCCTGCTCATCGCCATCGATCTGGCTTACAACTTGCATAGGTAAGGATTTTACATTAAAATAAGTTTATGGGGCCAAAATCCTGTAGGCAATAAAATTTAAAGTCAAAGAAGATATCCCAAAATACTTCACTATGTTCTACAATCATCATCAACTTATATTATTGTTGACTAATCTTAGCGGCGATGACCGCTTAGACATGGAGACAATTATCACAACAACAATACCAGCCTTAGGCTACGTTCCACCAGAGATGAGCGAGGATGCGTAGCCAGGAATGTCCGTAAAAATAACCAATAACAACGCTAGCTGAGCTCAAGGTATGACAGTAAAGCGATGTTATTGGTTAGTTTTACACACATCCCTCGCTACGCATCCTCGCTCATCTCTGGTGGAAACGCAGCCTAAAGCTGTTACAATATAAGAGAAAATACATTTCAGGTAGCTAAGGGGAATTGAACTTTAAATCTTTAAAGGGGGCACTTCAATGGTTTAACAATGATTTTCCTCACAGTGCATATGGCAACTGGTTCCCTGGCTGCAAGCCACTCATCCAGCAAGCTATGGCGAAGATAATGAAGGCGAACCCCGCGCTGTACGTACTGCGTGAGCGTATCCGCAAGGCGCTACAGCTGTACTCGTCCGAGCCCACCGAGCCCTACCTGTCCAGTCAGAACTACGGAGAACTCTTCTCTAATCAGATCATTTGGTAAGTGCAATTACCTAAAATTGTAGAAATTAAATTCTGTTTTTTAATTTCGTAGACTAATTTGACAGGTGCAAATGTCAAACTCCATATTGAAAAAACAAACGATAATCACTTGAAATGTCAAATTAGTCTAGGAGATAAAGAAGGAGACGGTAGTCCAAAATAAAACATACGCGTCAATTCAATTCGCATTCATGAAAGACTCGGGAATTAATAATAATAATAAATAATAATAAAATCATTTATTTTTCTCACCACAATATTTAAACATAACATGAAGATATTGTTTAGTAATTATAATAAAATATAAAATATTGTGGGAGACTGGTGCCTAAGCTAGGCTAATAACCTGTGTTATAGGACACCAGGTCCCCACTCCGAGTAACAATGTCAGGACGTACTAAAGCAATACAATTAGTTGCAGCAAGTACAGTGTTGTGGGAGGTAAGTAAAAAGAGGGTGTGTATGGTATGTGTGTGATAGTGTATGTATGCTTGTGTGTATATGGTGTTAGATAAGTGGACGCGTAAATGGTATTTAATAGGGAATAGATTATGTATATAGAAGGTATACTAAGACATTGAAGGACTACGAGTTAACTATAAGGACACATTCGGTGCTATCGTAAGACAACTCCTGCAGCCAATTCGTAAGCTTGGTTATCAATTTACTTCTGTTGAGAGGATATATATCGAGAAGGCAATGGATTTTATTATATATTCTAGCACTGAGGACGCCGAACTGCCGGCTCCGGAATGAAGTACGACATTGAGTTAATGTACAAACTGGATGACCTTTGCGTTTCCTTAAAATTTTGTTGTCCAGAGGAAGCAAAGAATGACGGCGTAATACGGCACGCAGAATGTACAATTGGCGCACCGTTAGGACCTTTGAATCGGAGTAGAGCAGGGCAGTTGGGTAATCTCTGCGTTTGAACTGCATAACTTTTAAGACTGCTCTTTGAGCTCGCTCAACCTGAATCAGGTGGGTTTTACTGGTTCCTCCCCATGCAGAAATGCAGTAGGTAAGAACAGAGACACACAGGCTCTGGTATACAAGGAATAGAGTTTCTCGATCAGCTGAGTGTCTGAGTTCTTTGAAAATATATATTAATTTCCTAATACGCGAGCAGAGTGTTTCTATATGGGGGCGCCAGCTAAGGTGCTCATCAATGTGGACTCCGAGGTATTTGGTACTTGGAACCAGTGATAGGGTTAAGCAGGTGCAAGTATTGGGGCTGTGTTTTAAAGAGTTCAGGCAAGTATGGGCTTTGACCATACTAGAACCCGCGGGAGGTGTGGACGTGTTAGGGAGAGTAAAGCGAACAACCTTGGTTTTCTCAATATTGAGGGTTAACAAATTCGCCGAGAGCCATGCCATCACTCGTTGAAGCGACCGCTCCGCTCTTAGCTTACAGTTGTCCCAATTATTATCATATATGATTAGTGCTGTATCATCTGCATAAGTGAATATATCGCAGTTAGGTATTGATAGGCGGCACAGATCATTTATGTAGAGTAAGAAAAGGGTAGGACCCAAAATACTACCCTGTGGCACACCAAAACTGATGCTCCCCTCATCACTATACAATGAGTCGATTTTGACACACTGTGAACGATTTGTCAGATAGTTTGAGAATATCCTGAGTGCCACTCCGCGGATTCCGACGCCTTCCATTTTTGAAATGAGTATAGGTATAGAAACCGAGTCAAACGCCTTTGATAAGTCAAGAAAGACACCGAAACATTTAAACCCCTCATCCAACTTACCAACCACCGCACTCGTAAGGTCCAGAACCGCATCCTCAGTAGAGATTCCCCGTCTAAAACCGTATTGATTATTTGCTAGAAGTTTATATTTCACGAGATATGTGGTAAGACACTTGTTAAGTACTTTTTCTAGTACTTTAGACAGGGAACTCAAAACTGAAATTGGCCTATAGTTGGTGACGTTGGATCTGTCTCCACTCTTGAATATTGGGTGAACAACAGCTTTCTTGAACGCACTTGGAAAAGTACCCGACTCAATAGCGCGGTTACAGACGTGCGTTATGGGAACTGCTAGGACGGAGCTGGACAGCTTGAGAACACTGGCAGGGATATTGTCATAGCCAGTGGCGCTGTCACTACGTAGGCTGTCAATCACACTTTTTACCTGCTCTTCGTCAAAAGGCATAATGACAAGAGAATTTCGCGGCGGGGGTTGTGATGAGCATTCAAGGTAGGGGGATCCAGAGGGCGATTTAATTTTTGAAGCTAGATCTTCACCCACACCAACAAAAAATCTATTAACTTTGTTAATAGATATTTCGGTGTCTGGTGAGCTTTGTAGAAGCGCACTTGGTGACTGCGGAAGAGAGTTTTGGTTCGTTATACCCTTAATAGCTTTCCATGTGGCCTTGGAGTTATTTTTAGCTTTAAGTAATTCATTTTTGTCATGTGATCTTTTTAGTTTTTTTAGAAGACCATTGAGAAAATTTCGGTATCGGGTATAAGTAATTTTATGAATATCGTTATCGGGGGATGATTTAGATTTTTTGTGAAGCCTGTCTCGGTTTCTGATGCAGCGAACTAAACCTGGGGTCATCCACGGCTTGAGCATTCTGCATTTACTAGGGACTCGAACGGTATAGCTATGTTTTGTAATAACACCTTGAATGGTAGATATAAGTAGATCTGCAGCCAGATTACAGTTTTGTTCATTTAGCACATGACTAAAGTCAGTGCTTTCTAGTGCTTCTTTGATGTCTGAAAAGTTATAGCGGAGCACGTTAGATGAATGTTTTGCTGCTGATTTTTTCATCTTTCCTAAACAAAGAATGACTGGTAAGTGGTCGGTGATATGACTTTCAAGGACTATTACTGTGGCAGGGCCTTTAAATTTTAAAAGTACATGATCTAGGCAATTGCCTGATCTTGTGGGGAGCACATGAGCAGGCAAAAGACCTAAGGAGGCACACAGGGTGAGATAATTACTTGAATGGCGATCGTGATTGTCTGGTTTAATATCGATGTTCATATCGCCAATCAGAGCAATATTTTTATAGCGTTTTAATGATTTTACTACATTATCAAGGCTTTGGTAAAAATTTTCAAGGTCGCAAAACGACGGGGAGCGATAAACGCAAATGATTGCTGTGTCACCTATTGCACAAGTGAGGCAATTTGAGTCACAGAATGACGGTTCAAGGTACGTGCAATTTAAAAAGGTCTTAGTGTAAATAACCACGCCATCGTTCTGCGACTTGTTGTCAGTCGTTGCGGAATAAGAGTAGCCTTGCAGATAAGGAAGGGGCCCAGAAACTCTTAGCCAACACTCGGTTAATATGATAACGTCAAAATCAATTTTAGTGGCTGTTAGCATCGTGATAAATTGGTCAAAGTTCTTTCTAAGACTTCTAATATTAGTATGAATCATTTTTAAATTATTATTTGGTTGCTTAATAAAGTCTAAACATCGTTCGGGGGGGCAAAGATGAGAACAGGCTATGGAGAGATCGTCTATATCATTGGATAATGTATTGCTTATATTAGCCATTTATTAGATGAATGAGATCGAGCAAATGATTTTTTTTTTTTTTTTTTGTCTGTGCTTGGATAAGTTTCGATAACGAATTATAAGCGGAGGAGAGGGACAAATTATTATAATTGTATAAGTAGTCCTAGTAAAAGGGTGTACAAGATATTTCTGCTTGCTAACGTGAGAGAATGTGTGGGTGTGAGGAAGTGGCGTGTTTACATTGTAAAAAGAGTGTGTGGACAGTAAAAGGTAATTAACAGTAATACAAAAACAACAGGCTAATACAGTGGAAAAAGTAAGGCATGCATAAAGAAACGGTTTAAAATAAAATAGGCATAGTCATTGCTTTCCCAATAACATAGCAAGACATTTCTCTGATTTGATATGGAGTGGTTTGTCAGCTGGGTCCTTACGCAGAAGAATTCTTCCGTTTGAGTACCAACTAGAGTAGTTGTGGGTTTTTGCAAACTGGCGAGTCTCATAAAGTAGCTTTTTGACGGTTGGGGGTAAGTGTTCGTCAATGTAGACAGGTTTCCTTTCGCCTGCGATGCCAATAGTCTGTGTGTTTAACTTATCTGGTACGGGGCGCTCTTTGTTGAAAGTTCGAGCTTTAGCTAGGAGATCATTTCTTGTGCTGACGCAGCAAAATTCAGCAACTATTGGTCTACATAAGCCTGGTTTTCCAGGTATGCGGTATATGTCTCGAAAAGCGGAGGCCGGGATGTCCATGCCAAGAGCGTTCCCCACAGTATTTAGAATGGAAATAAGGTCTTCTGCCTTTTCATTTACTTTAGTTGGAATATTGCGTAGCTCGACAGTTGCCTGACGCGACTGGAAGTGCAGGTCTTGTATTTGCTTTTGTAATTGGCATATAAGTTCCGAGTTCTCACTTTTTTCTTTATCCAATTTTGAAACCTTGTTGATGACGTCATCATGTTGCTTATTTATAAAGTTCATACTGCGCTCAATCTCGGAATTTGTCGTCTGATTAGAGAGGCACTGTTTTTTAAGCTCAGAAACATCACTGACTAGTTTCGATAATATGGCGTCTTGATCTGCTTTCCAAGATGTTAACAACTGATCGTGTTCAGTCTTCCATTTTGTCAGCATGTCAATAAGCTCAGCTCTGAAGTCGTTTAAGGCTGGCCTAAGATCAGTGTCCATTTCTTTATTCGGAGAGTAGTCGATGCGTTGGCGCTTGTATCGTACGGTAACATTGTTTCCGTCTGAGTTTTGGGAAGTAGAGGCAGACGTTAAGTCTGATTCAGACAGTGATTGACCTAGCATCAAAGGCGAATTTTGTGTTTGAGGCGGAGTTCGATGCATTATCCAGCAGACTTTCTTCCAATTAAGTGAATAAGGAATATAGTTAGAGAAAATATACTTCTTATTTGAGCCGAAATATTGTGCAATTTACGTATTGCGGACTGCAACGGCTTCGTAAAATAATAATTTAAAGTTTATAAAATACAAAAAGTGGCCGGGCGGGTCGGATTCGAACCCAAGTCACCCACTTCATAGGAGAGCGCTATACCGCTGCGCCACACACCCGTTGGACAATCAGTTCAAATTAATGAGTCATTTACTACGTAAAACTTTGGTAATTAACGTAGCTTCGACGACTCCTTTGTGTTGTTGTTGAGGTCAAAGTCTAAAACGGTAGCCACATTTAAACTTTTTAGTTCGTTGTGATTTTAAAACTGGTCACAGACAAGGTTGCAGTTGTCATTTCACTGAGATTTTTCACACAATCGTCACTTATATGTTATGGATGATCACTGTATAGTTTTATAGTTATTTGTGCACTTTATTCACGGTTATCGAATTTAAAAACACAGAGGCGATCGAGAGTACGTGTGCTCGCGTTGGCGTCACGGAGGGGGAACGTATTCTTTTAAATATTTGTGCCAACATGCACATTACATCATAATGCTGTAGTGTGATTGGTTGCTGTCGTAAGACATAAGTTTATAGCACTGTATGAGTATGATTCCATAAGTTTAATCGTTCTTATTTGCTCAGGTTCGTGGACGACACAAACGTGTACCGCGTGACGATCCACAAGACGTTCGAGGGCAACTTGACAACCAAGCCCATCAACGGCGCCATCTTTATCTTCAACCCGCGCACAGGACAGCTCTTCCTCAAGATCATTCACACCAGCGTGTGGGCCGGACAGAAGCGTCTTGGACAGGTAACATAACTACATTATATATTAAGATTTGCTATACAACTATATCAAAGACAGATAGAATCTTATTGCACACGGAAGAAAAGAAAGGACGTAAGAGCATAGCTGTGTATGTGAGTATAGATGTTGGTGTAATTACAGACACATTAAGCCATTCATTGTCTTTGGGAAGGCAAAAGATGTGCGATGTCTCTGTTATTGAAGATGTCTTTACGCATTGGTAACCACTTACCATCAGCACGCGTAGCATGACAACCATAGAAACAGGTTTTCTACGGGTTTTGTCGACGGAAGATACAAAATGACAGATTGTAATAATTGTTTATGTGTCATTTTGTCTATTCTTTCATCAACAAAACCCGTTTTTATTGTGGTCTTGCTAAACGTGCAGGTTTTCTATTTGATTGCCTTAAAACCTTAAAAAAACAGTTAAAACATGCCTGCACCTATACAAGGTTGTATTACCTGCTTTATGAATACTGTATTTCGTTTTGTTCAGCTTGCTAAATGGAAGACTGCTGAAGAAGTAGCAGCGTTGATTCGTTCTCTACCAGTGGAGGAGCAGCCTAAACAAATCATCGTCACCAGAAAGGGAATGTTGGATCCGCTTGAGGTAAGAGAAAACTAATTTTACCTAACTTCTTAACATAATGTTTCTTATCTCATTAATTCGAAGGTAATAAAAAACGATCTGTGTCTAACCACATTGATTTGCAGCAGTTGGAATATTATATCCCCCATTACTGTAATTAAATTACGTAAAACTTCTTTGATTAATAGCTCTTCTAAATTCCTAAAATAAACAAAGCTATAAAATATAATTTTCTGTGAATAGGTGCACTTGTTGGACTTCCCTAACATCGTCATCAAGGGTTCCGAGCTGCAGCTGCCGTTCCAGGCGTGTCTCAAGGTGGAGAAGTTCGGAGACCTGATCCTGAAGGCCACTGAGCCACAGATGGTGCTGTTCAACTTGTATGATGACTGGCTCAAGACCATCTCGTCCTATACTGTAAGTTATATAATAAAACTATAATTCCCATGTATGCCGTAAATATAGGCCACAGTTTTAGAAAAAATCGGATTTGTAGGGTGTCTCTGCTACTCATATGAGTGTGACGCTGTATCATATTTACGCCCGAATACTGTAGAAAAATGAATGTATATAAAAAGTATAAAATGTTGAATAAATTATGCTGTGATGTAAGGATCGTAGCAGTTCAGGTAGTTTCTGCCTATCACCATGGGAAAAAGGCGTGATGCAAATAGTATAAGATAGTCTCATGCATTGCTAACAGAAGTGATGATGCACATGGCGAGGTTTGAAAGCCACAAAAATGACGTCTATATAAGTCAATAAATAGCCGATGTCAGTCAATATGAAATGATGAATCGCGTAGGGGTCCTGAAACCAGAGAGTCTCTGTGCTCTGGAGTGTCGCGAGCGTGTGGCGCTTGCTGATCGCACTGACGTCACACGTCGCGGCACTGATATAACGCTAGCTGATCATATTGACAACAAAACCAATCACAGGTTACACCACCTTTCCTTATACCCCTTAAAATAGTGCCAGTACAAAAAAGAAATTCATAAAAATGTTCCCCGTTTGTTTCTCAGGCATTCAGTCGTCTAATCCTGATCCTTCGCGCCCTTCACGTGAACACCGAGCGCACCAAGGTCCTGCTGAAGCCTGACAAGACTACGCTGACGGAGCCCCATCACATCTGGCCCACGCTGTCTGATGACGACTGGATCAAGGTTGAGGTGCAACTAAAAGACCTCATTCTTGCTGATTACGGCAAGAAGAACAAGTGAGTGTCAAAAATCTAGTTTTAGCTGGGAAATTCGTTGGGCGCTACAAAATGGCTAGATTGACTATAAAAAAAATAAAAATATACCGAATTAATCTAATTCAATCTTTTGTCACATCTCTTCTCAACAAAACGACAGATTTTTATATTGGAAGAACCGGCCACAGCTAATATTACATTTAAAACCAGATTTACTGGTTAGCAACTCTAATCAGTATTTCAGAAACCTTAATATTCGCACATCCAAGCTGCTGTTACAGTGACATTTTCTTCCCAGTGTAAACGTGGCCTCGCTTACACAATCGGAAATCCGTGACATAATCTTGGGTATGGAGATATCAGCACCATCAGCTCAGCGGCAACAAATCGCTGAAATTGAGAAACAGAGCAAGGAACAGAGCCAACTCACTGCCACCACTACAAGGACTGTCAACAAGCATGGAGACGAGATCATTACTTCTACCACCAGCAACTATGAGTCGCAGACCTTCAGGTGAGAATGTGTTTTATTACGTCATTTTTGTGACAGGAAAATGACTTGATAATGTGTAATTTTTACATTTTTCTTGTGGCTTATGTAAATGCGCGGATCCCAATTACTTGCACAGTGTACAATCTGATGTATTTACAGCATTTAATTACCAGAACAAGGGAGATTGAGCTCATGATAAAATATTTTTCGGTCAATATGATATGATGAACCGCGTAGGGGTCCTGAAACCAGAGAGTCTCTGTGCTCTGGAGTGTCGCGAGCGTGTGGCGCTTGCTGATCGCACTGACATCACACGTCGCGGCACTGATATAACGCTAGCTGATCATATTGACAACATCCGTTTTTGTCCTCACACATTGTTTTTCGCCAAGGCGAGGCAAAATTATAATGCCTAATCGTGGTCTTCGCACAAGAGATAAATAGTTCTAATATCTCAATCTTTTAACCTGTAATTTTTGTGTTGTATATTATTAATACTACATGACTTTTCAGCTCGAAGACTGAATGGCGCGTGCGTGCGATATCTGCCACCAACCTACATCTTCGCACGAACCACATCTACGTAAGCTCGGACGACATCAAAGAGAGTGGCTACACCTACATTCTGCCAAAGAACTTGCTCAAGAAATTCGTTACCATCTCCGATTTGAGAGCACAGGTTAGTAAAATATAACGTGAGCGGTTAATCTGCCGACTCTGTAGTGTGATATTAGGGTTGTTATTACCGTGTTATCTAGATAGGAGTGCAGGATTTATCGGGATGAAGTGGCACAGTTACCTTATTGGGATTTCTAAAGCGGTGCAATTCACGCTGCAAATGCACGACTGTGGTCGTTTGCCGCCCGCGCAACCCACACATTGTCTCACCGTTAAGTCGTCCGCAGATCGCGTGCTACCTGTACGGCACGTCGCCGGCCGACAACCCCATGGTGCGCGAGGTGCAGTGCGCCGTGCTGGCCCCGCAGTGGGGCACGCACCAGCAGGTGCACCTGCCGCGCCACCTGCCGCGCCACCCCGCGCTGGCGCACCTGCAGCCGCTCGGCTGGATGCACACGCAGCCCAACGAGCTGCCGCAGCTGTCGCCGCAGGTACGAGCTCGGAAGCCATATGAGTTAGCAGACCGGCGACGTACATTGCGAGAATCATAATCTGCTACATATTTCAGATGTTGTATATTAGTCGCTGATCGCTGTGCAGTGAATACCTCATGGTTGCAATAAGTAAAAAACGTTTACTTATTGCAACCACGAGGTATTCACTGGGAAAAATAAAATATGTCTGAAAAGTGACCGTCATTGACGTTTTCCGAGACATAATAAAAGACGTTCCTGTGCACGTTTGTACTAAATATGCATTATGAGATCTCAGAACTTTTCTTAACGAGATTTTCACTTCACGACGACGATGTACATCTTCCTATGTAAAATTACAATATTCACAAATACAACTCATAACGGGATCACGGTTGATACTGAATATTTATCCATTCACAGGACATTACAACTCACGCTAAAATAATGGCAGAGAACCCAACTTGGGACGGCGAGAAGACGATCATAATCACGTGTTCGTTCACGCCCGGCTCCTGCTCCCTCACGGCCTACAAGCTGACCCCCAGCGGGTACGAGTGGGGCGCGCGCAACACGGACCGGGGGAACAACCCCAAGGGGTACCTGCCCAGCCACTACGAGCGCGTGCAGATGCTGCTGTCCGACAGGTTCCTCGGCTACTTCATGGTCCCTTCGCAGGGAAGCTGGAATTACAATTTCATGGGTTTGTATTTCTATTTTTTATGAAGTTTTATGAAGTATCGTTGATGTAAGTAACAGTACAACCTAGCACGATTTGTCATTGTAATAGCTGATACGCGAACTTCTATAAACCCTATTCTCAGAAGCATAAAACCTAAGGAGATATGCTAGACAATCTATAGATAAACCAAAAATGTATTGTGAAAGATTCCCAATATAAACCCTATTACAAACTGTAACTGCAACACCAATCTTCCCCCAGGTGTGCGCCACGACCCGAACATGAAGTACGGCGTGCAGCTCGGCAACCCGCGCGAGTTCTACCACGAGGTGCACCGGCCCGCGCACTTCATGAACTTCGCCGCCATGGAGGACGCGGCCGCGCCCACGCTCGCCGCCGACCGCGAGGACCACTTCGCGTAGTGTGGCAACAGTGTTTTAGTTCTAAGGGATAGTGTAAATAAGCGAAAATAAAAGATTTAATAAATTTGCTATACTGTTTTTATTTCCTACATAATCTAATCAAACCCTTTCACAAAGCGAGTCAAAGCGGCTGTGTTACATCTGTGAAAATTTCAACTGTCTAACTATCGCGGTTCATGAGATACCGGACGGAGACGGTCGGGCAGCGGAGTCTTAGTAATACGGTCCCGTTTTAACCCTTTGGGTACGGAACCCTAAAAATGAGAACACGTCAACAGGGTAGGTAAGAATGAAACTAGTTGACTAGGCGTAGAAACGGATACGTTCGCAAGCGACGGTACGGAGCCGATAATAAGCGTCGACATCCTGCCGGACGCAATCGACTGTCGCCGTATCCTTTCCGATCCGATGCGATGCGACCCGTTTGGTAGAAATTATCCTTTAGACCGAATCTATTGGCACCGCCACCGCTCTTCTAGGAAACCGTTGTAACGCCGCAATTTTATAAATCCTCCAATAAAAGGTTTATTGTTTTTTCGCCGGTTTTTTGGTCAAGGCATTGTTACAACCATAGACTAAAGGCCGGTATTTTTTTTCAATTGTCAATAGTGTCAGTGTCATGTCAATCCTAACTGTCATTTCATCACTTCTGCTCTGTGGTTCTGCTGTCAAGCCTGTCAAAGTCAAAGTCAAACTACAACAAGTTGATTCTTGTTGAATTTTGTGTAGAGTCTTGAGTGATAATTTTTCCTATTCTACAATCCGTACAAGCTACGTTATTGTCTAATTCAACTTACCTAGAACATTTCAAAAATGGGAGACCATGATGATTTCGAAGACAACCAGTATCCCGACAACGACGAGTTCGTTCCGTACGTGACAGCCGGTAACCTCGGTAAAGTTGGCGCGAAAGTCACACTCTGGGGCAAAGTCACCAAAGTTACTGCTAACGAAGGTTTCTATGTAAAAACTGTGGATGACCAGGAGATTCTTGTAAAATTGAAACGGCCTTTGAATGAGCCTTTAGAAGGTTGGTACGAGATTTACGGCGTTTCGCAAGGAAAGACAGTGTTGTGTGATGAATACGTTCCATTCAATGAAGAAATAACAAAGAATATTGATCTGGATGGGCACAAAGCGTTGGCGAGGTTGCTGGTAGCTATAGACGAACCTTGGAACTTGGGCGATGATTCTGCTAATTCCATGGCTGGTGTAGTACCAATGGATCAAAACTACTGAGGTTATTAGAATAAGTTTATTTGTATACCTATGGATAACAATAGTTACTTATTTTAAAAATAGAACTGTATGAAATAAATATAAAGAGGCATTCCAATTTTATAATAAAAACTTATCTCTCTACCTTTTCTGTTGAAGTTCCATCATCGCGATTCACCAGTTTGAGTGGCCCAGTAGTGTGGAAATAATGTTTAATGGAAACTGTTATTTTAAGATCACACAATGTAACTTAGATCAAAGTACTAAATGGTATGCAGGTTAATAAGTTATGCTCTCTGTCTACTACAGTGAATGGCATTTCACAATCTTTCTGTAAATGTCTTAATATCTAAAGTGTTGCTTTTCCTGGTAATCTGATGCTGAAGATGTCATAAATGGATCATGATTGTTGATTAAACTAGCAGCACTCTATGATGGGACCTGTGATGACTTACAAAGAAAATATAGCTTATTAATTAAATAAATTATTGTTCCACCATTATGTAATTATGTGACCTGTACAATAATATAGTATGGCATTTGATTCCTCACATTTAGCTGTAAAAATTATAAGAAATTTATAAAAATGTGCAATTGTCACAAGCCATCATATAGTGCCTTCATTGTATTTGTCATGTAATGCTTCATTTTTTAAACTGGAAGTCCCCTTGAGCCTCTTTTACAATAGTGATCAACGTCATTATGAGGCAAGTATTGCACCAATTGAATTGGCATTTTGTACATTTTCTAATTTAAAACTGATAGCTTTACATAATATAAGTATTTTACATAAATCATATCTTTTTTATTTCATAAATACCATTATGTTCATTAGGTTCAAGTCAATAATTACCTAATTTAAATAAACTAATACATCATAAATACATCTGGTTTACTAATACAGTGGTGCCATTTGATTTTGTGTATCACCATGGTCATGCTACGCGTGCTGTACTTATAAATATAATAATTGACACTGGCTTATCCTAATGTGCCGTGGTAACTGTCGCGTTACTTACGCTCCTAGGTTCGAACCCTGACATGTGCTTTACTTTGTGTAAATTATTTCATCACCACAGCTTTCAAAACGGTGAAGGAAAACATTGTGAGGAAATCGGCATGTCCTAGAACCAAAACATTGAAAACCTGTGATATATCTACCAACCCTCACAGCGGGCCCGAATGGTGGGTTCCGGCAAGTCCCTCTCAACGACAGAAGTGGGACCATTATAGGCGTATTATTGCTGTGTGACAAAAATCACTAAAATGCATATTTATACGTATCAAATTACATACTTTAGGTACATAATAATGCTAAATTATTTTTCTGGTAAAATATAAGATATTTAGTTGAATAAGTATGATTGACCAATAAGTCAAAAAATTTCACCTTTTAACAGTTCTGGTGCATCACACAGACACACCAAAATAACTTTGCAAGTATGTGATGTGATGTGATGCAACTCCAATGTCTTAATTGCAGCGAGAGAGTAAACAAATAAAAACCTAAATTGTTTCAAAATGCTAAATTAAATCTTAGTACTTACCTACCGACCTGCTAAAATATTAAGAAGTATGAGGCATTATCATGCCGACTGCATCCAGCACTGCACGCGTGGGTACGCCCTGATTTCGCTGTCCCGGTTGCGTCGCTGGAAGGTACGCATGCGCTTCTCATGCTGCACCGCGTTCGATAGTGCACCTTCTATGCACGTAACTGGACGATTCCTAGACAGAAACGTTTTAGGATTAATTTAGTAGCAATGTTGATACCACGTGTAAGCTGGCGTAACTATGTACCTAACATACGCCATCTTATATTAAATATTTGTTCCCTGCAGTCATTCAAGACAAAGATCATCTAATATCTGGAGTGGTACATAAACTTGATCAAAATAAATAGGTACCTAGGTTCCTCAATCTCATAAGTAATAATCAGTACATATTATAAAACAAAGTCCTCCGCCGCGTCTGTCTGTCTGTTCCCGATAAACTCAAAAACAACCACCGATTTTCATGCTGTTTTCGCCAATGGATAGAGTGGTTCTCGAGGAAGGTTTTAGTATAAGTATATAATTTTCAAGCGGGCGGAGCCGCGGGCATCAGCTAGTAAGTAATATAGTAAGTACCAAGTATATTCTAGACTATTAAAAGTACTATAACAGATACATATTACTTATGTATCGATTCCGGTAGGTAAGTAGGTAACGGTTTGCTGTTACCTGCCCTAAATGGTCCGCTTAGTGATATTCAATTTACGAATTGGTCTTTTACTTTACTCAAGACAGAACGAAACGGAATCTGACCATAACCCAGGATCCCAGGTACCGCATGGTTGATAGTAGGTAGTTATAACACACAAATAAACATTCAATTGAGCAATAATCCAATCACTACATAATTATTAAAAAACAAAGTCCTCCGCCGCGTCTGTCTGTCTGTCCGCGATAAACTCAAAAACTACTGCACCGATTTTCATGCTGTTTTCACCAATGTATAGAGTGGTTCTCGAGGAAGGTTTTAGTAGATCCTACTAATATTATAAATGTGAAAGTTTGTGTGTTTGTTACTCAATCACGCAAAAACGGCTGAATGGATTTGGAGGAAATTTGGCAAACAGATAGTTTATAACCTAGATTAACACATAGGATACTTTTTATCCCGATATTCCCACGGGATCAAGACTTACGCGGGTGAAACCGCGGGGCGCAGCTAGTATATAGTAAGAATAACCGACATCCACGCGAGCGAAACCGCGGGCATCAGCTATTTGATAATAAAAATAATACATACAAGCCTTTGGTATCGATCTTCGGCATCTCTGTTCTTATCATCATGCTCTGTGGCCTGTCCTTGCCCTTCAGAGCCAGGTCCGTCAGGTATCTCTTGATGTAGTTCTTCAGCTGAATGTTCTCTTTGACCAGCTTAGCTTTCTCAGTCCTCAAGCAAATCGTCTGGACCTTCGCTCTGTTTACTTTGAGTAAGAACTTGTCCATTTTGCTGTATTCCTTACATTCATCCTATGACAAAAAAAAATAGTTATGGGATTACAAAAATTCCAAATGAATAAACGTGGAAATAGAAGGAATGGCAGCGGTAGGTATAAAAGCTGAACTGTCCAGTGTAAACCTTACAGTTAAAAACTTATCCCTGTGTATGATGTCGCGTAATCGCGTAAGTGTGATGACAGAGATCTACTTATAATTAGTAGGTACCTATATACTCTCCACAGTTCGATACGTAGTACTGTAAAACAGGGCGAGCCTATTGCCTACTGAGAAATTTGTAAAAACCCAGTAACTAACAGATTTGGGGATGCAATTCAAGACCGTGCTCCATGGTAGCACTTGCGATCACCAGACCAGCTGTGGCAGTCAAAAGGTTGATGTTGAGTTGGTCGACGAAAAGTGAACTACATATTGCACGATGAAATTGAATTCATGGGCATCATCTTAACCAACCTAGCGAAAAAAACATAGTTATTTTCGCATAGCTCGTCAAAATGTAGGGAACAAAACCATAAATCTCCAAAAAAAATCAGTATTTTTTTTTGGAGATTTGTGGTTTTGCCCCTTAATGAAAGTTAGGTATTCATAATGACATCGAAAGGGAAAGAGCGTTGTCGATCCGATGTAATATGCTGGCCCGGAGGTTTGCACGATGTACTAGGGAAGTGAAACTCACTCTTTTCAAGGCGTTTTGCCAGTCGTTTTACACGTGCAGCCTGTGGGTTAGACATACGCAGAGGGCCTACAACGTTCTTCGCATACAGTATAACAACGCTTTTAGGGTGCGGATGGGGCTCCCGCGGTTCTGTAGCGCATCGGGCATGTTTGCTGAAGCAGGTACGCATACTAGCTTTCAAGCTAGTATGCGTAAAAGAACAGGATCCCTGATGCGAAGGATTCGGGGGAGCACCAACAGCATTCTGAAAGTGATTGTGAATAAGCCTGATTGCCCGTTCCTGGGGCACTGGACCCGTATGCACAGCTGCAGGTCTGGTGCAGCGGGAAGCGGGTATAGTTATAGGTATTTAAATTAGTTTTATTTTTGTTTGTTTAGGTTACTAACATAGTTTAATAAGTATTACTAACAACAATATGAATCACGTGTGTTCGATGTAAATAAGAAAATAAAAAAATAATGATGAGTGCAATGACCCCTTAAGAGGATGCCGATGATTTCAATTTCACCCTGGCTTTATTTATAGGACGGTATGGAGCTACCCAAATACTTTGTTCAGAACTACTTACAATCATAGCTTTATCAAGGTGTTCGAAGTCAACTGACTCGAGGTCGTATTCCACGTCTGTAGTCAGCTCGTCACCTGCGTGCTCGTATTTATTGCAGATGTCGGCCAGTTGCAGCACTTTGTTCAGCTTTTCATGCATATCTTCGAGATGCTAAAAATAAACATTCAAGTAGTAGGCAGGTAGGGAGGGAGAGGCAAATTTCGCGCCCTCACGCCCCTAGCCGCCGCAGGAGACGCCTTGGGCGTCGGGAATCCCAGGCGTATTCCCGGCCTCAAACAAAGGCCTTAACATCAGACATCGGATGGGGTTTTTACATGGATATTTATGAAAACAATAGTGTTGAACCTTAATAGCATCCTGGCTAGCATTAACCATGACGTTCAGCTGCTGGCTGCCCGTGCTCCTCTCGATCTTGGAGTCCCTCTTCATCTGCAGGTACTGCCTCGCCAGCTCGTCCTTGCGGTTTGCCATGCGTGTCAGTTTGTCTGTCATCGTACTGGTTGTCTTCAGCCATTCGTGTTGCAGGTTTTGCAGGTTCTCCTGAAAATAAACCCGGATACGGGATTTTCATGTTTGTAGGTATAGTTTGTGTCAATTTTTACATAGACTTCATAGCAGCAATAGTCGATTTAGGTGCAAGTCTAATAAATTGGTCTAATGGGTACGTACCTGGGCATCTATCCATATTTAAAGTGTATAAAACGTCCCTCTTTATGTAAAAATACACGACACAGTACCAAATCAAATCTGTCCGTCTGTCAATTATATTTTGTCACGCTACGCACTGAGGGATGCCTCATACTTTGAGATTGGAATTAATCTAATTTGTTTTGGTTTCTTGGCCCTTTATCAAGGTTCGTCCGTGTCCCCGATGCACTGAAGTACGAAACGATCTGGAGTCTAATGATAAAGTGATGTCGCGTGCCGTAGTAAAGGTTGATATTTCTGTTGTTGCTAGGATTTATTTCGAAGAAATGCTGAATTATGCAACTTTAGTCGGTACCCAAATTTATGTTAGTAAATAGTAATAGATTGAAGAAAATATTTTGTACCGAGCAGTCAATACTTGGCGTTCCGTTGAGGAACCAGATTTTTAAGCCAGGCTGGTTATCAAATTCTAAGCAACCTCTTACAGTAGCAAGTTGTATCTGGAAGTCATTCCTGGCGATCTCCTTCTGGTAGAAGTCGTCCTTCTCTCGCAGGCTGTGGTAGTGGCTCATGATAGGGTTGTGCTCCTCCTGGTACGTGGTGTACACCTCACGGAGCTTGCTCCAGTACATCTCGATCGCCAGCTGCTTTGGGACGCTGAAGCTGCGAAGTTCTTCCTCGTGCTGTAATCGAAAATATAACTTTAATAACTGCTTGGCTTTCATGGCAGTAAAAATAAAAGTATTGATTTTTGTCAAGACGTAAAAGAAAAAGCTGACGAAGAATCTGTGATACCGCAACTGTTGAAAATTGTGATCCAGGAAATCCAGAGAGTAGACAAAAAAATCAGACTGCAATGTAACAAGAATGATGTATCAATTATTATTAATCGCCAGAAAGGTACCCTACTAAAGCACCGGAGATTGAAATTCTCCATGGCTATACAATTTGGACCGTCAAATTCATTGAATTAAAGCAAAGAGTCCCATGATTGTATATGATGTAGATACAATAATGAATGGTGCTACAGGTGACAAAAATAACGCCGTACCAAACTAAGTTAACAACACAAGATACAATCTGAAATGAGACAACTAAATAGACATAATAAATAGTCCCTGAACACCACAACAGGTATAGTTCTCATTTTCTGATATACTTGTTATTGTGGTGGTGTAATATTGCAATTTCCAATTGGCCACATGAGGTTTTCCTGTAATTAGTGGCCCTGGTCCGAACATCCGACCATGTAAGTTGACAGCTTGACAGGCGTGACTGATGACTGATGAGCATTGTTTGATATGATACTGGATGAGGTCAGTATATGTTGTAATATGAGCAGGATTTATGGAAATTCGAAACATATTTATGGGGTGATCGAAATGTTGCTGCAGCTGTTATCGGATGAAGAATGTAGGAAATAGCATCAAAAGTGGATGAAGACGGATATCATATACCTAGATCACAGGATGTTATTGTTGGTGCAGCGGATTTTACAGGTCCTTTTATACTACAAAGTGAGCGAAAATTAAACAAATCTTTGACAACATGCCAAAATTAAGGAGAGAAAGCGATGAAAATAAAAATCATCATACAAATATCGAGGCACCCTAATGTTAGTGTAATCATGTCATCCAACAATTAGTCATATTTGGATGGAGCTTGTCACCTTTTGTATCTACGGTAAGTGATGCGTGGACGCCGTTATGATATATATACGGTGTGCCATGACCAGCAGGGACATTGTCAGAGTTGGAGCCGCTATGACCATGTGCCTCATCAAGTACCACGTGCTGATATTCTGTTTAATACTCGTGGAAAGCTATGTAAGTAGCAATTACTTGGTTTTATTTTAGTTAAAGACCCTGAAGGTAGATTAACCACCTAACCATAGCGGTGTCCATTTTTTGTTTTTTGTTTTTGCTTGGAATATCATCGATTGACTTCTCCTCTCCCGCTCTGGGCGGAGCGGAAGGGCGTGTCAGACTTTGACTGACTAAAACCCACCCGTGATCCTTCAGTTGCCTGTTGCCAGGGTCCCGGTATCCCTTTCGGACATTCCCACAACCCTGCCAGGCATCGGTCCTAATGGACCCCGTCAGGTGTACTGACATTTCTTTGAGGCGCGCGTGGAACACGACGCGCCATCGACCCGGGACTGGTCCTTATCGGACGGCGAGCTACCCATTGCTCGCCGTCCGCAAGCCCGTGCCTATGGTGGCCGGGAATCCGCTTGGGATGCCCGACGCCCACGGTGTCTTCAGCGGCGGCGGTTAGGGGCGTGAGGGCGCAAACGTTGCCTCTCCCTCACGCGTTCGGCCTCCTCCTTCGCGAGCATTACTGCTTCGCAGAAGGAGGTGACGGCTTCCCATGCCCTCTCGCTCCGTACCATGGCCTGGACCAGGCCCGACGCGAGAGGTCATTGCCGCCAATCGCCTCCACGTGGACACGGCGGTGCTCCGCCCAAGCAGGGCACACCTCCACCGTATGCTCCACCGCTCCGGACAATCCGCACAGTGGTGACACCCGGGTGTTTCCTCCCGCCTAAACGTACACAGGAACCTACCGACGCTGCCATGTCTGGTGAGGACCTGCGTCAGGCGGAAGGTGAGGACGCGGTGGCGCCTCTCTAGCCACTACTCAAAGAGGGGACTTATCACCGCAATTGTGGCGTGCCCAAACCATATCGGTGTCCTGTGGTGCCTCTTCCGTGGGTGTTACTAGATGGGAAAAGTTGGGAGGAGTTACTTAAAATAATCCATTATAATGTAACTAATGAATCATAGCTGACATGAACGTACCTTCCACCTTTTCTCAAAGGTAGTGTAGCCCCAACAGACACTAAATGGTATTATTTCTCTTGCACAGGCCTTGAACTGTCGGTCAAGCGGAGGACCGAAAGAAGCCGAGCTCAAGAACATTTACAAGAAATGCTTAAAAATGCAAGAAGGAAAGAATTCAAGCAAAGGAAATTCCGAGCAAGACTATAAGGAGCTACGAGGTCAAGTGCAAAGGAGTGACTGGGAACGAGGTCGCACTACGGGAAGCAAAGAAAATAAGAATAGCAGAGATGATAGAACGAATAGTAAAGATAGAAAAGGAGGCAGCAGTATGAGGGATAGAGATGACATGATGGGCAGGAGCGATGATAGGATGGATAGAAATGATGATCGAAAGAACAGAAATGATGATAGAATGAGCAGTAACAATGATAGATCAGGTGGGAGAAGTAGAATGGGGGGTAAAAATAATAGGAATGATATGACCGGGAGTCACGATGATAAGTATGGAAGGGATGATTATGTGAATGGGAGAGAAGACTTCCCTCAGAGCGACGAATATGGAGGCGTAAGTATTTTGACATTTCCTAAATTATTGCACTGTTTCTCTTTACTGAAAATGTTGAACCATTATGATAAGACTATTTTGTATTTACTTTGTATTTCGCCAGGACATGGGCCAAGGCCAATACAATAATTACCACTCTACGACCCCATCTACGAGGAGATATAAAAGGGAGAGGCGTCCAGAGAACTCAGGTCAAAGGAGTCAGTACAATCCGAACAGTCATAAAATCTCAGGTTACGAAGATAACTTTCCCTCCGACGAGAAGAACACAACTGAAAATAATTCAAGCAAGGAAACTGATAATAAATCGTGTGCGCTGCACTGCTTTTTGGAAAATTTAGAGATGGTAGGTATTTTGCTGACAAAAGGTAATAACTTAGACTTCGTCGATGGCTTGAAAAAGAAGTCTCCTTGGGTGACTAGCGAATACAATATACGGAGATGAGCCTTGTTTCTTGCACCTTACAGTAAACTTGTCATGTCACTTTAAACTCTTTTTGTATGTAATCTCATATTATATAAACTCAGATAGATAGAACAATAACTCAAGTAAAGGTAAGGTAAATTCTGAGTTGCAACTACTTCTGTCTAAGTTTGCCATGGTATCTAGATATGTATATTTACTTGGGCTGGCTTTCGGGTTGAGAATTTTTTGTGCACTATTAAAATAGTAAAAATTGAGAAACAAATGAACCCAACTTTGTAGTCAATTAATACAAACTCCCGCTAATTGGTTTTGATTGTTTCAATAAGCAACGAAGCAGCTGTAGAGATTAATTTGTTAATTCCCACGTAGACAGGGGAGGATGGGATGCCGGACAGATATCTAGTGACGCATGCTATTACCAAGGATGTGAAGAATGAAGATTTGAGGGATTTTCTGCAGGAGTCCATTGAAGAGTGTTTTCAGATTTTGGATAATGGTAACGATGTGTTTTTGTCAATATTGCGCGGACTCATATTCGTCACTATAATATTATAGTCATAATATCACTGGATACTTACTCTATAAGTACCTATATCCTATAATATTAAATGAGCAATCTTTGTATATATATTAGTAATCACGTTATCGAAAACGGCTCTAACGATTTCGATGAAAGCTGCAGTTGTGTTTACGTGGACGAAAAATCGATCTAGCTAGGTCTCATCTGGGAAAAATCATTTTCTCTATTTTCACTCGAGCAGAGGTCGGTCGCCCAGGTATAGAGTAAGAATTCAGTTATATTATGACATGTAAGAATCCCGTACCAATAAATTACTATGACCAAAGCCCCAAGAACCTTGATTAGATTAGATTACCCCTCATCAATCTCTTTATTTCTGACTTACATTCCATAATTAGAGGTACAGAAACATTTAATTTATTGATTTACGTCGATGAAATACACACAAAGAATCAGCATTGCCATTCAACGTGGCAATGCTGCCAGCCTTTTGGGCACTTTTCCCATTGACAGCGATGCGGACGAATTCTTTGATGCCCAATGAGCCCCTCCCAACATTTAATTAATAACTAATTACAGAAAACACGGAAGATAAATGCGAATTCTCCAAAAACTTGCTGATATGTTTGTCTGAGAAAGGCAGAGCCAACTGTGATGACTGGAAGGACGATTTGAAGTTTTAGCTATAAGCAGGCTTTTACACAATATTTACAATTTATTTTAATATATGAACATTAAACGCTGTTTGAGTATATCGTTTCTTTAATATTTTATAACATAGGTAGAACTACAGGTGGACAATGGAGATAAAAATACTAAGAACTATTTGTGACTTCTAGTAGAGACTTTGTGTGCTGAATCAATTCGCAGCCTATAAGCAGTTTCTTAAAAATATATTAACACAATACAATCGCCAAGACTACATCGCCTTTTCAAATAATTAAAGAGCGTTAATTCAAAAAACGTCTACCAGCATAAGTTCACAAAAAACAAACAACTTTATACAGTCAAATAGATCTCTCTTACTTCAAGTCTCGCATCATTCTTCTCCGTAGCCCTCTGCATTTCTATGCTCTTCTTCAGAGCCTGGAAGTCCCTGTCCTGTATGTATGCAATCAGCTTCAACTTGAATTCAGCTCGATCCTGATTGTCTACTAGGTCCATCTCTTCCTTGTCCCAGTTCTCTAGGAGAGTGTTCTTCTGATAGTCGTATTCTGCCTGTATCTTATCTAGGCGTTGGGAGCCTATGTCTGGAATGATAATAATAATACCGTCATGTAATACAATAGTACAATCGTGATTATCTACATTCCTCAGGTTTGCATCTAAATACCATCCGTCTAATGTCATGACTTTATAGGTAAAACTGCAATAGCACTAGGATTTATACTCAATATCTTTATTGCTTTACCATAATGTGTACTTTGTGGTAACTATATAATTTAGATCATTATGGACCCTGTAGGGCACAGCAAAAGGGTAGGAGAGAGGAAGCCTTGTTTTAGGAGATCATTAAGTTATTGTTTACATGTAATTACAATCAGGAGATACTAAAATTACGCTCATGTATTATATAAGTAAGTATTATTTATCTGCAAAAGTGTACGTAAGTATTTTAGATTATTTTTATATACCTGTACTTCTTATTCGTCGTTATTATAATTCTGTTTATTCATTTATATATATTGTTTTTCTTTGAATACTTAATTATTATTGTAGGTAGGTTTGGACTGCAATGAGGTCTTGAGCTTGAACGTTAATGTTACATTATTGAAATGATCATAGTACCTGCCGCAAAATCATTTTGTTTGTTGGAGAAATTAACAGGAATAGTGAAGGTAATGTGGAATCCATATTGGATTTTTTTTAAGTTATTGGTGACGAACAACCTGGCGGTCCACTTGATGGTTACTGGCAGTACTGGCACCGATAAAAATTTGAATACCTACTGAGTAAAAATGAGTGAAAATTAAAATACTGAGTAATGTTATCCTCCAAACCGAAACATCGGCGGTGCTTGACGGCAGAAATAATATAGGTATGTCATAAGAATAATTCCCCGGCCAAGCTCCTTCATAAAATAAGTATACCTGCTATATCTATACTAATCTATACTAATATTATAAAGCTGAAGAGTTTGTTGGTTTGTTTGAACGCGCTAATCTCAAGAACTACTGGTTGGAATTGAAAAATTCTGTTTGTGCTGGATAGTCCATTTATCGAGAAAGGTTATAGGCGAGGTTATATAACATCACGCTATGACCAATAGGAGCGGAGCATAAATGAAATATGTTGCAAAAACGGGAAAAAGTCTTCCTTTTTGAGAGCTTCCGTTGCGTGCGTAAACGGTTTAAGTTACGCAAATATCATGTATGATGGAATTGTTCCTATTAAAAAGTATTAAAAAAAAGTACGTGACAGCATATGTCTATCTTTTAGGATTGACTCACTATAACCTTTTTTATGGTAGGTAATCAAAGGATGATGCTTATTTTGGTACCCTGCTCCAATAGCCAGGTGTAATACATCGCTGGATAGCCCTTTTTAAACTGAATAGAAGCTACTATGGCGCCTAATTCGAAATCCTTGTCCGTTCGGAGGTATACTGTACCAAACATGTCAGTTTTAGCAATACCAAAATAAAGTATTTTTTAGATATTCTTCTATATCTTCATTATTCACTGCCCTTTTGAGCATCATTAGAGAGATTTCGACATCACACGCTACCCAGTAACCGATCATGGGTTCACTACTTCACTTTCCTCCTAACGGTTGGGCATGCGCCCATGCCATGTAATAGCTAAAAATTACTATTGTTATTTGTTACTTATTAATTAATAATGATTACAAAACACAGGTACTGGTACTCATACAATATCAATTGTTTGGCACTAAGGGTACTCCAGGCATGCAGGATTTACCGCATTCTGTCTTATTTCTTAATGATTCTATCGTAGACGATGTTTGAAAAATGTTTTATTTAAATGGATGAATACATTTCATGTATGTATGGTTCGTGGCTAATTAATAATAGACGCACGGGTCGATCGAAGGGTACGTTACACTTTCTGAGATCGGTCCGTGGATGGGTGACCATCCATTACTTGACCAAGACCTCCGTGCCTCGAAAAGCACGCTAAGCCGTTTGTCCCGGTTGTCGTTTTTAGATCTTCGACAGTAGTTACGGGTGGTCCGAAAGTAGGACAACCATTCTTACCAAGGGGTATCGTGTTTAGATTAGATAGGCAATTGCTCCATGTAAAATACTGATATTCAACTGCATCTAGGCTAGGCAGATGATGAATGTATAACATAACATAACATCATGCCCGTAATCTCCGAAGGGTTAAGCAGAGGTGTACCTATAGTAAATCCACATTTCGCCAGTTATGTATTACTCCTTTATTTTAATAATTAATAGCAAACGTCATAATATAAGATCGTGATTAGATGATCGATCACTACGAAAACGCACGAAATGTAGGTAAAACTTACTACTTACTTACTTATGGGAAAAGTTTTTTGCGATTTCTGACTTTTCTAGTAGGTAGGTACTCTAACCTCAGTTGGTCCAAATGTGTGTTTGAATCCTTATACAAAACTGCATTGATTGTCATCATAAAAATAAAATGTTATAATTGTCATTTTCTAGCCGACTGTACTATATTTCCAAAATCTGTGAATGCAGTTAACAATTACTCAAGAAGTTAAGGACAGTCTCCTAAGAACATTTTTCTGTAGTTACAACGGTTAAGGTAGCTTCCCTCGCTGCTTCGTATCAACTTCCACCCTGTATTACTCTGATCGGACAAAGAATCGAGACAAAGGCCTTCGGAATTCTTGTACTAAATCTGAATAGCTTTCTAATGATGTATCATTTATTCCTATTGGAGCGGGTACCAGCTTTCATACATTTCGTGGCATCATTCTTTGTTCGAAATTAATGCATTATTTGCGAAGTGTGTGTAGAGTTTTATCAACATAGTATTAATTCTTATTGAAATAAATAGTTTTAAAATCCAGAGTATTTATGTAGCAGTAAAATACTTTTTAATTCATTCGAATCGGACATTTAATTTCGAAGTAATCACGAGTATAAAAATGCAATACGCGAACCGTTCGACGCCAGCGGCAGCGCCGCGCCGCCCGCCGCGAATTTCCCTACTATATACATATGTATAGGAGAGGATGGGCACACGGGTAGACTATGACCTGGGATAGGATACGCATATTTCCACGGGATCGAGACCTACGCGGGTGAAACCGCGGACACACAGCTAGTAAAAAATAAAATCATAATGGTCTTACTTAGGAAATAGCTGACGTTTTCAGTATGTGCCTGGAATGCTCTGCGATGCTGCTCATCGGAGTCATCAGTAGCCTTCATCAGCGTCGTTATCAGCCGGTTCTTGCGCTCCATCAAGAAGTTGAAGCTTGTCAGCATGTTCTAGAACCGGAAGATTTACATATAAGAAGAACAAAGCGTCCATTATGCCAGAAGTTATATGAACGATGATAGCAATACCCACCATTCTGAATAATAAACACAGCGTTTTGTATTCGAGAATCTTTAAAGAAGCACACTTCTTATTGTTTTATTTTTAGGCTTTAAGAAAGTCCCGATTCCATGATCAGTCACAATATTTTCTAAATATTAATAAATCAAGCGGCATATTGACTCAATATACCATAAATATCCTGTTTCAAAGAAAATAACAATATATCAGATAAATTATGAGTTCACCTGAATATCTACCGCCATTTGTTTGCATTTGATCTTGCGCAGTATAAATCTCCATTGTTGATTTATTTTCGCTGTGTTAATACGACTGAAGGCTTCTTCTTTGTCGAGTTTGTTCTGTAAAATAAAATAAATAGAAACGCTAGATTTTTCGGAAAATGGGACGAAAAAGCGAGAAAACGATACTGATAGTTATTGCCGTCATAAGAGTTGTTAAAGAATAATGACATTTCTAGATCGAAATCGGCGGGTACTTGGTTTGCTAAAGATTTGAAGACGCCATCTGTCAGCCGGTTGTTTCTGAAACGAATTGAAAATGGCGGCAAACAATCATGAGGCTCTAGACAAAGTGACATTCTATCAGCGTTAACGATGATGAAAAAGGCAAAAATGTGTAGGACTGACTTATGCTATCGAAAAGCTTATGTCAATCCTGTTGAAAGTCGTTGTAGAAATACGAAACGCTTTCGAAGCGATTGTCATTTGTCTAGGCCTTCAGGGCTAGCGGCTAACCAGCTACCCTTGTCATAAAAAAAGGTTTTCAAAAATTGCTAGTGTTAGTTGTCTAGTTTTATGGAGGGCATTTGGATCACTAAAAGCAATGAGAACAATCAATCTGCCTAGCCTTTTCCCAACTAAGTTGGGGTCGGCTACCAGTCTTATCGGATGCAGCTGAATACCAGTATTTTACATGGCGGGACTGCCTCTAACCACCACAACCTGTATTTAGAATGTTATGTCATTACTTTTATTATCCAGTTATTGGGATAATAAAAGCAATGACATAACATTCTAAATTAGGCATTGATTTTGGGAAAGTCCGAAAGGGATACCGGGACCTTGGCAACAGGCAACTGTAGGAACACGGGTGGGTTTTAGTCAGTAAAAGTGTGACACACCCTTCCGCTCCGCCCAGAGCGGGAGAAATCATTTGATGAGTTCAAACGCTCAAAACAATAAAAAAAAGAAAGATGGAGACCTTAATGAATCTATGGATGAGCTCCTGCTTCCTCCTTCGAGCCTCCTCCTCCATGTCAGCTCGATGCTGTAGATACCTCGCTCGCTCCTCGTCCGACATCTTAGCCAACTTGTTCACTTTGCCCTTCTTCCCCATTTTGAAGTTTTAGTTACTTTGCTGTGAAAAGAGTAAAATGATAACTGGCTTATACAACATTATTTTTTCTTTGTGTTAAACCCGAAAAAACTTTTTCTATAGAACAACTTCGAAAAAAAAAAAAGCAGCTGTTCCATACATTTTGTCGATTTAAGTGAACACAAATGTATGGAAAAGCTGTTTCTTTTTTTCGCGATTTCAAGTTCGGTCCCATAGAAAAATTCAAAATGATGAGTACAGTGACCCCTTTTCGGGTTTAGCATAAAGAAAAAATAATGTAGATAAGCAGCAGCTTCCACTTGCTAAGAGGCTAATAAAATAACACATTATTATAAGTAACTTAATATCATGATTGCATCATAACTTATTATCTGATTTGCATCCGTAACTTCATACTTTCGGGTCTGGTTGAAAACCAGCGTCAGGCACTAGTTGTCTGGCATTTTTGCTGAACTGGGCCTTTTTGGCGTAGCCGTGAGGCACACTGCCCTGATAATGTCCTACTTTACCTTCTTATTTGTTTCTTTATTTTTATTTTGTTATCTGCTGCATATTATGTATATTGTGTGCCTTTTAGTCTGTGCTGAATAAATGTATTTTCTTTCTTTCTTTCTTTTCTTTCATGCCTGTTTTTCCCAAAGGGTGAAGCAGAGGTGTGTCCGGTTGATGCCAATAGGCTCGCCCCCTATTACATGGGACTCAAGCGGGTAGCACTACTCTGCCGCGAAATCATAGCAGCGAAACCATATTAGTTCAATTGTAGCGACTCGCGTTTACTCGAATCGCGTAGCGGAGCATGACGCGAGTTAGTACAATTGAACTACTGCGGTTTCGCTGCTATGGTTTCGTGGCGGAGGTGTGCTGCCGGCGTTAAAACATTAAAACGAAGAATATTATAACCTATATACAATGTGTATAGGTGTGGTCGTAAGTTAATATGCAACAGGCACCCACCCTACTTATCTGAAAAACTCCATAGTTCATAGGATGCACATAATTATAATATGGACACTAGTTCACGTGTATCTTAATGAATAATTATCACTCTATTAGATGCTATCAATTTACTTACCTTTGTTAAAGAAATGTAGCTTGGAGGTCGTGGCTTCTATTGTAGCCAGTGATATGCAGTTATTGAACAAACTACATGTAACTCGGCAACAGGTGAGTTGTTTCTATTGATTATCTAATTAATGAGGGTAGCTATGGTGTTATGCAAAACCTTGACGATATATATGTCGCAGGGAAATGAGGAAACAAGGGATTTCACGAAATCCCTAGGGATACCAAGAAATCCCGGTAGATGACGAATATTCTTGTTTATTATGTCTTCTTACTAAAAATGTTTGCGACACCTACCTTCTTACTAAAAATGTTTGCGTTACCTATATTTATAATATCTACCTAGGTACCTACTATTTTTTTGTCCAAATACTAACATTTTCTTGTGATTTTGAAACATGTTTGTGTCATTATTATAATTTGTGTGAACGCGAAAAAAGAAATCCATCCAACATCCGCCATACATATCCTACCTAACCAGACATCAAAATATGTTTATTGATTATTTAGAGTACACCAACGGCATATTATTATGCATATTAAACATTAGCAGCTACAGTCATGGGCTAACAAAGTGCTGAACTTAGTGCTGAACTTAATAATAAACGCCCGCGAGTCATTCGTTTATTGAAACAAGATAAATTAACCCAAAGGAAAATTACCATAAACACCAAAAAGTTTATGTTCAGTTTTTCAGCTTGAACTTAATTTCTTTTCCAAACAGTAATAACTAGAAACTCCATTAAAGATTAAACATTTTTATTGTTACCAAATATTTTTCAAAAGGAACGGTGAATTCTGAATGCTGAATAATTTCAGTTACTTAAATTATTTGATCATGAAGTAATTTATAAAGCAACATAAATATTTACAAAAAAGGTAATAAAACTGTGTACTTAATACAAATATTTCAAGCAGATTATAACAAAAATAAACAATCGGGTTTCTATAGCAACTGTTACCATAGTAACCAAATAAGCGACTTCAACCACTGACAACTATGACAACTATCATAAATCATCAGCATATAGCATCGGCGTAAGATACCCCGAGAGTAGTTCACAGAGTACATTTTTCTATAGGGGAGTACTTATATTCCTTGATCAACAGTATCAAGTCAAAACTCTGTAATAAACATACAACGTGAAAACATTACTAATTTGTTTGGTAAAGGAAGCATTATATCAAAATGGATCCCCCATCGATTTCGGGAACCATTCAGTCTGCGTCCACATTATCGAGCTCAAAGGACAGCAGTAAGATGTCTGGTACTAGTGGTGAACGAGAGGTGGACCTTACGAAAGATAATGGTAAGTTAAAGAATCCTGAAGATTTCTTGTTGAGTTATCCACAGCCAAATTTTAGTTAGCAGGTGCGACGTAAGTCATGGCTACCTTTGCCGGTACACATGGGAAAATTGAACGAAACTTCGATCAAGAATAACCTACTCTGATCGAAGAACAGAACACCACCCAATGAATGGGCAAAGAGATTACAATTCGCAGGCAGATTGGTGATCGCAGCAAGCCTATGTGACCCACGTTTTATGGTCATGCACATAAAACGATTGATGATAATAATACTAAAATAACGGACGTTTTACAGGTTGTTTCTAAATCAATCTATGCCTTTTATAAAAAGTATACACGCTTGAAGTTATTATAATATTTATGCAATAGCAGATGATGACGTGTAAAGATGCGTGTTTGTCCACTAATTTCCTGCTCTGGACTGTAACAATCTCAATGATTTTATTTTAAATTAATTAATTATTTTACTACAAAACGCGTCAACATTCCAGTGGCATCACCAATCGATCTCGAGTGCCACATCCAATGCGAGCGCATCACAAAGATCCTCAACGACGCCATCTACAAATGCAAGCTGTCCATCTGTTTGGCGGACCTGGTGCAGGAGTACCGCCTCCTCAACAGTGTCCTGTCGCCCATGCACATGGATGATTTGATTTTTATATTCGAACAGTATGATAATCCTCTGGTCTCTGCCAGTCTATTGAACATGGAGGTTATGGACGATTTAAAAGCTGTGAGTTTCGATTTATTTATAGTTGTAGTCTATGGTTTAAGTTGGACCAAGCTTTTTAGATTTTAATTACCTTCCAGGAAAAATTTTAATCCTTCTAAAACATTTCAGTTCGGCTTGGCCGGAACAAATGGAACGGCCAAGCCATACATTTTGACCATGATGTAAGGTTTGTATAGTTAGGTCTTGAAGAGTTAATGGATAATCTCAATATAAACCGGATACAGTTTAATTGGAATACTAGCAATCGGTGACAATTAATTTTGTTTCTGTTTCCATCTCAACTTAATTTTCAGGGTGACTTAACGCTGAAAAATCGCCTTAACCCTGAACTGGGACACCTTCTCTACATCATGAACAGCTATCCTGAGCTCCAGCCCACAATCGATGAAATGATAGCCAAGGTGTGTAATATTCAACCAATTTTCTGATTCATAGGGTATAGTCAGTTCTGTCTTTTTTTTTGGAGAAAACATCAACAGCAAAGCGGCAACAAACCGCATCATTGCAAGTTTCTTCGCAAGAAGGGAAGAGAAGATTCAAACTAGGTACTTACATCACGGAAATGTATTCTATTTGTTGGGTAGCTTTCAACTTGTCGAAAACCAGCATGTTGATGATTATATACTGATGCACGATGATGTTTTTCTTGTTGATTTCAGATGAGAGACTCAATAGAGAACCAAACTGGCGACGTAAGTTTATCATGTAATACAGAACTAAACGCTTTGTCCTCGATGGCGTAATTGAAAAATACGAAAATAATCTACGTGGAGTTCAATAGACTGTAGGGTTAACCTCAGCCAGTGGGATATTTGATCCCTTCTTAAACATAGTAAATAATAATAATTAGAAACTTACGTATTACCTGGTTGATAGATTGACAAGGCGTTTGCTTTCTTAATTTTTTTAAATGGTCTCAGAACGCTGAAGCATAATGTCGTCAAATTATTTGATTCTAGGCCAAGATAATGCCGCCTGGATTTGACTTTCTCTTGGAAATGGAGCATTTTCGAGAACTAATGATAAGGCAGATGGAGTGCACGGCAGCAGAGGAACTGTCTGCTAAGATTAACACTAAGAAGTTGGAAGCTTCAAATGAGTATCTCTTAGGATGTATCGAAGGTATGGAGAATCAAGCTCAGGTGGAATCAAACATACACTTTGCTGATTGCTGTAATCCAGAAGTCATACGATATTTTCGTGTAATAACTTGACCAGATAACCTACAACAGACTTCCACCAAGGTGTATGTAAAAGAACTAAGGGAGTATTATGAAAATGAGACTACACTACTATAGGCCGACCGCTTATCTGAGTTCGTTACTGAGGTAGCTGCGTGGAAGGGTGACAGTTGTCACAAGTTGACGAATCACTGAGCTCTCGCATCATGACACCCCTCCCGCACCGCGCAGCTTCCTCAGGAACGGACTCAGTTAAGCGGTCGGCCTATTGATAAGTAGACTGATTGTCAGGCTTGGTAACCTCTTCATATTTCATTAAGATTATTCCATTCGGATGTGACGTTTTGAATTATCAGAGAGCTCGAAGTCTTTGAAAGAAGAAACAGAACGCTTCGATCATACCATGGCGCTGAAGACGGATATGATCGCTAAGTTGGAACATGAACTAGTGCTGCTCAATCTTGAAGCCACTGTCAAGCTCAAAAAGAAAATGTGAGATATTACGTTGGATTTTGTAAATATTATTGTCAAATATGGCCCTTAGTGGGCTCGGTCACATTGCGCAAAGAACAGATAACATAAATCGATGTCCAGCGGTAGACGTTTTTCAGCTGATTTTATAATTCCATTTTCAGATAGCCCATGTAGAAGTTCCTAATCAACAAAATTATTGTAAAATTTGGAAAATGTGTGTGTGTTATTACTTGCTTGCTCTTATTGATAACATGCTTGTTTAGCTTGGACTCAGAGCGACAGATGGTGCTGGCGACTCGAAGCCACGCAATCAAAAATGAGATGTTGAAGGAAGAGGAAGTGGAAAGCCGAGAGGCATACGAACAGCTGTTGAGGCAGCACCTCATTGAGGAGAAGAACCAGAGAGCGCGCCGGTAGTATTCAGAGCTTTTCTTCATAGTAAAGTTTGTAGAAACCAGTTATCTCTTGCAAATATAAGTACTAACCATAACTGTACTACTAATAATTATAATTACGATCATAATCATCATAATATATTATTCATCATATTAGGTACCTAATTTATGTTTGTAGAGCGATTTAACTGTAAATTCTAGTGAACACGGCTAAGCGTCCAAATGGTACGCATTTTTAAGCGTCAGAGAATTTTAGGACTCATCATCTGCCTAGCCTTTTCCCAACTATGTTGGGGTCGGTTTCCAGTCTAACCGGACGTAGCTGAATACCAGTATTTTACATGGAGCGACTGCCTGTCTGACCTCCACAACCCAGTAGGTAACTAGGTAATACGATACCCCTTGATAAAACTGGTTGTCAGACCTTCGGGCTTCTGACGACCCGGCACTACTGTCAAATATCCACAAATGATAGCCGGGACCAACGGCATAACGTGCTTTCCAACACACATACAGACACACTTTGGTACATACGGAGGAGTCTCGGTATGTAAAGATGGTCACCCATCCAGAGACCAACCCCGGCAAGCGTAGCTTAACCTGATGGATCGACCTGTGCGGCTGTTATTACGTAGTTTTAGGACTGTTGTATCTATTTTTTTATTACTTATTCGTTGTCCAAGTCATGGAACTGCTTACCATGAATCTCGACGATTCTCTGCTTTGCGAAAATGTTAGGTAGGTACGCAATAATTATTCATACTTATTTATCACAAAAGGTTCAAAGTAGAGACGCAACTATTGTCATGGCTGCAAAAGTACGACCTCGAGATGAGTGACAAGCAGACTGAACTGGATGAGTTTACGGTGAAGTATGAGGCAGAAGTGGAGAAGTGCCAGAAATTGGAGGTGACGTATCAGCTTAACAGACTACTTTAAAAATCTATGACAAAAAAAGTTATTGTTAATTTATGTAATAATGTTAATGTGTAGAGACTCTTGTGATCTTGTCCTGGTACAGTAGTTACATGGAAAGTTTGCGATTTTGTTCTATTCTCAAAAATAATCATTTATTTTCACCTCACGGTAAATTTATTTTCTGGATTTCATTTATGAGAAAATATCTACATAGTATGCCTTGAACAGTACGTGGAAATGAAAATGCCAATCAAACAATATTCCCAACAGGAAAAGATAGCAGAACAAGACATCGAGTACATCCCGCTGATGGAAGAGCGAGAAAAGGAATACCATCAAGAGATGACGGAAAAGATGAAAAAGTGCATGGCGGAGCACGCCGCGAGGGTCATACAGACCGCCTGGAGAGATGTGTTGGCCAATCGCGCAGAGAAGAAGAAGGTATGAAATACTTAGGCTAACTAATACAGAACTATGTTCTTCTAAACGGATTTAAAACATCGTTCTATTTCAGTCAATCGGTTAAAGATCACAACAACAGAATGATGTTTTAAATAAGTTAGCGATGAAAGCATATATATGGTGTATTGTGGTGCGAGCGGGCCTAACCGTGCGTTTGCACTGGCGAAACTTTACAACAAAACATGTTTAAATCTGTAGTTCCTGTCAAAAATTGTGTGGAATATGGAACATTGACAGAAAGTGGAGATTTAAACATGTTTCACCAGTGCAAACGCACGGTAAGAATCAAAAACCGGATTGACACAACCTTTATAACTATGTCTCCGTTCTCTTTGATCATGAGAAGTGCTCAAAGTGATTCATGTTTATGATCTTTTTTGTTCTTGCAGCTAAAAGGAAAGGCTAAAAAAGGAAAAAAGAAAGGTTAATAAAGAGAATATTATCGGGAATATTATTTTATTTTTATCCTTGACCCTTTACCAATCATTTAACCAAAATATCCTATAGTTTAAAACGTATCCCAATCCCAAATCATTTGAATTCTTTAGCGAGATATATATTTTTGTACCTTCGCTTCGGTAAAGAATATAAAATCCCTTTTTCCCTATCCTGATTCCTTTTCCTTTCTTACAGTTGAGGAAATTATTAAAGAAAATCCAAGCTGCTGCAGTTCCAGATGTACCAAAGGGAAAAAAGAAATAACTGTTAAACGAATGGGTAGGTCCCTAGAATTTATAAAATTGTCGTTATGTACTGGAATTATATATTTTTTAAATTGCTTTTTCTTTATTTATTGTTTGAGGAAAATAAAACGATCTATCAGAATTATAAAGCAAGCACATTTTATTTAATTAAATAAAAGGTTTTGCTGCAATTAACTCTTAAGACTACAACTTAATTTTACAAAATTTGATAAAGAGACATTGTATATTATTATATAAATTTGTGTTTATGAAAAGTATACAACATTATTTTTTCTTTATGCTAAACCCGAAAAGGGGTCATTGTACTCATAATTTTGAAAATCATTTTGACAAAAAAAATCAGCTGTTCCATACATTTGTGTTGACTGAAATCGACAAAATGTATGGAACAGCTGATTTTTTTTATCAAAATGATTTTCAAAATTATGAGTATAATGACCCCTTTTCGGGTTTAGCATAAAGAAAAAATATTTGAGGTCGCCCCTGTTCCTGATATTCAAGTATTCGAGGTAATATGTCATCAATATAAAAAGGTATTATTTTTTAACATCTACATACAATGTAACTGCGTTGCTTTATTTACTATTATTAACCCCTCTTATTCATAAACGTTGCTTAAAGTTAAGTTGACGTTTAAACGTCAAAAATGTATGGTTAAACTAATCATTACTTCACTTCGAGCGTTTATGAATAAGGCGTTATTTCTTTACCATAAGTTTCTGTATTATCTTAACAAGTTTATAATATAATTTTAGAGTATACAGACATCGAATAAAAAGTCAAGAAAAGTTTAAGGAAGCCATATAGAGTATCGACATGTAATTGATAAAACGCCTTCTTTAGATCTTTATATCAATTTTCATAACCAGTATACGACATTCTTTAAATATTGTTTTATCAGTATTCCAAGTGAGGGTAGATTAAATAATGCTGCACAGTTTTATTAGTTATTCAAATCATCAGATCATAATTTCTCTTCATCATCAAGTATCCTCAGATGTCTTAAAGCTCTGACATCAATGAGTGTGTCGGATGAACTCTTAGATGTTGGGACGAAGGATAAAGTACGACGTGCTCTCTCGCCGTTGCGTAGCACTGGGTTCAGGTCCTGAGAACAAACAATATTGAAGACTTATTGTCTTTCTGCACCCAAAAATAAAGATAGCTGATGTGGCTCAAACTTGAAAAGTACTGGGCAGGACATGTCTGCCGCAATGAACTGTGCACAAATATTACAAAACTGGTGCCGATCCCTGTAGGGATCGATATAAAGTCCCGGCAAATCACGAAGGAGAGAAAAGAACTGGAAAGAGTACTGTGATAGCCTTTGCCCAGGAGTAGGGAAAGATTGTTTAGCAATAAATAAAATTAATGACAGAATATATTTAGTGCAATCTAAACAGGTTTGAAATTATTTTTCATATATCCTAAAAGATTTACTTACTCTCAGCTGTACCTGCAACGCGTGCGCCGTGTGTTCAGTCTTAGAGATTTTATTTTGAGCTGCTTTCAGTTCCGCATCCAGCCGTTGTTTCTCTTCTTCTAGCTCCTTCAAGCGTTTTTCTGCTTCTGTAAGTAGAAGCATTTGTAATTTAAATTGCATTTCATTAAAAAAGAGAAGTCCCTTTTTTTTCTAATTTTATTTATAATAAATTGCGATCGCCAACAGATCTATCAAGAACTACAAAGCCTTACCTTTAAACTGCTTTTCCTTCTCAGCCTGCAACATTTCAAACTGTTGACGTTTTAATCTTTCTTCCTCTAGCATTTTGTTCTGTTCTTCTTGAAGTCTTTCTAATTCTTCTCGCCTCTCCCATTCTTCGGCTAATACCCTGACAGGACAAAAAATATCATTACCTTTCTTTGCATGTTCTTCTAGAAATAATTATTCAAATAGGTTTACAACATACCTAGCTTGTAAAGCTCTAACAATTTCTTCGTCTCTTTTGGCTTGCGTTTCTTCTTGTAATAGTTTTTCCAGTTCTACTTGTGCGTGTTTTAATTCTTCCAGCTTTTTGTTGTCTTGCTGTGCTAATTCCACTAATTCCTGAAATAAAGTATTATTGTCCTCATTAGGGATATTCTGTAAGTCCTTAGAGAGTGATGTCTCTTTTAGCCAAGTAACAGTTAATGAGGCCTAATATAAAATTTAACAGCATCTGAATCAATTATTTTAGTGTTACTGATTCTGTAGCTTCATATAAATAATTTTTACTTCTGTCTTATCGTATTTATTGTTGTTCTTAATAATGTTATCAATGTAAGAGTATCCAGTAACTTTATATATTGGACCTTCAATCTTTTTCTTCATATCTCTTCAATGGCTAGTAGGTACTGTAGTGTTGTGTACCTGCGCCTGTGCCTCAGCGGCGAGGCGTGCCTTGACCTCGTGCTGAAGCCGTGCCCTGGTCTCCCGAACTTCACGCTCACGCCTGGCACCTGCACCGCGTCTCACAGCCCTCGCGCGCCTCTGGTAACCTTCCACTCCACCAGATACAGCTGCTGCTTGGCGAAGAGCTGATATCCATTGTAGACGACTCCTATGAGAACATGAAAACAAATATGCTTATGATTAGAAATTAAAAATGATTAATATCCAACGTTACTATCTAAAGTCATCAGACCCGAAACAGAAAAGGCTAGCAAGTTTCGAAATTCTTCTCCTTCGTTAGATTACTCCGGGCTTGCTTAATAGTAAAAGAAATATATATATTGAACTGCTACACTTACTTATGATCCTGCGTGCCGAATTCAAACGTCCTATCCGGCGTGATGAGCTGGAACCTCTGTATTTTGCCCTCCCCAATGGCTGCCTCTACGGAACAGTACTCGTCGATGACGACCCGACCGCACTGTTCTTTCTGAGAGGAACTCTTGTAGTAGGTGAGGGCACACGGCTGAAGAACGCACCAGTACTCCCGCATAGTCGGGAGGAGGTAGCCACGCTTGAAGAGGTAGCCCTGGGAAGAGAGGTAGGATACAAATGTAGTTATGTTCTATGAAGTTCATGAACTTTTTAAATAACACGTAAAACATCGTCATCATTAAAACATCCAATATTTTTTAAGATTTCGTTAAATATCAAAAAACTAATGCTTGCTGTCTTTTGAAATTATCTAAAGTACGAAAGGTGTTATTTTTTCAATTTACTTAAGTTCATGGTGTTTATCGAGTCTGTTTACCTTCTTTATAATATCCTCAATGAAGACATCGTATATCTCATCGACAGCTTCGACCAGGGCCTCTGAATGTAGCTGCTGGTCTCCACAATATTTAGCTTCAAGTACGGCGAGGAATGCGGCCCACTTGAAGTGGCCTATGGAGGAGCCTAGGGCTTCCCAGTCAGCTGTGTCCCAGCGGAGGCCGAGGCAGTGGACTAATTGTTCTGCTACTATACCCGCTTCTGAGGGTTGGAGTACCACCTGAAGAAATGATGAAAGAGTCGATTTAATTAGCTGCAAAGTTAAGTAGAGAACGAGTGATGAGTGCAAGTTATGTACATAAGGCTACACATCAAGCTTTTCAGTATAAGCTGACCTCGCATTGTATGGAAACCTTATATAATGCAAGATCAGCATAAACTGGAAATGTATAGCTTGATGTGTAGTCGCGTATATGTATACATGACGAATAGGGCAGCTCAATATTTGAGTCATAGTGACGGCAAATCTATGCAGTTAGCTGCAAGGAACATATACTCACCTACGGCGAGGTTATCTGCCTACTAAAATGATGCATTTATCCATCAAATTGTTGTTTAATTCGGAATAAGAAAACTATACATTCCACGGATTCATTTTAAACTAATAATTAAGATAAGAGGGAATTTCAAGTTTCAAAATACGAACTCGACAAAATCACAAAACGAGTGAAAGTGTGAAGTAAGGTTACGCAAGTAGTGTTCGTAAATGACAAGCGTTATGAAACTTACTAAAGCGAAATTGAAATCTACACACGACCGAGATATGTGATATTAATGGCGAGACATTAATTCTCCTTATAAATGAAATCCTAAGTGCTGATGATGCAACCAATGTAGGTACCTACCTATGTTTTTTGACATAAAAGAAGTGGTTAGGGCATACATTCTGATTTAGAATTTAAGTACAAATATTATGCAGAGTCTGAACTTTGGCTCACATAGGCGAAGTAGTCAGTCTGTAATGAATGTGTCATTAAATTAGCGAAGCTTGACTTACTAATTAGCACACTGAGTGCAGAGTTAGCTTACTATCTTAAACGAACTGGCGTTTGCATAACAAATTCTACTCTCTGTTTGACCTGCTCAAGAATCCCTTCATATTGCATCTACCTAAGTACAACCTCTCCCGATTCCAAGTTTCTATTCGGTAGTTCCTTGCCTTAATCAAACTCAAACTCAAAGCAATTATTTCAATTAAACCATTTACAGGCACTTTTGAACTGTCAAACAGTCGGTCAGTTAGTCAGAAAGTTCAAGCTACTTGCCCATTCCAAAACGTAGATCTATGTGGAGAAGAATGGGCAAGAAACTCCAAGGACACTCTTTTAAATCAATATATTACAAAATCCTGGGTACATTATTCTTATTGTTTCTATATGTGGGAAGACCCTAAAATAAGAAAATAAAGAACCAATTCAAAATGACTGAATAATTCATAATGTTGTTTTTTAATGATTGTATCGAAAAACTTTTTGTTGCTAAAATATTACTCTCCACAAACACAGTTATAGCCATAAATAAATGTCACTACTGATTTTAAGAGATAGCCTTCGTGATTCTAATTAGTGCTAAAGTGCTGGATTATTAATTGACAAAACACTGTCGCATATAAGTAACTGTGTGTGTAGGAGGCGACCCACGAAATTCTAATTTTAGCCTCTCTGTTAAAAAAAAGAGTGAAAGTTTGTGAATTTGTCCTGAAGAGGAATCATTTACCTATAACTCACTAGTGTTGATTGTAGAATCCATAGTTCTTTAACAATGTTATATACGCAAAAATGTATTTAAAGATCCAAAATACCCCGTACGGAGATAAAAATACCCTTTTATTTATACTTATCCTAACTATAGGTATTCTAACTAATATTATAAACTAGCTGCGCACCGCGATTTCACCTGTGTAAATTTCGATCCCGTGGCAATATCGGGATTAAAAGTATCCTATGTCCTATTCCAGGTCATGGTCTACCCATGTGCCAAATTTCATCTAAATCCATTAAGCCGTTTTTGCATGAAAGCGTCAAAAACAAACAAACTCACTTTCGTATTTATAATATTAGTTTGTTTTCTACTTTAAAAAAAACTGACTGGCAGTTTTTTTTTTTTTAGTATATACCATTCCTATTTAAACAACGTGTAGCTTCAGTTACGCTTGATATTACAGCACAAGCAATGATTAACCCAAGATATCAGAGCGTATACTGCGTTAATTAGAACTCAGTTAACATCTGTACAGATGTTAATATTTGTACATGAGACGAGAACAGAGAGTAATTAATAAGTACACAATATAAGAAGTGTGAATGACCTATTTGTGATACATTATACAATGGCTATCAATGGCTATAAGGCAGCAACACATTGGTAAAGCGAAATTTGCATACCTCGAAGTACGAATTCAATTCTCAAACCCAAAATGGTGTTTGATCATTAATGCTGACTGCCTCATCGGTCTTGTGGTCGCAAGCCCTACTATTGCGCATGAGGTCCTGGGCCCGATTCCCAGGATGGGCAAAGTGTTATTGGGTTTTTTATCTGGAATTTCTCAGTAGCATCCAGGGCCCGGCTGATGGCACTATCTTGCCCCCTATTACATGGGACTTAAACATAACTGGCGAAATGTGTGTGTACTATAGATACATCTCTGGCCAACTCTTCGGAAAATACAGGCGTGATGTATTATTTTTTAATTCAATGTCAAGTTATTGATAGTGTTTTTTGTTCAGGGGGCCTAGACAAAATCCCTCTTCTGTAAGCGTTAACGCCAACGGAAAGATCAAATTGTATGGAGTTGACATTAGCTTTAGAGATGTAACGTGACTGCTTCTATCAACTCCATACAATTTGATCTTTCCGTTGGTGTTAACGCTTACAGAAAAGGCATTTTGTCTACGCCCCCAGGTATCGTCACAATACTCCATAAGTAAGTATTTTTAATGAGTCAAGTCGCTATCCGCTGATAATATGCCAACGCCCTTTAGTATCGAAGATAAAATAGTGTACCGAAACATGTGGTCGACACATGAATGAAATGATGGGTGAAATGAAAATGTGTTGATAAGAACGGTCTCCTTGTATAGTACTTTTATTTTTAGATTAAGTACGGTTTAACTTTCGATCGAATGGTACACAAACAAATTGTATATTTCTTTTTAGATAATATATACATAACACAACTAACTATTTAGATAAAACACTAAAACTTAAAGAACTAACTAACTATAACTAAAGTAAGGCGTCGAAAAATTCCTCCGCATCGCTGTCGGCTGGTAATGTACCCAAGAGACTAAGCGGCATTGCCACGTTGAATGGCAATGCTTAGCCTCTGACCAAGGTAAAAACCAGCCCTTGGGTCACGGGAAGTGTCAAGCAGCCATTTGGAGATTTCACTGAACAGACTATGAGCACTCGGACCCCACGGCCCTAGGGTTTCAACCCCAAACGGCTCGAAAATATAATTGCCTATAAGGCTATTATACTTTCGCCGCTTGAGGTTTTCCGCAGCCGCAGCGGCAGCGCCAGCACAGCACGCCGAGCCAGGAAGATGGGATGGCGCAAGAGTATCGACACACGAATTCGATCGAATTGAATTAAATAGCGCCCTTATTTCTTAATTATTAATATTTTATAGCAGTGCCTGGTTAACTTGTGTGCAGGACTGCAGGTACCGTACCTAATTAAGTATTACTTAACTTTGCTTTCTCTACTTTATAAAACTGTGCCAAAATTTTATTACGCGTATTAAAATTTTATTGCACCTCTTTTCATAATTTATGCAAAGTTCATGAACCTTTTAAAGGCATTATGCTAAAGGCTCGGGTGAAAGGGGAACAGTTGGTACGACTTCCGGATTCCACTAACTCTACCAAAACTTTTCCGTGTAACTCCTGTAGTCTGATTAAGCATCCAGAACGACCATTTATAAAATTTGTACTAGTCATGGCTTTTTTTTTGAGGGTAGGAAATCATCAAATTACTTGTCCTGCTCTGGGCGGAGCAGGAGGGCGTGTCAGACTCTTACTGACTAAAACCCACCCGTGTTCCTTCAGTTGCCTGTTGCCAAGGGTCCCAGTATCCCTTTCGGACTTTCCCGCAACCCTGGCAGGCATCCTAGTCCTAGCGGACCCCATCAAGTGTGCTGATATCTCTTTGAAGCGCGCGTGGAACTCAACGCGCCTGGTCCTTATCGGACGGCGAGCGTACTAGTCACGGCTGTATCTACTTACTACATCAGAACTTTGCTATAGATAGTGCCATCCACGAAGACGCGCCCCACTCTGCTCCGCTCCGTACTAAATTACACAGTAATCGCGGAGGGGGCGCGTCTTCGTATATGCTATCCCTCTTATTTGGACGAGACATGACACAAGAACGACTGATCAATGCCTAGGCAAAATATACACAAGAAATATCGTTGATCCATCTATAAACTACCCAGTGAAAAAGCCACTCACCACATAATGTTTGGAGTCATCAGCATCCTGCACCAGGTCTCCCAGCAGGCAGAAGATCCTGAAGAGTTTGAACACGGAGTCATCGCCGAACAATCCCGGGTCACGTCCCAGTAGACTCTTGCGGCAGACCAGCCAGCACACCTAGGTAATAGAATATAAAAGTATGAATAATCGGAACAAAATCTGCTTGACTGTCCTATTTAGAAGAACAGGGGTAGTATTATGAAGTATTAACGCCATCATTATTCCACTGCGAAAACGGGATGGTGCGATCGGTTTTGTATAGCTCCATCTCTCTCTCACACTGGAAAATGGTGGCATTAATACTTCATAATACGGCACCAGGGGTAGTATTATGAAGTATTAACGCCATCATTATTCCACTGCGAAAACGGGATGGTGCGATCGGCTTTGTATAGCTCCGTCTCTCTCTCTCACTGGAAAAATGGTGGCATTAATACTTCATAATACGGCACCAGGGGTAGTATTATGAAGTATTAACGCCATCATTATTCCACTGCGAAAACGGGATGGTGCGATCGGTTTTGTATAGCTCCGTCTCTCTCTCTCACTGGAAAAATGGTGGCATTAATACTTCATAATACGGCACCAGGGGTAGTATTATGAAGTATCAACGCCATCATTATTCCACTGCGTAAACGGGATGGTGCGATCGGCTTTGTATAGCTCCGTGTCTCTCTCTCACTGGAAAAATGGTAGCATTAATACTTCATAATACGGCACCAGGGGTAGTATTATGAAGTATTAACGCCATCATTATTCCACTGCGAAAACGGGATGGTGCGATCGGTTTTGTATAGCTCCATCTCTCTCTCACACTGGAAAATGGTGGCATTAATACTTCATAATACGGCACCAGGGGTAGTATTATGAAGTATTAACGCCATCATTATTCCACTGCGAAAACGGGATGGTGCGATCGGTTTTGTATAGCTCCGTCTCTCTCTCACACTGGAAAATGGTGGCATTAATACTTCATAATACGGCGCTAGGCCAGTAATAGGTACCAGTGCTGAACTGATCCTATTTGGCGTAACGGTGAGCACACATTCCTGCTAACTTCTTACAACGCACTTTGCACTTTATGTTTCACACAATAATCATGTGTTTGTGTTGTTTGCCTTTTATTCTGTGCTAATTATTTTTCTTTTTTTCTTCTACCTTCTATACAAGGAGGCTTGTATAGAAAGAAAAAGTAACTGCATTGATCGCTACATTAATAAATACACTTGCTCATTGTATGACGCTCATTGATTTTAGCAATGCGGCTACTCCAGATTTTCATGTAAGTACCGTACTTAAGTCCGAGCATTAGTACATGCTATTGGTTCTTAAAGTTGACGACCAGGACCACCACGACATCATTTTAAATGTTGAGACATTGGATGGGTGGGTATGTTAGCAGTTATAGATACGTGACCTTTTACACGCTGGCAACAATTATGACACGAGGGGGGCCAACAGACGAAAAATATTCAAGGAAAACAGTTGCTGTGTACATAGGAGTACATAATGCCAAAGGAAGACGTGCCGAAATTGCGCAAATTAAATGTAAAACCCATGAACTAAATATTTTTCCGGACTTACATTCATAATTTAGCGGTTCTAATTTCACACTTGTGGGCTACGGACTCATTAATATCACCATCGTGTGTAATGGTAAGGTATGTGTCCTAGATTAGTCATCAAAGACAAATTAAAACAAATGTTCTACCCAATTTCTCAACGGTATTTAAACAAGCCTGTACCCAGATATAGCACGTTCGATTATTTACTCGTGTGGCAGTAGGCTGCATGTAATTACATACCATGTGATAGGCATTGCCTCGTCACGACCTACTTGCACAGCTGCACAAAGAAGTATTGTGCCAAGTTGATTAAATATGGAATTTTGAATAAAGTTAAGATACTGGCTGGTTTTGGCGAGGTGCCTGTAACCTATAAAAATTGTATTGTTCGGACAAAGCCATGTGGCTTCATGTGACCCCATTAAGCACAAACTTGGAATGACAGAAACTGGCGAAGTGTGAATGAACCTAATGTTACGTTATGTAATATAGTTATGTTATTTGCAATATGCAAGGCAGAAACTTCCTTTACTGTCTGGAAAATGTAGGCTCACACAGCCTCACAATTTGTTACATTTTTTATTGCTGTTGGTATACAACAAAAAATGCTATTGTATTGTGGCGAACTTGGTAAAAGCCAGCTACAGTACGACACAACTTAGATGTAGCATAAATTCCAAAAAATTGCATTCATATTAATTTCAATTTACTGGGTTTTGGATTGTGGAGGTCAGATAGGCAGTCGCTCCATGTAAAATACTAATATTCAGCTGCATCCGATTAGACTGGAAGCCGACCCCAACATGGTTGGGAAAAGGCTAGGCAGATTGATTGATTAATTTCATTTTAACGAATTTGAGAAGACCATTTTCACCTAAAGCAGTAATAAAGATTGGAGTTTTGGAGGCGCACTCAGTTCAGATTGTGATCGGTTTTAGGAAATTTGCCGATGCTACATTTAAGTTGTGTCGTACTGTAACAGAACATTGAGACATAAGTCCTCTTGAAAATTCTGGGAAATTACCCCGTAAATAATCAACATCAATATTTACGAGTGACGCGACTGCTCTACTTGGACTCACAGATAAACAGATTCATATTAGTTTTGTGGCTAGGGGAGCGGCTATTAGGGTGGCAGTGGGCAGGGCAAGTGTTTTCTATATCAACAGACGGACGTAGTACTGTATATCACAGTTCACAGTCCAGACAACTTTAGCGGAAATCAATACCGTGGCCGCGATGCCGAGAATCTAGATACTTAAGTACGTACGTTTTGTCGACTGCATTTGTAGCCAGAGCTGACTCTTGCCTAACTGTTCTAAACATATCGCTTTGCTGAGAAAATAGCGGGGATTTGTTTTACCTTTGGCTACGTATTAATGTTTAGTAATCATATTATTTAATATTAATATTATAAATGCGAAAGTGAGTTTGTTTGTTTGTTTGTTACGCTTTCACACTAAAACGGAACGGATTTGGATGAAGTTATTATAAAGAGGTAGAATTTGTGAGTTCGTATGAGAGGGTAATGTCGTGGCGAGGAGCCTGTTGCTAAGTATTAACAGCCGCACGGGTCGATCCATCACGTTAAGCTACGCTTGCCGGGGTTGGTCCGTGCATGGTTGTCCATCTTTACATATCGAGACTCCTCCGTGCTTCGGAAAGCACGTTAACCCATCATGTGTCAATCGGGCTTATAAATACCGATATCAATTAAAATTCTATTGTGTTTCGTTAATGGTAGTTGAAGTTTTAAGCCGTTGGTCCCGGCTGTCATTCGAGGATCTTTGACAGTCGTTACGGGTCGTCAGAAACCCAAAAGTCTGACAACCAGACTTACCAAGGGGTATCGTAGGTAATACCGTATCGTAGGTAGTAGGTTGTGGACGTCAGATAGGCAGTCGCTCCATGTAAAATACTGGTATTCAGCTGCATCCGGTTAGACTGGAAGCCGATCCCAACATAGTTGGGAAAAGGCTAGGCAGATTGATTCTATGAGGGGGTAATCTTTGGAACTACTGATCCGATTCCGAAAATTCTTTCACGTATGGGAAGCTAAAGTATTGCCGCGTGTCATAGAATATATTTTATGTTACAACAAGACATTTCACGTGGACAAATTCGCGAGAATAAGCTTGTTTTGAATAACTGGAATTTCCAGCAAGTCAATGCAAAAGTATTATCCTTGTCGGAAAGGTCATCCAAATTATTATGTTATTTTTTAGGATTTCGAAAACATCTTGGTCTTAATTGATCATACAAGTGATATCATCATGCATCATGATGTATTTTGCTGGCTAATCCATACATTTTTTTGCACTAAAATATCCTATATTTTATAAAGAGTTAGGTAGGTAAACACAAAGACTAAACAGGATGTTATCCTGTTTTTTTAAATCCTGTTGAATTCATAATCATCGTCATCATCATTTCATCCGAACGACGTCCACTGCTGGACATAGGCCTTCAAGCACCGCTACTTCGACCCGTTCTATGCTTCTTCTTTTATTTTGAAATTAACTTGACATTAAGAGGAAATAGGATCGGTTCCCTCTCCATACAAACGCTCTCGCCTGTTTTCTCTCTGGTTTATGACTTTAGAGCAAAGATTTTTTACAGTAAAATAAATATCAACTAGTTCTATGTCCCTATGTTTTCCGTTTTGATGATACATTATCTGTAGAAGCACTAGAACCCTCAGAAAATGCTCATAATTGCCGCTGTCATCAGAGGCCTATTGTACAAATTTGACAACTATTAATGAAAAAAGAAAAACACAGGGGCACAGTAAGTATCCTTCTTATTCAATTTATAAAATATCTTTAAAATTGGTCCAACATTGGAGGAAGAAATAGACGAGAGCTGAACCTCGAATTATGACTTTTTGTATGAAGAAAAGACCGACCCTATTTCCTCTTAATTGAAATATCCACCATATCATTCAATTGCTTTTTAGACGGTTCAACCATGTAGAAATCCGTTTTTGAGTTCACAAGTTTTAGCAAGATTGTGGACAATTACTGTACATTGTAAATGAGATATTACAATGGACTACAAGCCATTAGCTAATAGATTGTTTTGAAACTGATTTCATAACTATGTTTAAACAATCGACTGCACGTCTGTGGTAGCACTTTGACCTTGAGCTGGCCTAGTATAGTAAAGAAATTATTTTTGCGTACCGTTATTGGTTAAAATTGAGACTCTCGTATACCAATAAAGTTTCATAACAGCCGCCACGTGACTAGCCAGCAAACGTACAAGATTGTTGTATGTATTGTACACACGGTTACACATCAAGCTATACATTTCCAGTTCATGCTGATCTCGCATTGTATAATTGCTAATTTCTCGGATTTCCGTACAATACGAAGTCTGCTTATACTGGAAATGTATAGCTTGATGTGTAGCCGTGTGTACCTAATTTGAGGAAATTCTTGCATTCACGATTCATGATCCTTTATCTTATTGTTAGTATTAAATTACGTAGAACACATAATTAATCAGTTTTACAAGGATTTTCTACCAATAAAATGGTATAGTTTTCCTCAAGATGAATCTTCCATGAATTGGACCTTCTAACCTGTTTACTTAATAGGTATTTAATTACGAATTGAATAATGAATAACATAAAAGTTTCGATGTGTGTCATAACAAAAATCATATGTTTAAAGGCCATTCATAAGACAAAGTTTTACAATATATATTCAGCTCTACTAGATTTTGCTCGCGGCTTCACCCACGTGGAAATTATCCCACGGGAACATACTACCGCGATAGAAAGTATCCAATGTCCTAACCCAGGTCATGTGTTCTACCAAATTTCATCCAAATCCGTTCAGCTGTTTTTCCGTCATTGAGTAACAAACATCCAAACATACAAACTTTCAAAATAATATAATATATAAATAAAGAAAGACTTTTAGGTAGGTACATACAGTAGCAATCATTGTGTTTGAAACTAATTATGTATTTTAGCGCTAATGGTTCCATCGCACACATTGACCTCCACCTAAAGAAAGTCATGGGGACAGTACCACGGGGAACAGTCACGCAATCCGAAGTACATAAGTAGTCGAAGTTCATGTATCAATTCATTGGGGGACCACTAATGAATAGTGTTGTGGACGTATTATAATCTACTTAAGTTCTAATTGAGTAGTTATCTACGTATATAGGTACATATTATAAATTAAAGTCGCTTTTCGTGTCAGTCTGTGTGACCGCGTTGTTCTTCTAAACTACGCAACGGATTTTGATGCGGTTTTCATAAGTCTTGTCAAGTCGTAAACACCATGCGAAGCAGGGGGTGGGTCGCTATAGTTTTAAATATTTTTGGTTTTAAATCAGAGGACCACAGTACATCCTTACGTATTATAAAACAAAGTCCTCCGCCGCGTCTGTCTTTTTTTTTAATTTGGTAAATCAGCAAATGACTCTCCCGCTCTGGACGGTGCGGAAGGGCGTGTCAGACTTTTACTGACTAAAACCCACCCGTGTTCCTTCAGTTGCCTTTTGCCATCGCCGCGTCTGTCTGTCGTCCTGTTCGCGATTAAACTCAAAAACTACTGCACCGATTTTCATGCTGTTTTCACCAAAGAGTGGTTCTTGAGGAAGGTTTTAGTATATAATTTGTCAAGCGGGCGAATCTGTGGGCATCAGGTAGTGATAGATAAATTGAAATATAGAATCTAAGAAATACGAAAGGAAAGAGCATTGAGTAAACGATAAAGACAATAACCAAATAAGCAGTGACGAATACAGTAGATTGAATTTGATGTGTGGCAGCACATTTCTATGCACATAACTTCCCCTCGCTCGACTTCGCTGTACGTCGGAATCGAATCCAATATATTTATATCAAGTGTTCGCCTACATCTTCGTATTTATTATGGAGAATTTAGCGTCTCTCCCTCTTCCGCATTTTCCAAAGGTCACTGGAAACATTCCGGCATAGAACTTTGTTCCCCTTCGTTTTTGTGGAAGACTGGATTATATCAGGAGAATAGGTAGCAGTAGGTACCTTCAATCCGTTTAAAAAAGATCGGGAGTTTTCGTCAATATTGTTTTCTTTGTAGGTGCTTTATACGGTCAATGAGAAATTTTCTGTTTATGGCTGTTTATAATTAAGCTTCTGTAGGTACAGTGGCAGGTTTTTTTGTTATATTTGTTTTATCATCCACGAGCCCGTCATCATTATCTTACCATACTTATCCCATACCCGTATTTACGATATCCTTCTCACCGCTCTGGTTTCATTCATTCTTCTTTCTTTGTCCAGCATGCGTAGCATGACCACCGTAGACACGGGTTTTGTCGACGGAAGAATAGACAAAATGACTGATTGGGATTGTATATCTGTCATTTTGTCTATTCTTCCGTCGACAAAACCCATCATGCTGCGCGTGCAGACGGTATTTGTTTAGAGTGCGCTACCTCTGAACATCAGGACGGCAACCAATTGGTTGGATTTTAAAGTTGAGGCTCGATAACGTAAGAAGTTCGCTGAAACACCTGCGCTGATTTGCTGGATTCGTTTTCTCCTCTACTGATCGTTATTTCTCTTGGCAAAGTTTATTCTGTTTATTTATGTATGTATCTATAAATTTATTATTATTTTTATAGTGTTATGTTCGTGTTGTCAATCCCATGTTTTATGTTGCACCTGCCTTGTTTCCTCACTGCATCGCCCTAAGGTTGACCGGTAGAAAATGCCTCAGGCAATGAGTCCGCCTTTGTAGAGTATTTTTTTTTTTGTGCCTAATATTTTTTAAATAAGTGAGGCGCCTGCGGGTGGCGCCTCCGGGCGACACCGGTTCTTCAGCGACGTGTGTCGGAAACTGTCGCTTATAAGCGGTATTTAATCGGATCCCATTTCATTTAGGATTACCGCTACCTTGTCTTCGTCTTCGAATTCACCCCCTTTTCTAAGCATACATAAAACCTTTACACCATTCATAAATAAGTTTCAATGTTTAAAGAAAATTACGAAAACTTACCTCACTTATCTTCTTCTCATAATCCCTGACTATTGGCAAGGTGGTGGTCTTCGGCAAAGAGCTGAAGACTTCATTCTGCAGGTAGTAGCGGAACTCATCGAAGGTCAGCTCTTGTGAGGACTTGAAGTGGTCCAGTCCCTTCTCCACGCCATACAGGTCGAGTAGAGTTCCTATGTTCGCTGTCAGCACCTGGAGAGATAATGTAGGTAATATTGTTAGCTGAACATTTTTAGCTGTCAAAGGAACTTTAGTGTGGAGTTACCACGAATTTTTATAACCAAGTACAGCAGGTTTAAAACTAATATAGGTTTATATAATACTAGCTTCCGCGCGCGGCGTTGCCCGCGTGGTATGTCGATAAAAAGTAGCCTATGTCTTTCCCCGGGATGCTATCTATCTGTCTGCTGTATGTTACCTTTTCACGCCTAAACCACTGAACGGATTTCGACAAAATTTGGCATGAAGACAGATGGCATCCTGGGGAAGGACATAGGGTACTTTTTATCGACATAACATGCCGGCGAAGCCACGGGCGAAAGCTAGTGTTTAATAAACTTTGTGATTGTTAATTAAAGTATAGTCGGTACTATAAATGTAAAGCATGCTCTCACAGTCCGTTCCTGCTATTTGTAAACCATGCACTCACAGTCGACGATTACAATACAACTTATATCCTAGACAAATACTTTCGCCACCGTAATAGACGCAGAACATTAACTTAATGTTCAAAGGTAATAGGTGTGCAAACATCAATAATATTCCATTTAAAACAGTATTTATCTTCAGTTAAACGTGCCTTTCTTTGTACTACTCTCTGTTTATTTGCCCCAGAATCTAAAACAAACGATACCATACTTGTATATATCTATACCACACTAGAAACATTACAAGTTTGAAGTGGCACTGCCACTATGGCACTATACAAACAGATGAAATCACCAGTTGCAAGTTACTACCGCTGACTCATTGTTTCGAACGCTATCAGCTAACTCAAACGCAAACTGACACGTTTCGGGTTTCAACGTCAATCATGCAAACATTGTTCAGAAAGTTTACGCGTTATTGCCTTTAGGACTTATGACAATCAGGACTTCACGACAATGCAGTATTGCCCGGGTCCAAACGTTTAGTGATGATTTTCCCTTGATATCTGACAGTTTTAGAATACCATGAGTGGTTACAGGTTTGTTCTTGATCTCTCGAGTCAGCTGAATACTATTGTTAAAAGCCAGTCAGAAGGTTGGCTTCTTCTTCCCAACTAAAGCACTAGGGAGTGGTGAAGGGTGGGCGTTTTGGGGGACTATCGTGATTTTGATTAGTCGTCATGACTTGTTTTTTTTTTTTGAGTTCTTAGCGCAAGCAGGTCTCAAACGTGCACCAGTCGAACGCTTAGAACAAGATACTAGTTATATAATGGACCTTTTATCTTAATTTTGTTCCTCCAAGATATTTTAATGAGCACAGTCGTTAAGTCATTGGACATGCAACGTAAACCGATGCGTTTTGGGTTACATTGACTTATCTAATGAGTGTTCATCAGCTGCCTTAATACATTATTATGTAGTAGTTCAATTAGTCATTAACATTTTATAAAGCGGAGATGAGATTGTGTGGTTCGATGACGTAATTAATCTGTTGTAGTAATAAACAGCAAAATGTTTTGAAGTGATAACAGGATGAGCAGAAGCATCCTATATAGCATAATCAGCCTATAATGTTCCCACTGCTGGGACACAGGCCTCCTAAGTGAGAGAGAGTGGGCCGTAGTCCACCACGCGGGGCCAGTGAGATTGGTATATGACTAAACAATATACACTAATAGCAAATGATTATGAATAAATAAGAATAGGTATAACTCAAAATATAGAATAGGTATTTGAAAAGCCTTGGAATTATCGATACAGACAAGGTGATATTATGTCACCATGGGCGTATCAGCGAATGATACTTCGTTTGTCAAACTCATTACAATGATTGACACTCCAGTAACCAGATATGTCTGCTAACCTCGCAAGAAATGTGTTTATGCGTCATGTTTTGTGTTTACAATCACATTTGTATTTAAATTGCTTGACAACAGGATATTACTGTACTTGGAACTGTAGAGCGAAGGGATTTAATAGACATTTCAATGAGATAAGTAATGATGACTATCTAAACATATACTCCAGTGATTATACGATAAGATAAATAACGCTATTTCGATATAAACGTATAATAGGCCTGACACACTCGTCCAGTGGCATGGGAAGTAGCGAAGAAAGGGGGAAGAGAGTGGCAACATGCCGCACGTCATGCTCCTCGTCATGCCCACTGCTTCATGTTTTGTCGGTTTTTGGGCGCGAGTCAAAGGACCTAGTGCGAAGAATTGCGCAAATAGTGCAGTGTGTGGGGAGAGAGTGCTGAGTGATGAGCAGCGCAAGGAGCATAATAAACTCTCTCTCTATCTCTCGCTACTGTTATGTCATGATAAATACAAAGAAATGTAATCTGTTTACCATTTACATTAAAAAAATAACGGTAAAGTCCTGTAATTTCAACAACATGATACAATAATTGTCGATATTTTGCCGTTATTTGTCTAATGCTATATAATAAATGGAGTACTTATAGTTAATGTTACTAAGTTCCGTTAGTCGATTTTCAAGAGAATTTTATTAAAATGGTCTTGAAAACTTAGACTTGGAAGATTTTTTTGAAAACTTATAGTAAACAATTTTGAAAAGCTTTTGAATAAAATGTTCCACCTTAACAAACATAACATCACGCCTGTATTCCCCTTAGACGGGTTGGGCAGAGGTGTACTAAAATAGAACCCCCATACTTTTTGCCTAATATGTTTAAGTCACATGTAATATTGCGAGGGTGCCACTGCCCAATAATAATGTTCTAAGATGCTCTTCCCGGCTAACAATTTTTTTTTGCGTAAATTACATATTAGGTCCTACCTATGAAATCAGCGTTTTGTATGGGGAATTTTCAAGAAGTTGCATTTTTCATACTAACGTTTTCTTAATTTATAGAACAACCATGAACACTAATGTTTTAAAACTTTTATGCACTAATGTGTAAACTAAAATAACGTCAATATGCCACTTAGATCAAGCGACAAAAATAAGTATTGGCTAAGTTAAAAAAAAAAATTGTGTTCATTTCTGCTAACAAAATGAGGAGTCATTTTTAAGGCATTTTTTATGTTTAGAAAACTATAAGTATAATAAGGTTTTTTACTATTGGTAGATGTCTATGATGGTCATTATTCGATATAATACCAAGCAATTGCAGAATATTTTAAATCATACAAATGACGAGGTTCTCTATTTGTGAGAAGAAAGCTCCAATTTCATAGGTGGGGACCCAATACTAATGTAATGTACCTAGCCATATTGCTAGTTTCAAATACAATGTGATATCTAGAGTCATATATGTCGACTACTAGCAGTGACAGACGATGAATAATCGACTGGTTTCTATAACTGAGAATAACAGACGCTGACGTCAAATAACAAGGACATATAAAATAAAAGCAAAAAGTAACTAAACCGACAGTGAAGGACTGTGTCTCAGCTATAAGTCAGCGCTTCAAGCGATGCATCCGTTATTATTCAGAAGCTTATTAGTCAAGCTGTATGCAATGTCTGTCCTATACTTGTAGGGTTACCCAATGTTCTCATAATTTCATAGAATTCTGGGTCGTAAGTTACCGAATTTCGTCCTCTTTAGTGCAGTCGCGAAAAGAAAATCTTTTTTCAATAACCGATTATTTCATATAAACTTAATCTTGATTGTTCACAGCATAGCATGTTGTTTTAAATACCGTTCGCCAACCTTTAGTTGACTAAAATATATCTGAAAAACCATCTATCTACCTAACCTTTACTGTTCATTCAACCTATTTTTTAACCGACTTCTTCAAAAAGGAGGAGGTTCTCAATTCGTCTGTGTTTTTTTTTTTTTTTTTTGTGATGTTACGCGATTACTCCGCCAATTATGAATCGATTTTGATGATTATTTTTTTGTTTTATTTTCATGCTTCAGAGGTGGTCCCATATAAATTTTATTAGCTTTGCTTGCGTAGTTTTAGAGTTAGCTTCAATAATTATGTATTTTTCCCACTTAGTGTATGTAGACGATATTGTTTGACTCCTTTACTGTTATTTACATACCAGGTAGTGGTATTCGAATTTGTGTGGGGTAGGTACATACCACAACTAAAAAGTGAAAAATAAAAACTTTTTACAAAAAAAAAAAACGACCGACTTCCAAAAAAACGTGAAAAATAACTTTAATTTCGGAAGTCGGTGGCAAAAAACGAACATTGAAAAGCAAAGACACCGACTTCCGAAATTAAAGTTATTTTTCACGTTTTTAGTGTTTTTTTGGAAGTCAGTTGTTTTTTTTTTGTAAAAAGTTTTTTTTAAGAAACCTTAGGGTCTAGACAAGTCACAATCGCTTCTAAAGCGTTTCGTATTTCTACAACGACTTTCCACAAGATTGACATAAGCTTTCCGATAGATTATGTCAGTCCTATACATTTTTGCCTTTTCCATCATCGTTATCGCTGATAGAATGTCACTTTGTCTAGGGCTTTTGACATACCTACAACTCCTACAAACAAGAATCATCGGAAAAAATCATACTTTCCGTTGTCATGCTACAATGTCGTTTAACTTACCGATTTGGTAAAAAACATGGTAACCCTGATCGGGTTCAATATCCGACGATAACTTAGTGATTCATGCAATGTTTTGTTGCTCACTGGCGGTGTCTCTGTCTGTGAAGGATAATTCACCATTTCAATAATAATGGGCATTCTGGGTTCATTGGGGGTTCTGGGTTTGCTGTCGTTGTATCTGCAAGAACTTATTTTCTCTTTGCAGAAATAATTCATAGATAAGAAGTAACATACTTCATTTATTCTGTACCTCTTTTCTGTTTCCCTACTGACAATTTATGCTGTTCAGTAGGTACAATAATTTTTCTATTCTATCTACTTCTAGCGTACTCTACATTATAAAGTCGTTCATTCTTTTTTTGTTTTATTAATGCTATTTAGGCAAGCCGTGATAATTTGAGTTGTATTTTGTTTTTTGGTCACTGAGTTAAATAGAAATTCAGTTTATTAAGCAAACTTACAGCACATAATTTCAGTAAGACCTATACAATATAGACTTCTTTGTCTGTCACATTATTTTGATAAGTTCGATCGAGTTTGTTGTACAATTGCACGCTAAACGCTTGTGGGAGTAATCACAGTTATGCGTCTTGTAATTATATTATGAATCATAGCTATTACTACACGAATACTATGCTCACTGGTAATGGGAAGTAGAATGACCTTACACCCACACGTCTGACAACTCTTTAGCGTAACTATCGAATGAATTGATTTACTCTGCTCAACTCTGCTGTCTATGGTCTGAAAAATTATTAAAATGTGTAGCTACAAATTCAACTGGTAATAAGCTACATCCGGTTAGACGGATGGAAGCCGACCCCAACTTAGTTGGGAAAAGGCTAGGAAGATTTTTTTTTTGTAGCTATAAATTCTGTTAAGTTTCATTTCTCTGACCCTGATCCTTTTAATTACCCAATAATTACAATGGTACTCTGTATCCCGTATTCCCGTGTTAGATAATTATGTAAGTTCAATGTGAATGAATTTTTGACTTTCCACATAGCTAGTCTGTAAGTATAAAAAAAAATAACCGACTTAAAAAAAAACACTAAAAACGTGAAAAATAACTTTAATTTCGGAAGTCGGTGGCCAAAAACGAAAATTGAAAAGCAAAGACACCGACTTCCGAAATAAAAGCTATTTTTATTTTAAGTTTTTATTTTTCACGACCTGCTATGTAAATAACAGTGACGGAGTCAAACAATATATTGTTTACATACATTAAGTGGAAAAAATATGTAATTATTGAAGCTAACTCAAAAACTACGCAAGCAAAGTTAATAAAATTTATATGGGACCACCTCGGAAGTATGAACTACCAAACAAAAAAAGAATCATCAAAATCGATTCATCATTGGCGGAGTAATCGCGTAACATACACACAAAAAAAAAACATACGGACGAATTGAGAACCTCCTCCTTTTTGAAGAAATCGGTTAAAAAGAGTCGAAGAGAGAGAGAGTTTATGTATAGACATGGCAGCTATTGAATAATAGGTAGGTATTAGCTAAGTAACATAGCAAGGCGTAGTCACCACATGGTCTATGCCCTACCCTAGAACAAGAAGGTCGATATTTACGTACGATAAAGGAAAATGTCCTCATAAATTGAATGTGACATTAAAATGTACAAGCAGTAAATACAATTTTTATTTGTTATAAACCAGAACAAGTAATATTCGGTAAGCTCCACTCAAGTGGCCATTGGTCATAGGTCTGTAGGGTCACGTCAGGGTCAAACTGACTAATAAGGACAGCTGTTCTCTTTAGGGTCTAATATGGTCACCCGGATGTGACCTTTACTTTTATTATGTTAAATATATTTAAATCACTATAAGTATGGCATTCATTTGTTCTTTATGTAAATCTTTAGCTTTTGTACTAAGAACTTACAAGTTTCGAAAGAAAGCGGTTGTGGTCGTGGCTAATTAATAACAGCCGCACAAAGCGTAGCTTAACCTGATCGATTGACCCGTAGATGGGTGACTATCTTTACATAACAAAACCCTCGGACTGTCATTCGTGGATCTTTGACAGACGTTACGGGTCGTCAGGAGCCAGAAAGTCTGACAGCTAGTCTTACCAAGGGATATCGTATTACCCAGTAACTGAGTTATGGAGATCAATGGGTCTAAAACGGTCACATTAGCAATTCCTCTAAAAGCATTTAATTTCCTGAATTTCCAGCTGTCATAGAAATTTCTCTAATTTGACACAAAAGCAATTCTATGTGGTCCATTTTACGAATCTCCATAGAAAACTGTCAAACAGATGAATTATTTATCATTAATTATAATCATATAATTGACAATTCATAATATTATGAATTGTCAGTTTGTGACATTTTACAATTATTCATATTTTCCTATTATGATTCTGCCAAAGTGACTGTTTTAAGCCCCCGTCCCTCCATGTAAAATACTGATATAGGTACTCAGCTGCATCCGGTTAGACTGGAAGCCGACCCCAACATAGTTGGGAAAAGGCTAGGCAGATTGAAGTCATGTTAGGTAAGTAAGCATTAATAGATTTCGTAGCAGTGGGTACCTATTTTTAAATGTCATTTTTCGCGTGAAAGTAGGCGTCCACGCTTGACATTTTCAGCAGTGTCAGGGCTGTCTCATAATTACAGATTATAATATTTTAAATATGTATTTAATTTCCAATTTACCACTTCGATTGCTTGTAGGTACTTAATTATTTTTGATAACTTGATCTCAGTAGGTAATTTATTTTGAGTTTATAATGGTTATTTTATTGTTGTGTAAACACTGCAGACCACACAAACCGTACCTATAAAAAAAAAAATTTCGTTCATTAATTTTACGGTAAATATTCAGTTTACCTTTCATTAACGGTGCTGAATGGACACTTTTGATAATGTAAGTATGTAGCGTACCTATTACGGTTTTTCCTTGCCCTTTTTCTTAAGTAAATAACATTATTGTACTAAAAGCTCACAATTTCCAGGCAAAACCCAGTGACTCGTGTTAAATATCAGAAGTTCCTGCTTAAGTAGGCCAGTGTACATACCTATGACTGAATACTAGGTACCAGTACCTACTGCGTGGAGCAAAGACATTTATCTATCTAATATTATAAACGCAAAAGTTTGTAAGTATGGATGGATGAATGGATGGGATTAGAATCACTATACATAGTTTCAACTCAAAATATAATACTCTAAGAATTGATACCATACTTTTGGTTTCTTATGTTTCTTAAATTCAAATCATAACAAACGTGTCACCGCACTACGTAGGTCAATAACTTTCCACGTTACTTGCTAATATCACGATAAAGCTCTTCCGTAATTCTGCGCGCCTAGTACCGTAGTATCCTACCGCAGGCGGTGTTCTTTGTCGGGGCGAACTGACGAAAAAATGCACCGCGGCGGCGCCGCCAAAGCTGCGCGCGCGCGCAATAAACCATACCTACTTTACAGTGATGTAAAAATGAATGCGTAATTATTGATTTACAGTTTACTCGTTAATTATCAAGCCAGAAATTGCACGTAAAAACTGAGAAAACAAAACTTACGTATTAAATCGAAGCAAAGTTTAGGTAGGTTAACTAGTTTCATCTTCATCTCTTATTATTACATATTACCGAGTAAACAGTAAAATCTTAAAGCATTGCTTAATTTAGTAAATTGACTTACATTTTTAAAGATGGGGTTCGATGTGGTGACCTTGGTATTGTATGCACAAGGCCGCTCGCTTGTTCATGGACACCTGAACATTGCGTAGCATGTCATTGTGTTATTGTCCTGAAAGCGGCCTCAATCCGCACTTTCATTAGGTCCATTGTATCACACTGCACTGCGTACACTACATTTTTAATGTACCCCCAGAAAAAAAAGTCTAACGGGGTTAGATCTGGGGACCGCGGAGGCCAAGCCACGCTTCTACTACCACGCCCAACCCACTGGGGAAAGCGCGCATCTAAATGATGGCGCACATCTCGAGCAAAGTGTGCCGGTGCACCGTCGTGTTGAAAACCTAAATTATTCTCCATCACAAGATGAGCATATCTTGTATGTACCATCCGACTAAAACATACCGACGAAGGCAGCTGTCGACGCTCAGCATCTGGTCTACCCTCAATAAAACGTTGTCGGTACAGTTCTCGGGCAGCTCGCAAATTCCCATATTCTGCTCTGACACACATCATCATTTCGTAATATTCGCTATTACTTAACGACATTTTGAAAACACAACAACATAGTCAATTAGGTGTAGCCGTACTGAACTGATGCGCGTATCACAGGGATGGAAACGAGAAGTGCACTACACGGAGACGCGGAACATCGTCGACTGACGAGCAAAGCAATAAATAACAATAATACTTAATAAAGCTCCTATTCCCTGCTATTCTGGTACCTAAAATTTCGTTAAATTTAGATACCTATAGGGTAGCTGTCCTATTAGTGTCCACTACTATTAAAAAATATTGTATGTACAAAAATTCAAGGTTATTTAACATCCTAACTAATAATTTTAACTAAACTCCGTTAAACTTTTAAGTAAATCTAACACACCAGAGCAGACTAATTACGTAATTCAAATTCTAAATAGAAAAATCTATTATTTTTTTGGAATGGGAAAATCATCAATGACTCAGCTCCCGCCCTGGGTGGAGCGGAAGGAACTGTTACGACTCTTACTGACTAAAAACCACCCTATTCCTTCAGTTTCCCTTGCATTCCTGGGCTGCGTTATCTCGTTAGAGCATTCCCGCAACCCCAGAAATTCCCGCAACTCCAGAAAATCATTACCTAATTTCAATCCATTAAAGATCATAATTATTATGGGGCCGCGTTATCTCGTCAGTTGTATTTACCAGGAGTAATTGAAACCACGCGGACTGCAATTAGTTCACCTACCCTTAGACGCTAACCCATTAGGTTTACACACATTATGATGCTTACTTTGTGTGTAAATAGGGTTCTGTGAGCATACGATTTTCAATTCGGCAATAACAATTCCTGTTACGCATGCGGTCCTAGTACTTTTATTAATTTCTTTCCACAGTTAGATGCAGATATGCAACATTTTTTATTGACTTCATTTGAATTATAATAAAGACTAAACGTGCTCAAACCAATCCAACCCAGATGCGCTTGGGTGGCCCGCGAAATTCAAATTTTCTTACGTTTTTTGCATTATGAAAATTTCATGAAATCGCACTTACATGAACTTAGATAGTTGTATTGCTGATGATGCCGTTGATTGATGCCGCCAATAATATTTAGATCAACATACACCCTGATACTGACCTGCAAATTGCAAAAAACGTAAGAAAATTTGAATTTCGCGGGCCACCCTAGCGCATCCATCTTAATTAAACAGCACCGACAGATCGTGAACTTCCGATAATTCTTTCGGGTAGTCCTACAGAAAAAAATATGCGTGCGTGCTATTATTTGTAATTAACAAAAAACTATTAACTTGTTGTTAATAGTTTTCGTCATAATTATTGTAAAAAAATAACCTTATTTTAACAATTATGAACGGAACCCAGTGTGATTTTATTTGTACTAGGAGTAGAATAAGTTGCGAAGAAATGAATTGAAATGATTTTTTGGGTTCAGTTGGACATAAATTGTTAGTAAATCCTTTTTCTATTCTAAGTTCTAATGGCAAATAATAATGTTCATTTAAGCAATTAATTCCTTGTTGGATGCACGTAAGAATTCGATTTTTATGATCAATTCAATAGTACGAGATGACGATTTTTCAAAACAATTCGTTTTAATGCGATCTTCAAGCAAATCGATGCAATAGTAAGGTGAACCGATCTCCTGGATCGTATGTGTTGTTTAAAATTTTTAGGATTACGATTTTTGAATGAATTTTTAGAAGATCGATTCAAGAGCACGGGATACGATCTGTGAATCGAATAAAAAATCGATTTAAAGCAAAACATCGTTCATTCTTATGGCCAACAAAATAAAAGATTACTATGTAGATAATAATTATCTACAAAGTAATTTTCTACAAAAGGACAACTAGGTCCGTAAAAAACCAAAAAGTGTGTAATGTATCTAAATATTATTTAAAATTTTGATACCTAGACCAATTAATTGTATTGTAGCTAGTTCACAACATAATCAAAGTTTAGGAAAAGTCGGTAATAATATTCTGTTAACAAAAAATAAACATGCGGAACCATTTATTCAGAAATACCAGGAGTAAGAGGTTTATTTTTACTTACAAATAGTTCGCTGACACCGATCAGCTGACTTAGTACTAGTGATGTGTTTATTCCAATTTGAAAAGTTCGGTTTCTGGTATCAATGTATTAAAAATGCTCATAACTTCCGAACATGTAGAGATAGGATTAAAAAACCCTTGCAATATCGTTTGATATCATCCAAAGAAGCCGTGCCCTTGGTATGTATATACCCTTTCCGTTACACGTTGTATACACGTGTAGAGTAGGCGTAGCCTTTTGTAGCATATAATGAGTGAATTCTTTCTAATACTGAGGAATTTATCAATAGAAACACAATGACTTTGATTAATAAACGAATATGCTGAATGCTTGAATAAGACAAAAGAAGGAATTCTTTAATAAATAATACCACCATAGGACTGTCCCACTGGCCGTCAAAGGCCTTTTTTTACGAGGTTGGTGCATCATCAAGTCACTTCTCCCGCTCTGGGCTGAGCGGGAGGGCGTGTCAGACTTTGACTTTTGCCAACTTGCCACTAACCAATAATGTAAGTACAGTCACGGACTTTAATTGATGAGCCACCTGGCACTGTTCGTATTTTAGCCGTTTAATGCAAATCGGGTTTATTCGGTTCCCGACACGGAAAGACAATGTAATTTTTTTTACCGGTTGGCTAATCTGAGAGCCAGAACTACAAATTTGACAGCAGAGTGACTACCCAAAGTCTACCAATTGCAGGTCTAGCAACAGTAACCTAGCAACGATTGTTTAAGCGTAGCTATAGTAACGTTAGCGTACGGAGAAATATTAATAGTCATTTCGACAACTTTAAAATTACCGTCTCTGACATCGACATTTCAACTATCACTTTTCAGATAAGTTTTCAGAATAATCGAGTTACTGATTCAAAGAAGGTCAGTATCAAATAGATTGGATAAACTTAATGCAACATTTTATTTTATTTTATCATTGAGAACTTTATTAGTCAACCTCTATGGTTATGACTATTTCCGATTATAAGTAATTTATTTGTCATCTTGTTTACGAGCGTGCGGTTTGAGTTCGTGTTTAATCGTGTAATCTCGTGAATGTATGAAACTGTAAAATTTAAAAGTTTGAAGATGGCTCATCAATTAAAGTCCGTGACTGTACATTCGTTATTATAGGTAAGAAAAAAAAAGTACATAGTATCAAAATAAAGTACCTACCGTGAAATATGCTAACATTGCTCCCAAGGGAAACTTTGCCCGTAGAACGATTTATAAGCATATGTTTGATTTGCAAAAATATCTTAATTGATTGACTTTGGTGGAAAATAGGTTATATGTATGGCAATACTGACTATCGTGTTTGTTGCTAACTTCGCTTAGTAACGTGTTGGAACTCGTCGAGTAAGGTGCGTGCTTTTGCGGGCAAATTTTTGTGCAAATTTGAAAGTATATTCTGTGAGATGGCGAAAACACAGGGTAGTTTACTTTATAACATGTAATAGAAAATTATTTGTAGAGTATAATAATGTTAGTGTCATTGCTCAGGGTCGTTTAAAACTAAAGTTATGATGATGCGCAAAGTTATCCAGTAATGTTCCGACCTACGATTGACAACATTGCCCGCCATCAAAAAAGGCTTAGGGTTGGCACGTTACGAAACCTTGTATTTTATTTCTTTTTTAATTTATGGCTACTGCTGAGCTTATTAACTTTTAAACATATATTAGGTATTTAATTAATAAAATTCAAAGCTGACATTAGTTATATAGTACCCAACTGAGTGAGTACCTGCTCCACACTACCGTATAATTGAAACTTTTTTATTATTCTTATACTGGTAATGAGCGTGAAACATATTTCTTTTTATTTACCTAAACACAATCACATTATTTAAAATTGAATTGTAGAAAGGAAAAAAATCAGAATATTTTTAACCATGTGCCAACTCTAGCATTTTTAAAACGCGAAATGTGGATTGTATGAAGAAGAGAAAAAATGTCAGGGTAACATTGCCCAGTCGTGTTAGTAAGAAACTTTTCATAGTGTCATTTACATTCCTTAAGCAAACGCCATCTTTACCAAAATTCTTGTTTAGGGGTATGAGGAACAGGGTGTAAAGTTCACTCATACTCCATAGAAAAGGGAGGATCCTCCGACCAGACGGGTGTTGTGTCTGGCGGGCATCAGCCCGTCTGGTCGGAAGATCCTCCCTTTTCTATGGAGTATGAGTGAACTTTACACCCTGTTCCTCATACCCCTAAATTGGAGACCCCGAATATGAACGTCAACGCAGCCTTCGTGCAACTACTCCAGCGTGACGTCATCATCATCACTCCCGCAAGCTTTCAGTGAGGCGAGTCACACAGCCAACCCAACACCCGAGGCGTCAACGGGTATCCTGACCACCAGCATGCAGCGAACGCCCATTCCTAGTCATCACCCTCAGCCTCATCACCCCGACCCACTGGGGAATCACCTCAATCACCTCATCACCCCGACCCACTGGGGAATGACCGCAATCACCTCATCACCCCGACCCACTGGGGAATTACCGCAATCACCTCAATCACCACAACCGCCGCAAATAGTTCCGACCCACCGCGAACTTGTACTGGTTTTTATGTCATCTGCATAAAGGCCATATTTGCGTCAAAAATCAATGTGGGCAAAGTTGGGTAAAAGTCCAGATAACTTTGCCCGCCAACAAACTTGAACAAATATTGAATTAAATGTTGAACAATAGTAAATTTAGCTATACTAACACATGCACATGATCTTACAGTTGTATTTGATGAAGGAAAATACTTACGTCTCCATAGAAAAATTAAAATTGTAATTATTCGAAAAAAGTGGGCAATGTTGGCATGTTTCACGGTACTACTAAACAATATATTGCACAGCATCTATAGACTGTAGGTAAAGTCTATATTTAAATTAAAGTAAATAAGTAATTTCATTCATATTTTTTTATCAAATTCAGAGATGCTCTGTTTCTTTCATCTCGCTATTTGCTAATCATCAGTTCATCACAGAAAAAACTCTTTCTGTGAATGCTGACGTGGCGGGAATTGACAATAAAATATTAAATAACTTTAAACAAGTTTAAAAAATTACGACTAAACTTTTCAAAATCTCAAAGATATCAAATCATGCGAAATAAAGTATTTTCGTGTACCTACTTTATTATTCTCATAAAGTATACAGGGTGGCCGGAACATTGACGTCCAAAAGTAAAATTCAGGTCCCTCGTATCGTGGAGTATCCGAATCACCCCCATGTATGTTCCGCGATTTTTTATAGCTTTCGAGTTACGAATTTTTTTCGGTTTTTTTGAGAATTTTCGACCTGCTCAATTTAAAAATAATCTAAAAAAAAAAGTAGAAGGCTTTGTCGAACATTTTTTTTTGCAACTGAATCTTCATGAGTTTTACTTTTATGCATAAAATAATCAGCTTCGTAACTGTGATGAAAGGTATGAAAAAGTTGGTCTTAAGTGAAAATTGTACGTTCGGTAAATTATGACTCTAATCTTCAAATTAAGAACCTAAATAGGTGACTTCATAGTTCATATGAAGGCTTCAAGAATGCGCCAGACTCTCAGCTTTCATAATCATTAAAAAAAAGTAGTACTTAATGGGGCTACTTTGGGTACAATCGACCTTCAAAGACAGCGAGGTGGAAAAGGACCATGCGACATTTTGGACCGAATGCTCAACAGTGATTTAACATATGCCATATTATGAAAGCTTTTGGGGTATTATTTAATTCATCCTATGGCAGCTAAGTCGAAATCGAAGGCGAACATGGTGTTTTTGAACATTAAAAAATGTAAAAGTGGGTTAGGTTAGGTGAGGTCAGGATAGGCACGTTAGGTTAGGTTAGGTCAGGATAGGCACGTTATGTTAGGTTAGGTTAGATAATGCCCATGTATGTAGGTAGGTAGGTACTCTTTTTTATTATTCTTACCCGACCTCTGAAGCTATTTTTTGGTTATTAACTTACCTTATGAAAGAGAAAATGGGCAAAAAAATTGTTTTTGTCAGTTGCCTAGTTTTAAGGATTATCCACCTCTTTGAAGGCCGATTTTGGCCAAAGTAGCCCTTTTAAGTAGGTACTACTTTTTTTATTTGATAATGAAAGCTGAGAGTCCCTTTCAAGCTGAGAGTACCTTTCATCACAGTTACGAAGCTGATTATTTTATGCATAAAAGCACAACTCATGAAGATTCAGTTGCAAAAAATAATGTTCGACAAAGCCTTCTACTTTTTTTTTTTGATTATTTTTAAATTGAAAAAATTCGTAACTCGAAACCTATAAAAAATGCGGAACATACATGGGGGTGATTCGGATACCCCACGATACGAGGGACCTGAATTTTATTTTTGGACGTCAATGTTCCGGCCATCCTGTATATTACAGTTACCTGAGATAACGTACAATACTTAATTATAAAGTACGGGTGGCAACCCTAGTTGGTATCAACAATTCGCGTGTAGGTACAATATTAGCAGATAAACAATATAGTAAATAATATATTTATCACAAACAAACTACGCATAGGTAACTACCTATATCTCTAGATAAAACTGCTCAAGAATTCCTAATGGCTGTCAGGTCCCAGCCAAAAGAAACGAATAAAATACGCTACGATATGAATTGTCGCAGATTATCTTTATCTATTCTCTAACATAGATCAGCCGCATATATTTTGGGGTTTCAATTATTGCCAAGAAAATGTCAGTCTCTGCGAAGAGCCTCTTCTGATGGCAGAGATGCAGTCCTATCTATAACTAATTACCTATACTATACATACATAGACTATTTACCGAATACCTATTATGTACCTATTTTATCTTTACATGCATCATTCATTAATGACATAGATAATGATTTAATTGTTTATGTTCTTATCGGCACAAGCTAAACTGATTACTGTAAGTAGATAAGTAGGTTCTTATGGGTACTTGCGTTCTCCGGCGACTTCTTCGTGTTTATTTGTGAAAATTCTGAAACAGGGAAACATATTTTCCCAGACAAACTGTAACCATCGGGTTAAAATATGTTTCCCTGTTTAAAAACATAGAATCTAGAATAATAAACATAGAATTCTATGTTTTTCTACAATTTACATGGCGGTTGATTTTCAAAAGATTTTAAAAATTCATAAATTATTGTTATTTTAATATTTATGTAATAATTTAGGAAGGTTTATGAAATTATACATTCGATTATCACAGAAGAACTTCCCTAATGATGACTTGTACCTACCTAATCCTAATCCATACTAATATTATGCATTCGAAATTAACTCTGTCTGTATGTTACCTTTTCACGCCTAAACCACTGAACGGATTTCTATAAAATTTGGCAAGGAGATAGATGCCATTCCGGGGAAGGATTAAGGATATTATAAAGGCTCTTACATACAGGGGCGATATGTCGCGCGACGCGATTCTGCGATATTATATCCGTAGAACAATTTCTATGAAAACGCGCGCGATACCACACACAGGAGCGATATTCGCGCCGCAAAACTGATCGCCGCGATTCGCCGCGCTACACCAACTTTAGGAACATTTTGTATGGTATCGCCGCGAATATCGCCGCGATATCGGTGGCGGCCGCGACGCGATACACGGAGAGTATAAAAGGCGGTGCATTCCGAGCTAAGCTCAGTACTAGACGATCTTCGTCTGAGGACGAAGGCAGGTCTGTGCGTGTTTGCTGTGCGTGGGGTGCTAGGTTCGATTCCCCGGTCAGTGGACATAGCCCAACCTAACCCAAGTCTGACAACCAGTCTTGCCAAGGGGTACCGTGTGCCCAGTACCTACAGTTACTGGGTTGTGGAGGTCAGACAGGCAGTCGCTCCATGTAAAATACTGGTATCCAGCTGGAGCCTTTTAGCCAGTTGGAAAAAGGCTAGGCAGATTGACATAACCGTAAATTACGCGAAGGTATTTTATGCGTCTTTTCGGTATTATTAAGTAATTTTGCAACCCTATGCTGACCCGTGCAGTGCTTATGTGTGCGTTGTTGACCTTTACGCGTTCTGTTCGATTCAATATGCACAGCCCTATGCATTGCCGCCATGGCTACGTGTTATTTTAATATCTATCAATAAATAGGTTTTGCGAATCAATCAAATAACAAGCCAGTCTCTGTCTAAGCTGACTTCACATTATATTAGGCTTGCCGTACAACAAGAGGTCGGCTTATAGGTACTCGTACTTACTGGAAATGTGTAGCTTGTTTGTGAAAACTACTCGCGGGTTTTGGCTCAAAACCATCAAAACTCGAATCTTTTGAAAGTAGGCATTTTTAACCGACTTCTTCAAAAAGGAGGAGGTTCTCAATTCGTCTGTATGTTTTTTTTTTTTTTTTTTTGTATGTTACGCGATTTCTCCGCCAATTATGAATCGATTTTGATGATTCTTTTTTTGTTTGGTAGGTCATGCTTCCGAGGTGGTCCCATATAAATTTTATTAACTTTGCTTGCGTAATTTTTGAGTTAGCTTCAATATTACGTATTTTTCCCACTTAGTTTATCTAGACGATATTCTGTTTGACTCCTTCGCTGTTATTTACGTAGCAGGTAGTGGTATTCGGATTTGTGTGGGGTAGGTACCACAACTAAAAAGTGAAAAATAAAAACTTTTTACAAAAAAATAAACAACTGGCAAAAAACGGAAATTGAAAAGCAAAGACACCGACTTCCGAAATTAAAGTTATTTTTCACTTTTTTAGTGTTTTTTTTGGAAGTCGGTTGTTTATTTTTTTGTAAAAAGTTTTTATTATTTCAAATGTTTATTTTCACAAACAAGCAACATACAGTATGGATACCAAATATGTGCAATAAATGAAACCACAAGTAATACTAGTCCACAGAAGTCTAGCAAAATTTTAAATTATTTAAAATATTAAATTAAAATGCGTAGGTAAATGAAAAAAGTGAAATTTTCAAAATAAATTCAGTAAATAAAGTAAACACTCTGTTTAGACAACGTACCTTGACCCCAGGAAGACCGGCAACTAGGAACTGGCACTTTGATTCGTTTGACAATGTGCGACGAAATTCAAATAAACATTAGTTTTAAAAAAAATGGAAACTTAAAGTTTCAAATTTAAATTTAAATGTCCACAACAACGTTCTCAGGTGTATAAGCACCTGAGAACGTTGACATTTTATTTTAGACAAGTACATCGTAACTGGAATACCCGCCTCAAAGGTCCCAAGGACAATCTTTTTAGATAAGTACCTATCGTGTTATCGGGCCGTTAAGAGGAAATAGGGTCGGTGCCCTCCCCATACAAACGCTCTCGCCTGTTTTCTCTCTGGTTTATGACCTTAGAGGAATGATTTTTTACAATAAAATAAATATCAACTAGTTCTATGCCCCTATGTTTTTAGTTTTGATGATACAATATCTGTAGAAGCACTAGAACCCTCAGAAAATGTTTAAAATTGCCTGTTTAGACCGCTGTCATCAGAGGCCTATTGTACAAAGACGACTATTAATGAAAAATAAACTTAGGGGGCACAGTAAATATCCTTCCTATTCAATTTATAAAATATCTTTTAAATTGGTTCAATATTCGAGGAGGAAATAGACGGGAGCCGAACCTCGAATTATGACTTTTTGTATGGAGAAAGACCCAGAGTCCGAGACCCTATTTCCTCTTAAGAAGATCTAGAAGCTTCTGAGCATTCAGGTTTCCATAGATAAAAACTGAGCCGATTATTTGACCTCCGTGAATGCCAGCCCAAACTTAACGGAAAACGGTATTGATGAACTGATTCCCTAAATAAATGGGGATTAGTATGGCTCCAGTGACGCATGGTTTGTCGGTCCTCTAACGATAAGTACGTTGACTTTAGGCTGAATTTTGGCGGCACGGCATTCGTCATACAGTAAAACCATGTCTGTATACCTACTACACTGAGACTAGCACTATAAAAATGCTGTTGTCTAGGAATTTTGTAAAAAAAACACGCGTTTTAACACTACTTGAATTTCATCGTAAAAAAATAAATACAAATAAACTTTATAACACAATTTACACACATGAAGTCAAGTAGCTAGTGTAATTTCTCAAAATCACTTGAAGTAATGTGCGCAAAAGTAGCTATGAGTCTACGAAATCTCTGCAAAAGGCACGAGCTGACACGAGCAGGCACGATACACTTCGTTACGTTCTAAGTATTTTAAGCTAAACAGCTTTTTTGTTTATCGATCATTCATTATTCCCTTTAAAAGAAGCTAATAATCGGTAACAGGTGTCGGTGTAATAATCGGTAATCGGTGACAGGCGCGGGATCCGCGCGCGGCCTCCTCCCTCCCCGCCGCCTGCACAACGGCACAATTCGTTCGCTCAGCTCAACCGCTCAAGGACATAATATTATAGGCAGCCTAGGCAGTGGCGTGTGTGTGTTCGGCGCGGCGCGGCGCATCATAGGAGCGGCTGACTTGCGGCAGATTCGAAAGGTACCAAGTCCTTTGAGCGCGCCGCGAGCCATTAGTAAGTCATTGCGATGTAACTCTTATATATTTGCAATAAGGTATAAATTACAATGATTGAAATTAGCGAGGACTTTTTAGGGTTCCGTAGTCAACAAGAAATCCTTATAGTTTCGCCATGTCCGGGTTCGTCTGTATGTTCGCGGCTTAGCTTAGAGACTCTTAGTACTAGAAAGCTGTAATTTGGCATGGCTGTACGACGTACGTACATATAATAATCACGCCGAAAAAGTGGTAAGTACAATAAAATCATGTTTTTTTTAATGTTATCTTACCTCCCCTCACGTAAAGTTTTATTTTCGTTAAAAATATTGATAGTATGTGAAAACCATTTTTGGATTCAGGGATCCGTTTGAGAAATATTAAGCTTTAAAGTGCAATTTTTTGCTAGAGTCGTGTCGTGTCTCCCCTGCCAGCTAAATGGTTGGTTTTGGATATGTGAAAAAAATCACGGCAGCTGTAGTATAACGAAATTAAAAGGAAAACTATCACAGCTATGTAGGCTTACATATTACCGAGTAATAATCGTCCAACTTACATTTACAATGTTAAGTTTGTTCTTATGATAAATTCATCTCAACTACCACAGATATTATAATACTACGTCAACTACGGAACCCATTGTGCGTGGTCCAACACGCAGATCGGATAGACTGGAAGCCGACCCCAAAATAGTTGGGAAAAGGCTGACAGACTATTCCAAAGTGAAATAAAATCAAAAGTAAAATAGTAAGTCATTGCAATCAGACTCTTATCTCATTGCGCCATAAGGTACAAATTAGGATATTTGACGAACTTTACTAAAAAAACAATCATTTCAAACTAAAAAGTCCTCGCAAATATCAATCATTCTAATTTATACCTTATTGCAACTGCATAAGAATTACATGCACTGACTTACTAATGGTATTGTCGGCGCGCGGCGCGGTATAGGACTAGATAGTAGGTACCCACCGTTTTACCCGCATACACGCACAACTCAATATTTTTAAGCGACTTCTAAAAGGAGGAGGTTATCAATAGGTATTCAGATGTTTTTGTTTTTATGTGTGTCCGTCCGGGTATAACTCCTTCATTCATACACGGGTTTGCAAAATTCTGTTTATGTTTGAAATGGTAGGTATACTTCCGAGATGGTCCCATTTGTCATCAGGTAAAGATCTGACGATGAGATCCTGGAGAAATTGAGGGAACTCTTCAAATATTATACTTAGGCACACCTATACCGATTTCGATATTTTTTATAGTAGGTATAGTTACTTAACTCGTGTAGTTACTTTCGGAAAGCACCATTTGGTGAAGTGGAACTGATGATGAAGACCATAGATTGCAACCGGAAATACTCAATAATAAGTTAGTAGGTATGTATTTCATGGGTTGCGATTCGATTACTTATATTAATATGGTTGCCAAGCAATTTATGCTCGTCACAGTGTACATATACATATAATTATGGTGAAGTGGAGGTGATGGTGAAGTACCTACCAGGAGAACTGGAGAAATCCTCAACCATTAACATTCCTGTATCGGGAAAAGCAATAGGTATTTTGTAAAAGGTGATGAGCAGTTGACATTAGGCTATTGTAACTTGGTAAAATTAGAAATTGACCCACTAAAAAAACAAAACAAAAAAAAAAGTTGTGGTAACTACCCCACACAAATCCGTATAGCACTACCTGCTATGTAAATAACAGTGAAAGAGTAAATAAGGAAATCGTCTAGATAAACTAAGTGGGAAAAATACGTAATATTGAACCTAACTCAAAAACTACGCAAGCAAAGCTAATAAAATTTATATGGGACCACCTCGGAAGCATGACCTACCAAACAAAAAAAGAATCATCATAATCGATTCACAATTGGCGGAGTAATCGAGTAACAAACATACAAAAAAAAAAACATACAGACGAATTGAGAACCTCCTCCTTTTTTAAGAAGTCGGTTAAAAAGCGTAAAAATGTTCATTAACAAACTTTATCACTACTCACTAATACCTACTTAAGGCCCGAGTTGAAATTTGAAATGGTCTGCGTTCGTCGTAGCAGCAGAGCGAGCGTAAGAGTAGGTATCAATGGTAAGAGCGCTAGGGCTCCGCTAGCTGACGAGTGCGTGATATCAGCTGTGCGAGAGGCAATTCGAGTAGGTACGACGTTTGAATGCGAACGGCTGTGTTGTGTTACATAGTTACATTACAAGTCCCAGGGACCAGTTCTTGCGACCACTAAACCTATGAGGCAGTTTGTAAGTACTTACTCAGTTACTATAATTACCTATTTACGATTGGATCACTTCATTAGACATTTAAAGTTATTACTGGAGTTTTTAGGGTTAGACAGAGGTGTAGGTACCTATATAGTACACCCGCATTTCGCCAGTCATGCGTACCTTACCTATTCTATTATACATACTTATTGAGCATAATAATTATAATAAATTATTAACTCACGGAGTTATGGAATTAGATAAGTAGGTAAATTAAAAACAAGTACTTAGGTAAGCAAAGCAGTGGTAGGTCGTGGGTTCGAACCCAGGCAGGCGCTTTACTTTGTGTAAATCATCACCACTGCTCTCAAAACGGTGAAGGAAAACATCGTGATCGTGAGGCAAGGCAACCGGCATGTCCTAGAACCAAAAATTCAAAGACATAAATTGTGAAATTTACCTACCAACCTGCACTGAGCCCACGTGGTAGATTACAGCCCACTCCCTCTCGAAGAGGGTGTGTCCCAGCAGTGGGAACATTAAAGTCCGATGATGAGGTACCTAGGTTAGTTCCAATCATAGAAATATATGTCTTATGTCTATGATTCCAATACAATATACCTACTCTTATGTCTGTAAGTTACGATGATATATATGATATGATAATTGTTTTGGAAATATACTTTTATACAAACGCTAGAGATAACGCTAATTGCGTGTTTAGCTCTCAAAACGGTAATAGCATATGAATCCTAATTCAGCATAATAATTTGACTAGAGAAAAAATCACGGAGATACGGAATTAGCTATGTAAATTAAAAGTAACCTAGGTTACCCAGGTCCCTAGGTTAGTTACAATTAAAACCTACTCTTTTGTTGTTTCTACTTGAACAAAATATCAACTTTATGGGTCTGTAAATTAATAATTATAATTTCAAAATGATAAGTATTCTTAAAAGGCCATAAAAATAACGTGGTGCAACCGAAAGTACACTTTACACATTGTAGAAATTAAGTTATTTTCTCGAAATCACATAAAATGGAAATTAAATTTAAAATCTTGGGTTTTAAAATAAATACTTCGTGCTCGTGAGGCGTGTTTAGGTTACTATAACCTACTTAGGTTAGGTTGGGTTATTTCGACTGACTGGGGAATCAAACCACGACCCCACGCACAGCAAACACGCACAGACCTGCCTTCGTCCTCAGACGAAGATCGTCTAGTACTGAGCTTAGCTCCGAATGCACCGCCTTTTATACTCTCCGTGTATCGCGTCGCGGCCGCCACCGATATCGCGGCGATATTCGCGGCGATACCATACAAAATGTTCCTAAAGTTGGTGTAGCGCTGAAAATCGCCCCTGCGATATCGCGCTAGTGTGAAAGGTGTTGCGTGGCGATAATATCGCAGAATCGCCCCGCGACACGTCGCGCTGCAAATCGCCTCTGTATGTAAGAGCCTTAAGAAGGATATTATTTAACATTGCATACCTACAATTTGGTTTCAAGTCTATAATAGTGGCTTTTGAGAACATGATAATTGTTTAGATTTGTTACAGTTGTAATGGCTATCAGTTTTGGTTTGAATAGGTCTTTATTTTTATTATCTTACTTATCTCTTGTATAGATTCTTTTTCATCTTGTGAATGTGAGAACGATGTAGGCTTAGTGGACTGTAGTAGATTTGTTGAACATTTTCTATTTTGTTAAGAACTTACCTGGTACTTTTTGAAAGGCCTACACTGTCCTCCCATACCTAATAACACTGTAATTCGAAAATATTGTAACAGCCAATTATTTTTAAAAGAGTAACCGTGGAGTTTCTTGCCGGCTCTTCTCCATAGGAAACGACCAATTGGAACCGTGCACCTAGCTTCTGACGTTTCATAAGTGCCCATGTGGGTTTATGTGAAATAAAAGATTTTGATTTTGATTTTGGATATAGACTAATTTTTATCGACATACTACGCGGGCGCAGCCGCGGGCGGAAGCTAGTTAATATTCTGAATGCGAAAGTGTTGTTTGTTACCCTTTCATGCTAATACGGCTGAACGGAATTGGATGACATGTGGCACAGAGGTAGACCATGACCTGGAGAAGGACATAGGATAAGTACCTACCTTTTATCCCGATATTCCCACGGGATAGGTATGCGGGTGAAACAGCGGGGCGCAGCTAATAGTTAATACAAGTTAGTTGCCGATTTATTTACACTATGACTTCGGTAGGTATGAAATCATAGTGTAAATTATACTATTGATTTTTATGAGGGAATTGTGTCGTAAATCTATTAATAATAATTAGAGCTAAACTAATGAATCATTGCGTCTATGAATAATAACAATAAACTCTGTTATGTTTAACAAACGTTTATGAGAATACAATGTTATTGTAAGCAAAACAGTGCTAGTGTGTAAATGCGTGATATTTTATGTTTTTCCTTGTTTCACTAAGAATTCAAGTTATAGCAATGACAAAGATTGTAGGATGCAAGAGCGAGCGAAGCGAGCTCAATAATTTTCGCATCTCCCCTCGAATGTTCCCTCGAATGTGTCTATGTATACAAAGAAGCTTATGAATTATGATAGAGTAGGATGGAAGAGCGAGCGAAGCAAGCTCGAACCCGCCTAGAATCGATTAGATTTTCGGAAATAAGAGTTCGGTACTTTGTCGAGTAGGTAATACATAGAAGCTTAGAATTGAGAGAAAGCAGAAAATTTAAGGATCGCGCGTGCAATAGGTTAAATGCGCCATTATTGTAAGTATTAGGCGTTTTCGAATATTTCTGATTGTTGTTATATTAGGTCTTTACCTATGAAATTGCCGTTCTGCAGTACTGGCCATTTCAAATCAAAATAATTTTTGTTTGGCTAAGAATTCTAATTTCAAATTAATTTTATTTTAAAAACATGGTTTTTTTTTCCAAAAGTAGTCATTTCTTTATTGATTAGTGTTACATTTTCATCGCATTTCAATCTTTTTCGTCATCATGGATACGTTAAAAATTCGAGTAATTATGGAATATGAGTACCGTCGTGGCAGCAACGCGGCACAAGCGGCACGCGACATCAACGACGTTTACGGAGCTAACACTACAAACCAACGCACCACCTGTTATTGGTTTGCTCGCTTCCGTTCTGGAAATTTCGACCTGAAAAATGAACCTCGCGGTCGTCCGAAGACTTTGGTCGACAATGACGAATTAAAGGCGATTGTGGAAGCTGATGATACACAATCTACGGCTGAATTAGCAGCAGCTTTCGACGTTAGCGTCAAAACAATATTGGTCCATTTGCGTCAAATTGGCAAGGTAAAAAAGCTTGACAAATGGGTGCCCCACGAACTCAATGATCGCCAGCGCGAAGTACGCGTCGAGACGTGCCTTGCACTGCTCAACAGACACACAAATGAAGGAATTTTGAACCGCATTGTTACCTGCGATGAAAAATGGATTCTGTTTGATAACCGCAAGCAAGTTGGTTGGATCCTGGTTCAGCACCTAAACAATGCCCTAAACGAAAACTTACCCCTAGAAAAGTGATGGTCACTGTTTGGTGGTCTAGCGCCGGTGTGATTCATCACAGCTTCTTACCAAACGGGGTGAGCATTACTGCAGATGTGTACTGTGAAGAACTGAACACTATGATGGAGAAGCTGGCGCATCTCCAACCAGCATTGGTCAATCGCTCGTCTCCGCTGCTCCTGCACGACAACGCGCGACCTCATACTGCACAGCAGACGGTCTCCAAGTTGCAAGAACTGGGGTTGGAAGCTCTCCGTCATCCGCCCTACTCACCAGACCTTGCGCCTACAGACTACTACTTTTTCCAGAATTTGGATAACTTCTTGGCGGGAAAAAAATTCAATACCCGAGAGGCAGTACAAAATGCCTTTGAAGAAATTTGTTGCCTCCCGTCCAGCTGATTTCTTTAAGAAGGGCATCAATAAACTGCCACTGCGATGGCAAAGATGCATTGATTGCATGGGTGATTACTTCGATTAATACAAATAAAAAATTCATGAAAAAAATTCGTTTAAATTTTTTCATACAAAACGGCAATTTCATCGGTAAAGACCTATTACATACCTATATTTTATTTTGACGCCAGAGAGGTGCAAGTGCACCCTCTTGCACCCTGCTCTCGGCGCCCATTTTATAGAATTAGCCAGTACCCGCGTGCCTTACCAGGTAAATCGTCTTCCAATTCATTGCTTCATTATGTTCAACAACGTAAATAGGTAACGCAATGAATGTTATTGAACTGTCAAAATGAAACAGATTATGATTAATGTTATTGATGTATTGTTACACAATTAGGGTGCAGGCTGGATTAGAACACACTTCTCAATCACAAGTTTATCATCCCCATTATTTGGCCATAGAGGACTTTTATATAAAGGTAGTACCTATCGTAAATTGTTCTCTTAGTTACTTACCTACTGACTTGGATTTCTTGGTCTAGTTATTCTAAGATTAGATTTTTCCTATAAATATAGTGTAGGTAGGTACAGTAGAGGCTATTGTATTTTGTTACTGTAGCTGAAGTAAATCGTTCCTCTCCATTGACTTTTACAACTTGCGCATAATAAGCAGTTGGTGTTCTTGGTTATTGTCATGTTATGGTCATAAATACGACTTCAACCTAATGTTTAAAATTAGGTTGGTACCTACCTATATCCTATCCTTTTCCGCAACCGCTTCAGATCGTCTCAAAATTTCCATTATTTACCTGCTTTGTTAAATTTTGAGTTTTTTGTAAATAAGTATTTAAAGTAGTTCAATCTGCCTAGCCTTTTCCCAACTTTAATGGGGTCGGCTTCCAGTCTAACCAGATGCAGCTGAATGTCAGTATTTTACATGGACCGACTGACCGACTGCCTGTCTGACCTCCACAACCCAGTAACTGGGTATTAACGTGCTTTCCGAGGCACGGAGGAGTCTCGATATGTGAAAATGGTCACCCATCCACAGACCAACCCCGGCAAGCGTAGCGTAGCGTAGTGTTCTTTTCGGCGTTTTTTTGCTCGATCTTAATACGGTTCCTATGGAAACCTTCATGTACAAGTCTGACTCACACTTGACCGGTATTTTCCCAAATAAAATGCAAATGGAAAACGGTTAATAGGTACCTAATAGATTATCTTGATATTAAAAAAAAGTTATGAAAATTGTAAACGTACCTTTAACTTCGACTTGTGCACGAAGTCTTTATTTTGCAAGGAATCAAAAGCATGCCAGATGCAATTAGTTACGTTCTTCAACAATGTAGACATTTTCTCATTTCACAATTTTCAGTACCACAAATTTATTTAAGTTTTTTCTAAAAGCACAAACACATTAACGCTCTATTCATTCAAAATATTTACATCCAATGCAGACAACTAAATAAAAATGTCTAAATAGAACACGTCTGCTTATTAATTTAATTCACTATTCCAATTTTAAAATAAATCAAAGCGCGCGGAAAATTACTTTTTAGTGACAGAGCAATAATGGCAATGGAAGGACACGTTCTGCCTCCGCCCGCGTAAAAACCAGACTGGCAAACGTAGCATGGTAGCGCGATAACAAGCCAAAGGAAATGGCTCACCACGCGGATCGGAACTAGCACGACACGACTGACAAAGTCGACTTGCTTGGTAGGTAGGTACATTATGTATGGTTATCGATGAATGCAATAAAACTGAGAACTAATGAGAGAACAGTTCCAAAACTTAAATTAGGTAAGTCAAGGTAGGCTCAAGTTTCCAAATCATGCCAGTATTGTTTCGCTACCAAGAAAGAAATAGATAGTACTATTTTTTTTAAAACTTATAAGTAAAAAAAACATGTACATAACTATGGTGACTATGGTGTGAATCACGGAATAGACTGCGATTCCGTGGTGTGAATGGTTATGCTCCTATTAAACCATCACTAAATACCTTTAAACCGAGGTGTTTACAGAATAGAACAGCTGGGTTAGAACATAGGATACTTTTTATCTCGATATTCCCACGGGATCGAGAGTTATGTGGGTGAAACTGCGGGGCGCAGCTAGTATCAAATAAACCTTTTAGTTATGCTCAAACTAATGAATATGTAAGTAAGTACCTACATAACAGATATACCTACTCGCTAAGTGCTGCATATTGACATTTAACATGTGTGTTACCTACATTATATTATACCTACATAGATATAAGTTATATTTCTATGATATTATAACATGGCGTTAATCGGGCTTCCTTACGACCACGACATGACCTTAATGACTACCAATTATTTGCATGACAAGTCTGCTGCATTCAAAGCCGGATGTCTTCATTCATTAAGTAGTTTAAAAAAAAGGCAAGTGCCCTAATGATAAAAAAGAATAGGTTTAACCTTTCCATGTAGGTACAACACAAGGCTGACATAATGTGCTGGCTGACTTACTATCAATGTGAAATGAACCCATTAAAGACCAGTCTTTATTTTTAGTACCTACATTTTCTTGTTAAGAGTCCCTTATCACACCTTTGAGCTGTACATAGGTTAGCCGACTTCGGGTAGGTGTGGCAGAGAATGCAATCTTTAAAAATCGCGAATATAAGAAAAAACCTATCCATAGTTCCCTATAAACTTACAAGGAGCTCGTGGCTAAGTAATAACAGCCGCTCGGGTCGATCCATCAGGTTAAGCTAGGTACGCTTGCCGGGGTTGGTCCGTGGATGGGTGACCATTTTAACATATCGAGACTCCTCCTCCTCCTCCTCCGGAAAGCACGTTAAGCCGTTGGCCCCGGCTGTCATTTGTGGATCTTTGGCAGTCGTTACGAGTCGTCAGAAGCCCGAAAGTCTGACAACCAGTCTTACCAAGGGGTATCGTATTACCCAGTTACTGGGTTGTGGAGGTCAGATAGGCAGTCGCCTCATGTAAAATACTGGTATTCAGCTGCATCCGGTTAGACTGGAAGCCGACCCCAACATAGTTGGGAAAAGGCTAGGCAGATGATGATGAAATTTTCTTGCTGAGTCCCTACGTACGTAGGTTCGCCGACTACGGGTAGGTGTGGCAACCTTTAAAAATTGCGAATATAAGAAAAAACTAATCCATAACTCCCTATACATTATGCTTACACCTACTACCTACACTTTAGGCCATCAGGCAGTCAGAACGTGGAAAAAGATCGTGTCTCGCAGTTTTATCGGGCCATCAGAGTGCCTTCCAACCGGCACGCGTTACCGTGGCCGTCTTGTAAATCTCTAAATAGACTACGAACCCAAGTCAGGCGTAAGAAAGGTAATCTTTACTGATGGAGGTTTATGGACGACTCCGAACCTCAAGTTTCAAGTATATATGCTCTCCGCTGACAATGACCCATTTTCCATCTTGCGCCGCATGCCTGTCACCTAGTGCACTTGAGGATCTTATGAGTGCATCTGCGAACGGAGTTTGCGTGGCTGAATTTTGGGAGAAACATAGATAAAAAAATTAATTTTCGTAACTCATTTCTTATTTGCCATCGACACGATAAGATGACAGCTGGTAGGTTTTTCTGGCTCTCCAATCGCTTGCACCGTCTTCTAACATAAGTTTATATTTTCCCACAGGTTTATTTGTTAACTACGATAGGTCCTTTTCGACCTACAAGACCACTAACTACTGCGTCCTGCCTTCACTTGATTTCCGCAATAAAAACAGCGGACTTGCGATATCCTTTGCATATCGGCAGTTTGATCTCACTGACTGCACAGCCTCCCTCACATTATAATTACATTACTCATCATTCGAGATACCACTCGCCTTCAGATGTTTTCACCATAAGTGCACGCGCCGACACTGAGTCATGGCTGTCATGAGGACATACGACTCATTTAAATATATATCTACCTTACCAAAAATGCGGTGAGTGGGTATACAAGATTGATATTAGCAATAGTTACTTATTATTTTAGTTGCGTTAATTTTGAATTTTAGGTATTTATACAGGGCCTGAGATTTGATGATTTTTCTTTTGAGGTGAACGACCGCTGGTAGTGTTGTTACTTGAAATAAGAGTTGAGAATGTCAGATTTTTTTTATTTTTAAAGTTGGACAACTGCCCCTAGTAAAGACCCATGGACCAACTAGTTTTTATCACGTGAGTAGGATCTACTACCTGTGGTGGATGACCCCAAAACAAAACTTATCAAATTTATAATATCTTTCTTTTATCGTGTTAGGATATCGATACCCATCACGCCTGCGGAGTTTCGCTTGCTAATATAATCCTGTATAATCTTTATGGCAAGCAATCGATTTGAATTTCATTTAATCGATTAGTAACGTTAAAGTAGACAGGGGTATTGTACTGTGTACCTAATTACTTATTTACCTTCAAGCTTTTATTTACGAAACAAAGCAAATTTTGAAAGAGCCCGTCCACGGCTATTGTCTTCAAAGAAAGTTATAAACTGACAAGAGACAGCTGTATTTTCACGTGTTCGCAATTTAAATATTGACGCGCAAGAACATTCCTTTATCCGCGCGCGCGTACCCAATGCCCTACCATAAACACAATTACCCTCATTCTCTCGAGGTCGCCTGTTACCAAACCAGTTGCAGGAATCATCTCTGCCGTGTCCATATGCGTGTAGGTCAGACATGCAAATAACTACTTCTATCGGAAGCAAATCAAGGCTTTGTCCTTATGTGGAGCGGGCAGTTCACGATTTCAAAATATAAGATCTTGTTTCTCAAATAAATGTATGAATGCATTTTTTTTGCGGGCTGTTATTGTCTAATAGGTACGGCTTTGTTAGTAGTGAAATAAATCACATTGCTTTTAAAATTGTAACTTATAAATTGCCATTTAATTTCTGTTTATTGACATTGGAAATGCAGATTAAATAAAACACGATTTTCTTTGGTAAGTGTTTATTAAGGTAAATACTACTACACATAAATTACATATAGATAAAAATTACGATTACAAAATGTACCGTCTTATCGATTGTCATCAACCTCTCTCGATAAGGGCCAACTGCCAATATCTCAGGGTTGTCAGTCTTGATAAAAAGCCAGACATTTATGTTGTAAAATCGCGAAAAACCTGAACTATTTCAAGTAAATTACTTTAGCTATTCCCTTTTAGGGCCAATTTAGGCATGTTTATATGTATGCCAAAATTAGATAATCTTTCTAGTAAATTGTCTAAAAACACTTTTGCCTTTGCAAATCGAATGCTTCTGACAACCCTGATAAACCCTATTCCTTACATCTATTGGCTAGTAAGCGCCATAAGAAGCCGAAATTATGCTATGCATGCACTAACACTATTCCAATATATGCGAGTAGAATAAATAACCAATATTGTAATGTTTTCTCGAAATATTCACAACGAAATAAAGTTGTGCAGAATAAGTACGATTCCCATCCCAAATCTTTCTCGCTCCGAAACACATGAAAAGAGGTAAGAATATCTAAATAATCTCATGCTATGTACAAAAACCTTACTGGAATGTAAAATATGTAAAATTTAACAAACCATTGAAATAAGCCTAATTTAAAAAATAAATCTAAGTGGAAATGGCAAGGAATTCTATTTGTTAAGGTATAGACAAATTATTACTAAAGCAATCGTTTATAAGGCTTGTTAACAACGGCTAATGTTAGGCAGAATGTAACTTCCATTTCTTGTTAGTTTTCATTTCACTAAAATTCAGTGTCTTGACAAACATTGAATGAATGGACTCATGTCTTTATTAAAAAATGGCCTACCTGTCTGAAGCTGGGATTATAAGTGTTACGAGTGGCAACACTAATTAAGATTGGTATTTCAGACGTACATCATATGCTTTGGAAGTACACACACATCATGAACCTTTGCTCCACAATACCCTTAGGCTCGATTTATTTTGCCACGAAACGGAATGGAAGCTAATTTTTGTCACGAAATTGGGTCAAAGCATAATGAACTTTATGTCAATTGCGTAACGTACAAACTAGATATGAGCAGAAAAACTAAGTCGTGCTCGTCCGGAGAATTCGCGCGCAGTTTCGCGAATTTCTGCAACTAGCAACTTGAAAGTTAGTGAGTTTGTACGTTAAACAATTGACATAAAGTTCATTACACTTTGACTGACCCAATTTCGTGACAAAAATCGCTTCCATTCCGTTCCACGGCATTGTAAATTGAGCCTAACTACTATTCTGTGGCCTAACTTATAAAATACAAAAGTAAGTATAAATTCATTTTATTTAAAAATAATTGGTTTTGTATAAACCAAAAGCAATTATTTTTAAAGATATGTTATGTTGCAGTAACACAAAAATAATATGCCAATTATAATGAGATTTTAAATAGTCGTTTTCTACTCATTATTTATCCATTTTCTGGAAAATAAAATCTAACTTCGAGTTAGTATTTGTATTGCAATACTTATAAACTGGTAGAGATCTAGAGAGATTAAGAAGCTTAAGATATTAATTACAACACAACCTTCGTAAGGAAAATGTAACAAATAAATTATCTGTAGTTTTCTAACTTAATTAATATCTAAAACATACGATACATGTGTTTTCTAGTCGCTTTCATCCTTTTATTACAATAAACAAATCCAAATAAATATAATTTTAATTAAAATAACATTTATTTTGTTTTATATAAAAATATCGTAACCATATCTAAAAAAAACTTATTTGTACATAGAATTAATTTTAACGTAAAGTAGAATATCAAAGCAATCGGGACTCCTCCCATGTTATTACGAAAATAAAAAAAGTAAGTAAAATTTGTCATGTGACATGAAATCTTAATCAATCTAAGACAGGTTAGCTATATGTAATTCTTATTTTTAATGACTTATTATTCAGTCAATTTAATACAATCTGCCATGATTATACGAGGGCCACCTTACCAAGGGATATCGTATTACTCAGTAACTGGATTGACAGTCTGACATCCAGTCTTACCAAGGGGTATTGTATTACCCAGTAACTGTGTTGTGGAGGTCAGATAGGCAGTCGCTTCATGTAAAATACTGGTATTCAGCTGCATCCGGTTAGACTGGAAGCCGACCCTAACATAGTTGGGGAAAGGCAGATGATGATGCTTGAACATTGAGTGAGGTTCTGTAATATGGCAGGTTAGCCTTTTTTTGTATTTTTTTTCTTTGAACGTAAACTCAAATTTCCTTTGCATTAAATTGACCGAACAACGCAAACATTTGACACGTAGTTACATTTATGATTTTAATTTAATTATGTGGAATACTAGTTTATGATGACTAGACTCGTCACAGAAACGTGCCTTAAGCTAAGAGTACATTCAACGACTATTACATTCATTATTATTATTTTGTGCCATCTCACTTTGGCAATAGCTGTTGAGAGATTTGCAGTATACCAGCGTTTGGAAACAGTGTTTGAAACTTTGCACTAATAAAATTTTGTCTAAATTTTTTGATCATGCCTAAGCAAATAATCTGTATTTTTTTATTTAAAAATTACTGTAACCATGTTAAATTTATAATTAATTTATTTAATTTTTTTATTTATATTTTTATTAATACTTTATAATTTCATTAAACTTATGTATTGAATTTGTCGCTAAACTTGTAAAATTAGAACTAAATACTTAAAAGTAGCGAGCAGTTGTACTCCGAACGCTGGTGTGCGTGTTGAGATGACGTCAGAATAGACATCAACTGAATTATTACTGAGAAGTGTTCTGAAATCTGTTACGTGACTATGCCTTATATTTTGACTGTGGTTAATACATCTGTGAAGATCCATTCGTGGCAACCTATTGATGTGCGTTTGGTCTGTTTACACTTTGAAGAGTACGATAGAAAATAAAATCAGGACTAGTAAGAAGTTACCCAACAAGTTTACGAACATTTTTTACTTTTTGCCCCCAGGGTGCGGTGAAGATTATGAAGAATTAATGCCATCAATTTTCCTGTGCGAGAGAGAGACGGAGCTGTACATGACCTATCCATCATCATACTTTTTTCGCGAGTGAATCTTGATGGCATTAATACTTCATAATACAGCCCCAGTATTATTTATTTGACTTACTTATCCAAGTGTAAACCGGCCTTTACTCAAACACACCGCGTTATATTTGAATTATTAAAATTGTTGAGATTTTACGATTATTTTGTAAGTAACTTTAAGATTTTGCGTTAAAAATGACCATAAACTGACGATTTCCGTACACAAATAAAATAATTTAAATATAGAGATTTCAAGAATTTGGGATACTTCGTAAGGTACTTATTGAGAGTATTAAGTGTTATAAATACAAAAGGGATTCCTTTCAGATCTGCTATTCCGTTAACGCGCTGAAGTTTACTGATAGAAAAACAACTTGTATAGTTTCTTAATAAAGTGAACACTCACAATGGCAGTGTTTTATTTGATAATTTATTACTCGTTTTCAGTAAAAGTGGAAGTGGGATTATTAATTTAGGATGAGAGCTAGTGTCGCCATAAAGTTTGGCGACACTAGCTCTCAAGTAGAGCCCAAGTCCAACAAAGTTGTACAGCTGACTAAAATAATGGGAGGACCAGTTATAGTTTAACCGAGACCACTGTACTGCACCTTAGGAATGCGCGGCGAGGCCCAGCGGCGTTAACGAATGAGCGGCGGGACACCGTGAGCGTTGACGAATGAGCGGCCTGCTCTGCCTTCCGTCTCGCCGCGCACATACTTAAGGCGCGGTACAGCCGCATCGGTCAAACAATAGTTTAGCTGACAGCCCTGGTATTTCTGCGCGTAGGTGGGCAGCTGTTAATCGATATGGCTGTAGAGACAACCAGTATCGTAACGAAAACAGACATCTGAAAGGAGGCCATGATCACTGGTTACATTTGTAAATTAATTTGCAACTAAACTCGCGAAATATTGGCAGGGATATATTATTTTCAGTGGTCCAATCGATATGGTCTAAAATTACAGTAGAAAGCGCTCCAAGCGCCTTCGAAAATATAAATAGGATTGGGTAACTAGGGTAAATCGTCAGTCTCCAGAGGTACGGTTCAGTCCGTTTTAGCAAATTAGACCCTGTATTCTGATAAAATATATTTTCAGTCCCCTGTGCAGTCTCGATTACTCTGTTTATTGTCATATATGTGAACACTGACAATGTGAGAGTGACATAAATAACAATACGTGCCGTTCGGCGTACATATAAGTATGGTTTGCGCAATAGATATTCAATTGGAAACTGACAGGAGACGCGTAAAAATTTAATGAACGCGGACGGGTAATACGCGTTATTTAATAACATACCTGGCCAACATTTAAGCTGTACCTTCACAGATGTATCACCGCGGTCGGATAGGCATCGGTCGGCAACAGAGTTCAGTACAGGTGTGGGGGCGGGGCGGGCGGGGCGTGCGGCGGGGCGGGGCGCGGGGCGCTATGCGGCGCGCGGCGTGCGGGCGGCGCGCGCGGGTCACCGCGCAGCGCCGCGCCCTCGCCGCCCCGGCTTGCCGCGCCGGTTGAAGCCCCTGCAGGGAAGCATCAGCATTAAAGGCCGATTTTCTATATGATATTCAAACAGAGACCAAGCGCGTACGTATAGTCTGCCCACTAAATCAATGGCGGTACAGCTACCACCTATGATCACGACCCGTGTTGATAATAAAACTTTCACCAGCGATATAAAAATATGTAATAGTCAACTGCGGCATCATTTTTTTTCCATGGCGGCTTTTCTTTGATTTTCGACGGCAGGAGATTATTTTTTAAGGGGGGTATCACAAACTTTTCGGTTGGACTATACCGGCCGAAACGTAGTTGTTACCAAAGGCTGTGTGTTACCTGTAAGGGCCGCGGTATGCAGGGCGAGCAGCCGGGGACCCAGGAGCAGAGTTATTGTTGGATGAGTTTCCATTCTGTCGTCCATTGGCGATCCCGTTGCCAGCTTTCGCTCCTTCATTGGAGGCCCCAGGAGATCCGTTAGTATTCTCCTGCACATAGTATAATTGTTTTAACACATAAAAAATATCGTAAAATAAAAACATATTAAAGACCACACAATAAAAACGAGACAAAAATAACATACATTTTATGCATTAACTCAAAAAGGCACACTGTATTATAGCTTAATAATTCAAGGCTGAACATAAAACATACTAATTCTATTATTCAATTAGGACATAATATATATATTACATATTATTACATAATTCTAATAATATTATATTCAATGTTTTACATAAGTTGTTAATATTAAGTTACTGGTAAGAGATGAATTTTGAATTGATTGAGTCAATTTTAGATTTTTTTCATACCTAGTTTAGTGATCAGAAAACATAATGCATAAACTAAAAATATATAGTTCGAGGAACAATAACATCACCTGCACCCTAATTGTGTAACACACGATCAATCACAATCTGTTTCATTTTGATAGTTCAACAATTGCGATATTTACGCTGTTGAGCAGACAACTTTTTCGAACATAACAATTTTATGAAGAAATGAATTAGCAATATCTTTCAAAATGATTCAGATTATGATTGATCGTGTATAACAATTAGGGTGCTGGTTGTGTCTAGAATGTAAATATTTTGAATGATACCATGACCTAGGTCCGAAATAAGCCAATAAACAAATAAAAGTATGAGTAGGTTTCGACATATTCACTTTGAACCACATTGACAAATAGTACATTATTTTGGGTAGTGTATTTTGTATTCGTCTCGGGGGATTTCTTTTGCATTTTACGTGTTATGTAACGACCCCAAGTTTAGTTAGCGAACAAGATAACCTATACTCCATTTGAAATAAGATTAGACGTATAGATAAGCCTTTTTTACATTCCGTTCAACCGATTTTGAACTCTATTGCGTTGGTGGCATGACAAAACGCTGCCGCAGTAAATAGTTGGTATTGTGTAACTTTTTTTGCTTTTAATGCTATCCTTATGCCTACTGTATAGAAGTCAAAATCGGTTGAACGGACTGTAAAAGGGTTTGTTTTAATGTCTAATCTTATTTCAAATGGGGTATAGTAAAACATTAAGGAATAACTTTGACATAAGGTCAGCATTTAGTTTAGTTATCAACGTACTTATATCTAATATCTCCATACGATTAATTAGGCTTTCAAGCTAAATATTAACGTTTATTATTATGATTCAATTTTTCTCGCGCCGATAGATATAATAAATATTTTTATTGGATAGATGATGAACGAACCTTTTTAGAGCTCGCGTTATCTCTTGCATATCAACATCAACCTGAGATGAGCATACCTGTGACAAATAGTCCAAGTTACTGCGAACCAACGTGTTGGCCTCTCATACACCAGGCAACAAACATGCAAACCTTGTTGACTAAAACTCGCGCGACGTTGATATACCAGACCTGAGTTGGTTGGCTTACGGTAAAGCCAGACGAGCGTAATTTTTTGAGTTGTGAGTCGCGTAATTTCGTTCGCGTAATTTCGGCAGAAATTCTGTAGGGCCGCCAGACGAGCGTAATTTATTCGGTTGCTTTTCAACGCTTGTACTGGGTGTTTGTGTAGTGCAATGGATATAATAAAACGTTGTGTAATTACGAAGCATATCGCGAAGACACAGAAGATGATGATAGAAGAAAATACTGGGTGAATCCACTCAACAGCAAAAAACTGATGCGCGTCCCGTGATTGTCTGTCGATTCCCTCGCCCCCCTCTCGCCGCGAACTCAATTCTGCCAGGATTGTGCGTGTGAGTCGGCAGACAACTCATTTTACGTCGCCGTGCGAACGAAACAGGATTTTTGTATGAAACCGAATGTAGCAGAATATACGCGACTGAAATTACGCGACTTACAAATCAAAAAATTACCCTCGTCTGGCTTCACCCTTAGCATTAAACCCCACAACTCTTAATTAAGCCGTTCTTAATTATTTCTGTCGCAGCAATAAGCTTTAAAGTGTCAGGGACAACAATACTTGAAGGCGATAGGTTTGTCGCCTAGTGAATGTGAAGCTGTTTACACCGTAATGCTTTTATCATTTTCAGGACGCAGTGTTTCCCTTTCCCTCCGTACTGTTTAATAATTTATTGTTTTTTCAATATTTATTGTTTCGGTATAAATGCCTTTTTTTAATTTGACGTAATAATAGAGCAAATGTGGACTTTACCGCGCGGGAAAATGGCAACAACATTATTTTGGTTATAATGTTTATTGTGGTCCTTAATCTTATTTTTTTTTTTTTTTTTAATTATATTATTTATGTGGTTATAGTACTTTTAGTTTGTTTATCCAAATTTTTATGGATAACATTTCAATAAGTCTGTTCGTGAATAGTAATGGGTTATACATATTCATTATGCGGTGAGTAATGATGATTACTAGTTGCGTAGTGAATAATAATGAGTTATGGTCGGAGATGTGAACCTTGTAGTACTCCAAAAATATAAGTAGCGACTACTAACTTATATATTCATAAATCTATTGTGATGATGGAGCTACATACATAAACTCACACTTTCCACGCATAAAACCACCAGAACCGCCACCAATAGCCAACAACCACCATTTTATTGTGTTCTACATTGTCAAACGCTAAGCTATAATCCGTTAACACTGTTTATTCCTAAGGCAGCTTTTTCCCAGAATTTCTCCATACAATACCAACGTATTATATCTTATAAATTCGAGCTTAGGCGCGTATAACCGAAGATCATTAATTATTTATTTATTTTAGTTCATCAAATTAGTCATAGAGTTTAATTTATACCCACCATCATGATTCATGAGACATTACGTAACGATTCAGGGTTTATAATGATAATTACTACTGTACGCTTTTAAAATACCTAAACACGTGATGGAAATCTAGTCAAAAAAAATAAAAAATAAGTACATTATTCTCATTGTCTTCTGGAGTGGTGATGGTCAGCGGTGGTGGTCCAGAGTCGCCACATCCAATCACGCCGCCCTTGGACATCTGGTAAGCCAGGAGCTTCGCCATCTTGTTCTGCAGCTCCTATAAGAAAAGAAAAAAATCTTCTGAAAATTCTAGCAGCATAACCGGTTAAGAAATGAGTAGTTACTTGTGGGAATGAAAAGGACTGTGTGTTAAACTGAGTGTGCGAGCGAGAAAGGAAGAATGTGCAATGTTAAGCTAATAAGTAAAAAATAAAACAAAAGTGTTTACGTAATGGGCATTTGATTTCCCACATACCAGATGGCACCTATACCATGGTCGTCACTTTTCAAAAACAAAATGCCTAACGTAATACGTAACACAGGTGCACTCCCTCTTCTCTCACTCTCACAGCAACGCGGCGGCAATACGACACGACCGGGGAGCGATTAGGCGCAGGCCCACATCTTTACGTGCTCTTCGAGGCAAAGGGGAGTCACGCCACGAACTTCTAACCTTCGGGCAGCTACTTAGAAATTCTTAATGGGAAAAGTCAGTAACACTTTGCCCAACCTGGAAATTGACCCCAGGGGGCCTACCACCACCGCTTATAGCAGTACTATTTAAATATTACTTCAGTGTAGGAAAAAGATGAAGCTCTACAGGACGTATAACTCCATCTCTTTCCCTCACGAAGTAAGATTATAATAATACTGCTGTAAGCGGTCGTAGTAGGCCCCCTGGAGGACGCTCAGCAGTCGCGGTTGACGTGCTATAAAAGTGTATGGAACACTTACTTTCATTTCGTCGGTCAAGAAGAAAGGCGCTGCGGTGAATGAGGCTACGGGCGGCGGAGCGTCGGCCAGCGTCTCCACCTCGATGGTAGTCAGCGTGATGCGGCAGACCGGGCAGCTCTCCTTAACACATGGAAATCACCTTTAATATTGGTCCCGAGTGCAGCGTCACATCTAGGGAATGCAAAATTTGTCACACTCTTTGTTTGCATTTATATCGAATTGCTGTATTCACAGAGTTCTAGTCGGTTTATTTTATTAAAGAGAACGGCTTACTTGAATTGTTCGCAAGCTGCAATGATTTACTAATCATAGTCAAAATGGAATGTTTGCTATCAGCACAGCTATTTACTAATTTTATTCACTCAGCTCAGCACCATAATGTCCTTTGTGAAACTTGTAATTGCTTAATGATGACGATGCAACCAAACCGCGGTCGATTGATGACATTTTTACATTTTTTGAGCATTGATTATTTATATATCTAGATAGTGTTAGTCGCGCTGCAAAAGAACAATATCAAACAAGCCAACTATGCTGGTGTGCGTGACAGCTCTTAGTCGCGCAACGTCATTGTGCTTTTCTAGTGTGCGCGCATTAAGCGGCCAACTGTTGGACGCTATTTTTTTCGACAAGTTCGCAGCTGTGACTCTGTGACTGTCTATCTAGACATATTTATATCTTTGGTATTGAGACATGATGTGACGAATTTTGAGTAAACATCAATCGATCACAGTTGAATGGACCCTAATCCTCATGAAGGGTGATAAGAATAATATGACAATCAATTTTGTAGTATCCACAAATGAGACTAACCTTAAATGGTGACCTGGTCACCTGCTGCCAGTTCGGCAGTAGTTCAAGCTCTTCTTGATAATACCGCCTGCCAGAAATCAGGTGAGCAGCAAGGCAATGGCTATGAAAGTAGTGATAGCATTGGGTCCTGATGAACTCATCCCCTTTTGTGAAGCCAAATAGGCAGATCATGCACTGACCGCTTGGCAAGTTGCTCTCCGTAAGACAGTCGCGGATAAGCTGTAAAAATATTATTTCAAAATTGTACACCTAGGAAGTACATAGTTTTTTTTTAAAGTAAAATTTTAGTCAAGTTAGTTCGTAAGAAGTCCTTATTTTTTATATGGTATGTTTAAGAAATATACACAAATATACAATAATAATATACTTTTTTTTATTGAAGAATCAGCATAACAGCTTAATATAAACGGAAAAGGAGCGAAAATGTAAAAAGCCTGTTTTCAAAAAGATTCCTTTCCCACATGCCACCTTTTTGAACTGCCATTTTCATTGAAAATTTTGGCAATATATAGTCACATAAATAATAGAGTGCAAGTAATGATTAACCTGCAGATGTTTAACATTTTTTTACATTATCATAAAACACTTGTAAAAATTGCAGCAAGATGAAAGAGCACAAAGACACTGTTATTTCGTGAGTTTGAGAGAATACAAGCAAAATTAGTAAACTAAACGGCTGAACAGATTTAGACGGAACTTTCACTGGTAGATAGCCAAAATAGCTGAAGTTAGGAGAAACTTAGGCTAGTTTTTATTTTAGAAAAATAATTAAGATGACCCTGGCAAAGCCGAAGACATAATTGGTTACCTAGTTATGTTAAGAAGTAACAACTACCTACCCACTTATGTATTTAATTAAAATATTACTAATAGATCTATTTAAAATCTGTCAGCTGTCTATACTTTTCCCAACTATGTTAGGGTCGGTTTCCAGTCTAACCGGATGCAGCTGAATACCAGTATTTTACATGGAGCGACTGCCTATCTGACCTCCACAACCCAGTAACTCGGTAATACTATTATATACCCCTTAGGAAGACATGAGAAAGGTATTTTAAATTACATTTAATATTGTAAAAATTGCTGTGCCCCTAAGTACCATGGTTCATGTCAGATGGTGGACCCTGGAAACTGTAACTAACTTTAATAATATGAGAGCAATAAATATTTGAAATTGATCTACCACAGCCATGTTTCTGTTTTGTTTTTATCCTTAATTTAATTATTATACGAACTATGAACCTACTTCTAAATTAATTAAAAATTTAAATAGTCTGATTACACTGCCATATTTGGCAAAAAAAAAAAAAAAAAAAAATCACAGAAAATAATAGTCTTCTTTAAATTATTCTTGAAAAAAATATTTACTTTAGACTGGCTCAATTTTGAAGAAGAAAACGGGAATATGAGATTATGATTTCCTTTATTTTGAATAATGTGTCTGAGCTGCAGTTGTCTCTGTCATGCTCAATAAAGGGGAGGGGACAGTAATAGATTAGTTTAAAAAAAAACACATTACCGATCTCTTAAATGTTTACAAAAAAAGACCTTGGAATTGTTTCTTCAATAACCATAATCATACTTAATACTAACTATTTATGTTGATTTTACAAAGGTTTATTTACCTATGAGTTGTTCTTGTTGCATAAAGATAACTGTCAAATTGTGGGCATACTATATGGTACCCTCAGGTCCCTTCGGGGAATACAGAAGTGACATTATGTTATGTTAACGGTAATTGCCTACGGTTCCACTTGTATCAGATGCGTCCTAGAGCAACTACTAAACATACTTGGATGGTCTTGAATACGTAATTCCACTTATCATGTTTCAAAGAACAATCCCGTACTTATCTAAATCATAAAGGAATACTTATGAACTAGAAGCATTACAAAAAAACTTTCAAAATTGAGTCAATTGCTTTTCAGTACAGGACACGGGCTATCAACGCTGGTTAATCATGATAAACATAGCAATGTTTCTTTCTGAATTTATAGAACAAAAGTGTACTCGAGCTTATTTTATAAATCAAAGAATGATCAAAGCCTTACCTCAATCAGTTCAAACACCACAGGCTCACCACGACAATCAGCCAGTTTCTCTCGGATTTGTAAGTGAATGTTGGTCAAGATCTCATCGTCGAGTCCTCGCGGGTTCCTCAGCGTCACCTCCGGGCTACTGTCCGGGTATCCTGGCGTCAATTTCACTACCAGGGTCGCACAGACGTACTGCCGGTCGACGTCATTTCCCGTCGACGGATGAAGGACGGTTTCGATTATATGTGGCACGTCCCCAACACGTTTTATCACAACATCATCCATTAAAATTGCTTCTAGAGCTTCAATCTCATCCGACACTCTGAAAAATGCAAAATATCTATAACTTTGCCCAGGATATGATAAGTTCAAGATCTATAACAAATTACACACCTTTCATCCATGATGGACGACATATTGACTGGTTTGTATAAAACCTAGCCCCAGGGCCCGGGAATCAGGGTGCAATCAGTTCAGACAGGCGCACTGCAGCTATTGCAACGAAACAGCTGGGATTTTTGTGGAATTCGCGACGAAAATCAATCATGACCTCCATAGATTAAAAATATTTTAGGGTTGTGCGGGAGTACTTTGACTCTTTGAGGCTGTATGAGTTACTCGACTAAAACTTTAGCCGATTTTTTTGTATTCCAAGTTAATTTAGTAAAATCAACATGGCATTGGTAAATTAAAATACAACGCGCAAATGAAGTCACTTGTCACAAAACAGATGTAAGACCAATCCATAGAATATTTTGATACAAACCCAGTTAAATCGAATTCTCACAGCTCTATTTATTGCGTTTCATCAAATAGTTCGCCGTAATGTTAGCACTATTGTTGTAGGACGAACATTTGTACGTTTCGTCGCTACCTAATAGGTCCGTTGTTAAAAAGTGCCAACATTACGGCATATTATAATAAATAATTATGATGAAACGCAATATTATACGCTCGATTCGCTATCGAATTCGATTGTTAGTAGGTTAAAAAACGCCACAGACTACAATAATACATTTCTAGGGTAGTTGGACGAGCCCGTTAGCCGAGCGCGCTCAAAAAGCCCCATTATACGAGACACTACTTAGTCTGTGTACGAGTCGTTGGCCGAGAGACGGGCTCGCCCAACGTGTACTGGGGGCAACACTATTTCACTAGATAAGCGTAGCAAAGCAAACACTATATTAGCAAAGTCATTAGCCCCTGGGGGATGCACTAAGGTAGCCCGCGAAATTCAAATACCTACGTTTTTTGAAATTCGCAGGTCAGTGTCAAGTTGTATGTTGGTTAATCCGTAACCGTAGCCAGTGCCGTAATTAGTCTTTTATGCGCCCGGTGCGAGCTGTTATAACCGCGCCCTTGAAATATTTTCTAATCATAACCGGTTCTAACAATAAAATGGATTGTCTATAAAAATAGATAATAGGTAGGTATTGTTAGTCGCCCTGGTCTGGTCATTTTTGCGCCCCTCCAGGGTCTGCGCCCTGTGCCTGGGCACCGCTGGCACCGCCCTATTTACGGCACTGACCGTAGCAAATATGGACTTACAGAATTATAAACATTAGAATCAGCAATACAACTCTCTAGGTTCATTTAAGTGTTTATAACTTTTTATTTTCTTGAAATCATGACATTTAGCACTTATATAAGGTTGCATTACTGATTTGTATTGTTGAATACAACAATATAACAATACAAACAGACAAACGGACAAAAATTCTAAAAACTATTACTTTCGGCGTCAGAGTCGTTTCCAAACAAACCTCTTACCTAGCGTTTTGACTTCGTTACATAATATTTCATTTTATGTAGGTAACGTAACTTAGTATAAGTACAAACTAAACTAAGTACTTACAGCGTCGAATTGCGTCTCAGTGTGATATCTAGTTTATTTTTTACTAGCAGATGCCCGCGGCTTGGATGTTGGTTTTTATATTCCCAAACCTTCCTCGAGAGAACCACTCTAACCATTGGTGAAAACAGCATGAAAATAGGTGCAGTAGTTTTTGAGTTTATCGCGAACAGACAGATCGACGCGGTGGAGGACTTAGTTTATGTAAGGATAAGGATTAATAGAAAGGACGTAGATAGGTATATCAAGCCTCAATGATAATAATTTAGACTAATTAGCATTTTCATTATTTTCGAGGGCTGTGATATCGAAAGTGAAGTTATCATCCAAATCCAAGCTGGCGGCCATGTAAATCAAAGGAAATACTAGTTTTTGCAAATAAATGTATATATTTTTCAACTTATAATAAAGGTTAAAAAAATATAATAGACCCATTAAAAACTTATTTACTTATATTTGTACGATTTGGTACTAATAAATTATTAGTATATAGGTACCTAATGATTAAACTCACCTAGTACCTAGCCTAGGTTCTGATAATGTTATTTAATAGTAAGAACAGCACTTAATAGGTAGGTATTTGAATGAATGCTAAGTACAGCGACCTTAGGTCGTTTTTGATAACGCTAGCGATAAATCGGTTGTCAAAATCTGTGTGGACGTGATATTTTCAAATCGCCATGGAGTCGCCAGTGAATAAAATCGCTGCGTGTTTACCTGGTACCTACTAAGGATAACAATAGTTGGTGTTATATTTTTAAATATATAAGTAGGTACCTACTTATATTTAATAATAATTATTATTGTATTATTATTTATTTAACCATTTATGCACAAACATATAAATACAGACAAAAAGAAAGGAACAGAAAAATACATACAAAGGCAATGCTTATTTCTAAAGAAATCTCTTCCAGCATACCTGCGATAGGAAAGTAGATAGAAGAGATGTAGACACCGTGTGTAAGAGTAGAAGAGAAACAAAATACATAAAATAAGAAACAAATCACTAAGTTAAATATAAACATACAATATTATGAGAATATACTTACATAGGTACATACTCCTAAAATAAATATCACAAAAAAATATATAATTACAATGTACTTAATTTAAAATAACTATGCAACTATGACGAAATGGATAGGTAGTGATCTTTCACTCTTCTTATATATATACTGCAACTGTTTGACAGTCCCTGATGTCAGGCGGAAGTGAATTCCACAACCGATCCGCGTGCACAGTGAAGGAGTAGGAGTAAAAGTCAGTCGAGTGGGGAGAGGTCTAAGATGCGACCTGCGAGGTGCATCAAAAGGACGGGCGTAGGCTTAAAGCGTTCCCGCATATAGGATGGGGTTTAGGGCTGTGAAGGATGTTAAAAAGCAAACACAATATCCGAGAATTCCTGCGAAGTCGAACAGGGAGCCACTTGAGTATTTTGCGAAAGTTAGAAACGTGATCATACTTTTTAAGGTTAAAAACAAAACGGGTACAGATATTTTGCAAACGCTGGCATCCAAATAACAGGCATTATCGCGGCGTAGGCATAGGCGTAGTCTATGATGGGCTGTATGAGAGTTTGAGCAAGGGAGATTTTGGTGATTTTGGTTTATCATCACTGACAGGACTATTGTTGCCAATAAGCCTGATATAGTGGTGGTGGATCGAACAGAGTGGCGCGCAATGATCATTGACATAACGGTCCCGCATGACGGGAACCTTGTGAAGGCCGAGAAAGATAAACAAATCAAGTATCTTGACTTGGCTCATGAGGTTGTCGACATGTGGGATGTGCACTCTGCGATCATTGTGCCGATAGTCGTATCAGCCAAAGGCTTAATTGCCAAGAGCCTCGACCAACACCTATGGAGGCTCTCGTTGGGCAGCTGTATTAAGGGCTTGATTCAGAAAGCGGTACTCCTGGACACGGTCCGTATTGTTAGGAGGTTCCTCTCTCTGGAACACTAACCGCCGGTAGCTTGGTCCCTGTTCCCGAGCGGGCTACAATTTTTTATATTTTTAAATGTTTTTATATTCTAATAGGTTTTTAAAAATGTAATTTGGCTTTATGAAATAAGATAATAATTATTGTATTATTAATTTCAGATTAAACTATAGTACTTTCATCAGTCGGGCAATTTTTCGAAAGGTCCATTTCTGGATTTTGATCCTTGGATCTGTTCTTAACGATAGAGCTGGCGTTCCGCGTACTCCTGGTAATTCCACTTTTGGTTTGCTGGGAGAATTCAGAGTCCGATTTTTTGGTGAAATCATTCTGTATGTTAAACCTATAAAAATAACACATTTTTGTTATTGAACATAGAAGTGGACTTTTAGTGTTAAGGCTCACAAACAGGCGCGATATCGCGGATGCGAGAAGGGTTGCGCTGCCTGTCGCGCCCGCGATATCGCGCCTATTTGCACGAGGCTTTATTAATATCCATCACTTATCAAAATGTAGGTAAAGGTCAGTGAGTTAGTTTCACGACGCGATCATCGCCCTTGCTCTTCCCGATGGGGTCAAGGTACCGCTACCACCAGCGGACGCGGGTGAAAAGCTCATAAATCTTTACCTAATTATCCGTCCACAGACGGATGTCAATCCAGAGACAAATATCTCTATACAAAGTGACATTCTATCAGCGATAAAGATGAAGATGAAGGAAAGGCAGAAATGTATGAAACTGACATTGGCTATCGAAAAGCATAATTATGTCAATATAGTTGAAAGTCGTTGTAGAAATACGAAACGCTTTCGAAGCGATTGTCACTTGTCTAGGCCCTCTGACTTTTAATGCTGGCCGCCTTATTTATCAATCACGATGATGATGTGGCCGTACAAGCATCACACTAGAATTAGTTTGCACAATTTGATACTTAAAATACTAATAAGTAGGTATATGTCAAACTGCAAATAGGTAGATGCAAACATAACGCTTGCGCAAGTGCGCGGTGAATACCAAAATTAAGATTTCAGCATGCCACGTCCAGGCCCGGACTCAGAAACCCAGGGCCCCTAGGCACTTGACAATATTGAGCCCAATCCCGAAACCATTTTGGAAATTTAGCAAATAAAATGCACTTGCACATATAATATAATTTTGAATCGACTTACTAATATAAATAAAGATCAGAAAGAATGCAGTCTATGCTATGTATGTCACCCATAGTTACGTATTACGTCAACGGTGGTAAAATATCGACGTTTGTAAACAAAGACTATATTTTCCTCGTATTCCTTATCACTCAAGTAACATAGTTGACGGAACTTAATTTAGGACCCAGTTTAATTTAACTTTAAAAAGGGGTAGGCAGAAATTACAAAACACCTACTACGATCTAAGCAAACTAGCTGATTTGAGCTACCTGCACCCTAATAGCGTAACACACGATCAATCACAACGTCAGCATTATTTACGTTGCTGAGCAGACAAATTTTTCGAACATCTGAAGCAATTGACTAGCAATATCCTTCAAAATGATTCTGATTATGATTGACCGTGTGTTACGCAAATAGGTGGGAGTATCTGGGTGGGTGGCGGTGGGGCCCCTGTCTGGCTGGGCCCCTGGGCCGGGGCCCTGTAGGCTTAGGTGGAAATCCGGGGCTGGCCACGAATGGCGGCATCGAAAACTATGCAATTCATGTCGGGCGACAAAAAATCAACTCACTTTCTGCACAGCTGTACCAATACATTTTTCTTGCACAAAAACCAATAGAATATGTTGACCCCGATGAGTAAGTTATACAAATTGGTCAAGATGTAGAACCATAACCTATCAATAGTAGGAAGAAGTTCCAAGCACCAACTCAGTCCCATCATCACGGATAATTTTGCGTATGTGGCGAATCTAAAATAAAATGAAATTTACTTGCGTGAGTACGATAATCTAATCATAGCAGACTAAAATAAATTGTATCTAGGTAAGGAATAATATAAATACTATTCCTTACCTAGATACACTTACATAGATATAAGCTATCGAAAAGCTTATGTCAATCCTGTTGAAAGTCGTTGTAGAAATACGAAACGCTTTCGAAGCGATTGTCACTTATCTAGGTCTACGTACTTGTAGTTTTGCTGCCTGCTGCTTCTGGAATCTTGACATTTGTTAACAGCATATTTGACCATCCATATGTTGTAGACAGTCATGGCGAACAGTACGATATTAACGAAAATTAATATCCCTATTGGTATTTTAAAGTAAAAATCAAATGCCGTTCCTGAAAAAAAAAAACTTTATAACGCCAGCTACGTAGGTACTCATAAAGAATAAGGCCCGACATACACTAGTGGAATGACGCTAAGGCATTAATCCTTCAACATGCTCTGTTCCATAATCACAAGCTATATAAAAGCTTGTGTCAATCCTGTTGCAAGTCGTTGTAGAAATACGAAACGCTTTCGAAGCGATTGTCACTTGTCTAGTCCCTCAGAGGCCTCAGACAAAGTGACATTCTATTAGCGATAACGATGATGGAAAAGGCAAAAATGTATAGGACTGACATAAGCTATCGAAAAGCTTATGTCAATCCTGTTGAAAGTCGTTGTAGAAATTCGAAACGCTTTCGAAGCGATTGTCACTTGTCTAGGCCCTCAGAACAGAAAAGTGAATCGTAACGAAAAGGTATGTACATTGTCTTACCATAATAATTCCCAAACTATTAGTCACTACGGTTTCCTAAAATAGCGGTCACCGCTCAGAGGGCCTAGACAAGTGACAATCGCTTCGAAAGCGTTTCGTTTTACTACAAAGACTTTCAACAGAATTGACATAAGCTTCTCAATAGCTTATGTCAGTCCTATACATTTTTGCCTATTCCATCATCGTTATCGCTGGTAGAATGTCACTTTGTCTAGGGTCACAGATAGCTTCCGCAATTTACCGGCGAATGACGTCATTGAAACGTTGATTATGAAAGTAAGTTGGTGTGTTTTCCTAGACAGCGTTTTCGACAACGCACCATAGATGACCCCGCCCTCCAAAGATTTAAATCGCTAGATTCGCCCTCACCGTACTCAGTTACTCACAATATTTCTTAAATAGCGTTTCCAAGTGTAGTCACTGCGGAATTGTGTGTCAGAGGTGTGAAAACAAAACAGAAACACGTCTATCTTTCACGCGGTAGGGCGAATCTAACGATTTAATAAAAATATTTGCCGCTGGTACCGATTCTGTTGTTCACAAACTAAACTAAATTTAAGTTCAGTGCATCTTTTTCTTTCTATTATCTACTACTATCATTAAGAAAAGGACAAAAGATAAATTTTAGTTTAGTCCTGTCAAACTGTCACTATTCCCTACAAGTTTAGAGCGATTAAAAACTTGCCTACTAAAATTACGTCAATTTATGTCAGGCGCTGATTAATTTGACAGGACTAAACTAAAATTTATCTTCTGTCCTTTTCCTAGTGAAATAGAGAGAAAAAGATGCACTGCACTTAAATTTAGTTTAGTTTGTGAACAACAGAATCGGCACCATTGTCATCATTTCTATGACAGCCGTCACTGCGGCTTGTACTAACGTAGTTACAGAGGCAGTCGGTGACTATCAGCTATTGAATCAAAGTCAAACGCTGGCAATGTAATGTGGCAAATGCTGTGCATACCTATAATAGGCATTCATACCAGTATGTTTTTATCTTACTTGTTTTTGTATGTACTGCTGTTGATCTACCAAATATACAACGTTATTTTTTCTTTATGCTAAACCCGAAAAGGGGTCATTGTACTCATCATTTTGAACAAGTTTTTCTATGGGACCAACATTGAAATCGCGAAAAAAAATCAGCTGTTCCATACATTTTGTCGATTTAAGTGAACACAAATTGTAGGGAACAGCTGATTTTTTTTTCGCGATTTCAATGGGACCGATGTTGTTCAAAATGATGAGTACAATGACCCCTTTTCGGGTTTAGCATAAAGAAAAAATAACGTTGTATAAAAAAAAAATAAGACAAGTTGTACTTAACATCCAAAAAAAAAGATACAAACCATTCATTAAGCAATCTTTGAAAGGTGGTTCGACGGATAAATCCAAATAGGCTATGTTATCCAACGCGGTGACTATTGCCGTTATCAGGAGGGGGGTTCCCCAGGCGTACAGACTATACCATATGAACTTCAGCCGCTCGCTACGCTTAGAGTTACTCTTATTATGAAAAGATCTGCACAAGAGAAAAAGTAAACGTGAACCATATGTTAGTATACCGAAGGGATCAAAATTCCATGTACCATGGTTGCCTAGGCGTAGTGTTTTAGTGTCGTGGACTCGTCTTTATGGAAGTTCTGTTGGCTGTTACAATATTTTCAAATAACAATGAATAAGTAGCAGCTGAAAGACAGCCACTGCTGGAAGGCTTCCCTATTATTTACATTGTATAATCTACAATTTAATTTAAATTTTTTATTAGTGATTTCTATGGACGTAATAATTATTCAGATTTCTTACAGTTTTAATGGCAATCAAGTAATTTGGTTAAAAATAGTTTTTTTTTAAATTATCTTTTTTATCTTGTAAGTCACATATCTAAGATCTGTTATGATATATTTGTAAAAGGCAAATATACTTTTAAATATTTCATAAATAAAAACATATTCGTTAATTACCTTAATCCCCACCAAACTTCAAATGATATGGCACTCAGCCAAAAGATACTAGACATAAACGCAAAATACACAACTGGAGCTGAAAAATAATAATTAATAAAACAAATGTTAGCTTTTTATGTTAATAAATAAACAAGCTTCCATTCCTTGGAAGAAAAAATATAAGTATTACCATTTTAAAGTTAAATTACAATTATTATTTCATTATTTTGGGACCGCAGAACTAAGTTTGTTTGTAAAGGTTTTGTTGTTGAAACTGCGTTAGTGATCTTAAAAGAACAAAGGTGGGTCAGCTAAACGAATAATTCAATAGTTTGTTACTTACAAAATTTTTTGCAGAACCCATCTGGCGGGTGCCTCTTAATGAAAGTTAAAATCAATTTATTTACGAAAGCGAAGAGTAGGGAAAATGTATAGGCCATCATAACCAGGCCGGTGAGGTTTCTGAGTTCGGGTAGCAGACAGTACACCACCAGCACCAACATCAGGAAGAATGATGATATAAGGAGTGCTGGAAATTAACAACATAATTATTTTGGATGTTAACCCCTCAGACCAAATAAAAAACCAAGACAGAGCGCTGCCAACAATATAGTGAAGCATGCTAAAACTACACCTCCAATTACACCCTCACACACCCTTACACTCACACACACCCTTACACTTACACACGCTTACACCCCACAACCATTTACTATCAAACTACACCCCACTAAGTTCACACATGTTCACATGCTCACACACACGTTTACGAAACCGGCCTCACGTCACTGTTGACAGCGCTTTGTCTTGGTTTTTTATTTGGTCTGAGGCCCACACAGATTTTAAAATCGCTAGGACAAAGCTGTAGCAATTTCCCATTGCTTACGAAATTTTCCTTTTTAGGGTTCCGTAGTCAACAAGGAACCCTTATAGTTTCGCCATGTCCGTCTGTCCGTCTGTCCGCGGCTTAGCTCAGAGACTGTTGGTACTAGAAAGCTATAATTTGGTATGGATATACATATAAACGACGCTGACAAAGTGGTAGAAAAAAACGTAAAAAAGTTTTTTTTTAGGGTACCTCCCCTACACGTAAAGTGGAGATGGTTTTTTTTTCTCGTCAATCCCATCGTTGGAAAATAATGAAAGTTTGTTACAACCATTTTTGGATTCAGTTATCCGTTTGCGGAATATTTTTTTGTTAGAGCCAAGTGTCCCCCCCCCCTGCCAGCTAATTGGTTGGGTTTGGATATGTGAAAAAATTCACGGCAGTAGTATATATAACGAAATTAAAAGGAAAACTATCACCACTACGTAGGCTCCACAAGTTACCGAGTAATAATCGACCAACTTAAATTTGCAGTTGTAAAAACATGTTCTTCCATACATTCTGTATCGGTGAACAAGTTTTTCAACTACAATGTTAAGTTTGTTTTATAAATTCATCCCAACTACGGAACCCTTCATTGTGCATGGTACGACATGCACTTGGCCGGTTTTTTAATTAATTAATATCTACGATCTGCGAACTATTATATACTTAAAAACGTAAAAAAAAACCCAAAAAAAACAACTGTCAAATAAAAAACTCGTGTCTTGGTCTGAGGAGGTCTCCCTTTTCCTTGACGTAAAACGCGACACAACTCATACAGCACACTCGACTCGGGAATCGAACTCGGTGCTTCGGGTGACAGATCTCGATGATAAGCGTAAATCTAGGGATATATGGCCTGCCGTGAAAGCGTAACAAACAAACTCACTTTCGCATTTATAATATTACTAGCTTCCGCCCGTGGCTTCGCCCGCGTGGTATGTCGATAAAAAGTAGCCTATATCCTTCCCCGGGATGCCATCCATCTCCTTTCATCCAAATCAGTTCAGCCGTTTTAGTGTGAAAGCGTAACAAACAAATTCTTTTCGCAATTAAAATACACGTGTTAGTACGGGTTATATTTTAACCTCTGACGCCATTTCACGTCTCGACTGGTTTGTACTTTCATTTAGAAATACTTTGCCTTGCCTCGCCTGAAACACAGGTGACCTCGTTCAGGCACATTTAACCAATTGAATTTTTCGTAGATTTAAGCTTTGTATTTAGTGTTTTACCTCAATAAACTTTTATTTGTTTATTTTACTTATTTTATTTATTATATTTCTTTATTATATTTATATATATATATATATATTTTTTTTTTTTTTTTTTTTAATTTTTTTTTTTTTTTTTTGTCCAAAACTGTTACTTACCCACTATTTCAAAAGTCTCTATCTCCTCCGTTTCTTGTGGACTCATAGTACCTTGCCTGATGATGATTTTTAATCCTGGTTTTTTGTCAGGTTTTTTATATATTTTGTAGTCTATACAATATGTCAGTTTTTTTATTTGTTTCCATTTTTTTGATACACTATCTTGCCACCGTAACGATCCATCCTGTAAACATATAGTTTTTGGTTACCAAGTTGTAAGGAAAAATAAAAAATGTTCAGGTGTCACGGGGTCAGGGAGGTTTTTCGGAATTGGAGGAGCTCGTGACTAAGTAATAACAGCTGCACGGGTCGATCCATCGGGCCTCAGAAAGCACGTTATGCCGTTGGTCCCGGCTGTCATTCGTGGATCTTTGACAGTCGTAACGGGTCGTCAGAAGCCCGAAAGTCTAACAACCAGTCTTACCAAGGGGTATCGTATTACCCAGTTCCTGGGTTGTGGAGGGCAGATAGGCAGTCACTCCATGTAAAATACTGGTATTCAGCTGCATCCGGTTACACTAGAAGCCGACCCCGAATATAGTTGGGAAAAGACTGGGCAGATTGATTGAAGACAAACATTTTATAGATAGCCAATATATTTTCAGTAATTCATCTTAAAACGGTTCATTAGATACCAAAGACGATTTATTACCTAATCTATTTTTTTTTTCGGGCACGTTGTAATTCGCTTGCCGCCATGTTGGTTTTTATGTGACTTCTTAAAGCTTTATCCCGCGGAACCACATGACACTTCCAACGGTACCTCGTTTATTAAAATACGATGAGGAGGTGAGGAGTTATGAGGGCACAGATGAACATACATACATACATAGCCTGTTAAATTCATTACCCTCCTTTGGCTTTGCCGTAGTCGCACTAGCAGTGCTCTCACGAGCGTAAAAACTTCTGGCAACACTCACGGAGTGTCTAAATAATGAGTTACAATAGAAAAAAAATCCCGACAAAAACAAAGCATTTAAAAAATATAAAAATAATATGTGGGTATTGGCCATTTAAGTTTTAATAAAAAATAAGTTGTAGGTAATATTTTGATCCAAGAGTCGTCGCGTTGGGGGACGGCTTATGTTTTCATCGGGGGTTTTTTAAATTTTTAATTTAACTCTTATTTCCTACTTTTTAAATATATTATAATTACTAGTAGAAACGCTACGATCGACACATGACTCGCTGAAATCTGCGTAGCCGTACCTACGTATGTTTGCCACAGTGAAGCTAGTTACTAATTTAGTCTCATTTCTCTTTCCTACTCCATCATCAGATACTGATCAACCATCTGTAACCTATTTTTTGAGACCTTTCTAATAAGCCCAAACACGATACCTCTGCTGTAAGTTGGTGAGGGAGTACTGCAGCATGAGTTCTAGGTTACTATATTCTTTTCATAACATTGAAGTAACAAAATTATAAATTTCGAATCGATTAGACCTGTAGAAGATCCTCACAGCCATTCATCAACTCGAAAACAGGTGATAAAAAGATTTTTTGAATCATAGCTAAGAACACTCTCGATCAAGTCACTTTTAAATCAAAACAAAAAAATCTAAATCGGTTCCGCTGTTTGGCCGCTACCACGGACCAGACAGACACACGTTAAACTTATACCACCCCTCTTTTTACCCGACTACGGAGAAAAAAGGAGGGTTATGATTTTGACCGGTATGTATGTAAGTATGTATGTATGTATGTTCATCTGTTCCCTCCTATCATCTAAACCACTCATCACAATTTGACAAATGAGGTATCGTAAAAAAAAAAATTGTTTAATCGCAGCATGTTGGATATCAAATGAAAGGGCTAATGAGCACATTTCAAATATATATATTTATTATAACCCCAAAAGAATAAAAAAAAAAAAAGTACTTAATAAAAACTAAAACCCAACTACGACTAAAAAGGTATAAACAAGACACCACAGACAGACAAATTAAAAATCCGGAGTCACACGTGTTAGGGCATAAATCGAACGGATAACGTGTGACTCCGGATTTTTAATTTGACTTTTTATTACTTTATTTCCGTCTGGGGTTAAAAGGGCAGCTTTGTTACAAGTCAAGCAAAATAAAAAATTGTTACCTCAGAAATGTAATATTCAGTATCGGCATCAGTATTCGGCATAGCGGAGCACTTGTAGACATCTTTACTATTATGAACGAGAACAAAATTATATGTCTTATTTTCGTCCCGGGAAGATAAAATGTTGGTCGAATAATTGACTTTTGATATATGAGAAGCAGTCTGGGGATGTTTTCCAACAAAATCCTCCATGTTAACACATGTATCACTTCCATTCATAATTTCACCAGCACCGCAGCATTTCTCTATGCATACGCTATTAGAACAATATTTTAACACATCGATTGGAGTATTGTTTAGATCTCTATAGTCATTTTTATTACACGTAGTTTCAAACTCATCTTTACTTTTTGCTACAGATAACAACACGAAAAGTAGAAAAGTAACTATGAACATTTTGCCGAAATTCGATTTCATTTCAATGACAAGTTTAAAAACAGTACTTATTTTAACAACACACAGTTATAAACTAAGTAATGAATGTTTTCGATTAATGTTAATTTGCAATATTTCCTGTCAAAGTTTCCTGAATGCCTTGTTGGTCCAATGGTCACAAGCGCTACCGCTAAGTCCTGGGTTCGAGTCAGAGGTCGGGCCATGTTTTATTGGGTTTTTCTATCTGGATTTCTCAGTAGCTAGCCGGCGGAGTCTGGATTCGTGCCCCGTTGACGGCAATAGGCTCGCCCCCTATTACAAGGGACTTAAGGTGAAATGGTTCCAAAGCAGATGTTTTGACGCGATTCGACTTTACGCAAAATCAATGTTTCTCTAAAAAAAAACAACGCATATGCGTTTTTCGTGTATTCCCTTCGTCCCACTGGCGTCCTCCCACTGGTGGGACGAACGGGAATTTAATAAAATATATTAAATTTATTCCCATTCGTCCCACTGACTTTCTCAGTGGGACGAACGGGAATGATTTATAATTTTATTTTTAATTCCCGTTGGTCCCACTGAATAATTCAAGCGTGGTTGTGTTCAATTATACACTTATTTATTCTAACTAATACTATAAATGCGAAAGTGAGGCTGAACAGATTTTGATAAAATTTGGCACATGGTTTGGAGATAAAATACTTTTTACCTCGGTAATGCATACGAAACGGTATTCTGTTCATGACACGTTGTGCACAATTTCCGAGCAAACCTTACAAAAAGTACTAGGTTTGCATGAATTCACGATAGTATTTCAATCATTAGTTTTATATAACTTATAGAATTTGAATGACAGATACTTTATTTAACACGTAGGATACTTTTTATCCCGGTAGTACGTTACATGCATACAAGATGGTATTCTGTTCACGACACCTTGTGTACAATTCTAACCAGTAACCTAACAAAAAGTACTAGGCTTGCATGAATTCACGAAAGTATTTCAATCATTAGTATTATGTTTCTAATCGGATTTGGATGAAAGTTTGTATTTTGATACCTACGTAAAGTCGTTTCTGTGACTTTTAATTGTTTTTTTTTGTGCCGGGTTTGCCGTATGTGTACCTACCATACTGTAGCCTTGTAATTTAAGTACTTATGAATAATCAACTATATGTGTGCTAATTTCATACAAATCCTATTAGAAACATAATACTAATGATTGAAATACTTTCGCGAAATCATGCAAGCCAAGTACTTTTTGTAAGGTTAGCTCGGAAATTTTGCACAACGTGTCATGAACAGAATTCCGTCTCGTGTGCATGCAACATACTACCGAGATAAAAAGTATCCTACGTGTTATATATATAAACTATCTGTCATTCAAACTCTATAAGTTAGATAAAACTAATGATTGAAATACTATCATGAATTCATGCAACGTACTACCGAGGTAAAAAGTATGTTATCTCCAAACCTAGGTCATGGTCTACCGATGTGCCAAATTTTATCGAAATCTGTTCAGCCGTTATAGCGTGAAAGTGTACCTAACAAATAAACTAACTTTCGCATTTATACTATTAGTTAGGATAAATAAGTGTATAATTGAACAATAACCACACTTGAATTATTCAGTGGGACCAACGGGAAATAAAAATAAAATTATAAATCATTCCCATTCGTCCCACTGAGAATGTCAGTGGGACGAGCGGGAATAAATTTAATATAATTTATTAAATTCCCGTTCGTCCTACCAGTGGGACGATGGCAGTGGGACGAACGGGAATACACGGCGTTTTTTTTATATTACGAAAATTGAAGAGTGTCTTTAGTGAAGTATGAGGCCCGAAACACGATTGAAAAAACTTCCCTCGATACAAAAAAACCGCAGTTTCCATAAAATCTGCATTTTTAAAGAGAAAAACCTATTCCATTCCATTGTTATCAAAGCAATTGTAATAAAATTTTGTCTACGTGTTCACTATGAAATACTTTAAGGGATTATGAACTTATTTTTTCTATATAAACACAAATACATTTTTAAAATTAAATGTTTGTAAACATATTGCACTAGAATAGCGCGCGGGCGGGGTCATACCACCCCCCTCGGCTCTCGTCAGTCCCATTTCGCCTTAAGGCTGTACCCTACCTCAGATTTTATCTCGCTCGCACCATACTAATCTCGACCTGAGTGAGAGCGAGACGGAGTGTGGCGCTAGCGGCTCTAAAGCCTCGAAAAGTTTAGGTAATTGCTTTTTACGGTGAAAATAATGAGTAAAAAAATAAAAAATAAACATAAGACCTGCTTTATAGATAGTTCTGTTATTTATAAGTGCTTGAACAAACCCGACTTTTTTTTATAAATAATAAAGAAGATATTTCCAGTACCCTCTACTATTTCTATCTTACCTATCCTACTACACTCCTGGACTCCTAAATCGAGTTACCGTAAGCCACCATTTTATCCTACATACCCGACTACGGCAAAGCCAAAGGTTATGGTTGTAACAGTCTAAGTATGTACGTGTGTTCTCTCCCCATAAAACTCCTAAAGTTCTCGTCATATTTTGGATGTATAGTTGGAAGTGTCATTTTGGTATGACGTCTGTATGACGTCAAGATGGCGGCATATGAAAGGAGTTACCCAAAAAAAATACAGGGTGTAAGGGACAGCCCTCCGCAAATTAATAGGGGCATTCATCTTCTTATTTTGATGATTAAAAAAATTCCAACCGACATTTTCTCAGGAATATTTTCATTTTTTTTAATCGTCTTTTCAATTACCTACCAGCAATGGATGTAGCAAATGACGTGTGAAGCTCAAAATTTACATTGATAAATCACTTGCCGCGAACGCGCCCCCCACGCCACGGGGAGTGCGGCTACGTGAGTTTTGCCACGGTAACGAGACATTGCACGTGAGGTAATAAAACAAAACAGGTTTATTGGATTCCCATAACGTTGCTGAAATAATTTCATGCGTCTTAGTATGATTATACTGAATTCATCCCATCAGTCTGCGGAGGACTGCCCTTACACCCTGTATAAGTATATCGTGTTTGTTATCTAATGAAAGGTCATAAGGAGTAGGTACTCTGAAAATATATTAGTTATCTAGACTTATTTATACATTTGAACTATTGAAGTTTCCCAAACCCCAAAATAAATGAAATAAAAATGAAGTTAAAAACTAAAACCCAACTTCGATAAAATCTGGAGTCACACGTCATGGAATTAAGACAAAAATTGAACAGATTACGTGTGAATCCGGATTAATGTGTCTGTCTGTGCCGTAGACTCTATGGTGTCTTGTATAAACCTTACTAGCTGCGCCCCGCGGTTTCACCCGCATGAGCTTCGATCCCGGGGAAATATCAGGTAAGAAAGTATCGTATCTCCCAATCCAGGCCAGGGTCTATGAGCCAAATTTAATCCAAATCCGTTCAGCCGTTTTAGCGTGAAAGCGAAACAAACAAGTTAGCATTTTTGTCGTATTTGGGCTTGCGAAAGACTAGGTACTCATTAATTTAATATTATTTAATATAATTATATTAATTTAAAAATAATTTAATCGTTAATTTCCCTTTAAAGAAATAGCTATGAGGAAAACAATATTAAAATAATAAATTTTGTTCGTAGTATAGTTATGTTATTACGGATAAAATAATAAATATTCATACATTATAAAATTCCTAATTTCCTACTGTGCGTACCTAGTTGTATATAATTATGTAAAACTGTGTAGAGGTACATTCAAAGCTATCTATAACCAATATTAAAATAATCTAACTTTCCTCTTGCACCTTACAAGTGGTACCTACTTTTAAGGTGCAAGAGGAAAGTTAGATTATTTGTGTGTCAAATAAAGTAGCCTCCATTCTCAACAATATAAATGGCATTAAATATTTATTAAAAATTAGCTCTTGCCCGCGGCTTCCCCGCATGGAGGTTGGGAAATTATCCCACGGGAACGTAGGTACTAACCGGATTAAAATATTTTTTTGATAAGTAGTTTATAATCTATCCATGGCAAACCGACAAATTGTGTACTGGAATCAAACTTGCATGCGACGGAACGCACCTTGCGCTAATAAAATAGAGCAGTAACTGCAGAGAACTTGGAAGTAGCGCTCGCCGCTCGCTTCGCTCGCTCAGCTCGAGCGTTCTTGATCACAGTTCCAACCTAACCTAACCCGTTTGGTCGGGGCACCATGCGTGACGTAAATAGAGCATTTTTGTGACCAATTCAATGTGAATTTCCTATATTTGACTCCTAACTCCATGAACACATAACGAGCTAACGCCAACACCGACCATTATACCAACCGGAGACATTTCTCAATTTTATGGGTGATAAAATCGGACAGATTAAGAACCCTGTCGATTAGTGCAGATTCGTTTACAATTTGACATTGATAGATTATGTAAAGTACTGAAAACGAGTGCTGTAACAGTTCACTATTTTTTGGACAGATTATAATCTATCATGTTCAATCTCATCATTCTTCTGCCCTTCTGCCCAAGTTTATAGCTGACTATCTCTCATTCCGAGGTGAAACCCTAATTTTCCTGGACTAATATGCAATCAGCGTATTTAAAGTAGATTATCTGTACTACTAACATACACCTGTTTATGTAGGTACCTACTCGTATTGCACCTATCCGTTTTCACTTTGTTCAATTCATCGCTTAGGCTGATGCTGCGAGACGTTTCTCTATTCCGTTTTGATCTATTCCATAAGTTTGGGCACAAACACATCTCCTTTGATGATAACGAGGGGGGCGCTGATACCTATATTTACAAGATATTACGTTATCTTAGCTTAGGTATTGGCTGAAACTCTATTATGCTACCTTACTTATCTTAGGCCTATTTTGTTGTAATACATATTTTATTTATTACTTGAAGGTGCAAATAAACTATTTTTTTTATATTGCCATGTACAGATAGTTAAATAATTCAGGCGTCATTTTGCGGAAATTCATTATAAAATACAATAGACGTAGATATATTTAGTAACCTATTCCGCTTGACTATTCTTCAAGAGTCCTAAAAACCCTGTAAGAAATTACCAGCCCAATTAAAACCCAGTTATTGGGTAATACGATACCACTCGGTAGGACTGATTGTCAGACTTTCGGGCTTCTGACGACTCGTAACGACTGTCAAAGATCCACGAATAACAGCCGGGACCGAGGGTTTAACGTACTTTCCAAGTCTCGAAGGAGTCTTGATAAGTAAAAATGGTCACCCATCCACCGACCAACCTCAGCAAGCGTAACTTAACCTGATGGACCGACCCGTTCGGGTGTTATTACTTAGCCACGAGCTCTTCGCCGCACGTATACTCCATTTGAAATAAGATTAGACGTATAGATACCTTTTTTACATTTCGTTCAACCGATTTTGAATTCTATTGCGTTGGTGGCATGACAAATGGCAGCTGCAGTAGATAGTTGGTATTGTGTAACTTTTTTTGCTTCTAATGCTATCCTTATGCCTACGGTATAGAAGTCAAAATCGGTTGAACGGACTGTAAAAGGGTTTGTTTTAATGTCTAATCTTATTTCAAATGGGGTATTATAAGTGATGATGAAAATAACGAGAAATAAATTAAGTAAGAAAGAAAAAAAAAAGTGGTTACCTCTGAAATTTCATAATCTTTGGCTTGGGTGTCAGCGGTGCATTCAAGGTAATTTCTATGATTTTGAATGAAAACATGCTTCTTCGATTTCTTTTTCACCTCCAGAGAAGATAAAATATTGATGGAATTTAATTCATATTCAGCATTAGTAAAATTAATTTTTTTTGCAAGGCCTCCAAAGAATTTCGTTTTACTTAAACATCTGTCACTAGGACCAAGAATTTCATCAGAAACACAGCATTTCTCGATGCACAGTTTATTAGAACAGTATTCTAACACATCGATTTGATTATTGTTATCATCTGTATAATGATTTTTGCACAAAGTTTCGTAGTCCACTTTACTTTTTGCAACACATATCGTTATTAGAAATAGAAAAGCTTTCAATGGAATCATTATTATTTATCAGTATGTACATTTATTAGAGATTATGTACATTTATTCGAGATTATTTAGGTACATTTATTAGAAATTTAAAAAGAAAACCGTAAAAACATGTACGGCACTAACTTCCTATCGTCGAATAATGTCAATTTGATAACTTTTCCGGGTTCCAATCATATAAGGTAAATACTGATATTTAGCTGTTTCCGCTTAGACTGGAAGCTGACCCCAACATAGTTGGGAAAAGGCTAGGCAGATTGATTTGAACCATATAAGGTAAAACTTTTTCTGATCACTTTTTGTCCTTCTGTCACTGAGTTATATTTTAGAATGATAATATACCTATAGAAAGCTTGATGACGAGCAAATAGATGGCAAAAGATATAAAAATCGGTTATAATAAATCCTACTAATCCTACTAATATTATAAATGTGAAAGTTTGTGTGTTTGTTACTCAATCACGCAAAAACGGCTGAATAGATTTGGATGAAATTTGGCAAATAGATACTTTATAACCTGAATTAACACATAGGATACTTTGTATCCCGATATTTCCACGAGATCGCGACTTATGCGGGTGAAACCGCGGGGCGCAGCTAGTAATCTATATTTTAGATTATTGTTATTTTAATAGAAGGAAAGATCCTTCTTTTAAATAAACATAAATAACATCATGGTTTTGTTTTCCCGAAGGGGTGTCTATTCCATAAAATTTATTAATTTATGCGTTTGTTTCCTTAAAATTGCAAACCGTTACAAGGAAAAATAAGTATGTAGGTACTCGTAACCATGGAACTCCATAAAGGTATGGTTCCTAAAATCCGAACCTCGCTGCACGCAGCAGCTAGTGCTGTTCGTCAGTGCTGTCTGCCGCGCTGATTCCGAGCACCTGCTGCTCCTGGTGTCTCATTGTTTTGTTGCCAATTAACTGGTCAACATTCACGTATTATCGCTGTGATGCACGCCGCACTACTGATCTGCCGTCGCAGCAGGGCGACACTGCTGCGACATTCCTGCCGTGCTCGGAATGTAATCCTAACTAATATTATAAATGCGAAAGTGAGTTTGTTTGTTACGCTTTCACGCTAAAACGGTTGAACGGATTTGGATGAAATTTGGCACAGGGGTAGACCATGACCTGGCACAGGACATAGGATACTTTTTATCCCGATATTCTTGCGGGATCGAGACTTACGCGGGTGAAACCGCGGGGCGGAGCTAGTCTCATATAAACTTAAAGAACATTTTTGGGGACCAGTAGTGACGCGGTAGCACTGCCGCGTGGAGCGGGGCTCGAAATCATACCTTATCGTTAAGTATTAAAATTGCATTTCCCCAAATCACATAAATGTGACTTGGGTAATATTTAACAGATTTTTGCGCTTTGCCAACTTTGAGAATGCACTCTCTTAGAATAATCACTGATGTTCCCACTGTTGGGCCAGAGACCAGAGGCCTCCTCTTTATGTGAGAGGGAGTGGGCCACCATAATCCACCACAGAGGCCCAGTGCGGGTAGGCGGATGTTACATGTGTTCGAATTTTTGTTCTACATATCCGGAGTCACACGTAATCTGTTTGATTTATGCCCTAAAACGTGTGACTCCAGATTTTTTATTTGTCTGTCTGTGGTCTATTGTTTATACCTTTTTAGTCGTAGTTGGGTTTTAGTTTTTATTACTTTAATTTTTTTCTGACCGACTCCGTATCTAACGTTTCAAAAGTGACTGTAAATCGCCCAATTTCCATCCTTCCCTTTCTATCTAAGGTGCTCGAGGCCAGTGTTCATAAACAATTCTCCCACTTTATTCACCGAAACTCTCGCATTAGTCCATTTCAATCCGGTTTCAGGCCCGTACAGTACTGTTTCAGCTCTCTTTAAAGTGACTGACGATATAAGGTGGGGAATGGAAGACACTAAAGTACAGTCTTAGTGTTAATTGACTTCTCCAATGCTTTTAATACCGTCAGTCACGAAGTCCATCCATCCTTTCCTATCTTATGTTCTCTCGGGAGGTATTGGAACCACCTGCCATGTTTGTCTCTGCATCAGCCTAAGGTTGACTGGTAGAAAATGCCTCAAGCATTAAGTCCGCCGTAATGTTTTAGTAAATAAATAAATAAATGTTTTATTGAAATAAATGCTTTGAGTTTGAATTACATGTCTAATTTCCTCTTTGTATGTAGGTTGGGGGGAAAAATTAGGGTTTTGCCAGCGATACTGCGCTGATTCGTTGCAATTAAAATTAATAACATACTAGGAATGATATGGTTAACCGCACCGCGCTTATGAATAGACATTTGAAATGTTTTTGAATTATGAAAACCATCATTATAAATCATAAATCAAAAGTCATTTATTCAAACTAGCTGAGAATCAGCACTTTTCGAACGTCAAAATTACATAAAACAGTCCACCAAAACGCCCGCCCTTCACCACTTCCAAGTGCTTTAGCTGGGAAGAGGAAGTGGCGCAACAAACTCCCCAGCAGCACAGCTGTCTGTTCAGTTAGAAGTTTCAGTTAGGGCCGAGTCACACCGGAATAGCAGCGGCCCCCGGCGTCGCCGCTTGTAAATAGAACTGTTTAGAAGGAACAAATGAACTTATTGGCGCATGAAATGCAGCAGGCCGCCCGCGGTACCGCGAGCGGCCTCGCGTCGCCTCGGGCAGAACCACAGTCTTACGACCTTTTCAAGCGATACTGGTATTTTAAGTATGTACATAAAGTTTAAAATTATTTCACACTGAAAGTGCTCGCCGCGTCGCTGCCGACCGCTGCCATTCCGGTGTGACTCGGCCAGAGTTCAGTTAGAGTTAAATGATTTTATTTCTTCCGTACAATGAGAGGTCAGCTTATAATGGAAATGTATAGCTCGTTACGTAGCCGTGTGTACAAACACATTTTTATACGTCAATAATATTTAAACTGCCTCTATGGTCTAATGTAGTGTTGAGTAACTCAGCACATGTGCTAGAACAGTTGTAGGTTTAGGGGCATGAGGAACAGGGTGTAAAGTTCACTCATACTCCATAGAAAAGGGAGGATCCTCCAACCAGACGGGTGTTGTGTCTGGCGGGCAACTGGTGTGTGGCGATGTAGATATCGCCACATAGGTACTGAATTGGATGAAAAGAGTCAACTGTACTTGTAAGTTTTGAACGAAGTGAGTCAGTTGATCGAGTCACTCTTTTTGTGTATTTTGATCATTGATGTCTTCGTTCTTCGTCACTGTTGCTAGCACAAACATACACCACATACAGAACTCACCACGCGTTTACCTACTCAATTGCGTATGTGTGCCGTGTCGTGTCGCGTTTTCGTCACTACTCACTACACACCATACAGCACACACGCGACTCGCGCGGTGACTCGGCGAGCACGTGACTCACTGATACACTCACAGCACGTTCGTGCTCCTAAGCCACCGCAGCCTCGCCTCATTCATGCTAGCACACTGTGCTGCCACACTTTATAAAAAGAGTGCCTCGCACGATCATCATTTTAAAAAGGTGTGATACCATCTCTAGTCTAATGACCGGTGTCGCAAGCATTACTGCTGATCATGAGGTCCTGGGTTCGATTCCCGGGTCGGGCAAAGTGTTATTGAGTTTTACCATCTGGAATTTCTCAGTAGCAGCACGGAGTCTAGATTTGTGCCCGGTTCATAGCAATAGGCTTGTCCCATATTACATGGGCTATACTTAAATATAACTAGCGAAATGTGGGTGTACTATACCTCTGCCGGGCTATGGCTCCATGGCCGATCAAAATATTTCAAAAAAACTGAAGTATTCATCGACTATTGTTGCTGACCGTACTTATTAGAGACTCTTTGTAAAGGAGGTCCATATTATACGAATGAAAGATGTAAATAAGTGCAATGGAGACACAGTGTATCTATTTCTCTGGGGTGGTAAAGGTACAAGTCAGGCAGTCAGGCAGCAGCATCAGGCGACGCGTCGCTACGACACTCTGGTGTCTATGGTATTTCTATGAAATCGAAACGAAGAAGAACGAAAACGAATCGGTGAAGATCGATGAAATCGCCTGATGCTGCTGCCTGCAGTCGGATACGGCTAATCTCCCGCTGCCTTATCTGTATCTGCGATGCCATGCAGTTTTGCAGATGTCGACAGATGGTGCTAGTTTTATGATTTTCCAATTTTCGGTTGATTACTGATGATAATGATACGAGGAAACAGGTGCCTGGTAATTATTTGTTTATTTATTGTTCATTAACATAGAAACATACATAGGCGTAAATAATGGATAACCCTGAAACTGTCGATAGCCCAGATTATCATCTATCATTTACCCCACTTATATCGTCATATGCCCAGGATGACCAAATTATTGATATTTTTTATAGGTAAACAAAGTCGGGTTTGTTCAAGTACTTATAACTCGAAAACTGCTGGAGCGATTTTGATGATCTTTGATTTGTTGGATTTGTCTCGGCCCAGAATGGCAGAATAACTATTAAAACACCAAAAAATTCACGAAAAAAATATATGAAGAAAGTACAATATAGTAAATGATAGATGATAATCTGGCCAATCGACAGTTCCAGGGTTATCCATTATTTACGCCACACCCTGTATAAGTAATTTAATTAAAACTAACATGGAGCAGTGGACTCCCCTGCATACTTTCTGTCACAGAACACCAGACATTGGTGCCGATTCCCTTGTACACTAACTAAACAAAATTTAAGTTCAGTGCATCCTTTTCTTTCTATTTCATTATGAAAAGGACAGAAGATAAATTTTAGTTTAGTCCTGTCAAATTAATCAGCGCCTGACATAAATTGACGTAATTCTAGTAGACAAGTTTTTAATCGCGTCTAAACTTGTTTGGAGTAGTGACAGTTTGACAGGACTAAACTAAAATTGATCTTCTGTCCTTTTCTTAATGAAATAGAAAGAAAAAGATGCACTGAACTTAAATTTAGTTTAGTTTATGAACAAGGGAATCGGCACCATTATACGCATAATTTTACTCCATTCATCCCCAAATACATCACATTCAGGGTTGGCAGTCTAAAGGGGGGCTTCTAATGGCGTTTACATACTTTACCGATGCTGATCGGAGAAATGACGGTCCGAAGTAGACATAATAGTACTATCGTGGCGGCATCTGCATTGGCACATGCGAACTACGCATCAAAGACCTGTCACACCAAATCATGACGTCACACAAAATCCTTCATCGCGCAATTAGTTTATTTATTTATTTGTTTATTTATTTATTTATTTATTTATTTATTTATTTATTTATTTATTTATTTATTTATTTATTTATTTATTTATTTATTTATTTATTTATTTATTTATTTATTTATTTATTTATTTATTTATTTATTTATTTATTTATTTATTCATTTATTTATCGGTTTCGGAGGATCCTCCCTTTTCGATAGAAGATGAGTGAACTTTACACCCAGTTCTTCATACCTCTAAACTATTTGTATGTATGACGGTTTACGTACTAGAGCCGAACTTCGTGTGACAGAATTTAGAACATTTTCAATTCGGATGAAACTCGGATCTCAATTCGGATTTGATGAGACAACGCTCTTATATGACCAACTATCGTAACTCTAAATTTTAATGCAGTGAGTACACGCTCATACAAGACAAAAACTATCTCTAATATTGAAATTATTGCTCATAAAGTTCTTTGTTTGAACTATTTGTTTATGAATGTACCCGTATATAATAATACAACGGTTTGGTACACGAATTTAATAAATGTACCTTCTTCACTAAACGAGCTCATTCGAACGAGGACAATTCGTGTTTTTTGACAAATCGTCTTTTTTCACGAGTCGATTTTTTAACGGCGGCAATGCTTCTTAAATGTCCGTGTTCGCACGCATCACGAATCGTGAAAAATGACGGACACGTCTTAAATCACATTTATCGTCTTTTAATTTTGACGAATCGTTACTGACGGATTCCGTGTGAGTACGGCCTTATACCTATTTCACGATATGAATACTTGTAATATTTTTTTTTTTTTTTACTTCTACGTAATTTTGCAATACTGCCAATATATTTACAGTTTTACAATCACAAACCAATCAAAGTATCCTGAAATAGGTATGAAATCACAATTAAAGTAAATAAGTCCATTGTTACAAGCTTTCTTAAATTATTCAGTAGGTATTTACTGCTACGAGTTATAATATCTAACATCATTTTATTAAAACAATCATCATTACATTTCTCAAATAGGTATACATAAAGAAAGAAAATTGCGCAACTGTTTGTCAAAAAAAATGAAGTTACACAAAAAACAACCTAAAGTCAAACAACAGGAATTCGCTGTAGAAAGTTAAAAAAATCGGAAAGTACTGAAAGTATCTGGGCGGATAAACTAACGTCTACGAACTATACGCTAAGAGTGCTACGAGATCGCTACGAAGTTGCTACGAGTGCTACGAACATAATTATCACGCTGCATCCAAAAATCCTGTTCCAGAAATATCAGAAGTAAATGTAAATAAATGGATCAGAAAACGTCCCTGTGGATGCCAAATTGTAGTGGATGGGTTACAAATTGGGTGCTTTTCTTTGATTATTTCTAGAATAGTTAAACCCGAACTTCTAAGTACATATACTCCATTTGAAATAAGATTAGACGTATAGATAAGCCTTTTTTACATTCCGTTCAACCGATTTTGAATTCTATTGCGTTGGTGGCATGACAAATGGCAGCCGCAGTAGATAGTTGGTATTGTGTACGTTTTTTTGCTTTTAATGCTATCCTTATGCCTACGGTATAGAAGTCAAAATCGGTTGAACGGACTGTAAAAGGGTTTGTTTTAATGTCTAATCTTATTTCAAATTGGGGTATAGATACTTTCATGTCACTTGATGCTCATTTTAAAACCTTAATTTTCGACGCTGATTTTTCACTTACAATTTAATGAAGTTACTCAAACAATTTTTTTTGGAAAAGCACTGAAACATAAAGTTGAAATTTTAGCACACATGAATGTGTTACTAATTCCCTTTAGTGAGTGATTGCGTAAGAGTTTAACCTGAAAGCGGTTTGTTTACACTCTCATCGGATAATTTTGGAACCTGACATAACTTTCACATAATCATTTTGTATGAACCACATTTTATTATTATAGAGTATTATACAGCGATTAACAAAAACCCTGTCAGATCCGTGAGGTTTGTTAAGAATCATAAATCATTACTGTGAGTCTATTTATGTGGCTTTTTTTGGAAAAATAAAAAAATCGCGGCATTATTTTTCAATGAAGAATTTTACCGGGTTATTACATATGGCGCGAGCGGCCTTCATTTAGCGGGTGCCTACAAGTCATAACTTATGATCTATGTAGAAAATTTGCTAATTTTAATGAAATTGGGGAGATCATTCATTTTAGGCTAAATAATGAAAGTGCCAACCAAACAACAAAAATGATATTCCGTCAGAACATGTTATTCTCTTCGCTTTTCACTATTAAATCGAATCTGTAGGGCTGTTATGAAATTTTGAAAATTATACTGTTTCCAGTATGTTTTAGTTAAAATAATTAATAGTAAGTAATCTAATTATAATAATAGCTGTAGTAATAAAAAATGAAGAGAAAAACGTGATCTTTCGGAATATAGCTTTTTTTTTGTTTGGCACTTTCACATTTAGCCCAAAAATGTATGGACGGTGAGGTAGGTACTTAAAACGTGAATTTTAAATAGCAATAACTTTTTTTTTTTAATTTTTTTTTTTTTAATTTTTTTTTTTAAATATTATTGCTGTTCCTAGGAGCTCCCATTCGGATCAGACAGGGTTTTTGTTAAATGCTGTATATATGACGCACCACACAGAACAGCGCAGTAAAGCTTAATCTTTTGAAGGAGTCTTAACGAGACTCAGCAGGAGTTTTATTATTATTACGTTTGGGGTCGTTTAGTGTCCCACAACGTGTTAATGTTGGTATTGACCTACCTACTAATTACTAATTTAAATTAATGAGTAATTAAAACAAATAAATGGCTAATTAAGTGATATGTATGTGACATGCTAGTATCTAGCAAGCTAGGACTATACAGGTACCTTAATAAGAGGCATTTGACACAGATCTCAGTACATTCTGAATTTCAGACACCAAACACCAACAAACACGTATTCGTCTTTATACAGTATGTTAACTAACGTATAGCGTACATAAAGGCTGAAAAAAATATGACAACTCACAAAAAAAAAAAAAGTATAAGTAGTGATATGTTCACAAAACTATTAAATTGTCACGTAAAAGAAACTTGTATTTCAACGTAGAAAGACAAGCGTGACAAGTGTGCGTGTACAGAGTTTCTTTTCCATTTCAATTTAATATTATTGGTAAAAAAAAAATTCAAAAAAAAAAAAAAAAAAAAAATTTTTTTAGCATGTATAGACGCAATACTATTGCAGGTTAACGTATATCGTTATATTTTTCCAGTTGTTCTCGCTACATAAAATGTTTGCAATATTATTACCTCCATAATTATACTTAATGTTATAATTAGTTGTTTGGATTTTTGCTAAAAATACATCATTATATCATCTGATTTACCTGTTGTTGTATCGTTTACTACTATTTTAAAACTACTCCTAACCAAAGCACAGTATTACAATCCATTTAGTTAAACAAAGACGGTTACGTATCGAATGTGCCTACATTTTTGCTCAGAGCAAAGTTGTCATCGAGGCAATGAAAAAAAAAAGAACAAAATGTTTGTGAGCTACTTTAGTAAATGTAGTCTGTGACGATTGTCATACTGTGCTCAAAGCATGATTCATAACTTTATAATTGCAAAAGCTTTGTATATATTATTGCATTAATAAATTCATAATAGATACATAGTTTACAAGCATTTGTACACATTTTATCCTTTAGGGCAATCTTTCAAAAGGTCCATTTCATGGGTTTGGTCCTTAGTGGTGGAGACTCTCGTTATTTTGCTAGTTCCACTTCTGGTACTCTGGGATGCCTCGAAACTTTTGGTGAGATCATTCTTTAAGTTGAACCTAAAAATGACACATTGCTATTAAACTTGCACAGGGGAAGGATGGACTTACACCTTACTTGTTTTTGGAACGAGAATCAACATAGACTTGGCTTGGCTGGTGACAGTTCAGTTAACCGATCACAACAGTTGATATCTTCATCATCAGCCTACAGCAGTCCAATATTGGACATAGACCTCTCCAATTTTGCGGGAAAGTGCGAAGGGGATACCGGGGCCCTTGGCAACAGGCAGTAACTTAACTAAAGGAACACGGGTGGGCTTTAGTCAGTAAAAGTCTGACACGCTCTCAGCTCCGCCTAGAGCGGGAGAAGTTACCTGATGATTTGACAACCTCAAAAAAAATGGCCTCTCCAATTGCAAGCCATTCAGCTCTTTTCTCGGGCTATGCTTGGAACCTCTCTGAGAGATCGATACGGAACGAGGTGATCTGGCAGAGAGTTAAAGTTGTAGACATCACAAAGTAAGCAAGCTGAAGTGGCAATGTTCCGGCCATATTATCCGTAGAACCAATGACCGTTGAGGTAGACGTGTTCTTGAGTGGAGACCCCAGGTGATATGCGTTTGACAATTTTTTAGTTTTGTTCCAGAAGTCGGGTGTTAGAGTATTATTACATTTTGAAATCAACTATTCAATCTGTACTGGTCCTGGTCTGAACCAAAACAGACGGAACCAAACCAATATCGCATACAGATCACTGTATGTACCCCACGTCGGATGATGACTTACAACAGAACATATAACTCACCTCTTGCTCAGCATGAGAAGTATTCTCTTATTGAACACAAATAAGAAGAAAATGGTAACTCCAACGAGTAGATTATAGATCGTGGTCAAGATGAACAGCCATAATGTCATGTCAGGAGGAATGAGCTCCAGGCACCAACTCACTCCCATGATCACAGATAACTTTATGTAGGTGGCGAATCTAAAAATAGCGATTTATTTATTTATGATACATCAAAGGCGTTGTACGTTAAAATTAGTCATGTTGGGGTCGGCTTCTAGTCTAACCAGATGCAGCTGAATACCAGTATTTAACATGGAGCGACTGCTAGGTAATACCTCTTGGTAAGACTGGTTGTCGGACTTTCGGGCTTCTGACGACCCGTAACCGACTGTCAAAGATCCACGAATGACAGCCGGGTCCAAAGGCTTAACGTGCTTTCCGAGGCACGGAGGGGTCTTGGTGTGTGAGATGGTCACCCATCCATGGACCAACATTCCGGTCAACGTTAACTAGCGCTGCGATACAAAGGACGTATAGAAACTGATGGTTTTATATGGTGGTCGTATTATAATGCGCATATCGCACTTTCGGCGCCACGAATGTTATTAGTAGTAGTTTCTAAACAGTGCCGGCGGTTATGTGGTCTGTGGTGGGTGAGTCTTCAATCATAACCAGAATTAAATATGTAGGTATGTCAAGAGGCTTAAGGAAAATATTCTAAACATAACAAAGTAACGACTATGTATATAGTCATTGGTATCAGAATGAGTCACTATAAATAACTCGTAATTAAATAGGCTGGTGGACAAACTATTAATTATTTTAGTAACTAGCAATTTGACAGCGGAGTTTTAAGTAATATAGTCAGAACACTCCGGATTATGATACTACACTCGCGGTTAAATAATACGGGTCGATGACGGGAATCCCTGTAACTTGCAAATTAATAATGGTATATGCATGAAACTAACTTTATATTACAGAGAATTTGAATATCGTATAAAATAAAACCTTAAATGATCTACAACGTAATTAAAAAAAGTTAAAATTCTAAAAACCTCCAATTTGGAGGTAAATTCAATTATCAGTTGTTTTACTTTTGCTTGTTTTCTCACTTTTGTTTCCAATCTATCAAATCAAAATGATAAAAGGCGGAAATTGTCGTCTTTCACCATCATTATTGAATTACTAGGATGTCACTAACACCAGAAGAATCTACGCGTATCGTCACTATGTTAGAAGAAGGCAGAAGTCAGCGAAGTACAGCAAGAACAATAGACGTGTCACTTTATATAGTGCAGCAAGTCGTGAAACGTTTCCGAGAAACTGGGCAGAACATAAGAAGACCAGGAACCGGCAGACTAGATGTACTACGGCTCGAGAGGATCGATTTATTTTTACGACCATATTTCGAAATCGGCACCTCACGGCAGTTGATGTAACAAATCAACTTCGAGAGACCCCTAAAGACGACGCTAGTGTGCGGACTGTAAGGCGGCGGCTCCATGAAGCTAATTTGACTCCGCATAGACCCGGAAATGGTCCAAAACTTGAAAGGGAACATCGGGTAGCAAGATAACGTTTCGCCCGCGAACACGCACAGCGGGGAGACGAAGAATGGGCAAGAGACTGACTCTAACGAATTCAGATTTATGCTGTATGCACATGATGGGCGGCGAAGAGTCTACTGACGGTCAAGGGGATGTTTAATTCCAGCTTGGTTTAAGGAAAAAGTGCCGTTCGACTGTAGATCTGTTATGGAATCTCTTCAGAGAGTCGCACGGAGTTAATGATGATAGAAAATGGCACGCTAACTAGTGCAAGATATGTGGAAGTAATTCTTAATGAGCATGTTAACCCATATTTAATTAATATGGGTGAAAATTTAATATTCATGCATGACAACGCCAAGCCTCATACAGCTCAAATTGTAAATGAGTATTTTCAGGACGTTGGCATCAATCGCATGGCATGGTCCGTGAGAAGCACGGACCTGAATTCAATTGAACACGCTTGGGACGAGCTTAGGAGGTGTGTAAGAAATCGAAACCCGGTCCCAGCTACACTTAGAGACCTGAAACATGCGTTAGTGGAAGAATAGACCAATATCCCGCAAAAATCGCTTAAGAAACTTAATAAATAGCATGCTCATTTGCCTGGCCGCTGTTAGAAAAGCCCGTGGAGGCAATACAAAGTATTAATTTTGTCTTAAAGTTCGTTTTTGTATTGTATGTGAGGTACCAATCATTATTTTTTCAACGTAAAAATGATCGATGTTTTGGTTTTTATGTAATTTTAATAATTGAACTAATAATGTTTCCCAACATTTGGTGTTATTTTGTTAACTGGTAAATTTTCTACAACATACAGTTTCATTCATGCCTCTAGCTCCATTATTTTACGAGTAATTTTAGTTTTTCCTACCGACCCGTATTATTTGACCGCGAGTGTATTAATCTATTACTATCAACATCTTTTGGGGTTTTGTAATAGTCAGTTTCGCCATGTCTGTCTGGCTTTCAAAGCTCTAATTTGGCATGGGTATACAAAATAATATTAAGCACGACAAAATGGTAAAATAAAATCATGAAAAAAATTTCTTAGGGTTTTTTTGGTCTATCGCATGGTATGGGGTGTCGTTAGAAAGGTCGTTCAGAAATATTGTGGGTGTTTCAGAACCATTTTTGGATTCAGGGATCCGTTTGCGAAATATTAAGCTTTAATGTGTGTTAAATAAAATTTTCTTAGACCTATTCACTTAGCTTGAAGGTGCCTACCTGTTGGTATCTTGTTTGCTACTTCCCGAATCTTGACATCTATGAATAGCGCGCCTGATCATCCATATGTTGTACACAGTCAATAAGAACAATATGATATTGACGAAAATTATTACCCCTATTGGTATAATGAAGTATAATTGAACACTTTTCGCTGAAAATTAAGAAGATATATCATTAAGTTAGATGTAAAATAGTATATGTTTTTGTTAACATTTCTATCTGTGCGGCATTTAATTGCTTTTCAGTCAGCCTATAACATTCCTACTGCTGGGACATAGGCCTCCTCTCTGTGAGAGGGAATGGGCCATAATCCACCACGCGGGTCCTCCCCAGCGCGTGTTGGTGGATGTCTCAAAGGTTTATTTTCGTAATATCCAATGTTAGTAAACGTTTTTGTAATAAAATTCAACTATTCCCCAACATTTTCCGTCCGGCCTGTGACTCCGTCCAATGTCGTTCCGTTTTTGCTAGCCGCCATTACTCGGTCCTAAGTGCTCGGCTTTACAACAGGGTGCATCGATTAATTGATATTTACACGTTGACCAAGTTTGCGCTGAAAACAAAGCTAACAAATTGGTTGCTGAATTTGTCTTACGACGATACAGAGGATATTCTAACAATAATCTCATGAATACCTTTCTCTATACTGATACCTGTAATTACTGAGTCACCATAACCTGATTGCATTTAGTTCAATAGTCATTGTTTGTGAGGAACTTTGGCTCCTGAGATACAAGTATCTTTTTACTTAGTTCAGGAACCCGCTGTTCTACCTGTTTTTGACAACCACTTGTACAATCTTCCCTACTGTTTAATTTATGTGTTTCTTCCTTGTACAATAAAGTATTATTATTATTATTATTTATTATTTTATTTTCTGTCTTTGGTGGTCTCGGCCTGTGTGTCTTTTCTTAGGGCTTATGTTCTTTATAGAGAAAAAGAAGATGACAGTGTACTAGTATTTTTATCTTTTTAACTGATACGGTGCCTGAGGTAGCGAGTAGGCAGAGGTGACGCGTCGCGAGAGGTTAGTCATTCGCCCGCTGACGGGGGCAACACACCGCCCGCACCACGCGTTATACCAGCGTATGTATGTCTATTACTAATCAAGTAAGTATACATACCAAAAACGAAGCAGTCGTCGAAGGGTGGTTTGATAATATGCAAATTAGAAAGGTCTATGTTATCCAATGTTGTGACTATAGCTGTCATCAGGAGCGGAGCCCCCCAGGCATACAGACAATACCACATGAACTTCACACGCTCGCCTCGTCGGTTGATGTCACGCCGTTTGCGATGACCTCTGTGAGAGAAACAGTAAACTGATATTAAGAACGGGATAATTGTAATAAGATTAAATAAAATAAGGTTTTTACACTTACAGACATAAAGTATGTTATCTAACGTTTCCGTTAACCTGCAATAATATGGTATGGCGTCCAGCATGCTAAAAAGGTTTTGTTTTTTTGTAAAATATTCACAAAAATTCTTAAATTGATACGGAAAAGAAACACTCTGTACACGCACACTAATTGTCACACATGTTTTTCTACGTTGACGTACAAGTGTGCGTGTACAGAGTGTTTCTTTTCCGTATCAATTTAAGTTTTTTTTTGAATATTAAAAAAAAAAACAAAACCTTTTTGCATGCTGGACGCCATACCATATGATTGCAGGTTAACGTATCAATTTAATAGTTTTGTGAATATTTTACTAATTACCTATCTCAGACCAAATAAAAAAACCAAGACAGAGCTCTGCTGCTCAGTGAAGCATGCCAAAACTACACCACTGCTCTGTGCATACACGCTCAAACACACACATTTACAATCAAACTACACCAAAATATGTGCACACATGTTTACGAAGCCGGCCTCGTGTCACTGTTGACCGCGCTCTGTCTTGGTTTTTCATTTGATCTGAGTTACCTATATATATAAAAAAGTATTTTTGTGTTGTAATATTTTTTTTGCATGTATGGACGATATACTATGGGTTAACGGGAACGCCATTTGTTAGTTATACTGTATAAATAAAATCCGAAGGATATAATTTAGGCGCCTGAATGAAATTGAGAAGGGGGCGTTGCTGGTAACATTTTGTCATACTAAACTTATTCTATGACTTTTTTGAAATTGTCATAGAAATAGTTTTTTGACTTCGGCCACGCGCCAAAAGATTCTTGTACCGTTGATTAGTGATATTAGTTAAACTTCAATTACCTTAATGACCACCAAACGTCAAAAGACATAACGTTCAACCAGAAGAAACTCGATATCGCAGCGAAATACAGCATTGGAGCTAAAATAAATTATAAAATTCGATTTTAGCTATAGAAATAGAATTTAGGTACACATAATATAAATAACAGGATAACACCAGAAAATGACAGCAAATAACAAGTGTTATTTCTATTTATACATTCTGTAAATAATAAATAGATAAGCTTATTTATAAGCTTAGGTATTTGTTATTTTTCAAATGTTATCTTGAACGTAAGGGCCCCAACACACGTAGTACAACCACAGCACAACGACAACACGTGGACGGGCGCAAATTTGTAGGAACATGATTAGTTTATTTATGTACCCCATTTGGCCGTCAAAACCGTGTGTGTGATACCGACCATATTATGGTCACGTCGCAACCACCAGAACAAACACAACGTTGTTGTACTCGACCATTTGATTTGATTTTGTATTTACCACAACGCAACACATTTTGTCGCTGCGATGTGGTGTGGTGTGATCGGGCCCTAAATCCGAAATGATCAATGGAGTATGATAAGCTCTATTTGAATGATGTTATTTTAGTCTGTAAAATACTTCAAAAATATTTTGAAACTCGATGTAGAGTATGCGCCACCACTGAAGGACGGAAATCCCTTTGACGCGGCGCTAGTGTCTACGCCATTGCAACAAATTCTAGGTTTGTCTTCTTTCGTGACACACACTCTAGTCGGAGTTTCTTGACTAATCTGAGTAGAAATAACGTAACAAACTCAGTATCTTTTAAAGTCTAGACATTGAATTGGTCAGATCATGTGAGGACCATGCAGATTAGCGTCTGAAATAGTATGATTTTAGATCGTCATAATTCTAAGTTTGTTTCTTTGTTACGCTTTCACGCTAAAACGGCCGAACGGATTTGGATGAAATTTGGCACAGGAGTAGACCTTGACCTCGAGAAGGTCATTTTCACTTTTTATCGACATAAAACGCGGGCGAAGCCGTGGGCGAAAGCTAGTTAAAAATAAAAAAAAAACATGGCTTACATATAATTTTACAGTGCTTCGTTGTCAATGATTTGTTCGTCAGATATAATACGATTTTTACTAAAAATGTGACGAGAATGGATGCGGTGTAGGCCATCAGTACTAGGCCTATGAGGTTCTGCAGCTTGGGAAGCAGAAAGTACACCACCAGCACCAAGATCAGGAAGAACGACGATACCAGCAATCCTGGAAATTAGAAACATTAAATGGAACAGTCCGTGCAGTTGACGAACCACGGAACTGGGACTATATTAATATCGCCATGCCCTTTTTTATTGGACCTGTAAAACATTTTGCTTTAAACTAGGGTTTCCGAGCGGTGACCGCCACATAACGGCCGCAATGACGGCTGTCATGATGAAAATGACAGCAGCGCAGCGGGGTTTGACTTTCCTAGGATGACACACCTTATTTTCATAAATAACGTTTCAGTGTCAGTCATTTGCTGTGTTTTTGTTTTTGAGGGGCTCGTGGCGTATTACTAACAGCAGCACCGGTCGATTTTCTAGGTTAAGCAACGCTTGCCAAGGTCTGTCCGTGGATCGGTGACCATCCTTAACGTATGACCTCCCCGATAGACCTCTCCTTGACTCGGAAAGCACGTTAAGCAGTCGGTCCCGGCTGTCAATTGTAGATCTTTGACACCCGTTACGGGTCTTCAGAAGCCCGAAAGTCTGACAACCAGTTTTGCCAAGAGATGTGTTGTGGAGGCCAGATAGGCAACGCTCCATGTTATACCTACGGGAATCCAGCTGCAGCCAGTTAGATTGGAAGCCGACCCCAACATAGTTGGGAAAAGGCTAGGCAGATTGATGGAAGTAATTATGTGACAGTGGTAAAAAAGTCTCACTTACCCACTAACACAAATATTGATTTCTTGTCTTCATCTTTTGGTTCTGCATTGTATTCTCTTACGATGAGTTTTACTACTGGTCTTTTGTTTAGTATAGTTAATTTGAAGTCTATACAATATTCCAGCCTGTTAATGTCAGACCATGATTTCGATCCGCCTGTGTCTTGCATCTTTATCGATCCATCCTGGAAACATGTGAAAGTTTTAGTTACCCATTTGAAGTTGAAAGACAGTTGAAAAACCCCAGACCGGCCTCGGCCAATCTCAACCAAGTACGCAGGCAATATGATAATGGACAAGTGTGTGCGCAAACACAGGTCCCTAGCTCTCTTAGTCCGACGAGACAGCAGGCCGACACGACCGGGGAGATATTTCAGAACTCCGCGCAGCTGATTGAGAAAGTCCTGATGAGAAAACCCAAATTCAAACTCGAAGCATTTATTTAAATTAAACCATTTATAGGCACTTTCGATTTGTCAAAGAGTCGGTCAGTTAGTCAGAAAATTGAAGCTAGTTACCCATTCCAAAACATAGATCTCTATGGAGAAGAACGGGCAAGAACCTCCAAGGACACTCTTTTAAAATATGGATGTAGATATTACAAAATCCTGGGTACAGTATTCTTGTTGTGGCTTCTATATGTGAGAACAATGAAAAACACTCTTCCACCCCTAGAGGAATTCAGAGAAAACGCTGGAGCGACTAGCTGGATATTACAGGAAGAAAATTATGGACTCGATTAGCAAGAGATAGAGAAAAATGGAAAGAAATGGAGGAGGCCTTTGCCAATGGGTACACAGACTAAGACAGACGGTGTCAACAATAGAATTATTTAAATTTTATTGTAATTACAACCTTATGTACCTACAACTTGTTAATAATTTTATTTTAGTAGGTAGCATAAGTTTTCAAATGGTCTGAATAAATGGCTTTTGTTATTTTTTTTATTATTATTAACCCATGGCTTAATGCCAAGAGGTTAGGTTTTGTGGTGGGCCCTAAAAGCTATGCCTGAGAATACTCTTGTTCGGCCGATTGTAATACCAACGAGTTCAGTGTAATTTAAGGGCTCGGGTTTCAGGGAAATTCGACAAAGTAGCCCGCGAAATTCAAATTTAATTTTGCGGGCTACTATGAAGGTATCTCCTTGCCTTGTACTTGTAGCTGCCTACAAATACAGGAGGAGGTATCTTGCCTCATATTTTTATTACTTAATGTAAAGAAAAAAGAAAAAATCTTAAATCAGGCACGGTCCGAGGGGGGTCCTGGGGGTCATGACCCCCCCCCAAAATCGTTCAAGCTGTCGAGAGACTGAATGATTTCCGTGCTTTACTAACTAAAAACTGTAGGTACTTGAGCCACAGTGACCCCGATGGGCTTATACAAAAAAAAGTTTTTAGAGTACTTATCAATTAGGTATAACCATTTCCCTAGAAATATTCTTCGGCACCAATGGTGACCCCACAAAATCTTGGGCTGCGACCCCGCCTGTCTTAAATGTTCATCACTGACAGACAACACACAGCCAAACCAGCCTCCTTCCAAAACGAAAATGAGAAATACGGAAGAGTTTTTTTAAAATTCATTACATAAACCGATTAAATAGTATGGGGCTGAAAATTTGTATGGAATTTGTCATTTTTACCGATGGAAAATACCATCGGGTGCGATAGTGTACTAAATAAGATGGAATAAAGAAAAAAAGTTACCACTAAAACAAAAAAAAAAAGTTACTTCTAAAACAAAAAAAATAAGTTACCTCTAAAACAAAAAAATCATTTGTTATTTCATGTTCAGACGTGCAGCTTTTTACATCTCTATGATTTTTAACGAAAACGAAATTCTTTTTCGATTCCTTTTTAGTATTTCCGTCCCACGAAAATAAAATAATCTTGGAATAGTCGACTTCTGAAGCCATGTACGAAACCTTTTTAAATTTTTGAAACATTCTCTTTGTATTGTTGCATGTAGCATTCGGAGCAAACATTTCACCTTCACCGCAGCACTTCTCGATACACAAATGATCAGAACAATATTTCAACACATCGATTCGATTACTGTTAATATTTCTGTAATCATTTTTACACGTAGTTTTGAAATCCACTTCACTTTTTGCAACACTCAGCATTAGAAGAAACAAAAAAGGTTTATAGGCAAACATTTTATCAACGTTTAGGGAGAAATTGTAAATATTCCTAACATTACTAACTAATAAAGAACAATGACAATTTAGTACCTATCACGTCTAGTGCGGTCTGTCCACTAAGGACAATAGACACTTAATGCGGCTTACAGGACAATTCAATTTCAATTTTCCTGTTATTATGTCAACAGTATTTTCCCACCCTTAAACTTTTCAAAATTTCCAATTATTTTCAAACATTTCTGTCAACTGCAAATGAGAAATGGAAATACCTACTTACACCGTGTACAAAGATAAAAATAAAAGTGATATAAAAGATAAAATATAGATATTATTATTAGGTATATGAGTATAATCACGTACACACACTAAATGTAGAGCTTAACTCAGAATTTATATGTTGTTTCTGACATTCTTATACAAACCCGCGAATTCTGGCGCGTGGAAGTAGTAAAAATTTGCAATAAACTAAAATAACATCCATATTTTTTATAAAACTCCCTCGGCCTCTGACGCCGACGCCATCACCCGCCCGCGATCAAAAGTCCTTTTGACTTTTTTCTCGGCTCCTAATAGCGTGATGTTAAATAATGATAATACCTTCAACATGAATCACTCCGTCCATTAGTGAAAGCCGTGTAAAAATCCGTTCGGTAGTTTTTGATTAAGGCGAATCACAGACGTAGCTATAATATAATTAAAATATAAATCATATTACGATATATTTTCCAAAGTAATCTTCAAGTGACCAGGTATATTAAATATTTATATTACGTCACCAAAATAAGTGGATAGATATAGCAAGACACATTAATATAATTTTAACTTAAAGGGATACTTCTATTTAATATACTGTTTGCTTGTTTTTATTGCACGATGTGGTCTTTTATAATTGAGGGAGTACATAGATTGTTGTTCTTGTCTTTGTATTATAGCATGTAAGGAGTATACTTTGTTGTAGATCCTAATAAGATAAAAAATAAAAATAATATATCGGGTGTAAAAACATGCTTATCGAGGCCGAATGTTACTTGTTATTCCTATCATTGTGATCATTTTTTTGTTCTGGACCATACCTGGGAACCTTCTGGCTACGGAGATAATTATTGAAGGTCAAAGTTTCAACTTTTTCAGACGTTTTATAAAGAACGAACCCTGAACCATTGCATGCAATAAACACAACGTTTAGCGTGCGTTACGTTGCGCATTACCGTGAACAGTGATTCTTCACACCAAAAATAAAAGTCGTTTCCCAGCGATTATTTTTGTGCTATGTTACTTAATTTAATATCCTACTATAATATAATAATATTATATATTCTATTATAAATATATATAATATATCTATATATATATATAATATATCTATATATATATATATAATATATAAATATTATAAATGTGAAAGTTTGTGTGTTGGTGTGTTTGGATGTTTGTTACTCAATCACGCAAAAACGGCTGAATGGATTTGGATGAAATTTGGCAAACAGATAGTTTATAACCTGGATGAACACATAGGATACTTTTTATTCCGATATTCCCACGGGATCGAGACTTACGCGGGTTAAACCGCGGGGCGCATCTAGTAGGTACATAATGCGTAGTTAACAGCTATGTGATGGGTCTTTTTACACCCTGCCTAGAAAGTGCCTCAGCTGCCGGCACCATATCCCGAATTGGCTGCCAGCGCCGGTTGCTGAATCGGCTGCCGGCGCTGACTTTGGTTGTCAATTTGGCATATGGAGTAGATAGGCGGGGTAGGCCATAATGAAACATAAAGTAAAGCATTTTTATTTCCATAATCAATCATTTCTATATTCCAGTAATAAAGTAGGTACTCCCCGGAATCGAACTTACGTTACGTTAGATTAGGTAAAATATTTTTACAAAAAAAAAATTTGGTTAAGTTAGAACTGTGACCTGCATGAGCCGAGCGAGCGAAGCAAGCGGTGCTGGGGCAGCGGTCGGCGAGTGCCAAAAACGACTAGAATGTATAGTAAAAATTACTTTAGGTTTCCATAAAAGCCGCGCCGGTGTCCATTACGGGAGCCGGCGGCGCCGGCAGCCGATGTTTTTAATGTCGGCTGCCGGCAGTAATGTCACCGCTGGTCCCAATGGTGTTATTTTTGGTAGCCGGCGCATGCAGCGGAGGCACTCCCTAATAGGTATATATTATGGTATACTATATCGCAGACCAAATGAGGGCAAAAATATATATTATGGCATCTATAACTACCGTGTGTGGTGTGGTGGCTTGCTATAGTCGCTTTTCGTGTTTGACTGTATGTCTGCGGTGTTTTTCTAATCCACGCAACTTTTGATGAGATTTTCACCATCGTTTAGATAATTTATTCCGGAAGATTTATGTGTAGGTATAAAACGTTAATTTAATATTAAAGCTACATATAACTAAGAAATTTGGATGTATTATCAAGTCGTAAAAACTGTGCGGTGTAGCAGCGGGACTCAAACTCAAACTCAAAACATTTATTTCAAATAAACCAATTACAGGTACTTTTGAATTGTCAAGGGGTCGGTCAGTCAGAAAGATGAAGCTAGTTGCCCATTCCAAAGCGTAGTAGGTTCCTATGGAGAAGAACGGGCAAGAAACTCCACGGACACTCTTTTAAATCAGAATATTGTTACAATATATTGGTTACATCATTTATGTTCAAATTATACATGTGAGTAGGTACAATGTAGAGAAACGTGCACGTTAAAAGAGTTCGTAATACAACGATAAAAAAGAAACAAAAGAATTCAAAAATTAAAATTAATTAAAATAAGCCATGGCAGCTAAGAGATGACCAGTCCCTACTGACGGCGCCCGTTCACGGACATGACGCATGGATCAGCGCCATTCAGCTCAACCATTTTGAAGGGAACTTAATGATCCAACACACACCCCACCTTACCTATGAAATTGCCGTTTTGTATGAAAAAAATTAAACGAATTTTTTTCATGAATTTTTTATTTGTATTAATCGAAGTAATCACCCATGCAATCAATGCATCTTTGCCATCGCAGTGGCAGTTTATTGATGCCCTTCTTAAAGAAATCAGCTGGACGGGAGGCAACAAATTCTTCAAAGGCATTTTGTACTGCCTCTCGGGTATTGAATTTTTTTCCCGCCAAGAAGTTATCCAAATTCTGGAAAAAGTAGTAGTCTGTAGGCGCAAGGTCTGGTGAGTAGGGCGGATGACGGAGAGCTTCCAACCCCAGTTCTTGCAACTTGGAGACCGTCTGCTGTGCAGTATGAGGTCGCGCGTTGTCGTGCAGGAGCAGCGGAGACGAGCGATTGACCAATGCTGGTTGGAGATGCGGCAGCTTCTCCATCATTGTGTTCAGTTCTTCACAGTACACATCTGCAGTAATGCTCACCCCGTTTGGTAAGAAGCTGTGATGAATCACACCGGCGCTAGACCACCAAACAGTGACCATCACTTTTCTAGGGGTAAGTTTTCGTTTAGGGCATTTTTTAGGTGCTGAACCAGGATCCAACCAACTTGCTGAGCGCTTGCGGTTATCAAACAGAATCCATTTTTCATCGCAGGTAACAATGCGGTTCAAAATTCCTTCATTTGTGTGTCTGTTGAGCAGTGCAAGGCACGTCTCGACGCGTACTTCGCGCTGGCGATCATTGAGTTCGTGGGGCACCCATTTGTCAAGCTTTTTTACCTTGCCAATTTGACGCAAATGGACCAATATTGTTTTGACGCTAACGTCGAAAGCTGCTGCTAATTCAGCCGTAGATTGTGTATCATCAGCTTCCACAATCGCCTTTAATTCGTCATTGTCGACCAAAGTCTTCGGACGATCGCGAGGTTCATTTTTCAGGTCGAAATTTCCAGAACGGAAGCGAGCAAACCAATAACAGGTGGTGCGTTGGTTTGTAGTGTTAGCTCCATAAACGTCGTTGATGTTGCGTGCCGCTTGTGCCGCGTTGCTGCCACGACGGTACTCATATTCCATAATTACTCGAATTTTTAACGTATCCATGATGACGAAAAAGATTGAAATGCGATGAAAATGTAACACTAATCAATAAAGAAATGACTACTTTTGGAAAAAAAAATCCATGTTTTTAAAATAAAATTAATTTGAAATTAGAATTCTTAGCCAAACAAAAATTATTTTGATTTGAAATGGCCAGTACTGCAGAACGGCAATTTCATAGGTAAAGACCTAATATTAATATATAGGAAGTGCCTCTGCTGCCGGCGCCGGTTGCTGAATTGGCTGCCGGCGCTGACTTTGGTGGTCAGTTTGGCGTATGGAGTAGATAGGCAGGGTAGGCGTAATTAAAAAAACATGTAATAGAGCATTATTTTTTTTCCATATTCCAGTATTAAAGTTATAAAGTACTACCCGAAACCGAATTAGTAAGATTAGGTTGTATAATTTTAATCGCAAAAAAGGTTAGGTTAGGTTAGAACTGTGACCCCCAACGGCCAAAAAAGACTAGAATTTGCAGAATAACATATTTTAGTTACGGTTAGTTAGTTGGGGTTCTGAATACTGGAACGGTTTCTATAAACGCCGCGCCGCCGGTGACCATTATGGGAGTCAGCGGTGACATTACTGCAGTAATGTCACTGCCGGTTCCCAATGGCGTTATTTTTGGGAGCCGGCGCCGGCAGTGGAGGCACTCCCTAATATATATTATAGCTACGTGTGGCGGGCAGTGAGGCAGACGAGACCGACAGGGGACTCTGTTTTATATTTATGTAGTGTTAATATACCTACGTTAACATCTGTTTCAATATTATTAGTCATTTAACATTAATAATAAAGGAGTCACAATACGCACAATTTACGAATATGGTATACTCGCGGTTGACGTGCATTGTGTTAACGTGTGATGGGGTTAACAGCAAAGGGTTTTTTATGGGAAAACCACACAGAATAAACCATAAATGACCTACATATAATAAGCAAGCAAACAGTGGAACGTTTCTTTGTGAGATAACACTAAAGTCATCAGTCAAATTGCCTACATTTCTTTCTTATTTCTCTTTGCAGGTCTGCTGGAAGAAATTTCTTAAGAAATAAGCAGTACCTTTGTACTCATTTTATAATTATGTCGTATCTCTATGTATTTTACTGTGTGTACATAAATAATAAAATAAATAAATAAAGTACCAAGTTGAATAAAACCTTTTTACCTCAGCACCACAACAAGCAGGTTTTGCTGTCTACAGACAGTGTGCAAAATTCAATTTTGGTGCGAGCGTGAGACAAAGTAACTTTTTAATTATTATTTTTTGTAAATTCCGAGAACATGTCATGGGTCTGGGTCCACAAAATTCGAAATATTTTAATTTCACTTTGTTCTGTCACTTTTACTTCGATACGAAAAAAGTGAGAGATAGAAACAAGTCGATTCGAAGTTCGATTTTAATTTCGATATCTAGTAGGCCCAAAAAAGAAACAAACAATTAAACGTTCGGATACACATACAGGTTTTAAATGTAATAAGTAATTTAACTTTAATTTATTTATTTTGTTCGTTTTACAAATATACATGTGGTTTGTTTACCATGTGGTTTACGTTTACCATGTTGTATTTTTACCTTTAGGTATTAATATGGGTTTAAATATGAAATTGCCGTTTAAACGTACTGGCCACTTTGAATTAAAATTAAACTTGCATCACGGTGTGAGATTCCAGAGTGATTTTTTTTTATAAGATTCGATTTTTGTTTTTGCATTCAGCTTTTAACAGTAAATATAGATAGTAGGGTGTACTCACCGCGTGTTGAAGCTTGCCTTACCTACCTTGTTGAACCTGTAGAAATGAAGGGGTTTCAATACGAAATGCCTTCACTCAGTTTGTTGAGTCCAGGTCCCCAGAGTTCTACCGCAAAGGCATGAATGACTTTCCTAGGAGATGGCAGAAATGTGTAGACAATGGGGAAAATACTTCGATTAAATAAATATATTTTACCTCAGAAAAAAAATGGTTTCCGTTCTTCAGTACAAAACAGCAAATTCATATTTAAACCCGTAATATGTTCCCCTAATATGTTCTAATATCTCATATGTTCTCGCTGCTGAGGTGAAAAGTTGTATGTGTTACACGAGACCAAAGTTATTTGCATCTCGTGCCTTTGAATCCCTCGCTGTGCTCAGGATTCTAACGTAGAAATCAATTAATATAGAGAGTCATAGAAATCAATTAAAGTAGAATTCAATTATAGAATCCTTCGCTTACTCGGGATTCAAAATCAACACTCGCACCAAAAAACAACTTTGCTCTCTTGTTGCACAAATAACTATTTTCAGCTGCTCACAGTCTTTATTACAGACTTGCTTGACGTCTTTATGTCTGTGTTGCTTTGAAACCATCTTATTGAATGTCCCAAACTTGCGTATGATTACCTATGATGATGCAACGTGCAGCCAATCCTGCTAGCTGCCAACTGCATTAGCTTAGGGAACGCGCGATTTTTTAACGCGACGATTTTTTATTGCGCTTTGGATTTTCAACTCTCACCTAGAGTTGAAAAGTTGAGTCGTGCATTGAGAATCCAACAGAGTGGATTTTCAGACTGTTGGAATTTCAACTCTGGGCGCTAAGCAGTGCGTTGAAAATCCAGCGTGCAATAAAATATCTCCGTGTTAAAAAATCCCCCATGGGTATGAGGGCTTACTGTAGACGAGACGAGGACAAGTAATCGAGAAATTATCTTCTTTGGATGACCCGTTACCTATCTCTGGCAATTTTAGACCACCATTTTATTTAGAAATAATGCTTGATTATTGCTCTAGTTGTGTGTAAACCTATGTTATGACAAATCACTTATCTTTATCAGCAGCACTCCTTTTGCCTCATCCAAGTTCGTGTATCGTCTTATCTGTACCTAAGTACATACATGCACTTATCTTTACCTATTTATCGCCAACTACTTGATAATAATATTCATTCAGGCTAGGGTAGCCCCCGAAATTCAAATATGCTTACGTTTTTTGCAATTTGCAGGTCAGTATCAGGTTGTTCGTTAATCTAAATATGATTCGCGGACGTATCAAATAATTATTTATAAAATTATAATCGTAAAAATCACAATATAAACTCACTAAGTTCATTATAAGCCTATTGAATGACTATTTTATTAAATTATGACATTTTAGGATATTTTTAACTTATGGAGTTGTATAGCTGATTCTAATGATTATAATTCTGAAGTCGCGAATCATATTTAACCTTTGGTCGGAACGTGGATCTCGTTGAGAAACAATGGATTTTTTATTGTGTCTGTAATTACGGTATACGACTGGTTAAATCAACACACAACCTGACACTAACCAGTAATTTGCAAAAAAACGTAAGAAAATTTGAATTTCGCGGACTACTCTGATGCTTCAGTCACCGCTCATCATGCGGCACGGCGCGGCATGGCGTGGTGGATTTTCGTAAGAGGAAATGATTTTGAATCTTATTTTCATACTATTAACACTCACATTTCGTTGATATCGTCACTTGCCCCTCAAGTGACGATATCAACGAAATGTGAGTGTGACTTGAGCATACCGCGGGAGTAGCCGTTAAAAACTATGGGTTATTCAGATATTATTTCATTATTTTACCTGTTATAAATTATCAATCACTTCAGGAAATAACAAGTATAGGTGTATAATAATTAGTAAAATAAATTTGGCTCTGTGGTTTTTGATAAAGAAATAACACACCATTATCAGTCCATGTACCTATGCGTTACATCATGTAAATAGTTAAGGTAAACGCAGCTTTAAACAACCCATAAAAAAAAAACTGATATTAAGGCTTCAACAGACAGGGGCGACGCGACAGCGCGATGCGGCCTCCGTAGAACAATTTCTATGAAAACTTCATGGAAATTGTCCCACCAGAATCGCGTAGCACCGTAGAAAGAAGAAAGAAAGAAAGAAAAATAGGTTTATTTGTCACAGAAACACGTGCTTAAAAAGAGATAACAGTAATCAACAATATTAAACAAACAAAACAAAAACAAAATTGGTCTAAGTACAAATATGAGACCACGAGTATAAATATAAATAATTAGCACGTCATGACTGTGACAAGAAGGCTTCCACTCAGCATGATGCTGCGCTATGGGGGACCCACAGCTCAGCGCTGATTTTCAGTGGTCACCCGAAAAAGACGTACGGAAATCAGGTTCAACAGATTTGTACATATTAAATAGGTAAAGAATAAAATAAACATATAATATAATATAACTTTAAGCTAAACGAATCAAATGAATAAATATTATTAAATAGGCGTAGCGTCGCGCCTTTCTGCCTTTACAGATTCATTAGGTAATTTAATTTACATTTTGAACAGCAGCCGTAGAATTAAAATCAAATTTGAAAATCAATTGGGAAATTCATATAAATCTCATTTGGAAATTTTGCTGAGCGTTTTTGAACAGCGAAATATTTGACATCTATTTGCGACGTTGCCGACTTTCAGAATAAACGCTACGATAAACAATACTCTGTCTGAGACTCTCTGTCCTTAGAACCTAGACAAAGTGGTAATCTATAAAGCAATAACGATGATGGAAAGGTGTAAAATGTGGGTTCGCGCGATTATGCGATCGTCGCGTTTATAATTATGACAGATTATAATTATGTTTTTGTTCAGAATACCGAAAAGCGCCCTCTGTCCTGTTTCAACAGATAATACATTAAATTAAGGATTTACCGATTACTCCCCATACAAGAAATGTATTTTTTTTCGTTTTTTTTTGCCCGTTAATATAGTACGGTGGTACGGAACTCTTCATGTTCGAGTCAGACTCGAACTTGGCCAGTTTTTGTCTTTCTATTATTGGAATCAAGAGACTGCTACCACCGACGGCCCGAGTTGATTGCTTGTCTGTCGTTTTAAATTGGATACAAATAGCAAACATAAATTGTATAATCGATTTGTTCGGTAGGTAGGTAGGTACTTGTATAGTTTCCTCTATTTATTTGAGTTTAGAGGGAAAACATGAGTAGGTACTGTGTTGTTTGTAATCATAAGAATAACCTGTGGGATGAGGTCATTTAAATTGACGTCAGTGCTGTTCACGGTATTCCTGTTGGCTGAAGGAGGGAATGGTATGCTTCGTATATTTTTTGTTTTTTAGGGTTGCCTACCCAAAGGGTGCCAACGCGACCCTTTGACTTAAGTCGCTTTTCGTGTTTGTCTGTATTTCCGCTTTGTTCGTCTAAACCACACACCAGATTTTGAGAATTTTCGTTTAGAGAATTTATTCCGGAAGGTAATATACACATAAACCTTCCGGAATAAATCCTCTAAACGATGGTGAAAACCTCATCAAAATCTGGTGTGTGGTTTAGACGAACAAAGCGGAAATACAGACAAACACGAACACCAAATTGAATTTATAATATGTATAGATATAAATGAGCAAATGTAAATATGAGTTTCGTACTATTAAAAACCTTATTTTAATTTTGATAATCTTGATATTCGAAACGCCTGTTTTAATTAGCTAAGTTTACTTGCGGTCTGTGAGTTTTAACCGCGGCAACGAAATGATAATTTGAGGATAAGGAAAAAAGTCTAGTGGTACACAGCGCTATGTAACCGCTCTAAATAAAAAATCGTGGTGTCGTGGGTAGAGATGGGCGGTGGGAAAAAACCCATGTTTTAACCCATTTTGGGTTAAAACCGGGTGTTTATGTGGGAAAAAACCTAATTGACGGGTATTTTCAATATCTACACTAATACAATAAAGCTGAAGATATTTTTTGTTTGTTCCAACGCGGTAATCTGTGGAACTACCAGAAGGATTGTAAATAATGATTCTTCATTAAAAAAAAACATAAACAGTTTAGTATGAGTAGCGAGCAGCTTATTGGTCGCCAAAAAGTTATATCTGTAAGTGTTTTTATTGAATTTTATATATTTAGACTACACTATGTCGTATCATCTGCCTAGCCTTTTCCCAGCTATTTTGGGGTCGGCTTCCAGTCTAACCGGGTGCAGCTGAATACCAGTATTTTACATGGAGCGACTGCCTATCTGATCTCCACAACACAGTTACTGGGTAACACGATACCTCTTGGTAAGACTGGTTGTCAGACTTTCGGGCTTCTGACGACTCGTAACAACTGTCAAAGATCTAAAAATGACAGCTGGGACGAACGGCTTAACGTGCTTTCCGAGGCACAGAAGGGTCTAGGTATGAAAAGATTGACCCATCCATGGATCAACCGCGGCAAGCGTTGCTTAATTTGATTGATCGGCCCGTGCGTCTGTTATTTCTTAGCTACAAGCCTCTATGTATTTCATGTATTAATTACAAAAATAAATAAAGTTAGTTATCAGTTTATCACAGACATTATTTTATCATTTTATGAATCATTTTTCATGCTATAAACCTTACCATCTCTACTTATTTATTACTTTACCGTACCATCTGAAACATTGCTGCAATGACGCACTGCACTACTACATTTTACGTACCCAAGCAAATTTTGAGTATGAATAATTAAGTAGTGGGTCACGTCATTTCAACTAAGATTAACTAACTAGCAGTATAGCTTTGCTAGTTAATTAAGGCAAGTTTGTGTTTTCTTCGAACCTGTGACATTTATAACTTAGTGAATGAAATGATAAAGCTAACATTGCTGTATCCACGGCTACACATCAAGCAATAGGATTTCCGTACAATGCGAGGTCAGCTTATACTGGAAATGTATAGCTTGATGTGTAGCCATGGTACGTAAAATGTGGTAGTGCAGTGCGTCATTTCAACCTAGACAAGCCCTAACTAGTAGTAATAACGTTTAAAAACTATGTGCTATTTGAATGTATGTGTATCTAAACATTACATAAGCTAAATTGGAAAAACCCGAATATTTTCCCAATCGGGTATTTTCCCGGGAATTTTCCCTCGAATTTACCAACTTTTGGGTTTTTTCCGGGCAAATTCCCATCTCTAGTCGTGGGCCACCCGGTTGCGTAAATACAAAGGCGGATGGAATACAGACAGTATAAAAGCTGTTCTGTAATCAGTAACGCAGCCGCGTCCGTATGAATAAAATATTACAAAAACGATTACACCACAGACATTTGAATACTGTCTGCGATGTGATGTGTGGCTCCGAAAGACAACTGCAATACATCTCAAAAGTTCCTACTCTCTGTGTCTACACTGAGGTCATCAAACTTGCTTGCGAGTTGCGACGTGACGTACCTTGCGCTAATACTGCTAAGCCATTCACAAGATAACGCAGCACAGACTATGGGTGTCTGTGTTGCACTCGCCTTTGTATTTACGCCACCCGATTGGAACAAAGGTCCATTCGCTGTATATTATGTATTAATACAGAGCCATCTAGTATAGACTCAAGTTTCAAGTTTTTGTTTTTTGATACAGAGACATCTAGTATAAGTTTTTAGTAAGCTAAAAACTTATAATTTTACTAGATGGCTCTGTGACCCTTGAAACTGACTTTTTCGGACATAACGCTTTTTCGTTACATGACGATTTCTGCCAGTTTACTGCTACCGTAAGCCGCGTTGAAGATCTTCATTCCAATAACTTCAGGAAATAAAAAGGAGATAACAATTATGGATCTACCTACTTACTTAATCGATTTAATTAAAATATTTGTAATTAATTGTGGCAGTGATCGAACGTCGGGTAAAAATTGGAAGACTTGACGAATTTTGTTCATAGAATGGTTCCGAGCAAAAAATATAAAAACTCAAATTAATTTTGTAAATCAGTTAGGTACACCATATTTCAGGTTATTGGTTTGTTCCCCGCCTGTAATACCAAAATTCTACAGATTATAAGTAATGCTTGCTTTTCTCTTTTAAGTTATGCGTGTTTGCAGGCGGGTTTTTCATTTTTTAAATAATTTTCTTTATTTCAAGCTTTTTGGTTTCATTATAATACATATTATTGGAATTGACTCATTACTAGCTTTTATTTGATACCAATATTGTTGTATTGTTTTTTTTTAACCTTCCCCGCCCTCCTTTTGTATTTGTAGAAGTAATATATAAATATTAAATATATAGCCTATGTCACTCCCACAATTAAGGCGAATCTAACGACACCTCATTTAAAATCCATCAAGCCGTTTAGGCTACGGAAAGAAATAGACATACATACATACTTACTTATAATTATACATACTCTCGAAAAACATTACCCTCCTTCTGGGGCAGAGGGCAATCCCGCGCGATCTATAAAATGGGTCATAGCGAGAAACACTGTAATTATTTTGAAAACATTGTAAAAGGCATTTATTTTTAAACTCAGATCAATAAAAACTTTTTAGTAAAGTACTTTTTTATTGACCAATAAAAAGTTCTTTAATATTGGTCTGAGTAGTCGTGGGGTTTCTTACAGGCTCTTCTCCATAGGAAAATACCAATTGGAATCGTATGCACTTAGCTTCGGACGATAAATAAGTGCCCCTGTAGGTTTATGTGAAATAAAATATTTTGATCAAAGAAATCAATGATTGAAAATGGGGATTCAACGAAATCGATATTACCTACTGACTCTGCCTTCACTTTATTAAAGATCTTAGAAAATATTTTGTGTGTCCGCAAGAACTTAGGACTTTCCAAAGTCATGCGTCATGTTCGTGAACGGGCGCCGTGATCGTCAGTGTGACTGGTCATCTCTTAGCTGCCATGGCTTATTTTCATTTTTGAACTGTTTTTATGTTATAATTGCGGACGCTTTTAAAATGCTTTCTACATTGTTCTTACATGTATAATTTCAACATGAATGATGTAACCAATTTTTTTGTATCAATTTTTATTTTATTTAAAAGAGTATCCATGTAGTTTCTTGCCCGTTCTTCTCCATAGGTACCTACTACGCTTTGGAATGGGCGACTAGCCTCATATTTCTGACTGACTGACTCCTTGACAATTCAAAAGTGCCTGTAAATGGTTTAATTGAAATAAATGCTTTGAGTTTGAGTTTGATTATAAGCGATTTTCAGAATATAAATAAAGGCAGTAAGTTAAACTTGATTTTGGCAAATTGACAACAATTCGCCAATTGACAACAATAAAATTGTACGTAAATTCCACTGATACATTCCATTCTCAACCAGCAGATCTAATTGCGTAACTTATTTTCGTAACCGATTTGACTAATTTTTCATTTTGACAGTTCATTATCATTCATTGTTGTTGAGCAGATTTTTTTTTCGGTTTTTCACGCAATGGATTAGTCATTTCTTTCAAACCGGTGCAGATTCTGATTGATCTCGCAATTAGGGTGCATAATGTGTTTACAGTTGTTTGAAATGGTTATGGTAACACGGAAAATTCTGGTAGTGTTTTGTATATTTTCTTGAGAAAACATTTCATTGGCTTCGAGTCTGATGAACGATTTGACTGAATGTTCGACTGCTTGTTCACAGCTAACAGAAAGTACTGCAGAAACAGATGGCAGTGCCCTGCAACTTTGGCGGATCATTCTTGCGATTGTGTGTCTATGTACAGTGACAAGATCATCGGGAGATGCGAGTGCAAAAAAATTGCTACAAGACACAGCTTGCACAAAACCCTCGCTTTGCATGCAAGAAACCAGACCTAGAACTCTGTAATATAACCAATACCAGTAATAATTCAAGTATTGTTTATATTTTAAGATAGGTGGAATTAGTTATTGCATGGTTGTTGCGGTGTAGGGTACAATTCCATAACCGACCGCAGGTGGCAGCAGCAGGCGACGTTTCGCCGCAACACGACTGGTTTCTAAGTAAGTATTTCTCTGAAATACCTTCCGTAGCTAGCGATACGTCGGAGGTACGACGGAGGTATTTCAGACAAATACTTACTTAGAAACCGGTAGTTTCGCGGCGAAACGTCGCCTGCAGCTGCCGCCTGTGCGGTCGGGTAAGGAATTGTACCTTACACCGCAAAGACCATGCAATAACTTTTTATTACTTTGTACTTTACAATTTTCTAATTATTTTAATAATTTTTTTTCGAGTGTTTTTTTCCAAAGTAATTAGTTCACCTAAATAACTAATTGTTTGCCTTAACTGGGAAGAGACTGGACCCCACGACACAGGGAATCCTAGTGTGGGGTTCAGGGAATTTGTAAAAATCTGCCACTTAAGGGCCGAGTCACACCGGAATGGCAGCGGCCGGCAGCGACGCGGCGAGCACTTTCAGTGTGAAATAATTTTAAATTTTATCTACATACTTAAAAGACCAGTATTGCTTCAAAAGCTTGAAAAGGTCACGAGGCCGCTTGCCGGCCGCTGCCGGCCACTGCCGGCCGCTGCCATTCCGGTGCGACTCGGCCCTAAGGCTCCTATGTAATCTGTTACTTACTCGTTTCTTTTCATATTGTACTTACCGTGTTTTTTTTTCTGTACTGAATAAAGCTTTTTTATTATTTATTTATTACTCTTTAAGTCACATGAATTTCAAGGCTATAATCTTCCTCCCGCGCGGAGTGACAAAGTTAAAATGTTCTAAACTATGTGCGTTCTACACAAATTCACAATTCAAAAGATAGCAGTCTTGTAATTGCAAACATTATAATAAACATATCATGTGTCTAAAATCAAAACCAGATGTTGGCATCGTCACAAGTACCTAGATTTAATGTATTGGAATAGGTACCTACATACCTCTCTAATGCCCGGGCAGTTGGGATGCGCCGAGCTCAACTGTTGCTATGGGTACGGCCGGGGCGACGGCGGGGGCGGGGATGTGCATCCCGCCGCAACGGACCGTTATTGCATAAAGGCTCGTGCAAACTGGCGCGATATCGCGGGCGCGACAAGGGTAGCGCTGCCCATCGCGCCCGCGATATCACGCTAGTTTGCACGAGCCTTAACAATATTAGGTACCTATACGCGGCGCAGGTGAGCTGTGTGTTTTCCTGGGGGCCTAACCCGGCCACATTAGCAATTCATTTCCTGAATCCCAGCTGTCATTAGCAATTCCTCTAATTTGACATAAAAGCAATTCATAATTTGTGGACCATTTTACGAATCTCCATAGAAAACTGTGAAACAGATTAATTCGTTCGTAATAGGAATTACACGCAGATCATAATTATTATTATGAATTGTCAGTTTGTGACATTTTACGATGATTCATAATATTTTTATGATTCTACTAAAGTGACCGTTTTAAGCCCTTGCTGAATGCACTGTGTTGACTGCACGGTAATTATTGCGGCGCACAACATTGTGTGTGCAGCACACTTTTTACTTTGTATCACGGAATCGTGTGGGGCTGGCCTCTGTCTGTTTGAGACCAGCCATACAATTTTTTCGACACAATGTATGGAACAGCTGATTTTTTTTCATCATCACACATAGACTAAGTGCGAAAAAATAGTAATATTGAAGCTAACTGAAAAATTACGCAAACAAAGTTAATAAATATGGGTCCACCTCTGGAGCATGACCTACCAAACAAAAAAAGGAATCATCAAAATCGATTCATAATTGGCGGAGTAACCGCGTAACAAACACAAAAAAAAAAAAACATACAGATGAATTGAGAACTTCCTCCTTTTTGAAGAAGTCGGTTAAAAAGGTCGGTTTGGGAGTTGAAGTAGTTATGATTTTGAGACTGAGATTGGTATAAATAATCTGCCCTTTCCGGAAAAAACACGTTATTTTATTACAAGCTTTGTTTATTTTATTAGGTAAGTATCTCGTTTTATAAATAACTAGCTGATGCCCACGGCCTCGCCCGCGTGGATGTCTACACTAAAAAAGGTTTTAGTGTCGAGAAAGGAAGGCCTCGAGAACTACTCTATCCATTGGTGAAAACAGCGCGAACAGGCAGACAGACGCGGCGGAGGACTTTGTTTTATAATATGTAGTGATTTTAACTCATTATTTGCGGTCTAATAACATAACGTAACGCCTGAATTTCCCCGATGGGTTAGGCAGAAGTGTACCTGTAGTAGCACACTCCCAATTTTCGCCTATTGCGATCAATCGGGCTTAAATCGAACTCCGGGATGCTTTGTGTTCCACCCGCGCCTAAAAGAGATGTTAGCACAATTGACGGGGTCCGCTAGGACCAATGCCTGGGAACTCCGAAAGGGATACCGGGACCCTTGGCAACAGGCAACTGACGGAGCAAGGGTGGGGTTTATTCAGAAAAAGTCTGATACGCCCTCATGCTCCGCCCAGAGCGGGAGAAGTCATTAGATGATTAACCACATTAAAAAAAAAAAAAACGAGTCCAGGATGCTACTGAAAAATTTCTGATAGAAACCCAATAACACGTTGTTCAACGATGATTAGGAGCTTCATAATTATTTTTCACGTCATCGCTGTCACTGTGAAGAAGTTGTCGACAGCTTCGAACACCATGGCCGGCATTCATGCAGCCGAAGTGCGTGTAGCATAGCGAGGAATGGAAATATTAACGACATCGTCTGACGAGCTCTTGTCACCGACAGGGATTGAAAAGGTTCTTAAAATACCGGTATTTAGTGGTTCCGGTACCAAGAACCTTAACCGGAACCAGGAAACTAAATTGGAACCGTTAAAACCTTTATTTTACCGGTATACCGGTAAAGAACCGGTATATAGTGGTGCCGGTACCAAGAACCTAAATTGGAACCTTTAAGAACCTTTATTTTATCGGTTCTTCTTCAAAGCGACTTCGAGTACCTACAATACGATGAAACTTACCTTTATCCATTTTATATTAAACTAGCTTCCGCCCGCGGCTTCGCCCACATGGTGTGTCTATAAAAGTAGCCTATATCCTTTCTCAGGCTCTAGACTCTGAATATATATAATATGGATCTGTATATGTACCGAATTTCATTTAAATCGGTTCAGTAGTTTTGGCGTGAAAGCGCGACAAACAGACTTTATAATATTAGTAAGGATTTATTAACAGTGACTGATGACCAGTGATCTGAATAGGTAGAGCTAATCTACCAAAAGTTCAAAGAAGAGAGACAAAAAAATTGGAGACTTCCCTTACGACTAAAATATTTTTTCGCGACTAATGTCGGGATTTCGGGTACATTAATTAAAATAAATGCTAAAGGTGTGGAGTAAAATTAGATGTCATGGACTAAAATTCAAACCAACACCTCGACTTCATTTGCAAAACAGTACCTACTGTATCTTTTTTTATTTTCTTTTGCTTATATCTCGAAAATGGTATGTCCTATCGCAAAAATAATGATAATTAAGACCCCCTTTATGAGACCCATAAATCCCTAATAATTAACATGTAGGTATTTTTTTTTTCATACAAAAATTAAAAAATTCTATATCACATGAGAGACATCTAATTTTATTCCACACCTTTAGCATTTATATTAAATGTACTTAAGTAATGTTCCAAAACCCGGTACATTAGCCCCGAAAAAATATTTTGTCGAAAGGCGTCTCCACTTTGCCTCTGTTCTTTTTCGAACTTTAGGTAGATTAGCTCTACCTATTCCAATCCCTGCTGATGACACTGTACAGTACTGACTTCCAATCGTCAATATTTCAAAAGCGAACTGAAAGAAATGATTTGGAACCGGTACTTTGGAACCGGTACTTTGGAAACGGTACTTCGGAACCAGTACTTTGGAACCAGAACGGAATTTATTTCTATGAAAGATGGGTAGGCCTTAGGCTGCTTTTCCACCAGAGATGTGCTATGCAGCTATGCTGCGAGGATGTAATAGCTAAGCTGTGAAACTATGTGACCGTTTCCACTGATACTAAGCTATGTAGCGGTGCGAGTAAGATGTGCTATGAAGATGTGCCGATGTATCGATAGTAGGGATGCGGCACCACTCGCGAACATCCATAGCACACATCCTTCCATTTAAAAAACATATCTTAGTTGAATCCGTTTCCATCAGTGCTAAGCTATATGATTGGTGGATATCAAACCCATCCATAGCAACGTAGCTAGGGCTTGCAATCCGGATATCCGGATACTCCGGATAGTAAAATATTAATATCCGTATTATCCGGATAGTAAAATATTAATATCCGTATTATCCGGATAGTAAAAATGTACGGATATTGCAAGCCCTAAACGTAGCATAGCACATCTCTGGTGGAAAAGCACCCTTACGCCATCCCATCTGCCTAACTTATGTTTAAGACATATGCATCACTGTTTATTCCATTTAATCCATTCAGATTTCCACATCCTTAATGGCATATTAACTCAATATTTTATAAGAGAATTCCAACTACTCGAAACCTATCAGAATTAATTTAACCTATCGACACAATGTATTACCGAGTCGTAAACAAAAGTGATCGTTTACATCATCGTTCACCACGCAGCATGCACAGAATCTTTCAAACGTAAATTCCTTATTTCCAATATATATCTTTCGTTTTTTTTAAATATACTAAATCATTCCTCGTTAAACTCAAACACAATGCATTTATTTCAAATAAACCAATTACTAGGTTGATCAGTCAGAAAGATGAAGCTAGTTGCCCATTACAAAGCGTACTACGTTCTTATAGAGAAGAACGGGCAAGAAAGTCCACGGACACTCTTTTAAATCAAAATGATTGTTACAATATATTGATTACATCATTCATGTTGAAATTATACATGTGAGAACAATGTAAAAAAGACGTGCACGTTTAAAGCGTCGTAATTAAAAGATAAAATCATTGCAAAAATTAAGATAAATTAAAAATAAGCCGTGGCAGCTAAGAGATGACCAGTCCCTACTGACGGCGCCCGGTTAAGATAAGCCATGGCAGCTAAGAGATGACCAGTCACAACTTACGGTGCCCGTTCACGAACATGACGCATGGATCAGCACCATTTAGCTCAACCATTTTGAAGGGAACTTAATGATCCAACACACACGCCACCATCAGCGAGACATTTGAGTGAGCATAACATACTCTCAGCCGTCAGGGCACATTCAAGTCAATGAAAGACGTACGAAGTAAATGGTAGTAGTTAAGTACATAGTGCTCACACATGTCCTTTGCAATTATTATACAATACTAGGAGATTGAATTTATACAATGTAAAGTTAGTTTTTACAATCTTCAGCAGCTCCAACAATATTTTCAAATGCTAATCTAAGTTTATGCGCCCTTGTGGAGCTGGGCCAGAGTTGAGCCAAGCATTTTTATCAGCGATGTAATCCCCCAATTTATGATTATTTATTTACTCTTACCATTTACATTAGTTTTTACAGATGAGAACCCAGTACCTACAACAATGTAATCACAATTTTTACACTCCGAGACTTCACCCAAACACCAATTATACACCACTATCAAAAAACATGAAAATATAATACCTACGATAAAAAATAATAGTCTTGGCGGCCTAATGTACATTCTATACCTACAAGATTTACGTTTCATTCAGTTGAAGTATGTGGGGGGGTATTTTTAACCACCTTCAAAAAGTAGACCAACCACAAATAAAGAGTGAAAATTAAAAACTTTTTCAAAAAAAAAGAAAAAACTTATAAGTAAAAGTCTTTTTAAAAACAAGCTTTTAATGAACTAGAAAGTACCTACTGCTTAAATAAAACTTACGTAAACATAGAACTATAAATTATTTTCTTAAAAGCTTGAGGCTTATCTGTGTTAGGGCTGATTTCATCAAAGTCTATAGATATCTTTTATCCGTGGAATAAAATTGTCGTCTGACAGTTTTCGTAAGGAAAAACTGTTAAAAATTCAAAATTTATTCGCAGGTTAAGACTTATACTCGGTATAAAAGTTTGGTGAAATTCGCTCTAAGAAGGATATTTACGCCTCAAGCTTTTAAGAAAATACCTAATATTTAGTTCTATGTTTACGTGAGTGTTATTTAGTTCTTTCTAGTTAATTAAAAGCTTGTTTTTAAAAAGATTTTTACTTATAAGTATTATTTTTTTGGAAAAAGTTCTTATTTTTCACTTATATAGTTTTTGTACTTTTTTGCATTACAATTTGTTTAAATATCTGTTCTATCACCTTCACAAATCAACGAACCCAACACTACGGGGCTATCTTGTAAGGTCGAGGATATCATAAGGCCACTTTCTGGCGTCATTATCAGACCCTGGATACGACCTAGTGTAAGAGCATTTGTCAAAACCAATCTAATGAAACCAAACACGACGAGGCTATCTGGATTACTTGAGAAGTGCCCGTCAATACCTTCCGGCTCCATCATCAGACCCTGAACACCACCTAGCGTCAAAGCACTTGTTAATACATAAAAAACTCCAAACAGGATGATGCTATCGTTTTTAATTGAGGAGTTCCTATGGCCAACTTCCGGCTCCATTATCAGACTCTGGATACCACCTAGTATAATAGCACTTGTCAATACATAACCAATGAGTCCAAACACGAGATGGTGCTATCTTGTTTGATTGAGGTTTCCCCATAGTCACCTTCCGGCTCCATCATCAGACCCTCAACACCACCTAGTATCAAAGCACTTGTTAATACAAAACCAATGAGTCCAAACACGGTGCTGCTATATTGTTTGATTGAGGAGTTCCTATGACCAACTTCCGGCTCCATCATCAGACCAGCTCCATGATATCATTTTTTCAAAATGTTTCGGTAGTTGTATAAGTAGGTATGCCAAGTTTCAGCTCAATCGAATGCCAGGAAGTGCTTGAAAAATGGATAACAATTGGAATAACGGGAAACACATAAAACGGCCATATTAGCAATTCCTCTAAAAGCAATTTCCAGAATTTCCAGCTGTCATTAGCAATTCCTCTAATTTGCACAAAAGCAATTCATATTAAAGCCCCCTGTGGGCTTAAAACAGTCACATTGGCAGAATCATAATAGGAAAATATTATGAATCATCGTAAAATGTCACAAACTGACAATTCATAATGATCTGCGTGCGATTCATATTACGAAATAATTCATCTGTTTGACAGTTTTCTATGGAGTTCGTAAAATGGTCCACACATTATGAATTGCTTTTGTGCAAATTAGAGGAATTGCTAATGCTGCAGCTGGAAATTCAGGAAATGAATTGCTTATGGAGGAATTGCTAATGTGACCGTTTTAGGCCCACAGAGCAAACTAATATATAAAGCTTGTAAAAACAACCGACTTCGAAATCGGTTGTTTTTTTATTGTAACATTTTAAACAGTACCCAATGAAGGATGAGTTTATTTCAGCCAGACTGTTATTTTTGGCTTTTAGCCACTCATCTGTAATCCCCGCTATTTTGCCAAAATATATCTTTCTTGGAAACATTCCAAATACTTTTTTTACATCTAAAACTAAATAACGATAATATTATTAATTATTTTATTTCATAATTAATATTTTGGTTCACTATTTATCCATTATTTCATATTTCCATACTTACAGTAATACTACCAAATTAGGCGAGATATTTGACATCTATTTGGCTTCCAGTCTCACTGGATGCAGCTGAATACCTATTTTACATGGAGCGACTGCCTATCTGACCTCCACAACCCAGTAACGGCAATACGATACCCCTTGGTAAGACTAGTTGTCAGACCGTCGGTCTTCTGATGACCCGTAACGACTGTGAAAGATCCAGGAAAGACAGCTGGGACCAACGGCTTAACGTGCTTTTCGAGGCACGGAGGAGTCTCGGTATGTAAAGATGGTCACCCATCCACAGACCAGCCCCAGCAAGCGTAGCTTAACCTGATGGATCGACCCGTGCGGCTGTTATTACTTAGCCACGAGCTCCTCTCTCTCTGAGCTCTTTGAGTACTATGAATGTTGGGCGAAAATATTCTTACCGCTCCAATGTCTAGGTATTCGTGTTTATTTGATTTTCAAATTTTTCCACTAATCTAGTGCTACCATATGATCGTAGTCGTCATTATTTCCTGAACATCTGATTTCAATATATTTCGTCTGCCAATATCTTTTAATAATGCTGATTCATCTACGTCTTTAAACTCGATCGAACGTCACGGCTAGCGACCAATATTAAACTTATTAATCATGGTCAGGCTATATGAGGACAGGCAGATTAATGTCTGAGATGGTCTTTTGAGGAAAGAACCATACAGATTTTATGGGGCCTGTCCTGAGAGTGCACCCATTTGTTAGTAATCGTGTAGCTCAATTCAGAACTTCCCAACGAATCGACGAGCAATACGGGTAGCCCGCATAAAGTAATCACACAGCCAGTAAGAAAAAAGGTTAAGAAAAAAAAAAAAACGACTTTATTATCGTTGTACATTGTTTACCCTTCTAGGTACTGTATTCAATATTCGCTGTATATTCGTTTCCTCTCTTTGTTCTTTGTAGATACCTACTTAACAAATAGTTAAATGAATCGAATTACCTAAACTCCATTTGAAATAAGATTAGACGTATAGATATTTTAAAAGTAACTATACCCCATTTGAAATAAGATTAGACATTAAAACAAACCCTTTTACATTCCGTTCAACCGATTTTGAATTCTATTGCGTTGGTGGCATGAAAAATGGCAGCTGCAGTAGATAGTAGTTGGTATTGTGTAATTTTTTTTGCTTTTAATGATATCCTTATGCCTACGGTATAGAAGTCAAAATCGGTTGAACGGACTGTAAAAGGGTTTGTTTTAATGTCTAATCTTATTTCAAATGGGGTATAGTTACTTTTAAAATAAAGAGTTATAGTAATGTTTTCTGCCTTCAACGCGAGTCATAGGTATAGACTAATATAATGAGAGTCGTAGGTACTGCGTACTCCTAGTAATGGAATGACATACCTACCTGAAATTAAAATATGACCGTGTTAAGTAGTAATTTAACACCTGGAATTAACACGTTCCATGCGTCATGGACAGTATTGGGCCAAACTCGACCTAACGGGGTGCGGCCCCTAAAATCGCATTTCTCATCAAGTGGTTCGGCGCGGCGCAATGGGCTGAAAATCGACTTTCATAGACATAATAATACTTTTTCCGAAATGTCCACTTTTATGACTTGAAAATGTTTTAGAAGACTAAATACATGCTTAAATATATCAACATTATGGAATAGCATTTTTTCATACACAGAGTTTTATTCAAACACAGAGTTTTTTCTTTAATATTACAATGGTGCTGGCATGAAAAAATCTTATATCTCCGCTATCACCCAATTGATTAGTTTAATAATAGTTATTAATCCTTCAATTATTTAGATTTTTTTTGAGATAGTCCCGGAAACGGCCAGAGCTGCGGCTTTTTTTTTTAAACTCACTTCATGTTTAATATTTTTTAATTATTTTTTCCCATCAAATGTTTAACTTAATTTAAGGTGTACACGGACTATTTAAACGATGAACCTGATCACTTCTTTGTATTTAATACCTACGCCAAAATTTCATTTAAAAAATTACTTTTCAAAGACCTAATTATCTAACGACCATCATCATCGTCATTATTTTATGAGACTACTGAGAGATACGTGGTACATTATACAGGGTGTAAGGGTAAACACCGTTATCCTTGAAACCAGTGGTCTGGTTTCATTTATAGAACGTAAAATCAATGGAAAATTACAACTTTTTTTTTACACCACGCCACGTGACCCGAACTGTCGCGACCGCGACCCTTCACCTCAGTCAGTCAGCTGTTTCGCTAGCGAGCGCATGTGATGTAAACGCCGCGTCGCGGCGTCGTAACGCCGCTCAATTTTCGTGCGTAAATAATAATTGCAGTTATGTGATTATGTCTTACACCAATGTACAGTGCACCGAAATGCTACGGCTTTACGCTATCGCGGGTGATAACCTGAACGATGCTCGTAAGATATACGCAGAATTGTTCCCAGAATAACGTGTACTAAATCGTGAAACGATGTTGGCGGCAACACAAAGGATTCGTACCTACTTACGGCCAGTTCATCGTGCCGGCGCACGCTCAGGGTCGTGGGACAGCTGCCAGTTGATCTTCAAGAACGAAACGAAAAAAACAGGTTCTCATAACCTGTGATGCAACTTTCCCTGCATACTTTATTGTGTATTTATTCATGTGTTGTGGTAGGTTGGTAGGGCAGGCGGCGACCGTAACAGTAATAAGCTACATCACTCGGGCGCATATCCATGAATTTGCGGAGGGTTTCGGATAACTTTTTAAAATCTTTTAAAGAAAATAACGTTTTTTTTTTGTTACTCGGACATTTATTTATATAGTCAACCCATGGTTTGAGTGACAACGGTGTTTACCCTTACATGCTGTCTAGTCTGGTACTACATGTCTGCAGCAGTCCACAAAGTTCTTAATGGAGCTGATCTCTGAATCATTGCTTCCATTCCTACGCAATTGTCCCAATTGGAAGTCTTTCGGAAGAGGCATCGGAAGCTTGGAACAAGGATTTTAGAAAATTCAGGGAATACCATTCCCGTAAGAAGAGTAGAGTGAGTTCCAATGAGGATAATTTTAATTTCCTTATTCTTTCGTCAGATCCACTGTCATCAACAAGACCCATTTTGGACACTGACAATGTTAAAACTTCAAGAACCTGAATTCAAGTTTAGACACGTCTCTCAGTTAGACTCTTGACTCTGAGTTAGACTCAGATGATAGTGATTCAGAATGGGTTAATTTAGTTCGTTGTTTTTTAATTTAGTTATTTTTGCTTTAATTTACTTTTTTTTATGGTACGTCTCCCCCTTTCTTTTCCTTAATATTTATAATTATGCAATAAGTTATTTTATACCATTCGCCCTCTAAAAAGCTTATTTTATTCACTGAAAACAGTGAATATAAAGCACTTTTAGTCACTGTTTTGGTGTTTGAATTTAGTACACATCAATAAATTCAAACTCCATCTCAATGCTGTACAACCTCATTGCGAAAAAATACTCGATACAAATTCCGATGTGATTGGTTGATATTTTCGACAAGGAGTTTAGCATAAGAATAAAAACTGTTTTGTGTTCTTTGCTGTCATTAGTAAATTGGCGTTATTTTAAACCCTGTAAGTTGTATGAAAACAAAGTGTTACTTCATAATAAATCGATTGAAAATGCATTCAAGTGAAGAAGAAGATGTGTTAACACCTGGGTTTATGAAAGAGAGGGCGGGCGATATAGTAGAAAAATTGCTACCCAACAAATCACATTTGCTTTACATCAAAGCCTACGATGAGTTTTGCAAATGGAAAAATGAAAGAGTCTGTTTTCCTAACTTATTTTAATGAGTTGTCGAAGAAAAACAAGTCATCGACATTTTGGAGTACGGTTCAATGCTACGGTGTACTATAAAACAAGGCATAACATTGACATAATAACATTCTCGAAGTTGCAAGTTCTTTTTCTCGTAGTTATGCTATAAAGTATAGAATGCAACTCTTGAATAAAACGGATTTACATCGAGGGCCATGAATAACTCGCGTCGCTCAGGATTCTAACACTTGAATCCATGAATCACTCCCTACGGTCGTGATTCAGTCATTAGAATCCTTCACTTGCTCGTGATTCATTTATGGCCCTCGCTTTAAATCCGTCCTTTATTCACTAATTGCATAAACTAAGTTCTTCAAAACACTTCTTTTGTTTTCGAAAAGTTCTATTTTTTATCATTGAACATTGTCGCTTTAATTTACTTTTTCCATAGTTCTTCTTTTGTTTTTTTTTTGCCTATAGTTTTTTTCTTTTAATTAGAACCGTTTATTTAAATATATAAATTATTTCATTCTACTTATCTCCAGCCGAACGAAATTAAATTAGTATGACTATTAAATTAATTTACTGACTAGGGTTCATTAGCTAATTAATAACAATACATACTAATATTATAAATTCGAAAGTAACTCTGTCTGTCTGTAGGTTACCTTTTCACGCCTAAACCACTGAACGGATTTCGATAAAAGGCAAAGAGATAGATGGTTTAGGGGTATGAGGAACAGGGTGTGAAGTTCACTCATCCACCATAGAAAAGGGAGGATCCTCCAACCAGACGGGTGTTGTGTCTGGTGGGCAACTGCCCAACGATTGATGTTGGGTTCTTGTATATATGTGCACTGCACGGTAAACTTTAATTGCGCGATGCAGGATTTATGTGACGTCTGTCTGACTTCAGGTCTTTGATGCGTAGTTCGCATGTGGCGATGTAGATACCGCCACAATGGCATCCTGAGGAAGGACATGGGCTACTTTTTATCAACATACGCGGGCAGAACCGCGTGCGGAAGATAGTATAAAATAATGACCATAATTAAGATCGTTTGTTAGATAATTAAGTCTTTGACTCTTATTTTTTTTAATGATCATGTGGCGTGTTTATACAAAGTAGTGGTGTAGTCCTTAAATTAAGTTAAACACTTGATAAGAAAAAATAATTAAAAAATATTTATATCGATAAACAAAAAATACGCACCTCTGGCCGTTTCCGGGAGTAGGTATGTCAAAAAATTCTAAATAATTTAAGGATTGCAAGGGAATTAGGGTCAATTGGATGATATCCGAGAAAATAAAACTTTTTCATGTCAGGTCCATAGTAATTTTTAACGAAAAAATTCTTTATGCGTTGTTTGCAATGCTATTCCATAATGTTGAAATTTTTAGGCATGTATTTAGTCTTCTAAACCATTTTCAAGTCATAAAAGTAGACATTTCGAAAAAGTATTAAAGAGAAGAAAGAAATAAAATACATATTCACCTCAGCACCTCAAATAAGCAGGTTTTGCTGTCTACAGACAGTGTGCAAAATTCAATTTTAGTGCGAGCGTGAGACAAAGTAACTTTTTAATTATTTTTTTTGTAAATTCCGAGATCAAGTCATGGGTCTACCCACAAAATTCGCCTGACTCTGGTTTTCAACCGGACGCAAATCAGTTTTATAATGTGATGTGGGTATGCATACCTTTTTTTTTTTTTTTGTTTGGGAAATCATCATAATGACTTCTCCCGCTCTGGGCGGAGCGGAACGGCGTGTCAGACTCTTACTGACTAAAACCCACCCGTGTTCCTTCGGTTGCCTGTTGCCCGGGTCCCGGTATCCCTTTCGGACTATTCCGCAACCCTGGCAGGCATCGGTCCTAACGGACCCCGTCAGGTGTGCTGACATCTCTTTGAGGCGCGCGTGGAACACGACGCGCCATCGACCCGGGCCTGGTCTTTATCGGACGGCGAGCTACCCATTGCTCGCCGTCCGCAAGCCCGCGCCTATGGTGGCCGGGAATCCGCCTGGGATTCCCGACGCCCAGGGTGTCTCCAGCGGCGGCGGTTAGGGGCGTGAGGGTGCAGGCTTTGCCTCTCCCTCACGCGTTCCGCCTCCTCCTTTGCGAGCATCACTGCTTCGCAGAAGGAGGTGACTGCCTCCCATGCCCTCTCGCTCCGTACCATGGCCTGGACCAGGGCCGGACGCGAGAGGTCAGTGCCGCCAATCGCCTCCACGAGGACACGGTGGTGCTCCGCCCAAGCAGGGCACACCTCCACCGTATGCTCCACCGTGTCCTCCGCACGATCCGCACAGTGGTGACACTCGGGCGTTTCCTCCAGCCTAATCCTGCACAGGTACCTCCCGAAGCTGCCATGTCCGGTGAGGACCTGCGTCAGGCGGAAGATGAGGACGCCGTGGCGCCTCTCCAGCCACTCTCAAAGAGGGGACTTATCGCCGCAATTGTGGCGTGCCCAGCACTGGGTTGCGACAATCGCACTCTCCATGCCGCCATGATATCCTGCCGGAGCTCTGTCCGCTGTGCCGAAATTTCTCGCGGCAGCGGAGTTACGCCCTGGGGGTATGCATACCTACTAAAATATACATAAAACCTCCGAAAAAATAAGAAATTTACTGCTTTAAATAAGTACTAATTTTCCGACAACTTTTATGCAAAAATAAAGAAACGAGCGAATAAAATACTGAAAATGTCGAAAAACCAATACAGCATTTGCTGACGTAATATTTTTCCACCAAAACGCGTTTTAACGAAAACTACAGTTAGTCATTTTCATCCCAAAACCCGGATTAGAAAATGGTGAAAACAATATGCGAGCAACTTGGAAGTAGCGGTTGGTCACAGTTCTAACCTAACCTATTTCTCCCACTTTTTCACCTTTGCACCCGAACGCAACTACCGTTATGTAATTATTTTCATTAAATTAGTTATTCTTTATCCAATAGTACAAATTAAGAATGCGGCGACCGGTGATTTTTCCATACAAACGTAATAAGTAGGTACCTAAATCATTTGCAATTTGAGCATATTTCCATCATATTAAGTTGATATTCAGATTTAGACAGTATTTATCTAGGATCTTTTTTTCCCAAAAAACTTACCTAAAATGAAGTTTAAGCGAATTGAATTTCGCACATTTTTACAGCGTAAATGACATGTTTTCATATTGTTTTTTCTGTAAGTACTATAAACAAAAATATTTGTAATATGGTTTCAGCAGAAACATAGCTTATAATCAAGTTACAAATTATCGAAATAAAAAAACAAAAACCTTAAGTTTTCATTCAACATTTTAGGTATTACGGAACATATCCTTTATTACAATTTTTCAATAGGTAGTAGTATTATCGCGTCAAATAAATGTCATGTTAATGTGTGCAGTTCACGGTACGGTCGTACAGTTCACGGTAGCTGTGTGTATCGCTCCGACAGCCACATTAGCCAACATTTGTAGCACTCGATTTGTAGTTGCGACCGATGCTTAAGAAAACGATTATTTTAGCAGAACATTACGTTTTCGGAAACTTAGTATTTTGTTCGGAAGTTTGGTATTTTTTTCGGTAATTCATTTTAACACAGCTTAGATAGTAGATATTAAAGTCAACCACAGATCGCTGGAAGTTAATTTGTTTGTCGGAAGCTTTATTATTTCCCATAACGAACTATGTATACATAATTAGTGTGATTGTGTATAAAATTGCAGAACAAAATAAAAATAAAAACACAAAAGACTGATAAATAAATGAGACGGATGCATGATAGACCATAAGTACGTAAATAAAATAAAATAAAGAAAAACTTTGTAACGAGTCCGAACAAAAAACCTGTTTTAGTCGATGACTTCCAAGTTCCAAGTTCCAACACATTCACATAGTAATAATAATTTAACTATCCGTGCACTTCCCAATCACACAATACGCTGCAAGCAGCCGACCGCGGCGGAATGGTCACGGACAGTTAGCAAATTATAAGTCTATGAAAGTCGATTTTCAGCCCACGGGGGGTTGAGTTTCTATATTATATGAGTGTAAAAGATGCCGCACCAATGGCAAGCTTAGTATATTTGGTACCGCGTTGAATGTGTTAACTCTCACTGCTAAAGAGCTCTACATTTAGTGTGTGCGCGTCCTGTGCCGCTTTAAGTGTCCATTGACCATATTGGACACCAGACGTGCACTAGACGTGACTATATGTACTAATTTGTCATTGTTCTATGCTAGTTAGTAGTGTTAGGAGTATTTATAATTTCTCCTTAAACTTATGTGGATAAAATGTTTGCATATAAACCTTTTTTGTTTCTTCTAATACTAAGTGTTGCAAAAAGTGAAGTGGACTTCGAAACTACGTGTAAACATGATTACAGAAATATTAACAATAATCGAATCGATGTGTTTAAATATTGTGCTGATCATTTGTGTATCGAGAAGTGCTGCGTTGATGGTGAAATGTTTTCTCCGAAAGGTCCATGTAAAAATACAAAGACATTGTTTGAAAGATTAACAAAGGTTAGGAATCTGACTTCAGAAGTCAACTATACCAAGATTATTTTATTTTCGTGGGACGGATATACTAAAAAGGAATCGAAAAAGCATTTCGTTTTCGTTATAAATCATAGAGATGTAAACAACTGCACGTCTCAGTATCCAATAACAAATGATTTTTTTATTTTAGAGGTAAGTAATTATTTTATATCGCTTTCTTGCTTTTGATTTTATGTCGAAGTTAAGCCGTGCACCCAATGGGATTTTCCATCGGTAAAAATGTCGAGTTCCCATACAAACTTTCATTTTTGACCCCTTTATGTGATGAATTTTCAAAAACTGTTCCGTAGTTCTCACTTTCGTTTTAAAAGGAACTTTCTTGCAAAACATGCTTCCAGCTAGACAGCGTGTGCGTTGTCTGTCAGTGAATGAATGAATTTAATCTCCCCTCTCGGATTGCCGTCTCGTCGGACTACGAGAGCTCGGGAAAACGAGTGCACCTGTTGTTTGCACACACTGTCTTGTTATCATATTGCCTGCGTTGGTTGAGATTGACCGCCGCCACCGTGACCGAAACGACATCATTTATTTTGGGCAAAATTATGGCCAAACAAAAATAATGATTTATTCCGTTAGACCATGTTATTCTCTTCACCTTTCACTATCGGTGCTGTAAGACGATTTTGAAAAATACCGTTATCAGTGTGTTTTCGTTAAAATAATGATTTGTAATCTGATTATAGTAATAGCTTGTAGTAATAAAAAATGAAAAGAAAAACGTTATCTTTCGGAATATAGCTTTTTTTGTTTGGCTTTACACAATTTTCACATTTAGCCCAAAAATATATGGATGCCCAAATAAAAAAATGGTCTGGAGTTTTTCAACTGTCTTTTAACTTCAACTGGGTAAATAAAACTTTTGTATGTTTACAGGATGGATCGTTAAAGATGCAAGAGACAGGAATATCGAATGTATGGTTTGACATTGAAAGGCTGAAATATTGTATAGACTTCAAAATAGATATGATAGACAGAATAGCAGTAGTAAAACTCGTCGTAAGAGAATATAATGCAGAACCAAAAGATGAACACGAGAAATCAATATTTATATTAGTAGGTGAGTGAAACTCTTTTTACCACCGTCAAGCTATGGTTTCCTAGAAGAGTCAGTCAACACAACATAGCTTCCGCAATTTACCAGCGAATGACTTCAATCAATCGGCCCAGCCTTTTCCCAACTATGTTGTGGTCGGCTTCCAGTCTAACTGGATGCAGCTGAATACCAGTATTTTAAATGGAGCGATTGCCTATCTGACCTCCACAACCCAGTAACTGGGTAATACGATACCCCTTGGTAAGACTGCTTTTCAGACTTTCGGGCTTCTGACGACCCGTACCGACTGTCTAAGATCCACGAATGACAGCTGGGACCAACGGCTTAACGTGCTTTCCGAGGCACGGAGTCTCGAAATGTAAAGGTCCAACCCCGGCAAGCGTAGCTTAACCTGAGGGATCGACCCGTGCGGCTGTTATTAAAATTAAAATTTGTTCGATTCAAGTAACTCAACTCGTATACAAACAGATCTAACTAATATTATAAACGCGAAAGTTTGTTAGTATGGATAGATGGATGTTTGTTACTCTTTCACGCAAAAACGGCTGAATGGATTTGGATGAAATTTGGCAAACAGATAGTTTATAACCTGGATATATACGATACTTTTTATCCCGATATTTCCACGGGATCGAGACTTACGCGGGTGAAACCGTGGGGCGCAGCTAGTTCATAATAAAAAGATACAGCCAGGATAACAAACACATACAAAAACGAACAATCACAAGGTAACAGTATGCCTGCTGTATTACTTAGCCACGAGCTCCTAGCGAATGACTTCACTGAAACTTTACTACCCGACTACGGCGAAGCAAAAAGGAGGGTTATGATTTTGACCGGTATGTACCTATGTATGTATGTTCATGTGTTCCCTCATAACTTCTAAACTACTCGAACAAACAAATGAGGTATCGTGCCCTCACATTAATTATGGCGCCCTCTAGAGGAATATTTTTTTTTTTTTTGCCAGATTGGTTATCAAATGAAAGGGCTTAATTAGCACATTTCAAAAATATATACCTCAGAACCCCTATAGTTTATTAGGCAGTCGCTCCATGTAAAGTACTGGTATACAGCTGCATCCGGTTAGACTGGAAGCCGACGCCAACATAGTTGGGAAAACCCTAGGCAGATGATATATATTATAAACCCAAAAATTAAATAAAAGTTAAAAAACTAAAACCCAATTACTTAGGACAAAAAGTCAACTAAAAAGATGTAAACAATTTAAGACATACCAATTAAAAAACTGGAGTCACACGTAATCTGTTCGGATTTATAACGCGTGACTACGGATTTTTTGTTTTTATTTATGAGAACAAGTTTTTTTAAAGAGCATTTTTTGGCACCGTAAAGTCAAACCCCGCTGCTGTCATTTTCATGATGACAGCCGTGATTGCAGCCATTGCTCTTCTAGGAAACCGTAGATTAAGAGGAAATAGGGTCGGTCTTTTCTCCATACAAAAAGTCATAATTCGAGGTTCGGCTCTCGTCTATTTCCTCCTCCAATATTGGACCAATTTGAGAGATATTTTATAAATTGAATAAGAAGGATATTTACTGTGCCCTTCTTTTTTCATTAATAGTTGTCAAACTTATACAATAGGCCTCTGATGACAGCGATCTAAACAGGAAATTTTGAGCATTTTCTGAGAGTTCTAGTGCTTCTACAGATAATGTATCATCAAAACGGAAAATATAACGGGCATAGAAGTAGTTGATATTTATTTTACTGTAAAAAATCATAGCTCTAAGGTCATAAACCAGAGAGAAAACAGGCGAGAGCGTTTGTATGGGGAGGGGACCGACCTTATTTCCTCATAAGGCAAGATATTTTTCAGGTCCAACAAAAAAAAGGGCATGGCGATATTATTATGAGGCAGTATTTTTTATAATGGCGATATTCGTCCCAGTTATGTGGTACGTCAATTCCACGGATTGTTCCAATTAATGTGTCTAATTTCCAGGATTGCTGATATCGTCGTTCTTCCTGGTCTTGGTGCTGGTGGTGTACTGTCTGCTTTCCAAGCTGCAGAACCTCATAGGCCTAGTAATGATAGCTTACACCGCATCCACGCTTGTCACATTCTTAGTAAAAATCGTCATGTATCTGACCAACAAGGACTTGAAATCAGAGCACTGTAAAATTATATGTAAGCCATATTTTTTATATTTAATTATGACGATCTAAAATTAGACTATAGACTAGAATAGAATCTCTTTCTTTCGGACACAAATATCCATATAGTGTTAGCAACAAACAAAAAAAAAACTACTAGACTATGCCAGACGCTAATCTGTATCGTCCTCACATGATCTGGCCAAGGCTATGTCTGGAATATAAAATAGACTGAGTTGCTTACGGTGTTTCTTATCAGAGCAGACAGTTAAGAAACACTGACTAGATCGAGTTTCAAAATATTTATTACGGTCTCGCTGGTGGTTGCGTTGTGGCCTTAATGTGGTCTGTATCGCCCACCACAGTTGAATTTGACGGCCAATTGCCGTGTCACTTGTGAATAAACTATTCATTTTCATACAAATTAGCGCCCGTCCACGTGTTGTCGTTGTGCTGTGGTTGTGGTACGTGTGATCGGGCCCTTACGTTCATGATAACACTTGAAAAATAACAGTATACCTGAGCATATAAATAAGCTTATCTATTTACCATTTACGCAATGCATACATAATTAAATATAAATAAATGTAGTCAATTATCAACATTTCAACGTAAACACTTTCGTAATTTCGCTATGTTTTGTCTGATGTTACCTTATTAGTAAAAATGTAGTGGTAAAGGCCACGTTTTACGAGTTGTACGTAGGTTCGAACCCTGACAGGCGCTTTACTTTGTGTAAATTATTTCATCGCCACTGCTCTAAAAACGGTGAAGGAAAACATCGTGAGGAAACCGGCATGTCCTAGAACCAAAAATCGAAGACATGTGACATCTGCCAACCCGCACTGGGCCCGCGTGGCTCTCACAGACAGGATACCTGTGTCCCAGCTGTGGGAACATTATAGGCTTATTATGTTTATGTTTAAAAATAGGGAAATTGTTAACTAACATCTAATTTTTTAATTATTTTAGCTCCAATGCTGTATTACGCTGCGGTATCGAGTTTCCTTTGGTTGAATGTTATGTCTTTTGACGTTTGGTGGTCGTTAAGGTAATTGAAGTTTAAATACTAACACACAATAATCTTTTGGCGCGTGGCCGAAATCCTCCACATTTATTATGCTCACAGCCAAAGTGTGGAACTCTCTGCCAGCGTCTTTCTTCACTTCCACATATAACCCGTCTGCGTTCAAAGCAAGAGTGAATAGGCATCTTCTGGGCATGCTCGTTCCATCATAGACCTCATCCATAGTTTTCCATTAGGCGAAATCGAGGCCAAGAGCAGACCCATTCTAAAATAAAATAAAACATTTTTCCAATAAAGAATCGACTTACAAAAAAAACCTGACAAAGCGAAAATTTACTTTAATTTCGGAAGTCGGTGGCAAAAAACGAAAATTCAAAACCAAAGACACTGACTTCCGAAATTAAAGTTATTTATTTATTTATTTTATTTATTTATTTAAAGGCTTACCAACTAAACACATACACAGCTTAACCGGAAGTCCTTGCCATAATAAAGATCTGGCATGTATCTAAATTACAGGAAAGCACGGCACTTAAAATTAGCGTACTAGAATATTATACAAAGAAAAACATAAAAAATTTAACATTTATATAGGTGTATACAATATATGTGTTTAAGTACACTTACATAAGTGTATACACTACCATAAACATCAATTTAAAAAATAAAATAAACTAGTTATAAATTAAGTAACAAATAATGCTTTTTGGTATTAACACTACATTTTATTAATTATATTTCTCTTAAATAAACACAATTTACCACCGAAACGATCAAGCTCGCAATTGTGGAACAAGTCATTGCATCTTCTAAGGATATAGGAAAGAGGCGCGTTGTATCCGTATTGACATCTACCATCCATTATTTTTCACTTTGTAGTGTTTCTTTTGGAAGTCGGATGTTTTTACATCAATAGAAGATTACGAGTGACGATAAAAGAATACACTCCGGAATATTAAACACAAAATATGTAATCCTCAATATGCAATTGAAATGAGAGCACCAAGTGCTCTCATTTCAACTATCACAGCAGCAAAATGAAGATATATTTATGTATCTTCATTTTACTGCTGTGGTCATTGAAATGAGAGCACTTCCGAGGATTAGATATTTCAATTATCACAGCAATAAAATATATCTTTATTTTATTGCTGTGATAATTCAGTGGCACAATTTCTTCACACTGTTTTTTTAGAAGAAATTATGTGATTCCTCTGCGTGTTATAAATAAACTCGGGAAATAAAACTAGACATTAAATTGTCACCAGGATAGAGATAGAATCCATTAAGAAACGTTAACACTAGACTTGCGACAATCCAAGAACAGTTCGTCGTTTTGACAGCTATAAAAATGCTTTGGGTAGCGATGAAAAAAAAACATGGTTTCTTATAAATTGAACATTCTTAGAGAGTTTGTAATCGACGACTTATCTACCTAAAACTGATTCTCAAGGCTTAACGTTTTATTACATGTACGAGAACGAAACGTCAAAACGGACTTCTTAGATTGTCGCGAGTGTAATGGAGATGGTGGATATAAAATGAAGAGTAGGCATTTTTAAAGCAATTTTCAAGGAAAATAAAAACACTTTTTAGTTGTGGGACCTACCCCACACAAATTCGAATACCACTACCTGCAATAATAATAATCGGAAAATATTATGAATCATCGTAAAATTTCACAAAACTGACAATTCATAATATGATCTGCGTACAATATAAAATAATTCATCTGTTTGACAGTTTTCTATGGAGATTCGTAAAATGGTCCGCAAAATATAAATTACTTTTGTGTCAAATTAGAGGAATTGCTAATGACAGCTGGGAATTCAGGAAATGAATTGCTTTTAGATGAATTGCTAATGTGGCCGTTTTAGGACCCCAGACCATAAGAAAGTGCTACGAAATTGTGTAAAAGTGCAAATTCAAACTATTCTTAGTTATAACATAATCTATCTCGTAAAATATATTATTACGTTAGAGTTAATTGCTTATTGGCCTATTAGGCTAGATTGTAATCCATTACTAAGAAAATTATATTATTAATACAGAGAAAAAAAAAAACTACTAATTACCTATATACTGTTGTTCAGTTTGATTGATGGTTACACCCTTAATATTGACCACACCCTTCTGATACACTCTTTATTTGCTTCGGCCTAATTAACACGCTTTTATTAGCTTAACCTGTATCCATGTTACTTTTTTTTTTGATGGTGGGAAATCATCTTAAGTCTGACACGCCCTTCCGCTCCGCCCAGACCGGAGGAATCCGCTCTGGGCGGAGCGGAAGGGCGTGTCAGACTTTTACTGACTAAAACCCACCCGTGTTCCTTCAGTTGCCTGTTGCCACGGGCCCCGGTATTCCTTTCCGACTTTCCCGCAGTATCTATGTAGGTACCTAATGTCGACGTAATTTTCAGTTTTTTAGTTTTCGTTCATCAAACCTTGTCCAGATACGAATACAACAAAAAAAAAAGCCAAATCAGTCGAGCCATTCTCCATCTTTCATGCGGAAATTGATTTTTTTAGATAGCAATTTTTTCATTTAATCTAAACGTGAATTCATGCAAGCCTAGTACTTTTTGCTAGGTTACTGCTCAGAACTTGTGCACAACGTGTCGTGAACAGTACCGTCTTGTATGACGATAACTTTTTTTGTCAACATTCGATTTTAATTAACCTTTGGTATGTTTTGTAACGGAACGTGGATCCCGTTGAGAAACAATGGATTTTTAATTGTGTCTGTAATTACCGGCATACGACGGGTTAAACAAGCCTATAGCTACTTGTGAAAACTACTTGAAAATTCGTTCAGTACTAGTTCCGGATTAAATATTTATAACCATGTAAGTTGTAATGCCTTAACAGGCAACTAAGTTCTAAGGAACTACCTATTGTTAACATCTCCAAATTCTGTACACTTGGTTCGCAATAAAGAATTTGAATTCGGAGATGTGCACAAACAGACAGACACCGGATTCTATTGTTTTATTACATGTATTAACTTACTTTTTCTCTCACAGAGGTCATCGTAAAAGGTGTGACATCAACCGACGAGGCGAGTGTGTGAAGTTCATGTGGTATTGTCTTTATGCTTTTGGGGCTCCGCTCCTGATGACAGCTATAGTCACAACATTGGATAACATAGACCTTTCTAATTTGAGTATTATCAAACCACCCTTCGACGACTGTTTCGGTTTTGGTATGTATACCTACTTGATTAATACATAATTATAATACATATAATAAAACCCAACTACGACTAAAAAGGTATAAACAAGACACCACAGACAGACAAATAAAAATCCGGAGTCACACGTGTTAGGGCATAAATCGAACAGATTACGTGTGACTCCGGATTTTTAATTTATACCTTTTTAGTCGTAGTTGGGTTTTAGTTTTTAATACTTATTTTTTTTTTTAAATTCTTTTGGGGTTATAATATACATATTTTTTAAATGTGCTCATTAAACCCTTTAATTTGATACCTAACATGGTACGATTAAACAATTTTTTTTTTTAAAGTTCCTGACTTTATGTCCTCTAGAGGGCGCCATTTTTAATTTAATGTGACATCACATAGCCTATAACCAGCGGACGATCAAGAGGCTTCCAACGATACCTCACTTGTCAAATTGTGATGAGTGGTTTAGAAGATATGAGGGAACAGATGAACATACATACATACATACCGGTCAAAATCATAACCCTCCTTTTTGCTTCGCCGTAGTCGGGTAATAATAGACATACATACGTTCGTTATCAGCGGGGGAATGACTGAACTCTCGCGACACGTCACCCCTGCCGCATCACATTAGCTCACCGTCACAGTTAAGTGGTAGCCCTGGTAGTAAAGATAAGTAGAGATTGGGTGTTTTTACCCGACTACGGCGAAGCAAAAAGGAGGGATATGATTTTGACCGGTATGTATAGGTAGGTATGTATGTTCATCTGTTCCCTCATATCTTCTAAACGAATCATCACAATTTGACAAATGAGGTATCCTTGGCAGTTTGGCGTCTTGATCGTCCGCAGGTTAAAGGCTATGTGACGTCATACATTAAAATGAAAATGGTGCCCTCTAGATGACATAAAGAACTAAAAAAAATATTTTTTAATCTTACCATGCTGGGTATCAAATGAAAGGGCTTAATTAGCACATTTCAAAAATATATATAATATAACCCCAAAAAACATTAAATAAAAATAAAACTACTATCCAACTACTACATAAAGTCAATCAACTAAAAAGGTATATAAAAGACATCACAGACAGACAAATTAATAATCCGGATTCACACATAATGTGTTCGATTTATGCCCTAACACTAATTGTGACTCCGGTTTGTTAATTTGTCTGTCTGTCATGTCTTGTTTATACCTTTTTAGTTGATTGACTTTTTGTCTTATTTGGGTTTTAGTTTTATTTAATTTCTAATGTTACGATAATATCGTGTACGTCCACGGCAGGGAAGTAAAATGTAAGAAATACGTCCAGTCGTGCACGTTATAATGTTATCGAGGACGGAAACTTAAAAGCGTTTTCGTATATTTCCACATATCGCACACCGGCAAGAAGAGTGTCACAACACAGAAAAATACGAAATTGAGATAAGTATACCATATACCATCACAAACTTTATCTGCTAAAAAAACGTCATAATTATAGTGCGATTCCTCGCCGAGAGATAGGCACATAATACCCTTTTTCACCGAGCCACTTTCCTACCTATTGTAGCGTAAACAGGGTCACATCACAGTTGATACAGAACGGACGTGCATCTAGTGTGTATAGTACTGTCATAATCTGTGTAACAACCCTATTACGGTAAGTAATTTTCATGTAATTTACTTGGATTTCGGCAAAAAGAGTCTCATCATGTGAAATGACCATATTTTTGAGTTATTCTCATTAAGTATTTTAAAGTTAGAGAATAGCACTGTCATTACACCAACGGTGTATTTTCTAATACGTTACTATTTACTCTATTTAGAATGTTTTAGGTATAGATCAAGTACCTACTACGCGAGTACTAAGAGCTATTTTCGTTATTTTTCACTTCTAGGGTAGGTTAAGGTCACACAAACAATTTTAGTTTGATGTGTAACTATTTTCTAATAATTTTGATAATAGTTTTCTAGTGGAGAGATTATCAGTGTCTGAAAATTTGCTATATTGTTTTTATAAGAAAAGTTTTGATACCTTATTTGTTTCTAATGTAACTAATTACAAAAATATTTAATATTACATGATTAATTAAGAAAAAAACATAAATATTATTAACTAATAAAAGTGTTTTATTACATGAGATCTTTGATAATTTTGTCGAAAAAAGTGACACATTAGAGGAATTTTAAAAGTAAAAAATTCATATAAAATGGAAAAAATATCTTTAGATTTTAATTTCCATTTATAAATAATACAGCATTAAATAGTTTTTTTAAATATATCTTAAGTTCTCTGATATGCTGTCTCAGACTTTTTTTAATCGAGTTATAAGTTAAAAAAAAAAAAGATAATCGTGATATCCCAAAAACTACATTTTTTGTGTAGTGACACTCTCGTTGCCGATGGGCGATATATTCTACTTCCCTCCACGTTAGAATTATAAATACACCCATCGTCTAACCTAAAATTGTGCACCTCCCAATTGAATACATGCACACGATTGAACTTCTTCTTTATTAAAGAAGTCCTAAGAAAAGACTGATACAGCCTGAAACCGTAAATGATAGAAAATTTAATTTTGGGCAATATGTGGTTGTATTTATATAACAAAACCGCTAAGATAGGATATTTCGAAAATAAACCTTTGAAACATCCACCAACACTCACTGGGCCCGCGTGGTGGAAGAAGCCCCATTTCCTCTCACGGAGAGGAGGCCTGTGTCCCAGCAGTGGGAATGTTATAGGCTGAGTGAAAAGCAGCACAGCACAGAGGGCAACATTTAGAAAAAGAAAAGATTTTACCTTAATATATTGATATATTTTCTTAATTTTCAGTACAAAGTGTTAAATATTACTTCATTATACCAATAGGGGTAATAATTTTCGTCAATATTATATTGTTTATATTGACTGTCTACAACATATGGATGATCAGGCGCGCTGTAGTTAGATGTCAAGATTCCGGAAGCAGCGAACAGGACACAAACAGGTAGGCACATTCAAGATAACTGAATAGTTCACCTCGTAAGCACACTTTCAAATAGGGAATATGCATGTATTTTTTAAATATTTGAATTCGATAGTTTACATCGTCAAATAATAGTATAAAAATATTCGACTACAAAAAAGCAATTTCAAGTACCCAACCGACCAGCAGGCCTAGCCAAAATACAAACGTTTCGTATCGAATCTCTTTCTACAATCGTTAACGCCTCGGAATAAGCGATTTTAGAAAACGATAATTTGGTAGCCAAGTTAACACAACTGAATCGATCGCTCGTTCTACAATGTCTGTAGAAAAAACCTATACTTTAGTCTATGGTGAGCGTTCCTACAAACGTCAAAGCCACAGCTGTTAACTTTGTGCGCGGGCTAATAATTGTTATTTATGATAAAAAAGTAAGCGAAATATGGTAAAATCTTCTTATACTTTGTTTATTATAATAACATAGTGTGGAATGTAATTTTAAACATTACTGTGTCTCGACATGTTATTTAATAATAATATGATCCTTCATAATAATTATGAATGAAAGACATGAAGTGAAGTCTTAGATTATTATAATCTAAGCCAAGAAGTGATAACTTTTATAAGATGGAATCTAGATCTCAGTTCGCAGCTTTATTGGAATTCATAGAAAGGTACCTACGTAAATTATTAGTTATTTCGTAAATATCTTCCTTTATTATTTGAAAATCTATCATACTCAGGCACTTGAAAGTTTGAAACATAAACAATGACGAGATACGCAACATGAACTAATAATGCTACTTACGAAAAAATCAAAACAATTTGTGTTTGACCCTTTAGGTACTTTATAAATAGACCCGTTATTAGAGAAACAATTGTTTCTCTAAAATATTTTTAACTTAGGTATGTTCTAGCCGTTGCGATAATAACGAGTCCCCAGCAACTCAAAGCCGAATAAAAGATGACGCGCACTATAACTTTAAATTGCTTATGCATTTAAATGCTAAATGGTAATTAAATCGTAAACAAACAAAACACTTCTCGGTATCAACACAGCTGTATCATAATAGATGCCATTTTTTTAACGTTTTCTCTAGGGTCTCGGCGATCGCTTATAGCTTATATATATATATTAGCTTTCGTTCAAAAATTTCGACATCGTTTCGTTAGCGCCTGTCAAAACTGGAACTTGGCTACCATCTCTAAGGGATGTAGCGATCAACATTGTAGAAACGATCGCATTTCAGTCTAACATTTTGAACGATGTAAACTTGGCTACCAAGTTTCTATTCGTTTGTTCTGACCACGTGACTTAGCGTTGAGATGATGTCATTCCTATATCCTACATTTGATTAGTTTTCTACTAGCGTTATCGTTTGCAGATTGTAAACTTGGCTAAGCCTGCCGGGCTATTTAAACGCCCTCCATTTGGCGTGCTTGGTGTGGTGACGTCACTTTCTATGAAAACAAACCACAACTGTCAAGTCAATTTCAAACACTCATATAAAACACATCGACATTTTTATTGTTGTCACAGATTGTTACGTCACATCCGATCTGACAAACAGCGTCGCTTTTCAAGTAATTGAATGTCCCGCAGTTTTTTGGCACTTAAAAAAAAAATATTACTCGCTCAAAAACAAATATGATTCAAAAATATTCATGGAGGCATAAATCTGAAGTAATATAGTTTATAAAAAAAAAATTGACCCTTATTTGAATAATGTGCATAATTATTCCCTATTTTCATCTGCTAGCCTTTTCCCAACTATGTTGGAGTCGATATCCAGTCTAATCGGATGCGGCTGAATACCAGTAGGTATTTTACGTGGAGGGTTACTGCCTTTCGGACCTCCACGACGCAGTTACTTCTTCTTCACCGTTAGCTCAATGCCCTCAGCTTTGAGCTAATGACTAAGAAGAATCGCAACCACATACAACACTTCCTAAACTATACGGTCTTCTGCAGTGTGGTCCGCTTCGTAAATGCTGCCGCGAACAAACTTCTTGATCTCGTTTAACCATCTTACCGATGCTTTGCCTTGAACGTATCTTCCTTCCACCCAGCCGTGTCATACGCCTTGTCAGACCATGCTTAGGTGAACGCATAATATGTCCAACTTTCAACGTACTTTGACACGTGTCAACACTCGCACTGAAATTATACCTTTTCGTGAAGAAAATAAGTAGATAATTGTTAAAAAGTTCGCGCAGCGTCGCGTTAGTTAAATCTTACGTAATTAAATAATTTTATTTTTAGATTCGTCACCTACATAAAGTTATCTGTGATCATGGGAGTGAGTTGGTGCTTGGAGCTCATTCCTCCTGACATGGAATTATGGCTGTTCATTTTGACCAATATCTATAATGTACTCATCGGGGTTGCCATATTCTTCTTATTTGTGTTCAAAAAGAAAATACTTGTCATGCTGTGTAAGAGGTGAGTTATATGTACTGTTGTAAGTCACCATCCGACGTGGGTACATACAGTGCATCTGTATGCGACATTGGTATGGTTCAGTCTGTTCTGGTACAGACCTGGACCAGTGCAGATTGAATAGTGGATTTCAAGATGTACCTAATAATATTCTAACAGTCGACTTCTGCAACAAAGCTCAATACAATTTGCTAACAAATTGTCAAACGCATTACCACGCGGTCTCCACTCAAGAATACGTCTACCCCAACGGTCATCGGTTCTAAGGCTAATATAGCCGGCTCATTGCTACTTCAGCTCGCTAAATTTGTGATGTCGACAACTTTCGTGCTCTGCTGGATCACCTCGTTCCGGATTCTATCTCTCAGAGAGATTCCAGGCCCCAGAATAGAGCTAAATGCTGTGCAATTGGAGAGGCCTATGTCCAGCAGTGGACTGCTGTAGGCTGATGACGATGATATCAACTGCTGTGATAGTTTGACTGAACTGTCAACAGCCTGATCATGTTGATTTTCTTTCGGGTGTAATGTGTAAGTCCACCCTTCCCCTGTGCAAGTTTAATAGCAATGTGTTATTTCTAGGTTTAAAATAGAGAATGAATTCACCAAAAGATTGGAGTTATCCCTGAGTTCCAGAACTGGAACTAGCACAACAAAGAGGGTCCCCGCCACTAAGGACCAAAACCCTAAAACTGACCTTTCGAAAGATTGCCCTAACCGACAAAGTGTGAACAAATGCTCGTAAACTGTGTACCTAATTATTATGAATTTATTTATACAATAATATATACAAAGCTTTTGCAATGATAAAGTTATGAATCGTGCTTTGAGCACAGTATACAATCCTCACAGACTACATTTACTAAAGTAGCTCAGACAACAAAACAAAACAATCAGAATGAATGCATTTTGATTATTTTTAATCATTGCCTCGATGACAACTTTGCTCGGAGCAAAACTGTAGGCACATTCGATACGTAATTCTGTATTTAACTGTCTGTATTTAACTATATGGGTTGTGCGTGAAACTGTGCTTTGGTTGGGAGTAGTTTTAAAATAGAACTAAACTTTATAACGACGGGTAAATCAAAATGACAACATTAATGCATTTGTAGCAAAAATCCAAAGAAGAATTGTAACATTATAATCATGAATTTATTGCAAAAATATAACAATATTATAGACGTTTTTGTCGTGTGCTTGGTGTTTGCTGTCTGTGATTCCAAATGTATTGAGATCTATGTGAAATGCTTCTTATTTAGGTACCTGTATGGTTTTAGCATATTGTTACTAGCATGTCACATACATATACCACTTAGCCATTTATTTTAATTACTCATTAATTTGTCAGTAGTAGATAAGTCAATGTCAACATTAACACGTTGTGGGACACTACGCTCCCACAACAACCCCAGACGTAATTACTATAAAACTCCTATTGTATTTCGTTCAATGTCCTTCAACCGATTAAGATATACTGCGCTGTGTTGTGTGTTGCGTCATTATAATACTCTTTTCAACACACTTGCTCGTAAAGTGGCTCTTATTGAACCGCTTTTAGGTTCATAATGTAGTGTATTATGGAAGCGTGTTTTTTACTTTATATTGCCGCACTAGTGCGGTAATGTGCGCCACAGAATATTCCTAGTAGTAGAGAATATTAATATTTACTAGTTGGAGTAATGACATGGTAGTATGGAATTAGTAGGTACTATCATGGCAGCATGGAATTTGTATCCAATAGAAATTATTTTTGGTGAAGCTTTTTACCAAAGACAAGCGCTCAAAAGCAAGTTTTTATAAAAATAAAAAAAAAGAACCATAAGCAAACCAGTGGCGTTTAGTTATGGTAAAAAAAAATCCCATGCATTACTAAACGTCAGAGGGATACTATATATTGAATTAGTATGAACTATCCTACAACCATTGCGCATTAACATGGCACCTGGCTCGGAACTCAATACTAGTAGTATTACTAGGAGTATTACCGCTACCCGCGCCGCGCCCCGCCGTCTCCGCGCGGGGAAGTGGAGGGAGTTACAAACGTCATTAAGCCAGGTGCCATGTTAAATGCGCAAGAGTTGTACTAATAAATGAGCATTCTCTTTTTACACTCGAGCAGAGACTTCCGCTTTTTTTCGGTAAGACCGCGGGTGGCACGCGGGTAGGCCACTTGACCCGACCCGACGAACCGCGCGTATTATGTTATTATATAGGCTGTTCAGCGGTATTACCAGTGTCTTTATTTACACCTGCGCGCGCATCGCTAGCGGAAAAAACAACACTAGCCGCCATTTTCCATAAATATTTGTTAACTTTATTGTTGTGTGGTTAAAAAGCATTATAAAAAAATGTCGATTTCTCGTAGGGGAGAAGAGCGTAAATAATAATAAGTAATTTTTTTTCTTATTCATTTCATATTTTTTTGTATAGGCTGTCTACCGGTTTTGCCAGTGCCTTTATTTACACATATGTAAAAATAAAGCCAGCGCGCCATTTTCCATAAATATTTATTATCGTTTTCGTTGTGTGGTTAATATTATCAAAATATAACATTTAAAGTATTGTTACCAACCTACATAGAAGTTTAAAAAAAAAAACTCCGGATAGTGAGTACCTGGCAACAAAGGTCAGTTAAACTTTAAAAATTATAAATCTATCATCTCTATAGGTACGTTATTGTAGCAGAAGTTCTTACAACAAGTCTGTTTTTTCCTCGCAAGTGTGTTGAAAAACGTCGTATGAAACGCGTGTGCATTGATTATTACACTCTCGGCTACCTTATCGCGCTCGCCTGCGGCACGCGCTAATAATACTGCCTCGACTGTAATAACCAAAAGAGCACACTCGTATCACAATGTACTATTAATAATAAGGAAACCATCTCCATCGCTCGCACTTAGCATCTTGTCACATTGACGCAAAACGTGCTGTCTCGCACTACACACGCTGCGCTGGCGCAGCTCAAAGTTGTTTGTTTCCTACAAACAATAGCAGGAGAAAGTTGGCTAGCCAAGACATAGTGCAGTATTCTTAGCTTAATGTTGAATAGCCACCCTTACGGCAAACGCATATTAAAGCCGCATCGGGTCGTAGCACATCGCATTCCAAAACAAAAATATCCACTGCAGCCCGCCTATTGCAATGGTTTATACAAAATGATTGTGTGAAAGTGATGTCAGGTTCTAAAAGTATCCGATGAGAGTGTAAATAATCCCTGTTCAGGTTAAACTCTTACACAATCACGCATTAAAGGGAATGAGTAACACGTTCATCCGTGTTAAGAAGATTACAACTTTATGTTTCACCATTTTTACCAACAATTAGTTTGAATGACGTTATTGAAAAATCTTTGTAGAAAATTAAGGTTTTAAAATGAACATCAAGTGTCACAAATGCCCGCACCGCAGACGCGCCGACACCGTTTAGCGTAACCATTCAAACTGAACGCTGAAGCGCCGCCGCCGCGCCGTTGCCGCACCATCGTCGCTGTGCCGTCTCCGCTTGATTCTGCCATATCACTGTACATTTTTAGTGATACATTTCCAGCCTATTTTGTAAGCGGCCAGCGATAGAATAACAATAACAGTTTAATTAATACCTACTAGCAGCGGCGGCGCGACAGCGGGCTGGCAACGTTTGGCATACACACAGCTTAGATTAGAGGGTCGGCGCCGGCGCGGTGGCGGCGCGGCGACGGCGTCGAGCACTTAAGGTGATTCATATAATCAAATGAAAGCACACAATTAGTAAATGGCACTACAAATTGGCATCCACAGGAACGTTTTCTGATCAATTTGTTTACATTTAAATCTGCTACTTCTGGAACAGACAGTAGGAGGATTTTTGGAACGCAGCGGGGCACGCCCATAATATAATGTGAGTAAAGGGCTATTTAGATGGAGAGAGTTTCCCAAGGGGCAGGGCGACAATCGTGAATGTTTACACGAAGAGACTTTTTAATGTTCTTTCGATAATCGTATCTTCGAGTCGAGAAACTAGAGAGTTTCTATCTAAATGGCCCTTCAGCCTGTCGCTCGCTGTTCGTAGCATTCGTAGCATCGTCGTAGCAACTCGTAGCGACGTCGTAGCACTCGTAGCGTTAGATCGTAGACGTGAGTTTATTCGCCCAGATGCTTTCAATACTTTCAGAAAATTTTAGCTTTCTAAAGCGAACTCCTGTTTTTTGACTTGAGGTCGTTTTTTGTGTAACTTTAGTTTTTTTGACGAGTAGTTACAGTTGCGTGATTTTCTTTCTTTAAACAGTATCTATATCACATAGTATCTATATATATATACAAGAGAACGCTCGCTGTTGAATCATTCCGGAGACTAGGATTTTTTATTCGAAATATTCATGAGTTTAACAATCCACTGGTCATTAAACTGGTTTCCATGGCTTTAGTCAGCCCCTTTAAGCCCTTTCGAATGCACTTACGCGTTACTTTATTAAAAAGTCCTTAGATTTCTATATAAAAAACTTATCGGTTACTTTATTCTACAAAATGTTTACTCGGTTACAAAATTTTAATTCTCTCGAAGTAAGGCGTAAGTACTTCCTGCTTATCACTGCCTGCCGTATTATGCAGGGTGAGTACGATTGTCAGGAACAGGGGTGTGATTCTGTAAGACCTCATTCTAAACTTCGAATCTGAATCCGCTGTGAGTTTCTTGATTGGCATTCTAAAAACTCGGTTGATACACTAGCGCTACCCTTGCGAGCGTGTCAGCGAGTTGAAACTGACCGTGAGTTTTTGACAGATAAAGTATGAGATGACGTAAGAAGTGGCATTCAGTAAGGTAATTCCCCCGTCACTTCGACGCTCACTTAGCACTCGAACCCGATTCAAAATTCGAAGTGAGAGTGAATAGCAATGTGAGAAGCGAGTTGTTGTTAGAATTTTACAGAATCGACGTACTGGTGGAGCAGTTGGTAAGGCTTTTTGTCCCTGCTGTGCCCAAACAACAACTCAGGCCGCGAAGTCACCCGGCTACTAGCCGTACCGTCAGCACGCACAGTGTGGAGAGCTAACTCGCCCCTCGTTCGGGCCCTTTCTATGCTTAATGCTTTTCTGACTTCAACACCGGAATGTGACTTGTTTACTGGGAAGTGGATAGGATGTGTGTCGTGAATGTATACGTTTTTGTGAGAAGATGGATGAAAGATAATTATAAGGTTTTTTTTTTTTTAATTGCTGTTTGTTAGTAATGAGGAGCTCATGGCTAAGTAATAACAGCTGCACGGTTCGATCCATTAGGTTAAGCTACGCTTGCCAGGGTTGGTCCGTGGATGGGTGACCATCCTTTACATATCGAGACTCCGCCGTGCCTCGGAAAGCACGTTAAGCCGTTCGTCCGCCTGTGCCAGCCGTGCTGTTATTCGTGGATAAGTCCGAAAGTCTGACAGCTAATCTTGCCAAGGGGTATCGTATTACCCAGTTACTGGGTTGTGGAGGTCAGATAGGCAGTCGCTCCATGTAAAATACTGGTATTCAGCTGCATCCGGGTAGACTGGAAGCCGACCCCAACATAGTTGGGAAAAGGCTAGGCAGATTATGAATTGCTGCTTGTTAGTTAGTTATATAAGTGTTATTTCTTTTGCTAATTTTGTTATTTCTCATGTTTATATTAGGTCCCCACCTATGAAATTGGTGTTTTGTATGGGGAATTTTAAAGAAGTTCCATTTTTCATACTAACATTTTCTTAATTTATATAACAACCATAAACACTAATGTTTTAAAACTTTTATGGACTAATGTTTAAAAACTAAGATAACGTATGCCACTTAGATTAAGCGACAAAAATAAGTGACGGCTCAGTTAAAAAAAAAATAGTGGTCATTTCTGCTAACAAAATGAGGAGTAATTTTTAAGGTATTTTTTATGTTTAGAAAACAATAAGTAATAAGGTTTTTTTACTATTGGTAGTTGTCAATGATGGTCATTATTCGATATAATACCAAGCAATTGATGAATATTTTGAATCATAGAAGTGACGAGGTGCTCTATGTGTGAGGAAAAAAAGGCCAATTTCATAGGTGGGGACCCAATATTATATATGTTTTTGATTTGTATTTTATCAAACCTAAGTATGTGTGTGACACACATACTTAGGTTTTAGTTTGTATTTTGTTCTGTTCAACGCCTTGGGATTACATTCTGTTATGTTGTGAAAGAAAACTTAAATAAAAAAAAAAAATAAAAAAAAAAATATCAAAGTCGCTTTTCGTGTTTGTCTATATGTATGTTCTTCTAAACCACTCAACAGATTTTGGTGGGGTGTTCACAAGTGTTTAGAGGATTTATTCCAGAAGGTTTATTATGTGTATAATATGTTACTATTAACGTTACATATATGTAACTAAGAAATCTCGGTGTTTTGTCAAGTCCAAAAAATCCTACGATAGCGGGTCCTAGTATTTGTATATTCTTTATGGCGCCAATTCTTTGTAATATGTTGCCAAAATATTGGAGGGATATACAACGGAAAAAATAAGAAGTACAGTACAATTTTTTTCTTAATGTACCTCGGCAAACTTCTTGTTTTGTCAGTCGTCGGATTTTTATCGGTAAATTTTAACTTAATGTATTTTTTTTTTATGGAAAGAAAAAGAAAGAAAGAATAACATTTATTTCGACACAGTTAATGAAATACAAAATACAAATAATAAAACAAATAATAAAAATACTTAATGTACTTAATGTTGATGGCAGGAAATAGTTTATGGAAAATAGTTTTACAGCTCTATAAAGATGACACGGAAATCAAACCAAAACGACAATAAACTACTTAGTTCTGAATTCAAATTATTATACACGATAAATCTCATAATTGATGGACATGGAAATTAGCATTTGTTTGTATTCGGAACATTGCCCGTCGCGAACTGGATAACCTGGAAAAGCTGGTGGTGTTAGGCAAGGAAGATGCGAAAAGACCACGCGGCTGGTCATCTAAACGCTGGTCAGACCAAGTAACCACCCTCACTGGACTCTCTGTTACGACCGCCTTGAGAGAAGCGGAGAACCGAACTAAATGGGAGAACATCATACATAAAGCCACGAAGGCCTTTCAGGGACACGACCTTCAGTAATGAAGTACGCGACCAAGAAGAAGAAGTATTCGGAATTGCGGTGATTCCCGAGGGACATTAAGAAAATAGCTGTACTATACTTAGGTTATAAAGCATTCTTTTAGAGAATGCCTACTACAGCACTGACGAATTTCTGAATATATTGTGTAATAATATTGTATTGTGTATACCTAATTATTTAGACATTTAATGATGAGTTGATGACCATAATCAGTAGTAGGTACCTACATTTTAACTTTTAAATTCTGATTTGGATTGTTATTTATTTATTTTCAATAATTATTCATTATTATTTATCGTTATTTATATATGTTCACATATCTCGGGACCATGGAGTCCCGGTCTTTTGGAAGGCGTACGACGGGCCGAAGCCAACTCGCAAAGGCCCGTTAGATGTTTTTAATGGATTATTTATTGTTATTATTATTGTATCCAAATTATAGATCTATAATTATTTGATGGTAATACTTATTTATATTTGTACGTCGCGTCGTTAAGGCAAAACATAACTGTGATATAATATTATTGTAACATCTTGCATGCCATGTGTATGTAGTCTCATGTTTTGGACAAATAAATGATCTTTATCTCTCTTTATTTAGTTAATTGATTCAGGCGCGACTTTGCGGAAATCCATTATAAAATACAATAGACGTAGATACTATTTCGCTTTATTATTCTTCAAGGGTTATGAAAAACCCTGTAAGAAATCGACACGTGTTTCACCTCTCAATGAGGCATCCTCAGGATGACGATTGACTTGTTGCAAACCAGAACAAGACGACACACCGAGCGCTGGAGGCAGTCTCTGCGTCCAGCGCTCGGTGTCGCTAACATTTTTTTGTTATTTTTTTTTCATTTCTTGTTCGGGTTCGCGACAAGTCAGTCATCATCCTGAAGCTGCCTCGTTGAGAGGTAAAACACGTGTCGATTTCTTACAGCATAGCATAAGCATAATCCGCCTATAATATTCCCTCCACAGGCCTCCTCTGGCTGTGAGAGGCTGTGAGAGGGAGCGGGCCGTAATCCACCACGCGGGCCCAGTGCGGGTTGGTAGATGTCACATGTCTTCGAATTTTTGGTTCTAGGACATGCCGGTTTCCTCGCGATGTTTTCCTTCACCGTTTTGAGAGCAGTGGTGATGAAATAATTTACACAAAGTAAAGCGCCTGTCAGGGTTCGAACCTACGACCTACAACTCGTAAGTCGTGGCCATTACCACTGGGCCACCACTGCTCTCGATTTCTTACAGAGTTTTTCATAACTTTTGAAGAATAGTAAAGCGGAATAGGTTACTAAATATATTTACGTCTATTGTATTTTCTCTTTATTTAATTATGAGAGATAAAGATCTTTATGAAATTATGTAAATGATATGCTAAATACATTGGGTAAGGTTCTACAAAAACTATAAGAATGTGAGTTTAAATTAAAACTTGAAAAGCGCAAGTTCTTTTAAAAAAAAAGTAGTTCTCTGCTAGTGTTGTACACTTCTGTAAGTGACGAATTCGCAACTAGCTTCATCTGCTTAATTTAAATAAATGCTTGCTTTAATTGAAAAAAACGTTGTTTGTGTTTGAGTTTTGTACCTACATAGAAGGAAGTGCCTCCGCTGCCGGCGCCGGTCGCCGAATTGGCTGCCGGCGCTGACTTTGGTTGTCAATTTGGCATAATTAAAAAAACGTTTTTTTTTTTCCGTACTCAATCATGTCCCTATTCGATTAATAAGGTATATACTACCCGGAACCGAACTAGTTCGATTGGGTGAAATATTTGTAATCGCAAAAAAAGGTTAGGTTAGGTTAGGTTAGGTTAGAACTGTGACCCCCTACGCCAAAAACGACTAGAAGGTACAGAAAAAAAAAAATAGTTAGGGTTAGTTAGTTGGGGTTCTGAATACTGGAAGAGTTTCCATAAATGCCGCGGTGTCCATTATGGGAGCCGAGATTAAAAACATCGGCTGCCGGCAGTAATGTGACTGCCGGTTCCCAATGGCGTTATTTTTGGGAGCCGGCGCCGGCAGCGGAGGCACTCCCTACATAAAAAACAAACCGCGAAATAAAATGAAATTACAGTTTCATTCTCTTTACATATTCTTTATTTAATTCAGAGTTATTCGACGATTCTATAGTTATTTCTTAAAAATATAACATAAAATAACACCATAACATCACGCCTGTAATCTCCCAAGGGTATGGCAGAGGTGTACCTATAGTACACCCACATTTCACCAGTTATATTTAAGTCCCATTTAAAAGGGGGCGAGCCTATTGCCATCAACCGAGCACAAATGCAGACTCCGGGATGCTATTGAGAAATTCCTGACGGAAAAACCCAATACCACCTGGGAATAGAACCCAGGACCTCAAGCATACCTTTTTTTTTCCGGAGTGGAAAATCCTCATGGATATCCTCCGCCCTGGGGCGGGCGGAGGGGTCTGTCAGACTCTTACTGACTAAAAACCACCCCGGTGTTCCGACTCACACCTACGCCGGGGGTCGCGGGAACGTAAAAATCTTCCGGAACCCCCGATTGGTGCCGGCCCGCCACTGCGGGCCTCCTCGGGTCAGGGGGGGCGGGCCTGCGGGCCTCCTCCTCGAGTGAGGTGTTTGACTCCCCCCGTGACGTCTAAGAGGGGCACGCGTGGAAGACTACGCGCCGCCACCTCGGGTCCTGATGTGTGGGGGGCGACGGACGTCCCAGAGTCCGTCGCCCCTGGACCCATTTAGGGGGGCTGGAAGAGGGCGTTGTCCGCCCTCCGCCGACGCCCGGTGCGCCTGCTGCGGGCCGGGTGAGTGGACGAGATCTCCCTCTCCCTTTCCGCAGCCTCCTTCTGCGAGACGACCGTCTCGCAGTAGGAAACCACCGCATCCCAGGACTCCTCGCTGCCGACCATGGCATTCACTGCGGCCGACAGCGACAAGTCACTGCCTACTTCTGCGATGAGGGCAAGGCGCGGCTCCTCCCAAGCGGCACACTCTGCCAGCGTATGCCGCGCCGTGTCCTCCCGGCAGTCGACGCAGTGGTGACACCGAGCGTCCGGCTCCCTGTTTATGCGACACAGGTACTTCCCGAAGCAACCATGCCCCGAGAGCACCTGCGTCACCCGAAACGACAGGGATCCACCTCAAGCATACCTAGACCAACGAGGCAGTCTTAAAAATATTCTTAGATTATAATTAACTTAAAGGCTTTAGAAACCTCAATTGACTATCTCATTATTTAGTATAAAATATACCTTACGTTTACAGTGTTAGTCAAAAATTAAAACTTTTCAATAACATAAACTTATGTACCTTATTTTAAAGGTACAGATAAAAACATTTTGTCAATCAACATGATTTTGTTTGAAACTTACCCATAATACAGATAAAAGTATAAATACATACATAGCACCTTTTCCCAAAAGGGGTAGACAAAAACTATAGAGCGCCACTAAAACACGGTTTCTGAATCGAGAATTTGAAATTGAGAACTTGTCAAAATATACTAAACCGGGTGTAAGTGCTAAGCCGTATACAGAAAGAAAGCTGGCAGCCTACCAGCGCTTATAGGAACCGGTCCACGCAGGTAACCGGCGCAGGCATTTATATGAACAATCGCCGATAAGCGCCGAACGTCGCCGACAAGTTCCGACAATCTTCGACACGCGCCAGTCAGCGCTGGAGCCGCCCATCATTTAACTAAATAACCTAACCGCTTGCTTTATGTAACTGTTACCAGAATGGACCAGCGCTATAAGCGCTGGTAGATCGGCGCCGGCTACCAGCTTTCTTTCTGTATACGGCCTTAGTGTTAGTACTTAACCTACTAAACCTTGTCACATTTTTGAACGAGTATTATCGATATATTTGGTACGGCATTTATAACTACAGCGTTCATCAAAAAGGTATTATATAAGGTTTAGGGCGTCATACAGATCATCAAACAGTGGTTACCATGTTGTTCCCAGTTTGAAGGTCTATACCACAGTCCACACCTATATATGACCCACCTTTTCGATACATGCTTAATATAATACTTATTTTAAGTCAAGCAAATGATACATGCATACAAAAACACAGACATGATTGTTAAAATGTAGGTACAATTAATCTAAAAACACACACACACACACACACACATACATCATCATCATCTGCTTCCAGTCTAACCGGATGCAACTGAATACCAGCATTTTATTAACCAATATATTAATTCGATACTCCTTGACATAAAAACATACAAAAATTCATATCATTGTCCATCTATGTTCCTTATACAATGTGTAGGCATAATATATTGTACATTGAGTACAAACACTGACAATACTATAGTACCTAATAAGGAATAGAAATTGAAGACAATCAAAAATATTATAATAATAGCCTAATATCTTTCTTTCCATGTTCTGCAATAGTCCTACACCAACCGGGGGTTGTCCTTGGCTGCACTTGCATAGTGCGAACAAGGATAATCGTCGATTGGTGCCTCATTCCATTTAAAATTGTCTAAGGGGCCTCTACGAGTTGGCTTCGGCCCCCTCTCACGACCCCAAGGTACCGAGATCTGTTAAGATATAAAAAAAAAAACAGCAAATAAACTGATTATGATTCAAAATTAATTCTCGTCGATGTATATTTTTTTTTGTGACTGACTGACCTTTTTACTAAAACTAACAGACCTTTATTATTCTTTAAGTACGTAAGTACTTTACATGGAAAGCATTTAGATTACAACTTGAAATATGTTTAATTTTCCGGGAAGTAATCTCTTTACCTACGTTTATTAAGTTGGTATTAACTTACTAAAATATGTCATACAACAAGATTGCCATCTTACCATTTATATCAATTCACTGGCTGCATTCGCAAGGAGAGCTCCTTGTCTATGCGACGAGACCAACGCTTAATTAATACAGAGTGTAATAATGAGGCTTTTGAATGAAACCAAGTTCCAAGGTCTCGCCGCCAGGCAGTGTCAGTTGACCGAGATAAAGAGCGAGAGCAAAATCATGTCAAGCTATCAACTTCTTTGGAATTCTCGTAGAACAATTTCCATGAAGTTTTCATAGAAATGGTTTACTAGAGTCGCGTCGCACTGTCGCGTCGAGCCTGTCTGCATTGATGATTCGGTACAATCAAATATAATAATGTAGTTATATGTTCGGGAAAAAGCCGCTTGGCTTACCTCGAATTGTGCCGAGCCGGTCTGAACATGATTCATTTGGTAGATGCCGAACGGAATTTGCCGATTGGCAGAAGCCGATGCGCCTTAAGTGTAGTTGAACAAGTGTTTAGCGCCCCAAAGACTAATGTGTCGAGCTCTAGAATATTTGAATTCCAGGTTACAGTATGTTCGTCAGTTTGTCCGAAATTAAAATTAATTACAAACAACATTTTGCATGAGTGTGCGAAGTTACGAAAGAGGGGACTGGTTTAAATCTTTAAAATATAATAAATTGAGCAAAGTTACGTACAACTAAAATAAAATATAGACGATTTTGTTAGTGAAGATTTTGCTGAACTTCGACATATTCCTAAACTTAAGCGATAAGTTCGGTGAACTAATTTATGTCATTTCTGACTTTGTTGGTTTACTCTATTACCTACATACTTTCCTATTGCAAATAATTGAATAAGATTATTTATAAAAATTATTATAACTAAACCCTGTCATTTAAATTATTTTATCTCTCTAAAGTGTCATTTGCCTCTAGCTTCATCTTTTCTTGGTACATTTTATCTATTGGTTTTTGCTGAACAGGTTTTTCTTAAAATTATTATAACTTCTAAAAACTATTAATAAGCCGTAGAACTATCATATAACTAAAACTTACTATGAGGTTTATATCTAAATCCAGAAACATACTTGCCAGTAACTTGCACAGACATATATGCAATTATGCATGCCAATGTGCCATACCAACTTCATTTTGTTACATAATATTGTTGGTAAATCAATAAATATTGGTGCTGTCACCTGTCAATTTCATGTGTCAAAAGTTTATGTCAAATCCAACACGTGATTGTTGATCAAACGGACCGCGGCAGTCAATAAATATTATTATAAAAAACGGACCCCCAATGAAACTAATTGGTGATGTCATAATCCATCAATAACATGGATATGTCACAATGACATGCAAGTTACTTGCATAGGTACTTTTGTCAAAGTTACTGGCATATGTATTCCTGAAAAAAAATAAAATTAAATCATGGTAACTCAAATTGTCACGCTGTCTTAAAATTATATTATTATTCGTAAAATAACAACGGAACAAATTGTAAATTATTAAGTATCTAGATACCTACTTATACTCCATTCGAAATAAGATTAGAATTTTTTCCAAATCTTTTGTACTGTCCGTTCAACCGATTTTGAATTCTATTGCGTTGGTAGCATGAAAAATGGCAGCTGCAGTAAACAGTTGGTATTTTTTTTGCTTTTAATGCCTACCTTATGCCTACGGTATAGAAGTCAAAATCGGTTAAATGGACTGTCAAAAAGGTTTGGACGCCTTTGTACCTTATTGTGTAGTAAATAAATTCGATAATAATCTTATTTCGAATGGAGAATAGTTTGGTAGAATATCAGACGCATCCAGAAAATTGGATATCCATTCTCCATCAGTAGTTTTTTTTTTTAATTAAGGGGTTTATTTATAAACTTTGCTTGTTAAGTGACGTTCAAACGTCAAAAATGTGTATGCTTAAACAGTCGCTAATCATTACATAACTTTAAGCAACGTTTATAAATAAACCCCTAAATGGTTTGTTCTTCAATCATTACATTAATTTACTTGCTAAAGCTATGTTACTCTCCAGTGTGCAATAAAATGTATTCTTAATCTATCAGTACCACATAATATCTATATACTTACTTATTGTATTTTAGCACTGACTATAAAGTCAGGACTACAAATAATATACCACTAACTTGATCAAAAGTATTGCAAGTAGTTTGTTTGGCATAATGTCATCACAACTTCTCTTTGTATTTTACTGTGTGTACATAAATAATAAATAAATAAACTTCAATTTGTGAACCTATTGTCACAATTTCATGCAATGTTCTTGCATACCGTTGAGCAAGATATTGAGGTTTTGTATTCCTGGCTTAATCGTACCTATTCAAACTTAGCTTAATTATGCTTGTGTTCAAATCGTGACCTTATCCGCTAGTATGCTTCTCATACAATGATTGGACTTTGCCACTATTCAAAACTGATCAGTGATCACCGAACAGCATTCTTGCGGTCTTTTCATGAACTTGTGTTATTAATCCATGACATTTTTAGAAACAATTGCGTATCCGTTCAGTCCATTTGGTTGGGACGACACCTTCGATTGAAGGGTCGCGGATTCTTGATTGGAATCTGACATGCTGCTGGAGTAACTCTTCGATGATGGATACCAGCGCATTGTCTTCCTTCCCACGTAGCTGTGAGAACAGATAATACTGTTTTAATATCGGACAGACATTCAAAAGAAAAGTGGGGATAGATTTGAGAATAGAATAGAATCCTAATCCTAACTAATATTATTAATGCGCAAGTGAGTTTGTTTGTTTATTTGTAACGCTTTCACGCTAAAACGGCTGAACGAATTTGGATGAAATTTTACCTGACTGGATGACCATGACCTGGAATAGGACATAGGACAATACAATCCCGTGGGAATATCGGGATAAAAAGTATCCTATGTTCTTTTCCAGGTCACGGTCTATCCATGTGCCAAATTTCATCCAAAATCCGTTCAGCCGTTTTAGCATGGAAGCGTAACAAACAAACAAACTCCCTTTCGCATCTATAATACAGGGTGTAAGGGACAGCACTCCGCAGACCGATGGGATGAATTCAGCAATTATCATACTAACGGTCAGCTTAGACCGACACGTGACGCTCCGCGCACTTTTACACAATTATCGAACTTATTAGCGTCACGAAAAGGTATAATTTCAGTGCGACCGTTGACACGTGTCAAAGTACGCTGGGATGTGCGGTGCTGTGCAGCGCGTGTACCTTATTGTGTAGTAAATAAATTCGATATTGTATCGGATCATAAAAAAGTGCGCGTCGGTTCACGTCTCGGTGTGAACTGACCCTAAGACGACCGGTACACGAAATTATTTCAGGAACGTTATGGGAATCCAATAAACCTGATTTGTATTGTTACCTCACGCGCAATTTATCGTTATCGTGGAAAAACCCACGTAGCGGCACTCCCCGTGTCGCGGAGGGCGCGCTCGAGTATTTTACCATCCATTGCTGTTTTTTTTATTTTAGCTTTTTTATTTACATAAAGGAGTGCTGCGTCCAGAGAATGTAATTACTTTCTCTGCAGCACTCCTTTATGTAAATATTATTCCTTTATTTCAATGTAAAATTTACATTGAAATAAAGGAATAGTAAAAACGATAAAAAAAATGAAAACTTTCCTGAAAAAATTTCATTCAAATAAAATATGATTCAAAATAAGGAGCCCCCTGTTAATTTGCGGAGGGCTGTCTGTTACACCTTGTATTAGTCAGGATATCCCACTTACCGTTTACATAGCTTCCTTAGTATTTTCTTCTTGCAAACGAATATGAGGAAAATCGCCAGGCCTATGAGGATGTTATAGATGTCGGATAACCACCATATCTTGAAGCCAGGGTACAAAAAGCTGACAATTTCCAGCAACCAGTTCAGGCCCATCACTACCGACAGCTTCAGGTAGACCATTAACCTGTAAGAATTGATATTTATGTCAAAAAAAATTATGCTTAAGCGTAATCAGCTTATAACATTCCCACTGCTGGGAAAAGGGCCTTCTCTGTGAGGGGTCATAATGCAACACGCGGGCCCAGTGCAGGTTGGTGCATGACGCATGTCATCGAGCTTTGGTTCTTAGGCATCCTGGCTTCCTGCCAGGGCTGCGGGAAAGTCTGAAAGGGATACCGGGACCTTGGCAACAGGCAACTGAAGGAACACGGGTGGGTTTTAGTCAGTAAAAGTCTGACACGCCCTCCCGCACCACCCAGAGCGGGAGAAGTCAGATGATGACTTCCCAACGTCAAAAAAAAAATAGCATGCTGGTCCTCACGATGTTTTTTTCACCGTTTTGTGAGCAGTAGTGATGAAATAAGTCACAAAAAGTAAAGTGACTGTCTGAGTTCGATCCAACGACAGTTGCGTGCGTGCTTTGGTCTACGCTCTAATCTTGATTATGTAACGCGCATAAATTTGCTTCATCGCCCATAAGTATCATAACATTGAGTTTATTGACATGAGTCGGTTGTTAATTTTCCCAGCTCAGTAAAAAATCCAATGACGAGAAGAGTGTGTTCCTCTCGGATTGGTATTGGGTCTTTGTACACCCGCTATAGGTACCTACTACACCTAATCGGTTCACTTACCTATGCCTATGAGTGCGATGTGCCTGTGGGTTGCCTGCAGCAGCCGAGTCCAGCACGGCAGTCCCTCGACTCAAACGCCAAATGTTGAACGCGGTCATCAGATAAAACATCCAGTTACAGATAATCAGAATCAGCATCGGTATGTATAAGTACAGCAGTTTTACACCACCTGGGAAGCAAACATGGTTCATTAGAACTTAGAACATACAAAAATCTTCAGATATGTTTTGACTACGCTAAGCTGGCCGTTTCGTATGTATAATTGTATGAACTACGCTCGTTTTTTTATTTATAATTTATTTAGATCAACTTTTTTACAGAACCTTTTTTTAAAGTGGGTAGATACAAATACCAAAGTAATGGGCCAGTCCTGTTCATAAATTGTGTTATGATTTTAGTAAAAATACTCCGAAACCAAGTGAATGGGCAGTATGTCTAGATATCACTAGGAAACCCAGAAAATGTATTTTTACACCAGAAACGGCAGAATATTACGAACTTTTATAATAAATGTAACACAATATTGTGTCGAATAAATAAACGGAGGGCCTAGACAAGTGACAAACACTTCGAAGGCGTTTCGTAGTTCTACCACGACTTTCAACAGGATTGACATAAAGCTTTTCGATAGATTATGTCAGTCCTATACATTTTTGCCTTTTCCATCATCGTTATCGCTGATAGAATGTCACTTTGTCTAGGGCCTCTGTTGTGCTAACCTTCCAGGAAGCATCCGAACTCCGGCACGTGAGGAGTGACGAACCAAGGCAGGTGCCTTAAGTGATCCTTGATCTGATTCAGCACGAACAGGCCAATGGTCATCACGAGCGGGACCCCAAAGGCGAACAAGCAGTACATCAGGAACTTAAACAGCTCTCCTCGCCGATGGATAGGACGGGCTTTCGCATAACCTCTGTAAAATATAATATTCCAGTATGATAAACGCTGTTCGAGGTTGCGTCGAAGCGAAATTCTAATTAGTTATTTTCCACTCGGCTGCAAGTACTATCTTGAAATAAAATAACACTGGAAGATGGTACACACGGCTACACCTCTCATATAAGCTGACCTCGCATCGTACGAAAATTCTATAAAATGTGAGATCAACATAAACTGGAAATTATAGCTTGATGTGTAGCCGTGTGTATACTGCTGTAGTGTGTGGCGTGTGACATTGATGCCGCAACCGATAATAATAGAACAGAATATTAACGGGTACTGCGTAGATGCATTTATTTGTTGATTACTAGAGTAATCAATAAATAAAACCTTCGGCGAGCACCCAAAAACCAGCTATTTATATAATAGTGGTGATAAAAATATTACCTGAAGGTCCACCAAATATCGTAGGACATGACGCTCATCCAGCAGAAAGTAGCCAGGAAGAAGTAATATATGAACATCGCTAGAATGAAGAAAACATTTGTTAAGTTACCATTTTCATTTTTGTACTGTGATACGCTTATCACACACGGCCTTACACGTAACTTGCACCAATCGCTAGTTGTTATGGCCCATTGACATGCAAGTTGAATACTTTAATATAATAATAATTTTCCCTATTTGGTTTCTAGGACAAAAACAGCAATATTCTGCTTTTCATATTGCCATAAATAGTAAATACCCGCCCGCATAACAGAATTCATCTTCCTTAATAGTGGTACTTATGTTGCGATTACACGGGCAACTCAATTGCACAATACTTGGGAATTGGAGTAAATCAGGGGATCTAAACCGGCCACATTAGCAATTCCTCTAAAAGCAGTTCATTTCCTGAATCCCAGGGGGCTTAAAACAGTCACTTTGGCAGAATCATAATAGGATAAATATGATGAATAATCATAAAATATCACAAGCTGAAACTGCGTGAGATTCATAATTATTACGAAATAATTCATGTGTTTGACAGTTTTCTATGGAGATTCGTAAAATGGTCCACATAATATGAATTGCTTTTGTGTCAAATGAGAGGAATTGCTTATGACAGCTGGAAATTTAGGAAATGAAATGCTTTTAGAGGAATTGCTAATGTGACCGTTTTAGGCCCACAGCTGTCATTAGCAATTCCTCTAATTTGACATAAAAGCAATTCATAAGTGGACCATTTTTTGAATCTCTATAGAAAACTGTCAAACGTAGATAAATTATTTCGTAATATGAATCGCACGCAGATCATATTATGAATTATTGTCAGTTTGTGACATTTTACGATGATTCATAATATTTTCATATTATGATTCTGCTAAAGCGACCGTTTTAAACCACCGGCAACACCGAGAAATTAAGAGCAGTTCCACAATTTTATTAAAACAACATAACATCACGCTTTGTTTCGCCGAAGGGTAAGGCAGAGGTGTACATATAATTCACAACTATTTCGCCTGCTATGCTTAAGTTCCATGTAATGGGAGGCGAACCTATTGCCCTCAGCCGGGCACAAATGCAGAGTTCGGGCTGCTACTGAGAAATTCCAGATGGAAAAACCCAATAACACTTTGCCCGACCGGGAATCAAACCCAGGACCTCATGCTCAGCAGTAGCTCTTATGTCCACTAGAATAACAAAGAAGTAAATATTATAATATATTCCATAAAAATCACTTACTCAAACAAATACAAGCTGTTGTGGTGTGAATTTGTATTTGAATGACGGCCAACAGCAAGAAGGCCATGAACAGACTGAAGACGTACGCCATGAGGATCAAGCCGCACAAGTTCTGAAGTTCAGGCAGCAGGGCGTATACTATCAACACCAGCAGCATAAAGAAGCATGATAGCAGCGTAGCTGTTGACAAAAAATACATTAATTTAAATAGGTATTTGACTTAACATAACAGGAGAGGAGCTCGTGACTAATTTGACATAACAGCCGCACGGGTCGATCGATCAGGTTAAGCTACACTTGCCGGGATTGGTCCGTATCTGGGCCATATTCACATACCGAGACTCCTCCGTGCCTCGCAAAGCACGTTAAGCCGTTGTTCCTAGCTGTCATTCATGGATCTTCGACAGTATTTACGGGTCGTCAGAAGTCAGAAAGTCTGACAAATAGTCTTGGGTATCGCATTACCCAGTTACTGGGCTGTGGAGGTCAGATAGGCAGTCGCTCTATGTAAAATACTGGTATTCAGCTGCATCCGGTTAGACTAGAAGCCGACCCCAACATAGTTGGGAAAATGCTAGGCAGATTGATTTGTATTAACATAATGGCCACAATATTTTTGAGTACGTGGAGTTTGTACCCCGTTCGTCTGCATAAGAAACTACAACGCTTTGGAATAAGCAAATTGGCTTCCTCTTTCTGACTGCATAGTGCAAAAGCATAGCATAATCAGCCTATAATGTTCTCACTGCTGGGACACAGGCCTCCTCTCTTCGAGAGGGAGTGGGCTGTAATCTACCGCGCGTGCCCAGTGCGGGTTGGTAGATGTTACATGTCTTCGAATTTTCGGTTGTAGGACATGCCAGTTTCACCGTTTTGAGAGCAGTGGTGATGGTGAATTATTTACACAAAGTAAAGCGCCTGCTTGGGTTCGAACCCAAGATCTATAACTCGTAAATCGTGGCCGTTATCGCTGGGCCAGCACTACTTTCTGACTGACCGACCGACAATTCAAAAGTGCCTGGAATTGGTGCAATTAAAATAAAATGGTTTTAGTTCAAGTTAGAGTTTGACGTAACTTTAGCGTATGAAAGTAAGGGTTGTTGAGATTTGGTAATATTTAAAGGTTTTTCTGTCATGTCATCGTCAATCTTGTATGATGTTTGAATGAAGTGAGAAATGCTGAAAGCAGCAGATCATCTGGCTGATCGCATATTAGTGCCGACCCTCCTGCCCATACCAATTTCTTTTGGGATCAGCGCAACGCTGTTTTTTCGTTCCATACTTCTCTATTAGCCGTCATCTCGGTAGTCACCCCCTTTTCTAGCCATGTCATCTTTCACAAAGGCCAGTGCATCGTTCTTTTGGTCTTCCCCTACTCTTATAGCCATCACATTCATACTCAAAACTTTCCTCACGATATTTTCCTCATTCCTCCGCATCATATACATACCGTGACAATGCTGACCCTATACAAGCATATATTAGCAGCTTAAGGGGCCGGTGGAGCATCGGTCGTAACTACAAATCGAGTGCTACAAATGTTGCGCTAGTGTGCCTGTCGGAGCGATACACACAGCTACCGTGAAATTTACGACCACGCACACATTGGCATTGACATGACATTTGCTTGACGTGATAGCAGTACTAGCTATTGAAAATTTGTGATTTTGGATATGTTCCGTAATACCCAAAATGATGAATGAAAACTTAAGGTTTTTTATTTTATTTTCGATAATTTGTAACTTGAGTATATGCTATGTTTCTGCTGAAACAATATTACAAATATTTTTGTTTATAATACAGAAAAAAGAATATGAAAATATGACTTTTACGCTGTAAAAATGTGCGAAATTCAATTCGCTTAAACTTCATTTTAGGTAAGATTTTTGCGAAAAAAAAACAGATGTAGGAACCTAGATAAATACTGTCTAAATCCGAATATCAAAATAATATGGTGGAAATATGCTCAAATTGCAAATGATTCAGGTATTACGTTTGTATGGAAAATTCATCGGTCGCCGCATTCTTAAGAGCGGGTTAAATGTACATAAATTAATGGGTCACAATAATAATGATATTTGTTTGACGCAAATTCTACAAGTATAATAATAATATGGGCATGAAATAATCCTGGAAATTAATTCTGTTATAACATTGTAAACATAGACATGATGTTGTTTGTTAAATTGGTGATTCATTTGTTATTTATCTGCGGTTAAATGATGCAGCTGTTTTTAACCTAAAACTCCGAGTAGCAATTAATATTTACGATGACACGAAATGTTTTCTTAGTATTACGGTATTGTACACCCCTTAGATTTAATTTATGTATATTTATCCCATAAACTATTAGACAAATGCCTACTGCTCTGTTTAAAATGCATTTAAAAAAATATCTCATAGCCAAATGCTATTATACCATCTTTATATACTCAAACTCATATTATACTCAAATCTGTAAAAACATTTTTTTTTGTTTTCCCCTTTTTTAATTAGCATTAGGAGTCATTTATTTATCTCATAGTTTTGTTGTGTAGACTCATTTTTTTTTGTTTTTACGGTTTATTCTTAACCAAAAATTGTGTTATTTTGTACGCTGTAAATGGCAAAACATGCCGATCTACCTGATATTTTAAAACCTCGCACATATTATTTGATGTATAGTCATGTTTTACAATAACTAGCAACAACTAGCTTCTGCCCGCGACTTCGTCCAAGTGATATTTCTTGTTCACCTGACCCACCGCGTCGCATCGCATCGCCTGCCCGCGCTGTTAGGTACTTGTTTCGTTTTCGTTCTTTATTTACTTATTTTATTAATAATGCACCCACAGACAAATACATTTATAGATACGACATATTAACGTTCGTTTACGTTCATTTTGCTTGGCTCCTTAGGGTCCTGGTGTAATGTTAAATGCCACAAGAATTGTGGGCTACCAATTAAAATAAAAAAATTGAGATCCGACTGGTAGTTCCAGAGATATAGCGCGTTCAAACAAAAAAACAAACTTTTCAGCTTTATTATTAAAAATTAAATAGATAATTATGATTAATAAGTACAGTAGGTCGCATGTCAGTGGAATGCTTTCTTGAGCTGGCCTTGGGTAGTACGGAGTTTAAATATAATAAAAGGCCAGCATATACTGGTTTAATAGCCCTGACTTGCGGTCTAGTGTTCTGTGGTTTGTGTATAGCCTTTGGAAATGTACAGAAAAACGAAGTGTTTAGGTACTTATACCCAGATATAAGTACCTAAACACTTTGTGTTTCTTAACACAGTAGATCAGCAAAGAAACTCAATTTAATGAAGGTTCAAAAGATATTCGTGCCTAGGTGGGCCACGTTTGGTTTTTTTTTTAATAGCTTTTTTATAATCTTTGGATACTGATCTGAAATCAAAATAATTGACGATAAATAACTAAGGTAGCATTATGCTGAGCTAGGAGCCTTTTTGGCCTCGTACAGGGCTTCTTTTACACTTTGTTTTTTTGTACCTGTTTTCATGATTTTGCTAGTTTTAATGTTTGTTTTTATTGTTTTTATTTTTTATATTTCCTGGGCGTGTCCCAAATATTTTTCTTTCTTTCAATACTACGTTGGTATTATACCACATGTTATGTTATATTAATTTTGTCTTACCACTTGTTAAGTATATGTTGCTCTGCACGAAATCTCCTCCCGGCAGACGGGCCCAAAAGCGCGGCGTTGGCATCTTCGTAGGATCCGACATAATGCGATAGTCGACGCAGTAGTTGGCTGCCGGTATTGGGTTCCAGCGATTGTATGCATTTGGGAGCTCCAATTGAAGAACTCCACTCTAGAATTAATAAATTATTTTTAGCAATATTGTGGGATGCCACGTTTCTTGTGCTTTTGGGCACAGAAGAAAGGCTGTATACAATATGTAAATCAAAACATGACCCATCCGAAAGCTGCACATAGGTACTGCAATAACATTAGAAAAAAGTAAAAAGTGCTATTTAAAATTCACATTTTTAGAACCCCAATTGCATGAAAAATTATAAAAATTTCAAGAGGGGTCCTATTTATGAATTGTATACTAAACGATGGGCTGATTTTTTTTCTTTTTACGAATTGCCACATAAATAGACTCTCACTAATTAAGATACTTAACAATACCCTCATCGGACAGGGTTTTTTTAAATGTTGTTTAACGGTTAGCGCAAATAACAACGTATTACAAAAATCCTCGCTCATCACTTTCTTACATTTTCTATGAACCAACGCACACTACAGGCGCTGCACCGCATATTCTTGCGTAAAAATGCGGTGCGCTGCGGCACGGCGCGGCTGTAATTTGCGTTGATTTTTAAAATATGTTTGCGCGGCTCGCACCGCAAGCCGCAACGCAACGCATTGAAGATATACTTCTACATCACTTTCGCACATTTTATAGGACCAATTGAATAGAACAGAATATTTTTATTTGTATTAAAATCCATCCATGCATCGGGTTTTTTTTTTAAAAGTGGATTGCCTTTTGCGGATGTAAGGGCCGGCTCACACCTGGCCAGGCGTAGGGTGCAGTTGTCACTGTCAAATAAATATCAACATAAAGTTGAGAATAAATAACCTGGGACTCGCGACTCTTTCCGCTTAGACGCGCTATCGAGCTAAGAAGTTTATTTATTTTCAACTTTATTTCAACTGCTGCAAGGTCGATTTTTGTTTGGCAGTGACGAATGCGCTGCACTGCGCCTCACCAGATGTGCGCCGGCCTAATGTGCGCTTAGCGTATTTTTCCCGACCTTAATTACATCCTACTAGCAGGTTAGGTTTTAATGTATTAAACTAACATAATGACTTTATTTCTCGAACGGTTAAATAGTACACCCAGATTTGCTTTATTATTCAGCAAGATGTTGATAGCGTAGGTATATGAATATCGATTAGATCGATCGATACAATTTATATCGTCATTAGATTTACAGAATAAACAATTTCATTTCATTTCAGATATCTAACCAAAACATCTTTGAAGTTTTGCTAAACTTTGTTTTTTATCTTGTAGACTATTTTGACAGATGCAAATGTTAAACTCCAAATTGAAAAAACAAACAACAATCACTTGAAATGTCGAATTAGTCTACGAGATTAAAAAACAGAGTTTAGCTATTTTAATTAGACTTTGTACAACGAAAGTGACCACTTAGGATCAGCACTCACCAAGAGCAGAACAGAGCATTTTTAAATGAATCTTATGACAATTCCATACATGCCAAAATTAAAATACACAAACAGGTAGCTCGAGCATGGTCGAGCATCAAGTTAGACGCTCAACGTGTATTTAATTTTGCAATGTATGGAATTATCATAAGATTTATTTTTCAATAGTCTCAGAAAATGCTCTGCTTTGCTTTGCTCTTGGTGTGTGCTTGCTTGCTCTTAGGAAGGTTTTTGAAAGTTCACCCTCTTATAGGGGTAAAATAAGGTATGTTAGAAAGGAAGTTTGTAATTTCTGCCGATGGGAAATCCCAACGGACACACGGTGTAAAGGCAAAATAATATTGATAACTTAATTTTTTTTGTCCTCTTCAATGTTTGTAGAACACAAACAATTAATTTACCGTAACCCAAGTTTCTGACTTTATCCTGTTAATTAATTATCCCGTAAGTTATTTCTGGGAATGCTATACATTTATTTATTAAAAAATGATGGTTAGCAGGAAATAAACACATTTAATTACAAAGAAATAATAATTGCTGTTCAGAATAATGGTGGTTTGGTCTGCCACAAATATGAGTAGTATGTGGTCTCACTAAGATTGTAGGAGGAAATAGTCACCATGTGTGATGCATAGGGTATTTGTTTGTTTTAATAAATAGGTAGGTACTATAATAATAAATAATAGGCGGTGTATTCTATTCTATGACTATCGGATAAAGTTCCACAAGCGGCATTCTATCACTATGGCGTATGCCGCAAGTGCAAAAGCCACCAAAGTTTCTTTCAGAAGAAGATCACGTAGCGGGTCTTTTGTTTCCAAGCAATAATACAGCAATATCCTATTTCTGAGTGGTTAAAAATAATTACCACGAAGGGGACTAGCGGGGTCTTTGTTCACTCGCTTCACTCGCTCAGTAGACCCCGCCATCCCCTTCGAACCTAATCTGTCCGAGTCGGGGTGCCACAAGTCCTACCTGTATAAGTCTGAAATCGTCAATCCACCATGAGCAAGCGTGCCGATCAATTTAATGCTCATGTGTCACGTGTTAGGGCATAAATCGAACAGATTACGTGTGACTCCGGATTTTTAATTTGTCTGTCTGTGGTGTCTTGTTTAAACCTTTTTAGTCGTAGTTGGGTTTTAGTTTTTATTACTTTAATTTTTTTTTAATTCTTCAAAAAAAAATTTTTTTTTTGAAATGTGCTCATTAAGCCCTTTCATTTGATACTCAACATAGTACGATTAAACAATTTTTTTTTGTTAGTTCCTGTCTTTCTTTATGTCCTCTAGAGGGCGCAATGTAATGTGACGTCACATAGCGGATGATCAAGACGCTTCCAACGATACCTCATTTGTCAAATTCTGATGAGTCGTTTAGAAGATATGAGGGAACAGATGAACATACATACATACATACATACCGGTCAAAATCATAACCCTCCTTTTTGCTTCGCCGTAGTCGGGTAAAAATCTTCCACCAGTATATATTATAAATAAAATAATGTAACTATAAGTACAACATTTTGTATGCCATTTAATTCCGCAAAGTAACGCCTAATTTGACTTATCTTTTGTTACATTGCTTTTATCACCCGTCTCCTTCCGCCTGCGTGATCGTGGGTTTATGATAATGTATCAGACCTTTGTAACATCTACTTAGGTCCTAAAAATAACTATGCACTTAAATAAATACCTAAATACTCTTAGGATTGTCTTAGGATTGGTTTTAAAACGGCATTAAGGCCACTGGCCAAAGTTGTATGGGAAGTAAGCTATGAACCAATAGAGATGTGCTATAAATAGTTACCTATTTTAAAACTGCTGGGAACCGTATTAAACTACATAAAACAAACATTATACAGAATACAGAACCCACCTTAATGGTGGGTTCTGTATGTAAAGTAACTCTCCCACGAAATTGCTTTATCACCTAGGTTGAATTTTATGTCATTTGCTTTGGTAAACGCAAATACAGGGTGGCGCTAAGTTATCACATCTTTGGAAGATGGTCTGATTTTTGAAAATGAAATGTTTAGTTATTGCGACTTTGACATTTGTGAAGTACACAAATGTAAAAAAACACATCGTTAAATCACGGTGCTCCATACTAATACTGACTACAAGAACGCGGAATTATAACTGTGTCATTGTTTTTAACCAATAATTCCAGACCGCTTAATCTCTCGATTTGCAGTGGCCCGCGAGATCGCCGAGTTTAGCTACAGACTTTTTCTATGAGGTTTTCTGAAGTATCGCGTTTTTGGGAACAAGCCACAGGCCTTGGCTGCCTTAAAAGAGACATTGTAGAAGAAGTGGCGAATCTATCGCCAGAAGTACTAAAAAAAGTAATGCAAAATTTTAAATTTGTTCGAAAATAATGCATTATTTGCGAAGGAGTTTTATCAACATAATTATATTCATTCTTATTCATATAAATAGTTTTAACATCAAAGGTATTTATGTAGCAGTAAAATACTTTTTAATTCATTCGAATCGGACATTCAATTTCGAAGTTATTACGAGTATAAAAAGCAATACGCGAACCGTTCGAAGCCGGCGCCGCGCCGACCCGCGACCCGGGTTCCCTACTAGAGAGGAGAGGATAGGCACACGGGTAGACCGTGACCTGGAATAGAACATAGGATATGTTTTATCCCTATATTCTGACGGGATCGAGACATATGCGGGTGAAACCGCAGGGTACAGCTAGTAATATTTAAAAAAAAAAAAAAAACATATTTTTTTTCTGGTAATGTTATTGCAGTATGTACATCCCCTTTCGAATCGGGCAGGGTTTTTGTTAAATGCTGTAGATTCCAATGCATTTTATAAATAAGGCACTCACCTCAGTAACATAAATGTTGAAATCCAACATTGTGACATCAAGGACATCTTTCCTAAAGGCTGAATCTTTAAATTTGCTCGGCTCAAGACTGAATACATCTTCAAGTGATTTGTGTGTGTATTTCATTTCCTCGTCATATACTTTTATCGTTGAAAAAGACAGCGTGTTGTTATATGGGATACATTTTTTCCTTTTCCCCACATATTTCCCCTCTGGGCAACATTTAAATAAATGATTCTGAAAACCACTTCTTAACCGAGAATCTGGTTCAATGTCCGAAGCATTGATCCTTGTCGTAAGGACTAACAACACGTTCAATAATATGATAAACATTTTGTCACGTGCGCTTGTCAAGAAGCACAAACGAATTATGACGAAGTATTGTAATAATTTTATTCTGTCATAAATAAATGTGACACTTTTATCGCCGCACCGGTAGCACACCTCAGCCGCGAAACTATAACAGCGAAACAGCAGTAGCCAAATTCAACTGTCTCGCGTAGCGAATAGCGGAACATGACGCGAGCCAGTTCAGTTGAACTCCTGCGTTTTCGCTGCTATGGTTTCGCGGCGGAGGTGTGCTAACCACCCAGTTTGTAAATAGTACCGCGTATCTGAGTTTCAGGATTTGAAAGGAAGGAAAATGTGAATATCTGACCATATATACAAGGTAAAATTAAATTAAGGCTGTACCCTACCTCAGATTTGATCTCGCACGCACCATACTACTCCCGACCTGAGTGAGAGCGAGACAGAGTGGGGCGCTAGCGGCTCTCAAGCCTCGAAAGTTTAGGTAATTGCTTTATAAGATGAAAATAATGGTAATAAAAATAAAAATAAACATAAGACCTGCCTTATAGATAGTTCAGTTATTATGCGAAGTGATCTAATTTGAAGTATTGTTTGAATACCAGCGGTTTATAGTTATGTTTAAAGGTAACTTTGGATTTTTTTTCTATTTTCGCTTAAATCTTTATTTATTTATTTATATATACTTTATTATACACCAGAAAATACATAGCGGAAATAAACAAATTTAACACTACAAAACATACAATGGGCGGCCTTATCGCTTTCTGCGATCTCTTCCAGGCAACCGTAGAATGGACAGTGATTGCGTGGACATCAAAAATGGGGTTGTCATTGGTGCAAAATAATATATAATAGATATATATATTATATATGCTATATAAATAGATACATACATATACTGACTTTAAAAGAATATTATGTAAGCAACGAAAAATAAATGACGAATTACAGCTATGAGAACAAGATCACAACAGCAAGTAATGTTCCCTCACAAGTCTCTTAAATACAGGTAACGATTGCGCGCGTTTTATTTGAACTGGCAATGCATTCTACAAACGAGCGGCCTGAACAGAAAAGGATTTGTCGAATAAAGTTGTGCAATGCATTGGCAATTTTAAGCTTCAAGTTATCTGATGACCTCAAAAACTTTGTATGGGAGTTGCAAAGATACTCGAAACGTTTCTTAAGATAGAGAGGGGTGGAAGGGGAGAAGAGCACATTATACAAAAGAGAAAGAATATGAGCATCCCGGCGAAGGCGAATTGGTAACCACTTGAGCTTCACACGAAATTCGGAAACATGGCCATATTTGCGCAAACCGAATATGAACCTTATACAAACATTTTGAAGCCGCTCAAGTTTACCGAGTTGGTTTTGAGTAAGGTCAAGATAGCTGGCATCAGCATAATCAAGGATGGGTAGAAGAAGTGATTGTGCAAGCGCAATCTTAGTGGCAGTCGGTAGAAAATTACGTAGTCTCTTCAAAGATGCAGCGGATGCAAATAGCTTGCGGCTAACTGCCTGTAGCTGGGCAGTCCAAGAGAAGTTCTTGTCAATGAATATCCCCAAGTTTTTAACTTTTTCGCTGAAGGGAATAACAGAGTTATCAAAAAAAACTTGGGGAAGAGTCGTCCAATCAATCCTTGAGACCGTTCTAGAACTGCCAACCACAACAAAGTGCGTCTTTATGGGGTTGACCATAAGTCTCTTCATCTTTCTTTTTCTCGTAGTCATGGTATAAAGTATAGTATGCAACTCTTGAATAAAACGGATATCGAGGGCCATGAATCACTCGCGTCGCTCAGGATTCTAACATTTGAATCACTCCCTACGGTCGTGATTGAGTCGTTACCGCCTGGCCACGGGGAATTCACTACAGCGAATTTTCGGGCGGCGCGAATTGCGGTGCGTTTTGCGGCAAAACAAAATGTATAGAAATGTACTAAGCATGCCACGGGAACCGCGGCAGGCGGGGCGATTTGCGAATTTTGCCGAGCGGATTCCGTGGCGGAAAAAACAAATGCGAATCAATAAAGGGCTGCCTACTTTTTTTTACAAGAAATATAGTACGAAAGAGACGGAAAATAAACAGTATTTTGAAAAAATAGAAAGTGTTACATTTTTTATTGTTTTGAATACGTACATAATTTTTTGGTACTCCTCGCACATGTTATTAATGTATCATCCATCATTTAGGCTTCGTAAGCCTCATCACATTTCCATGTAAAATTAAAGTAGGTAAATAAGGAGATAATTTTTTATTAACTTTATTGTAGCTCTAATTCTGTCGTCCCGCCATTTTGTTTACTTAAGAATATTTTTGTTTCACCATAGACCGCGTTTTTAATCTCGTAGACTATTTTGACATTTCAAATTATTGTTGTTTGTTTTTTCAATTTGGAGTTTGACATTTGCACCTGTCAAATTAGTCTACGAGATTAAAAAATGAACTTTAGACTTTAGACTTCGACAATTTGACTTTTTGGGGGTTTTTCTAAGAGAAGATAAAGATGAATATGAATCGTTTTCATTTTCTATTTTTGTGCACTAACTAACTAAGTAATCACAATTATGATAATAGGTTTAGTTGGAAAACTTGGAAACTAAGAAAACGAAGGCAAAAGCCCGAAAAAAGGTTATATTATCCGCGCGTATTTGCGTCAGTTGACATCACCGTCGCCGTCGGCAGACTGTCAGACGGACGGTGTCTTGACGACAATTTGACATTTGACAGAGTACTTCTGAAATCCACCGCTAGCATTTATTTTCTTAAACAAATTTTATTAATGGTTCACGCGAAAAAAGTATTTTTGAATACACAATCAGGCGCGGTCGCAGCCCAAGATTTTGGAGGGGGTAACCATTGGTGCCGAGGATTATTTTTAGGGAAATTTTTAGTTAGTAAGCATGTAAATCATTCAGTCCCTCGACAAATTGAATGATATTGGGGGGGGTCATGACCCCCAGGACCCCCCCCCCCTTGGACCGCGCCTGTACACAATCTCTTCCAAATATTGAACAAAAAAACCTACTCTCCAAGCAATATCGAGATAACTTAGATAAAGACATTTTGCTCACGGTCTATATGACCGGAATCGCGGCAGCGAACGCTCTTCCCGTGGCTTCATTCCGTGCCGCTTGTATTGCCGCCCCGCTTGCCGCACCGCAATTCGCGCCGCCTGTCCCGTGGCCAGGCGGTTAGAATCCTTCACTTGCTCGTGACTCATAGATGAGTGAGGCCCTCGCTTTAAATCCGTCCTTTATAGTCACTAATTGCATAATATACTATTTTAGAATGATTAACTTATTACATAACTTATTTTTTTTTGGTTCATTATTAGTTTTTTTGTTGTTTTAATTCATTTTTTAATTACTGCGAAAATTAAGTATAATTTTATTTGTATTTAGTCTAAGCCGTCTCACGCTGGACGAAACTGGACTAAAACTCAAAGCATTTATTTCAATTAAACCATTTACAGGCACTTTTGAATTGTCAAAGAGTCGGTCAGTTAGTCAGAAAGTTGAAGCTAGTTGCCCATTCCAAAACGTAGATCTCTATGGAGAAGAACGGGCAAGAAACTCCAAGGACACACTTTTAAATATGGATATAGATATTACACAATCCTGGGTACATGAGAAACATCAAATAAGTTTTAAAGTTTGTTAATCAAAAAGTTACAATACAATTTAGCCAAATTCAGTGAGCCATAAACTAAGCGTCACTTGTATCTTGTTGTGGCTCGGGGGTGCGATTAACAATAAGTATTATGGTTACCTTACAGTGTGAGGGTATTATTAAAAACAAGATTAAAGAAGAACATCGATCCCCATCGTACAGGATGTCCCAGTTCAGGGGTCGAGACCTCATTGATGTAACGTGTACTGGAGGTTGGAAATAAAATTACTAATACTATTACAGCAGTGACGGCTGTCATAAAAATGATGGCAGTGGGTTCGACTTTACGGTGTCATAAAATGCTCTCTAGGAAAACGCACCAACTCAGTTTCATAAATAACGTGACGTCATTCGCAGATGAATTCCGGACGCTATGTAGGCGGCCACCGCTCTTCTAAGAAACTAGCTGAAGCGGCTAATCGTGGGCGCGGGGGCGTGCATGACTTAGCCCACGTTCGCATGGACGTGAAAATATCGTGGCGGGATTTTCGCGCATTGGATTTTGAACTCTCGGTGTTGAGTCGAGTATTGAGAATCCAACAGAGTGCATTCCAGCGCGTCGAAATAACACACTATTGAATTTCAAATCGCCGCGGGAAAAAATCGCTCGTGTGTACGTACGCTTATTCTAATATATAAGTTGATAAAATTGTCAATGCAGTCGGGGACCCCTTAGATTAAAAAGTGTTCCACAGAACGGTCCCCCGACTGCAATGACAATTTTATCAACTTGTTTTTTACTTTTTAGTTCGTTTTTTAGCAGGGAGTCGTGTTTTTAAATTTTTTAATTATTTATTTTTATTTTATACATTTTAGTGACAAGTTTTATTTTAAAGTTTCCAAGTTTTATTCTTTTGGAAGTTTAGGTACATTTTTGTTTACCGCTATGCAATAGTTAGCATTGTGTTAAAGTTAGGTAACTTATTAAAAAAATATTTGCCTAAGTATACCTACTGTGTGATGATGAAAGAATTCTAATAATAACTCAATCATATAGCAAACCATTAACTCATTTGCACTGTTACTAAAGTCTGATTAAATCGTTTGCAGCCAAAGATGAAATATATTTTGCATGTACACCCTACCTATGTAAAATTTATGCCCATAAATTATATAGTTTTGGAATGTGCTCATCAAAGCCTTCAATTTGATACCCATATTGTAAATAATCGAAGTTTTTTTTAAATCACATTTGAAAATGGAGCCATACAGCCGCCATATTGTTTTTCTTTTTTTCAAAAAAAAACAAAGCCTATGTCACTCGGGATAATGTAAGGATTCTGACGATACCCCATACATCCAAATCCGTTCAGGCATTTTAAAGTTATGGTGGAATAAAGAAACTCACATACATACATACATACGTGAACCCTGAAAACATTACACTCCTTTTTGGGCAGTCGTGTAAGTAACAGATCACGTCTCGCTACAAAACTAGCCGCTATCTACCATAGACTCTTAGTAAGGCTACAAATAGGTCTAAGGTCCGCTTCACACTAGCGCTTGGTGATAATAATTGTGTGATCTAGTGCGATAATAATAATAAGCTATCATAATATGGAGAAAGAAAGAAAATTATTTTATTTTACATAAGAAGGAGTGTTCGAGTGGAGTGTGTGAGTGATGAAGTAGCGAAAGTTAGTGCGTTGCTGAATACCACAGTAGTATGTGTTTGTAGTATTTTATTTTGGGATAGAAAGAAGAATGCAAAATAAAAAAATAAAACATAAAAGCATGTATGGAGGACTATTAAAAAAAAACTAATTTCTTAACTACAGTTTGTAGATTGGCAAGTATCAGAAACTTTAATGTACCTATATTATATACCTACTATCTTCACTGTGTGTGGTGGTCAATTAAATTGTACGGTGAGCGATATGTCGAAGATAATAATTATAATATATTTTATATTATCGTCAGTGTGTGACACGCACGCTATGGTGACATGCTTATGGACACTCACGAGAACCTGCCATAACCTAGTTTGCATCGGCGTCGCGAGGGAGAAGGAAGACGTGTCTGCGGAGTATTTTTAATTTTGTCGACAAAAATGTACGGATGTTATGATTTTCACAAAATTATGGTTGAATTAATACACAATTTATTAACACATTAATGAAAAAACTTCGTAAATTCAATCCGATAATAAATAAAATTGGTTAATACACCTGTAAGTACAAAATTATACTTGTATCTAAAAAATAAAAGGTGTATGAGACTTTGAATTTTTGTTTCATTGTTGGATACATGACCCTACATCGGCGTTTAAGCACGTTTAAAGGTCGATTTATACATATCAGTAAAACCACAGTTCCGACACAGTACCGACACAGTACCGACACAGTACCGACACAGTACCGACACAGTACCGACACAGTACCGGCACATTGCAAAATATTCTTTCATACATTCTCTATGAACAATTCTGCGCACATCCTACGAGCCTCGTTCAGGTTATCACCCGCGAGAGCGTAAGCTGTACCATTTCGGTGCACTGTTCATTCGTCACCCGAATGGGTCACGTGGCGTATTCCCCGTGTCCCCTCCTCGTGTTGAGACGCAAGTTCGTGTGCCCTAGCGCAGTCTTGTGGTAAAAAGTAGTTTTTTTTTTTTTTAAGTTGTAATTTTCCATTGATTTTACGTTCTATAAATGAAACCAAACCACTGGTTTCAAGGATAACCCTAGTTGACGTATAGAGTGTGTAAGGTGTTTACCCTTACACCCTCTATACGTACAGATGATAGATGGCATACTAATATAATAAATTCGAAAGTAACTCTGTCTGTCTGTCTGTCTGTTCACAAAAAAAAACCACTGAACGGATCTGTCTGTAAACCACTGAACGGATTTTGATAAAATTTGGCAAGGAGATAGATGGCATCCCGGGGAAGGACATAGGCTACATTTTATTGACATAGGTACCACGCGGGCGAAGCCACGGGCGAAAGCTAGTATCTTATATAAAAAATAGGTATGATATTTTTTAGTAAAGTTTAGACTGTAATGTGACATGACAGAAATATTTTTACACTAGGATATTAATTTAGCCATTATTTTAATTTGTTTGATTATAAAAATCATCAGTAGTATAAAAACATTTCTCAATTAATAACAGTTTTAATTTTTTTTTGAATTAAAAAAAAAAAAATATGACATCGGGTAATTTATTGTAAATGCGCGGTGCCATGCCTAAAACGCTCTTTCTCACTAAGGCAGTCTTACAACGCTGATTGCTTAATTTTATTTTATTATATTAGTATGCCATCTATCATCTGTAACGGTTCTCGTTGAAACCAGTGGTTTGGTTTCATTTATAGAACGTAAAATCAATGGAAAATTACAACTTTTTTTTAAAAAGAAAATCTACTTTTTACCACAAGACTATGCGCTAGGGCACACGAACTTGCGTCTCAACACGAGGAGGGGACACGGGGAATACGCCACGTGACCCGTTCGGGTGACGAATGAACAGTGCACCGAAATGGTACAGCTTTACGCTCTCGCGGGTGATAACCTGAAGGCCAATTCTCTAACTTAATAAACGTTCAAATTCCAGTAACATGGCCGCAAAAGTTCCAAAATATCACAAAAGGTATTCTGCTAATCCAAAAAACTAAGTAAAAGGTGTTTGGAGCGATGTGTTTGCGAATAGAATGAAAATAAGAAATGTACTAATACGGTATTCTGTAAAATTGTCGAGTTGACACTGAAAATAAAATTGGTATTCCCGTACCTAAGCAACCGTCAAAACAAAAAAACAAAAATACATGAGTTTATTTGTTGACTGAACAGTCACGAAAAATTTTAGCTTCTGCAGTTTCATATTTCTCATTTTATTTCGATTTTGTCCTTGAAATCATCTTGAAATCCAATATTCATGAAATAAAAACTTATATAGGAACAGTGTTATAAATGTGTCTTACACACAATGTGGTCTTACCTCCATAAGAAATAAAGATTTCGTGATTCTTATGATATATAATAGGTACGTTGTTTATATTTTATTTTTAAACCGATGGGAATTTGTGAACTCTTGTCCGTAAATCCCCATTGATGGGGACTGTCAATGGGGATTAGTGGAATAACTAGACAAGTTTATGCTCTATGCAAAAACTGCCAAATCGCAATTTTTTATTCCTCAGATAAAAGTTATCTTAATTAATAAGTAGAACGAAATAACATACCTTAGTAAGATATATTATGCCATGCAGCAATTCTGCGACATAAAAGAGGTCACGAGCATTTCTTTTAAATGTTTTGTCGTTGAATTTGTTTGGTACAAGATTAAACAAATCTTCAAACGGCTTTCCTGAGGGGTTGTTATCCTCATCATATACTTTTATATTGGAAAAAGTAAGCGTGCCGTTGTAACTCACACATTTTTTCCCGTCCCCCACATATTTTTCCGATGGACAACATTTGTTTAAGTATATTATACCGCCGCCGCTATTTAGTGTTCTTTGAGAATCTGTTGCATTATAAATAGCATTAACACTCACTGTAAATACCAACAACAGGTTTAAAATAATCAAGTTGAGAAACATTTTGTTACGTGTGCTTGTAACGAAGCATAAGTGATTTATAAGAGAACGCATTTAAAATAAACTGGAAAATGTCCTGCTGCAAGTTTAAAGCGACTAATGGGTATTTTTTTATTATTGTTTTCCTCAATAATTTTCCAATGGCGTGTTCCCAACTGTTACATTTGGTGGCAAGCCGCTGGAGGTGATGGACTATGTCTGGGACATCGTTTACTTATGGCAGGAGAATATCAAACTTTTAATTATTGTGAATGTGAAGACTATGTGGATCATTCTTTTCCTTTTTAACCCCCGACTGAAAAAGAGGGGTGTTATAAGTTTAACGTGTGTATCTGTGTAGATACACAGATACACACGTTAAACTTAGACACACAGATACACAGATACACAGATACACAGATACACAGATGTGTATCTGTGTATCTGTGTGTCTGTCTGTTCCATCGTAGCTGCCAAACGGCTGAACCGATTTTGTTTTTTTTTGTTTTGTTTGAAAGGTGACTTGATCGAGAGTGTTCTTAGCTATGATTCAAGAAAATCGGTTCAGCTGTTTGAAGATTATCAGCTCTTTTCTAGTTGATGAATGGATGTGAGCATCTTTCGCAGGTCTAATCGATTGGAAATTTAGAATTCTGTTACTTCAATGATATTAGAAGAATATAGTAACCTGGAACTGATGCTGCAGCATCACCTGGATGCAGGATACCCAACTCCCTCACCAACTTACAGCAGAGGTATCGTGTTTGGGCTCATTGGAAAGGTCTCAAAAAATAGGTTACAGATGGATGGTGATCAGGGTCTGATGATGGAGTAGGAAAGAGAAATGAGACTAAATTAGTAACTAGCTTCACTGTGGCAAAAGTACGTACAGCTACGCAGATTTCGGCGAGCCGCGTGTTGATCGTAGCGTTTCTACTAGTAATATGATATGAAATTTAAAAAGCTGGAAATAAAATAAAATTTAAAATTTAAAAAACCCCCGACAAAAACAAAGCATTTAAAAAGTAAAAAAATAATATGTATTGGCCCTTTAAGTTTAATATAAAAGTTGTAGGTAATATTTTGATCCAAGCGTCGTCGCGTCGGGGGACGGCTCATGAAAATAGGAAATTAACAGCAGCTATCCTTTCTACAATAGCATATATTCATTATTCCTAGTGTATGTTGGCGTTTTATATATAATATGGCAATACATATTATTTTTTTACTTTTTAAATGCTTTGTTTTTGTCGGGGGTTTTTTTATTATTTATTTTTCCTTAGTTTTAATTAATCATGGTCTGGTAGTTTGAGTAATTAATGCGGCCTACCCAAATGTCCTGTTTTTGGTATTGTTCGTCAAATCGTTGAGCTCCTTAAATTCTGAGTTGAGCTGCACGATCACTGACAAATGCGTGCACTGACTGGACAGGTCCACTCAATCTGTGTGGTTGTTTCCTCAAAAGACCATTTCAGACACCAATCTACATGGTCTTCACATGATCTGACCAAGATTATGTCTGGACTTTAAAAGAGACTGCGACCTCTGAGTTTGTTTCGGCCTTTCTTCTCAGAGTAGTCAGATAGGAAACGCCGAACTCATTTAGTTTTAAAAGTGTGTTTGACGTGTAAAAGTGTTTGTACAAACCTACTTACAGAAATAAATCATTTATCATTTATCATTATCATTTATCAAACTAAGGAAATCTGGGAAAAAGGAGATATATTATCTGACGCACACGGGGACCCGTTCATACAACGTAAAGCTCAAAACTCGATTTAAAAAATGAGGGTATTTCAAAAAATAAACTATGGAAGGGTAGACTTAAGAATGTATCACATAATTTCTACAAATACTGAATCAGTATTGTACCGCCGCCACCACCGCTAGTACTGTTTAAACTGTTCTTTTATTTCATCGCCGGCTTCTTGCAAAAGTGCACCAATAGGGTGCAGGTCTTGGGACCATTTTGACCCGCCTTTGCTTCACATTGGTGCTAGCTACTATAATGTGACGACATGTCAAAACAGAGACTCCTGCTATATCTAAATTCATTAATGTTTTATACAAAAAATTAACTTTCCGAAATAAATTCTCTAGTCTGGCTCTATAATGGTGAAAACCGCAACAATCTAACCTTTTTTTTTTTTTTTTTTTTTTTTTTTTTCCGGCGTGGAAAATCCTCATGGATGTCCTCCGCCCTGGGGCGGGCGGAGGGGTCTGTCAGACTCTTACTGACTAAAAACCACCCCGGTGTTCCGACTCACACCTACGACAGGGGTCGCGGGAACGTAAAAATCTTCCGCTACCCCCGACTGGTGCCGGACCGCCACTGCGGGCCTCCTCGGGTCAGGGGGGGGAGTGAGGTGTTTGACTCCCCCCGTGACGTCTAAGAGGGGCGCGCGTGGAACACTACGCGCCGTCACCTCAGGTCCTGATGTGTGGGGGGTGACGGACGTCCCCGAGTCCGTCACCCCTGGACCCATTTAGGGGGGCTGGAAGAGGGCGTTATCCGCCCTCCGCCGACGCCCGGTGCGCCTGCTGCGGGCCGGGTGAGTGGATGAGATCTCCCTCTCCCTTTCCGCAGCCTCCTTCTGCGCGACGACTGTCTCGCAGTAGGAAACCACCGCGTCCCAGGACTCCTCGCTGCCGACCATGGCATTGACTACGGCCGACAGCGACAAGTCACTGCCTACTTCTGAGATGAGGGCACGGCGCGGCTCCTCCCAAGCGGCACACTCTGCCAGCGTATGCCACGCCGTGTCCTCCCGGCAGTCGACGCAGTGGTGACACCGAGCGTCCGGCTCCCTGTTTATGCGACACAGGTACTTCCCGAAACAACCATGCCCCGAGAGCACAAGCGTCACCCGAAACGACAGGGAGCCGTGCCTCCTACCGAACCAGCGCTCGAGCACTGGCCGGACCGCCTCGATGATGTCGAGGCCGGCGGTAGGGCGCGAAAGCCTGTCCCGCCATTCCACCACCATCCCGCCATTCCGCCACCAGCCCGCCATTCCGCCACCACCCCGCCATTCCGCCACCATCCCGCCATTCCGCCACCATCCCGCCATTCCGCCACCATCCCGCCATTCCGCCACCAAAAGGTTTCTAACCTAATCTAACCTTATTTGACCCAATTATAGAACTCTGGCAAGGTTTCCATGCGTGTGGAATACAAAATGTGTGGTCTATAAAAACTGACCAAATAGTCAAAAAAAATCTTACAACATGTTACTAGATTCATACAGATACATTTTGATACATACATACATTTGTACAGACATGTGGCGAAACATGTCGAGTGATATGAAACGGCAAACATGTTTCGCGTCAACAAGTTGCGTGACAAAGCGAACACGAGTCTAGAGAGAGATACATTGACAGAAAACAGAGATTTCAACATGTTTTTATGTGAATGTTTCGCCAGTGCAAACGCACGGTTAGTTAGCTCAATAGTATGTTATAACAAGTCTTTACCGATTATTAGTTTTCCGGAAGTACTGTTGCTTGAGGGTTCCTCACCAGGTAGAATTACCCAAAACCGCGGTTCCTTCCCGGCACGGTAGTCTATCAGTAGCTATCTTTCTGTACTGTTTTCCATCGAACGTATGCATTTGGGACTTCCACTTTAATTACTCCGCTCTGGAATTAGTAATTACTTCTTTTAACTAATTATTTGGAAAAGCAGTAATAGATTAGATCAACTTATAAAGTGTTGTGGACGGCACATTAAGCTAAGCATTTCCAATACGATGTCAGCTGTATACTGGAAATGAGTACCTTTTTTTTTAACCACAACAGGGTCGATCTTGGCCTTTATCTCACCTGATGGCAAGTGATGATCAGGCCGAAGGTGGAAGCGAGCTTCACCAGGAATCCTCGACCACAGAGGAACTGGCTATGTTACCTCTAACTGCCGAAATACAATGTTATGGCGACGAACTTAGATAAGATGGTGGTAGCGGACCACGCGTCCACGCGGACTTCGAAAAAGCCAAACAAACCGAGCAGAAAATTTTGCCCCCGCTGGGAACCGAACCGTCGTTTTGTAACAGCTTTGAGAGGTATTACGGAATCCGGAAGGCCTCCCTGACCCCTTTACTTTATACTTAAGGATTCAGAGAGTTGATGTTAACGTAAAAAAACATCCCAAACCCGGATATGTAGTAAGAATGGGGGTCCCCCAGGGATCAATTCTTGACCCATTTTTGTTTCGCATTTATATAAATGATTTGCCTTACGTCATATAGTAATCACTCGATACTCGATCAAGCAATGGAAATAGCACCTTCGCTAAAGTAGTTAACTTGTTTAATGTTAACTAAAAAGTTTCTTATGCCTCTTTTTTAGACAAGTTAAAACTAGTGTGCTCATAAAGGGTGACGAGTTAGAACTCGAAAGCTTTGGTTGCTAGCTTCAATGGCTGACATGTAGATAAATTTACAAACGAGCTTAGCTCAACAAAAAAATCCCGTTTGGTATTCTTTAGTTATTTTTATAGTGTGATGTCGTACGGTAGGTATCTATCCTGGTTGTGGGGGGTAATGCCGACGATATTTAGATAATTTTGGTTTTACAAAAAAATTAAAGTTAAATACTAAAACCCAACTCAAATAAGCAAACAGACTCACTTTCGCATTTATTTTTTCTCATATATCTATATATATAAAAGAAAGTCGTATGTTTAGTTGTTACACTATTTATAACTCAAGAACGGCTGAACCGATTTGGCTGAAAATTGGTGGGGAGGTAGCTAAGAACCAGGAGACGGACATAGGATACTTTTTAATTTTTAACCCCCGACTGAAAAAGAGGGGTGTTATAAGTTTAACGTGTGTATCTGTGTATCTGTGTATCTGTGTATCTGTGTGTGTCTGTTCCATCGTAGCTGCCAAACGGCTGAACCGATTTTGTTTTTTTTTATTTTGTTTGAAAGGTGACTTGATCGAGAGTGTTCTTAGCTATGATTCAAGAAAATCGGTTCAGCCGTTTGAAGATTATCAGCTCTTTTCTAGTTGATGAATGGATGTGAGCATCTTTCGCAGGTCTAATCGATTGGAAATTTAGAATTCTGTTACTTCAATGATGAATTAGAAAAATATAGTAACCTGGAACTGATGCTGCAGCATCACCTGGATGCAGGATACCCAACTCCCTCACCAACTTACAGCAGAGGTATCGTGTTTGGGCTCATTGGAAAGGTCTCAAAAAATAGGTTACAGATGGATGGTGATCAGGGTCTGATGATGGAGTAGGAAAGAGAAATGAGACTAAATTAGTAACTAGCTTCACTGTGGCAAAAGTACGTACAGCTACGCAGATTTCGGCGAGCCGCGTGTTGATCGTAGCCTTTCTACTAGTAATATGATATGAAATTTAAAAAGCTGGAAATAAAATAAAATTTAAAATTTAAAAAACCCCCGACAAAAACAAAGCATTTAAAAAGTAAAAAAATAATATGTATTGGCCCTTTAAGTTTAATATAAAAGTTGTAGGTAATATTTTGATCCAAGCGTCGTCGCGTCGGGGGACGGCTCATGAAAATAGGAAATTAACAGCAGCTATCCTTTCTACAATAGCATATATTCATTATTCCTAGTGTATGTTGGCGTTTTCATTAGCCGTCCCCCGACGCGACGACGCTTGGATCAAAATATTACCTACAACTTTTATATTAAACTTAAAGGGCCAATACATATTATTTTTTTACTTTTTAAATGCTTTGTTTTTGTCGGGGGTTTTTAAATTTTAAATTTAATTTTATAGGTAGTTTAGGTAGGTAGGGTACCTACCGAAGGTAGGATAGGTAGGGTAGGTAGGTAGGTAGGTAGGTAGGGTAAGTAGGTAGGGTAGGTAGGGTAGGCAGGTAGGGTAGGCAGGTAGGGTAGGTAGGGAGAGTAGGTAGGGAAGGTAGGGTATGTAGGTAGGTAGGTAGGCAGCGTAGGTAGGGTAGGCAGGTAGGGTAGGTTGGGAGAGTAGGTAGGGAGAGTAGGTAGGGAAGGTAGGGTATGTAGGTAGGTAGGTAGGCAGCGTAGGTAGGGTAGGTGCGCCTTAGATAAGTACTTATTGCTACCCGTGCGAAGCGAGGCGGGCAGCTAGTTTATTTATAAATGCGAAATTGAGTTTGTTTGTTTATTACGCTTTCAAGCTAAAATGGCAAAACTTTGTATGTTTGCCACACGAGTAGATCATGACATGACTTTTTATCCCGATATTCCCACGGGATCGACACTTATGCGGATGAACCACGGGACGTAGCTTGTTTATTATAAGTGGATACAAATAGATCTCCATAAATATACTATAACATTAGTTAGGATTATACTTAGGATAAATAGAATTTTGACAAAATTATGTTCAATTTTCGGTTAGACTGGAAGCCGACCTCAACATAGTTGGGAAAAGGCTAGGCAATTTTTATTCCTCAGGTATAAGTTATACAACGTACTTAAAAATAAAAAAATATACCTTAGTAAGATATACTATGCGATTCAGCACTTTGACGTCAAACGCTTTTATTTTAAATGTTGTGACATTGAATGCATTTGGTATAAGAGTAAATAAATCATCAAATGACTCTCCTGAAATCCTCATCATAAACTTTTATCTCGGAAAAGGTAAACGTGCTGTTGTAATTCTCACAGGTTTTCCCGGATCCCACATATGTCCCCAATGGACAACATTTGTTTAAATATTTTATACCGCTGTTTAGTGTTTTTTGAGAATTTGTTTCATTATAAATATCATTAACACTCTTTGCAAATACCAGCAAAACATTTAAAATAATACATTCGTAAAACATTTTGTTATGTGTGCTTGTTACAAAGCCTATGTGATTTATAACCGAACGTATTCAAAATAAACTATTATTTAGCGCTACAAGATAAAGGTAACATTTTATTAATGATTTCCTCATATAATTTTCGAGTGGCGTTTCCATCGTAACTTTAATGATTCAGTTGGTAAGCCATTGCACACTGGAAGTGGTGGAATATAACGTATAATATATCTAGAAAAGGGTTGGGTTTAGAAACGCTAGAAAGAATGTGAAGTTATTTGAGGATCTCCTGAATCCTCCACAACAATTTTTTTGCCGGACACGCAAATGAGTGAGCATACGAGCCCCCGTCATCTCCTTCGTCCTTCGTTTAAGGTACTTTTAAGCCCTGCAGACACACAGAAGAGCCCCGCGGAGCGGGGCTTCATCGACGAAATTTTTTAAAAGCAAAGACACCGTCTTCCGAAATTAAAGTAATTTTTCACTCTTTTAGTGTTTTATTTTTGTGTTTATAATTTCGAAATAAACGATTTCTATTTGATGAAGCTTCTATATTTTTGGAGATCGGTTTCCACAAACCATCTCCTGATACTATTTTGAGACATATTAGAACCATCAATTCCATCAATAGTTCGTGGCCATAACGAATAGACAAACGTGGTTTCTTTTTTTAAGTTGTATGTTGCTTTTCTCTTCGGCGGGACACATCCCACCGGCTTTTCCTAAAAACCTACTGCACGAATGGACTCTGTTGCCACGAAAAATTCCAGACAATGAGTCTCTCTCTGCTCGCTACAATATGTACTTTTCCAATATTTAGTCGAAAATTAAAATTATGCCGGACACGCTCTTGTCGTACATACTGTAACTAGGTACCTGGATAGGTAAAGTGAGTATAAAAGCAGCAATATATTTTTGCAACCTACATAATCAACCTATAACATAGTGTTTCCACTGCTGGGACGCAGGCCTCTTCTCTGTGAGAGGGAGTGAGCCGTACCTAGTCTACCACGCGGGTCGAGTCCGGGTCGGTGGATAAATTTGCAACCTAATAAGCTAATTATTATTCTTGATGTGACTCATGTGGGTTTCGGTGTTACCGACTTTGACGACTTATTAGGTAATAGTACCTACCTGGGTAGATAATACTGTGGTCGCATTACATGGAAACAACGTGTGTTGGACAGTGCGTAGTAACCAAGATAATTATTAAGTTAATGTAGGTATGTTATGTCTGTTTGCGAGTAAATACTAGCTACGCCGACGCTGCGCGTGCACGTCTCGATCCTTTTATGGGACCAACTTTGAAATCCTTGAATTCCATTTTAGAGAAAGAAAAATAATATAGAAAAAGTTAAGGCTCGTGCAAACAGACGCGAAATCGCGGGCGCGACAGGCAGCGGTACCTTTGTCGACAAAGGTACCGCTGCCTCTCGCGCCCGCTATTTCGCGTCTGTTTGTACGAGCCTTTATTCAAAATGATGAGTACTATGACCCCTTTTCGGGTTTAGCACAAACAAAAATTTATGTTGTATATATTTATATAAGTAACAATAATATGTATGTATATGTGTGTTAAAAATACAATTAAAGAGAATTGTTTAAAAAAGGCGCGAATGTGTAGTGTCATAGGGTGATAGGATAACATCAGCCTATTTCAAAAGGAAACTGGGCAATTTTGTATGGAAAGTTGTCCATGGATCAATGGCGATACGATTTTGATATTTGTGTCGTGATACTTTTAGAATTTATAGGATCACCCAAATATTGACTCGTACAAAATGCCTATGATATTAAATAAATAAATAAATAGGATTTACAAGGGCGGATGGAAAGGTCCTTGATGCCACCGGCGGAAGAATAGAGAAGGTGGAGGCGGACTCAATTTAGTTTACGTTTAAGACGCTTCCAACGATACCTCATTTGTTAAATTCTGATGAGTCGTTTAGAAGATATGAGGGAACAGATGAACATAAATACATAGTCCTTTTTCTTCGCCGTAGTCGGGTAAAAATAATGAATAACAATTTCATTTTAGCAATAAAAAATTAAGAAAAGTATTTCATACCTACTTAATTGAATAGACGTAAATGGCTAGATGCGTCCTTTAAAGGTCATGGCCCATATCTGACCCGGTTGGTAAAAGTTTCCGTACAAAAACCAAATCATTTTAAATTATAGCCCTCTATCCCACTTTTTATTTTATATAAAAAAAATATTGAAAATCCATGGGAGAACACGTAAAAAAAACAGAAAAGATTTGTTAAAACATATTTTTGAATGTACTAAAACCGCATTTTTTACTTTATTGTAGTTGACTTACAGTCAAATAAATATCGTAACACTCGTCCAGAAACTCTGCGCAGACAGATACAGATAGTGCCATCCACGAAGATACGCCCCACTCTGCTCCGCTCCGTACTAAAGTACAGCAATCGCGGAGAGGGGTGCGTCTTCGTGGATGGCACAGCTGTGGAATAGTATTTTTGTGTTCGCGCAATATTCACCAGCCATTATCCAGCCTGTCCCCCAGCGGTGCCCTAAGCCGAGGTTCGCACACCACAGGAGGTGCCAAGTCGCCTAGTTTGTAATTAGTATTAATGCCCTATGTAGAGGCTTAAGTTAGCTTAAGGCAGCCACAGGATAGCCCGGTATAAGTAGTCACGACCTCAGAGCACCTCAGAAGTCAAGAGATAACATTTCCAACAAAAAATAAGTGCTGTATTCAACTCGCCTCTCGCAGTCCTCTCTCATTTTGTCGTTGCGATCTGTGCGTTTATCGAGTTTTAACTATTTGTTTTTTTAACTACTTTGGCGTGTTGAATGGACTTTGTTTGCTTTTGGATAAGTATATTGTTAAAATGGAAAAACTGTAGCGTGTGGCTGATCTGTGTAACGTCACAGAAAATACAGTCTAGAAGCTTTTCTCTAAAGTTATTGGGATCACGCCGGATTATTACTACAAGAAATAATGCCCCGTGAGATAAGTTACGATTGTTTTATTTAAACTTTAAGTTTAGTGGACACTGTTTTCTACTGAACAGATAAGTTGGTGGCACTCTACACAATTAGCAATAACAAACAGAGACATCACAACGATTTTAATGTGTTTTATGTCTGCTCCAAATGTTTTTAAATATTATAAACTTAACTTAAACGTAAAGACTTAAAAAATATGTGCACGCACACGCACTTCAGCTTTAAGCTGCGCGAGCGTAGCCGCTGACATAGCTACTTTAATTATTTTGTAATGATTACATCAGATTCGATTTAATGGCTCAAGATCAATTTGCCATGCATACTGGGGCAAGCCTGGATCGTACTGTACAATCAATCAATCTGCCTAGCCCTTTCCCAACTATGTTGGGGTCGGCTTCCAGTCTAACCTGATGCAGCTGAATACCAGAATTTTTACACAGCGACTGCCTATCTGACCTTCACAACCCAGTAACTGGGTAATACGATACTCCTTGGTAAGGCTGGTTGTCAGACTTTCGGGCTTCTGACGACCCGTAACGACTGTCAAAGATCTATTAATGACAGCCGGGTCCAACGGCTTATCGTGCTTTCCGAGATACGGAGGAGTCTCAGTATGTAAAGATCACCCATCCACGGACATGCTGTACATCAACACAATATAAATGCACCGGCTGCCTTTTTTAACCTATGTGATCATACCCTTGGATTTAGATCATGTTGAATAAAACTAAAATAATAATAATGAATTTTGTTTTTTTATAATTAACTCCCTAGTTCCCTAATTCCCTTGTTTTACAAGCTACCTTAATGATAATAATTATATAATAGCAAAATCGTCCTCTAGGTGAACTATAAACTCTGTAAATAGAACCCTATGTCATTTGGTCATTTCTGTACGGCGTGGGTATGGTTTTAAACTTCACTTTGTAGCTAATAATCACCCATAAAATATGATACAACTGTATTCACATTTTTTTTTTTTTTTTTTTAGCATAATGTACAATCCCCACAGTAATGCGACACATACCATTGCAAACTATACATATTTCTCTGTACATCCAGCCCTTTTTCGTTTCTGTACGCCCTGGGTATGGTTTTCATACTTTGATAGGCCATGACCTTTCAAACGCTTTTGGCTGTACTTTTCTTCTAAATATTTAGTTTATCTATCTAGTATATTATTTTAACAGAAATGGGGGCATATAGGTATTTTCGCCTTCTCCCTTAAGAATTAGAAAGTATGTAGATAATCCTTGGCTTAGATAATTTTTTTTATAAAATTATTTAATAATCCTTTTATCTAAGGTAATATATCTGAAATAGTACAGTAGATTCGTGGTTATCATATACAGCGTGCCGCTACAATGGCGACATTAATTTAACACACGGGTAGGGCTAGTGGCCAGTAAACATAAAAATTATAGTAAAATAATTAGTAAATTGAAAAATTTAAATAAGATCACTCTGTGTTAAAGATTAGATGAGTAATTTAGAAAATTGTAAATAAATCAATAAATAATAACGTTTAATGAAATTCAAATATTTTCATAAAAAGAATAGGTACGCGAAAGAGTATACGTGTGCTAAATTAATGTCGCCATAGCGGCTCGTTGTATATAAGCTGTGGCCTAATTTATTATTTGTAAATAAAACAAAATTGTAATAAATATTTTAAACTCTTTTGACCCACATAAACAAAAAATTTAATTTAATTTATTTTATTCAACGTAATATACGAAGACGCTTTTACCTATATGTAAATACCAAAACGAAGCATGTTTCTCTTGTATTCAGTCAGTTTTAAATTGGTTTAATTCCAAAAGAAGAAATAAATAAAAATGAAATGGGATCTTGTTAATGATCAGGCTGAAACCCACTCACTGTGTGACGTTTTCCTTTACCCTCTCTCTAGACGTTTTGAGTTTAATAATAGCCATATACGTTACTATACAGTCGCTCAACATAACCCAACTTTTTCAAAAACTTTGTTTGCCATATTAAGACGTATCTACTTGAAAATATCTAGGTGCAAAGTTAAAATGAGTTTCCGTAGAGGTAGCACAAATTCCAAAACTTCGTCAAATTAAATCTGACGTCATCTCGTAAAATCCTAGATAGTCGCACATTGAAATTATGATGTTTGCAAGGGATGTTTGTTTTGAGGGCTTTGTGTCAACAAAGATGATTCATTATGTACGCGCACGCTCATTACGAGGTGACGTTTCAAGCGATACTAAAGCTAAGCTCACATTATAGCCAACTATACAGGGTTATTGGTAAAACACCAACAACCTCTTAAGGATTCATTGTACTCATCATTATGAACAACTTTTACTATGGGAATAATTATGAAATCGCAAAAAAAAACAGCTTTTCCGTACATTTTGACGAGTTATGCGAACATAAATGTACTGAACAGCTGTTTTTTTTCTCCATAGTAAAAGTTGTTCATAATGATGAGTACAATGAATCCTTAAAAGGTTGTTTTGGAATGTGCTCATCAAGGCCTTCAATTGGATACCCATAGTGTAAATAATTGAAGTTTTCACATTTGAAAATGGAGCCATACTGCCGCCATATTTTTGTCACTCGGGATAATGTAAGGATTCTAACGATACCCCATACATCCAAATCCGTTCCGGCATTTTAAAGTTATGGTGGAATAAAGAAACTCACAAACATACATACATACATGAACCCTGAAAACATATTTACACTCCTTTTTGGGCAGTCGTGTAATAAAAATTCATAACAAGCTCACGTTCGTTCGTGTCAAGCAGTTTGAAGCAGTTCGTGGTAGTTATTTTAGTTCAATCTCAAATAAAATTTGATGCCACCAACTGTGCCAGACTGCTTGAAAAGTTCTTCAATTTTATTCTGTGTGTTTTATTGGAGTTGTCTACTTAAGCCCTTTATTTTGATACCCACATAGTCTTCCTACAATTTTTTTTCAAGATTTGGCTTACCGTTTAATATAAAATTGATATTATAAAAACAAATCCTAGCCTCCATCACGCGATCTAGACAAGTAGTTATATAGATGTGGAGCGCTTATAACGTACCTACCTCTTTTTACATAAATTAATATCATTGATTACCGCCGCATCGAGCAGCACCTTTCAATACAATCAAGGGTCAGTCTGGCCCGCCCTTAGTATGCCATGGTTCATACTAGGTGCGGCCCGCTCAAATGTGCGTCAGCCTTATAAATCCATAGTCAGTTGAAACGATAATAATAAATGATTGATTTTATGCTGAACGAGCAAAAATTGAGACAAATCATTTCAAAAATTGTGATCATACATTTTGATTTGACATTTGTGAAATCGTTTCAGAGGTTTGCAGTTTGGTTTGATCGATGAATTTGTCAAGTAAGTAAGTAAGTATTGTTTAATTTTTGATGTGTTTATTTACATTTTCATGCTTCAGTGATGTCTACCCAACCAGCAAAAAGTGGTTTTTAATCTATCCTAGAACCATTATTATCGAGGACTATATGAGACTTATATCCGCATATAAGTCTCGAAAAGGGGCCACTTTATAAGTCTACTTTTACTTATAACGAATTAATAATAGACCGCTGAAATGCCATATACGCCTTTAATGCTCCTGTAATTGAGTTACGTCAATGCAATTACTCCTGTAAATCTCAATATAAGTAAGTTATAGTCAAAAATGAGATTAATACGCGCCTAGAAATGCTTCTATAATATATTGTGTAACAGTCGAAGTAAGTATATCGCTTGCTGTGCTCTGTAAAAAAATATTTTAATATCTTGAGGTATTTATATGAATCAGAATTGATTAATGTCAATCTTAGTAGAAAAATAAAATGTTATTGTTGTCAAATTGTTAGTCTTATAGCTTATTCGTATGAGAATATGATTTTTTTGTGAAATCTATCATGGTTTTGATTAAAAAATTAAAGCGCCTCTTGAAATTTGCTTATTTACATTTTAGTATTAATTAATATTAAATAAATATTATGAAGGCAGCTGCCATTTTCTTAGTGAGCATTTCCAAGTATGACATAGTGCTATAATAAGTATTATAAATTATATATTAAATATTATAAATAATAAATCTTGAAGTGCAAGATAATAATATAGCTAGGTACCTTATTGATACAAGTACAAGAAAGTTTTGTCAATCATATCATTACCTATAAGGTTAGCAGCAAACTACAGACAACATAATAAATGATGGTCCGTAGGTACCATAGCCTTAAATATGACCACACATTTCTGATAAGTACACGCTTTATACTATGTAAATATTATCTTATATTGTTTGAAAATAAAAAAGAACATAGAAAAAACTAAAACAAAAGAACTAGTTTAAAAAAAACATGAGCCAATTGCATGCAACGACTTGCATATTACTTGCACAAGTTACAGGCATGTGTATAAATGGCATGGCATGGCATGGCATGTGTGTGCTTTACGTTAAAGGTGGGGAAACTTTCAGTTATATAATATAAACTTAAAATTAGGTCAACTTTTTTGTCAATTTAAGCCACTGCTTTCGCATCGACTCGTCTGAGACAAATACAAAACAAGGCGAAACTCTTCTTAATCAATTTCCAAGTTTTCTTTTTGCACGCTTATGAAGATAATAGGGCCGACGAGCATGTTGTAGGCGTCAGAGAACTGCCAGAAGAAGTCAGCGTCACGGTAGAAGGAGCTGACCACCTCCAGGAACCAGTTGAAGCCCATCACGACGAACAACTTGACGTATAGAGTGAACCTGGAACATTTTAAATTCATACTTTTGGCCACAATGAAATTGTTTTTAGTAAGCTTAATAACTAGTGTTACTTATTCACGAGTTGGCCTATTTTTTATGTTTAACTGAGAAAGTTTTTAATAAAATTCAAAACATTACACATGATAATTTTCATGATCTCTTGTGCTTTCTTAGACATGTTGGTTTCCTCACGATGTTTTCTCTCATCGTCTTGAGAGCTATTGAGAAGAAATAAATTACACAAAGTCTGTACTTTGTGTAATTTACGCTTTGCTGGGACTCTCTCACAGAGACGCGGCCTGGGACTTGTTCTTCTATTATGACCAACATCGTTAGCATTGACTCGATCCATCATTATTTTGAGCCAATACATTCCTAGCTTACTAGACTTTACGTTATAGGGTTCTTCCATCTTTAAAATAGGGTCAGGTACCTATATACCTCTGAGTATCCTTGTTCCAGTCCTGGTCATGTGTGGAGCTTTCTTCGCCACACAACATCTTTGTCTCTTTCTTGATCTTCCATATCTTGAAGGCTGTCAGTCCGAAGAATGTCAAGTTTGCCACACAGAGAAGCACAATCGGCCCATACAAGTAGAGCAATTTGTATTTTCCTGGAAATTGTTAGAACATAGCTTAAGAATAGATATGCTATAGAATCACAAAGTCTTTACTACTCTACGTAGGTACTTAATTTTAATTTCTTGCTGTTTTTACTTGGTGGTGGACCTCGCCGTTCATCTTCATCGAGTTCCTTAATGTCGGCGTCACAGATAGATTGGTATTCGGGTTTAGTCCACGTTCAACCCCTACAAAGTTTACCCCCGACCACGTTGAACCCCTAAATGATGCTGGACTTTTAATTTTGAATGTTTTTAATCCACGTTCAACCCTCAATGGACTGTAATACACAAAAGTTTTTCTCATCTCATCTATATACATATAATAAAATCATATCGAAGTCAAAACTACACATACAAATACAGATTATTTTTGAAAAAATTGCCCCTCTTAAGTTTTATTGTAATTACTTCTGGGGGTTGTGTAGTGGCGTTGTGACCCACAACGTGTTAATGTTGACATTGACCCATCTACTAATGATTAAGAGCTGTGTGGTGCGGCAGGGGTGACGTGTTGCGAGAGTTTAGTCATTCGTCCGCTGACGGGGTCAGCACCCCTCCCGCACTGCGCGATGCGAACGTATGTTTTAATGTCTATTATTAATCAAGTATGTATACATACCAAAACCGAAGCAGTCGTCGAAGGGTGGTTTGATAATACCCAAATTAGAAAGGTCTATGTTATCCAATGTTGTGACTATTGCTGTCATCAGGAGCGGAGCCCCAAAAGCATAAAGACAATACCACATGAACTTCACACACTCGCCTCGTCGGTTGATGTCACACCTTTTACGATGACCTCTGTGAGAGAAAAAGTAAGCTAATACTAATATAATAAAACAGAATCCGGTGGCTGTCTGTCTGTTTGTTTGTTTGCTCACATCTCCGGAACTACTGAACGAATTTTCAAGTAGTTTTCGCAGATAGATAGAGATTAATTTCGAGCAGACTATAGACTTGTTTCTTTAATCGAATGTTGACAAAAAAAGTTATCGTCATACAAGACGGTACCCGGCCACATTAGCAATTCCTCTAAAACCAGTCATTTCCTGAATCCCAGCTGTCATTTGGCAATTCCTCTAATTTGACATAAAAGCAATTCATAATTTGTGGACCATTTTACGAATCTCCATAGAAAACAGTAAAACAGATTAATTATTTCGTAGTATGAATTGCACGCAGATCATAATTATTTTATTATGAATTGTCAGTTTGTGACATTTTACGATGATTCATAATATTTTCATATTATGATTCTGCCAAAGTGACCGTTTTAAGCCCCACTGTTTAGTGTTCACGACACGTTGTGCACAAGTTCTAAGCAGTAATCTAACAAAAAGTACTAGGCTTGCATGAATTCACGATAGTATTCACTAATAGTAATAACTAACAAAAAGTAATAGGCTTGCATGAATTCACGATAGTATTCACTAATAGAATTTGGATGTTTGGAACACAAATAGTAATAACTAACAAAAAGTAATAAATAGGCTTGCATGAATTCACGTTCAGATTATTATAATATACTTCAGTAAATAAAAAAAAAACAATCGCCGCTTATATGAAAGATCATCACTCTAGAGAATGGCTCGACTGATTTGGCTGACGTTTTTTTTGTTGTATTCATATCTGGACAAGGTTTGTATGAATGAAAACTGAAAAACTGTAAATTACGTCGAAAGATACATTACAGGTCAAGCTAATAAAAGCGTGTTAATTAGGCCGAAGCAAATAAAGAGTGTATCAGAAGGGTGTGGTCAATATTAAGGGTGTGTAGGATCTAATTGAACAACTATCTCCATCGCACCTTTCTGATGTTTCCGGTATAACGGGCTAAATATAATTGGTAGATGAAACTTCGCAGTTACCATAAAACAAATAAAATGGTTTTTTATTGCCTTTTATCTAAACTGGGATATTTTGGCTCCTGAATGAAATTGACAAAGGGGCGTTGCTAATAGTAACCTTTTGTCATACCTACTAATCCCATGACTTGGGAAATGGTTTTTTACAAAACAAGCGGGCGGCGTTAGTTCTAATTTTTAACCTACTTCAATAACGAGGATGTTCTTAATTTGACTGTATGTTTTTTTTTGTACTTTTCTTACGCGACTAATTGATTAATTGATTTTGATGATTATGTTTTTGTTTAGTAGGTCATGCTTCAGAGGTGATCCCATACTTTGCTTGGGTAGTTTTTGAGTTAGCTTCAATAATACGTATTTTTCCCACTTAAACTTTACGATGTTATGATATATTTCTGTCGAATTTGTGTAGCTACCACAACTAAAAAGCGATATTTTTTTCTTGAAAATGGCTCTAGCAATACCTGCTCTTAATTTTATTATCCGGCATCTCCACTAGGGTTAACGTTTTTTAATGGATTCTAATTCCATCCCGGTGACAATTTAATGTCTAGTTTTCCCAAGAAATTTATAGCACGCAAATAGAATTTCTTCAATAAATAAAATAAAGTGTGAAGAAATTTGATTTGATGATTACAAATGTGTTTTATCTACTGTGATAATTGAAATGAGAGCACTTCCGTGGTTTAGATATCTTGTGTGTATTCTTATATCGTGACTCGTAATCTTCTATTCATTTAAAAACAACCGACTTCCAAAAAAAACACTATCAAGTGAAAAATAACTTTAATTTCGGAAGTCAGTGACGTGGAACAGGTTCGGGTTGACGGTGCGTTGTGTTCCACGTGCGACTCGAAGAGATATGAGCACAATAGACAGGGTCCGCTAGGACCGATGCCTGCCAGGGTTGCGGGAAAGTCCGAGAGGGATACCGGAACCCTTGGCAACAGGCAACTGAAGGAACATGGGTGGCTTTTAGTCAGTAAAAGTCTGACACGCCATCCCGCTTATATTTTTTATATATTTTAGAATTGGCCTCCTCTTGGCCTCGATTTCGCCTGATGGAAAGCTATGGATGAAGCTATACATTTCCAGTATAAGTTGACCTCACATTGTACGGAAATCCTATACAATGCGAGATCAGCATAAATGGAAGTATATTCCCATAATAATAAATACCGCCTTATAATAATATCGCCATGCCCTTTTTTTTTGTTGGACCTGAAAAATGTGTTGCCATAAGCTACGGTTTCCTAGAAGAGCGGTGATGAGCTTGATGTATAGCCGTGTGTACGTCAACTCCACGGCTCGTTCCAATTAATGTTTCTAATTTCCAGGATTGCTGATATCGTCGTTCTTCCTGGTCTTGGTGCTGGTGGTGTACTGTCTGCTTCCCAAGCTGCAGAACTTAATAGGCCTAGTAATGATAGCTTACACCGCATCCACTCTTGTCACATTCTTAGTAAAAATCGTCATGTATCTAAACAACAAGTACTTGACAACGAAGCACTGTAAAATTATATGTAAGCCATATTTTTGATATTTAATTATGACGATCTAAAATTAGCTACTCTAACCTGTATGGTCCGCACATGATCGGACCAAGGCTATGTCTAGACTATAAAAGAGACTGAGTTTGTTTTGGTGCTCCTTCTCAGAGTACTCAGTTAAGAAACATTGGACTAGATCGAGTTTCAAAATATTTATGACGGTCTCGCTGGTGGTTGCATTGTGGTTGAGACGTGGCCTCAATGTGGTCTATATCGCCCACCACAGAATAAACTATTCATTTTCATACAAATTAGCGACCGTCCACGTGCTGTTGTTATGGTGTGGTACGTCTGATCGGGCCGTAGTGTTGAAAAATAACAATATACCTATACCCCATTTGAAATAAGATTAGACATTAAAATAACTTGAGGACCCCGCGTCATATTTAAATGCGATCGTCGCGCGAATGGTCATTTGAGCTTTTTGTTCTGTGAACCTGAACGCGTGGTAGCGCCGAAAGAGGGCGCTTTACAAGACCCGGAAAAAGGGCTTGCAATAGAGGAAACCTACTTTCAGCATTGGGACACGGTTATGGGTTGAAGAAGATAAGGTTTTTGTTGAAATAACTTAACACAGACATTCAAACATTGCTATAATTGCAAGAGTACAAGTTGAGATTTGCGTGGTGAGCGATGAAGTGGCTAGGAGCTCTCATCGCGTAAATGAGGTTATAGACAAAATTATGGTAGGGACACAAAATACTATAATTTATATGTTTACATTAATATATTATTATATCTAAGTTATTCTTGTGATGTATGCACACTTAGCTGTGATGCCACTTTCTTGAGATCAAAATATTGCTAGGTATCTAAGTAAATGCTTAAGGCGACATCTATAGATCAAAATTAGACTTCGAAAATTATTAATAATTATCCTTATTTGTATTTATTTGGGTATTCCTATTATAAGTGACTGGCATCATACGAATATGAACATTAATGTAATAGTGCTAAGGTTCATTTTACTGTACGTAGCTCGAATAAAAGGAAAGTTTGCTCTACAGATCTCAGCCTTAGTTTTTTGACATCAAGAGGAAATTAAATAGATAAACGCTTGTTAATTTGTAACCTTTTTATATACATATTTAAGTATCATCCCAATACCTATATTTTATTAAGTAGAAATAAAATGTTTGTTCAACAGGTAGGTATCCGCTGCTTCTGGCTGCCATTTTTTTAAATTAAACGAACTACCATATAACAATAATTGCATGATATATCATTAGTGTATATTAGGCGTTTTAACTAGTAAATGCTTCCGATGTTTACTCCACAATTACGTCGAGGTGCAACAACAATACAACTAGTTCTAAAACATAAAGAATAAATCTTGAAGTGCAAGACAATAATATTACCTTATTGCTACGAGTACAGTACAGTTTTGTCAATCATAATCATTACCTATAAGCTAAGCAGGAAACTGCAGTCAATATAATAAAGTCGTAAATACACAGGCCTGTAAATTGTGCAAGTAATATGCAAGTCTGCAAGTCGCTTGCATGCTATTGGCCCATGTTTTTTTAAACTAGTTAATGTTCTTTTTTTATTTTCAAACAAAATAATATTTACATAATATAAAGCGCGTACTTATCAGAAATGTGTGGTCATATTTAAGGCTATGGTACCTACAGAACATCAAACTGAACAATTTTCTCCATGGGACCAACATCGTAATCGCAAAAAAGTAATTGGTCTCATGGACACCCTTAAATATTACCATACATTTCTGATACACGCTGTATATAATAAGTAATAATTATAAAATGGCGTCATGCCGAAAACTTCTCATCGTCGCAATGACAAGCAAGTTACTTGCATACTTTTTTGCAAGTAGAGTGTTTGTAGTTTAATGTATAATTAAGTTATTTGATCAGTTTCAACATCATCAAATTATTTCAAGCAGTCTTGGTAATTCTAAAATTGTAGCAAAAATATTCTATTTGTAAATTTTTATAGTTAAATGTTTTATCTGCTGGTCCAAAGATAAATACTAAGGCAAGTTTTAGGCATTTTTTTTTACAATATTTTTCTTTCAACTTTTGCCGAAAGTGTGTAATGCCGAAAGTGTGCGCCTAAACATAATATTTTTACTAAGTACGAACAAGAAAACACAAATTTTTCTAACTGTGATCTTTTAAAATTCGGTTTTGAATGTCATACGCACATTAAATAGAAGCTTAACCGATTTTCTCGGCAGAAAGCAATGTAATGGCACTAAACAACATATTGTTTCTTTCATACTTTTGTTGTGTAACCGTTCATACGAGCACCTCTCATAAACAGTTACTTTGTGCAAAGTGTAGTAAGTAAAGGTAAACTTATAAAAGTCATTAAAAAATAAAATAGCAAAAGCTATAACAACGAGACATAGGTAATATAAAAACACATTTCTCGGTGACAAAGCTGATTCACGCGCGCTTACATTATGGCCCGGGTACACGCTCCATGTTACTTGCACAAATGTAAACTTCCACAAGCAAGACGGCAAAACGGTATACCGTGTAATTTTTTGCAATAGTTTGGATGCCACATGCAAACTGCTTCGTGTAGCCGGGCCTTAACATCATTCAAGTTGCTGCCAAATAAAGACTTAAAGATTAATTATTATTTTTTAATGGAGTTCATTTGCATTTCATCTCGGGACGAGGAGTGTGTTCTCGTTGTCGACGTGGTGGTCTGTGTCCTGGACAATGGTTCTCCTCTCAGGTGCCCGTATCTGTGCACAAATAATTATGCTGTTAGTGACAAAACATTTAGCAAACTTAAGGGTAATATAGCAATAGCTATTTAAAACATTTAAGTTGAGGTCAACAAAGGCAAAATTGTTATGGCAATTTAGTTTAATATCGCCCGTGGCGTAGACGGGACCGCTATTTATTGCCATTACCTATGATAAATATAATTTATTTATAATTTAGGCAATACATCTGGAACTTTCCAAATTATTATTATGTAAAAATTGCAATAATTATATTTTTCAGAAATGTCGTTAACAGTAAAACTGAAAGCGCAAACATTAGATGCAAAACAGTGCAAAAACTCATCAAACTGTGTTAGATATGCAAAATTCCCTACATCAAGTCATGACCTAGAATATACTGGGATAAAAAAAAATAGCATGATAAGAAGTTCTAACAAATTCATGTGCTTCGTAGCACCCGGTTTCTATAAAATAATTTAATTGTTGACGCATGCCAACCTGTAATTATTAGACATTGGATATGAGTTTGATTTTGAGAAATCGTTGATTTTCGTTCCAGAAACCGGGTGTTAAATTCTTATTGCATTCGAGGTCATGAACTGGTCACAATAAACAACAAAATAAGCATTATGAAGCTATAAGACATGGTATCCTTAAAATAAAGCGGAACACTTTGTTTTTAGTCAATATCCAGCAACAATTCACGTACTTTGTATTATATCTTCCTCCACCCGTCCTGTTTGCCGTTCACCTGACTTGCTTACATTGTAAAATTAATCTAAAACGCTAAATATTAAAATCTAATTTTGATCGTGCACACTATCTTTTCCCAAACCAATATTGTTAACTAGAAGTGCAATTAGGAAATCAAATTGGTGTATAAAATACAAAGATTATTTATTTTTATGTAGAGGTTTATTAATTAAATATTTTATAAATTAATAGACATTCACAAATCTTACAGAACTGCGTTATGTACATCCAAACCGCTCATTACTTTACACAAGCCCTTACAATTAGTTGCCAAAACATTCTTGCAAAAGTTAGTATAAAACTACCAGTCACTAAATCCTATATATTGTGAACAAGACTTTTCTGTACCTTTTCATTCGTATTTTATTTCCATACATCTCAAATCTGTCCCAAGATTGATTTGTTTTGCTTTGCTGTTAATATTTACCGGTCTTGTCTTTGTTGTTATCGATGTTCTTAAGCTTCTGATTTTTTTTTTCATTGGCATCATCTAATTTGACGTTGTGATGTATTGATGTTGGTTCTCGATTTACTATTATTGTAATTGTCTTCAAAATGAAAGTCTTATTTTTCTCAGCGCGGCCAACGGTATACATATTTCTTGTTCACTATAATGGCATAGTGTTGTTGGATCTACTATATCTAGAGTCCCCTTCTACGCCAACTGTTGTTTTTACCGTCTCAAGGCTGGCACTTCTATCTTGGTTAGTTTTCCAACGGCTTATTTTTTTATTGCTGACATTGTTTATGTCCATCTCTCTGCTATTCGAATCGGTTCGTTGAAAATCTTTAATCCTGGGTACAGAATGAGTCAATCTTAGGATTTTTTGGAGCAGTTAGAAACATGAACGTACAATAACACATTTTATATAATGACAATCATGAAGTGTGTCACTACACTAACTTATTTCGATATTATTTTTACAACTATGTCTTAATTTATCCTAGCTTGTCACAGTAGCGTGTGCACAGTCTATTTGAATACTTCAGTATCCTATTATGAATGATTTGATTTTGTTCTTACTCTTTTTATTATAAATTGGATATAGTATCGAAAAAAACCCTATTAAGAACTATGTCATTTTCATTTTAAAATTATCGTAATGATTCCTTATTAACTTCACGTGTATCTAATAGATTCACATAATTAATTTATTTAACACCGTATAATTAAATTAAATGCATTGGTATCTGTCGGGTAAAATACACACCAATGCCATGGTCCGACTGGCCAACAGCCAACAGCATGACTGCAGTTTCTTACTAGGTGTAAGAAACTGCAGTAAGTCATGCTGTTGGCTATGTAAGCATCCAGTATGTCAACGGCATTGATGTGTATAAAGCACGTTATACACATGCGTAACTTGCAACTTCTGATTGTTGAATATCAATGACATGCAATCTACTTGCATACTTTTGTGCAAGTTACAGGCATGTGTATGTGCGGCTTTACGCTGAAGGTGGGGAAACTTTCACTTATACGAAACTTAAAATTAGGTCAACTTTTTTGTCAATTTAAGCCACTGCTTTCGCATCGACTCGTCTGAGACAAATACAAAACAAGACGAACCTCTTCTTAATTAATTTCCAAGTTTTCTTTTTGCATACGAAGATAATGAAGATAATAAGGCCGACGAGCACGTTATAGGCGTCAGAGAACTGCCAGAAGAAGTCGGCGTCAGGGTAGAAGGAGCTGACCACCTCCAGGAACCAGTTGATGCCCATCACGACGAACAACTTGACGTATAGAGTGAACCTGGAACATTTTAAATTCATACTTTTGGCCACAATGAAATTGTTTTTAGTAGGCTTAATAACTAGTGTTACTTATTCATCAGTTGGCCTATTTTTTATGTTTAAATGAGATCATGCCTCTTAAAAAGGAAAATCAAGATATTTAATAATATTCAAAACATTAGGCATGATAATTTTCATGATCTCTTGTGCTTTCTAGGACATGTTGGTTTCCGCACGATGTGTTCTCTCACCGTTTTGAGAGCAATTGAGATGAAATATGTTACACAAAGTACAGCGCCTTGCTGGCTGGGACCCTCTCATAAAGAGGCTGCCTGGGTCGAAGCAGTGGGAGTGCTATATGTTGATAATACATGTACTTCTATCATGACCATCATCGTTAGCATTAACTCGATCCATCATTATTTTTAGCCAATTCTTACCTAGCTTCCTATACTTTACTTTTTATGGTATTTTCTTCTTTAAAGTAGGTTCAGGTACCTACCTCTGCGTATCTTTCCTGTCCTGGTCATGTGTAGAGCTTTCTTTGCCACGCAACATCTTTGTCTCTTTCTTGATCTTCCATATCTTGAAGGCTGTCAGTCCGAAGAATGTCAAGTTTGCCACACAGAGAAGCACAATCGGCCCATACAAGTAGAGCAATTTCTATTTTCCTGGAAATTGTTAGAACATGGCTTAAGAATAGATATGCTATATAATCACAAAGTCTTTACTACTCTACGTAGGTACTTAATTTTAATTTCTTGCTGTTTTTACTTGGTGGTGGACCTCGCCGTTCATCTTCATCGAGTTCCTTAATGTCGGCGTCACAGATAGATTGGTATTCGGGTTTAGTCCACGTTCAACCCCTACAAAGTTTACCCCCGACCACGTTGAACCCCTAAATGATGCTGGACTTTTAATTTTGAATGTTTTTAATCCACGTTCAACCCTCAATGGACTGTAATACACAAAAGTTTTTCTCATCTCATCTATATACATATAATAAAATCATATCGAAGTCAAAACTACCATACAAATACAGATTATTTTTGAAAAAATTGCCCCTCTTAAGTTTTATTGTAATTACTTCTGGGGGTTGTGTAGTATCGTTGTGACCCACAACGTGTTAATGTTGACATTGACCCATCTACTAATGACTAAGAGCTGTGTGGTGCGGCAGGGGTGACGTGTTGCGAGAGTTCAGTCATTCGCCCGCTGACGGGGTCAGCACCCCTCCCGCACTGCGCGATGCAAACGTATGTTTTAATGTCTATTATTAATTAAGTATGTATACATACCAAAACCGAAGCAGTCGTCGAAGGGTGGTTTGATAATATGCAAATTAGAAAGGTCTATGTTATCCAATGTTGTGACTATAGCTGTCATCAGGAGCGGAGCCCCAAAAGCATAAAGACAATACCACATGAACTTCACACACTCGCCTCGTCGGTTGATGTCACACCTTTTACGATGACCTCTGTGAGAGAAAAAGTAAGCTAATACTAATATAATAAAACAGAATCCGGTGGCTGTCTGTCTGTTTGTTTGTTTGTTTGCTCACATCTCCGGAACTACTGAACGAATTTTCAAGTAGTTTTCGCAGATAGATAGAGAATAATTTCAAAAAAAAAATAAAAAAAAAGAATGTTGACAAAAAAAGTTATCGTTATACAAGACGATACCCGGCCACATTAGCAATTCCTCTAAAACCAGTCATTTCCTGAATCCCAGCTGTCATTTGGCAATTCCTCTAATTTGACATAAAAGCAATTCATAATTTGTGGACCATTTTACGAATCTCCATAGAAAACAGTAAAACAGATTAATTATTTCGTAGTATGAATTGCACGCAGATCATAATTATTTTATTATGAATTGTCAGTTTGTGACATTTTACGATGATTCATAATATTTTCATATTATGATTCTGCCAAAGTGACCGTTTTAAGCCCCACTGTTTAGTGTTCACGACACGTTGTGCACAAGTTCTAAGCAGTAATCTAACAAAAAGTACTAGGCTTGCATGAATTCACGATAGTATTCACTAATAGTAATAACTAACAAAAAGTAATAGGCTTGCATGAATTTACGATAGTATTCACTAATAGAATTTGGATGTTTGGAACACAAATAGTAATAACTAACAAAAAGTAATAAATAGGCTTGCATGAATTCACGTTCAGATTATTATAATATACTTCAGTAAATAAAAAAAAAACAATCGCCGCTTATATGAAAGATCATCACTCTAGAGAATGGCTCGACTGATTTGGCTGACGTTTTTTTTTGTTGTATTCATATCTGGACAAGGTTTGTATGAATGAAAACTGAAAAACTGTAAATTACGTCGAAAGATACATTACAGGTCAAGCTAATAAAAGCGTGTTAATTAGGCCGAAGCAAATAAAGAGTGTATCAGAAGGGTGTGGTCAATATTAAGGGTGTGTAGGATCTAATTGAACAACTATCTCCATCGCACCTTTCTGATGTTTCCGGTATAACGGGCTAAATATAATTGGTAGATGAAACTTCGCAGTTACCATAAAACAAACAAAATGGGTTTTTATTGACTTTTATCTAAACTGGGATATTTTGGCTCCTGAATGAAATTGACAAAGGGGCGTTGCTAATAGTAACCTTTTGTCATACCTACTAATCCCATGACTTGGGAAATGGTTTTTTACAAAACAAGCGGGCGGCGTTAGTTCTAATTTTTAACCTACTTCAATAACGAGGATGTTCTTAATTTGACTGTATGTTTTTTTTTTGTACTTTTCTTACGCGACTAATTGATTAATAGATTTTGATGATTATGTTTTTGTTTAGTAGGTCATGCTTCAGAGGTGATCCCATACTTTGCTTGGGTAGTTTTTGAGTTAGCTTCAATAATACGTATTTTTCCCACTTAGCCTTTACGATGTTATGATATATTTCTGTCACTGTTTTTTACATTGCAAGTAGTGGTATTCGAATTTGTGTAGCTACCACAAGTAAAAAGCGATATTTTTTTCTTGAAAATGGCTCTAGCAATACCTGCTCTTAATTTTTATCCGTCATCTCCACTAGGGTTAACGTTTTTTAATGGATTCTAATTCCATCCCGGTGACAATTTAATGTCTAGTTTTCCCAAGAAATTTATAGCACGCAAATAGAATTTCTTCAATAAATAAAATAAAGTGTGAAGAAATTTGATTTGATGATTACAAATGTGTTTTATCTACTGTGATAATTGAAATGAGAGCACTTCCGTGGTTTAGATATCTTGTGTGTATTTTTATATCGTGACTCGTAATCTTCTATTCATTTAAAAACAACCGACTTCCAAAAAAAACACTATAAAGTGAAAAATAACTTTAATTTCGGAAGTCAGTGAAGTGGACCAGGTTCGGGTTGACGGTGCGTTGTGTTCCACGCGCGCTTTGAAGAGATATGAGCACAATAGACAGGGTCCGCTAGGACCGATGCCTGTCAGGGTTGCGGGAAAGTCCGAGAGGGATACCGGGACCCTTGGCAACAGGCAACTGAAGGAACATGGGTGGCTTTTAGTCAGTAAAAGTCTGACACGCCATCCCGCTTATATTTTTTATATATTTTAGAATTGGCCTCCTCTTGGCCTCGATTTCGCCTGATGGAAAGCTATGGATGAAGCTATACATTTCCAGTATAAGTTGACCTCACATTGTACGGAAATCCTATACAATGCGACATCAGCATAAATGAAAGTATATTCCCATAATAATAAATACCGCCTTATAATAATATCGCCATGCCCTTTTTTTTTGTTGGACCTGAAAAATGTGTTGCCATAAGCTACGGTTTCCTAGAAGAGCGGTGATGAGCTTGATGTATAGCCGTGTGTACGTCAACTCCACGGCTCGTTCCAATTAATGTTTCTAATTTCCAGGATTGCTGATATCGTCGTTCTTCCTGGTCTTGGTGCTGGTGGTGTACTGTCTGCTTCCCAAGCTGCAGAACTTAATAGGCCTAGTAATGATAGCTTACACCGCATCCACTCTTGTCACATTCTTAGTAAAAATCGTCATGTATCTAAACAACAAGTACTTGACAACGAAGCACTGTAAAATTATATGTAAGCCATATTTTTGATATTTAATTATGACGATCTAAAATTAGCTACTCTAACCTGTATGGTCCGCACATGATCGGACCAAGGCTATGTCTAGACTATAAAAGAGACTGAGTTTGTTTTGGTGCTCCTTCTCAGAGTACTCAGTTAAGAAACATTGGACTAGATCGAGTTTCAAAATATTTATGACGGTCTCGCTGGTGGTTGCATTGTGGTTGAGACGTGGCCTTAATGTGGTCTATATCGCCCACCACAGTTGATTTTGACGGCCAAATGCCGTGTGAATAAACTATTCATTTTCATACAAATTAGCGCCCGTCCACGTGCTGTTGTTATGGTGTGGTACGTCTGATCGGGCCGTAGTGTTGAAAAATAACAATATACCTATACCCCATTTGAAATAAGATTAGACATTAAAATAACTTGAGGACCCCGCGTCATATTTAAATGCGATCGTCGCGCGAATGGTCGTTTGAGCTTTTTGTTCTGTGAACCTGAACGCGTGGTAGCGCCGAAAGAGGGCGCTTTACAAGACCCGGAAAAAGGGCTTGCAATAGAGGAAACCTACTTTCAGCATTGGGACACGGTTATGGGTTGAAGAAGATAAGGTTTTTGTTGAAATAACTTAACACAGACATTCAAACATTGCTATAATTGCAAGAGTACAAGTTGAGATTTGCGTGGTGAGCGATGAAGTGGCTAGGAGCTCTCATCGCGTAAATGAGGTTATAGACAAAATTATGGTAGGGACACAAAATACTATAATTTATATGTTTACATTAATATATTATTATATCTAATTTATTCTTGTGATGTATGCACACTTAGCTGTGATGCCACTTTCTTGAGATCAAAATATTGCTAGGTATCTAAGTAAATGCTTAAGGCGACATCTATAGATCAAAATTAGACTTCGAAAATTATTAATAATTATCCTTATTTGTATTTATGTGGGTATTCCTATTATAAGTAACTGGCATCATACGAATATGAACATTAATGTAATAGGGCTAAGGTTCATTTTACTGTACGTAGCTCGAATAAAAGGAAAGTTTGCTCTATAGATCTCAGCCTTAGTTTTTTGACATCAAGAGGAAATTAAATAGATAAACGCTTGTTAATTTGTAACCTTTTTATATACATATTTAAGTATCATCCCAATACCTATATTTTATTAAGTAGAAATAAAATGTTTGTTCAACAGGTAGGTATCCGCTGCTTCTGGCTGCCATTTTTTTTAAATTAAACGAACTACCATATAACAATAATTGCATGATATATCATTAGTGTATATTAGGCGTTTTAACTAGTAAATGCTTCCGATGTTTACTCCACAATTACGTCGAGGTGCAACAACAATACAACTAGTTCTAAAACATAAAGAATAAATCTTGAAGTGCAAGACAATAATATTACCTTATTGCTACGAGTACAGTACAGTTTTGTCAATCATTACCTATAAGCTAAGCAGGAAACTGCAGTCAATATAATAAAGCCGTAAATACACAGGCCTGTAACTTGTGCAAGTAATATGCAAGTCTGCAAGTCGCTTGCATGCTATTGGCCCATGTTTTTTTAAACTAGTTAATGTACTTTTTTATTTTCAAACAAAATAATATTTACATAATATAAAGCGTGTACTTATCAGAAATTTGTGGTCATATTTAAGGCTATGGTACCTACAGAACATCAAACTGAACAATTTTCTCCATGGGACCAACATCGTAATCGCGAAAAAGTAATTGGTCTCATGGAAAAATTACCAGCCAATTACCACCCTTAAATATTACCAGATATTTCTGATACACGCTGTATATAATAAGTAATAATTATAAAATGGCGTCATGCCGAAAACTTCTCACTGTCGCAATGACAAGCAAGTTACTTGCAGACTTTTTTGCAAGTAGTGTTTGCAGTTTAATGTATAATTAAGTTATTTGATCAGTTTCAACATCATCAAATTATTTCAAGCAGTCTTGGTAATTCTAAAATTGTAGCAAAAATATTCTATTTGTAAATTTTTATAGTACAATGTTTTATCTGCTGGTCCAAAGATAAATACTAAGGCAAGTTTTAGGCATTTTTTTTTACAATATTTTTCTTTCAACTTTTGCCGAAAGTGTGTAATGCCGAAAGTGTGCGCCTAAACATAATATTTTTACTAAGTACGGACAAGAAAACACAAATTTTTCTAACTGTGATCTTTTAAAATTCGGTTTTGAATGTCATACGCACATTAAATAGAAGCTTAACAGATTTTCTCGGCAGAAAGCAATGTAATGGCACTAAACAACATATTGTTTCTTTCATACTTTTGTTGTGTAACCGTTCATACGAGCACCTCTCATAAACAGTTACTTTGTGCAAAGTGTAGTAAGTAAAGGTAAACTTATAAAAGTCAATAAAAAATAAAATAGCAAAAGCTATAACAACGAGACATAGGTAATATAAAAACACATCTCTCGGTGACAAAGCTGATTCACGTGCGCTTACATTATGGCCCGGGTACACGCTCCATGTTACTTGCACAAATGTAAACTTCCACAAGCAAGACGGCAAAACGGTATACCGTGTAATTTTTTGCAATAGTTTGGATGCCACATGCAAACTGCTTCGTGTAGCCGGGCCTTAACATCATTCAAGTTGCTGCCAAATAAAGACTTAAAGATTAATTATTATTTTTTAATGGAGTTCATTTGCATTTCATCTCGGGACGAGGAGTGTGTTCTCGTTGTCGACGTGGTGGTCTGTGTCCTGGACAATGGTTCTCCCCTCAGGTGCCCGTATCTGTGCACAAATAATTATGCTGTTACTGAGAAAACATATAGCAAACTTAAGGATAATATAGCAATAGCTAGTTAAAACAAGTTGAGGTCAACAAAGGCAAAATTGTTATGGCAATTTAGTTTAATATCGCCCGTGGCGTAGACGGGACCGCTATTTATTGCCATTACCTATGATAAATATAATTTATTTGTAATTTTGGCAATACCTCTGGAACTTTCCAAATAATTATTATGTAAAAATTGCATTAATTATAATTTTCAGAAATTTCGTTAACAGTAAAACTGAAAGCGCAAACATTAGATGCAAAACAGTGCAAAAACTCATCAAACTGTGTTAGATATGCAAAATTCCCTACATCAAGTCATAACCTAGAATACTGGGACAAAAAAATAGCATAATAAGAAGTTCTAGCAAATTCATGTGCTTCGTAGCACCCGGTTTCTATAAAATAATTTAATTTTTGACGCATGCCAACTCCTGTAATTGGACACGAGTTTGATTTTGAGAAATCGTTGATTTTCGTTCCAGAAACCGTGTGTTAAATTCTTATTGCATTCGAGGTCATGAACTGGTCACAATAAACAACAAAATAAGCATTATAAAGCTATAAGACATGGTATCCTTAAAATAAAGCGGAACACTTTGTTTTTAGTCAATATCCAGCAACAATTCACGTACTTTGTATTATATCTTCCTCCACCCGTCCTGTTTGCCGTTCACCTGACTTGCTTACATTGTAAAATTAATCTAAAACGCTAAATATTAAAATCTAATTTTGATCGTGCACACTATCTTTTCCCAAACCAATATTGTTAACTAGAAGTGCAATTAGGAAATCAAATTGGTGTATAAAATACAAAGATTATTTATTTTTATGTAGAGGTTTATTAATTAAATATTTTATAAATTAATAGACATTCACAAATCTTACAGAACTGCGTTATGTACATCCAAACCGCTCATTACTTTACACAAGCCCTTACAATTAGTTGCCAAAACATTCTTGCAAAAGTTAGTATAAAACTACCAGTCACTAAATCCTATATATTGTGAACAAGACTTTTCTGTACCTTTTCATTCGTATTTTATTTCCATACATCTCAAATCTGTCCCAAGATTGATTTGTTTTGCTTTGCTGTTAATATTTACCGGTCTTGTCTTTGTTGTTATCGATGTTCTTAAGCTTCTGATTTTTTTTTTCATTGGCATCATCTAATTTGACGTTGTGAAGTATTGATGTTGGTTCTCGATTTACTATTATTGTAATTGTCTTCAAAATGAAAGTCTTATTTTTCTCAGCGCGGCCAACGGTATACATATTTCTTGTTCACTATAATGGCATAGTGTTGTTGGATCTACTATATCTAGAGTCCCCTTCTACGCCAACTGTTGTTTTTACCGTCTCAAGGCTGGCACTTCTATCTTGGTTAGTTTTCCAACGGCTTATTTTTTTATTGCTGACATTGTTTATGTCCATCTCTCTGCTATTCGAATCGGTTCGTTGAAAATCTTTAATCCTGGGTACAGAATGAGTCAATCTTAGGATTTTTTGGAGCAGTTAGAAACATGAACGTACAATAACACATTTTATATAATGACAATCATGAAGTGTGTCACTACACTAACTTATTTCGATATTATTTTTACAACTATGTCTTAATTTATCCTAGCTTGTCACAGTAGCGTGTGCACAGTCTATTTGAATACTTCAGTAACCTATTATGAATGATTTGATTTTGTTCTTACTCTTTTTATTATAAATTGGATATAGTATCGAAAAAAACCCTATTAAGAACTATGTCATTTTCATTTTAAAATTATCGTAATGATTACTTATTAACTTCACGTGTATCTAATAGATTCACATAATTAATTTATTTAACACCGTATAATTAAATTAAATGCATTGGTATCTGTCGGGTAAAATACACACCAATGCCATGGTCCGACTGGCCAACAGCCAACAGCATGACTGCAGTTTCTTACTAGGTGTAAGAAATTGCAGTAAGTCATGACTTACTGCAACATACTGGATGCTTACATAGCCAACAGCATGCTGTTGGCTATGTAAGCATCCAGTATGTCAACGGCATTGATGTGTATAAAGCACGTTATACACATGCGTAACTTGCAACTTCTGATTGTTGAATATCAATGACATGCAATCTACTTGCATACTTTTGTGCAAGTTACAGGCATGTGTATGTGCGGCTTTACGCTGAAGGTGGGGAAACTTTCACTTATACGAAACTTAAAATTAGGTCAACTTTTTTGTCAATTTAAGCCACTGCTTTCGCATCGACTCGTCTGAGACAAATACAAAACAAGACGAACCTCTTCTTAATTAATTTCCAAGTTTTCTTTTTGCATACGAAGATAATGAAGATAATAAGGCCGACGAGCACGTTATAGGCGTCAGAGAACTGCCAGAAGAAGTCGGCGTCAGGGTAGAAGGAGCTGACCACCTCCAGGAACCAGTTGATGCCCATCACGACGAACAACTTGACGTATAGAGTGAACCTGGAACATTTTAAATTCATACTTTTGGCCACAATGAAATTGTTTTTAGTAGGCTTAATAACTAGTGTTACTTATTCATCAGTTGGCCTATTTTTTATGTTTAAATGAGATCATGCCTCTTAAAAAGGAAAATCAAGATATTTAATAATATTCAAAACATTAGGCATGATAATTTTCATGATCTCTTGTGCTTTCTAGGACATGTTGGTTTCCGCACGATGTGTTCTCTCACCGTTTTGAGAGCAATTGAGATGAAATATGTTACACAAAGTACAGCGCCTTGCTGGCTGGGACCCTCTCATAAAGAGGCTGCCTGGGTCGAAGCAGTGGGAGTGCTATATGTTGATAATACATGTACTTCTATCATGACCATCATCGTTAGCATTAACTCGATCCATCATTATTTTTAGCCAATTCTTACCTAGCTTCCTATACTTTACTTTTCATGGTATTTTCTTCTTTAAAGTAGGTTCAGGTACCTACCTCTGCGTATCTTTCCTGTCCTGGTCATGTGTAGAGCTTTCTTTGCCACGCAACATCTTTGTCTCTTTCTTGATCTTCCATATCTTGAAGGCTGTCAGTCCGAAGAATGTCAAGTTTGCCACACAGAGAAGCACAATCGGCCCATACAAGTAGAGCAATTTGCTGTTTCCTGGAAATTGTTGGAACATGGCTTTAGAACAGAAATGCTATAGAATCACAGTCTTTACAGCACAACCATTTTTTAAATGTCCCTCGGCAAAGCTTGCCGAGGGGCATAGTTGTACTGTACTTAATTTTAATTTCTTGCTGTTTATACTTGGTGGTGGACCTCACAGTTCATCTACATGGAGTTCCTTTATGTCAGCATCACAGATAGATTCGCACTCACTTCATTTGATACCAGCCCACAATAAAGCATATAATGTACACTACAGCTGAAAATCCTCTTCACAATACCTTAGGAGCTTATGCGAGTCGTCAGCAATAGTTTTGGCTACAACTGCTTCAAGGAACATCTAAAATTAGTACTTAACGAAAACTCCTCATTTACTGCCTAGCCTTTTCGCAACTGCGCTGGGGTCGAATTCCAGTCTACCCGGATTTGAAATGGAGCGCCTGCCTATCTGACCTCCACATGAAGCAACTGGATAACACGAAACACCTTGGCAAGACTGGTTGTTAGACTTTCGGGAAAAAAGGTCATCGGTCTTTCTAAATACGAACCATAAATGAAGCATCCCTGTAGCCTGAGTTTGGGCAGCAATGGGTGCTGAATGGGCAAATCAGAGAACTCCAAAGCAGCGAGTATGATGGTCAGTGCGGTTGGAACGCCGAACGCGTACATGGCATAGTACATGAAGCGTTTGTTCGGAGAGCCTGAACGACCGTGTGCGCGTTTGCCACTGAAAAACATAAAGAAAAAAATCACAAGGTGATTCCAGATTTTGTATAAGATCCTCCTGAATATAGAACTCGACCAGGGGGGAGAGCTAGGCCTACTGTGACAACTACTACTGGGACAACTCCGGATTAAACTAGCATAAGTAGTTATTGAAGATGATGGGCAACCTCGCAACATCGGATACGAGGTGCTTAACCTAAGAGAACAGGTCCCACGATAACAGTGTCATGTATGAGGAATAGAACCTTTGCAAATCACTCAAGATGATGCCATAGGCATTAAGGACAGTATTGTAGTTCCGTAACTTTGTATTTAAAAAGCTCAGACCAAGTAAAAAACCAAGAAGGAGCGCTGCGAACAAAACGGTGAAGCATGCCAAACTACACCACCGTTCCGTACGCACACACGCACACATTTACTACGATTTACAATCAAACTACATCTCACTAAGGCGATTAACACACGGCACCGCCAACCGCCGCGGTAGGCGGTCTCATGTCGCATTGGCCTCTATGAAATCCGCTGATACCTAACAGACGTACACCGCCCGACCGCGCGGTCGAATTGCACGGCACCGCGGCGGTGCGCGGTGCCGTGTGTGAACCGCCTTAGTGCACACATTCTTACGAAACCGGCCTCGCGTCACTATTGACCTTGATTGGTTTTTTATTTGGTCTCAGTTTGCTTGTTTGGTTTGTTTATTTGGTTTGTAAACTTGTACTTAATCATTGTAAACACCAATATTACTAGAATAACAGGTAAATCTAATATCTAGTCAGACAGGTTAGCTTAGCCGGATTTCTCTACAAGTTGAACTTGTGTTAATCTAAAACAAAATGATACCTACCATTTTAGTAATAAAAGTGACTATTTTTTCGAGGTCACAACTTAAAAATAAAAGCTTAAAAAATAGTGTTCACTCCGCTGTTTTGTGAAGTTTCTATAATGTCAATTACAGTCCCAAAGTCACCATTCATAATATAGTTATTATTAACTTTGCTACTGAAGACGGACCCCCATAACGGGTTGTTCCCAGAAGTCCACGAGTCTTCGTTCTTCTTTTCCCACCGGGTCGATTAAAAAATTATAACTATGTTTTAAATGAATTCCCAACCTACGAGATTTATCCAAAGTACACGCAGTAAAACAATTTATTGTAAGAAAGAAGAATCCTTAATAAAGCGAGGCCAAGCCTGTGTGAAAGTAACTACAAAATTGATGGTGAATTTAGGGTATATTGATTGCTGCAGGGAAAATTACATTATATTTATTGCTGACTGTACCAAACATTCTCATGGACCCGTAGGAAAGGATTATTTTCATACCTATTTTAAAATGTAAATTCATACATTACTTCCCAATGGGTGGGAAGTAATGTACGAATTTACATCTTTCGAGAACAATGGACCTCAGGGAATAAACCCCCGCCGGGGAAGCGCCGGGGCGTAACTCCGCTGCCGCGAGAAATCGCGGCACAGTGGACAGAGCTCCGGCAGGATCTCATGCCGGCATGGAGAGTGCGATTGTCGCAACCCAGTGCTAGACACACAATTGCGGCGATAGGTCCCCTCTTTGAGAAGTGGCTGGAGAGGCGCCACGTCGTCCTCACCTTCCGCCTGACGCAGGTCCTCACCGGACATGGCAGCCTCGGGAGGATTAGGCGGGAGGAAACGCCCTGGTGTCACCACTGTGCGGATCGTCCGGAGGACACGGTGGAGCATACGGTGGAGGTATGCCCCTGCTTGGGCGGAGCACCACCGTGTCCTCGTGGAGGCGATTGGCGGCGATGACCTCTCGCGCCCGGCCCTGGTCCAGGCCATGGTACGGAGCGAGAGGGCATGGGAAGCCGTCACCTCCTTCTACGAAGCCGTAATGCTCGCGAAGGAGGAGGCGGACCGCGTGAAGGAGAGGCAAAGTTTGCGCCCTCACGCCCCTAACCACCGCCGCTGGAGACACCCTGGGCGTCGGGAATCCCAGGCGGATTCCCGGCCACCATAGGCGCGGGCTTGCGGACGGCGACCAATGGGTAGCTCGCCGGCTGATAAGGACCAGGCCCGGGTCGATGGCGCGTCGTGTTCCACGCGCGCCTCAAAGAGATGTCAGCACACCTGACGGGGTCCGTTAGGACCGATGCCTGCCAGGGTTGCGGGATAGTCCGAAAGGGATACCGGGACCCTGGCAACAGGCAACTGAAGGAACACGGGTGGGTTTTAGTCAGTAAAAGTCTGACACGCCGTTCCGCTAAAACCCACTCAAGTCACTTGAAGATATCCCACCCAAAAAAAAACCCATAACAGCTAATGGTCTCAGGTCTTGCCTATCAAACATATTGTACCACGACGTAATTATTTAGTGTTATTGGGTGGTTCTATTAGGGTTTTCTCAGTAGCAGCCTGCAGTCTAGATTTGTGCTCGGTGGATAGGCTCGCCCCATATTACATGAGAGTTAAACATAACTGGCTAAATGTGGGTGCAACACCTAAACCTTCGGGGAAAGCAGACGTGATGTTATGTTGACAAACATAGTTTTAAATAGATAGTTAGTTACCTGAACGTCCACCAGATGTCGTAGCACATGACGTTCAGCCAGAAAAATGCTGAGAGAAGAGAGAAGTAGACGATGAACGCTGTAATAAAAAACACCAATTTGAGACACAAGGAATGACAAATGGGAAAACCATATATTTTTGTTTCATCATGCTTAGATATCGATACTATCGCATCAGTAAAGTTTTGCTAGTTAATTTAATTTGACCCGGTAATCATTTCTACCGTCTTATTACAAAAAAGTTCTAACTAATATTCCAAGCCCCAATTTTCGAGCCAGTTATGGTATTTTGAACTTTATTACTAACAATATAAAGTTCAAAACACAAAATTCGGGCTTAACGTCCGTTTTTACCGTCATCAAAAAAAAGGAAGTTATTGTAATTAGATCTTTAACTTGGTTAGAATAAAATTCAAAATTCAAAAGAACCTCGATTTGTTTCAACCTGGGTCTAAAGAGAAACCTTGTTTTGGAATAAGCACGCTACAATTTGAATAATCAAACTAGAAATACTGAATCATACCATAGTTTCAACAAATCATCCTGAGTATCTTATCCACTCTAATCGGAGCCAAGATTACATAGCATTTATGACAAGAGCCTTGAAACGTACGTAATAATTACATCTCTAAGGAAAAAAACTGACAATGACTTTCCATTTCTATTGAGAAATACAGTTACATTATCTGTAGTTTCCTGTGTTTTAAAAGAAATAAATTCCACAATCTCTACGATGATGTATTCACGAGTAATCTGGAGTTAATAACATAAAAAAAGAAAAGATTTGATTTATTGTATGTTTGTTTGTTACGCTTTCACGCTAAAACGGCTAAACGGATTTTGGCACATTGGTAGACCATAACCTGCGTTAGGACATAGGATACTTTTTATCCCGATATTCCCACGGGATCGAGACTTATGCCAGTGAAACCGCGGGGCGCATTTGTAATATAGAAGTTACAAACTACGTGGGTTTGCAATTTGTATAGTTTGCATTGATAAATTCACTCAAATGAGATATTATTACAAACGCTAAAAATAAGCTAATTGATAAAAAATTACTGCCAGTATTCCCAAAAATGTGTACCAACAGAATACATCCAAGCTAAGTCGTAACGCTCCGCTGAGCGCCGAAAGTTGAAAATCGAACAGCACATTTCTATTTAGTAATAAAAGGTGTCACTTAGTGTTAGTGAAAATGGACTTAAGACAACTTACAAAGGAGTTTCCAAAAAAAACATACCTATAGCTTATTCTAAAATAGTAGGTACCTGGCCGCCCGAGCTCTGCTCGGGTGAAAATCAAGAAAACCAATTTTCCCGATATGAGACCTGGATAGATCGAGTTTTCGCCTCCGTAAACCCCTATACTGCAACTTTCAGCGAAATCATAAGAGCCGTTTTCGAGAAAGTTATTAGAAACATATATTACAAATATTGGTCAATTAATAGTATAGGATTAAGCTACAGTTCCGATGAGGATAACATTCTAAAACGCAGAAAAATAGATATAAATAATCTTATTAAAAACAAACTCGTAAAATACGAAATTAATAGATTCACTTTTTAAGGTGACCGTCTACAAAAAGATGGGTATAACCATTTTTTTGCCGTTAACGAATATTAAATTAATTGAGTCAGAATAAAATCATGAATTTAAGGAAAATATTTACGGCGGTAATCAAATGCTGTGACGCAAACAGACTAATTTAAAATATAAATAAAACAAAACCTGCAAGCGAGGATTAACTACTTATGTCTTGAAGCTTGAACAACAATCATCTCGATTCCTATTCACGCTTTAAGGATCGCGCAGACAGGCGTGACGCGACTCTGATGGAACAATTTCTATGAAAATTTCACGGAAATTGTTCTACCGGTGTCGCGTCGCGCCTGTCTGGCGTGTAATTCAATTCTTAAAGGCAAGAATTAACACGTAGGTGGGTAGGTATGAAACATTCTTATGCTACAAATCCTGACTTCATCGCATTGCCATCTTTTGCGAAACCCACGGAAAGAGAAGAAAGATGGTGGTCTAAACTTTCACAAAATTTCAGAGACAACACGCCTCTACCCTAAGCTGGTTATCAACCACGGAATAGATAAGTATTTCTGATATCCACTTGTCTGAATCCAGCTACTGAGTCATTTAGACGAATGAATTTAGCCAAGCAGAATTAGCCCTATGTAAACACAAAGGAGATTTGCGAGCATACATAATGAAAACCCAGCTTCACAGAGAATTCTGCCAGAGTTACGGGAAAGTCCGAAAGGGATACCGGGACCTTGGCAACAGGCAACTAAAGGAACACGGTCGGGTTTTAGTCAGTAAAAGTCAGACACGCCCTTCCGCTCCGCCCAGAGCGGGAGAAGACATTTGATGATTTCCCAATGTCAAAAAAAAAAAAAAAGCTTCACAGAGAAAGGAAACTGTCTCCAAAAGTACTTACTTAGAGTAGTGCAATGATTTTGAGTAATCTGTTTCTGCAGGATAAGGATCTGCATGGTTGCCAGGAACAGGAAACCCACGAAGAAGCAGAGCAGATAGGCCATTAGAACCATTCCGTGAAGGTTGCGGAGCTCCGGAACAAATGCGTAGACCGCAACCGTTAGTAGGATGAAGAAACAGGAGATCAGCATACCTGGAAACATTATTGACGAGTTATTTTGTGGGTGTGAGTAGTGACAGGGTCAAAGAACCATTTGACCAAATAGAACAAATAAATTCTCAACCTAGGGCTAGGGGCAATTCCTCTAAAAGCAATTCATTTCCTGAATTCCCAGATGTTATTAGCAATTCTTCCGATTTGACACAGAAGCAATTCATAATTTGTGGACCATTTTACAAATCTCCATAGAAAACGATTAATTTCAAAATATGAATTGCACGCAGATCTTATTGTGAATTGTCAGTTTATGACATTTTACGATGATTCATAATATTTTCCTTTGATTCTGCCAAAGTGGCCGTTATGAAATAATTCATGTATTTGACAGTTTTCTATTAGATTCGCAAAATGGTCCACAAATTATGAATTGCTTTTATGTCAAATTAGAGGAATTGCTAATGACAGCTGGGACTCAGGAAATGAACTGCTTTTAGATGAATTGCTAATTTGGCCGGTTTAGGCCCCCAGGTTGTGAACGGGAGGCATAATGGGTTTCTAAAGTCATTAATTACATGTCTCCAATCTCATCAAATAGTTATCAGCAATATACTTATACTTCATTTGAAATAAGATTAGACATAAACCTCTTACAGTCCGTTCAACCGATTTTGGCTTCTATTGCGTCAGTGGCATGACAAATGGCAGCTGCAGTAGACATTTGGTATTGTGTAATGTTTTTTGCTTTTAATGCCATCCTTACCATGCTTTTGCACTGGCGAAACATTACTACAAAACATGTTTCATTCTTATCCTACTCTGCCCTTCTCATACTTCTGACGTTGTTCATTCTTCTTTTCATATTCAGTCCATTCTTCTTTGGAATGCGCTTCCTCTTGATATCAGGACGGCCACCAGTCGGTATGCATTTAAGCGGAAACTGCAGAGATTTTTTCAAAATAAATAGAGTAGAGTCATATACACCTCTCTGCCTTGAATTTGTATATGTCGCCGCAGGAGCGTTTGTAAAGCTCATAACATAATCTTATGCGTAACTATTTGGGTAACTGGTGTACTGTTACACCCATTTGCATGCATCTGTGAACGATATTGAATCCTATGATATCAAACGCCATCTATTGCCCAAATTGTGAAATCGAACTCGCGAAGCTAGAGTTAATTGATTAAAGTAATTTTGATGTTTTAGTTAAAGCTATAGTTAAAATTAAAAGGGAATATTTATTTTAGTCTTTAGGTTTTTAATCATATTAACAATTGGTCATTTGACAGAATAAACTTGTTTATGTTAAAGCGCTACCTAATGTTACTAAGATGGCGCGGATTGTGAATAATAAGATCAATAACTGAATGTTATAATTTAATACAAGAACTAAATAAGTTTAAATAATAGGAAACAAACTATAAAGTAATAATACTATTTTACACAGCAATTTACTAATGAATACCTGTTGTTGCATTAAAATTCCTTGAACTATTTGATAACACTTCCGGGTTATCAAATAGTAATAATGATGTCTTAGAAAGTAATGAAGCTTCTGATTTAAGTTTAATTTTGAATAACCTTTGTATTTCGTGAATATTAGCATTGTTTAATTATAAAAGAATTAACTGATAAGCATTTTAGCATTATTTGTAAGTTTCATTGAAATAACTAAGTAATAAGATTTTGTATTGATACACGCGGTATGTCCGCCGACGCGGGGAGAAGGGTCGCACACACAATGGCGGTATAGCGTGTGTGGGTACTTGATCTATGCGTGGGTAGTCGAAATGAAATTGTAATTGTCGAACAAGTGAACAAGTAAACTCTGTAACAGAATGTATTGATTTAAAAGAGTGTCCACGGAGTTTCTTGCCCGTTCTTCTCCGTAAGGAACCTACATCGTTTTGGAATGGGCGACTAGCTTCACCAACTAACTCAAACTAAAGGACTCCTTGATAAGTGATAATTCAAAAGTGCCTGTAAATGTTCTAATTGAAATAAACGCTTTGAGTTTGAGTTAAGTGTTGTGTGTCATTGAGAACCTCTAACTACCATCAACGAAGAATTACACCGGAGACTGATCACACACGAGAGAGGATGGATTCCCCTCCGTGTTATATATTATATATACATATATATATATATATTATAGGTATATATTATAGTAAATATGTATGTAAGTATTTATGTATCACAAGTTGATTGCGTATTTATGTGCTGTAAAAACTGTTTTATTTATAATGCATTATGATATATATATTTTTCCTTATTTTTTTTCTCTTTGTTCCTCTTAATCAGAGCACCCGCCATCTAATCTCTTCACCACCCTTGGTTGACTGGTAGAGAATGCCTAAGGCATTAAGTCCGCCTTTGTACCTTTTTTTGTGTGCGAAAAGTTTAAATAAATAAATGTTTATATCTCTAGTTCCTGTCAAAAATTATATGGAACATTGACAGAAAATAGAGATTTCAACATGTTTTGTCGTGAATGTTTCGCCAGTGCAAACGCACGGTTATGCCTACGGTATAGAAGTCAAAATCGGTTTAACGGACTGTAAAAAGGTTTGTTTAAATTTCTAATCTTATTTCAAATGGAGTATAGGCACACAGTAGGCTCTTTACTGGTTAATTACGAATTAATAGAAAAAGGCTTTCGGAAAGTATCTTGAAATATTCCTGATTTAAATACATCGAAGATCAGCTGCTATCGAAACACAACAACCATCGCCAAGTCATAGGCGATGCAACCAAATAACAGTTATTGTAACGGTTAATGAGAAAATCAAACATGAGACGCTGAAATATTTTATCATTAAAATTCTAAGGTGCAATCGATTCGGGCATGTTTCTCGTTGTAATCAACGTTATAGCTTTCTCCTATTAGATCTCTCTAACGTCTATTTAAACTACTATTTTCTTTCTATCAAATTCTTAACATCAATCTCTTTTTTTTGGTAACACGAATACTAAAATTATTTTACTATTCAATACACTTCAAACCGATTTTATTTTAAACGGACACATTTACCAGTAAGCAAATGGTTGGGACATATATGTCGCAGGGAAATGAGGAAACCAGGGATTTCATGAAATCCCTAGGGATATCACGAAATCACGATAGATGTCGAATATTATTGTTTATTACGTCTGCCAATTACTGAACCATAAAAAGGTTTGCAAAAGTTTTCTGTCGAGGTGAAAGCAGCTGCCCATCGAATACACGACACAATAGGGAAGTTAGAGAAGGCATTTTTCAAAAAATATAATAATAAACTTTTAATTTAATTATCCGCCTCGTTGGTCTATGTCCTGTGTAGGGGTTGCATGCGCTACTGCTGAGGTTGAGGTCCTGGATTTGATTCCCAGGTCGGAATAAGTGTTATTTTATTTTCCCATCAGGAATTTCTCAATAACCGGGAATTTGAATTTGATCCCGGTTGATGACAGTAAGCTCGCCCGCTCTTAAATTGGACATAAACATAGCTGGCGAAATATGTGTGTACCAACTATGTACAGATGTACACCCCTGCCCTCAGCTCTTTGTGTTGTATACAATCTAACTAATATTATAAACGAGAAAGTTTGTAAGTATGGATGGATGGATGGATGGATGTTTGTTACTCTTTCACACAAAAACGGCTGAATGGATTTAGATGAAATTTGGCAAACAGCTAGTTTATAACCTGGATTAACACATAGGATACTTTTTATCCCGATATTCCCACGGGATCGAGACTTACGCGGGTGAAACCGCGGGGCGCAGCTAGTGTATAATAATTAAAATACTCACAACTACTGCTCAGGCCATAGCTATTGCGTTCAGGCTTCGCGACGAAGCAGATGAGAGCGTTAAGATGAGGTTCATCGTCGTCCGAAACAAACGTGTCGATGCAATACTTGTCTGGTCCGTAGATGAACACATTCGGGATACTGGTCGGGATTTCCACGTAGAGCTTGCCATCCTGTGAAACAATTTCGAATAGGTTGAGTGAAGTAATAAGGATATAGATTAAAGTCTGCTTATCAACTGACTATTTACAATAAAATCTGCGACTGCCTTTCTGACCTCCAAAATCCAGTAACTGGGTAATACGATACCCCGTGGTAAGACTGGTTATCAGACTTTCGGGCTTCTGAATGTCAAAGATCCACAAATGACAGCCGGGACCAACGGCTTGACGTGCTTTCCGAGCCACGGAGCAGTTTTGGTATATAAAGATGGTCACCCATCCACGGAACAACCTCGACAAGTATTGCTTAACCCGATGCATCAACCCGTGCGGCTGTTATTTATTTAACCATGAGCTCCTCCTCAATATTTACAATAATCTACATTCATATTTACAAATGCTAAATATGCAATTGCCTCGCAAACATGACTGCTGAGCGTGAGGTCCTGGGTTCGATTCCCAGGTCGGACAAGGAATTTGGTTTTCCCATTAGGAATTTTCGCAGTAGCATAGCATCCTGGAGTTTGGATTTGTGCCCGCTTGCTTGATAGGCTCGCCCCTATTACATGGGACTTGAAAACTAACTGGCGAACTCTGGGTGTACTTACTAAAGGTACACTGTACCCAGGATTTTGTAATATCTATATCCATTTTTAAAAGAGTGTCCTTGGAGTTTCTTGCCCGTTCTTCTCCATAGAGATCTACGTTTTGGAATGAGTAACTAGCTTCAACTCTCTGACTAACAGACCGACTCTTTGACAATTCAAAAGTGCCTGTAAATGGTTTAATTGAAATGAATGCTTTGAGTTTGAGTTTGAGTTTGACACCTCTGCTTAACCCTTCGGGGAATGCAGGCGTGATGTAATTTTATGTGATAAATAATCGATAAAAATGTGGTCTAGTGAGAACATTGTTGTATAATTGTATTATAATTCTACTGCAAAAATAAAAATCATCATAGAGAGGTACTACTACTACTAGGAGTACAGATTATTTATAAGAAGTTTGCAAGTAGACAACTAGTATGATACCGTTAAAAGATATCATGTATGATGATGTGACTAGGAATTCCGAAAATGACGTATCTTGACGCATTTATACAGGGTTTTAGGGTAAACACCGTTATCAAGGATAACGGTGTTAACCAGTGGTTTGGTTTCTTTTATAGAACGTAAAATCAATGGAAAATTACAACATTTTTTTTTAAAGAAAATCTACTTTTTACCTCAAGAGTATTTCACCCTTTCACCCCATGCGCTAGGGCAACGAACTTGCGTCTCAACACGGGCGGGGGTTGCAGGACGTGACCTGACAGGCCGCGACCGCGACCCCTCCCTCAGTCAGTCAGCTGTTTCGCTGGCGAGCACGGTGTCGGATAGAAACTTATAAAAATCTTTTAGTAAAAATAACGTTTTTTTTTTGTTTTTACTCGGTCATTTATTTTTATATTTAAGTCAACTACCCATGGTTTGAGTGACAACGGTTTTTACCCTTACACTCTGTATTTGCAGAACTTAATAGATATTGTTGATAAACAAAGGATCTGGTTTTCCGGCAATAGTTCGTGCTTTTGTATGTATTATTTACTCATTTTATCATTTTGAGGCAGATATGAGATGACCGTATCTAAAGAGGAAGCTATTTAGGGGTGGTCTACGACCATCAGTAAATTCTTTAGGCTTTGTACTTGCTGTTATCTTTGCCTAATCATCGTAGAATGAACAAAAGGAAGCTATTTTGGGAATTTAGGTGGCAATATGACTTTATACTGTTTTATAAAACTCCAATAGTTTAGTAAAGAAAATAAAAAAATAAAAAATCCAATCACCACATATTATAGTAAAATAAATACAAAAAAAATAAATGCTTTGTGAATTTACTATCTTAATTATGCAAGAAACAAAGGGCTTTTTTATTTTATTTTTATTATTATTTATTTATGCCTTTCTACATTTATGACTAGGTACAGCGGTCACCAGTCATGATGACAGGCAATATTCTGTAGGTGAGGGGTCAAATAATGGGGAGTCTATGGGCTGATACTAATAGAGAGTAGATCTATATCCATTACTTAATTTTTAAATACTAACCAAATATTTGCGATGGAACTCCTAAACCTTGAACAGATTGAAGTAGAAATAAAATAATATTACAAAATAACAACGTCGTAATTACTTTTAATGAGTCTTATATCACTTCTAATAGCATTAACAATTAAGATAAAACTATGTGTCATTAAATATTGTGCTCTCTGGCATTTTGTGAACGGAAAAACTACGAAAAACAAATTAACAAAGCGGATGCAGTTTAGCTTTTATTTTTTAATTTTTTTTTGTTAGCAGGCAAGTATTATTATTAGGCCAATAACTAATTTTTTTTTTTTTTTTTCTATGGTTTTTTACCACAGAACATTATTGTGATATTTCGTGAGAAAAGTTATTTTAATTAGGATTGCTTATATGAGTAGGACAAGACAAAGAAACGATGGATGGACTGTGTAAAGGGTGATATGGTTACAAAAGGAGTGACTAGCGAGATGACGACTATTAAAGAAGATATGGCATGCATGACTAACATGACCATTTATTTTTTAAATCAAAACGGGAATTTGTCCTTTTTTCTGAAAATGGGTCAATATTACGTCTCCAGGCTTTTTTCGGGGACACCGGGATGAAGATCCGAAAAAAAGGACGGACCCGTTCAAAACGAAACGTTCACGTTTATTAGGCGTGACATGTTGCGCTGACAGGAGAATGATGATTTATCTATAGGTGTTATATTTTCTGTTGTTATAACTATTAATCAATAACCAAATCAACTATTTTCTTGAACAAGAAAATTGCAGTGATTACCCGCATCCTCTGTAGGTAGGTACCCACGCAAATCATTATGATGATCGAAACTCCCAAAGCAGGAAAAGAAGTGAATAATATTTTAACCTCATAATCAGCCTATAATGTTCCCACTGCTGGGACACAGGCCTCCTCTCTGTGAGAGGGAGCGGGCCGTAATCCACCACGCGGGCCCAGTGCGGGTTGGTAGATGTCACATGTCATCGAATTTTTGGTTCTAGGACATGCCGGTTTCCTCACGATGTTTTCCTTCACCGTTTTGAGAGCAGTGGCGATGAAATAATTTACACAAAGTAAAGCGCCTGTCAGGGTTCGAACCTACGACCTACAACTCGTAAGTCGTGACCGTTACCACTGGGCCACCACTGCTCTACTGGGCCACCACTGCTCTTTTTAACCTAATCGCTGTCATTTTTTCACTTTCAACATGGGTACAGTACAACTTTTTTCTTAATGTCCTTCGGCAAACTTCGTGTTTCTTCGGATTTCTATCAGTTGTCCTTTGCACTTGGTGCAGACCGCTCACAATCGACTTGGAAGTATATAGAGTTGTTAATACTCTTTTAATATAATATTTTTATTTTTTTAATGGGAGTATATAGTAGTAAAATAGTTTTACAGCTCTATATAGATCACACAATTTGTGTCTGTAATGTTTATGGTGTACATATTATAGAATATTCTATCTATCTATCTATCACACGGAAATCAAAACAAAACCGCAATAAAGTACTTAATAAACTTACTCTGAATTCAAATTATTATACACGATAAATCTATTAATTGCTGGATATGGAATTTAGCATTCGTTTGTATTCGGAAATGCGATGATTCCCGAGAGACATTAAAAAAATAATTATACTGTACGATTATTAGGAGGTGAGATGAGTAATACACAGATAATAATACTATGAGAGCTATTGTTGTGTTGCGTGAATCAACATGTTTTAAAACTAATAGCTGCGGAAGGTCGATATCGTGTTTATTTTTATTTCCCTTCAATTGTTGTGTTAGGTACTATATCGTAGCATGATTGTTATTTACTTATCATAACTAAGTAGTGGCTGAGCTATGGACTGCTGCACAACGTGTCGTGGGTTCGATTCCCGCACGGAACAAATATTTGTATGATCTGCAAGTAGTTGTTCCGGGTCTGGGTGTTAGTGTATGTGAGTTTCTATGTTTATAAACGCACCCACGATACAGGAAGAAATACCTAGTGTGGGGCAACGCTTAAAAAAAAAAAAAAAAAAAAAAATAATAATAATAGAAACGGTGAAGCATTGAGACTCTGTACTTAGGAACCTGCCCCAAGCAAGGAAATTATTGCCATCGCCGTCAAAGGGTCGGTCTCCATCGATTTTTGGGTAGAAATTGTAATATGATTCAGAAAACTTAACAAGTATCTTGTCTTTATTGGAACTGGAAGCTTACTTTATGGTGGATCAGCAGAGGTAGCTCGAGAAATCCAAATTTTCTTACGTTTTTTGCAATTTGCAGATCAGTGTCAGGTTGAATCTTGATCAAAATAGGATTCGCGGCCATAACAAATATGTCATCATCATCTGCCTAGCCTTTTCCCAACTATGTTGGGGTCGGCTTCCAGTCTAACCGGATGCAGCTGAGTACCAGTATTTTACATGGAGCGACTGCCTATCTGGCCTCCAAAACCCAGTAACTGGGTAATGCGATACCCCTCAGTAAGACTGGTTGTCACACTTTCGGGCTTCTGACGACTCGTAACGACTGTCAAAGATCCACAAATGACAGCCGGGACCAACGGCTTAACGTGCTTTCCGAGGCACGGAGGAGTCTCGGTATGTAAAGATGGTCACCCATCCACGGACCAACCCCAGCAAGCGTAGCTTAACCTGATGGATCGACCCGTGCGGCTGTTATTACGTAACCACGAGCTCCTCAATAGAATCATTAATACATCGCTCTAATTTAGATTTGTTCCATGATTTTTTCATGAAATCATGACATTTGAGAACAAATCGACTACCAACGTGACTGAACCGTGATATCGTCAAAGTAATGACAGGCTGTTTTTGCGTAATCACAGTTAGCCGACTTCAAGGATGAGATACTACCTATGTAGGTGCTACTAATTGTAGACGTAATGATGTAACCGATTTTTTATCGCGATTTTTATTGTAAATTTTTCTTTACTTGGAATAAAACCGATAGATACCAATTAAAATTTATATTTGAACTCGTTTTTGGAAGATTATTTTAAAACTAGCTTTTGCCCGCGGCTTCGCCCGCGTGGATGTCGGAAATTATCCCACGGGAATGTGCTACCGGGATAAAAGTATCCTATGTCCCATAACCCACGTGGTCTGTCTAGGCGACCTAGGCGTTACGGTGTAAAAGTAACAGACATGAGACAGCCAGTAACTTTATATATTAGTGGTAGTCCATATCTATATTGTGGTGATAGTGTGGATAGTATGGACAGCAGTATGAAACTGTCGGAAAGATAAATGAAAAAATATTGTATAAAGATTAATGAAAAAACTATGGCATATTGTATGGACGATGGAAACTAAGGCGAAAGCTTTGGGGGAGCCTGCGATATTCAAATTTTCTTATGATTTTGCTTTTTACAGGTCAGTATCAAGTTTTATGTTGATCTAAATAATGAGTCGCAGTTGTTTCAAATATTTATTTATCTAATCTAACTAATATGGCAGGAGTTGTATTCCTGTATCTAATGGTTATTATTCTGTAAAGCTACTATTTGCTACGATCGCGAATCATATTTTAATCATATTGACATTCGAAACTTACCCATTAAACGATTTAAAAGCTGTATTAAAACCAAACTTTGTAAAAAAGGGTACTATACAATTTCAGATTATTTCGAAGACAAAAAGCATGGGATTGAGCTGCTCGCTCTGCTAACATTTTGTCATTTTGGCATTGTGACATTTTGAATAAGTGAAAATCATCAAAATATACCTACCAGTTTTATATACAAATTCACATTATTGAATATTATATGTAGGATATTGACAAAATGACATGATTGCTTTGTAAAGTATTGTATTATTGTGAATGTGAGGACTATATGGATGTTTATTTTGTTTTTATTCTTATATTTTTTCGTTCTCAGTTAGTTTTAACAATGGTCTGGCAATTTGAGAACTTGATGCGGCCTACACAAATGTCCTTTCTTTGGTATTGTTCGTCGAGTCGTTGAGCTCCTTAAGTTATGAGCTGAGCTCCACTATTACTGACAAATGCTTGCAGTGACAGGACAGGTTCACTCAAATCTGTATGGTTCATTCCTCAAAATACCATTTCAGACTCTAATCTACATGGCCCTCATAGGGCCTGACCAATATGCCAATATCTGACCTAGGTATGTCCGGACTTTAAAAGAGACTGTGAGTTGGTTTCGGCCTTTCTTCTCAGAGTAGTAAGATAGGAAACGCCGACCTCATCTAGCTTATTTTTTGATATTATTCGGACGTGTAAAAGTGATTCCAATAACCTATTTACAGAATAAATAATTTCATTTTAACATACAACCTGCCTGACACTGACTTGCAAATTGCAAAAAACTTAAGATTTGAATTTCGCGGGCTACCGGCGCATCCCCCTTAAGAAAATCGCATCATTTGCACAACGCCATCTATCGAGTAAGTACTCACTGGTAAACTCAAACTCTTCGTTCCAAGCCAAGAGCCAAGTAGTAATAACTTTTGATTGAGTGGACAGATTCTCAAGATACGGCCTATGACTATATTCTCAATCCCTTAACGCTCTTGAAGAGAGTCCCGCAAAAATGTCAATAATAAGTACTTACATGTGAATTTTAAAATCAAGAGGGTAAAGAAGGGTTTTTACCCTCATGAGGGATGATTTTAGAAAAACGTAACTCTTTGTTAGTTACAAAAAGCATACATTTCCACAGCCCTAACTTAAAAAAAAACCGGCCAAGTGCGTGTCGAACCATGCACAATGAAGGGTTCCGTAGTTGGGACGAATTATTTTATCAAACAAACTTTCGCAAAGTTTTATTGTTATTACATCTATGGGCGTTTACTGTCCCTCAAAGTGTTAAAAAACTTGTTCTCGCATACAGAATGTTTGGGTTTTTGCAACTGCACATGTAAGTTGGTCGAATAAAAGTTTTTGAGCTAAGTCGCGGACAGACAGACAGACAGACGGACATGGCGAAACTATAAAGCTTCCTTGTTGACTACGGAACTCTAAAAATGATAGATTTCCCATAAAAACTTTCATCCCCTATATCCCCCCCCCCCCCCTTAAATTTGTTTTTGAGAAAATAATTGCCTATGTTCTTCGCCGGGATGCCATCTATCTCTCCAAATTTAATTTTTTTTTTTTTTTTTTAATTTATTTAAAATCTAAGAGTTACTATCGAATTTATACTTTAAAGCATCGATTAGTATGGATTATGTGTTCAATTCAAAATGAGCCAAATGTTCGATAATTATGAATTCGCCGAAAGTCATTCTTCTACGGAGACTCTTAACACAGCGATTCAGAAAATGACGTTAAATGAACAACGCCATCTATCGAGCACGAAGTGATACTGTCAAAATATATGGGAAATCGTTCGAACACTCTGTAAGCTATGTAGAAAAGACGTAGGGTTCCATGACTGACTTGACTTGACTTGACTTGACTTGACCTGACTTGACCTGACTTGACCTGACTTGACCTGACTTGACCTGACTTGAACTGACTTGACCTGACTTGACCTGACTTGACCTGACTTGACCTGACTTGACCTGACTTGACCTGACTTGACCTGAACTTGACCTAACTTGATTTGGGTTGAGTTGAGTTAACCTTGAGCAGGTATATTTTATCGCAGCAGGTACATTGGTAGTTGAAAGAAAAGTAGATTACTCGTGTTTATTTAGTAAGCGCATTCGTGCCTTAATTACTCACTTTTTGCTCGATGTAAGAATCTACAATTTTTAAGAAATCTACAATTTTTGAGTTTGAGTTTGAGTTTGAGTTTGAGTTTGAGTTTGAGTTTGAGTTTAGATTGGGTAAATTCACAATGTATCGCGTTATGTTTCCGCGCGAACTATGTGAACATATGATGATTATGATCGTGTGTTACACACGTTCTCACAAACGCTAGTGTCATTTTACGACAATAGATGTCGTTACGTGTATCTACATTACGTACCTAATGAAAATTTCTTCTTGAATATTTTAAACTCTTATATCTTTTGATATTTTGAAGCGATTGCGATGAAACAAAGACTAAATGAAACATCGAGTTACACACAATATTTGAGTGTATAAGTTAACCATATTGATTTCGTACTTTTTACGTGATACTGGAACAATCAAACAAACGAACAGACAAACAGACACACAGACAAACAGACAAAAATTCCAAAAATGGTAGAAATGGCATCTGTTGGTTATTCTTGGACACTCCACCTACGTTTATTTTATTTTTTTCATTGTACAGAAACGCCTCGTCTACAGATTTATTATATGTATAGAAGATATTAGCTTTTGCCCACGGCTTCGCCCGCGGTGAGGTCGGAAATTATGCCACGGTAACGTACTACCGGGATAAAAAGTATCCTATGGCCTAACCTAGGTCATGGTCTACCCATGTGCCAAATTTCATCCAAATCCGTGCAGCCGTTTTAACATGAGAGCGTTACAAACAAGCGAAATCACTTTGACATTTATAATAATAGTTAGGATCAACTTAAAAAAGTGCATTGCGATAACTTTTATTACCAACTTGTATTGTGTAATTATCTTGTTTGTTGAACTTTTATTACCAACTTAAATTGTGTAATTAACATGTTTCTTGAACTTTTCAGTTGATGTCAAGTATTAATTAATTTTTATCGATATTTGATAAAGTCCTACATTAAAAATTTCGTAAACTTGTGAACAGGTAAATTTTAAATGTTATTCAGTTGGCTACTAGCTCAAGGTAAGTTGGATGTTATAATAAAAAACCCATTTTAAATGTTGTTGTATTCAGTGTGGGTAGGTAAATGCCTAGAAGATTTATCTATTCCACCAGATTTATGAACTCTTCATCAATAACTTATATAGGTATTGTTGTTTGTGTAATTATATTTGTTTGATTATTAGTTTATTTATTTACTAGCGAACCGCTCCTGTTTCGCTCGGTTTTTACGACTTAACAAAACATTGAGATTTCTTAGTTATATTTAACTTTAATACTAACGTATTATACGCATAAGCCTTCCGGAATAATACTCTAAACGATGGTGAAAACCTCATTAAAATCTGTTGCGTGGTTTAAAAGAACAACGCGGACATACAGACAAACACGGTTTGACAAAATCGGTTGAATGAACTGTAAAAATATTTGTTTAAATGTCTAATCTTATTTCAAATGGGTTATAGTGTTGTTTAAGTTGTGTAATTGTGTTTTACTATTGTTATTGTTTCTATTTAATTGTTTATGAGTGACATAATTAATTAATTATACTAACATAGTTTAAGTACTTATTACTAAAAAAATATTGGGTATTGTGCCAGAATTAAAGATAAATAAATAAATATTAATGCTGAAAATTAACCTGTTTGGCGCAGCCGTGACGCACACACTATTGTTTTTAAAACATTATTTTAACTTTTTCATTTTGTTTTGTGGTTTGTGTTTCACGAATAATCGTTATTCTTTCTTTCACCCCAATTGCGTAGCACATTTTCGTTGACGAAGGATTTTGAAAGAATTTCCAAATCCATTTCTACATTTATGTGTGAAAATATCGTCTGCTAGACAACGTAAAAACGAAAAGTCAAAAAGAAAAGCTTTGCAGTTGTCAGTGTGATAAGCAATTAATTACTTCGCAGTTTTTATACTTAGTCATCTGAATAAATTTATCAAATAATCAATACATCCGGGACTGATGATTTCAATACCTAGCAGGCAAATGGTTGGATTTTTGTTAATGAATTTACACAATAACTTGCAGGCAATTAGGAAATTTTTGTAATCTGAATGTGCGGTTTCAATAATTATTTCTGTTTAATTAATGCAATCCTTAATTAGGGACCTAATTTTTTTTATTTTTTTATTGTTATTTGGCCGTTGAACGTCTTCTGGTAAACGGTTAAGATTCGGTACAATCCGATTCAATATTCAGCATGTAACAATATCCCTGTCCGATCCGAAAGGGGGCGCAAGATTTTTTTTTTTTTTTTTTCAGAAAGTAAGAATTATAATTTCACATTTTTAGTACCAAAATTACGCCAATTTCATTATAAATTAGCAAATTTTCTACAGAGGTCATAAGTTATGACTTTTAGATACCCGCTAAACAGCGGCCAACCGCGCCCCATGTATCAATAAGGTAAAAAAAAACAAAAAAAAAAAAAATTGCCGATTTTTTTTTTTTCCCAACATAAACCACGTAAATAGACTCTCAGTATGATTCTTAACAATATCCTCACGGATCCGACAGGGTTTTTGTTATACACACTGTATATGGCGGGACATGAGGTGAGTCGCTGCGCAGTCACAAATTCACGTGTCAGCGGGGGTGAGGGGGTGCGGTAGTGCGCAGCAAATAACTCACTTCAGAGCAATCATAAAGTTTGACGCGTACTATATTGAAAAACACAATTTTATTTGCTTTAATCACTCAGGATAATACTGCGGCCCCTGTTACGAACAAAAAGAGCTCAAATTATATAATTATCGGCAATCCGATTCTGCTTCACACGGTTTTTATGACTTGAGAAAACAACGATATTTCTTTGATAAATGTACTTGCATACGGTGGAGGTGTGCCCTGCTTGGGCGGAGCACCGCCGTGTCCTCGTGGAGGCGATTGGCGGCACTGACCTCTCGCGTCCGGCCCTGGTCTAGGCCATGGTACGGAGCGAGAGGGCATGGGAGGCGGTCACCTCCTTCTGCGAAGCAGTGATGCTTGCAAAGGAGGAGGCGGAACGCGTGAGGGAGAGGCAAAGCCTGCGCCCTCATGCCCCTAACCACCGCCGCTGGAGACACCCTGGGCGTCGGGAATCCCAGGCGGATTCCCGGCCACCATAGGCGCGGGCTTGCGGACGGCGAGCACTGGGTAGCTCGCCGTCCGATAAGGACCAGGCCCGGGTCGATGGCGCGTCGTGTTCCACGCGCGCCTCAAAGAGATGTCAGCACACCTGACGGGGTCCGTTAGGACCGATGCCTGCTAGGGTTGCGGAATAGTCCGAAAGGGATACCGGGACCCTGGCAACAGGCAACCGAAGGAACACGGGTGGGTTTTAGTCAGTAAGAGTCTGACACGCCCTTCCGCTCCGCTCAGAGCGGGAGAAGTTATATGATGATTTCCCACCCAAAAAAAAAATAAAAAATTTACTTAACTATAATATTTACATATATACAGATAAACCATCCAAAATAAATTCTCTAAACCATAGTGAAAACCTCATCAAAAGTTGCATGGTTTAGAAGAACAGCGCGGACTTACAGACAAACTCGAAAAGCGACTTTGATTTATAATGTACAACTGCACATCTATAATAACACACTGACGATTTGACAGCGTGTTTCTAGCGAAACTATGTGTGAACGTGCTCTGCGCGAGTGAGAAATGAGCTAGCCGCGACTACGCAACGTGAGTTTTTACGAATGTCTAAAACTTGTCAAAAATGTTGGTAAATTAATTGTATTTTTGACAGATTGCGAATGAGATGCGAATGCGAACGTTCTTAAAAATTACAGGAATTGCCCCTCAGATGTTCTAAGGAGTAACTTAGGGTACTTTTATTGTTTTAAAGAATTATGGCCCACGAGGGCGTTGCCGCGCCCAGCAACTTGTTATATATACAGGGTGTTAAAAGACCCATCACATAGCCGTCCTAGCATCACATTCAGTAACATTGCACAAAAATAATTGCTGGGAAACGACTTTTATTTTTGGTGTCAAAAATTGCTGTTTACGGTAGTGCACAACGTAACGCACGCAAAACATTGTGTTTAAACATGCAACAGTTCAGGCTTTCAATAAATCTGCCTAGCCTTTTCCCAACTATGTTGGGGTCGGCTTCCAGTCTAACCGGATGCAGCTGAGTACCTGTATTTTACATGGAGCGACTGCCTATCTGACCTCCACAACCCAGCAACTGGGTAATACGATATCCCTTGGTTAGACTGGTTGTCAGACTTTCGGGCTTCTGACGACTCGTTACGACTGTCAAAGATCCACAAATGACAGCCGGGACCAACGGCTTAACGTGCTTTCCGAGGGACGGAAAAGTCTCGATATGTGAAAATGGTCACCCATCCACGGACCAACCCGGGCAAGCGTAGCTTAACCTGATGGATCGACCCGAGCGGCTGTTATTACTTAGCCACGAGCTCCTCAACAATTCAGGGTTTGTGGGGGTATTTGAAATGAAGTTATAACATTTAAAACATGGTTTTTTTTTTAAGTAACCAGTCAGAATATCTCCGTAACCAGAAGGTTCCCAGGTATGGTCCAGAACAAAAAAACTATCAGAATGACGGGAATAATAAGTGGCTTTTGGCTCAGTTTACACCCGTTATAAACTTTTGCCATCAATACCTACGCTAAGAGGAATGATACATCCATGCACCTACAACTTGACAAGAACAAAAACCTAAGATAAATATGTCTAAAAGTAAGAAATTAAAGCAGTACATAATGATAATAATTGTTAGTTTGTCAGTTATTGCAAAACCCCTTTTTTTACGTAAGCAATACAATATCTACCAGGTAAACGTTTTATTTAATTTTCCTCGTATTAATTATAATAGATACCGATTGATTACGGTCTCAATCATAATGTATAAGGTTATAAAGTAAGTACTAGTTTCTGCTCGCGACTTCGTCCGCATGTTTTAAGGCCCTACCCTACCTCAAATTGCTTAGCATGATCCTCAGTTATGGCGAAAATACTGCAGCATTAATCCTTACTAATATTATAAATGCGAAAGTATCTCTGTCTGTCTGTCGCGCTTTCACGCCAAAACTCCTGAACCGATTTGAATAAAATTTGGTACACAGATAGTCTAGAGCTTGAGAAAGGACATAGGCTATTTTTTATCGACATACCACGCGGGCGAAGCCGCGGGCGGAAGCTAGTTTTGAATGATATATATGTTAAAGTTGAGGATTGATGCTAGGTCCTATGTTTGGCGAAAACACGATTACATATGTGGCGGTATCTACATCGCCACATGCGAACTACGCATCAAAGACCTGACGTCAGACAGACGTCACATAAATCCTGCATCGCGCAATTAAAGTTTACCGTGCAGTGGAAATATATACGAGAACCCAACATCAATCGTTGGGCAGTTGCCCGCCAGACACAACACCAGTCTGGTCGGAGGATCCTCCCTTTTCTATGGAGTATGAGTGAAGTTTACACCCTGTTCCTCATACCCCTAAACATACATACATTTTTCTAGTCAGAAAAAAAAAAGAAACAAAGGTACCTCTAAACCGAATTATAATGCGCTAATTTAAAAAAAATACTTCTAATAAGATCATGAAACTTTGCATAACAAAACTGAAGTAACCATAAAGCAGGTATTATGTTTTTTTTTTTAGTTTACCATTATTTTCAACGTAAAAAGCAATTACTTAAACTATTGGAGGCTTGAGAGTCGCCAGCACCCCACTCCGTCTTGCTCTCACTCACTCCGCGAGTAGTATGGTTCGAGCGAGATAAAGTTTGAGGTAGGGTAGGGTCTAAACATAAATAGATAAGTATATACTATGACACTCGGCAATACTGTAGTTTCCCATTAGTGAAAGAATTTCCGGAATTGGATCAGTATTTCGGAAGGTTTTCCCCTACATACAAACTCATAAATTTTACCTCTTTTTATTAATAACTAGTCTAGTCCTGCGTTTTCACCCGCGTAAGTCTTGATCCCGAGGGAATATCGGGATAAAAAGTATCCTACGACCTATCCAGGTCATGGCCTACTCATGTGCCCTAATTTTATCTAAATCCGTTCAGCCGTTTTAGCGTGAAAGCAAAACAAACAAACTCACTTTCGCATTTATATTATTAGTTATGATAAGTTAGGATTAGTTACAATACTTAGATGAAGTCGAACTGTCAAAAGATCTAGATTCAGAATTATGCGGCAACCCTGAAGATACATGGCCGTGATTAAATCTGTTTACAAATAAACAATAATAAACACATAGATTGTGAAGCACATGAGTCTTTGAACGGGGCATGTGGCTCAGTAATAATAACAGCCGCACGGGTTTCTCGATCAGGTTAAGCTACGCTTAGCGCGGTTGGTCGGTAGATGGGTGACCATCTATACATACCCAACAATACCACGTTAAACATTGCTATCTTTGTTCTCATATAAGAAAGTCTGTACGTACAACATCAATATCTTGCATTACTATTATTGAGATACGTTTACTACTGGGTTGCATAATAATTTAAGTTAATGTATTCGGACAATATTAGATATCTATATACATATATAAAAATCAATTGCCGTGCATTAGTCTCGCAAAAACTAGAAAATGACTCGTCCGACTTTTTTTTTTTTTGTTTAGTTTCGCCTCTATTCTGGGGTGGTTTTGGAAAAATGTAAATAAGAAAAACCCGAACAGATCAAAAAAAGAAATATGAAATTTTTGCAAGTCTGACGAGTCGACTCAAAATAATCTGCCTAGCCTTTTCCCCAACATATTGGTGTCTTCCATTCTAACCGGATGCAGCTGAATACATGTGCTGACCAGTATTTTACATGCAGCGACTGCCTATCTGACCTCCACAACCCAATAACTGGGTAATACGATACCTCTTGGTACCTTAAACTGATTGTCAGACTTTCGGGCTTCTGACAACCCGTAAAGACTGTCAAAGATCCACGCATAACAGCCGAGACCTACTCCGACTCCTCCGTGCTCTGAAACTGCTACTCTCACTGCTACCTCAGAAAGCACGTTAAGCCAACGTGCTTTCTGAGGCACGGAGGAGTCTCGGTATGTAAAGATGGTCACCCATCCACAGACCAACCCCGGCAAGCGTAGCTTAACTTGATAGATCGACCCGTGCGACTGCTATTACTTAGCCGCGAGCTTACTTATAGGTATAAAATTGTCTATGACTGACTCGTTAGTTAGACTATCCTGGGTTAGATTCCCAGGTCGAGCGGTAAAATGTAAGCTTATCTCACTGTTTAAATCATTCAATTTAAAATGTATATTTAATGAAGCAACTCGTGTAACAGCAACCTCAGCTACATGCATAGACAATGTATTTACTAATTGTAAAATAAAAGAATCGTCTCTAATTAGTGGCATCAGGTCTGACCATACAGGTCAACTTATATCCTTTGAATCAGATAAAAAGTTATGTTTAGATAAAACCATTGAGTTAAGACCTCTTACTAAAAATAAATTAAAAATGTTTAATAATAATGTTCTTAGCAATCTCGTAACCGCTAGTTTTGATTCACAAGACCCCAACATAAACTATGGTACATTATTTTCTACAGTATGTAAAGAATTCAATAAAGCATGTCCTGTAAAAAAAGTAACAATAAATACTAAGCCAAAATTTAATGAATGGGCCACTGCTGGCATTAGAAAAAGCAGAGACATTTTATATAATTTATATTACGAAAAATCATTGACTTCTGATCAAGTTGTTCATAATTATGTAAGGAATTATTCTAAGATATTTAAAAGAGTCTGCGCACAAGCTAAATCTAAATTAATAACTAACAAAATTGATAATTCTAATAATAAAATAAAAACTGTGTGGCAGGTAATTAACAAAGAAACTGGAAACACAAAACCACGTGACCCGAATGAATTGTCTCTAAAAATTAATGATGAAACCATTTCAGATAAGTTAAAAGTTGCTGAGACACTAAAAAATTTCTTTACCAACATCCCAATAGAGGTTACGAAATCTCTCCCCTCTTCATTTTTATTAGCAGATTGTCTTCTCAAAGAAAACTTTACTAAAGTCATTCCAAGTTTTGCGTTCAAGCCTATTTCTATTGCCACAATTAAAAAAGCATTCATAAGTCTTAACTCAAAAAACACTGAAGATTTATGGGGCATCTCTGTTAAGGTTCTAGGCGATATCATTGAAACTATTGCCCCTGTCCTAACAGGGATATTTAATCAATGTTTGGACACTGGTACGTTTCCTGATTTACTGAAACATAGTAAAGTTGTACCAATTTTCAAATCGGGTAGTAAAAGCGATCCCTCTAATTATAGACCAATATCTGTATTACCAGCATTGAGCAAAATCTATGAAAAAATCATGCTAGACCAGATGCTGGCACATTTTAACTCAAATAAGATTTTACATAGTCACCAGTTTGGTTTCACGAAAGGTAGGTCGACGACAGACGCGGGAGTAAAACTCATCAGTCACATTTTAGAATCCTGGGAGGAGTCCCAGGATGCAATTGGCATTTTCTGTGACCTCTCAAAAGCATTTGACTGCGTCGACCACAATACACTGATCTGTAAATTACACCACTACGGAATTCGTGGACAAGCTGCTGATCTTGTTCTTTCTTACCTATCAAACAGGCAGCAAAAAGTAAATGTTAACGGGGCGACGTCCTCGGGGTCTCTAGTTAAAATGGGCGTGCCTCAAGGTTCAATACTCGGCCCTTTCTTATTTCTAGTTTATATAAATGACCTTCCTTACATGATGGCAAACTTGTCGGATATAATACTATTCGCTGACGACACTTCTCTTATTTTTAAAATAGATAGAAAAGATACAGATGTCTCACATGTCAACGATAGTCTGGCTACTCTTTCGGAATGGTTCGCAGCTAATAATCTTTTACTTAATGCGAACAAAACTAAATGTATTAACATATTGTATTAAAATATTGTAAAAGCCAATTATTTTTAAAAGAGTAACCGTGGAGTTTCTTGCCGGCTCTTCTCCATAGGAAACGACCAATTGGAACCGTGCACCTAGCTTCTGACGTTTCATAAGTGCCCATGTAGGTTTATGTGAAATAAAATATTTTGATTTTGATTTTGATTTTGAGCAAAGTGTTATTGTGTTTTTGTATCGGAAATTTCTCAGTTGTAGCAGCCCGGAGTCTAAATCCATGCCCGGGTCATGGCAATAGGTTAGGGTTTTCTAATGAACCTTTAGGAATAACCGAGGTGTATCTATAGTACACCCACATTTCGCCAGTTTTGTAATATGGGGCAATTCCATTGCCATCAACCAGGTACAAATCAAGACTCCGGACTGTTTCCTAGAAATTCCATAAAGAAAAACTCAATAGAACTTTGCCCAACCTTTTTTGTTTTTTGAGGGTTGGAAATCATCAAATTACTTCTCCACTCTGGGCGGAGCGGGAGGGCGTGACAAACTTTTACTGACTAAAAACCCACCCGTGTTCTGTCAGTTGACTGTTGCCAAGGTCCCGGTATCTTTCAGACATTCCCGCAACCCTGCCAGGCATCGGTCCTAGCGGACCCCACCAATTGTGCTGACATCTCTTTGAGGCGCTGGTAGAACACGACGCGCCATCGACCCGGGCCTGGTCCTTATCGGACGGCGAGCTACCCATTGCTCGCCGTCCGCAAGCCCGCGCCTATGGTGGCCGGGAATCCGCTTGAGATTCCTGACGCCCAGGGCGTCTCCTACGGCGGATTTTGCCCAACCTGGGAATCGAACCCGGACCTCATGCTCAGCAGTAGCGTTTGTGACCACTGGACCAACGAGGCAGTCTTTAGGGATATTTTCCATAAAATTTCAAAATGCGCGTCATTATAAAACTTCGCAAAATTTTTTGCCATTTTATTTGCTAAGATATGTTAATTCAATAGAGTTGTAATCATTGGCAACTCGTCATCAAACCGGAATTGGCCGAAAACGCTTATTCACAACTCAATACGGTTTTTTACTGATTTGTTGGCAGTGGTTTAAAAATAAATACTTAGATGGTATTTATTATCTACAGAATACTAGAATAAATACTTAGATGGCATTTATGATCCACATAATACTGGAATAAATACTTAGATGGCATTTATTATCCACAGAATACTGGAATAAATACTTAGATGGCATTTATTATCCACAGAATACTGGAATAAATACTTAGATGGCATTTATTATCCACAGAATACTGGATGACAATTTTATCATCCATAGAATACTGGATGACAAATCATAAATTTAATATAAAAACATGGAAAAATGGAAAACTAGGCTTCTTATACCCATCGTGAAAAAAAAACCAGTTGTTCCTTATATTTTGACGAGCTATGCAAACATAAATGTAGGGAACAGCTGTTTTTTTTTGTTCCCTTAGTGAAAGTTGTCCATAATGATGAGTACAATGACCCCTTAAAAGATTTCGTGTATGAAAAGAAACACCTTATATAATAAAATATAAAATAATAAAGAAATCTCGATGTTTTGTCAAGTAAAAACCGTGCGAACGAAGCAAGAGCGAGTCGCTAGTCTAAAATAAATAACTCGATTCAATCGTTGACTTTTAGAACCCGTGACCTTAAGACAATCATATTTTAATGACAAGTTTGCGGAAGCGTGATCGCGATTTTAAGATCTATTCATGCTTGATTAACAATCAGAATCGTTTAATAACAAAAAAAATGGCAATGGTTTTCGTCTCACCGTTGTTAAATTGAAGTGTTCCGTAGCCGGATATACTGGCAATCTCCTCTCTCCTACATCCCTGACGCAGACCATTTTACCAGTCATAAAAATAAATTCCTGTGTCGCATTAAATCCTTCCTTGAATTTAAATTCTTTATTTGTCCCTTCCAATACAGGTGGATCAAATTTCGTTGTTATATTTATACATGTTTTTGAATCAGCTTTATATGCTTGCCCGAAGGGACAACATTTTCTTGCACACGTCTTCTTAAGGCACACACATCCCCTTTCCGCCTTAGACTCGGGATCCACGTAAGTTTCATTGCTCCCGAATGTAAAACCTTCGTAAGTACGATTTACGAGTTCAACACTTTTTTCCAATTCGCAAACTTGTGATTCGGACCGAGTCCCACAAACGATCACGAATAAAATAGTCACTAAGGTCCACATTGCCGTAAATTTTGGCCACTTGTATTTTGGACGACCGTATCGTTCGGAGGCCCTGTCGTAACTGTTACGTGTTCAATAAGAAAAATGTGGGATTTCCTTGAGTGCAAGCGCACCTTTGCGACGATCGATACCAACTATTTAGATGAGTCTATCTGAGAGATACTCGTTTCAAACAGGTTACAGGGTACCACCAAACCAGATTATTTATCCGCTTTTTATGCATGAATGTTCTATACGTTTTTAAACATACTTTTAATGAAGGACCTTCTGAAACAAATGGTCAAAAATTACCCAATTTAAAAGCATTCCTCGTATTGACCAAGCCTGACTTAGGACTCCAATTTAGTTAATTCGAAGAAAGTTCAACAAAAGACTTCGAGCAAGCAAAATTATATTCTGGTGTAAATTAAATAATAACAATAATACTATCCAATAAAGTGAAATAAATAATTAAAGCATTGCCATCCAACGTGGCAATGCTGCCAGCCTTTTGGGCACTTTTCCCACTGACAGCGATGCGGAAGGATTTTTTGACGGCCCTATCTTCCTTTATATATATATTTTTCCCTTTAATTTACAATCTTATATAAAAGAAAGTCGTGTTATTGTTACACTATTTATAACTCAAGAACGGCTGAACCGATTTGACTGAAAATTGATGGGGAGGTAACTTAGAACCAGGAGAAGGACATAAGATTTTTATCACGTTCCCGTGAGACGTGACATAAAACGTGGTATAACAAAAAAATATTGGTTTCTTAAAACTTCAATCAAAACCTAACAAAAAGTACTAGGCTTGCATGAATTCAAGATAGTACTACAATCATTACTATTATCCCACTAATAAGATTTGGATGAAAGGCACAAACAAAAAGTACTAGGCTTGCATGAATTTAAGAACCAGGAGACGGACATAGGAGACTTTTTTTACTTAGGGTTGGTAGGTAGGGTAGGTAGGTAGGGTAGGTAGATAGGGTAGGATAGGTAGGTATAGTAGGTAGGGTAGGTAGGTAGGGTAGGTAGGGTAGGTAGGTAGGGTAGGTAGGCAGGGTAGGGTAGGTAGGGTAGGTAGGGTAGGTAGGGTAGGTAGGGTAGGTAGGGTAGGTAGGGTAGGTAGGGTAGGTAGGGTAGGTAGGGTAGGTAGGGTAGGTAGGGTAGGTAGGGTAGGTAGGGTAGGTAGGGTAGGTAGGGTAGGTAGGGTAGGTAGGGTAGGTAGGGTAGGTAGGGTAGGTAGGGTAGGTAGGGTAGGTAGGGTAGGTAGGGTAGGTAGGGTAGGTAGGGTAGGTAGGGTAGGTAGGGTAGGTAGGGTAGGTAGGGTAGGTAGGGTAGGTAGGGTAGGTAGGGTAGGTAGGGTAGGTAGGGTAGGTAGGGTAGGTAGGGTAGGTAGGGTAGGTAGGGTAGGTAGGGTAGGTAGGGTAGGTAGGGTAGGTAGGGTAGGTAGGGTAGGTAGGGTAGGTAGGGTAGGTAGGGTAGGTAGGGTAGGTAGGGTAGGTAGGGTAGGTAGGGTAGGTAGGGTAGGTAGGCAGGGTAGGCAGGTAGGGTAGGTAGGTAGGGTAGGTGCGCCGTAGATAAGTACTTATTGCTACCCGTGCGAAGCCGGGGCGGGCAGCTAGTATTAAATAAAATATAATAAAAAGTTTTGACGCCGTATGAGCCCTTCCTTTATATATATTTTTTTCCCTTTGTACATATTGCTAGACTTAGATTGTATATTTTATTTAAAATTGTAAATAATTATAGACACCTACTTTGGAAACCCAAATCGAAAATGGTTTTTCCGAAACACAAAAAGATCTTTAGAGTTATTCGCTTAACTAAAGAAGTAAAATTGCGGATAAAAACAACGCTTTTCGTATTCTCTACCACTGTCGGATACGCGTATTCTACTGCTATGTGCAGTTCAAAGATTACAAGGACCTGAAATACACCGCAATAATGATCGGCGCGTCATGAAAATACCTTAATAACTAATTACTAACGCCTTAAGTCCATCTCCTGAAAAATAGAGCACTTTTTTTTTTGAAGGCGGGTAATTATCGTATGTCTTCTCCCGCTCTGGGCGGAGCGGAAGGGCGTGTCAGACTTTTACTGACTAAAACCCACCCATGTTCCTTCAGTTGCCTGTTGCCAAGGGTCCCGGTATTCCTTTCGGACTTTCCCGCAACCCTGGCAGGACCAAAGAACACTAATGGTAGAATAAACCTACTGAAGAATTCTATTGTTTTTATTTCTTCAATTTTGTATCAGATTTCTATTAGAGTATCTGGTCCGACTCTTTAAAGGGTTGATAGACGTGCGAGCAAGTGCGCGTACATATGGCTCGGCGAGCTTACTCGCCCGTCTGTCATCGCCGCGAGCCGCGTGCCAATTTGACAATGAAATGAGCAAGCTTCACGTGTGTCACCAACGGCGAGCCGAGTAAGGTCGCAAACTTAAAGACCGCGTACGCACGTCTATCACCCACTTTAGAGAAAGTTGGATGTGAGGAATTACATTCCGAAGTATATGCGGAGAAACATGCAAAACCGTGATACGTATTAGCCAGAATTAGCTAAATTATTGTAGTTTTCGTTAATGATATTTGAATTTATTTGTTATTTGATTTGTGTTTGGTATTACTTTGGACTTAAACATAACTGTCTACTATAGGTCCAGCTCTGCTTAACCCATAGGGGAATATAGCCGTAATTATTGTTTACTTCGAGATTCGTCGAGGTGATAGCAATGGTTTTCTGTTTTTAACCGACTTCCGAAAAGGAGGAGGTTCTTTGTTCGACTTTATGTATGTTTTTGTTTTTATGTTCATTGATATTTAAGTCAATTTCATTAGGTAGAGGAACCTTGTGATGGTCCCATATTAATTTTATTAACTTTGGTCAGGTAGTTTTTGAGTTATCTTCATTTCAATATTACGTATTTTCCCACTTGGTCTATATCCGAATTTGTGTAGGTATGTACCACAGCTAAAAAGTGGTAAATAAAAACTTTTTCCAAAAAAAAAAAAAATGATTTTATTTCCAGTTTATAGCCGCGCAAATGTGAGGAGCAAATAGAGGCTACGTAATAACTGCCGCTCTGGTCGATCCATCAGGTTAAGCTACGCTTGCCGGGGTTGGTCCGTGGATGGGTGACCATATTTACATACCGAGACTCCTCTGTGCCTCGGAAAGCACGTTAAGCCGTTGGTCCCGGCTGTCATTTGTGGATCTTTGACAGTCGGGAAAAAGGCTAGGCAGATGATAAGGCGCGCAAATGTCAAAATTAATCATTAATCTTCCGTTTCGCGCACAATTCACTCCCCAGGAAGGTAATTTTTACGTGCATAACCAAACTATCACAAGTACCTATTAAATATCACGATGTAAGTAAGTATTTAGCATAGCATAGCATAATCAGCCTATAATGTTCCCACTGCTGGGACACAGGCCTCCTCTCGGTGAGAGGGAGTGGGCCGTAATCCACCACGCGGGCCCAGTGCGGGTTGGTAGATGTCACATGTCTTCGAATTTTTGGTTCTAGAACATGCCGGTTTCCTCACGATGTTTTCCTTCACCGTTTTTGAGAGCAGTGGCGATGAAATAATTTACACAAAGTAAAGCGCCTGTCAGGGTTTGAACCTAAAACCTACAACTCGTAAGTCGTGGCCGTAACCACTGGGCCACCACTGCTCTTTATACTTACTTACTTACTTTACAAGTATTTATTTTACTTAATTACCGTAACGACTTCAATTTGACTTCATAGTGTTAACTTGATATGTCATTAATAATCGTTAATGTTATAACATAATGACAATAGTCATTTGAGGACACATAGCTCGGGTAAATGAGTAGGAATATAAATATTGAGTGATGTTATATGATTTGGTTAAGACAAAATATTTTTTTGTTTTAATTTAGGTTCGATGACCTAAGGTGATGGTGACCTATATTAAAATATCTTGCATAGGTATACAGCGTGTTGTATCAGAGATGTGTGGTCATATGTGGTACTTAACAACTTTCTCTATGAGACCAAAATCGTAATCGCGAAAAAAAAAATCATCTATCCCATAATCACATATACAGGGTGTTAAGGTAAACACGGTTATCCTTGCAACCAGTGGTTTGAATTCATTTATAGAACGTAAAATCAATGGAAAATTACAACTTTTTTTTTTTTTTAATCTACATTTTACCGCAAGAGACGCAAGTTGGTTGTCCTATGCGCTAGGGCAACGAACTTGCGTCTCAACACAGGCGGGGGGTACGGGACGTGACCTGACCGGCCGCGAGCACCTCAGTTATTCGGCTGTTTCGCTAGCAAGCACTGTGTCGGATAGAAACATTTTAAAATCTTTTAATGAAAATAACGTTTTTTTTTTGTTGTTTTCGGTCATTTATTTTTATATTTGAGTCAACAACCCATGGTTTGAGTTACAACGGTATTTACCCTTACACCCTGTATATTGGGTCGAGTAAAAGTAATTACGTTTTTCATGTTAAAGATGATTATTTTTCTTCTGTACTACACACCCTTAAATATGAACACACATTTCTAATACGCGATGCATGAGGAGAATTTTTAAGAAAAATTGAATATTACAGGTTACCTCTGCGGATCCATTATTATTATATTGCATTTTATAATTAAAATTTTAGTTCACTAGTTAGCGATATTTCATATTGCCAAACTAATTAAAACAGCGAAATATTTAACAACTATTTGCGACATTAGCCTAAGTATCCGTGAAATAATGTCCTCTATCAAAAGGTGTGTCCAAATTTTGCGCGGCAAGAGAACGGCAGCAACACGCGGCATTTGCAGGACACATTTTTCCCGCGCTCTAGTGTGGACTAAACCGACGAATAGGTATTTGCGCGGCAGTACTGCGCGGCATATCCGAGACACGCCGCGCACTTCGATTGGCATGAAACCGGTTGCGTGTTTCGTAGCTCTGCTTATAATTCGTCTTAACATAATTAATGACGAAGTTTGTTTGTGCGCGGCAGGTAGACAGAAGCGTTCGCGCGCGGCAATCGTCCAAACACAGCGCGGCAGCTGCGCACGATTGCCGCGCAATGTTTGGATACACCTTAATAGGTATAATGACAGGTTTTTTTCTTGTCAAATAACAAAGGGTTGACTTACTTTTAAATCACCGTACGTGATTCTAAGTTTCAAGTACCTAGTTCAAACGTAACGGCAGTTAAAACTTAGGTTAAGACATAAAATAATTTGTTACTATATTTTTTTTTTAATGTTTTTGTAAATGACAAATTATTAAAAAGCTGTGGTATCTACCCTTTTTTTTGAGGTTGGGAATCATCAAATGACTTCTCCCGCTCTGGACGGAGCGGAAGGGCGTGTCAGACTTTTACTGACTAAAACCCACCCGTGTTCCTTCAGTTGCCTATTGCCAAGGTCCCGGTATCCCTTTCGGACTTTCGCACAGCCCTGGCAGGATGGTATTACCCTATTACTTCAATCAGTATTCGAGAGCCCTGTGATATAATAAAGGCCACAATCTATCATTACTGTAGTAGGTTAAGTGTCCCGCAGACAGGCGCGACGCGGCTCTGGTGGAACAATATTTCTATAATAACATAACGGAAAGTTTTCTACCGCATTCGCGTCGCGCCGTTGCGTCTCGCTTCTCTACGAGGCCTTTACTCAGTAAAAAACTATAGGTATGCACATGCCTAAATAACAAAAAAATTGAAAGTTTTATTCCATTTCAAACCTGTTTAATCCTTCCACGCTGTGATATTTCAAGGTCACCACAGTGTTTTTTTGGCAAAACTTTTTCTTTTATTTTTTGTACTTATAAGTAGGTATAAAGCGCAGGTCACATTGGGTACGAAGCTAAGTTCGTGTAGCTTCGGTGATGTAGCTACCACGTCTTCTCATACTTCGAGATCGGTTTATACATAGTTCGCGGTGTAAACCGAAGTATTCAAATAAGGTAGCTACATGAGCGAAGCTACAAGAACTTAGCTTCGTTCCCAGTGTGGTGTGATTATTTTGGCACGACTACCTAAAGGTTAATCGTTGCAAAAGTATGTGCCCGCGAGGTCTACTGTTCGCAGAACTACTAGTTTAGATATAAGCAATATCGCTTGTTCGCTACCGAGTGCGACAGCGATATCGCTTATATCTGAATAGGCCTTTAACATATAAAGTCCTTATAAAGCTGTTTGTCCACCGCACCGTGAACGGGACCTCAACGTTACGTAGCAGGGTAACTTACTTTAAACAATTCTATCTGTTAAGATGAAAGTTGACTCGGACTCAGGCGTTAACATTAAAAAACCACTTTCTCGATAACGTTATTCTAATAGCTTGATCAAGGCTCATTTTGATCCGAAAGACGTAGGACGATAATAATATTTTCGTTCCAGATGTTAAGACTGATCGGGTTATGAAGTTCTGGTAGACAGAAAAGGGACAGGACAAATCGAACAATCGGTTAAAAATCGGTTAATAATCTAGTACCAATCGATCAAGGACAATCTATCCAGGACAATCGGTTAAAAATCGTTTTTTTTACTGTTTTGGTTTTGTTGTTACTGTAAGATTTTGTATTTTAACAAAAATATTTTATTCTTCAGCGACATTATAAAGTCCTTTTAGTTTCAGTCAAGCAGGAGCCTAATTAAATTAATAAAATATTGTATTTGTGTGCCTTAAACTTTTTTTTTGCCTAAATCCGGGTCAATTTTTTTTTCGTTCTTTCCGTTTAACTTTTTTATTAATCTTCACTTTCATGTTCCTATTCCCTTTAATTTCCTTAATCTTAAGCCTCACCGTTCTCAAATGAAACTCCTCAGTGGCCGGAGCTACAGGCACTCTAATTTCCAGCAGTTCACCTGAGCAATTCCTTTTCCCGAACAAAAAGTGGAGCTCCTTCGTAGCATTATATCCTGGTTGCAGCCTATACTCTCTCCAAACCGGTGGATTGAAGGGTTCCGTGATGTCGACGCATTGCCTGTGCATCTGATGGTAGGCCTGTCCTATAGGACAGCACTTCCTGGCACAAACCTCCTTCATGCACACACAACCCCGTTCCACATTAGTCACATTATCCACAAAGTATTCACCATTGTTATATTTAACACCTTTGTACATCTGATTTTTAAGTTCTACACTGTTTTCTTCATCACATTGCGATGCAGTTCTTGTTATTATTACGAAAATAATAAACAGTACGGTTTGCATTTTCTCTCTGAGTGACTACCTGTGTACGATCGGCGCGTACGCAGGTCTACGACTGACTGTTAATTCAAGATTGCTCAATGAGGGTTTTCCGTGGTCGCACGGTAAATAACAAGTGAATAAGCCTACTTATAGTTACCGTACGCGAATACGCTTACGAATGTACGAGGAAAATATTTTTTTTCTTTTAAGTGTACTTAATTACTGACATAAATATTTTTTTCAATCTAATTTTACGGGGAATAACCTAATTAATAATGAAAATTTAAATATGAATTAGAATTGAATATTCATAAATCAATGGTTTATAATGTTCGCTTGAAAAACATGTGAATTTTTAGACACTGGCAGAATAGTCGGGACATCGGCGTTGCGTGACATTTATAATGATTATAATCGAATAGAACATGTGATTTTTTCTTGAAGGGCATAAGTATCTAACGAATTTGTATGGAGGCCGCAATAAATAGGTTCTTGCTATTTTTAACTTAAAAAAAAAACGTATTCTTGAAGATATTTTGATGTTTAACAGATCGTTCACAAAAAAATGCTATAATAGTGACTACTATAAGCTTCTTTATGGGAGTACACAAATATATCGTGTATCACCTGTTTGTGTTAGTATGTTATTTTTAATTTATGTCGAAACGGCTGAACCGGTTTTAAAGTGGTTTTCGTTATTTATAACAATTTAACTCATTAATAAAACGACGGTTTTGAATGAAAAGTAGGTCTATGGTGTCAGAATGTTTTATAAAGTTTCTTCTAAATTCAATCCGTGTTTTAAATAAGATTTCAATCAATTCATTTTGCAGAGTTTAAGTCTCTGGATTTCAACAGTGGTTATTGAACTTGCGTTCTTGAAAACCGGTTTCATTTACGAAGTAAATAACAGACGTATGATTTTTACTTGCTTAAACTTGGTACAATGCACCAGATGAATATTATTAGTAAGTAAGTATAGACAGGCTCTCGTTTGATCAACTACACTTACTACAAATTATAACAATAAGCTCATCCCTTTATTTATTTTTTAATTTTATTTTCCCTTATATAAGTAGGTACTTGAATATAATATTTATATATTTTAGTGTTACATTGTAATTGTACATTATAAAGATTTGTCAACAAACGTTATTATTAACACAATAAAGACACTAAATCTATAAAAATTCAACCAGATAAATAGGTTAACTACATTGTTTTTTTTTTTTGTTTTAACATAGATAAATTTTGGTTTGAATTTATTTACAAACTGGTAGGAAAAATTTACAACATATTAATTTTTTATTTACTATCTAATTTATTATTTACATAGATGCGATTAATACACAAACCTGTGTTTAAAAACAACTAATTTAAGAACAGAATTAACACAGTTATTAATCCAATGCGACTCATCGATCTCGAAAACTTAATATTTCCAAAAATAAACCGAATAACGGTGCCAGTTTCACTATAATTAAACCAAGATTACAAAATACTGAGCACACACGACAGTATTGAGTTCCGAACCATCACTGGCCACTGGCCAGTCAAATTTCGCTCAGCGTTAAAGTGAAGCAACAGTGGCCAGGGGGCGTTAACATTGTGGAACGGGTCCATAGGGTGACAGTAAAAACATGGCTGAACAACCTACCCACTTAAATGTATGACAGCTTCATTTACGAAATTAAAGTAAACTTGGATTATTTAACGCTAGTAGGGTAGCACTGTTATTTTAATATTTCAAGCGAGTCATCATAATATATTGCCACAAAACCGTGTTTATCAGTTGTTTAGCCTAAACACCTTATAAACATGACATTTCTGTATGGAGTTTGACATAAAACTGACAATATACACGCGTTGAACAGTGTCTTAAGTTTTTGTGGTAAGGGTCTAAATGTCAATACAAATATTGTCACAATACTTGGCGGTGCTAATTTAATGAGGCGAAACATGGAAACTAGTGTCTGAGTTTTTGTGGTAAGAGCCTAAATGTCTAATACTGTCACGATACTTAGCGGTGATAAATTAATGAGGCGAAACAGGGAAATGGCAAAATCTTATGAAAACGTCATCATCATCATCAGCCTATAATAGCAGTCCACTGCTGGACATAGGCCTCTCAAATTGCACGCCATTCAGCTCGATTCTCAGCAACTCTCATCCAGCTACTACCAGCCAGCCTGCGAAGATCGTCGCTCCACCTAGCCTGAGGGCGTCCTACCTTACGTTTGCCGATTCGCGGTCTCCACTCAAGAACACGTCTACACCAATGGTCGAAAACGTACAAAAACAATAATCTTTTTATCTATACTAATATTATAAAGCTGAAGAGTTTGTTTGAACGCGCTAATCTCTGGAACTACTGGTTGGAATTGAAAAATGATTTGTGTTGGATAGTCCATTTATCGAGGAAGGTTAAAGGCTATATAACATCACGCTATGACTAATAGGAGAGGAGCATAAATGAAATATGTTGCAAAAACGGGAAAACATCTTCCTTTTTGAGAGCTTCCGTTGCGTGCGCTGCGTAAATGGTTTAAGTTACGCAAATATGATGTATGATGGAATTGTTCCTCTTTAAAAGTTCTTAAAAAAAGTCCGCGACAGCATATCTTAAAAATTATGCTGTCGCGACATCTCCATATCTTAACACTTCACTTAACACTTAACATGTCGATATCTTAAAATAGTGATATAGTGAGTTAATCCTAAAGGCTAGTTGGTTATAGTGAGTCAACCCTAAAGGATTGACTCACTATAACCTTTTTTATGGTAATCAAATTTGTTCGAAATTAATGCATTATTTGCGAAGGAGTTTTATCAACATTGTATTAATTCTTATTGAAATAAATAGTTTTAACATCCAGGGTATTTATGTAGCAGTAAAATACTTTTTAATTCGAATCGGACATTTAATTTCGAAGTTATCACGAGTATAAAAAGGCAATACGCGAACCGTTCGACGCCAGCGCCGCGCCCCGCGCGCCACCGCGACTTTCCCTACTCTAGAGAGGAGAGGATGGGCACATGACCTGGAATAGGACATCGGATACGTTTTATCCCTATATTTTCACGGGATCGAGACCTATGCGGGTGAAACCGCGGGGCACTGATAGTATTTTATACGACTTCGAAACACTATCAAGATAGCACTGGGACTGTAATTTAACTGTATACAATCCTAGAACGTCATCATATGCCTAGCCTTTTCCCAACTATGTTGGGGTCGGCTTCCAGTCTAAACGGATGCAGCAGTATTTTACATGGAGCGACTGCCTATCTGGCCTCCACAACCCACTTACTGGGTAATACGATACTCCTTGGTAAGACTCCAACGGCTTAACGTGCTTTCCGAGTCAGGCGGAGGGGTCTTGGTATGTAAAGATTCACCCATCCACGGACCATAAGTCCTTTCACAAGCCTAGGTACCGTACGTAACCTACGTAAATAAATAAAAACTACCGTATTTTTTTTTTTAGATGCTGGCTGATGCTATTTAGCCGAAACGTGTAAGTAAGGTATCAGTCAACCGCCTGTCTGTTCATGTTAATGGTAACAACTATGCAACATGTTTTTTTTTCACAACACACTGCCTTCGTGAAAAAATAAAACCATAAAATGGAATTCTGACTATTTTTGCCTAAAAATAAAAAAATATGACAACATCGCATTTTCTTAGCTTTAAATATAAATTATTGGTTTGAATGAAAATGATTTACACGTACCTATCGATGAAACTTAGATACAAACATCGAGAGATTAATGCTACGATACCTATATAAAAAAAGAAAAACAGATTGAAAAATAATGTATAAGTATGCCGGTTGATTCTTTGACATGGTCTCATTAATACCCTACAGTTATGGGAGATAAAAAAGGTAATGTTTTTTTTTTTGTAAAAACTTTTTATTTTTCACTTTTTAGTTGTGGTACCTACCCCACACAAATTCGAATACCACTACCTGGTATGTAAATAACAGTGAAGGAGTCAAACAATATATCGTCTACATACACTAAGTGGGAAAAATACATAATTATTTAAGCTAACTCAAAAACTACGCAAGCAAAGTTAATAAAATTTATATGGGACCACCTCTGAAGCATGATCTACCAAACAAAAAAAGAATACACACAAAAAAAAAAAAAAAACTTACAGACGAATTGAGAACCACCTCCTTTTTGAAGAAGTCGGTTAAAAAAACACGTTGTAGATAGTGCCTTTTTACATATTCTGATTTGTGGGTAATCAGCACGAAATCCCGCTTATATGGCAAAGCCCAAGTTTTCATGCACCACACTGCCACCGGCTACCCGGGCTGGACTAACCTTGTCCACTTGATTGATATTTTTTTACACAACATGCCTATTTACACAATTACGAAAAAAAAAATCTCACCATCATCGCACGTATTTTTGCTTCGGTTAACTGCACCATTAAACGGTGTTCATCCTTGGCTGTACATTCCATCATTCCATACAAAAAATGGAACTTTTCCGTAGGATTGAATCCTTCGATTGGCTGCATATTATTATTGTTATTATACACAGTTGGCTGGAACTTCTGTGCTATAGGCACACAGTCCCTTTCTGTTGAGTTGTACGCTTGTCCGGATGGACAGCATTTTCGAAAACACGTTTCCTTCATACAAACGCATCCTCTCTCCGCTTTAGTGACGTTATCCACATAATATTCCCTGTCCTGGTACTTCAAGCCATTGTATAACCTGTCTGTTAGTTGCACGCTGTTTTCATATTGACACGACTGCGATGCAGTTCTCGTAATTAGCACTAATACAGCAAATGTGACTAGCATTTTATTAAACAGGTTTTTTTATTTCTTGATAATTTTACACTTGGCACTGAATATTTAGGGTGGGTTTTTTGGAGCACTATAACCGGAAAATTATAACAATCTTAGTGTAGACCAATATGGAAAAAGATTACAGATCAAAAAACAAAACGACCGTCTTTGAGTTAAAAAAAATCTTGTTTAAAGAAGACTCTTCAGTAAGATCTCTTTTATATAAGATTGGCAGGAAAACGATTGCCGAAAATTTTAATTTTATCGATGAATTCGTGTGAATTCGAACGTCATCTAATCCACTTTTGACGTGCATCAACTACCTACAGTTATTATTTATTATCTAGGTTGGTGACCTATAATTTAAATTATAATATAAGTGGCCACAAAACGCCGTCATCGCTATCAAAGGAACGAGGTCGCTGACGACCTACGCCAACATTCCTCCTTTTATTCGGTAACACAATTAGTCCATCTTCGGACTCATTAAGATATCAATCGGGTGTTACCGATAAACGATAATATTGAAGTAAGAATATACAAAATATTTATTCTAAAATTAAATTAATAAAATGCTTCACGAGGAACTTACTTTTACTAAAGTCTGTTTTTTAATCTCGTAGACTAATTTGAAATTTCAAGTGATTGTTGTTGGTTTTTCACTAAGGAGTTTCACATTTGCACCTGTCAAATTAGTCTAAGAGAAAAAACAGACTATAAATTAACTATACTATATACTACCACTATACTATACTACTACTATACTATATAAAATAAATAAATAAAAATAAATAAATAACTAACTAAATAACTTCAGACTTTAAAGTACCAACCAATAATGACATTACTTCTTCGATGAACTAAATAAAATAAAATAGTTACCTAATTATTTGTAATCCGGTCAATTTTACTAAAATTGTTATTATTTTCTGGGTAACGTCCGTTTTTCTATTTCAAAATTAATTTTAGCAAAAATTCAACGTTTTGTCACTACTACGGCCGCAGACACGCAATATAAAAAAAAACTAACAAATGTAAGACACGACCTTATCGCACAAGAAACAACAGAGTTATCAGCTTAATTAATTAAAAACTGAATTCATTGAAAAAAATAATACTTATCAACACTTCTAGAAAACCGACGGAAACACTGAGAGAGCGACAAACTTAATGCAGACCCGAACACTAACTGAACCCGAAATTAGGACTAATTGGCTCCACATTATTGGCAAGGGAATAAAAATATATGTGACAACAGGTAATGGTAGAGGGACCATGAGTTCAAAACTTTGTCCGAATATTTTTAACCGACTTCTTCAAAAAGGAGGAGGTTCTCAATTCGTCTGTATGTTTTTTTTTTTGTGTGTGTATGTTACGCGATTACTCCGCCAATTATGAATCGATTTTGATGATTCTTTTTTTGTTTGGTAGGTCATATAAATTTTATTAACTTTGCTTGCGTAGTTTTTGAGTTAGCTTCAATGTTACGTATTTTTTCCCACTTTGTGTATGTAGACGATATATTCTTTGAGTTCGTCACTGTTATTTACATAGCAGGTGGTGGTATTCGAATTTGTGTGGGGTAGGTACCACAACTAAAAAGTGAAAAATAACTTTAATTTCGGCGGATGTCGGTGTGTAGAGATAGAATAATATGACCAAACCGATTTAAGAGTTATTCATAGTAAGAGTGCACCGGAGGACGCTGCGGATCAGCCCGTTCTTCGACATAATTTTCTTCAGTTTCCGACATTTAATTTAGAATCATGAACGAAGTAGTATCATTGTGCTATTTTTATCAGAATATAATGTGCAGACGCACTTTTTTTTTGTTATATTGATTATAGGCGATTATTCCCGACAGTGCACACTGATGTTGAGTACCTTTTTTTTTTAATGTGGGAATTCCTCACATGTCTTCTCCCGCTCTGGGCGGAGTGAAAGGGCGTGTCAGACTTTTACTGGCTAAAACCCACCCGTGTTCCTTCAGTTGCCTGTTGCCAAGGGCCCTGGTATCCCTTTCGGACATTCCCGCAACCCTGGCAGGAAATGTTAAGTACCTAAAGTTAAAGTTACGAACTGGGGCTTTCTCGTAGAGCATGTGCTACGAAAAACCGTAGCGGGTTACATAATTTTTCCTACGTTATCCGTTTAAGGAAATCCGTCAATGATTTATGGGAAATAATAAGTGCAACATCAAAAGTTTCCTTTAGCACCTGCAACTTAAACTCTTTTTTTTGTTATTAAAACAACGAGTTAATAGAACAACTTCTATTATATTAATTCATCATGTTTACTATTCCAACAGAATATAAACAAAAACCAGCATCAATTTACGAACGTAAATTAATATGACTCGGAGCTGAAGAACTGTGACCCCCTATGAGCCGAGCGAGCGAAGCGAGCGGTGCCGCGGCAGCGGCCTGCCAGTGCCAAACACAACTAGAATCTAAAGATAAAAATACTTTAGTTAGGGCACAGATTGTTAGGGTTAGTTAGTTGGGGTCCTGAATACTGGAAGGGTTTCCATAAACGCCGCGCCGCCGATGTCCATTATTAATAGTTGTCAAATTTATACAATAGGCCTCTGATGACAGCGGTCTAAACACTTTTGAGCACTTGAACCACTTGAACCCTGAGGTTCTAGTGCTTCTACAGATAATGTATCATCAAAACGGAAAACAAAGGGGCATAGAACTAGTTGATATTTATTTTACTGTAAAAAATCTTTGCTCTAAGGCAGTGTTTTTCAACGTGGGGATCGCAACCCCCGAGGGGGCGCGTCTTAAAATTTTAAGCGGGACATTGGATAGGGAACCCAATTAGAGGTAGGTAGTCAAGCCATCAATTACTTATGGTAACATTTAACAATAGAAGGGTGATTAAATGAAATTAGAGCTTTCATTTACCATTATTTGATGTATTTAGGTAATTTTATGTCCGGTATATAAAAATATACCTAGGTGACTTTATGACATTAGAGTTCGTTGATATTATTATAAAGATGCAATTATCGATATATCAAGAATTATCACCATTATGAGATATTTCACTCAAAAGGTTAAATACAGAGGTCAATTAACTTTACAAGACGAAATCACGACACGTCATAAAGTCGAAATCACGTTGTGTTCTCTGATAGTGCGAGATAACGCTATAACAACGACAATGTGCGAAAGAGAGAGAAAGAAAACAGAACGTGGTCATCTGTCAAAATTACCATAAAAAAATCGTATGGACATTTATTTTATCTGAAAGAGATGCTCATACGAAAATCAATCATCAAAACGAATCATTGTTTTCTTTCATTGATTTTATAACGTTTCTATAAACTCATATTTTTCGTCGGTTATCCGTTTTGTTTTGCGGCCGTGATCTTTGATCAATATTTTAGTGACAGCTGACGTCACTTAGTTTGCTTGGTTTGGTAGGTGACGTACGCAATACACGTCAAAGAGAGGACGTCGGAGAGGAATAACTGAAATGCTTCCTGATTGATCTAGATCCTGGCTCATATGCTATAGGAACTCATAGTACAAGCGCCAGGGCAACACTGATGTGTGTCTTGAAGTGAAAATAAATAAATCCTAATTACTATACGTGAATTATTATTATTAACCGTTAATTTGTTTACAAATAATCACTGTGAGTTGGGGTTTAATTGTTTGTTTGTTTAGTCTCACGGTTTCATCAAGTGCGCGAATAGATTAGAATGGTATCAAAAGAATGTCTTGCAGTATCTTTATGTGTAATATCACCAATAATGCAATTATAATTGCACAATTGCCTTCGAAACAGTCAACTAGGAGGTCCAATTCAGCAGCGCTATTTTAAAGCTTAATTATCAAGCTAGCGCTAAATTATAAAAACTTGGTAGATTGTAGGACTTCCAAATACGAATGATTGATTTAGCATTCAGTTTTCCTCATCGGTACGGGAAACTGATCGATGTCATCAAATAAATTGCCCACAAAATATTTAAATTATTGTTATTATTCCACCTAATTTCGATAGTTTTTTGTTTTATTTGGCGCCTTGACTGCGTGACGCTGTGGTCACGGTCATGTCTTTGTTATAGGCCGCTGGTCAGTCGTCACCAATGACTTAATTAAAGGAATATGAAACCAATACCCAAGTTCCTAAAGAAGTGTTAAATGGTGTAAGTAGAACAGTTCGTGAGAAAATGTTCATGACTGTCATGAATCGTCCTGTGTTAGTTTAAGGACAACAGGAGCTCGTGGCTAAGTAATAACAACCGCACGGGTCGATCCATCAGGTTAAGCTACGCTTACCGGGGTTGGTCTGTGGATGGGTGACCATCTTTACATACCGAGACTCCTCCGTGCCTCGGAAAGCACGTTAAGCCGTTGGTCCCGGCTGTCATTTGTGGATCTTTGACAGTCGTTACGGGTCGTCAGAAGCCCGAAATTCTGACAACCAGTCTTACTAAGGGGTATAGTATTGCCCAGTTACTGGGTTATGGAGGTCAGATAGGCAGTCGCTCCATGTAAAATACTGGTATTCAGCTGCATCTGGTTAGACTGGAAGCCGACTCCAACATAGTTGGGAAAAGGCTAAGCAGATTGAATTTTTAGTCTAAGGACAATTTACTAACACAGGACGATTCATGAGAGTCATGAATAGATTTTGGATACTGCTAAACGTGGTTTTCCCAATGGCTGCTGTATAACATCATTGATCAAAAAACCTTGGCCGGTTTTTTAAACGGTTTTTTTAACGGCAAAAAAATCATGTCTGTTGTATGGGAGCCCCCTTAAATATTTATTTTATTCTGTTTTTTAGTATTTGTTGTTATAGCGGCAACAGAAATACATCATCTGTGAATTTCAACTGTCTAACTACCACGGTTCATGAGATACAGCCGGACAGATAGACAGACAGACAGACAGCGGAGCCTTAGTAATAGGGTCCCGTTTTACCCTTTGGGTACGGAACCCTAAAAATGCTGAACTTCTATTGGTAGTAGCTATCTCCCTTGTTGGTCTTCTGGTCGGAAGCGCTACTGCTGAGCATGAGCTCCTGGTTTCGATTTCCAGAACGGGAAAAGTGTTATTGGGTTGGTTGAATGCAATATACAGGGTGTTAGGGTGAACACCGTTATCCTTGAAACCAGTGGTTTGGTGTCATTTATAGAACGTAAAATGAATGGAAAATAACGAAATTTTTTCTTTTTTTTTAAATTAAATTTTACCACTCGAGTATTTCACCCTTTCACCTATGCGGTAGGGCAACAAACTTTCGTCTCAACACGGGTAGGGGTCGCAGAACGTGACCTGACAGGCCGCGAGCGCGACCCCTGCCTCAGTCAGTCAGCTGTTTCACTTGCGAGCACGGTGTCGAATAAAAACTTTTTTAAATCTTTTAATGAAAATAACGTTTTTTTTGTTGTTACTCGGTCATTTATTTTTATATTTAATTCGACTACCCATGGTTTGAGTGACAACGGTGTTCACCCTTACACCCTGTAGGCTCACCCACTATGACATGGAACTTAAACATTACTGGCGAAATGTGGGTTTACCTACCTACTAGGAGTACACCTCTGTCTCCCTTCGGGGAAACAATTATGGCGTGATGTTATGTTATCCTATTGGTAGTTCGGCTGTAGCATTCGTTTGTCTCTTGGCTTATTTAAGACCCAAGACTTATTGAATTGCAAGCCGTATTTCATGGGATTTCCCATCGTCAAAAATGACAAAATAGCATAAGCATAATCAGCCTGTAATATTCCCACTGCTGGGACACAGGCCTCCTCTCCGTGAGAGGGAGCGGGCCATAATCCACCACGCGGGCCCAGTGCGGGTTGGTAGATGTCACATGTCATCGAATTTTTGGTTCTAGGACATGCCGGTTTCCTCACGATGTTTTCCTTCACCGTTTTTGAGAGCAGTGGCGATGAAATAATTTACACAAAGTAAAGCGCCTGTCAGGGTTCGAACCTAAGACCTACAACTCGTAAGTCGTGGCCGTTACTACTGGGCCACCACTGCTCTAAAATGACAACCTTACATACAAACGTTCATCTCTTATTTAACCCCTTTAGGGGATGAATTTTCATAAATCCTTCCTGGGTGGTCCTCTTTCGAATTATTTTTAAGAAACTCTTGACCTGTGAAAAATTTCAATGTTCTAAACCCAGCGGTTTCGGCTGTCTGTTGTCTGTCATTGAATTTAAGACGTTTATTAATTAGTTATGAAGTGGTGCAGTATGTACATTATTATTACACTGATCTCTAATCGTGAATTACCATAATTAGGTCATAATAAACAAAATTATTACTGTTCATTACACTAGGTACTTTATGTCCAGATTAATTTTATTATTATGAATGAAAAGGTCTGACATTCTTAGAAAATTAATAATAATGTGATAAGAATTAATTAATATTTAATTAAGACGAAATAATGATCTCGTTTGTTGTTCTGTTTACGCATCTGCAATAAAAAATGTCGTTTCTTGATTGTGGATTCAAAACCTACTCAGTTTAATGTATCAGTTAATAGTTTAAGAAGGTATGTCCCTCCTGTTTTGTGAGACACCTAGGCTGTAACGTATGGTAAAGGAAAAATCATTGAAGAAACAGTTTGAAATCAGTAACAGACAATGGGCATGGGTCGTAGGTATGGCTATTATGGCAAATGCTCGCTTGCTTGTCACAATGCTCACTTGCTTGTTACAATGCTCGCTTGCTTGCTACAATGCTCGCTTGCTTGTTACAATGATCGCTTGCCTGTTACAATGCTCGCTTGCTTGCTACAATGCTCGCTTGCTTGCTACAATGCTCGCTTGCATGCTACAATGCTGGCTTGCTTGTTACAATGCTCGCTTGCTTGTCACAAAGCTCGCTTGCTTGTTACAATGCTCGCTTGCTTGTTTCAATGCTCGCTTGCTTGCTACAATGCTCGCTTGCTTGCAACAATGCTCGCTTTTTTGTTACAATACTCGTTTGCTTGTTACAATGCTCGCTTGCTTGTTACAATGCTCGCTTGCTTGCTACAATGCTCGCTTGCTTGTTTCAATGCTCGCTTGCTTGCTACAATGCTCGCTTGCTTGCAACAATGCTCGCTTTTTTTGTTACAATACTCGTTTGCTTGTTACAATGCTCGCTTGCTTGTTACAATGCTCGCTTGCTTGCTACAATGCTCGCTTGCTTACTACAATGCTCGCTTGCTTGCTACAATGCTCGCTTGCTTGCTACAATGCTCGTTTGCTTGCTACAATGCTCGCTTGCTTGCTACAATGCTCGCTTGCTTGCTACAATGCTGGCTTGCTTGTTATAATGGTCGCTTGCTTGCTACATGCTTTTTGGCATGTTTCCTTTTGTCCAGTCTTGATTAGACTATCACAGACAAATATTATTATTTTATTCAAAGATGAATTATGCTACAAACAACAATAATAATTTTAGGAAAAAAGGCTTGCCCGTCTGTTAAGCAGCATAGCAAAACAAAAAATATATTGTAGTTATCTATCGAATGATGATACACGGGGTCAGAGATCAGGAGTCATCGCTTTTGGGAAGTATTATGCAAGTACCTACGTAGTATACCCTTCTCTACGTCCGATGATTTGGAATTGTGACCGCAGTATAGTTTTTTTTGACAAGTTTAGAAAACGATTATTTGGATCCTCTATGGCAACCTTTTAGCAGGAAAAGCCCACATAGTGGCAAAATTAGGTAGACGCATTTGTTCATAATATACATGTTACATCCTCAATATTACATGAAAAAGGGTTTGCACAAATCTTCAATTTGTTAGAAATCTTTTCGAAGTCACCAAATCTATCATTGAACTGACTTTGTGGGTGTAATAAAATGTTTTTTATTTTATCAATGCTCGCTCGCTTAAATATTTTGCTCCCGCATAAAGTAATTATTTACTTAGACTTTCATTTACAAAAATCGACGTGCATGTTGCCGATCACTGCTCTACGTAGTTCTTATTCTCAGCATGTCGACGGCAAATATAATTTAAATTTCCTGGGGCCGTACCATCAACATTTAAAATACATGCCAAATACATGACAGGTCAACTTAGCAGGTTAACCTGACAGGTTTTGTATTTGTACCGTGAGCATTTCCGTCTGACCTGCAATGTATCAACTTCAGACCTGGTAGGTAACAGAGGCGGGGTAAGATGAAAGGTAGGCCATGGTGATGTCATTCGTTATGACTTGTAGACACATACTAAACTACGGCCGCCCGCGCCTGTAATAAACCGGTAAAATCCACCATTGAAAAAAAAAAAAAAAATGGGGCGCAAAATTATCCACTTTTTAACCGACTTCTTCAAAAAGGAGGAGGTTCTCAATTCGTCTGTATGTTTTTTTTCTTTCTTTGTATGTTTGTTACGCGATTACTCCGCCAATTATGAATCGATTTTGATGATTCTTTTTTGTTTGGTAGGGTCATGCTTTCGAGGTGGTCCCATATAAATTTTATTAACGTTACTTGCGTAGTTTTTGAGTTAGCTTCAATATTACGTATTTTTTCCACTTAGTTTATCTAGACGATATCCTTATTGACTCCTTCACTGTTATTTACATAGCAGGTAGTGGTATTCGGATTTGTGTGGGGTAGGTACCACAACTAAAAAGTGAAAAATAAAAGCTTTTTACAAAAAAAAACAACCGACTTCCGGAGCCGAGTTTCGGAAGTCGGTGTCTTTGCTTTTCAATTTCCGTTTTTTGCCACCGACTTCCGAAACTAAAGTTATTTTTCACTTTTTTTTGTTTTTTTAGGAAGTCGGTTGTTTTTTTTTTGTAAAAAGTTTTTATATAAATTCTTAGTATGATTCTTAACAACACCCTCACAAATCGGACAGGGTTTTGTTACACGCTGTATATCTGTTGGGAACAGGCTAGCCAGGTGATGCTTGTTTAAACTTTACAGAATGCAATTTAGAACGATCTTGTTCTATAACAATAAGTGTAGAAATAATTAAATTATTCATGATTGCAACCATAATTATATCGCAGTACTTCACGTGTTGACTGCGCAAACAAAGCTAGTGCAGCTAAGTGGTACGGTGTGATTAAATATCACCGTATGAATTGTAATACTTAATATACCCAAGGTTATAATGATACTCGTCTACGGATTATTTAATTTTCTTTGTCTTGTCTTTATGTCACACTTTACTTTTTTTTTTGCTTTGGGGAAAGTCATGGATACCCTTCGTCCGACATATTCCTCTGAAACCGACTCCTACCAACTTAAGCCCCATGATTCCTACGACGATCATGATTCAGCGCCGGCCCGGACGGTAGTTACTCGTACATTCGTGCGCACCCACTGGCGCGCTTCTTGATTCATTTTTTTAATGCAATAATATGGCCATACAAGAAAATTTAAACGAAGCAGGTAGGTATAATTCCTAATCCTAAAAAATAGTAGTTGAGATTTTAGAGTTTTGGCTTCCGCAGACAGCCGCGACAGGATAGCGTGACGCGCCTATAGTAAAAAAAAATCTTTGAAAACTTTATGGAAATTGTTTTACCAGAATCGTGTCGCATCATCGTCGCTTCGTGCCTGTCTGCGGGAACCGTTATAATCACATAAACCAACAATAGCTAACATAAATTAGGTACCTAATAATCTGTCTATTCTAGATTCCATGTCCAAGGATTTCTTCAATAAATTCATTAGGTTCCTACTTACAGGAATTGACAAAATAAAAACGTTAATTACAAGAACATTGAAGACATAGGTACTCAAAATACTGGGGACAATAATATTCGTATAGGTATACACCTATTTTTCAAACAAACTGTTCTGCGTATTTATTACCAACTAGCTTTTGCCCGCGGCTTCGCCCGCGTGGATGTCGGAAATTATCCCACGGGAATGTGCTACCGGGATAAAAGTATCCTATGTCCCATAACCCACGTGGTCTGTCTAGGCGACCTAGGCGTTACGGTGTAAAAGTAACAGGCATGAGATAGCCAGTAACTTTATATATTAGTGGTAGTCCATATCTATATTGTGGTGATAGTGTGGATAGTATGGACAGCAGTATGAAACTGTCGGAAAGATTAATGAAAAAACTATGGCATATTGCATGGACGATGGAAACTAAGGCGAAAGCTTTGGGGGAGCCTGCGATATTCAAATTTTCTTATGTTTTTTGCTTTTTACAGGTCAGTATCAAGTTTTATGTTGATCTAAATAATGAGTCGCAGTTGTTTCAAATATTTATTTATCTAATCTAACTAATATTGCAGGAGTTGCATTCCTGTATCTAATGGTTATTATTCTGTAAAGCTACTATTTGCTACGATCGCGAATCATATTTTAATCATATTGACATTCGAAACTTACCCATTAAACGATTTAAAAGCTGTATTAAAACCAAACTTTGTAAAAAAGGGTAGGTACTATACAATTTCAGATTATTCAGAAGACAAAAAGCATGGGATTGAGCTGCTCGCTCTGCTAACATTTTGTCATTTTGGCATTGTGACATTTTGAATAAGTACTATGGAAAATCATCAAAATATACCTACCAGTTTTATATACAAATTCACATTATTGAATATTATATGTAGGATATTGACAAAATGACATGATTGCTTTGTAAAGTATTGTATTATTGTGAATGTGAGGACTATGTGGATGTTTATTTTGTTTTTATTCTTATATTTTTTCGTTCTCAGTTAGTTTTAACAATGGTCTGGCAATTTGAGAACTTTATGCGGCCCACACAAATGTCCTTTCTTTGGTATTGTTCGTCGAGTCGTTGAGCTCCTTAAGTTCTGAGCTGAGCTCCACTATTACTGACAAATGCTTGCAGGGACAGGACAGGTTCACTCAAATCTGTGTGGTTCATTCCTCAAAAGACCATTTCAGACTCTAATCTACATGGCCCTCATAGGGCCTGACCAATATGCCAATATCTGACCTAGGTATGTCCGGACTTTAAAAGAGACTGAGTTTGTTTCGGCCTTTCTTCTCAGAGTAGTCAGATAGGAAACGCCGACCTCATCTAGCTTAAATTTACAATTTTTTGATATTACTACGACGTGTAAAAGTGATTCCAATAACCTATTTACAGAATAAACAATTTAATTTTAACATACAACCTGCCTGACACTGACTTGCAAATTGCAAAAAACTTAAGATTTGAATTTCGCGGGCTACCGGCGCATCCCCCTTAAGAAAATCGCATCATTTGCACAACGCCATCTATCGAGTAAGTACTCACTGGTAAACTCAAACTCTTCGTTCCAAGCCAAGAGCCAAGTAGTAATAACTTTTGATTGAGTGGACAGATTCTCAATCCCTTAACGCTCTTGAAGAGAGTCCCGCAAAAATGTCAATAATAAGTACTTACATGTGAATTTTAAAATCAAGAGAGTAAAGAAGGGTTTTACCCTCATGAGGGATGATTTTAGAAAAACGTAACTCTTTGTTAGTTACAAAAAGCATAAATTTTCACAGCCCTAAGTTAAAAAAAAACCGGCCAAGTGCGTGTCGAACCATGCACAATGAAGGGTTCCGTAGTTGGGATGAATTATTTTATCAAACAAACTTTCGCAGTTTTATTGTTATTACGTCTATGGGCGTTTCTGTCCCTCAAAGTGTTAAAAAACTTGTTCTCGCATACAGAATGTTTGGGTTTTTGCAACTGCACATGTAAGTTGGTCGATTAAAAGTTTTTGAGCTAAGTCGCGGACAGACAGCCAGACAGACGGACATGGCGAAACTATAAAGCTTCCTTGTTGACTGCGGAACTCTAAAAATGATAGGTTTCCCATAAAAACTTTCATCCCCCATATCCCCCCCCCCCCCCCTTAAATTTGTTTTTGAGAAAATAATTGCCTATGTTCTTCGCCGGGATGCCACCTATCTCTTTACCAAATTTTATCGAGATCCGTTCAGTGGATCAGGCGTGAAAAGGTAACATACAGAATTACAGACGGACAGACAGACAGAGTTACTATCGAATTTATGCTTTTAAGCATCGATTAGTATGGATTATGTGTTCAATTTAAAATGAGCCAAATGCTCGATAATTATGAATTCGGCGAAAGTGATTCTTCTACGGAGACTCTTAACACCGCGATTCAGAAAATGACGTTAAATGAACAACGCCATCTATCGAGCACGAAGTGATACTGTCAAAATATATGGGAAAACGTTCGAACACTCTGTAAGCTATGTAGTAAAGACGTAGGGTTCCATGACTGACTTGACCTGACTTGACTTGACTTGACTTGACTTGACCTGACTTGATTTGGATTGAGTTGAGTTAACCTTGAGCAGGTATATTTTATCGCAGCAGGTACATTGGTAGTTGAAAGAAAAGTAGATTACGTACCTTGCTAAAGTGAGTAATTAATGCACTCGTGTTTATTTAGTAAGCGCATTCGTGCCTTAATTACTCACTTTTTGCTCGATGCAACAATCTACAATTTTTGAGAAATTAAAATTTATCACCATTTTTTCATGATTAATATTTGTATCATGATTTAAAAGATAGATAGCGCCACCTATGGCACTACTACCAAACAATGGATTTGGAAAACTTGAATTAACTATACTTTAGATTTGGTAAATTCACAATGTATCGCGTTATGTTTCCGCGCGAAGTATGTGAACATAATTATGATGATTATGATCGTGGGTTACACACGTTCTCACAAACCTACCTGATTTTACGCTAGTGTCATTTTACGACAATAGATGTCGTTACGTGTATCTACATTACGTACCTAATGAAAATTTCTTCTGGAATATTTTAAACTCTTATATCTTTTGATATTTTGAAGCGATTGCGATGAAACAAAGACTAAATGAAACATCGAGTTACACACAATATTTGAGTGTATAAGTTAACCATATTGATTTCGTACTTTTTACGTGATACTGGAACAATCAAACAAACGAACAGACAAACAGACATACAGACAAACAGACAAACAGACAAACAGACAAAAATTCCAAAAATGGTAGAAATGGCATCTGTTGGTTATTCTTGGACACTCCACCTACGTTTTTTTTTTTTTTTTTCATTGTACAGAAACGCCTCGTCTACAGATTTATTATATGTATAGATTATTTATTCCCTGTAACAAAATACGCCCATTTAACGTTATTTTTCCCATAATTGTTTTTTTCCTGCCCAGTACTACAGTACTCGATCATAGGCGTCATCTTTGTACTCAATGGATAGAGTAAATAATGACTAAACAAATTAATTCCGGGATTTTTTAAATGCCTTTGCTGCGTACGCGCTGCGATTCATTTTACCAGTAGTTAAAAATAACATCACTAATAAGTATTGTGATTAAACCTTATGCTCTTAACTGTACCTAGTTAATTTCTATCCCGTCATTGTGATCATTTCTTTGTTCTAGACCATACCTGGGAATCTTCTGGTTACGGAGATATTGTAGGCCAAAGTTCCAACTTTTTCAGACGTTTTTTAAAGAAAGCCGGTTTTAAATGCTATAACTTAATTTTAAATACCACAAACCTTTAACCATGCACCCATAAACACAATGTTTTGCATGCGTTACCTTGCGCACACTACAGTAAACAGCGATTTTTCACACCAAAAATAAAAGTCGAGAGGTTCCGTACCCAAAGGGTAAAACAGGACCCTACGGGACCTATTACTAAGGCTCCGCTGTCTGTCTGTCTGTCTGTCCGTCTGTCACTAGGCTGTATCTCATGAACCGAGATAGTTAGACAGTTGAAATTTTCAAAGATGATATATTTCTGTTGCCGAATACTAAAAAACAGAATAAAATAAATATTTAAGGGGGCTCACATACAATAAACGTGATTTTTTTGCCGTTTTTATAGATAATTGTACGGAACCCTTCGTGCGCGAGTCCGACTCGCACTTGGCCGGTTTTTTCGACCTTTTGTCGACCCGCCATAGACAGCATCCTACACGTACCTACACAACTATTGACTTAGAACCGTATTAAAATAATAAGAAACTATTCTAAGAAGGTATCTACGTATATAGTTCTAATAATAGGTAATAGTTAATTAAAATAATAATCACATCGGCCGGCGTGCGGCGCCTGCGCATACAACACCTTTTACTTCTTTTGTTTATTCTCGACATTGAATGATGCGGTGCAAAAAATGAGCACATCATTAAAGCTATAATTGGCTGAAAAAATTACTCTTTCTTGTCAAACATCACTCATTATTGGCAGTCTCACAAACATTAGGCGTACGAGGTCAGAATAACATGAAAAAACAAAGTTATTGAACCGCATTAGATTACAGTGATGAAGTACCCTTACTTATTTGAGATAATCATAGTCTTTCTGAACGCTTCCAAAGATTTCATACTTCCTCATATTTTATTTTTTAATTGGTTGCAAAAAACAAACGCCTGGTAGGTTAACGACTGCAATAACTCACATAAATGTGATTTATTGCTATTACATTAGTTGAAGGCGCTATGTAATATAATTTATTATGTTTTGAGAAAGCTGAGCTCGATCCATTAGCGATGACCTCTTTTTTTAATAGAAATTCAAACTATGATTTATGTTAAACTAAGGGAGATTATGTCCAATGGAAACATCTGTCACTCACTGCGCCCTATCCATTACCTTGGAGCTAGTATGTAGGTAGGTACCAAACAAAAACCCATTTGTTATTCGATGTTTTTTTTTCTAGTAGCCTACATTATGTCCCACTGCTGCACAAATCCCTCCCCTTTTTCCTCCCAAATATCTCTGTTTTGTGCGACTTTATGGCCATATTGGCCCCGCAAACGTGAAAATTAAGCAAAAATATTTTTTTCCAATAAAATTTCCAAACGAATGCTACCCTACTTTAAATTACGTGTTAATCAATTTACGTAATTACTTAAAATGCGAAAGCTATAGGTATAAAGAACCACATACTAAGTCGTACCACCTACTACGCTAGTTTTAAGTGCTGAATACTGCTGAACAGTGAAAAACGACTTTATAATGGGAATCGTCACGATCGCGTTGGCGTCGTTCTATATTTAACACGACACCGACACTAGCGTGACAAGGTACTCCTTGTTAGTAAGTTCGTAAGCGTAGGATGTATCATAGGTAAATGACTTACAATACCTACGTCATAACTGCAGTTCTGTTATGACGTGTTGTAAGTAACTTACCTACCACAATAACCATCATAAATCTCTTTCGAGGCAAGAGACAAGTAATAGCTAATATCCAGCTCGCCGCTCGCTCGGTCGCTTCGCAACTCGCGCTCTGCTGGTGTCCTTTGATTCTAAGTAGAATCCTTGACCCGAAATTGACAGTGAGTTTGCCCCAGAAAAACAGTGGCCGATCCCTTTTGGGGCCAAGGTGCAATGTGCGACGAAATCCTTTGCTTCCGACAAAAAATCGGTAAGTAGGTAGCAGGAACACCTTACTTTTTGTCGATAGGAGTCTGATGTAGCTCTCTGTTCGACCCAGACCAGGGTACCTATTCATCAGGATTGCTCCACCAGAAAATATTTAATTGCGACAATCTTGCATTGCAATGCTTGGCTGACGGATTTGTTAACTTAGCTTCTTAATTATGTAAATTAGTGGATTTAAATCTTGTGACCAAAGAAGTCTTGAGGATGAGCGCAACCTTAAAACTTCTTTCTTTGGTCACCTTTTGTGAAGATTAGGAATCATTCTTCAATCAAACCCTCCAATCAAACCTATATGTATAATTTAGTGTCAAACGTTTTGTGCCTGAACTGTTCGTAAAAAAATAAGGCGGGTAATGTTTGAAAATAATAAAAACTAAAACCCAACTACGACTAAAAAGGTACGTATAAACAAGACACCGCAGACAGACAAATTAAAAATCCGGATAAATCGAACAGATTACGTGTGACTCCGGATTTTTAATTTGTCTGTCTGCGGTGTCTTGTTTATACCTTTTTAGTCGTAGTTGGGTTTTTTTTTTTTTTTATTGTCTTGGGGTTTAATATATATTTTTTTTAAATGTGCTCATTAAGCCCTTTCATATTTTGATACCCAATATGGTACGATTAAACAATTTTTTTTTTTTAGGTCCTGACTTTATGTCCTTTAGAGGGCGCCGTTTTTAATTTATTGTAACGTCTCATAGCCTATAACCAGCGGACGATCAAAACGCTTCCAACGATACGTCATTTGTCAAATTGTGATGAGTGGTTTAGAAGATAGGAGGGAACAGATGAACATACATACATACATACCGGTTAAAATCATAACCCTCCTTTTTTCTTCGCCGTAGTCGGGTAAAAATATACCAAATGACCCAGACCTTGTAACAATAAGGAAAACGACCCGTTTTTACACATCACCTTGTTATTTAGGTTAAGGACGGCTGCTCTCAAAGAATCCGCAGACAAATCGGTTTATTTTTAGATTTAATCGTAGGAGAGACCACCACGGTTTTTCATTCTCGCCAAGACGATAAAACGAGATGTATTAATACTTGAACCAGCTGACATTTTGGGGAGAATGCTGTTTTACGCTGTTGCAACACAATGATTTGCTCGATGTTGTTTGCGAAATCAAAAAATATTGTGCTGTTATTAAAAAGTCAATAAAAAAATTAATTAATAAAAAATAATTTAATTTATCTCGACATCTTATTACAGAAATATATATACTTAACGCGCAACCATAAATAGAGAAAGGTGTGTGTGAATTAATGATTTATAGGTATACTTAGTCAATGGTTGTCAAGTGAATAGTTTCTCTCTATCACCATTACATACGTACATTACATTATCACCTACTTGATGATAGGATTGGTGAGTGCAAAAGTGTTTTACCTTGAGATATTTATCAGTAGCACCCTGGAGTCTAGGTCTTTGCCCAGTTTTTAGGGTTCTATAGTCAACAAGGAAACCTTATAGTTTCGCCATGTCCGCCTGTCTGTCCAACTGTCCGCGGCATAGCTCAGAGCTACTCTTAGTACTAGAAAGCTGTAATTTGGCATGGGTATAAATATTAGTCACACCGACAAAGTGGTAAAATAAAATCATGAAAAAAATGGTATATTTTAGGGTACCTCCCCTACACGTAAAGCTGGGATGTTTTTTTTTACTCGTCTATCCTATGATGTGGGGTATCGTTGGAAAGGTCATTAAAAAATCGTGAGTTTGTAAGAGCTATTTTTGGATTCAGGGATCCGTTTGCGAAATACTACGCTTTAAAGTGCTAACTTTTGTAGAGTCAAGTGCAGCCAGCAAAATTTTTAGTTTTGGATAATTAGTTTAAAAAAATCGGCCTTCATTGTGCGTGGTCCGAACCGCACTTGGCCGGTTTTTGGAAACTTAGACTAGAGGCTCGACCCTATTACCTAAAACTAAAATGGACATAAACCGTAACACCTCTGTCCTGCCCTTTGGTCTTTGGAGAATACATGCGTGATATTGTTTTTTTACTGCCCCTTATTTATGATCTATCAAAAGTTAAATGCGTGTATGATGGAATAATTCCATGAATAAAATAGAAAATTGCTGAATGACTCAGTTATTTCAGTGAAATTAGATGACGCTGCTGTCACACTTTTTCAATGTCAACAAAGAAATTAAGAAAACTAGGAGTAGGTACGGTCTCTTGCATTCGATGACGCAATCTAGGAGAATTTAAATAATATACAATTTTAGAAGACTGAAATACCTATATTTCAAGAACGTTCGCATACTTTCTGGTATCAAAATCATCTCAGAATTGAAAATTTTACATTTTCAGAATATGCGCCTGCACGATCGTCGACTACTCCTGATACAGTACACAAACGCAAGCCTACTCACTTTACAGGATGTTAGGGTAAACACCGTTATCCTTGAAACCAGTTGTTTGGTTTCATTTAAATAACGTCATCATAATCGAACATCAATGGAAAATTACAACTTTTTTTTTTATCACCCTTTCACCCTAGGGCTCTAGGGCAACGAACTTGTGTCTCAACACGGGTGGGTGGCGCGGGACATTACCTGACCAGCCGCGAGCGCGAGCCCTCCCTCAGTCAATCAGCTGTTTCGCTAGTGAGCACGGTGTCGGATACAAAATTTTTTAATATCTTTTAATGAAAATAACGTTTTTTTTTATTGTTACTCGCTCATTTATTTTTATATTTATGTCAACTACCCATGGTTTGAGTGACAACGGTTTTTACCCTTACACCCTGTAAATAAATGTACGTAATCATCAGTGCCAGATATGGTCATCAATGCAACTCAGTTACTATAATATCTCAACAATTCTAAAAATGTTGAGTTGGCAGATAAGGCAGATAATACGACAGCTCCATAAGTTAATATGGAGTACCTATTTGTATTCAGTTGTACCTTAACAAGTGTTGGGTTGGGAGTGATTTGATTCTACGTTTGGTACTATTACATAAAACTATCAATATTAAAATAATAATAGTTATAAGTACACACAGTACAGCCTGACCTGAGTCAAAAAAAACGAAGCGGCATTGATTGTTAATTAATTCCGATTTAGGGCGGATTCGTCCAATCTTGGATAAGTCTTATCCTGGGAATAAAATCACTAATTACCAAATCTTAATCTCGTATTATCTGTCTATCTGAGAGTTAATCGTTATACCGCCGCAATGCATCGAGTAAACAAGTTATCCGAGAGTAATAATATAATGGCAACCGCTTCATTACCAGCTGACAATCACGACAAGCAAACAATAAATTGTACATTGACATTGACAGCTACCTACTTTCCCAAGCTATAATACGGCAAATGAGAGTTGGGATGAGTTATGCTTCTGCACCGTCCCGTTTGGAGAACAACGTTTTTTTGCCAGGTATTACATTTGTTCACATTCATTCCGCTATTTCTAATCCAAGTATAGCTATACGTTAGATTGCATGGAAAAACGACTATAGATTTTACTTGAGAATAAAATCGTGGAATAGATTATTCCCCGTATAGTTACTCGTGTATAAATTGGAGTTTGGTCGAATCCGCCCTTAGTAACATAAAATCCTGCACCCTAATCACAATCAGTTTCAGTTTTGACAGTTCAATAACATTCATTGCGTTATAACGTTGTAGAGCAGATTTTTTTTCTAACATTGTGAAGCAATGGATTAGTAATACCTAGCCTTCAAAATGATTCAGATTATGATCGATGATATATTGATCGTGTGTTACGCAATTAGGGTGCTGGGCACGTATTGTGGTACATTTGCGTTCATATTCATAATAATTAGAGATAAAACTTTCTATGTTTAATGACTTTTTGTTGTTAGTGGGCCACATATTCACCAGGAAACTCAATCAGCGCCATCTATCCTGTGGAGTTTAAACCTTTTAGGCCGAACGATGATTTAAGGGACACCCATAACCGGCACAACAGACAGCTTCCTTTACTTCACTAATGGTTCACCCAGGATAAGTAGTGTTAGAGGACAGACAGATGGCAGTACCTACACCCATCATTTACGCCAGTTAGTGAGAACAATAACAATAATAATTTGTACCTAACAAAAAAGTTATGAATACTTATGATTGAAATATAACTATCGTGAATTCATGCAAGCCTAGTACTTTTTTACTAACCCAGTTGTACTAACCCAGGTCATGGTCTACCCATGTGCCAAATTTCATCTAAATCCGTTCAGCCGTTTTAGCGTGAAAGCGTAACAAAATAAACAAACAAACTTTCGCATTTCTAATATTATTATTATTTAGAATACCTAAATAAATAGTGTTTTTTCAACAACGCTAATTGTTTAGTGGGGGTAATTCGTCAACTAGTCCTACTTGCCTACGACGAGTTGACGAATTAATCTGACCAAAAAAAATCTGCCTAGCCTTTTCCCAATTATGTTGGCGTCAGCTTCCAGTCTAACCGGGTGCAGCTGAATACCAGTATTTTACATGGAGCGACTGCCTATCACACCTCCACAACCCAGCAACTGGGTAATACGATACCCCTTGGTTAGACTGGTTGGCTTCTGACGACTCGTAACGACTATCAAAGATCCAAAAATGACAGCCGGGACCAACGGCTTAACGTGCTTTCCGAGGCACGGAGGAGTCTCGATATGTGACAACTACGACTAAAAAGGTATAAACAAGACAGCGCAGACAGACAAATTAAAAATCCGGAGTCACACGTGTTAGGGCGGGCATAAATCGAACAGATTACGTGTGACTCCGGATTTTTAATTTGTCTGTCTGCGCTCTCTTGTTTATACCTTTTTAGTCGTAGTTGGGTTTTCGTTTTTATTACTTTAATAATTCAAATGATGACGCGATACTAAAGTTTGTTATGAACAGTGGGCATAACAAGAACGCGGCAAGTTAACGTAACGTAAATTCGATCGGTTTTTTGTTCAAAAATACAACTGTCCTATAGCAGTTTGGTTTAATGCACAAATAAGCTAATGTTTCACAAAAGAGCGGTTTCGCCTTATCATAAAGGCCGTTGTGAAAATCTGTTCCAACGCTATCGTCAACAGGACGATTACGAGAAATGAGTTTATTCGAACCGAACGTGAGGTCGAGATATATGAAATCTAACTAATATTATAAACGCGAATTGTAAGTATGGATGGATGGATGATTGTTACTCTTTAACGCAAAAATTACTGAACGGATTCGGATCAAATTTGGCACACAGATAGTTTATAACCTGAATTAATACATAGAAAACTTTTTATGCCGATATTTCCACGGGATCGTGCCATACGCGGGTGAAACCGCGGGGCGCAGCTAGTACATAAATAAAATCACGCCTTCTTCCCATGAGGGTAGCCAGAAACTACAGAACGCCACTTGATATATGAATAAATGTATTTTCTTTCTTTCTTTCTTTCTTTCTTGATATGATCCTTACCTACATTACATACTCCTTTTGCTTCGTTTAAATCAAACTCAAAGCATTTATTTCAATTAAACCATTTATAGGCACTTCTGAATTGTCAAGGAGTCGGTCAGTCAGAAATATGAAGCTAGTTGCCCATTCCAAAGCGTAGTAGGTACCTATGGAGAAGAACGGGCAAGAAACTCCATGGACACTCTTTTAAATCTAAAAAAATATACAAAGAATTGGTTACATCATTCATGTTGAAATTATACATTTGAGAACAATGTAGAAAGCACGTTAAAAGTGTCCGCAATTATAAAGTAAAAACAAAAAACCATTCAAAAATTAAAATAAGCCATGGTAGCTAAGAGATGACCAGTCACAACTGACGGCGCCCGTTCACGAACATGACGCATGGAACATGGAAATAAAATCACGCCTTCTTCCCATGAGGGTAGCCAGAAACTACAGAACGCCACTTGATATATGAATAAATGTACTTTCTTTCTTTCTTTCTTTCTTTCTTGATATGATCCTTACCTACATTACATACTCCTTTTGCTTCGTTTAAATCAAACACAAAGCATTTATTTCAATTAAACCATTTATAGGCACTTCTGAATTGTCAAGGAGTCGGTCAGTCAGAAATATGAAGCTAGTTGCCCATTCCAAAGCGTAGTAGTTACTTACGGAGAAGAACGGGCAAGAAACTCCACGGACACTCTTTAGAATCTAAAAAAACTTTTTACAAAAAAAAACAACCGACTTCCAAAAAAAACACAAAAAAAGTGAAAAATAACTTTAATTTCGGAAGTCAGTGGCAAAAAACGGATATTGAAAAGCAAAGACACCGACTTCCGAAATTAAAGTTATTTTTCACTTTTTTTGTGTTTTTTTTGGAAGTCGGTTGTTTTTTTTTTTGTAAAAAGTTTTTATTTTTCACTTTTTAGTTGTGGTACCTACCCCACACAAATCCGAATACTACTACCTGCTATGTAAATAACAGTGAAGGAGTCAATAAGGATATCGTCTAGATAAACTAAGTGGAAAAAATACGTAATATTGAAGCTAACTCAAAAACTACGCAAGTAACGTTAATAAAATTTATATGGGACCACCTCGAAAGCATGACATACCAAACAAAAAAAGAATCATCAAAATCGATTCATAATTGGCGGAGTAATCGCGTAACAAACATACAAAAAAAAAAAAAAAAACATTCAGACGAATTGAGAACCTCCTCCTTTTTGAAGAAGTCGGTTAAAAAATTATACAAAGAATTGGTTACATCATTCATGTTGAAATTATACATTTGAGAACAATATAGAAAGCACGTTAAAAGTGTCCGCAATTATAAAGTAAAAACAATTCAAAAATTAAAATAAGCCATGGCAGCTAAGAGATGACCAATCTCTTAGCTGCCATGGCTTATTTTAATTTTTGAATTGTCTTTTGTTTTTACTTTATAATTGCGGACACTTTTAACGTGCCATGGCAGCTAAGAGATGACCAGTCACAATTGACGGCGCCCGGTCACGAACATGATGCATGGAACATGGAAATTTATTCAAACACGCTGGTTGCGAGTACTACGCATCTGACCTTTCTAAAGAACATCACCAATAAGGTCACTATAATTATGTCCTTCTAGGGCGCTTCCCGGCGTTTCCACTCACATCTACCTAGTAAATATCTTTTGTTAGTTAGTTACCTTTCATTCATGCTCTCAACATCACATACGAACTGTACAAACGCATCACCATACTACTATTATAGCAGGCAATAATACTCCACTAAACAGAAGTAAAAGCTTCGCAATAAATAGTTTACTACTATGAACTGAATTCACGGTTTATTTTGAAACAAGCCAATCAACGCCAATGGAAATAGAGTACAACGGCCCTGCGTAGGCGCACATTTACTCTATGTAAAAGTCAAAATATATGCGAATAGTTTAGTTCTGCGCCTGCGCTATGTTATGACGCCTAAGTCCGTTTCCACTAACACTAGGCGACACAAAAGCAAACTGTTGGATTTTCTACTCTCGGCGTTGAGACGAGTGTTGAGAATCCAACAGCGCGCTTTTATTTAGTAATTTAATTAGGTGTCGCGTAGCGTTGGTAAAAGTTTGTAAAATGTTTGACAATATGCTTTAAAAAGCGTCACTTTCACCTTACACGTGCAACGAGCAAACCTACGGACAAACATGTTGCATCGAACCGCCAATGCTCTTCGCTCCCTTTCTACGTCCAGATCATCTTTGATGCCCGCCGCTACAATATGGCCTAGATATTTAAATTGTTGAACACGGTTTAAGATATTACTTGCAAGTTTAATGGGAGGAAAACTTTCTGAGGACTTAGCTCCAAAAATAAGAACCTCACTCTTTTTGGCATTGTATCTTAAACCATGCTCCTCAACATACCTCTCACATACATCTAAAAGCTTCCTCAAGCCTGAGACTGACGGGCTCAACAGTGCCATATCATCGGCATAGCTGATATTATTAAAAGCTACTCCATCTATAAAACAGCCGGCCCGCAGGTTACTGAGCTCACTAATGAGTTCGTCTATGTATAGGTTAAACAATATCGGAGAAGTCAAACCATCCTGTCTGACCCCACACTGCAGCCTATACTCATCAGAATTGGCCTCAGCCCAACGCACACTGTTCACCTGGTGACCGTACCAGTACCTAAAGATCTTTATAATTTCTAATGGTATATTAGGTCTTTACCTATGAAATTGCCGTTCTGCAGTACTGTCCATTTCAAATCAAAATAATTTTTGTTTGGCTAAGAATTCTAATTTCAAATAAATTTTATTTTAAAAACATGGATTTTTTTTTCCAAAAGTAGTCATTTCTTTATTGATTAGTGTTACATTTTCATCGCATTTCAATCTTTTTCGTCATCATGGATACGTTAAAAATTCGAGTAATTATGGAATATGAGTACCGTCGTGGCAGCAACGCGGCACAAGCGGCACGCAACATCAACGACGTTTACGGAGCTAACACTACAAACCAACGCACCACCTGTTATTGGTTTGCTCGCTTCCGTTCTGGAAATTTCGACCTGAAAAATGAACCTTGCGGTCGTCCGAAGACTTTGGTCGACAATGACGAATTAAAGGCGATTGTGGAAGCTGATGATACACAATCTACGGCTGAATTAGCAGCAGCTTTCGACGTTAGCGTCAAAACAATATTGGTCCATTTGCGTCAAATTGGCAAGGTAAAAAAGCTTGACAAATGGGTGCCCCACGAACTCAATGATCGCCAGCGCGAAGTACGCGTCGAGACGTGCCTTGCACTGCTCAACAGACACACAAATGAAGGAATTTTGAACCGCATTGTTACCTGCGATGAAAAATGGATTCTGTTTGATAACCGCAAGCGCTCAGCAAGTTGGTTGGATCCTGGTTCAGCACCTAAACAATGCCCTAAACGAAAACTTACCCCTAGAAAAGTGATGGTCACTGTTTGGTGGTCTAGCGCCGGTGTGATTCATCACAGCTTCTTACCAAACGGGGTGAGCATTACTGCAGATGTGTACTGTGAAGAACTGAACACAATGATGGAGAAGCTGGCGCATCTCCAACCAGCATTGGTCAATCGCTCGTCTCCGCTGCTCCTGCACGACAACGCGCGACCTCATACTGCACAGCAGACGGTCTCCAAGTTGCAAGAACTGGGGTTGGAAGCTCTCCGTCATCCGCCCTACTCACCAGACCTTGCGCCTACAGACTACTACTTTTTCCAGAATTTGGATAACTTCTTGGCGGGAAAAAAATTCAATACCCGAGAGGCAGTACAAAATGCCTTTGAAGAATTTGTTGCCTCCCGTCCAGCTGATTTCTTTAAGAAGCCCTTCCCGAAAGCCCGATCAATAAACTGCCACTGCGATGGCAAAGATGCATTGATTGCATGGGTGATTACTTCGATTAATACAAATAAAAAATTCATGAAAAAAATTCGTTTAAATTTTTTCATACAAAACGGCAATTTCATAGGTAAAGACCTATTATTTGCTTTGCTTAAATTAATGAAAGCTGGCATTGCTCTATGTTAAAAAAGTAAAACTACATGCGAATAGTTATGTGTCTGTGCCATGTTGTTGACGTAATACAAAGCAGCTCTATGGACACTTTTGTCTGAATGGATTGTGATAGACTGCCGACAACGATGTCAAGATTTTATTTATTTTTCTGTTAATAAAACAATACTTGAATTGAATATGAAGTATTTCAAACGAGTATGTAGGTACATACGTTTGATTTATTTCACTCGTTCGAAATCGAAGAATGAATTTCAATGGAATGTTCTGGGGGCCTAAAATGGCCACATTAGCAATTTCTCTAAAATCTATTCATTTCCTGAATTTCCAGCTGTCATTAGCAATTCCTCTAATTTGACACAAAAGCAATTCATAATGGACCTTTTACGAATCTCTATAGAAAACTGTCAAACAGATGAATTATTTCGTAATATGAATTACACGCAAAATTGTCAGTTTGTGACATTTTACGATGATTCATAATATTTTCCTAATAAGATTCTGCCAAAGTGGCTGTTTTAAGCCTACTGGCCTAGGTTTTCTTTTCCCGTTACACGTAGTTTTATTTTGTTTTATTACTTGTTTAATTGATATTGTTAGTATTAATGTTTGTTTTTGTTGTTATATTTCCTGTCCCAAATAAAATATTTTTCTTTCTTTCTTACTTTGATCTGAAAGTTTTATTTTCTTTGATCATCTAGATTTAATTTAACATGGAACTCTTGTGTTCTGTGTGCCTCTTCAGTTTCAGAACTTTCAGAAAGCTTTGAAAATAAAATGCAAAGATGAAAGTTAGTGGATATTTCACAGAATCCATCCACTAACGACAATTTTCTTGACTTCTAACAAATCCTTGGCACGGGTTATTAATAAAGTTTATTCTGATTCTTGTTAAAACTCTGACACGTAGGTGTTATTCTGAGAAAATAACTCATTGTCTGCACGATTTTAACCGCCATTGGATTAATCCGATTTGCTCAGAATTTATTTCAATAATAGCTGTGTTTACGGGTCGTCAGAAGCCCGAAAGTCTGAGAACCAGTCTTATCAAGAGATATCGTGTTACCCAGTAAATAGGTTGTGGAGGTCAGATAAACAATCGCTCCATGTTAAATACTGGCCCGCTCCATTAGGTAAGAGTGGAAGCCGACCCCAAAATTGTTGGGAAAAGGCTAGACAAATGATGAATACCTGTATTTACAGGAACAGAACTTGAAAATGGAAAATATTCAATAATCCAGAATTCATATTATGTGAAACATTTCAATGATTGGTAAATGCATCAATGATCTCAGTAGGTGAGTCATCTGCCAAATGAGCAAGGCTCGGATACCGGTTAAATTTTCAACCCAGTATGGTGTACTTGACACAAAAACCCTTACATTCGGTTTCTTTCGCAAAAACCATTTTTTTTTAACCGGTATTTGGAAGAGTATTATATAAATGTTTTTTTTCTGATTTTCCGGTTTAGAGCAATAAAAACCTTAATAGGTACTTCAGTTTTTATTCATCGCGGCGTCCTCACATGTAGTCACAAGTTGCATCGCCTTAACCGACATGCCGCTCGTCGAATAAACCGGTTAATTTAGGTTAAAATAATATTCTATAAACATTCGCATTCTTTAGAAAAGTTCGGAGGAAAACCGAAATAAGCCGGTATTAAACAGTATTTTTTAACCGGTTCCAAGTCTTGCTAATGGTGATAATTATGGAGAGAGAAAGAAAGATGTTCATTGCAATGATAATAAAAAAGTGAAAAATAACTTTAATTTCGGAAGTCGGTGTCTTTGCTTTTCAATTTCCGTTTTTTGCCACCGACTTCCAAAATTAAAGTTATTTTTCACTTTTTTAGTGTTTTTTTTTGGAAGTCGGTTGTTTCTTTTTTGTAAAAATTTTTATTTTTCACTTTTTAGTTGTGGTACCTAACCTACCCCACACAAATCTGAATATCACTATCTGCTATGTAAATAACAGTGAAGGAGTCAAACAGGATATCGTCTAGATAAACTAAGTGGAAAAAATACGTAATATTGAAGCTAACTCAAAAATGACGCAAGCAAAGTTAATAAAATGTATATGGGACCACCTCGGAAGCATGACCTACCAAACAAAAAAAGAATCATCAAAATCGATTCATAATTGTCGGAGTAATCGCGTAACAAACATACAAAAAAAAAACCTACAGACGAATTGAGAACCTCCTCCTTTTTGAAGAAGTCGGTTAAAAATAATCCATCACTATGACACCCACTGGATAACAGGGGGTGGTCTAACCTTGGCAGAGAATTCGGTGCGAATGCAGTGTGCACGTACATTAAATAAAGTAGAGTGCATTCCCTCTGGATCTAATTTTATCTGCTACGTCTGAACCTGACCTACCTTACTTAGGGAAGTAAGGCATAATAAATAGTTGCGACACGTGGTTTATAGCTAAGTATGCCTTTTTTTTTTTTGAAGTTGAGAAATCTTCATATGTCTTCTCCCGCTCTGGGCGGAGCGGAAGGGCGTGTCAGACTTTTACTAACTTAGACTAAAACCCAACCGTGTTCCTTCAGTTGCCTGTCGCCAAGGTCCCGGTATCCCTTTTGGACATTCAATACTTTATTATCGGCAAGTCTTATATTCTGTACAGGTGGAACCGTGACATCGCTAAGCCAATCCCGGTGCATCGTCATGTGCATGGAGGCGCCAGAGTCAACATACCAGTTCATAGAATCATTCAATGTGGAAGCTGAAAACGCTGCTACAAATCCTGTGTTGTTATCAGTTTTAGCATTGTTTTTCTAGAACCAACTTTTTTTACCGACATGCCCATACTTGTTATAATTAAAACACCTTGGACCTTTTTTAGGTTTTTGCTGATCATTTTTAGGTTGATTTTTTTTTGTGTTTGTACAAAGTGCGGTAGTGTTGACGTCTTAGCCTCTTGTTACAAGTTTGTTTTTTACTAAATCAGCACTAATCTTCATACCTGAACTTTCCAACCACATAATCATTGGCTTGTACATATCAGGCAAGCCTGCCAGCATCAGAGTACCTAGCCATTCGTCATCTACAAGGAATTTTATATTCCTTAATTTGTGTGCTGCGGACATTATTTTATTTACATAATCTGCCACTGATAAACTGTTATCCAACTTAGTATTTAATAGTTCTTTTAATAATCCAACTTTTCGACATAGTCCACTGTCTTCAAATACCCTTGCTAAACTTTCCCAAACCTGTTTAGCATTTACAGCATCTTGGATGTGTACAGTCACGGACTTTAATTGATAAGCCACCTTCAAACTTTTCAATTTTACAGTTTCATACATTCACGAGATTACACGATTAAACACGAACTCAAACCGCACGCTCGTAAACAAGATGACAAATAAATTACTTATAATCGGAAATAGTCTTATCCATAGAGGTTGGCTAATAAGTTCTCAATTATAAAAATAAATAAAATTTTGCATTAAGTTTATCCAATCTATTTGATACTGACCTCCTTTGAATCAGTGCTCATTAACTCGATTATTCTGAAAACTTATCTGAAGACAGTGACAGTTGAATGTCGATGTGAGAGACGTTAATTTCGTAGTTGTCGAAATGACTATTATTATTTCTCCGTACGCTAACGTTACTATCGCTACGCTTAAACAATCGTTGCTAGGTTACTGTTGCTAGACCTGCAATTGGTTGACTTTGGGTAGTCTGCTGTCAAGTTTGTAGTTCTGGCTCTCAGGTTAGCCAACCGGTAAAGTTATTTATTAAATATAATTTTCTTCTACTAATACGAAGACATTATGACTTTCCGTGTCGGGAACCGAATTAACCCGATTTGCATTACACGGCTAAAATACGAACAGTGCCAGGTCGCTGATCAATTAAAGTCCGTGACTGTATATACAATATTGGGTTAATTAATAATATTAACTTCGATTTGGCTTTGATATCTTTCTTCAACGAGTTGGGTTCAGTGGATATTGGTTCGTTAAAAATGCAGTCATATAAGTCTTCGTGTTGTAAGTAAGTTTTAACTGCAAAACTCCAACTTGCCCAATTATCTCTGCCAGTTAGTTTCTCAAATTGATATCAATGAATTACTAGCCATATTTCCAACAGTCAGTATCGGATAATGTTAGCACACACATGACAGATCGGACACACAAGAGTGTTCCATTTACAATTATATGTCAGATTGAACTAGTGCAGGGTCCATACTTTCATCACCTGGCTATCAAACAAGTCGTTTGCTTTCTTTCTTTTTCGTGTGGTTAGTGTCTAACCTGGTGTCAGAGTTTTTATGCCACCCATGGGCCTCTGACTTGGTTTCAAATGCCGTCGAGAGATATCTCTTTAAGGGATTTCTCTCAGGGTTTCCTTCACCGTTTTTGAAACAAGTGACAATTGTAAAATACGCACATGAATTCGTAAAATCAGAGGTGCGTGTCTTGGGTTCGAACTCGAGACCTATGACTTGGCAGTCGGACGGTCACACCATTATGCTATCGCTGCTATCGTTCTAGCCGTTTGCTTAAAATTATATTAATAGTTATTAGCTGACCACGCTTGGTCGACAGTATTAATGCTCGTTCTTCTAAACTACTGCCTTTGAATAAAAAGACCGGAAACAACACTTAAATGTAGGTGAAATAATTGCAGACTAAATTGCCGAAGTACCAAGTTGCGAGTATTGTCATTTTACTGTACCTTTACTCCATTTGAAATAAGATTAGACAATTAAATAAACCTTTTTTACAGTCCGTTCAAAAGATTTTGACTTCTATTGCGTTGGTGGCATGACAAATGACAGCTGCAGTAGACAGTTGCTATTGTGTAAACTTTGTAGGGTTCCGCAGTCAACAAGGAACCCTTATAGTTTCGCCATGTCCGTCTGTCCGTCTGTCCGCGGCTTAGCTCAGAGACCGTTGGTTCTAGAATTTGGTATGGGTAAATATAAATGACGCCGACAAAGTGGTAAAAAAATTTTTTTTTTTTTTGGCTTCCTCCCCTTCCCGTAAATTGGGGATGGTTGGATTCAGGGATCCGTTTGCAGAATATTAAGCTTTAAAGTGCTAATTTTGGTTAGAGCCAAGTGTCCCCCCCCCCTGCCAGCTAAATGGTTGGGTTTGGATATGTGAAAAAATTCTCGGCAGTAGTATATAACGAAATTAAAAGGAAAACTATCAGCGCTACGTAGACTCCACAAGTTACCGAGTAATAATCGACCAACTTAAATTTGCAGTTGTAAAAACATGTACTCCCATACATTCTGTATCGGAGAACAAGTTTTTCAACTAAAATGTTAAGTTTGTTTTATAAATTCATCCCAACTACGGAACCCTTCATTGGTCATGGTACGACATGCACTTGTTTGCTTTTAATGCAATCCTTATGCCTACGGTATAGAAATCAAACTCGATTGAACGGACTGTAAAAAGGTTTGTTTAAATGTCTAATCTTATTTCAAATGGAGTATAAATATAAAGATAAGTATTTACGCGTGTACGCAATGACCTTGGAACAATAGCCAGTTATAATACAATTATGAAATTATAATAAAATAACCATAAAATATTTTATTGTATTTCAGTTAGATAATGACTCTAGAGAGCACTAGCTTACGTGAAAAGTCATAGTTATTTTATTCCCAGATGACTGACATTCCCGTAATTAATACTTTCGTTTATTCGTCACTTGTTTTATTAAAACACAATAAATTAAGTACTAGCTTTTGCCCGCGGCTTCGCCTGCGTGTAGGTCGGAAATTATCCCACGAGCACGTATTACTACCGAGATAAAAAATATCCTTTGTCCTATTTTAGATCATGATCTACCTATGTGCCAAGTTTCATCCAAATCCGTTCAGGCATTTTAGCGTGGAAGCGTACATTCAACTCACATTTTTATTTATTATTAGTTAGGATGAATTGCCTACCACTTCATTGTATTTCCTGCGACCGGAACGGACCGAAACTAACACGTGTTTGAAAAAAAATAAATAAACTGCTAACTACAAATTCTGCGACGGAAAATATTTTAAAGAGAAGTATATACCACTGCCAAAGATATAAAACGTCGGTCACATTTTTCGGAATCGACGGTAAAAGTTTTAGAGGTATTTACTGAAATACTGAATTAATCTTTTCAGTAGCGCTAAAGTGGGTGATTTCCGATGTCCCCAAATTCCAAGTTCCCCAAATCTTTAAGTAAAATGAATGTAGCAGCTGTTTCTTTTGTATTGAGTTTGTGAACGAAACAGTTTTAAACAGAAAAGTATAGATGTAATAAATCATGGTCGTTCATAGACGTACTCATAACACAAGTGGTGAAATGAAGGTGTATAATATAGGTACTATAGGGTCACCTTTTGTCTAACCCTTCGGGGAATACAGGCGTGATGTTATTTATATTATTTATTATACGTTTTCTTGATATAATTAGCCTATAAAGTTCCCAGCGCTGGGAGACTGGACTGCTCTCTGTGAAAGAGAGTGGGCCATAATCCACCACCCGGGCCCAGTGGGAGGATAACGTGTTTCTTACCGCTGGTTTTTCAACAGACTTTTCTACTATACGTTTCCGACATAGTAACAAATACGTATACAACGTGTTACGTTAAATGCGCAAAACCTGAAAATATTTTGATCATAATTACGAGCAGAATCAATTGAACCACTTTTTAATATAGGTCACATTTTTCAAAAAATCTTCTTTACAAACGTTGCCGTGTCTATTTATTAATAGGTCAAGTCATCACATGCGCAAACCCGCCAAAATAGGTAAACAAACACAAATTGTTGTCGATCAATTTAAATCTCATACGCGGGATAATAATAGCTTTTTATTTCGATGCAAATACGAATCTTCCAAAACTAAAACAGCTCATGAAACCTTTACAATTTTTTAATGATTTTTTTTCTCTCTGAAATAGGTCAATTTAATTAAAAATCTGTTGGGTGTCTGTGGTTTTGCGCATTTAACGTTACACGTTGTTTAAATAAACCAGTCAAGCGTTTGGCATGAGTGTCTGTGTTTTATAGATATGTAACTTATCTTGATTGCCTCGTTGGCTAGTAACAAGCACTAGGTACTGCTGAGCACGAGGTCCTGGGTTCGATTCCCAGATCGGGCGAAGTGTTATTGGGCTCTTCCATTAGGAATTTCTCAATAGTAGTCCGGAGTCTGCATTTGTCCCCGGTTGATGGTTATAGGCTCGCCCCCTATTATATGGGACTTAAACATAACTGGCGAAATGTGGGTGTACTGTAAATACACCTCTGCCTAATCTTCAGGGATAACAGGCGTGATGTTATATAACTTCCTCATTGAGTTAAAGTAAGTATTAATAACCTCCTTACAAATGGCAGTAGGTCAGAGTAAATGGTATTGCATAAACGTAAATCGATATTATTATGAGCTCAAACACTTAAAACCTGTTGAAAGTGAAGTGAAGGTACTCCTCTTAAGAAATCCCCAAGACAATAATAAAAAATCGACAGCCAAATAAAATAAGTCGCACTAAAAATAATGCATGGACAACTTCGCAAAACAATATTCCCTTGCCTGTTTTATATTGACATGATACGAGCATTTGTCTTGATAAAGAGCAATGAACTTTAAGGTAGCGTTAAGGCCAACACCCTCGACCTTGATTGGTAGTTTGGTCGGTATGCAACCTTTTTTTATTTGTGACGTACCTCCCGTTTCACAACATCGTCAGACAGTGGACTAGCCTTGAGTTTGAGTCACTACTGTGTCATAAAATGTTTAAATGTATGACATGAAACATCCTTCTTCCTAGGGTCTTTTTGCACTACTGATAAAGGAACAGTGTACATATGCTATTCTATTTTACAAGCATTCAAGAATTCTTATGCCTTTTTAACTGACTTCTAAAAGGAGGATTATATACAAGTACTTTTTTTTTTTTTTTACGTTTATCCGGGCATGACTCCGTCATTTATACACGGATTCAAAACCAAGATACTGACTTCCGACATTAAAGTTATTTTTTAGTTAAGAAGTCGGTTGTTTTTTTTTTTGTAAAAATGTTATGGATCTGATTTTTTTAGAATTCTGGAAACTGTGCGCTTAGATTACAAGAACAGTTTTTTTACTTCTTCACTGTTGTCACAAGCAATAATATTGTTCTAAAAGACAACAACAGTGAAGTTGGTTTTGCCTTGTGGTTGTCAACAGGTTAAGTAACTAGCAACTAACTACCAAGTCAGTGCAGACGGAGGCGGCCAATTAAAGTGTCACCAATACTATATTTAGAAACGATGCAGGCAGCAGACGGTGTCTGTTTTATCGATTTATTAACATACATGACAAAAAAGGCTGACGCAGAACACTAGAACGTGTGTTCGGCAAATTGTGTGTGTAATATGCATGCATCAATCAGTGAAGGGTTCATTTATAAATGTACTACCGAGCTGCCCCTGCTGCGCACGCTTTTTATGACTTGATATAACATTCTTTAATCTGTGTAAGTTTAATTTAATGTAAGTATTATACATATAATCCTTCCTGAATCAATTATCTAAGTGATGGTGAAATTCACATCAAAATCCATTGCGTTTTGAAGAATAACGCGGTCATAAAGACACGATAACACTTAAATTTATATACATAGAAGAAGATAAATGCCCACTTCGTGTGGTTAACCATACGAAACCCTGGAGTCTCCTGACCTGTTGTGCTATTCTGTAAAAACTTAGGTGAAGTGAGCTTGAAGTAAACTGTCACTGCCTTAGCATCAGTAGTTATCGATGACAATGACAACTCACTCCACGCTCACTTCACTTAAGTTTTCACAGTGAAATGGTTATCAGAATAGCGATGCTGGTGTCTCTGACACCACGTATAAAGCCGCCCAACGGCCTCTGACTTGGTTTCCTCAAGATATTTTCACCGTTTTTAAAGCAAGACAGTGATAATTTTACAAAAATAGTAGTAGTATTGGGTGAGTATGAATGAAAAGTATAAAAATTAAAATACGGTTTAAAACACATAGATACATTTAATAATATCTATGGTAAAACGGGCACAACTCACAACATCCTCCCGACATCCTGTTATTGACATTGTGCTATCTGTGTGTCCTTGGCTTAAATTAATGATCAAGTAAGGTTAAATGTATTGTCATAATGTTATATTTACCCATTATTATTAATAGAATTGGGAGAACACATTGACCCCTCATCCGATGCAGTTTGCTGTTTTCCTGTCGCCACATCACATACCGTCTGAGAACTTACAAATAAAATCAATTTGTCTTTTCCTAATTATGTTGCGTCGGCTTCCAGTCTAACCGGATGCAGCTGAATACCAGTATTTTACATGGAGAGACTGCCTATCTGACCTCCACAGTAACTGGGTAATACGATACCCATTGGTAAGACTGGTTGTCAGGCTTTCGGGATTCTGACGACCCGTAACGACTGTCAAAGATCCACGAATGACAGCCGGGACCAAAGGCTTAATGAGCTTTCCGAGACACGGAGGAGTGTCGGTATGTAAAGATGGTTACCCATCCACGGACCAACCCCGGCAAGCGTAGCTTAACCTGATGGATAGACCCGTGCGGCTGTTATTACTTAGCCACGAGCTCCTCTTGAGAGTTACAAATAGTTGACTTGAAATGTCCTATTGCAAATAATTGTAATACTCATATTATTTTGTGATACTAAATCAAAATGGTTTACAAAGGTAAACGACGTTAAAAAAGGTTAATTAATCGGGTGTAGGGTCACTGCAAAGTTTCGAACTACTTTCGAACGGACCCGTATCTACGTTGACGGACTTAGAGAGTAGGTACTACCTACTTTGATACCTTGATTCACAAATAAACTCATGAGATCCCCACAGACACCACGTGACTAACAGTGTGATTATTTTGGCGCGGCTAACTAAAGGTTAATCGTTGCAAAAAATATGTGCCCGCGAGGTCTACTGTTCGCAGAACTACTAGTATTTAAAAAGGTGCAGAAGAGACATCTCGTCATCGACATCCAACATTATCAGTTTCCTAATAGGTTCTGTTGCTTAGCTACCTCGTTCATAAGAGATTGCTAAAATAAGTTGAAGGTCAAGACGATGCCAAAACATAGAAACTGATAACAATAACACAATATTCTTGGGCAGAATGTATGGCTCAACTTTAATTTATTCTTCAGGACCTTTATTTTTATACCTGCATTCTAGCAAATAAATAATTTGATTTGATTGGATTTGATTTGACAACTTTGATCATTCCTTTTGGCAAAATAGATTACTAGCAACCTTTAGGTTGGTAAACAGGTCTAGTGCCAACTGATCGATGGTGGTTGCCACCACTTTAGACTTGCAACTTCAGGAATCCTTGGAGACAAACTTGAAAACCTCATGTGCAAAATTTTGAGCGCAAAAATGAAGCTTACAGCATAATCGGCCTATAATTCCCACTGCTGGGACACAGACCTCCTCTCTGTGAGAGGAAGTGGGCCGTTATTCACCACGCGGGCCCAGTTCTGGTTGGTGAATGTCACAATGTCTTCGAATTTTTGGTTGCAAATGCCGTTTTCCTCTCCATGTTTTCCTTCACCGTTTCGAGAGCAGTGGTGATGAAATTATTTACACAAAGTAAAATACATGCTTGGATTCGGCCACGACTTCTTAATATGGCAGCAATATTATGAAAAATGGTGCTGGTAGGCACATCCTCGGAAAAACCTTTTTACAAATGCATTTCTAGGAACAAATTAACAGGTACTTTACTAGGTACTGCTTTGTAGAAATGCAAGTATAATTAATTTTATAAATGGGAAAACGTTGTAAACATCTTGATAGTTTCTATAATTCATATTTTATGATACCCAAGGGGGATAAGAAAAAGAAATATAGTTAGGGATTATGGTATGGGTCTAGAATAACCTTACCTTTGCCGTGACCACAGACCATGATTTTAAAGATTGTTTCCTATAGATCCATGAAAATTAAGTAGATATTATGTTAAAGTAAAATTCTAAAGTTTTTTTTTTACAAAAAATATCATATCGTGTGGTGAGTCCTAAAATTCTCCACGTTTGTAATTAGCCTGAATATTCAACAAGGTTTTCGGCCACTCTGAAAAACTGGCCAGATTTTTTAAATGTTTTTTTTCCAATATCTATTTTGATGTAATAAGTAGGTAACTATACTTAACTACAAATAATATATATATTTTGATGAAAAGTCCAAGGTGTTTGAGTGCATAAAATTACCATTCAATATGTAAATAATCGAATTACCTATTTGACAGCCGGTCATGAAACAAAACGGACAAAATAAATAAATAACGTTGTGCTATACTTAATGTAATAACGAAAAGGACGAATATAACTTAATTTAATGACAAATATACATCATTATATTTACCTCCTGAATGGACCACTCGTCATCATCTTCCACAAACATTGGCTGACAAGGTTTTCCATGAAGCAAGTCGAAACTTTTCTTTTTCAGGTCTACATTCTTTAAAAACTTGTATTTGTAATACGTGTTCAAGCCATCATTTAACAGTAGATCCTTATGCGGCATCTCCGTACAATTTACTCCGACATAAACAAATCCTAAAGGACAACACTTCCGAAAACAATCCTTGTTTTGACACAAACACCCAAACGTTCTGATTTCACCATCAACTTTTTTTGAGTACACATATTTTGGCGGGAAAACGACGCCATCTCGCACTATCGAACCATCATCCGAACTTTTAATGCCACTAATATCGACACTTTCGTGATCTGAACACGGTTGGTCACTCGCGCACGAACCTACGAAAAACAGAAATAGTAGAAACATTTTTTTCATTTTTTAGTATGTGAAAAAATAGATTTGATGCCAAGAGTGCGTTCACGATCTAGAGTATTTGTAATCTGTGTGATACCCACGACCGGTTCATAATGTAGTACGTATTGCACTGACCGGCTAGTGAGTAACTTTTATTTATTTATATAAGTTAGTTAAGGCATGAATTCATTAGAGGGAAACTTAATTATTTCCTATGGTACCCTTGTGTGGCGTTCACATTGTGCTCCCAAAATATATAAGTTTAGTAGGTCACCGTTTTTCAGGAAAATGTATTAGTAGACTTCCATTAAACTAGTTTTGGTAGACCCGCCCGGTTTATCATGAATTTATATATACACAAGTGTAATAATAATGTTGACATGATCCACTGAAGAGCTTGGTGTCTTTTACAAGCATAAAAAACTGTTAATTTATAAATAAGTATAATATAATTTACTATTATTCTTCTACTCTGAACGTAAACCAAACGCGACATCAATATCCTGTCCAATACGTATATACATAATAGCAACGAAATATAAAAATAATAAAATAGGTAGGTAATTGGCAGAAACTAGGAAAATAGTACAATAAGTTAATAAAATATGACGCATGATTACAAAAATAAAAATATTGTTATTGTAAATTATAAAATATTTAAATGTGGCATAAAAATGCTAATATTCGAAGATGTTTGACCTATTGATACCTAATCTAATTAGTTTAAAAAAAATAGTAGGTATAAAATACCCACGTAAATCTTCTATCACCTCTACTACCTGGATGCGAATTTGATTAGATACTTGATGTTTTATTATAAACTTTTCTGAACACCAATCACTGATGGTTTACAGAAAAAAAAGTTTGTTACAAGCATAATTCTTATTTTGGAACGGTTAATAGACATACTAGTGATTGGCTGCAGGACAACTGACAATCTACTACATGGTGAATGCAGAATGATGTATTATAAAACTTTTTACAAAAAAAAACAACCGACTTCCAAAAAAACACTTAAAAATGAAAAATAACTATTATTTAGTCGGTGTCCTTGGTATTCAATTATTGTTATTTGCCACCGACTTCCGAAATTAAAGTTAATTTTCACCTTTTAGTGTTTTGTTTTTCTTGAAGTCAGTTGTATTTTTTTTTGTAAAAAGAGTTTATTTTTCGCTTTTTAGTTGTGGTAACTACCCCAAAAAATTCGAATACCACTATCAGCTATGTAAACATGAGTGACGGAGTAACATAAAACATCGTCTATATAGACTAAGTGGGGAAAAATACGTAATATTGAAGCTAACTCAAAAACTACACAAGCAAAGTTAATAAAATTTATATTGGACCACCCATCATGAACTACCAAACAAAAGAATCATCAAAATCAATTCATAATTGGCGGAGTAAACGAGTAACAAAAGAAACATACACCTCCTCCCTTTTGAAGTTGGTTAAAAATGATTTCCTGTTTAATATAAGACCGAGCGTATATTGCCAATCTGTGCACATAAAAAGCTTATCAAGACTTGTTGTACAGACCTGTATCTTTAACCGATACTTAAAATAATAGTACGTATGTAATTCGGCATCCTTACAGAGTAATAAGGTCATTTATTTTGGTTTTATTAGTTGTGTCATTTATTTTGGGTTTTCCTTGAATGACGGCTTCTAGGTATGTACGAGAACATGCAATTGTTGTGAATCATTGAAAGGTATATCTGACAGTTTTTTTCCGGATTCAGGTACATTACATACAAATATTAAGTATCTGCAGTAAGAATGAATAACTATTGTTTATTTTTTCAGTTGAACCTTTTGACATGAATGATTTTTCTTTGTTGTGATTTTTTTTGTTTGAGGTCGTACAAATGGCTTCTCGGTTGGAGCGTTGACCTGAAGCAACAAAATATTTGTGTGCGCCACAAATATTAATTGTTAGCTCCAGTTTGCAACTTTGGATAACCCTATGAAGCCGCAGTGAATAGAAGTTGATAAAACAAACAAAAATAGCCAATGAGAGAGACAAGCTAATTTTTTTTTTTTTTTAATTATCCTCACCGGGCCGAAACACTAAAGTTCTGGTCTGGTCTCTTAAACCATTTTATAGTAAATTAGCATTTACTTCTAATGAATTAGTTAAATTTATAACATAAATATGTCAAATTTATATTATTACTTTTTAATATAATATTCTTTTATCCGACAAATAATATCAATTAATTGATTAATCTCATTTTTTTATTAATTTATTTAATTTTTAATATTATAAATTATTATATTTTTAATAATTTATTTAAAAAAATAACAATTTAATTTTTTTTAAAATCAATTGGAAATGATAAGTAATTTATTTTAAATGACGATGACCATTTTTGCCCTAATCGATTACAGCCAATTACAAGTTACAACATATTTTCAAGTATCCTTCATTTATTCAAACTAGATTTAAGATAATAGTCTAGAGTCAATCAAAGCCAATGTTTAAAATTGAAGAAAAATAAATATTATTTGTAGTTCCGGTTACATTTTCGATTTAATGGCGACAATGTGAAAGATTACAGTTCATTTCGTTCATTCGGTTAATGTGATCAGATTAGTGGTAGGAGTATACCTTATTTTTGAGGTACATGAGATAACCATGGAGGCCAAGATATTATTTATTGATATGGCAATTCAACCATTAACGCACTAAAACATACACAAATAAAAATCACATACAGTTTATGGAAGGTATTGTGAATTCATCACTTACAGAAGTGCACAACACTATCTATAGAACAACATGATAATTATAGTGTTATAGTATAGATTAATAAGTTCTTTTGTATGAATAGTATTTTTTCCGAAGCAGATTCTTGTAGTGATTCTTGATTTGTGAGTAAAAAAAAAATATCTGTCTGATAATACTGATATTAGTTTCCACTCGCTCATTCACTCATTTATGTCACTCGTCGCCATAGAAACCTACTGTTACGTTCAAACCAGTCCAAAGTTGTGCTTTGTGCATGTGTTATTGTTTGTTTGCTTATTTATTGTTACACTTACCCGTAACTTTTCTGCACATTTTAGATCGATATACATATTCTTGGAAAGCGATATCTCACTGTCGATTTTCTTTTCCTACTGTAATAAAGATACGTGTCAGTTTATCGGTGAAATGTAATTGGATACAATATTGCGGTGCTGAGTGATTGGAATCATGCATCAATGTTTCGGTGCATCAAATGTGTTTTGCGCGTGCAACGTATTTAGAGACGTCCAGACAGTGAATTTTCCGTATAACTGCAAAAAACAACATGAGGGTTGATGTTGTACATTCTGCTGCTTTCAAAATGGTTATAATCTTAATGGTGCTGACCCACGCATCTTGTTGGGACTGACCGTCTCTTCACTGCCATGGCTTATATTTATTTAAGTTTTTGAAATAAATGCTTAAAGATTGATTTTATTTTCCTTTACACTGATCGCCTTACTAGTATGTGGAATTATTAGATAAGTTACAAGCATCTGTTAGACCTACTCCAGATGTTTTTAACTATCCTAAGTCAGCCTCTCCACCAGAGACGTGCTTAGCGATAGAGATGTATCTATTAGGATCGTTTGATTTTCATAGCATAGTTTGATTTTATTCTGCCTCTCACAGTCTTGGTACATTTTAAGCTGGTCCCAGCCGGACCTAGAGGCGAGTTATGCTAAATCATGTTGTTATTTTATGTTGCTAAATAGAGTCAAGCCCTACTTGTTTTTTAAATCGAAATTCGTTACTGAACAAGTTATGTATAAAACGTCTGACAGAAAACGATTAGCAATCAATCGTTTTTTGAAGTGAAACGAATGAGCTATTTGCCAGGAAAAGTATTTTTTTTGTTCTGAAATATACAAAAACCTTTAGATTAAATTAAAATAGAGGAATTATTTCAGAATCTAGGTCTACGGTGCTTTTAAATGCACCATATGTAGCTTTTGGTCATAATCGTTTGGTTGAGGGTATGCATGTTTAGGGTGATGGTCATGGTTCTTTTTGACCCCTCAACTAACTTATTTAATATTCCCTTTAATTGGACTAAAAAACTTAGGACCTGCTTTATAGTTAGTTCAGTTGTTATGCAAAGTTTCAAGATCTAATTTGAAGTATGCGGCTATATACATAGTTATAGCGGTTTATAGTTCGGTTTAGAGGTAACTTTGTTTTTTTTTATCGAGATTATGTAATCGTGTTTTCGCCAAACAGGACCTAGCATCAATCCTCAACTTTAACATAATATATTTATTTAAAAATTATTGCTGCAGTATTTTCGGCATAACCGAGGATCATGCTAAACAATTCGAGGTAGGGTAGGGCCTTAATATCAATAGTTCAACAAGCAAGTTAAGCAAGTTTATCATTTACTTCAAAAACTGTGAAAGAAAACATTATGAGGAAATCGGCATGCCTGAGAGATATTTCTCGACGGCATGTGAAGCCAAGTCTGAGACCAATGGGTGACATAAAAACTCTGACGGTCGCGCACGCCGAGCTTATAGTTTTAGATTACATAGTGGATCTTAGAAAACACTCTCTCACTTCAATCACACACTCTCTCTCTTTCTGTTTTCCACTCTCTTTCTTGGCTGTATTTTAGAAAAATTGAAATCTACTTAAGTAACAAAAATCCTTAGTAATTCACTGACAGACAAAGCACATCCAAAGTCGCTGGGTCTAATGGTCTAGAAGTATGAAATTGTCCCTAAGAGTTCCTCATTTAACGAAAGTGAGCACTGAGGAAGGATTATTGAAAATATCATCCCCGAAAGGGGTTAAATAGGGAACGAAATTTTGTATGGAACTTCGTAATTTTTCTGATCTAAAATCCTAAAACTTTGCCCAGCGCTATTTTGTAAAATAAAATAAAATCAATCAATCTGCCTAGCCTTTTCCCAACTATGTTGGGGTCGGCTTCCAGTCTAACGGGATGCAGCTACAAATATTAGTATTTTACATGGAGCGACTGCCTATCTGACCTCCACAACCCAGTAACTGGAACCGATACCCCTTGATAAGACTGGTTGTCAGACTTTCGGGCTTCCGACGACCCGTAACGACTGTCAAAGATTCACGAATGACAGCCGGGACTAACGGCTTTACGTGCTTTCCAAGGCACGGAGGAGTTTCGGTATGTAAAGATGGTCACCCATCCACGGACCAACCCAAACATGCGTAGCTAATTATAACCTGATGGATCGACCCATGCGGCTGTTATTAATTAGCCACGAGCTCCTCTAAAATAAAATAAAATATTTAAAGTTATTTCACATTGTGAACGCAGCCTTTATTCAAAATAATGTAAATGGTGTCGAAATAAATTAAACTGGCCGAATTATAATGTGACAGCACCTTAGGGAACAACGATAAACTATTACTATTAGCATAAGGAGTATTCTTGTTCAATTAACCTCGTTGGTCGCAAGCGCTACTGGTGAGCACGAGGCCCTGTGGGTTCGATTCCGTGCGGGAGTCGAACCCACCACACGTAACTACCACACATACCAGATCTAGAGACACTAACTTTCACAACCCCTTTTGCTACGCAAAATTGATATTCGGATACCTGGGGACCTAAAACGACCACATTAGCAATTCCACTAAAAGCAATTCATTTCCTGAATTCCCAGCTGTCATTAGTAATTGCTCTAATTTGACATAAAAGCAATTCATAATTTGTGGACCATTTTACGAATGTCCATAGGAAACTGTCAAACAGATGAATTATTCCGTAATATGAATTGCACGCAGATCATATATTGTCAGTTTGTGACATTTTACGATGATTCATAATATTTTCATATTATGATTCTGCAAAAGTGACCGTCTTAAGCCCCAGATGAATTATTCCGTAATATGAATTGCACGCAGATCATATATTGTCAGTTTGTGACATTTTACGATGATTCATAATATTTTCCTATTATGATTCTACCACACATTGGTATTTATTTATAACAGTTTTCCATGACGTACCTGCTTAGCTAAGTACATTTATGCAAAGTTGCTTCGTGATTCCTAGATATTACATGTACTGTATTAATTTAATTGTGATTACTTATTACTTCATATTTATAGGTATGTTGCGTAGGATAACTATTACATCGTGCTCGTACAAATTAAAGAATTTGCTGTATAATAATATAAGCAGCTTTCTTTTTTATGATTAATTATTTAGCTCAGGCTGTTGCAAACGAGCTGGATCATGTCAAAATCAATCTGCCTAGCCTTTTCCCAACTATGTAGGGGTCGGCTTCCAGCTTAACCGGATGCAACTGAATTGGCGTATTTAACATAGAGTGACTCTCTGTCTGACCTCCACAACCCAGTTGCTTGGTAACACGATACCCCTTGGTAAGACTTAATGTCAGACTTTTAGGTTTCTGACTACCCGTAACGACTGTCAAAAATCTACGAATGATAGCCGGGACCAACAACGTGCTTTCCGAGGCACGGAGGGATCTCGATATGTAATGGATGGTCACCCATCCACAAACCGACCGTGGCAAGCGTAGCTTAACCTTCGATCGACCTGTGGGGATGTTATTATTTAGCCACAAGCCCCTCAAGCGTTGCATCGTGTCTATAGGTACGTTGAGCTCCTTAAATTAGGAGTTGAGCTGCTCGATCACTGACTGCGTGCACTGACTGGACAGGCCCACTCAATTTGTGGTTCTTGCCTCAAAAGACCATTTCAGACACTAATCTACATGGTCTTCACATGATCTGACCAAGTTTATGTCTGGACTTTAAAAGAGACTGTGACTTCTGAATTTGTTTCGGCCTTTCTTCTCAGAGTAGTCAGATACGAAACGCCGACCTCATCTAGTTTAAAAATATTGAATGACGTGTAAAAATGTTTGTACGAACCTACTAACAGATATAAAATCATTTATCAAAGTGGGCGCATTTTGTTTGAAAGGTATTGCAAAATTATTAAATGGATTTTAAGAGTAAATGATGCTCCTTTGTGAGAAAAAAATACATGATGTGTAAACAAACTCACAAAAAAACAGAATAGGGGTGTTAAAAACACTTTTAATTTAGAGTTGACCCATTAAATTAATTGTTTGTGGTGCTTTGTCCGGTTAATGCGCTTTGCATAATTAATTTGTAGGCTTAAACACTGACAAACCTAGTGACTGATACCGCACAGAATAATACCGAGTAATACCAGTCCATTCTGTTCGGTAATATAAGAAAAGTGTGGAAAGTCACGAATCGTTACTCTTACAGTACACCACATACCCAGCTCTTCTGTACCCTTCCCTACTTAGAAGTCTGTTTTTTTGGAGTTTGACATTTCAATTAATCTGCCTAGCCTTTTCCCAACTATGTTGTGGTCGGCATCCAGTCTAACCGGATGCAATTTAATACCAGTATGTTACATGCAGCGATTTCCTATCTAACCTCCACAACCCAGTAACTGGTTAAATGATACCCCTTGGCAAGACTGGTTGTCAGACGTTCGGGCTTCTGACGACCCGTAACGACTGTCAAAGATCCTCGAATGACAGCCGGGACCAACGGCTTAACGTGCTTTCCGAGGCACGGAGGAGTCTCGGTATGTAAAGATGGTCAACCATCTACGGACCAACCCCAGCAACCGTAGCTTAACCTGATGGATCGACTCGTGCGGCTGTTATTACTTAGCCACGAGCTCCTCCATTCGCAGTCGGAGTTTGACATTTGCACCTGTCAAATTAGTGTACGAGATTAAAAAACAGCCTTTAGTTTATGATTTCGGTAGGTTTCACGTAATTTTTTGAGGCATTTTTTTCACTTCTGTCCATCAGTTAATATTAGAAATAGATATACTATTTCTAAAGTCTCAGTCAAAAATATTTAAGAAAGAAATAATTTAATGTCTTTGGTCTATGTATTAGAAGTAGTGGAGCTCGTGGCTAAGTAATAACAGCCGCACGGGTCGATCCATCAGGTTAAGCTACGCTTGCCGAGATTGGTCCATGGATTGGTGACCATTTTCACATATCAAGACTTCTCCGTGCCTCGAAAAGCACGTTAAGCCGTTGGTCCCGGCTGTCATTTGTAGATCTTTGACAGTCGTTACAAATCGTCAGAAGCCCGAAAGTCTGACTACCAGTCTAACCAAGGGGTATCGTATTACCCAGTTACTGGGTTGTGGAGGTCAGATAGGCAGTCGCTCCATGTAAAATACTGGTATTCAGCTGCATCTGGTTAGACTGGAAGCCGACCCCAACATAGTTGGAAAAAGGCTAGGCAGATTTTCTGGTCTATGTATTACAGTTTTCTCATTTTCATATTTACTAACGTTTATTTCTGTTTGCGTTGTACTATTTAGTGTTCTACGATAGCGAATACAGATAAGAGCCCACATCAGCCATAATACCGCATCCGGCGCCTCGCCAAGATAATTATAAAACGTTAGATTTTTAATTAAAATAATTGAAAATACCTACATCTATACATATTATAACGGGTGAAAAAGACGCTTATCCAAGCCGAAAGTCACTTGTTATTCCCGTCATTATGATCATTTTTATGTTCTGGACCATACTTGGGAACCTTCTCATTACGGAGATATTGAAGGTCCAAATTCCAACTTAAAAAAAAAAAAAGCTTTAAATGTTATAACTTAATTTAAAAAACCCCCACGAACACTGAACCGTTGCATGCACCCATAAAGAAAATGTTTTGCGTGCGTTGCGTTGCGCACTACCGTAAACAGCGATTTTTTACACCAAAAATAAAAGTCGTTTCCCAGCAATTATTTTGGTGCAATTTTACTTAATTACCCGACTACGGCGAAGCAAAAAGGACGGTTATGATTTTGACCGGTATGTATGTATGTATGAATGTTCATCTGTTCCCTCATATCTTCTAAACCAATACTCCCCTACAATACTCCCTAGTTCCCTCATACTCATCACAATTTGACAAGTGAGGTATCGTTGGAAGCCTCTTGATCGTCCGCTGGTTATAGGCCATGTGACGTCACATTAAATTAAAAATGGCGCCCTCTAGAGGACATAAAGTCACGAACGGAGGACGTAAAGTCCGTTGAAAAAAATATTGTTTAATCGTGCCATGTTAGGTATCAAATGAAAGGGTTTAATGAGCACATTTCAAATATATATATATATATTATAACCGCAAAAGAATTTAAAAAAAATTATTTAGTAATAAAATATAAAACCGTTGTTTATACCTTTTTAGTCGTAGTTGGGTTTTAGTTTTTTTTTATGTATAGAATGCGTAGTTGACGGCTATGTGATGGGTCTTTTTACACCTGTATGTATGTACCTACCTACATAAATAAATAAAATATAAATTATCGGATATCAAATGGAGGAGGAGCTCGTGGCTAAGTAATAACAGCCGCATGTGTCGATCCATCACGTTAAGCTACGCTTTCCAGGGTTGGTCCGTTGATAGGAGTCCATCTTCACATATCGAGACTCCTCCGTGCCTGGAAAAGCACGTTAAGCCGTTGGTCCCGGCTGTCATTCGTGATCTTTGACAGTCGTTATGGAGCGTCAGAAACCCGAAAGTCTGACAACCAGTCTTACCAAGGGGTATTACCCAGTTACTGGGTTGTGGAGGTCTGATAGGCTGTCGCTCCATGTAAAATACTGGTATTCAGCTGCATCCAGTTAGACTGGAAGCCGACCCCAACATAGTTGAGAAAAGGCTAGGCAGATTGGTTATCGGATATGAAATCTCTTTGGCTACAAAGTTGGCCTTCTGACTCATAGCTAACAGCTGATACACTAAAACAACAGTTTACGGTTGATTCATAGTACTCACGTTAAATACAGTAATGACACAGTTTGTTAAAACATACTCCTTGCTATTGTGGCGGCATCTACATCGCCACATGCGAACTACGCATCACGCTGACGTCACGCGAAATCCTGTATCACGCAAACAGCGTTTACCGCGCGTTTATATTACTTCCCGACATCAATCATCGGGCAGGGACAAGACACGACACCCGTCTGGTAGGAGGATCCTCCCTTTTCTATGGAGAATGAGTGAACTTTACACTCTGTCCCTCATACCTCTACATTATCATGTTTTTGTTACCTACAGTGCGTTCAATATAATTTGTCCCGTGACGCGAGTGGTAGCACTGAATTATGCAGCCTTAGTTTCAATACTAATAGAGTTCAAAATGTTGACTGACAGAACAGACGGTGTATTCTGTAATAAGTGAGCAGTCAATCCCTAGCGTCAGGTGGAGCGACAGCTCACTTTAAGCTCACTTCACCTAAGTTTTCACGTTGAGGTGTTTACAGAATAGACCGGCTGTCATCCCATCCGATATTAATAATGATTGACACTATTGACAGCTCACTTCACGTAAGTTTTCACGGTGAGATGTTTTATAGAATAGCACTACCAGTACTAGTAACCAATCACATGTACAGTCACGGACTTTAATTGATAAGCCACCTTCAAACTTTTCAATTATACAGTTTCATACATTCACGAGATTGCACGATTAAACACGAACTCAAACCGCACGCTCGTAAACAAGATGACAAATAAATTACTTATAATCGGAAATAGTCTTATCCATAGAGGTCGACTAATAAGTTCTCAATGATAAAAATAAATAAAATGTTGCATTAAGGTTATCCAATCTATTTGATACTGACCTCCTTTGAATCAGAGCTAATTAACTCGGTTATTCTGAAAACATAACTGAAAACAGTGACAGTTGAAATGTCGATGTCAGAGACGTTAATTTCGAAGTTGCCGAAATGACTATTAGTGTTTCTCCGTATGCTAACGTTACCATATCCACGCTTTAAAAATCGTTGCTAGGTTACTGTTGCTAGACCTACAATTGGTTGACTTTGGGTAGTCACTCTGCTGTCAAGTTTGTAGTTCTGGCTCTCAGGTTAGCCAACCGGTAAAGTTATTAAATATAATTTTCTTCTACTAATACGAAGACATTATGACTTTCCATGTCGGGAACCGAATAAACCCGATTTGCATTACACGGCTAAAATACGAACAGTGCCAGATGGCTCATCAATTAAAGTCCGTGACTGTACATAGCCAAGAAATAGTCCAGAATCCACATACACAAGCCAGAGAACAATGACTCATACTTATTATACTCGATTTATTCATAAGTTTTTGCTACCGAACTCGATTATGCAAATATTATGCGAACATTCGTCCCTAAGATTGAAAAAAAATAAACAATAGATTCCAAAATATGTACATTGACTTTTGAAATAGAACTCGTCAAGGATTCTTGATTTTTTTGCACTGCACATAAGTATTTGTACAGACATCTAACATGGTGATGAGATAATCTGTAATATGTATGCCCGACAGAAGACATTGCTTATTCATTGGAATTCCAATGGAATTTAAATGATCTATAATGTTGACTTTAGACTTTGATGGAAACAAAGTAAGTATGTAAGATAGTTTCGCTCGTTTACGGCTCTGTTCAAGCACTTGACTTATATGGCAACCTCGCAGTTTCGATATTTTAATGGATAATATATTATAGTTAATTGATTCAGGCGTGACTTTGATCTACGTCTATTGTATTGGATAATATATGTATGTATGTAAAGTTTGAAATCATTACAAAACAATAGGCTGGTTTGGTTGCCAGCGTAGCGACTACGAAATTATGAAAATTGCTTTCAAGAGAAAGGCCTACGAAGTCTACGGGATGAGCTACGGCTGCTAGGAAGTCTACGGGATGAGCTACAACTGCTACGAATTCTACGGGATGAGCTACGGCTGCTACTAAGTCTACGGGATGAGCTACGACAGCTACGAAGTCTACGGGATGAGCCACGGCTGCTACGAAGTCTACGGGAGGAGCTACAACTGCTACGAAGTCTACGGGAGGAGCTACAACTGCTACGAAGTCTACGGGATGAGCTACGGCTGCTAGGAAGTCTACGGGATGAGCTACGGCTGCTGCGAACTAAACTACGAGTCTATTGCATCTAGGGCAAAAATCATATTTTTACTTTTTTTTGGTTAAGTTTAGATTTATACTTACATACAGATGAAATCAGAAATCAGAAATATTTATTTGTGATACATAGGTAGGTACAGTGGTTGGACATGTTTTAGGTTAATGAGCGCTATGATCAACCTATTAAAGGCATACAAAAAGAATTAATTACAATTATCACATGCAAATAAAGAGCTTACTCGTTCTAAACTACAAGTCAACTACATAAATGACTGTATTATTTTAATAAAGGAACAAAAGTCAAAATAATTTGTTAGGTAAATGTCAAAAATAATTCAGATTTAAATAATTAATTATGATTTATGATTACAATATAGTCAAAGAAGCAAATTACATTACATTACAAAAATTAGATTAACATGTCAAAATTTATCTGATAAAAAATCCGAATACGCACGCCTTTTTCTCATGGGGTTAGGTAGACACGTCAGCTACTACTATTAATTCTTAAATATTATTGATACTTTTGTAAGTATTGTATTTATAATATTCGTAACGAAGTACTGAATAAACCCTGGTGGCTCCATCTATTTACCGAGTAAGGAATCATTATCATTTGCGATTTTAAGCAATGTAATTTTTTATTAGTATACTTAGGTACTTTATTTTATCAACATCCGTAAACAATGCTGGGAATAAAATAATGATTAGGTATGTTTCCAATGATAATTACTTATTATGCAGATTATCCATACAACAAACAATTTATTCATTTGCAATGATTTCATTGACTTGTAGGTATCAGGGATGATAAGGAGCTCCGTAACCGTAACCGAAAGTATCGGATATCCGAAATAAAAATCTATCCGTAACCGTAACCGGATCCGACATAAAAGTTTCGGATAGGGGTGGAGTCTAAATAAGACACGTTATGCCAGTACAGTACAGTATGTACTACAATCAGTCATAATATAATTACATAAATGACTGATTGCAGTAACAAATTATAACATAATTACAAAAAAAAACCGACTTCCAAAAACAACACTCAAAACTGAAAAATAACTTTAATTTTGGAAGTCGGTGTCTTTGCTTTTCAATTTTCGTTTTATGCCACCGACTTCCAAAATTAAAGTTATTTTTCAGTTTTGAGTGTTTTTTTTGGAAGTCGGTTTTTTTTTTGTGAAAAAGTTTTTATTTTTTCACTTTTTAGCTGTGGTACCTACCCCACACAAATTCGAATACCACTAGCTGATGTAAATAACAGTGAAGGAGTAAATGAAGACATAGTCTAGATAAACTAATTGGGAAAAATACGTAATATTGAAGCTAACTCAAAAACTACGCAAGCAAAGTTAATATTTATATGGGACTACCTCGGAAGCATGACCTACCATACAAAAAAAGAATCTTCAAAATCGATTCATAATTGGCGGAGTAATCGCGTAACAAACATACAAAAAAATAAAAAATTACATACTGACGAATATTGAGAACCTCCTCCTTTTTGAAGAAGTCGGTTAAAAATAAGGTCTTATTACCTATTTATGTTTCACATTTACAATTTATTAAAAACCTAAGTATCCGTTACCGAAGCTATCCAAAACTAACCGAAAATCCAGATCCGAAATTCCATACCCATAACATCCCTAGTATTTTTTAAATTGTAACTCATTCTTGCTATTATCACTTACAATTTGAGAGCAAAACAATTAGGTCACGTAATCTATGAGTTCTCTTAAGAACTCTCAGCGGTTAGTAATCATTTTGTACTCGTAGTCCATCTGTTTGTTCTCAACTGCTTACTATAAATTTTAAGTTATCGCTACCTAAGTACCTACATAATCATAATTTGCAAATATCTAAGCTATAATAATAAAACACCTAAATAAAATGTTGATAGTGTACAATTTACGATACCCCGATTTATTTGATAGATTCCATATACCTAGCCGTTTCCAAACTATGTTGGAGTCGGCTGCAGCTGAATACCAGTATTTCATATGGAGCGACTGCCTAACTGACCTCCACCCCAGTAACTGGGTAATACGATACCCGACTAGTTGTCTGATTTTCGGGCTTCTGAAAACCCGTAACGACAGTCAAAGATCCACGAATGACGGCCGTGACCAACAGCTTACGTGCTTTCCGAGTCACGTAGGGTTCTTGGTATATAAAGATGGTCACCCATCCATGGTCCAACCGCGGCAAGCATAGCTTAACCTGATGGATCGACCCGTGCGGCTGTTATTACTTAACCACGAGCCCTCGATTTTTATTAAACAGTAAAAAATTAAACTTTACCAATTTACCTACAATATACAGGCAAAAACCATTTATCTTCGTTACTTAGAGTAGGCGAGGTTTAGTAAATTAATGGGATTAATTTGAATTTAATTAAATAATTAGCTAAAACAGACATATGCAGGTGTACCTACCTATACAGGGTGTTAGGGTAGACACCGTTATCCTTGAAACTAGTGGTTTGGTGTCATCTATAATATACTTTTTCTATGGGATCAACCTTGAAAGTAGTTTCAAGGATAACGGTGTCTACCCTAACACCCAGTATAAATGTGGCTAAGTAATAACAGCCGCACGGGTAGATCCATCAGATTAAGCTACGCTTTCCGGGGTTGGTCCGTGGATGGGTAACCATCCTATACATATCGAGAACCCACCGTGACTCGGAAAGCACGTTAAGTCGTTGGTCCCGGCTGTCATTCGTAGATCTTTGACTGTCAAAGATGCGAGTAGTAGTCAAAAGCCCAAAAGTCTGACAACCAGTCTTACCAAGGGGTATCGTGTTACCCGGTAGTTGGGTTGTGAAGGTCAGATAGGCAGTTGCTCCATGTAAAATACTGATATTCATTAGCATCTGGTTAGACCGGAAACCGACCAGAAAAAAGTAAGGGAAAAATCGAAGCAGATTGATTGCTAATGTAACTCTGTTTGATAACCCCTAAAAATTTGAATAAAATTTGACACACGTATAGACCGTGGCCTGGGTTAGGTACTAGGTGGCATAGGATACTTTTTATGCCTGTTATTACTACGTTCCCGTGGGAAAATTCCAAACTGCGGGCAAAGCCGCGAGCAAAAGCTATAGTACCTAATACCTTATTCCGTTCGTGAAACATGAGAAAAAAAACTATAGTGTACTATCCCGGCTCGGGTAAAATGTAATTGGTTGGTTTTTCATCCCGGAATTTCTCAGTAGCAACCCGAAGTCTGGATTTGTGCCCGGTTGATGGCAATAGGCTCGCCCCCTATTACATGTAACAACATGTATTATAATAACTATGTTTAAATTATATATATTTTTTATATTTATATAGATAAGATAATGCTTTACGTGTGTATGTATTTATTGTATATGTAAACGGTACACCACTGACTACCTGCAGTATTGTCTCTCTTCTTACTTTAATCCATCCAAAGGTTGTCTGTAAAAGATCGGTTTTAGCAATAAGACCGCCTATTGTGTCAACCTATGTAAAATTTTCAAATTTATGTCTGTAATTTTTATGGTGTACATAATATCTATCTATCTATCTACATGGGACTTAAACATAACTGCCGCGAATCGGCAAACGTAAGGTAGGACGCTCTCAGTCTAGGTAGAACTACGATCTTCGCAGGGTGGCTGATAGCAGCTGGATGAGAGTTGCCAAGAATCGAGCTGAATGGCGTGCAATTGGAGAGGCCTATGTCCAGCAGTGGACTGCTGTAGGCTGATGATGATGATGATGAAACATAACTGATGAAATGTGTGTGTACACGTCTGCCTAACCCTGCCTACAGGTGTGGTGTTATTTGTACATAGTATTACAAAATTAGTCAGTCATCAATGTTTCGTTGCGGGGCAGATTGCCTATACAGAGTGTATCGTAAAGACTAATGTAAATATATCGTCACTTTAGGTGAAGGTTGCCGTTAATTTGGACGAGCACTTGGGCTTGTTTGTTGCCCAAACAAAGAGTGCTTCAATTTCAGTGATAACGTTCAAGCTTTGTAATTTGTCTACACGTCGCTATAGAACAGGAGATTATGAAGAACCAGCTGAAATATTTAGGCAATTCACCATCTATAAGTGAAATGATTCTCGAACATTGTTCAACTATGCAATTGTAAATCAATGATACGTAAACGAAGCAAAAGGAAAGGAGTAGGTAAGGTTCAGACCAAATAAAAAGCCAAGACAGAGCGCTGCGAACAATACAGTGAAGCATGCCAAAACTACACCACCGCTCTGTGTATACACGCTCAAACGCACACATTTACAACCATTTACAATCAAACTACACCAAAATATGTGCACACATGTTTACGAAACCGGCATCACGTCACTGTTGATAGCGCTGTCTTGGTTTTTTATTTGGTCTGAGAGGTAAAAATCGTAGCAGGTGGTATTCTGTAGTTTCAGCCTACCCCCATGGGAAGAAGGCGTAATTTTATGTATATGTAAATAAATGATAGTTATATTTTAATAGCTGCGCCCCGCGGTTTCACCCGCGTAATTCTCGATCCCGTGGGAATATCGGGATAAAAAGTATTCTATGTCCTATTCCGAGTCATGGTCTACCCCTGTGCCAAATTTTATCCAATTACGTTCAGCCGTTTTAGTGTGAAAGCGTAACAAACAAAAATTTAAACTCACTTTCGTATTTAATCCTATGTCCTATTCCGGGTCATGGTCTACCCCTGTGCCAAATTTCATCCAAATCCGTTCAGCCGTTTTAGCGTGAAAGCGTAATAAACAAACTCACTTTGCTATTCATAATATTATATAGTTAGGATTACATTACTAGGTAGAATTTGGCGTTTTAGATTTGGTAAAGTGCTGAAAATTATTTAAAAGATTTTTCTTTTCGTAATCTAGCATTTTCCCAAGTACGTTGGAGTCGGCTTCCAGTCTAACCGGATGCAGCTGAATACCAGTTATTTTTCCGACTACGGCGGAGGATTATTTTACATGGAGTGACTGAAAGATTTTCCTTCTCTTTTATATTATATTACAAGTGGACAGATTTACCAAAAACTTGTTTTGGATAAAACAAGGTCTCAAAGTGGCTGCGCATACGTCTGTTTTCCGTATTTACATTTGGCACTATTAGAAACCGCCATCGGCTTAAGTTTGTTGGTTCATTATAATTATAATTAGTTTTGTAAAACATTTATCTCCGAAACAAACCCATTACTTGAAACTAGACTCACGACAATCTAAGTCCATTTTGACAGCTATAAAAATGCTTTGTGTAGCGATGATAAAAAAAATTGGTTTCTTATAAACTGATTCTCGAGACATATCGATTGATCATACTTAGAGTTTGTAATCGACGACATACCTTCATTGCTTAAAACTGTTTCTCAAGGCATAACGTTTTATTTCATGTACGAGAAGGAATCGTCAAAACGGACTTCTTAGATTGTCGCGAGTGTAGTGTGGCTTGAAACACATTTTAATTAACTCTAAAGCTGTAATTTTAGGTGTCTTTGGTCTAAAAATCCTTGGCGAGGATTAATGGTTTCGGTAGTCCGTTATTCCATTTTTCAGGAACTAGTTTGTGTTCATTGTATTCCGATATAGGTACGATTAAACTTCAGAATCATAATCAAGTGGTTGAATGGCGGGTCACGGGCTCGATAACCGTTTGGGGCAATTTACAACTATCTACAAAATATTTGTTTTCTGGTCTGGCTGAAAGAGAAGTTCAACTTATATATTTCATTTTAAAAAAATTGGCTAATCTTACCCAGTAGGTACTTTTCTTTGTTTATATCCTGGTTATTTACCTATCTACTTACCTGCTTAGTAGGTACTTAGTTATCTACCGAAACGACATTTCAGTCACAAAACTCGGAACAAACGGTAAATCGAACCGAACTCTTAATGAGCATTACCTACATGACTTAGTAGGTATGCTTGGTACCACAGTATAAATAAGTAAATCGAATCGAATTCGAAATCTCAGTGTATATCAGTACACTACAGTATCGAGTGCGCGGCAGGTACGCACGGACATGTGTGATTTATCTACCGAGCGGCCGTAGGTTATTATTTCAAGGTCACTGCGGAGATATAATACTGTTCCTTTATTATACTGTGCTTGTATCTAAGTAACTATGCAATGAAGGATGGGCACTTAATCAATTTATTAGTAGGTACCTACCACATCACTACAATAAAGTAGGAAACACATAGGTACTGCTAGGTACTATAATCAATAATCTAGTCGCGTAGTGATTATGAAACTCACCTACCTTATAATAGGTACAACAACCATCGTAGACTGTCATGATTAAAGATTCTCCCCCACAGGTGCGTTTTTGTTCATGCGATAATACTCGCAACGCTGCGTTATTACGATATCTGTTTTCAGGTACATTTTGTATTAGGACGGTCACGAAGTTACACACTGCTGCAATAGTAAACAATAGGTGCCAATTTATAGGAGTCAGACGCACGGTTTCTCCCTACTACGATATTCCGTTATGTGTTATTAGAACATTTTGTATTAAGACGCATGCGATCTTACACACACCTGCGTTATTATCGTGCGATAAAAATGCCCCTATGGTGTAGAACACGTTAGAAATATCGCACGATAAAAACGCAGCTGTGTGCAAGGAGTGGACGCATTATCGTATAACGCTTGCGCTATCATCGCGCGATAAAAACGCGCTGGTGGGGGAGAGGCTTAAGATCTGACAACATGTAATTACTTATACTTATACATTTATATTCAAATCTATATAACAGAATTTATTCAGTTATTTATTTAAGAACATTACGAAATAAAGAAGAATTTGAGCTATTGCATAATCACCCTTATCGCATTTGAAATAACATAAAAAAAATTAAAACTCGATATCGGGTCCTACTATATTTTTATAATGTGAGCACACTATTTCACTATATGACAGAGTGACATCTCCGAGCAAATAAGAACTTATTCTATATACCAGTGACCCCAAATTGGAACGATAATTTGTTAATTTAATAGAGAAAAAAAACATGAACTCGTGACCGAACGCTAAAAACCTGCTTATCTCTTATTTGGTAAGAGGTGAGATCAAAACATCAAACGTGCTGTTACTGTGTCACAAATCTGAAAGATTAATGTATTATACAACATTATCAGTAAGTACTTAGTACCTACCTACCTCGCTGCATATGGCCATACGTACCTACGCAAACATAAATACAGATTTACCGAAATTGAGAATATAGTGCAAACGTGCTTAACAAAATGTCTAAAGTGAATGTTCGAATAAATTTTGTTTGCAATACCTACTATTAACTTTGTCTTAAGATATAGGTAATTAATTATTTTTAGCTTCGATTTTGCTTGTTATTTAATGTTATCAAAATTCTGTAAATTTTTGTACCTATTTTATATTTTTACGCCGTTAACGGCAAAACGGAGATCTCTCTACCTACTATAGTTATAACACCTATTTTTACTCCTATGTTTACATATAAAAACTTTAACTTTAACTTTTACTCTATAATGTATAAGTAAGCTGTGATTTTTAACACTATGTAGCCCAATGTAAGCGTGTTGAACTTAGAAAGGTGTGCTGCCATCGTGCGTGAGGAAGTTTTCTTATAAATGAGTGCAAGTAAATAAAGTGCAACAAAGTGCAAAAGTTTATAAACAACAAGCCTTATAACCTCAGAGCAATAAGGTAGGAATCCGTCCTTACAAGTGCAAGTAAATAAAGTGCAAAAGATTTTAAATAACAAAGCTTTCGAGCAATCAGATAACAAAAAACTCGACTCAAGACAGTGAAAAGTAAATAAACCTGCATTTTCCCTTAATGCCTTTTTCTCAATTTGAGACAAAATGAAAGCAATAATAGCGTGAATTAGTAAATCAATCAAAAATCGCCAAAATATTTAAAACATTGAACACATAACAGACGAACAGAGATAACACGAACAGATAAGTGCGGTGAACGTCTTGATAGAAAAACAACTAACCTCTTGCATATAAAACGGATGATTCGACGCATACATCCTTTTACATGGCCTCCCATACAACATGTTGAAGGTTTTGGGCAAATAAACATAATCTTTCAGCGCAGTCCTATCATGAATCAATTGCTTTGATTTGAAAATCCCATCCTCCCCAGTCGCACATAAACTTTTTGAAGTTCCACTCGCATCCGTCACTTTGGCAAACACCATCCCTTCGGGGCAACATTTAGTAACACAGCTACCACTACACTTATTATCCGATTTAACTACCAATCTTACAAAAGTTCGATTTACATCTAATTCACACATAACGTAAGACTGATAAGTTAGAATAACTAAAAGTTTGAGTAACATATGGTCGGTTGATACGATGATTTTTATAAGTTTAGGTACCGTTTGTGTCCGACGGCTGCACAATATGAACTGTTGCGGGCGCTTGTAACTTATCAAAAGTATTGACGACAGGATCGTGTAACATTAACGTACAAAGCGTTGGGAGGTGGTGAATCCTAGGTACCTATTTATTAATCTGTTATGGAAATTGATATCGTGTCATGTGCTAATTGGAATGTGACAGGCGTTTTGGTGAGCTCATCGATGAAATCAAATTTGAAACGTATACAGAGTGTTACATCCAGGACTTGGTATTTTTTTGAGAAGGTAGGATCAAACAAATGCGTTGTTATGACTTTTAAATACCTACTAACAGTAGCTAATGCATACTTCAGAATGGGTTATTTTTTTATGCTATGGCAAGGGGATAATCAACAAAACAGAACGCTACCTGATAAGATCCTCAAAAAAAATCCTTCAAAATAAAAAAAACTAATAAGTATAAAAAAAACACAAAAACATAAAATATGTAAACTCAATTATTTATGAGACCATAAAATTTGTAGCTAATAAGAGTTTTATCAACGAAGAATATTGACAAGTCGTTAAAAATGCGATGACCCTACACGATACTGATAGGACAAATAAAACAAGAAATATAAATGATAATTTTAATACTGTTAAAATTCAACAATACGAAACATAAGAAATAAAGACTATACACACAAGGAAATAATCTGTAACAAACTATACTCTTATTACAAGATGAAAGTTAGAAATAGAAACTTAAAACAACCATGATAATAATAAGACTATTTACAAGTAAATGCAACATCGTAAGTACATACAAAAGTCATTCGGATACAAAAAAAAGTTTAATACAAATTGTAAAATTTTTCATCTCAACATTTTTATGATATTCTTTAAAGTCATTTAATAGATATTAAAGGATTAATGAATATAAACTTGAATGCAGGCGTCTCTACGCATTTCCTCGTTCTAGGTACCGGCGCACCTGCGTGCATATTACTATCGTGTGCAGCTATCTAATAGCGAACTATTTACAACTATATGCTGAAGTAGTATTCCAAAATCTTTGCGATTCAACAACAGTTATGAAATATCTAGAAGAATATGGCAAAACTACATTTATAAATAAGTATAGTGAGAAATCTAGTCCTTAATAAGTACACACTAATTAAACGGAGATCTAACTTGTCATGTCCACTCAATACACTATATTTCCACAGCGTCAGGGAACACATGGTCCAGGTAAGCCTGGTGACCGTAACTTTGCAGTGGTTTCGGTCGCTCCTTCTTCGTATTCAAAGTTACGTTCCCAGTGCTACACTTGTTGAACCTCGAAGCTATTTCCCTGACCTTTCCTGGCCGAGGCCTGAATTCTTCCTCAAAATCCTGCTTCATATTCCCTTCTGTGAAATCTTCAAAAGACCTCTCTTTCTCTTTTGTGCCTTTCCAGCTACGATAAGAAGATCTTTTGTTATTCTGAAAATCCTTTTCAAAGCCATTCTGGTTCTTTCTATCGTTCTCCTTTCTTCCAGAATTATTCCTGTCGTACATTCGGGAATAATTTTTGGTATCTTTATGTTCGTTGTATTTTTGTGCATTTTGATTCATCGAATCTGTACTTCTAACTTGACCAAAGTATGGGTCTTCGGAGTATTCAATATCATTATTTGTTTTGCAGATGTAGTTTTTGTTGTTCTTGTCGTTACTTTTGTTGGATCTTCTGGCTTTTGGTGGTCCTGTTTTGAAAGTGGAGAATCTTTCGTAATCATTATTGTTAATCTCGTTGGTGATGCTATGGGGGTCGAAGGCGTGAGTTCTTTGGTGAGTTAGCGGCTTCGATAAGGATAAATATTTAGGCGGCTCTCCGTGCTTATTAATCGTTATTTCGTACTGAATGTGCGGGTCTAATACCGCATATACATTCTCTTTGGCTTCTTTCTCCAGCGACGTTAAAGCTGCCTAGAAACGAAAGAAAAGATGATTTAATAAAGATTGGCAGTCAAAATATTAAAAGTTTTAGATGCACTGGGACGAGAATTGCTTAGAGATAGTACGAGGAATGTTATAAATAACCATATATCAGTTAGACATAAGCCTCAATCACGAAATTGTGATCGTGTTGGTTTTTTAAACATTGCTATTAGTGGATACAAACATGAGTGCTGCTGCAGATCTTTTTAATTATTATTATCGTCTCTTAGCCACACTTATACATAAATAGTGAAAAGGCTATGTCTTCAGAGCCAAGAGCCAAGACTCATATACGTCCTAACTTAATAAATATTGTCATTTTTTAAGTCATTGCGCTCATTGTATCGCTATCCATATTTGGCAGCCTACAAATCATTCCTAAAAATTTTGCTAAAAATACACAATATCAAATGCTCTGTAGAACTATTAAAACAAAATTCCTGCAAGAGAAGTATCGTGCACACACGCACAGGCCCCTTGTGATTCGTGCTGTGCACTCAAGGTAATTAGACATCGTTCTAGCTGTGAATCATCGACTTATTTAGTAGTATTTATTGTGGTTCGGACAGGTTGAACACTTTTTGTTAATTACCCACACCTAGTGCGTTGCTGGGTTAGTTTAGAAAGTGAGGTATGTGTGGTTTCTTTTGATGGTTTCGTGTGTGTCATGATGTTTCTTTATCGTTGTTTAGTTGGGTTTTTGTAGGTATATGCAGAGAGCATATACCTACAAATAGCAACTCTATACGTGGGCAGGAAATCCTACTTTGGAGGCGCGGTAAAAAAAATTAGGAAGTGCCGTTTAATGAGCACAATAATGATATCGTCCTGCGTTTAAACCTAATGTAATATATGGTTGCAACTCCTGGCACACCTGCAGTGAAGACTTGTCGAGAATAATTTTGCATAATTAAACTTTTCCATAGAAATCAGCAGTTGCTGATAATAATAAAATACTCGTAAACAATTACTAGTTTGACAATAATGAGTGCACTATTTATTCCTGATATATTCATCACGTATTTCAATCAGAGACCCAAGAAGATCAAGAGATCATCAAGAAGAATATAAAAACAATCTAGATTCAAAATTCCAGTGATAACGATAACATATTTGTCCACATGTTTCTGAGTAGTTTATTTTATTTGTCAACTAACTAGTTGGCAAGGGAGTGGCCTTGGATTTGATAGCTAATAGTTTGGTTAATAGATATATCCCGTTACTCTCCCAATTAATTGACTATTGTGACGTCATATACATACAGCTTGTCTCTATATAAAAATTGCTGTGTTTTTCTGGCTTTATCAACAAAACGTATCAAAGCATTCCTTGAAATCCAAATTGGATCACAAATTCCATTGATCATAATATACATATTCCCAAAATGACGTTGTACGACCTCTACAATTCATAGAAACTGAGTTCTTATATTAATTAATCATGATTAATAGCCGTGACCAGAAGGCACCAAGGATGTATCATGTAAACATAAAAACTATAAAAGTAAACAACGCCATTTTGGGAGCACATTATTTTATATTGTAAACGGATAATAAACTAATTTTGATATTTGGTTCCCATGGTAAAGGGGACTTTATTTAAACTTCAATGCTCCATCGCATATCAGTCAAAGAATTTGAATAACAGAATCAGCAGGTTGAAGTTATCGTGGACTGGTCATGTTTGCGAAAGAACGTTGGCGCAGATGAGTCTTCGAATGGACGAGTTTTCCGTTAAACGACATCGGGATGGGATCCTATGTGGAACAAAGATCTGACCAAAAACCTCACCAGGGTAGGTTGGCTGCCAACCAGGATTTGACTAATTGTAGTCTACTATAGGCCAAGCGGTTCCCAAACCTTAGGTAAGATAGAGGAACGGTAACGACTCTACGGCAAGATGTGATCTCTGGTGGGAGCTGCTGTTTAAACACCCTGAGAGCTTTATCAAGCCATCTGAGGGCCAAGACAAGAGACAGTCGCTTCCAAAGCGTGTCGTATTTCTACAACGACTTTCAACAGGATTGACAAGCTCTTCGATAGCTTATGTCAGTCGTTACATTTTTGACTTTTCCATCATTGTTATCGCTGATAGAATGTCACTTTGTCGAGGGCAAAACAGATAGACCGTGAATCATAAAAATAATAATCCCATATTTTTAAACAGATAAAGTTACAAACAGACCTCCTTTGTAAACATTGTAGTAGAACAGAGAGAACAAAGTGAATGATAATAATAATCACAACACGCGTAAAATACAATGGGGACGTACTTGTGATAGTATCGATTTCGTAACAGATCCGATTAAAAGAGTGTTGTCAATAACATATGCTGCAGAAAAGTAATACGGGGAATATAATTATGAAAATGGGATTTCAAGAGAGGAGAAAATCTCATGGAAAGGTGCTAGATCTCGTAAGAGAGTAGATACACTATATTTCTTGGGTGCCAGTTACATGTGTGCGAGCTGCCCCCTTTAGTTATACTTAGTTATGTCACAAAAACCGTGTCAGATCCGAAAAGGGGCACGTAGATACCTACTGACTGCACATAGATAAAATAATATTATCAAAAAGTAGTAAAAATACTTATTATTAATGTACAAAAAGCTATTGCTGTCTAAAATTCACGTTTTCAGTACCAAAATTACCCCACTTTAATACATTTTTTGCAAAATATCAACAGAGATCATAATTATGATTTGTAGACCCGGTACACAATGGCCGCTGGCGCCCCTTGTACAAGCAGGTAACTCCCCATTAAAAAAAATTAGGTATTAATTCTTTTTTTTTCTGAAAATGACCACAGTATGTAAACGGCTCTGATCACGATACCTAACAAAACCCTTACGAATCGCACAGGGTTTTTCTTAAATGTTGTATACGCTATGCGTGGTGTATACATTTGGACACTGTCGTTTACATGATGCTGCACGATGCATAACCTGCGGATGTGCCTGTAACATGTATCGTGTTCAAGCACCTAAAAATAGAGTCAGTAACAGTTCTCCGAATTCCGGCTCTTATAGAGCTTTTACCTACTATAGTAAATTGTCACTATCAGGAAAAAACAGAAAAAATTCATAAACGTGAAATGAATTTTATCGATAACATGTTTTTTCGTGTAATGTTATCAGTGTGTGGTGTAAAGTTGTAATTAATTCGGGCGTTGAGAGGATAATGTACGACATGACATGCTTTATCTTTATCGTAATCTAATGGTGCAGGAAATCCAATATCAAAATTATCGTGCCTGTTAGAGCGTGTCCACACGAAACTTCCTGGTGGCTTGTTTCATATAATTTTGGAGCTGTTCAACGCAAGAAGACACGCACGAAGACAGAACGCATCGTGTGAACACTCTCTTATGTTTACAAACTAGACCTCACAAACATATCCCGCCATTACCATAGTTTTGTTTAAAGTATTTTGGAGAAAAAATATCATTTATTTCAAGGTCTCGTCACGCAGAGAGTTCGATGAAAACGCATATTTTTCAAGTATTATAACTTTTGTTTTCCTATCGTGTGAAGAGAATTTAATGATGTAGATTATTAATAGGTAGTTTAGCGCGATGTCCATGGTAAGTACATAGGTTTTAGCATTGTTGACTCGCAAGTCTATTACACCCGCTAACAAATTTTTAAGACTTCAACCGAAAGTCAAGTGGATACTAAAATAAATGACTGAAGTCAAGTTGCGAAGAAAAAATAATGATAGAGGACATCGCGCAATATTCCGGGGCAGTTTGGTTAGTACATGCGTGCAGTCACACCTGTGCGCGTAGGTCACACGGTGGTGGGGGGCTGCAGCACCACGGCCGCGCGCCGCACCTGCAGCGCGCCCGGCGAGTAGCGCGCGCCGCCGGCCGGGCCGGCCGGGCCCGCCGGGCCGGCCGCCAGGCCGGACGTGATGCCGGCCAGCGAGCCGGAGCCGGCGCCGGCCGGCGGCAGCGGCCGCGGCGCGTCGCGCGGCGTGTATACTGCGTCCGCTGGTAACGCTGCTTTTTCGCTGTAGACAAATGACATGATGTATAGAACTATACTCAATCTTATTTGGTAGCCAAATTATAACTAGATTTTTGAATTTTGGAAGGAAGTTTCGTTAAATATAAAAATGCTCACCTATCTAAATCTTCAGTCTTATATTCCACGCTTTCTGCAAAAAAACAAAACATTTATATTAGTACGACTTCAACGTATTTATTCTGTTTTATTTTTCTAAAACATGCTTGGAAATTCGAGCATTATTTTGACAGCCTTCTTCGAGATAAATCGAAAATGCTTTACTGATCAAATACATGCGAGCCTGGCTGACAATGTTATGATAGTATGACAAACCTTATCCACCGTGGTTTCCTCACGATGTTTTTTTCATCGTTTGGAGAGCAGTGGTGATGAAATTATTTAAACAAAGTAAAGCGCCTGTCTGGGTGCCATTCGAACCCTGCACGACCTAAACTCGTACGTCGGGACCGTACCACTAGGCCCCGGCTCCCTTGCTTGACTTAGATTCACGTAATTATGTAAAAAAGTACAACATACCTCGCCGTCTCCTGCACCTGATGATGAGACACAGCACGATGACCAACAGCGCCGCGATCACGAGCGCCGCAGCGATAAGCGGCGCCACGTGCGCAGTCTCTGTTAGCGAAAAATTATCTGCGTGAACAAAATTATTGCAACGTTATAACATGCAGTACACAAACAGGCTTACTTGCAGGGTTAAGGCGCGATTACAAGACAAGAGTTTTTCGACACTCGTGTTTTACACTCATCGTGCAAACGAGGAGAATATCTCGACCTTCGAGAGGCGAGACACGCCACTCGAAGGTCGAGAAATGCTCCTCGTGTAAATGGGGCGCAAAGGAAATTAGGGTCTCATGCATTTAAAGATATTGGAATATTGTTAGTTTAAGGGTGTTTCCAAACTGTACGATAAACGAAGGGCGCTTTTCTTTGACCGTATAATTCATAAATTGCGTTGGATTAAAATGGTAGTAACGTTCACTAGTAGGATTAGGTATTGATAACATCCACTAAATTTATTCATGCTATCATGCTTTTAAGATATCTGTCGCTAAACAATGAATACAAATATGTAAATAAAATTAATAGGCGTACTAAGTAGTATTTACATTCGTGATAAAAAGTGTTGATTCTGGAATGGTTCTGGTAGAAAAGCTCATGAGAATTCGACATCATACACGATCATCACTAATCCGTCGGTTAGCGTAGGACGTGTTGCTCAAGTTATTCACCAGAGCTAGCCCTCTCATGGGCCCATCGGAGTTAATTCAATGTCCGCATAATATGACAATTAAAATACCCCAAAAATAAACAGCTGTGTTCTTCAATGAACATAATAAGAGCCAGTTTTTAGCAGGTCTTGGTTTTTATCGTCATCTGTTTCTTTATCAGAATGTATGATCGCCCAGTTACTGGGTTGTGGAGGTCAGATAGGCAGTCGCTCCATGTAAAATACTGGTATTAAGCTGCATCCGGTTAGACTGGAAACCGACCCCAACATAGTTGAGAAAAGGCTTGGCTGATTTATTGGTTCTATACCGGAATCCACTCAGAACGAGCTCAAAAAACAAATCAATTATGAAACAACTCACCATGCACGGTGAGCGAGACGGCATGTGACGAGAATCCCCTCACGTTCTCCACGTGTAACACGTACACCCGCGCGTCTGCTATGCCTGTGTTGGAGATCAGCAGTGTGTAGCGGTAGCAGCCGCCGTCAGTTGCCGGCTCTAGAGTACGGTAGCGACCTGGTGGGAGAAATCAGTTAATTAAAATTAAAAATACAGTAAAAAGTACGGGTTTTGGATCAGATGTATGGACACATGGATAGTTAAGTAGGTTACAAAGGGCGCACCAGGTATTTTCTCTGGTCTTAAATTGAAAGTTTGAGGGGGACAGACAGGCAGTAAATTGATGCAGAAAACCGTGCCTGCGTAGGTCATAAAACAATATTTTGATGTCATGTCATCTTAGTGTCATTAATGTTAATTTGTTTTTGACATCTATGCGGATTGTTTCACGGACACATTATATTAATAGTTTATCGGCTGTAAAAACACACTTTACGAAGCCGTCACCATATTTTACCTGTTATTGTGATTATTTGTTTGTACTGGATCCTATCCGAAAACCTTCTGGTTAGTGAGATACAAAGTATATACAAGTGGTTTACAAATTTTTAAACGTTATTTTTACGACACCAGTTTTAATTGTTCAAACACTCCCACTACCCCTACTCTTGCATGTACAAACGCGGAAATTTGCGATAAACTTCTTTTCACCCTTATGCTCTTAGTAATAATGTTGAAAAGTCGTTCACCGTCTGTGTCCGCGATGGTACCTATAAGAAAAATGATTTGCGTGCTACCGTAAAAAGCGATTTTTCAAACCAATTTTTTTTTTTTTTTTAAACTTTGCCCCACACTAGGAATTTCTTCCTGTATCGTGGGTGCGTTTACAAACATATAAACTCACATACACTAACACCCAGACCCGGAACAACTACTTGCAGATCATACAAATATTTGTTCCGTGCGGGAATCGAACCCACGGCACGTTGCGCAGCAGTCCATCGCTCAGCCACTGCACCAACCGTGTCGTCAAATTCAACTTCAAATTCGATAAAATGCGACTGGTCAATCGTCATCCTGAAGATGCCTCGTTGAAGGTGAAACACGTGTCGATTTCTTACAGGGTTTTATATGACTCTTGAGGAATAGCTAAGCGGAATAGGTTCCTAAATATAATATATCTATGTCTATTGTACCTATTTTGTTTCCCAGCAATATTTTTTACTCAGAGTTACTTAGTTCAACATACAAAATGCGTAGATGACGCTATGTGATGGGTATTTTTACATCTAGTATAATGGTAATTGAGCTGTTTCGTTTTACGACTTTGACGCGTATGAAGTCGTGGACAAAAGCTACTTATACATGGCATACCGATCTGTGAGGGCACGTCGAGGCGCAGACTGCCCCACAGCCAGGCGGCGCGCAGGGGCGGCGGGTCGGCGCACACGGCGGCGCCCACGCGCGCCTCCGTGCCGCTCCACGCGTGCGCCGCGCCGCTGTCCGCGCCCACGGGCGGGCCCAGCACGTTCAGGGTCACTGCTTCTGACTGGTGGTTCCTGAGGATAAACGGTAGAATACATTAGTGCTCAGGGACACGAAGCCGTCACCGTGCCACCACCGCGCCGTTGCTGCCGCGCCTCAAAGCTATGTATATGGAACGTTGCCAGCCCGCTGTCGCGCCGCCATCGCGCCACCACACTGCCAGTATTTTTTAAACGGTTTTTTTTATTCCATCGTCGTCCGCTTGCAAAAGTGCACGCGCTTTGTAAGTGATATGGCAAAATCAAGCGGAGACGACGCGGCGATGAAGCGGCTGCGGCGCGAAAGCGGTGCCGTGTGCCTTTAAGGTTGAAGCGCTAGGGTGGCCCGCGAAATTTAAATTTTCTTACGTTTTTTGCAATTTGCAGGTCAGTATCAGGTTGTATGTTGATCTAAATATTATTAGCGGCCGTAACAAATATGGATTTACAGAATTATAAGCATTAGAATCAGCAATACAACTGTCTAAGTTCATATAAGTGTATTGACTGACGATTTCATGAAATTTTCATTCAATGCACTTACATGAACTTAGAGAGTTGTATTGATGATTCTAATGTTTATAATTCTATAAATCCATATTTGTTACGGCCGCTAATAATATTTGAGCTTCCGCTAACACTGGAAGCCGACCCCAACATAGTTGGGAAAAGGCTAGGCAGATTTAGTTCTATCGGGCTATGATTATATTCATTTGATGACTATATCTCACCTGTCTTCTAGTCCTATCTGGTTGGTAGCCACGCAGGTGTATCGTCCATGTTGATCGTAAGACACGTTGTGCAGTTGAAGCTGAGGCGTCATGGAGATCGGGTAGGCGCCATCTTGAAGAGAGTTTATGCGGGCAGATGACGCTGGGCTGAAAAAAAAAAATGTTAGCAACACAAGCTACTGGTTTGAACGTGGTGATGTAGAAATGGAAAGTCTAATGGAGAAGAGAGTTTACCAAAATGGACTGAAAAATGATGTTAAACTAAAAGGAGAACTTTGAATGAGAAGCAAATGTCATATTAACAACAAGCGGGCTACGTGTCGCTTTCGTCATAAATTGAAATTATATTTATTATAGGACGGACAATATAATCTAACTTTATTTGTAAATTTTATTCTGATTTGAATTTTATTTTAATTCGTTTTGAATTTTATTTTATTTGTGTCATGCAGTATATAACTATTATAATTAATATGAGTCTGTGTTTTCGAGTAACACAGATGGTTTTAATTTTTATTGATCAAACTGAATAAATATAAAGTTGATAAACAACAACCAAAATACAGTTTCGTTTACAAAAATCATAGAAAGCTAGAAACAAACAATAAAGTAACTTACTTGTGATACCACGTGTAGGAGGGCGGAGGGTTGCCATCAGCCTTGCACTCCAACGTGACTTGAGAAAACAGGTTCGCTTCCACCACCGTGTCGGGCCCCACCCACGTCACGCGCGGAGGGTCTGCAAAAACAGTGCATAAAGGTTTAGTTAAAGAATTTCTATCATCACTATCCCGTCTTCAGTTGTCGTGGTGATCAATATTCTTCTCTGTTTGAGAAGAGGCGTTTGCCCTGGGACAATAATAGGCTAGTACTATATTGTTCATCATCACTAAGCCGAAATATGTTCAATGCTGGTTAAATGCCTCTATTTTAAAGGATTTCTCTGTGAACAACTTAATAGATTTGGAATCTGAAACTTTGGAACACGTCAAAGAGTAAAATACATACACTTTATATCAATTTCAATCTTCACTGAATCTGATGTCCCTAAAGAGTTCCTTGCTTGACAGCCGTAGATACCTGAAATATTAACCAAACAGAATGTTAATATTCATGAAGAAATTAGCACCAAGAATTGAAAAGAATTAGCCAAAAAAATGAAACGGTACACCAAAAGATTCTTTCGATGAACTCACCAGAATGATTCCTATACACGGGTGCTAGCATCAGCTTCGCCCCATTAGTGGCGATGACTTGTCCATTCTTGGTCCACCACACGTAAGGACTGGGATTCCCATCAGCTCGGCACTCCAGGGTGAGGGCACTGGAACCCTCTTCTAGGTTAGCCAGGGTACTGGCATCACCACCAACTATGGAAACTACTGGAACAACTGAAAAGGGAGGTTTTGTTGTTAGTCAACAAGTTATGGTAATGGGCGACTTAGTCGGTAAAAGTAGAGAGAGGGCTTTATTTGCGATGGAGATATCGAGATAAATTAATCAAGCGAAGACTAAACAATTCCATGAATGGCTAACCAAAGGCATTACGTGTGGTAACTTTTACGATCTTTAATATGAAATCATTCCCATCGGAGCATAAATGGGCGCTTTTAAGAGCAATTTGAGTCGCCACTGATCTATAAACATATGTAAGTATTTTTAGACCCAAAAAAGACATCCCAATGCCCCATTTTTTTCGTATCAGAGCATCTTGTGGTTGCAAGAGTCCAATACTTTTCAGGACCGCAGTTGTTGTAAGTGTAAATTGCAATCTACGAGGCTAAGCCTTGCCCTAGAAAGATACGTAAATCACGTAGTGAGACCGTGAGTTCAGCCTCTAAGACGAGATAGTCGTATCCAATTGATATTTACGAGAACTACGAATAGGTAGCTGCTCGTCAGATGTAGGTAGCTCAGAATCGCAGGTTAGATTTTTACTCTAGTATTAGAAGCTGATATATCTTTGTATGTCTATGTTTTAGTTTTTTTTTTATGTGTACCTTACATAAATACCTACAAATTCTTGGACCCAATATTTGCTTAAATATCTACAACTTGTGTAAGGTAAATCTTATGTCAGCTTTTGTTGTCTGATAACTGAAGTAACTACAGCCAAGACCTTCCAACTTAACCTTGACAACAGATCTAGACAAGTGACAATCGCTTCCAAAGTGTTTCGTATTTCTGCAAAGACTTTCAACAGGATTTACTTATGCTTTTCGATAGCATATGTCAGTCCTATACATTTTTGCCTTTTCCATCATCGTTATCGCTGATGTCACTTTGTCTACGGCCTCTGATCCTTTCGATTCCTTGGCAGCTTGGCAACAAATGAACTAAAACTAAATACTCCTTCGGAGACGGGAGGCTATATTTTCACATGTTGTAAATCTATTTTTGTTTGGAGACAAAATAAATGTTTTTCTTTCTTTCAATCAATCTGCCTAACCTTTTCTCAACTATGTTGGGGTCGGCTTCCAGTCTAACCGGATGCAGCTAAATACCAATATTTTACATGGAGCGAATGCCTATCTGACCTCCACAACCCAGTAACTGGGTAATACAATACCCCTTGGTAAGACTGGTTGTCAAACACTCAGGCTTCTGACGACCCGTAACGACTGTCAAAGATCCACAAATGACAGCCGGGACCAACGGCTTAACGTGCTTTCCGAGGCACAGAGGAGTCTCGGTATGTAAAGATGGTCACCCATACACGGACCAACCCCGGCAATCGTAGCTTAGCCACGAGCTCCTCCCGAATGTTTTTCTTTCTTTAATTTTCATTATTCTCGACATCTAGAAAATTACTCCAGAATAGACTATAATTCCACATGAAAAAGAAAAAATACCGAGTGTTTCGTGTTTTCATCCTATTTACGATTCCATATAGGATCAATTTGTGAGTGTCAATTGTTTTCTACTCTAGCTATGCTCGTTGCTAATTGCTTATTGATTTTTGTTTCTATTTTGTGTGCCCGAGCCGAGTTCTCGAGAAATAAAACAAACATGTATTAACGTGGATGTGAAAAATTCTTACACGTTCGACCTACATTTGGTAAATACAAATTGGAGAGGCCCAATCATCGTTAACCATGGCAGTTATCATGTATTCTAGTAGACAAACGTTCTGGAATTGGTCTTAAACCACAAACCTCAAAAGCGTTGCTTTTAACCGAACCATTAAAATAATCGTAAACATCTTGAATTTAAACTTTTCAAGAATAGCCATTAATCTCAAAAAAATTACACTAAGATAAAAACATAAGCATGTTCTTCTAGATGCCAAAGTTTTTTTTTTTTTGCTAAAACTTTGCCACGTCTACGGCGTTGTAGATGGCAGTGCAAAGGTCGCTTTGATTGTAGTATTTTGGTCACAAATGTTTAATTAAGCGTAAAGGGCTAAGGTTTTGGGATTTGATAAGAGTTATGACAGTCGGTGGACAGAAAAAAGTATCCATCCTACCAAGCAATTTACTTGAATGGGGATATCAAGCCAGATTTACATTTTTCTGACGTGTTGTGTTGTGACGCATCAGAACGGTATCGGTTTCATCACGAACAAGATTTTTTAAACTGATATTTCAAATAATAAATAATAATAAAATAAATAAATAAAATTTATTCAAGTATAAAGTATAACTATGATTTACATTAATTACAATCGAAGAAAAATTAATTCTAACTGTAATGTAGACTTGCCTGAGCTAGGTTTATGAAAACCTGTGTTTCAGGCCGTCAATTTACATCAAACATTTTAAAAAGAAGGCAACAATTAATTTACTAGAAGCTAAATCAAAAGAAGACATAACATTTTCAATGAATTGAAGAGTAACTATTTGAGTGCCTATATTACTTATTTTAAAACTAGATTATGTTTAAATAAAATTACTGAATAATATTAAAGCAGATAAAGTGGAGACTAAAGTAGGTAAAGGAAAGAAGTTTTATTTTAAAATTTCTAGTAGTTTTTCCGTGTCTGCGTAATTCAGTTTTGCCAAATATTCCTGTACTAGTGACTTACACCTATTATAACTTAAACTATAAATTTTTTAGCACTCTGTTAAACTGGTTATACAAGTAGGGTCCTAAAAATAAATAAAATCGATTAGCAAAAGCATGTTTAGTCTGAGAGTTAGCACAAACCAAATCTTTTCTTCTCCTATCTGAAGGTACTGGGTTATAATAAAGTTCAGTGTGTTGGAATAAAACTACATTCAAAACAAATAATTGACGTACCGTAAGCACCTTACATGCCATAAAAAGCTGGTGTGTGGGAAATCTAAATGGACGAAAAGTAGCAACCTTTAAAACTGCTCTTTGGGCGCGTTCTAGGTGCAGTAAAATTGATTTAGCGGCTCCACCCCAGGACGTTATGCAGTAGGTAATAATAGATTGACACAACGCCAAATAAACTTGTAAATAAAAGGCGGTTGAGGACCCACAAAAAAAAAAAAACTTATGTATATAAAAACGATGTGATGGCAGAAAGATTTACATTTATTTTATCACTTATCTATCATCTAGCCATAAATATTGAGATGAGAAAGTCGACGATTTGGTTTCATACATTTAGTATGGTAAGATTTATATTTGTGTGTCGCGATGTATGGCTTCTGATACCACCATACTAAATGTATGAATCCGATGCCGTTCGATGCGTCACAACACAACACGGCGACAAATGGAAATCCGGCTTTAATCACGTCAATACCAACTGTACAATGACATATCAAACTAGGTAGGTATACATTCCCAGTATAAGCTGACCTCTCATTGTACGGAAAGCCTATACAATGCGAAGTTTGCATAAATAACTATACATATATTATATACGAAGTCAGCATAATATGTATACATATTATTATTATTATATAGATTGATACCAAGACCCTTATGTACCAAGGTGTTAAAATGTAGTTTCAAGTTTATTCTGAAAGTGGGCAACATCGCAAATAGATGTCAAATATTTCGCCGTTTTGTTTAAGTTGGCAATATAATGGTATGGTATGGAAATATGATATATGGCTAGAAATGCAATAAATAATATAGTAACACCGAATATTTAGTTTTAGTTGTAAAAAAAGGATTTGGAAACTTTCCAAATGCCGGTTATAACTTCATTTTTTTTTTTATTGTGTCGAAATTTATTTTTCTTGTAGCAATACATTTTTATTTATACACAATATTTACTATTTACATAAAAAACTAAAAACTAAAGGGACTAACTAAATAAATATAAAACAAAGGGACCTTTAGGCGTCGAAGTATTCGTCCGCATCGCTGTCATCCGGAAACGTGCCCAGAAGACTGGCAGCATTGCCACGTTGAATGGCAATACTAATTCTTTGGCCAAAGAACAAGCCAGCCCTCTGGTCACGTGAAGTGTCGACCAGTCGGTGGGAGATTTCCTTAAAAAGGAGACGCGCACTCGGGCCCCATGACCCGAGCGTTTCGACCCCAAACGGCTCAAAACTGTAGTTGCCCATAAGGTTACAGTATTTGCGCCGCTTGAGGGTCTCAGCAGCCGCAGCAGCGGCGCCAGCACAGCCCGCCGTGCTAGGAACATGTCTGGCCATATTTCATATTTCCATACAGTAATATTGCCAAATTAATCAAAACAGGTAAATATTTGAAAGTTATTTGCGACGTTGCCAACTTTCAGGAGCAGTGGTGGCCCAGTGGGAGCAGTGTTGGCCCAGTGGTCACGGCCACGACTTACGAGTCGTAGGTCGTAGGTGCGAACCCTGACTGGCGCTTTACTGTGTGTAAATTATTTCATCGCTACTGCTCTCAAAACGGTGAAGGAAAACATCGTGAGGAAACCGGCATGTCCTAGAACCAAAAAGTCGAAGACATGTGACATCTACCAACCCGCACTGGGCTCACGTGGTGGATTACGGCCCGCTCCCTCTCACAGAGAGGAGGCCTGTGTCCCAGCAGGGAACATTATAGGCTGATTATGCTTATGCATAAGCTTATGCAACTTTCAGAATACACGCTCTAAAAATAAGATTACTTACAAGTAACATCAAGCATGGTGTACGAATCCCTGTAGTACGGCGATGGGTATGACGGGTGATGAGCCCTGCAAGCCAGCTGCCGTCCGTGTGCTGACCTGGTGGCCCCCAGCTCGAGGACTGACCGTGCTGCCCAAACTCGAGGCCTTTCCACCTCAGAGGCGTTGGTCTGTGACCACGCTGTCAGGCGCTCTTTTTCTGGAAATTTTAAAGTCGAATATTAGAAACTGAAGTCACTGCGCGTGCTTAACAAAAGTTATGGATTATTTGAACATAGTAATTTGGTTCAAGTAGGGGAAAATCGTCTTTGTTGAGAAACATTGATTTGAATAGTGTTACGAGTACCTACATATATTGAGAAAAACTTTTTTGTAAAGGTAGGTACTATCTTATTTTATCTCCTAAACTTCAGAACCGATAACAAAACCATGTTCTATCAAGTAGTAATACCCTTTGTAGAATTTTCAAACAGGGCCCACACTGGCTTAATCCAGCACTACACAAATGTAAACTATGGCCGGGCAGGGTGCTTAAATTTTCAAGCTCGCTTCGCTCGCTCTTTCGGCCAACGGTCTTTCAATTCTTAAACTTTTCATATTACTCAACAAAGTTTCTGTATGAATTGACAAAAGAAAATCAATCCTATCCGAGGTGCAAGAATTTTCGAGCTCGCTTCGCTCATTCTTGCATCTTAGGTTCTTTGTAAAAGCTATAGCTGCGTCCGTGAACAGCCTATTGTGTAGGTGAAATATGCACTTCCCTGAGATTAGCCCTGCCGGCGCCCATGCATGCCAGCTACGAACCAAAAACCCCTTCAAACTTGCATGATTTTCCAAAATGTTTAAATACTTTTGAAACGTTGTGTATTAGACGCCAAGTAGCGCCATATTGAGATCTCGCTCGATACTAAAAGTAGCCCAGAACCGGCACAGCCTCGGGGAATGCAAGAGCGATTTTGTGTGTATGTGCATAGCAATGTTGAATGATCTGTATAACACGAATCGTTTCATTCACCCTTTCTATTAGGTTTATACATTTTTTCAAACGTTTTTGCACCAGCTTCTTTGTAAAACTTTTACCTTGCGCCGCTGAACAATAGCTAACTAATTCTTTGGAATAAAATTTTGTATTACATTGTCGATTTAATAATGGGTTGTTTCAGTATTGTTATATAAGCTTTAGATTGTAGAAAGAGTTAATAATTTTGATTCTGCATAATATTAACCCTTTAATCCAATTAAATCATTTATTAATACATTAACGCTGGTAGCACACCTCCGCCGCGAAACGATAGCAGCGAAATCGCAATAGTTCAATTGGACTGACTCATGTCATGTTCCACTACGCGTATCCAATTTGAGTAGCGGAACATGACGCGAGTCAGTACAATTGAACTACTGCGGTTTCGCTACTATGGTTTCGCGGCGTAGGTGTGCTACCGGCGTGAATGGCTAAGCTTGTTGTACCTACCTAAAATAAAACGATACTTCACTCATTATGAAATGGTAAATTCTACACTAGCACTCATCTAGAAACAAAACTAAAGAAAAGCTCTTAGTTAATTTCCTACTTTCCATACAACCAATATATTTTCAAGATATAAAGGAAAAGCATATCAAGGTAAATATAAATATTGAAGCAGTGTCGACAAATAGACGAACAAACTATCACTTCGCACGCTATTGTTAGACACATACAATGAATTATGTATCGTACACTGTCCAGTTAAAACATCCAGCTATTCTGACACGTCTAGTATTAGAAGTTATTAATGGATTATCGAAATTGGAAAACTATTTACTTAACACTCCATAGCTCACAGTTTCGGTAATTCGTCACAGTTTCGGTGAAATGAAATGAAATGAAATGAAATGAAATTGTTTATTCTGTAAATAGGATATCAGAATCACTTTTACACGTCATATTAAAAAAAAAAAAAAAATAAGCTCGATGAGGTCGGCGTTTCCTATCTGACTACTCTGAGAAGAAAGGCCGAAACAAACTCAGAGGTCGCAGTCTCTTTTAAGGTCCAGACATAATCTTGGTCAGGCCATATGAGGACCATGTAGATTAGAGTCTGAAATGGTCTTTTGAGGAAAGAACCACACAGATTTGAGTGGACCTGTCCAGTCAGTGCAAGCATTTGTCAGTAACCGAGGAGCTCAACTCAGAGCTTAAGGAGCTCAACGACTCGACGAACAATACCAAAGAAAGGACATTTGGGTAGGCCGCTAAAAGTACTCAAACTGCCAGATTAAAACTAAAGAAAGAGAGAAAAGAGATAATAAATATGATCCACATAGTCCTCACATTCACAATAATTAAAATAAAATAATACTTTACAAAGTAATAATAATGTCATTTTGTATAAAATATTTAACAATGTCAATTTGTAGGTTTATAAAACTGGTATATTGTAATGATTTTAGATAATAATTAAAATGTCAAGTTCTAAGGTTTTAGCAGAGCGAGCAGCTCAATCCCATGCTTTTTTGTCTTCTAAATAATCCGCAATTTTATAGTACCCTTTTTTACAAAGTTTGGTTTTAATACAGCCTTTAAATCGTTTAATGGGTAAATTTCTAATATCAATGGGAAGTTTGTTGTAAAAGCGTATACATTGACCCATGAACGAGTTGCCTACTCTGTGGAGACGAGTGCGATGTACAGCAAGATTGTGTTTGTTCCTGGTATTTATACTATGAATATCGGACATTTTCTTAAAATTTGATATATCTTTGTGTACATACAACAGGTTTTCAAATATATATTGTGAGGCTACAGTCAGAATATCTACTTCTTTGAATTTTTCTCTAAGGGAATCTCTTGGACCTAGGTTGTAAATGGCTCGAACAGCCCTTTTCTGTAAAACAAAGATAGTATTAATGTCCGCACAGGTTCCCCAGAGAAGAATTCCATATGACATAAGACTATGAAAATAACTAAAATAAACAATTCTGGCTGTATCTACGTCAGTTATCTGTCTAATTTTTTTAACAGCATAGGCGGCCGAACTAAGCCGTCCTGACAGTTTTTCTATGTGTGGGCCCCATTGTAATTTGCCGTCAATAGTAATTCCAAGAAAAACCGTTGAATCAACAGGGTCCAACTCTATTCCATTGACTTGAACATTGGTAGTCAGCTGTCTGACATTTGGCGTTGAAAATTTAATCAGTTTTGTCTTTTTTTCGTTAAGGAGAAGATTATTTACATTAAACCAATGCACAACTTTAGAGAGTGCATCGTTAACTTGTTCAAATTTGACTAATTGACGTTTGATTTTAAAAATGAGCGAAGTGTCATCTGCGAATAATACGATTTTATTATTATCCCTTATATGATAAGGTAAGTCATTTATATAAATTAGAAATAAGAAAGGACCTAGAATTGAACCCTGTGGAACGCCCATAGTGACCGCAGATCCTGCAGATCTCTTGCCATTAACATCGACCCTCTGAATTCTGTTATTCAGATAAGAAGTCAGAAGTTCGAGAGCCTTGTCCCTTATACCATAGTGGTATAGTTTCCTGATGAGTGTATCATGATGTACGCAATCGAAGGCCTTGGACAAGTCGCAGAAAATGCCAAGAGCATCTTGCGACTCCTCCCAGGCCTCGAATATGCTCTTCAGTAATTCCACGCCCGCGTCTGTAGTAGAACGACCTTTTGTAAAACCAAACTGTTTTAGATGTAGTAAATTATGTGCATTGAAATGTCCTAACATTTGTTTTAAAATTAATTTTTCAAAGATTTTGCTCAATGTAGGTAATATCGAAATAGGCCGAAAATTCGTAGGATCAGTTGTACTGCCAGATTTGAACAGTGGAATCACTTTGCTAAGTTTCATCAGATCAGGAAATACACCAGATGCAATACAAGAATTAAAAACGATTGCTAAAAAGGGTGAAATAACATCAATTACTGAAGACATGGTATGTACTGACAACCCCCAAAGGTCGGTAGTTTTTTTTACATCAAGATTTTTAAAAGATTCTATAATGTCTTTGGCAGTAATAATTGTAAATGCAAAAAGTTTGTCACATTCTGGTACACATTCTTTTAGTATTGAGTAAGCAGAAGCGGAGGACGATGATGGTAATTCGGGTTCGTTAGAATGAATACAAATCTCTTGTCAGCATACAAGGTTATTGGTTATACGTCAGCAATCTATTAAGGGGATGTAGAAGAGGTCATTTGGAACCAAATGACCCTTGATGACCCCTATGCCAATATCAACCATTTTCGAGTAATTTTACATTTTATATTTCAAAATGTCATCACCTGCCTAGCCTTTTCCCAATTACATTGGGGTCGGCTTCCAGTCTAACTGGATGCAGCTGAATACCAGCTTAGTATTTTACTTGGATTGACTGCCTATCTGACCTCCACAACCCAGTAACTGGGTAATACGATACCTCTTGGTAAGACTGTTATATTTCAAAATGTATGAAATATAAATGTAAAATGTCGAATGACTCGAAAATTGTTGACATTTGCATAGTAGTCAAAAGGGGTCATTTGGTTGTAAATGACCTCTCCTACATCACCTTAATGGATTGCCGACGTATAACCAATAAGCCTATATAATTAATTAGATTCTGCCCATGATGTGTCCACGTGTTTCCTGTTCCCCGACCCATAGCATCGCATCGCCGCATCGCCCGCCGTCTTTTTGCTCGGTTCCTAAATGTCGTAGCGTGCTGTTAAATAGCCAATAACTTTTCTCAAGAATTGGGCTATGAAATGCAAAAAGAATTTTTCAGATCCGACTGGTAGTTCCAGAGATTAACGCGTTCAAACAAACGAACTGTTCTTCTTTATTATATTATTACTAGCTGCATCCCACGGTTTCCCCGACGTAAACCTCGATCTCGAGGGAATATCAAGATAAAAAGTATTTTATGTCCTATTCCAGGTCATGGTTTACCCATGTGCCAAATTTCATCCTAATCCGGTCAGCGGTTTTAGAGTGAAAGCCTAACAAATAACAAACTCAGTTTTGCATTTATAATATTAGGATTCTTTACTATCCTATTATTTAACAACCTATAATGATAGCCATAATGTAAGTAATGACTAAATAAATAATCATCTGTGGTAATCATACCCTTCCAACGAAACCCATTTATAACGTCGATAGTCGGGACAAGACCTGTGTATGCCGATCGCTGACAGTCAGGTCTCGTCCAAAATGCATGGCGCTTTGTGGGCCGTGGCTGGCGCCGGCGCCGTGCAAACACATGACATGGCATTTAGAATTTTATATGAACTTATCGAGTTAATCGGGTGCAGTTCATTCCACGTTGCATTGATTAAAAACGTCTAAATATAGGCAAAGTTTAGTTAGCCTCCTGAATAGATTTGATAAGAGCATCAGCAACCTATAGGATAAGAGTCCTCCAGACTGAATTTCGGCCATGGTGACCAATCTCAATGGAGGACCTTTAAGCCACCAGCCTTCAGCGCGGCAGTTATTATAGTTCACGCGTGTGTGCTCAGACGCAGTGCGTTCTGTATTCCCTCACTCTCATAGTCCGATGAGACGGCAATCCGACACGACTGGAGAGAGATCAGGCGCAGGGTCAACGTCACATTGTATCACACCGCCAACTTTCAAACTCTGGGCAGTGACTAAGAAATTCCTAATTGAAAAACCCAATAACACTTTGCCCGACCCAGGAATCAAACCCAGGACTGCTGAGCGTGCGCTCAGCAGTCGCGCTTGCGACCACGGGGCCAACGGGGTATTAAGGTATCATAAATATATTCTGGGATGTTGTTCCATAAAAAGACTACATAATACCGAATATTTCCTCTCAGAAGTACCGAAAAAATACGTAAAAAAAATCGTCTTTCTGCGATTTAATGACTTCTTCAACCAAATCTAGAAAACTCCTCTTAAAATCAAAAGATGCTTACCCAAATACCACTCGATGTACGCCGGAGGATTTCCATATCTGGCCTCACAGACGACCGTGGCCCTGTTCCCTGCTGGCACCGTGATGTTCTGACCAGGCATCACGTGGGAGCCGTTGAACAGAATCCGGGGAGATTGTGGGGGTACCCGCACTGCTAACGCCGCGGGGGGACTTGATAGAGCATCCTGGGGGAGATCATTTGTAAGAGTTAGTATCGAAAGTCTGAACTGGTTTCAGCAAAAAAAAACACAGGGCGTGTATCCTAAACTCCCGATACTATATTATCACTGGTCGTCGCCTTCTTTCCATGGTCGTAGGCAGAAATAATGATTGAAATAAATGAACCGACTCCAGCGTGGTTTAACTGTAACGGTTTGGATAAATCGAAAGATCCCCAAGATTTGCACTAGCCCCTAAACAGTTTTCTACTATTTTGAATGATTACAAACTAATTTCTATCACGAATACTATTTTGTCGTTTTTTTATCTTTTCTTCAACATTGAATTCACATGTTTCACCTGAATTTTCGTTCTCTTTATTACCTGAACGTCGTAGGTGCTGGCAGTGACCTGGCACTGCCACTGCCCGTCGTCCAGCTGCAGCGTGGCAGCGCGTACCCACAGCGAGCAGTCACCGCCCACAGGACTGTTCTCGTTAGCCCACTCGTACTTCCCGCGGTAAATGCCCACCGGCTGGAAAGAAAACAATTTGTTATATGATTACTAAGAATCCTTAAACTTTTCAAAGTTAGGAAAGTCTTGAAATCCAATTATTTCAGACCTAAATTACACAATTGTTCAAAAGCAATTGAAAGGATGAAGTTAATTGAACTAAATTATTTGACTATACGATTTTATGGTTTGATTATATACTTTCATTTAGTTATGGTAAGTTTGCCTGTACTGCATATTTTTAAATCGTGAGAAAATAATACAAAACAACTTTTCAATTTAAATTGCCTATAAAAACTAAAAACTAATCAACTAAAGCTTAACAATACCAATTTAGATGATGAACAAAATGAGTATGTTCATAAATAGAAGTGAATTAAACATGTAAGTAATTTTATGTAAGAATGTAATACTGTTATTAGTGTAACGATCAAATTACATTATAAATATAAGTATTAGTTTACAAGCTTGTCAGATGAGAGTCGGACCATGAATGGAGATCTTTAAGTCAGAGAATAAAAACCAGGAAGCAGTGGAATTGAATGTGTACAGGGGCCGCTTTGTTCGTGTGAAGATTAAATATAAATACTTCTTGCATATGACCCATTGATATATTAAAAAAACCCGTCTCCTTACAAGCAATTTGTTTGTGGATGTCGATTTATATAAAAGGCAGATAAGTATTTAATCGAACCCCAAATAATTCCGATTCTGCTTTTACTTGCTTGACATTCTAAAATACTAAATGGGCCTCTTTTTGTGAGCCTCAAATAATTCCCATTTTATCCTAAAAATACTTAGGCAATTAACTGCGACCAATTTGGATGTTGTTGGTCACAGTTCTAACATAACCCCTACATCCAAAGCCCTAAGTTATTTACTGCGACCAACTTTAAGAAAAATGCCAAAAAGTCAAAAAGAGGTTCATTTATTTTAAAAAAACGAACATCATTAGCGCCTCAAAACGTTTTTAAAGTCAAATAATTTATGTCAAATAAAAAAAATATGTCATTAAAGGCACTTTTGAACGTCAAAAACAAAAAATAGAACTAATTCTAGTTGCCCCTTCCAAAACGAAGTTTTCAGGAGAAGAATGGATAAGAAACTCCACCGTTACTCTTTTAAAAAATGACTCTTTTAGAAGGACATTTGTTAAAAAAAAGAGTAGGTTTATTTTTTTAATTTTTTTTCTAAAACACTTAACCTAATACATTTTGGTTTTAGCCTCACAACGAAAACGTCTCAGGGTTTATCTGTGTGTGGCGAGCCGTTCAAATAAATTTTCCAACAATGTTTGTTACATACTACAATGATACAATACTTTTTAGAATAATAATATTTATTTGTGGGTACATTGCTACACACATACATTAGGAGTTTTGTGTAAGGAAACGCTTGGATTTGTACTTATAACTTTTCGAATTCTCTTTGTATAAAGTTTGTAAATCTTCTGGCAGTTTATTAAGGAAAAGTGGTATTAAATATTGTGCAACCCGCATCCCGTACACATTATTGAACTTTGGTAGGATATAATTATTTTTAAGTGATATCGTTCTCAGAAAATCAGGTCTGGTTCTTTCGTTTAGCAGCTCAGGTCTATTGAGTTCCACAAGAGTACAAAATTCATCTTTATTGAACACATTCATCCCATTACAGTACCTATTTAAAGAGATCGATGTCACTGTTTGTAGTTAAATTATTAGAAGATCAATAAGTTTTTTAAAGGATCAGTTCTATATTTCCCTATAGAAAATAAAAGGTTGGGCAAGCATCCAAATAGCGAACAATCTATAGACCGGCACTGGGTATTTACTGCTTGCTGTATGCTGATTAACCAATCCGTTTGCCAAGCTTTGTGATCGTGTTAATAGTACTGTCACGAACATTTATTAAGTACACTAGAATGTTTAATTTTTTCCATGAAAAAGCTGCTAATTACAATGAAATGAAATGAAATAAAATTGTTTATTCTGTAAATAGGATATTGGAATCACTTTTACACGTCTTATAAAAAAAATGTTAAAATAAGCTAGGTGAGATCGGCGTTTCCTTGCTGACTACTCTGAGAAGAAAGGCCGAAACAAACTCAGAGGTCGCAGTCTCTTTTAAAGTCCAGACATAATCTTGGTCAGGCCATATGAGGACCATGCATTAGAGTCTGAAATGGTCTTTGGAGGAAGGAACCACACAGATTTGAGTGGACCTGTCCAGTCAGTGCAAACATTTGTCAGTAATAGTGGAGCTCAACTCGGAACTTAAGGAGCTCAACGAGTCGACAAACAATACCAAAGAAAGGACATTTGGGTAGGCCGCATAAAGTTCAAATTGCCAGACCATCGTTAAAACTAACTGAGAACGAAAAAATATAAAAATAAAAACAAAATAAATATCCACATAGTGATGATAATCCCTGATGTCAAAATTAACTACGAAAGCAGAAATTCGCGTCATTTAAAATGGTATTGAGAGAGATCATGTTAAAAAATCCTCTTTTCCTGTCAAACGTCAGTAACGTCAATAATTGAACCGTCAGCAGCGTCATTCACATCGCCATTTAATTTAAAACACGAGTATTAATTAATTTCATTAATTGGTTTGGTTCAGTAAGTTCTGATATAATTATGTATCGAATATTGTGGTTGAAATAATATGTGATATCGTAAGGGCTTTTGCATAATAAACCAGTAGAATTTAATTTAATTTTGTTTTAAGCATCACTGCTTTTTAATTAAACTGGACCGAGCGTCCTCCTGATCTGATTCTATCTTAGGTAGGTATATAAACTACAGCAGTGGTGAAATTATGGCAAAACGTTGATTTGGGTTTTTGAGTTGATTTATTAATGACAGCGGCTTCGCCCGCGTCTTAGCTTTATAAATTATAGCCTATATTAATCAGTGATAATATAGCATTCTACTGCTGATTTTTTTTATCTGTTTGTTTTTGAATTTATTCATTTAAAAAAACAAAATATATTTTTAATATAACTAGCTGTTGCCAGCGACTTCGTCTGCGATCCAGGATAAAAAGTAGCGTATGTCCTTACCCAGGTCAACGTCTGCTCCTGTGCCAAATTTCATCCAAATCCGTTCAGCCGTTTTAGCGTGAACACATAACAAACTCACTTTCGCATTAATTACAATATCATCATAGTTAGGATTACTGTAGACAACTAAAAAAACCTTTGGATAACTAATTAATTTTACCTAGTGATACTATTTCTACATATCACTGAAAACTTTGAAAGAGTACCTACCTAGCTTTTATTACCATTCCTAAAAGGTCTCTCAGAAGATTAGACAAGTAGTAGATACTCACTCTAATTTTCAAATCAAAATAGTTCGAATGAGTACCCTGTGTATGCGCCTTATAAATTAAATAAACCCTTCAATTATTACTGTATTAATTGTGCCTATATCATACATTAATGTGGGAGGCAGTCACGCACGTGGATTAGTATTAATTAAATGATACCAATTGTTTACAAAACAGGTTCATTAATTTGTCAGCGCTAACCACAACGCCCGTTTCAAATTATTCTAACTAAACGGACCAAAACCTGCTAAATATTCAAATTAATACGAGATACACACACCATTCATTAAAAAGATACCTGAGTTACACAAACAGATAGGATTTAAATTTATTACTGAAATACAAACTAATCTGGCAGGCCGTCCTAATAAATCTAAAGTAACCCGAATTAAATCTAACTTTTGCGATACGGAAACAGATATTTTAATTAGCTAAAAAGGCTTTCCGCTAATCCCTTAGCGTCTGTGTTGCTTTTCTTTTGCTGGAGTTGCATTGTGTGCCGTTAAAAACGAGATTTCTACACTTTGCATAAGCGGGCACGGTTCAGCGGTTGCTCCTTTTATCTTTGCCAACGATTCGTGAAAAACATAAGGTCGGGCGATTTGCTAAATTGCAGAGCGAGCGCTCACTCGCACCGAGAAAACCTCACTATTGTGATTGTAATGCAGGCACGCAATCACACGTAAAGAGTAAAGAGGTGGGTAATGTGTTTCGATAGACGATAGGTATATGTTGCAGAATAGCCCGTCTAGCCAGAGAGACTTTCTCTTATTTCAATACGGATTTTTTCTTATTCTGTTTAGTAAAAATAAAATGGTAAGGATGAGCTTACTTTACATATATCGTGACGATTAAAAGGCTCATTGCGTTTTATTCCCTGTTGTTACAGCCCAATTGCTATGCCGAATGGCATTACTTAGCCGATATCGCGAGTAACATAGATTAGAGAGTCTCACTGATTTAAAAAATACCTAAATCACCACCATTTGCCAGCCTTTTGGGCACTTTTCCCACTGACAGCGATGCGGAAGAATTTTTTGACGCCCTATGAGCCCTTCCTTTATATATCATTTTTTCCCTTTGTACATAATGTTAGAATTAGATTGTATATTTTATTTAAAATTGTAAATAAAAGCGCTGTCTTGAAATTAAAAAAAAAAATCACCCCTCTTTATAATTTACAAGCTGTAGGTACATCACTGACTGTAAGTTCCTTTTCATAAAAAATCGTCGTTCCATATGTCGAAGGGAAGCTTCGTTGCTAAGGAAAAAATATGAAAAAATACTCCATCCGTGCCTGAGTAAAAAATTCGAACATGTGAAATTATTACAATGATCGTTCGGAGCTGGCTGGTCCCGGCTCGTAATTGAAATTCTTCTGCCCAATATTTGCACATAATAACTTGCGATGATGTGTACCGGAATCATTGGGGACAGGAACACGCAATAAAGGAAGGAGGAAAAGGAAAAAACTGATAAAGAAGATAAAAGTTAATCTGGAAATATGTTCAAAGTTATTGCTCTATATTAGCGATGCCTTCACTGATATTGTTCTCAGTGTCTTCTATGGCTTTGTATAGTGCTCAACGTGCGTTTCTCATCAGCCCTGATAATAGCTAGGTAAGGTTATCAGTTTAGTATATTTTTTAACCGACTTCTTCAAAAAGGAGGAGGTTCTCAATTTACAATACAAGATTACTCCGCCAATTATGAATCGATTTCGATTATTCTTTTTTGTTTGGTAGGTCATGCTTCAGAGGTGGTTACATATTTTTATTAACTATACTTGCGTAGTTTTTGAGTTAGCTTCAATATTACCATTCGAGTATTCGAATTTGTGTGTGATAGGTACCACACCTAAAAAGTGAAAAATAAAAACTTTTTACCAAAAAAAAACAACCGACTTAAAAAAAAAACACTAAAAAAGTGAAAAATAACTTTCATTTCGGAACTCGGTGGAAAAAAAACTAAAATTGAAAAGCAGAATCTGTCTCTGCTTTCCAATTTTGGCGCAGTGGCTGAGCGATGGACGGCTGCGCACGTGTCGCGGGTTCGATCCCCGCACGGAACAAATATTTGTATGATCTGCAAGTAGTTGTTCCGGGTCTGGGTGTTAGTGTATGTGAGTTTCTATGTTTGTAAACGCACCCACGATACAGGAAGAAATTCCTAGTGGGGCAACGTTTAAAAAAAAAACCAGTTTGTTTTTTTTGTTGTAAAAAGTTTTTCATATTTCTAAACGCAAAGCGTGCAAGTTAGTGCAGCAAAGTTGTAGTAATTGAACCAGCTGCAGCTAATGCAGCAGCAGGGCATGGTTAAACTATTTCTTGCATGGTTAATTCACTATTTCTAGAATTCTATTCTTATATTTTAAATACAATTGGTTTAAGTCCGACTGAAAATGGTTTTTCTTTTCGCCCGCAAACGAAATCGAATTTCGGCCTAATTTGCATTTTCGGCCGAAAACATGTCCTCCTAATACATAGCCTAATATCTCTAACGCTACTTACAAACGGCTAGATATATATTTTCCAATAATGTAAAGGCCGGTTAAAAAGGGGTTCCAAGTCGAGTAGGGAAGGAACCGGCAGCTTTCAATGGACATAACTTGTGGTTTGAACTCAAATAAACGACCGTACAATTTACGATTTGAAAACTAGATACTTGGGTACAATCATCGTAAAAATAGGTACGTTCGTCGCCTTAATTTTTGTTTGCTCCGTACACGATAGAATCACTGCTTTACCAATTAATGATTGTCATAATGTCAATGTCACAGAACATCAGGAAACTGTAGAAAAAAACTGACATTTAAAAAACAGATTTGATTTAATAAAATTGCCTATCCATTCAAAAGGATTTAGGTTGATGCCAAATAGACATTGGTCAAAGATTTAAATGCAATTTTGAACTTTGTCTTCAAGTTATTAATTTTTTTTCTAAGCAGTAGTCTGTACCAGGGTCGCAGCCCCAAAAAGTAGCATGTGTCCCGACTTAAATAGGAAAGAATTTTAAAAGTGACGAAGGTATTACCAACTCGACTGTACCAACCTATTCATTTGGTCTTGACGTAGGTACCTATCTCTCAATAGAGATATGTCCTGAAATGTTAGGGCATATTGTATAGGGTACTTGAAGCGTAAAGGGTTGGCTTCGGGCTGTCCACTAGGGTTCACGTAATTTAAACAATAGTTAGTTGATATTTTAGTTCCCAGTTAATTTATTTACGAGATTGAGATTACTGAGATATTGGAATTAATTTGGACTAGCCAAGTGGTTTGAATGTTTTATTTCACTGTTATATTGGCTGTTGGCTTGAACAAAGTAGTTAGGTAGATACTCTTCTACTACTCTGGAGCTTGAAGGATAATATCAGAAATGAAGATATCCGGAAAAGAACCGGAGTTACCGACACAGCCTGCAGAGTAAGCAAGATGAAATGGCAGTGGGCTGACCATGTTTTTCGACGGACCCATGGCCGGTGGAGCAGACGAGTCCTGGAGTGGAGACAGTATCGGCAAGCGTATTGTGGGACACCCCCTAGCTAGATGAACCGACGACCTTAAAAAGATGGCTGTGACAGACTGGATGTGGAAGGCGGAGGACAGGGTTTTGTGGCACAGCCTGGGAGAGGCCTATGTCCATTGTCCAGCAGTGGACTGCGATAGGCTGAGCTTTCCTTCTTAGCGTGTCGATGGCAATCCAAATAGATTCGGCCCTGAATACAGCCACGTGTTTGGCGCCATCATCAGCGTCCATCAGTTCCTGTAACGTGCAGCTGACAGGACACGCAGGACATGACATTAAGTGTCCCATCGTTTGTGGAACATTTATTAAGTGTCCCATCGTTTCATCATCTGCCTAGCCTTTTCCCAACTATATTGGGGTCGGTTTCCAGTCTAACCGGATGCAGCTGAAAACCAGTACTTTACATGGAGCGAAGTGTCCCATCGTTTGTGGAACATTAATTGTCCCATCGTTTGTGGAACATTTAATAAGTGTCCCATTGTTTGTGGATCATTAAGTGTCCCATCTTTTGTGGAACATTTAATGAGAGTCCCATCGTTTGTGCAACATTAAGTGTCCCATCGTTTGTGGAACATTTAATAAGTGTCCCATCGTTTGTGGAACATTAAGTTGTGGCGGTATCTACATCGCCACATGCGAACTACGCATCAAAGACCTGACGTCAGACAGACGTCACATAAATCCTGCATCGCGCAATTAAAGTTTACCGTGCAGTGGACATATATACGAGAACTTAACATCAATCGTTAGGCAGTTGCCCGCCAGACAACACCCGTCTGGTTGGAGGATCCTCCCTTTTCTATGGAGTATGAGTGAACTTTACAGTTCCTCATACCCCTAAAAAGTGTCCCATCGTTGGTGGAACAATTACCCAGTGCTGGGTAAGGGCCCCCCTTTTTGTCCATCATAATATCCGGTTTAATACCCTTTTAAAATGAAAGAATAGCGAATTGAAAGAATATAATCCCAGTCACGATTTCAAACCTAATACTTAAATACCTACTGTAACTGAAAGTTCTATCTTATATAAAAGCATCACCTAAACCTACTTCTGCCTATCCCTGTTTACAATATTGTAAACGTGATGACTAATGTAATTAATGATAATATTATTTACCAACTCATAATGATGTCCAGTTTATGAATAAACCAGCGCCCGTTTAACGGAGGAACTTGTAGAAACAAGAAAAACGGTAAAATGAACTACACTTCAATTTCGCTTTGCTACGGTAAAGCTAAAAGGTAAAAAAATATAATGAATTTGCCTTTTCTATGGCGAAGGTATGCGGAAAAACTATGATAAAACTAGGGGCGAAAACAGAAATTGCAAAATTCACTCTTGTATTTTTGTAATCTATGAGAATTTTCAAATATTGGTGTGGGTAAGAAGGTTTCTGTGGTCTAAGCCTCGAATAACCTTACCAGATAACTATTATTATACATAATAACTGATCGCAATATGAATGAAATGTTATAATAATTAACTTAACTAAAGAGTTATTTTTTTTATTAATGAAAAACATTTTATTTTTATTATCTGTTGTTATATATATATAATAAAAGTTATTTTGTTTTTTTTGCTACGGGTTCCGTAATTGTACCTACCTACCTTAACCTTGTAACATCACATTAACATTATGGAATTCAAATAAAGATATTAATAGGAATGTTTACAAATAATGAAGATATATTCTGTGAAACTCGAAGTTAGGGCATTGATTGTTATTATGAAACCTTTCCTACTACAGCTAGGTTGCTTCTACAATCGAAAACATAAAAAAGTTGTATAAATAAATACTGGCATTCTTGGCTATCCACTTATAAAAAAAAACCAAGTATCTCAATAATAATTACCAAAAAAAAAAATACTCAACATAATTAAAATAAAAGTTATTTCATAACAAAACAATTAACAAAGCAACTATCCATTAAAAATTCTTATCTTACGTAAATTAAGTATTAATTGCTTTCCAAACGGTCCCCGACCAATTAAAATATAGGTACCTACTTGTCCACTTCATTAGAAAGCATTTTAATAAATAAAACGTAGACGTTTTAAAAGCATTGTCACTTTCTCATAGAGATGCTAATGAAGAAAGGTACTGTTCCCTGCTAATGAGCTCAAAGAGAGGGCTTAATTAGAACATGTTTACGAAAAACGGGTGCTTCGTTTCATATAGCGGTCGGTATAACACACAAGCCATGTAAAACACAATGGGTTTTACAATAACAACATGGTATGGTTTATTTTAAAGAATACGGGAAGAAATAATACTCGAATATAACTTGAAATGAGTTCCACAATCGTATTTCCAAGTAATATTCTGGTCAAAGAATTCCATCATGTTTTCGCATTCAGTTTTGGAACTCCTTTCATCCCCGTAAAGGAAGTAAAAGAAACAAGAAAAACAAATAAATCTTCAAATACAATCCGTAAAAAAAGTTTGCCTTTTGTGTGAACACACTAAACGCAAGTTTCACCTTCTCTGTACCGAAGCGTGACGTTAGGGAACACAAACAAAACAGCGACAGTTGTCTGATTAATAACCGCGGAGAACAATACGGGATGCAATATCCGCCAGTGTGGACCGCGCCTCCCGTTTATAGCGGTTTATGACCCGTGGTCGTCTTATGAACATCTGTGAAGAAGGTACTTTTGCTTTTTATCGTATCATATCCCATGAGCCGGATACATTAACGCCATGTGTGAGACCTATATCAGAGTTTGCGCATTCAGAATCTTGAATATAGCGCGTTTAGATCTGAAAATGGGAGCCCAGAATTACCTCGGATTAAACATTAACGTGTGTTCATTGTTCCTAATGTTCAAATTCCGTGAGGAAAGCTTCTGTTCCAGATGAAACATTTTGTTTTTATGTTGATCGAAGTCTTAATTAGGTACGTTACGGAGGCTAAAATGTATAGAAATACTAGCCGCTCCGGCTTCGCACGGGTAGCACTAAGAACCTACCTTACTTACTTACCTACCTACCCAACCTACCTACCCTACCTACCTACCCTACCTACCTACCCTACCGACCTACCCTACCTATCTACCCTACCTACCTACCCTACCTACTTACCCTACCTACCTACCTACCCTACCTACCTACCCTACCTACCTACCTACCTACCTACCTACCCTACCTACCTACCTACATACCTACTACCTACCTACCTACCAAACCCACCCTACCTACCTACCCTACCACTTAGGGGTATGAAAAATAGATTACGACCGATTCTCAGACCTACCGAATATACATATAAAAGGACATCATTCGCTGTCCATACATTTTTGGGCTATAATTGTGAATGTGCCGGCCAAACAAAAAAAAAAGCTATATAATTAGATTACTATTAATTTATTTTAACTAAAACATACTGAAAACAGTATTTTTCAAAATCGTATAACAGCGCAGGGAATTGCCCTACAGATTTAGTCTGATAGTGAAAAGTGAAGAGAATAACATGTTCTAACGGAATAATATATCATTTTTTTTTGTTTGGCGGCCAATTTTATAATTTAGCCCAAAATGATTTTTCTCCTTTAAAAAAAATCGGTCAAGCCGTTTCGGAGGAACGAAGTAGGGCAACTAACACTGTGACACGAGAATTTTATATATAAGATAGAAGAAGATCTTAAGATGAAGGGTCTCGCCAGTTCTACACCCGGTATAACGAACATATTTAAATGGGGTGGTTTTTATGTAACACCAGACGACACTTTAGTAAAACACAACATACCCAAGATAGATAGATAAGATATTCCTCTAAATTACAACCCGAAACGGAAGCAGAGTACATCCACAGCTTATCAGCCCGTTAGCTGCAAATCAAATGTCGGAAATGAGTGATACCAGTGCTCTGAACTGAGATCTGTGGCGCTAATTATGCAGTTACTGCATACAAACTAATGACGTAGGTAATTAGGTGTAGGTGCATGGTATCGGGATAAGACGGTGAATAGGACAGTCCTGTGTCGAGGATTTCATTGAGGCATTCAATACCTTGCATACAGAGCTATCATTGACAGACATCTAAGTCTTCTGCAATGCTTAATAATAAGCTATACAACATCATTTTTTCTTTATGCTAAACCCGAAAAGGAGCTGAAAACTGAAAAAACATCAGCTGTTTCATACATTTGTGTTCACTGAAATCGACAAAATGTATGGAACAGCAGATTTTTTTTTGCGATTTCAAAGTTTGTCCCATAGAAATAGTTTTTCAAAATGATGAGTACAATGACCCCTTTTCGGGTTTAGCATAAAGAAAAAATTATGTTGTGTAACGGGTGTATAAAAGACTCTTAACGAAGCCAAAAGCCACTTATTATTATGATCATTGTGATCATTTTTTTGTTCTGGACCATACCTGGGAACCTTCTAGTTACGAAGATATTGAAGGTCAAAGTTCCAACCTTTTCAGACGTTTCTTAAAGAAAGCAAGTATTAAATGTTGTAACTTAATTTTAAATACCCCCACGAACCCTGAACTGTTGCATGCACCCATAAACACAATGTTTTGCGTGCGTTGCGTTGCGCACTACCGTAAACAGCGATTTTTCACACCAAAAATAAAAGTCGTTTCTCAGCAATAATTTTTGTGCTATGTTACTTAATTTGATGTACAGAATTCGTTGTTGACGGCAAAGAACAATGATCAAAACGTCCCCACCCTTGTAGCACTTTCAAACCTATGTTAATCAATGGGCCATAGCCATCTTATCATTTTATTGTATGACAGCTAAACTCAAATATCCATCCGAAAAAAGTTATATCGACATGAAGAAACCGGAATCAATTACAATTATGTTGCCGTTTAATGTTCTTTTACGACATGAAATACCTAATAGAATACATATTTCTTCTTTGAAATGTCAAAGCTGAAACGTTTTTAATTACTTATCATTCAATGTGACATAATTTCAATTTGACGAACGGACGGACTGCGGACATCATAACGGATTTTGTATCCCTGTGGTCTGGATTTGTTTAATTGTTTGGCAAAGGTTCTTTGCGGTGTGCATGAAGCGTGCAGACATCTTGTAAGTTATTAAAAGAAGTACGTGAAGTCAACAACCTATGTTGTATCCTCGTGGTGAATAAGGCAGGCTCAGTTGGTGATAGGAGGGTGCCAGTGCTCGAGCAGTGATAATGTGTATAGGCTGTGACAAAGTTGGAACACAGATCTTCTATTGTTTTTCGCCATATTTTTAATAACAAAGAATATTTAACAGCAACATAATAGTGACTGATTTCGGTTTCTTCATGTCGATATAACTTTTTTCGGATGGACATTTCAGTTTAGCTGTCATACAATAAAATGATAAGATGGCTATGGCCCATGAATTAATTTAGGTTTTAAAGTGCTACAAGGGTGGGGACGGTGCCCATACATTTTGAGCATTTTTCTTTATTTATTTAAGTCTTCAAAATACAGGGTGTAAAAAGACCCATTTTTACACCCTGTATTTCGAAGGCTTAAATAAATAAATTAAATAACATTGACATCAGGTGTTTCAAACCTTTATAAGACCCTAACTACATGCGTCAGTAAATATCGAATTCGATGTCTACGCGATCAATCGCCAACGCTCCCAATTTTTTAAGGAGTCCTTTTAGAAGAAGCGTCTCTACCTGCAATTTGTACGTGTCTAACCCACCACGAGCAGAATCAAGGAAACGTTCTATCGCTAGCAAGAAACGTGGGAATACTTTAGTTCAAAGCATTTGAAAATCTTCACTGAAAAGATACTTACCCGGTAAATGTTACAACGTTTCAGGTCACAAATCCTAACTAATATCATAAATACGAAAGTGAGTTTGTTTGTTTGTTACGCTGAAACGGCTGAACGGATTTGGATGAAATTTGGCACATGGGTAGACCATGAACTAGAGATGATAATTTCATCCTGGATCGCAGACGAAATCGCGGGCAACAGTTTTTTAGTTAGTTAAGTGGGTTGGAAAATTCACAGTTTAATCTTCCATGTAAGATGGAGGTTTTATCACTGAATAATTATAAAAGATGCATGATTAAGATCTCAATGACAAGGATATTAAAGGTTGTACAACAATTTTAATAGCGTTAATCTTATTTATCTTACTATCTCGAGAATATCCTCAGTGTTGAACAAGCATTATCCGCTTAAAATAATGCCCATCAAAACAAAACGTGATGAGCGCCTTACAAACACGATTAGCAAAACCACGCTCAGGTCAAGGATTGCAATTAGAAAATAAACAGTGATGATGGGTTGCTTACCTTGATGAGCCATCACTCACGGAGTTAGAAAAATACGAAAAAAAACGCATAATATTAATACAACGAAGGTGTGTTTATGTACACGTAATGACAAAAGACTTTTAATTCAAGAAAAAACGCAACACTCGTGTAGTACCTACTTAGTTTTAAAAGCACAAGTGGGGTAATAAACAATTACAGGAGGTAAGTATTTCTGTTTTAAATGTATATTGATATTTATTTCCATTGAAAAATAAACGCACCATCTCAGATGATTTTTAACTGTCTTGTTTTCATTTACAAAAACAAGGTTTCGGCAAAAATCTGATGCTGCGATGCTATTGATTGATGACATTTCTATAGCGGCCGAGCGCTGCAAGCAAAAATAGTCCTTACGGTGTATAGATATTTGTTTCTTTGATAGTACCTAATGTTTGCCTTTATGATACCCTCCTAATGGATGCATGATGCACCTAATGCATGAGACGAGCATGCAACAACACCTAAGCGATGTGCCGCATAATGCGAGAGTGAGGAAGTACATAGATATACCTACCAGCACCCAATTGCGTAACACACTTTCTTTCAGAATCAGAAGGATTCTGAAGGAAATTCCTTGAAAAATGTTAGAAAAAATCGTCTGCTCGACAACGTTAAATAATGCAATGAATGTTTATTGGGGTTTTCATGAAAATTCACGCGACCAGTGCCCTGTTTATCAATCAAAACTTCCAAGCCTTGTATTACCAAATGTCATTATTTAGTTCACAAGTACTTATATTTTTTTAAATTTTCTCGTAATTACAACTTGTAGAAAATCATAGCAAATCCTGAGAGTGTCCGGTGACTCTCTATTCCGTCTTTCAAGTTTACAAGTGTCGTGCTTAGTACCGCAATAAATGTTTAAATTCGATTTTCTTTTTTTAAATCCATATTTAATAAAGTCGGTCAAAAGAGAGAGATGACCTGATGCCCGTGTCCCAGCAGTGGGAAAATTAAGGCTGATTATGAATATGGAGATCAGCTATGAATTTAACGAAAATTAACATTCTAGGTAACTTGTGAACGTGTAGACTTGTAACTTTTGATAAAAACGGCCCGGTTAGAACCACTTTGACAACAAGGCTTCCATTTCGTCAATGCATATAAAAGAAATATGATGACGTAGACCTACATCATTCGTTGCATTCATTCGTTCATCATTAAGTCACGACTAAAGAAAAAACTTTTTACAAGTGGCAAAAAACGAAAATTGAAAAGCAAAGACACCGACTTCCGAAATTAAAGTAATTTTTCCGTTTTGAGTGTTTTTTTTTGGAAGTCGGTTTTTTTTTTTGTAAAAAGTTTTTATTTTTCACTTTTTAGTAGTGGTACCTACCCCACACAAATTCGAATACCACTAGCTGATGAAAATAACAGTGAAGGAGTAAATGAAAACATCGTCTAGATAAACTAAGTGGGAAAAATACGTAATATTGAAGCTAACTCATAAACTACCCAAGCAAAGTTAATAAAATTTATATGGGACTACCTCGGAAGCATGACCTACCATACAAAAAAAGAATCATCAAAATCGATTCATAATTGGCGGAGTAATCGCGTAACAAACATACAAAAAAAAAAAAACACAGACGAATTGAGAACCTCCTCCTTTTTGAAGAAGTCGGTTAAAAATACAGGTGTAGGCTTTGACACTTTTGACAGGTGCCTAGGTCTCAGTGCTGCCACCTAGTGAACATCACTTCAGAAAACCTCACTCTCAAAATGAAAAGCATTACAATTGTTAGTGTGTTACGCAATCACCCCGCCGGTTTTTAGGTATATACGTATGTCATTCGGAACAGAGCACCGAGAACGTAGTAGTACACTATTAGGAAGTAAACAAACGTTTGTTTTAAAATTTCACGCTCATTTTCTACGTACCGGGGTGTCAAAGCTGTGAGTTTGGTACCACAACGAATTGTTCTTCAAAGGTAAGTGCTTACAGTAAGATGTAAACAATAGGTACGTACCTAATCAATTACCGAGTAGATATTTAAGATACTAACTAGCGAATGACCCACTTGGAGTAATTAAATCTCTTGTAATTGCAGGCGAGATAAAAATTATCATAGATACCTATTGTATTTAAACATTTTTGCAAACGTGGCTGTACCTTCATCGAATTCCTATACCTACTGTTCTACAGAAATTATTTGCCAAGCTACATATGATAATAGAAATTGACAGTTGGTAACTTTATTTAGCAGCATCTTAAACTCGCGACAATCTAAGAAGTCCGTTTTGACGTTTCCTTCTCTTACATGTAATAAAACGTTAAGCCTTGAGAATCAGTTTTAAGCAATGTAGATAAGTCGTCGATTACAAACTTTCTAAGTATGTTCAATGGATATGTCTCGAAAATCAGTTTATAAGAAACCAATTTTTTTTTCATCGCTACCCCATGTATTTTTATAGCTGTCAAAACGGACTTCTTAGATTGTTGCGAGTCTAGTTTAGGAACAATTTAATGAAGTCAAGTCAAGCCTAAGTATTTATTTGAAACTAGCTGCGCCCCGCGGTTTCACCCGCATAAGTCTCGATCCCGTGGGAATAAAAAGTATCCTATCTCCTATAACAGGTCATAGTCTACCCATGTGCCAAATTTAATGTAAATCCGTTCAGCCGTTTCAGCGTGACAGCGTAACAAACAAACAACTAAAACACTTCGCATTTTCTAATATTAGTTAGGATAGTTAGGACAGCATCTATGATTATACCGTGCTTACCTGATGCTGTTTTAATCCCCTTATCCATCCTTTTCCTAAAACACTGTCATGTTTATCAAACCCTGTAATATACCCAGGCCTACAGCAATGTAGTGTGTATACACAAAACATTAGATTACACACCTATGGGAGGGGAAAACAAACAAAAACAATGTTAATTCCCGTAGAACTACGCGTAGTAATAACAATTTGTTTTGATTGCAACACCAATTGTTTACACAATGTCAAATTATTTAACAATTAACGTTAAGGTAAACGTTTGGTGTGTAAATAGAAATTGTATATAATATGTTTAACCCACTGAGTCACAATAAACATTAATTAACGCATTTCTCTTTCATTACTGGTTGTAAAAACAAAAATTGTTTAATGAAGGTTTTCATGCAAATTCACGCCACCAGTTGGCGCCACTTTGAGAAAAGATCTTTCATTTCGACAATGATTATAAAATATATGATGACTTTCGTATCATTCGTTCATCATTCAGTCTCTAATTCACTACTGAATAAAATACAGGCGCTTTGACACTTTTGACAGGTGCCCAAACCCGACGTTTCAGTGCTGAACGTCACATAACCCCTCATTGACACGACAATATTATAACACTTTTTTTATCCGGTTGTTTTAGTGTATATTAATACTCGTCAAAAAGTTTCACATTAAATTCGGGTATTCGTCAACCAACTAGTATTGGATCTACTTTTTTTTAAATATTTTTATTTATTCGCACGTTTTCTCTTCAACACATCTGACATTGGCAAAATAATTGTTGTCATCGGCACCATAGTGAAAAATTGAATGGACACCACATACTTTATTGGTTGTGACGGTTGAGTATAAACTACTATATTATTTTATTACGATGTCGGCCAAAGTGTGTCCCGAAGTAAACTCGTCTTTATCATACTAACCAAAAATAAGTCTATACGAGCCCGGAAACTGCACCCCAACTATACTCCATTTGAATTAAGATTAGACATTCAAACAAACCTTTATACAGTCCGTTCAACCGATTTTAAATTCTATACCTTAGGCATAAGGATGGCATTAAAAGCTATTTATTTAAATGTCTAATCTTATTTCAAATGGGGTATAGTTTAGAATCATTAAATATTAAAAACCTAATATCGAGACCGAAACTTCCTATAAAGGTACAAAAAGGTACATCTCTACATGCCTCTTTGATGAATAGAAAGCGCTTTAAGAATTAATTGATAGACCTTTAAAAGACCAGTATGCTTTGTAAGTCCCCCATAGCTAGCTCTTATGAGCTAGTTTATTGTGCGTAGTTCCCCTATCCGACCAATACATAGGTACTCATCAGCTACCTAAGCATGTACCAACTGAACAATGAATACCGATAACTATTCATTTGCCCTGCTTGAGTTTTATAAGGAGGTAAATGCAAAACTGTCTCGTTGGTCTTGTGATCGCAAGCGCTATGGCTGAGCGGTCCTGGGTTCGATTCCCGGGTCGGGAACAGTGTTATTGGGTTTTTCCGAAATTCTCAGTAGCATCAGCCGCGGAGTTTGAATTTGTGCCCGGTTGATAGCAGTAGTCTCGCCCCTAATACATGGGACTTTGAAACATAACTGACGAAATGTGCGTGTACACCTCTGCCGAACCCTACGAGGAATACAGGCATGAAGATGCGTTATGTATAATATAAATACACAAGGTATAGCGTCTTTTGTTTATCTTGTTCGTGAGGAGAAAAATGGAATGCTCGTCTTTTGTATTCATATGAAATAACAGAGATCGGTAATAATTTGAATTTCTCCCTCTCACAGAGAGGAGGCCTGAGTCCCAATAGTGGGAACATTATAGGCTAATTATGCTATGTATTACAAGATACCAACTGACATCCTTTTGACCATACAGTGACCGGTACCTATTTACCGTGATTCCTAACTTATGTCACTGTGTAAAACCATACGCCGATCGCCGTATTTTCATTGTACCCATCACAAAATCAGCAGGAAAAGTGACTTGCTGGAAAAGGCACCTAGATTTCCACAATGATTGTTTCGATTAGTCACGTTGGTACACATCAAGTTATAATGTCCAGTATAAGATGATCTCGCATTGTATAACATTTACCGTACAATGAGAGGTCAGCTTATACTGGAAAAATATAGCTTGATGTGGAGCCGTGTGTACCTATCTATTTGTGCCAATTGTGCTCTGATGTGTACGGAGCTTTAAGTACTATATGAATCACTTGTAACAGTAACTTACGTGGTAACATAACAATGGCATGATTCAGAGCCCCAGATTGTTTATCATCATTTACGCTTTGGTAATTACTTAATTGGTAGAGAACAACAACAATGGAAGCGACACGAGCGCAACGTTTGAGGAGATAACCTGGCGGTTGAAAGGTCCGGAGTTTGAACCGCGCCTATTGCTATTATGGTATATGTTAGGTTACCTATACTCCATTTTCAATAAGATTAGACATTTAAACAAACCTTTTTACAGTCCGTTCAACCGATTTTGACTTCTATACCGTAAGCAATATTGATGGCATTAAAAGCAAAAAGGTTACCTACACAATACCAACTGTCTACTGCAGCTGCCATTTGTCATGCCACCAACGCAATAGAAGTCAAAATCCGTTGAACGGACTATGTCTAATCTTATTTCCAATAATTAAATGAAAAATCCGGACTCACATACCGGTAATCTGTTCGATTTATGCCTTAGCCCGACGTGACTCCGGATTTTTAATTTGTCTGCCTGTGGTGTCTTGTTTATACCTTTTTAGTTGGCATTTTTGTCGTAGTTGGGTTTTAGTTTTTATAACTTTTTTATTTATACAGGCTGTAAGGGTGGGTAATCACCGTTGTCACTCAAACCATGGGTAGTAGGCTTAAATATAAAAATAAATAACTAAAACAACAAAAAAAAACGTTTCTTTTCAATAAAAGATTTTAAAAAGTTTCAATCCGACACCGTGCTCGCTAGCGAAACAGCTGACTGACTGAGGTAGGGTCGCGCTCGCGGCCGGTCAGGTCACGTCCCACACCCCTCGCCCGTGTTGAGACGCAAGTTTGTTGCCCTAGCGCATTGGGCAACGTAAATGGGTCTCTTATGGAAAAATGTAGAATAAAAAATTAAAATAAATGTTGTAATTTTCCATTAATTTAACGTTCTTTGAATGAAACCAAACCACTGGTTGTAAGGATAACCGTATTTACCCTAACATCCTATATAGACTTAATTTACACTATTTGCATGCATGAAAGGGTTAGTTGGAATAACGTAAAGCATTTTGTTATTAGAGCTTATCAAGTTTTGGGCAATTAACTTTATGAAAAGCGGATTATGTAGAAATAGCTCATTCAAGTGTGTTACGGAATTTCACCGGGCTCAACCAAATTCACCCGAGACCAATGAACTGAATAAAGTAAACGTTATTATTATGTATTCTAAACTTAGCTGTTATCCTAACTTATACAGGGGGTTAAGGGGATGATGTCAGGGGATTTCAATGTTGGTCCCATAGAAAAAGTATATTATAGATGACACCAAACCACTAGTTTCAAGGATAACGGTGTTTATGTCTACCCTACAAACTTTAAAAATTTGGTTGTTCGTTACGCTTTCATGCTAAAACGGATTTGGATCAGGCACATAGTAAACCATGACCAAGATTAGGACATAGAATGCTTTTATCCCGATATTCTTACGGGATCGAGACTTATGCGGTTGAAACCGCGAGGTGCAGCTAGTAAACTTTAAGGTAATCAATGCTAGTACAACATACTATAACTACCTTGATTATTATCGTGGGAAATACGTAAAGATAGTGAGAGAACGTAAATATGAACAGAATTTTATTGTTTATAATCACTGGCACAATTTGAGTGCATGACAATGACACACAAGGTTGTGTGAATATTTTAAATAATTCATTAATTAACATAACATGATTCTTAACTAAAAGAACGTGTACATAAGTTCTTACTATTTTATCTACAACAATCTACATGCAACAGTTTTACAACGGATTAGCGCTTGTCAAAATAAAAGAAGGTTTATGTAACATTTTATTAGTGTCTACCTAACGTCAAGGTAAAACCTGCAACTCCTATTAAAATACCAATGGATCAGGAGGAAGAGGAGGAGCTGGTGGCTAAGTTATAACAGCCGCTCGGGTCGATCCATCAGTTTAAGCTACGCTTGCCGGGGTTGGTCCGTGGATGCGTGACCATTTTTCACATATGGAGACTCCTCGAAAGCACGTTAAGCCGTTGGTCCCGGCTGCCATTTGTGGATCTTCATTACGAGCCCGATAGTCTGACAACCAGTCTAACCAAGGGGTATCGTATTACCCAGTTACTGGGTTGTGGAGGTCAGATAGGCAGTCGCTCCATGTAAAATACTGCTATTCAGCTGCTGACATTCACTATATGTACAAATTAGCCAAAAGCCTCATATTTAAAACAAGAAATTATGGGAATGAAATAATGGGATGGCTAACAGAAAGTTACAGTCAATGCAATAAGTGTACTAGAAAGTTCTTGATTTCGGGTATTTGGCCAGCACCTAAATAAGCATCCTAATGAAGGACTAGGAGCTAAATAAAAAAAATGCCCTTGAAGCAAACAGAGCGCTGATATAGCCTCGCTTTGGCATTGTTGGTTAGGTTTTACGAGCTGTCAAAATGAAAATTGCCTAATTTTGAACTGTTTTCACTAGTCGAAGACTCAAGGTAAAGTCCCACGGCATGATAAGATAGGTACTATACCACTCATCATAGTAGTAAGTGATAGTGCGTCAGCTATTTCGGTTACGACATTCTCAGTTATCTATCGGATGAGAGATGTATGGCCAAGACATTTACCACGGCACAGAGCCTCATCACTCATTGCTCAATATGTACGATCTTTTGCACTTGCTGTTATTACACAATGTCAGAGGTCAAGCAAGTGATCGGTTTTTAAGGTGACCGTTCCGTACCTAGCTTTTAAGTTAGGTTAGTAATGTAATGTAATGTAATTATAATGTTAATATTTATAACGTAGCTTTTTATTTAGGAAGTTATTAATATTCTTGATAATAATTATTGATATTTTTAAACAACAGAACAATATCGGATTATTCCACTTTGCCCAACCAAACAGACTGTCCCACCAATGGGACAAAGTGGAACGTTCACAACTTTGTCGTTCACTAGATCCCACTAATTGATTTTGGTAGGACCTAAACTCTCAGTTCACTTTTTCCCACTAGGGCTGGCACTGTTGGATTAAATATTAAAAAAAATATGGCGAAAATAATCGCAGTATGGCTTGCAACCGTGATGTAGAACCCAACCGTTATTAATAATATTATTTCCATAAACCCAAATCAAGCAAGTCTTCCATATCATTTAGGTTTGGGTTTTGTGGCGATTAATCCCGTACACTAGGTGTTTGATATTTAATTAATACGCAATACGAAATGTCTCCGTTTCTCATCAAGCGAGATTTTCATACGAAGGCCGTGAAATCCGTTTACTTATATTGTGATTGCATATTGATTGATTTATCCCTTACGACGTTTGTAGCTGTTACAACATTGACACAAGGCAGAAACAGTAATTTATAATTTAAAACCTGAAAAGGGGTCACTGTACGCATTATTATGTTCTGTTCCTTGCAATTTGTATGAGGCAGCAGATTTTTTTGGAGTGGAGTTCTACATTGCGGTGGAAAAAATCGTCACGTAACGAAAAAGCGTTATTCTGTTGGCTCCCATTTGAAACTTGTGACCATACTAGATGGGTCTGTGTTTACATTTTAGTCAGCGAAAGGAAGTTCGTTAGTACCTGATGTCCTAAAAACACATCCCTGTCTTTTATTTTTTTCTCGATATCAGTTTTGGTGGCGTAGTAAAAGTTGTTAATAATGCTGGGGGCCTAAAACAGCCACATTAGCAACTCCTCTAAAAGATATTCATTTTCATCCCATCTATTCGAAAAGGACGACTTGGTTCGCCTTTAAGTGCACCCAAAGGTGGTGTTTTCTATAAGAAACTTTTAGCGGACAGACTTTTAGATGAGTTTTTAATCCTCTTTATAAGTGCGCCGCAATTATCTTTGCCGCGCACTTTTTGAATTTGGAACATCTTAAACTTTAAGCGGGCAGTAGTGAGTTTTTAATCCTCTTTATAAGTGCGCCGCAATTATCTTTGCCGCGCACTTTTTGAATTTGGAACATCTTAGTGTCCAGTTTTCATAATTGCGAAAATGTCTCAAATGTAAATATAAGTTTTTAGTTGTTTTATTATTAGATACTATTTCATTTCAATTTAGTTGTTACTCTATGTCTTATTAAATAATAATATTACAATAAAATAGAGGCGCCTTTTATTTTCTCATAGTGGGTGATGAAAAGTAGAGTGTATCTCTCGGGCGCAAAATATATTTTTGGCTCGAGCGACTTACTTTGAATCTATCTTTGGATTCTACTAAATGAAATGAAATGAAATGAAATTGTTTATTCTGTAAATAGGATATTGGAATCACTTTTACACGTCATATTATAAAAAAAATTATTAAAAATAAGCTAGATGAGGTCGGCGTTTCCTATCTGACTACTCTGAGAAGAAAGGCCGAAACAAACTCAGAGGTCACAGTCTCTTTTAAAGTCCAGACATAATCTTGGTCAAGCCATATGAGGACCATGTAAATTCGAGTCTGAAATGGTCTTTTGAGGAAAGAACCACACAGATTTGAGTGGACCTGTCCAGTCAGTGTAAGCATTTGTCAGTAATGGCGGAGCTCAACTCAGAACTTAAGGAGCTCAGCGACTCGACGAACAATACCAAAGAAAGGACATTTGGGTACGCCGCATAAAATTCTCAAATTGCCAGACCATTGATAAAATAACTGAGAACGAAAAAATAATTTAAAAAATTCACATAGTCCTCACATTCACAATAATAAAATACTTTACAAAGTAATCATGTCATTTTGTATAGAATATTCAATAATGTCAATTTGTAAATAAAACTGGTTGATATACTTTGATGATTTTCCATATTATTCAAAATGTTACAATGCTTAGCAGAGCGAGCAGCTCAATCCCATGCTTTTTTGTCTTCTAAATAATCTGAAATTTTATAGTACCCTTTTCTACAAAGTTTGGTTTTAATGCAGCTTTTAAATCGTTTAATGGGTAAGTTTCGAATGTCAATGGGAAGTTTGTTATAAAAGCGTATACATTGACCCATGAACGAGTTGCCTACTCTGTGGAGACGAGTGCGATGTACAGCAAGATTGTGTTTATTCCTGGTATTTAAACTATGAATATCGGACATTTTCTTAAAATTAGATATATTTTTGTGTACATATAATAGGTTTTCAAATATATATTGTGAGGCTACAGTCAGAATATCTATTTCTCTGAATTTTTCTCGAAGGGAATCCCTTGGACCTAGGTTGTAAATGGCTCGAATAGCCCTAAAGAATCCCTAACTTCGCTATGGATTCAAAAAAGCACCCTCGCCGTAAAAATATTATTTTGCTCCCTTATGATACAATCTACTATTCCTGAATTCCCAGCTATAATTAGCAATTCCTGGAATTTGACACAAAAGCAATAATTTGTGAACCATTTTACGAATCTCCATAGAAAACTGTCAAACAGATGAATTATTTCGTAATAAGACTTGCACGCAGATCATATTATGAATTGTCAGTTAGTGACATTTTACGATGATTCATAATACTTTCCTATTATTATTCTGCGAAAGTGGCTGTTTTAAGCCCCCTGTAGGTAGGTACCTAGAATGACCCCTTTTCAGGTCTTTAATTATTTCAATTACATCTTGTATAAAAGTAGACTTATATTTTTAAAACAGGCCCCTAAAATCTAGAAGCTCAAATTACTATTTTCGTCATGTTATTAATAAACACACGAGAGAATCATAGCTGTATGATTAAATCATCAAATCGTCCGGTGATTGCACTACGTAACATAACTCAGAATGTACAACCGAATAACAATATAATGATTACCGATAGTCAGTATAATAGCTACAGACGATTCTCGATTTATTCGCGATGACTAATTGTAAATAGCGATGCGTGGGCGGCATAACAATGAGATATTGAGGTCGAAGTTATTTTATAAAACACCTGAAGTTAATTAGGCGTCTTTTCTCGGAGAATAATATTAATTGTAATAGATATTTAATCTTATATTAAATATTATAGTAGGTAGAGGCACAGTATAATAAAGTAACAGTATTCTAAGTCGGCAGTGACCTTGAAATAACTACCTATGGCTATCGGTAGAAAAACCTTCCGCGTCCGTGCGTAACCGCACAATCGATACTTTTGCGTACTGATATACACTGAGATTTCGAAGCGCGTCATTTTGGCCGTTTTCTTTGAAGATATAATACTGTTACTTATTTATACTGTGAAGAGGTATCTAATTACTTTCATGTTCATATTCACATTACGTTTGTAATTTGCGCTGACAGGGATAATACCCTCTAAACGTTTAAAATCCTCGGAGATGAAACACAAATTGCGGTAAACACGAACAAAATCAACCTGTAACTAAATCTGACATGAAATAGGATGTATTACGCGCTTACACGCCACTTGTAACTAGTTCCAAAACCATTTACTTTTCATCTGGTTTAGCAGTGGTTACAATAATGTATCAAACACTAGCTGCGCCCCGCGGTTTCACCCGCGTAAGTCTCTATACCGTGGGAATATCGGAATAAAAAGTATCCTATGTCCCATTCCAGGTCATGGTCTATCCATGTGCCAAATTTCATCCAGATCCGTTCAGCCGTTTTAGCGTGAAAGTGTAACAAACAAACAAACTCACTTCCGCATTTAAAATATTAGTTAGGACTAGCTTCCGCTCGCGGCTTCGCCCGCGTGGTATGTCAATAAAAAGTATCCCATGTCCTTCCCCGGGATGCAATCTATCTCCTTGCCAAATTTGATCGAAATCCGTTCAGTGGTTTAGGCGTGAAAAGGTAACATACAGACAGACAAAGTTACTTTCGAATTTATAATATTAGTATGGATTAACTAAAAGAAGTAGACTTAAACTAAGGTCGAGTTTCTCCAGTGATACTGAACACGATCAGTTCGTGCTGATCGCGTTCAGTATCATTGGTGTTCAGTATCGCGTTCAAGAGCTGTCAGTGTCATTGACACTGCCAGCACTAGAACGCGGTTTCCCTGCCAGGGTTGCGGGAATGTCCGAAAGAGATACCGGGACTTTGGCAACAGGCAACTGAAGGAACACGGGTCAGTAAACTCAGTCAGTAAAAGTCTGACACGTCCTCCCGCTCTGCCCAGAAAGGGAGAAGTCATTTTTCAACAAAAAAAAATCTCTTGAAATCGTTTTTGTAGTGCTGATCGCATTTAGTTTCATAAGTAAAAATGGTAAATTCGCCCTTAGTAGGAAATCTACATAGGTATTTTAATCTAATTTCTATAGTTTGATTTCACCACACAGTTTAATTATTTCATTAGTTTCAGCAACCCGAATAACGCAAACTCATTTAGCACTATAATTAAAATAATAATCATCATTAAAATATAACACAATTACGCATCTGTTATGAACGAAAGCTCATAATTAGCTGAAATCTGACACTTGAACCGTTATGTGTGTAGGGTATCTTTATAATACACCCTTTACTCATCACTTGATAGCGGAGAATAGGCGATTAGTATTAAGCCAAGCGCACACTACAGCCGCAACGGGCCGCAGCAGAACGCATTTTCATACAAAAAAGTGCGGTGCAGCGCGCCTGTGGTGTTGTTTTTTAATTATTGCTTATTGGGCCAGCTTTCGATCTCACCTGGTCGAACGCGATGGATGAAGTCTATGGAACGAGCAAGCCAAAAAGATGCCTGAGGGCCTAGACAACTGACAATCGCTTTTCCAAAGCGTTTCTTATTTCTACAGCGACTTTCAACAGGATTGACAATAAGCTTTTCGATAGCTTATGTCAGTCCTATACATTTTTGCCTTTTCCATCATCGTTATTGCTGACAGAATGTCACTTTGTCTACAGCCTCTGTTCACTCTTGTTTGGAGGCTGACTGGTTATACGTGAAAGAGGAACACAGACGCTAGCAGAGAGTTCCACACTGTGCCCATGCGCATATTAAATAAATATAATATTATTTTTAGGAAAATCGTCTACTTTTGCGATGTTTGTAAATATGTAAGCATAAATTATGTATCTATCACATAAATAATACCTGGCTTTGCTTTATTTAGATAATTCTTTTTACCTATTGTGGTATAGTAATTTTATTCTAGGTGCATCATCATAAATAACTGATGTATACAAAATATTGTAAAACATTATAAAAGAGTAACGGTGGAGTTTCTTGCCCATTCTTCTCCATACGAATTTACCCTTTGGAAGGGGAACTACAATCAATTCAATTTTTTTGTAAATTTTGACGTTCAAAAGTGCGTCTTATTTGCCTATTTCAGACTTTGACTTTGAAATGTGGAGGAAAAGTGTTAATTCATAGTACTTACCTACGTTGTACCTACGTTGGTTCACAATGAAATGAAGGAGGATTTTTGCAATGCGTTGCGTTGCGGTGCGGCCCGACCTAATTTGCGCAAGCCTTTACTTGTCAGTTAGCCTTTTATTAACAACGTTGTTATGACTGTTTTAAAAAGTACATGAATAAACAAACATGCTTTTGTATTCAGGAAGGTATCGCAAAAGTTTACGTTCAAATGAAGCGTAAAATGGGAAATTGCTCATTATCAACACCCTTGTTAGACGAATTGCTAACCGCAGTAAGCCTATTTTTTTTAAGGAGACATAAAGTTTGTGTCTTTTAAACACACCTATGGTTGGCAACTAAAGAAAAAAAAAATACATTCTTTTTTACGCGAAAAATCAACGCAAACATCTGAAACTTACATAATATTCTATAGGTGTTAGTACTTCACAGGGAACCAACAGGCTTTTGCATTAATCAAACAAAAATACATTTGTTATCTCAATTTCCACGCTCAACAAATAACCAATGCCATCGTGTGGATAGCCGTTATTTTTTACCCCGATCAGTGGAATGGATCCCTGGGGTGGGGTGCAATTAAACAATCGTTTCGAGTTTCATATAGATGGCGCTGTCTACTCAAAAACGGGTGGAGTAGGTAACATTAGCGCGCGAGTGACGGGTTAATGGACACTCTTCATGTAGTGGAGGGTTGAGTGGTATTCAGTAGCGATGCTCAAAAGCGGCTTTAAGGAGTTTGATAAACATTTGGGAACTAATTATGAGCATTGAGGCTTCGTGTGCTTTGAAGATCAGTCGACTAGAAACGAGATACCGTTTTGTGACTATGTATAATTTTGAAAATAAATATGTCACAAAATTGCTAAAATACCTTTGTGGACGCATTTGTCGGACATAAAATGTAGCATATGTGGCAGCTAATTACTCATTGCCATACGCACATTAATTAAATGTGTGAGATCATTAATTCAGGCACTCATATTCGTACCTTCATTTCATATGTATCAATACGCTTTAGAAAATAAGCCACACCTACCCAAAATTGTACCTACAATGTTATAATTCCACTTCAACTTAGCTCGAAAATCCTTTACCAAACTAGTTAAGAATAGATTCCCGACACGATACCGATCGACACATTAACTCTACAAAAAATCAAGCCACATTTTCACAAAAAAGAAAATGATTAAAAGGCACCAATTCGGTATCACCACAATCAATCTTGGTATCGTGTTTCGCCTTCATTTTTCAACGCGGACATTCCGAAGCACTCAATACGGCGTGGCGTACCTTCGCTTCGCCCACGTATGCGCTGCCAAACAATGATGGGATCGGCCTCATCCTGCCAATACACCATGAAATCACCATAAGGCCTATTGAACGTCGACAGTACTACCAAGGACGGCCTTTATCTACCTTGAAGATGGTTTGTATTGAATTATTGACAGATTTGGGTCATAGGTTTGGTCGATATGTTTGTCATAATTCAAAGTTATAGGTGTTTGTTTGTTGGTTGAGGTCGCGAAATATATTGACTATTGATTGAATGTATGTAGTTTGATAATGAGAAACCGTTTCAGTTCTCATTTATCTATATTCGAGTTTCTAGCAGTTATAATATCCCCATTTGCTTCATTTATTGTTACAGGATCGTTTTGTTTGAGTTGTCTTCAGTGTCTATTATGTTTTTGATTAATCCATCATTCTCGTTATCCTTACTAATATTATAAATGTGAAAGTAACTCTGTCTGTCTGTCGCGCTTTCACGCCAAAACTACTGAAACAATTTAAATGAAAGGAGATGTTACATTTTCGGCCATAAAGTGTACGCTAATGAAAAAAAAGGAAAAAATTCCACGAATTGAGGAAAAATATTCTTTCCTGAATATTCTCCTGATTTTTTTTGGCACAAAAAATAATAGTTTATCAAATTATTGCCATATTCTATTTATCATGGCGTCGTCTTACTTGCACAATGCTTTCGTCCAGAAGTCATGTTACATTTAAACATAAAAAAATCACGTAGACGTTATTTAAATAAATACGAAAGGAATGTATTTCTCTGCTATTAAGATAAGAAAATAAGATAGCTACCCTAAAAACAACTTTTTTGATGAATTAAAAAGTGTGATTTATCTTTTTTTTTTAAACGAGGTTTGTAGATTTGTAGGTACTTCTGGACGAAAAATTCAAACATAATGTCTTTGGTATTTGACATCACATCTTTGACAGTTCTAGATTTTAAAATAGAGATGTGTTGTAACTTGTTAAATACGATAACTATTATCACAGTTACTGTTACAAAAAATTACAGATCCAAATTATCTGTTAACAGTAGTTATTTTTGTACGGACGATAAATACGTATTTAAATTTCAATTGAATATCTTCTATATCTCTTTTGGTTTAAAGTCGATAATCGTATCTATCTGTTATTAAATAACAGTCTGTTATGGATGATAAATACATAAGTAACAGCCACGGTAACAGTCTCTGTGGGGATTGTAAAAATGTATTAACAGTAAAGGCCGCGGTTACAGTCTTGAGGATCTGTTATTTTATGTAACAGGTATGGTTTATTGTTAGGAACAATTGTTATCTGTTATTTTTTAATATCTGTTATTTCTATCTGTTACGATTTATCGCCTCACCCCTATTTTTTTTTTATTTGTTCGTCATCTGTCCAACCAATCTGTCATGGCTGTCAAACATTTTCAGTTTATAATTTAATGCCTAAAAAATATCTGATATTATGAAAAAAAAATGCCTTTATTGAATTCAGGAGTTCGTTTTCCAGGTTTTATAAAGTGTACATGTTATGGCCGGAGTCCCATACCAAAACGAAACGTGTCTTTTGGTACACAGATAGTCTAGAGCCTGAGAAAGGACATAGGCTACTTTTTATCGACGTACCACGTGGGCGAACCCGGGGGCGGAAGCTAGTAATTATATAAGTAGATACTAGGTATCTATAGCTACCTCTTCAACGACTCCCTTTAATAAGGGCACTTGCTGGCTCGCTACGTTACCAATAGCTATCGATAAAGCATAGCATAATCAGCCTATAATATTCCCACTGTTGGGTCACAGGCCCTCTGCGAGAGGGATTCACATAAATCTTCGAATTTTTTGTTCTAGGACATGCCGGTTTCCTCACGATATTTTCCTTCACCGTTTTGAGAGCAGTGGTGATGAAATAATTTACACTAAGTGCCTGCTTGGGTTCGTACCCACGACCGACTCGTAGGTCTCGGCAGTTACTACTGGGCCGTCAGTACTATCGGTATCCATCCTATGTTTTACTTAAAAACTGCTTTTGTTTTAAAACCTAAAGGCAGGTAAATCCGGTATTACGATAACTTACGACTATAATTTTTAACGGGCTTCTACAAGTAAAAATATTTCCTAAAAATACTTCTTTTATGAAACAAGCCACTCGTTCGTGAAAATAAATAACCATTCTTTATTTTATAGTCAGCATTTTCGTTAAAGCCTCTCAATTACCCACATAAAGTTTAAAAACAAGTGATTAAATATTTAAATTCAAATACAACTCAGACTCAAAAAAGACTGCGAGATCAAATAGGGGTTGAATTTGCAAACCGCCCGCATAAGAGATTATTTCACGTGGCTTACATTGAATCCTTTGATACGTTCATACGTATAAAATCATCCTGCTGGATTCATCGAGCTTTGAAGTGGTCCCTCACATACAACGAGACATTCAATACTAAAGCATCAATTATGAACACGATTATCGTATATTAACATCGGTAATGTACTCGAGAACCGACGAACAGAGATGCTTTTATTCATAAGCAGTTGGGGGCGAAATGAAAGCAAAAATAAAGGTCGGCCACACAATACTTGCGCGTGTGTGCGTCCAACGATTCCCTATGAATAATACAACTGTCAACGTATGTTTTTTGCGACCCGTTCGGGTGAGTTTAAGGATTTATTGTGTTCGAACAATTAAAGGATTAACCCAAAGGGAGTTGCTTTTTGTTGTGCGCTATATCTTGCGTAATCGTTATGTTTGGAGTGTTTGACAATAAGCTAGTTGTGCGGAAGTGATGCGCTTAGAAAACGGTTATATTGTGAAAAAATCTAAGTAGTGCCATTCATGATACCAATATCGAAATGAAAGAACTGGCATCAGCTTTAAAAAAAAACAAAATATTTGTTTCATTATACAATGACGATGTCTCGTATTCAATAAAAATCGCTATGAATCAAAGATAATAGCGCCCGTAAAAAAAAATCTACACATGCTTTAAAAAATCTCTACCTGCGATATCGCAGCGACATTTCAACCATATGAAAGACCTTTACACCTCTTTCATAAGTATCGATGTATCAACGCATAGCAACGCGTCTCAGTCGAGAATATTAAAATGTACAGTCACGAACACCGAATTATCGTGACGCCGTGTGTGAGACATTGCCTCTGCAATTAAGTAGAAACATGTGTGGTCTGCCCTATAATTTGTGGATCCGAAGAGATTTAATTCGCTGAAATAACGCGCTTTTCGCAACGTAATGGATTTAATGAATTTGAATAAAAAATGATTTCATATCGTTCGAAGCTTTATTAGTTTTTTTGAGGACTCTTTGGCCTAGTTCATTCGGATTAATTTGATCGAAACTGGATTATTGGTTGAGTTAATACCTATTATGTTTGTTATCCAATCACGGTGCAAACTTTTTTTTATTAAATCCCAAAAAGCTTTGCCTACTCCTCTGTGATTTCTCTTATTTGTATCATATTTTTGTTCATCCATTACCGTTAGGTAACTCTCAGGGGAAAATATTCCCAATAACCACTCCGTGCGGAAAACGATACGCCCGCGAAAGAAAAGTGAAGATCGTCAAAAAATATAATATCGCAAAAGATACTTCAACGAAAGAACACCTTCCTACCTACGCCTCGAAAGACTTCGAGATCGTGACGAGATAATAATATTTTATAGCTGTCAAACGGCCATGAAAGAAACCCATGCCGGCTACTTAACATTCTCAGCACGTTGTGTGACTCGGTTCAGGGAATCGGGCCACAATCGCGACACCATGGCTTTATAACCTACTACTTACTTGCAACTCGACACTTTTGTGCCGAGTAGCAATCCTTAATGTAAAGGTCGATTCACACATATCAGTGAAGCCACCGCACCGTTCCGAATATAGTTGCAAATAAACCGTTTTAAACCAATATCCGCGGTTTAAAAAACTTGTTAAACAAATTTAAAACTGTCTTTAAACCATGGATTTTGGTTTAAAGCTGTAAATAAACCGTTTTAAACCAAAATCAGTGGTTTAAAAACCGATTTAAACAAATGTAAAACGGTTTAAAAACCGATTTAAACAACCACGGATTTTGGTTTAAAACTGTTTATTTACATCTATAGTTCCGACACAGTACCGTCACAGTGCAAAATACTCTTTCATACATTGTCATGCCGGTGTCGGCACTCACACTGAGACACTGACACTGACAAGTGGGGATGCGTTCATAAAAAATGTATGAAAGAATATTTTGCACTGTGCCGGTACTGTGTCGGTACTGTGTCGAAACTGTGGCTTCACTGATATGTGTGAATCGACCTTTACTGTGTTTGACGGTTGATGAATCAACTTGTATAAAGCATTAGGTCTTCACTTTGAATTTTAACGGCTATATTTGAAATGAAAGTTACGGATTTTTATTGAAAGGAATATGATCCACAATCCTGTCTATTTGATTGCGAAGATTTTGTTAATAAGTAAATTATGAATGCATTTTCTAAAAAAAAATTACTTACATGAGTTGTCACAAAATCAGATACGACAAAAAATCTGCCTAGCCTTTTCCCAACTATGTTGAGGTCGGTTTCCAGTCTAACCGGATGCAGCTGAATACCAGTATTTTACATGGAGCGACTGCTTAACTAACCTCCACAACCCAGTAACTGGGTAAAACAATACCCCTTAGTAAGACTGATTGTCAGACTTTCTGGCTTCTGACGACCCGTAACGACTCTCAAAGATCCACGAATGACAGACACGACAAACGAACAAAAATTACAATGCTTAGGAAACTATACTCCATTTGAAATAAGATTAGACGTATAGATAAGCCTTTTTTACATTCCGTTCAACCGATTTTGAACTCTATTGCGTTGGTGGCATGACAAATGGCAGCCGCAGTAGATAGTTGGTGTTGTGTAACTTTTTTTGCTTTTGATGCTATGCTTATGCCTACGGTATAGAAGTCAAAATCGGTTGAACGGACTGTAAAAGGGTTTGTTTTAATGTCTACATTAAAACAAACCCTTTTACAGTCCGTTCATCTTATTTCAAATGGGGTATAAGTGTTTAGAGAAAACTCGTAAAGCATTCTCAGCATAGTACCTAAAATCCTTTGATCATAGAAATGTTGAAATCCAAAGAAAATCACAATAAAAGCAACTTCATAAAAAGGTTCACGAGTGCCTCATCAAAATCGTGAAGCTTTTAACTTTAAGTATAGGTAGGTAATGACGACGAAATGATCAAATGACTGGGATTTGAGCTTGCATCAGCTGTGTGCTCAATTTATCAATTAATTTTACAATTTCACGGTTTGCCACATTTAGACCTTGTGTGGCAATGATGAGTGTTTTAAGAATTATAGAAGAACTTTGAACTTTGAACGATGGCAGTTATAGGTAGTTGATGGACCAAAATAAGAGAATCCACCTTACTTACTAGTAACGGCTAACTAAGTAAGGTGGATACACTGGATACTTATCTCCGTCCACTAAAGTACTTAGATCCACTATACAGAAAGTCACCTAAGTACCCTGTTCAAGTTCCAGCAACTGAAGAAAGGAACCCCGGAGGAACTAAACAACTTCTTAATTAAATATAACACTAAGTCTGAATCATGGATGAACTTTCTGGCCAGCTTAATTCAGTTAATCTATACGAGTATATTTGATTTATTAACGGGCACCCGTATCAAGCATACCCTTGTTGAACACCGTGTATACTCGATGAAATGTCTACAGAGGGATTTAGAATTAACATAATACAAAGATATGGGATTTACTTCTCTTATGAGCGATAAGGAAATAGAAAGATAAATGTACATGCGTCAAAAGAATATAATATGAGAAACGCCTAAACTGGTTTGGTAATTTTCTATTATGATAAAGCGCACTAGATGCTATACGATGAGGTTTAGCTGTAAATTGCATCCTACTGTAATCAGCTTAGTAGTTTGGTCCGAAAATTTTGAAAATTAATAAATGATCTATTACTTAAATGTATCGCAGGTACCGTGTATTCCCGCTCGTCCCACTGACTTTCGCAGTGGGACGAACGGGAATGATTTATAATTTTATTTTTAATTCCCGTTGGTCCCACTGAATAATTTGAGTCTGGTTGTTGTTCAAGTATTATTATATAAATAAAATAAAATAAATAAATGCGAAAGTAAGTTAAAAACAAACAGTAAGCTAACCAAAAGTACTAGGCTTGCATGAATTCAGGATAGTATATCAATCATTAGTTTTATCTAACTTATAAAATTTGAATGACAGATACTTAATTTAACACGTACGGTACGAGATTCTATTCACAACACCTTCTGCATAATTTCTACTCAATAACCTAACAAAAAGTACTAGGCTTGCATGAAGTCACGAAAGTATTTGTTGGGTTACTGTTTGTTTTTAACTTACTTTCGCATTCATAGTATTAGTTAAGATAAATAAATGTAAAATTGAACAACAACCAGACTCAAATTATTCAGTGGGACCAACGGGAATTAAAAATAAAATTATAAATCATTCCCGTTCGTCCCACTGAGAAAGTCAGTGGGACGAGCGGGAATAAATTTAATATAATTTATTAAATTCCCGTTCGTCCCACTGGTGGGACGACGCCAGTGGGACGAACGAGAATACACGGCAGGTACGTCATCTACTTAGTGCTTTAATTTCTTTCTATAGACTGTAGTGAATGTTTTTGCACTAGTATTAGGTACGTGTTACAGTGTGAATAATTGTGCCAAACTTCGCTTACCAATCTGTCTGTTAAACGTGTCTAAAATTTCGTTAACTTATCCGTGTACCTTTCACACACATACACAAATACTCAGTGTACGTGCGAAATAAGCAGTTACTTAGTGAGGTATCAATTCCCAGCGGCAATGCGGTAGTACACCGCATAGGAGTGCGCAGAGCTGGATGCACTACGAACGGCCAATATGAATTATGTTGTTTGTCTGTTTCGGCATACAGGTGACTGCATCCAGCAATCCACGGCAGAAAGGTAATCAGTGAGCTTATACCTCTTCTACATAGATAGCTACATCTACGAAGGATTAGTTTGTTTCAATTTCTATGCCTTTACGTGTAGGCCAAAGAATTTTACTCTAATATTGATCTGCAAATTGTATTTACTAATTCAATAGTGTGTTGTGTGAATATGATTAAATTCATTATGGTCCAAGTTACTTGTATAAAGTTATTCGATAATGTAATCGCATCTACGATATTCCTAATGAGTTGCAGCTCTGATTGCAATACTGAAAACGTGTCTGCAATATGTATGAAAGTGGGCGGTATTGCAAACAATGTTTTCTTAATTTTATTCACATTCCATTCACATACATTTTCACAATTATACCTACTGAAGACTCGAGTCTATTTTGCACTTCTAATTTACTCCGTGTATGTGCAACTTTCCTAGAGGAAAAGCAGTACCGAATTTAGGTTTTAATCCTGAGACCACCATCAAAAACTAGCAAGTTAATTAAAGTTTCGCCAGTTTTCAATTTCAATGCGTCTCCTTTAAAATACAGGAAGTTTTAAAATACAGCAACTTTGTAATTTGTCGGTAGCACTAACTCGGAATTATGTTTCATAAAAATATGTCCCGGAGCCGAAACGAATTTTGAAGTTAATAACATTATGTATGTAATTAAGAATGGCTAACGTTCGTACGTAGTTCTTGGTATAAAGTAATGCCTATTTTCTTAGAAACTCTATTAAAATTTTATTATCACACTTCGTTTACTACGTGCGCATACGTCACGCTATTTTAACAGGGGGCACGGTAGTTGCATGCATCTAATAACACGGAAAGGTTAATTTTGTTGTCATTTCCAAAATACCAGCGCTGTGAACCAAATAAGTGTATGGTGCCGTTGGGAATTCTGCTTACCACGTTCGAAATGGAGGGATAAATAAAAAATGTGTGCCGCAGGTGATCCCTGAAGGTGGAATTGGTGGTGTGAAGTAACTGCTTCGAATTATAGGAATTTGACCTACTTAAAAGGCACGATTTAAATTACAGTGAGGACAGCACCGTTTGACTAGTTAACATGTTAGTTGAGAGCTTTCATGCTGGTCTCTCATTTAACTAGAACGTCTTTCTGACCGCACATTTAATTAGTACCTACCTAATTACTAATTAGAAAACATGGAGCGGATACGTCGGGGTAAGTCTCTATTTATCTCTATTTACCTCCATAATGTGGTTCAGCTTTCATTTGTTTCATATTGCACCAACGATATACTAAAAAATCAAAGTTTAAAAAAACAAAGGTTTTTTCAACTAGCTTCCGGCCGCGTCTTCGCCCGCTTGATAGGTCGATAAATAGCCTATATCCTTCCTCGGGATTCCATCTATCTCCTTGCCAAATTTTATTGAAATATCGTTCATTGTTTTAGGGCTCCCACACATAACTGCGAATTCGCAAAGCATCGCAAAAATCAGTGACGGTACTCTAAGACCTAGCGCTCTCTGCCGTGCGTTTTGTTATCGCAAAACCTGTGAAGTTTGAAACACCGTGGAAGCGCGCGCACTGCGGGTAAAAAATCGCAGACGAAAACAAAGCAGGTTTCATTCTTTGCGGCGAAAAAACGCACCGCGAGTCACCGCATAGATTTTCTTCTGCGCTTAGCTTCTGCGTTGCGAATTCGCACGAATTCGCAGTTATGCCTTGTATGGCAGCCCTTAGGCATGAAAAATACAGACCGACAGACAGAGTAACTTTCGAATTTATAATATTGATGCACTCAACACATGACGGTTTAAATCAAATATTGCTAATCGAATCTGGGAACTTTTCCTTATCACTAATTCGGGTTATAACATTAATGTTACGTGCACACGCTATTTCACCAGGGGGGTTGGCAGAAACTTCACCTACCGTTAGAAAGTCACGTGATACAATACTTACGCCCGGTTTAAAAAATCTGAAAAGTCTAATTCAAATTTTATACTGCCTGATCAGCGGGATAATAGCTTAACACACAAACAATAGCAATCGATCGCAATGCCTTTCATTTGACAGTTTATTAGACACGTTCATTGCGTTATATACGTTGCTGAGTAGAAGAATTTTTCAATCATGGATTAAAAACTTCCTTCGAAACGCCCGGAAAGTTATTGATAGAGTGTTACGTAATTAAAGTGCAGGTATTTGATCTGAAAAACTGTTGTCTAAAAAGCCAAAAATAACAGAAACGAATCACAAAAGTTGAAACGAGATCTGAAAACAGAATAAATTGAATACCATTCTGAAACTTTGGGATACTTTCTCATTCTCCACATGATTGCCTAGCAAGCGGATCTTTTTGAAGGACTTCAACTTAAAATTCACGGCTAAGAACTATTCTAACAAATACTAATAGTTAGCATAACCCCCTTTTACATAGGACTTAACATAACTGGCGAAATGTGAGTCTACTAAAGCTAAATCTCTAGCTAACTCTTAAAAAAAATATATTAAAATTATAAGATGATATTTTTTGGGGTCAACATTCGTAGGTAGAGTTTTTACCCGACTACGGCGAAGTAAAAAGGAGGGTTATGATTTTGACCGGTATGTATGTATGTTCATGTGTCGTATATCTTCTAAACTACTCATCACAATTTCACAAATGAGTTGAGAGTGTGCTGGTTATAGGCTATGTGTCGGCACATAAAATATGGCGCCATCTAGAGGGCATAAAGATAAGAGCAAAAATTTTTTTCTTTTATGTGGCCATCTTAGGTGTCAAATGAAATGGTTTAATTAGCACATTTCGAAAATATATTATGTATAATAGAACCCCAAAAAAATGTAAGTGAAAATAAAAGATAAAAAACTAAAACCCAGCTACAACAAAAAAGGTATAAACATTACAGACCATAGATTTATATTTCTATGTTACAGACAGACAAATCAAAAATCAGGAGTCACACGTAATCTGTTTGATTTATAACACGTGTGACTTCGGATTTTTAATTTGTGCTGTAATGTCTTGTTTATACCTTTTTGTCGTAGGTAGTTGGGTTTTAGTTTTTATTGTTTTATCGTCTTTAGAAATCGATACCCATCACGTCTGCGGAGTTTTGATAATCAATTATTTTTACCCTCTATATGTGATGTGATTAATAAATCAGTTAAAGCGCTTTTTTTCTTAATACAACTGTAGCTCAAAAACAATAGTGTAATGAAATACCGGTCTAGAGCTGTGCAATCGATCCAGAAGCCTTTCCTGTTCTACAGCGAACTAGTTTAATACCGTTTGGAGTTAAAACTCCCCGGGACCGTATAGAACTCTATTTATCTTTGCGCTAGTCCCTCAGTACGTGGTATGGACAGAGGTTTGAGCGGTTTCGGCTAAGTGAAACCGCTTAAACCGACCGAGATACAAACCACATTTGACGGGAAAAATATGAATAGGAAAATTGAAAGGAGAAAGGCAAGAGAAAAATCTCATTAACTTAGTACTAACGTAACATTAGTAACGGAAGGAAAAATGGGAGGCCTTTGCCCAGAGGGCTTAAAATAGTCACTTTAGCAGAATCATAATATGAAAATATTATGAATCATCGTAAAATGTCTCAAACTGACAATTCATAATATGATCTGCGTGTAATTCATATTACGACATAATTCATCTGTTTGACAGTTTTCTATGGAGATTCGTAAAATGGTCCACAAATTATGAATTGCTTTTAAGTCAAATTAGAGGTGGCCTCGGCGTCCGCAAAATTACTAGTATTAGCTTAACGGCGTTCCTGTCCTCTGTCTCCACAGCACTGAAAAGTTGACCGGGAAAATTTTAGCCCCCTGCCTGGTTGACCCTGAAGTGCCGTGCTTGACCGATGCAGAGAACGCCTGGAAAGTGGCTTGCCCAGGTATAGATCGGCCCGTGAACCCATTTTCCCAGAGGCAGTGGGATGAGCCGCTCTGCAGGTTGGTACGGAATAATCTTATAAATACGTCCACCAATACTGCTGAGCGTGCCCGCCTGCTGGCTGTGGGTGAATGGGAGTCGGGCCTCTGGCTTCAGGCACTACCGTCACCCAACGTAGGCACTATGCTGGGTGACACCACCTTCCGGCTCGCTACTTGTCTGCGTCTGGGCGCTCCTTGCGTGGCTCCGCATCGCTGCCAATGCGGTGAAGGTGTCGACTGCCTCGGCCACCATGGCCTATCCTGCAGTGAAGCGCAGGCTGGATAACACAGCACGCCAGCATCAATGACATCATCCGTCGTGCTCTTGTCACCGCCGGGGTGCCAGCTGTTCTAGAATCCAATGGCCTGGCACGTGACGATGGGAAGAGACCAGACGGAATGACCATAATGCCTTGGAAGGTAGGTAGGCCTTTGGTGTGGGATGCAACGTGTGTCGACACCCTTGCGCCATCCCATCTTCCTAGCACGGCGGGCTGTGCTGGAGCTGCTGCTGCAGGTGCAGAAAACCTCAAACGGCGCAAATACTCCAATCTTATCGGGACGTATATGTTCGAGCCGTTTGGGGTTGAAACCCTAGGGCCATGGGGTCCCAGTGCCCACTTGGTTTTTCAAGACATCGCCAAGCGCTTGGTCGACTCTTCACGTAACCAGAGGGCTGGCCTATTTTTTGGCCAAAGAATCAGCATTGCCATACAACGTGGCAATGCGGCCAGCCTTTTGGGCACTTTTCCTGTTGACAGCGATGCGGACGAATTTTTTGATGCCCTTTGATAATTTCCCCTTGTACATAGTTATTATTATTAAGTAGATATTACAAATTAGTTAGTAGTTATATTTACCTGTAATTATGTGAGTACTAATACATTAAAAATAAATTGCCCCAATAAAAAAAAAATAAAAAAATAGAGGAATTGCTAATGACAACTGGGATTCAGGAATTTAACTGCTTTTAGAGGAATTGCTAATGTGGCCGGTTTAGGCCCCCAAATGTGGAACACAATACAGGGTATAAAAAAAAGTTATATTTATATACCTACATAAAGTCTAGACTACTGAAAATCTCTCCTCATTTAGGTATATATACATGCTGTTCTGATATTCGCTACCTAACCAAGCTAAACTTTGAATACCACAAAATTTGAAAACTCGCTTGGAATCTGAAGTGAGTTTAATATTGATATCGTTACACTGCAGGGTTTCCAATCCATTCAGCATTAAAATACTAGGAAAATAGTTTGAGGTTGATTTTAAAATGTATGATAATAATTATAAATGATTTTATACCATTCCCCCTATAAAAAGCTTATTTTATTCACTGAAAACAGTGATTCAATCGTTAGAATCCTTCACTTGCTCGTGTTTCATTCAGTAATTGCATACTATACCATTATTTCTGTAAGTAGATATGTACAAACACTTTTAAACGTCAAAAATAAATTATATTTTAAAACTAAATTAAGAATTCGGTGTTTCCTATCTGACTACTCTGAGAAGAAAGGCCGAAACAAACTCAGAGGTCACAGTCTCTTTTAAAGTACAGATATAATCTTAGTCATAGTTTCCGCACTTAGTCCCTAAGGTGGCCACCTTAGGGACTAAGTGCGGAAACTAAATCCCTTAAAATAGATAGAACATAGAACGTTACCTATATGTAAAAGGAAAACTATGTGCGTGCATTTGACGTTTACAACTTTCCCAATCAAAAGTGTAGAATCTATAGTGATTAATCGAAATAATTCCATATCACCTACAATACCAATCTGCCTATCCTTTCCCAACTATGTTGGGGTCGGCTTCCAGTCTAACCGGATGCAGCTTAATACCAGTATTTTACATGGAGCTCCACAACCCAGTAACTGAGTAATACGATACCCCTTGGTAAGACTGGTTGTCAGACTTTCGGGCTTCTGACGACCGACTTCTGATGGCTTAACATGCGTTCCGAGACACGGAGGAGTTTCGATATGTAAAGATGGTCACCCATCCACGTACCAACCCCGGCAAGCGTAGCTTAACGTGTTATTACTTAGCCACGAGCTCATCCCATATCACCACCAAATCATTATAAAATGTATCCCCGATAATCCTAAGAATCCCAACACTAGGCGTATTCGGGCGTAGTGTTAAAAGTGCTAAACTAATTCGAAACTTGGTAAATATATCAATAAGTTGCGACAACAAGTTAAATGGGAAAACTTGGGAACTAACCGCCCCGCTGTTAGCACTACGTGACAAGTGAAACTGTGAAAGTAAATGTATGAAATCAGTTATAACTGCTCCCTGATACAGCTAATGAATTTCTGGATTACGTTGTGAATACAAACGATACGGGGTTTATACGTTTAAACAAATGAGTGCGTAGCTATATCTTTTTGTGTGGCAAGGGTGTTCTTTGTATAAAGGTACATAAAGCCCTTATAACATGAGGAGTAATCCATTCATCCGCAAGAAGTTTTATATCAGACGGGACAGTACTACTTTCTGAGTCTAACCCTCTAAGTTCCAATATTGATTTGATCAATCTCTGATAATATCCTGGGGTTGGTATTAGTGAACCTTGAACAATCTTTTTTAATCTCTTCTATCGCTAAAACACAATAGAGGTTTTTTCTTTGAGTTTTATATTGAATATAATAGTAATATTTCCACTGCAATGCTTACGAGGAAATAGGGTCGGTCTTTTCGCCATACAAAAAGTCATAAATCCAGGTTCGGCACTCGGTTTCGGCGCAATGTATCATCAAAACGGAAAACAAAGGGCATAGAACTAGTTGCTATTTATTTTACTGTAAAAAATCGTTGCTCTAAGGTCATAAACCAGAGAGAAAACAGGCGAGAGCGTTTGTATGGAAAGAGGACCGAACCTATTTACTCTTAAGCTTCTTTTTATGCAACTCTGTATTTCTACTAACCTTTTCAAGTTTTAATTTACCTTTAAGTCAACGGATAATAATTTACGTCTCCACATACACGCGACTGTTGTTTATAACAACAGCTTTTTAATCAAGATTATTATGTTTATTGTAAAACGTATTTTCGCCCGCGTGCCCGTGGGAAAAGCTACATAGCATGCCCTGTATTTCAGTGCGGTGCACTTAAGCGAATAACTGAGTACCTACCGCGTCACAGGTTTTATAATGTCGCTTGAAATAACGACTTGCAATATCAGGTTATAATTTAAAATAGTAAACACACGAAATATTTATGGACGTAGCTGTATGTACATTGTACAGTGCCCCAGTTCTTTTTGCTGTCTCTCACATAAATCCGGCAGACAGATTCTAAAGCTTGTGTGTTCTTTCCTTACCTCAGGAGTTTTCCGAAATAAGTATGGAAAAATAGCAGCGTACAGTGCGGAATATTAGCGGTAAACCTACAGGATATGCGCAATATAAATCCAGTATATTCCCTTCGTGTGCGTTCAAGTAACGATGTGCATGTATCACACGCACCTGAGTCTGCGTAATGGTTAAATATTTGAACCAATTCGCGTAAATTGGCCGACACAAACGCCTGAATCTGCATAACTGTGCGTAAAAAACTTACTCGACTGAACGAATTGTTATTTGGTCCACAAATGACATCACAAAATAATCCGCATTCCTATGACCGAAATGAATCAGTATTTATTACCAATGTGCAATGGTTGCGGTGGTGGCATTTAAATCTTACTTTAGGTACATTTATGTGAGGGTGGCTCTGTGCAAAAATACGAAAACTTATCTCTTTATGAGGAAAACTAAAAGCAGTACTCTTAATTCAAACCCGATATAGCCCGTTTTGGCCTCCACCATTTCCATTAGACAAAAAGGTTGGCTTTACCTTCCAAAATATTTGAAAGTCATGCTCAAAAACCTCTACCAAGGGGACCCCGCATCACATTCAGACTTTATTCTAAATTAGCATTGACAAACGTAGACCCATCTCAACTGTAATCAAACAAACCGATCTATATCTGTGACTTGCATTCCCATATCGATCCATCTCTATTATCGATACTTCTCTGTACCTATAGATACACTGCCTGTTCCTCAGGAGTATGCAAAAAGATGGATGAGTCAGCTCTCCAATGGATGAGTTCTTATACTTCTTATCAGATATAGATGACTAATGGCCCTGTAATAATTATGGGATCGTAGTGACTGTGCAATAATGGGCTATTGTCCCTCTAATTGGCGTGACGGATGCCGTCCCTAAAAGATTAAGATAAACGAAAGGGCTTTGTCACAGCTTATTGGCAAAACTATTGACATGACAAAATATGTCCGCCTGTTCGCCATGTGTTTGTATATGTATATAAAGTCTTTTATGCATATATGGAGCCCTTTGTTCAGTTTTGGACAATACAAATTCTTTGTAAAGCCGTGATATTGGCTCTGGTATTTTGTGAGCATTTTGTGACTAAGTTCTCACATAATGAACTATTTCTTATTATCCGTACAACATGACATTGGACTGCATAATTCGTGGAGATACGTAAGATTACAGATGGCTTTCGCTTTAATCCATACTTAGAATAAAAAATATCGAACCTAAAAGCACCAGATTTATGTTTATAAACTCTTTCCCGAAATCCTGAACTTAGGAGCCCAAAACTCATAACAGCTTCCATAATCCGCTACCAGCATCCCTTTCCACGAAAAACTAATAAAGTCATAACTACAACCGAAATACGGTCTAATCCGTCCGAAAACAAAAGTTAAACAGGACAAACAAAACACAAACAAAACTTGTGTTTTAACGCCGATATAGAGTATGTTGTGTAACAATATGACACATAAAGTAACAAAAATGGAGTGTCAAACAAAAATGTAATCACTATAAAAATGCGAGCCGTGTCAAAAGGTAAAAAGTGGGAAAAACTAAAAAGTGGTGTTTTTAGCAGCGTCAGTGGCGGATACGGACGTGTGGGGCCCGAAATGTCAGCCGCATGCTGGTGAAAACACTTTCTGGTTTGACGTGAGTCACAAACGGATGCGGAAATAATAATATAGAAAAACTTATGACCACTGCAGTGGACGGCGACAGAATTTTCAATTTTGCAGCTCCTAAATCAAAATATTTTATTTCACATAAACCTGCATATAGGCACTTATGAAACGTCAGAAGCTAGGTGCACGGTTCCAATTGGTCGTTAGAACGGGCACGGCACGGTAGGCACGGTTCCAAAGAAGCCGGCAAGCAACTCGGTTAAAAATCTTTTAAAAATAATTGGTTTTTACAATATTTGCAAATAACAGTCTATTTTTTTTAGGTACAAAATCGAACACAATGTGAATGCTAGTAATTTAGACAATAATTTAGATATGTAGGTATGTATGTACTCGTGATGTTGCACTTAGGAAACAAAAAGTTAAACAAAATAAATGTTAAAACTTCTTGCATAAATCTCAGCAGCAGTAATAGCTTGAGGTCAATGTTTTTGCTCGTGAAGATCATAAAAACTATCGGCAAAACATTTCATGGTTATGCGGCAATCGTCAATAAATTATTTATGATTAGCGTGGTAGGTAAGTGTTTTGAGTAAGTTATTATATAGCGGCCATAATCATCACTGGTCTTTTCGTGGCATTTGAGGGGGAAGCGCCTTTTTTGCGATTTGCTAGTCAGGTATGGCAAGCATTTGTTAGACGCGAAATATGTTTGTTGAGTATGTTGATCAATACATGATTCGCGTCAGTAACAAATGTGTATTTACAAAATATATGATTCGCGTCAGTAACAACTTAATGTGTAGGTAAGTATTTACAAAATTATAATCATGAAAATCATACATACAACTCCCTCAAAAACGCAAGAAAATGAATTTCGCGGGATACCCTGGCGTTTTCTCACTATAAACTTTAATTCTTCATTTTTCAGCACTTTGGGTTTTGACTTATTTTCTACAAAAAAATAAAATAGATTTTCTCCAAAGGCAGCAACAATTTTAAATCTAGGTATTAGATTAATTGAGAAATATTATCACAACTTACTCGTCCATTGACATTAATTAAACTTCGCACACTACTAAATAAAAATATAAAATGCTCACTTTTCTCTACTTAGCAAATCATCATAAATAATAACATTAATTTAATTCGAAACAATTCGAAAATATTATTTTTTAAGTATCCTATGTTCCCTCCAAAATGTGAACATTGATTGTCACACTGTTTTTTTGTTTTATGGTATCTTAAAAAGTTTTTAAACGTTACCGGTGTTGTCTCCGCCAAAAAGTTTTTACTGCATCAAAAATATTGTGGATTGTTTACTATTTCTAAGGAAGAATAATGAAAAACAAGTACTCTAGGTAAACCAAAAAAGGGAAGGATACGACGTGTATTTAAAAACTCCATACTTCAAATACGAGACGAAGCTAACCGAAGCTTACCGAAGCATATAATTAAAATCGTACTCCGTTTGCGTCGCACTGACTGAGAGTACCAGAAATGTGAAAATCTTAATTATTACATGCTAATATTTAGTCACAGGCTGAATCTTTTGCTCAAGCTGCACGACCTCATGGTGTAGATAAAATAAACACAGAAATATCAAATGCGATTTTATGAAAATTACCTAATATGTACCTAATATATATTACTTTTAGGGTCGTTTTTAAATTGCTTAGTATTTAGATTTTGCAAATTATGGGTACAACTGAAATCTTATGATTTATCTTAGACACCGGCCCAAGGTGCTAGTATAAGGATGTTTTAATAAATCCTTCCTTGGTGCAGTTGGTGCACCGCTGCCTACTTTGAAAATCTCATTATTCTATGCTTATACTGCCTGCTCTATTATACCCACTAGCACGATTGTGTGGAGGCTTACTTCGTCTGTAGTCGCCGATCGTCGTCTATGCTCGCTTTCACCAGAAGACAGAAACCGATAAACGCGCCGATCATCGCCGATTGTGAAGCGCAGGCATTAGACTATGCGAGGTTTGTTAGTAAGTCCGATAGGCAGAAAATATTTTTATATCTTTCAAAAGTAAAACGACAGAGATTTAGATAACGTTAATAACCGCTGTCGTCTCTCACTTGCACCAGCCCACACAGGCTCGGAACAATGCTCTGTGCGGCGTGACCGCGAGGCGTGACTCTACGTACACGTACCTACACTCACGCCGTGTTTGCCGTGCTATATGCCATAATGACGTCATATAACCAATCCCGCTATTTTTGGACCGGCGACAAACATTCCGCCAAGCCAATAACCCGTATGCAGGTGCGAAATCCCTACCAAGTGTAAAATTAACCTCAAAGCTGCATTTCAGGCTTATAAAGCTAAATGCAAAAGCTATAATTTGTATAAAGTCGTGGGGTTTATGACAAAAGAAAGTCACGACATGGTTACCACATTAAGGCAAAGCATTAAATAGGCTCGCAGGACCTATAATTTTATAAGTTTCGCATAATACATAATATGAGTAAATTTGCGGTGGGCGGGTCGCAAATGTAGGAAAAAGTGCGTGATCTATTAATGCGAAACATCGTTTCTGTCCTGCTCCTGTAATTGCTATATATTTAGGCAATATTATCCAATTTTTCTACCATAACTTACTCCGCAAATACCTACTATTTCCTATAAAATATTTATATTTATGTATCAAAAACTATAATCCTCTTGCTATAAAATATATTTTACTATTTGCTTATTTTTTTTAAACTATAATATATACCTACTATTTGTATTTTATAGCAAATAGTAGGTATTTGCAAAAAGAACACACATCACATGCATTCATTAATAGCAGAACATCCTATTCTAAAGTCCATTCACCTCATAATAAATTCTATACCTAGTAATCCTAAGTATACCTCGACAAACAGAATTAAACCCCTTCAGGTACCCTTTAATTTAAAATACGATAAAACGGTTCAGCTGGCCCCTCAAAGGGGCCCTGATTAAAAATCCATCAAACGATTTCTTTGAAAACACGATTGGTACGTCAGAAGCCCGTTTATCTCCGTAATTTACTATTCAATCGGTATTACAGTGCGACATGTATCTATAATGCCCACATTAGATTTCTGCTAAGGGTATTAATATGACAAGCTTTAATACCACTACAATACCATAAATACGCTTCCCTTAATAAACTATAAAATAAACCCTAGATTTTTCCAAGCAGTTTCCGAGGTCTTATTTTTCATGAGAAGTTACGACAAGAACTTGCGGGGATGTTATTAAAATTCTATATTATTCTGTAGTTTGTATTCTATGAATGCATTCGTAATAATAACATAAGAACGATGCTGATGATTTTAATGATAATTTAAAAAAAGAAGCATTCACGATTAACTTCGTCGGTTTGTGAATCGAAAATCAACACACAAATTAGATGACAAATTGTCAAGCTCGCGTAAACTCCTGTGATTGGTTGAATGAATTACCAACAGCCAACCGCATCACTACCTCGCGTTTAATTTTAAGAGGTAGATAACTTTCGATTCAGAAACTGTGTATTAAACTCGTATTGCGTTCGTATTTGTGCGTTGTTTTCTAAAACCACCAATAACTCCATCAGCGCTCTATTCTCATTCATACTCCGTTGAGGTGGTGTTGCCCGGAGGCCAGCAGGCTCTCTGCCAACTCTGCCAGCGTTCCCAGGGAGCATGAATCACGAGTGCCGACTCGTGAGGGGCCTGCTAATGACTATACATCGAGCCTTTGTCTCCTCCGTACTGTACTGATAGAAATAACCAGTCTAAGACTGAGAATACGTGTCAAATGTCAGCGGTATAGAGATGAGAATACTTTGTCCTTGTCGAAAACTATGTGAAACGAATTAGAATATTTGTAAAACCTGTAAACCCGATTCCAACTAAAAAGTTCAAAACCAGCTCACTTTTCAAGCAGTATTATGAACATGTGTTTTTTATTAATGCCCGTCTTTTATTGTATAAGAATCATCTCCTTAAGCCCTTTTATTTGGATACACCACATGGTCATTGTACTAAAAAAATTGTTTTCAATACATTATTTATTGACGTCTAAAATCCGTCATTTTGATTTAATAAAAGCAATACCGCAGCTATCGCTCGCTTGAACAATAGACACCTCATAATATTATAATTATTAAAATTCATTCAGCGGTTAGGATGCTTCGAGGTTTTATCTAAAGAATCCCTTAAACAAAGAAACATTATATACTTATACTCCATTTGAAATAAGATTAGACATTTAAATAGACCTTTTTAGGGTTCCGTAGTCAACAAGGACGTTTCAAGAAGGGAAGGTCCCTTATAGTTTCGCCATGTCCGTCTGCCCGTCTGTCCGTCTGTCCGTCGGTCTGTCTGTCCGTCTGTCCGCGGCTTAGCTCAGAGACCGTTGGTACTAGAAAGCTGTAATTTGGTATGGATATACATATAAACGACGCCGACAAAGTGGTAAAAAAAAATCGTAAAAAAGTTTTTTTTTTAGGGTTCCTCCCCTACACGTAAAGTGGGGATGATTTTTTTTCTCATCAATCCCATGGTGTGGGGTATCGTTGGAAAGGTCGTTTAAAAATAATGGGAGTTTGTTGAAACCATTTTCGGATTCAGTTATCCGTTTGCGGAATATTAAGCTTTAAAGTGCCAATTTTTGTTAGAGCCAAGTGTCCCCCCTCCCCCCTGCCAGGTAAATGGTTGGGTTTGGATATGTGAAAAAATTCACGGCAGTAGTATATACATATAACGCAATTAAAAGGAAAACTATCACCGCTACGTAGGCTCCACTAGTTACCGAGTAATAATCAACCGACTTAAATATGCAGTTGTAAAGTATGTTCTCCGATACCTTCTGTATCGTACAACATACTTTACAACAAGTTTTACAACTACAATGATAAGTTTGTTTTATAAATTCATCCCAACTACGGAACCCTTCATTGTGCATGGTACGACATGCACTTGGCCGGTTTTTTACGGTCCGTTCAACCGATTTTGACTTCTATTGCGTTGGTGGCATGACAAATGGCAGCTGCAATAGATAGGTGGTATTGTGTAACTTTTTTTGCAATTATGCCTACGGTATAGAAGTCAAAACCGGTTGAACGGACTGTATAAAGGTTTGTTTAAATGTCTAATCTTATTTCAAATGGAGTATAGATACACATGAAAATCATAACCCTGTCTTTGCTGTCACGCAGTCGGGTAAAAATATAGTGGCGATAGTTATGATTTCCCAAATACACTGTATTGTCCGAAAATATAGACAGAATTTTGTTAGATTGCAGGTCCTGTACAACAAGCTAGCTGTAAAGAAAATCCCCCACATTGTACGATACACCTCATACGTATCCGACACTCAAGTCACTCAACCCCCATTGTACTGCACAAAAGCCATACTCGAACAAATATTTGGAACACGAAACCGAACTTCACAATTTCGACCGAAAACAGTTTGTCATAGTTTTAATAGAACGCAATATTTTTTCTCAATATTAATCCGGATTCCGATATTCCGAGTAGCTAACGAAATAAATAAAAATACTGAAGCGTGGTCTGCTGTTGGATCGGCACGCGTCGAATTAATATGGCAAAGCATTTTCTTGGAACCGGTGTACAGAGATGAAAACTGTAACAGAGTACCGCGGCTTTGAAATTAGCTGGAAATATGCACAGATAGACGGACAAACACGGTTTTGGCTCTTTGATATAGAATAAAGAGATGTTATTTTAGCGGTCGGCAATGATAATACAGGTAATGTTTGTATAATTATCCTTATCTCAAACAGCGAATATGTACCTGAGCAAGTTGTGTAAATAGTGAATGAAAAAGACTTTCATATTTTTATTTTTACATAACAAGCTTTTCTAGTTTTCTTTCAAAACCCTTGCTTAAAAATACTGAATGTAAGCTTCTTCCAATGCTCGTCATTATTTCGCACTCTTCTGAGTCCCTATTAAAAATATCATGAATATTTTTACCAGCCACTACAAATTCGAAATTCTTTTTCATTCATAAATAAGTACAAAAGGTGTTCATAAAATCTTAATACTAATGGTGCCTACAGGATAAACATCAAACAATTAAGATAAACTCCATTTTAAATCTAAATGGTAATGATATTCATGGAACGGCCGCTTTTAAAAAACCTGGGCATAGACAAGAGGTTTAACAACCGAGTACCAAACAAGGAGATCGTTACCATAATTACCGATGCAACGATCATTGTCTAAAAAAGTTAAGTTTGGGACACAATGCCCAAGAGATTTTTTTTCTTGTTTATGGTGATAGAGGTACGATTAGAATATCTTGTACGTATTATAAATTAATTAATAACAAATGAAAATTATGGGTGGATAAAAATCAGCTTCAATAGAAAATTATTTGATGATTATCATGCCCATTTAATTGTTGAACACTAGCATAAACTTTTATTTTTATAATTAAAAACAATTTAGTTCCACTACAGTAAACATAAAACTTTAAAACGGCCGTTCAACGTGTCACGCGTGACTGCCGCCCAATATTTACATAATTATCGCACATCAGGAGTGGCTAATCCATAAATAAATTACCCTTAGAACATACGAGCAAGCAAGCAGGCAGGATGCGGCCTCATAATCCGTTTAACTATAGTTAAACTTTAAAAACAATCGTGACTAAGGTTCGTTAAGATTCTGATCTCGCGCGGCAACGATTGCTCATACCAAATAGCGCGGTTTACGTTAACCCGCCTGATAAACACTGGTTAATGTTAACGTTTAGTTTTATCTGTATTCCTGGCGAGTTTTGTTTATCGCTGTGCAAGGATTGCTCGCCGCATTAAGGCATTTTAAGGAAAGTTGCGATTTCTAGAACTTCATTTGTAGCTGCAGTGGTTTATTGTGATGCTTTTAGTAGTTGTCTGTTGGTACGAGTGTTTATCAGAGACTGTTATAAAACAGCTCAGTGCATCACTCATTTATGAATTTCTAGCTGCGCCCCGCGGTTTCACCCGCGTAAGTTTCTCTCCTGTAGGAATATCGGGATTAAAATTATCATATGTCCTATTCCAGGTCATCTACCCATGTGCCAAATCCGCTCAGCCGTTTTAGCGTGAAAGCGTAACAAACAAACAAACTCACTTTCGCATTTATCATATTAAAGTTTGGATTTTGAGAATGATGACTTATTCGATCTAGGAGTCAGTTCGTTGAAGACTCAACACTCATATGCTTTTTCTTAAACTTACAAAACCTATACCAAACTTCTTTGTACGATGCTCTTTTTGCACTGTTTTAAGTATTTTTTTATGAAATTCTACAATGGTGGCCCTGTGGTAACGGCCGCGACTTACGAGTTCGAGGTCATGGTTCAAACCCTGACAGTCGCTTTACTTTGTGTAAATTATTTCATCACCACTGCTCTCAAAACGGTGAAGGAAAACATCGTGAGGAAACCGGCATTTCCTAACCAAAAATTCGAAGAACATCTAGCAACCCGCAATGGGCCCGCGTGGTGAGGCTAAATAGTCATTACGCGTGGTGGATTACGGCCCACTCCCTCTTACAGAGAGGAAGCCTGTGTCCCAACAGTGGGAACATTATAAGGTAATTATGCTTCATTAGAATCGACAATTCTTCAGCAAAATTGAATTCTAAAAGTCGTTCATAAATACAGGTAAGAATGGCCTATAGACACATTCATTACGTTCTAGAGAAAAATGGTACCCGATCCGCCCTGATTCGCATATCAGCAATTATGAACGACAAAGATAACTTAAGTACCTCGTAAGTACCTCCACAATATCAGGTGACTTACTCCTATTGTTAGCCAAACAAATCAGAGAACAAGTACAAGAGGTACAAGTAGGTACAGGTAGTTAAACGACTTTTGTTTACGTGCAAGTGGGAATAAGCCGGCTTCCGTTTAAGGTGAAGTCTGTATGCCGTAAAAAAACGTATAAAATCTAGCAAATAAAATTGCGTTTTTACGTGTAGTTTTTACAACTCTCGACGCTTTTAGCTTAGGTATTTCTTTAGTAGTGCTGTATATTTGTCTGTTTATAGGCACGCTGCTTGTAGAGGCAAACAACAATATGATAAACTAGAAGTTTTCTGCGACTTCGTTTACATAAAATTCCTGTTAGACCCACTCATGGATACAATTTCCTAAAAGCCTGTCTTACTCCTTTAAGTAACATGTCTTCCCACTGATATTATATTTCTAGCTCTAAAGGCATATGCTTTGCGTTATCTTTTATCTTCTATTACTATATATCCTTTATCCTAAGATTACTAAGTCTCGTCTACAAATCGATTTCCTTATTTCATCGACAGTCCTACAACACACTGAGCACACTGTACTTGCCTGCACGTACGACCAGACATTCCAGTGTCGAAGGGCATACATAAACCTGTACTAGTGATGAGTCAATCAGGTAATACGGAATAAACCGCAATGGCGACGGATAAAGGCCTTTTCATAGCACAATACTAATGAGGTCACTGCATGGCTCAAAATTTTAAACATTATGAATAAGAGTTCTCGGAAAAAGTGACAAAGTCATTAGCAAGACGATTTGCTATCTATGTCCGTACTGAGAACTCAGTTGTTTGACTTACTAGGATGTGAAAATTGTTAAAGAACTTATTCATCATAATACCAACCCAATTTATAGAGAATCCGACATCATTTTAACTCAAAAACTCTCTTTTTGTAACCGGAGCTGCTGTGTTCCCGTTTGAAGTGATATCCCATGACACACATTAAGTTTTAAACAATGTCCCAAAAACAAACGTAATAAAAACCCTTGGTGTTGTGGATGTCCATAGGCAGAAACAACACCATCTGATCAGGGCTGTCACACACACAACTCACAACCTACTGTATAAAAAATGAGCTTCACTAATATAATGACGAACCGTAAACATGTCTTGTACGTGAATGTAGGGAAGGAGGTATTCTTAACCCAACCAAGGCAACCCATTCCTCATAGCATAAGAAATTCATTATATTCCTGGAGAATAGTAAAGCAACTCTAACCAGATTTTATTCGAGACGTATCACACTTGAACGCTGTAGATTCGCAGAGCAACGTGCCAAGCTTAGGCAAGTGGCAAACTTTGCAATTTGAGTCGGGGCTACTGACTTGGTTCGATGTATAGGACGTTAGTTTAGATTGAGAGAAGTCAAACTTGTACTATTGATAAGATACGTGATAGATGGCAAATGTAAACTAGATCATACTGAGATCACCGATTGATGAACGAGGTGATAATTTACAGCATTCGTTGTGACGAATGCTGTAAATTATCCCCTAAACCAAAGGATTTGCTAGTCATCAGAGAGCTATCGAAAGGAAAGAAAATTAGTCTGGGTCGCTGGCAGCGAACAGGGTGAAGACCTTTGCTGACCAACATTTAGGATCCCGTGTCAATGTACGTCGGGTCGTCATAAATATGATTAACTATCTCCGGATTTTAAAATTCAATTCATTTTAATTTGTTTTCAAGTCTTTTAGCTAGTGATTTGATTCGTCTGTTGCTAGATTTCAAACTCAGAAGTTTGAACGGCCTTAGTCATAAATTGACCTGTCTACATTTACAATACTTTTTGTCTACACTCTCGGCTTTTCGTAAAGTTGCTTTTAAACTACGAATCGGAACTTAACCGCAACCAAAATGGCCAGGCGTGCCACCAGCCTAAAACACGATGGTACATAAATAATGGCAGTTTGCAAACACTTGCTTACAAACTCCATAACGCATCCATCATGGTTGACTTTCTTGGAGTTACAAATTGATAAAGAGCCGATACACTCCATTTTCTTTCTTTTTTCTTTAGATTCTACGGTATAAAAAAGTTTGTTGCTAAAATTGTTACGACTGCAGACTGATTTCTTGGTCAAATCCATGGAATTAGTATGTATTATAAAGTACAACATCAAACGTTTAAGGTGAGTATTTGGATTATTAATTTGATGGATTTCATATACGAAGGTATAATGAAGTCTGTAGTTGTATAATCTGTGGTGTATCCAACAGGGATCCATCCATTTCAATATTCCTTAATTTAGCAGGTGTTGCAAACATTATGGAGAATGTTTTGTTTATCAAGGAAAGTAAATGCTAAAATATGTTCGCTACACTTTCTTTTATATAAAATATTACATTGAGTCTTACAAAATAGTATTTACTGAAGTATTATTAACTCTCAAAACATTAGTTTATACGTAATTAATTCAAGCTTATTAGAGTGTAATTTTTGTTAGAGTAAGCGGTAATTATTCGTACATTGACGTTGAAAGCCAACCTGCACTCGATTACGCTATTTTAAATTTTTCAAATAATTTTAATTCACATGGCAACACACGGATATTTTATAAAGTAAAGAGGTTTTATGAAAGACCTGGGAAATAGTTATTGAGAGCATTGCTGGCTGAATTTCGTAGCCTGTGGCGTTTTATACTGAAGAGCTTGCTCGTAGATGTACTATAAGATACTCTACTAGGACATAAAAAAATTAGGAGCTGTACAACTGGGACATAATTTAATATTGCTTCTTAGCTCAAAATAATTACAAACTTGTTCATAAAAGTACTTAGATACCTGCTGATGTAAGGAATCAAAATGACCGAGAACTAACAATATAAGCAAGAAAACATATTTCTAGATGGCCTTATTCGAGAGGATAGATAGCAATCCCCATATAGCTGCCATTTTCTATCAACACGGGGCGACATAATGTCAATATTGTAATGTTATGAACTTGATCGGCAATATGTGCCAATACCATTATTTAAATATGGTAGGTAGTGCCGTATGTGTTTTCATGGACACTTGCCAATACTAATACGAGTACTTCTAAGCGTCATCTATACGAGGCTGCATGATAACAGGCAGAATTTAAAATTGGAAATACGACCTTTTTTAATCTTTTTACTGTAATTGGCCTATAAAAAGGTGTCTTTATTCTTCACTCATGGTCTGGGTCCACCTTTAACCCGGGGCATAACTAATAAAACTGACAGGTGACAGGCGACAATTTGACAACTTTATTTCATAAAATGTTCAGCTTTATACAGCAACTGCCGTAAAAATGTGTCAATATTATCTTTTTTTTTTTGACAAATAAGTCGCATTTTCATATTATATAAGCCTGGAGTGCTTATTTCTACTTGCACTTACCTTATTATCTTTCTGCCATGAACAAACGCCTTTCTTGTCGGATATCCTACACTTGAGCAGAGCATCTTCACCAGGATTCACTTCAGTATACGTTGGCATCTCTATAAACCTTTGCACAGCATCTGAAATAGAAACAATTATGGTCAATATTTGTGGTCTATTTACCTCGCTGATCAAATGGTCGGATGGGTTACTGCTGAGCGTCTTGGGTTCAATCCCTAGGTCAGGCAAATAATTTTTGGGTTTTTCCATTAATTTATTATTGTGATTTTAATGTTAATTTTAATTTTGATTTTATTTAATTTTAATTTTGATTTTATTTAATTTTAATTTTGATTCTATTTTATTTTAATTTCATTATAATTGTTAACTTCATTTTAATTTAATTTTGTTTTTAATTTGATTTTCATTTAATGTTATTTGTAAATATATGCCCATTCTATGAGTCTAATGCTACTCGAAATAAATGATATGAATTTGAATTAGAAATTCTCAGTTGCCGCACGGAGTCTGGATTTGTGACTAGTTGATAGCAATAGGCTTCCCCCTATTACATGGGACTTAAATATAAGAAGCAAACTCTAGGTCTGCGTACTTTATATCTCTGCCTATGCCTTTGATATTCAGGCGTGTTGTTATGAATATATTGGTCTTTACGAAAGGTAGTTTGGGCAGAGAAGTTGATTGATTGATTGACAGAAGTCGCTGTGTTGCGCACAAATGGCTGAACTCAAAACTGTAGGTACGTTAGTCTACAAACTTTTTCATCCTGTTTTTTTTTTAGTTGGTACGAATTCGCATTGCAGGCTCTCTAGGCTACGTCATCCGTTTGGGTGAACTTTAAGTGCGTATTTCGCGATTATATTCCATCACATAGGTATAATCTTGAATTTAAAGCGATAAAGTTCTTTTGTATGGATGTCGGAAGAGGGAGCCAAGTGAACTGCTCAACTGTCGATTGGCCTTTAGAAGGCGATAACAATTAAAATTCTATTGTGTCTCGTTCAATGATATTATATTAAACAAATATGTTGTGAGCGCGCAATCGTGAAGACTCGAAAACGTCATAATTGGGACGTATTGACTATAGTCTGCGACACGCATGACGACGAGTAATACGCTTAGTTGAAGCAGCTGCACTAGTCTAGCTGTCTCTTTTTTTTTGTTCTTTTTATCAAGCGATCTCTTTTCTATCATTTTTACTTGTAGTGAAATGTAAAATGAATGAAAAGTGGGTATGTGTGCTGCCGCTGCAGGCTGCGCGGAACACTTTTTTCGGTTGTTTTGTGAGTGTATAACCTAATCTGTTAATATAATATTAGGTCTTTACGTATGAAATTGCCGTTCTGCAGTACTGGCTATTTCAAATCAAAATAATTTTTGTTTGGCTAAGAATTCTAATTTCAAATTAATTTTATTTTAAAAACATGGTTTTTTTTTTCCAAAAGTAGTCATTTCTTTATTGATTAGTGTTACATTTTCATCGCATTTCCATCTTTTTCGTCATCATGGATACGTTAAAAATTCGAGTAATTATGGAATATGAGTACCGTCGTGGCAGCAACGCGGCACAAGCGGCACGCAACATCAACGACGTTTACGGAGCTAACACTACAAACCAACGCACCACCTGTTATTGGTTTGCTCGCTTCCGTTCTGGAAATTTCGACCTGAAAAATGAACCTCGCGGTCGTCCGAAGACTTTGGTGGACAATGACGAATTAAAGGCGATTGTGGAAGCTGATGATACACAATCTACGGCTGAATTAGCAGCAGCTTTCGACGTTAGCGTCAAAACAATATTGGTCCATTTGCGTCAAATTGGCAAGGTAAAAAAGCTTGACAAATGGGTGCCCCACGAACTCAATGATCGCCAGCGCGAAGTACGCGTCGAGACGTGCCTTGCACTGCTCAACAGACACACAAATGAAGGAATTTTGAACCGCATTGTTACCTGCGATGAAAAATGGATTCTGTTTGATAACCGCAAGCGCTCAGCAAGTTGGTTGGATCCTGGTTCAGCACCTAAACAATGCCCTAAACGAAAACTTATCCCTAGAAAAGTGATGGTCACTGTTTGGTGGTCTAGCGCCGGTGTGATTCATCACAGCTTCTTACCAAACGGGGTGAGCATTACTGCAGATGTGTACTGTGAAGAACTGAACACAATGATGGAGAAGCTGGCGCATCTCCAACCAGCATTGGTCAATAGCTCGTCTCCGCTGCTCCTGCATGACAACGCGCGACCTCATATTGCACAGCAGACGGTCTCCAAGTTGCAAGAACTGGGGTTGGAAGCTCTCCGTCATCCGCCCTACTCACCAGACCTTGCGCCTACAGACTACTACTTTTTCCAGAATTTGGATAACTTCTTGGCGGGAAAAAAATTTAATACCCGAGAGGCAGTACAAAATGCCTTTGAAGAATTTGTTGCCTCCCGTCCAGCTGATTTCTTTAAGAAGGGCATCAATAAACTGCCACTGCGATGGCAAAGATGCATTGATTGCATGGGTGATTACTTCGATTAATACAAATAAAAAATTCATGAAAAAAATTCGTTTAAATTTTTTCATACAAAACGGCAATTTCATAGGTAAAGACCTATTATCAATGGTCTAGTTAGTGACAGTTGGAGATCTATGGGTGGTAAAAAGGCCAGTATCTTCATAAGCAGTTGCGTAAAAAAAAACATTTTCATTAATTCTAAAACGATAACTTTTGATTGGGAATACCGTAGATATCCGGGAATACCATGTCAAAACTTATTTTAAATGATTATTGGTGATTGGCATTTTGATCAAGCTAAATTGGAAATTGAGAGCAAAGTTACTGATCAGAAACTTTTGTTAGGCTTCGAAGAACCGCGGGTCTGCAAACTTGGTTATTTTGATTTTGTGGAGATTACTTTCTTCAACATGAATATTTCATGATTGGTAATAGAACAAACAAACCAGCCAGTTAGAAATCTAGTAAGAGTGGCATCATATTGCAATCAAAATTGCAAGATAAAGCAACAACGGAATCCCACAGGAGCTTTCATAGTAGCAGTTAGTATAGTAGCTGGCCTATATCCGGGCATTTTCGAGCAACAGCCAGTGTAACGGGGCGGTGGGATACTCAATCAACTCACTGAACGGATGACAGAGAAGACAACGTACACGTAAACACTATAGGTAGTGTTAGGAATGGTACGGTCGACCTTATGAAAACCTTATCGTAACCATACCTGTCCTAGAACCTTTGTGTCTAAAACGAACGCGCGTAGTAAAAGTAATATTTTGAATAATTTTAAAAACTTTTTTTGGGAGAGGTTTTTTTTTTTTTTTGTAAAAAGATTTTATTTTTCACTTTTTAGTTGTGGTACCTAACCCACATTCGAATACCACTACCTGCTATGTAAGTGACGGAGAAAAATAAAATATCATCTACATAGACTACGTGGGAAAAATACTTAATTATTGAAGTTAGCTACATTCTAATTGAGTACCACCTCCTTTTTTTGAAGTCGGTTAAAAAGTATTAGTTGCACACATAATATTTACTTAGTAAGTAGTGTAGAGCAGTAGTGGCCAGTATAGAACAGTGGTGGCCCAGTGATGACGTAGACTAATTTGACATTTCAAGTGACTGTTGTTTGTTTTTTTTTTTCAATTTGAATGTTGACATATACACCTGTCAAATTAGTCCACGAGACTAAAAAACAGACTTATTTGCAATTCAAAAATGTTTCGAATTTACATCACGCGTGCTACTTCCTATTTTCATTATACGATGCAAATGGCGCGTCAAAAATATGACGAATGCATCAATTGGCAAGTTTAATGTAATAAAAAGTCCAAAATTGACCAAAGTTTTCATAAGGTGATCGTCGATGTCCGAAAATGCCGCTCGTCCTCCCTCGACATCAATTTGTAAGATATTATCAAAAATTTATGGTTCCCCTCTCCATTTTTTTCTCAGACATTTTAATTAATATAAAACAGGTCTGTTCAAAAGAAATGTTTTGGTGTAAAGCTTCCTCGATGTATCTGTCATTTCTTTAATTAATTAGGTTATATATTATGTAGTCGGTTGCAGAAGATATTCAAGTAATGTATTGAATGGCACAAAAGGTACTCGCATAAGTAAAGTACCTAATGAATGCGCATTCGTCTTTTGCTTTGAAAATAAGTAAAAGAGGAGAATTGGGCGTACTTATCTAACATTAAAGTCACTAAGTTGGCTTTAAGAGGTAGCGTTAAACATGTTAAAGTATTCATTCGTAGACTTAGATTATTTATGAACCTATGTTGGTACTTATACCTACAGTCCACACCTTGTATTGCTAAATCGTGAATGTTTCAGGAGTTGCATATAGAAAATTCAAAATATTCTTTCACTTCATAATTTTGTGTCGAATTTTGTGACTCGTACTGTCCTGAAAATGGTCCTTCAATACGGACACCTAACTCAATATTGGAGGTATGCAAGGGTGAAAAATAAGAACCTTCCTTTATGAAATGAAATGAAATGAAATTGTTTATTCTGTAAATAGGATATTGGAATCACTTTTACACGTCATATTAAAAATAAGCTAGATGAGGTCGGCGTTTCCTATCTGACTACTCTGAGAAGAAAGGCCGAAACAAACTCGGAGGTCACAGTCTCTTTTAAAGTCCAGACATGATCTTGGTCAGGCCATATGCGGACCATGTAGATTAGAGTCTGAAATGGTCTATTGAGGAAAGAACCACACAGATTTGAGTGGACCTTTCCAATCAGTGCAAGCATTTGTCAGTAACCGAGGAGCTCAACTCAGAGCTTAAGGAGCTCAACGACTCGACGAACAATTCAAAAGAAAGGACATTTGGGTAGGCCGTATACAGTTCTCAAATTGCCAGACCATCGATAGAACTACCTAAGAAACCTAAAAAAACCTAAAAAAAACCTACCTAAAAAAAAATTCAAAATAAAAATCCACATAGTCCTCACATTCACATGAATTAAAATAATACAAATACTTTACAAAGTAATCGTGTCATTTTGTATATAATATTATTTATTTATTTATTTATTTATTAAAACTTTATGCACAAGTAAAAAAAATACTGTACAAAGGCGGACTTAATGCCTGAGGCATTTTCTACCAGTCAACCTTAGGGTGATGCAGAGGCAAACATGGCAGGTGCAACATACGGGATAGATAATTCGAAAAAGGATAAATGGTAATACATATATACTTAAATACATACATATAAACAGAATAAACTTTGTCAGGAGAAATAACGATAGGTGAAGGAGAAAACAAGCCCAGCAAATCAGCGCCGCATTGATTCTGCCAACTTCTCAAGAATATGTTCACGAGCCGCTACTTTGAAAGATAACCGACTCGCTGCCATCCTGATATTCAGAGGGAGCGCATTCCAAAGAAATACCGCCTGGACAAAGAAAGAAGAGTGAATAAAACCAGAGCGATGAGAAGGACATCGTAGAAGAAGATTGTTGGTGGAGCGAAGATTTTTACTATGGGCAGAGCATAGGTATTGAACATGGCAAGTCAGATAAGAAGGAGAAGTGGGTTTGTCGAGTATAGAATACAACATAGACAGCGCCCTCAACTCTCTGCGCTGACGTATGGGTAACCATTTTAAAAGCAAACGGTGCGCAGACACATGATCGTACTTACTTAATATTCAATAAGGTCAATTTGTATATAAAACTGGTAGGTATATTTTGATGATTTACCACAATATTCAAAATGTCACAAAGCTTAGCAGAGCGAGCAGCTCAATCCCATGCTTTTTTGTCTTCTAATGAAATGATTGCCAGGGAGTCTGTATGCACGGAAGTCATACAGGTCAATGAAGGAAAACACATAAAGCAGAATGATTTTGAGACCAATAGCTACCCATTGGAAGAACAAACTTTGAGGGCCAGTTTTTTAAAGATTTCGAATCCTGTATCTATTTGAATTTTGGGTCTATTTTTCGCATTTTAAATTCTAATTTCAAATCGTTATTTTTGGCTTTTTCTAATATTGAATTTTAATTTTAGAACAAGCTTTCAGCTAACCCTTCTCATTTTAAATTCAATCGTATTTTAGGCCTAGTTATTTAGACTTGGGAAGTAAATCTTGGGAATAATGGCTTATTCGTAAGTCAGCATTTGCGGTGTTCCGACGTCCTCGTAGATAGCCAGCACTAATGATGTCAACCTGTCACTAATTATGCACATATTGTGATCTAAAGCCTACAAGATTCTGCTGAGTAGGGCGAAGCTGTAGATGCCACACAAACACAATCGATAACACTGATTTGCACTGAGTAGGTACGCAATACTTGACGTTCGAGGTACTGCAAGACGTGAAATTAGCTACCAAACGCTACGGACAAACAAATATCTTAAAACGAAGAACGAACAACCAAGTAAAAATAAATGTCTAATTAAACTACTCTCACTTAAATAAAGTTTCTATCCAATATCCAAAAGGCTGAATCTGGTGTTAAAGCCTCTCGCACACCGGCGCGTTTTTATCGCGCGGTAATAACGCAAGCGTTTTTGCAATAATGCGTCCCGATTCCTTGCACACAGTTTTATTGCACGCAGCGATATTTCTTGCATGTCGCGTTTTTATCGGGTGATAATAAAAAATGTTCTAAGAACACATAAAAAAATATCGCAGGACGCAGAAACGCGCGTCCTGCTCATATTGCGGCGTTATTATCGCAGCAGTGTGTAACTTTGTGGCCGTCTTAATACAAAATGTACTGAAAACAGGTATCGCAATAACACTTGCGTTATTATCGCGGAATAAAAACGAGTATGTGGGGGAGAGCCAAAGGGCTAATTAAACTACTTACCATGTCCTTCATAAATGTAGCAGTTACTATCCAATATCCAAAGGCTGAATCAGATGATAAATAAAGGTACAGTGCACGCCGCTCTTTGCTTTCCACTTTCCTCGTTCCTTTGACAAACACTTCCATCGTAAAAATATGCAAGAAATAAGGGCAAACAGGCAACATCAGACTGGCGATAGTGGTGCTACATTAGACCTTCTCTAGTTGCACTATTGACGTGAATTCAATCCTGGCGCGAGCATAATTAGCTCAGTTGAAGAGCTTAACTGGAATACTAGTTATCCACAATCAAAATCGGCAGTAATCGGCGATAAAATGATCCTAATGACACTAATAAGGCTTGAATTCCTCCTACGCTGATGTCGGTCGGGTACGTCGGTCTCACGTACGTTTCTACATTGCGACGACGCTACGACGCTACGACGACGCTACAACGCTACGACGACGCTACGACGCTACGTCGCTGACGTCTACGGCGCGTACTACGTTGCTACGCGTACGCGACCGACGCCGACGTCAGCGTAGGAGGAATTCAAGCCTAACATGGAAGACACACTGAAAAACAACCCTAAAATCACCAACTGATCCATTTAAACCGCCCTATATTTCGAAGTGGCTAATGAACGTCCCATATCGTAAGTTGAAAGCTGATTCGCCGCATAAAAGGGTGGGCTCGAATCGTCAGGACCCCACGGCGCCATTACAGCAGTTTATGAAGATTACAAATATTTCACACAAAGCGCCAACCGCGTCCACTGGCGTATCAAACCTTATTGTGCCTTGAATGGAGTTCACAAAGTACTTTTTGTTGTTCATTTTTAGTACTGAACAGTTATTTTGTTGTAAAAGGTTTAGCGGAGTTCTGAGAGAGGTAGTGGGATTATAGAAGTTGTTACGTGTTTGGAAACGGTTTAAAACGACGTCGTTTAAACCGTTTTGAGGTGTCAGGAAGATAAGAAGAACCGTCTCCCGTAGCTATACGAGTATGGTGCAATTTTCAACATTCTGTCTCTCATCTAAAGCCTGTTTACCAGCTCAATTAACGATGTAATTTTCCCTTATATACCAAAATTCTTCATTTTGGTATATAAGGGAAAATTATCCTAACTATCCTAACTAATATTATAAAAAAGTGAGATTTTTTGTTTGTTACGCTTTCACGCTAAAACGGCTGAACGGATCTGGATGAAATTTGGCACATGGGTAGACCATCACCTGGAATATGATACTTTTCATCCCGGTAGTACGTTCCCGTGGCATAATTTCAGACGAAGCCGCGAGAAAAATCTAGTTATTATATAAACTAATCTCATTATTCTAAAATGCTACCTAAGTTTTCAAAATTTCACTTTATATAATAGTGCCAGCTCCTTACATGAAATAGAAAATGACGAGGGAGCTTTGAAACGAGGGTGGTATTAATAAAACGGGTATTAGAAATGAACACGAAAAGAATACCAAAGAAAGCTCCACCTGACATGAAAATAGAAAAGCATTCGACCCCTATTTAATAAAAAAATAAAGAATTTTATGCCCCAGTCGAATAGCTACATTGTTATTCATAGCATCGGTATCGTAATCCATAAGAATAATCTAGAAATTTTCCTTTCGAATCGAGTATTGCACGAGTTTAACGGTTGCTCATTACGGGTGAGTCGAAAGGCGTGAAGATGGCCTGATAACGAGCACAGTCACACACACGTGACTCCAGAGCAGATTCGAGCAGTTCTGAGCATTTTCAGTGCTCAAGTATTTGCTGCAGACGTTATTTATTCTCGATATTTCCTGTCTGAAAAGACAGACAGAACTAACGTATTGTACTTAGATTTAATTAAGCAAGTCCTCAGACTTGTTAGGGTTCCGTACCCAAAGGGTAAAACGGGACCCTATTACTAAGACTCCGCTGTCTGTCTGTCACCAGGCTCTCATGAACCGTGATAGTTAGACGGTCGAAATTTTCAGGTGATGTATTTCTGTTGCCGCTATAACAAAAAATACTAAAAAACAGAATAAAATAAATCTTTCAGGGGGCTCCCATACAACAAACGTGATTTTTTTTGCTCGTTTTTGCTTGATATTGATAACGGCTACAGGTAGACGGTTGAAATATTCACAGAATATTCACTTTAAATATAAATATTTTTTAAATAAAACAAATATTTAAGGGGGATTCCTCCCATACAACAGACATGATTGCTGTTAGTCACACTGGTGTTACAACCTGGTGTGACCCTTGGCCGGTTTTTTTTTTTCCACAGTAACATACCATAACATACCATGGGAAATCGGTATTGCCACGCAATTTGTTTGCGGACGTCACAAGACCATCACTTCGAGTAAACTATTGATCCTGAATGGCTTCGAGAAAAGGATGATACGGCTGTGCCTTTGTTTGTTTGTTTTTGCTCGACTTGGCGGGGACACTGCCGTGCCCACAGATATGAAGTCCCATCTGGCTCAACCGAAGGGTGACCCCAACACATTCGGGAAAGGCTGCGGTGAATTGCCTACCGAAGTACAATAGGTACTCTGCTTATCCCACCTACTTACAAAGCCATAAAACTTGAAATCTTGAGAAATATTACTCGTAAAGAGAACTATGAAAGTTGCGAAAGCAAAGCTGTGTAGATTGTTGGAGTTCGGAGTCTCCACAGTTGTACCTGCGTTGAATTAAATATTAGTGGAGATTGTGTTTCTGTAGCTACTAAAATACTAATATTCATCTGTTACTATACTCCATTTGAAATAAGAATAGACATTTAAAGAAACCTTTTCACAGTTCGTTCAGGTGATTGTGACTTCTATACCGTAGGCATAAGGATGGCATTAATAGCAAAAAAGGTAACACAATACCAACTGTTTACTGCAGCTGCCATTTGTCATGCTACCAACGCAATAGAATTCAAAATCGGTTGAACGGACTGTAAAAAAGGTTTATTTAAGGTGGCGGACTCGTGGTCACACCATGTTACACCAGTGAAATGACTGATGTTACCCATAACAGCAGTCATTTTCAACTAGTGCGGTGAGATAAATGTTTGTTTCAATAAGTTTTCCATTTTAAACTCGATGCATCTCTTTGAAGTGTCACCGTAAAAATTATTGTCGAAAAATTGTGTACTGGGTGAAATGGGTTAGGTTAGGTTAGAATTGTGACCAACCGCGCGCGAGCCGAGCGAGCGTAGCGAGCGGTGCCGCGCCGGCGGCCGGCGAGCGCTACTTCGAAGTTGCTCGCAGGCTATTTAGTAATAGCGAGAGGTGCGTTACGTCACAAGCAAGTTTGATACTAGTTCACATGTTGTGGCTTTCCCATGGATAGATATAAACTATCGAAAAATAATGGCCGCCTATAAAAAAATATCGATATAAAAAATCATTTTTATATCTATATTTTTTCACCGCACTATTAATTCAGTGGTACATGGTGTAGAATATTAGCGGTGTGACCACGAGTCCGGACTCCAGGAAAATCATTGCTGTTAGTCACACTGGTGTTACAACCTGGTGTGAACACGAGTCCGCACCCTTAAATGTCTAATCTTATTTCAAATGGAGTATAGATAGAATGGGGGGCTGAATCAAACGTGGTTTGGGAAAAGGCTAGCAGGATTGATTGCGCACATTGATTGTGTAGCTGTGTCAGCGGCTGGATTAAGCGCTCTTTTTTGGAAAAAAAAAAGCGTGAAATCTGACGGGTTTCGGGTATCAAGTGGACGGGATATTTTCATGTATTGATTCAATCCTCGGCTGAGGCTGCAAATTAAGGTGATTATTACAGTTTCAAAACAAATTAAATAGATTTTTATATATGGCTTCTATGTTACGGGTTTGGTTTCGCACTTAGTCCCTAAGATGGACCATTGTGCGTGGGCCATGGCGGCCGTTGGGGGTTATTCCATCCAGCCCACCTCCCTCCAGAAGTTTACCAACTCTACTGGTTTGCACAGAACCTCCGTGTAAGATCTGGGTGACCCTAGAGTTTCAGTTCTAATCTGGGCGACGCCCGTGCATTCAAAGAGCACGTGCGCGACGGTTTCCTCAGCCTCCATGCACGCTCTGCACAGAGGACTGTCCGTTATGCCTATTGTGTGGAAGTGTTTGTTCAGCGAGCAGTGGCCTGTGATATATGGCTTATTGATGACTCGACTTGATTCCATACATCTGTAAACACGAATTATCATTTTTGTAGTTTATTTTTTAAATTATATATTATTAATGAATTTTATTAGCTCGTTGCTAAGTAATAACAGCCACACGGGTCGATCCATTATGTTAAGCTACGCTTGCCGGGGTTGGTCTGTGGATGGGTGACCATCTTTACATACCGAGACTCCTCCGCGCCTCTTTGCCTAAGCAGTTGGTTCCGGCTGTCAGTCGTAGATCTTTGACAGTCGTTACGGGTCGTCAGAAGCCTGAAAGTCTAACAACCAGTGTTACCAAGGGGTATCGTATTGCCCTATTATTAGGTTGTGGATGTCAGATAGGCAGTCACTCCATGTAAAATACTGGTATTCAGCTGCATCCGGTTAGACTGGAAGCCGACTCCGACATTGTTGGGAAAACGCTAGGTAGATATATTATATATATTTTTTTTAATTGACAAAACTCAGTCTAATACAACGAATATTGGCTAAATGAAAGAATACCTTTTCTAATAAACTTTGTTTTCCTACGAAGCTTTTCACACATCGTAGAGGGAATTTTCGCAATAAGAACTCTCAATGGTATCAATCAAATTCAACTTTTCCGATGATTGGCCCAAAAAGTTTTTATTAGTCGGCAAACATTGGACAAATCGTATCAACAAAAATAAATAGACAATCATACTAATTTGTAGAAAAAAAGACATTTATTTTTACTCAGCATCGCATTATTAGGAAATAAATTCAAAGGTTCAAGGGTCTTGTAGCGAACCTCCAAGAATTAAAAGTTTTCCTATTCTAAGCAATAAGAAAAACTTTGCATTTCCTAAGTACCTCAGAAACTCGACAATCTGCTCCGTAATTTAGTATAAGGATTCTTTTTTTTTCTTTGTGAACAACGATTTTTCCCTAAAGGTATTGATATCAGAATTTTTTACAACTGTCCTAACTTCAGAACTTAAATTTTCGTACCTCTAGTTCTCGCAAAGGAATAGGCTACACTCCAACTGAAAAGGTAACCAAGGGATTATATCAGTGTGCGTAAACCAAACGTGATGATTTTCAGTGCCTGATTAAAAAACAACATTTTTCGGTCTAGCTCTCTTACGCCAAGTGTGCAGTGTAAAGATGGGTTTAGACCAAACAAACATAAAATCAGAACAAAAACGAGAGTAATATTTTCTTGATATTCTTGACATTTTAAATAATGTATAGACCAACGAAAGAATGCTCTATCACTGTTTACACAAAAATAATTTGGTAGTATGGGGATAGAACGTGCATTATTTCGCTTAGTCTAAACCGACCTTTCCGTGCAATAATTAACTTCGTACCAATTAAAACGATAGATTAAATTAGACACTAGTTTCTACCTTAAGGAATATATGGATAGTCAGCTTTCACCTGCATTACTAACAGAATCATACCGCTACCATAGTGCCGGTGCCAAGTATGGTAATTACGCCATTGTTTCTCCGAAACGCTGTGCTGAACGTGATACTGATGATAAATAGATTTGTACATAAAACCGTCACGCTTGCTATCGTTCTGAGGAAGCTAAGCACTAGTAATGATATATGGTAAAATGTCACATTGGTCTGTGGTTAATAAACTAGTATTACCAAGGGGTATCATGATCATGTTACCCATTCAGTAACTGGGCTAAGGAGTTTAGACCGGCAGTCGCTCCAACTAAAATACTGAAAGCGAAATTTCTCGTTTTAACATATAAAATATATCCTTTGATACTCGGCAATATTGAAGCTTCCCAGTAGTGAAAGAATTCTGTTTACCCCCAACATAAAAATTAAATATTTCAATATATAGGGTCCCCACCTATGAAATTGACGTTTTTTTCTCACAAATAGAGAACCTCGTCACTTCTATGATTTAAAATAATCTTCAATTGCTTGGTATCATATCGAATAATGACCATCATAGACAACTACCAATAGTAAAAAACCTTATTACTTATTGTTTTCTAAACAGAAAATATACCTTAAAAATGACTCCTCATTTTGTTTGCAGAACTGACCACTATTTTTTTTTTAACTTAGCCAATACTTATTTTTGTCGCTTAATCTATACCCCATTTGAAATAAGATTAGACATTAAAGCAAACCCTTTTACAGTCCGTTCAACCGATTTTGACTTCTATACCGTAGGCATAAGGATAGCTTTAAAAGCAAAAAAAGTTACACAATACCAACTATCTACTGCGGCTGCCATTTGTCATGCCACCAACGCAATAGAATTCAAATCGGTTGAACGGAATGTAAAAAAGGCTTATCTATACGTCTAATCTTATTTCAAATGGAGTATAAGTGCATATGATGTTATCTTAGGTAAAACATTAGTGCATAAAAGTTTTAAAACATTAGTGTTCATGGTTAATATATAAATTAAGAAAATTTTAGTATGAAAAATGCAAGTTCTTGAAAATTCCCCATACAAAACGTTGATTTCATAGGTATTCAATACGCTGAAGGAAAATACCGTGAGTGAGCAAGTCTGATTATCAACGTTCGTAGGAGAGGCCTCGTTCGTAGGAGAACCTCTGTAGGAGAGGTAGCCTGTGCCCGTGATTTGCTAAAGGCTCAATTACAGGCCACCACAATAAATAACATAGATATCCGTGATAAATAACCTTTTCAGGTCCTACATTTTAGGTCCTACATTTCTCTGCTGGACAAAGGTTGATCCTAAAAACTGATTTCTTTTAGCCGTAGTGATCGCGGAAGGGGCCGACGGAGGTTGGTGACCGCTAAGCCAGGATTATCTTAATTGTTAAGTATTCTAAGTTGACGTGTATAGTCACAATCAAACTTAATTACTTAGCCACTTCTTTAAGGTGATGTCATAGTTAAGAAATGGTAATCGTCTTCAATGACTGGTAATATCTTTTGGAGGAATGGATGTCGATCGTCTGTGATCGGCTTTTCTATGGGCATATTACACTATCATATACATTTGTACATCATTTATGTATCTATCTATGATCAAAGATATATGGCAATGTCTATATTACATTGCCATATATATTGCTTTATTACATATGAATCATTTCTGAGTTTCGGTGTAATATGTATTTCTTATACAATATATACATATTTCATATACCACAAAAGATATGATCCTATAATATGATAATATCTTGTATGAAGCGAAACAAAAGCAGTATGTAAAGATCGTAGCAGGCAGCGTCCTGTAGTTTCTGCCTACCCCAGGGGAAGAAGTCGTGAGTTTATGTATGCATATGATCTTAGATGTATGATAGTTTAATATTCCCTTAATGTGCCAACACGGTCAATAATAAACCCTGCAAAAAATCCAAAGGCATCCCCAGGATGATGACGATTGACCAGTCGCAAACCAGAACACGACGTCTTCCAGTATTACTCAAATTAGTCTGTAAATCAAAACTTTACGAGCGTACAAAAGGCATTCCCCAAACGCAGTGTATTTTTCAGTCAGTATTATTTAAAACCAGCTCTTAATCACACACAATCCTCATTACTTTTCAATTTCCTATCCAGTAATTTCCAATACCAATCGTAAGTCAAACGTTTTATGAATAACAATGTGCCTTAAAATTGTTACGAATTCTCATTCATCGTGTTTGTGATTCATATCAATACATAATTGTTTTATTGTTGTTGATAACAAAGGTAACTCACGGAAAGTCAGGAACATAACTTCCATTTTCCATTAACCTTTCCATATATTTTTATCAGTTATCTATTCTAGTCCATTCCTGGCAAACAGGAAACTAATAAAGTCCTGATATAAAAGGAATAAAAGCAAAAATTTTGCAAATAAAACGTTATCGGGGCGATGTTTCGAGAACTAGAACGTTGGTATCGCAAGGGATGTGGAGGCCCACGGATGGGTCTCGACTGATTAGATAGGATACCGAGCAGATATCCTTATACGAAGTTGAAATACGCCGACTGTATATTTTTTTACCTAAGAACTAGAGGACATAATAGAAAAAGATACATAAGTGTATTATTATGTATAACATTTTATTTTTCTTATTTCTCTCATTAAGTTATAAACTTATATTTTTTGTTTCATAACATAAATTTCAGCAAGATTCTAGTCTTGTCTATACTGCATTCGGGGCCAAGTTTTCATGGAAATTGTTGTAGGTACTAGAGTCGCATCGCGCCTGTTTTGCGGGAACCTTCAAGAATAATGTATATAGTTTCATATTATGCATATACATCAGTTTGTTAATTCGCCACTGGACATTTACGCGGTTAGTTAGTTGGTTATAGCCCATACATGTCCCCTCCGAGAGCTTTCTCCATAGACCGCTAAGTTAACGATCTTGGGAGGATAATATTACTACTCAAAACATGATTATATTGTGTCCAGCCATTTGTAGGACACTATGACCTAATTTCTGCGTTCCACATAAAATTATGTTACAACAAAAATTGCCGACTAACTTTGGAATGTGATGTTTTTATCTACAAATACAGCAAAATAGTGTTACAGATTGACACAGGATACCTAAAACAATTTAAAAGTTGTATGGTATCCCAAAAGTGTAACAACTCTCTTATTTGCAGTCTTGAATGAGAAGCATCAGATTAGAATTCATCCATTGATGCTTCTAAATTCTACAGAAAAGATAAAAAAGTGGACAACTTCTGGACCATTCCCACACTTCCATGTTTCCCATACCTACTGAATGACATCTATTTTGTTTTTCTTCCACACCCAAGCTTCTCACTTGAATCACCTTCAAGTGAGTATTATAATGAACTCCAATACCGTTTGTATACGACTCTTCTATCACAAAATATAGACATATTTAGTCTGTTTCGGTTAACGGAGCCACTAAGTACATCTCAACCTACATGTTTGACGCGACGCGGCTTACTTACTTACTGAGCGAGTTCGAGGGAATTTACATACGTTTGGTAAGTAACACGTAAATCACACATAATGCTCAGAAACAATTCATTTCGACTGGCTCTATATTTTTGTATAGAAAGTTTGGAACTAAGTTGCTTTGATATGAATTAGGAAACCGTTTTCTGTGAAACATTTTCAATTAAGTCTAGATTTGTTACTGTCTGCAATAGGCAGCGTTGAAAAAAAAATGGTATTCTAAGTAGGTTCGATTTTAGGTACGAGAAGCCGTATCTTATAGGTTATCTGATAAGTAGGGTTCGTTTTCCTATAAGTTACGTACGCAACCAAACTAGATATTTCACTAGGATATTTTTCTTTGATAAACTATTCAAGTATTCATGTAAAAAGATAAGTTTTCTTTCCACTCACTTTACTTTAAACATACCATGACTGGTTTTCGCTTCATCTAGAAATATGGCAAGAATTTCTTTGGCCGATATCTTGGGAACACTATAAAATATTGAGATGAAAATGAACAGCTCCTTTTAGAGGTTAGAAAATTTTAGTAAAACTTTTAGACTCACGATATTACGTATTTTGATTTAAAAAAAACAAGCGATGTTGTTCATACTCATCATTTAACTTTACATTTAATGTAAGAATAAAAAAAAAATTGTGTTTTTGTTCATAGGGTTCGCAAAAAAAGGTTGTTCAGAAAATGTGAAAAACCTTTTTATCGTTTGACGTACCTTTTGTTTTTTTTCTGACTGTGTGTTGAGCCATGGTTGAACCGAAATGTAAAAATACTGGAAAATTAATTCAGATGTGTTTGGGTAGAATAATTAATCAATAGCAGCCCGTCCGAGTTTGTGCCCGGTTGATGGCCATAGGCTCGCCCCTATTACTTCGGAATTAAAAAAATAACTGGTGAAATGTGGGTGTACCTACTATAGGTACCTAAACCTCTGCCTAACTCTGTGAAATAGGCGTGATGGTATATCATGTTATTTTATATGCTTTAAATTCGGATATAGTATAGCTAGATTTTCGACCATGTTTTTACAATTATCCCATCATCTACATATAGGTACCGTCGTACCGATTCTTTGAATTCTATAATAGAGTCGTCACTCGTTAGTACAACGAAAAGCACATAAAAACTTCGCAGATACGTCGTTAACTTTAGTTTTACATTTAGCTAGCTTTAGAGGACTTACAAGCGATGAATTTATTTAACAAAACCTTCCCTGGAAAACGGTCTAAGTGGCGGAAACCGTGCCAGAATCCAGTCTGTAATTTTCTAGATTAGCCCCGAAGTACGGAAAGATGCAGTTAGTTTTATTTTACTGTATGAGGAATTGAGGAGCTTTAGCAAGTTAAGTCGTTCCCATCATCATCAATTCAACTTCCGCTCTTGATTTGTAGCTGTTATGAATATGAATTTGCAGTTTGAGTACTTTATGCGGCCTACCCAAATGTCCTTCCTTTGGTATTGTTCGTCGAGTCGTTGAGCTCCTTAAGGTCTGAGTTGAGCTACAAGATTACTGACAAATGCGTGCCCTGACGCAACGTCCACTCAAATCTATGTGATTCTTTCCTCAAAAGACCATCCCAAATATCTGCATGGTCCTCGTATGCCGTATGTCTGGACTTTAAAAGAGACTGTGACCTCGTGAGTTTGTTTCGGTCTTTCTTCTCAGAGTAACCGGTTAGGATACACCGAACTCATCTAGCTTTAAAACAAGGGTTTCGGGAAATATAGGTCACAAAGTGTTGTCCTTTTTACCTTAAGGAGAACTTTGTTTCTATAAATATATAATAATCAATAAATATTTCATAATAGTAAAAAAGTAAAAGGTACACATTGTCACCATCTTTTTACCCGACTACGGCGAAGGGAAAAGAAGGGTTATGATTTTGACCGGTATGTATGTATGTATGTATGTTCATCTGTTCCCTCCTATCTTCTAAACCACTCATCACAATTTGACAAATGACGTATCGTTGGAAGCGTTTTGATCGTCCGCTGGCTATGTGACGTCAAATTAAATTAAAAATGGCGCCCTCTAAAAGACATAAAGTCAAAACTATATTGTTTAATCGTACCATGTTGGGTATCAAATGAAAGGGCTTAATGAGCTCATTTCAAAAATATATATATTATAACCCCAAAAGAATAAAAAAAAGTAATAAAAACTAAAAGTTTTTAGTCGTAGTTGGGTTCTATCAGATAATTGATGCTTCAGATTACCTCATATTTACTGTTTGATCCGTAAACGAAACGCAAATACAGTGAGAGCGTGTCGTTGTGCGCCAGTTATGGCCAATTGAGCGAAAAGCGATTACTTAATGGCCCAGTCCATCTGTTTACGTACTCACAATAGTGCGGGGCTTTTATACTCGATTCGTTACTTACTGTTATTGAATCGAATGCTGCGCTCGTATTGTAAACAGTGACAAGGGGATGCTAGGGAGGGGAAAAGGGACGTTAATGATGATAATATTTACTTATCTAATTTTATATGGTGCCCACATCTTTATGTTTTTTTTTTTCGACTGAATATATTCTCTTGCGATTTGGTATATTAGGCCAGGCAGATAAATACCTCTGCCCAGGTCTAGGAATACACATATTAAAAAAACAACATCGTTATGAAAGCATAAAATTAAGAATCTGATTTAATTCATATCAGCAGATACAACCATAAAAAAATGATAATCTATTTTCGTATAAATTATTTACACAGTCTCTGAACGAAATTGAACTAATTACATCAACATCAAAATTCCATTCAATAAAACGTCCATTATGAACGCGGGAAAAAATCAACCCAAATTCGAACGAGCAATCAAATAAACGCAAACATTCGCCATTTTTCAAACTAAACGCGACATAGACAATGAGGGGTCCATCAATCACCTGTCCCAACAAAAGGCGAACCATAGACAACTGCCCAGAGGCTGAGTGCTTATTCTATTATATCGCTTTATACTACTTACAAAGTTAAGTCTGCAGTCATTAGTGGCGCTAGTGGGCACACAATGGATCGTTTCTCCTAACAATTCCCGTAGTTCCATATTCAAACGCACGCAATGCCAGCTTTGTGATCGAGTATCTTGATAATAGCCCCGTGGGAAGTGTACCAAATGTATTGAATGATTATTTTTTGGAACCGTTAATAGTTTTTCGTTGGTTTTGGTTACATAATTACGTTTCGTAGTGAGAATATTTTGCCGCCTATCTTAATTCTATGCTGTTCGCGGCTGCGTTCGTGCGAACTTTAAAGAAGTTAATTAGCCTACTTTAATGCCGCCGCCGGACTATTTTAGTTCGTAAGTTTTAATGAAGCGTAAAAACAGTTATTAATATTTATAGTTTGTATTTGAATATGCAAATATCATAGGCCCGTAAATAAATTCAATTACCTATTAAAACATTTAAAAAATGGAGATAGTTTGCTAGTATAGCTACTTGAGATAGCTACAATAAAAACAAGAAACCGTTCAAATAACGAAAGCTCTGCACCACAATGTCTAATAACATTCAGTCCTGCGATTGCCGTCAATATTTATCGTTTTATTATTGTATTTTTTTTTTTTTTTTCATACAAAAATACGTTTAGAAAATTGTAATAAAAATGTAGATGCAGCCAATTCGGCTGTGCCAGATCGAGATCTATGTAAAATATATGCACCGTTGGACGCAAACATGCAATAAAAATATTATGTTTTATTCAACGGAGCACGCTCGGAAACAATATACCAGACCGGAGAGTTTATTGGATAGTTATGTATAAAATGAAATATGTAAATTTCATTACGGAGAAATACGTAGACAGAATTATTTGTTCGGCCTGGTACGATTTTAGGCAATATCCTTTGTAAAGCGGTCCGCAACGAGTTTAACTTGTTGTATTGGGTTTACGAGTTACCTTCATCACAAGAATAAACGTTGTAAAAAGCTATTGTTTTGTTAGAAAATACTACACGTAATTGAGCTATGTAGCGTTTTAATTGGATCAAATGCTCGCATACTCCAAAACATTCCAATAGGGGAAGTTCCCACTACTAGCACAATAACTTCATCATTATTTCTCCTTCACGTTCCAGGCCTTATTAAAACTACATTCTGGCACACAAAACATTCAAACTCTTACACGTAATAACGTAAGCATGCATGCATGCAATGAATGTTCCAACTTGTGCTGATTATCTGTTAGTTTACAAACAAACTCCGCGCTGTTGACTAATGCTATATCGCACCACAAAGTTTATATTTCAGATCATATTTCCAAATAAACAATCGATACATATTCAGTAGCTCGCCGCAAACACCGGGGAAAGTGCCCACCTAACTATAACGGCTGATAACATCGGAAATTGAAAACAGTCCATCCACATTGTATTGTAGCAGTATACACGACCAAAGCAAACAGGACGGTCACGTCTAATGTCTTTTTAATAGCCACGCCGACAATCAATTATAGAATTCTGTCCCGAACAGGCTCACTTGGCAACTTTTTCGTATAAATGTCGATAGGCAGGCGAGAAAAAAGAATTGAAAAAGCGCAACTAATCGCCGCGAAATCAGCGTGTGACGAAATACAAACACAAGCGTGTATAACCATTCGCTTGTACACGAATTCTTAAGAAATTCCATACTACAATTATTCATGGAAAACAATGCGTATGGCGGACGTTATGTCTAACTCTTGGAATATAAAAATCATCTGTACAATATTACGAATTGCATTGTCACCGTCACGTCGGAAAGTTGACTGTATAGCTATTACCGATACTCACTACTCACAGCTCAGCATTAGGCTTACAAAAGAAAATAAGTTAAAAAAAAGTACGACAAAAAGAGTCCGATGTCACGCCCATGCAGTTCCGAAGGTTCTCACGCGATCGCGCGCGTCTCGAGCAAACAAAACCAGTACTGCGTCATTGTAACCCGAAACCCGAACGCCCACTTTCTTGAGTACTCAACCCATCTCTCGTCACTCGAGGAACAACATTACTTAAAGTGGAAGGAAGGCAGCAATGTAAAAGGAGAGCGGAGATACGACCGGCAAGGATGCGCTCTAAGGCTTCGTAACAAGAGTGACCGCAGTACAATATCCTACTGCGAGCCTAATGTTACAAAAAGCGAGAGCCGCGAGGTTCGACACGTTTGTATGTGAGTTAAAAATTTTACCATCCCGTGGGAACTGTCCGCCGGCGATGTGATAATTGCTCAGTTTGCCCAAAGCAATGAACAAACCCTGGACCAGTAAAGCGAATATAAACAGGTAATTATAGGGACCCACGAGAAAGTATAGGGTAGGGATGGGGGACGGAATGATTGGGATTGATATGAATTATTGAAATGGATTTGTGTCGGACCCACTTAATGATACATCTCGACGGTTCCCAAACTTGGAAATTGGAATTTATGATGAATTATAAGTTTAGCCAGTTGCGCGACGAAATGAATTATGGATGTTTAGCGTTGATAAATAATTTCTTAAATTCACAATTGAATAACTTTAGCAATGTTTTAGAATCATTTGATGTTTTTCATTCCAGGAATTTTTACAGACCGTGATTAGCATTTCAAACCTAAGAAGAAAAATAAAAGAAATGTTAATGACAAAGCTCTACATTTTAATTACCGTAAAGAACAAACCAAGAAAGATGAAAGAACTCATCAATGAATTAGAAAACGAAGTGCTAATTGACTCAGTATGAGCTCTCATTTATATAACGTACTGCACAAGTGCTAAACAACCTTGTTTTTCAGGTCAGCTCAGTTTAATACTACACTACTTACTCCAATTTGGCGGAGAACAATCGAATTAACTGATGCTCGCCAAATTCCAGTCATATGCAACTGATATTTTGCACTTATGGAGGCGGAAATTAAATTTTTGGTATTCACGCCTAGTGGAACAGCAAAATAAAGGGAATTGTTCTAGCAAATGCAGTAGATTAAAATATAGCCCAGAATGAAGAAATTATTAATGACAAGTCTGCAAAGGAAATGAATCCGGAACACGACAATAAAAATGAGCGCTAAGTCGATATAAAATTGGCTCGGCATCCTGCGCGCGCGCTGCCCGTGTCGTTGCTTGTGCAGCCAGGCGCGACTGCCCCACGTACACTCAATCTCGTTGTAAACAAATATTTGCTTTATAACCCTGTAACGCCTGTGGGATACCACTTTTTACTTCAAACTTAATTCGTTTTTCATTTATTTTCATGGCAATGACTTGTAAAGTTGGTACATTCATTTTTTGTCAGCCTAAGGTCGATGTTAAAGAATTCACAAAAAATGTCAATGGATTTTTAGATTCTATTAACGCTGAATAAATAAATCGACTTAACATTCAAGATGGGAACAAAGAGTTGACAAAGATAAACTCTATAGTAAGCGATCGTAAAGTTCAACTGAATTCTGTGCAAAGATTTTGGGAGATAATTTACAATTTGGAGATAAATTCCGAATTTAAGACAGAAATTGTTATCAAATATCTGGATCTAAATTGAAAGGGCTAAGTGCCTTTTTTATTAAATAGTCCGGCAAAGACCCTTCCTGTTCGAATAATATCTAATTCATCTCCGAAGTACTAAATGCGCTTCGAGCGGATCAAAGGAAACAAACATTAATAACAGCATGAACTAGTCAAATCACCGAGTTTCAAACATTTAATTCATCCTATCTATATCTGGGGTTTGTTCAAAGCCAGCGGAGTGAGACCCCTATTGAAATCATAAGCCGTGAGGCGGACGAGCGACCGGACGCAAAGGTTCAATGGAAAGGGCGAAGCACCCTCCTTATCAAAACTGCTTTCAAGTTCTATGAACAGTAAACCTATTTGGCTTCCAATCCATCAAAGTTTACGATAAAGGTCTTTATCGTATTTTCTATTTAAAATAGTGTATTGGACGAAAAAGGGAAAGGACCCATTGATGTCGGAGTCAATATTAGTTTTTAATATCGATATGGTATTATTTGTTCCAACAAAGATTAAGGTTTTTACACGGTATGTACGTCCGTATGTCTGTAATATACAACTGCCCGAGATATGAGGGATAAGGGACGATTATTTTTTCTTAGAATATTTCCAATATCTCTGGTAAATATAGTTATGTACAAGTTCTTTATTGGCTCTTACTCGATAGGCAGCTGCGACGAGGTTTATACAACCAAGTAGGTACTCAGGTAACTAACATCATTTGAGATCTGCAATAAAGATCCTTGTAGTACTATTCTACTTCATTGAGGCCGTACCCTACCTCAAATTGCTTAGCATGATCCTCCGTTATGCCGAAAATACTGCAGCATTAATTTTGAAATAAATATATGTTAAAGTTGAGGATAGATGCTAGGTCCTATGTTTGGCGAAAACACAGAAAAAAAATCCAAAGTTACCTCTAAACCGAACTAAAAACCGCTGTTATTCGATTCGGCCATAAATAACTGAACCAACTATAAAGCTTTAAGTTTTTTTTTTTATTACCGTTATTTTCTCCGTAAAATGCAATTACCTAAACTATTTGAGGCTTCAGAGCCGCCAGCACCCCACTCCGTCTCGCTCTCACTCAGGCCGCGAGTAGTATGGTGCGAGCGAGATAAAATTTAAGGTATGGTAGGGCCTTAACTGTAATTCGTCAATTCCGCCATTATTTCAAATGGAGTTCTATTTCTGCCATCGCAACTCAATCCTTTCTCTTCGCTCTTCTTTCTCCTCTCTCTTCGCAGCCAGTAGCTACTTGTGCTCATAATGAAGTTTATGTTACCAGCTTTCTTGCTATGGATAGAAGAGTTTCTTTCAGCACCTTTCACATGACGTATCGAGGCACCATTTATAGAGTAATACGTAAGGTTATGACTATAACCACCAGCACCAAATGATGACAGATCGCTGGCCAGTTGCCAACCAGTGCCATTAAGTAGCCATGTCTTTAAGTTGCCACTTATAACTTTGTGCAGACGGCAAGGGACTATAACACTTCATTTTCTATTCTTGTTACTTGCGTAAATATTTATGAAATGTATTTCAGGAGGAAATTGATATCGCAAAACATTTTATACTCATGTATGCAAACAATATATTGAATGGGTTCACTCCCGAAATATTAGATAGGTAACGCACACATACACACATATATATCGCTAAGCTCAACTCTCGCCCCGTGTCACAGGTGTTCACAATAGATTGTTTTTAGCTAAATGCCTAAGCGGTCGGCTTTTGGTTAAAACCAACCGTTTCACCTTGGCTTTACGCCAAAATACGAAACCGAATGTACTACAGACTTGCCCACGTACAAAAATAAGCACCTAAGTTATATTTCGTTGTATTACTCCTGAGGCTTCCGCGTGATACATCAAAATTTTCTTCGAAGGTATAAGATAAGATATTTTCTATATAATAACCCGGCAAATGGCGAGTGGAACTTCTTTTTCTTTTTGCGGTAAAGAAATATACTTTGTTGTGGTTATCCACAGCGTTACTTACACTAGTGTTACGCCTGACATTGTTTCTTTAAAAAACCAGGAAACAAACAGTTATTTTTTATGTCAAATTGAAATCCATGTAATCAATACCACTTGATAATCATAAAATTATTAATGATCGAATCACGATTGTCGAGTACATAAAGACACAAACATGTTTAACAAATTGAAAAATGAAAACACAAACAAATCAGGGGGAATGGTACCGGTACAGATTGGTACCGGCCTGTTAAACCTCCTTCCTTATGATGTTAGGGTGAGGGCAGCAGGCGCCTTGATAACTCACAAACATGACCAGATTAGGGACAAACACCAAATTGTGAATGACATGAAAATTCGCTACATAAATGTTCAAAATTCAACCATAAATCACATCATTTAGCAGCCTGACACAGAGCGAAAACTGTATTTGTGTTTCAATTTGACGTGTAATTTAGAATGTGACATATCTATATTAGTAGGTACCTACTTTATGATAATTATGTGATGTGTGGGAAAATGTAAAAGGTTCTGAAAATCCTTTCGCATAGAAAAAACAAGTACTTAGGTACTACTAATTTCATCATCATTTGCAAGAATCCAAAATAAGCTACAAAAAAAAAGCTGGCCCCATAAATTAACCCTTAAAACGGCCAAACGGGCCACCGTGCTCATTAAGCCATCAAAGTCTAAAAAATAAAGAATTTACTGAACTAATCTCGATGAAAGGAAATCGTAAATTCCGAGCTGCTTTCTATAAAGTTATATATTTATGGTGGATATACTGAAAGAGTCCGTCTTGGACAGTATAGGCATTGGTCACGCTATAAGTTTAGAACCTACGGTAGCCTAATGACTGAGCTACTGCTGGTAATCGAGAGCTCGTAAGTTCGTGAGAGCCACACCCAGCACGCTTACCATGACCACAATATAAACGGGTTTTGTCGACGGAAGAATAGATAAAATGACAGCTAAGCAATCACAATCTGTCATTTTCTCTATTCTTCCGTCGACAAAACCCGTTTCTATCGTTTTCATGCTACGCGTGCTACTGGGTTGAATTAAAGCTGTTTATTAAAGCTATCACAATAATACAGTTGGTATTATCACAAAATTAAGGCCAAAATTCAGTTCTTGCTATAAAGTACACAAACTAATCATTCGTAGGAACTATGTCTACATTAATCACACAGTTTCTTGTCTTGTTCTTATAAGTACACTTCGCGTTTATGAATTAACTTCGTAATATCTGAAATACTGTAGCTATTTGATAATATTGGTTAGGTACTGAAAGTTATTTTTGTCAGGTAGGAAGTGACTGAAGTGAGTCAACTGGTATTAATATACGCCAACTGTGAAAGTACCATTCAAAAAGAAAACAGTTTCATAACCTATCAATTCATTCCATAAGTGGCTGCTTGAGCCAATTTCATGGGGTACAAGCTAATCGATACTTGCATACCACCGTGTCATGCCTCAGGGGGCTCATACGAAAGCGATTAACTGCACCAAAGCGGCGGAAAAGTCACAAACAAAAAAACAAGTCAATTTATAATCAAAATTCGAACTTGAACAGAAAGGGGTGCCATATCTGTCCTGCTCGGTATTTTGTCGGTCACAGACCCGGTAAAATGTACGAAAACTCGGCATAAAATGGACCATGCAAAAGGTACTAGCTAAATGAACTCAGTATTGATAAAAAATAGATTCTTTTCGCTTTGGAGCCTTCGACGTAGGTATAGAATTGGGTAGCAATGGGTAAGCTTTGTTACTGTGTTATTTTTCGGCGTTACTGTTTCACAATTGGGCGAAGGTCTCCTCATACTCATCCATATTTATCTGTCCATTGCCTTCGTGGCCAATCTTAGAAAATTCAATCGTACTGCATTCTTTTCCGAGGCAGTTCGGGAACTGCTTCGGCAGTGGCTTTTCATTCTCAGGCACTCACTCAATGACTGCTCTCAAGTGGTTTAATTCTCTTTGCACTCACTGTATCGAAATCCTCTATACGTTCTTCACAAATAATACAAGCATTCAAATCAGTTCAACAATGTGGACGGTGAAGGAACGTCTAAACTAACATAAATAGCTAAACCGCCGCCCGTTTAGTTCTCAAACCACAGTTAGCCAAACTCGGGCTTCGAATTATTAATTCAGTTTTCTTGTACACAATTTGTTTATTGTCAAAGACACTGGCTAACTTCGTAATGCAATAATCGTACTTAGATGATTTTATTGGCGAATGGTTCCAGAGTTATTGGCGAAGGGTTCTCTTTCCGAAGAGCAAAGATAGCTTGGCTTGGTAATCTACACCCTAATTGGGTAACATAGTTTCATTCAGAATCCGAGATGAAGGATATTTCTAATCCAGTTTTTTATAGGTATAATAAATTCGTCTGCGTTATTTTCGTTGTTGAGCAGACTTTTTCGAACAATGAAGCAATATCCTTCAAAATCATTCAGATTGTGATTGAAAGAGTGTTACATACTTAAGTTTCTGGTATTTTATCCACCTAATCCCTACATAATTATAAAATAAAGTCCTCCCTGCCTCCGTCTGGTGCGATGAACTCAAAAACTACTGCACCGATTTTCATGCTGTTTTCACCAATGGATAAAGTGGTTCTCGAGTAAAGTTTTAGTATATAATAATAATAACCGACATCCACGTGGGCGAAATCGCGGGAATCAGCTAGTAAATTATAATTTAGTACATTCACACACACATTAAATAACTCAACAAGTATAATTACCAATTTCATCAAATTGTCAATAGGTACCGGCTGCTAAACAAATATTAGATAAACATCCTCAAATATCAATATTTGGTTTTAATAATGCATTTCCTGACAGATATGCATGTTGACCGACTATTGATACGGGTTACCTGGATGTACTCGACGGACTCGTATTGAAGCCACCTCCTTAGGGAGGAATGTAGAGAGTGAAATATGCTATGATACTTTCTTCCTTTACGTAACTTTCTCAAGTCACTTGAGAATTGAAACTAGTCACATGAAAAAGATATATGTATAAAAAAAATCGGCCGCACACGAAGGGTTCCGACCACCGTTCAATGTTTTTTTTTTTTTTTTTTTCACTCTATTAATAAAAAAAACACGCTTCTTGTATGAGAACCCCGTTTATTTTTATTTTTAAAATTGTTGGTATTAGCGGCAATATAAATACATACACAATCTTTGACTTTGTCAGCTGTGTACCTATTACGGTTCATAAGATACAGACCGCTAACAGACAGACGGATGGACAGCGGAGGCTTAGTAATAGAGTGCCGTTGTACGGAACCCTAATTAACGAAAATGAAATGCGATTTCTTTTCTTGGGCATCGATAAAGTTGACAAAAATACCGGATGACACCGATGCGGACGAATACTTTGACGCCTAAAGTGTCCATTTCATTGTGTATTTATTTGTTTATTTAGTTAGTCAAGTTAATTTAGTAACTTGTGTAAAATACTGTAAAACAACGAATAGTTCTACTACAGACTAAAATATAAAAATAACATCATTTTATGTTTAATAATAGTATCTTCTGTTTTAAAAGAGCTTTTGCAACAATTCGCTTATTAATTAAATGTCTTTAGACACTCCTTTCTCTGTCCTTTATTAACTTAGATAAATTTTACTGTATTTTTCGTAAATTAAAATGAATATACACAATATTTACATACCGATTATTTAATTTTATGTACAGCGAAGTACTCGCAGAACATTAAAACAATTTCTAAATACATGACATCACGCCTGTAATCCCCTTAAGGTTAGGCAGAGCTGTGCCTATAGAACACCTATCATTTCGCCAGTGATGTTTTTGTCCTATGTAATAGGTGGCGAGCCTAATGCCATTAACCAGGCACAGGTCCTGACCCCGGGCTGCTACTGACAAATTCCTGATAGAAAAACCCAATGACTCTGCCCAACCTGCCCACGTAGCATGCCCACCGTAAAAACGGGGTTTGTCGACGGAAGAATAGAAAAAAATACATATTGTGATAGTTTATCTGTAATTTTGTCTATTCTTCCGTCGACAAAACCCGTTTCTACGGCGGTCATGCTACGCGTGCTCTACTAATACGGCACCAAATTACAGCCGAAACATTTTCAAAAGCACTTTCGCGCTAGTAGTTGGAAACTGTAGTGAATCCCGACCGGTGGATTTACAGATTAGGTCAAACATCAGAAATGGATGGGTTCCGGAACTTTGTTTTATGATATTCAGTGATCGCTGTTCCGAACACGGTGAAATATCTATTGTACTAGCTTTATGTACTTTTGGGAACAGTTTTGTACGCAGGGAATTCAGGCTTTGATAAAATGTTTTTTAAAACATTAACTACAGTACCACCTACACTATTTTCTTAATGTGTGAACTGATAGAAATCCGACGACTGACGAAACAAGACTGGCGAGGGACATTAAAAAAAAAAAAAATACTATACAGTCGACCCAATAAAAAAAAACATAATTTTATTATTTCATGTTTTTACGTCGATTCCCATCACGACACGTCTGCAAAGTTTCCCTAACAAATTTTATTTGACCTGTATATTCTGTCTGTAAAGTGACGTGATTTAGATGATTTTCAGCATGAAAAGTTCTTGCCTACCTGAAAAAATACATTAAGAACTTTTTCATCCCAAAAAATTACAACTTTCCGGTCGGACGTGGCCGCTGGAAAATCTAGTCTGAAAATATTTACCGAACTTATTTTCCGAATTCTACCTCCTACTATATCTAGATATAAGTTATTCATGAATAGTAGTTTATACTCTGTTCCTCCCGGCCATATCTTTACGCACTAATGCAAACTGATCGCCCGCTGTTAGAACATAAATACAGAATCTCTTTACTGAAGGAAGATTGAGAATTTCAGATAGGAAGTTGTAGGGTCGAAATACTTACCGAATTCTGAGAAACAATAGATCCGGTAGTTTGCAGATATTTAGTAAACTATGTAGTTTACTGTCTGAGACTGTAAACTATAACATTCATTTAACCAATCAGTACTTAGTTACGGTTATTCTGTAAAGATCTTTTCAAAGTTCGAACACTTCCAAGTGACTTCGCTTTGAAATTGTGTTTCTGTGCGATCACTTCAAAGGCTAGTAGAACAGTTTCTATGAAAATTTCATGGAAATTGTTCGAATCGCGTCGCGTCGCGCCTTTCTGCGGGGAGCCTCAAATGAGGGTCAAATCAACTGTACAGGACAGTACTATGTTATAATACTGTGTGTTGTGGTTTATATTATGACTAATTATTTATTAGGTATGTTGAAACTGTATGTACTTCCCGTCACCGTCCATAAGGGTTCATTAGAAAACCAGCGTCAGACAGTATATGCTAAGGGAACAATATGAAATCGCGACAAAAAAATGCTGTTCAGTACATTTATGTTCGCATAACTCGTCAAAATGTACGGAACAGCTGTTTTTTTTCGCGGTTTCATAGTAAAAGTTTTTCATAAAGATGAGTACAATGACTCCTTAAGAGGTTGTTGGTGTTTTACCAATAACCCTGTATATATATGCGAAAGTGAGTTTGTTTGTTTGTTAGTTACGCTTTCACGCTAATACGGCAGAATGGATTTAGATGAAATTTGACACATGGGTAGACTAGGATACTTTTTATCCCGATATTCCCACGGGATCAAGACTAACGCGGTCGAAACCGCGGGGTGCAGCTAGTAATAAATAGTTTACATAACTTTATTTGTGATAAGAACTCTTCGCGCGTTCAGTTGTAATATCAATGAGTTTGGCAATTTACGATCAAAATACCGGTAAGTTAAAGTTCAGTATCTGCCGGCTAATGGCACCTCTGAGTGCATTCTACTTTAAGTGGTCAGCGCCTAAGTAGTTAAGTAAATAATAAATAAACCGTTCACACTTACAGCTTCACACTTTTTTTTTTGGTGCTGTTACTCACACAGATCACAATGCACAAACAACTAGACCCTGAACAAATAATGGCCCTAGTACATAACATAACATAACATCACGTCTTTATTCCACGAAGGGTTAGATAGAGGTGTACCTATGATACACCCACGTTTCACCAGTTATGTTGAAGTCCCATGTAATAGGGGGCGATTTCCATCAACCGGGCACAAATCCAGACTTTTCCCGACCCGGGAATTGATTTTACACCAATGGTATGGTATCTATTTAGGAGCTCGTGGCTAAGGAATAACAGCCGCACGGGTCGATCCATCAGGTTAAGCTACGCTTGCTGGGGTTGGTCCGTGGATAGGTGACCATCTTTACATACCGAGACTCCTCCGTGCCTCGGAAAGCAAGTTAAGCCGTTGTTCCCGGCTGTCAATCGTGGATCTTTGACAGTCGTTACGGGTCGTCAGAAGCCAGAAAGTTTGACAACCAGTCTTACCAAGGAGTATGGTATTACCCAGTTACTGGGTTGTGGAAGTCAGATAGGCAGTCACTCCATGTAAAATACTGGTATTCAGCTGCATCCGGTTACACTGGAATCCGACCCCAACATGGTTGGGAAAAGGCTAGGCAGATTGATTAGTCTGGTATCTATTCTAATTTTTTTGCCTCTTTTTTACTACGGTGACTGGCCTATTGTAAATCAAATCTTTTTTTACCAGTATGGCACAAGTAAAGGATGGCTCTGTTTAGTCTTATGATGATAATTATGGTGGAATAAATGTATTTTCTTTCATACTTTCTACAGCGTCGGTCAAATCCGCTTACATTACAAAACAGTAGCACGTCATTATCACATGGGTATCGGGTTATCAATAACAAAGGAGTACAAATATCATTGTGGCGCGATTTGCTTGCGCGCGCGCACCGCAGCGCAAGGAATGCGCTAATTGTGACCGTGGGACTCCTTGTGCCCGGGCTACTAATAATATGCTCAGTCGATGCTTTTGGAAACGGATTGATTTACTCAATGGAAAATTATGAGAAATGTTTGAAAGTGCACAAAGAAAAAAAATAGGATTTTTTAATGTGTAGTTTTAAATACACCGAGTTCTCTATATTAACATTATCCTTTATAAAAACTTGAGAAAAATTTCGACAGGCAGGCAGGATTTTTCATTTAAGCTCAACATTCATCAAGGTTTTTATTAGATCGATAGAAAAATGATCGAACATTGTAACACAACTAAAAACATGACAAAAAAAAAATAAGCTTCATCATCCAATAATGTTAGACCCAAAATCAACCCCAATCTTCGTCCCGGTCCACAATATTTTCTGATTTAAGCCCTGTACATGACGGGGTGATTCTGGACACATCTAACCCCACTCTCCCCTTATACATATTTTATTAACAAGGACAAACACAGTGTTTTAAGACAAAATAATGTTCATGTTTACCCTCACTGGCATGGATTAATATTATGAACAGGAATTAATCTATTGTGAAGGGGAAAAGGGGCAGAAAAATATCATAATGGTATAGAGAATCTCTTGGGGATAAAAAAATGTTTTTCATAACTGAAAAGACACTGGATCTTTATTACAAGTCATAGGAGGTGGAAAATGTACCTACGCATAGCAAGTTTTAAATTCTTGAAACACTTTTGAAGTTGTTCAAAATTCACTTAATTTTGTCGGGGATTGCAGTGACGGCTGCGATAATTTGCTTCCCCTTTTCTCAGACAGTTCAATACGCGAAGGGAACTTAATTAATTCATCGGTTTTTTCATAGATTCTTGGAACATTTTTAGCATTAGATAACGTTCCGCGAAGTACCTAGATCGAAATAAACAATATTGAGAACAATTTGTTTACAAAGATTGATACTATCTCAGTAACTGCCACTGTAACTTATGAGTTGTAGGTCGTAGGTTCGAACACCGACAGGCGCTTACTTTGTGTAAATTATTTCATCACCACTGATGTCAAAACGGCGAAGGAAAATATCGTGAAGCATGTCCTAGAACCAAAAATTCAAAGACATCTACCAACCCGCACTCGGCCGGCGTGGTGGATTACGGCCCACTCCCTCTCACCGAGAGGAGGCCTTGTGTCCCAGCAGTGGGAACATTATAGGATAATTATTCTTAAGCTATGCTATAAACCTTGTCATTTTATAATGTGCAAGTGACATTCAACCTTATGGCGGTAAGCAATGACGATCCACTATATTAAAAAGGTTAATAAAATAAATATTCTAAATCGTAAAAGCAAAATAAAATAGAGAAATCTATAAGAACATGAAAAGGTCAAACCTTTATAGTGATAAGTGTAAAAAATTGAGTCAAGGTCTCGACAAAGATCGGTAAACAGTTACACCTTTTTTCAGGCATCATCAATCACGTTCAGGATCGATTTGAATAGCTGTGAGTGCGAACATTCTTAATTTAAGAGGCTTTGTTTTACTTCTGAGAAAGTAAGTGCTTTATTTTTTTATGTGATTGGAAACTCCCTAGAAGGACATACTTATTATTATAGTGACCTTATTGATGGTTTTAATAATAAAATAGAAACGGGTTTTGTCGACCGAAGAACAGACAAAATAACAGATAAACAATCACAATCTGTAATTTTGTCTATTCTTCCGTCGACACGCTTTTCATACACGTACGCCGTACCTACTGCCCCCCTGCAAGCGTAGCATGACAAGACAACCATAGAAACGGGTTTTCTACAGGTTTTATCTGTCATTTTTTCTATTCTTCCGTCGACAAAACCCGTTTCTATTGTGATTATGCTAACTGTGCAGCACATAAAACGTGATCCTTTTGATAACCCATAACTTCATAATCCATAGCTCTCTATTAATGAGACCATGTGAAAGAATCAACTGGCTTATGAATTATTTATCAATTTATTTTTATTTTTTCGTTTTCATTTTCATACAAAATAATTCGACAAAGTCACGATTAATTATGTAAAACATGCTTACTTAAATAAAAAGAAATATAACGTTTTTTTTATATAATATTTTTTTTTATATAATAAAGTTTAATTTTTTTTTATATAATAAAGTAAAATATTACGTTGTTTTTTTAATTTGTATGATTGTTTTGAATGATATGATTTACTCGTAGGGTACCTACTTATCAATGATACTTAGATACACACATTCGAGAGTCTAGTTTAGTTTTATGTTATCTTCGAAACTATGTATTTTTGGAACACTTTTTCTGGGAGTTTTTGTGTTATTTTTAAATAATCTTCTAACCTTAGAGCTATACCTAGCACATCAAAGTATAGCTATTCACAACCGTCCGATACGTTTCCGTGCCGAATCGAACACCAATCAATGTTATCAAAAGAGTCCTATACAGGCTGTTCACAAATCCAAAACCCGAAAATTTTGTCGGTTTCAAAAAATCAAACTGACGACAGCGATTCTTTGCCGTCCGGGGAAAATTAGTAATTGAAAACGTGTCATTTTCGATTCGACAATCTTTCGTATGGTTGTGATTATAGCTATGTAGATGTATGAACGTAAATGAAGCAAAAGGAGAATGTAAGAAAAGATTTCCAGGTAGCGTTCTGTAGTTTCTGCCTACCCCCATGGGATGAAGGCGTGAATTTATATGTGTGTAAAAATTAGAAGTTGCTCAGTAGCTTCCCTGAGAATAAGCTCGTCCCCTATACATCAATCTGCCTAGCCTTTTTCCAACTATGTTGGGGTCGACTTCCAGTCTAACCGGATGCAGCTGAATACCAGTATTTTACATGGAGCTACTGCCTATCTGACCTCCACAACGCAGCAGTCCATGTGAAGCAATATGTAAGTGCTTTTTAATGTATATTTGAAATAAGATTAGACATTAAAACAAACCCTTTTACAGTCCGTTCAACCGATTTTGATTTCTATACCGTAGGCATAAGGATAGCATTAAAAGCAAAAAAAGTTACACAATACCAACTATCTACTGCGGCTGCCATTTGTCATGCCACCAACGCAATAGAATTCAAAATCGGTTGAACGGAATGTAAAAAAGGCTTATCTACACGTCTAATCTTATTTTAAATGGAGTATAGAGCAGAGTATAGATGAAAGATGTTTGTTTGTTATACGTACAGGTGCACTTGTGCTCTAGAATAAAAGGTATACAAGACTGCGAAAACACACCCTTCGATGTTGAATATTTCATCGACAGTAGAAAAAAAACAGCTGTTTATGTTGTACCTACCTAATTAAAATAACAATGTTATAAAAAGCTTTCAGAACCTACCTAATTAATTATAAGTACCTAATTGTTGTAGAGTGAGTATGATCTCGACGATTATAAAAAAGTGTAGGCTTTCATCAAGACATAGCGCTGCGAACAATACAGTAAAGCATGCCGAAGCTACACCTCCTCTCTGTGCATACACGCTCACACGCACACATTTACAATCAAACTACACCTCACTAAGTGCACATGTTACGAAACCGGCCTCACGTCACTGTTGACAGCGCTCAGTCTTGGTTTTTTATTTGGTCTTTAGGTTTCAAAATATCTTTAGATTGTTTAGTGATCAGGGGGCCTAAACCAGCCACATTAGCAATTCCTCTAATAGCAGTTCATTTCCTGAATCCCAGCTGGCATAAGCAATTCCTCTAATTTGACACAAAAGCAATTCATATTATGTGGATCATTTTACGAATCTCCATAGAAAACTGTCAAACAGATGAATTATTTCGTAATATGAATCGCACGCAGATCATAGTATGAATTGTCAATTTGTGACATTTTACGATGATTCATAATATTTTCATATTATTATTCTGCTAAAGTGACCGTTTTAAGCCTCCAGGGGGCTTAATACAGTCACTTTGGCAGAATCGAAATAATTCATCTGTTTGACAGTTTTCTATGGAGATTCGTAAAATGGTCCACAAATGATGAATTGCTTTTATGTCAAATAAGAGGAATTGCTAATGACAGCTGGGATTCAGGAAATGAACTGCTTTTAGAGGAATTGCTAATGTGGCTGGTTTAATAGGCCTCCAGGATCCCTTACTTTTGTTACTGAATAAGTATATTTATTGAATGTATATATCACTGACCATTGACAAATACCCACACAATAGTTCCATTGTTGTTATTTTTCGGCTGGTTAATGGATGAACAGATCCATTCACGAAATTCAATTACCAAAGTGATCATATTTCAAAAATTTCATCAATACGAAAAGATTACTACCATCGTAGATTTCTATAGGTATCGGTTCTCGTCAGTCTGCCAAATCCACCTGGCGGGGGATCAATCCGAGTCAGGTATCACGGGGGCTGCCAAATGACAGTTGATTGCCATAATTTACCCGCGCCACATTGACTGAGCAGTAGATTTGAGTTGGCACTATGCTGATGACGTCACAGTCAATCAATCAACTGTTTAATAAGGAATTAATGAACTTAAGTATACAAGGTGGAGGCGAAAATACGATAGTAAATTAAACTGTGTATATATCTAACAGTTTAGTCACTAAAGCTAGTCAAAGACTGGTAAATCCCATATTTCGCCTATCTCGTACATATTTTAGTTTGTTTGAAAAAAATACTTTTTAATTTCGATGTAAGGATTCGTTCAGTAGTTTCAAAATGCTTCTATGCGAATTTATTGCTAGTGTTTTCATTTATTGTCATCGCCACATTGTATGATGACTCAGACAAATAAAAACTACACATCCGCTCTATGCATACACGCTCACGCACACACATTTACAACCATTTACAATCAAACTACACCTCTCTAAATGCACACATGTTTACGAAACTGGCCTCACGTCACTGTTGACAGTACTCCGTCTTGGTTTTTCATTTGGTCTGAGGCTACGGAACAGAACCCATGGCTGTAAATGCCGAAGAAGCAAAGAGAGCTATCTCATACTCCATTTGAAATAGGATCGGTTGAACCGATCCGTTCTTACGTTTTAACTGGTCTTGGTTGGTTTAGGTTATTAATAAGTATTTGGGAGCTACCTGTACTCCATTTGAAATAAGATTAGAATTAAACAAACCTTTTTACTGTCCGTTCAACCGATTTTGACTTCTATTGCGTTGGCAGCATGACAAATGGCAGCTACAGTAGACAGTTGGTATTGTGTAACCTTTTTTATTTTAATGCCATTCTTATGCCTACGGTATAGAAGTCAAAATAGGTTGAATGGACAGTAAAAAGGTTTGTTTAATGTCTAATCTTATTTCAAATGGAGTATAGGTAGCTCCCAAATACTTATTTATAACCTAAACCAACCAAGACCAGTTAAAATCAAAGGAAAAACGAAAAAGATTAATTAAGAATCATCCCTGTTTTCAGGAAAGATGCAGAGAAATATGAAGTCGAACCAAATTGTAAAACTACCTATTATAACACTCACGAATTTCCATATTACTGTAGACATGACTGTGTGCGCAATACTCCGCCAGTTTTTGTAACAAAAGTAAAAAAACTCGCTTGAATTAATGAAGAACCATCTCGAGTCTTAAAAATAACACAGATTCTACGCAAAAACATTCACTCAGTACGGTTCAGCGGTTTCCGAGAAAATCCTGCACATGCATGCAAATGCAATTACTGCAATCGACAACTCCTTTGGCAGTCCCTCCAAATTAAAACTTAATTTTAATTAAAATATAAAATTGCAAACGTCTGAACTGTCTACCTACTTATTTTTAATTAAAATTTTAACATTTTCACACAGTTATTTATAAATTAATTAAAATCATGTAACATTCTCGTAATCATAACTTATTTTTTCCAGTGAGTAAAATGTAAAATTTATTTCTACCATTTCTACCATACATCAATTTATAATTACAGCGCGTTGTAATAATCATGCGATATGCTTTTGACATTTATTGTTTCTGCCATTGGAACGGAAGCTTTAATTTTTGGGCCGATTTCAAAGGGCACAGAATTCTGGCAATAATATAAATCATTATGAATATTAACTCATTTTAGTAGAACATCTGTTATATGGAATAATGAATGAGTACCTCGGAAAGCACGATAAGCCGTTGGTCCCGGCTGTCATTTGTGAATCTTTGACAGTCGTGACGGGTCGTCAGAAGCCCGAAAGTCTGACAACCAGTCTTACCAAGGGGTATCGTATTACCCAGTTACTGGGTTGTGGAGGTCAGATAGGCAGTCGCTCCATGTAAAATACAGGTATTCAGCTGCATCCAGTTAGACTGGAAGCCGACCCCAACATAGTTGGGAAAAGGCTAGGCAGTCGGTAATTGAGATAATAATTTGTTTCTTGGATGATGAAATGTCGTCACAACTTTTTTGTTTGTGTTTGTAAAAGAACACAATAACTACCAAATTGTTGGTGTTATCTGCGATGTTTTATGAACGGTTGGATAGTGTATTGAATGAAAATTTCGGAAATCGTCAGTCAATACACTTACATGAACTTAGAGAGTTGTATTGCTGATTCTAATGTTTATAATTCTGTAAATCCATATTTGTTACGGCCGCTAATAATATTTAGATCAACATACAACCTGATACTGACCTGCAAATTGCAAAAAACGTAAGAAAATTTGAATTTCGCGGGCCACCCTAGCGCATCAACCTTAAGGTACGAAAAAAATCAAATTCTAAATTATTTAAAAAAAACGAAAAATAAAACATTTGTGTGCAAGCAAATGACACCCCCAAATCCCTCAAAAAATTGTGTCGGTCTTTCTACCAAGCACCCTCTATAGTTCGAAATATTATATGGGCTTCAATAAACACAAAAGGATTATGTTATTCGAATACAAATCGCTCATTTATTGATCGATCTATGATGAACTAACTCGTCAGTCACATTTTAGTATTAAGACCTTAATCCCTTACAGGTTTATAAAATACAGAAGTTATAAATTACTTATAGTAAATTAAACCAATCAGGGGTATTGATTTTACATTCGGTCGGAAACACCCCTGTAAAAATCTCACCGTGCTAACTTAAGGTAGGTACAATTCCGTAGCCGACTGCAGGCAGCAGCAGCAGGCGACGCCGACGTGTGGCCGCGACACTTATGGTTTCTATGAAATCGACATGTCGGAAGTTATTTCGTAGAAATATATAGAAACCAGTAGTGTCGCGGCGAAACGGAATTGTAATTGTACCTTGGTGTGTCACACCTCTGTCATTCAATTTATTGCTAGAGATCGAATCTATTGAAAGCTCACTAAGACTCACTCCACAAAAGTTTTCACAGTGGTATTTTTACAGAATAGACTGTCTGAATTTAAAAATAGAAGCATAAAAAAACAGTGCACTTCTTCCTAAAAAAAAAGTTCGATAAAGATCTCTATTCAAACTTCCACTTAAACTAATGCGATTCATCTCATTATTTATTTATCTTGATAATGATCGCTAATCATTTCTCATCCGCCTACTAATGAAGCGGTAAAACTTAGGTGTGAAGAATGCTCATCTTCCTTTCCACCGCTAATGATATTAATAGCCTTATAAATCGCTGTGAGAGGGACCGCCATGATTAATTTGTATTTAAAAGCTTTTTGATAGTCAAATAAACCGATTGATAGTTTTTTTTTAAATGGTTTTAGGTAATGAGTCGCGTTTTAATGGATGGGAATTAGCTTGCGCTCAAAGTTTTAATGCATTATGAATGAAAAGCTACATTCGTACCATCTCCATATCAAAAAGTCATACAAGCAAACGCTTTTAGGACTTTTTAGGACCAATTGGTCCTAATAGCAAAACGACACTTTAGCTAAACGTCGTTGTTCTTTTTCTATTTCGTGTGACTAGTTAATAACCTGGTGTCAGACTTTTTATGCCGCCTCTGAACCTGACATGCCGTCGAGAAATATCTCTCAGGCATGCAAGTTCTCCTTCACCGTTTTTGAAGCAAGTGATAATTATACAAGGCAATAGAATAACAAAAATTAAAATGCAACCTATTAGCAAATCGTCCTACGAGCAAATGGTCCTGAAAATAAAAGTTAGGAAATGATAGTCGTACCACCCATAAATATTATGCACCTATATAAGAATCTTCACATATTATTATCACATTGAATTTGAAGCGATCTAGAATGGATAAGTAAATACCTAGTGTTAAAATGCATTTGCACGTGGTTTGTTAATATGAAAACCTATAAGTCATTAGGAGATAGTATGTACTTAGATAAGATTTAATTTGTCGACCTAGTATTATTCGGGTTCAGTTGACTAGGGAACTGTCACGGACCCTTTAAGTTCACAGAGAATCGCATGTTTGTTTTTGTCACATTATTTTTAAACTTATACAAATGCAGGTGAATGTACAAAAATGTTTACAGAAAAAAGTCAATAAACGTGCAATTATTTTAAAATCCAAAATCAAGGTAACTCTTGCCACAAGAGGTAATCGTAATGATTTAACGCAGAAAAAAATGGCCGCTGTAAAACCATTGGAAATATTGGAAAACGACAAAAAACATTTCAAATACGATTAGGTACCTGCAGATTCCGATTTCTCAATGGTTTTGTAATATTTTCATTTGCACTTTTTGTGATGATTTGTTCCGTTTTTTCAAGCATCATAAGTGGGAAATTTTATGTAAATCTAAAAGCACTAGGTGGAAAAAATCTAGGTAATGTTTTTAAATTGGTAACAGTTTTGCCCTATTAGTTTTGATCACGATTCTCTACCCCTCCCCGTTATGTGCTTATAAATAAAGGTATTTTTTTGTCCTTTGAGACCATCTAACGAAACTCAGACAGGAATTTCAGAAACGAATACCTAAAAAGATGAAGTAAAAGCTACAATTATTAACATAGATGGTGTTTGGGGCGAAACTTAGACTTTTACCTACAAGTGTACAAATCTAAATTAGCAAAAACTAGAAACTATCCTATATATACTCTATATAAATAGATTAAAAATGTATAGGATTTTGTATCGATAATCTAGGGCATGTCAAGAGATATTAGTTTCAGTGCAGTTAACTCAAATCCCTGAACTAATTACCTATTTCAAATTCTGACTTGGCAAGCGTCCGGAGTCCTATAACATAGAAAATTGCATTTTCATGATAACTTTCTAGATTCGAATCTACATTAATATAATATTACAAGAACTATGTTTTTTTAATGGTGATGTCTAGATATTGAAAAATGAATAATAAAAATATATAGAATTAATAATTGAAGCATATCCGTAGTATATTATTATATTTATAAAATAATTATACTCTGTGGGGCCCACTTTAAATCAAATGATAAAATTATTGGTTTAAAAAAATAATGGAGAATTGGGTCAAATCCACAGCACTTTAATTGATACGTAGAATGTAGATGTCTCACTAAATACCATTAGGGCAATCAACAAATTCGTTTACCTACTACTTTCATAATTAATTTCGAGTATTAGAAAGAAATCCGATACTTAAATTTCAATATCGTGAAATTACCGAAGACATTTAGTCGATTTTAAAAATAGTCGACTAAAGGAAGACAGTAATTACAAGTCAAACATGGAAACCCTAGTATATTACAATTACGGCAAGCTATCCAAGCTATCTCTTCGGGTAATAAGCTTTGAAATCGATTTAAAACTATCGTATGGGTGCCCGAGAGGCGAGCAAACAAACTAATAAACTTTCTCTTTTTATACTGCATGGCTTCTGACTATATTGATCCGATTTTTCCGAATAAGGAAACTATCTACAATCTGCTCACACGTATTCGGAGATTGTAATTAACATCGGATTGTTTTGCTGGCTACATTCATTGTTTACAAGCAATCAATCCGTAACACAGCAATCGACTCGTCGACAACAGTTTTAGGAACGCAAATTGCAGTCGTATCAGACAAGTCAAACTGACGTTTTCACCATCAAAAAACGTTCCGTGACTAAGAACGGTGGAACTTGAATTAGGCCTTTTGGGGGTTACCACGCCCTTTCCTCCTTCCGCTCCGCCCAGAGCGGGAGAAGTCATTTGATGACTTCCCAAACACAACAATAAAAATGGGGTTTACCATAGACTATTATTTAAAGGCAATAATAGACAAAAAAAGAGAAGTGTCAAGCGATTTTCCACCATATGCGATGCAACTATTAACAGTCACCTTGGCTTACCATAATCAACAACCGTCCCACAAAATAATGATGGTAGATCCAGGCTAGGCTCGGAACCGGTTTAAAAATACCGGTTTATTTCGGTTTTCCTCCAAACTTTTCTTAAGAACGTTAACGTTTTAAGAACTTTATTCTACCGGTTTTTTCTTTCTTACTACTGAATAAAAACTAAACAGCGCGTGACGTTTCGTTTATCGTGCGTGCGTATTAACCGGTTTTTATTGCTCTAAACCGGTTAATCACAAAAATGTTTTATATATCACTCTTGCAAATACCGGTTAAAACAAAACGGTTTATGCAAATGAAACCGAATTTAAAGGTTTTTGCGTACATCATAACGGTTTGAAAATTTAACCTTGGATCCAGGGCAATTGGCATTCTTCAACAAAAGAACAATCTCGCTTGATTTGAATTACATAATTGAAATAGCCATACCAGTTCCTATGTAAATGCAAAGCATTTCAGCTTTCAGCAATAGGGAAGTCAGGCGGCTAAAGTCTAATAAAAAGTTTTATTAGAAGCAAGAACTTCTACTCGGCACGGGGACGTTGGAGCTTGGCGAAATATGTCATTTGTACTCGAAACTTTTTTACTATCTACGCTTTAGGTATGTAGGTACAGCGGATGTTGGAGACCTAGGATTTCAATCTAAACATGCCATCTAAATACTCAGACCAAATAAAAAACCAAAACAGAGCGCTGTCAACAGTGACGTGAGGCCGGTTTCGTAAACATGTGTGCACATAATTTGGTGTAGTTTGATTATAAATGGTTGTAAATGTGTGCGTTTGAGCGTGTATGTACAGAGCGGTGGTGTAGTTTTGGCATGCCTCACTGTATTGTTCGTAGCGCTCTGTCTTGGTTTTTTATTTGGTTTGAGTATAAATCAGGTTAGCACTAGCCAGACGGGATCTTTTTCGTTTATTGAAACCCATTTATTTCACCAATGACTTGTTTCACAGTGCCTGACTGTAGGTATAACTAAACGTGACATTGGCTAAATGCACAAACAGAGAGAATACAACAATTAAATCAATTTGTCATATTTTTTTACAAGGAGCAATTAATAAAAAAAACTGCTTTCTAAAATATGTATGCTCGCATTACTCGACAAATTGTAGGGAAAAGCATATTGTTATGAGCATTATGAACAACCCTAAGATCGCGCCACCCCACCCTTTGAGAGTTTTTCAGTTATTTTAATTAGGTACGTTCTTAGAATAATTATTAAAAAATTGCCCTTACTGAAAAATGAAACAGAATTTGTATGAAATTATCTGCCAGACAATGTATCAGAATTGGAGGTGTGGAAATGGCCATTCGAAAACTTTTATAGAATGTTTGTGAAACTTCTAAGTTTACCTATTTAGAACCAAACTGGCTGGCGATATATTATTTTGTAAGTTATACGACCTACGGACTGCACTGCTAACTAAATTATCGCCTTTGAACTTTCTACTAGATACGATCTATGTCTTCTTCACGATTATTTTCCTAAATTAACTTTACTTTTCCAGCTAACTGAGCTGGAAAAGTAAAATTTAGTTTTAAAAGATCCGCTCAATTGCAAACTTTATCTTATACTAGCTGCGCCCCGCGGATTCACACGCGGAAGTCTCGATCCCGTGGGCATGTCGGGATAAAAAGTATCCTATGTCCTATTCCAGGTCATGGTCTACCCCTGTGTCAAATTTCATCCAAATCCGTTCAGCCGTTGTGAAAGCGTAACAAACAAACTCACTTTCGCATTTATAATATTAGTTAGGATAGTTAGGAAGTTAGGATATGCAGGCAATTAAATGAGTTTTCTGGAGAAATGGTCACCATCTGAGCTGCTCCCAGGGGCGTTGCGGGTGCGAACCAAACTTAAACGTAGCAGCACAGGCGCTGCATCTAGCAGTCCATTCGTCAATGGTGGAGGTTTTTTTTAAATTACGTACAATTATGAACAATTTCAGAACATTTTTTTTATAAACTGAGCCTCTTTCACATTGACCACCGGGCAACAGTCTCCACACGGTGGGTGCCTAAAATGGACGCCGCCGCCGATGCCCAGGAAAAGGTGGCGAGACGACCAAGACGCGCACAACAAGGGCCGATTCTAATTGTGACTGTGGTGTTGCCAGGAAGTACCACGAATATTGATACAACAAACGAAAGCATCTATCTAACTTGGAAAAAATTAATATTGAAAAACCTAGCGTTTACGTGCTGATACTAATATGAATAATTCCTAGTCACCAAGTGACTAAGCTGAATGTTTACCTGCTGGCCACGTCAGATATATAGCAGCTCAGGGAATGTTAAAGAGGCAGGACGGACGTTGATTCTAAACAACTAACTAATTCTAAACACAACTAAACAAATATTCATCGCCGCACTTAGGTCGCACGAAAAAATGTCCATACTGAAAAGAGTGAGCTCAAATAACCCGCAAGGAATACCTAATAGATACGATTTTCAGTATGAGCGAACCAAATTTTGTCAGCAAAATAAAAACGTGACCATCTATTGACGCGGTCGGGCGAATCTAACGAAGCGAATTTAAATCTTTGCAACCAAAACATGGATAAACCATCTCGGAAGGATAATTCTTTTCCAAAACCTACCCAATATTATCCTTCATTCATTCCCATAGCGAGTTGCGTTAAATATCTGCGGGCATTCGATAAAATGATCATACCCGGCCCGGCCTTAGACCCAAAAATAACGAGGGGATATCCCAAATATATGTGGGCACGGATCCCTGCCGATTTATTGAAACTTCATAGACTAAGTAGAGGTTTAATGCCTTTGCTTGATGGAAACTTATAGCCATCCCTAATGCTGTGCTATCACCTTTTTTCAGGTTGTAGGAGCGTGGGAATTTAGATGTTTAAGTATTCAATGACTTTTGGATTAAGTTAGGTGATTAGGTGATAGATTCGATAAGTTAAGAAGACAAAATGTTTTTAGTGCAGCTGATAATTAATGAGCGATCTAGCTACCTTCTTTCTAGTTACATAGGTAGGTAGGTACTTATTGATTTAAATGAGGTAGTCAGAAAACAAGGTATCATTCTGAAATTATAAATACTTAATTGTACCTGGAGAAAAGTGAAGTAACAGTTTAAAAGCAACTAACGGCCAGTTTCTTATTCAAAAGTACTAACAGCCAAAGTAACGTCAAAAGAAACAATTTCAACCGTTGCTTTGACTTTTTGACTTTACTTTGGCTGATAACTTTTGATGAAGAAACTGGCCGTTAGTATTATAAACTTATAGTAAAATAATGCAAACAGTACATTACGATTGATGATTGACACAACAACTGCAGCGCAATACTCAACAAACTACCTCGCCAGTAACGTTCACCAAATTAAAATACAATCTAAATCAAACATTACAAAATAAGACAAGCATCTTCACGTGTTGCAATGCACAAAATTGCAGCCATTATTCATACATCACATAATTCTATCATGTTTCCCTTTCATGCCGTGTGTACGGGAGATTTCAATCGTTTTGAATTAACCAGAGACAATGAATGTTAAAATATTCGGCCTGCATGGTCAGACACCGTGAGCTATGATCGTTGTCCTGGTTTTTTTTTAAATCATTGCATTTTAATGTAATTTAATTACATAAAGATATTAAGAATGTATATACTGAAGTATGTTCTCTTTGTTTGAGATTTTTTAAGCTTGCTGCGTGTTTATTATGAATCTGACAGCGGATAAGAAATAATTTAAGAAAAAAGTTTTCCGTGCCGTCGGATGTGGCAATGAAAATATCTACTCACATTAATAATGAATACCCACTGTACTTAGTCTGTGTTACCTACTTAGGTAATTTTCCGAATTAAAATGTCACGGTACGGTACAGAAACTAAGTAGATACCTACTACTATTGTGCCAGAGATAAATTAAAAACTTGGATACAAATATTTTGAAAACATGCGGATACATCTCAATCAAAATCCTCATTATTTTTTTTAATTTGCGTATTTGAGCGAAAAGCGATTGCAGTTTAGGTGCATTAAAAAAACTGTGTGACCTTAAATTAATTTTGTATATTTTATGTAAATAATAATTACTTACCGACATGCGTTGCTAATACAAATAAAACAAGTAAATGTACTATACAGTTCCATCGCATCTTCATCTTGATATTTTTATTGTTCACAAACCATTGCACAATTAATAACAACACATAACGTACTTTAATTGCCAAGTATCTGCACACGAATATTTCGTCTTTCTTAATAATAAGTCACTTCACAATCACGAAACTTTTAAGTCGATTCCTTTATTAATCCTCTAAATAAAAACGCATAAAAAAATCTATGCTTCGAAAAAAACAATGTCAAAATTCAAATTTCGTACAAGAAATTTGGCGCGAAGCGTACACTGTGCTCGCGAGTAAAGTTCGGAATGTAGTGTGTAAAGGCACGCATACACTACGCGGTGGTGATCGACCCCACCGGAACCACAGTCGGTGGGCGCGCGACTGCCGACTCCATGTGCACCGCACCGAAACGTAACTTAAAACCAACTTAACATTTGCTGCTACGTAGCTCTTATTTTGTAAGCGATAGAGTTCATTTACTAAATCTACTTTAAATAGAACCTACTGTTAATGATAATGTTCGTAGTTTTGTAGAGCGTACGCGCATAGAAACGCTGTCACCCTATTGAAGGTATTGTTACGGAAGGCGATTGGAAAAACAAAGAATCGTCGAAAAAAAATGGGTAAGTAGATAAAGACGTAGAGAATAATATTACACAGTAAAATGGAATGCGTTGGGCGCATTACGAATGAATGAAATACTATAAATGCAGTTTTTATTAGTCATTGTTTATATTTTAACTGAAGCTTGTGATTGCGCAGCTGACGTGCGGTTGTTTTTGATGGCAATAACATAATAAATTCAACAATTTTTTATCCACGGTGACACACCTGCGGTGAGCGTGTTATATTGGACGGCATATACAAACATGATAATAAGTACAATGCAATGCAGTTTATGCATAGAGTTCACAGCGCGAATATCGGTAGTTTGAGTAATATGGTTCAGGTGTGCAGTGCGGGATCATTTACTTATCACAATTAGTCTTAAATGTTCACGGAAGTACGAATATAGGTATTTACCTACCTACTTACGGAGTAATTAATTAAAAAACCGGCGAAGTGCGAGTCGGACTCGCGCACGAAGGGCCGTACCATCTACACTTCTACACTATCTACATCTACACTTCAACATCTACACTTCTACATCTACACTAATATTATAAAGAGGAAAGATTTGTATTTTTGTGTGTATGTTTGTAATGAATAAACTCAAAAACTACTGCGCCGATTTCAAAAATTCTTTCACCATTGGTAAGCTACATTCACCCTGAGTAACATAGGCTATATTTATTGCTAGAAAAGATTAGGGATCCTTACTAAAACTCCAATAATGTAACCCAACGTGTAAAAAAATAGCTACAAAGCTAAAATATTTTTTTCGGTTTTTCGTTTTACCCTTTGGGTACGGAATCCTAAAATGTTGAGAATTCTGCTAGGATGTCTTTTCGTCAGACTTAATGCAGATACAGATAAGTACTATGTAGGATATCGTACTTACAACTTTTTATTAATTAAGAAACGAAGGCGTAACAAGTATAGAGCAGAAACTTATCTTCCTCTAACTATATGCTAAGCTAAAATGTTAAGCTAAGCTAACTAATGCTAAGCTAACAAGCCAAGAAACCGCCTATAGCGCGCTATTCCGATATTAAAATTAATGTTGTTTTCCTTCGTATGATTTTCGAGAAGGTATTGTATTTTAATTTATTATAATTGATTTGTACTTGTCAAACTTATTCTACATTTATCTAGATATGTGAATGATATGGTCTCCTATGATTGTAGCACATACCAATATTGTTCCGATTCTTGTAATAGTGTTGCCATAGTTGATGATTAAAAAAAAAAAAGTATTTATAAAAAAACAATGAGGCAATAAGAAAGACCTTTTTCGGTCAGTGTATGCATACACTTTTGAGGAAGTCTGTAGTAAAAACACATGCTATTATGGTTTCGCACATGGCCGGACCACAGCAGCATGTGTCTTTAGAAAAAACGGAAGCGGACCGGAAGAAAGAAAAAATGTCGCTTGGTATGCAGAATAGCCCATAGCAACCAAAAGAGTACTCATTAGGTAGACGTACTCTTTTCGTAAAAATGTCCACGTGGACCCGGCCTCTCGGACTTTTATAGCTAGGTATTTTAAATATTATCAACCAGTTTTGTCCGAGATGGTAGCCAAGGCCGGGGTGTATTCTACACCGACTTTTTATCACTTATGTATGAGGACGAGCAGCTCGTGGCTAAGTAATAACAGCCGCAGGGTCGATCCATCAGGTTAATCTACGCTGGCTTGGTCTGTGGAAGGGTGACTATCTTAACATACCGAGACTCCTCCGTGCCTCGGAAAGCACGTTAAGCCGTTGGACCCGGCTGTCATTTGTGGATCTTTGACAGTTGTTACGGATCGTCAGAAGCCCGAAAGTCTGACAACCAGTCTTACCAAGGGGTATCATATTACCCATTTATTGGGTTGTGGAGGTCAGATGGACAGTCGTTTCATTCCACAATACAGGTATTCAGCTGCATCCGGTTATACTAGAAGCCGACCCCAACATTGTTGGGAAAAGGCTAGGCAGATTCATGTATAGGGGACGAGCTTATTCTCAGGGATGCTACTGAGAAACTTCTAATGAACCCGCCTGCAAAAACTTATAATTGAAAAGAGAAAAACAAGCATTATAATCTGATAAAATGACGACACGGTTGGCGCAGTGGCTGAGCGATGGACGGCTGCGCAACGTGACGCGGGTTCGATCCCCGCACGGAACAAATATTTGTATGATCTGCAAATAGTTGTTCCGGGTCTGGGTGTTAGTGTATGTGAGTTTCTATGTTTGTAAACGCACCCACGATACAGGAAGAAATTCCTAGTGTGGGCAACGTTAAAAAAAAAAAAAAAACTGTAGAATTTTGGTATAACAGGCGGGGAACAAACAAAAGTTACACCATATTTCAGGTTATTGGTTTGTTCAAGCTTTTTAGTTTTATTAATTTATATATTTGGAATTAACTCATTCAGTACTAGCTTTTATTTGAAACCAATATTGTAATTTATTTATAAAAAAAACCATCCCCTCCCTTTTTATGGAAACATAAAAAGGGAGGGGATGTTTTTTTTGAAATTTATAAAAAATATATAGCCTATGTCACTCCCACAATTAAGACGAACCTAACGGCACCTCGTATGTTCGTTTGTTTCGTATATACATACATACTGGCGAAAAACATTACCCTCCTTCTGGGGCAGTCGGGTAACTAATATAGCCCGACCTGCACCTTAATTGTGTACTTAACACACTTTCAATCACAATCCGAGAGTTTTGAAGAGTATTGCTTCATAGGTTTGGAAAATTCGTCTGCTCAACAACGTAAATAGCGCAATGAACGTAGATGCACTGTCAAAATGAAACCCATTGCAATCAATGGTCACTTTATTTGTGTTACGCAATTACCCCGCTGGCAATCGAAACAAGAAAGGAACTCATGCTCAGCAGCTGACATTGCACAGACTAAGTTGTACTCGAGCTTGTGACCTCTAGACCGCCATAACGGAGGCCCTAGACAAAGTGACATTCTATCAGCGATAACGATGATGGAAAAGGCAAAAATTACGGCAAAAATGTATAGGACTGACATAAGCTATCAAAAAACTTACCTATGTCAATCCTCTTGAAAGTCGTTGTAGAAATACGAAACGCTTTGAAAGATATTGTCACTTTACCTCTCACAACACACAGATTACCTCTCCATAGAGGAGAGGTAATGCTCGCTCTACTACTGTCTCGATATTAAAATGTATGGTAGAATGGAGCAAGGAGCTTTATATAAATCCAAATCTACAAACTACTTTGTGTGAGAGAATAGCGAAGGAAGACCATGGCCATCACAGCATCAAATCTCATGGAGGATCTAGTCTGAGTCTAGTTTCGACAGGATCCAGTAATATTGGTAAGTAATAGAGACATTACATTCTCCAGAACAATTCGAATTATTGAAACAGCAAAAGGAGGTTTGGGAAACTGGCATCAACCTATTTAACAGGAAACCAAAACGAGGAGTATCTTTCTTACAAGAACAAGGTCGCTCTACTAAGGGATGATATTCTGGTTAGGTTCATAATTTCTTCATAAAAGTTAAGTTGTTTGTATGTATGTTTCTTTTAAACCGATATAATAATTACCTACGACTATAAAACATCGTGAGGATACCGACATGTCCTAGAACCTGAAATTCGAAGTCATGTGACATCTACCAACCCGCACTGGGCCCGCGTGGTGGATAACGGCCCGCACCCTCTCACCGACAGGAGGCCTGTGTCCCAGCAATGGGAACGTTATAATCAGTCTATAACGTTCCCACTACTGGGACACAGGTCTCAGCAGTGGGAAAGTTATAGGCTGATTATGTTATGCATGCTATGCTATACTAAGTCTAATTTTAGTTTACTCAGAGTCTTAGGTACAACAAAATCTTAATGTCAGTGTTACTTCAAACTCCATCCATAAATGTCGTGTTTAGGAAGCTCTACTGATAAACACAGTTTTGTGGTAGTAAGGACAATGTTTACGTCTCTCATTCAACTCAACTGATTTAGATGTCTCGCAACGTATGTCTAATGTCTAAAAAGTTTATGTAGGCCATAATATTATGAAAATGTTATTGTTATTTTAATTTTTTTTAATTTTTCAACTTTTTAATGATTATTTTATTTTACCATCATTGTTTATCTTTTTAATATTTTATATGTAAATTTAATAACCTTGTTAGCATTCTTTGCATGCTGTGGTCTCCTGTAAGTGTACACTTACGTAATACCACATCATTTTTGTCATGTCCTGTGTAGGTACTGTGTACATCTTTTGTTGGAGATCCTAATAAATAAATAAAATAAACTCTCCTGTCGCAGGTCTGCTGAAAGTATCGTGTATGTACTTACATAAATAAAATAAAGTCTAGCAGCACCTTTTTTATTAGGGTTCCGTACCCAAAGGGTAAAACGGGACCCTATTACTAAGACTCCGCTGTCTGTCTGTCTGTCCGTCTGTCACCAGGCTGTATCTCATGAACCGTGATAGCTAGACAGTTGAAATTTTCACAGATTATGTATTCTTTTGCCGCTATAACAACAAATACTAAAAAACAGAATAAAATAAATATTTTAAGAGGGCTCCCATACAACCGTGATTTTTTTTCGCCGTTTTTATTGATAATGGTACGGAACCCTTCGTGCGCGAGTCCGACTCGCACTTGGCCGGTTTTTAAACTTGTTTTTTAAAGAACACAAAATAAAAACCTCATCTTATTTATAGGACTGATCGGTAATCCCTACTGACACAAAAGGATTGGAGTACCCATCAGTCAAGTCAGTCAACGAGAAACTTTAAACTTAAAAGTTGGAAAGTAAGAACCATTTTCATGGAAATGATACGAAAGAAGGTTGGAGGCTGCGCGTCAAGGGGTTAGTAGGGCAGAAATAAATAAAGGAAGAGGAAGGAAAACTTTTGTGCCGACTATTCTTGGCCTGAGTCTATTTGAGAGGTAGCGCTAATAATTTCAGAATTCACCGGACTTTACTTACGTTGTTGAGCAGATTTTTTTTCGAACTTATAAAGCAATCGATTAGACATAATTGTTTCAAATCGATTCCAATTCTGATTGATCGTGCATTACGCAATTAAGGTGCCGTTTTAAGGCACATATTATTGTCCTACGCATCGATCATTAGTGATCGATGGTCCTACGTATTTTTATTTTCATTCTTTAACTACTGTTTGTTACCTCCACTGTTTTGGTAGAATATTTTCTATTTTGAAACACCTATCCATCGAAATATCTTCATCTATTCTCTATAGTTACAGTCGAACAGGCAAATTATATTCATTTTCCGCTACACTGTCAAAATTCGTTTTGAATGTGTGTGTAATTTCACTTTTTCAGCTTATGGCTTAGGAGAGTGACGTAAAAGGATTGTGGACTACTGAAAACACTCACAAAATTGTTTAATGTTGGTGCAAGCTATCTGCCTGTATACCAAATAGCTTGTTCGGCTGCACCTACTGATGAAAGCAGAGCAAAAATTGATAGGTATAGTTAATACTATTTGTACAAGTTTGACACTAATGTGTCAAACTTGTAAACTCGCCGTTGAGTATAAATTATGTTCCTTGTATTTTTATAGTAGCTTGTAAACTACCCACTCGTTTATTAATAAACACGTAAAGGCTCCCACAAACTGGCGCGACGTGTCGCGCGACGCGACGCCGCTGCATTGTTCGCCGTGAAGTTTTCTCAGAAATTGTCTTGTTAAAAGTCGCGCTAGTAAGAGCCTTAACGTGCTTTTTCGCTGGGGCTACATTGTCGCGTTATCGCGAACGCGCTCTCTGTTGCTCAGTGAGACGTCGAGCGGTGTGCGAGAGAGAGCGCGCGAAGTTTGATTCGCGATAACGCGACAATGTAGCCCCAGGATTAGAAGCTGGCAGGGAACACAAGTCACGTATCAGCATGTCCCGCATAAAACCTTTGGCAGGACGGCAGTTCAGGTTTGCCCAATTAATTAAACCAATATGTTACTAAGAAATTGTTTATTTCATGTAAAAGCAATGTAAAGCACAAAAATCGATTACATCTATACTCCATTTGAAATAAGATTAGACATTTAAATAAGCCTTTTTTACAGTCCGTTCAACCGATTTTGACTTCTATTGCGTTGGTGGCACGACAAATGGCAGCTGCAGTAGACAGTTGGTATTGTGTAACTTTTTTTGCTTTTAATGCCATCCTTATGCCTACGGTATAGAATTCAAAATTGGCTGAAAGGACTTGTAAAAAGGTTTGTTTTAAATCTTATTTCAAATGGAGTATAGGTCAAAAGAATAAAAGTACCCAGTTATATAACGTTTTCGGGACTGTCATTCATTATAGAATTCAAATACATACTTATTGATCGAAGAAATACTTACATAAAATAAATGTACTTTTCTTTGCTATCAAATAAAACAAGGAACAATCCGAAGGTAAGTAGGTATAGAAAACGATGCACAAATCAGTTCAGGCACAGATAATTAATACTACGTAAGGAATTGAAAACCCTGAAATATTATACCTAGCTTTTAAAATAAGAAACTTAAGATATTAATTGCTGTATCAAATATATATTATATATAAAAACATACGATTGTTATTGAACTCTGTATACCTACCTATTATTATATTTGATTATAAAATAGACATCCATGTAGAAATTGTAATATTACTAATAAGTTTACGAGAACATTATAAATAAAAATACCAGCTTAATGTCCCACATACAGAGGCACGAGCTTTGAACACCACGAGCTGACGATCAGCACATGCTGAAGACGGGAACAACACGAGGACGACACGGAGTGAACATCATGCTTTAAATTATTTGATTTAAGGCATTACACTTCGTTTTAAAATTATGAAATTGATTGAACCTCAGTTCCTGTTACTTATGGTGTTTCGCACTGCAGCTATAGAATGATAATTATGATATTTTTTTCTGAATAATTAGTCCCATCCAATTATGTTGTCACGGAGAATATAATTGTTAAGGTAACTTGTCTTCTTACAAGATTCTGGGCATTTTCAGCACCATCCTTTTTACCTTCCTACTTTTCCCTTCTTTTTGGCTTTGCCGTAGTCGGGGAAAAAGATCATTGAAATGACATGTGCAGTACAGAAACAAAACATGCTCGCGCCCTTCTACGCCTACAGCTGCGTCCTAACCCAAAGCGATAGTCACGACAGAACGCGATAGTCGCGCGTGTATGCAATCGTTGCGCAAGTAGGTATGCGATAGTCGCGCGAGTATGCAATCGTCCCGCGAGTAGGTATGCGATAGTCGCGAGAGTACGCGATAGTTGCGAGAGTAGGTATGCGATAGTCGCGCGAGTACGCGATAGTCGCGAAAGTACGCGATAGTTGCGCGAGTATATGCGGTCGCGCCAGTATGCGATCGTCGCCTCTTTTGTATGAATATGACAAAGTCGGCGATTAATCAAGTAGCGTTTGTTGGCTGTGTGTTTGTACGACAAAATTCTTACAAACAATTGCGTTGATCGCGTACTCGCGCGACGGTCGCTTTTGGTTAGGACTTGGGGTAGGGCGGCTTATTCGAATATTCCTCAAAACGCTTAAAGTTAAGAACATATTCATGCAGTACTAGTATATTTAAATATAGGAACCTACATTATATCACTAAACCGCCATTATAAATGGCATTTCAGTCATTTTTCTTTCATGAGATTTGATATGAATCTAGCTATATCCACGCCACCAATGCCACGCATATAAGCTGAAGCTGTGGGTAAAAAAACTGAAGGATCGTGATATTATTAGTGTTCTTATGGAGCGTAGCAAACGAGGATATTACTCAATTTTGAATTCCATTGTTAGGTAGCCGAACCAAGCAAACACCGATAGAATTAGACAGACACCTACATATTTTATCGGCTTAAAAGTTAACGTAGTCTTAGCTTTTAATCGCGAATTAAATTCCATTAAAATTAAATATTAGCAGTCTCCATGCTGCAGTCAGCAGTATACTCATAATACTAAAATGGCCACCGACTAATCCTAAAACATCAATGCCCAACGATTCAGTCGCGGGTAAAAACTACATAAATTGTGCGTGCATCTTTGATGAACACTTATTAATATTTCATATTAGTTATTTACATACTTCTACAAGTGAGGAGCTCATGGCTTAAAATAATAGCCGCTCGGGTCGATCCATTAGGTTAAGCTACGCTTGCCGGGGCTGGTCCGTGGATGGCTGACCATTTTCACATATCGAAACTCCTACGTGCCACGGAAAGCACGTTAAGCCGTTGGTCCCGGCTGTCATTTGTGGATCTTTGACACTCGTCAAAAGCCCGAAAGTCTGACAACTAATCTAACCAAGGGGTATCGTATTACCTAGTTGCTGGGTTGTGGAGGTCAGATAGGCAGTTGCTCAATGTAAAATGTATTCATGGTTAGACTGGAAGCCGACCCCAACATAGTTGGGAAAAGGCTAGGCAGATTGGCATACTGCTACAAGTCTTTCGCATTGTATCAAACATTTCAACATAGGGTTGTTGTTTTAAGTTCATTATCGCACGTTTTCTCTGCACACTTGTGCGAACTGTCGTGACGTGTAGCTCTCATTCGCCAAATGCGCAAAAGCAGAAGGAACTTCGTACCAGCCGTACATGTCCCACGACACTTCTCGACTGTTCTTATCTTTTATTAATAGCTCCAGAATCATAGTGCTATTCTATATTCAAATCGCTGCTAATTCAACATAAACAAATATCAACTTTATAATCGTGTAAATTACGTTGATTTCAGAATGACAGAACTATTGAGAAAGTGATAAAAAATTTGGAGGAGTGCAAACTGAACTAAACTTTATATAGGGGTATTAAAGATATTTTTCCAAAAACAAATATTTGTTTACTTATTTGGAAACAAAATTGCGAACTCAGGATAGCTATTCTCTTAGCTATCTTTCGTAGAAAAACTACTCGAAGGATTTACCCATGGACATAATATAGTAGACAGACGGCTACAAACGCAGGCGGGCGGCGCCGACCCTTTAGAACAATGACTAACGCGCATGCGTGCAACGTGAATGCAATTCTTAAACACAATAGTGTATCGTCGTGATTTCAATATTGATATAATTAAGTAGTATATCAATATTGAAATCACGACGATACGCTCATGAATCAATAGGTATATCCTACGTGATTCACAAAATATTCCAAATTAGAGATAATTAAACAAAAATCTACGGTAGGTACTTACCTACTGCAATGGTTTACCCAAAAATAACAAATTGTACAAAAGCTATGTAAAAAAAGGCGCGTGATCCAAAAGAGATCCCATCCAATTAATTAGAAAAGCACGCCGCGACAAAAAATGAAGTTACTATTAACACGTAAATAGAAACCAAAAGTATAAACTTCAACAAAATTATATTTTGTTTACTTACAATACAAAATGTACAATAAATAAATCCCGAAAACAAGATTTGATTTTATATGAACGAATATCCGTATCACTACGCGACAAGATAAAAATTACCCCTCAGTTTGACCTCACCGCTGTACCGCGCCTTAGGAATGCGCGGTGAGGCGGGGGGGGCGGGACGCCGTGAGAGCGGCCCGACGCTGTAACCGTTGACTAATGAGCGGCAGGATGCCGTAAGCGTTGACGAATGAGTGGCGGGAAGTCGTGAGCGTTTACGAATGAGCGGTGGTACGCCGTGAGCGTTGATAAATGAACGGCCTCGTACAGCGGTTTCGGTCAAACTTTATTTTGTCATGCAGCTTGCAACACCGTGTTTAGACATGTACAGATATTTTATCTGATAGCAGCAAACTTATTGTAATGAGAACAAAGATCACTGTGATTTTGAAAGACTTGTCAGTGGCTGCAACCCAACAGCAACCATAAGGTAGAATTCGACTGCAGGCGGTAGCAGAAAGTGTCGCCGCGACTCGACTGGTTTCTATATATTTCTATGAAGTCATAGTGTCGCTAACTACGAAAGGTAAAAATAAGCTGTTCCCTACATATTGTAGAGTAATGTGAATGAATGTAAACAAACAAAAATGTAAGGAACAGATGTTAGTTTTCGTGATTTCAATGTTGGTCCAATAGTAAAAGTTATTCTGATTTGTGTTCTATTACCCCTAGTCGAGTTTACAGTTATTGTCATAACTCATAAGGCTTTTTTAACACACCTTCGGTCACCTAGTGAGTACGCATCAATATCCCTATAATTATTTTCTTAGTACGTAGCTTGTATGTACAACACCCCAGGTGGTTTAGACACTCAAGTTTAGAGGTCTGATCTTTCTATGGACGTGCAAACAGGGGACTTGACAGAACTTGCAGTCGTCATACTCGAAGGCTGCTTTAGGCAGCTGAGCGCCGCACGTGAAACAACGTTGTTCGTGCACTGGAACTTTTTTCTGTAAAAGAACAAAAAAAAAAAACTAATAAGTAGGTTATCGTGAAAGCCACTAGGCAGGTAGTGTGGAGGACTAAGGACGGCTCGGGGTTTTCACTGCCAATAAAATATCAACCTTACGAACATTGAAATAAAGTTGTGAGTAAACTTAATCTCGTCCACAAACAAAGCGGACAGACCCAAGCAGTATTTCATTCTCGACTTTATTTCAACGCAGGCAAAGTCGATATTAAGTAGGCCCTACCTTTCAACCCCTATTGAAGCCCTTTGGGGGCGAAATTTCAAAAATCTTCATTCTTTTGCTATATGAGGAACTTTTATGCAATATTTCATGCTTCTACACTTAGCGCTAACACACTGGGACGACATGGCAGCGGCGGCGCAGTCAGATCGCGTCGCCAACAAAATGTATGGTCGGCGTAACTGAGCCGACGCCAGGTGAGCGCACCAGGAGGGGCCGCTAGGGCCGGTGCCCGCCGGGGTCGCGGAAAAGTCCGAAAGGGATACCGTGGCCTCCGGCAACATACAGGCAACTGAAGGAACACGGGTGGGCTTTAGTCAGTAAGAGTATGACACGCCCTTCCACTCTGACCAGAGCGGGAGGTGTTTGATAATAACACAAAAAAAAAAAAAATGTTCCACCCACTATACAGGGTGTTAGGGTAAACACCGTTATCCTTGAAACCAGTGGTTTGGTGTCATTTATAGAACGTAAAATCAATGGAAATTTACGACTTATTTTTTTCTTTTTTTTTAAATTACATTTTACCACTCGAGTATTTCACCCTTTCTCCTATGCGCTAGGGCAACGAACTTGCGTCTCAACATGGGTGGGGGTCACGGGACGTGACCTGACTGGCCGCGAGCGCGACCCCTCCCTCAGTCAGTCAGCCATTTCGCTTGCGAGAACGGTGTCGAATAGAAACTTTTTAAAATCTTTTAATGAAAACAATATTTTTTTGTTGTTGTTACTCGGTCATTTTTTTATATTTAAGTCAACTACCCATGGTTTGATTAACAACTGTGATTACCCTTACACTCTGTATAGCTGTATAAATTTAGTTGGCAGCGCGAGCGGCGTCTTTGCATAGTATCCTAATGAGATATGGCCTTTAGTCTGTGCGTTGTGTCATTGAATAAGTTAAAGATCATTAATAAGTAGATGCTTACCTTCTTCTCGTCCGTAAGTTGTAAGAATGCGTTCGCCTTTAGTTTATCTGCCTGTTTCTCTTTCTCACGTTGTCTCTTAGCTTTCTTCTGCTGAGCTTTCTTCTCTTTCTGTTGTTCCAGCTGCTCGAGTGTCATCGGCCCAGGGATTTGTGACTAGAAGAGAGATTCTTTATTGGTTAAATTACTGATACATGGAAAATAGAATTGGGCACAGCTTTCAAAAATCTGTGAAGAACATAATATTAACTAGTTTCCGCGCGTATGGTATGTCGATAAAAAGTAGCCTATGTCCTCCTCCAGGTCATGGTCTACCCATGTGCCAAATTTCATCCAATTTCGTTCAGCCTTTTTAGCGTAACAGTGTGTTTGTTTGTTACGCACAAACAAACACACTTTCGAATTTATAATATTAGTTAGCATTGCGTTAAATATACTGAAAAAAAGGAATCTGGTGCTTACGATTTTTACCCATTGTTATACTGTGTGAACATGTGAAAACATAACAATTATATGGCATTTCATGTGGTTTAGAGTGCGTTTCATCAAATAGTTCCTTTGACTTAATGTTGGATCCACTGTTAAATTTTAAAAAACCGGACAAGTGTGAGTCGGACTCGCGCACGAAGGGTTCCGTACCATTATCTATAAAAAAAGCAAAAAAAAAAAAAACCTCGTTTGTTGTATGGGAGCCCCCTTAAATATTTATTTTATTTTGTTTTTTAATATTTGTCGTTATAGCGGCAACATCATCTGTGAAATTTTCAACTGTCTAGCTATCACTATTCATGAGATACAGCCTGGTGACAGACGGACTGACAGCGGAGCCTTAGTAATAGGGTCCCGTTTTTCCCTTTGAGTACGTCATCTGTTTGACAGTTCTTTGGAGATTCGTAAAATGGTCCACAATAAATTATGAATTGCTTTTAAGTCAAATTAGAGGAATTACTATTATTTCGAGAAAATACTAAAATGCTCATCTTTCATAATCAGCCTATAATGTTCCCACTGCTGGGACACAGGCCTCCTCGGTGAGGGAGCGGGCCGTAATCCACCACGCGGGCCCAGTGCGGGTTGGTAGATATCACATATATTCGAATTTTTTGGTTCTAGGACATGCCGGTTTCCTCACGATGTTTTCCTTCACCGTTTTGAGAGCAGTGGCGATGAAATAGTTTACACAAAGTAAAAGTAAATGCTCATCTTACCTTAGAATAATTATATTTGTCAGGATTTTGCGCCTGGAACATTCTGAAGGCGATCCTGGTGTCAGCGTGTGGCGTCGCGGCGTACGGCGTCTGCAGCTCGTGGTTCTTGATGCACGGGTCGCCGCCCGCTGATAGGATCTGACTGTACAAGTTATAAGGAGTCAATTGATTCAGGCGTGACTTTGCGAAAATCCATTATAAAATACAATAGACGTAGATATATTTAGTAACATATTCCGCTAACTATTCCTTAAGTCACTAAAAACCCCGTAAGAAATCGACACGTGTTTCACCTCTCAAACGAGGTATCCTCAGAATGACGATTGACCAGTCGCAAACCAGAAAACGACGTGATGCCATACCGAGCGCTGATGCAGAGTGAACAAAATCGCCCAGTACCCCCACTTATATAGGATAACTGCTCTGTAGTATAGGATCTGTCTGTCTGTGTGTGTGTGTGTCTGTCTGTATAGGATCTCAGCTTCTCAAACCCAAACATGTTAATGATAACTCCACTTACGTCACCATATCGGGCTTAGCAGCGATGGCAGCTTTGTGCAAGGCAGTATTGCCATCAATAGGGTCTTGAGTGTTGCAAGCCACTTGAATATCGCCCTCAAAACCTTCTAGGATCGGGTCCAGAGTGATGTTGTCCTTGTCCGAGATGCTTCTCCACATCTGGCGAAGATATGGTGAAAGATTGAGATGAGAAGTTACAGTGGTGGAACATAACTAACGCGAAAATTTATGAAAATAAGTCTGTTAATAAGTATTTGAAGGTAATGTTTCTGTGTTTAGTTTGAATTTAGATTTTAAAAGTAGTGGGGCGTTTAGGTTTTAACCACATGATTACATGATTCATTTAGATTATTCTTAATTATTTGCAACATTGACTACTATTATTCATTACCTACTAAAGTCTGTTTTCTAATCTCGTAGAATAATTTGACAGGTGCAAATGTCAAACTCTATTGAAAAAACAAACAACAATCACTTGTAGTGTCAAATTAGTCTACGAGATTAAAAAACAAGACTTTAGAACACAAAAAATATTAAAAATCATGATTATATAGTGACATAAAATTAAATCCACCAAATAAAAATATTTATATACTCGACAGTAAAACCCCGCAATGCAATTAACTTTTAATACGTTTCAACAACCATTTGCTAAAAGCAAAAAAGTAAAAAATTTGCAAAAAATACTTAACTAACCTTTTTAACACTGGCTGGAATTTTCACCGGCCCCTTTTTTACCACTGTCACTTGTGTCTTTTCTTCTACTTTTTCAACCTTTTTACTAGGTTTCTTTTTTTTCTTATTTTCCTTCTTCCCCGTAGTTTCCGTATCACTATCCGACTCCACACAACTGGCCAGTGCGCAGTCGTTCAGGAGGTCTTTTCTTGAGTTGGTGATGACGCCATTGGTACTCTGTTCTGATAAAGTCTTGATCCAGTCCGGTGGTGTTTCGGAGTCGATGTAGCAGGGACCCTCGTCCTCGCTTGAGGTCACTTGGGTTGGCAACTCGCGGGGGGCACGTTCTCTGAAATATGTTATATTGATTGTTGAAGTCATCAAGCAATAAAATCATCGATTATTTACTCTTGTGTGTCACCTGGAAACATTACCAGGGGTAGACAAATTGCTTCTACCATTTTGAGTTATGCACAATCGTCAGCTTAATCCGCCTATAATGTTCCCACTGCTGGGACATAGGCTTCCTCTCTGTGAGAGGGAGTGGGCCATAATCCACCACGCGGGCCCAGTGCGGGTTGGTAGATGTCACATGTCTTCGAATTTTTGGTTCTAGGGAATGCCGGTTTCCTCACGATGTTTTTTCTTCACCGTTTTGAGAGCAGTGCAGTTTGGAGAGCAGTGGTGATGACACAATTTACACAAAGTAAAATGACTGCTTGGGTGCGAACCCACGACCTACAACTCCTGTCGCGGCCGTTACCACTTGGCTGCCACTGCTCAATGGTCACATGTGCTTTAATTTTTTTAATGTTCACTTGAGCGTTACCACCTACTCATTAAATGGAGTAGGTGGTAACGCTCAGGTGATCATTAACGGAACGGCCAAGATTCGGCAAAATATTAGAAAGCTTTAATTTACAACAGCCGTACTAACCCTGAACCCGTCAATTAAATGACGTTGAATGCATCAAAGAGTTTGGTTTCTAGAACTCCTTCTTTTCTACCCAATAAACAAAATAGTATAAAATTCATACCTTGATTTCGCCCTGTCATGTAGGACCTTTGGTGAAGGTTTCTGCGCCTTTTTGGCGCGCTCTGCGATACTGATGTCGGAGTTAGTTTTCAACGGTGCCTTTCCACCCGTCACCATAAGCAACGCCTTTTGGAAATCTTGCAACGTATCTGATGGTTAAATTATTATTAATTTTATTTTTGCGCCATTTTCTTGTAACGAAACTAGACCCGACGTTTTGGGCTACTTATAACAAATGTTTTATCACTCTAAGTATGTATTTATTTTCATTCGTCAATAAACTATTTTAAAATGTATTTATTATTAACTTTTATTTTCACATGTAGGCAGCGTTGTGGGTTAAATTAAATTAGTTGTAACTTCTTAAAATCTGTTTGTTATTCCATACAAAAGAAATAAAAAATAACGAACAATGACTAGCCATAAAAAATTTCATCAACTTACCATAAACTTCAATACCAGCCAGTGTCTGGAACACCCTCTTCACCTCCTTGAAGGTAGGCTTCCGGGTAGGGAAGGGCAGCTGCCTGACCCTCGGATCATCCTTCCTTAGAGGAGAGGGTTTGCCGAAGAGCGCAGCCTGGTTGGTAGCTCCAACAGCACGGTAGAAGATCAGGGAACAGCCTTTCAGGTCATCAGTCCAACCCACTAGGATGTTTTGGACATGCTAGAAGAATCTATACATATAATAAATCTGCAGACGAGGCGTTTCTGTACAATGAAAAAAAAAAAAAAAACGTAGGTGGAGTGTCCAAGAATAACCAACAGATGCCATTTCTACCATTTTTGGAATTTTTGTCTGTTTGTCTGTATGTCTGTTTGTCTGTTCGTTTGTTTGATTGTTCCAGTATCACGTAAAAAGTACGAAATCAATATGGTTAACTTATACACTCAAATATTGTGTGTAACTCGATGTTTCATTTAGTCTTTGTTTCATCGCAATCGCTTCAAAATATCAAAAGATATAAGAGTTTAAAATATTCCAGAAGAAATTTTCATTAGGTACGTAATGTAGATACACGTAACGACATCTATTGTCGTAAAATGACACTAGCGTAAAATCAGGTAGGTTTGTGAGAACGTGTGTAAGCCACGATCATAATCATCATAATTATGTTCACATACTTCGCGCGGAAACATAACGCGATACATTGTGAATTTACCAAATCTAAAGTATAGTTAATTCAAGTTTTCCAAATCCATTGTTTGGTAGTAGTGCCATAGGTGGCGCTATCTATCTTTTAAATCATGATACAAATATTAATCATGAAAAAATGGTGATAAATTTTAATTTCTAAAAAATTGTAGATTGTTGCATCGAGCAAAAAGTGAGTAATTAAGGCACGAATGCGCTTACTAAATAAACACGAGTGCATTAATTACTCACTTTAGCAAGGTACGTAATCTACTTTACTTTCAACTACCAATGTACCTGCTGCGATAAAATATACCTGCTGAAGGTTAACTCAACTCAATCTAAATCAAGTTAGGTCAAGTTAGGTCAAGTCAGGACAAGTCAGGTCAAGTCAGGTCAAGTCAGGTCAAGTCAAGTCAAGTCAAGTCAGGTCAAGTCAGTCATGGAACCCTACGTCTTTACTACATAGCTTACAGAGTGTTCGAACGTTTTCCCATATATTTTGACAGTATCACTTCGTGCTCGATAGATGGCGTTGTTCATTTAACGTCATTTTCTGAATCGTGGTGTTAAGAGTCTCCGTAGAAGAATGACTTTCGCCGAATTCATAATTATCGAGCATTTGGCTCATTTTGAATTGAACACATAATCCATACTAATCGATGCTTAAAAGCATAAATTCGATAGTAACTCTGTCTGTCTGTCCGTCTGTAATTCTGTATGTTACCTTTTCACGCCTGATCCACTGAACGGATCTCGATAAAATTTGGTAAAGAGATAGATGGCATCCCGGCGAAGAACATAGGCAATTATTTTCTCAAAAACAAATTTAAGGGGGGGGGGATGTAGGGGATGAAAGTTTTTATGGGAAACCTATCATTTTTAGAGTTCCGCAGTCAACAAGGAAGCTTTATAGTTTCGCCATGTCCGTCTGTCTGTCTGTCTGTCCGCGACTTAGCTCAAAAACTTTTAATCGACCAACTTACATGTGCAGTTGCAAAAACCCAAACATTCTGTATGCGAGAACAAGTTTTTTAACACTTTGAGGGACAGTAAACGCCCATAGACGTAATAACAATAAAACTTTGCGAAAGTTTGTTTGATAAAATAATTCATCCCAACTACGGAACCCTTCATTGTGCATGGTTCGACACGCACTTGGCCGGTTTTTTTTAACTTAGGGCTGTGAAAATTTATGCTTTTTGTAACTAACAAAGAGTTTCGTTTTTCTAAAATCATCCCTCATGAGGGTAAAAACCCTTCTTTACTCTCTTGATTTTAAAATTCACATGTAAGTACTTATTATTGACATTTTTGCGGGACTCTCTTCAAGAGCGTTAAGGGATTGAGAATCTGTCCACTCAATCAAAAGTTATTACTACTTGGCTCTTGGCTTGGAACGAAGAGTTTGAGTTTACCAGTGAGTACTTACTCGATAGATGGCGTTGTGCAAATGATGCGATTTTCTTAAGGGGGATGCGCCGGTAGCCCGCGAAATTCAAATCTTAAGTTTTTTGCAATTTGCAAGTCAGTGTCAGGCAGGTTGTATGTTAAAATGAAATTGTTTATTCTGTAAATAGGTTATTGGAATCACTTTTACACGTCGTAATAATATAAAAAAAAATTAAAATTAAGCTAGATGAGGTCGGCGTTTCCTATCTGACTACTCTGAGAAGAAAGGCCGAAACAAACTCAGTCTCTTTTAAAGTCCGGACATACCTAGGTCAGATATTGGCATATTGGTCAGGCCCTATGAGGGCCATGTAGATTAGAGTCTGAAATGGTCTTTTGAGGAATGAACCACACAGATTTGAGTGAACCTGTCCTGTCCCTGCAAGCATTTGTCAGTAATAAGTCCTTAAGTTCTGAGCTGAGCTCCACGCTCAGCTCAGAACTTAAGGAGCTCAACGACTCGACGAACAATACCAAAGAAAGGACATTTGTGTAGGCCGCATAAAGTTCTCAAATTGCCAGACCATTGTTAAAACTAACTGAGAACGAAAAAATATAAGAATAAAAACAAAATAAACATCCACATAGTCCTCACATTCACGATAATACAATACTTTACAAAGCAATCATGTCATTTTGTCAATATCCTACATATAATATTCAATAATGTGAATTTGTATATAAAACTGGTAGGTATATTTTGATGATTTTCCATAGTACTTATTCAAAATGTCACAATGCCAAAATGACAAAATGTTAGCAGAGCGAGCAGCTCAATCCCATGCTTTTGTCTTCTTAATAATCTGAAATTGTATAGTACCCTTTTTTACAAAGTTTGGTTTTAATACAGCTTTTAAATCGTTTAATGGGTAAGTTTCGAATGTCAATATGATTAAAATATGATTCGCGATCGTAACAAATAGTAGCTTTACAGAATAATAACCATTAGATACAGGAATGCAACTCCTGCAATATTAGTTAGATTAGATAAATAAATATTTGAAACAACTGCGACTCATTATTTAGATCAACATAAAACTTGATACTGACCTGAAAAGCAAAAAACATAAGAAATTTTGAATATCGCAGGCTCCCCCAAAGCTTTCGCCTTAGTTTCCATCGTCCATGCAATATGCCATAGTTTTTTCATTAATCTTTCCGACAGTTTCATACTGCTGTCCATACTATCCACACTATCACCACAATATAGATATGGACTACCACTAATATATAAAGTTACTGGCTATCTCATGCCTGTTACTTTTACACCGTAACGCCTAGGTCGCCTAGACAGACCACGTGGGTTATGGGACATAGGATACTTTTATCTCGGTAGCACATTCCCGTGGGATAATTTCCGACATCCACGCGGGCGAAGCCGCGGGCAAAAGCTAGTAAAATAATAAAAGTTATGTAAGAATATAGTTGTAACACAAAAGACATCTCAAAACAATTGCTGATATTAACTACTACATAACATCTTCTGAAATGAAACAACAGATATAGATTTTTTTTCTTTTATTTACATAACTTATATTTATATCATACATACATAATTTACGTGCATCACACATATACATGCAAACGTGAAAATACATAATAAATAAATTATTTACATATTTTGCACATGCATGCAAGCAACATAGACATACATTTAAATTAATACTGGATGAGTTAATGAAATTTATTAGTTATTTTTGGATTGGGAGCCGACACGACGAGTAATCTTCCCAACGTAATAATTTTGAATAATCATTCCAATTATTTCTTTCCGAAACATGTCGATCTGTAAATACATATAACTACGCTGTTACAAATGAGTTGAATATGTGAACAGTTTCTCGAAAACGATTTAGAGCCACCCCAAATGATTTTCCTGATAAATCTCGAGGCATCCAATCTAAAAAATATTCAAAAGGCTGACAAAAGCTGTGGCTAATAGAAACAGACATCCAACAAAAAGCAGCATCAGAACAGATCCACCATCATGATACGCAAAGTAGAAACATCAGCGATTATGCGATAGCTGCATAGAGCAGATGATAATTTCACTGTGGTAACACACCGTGCATTGAGTCTGTAAGAAAACTCCAGTGTAAATACTCCTTTCACGAAAATTTTGACACGAATCTTTGAGATCAGGAAACAAAATTTTCCCCTCCAAGTTTTCGATCAGCCAATAGCCAAATGATTCTTCTCATACAAATATGCAGGGTGCATATCATTGCACGGAGCATAATCACATCACCAATAGACACGTAATTGGTGATACAGCAATCACCGAGCATAAAATAACTCATTCGGCCAATCTTGTAGATGAAGACATTCGTTTACGCTCGCTGCCTGCTCAGTTCTCACCAACACTTGGTCATGACACTGGCACGTTCGAGGGAAGCAACGACAACGTCACACTTACCATCAGGAAATCCTCTTTGTTGTATTTAAAGCGCCTCAAGATTTGACCAGCCGTCCGAGGCGCTTTAGTAGTCTGCTCCAGTGAACGTATGAGCAAATGAAATATGAATGATGACATTAATCAGTATCATTATGAACCTTTACACGTTATTTTTTATACTAGCTAGCTTCTAGCTGATTTGCGTATGAGATTCAGGGCCGTAATTATATGCATAGGTAAAAGATGGTACCATTAGTTGATAGTTGGAACACTTATCGTTGTCGTGTCATCGAATAAATGGTGACATTTACATAATAAGGTAAATATGGTTAGATAATGATTATTTTGTACTCAAACCGAACTATTACCATAACTGTATCTTCCTGTTAACTTTGTTAGAGCAATCCAAATTAAGTAGTTAACTTATTTACACTTCATGCTACGCAATGTGGTCAATTGACCAAGCCACTAAAATTATGTATAAAAATAAAAATTAGCGATAAGCAAGTGCTTGCTTTCGCACTTGAGCTGCGTTGTTAATAGTTACAATGAGACAGTATTTTAATAATTAAATTATTTATTTTCTAAATTCCAAGTGCTGTAATCTTGATACTGTATTATGTTGATACACCGTTTAATGTAATATTACAATATTTTCAACAGTTAAAAGCATACAGAATTATAAACATGGTTATAATAATTTGACCTGTATACAATTGGCCTATAAGTGAGAATCTGCTTACCATGTAGAAATGTGTAATAAACACGTTCTATCCACAAAATATTATTGAAAACACTTTTCCATAATACACTTGAAATTCTAAGTTTACCAAAAAATAATATGATAATCTGCAACAGTACAAGTTACAACCACCACCACCAATACTATCTTTAATAGCTTATGTTATTCAAATGATTTCAATCACAAACAAAAATGGACCTAGGATTGAAGCCTGCGGAATCCCTTAACAACTGCTGGTTGTAAAAGATTCTAACTTGACACTTATCATATTGTTGGGTATAAATTACACTTGTTACTGCAAGGCAGATAAATGCAAGGTAACATCAGACTTGCCATTGAGAAATATTTGCGGCTTACCTCGTATTTGCATCAGAATGGTGTAAAAGGCGGTTCAGCAGTCACTAACCCGCTCTTCCCCATAAATGTAACTATGACTAATTAAATACCAATTATAATAAAAAGCCAGCAAACAGATTGGTCAGTAGTACTTACTGCTAAGAACTGCTCTTGGTTGTATCTCCTCAAGCTAGCACCTGCTGACTTCGGAGCATTGCCTGTCTGGTCCCTTGTCGCTTGCGCCATTCCTTGGCCCCTCCGCGTGGTGTAAGAGTGTAGGGTCTTATGGATGGCATCGCTGCCGCCGGTGAAGATGCAGCCAGCGAAATGACCACCAGAGACCATGAGAACGGCCCAGCGGCCATAGCCAGGGCTCAAGAGTTCCTTGACCCTGCGGGACCATACGTGACCCTCGCCGTCCAGTGACATTTCCTCCTGTGAAACATAAAGTTACGTTAGAAATAGGTATGAAGATTGCAAGAACCAGATGTTCTATTAATTATCCACAGAAAAAATATTTCTAAGAAGAAAAGTTAACGAGTGGGTTTTTGCATTTAGTTGTACAAAATTATAATTCAAGTATAACTTTTCAAGACATATTCTGAACCAAATCTTTCTTCATTAAAAAAATTCATTTGGATCTTTATCACAAAGTGTATGTGTACACTGTGTGATAAAGATTCAAATGAATTTAGATAAATTCAAACATGTTCTGTAGCTATAGCTGAATTTTATGGTCAAACACATTACCTTCCGATGATGCAGCAAGCAGCGGTAGATACAGAACACCTGTCCCTTGGGGTTAGTGTAGAAAGCTTTACAGTGCCGAGTGGCAGCAGCAAATAACTCTGTAGCAGGGGTGTTAGAGTTGTCATCACCTTCCGAGTCACTGGCCGACACACTAGAACTTTCATCTGAAACATGCAACATACAAATTAAAAAGTGTATCCCTCGTACAGACTGCGGAGCACACACAGTTATAAAATAAGGCTGTGAAAAAGTTTAAGGAGTTAATGTTCTACTAACCTTGACGAGAATTATATTCTCCCAGTGAAATAGGTTTTCTGCCAAACAGTTTCCTCTTCAGGTTATGTGTATGCCAGTGGTGTTTGTAGTGGGCAGTCTGCTGAGCTCTGGTGGTGAAAGGACCGACACCGCAGCACGAACAACTGATCCCATCAGATCCACGTAATGTCAGCGCACTGAGGCGGGTCATCACACTCTCCTCATCCACTAAAACATATTATTTTTAATAAATTTAAAGTTTATGATATGAGTGTAATTTTATAAGCATGCTTTGTTTTTACATCTATTGAGATAATAATGAGTTAGAAATTGATTTTTCACAATGAGATTATAATTTTATTATTTTACAATTATGTGAGCATAATCCTAACTTAATATTATAAATGTGAAAGTAAGTTTGTTTCTTAGTATTTTTGTTTGTTACACTTTCACCCTAAAACGGTTGTATGGATTTGGATGAAATTTGGCACAGGGGTAGACCATAACCTGGAGAAGAACATAGGCTATGTTTCATCTTGGACCTAAGATGAAGACGCGGGCAACATCTAGTTATGCAAATAACCATGAAAAGAAGAAGGAACAGTGCAAAATGAACTATGTTCATTTTAATAAAGGTGTTTTCTAATAAATGTTGTTGAATACTTTGCAACTCTTTAACTCTATGAGGATTGAATAAGTGCAACATTTTAAATTACAATCCAGAATAGCCACAACAGGCTTAGCAGTAAAATTATTGACTATCTCAAAAATTATGAATGATGTTTACAGATTACAACAATTTACATTACATACAATTGCATGTTAGTTACATCTTTAAAAGATAAGTTATGAAATAACTATGGGCTATAGGTAGTTTTTCATATCTCATTTACCTTGGCATGAATATTTTTTTTACTTTGTAAGTATTCAATTTCGCGGTCTTTTGTACGTAATAAAAAGTATTTATGGTAATAAATTGACTTACCAACTGCTGGTGGGTCCGTAAGCATGCAATGTGCAACTTTAGCATCTTTGATCAGCTTCTCGATTTCATCTAAATCGTAAGTTTTTACAATCCTACTGCGAATGTACTCGGATTTAGACGCCATTGTAGGTTATTTTTTATATTTTACTTTACAAGACAAACACACTCCTTGTTTACATGTCGGCCCTCAACGTGGCCACAACCAAGAGTGAGTAATAGGTAATATTGTGCAATAAATTGGGATTTGGAATCGTACTTGTAAAATTGTAAAAGTATTATTTACATTTTGACACTTGACTGTCAGTAATGTCAGTATTGTTCAATGTTTGATTGACATAACAAACAGTGTTACCATGTGTATCCGCCACATCGCGAAGTCGAGATTATTATGATGTATTGTACCTACACCAGTGAGCAGTGGTGGTCGTAGGTTCGAACTCTGACAGGCGCTTTACTTTGTGTAAATTATTTCATCGCCACTGCTCTCAAAACGGTGAAGGAAAACATCGAGAGGAAACCGGCATGTCCTAGAACCAAAAATTCGAAGACATGTGATATATACCAACCCGCACTGGGCCCGCGTGGTAGATTACGGCCCGCTCCTTCTCACAGAGAGGAGGCCTGTGTCCCAGCAGTGGGAACATTATAGGCTGATTATGTACCTACACCATATTGGCGCTATCAATGTCAAACAATTTTTTACATTAGAAATGTTTTGTTGTTTAAACTATGTTTATTTTATATATAATGTTTTTCAAATCATTAGAATAATCAGCATGGATTATTTACCCTCTTTCTCAACTTCGTCTCGTCGTCTGGCACAAGTTTTGCCCTATATAAGGCAAAATTAATAAAGAAGCAACACTAGATGTCAGGGAAGTGTGTCTGTGACAGTGACTTAAAATATAACAAGACAACCACAAATTACATTTTTTTTTGGCATCACTACAATCCTGTTTTCTAGTATAATCCTATCACTACTATAATTTGTTACGGCATCAGCTTCTATCTATAATTTGTTATGGAATCAACTTCTATTGAAGTTTTGATAAAAAAGTTACTGTAAAAAAACGGAATTCGAAGACGATGAAGTGCTGACATCTAGAATACTCAATGTGAAACTAAAAAATTGGCAGTCAGAACCATTGTTCGAGATTACTCGATACATAGACTACACGATAGATGCCGCTACAAAGCAGCTATTTGGTAATTTAAGTCGGTACGAAAAATATAAGTTCTATCCTATTTATGACCCGACTTCGGCTAAGCAAAAAGGAGAGTTATGACCGGTATTTTGACAGGTATGCATGTATGTAAGTATGTCTGTATGTTCATGTGTTCCCTCATATCTTCTACTAATCACAATTTGACAAATGAGAAAGGTTCGAGTTTTAAAAACTCTTTCCACGCTAGCGGGGAAAATGCTCTTTTCCACGCAGATTTCGAATGACAAACAGAATCTTTCCGAGCTTGTGAGGTGAAAAATATATTTAGATTCGAACCTTTCTATTCAACAATTTTCTCCGGGTCGACTGATAATGCATCAATACTTATTTTATGTCAGAGCGCCAACCTCATTTTTAGAATAATCGCACTGGCCAGCACGAAAAAAATCGCTCAACACGCCTATAGCAGTTTTCACATAAAAAAAACTTTATATAATTTTCTTCTGTATATTCAATTCACTTTCCACCATTTGGGTTTGTTTAGCAGTGCAGAGTTATTGCAAGCTGTACATAATGCCGAATTAAGCTTTCTTCCGGAAAAATTGCGCGAAAAGTATCTACATAAAAGCTTAGGTACAATATTTTTGTCCAATGCCTGGAGACACCTAGCATTTTCCTCGCTGTAGTGAGGTGAAAAGTTGTGTGTTTCGCTCGGCAGCAAAGTTTTTCTGGGTCTCGTACCTTTGAAATACAGGTACTCGCGCGAGAAAACAACTTTGCAGCCTTGCATAACAAATAACTATTTTGCCTAAAAAATTTACGATTTAATCGACACCGATTTTTTTCCTACACTGTAAACCATCAACATACCATATAAACCATATACTACATTTGTAAACCATATATATACCATAAAAGATGCTTAAACCTCGTGCCCAAAACGTGTAAAAATTAAAAGAACGCGACTCTAGGAATTTCGAGCGGGACTCTAGGGATTTTGCGCGCGCGCAGCTCTATTGGACAGCACATTTAATCAAATATAATATCTATTACAACGCCAAAAAAAAAAAAAAAGTTTTAATACTAAAACCCAACTACGAGAAAAACGTTTTTAATTTGTCGGTCTGTGATTTATTGTTTATAGCATTTTAGTTGATTTTTTGGTCGTAGTTGGGTTTTAGTTTTATAACTTTTTTTATAATAAGCAAACCAACAATAAAATTTAAATTTAAAAAAGATAGGTAGTCCTGGGGACTACCGACAAAAGTGCAAAAGTGTTTACACTTAAGTACCTAGATGCGCCATACGAACGTTCATGAAGCCAATAGACAGCGCTGCACGGGAACCATTACCAAATCTTGGAATGTGGTGAATGGTCATACTCATCAGTTCATCACCATTACCCACTACACAGGATGCCACTGCTACGGAAAGCTACGACGCAGCGTAGCTCAGTTATAGGTAAGTAAGTATGTAGTTGTGCTACGCGATCAATAAATTGGTTTTTACAGAACATGCGACGGATAGTTATTATAACATCATCAACAGACACTAAGTGGAAAAAAGTAGGTAGGTTCGTATTATTGAAGCTGACTCAAAAACCACTCATCAGAATTATTATGGAACTACCTAATCTGGAAGTACACGTCAAGTACGTCTCAGAAGTGAAAACTTAAAACTCAAACTCAAAGCATTTATTTCAAATAAACCAATTACAGGTACTTTAGAACTGTCAAGGGGTCGGTCAGTCAAAAAAAATGAAGCTAGTTGCCCATTCCAAAGCGTAGTAGGTTCCTATGGAGAAGAACGGGCAAGAAACTGGTATTAGCGCCCTCTTTATTCTATAGACCATAAGCCTAGCACTACGCGAATCCATAAGTTTTACCCCCTACCAAAAACCGATCAATAAGTTTTCACTTAAAAAAAATGCAACCGAATTGTGATCCTTTTTTTGAAGGCGGTTAAAAATACTTAGGTATAATTTAATTACTCATAAAAATAGCATCCAATTATCAAAAAATCAATAAAAAATTAATCAATCTCTTACACACAGCAGAGCTCCTACAATACCTACCTACCTATAAAGTACTTAGAGTTCCTACTTCCATAATTGCTAACTGAATGACGACTGAAATTAGTAATAAATCCGCAACGATCAATCATTTCAATTGGACATAATTACAAGACTTTCCTTTAGTATGGTTTCTAAGCCCACAGCAGGCGTATAGAGATGAAAATATTCCACCTCGTATTTATTTTTCTTCCAATTAATGGCAAGTTACCGGAACATGAAAAGGTGGAGTTTTGTGAAAACCTGGAATGTGACGAAAGTGCCGACGAAAAAGTTTGTGGAATAAAGTATGTAGATGAAAAGGTTATATTCAAGGCATTTGAAAACGAGTGTAAATTGTTGAAATATGGATGTCGGGTTGATGATAGTGAGAGTAGGTACCGGTGTTTTTTTTATTATTTTTGTTTTTAGGGTTCCGTACCAAAGGGTAAAACGGGACCCTATTACTAAGACTCCGCTGTCTGTCCGTCTGCCTGTCTATCTGTCTGTCCGTCTGTCACCAGACTGTATCTAATGAACCGTGATAGTTAGACAGTTGAAATTTTCACAGATGATTATTTCATAGATGGTATTTCTGTCGCCGCTATACTGAAAAACAGAATAAAATAAATATTTAAGGGGGCTCCTATACAACAGACATGATTTTTTTGCCGTTTTTATAGATAATGGTAGGTACGGAACCCTTCGTGCGCGAGTCCGACTCGCACTTGGCCGGTTTATTTTTTTACCCAGTTCACATCCCTATTTCTTCTTGGAAAATATTTTCTGTCTAAATAGGTGCATTCAAACACTCGATAGAAATTCGCATATAAAGTTGCATGTGGATACAAAGCTTTAATCCGTAAGTAATTGTTTTTGCCCGAAGCAGTCCGTACCAATCAATTAATATTATTGTAGGTATACCTTTGTTTCATAGGACACCCTCTAATGGAACTGCAGCCAGACGGCAAGGGGAGATGTAAGCCCACCCATCTCCCCATTGTTGCCCAGGCACCAGACAGGTAGGTACAATATTCCATATCACCCCAATTTCCCCCGAAGCCCCATGCAAAATTAATACTTCGAGGTGTAGTATTGAAAAATTGGGCTTGTCACAATGCAATACGGAATACCACTGGCAGACATGCATTTTGAAAATATTATATTGTGTTCGTTTAGAAATTCGAAATTTAAAGGGGTGTCTGGTGATGTTATTTTTTTTTTCAAGTTTATTTTAAGCTTTGATCATAGAATTAGTATGTACTATAAAGAAGGTTCTGAACCAACCAACTGAAGGTTCGAAACCACAATGTTCGACAGATTTTGAATTAAGAACAGGATTCCATAATGGTTTATCAGTCAAACTTTTTGGCCAGTGAGTGAGTTTGTTTTGGTTCCTTCTCTTCATTTATTAGCCGAACGGGTACATAAATTCCATATAAATTAAGATGTTTATTGGAACGTAGACAGTGTTTGGTATGTCGACCCTGACTCCTTTGTAATCCGCTTTGATATAATTAACCCTCATCGAGTCAGTGTTTCACTTCCCGCCCTGCCAAAAATATTTGTCGGAAATATAATAAAGGGGGGAAAATACAAGTGTCTATTTATGAAAATACTAGCTATTGCCCGCGAATTCGTCTGCGATACAGGATGAAAAGTTGCCTAGCCCTTCTCTGGGTCATGGTCTACCCATGTGCCAAATTTCACCCAAATCCGTTCAGCCGTTTTAGCGTGAAAGCAAACAAAAAAACTCACATTCGCATTTATAATATTATGTTAGGTTTAGGATTGAGTCGGTATCGAAAGTATCTTGAACAAAACTTAGTAGGTAAGTATAGAGACTGAGTTTGTTTCGGCCTTTCTTCTCAGAGTAGTCAGATAGGAAACGCCGACCTCATGTAGTTTAAAAAAATGTGTTTGACGTGTAAAAGTGTTTGTACAAACCTACTTACAGAAATATATCATTTATCATAGATCAAGATTCAAAAGTGGTTTTTGAATGAAAACTTGCCTTTATTTAATAATGTTCTATGTTTTAAGCAAGGGAAGAAATTATGATGAGATTGGAAACAATTATCTTTGTTAATATCGACTAGGGCGATGTGTAAACTCAACCAGCACAACCTCACAGATAAAAAATCCACCGCGGCACCGGCACCGTATCGATAACTTTCACCCGCGCAACACAAACAAACTTAGCTTGACAACAAAAGTGTTTATCAGTTACCATAGCAACGGTAGACAATCGGGTCACAACCTGTTGCTATGTACCCAAGTTGAGCAACTTAGTAAGAGAGCCGAGGGTAACATTGTTGACGTAATATACAAGGGTCTTAAGGGATTTCCACGGCGAGAGCATCTCAAAGCCGGGGCGATTCAAACCGTTTGTCTTTTTTAGTATGCACCCTCCTCACGCCAAAACTACTGAACTGATTTTGCTGGCTCTGGTTTCTAATGGCTTTTATTGTTGGAAAAAAAAATCTGCTGTAAAAGGCATAAGCAGATTTTTTTTTTCGCGATTCGTGTTTGGTCCCATAGTGAAGGTTGCTCGTAATGATGAGTACAAGGGCACATAAGATGATGCCCATGACTTTAATTTCAGCCTGTAAGTACCTATAGGCGATAAACTAAAGGTGAATAAAAAGTTATCCATTATCGGTTGCATCGGTGATGTATTGTTCAATTCGTTCACCTATTATCAGATGTATCCAAAATGCTGTGCAACGCCTACGCCTTCGAACATACAAAAGTAGAAGAAGAAGTTGTGGCCGGTTCAACCTAGGCAGGCATCCTCCTTAAAGCTAGTTTTATTACTACGAAAACGCGCTTACCCCGAACGACAGTAAACTGAGCCGCCGAGTTCGGTTGCGGTGGACACACGCCGTCAATGGGACGTCACGATCTGTTTAAATAATCTCGTTTCTCGTCGACATCCCTATTGACGTTGGAAAAGAAAAGGAAAGGAGCGCATTTGTGCTGGTTTTGGGTATACCTAAACCAAAGTCTAATAAGTCAATCAAAAGCAACATAGACTAAGATATAAAAAGTAAAATATTATAAAAAAGGCTTGCACAATCCCTTTTTCCATGCGGTGGACTATCAGTGTTACTCTGTATAATATCAGCTGTGAGTCCCGTCAAAATCAGTTCAACCGTTACGGAGATTTGCCGAACAAACAGAGAGACGGAAATTAAAAAAAATTTTTTTTTGAGAAATGTCTTATCGTATGTACATTCATAATTATTAAGTATTACGTATGCATTTAGTAAAAAACTTTTATTTTGAAATTACAAACAGACAGTTTAATTGTAGAATAGAATAGAATACTCTTTATTATGTACCCAATAAAAAATACAGATATAAATGTAGAAATTTAACATAGGGGAACAAATAAATACAACCCCCCCGGTTGTATTTATTTGTTTAGTATTGTATAGAAATAAGAAAGAAAAATTGTTTATTACAGTATACAATGTGGAGACGACAATACAACAATAAATGAAAACACTGGCAATACCGGCTATACTAAGAGTATTTTGAAACGATCAAATAAAACCTTTTTTTTTTGTGGGTGGGAAATCATCAAATGACTTCTCTCGCTCTGGGCGGAGCGGAAGGGCGTGTCAGACTTTTACTGACTAAAACCCACCCGTGTTCCTTCAGTTGCCTGTTGCCAGGGTCCCGGTATCCCTTTCGGACTATCCCGCAACCCTGGCAGGCATCAAATAAATCCTAACATGGAAATTAAAAACATCATTTTTTCAAACAAACTAAATAGTAGTGATGGGCCGACTATGGTGTTTGCCGATCTTTGACTAGCTATCGTAATTAAACTATTGGATATATTTGATTAATTTTTTGTATGTAGACCGAGAACGTCATTAGATATACGGAGTTTTATTTTTTGTCGTATTGTCGTCTCCACCTTATAGATACGTATTGTAAGAGCTGTAGAGCTTACAAAACTGTGCCATAATTATCAACTGTATGTATCGATCGATACGTGCATCGCGTCAAATATTTAAAGTTCTGGTGCCGCCGTCGCACGAGTCCTCGCCTAATGCCTCACAAAGAATATTTTATGATTTCGCTAGAGTACTAAGTACCTTTTTAATATTTTTGCAGCTTACGGCATAACAAATATGAAACATTGTACCGCTAAATCAACGGCAAAGTCAGAAAACATTGAACATGTTCAGTTTGTCAATAACTGTGCCGACTGCACAGAGGGTGGTGACCCAGTGTGTGGCATCCGAAAAGATGGCGAAGGATTTAAAATCAGAGAGTTCACGAATGAATGCCTGCTCAACAGACATAACTGTGAGGAGGAACATGAGAAACTACAATTCACCGTCACTGATTTCTTTATTTGTTCAAATGACCCAAGCCTAGAAGGGGACGATGACAGTGAAATATTTGAGGATGAAGAATCGCCTGTGGAAATCGAAGGGAATGGACCAAATAATCCCATCAAAACAAAGAACCTTGTCATAGTCGATGGATCAATGTTAGACACTCGAAATATTAACGAAAGTATCAGAAATTTCTTTGCCGCAACCCACGTTCTAGATTTACCAATGAGGGACATACAGCCGATGTTTAACGAGTCTACACGAAAGAGAATGATCAAAATCTTCGGTCCCATCAAAGTGTTCAAACCCTGGGTCCACATACCGAAGAATATAACTGATGATTATTATCACAATCCGACATTGAGGTCCTGCTTTCATCGATGTCCATCTGTAAGTAAGACCGATTATGTAATAAATACAGAAAACTAGAGACTCATGATAAGTGTAGTGCGTGTAAAAATTGCTAACAGTAGGTACCTCCGGTTCCTTAGCGCCAGGGCGGACATCCTGGCAGCCATGTTGATAAAATCTTCCTTATTATATCAAAATATTTATTTATTTATTATACAACCCCAATTATACCCCCTATATCTATCTTTACAGGTTGCCCTAATGCGATAGTTAAGTACACTTATATTATTTTTGGATCATTCGGTTCCCTACAAAATGGTTGAGCTGGATGGTGCTGATCCACATGTCATGTTCGTGAACGGGCGCCGTCAGTTGAGACTGGTCACCACTTATTTGCCAGAGCTTATTTTTAATCTTAAATTTTGAATTGCTTTTGATTCTTTTTTTGTTTTACATTGTTCTCACATATAGAAGCAACATGAATACTGTACCCAGGATTTTGTAATATCTATATCCATTTTTAAAAGAGTGTCCTTGGAGTTTCTTGCCCGTTCTTCTCCATAGAGATCTACGTTTTGGAATGGGCAACTAGCTTCAACTCTCTGACTAACTGACCGACTCTTTGACAATTAAAAAGTGCCTGTAAATGGTTTAATTGAAATAAATGCTTTGAGTTTGGAGTTTATTATAAAATAAATTCACAATAAAATAAACAACCACAACACCTAAAAACTTAATTATAACATGTTACACCCTAGACGTCGCCAGGGTAAAGTCGCTCACTGTACAAGAAAACAAGTCTATTTTATTGGCTACCGCTTGAGCATGCACAGCGCGCGCGTCAGCGGTCTGCGCTGAAGCAGATTTTTGCGCACGGTGGGCACCACTAGAACACAAGACTAAATAAGGAAGTAGGCGGCGGGCGGCGGCCGCGGCTTCTGGTCTCTTATTTATTCTGTGACCAGAAGCTGCAGCTGCCGCGCGCCGCCTTCTCACATACTCGTCTGGTATGCACAGTCGAATTGACTGTAGTATAGAATATTAGAAAGTTTACCCCTTAGTACATGGAACAGGTACGTGGCTAGTGCTAGTTCTCGTTTAACTTCTTATTTATAGTAACCCACCATTCCCAAAACGAATAAGGTTGGATACAGCAATGGGTATCCCGGATATACTCCATGTAACCTCAAATACATAAACCTTATACAGGGTGTAAGGGACAGCCACCCGCAAACTCATGGGATGAATTCAGTATATCATACTAAGACGACTGGTTCATGAAAATATTTCAGGAACGTTATGGGAATCCAACAAACCTTATTTGTTTTATTACCTCACACGCAATGTATCGTTACCGTGGCACAATACATGCCGCACTTCCCGTGGTGGGGGGGGGGCGCGCTCGCGACGCGTGATTTATCAATGTTAATTCTGAGCTTCACGCGTCGTATTTCAACATCCAACGCTGGTTTTTTTTTTATTTTAGCTGTTTTATTTACATAAATGGACTGCTGTGTACAGAGAATTTAGTTTTACATTAAAATAAAGGAATAGTAACAAAAACAAAATTAAAAAAGTTAAAATTTTCCGAAGAAAATTTCTGGTGGAATATGATTACCCCCTGGGAGCTGAATACCCCCTGTTAATTTGCGGAGGGCTGTCCCTTACACCCTGTATACTTATTTTGTATCCACTCTAGCATCGTACTGTATTTAGCTTCACTAGGGCTCCAAATAGCCGCATTGTACTCAAACTGTCTCTTTACCAATGCTTCGTACAAAGCTTTTAGAGCACTTATATTAGAAAATTCATTTGCCTGTACCAAAACAAAACATAAGTTAAGGTATGCCATTTTGCAAACCTCTACGATATGTTTCCGAAAATGCAAATCAGCGGTGAATCGAATGCCCAGAGGGCCTAGAAAAATGACAATAGCTTCGAAAGCGTTTCGTATTTCTACAACGACTTTCAACAGGATTGACATAGGCTTTTCGATAGCTTATGTCAGTCCTATACATTTTTGCCTTTACCATCATCGTTAACGCTGATAGAATGTCACTTTGTCTAGGGCCTCTGATCTTTGACGCCCATGACACGCTGCAGCGGTTTACCTTCTATGAGGTTCTCATGGTGAAGCGGGGCGCGGGCGCAGATGAACGAATACACAGAGCATTTCGCCACGTTGAAATATAGTTTATTTTCCTGGCTCCACCTAGTGACTCGATCTTAATCCATTTGCAATACCTACTTATGTCATGATCGGCGTTCTGATTTACTACATGAATCAGCTTTAGGTCATCAGCAACGAGTAGGCAAGTTGACTCATTGGCTACTTTCGGTAAGTCGTCCGCTACGATAATGAAAAGGAACGGCCCGAGAATACTTCCTTGGGTGACGCCCGATCTCAGAAAAGCGTCCGCCACACTCAACGTATTGATGTCTGCCGCGCAACATGGGTTTCACACCGCATACTATTAAATTCTTCGCCGATCACCGCGAAGAGCAGTGGTGGCCCAGTGGTAACGACCACGATTTACGAGTTGTAGGTCGTAGGTTCGAACCCTGACAGGCGCTTTACTTTTTGTAAATCATCGCCACTGCTCTCAAAATGGTGAAGGAAAACATCGCAAGGAAACCGGCCATGTCCTAGAACAAAAAATTCGAAGACATGTGACATCTACCAACCCGCACTGGGACCGCGTGGTAGATTAAAAGCCCACTCCCTCGAAGAGAGGAGGCGTGTGTCCCAGCAGTGGGAACAATATAGTCGGATTATGCTTATGCTTATGCTTAAAAAGATTTTCTATAAAATAATATAGAAAAGCATAAGTTTGATGCTCTCTACGTTATATTTACTTACTTCAATATTTCCCACATTTTGTCGATTTAAGTGAACACAAATGTATGGAACAGCAGATTTTTTTTTTTCGCGATTTCAAGGTTGCTGTATGTAGGATACATTTTTTTTTTTTCAGAAATGCCCAGACACTTACGCGCCCGTGTGTGGTATGCCCGGAGTAAACGCCAGAGAGCCGTCACTAATGTTCAAGAACCATTGCTTCATGGACTTTGCGCAGTGCAAGATGGTTTGGGAAGGCAAAACTCTGACAGCTGAGTCTTCAGGTACATACCTACTAACATCTCAAACGGCACCGATTACTAAACTCCCAAGTCGCAAGGTGGTGGTAGGAATAGCCAGCCATATACATATTATAAATTAAAGTCGCTTTTCGTGTTTGTCTGTATGTCCACAATGTTCTTCTAAACCACGCAACAGATTTTGATGAGGTTTTCACCGTCGTTTAGAGAATTTATTGTGTAAGTGGTTTAAGTGTATTCAAGTTACGAAAACTGGATGTTTTGTGAAGTCGTAAAAACTGCGCGAAGAAGGAGCGGGATTGTTACTTTAAAAAAATTGAATAAAAAACAAAAAATATATATCTTCAAAAGAGGTTCACAACTTTAGTAAAACGTCTTCTCGGTAACAAAACTTTTTGGCGGGTTGAACTCCGACCAAAAGGGGGGGGGTGAGGTCGGCAATACATGCCATATATGCTGGACCTTTTTGGTGCAGCCGTGAGGCACACTCCCCTCATAATGTCCTACATCGCACTTTTACACTTCTTTTATTTGTTTCTATATTTTATTTTGTTATCTTCTGTATATTGTATATTGTGTGCCTTTCAGTCTGTGCTTAATAAATGTACTTTCTTTCTTTGTTCTTTCAAATAGCTTCATTTCGTAATTTGATACTGTCTATAAGACAAACACCCCAAAACGCTAAACTTAATTTCACATTCGCCGTGTTATCTTAGCTGATTAATCTTATAAATGCGAAAGTGTGTTTGTATGTTACGCTTTCACACTGAAACCGCTGAACGGATTTGTGTGAAATTTGGCTCATGGGTAGATCATGACCTGGAATAGGATAAAGGATACTTTTTATCCCGATATTTCCACGGGATCGAGTCTTACGCGGGCGAAACTACGTAGCGCAGGTAGTTTTCTATATTAAAGTCACATGTAAAAATTAAAAATTCTGGTTAAAGACATTCATTTCTCATAAAGAAATTTACATTTCACTTGCATGAGAACAAATTTAAATATAAAAACTAATCATTGTCCTTCGACACTCGGACCCACATTTAATTTACTTAACGTATTAATGATAAACTATCAATTTACATTATTATTACACATTATCTAGGTATGAAGGTACTCCCAAAAATTTAAGTTGTGACACTATGCGAAACTACCCTGCTTTGAGATAAAGAGTGCGGTCCCGCTGTCACAATGCAGATAAATCAGTCAGTAGTACAACTTTTGTTTATAGTTTCTTTTTTACAAGTTTATTTTTTATATTATTTTTCGTGTTGTTTTAATGTTAAGTTAGTAGCAATAATCTTTTACGGTTAATTAATATTGATATTTTGAAGAACATATTTTTTTAGTTTGTTCTTAAAAATACTGATCGAATTCGCACCCGTTTATCTCATCTGGTAATTTATTGTAAAGTTGCACTCCCTCATAAACAAGTAATCTTTTACCTTGAGTGGTTCGCACTTGGGAAAGTACGATGTGATCTTTTCTACGACTGCTACGGTTACGTAATTGATGTGTTTTGGTGAATGAAATTTGTGTATGTATGGTTTTATCAAGTATTTTTTTAATGAGTATGCAGGTGCAGTATGCGTGAAGTTGTTTAATGTTCAAGAGTTTCGTGTCTTTGTATATTTTAATTGTAGGTGTCAGGTAGTCGTAACGGAAAAGCATTTTAATTATTTTATTTTGTGCAATTTGAAGGTCTTTTATGTTTGTTTTAGGTGAATATCCCCAGATTTCAGTATATGTGGCTTTACTAGAGAGTTGTATATTGTCTGGCGTACACTATATGGCAGGCAGTGTACGATGTTACGTAGTGAGCCCTTTAAAATTACCTTTTCGCAATACAATTTACAGCCAATTAAGGCGCGCTGTTAGGCTACGGAACACGATCGATGCCATGAGACGGGTATGAGTATTTTAAATCTAATCGATGACCAGTTCGCGATATTTTTTTCATTCCTTCCAAGCGTCTTAGGGTCAGCGCACACCAAGCGCAGAGAATTATCTGAGACTACTGAAAAAATAATCTTATGACGATTCCATTCATTGAAAAGAAAGAAAGAAAAGAACAACCGACTTCCAAAAAACACATAAAAAAGTGAAAAATAACTTTAATTTCGGAAGTCGATGGCAATAAACGAAAATTGAAGAACTAAGACAGGTCGGGTGTTATTTTATTTCTTTCTTTTCAATGTATGGAATCGTCAATCGAGTAACAAACAAACAAACAAAAAAATACAGACGAATTGAGGACCTCCTCCTTTTTGAAGAAGTCGGTTAAAAATAGGTTTATTTGTCACAGAAACACGTGTATACTAAAAGATAAAAATAAAGGTAATCAGCAATATTAAACAAAATAGATCGAAGTACAATCATTAGATCACGATTAAAAAGATAAATAATCGGCAGCTGCACGTCATGACTGTGACAAGAAGGCTTCCACTCAGCATGATGCTGCGCTATGGGGACCCACAGCAAAGCGCTGATTTTCAGTGGTCACCCGAAAAAAAGACGTACGCAAATCAAGTCAGGTTCAACGATTTGTACATAATAAATAGGTAATAAATAAAATAAAATAAACAGTACTTAAAACAAGTACAAAACGAAATAGATGAATAAATATTGCAAAATTAAATACGATAAACTCAAAAACAGTATGGGTGAAAACAGGTGAAAACAGCATGAAAATCGGTGCAGTAGGCACCGATTTTCATGCTGTTTTCACCAATGGTTAGAGTGCTTCTCGAATAAGGTTTTAGTATAGAATGACCGACATACACGCGGGCGAAGCCACGGGCATCAGCTAGTAAATAATACCCCAAAAGCTTTCACATGGCATAAGTTTCATCACTGTTGAGAGTTTGGTCCAAAATGACTCATGGTCCTTTATAATTGTGAAACCTTTTAAAGACACTCCTTCTAAATAAGCCAGATGAAAATAAAACCGTCTGCGAAGTTTACGAAAAAGCTAATAAAAATATCTTATACTTTCCATTGTGCAACCGCTGAGATTCACCTGAATCCTTATGAACTTGCAGTTCTCGAAGCTAGTAGTAAAACAGAAATCGTAATACAGCGCTCAGAAGAAATCGTATAAAATATTATCAAGTTCCATTCCATTTGCAGAAATAATATTAAATTCTGCATTGCAGTTCATAATAACTTCGTTTGAACTAATTGGTACATTTCTAGTAATCTTTAATTATTTTGAAAATCCTCCATGAAATGATAGATGAAATTCAAAGTAAGAGCTTGGTGAGAATGAAATAAAACAAAAAAGTTTTAGAATTTTGATTTTATTTGTGAGAATTTAAACTTAAGGGGGATGAAGAAGAATCAGCAATAGAACTCTCTAAATTCATGTAAGTGCATTTAATGACGATTTCATGAAATAGTCATTCACTGCACGATTCTAGTGATTATAATTCTGTAAATCCATATTTGTTACGGTCGCAAATAATATTTAGATCAACATACAACCTGATACTAACCTGCAAATTGCAAAAAACGTAAGAAAATTTGAATTTTGCGGGCTACCTTAGCGCATCAGTTCGTATTTTTTTCCGATGGGTAATTCCATCGGGCACATGTCTTGTCGTTGTATGAAAATCTCAATGCTACCAATACCGTAGCAAGTCGTAGCCGCAGCCTACGCCGTAGCAGCTCTTGCTACGACAGTTATTTTGCAGTCCTTTTTCGCTACGTTTTACATGTGAACTGGTGCAGCTGTCGACAAGTTTTCAAGATTTGTTTGAAAGATTGTAACTTACAGTCTGTTTATATGGCATTTTAAGTCGAAGTTCACAGCGTTTTCATTCTGGAAAGTTAAGGACAATTCATATGTATGGGTCAGTTTTAATTAGAGAAGAAATAAAAAATCAAATAATCATGGGCAATTGACTGTTTTATAGCCTGTGACTCGAATAGCCGCAAAGGTATACTGTCCCATCACATGATCTCAAAATCCGTGCAATAATAATATTCACCCTCTGCTTTTATGCTAACACCCAATCATATTTATGCTAACACCCCATCATATTTAGTACCAGACCACTAACAAATTGGAACAGTTTTCCATCAAAAACAAGAGGCGTTCAAACTCAAATAATGTCTTTATAACTAATTCTCAGTATCAATAATAATGATCCCTCCCTATTACAAATTATTAATTCCATTAACATCTTTAAATAAGACCCTTCAAAGGGATTTGTCGCTACTCTACAGACTATCGTGTCTGCGAATCTACTTACCTGACGTATAATAGGTTCAAGTATTTTATTATTTTGAGACAAAGATTGAGTAAGAATGGAATGCAAATTCATATACCTAATTTTTACATAAAACTTTTTATACATTAGTTTTTGTTTATGCTAAACGCGAAAAGGGGTCATTGTACTCATAATTTTGAACAACTTTTTCAACGGGACCAACCCTGAAATCGCGAAAAAAAAAGCAGCTGTTCCATACATTTGTGTTCACTTAAATCGACAAAATGTATGGAACAGCTGTGTTTTTTCTTCAAAAACTAATGTTGTATAAAGTTTTATTGATTTTTTCATCCGTATTCCCCTAATCCGATGTAAATAAACATATGCACGCGAGTAGTTTTCTTGAAAATAAAATAAATAAAATATTAATTCACTCATTTTATTTAAAGTCCGAAAGGGATACTAACTGAAGGAACACGGGTGGATTTTAGTCAATAAAAGTGCCGCTCCGCCCAGAGCGGGAGAAAACAGACCACTCTGTTCTTGAACAAATAATGTTTGTCCTAGCATAACATGCCGCATTTTCTTCTAAAAGGAATTTAATTCCATTAACTATGCTTTAAACTTAATAACAAACATTTTCTTCAATAGCGCCCTTTAAAGTATGCTAGATATTTTGAAAGCTAATAATATGAGAACCAAGTAATAAGTTTAGTCGGGGGGTCCTACCTGGGACCCCACGGGGGAAAAATGTTAGAGTATTTCCATCAGGAATTTGTTAGTAGACTCGCCTAATACGTGGGACATTAGCGCAAAGTGTTCCATTTGACCAAAAAAGAAACCCTATTTTTATTATCGATCACGGGATGCATTTATAATGCACGAGTAAAACACCCACGTGACCATTTCAAATACTTTTTTTTTAAATCATGTACATCAGGTGATCTTATCATTTAAAAATTTAAAATAAATTCTGAAAACGTTACTGTCCAAGATATTTATTTTATAATACCATAAACAGCATAGTGATTTTTTTTTGGTCAAATGGAACTCTGTGTAGCGGGAATACATATACCGCCTCTGTGGTCTAGTGGCTAGACCACCTGTCTCAAACACAGGTCCCGGGTTCGATTCCCAGTGCAAATTTTCTGCTCGGGTTTGATTGGTGGTAGGGCTTGTTATCAGTCCGCCTAGCTACCACCATCCTAACTAATATTATAAATGCGAAAGTGAGTTTGTTTGTTTATTTGTTTGTTACGCTTTGACGCTAAAACGGCTGAACAGATTTGGATAAAATTTGGCACAGGGGTAGACCATGACCTGGAATAGGACATATGATACTTCATCCGATATTCCCACGGGATCGAGACTTATGCGGGTGAAACCGCGGGGCGCAGCTAGTATTATCTAAGTCTGGCGCCATACCAAAAATTTTAACAGCATTGTGTTGTGTTTCGGCAGTTAGAGGTAAGATATCCAGTTTCTCTGTGAACTGAGGATTTGATTGGATAGGATTCCGGGTGGTGCTCGCTTCCACCTTCGGCCTGATCATCACTTACCATCAGGTGAGATCAGGCCAAGAGATTCGCCGTAGTGGTTTAAAAAATAACGTGAGGTATAATATTCATGCTTGATGTAGTTCGTAAGAGCTCGAGGCTAAGCATGGATCGATCCATAAGGTTAATCTACGCTTACCGGGGTTGGTCCATGGATGGGAGACCATCTTTACATACCGAGGCTCCTGCGTGTCTTGGAAAGCACGTTAGCCGTTGGTCCCGGCTGTAATTCGTGGATCTTTGACAATCGTTTCGGGTCGTCAGAAGCCCGGAAGTCTGACAACCAGTCTCACCAAGGGGTATCGTAGTACCTAGTTACTGGGTTGTGGAGGTCACATAGGCAGTCGCTCCATGTAAAATACTGGTACAGCTGCATCCGGTTAGACTGGAAGCCAACCCCAACATAGTTGGGCAGATTGATGTAGTTCGTAAGGAACAGTCCCGTATATTTTCACATTCCTAAATTTGAATGAAAATTTCATGAAATCGTCAGTCAATGCACTTACATGAACTTAGAGAGTTGTATTGCTGATTCTAATGTTTATAATTCTGTAAATCCATATTTGTTACGGCCGCTACTAATATTTAGATCATCATGCAACCCGATACTGACCTGCAAATTGCCTGCAAATTGCAGGTCATTATCAGGTTGCATGTTGATCTGCGCATCCACCTTAATATTGATGCAATATTTCCAGCTTACGTCGAGTCTTCATTCGTGTTCTGCCTGGGAGACGAACTGAGCGGAATGTTTCGGTTCCTGCCCTTCATCAGGACCCTGCAGCACATGGGCAGACTGAAGAAAAAGGGCCACTATAAGTACAAATTTAGAAATATGAGGTTCTTCAATAACCTGTTGCGAAATGAACCTAGGCTAATGGGATAGTTATTTAAAACAGTTAAAACTTTTATTTTGTATAGCAATAAACTATATTATAGCACAATTATAACTATATCTATACATATAAAAAAAAAATATGTTTGAGAAATAATTTTTATTTTGTTTTTATGACATATGTGTTAAGTAAATTAGCTTTTTTATTCAATGTGTTTTTTTTTACTTGGATTAATTAGATGAATACCAGGCAGAATGATGATGGGGCAGTCGCTTCATGTAAAATATTGGTATTGAGCTGCATCAGGTTAGACCAAGCCGACCCCAACATACTTGGAAAAATGCTAGGCAGAATGATTGACCAGACAGAATGAAACTGGGATTAAAATTTTCAAAAATATTCAAAATTCAAATATTGTCTTACTTCCAAGGATATAATGGCGATCGAACAGAATTTTTTGGTCTGTTCACAATGTCATCGCATTCCGGTCTCATGTTTTTCACTTTGCAGATTAATTAGTAGAATTGACCTTCTACCTGCCTCGCCCCGGTAGCGTACATTCATTACATGGGAACGAAAAAAAGAGTTCTCAGAAATAACAAAGAGTGCCCTATGATGTTTCGTTCTGTGCCCTATGATGTTTCGTTCTGTGCCCTATGATGTTTTGTTCTGCTACAAAAGCTCACTAATCAACTCTTTATAAACAACTAGCTTCCGTCCGCGGCTTCGTCCGCATGGTATGTCGATAAAAAGTAGCCTATGTCCTTCCCCGGGATGCCATCTATCTCCTTGCCAATTTTTTTCAAAATCCGTTCAGTAATTCAGGCGTTAAAAGGTGACATATATAGACAGACAGTCAGAGTTCAGTCTGCCCATGAGCTGCAGGGTACTTTCGAATTTATAATATTAGTATGGTATGGATAAGAGTTGAAACACAGAAGTGATCTTCTATTTTCAGCAGGACATCATAGGCCTGTAGGTACGTAATTATTCTATACAGTGATGCAAAGGCAAACTGACCACTGCAGCCGCATGTCACAATAATCAATACACGAACGCTTTGATATTCGATACGATCATGCGTCAAAGACATCCACAAAGGCCACGTTCCAGAATATTCTGTAGTAATTCCAGGAATTGCAATAATTAACGTTGGCTTAGTTGATGGACACGTTCGAGTACACTGTTCATCTACCGCCCTCCCTGTAAAATTACTAAACTATATTAGCAAAGTCTATTAGCGGTAGAACAATTAATAACCATTAAATATCGAGCATTAATAGGTTCCGGGGTTAAAATATACTTAGTTAAAAATCCTCGTAAATGGATTTCGTCACACGCCGCCGCCAATTTCACCATGACCGTGGGGCAGCCGACGTAACTGAATTATCGGGTGCCTCGACACTCGTCCAGCTAAAATGTAAGTTCCATGTCATTCGGATAAGCCTTTCAATTTGCTAATCGGTGAAACGCACACCTCTCTAAACAAATTAGTTGGGTAATTTAACTGTGAACATTATAATTGTCAATAACGCTCTAAGTTCAAAGTTTGAATGTAAATTTTTGATGAAATCATGAGATTTGTGGCTAATTCTAACATAAAAAGTAGTTATGATTGTAATGATTATAATTTGTTAGAAATAAAAAGTGTTTATTATACACGAATAAGACCCACATTAAACATTACCTACACAAATAAACGAAGTATAGCCAAAAGCCATGTTACGGTTGCGAATCATATTTTGATCAACATACAACCTGACAGTTCTGAGTTTCTGACGCTAAAAAAACGTAAGAAAATTTGAATTACGCAGGCGACCCTAGCGCATCCCCCTTAATGCATTTGGATCGTGACTAATGCGTCTGGAAGTATATTAACAGAGAGTACATCAGTGACGTAATCGTTAAATAATTGAGGTGCCTTAATTCGTATTGGAACAGAAAGTGTTATTGATTGGCTGCATATATTACGACTGCTGTTTGCGGCGCCTTATGCCTTTGTGTAGTTAGGTTAGGTTATAAAGAAGTGTTTTCAATATTTACCCACATCATTTGGCTGTGGAATGGATACATTGAAAACTTCTTCATAAACCGACTTATGACCGATAATTTCGTACTTGTTTTTTCCTTTGGGTTATCCTCGTGGATACCCTCCGTCTTGGGAGAGCTATGTCAGACTACAACTTAGTGACTGACTAAGTTGTTAGTTTTGTAAAAAAAAAACTGTATCTCGATCACAGCAAGGATCAAATTCAGGTGTGCAGAGGGTTCTTAAATATACATCTTAGTGATACTTTAAATTGCGTTCCTAGTGCACAGATTTTTATTTATTCTCTGGATGACCTAACTCTTTTGTTGACCTACCTTAGTACCGAGAACCGAGCTGCCGAGCTCGCCCGGGCGAGTACCAGGAAATGGGAGGGCCATTATTCGAGCTGCATTGCTCTCATTGGCTGTTGCGCCGCTCAAATTGCCCAGAACTGCAGATTTGTGTTCAAGGGGATTATTATTCGAATATTACGAGTATATCTATATTGAAGAGCTTCTGTGTATTTCGAATTTACTAAATGCTGCCTCTCTGCAAATTAAATTCCGTTTCCGAGAATTAATATTATTGCAATCATTTTGGTAAAGTGTTGTTGGAATGGGTAGAATCCAGTTAAACAAACTAAACAAACACTCGAATTTTTTAACTAAAAAAACGTGTATATCCTCCCTCACCCACTATATTCCCCTGACCTAGCGCCTTCTAATTTTTACCTGTTTCCAAGAAACAAAGAAAAACTAAAGAGGAAATGGTTTGAAAGCAAAGAATGCACCGACTGCCTATAATTTCGAGATTGTTGAGGTGTCTAAAGAAGAGTGGTCAGAGGTATTTTCCAATTGGTTCAGAGTATGGAAAAGTGTATACGTGCTCAGGGTGAATCCTTCGAAGAGATCGATACTTGTAACAAAGATATTTTTTGAGTATCTAATTTCTTTTGGCATATTGTATTCGTTAATATGAAATGTTAACTAAAGAACATAATCATTTGTACCAAATAAACAAATAATCGTGGCATCGGCCGTGGACGTACGTATGCGCGTAAATTGCGTTATCTATTGGCGACGCATTCGATGTAAAAAAACGTGTTTTACTTAATTACTTATGGATTTATACGAACTCTTGAAACGAAAATGAATAAATAAGTTGGATTGAATATTTGTCGCAAAATAAAATACATGAAAAAAAAGTAACGGGTAGGGGTGCGAAATATTTCTTCATACTAAAGGGGCCGTGTCATGAAAAAGGTTGAAAACACGGCTGTAGAGGAAGTAGGCTGGCATATCGAGGTACTAAATTGGCTGTTGGAGTAGACGACTGTGTAGACCATTCCAGACCGAAGGCGTGAATCCGTGAAACATGGCTTAGTGGGACCTATGTCCAGCAGTAACCTGCAACAAACTTCATCTTTTATTTAACTACTAGCAGCGCCCCGCGGTTTCACCCGCGTAAGTCATGATCCCGTGGGAATATCGGAATGAAAAGTATCCTGGTTATAATATACTATCTGTGTGCAAAATTTCATCCAAATCCGTTCAGTAGTTTTTGCGTGAAAGAGTAACAAACATCCATCCATACTTACAAACTTTTGCGTTTATAATATTATAGATTAGATACTATAACTGTGAATATCGAAATGAACTCAATAACTAAGTTAGTCAAGTCAAGCTACTCGACTTGCCATGCAAACTTCATGTTAGGTACAACAAGCCTTTGCGGGAAAGTCCGAAAGGGATACCAGTACCCTTGGCAACAAAACAAAAAAAAAAGGTACAACAAACAAAGGCTAAAGACAGGCAGCGGTACCTTTGTCGACAAAGGTACCGCTGCCTGTCGCGCCCGCGATATCGCGTCTGTTTGTACGAGCCTTAACAGAAACACGAGCATTAGTTTCACATTCCATCATTCCACCTAAAAGCCTGAACACGACGTACTTAATTAAATACTACTTTGCATTCAGTTCTCACACATGCAAACCGGATTTGCGTATATAAACCCTGCAATAACTGCAATATCGATGTCCCAGTACAATAAAGTAACAGTATCATATCTCGGCAGTGATCTTGAATTACCTATGGCCGCTCGGTAGATAAACCTTCCGCGTCCGTCCGTAACTGCCGCGCACTCGAGACTGTTGCGTACTGATACACTGAGATTACGCAGCACGTCATTTCGGCCGTTTTCTATGAAGGCAAAATACTGTTACTTATTTATACTGTGTCAATGTTGTTCAGAATAGTCGACAGCTCGGCGGCAGCCCGGGAATTCTGCGAATATTGTAATAGTGTGCGTGTAGGTAGAGGTACAGTCAAGGGGATAAATATGTACAAACTCAGACTTGGGTAGCCGATACCGTGCGTGAGACAAAGGACGCAAAATGGCGACTATCGTGTAATCAAATCGACGAATGTTTTGTTATGGTGGTGTCAAGAAACGATCGCTATGTTGTGAACAGCCGTCTTTAAGTGACGTAACTTTCTAAAAAACTTAAGAACAATTTTCTCCTAAACTATTAGGGCCGACTCACACCGGAATGCCAGCGACGCTGCGAGCACTTTTAGTGTGAAATAATTTTAAACTTTATCTACATACTTAAAAGACCAGAATCGCTTGTCGGTGCCGGCGGCTGCCAGCGGCGACGCGAGGCCGCTCGCGAAACCGCGGGCGGCCTCGCGACCTTCCAAGCTTTTCAAGCGATACTGGTATTTTAGTATGTAGATAAAGTTTAAAATTATTTCACACTGAAGTTGCTCGCCGCTTCGCTGCCGGCCGCTGCCATTCCGGTGTGACTCGGCCCTTAATTGAAATTATGAGGCGTTGTAATCTCGCACTACACCCATACTTTTGTGAAAACGAACTACGAGCAACTTGCACTTGAATTTCGCTTGAAAAGTTCTTACATATTTTTCCCCATAACTGTACATCAGTGCAATCGATGCAGCTACCTTCGCGGCCCGGATGCCGGCCGGCTCTTTGATGTCCTCAATTGTTGACAGATCGGACATATTGGTATTCAGATGTTGTTTGATCACTAAGCCATTCGATGAATTTGAGCTATATGTATAGTGACTGGGCGGTGTGCTTTGATAGTTTTGGTTGCGAATGCGAATCTCGTTTTAATTACGTTCAAGGGTTCGTTGATGGTGCCGTATTATAACATAATTTTAGTTGGTTTAGAACTAAAATTAGTTGGTTGGTTGGTTTTTTAACGCAACTTGTTTTTTTCGTATATGTATTTGACCTTTCTTAGCGTCATGTTTGCCGCAAATAAGCTTAACGGGTGGAGTATTAAAGTATTTTGCGCTAGGTACTTATTTTTTTACTGTAGTCTGGGTCGGGCAAAATATTTTTAGAATTTTTCTTTTGATATTTTTGGTAGGAGCTCACGTCTGGAACGCCAATAGGCTCTTGTTTACACACAAAATATTTCAACAGTCGAATACATAGCCGCGCACATACCTCCAACGAACATGACAAAACAAAATTGCAAAACAAAAAAAAACAAAAAAATATTACTTTGTTTTTTATTTTTTTAAGAGTGTGTTTTAGCGTCGCGTCGTAATCAAAAAAATACTTTTTCTTTAATTCTTTCTTTCAAAACAATGTTATTCAAACCAAAATACCATCAATCATACCAGCAGTATTGATAGTGCATCCTTTGACTGACGGACAGCGAGAGAAATCGAATAATATCAATGGTTAATTAAGAGAGATATCAGTTGCAAACCAGTGCAGTCTCATCCGACTAATGTTTACAAAAGCCCCTAATTGTTTACACTACTAACGAAAAGTCATAACTGCCTACCAGCTGTCAAAAGACAACGAACCATATGGTTATGGCTTACAGCTTAAATTCAAAAGAATATGTCAATAAAAGGGCTTTCACAGACGAAAATTATTTGTCAGGTATCAAATGATTTTGCTTAGGTGAACACCCGCACCTAATCCGATATTTATGTGGGAACTCTAATTGGTATAATCTGATACCAGCAGACAGGATAATTGCCCGGCCAATTAGGAAACCAACATTTTTGTATTCGTACCTTTTTCATATAAGCGTAGGTTGCCAATCCCTTCTTTGAGCGATCACTTGGTAATTTGATGGAAGCCTAGCAAATGATTCGTCTTTATGGCACTTTATTTCGTTCTACTTTTTAGGGTTCCGTCATTTCTGTTGGTCGGCCGTACCTTTACCACAAGACTAAATAAGGAGCAGACTGTAAGCTTCATACTAACGTCTCGCGCGGGAACACTACTACACGCACAACGATGAGTGCGTGGCCTGTCACGGACAAGGAGCGCGGGGGGTGCACCGGCGACCGCTAAAAGATAAACTGGTTTGAGCCAGCTCGACAGCTCGGCGGCAAATCGCTCAGTAAAATGATAAAGCGCAGGGGTATGCGGCAGCGATACGTACGACGACGCAGAAGTTTAGTATTTTATTTAAAAAATGCCAAATTGCTGTACTGTGTGTATTACTAATAGTAGGAATACCAAAGAAGTTTCGTTTTTAACCGACTTCTTCAAAAAGAAGGAGGTTCTCAATTTGTATGTTTTTTTTTGTGTGTATGTTACGCAAATACTCGGCCAGTTATGAATCGATTTTGATGATTCTTTTTTTGTTTGGTAGGTCATGCTTCAGAGGTGGTCCCATATAAATTTTATTAACTTTGCATGCGTTGTTTTTGAGTTACCTTCAAAAATTACGTATTTTTCCTACTTAGTGTATGTAGACGATATATTGTTTGACTCCGTCACTGTTATTTACATAGCAGGTAGTGGTATTTGAATTTGTGTGGGGTAGGTACCACAACTAAAAAGTGAAAAATAAAAAGTTTATTTTGAAGTCGGTTGTTTTTTTTTTGTAAAAAGTTTTTATTTTATATCCAAAGGATCCTGTTCTTTGTACCTATACTACACATAAACCTTACACATTTTTAATTCTTATATAATAGAATTACGAGTTAGGTAATATCGAAAATAACTAGGATGGCGATAAGGTTTTCCCATAAGAATTATTATTTATTATTCGGTTTAAGTACCGCCTGTATTGGCGTATTATTGTTCGTCTCCTATTTGTTTCGTATTTTTGTTTTAGTGGGTATGTAGATACCAAAGTATGTTTAGGTATAGGCCGTCTCAGCACATGAAGAACATATAACTGAGTTTTTGTTCACGGGGTCTAAGCAAGATGCCGTTTGACCTTTTCTATTAATATATATACGATAAGATAAGTACTACGATAAGTACTAATACACTTTCCAACAATTGCTCGTGCGTAGGTGTACCTGGGCTTAACATAATTAACCATTTCGCCTTTCAAAGCTACACAATTTTTTTTTTTGTTCCGTACCAAAATTGGAAAACGGAAAACTTATCAGTGCCTGTCCGTCCATCTGTCCGTCTGTCCGTCCGTCCACCATCCGTCCGTCCGTCCATCTGTGCTCATTGCCGAATATCGAGTCCCACTTGCCCGGTTTTATTTTATTTTCAATAACCGAGTGACAGCCCTATGAAAGTAGGTAAGAATTTTGAGCTCTGTTAGGAAGCTTTCATTCTGCTCTTATTTATTCTGTGCCTTTACACTATCGCGGGTGATAAGAGTGATAATTCAGGTGAGACTTGTTGTCTGAACGTGTGCTAAATCGTGAAACTATCTTGGCGGCCACACAAAGGATGCGTAGCTACTTACGGCCAGTTCACCGTGCCGGCGCGGCCCACGCTCAGGGTCGTGGCAACCAGCAGCTGCTAGTTAATCTTCAAGATCGAAACGAATATCAAATTTACACGTAGACTCGTCACAACACCTAAGGTACCTACTTAGGTATTTTTGCCTGTCCTAAGCCTACCTAACTTCATTTTCCTAATGAAGTATGAAGGGTAAGTTGCATCACAGGGTCAGGTTATGTGTAATTGTGTATTTATTCATGTGTTGTGTAGGTAGAAGACCGTCACAGTTGTATTACCTACTACGTCTCTCATGCGCGTGTCCATGAGTTTGCGGACGGTGCCGGATATTTACTTTTTAAAATCTTTTAATGAAAATAAGGTTTTTTTTTGTTGTTACTTGGTCATTTATTTTTATACTTAAGTCAACTACCCATGGTTTGAGTAACAACGGTGTTTACCCTTCCACGCTGTATAGTATTTGTTTTGTGAATAATTACAAAAAAATCTTCTGTTTAGCGATGGATCTCTGGATTATGAATATTTTAAATATGTCCGCGCCCGGCTCGCTGCTGTCCCGCGCCCACGCCCGCGGTCGTCTATACATGCAAAGTTTATTTTTATTTTTTTATAGTAAAATATTCACAAAAAATATAACTTATTAAATTGATGCGTAAAAGAAACAATCTGTACACGCACACTAGTATTTCAACGTAGAAAGACAAGTGTGACAAGTGTGCGTGTACAGAGTGTTTCTTTTCCGTATCAATTTAATAAGTTATGTGAATATTTCACTACTTATATATATATATATATATTTAAATTCTTCTTTATATTTTATATTTTTTTATAAAAAAAATACGAAACACTGATTTTACACTGGAGACTTCACGTGGTGCCATAAGTTCTAACTTAGAAGTAGCTCAGGAATTTGTACATTTCTTTACTAATATACCCTCTAAAACGACGGAAGCTTTAAATTCCTCACCCAGTGTTTCAATTGATTTATTAAGAGCGAACGTTCCAGGCTGCCCGGTTGAATTTCAATTTAAACATATAAACCCAATGATAGTCATAAAAGCATTTCGGCAAATAAAAATCAAATTGACCGAAGATCTATGGGGATTATCTATCAAATTTTGTGCATCCATAATTGAGACTATAGCACCATATTTAGCTTTAATATTTAACTTGTGTGTGGATCAAGGAGTCTTCCCAGATTTAATGAAATATAGTAAAGTTGTACCTCTTTTTAAATCTGGGAACAGTAAAGACACCAACAATTATAGACCAGTATCCGTGTTGCCGGTATTCAGCAAGGTGTTCGAAAAGGTATTGCTAAATCAGATGCTTAATCATTTTAACACCAACCAGATCTTACACGATCAGCAATATGGTTTCACCAAAGGACGTTGTACGACTGACGCCGGTGTCACCTTATTAAAACACATATTTACAGCGTGGGAGGAGGCGCAAGATGCCATAGGAATCTTTTGTGACCTCTCCAAGGCATTTGATTGCGTAAATCACGAAACCTTACTTTTTAAACTTGCGCATTACGGACTAGGTAAACTTGCGCTCAGTTTAGTAAAATCTTATTTAGACGATAGACAACAGCAAGTTCAAATAAATGATGTCCATTCAATCGGTTTAAAAGTAAAAATGGGTGTTCCACAGGGCTCGATATTGGGTCCTTTCCTCTTTCTAGTATATATTAATGATCTACCCCATTTATTAAAAAACCAACCACAAATGGTGTTATTTGCTGACGATACTTCATTAATTTTTAAGATAAATAGACGTGCATCAAATTTGGACGACGTAAATAACGCCTTACTGCAGGTCCATAGTTGGTTCACTGCTAATAATTTAGTATTAAATGGGAAAAAAACTAAATGCATAAGATTTGCTTTACCGAATGTTAAAAGTAGTGATTGTGACATAGTATTGGATAAGGAGAAATTAGAATTCGTCGATAAAACTGTTTTCTTGGGGATCACCCTCGACTCAAGGCTGCAATGGGGTCCTCATTTAACATCTCTTGCAGGACGGCTAAGTTCAGCAGCATATGCTGTGAGAAAAATCCGTCAATCTACTAATGTAGATACCGCGAGGCTAGTTTATTTCAGCTACTTTCATAGTATCATGTCTTACGGTATTTTATTGTGGGGACGGGCGGCAGATATCGAGTCTATATTTATTCTGCAGAAAAGAGCCATCAGAGCAATATATGGGCTCCGCAGGCGCGATTCTCTAAGAGAACTGTTTAAAGATATTAACATCATGACGGTACCTTGTCAATATATCTATGAAAACATCATGTACGTAAGGAAAAATCTAAGTCTTTTCAGTAAAAGAGGTGAAAGACACACTTATAGGACTAGAAATAGGGACCAATTAGTTCAACCGGGTTTCAGACTGGCTAAAGTAGACTCATCCTTCATGGGGTACTGTTTAAAATGTTACAATAAAATACCTCCCCACATACTTCAACTGAATGAAACGAAATTTAAATCTTGGGTAAAACGCACACTATGCCGCCAAGCATATTATAAATTGGGGGATTACATCGCTGACAAAAATGCTTGGCTTAGCGCTGCTCCAGCTCCACAAGGACGCATAAACTAATTGATTGGCATTCGAAAATATTGTTGGAGCTGCTGAATATTGTAAAGACTATCTTGACATTGTATAAATTCAATCTCCTAGTATTGTATAATTTCATAGCACATATGTGAGCACCTACCTTAAAGCTACCATTTACTAGGTACGTCGTTCATTGACTTGAATGTGCCCTGGCGGCAGAGAGTATGTCATGCTCACTCAATTGTCTCGCTGGTGGTGGCGTGTGTGTTGGATCATTAAGTTCCCTTCAAAATGGTTGAGCTGAATGGTGCTGATCCATGCGTCATGTTCGTGAACGGGCGCCGCCAGTAGGGACTGGTCATCTCTAAGCTGCCACGGCTTATTTTTAATTTATTTTAATTTTTGAATTGTTTTTTATCTTTACGGACGCTTTTAACGTGCACGTCTCTTTTTTTTTTCTTTTTTACATTGTTCTCACATGTTTAATTTCAAATGAATGATGTAACAGATATATTGTAACAAAATTTTGATTTAAAAGAGTGTCCGTGGAGTTTCTTGCCCGTTCTTCTCCATAGGAACCTACTACGCTTTGGAATGGGCAACAAGCTTCATTTTTTTGACTGACCGACCCCTTGACAATTCAAAAGTACCTGTAATTGGTTTATTTGAAATAAATGCTTTGAGTTTGAGTTTGAGTTTATTATTTTTAGCATCTATGGACGCTATACTATTGCGGGTTAACGGGAACGTCTTTTGTTAGTTAACATACTGTATAAGGACTGCCACTCTGTCAGCTATCATTTTCAGAACCCTGTTGGCCCCAATAACAGCAATAATAACTGTAGGTATTACCCACCAAATTATAGGAACTAAAACCGCAAAATGGACGAGATAAACGGCAACGTTTATTATTACCACAAAACAAAAACAAAACATTGATCTAACCCTTTTCGCATTTCCGAAAATACCCTTCCAAGGTCAAAATTCATTTAACAATATGAAAACTGTTTTTTGCACTTGAATGTATCATGCAAATAAAGGCCCTAGCGCGGGATGATCAGCCCTCACCCTAAGTTATTACGCGCACAGAGCGAGCATATTTGTCGAGGGTCAGTTTAGCATCGAATGGTTGCCAATTACAAGGGTTAGACACTACATTTTGTTAGAAAATAAAACAAATTATTTAAAAGACAAAAAACCGGCTGCAAAAACCAAAACCAAAAAGAGAAAAACAAGCATTGAACTTTGTTTTTTTGTAAGGTATTGCAGGCGAGGACAAACAAAAGTTACAACATATTTCAGGCTATTAGTTTGTCCCCGCCTGCAATACCTTACCCTTGGTGGGTTTTTTGTTTTTTAAATAATTTGTTTTATTCCAAGCTTTTTAGTTTTATTAATGTATATATTTGGAATTAACTCATTACTAGCTTTTATTTAATACCAATATTGTTGTAGTTTATTTTTAAAAAAAAAACCTTCCTCTCCGTTTTTTTTTGTATTTGCAGATGACATATATAAAAAAATATAGCGGCTATGTCACTCCCACAATTAAGATGAACCTAACGACATATACCTCGTATGTTAAAATCCATCAAGCCGTTTATGCTACAGAGTGTGCCAAAGAAATAGACATATATACATACAAACATACAAACATATAAACATACAAATACACAAACACATACATACTCTCGAAAAACATTACCCTCCTTCTGGGGCAGTCGGGTAATTAACATTGGAAACATACGAAAAATGCGTGCAGCGCCGCACACGAGACAGAACTGACTCTTCTTGAAAAAAAAGAGATCTAGTGTGAGAGACAGAGAGAATTTCTCTTTCTTCTCTCTCATGTAACTGAATTTCTCTAAAACGTGACGCAGCCTTGTTTCACTCTCAATTCTCGTCCAATTATAGAATTGCCGCGAGCCGCCGTAAAGTTTGACTTCAATATATCAATATCATTCCATTTTTCAGGTACTGTGTTTGAAGTAGAGAGACAGTCGCTCTTTAAAAAAAATACATAGCAAATAAAACGATACTGAGCATTAAACCAACATTATCCTTTGAGAGAGTATTTACTGTATGTAAATAATGAAAGTTATTTAATGACAGTCACCGCAAAGGAAAACTAACAAAGTTTGATTTTTCATAAAGTCCAGTCCAGCACTGATCAAATATCAGATGCATGGTGGAAATATCAAATATACTGTGTAACCAGCTTTATTTACCATTCGTGTTCGAAATACGAAATAAACTTTATTTTCTCGCTCAAAGGAGTATTGTATGTGTGCCACAGTCACACATGTATGTACTATGATTTTTGTGTATGTGTGAGTAAATCACGTTTTCGATTCTCTTCATTGCATGTTTAATTACATAATTATTTTAAAACATGCGCTGACGATTGATTGAACATTACGAATTAATGGTATGAAAAAACAGTATATCAATTTAGTTAGAACATGGATATTGAAAAAGATTCAACTATATGAAGCCATCATGCAGATATCTGTGTGAATACCTAGTTAAAACGGTTTGGTATTATCGTGATAAAAGATTAAATAAAAATGTGATTTAAGTACGATAACGACTAATTTGTCTACTAGCTCCATCTCTTTCCCCCACGAAGTAAGATTAAAATAATACTGCTGTAAGCGGTGGTGGTCCCCCCTGGATAGTGTTGAGTAACTCACCACACGTGCTAGCACAGTTGTAGCTACTCACTTGGATGAAAAGAGTCACTCACTCATTTTATTTTGGTGTGCTACCACACACCACAGTGGCACAGATTAGCTACACACAGAACATTTTGTACTTGTAAGTTTTGGACAAAGTGAGTCAGTTGATCGAGTCCCTCACTCTTTTTGTGTATTTTGATCATCGATGTCTTCGTTCACTGGTGCTAGCACAAACATACACAGACAGAAGTCGCCGCGCGTCTGCTTACTCAATTGCGAATGTGTGCCGTGTCGTGTCGCGTTGTCGTCACTGCTCACTAGTCACTACACACCACACAGCACACACGCGACTCGCGCGGTAACTCGGCGAGCACGTGACTCAATGACACACTCACAGCACATTCGTGCTCCCAAGCTACCGCAGCCTCGCCTCATTCGTGCTAGCACACTGTGCTACCACACTTTATAAAAAGAGTGCCTCGCACGATCCTCATTTTAAAAAGGTGTGCTACCCATCTCTATCCCTGGAGTCAATAGAGTTATTATCAGAAGGAAGACTAAGTGATTACCTCCTATTGAATTATTACTGCATAATCATCCTATAATGTTCGCACTGCTGGGAAACAGGCCTCTTCTCCGGGGGGTGGAAGTGGGCCGTAATCCACCACGCGGGCTCCGTGCGGGTTGATAGATGTCACATGTCTTCGAATTTTTGGTTCTAGGACATGCCGGTTTACTCACAATGTTTTCCTTCACCGTTTTGAATTATTACTGGCCTAAGGTTATTTCCAACTAAATACATTCTCTAATGTGTGAAGAAACTTTCGATTGCTATGTTTGAGGAAAATCGATTTTCTTTTCCGAAGACAGAATATTCCTCCAGACGTTGAATTATGTACTTATGTTATTTTAAGTTGCGGAAATATTGATAATATTTTATTTTCATTCTCAATCCGAAGTGACGACGGCGATTTTCGATGCGTCAACATTTTCATCGGAAAATGTCAACCGTTAAGAATGCTGTTACGAACCCTCGTATTAATCAAGTTACTTCGTTACGCCGTAGCGCTCGTAGCCTGTAGCATCGGCTACGACCGTAGACCGCTGATGTTTGAGCCGTAAATATTTTAACCATGAAATATGATTACAGCTCGAGCTGCAATCCCGACCCGAGTGTAAATGACGAACACACACACACACTTGCACAATTGCATCAAATTGTACTATTCTATCCGGGGAGTCAGTACTTTGGGGTAATTTAAAGCATTATACAACGTGCCAAACGTTATCAATGATATTATTATTGTTTTAACACTTTATCATCATCATTTCAGGCGAAAATCTACTGCTGGATATTGGCCTCTCCCAAATATTGCCATAACGACAAGTTCTGTTTTTACCCGCAACCAGCGGATTCCCGCGCACTTGAACTTGAATTAAATCAAACTGAAGTGTGTTAAACAATAACATACTTTCAATCTTTATATAAACTTTATTAATAACATTTCACCTTCTCGTTCATAAAACGTCTTGTACCTTTGATGGTGCACCTAGCTCTATTGTTCTGTTCATCCATACTAGATAATATTATAAATGTGTCGGTCTGTCGGTTTGTATGTTACCTTTTCACGCCAAAACCACTACAGTATCCCGGGGAAGGACATAGGCTATAGTTTTTACTGACATACCACGCGGGCGAAGCCGCGGGCAGAAGCCAGTTTTACATAAATAAAAGATAGATTCTCTTTAAAAATGTTTCTTAAATTCAAAGTTTCATAAACAAAGGGTATATATAAATAACCTACAATAAACTATAAATAAAACGGTTTTAATTCAAGCTTAAATAATTACAAAATTCGTCCCCCAACATGCCTTAATGAACAGTTGCAACAAAGAGGGAACATTTTAATATCCCTGCAGCCTTCGATGAAACCTGTCGATGACGTCCGCTACACAAATACTGCAGCTTTTATTAAACTACCCACACTATTGCAGTTTTTAATCCCATGACGTATTACACAAGCCGCTTTCGGCAGCAATCCCCTTGTTGAAAACAGACGAACCGATGGACACCCCTTACACGATGTATTAATTTATATTTCATTATTGAAATATGGAACAAAATGCCGGGCGACCCGAACCGTGTATGACCGGAAAATAAATAAAAAACTAAAGCACAAAGTCCGTACAGGACAATACAAAAATATTCTCTCTGAGAGCTTTTAAAAGTGCATGTTTGTTTGATTATCTAATTTCCTTTCTATTAAAACAAAGTGCTCTTTTAGTTCGTTTATTTATTTCCCTTTGCTTCGACGAAAACAGCACATTTTTTGTGCATTTTGTTTTTAAGAGGACAAAGCCAATAGAATTTCTTTGTTTTATATACTCTTCTTTCATACTTACTTCTTACTTACTTTGTTTTTTATAGGTGTTTTGTCAGTGGTGACCAGAAAAATTGTATTCCTAAATATTATTAGTTATTACAATTATTATTTATAAAAAAATTGATAACTTCTAATTTAGGATTTAATTGTATAATTTCATCTTCTAAAATTGAAACTAATTATTGAGGGTAATCTAATAATCATGGCCAGGTTTATTTTCAGTGGGGTGCAAAGCGAGCTCGATCATTTTTGTAGTTCACCTCGGATATGTTAGGTTAACGTTTGTTTTTTCATTCTTAGTCGACTTATGCAGAAAAGCTTAAGAGGAAATAGGGTCGGTCCCCTCTCCATACAAACGCCTGTTTTCTCTGGTTTATGACCTTAGAGCAATGACTTTTTACAGTAAAATAAATATAAACTAGTTCTATGCCCCTATGTTTTCCGTTTTGATGATACATTATCTGTAGAAGCCCTCAGAAAATGCTCAAAATTGCCTGTTTAGACCGATGTAATCAGAGGCCTTTTGTACAAATTTGACAACTATTAATGAAAAAAGAAAAACATAGAGGCACACTAAATATCCCTCTTATTCAATTTATAAAATATCTTTCAAATTGATAATATTGGAGGAGGAAATAGACGAGATCTGAACCTCGAATTATGACTTTTTGTAACAAATAAGGAAATGTAGGAATTAAGAGCGAGCGAAGAATTTTTTCTCGAAATTTTACGCGGACGTAGTCGCGGTGAAGCGGCTAGTAAATAAATAAATGAAAAATGTTACAAAAACTGGTACCTTCTCTCTTAGCTGACATAATAAAGTTAGTTTTCGATGTAAAGTATTTTTTACCGTAGGTAAATTAGATTAAAGGTAAATAAAATTATTGGAGGGATTTTATTTTTATACGCTAAGTATAAAAATAAAATACCTCCAATAATTTAATTTCCCGATAACTTCCCTCAACAACAAACCCTGACAGAAAGCTCTTCAAATGGAAATATTCGTAATATTTGAGCTTCGTATATTTTTTTACATAGTTGTGTTATCGAGGGAGATAACCCCTTATCTCCCAGGGTTTCAACGCTCCCGCGTTGAAACCCTCTCGCTGACTGGAACCAGGATCACAGCGACACGGGTGTTAGCCTGTTGCATCCCAGGCAGAGCTGTACAGACCGACTAAGTTTTAACTGGATTTTATATAACTTGATGTAGTGAGTTTATGGCATAGTTTGGATATAATGGACTGCTGAATAATGATTTGAATCTAGGTGATCGTTATTAATATTGCACCTAGTCCCACTAAATTATACACAGGTTCTCTCAGGCAAGCTGGTGCCCAAGACACGCACAGGACTTTTCGGATTCATGTGCGAATTGTATAATTATCACTTGCTTCAAAAGTGGTGAAGGAAAACATCGTGAGGAATATTGTTGACATGAAAATGCTAGATCTGAAAAAAAACTGACACTTGCCTACCTTTGATAATTTTATCAAATAATTTTCTCTAATATATCCACGTCATACACGAGACTAGCTTTCTAAGAACTTACTTAGGTACCTTATAATGATAAACTTAAGAGGAAATAGGGTCGGCCTTTTCTCCATACAAAAAGTAATAATTCGAGGTTCGGCTCTCTTCTATTTCCTCCTCCAATATTGAACCAATTTGAAAGATATTTTATAAATTGAATAAGAAGGATATTTAATGTGCCGCTGTGTTTTTTTTTTTCATAAATAGTTGTGATAATAGACCGCTGTCATCATAGGCCTATTGCCTATGATGACAGCGGTCTAAACAGGCAATTTTGAGCATTTTCTGAGGGTTCTATTGCTTCTACAGATAATATATCATCAAAGCGGAAAAGAGAAGGGACATAGAACTACTTGATATTTATTTTACTGTAAAAAATCATTGCTCTTAGGTCATAAACCAGAGAGACAACAGGCTAGAGCGTTTGTATGGAGAGGGGACCGACAGTATTTTCTCTTAACTAACTACAAATATCTGAGTATTATTTTAATAAAGTAAGTATGTAAAGTCAAAAATCAAATCAAGTATCAAAATTAATTTGCGAACCGTACGCTAATACCTCACAAAAATAATAAAAACACTGCCAAGCACCGGCTGAACACTGCGTGCACTGTGCATTCAGTAGGAAAACACATCGTTCAAATCTTGCCAGGCCGCGATGCACCCGCCACCCGCCCGTATCTATGGCAACGAGCTCGAGGCATCCCGGCTGCCCGGGACCTAGACCACAAAATAGATAGACGTACAGAAGGTCGACCCTACACAAAACCTACACAACATGCGAAAACGCACTCACGACATCCGCGTCTACGTACAGCGAGTGCTAGCGTACTCGCGACTACAGTCCTACGTCGTGCAGCGTCGAGAGAATGCATTGACAGCTGTCATAATTGATGTAATAAGGATCAAATTTGCAAAACACATATTGGTTAGTATGAAACTTACAGGTGTCGAACGAGTCGTTATTACACTGACTCTTTTGGCGCTCGAATGAAGTTGACAGGGGGGCGCTGTTGGTAAACATTTGTGCAACATTGTAAACATCGCGTCCGATGGAAGATCGAGCTAGCGACGCCCTCTGGCCTTAAATGTGGTGAGAGACAGGGGCAGCATGGAAGCATGTCCCTGGCACTATGGATGGGCTATCGGATAAACTCAACCAAAGGTGTAGACAGTTCGATTAACGGCAGTCTAGTAAACCATTAATTTCATAAGCAGATGATATGGTTCTTTCAGCTCCATTGATATCAGCGATGAGAAAACTATTTGTTGTGTGTGAATATTACAGTCAAGACCTCAATATGATGTACAACCCGGAAAATCAGTGTACATGGTGTCAGAAAACCCGAACAACTGGTCGGATCTGAAGGTGGTAAATCATTGAATGAATTCTCCCGCTTTGGGCGGAACGGGCGGGCGTGTCAGACTTTTACTGACTAAAACCCACCCGTGTTCCTTCAGTTGCCTGTTGCCAAGGGCCCCGGTATCCCTTTCGGAGTTTCCCGTAGCCCTGGAGCTGGTCAGATCTGCCGCCACTTCGACTTTAAAGTCGACGAGGTCAAATACTTGGGGGATAAAGAAAGAGAGCCAAGAGCCATATATATCGGCAACACGTTAGCTACGGTTTAGCCGCTGTAGCGACGTTGTGCAGGCCCAGCTATTTACCAGCTACTGCACAAGCGTCACAGTCGAGTTGTGGATGAACTACACCAAGGCTGCACTGAAATACGTTCGAGTGCAGTACAAAGACGCGTGGAGCGCGATGTTTCGAATTCCGAGCGCAAGCGCCATATTCGCCGTGGGCCGCGCACGCGCTTGAGCCGGTCGACCGGCAGTGTTGCCGTTTTAGTGACTTTGACACTAGATCTAGTGAGTTTTTGCTGTTCATGGTGACATTTTTTTTAATGATATAGTGACAAAAAAGTATTTGGTGACTTTTAACAACTTTTTCATGATTAACAACAAAAACTCTGAATTCAAAACTGTTTTTATGGAACCAGCTAAAAATTAAAAAAAAAAACCTGCATAATTAGTTTTACCTAGTGAAGTTTTGTCCCAAATGACGAAAACCGTTTTAAACATAAATAAGAAAACTGTGCCGCAAGCTTCGACTTCCACTGCAACTACAGAGAAACCGTCCACTGTCACCACGCTGGACGAAGATAAGATTTAATTCAACTAATGATTTTTTAAACACAGAGTTTTTGATTAATTCAAATTGAACGGTGTATTTTCTTCATTGATTTTTCATATTTGTTTTTAATTATCCTAAAAACCGTAATTTTGTTGTTGAAGATTGATTAATAAATAATTTAGTGACTTCTTCTAGTGACTTCTTGAATTTATTTTTTCCCCCAATCTAGTGACAGCATAGAAATATAAAAAACAGGAGAAGTGGCATGGGGGCGTGTCTGTGTCCGCGCCGCATGTCCGAAATGCTCATGCACTTGGCAAATGGCCGTCTCCGCGAACTAGTGCGCTTTCGACCGTGATCGTGAAAACTTATAAGAATTCCGAGTTGTTATGTGGTTTCTTGCAAAAACCGAAGCCAAATCAAAAACTTTGTGAATAATGGAATCACTTGCCATATGTACCTAAGTACAAATATTTCTCAGTATTTTTCTTTAAAATCATGAAAAACAACAAATCGAAAAACATTTCTTGGTTTTATTATGATAGTTTTGTTTTCAAATATCACAGCGACTGTATTATTTTTGCACTAAATACATTGCTCCTTAACCACTACCTAAATATTATTTCGCTGTGACTTGACAAGCAATGTAAAAATCGCAAAACGATATTACAACTGTACGAATGCATCGGTGGTACGGCCGCTGTGTCTTGCGCCGAGCTAGTGATGTGCTTGTGCAGATCCACTAACGTAGGCTATCGACAACAATCGATGTCGATTAGCGAATAAATTCTTCAATCTGTAAATCGTTTTACGTGGTTGGAAAATCGATATGAAATAATTATTTTTACTTATTTTGATTATTTTACAGCAAAAACTTATTATTTTACAAATGCATAAACAACAATCGTAAAGTAAGTTAATAAAATTTTATGTAAATGTCGGCGGAGTGTTATTGGGTTTGAATTATCGTATCTTAACCTGTCATAGCCTATTGAAACGGTAGATATTGTTGAACCCTGTTAAGATGAGGGAACCAGTTAGGTGGCCTGCCTGTGGCATCAATCCATTCCTTCTTTAAATTCGCATCTTTTGGGAAGCTGAAAGGTAGGTACAATAACAGCGTATTTATCATTTAAATATTATCCTAAGCAGTAACATCGATACCCCACCATCCACTAAGCAGGCAATATGCTTTTGTTATTAAAAAATGCCTAGTTAATAAAGAAATAGCAAATATGTATATGAAAACAAACACACACCCATGCATAACAAATAAATACCTAGTATGAATATTTTGACTTATTTTTATCAAAAGTCACTAATATTATTATCTTAACCATGCAGATTAGTATAACACATTCGAAGCTTTTGAAAACCTTAACGGAAGTAAAATACCAAAACCATAAAAAAGTAAGAGATTAAGCTTAAATAATGCGAGGATAGAGCTTAAACCAACTTAACCGGATTTTTTCGTTGTTTTAATTTTTTATATTTTTTTAGCTACTAATTGTTATTTTTATTATACTTAATATTCTTTGGACTTATCGTTTTTTATTTACTTTATTTTATGGACACCAAAAATAGTTTAGTACAATAAAAAAGATAAGTTAAGACTTCGCATAATCATGTTTTTCTCTTCTTGTTCTCACACACTATTGTCTACATTTCTTTCTCATTTCTCCTTTTCGCAGGTCTGCTGGAAGAAATTTCTTAAGAAATAAGCAGTACCTTTGTACTCGTATCATAATTATGTCATATCTCTTTGTATTTTACTGTGTGTACATAAATAATAAATAAATAAATAAAAAAATCGATAACTTTCCGATTTAGTCAATCACTAGCGTATATGGAAAATAAATGGCTTTTGCACAGCACATCGATAGCGACCATTGCTTTTGTGTGAGTAAGTTGTACGGTGCGCGTTAAATGCGCGCTGTGCTAGATGTTATAAGGTCTATAATTGATTGTGTAGTACGTTCTGATTTATGAAATGTGGGTGTGTGCGCGACTGCGTATCTATTGCTCTTACTGAACTGCATGTGTAGTAGTTGGCGCGGAGTGAGGATGTTTTGGAGACAGTGGGTTCTAATACATTTTCAACTACCGAGCATATCTCATTCTTTCTTATATCTATGAGTGACAGTTTAGTAAAAGTTTGGTGAGTTTATTTTTTCCTAAGCGGCAACACTGTCGGCCGACACACGCACCGACAGACATCGATCGGCTAATTCTTTGATAGCCGAGAATGGAACCATAGCCCTCTATATATAAGGTGGTAAAGGTGGCAGTCCTACCACATTGTGACAGTACTTTAATGTGAATGTGTAATATTTATCGGCGCTCCATCTAGCTGTGGCACACGATTCGCTTGCTGATACGCAGGCTCCACTCCAAGACTCCTCTGCTCCACCGGCCACCGGTCATCATCGATCCTTCGACAAACATGGCCAGCCCACTGCCACTAGATGACGCTAGATAGACCGACGACCTTAAAAAGGTGCCTGGGGCAGACTGGATCATGAACAGGGTGTTGTGGTGCAGCCTGGGAGAGGCCTATGTCAAGCAATGTTTGCGATAGGAGTTGATTAATTAATTGAGCAGTGGTGGCCCAGAGGTAACGGCCGCGACTTACATGTTGTAGGTCGTAGGTTCGAACCCTGACAAGCGCTTTACTTTGTGTAAATTATTTCATCATCACTGCTCTCAAAATGGTGAAGGAAAACATCGTGAGGAAACCGGCATGTCCTAGAATCAAAAAATTCGAAGACAAGTGACATCTACCAACCCGCACTGGGCCCGCGTGGTGGATTACGGCCCACTCCCTCTCACAGAGAGGAGGCCTGTGTCCCAGCAGTGGGAACATTATAGGCTGATTATGCAATTAATTGATTGCGCTCTTTTAGTAGCTCAGTGGATCCAGGGGGGCAATTCCCACATTTTTAATAATGTCTTATTCGTATTCTATTCTCGGTCTCTGTCTCCATCTGACATTGATTGTCGCATATGAGATTGTTACTGGATTTTGAACGAGCCTTCTGTACCTATCTATTCTATGCCACGATACACCCACCATCCGCTCGTAGCCATAGCAACAGCTGAGCTCGGCGCATCCCGGCTGCCCGGGATTTGAATGCGCTCATAGTTTACTCAATAATCTATCTACCTGAAGGATGTCGACAGTATCGATTGTAAAGGGAATATAGTTATGTTTTGTGATGTATGTGCATGCGTCTATTTTACACATACATACATAAACACACGCCTTCTCCCCATGGGGGTAGGCAGAAACTATAGAACGCCACCTGCTACGATCCTTAAATACTCCTTTTGCCTCGTTTACGTTCATACATCTGGTCATACACACACGCCGGTTGCGAGTACTGCGCACATGACCTTTCTGAAGAACACCACCAATAAGGTCGTTCCCTCCCTGCATTTCCACTAACACGCGTCCGGTCCGTCCAGCGGCCGGCGAGCGCTTCTTCCAAGGTGGTCCTTGGAAGAAGCGCTCACCGGCCGCAGTCGCGGCACACTTTCTTTTGTGTAATTTTAAATGTCATGTAAAAGTAGCAGTGATAACGATTTCGTTGCTGACTGTACCTAATAAAAAGTACCTACCAACTTCTTATATTCTTCTTGAAGGTTAATTATTCTTGTTAAGCATTTACATTCGTATTGTGTTGCATATTTCTAGCACTTTTAAGCAACCATCTCACTGAGATAATACCATGTACTTCTAATTTTGTAGGCCACATCTAGTAAGTACAAAGATCAGCAAGTCTGCTGTCTGTTATATCTTAAGATATTACGTTTTTCCGTAATATTGTTACACTTTTGGGTAGTATACCATGCCCAGGTACGCCTAATAACTCTTTGCGCCACATACGCAAGGCTATAATTTCTAAAGTAATTAAATTTCCGAATCTCTCTATAGCGTACGGAGGAGTACGTATTGCGTACATTTATTTAGTGAATACCAAATCCAGGTGCGCCTATTGGTTTACAAGAACCGTGGTGGCGCGGCCAGGGAGTATACTCCCCAGCCGCGCCACATACGTAAGGCTATCATTTATAAAGTAATTAAATTTCGCGGCACACTTTCTTTTGTGTAATTTTAAATGTCATGTAAAAGTAGCAGTGATAACGATTTCGTTGCTGACTGTACCTAATAAAAAGTACCTACCAACTTCTTATATTCTTCTTGAAGGTTAATTATTCTTGTTAAGCATTTACATTCGTATTGTGTTGCATATTTCTAGCACTTTTAAGCAACCATCTCACTGAGATAATACCATGTACTTCTAATTTTGTAGGCCACATCTAGTAAGTACAAAGATCAGCAAGTCTGCTGTCTGTTATATCTTAAGATATTACGTTTTTCCGTAATATTGTTACACTTTTGGGTAGTATACCATGCCCAGGTACGCCTAATAACTCTTTGCGCCACATACGCAAGGCTATAATTTCTAAAGTAATTAAATTTCCGAATCTCTCTATAGCGTACGGAGGAGTACGTATTGCGTACATTTATTTAGTGAATACCAAATCCAGGTGCGCCTATTGGTTTACAAGAACCGTGGTGGCGCGGCCAGGGAGTATACTCCCCAGCCGCGCCACATACGTAAGGCTATCATTTATAAAGTAATTAAATTTCCGAATCTCTCTATAGCGTACGGAGGAGTACGTATTGCGTACATTTATTTAGTGTATACCATGTCCAGGTGCGCCCAATAGTTTACAAGAACCATGGTGGCGCGGCCAGGGAGTATACTCCCCAGCCACGCCACATAATACCAGGAGGCTTAAAACAGCCACTTTGGGAGAATCATAATATGAAAATTTTATGAATCATCTTATAATGTCACAAACTGACAATTCATAATAAGATCAGCGTGCGATTCATATCCTACTAATATTATAAATGTGAAAGTTTGTGTGTTTGTTACTCAATCACGCAAAAACGGCTGAATGGATTTGGATGAAATTTGGCAAACAGATAGTTTATAACCTGGATTAACATATAGGATACTTTTTATCCCGATATTCCCACGGGACCGAGACTTACGCGGGTGGAATCGCGGGGCGCAGCTAGTTACGAAATAATTCATCTGTTTGACAGTTTTCTATGGAGACTCGTAATATGGTCCACATAATATGAATTGCTGTTGTGTCAAATTAGAGGAATTGCTACTGACAGCTGGAAATTCGGGAAATGAATTGCTATTAGAGGAATTGCGAATGTGGCCGTTTTAGGCCCCCAGTACTTTACATGGATCGATACTTTATAATGATAAAGATACTAGTGATTTGATATTGAGAAAATTAGTGCTAAAGTTTTAGTAAAGCGGAGGTGCAGATCAACGCTGTGCGGGTACATAGCACAGCATCAAGCCTTCTGGTCACAGTCCTGACTTCCAGCTGCTGACTATTTCTGAGGGCCTAGACAAGTGACAATCGCTTCGAAAGCGTTTCGTGTTTTAACATAAGCTTTTCGATAGCTTATGTCAGTCCTATACATTTTTGCCTTTTCCATCATCGTTATCGCTGATAGAATGTCACTTTGTCTAGGGCCTCTGTGCTCTTAATTATACATAGATCTCGCGCAAAACGCAGGGTTTAACAAACACGAGAAAAAGTAGATGCGGTGATGACGAAGATGCTTAGAATATATGTATGTAGTTGCGTTGTTGAATATAAATCAATAATATTTTGATATAAGTATTATAATTTGTACTTGTAGACTAACCTTGGCTGCAACACCCAGCCCATTTCTTCGCTTATCCTGTGGGAAATGCGGCTTCAGTTCGTAAGACTGTAAGCTTTTAAAAACGCACGGTCGCTTATGGAAAATGCGCCTGATGTGTGACTCCGCGGCCGGCGATGCTGAGAACAGCTACTGCTGTGCTCTCTACGCTGATTCGGCGTCTGCACGTTGTGCGAGGAATGAAAATAACTTCCACAGGCGGAATCCACTCTTTTTGCATAATTTCACCACACAAACACAAAATTATTTATAACACTGTTCCTGTATAAGTTTTTATTTCATGAATATTGGATTTCAAGATGATTTCAAGGACAAAATCGAAATAAAATGAGAAATATGAAACTGCAGAAGCTAAAATTTTTCGTGACTGTTAAGTCAACAAATAAACTCATGTTTATCGTCAGTTTTGACGGTTGCTTAGGTACGGGAATACCAATTTTATTTTCAGTGTCAACTCGACAATTTTACAGAATACCGTTTCAGTACATTTCTTATTTTCATTCTATTCGCAAACACATCGCACCAAACGTCAACTTTGACTTAGTTTTTTTGGTTTATAGAATACCTTTTGTGACATTTTGGAACTTTTGCGGCCATGCGACTTGAATTTGAACGTTTTTTAAGTTAGAGAATTGGCCTTCTGTTTTGTTTTAGGTACTAATTATAATTTATGCGAGTCAATTTATCTTTGTTAAATGCACGTGTTTCTTTGTCAAATAAACCACGTTTTCTTTCTTTTTGTTAAGGTGTATAGCACACTTATATTGCGTTTCAGTCCCATGTAAAAGAGTGCAAGCCTATTTCCGTAAGACGGGTACAAATTCATACTCCAGGCTGCTACTTAAAAACACTGCCCGACCTGGCGACCTAGCGATCCAGCGACCTGGCGACCTGGCGACCTGGCTGCCCTATTCTCAGTGTTACACGACCAAAGAGGCAGTCATCGTATCGAATTATTGAATGTTATGCTTATGATGTACCTCAATCAGTGACCCGAGAGTTGCCTTAGAATGGAGACCTGCAAGATGAGAGGTAGATTGACGACAGAAAACTGAGACCTCACTGAACTGAGGATATTATATTACGACTAAATTATGTAAGTAGCATAATCAGCCTATAATATTCCCACTGCTGGGACACAGGCCACCTCTTTCTGTGAGAGGGAGTGGGCCGTAATCCACCACGCGGGCCCAGTGCGGGTTGGTGGATGTCACAAGTCCTCGATGTTTTTTGTTCTAGGACATGCCGGTTTCCTCTCGATGTTTTCCTGCACCGTTTTGAGAGCAGTTGTGATGAAATAATTTACACAAAGTAAAGTGCCTGCTTGGGTTCGAACCCATGACCTGTAAGCCGACTCGTAAGTCGTCGCCGTTATCACTGGACCACCATTGCTCGCAATTATGTGAGTACTTTCAGGTTTTATGCCATACGCAACCTCATGTGATTCAGGCTAGCTAGTGCGTAGCCGTGAGTTTCGAACGTTCCAACAATTTACTTCAAATAGTTTAGTAGTGTCATTTTGTTTAGGGATAGTCAGTTATAGACTGAGCTTCCGAAATGTGTACGCGTCTCTTATAATCAATAAACCCTCTAAAAACCTCCTCCTCTTTGTAATCCTCCTCCACAAACCCTCACACGTATAGCTAACGCTCCTAAAGCGTTACAGTACCTAGTTGTAATTCTTGGTCGAGTTTTAGTTTAGTGACAACTGTTTGGTGGAGTTTCATCAGTTGAGTGTAATGCGGTCATCCTTAAAGGATATCATAAGTACTTAGTATGTTGTTGGAAGAAACGGCGACACCCTGCCGTCGCCGCCTGCTCCTATCTCGTCTCCCGGCGCTCGGATCCTGATGTAATCCATGATACATTTTAGTAACTGTTAAAACTTTTATATGCCTACGTTTCCTAAGAGTAGCGGATTTCTGGTAACTTTCGCTTAAATGTCAGCCGCGTCTGATAGAGACAGGAGCCAACCCCAATATTGTCATTGGTGATGATAATAATTTGGTGAATGTTGTAGAGTCGAACAGGGTCCGAATCATAATCATTTAAGCGGAGGGTAAGTTGACTCAAAGTCCAAAATCGCTCGACACTTTACATGACGCTTATACATTTATGCCAAAAACCAATTAGCCTGCTTACTATCAAATATTAAGTGCATGGTTGGTTGACATCCGGTTAGACTGGAAGTTTACCATCATTGTTGGGAAAAGGCTAAGCAGATTGATTGGTTGGTGGCCTGCATGGTAAGTTGAGTGCATGGTTAGTAAAGTGCCTGGTTAGTTGAGTGCATGGTTAGTAAAGTGCCTGGTTAGTTGAGTGCATGGCTTGAGGATGACGTTGCGCGTTCAATTTCTGACCCAAGTTTACTTGTGTGTGCATCTTTGCCTCTGGTCTTGTCCGGATAGTGAGTAAAACCATAGACACTACTAAACATGCATATTGTTATGACTATTTTGTGATAAAATCAGTATTCGCGTTAGTGGATATCGCCGGCCGGTAATATGACACAGTCGCTTTGCTGGCCCAGCTCGATCAAAGCATTTGGGATACTTGTTCAAACACGGTTTGTTTAGGTTGTTATTTTAACCTTAATAGGGACATTCAAAATAAAACAACGACACATTTTTTTTTTGTTTATTTTATAGTTTTTACAGTTTTTTTTTGGATTTTTGTAGGTTTTAAATTTTTTTTTGTCCTTAAAGTTACGAATATACATTGTTACTATCCCAACAAATGTGTTTAAATACTAAAAACTAAATTCGTATTTTTAAAGCCTCCTTAAGAAATAGGCCAACAGCAACAACAGACAACAGTTAGGCCGCAAACACACTGGTGCCTCGCTGAGCACCTAGTGTCTAGCGAGACATTTAAAAAAAAGAAGGGGCGCACTAGGTGCCCATGCCAACAAGATGCCAACCATAAATTACGTCACACTTTGAGGGGGAGGGAGGGGGGTCAAGAAAGTGTGACATCGTGTGACAACGAGTGGGGACGAAATTTTTAAATAACTCGTGTGATGTAATTTATGGAAGTCCTCCAAGCCAGCAGCTGGATGTGGCTAGACAATAAGCTCTAAGCTGGACGCCAGCTGTGCGCACAGCCTACAGTCACGAGCAAAAATATGTATACACTCAACAAAATTCAATAACGTTTTTCTCGTGGAAAAATGATTGTAACTTTGAGATGATACCTATTTCATAATAATAGGGGTTCAAAAATACTATGTTCGTTACATCATAAAGTTACAATCAATACAGCAGGAGACAAACTTTTTACAAAAAAAAAACCGACTTCCAAAAAAACACTAAAAACGTGAAAAATAACTTTAATTTCGAGTCGGTGTCTTTGCTTTGCAATTTTCGTTTTTTGCCACGTAAAAAGTTTTTATTTTCCACTTTTTAGTTGTGGTACCTACCCCACACAAATTCGAATACCACTACCTGCTATGTATATAACAGTGAAGGAGTCAAACAATATATCGTCTACATACACTAAGTGGGAAAAATACAGAATTATTGAAGCTAACTCAAAAACTACGCAAGCAAAGTTAATAAAATTTATATGGGACCACCTCTGAAGCATGACCTACCAAACAAAAAAAAAGAATCATCAAAATCGACTCATAATTGGCGGAGTAATCGCGTAACATAAACAAAAAAAAAACAAAAAAAAATACAGACGAATTGAGAACCTCCTCCTTTTTGAAGAAATCGGTTAAAAATCACTTTTAAAAGTTGCTAAGTGTATACATATTAGTGCTCGTGACTGTACACTAGCCTTAAAAATATAACCCATTTACAATATGTACACAACTTATGAATGGGCTACTTATTACCTTAATTATAATTGAAGCTTTAGTTGTTTTGCATTCTGCACCCAAGTGCCTACTACTACATATTACAAAGAATACGACTGTATTAAACACTATTCTAATACAAGCCTTACTAACACTAGAGGACACCTAAATGTAATCTATACTAATATTATAAAGCTGAAGAGTTTTTTTGTTTGTTTGAACGCGCTAATCTCAGGAACTACTGGTTGGAATTGAAAAATTCTTTTTGTGTTGGATAGTCCATTTATCGAGGAAGGCTATAGGCTATATAACATCACGCTATAACCAATAGGAGCGGAGCATAAATGAAAAATGTTGCCAAAACGGGAGAAATTATTCCTTTTCGACAGTTTCCGTTGCGTGCGCTGCGTAAACGGTTTAAGTTACGCAAATATCATGTATCATGGAATTGTTTCTCTTTAAAAGTTCTAAAAAAAAGTCCGGGACAGCATACGTCTATCTTTTAAGATTGACTCACTATAACCTTTTTTTATGGTAATCAAATTTGTTCGAAATTAATGCATTATTTGCGAAGGAGTTTTATCAACATAATATTAATACTTATTTAAATAAATAGAACTTTAAACATCAAGGGTATTTATGTAGCAGTAAAATACTTTTTAATTCATTCGAATCGGACATTTAATTTCGAAGTTATCACGAGTACACAAATGCAATACGCGAACCGTTCGACGACGGCGCCGCGCCGCCGTCACCGCGACGTTCCCTATGAATGAGACATAGGATACGTTTTATCCCTATATTCCCACGGGATCGAGACCTACGCGGGTGAAACCGCGGGGCACAGCTAGTGCCTAAATATTATTGCACCATTGGATTTTCAACTCTCGGCGCTTAACCGAGCGTTAAAAATCCAGCAGCGCGCTTTTACCAAAGTGAGAGCAGATACATAAAGGGTGTTAGGGTAAACACCGTTATCCTTGAAACCAGTGGTTTGGTTTCATTTATAGAACGTAAAATCAATGGAAAATAACCTTTTTTTTTTAAAGAACATCTACGTAACATAAGCTTATTTCAGCTAGCGAGCACGGTGTCTGATAGAAACTTTTTTAAATCTTTAAATGAAACGAAGGTTTTTTTTTATTGTTACTTGGTCATTTATTTTTATATTTAAGTCAACTACCCATGGTTTGAGTGACAACGGTGTTTACCCTTACACCCTGTATATCTGTATATAGATTTATATAGAATGAAATCGTATGAGTGAGTTTCATCCTATGTAAATGTTGAATATTCTGCCATAAAAAATAATCATAATAATAATCATCACCAACTATATCCTTCATGACCACCCGAGGAAAAGGAAAAGATTATTCCTCAATAGGCAGAAGACAAATGCTCAAAGTGATATTTTTAACTATATATTTTATATTATGTACATATTTAATGGCATAAGTAGAACCCGACGGCCCACCTGACGTTACGTGGTTACCGCCGCATATCGACACTGCAATGCGAGTGGTATCACAGGGCTTATTGATTGATTCGCACGAATTCAAACACCCGAAACAGGCGAAACGACTTTTTTTTTTTTTTTTAATTAAATAAATCAGTAATACAAAATAAAAATGATAATTTTAAAGTATCGTTTCGCCCGTTTCAGGCGAGTAAGTTCGTGCGAATCAAACAATAAGCCCACCGCAGATACGTTGCCATCTTGGAGGCAGAGCTGATATAACTGAAGTGCCTGTAATCACACCGGCAACCGTTCACAAAGACCTCTACTACTCTTTGATATTATATATCTATTCGCGTCTATGTATCTATTACTAGCTTCCGTCCGCGGCTTCGCCCGCGTGGTATGTCGATAAAAAGTAGCCTATGATAAAAAGTAGCCTTCCCCGAGATGAATTTTTGAAAATCCCTGTTATACATTATTACCTGATACTAACATTGATTTTCGAGTTAATTAAACCGTGCGTTAAAATTCTTCTATACAATCTTTGACACCCCCCAATCCTCGTTTAGGGGGTAATTTATAAAAACTAAAAATGACAAACTTTATTATTTACTTAGATAAGTATTTGTGGGAAGTTTAAAGTCTATTAACTGAAGCAATAAGATTATTCCCCCTTTTCACCCCCGTATAGGTCGAATTTCCAAAAACCCTTTCTTAGTGGACGTCTAGATCCTAATTACTATCTATGTGCCAAATTTCAGCCCAAGCCGTTCAGTGGTTTAATCTGTGACGTAGACTACCCATTTTCACCGTTATTTCATTTTTACCGTTAGGGGTAGATTTTTGAAAAACCCTGATACACATTATTCTTTATTTTTGGTTTTAAGTATAAATACTGAGTTTCGAGTTAATCGAACAGCGCGTTAAAATTCTTCTATACAAACTTTTAGACACCCCAGTCCCAGTCCCCAATCCCCGTTTAGGGGGTAGTTTATAAAAAATAAAAATGAAAATCTTTATCATTTACTATAAGTATTCGTGCCAAGTTTCAAGTCTATTAACTCGAGGAATAAGATTTTTCATACAAACGAAATTCCCCCTTTTACCTCTTTTAAGGTCGAATTCCCAAAAACCCTTTCTTTTCTACAGACTGACCAGACTTATAGGAACAGTATCTAAGTATCTGGAAGTATTTGCGTGATGCTGGAACATACATTCAGACAAACAAATAGACAGACCAAACGAACAGACAAAAATTCTGAAAACCATATTTTCGGTATTAGAATCGTTTCCAGACCTCGCAGCAAATAATTGATATAAAAAATATTCATTGTACAGTTTTGATTTCGATACGATTTTATTATACCTACCTATCTATAGATATAGATAATAATTATGATTAGTACCTACTTTATAGCTTGTCCACACTGAAATTACGCGCCCCACTACCGCATTTTACGTACACGGCGAGGCGTCGCGGCTTGTACGTAATAAACGGGTAGTCGGTCGCGTCATTTCAGAGTGGATCAGCTTTACCCTGTATTTTATCCGTTCCAAAGTTCCTATAACCCTACCATTAAGTACTAAGACAGAAAGGGCAATCGAAGAAAAAAAATGTCACCAATACGCGGAAAGATGAGCAACATGTAATGATTGAACATAATATAAAGTTGATAATTACATTTTTGGGACTGTTATGAAAATGTTGCTAAGACTTTGGTGATTATACAGCGCGTAACAACATTAACGGTGATTAACGCGTGTCTTGAAATTTTGTTCAGAATTTATTACAAAATAATAAAATACCTACATATTTGAATTTCGCGCCAGTGTTTATTTTGGTTGCCAATGGTGCCAATTCTGTTGTTCACAAACTAAATTAAATTTAAGTTCAGTGCATCTTTTTCTTTCTTTTTCATTATGAAAAGGACAGAAGATAAATTTTAGTTTAGTCCTGTCAAATTAATCAGCGCCTGACATAAATTGACGTAATTTTAGTAGGCAACTTTTTAATCGCGTCTAAACTTGTTTGGTGTAGTGACAGTTTGACAGGACTAAACTAAAATTTATCTTCTGTCCTTTTCTTAATGAAATAGAAAGAAAAAGATGCACTGAACTTAAATTTAGTTTAGTTTGTGAACAAGGGAATCGGCACCAATATATTATATTTAGTAAGGAAATGCGAAATTATTAAGCCCAGTAGGTAGCTTAATATTATGTTCTATTCGAGCTTATTGAAGAAATCCAAATTGTATTAGTCGTATTTTTTTTTAAATTAAATTATGTTGTCATTCGACAGTTACTTTAAAATTATTTTGTACCTATCTATTGTTTTATTCTGTCACAGCCCGCCTATGGTTTATTAATGCATATAAATGTACAAATGTAAAATACTTAAGAAGTAATTATGGCTTATTCGTCGATTCGCACGAATTTACTCGCCCGAAACGGGCGAATCGGCACTCATAAATACCATTTTTTTTTCTGTAGGCGAGTCGCAATAAATTAATTTATTTGTGGGCGAATCGACAACTGCCGCAATACATACCAATTAGGCAATTGGCACAGTTTGAATTGTATGCAATAAAGTTAATAAAAAGTACACAAGGCTACATTTACCAATCATTTTGTATTAGTTTATATTTTATTCAGCAAATGGGTAAATATAAAAGAATATTTAAAATGTCTATTCGTCCATAAATAAAACAAAATCGTGCGAATCGCCTACAGAAAAAATAGTATTGTTTAAATTGTCGATTCGCCAGTTTCGGGCGAGTAAATTCGTGCGAATCGACCAATAAGCCGTAATTATCATTAAATACCTATTTAAGATACACCACTTACTTATTATTATGAACATACCTATGTACAACTAATTTGAAGTCAAGAATATTATGGACATTTTTAGGATATCACCACTGAGTTCTTTTAAGAGTTGCGTACCAGAATAAGCAAGCACGGGAGTTATTTGAATTATTGTAAGAAAATTGTTATCAATTATACTAGCTTATTGTTGCACGGATTCTACAATAATATGTGTATGTGAATAAAAGAATATGGGTAATCTATAGTTATTAAGTATGTTTTTTTTTTCACTTTTGCAAAACCAACCGTATGTTTATCGCATAAAAATATAAAAAAATTGTTCCTCAGCAAAATATAAATAAAATACAGAACTCCCATTCCGATCTTATAACGAGTTTAACTCGCACTATAGACGAACTATGATTATAATAATTATTTTAAATATTAACCTAACCTAGCTACTTTATTTAAATTCAAATTAATTAAAAATTAAATAAAATAGCTAATAATAATTTCCACAATACATTATGCCAAATAATAACGTTCAATCAATAAGGTTACTCTTTGGAAAAATTGAAAGATAGATAGGTACTTTTAATTAATATTATACAACTCTAATTGATGTCCTGAATTAAATATGTAACATTTTCTTATAATGTATACTATCCTAAGTATGACTAACTGTATAAGTACTGTTTTAAGTAAACTAACTGTGAGTTTCACTCACGCCTAAGGATAGTTTAATAATAATCCGTACAATGACACCCAATTATATATTATTTGTACCAATTTAGTTAGAAATAACATGTTTCATGTTTTTCTCAAAGATTCTAATACATAATTAAAAGACTAATGTACGTGCGGCTTAAGAATTAAAGTTTTAGGTATTATTAATTCACTGAAAAAAAACTGGTTCTAGCTGTCAGTACAAAAATTATTTTGTTATATTTTTTTTTATAGTGATCGTTAAGTTAGTGGGTTTAATCGATTTATATGAAGTGCAAAGTCGGTAAAATATTATTAATAATTATTAATCATCTCATCATCTGCCTAGCCTTTTCCCAACCAAGTTGGGGTCGGCTTCCAGTCTAACCGGATGCAGCTGAATACCAGTATTTTACATGGAGCGCCTGCCTATCTGACCTCCACAACCCAGTAACTGGGTAACACGATACCCCTTGGCGAGACTGGTTGTCAGTCTTTCGGGCTTTGACGACCCGTATCGACTGTCAAAGATCAACAAATGACAGCCGGGACCAACGGCTTAACGTGCTTACCGAGGCACGGAGGAGTCTCGATGTGTAAAGATGGTCACTCATCCACGGACCAACCCCGGCAAGCGTAGCTTAACCCGATGGATCGACCCGTGCGGCTGTTATTACTTAGTCACGAACTCCTCCCACAGCAAGGTAGAGGCCTCTTCTCATAAAGAGAAGGCATGAGCATTGATCATCACGTTTGCTCAAGACGGGTTAGCGATTTCAGACTTATATATCCTGGTTTTCTCACAATGGTTTCCTTCACCGATTTAGTAATTTCAAGACAAACTCAGAAAGTACATATGAATTTGAAAAAGAAAGAGAGAAATTGAAAAAGTCTGTCATCCGACAACTGACGAAACACGAAGTTTGCCGAGGGGCTATTAGAAAATAGTTGTACTGTACTTATCTTTTAACCGTGGAATAAAATTGACGTCTGACAGTTTTTGAATGGAAAATCTGTCAAAAATTCAAAATTATTCTGAAAAAGATATCTGCCGTTGAAAAAATCAGTTCTAAATGCATTAAATTAAGATAAGTGTAAAGTCTAAATACAATAAATATTACCATTTTATTTATTAAAGTGGCAGCTAAACTCTGTCAGATTTTTACAGGGAATTTTTAATACAACTTTAAGCAGATCTTCAAACATCTACAAAAGATTTAATATGTTTTTATACTTAAAGTGGTGAATTATGACAAAATCGGTGTGTTGCGACGCAGCCCAACCACAGTCGATTTCGTAATTTATAGACGTATCGTAAACGTATACGTGTCATATGCGCTACTTACTTAAAAAGTACTTGTACATCTTATATGGTAGGTATGGTTGACTTCCAATAATTTACCTACCATTTTTTTTAATTTCGCATACCAAAATAGACAGGCACAACTATAAAACTTATGGAATCACTCCGGAGTCTGTTCGCCTGTAACACGCGATGTTCTCTTAAACATTTGACGTCATAAGTTGAGCAAAGCGATAGTGAGTTTATTGAATATAAAAGTTAATTAAATGAATAACATTCTTTTTAATTATCCATTCTAAGGGATAAGCGTAATATATTTTTTAATTATTTTTACGCCTTTTCGGGCAAAATCAATCCTTAGCCTGAAAATCGGATATTTCAGATTTTTTTAAAACGATATCATTGTAAGTTACAAACTATACCAGCTGTAAGTACCTACATTACATAAAAACGCTACACAACACAAACCCAGCAAGTACGACTGATTGATTTTTGTAGTTTTTGTTGAAAATTAGTTTTTCAAATAGATACATTACTAGAGCTAACCTTCACTATTCCTAACTACGACGTATCCACGTACACACATACACACACACACTTCCAATACCTACATTATACTTGTACCTATCTTACCATGAGTTTAACTCACATATAAGGATAAAAATATAAGGATAATAATTTCTAATATAAACCTACAACATTTTTAATGTTGTCTGTAGTTTAGTATTCTAATATTTTCAAAGCCTTAAAAGTAGATCCTACATAGATCTCTATGGGCTACGCGCGGCATAAGACCGCACTCACTTTTCATGTGTTTTGGTAAGAAATTCGGTGTAAACGCGTACGAAAAGGCACGAACAATTCCGATCCTTCAAGTACCATGGGGCGCTTAATTGGATGCGAGTCGAACGTCCAGTTTGAGCACTCCTTGAAGGTTAGGGATCGTGCCGGTCTTTTCGTACGCATTCGCACAACCCAACTTCGTACTGAAACGCACGCAAATTGACCGCGGCCCAAGAACTAAGCAAAAATATCTAAATAAGTTTTATTCACAAAGGTACTGAGTGGCGCACACGCACGGGTAAGACCGGCCACATACATACGGAATTCCGTTACGAAATGTCGGAACAAAAATGTTACGAAAATAAGTTACGCAATTCGATAATTAGCTGGAATGTGTATTTACATAATTACTTTTTATTTTATTCACAATTAACGCCCACAGAGGTTGGCTAAGATAAGTTATGATTGTCTGGAAAACAGATATTTTTTTTAAGATTTTTTTTTTTTTTTTTTGTTTATTATTATTATTGTATTTATAGGAAAACAGCTTTATACTGTGATCCGTTGAGAATTTAAGATGGGTCAGTCCGGAATCAGATTTTCCGTAAAAAACTAATACTTTGGTGGTTTTATTGGGATAATTAATGTAATGTAGATTGTAATGAATCAATTTTAATCAACAATTTAGAAAAATTATGTATTTACAGTAGGTAGGGCTAGTAACCTAGCTAAAATAAACACGATAAGTAGGTACCTACATAAAAACTTTTTTTATATAATTTTTTTTACTTTACGTCGTTGACGGGTTTCATAAGAACAAAATCTACCTCTAATGGTTTCAGATTTGTCCATACTAACCCATATCAACGGATCATCCTGTATAATTGAAATAAACGACTATAATTTGCTGAAGCCAACATCTAAGTTGAAAATAAGCTAAGTTAAGCACACTACTGCACTAGGAATACCATTAAGTATGATGTTTGAAGTTGGTATTCCTTGAGTGCCTACTTTTCTTACAGCATCACATTTCAGCTATTCAGTAATTCCTGTATTCATGCAGATTTCCTTTCTACTTATTTACAACTTACGATTACATTTCCCTAAATGATTCAATACATGAATATATACATATAGTCTGTTCTAAAAGTATCTGACGAAAATATAAAAAGATGGATCAGAAAACGGATTTGTGTGTCACTTATAAATTGAGTACTTTGATTTGATAATTTGAGTACTTTACCCGAAATTCTGATTTTGAATAACCTTACGAGGAAATAGGGTCGGTGCCCTCTCTATACAAACGCTCTCGCCTGTTTTTTCCCTGGTTTATGATCTTAGAGCAATGATTTTTTACAGTAAAATAAATATCAACTAGTTCTATGCCCCTATGTTTTCCGTTTTGATGATACATTATCTGTAGAAGCACTAGAACCCTCAGAAAATGCTCAAAATTGCCTGTTTGGAGGCCTATTGTACAAATTTGACAACTATTAAAGAAAAAAGAAAAACATAGGGGCACAGTAAATATCCTTCTTATTCAATTTATAAAATATCTTTCAAATTGGGCCAATTTTGGAGGAGGAAATAGACAAGAGCCGAACCTCAAATTATGATTTTTTGTATGGAGAAAAGACCGACCCTATTTCCTCTTAAAGATGTTTTTGATTTAACTATTGAGGTGGTCGATTATAACCTCAATTTTCGTCGATGATTTTCCAATTACAATTTAATAATGTTCTTCAAGCAATACCTAATTGTTAAAAAATTGGTGAGATATAGGTAAAGTTGAAACCTTCTAAATATAGATAAATGTGTTGCTAATTCTATTTTGGTAATAACAGGGTTTGTTTACACTTACATCTGATACTTTTGGAACAGAGTACCTAGTCATTAAATGGCGCACTGGGCTACGTTGACTTAAGTAAGATTCTATTTCTATTATCTGCCTAGCCTTTTCCCAACTATGTTGGGGTCGGCTTCCAGTCTAACCGGATGCAGCTGAATACCAGAATTTTACATGAAGCGACTGCCTATCTGACCTCCACAACCCAGTAACTGGGTAATACGATATCCCTTGGTAAGACTGGTTGTCAGACTTTCGGGCTTCTGACGACCCGTAACGACTGTCAAAGATGCACAAATGACAGCCGGGACCAACGGCATAACGTGCTATCCGAAGCACGGAGGAGTCTTGGTATGTAAAGATGGTCACCCATCCACGAACCAACCCCGGCAAGCATAGCTTAACCTGATGGATCGACCCGTGTGACTGTTATTACGTAGCCCCGAGCTCCTCAGCTAGATTAGCTAAGATTATATTTCCCTAAATAATAAAATACCTTCATAAATATTATACATATACCTACTTACATTAAAAGGGCTGGGCAAAGATGATTTTATCATTATTTTTAACAGAACTTCTAGATTAATCATGAATCTAAACCCTAAACTTTAAAGCTCTCTCCCTTTCGATTAAATAAAAAACATTGCAAGTTATATTTTAGGCTAAACTAAAACAACATTCACTTACTGATGAAGGTCGGCAATTTAATTCGGTAAAGAGTCAAGTTAAGAACAAAAAGGAGACCAATATTTCTTTGAAACAGAAGCAGAAGTGACATGAAAGAGATGTTATTGTTTGGCGATCGCAGTAGAGTCGTCAACAGAGGGCCTAGACAAGTAACAATCGCTTCGAAAGCGTTTTGTATTTCTACAACGACTTTCAACAGGATTGACATAAGCTTTTCGATAGCTTATGTCAATCCTATACATTTTTGTCTTTTCCATCATCGTTATCGCTGATAGGTCACTTTGTCTAGGCCCTCAGAGTATAAAAGACCCATTACCAAGCTAAGAATTATTGAGCAAAAACAAATCGCTAGGAAACTTACTTAGGAACTTAGGTACGCCCGGTTTCTGAAACGAAATTAACACAAACACTAAAGAGTCTGGCCAACGAAAGATGAGACTGAAAAAACGCGCGAAATTTAAAAAAAATATATACTTGGTAACCCTGTAAACAGTGCGATAATTCGTGTTAATACTTGCAATTTTATTTTATTTAAATAAAATTTTTCGTTGTTTTTCACAGCAAGAACGGGCTACAACGGGCCTAACACGTAATATTATACATAAAAGACTATGCTTACAGTACTACTATTTAAGATATGCGCCTCGGCGATCGAAAACTTTCTTCGAAAATACTAAGGCGCAATTGCGGTTTCAAATCTTTAACCTTCGATATCTCTATTACCTGATTGGTTATAAAGGTCTTGCAATAAAAAAAATATCGCTATGACGGGAAGAATATTATTATGTAGGTGTAGGTACTAACTATGTGATTCTCAGCTTTGTGATGGGTCATTTTACTCAGAGGATGCTGCTGCCCATCCTCATTTGAAGCCCTTAGTCGCCTTTTACGACACCCACGGGAAGAAACGGGGTGGTGCTATTCTTTGTGTCCGGCACCACACGGAACAATAAGTACATAGCAACTAGCTGACCCGACAGACGTTGTGCTGTCCTCAAATTCCCATGGGAAACACATTGTCAGTTTTCCCGAATTTTCCAATTTTCCCGGCAACTTTTAAATTTTTTCTTTCCGTAAGAACCTGCTTTGGACTATTAAGAACATTTCAAAACTGTCAGTCTTTAAATTTTTTCTTTCCGTAAGAACCTGCTTTGGACTATTAAGAACCTTTCAAAACGAATTTTTTAGGGAAATATTTACGTAATTGATAAGTACTCAAAAAACTTTTTTTTTTTGTATATGCGCATCGGAGTCACTGTGGCTCAAGTACCTACAATTTTTAGTTAGTAAAGCACGTAACTCATTCAGTCTCTCGACAACTTGAATGATTTTGGGGGGATCATGACCCCCAGGACCCAGGACCACCCCCCCTCGGACCGCGCCTGCGAACACCAGCATTTTTATTATGATTGATTGAAGAAATCCAGCAATATTTCAAGCTCACCAAAACCAATATACTCGTAATATCTAGATTTAACTGTCTTATTCTTTTAGTAAGTACCTAATATTTTAATTTTTATAAACAAACTATTCTTAATTTGTAATTATTATTCTACACATAACATCATGCCAGTAATGCCAGGGTTAGGCAGTGTTGTACCTATAGTACTACATTTCGCCAGTTATGTTTAAGTCTCATAGCCTATTTCCATACCATCATTTCCATGTCATCAACCGGGCACAAATCCAGACTGAAAAAAGAAATAGAATATTGATACACCATTTTAGAATCTTCATTAACAGGGTCAAGTTTAAAAAAATATGTGCAGCTAGGTTTCCATACATTTTTTTACACCAATTAAAGATAAATCTGACTTATTTAATAGCTACGAGTACATCAGACTGTTTGTTTGGACCGGCTACTAGGGAGTGAAAGCGTTGATCAAAGGGCGCCGAATGACAATCTCGCTCTACCCTGATCAAGAGCTACGGCCGCCCGGCCGGGACGCAGTGGCGCTGTGCTTCCACTATAGTATGGGTAGAAAGGTAAGAGTTGTATACATACCTCATCGAGCTGGTATCCGGGCAAGATAGCTTGACGAATATTCGTGTAATTTTCAGGAATGCAAATGCTACGCATTGAATGCAAAACATTCACAACTTCCGCGGTCGCGCGTACTTTGAGCTGTTTTAGGCTAAGTTGTGAGCCGCTGTGACCAGTACAGAAACCAGTGTTGTGGAAGCTAGATTATGTTGTGTCATCGGATTCATAAGTAGATTATAGGATCTGAAAACATTTTTAGTTTTATTTTGTGTCTGATCTTAAAAAAGTTAGTTTTTCTGTCTGGTTATGACAACTCTACGTACCGTTCTATAAGGGTACCGTTGTATACGTACCTCATCGGTGGGGAGCTGATATTATGTTCTGTATCTAGACATTCTGATCTAGAAGTATTTTTATACGTGCACGAATGGTACCTATCTATCATATTTCATTTTTCTTAATTACATGATGCATTATGTTCAGCCACATCCGGTTAGACTGGAAGCCGACCCCAACATAGTTGGGAAAAGGCTAGGCAGATGAACATGATGCATTATGTTCTATAACTTTTACTCCTTCTGAAAGTTGTCATACAAAAATAACAAGTTCTTTTATACATAATTGTCAGATGATTTCTTACGAGAGCTTCACCGCAGCTGCTGTAGTATTGTAGAAGTAAGGGATTGCGTAATCGGAATCCTGGGTATATTGTGGGTACCTGAAAAGAAAACATGTAAAGTTTATTTTGTATGATCAGACAAATCTAGTTTGAGGTTTCATCGCTATTGTTCACAGCTCTGTTTCTCCGATATGCCTATGGGTAGAAGCATTGGTACCGTTGTGTAGGTACGTACCTAATTAGTAGGAAGGTATTATTATGTTCTGTATTTGGGCAGCCAGCATTCACCAGAGGATGGCAACATTGTGTTCATAATCTTGACTTTGTTTTTTTTCGTGAGCTTTCATCAATGCTTACTTTTTCTTCGCTACACGATGATACATTATTTACCTTATTTTCAACATCTAGTGGAAGTTCTTTAACCAATACCACATCTTCATTGACTGCTTTTTCATCATATTTATTTAATATCTTTAGGCTTTACAAGAGTTGCATTCCAAGTTCTTAGTTCATCTCAATCCCATGGTATTTTTTACTTTGCATTTTATAGAGCAGGTCAGTTATTACCGCCTATATACCTGCACCGCACATAGTTCAAAATCCCTTGACCATCGCATGACACTTCGGTTTAGGTTATGTTGGCCTGCTTCCCACCAATTGAGTGAGTGATTGTTGGGATGCTTGATGATCCAAGTGAAATTGAGCATAGTTGTTATAGCCGCTGTCTCCTGTGTGGGCTATCGATGTTGCTGTAAGCCACTGTTGTTGCGGTACAACGTTATAAACAGTCGTTGATGCCAAAGGTTGTGTGACCGGTATCGTGTGGCCAATTAAATTGTTACCACCAACACCACCACGTGGCCACGTGGCCATCGTGTGGCCACTTCCATTATTGTTGCCAGTGATATACTGTCCAACCCCTTCGTATGTGCTGTGATTTTGGTGTTGTTGGCGATGGTATTGGTTATATTGGATGTTTTCCTGGTTAGCGTTGCCTTGGCAAGCTTGGCGGTATCTTTCTCGCTGCTGTTGGCTCCTTTTTTCTTTTTGAAAAGGGTGGTTTTGATGAGTGTGTTTATGGCGGTATCTGAAAACATATTAGATTTTATTTTATCCATAGGAAACTCCGAGTTTTTATGCTGGAAGTTTGTGCTATAGTTGCATGCATGTATCCGGAATTATTGTCAACGCAACTGTGGGTCCCTGAAAATATATTAAATATATTATTATACATTCTTTATTTCTTTTTAGGGTTCCGTGGTCAACAAGGAACCCTTATAGTTTCGCCATGTCCGTCTGTCCGTCTGTCCGCGGCTTAGCTCAGAGACCGTTGGTACTAGAAAGCTGTAATTTGGTATGGATATACATATAAACAACGCCGACAAAGTGGTAAAAAAAATCGTAAAAAATATTTTTTTTAGGGTACCTCCCCTACACGTAAAGTGGGGATGGTTTTTTTTTTCTCGTCAATCCCATAATGTGGGGTATCGTTAGAAAGGTCATTTAAAAATAATGTGAGTTTAGAACTATTTTTGGATTCAGGAATCCGTTTGCGTAATATTAAGCTTTAAAGTGCTAATTTTTGTTAGAGCCAAGTGTGCCCCCCCCCCCCCCCCTGCCAGCTAAATGGTTGGATTTGGATATGTGAAAAAATTCACGGCAGTAGTATATATAACGAAATTAAAAGGAAAACTATCAGCGCTACGTAGGCTCCACAAGTTACCGAGTAATAATCGACCAACTTAAATTCTCAGTTGTAAAAACATGTTCTCCCATACATTATGTATCGGAGGACAAGTTTTTCAACTACAATGTTAAGTTTGTTCAATAAATTCATCCCAACTACGTAACCTTTCATTGTGCATGGTACGACATGCACTTGTTAAATACATAATTCTTACAAATATATATTATATTTTTTAAATATATTATTTATTAATTTTCGCTATGTATTTTCTGGTGTACAATAAAGTTTAAATAAATAATAAATATTAATAAGTTCTGCTTTGTTTCTTTAAAAAAGAACTGTCTGTATTCGACGCACCGTTACCACATATTGGTATGTTTTTATAGTTCGTGATTTTCTCAATCGACGGAACCTATTTAGTTTTGATATACTTACTTACCTTACTTTCAGGAAAGTTTTAAGTAAACAATAAACTGGCTAATTTTTAAGTAGGTATATGTTCACTTTCTACCTCATCATGAATTTTATCAAATAAAATTATTATTTAATCCAGATCTCTAAATGGCGCTTACACCACTTTTATGACATTGCTACATATCCTAAAAAATATAGGTATCACATCGCTATATGGGAAAACTGGTAATAACGTATGTACGTACGTACCTCATGAACAGCGAAGTTACATTTTTCTCTGCGGAGCCTGCATTCCCGACACAGCGGCCAGGAACATCAATGGTACCTTGTTGAACAACTGTCCTAAGATTCAAAGGTTCTGCAGTATTTTTGGATACATCATTTAAAAGTATTTCTTTATTTCGAGTACTCGCCTCTATTAGCATGTTCAACTTTTCTTGGCTAATACATGATGCAGCTTCTCGTTTAATTTCTTTGACAAATACTACTTCTTCATCAACTGTTTCGTTTTGACAGTGCCTGAAGATATGTTTTAGCTGTTCGAGTGTTTTAATGCCGTTGGCACTTAAAAATTCAAGCATTTTCTTTTCCTCGCACATATCGGTGTCGCGGCTCATACTGGCGATGGTGTAGTGTTACGGGTGAGTTGGTGCTAGGTGCTTTAAGCACTTTACTTTTCGAGGATACTTCTTCGTGTAAGGTACAGCAATGTAGATGCAGCATATGCTATACAAACTATTAAGTATTGTATAATTTAATTGTTTTTTTTTTTTGTGCCTAATGTCACCTACCTTTAAATTTAAATATATATTTTGTTTATTTGTTCTGTTGTGGACATTGAAGATTGATGTACTTACTTTAAATATTTTATGTTGCGATGCCCTAACCAGGTTTCATGTTGGATCTTACTTTAAATACTTGTAACAGCTGATGTACACATGAATGCAATAAAGAGTTTGAGTTTGAAGTATTTTAAACAGAACGTTTTTAGAACTTATTTCTACGTTTTCTGCTATACATATTTAATCGCTACGTTTTTTATATATTTTTTTTAATATTTTTACAATTAGAAATTTCTTTACTAGATAGGTGGTTACCTATAGACACCAGAGCTCTGATTCCACTAATATTTTCATCTGCTCAATTATGTGTGTCACACAATCAATAGACAACTGAATAAAATCAAGACCCAGCTCGTACTTACAAAAACAATCTCATCACAGCGGCTTGTCAATGTTAAAAACTTGTCAAACATTTTGATAAGAGGTACACACGGCTACACATCGAGCTATACATTTCCAGTTTATGCTGATCTCGCATTGTATAGGATTCCCGTACAATGCGAGGTCAGCTTATACTGGAATTGTATAGCTGATGTGTAGCCGTGTGTAGTACAAGCTATAGATACAAGTGAATTTTTTAGACGAGACAATAAGGAAAGGTACCTCACGTTGTACGAGAGAAACACGTTGTAAAGAGGACAGTCTTCCTGAGACAGTTCGTTGCGTAAGACAATTTTCCTGTAGCTAGCTACAGGAAACTGTCCTCTTTTAAGACATTTTGATCTGCTGGCTCACTTGGGATTTGTTTATAAAGTAAGTTACTTAATTACTTTTTATATAGATAGGATAGACTGACCACTACAAAAGTCAGAAAACTAAAAAAAAAAAATTTTTGCCAGTCTAAACGTTCTCAATTATTTACATAAATGTAGGTAAGTATTTTTCAACAAGCCCTACAAACTAATAAGCACCTATAAAATTTAAAATTGGCATGGTTACGACGACAGAGATACTTCATTACTTTTAGTTTTTTTTGCGGTAATCGAACCCGTAGCGCAGGAGTCGTGCCACTGCGCTAGTGCCAGTTATTAACCAAAATGTTTCAGTAGTCAAACTTACATTTTCTTTACTATGTATGTAGATCTTTACTGTTCTATGGTTTTTCTTCAACTTGTCACGCTTTTTGTACCTTTGTCTTAGCCAATTATGATCCTTTTCTACGATTTAGCTGTTTTTCTTTAACTTGTTCACACAACACAAGTTGATATCCGGACTGCGGCCGTTTCTCTGATTTTTAAGATTTTCGTACCTATTTTATAATCAGGTTGAATTTTTATGACGTATTTTTTGTACGAATAAAGGAAATGATTTGAATATTTTTCATATTTTAATGTAGAATACAGTGATCACTTACTTAAATAAAATACAAGTAAAATACAGAGTTTTAAACCTAAATAAAATAACGCAATGTACCTACTAAAGCAATTTGAGATACCGTAAAAATAGTGTTAAGTTTCGCGAGTCCGGACGTCCGGAGCAATTCAGTATCCCGAGGTGCCAACGTAACGGGCCGTCGAAGACTGCTGGAGCTGGACACCTGGGAGACTTTTATACAGCCAGAAGAATATGACAGGGGAAGAAAGCCACTGCCCCCTAATTTTCTCGACCAATGAGCGAGCACTGCGCGCGCTGCATACACCAACCCTTTGTCTACGATAAAAAAAAAATTGTCCACTACACATTATATACCTAAAGATGAAACATATAAGGTTTCGAATCCTGCCAACAATGCTTGTTAATTTAATGTACCTAGTTGTGTTTTTACTGCAGAGTTGCGTCCCTTTTTCAGTATATAACCTAGGTATGTAGGTAAGTAGATGGACGTACCTATAACATACTTGGCTTATTTTACACAATCATATAAGTGGAGGTAGGTACCTAACATGTCGAAGCATCATCTGCCTAGCCTTTTCCCAACTATGTTGGGGTCGACTTTTATTCTAACCGGATACTGCTGAATAGCAGAATAATACGGTATCCCTTGGCAAGAATGGATGTCAGACTTTCGGGTTTCTGTCGACCAGTAACGACTGTCAAAGATCCACAAATGACAGCCGGGACCAACGTCTTCGTGGTTTCCGAGGCACGGAAGAGTCTCGGTATGTAAAGATGGTCACTCATCCACAGACCAACCCCAGCAAGCGTGTCTTAACCTGATCGATTGACCAGTGCGGCTGTTATTACTTAGCCACGAGCTCCTTTGATGTACCTCCTAGCTCAACATTATTTGTACAGGCTTATTACATTTACTTACGAAAAAAATTTAAAGTGGTTTTTTGGAACACGGTCACAAACCAACCCTGGCAAAATCCAAGAACTGTTCCGCAGCTGTTCGTATTGCATTTACTTCAGGAAGAAGATCGTAAAGAACTTGAGTATGAAGACCAAGTTCACCTTGAGAGTCGAGAAGTTGGAATCACGCCTTATCATTCATTTGAAATGTTTTGTGGTGCGAATACGAGGAAGCGTGTAGATGGACCCGTACATAACAATCTGGGACCAACTATCTTCCAGGCGCTGGGATTGTTCTGATAGCCGTGGAATACTTCTCCACTCCTCAAGAACCTCAGGACATGTTGCCCCCTTTTCGCTACGAAACTTTGTGCTAGGGACAGTGTCCGGAGGCCCATGAGAGTGAGACATAGTTCTTCCATAGTTCAAGGTAGGTAACCAATCCACTATAGCCACTCAAACCAATAGCCCAACAATTATGTATTGTTTCCATGTTCTGCGATAGTCTTGCACACACCGGGGGTTGTCCTTGGGTGCACTTGCATATTATATCTTCAGCGTTTATTTATAGTTTAGGAGCTAGCTAGCAGGTTTTAATATCAAAGTGTAGTATCAGGGGGCCTAAACCGGCCACATTAGCAATTCCTCTAAAAGCAGTTCATTTCGTGAATCCCAGCTGTCATTAGCAATTGCTCTAATTTGACATAAAAGCAATTCATAATTTGTTGACCATTTTACGAATCTCCATAGAAAACTGTCAAACAGATGAATTATTTCGTAATATGAATTACACGCAGATCATAATTATGAATTGTCAGTTTGTAACATTTTACGATGATTCATAATATTTTCATATTATGATTCTGCTAAAGTGACCGTTTTAAGCCCCCAGATCAGCTGTTCCTTTCAGCATAAACCAGCATTTTAAACTGATTTTTGTAAGCAAAATGGATGTTCGGGGCTCTCTACCCGCCGAGATCGGCCCACATAATACCTGATAAAAACTTTGGAAAACTCTTCTCATATTATAGAGTACAAAACCCAGCGGGCAGCGTTGATTGCCCAACCCCTGGATCGAACACAGAACCCCAATTTCAACAGTAGTGCATGGGATCACTGCGCTCGAGGCAGTCATAGACTCGTAAAGTTGGAAGAATATGCAAATAAAACAATATTTTATATAGTGACGTCATTTTATTGCTCAATAATAATCTCAAAATACCTTCACCTTATTATAAAAACACGGTAATACCAACAATCACCTTAAATTATTGGAAATGCACTTTGTGCCATAACATTATTAAAAATATAGAATTATTTAAATTATTCAAAAAAAAAGAAAAATGTTATTAAAATTACCTACCAGTTATAAATAACTAATATTCTGATAAAAATACCCAGCTGTAGGTACAATAAAAAAATATTATGCAATAAACCTTTTTATCAGTATATTTAAATATAAATGTTATGTATATTGTATTATTCAAATGTAACAACCTTGCAACAATCATTACTTTACATCTTAGAAGCTACTTTCGAGTTTTTCTTTATAATTTTATTTACTATGACGTGTCCCTCGTCATAGTACGGGTTGAAGTGCTGTCGAACTTTCTTCAACCATACCTCGATGTTTTTGAAATTCTCGCTTGGATCATAACCACTCATTCCTAGAATGAAAAAAGATAGATCGAATTAGTCATGCTCCATAAATGTCATTGCTTGCGGTAGCGTCGGGGAAAAAAAACGGCGATAATACAACGATGGAAGTAATGGCTGATCTTTGCGTTATGCTCGTGTACGGGTGCTGCTTGTGGTTACTGGTCGTATCGCTGACTGATTACTCTTTTCATGAATAGCTGATGTCTATAGTAAGCTATCTTAATTCTTGTACGTGGTAAGTAAGTCGCAAATGTATCGCGTTTGAGTCGCGATAAAGTATCAATAAATACCCGTCTTCGTTAGAACTATCATAAAAATGTGTGTAATTGCCATACTGTAAGAGAACACTGAGGACCATTATAGGTTAAATAGGAATCGATTATATCCCCACCTAAATTATAATTGGTTGACGCCCCGATTCCGTCAATCACATATTGGTTACATTTTATTTGAACGGATATTCCAAAGATAACCGATGGCACCTATGGCCGGGGTCGTACCTACTATAATTAAAAACCGGCCAAGTGCGTGTCGAACCACGCACAATGAAGGGTGCCGTAGTTGGGATGAGTTTATCCCAAGAACATACTTGACATTGTAGTTGAAAAATTTGCGCTGCATGTTTTTGCAACTGCTAATGTAAGTTGGTCGATTATTATTCGGTAACTTGCAGAGCCTAGGTAGCTGTGATAGTTTTTCTTTTAATTTCGTTATATACATACACTATTACCGTATTTTTTTCACATATATCCAAAACCAACCATTTCATTGGCAGGGGGGACGCAAAAAAAAAAACAAAAATGGGGGGACACTTGACTCAACAAAAATGAGCACTTGAAAGCTTTTATTTCGCAAACGGATCCCTGAATCCAAAATGGTTGTCACAAACTAACAATATTTTTAAACGACCTTTTCAAGGACACACCACCACATTACGTGTCATGATTTTATTTTCCCTCTTTTTTGGCGTGATTTATATATATACCCAAATCAAATTACCATTTTCTAGTACTAAGAGTATCTGAGCTAAGCCGTGGACAGACAGACAGACGGACATGGCGAAACTATAAGGCTTCCTTGTTGACTACGGAACCCCAAAAATAAATTACTTACGAGGCTGTTCCAATTCGCAGGCCGCCAACAAGTCGGCAACGGTGGGAGTGTCGCCATTAATAAAGTCTGTGCCTCTACCCAGCCATTTGTTGTTGAAATCTGTGAGTGCAGCCTCCATGCGACTCTCATATCCTGCCAGAGTTTTTGCATCCGTTGGCTTGCCAAACATCACAGGATTTAAATACTGTAATGGAAAACAGTGAGACACTATTAAAGGAAATTACAAGACACACTCAAGGATTTTTTTTATTTATTGAAAATCTCGTGATTGCAATAAACGTAATTTTACAGGGGAAGATAAAAACTCAGGAAAATGCCTGTCATTGACTTTCTCCGAGGTTCATTATCATCAATAAAAGACATTCAAAGCATCTTAGAGCTTTTCACGTTTGTTCTAAATATGCATTACAAAGTTTACTACAGAACAAATAAATAAAACAATTAATTTTTCTTTATGAGGTTTTCACTGCACGGCGACGACATGCAACTATACAATAGGTAGAGATTTTTAATATTAGCTCTGGTCTCCCATATTGTGTTGTATAATGGGCTGATATAGTTGTCGTCACTTAAAAAGAACGCTGAGCGACAGTGCAGGGGATGTGTATAGTTGGCCGGTTGGCCGTTGCGATCAAGTGCGCGATTCGAATCGGTTTTTATAGTTTATCTGGTCGTGGTCGTGGGCGTCTAGTGCGCAATATCCCAAAGAGTGACGGAAGAGAGAGTGTCTGCACACACACTTGTGCACTAAGTATAATATTTTCCGCGTCGATGGTTAGCCTCCGTTGAGATTGGCCGCTATGGACAAAATTCGGTCTGAAGGACTATTATTATAATTACTTACTTTAACGGCTGAGAAAGTCTGAAAGTGGCATCGGTGACTGACAAGTTGTGCGGAAATCGGTTGTCATAGTATGGGAACGTGATGCGAAGGAATTAGGAAAATGTCGTGAGGAAAGTTTGGGTATGAATTATGGCTATACGAATAGGCCCAGACCGAAGAAACAATGGATGGACTCAGTGCCGTAAATAGGGCGGTGCCAGCGGTGCCCAGGCACAGGGTGCAGACTCTGGAGGGGCGCAGAAATGACCAGACCAGGGCCACTAACAATACTTATTATTTATTTATTTATACGTGTGGAGACGCATCGTCCGCGTATATTCTTCTTACAAATAAATAATATTATCAATATTACAGACGTTTTTTCACCTAATTTATAAACGCAATTTATTTGAAACTTTACCAAGTACTTAAAATTAAGTTTACTAAAACTTAGTTTTTGGATGATAGATTTATTTTTATAGACAATCCATTTTATTGCCAGAACCGGTTATTAGAATATATTTAAGGATATATTTTAGGGCGCGGTTATAGCAGCTCGCACCGGGCGCATAAAAGGCTAATTACGGCACTGGATGGACTATGTGAAAGATGATATGGCTAGAAAGGAGGTGACTACCGATATGACAGCTAATAGAGAATTATGTAAGAAAGGGATATGTTGTGCTAAACCCAAATCAATTGGGATAGGTGAATGATGACTTACTTTGACCCTGAAGTACATAGCACAGTGCAACCTCAGGCCAGCGTGCTGCCACTCTAGAAACTCTTCAACTCTAGCTTGTGCTTTGGACTCTTTGGGGTACAAACTGTCCGGTATTATATTCTCTCTGGATAGGTACTTGAGAATGGCTACACTGGAAAAACAACACGATTTTCTTTATTTATAGATGTTTTCCAATATTATAAACTAGCTGATGGCCGCGACTTCGCCCGCGTGGATTTCGGTATTATACAGCGTGCCGCTACAATGGCGACATTAATTTAACACACGGGTAGGGCTAGTGGCCAGTAAACATAAAAAATATAATAATATAAAATAATTCGTAAATTGAAAAATTTAAATTTTCAAACAAACTAAATAACAAAAACATAACCAAAATTGAGATCACTCTGTGTAAAAGATTCACTCATGAAGCTACCTACCAGCTGGCTTACGTTCTTTCGGCTTGTCGGTACTATGCTTTGTTGTCGGCATAATTTCTAAGAAATTGCGCGGCTTTCCTCTATTCGCCTACCATATGATCCGTGACCCCGGCAAATAACCTCTTCGCTACAGTTCTTTAAGTACAGTTTGCTCCAGGATGGTAATTTAGAAAATTGAAAATAAATCAATAAATAATAACGTTTAATGAAATTCAAATATTTTCATAAAACGAATACGCGAAATCGTATACGTGTGTTAAATTAATGTCGCCATTGTAGCGGCACGTTGTATACTAAAACCTTACTCGAGAACCACTCTATCCATTGGTGAAATCAGCATGAAAATCGGTGAAGTAGTTTTTGAGTTTATCGCGTATAGGAAGACTGACAGACGCGGCGGAAGACTTTGTTTTATAATATGTATAAGGATGTGAAAGTAACTCTGTGTCTGTCTGCTACCTTTTCACACCTAGACGGTTTTCAATGAAATTTGGCACACAAGTAGACTATGACCTGAGTTAGGACATAACATACATTTTATCCCAGTAGTAAGGTCTGTGGGATAATTTCCGACCTCTGGAATATATCAGGTAAATATTCCTAACAATTTTATGACTTTTAAAGTACAGAAAACCGCTTGTCACTTGTCATACTTGAACTACTAAAACTGCCTTGAGTGCTGCAAAAAAAAAAGTTGACATGTGGTTTGTATTTTGTAAAAAAAACTTAAATCTTGCGGTCTTTTACATACCTTTCAGTTAAAATGAATCCATTATGATCTATAACAGGAACCTTCTGCAATCTATTAATTGCAGTATACTCCTCAGAATAATGTTCAGCTGAAAAATATAAATAAAACTTAACGCCGGGAAATATATTTCTTTATTTAATTTTTTTAGGCACAATAAGTAGAAAGCCAGTACTTAGCCGTAGGTGGAATAAGACTGCCGATGATGATCATTTTTATTTATGGTCTGAGACCACACCAGTTGTGTGGATATAATTGTCACCATACTGCTTTGGTAGATACCCACTGCAATGACCGTTAGTAATCTGGATATACTTAAATGCTCTGTGGTAGAGACCATGAGATAAACTTTTTTCATAGAAGAGGCCAACACAGATTTTTTAAATTATTTGATATAGGTACTAGCTGGGCCGCGTGGACCCAAATTATTTTTCTAAAATAAAAGTAGCCTAAGTTACAGCCCATTTAACATCAACAGCTATCTGCCAGTGGAAAACCCGTCAAAATTCGTCGAGCCGTTTCCGAGATAAGCCAAAACAGATGGACAGACAAAAAAAGTTAAATTGTTTATTTTTTATACATGATAGGTATTGCAAACATAAACTGAATTACTGCAGTACTGCATTTAATATAAAGCCGTTCTTTTTTTCGACATTACAAACAGACACTTCAATGCTTCAATTTTATTCTTAAATATGTGTTTTGATAACAGTTTTTAAGTAGGTATAGTACAGAAGTATGGCAGGTTATTTTAAATATAAAGATGAGACATCCAAACAAGCTTACCTGCACGTAAATTGACGGGTTTCATCTCAAAATCACATTTTATTGACTTCAATAATATGTAAAGAGTCCTTGAGGGTTGTGACATAAGATCGAAATACAGTTTTAGAGACATTTTATTTGAAATTAAATAAAAGAGTGGATGAGTGAACTTTGTACCTACTCACTCTGTTCTAAATGGAAATCATGAAATTGTTATTACAATAATGTTTTCATTTTGATAAGACAAATATTACTGATGCACGCACACGAATTTGATCTTTTTGACCTATGACTTTAAAGTTGAAAATTACTGTGTTTGTGAGATTAGCAGAAATTCGGGTTTTCTTTGTGTCAATGTCAATGCAAACCAGTATAAACAAAACAAAAACATTGCTGACTTTATTGTTTTCGTCCTGGAACTTGGACTTAACCATAGACTATAGTAGAGATACTACCTATATATTACTTTACTCTATGAATATGGATACTACATACGACGGTATGAATGAAGCGTCATTCAGACGCGGTCGCAGTCCAAGATTTGGGGGGGGGGGGACACCATTGGTGCCGAGGAATATTTTTAGGGAAATGGTTAGGTACCTAGGTACCTATTGATAAGTACTCTAAAAACTTTTTTTTGTATATGCTCATCGGGGTCACTGTGACTCAAGTAGGTACTTTTTCATTCAGTCTCTCAATAGCTTGAATGATTTTGGGGGGGTCATGACCCCCAGGACCCCCCCCTCGGACCGCGCCTGATTCAGACCCACAGAGGGTTCAATGTTCAAACCTGTGATTCAGAATTTCAGACAGACTGACCAAGAGGTGGCGATGGCTGGCGCTGACAATGGTTCTGTGGTAATTACGTGGTGTTTAGTTGTAGTGCAAAACACGCAGCAAGGAAACTTACATCTCTTTTCTTTCTTTCTCATCCCCCCCTATAGGATTATTTTTGAAACAAAAAGTAGCCTATTTATGTGAAAAGGAAACATACAGACAGACAAACAGAATTACTTTTGAATTTATAATACTAGTATCGATAACATATGTGTGTTCGAAATCAAAGTCAAATATTCGTCTAATTTTGGATATAGTCGATTGTTGGAACTCGATAAAGATAACATGATTGGTTTAGTGTATAATCTATGATTCTGCATCTGCATTGCACCTCATCACTATAGATCGAGTATATTTTTGGTGTGACGCTGATCTAGTTCGGGGAAAAAATACATTTTATAAATTTATTTTACCAGTCAATAACTACGACATGGCGTCGTTAGATCTTTTAACACCTCATATAACTAAAATTAAAATACCCAACTCTCAACAACTGATCTACAAGGATGAGTGTGTGTATTCTTTTGACAATCCGGTGAGTTGCACTTTTTATTTTATAACCTTTAAATTATTTTTCTAATTAAAAATCGTATATTATATGGAATGAACTCCACTCGATTTTGCTTTAAAAGGTAAAAGTAGACATATTAATCCATTTCGTGCCATTCTTGGGGTTTTCTCCATTGATAAATATCTGGTCTGGTCTATATTGAGAATTAGTTTTTTTGTTTGTGTAGGTGGTAGATATCGAGATAAAAAACTGATATCAAAAAAACTTCACAAGAAAACCAAACTTTAAGTAGCTTTTCCTAAATACTCATCATATTTACGAAAACCTCAAGCGTTATTGGGGCGGGTCGCGTATTGATATAATATTATTTTCTGTTAGTGATGAAACTATACACGTGAAATTAGTCTGAATTTAACAGTATTTATTCAGAAAAACATCAATCCACTTAGCTCAAATAACACACATTACGGCACTCTTTTAATGTCATATTACAACAGTTTCTTTTCAAATAGGACTGACACTATTATCCTTAAAGTATTTAGTATTCATAAAGTTCTTCACAGCTTGATACACATTAGCTATTATATTAAAAATAGAAGTTCTCATCCCGTTCATAGAGTATGAACATAATGTGAGAGACAGAAATGTATCGAGCATTACAGGGCTCCAAAACAAAATGTTATAAAACAACTCTCTACTCACATAAGTCTTTACATTCTGCCTTTTTAGTTCCATCATATGTATCTTTGTCAATATTACAGTTGAAATAGTGATTGGCACAAAATAACTTATAACAGTAATAACAAACATAAACAATAGTAGATTCTTGTTATCTAAAAAACATATTTTCATGCAATTATCATTCTCTGATTTTGGTGTTCTGAACAACGGAGCAGTTGTCACATTAACATTAGCATAATGAGTTTCATTTTGTAAACTGGCAATAATCTTGTAAACATTATTTACTATCGCGTCAAACTTATCTGTTGTATTATTTGGATAGTTCTCATAAATTTCAAAATAATTTGGCAGATGTGTACGTAACTGAAGTGTATTGTCCATATTAACGATTGTGGAACAGTTCTTCTTACTAGCATCCAGGACAGCCATACAGGAATCACTTAAACTTCGAACATCACTCACAGGTATAATTCGTTCCTTTACATCCATTGAATACATGGAAAGTGTAATAAGAACTGGTAAAATCCACTGTATAGCCACAGTTATGAAACTGAAATACTTTTTCCAGAATGAAAACAGGCTTTTTATTGTGCTTCTGGCTTCTACTCTCAAATTGTCCCCTAGTTCACGCACCGTACTTTGATCTTCATTTTTCTTTACATCTGCTATCATTTTGTAATGCATGTAGTTGTCAATGATCAAGCTTATGAAACTGTTCACCAGAGACACAATAAGGGGACCATAGCTCATAAGAATTGATGTAAAGTTGCAGCTGAAGTCTTCATGTTTCATCATAACTGCTGATCTCTCCTCCATATCACTCATTTCCACATTAATCGGATTTAGTTTGTAGACAGCCCGACTTATAAAGGCGATTCCAATGCATGTTAGGAGTATATTCTCTGACAAGAGCACGGAGGGAAAAGATGCGTTACTTTCTTTCACTATTCTCCTTAAATTGTACAAACTCAATGTAAAACCACACAGTATTAGGAAGCTTCCCAGGTACAAATCTACAGAATTGAACATTTTTATTTTAACATTAATTTTGTTAATGTAGTGGCAGCTGAGTACAATACTAATTTTGTCAGTGTTGTGAGCAGAATGGGACATTGCCTGCCCCCATATATTTTTTTGCAGGAAAGTGATAACTGTTATCAAGTGTATGTAAATTATGGGGGCGCTTTTTAAATGTGGTGTTGTTAGCATAAAAGAAAACTTTTATAACTTGGTACTTGGGTACCTGCATTATTTGTCTTGATCAATACTGATTGTGTTCATTAGTACTTAATACAAATGGAATAGAGTAAAATTTACAGGTTTTTTGAGATTAATTACTGTTTTGCTTCTATTCTAGAGAGAGGAAAACCATAGTTTCCAATGGATATTCAATATTTTCAATATTAAAAAAACTTAACCTTCTCTACTATTACAGTTCTTCACAGAATTATATAAAAATCTTTTGTTTTGTTTCAGGAGTCGGACACAGGCCTCTACATATCCCTGGTGAGCTACCTCGGTTTCGGGCGCAACTATGTTGAGCAGTACTTCCAGAAGACAGGGAACAATGTCTTCCTGCACATCAAGAGGGACAAGAAACCTGTAAGTTCTAGCAAAAGATATAGTAGATGCTTCTAAGAAAACTGGTAGGAAGCATACAAACAAAACATGGTTCAATAAAATCAATACCACTTTGTAAATGAAGACTTATATAGAGAAAATTCATTTCCTTTACCACCATGTAAAGAGTGTAAAGGAAATTCATTTCCTTTTGTTTCAACTTTCATAAGACGCATGTGCATGTTCTTCGATCGACTAAGGCGCCGTCCTAATTGACTATCGCTTGTTGCGATGATGCGTGCTCCGATGAAAATGTTCGACGCCCGTGCGATCGAACATACTGGTATCTACTGAATGTGAATTGACAGTCGAGCGAGAATGGCATCGCATAATCGCGCGAGAGATGGCCAATAAGGACGGCGCCTAAAGGCCTACGTAGACCGGGACAGCATGGCAAGGGATTTAATTTTTTACCAATGGACATTCAAACGTATCGATATAGAAATACGACATAAATTGCTAAGCTTTAAAATGATACCACGAAAAATTTAAATCCCTTGCCATCCCGTCCCGGTCTGCGTTGGCCTTAGGCGATTCTGTAAAGAATCAAGTAATCCCGATTCTTTAAACTATGGTAATGGTATTTTCATTATTATTATTAACCAGATCCCAGAGCCAGAGCAAACCGGCGATGGTCCAGAAAAGAAGATCACGCGGCTAGCGATCGGCGTGGAAGGAGGGTTCGATCCTGCTTGTGGCAAGCCCAAGTTCACGTTCACAGACAACTATAGTATTGTGGTGCTGCCTGGCTTCCATACGTACCCATGGCCTAACCCTGCCCTGCCTGAAATTGTAAGTCTAATTTGTTTTTAGAATTACGTTACTGTTTATAATTACATTGACATAAGTGCCCTCATCGAGATACCCTAGAACTATAGTTTGACTGAGACTACTGTATCGCGCGTTAGGAATGCGCGGCGAGGCCGGCAGCGTTGCCGAATGAGCGGCCTGCACTGCCCCCTGTGTCGTCGCGCAAATACCTAAAGCGCGGTACAGCGGCTTCGGTCAAACTAATAATAATTTGACGACACGGTTGGCGCAGTGGCTGAGCGATGGACGGCTGCGCAACGTGTCGCGGGTTCGATCCCCGCACGGAACAGATATTTGTATGATCTGCAAGTAGTTGTTCCGGGTCTGGGTGTTAGTGTATGTGAGTTTCTATGTTTGTAAATGCACCCACGATACAGGAAGAAATTCCTAGTGTGGGGCAACGTTTTTTCTAAAAAAAAAAAACAAAAAATATAATCATCTTTACTATACATACATCCATACTAATATTATAAATTCGAAACTCTGCCTGTTCACGCCTAAACCACTGAACGGATTTCGATAAAATTTGGCAAGGAGATAGATGGCATCCTGGGGAAGGACATAGGCTACTTTTTATCGACGTACCACGCGGGTGCAGCCGCGGGCTGAAGCTAGTATAATATAATCAGAACCTTAATAAAAACAAACAAAAAAAAAACAGTTTACAAAAACAAAATTTTCAGCGATCAGCGAGGTAAATGCACACTCAATGCCCTTCATTTTGCTAGTTCAAAAACATTCATCGAGTTATTTACGTTGATCAGAAGAATTTTGAAAATCATACGAAGCAATAGATTAGCAATTTCCTTCTAAGACATTCAAGTGTATGTGTCCCTCCCTTCCTCCCTCTTTGCTACATTTTAATAATATCTGTGCGAATACTTAACACGTATCATGTCGTATGCAGGTGATCAAGGCCGTCCAAGCAGTGATCGACGCGGAGTCCCCGTTCAAGATCGCCGAGCTGGCAGCGCTGCAAGGCACATGGGATGGAGAAAAACGCGAAGTCTCTGTGTGAGTCGCCATTCTTTACTAAACAAAAATTTTCTTCTAACCTGTAATGTCCCACTGCTGGGCACTACTCACCCATAAGTTTCCAGTCTTCTTTGTCAGAACAGAACACTCACTCAGAACTCAAGAATTACGTAAAACTTAGTTAAAGACTTTTGATTGGTTGAAACTAGTTTTAAGTAATGTAGTATAGTCTTAAGTCTTGAGGCCTAAGTCATCACTACCAAACTATAATTATCCTACCTTTTTAGGGTTCCGTACCCAAAGCGTTTAACGGGATCCTATTACTAAGGCTCCGCTGTCTGTCCGTCTGTCACCAGGCTGTATCTCGTGAACCGTGATAGTTAGGCAGTTGAAATTTTCACAGATGATGTATTTCTGTGGAAAAAACAGAATAAAATAAATATTTAAGGGGGCTCCCATACAACCCACGTGATTTTTTTGTCGGTTTTATAGATAATGGTACGGAACCCTTCGTGCGCGAGTCCGACTCGCACTTGGCCGGATTTTTATTCCATCATCTTTTTACCCCAGGACAAAGAAACCTAAAGTTACATAATAGTGCCTATGTAACGGATCATCGGTATAGCCAGACAAAACTTATTGCAGTTGTGGCCCGTGGATGGGTGACCAGCTTTACATACCAATACCGCTCTGTGCCTCGGATAGCACGTTAAGCCGTTGGTCCCGGCTGTCATTTGTAGATCTATGACAGTTGTTACGGGTCGTCAGAAGTCCGAAAGTCTGACAACCAATCTTATCAAGGGGTATCGTGTTACCCAGTGGGTTTTGGAGGTCAGATAGGTCGCTCCATGTAAAATACTGGTATTCAATTGCATCCGGTTAGACTGGAAGCCGACCCCTACGTAGTTGGGAAAAGGCTAGGCAGATGATGACCTACGAATGTTTAAACATAACGAAATCACCTCTGCCTAACCCTTGCGATATTACATGTTTTTTCACGTAGTTTGCTTAATCCAGCCTCTTCATTGCAGTCACGCGGTAGACCTGAAGCAGCTGGACAACGGCGTGAAGATCCCGCCATCGGGGTGGAGGTGCGACAAGTGCGACCTCACCAACAACTTATGGCTCAACCTGACCGACGGCTCCGTTCTGTGTGGACGCCGGTTCTTCGACGGATCCGGCGGAAATGATCATGCTGTTAGTATTATCACAGATTTCACTCCGCATTGAGATCGGTTCACTCCACATTTTAGGTTCATACCTAAAATGTGGATATGGCTACAAGTACGCGGCGGGCCCGTCTCTCGGGGCAATTCAGTGAGTGTGAAGTAGTCAGAAGATCTATATGATACGCGATGGAAAGAAAGGTACTTCTAGGTGAATATAACTGTAGGTAATTAGCACTGTGCGACCTGAATTGCACATTATTGTAGCAAGGGTTTTTTTATTTAAATGATTTTGCAGAGTGAACATCTTTATTCATCTGTGATATTATTGCGAGAGAGGAATCTAGATCAAGTAAAAAATACTGTACAAAGCTGACTACTGTGAAAGCCTATTTTGGCACATGTAATGTAACTGTCATTAATGTTCCAACTACTTTAATAGGGGGTGGTTTGTACCATGCTTGCCCTGTGCTAGTTTGTGAACTTTATATATTTTCCAGTTATAGGTCCTGTCGGTTTCCTCACGATGTTTTCCGTCACTCTTAGAGTGTGGTTTACTACACATTTTATATATTTATTAAGTCTGTGGCTGTACAATAAAGAATATATAAATATATATATTCTTTATTGTACAGCCACAGACTTTAATTGATGAGCCACCTTCAACATTTTCAATTTTACTGTTTCATACATTCACGAGATTACACGATTAAACACGAACTCAAACCGCACGCTCGTAAACAAGACAAATAAATTACTTATAATCGGAAATAGTCTTAAAAAAAAAAGAAGTTGCATTAAGTTTATCCAATCTATTTGATACTGACCTCCTTTGAATCAGAGCTCATTAACTCGATTATTCTGAAAACATATCTGAAGACAGTGACAGTTGAAATGTCGATGTCAGAGACGTTAATTTCGAAGTTGTCGAAATGACTATTAATATTTCTCCGTACGCTAACGTTACTATCGCTACGCTTAAACAATCGTTGCTAGGTTACTGTTGCTAGACCTGCAATTGGTTGACTTTGGGTAGTCACTCTGCTGTCAAGTTTGTTGTTCTGGCTCTCAGGTTAGCCAACCGGTAGTTATTAAATATAATTTTCTTCTGCTAATACGAAGACATTATGACTTTCCGTGTCGGGAACCGAATACACCCGATTTGCATTACACGGCTAAAATACGAACAGTGCCAGGTGACTTATCTATTAAAGTCCGTGACTGTACACCACAAAAATATATAACAAAAAACAATAACAAACACTACAAAATATACAATGGGCGGCCTTATCGCTATCTATTGTGTCTATATAGTAAAGTGTGCATGCCTGTCTGAGGTCGAATCCACTATCAACGGACTTTTAATTTGATGTGGTTACTACTGAGCCAGCAAGCTCTTTCGTAGATAAGTACAGTAAATTATGCACTGAAAAATAAAACAATATTGATGCTTCTGAATTATTAGCCAATGATCACTTGATTTATGATATTAATTAAAGCCAATAATTTGTAACATAATATTCGTTGCCCACAGGTGGAACATTACCGTCAGACGGGTTTCCCGCTAGCCGTGAAGCTGGGCACCATCACCGCTGACGGCAAGGGGGATGTCTTCTCCTACGCTGAAGACGACATGGTGGAAGACCCCTTCCTCGCTGACCACCTCAAGCACTTCGGCATCAATGTGCAGCAGTTGCAGAAGGTACCATTCACTTTGCTCTTTTGTTGCACATTCTGTTTTCGAAATTATTTAAATACCGGAGCAGTTTTGTAAAATGATTAGCGGTTATGTAAAACAGGGGATTCGAGAATCCATCTACAACATCCTGCTTCCCATTTAATATTATAAATGTGAAAGTTTAGGAGAACCAAGGTAACTAACTTAGCCCAAAGTATTGCCAAACTTAAGTGGCAGTGGGCAGGGGACATTGCTCGCAGAACAGATGGCCGATGGGGCCGAAAGGTTCTGGAGTGGCGACCGCGGACCGGAAGACGTAGCGTTGGAAGACCCTCCCCCACAAGGTGGACCGATGACCTGGTGAATGCCGCGGGAATGCGCTGGATGCGAGAAGCACAGAACCGGTCGAAGTGGCAGTGCTTGGGTGAGGCCTATGTCCAGCAGTGGACGTCTTTCGGCTGAAATGATGATAATGATGAAAGTTTGTGAGGATGGATGGATGGATGTTTGTTACTCTTTCACGCAAAAACTACTAGACGGATTTTGATGAAATTTGGGACACAGATAGTTGATAACCTGGATTAACACATAAGATACTTTTAATCCCGATATTCCCACGGGATCGAGACTTATGGGGATGAAACCGTGGGACGCAGCTAGTAAATAATATAAAAATTCAGACTTTCATAGAGAAGACCGAAGACGAATAGCTCACCATTACAATTGCGACTGAGTAATCATCTGGTTTTGGTTACTAACATTATTAAATGTTTTAACATTTCAGACGGACAAATCGATGGTAGAATTGGAGTTGGAACTGAACCAACGCAGCGGAGAATGGAACACTCTGCAGGAGTCGGGCAGTGAACTGCGACCCTTATGTGGCCCTTCACTCACTGGACTCAACAACCTCGGCAACACTTGCTACATCAACAGCGTTGTGCAGGTTTGTACTCAGTTATTAGCACAGATTGGAATAAATACGGGGAACCGATTTTTGAGGTCTAATTGAAAAAAAGTCCTGTTTTACACACTGTGTCTCCATCACTCATTCAACTCTCCTGCCGCAGGTCTACTGGAAGAATCACTACCGTTGTGCTTTTCTATCATTATAATTTTCTCTTAATTTTTTTTGTGAGTAAATAAATAAATTTTAAAAACATCGCGCCTGTAGAAGTCTTCACTTCTTAAAAAAAGGAGCGACGACCGCTTATCTACGACACCAAAGAGTTTGCAATCACGTTGCCGACCAAATAGACAAATTGTTATTTTACTAGCCCATTCCCTTCGGATCAGAACACGGCAAAAGTTGACAGGTACTTCTACCAGTAGTACTTTCCCGGATGAACCATTTCAGAAAATGTTGTACTACCAGCTGATGGCTACCAGCTTACTACCAATAAATTCATTCATACAATTTTTTATTTTCTTTAACTGCTACTTATAACTGCTTGGGTTTTATGGCTTTCATGTTCTGCGCCAAATACGACCACCTATAAAAATTACCTGATTCCCACTTTACGTGTGATTCATAGCTGTTTTATTTTGGTAGGTACTGTTCCGCATGCCTGAGTTCGTGCGTCGGTTCGTAGACGGAGCGCCCGAGATATTCTCCACCTTCCCAGAGGATCCCGTCAATGATTTCAATGTGCAAACGTTAGTACTACCTATACTTGGCTCAGATACTTCATGATCATTATTTGTGTAGGAGAACAAAACGCTCAAAAACGAAATGAAAAGTTCACTGAAACGCTCGGATAGTTTATCTAGCTGGTACACACGGCTACACACCAAGCTATACATTTCTAGTATACGCTGACTTCGCATTGTACGGAAATTCTATACAATGCGAGATCAGCATAAACTGGAAATGTATAATTTGATGTGGAGCCGTGTGTACAGTTCGATTAATGCCGGTCTCTGAAGTGCGCTATTCGCTGCGCAGTACTCCTCACCCCGCCGACCCCTGAATTCGTTAGTGCGCAACGGCTCGCCTCATGTTCCGAGCCGCTATTAAGGTGAAATGGGTCCAAAGCAGATGTTTTGACGCGATTCGACTTCACGCAAATTGTGCCATGTTTCTCTAAAAAAAAAACGCATTTGCGTTTTTTTTTAGGCCCGAAACACGATTGACAAAACGTTTCTCGATACAAAAAAAACACTGTTTCCTTAAAATCTGCTTTTTTAAAGAGAAAAACCTATTCCATTCGATTTTTATCAAAGCAATTGTAATAAAATTTTGTCTACGTGTTCACTATTAAATACTTTAAAGGGATTATGGACTTATTTTTTCTATATAAACTCAAATAAAATTTTAAAATTAAATATTTGTTAACATACTGCACTAGAATTGCGCGCGGGCGGGGTCATAATACCCCCCGCGGCCAGTCCCATTTCGCCTTAAGTTTGAATCGGAGTGTATAACTACCATTTGTCTGCGAGAGATGGGAAAATATTATCATTTATTTATTTTACAGTTATACTAAGAACTAAAACACGAATATTGTAAGAAAATAGGGTGCTGAAACTATATGAATTCCTGATTTCCGTGTCTGGTGCTCGTATTTATAATGCGTTTATAGGATTTAAAACAAAAAAATCCATCTTTTACAGTGCTAAACTAGGCGTAGGTCTAGTATCAGGTCGCTACTCATTCCCGAGCGCTGAAGGCGGTTTCCAAGCGGGCGTCTCCCCGCACATGTACCGCAACCTGGTGGGCAAGGACCATCCCGAGTTCATGAGCAAGCGGCAGCAGGATGCGCACGAGTTCTATCTGCATCTACTGTCGCTGCTACAGGTATGTGAACTAAGTTCTATTGATAGATTTATATCAAATAATCCTTAACTCTTTGACTGATACAGTCACAAAAGATGTCAAGCCAAATTGTGTACAGTATAGCATGGTGTTTATTTTTAAGATATGAATGATGTCCCTAGTGTAACCTACACTTTCGCAAAAGATGAATATGAATGAGACTATGAGGTCCTGGGCTTGATGCCTGGTAAACTGTTATTGGGTTTTTCCATCTGGAGTTGCTCAGCAGCAGCCCGGAGTTTGGGTTTGTGTCCGGTTGATGGCAATAAGCTCGCCCCCTATTACATGGGACTTAACATAACTGGTGAAATGTGGTACTATAAGTACACCTCTGCCTAACCCTTTGAGGAATACAGGTGTGATGTTATGTTATGTGTTATTTACATTATTCAATTCTTATGGTTACCATCTTGCATTTGAGAAACGACCCAGATCATGAAAATGACTAGCCGGTGTGACTCATTCTTAGTTCTGTCCTATCTTGTCTTCGGAACCTCGCTATGCCCCCCTATGCTTCGGAACTCTTTGGTTCTAAGATATAATTAAATGTTATTGACGAAGTACAGCATGTACATCTGTACATTTCCAGCGCCACAGCCGCCACAAGGCGAACCCGGCCGACTGCCTGCGCTTCTGCGTGGAGGAGCGCGTGCGCTGCGGCGCGTCGGGCGGCGTGCGCTACACGCGGCGCGCCGAGCAGCACCTGCCGCTGCCCGTCGCGCTGCGCGCCGCCAGCAACGCGCCGCAGCTGCAGGACTACGAGCGGCGCCGCGCGCAGGCCGACAAGGCCGGCCAGAGACTGTAACTATTCACTATTTCTTTCTATTTGCTAACCATAGCGTGCTGTACATCGACAAAGAGTCGATGGACACGTTATTTATTTAAATCCATCCAGCTGTTACGATGCTTCGAAAGAATCCCACATTAGAAGACAGAATTCTGTAATAGCTGTCACGCAGTCAGGTAAAAATAAAACAAATACCTCTCCAGCTTAAAAGCTTCAAGCTACGACTTGGAAGTGGCTTCATGACGTGAATTAATTACTGTCTCGTTGCTGAAAATACGAATGCTGAACGAGAGGCTCAATCTCCTGGAACAAAGTGATATTGACTTTTCCATTACTCTTTCTTCCGGAGCCTGGATTTGTGACCGATCTTCGGCTATAAGCTTGCCCTCCATAAGAATAAACTGGCGGATTGTGAGAGTACAAACCACACACTATCAAACCCAGTAACTGGGTAATACGATACCCCCTAAAACTGTTTATCAGACTTTCGGGTTTCTGACGACCCATAACGACTGTCAAAGATCTACGAATGACAGCCGGGACCAACGGCTTAACGTACTTTCCGAGGCACGGAAGAGGAGTGATATTATATTGTCATGTATATTTTCAGGGACCCGTCGCAGATAGTGCGACCACACATCCCGTTCCAGGCGTGTCTGGACAGCTTCATGAAGGAGGAGACGGTGGAGCAGTTCTTCAGCAGCGCAGTTAACAAGAAGGTCACCGCTCACAAGTTAGTATTACTGCCTATTCAAACATGTACGAATCATTATTTACTTCCTTTAATTTGCTTATAACCGTATTACATATTTTCACACGCTCAAGAATCGTGAAAAATAACAAACAGGTCCAAAACAGGCGAATCGCCGTGTGAATGTACGATTATTCATATTGAATTTGAAAACGATTTGTTATTTTGTAAAAGACCTTTACAAATCGTTTTATCAGATCTAGTTAAATTCAAATCAGATCCAGTCAAAGTTCATTTTCATTTGCTCGTGAAAACACGAACCGAAAGTTAGTATGTATTCGATCATCATTTTTTTTAAATTGTTTCTACTTGGCCTTTATAATGTGACTCTGTCTATATCTTTAATTATTGTAATTGAGCTTAAAATGTTTAAATTTATGTTAAAACAAAAATACTTTACTGCCATTAAATGTGTGTTCGATGTATCACAGAAAACAATAAAATAAACACTTTGACTGTGACAAACAAACATTAAAAATGATAAGCCATATTCCGAATAGCCATAGCCGAATTTGGAAAGCAATCTCAGTATGGTATTGTTGGCATAACGGAGATGCAGCCCATTCTCTGGACAAGCTCTGCACAAAGTTTTCTACTTCTCTAGCCTTATTCTTCTCTTATCAGCTCTTAGAAATTAAATTAAATGTTTATTTCTGTAAATAGATCTTCTAAGAAATTTTCCAGTCGGCTGAGAATTTGTCTACAAGTTTTATTATTATATTTATTGTAATATTTCAGAATCACTCGTCTAAGCACGTTCCCCGACTTCCTGTTGATTCAGCTGAAGAAGTTCACCATCAAGGAGGACTGGACGCCCGCCAAACTGGACGTCGCAGTCGACATGCCCTGGGAGGTACGTACAACGTACAAACTTACTTAATATGACGACACGGTTGGCGCAGTGGCTGAGCGATGGACTGCTGCGCAACGTGTCGTGGGTTCGATTCCCGCACGGAACAAATATTTGTCCGATCTGCAACGTTTAAAAAAAAAAAAAAAAAAAAGTGCGCGTGATCGCTTGAACTATTTATCAACAGCCCATTAATTTTCGTTTGAGAAACTGGCCCCTATTATCCTGCATAATAGTTATATGATTCATGTTATATTGTTACTGTACAGATGGACCTGAGCTGCCTGCGCGGGCGCGGCCTGCAGCCCGACGAGACGCCGCTGCCCGACGCGGCGCCCGAGACTCCCGCGCCTGTCTACGACGAGGCGCTGCTCTCACAACTTGTAAGTTGCACTGACAATAATAAACTTAGCTATAACTTTAATAGATGAAAAAAATCGAAAGGCAAAAAACCGACTGCAACTAAAAACTTCAAAACAGGCTCACTTTTCAAGTAGATTATGCAGTTATTTTAGTTGAATCTCAGATTTGATGCCACCAACTGCATCAGGATGCCTGAAAAAGGAGCTTGTGTAGAATGCTTCGAGTGTATGAAGAATGCCACATACAAAGACACAAATATGCATGAAAAACATAACCTTATCTTTGCTGCCGCGCAGTCGGGTAAAAATAATAACGTGAAGTAAAGCAATTGATGAAAGCAAAAGTTACAACTAAAATATAACTTAAAAACTGTACACTTGGGAATTTGAAAAGCAATCTCAGTATGGTATTGTTGGCATAACGGAGATGCAGCCCATTCTCTGGACAAGCTCTGCACAAAGTTTTCTACTTCTCTAGCCTTATTCTTCTCTTATCAGCTCTTAGAAATTAAATTAAATGTTTATTTCTGTAAATAGATCTTCTAAGAAATTTTCCATTCGGCTGAGAATTTGTCTACAAGTTTGGCACATTCAATAACCCCCGTAACTTCCTGTAAAGTGCAGGCAACAGTATCTTCAATTATTGAATATTTATGAAAAGGGATAATTTGCAACCATATTAAGCATGTAGCTTGCTTCAGTAATTGCAGAAGAAACAGGGCAGGCTCTAGCTAGCTAGATTTCCAATTAGTTAAATAAACATCAATTATTAGAGCTGTAACCTAACCTTTATGAGATTCATAAAACTAATTTATGTTGCCACCAATATACAGGGTGTTTGGCAGAACGTTGAACATATGAAAATGGTGGATAGGTGGGGTCATCTGCTACTTATTCAGCCCTAATTTATTTGGCCCTGCTCCCCTGGATATTTTTTTATTTAATTTTTGCTTTTTTCTAGTTTCACCAGTTTCTCAACTTAAAAAGGTAATTTTAAAAAAATACAAATATAAAAACAATCTTGCCTGTTTTACCCATTTTTAATAAAAATTACTTAATAAAAATGGGTAAAACAGGCAAGATTGTTTTTATATTTGTATTTTTTTTTTAAATTACCTTTTTAAGTTGAGAAACTGGTGAAACTATTGATTGATTATTGATTGTTTTTATTTATTTTTTAAATTACCTTTTTAAGTTGAGAAACTGGTGAAAATAGAAGAAAGAAAAAATTAAATAAAAAAATATCCAGGGGAGCAGGGCCAAATAAATTAGGGCTGAGTAAGTAGCAGATGACCACCTATCCACCATTTTCGTATGTTCAACGTTCTGCCAAACACCCTGTATCTAAACAGTTATTTACAGCTAGGGTTGTGGTTAAAGTCTTTGATATTTTACAGTTAGACATGGGTTTCCCGCTGGAAGCGTGCAAAAAGGCGCTTTATTACACGAACAACAGCGGCATGGAGGCGGCCTCCAACTGGCTGATGGAGCACATGACTGACTGGGACTTTGCCAATAAGTTTACACCGCCTGGTAGTACAGGTACACACACAATTACTATTTTACTTGATATTATTTATCTACAGGGAACCTATCGGTCGGGCCGTCTGTTTATTTGTCACAGTTTATCTTTAGAACCGTAATAGGTTAAGTTGACATTTTGTACTTTATTAATGCATGTAGGTTGTTTTGTTAACATCAAAATTAAAGCTATGTATAGAACAAGCAGGCGTCTTTCGTAACGCAATTAAAATGTTAAAATGAATTTGTTCTATGTCTGTCCGACATTTTCTGTAAAAATAAAACTTTTTTGCATAATTAAGTATCTTCAAACAAAATACTATAACTAAAAAATCTGGTATCTGTGACACAGTGATTTTTTCATTAGTATTGGCACTAACTATACACTTTTTTTCTGAAATAAAAAAATATATTTATTATAATTCATCCTAGGCGCAGACAGCGGTGCTGCAGGCGTAGACGAAGCGAGCGTAGAACAGATAATGGGCATGGGCTTCACGCGAGCGCAAGCCGCGCGAGCGCTCGGCGCCACGCAGGGCGACGTGCCGCGCGCGCTCGACTGGATCTTCAGCCGCGCGGACGAGCTCGACGCCGCCGACGTGGCCGCGCCGCCGCCCGGAGACGACAGGACGCTCGGCTGCAGGGACGGGCCGGAGAGTGAGTCATGGGCTTTTGTTTATATCTAGCCGTTGACGAACGTCGAAAACCACAGTTGCGATATTAAAATTGTCTTCTATCACCAATACCACTACAAGGTACAGACAACTGAAATTCGCGTCCTGCCCTAGCGCATCCCCCAAGATAATTACTCGTATTTTGTTAAATCTCGTGTTACACAGTAACTGGGTTGTGGAGGTCAGATAGACAGGCGCTCCATGTAAATTACTGATTTTCAGCTGCCATTCGGTTAGACAGGCAGCCGACCCATACGTTGAGAAAAGTTACTTTTATTTCATCAATCCGATCTCCAATGTAAGGACTCGATGACTCTCTTCAAGCCTAGAACATGTTTCTAAACGCTATGTTTTGTTTATAGAATACAGGTTGTGTGCGTTCATATCGCACATGGGAACGTCGTCCATGGTGGGCCACTACGTGTGCCACATACTGCACGAGGGCCGGTGGGTCATATTCAACGATAACAAGGTGCGTATACGCCACTATGAAAACAAATAAACAGATTGATTTTTTTAGTGAAGACTACGGTATATAATAATAAAGTTCTTTAAAATTAAAAACTCAAAAGTGTTAAGTTTTTACGCCGCCCATGAGCCTCTGACTTGGCTTCACATGCCGTGCCGTCGAGAAATATCTGTCTGACATGCCGGTTTCCTCGCAATTTTTTTCTTAACCGTTTTTGAAGCAAGTGATAATTATACACTTCGCACATGAATCCCAAAAGTCAGAGGTGCGTGTCTTGGGTTCGAACTCAAAACCTATGACTTGGCAGTCTGACGGTCATTCCACTAGGCTATCACAACTACCATTCGAAAGTTATTATTGACTTTTGTCGCTGAATCAAATAATATAAATAAAGCTTTGTTTTCTTTCATTTCAGGTGGCCCTATCAGAAAACCCGCCCAAAGATCTCGGCTACCTATATCTATACGAAAGGCTGTGATGATCAACATGTTAAATATGACTTGTTTGTACCAAAAATCGCTGGCTCGGTTGTATGGGATACGAACCTCTGTGTTAGACTGCGTTTGTATTATCTAAACAATAAGAGATTTTAATAAAAAAAAACAACTTTTAGGCGATATTTATTTTATAGAAAGAAACAAATTGTTAAGAAATTAAATTAGGTTAATAAAATTTATTATCTAATTATTTTGCATAGAAAATGCTTTTGTGTTGCAATTTTTACGTAAGACTTTTATCTGTTTTGTAGTGTGACAGTTATGTGTAGTTATTGAATTAGAAATAATCCTTGTAACCGCTTAGGACAAGACGTGAAGCATTTGCGTGTGATTATTGCCAGGAGTCTCATGTTCATATAACACTTTACTTTTGTAAACGTTTATGTTAACTAAGCTGTATATTATTTTCCTGATATACCAATCACTATTTTATAACACTATTGTACTAGAAGTACAATTTTTTCATTAAATAATTGCCGTACCACATAAAAAATGCATTTATTGGGGAAGCAGCTTAGTGTTGGATAATTTTATTGTATAAATATCATTGAACATCACTAATACAACGAAAACTGAAAGTAAATTATTACTGAAAATGCTCTCTTATTTATTTGTTTCTTTAACCCTATAAACTGCAAAAATTCACCGAATCCGAAGTCACGAGAAATTCACTAGCAAGTTATATTGATCTGCAACTACTTCGCGAGAAAACTAATGCGTAAATACTAGCGCATTAAATATCAGGAGTAAACCACTGTTTACTGGAGTGCATCATCAGATCTGGGCGAGACAAAATACTCGACTCGCACAGTCTATGTGAAAATACAGCTGTCTCTGTTGCACACACAATAGGGAGCTTGGCACTAAAAGTGTCAAGCCCACATGAGTGTGTGATACTCCCTGGCCGCGCCACAGTGGAAAATTAAAAATACATGTTTCTATACTCCATTTGAAATAAGATTAGACGTATAGATAAGCCTTTTTTACATTCCGTCAACCGATTTTGAATTCTATTGCGTTGGTGGCATGACAAATGGCAGCCGCAGTAGATAGTTGGTATTGTGTGAGCAACTGCGACCACCTTGGAAGAAGCGCTCACCGGCCGCTGCCGCGGCACACTTTCTTTTGTGTAATTTTAAATGTCATGTAAAAGTAGCAGTGATAACGACTTTCGTTGCTGACTGTACCTAATAAAAAGTACCTACCAACTTCTTATCTTCTTCTTGAAGGTCAATTATTCTTGTAAAGCATTTACATTCGTATTATGTTGCATAATTCTAGCACTTATACGCAACCATCTCACTGAGATTACCTGTACTTCTAATTTTGTAGGCCACATGTAGTAAGTACAAAGATCAGCAAGTCTGCTGTCTGTTTTCTCTTAAGGTGGATCCCTAGATGATCTCACTGCCATTTTGCCGCTAGATGGCGACACATCCACAATTTCGAACATTTTCAATTTTTACACCTAACATAGAAATTTTTAATAAACAACTTTATTCTATGCGAAACCTAGGGCATTAACTTGATTTTTTAAGATCATCACTGTGCTTGTTAACTGGTATCATACAAAGATTAGAACGTAATAATGATTTAGCCGCATGAATTTACTCTTTACACACACATGCAAAGTAAATAGTAGTAACTTCCGACTCCACTAGATGTCGTTTTATTCAAACATGGTTGGAAATTAAAATGTCCAGATGGCGTTAATTTAAAGAAAGAGGACCAAATTATTTATAAGATGAATATCCTTACATTATAGCAAAAACTGAAAACAAATATTAATTTACTAACTAAGCATACTTTAAATTACTAGAGGATTGTTATGTTCCAATCTATTTCTTAATAATATAATTATTGGGATATGCTTACTTTTGTTTCTAGGCTCGATATCAGATACCTTTTCACCATAACAAATTATTCAGATAAATTATTTTGGGTAATAAAGGTATATTGTACCTATATAGGTTGTTGTAATGTGACTGAACCTAAATAGTACCTAACGTGTAAATGAATTGTGACCTGTACTAAATAAATAAAAGATTATGTATTCAATTGTAAAGCGTTTTATTGTATCTTACTATACATTAATAATATTTATCTATGGTTAATATTTTCATACAAATATCGTTTTATTTACTCTCACTGCATTTACCTAAATATTTTCTGGTTGGATTCGAACCATCGACTCGTACCACCACACAAAGATAACATACTTTTTTCAATATTTTGATATTTACAATTATGATTCTGAATTTAGTATTAGAAAGAATTATGTACGTAGATTACAATTTATGTAACATCACACGTAAGTGTAAGTATCTTACACAACAACACACAAGTGGTTACTAGCTAACCATAACATTTATGTTTCAAGAATACCCACTTATTATACAACTTTGAACAATAAATATTCTTTTACAATTGAATTGTTTGGCTGGTACCTAAATACATGAGTGAAACATATGTACACTGAAAAATCTTATAAACTAACAAATAACATAAACTATACATCGCTACGTACAAAAATAGCATAATAATTAGTCTATAATGTTCCCACTGCTGAGACTCAGGCCTCCTCTGAACAGTGGTGATGAAATCATTTACACAAAGCAAAGTGTCGGCTTGGATTCGAACCATCGACTCGTACCACCATACAAAGATACATAAAAAATACTATAATAAAATATCTTCTCTTCTACACGCTACTTTTTGCTGCGCCGCCGTCGCCGCGCATTATTAATCTTCTGCTTGTCATTTTTTACCTCCATTTATATCATTTCCGTGCGATCTGAATCAATTGCTGGGAGACACAGTTTTCGCTGCAACAAATGAATTTACACAGTTTTGTTAGACTATTCTTACTGAACCCACACCTCAGAAACCTGAGGAATAAGTTAGGCAATGAGTAAGACTTATATTTTTCATACCTTTTAATTCCTTGATGTCTAGACATTTAGCATTTTTCTCAACTCGTCTCAAAATAATTTCCGGCAGTACACATGTTTTGAAAAACGTTACCAACTTCGGCATCATAGCGTTGATAAATTCCTCATCCCGGTTAACTTCTATGACAGTCAATGGTTGGGTGACAGATATAAAGCAAATGAAGTAACATTTACTCATTTTGGTAATTCGCAATTGACCCTGGACCTAGAATCAAAATAATAATAGCTGAGAAACAATCCAAGAAATACATTATATTTATACATACATGAACCAATAAATAATGATCTTTGTTACTTACTTGATAATAATAATTATGCTTTTTGTTCATAACTAAAACATCATTTTCCAAATGAATAGGAAAATTTCTATTTTCTGATGCTTCTCTAATATTTTGAGATTTCCTTTTCAAGGAGGGAAAACATTTTATTTCTACAATATTATTTTCTGCTTCTATAATACCTGTAAAAAAGAACAGTTTTTAGGCCCACTGAACCAAATTAAAAAATCCACGCGACACACAAAATCCAAGGGGGCGGAATCACAGGCAAAAGCTAGTTATTTGTATATTTTTATTATTGAATAATCTTACCATCAGGGCTAGCTGCTAAGAATCCAAAGTCTTCATCCATAAATAGACCTGATGGCCTGACAATTTTGCCATATTGTTGCATAAACATGCTCTTTGCAACATGTTCATTTTGTTGTCCATACATCATATCTTTAGTACAAATATTATTTTTGTAGAGAATGCATTTCACATGATTGTGACATGGTGTGGCATTACGACGTTTGCAAACCTAAAATGAACAAAGTGACAATCATAATTCTTGTACTGGCTTGAGCTGTGGCTTCTTAGAAAGTAAGAAACAATAAGAGGATGGCTGATATCTTACCATTCCAAACTGACTTGCTGTGAGACGGTCAGATCTGTATGAGAGATACTTTTCATTATCATGTTGACCCACAGTCTGGTTTTCAATTAGTACTATTTTTTGTGTATCTTCTTGGAATTTAAGCAATCTCAATTCACAGAGCCGTTTTAATTCTACCTCATTAATGTCGACAGGGACACTTGCTTCTGGGCCATAGTCCTTATCAGGTTGAGTTTTAGTCTTTTCAGTAAAAAGCCGTTTTCGAGTCATTTTCTGTTGGCGCAATCTACTTCTCTGTTTTTGATGGACATATTTTTTAAAATATTATCCAGGGCTCTGTGTTGTCTTCTTTTTCCATGCAGTTTGATGCCATTTATGTCCTACAGAATGAGACAATCCTGAAAAACCAAATCATAGTCACATACATGTCTGTTTGCAACCTAAGCTTTCATTGATGACCATTGAAAGTTCTATAAGTTGAGAAAAACCTCTTATATTATGAAGAGAAGAAGTCATAGATCATGGGGGTTGCTAGAGATTTCATATATTGTTTTAAAATATCTATAAAAAAACTTATTTACCTGCTACATGAACACGCCGCTGATAAGAGCCTCCTTTTCCAAGACTGAGTCGTTTTCCACAGTTAAATTTATTAATGACACTCATAAAATTCTCTGCAACGTTTGTTGTCTCGTTAGACAACCGTCCAGCTTTCAAAGCAATTTTTTCATTTGCAGCATAAATAAGAGCCCAGACCTCTGGTGCTGTATTTCTTAGGATTTCTACTTGGTTGTCTTGCTGTTTATTCTCGTCAGGTGGTAATTGCTTCACTGAACAGTAATATTCCTTACATTTTTCATGCTGTCCAAATACATGAAGTGGACTATTCCTTAAATCATCAGCCATTGAACCTGGCTGACTGCTATTGTGAACAATAATCTTTCGCGCTACTAGTGTCAATTTCATCAATTTAGGCCTCAAAATATTTCGTCCATACAGAGGGAGTTTCGTATTACCTAAAATCTTAAATAAAATATAAATATTAAAACATAGGAAGAGAAAAAATCTTTTTTGAAAAAAATACAACCGACTTCTAAAAACAACAAAAAACTTTGAAAATGCCAATAAAATTTGAGGTTTTCTCTCAATTTCCCTGGGATTCCATTATCAGGTCCTCATTTGTGACAAAAAACTTTGACAAAGAATTTTGAAAATCGGTCGACAATTGGCTGACAAATCGGTGGACAAACAGTCGAATTGATAACCTCCTACTTTTTGGAAATCGGTTGAAAAAGAGAGGAACATTTATTTTACAGTAGCTAAATCCTGCTTTATTGGCAAACCAACGGCAAACGAAGACATTAGGTACATCACGGGCCAACGAGTATCAAATACACTCATAGTACATTACATTCACGTAAATCTGATTCGAAATCTTATGGGAATCTGATTTACTCACTAAAAATCATTAGAAGAATTTCCATGATGTCTTTTCAATGTTGCTTGCACTTTTTTCCGTGATTTTCGCGGCCCTGAATACATAATAATATGTCGTATATAGGCAAGTTTATTAGTCGGATTCAACTTAGGCAGAGTTGCAATTCAATCTGTAATCAAAAAGTATAATTAAACACAACAGCAAAAGTATCGTAATTATGAAATGCTTCAAGAAATTTGTATTAGTCAGAAATAACACCACCATTTGTCACCATCAATCAAGCTGTCAAGCTGTGTGAAAATTTGCAAAACAACTGACAGAACATGAGAACAGACGAAATAGAGATGTCAATCTGAGATCGATTGAGCAAAGAATCGATTTTTTGGAACAAATAAAAACGTTTTTTCAAATCGATATCTAGTACTGAATCGATACAGGGAATCGATATTTCACCCTAGAACATCAGTTTTTTGTTTGTTTGAATTGTTAAGAATTGTGGTGGCGGGAAAATTACGAAGCATATCCAGTGCAAATCCTTTTGCGTAAAAATACGGATTTTTTACATTGCGAATTTCATCGAAAACGAATGATTGATTTTTGGAAAATCATTTCTTTATTTGTGAATCGATTTTTCATATTCCCTTTCGAATCAATTCAGTAACGGATCTTTTTCAGAGAGTTTTTTTTTTGTTCCTTTCGTCCCTCTGGGACAGGCAAAGTGAGTTTTTAGAGAGAATTGACGTCCCTATTAGGGGGAAATATTTGAAATTTAGAGTAGGTAGGTATGTGATGTGATGACAATCAACGAGTGTTACTAACGTTTGATTTTGTATTTCCTCTTCTAAATCTTACACTTTTTTAAGTTCTAAGGGTAATTACTATTATAATATAACTCTGTATCACCTTCAAGCAGAAAAGCATCCTTTGTACATAAAAATAACACTTACCGTCAATAAAACACAAAAACACTTCACTTTTAAATAAAAACTCTTTCACGGATGGCACTCGTATGAATGGTTCTCAGTAGTAGCCCCAGTCACCAATTCTAAACCTGAATGGTGCTTACTACTTACTTAGCTGTTCAGACGAGCGAAATTGGAACTACAGCTACCATTTTGAGAACGTCATTTCGCTGACAGTTAAAAACCCCGAAACCATAAATGAATGATGTACAGCAGTGGTGGCTCTCACTTGTAAGTCAGAGCCACCACTGCTGTACCTATATCATTAATCGTTTTAAATATCAGCACATCCTACAACTTACTACTAAAATACTGCCCTATGTTTTATTTCCCCTTTTTCTTGGTAAACTTCTTAGATGGCAAGACCAATTTATCTCGACGCACTTTGACTTGTGCTAATAATACTAAAATGTGCAATTGTTATGAAAAATCAATGTGGTTTGTCTGTGTATTCACTTATCTTGATGGTTTCACGTAAATTAAATATGATTCAATCAATAGATGTAAGTAGTACCTACGTGTCACCATTGCGTAGGTAGGTAGGATATTAGAAAAAAAAAAGGTAAATTTGCCTACGCTGATCGCCTGATTTAGGTATACCCTAAGTTTACATGAACTTCTATTCTCTGATTTTATTCAACCCAAACCAATGAATTAGTACCTAACCGTGTCATAAAATGTATTATCAGTACCTACTTACATACAGTAGAAAGATTTTTAAATCTTTAGGTACTTTATATTTAAAGTAGATATTACAATAATTACATTAGTATTGTATCTGTGTGAACCAAATGCAGATCGCAGATATTTTTTTTCACTTTCTAGCATTCTTTCTCATTCCCTAATAAAAAACATTTTATCAATCATAAAATGTAAAACCCGCGGGCAAACCCGCGCGCCGGCGCTAACTTTCTAGAAACACAATTTTGGAAACGATTCGCAAGTTGTCAAGACTCACTGGAGCAATTTGGCAACAATGCGGGGTGCGTATGAATGGCATCGTCGCATCGCTGCGTTACCTACCTACTCGACGTGTAACCTTGGGGCTTGTTCGAATTTTCGAACGCCATCTATTATAAATATTTACCGAACTTAAACTCGTAAGACAACAGCAAATAACTCTTTCTCGGTGGTTCTTTAAATTTCTGTTAGATGGCGCGATTCAGGTCACTCACACATGTAAAGATTTTTCGTTTTTTATTGGGTCTAATTCTCCTAGAAATACTGTTTTTTTTATAAAATTTTGGCGTTATGCGAACATAATACATTATAAAGTCTCATTATACTTGCTTTTATTCTGCAGAAACAGTTTATTTACGGAGATTACAACACCTCAAAAATGTATGGCGAGGCCTGTCTATGCATCCACCTTAAGATATTACGTTTTTCCGTAATATTGTTACACTTTTGGGTAGTACGTATTACGTACATTTATTTTGTGCATACCATGCCCAGGTACGCCTAATAACTCTTTGTGCCGCGGCCAGGGAGTATGCTATCATTTCTAAAGTAATCGAATCTCTCTATAGCGTACGTATTGCGTACATTTATTTAGTGTACACCATGTGCAGATGCGCCTAGTAGTTTACAAGAACCGTGGTGGAGCGGCCAGGGAGTATACTCCCCAGCCGCGCCACATAAACTTCATTTATATTTCATTATTCGTTGAGGTATAATTATTTTCATAACACGTTCCATATAGTACACTTATCGTACAAATTATCTAGAAACATGTCTTTTTAATTTTCCACTGTGGCGCGGCCAGGGAGTATCACACACATGAGTGGAGCCAGGGACTGGATACAGGGATACAGCAACTAAACAAAAATCTATTTTACATACAACTAATTACATCTTTTATATTTAACAGAGAAATGTACATCATATAATAAATAATTATCGCTTGAATCTGTCTACTGGCTTGGGTATCTTCTTCAGGAATATAGTGCGCTCATCATAATATGTGTTGAACTTCTTGTAATCTCTCCTTTTCTTGGGATCCTTTTTGCAATTTTCTGGAGTCAAGTTGATCATAAGACCTGGAACATGCAGACCAAAATAAATTAGAGAACAGTCAATTTAATTTAATTAAGGTGATGCCCAGGTGCCCACCCTAGTTAATTTCATACATACTTTCAGATCTGATTGAGTAGTATGGAAAAAAGAATCAATGACAGTACAGTGCACCTACTAGTTTTTACATTGTCGACAGGTACTACTATCTGGCGTATATGTAACATTTATAAAATTTGATTAATTATTAGCCTATATTATTTTCTGCTTACTGTTATGAAAGGTTGAATGGAGATTGTTATGCCCTTGGGATTTAACAGGTTGTGTCTTATCTGATAGTATGGAATTCGGCTGGACACATCTGCGACATGTCACAATGGGCCAAACTTACGACACAGTGGGTCCCGCCTAATGGCCAATGAAACGACATTGCGGCAGGCCCAGACGGAGATATCGGGATGAGCTCGACAGAGAGTAGGGAGGTCTTTGCCCAGAAGTTGGACAGTAACAGCTAATAATAAAAAAAAAATAAGCTAATTATTGTACTAATTCCATACAAACCCGCTTTCTGCGCCATAGTCACCAACTTGCCCATTTTCTTTTGTTGTCGTCGACATAACCCAGTTATTCTTCGAGGTAACATACAGCCATCTGACCTCACAAACTGGCTCAGGATCAGTACATCAGTATGTTTCACGTCGAGCCCAATAGCACACATGTAGCAAGGTTTTTCTGATGTGCTGGTAGCAGGGTCTTGGGACGACGGAAGGTTCTCCGCCCGAATCAAGAGTTCGGTGCGGGGCGAGGGCACAGTAACCGCTTCTATGACCACTGTTGAGCCCTCAGTGCGTTCGTGTACTGAAAAATTTCGGAATAATTAGGTTCTGCTAATACTTCTAATTTATAATCGTAATCGCATTGACCAGTTACTGGGTTTCGGAAGGCAGATAGGCCGTCGCTCCATATGAAATACTGGTATTTAGCTGCATCCAGTTAGACTGGAAGCGGCCCCAACATAGTTAAGAAAAGGCTAGGCAGATTGATTGAATTCCATTATTATTCTATTTGTGGAGAAAAAGAAAAGACAACAGCAAAGTGTTTTGAGGTTATGTTACAAAAATCCAATATTATGAGCAGAAATTTGTAGGTACTTACTCTCTTTTAAATGCAATGGTTTTGTTGTAACTATTGAGCGTACAGATGTAGAGAAAATTGCACTTTTTGTAAAAGAAAACCCAGCTCGAACTAACCCCGCCATGTTTATTTATTTTACAATCAGTCTGTCTGGTCTGTCAGACTGTAACTGTCACTCACCCATCACCACCCACCTTTGACAATGATGTCAAAAACGTTTTATTTCTGCTGGGTATATGGTAGACAAATAATTTTAGTATGGCAAGTCCGGCCACACCAAAAATTCACTTCCGGTTAAATGAGCGCGTAATTTAAAAAATCTCATACTTGTGTTTCGGTTCGGTCAGTCATAGAAAATACATACAAAATATCTTTGAGGCAGAAAATGACCGTATATCTGTATTATTAGTCTATATTTATTTTCTTAGTTCGACTAAAGACACTACATTACAAAATAAATGATGGTGGTATCAAAATGATAAACGGGAATGTATGGGTCGCATGTATTTATTGAACAACACATAGTACATAAGTAATATGATAAATTTAACAGGTATAGAAAATAAACAAGATTATTTTTGAACAATATTTTGATTAAAACATGCAATTATAACGGATAAAACACATTTTCAGTAAGCAACAATTACCAAGCGCCGTTTAAAAAATATGACTGATTCTGTATTATATACCTATGATATATTTTAACTTCCGTATATTCGTATCATAAAATAGACTGCTAAGCAGTAATGTAACAAATATTATATCATATTTTAGGCTTCATAAGCATCACATTATTACATAATATGCGAAACTTTAAATCCTGTAATGCTGTGTAAGGTAGGTACTATTGTAGGAACAAGGAGAAACAGTTTCTTATTTTTATTTGTAAAAGGCTATTCATGGACGGTATAAGCCAAGCATAGAATTTCGAGACATGATGTGTATGCGAAATGCATTTCAAATGCAAAATAAAAAATGAGCTTAAAATAACTTAAACATATCTTAAGAAATAATATAGACGCCTACACATGAGATTGCAATTTTGTGACTTAAATATAAAATATTTAATGCAAATTCATTTATAAATATAAAAATAAAATTTGCAAAGCATAAAATGCATAATCATCAATAGAATCGTGTAAAGGTATTGTTAAGTAATACAATATTCGATTTTGTTCTTCACAATGTCAATTTATAAGTATAACATTTATGTTAGTAAAACTTACTAACTAGAAACTATACAATATTGTACTATTAATTAAAACAAAACTTACGAACAATGTGCATGTTTATAAACAAAATGTGATGGACTATTCAAAATATGTGGCGAGGAAAAATAACAGGTTTCATAGACATGGAATACTTATCATAATAATATAGGCAATTAGGCATTCAATGTACCTACAGGTAATCAAAAAGTTAGCCAAGTTCTCAGCTTAGATTTCGAAAACTATACCATTTTATTATTTCTATCCGACTTTGATACCTTGTATAGCATTGTAAAAACAAAACTATAAAGATAAAAAATATACATTATATTTCAAAATAATTCAGAACTTGAAAGTTGTAACCACACAGAAAGCATTTAGGCCTAACACTGAACATTTTGGTAATAAACCCTCTGTTGAAGCCTGTTATATTTCCGCTCAACACGTGAAGGTAGCGATGATGAGAGGCTTGTGCTGGAGGTTTACTTGGGGAAGGCACTCAGACCCTTGCTGAGCAGACCGGTGGCGCCTGTTGAAGCGTCATTCACGGCTGAGGACAGGCCTGTCAGCAGCTGAAACGTTGAACACATATTTTTAGGTATTTCACACATACGACAAGTTGGGAAATGTTTAATACGTGTAACCATAGTAAGAAATTAAGTTTTTTTTTCATGACAATGATATATTATCAATTGGGTAGCAATTTATTTTGGTTCTATTTTTGAGAGAAATCAATGTTATTGCCATAATTATTTTATCCATTTACGTCAGTTAATAATACCTCGAGATTGAGAACACAAAAACTTCCATTAAATTGTGTCGTATTGCCAATCACGATTCGTCTATTCTAAAGATGCGCTAGTTTTAAAAACCCAAAAGGTTTCTTACATGATCCCTTTTCTCATTGAGGTATTTGTCGGCATCCTTGATCTTGGAGTCGACGACGGTGCTGGCGTTCTTGATGCCCTCGTCAGCAGCGTTCTCCACCCTCTTCAGTGTGTTGTCCACAGTGCTGTTGATGGCGTTGCTTGCGTCTGACGCCGCCTTTTCCGCAGCCTTCTTTGACTCTTCTACGGCTGCGTCTGTGAAAATTGGGTTTTGAATAAGGACTTGGCTAATACACTGCCGTCAGCTCAGTCGGGTAAAATAACAAATATAATTTGAACTTGAACATTTTATAATAACCTCAGGCTGGCAAGAAATCAACTTATTTTCTTTATTACCCGACTACGGCGAAACAAAAGGGAAGGCTATGATTTTTACATTTTTTACCCTTTTAGGCAGTGTTTTTAACAGACATCGAAAAATGACACAGCTTTAAAGGGGTATACAAAAATATTCCTCCTTCTTCTTGTTAGCATGTCGATGGCAATATAAATGGACTCGGCCCAGAATTCGGCCACTTGTTTGACATCACTAGCGTCCATCATATTCCTCCTGTATAATCCACTTACTAGCCACTCTCTTGGCCTCGTCTTCAGCAGCCTTGGCAGCGAGCCTGGCCTTTTCCTTGGCATCCTCAGCGGCCTTAGCGGCTTGTGCCTTGGCATCCTCCGCGGCCTTCTTGGTCGCGTCCACCGTTGCGTTGACCGTGTCTGTGGAACAAAGACCCGTATTCAGTGAAGGATACAATCTCGCGTGATGTTTCACACCTAAGCTTTGAAAGAACCTTTTGTTGAGTAAAATATCGTGAGTAGTTCTGAAATGCTGGTAGGGAAACCTATTTTAAAATAATGTTTCTATTGTGGTCATGCTAAACGTGCTGAACTCTGAACATTGATCATGTTCGTAGAACTGCTCTTCCGAGAAGTATTTTATAAGCAAATTAAGTAGGTACATAATGTTGACTTCCATTCACTGTCGTCACCGATGACTTGTACTGTTTTAATTAAATTCTCGATCAATTTTCCTCACAAAAGGTTTTTGTAGGTATTAGAGCGAGAAACACGTCCTTTCTTAGTCCACATCGGTAAAAATACTTATATTTATTAATAGAACTCTAGTGTAGTGCCAGTAAGTGAAGTAGTCCATAAATAAAAGGGATAGATGAGCTATTGCCTTTTATGTAGCGCAAGTTACTTACATAAAGAGAAGTGGTATTTTATTGATTAGTCACAATAAGACAAACAAACGTGACCATAACTTTTTATGACCACCTTATGCTAGAGAGACATTTGATGGTTGCCACTACACCCAAACATGGATGTATAAATCTATTAAAGAAAGAATGTATGTACCAGATTAATTAGAAGCTGCAAACTTATTTTTATTCCAGACAGTTAAAAAACTAGACTCCTCAGTTTGAAGGAATTACTTAGTAACGTATTGCACTTGACCAGCGTCGGGTCGGATATGCGGTCTAAGATAGGTATCTATCGATGTGGACTGCTTTCAGATTAATAAATGTTATTATTCACTGCAAAAACTCCGACGAAATAGCTTTGATTAAAAAGTGTCAAAAAGCCGTAACTCAAGCGACACACTAAGTACCGTTCGTATCTGCAACCGTCTTTTCATATACGCCGAATGCTTTTTCTGAAGATTCTTTGGGCCCTTGCAAGTTGGTTTGTATGAAACCTATAAGAATTGATTAATTTATATGAAGTTATTTCTCTGGTCCTAAGTCTTGCCACACACTTCACACAGTATTTTTATGCGTAATAGAATATTAAATTCTATATGAGTATTACATATTATATTACGTATTAATAAATAGTACCTAATGTACCTATGTATGATAAAATCTGAAAGAAAAAAGCCCTGAAAACAGTTGAATTAGATTTCACTAGCTTACACAAAGATCGGTTCTTACCAAATCACCATTAGTAAAAGATAAGTGAGTAGTAAAAGCAAAAGACAAAGGAAAATTAATGTTTTGTTACCTTCAGCAGATTCTACGGCATCGTCTGTCTCTTCCGCTCCAGTATCCATTACGTTAAACAGTGTATGTGATACTGTATCTACAGAAAGTTAGCAACAGAAGGTTAAAACAGAAAAAGAAATAAAACATTAATTAAAGTTTAAAAAGCGCAATGCAACATGCAGCCAAAACCATGCAATTAAGAAAACTGTAAAAACAAATGTATGGAGTAATTATAGGATACTGAAATGAGTTTTAACACAATGAGCCAAGAAAATCATCTTTATTTATAATTATAACATCGTTTATACCTTTAGCACCTCCAACAATAGATACTCCTTTGTCAACAACTGACGCTGCGGCACTCTTTGTCGTATCTACAGTGCTGTGAACAGTATCTACAATACAGGCAAAATACGTAATATAAAATGAATCATGAGTAAAAATAAAACGCACTCACAAGCTCAAAATAATACCTTTGGCAGTTCCTAAAAATGATACGCTTGTGTCTACGGCTCCAGCTGCTACATTCTTTGCGGTATCTACTGTGCTTGCCAATGTATCTACGATGTGAAATAATACAAAATAAATAACAATCTGTATGGTAAAACGTGACAGAAAATACGCAAAAATATCTACCTTTAGCGCTTCCTACGAAAGATACACCTTTGTCTACAGCTGAAGATGCTACATTCTTTGTTGTGTCTACAGTGCTATGAACAGTGTTTGATAGGGTGTCTACGAAGGAAAATAAAAAATTAGAGGTAATTTAATAACAAAAAGATGCAAATAAAGAAATTAGATAGCGTGAGAAACTACCTTTGGCACTAGCAGCGTAAGATACACCTGTATCTACAGCAGAAGCTGCTGCGTTTTTAGTTGTATCAAAAGTGTGGGCTACGGTATCTACAAAACGAAAGTGAAATAATATACTGTATATGAACATAAGTAAACTAAAATGACGTAAATACGAGACAGAAAAGAATAAAGATTTCTACCTTTAGCACTTCCTACGAAAGATACACCTTTGTCTACAGCTGAAGATGCTACATTCTTTGTTGCGTCTACAGTGCTATGAACAGTGTTCGCAAGCGTGTCTACGAAAGAAAAGAAAAAAAAATATAGGTATAACATCTAAATATTAACCGTGAATAATTAATAAAAAATAAACAAAAAATATATATTGTGGCACCTTTGGCACTAGTAGCATAAGATACACCAGTACCTACAGCTGAAGCTGCTGCGTTTTTCGTTGTATCAAAAGTTTGGGCTACAGTATCTACAAAAAAAAATGCAATAAAATCAATAATAAATCAAAACAATCATCTAAATGTGTGAATGAGAAAGAAAATAACCAAAAATGTCTACCTTTAGCACTTCCTACGAAAGATACACCTTTGTCTACAGCCGAGGATGCTACATTCTTTGTTGCGTCTACAGTGCTATGAACAGTGTTCGCAAGCGTGTCTACGAAAGAAAATAAAATAATATAACAACAAATTTTTAAAAATAAAACAAAAAAGTATATGATTATAGCAAACTACCTTTGGCACTAGTAGCATAAGATACACCTGTACCTACAGCTGAAGCTGCTGCGTTTTTCGTTGAATCATAAGTATGGGCTACGGTATCTACAAAAATATATTTAAATTATTTTTTTGGTGAAAATATTTAAACAACTACTTCAATTAAGCGATTTTTTTCATAAGATACCTTTGGCACTTCCTATTAATGACGAGCCTTTGTCAACTGCCGAAGCAGCTACAGTTTTTGTCGTATCTACTGTGCTGTGAACTGTGTTTGCTACTGTATCTACAAATAATGAAAATAAAAATGATAAAACAATATACAAACAAAGATTAACATAAAAAAAAATTAAAACAACGAAACTACCTTTCGCACTGCCAATTATTGAAGTACCCTTTTCAACTGCCGCAGCGGCTACATTTTTAGTAGTATCTACAGTTGAGTGTACAGTATTGGCAACAGTTTCTAAATAAATAAAAACATTAAAAAATTAGCAAAACAACGAAAATGATAAATAAACCAAGCAACAGAAATGTCAGCTACCTGTAGCGGTACCGATCATTGCGGAGCTCCTCTCAGCGGCAGCAAAGGCAACATGCTTCGTAGTCTGGACTGTTGTATTGACAGTGTTTGCTACGCTATCTACGTATGAATATCGAGGATCGAGCACAAGTGGACAGTCTTAAGCTATATTTATGAAGATAGAACTTAATAAAACTAATGCAAGACTACCTTTAGCTGTGCCAATCGCGGTAGTGCCTTTCTCAACAGCGGCGCTCGCTACATTTTTAGTTGTATCTAGTGCAGTGTGAACTGTGCTTGCTACCGTATCTACAAACGAATGACAACTATTAGCGACAACACAAAGCGAACAAACGAATGATTTACGCAAAAGAATGTGAACTACCTTTAGCTGAGCCAACCAATGTAGTGCCCCTCTCTACTGCAGCGGCAGCAACATTTTTTGTTGTATCTACTGTGGTGTGAAATGTGCTTGCTACCGTATCTACATGAAGGAATGACAAATATTAGCGACACTACAACACAAAGCAAACAAATAAGATGTTTCATGCAAAGAATGTAACTACCTTTAGCTGTGCCAATTGCGGTAGTGCCTCTCTCAACAGCGGCGGCCGCTACGTTTTTGGTGGTATCTACTGCAGTATGAACTGTGCTTGCTACGGTATCTACATGGACGACGAACAATGAACATTAGCGACAACACAAAGCAAAACCCAATATGTTTTTAAAAGAACATGTGCTTAAACTACCTTTAGCTATGCCAATCGCGGTAGTGCCTTTCTCAACAGCGGCGGCCGCTACGTTTTTAGTTGTATCTACTGTGGTGTGAATTGTGCTTGCTACCGTATCTACATGAGAACGAATGACAAATATTAGCGACACTACAACACAAAGCAAACAAGTAAGATGTTTTATGCAAAGAGTGTAACTACCTTTAGCTGTGCCAATTGCGGTAGTACCTGTCTCAACAGCGGCGGCCGCTACGTTTTTAGTTGTGTCTACTGAGGTATGAATTGTGCTTGCTACCGTATCTACATACGAATAAATAAAATTAGCCACAACGAGAGCAATAAAGTTACAACATTTGTACAAGTATTATGTAATGTCATGGACGTGTACTACCTTTAGCTGAACCAATAAGTGATGTGCCTTTGTCAACTGCAGCCGATGCCGCAGTTTTAGTAGAGTCTACTGTTGATTGCACTGTGCTCGATACATTATCTATTAAAAATAATAACAGTAAAGTATATGGACGTGTTACTAACAAAAGTAAACGCAATATATGTGTCAACTACCTTTGGCCGTGCCAACAAATGTGGTTCCCTGATCTACAGCTGATGCTGCAGCGTTCTTAGTCGAGTCTACTGTAGTCTGTGCGGTGCTTGCTACTGTATCTAATCGTGAAAAATAAAGAAAATCAAAATGGGCTACCGAGGATAAACATAAAAGATTTCTAAAAATGTTGTTGTGTGAACTACCTTTAGCTGTGCCAATGAATGTAGTGCCCTTATCGACTGCGGCAGCCGCAACACTTTTGGTAGTGTCTACTGTGCTTGCTACCGTATCTAGTGAAAACAAGGAAAATTAACCAAAACATTTATGTAAATAGCTGAACAATATGAGAATTAAGGAAAATATAGAGCTAATAAAGCGATAATAATTACAAGTAGGTATATATTTATTTTTTATTATTCTATAATAATAGTGACGAAACACCAATTCATCACTACTAAAAACAATATTGAATATTTTCAGTTGTTTTTTCGAATCATGAATTGAAATTAAACGTTTTTTAATCGGCAAGAGATTATGAAATGTTGTATAATCAAAGCAAAACTACCTTTAGCTGTGCCGATAAGTGAAGTGCCTTTGTCAACTGCAGCGGCGGCTACATTTTTAGTTGTATCTACTGTTGTATTTATAGTGTTTGCTACGGTTTCTAAAATAAACAAAAAATACAAAATGACAAGCATTCAATAGTTAATGTACGATATAATTGTGATTTCTAAATATGTGTTATACCTTTTGCAGTGCCAATCATTGTAGTGCCTTTTTCCACAGCAGCTGCAGCTACATTTTTCGTCGTATCTACAGTAGTATGAACTGTGTTCGCTACAGAATCTATAAAAATGCATTGACGATAACGTTTAATGGAAAACTAAAAGCAAAATATACACGTGGACGGTGTGCATGTAGCGTGGAATAAATATTGCTGTATTAGCCAATCTTTTATGGAATAATAAAAATGAGAAATAAAGATAAAATACAGATCTAAGCGGTCCTAACCTTCAGCTGCAGCGGTTTAAATGTCGTATCTACAACTCTACGGTGCGTTTTAGCGTATTTCAAGGATACATAAAAAAATTGTGGAATTAAGAAATGAACCTAAACCTAGATGAAAAAATCTCTATATTACGGCCACCGAGACAATGCGTTTCTGACACCAGTTGGACAAGATTAGAAACGAATAAAGTTAAAATTCGTCAAACACGTATTCTTTTGTTCTCAGCTAACAAGTGCCAGGAACACATTCTCTCATCGGCCGGAGTATAGTATTGGATACTCTGGTAAATGTTACGTACGCTTGTATGAACCGCAATATCACCGAGTTTTCTCTGTCCCGGTTTATACTTGCTGTATTTTCTAAACTTGTTAACACAATGTTACTATTAGTTAGACTTTCATCTTCTTTTACGATAGCTCTTGAGTTAATAAAATAATATTGTCCTTTATAACTCAGGCATAGGCATAGATTTCTTCAAAAAATTAAATCGTCCCAATTTTTTAATTCACATATATGGAAATATTAATGATGCATGATTTAGTTTTGATTTACCTTTGGCACTGTTAACATATGTTTTTCCTGTTTCAACTGCGGACTGTGCAGCATTTTTCGTCGTATCTACTGTGCTTTGAATTGTGCTCTGAACCGTATCTAAAATTACAATAGTTTATGAAGCATGTAAAGCCAAATATTATAAGTTTCAGCATAATGTTGTTTTTACCTCTGGCTGAATCGACGTAAATTTTCCCAGTATCTAAAGTACTCTGTGCAGTTTTCTTTGTGCTATCTACAGTGCTTGCTACTGTATCTACGGTGCAAAAATAACATAAAATAAGTTTTCTGGATTTAGTTAAAATAATTACTTAAAAATAACATAAAAGTTAAAAATCACACAAAAATAAAAATGAATGTCAAAAATAAAATCGGAAATAAAAAACTGCTTGCAAATAAATACCTTTAGCGCTCTCTAAATAGGACAAGCCCATGCCATAAGCCGAGCTTGCGGCACCAATAGATGCATCATAGGCCATTTGGAACGAACTTTGGGCTGTATCTAAAGCGTTATTTGCAAAAACACACGGTTTTTAGTCACAAGGCACAAAAACACGACAATTTAAAAACAAAAAAATATAAAAATCATGAATACCTTTGGCACTATCTACATATGTTTTTGTCGTATCTACAGCAGATTGAGCGGCGTGTTTTGTATTTTCTACGGTACTATTCACTGTATTAGCGACTGAATCTAAAAATACACAAATAAAGTAAAAATAATAACGAAAATAAAAATAATAATCGATAAATATCATGACGGCATGTGTGTGAAACCTACCTCTAGCGGTTGTGGCATACGTTTTGCCGGTATCAATAGCCGATTGGGCAACTCTCTGTGAGATATCTACAGTACTTTGAACAGTGCTTGATACAGTATCTACAAAACAATAATTGTAAAATGATAAAAATCAAATAAATTAGCACCAAAAAACTATTAAACAAGTAGCCAAAAAAAGCTTAAAATAAATTGAAAATACGAGCTTAAAATTAAAAAGTTTTTGTATAAATTCATTTGTTTTTGTTTAATCCATAAAATATATTTAATTAGGTAAGTATAGTAAAATACAAAGCAAAGAACAAAGATCTTAGAATAACTGTTACAGATTTTGGCAACAGTTGCCAACAGCTAATACCGTTCCGCCCACCATTTTCAAGAAAGGCATGATGACAAAAAGGTTTGTTTACCTTTCGCTGAATCTGCGTACGCTTTGCCGGTGTCAACGGCTGAACTAGCCACGTTCTTTGTACTCTCGTATGTACTATTCACGGTATCTATAATAGTGCAAAGTTAGTTCATGCAGATAGAAAGAGAAGAGAAGTAGAAGGATTGACAAGTAAAAACATGAGAAGAACTTACCTTTTGTGGTGTTGTATGCAGATTCTGCCGCCTTTTTCGTGTTGTCGGCTGTTGTTGCCAATGTGTCTATGGATAGAGGATTGCAAAAGAAATGGGGGTTAGGAAACTACTTAAATGGTAGAAAATACATCTACGATACTCCTGAGTCTACTTACGGATACAAAAATAGTTTTCTATTTAAATCAAATTAAAAAAAAATACAAGCAACTAAAACTACACAATAATTTACAGCAGTAGTCTACATTAATCAATTTACCTTAACCAAACCTTTAAAATTGTATGTAGTTCAAAAAAATACTAATTATAAAATCGACTAATCACAGTAACCACAAAATAAATCGACTAAGAGTACACCCCTACCTTTAGTGACGTCTACAACTTTCTTGCCATCAGCGAGAGCCCTGCTGGCGGCGTCCTGCGCCTCTCCGGCAGCCAGGGACACCTTCGACAACTCCTTGTCCAGGGCATCGATGGCAGAGTGTTTCGCGTCATTGGCTAGTAAAAGATATAACAGGTTTGATTAGCAGTCCAGGGTTTATGATGCCTAAAAAAAGGTGGTGGTAGAAAATGCCACACGAAAACTAAAATGAGAAATCAGATTTTAACGTAGTAAGTCTCATATTCATCACCATTCGAACCGAATTCAGCTGGGTATAGGACACCTTAAGCATCATCACACAACAATCGTTCCTGCACTTCCCGCATCCAGCCGAATCCAGCGGAGTCCCGCGACCTTCTAATCTGTCTCGTGATCGTGACTCATCTGCATGAAGTGCTTGATGGAAACTTTTCGGATGTCAAAAAGTGGCACCGTTCCTACTTTCAGTACATTCATACCTAAATCATACGTGATTTCAGTCACGGCAAAGCGTCGAACCTTTGCCACATGTTGTTTGGGTCACCTTATCTAATATTTCCTCTTTCCTCTTATCCTACTAATATTATAAATGTGAAAGTTTGTGTGTTTCGATGTTTGTTACTAAATAACGCAAAAACGGCTGAATGGATTTGGATGAAATTTGGCAAACAGATAGTTTATAACCTGGATTAACACATAGGATACTTTTTATCCCGATATTCCCACGGGATCGAGATTTACGCGGGTGAAACCGCGGGGAGCAGCTAGTCATAAATAATTCCGCAAATAAATAACAGAGCTGTAAATAGATTTATAAATGACCTCAGATTTGTAGCTCATGTTGGAGAAAACTTGCAACTGGATAAATAGACAGATAGCGATGCTTTGAGGATTAATTGTCTTGTCCAATTTAACTAATTAAAGTGCGTATTTATTTATTCAAATATAAGTTATGGCTTTGTTTTTATCTCCTTGATCGGAACGACTCTAATGCAACAGTAGCATTCCCTAAAAGAGGTTAATTATATCTAACGCATTAAGAAACCATTTGTTTTATTTCATCAATCGTTCTAATTTTCCAGTTTTTTACTGCGCTTCATATTTTTTATAGGTACGTAATTCATGCGAGTTTATTTAAATATCGTTTTAATTAAGTCGCTTATCAGTTTCACGTTTAAGTTAAAAATTATTTAAAGAATTCTAGAATCGCTGCACGTGGTTTCCATATGGAGCTATGATAGCATAAAGCAGATTTATGACCACTTTATAACACAATTTGTCAAATCATCGTAACAACGGTGTATTTTAATACGATAAACTGTGACTCGTTCTATTGTTTTCTTTTCACTACATATTATAAAACAAAGTCCTCCGCCGCGTCTGTCTGTCTGTTCGCGATAAACTCAAAAACGACTGCACTGATATTCATGCTGTTTTCACCAATGGATAGAGTGGTTCTCGAGTAAGGTTTTAATATATAATTTGTCAAGCAGGCGAAGCCACGGGCATCAGCTTGTTATATTATAAAAGTAACATGGAACAAGAACCACACAATTTAAAAAATACTGTAACGCGCGTAAAGCTGGCCGTACTCGTACCTTACTGATTGCAGGATATCTAGAAGGTACCTAAACCAACATAGACTACGGAAAGGAGCCATTAGTACGAACAAGATATAAGGGTCAACGGACGGAAATTTTATATTGCAAGTAGCCCAACCTGTTGGATTTATATATAGAAACTATGATTTTAAACCTAACCTAGGTACACCACGTTGTATAATCATAAAGTAACAAAGAAAAGGTAAAATATTCAAATTCTCTTACGAACTTCTGAAAGCTAATACGATTTTAGTTGCATTACCGACCTTAGTATGTAATTGAACTGAAAAACCTGAACTTTATCAAAGGCAAAGAAAATGAGGAACATTAAAAACCTGTGCCAGCGGCGTCTGTGGCGGTCTTTTGAGCCCCGCCGATGATTTCACCAGCCTTCTTGACTTGATCTTCTACCACATGGGCTGCTTCTTGTGCCTTCTCAGCGGCTACTTGCTCCGCATCCTTCTTCTTGCGGTCGAAGAGGGAAGCAGTCTTCTCGCCAATGCTTCGGAACGCCCCTGGAATTTTAGTCGATTAGTAAAGGTACAACACTAGTGTTTGCTTCGATAGCCTATTAATAAAAATAATTTAATTACTAATTAACGACATGATTTTTATTTTTCTCCACATTTCCCTATATGTACTTATTCTAATCATTTTACTAAATGGCTCTGGATTGGTCTCATAATTTAATTCTACCAATTACGATTTCTTACGTCAGTTCCTATTGACAGTTATAACCTACAGTTTTTCATTCAATCATTCAGTCATTCTCAAAGACTTTGATCTTCAATCCTTCCGAGTTAACGGTGGTTTTGAGAAACTAGAGTAATTCCTTGGTCGTAAAATATTTGTTTATCAACTTCCAGTAACGCTTTGTGATAATATATTCTAATGGGAATCGGATGGGCCATTAACTTTAACGATAGAAAGGCACCACTCGTAAACAAACGCTGTTCTTAGTATATCATTGAATTAATATTATTTATTATGTGTTATTCTGTCTTTCAAAAGAGACACTTTACAAATGCAATGAGCAGAGGTGTACCTATAGTACACCCACATTTCGCCAGTTATATGTAAGTCCCAGTAATAGGGGGCGAACCTATTGCCATCAACCGGGTAAATTCAGACTTTGGGCTGCTACAGAGAAACTTCATGTACATAAACACACTTTGCCCAACCTGGGAATCGAAACCAGGACCTCATGCTCAGCAGTAGCGCTTGCAACTACTAGACCATAGAGGCAGTCAAATTGGGTTATCATACTTCCTCTAAAAAAAGCTACCTATCAATATTGTTGTTCTAAAGTATATTGTTAATACCAAGAAATGTTCTAAAAATAACATATTTTACAAAAATAAAACTGTTATTTTAGTTGACAAGAAAGAACTGCCACTTGTTACATACTTAGATTATTCTACTTTTCTTGAGGCTTTTCTAAAATATATAATAATAAACAATAAGTCGGCAAAACTTCACGTATCACACAATGACACAACTGAAAGCTCGCATATCGATTTGGTTTTAAAACTATTAGGTATGTTCCATATTGCTCGCGCGACAGAGCGCCGCCCGCCTTTTTATTGATTTTCATAGCAGAACTAGCCCGGTCAAGGTGGCTGAGTCAGCCTTTACACAGAGTATATCGCAAAGCATGTTTTATCAACTAAAGCGGTTACTATAACCAGTTTCATCAGGAATACTTCGCAGTTCACAGGAGGCCTGACAGTAACTCTACAGTGGGTAGACACAAATTAGCCGCGGTACCTACACCCACGGAACCCGACATAGTCAGGGGGTAACGTGGGTTTAGTATCAACATATTTTCTGCCAATGTTTTGCTTCTTTTGTGAACATAGGAAGGCACATCCATCATGATAAATGTTAACCTTAACTAAAAATAACATGTCATCATAATAACCGTGTTTAGCTTACAACGTAACAACTTGTTACGTTGTTCTTGTTACAAACAAGAACATAGTAAATACAAATTTAGGTAAAAAAAAATATTTTTTACAATTTAGTAAACGTGTAAAAAATAGAAAAGTCCATATAATACATTAAAAGAACTCACCAAGGTTCTTGTCTATCGGAAAGCGTGGAAATACATTTAAAAATTATTCATATTTAAACAAATTTAAATTTAATGGTTAATAAAATTAACTAAATCCATGCTTTACTTTTTAGTTCTACCTCTAGCTAAAATGGTGACGTGAACTGTGATGTTTTTCATTGTCACTAAATACCTGTTACTTATTACTTAGTACACAATACGACGAACATGGTGATAGTGTAGGGACACGGGTGACCAGACATTACTTTGATTACGTGCAACATCTAACAATAGGTACTAATTTTACAAAAATACTAGGTTTAATAACATGTTGTTTCATGAAGATTTCTCATGATTTCTAATTTCTACGGCGTGAATACGATATGATACAAAATTATCTGTGAATACAAAATTGATTAAGTTTACGACTCGACTGCTAATTTCTAAGGTAAAACTAATGTGGATAACGAATTGGTTCAAGTTCGTTCGAACTTGACATGGTATTTATTATTTTTCGATTATAGCCCTGTGGGTGATTGATGTGAAAATAGCGTGCCTTTCTTTAAAAAAGATTTGGTTAGGTATGTATGATTCTATAAACTCTATAGGTAAGTACATAAAAAAATCATTTAGCCATTATCAAATCCACCATCGGAACTTTTGCATTAATAATAACCAAGATGAAATTAAGATAACATTCAATGCGAAAAAATAATCTAGACTAAAGTCTGTTTTTTAATCTCGTAGACTATTTGACAGGTGCAAATGTCAAACTTCAAATTGAAAAAACGAACAATCATCACTTGTTAATTAAGTCAAATTAGTCTACGAGATTAAGAATAGACTTTAGACCGGACCTAGCTTTATAAATATGTTACTTTATCATTTAATTTTTGTTCTTGCAATAAATTCCACTCATGATATACTTATATTTCAGTCACTATCTTGTCTCTCGACGGACTGATAAATCGAAATCAATCGATACTGTCGGCCGATGCCTCGACCGATTGACCGAACGAAAATAGAGTAGTGCGTGTCGAGTCGGTCAACTCGGGATCATCGCTCGCTCGCCTTCCCGGTTGTTTCGTAACTCCCGCTGATTGATGGGCCAAATAGCTTTCAAGTGGTAATAATATAGCAATGTGTCAGACAGAATAGGCGATACTTATTGTATTTTTTAAGTGCATTTTATTTTACAATTGAATTAACTTTATAAAGCTTATAGTCTATTTATATGGTTTTTACATCATAGAAAAAGCCGAAGAGATAAAATTTACGATACCTACCATGACGCCTAACGATCGTCCGCAGACGTTACCTATATTTACCGAGATTAAAAATATCCTATGAGATAACAGGCCGTGCGAAATTCGTAGTACTAATACATTCATAGTGCACTTGATCCAAATGTTTAGCTTATTTAAGGATAGAAAAAAGTATTTCTATTTTCAAGAGAGTACTCGTATACTATAGTTACAGTTACTGGAAGTTATGTAGGTCTGGAAGAAGCTATAAAAGTATTAAAGTTGTCTTAGATCTTGGACCAATTCCACGTGCACTAACAGATTACGAGGATGTTTCCGCAACGTACATCACATTGCTTTGAATTGCCATCGTAATTGCTACAGACAATCGGAAACATATCACATGGACTGAATAAAAAATAAGCGCTTGTGTTTGTTCGCTTTTAAAAATTCACTCCACGCGCTAACTGACTTATTTTCCTAGTAAAAGGCAATAAAACATATTTTATTAGTCGTCCTACTACGTGACCTAGGAAACGAGTCACGACCCACCCACGTGAATCGTTATGTCCCGCGTTTGCTTGCTCTCACATATTTTATAATTTTATGGCCAGAACCAGATGTTATCAGACAAAACGAATACTGCTAACCCGTTTTATAAATATCATAGAATGACACACTCAAAGCATTTTTATAAAGCACTCTACGGCAAATTGCATTTTTATCACTGTTATGCACCATCATTACCTCTGAATGTAAGACGTAACGTAATCTCTGGAGCGCGTCCTATCTAATTTAACTGTCATTATCGCAGAACTGTGTAGGTATAAATTACAGATTCCTTCTCCGATACAAGCTTGTAACCAATTGAGATAGATATCCGGTCTGAAGCAACGTGACATCACATTCACATCCATCTGCTGCCTGTGATGTCATTACAAGATTTAGAAGTCTCAGAAAATATACGATATTATTATATAAATTAGTATGTCTGACGGGTTTGACGTGACTTTACTATGTTGTATAAGTACTTCCTTTTTTAAAACATGGCAAAAGTCAATTTATAAAAATAAAAAAACTAGATTATCGGTTATTTAATAGATCTAACAGGAGATTAGCTTGAAATGTATTAGAAACACGCAGCACATAAATGTTTTAATTAATTAACGGTCGGTCATTGTGCTAAAATAATAATTACTTGGTCGTTCTGTTGTGCTCATAATGTATTGTACAGACGGCCACAGACCGACCGCAAGGTCACTTGAAACAAAGTATTATTTTACACTTGAGAAATACGCGATACACGTTATTACATTGAACATACGCCATATGAAAGAACGAATGATATTTTTTATCATTCGTTCAACATGTCTCATCACTATAAAACATATTTAAAATTTTATCTTTATTACGTGACAGGTAAGATGAAAGAGTCATATTTAAGTCCATTTACTATCAATGTCTGTCTATGAGTCATGAACTCATGACTATTAGTGGCTATTGTCTACCAAGAATAGACACTTCTAGATGGACACTGTTAATGAGTTAATTAAAGTTGAAAAACATGTCCCTATTGATATTTAAAGTAGCCAACGCATTATCTTGTATTTTATCAAACATAACCAAATGGCAATAGTTTTATCCAGTATAAATGTAATTCCTTTTTTAGTTCTAATGTAGGAAAAAAACACCAACGTTTAACCCACATTGCTAGTAGTAGTTAGTAAGATAAAATTAGTACTTCTTTATTTTTTCTTTCAACCGGTGTGCTTGTCCTTTTTAAGTTAACCAAGATATTTTTGTCCAAGCCTGTTGTATAAAAAAATAGTTTATTACCTGAGAAGAGATAAAAATAAAGAGGTAACAAATCAAATTTTGCCAAGCTGAACTAATTTGGGTGGATGTATGTACCTACTTCGTATTCTTCATTTTTGTTTAACCTTTATACTTAATTTAGTTTTTCTTAGTTTACATATCGTTCGTAACTTCGTACCGACATTCCAGTTGATGCCCAAAGGCTTAATGACTGCAAACGCCAAGAAAGAATTCCTGCGCAGCTTGCGTAAGAACCATCTCGTTGATATGTCTGTCCTCTTCACACTTGTTTATAATGCGGTATGTTAAGAGGAGAGCCACGAGGAGCCTCGGATATTAATATAATGGCGGGCCCACTGGTTGACCTTGATGATGTCATCGTGCAACCGGCGAGATTTGTTTTCGTTGCTCTGTTAAGATATATTTTATTTGTTGACATTGTTTACTGAAAGAGCTGATGCATATTCAACGCTATTTGAACTATGTGACCTTTAATAATGTTTTGACGAACGGGAAATGTGTTATCTTACTCGGACGCGATGAGCTCGACGAAACTATACACGCCAGTTTGTCGTTAATCAGGAATGTGATTTGTAAACGGAACCTATTACCTTAACTAAATATGACTGGCTCTGTGACTTTGCATGTTCTTGAACCACCCCAGTACTGTTATGCACTACCTTGATCTTTAGTATCGTAAGTGGGAAATTATAATGGGTAATAAAGGTAACAAGAAAAACGTGGTTCTATCATTCGTTTTGTATAATTTATAATATCTGTTTCAAAATTTACAATTTGAAACAAGTAAGTAGGTACCTATAAACAAAGACACGAATTTAGAGGTTACCTATTCTGAATATCAGCGAACAAATAAAGCAAATTCATTTTTCTTCAAATCCGCTTCCTCGTTGTTTCTTCCACTTAGATCAATAAACACACCATTGAGAATTGCTTAATTTTACACGGTTTCAGAATTTGATACCTACTCACATAGTATGTGTTTGTATGTTACATCATAAAGTATATCTTTATCTCAACTGCTGCCCACAGACAAAATCTGAATTCAAGCAGGGACGACTCTCAAGTAAGATTAAGGTGCGCGCTTTGCCTAAGTAACTGCGGAGTCACGAAGAACATGTAAATGTTGCACCACAGGGAATAAAGGCAATTTGAATTTACAGGGAAGCTAAACTTAATAATACAAATTGCGTACACGCTTCTAGGAGAAAATTAACACTGTTGGTATTACGAATACGTTTCCCAAACAGCATTAGGTACTATTTGGGATAGTTTCCAAAAGTACTGGGTCTATACTATATGGACGATTATTTTGTTTATACCATTTATAATGTTTTTATAATGTAATAATGTTTCGAAGTTTCGACGCAGAGTTGTGTTATTTTTAGGTGCATGAAACTCGCCAATATAATTATCATGAGAATCGTTACCAAAGATTACCTGCAATATACCAAAAATAGCATATCAATAGCGAGGTCAACACGATGGGGAGATAATACAATACAGCGTAGTATATCAACAATGACCACGAAATGAGTGATGATCACACACTAATTGCGAATCGTGATACTTTCAGACCGTATCGATTACCTAATACGAATTTAAAAGATAAGCTTTGTATATCTTATCTGTCAATGGCTTTTGGGCATTCAAGGGCATATTATTTAGTCCAAATATGAATTTTAAATACTTTGGTTTAGAAGTAAAAATATTCGCACGGTCCTTGGAGCGCCAGTGAGGTTCACAAAATAGGTTAGGTTTCTATTAATTTAACGACGATTTAACGGTGAATTTTCATCTCCTGCTAGACAATTGAACAGAGGAAAAGGATGCCTCAAACCATTACGATATGAACTCCAACAAATATCGACCTAAAGCAACGTTGTTTATCACACTCAACACGTTAGGCACGTTACTTTAATTCCGTCTACCCTAAATTGGGCATATTACTCGCACACTGGGTGCGCGTGTAAATTTATCCGTTCTGATTCAGATTGTGCTCTCATAAATCGACCAATAGCGTCCCGGATAGCTCGGGAGGAGCCAAAACCAACTGATTAATACAATTGAGGAGCACGACAGAGTGGCAGCATGTTGTGCGACACCTACTCGCAGAGAATAATTCATTCCTCGAATCAACATAATTTATGTTGCTACCTACATAGTCTGCGTTCTATGAACTTTGACTGCTGTATGCACTGATTGTCCGGAGGGATGCCAGCATATAGCGAGCGGTATTAACGGTTTCAAAATCCACCGTATCTCGTTTCGAGTTCAATAAACTTATGATCCATTATTGTTTCTCAGTCTAGACTACCTAACTAACTACCTGTTTTCTTATCTGGTGCTGAACATTAGATAAGAAAACATAGGTATTTATTAATTAAACTGCGTCGGTCTCGTCACTATTTGTATTTCTATAAAATATCACATTTCTACGTTTTATTTAAACACCAATGCCATCATCACTTTAGGAAAGTCAGACGCATCAACTACGACAAATTTTCACTTTAAAATTATTTTCCGGAAGAGGTTCAATCTGAACAGAGCGAACAACGAGGTATCTAGATTACTATAGGACACTGTTATGCGGGTAAATAGTGATCTTTGTCTTAACTAGCCCCTCGTTAGTCTAAGACTGGTTGCTAGCGCGACTCTTGGGCACAAGATGAGATCTTGGGTCAGATTGAACATGGTGCAATTGTAAGAAATTCCTTAGTGTAACGGTTAGCTCTATCTTGAAATTGTGTCCGGCACTTCGCTTGGCCTCCGTCTACTTATAATTTCCACCTGCTTTTCCACCTTTCCACAACAAGTCGTCAGTCGTGTTCCTGAAGTTTTCGCAATGTCAATTTTTTCAACTACTCTTTGCTCAATATTTTCATTGGAACCGACGACGGTGACATGTCGACTCCATACTCGATCCGATTGCTCGATAGCTGGTAATCGCTTGCAAGTTGCCAGCCCATAACCTGCAAGTCATTGTCGAACCAAAACATTGCACCAAACGTACTAGCATACGCTAAATATACTCCGATACCAAGTAACGTAATATCTGGCACGTAAACAAAGCACATTCCGCGCCAACCATTCCGCAGTTCGCGGGAATGAATCATAATTTATTTAATAACTGCTTCGATTCGTCTTACTGACCCTGAAATCAAATTTCAAACCGTGCTCTTTTTCATTGAGAATAAAGTGTATACAAATAATATGCTAGGTTTATGACTGCATTTCTAAAATGTGGCTTTGCTGCAACTGCGTCAAGAAGTATTAAATGGTACCGTTCGTATTGAATGAAACCTGAATGAAGAAGACCACCATTTTCAATCACGGATGATCACTTCTGAATTTCACTAATCCGTTATCACTTTGTTTACATAAAGCACGAGTACATAAGATCTCTTATTCCGCAGCAATGTAATTAAATTAACGTCTGCCAGTATCACGTAGAGTTTGCTCAGTGCACATGCCCTCGGTCAATACGCGACTTGTTGACTAGACGTTGTTTTGCGTTCCATTTCCAATATTATTCGCAGGCTTCACTCATTAATCATTATTGCTTACTATGAATCCGTGAAGAATACTGTGCTATAGTCAATGCTGCTTAATCAATCCTTTTTCGAACAATGATCACATAAAAACACGACACTTTAAAATCTTCCATCTAATTAACGTTTGATTGCGCAATCTAAGGAACAAAAGACTTGCTTTATAAGGTTTCGCAACAGGGTGAAATGGCGCAATGCAGAAGTTTCAGTAAAAACGTTGTAATTTTCAGGAACACGTATCGATATCGATATTGTATCACATTGGTCACATTTTCACACTGTTGGCTCATCGATCAAATTATTTACATTTATGATGTTCACATTGATGTACCTATCAACAATATCATCCGTTTGACGACCATGTATAACATTAATGCTATTTTTAGCAAGGACACAATCGTAATAATATATTTTGCACCTTTGAAAGTGCACGCTGAATATTGCTGAACGAATGATAATAATGGTGCATGAGATAGAGGCGGGATAGGTCACGTATTTGAACTAATATTTTTCATAGCGAGTTTTTAAGAGTACAGCACTAGCTTAGCACTGCAATCCATTATTATTTTATAGTTTTGGCGCGAATGCCGAATGAGAACGTGACTTGGGGCGTTAAATTATTTAAAACGCTATAGCCCCATTAACAACTTTGTGCAAGGAATGAACGATGCATGCTTGCTGCGTAGTTGCCTTATTGCTTCATAACTTTAGATTTTGCGTCTTACAAAGATTTTGTTTGATTCTTCGTCACAAAACTGGTTGTTATTGTCTAATGTTTGAATATTCATTATTTTATTATTTAAACTATAAGTAAGTACTATTAATAGTACAAAGTTCGGAATTTATTCATTTCATAAAAATCTCCATTGACGCAATCAGCCAAACTAGGCACAGGACAAGACTAAAGTTTTAGATATTACGCTACGCACTAAGGACTCTACAGCCTACGCACGGTTTCCTGAAATAATTTTAATTTTTTGAAGTGAAAACTTCTTTAGGCGCCCTGAGCGGTTTTTGGTAGTGGGTTTTTGGTGGTCGGTAGTTCTTTACTATAGAATATAGATGGACTTTTCACTTCAGTCTCCCGACTGTGTACCTATGACTGCCTATTTTTTATGTTTTGGCTTCGACGAAACAATATTATCTTTGAGGAGTCTTTTTAAAAAGACATCGGAGAAGAACATCGATTTCCTCATTTATAGAGGCCTCACGTCAGACATCCACGATTGAGCACTGAAAATCCTTGATAAAACTTCGTACAGACCCTAACATCGACCACTGCCTAGGACGTAAGACGGTGATATGACAAGACAGAACAAAAATAATGCAATACTTGTACACATAAATAAACAAATGATCGTCCAATGTCGCAGTGATTCACACGAGAATGACGACTGATCTGATTCATCCCGTCACCCGTGCCGCCGGAGCGTGACAGTCGAGGGTCTGCGGGTCACCCAGTCACGCTCCATAATACTCGATACTCGTAGTAACGTCTAACGTGATAACATAAACACGGCCGTGTCACGTACCGGAGCAATGTGAGACGTTCAACTGTTGACATTTCTTTCATTGCCGATGCCGTTTATGTTTTACTTACAGAATAGATAGATCGAACGAAGAACAGATAGATCGAACAATTTTTTGATCGCCTTTATTTAATGGCTTGCAAGTCACTGCACATTTATCTGAGCAAACTGGTTCCATATTAGTAGCAGTCGACCCGTCGATATTTTAACAAACTGATATGGCTGTGCTGTGCGTTTTACTATAGTTATTTGTGCAACAAGAGAGCAAAGTTGTATTTTGGTGCGAGTGTTGATTTTGAATCCCGAGTAAGCGAAGGATTCTATAATTGAATCACGAGCGTAACGAGTGATTCTAGGTTAGAATCCTGAGCACAGCGAGGGATTCAAAGGCACGAGATGCAAATAACTGGTCTCGTGTAACACATACAACTTTTCACCTCAGCAGTGAGAACATATGATATATTAGAACACATTAGGGGAACATATTAGGGGTTTAAATATGAATTTGCCGTTTTGTACTGAAGAACGGAAACCATTTCTTTTTTTTTTGGTAACATATTATATTTATTTAATCAAAGTATTTTCCCCATTGTCTACACATTTCTGCCTTCTCCTGGGAAGGTCCTTTGCGGTAGAACTCTGGGGACCTGGACTCAACAAACTGAGTGAAGGCATTTTGTATTAAAACCCCTTCATTTCTGTACAGGTTCAACAAGGTAGGTAAGGCAAGCTTGAACACGCGGTTCTCTCTGCAGATTAGTCAAATCATGGGGCACCTATTTTGCAAGCTTTTTGTCTCACCAAACCAAAAACGCACGGTGCGTTCATTAGCCGTATCCTCTCCAAACATAACATTGATATTGCGAGCTGTTTCCGCTGCGTTAGTTCCACGTCGGAACTCGTATTCAAAAATTACTCTAATTTTCAATATAAGTACAGTCCGACACAACTCACATGTAGCATCGGCAAAATTCGTAAAACCGATCACAATCCGACCTGAATGCGCCTTCAAAATCACCAATCTTTATTACTGTTTTAGGTGAAAATGATCTTTACGCAAACGCAATAACTTGTAAAGTTATATAACCAAATACATCCGTAAAATTGAAATTAATGAATGCAAATTTTCACATTAATGCTACATCTAAGTTGTGTCGTACTGTAGTTATCTTTACTGTTAAAAGCTGAATGCAAAAACAAAAATCGAATTTTGTGAAAAAAGTTTCACTCTGGAATCTCACACCGTGATGCAAGTTTAATTTTAATTCAAAGTGGCCAGTACGTTTAAACGGCAATTTCATATTTAAACCCATATAATTGCCTAAAGGTAAAAAATATAACATGGTAAACGTAAACCACATGGTAAAACCATATGTAAAAGGAACAATATAAAAAAAAAGTTAAATTACTTATTACATTTAAAACCTGTATGTGTATCCGAACGTTTTATTGTTTGTTTCTTTTTTGGGCCTACCCTTATAGATATCGAAATTAAAATCGAACTTCGAATCGACTTGTTTCTATCTCTCGCGTTTTATCGTATCGATGTAAAAGTGACAGAACAAAGTGAAATTCAAATATTTTGAATTTTGTGAGTAGACCCATGATATGTTCTCGGAATTTAGAAAAAAAATAATTAAAAAGTTACTTTGTCTCACGCTCGCACCAAAATTGAATTTTGCACACTGTCTGTAGACAGCAAAACCTGCTTGTTTGAGGTGCTGAGGTGAAAAACATATTTTATTCACAATACTTATAAAATAGTTATTAAATATACTAGTTGAAACTAAGGAAAATTTATATGATGAGTAATGTGATCAGAGTCTAGCAACTAGACCGTACGTGACATATTCTAGGTGCAATAACCTTGCGATGCGGGGGACAATATTGACCCAAAAACTTTGCCAATGGAAGTCTTGAAGACGAATCCGACACACTAATGACGCAGTGGCGATTTATTGCCGTATTGTAGCACCAAATAGTTACCTACTGAACTACCATCAATTTAGCTCCCTTGCCTATTCATTGGTTTTCTCACTGCATTCAAATTAGAACCACTGAATACCTAAATGTTCTTAAATGATCGACAATGACATCAATGCATCGGTTACGAGTGCCACAATGACTCAATATGAAGTCATTATGGAAGTAACATTAATCCTCATTCTTCTCGTTTAGGTACGTGATTCATGTTGTGTGCTACAGAGCACAGGCGAGAGTCGCATTTGGTTATTATAATACGCTTATGGATCCCCAAGTTGAGAATAAACAGGCAGATAGGAAGTTATGTCGATAAATACCTATTATTTTCTTAGTAAAAAAGTAAAAACTTGCAATCAGGTAATGTAGGCTTTTGGCGGGGTCCGCTAGGATTGATGCCTGCCATGGTTGCGGGAAAGTCCGAAAGTGATACCGGGACCTTGGCAACAGGCAACTGAAGGAACACGGGTGGGTTTTAGTCATTAAAAGTCTGACATGCCCGCTCTGCCCAGAGCGGGAGAAGTCATTAGAGGATTTCCGACCCTCAAAAAATAAATAAAGGTAATGTAGGCTTCTCGGTGCGTCCTACTGTAGATTCAGCGAAAGTTCACCAAAGTTGAAATACGTAGACGTATGTAGAAAAGACTAACGAGAGATTTATCAGGTTCCTGAGGACGGCAGACTATTTTATTAGACTTTCAGTCGTGTTCTTTCGAGTTTTCTTCGACCGCGCGAAGCCGAAATGGAAGGAGTTGTTTTATTAATAGCACTGCAATGCAGTTGCCTTATTTCGAGATGCGTAATCTTTGATCTTCTACAAAGTATTATTCGCACGTGATAATAAGGTACAGCATGAGGATCTGACCCACAGTTTTTGGGTAGAGCTCACCTTGACGAATGTATGTCGCTTCCTGGAGTCCCGACCGCTCTATCATAAAATGACGTGATCCTCCTTCTATAAGCGGATTGCGGGCAACTGCGGAATTTTTGCAGGGGTGGCAGGAAGAACTCATGACTTTAAGTTACCTACGTTTACGTTCCAGTCTTTTTCTCTTAGAAAGTGACAGCTTGCAACCGGTAACAAAGCATCATTTGCATCATCAGGAGCTCACGTTGAAACTAAATTTTAGATCCAGTATGTACTATTACTAATGTGCTGGACGCAAGGAGTGGGTTTCATCAGTACCCCAATTGCGTACCTAACGCTCTTTCACAATAGGAAGGATTTTAAATTCCTAACCCATTGAAGATGAATGACTAATGTTTGTAATAATTGTGAATAAAGAACAATAATTGACATAACAACGAGAGGTAGAGGTAACTACTCTACCTATTGTTTGTTTAGTATGTACTAGTTATAACCTCATGTATATGTATATCACAGATGGATTTTCGAATCCGCTGTTTTACATTACCGGTAGCTGTTTTACAAAACAGCCCCGTAATGTAAAACAGCTGAACGACCTTTACTGATTATTCATAATTACTGAAAGATAACACGCAGAATTGCATAATGTTTTGCAATGCAGCGGGTCAACGATTAGAGGATAAGTAAAACAGCGTGAACTGAATCGTCAGATTGTAGATTTTAGTTCAAAATTTTGTCGCTCATGGGTCTGTGTGTCATAACAATATTGACGTACACAAAATAGTAATAAATAAAACGAGTAATATGAGTTCAGGGAAAATAGTGATTTTAAGGAAAATTTTAACATACTGATATCAGAGTTTTATGAAAGTCAGTCCTAAAAATAGCAAGTAGCGCGTTGGTCAGGTTGCCCTAACTTACTGCGAACGATTCAGTATTAGATAGAAGCCATACCAAACGCTTATGGTGACTGATAAGTCATTCTTCATTACGTCTAAACGATAGCAGTTTTGTTGAACGTAAAGCAATGACAATCCAGCTGAACGTTGTTCTGCTGTTTTACATAACGGAGCTGTTTTTTGTAAAACAGGTAGCGGTTATGTAAAACAGCGGATTCTACAATCTATCTGCAACATACATGAATAATCCTTTATAAAAATGCATTTTTAATGATTCATACATACTTATGTATGAATTACTTTGGTATAGTAGGTAATTACGATGAGAATGTCTACAGGTAGGTAGGTATGTATTTTATGAGTATGACACTACTAATTGCAGTGGTCATTTTCGCAGTTGGTTGCTATTGCTATTTACTAAAACTATGTATTGCTTAGTCTATGTTATGAAATAATTTTACACTAGGTAGGTATAGCCTAATTAGCTATTCTATTGATATAAAATGATTGAGTAATTTTTAAAGCATGCAGTGTTAAAAAATAAATCTACAGACTAGTTACAAAAGTGCTAATTTGGATTAAAATTAGTGGCCAATCAATACTCTACAGTTGCATTTTTTTCTAATTACAATAAAAATTACGGATAGATGCAAAAAGTTTTTTTAAACATTTTCATATTTTTTATCATACATAAATTGTTAAAAATTCATATTTTCATATAAAACAAAAAGAAAACTTAAGTATACACACCTGCTATTCCGCTGAACATTTTGTTTGACTTTTTGTATTTTTATCACAATTTAAAAACACAGAATTTTCAATGCGTAATCAATCACGATCAATATTTTTGAACAATTTGCACCTTATAATTTTCACGGAACGCGTTTACGAAGTGCGGTGCGATTGCAATGCCTTTCAAGGTTCTACTCAACAAAAATCGACTTGACCGCCCGAACTCAAAGGTACATTTTCCATGTGGATGATACACGAACCGACTGTATTTTTATCGATGACGTCAATGCATTACGCGTTTAGTTTATCCCGACACTTCACTGAACTAAAATAATTTAAAACTCTTTTCACATAGAATCCCATTGCGTAGGACAATTATTTACATTAAAAGTATGCTTCATTATTAACAAACTAAAAAAAAAACAACACTGAAATATTCTTACTCGCATTTGTTTTACTACGAAATGGTAGGTAACATTTTTTTACTTGTAACACAGTTATCAGAATAAAACAGTTCCGGTTGACTATAATGTGAAATTGTGAAGTGAAGACATATAATTAATTAGGAAACATGTTTTTAGCCATATTAATGTTGAAAATAATTATCACTTTATTACTAACCAAGACAAATTTTACTAAAAGTAAATCAATTGACTTAGGCTGAACAACTAAAATGTCAACGAGAAAAGTAGCTGGAACGTTACGGTTGCCTAGCAACAAACGCCTTGACAACTAATAAATAAACAACAGATAGTGTCACTTTTTCGTTCGTGGAGCGATAAATTAGTTGATTTTGTCGTTGTTATGTGTGTGCAATGTCGAAAGAAAATAATAATTTGCGGCTGCTGGGCTCGCCTGTAAACTTATCTTATAGAGGTAAGAAGAAGGACGACAAAAGGAATATTCGGAATCGACCGAGATCTGCTCTACAAAGCACTGTTTGCATCACACCGGTAATTATAGTTTATCAGTCTGTATAATTCTATTTATCTTACTCAACTAGTACCTATTTAATAATATGGTATTTTCTTTATATGGTATTTTGTAAAATAGCAGGACAAAGAAACTGAAATATTATTAGAATATTATTAGAATGGGCGCCTTCAATTTTTATGAATAAACAAACTTTGTATCCATGGTGATCTCTTTCTTTCTCCCCTTTCAAATTCTTGCGTGCACCCTATTGTCACGCATGCCAAATTACCAATAAATTGGAAAAGAATAATGTTATGAACATTGTTTATAGTAGAAATTAAAATTCAAACTTAAATTAACTGATAATATTTTTCCTGTGATAGGCACAATTTAATAAGTAGGTGGGATAGGAGAGTGCAGGTAAAATTGGAGCATTTAACCTCAATAATCGTAGGTTTCAAAAATCAATCAAAATCAAAAGTCATTTATTCAAACTAGGCTGAGAATCAGCACTTTTCGAACGTCAGTCGTTTTGTTTTGTATCATTAAATTTTTTATTATGGTCTCAGCTCATACCTGTAGACAATAGAGCTATTTGATGCTACAATTTGATATAATTAGTATCCTTGGCGAATGTGTTTTGTTGATAATACTTATGAAATCTTTTTCTGTAGACAGACAATATTATGCTGCAGTTGCTTATCTATACTTCTATACTAATATTATAAAGAGGAAAGATTTGGTTGTTTGTTTGTTTGTTTGCATTGAATAGGCTCCGAAACTACCGAACCGAAAAATTCTTTCACTGTTAGGAACCTACAGTATTCCCGGCTGACATAGGCTATATTATATTTTCAAAAAAATTTGGGTTCCTTACTTAAACTCCAATAATGTAACCCAAGGTGTAAAAAAATACCATAAAATAGCTGTAGATAAGTAGTTAGTGCTACCCGTGCGAAGCCGGGGCGAGCAGCTAGTAATACCTATATAAAAATATTATAACACCAAGTGTGAAACACAAAACGTACAACAGGATATAAAATTATGTGGTCACACGTAATGTAAAAATACCCTAGGTTACATATTTTACTTACCCTAGGTATAGGCTTATTAAATTGCAGACACAAATTAACTTGTTAGTTCAACTCATATGGTTATTGGTCCACCACTTTAATTATCTTCTTCTTAGCTTTAATAAACATTTGTTATTTTATTGTGCAAATGTTTTTAAATGTACTAACATAGTTACTACCATATTTAATTACTAACATTATGAGCCAAGTATGTCTGAAATAAAAGTTTCATTCCAGGACCATCCAGAGAGATACAAAAGACCATTTTCAGCTGATACAAAAGAGCGAGCTCCATCCACCAGAAATTATTTAAAAGCATTCAGTGCTGAGTTACTGCAGTCTTACAATAGTAAAAATAATTTTATTTCCCTTAAACAATTTTTTTTCCAACTTTCAAGTGTTTAATTGTTTCCCCAACAATTTATTTCCAGATTCCCCAACTGCCGTAAGAATAGTTGCACCAACAACTAATCTCCTCAGAGATACAAAAGCCATTGAAGCCCAATCTCATAGAAACAAAGAAATATGCAGCAACGCTTCAGACTATGGTTCTGAAGACACTTTCATTAGTTTAGGAAGTAAAATCAAGGCTAAAGCTCAACTGGGCACAAAGAAAAACAATAATTCAAAGAACTTTGCGAAGTACAGGAACATAGCTAAAAAAACACGAAAGCCTATGGAGAACTCAATAAATGACGATAATATATCTAGTCAAGAATATGGATTAGAAGTGAAAATTATTGAGAGAGGTCAGTCTCCAATCAGAAACAAAAATATCTTTCATGGGAGAAGTTTATCGCCTTCATTCAAAACGCGAGCATATGAATCATATTTCGTACCTCTTGACTCTGAGAAGAAAGAGACAGAGCTCGGACATCGTTCGTACTGTGATACTAGCATACAGTCGGAGGTGGAGAAGGCTATAGACACGTACTCCCGCCGACTAACTGTATCCAAACAACAGCTGTCCTTAGTAGAAGAGGAATCTACACAGGACTGTGAGAGTGTCCCTTCACAGCACATGTCAAGCTTATCTCCAGAAATGTCCCTAGAAGACAAAATCAATAAAGGTGATATGGCTGGAACGAATTCTTATGTGGTTGACTTTAAACATGATGAATATAATAAAATCACTCAGAACTACATGTGCGAACCACGGAGTTACAAGAGCTTTTACGACGATTTCCGCAAGAACCCTATTGATTTATACAAGACTAAATTATCTAGTACCATAGTGCATACAGATTCGTCGTCAAAAGATTCTGGTTATCCTGAAAGTGGAGCAAACGATGATAGGTTTTACGGACAGAATTATTCACTGCCAAATACGTCGGTACTAAAGCAATCTAGCTCCCGCGAAAAAATTGAAGAGCAACCCAAGAGTTTGGATAGTGTCTCAACGAACAGCAACGATAAAGGGTACCACAAATCGTTTCCATCAGATAAAAAGGGCCAATGGGCTGAACCATTGAACCACAGCCGCTTGCTGTACAAAGATTTCTTTCTGAAAAAGGAGGGACACATTGCTCTGCCTCCACAGAACTCGCCAAGCAGGAGTGACATCCCCATACCCGGAAGTAGTGAAGGGACAGATGAAATAAAATCTGAAAACACAGACAGCAATTTAGATTATCCACCCTATCTTATTAATAGTACCACTAAAGCGTATACGTCTAAAGTTATTGAAGATTACAAAAAAGAATTAGAAGCTATAAACAATCTGCATGATCTTACCATCAAAGATATACAGACTGATGCAGTATCTCCCACTCCTCTGAACATAGACAAAATGTTCGAAGATGCTTCTAATTTTGAGGATAAGAAAGACAGAAGTGAAAGCTCCCAGGAGAGCAACATTACAGACGAGACGCCAGTAAATGACAAAAATTCTTTAGACACTAAACAAGACATATCGAAGATTTCGACAAAAGAGCTGATACAAAATTATTTAAAAGTCAAAGAAGGGGATTATAGTAATGCACCTAAAACTGCAAAGAAAACTGACAGGAAAGTAGGTAATGGTGGTTCAGGAGAAAATTCTTTAGGATTTAAGCAAGAATGGAACAATAAAAGCTCGAAAACGGGTGGCAAAAGTCCTATTCCGGTAAATATACGGAACCAAACTCAGAAGAATATGTATACGATTAAAACGCCTTTGAGTGCTAGGATCGACAGCGTTCAGAATGATAAAGATATTGATTCGTGGATGTCTCTATCTGCACCTTCTCCTAGGATCCTCGAAATTGAAGAAACAGAAGAGAAGCCACGGCAATCTGAACCTTCGCGATCTGAAGAGAGGGTCGAAGCTGCGAGGCCGCTGTCACCTGTCCGCAGAGAAGTCAAAGAGCCGAATGCATCCAAGGAACTAAGTTCTCAGTCTACAGTATTAGATATTTACTCGATGCTAAAAGAAATTGAGAGTTACGGAGATAATCCCGTGACAGAAGTAACTCATAAGATTTTATCTGAACCAGAAACTACGAAAGAGGAAGAAAGTTTCTCGCCCAAAGATAATTTTATGTGAGTTGACCTTTGGTGAAGGAAGGATCCAATTTTTTTTTACCATCCTGGTTTTGTACTATTTCCCTACCTTCAATAAATGATCATCATCAACTTGATTTAAAATTATAACCATTGCATCATTTCAATCTTTCATCTCAAATTTTCAGGGAAATATTTGAGTTCCTGGAGAAAGTTGAACAAAGCGCAAACGATGCTCTATCCGTTGTTTCCAACACTACCCCACAAACTATGCCCAAGTGAGTATGGCTATTATGGCTCAACAATTTTTTGGTCGACTTTAAAGACTCAAATGCCTTTCACACGGGCCCGATCACACGTACCACAACCACATCACAATCACAACCACAATGAAACCACAACGACAACACGTGGAGGAGCGCTAATTTGTATTAAAATGAATAGTTTGTTTATTCACACGGACCACATTTGGCCGTCAAAACCAACCGTGTGGTTGATACCGACCAGCGAGACCGCGCACTAGCGGCCAGCCACATCGCAAACACAACGACCTGCCTGTCTGCAAACACTAGCCACATCGCAGCGACAATGCAACCACATCGAAATGTTGTAGTTACCACAACGCAACTGCAAAAAGCTTCAGTGACAGTATTCACATGTAACCACTGCTTGCCCACATTTTGTCGCTGAGATGTGGTATGGTTGTGGTACGTGTGTACAGACCCTAATTATTTGCAGGGAAATTCATTTAACAGGTACTCTGTACATGGTTCAAATTCGCTTGGCACTTATTTTTTGCCGAATATAGACCTGATGTAAAAGAATATGGTAACCGCCCATAAAACGTTGTTATTTGTCAGACTAGAGATGCTACTCAAGCTGCCACAGACGGAGTTAGCACAGAGGCTGGTGACAGCATCCCTACAACTGGAGGAACGATCCTGCTGCATCGCGCTGTTGCAAGAGAGTCTAGCTAACCATAAGGAACAGGTCTGTAATGAGCTTTATGGTGTTCGCATAGAGAGTGACTTGTTTGATTATTTTATTTACTTTTAATTAATATTACCACCTTTATGTCGATGTTCCCTAAAATGTTCCTTTAGTGTATTATTTTTATTAGGTATGTACATGACTCTGTGTTTCTAGAGCTTTTTAATAAATATATTTTAAACTATATCTTGTTTTCAATCCCAAATTAGTTTCTCTAGGCTAGTTTTAACTAAAGCTCGGAGTGACAACTAGTTTTATCTGAAAATCAAATACATCAGTCGTAAATTCTAGTTTTGACTAGGTATTTCTAGTTTTAACAAAAGCATTTAGTAAAAACTAGTTTTAACTAGGGAAAACGAGTTCTAACGAAAAACGGATTTTAAACTGTAACATTAACATCTGCCAATGCAATAACTATGTTTCAGATGATCAACAAAGTGAGCAACTTGGAGAAACAGTCAATTCGGAACATTAACAAAGTGAAGCAGGAGTGTGAGGAGACAATCAAGAGACACCAGAATTTCATCGATCAGGTATAAATACGTAGAAAATGTCTTTTTGATGGAGTACATCCTAAAAGTAGAATAAGGCAACTTGAGGCTCTCCTTTGCCTATCTGCTACTAGGGTATACTGGATACGAAAGGTAACATCGAATGGGCATATGTCCAGCGGTATTGGCATCGATTGACTGAGTTAAATAAACGCTAAAAGCAAATCTGACTCATAAGTTTATTTATTTATTTAAAATAGGTAGGTACGCCAACAACATATATAATACATTGTACATTAAATAGTAAAAGTTAACAGATATGGGTTCTTATACACCACACGAAATTCACATAAAAAAAAGCAACACTCGTAAATTTTATGTATAAAATTTAAATAATAATTAAAATTATAAACAAACTAGCTACCCCGCGGTTTAACCCGCGTAAGTCTCGATCCCGTGGGAATATCGGGATAAAAAGTATCCTATGTGTTAATCCAGGTTATAAACTATGTGTTTGCCAAATTTCATCCAAATCCATTCAGCCGTTTTTGCGTGATTGAGTAACAAACATCCAAACACGCAAACTTTCACATTTATAATACCTATTAGTAGGAATAGCTGTGACGTAAGTCTGAAAAAAAAAAGTTTGTAGTTAGTTTGCAAGGTATTTTCTTTCAAACTTACATATTACAAACTTTTTTTTTGGCAACTGCAATTAAATAAAAAAAAAACTCTATTTCGGAGTTAATAAATCTCTGTTCTCTTTGTAGTTGATAAATGACAAAAAGACTTTGAACCACCGTATCGAGCAGCTAGTTGACGAGAGAAGAGCGCTCGAGGAGCGATGGAAGAGATCTGCGCAGGCGCTGGAAGAGCGGTATAAGTTGGAACTGCGTAACCAGCATGACAAGATGCAAGCTGCGCAACAGGTTAGCGCTAATGTCTTATTTGATGGAAAAGTCGTTTATATTATTTGTTTTACTACTATCTTGTTAGTTGTTTCTTTATCAAAACATTGTAGGAAAATTGCAGTTTAGGCAAGAAAATCTGCTTAGCCTAAAACGATTTGATTTATTTTATATATTCTTGCCTTTACTAGAACGCCTTGCCTGTATTTTTTTAATTCTCAGTCACGTCTACATTCCCTAGAGGCATGTGCACCATGTGCAGTGTTAGCAAAAGGTACACGCACACCCCCCTTCATTTAAGTTTTAAATCCCATGAAATCGGCGAGCTTATTGCCATTTTCTGTAAATAAAACGATTTTGTAACATTGATAAGTTAGCTGCCTTTCCTGTTTTTCATCAATATTGCACTCATACATTGTCTGCTTGCACTTATTCATCATTGTGTATACATACAGGTGGCACGGCAGCGCTGGGTTAGGCAGAAAGCTGAAAAAATCAAGGTATGTTATGCTAGATATTACAATTAAGCTAGCGTTTTACAATTTTTTTAATGGCCTTCGAAGTTCTATTGAGTGGATCGGACGCAGTCAGTAGTGCCAAACCGTGTTATACAGTCTGACCCAGTAAATAAGGTCATACCGTACTATACAGTCTGACCCAGTAAATAGGGTCATACCGTGTTATACAGTCTAACCCAGTAAATATAGGGTATGTCAGTAAAAGTCTGACACGCCCTTCCGCTTCGCCCAGAGCGGGAGAAGTAATTTGAAGATTACCTACCCTCAAAAAAAAAAAAACAGTTATACAGTCTGACCCAGTAAATAGGGTCATATCGTGTTATACAGCCTGACCCAGTAAATAGGGTCATGCCGTGTTATACAGTCTAATCCAGTAAATATAGGGCCATACCGTGTTATTCAGTCTGACCCAGTAAATAGGGTCATACCGTATTATACAGTCTGACCCAGTAAATAGGGTCCTACCGAGTTATACAGTCTGACCAAATTATTAGGGCCAACCCATATTGTGCAGCTTGAGCCAGAACATATACCCCTCATAATAATGCTCATTATGTTAAGAAATTGCTACAAAAATGTATAAAACCTAAATTATTGTTTATACTTCCAAAACTCCAGGAGCTAACAGTAAAAGGCTTGGAAGGAGAACTCCGGGAGATGGCAGAACGTCAACAGAAAGAGATATCCGACTTAAAGATGTCGCACGCAGAACAGAGTGGACGAATACAGGCGAAGCATGCGCAGGAACTTGAGGAGTTGAGAAGAATGCTTGAGGAGGAGAAGGAGGCTGCGCTCGTGAAAGAGAGGCATATAGCTAGTTCTAGGTGAGCTATTTTATACCTTATTGTTTTTACATGGTATAGGCATATAAAATAGGATAGAATGCTCTTTATTATGTACGCCATATGAATTACATAGAAATGTAGAAATAATTATTGTTATTAAAGTACAAAAGAAGGCACTGATTAGAAATGCCGAGTGGAGTGGTTGTGCGTGACTTTGCGGAAATCCATTATAAAATACAATAAACGTAGATATTTATTAACCTATTCCGCTTAACTATTCTTCAAGGGTAATTAAAAAACCCTGTAAGAAATCGACACGTGTTTCACCTCCCAACGAGGCATCCTCAGGATGACGATTGACCAGTCGCAAACCAGAACACGACGACTCTATGTCCAGCGCTCGGTGTGGCAACACGTCGGCAATGACTAATCTCAATATCAAAATGGTGGCATAAATCTATATTATTTTCAGGCTAGAGAAACAGATCCTAGAGATCGAACTGACGTACCAAGAACAGCGTACACGCTTGGTGTCAGAGATGAGGGCTGAAAACGAGAGGGTCGCGTCTGAGCTTGCAGCTAAAGAGAGGGCGCAGAGGGAAGAGATGGGTGAGTGTGTCATTTGTGAATAAATGGTCTTTAATATGAGAGTAGCAGAGCAACAATTATAACAATATATCTACTGTAAAAGCAATAGCTTTTTTCTAGCAACTCATACTCAACACCTTGCTATTCGAAAGCATTTCCAACTAGTTTCGTCTTGAATCTGTTGAGTTACCGTAAGCCAGAGATAAGTAGGTAGATAATGTTTTTTAAATTAACTGCTATATTATATAGAATAATAATACTCATTGTTCTGATTCAGAAAAATGGAGAGAAGAACAAGAGAAGGCGATAAAAGAAAAGCGAATGCAAATGGAACAAGAGATGTTAAAGGAACGAGACAAAATGGAGGTAAGCTGTTTATGACCAGTAGCATAATTTTTTAATTTTTATTTATCTGCTTCTTCAAATTTTGGGGATTCTCACATTTGAAGAAGCTGATACGCATAAAATTGGTGGGTCCGCACGCTTATTGAATAATACACGATCAATCAGAATTCGAATCTTTTCGAAATAAATGTCTAAATCATTGCTTCATAAGTTCGAAAAAAAAATCTGCTCATCAACGTAACTTACCAATTTATGAAGCAATTATTTAGAAATTTATTTCGAAAAGATTCCAATTATGATTGATCGTGTATTATGCAAATATGGTGCTGTTCAACATAGCCAAAACTGTAAAGTGAGAAGCACTTTTTTTTTTAATCATGCCAGGTTTCCAACCAACCAACACCAAAATGTTAACCTTTATATTACTCGAGTAACTTCATTTTACAGGAACAAATAAAAAGAAAAGAGATCGACATGGCACAGCAACTAGAAGAACATAAGAAGAAGTTAGAAACAGAACAACAACTAGCAATAAAGCGTAAAACTGCTGAGATATCCGCGCAACATAAGCAAGAAAGAGACAAAGAGATCGAGAGGGCTATCGAGAGTATGGAGGCAGAGGCACAGGTGGGCAGGAGGGAGTTACAGGACGCACTCAGGTAGGAATTTTGAAGTAAAAACTTCTTTAGGCGCGTTGAATACTTTTTGGATGAACAAAAATCATAGAACTCGTGTCATCGTCACGCTTGAAGAAATGAATGAATGTTACTTAGTTTTCACTTCCATCGGCAGTCCTCAGACTGCCCCGCATGTTTTTTTTTAGGTTCACCAACAATAATTAACTCAGATATCAAATATAGAAGCAGTGGTAGCCTAGTGATGTGACCGTTAGACTGCCAAGTCATAAGTCGTGAGTTCGAACCCAAACCACGCACCTCTGACTTTTCGGATTCATGTGCATATTGTAGGAAAACATCGTGAGGAAACCGGCATGCCTGAGAGATATTTCTCGACGGCTTGTGAAGCCAAGTCAGAGGCCCATGGGCGGCTTTAAAACTCTGACACCAGGTTAGTCAATAACCACACGAAAAGAAGAAGATGAAATAAAGAATGCATGCTTAAATATAAATTAACAGTGCAGAATTACAAAGGTAAACACCATATTTAGAATGCAAAGAATCCAGGGTTATAAGCTTCCCCACAGTTATAGGTTGCCCGTGAACTGCGCAGTTCACACACAGGCAACTTAAAGCCCGTGCTTCAATAATCTATTAATGCTCGGTTCCTATAAACTAAAACGAGTCGTTTTGCTTACCAATGGTAGCGTTTTTAATTGCCAAACTGGGCATATAAATAGATTCGTAAGCTAATTTTACCTGGGATAGCTACTTCCATATGGCAGGGTCTACTATGCAAAACTATGAGGTCTTTGCTTCATTATTGGTAATGATACAAGAGTCTTAATTTTAACCAATAACCGTCCGTAAATTATAGGAATCGGCCTTTAGAAGCGAGGTGGTGCTGGTATCCGACATCCTTTACTCCCAACTTCTTCGAATTTGAATCTGATCTAACTCAAACCGAATAAGTGTATTTTCTAATTGGACAAAATACAAATTATTTATTATACTATTTATGTAGTTACACATAAATAAAGTGTATCTATTCATATACGAAATCTCTTAAGGGGTCATTGTACTAAGACAAAAAAACAGCTCGTCAAATGTAGGGAACAGCTGATTTTTTGTTCGAGATTTCAGTGTTGATCCCATAGTGAAAGTTGTTCATAATGATTAGAACAATGACCCCTTAAGAGTTTTCGTGTATGAAAAGATACATCTTAAATAAACAGACAAGAAGAGAGGAACAGAAAAATACGTACAAAGGTGATGCTTATTTCTAAAGACATCTCTTCCAGCATTGGAAAGTAAATAAAGAGATAAAATAACTTGCAGTGTATCCTGTCACCTGTCTTCAATTTGAACTATATTTGCAGGAGGAACAAGGAACAATACGAGGCTGAATTGAAGGAGCTCGCAGAGACCGAGCAGGCTACGCTGAAGAGATACCAGGACGCGCAAGCTAGGATCCGACATACTGAAGATAAATGTACTTATGATATTTTAACTCTCATATAAAACCTAAATTCTTGTTTAAAAAAGACTAATCCCACCAAAATCATTTCATGTAAAATGTTGCCAAGATGAGACCATATGACTCGCACTGTCAAAAAGTTATCAGATCTCATGTAGGGCCAAGCTTCTAACTCCTAACTTCACAAACTCTACACCTTAGTCAAAATATGTGGCTTCGCCGATTCCGGCCCGATCGCATCTACATGAGAAATAATTAACTGTATCAATTATTGTTTAAAAAATATTAATACTTTGATTAAAAAATAATACAGGACCGTATTGAACCGGTTGATTGAAAAACTGTGTAGGTGTAACCACATTATGCCGTTTGATCCTAGAAACAGTGTACGACCGTTTTATACCGGTCGATACAAGAAACAGTATATTCAGGATACTTATTGACAGATGCCTGAAAGGGTTGCGGGAAAGTCCGAAAGGGATATTAGGACCTTGGCACCAGGCAACTGAAGGAACACGGGTGGGTTTTAGTCAGTAAAAGTCTGACACGCCCTTCCGCTCCGCCCGGGAGAAAGTTATTTGATGATTTCCCACACAAAAAAATAATATGGATAGGTACTTATTACTATATTACACAGTGTCCGGGATAATTTGGGATCATACTACAGGTTGTTCAAAACTGTACTGTGTAGGACCGTATTAGATCGGTTTTTCCAAGAAATAGGGTGGGACCGTATTATAAAGGTTGGCCCAAAACCTTTTTGGCCCGTTTTACACAGCTGATCTAAGAAATGATGATGGCTGGATCATAAAGACTGACCCAAGAGATAACGTGTGTGAAATACACCAGTAGTAGCTTACATTTTGTATCACGTTTTCAGTTTAAAAAATCATATTTCAATATATTATATTTATTTTACAATGTAAAGTTTTAATTAAACTTCGACTAAAGTCTGTGTTTTAATCTCGTAGACTAATTTGACAGGTGCAAATGTCAAACTCGAAATTGAAAAGAAAAAAACAAACAACAATCACTTGAAATGTCAAATTAGACTACGAGATTAAAAAACAGACTGTAGTGATGTGATGACATATTTGAATTAATTTTAGGTGCAGAATTAGAAATGACGATTTCTCAGTTGGAGACACGTAACAGGGTTTTGACTGAGGTAAGTGTATTTTGTACTAAATGGTGTTTTCCTCTGATTTCTGAAACATCCTACTTCTGTAGAACAATCATCGCCAGCGTGACGAAAGTTAACTGAAAGTTTAACAAGCAATTTAAGTTGAATGGCAGTTTAAATGATATGGCAAATCTGTACCTGTTACTGTTATCTACGACCCTTCCGAGTAGGTACAGAAAGTTTCCATCGAAGAGTAATTTCAGAACAATTTAATTGTTTATTACATACATAAAACTCACGCATCAGACACTATAGATTGCCACTTGCTACGCATCTTAAATACTCCTTTTGCTATTTTTTTATTAGTAATATAGAAGATATTTAAAAAATATTTTATATAATATATAAGTTATTAAAAAAAATATTAAAAGAAAAATATTAACCGTGCGCCCGATGAGACGAACTCTTACAAACTCTCACCCCTTGAGGGGATACATTTTGAACATATTTCGTTAGTGCTCACATACGTTACAAAAGGAACTTTTCTGCAAAATTTTATGCTTCAGTGTATTTAAGATTTTTATAAAGTAGATAATATAAAATATTTATGGCTTCTGTAGAAAAACACCCAACTGGAGACTCGCGCAGAAGAAGTGAGAGCGAGCTGCGAAGAGACTTGGAAGGGCAAGGTAGACGCGCTGAAGAAAGAGATAGAAGATATGAAGAAAACGCACGAGGAACAGATGCACCAGCTATATGCCAAGTTAGTATGCGATTTATACTCTACTAGCTGAGTTCCGTTTGCATGAATTCAAAAATTGACAGCGCCTGTATGTTGTAGCAGTAAGGGCGATTTTCATAGTGCAAGTATTACTACTGATGTGTTGCCTGTATATTATATGAATATGTCAGGCAGACAGACAGACAATCAATTAATTCGTGGATAAAATGACTCCAACATTCGTCTAGTATCCCATAATCCGACCTGAAACAAACCTCACAACGTTATAGATAATTTAAAAAAAATCTAGATGGGTATATGCGAGGACATCAAATATAACATATTTTTGTTGTATGTAGGGTGAAAGTAGCGGTGTCTCGAAAGGACTCAGCAATCCAGGCCCTGACCCGCGAAGCCGGCAAGTACCAGGAGAAGATCACGCTATTGGAGCAGAAATTACAGCAGCAGAGAAAAGACTTCCTCAATAAAAAGTAAATAATTATGCACGAAAAGCGTAAAGATACTAACTATACATAATGTATAATCTGTTCAAAAAGTATGTGATAAAAGTATAAACAAGCCCTGTTCAGGCTAAAGGGAATTAAGTAACACATTCATCTGTATTTAGAAGGTAAAGTAATAATAGTTTAAAATCTACATCTTACCATTTTTTCTAATAATAATATTGTTGTTTGAATAATCATAGACGAGCAGTGGTGGCCTAGTGTTAACGGCCGTGACTTACGAGTTGTAGGTCGTAGGTTCGTACCTAGACAGGCGCTTTACTTGGTGTACATTATTCATCACTACTGCTCTCAAACCGGTGAAGGAAAACATCGTGAGGAAACCGGCATATCCTAGAACCAAAAATTCGGAGACATGTGACATCTACCAACCCGCACTGGGCCCGCGTGGTGGATTACAGCCCGCTCCCTCTCACAGAGAGGAGGCCTGTGTCCCAGCAGTGGGAACGTTATACGCTGATAATGCTATGCTTATGCTAATTATCGACGAAAAATTGAGCTTATAAAATTAACCTCTTATTGTCAAATTAAAAACATGATTTAAATCATAATTCCGGGTTTAAGTATTCAAATCATCAAATCAAAGCACTCAATTTGGAAATGGCACTACAAATTGGCACCCAATGAAAAGTTTCCTGATCCATTCGTTTACATTTTCATCACATACTTTCCGAACAGACCATAATTTGTATTTTTCACGAATCGCTTTTTATTGAACTATTTTACGATATTCGAACATCATCCTAGACAAAAGTGATATTAGTTTTTGTACAATGCTTTTGACTTAGGGCCAGTGAGTGATCTCCACCAGAGACTTATAATCTCGGTTTTTTAGCAAACAATCGTTACGTATCGGTACGTTATGATGCGTTGATACTAAGCGGAAGATGTTAAAATAATGCAAACTTATTGTTAGTCCAAACATCACTAGTTCTACTCTTCGTTTTGGTGACATTTGGGTCTCAGTCGCAAGAATAATACAAAAACTTAATAGAATTTGATTAAGGAGACCCTAGTCGCCGCGCCGGCTCGAACTCTTTGATGGTTTAGTCAAAATGCATGATGTTTCATCCAACATAGTGTGCGAAAGGGACAAACTCTGAAATGAGCAGTAAAATCCACGATGATTTATAACGAAAACGAGCGTGTCAAATTTTATGAACACACCTTTGGGCGTATTGATATAATCAAAAAACTATATCTACGCAAAATAAAATTATTTGAACTTTTGAATAATTTTATCTATCCCTGTACGGTTATATTTTGCCATTTTCATACTACATAAGTTATTTATTTACCCAAAGATGTGTTAAAATGAAAACAAAGAACGAAAAAGTTTCGACGCTCATAACTTCCAAACCAATTTTTTTTTTCCAATTCTGCTTCCATACAGGGCTAGATAATGACAAGACAAATTGATATAATTTTTATTTTTGAACGTACGCCGTTAATCGTTCGAATATTCATCATACTACGTTTGTATGGATGAATGACGACTAGTGTAACCTTAATGGCTCAGCCTAAATGTCAGGATAAATATAGTTATTGTGAGCAAAATATCTTACAATTTTATATTCACAGTGAATATGAAAATATTTGGTTAGAATTAAATATTATCATGAGGAAAAATGCTTACAACGTATCGCTTTTTGTTGGTAGAATTTATAACAAAGAGTATCGTTGAATTGCTGGCAACACGCAATACTTAGACCAAAGAATCTTCCTGATATATTATTTTTTATTCTCTTTCTTTTTCATATTGTTAAACTTGTTTATTTTATGAATTACCTAATTTAAAAACTGCTTATATTTAAGAGGGTTTTAAAATATTTTTACTTTTAATTAAACCCATACCTAGGCACATTCTTGGTCTATTTACATATAAAAAACTGCCAGCTGCTACTACTGACTATTGTCATTTTAAAATTATAAATTATGCTTTATTCTTGACTGGCTAACAGTCGGCATCTATACCCCATTTGAAATAAGATTAGACATTAAAACAAACCCTTTTACAGTCCGTTCAACCGATTTTGACTTCTATACCGTAGGCATAACCACCAACTATCTACTGCGGCTGCCATTTGTCATGCCACTAACGCAATAGAATTCAAAATCGGTTGAACGGAATGTAAAAAAGGCTTGTCTATACGTCTAATCTTATTTCAAATGGAGTATAGGTACTTATATTAAATCTAGATTTTATTAATGATTTATTGAAATAATAAACAGACTATTTCTAAACTCTTAAGACCACTAGTGCGAATAATAATCGTATCTGAAGACATATTTATTTAAAAAATTTGTTATGTGTTTGTGTTTTGTGGTCTTTAATTATTTATGAATCCGTTCAAATTATGTGATCTCAACTGCAACTACTACAATTGCTTAGATTATGAGACAAGTATGAAGTTATTATACTCGTGATATTTTTTGTAATAATAAAATGTTTTTTTTGGTACCTACTGAAGAAGAATAGTACTTCCCCCAAATTACCAGACTACGTTCAACTTCAACGTCGTCCCGCAAGTGTGTAGATTAGACGTTTCAATCTCAAAATATGTCAAATGTGGTCCATCGACCGCGCCCTGGTTGCAGACTGGCCTTACGATGTTTAAGTATATTGTTAAGTTATTATGATTAAAACAATGAAGTTTGATTCAATAATCAGGCTATTTAAAACTAAAGAAAAATCAATGGTTTGTTGCACGATATTATTAGCTTTTGTAATGTTTTTGTCTTGTCTTTGGTACTTATTAATTTATTGTAGTGAATACGCCATGTGATGCGCTTGCCAATAAAGTGTTTATTTTTGAATTTCGTGTTTTGTTTACTATCCTTTGGTAGAGTAAGAGGAGCTAATCCAGAGGGCAAATTCTCATACTTAAAAAACGTTCACATTCAAGTCGCAAACTGTCAAACTTGTCAAATATGTTGGTAAATTGATGGTTTTCTGACAGATTGCGAATGTGAACGTTCTTGGGAATTGCCGCTGTTTGTACTAAAGTTAGGCATTTCATAATTATTAAAGATAGTAAAAACTTACTGAGTAAGAATTTGATCACACTTTAAGTCTTATCCTGCAAATAAATGTTGATATTGTTACAGCTTTTCCATACAAAACTGTCAGACGTCAATTTTGTTCCACGGTTAAAATTGAATTTGATAAAATGAGCTCTTAGTTGACTGATGTGATTTAGTGATAACAAAATAATTTTTACCTTCATTTTGATAAGGTAATTACTGTTGTTCGTAACTAAAATGATGACTCTTAGGTAGTAGGTTCAAAATTAAACAACCAATTGCAAACTTTAAAATTGCAAACAAATATTAAAATATTTAATATCACGTAAAAAAAAACTATACCAGCAGGTACATTCTTAAAGCTATATAGGCACTTATACGAGGTTGTAGGTGCTCCTAGGTTCCTCTCTAATCATAAAAAAACAAACAAATACGAATAACTCTCTTGAAATTCTTCTCTTTAAAACCTTCAAACATTAATATCAAGATCAATTTTTGAAAGCAGTAGTTCCATAAAAGGAATTTTAAAGCTAATATTATCTTCTTAAATTAATATATATAATAAAAATAGGTGCTGGCCACTTGAAATCAGCTGTGTTCTGTTGTTAGTCAAAGACGGTAAACCAGCCTGAACATTCCAATAATAGGTTCAGAGCCTTTGTTATCTCACAATGTAAATTGATTTTATATTCTCTGTCATCACCAAGGTCTCCACATTTCTGAACTCGTCGAGGAACCTTGCTTTGGTGATTTGGAACTGGTATCAGCTTCCAACTTCACATCTTTAGGAGGTTCTCTTTGAGAGGACTGTGCGAGAGACGCCGCAGTGTGGCTTATCACAGTCCGGGGGGCTAATGGCCGGAAGGGTAATTCTAAAGGTCCTTCACCCACGCACGGTATACTTTCAGGTATCGTCAGCTTCTTAAGCGGAAGCGTTGGTATCCTTTCTGAGACCCTCGTAAACGCTGATTTTTCTGGTGTTCTGTAGATTTCGGGAACGATTTTCTCCTCTAACCTAATGACCTTCGGGGCAGGTCCTGTCAGGTCCACTACCGGCCTTTTTAACTTATGTCGGACGGAGTAGTCTACCGCTCGTTTGGGCGATGCGTCGATCCCAATTTTATAGTTTTCCACGTCTATCACTATTGATAACGGCTCCATGTATTTCTTGTTCCTTAAAGAATCTTGTCTGTTTTCTGGGGATATCGTTGTTGAGGATACTGTTGGTTTTTGTGTTTCTGGGCTTGAGTCCTGGTCTGATGCTGATCTGCTGGGAGGTGTTGGAAAGGGAAAGGTCTGGACAGGTCGTGGTGGAGTTTCGAGTTCAGTTGAGGAGTCGCAAGCAGAGTCACACGACAGAGGACTGAGAGGCGGACTTGTGGGTCTGGTGGATCTGACGAAATGGAACGCGCTGGGTCTCTCGTCATCAAGCCTTAGGGGGTCTGGGACGAGAGGTGCGTAGTCTCTTGGCTGGAGGGTTTCCATGCCCCCGACACAGGAGGTCAGATGGTTTCCGAGCCGGTGTCTTAGCCCCGTGGGCACGCTGGCAAGTCGTGAGAGGTATCGTCTGACTTCTACGGCGCAGTCGCTGAAGCCAGCCTTGAACCTGTGCAGGACGGCGGGGTCGGCAGCGATGGCGGCTGCCAGCTGTTGGCGCTGCAGCTTCTGAAGGTGCTTAACGGTTAGCTCCAGAATATCTGCCTTCTCTAGTTTGGAGTGCCGCGCTGGCTGTAAAGGAACATTTATTTTTATTTTTTATGGCTAACTAGATTCTTATTAGAACCTGGATCAGTGATTTGGAAATCTGTTTAAAATCTAAAATATTGGTTTCTAATGTTTCCATATTTGACAATATAATTAAATTAATGGACATCAATTTGTTTTAAAGTTTTCTTTCAAGTTTTTTTTTTAAGTTGCAATATTCTTAGGTATATTCGTACAACTGTAGTTCATGTAGTAAATTGTTATAATTGTAACTTACGTCTTTATCAGTTCCATCGATGAGTAGATCCTTCAGCTCATTGAGACAGTTGTTGATGCGCGCGCGCCGTTTCTTCTCCATAATTGGTTTGTTCGTCTGGAAATTATGAAATTCACAATAAAAATCACACTTTTACATTAGCTTCGATTATGCTAGGTACCTACTTCTAGTTAACGAGAACAGGTTTTTTTATAATATTTAAATAAATATGTTCTAAACTTTTTGTCACTGTCGGAAATTAATTACTGTTTAAAGGAAACTCGAAGCAATTAGTTGTACTTAGTCCATCAAGAACAGCCAAATAACACATTACACCGAAGAATACGACACATCACAACTTAATTTCGATATAATTGCTCAACGATTTTCTTGCCAATTCAAACCAAATTTTCACCAAAAAAATCATAACGTAAACATTATTCACCTTTCGCAATTCCGCCTTGGACATCCCTTGGGTGGATTCAGAGAACCCGGTCTGAGAGTCATCATCCTCACTGCACGGCATTTTGTCACTTCACAATATTAAATTTTTCCACTACACGACACGTCTTCACTGGACGGTGGCCGATCACCTTATGAGGATACTCGCACGCAACTGTACAAGCAAAATTTTCAATTGCCCTGTATCCTGCTATCCCGTTTAGGAATTGAAATGAGAAAATATGCCTGTCTCTTTCTCTCTTAGCGGGTGATGCGCTGGGAACTGTGTCGGAATGTTTTGTTTTCGTGCCCTCTCGCTCTAATGGGGAACGTTGTGAATGGAGAGTTTGGGTGCAGTGGTTAGTGTGTCAGATGTTCTGTGTTCGATTCCGGGTGGTTACTGTTTTTCGGTGGTTGTGTTTTTTGGATAATTTGAAATGTTTGCTTGATAAACACACCAGAACAGAACAACAGTAAAGCGCCGTAAAATTAAACATTAAATATAGGTAGGTAGGTATAGGTAAATGATAAAATTACAATAAAAAAATCCTTTGGTTACAGTGAAGCGAAAAGGGCCTGAATATGTTTTATAATTTCAACAAAGTCTTAAATTACCTAGATCACTCTAGATGTGCAACTTAATTACTAGACTTGCTTTATATACCTAATCCCATATTAATTTAAAACAATATATATTTCATAATTATACAGGCAGAGCTACATTGAATCCACCAATTACTATCGCAAATTACACACATTAGACTGCAATATAAAACTAAACAATAACTTATTGAGTGAAGCTACACCTGCGCTCCCTTATCCTGTATACTATGGGAATGCGACCGTACGCACGCACATCAAGAACCGCGATCATTTCGTCCCAGACCCTCACAAAAAAACCCCGTACTTCATGAACTCACACCTTTCCATAAAATACCATAATTATTTTCACTATAAACTGTTCATTCTATTCGAAACTTCATGAGTGTAACGTAGCGTAAAGGGAAGGTAGAGTATGAAGTTTCAAGTTTTTTTATCGTCGTGTGTTCGCAGGTAATTGTGGTACTTTATGGTAGGGGGTGAGTGCGTTTTCCCACGGAGTGTGGGAATGTGTGATAGGTGCAAAGGGTTCGTTGTGACGCTATGTTAAATTCGTTTGTATACTATACACTTCAGTTTTTGCAACTTAAGTAATTTTTTGAAGGTAAGTAAGTATTTTTACAATTTTTTTTCGCGGTTTTGATCTTTTCAGGCAATATTTTTGCAACTTGGGTAATTCTTTACGTCAGGCAAGTCATTTTTTACGAATTAATTTTCTTTTCTTTTTTCGCGGTTCAGTATTTTCAGCATGAAAGGCTGTTTTCTTTAATAACTTTCGGTTCTGTACTTTTGAAAAACTAGGTCAATTCATGACCAGCGACTAAGCCTGTCTTTTTGTAAGAAACTTCTTGCGTAACAAACATTTGTGTGCACCTTTGAATTGAAAGAAACTCCATTAATAGAACTAGTAGTAGGAAACTACTGGGGAAAATCCTTGACCCATATAAGTAGCTATGTAAGCCGTTTATATACAAAACACAATAAGTAAGTACCAGTCTTATCTATAGAGATAAAGTAACATCCTTATATCCTATACAAATATTAATATGTAAGTAACAACCCTACCTAAAGGTTCTAAAGTACTCAAATAGTTACTTCCGTAAACAAGTAGTTGAGTCATCCAGGTGTTCCAGCGACCTTTACTCTCCAAACTCTAAACGTATGTACCTGATAAATATTTAATTAGACTGCCAACCATTTCTCCCACGGTAGCCTTTCATATTTACAAACTTATTTAAACAGATGCACTTAGAACAAACTGTTTAAAAACTAACCTTAATGCCTTGTGATAGTGTTTATAAGAACGACCAATGACTTTGCCAGGACTTGAAAACAAAATTATGCGTGCGAATCAGAAAATTAAATCCCCGACGTTATCGTGATGACGATAACGTTGAATTTCCTACAGCAGTGCTAGTAATAAACACCAAATGTACGGTGGCTGGTGATGGGACTGGCCAAGTGTGACGATATTCCACGCAATCGCGTGATGAGCCTAATGAATGGTGAATAATAATTAGAATGTCATATGTCGCTGACGTCCCTGAGCTTCGGGGGTGGCGGTGAGAACTCACAGTTTGTCCGTATTATACTTAATTTATTAACATGATGATCTGGGAATTAGGGAACGGATGAACCAGATGGTGCAAGTGTTTAGGTGAATTTATATCTGGGAAATGCATCATATTCTTGAATTCTTCCTTCCATATGCTGATATATCGACGACTCGAGACGAGATAATAGTCTTCCAAGTAGATAAAGCGCTTTCTCTAATGATAATGTTATTAATATGAGGATTCTACAGAATGCAACATCTCCATGAATAAGTCGAAACGCTCGGGTCATGGGGCCCGAGTGCGCGTCTCCTTTTTAAGGAAATCTCCCACCGACTGGTCGACACTTCACGTGACCAGAGGGCTGGCTTGTTCTTTGGCCAAAGAATTAGCATTGCCATTCAACGTGGCAATGCTGCCAGTCTTCTGGGCACGTTTCCGGATGACAGCCATGCGGACGAATACTTCGACACCTAAAGGTCCCTTTGTTTTTATACCTATTTATTTAGTTAGTCCTTTTAGTTTTAGTTTTTTATGTACCTAAATAGTTAGTACTGTTCTATAAGTATTGTGTATATAGTAATGTTAATGAATAAGTAGATTTCCTAGTGAAAATAGGAGATAGGGCGGCCTTTACTTCATAATGGAAGCCAAATCCAGTGGTCAAATTTTGCCCACACCACAGATACAATATTTAGAAACGTTTGACAAGCTCTCGACCGCAAGCCATTTGACGAATAAGTACCCTGTCCCTATATGTATATCTCTCAAATACAATTGTTTTACATACTTACCTATCTAAATTATTGAAATAGGTACGTATGGAACAAAAATAAGTAAACAAAACTGCAACGTTTACAAAACATAAGTACGCCGCATTGCATCTCTTAATCCCCCAATTTCAAGTACTTACCTACCACATCCTACTAAAAATCGTATTAAACAAAAACTGTCATATCCTTTCCGTATTACAATCGCTAACAGTGCGTGTGAACTGTTCCTATAAATTAGGAGTTCATCATAAATCGTAACGGGCCGCTTCCTTCCTTCCCGGCCTCAGAAGAGGGGCTCGTTCACTTTGTATTGTACAAATAACATCTTTAGGATAACCCTGCCTTTTTTGCTTCAGGATGTTGCAGGTTTTCTCACGATTCGGTCAATTTGATTTAATGATGTGCAGCAGAGATGCAAATTTAAATTTTGTGACGTCAATATTATGAAGGTAGGAACAATGTTCTTTTGTCAGTAGGTACCTAAACTTTCTTATCGAGCACTGCGAAGCGCGGAAAATGCAAAAACAAGAGCTCAAAAAAAAAGCTTATTGAAGTAAGGCGGAATTTTTATAAAGATAAACGGCGACTACCGATAACTCACTCGTCCTGATGGGGACGAGTGGTTTCAGGTGCCACACTATTCTGCCAGGGTTGCGGGAATGTCCGAAAGGGATACCGGGACCCTGGCAGCAGGCAACTGAAGGAACACGGGTGGCATTTAGTCAGTAAAAGTCTGACACGCCCTTCCGCTCCGCCCAAAGCGGGAGAAGACATTTGAGGAATTCCCACATTCAAGAAAAAAAAAAAGTTTCCACTCTATTAGGTATCGATTAATCACACTAACACAACAAAAAGTAGGTGCAGAAACGAATATTTTATCCGCACCTAACGTCCAACGTTGACCTTCATATCTCCAATAGCTTGTTTCAAAAATAATAACTTTTAAATATTATTATCTAAACAAGTTTTAACACAAATTACAACGGACCCGTTTCCTTCCTTCCGAAAATCTCCTCTCAAGAGGGTTCGACCCTCTTACGTGTTGTAAAGATTAATCTTTTATTATGTGGGATCAAGCACCCTTCATTTTTTACCTCACAAGGTTGCGTTTTCTCACGATTCGGTCTGCAATGTGGTGACTATGACCTATAGATATACATGATAACATGAGGATTAAATTCGTCTTTCGGTATTCTTTAAACTTTGTGAAATAGGTACCTAGTGATGTAGTACTAAACTGTTAATCACTTTTAGTTGTGCGATAAAGACTTACCTACCTACTTAAGTAAATAATTTCTGAAAAAAGTTAAGTACCTACAGCAGTACAGCTTTCAAGATTTTAAATAGGCTCACTTGGGTTTTTCTAATAGTTAGTTATGTACGTCTATGTTTCAGTTGTCATCTACTTTGCCAGAAGTAAATATACAAAGTTTTGACTAAACTTAACCCATGAATCTCTCCTCTTCACAGTTGTTTGATATACCTCAAATAAAATACAACAACAGGCTCGCTTCCTTCCGCCGGCGGCCGGACATAGGCTCCAAACAAGGGGCGTGTTGTATACACAAATCTTCAGGATGGCGCACCCTCGATTTTTTACCAAAGGAACTTCGCTTTCTCACGGCCGGTCAGCTTGTCTTCTTAATCGATAATTTATCTGTTTGCAAGATAAATGAGGGGATGATTTTCGCCTGAAGCAACATTTTTGAATGTGAAAAAGGGACATAAACTTTTATGGAGCCTTAAATTTTAAACGTTTAAATTAAGGGTGATTGGTGGGCTAACTTGGGAGAGAATGGCTAACGGCTACTATGGCGGTACCATGAAGCGGTGAGAGCTCTTCTTTCTTGTTGGCCACTGGTCTGTCTAGGTAGGTACCTACTTATATGTAAAAAATATAAAAAGTGATTCTACATAATCAACAAAATATCTAAAAAAAAACAAACAAACTTTCTTCACTCTCTCTTCAAACAAAAAAAACGTCGATACATTCTCATTTAAACTTGCCACAATGCTTCCGCCTTAAATCTGTGTATGTTTTTGTGTCCCACGAGTTCCCATGGAAACAGGTGTTTACAAAAACTGCTCCTTTTGACTATCAACTCGTTTTTATTGAGTGAGACAGATAGAAAAAACCTTCGTATCCGGGGCTGTTTCCGGGTCACAGGAGATGGATCACAAAAAAGTTTATTATGAACGAGATTGATGGGTCAGTGTTTGGAGTTCACCTTACTCTGCGTGAGAATTGTTGGAACAACTTTGATAGTTTTTTGAGTGGTCAAAAAAGTGTACCTACTTTTTTTTATGCCTCTACGGCTTAGCCGCTATTATTTATCCATTTCTGACGTTTTATGAGAAAAAGAAATTGTCTATTTGTGCTATTATAAACGCGCAGACGACGCGCGTTAAAAGACTCTAGGTAGGTACCGTAAGTATATAGATAGTCGCTTCGAAAGCGTTTCGTATTTCTACAACGATTTTCAACAGGATTGACATAAGCTTTTATTTATTTTATTTGGTTCACCAACAATTGCTTGCACTATGGTAACTATGAATAACATGCAAAATGTATATGCAACAGTGCAACAATCGAATGTGAATATAGGTAAACTCCGCATGCATAAAGAAGTTGTACAATAATTATTAAATTAAATCTAGTAACTTAAATATAGTCTTTAATCAAATCTTGTCTATAATTGACATGACAACAATAATGGTCAATTGTTCCAATCGGAGAGACATTTATGGAAATTGGCTTTCAATTTGCCCAAACTATCGAAGTGCAAATCGATTCGATCACTGTAGCCATTCACAACCTTGCGTAAGGGGAATTGGCGCCTAGAACCGTTCTTCTCGATAGCTTATGTCAGTCCTATACATTTTTGCCTTGCCTTTTCTATCATCGATATCGCTGATAGAAAGTCACTTTGTCTAGGACCTCAGGAACTATGCACCTATCTACAGTAAGTAGGTACTAGAAATAATTTACGATGTACGAAGTCAATAGGTTAGGTATATTCTTATTATGAACGCTGAACGGTTAAAGAGCTAGCAGACAGTAATTATGGTGTAACAACTAGGTTACAAAAAAAAAAAACATAGTACCTACAGACTGTAGAGAGACACGACTTAGGTACCTATTATGATTTTAAGGTTGATGCGCTAGGGTAGCCCGCGAAATTCATTTTTTTTTAAATTGAATGAAAATTTCATGAAATCGTCAGTCAATACACTTACATGAACTTAGAGAGTTGTATTGCTGATTCTAATTTTTATAATTCTGTAAATCCATATTTGTTACGGCCGCTAATAATATTTAGATCAACATACAACCTGATACTGACCTGCAAATTGCAAAAAACGTAAGAAAATTTGAATTTCGCGGGCTACCCTAGCGCATCCACCTTAACTCCAGCTGCTGCAGCATACCTTGTTTGAGAACAATAGGCAGACTGCAAGACATTTTTGCATAAAGTTTTATTTTTATAATGGTCAATCTCCTTATATTTTATACATACAGTGCCGATACATAAATTGCAGTTTCAATTCCATCACACAATGTCCTTCCTTATAAACATATTCCCACGAATGGCGACAGGTGTGCACTGGGGCTCCTATTCCAACTTGCTGTGTTAAAATGGATTTAATCTTAAGCAAATAAGGTTGGTTTCGCTCTGAGTGGCAGTGACCACTATCTTTGCTAGCCCCTAGCTCGTTTAATGTGCGATATAGTTGAGTATTACGTGTTTAAATAGTTAAATAAAGGTGCTTATTATAGGTAGGTATATCACTCAGAAAAGGGGTTGTTGAAAATGTAGGTAACTGTTATTTGTTCAGCTAGTTAACTAAGCGAAACTTCAGTTACTTATATCTTTACGAATTACGTAGTAGTTACAGTTCGATTTAAACTTAATGGCGGCTCGGAAGTTAGCTACTCGCTGTGCAGTACTCCTCACCCCCCGCTGACCCATGATATTGTTACTGCGTAGCGGCTCGCCTCATGTTCCGAACCGCCATTAAGTTTGAATCAACTGTACCCGGCTGCTAACACAACGTTGCATCATCTTCAGTATCAAAAACTCTTTCACGATTCTACTGCAGTTCTTGTAATCCCACTTCTTTCTTTCTAAAACAGCGCGTGACCAAATACAAACAAAAACATAAATCGTTCAAAATCTCAAGTGCCATCAACACCGATGTTTCAAAATTAATTATCAAGATAAACATCTCGGCCAGTGCCATAAAAACTCGTAGACAGAATTATTTCTCGCCAGCACTGACCCTTTTGCAAAAAATCGTTCTTGTGGGAAGTTTTCGCGAGCGCATTTCTCAGTTGAGGACCAATACATCTTTTGTGGAGTTGCACCTTGACAGCCAGTCTTTTGTTAACACCACAAAAGGTAAGATTACCGGTTCCTTTGTAAGCGGATACTGCCCCGATTGATTGTGGGAGTCATTTTTAATGTATTTAGTTGTTGTTTTGCTTTTATTGTGTAGGGTGTACTAAAGTCTTAGCGTGATCGGGAAGATTTTTGTTCCCACAGTGCCTATTCAGTTCTATAGCTAGGGTTTGCATATTAAGAAGTGCATCTGTCGTCTCGGTGCAGCTTGAAAGCGAAATGTGCGTTTGTCGCATTTCATAATGTTTTAGTAGATTTAAGAATGGTTCAAGATAACAAATGTCAAGAAGTTTCTGCCCAGCTGTGAATTCAGCACCTTGTTCGCTGCATGGCGACTGCCTCATGATTATCCGAGCTTCACATCACACAGCCTTGATTCAGCAAATATAACGGAAGTAACAAAAACTTCGCGGATAAACCTACTAGAGTGCGCGTCACTGTACTGTACTGTCGCGTCACAGTACTGCACAAGTTCATGTGAGCGCTCTTTTTACGTGACGCGAAATATTAGGGTCGAGCCGTTGGCAGTTTCCTGTTCTCTGCGAAAGGCATATACAAGTAGCCACACAAATATGTGACATCGAAGAGATACACCCAAACTATCAGATACTTATTGTGGTGTAGTGAGACACGCTCGTCAGAATACAGCATGTATCGGAAGGGACCACAGATTATTAAACTGAACAACCTTCTAAATGGGACCAACATCGTAATCGCGAAAAAATAATCAGCCGTCCCATACATTTGGGTCAAGTGGGTATTGAAATTTTGTATGGGACAGTTCACTATTACGATGTTGGTCCCATGGAGTGTTGTTCAGTTTGATGGTCATGTCTCGAGCTGTTTTCTTTTATATCGCAGTCAGTGCCGTTATGTACAGTCAGGCTAAGTGAATCATGACCCACTTTGACGATAAATCGTTTGAAACCTTCAAAATAACAAAGATGGCAGATGCTTATGGTGGGTCAGAATACATTTTTTTCGACTGTACATACATCATACATCCCACTGGCAGCATAAATATCTAGCACAGAGTACATTTTTATCTAGCAGTAATGTTTGAAATTAGAAATGTCAAAATTAAACCATTTTTGTTTTTCTTTTTTGGCAACTGAGCCGATGTCGAATAATCGTCCAGTATCAATTACCCAACTTAGAGTATTAATTTCATAGTCAATACGAATACGAAGTTAGGCAAAATTGAGAAGAAAAAAAAAAGGTTTTTGTGTATGGAAGTCGTAACTGGATATTTTATTTAACCTAACAAAATTTTTATGTTGACACTGTTTTATCTGACTGTTTTCAGACAACATGGTATAATTCCTTCTACCCCTTGAGATCAGCGAATGCTCTTTATTTTAAGGATGAAAAAGGCTTTAAGAAAAAAAACATGAAATTGGAAGATCTTGTTTATTGCTATACAGAACGATAGGTGACTAAAATTGATACAATTAAACAAAAATAATAATAACCAAAAGTTGTGATCATACTAAATAAAACATATTTCACGTGATTAACAGAAAAGTTAAGAAATGGCAACAAAAAGGTATTATTTATTCACAACCACAGACAATATCGTAAGCTCTCAAGAACACTGGCAACAATAGAAATTATATATAATAACGATGATAAGTACCCATTTACTATGATCACAACTAACGATTCTCCATGAATAAAATCATACATCCTAAACACATTTTGTACGATGAACGCACTTTTCACAAACTTAACTAAATATAAATGCACCGACTTCCAACTACGCTGTTAAGTCGAAACTTTCAAACACAACTCGGAAAAATCGGGAAACGTATCACTAAATACAGATCTACTTTAAATAAATGCATCGTAAATGCGAAGTTAGTTAAATTAATGTAAGATTATGAGAACATTTTAATATTCTCGCAATACTAAAATAGGTATATTTTTGAAAAATTCTACCTTTTATTAATAAAAACAGATCATTATGAGTCAGATCATTAAGGACAGAGATTTTAGTAGTTATCCTTTATAATAACAAAAAAAAAGTAGACAATATTTATAATCTATTTTTTTAACATCAACATTGCCAGGCTACTTATTATGAAATTAGACCACTATGAAGTTAGTTGCAAATTCAAAATTTATTTTAAGAGATTCTAAATTGTGATGGCGATCGGCTTTTTTATTAATAAAAGGTCCACAAAATTTATATCTAATATTAAAATTACACTATACATTACAAAAACAATGCAAAGACAAAATAAAATATAATTTTTGGTAAATATTTTTGTTAATTTCAAAATGTCATATGTATTACTTTAAAACTTATACCAAAATTAGAGAATACCAAATAGTCTTAGGTTGTATAAATGCTAAAATTCTAATATCTAATTCACTGGCACTGCTCTATCACAGAATTGGTTTGTTTCATGCTTAGCTTTACAAATTCTAATTTGAATAGAAATCTGTTTAGATGTAAAAATTAAAACTAGTAGTGATAAGTAGGTGAGAACTTGGCTAGGCCTCTGCCAAGCACGTTTATATTATTTCTTCATACCATACTTGAATGATAAAACCTCTAATTTGTTTACCTGATCATTATCTATGTTCTATGAGATAAAACATAGACCCAGATATAATAATCATATAAAATTAAATAATTATTTAAATAATCGTAGAAAACGCGTATTTTTAGTAAAATACTGTTCTGAGTAATAATTATCTATCACTCGATATCTCCATGAGGTATTAAGGGCAGTCAATTAAACATGCATCTTAACAGTCATGAAATAAGGCATAAATTACAGACACAAGTTTCAATTGAATAATGAATATTAATGTGTTTCATAAAACTATCTTGCAAGTTATGAAAATGAAGTAAACTAATTAACGATTGTCGAACTAAATAAATGCATATTGCAGTTAATTATTTGACAAACGAGTCGTTAGTAAGAAAGTAAGTAAAAAATAAAAGATAAATAATAATTGTGATAATTAAATAAGTAAATTTTATAATACATTGAACTTGATATTAATTAAGTTTTTAAGCTGAATATCCACAACATTATAAATTACAATTGTATGAAACTCCGCATCAGCCTTATATCGAGTTAAGTCGATTATTTTTAAAACATTAATAATGTTAATAGGCGTCTAATTTGATACATTAGACAGTTATAAAACCATCATAAAATCAGAAATGTTTAAGGACTGTATCGACGCCCAGATAGACTATATCTGCTGGATAAGTTCAAAACTTACCAATTTTTATAAAATTATCTATCAGATAAAAAACCGGAACTTGTCCCGCTGTCGTCAAACAGACCATAAAAGTACAAAACTTTAAATTTACGTCTTTTTAGGCCCAACAATTTACCTCGATATATCCGTTCCAATTAAGACATATATTGGAAAAACTTAAACGCTTTCAACCAGCAATACACGTTAAGATAGTTAATTTATTCAGGCATAACACCGCAACACGTCGTGTTCAGGTTCGCGACAAGTCAATCGTCATCCTGAGGATGCCTCGTTGAGAGGTGAAACACGTGTCGATTTCTTACAAGGTTTTTTATGACTCTTGGGGAATAGTTTATGAATATTGACACAAGGTTTAAATTACAATGACAATCGCACTTGGACGCAACAACTATCTACAGTGTCTGTTAATATGTCACATCGATTTTTAGAAAGATACTGTCACGTGAGACGACGCTCTACAAAGTCGAACTTTTTTAAAGCTTGATGTGCCATACTACCAGGCAGATACTGTATGAAAGATCAAATAAAATTGCTAGCAAAACTCCGGAGACGAAGACAAAAAAAAACTCTTCAACTTCAAGGAACTGCAGCTGACGACGAGGTCAACAACCGCTAACTGGTTACTTGAAATGATGAGTTTAGAAAATCAGTTTTCTTTAGGACTCATCTCCGGAGTTTCGCTAACTACTTTAATTTGACCCTGTATAATAATTTTATAATTTCATAATGTGCCCACCAACTTACTTTGCTAACAAGGAAATTCGACATGGCTACCACAAAACCTGACAAACTTGTCACATGGGCACATCAGCGACGTAGTCAATCCGGAGCAGCAGGTCCATGATGTCCTGCGCGTCCATCCAGCGCCACGCCAGCGGCTCGCGACACGCGCCCGCCCGGCGCGCGCGCCCCGACACGCCGTACAGGACCGACACCGCGCAGATGAAGCACACGACCGCGAACACTTGGAACAGGCACTTGAGGGGCTCCCTGCAATTATACACTGTGGAATTATACGATACTGTCAGGTGGTGAGGTAAGAGATGAAAAAAAAAACAAAACAAAAAAAATGTTTTTACGTACCAGAAGAATTTCCTAATGCTACGGTGAGGCACGACGGCGTTTCTTTTCTCACAGTCGACGCATGGCACGTCCGCTTGCGTCGAGACATTCGCCGTGTCTGCAATAATCAGACATTCTTATACTTATGACATTTTGAAAAGTAATGAACTAGTCTACAACTAACTAATTAAGTTTATGATACCTACTTAAACAACCTGAAACAACTAAATTAGTGGACTAACTAAATTACACAATAAATTCTACTTTTAATACTTTGGGTACGACAACATCACAAACTACATTTTTGTCTAATTAAATACATTTCCAATTCTAATCAATCTACTTATTCTAAAATAAATTCTTACCGAAAGACAACACAAACACAACACATAATTGATTCCAAATTACAATGATAATGATGAAGAACATGTAAACTAAACATAAACCGCCACCAGATGACGCCACAAGTTAACAACACACGCAATGTAATAACCACAGATTACATACTATACAGAGGTACCTATTTGCTGTCCAAAGAACTTTGCCCGGCGTATGCACTTATTCATAAAGCTTGTTAAAACTGAATATTAAGGTTTTTATATAGCACCAAAGGTGGAATAAAATACAGTTAGTCTTAACCAAATGAAGGATTCCATTAAGAATTAAGAGACATGAGAATATACGCAATCTGTTTTCAACAACTCTATGTAACAGTAATTTGCAGGAATATTTCGTCACTGCCGCTACAGAAAATGCTACCTAACCCACTCATTCACGATACAAAAAATATATTATGTAAATTAGCTATATGAATGTGTGCGTGCGCCGGACTAAAAATATAGGAACTTAGAGGCTCTGTTTAGTGAGTAATCTGTGACAAAAAATAACGGACCAAATTCGTAAAAGCGTACCCCATTGGGTCTGTGTGCAAGCGCCACAGTTTGACGCCAAACTGTCAAGTCTGTCCGCTTGCTTAGCACAAGCCACTTCCAGAATGCAGATCTTTGCTTCCAAACTCTTGATAACAGCTTGTAAGACGCCATTCCTCTCATTCCCATCGGCCACAAACTTCTCAAGCAAGTTCAAATTACCTTCATAACTCTCTATTTCTATTTGCATCTCTGTCAGTTTATGGTGAGAAATATTGACGTCTCTTTCCAACTCTTCCGTATATCTATTTATTTTTTCACATTCCATACATTTAGAATGCATAGAGTTATTGTTTACCGATTCTAATTCTTCAGTCTGAGTTTGTGAGATACTTGTAGTTTTAAATTGAGCTTTATCAACATGATCACAAGGTTTAGATTCGTCTGTTTGCGTTCCTACAGTAGTGTAGGAGTAATCAAAGTTTTTGTCATAATCATAAGTAATGCTGTTGCCTGTATTGTTATGTCGGGATAAGTTACAGAAACTGTAACGTATTTCGTCAAATAACGACATATTCGTTCCCCTCCCCTGGTCTTCTTTTAAAGCGTTTATGAATGACTCTTCGTCTAGGATACGGTTTTCTAGGAAAATGCAGGAATAAAGGTACAATGAGTATGTTAGACGTAGAGAGCGACATGGATCTACATGAACGTAGCCAAATAGATAGGGAGTGCCTCCGCTGCCGGCGCCGGCTCCCATAATGGAAACCGGCGGCGCGGCGTTTATAAAAACCCTTCCAAACCCCAACTAACTAACCCTAACCTATGCCAAATTGACAACCAAAGTCAGCACCGACAGCTAATTCAGCAACCGGCGCCGGCAGCGGAGGCACTTCCTAATATTTATTAACCTAATCTTACTAGTTCGGTTCCGGGTCTCTTTATGACTTTATTACTGGACTATGGAAAAATATATTATGCTCTATTACATGTTTTTTTAATTAGGCCTACCCCGCTTATTTACTCCATATGCCAAACTGACAACCAAAGTCAGCGCCGGCAGCCAATTCAGCAACCGGCGCCGGCAGCAGAGGCACTTCCAAATAGATAACATGAAATTTACTAGATTTAAAAGTTTAAAAAAAAATCTCCATTCACAAGCTCGTTCATACTTAGATCCATTTCGGACTATAATATGAAAAATGACAAATTGAAAATTGTAGCCAAACAAATGTGTTTATCACATCCTTTCATTCGCACATTATTCGTGTCTTAAATGTGCAAGTAAGAGCGCATGATTAGCGCCGCCATTTTCAATTTGTTTCTTTATTGATGCAGGTAAAGTAGTGTGGAAAAAGCTGATGAGTTGATTATCATGAAAAAGCACTTTTATATATCTGCAGTGACCACAACATTCGATTGTGTGTCCGGGTCGGCGTAAAAGATGGTTATAAAAGTTCTTAGTATTATTGAGGCCGAAATTGATAAACGTTAGTTATAGTTTGATCGAGATCGCTGTATCACGCAATGCAACGTTAGCAATGCGCGGCCAGGCGGGGTGTTGACGAATGAGCGGCGGGCGGGGGGCGCGCGCTGTGAGTGTTGACCAATGAGCGGCCTGCACTGCCCACCGTCTCGCCGCGCATATATCTAAGGCGAGGTACAGCGGTTTCAGTTTTGACTGAGACCGCTGTACCTCGCCTTAGATATATTCGCGGCGAGACGGTGGTGCTATATTACGCGCTTTGGCCGAGCATTATTTCTTTTACTGTCGCACAACTGTTAAACTGCAAGTGCAAGATGGAGACAGACGGGAACTTATTTGAGTCAAAGTACAGTGCGTTCATTATAACTTGGCCCGTGACGCGATTGATACCACTGAATTTTGCAGTCATATGACTGGTAGTACTGTTCTGTCAGTCGCCATTTTGAACTCTATTAGTATTGAAACTAAGACTGCAAAATTATATGCTACCAATCGCGTCTCGGGTCAAGTTATAATGAACGCACTGTACATCAATCAATCTGCCTAGCCTTTTCCCAACTATGTTGGGGTCGGCTTCCAGTCTAACCGGATGCAGCTGAATACAAGTATTTTACATGGAGCGACTGCCTAGTATCTGAGTAATACGATACTCCTTGGTAAGACTGGAATGAACGCACTGTACATGATAAATGATTCTATTTTTGTAAGTAGGTTTATACAAACAGTTTTACATGTCAATAATATTTTAATATAAACTAGATGAGGTTGGTGCTTCCTAGCTGACTACTCTGACAAGAAACACCAAATCAAACTCAGAGGTCACAGTCTCCTATAAAGTCCAGACAATCTTGGTAAGATTCGCAACTCCGCCCAGATAGTGTAACAACTCAAAAAAAATTAAAACCTTTTTTATTGTACCATTCGTTTCAGAAAAGTTCAAAATTTTATCTCAGATAGTGTCATACTTATGGTTAAAAATATTTATCCCTAGATGGCACTAGACAAACAAACATTTACAAACATTTTACTCCCGAAAGTTTGATTTTTTGACTTACGACACTATTTCAGCCATTGTGAGGACCATGTACATTAGTATCTGAAATGGACTTTTGACGTTGCTAGGTAACATTCACCAATCTCGGACTTAAGGTTTAGTTACTAACCTGATGAGAACCTAGTATCTGAGTTGAGGCTGTCGAGGGCAGTGAGCATCTGTTCCTCCGTGTAGCTGATGTCAATACTGCGGTCCATACGTAGCTGTGTCTGGTTTGACTTGTTCAGGACGTCTTTTAGTTCCATTTCTAGGAGTACCTGGGTAAAAATGCAATGATGAGTGATAGTGAGGTTATATGACCAACTTAGGTTTCTTTCTCGATTTCGAGATCATACCCATGTTACAAAAAGATTGGTACCTAATTCCAGTTTGATGTTTTTAGATTGTTTTTTTTTTTTGTACTCAAACGTTGAATAGTCAACAGCACTTTCATGGTAACAATAAAGGTTAAAGGGGACCCTATTACTAAGGCTCCGCTGTCTGTCTGTCTGTCCGTCTGTCACCAGGCTGTATCTCACGAACCGTGATAGCTAGACAGTTAAAATTTTCACAGATGATGTATTTCTGTTGCCGCTATAACAACAAATACAAAAAAACAGAATAAAATATACATATATTTAAGAGGGCTCCCATGCAACAAACGTGATTTTTTTGCCGTTTTTATAGATAATGGTACGGAACCCTTCGTGCGCGAGTCCGACTCGCACTTGGCCGGTTTTTATTATTCAAGTGTAACTCCGGATGTGCGGTTGACCATACAACCTATTGACACTATCCTCCTTTGAAGTTCTTCTTTTATTTTCTTATTGCAACACTCTCAAAGGAGACAGTTAAAAATCTACGCGCCCCACACGTTAATGATTTGTATCTCAGATAGATAGATCCGATACAGCGAAGGTGATGGTATATTGTATTTATTACTACTACTCAAACTGACTACACTATTTTTTCACTCTGCGTCCGGCGCTCGGCATGGCAACACGTCGTGTGCGGGTTCGCGACTGGTCAATCTAATGTTACTAAATATATCTACATCTATTGTATTTTACTACTACTCTTATTATTCTATAATCTATACAAAACGTTTTCGACGGGCTTGAATTTTTTTTTTGTATTGAATCTGATTCGTCTTCTTTAGCCCATGGGTCCTTTCATCGTGAAAAACAAAGTACCCTGTGTAGATAAGTCTGAACTTGTAATGGTCAAAATTATCAAAAGATTACCTTCTCCTTAATCATCTGCTGCACAAATTCCTCCTGGTCCTGTAACCGCGAGGACAAGTCGGCGTGTTCAGTGCGCAGAGCTTCGTTCTGCTCAAGTAACGCTGATTGTCTTGCTGCATACATCTCGTTGATGCGGTGGCATTCCGCTTTTGATTTGCTTAGCAGCTCTTGGAGGGTCAGTTTCTGAAAAATATGACGTCACATTACAATAAATCCTCATTATTTTTATCTTCTTCTCCAATTTTTTGGTTCTTTGGTGGACAAACCTAAACATTTGAGTGCCTCAAATATTTGAGTTACTGGGGCGCTCTCAGGCTATATTCTACATGCCACTGTGGCGTAGTAATTATATTGTAATCGTTTGTATTGTTTCTCTGGTAGATATAAGTACTAACACTAGTTTTTAAGTCGTGTGTATACTAACCAAATTGACTATATGTCCAAAATAAAAGATTTAATTTATATTGCTGTTAGCGAAACGGTCACAAAAAAGGTATATTAAGAACAAGAGAAGAATGAGTCCAATAAAAAAGATTTTGATGTAACTTTTCTTAAGCTTAGTTACACAAGTAATTTTAGGAGTATGTAGTTTATTTTTATTAGTTGTAAGAATAATTTATTTTCTTAGTAAACAATTTATTATTATCTTTTATTTCATAAAGTCACATATAAATTACATTTTTAAATATTAGAATATAAAAATATAAAAACATTTAAAAATATAAAAAATAGTAGCCCACCGGCCACCGGTATCGGGAACAGGGTCCAAGCTACCGGCGGTCAGGGCTCCAGAGAGAGGAACCTTCTAACAATACGGGCCGTGTCCAGAAGTACCGCTTTCTGAATCAAGCCCTTAATCCAGCTGCCCAACGAGAGCCTCCGTAGTATTATTATTTGTAGTGTTTTTTCTTCTCAGCTCTTTGGCTGGTTTTTTTTTTCAACATTTACGGACCGAAGCCAAGTAAATGAAGCGTGTGGTGTGTTATGTTGAGGGTGTGTTATGATGAGGACCTATTTCGTTTTCATCTATTTGCATGAACTTTCTGACGATTCGGCATGTATTTAAAATTGCTGCTTTTTGTAGGGTTATATAGAGGGTTTCTTTTAGGTTTAGTAATTTAAGGCTATGAAGAAGGTGATTTGGGATGACGCCTGTTGTGGAGAGGACTATAGGGACCACGTAAACTTTTTGTTGGCGCCATATTCTAGTTACTTCATCTTTAAGTTCTGCGTATTTACTAATTTTTTCAGTTATTGTCTTCTGAATGTTATGTGTGTTGGGAACGGCAATATCTATTAGGTAAGTAACTTTATTTATTTTATCCTGTAGGGTTATATCCGGTCTATTGTAGTGAATTGTCCTGTCGGTGAGAATGGCGCGGTCGTAGTAAAGTTTATGTGTGTCATTTTCAAGGATAGTTTGTAGTGTGTAATTGTAGTAAGGAGTGTTTGTGTCTTGTATGAGTGTGTATTTGATTGCTAACTTTTGATGAATTACATTTGCCACCTGATTGTGCCTGTGTGTGTAGTCTGTCTGCGTGAGAGTTGTGCAAGCTCCTGTTATGTGCTGAATTGTTTCTGGTTGGGTGTGACACTTGCGACATTTATCATTTGTTACTGAAGGATCTTTGATAATAAATTTTCTATAGTTTTTAGTGTTAATAATCTGGTCCTGTATTGCAATTATAAAACCTTCAGTTTCTGGGAATAAATTGCCTATTTTAAGAAACTTATTTGAAGCTACTTTGTTCACATGGGATTGTTCTAAGTCATGAGGATGCCGGCCATGAAGTACCTTTTTCTTCCAGTCCTCAATTTTTTGTGTCTGCGGGTCATCGCTTGTAGTTTGTGAAGAATCTGGCTGCTCATTTAAGTTAAGTGGTGTGTAGTTGAAATCATTTTGAGTTATGGCTTTATGAATGTTACTATTGCGAGATTTTGAGTGAAAGAATGATTTTAGTCGACAGATTTGTTTCCGCCAAAGGTGCTGGATGGCTATTAGGCCTCTCCCTCCGTTTTGTCTTTTGATAGTAAGTCTTTCTATTGCTGATTTAGGGTGTAAGTTGTTATGTTTTGTAAGAGTGGTGCGTGTGGTTCGTTCTAATTGTTCTGTGTCTGTTTTTGTCCATTTAATAACTCCAAATGAGTATTTTAATATGGGAATGGCAAATGTATTTAAGGCCTTGATGAGATTTTTACCTGAAAGTTGTGTTTTACATATGGCGTTAAGTCTCCTTTTATACTCTGTAGTAAGTGCTTCTTTAATCCTAACATGATCTAGTCCCTTTAGTTGCGTGTACCCTAAATATTTATATAATTCGGTCGGTTCCATTGCTGTTATGGTGTCTGTGTTATTTACTACATAGTTGCCGGGTCGTATCTTGCCACGTATGATATGAAGTGTTTTACATTTATCCAAACCAAATTGCATATTTATATCTAAACTAAACTCTGCTGTAGCTTCTACTAATTTCTTCATATCTTTTTCGGTTTGTGCATATAGTTTAATATCGTCCATATAAATGAGATGTGAGACTGTTGTTTGTTCTGTAGTGTGTTGGAAACAATATCCGGCCCGACAGCGATGCAGTAGATGAGATAGAGGGTTTAGTGCGAGACAGATATTATTATTATTATTTGTGACTTTTATTTGAAACATCTTCTGTTACATTCCAGCTTTTTGAAGTAACACCTCCTTTCCCGACACTGACGAGTGACCTGTACTCTATGCTCTCACCTCGTTCTCTAGTGTGGAGACCTGTTCCACCGTGACCTTGGAGCGTCGCTTGAGAGCGTCGAGCTCGCGCCGCGTGTCGTCCAGCGCACGGTCGCTGCCGCACAGTCTCTCGCACGCCTCCTCGTAGTCGCGACGTACGTGCGTCAAAGTCATGTTTTCCTCGCGTAACCTAGTCAAATGGAGAAAATACGATTATTATTGAGAACATTCAAGGGCGGCAGGTCACGGGAACACTCTGCGACTCCCGCATTCCCCTTAAACTTAAGGAACAGATATTATATAAAACAATGGTTAGACCTGCTGTCTTGTATGGATCAGAATGTTGGGCCACAAAAGGGATGAATGAAAGGCAATTGCATGCAGCTGAGATGAGAATGTTAAGGTTGATGCGCTAGGGTGGCCCGCGAAATTCAAATTTTCTTACGTTTTTTGCAATTTGCATGAAAATTTCATGAAATCGTCAGTCAATGCACTTACATGAACTTAGAGAGTTGTATTGCTGATTCTAATGTTTATAATTCTGTAAATCCATATTTGTTACGGCCGCTAATAATATTTAGATCAACATACAACCTGATACTGACCAGCAAATTGCAAAAAACTTAACAAAATTTGAATTTCGCGGGCTACGCTGGCGCATCAACCTTAAGAGGGATGTGTGGTGTTACACGAATGGATAGAATAAGAAATGAGTACATAAGAGATAGTCTGAAAATGGCGCCGGTGACTGAAAAGTTGTGCGGAAATCGGTTGTCATGGTATGGGCGAGTGATGCGAAGGAATGAGGAAAATGTTGTGATGAAAGTTATGGGTATGAATGTCGACGGCTATAAAAGTAGGCGAAGACCAAAGAAACGATGGATGGGCTGTGTGAAAGATAATATGGCTAGAAAGGGGGTGACTATCGAGATGACGGCTAATAGAGAAGTGTGGGAGAAAGGGATATATTGCGCCGACCACTAATTAATTGGGATAAGGGCAGGAGAGTGATGAATGATGATGATATTGAGAAAATTCACCATTCCTACAATGAAAGTTAGAATTGAAATGACTGAATTTGGCTGCTTTAATATTCCAGGCCTAATACTCCTGGTCCAGCACGACGTTTGTACAGCAGCAGAGTTGCTATCAAAGGCTTTGTGGTTATCAGTTCACTACCCATTATAATCTAGCAATGTAATTTAATTTTTTCGTGAGGAAGGTAAACCAGTCGGTGCTCTCAGGAGAGGTATTCCAGGATCTCTGGTGCCCCTTTCTTTTGCTCCACATTCGATAAAGTACCTAATGCAGACTGACTGGACAGGTCCAATCAAATCTGTGTGGCTCTTTCCTTAAAAGACCATTGCAAATACTAATCTACATGGTTCACAAATGATCTGACAAGATGTCTGGCTTTCAAAGAGACTGTGACCTCATTTCGGTCTTTCTTCTCAGAGAAACTACTCTGGAAAAAAAATACCAACCATCCCTAGTTATTAAAAAAATATTGACATGGTAAAGTGTTTGTATAAGCTTACAGAAATAAATATCATTTATCAGAGTAGATTTTATCGACTCACGGAGTCATTATGTTCCCTGTTAGCTGCATATTTTATTTGTTTTTAAGTGTTCTTCATGAGAATATTTTTTTTAAACTGAGATACTATAGACACACTCACATGTTAAGGTGAACTCTAAGCGTGTCCCGCTCAGCAGTGAGTGCTGCGAGTGCTTCCTCGTGCTGTCGGTCGGTGAAGTCGAGCTGCGAGCGTAGCTGATGCGCCAGGTGCACCTTCTCACGGAGTTCACACTGCAAGTCTTCTACCAGCTGGGACCCTGGACAGTGACACGTATACAGGGTCAAATTATACTAGCGAAACTCTGCAGACGTGATGCGTATCATTGATTTTATATAGGGGACATTGGCCCTAAAAAAAAAACAAATGTTTTTGTTTTTTTTTTTGTTCAACTTCACAGACGTGATGGATATCGATATCTAAATACGATTAAGCAAAATAAAAAAGTTTTTTTGTGTCTCTTTGTTTTATCTGGTAGTGTAGTCATTACCAGAGGTCATTGACCCCAAAAAATCCCATAAAAGAATTTCAAACAACCTGCTTGTTCACTAATTGCGGTTTCATAGTTATCATTAAGTACAGGTTTCCTCATTAAGTGTCCCCGACAGTAAGCCAGTAATGTAACAACCTAAGTGCCACTTAAGGAACAGCAAGAACAAATGTTAGTTCGAGAAATAATTATGTACTTTAAGAATAAATACAGCTGATTCAAGTAAAATCCGCAATCTTGCCTATTAGCAAGGTTTAAACAGTGTTTTGGTGGTGTTAGTTTGGCAGCTTTTAATCAACTCCTTAGCGACCTCTCAACTAAATAACGTTTATAAATAAGCATTTTGCTTATCAGTTGCTCATCAATCAATGTTAGGGTCGGCTTCCGGTCTATATGTATTTTTATATCAATATTTCATATGGAGCGACTGCCGATCTGACCTCCACAACCCAGTTACTGGTAAGACGATATCCTTTGGTAAGAATGGAATCAGTTTCTTATCAATTGATTTAAAATTTAAGAGATGTTTATACAACCTTATTTTTTCTTTATGCTTAACCCGAAAAGGGGTCATTGTACTCATCATTTTGAACAACTTTTTCTATGGGAACAACTTAGAAATCGCGAAATAAAAATCTGCTGTTCCATACATTTTGTCGATTTAAGTGAACACAAATGTAGGGAACTGTTTTTTTTTCGCGATTTCAATGTTGGTCCCATAGAAAAAGTTGTTCAAAATGATGAGTACAATGACCCCTTTTCGGGTTTAGCATAAAGAAAAAATAAGGTTGTATACAAGACTGATGAAACTAAAAATCACTAGTTTAGTCCTGTCAAACGATCAAACTCATTCTGAAATAGACTTTAAATGACACAACTTAACTATAATTTAATTTGACAGCACTAAGATGGCACTGAGATTAGTTTAGTGAAAATGCTATTCTGAATTTGACGATTTAACCTAAAATTTTGTCCTATATCTAAAATCCTCTAACTAAATCTGACTATATTTAACCCGTCGTATGCCGTAATTACAGACACAATTAAAAATCCATTGTTTCTCTACGAGATCTACGTTCCGGCATGCCAACGGTTAATCGCGATTAAAAATGTGTGGAATGAAATTAGTTAGATGTCATGAACTAAAATTCAAGCCAACACCTCGACTTCAGTTACAAAAAACAGTAATGTATTTTTTTATTTTCTTTTGCTTATATCTCGAAAACGGTGTGTCCTATCGCAAAAATAATGAAAATTTCGACCCCCTTTAGGAAACCTTTAAACCCCTAATTCTCAACATGTTTCCATACAAAAACAGAAAAATTCCATTAAAAACACGTCGAGGTTGCCGTGTATGCGCGCCTCTGGCTCTAAAAAAAAAACACGGGGTAGGGAAAATAAGTAACAAGTGGAGGCGCGCGGTTGTCAAATTCGATTTTAGGTGTGTCAAAATAAGTTTTAAATTTAGAGAATTTATTTGGCAGAATAGCTCCAAGATTCCCATAGTCAAAAGTAAGGAATTTTAGTGATAGTTTAGTTTGGTGTACAAGAGAATTGGCACCATTGTCAAATCAAACGTACTCACCGAATTAATGAAGTGTGTTAAAGATATTAATTGCTATTTGATGATGATCGACGACGCATCATATGGCTCCCGATTCGCGTTTGTTTCGACGACAAACTTAATAAACGTAATGTCAGTGACAATGTTTTCTACAGTATAGGCCTTTGTATTTTCATTCCACTGTTTTAATGTAATAGAAACAGGACTGATAATGCGCAAACGAACGTGATAATATGCATTTGAATGTGTGTGTAGATACTTTGAAACACCTAATCCTTCTGTTCAAGAAATTATTCAATAGATAATGCCAGGAATATTATATGAGGCTTTTTTTTTTTACCTTACAATTTTATGACCAAATCTATCACTTGATATTCCAAGGAGCAGCTGTTGTTAATGTATTCCACTCAGCTTATTTATGTCTATTGGATAACATAACATAGGCCTCATTCAAATATTTCTTTGGTTAACGTGACAATGTTTCTGAATAAATTGACCATGTGTGAATTATATTGTGTATTTTTACTTGTTTATCTTGTTTGATAAACAAATATTTAAAAAAAAAAACCATTTTGAAAAAACAAATGCCTTGAAATGGTTATTTTGAAGCAATCTAAGATGGAAGTCATACCATTATGTATTTCCAACTAACATAAAGTATGTGGTTGATCTGAAACTCTAAAGGCCTTACCATAAAAACTTAGACCCTTGTTCAACATGTGTTTAATATCAGTGTTATATCAAATTCCATACAGAAATGTCATGTTTAACTGATAGTTAAATTCTTACCATCAGTGGAGATGCCAGAGTCAGAGTCCTGTGGCGCTCCACTCTTCAGATTAAAACTGTAACAAAAATATACTATTATTAGCTGAGAAAACTTGTCCATGCAGTGTGACCATCCATTTTGGCAAACTGACCTATTTTAACATATTGGTCGAGTTTGAAAGCACGAGTTCTGAGTCACCCACCATGACCATGGGGGTGTGTGACCCCATGGCTGACTATGGGAGACACTAAATGCGGAAATACTAACTTACCTTATCAAATCAAGATTTATAAAACAACTACATAGCTGTTGCCTGAGACTTCGTCTGCGATCCAGGATGAAAAGTAGCCTATGTCCTTCTCCAGGTCAAGGTCTATCTATGTGCCAAATTTCATCCAAATCCATTCAGCTGCTTTAGCATGAAAGCGCAACAAACAAACAAACTTACTTTCGCATTTGTAATATTAGTTAGGATAGTAAATAGCAGAATAGATTTCGTATCAAAACAAAGTAGCAATAAGAATCAACAAAAAAATACCTACTGATTCAAATATAAAGATATTTTAACAAACATCTAAGGAATGTTTAGCATAATCCGCCTATAATGTTCTTTTTCCTGGGACACAGGCCTCCTCTCTGTGACAAAGAGTCAACCGTAATTCACCATGCGGGCCCAGTGCAGTTGGAAGGAATGTTTGCCTAGTCTAAATTGCAAAAAATGTAAACTATGTCTGTAGATTTAACCTAGTTGCATGAACAAACAAAACACAGACTTAGCACATGCTGTCACATCATGCAGTTATCACTTATCAAACAATTTTAAGGATACACACGGCTACACATCAAGCTATACATTTCCTATACAATCTATTTTAATTACAATTTATTATAGAATGTGCTAGTTTCATAATAGTTGCAGTTATCAGTTGTTTATGCACTTCAACAAGGTTATGGTACTTCTAACATGTAAATAAGTGCATGATTCAATGTTAGATTTTAGTATCTACTATAGATTGTAACAGCAAATCAATTTTCACGCTTCCTCCCTAATACCTAAGCCAATTTTGTTTTATATTCTTATAGCTCATTACTTAAAAAAAATACTGATGGTGAAGCTGTGTAAAACAAACAATTTTTATTAACACAGAGATAGCCTACAGATTTTAACAAAAAGGTTGAAACTGTTGAAAAATTACTTTATGATTGAAAATTGATCAGTTGAGAAAATGATTAGTAAAAATATTTCCCTAGCCATTGTGGCTAGGAAAATATTTGCCAAATAAATTGGGTTTATTTGGCCAAGTCAGGTGAATTATGAATGATAAGTAAAAGAGATACATATTTCAACAGTGCTTACCTCTCATCCAGGTCAAATTTAGACTTCTGGCTCTCACTGTACTTGTGCAGGGTTTTGGCTAACATCGACACATTAATTTCTGGATTATCTTCTTCTGGATCTAATAGAGACTTCAAGAAGCTGTATTCAGCCCTGTAAAGTATAACAAAGATAAGATAAAAGAAATCTTGAAATAAACTTGCCTCTTTTTTTAATTATCAAATTACCCTCTTCGTAACAACCAAATGTAATTTTAAGCAACACAGTTGCCAAACCATAACAAAGGCTTCATTCAATAATATTATAACTACCGGTGTACTGTACAAGGAAAATAAAATTTGTTGATAAACACTATGTGAGCATAATGCATACTGATTAATAAAAAATACAAACACCTGTTTTATCAATCACTTCAGCAGGCTTCAAGGAATCGAAACAGTACGTTAGTAAAGTATTTTACGTTCCTTTTGTTAGATTACAACTTACGATCAAACAACATGAAATGTGGGATATTGCCGGAAGTTCTTCTAAATCCAGAACTGGGCTATTTTCAAACATAAACAGATGAACTTTCATCACGTAAACAAAATCAGAACATACTTCGAACGTTAACAATAATACTCACTTGTTAGTTTTCACGAAAGGTGCGAATTTGTCCATCAAAGCGTCAACACGCAGCGTGCCCGTACTCTCAGCGCCACAATAATCAAATATTTGCAGCGCCGTCACGTAATACTCTGGAAAAGGACTATAATTAGTAAATATTCCTGTGAACTCGCACCAACGCGGTGTTATAATTATAAATAAACGATTTACCGTCCGCACTCAGTCCCGATCTATCCAAATCCATTGTGTCGTTGGTCCAGATACAAACGATTTTACACAAATATTATAACGTTAATTATTAGTTTCACATGAATTACACCACGCGGGTGCGTTAACGGTCAGTAGTATTTGTTTTTCATTAGCTAAATAATTCGTTACGCTAGAGCGCAGTACAAAAATAGTTTCCAATAAAACCGTTTAACATTTGAAGTGATGCGCGCTTAACCTTAATTCAAATTTTATCGATATCGATACTTCATTTCCATATAGCTCGCTAAAGTACTATAATAAACTGTGTCACGAGAAGTCCCGCGGCATTAAGTGGAATAAGTAGACCGTCACATGACTGTAGCAATGGGCTCCGCGACGCTATACAGGTTAATCATTGTTTATAAAGCATAAATGAATAACTATGATATTTTTTTAAGTATAAGTTAAGAAATTTAAAACCATGCATTTAAGTACATTTTAAGATTCATGCATATTCGCTCAATATTTTTTTCACCTCACAAAAAAGAAGTCTCATAAAAGGCTGTAGAATAAACATATTTTTTAAATTTATACGAAATGATAAACTGTCCATTATTCTAAAATGCGTTATATGTAAAATATTTTTCGGATTACATTTTCGATATTTTTTTATACTTACAAGAGAAATTACGACACCTCACTAGACTCACTACTGTCACATAAATGTCAAAGAAATTACGCTCGGATACATGCACAAAATTACAAGTTATTATAGTTCTCGTAGAACTTAGAAAATCACTGCTGATTCCTATAAAAGCCATAAACTGTATTTATTATTGTCTTTAATTTGATGAATCTGACTGACCGTATGAATGAACCGTCGTCTGTCAAATGTACCATGCCCTAGAGGTCCTGAGAGTCCTTGTTGGTGATAGGAGTAGCAGAAGACCGATTCCCAGGGTCGACTACCGATGTCGTACAGTAAACCAAACGTCCATAGTAACAATAATTATTTATCAGTTTACCGTTTACTTATGTAATGTATAATGTAGCTGTAAGGCACCTGTCCCAACGCCGCGCCGGCGATTAATAGAAGCGAGTAGAGCACAGAGTACTTTATATGAGTTGAGAGTAACAACTGCAAGGGGGTTGGCAAGTCGGCGACGGCGACGAGCGAATCATGATTATAATGTTCCTTGCGAGCGATTACTCGGTGGTATGCGTATGTACCAAGCATGAGGTTCCTCAGCGAGTGTTCTGCTCGCCAAACTAGCGATGCTGAGCGATCTAGTCTTTATGATAGCTCTTGTCGCTGCGAAAAACGAGTACTCGCCGGTGGTGTGAACAGTTAACGAGGTATCTCTTTTATTTACACACAGAGTATTACAGGAGGCGCACTCCGCATTTTAGATACGTATCGGGCTCGTCTATAAAAATGTAATCTGTGGGCTCGTCTTGTAGGGCCAATTCAGTGAGCATAATGTAGTCAGAGTAACGCGATAGAACCAGAGGCAACTTCTAGGTGAATATAACTGTAGGTGATTAGGCACTGTGCTGAATTGCGCTTTATTCATGTCGTAGCAAGACTCGCTTTTCAACTAAATTATTTTGCAGAGTGAACTATCTGTATTAATTTGTGACGGGACCTACAATCTTTTGTATAAATGTGGGCTGGATTCAACAAAATATAATAAAACAAACCATTACAAAACAACATGCTCTTTTATTTCGTTACAAACGTTTAAAAAAATGCTAGACTAATCATTATAACAAAATATATTATAAAACTCCTGAATTGACATAGCTAAAGGACCCTACAAAAATCATCGCTCTCTTATAATATTCAAAATTTCTCTGAGTCCACTGTGTATCTTGAGTGTAACTATTTTTGATTCCACCATAGAGAAGTCACTTAACTCAATCTGAAATAAATAATTCAAAGAAATCATATTAAAAAAAAGTTGCATTACAAAATAATAGAGTTCACACACAAATACTACTATTGCTTCAAGGATAATTTGGCGCCGGAATGAAATTTACAAGGGGGCGTTGTTGGTAAACATTTGTGAAATTGGTACAGAAATACTGACTAAACAAGACAGCTACGTTAGTTCCGATTTTGGCCACACGCCAAAATAACCTTGTAGCTTTGTAGAATAACTGGGGCCATAAATTGAATTGTCAGTCACCATTGTTTCATTGGTAAAAGGGATGGCGCTATACGTCCTATAGAGCTCCATCTCTTTTTGTACCACCCTGTTCTAAGGTCATTTCTATAAAGACAATACGCACCCCATCAGGTGGATTCTTGTCTCTGGGCGGAAACCGTCCATACATTCGTTCGCAGATCGCGCATAGACCGCACCAAGTGCGAAACTTCAACGTGTCTTCGTCAGACTGAAACAAATAAGGATCTATTTTATTATTTCTATTTTTTAAGCTTCCAAGGGCCTATCGACACAGGGCCAGGGGGCCTATCTCTACCTAATATAACATATTAGTGCAGTATTTATGACTTTAATCTAAATTCAATGTGGGAAAGTCATGACTTGGGAGTTATACGTAGCTCCATCTAGTAATATAGTAGTGGTAGGCCCTCAGGTCATTCTTCGCTCAGTGTCCCATGGTCTGCTCTGACTTACTGTCAACCACGTTCAACGATTTGACATTGACAGCGTTTTTATTTCGTAGCAGTAAAGGCGGTTTTCGTAGCTAAGATGTTATAGACCTCACCGCTATACCGCGCCTTAGGAATGCGTGGCGAGGCGGGGGCGGGACACCGTGACCGTTGACGAATGAGCAGCCTGCACTGCCGTTCCGTGAGCCGCGCCATGTGCGCGGCTCACCTAAGGCGCAATAAAGCGGTGAGGTCAAACTATACTACTGGTGTGCGGTTTGGAAATTCTAAAAAGGCCTGACATGGAACTGTGCGGAACTGTGTTTATCCATCAAGTTCCAACCAACGATTGAAATCGCCAGAATCGCTTTTCGCTGACGGGTCGAAAGGTGATCACGTTTCTGTTTCGTTGACAAGGACATTTTAATGGTATTGTCTCGCTGATTCATACTGAAAATCATAATTAATCGTTCCATGGGGTATGTTTGAGCTTACTCTTCAGTGTTTACATTTTATCGCTTGACCTAAATACGATGCATCTAACGATTTAAATCTTTGGTTTCAAGGCCATAATCAGTTCATTTAAAACAGGTAAAACCAACGAAAAACTGTAGTCTTACCTCTCCATTGTCGCCATTTCCGTCAGTGCTAATAGGGGGCCTCCTCTTGTACCCATTATCAATAAGGGTAACCTTGATCTCATCGGGGAGATTCTCTTGCTCCTCGTAGCCAGTCCAGTCCATGACGCTCTTGAAGCTTTCCGCTTGCGTCGGAGTTAAACCGCCACCCATCATCATTATAAGGCCTTCTTCTAAGGTCTTAAAAATAAAAAAGTATTATGAGTTGATACATTCGTGTCCCCTATGTAGAGGGTATACAGGAACAGTTGCTATTTCCGAAAGAGAGTATACAATTTTCTCTTTTTAATTAAATACGATTAAAAAAAAAATAGGAAATGAGGTAATTTCCTTATACACATACATACATAAACTTACGCTTTCTTCCCATGGGGGTAAGCAGAAACTTTAAGGAGGATGCGGTAAGGTAGCCCGCGAAATTCAAATTTTCTTACGTTTTTGACTATTTGCAGATCAGTGTCAGGTTGTATGTTGATAAAAATATGATTCGCGACCGTAACAAATATAGCTTTACAGAATTACAAACAATTGAATCAGCAATACAACTCCTTAAGATCATATAAGTGCCAAATGTCATGATTTCATGAAATAGTCATTCAATACACTTATAAGAACTTAGAGAGTTGTATTGCTGATTGTAAGGTTATGCAAAAAACGTAAAAAAAAATGAATTTCGCTGAAGCTTTCGCCATAAGTGAGAATTTTTCATTTACCTTAATCGGCATCCTATATCCATGTTGTCTGAACTTTCTGAGCACCGTGAGGTAGAGCAGTTGCTTCGATTTCTTCACAGTCACGAACTGGGCCGCGTATTTCATTGGCGTCAGGTCTGTCAACAATTGAATTGATAAAGCTGACAAAGCTACGCTTGCCGGGGTTGGTCCGTGGATGGGTGACCATCTTTACATACCGAGACTCCTCCGTGTCTCGGAAAGCACGTTAAGCCGTTGGTCCTGGCTGTCATTCGTGGATCTTTGACAGTCGTTACGGGTCGTCAAAAGCCTGAAAGTCTGACAACCAGTCTTACCAAGGGGTAAGACTGGTTGTCAGACTGTCTATGATGTTGCCCAGTTACTGGATTGTGGAGGTCAAATAGGCAGTCGCTTCATGTAAAATACTGGTATTGAGCTGCATTCGGTTAGACTGGAAGCCGAGCCCAACATATATAGTTGGGAAAAGGCTAAGCAGGCACTGTAGGAAGATTGATTGGAGCTGTCAAGAAAACGCGAAAACAAGTTTAAAAAAAAAATGTACCCAACAGCTTAGCGCAATGATTTGTCAGGATTTGTGCTCAGCAAAATCAAAGTCTTAGTTTGTAAAACTGTGCCAAAAGCTTCTCTAAATACAGGTATTAGGGGATAATGATCAGTCTAGTATAGGTTGAGTTGGACGTTCTTCATAGGGTGCCTGGTTGCAATTGAGGATAGAGTTAATTGGCTTGAGATTGAAGATGTATCCAGCAGTGGACTGCTATTGGCTGTTGACGATTAACAATTTCTACTTACTCTCCAACGCATACGTGTCTATGGGCAAGACAAACTGTCCGTTCTGACGAGAGAAGACTCATCCAGGTAATGTGCAGCCAGTCGCCGAGTCTGACAGCTGTCACTATCATTCTAACTGCTGATATCTATGGTACTTACTCTCCAACGCATCGTGTCTTTGGGCATGGCGAACTGTGTGTTCTGTCAAGAGACGACTCTTGGTATTTGCAGCCAATCGCCGAGGCAGATAGCTGGTACTATCAGTATAACTGCTATAGTTTATGGTACTTACTCGTCAGCGCATACGTGTCTATGGGCAAGACAAACTGTCCGTTCTGACGAGAGAAGAGTCATCCAGGTAATGTGCAGCCAGTCGCCAAGGCGGACAGCGGGTACTATCAGTCTAACTGCTATAGTCTATGGTACTTACTCTCCAACGCATACGTGTCTATGGGCAAGCCGAACTGTGCATTCTGTCGAGAGAAGATTCTTGGTATGTGGAGCCAGTCGCCGAGACTGACAGCAGGTACTTTTAGCTCTCGCAGTAACTTTTGCATTTCTTGTCCGTACACTCGCTCGGGACGAGTTCGCATTGCCTCTTCCAAGACGTAGCGACGCTGAAACAGAGATAATTAATTTAAAAAAAAATGTTTGAATAGCAATACTGACACTCTTACATAGAAAACGTTTTTCAGAAAGGCTTGTGGAGTAATTGCGGGTACATTTTGTTCATCTTTTAACATATCAGAATTCAAGAGAAATATAGAAATAAATTATCTATATAAACAAAAATGAAATGCTGTTCATTGGTGAGCGCATCACTTGAGAACAGCTGGACCAATTTGGCTATTTTTTGTTTTAATATGTTCGTAATAGTCTGAATAAGGATCAGTTCAGACCGCGACGTGAAGCGACGCGACACTGCGCGCACTTTTTAACGATTATCGAACTTATTTTCTTCACGAAAAGGTATAATTTCAGTGCGAGGGTTGACACGTGTCAAAGTACGCTGAGATGCGCGGTGTTGCGCAGCGCGTGTACCTTATTGTGTAGTAAATAAATTCGATATTGTGCGCATCGCGTCGCGTCTCGGTGTGAACTGACACTAAGGTTTTTTAGGGAAAGAAAATTTGTATCTAAATTCAGGAAGAGCCGTGCATTTTTCTCTGGGATTTTATATGAATTTTTGACAGGACTACTTCTGTCGGGTCAGCTAGTATTTGATAAATAATAAATCCTAGATAATTTACAGTACTTCCACTCTGCAACTATCATTATCCTAAAAAATCCGTTGCAATGGAAATTAAACTTTTGTCTTGTATGATATTGAGTTTATGTTCCCAAAACTAGATAATTAACTTGAGATTCTGAATTCAAATAAGTATAGCTGAGGCCAGATAGAATGTCACTTTGTCTAGCAAAGTGACATTCTATCAGCGATAACGATGATGGAAAAGGCGGAAATGTTTAAGACTGACCTATGCTATCGAAAAGCTTATGTCAATCCTGTTGAAAGTCGTTGTAGAAATACGAAACGTGTTCGAAGCGATTGTCACTTGTCTAGGCTCTCTGGCGCGCAAACATATCGAAATAATGAAAGAACAAACAAACCTTTGTATCAAATTCAGTCTCAATAGCTTCTTCATCGACCTCTCTATGTAAATACTTGAGCATGTCATCATCTAAGAAGGAGTCTCTCTTCTTAGGGACCACAAGCGGTCTGATGACCGGTAGTATAATGACGTCATCTTCTAGTTCCGGCGCTATCGAACCGCGGGAACTCGGGTTTTGGGAGTCCGTTCCGATGCCGGCGATCTATGAAAACGTACATACAGAAATATTTAAAACAGCACAGACAGTTGAGAGCCCAAAATTCCGATAACCAGTCTTACTATATCTTAGGTATCTTATTACCCAGTTACTGGATTGTAAAGTCACTGTCCATTCTAAGGTTGCCTGGAAGAGATCGCAGAAAGCGATGAGGCCGCCCATTGTATGTTTTGTAGTGTTCAATTTATTTATTTTCGCTATGTATTTTCTGGTGTATAATATGGTATATATAAATGAATAAATAAATAATAAAGGTCAGACAGGCAGTCGCTCCACGTCATTGGTATTCAGATGCATCCGGTTAGACTGGAAGCTTACCCTAAAGTGGGTGATAGACGTGCGTACTTAAAGTACGCGGTTTTTAAGTTCGCGACCTTCTCGGCTCGGCAAACCTGTTGGATCGCCGACGAACTGACTCAGCGGTTTTAAAGTTAGCATGACACATGGGCGAGTAAGCTCGCCGAGCCATAAGTACGCGTACTTGCTCGAACGTCTATCACCCCTTTATTATAGTTGTAAAAAGGCAACTCTGTACCCATCTTACAACAAAGAAACACCAAGACTACATACCTGAGTCTCGGGATCTTGTTGCGTTTGCGCCGCTAGTCCCGCAGACGTCAGCCGGTCACTGCCACCCCGACCTCCTTTCTTTCTCCTCTTACCACGCCTGCGACCTTCGCCACTACCTGGAGACATAGAAAAAAAAAAAGTATGTTATAAGATTAGATAAAAAACAAAACGACGAGAAATTGGTATTTGGAAGTGTTTGTCATGATGGGAACTCGCACGAGACGGTTTGGAAAAAAATTGAAGTAAAATTGAGAGTTTTATGGCCCGCAGTGGAACATCATGAAAATCTGTAAAAAAAGAATCGCCAAAAACGGACTACTCTGCAAATTATTCTTGTGCATGTTTTCCGTAAAAAAAAATACGCGAAGTCTTGAGAACATCCAAATTTTTTCGTCGATTAAAAATAACTACTTGAATATTTGATTGAACGATAAAACCTAAATTTTGGGTAATACAGCTCTCGGATTAAGAGTTTGGGCTAAATGGACCCACTGTAGTTTATTTTTTTTATTGAGTCTAAGATTGGGCGTTGGAATATTTTTTTTGGGTCGTACCTCCTTCTTCCCCATTGGACGCAGCATCGTTGATTTCATTGGCTGCTTCTTTCTCTGCCTTACATCGCTGCGACGCAGGCGGCTCTTTACCATTATTGTTCTTATTCTTCGCAGGCTTTCCGGGGTTTAGGTTCAGAGCCTTTAGTTGATTCTGGAACAAATATTGACAATATTTCAGCTGAGAAAGCGTTCGTCCACCGTGCGAAAACGTTCCTATAAAAATTGTCCGCCACGATTTTTTTTGCAACCTATTCTTATTTAGTGCTTAGTACCTAAGAACCACATTCAGACTAAAACAATCAAGTTCATATAACGACAACACTACCTCAAGTTTCTTAAAGAACTCATCAGTGTTGTGTGTCGAAGATTTCTCCCATTTAACAAATTTTCTAGTCAATTTTACACTCGGCAGTTTCATGCGCTTCCGCTGCCCGGTCGTGCCCCATGCGGTCATTGATAACACAATGTTGGACGCGCCTCTTTTCCTGGTCTTTGGTGCGTAGCTAATCACAATTTTTGTGAGGTGCATCAGATTGCAGTCGCAGGTCCCCGGTTTCAATAAAGTAGGAAGTTTCGGTGCCTTTCGTCTCACACGACGGCTCGTCAAAGTCGCGATATTCTTCAAAGTCGTCAAGTTATCAGCCGTCACGAAGAAACTCTTTTCTTTCGTCTTCTTATCTTTCGCTGTATCTTTATGTTTGCTCCTTATAGGCAGAAGTTTTGTCTTAGATATTAAAAAAGGTAGCATGTTTCAAACGGAAAATTTCGTTTTTGATATCGCTCTTTAGGACGACTAATCCGTGGAAATCGGCGTATCAGACTAACGTCAGCGAATGTATCGATCTAAGTTTATCAACAGTGAAGTGATGTTTGGAGTAACGCTCTAGTAACTCTTGGACAGGCTTGGGGGGAAAGTTTCCATATCAGCGATAAGGGCTCATGACTGGCGCTGGCACTTGCGTTGATAGCAGCTGTATGACGCAATTTAACCTTTAGTATGTCGGAACGTAGATCTCGTTGAGACACAATGGATTTTTAATTGTGTCTGTAATTACGACATACGACGGGTTAAAACTAAGTGGCTTTTTAATTCATAACTTGGTATCTTTGAGTATACAAGATTAAAATGTGGTGAAGCTAAAGGATACTCTGTTAATCATCTCACTATTGTCGGTGGTAAAGTGTTGGTAAGATTGGATCTTAGACAAAGGCACAAGGTACTCAAAATATAACTACGATCATCTTTATCGATTATCCGCTCAACTGTTGATTGGCATTTAAAAGGCCCGATAACAATTAAAATTCTATTGTGTCTCGTTAGTGCCAATTCGAGATTTATCTTTAGATCAAATGTCTGTCACGCCGCAGAAACAGGGTAACTACTTTGCGGCGTCTATAGAGAAAAATGAACCAATGGACTTCATGAGCCAGAAAATGAATCCTGGGAATAATTTATTTATTTATTTAATTACAACGGTTGTGTTACAACCAATTACAGTAACTAAAATTATCAAAACAAAATAAGAACATGAAAACAGTAAACCTCACTTTCATAAATTTCTCTCACAGTATTTCTGACATACCAATTAAATCTCCGTCCATCCATCCGCAAACAGATCGCCTGTTGGGTTAGAATCCAAGAGATCATTAAGCGCGGCCAGCACGCGGGGAATTGGCGACTTAGCACGTGCAACCGTACGACATGGAGGCACGGCAAACAGTTTGTGCTTTCTGCCCCGGCAGTAATTGTCTGGAACAAAGAAGCGCGCCAGCACAGCAAGCAGATGAGGAACGTCAATAGTGCCACGGAGCGTCTTACAGGCTATTGTGAGCTGATCTCGAGCTCGCCTTACCTCTAGCGAGTTGTATCCGAGGCAAGTCAGTAAGAATTTTGTCGGATAGAGGTAAGGATAGTAGCCGTGATTCTGCTTATATAAGTACCTAAGGAACGCTTTTTGGGCTTTTTCTAATATAGGTACCTATCTAACAAAAAAGGGTTTTCACGTTTTACATCTTCTAGATGTGCAAAGATTTTTACAGCTAATCGTGTTCTGGCTCAATCCGGAATCCCTAATTGTGAAAAAGTAAGTTTTATTAGATGATGTCAGGCGACAAATAGATGCTACCGGCCGCCTACAGAGCGTCACTCTAATCTGAACTTCATGAGGTCAAAGATCACATTTTTGAGAATTGAGTAATCAGTCTTCTTGCTATAATGCTAGGAAACGATAACGGTCAATTTTCTATTTTTGGAGGTTTAAGTTTGGCATAACTTTGCTCCATTATTAAGAGGAAATAGGGTCGGTCTTTTCTCCATACAAAAACTCATAATTCGAGGTTCGGCTCTCGTCTATTTCCTCCTCCAATATTGGACCAATTTGAAAGATATTTTATAAATTGAATAAGAAGGATATTTACTGCGCCCCTATGTTTTTCTTTTTTCATAAATAGTTGTCAAATTTGTACAATAGGCCTCTGATGACAGCGGTCTAAATAGGCAATTTTGAGCATTTTCTGAGGGTTCTAGTGCATCTACAGATAATGTATCATCAAAACGGAAAACATAGGGGCATAGAATTAGTTGATATTTATTTTACTGAAAAAAATAATTGCTCTATGGTCATAAACCAGAGAGAAAACAGGCGAGAGGGTTTGTATGGAAAGGGGTCCGACACTAATTCCTCTTAATATAGGTACTAAAATAACAGCCACATATTTATGAACCCCCTGACCCACGGTATCGCATCACATAGCCCGCCCGCGATTACTTCTTTTGCGCTTAGCGTTCTCTCTGGCATATTTTTTGCTCCGCTCCTAAGGGTCATAGCGGGATATTAAATAGCCTATAAGCTTCCTCAATAAGAATTGAGGAAGAAGGATGGAGGAAGGATTGAATAAGGATTGAAAAATTCTGAGGAAGACCTCAGAATTTTTCAAATCCGACAGGTAGTTCCAGAGATTATCGCGTTCAAACAAACTTTATTATATTAGTCTAAATGCGTAACATCATGGTTTCCGGGATCGGATTCGTGATAGCGAGTTTCGTCTATTAACTCAATCTAAAACTTATTACGATACGCTTTTCCATGGATTCGTAAACATCAGTCAACGTCTATTACTAAGGTAAATTAGTGTAGATAATTAGAATTGTTCAATACTACTAGATGCGTAGCACGCGCGAGGTTGAAAAAAAGTTTAATATAAATTGTAGGGACAGTCACGTGCACAAAACTGATTTCCAGTCTAATCGGATGCAGCTGAGAGATATCAGTATTTACATGGAGCGACTGCCTATAACCTCCACAATCCAGTAAGTCGGTTACACGATACCCCTTGGTAAGACTGCACACGTAGCATGACCATCGTAGAAACGAGGTTTGTCGACGGAAGAATAGACAAAATGACAGATTGTATATCTGTCATCAGCATTGTATAATGCTCTGATAAGAACTCAACTTGAGTGTAATGCTGTCATATGGGCTCCACATGAGATTAAATATAGTCTTATGTTGGAGCGCATGCAGAACAAGTTTACCAGGTATTTATATATGAAACTTTACGGGGTTTACCCCTTCTATCCGTTGATGTACCCAACCTTGTTCGTAATCGGCATGGTTGGTTACAACAAACTGGAGACAAGAAGGGACCTGCCTATTACCACGTATATTTTTAAACTGTTGCGCGGAAAAACGTTTGATTCTGGTGTTTTGAAGGAGATATGTCTGAATGTGCCTGATGCCTTACGCATTCGGCTATCGACGCCGACGGCCACTGTTGTTAGCAGTGCCACGCGCGCGAACTAACCTGCTCAGTAAAGCGCCGCTGACGCGCGCCCTGCATACACTGAATGACACTGCTGATAGAATAGATTTATTTAATTGCTCACTGAATGAATTCACAAAGGTAACATTGTTTGTATTGTGTTATGCTAATACATAATTAGTAGCATGAATTGTAATTGATGATTTAAGTAAAGACCACGCTACCACATTAGGATTATTGCCTGTAATGATAGTTGTGTTTGTGATAAATAAATAAAAATAAAAATAAATAAATCTTGTGTATCACAATCTCTTTCTGTCTGGCTGTCAGACTTATGGCTTCTGAGTACCCGTGACTACTCATGTTAAAGATCTACGAACGGCAGCCGGGATCAATGGCTAATATGTAATGGATGGTCACCCAGGGGTCCTACTACCACCGCTTACAGCAGTATATTTTTAAATCTTACTTCGTGGCGGAAAGAGATGGAGCTATACGTCCTGTAGAGCTTCATCTCTTTCCTACACTGAAGAACATTAAAATAATACTGCTGTAAGCGGTGGGTGGTGGTAGGCCCCCAGGTGAGCAGTGGCGGCTCAGTGGTAACGGCCGCGACTTACGAGTTGTAGATCGTAGGTTCAAACCCTGACAGGCGCTTTACTTTGTGTAAATTATTTCATCACCACTGCTCTCAAAGTTTTTGTAAGACAAAATCCAAAGTCTTAAACTGTACGGTTTATGAAAATGACATACCTTTTTCAGATTCCTGACGCTTTGCGGCTCCTTTACTGGTATAGACCTCTTGGACAACACAAGGGGGGAGGCGAGGGGGGGAAGCTGCTCACTCTGACCTTTGAGTAGACGGTTGTGGGCCCCGTCTGATAGGTTTAGTGAGAGTAAAGTGGACCTGTCGTTGGTTGGGCTAGTGTTCTGGCCAGCAGTCACGTCGGAAGTCGCGTAGCCATGGTAGTAGATTGTTTCCTGATGAAATAAAAAATGTAGCTTACTTTTTGACCGTTTTTTCGGCTCATATATGATGGAGTCTTGCAATTTGAGATAACAGAGATACATATTATAATCGTTACTAATATTATAAATGCGAAAGTAACTCTGTTTTTCTGTCTGTCGCGCTTTCACGCCAAAACGACTGAACCGATTCAAATGAAATTTAGTACACAGATGTCTAGAGATGTCAGAAGTCTAGAGCCCGAGAAAGGACATAGGCTTTATCGACATACAGCGCGGGCGAAGCCGCAGGCGGAAGCTAGTTACCTATATGGTTGGGACATGTGAGACTTCATAATTCGCTCCGGTAACAAAATCAATTCCTAAATCGACAAACCTCTAGTATGGCAGTGACCCTTGGCGTATAAAATGACAGGGAATCTCGTCATTTAAATTGGTGCCCACCTGACTGTGACTTCTTCTTAGGTCCAACACAATCGTAGTTTTCTGATGAGGCTGGTCCGGTGTGAGACATCGTCGAGAACCCCTGGACTTGCCGCTAGCAAGCGTAGGGGCTGGAGTGAGTGGTCTTGAATCTGTCTCGGCGTATCTGCAGAATTAATTTATTTGTAATTTTATTTCAACGAAAGCATGGTTGATATTTGTTTGGCATGTACAAACGCGCGATCGTCCGGAGGACACGGTGGAGCATACGGTGGAGGTGTGCCCTGCTTGGGCGGAGCATCGCCGTGTCCTCGTGGAGGCGATTGGTGGCACTGACCTCTCGCGTCCAGCCCTGGTCCAGGCCATGGTACGGAGCGAGAGGGCATGGGAGGCGGTCACCTCCTTCTGCGAAGCAGTGATGCTCACGAAGGAGGAGGCGGAACGCGTGAGGGAGAGGCAAAGCTTGCGCCCTCACGCCCCTAACCGCCGCCGCTGGACGGACCCTGGGCGTCGAGAATCCCAGGCGGATTCCCGGCCACCATAGGCGCGGGCTTGCGGACGGCAAGCATTGGGCCAGGCCCGGGTCGATGGCGCGTCGTGTTCCACGCGCGCGTCAAAGAGTTGTCAGCACACCTGACGGGGTCCGTTAAGACCGATGCCTGCCAGGGTTGCGGAATAGTCCGAAAGGGATACCGGGACCCTGGCAACAGGCAACTGAAGGAACAAAAAAAAAAAAAGGTACAAACGCGCTTTATTGCGCTTCCCCCTGGTTTGCACCGCAACCCTAGAGATAGAAATTAGACGACAGGTAAGGCGCCCTCTATTTTAAGGCACTTAAAAATAATAGCCGAAAAAAAGGTTTTTTTATTTTCTCTGACAATGGCTTTGCACTAACAGTTATTACTTAATAATTTTGAACTATAAAAATTCACATTGGTGCCTGAATTAGGATTTGGAAAAAACCTGTAAGTATTACAGGTCACCAGTAAATGTGGCTGTACCTACTATACCTCTGCCTATCGCATTGGGGAATATAGGAGTGAGCTAATTTAGTATGTTACTAAAATAAATTACCTCCTAAACATGTCATCACTAAAAATATCATGTGGTGTTCTATTCTTATCTTTGTCGCCGCCATCTTGGAAATTGGATAAATCGTCTTGAAAATAGTGTCCTTTGCCTTCTATCTGTAAAAAAAAAACAAATATAATAGAGTTATTTTTATTGACTGTATCATTAATTGTATGCTATCTACCCCCATAACCGAAAGGCGCGAGCTCCTGTACAGTACGAAACAACTTAGATGTAGCATGAATTTGAAAATTTGCATTCATTATTTTCAATTTTACGAATGTATTTGGTGATATGACTTTACAAGTTATTGCGTTTGCATAAAGATCATTTTCACGTAAGCAGTAATAAAGATTGGAGATTTTGAAGGCACACTTACTTCGGATGCTGATCGGTTATACGAATTTTGCCGATGCTACGTCTAAGTTGTATTGGTCGTACTGTACTACAGTAGAGTACCTACCTATCTATCTACCTACTTATTAAAAATCTTAAATTCATCTATTCACTGACAGACAACATACCTACAGCCTAAACGCTGGGTCTAAAAGCATACAATTTCGTACAAGAGTTCGAAACTGAGCACAGGGTTTTTGAAAACTCATCCCCTAAAGGGGTTCCATACGGATATGAAAGTTTGAACGGAAGTTCATCATTTTTGCCGAAGGGAATTACCATCGGGCACACGGCTTGTATTGGCTAAATCAACATACCCAGTTGTCCTTAGCCCGTTTGACGACATCCCTAGCTTCGGTATCAGCAGGGTGGTTGCAGAGCACGGAGCACGCGTGAGAAAACGGGTTGTAGAGGCCAGCGTACGGCCGCAACATAAACGGGGCCGGAGACACGTCGCATCGCAGGTCTATCGTGCTCTGAAAAGGTTGGAATGTAGAGTCTATAATTTATAAGAGATATTAGACATCATGATCATTCTCTTGCCCTTGTCCCAATTTATTTGGGGTTGGTTGGCACAACATGTCTTCATATCGCAGAAGATATATGACAGAATAGCAAAAGAAAGTTTTAATGAAATATACCAGTAGGTAAGTCAAATAAAACATGCTTGTTTGCCTTATAATTCTTGGGAAATTCTTCAACAAAACCATAACTTTTATTTCAAGTTGATGAAGCTGTATAAACTGTTTACAAAATAAATATGAACTTCAGGGAGGTAAACATAAATTTAGTAAAAAACAACGTTTCAGCTTTTCCTTGGTACAAATTAATTACGCAAGAATAAGAAGTTTGCGTTTTGTTTACTGTAAACAAAGGGTTGCTGTTTCGTTTGGTACCTACATAAGTTGAATGAAAACTTAAAAGGCTGCTCTACTAACCTTTTGCCGTATAATTGTGGGTTTTGAAGTAACTGCCAGTAAACCAGTATGGCTCACATGACCCATTATTCAAATTATTTTTGTTTATTTCCTGTAAAGTGTAAGCAGACGTGTGCTATCGATCCAACTATCGCCTAGTTACCTAGTCAGAAAAATGTAAGTATTTGACGAATCCCGATTATAAAGTACCTACTAAAAACTTTGTGAAAAACTAAGAAAAATTGTGTTTTGACAGAAAATCTGCCGGAAGTAGAACGAAAATTTACAAAAATGTCTTATATTTTTTTTCTTGGCGTTGACCTGCATGCAAGAAATAAGTTTGTTTGATTTCAGAAAACTCCGAACGATTAGAGTTTTCCAGAGGAGACAACACATCCTTAGACCATTTAACAGTTAGGGCCAAGTCACACCGGAATGGCAGCGGCCGGCAGCGACGCGGCGAGCACTTTCAGTGTGAAATAATTTTAAACTTTATCTACATACTTAAAATACCAGTATCGCTTGAAAAGATCGCAAGGCGGTGGTTCTGCTCGCGGCTGCCAGCGGCGACGCGAGGCTGCTCGCGCACCGCGGGCGGTCTCGCGCTCCCCCGCCGCATTTCCTGCGCCAATATGTTCATTTGTTTCTTCTAAACAGTTATATTTGCAAGCGGCGACGCCGGGGGCCGGTGCCGGCCGCTGCCATTCCGGTGTGACTCGACCCTTACCACCTAAGTACACATTATGTTAAAGCAATAAAGATATTGAGTATTGAGTAAAGAACACATCCAATGAGCCTACCGATTCGTCTGTTTCTTTCAGTTATTTAATTCGGTCCTGCAGCCGGTCAGATAGGTGACAAACAACCGAACATGACACATAAACAGACGAAGTTAATTCATTCTACATAATCCCTCTTCCCACCGTAACTTGAGCGACATTTCATTCAGTTCGAGACTTGAGTTTGAAGTTTTGATAGGAATAGCATTTCATTTTAATTAATATTTATTTGTAAGCCGCAGTGAGTTGTAACATGATGGAATTTTGAAAATGTCTGGAGACTTGATGTACTTAGCTCAAAAATAAGTATTGTTTTAATCGTAACAAGAGCAAGTAATGACTAAATACCTATCTGAAACATTATAAGTAGGTGTACCTAATGGAAAAACGGATCGAGGTCGAGAAATGAAAAAAAAAAACAGAATTGAATTTTTTCACATATATTATTCAAAAAAATTTACACAAAAGCACTAAGACATCCATTTAACCTTATTGTCTAAATAAATGAAGTTTTTAAACCGACACGCAACCTCTTAATTAATTAAGATATAATTTGTCTCTAAAAATAATACTCATTTTCTCTTTTTAGAATCAGAAAGTAACTATGGCATTACCAACATAACACCTACGAAGCGACATTGTGAAAGTTAACTCTAGATAATCAATATAACTTTAGAATTGTTTCTAACAGCGTCTATTTCTTACAAAGGGAATTTATATTACATATAGTGCAGAGTTACTGAATGTGTACAACGGGCGTTAATTACATCATCTCTTAAAATTTACAAGAATATTTTAACCACTCATTCATTAGTATTATTATTACGCAGAATAGAGTAAAGATCAAAATAATTTCAATTGTATAAGTACTTAATTTTGTGTTAGTGTTAATCTACTATCGATATAAATATATTTAAAACAATATAAACACTTTTTTAGGGCACAAAATGGCCTTTATTTCGTAGGCATAAAGTACATTTTACTGTTAGCTTCATAATTTATGTGTCAAAGTAATTTAGTCTGCGAAATAAAGGGACTTTGGCGAGTTTCAGTCAAGAATTAAAAAGTCGTCGGTTGTCCGACTTGTCCCAGGCAATGGGGCTGACCTGTCACCCTACTTTCTCTTAACACATGTGAAAGAGAAAGAAAATTACATATCAGAACGAAAGACAGAGTTCGATAGTGTTGCCTAGTTGTGCTGATAAATTACCCCACTGCAAGTTCAATGAATTGAATTTGCAGTGTGCATGTGGCATTCAGTTCTTAATTATTGACTGCTAATTCAGTACAAGATTTTCCATCTAGATCGAAAATATTATGCGCCTATTTTTTAATAGAAATAGGGACATAAAACTCACTGGATGAGATTTCAGAAATATATTTCCGACAACTTACACGCAAACACGTTAAGTATCGTTTTCGACTGAAGTACCGATTCTTTTAATTCGTTTGAAACCGAAAGAAACATAATTTATCGTGTAAGAGTTAGTTGAAAACTTGAAATAGACATTAAGTTAAATTGGATATAACTGGGATAAATAAATGCAATAAACATAGCCTTATCCGTAATAATGGTGCGGACCGACATTGGTTATTTTCGCTCATTACACAAAACGCGCGCGTTAAGCGCGTACCGTATTATTAGCAGTCATAACTGAGAACGAATCCCATACAACAGCGAACATAAAAGAACATTGCATTCAATAAAATATTCCATCACAAAAACGATCTTTTACAACACCAAGGCCATAATCACCTTTCATAACTAATATAGAATTATTGCATTCGGTCAATATCAACATTTGAAGGCAACATCAATTAGTAACAATCTTCTCACGGCGATACCTCAATCTTATAATTGATATGTGAGTGTAATTAGTTTCACAAACGATTGCCTCTCATGCCACTCTGTATGTTCTACATTTACCACTCGATCCTCACTTCGTCTCATTGAGAGCTAGATAGGTACTATTTGAAAATATATATTTCTATTTAAAATGTAAATAATTTAAGTGAAATAGGAGTTCCTTAGGATTATACAGAGCGAGAAAGTCACTACGGGACAATACGTAAAGGCAAGTTGATTAGAAAGGCAAGTCCACACAGTCCCTACTCTGTCTCATCATACTTAAATAAACACTTATTTATAGTTATATATATATTATTATGTCATGAACATAAAAAGCAATGTAGTTTACATTGAACATAATTACTGTAATCATGTGGTCCATTCACATGAATGCTAACCAGCACCCTTATTTATTTGCATTATGATTTCATTCAAAAGCTACTGGCGTAGCACGACTACGGCTTCCGTTCAGTAACATAACGTGACACAGTTCCTTTAAGGGTCGTTAGGTAAGCAATCGAGCCACACCAGTAGCGATCGAGGTCTTTATGTTATTCAAAATAAACAATAATTTAATCTAAATAGCCTACGTAAAAACGTGTGACTCTTTATCTCATTCACAAATAAATTTTAATTATGACTAGTAGGTAAGAAATAAATTTGAGCATGGAAAATAAGCGTACTACACGACCATGCAACTATAAAAAATATTATAAAAACTTAAATACTTAAGGTACGGCCCTATCATCATAAATATAAATTACAGGTATCGTCACACTCGTAAATATCGCTCGCCCGTTCCGGAGGGCGGCGCGTGAACACTTGGAGAGTTAGTTAGCGCCTAGGGCGCGCTGCGCAGGCACTAGGGCCGCGAGGCGCGCGCCGCCTCCTCCAGCGCGCGCACCTTGAGCTCGCGCTCGCGCTGCTGGCGCAGGAAGTCCTCGTGGTGCGCCGGGTGCAGGAAGCCGCGCTCGCGCTCCAGCAGGAGCTGGCGCTGCAGCTGCTCGTGTGCCGCCGCCTGCTGTGCCAGCTGCTCGGCGTACGGCCGGCCCAGCAGGTCCGGGTGTGGCAGCGGCCGGTACTGGCCCAGCGCCAGTGCCGCCTCCTGCTGCGCCTGGGCCGCCGCCTGTTGCCCCGGGTGCAGGTGCAGGTGCGTGTGCGAGTGCGCGTGAGTGTGCGCGTGCGTGTGCGCGTGGTACTCCGGGTTGATGCCAGCCATTTGTAGCCGCACCATGGGGTCGGCCGCCAGCGCCAGGCGCTCGGCCGCCTCCAGCTGCGCCGCCGCCACGCCGGGGTGCGGGTGGTGCGGGTGGTGCTGCTGCGACATGGTGGTGGGCACGGACTGTTGCTGGCCCCCTGCCGGCGGGATGCCGAGCCGCTCGAGCCGCTCGCGCTCCAGCTGCGAGAGCGCGGCCGGCCCGTGCCCCGGCGGGTACAGGCCGAATTGCACGGGGATGGCGCCTTGTGGCGGCGGCGGCGGCATACCGTACCGCCGGTGCATCTCCAACCAGTGCGGGTCGAGTGCTCGCGGCCCGACATTATTTTTCAAAAGCTCTTCCTTTAATCTGTCGTTAAGCTCACGTTCACGTAGTTCTCGAATTTCTCTGTCTCGTTTTTCACGCTCGAGGTGTTCTAGTTCGAGCCGTTCTCGTGCGCCGGCGGCCCCGTACATAGAGCTGAGCTGGTACTGCAGCATCGGATCCATGCAATGGCGCGGCAAATTACCCGGACTAAAACCAGCGTGCGGTCGAGCATACTCTGATAATTGACGGAGTGCAGGCGTGTCCGGGTACCCAGGCGGCCGCGGGAATCGATCGTATGGAGATGATATCGTTTCGATGGCACCTCTTGATGGCGGCTTTGTCTCTGGCTTCTCTGGTGTTGCTATCTTTCTGTGTGCTTGTTGGGCAATTTTTTCCCTCTCTTCTCTGTCTCGTTCGGCTTGCTTTCTAAGACGTTCTTCCCGTTTTCGAGCAAGTTTAGACTCTGGCACTGGTTTAAAGATGAGATCTGTTCTTGTGCACGAGTTATAATCACCACGATTCCAATGTCTAAGGAAAATGGCCGATTGAGATCTGTGACATTCGGTATCCTCAATCTTCGGTTCGGGACTCGGCCCATGTGGTATGTTCGCTGGGCTCGGGATTTCTTCCTCCTCGGGCTGTGATTGGGTTTCGAGTTTCAGCTCAGGATTCTCATCAGGCATCGGTCGCGGAGGACCTCGCATGTGTGGATGGCCATGAGGAAGCTGGTGTGGTGAGCCGGGTCTAGGATGTGATCCCTGAAGTCCAGCTGCGGCCTGCGCGTGTAAACGAAGGCTTTCAATAGAACTTGGCCCAGGTCCTGGTGGCAGCCCAAGCCCCATGGGATGCCCCATCGATGGCGGCTGTATCATCAGATGATTCGGGTTGCCAGGAAGCATTTTCGGATGATGACGCATAAGCATAGAGTCGGCCGGGGAGAGCCTCTCTGGGTGATGCGCCAGGTGGTGCGTGTGGTGATGCGTGTGGTTGTGGTTGTTGAGGTTGACGCTGGACGACGAGCTCGTGGTCTGAGACACACTCGCCGACAAGTGGTGTGGAGAGTTTGAATGAGAACTACTCTTCTGCTGCGTATTAATTTTATGCTGGATCGATTGCGACGAGCTACTCGAAGTCGAATGAGATATAGATAGCGTGTGGTTGGTGCCACCTCCTACATGACTTGGCTGCTTTTCGGTACTCGTATGCACCGCGCTGTGATGACTAGTCGAATGATGGTGTGTCATCGTCGTCTCGTGCAGTTGATGTCTGTCAGTTGTCGCATTGGGATGTCTTGGATCCTCAGAACTTTCAGAAATTTCTCTAAGTGATCTTGTTGTGACTGAAGAACTGGTGCTGTGACTGTGATGTGAGCTGAGCATCGTCGTGGATTCTATCGTCGACGGTTTCACTGGCTCATGGCGTCCTGCCTGGCTTACCGCAGGGTGCATCGGCGGTATTGGGTGAGGTTGCGGTAGTGGTCCATAAGGATATGGATAAGGCATTGAATACCCAGGATGTGGATGTGGGTAATATGGGTGCATAGCGTGAGCCGCCGCTGCAGATAATTGAAAGATAGACGGATGCAGCAAATGTGGGTGGTGCAGCGGCGACGCAAACGGGTGTTGCTGTCCAGAGTGCATGACAGGGCCGGGTATTGTAGCTGGTATTGATAATGGCGTAGGATTCATCAAATTGAGCGCCGAATGCGACACTGGAGTGTTCGGTTGAACGGGCGACGCTGAGATTTGCCTCGGCTGCGAGGGGCTTGTCATATGCCTAGAGAAAGGCGATGTTGTAGAGGATGAGTGAGACATATGCATTGGGTTTCCATTGTGACCTGGTTGACTCTTGATAGGTGTCGGTGTGTGCGGGCTCTTCACTGGAGGAACGTGACTGGAAGAGTCTGAACTGCTCTGACTTGTAGAAGTAGGTGGTAGGTGAGGTTGGTGTAAGAAGTCAGGCTCTTTCTTTATACTTTCAATCCTTGGACCAAGGAAAGCACTGGAGCCCATAGCGGTGTTCTCGTTAGTAGGTTGACTCGGGGGTCTACTGTTATTTTCAACACTAGATATGGATTCTCTGTCCCTCTCAGTATTCAAATGCTGGGCTATGGCACTTCCAATAGGATATCCTGGTACTTTCACTTCTTTGAGTGATTGAAGTGGATCAACTTGCTGGGTAGACAAATTAGCTGGGACATTGTCAGGTACCTCCTGCTTGATTTTCAGATCTTGTGGCATTGAGGGATCACTTTGATTGTTAGAGCTTTGTATAAGATTACTTCCCTGTAAACTGTGGGTTGGTGGATGCTGTTGCATTAGAGGTGGCATTGAACCAGGTTTATCGAGTCCTGGATGTCCTGGATGCCCAGGATGCCCAGGATGGTTTGTATGACCATACAATGCAGTAGGCATAAACCCATAAGGTCCTATGTTTGCACCACTTCCAACAGATATTATTGGTCCTGGAGGCAGCAAGCTAGCCATAGAAGGCTGACTGAGTGGTGGCGGCATGTTCTGTACAGAAACTGGTGTAATAGAAGCTTCTGTTGATCTAATTCCAAGATTTTCTGGTCTCACTGGATGTGAAAATGAGGGTGGCCTCAAGTTGCTATTCTGGGCATCTAGTTTAGGCATTGGCTGAGTCTTTAGATCTGTTGGTTGTTTATCATCAATTTCAGATTCTTTGTTTTCTTGTGAGTTTGCTGGTGAAATTGGTTCTGTATTCAAAGCTGTAGGATGTTCCATTGGAGGAGGTGATGATCCACGAGGATTAGTAGGTGTTGGACTCATTCTCTGTAATGAGTCTAACCGAGGGGCATTCGGAGAATCAACTTTGTTGGCTGAAGATATAGTAGCAGTAAAGATTTCCGGTGTATTTTGATTTTTCATTTCGCTGGTTTCGTCCCTAGGTTCTAATTTTATTACTGTCTTTAGTGGATTCAAATGTGGATTATGTTTTGAAGGATCATTGGAAAAATTCATGTTAGGTGGATAAAATGGTGGCATGCCAGATGAAAAGTCTTTTGCACTTCTTATAATTGAACAGTCTTTTGTTATATTTAAAGGATTGAAAATATTATTAGGCACATTTTCAATTTTAATACTGTGACCTAATTTTGGATTGTATATGTGACTGTCTTTCACAAAGAAGTTTGTGTTCTCCAAATTAAGTGGTTTGTTGGATTGGCTCACAGGATGTCCAGGGAAATTGTGTGATAATGGATCTTTTGGATAATCATCTTTCAGATTCATTGTCTCATCTGTATCTATTTCCTCTTTGATTTTAATTTTCTCAATAGGATCTGTACACATTGGTGTAACTTTAGGTATAATGAGTTCAGTTTTAGGAAACATTGGATTTTGCAGTACAAGAGGTCTGGGTTCCATGTTTTCAGGTAATTTATTTGTGGTCATGTTAGGGTCTGTTTTTAGATCAAGAGCACTTCTATCATCTTTTTCATTAGCCAATTGGAAAGTTGGAGGTAAAGGATCTTTCTCAGTTTTTATAACAGGTTCAGAGTTGTTCTCAATTTTAACTGGAGGATCAGCAGATTTTGCGAGCTGTTCAGGGTCCAGTTCTTTATTTTGTTCAGTATTCTCTTTGTCAGTCTTATTAAAACTAAAGTCACAAGCTTCTGGCTCAGGCTCTGGAGTCTCTGTTTCATCCATTGCAGGGAAACTGTCATTAGTAAGACTTTCAGCTGGACTATCGGGAGGTGTTACTGGCTTTTTCTTCTTCATCTGCACATCACCATCCAAAATACTCTCCGGCTTTGTTTCATCTGGAAGACGTTTCTTAACTTTTGATACATCAACTTTTACGCCATTTGCCACTGGGGGCACCTTTTTCTTAATATCTTTGCTAACCGGTGATGAAAGCACTTTTTCAGGTATATTATTGTTGGTGTTAGTTGAGGTGACAGTACTTTGTACAATTGGTTTACTAGGTTTAGGTTTAGGCTTTGAATCATTATCACTTTCATCTTGACCCTTCTTTCCATTAGGTGTAGTAGGTGTATTTTGTTCTTTAGATTTATTTCTGGTTCTCATTCTACTTGGCGAGTCATCAGGGTTTTCTGGTCTTACATTGTCAACTTTAGCTAAATCACCAGCATCTCTAGAATCACTATCTTCTTCAGAATTTTCATCTTCTGTCACTGAACTCATCTCCCCTCCTTCCTTAGGATTAGGTGAGGGTCTTGAACCATTGGTTTCTGGTACTGTAGGTGTTGCCTCTGGGGTCTGCTCTTTGGGAGTACCAGCACGGGAATTTCGTGTATTACGCACACGTCTCAGAGATGCCTGACGTCGTCTCCTGTGTGGCCTATTGCTACTAGCACCAGGAGTCTTTTTCCAAAGATAATAGAACTCAACTAACTCAGCAGTGTCTTTGTGAGGCAATAGGTCCTTTCTAATTTTAAAGAAATTCTTACCAAATTGCCGAATTCCTTTGACAAATCTTTTAGTTTCTTCCTCCGTCCACTTTTTCTCAATTCCTTTGGGGACTGGACATTTGACAAGAGCTTGTAGAGCACGACCAGGGTCGTAGCCCGAGTCATGAAGCACATCCAGAGCGTTGATAGTAGTGTCATCGCGGCTGGCGGCGACACAGCCGTCGTCAGGGGAGCCCCCGTCACACATACCAGCGAATGCTGCCATAGAGCGTGCAGCTCGCAAGTACATCACCAGATCTCGATCTGTGGCCTGCGCAGGCAGCCAGCGGAGTTCTTCACCTCCGGAACACGGTTCGTCAGTTCCAAGCGGCCCGTTCGTCCGCATATCAGGCAAACAGGCGTAAATATCTTTCTCCTTCACGGGTTGGTTCGGTGTCCCCACTTGAACCTCCCCCTGATTCTGGGCCATGGTTCGTGCCAAATGGTCTATTTACACTGGGCACTTTTCCTTGCTCACATATCACAAATATCACTTGGGTTTACATGTTGTTCATTTATATTTTAAGATAAACCAGTCAGTGTATTCCTTTAGATGTTTATTTGCTGGTCCGTAAAGCAGTAAGTATGCCAATATACATAATTATTACTTCTAATGGCCACCATTACACGATGCATTGTGCTTCATTTTATGAACTTATATGATACACACGTAATAAAAGTTGTTGGTTCACTTTATTATATCATAAAAATAAGTCTTTTGAGTCAGTATTTACGCAAATTTTACTGTTATTTTAGTAAATGCTATCTACATGCTAGCCTTTTGTTTAGCTTCGCCTTTCTTTGGCTCACCATAGATAAACTTCAATTCTATAAAATGGCTGCCACGAAAGGATATTTTACTGTATGTTTCAATTCAAGCAGTACTTACAACATTTACGAGAAATGCGGATTTTGAAACGCACATAATTATGACGGAGGCACAGATTGTTCGCCATGTCTGCGAGTCAAACCCTCGTCGTTCAAGCCCAGTCCCCTGACCCTCGCACACTCACTCTGCGCTCAACGCTCTCTTGGACGCTAAGCCTGCTTGTGATGAGTTGATGACATCGCGGACGAATGGAAGAAGATTTTGTCATAACTTTTAAATAAATAAATAGAAACAGAAGCGTTAGGTTGATTTTCTATAAGCCACTGGGTCATCATGACTTCAAATCATAATATTCGTTCATCTGATTGAGACCATTGCCATGGGAAATGGAACGTGTAGTTAAATAATAAATCTTCATTGTCTATGTGAAATGAAATGTTTGTTTCAAAAAAAAAAATAAGATGATGTTAAAAATCTAATAACAATACATTATGACCTAAAGTTACTATACGTTCTTATTAAAATAATCCTGAGATACAATCTGAAAATGAACGTGGGTCAGCAGTATTTTTATTGACTACAAGTTGCGTTACAGCAATACTGGGTTTATTTATATAAATATTTAGCATTACATCGATAGAAGTGAAACATAACTCGACCCTTTAGGAATTACACATGTTTGAAAGAGAAAGCGAAAGGCTCTTTGAACTCGGTAGCTGTCTCTCTGACGTCTATCAACGCTGTCATTCTGTCAACAAGTCGCTTGTCAAATTGTTTATTAAATTTTAATCTGCTAATAAAATTGGAATAATTCATTGATTTCTAGGATTATCTTGCATAGAATTCACTTTAGAACACACTTAAAGTAACAATAAACACAAGAAGATGTCTTCGGATGAGTCTGATGATGAACCGCTGTCCGTTATCGCGGCAAATAAGAAATTAGACCCAAAACAATATGTAGAGATAACATCAGATTCTTCGCAGTTTCCAAATAAGAAGAAAAAGAAGTTACCACCGCCTAAACGGTTCTCGGTGACGATAAAGCTTCAACGTAACAAGCCTGGTCAAAAACCGCCGGTGATTGAACGGCCAGCAGACGTGTGGCTTTACCTAAAAGATCTTAATCCATCAGGACCTTACAGCTGCTTACTTTGCTCAGACTGGTTCATAAACAGATCAAAAATCATTGTTCATTACGTCCTAAACCATAAGAAAGATTTCTGTGGCATTTGTAGGTAAGTACTAGTAGGTAATATTCTTTTCATCATCTTGAATTTTGTGAAGTTATGAGTAATTTAATGTTAAATTTATTTAAAGTTCAATCACTTATAATATTAGTATGGTTTTAGATACTTTGTACCTGATAGAGAGGCTTGGTGGAAACATGTGAAGTTTCATACTCCCTGGCCGTGCTCACAATGTGTTGAGAACTTTGAAACTGAAATAGAGCTCCGGCATCATCTCAAGTCTCTTCACAATCTAGTACATTGTAGACTCTGTCACTTCCGCGTACTTGACGGTGATCTGTATCACTCACATTTGTTCCAAAAACACAATGTTTCCAATGTGTCAAATAAAGATGAAGAAGACCTTTGGGAGTTAGAGTATGATGGCACCTCAAACTTTGTCTGTTTGCTTTGTAATAAATCTAACAACTCAACTAGAACATTCTTCAACCATTATATGGGGTATCATCATTTTACCTTAAAATGTTTCACTGCTCTGATGTCAGGAAGAGACGTACAATTCTCAGTGTACGGAGCTGATCTCAGAGCTGAATTTGTTGAAGAACAACTGAAACACCATGAAAGATACGGCTATGTTGATTCTGAGTTCAAGCCTATTGACTGTGCTATAGAAGCTGACTCGAATGAAACTAGAGATTTACTCAAAGTCCTCATACCAGAAATTAAACAAGAAGTACTGACCACTGAAGAAGCCAAGAATGATGACGGAGCTGTGAAGACAAAAGATGATGATAATGATGATGTATACAAAAACTACAACGGTATTGATGATTTTGATGTTACTTTAACGGAACTGATAGTTGTACAGAAATGTTACCATGATTACATAAGTGACATATTGTCAGATATTAATGCTAATTCAGTTTTTGAATATTCAGATGTTGATTATGAGAAACTTACAACTGAAATCACAATGGATATAGTTTGCACACTGTGTAGTGTCCGGTACAGTACTTTGTCATCTTTTACCACTCATATGTTCAAAATGCATTGTATAAAGTCGTTGCCAATATTTTCATGTAGAGTGTGTGCGACTACTTTTGAGACTCACCATGAGCTTGAGACTCATACATCAAATGAGTTGGGAGAGTTTGAGGATCTGTGGATATGTCAGTTTTGTGATAAGGAGTTTGACGACAGGGAGACAACGAGGCGTCATCTGACAGAACATTGGGAACTAGTAGAATATGACAACTGTTTTAGTCCACATTTAGGTTTCAAATGCAGATATTGTCCGACACTGTTCTGGCATGAAACGGACAGAGAGACGCATCAAGTGCGAGCACATTTCTTTAATCATAAGGATGCATATTACAAATGTGACAGCTGCAATGAAATATTCAGTGATAAGGTAATAATTCCAAAATTATTTATATCTCAAATATTATTATGAGTCAGTTTATTTTAGTAAAACTATCCAGAGGCGTATGAAAGAATTTGTAACGAAAAGAAGGAAGGCCAGTAATCTATAAGTTCACAGGTTTAAATTCAATATTGTTTGCAAATAGTATAATTATCTTCCTATAATCAACTCAACAGTATTGATACCCCCAGGTCTGGTACGTCCACCACCATTTAGAGAAGCACAGCACTCCAGATAAGACACCTCTATACCTCCTGAAATGTTCCCTCTGCTGTGTGGTGATGCCAAGTATTGAGGAGATGAGAGCACACTTCAACTGTGACCACGTTGAAGCTAGGAAGGTGTTCTGTTCGCTCGACTCTTGCCAGTACAAGCCTTTGAGCCATAGGAAGTCTTTTAAGCTGCATGTGCGGGTAAGATGTTTTAATAATAATTTTTTGGTGTATGAGCTGGTGTTTAATTTTGTTCCAAATTATTCATGCTTTCTGGGTTTGTGTCATCGACACCTAAATGGCCCTAAGGTACAAAAATTTTCATCGTCAGCTTTTGAATGGTCCCAGTTTCATTCATTCTCCTTAATCTAAATACGAAAACGTAAACTTAAAAATGGAGACAATTTTTTTTTACAATGACCCCGCTAATCCTCAGCCCTTAAATTAAAACTAAAGATTATCTACATCGTCTTGTCTATATCTGTTCTATAGACGATGCACACATCTCGTACGTCACGTCCGGAACGTACAATGGACTGCGCAGTGTGCGGCCGCGAGTTCGGTAGCTCGCGGGCATGCGGCGCGCACATGGCGCAGGCGCACGGCCCCGGCAAGTTCAAGTGCAAGCTCTGCAGGGAGATACTGCACACTATGGATGAGAGGTGAGACTTTGATTAGGTTTAAAGGCCATTTACCCATTTTTCAATGATAAAACGACCTGTTTTCGAATTTGAATCCATCTGGATTTTCGACTTTTATATTTAATACTTTAAGGCTGCTAGAATCTTGATTGACAAGCTTGAAGTAATACAGCTTTAATGCCTAGAACAGACCAGAGCAGCACAAATCAGATAATTTTCTGACAATGAATAATAAACTTTATAATAAGTATCTTATAGTGCAAAGTTGTTCGAAAGTCACCGATTACTTTCGTAAAAATTTTTTGGACCCCCGAGGACCCACGAGGGTGATGTCTGCGTAGACATCACTCTCGGGGGTCCTCGGGCGCGCTCGTTCTAATTTGTACTTTATCATACTTTTCTAAAGCAGTATCTCCGTTACAGAAAACTCCACTACCTCATAAGTCATCCTGGACAGCATCCGTTCGAGTGTTCGGAGTGTGGCAAGTCGTTTCAGTACAAATCGTCGCTCTATATGCACAAACAGGACCATTTGCCTAACAAGCAGAATTATACTTGTACTTACTGTGGGAAGAATTTTTTGGTAAGTAGAAACTCCGATAGGATGTTGTTATTATTTAAATGTATTTTGTGTGGGTTATAGATGGTGTTTTTTAAATTTTCATTCATCTGAGAAAGTAATTGTTTGAGAAAAATAACCTATATCGGCAAAAAGCCAGTATGAAATCCCTCCTTTTAGGATACTCTTAAGGCGGGGACTGACTTGCAACGTTTGTTTGTTATGTATCATTCGAGGCGAGCTTGGTTACAAAACGGCGATACACAGGACGCTGCGTACGCTCGCTTCGAGCACAGGTTCAAGCAAGCTCCATTTTTTGTTTTTGCTCCATTGTAAACTCGCAATGCTCGAGCCGCTCGGCTCGCTGCACATACCTACTGTTACGCGTTTCCAAGGAATTCACGAAAAAGCTGACAGTCGAGTAGAGGATCTGGCGCTCGTCTCGAGCGGCTCGGCTCACTGCACTGACTACTGTGTACGCGTTACAAGAACACGATACATTACAAACAAATATTGCAAGTCAGTCTCCGCCTTAAAACTGAACATTGGACTAAGTCAATTACTAAATAAATTCTTGCTTATTGCAAGAGCAATATTTTTCCCAAACCCAAGAAAATATTATTATCTTAAAGATACAAAAAATTCCTCATTTAAGTAACTTTAATCATATGCATGCAACTTGAATTTTATTTACACCAACATAAGGTTCAAATTATATCAACCACTTTACTAACACACGCGTCTTTTACACAGAAACGCGATTCCTTCCGCGAACACGTCCAAATCCACGAAGGGCCGCGTCACGCGTGCTCGTACTGCCCAATGCGCTTCGTGCAGCGATCCAACATGCTGCGTCACGAGCGCCGCCACACGGGCGAGCGGCCCTACGCCTGCCCGCACTGCCCGCGGAGCTTCGCCGATAAAGGAGCCTGCAACTCACATACTAGGTAATTTATTTATCCATTGGCTTAGTATCGACTTGGTAAACATGCATAGTTCATACTAATAGTAAAAGGTGAAACTCTGAAATATTAAAACAAAATTGCTGTTCCATACAAAAAAAAAAAAACAATAGTTTTCATACATATTGGTTTAATTTAATTCCTGAAGAGATGGTTTTTAGCCATTTCACAGTTGTTTCTATGGTAAAATTTCTTCATTTTTACGATTTCTTTCCTTTATTGAAAGATCAATTGAAAGTTAACCGTTATCACTTTTTTTTTCATGAATAATTATGATTTGTAGGACCCATTTGAAGGACACTTCGTACGCTTGTATGTACTGCGGTAAGACTTTTGTGCAGAAGTCCAAGCTCACGTATCACATCAGAAAACATACTGGAGAGAGTGAGTACTCAATATTTGCTACTATGAAGAATAATAACAAAAGGTTTCATAACTTTGATATTGAATTTGAAAGTTTCCTTCTTGTGGTGGTTACACATATCCGGAACGCATGTTACATTTAATTTTACGTTACACAAAATTATGTGTGCCACCATTCATAATCAGCCTATAATGTTCCCACTGCTGCGACACAGGCCTTCTCTTTGCCCAGTACGGTTTGGTAGATATCACAGTCATGTCTTCGAATTTTTGGTTCTAGGACATGCCGGTTTCCCCACCATGTTTTCCTTCACCTTACACAAAGTAAAGCGCCTGTCTGGTTTCGAACCTACGGCCTACAACTCGTAAGTCGTGGCCGTTACCACTAACCGTAACAAATATGGCGTAGGTAGTGAGATTTCGATCTGAGAACATTGATATGTTCAACTGGTGGTGGTATGTGAAACAGCTTTCGATGTAATTCATATTATATGGGTTTGATATCTAATTAGAACTGTGGGATTGATGCGTGTTCGTTTGTCCAATAAGACATGTAAAGGAAAATATAACTTACTTTTAAATACTTTACATCAAGGGTAGCGTGGTTCAAGGCGTCTTTAGGTTATTTTGACGGTAAATATTGACTCTTATTATATATTTTCAGACTTGGAAACGTGCACAGTGTGTTCAAAGTTGTTCACAAGTGCGTGCTCGCTGCGAGAACACATGAAGATACACGGACCTAAGAAGGAGCAAATTAAATGCCCGCTGTGTGGTGAGTTAGCGCTCCTTTTTTAACATAAAAAGCAAAATTTTCAGGTACTTGCATGGGTAACTGTCAGGGAAGTTGTATGGAAGTTCGTAATTTTTGCCGATTTATGCAAAAGAGATCCGTACGAGAACTAAGGAAACAGACATAGTCCGAAGAATTGCCAAACTTAAGTGGCAGTGGGCACGGCACATGGATCGCAGAGCAGACGGCCGATGGGGCGGAAAGGCAGAACCTGGAAGACATAACATTCCTTACTGGAAGACATAGCGTTAGAATAATCACAAGGTGGACTGATGAGGTCATCCTCTGGGTGTGAGAACCACAGAATCGTTCAAAGTGGCGGTGCTTGGGAGAGGCCTATGTCTAGCAGTGGACGTTTTTCGGCTGAAAAGATGATGATGATAAAATCCCATCGGACACAGCACACATAGGCTTTTATAAATAATTTCTACGCTTCAATAACTCCCAAATTTCCCTATAAACCAGTGTTCCTAATATGCCAACCCCACACACTGACCAGCATTACCTCCCAGACCGCAAGTACCAGGACGAGCGCTACATGCTGCGCCACCTGCGCACGTCGCACTCGCTCGCGCGCCACCCGTGCCCCGTGTGCAGCAAGACGCTCACCAGCGCCGCAGGGCTGCGCCACCACGTCATTACTCACAGTACCTTGAAGACCATCAGAGTAAGTTGACAGCATGAGATGTACAGACGCCAGCACATCAAGCTACCCGAAACTGTCAAACTGTCCCAAACACCTTGAACCTTATGTATTAGCGATAAAGTTTAAAATCTACTAAAGAAATTTGACAGATTGTAGTAGCTTGATGTGCTGGCGACTTTACACCGCTTCAAGGTTCTAATGCCGCCATCTTGTTTTTCAAAACAACTTCTGTGACAACTCACATACACTAACACCCAGGCCCGGAACAACTACTTGCAGATCATACAAATATTTGTTCCGTGCGGGGATCGAACACGCGACACGTTGCGCAGCCGTCCATTGCTCAGCCACTGCGCCAACCGTGTCGTCGTTGGATTACCAACACCCGACAGTCGGGCGCCAAAAGATGCCTGTAGTTAGTCTAGACTGAGTTACACTTGAGTACAGCACGGTATGCCATACAAATATCAATATTGCCTCCCTTAAAATAAAGTCGACATTAATTAACCTTAACCGCCGACCACTGTCCGCGTTGATGCTCTCTAGGTCTAATGGAAGTTATTTATTTTACACTTTATTTCAACTGAGGCGAGGTTAATATTTGTTTGCCAGTGAAATTCGCTACGCTAGGTCTGCGTCGGCCACTATAGTTGTTCATACTGGGCGTAGGACAGCGATGTATGCAAGTAGCTCAGTTTGTATGTAAACACGCCAGCACACTAAGATCACGTAATATTATTGTTTTCCCTTGTTACAGTGCAAAATGTGTCCAAAAGCGTACTCAGTGAAAAGAACAATGATCAAACATTTCCGACGTCGACATGGCTTCAAAGGTACCGAACCGAACATCAAAGAGTTCTACACTAGATTGGACCCTAGAGAGTGTAACCTAGGTCTCGACGAACCGATCATGACCAGCATATTCGGACCTCCTCCAAAGAAACCGTTAGACGACCTCCTAGTAGCAGATTACGTCACACTTACTAACCTAGAACCACCGAAGCCGATAGGGGAAGAAAAAGTAGAGAGTCAGACCACAGATACAGGAGACACACAACATGAGAAGTCTCAGTCTGAAGATGAACAGTCTAGGGAGAGTAACAAGGACACAGACACAGATAGTTATGTAACAGAGGGAAAGAAACTAGTCATAAAGATCGAAGCTGAAGAACCAGATGAACACAATGCTGCGGAACTGGAACCCACTGACTTTGTTAGCGTTAAAATTGAGCCAATGGATGAGCATGATGAGGAGGAGTAGACCGGATTACTTGGTAGAACTCCAAATTGTGAGCTAATATTCCACCCATAAAATGAATCTACACTTTGTTCGCAATTTAATTTCCAAAATTGTAAACATCTGTTTTTTGGAAAAATAACTTTAATACATATAAAGTTCAGTTTTGCGTTCAGTAGGTACTAGTCATTCTAGAATCACCCTAACTTCCTTTTTGCAAGTTGATATTTACAAAAATTTGAAACAAGGATTTCAATAGACTGAGTTCCAAGTATTTGCACAATATGCTGCGAAAAAAAAAACGAATCATAATATTATGTACTACAGTGTATCCGGTATATCTTTGCAATTCATGATTCGTAGGCGTCGCCGTGCTTGGTTCACTTTGCAAATCAGCCTGCGCAAATCTACTGGTGATACTGTAGCTTGTAAATATTCATAGTGTTTTAATATTAAATGTTCTCTAAATATTGACTATAACATTACTAGGTATTAGTATCTAAGACAAAGTTTTCTTAAGTTATTACTTTTTATGATAATTTAATAGTTATTTATGCAACTGTTATATAATAAGGGGTATTAAAACACGAATTCGCCTCGTGTGATAATAGTATCACATGAGTGTTTTAATACCTAATTATTTACAGTTGCATACAAGACTTTATCTACACCCATGATATGAATCCTCTATAAAAGGTTCTTTGCAATACTAATATCGAACAAAAATGGACTATATATAAATGGAGGGATACGACGCACGTGAGTTGATGCTTTTTTGTTTTAAATTACGGTGCTTTGTTAGTGAAACGCGCCTGCATGACACTGTTCTTTTTTTGAAATGAGTTGCATTATGAAATTTAGTACAACATAATAACACCCGTTTGGATGATATTATGGTTACTATGACAATATTAAAACAACCAGTGTTTTAATGTTGGAAATAAGCTAACTGTTTCAGAAACATTTTATAGAGGATTTATAGCATGGGTGTAGATAAAGAATATAATAGTTCAGAATTAAATATTATAGTTACGAATAGGTAAATGTTGTCGGTCTTTAATAAAGTAATATCTCTCGTTCAGAATGCATTTTTATTTGAAGATTTTCTTACCTTGTTTTTATACAATCATTTTCACATCAGTTATTAAAGCAGGGACTAATAATAATTATCACAGCGTATTTTACTTTACGAATTAAATCATCATCTTCCTGCCCTTATCCCATGTTACTTGGGGTCGGCGCAACACGTTTTCTTTTTCCACTCTCCCCTGTCAACCATTACGCTATCATATACTCCCTTCTCTTTCATATCACTCCTCACACAATCCATCCATCTTTTCTTTGGCCTCCTCTCCCGCTCCATCCATCAACATTTATATTCATCACTTTTTTAGTCACATGCGTTCCGTCCCTCCTCATCACATGCCCATACCAGGCGAAACGGTTACCTTTCAACTTTTCTGTCACTGGCGCCACTTTTAAACTTCCCCTTTTAAACTCATTTCTTACTTTATCAATTTTCGTCACTCCCGACATCCATCTCAACATTCTCATTTCCGCTACATGCATTCTTTTTTCATCGGTCTTCTTCACGGCCCAGCATTCGGATCCATACAGTACGACAGTACGACTTTACTAATTAAAGAGCACGCGCACGGGCACGTGCTCTCCGCCGCTGACCGTCTAAGGCCGAGGGAGTTTTATAAAAAATATAGCTGTTATTTTAGTATATTGTATATCTTGCGACTTCCACGCGAACGAAGCCTTATGTATAAGAATATCAGAAACAAGTTTTATAAATTCTGAGTTAACTCACATCAACGTGATTAAACTCGAATATCTAATAAACAACGTGTCGCTACAATGGCGACATAATTTAACCCACTTATACGATTTTGCGTATTAGTTTTATGAAAATATTTGAATTTCATTAAACGTTATTATTTATAGATTTATTTTCATTTTTCTAAATTACCATTGCCGGGGTCACGGATCATAATGGTAGGCGAATAGAGGAAAACCGTAATTTCTTAGAAATAATGCCGACAAAGAATACCTACCGATAGAACGTAAGCCAGCTGGTAGGTAGCTTCATGAAAGAATCTTATACACAGAGTGATCTCAATTTTGGTTATGTTTTTGTTATTTAGTTTGTTTGAAAATTTAAATTTTTCAATTTACGAATTATTTTATTTTATTATAATTTTTATGTTTACTGACCACTAGCCCTACCCGTGTTTTAAAGGAATGTCGCCATTGTAGCGGCACGCTGTATAAATTTTATCTTTTTTTTTCACTTTTATTTTTATCTTTGTACACGGTGTATGTAGGTATTTCCATTTCTCATGTAAAGTTGACCGAAATGTTTGGAAATAAGGAAAGGTTAAAACAAGGGTAAATAAGGTTAAAATACTGTTGAAATAATAACAGAAAATTGAAATTTAATTATCCTGTAAAACAACTTCAATTAGGTTGCATTCTACTCAACTTTTGTCTATTGTCTTTAGTGGACAGACCGCACTAGACGTGACTATAGGTTCTAAATTGTCATTGTTCTAGTTAGTAGTGCTAGGAGTATTTACAATTCCACCCTAAACTTATGTTGATAAAATGTTTGCCTATAAAACTTTTTTGTTTCTTCTAATGCTAAGTGTTTGTGCAAAAAGTGAAGTGGATTTCCAAACTACGTGTAAAAATGATTACAGAAATATTAACAATAGTCGAATCGATGTGTTGAAATATTGTTCTGATCATTTGTGTATCGAGAAGTGCTGCGGTGATGGTGAAATGTTTGCTCCGAATGCTACATGCAACAATAAAAAGACAATGTTTCAAAAGTTTAAAAAGGTTGCGTACATGGCTTCAGAAGTCGACTATTCCAAGATTATTTTATTTTCGTGGGACGGAAATACAAAAAAGGAATCGAAAAAGGGTTTCGTTTTCGTTAAAAATAATAGAGATGTAAAAAACTGCACGTTTGAGCATGAAATAAGAAATGATTTTTATATTTTAGAGGTAATTATTTTTATTTTTAATCGACTTCTTCACAAGAAGAGAGAGAAGCTTCAATATTATGTATTTTTGCCAGTCTATGTAGAGAATACTTGACCCGTGACCGTCACTGTTATTTACATAGCAGGTAGTGGTATTCGAATTTGTGTGGGGTAGGTACCTACCACAACTAAAAAGTGAAAACTACAAACTTTTTAAGGAAGTCGGTGTTTTTGCTTTTCAATTTTCGTTTTTTGCCACCGACTTCCGACTTCCGAAATTAAATTAATTTTTCAGTTTTTAGTGTTTTTTTTGGAAGGCGGTTGTTTTTTTTTTTGTAAAAAGTTTTGTTTTCTTGTTTTCGATTTTATGTAGTAGTCAAGCTGCCAAGTAGGTACATCCGATAGGATTTTCTATCGGTATAATAAAAATTACGAATTCCATACAACATTTCATCTCCGTAATATTTAATTCCTCCAGGTAATTAATTTCCAAAAATGTTGTTCCGTAGTTCTCATTTTCGTTTTGAAAGGAACTTTCTTGCAAAAGATGCTACTAGACAGAGCTGATTAGGCTGTATAGTCTGTCAGTGATGAGATTTTTTTTTTTTTTTCTTTACTTTAAGTACCTAATAAAAATATGAGGCAAGACACCTCCTCCTGTATTTGTAGTCAGCAACAAGCATAAGGCAAGTTAAATTTGAATAAAATTTGTTAAATCGCCCGCAAAATTAAATTTGTGTTTCGCGGGCTACCTTGACAGATTTCCCTGAAACACTGAACTCGTTGGTATTACAATCGGCCGTACATGAGTATTCTCAGGCATACCTTTCAGGGCCCACCAGAAAACCTATAGGCCAGGGGTTCCCAAACTTATTTTGTCTACTACCTACTACCTTGAGAATAAATTATTTTTTCACCTACTTAAAAACCACTATAACTTCAAATTAAATTAATTATTGTGAGCTATATTAGTCTCGTAGTAAAGTCTCGTTTAGAATGAATGTTTAATATCGGCTAATATTAAACATTCATTCTAAACGAGACTTTTACTATAACCCGCAAGAGTTAACTTGAGATCTTGGTTACATGATTGCCCGCGGTCTATTATCTACGAAAATGACCTATCTAGGAATACTAATAACTATTAAAATGCGAGTGTGTCTGTTGCCTTTTTTATTATTTGTTTGTTTGTGTCTCCTTTCATTTCGAAACGGAGCGACCGATTGACATGATTGTTATTTTATTTATTCAATAAAACAGGACAGATATATGAACTACGCGGAGAGAAATATCGAACCGAGTTAGTTTGTGTTTAACAGTCCTCCTAGATGAAGTTACAAATCACCCCCCAAGCCTCTACACAAAGCCACCATTTTTTTCTGGGTCTCTTAGCCCCGCTTTAAGCCTGCAGCGCTCACAAGGGGGCGTTATCGCCCACTTTGGGAAAGCCTGCTCTAGGCTCTAAGCTATGGGTTACAATTCCCCAAAATCATCTAAAACCATTAGATAAACGGTATGCGTCCGTTGTGTCAAGCTCTGTCAAAATCCCAACTTTGGGTGACCTCACATTCCTCTTGAGATTCTCTTTTTCTCCTTGGCTCATTCTGTGTGTGACATGCGTAAGCGCTGATTAACCTACTAACACTTGACGGCTCCTACTTAACCTAGTCCTGGGCTTGATTCCCAGGTCCAGCATATTAGTATTATTAGGTTTTCTCATTAGGACTTTCTCAGTCAGTAGCCGGAGTTTTGAAATCTCTCCCCGGTCGTGTCGTTTTGCTTCTCGTCGGTCTACGAGAGCGAATAGAGACCTGTGTTTGCGCACACCCTTGTACATTATCATATTGTCTTTCAGCTTCAACTGGGTAACTAAAACTTTCACATGTTTCCAGGATGGATCGATAAGGATGCAAGACACAGACAGATCGAAATCATGGTCTGAAATTAAAAGGCTGGAATATTGTATAGACTTCAAATTAACTGTAATAAGAAGAAGACCAGTAGTTAAACTCGTCGTAAGAGAATATTATCCAGAACTAAACGATGAAGACAAGATATCGATATTTGTGTTAGTGGGTAAGTGAGACTTTTTTACCACTGTCATATTATAGCAATATACTAGCAAATTACTTCCATCAGTCTGTGTCAAAGATCTACGAATAACAGCCGGGATCGACTGCTTACCACGGACCGACCTCAGCAAGCGTTCCTTAACCTAGAAAATCGACCCTTGTGGCAGTTAGTAGTACGCCACGTAAAAATAAAAAAACTTTTTACAAAAACAAAACAACCGACTTCCAAAAAAAACACTAAAAAAGTGAAAAATAACTTTAATTTCGGAAGTCGGTGTCTTTGCTTTTCAGTTTTCGTTTTTTGCCACCGACTTCCGAAATTAAAGTTATTTTTCACTTTTTTTGTGTTTTTTTTGGAAGTCGGTTGTTTTTTTTTTGTAAAAAGTTTTTATTTTTCACTTTTTAGTTGTGGTACCTACCCCACTCAAATCCGAATACCACTACCTGCTATCTAAATAACAGTGAAGGAGTCAAACAGGATATCGTCTAGATAAACTAAGTGGGAAAAATACGTAATATTGAAGCTAACTCAAAAATTGTTTTTTTTGGAAGTCGGTTGTTTTTTTTTGTAAATAGTTTTTATTTTTCACTTTTTAGTTGTGGTACCTACCCCACACAAATTCTAATACCAATACCTGCTATGAAAATAACAATGAAGGAGTAAATAAGGATATCGTCTACATAAACTAAGTGGGAAAAATACGTAATATTAAAGCTAACTCAAAAAGTACGCAAGCAAAGTTAATAAAATTTATATGGGACCACCTTGGAAGCATGACCTACCAAACAAAAAAAGAATCATCAAAATCGATTCATAATTGGCGGAGTAATCGCGTAACAAACATACAAAAAAAAAAAAAAAAACATACCGACGAATTGAGAACCTCTCTTTGAAGAAGTCGGTTAAAAAATAAAACAGCAAATGTCTTCACTGAAACATAATTTATGAAAATAATTAGTAAAATAACTAGTTCCGTGGTACGTCAACTGCGGATTGTTCCAATAAATGTTTCTAATTTTCAGGAATGCTGGTATCGTCGTTCTTCTTGATCTTGGTGCTGGTGGTGTACTGTCTGCTTCCCGAGCTGCAGAACCTCATAGGCCTAGTACTGATGGGTTACACCGCATCCGTTCTCGTCACATTTTCAGTAAAAATCGGAATACATCTGATCTACGAATCATTGACAGAGAAGCACTGCAAAATTTTATGTAAGCCATGTTTTTTTTATTTTTAACTAGCTTCCGCACGCGGTTTCGCCTGCGTGTCCTTCTGTCCTTCTTCAGGACAAGGTCTACCTAAGTCCCTGTGCCTTTCATCCAAATCCGTTCAATCGTTTTAGCGTGAAAGCGTAACCGTGCGTTTGCACTGGCGAAACATTTAGGACAAACATGTTGAAATCTCTATCAACTGTCAATGTTACCTAAAATTTTTGACAAGAACTAGAGATTTAAACATGTTTTGTTGTACCTACTGTTTCGCCAGTGCAAACGCACGGTATCAAACAAACTAAGATAAACGTTTATTTGGTGCACACAAAAGACATTGCACAACATACAAAAGCACGGTTAAATAATTATTACTAATTACATAGGTAAATTATACAATAAAAGAAAACAATACACTGTGATAACAATCTATATATATAAAACTAGCTGCCCTCCCCGGCTTCGCACGGGTAGCACTAAGTACTTATCTACGGCGCACTTACCCTACCTACCTACGCGACCTACCTACCTACCTACCCTGACCTACCTACCTACCTACCCTGCCCTACCTACCTACCTGCCCTCTACCTACTCTACATACCTACCTACCTACACCTACCTCCCTACACCTACCTCCCTACACCTACCTCCCTACACCTACCTCCTTACACCTATCTCCCTAGAGCTACCTCCCTACCATTATATATACCTGCCCAACCAACTTACCCTACCTACCCTACCTACCAACCTACCTACCCTACCTACCCCACCTACCTACCTACCCTACCTACCCTACCTACCTACCTACATACATATCTACCAACCTATCTACCGAGATATCATCAAAAAAGCCATTGTATACTGAATGTATGAGCCGATATTTTTTGGAGCTATACTTACATTGTTAAACTCGTGATATCTTTCGAATAGAAAGTCCGAATTGAATAATTCAAAAAGTTATATAAGGCCCCTCGCCCACGACGACTTTTTGTAGCAATGTTGTGGCGCGTTTTGTAAACGCGCTTCTTTCATTGCGTTATTTACATTCGTCTGTTCAACAACGTATTATGTAAATAACGCATTGAAAGAAGCGCGTTTACAAAACGCGCGACAGCATCGCTACAAAAAGTCGCCGTGGGCGAGGGGCCTAAAGGATATGAAGTAATTTATTTTGATAAGGATAAATACCATGATAAGAGAGCAAATAAAGAGCCTTTTCTAGCGGCGCCATTTCAATTAAAATTTCAAAATAAAATAACTCTTATTGTGGCATTACTATAATAGTTAGACATATGCTGTCGCGACACTTTTTGTAAATAATAATGTGTTCTGCAAAGTCGTATTACAGTATTTTATTCTATTCTCAATAGCTTTCGCGGCGCATGCGATGTAAAGAATATTTTAGCAAATTTTTTTACACCTTGGGTTACATTATTGGAGTTTTAGTAAGGACCCCTAACCTTTTCTAGCAATAAATATAGCCTATGTTACTCAGGGTGAATGTAGCTTTCTAATAGTGAAAGAATTTATGAAATCGGCGCAGTAATTTTTGAGTTTATTCGTTACAAACATACACACAAAAATACTAAAATACAATACTTTCCTCTTTATAATATTCGTGTAGGTAGATACAGTATAATATGACACTCTTAAAAAAAAAACTGAAACATACAAAGTGCGGTGTGCGTCTCAACGTTGCACCAAATGGGAGTCCAACTCAGCATGTGTCAGGCAAATATACCTGACGCTGATATTCTGCTGGATCCGGCCTGCAGTGACATACGGACATCGAGTAGGGGGCCAATATGTCTACTAATTTACAAACGTGTCAAGAAAGTTTTTTTTTTTTTAAAACGTTGCCCCACACTAGGAATTTCTTCCTGCATCGTGGGTGCGTTTACAAACATAGAAACTCACATACACTAACACCCAGACCCGGAACAACTACTTGCAGATCATACAAATATTTGTTCCGTGCGGGGATCGAACCCGCGACACGTTGCGCAGCCGTCCATCGCTCAGCCACTGCGCCAACCGTGACGTCAAATTTTGTATGGCATATCTGTCAAAAACTGATCATTGTGAGACCACTGACACGTTTATAAATTAGTAGACTTGGCCCCCAGTTAAATGGCTTTTCAGACACTCCAACTACAGATTTATTATAATTATTATGTATATACCTAGATATAGATTCACAGAATGTATATATATATATAGAAATAAAATTATAAATCAACATTTCAACGTAAACACTTGTGTTATGTTGTTGTTATTTGTCTGGTGTTATCCTGCTTGTAGATAGGTACTTACTATTTATAAATGTACTTTTGTGTGGCTAAATTCTATTTCTACAACTATAGCTAATATTTATTTTTATAACTTATAACTTGAAAATTCGCACCCCAGAGCCACAAGATACAAGCGACGCTCTAAGGGGTATTCGACCCAAAAATGCGGATAAAAGTCAATGTTTATGTTATGGACCAAGTAATAAATACGGGCATTTTTCATAATGCCCGCGCATTATGAATAATGACAAGCTACTTAGGACAAAATAATTAATTATAATTTGAACTTCCTTATTATCACATTGCCTCGTCATTATGAATATTGCCGTGTGGTCTTTGGGCAATCTAATAATACACAGGTATTTAATTATGGTAAAGTCATCATAGGTCAGAGTGTTTATGGATGGAAATATTTTATTTGATTTTAAATATTGTTTCTACGTTTGAAGTCAAAATAATAGTAATAAAACCTGATTTTAATTATGCTGCCCCAAAGGTGAACTGATAAGTGATTAGCATAATAAAAAATGCCCGGTCGATTTGATTATTTCAATAGATGTCATCATACCTACTGCCCTCTCATATTGGGCATTTTTCAAACTGCTCGGGCATTTGTTTTAATGCCCTAATAATCACTTGGTCCATAACATAGGCTTGCGGTAGTCCGAAGAGTATAATAATATGGGAGGGGGTAGTCGTTATCTTAGTACCTTGCAGCGAATACGTGAATAAATAAATAGGTACTAATAAGTGAACGATTTTGAAGTCCTGCTTTTAGAACTACCTATGTGGTGAAGTTAAGAGTGGATTAAAGAACCATTTTTATGATGGATACTATTTAACCAGGTATGTACTTTATGTAGGTATTACTACTCACTAACTTAACTGTCCCGTTGGTCTCGTGGTCGCAAGCGCGACTGCTGAGTGTGGGTCCTGGGTTCGATTCCCGGGTCGGGCAAAGTGTTATTGAGTTTTTCAATTTGGAAATTCGTAGTAACAGCCCGGAGTTTGGAAGTTGGCGGTGTGATACCCCCGTGCCTCGGAAAGCACGTTAAGCCGTTGGTCCTTCGCCTGATCTCTCTCCGGTCGTGTCGGATTGCCGTCCCATCGGACTATGAGAGTGAGGGAAGAGAGAGTGCACCTGTGTCTGCGCACACACTTGTGCACTATAATATCTCCCGCGCCGAAGGCTAGTCTCCGTTGAGATTGGCCGCCGTGGCCGAAAAAAACGGTCAGGAGGATTATTACCTACTCAATTATTTCAAAATAATATGAGTATATTATTATAAACCGCAAATCAAATTAATGACATTTTGGGTCAAAATATATAGGTTTATATCTACATTAGAGTTTTCGATGAGTTTCCCTATACCTATGTTTTTTTTTTCGTAAGTTGATTCTAACTAAGCATCCTACTTTTAGAATAAGTTAAGATTGGGTGCCTATTGTATTTTTTTTTAAATATTCTTTGTCGATGTCATTGTACAAAAGTAAAGTAATTATGCGTTTCAATGGTGCCGATTCTCCTGTCATAAAATTCTCTAAACTAAACTAAAAATCACTAAAATTTAGTTTAGTCCTGTCAAACGATCAAACTCATTCTGAAATAGACTTTAAATGACACAACTTAACTATAATTTAGTTTGACAGCACTAAGATGGCACTGAGATTAGTTTAGTGAAAATGCTATTCTGAATTTGACGATTGAAACTAAAATTTTGTCCTATATTTAAAATCCTCTAACTAAATCTGACTATATTTAATCGCGATTAAAAATGTGTGGAATAAAATTAGATGTCATGAACTAAAATTCAAACCAACACCTCGACTTCAGTTACAAAAAACAGTACTGTATTTTTTTATTTTCTTTTGCTTATATCTCGAAAACGGTGTGTCCTATCGCAAAAATAATGAAAATTTCGACCCCTAATTCTCAATATAATGGTAATTATTTTTTTTTTTTTTTTCGTTATTTTCTATACAAAAACTGAAAAATTCCATTAAAAACACGTCGAGGCTGGCGTGCATGCGCGCCTCTGGCTCTAAAAACACGGGGTAGGGAAAACAAGTACCAAGTGGAGGCGCGCGGTTGTCAAATTCGATTTTAGTTGTGTCAAAATAAGTTTTAAATTTAGAGAATTTATTTGGCAGAATAGCTCCAAGATTCCCATAGTCAAAAGTAAGGAATTTTAGTGATAGTTTACAAGAGAATCGGCACCATTATCAACTTTTTGTTCTTTGAGATGGTTCTGATGTCAGAGTTAAGACACGAGAATGTTTATAATAGGTCATAACTATAGGTATACTATGGTCAAAACTAGTACCTACAGAAAGAGAATTTTCAAAGGAGTGGGATTTTGTTGGAGAATGCGAAGTTTTGATAAACAAGGCACTTGCTGCCACAGTTGCTGCAACAGGACTGAACATGTTTTAATAAAGAAAAATCGTGATTGGTTGCAAGGCTCACGGGAAATACCTGTCCACTTTTCAGGAAAACCGGATTTGGCAACAGTAATGACGGGAGTTCACGGGAGAAGTCGAAGATTCTTTGTTGAGAAACCGCAAGTTTCTTCAGAAATTCTTGGGATTGATCTTAGGTTGATAGAGATTTTTGTTGCAATATTAAAAGTGATTTCCAGTGGGCATCAAATTGATATTGATTTTTATTTTTTATTTTGCCTCGATACAGCAACAGCATTTTTATATGTACAGTTGTACGCCTGGCATCCCATGACGCCTATGGTGCACAAGGTACTGATTCACGGTCCTGTTATGGTTCAACATACCCTGTTACCTATCAGAACCTTGTTGGAAGAAGCAGGTGAAGCGCGAAATAAACAGTTTTTCTCGAGAGCAATGTAACCAGGACGTTCTGAACAGGTTGCTTCTAACATCAGATCCCTTAATGAGTAGCATAAGGCCGAAACTACCGAAAGATCAAGGCCATTTAGCGCAGCAGTCATCGAAATGTTATTGCCGAGTGAAGTTCCTCAACTTGCCATGCCTCTATCAAATGAAGAAGTTGAAATTACCGAGGATGAAACGAATAATTCTATCGATGAAGACGAGTGGGACTCGCCCTCTGAGTAATTATAGCCTAGAAATAGACAACACTATTTAAAAAAAAGAAGTTTTATTGTACTTCCTCCTGAAGAAATACCTTAAATACGTTTCAATCTTTGCCATATTCCAAACCCAATTAGTAAATAGAAAAAATACTATATTATTACTGTTTTGAACTTCTATGTCATTTAAAACCGCAAAATAATTTTGTCCGTATTTTGGAGTCAAACACCCCTATGTGCGACGCTTAGTTTGTGGCTCACCGACTAATTGTGTCACATTATATTGTCCTTTTTGATGAATAATCTTCATAATTATTTTAGCTCCATTGCTGTATTTCGCTGCGGTGTCGACTTTCTTCTGGTTGAATGTTATGTCTTTTGACGTTTGGTGGTCATTCAGGTAGGTACCTATTTGAAGTTTAATTAATATCACTAATCAACGGTACAAGAATCTCATGGCGCGTGGCCGAAGTCAAAAAACTATTTCTATTCTACAATTTCACCAAAGGCATGGAATTAGCATGACAAAAGGTTACCAGGACCTGAACGAAATTAAAAAGGAGGCCAGGAATTCAGGTGCCAAAATATCCTTTTCATTTTAGTTATTGGTGCCGATTCTGTGGTTCACAAAAAGTTCAGTGCATCTTTTTCTTTCTATTTCATTAAGAAAAGGACAGAAGATAAAGGAGATGTTACATTTTGGCCATAAAGTTTACGCTAATGAAAAAAAAGGAAAAAATTCCATGAATTGAGGAAAAATATTCTTTCCTGAATATTCCCCTGATTTCTTTGGCACAAAAAATAATAGTTTATCAAATTATTGCCATATTCTATTGATCATGGCGTCGACTTACTTGAACGATGCTTTCGTCCAGAAGTCATGTTATTATGTTATTATGTTTAAATGTAACAACATTTAAACATAATAAAATCACGTAGACGTTATTTAAATAAATACGAAAGGCATGTATTTCTGTGCTATTAAGATAAGACCTTAAAAAAAACTTTTTTGATGAATTATAAAGTGTGATTCATTATTAAAAAAAAAAAAAAAACAAACATATTGTCTTTATTTGTATTTGACATCACATCTTTGACAGTTCTAGATGTTACGGACGATAAATAGGTACTTTAGTAACAGCCACGGTAAGAGTCTGTGTGGGGATTATATAATGTATTAACAGTAAAGGCCGCGGTAACAGTGTTGAGGATCTGTTATTTTATGTAACAAGTACCTATGGTTTATTGTTAGGAACAATTGTTATCTGTTATTTTTTTATATCTGTTATTTCTATATGTTACGAGACATACCTCACCCCTATTTTTTTAATGTAAAAGTCATATGTCCAACTAATCTGTCATGACTGGCTGTCGATGGTCGTTTAACGTCAAACATTTTCAGTTTATAATTAGTGCCTAAAAAATATCAGATATTATGAAAAAAACATGCCTTTATTGTATTCAAGGGTTCGTTTTCCAGGTTTTATAAAGTGTACATGTTATGGCCGGAGTCCCATTGAAAAATGAAACGTCTCTTTTAGTTTAGTCCTGTCAAACTGTCACTACTCCATAAAAGATTAGACGCGACTATAAACTTGCCTAATAAATTACGTCAATTTATGTCAAGCGCTGATTAATTTGACAGGACTAAACTAAAATTTATCTTCTGTCCTTTTCACTTTTCAATATGTACTGAACTTAAATTTAGTTTAGTTTGTGAACAACAGAATCGGCACCATTATGTCTGTTTATTCGCCGGGACGTAACTTGGCAAGGTTTTGGCGTATTGGGGTGTAGGTTAGCGCATGTACACAGCATTGTATAGGATTTCCGTACAATGCGAAGTCAGCATAAGTATAGGTACCTACTTACTGGAAATAAATAAATATATGACGGCGTCAGCGATGGCTGAGCGATAGTGCCGTCATCATCTCGATTCGATGGTACGGACTCCATAGTGCAGGTTTTACAATAAAACACGATGATACAGCAAATCAGTTAGTATTGCACTTTCAGCACAATCATCACAGATTCACAGCAGGTACAATACTAATAATGTTCACGCACTACTTTCCACGTTTGGGCAAACCGACAGTTTCGCATAAGAGAAGTGGAGGTCTGCATCCGTTCGTTGCCCTCACAACACTGACTGGTCGCTCCGCCACTTCCTCTGTCCACGTGACGCCCCACTCAGCGCGTCGTCACGGCGTTATCGCTCAACTTTTATAATCTACGAAATATATTTATTTATTTAATTTATTTATACTGAAAATGTATATCTTGATGTGTAGCCGTGTACACATAGTGCAACAAATTTACACTTTTATTGCATGCATTATTATATGATTATTGGCATTATTTATTTTTGAACATGTTTATGATGAAAATTAAGCGAAAACTTATTCTACGATTCTTGCCAAGTTACGTGTCGGGACGGCTGTAAGTGTAAAAAGTTTTTTTTTATGGTGACTGTGATGTTTCATCTACTAATTACAATTAGCCCTTTCTTAATAACGGTTTACTTTTTCTCTCACAGAGGTAGCAAAAGGCCTGACATTAACCGACGAGGCGATCGTGTGAAGTTCATGTGGTATTGTCTGTATGCCTGTGGGGTTCCGCTCCTGATGACAGCTATAGTCACAACATTGGATGACATAGACCTTTCTAATTTGAATATTACCAAACCACCCTTCGACGACTGCTTCGTTTTTGGTATGTAAACCTACTTGATTAATAATAGTCTTACATTCCTCTACGTTGGCATAAGGCGCGAGAGACGTTTATGGATTTGAGGGGCTGAAGCAGATGAAGTGGTCCCCGAGTAGTCTCGCCTATTGCGGGGTGCACCGCGCAAAACTCGCCGATACTTGACGTCCATTTTTCGGAAGCGTAATGATAAAAGGTACAACCTATTTTGTACAAGTAATAGTGTAAATTCATCTTCGTCGGTAACGATCGGTTGGTCTAGTGGTAATCGTAGAGATACGGGTATCGAGTTCGGAACCCAGTTGCGTTATTATGTAAAAAAAAAACTTTTATTTTTTCATTTAATTTTCTTCACATTAGAAAGAGACTTCGGAAATTGTTTTTCACCAGTAAGTTTGTAATAAGTTTATACATATTCATAATTTTTCTAAGTACCTACCCACTTATCTATGGCACACCTACCTAAACATCGTCCACGCATCTCAGTGTAGCAGGCGAGCGAACCAATTACTGTTATCTGTCCTGCCGAGAACCAATCACCGCGCTTGCCGGATTACAACGCGTTACGCGAGCGCAGCTCATAGGCATATTGTGTGTTATTTCGTTCGAATACTGTGCGTATGTGTTCGAATGTTCGGAGCAGAATTTTTCGTAGATAGGTAGGTAACTAGGTAGGTGTGCCGTAGATAAGTCTACCTGTATGAAGCCGGGATGCGCAGAGCTAGTTTGGTATGTAGGTACCTACATATAGTATGTACTTTTTACCTACTAACTTACTGGTGAAAACCAATTTCTGAAGCTTTACCTGCTTCTGAACTGTTCGCCAAATATCTCACTGCAAAGTAGAAAAAAAAAAGAAAAATGGAAAACAAAATATGAAAAAACAAAATTAAATTACATAGGTAATTCCAATGATATTATATTAAACAGATTTGTTGTGAGTGCGCAATCGTGAAGACTCGAAAACGTCCTAATTGGGACGTATTGACTTTAGTCTACGACACGCATGGCGACAAGTAGGTACCTAATACGCTTAGTTGAAGCAGCTGCACTAGCTGTCTCTTGTTTTCTTGTTGTTTTATCAAGCCATCTCTTTTTCTATCATTTTTACTTGTAGTGAAATTTAAAATGAATGAAAAGTGGGATGTGTGCTGCCGCTGCTGCGCGGAACACTTTTTTCGGTTGTTTTGTGAGTGTATAACATATCTGTTAATATAATATACTAGCTGTGGCCCGCGGTTTCACCCGCGTGGGTCTCGATCCCGTGGGAATATAAAGATAAAACGTATCCTATGTCCTATTCCAGGTCATAGTCTACCCGTGTGCCCATCCTCTCCTCTTTAGAGTTATAGGGAACGTCGCGGTGACGGCGGCGCGGCGCCGTCGTCGAACGATTCGCGTATTGCATTTGTATACTCGTGATAACTTCGAAATTAAATGTCCGATTCGAATGAATTAAAAAGTATTTTACTAAAACTATTTATTTAAATAAGAATTATTATTATGTTGATAAAACTCCTTCGCAAATAATGCATTAATTTCGAACAAATTTGATTACCATAAAAAAGGTTATAGTGAGTCAATCTTAAAAGATAGACATGCTGTCGCGGAGTTTTTTTTAGAACTTTTCCATAATACATGATATTTGCGTAACTTAAACCGTTTACGCAGCGCACGCAACGGAAACTCTCAAAAAGGCATAATTTATCCCGTTTTGCAACATTTTTCATTTATGCACCGCTCCTATTGGTCATAGCATGTTATATAACCTTCCTCGATAAATGGACTATCCAACACAAAAATATTTTTTTCAATTCCTACCAGTAGTTCCTGAGATTAGCGCGTTCAAACAAACAAACATCATCAATATTTTAGGTAATTTTTTTTCACCTTGGGTTACATTATTGGAGTTTTAGTAAGGATCCCTAATCTTTTCTAGAAATAAATATAGCCTATGTTACTCAGGGTGAATGTAGCTTTCGAAATCGGTGCAGTAGTATTTGAGTTTATTCATTACAAATATACACACAAAAAAAAACAACCGACTTCTAAAAAAACACTAAAAACTTGAAAAATAACTTTAATTTCGGAAGTCGGTGTCTTTGCTTTTCAATTTTTGTTTTTTGCCACCGACTTCCGAAATTAAAGTTATTTTTCAAGTTTTTAGTGTTTTTTTAGAGGTCGGTTGTTTTTTTTTTTGTAAAAAGTTTTTATTTTTCACTTTTTAGTTGTGGTACCTACCCTACACACATTCGAATACCACTACCTGCTATATAAATAACAGTGACGGAGTCAAACAATATATCGTCTACATACACTAAGTGGGAAAAATACGTAATTATTGAAGCTAACTCAAAAACTACGCAAGCAAAGTTAATAAAATTTATATGGGACCACCTCTGAAGCATGACCTACCAAACAAAAAAAGAATCATCAAAATCGATTCATAATTGACGGAGTAATCGCGTAACATACACACAAAAAAAAAAAAAAAAAAAAAAACATACAGACGAATTGAGAACCTCCTCCTTTTTGAAGAAGTCGGTTAAAAATACAAATCTTTCCTCTTTATAATATTAGTGTAGATGTAGATGTAAAAAAAATACAAATCTTTCCTCTTTATAATATAATATTAGTGTAGATGTAGATGTAAATAAGTTCATGTAAGTGCATTGAATGAAAATTTCATGAAATCGTCTATCTTTTAAGATTGACTCACTATAACCTCTTTTATGGTAATCAAATTTGTTCGAAATTAATGCATTATTTGCGAAGGAGTTTTATCGACATAATAATAATTCTTATTTAAATAAATAGTTTTAAAATCAAGGGTATTTATGTAGCAGTAAAATACTTTTCACCTCAGCACCTAACCTTTCCGTAGCTTCAAATGTATATCCAACTGTGTGGAAAACGTCTAAAGTACTTCCGGTACACAAAAGTGGCCCAAAAAGTGACATTAAGAATTACAGGCCAATGGCAGTTTTATCAATATTCGGTAAAGTGTTTGAATCGGTGCTTTATAAAAAAATATACAACCAGCTGCAACGGTGGTTCGTAGATGAACAGCACGGATTCCTATCAAATCGCTCAACTACGTCTAATTTGCTTAATATAACAACATTACTAGCCGGAAACATCAATTACAAAAAGCAAGTCGATGTGACTTATTTTGACTTCCAAAAAGCTTTTGACAGTGTCGATAACGACATACTTTTAAGCAAATTAGCCATGGCGGGCTTCTCTCCAGCGTTGCTTCAACTCTTCGCAAATTATCTACACGAACGCAAGCAATATGTCACATATAAATATGCCAATTCTGAGTGCTACGCGGTCACTTCTGGCATTGGGCAGGGCACAAATCTCGGGCCCCTTCTTTTTCTTATAGTGATTAACGATTTACCCGCACGAGTTAGACACTCCACAGTCTTGATGTATGCCGACGATGTTAAACTGGTTCTTCCCATTGTCAACTCCAGCGATACAGCTGCATTACAACTCGATATCGATAGCATACACACTTGGAGTGCTGCTAATAACCTCAACCTCAATATTGGTAAATGTGCGATAATGACCTTCTCAAAAGCCGCTCAGCCCATACACAATACCTACACTTTAAACAACGAGCCCCTGAAGCGAGTTTCCACCATGCGCGATTTGGGTGCAAATTTTGATTCTCACCTCACGTTTAATCAACAAAGAATACAAACATGCAACAAGTCCCGCAAAGACTTAGGTTTTGTTTTGCGTCAGGCAAATTTTTTTAATAATCGACAGACCATCATCTTGTTATACAATTCATACATCCGCAGTTTGCTAGAAACCAACAGTGTAATCTGGAACCCTCACGAAAAAAAAAATACTTTGGCTCTTGAAAGGATACAAAAGTCGTTTGTCCGCTACCTTTACTTAAAAATTTATGGCTATTACCCTTATATGTACCCAACACCATTCATACTGGGTATGGTGAATTACCAGAGCTTAGAAGTAAGGAGAGATATTGCAACCGTCAAATATTTCTTCCGTCTAGTCCGAGGTTCCCACTTCAATTCTTCTCAGGTATTGAAAAAAGGGGACGTTGTCGTACGTCCCCTTTTTTCAATACCTCAAGCCAGTTCCGTGACCCTTAAAACAAGTTCTTTGTATGTAGCCCTCTCGCATATAAACAACATTTTACTATATGACGAGTCCTTAGATGTTTGCTCTAATACTGAGCTGAGATTCCTGACCACTGCTGCACGATACCTAGAGTCCATAGGTGCACCTAGTACCATCTCATAGCATTAGAGTAACCAAAGCTGCTTTATATTGATATTTGTAAAACTAATAATTTCAATTGAACCCTACAATAATTCCATCCTAATTCTATTTAATTTAATTTTGTATAATTGTTTTTTTTTTTTTTATTTGTATTTAATTATTACTATTTAATTTTGTGTAATTGCGAGTAAATTTAGTTTTGTCTTGTTTTAATTATATAATTGTCTCTTATTTTATTTTATTTTATTTGGGAAAACAAACGGTTACACATTACATAATACAAATAGAAATTTAAAACTAAGGTAGAAATATAAATGTATAACCAACCGCATTTTCCACATAATATAAAAAAGTTAATTATAAACGTAAACGTCGTGCGATTCAAATTACATTGAATAATAGTGAAAAGTAAAACTTAAAAAAAAGAGAAAAAAAAACAAACTTAAACTTATACAAGAAAAAAAAATAAAGAAAGAGGTAAAAGGTAATGATGTTATTTTTATGGTTGTGTGCTGAGTCCTGCTATAACTTTAAGCGCAATACTTTTAAATTTACCAGCAGAAATAGCAAAGAACTCAGTGCTTTGAAATATATCATTATACTGCTTAGTAATGCGCCGTAGGGGTGCTCGCGAGCCTGCGTTTGACCGACAAGAAGTTACAGCAAACAGTGGTCGTGCGCGCACTCCTCGACATATTGTTGTTCTGGGCACTACATAACTTATTCTATTGCTTATATCTATACAGTCGTATGAATTATTACACAAATCAAACAGACACATAGATTCCAACATTATACGTCTAGACTTAAGGTTTTGAAGTTTATACCTATTTAGTAAGTCGCTGTAAGATGCATAAGTACGAAAACAACGGAAATGCATGGCCTTCAAAAATTTGCGCTGAACTTTTTCTATCATGTTAGAATATTTTTCACAGAAGGGATTCCACACCGGAACCGCGTACTCTAACTGAGACCTGACCAAAGTTTTAAACAGATATAAATACGTATCAGGGCGTTTAAATTCCTGAGCCGATCTCATTACAAAGCCGTTCATACGGAAAGTATTGTTAACAATTTTAGTAACATGAGCATCAAGATGGAGTTTGTCATCTAACAAAACACCAAGATCACGAACCATTGTTTCTCTTGCCAGATGTACATTATTCAATGTATATGCATGTTTTATTACCTTTTTGTTTTTAGTAAAACTAATGCAGTGGCATTTGGATATGCTCAATTTCAGTTTATTTTTTACGCAATATGCAGAGAATCTATCTAAATCTTCTTGCAAAAGTAAACAATCGCGTAAATTATTGATTGGTCTAAAAAATTTTAAGTCATCTGCGTATAGTAATAATTTTGAATTTTGAAAAGATGTACCTATATCATTGATAAACATGACGAACAAAAGAGGTCCCAGTATAGAGCCCTGGGGAACACCAGAAGTGACATTTTGGGCCGCAGAATTAAATCCATTTATCACAACTCTTTGAGATCTGTTAGAAACGTAAGAAGAAAACCACCTCAAAAGGTCACCACGTATGCCATTAAAGGCAATTTTACTCAAGAGCAATTGATGGTCCACTTTGTCAAATGCTTTTTGGAAATCCGTGTATATAGTATCAATTTGAATACGAGAGTCCATATTGTTGAATAAATAGTCAACAAAAGTTACCAGGTTAGTGGCAGTTGATCTTCTCTTGACGAATCCATGCTGTTGTGGAATTATAGTATTATGTAGAATAGGGTAAACTTTATCATGAACAAGTCTCTCAAAGAGCTTTGACAAAACTGATAATATCGATATAGGACGATAATTCCCGATGTCCTGTTTAGGTCCCGACTTGTGAACAGGAGTTATATTTGCGAGTTTCCATGCTTGAGGAAAGACCCCTTGTGAAATTGATAAATTGAAAATAATTTGCAATGGCACACACATATTCACGGCGGTCTGTCTAAAAAACACAACTGGCAGACCATCTGGACCCGGGCCCTTTGAACAATCCAATGCCTTAAGTGCACTTAATATTTCATCGACGGTTAACTGAATATTACTGAGGAGAGAACAGGTTTCAGAGTAATCTCCGCACTGCGATGAAATACCATCAATTGATGTTGATGGCTCGTATACTGAATTAAAAAAGTCAGAGAACAGATTACAGATGTCTTCAGGGTTATTGGCTGAATGGTTATTGCAATTCATAATAGAAGGGAAACCTGTAGAGGATTTACGGGAAGAAATGAACGTCCAAAAATGCTTAACATTAGTTCGAAAGTTTTCCGCAAAAGTTAAAGGTTTCCATTATCAAGCCACTGCATAAAAAAGATGACAAAACAAAGATGGATAATTATAGATCTATAGCTCTTATACCGATTATCTCAAAGGTATTTGAGAAAGTCATTTATAATCGTATTTATAATTACTTTGAAAAACATAATATTTTTTGCAAGGAACAAATGGGTTTCAGAAAGACAAATACCATTAATATGGCCATCTACAATTTTCTTGAAAAAATTCATGACAACATGGATAATAGAAAACCAGTAATGGCAATGTATATGGATATGACCAGAGCATTTGACTATGTGGATCATAAAGTATTATTAACTAAGCTATATAGATATGGCATCAGAGGTAACGTGCTTAAGCTCATACAATCTTATTTGGAGGACAGAAAACAAATTACTCAGATAAGTCAAGTGGATATTAAGTCCAAAACTGAAATAGTTTATTCTTCTAGCTCAAGAGTTCTTTGTTACGGTGTTCCGCAAGGTTCTGTGGTGGGGCCTTTGCTGTTCATTTGCTACATTAATGACTTTCCCCTAGTAATCAGGCATCAAATGTCCTTATTTGCCGATGACAGCACAGTTTTATATAACACTGGTAATAATAGAGAAATAGAAGATGACATAAACACTAGTCTTATTACGATTGTTGACTGGCTGAATGATAATAGCCTTAAAATTAACCTCACGAAAACGAAAATTATGAATTTTAAAATTAGACATAAAGTACTATCACACGCTCAAGTAAGCTACAAAGGAGACCAAATACTTGAAACTAATATAACGAAATTTCTTGGACTGCTTATTGATAATGATATGTCATGGAAGAGTCAGGTCGATAATGTATGTGGGAAGCTAAGTAAGTTTTCTTATGCTCTCTATATGCTAGGCAAAATTGCAAATAAGACAGCGCTCCTAACAGCGTATCATGGGTATGTTGCCTCCACTTTGCGATATGGCCTTATATTTTGGGGTAATGCTACTAAAGTTCAGGAGGTATTATTAGCACAGAAAAAATGTATTCGAGCTATATGTAAAATCAAACGAACGGATTCATGCAAGCCACATTTCCAAAACTTAAAAATATTGACTGTACCATCACTTTATGTCTATGAAGCCTGTATCTTTGTAAAAAACAACATGTATTGTGTATTTAAAGCTGTCGAAAGTCAACGACGCTCAAAAAAGTTGCACCCGTTAGGCACAAAAACCAAATTTCTATACAATAGTAAATATGCAATGGCTCCAAAACTTTACAACAAATTGCCTGATGAAATTGTATCAAGCAGTAGCATGAATGAGTTCAAACATAAGCTTTTTAAATTATTAATTAACAAGGCGTATTATTCTGTTAATGAATATCTTAATGACAAATTAAAATAATATTTTTATAATTTTATGTCTGTTTGTTTAAAATGTTACTATTTAATTTATTATTGTATACGAAATTATGACTAAATACTTACTACCTATTTGTTTATGTGCCGTTTTCATTTATTGACATTTTATTTGGCATGAAATTGTGACATGTTATTTTCTTGACTTTATATTTTTATTTTTATTTTATTAATGCGACATTATGATTACCTCAACAAATTTTGTATGCCTTCTGGCGGGACATAGTATGGACCAATATTTCTTTGTAAAACACCTGTATATTATTTTATTTTTTTACCCTATGTTCACAAAATTAATAAATGAATTGAATTGAATTGAATCGAATACCATCTTCTACAGAGGTAATGTACTTTCTGTAACAGTTTGTGCATTCAACTTGGAATCTAGAGCGGTAAATGGAAAACTGCTCGTAGTCAGAAATGTTTTGATACATCTTCCATTTTACCCAAGCTTTGGCCTTATTTTTATAAATATGTATAAGCGATTTTGAGAACCAAACGGGAAATTTTAAAGATTTACAGTTTAACAGTGGAACGTGTCTTTTAATGATGCGGAAAATAATATTATAAAATGTGTTTAAGGTATCATCAATGGTTTGGTTAACTAGAACTTCTTCCCAATTAATCTCTATCTTATTAGCCTATAACATGTATGTTTGGTGTCTTACTACTGTTAGTGCAAGTTAGTGATTAATAAATAAATAAACAATAAACCTCAAACAAGCAGGATTTGCTGTCTACAGACAGTGTGCAAAATTCAATTTTGGTGCGAGCGTGAGACAAAGTAACTTTTTAATTATTTTTTTTCTAAATTCCGAGAACATGTCATGGGTCTACTCACAAAATTCGAAATATTTGAATTTCACTTTGTTCTGTCACTTTTACTTCGATACGAAAAAAGCGAGAGATATAAACAAGTCGATTCGAAGTTCGATTTTAATTTCGATATCTAGTAGCCCCAAAAAAGAAACAAATCATAAAACGTTCGGATACACATACAGGTTTTAAATGTAATAAGTAATTTAACTTTAATTTTTTTATATTGTTCGTTTTACAAATATAGGTACATGTGGTTTGTTTACCATGTGGTTTACGTTTACCATGTTGTATTTTTTACCTTTAGGCAATAATATGGGTTTAAATATGAAATTGCCGTTTAAACGTACTGGCCACTTTGAATGAAAACGAATTAAAATGAATTAATTTGCATCACGGTGTGAGATTCCAGAGTGAAACTTTTTACACAAGATTAGATTTTTGTTTTTGCATTCAGCTTTTACAGTAAAGATAACTACAGTACGACACAACTTAGATGTAGCATAAATGTGAAAATTTGCATTCATTATGTAAATTTTACGGATGTATTTGGTTATATAACTTTACAAGTTATTGCGTTTGCGTAAAGATCATTTTCACCTGAAGCAGTAATAAAGATTGGTGATTTTGAAGGTGCATTCAGGTTGAATTGTGATCGGTTTTACGAATTTTGCCGATGCTACATGTGAGTTGTATCGTACTGTACTTATATTGAAAATTAGAGTAATTTTTGAATACGAGTTCCGACGCGGAACTAACGCAGCGGAAACAGCTCGCAATATCAATGTTGTGTTTGGAGATGATACGGCTAATGGACGCACCGTGCGTTTTTGGTTTAATCGCTTTCGTAGTGGAAACTTCGATTTGAAGAATGAACCCCGAGAAAGTCCAGCCTCTAAGGTAAATAACGATGAATTAGATGCGATGGTAGAAGCCGCTCCATATCAAACTACCAAGGAACTAGCGGCGCGGTTTATGTTAGCTTTAATTGTTGGCTTAAATTTGCATCAATCGGTGAGACAAAAAGCTTGCAAAATAGGTGCCCCATGATTTAACTAATCTGCAGAGAGAACCGCGTGTTGAAGTTTGCCTTACCTACCTTGTTGAACCTGTACAGAAATGAAGGGGTTTCAATACAAAATGCCTTCACTCAGTTTGTTGAGTCCAGGTCCCCAGAGTTCTACCGCAAAGGCATAAATGACCTTCCCAGGAGATGACAGAAATGTGTAGACAATGGAGAAAATACTTTGATTAAATAAATATTTTTTACCTCAGAAAAAAAATGGTTTCCGTTCTTCAGTAAAAAACGGCAAATTCATATTTAAACCCCTAAAATGTTCCTCTAATATCTATCTAATATGTTCTAATATCTCATATGTTCTCGCTGCTGAGGTGAATGAAAAGTTGTATGTGTTACACGAGACCAAAGTTATTTGCATCTCGTGCCTTTGAATCCCTCGCTGTGCTCAGGATTCTAACCTAGAACCACCCGCTACGCTCGTGATTCAATTATAGAATCCTTCGCTTACTCGGGATTCAAAATCAACACTCGCACCAAAAAACAACTTTGCTCTCTTGTTGCACAAATAACAATTTTAATTCATTCGAATCGGACATTTAATTTCGAAGTTATCACGAGTATACAAATGCAATACGCGAACCGTTCGACGACGGCGCCGCGCCGCCGTCACCGCGACGTTCCCTATAACTCTAAAGAGGAGAGGATGGGCACACGGGTAGACTATGACCTGGAATAGGACAAAGGATACGTTTTATCCCTATATTTCCACGGGATCGAGACCCACGCTGGTGAAACCGCGAGGCACAGGTAAGGAATTAGAATTGGAGCTGTTTATGAACTGTAGTTATATTGATATCCTATGTGTAACCGAACATTGGTTAAAAGTCAACCAGTTCATGTTCAGCATTAATAACCTCAGCTCATTCAGCAGAATTAATATGATACGTGGTGGCGTGAAAACCTGTTGTATGTACACAAAGATATATCAAATTTTAAGAAAATGTCCGATTTTCATAGTATAAATACCAGGAACTAACACAATCTTGCTGTACATCGTACTCGTCTCCACAGAGTAGGCAAGTCGTTCATGGGTCAATGTATACGCTTTTACAACAAACTTCCCATTGATATTAGAAATTTACCCATTAAACGATTTAAAGGCTGTATTAAAACCAAACTTTGTAAAAAAGGGTACTATAAAATTGCGGATTATTTAGAAGACAAAAAAGCATGCTGCTCGCTCTGCTAAGCCTTGATAAAACCCTAGAACTTGACATTTTAATTATTATCTAAAATCATTACAATATACCAGTTTTATAAACCTACAAATTGACATTGTTGAATATTTTATACAAAATGACATTATTACTTTGTAAAGTATTATTTTATTTTAATTATTGTGAATGTGAGGACTATGTGGATCATTTTTATTATCTCCTCTTTCTTTAGTTTTAATCTGGCAGTTTGAGTACTTTATGCGGCCTACCCAAATGTCCTTTATTTGGTATTGTACGTCGAGTCGTTGAGCTCCTTAAGCTCTGAGTTGAGCTCCTCGGTTACTGACAAATGCTTGCACTGACTGGACAGGTCCACTCAAATCTGTGTGGTTCTTTCCTCAAAATACCATTTCAGACTCTAATCTACATGGTCCTCATATGGCCTTACCAAGATTATGTCTGGACCTTAAAAGAGACTGCGACCTCTGCGTTTGTTTCGGCCTTTCTTCTCAGAGTAGTCAGATAGGAAACGCCGACCTCATCTAGCTTATTTTATTTTTTTAAATATGACGTGTAAAAGTGATTCTGATATCCTATTTACAGAATAAACAATTTCATTTCATTTCATTACAGCTAGTTAATAAATAATTTCAATATTATTGTATTCGTTTTGTTAACTGACTAATTAGTTGGATTTTAGCATGGCATTGCATCATTTTTAATAATAATAATAATAATAAATTAGTCAGTTGACAAAACTAAGACAATAATATTGATTAATCGTCTTCATCGTTATCGACTACTATTGTCTAGGGATAAAGCAGAACACCTAATCACGTCTTGGTGCCTAGTAAACCACATAAACCAGATCAACCACATAGTGTGTGCGCAACAACCGATTGTTTGACAGTTTTTTTTTCTGGGAAATCGGGAAATGAAATTGCTTTTAGAGGAATTGCTAATGTGGCCGGCTTAGGCCCCCCGATTCGAAGCCAGGTCGTTGTTTCAAGCAAAATATTCACCACATGACAAAATAATATTTTGCTTACGCGACTGTGCATATTTTGAAAATATGCACAGTCGCGTTCACAACGGATCACAAGTGACGTGAGACTGAACAAAAAGTAGTCGGGTAACAAAGGGACGCTTATCACCGCAAGCGCAGGTGAGGGTTCGCGACAGATATACAACATAATTTTTCTTTATGCTAAACCCGAAAAGGGGTCACTGTACTCATAATTTTGAACAACTTTTTCCATAGGACCAACATTGAAATCGCGAAAAAAATATCAGCTGTTTCCTACATTTGTGTTCACATAAATCGACAAAATGTATGGAACAGCTAAATGATAAATGATTTATTTCTGTAAGTAGGTTTGTACACACACTTTTACACGTCAAACACATTTTTTAAACTAGATGAGGTCGGCGTTTCCTATGTGACTTCCTGAGAAGAAAGGCCGAAACAAACTCAGAGGTCACAGTCTCTTTTAAAGTCCAGAATAATCTTGGTCAGATCATGTGAAGACCATGTAGATTGGTGTCTGAAATGGTCTTTTGAGGAAAGAACCACACAGATTGAGTGGACCTGTCCAGTCAGTGCACGCATTTGTCAGTGATCGTGCAGCTCAACTCAGAATTTAAGGAGCTCAACGATTTGACGAACAATACCAAAGATTTCTAAACTTGAAATGTATAATTGAAAAAAAAAGACATTTTGTCTTTAAAATATTATAATAAAACGGTAATTTTTATAATTTTAGCATTCTCTATAGTAGGACGAATTTATCATTTCAAATCTCATTAAACGTAGCCGAGAGTGAGCTAGAAAGAAGATATTTACTTCGAAACGTGTACGGCTCCTTATACAAACATTGTGATTCATAGTATTAAGATCAACAAGTCATTTACAAAATGACCTCCAAAAAAAAAATTCAGAAAATTTGTGAATGTTATTTACTATGTTATGTCTAGTCGCAAACTTTAGGTAAATATAGACGAATTACTTATTCCAAATAACATATTTTTTTAATGTATTTCAAAGTGTTGTCCCGAATTTCGGGACAACACATAGGTTTTTTACGGGAAAAAATTTAGTCCTAAGGAAGTCTCCGTTTCTTGTCTCTGTTCTTCGAAATTTAGGCAAATAGGCACTACCTATTCCTATCACTGGTTATAATAAATATATTTTTGAAATGTGCTCATTAAGCCCTTTCATTTGATACCCAACATGGTACGATTAAACAATTTTTTTTATAGTTCCTTATTTTATGTTCTCTAGAGGGCGCCATTTTTAATTTAATGTGACGTCATAATTATAGCCTATAAGTAACCAGCGGACGATCAAAACGCTTCCAACGATACCTCATTTGTCAAATTGTGATGAGTGGTTTAGAAGATAGGAGGGAGCCGATGAACATACATACATACCGGTCAAAATCATAACCCTCCTTTTTTCTTCGCCGTAGTCGGGTAAAAAGAATAGGTTTTTGTCTTCGTTCGACGATACGGTACGATGTTATTGTAACCGAAATACATTTTTCAGAAAAAATATATCAAAAACGTTGTTTAATGCAAGATTATTCATTATCACAAAAACTGGATTTATTTATTTTTCCTGGGATATTTTTTTTTATCGTTCATGTGTCTGCTACAGTACTACTAGACCAACTCACATTCCTAGGCAGCAGTTGGTCCAAAGCTAGGCAATCTCCTTTGAATTTCGCGGGCTACCCTAGCGCATCCACCTTAACTTAATGATATTCTTATTAATTTTCAGTATCAAGTGTTCAATACTACTCCATTATACCAATAGGGGTAATAATTTTCGTTACTTTCATATTGTTCTTATTGACTGTCTACAACATATGGATGACCAGGCGCGCTGTTCATAAATTTCAAGATTCCGGAAGTAGCAAACAAGACAGAATCAGGTAGGCACCTTTAAGCTAACTGAATAGGTCACTTGACTTTAAATAGGTCACCTCCCCAACATATTTCGCAAACGGATTGGATCCCTGAATCCAAAAATGGTTGTGAAAAACCGACGATATTTTTGAACGACCTTTCCAACGACACCACGTGCAATGCGAATCATGCGATAGACCAGAAAAAAAACATCCCCACAAGACGTAAACGTGTAACCAAAAAAAAAATTTCATGATTTTATTTTAGCATTTTGTCGTGAAAACCCATGCCAAATTACAGCATAGAAAGCCAGACAGACAGACATGACGAAACTTACTATTACAAAAAAAATAAGTAATAAAACCCAACTACGACTAAAAAGGTATAAACAAGACCACACAGACAGACAAATTAAAAATCCGGAGTCACACGTGTTAGGGGCATAAATTGAACGGATTACGTGTGTCATTAAGCCCTTTCATTTGATACCCAACATGGTACGATAAAACAATATTTTTTTTTTAGTTCCTGACTTTATGTCCTCTAGAGGTTGCCATTTTTAATTTAATGTGACGTCACATAGCCTATAACCAGCGGACAATCAAGACGCTTCCAACGATACCTCATTTGTCAAATTGTGATGAGTGCTTTAGAAGATAGGAGGGAACAGATGAACATACATACATACATACCGGTCAAAATCATAACCCTCCTTTTTTCTTCGCCGTAGTCGGGTAAAATCCCTAAAAACGGTGTTGATACTTACTAATAGATCTAGGTATATCATAATCCAGAGTGTTCTGACTATATAGTATTTAAAATGCTGTCATTTGCCGCTTAAAGTTAATAAAATAGTGAGTAGGTATACTTAGTTTATCCATCAGCCTATTTAATTACGAGTTACTTATTCATAGTGACTCGTTCTGATACAAATGACTATGTCGTTACTTTGTTATATTTAGAATATCTTCCTTATGCCTCATATAATAAGTTAAATAAATAATAATTCTATTTTTAGATTCGCCACCTACATAAAGTTATCTGTGGTCATGGGAGTGAGTAACCCAGCCAGCGTGATTTGGTGCCTGGATCTAGTCCTTACTCTTGACATGACATTAGAGCTGGTCATCTTGACTGCTACCTGTAATCTGCTCTTTGGGGTTGCCATATTCTTCTTATTTGTTTTCAATAAGAGAACACTTGTCATGCTGAGAAAAAGGTGAGTTGTATGTAGGTACTGGGGTAGTATTATGAAGTATTAATGCCATCATTATTCCACTGCGAAAACGGGATGGTGCTAGCGGCCTTGTCTAGCTCCATCTCTCTCTCACACTGGAATAATGGTGGCATACTTCATAATACGGCACCTGTTGCAAGGTTGTAAGTCATCATCCGACGTGGGGTAGGTACATACAGTGATCTATATGCGACAAGTGCAGATTTAATAGTTGAGTTCAAAATGTAAAACTCAATTTGCTATGAAATTGTCAAACGTACCTATATCACGTCTAAGGAATCCACACAAAACACGTCTACTCCAACGGTCATCGGTTCTATGGCTCATTGCCACTTCGGCTTGCTTACTATGTGATGTCGATCTCTCAGAGAAATTCCAAGCATAGCCCGAGAATAGAGCTGAATGGCGTGCAATGGGAGAGTTTTTGAGGCTGTGTTATCTTCAAATGACTTCTCCCGCTCTGGGCGGAGCGGAAGGGCGTGTTAGACTTTTACTGACTAAAACCCACCCGTGTTCCTTCAGTTGCCTGTTGCCAAGGTCCCGGTATCCCTTTCGGACTTTCCCGCAACCCTGGCAGGCATCGGTCCTAGCGGACCCCGCCAGTTGTGCTGACATCTCTTTGAGGTGCGCGTGGAACACGACGCGCCATCGACCCGGGCCTGGTCCTTATCAGACGGCGTGCTACCCATCGCTCGCCTTCCGCAAGCTCGCTCCTATGGTGGCCGGGAATCCGCCTGGGAAATGGGAGAGGCCTATGTCCAGTAGTGAACTGCTGTAGGCTGATGATGAAGATATCAACTGCTGTTATCGGTTGACAGATCTGTCAACAGCCAAGCCAGAGACTTGGCTTGGCTGTTGACAGTTCCGTCAACCGTTGATTCTCGTTCCAACAAGTGAGGTGTTTGTCCATCCTTCCCTTGTGCAAGTTTAATAGCAATGTGTTATTTTTAGGTTTAATATATAGGTAGAATGATTCAACCAAAAGTTTGGAGGTACCAGAGTACCAGAAGTGGAACTAGCAAAACAACGAGAGTCGCCACCACTAAAGGCTAAAGGTATTATTTGGTTTAAATAGGTTTTTATTTTTAGTAGGTATCTTATTTATCTTTTTTATAAATTATTTTTACCTTGTAAATGTGAGCCTACCCTACCTGAAACTTTTTGAAAGGCCTACACTATCCTCCCATAACTATTACCTAACACTGTAATTTGTAAATATTGTATAAGCCAATTATTTTTTTAAAGAGTAACCGTGGAGTTTCTTGCCGGCTCTTCTCCATAGGAAACGACCAATTGGAACCGTGCACCTAGCTTCTGACGTTTCATAAGTGCCCATGCTTGTGAAATAAAATATTTTGATTTTGTTTTGTTTTTTTTTTTTTGAAAGGCCAACCAACCCATGAATTGGACCTTTTGAAATATTTCCCTAAAGGATTAAGTGTGCACAAATGCTTGTAAACAATTTATCTATTATGATTTATGAATTTATTAATCCAATAATTATTTACAAAGCTTTTGCAATGATATAGTTATGAATTATACTGTGAGCACAGTATAAAAATCCTTACAGACGACACTTACCCGGCGCCCCGTGCCTCCACCACATGTAGGTAACGCTTTAGGAGCGTTACCTAAATGTGAGGGTGTGTGTGAGGAGGTAATATCAAAGAGTGTGAGGGTATAAGAGGGTTTATTCTAATAGGTAGGTATTTAATTTTATAAAAGACACGTATACTATGCGGAGGCTAAGATAAGACAAACGCTCCCTACTATGCGTCTGCACCAGAAAACATTCAACATGTAGATGTTTCGAAACTTGTCACATGAAACAAATATCATTACTTGTTTTGATGAACTTGCGTTCGCACTGTATGAAACATGAGTAATTCTTAAGATTTGTTGTAAACTGCGTTCGCACTGAACAGAACATGCACAATAGACATGTTTTGTATAGAGATTATGTTACGTTTGCGTTCGCACTGTTGTTTGTTTACGTCAAATTATGTCTCGCAACTTGTCTATTGGTTGATGTTTAGTGTTATCCGAGTATGGTGGTAAACATCCCGTGTATCCCGTTATATCGAAACATAGAGTGGTCCAAAGTAGACACGATGAAGTTTATAGAGCTTTGGCAAGGTTTTCCATGTTTGTGAAATACAAAATGTGTGGACTATAAAAACCGACCAAAGTGTCAAAACAAATCTTACAACATGTTAAGAGATTCATACAGATACATTTTGATACGAAATTGGTTTGTAAAGACATGTGCCGAAACATGTCGAGTGATATGAAACGTCAAACATGCTTCGCGTCAACAAGTTGCGTGACAATGCGAACGCGAGTAGATGTTTTTATGTGAATGTTTCGCCAGTGCAAACGCACGGCAATATATTTGAAACCAAATTGTTGGAACGTTCGAAATTTACGGCTGTCCTCTCGCCAGCCTATAACACATGAGGTTGCGTATCTCATAAAACCTCACAGTACTAAAGTAGCTCACAAAACAATTCATTTTGATTGTTTTTGATGAATGCCTCGATGATAACGTTTCTCTGACCAAAAATGTAGGCACATTCGATACGCAACGCTGTATTTAACTGTACCTATCGATTGGGAGTGAAACTGTGCTTTGGTTGGGAGTAGGTAATTTTAACCACTCAGGTGCACTCAGGAGGCGCCCAGCCTTCAGTTGTTTTGTATTCAACAAATTATTGTGGAGTTGTGTTTTTTTTATTTATTTACACCCATGCTATAAATCCTGTATAAATGTTTCTGAAACAGTTAGCTTATTAAAAAATACATGTTACATGTTGTCATAGTACAACTCATTTAAAAAACATAAAAACCTATAAATTTTTTTTTTTTTTTTTTTCTAGGTTTTTATTTTTATTTGACGGTATATTGAAAAAACCCTTCCTTTCAGTTTACAATAAAATTATATTATAACAAACTAAACAGCACTTATCCATTTTTACAAAGCTAGCTTATCCAACGACATATGTTTTGTAAACAACTCCAATACAAAAGTTAAAACTGATCGTAGTTATAATCTCAAGTGGTCCCATCATCTGTGGTCTCGGCATCAGGTTACAGCAGCATGCGCAAAGCGTCGGCGCAGGCTTGGCAAATGAGATGAGGGGTCTAGTCGCAATCTCGGATCTTGGGAGGAGGAGCTCATGACTAAGTAATAACAGCCGCACGGGTCGATTCATCAGGTTAAGCTTCGCTTGCCGAGGTTGGTCCGTGGATGGGTGACCGAAACTGCCATGTCTCGGAAACGGGAAGTGAAGTGACAACACAAAATGGTTTCGTTTTACGTTTGTTTTCACATTATCGGCAACGGTAAATTATTATAAGTATTATTAATAGCAATAATCTAAATCAGTGAAATAAATATCATTATGGATTAAAAGTATCTAAATCACTTAAATACGTATTCATGTTATAATTATGAAGTAAAACATTTTAGTGCGTTGACCTAATAAAACGAAACGTTCAGGGCGAAACAAAATGTCAACAAAGTGTCAAAATATTGCGAAATTTTTACGATTTTGGATCAGTGGGTCATCTAACCATCTTAGATTTTTTTCTCGTAAACTATTTATCTCCGCAACTTTAAACTTTACGTGGAGGCTTCCAGTAATATGATCTTTCTGTAAAAAAAAATGGACTCACAACTCGACCGTTAAAACTTAGCCGAAGTCACAGAGCACTATTTAGCCGAAGTTCTGCTAAACATTCATGCAAAAGATAATATTTATTCAACTGTGGACTGGAACGCACTCAAATCAGCTGTTATACAGGAAACAAGGAAACGTCAGTTTGACACAACTATGTTTTAGACTTTGACCTGTAGATTATTGCAATTTTTCTATTAAATAAGCTGTAAAAAATTACGTAATGGCTTAAATATTAAAATATATACTTAATTCCATTACCTAGTGTGAATTCCTTGTAAATAAAACCATGTATAACCCAGCGGTGACAGTTAGAAGGATCGATGTTTTGATTCGTATTATAGGCCATCGGAAAGCAATATTAGCGGCTAACCCAGTGAGAAGTTATTCTAGTGGAGATAGAGTGACTATAGGAGATGTCAGCAAGGAGATCAAGAGCCCTAAAAAGGTTGAATATGTGCCTCGGAAATACCGTAAGTGATTACTTTGAAACCTTTGTTTATAACCTCAAAAAACTAGCTTAAACCATGTTTCTGTAGTTACTTAGTAAATCTATACTTAAAAAATGCAAACATTATTATATTCCGTAGCTTTTTTGCATAACGAAAATAATTCCATCAGGAATGGTATGAGTTTTGTCTAAAAAAAGTTAGAGCGCAGTTGAAAAAGTATCAACGCATCTTGGGTATTCAGGTTTTCTTGGATTTACAGCAATATTTTTATAGCTTGAGTACAATAAAAAGTTAAAACTTGAAAAAAGTTGGTCTTCAAAAGTTTTCTTAAGGTTGATGCGCTAGGGTAGCCCGCAAAATTCAAATTTTCTTACGTTTTTTGCAATTTGCAGGTTGTATGTTGATCTAAATATTATTAGCGGCCGTAACAAATATGGATTTACAGAATTATAAACATTAGAATCAGCAATACAACTCTCTAAGTTCATGTAAGTGTATTGAATGAAAATTTCATGAAATCGTCAGTCAATACACTTACATGAACTTATAGATTTTGAAACATAAGAAAATTTGAATTTCGTGTGCTACCCTAGCGCATCAACCTTAAGAAGAAAATATTTTTATGAAAAGGCGACAACGAACTCCTCAATGTTTTAACAAGGACCATAAATATAGGGTCTTATCTCCTTTGAATCTCAAGATTTGTTTTTTGTTTATGTATAAATCTATGCTAAATTCTTTTTTACTTTTTAAATCTTTACAGTACAATTATGTATAAAAAGTACAGAATTTTAAAATACTTACTAAATTTACATTCCTTGCGTCTATCTCAGACCAAATAAAAAACCAAGACAGAGTGCTGCAAACAATAAAGTGAAGCATGCCAAAACTACTCAAACTCAAACTCAAACTCAAAGCATTTATTTCAATTAAACCATTTACAGGCACTTTTGAATTGTCAAGGAGTCAGTCAGTCAGAAATATGAAGCTAGTTGCCCATTCCAAAGCGTAGTAGGTACCTATGGAGAAGAACGGGCAAGAAACTCCATGGACACTCTTTTAAATCAAAATATTGTTACAATATAATGGTTACATTATTCATGTTGAAATTATACATGTGAGAACAATGTAGAAAGCACGTTAAAAGCGTCCGCAATTACAAAATAAGCACAATTCAAAAATTAAAATAAGCCATGGCAGCTAAGAAATGACCAGTCACAACTTTATTCATGTTGAAATTATACATGTGAGAACAATGTAGAAAGCACGTTAAAAGCGTCCGCAATTACAAAATAAGCACAATTCAAAAATTAAAATAAGCCATGGCAGCTAAGAAATGACCAGTCACAACTGACGGCGCCCGTTCACGAACATGACGCATGGATCAGCACCATTCAGCTCAACCATTTTGAAGGGAGCTAAATGATCCAACACATACGCCACCACCAGCGAGACATTTGAGTGAGCATGACATTCCCAGCCGCCAGGGCACATTCAAGTCAATGAAAGACAAAATACCCGGTAAATGGTAGCTCTATAGTACATAGTACTCACACCTGTGCAATTATATAATACAAAGGAGAGATTGAGTTTATACAATGCAAAGATAGTCTTACAATGTTCAGCAGCTCCAACAGCATTTTCGAATGTTAATTAGTTAGTTGTGGTTGTGGAGCAGGACCAGCATTAAGCCAAGCATTTTTATCAGAGATGTAATCCTCCAACTTATAATATGCCTGCCTACATAGTGTGCGTTTTATACAAGTTTTGAATTTCGTCTCATTCAGTTGAAGTATGTGGGGAGGGATTTTATTGTAACATTTTAAACAGTACCCCATGAAAGATGAGTCTACTTTAGCCAGTCTGAAACCTGGTTGAACTAATAAGTCCCTATTTCTAGTACTATAATTATGTCTATCGCCTCTTTTACTAAAAAGATGTAAATTTTTTCTTACGTGCAAGATGTTTTCATATATATATTGACAAGGTACCGTCATGATGTTAATATCCTTAAACAGTTCCCTTAAAGAATCGCGCCTGCGTAGATTATAAATGGCTCTGATCGCTCTTTTCTGCAGAATAAAGATAGACTCGATGTCTGCAGCCCGTCCCCATAGTAAAATACCGTAAGACATTATGCTATGAAAGTAACTAAAATAGACTAGCCTCGCGGTATCTACATCAGTAAATTGACGGATTTTTCTGACAGCATATGCTGCTGAACTCAGCCGTCCTGCAAGAGATGTTAAATGAGGACCCCATTGTAGCCTTGAGTCGAGCGTGATCCCCAGGAAAACAGTTTTATCGACGAATTCTAGTTTCTCTTGATTCAATATAATCTCACAATCCCTACTTTTGACATTTGGCAAAGAAAATTTTATGCACTTAGTCTTTTTTCCATTTAATACTAAATTATTAGCAGTGAACCAATTTTGGACCTGCAGTAGGGCGTTATTTACTTCGTCAAAATTTGTAGCACGTCTACCTACCTTAAAAATTAAGGAAGTATCGTCAGCAAATAACACCATGTGTGGCAGATTTTTTAATAAATGGAGTAGATCATTAATGTACACTAAAAAGAGGAAAGGACCCAAAATCGAGCCTTGTGGAACACCCATTTTTACTTTTAAACCTAGTGAGTTGATACCGTTTATTTGAACTTGCTGTTGTCTATCATTTAAATAAGATTTTACTAAACTGAGCGCAAGTTTACCTAGTCCGTAATGCTCAAGTTTCAAGAGTAAGGTTTCGTGATCGACGCAATCAAATGCCTTGGAGAGGTCACAAAAGATTCCTATGGAGTCTTGGGCTTCTTCCCACGCGTTAAAAATGTGTCTTAATAAGGTTACACCGGCGTCAGTCGTACAACGTCCTTTGGTGAAACCGTACTGTTGGTCGTGAAGGATTTTATTTGTGTTAAAATGATTGAGCATTTGATTCAGCATTACCTTTTCAAACACCTTGCTGAAAACCGGCAGCACGGATACGGGCCTATAATTATTGGAGTCTTTACTGTCCCCGGATTTGAAAAGTGGTATTACCTTACTGTATTTCATTAAATCCGGGAAGACTCCTTGATCCACACACAAATTAAATATTAAGGCTAAGTAAGGCTCTATGGTCTCAATTATGGAGGTACAGACTTTAATGGACATTCCCCAAAGATCCTCAGTCAATTTGATCTTGATTTGCTTAAAAGCTTTTATTACTGTAACGGGGTTAATATGCTTAAAGTTAAAATCAATCAGGCAGGCTGGAACGTTCGCCCTTACTAAATCAAAAGAGAGCGATGGCGAGGAGTTTAAGGTTTCAGTAGTTTTAAGTGGGATACTGGAAAAGAAATGTACAAATTCTTGAGCCACTTCTTTGCAAATGAGACCACCACTTGACGTCTCCAGTGTGTAATCGGAATTATGCTTTTTGCTCCTATTCGTTTCATTATTGATAATTTTCCAAACCGTCTGTATTTTATTGTCCGCTGATTTAACTTTGTTGCTAATGTATAAGGCTTTAGCTGCCTTACAAGTGCTCTTAAAAGTTCTAGAATAAGTAGCAACATACTTATTAAAACTTCCCGTGTTAATATAAGGCTTAAGGCCATACAGTTCGAAAAGTCTTTCCCTACTTTTCCTGAGTCCTTTAGTTGCCCAATCACTAAATAAAAACTTAGGGCTGATAGTTGTAGTGCTTTTCTTAAAAGTATTATTGAACTCGGTTTGGACTACCGAAAAGAATTCTTTATACAGAATATTGACATTGTTTATTGAAAGGTCCTGATTACTTAATTTACAAACTAAAGTGCTATTAAATTTATTTAAATTAACAGCGGTAACTGGTCTGAATTGTATCTGCACTTTTTTTATGGGTAAGTTGGATTCAAAAGTTACTGTTTGCCCACTGTGATCAGAAGGGAGATAATTAACGATGGCTTTATCTAAATAGTCGCAGGAACAAAACACATTATCAATACATGTAGCAGTAGTCGTAGTTATTCGGGTTGGCTCTACAAACACATTTGACAAGTTGAAGGATTTAAACAAATTTAATAATCTACTGGTATTAGAATTATTTTCTAAAATGTTAATATTAAAGTCCCCGCAGATAATTACCGATTTATTCCCAGTTGCAAGTTTTGACAAAACATCTTCCATTACTGACTCAAATAAAGAGTAGTTTTGATAATTTGGGGGTCTGTAAACGCACACTATAACATGCTTATCTAGCTCAACACAAGACAGCTCAATGCTATGTTCAACCGATAGTTCAACTATGTCGTTACGGGTTTTTGATTTAATACAACTTTTAATTAAGATTAGTGAACCACCACGCAGCATTGATTTTCGGTTAAAACAACTGGCCACACTATAATTTTCATAATTAATTAACATTTCATAGTCTTTTAACCAATGCTCAGTTAAACAAATAATGTCAAACATTGTTTTTTCTAAAAACAATTCAATTTCCAATTGTTTGGAAGAAAAACCTTGAATATTTTGATGAAATAATTTCAAGGATTTCTGCTTAGCCCCTTTTGTGCAGTTACCTTTGTTAGTGCTAGAAAATACCTTTTTGTTATTAAGTGCAACTATACTGCTATTGGTACCTTCTGTTGTCTTACAAACTAGTTTAAATTACTAATTTGAAACACCTTATCATTAGTACTATTACTAATTGTGGTGCTAATTAAACATGACTTCGACATACTAATTATGTCTGGGTTAATATTAAAAGCTAATAGCCTAGCTATTTGACGTCTAAAACTAATGGGCAGATACACCACCACTCTGTGCATACATGCTCAAACGCACACATTTACAACCATTTACAATCAAACTACACCAAAATATGTGCACACATGTTTACGAAACCGGCCTCACGTCACTGTTGACAGCGCTCAGTCTTGGTTTTTCATTTGGTCTGAGGCGTCTATCAATAAAATATGTATGTTTACAGTGACAATAGAAGATGCGGAAATTAAGAGTTTATCACAGAGTACACTTAGGAATCTAAGATGGATGATGCAGAAGGATTTACTGGGCCAGGATATGTTCTTACTTGGCAGGCCTGGACCAAGCAGGTATGATTTTACATTATATTTAGATAAGTTCAGTTTATTTATTATTAATTATCACAATTACAGGTCATTCATACAATGTCTTTCCATAGTATTTAAGTACCTATATAAAATCACAATCATCATACACAAACATAAACAAATCAAAGTTTGATCACAAATAAAATAATTGAATACACATAAGCATGAAAAAAAAAATTTACAAGAGAAAATCCCTTCTTAAACCATTCTTCCTGGTCATATGAAGCTTGGTTAGTTATCCATCATTTGAGTTTAGTTTTATGTATATTATTATTTATTAACTTAAACAGCCCTAGGATATTGTTGCAATGATCTTTATTACGGTTCATATCTATAATCTATACATATTATAAAGTAAAGTCACTTTTCGTGTTTGTCTGTATGTCCACAAAGTTCTTCTAAACCACACAACAGATTTTGATGAGGTTTTGACCGTCATTTAGAGAATTTATTCCGGAAGGTTTTTATTTTTATTTCGGATCTTATAGTTCATTTGGTTAGTATACACATGCATTAGAAACTATTGTTAGTTCTTAAACAATACAAACTATTAATTACTACGCCTAAGTGGCGTGTAGGCGTATCCGTATGTCCCAGTTAGGCTGAGCATGTAGGCTGTACCACCTATCATCTATAGTTTTCAGGATGCTATTGATTATTACGTTACTATTAAGTTACATATAACTAAATCTCAATGTTTTGCCAAGTCGTGAAAACTGTGAGAATCAGGGGCGGTTCGTTAGTTGTAAATATAGGAGAAGAAGATGAACACAAGTACCACAACATACATAAATATTAGGCACATTAAGTTACACAATCTCATTCACATGTGTTGATAATGATTTCCTATCTTTATACCATGATATGAGTGAGGACTTTGGACTTTGCATTGATGAAAGTGTAATACAATGTTTGCCAAACATTTTATTACTGCAATACTGCTATGTGACATGTTTTACTAATGAGGAACAACAAGAATCTGAATAGGAATCTCTAATTGAGTAATTGGTATACAATGAATGAGGATTCATTAATATTAATATTACAATATTACTAACTCGAAAAGCACCTTAAGCCGTTGGTCCCGGCGGTCATTCTTGGATCTTTGTCAGTCGTTACGGGTCTTCAGAAGTCCGAAAAGCTGACAACCAGTCTTACCAAGGGGTATCGTATTACCCAGTAACTGGGTTGTGGAGGTCAGGTAGGCAGTCGCTCCACGTAAAATACTGGTATTCAACTGCATCCGGTGAGACTGGAAGCCAACCCCAACATAGTTGGCAAAAGTCTAGGCAGATGATGATCAATATTACGACGTGTGTGTGCGTGTGTGTGTGTGTGTGTATGTGAATGTGGTAGGTATTTATGTTATTTTATATTTATTACGTTATCTATGTGTGCATTTATTGTAAATTGTATGTGGATTATTATTATCTGCAATAAAAAGATTTCATTTCATATTTTTCATTTCATTACTCATTACAGAGAAAATTTCTAGCACTTAAGATCTAGTAATTTGATGTACCAACTAACCGTCCATACCATACCGTCCGTACTTCCCCTTTGCAAAGGTTTTTGTTACTCTCCTGTACATAACGTAACATCATGCCTGTATTCCCCGCAAGGTTAAGCAGAGGTGTACCCATAGTACGTATATTTCGCCATTTATGTTTAAGTCCCATGTAATAGGGGCGAGCCTATTCCTCAACCGGACACAAATCCAGACCCCAGGCTACTACTGAGAAATTCCTAATGGAAAACCCTAATATCGCTTTGCTCGACCTGGGAATCGAACCCAGCACCTCATGCTCAGTAGTACTGCATGTGACCACTAGACCAACGAGACATGTACCATATTAGGTTTATTTTGTAAAATCGAAGTTTGTAGAGGAGCTCGTGGCTAAGTAGTAACAGCCGCACGGGTCTATCCATCAGGTGAAGCTACGCTTGCCGGGGTTGGTCCGTGGATGGGTGACCATCTGTACATACCGAGACTCCTCCGTGCCTCGGAAAGCACGTTAAGCCGTTAGTCCCGGCTGTCAAACGTGGATCTTTGACAGTCGTTACGGGTCTTCAGAAGTCCGAAAAGCTGACAACCAGTCTTACCAAGGGGTATCGTATTACCTAGTTACTGGGTTGTGGAGGTCAGATAGGCAGTCGCTCCATGTAAAATACTGGTATTCAGCTGCATCCGGTTAGACTGGAAGCCAACCCCGACATAGTTGAGAAAAGGCTAGGCAGATTGAATCGAAGTTTGTAGACTTCTTAAACTATAAGCAGTTAATTGCTAATTTCAATTATATTTATTTATTTAAACTTATTTGCACTAAAAAGAAAAGGTACAAAGCCGGACTTAATGCTTTAGGCATTCCAATAACCTATCTAACTTTCTTTTAGGAGGAAAGTGGCTCTTCAGTACCTAGAGCTGACACAGAGGGAGTTGGAGTATGTGGCTCTTTCAAGAGACACCACAGAGGCTGACCTCAAACAGAGGAGAGAGATCCAGAGCTCCACTGCCACGTATTTTGACCAGGTAACCTCCTTTTTTTCATGCTATAATAATCTCAAACCTGAAAGTGGGAACTGTTCATTGTGCTGTTCTTTGTGAAGTTGGGCATCATTATCATTCTCAGCTAAACTTCACCTATTAAATGATAAAGTATTTTATTTCTGTAAGTAGGTTTGTACAAACACTTTAACATGTCTATCATATTTTAAAAACTAGATCAGAGGCCCTAGACGAAGTGACATTTATCAGCGATAATGATGATGGAAAGGGCAAAAATGTATAGGACAGACATAAGCTATCGAAAAGGTTTTGTCAATCCTGTAAAGTCGTTGTAGAAATACGAAACGCTTTCGAAGCGATTGTCACTTGTCTAGGTCCTCGTTAGGTAGGTCGGCGTTTCCTATCTGATTACATAGACATAATTATGTTTGTCGATGATAATGTCCACGCTCCATTAATATCCAAGGAGAATGAAACGGTGTGGCTTCATGTGATCAACAATATGGATAGAACTGTTAGTTTGCCAGTCTCATCCAGGGTCCACCCATAATGGTAACAGTGTTGGCCCAGCAACCATACCGGCTGACTCATATTCGTATTTCCATTTCTTAACCCGCCACTCGGTCACAGCCTAAGGCGTTTCGCAGATATATTTATTTAATTTGCCATGTAAATGCAGCTTTTCATACGAATATAAACCTTGTTCTTATGATCGTAATGTTCATTTTTGTATAAGCGAATGTGAACGAGCGTACTTACGAATATGAACGTTAGTTTAATGTATATAATGTTCATATTCGCATGAAACAACTAACAAAGTAAAGTCAAAGTGAGGTCTGTGTAAATCTTTCCCAGTACCCTTAGTCAATTGGAGTTGGGAAATACCATTAATAAAAACGTCTCTCCCACAGAGTGCTGTCCGCGCAGCAATAGAAGGTCGAGTGCTCGTGCTAGAAGGAATAGAGAAGGCGGAACGTAATGTGTTGCCAGTGCTAAATAATTTGCTGGAAAACAGGGAGATGCACTTAGAAGATGGACGGTTTTTGGTTCCGGCTGCTAGATATGATAAATTGTTAGAGGTAATTTTTTTTTTTTTTTTTTCAATTATTAATCAATCCATGCTTCCCCTGATGGAAATGCTCATGCTTAGCAGTAGCGTTTGAGACCAACGAGTCAGTTTATAAAAATGCCCTGATGCTGTTAAAGTAATAACGTCAAAAAAAGTTTCCTTTTGGTAATTTCTAACTAAAATGGATATTTTAAAGTAATAAAATTATAGTAATTTAGTTACTGGTTTAAGTATTTTAGTTATTTTACAGTAATTTTTAGAAATATTATTTTTAAACATGATTAAGTTTCGATAATCTCCATCTTCTCAGGAACACGGTGCCGAAGAAGTATCAAGATGGCGTTTAGTGCGGGTCGACGAAAATTTCCGTGTGATAGCACTGGGCCTGCCTGTGCCCAGGTACAGCGGGCAGCCCCTCGACCCGCCGCTGCGGTCCCGGTTCCAAGCAAGAGATGTCGCCACCGTCGGCTACTCGGTGAGTTTAAGCATATAGGGTGAATAACACTGGTTCTGCCAGTACCTGGGTATAGCAGGCAACCACTCGACCCACCACTGCGGCCCCGGTTCCAAGCAAGAGCTGTCGCCACTGTTGGCTACTCGGTGAGTTTAAGCATATAGTGTGAATAGCACTGGTTCTGCCAGTACCCTAAAAATGGGAGGAAATAGTTTAAGGAAAATAGTTTTACGGCTCTATATAGTTCACACGGAAATCAAAACAAAACAACAATAAAGTACTTAGTTCTGAATTCAAATTATTATACACGATAAATCTAATAATTAATGGACATGGAAATTAGCATTCGTTTGATTTTCGGTTTTGCGATGATGCGATGATTCCCGAGGGACATTAAGATAATAGTTGTACCTACACTGTGGAAAAATCTATGAACACATAAGACAAGAACACGTTTGTTGTACCTAAAAATAAGTATTTGTTTGGTATTACAAAGTGCTCAAACAAAGATGAAAGAACGCATTTGTTAAACCAGTAAATAGGTCACAATAAAATGAAATAAACGAATTTCACGATGAAGTAATAAGAATGCCGTATTAAACCATCGTAGTAAACCAGTACTAGGTACTATAAAGTTTCATTTGTAAGTTATTTGCAAGCTGGCATTCTTTTTAGAGCCGCGCATTCAAGCAGCCAAGTCTTAGGAATCGTATAGATAGCACTTTTGCTACATAAAAAAAAAGACTAAAGTTTTTTTTCAGTAAAAAATTGATTTTCTTGTATAGATAGTGCCATTAAGCGAAGACGCGCCCAACTCCGTACTAAAGTACAGAAATCGCGGAGTGGAGTGCGTCTTCATCGATGGCACTATCTGTACTATGTTATCCGGTATGTTATAGTAGTAGAAACAAATGACAAAAAAAAAATTGCCGATTACTTTTTTATTTTTGTGTCAAATTTCAAGCTTTTATACGAGGTTTGTGATAATAAACTCTCAGTTCTACTAGCCGGAGTGGACTCTAGTTTCTTGGGCAGCTCAGGCATGAAGATATGTACTTGTCGCTTAGGATTCTTACTCACATCCGGTATCAGCTTCTTATTCAACATTTCCGCGTATTGTTTCTCGACGGCGTTCTTTTCATTGATCACTTTGAGCCGCGTCTCCGAGACGTTCGTTCGTATGTCTCTGGACTTTGTTTTGTTATGGTTGTCTTTTATTTTGGCGCTCGTCTCGTGCCGTGGCGTGCTCTTGGAGTTCCGTGACTGTCGCGCGTAGTTCTCAATCGTGTTTGCAGACGTCGGCACATAAAAATCTTGCCGATCGATAGTCCCATTTTGTTGCGCTTTTGGACTGTCCCCCCCTTTCGGCGATGTTCGCCCTGCCTCTTTGTGTATGTCGATTGCTGTTTTAGATTTTGACAAATTGTGGCTTCGACGTTGCAGCTCTGGCCAGCTGTGTCGCGGCTGCGACATTCGTTCAACGTTTTCGGGCGCCAATAAATCTATTTTTCCCGCCAGGTCCAGCCATTGTAGGACACGTTCGGAAAGTTCGGTGTTCTCCTTAGCTTCGGTTCTGGACGTTTTATTTGCTCTCAAGTTCCTCATGTTGATGTTGAGACTATCGTAATTGCTTCGGTTGGTCTCGTTCAAGGTTTGCGGAGTTGCTTTTACAATCAGTTCGTCGTCAAAATCCACGTCACGCAGGTTGAGGTGCTCGATATCGCCGGAGGTGGCCGGCCGCTGGTTGATGCGTGACTTATCGCTGGTGAGCACTTGGTTCAGCTTCCTCACGCAGTCCTGCAGGTCGTCGGAGTATTGGCTGAGCCGGGAGCTCTTGTTGGTGTTAGTGGAGCAGCTCGCGGACGAGTTGGGTCTGCGGCGCTTGGAGTGTAGCCTCAGAAGGTAGGGGTCGTCGTGCGTGAGGATGGCGTGTCGGAAGCCGCCTACCCACACAGTCCTGACGTACATAGGCCGCTGCGAGGACTGCCACAGGACCATATTCCACTCCACGCTACGCTCTACCGCATGGAGTCACGCGAGCTATTCTATTAGAGCGTGCGCGAGTTGGCTGAGTCCTCATAATTGATTCGTATCATCTATCGCGAGGCTTTCGACGGCTCTGCGAACAAATGGTGGAGTTTTATTTGATAGTTTTTATGAAGGAATGCTTAGAGTTTAGTAGAAAATGAAATGTATACTTTTTATTTGGTTAGGTGGTTTTTGTGGAAACACTTCGTAATATTGTCTTTTCAGGAGTATTTGTTTTTTTTTAAGAAACAAGCTGTTGCCCGCGATTTCGTCTGCGATCCTGGATGAAAAGTAGCCTATGTCCTTCTCCGGGTCATGGTCTACCCATGTGTCAATTCCGTTTAGCCGTTTTAGCGTGAAAACGTAACAAACAAACACACTCATTTTCACATTTATGATACTAGTTAGGATTGCTTCTAATAAATGAATTATTTTTTTGAAAAAAAACACTTGCTAGTACCAATTAAAGAAAATGGGAAATCAAAAACCCCGGACAGCTGAAAAGGGAATAATAAATGAATCTTTAAAGTTTGAAACAGTTTGTAGAAGTTAATTATGCACTCTGCCTGTTGCTTGGAAATTGTTTTCCTTGTTAACAAGCATTAGGGCTTAGGGTGCGCAGTTTTTTATTAAAAAACGAGATATTTCCCACAAAGCTTACAATGATCAATCAATCAATCAAAAAATGATGATGTTTAATCAATCAATCAATCAATCAAAAATGATGATCAATGATGATGTTTGATTAATCAATCAATCAAAAATGATGATCAATGTTAGTTTGCGATAGACACATTTAGATATTTTCTCGATTTTTCTTTATTATTGACTGAAAATAACGCGAAAACAAACACAATTTATGCCATAATAGTATTGTTTCCCAAAAAAATCTACATAGTGTTTGAATGACGTGCCCAGAACTATTGTATTTCCTAATACCATAGAAAAATTGTTTATTTGTCATAGAAAAACGCACATAGAGAATGTCTCAAAACTAACACTATTTGGTGGCTCCTCTACTAGCCACCCCAACGTTAAAGCAATGATTAATTGTAAGCTAAATGCGATGTAACGTGGGGAAGTCGTTGTCGGAATCTAATCGGAACTAATTCATTACTACTTTTGGCTTGTTTTTGAATTCACTTAGGAGCAGTGGTGGCCCAGTGGTAACGGCCACGACTTACGAGTCGTAGGTCGTAGATTCGAACCCTGACAGGCGCTTTACTTTGTGTAAATTATTTCATCGCCACTGCTCTCAAAACGGTGAAGGAAAACAACGTGAGGAAACGGCATGTCCTAGAACCAAAAAGTCGAAGACATGTGACATCTACCAACCCACACTGGGCCCGCGTGGTGGATTACGGCCCACTCCCTCTCACAGAGAGGAGGCCTGTGTCCCAGCAGTGGGAACATTATAGGCTGATTATGATGATGATGATTTCACTTTGCATGTAACCCAAAATATTTTGTTGACAGACAGAGAAACTTGTGAAAAAATTAAAATGAGAAATGGTTTTACAAGTAAATACCTTAACAACTAGAGATTGGAACCTCGTTTTAAGCAAATATAAGCCTGTGTTTGGAGATTATTCCAATATTCTATTAATACTCTGGAAGAGTAGAAAGAGAGAGAAGAGATCTTTAACCCGCGAAACTTCGCGGGATAAAGATATTATTTATTTATATTCTTTATGGCACCTCTTTAAGTAATAAACTATCTGTCTATTACACAATATATTTGCCCCAGGTCTGAGGAGGACGTGTGAAAATTGATTCTCTGTTACAATGATACGTATAATTTAATTGTTTTATTTTTGATTCTATACAAATGTAGATAAAATACAATAGACGTTGATATATTTAGTAACCTATTCCGCTTGACTATTCTTCAATGGTCCGAAAAATCCTGTAAGAAATCGACACGTGTTTCACCTCTCAACGAGGCATCCTCAGGATGACGATTGACCAATTGCAAAACAGAACGCGACGTGTTACCACACCGAGCGCTGGACGCAAAGTCAAGTTTTTATAATGGATTTCCGCAAGGTCACGCCTGAATCAATTAACTATCTCAAATGTAGATACTAAAAGAAATCTTAATCCTAACTTATAATATTATGAATGCGTAAGCGAGTTTGTTTGTTACGCTTTCATGCTAAAACGGCTGAACGGATTTAGATGGACCATGACCTGGATTCGGACATAGGATACGTTTTATTCCGATATTCCCTCGGGATCGAGACTTATGCGGGTGAACCGCGGGGCGCAGCTAGTAATAATATAAAGAAAAGAGAATTTGTCTCAAATACAATTTATGTATCTTATTCAATAGTCAGGTAACTTATATCTGCGGAATAGATAATGCGCTTTGAGCTTTGGACAATTATAATGTAAAACTGGCATTTAATTATCAGATAAAAATGATTAGACTATTGAAATATCAGCCCTAAGATGAAAGGGATTAGATTGATTGATTTGATTAGATTGAAACCCAGACCTAGGTACCTCTTGGCCTATAATAATCTTGTTCGCTGACCTTTTCTAAAAGATATCGGAGTTCTAAACTCAAACTCAAAGCATTTATTTCAAACTAGCTGCGCCCCGCGGTTTCACCCGCGTAAGTCTCGATCCCGTGGGAATATCGGGATAAAAAGTATCCTATGTGTTAATCCAGACTATAAACTATCTGTTTGCCAAATTTCATCCAAATCCGTTCAGCCGTTTTTGCGTGATTGAGTAACAAACATCCAAACACACAAACTTTCACATTTATAATATTAGTAGGATACACCAATTACAGGCACTGTTGAATTGCCAAAGGGTTGGTCAGTCAGAAAGATGAAGCTATTTGTCCATTCCAAAGCGTAGGAGGTTCCAATGGAGAAGAACGGGCAAGAAAATCTAATATCTCTTCTATCTGTCACCTTGAAAACATATCACTGCGTGAGGTTATCGAGTTGCAATCAAGCTTCAGTTTAAATGAACTCAATATACCCTAAATTAAATAAAATGAAAAAAAAAATGGGGAACGATGTGTCGACGTGCCTCTTTCTCTTTTAGCAGAGCAAGCCCTTTGATTTGTTTTTACTCCAGATTTATAAAAATAATTCCGCCAAAAATATACATGTGAAAAGAAAATATTTGAAGTCATACTAGAAAATGCTACATTCGTGTACATATCTGTATAAATTTCGAATCTAAAGAAATACGTAAGTAAATTATTATTTTTACTTACAATCAATACTCCTTATCAAGTCAGTGCATCAGCTACGAACCCGTAGCATTCTCGTAGCAGATAGCTACGGAGCGTAGCGTTGATCTACGAGCGTAGCATTCACATGATCACTTGTCAAAAAATTAAGCAAAGTTCGGTTGCACTGTTATTTTATTTTTTATTTAGAAATATATTTTGTTATTTCGTAAGTATTGTTGCAATCGCAAGCGTCGTTACTTATTTCCCTGTAAGCAGTGACTGGTCTTCGCTCCCCGCTCGCGATCGGTTTTGTCGTCAACTAAAGCCGGTTACACACGCGATGACACGATTCGGGTTTAAGGTTGAATATATTAGGTACATGTGTCAAGTTGAACCCATGAATCATTTGCGCGAATGCTTGGTTGGACGGTAATTGCATAATTTTTTGTTGTCAACTTAATAAAGTTACAAATAACAAGTTGTCAGGATTCATTCTTTCGAATAAGAAGATTTTTTTTGCTGTTTTTAAACTATCTGCGGTTTCTTTACAGCAAAGAAGTTGGCGTAACTTGAATTTCCCAAGATTTCTTATTAAACTTATTTTTAACCGACTTCTTCAAAAAGGAGGATTGGTTGGAGGTTCTCAATTCGTCTGTATGTGTTTTTTTTTTTTTTTTTGTATGTTTGTTACGCGATTACTCCGCCAATTATTAATCGATTTTGATGATTCTTTTTTTGTTTGGTAGGTCATGCTTCCGAGGTGGTCCCATATAAATTTTATTAGCTTTGCTTGCGTAATTTTTGAGTTAGCTTCAATATTACGTATTTTTCCCACTTAGTATATCTAGACGATATACTGTTGGCCTCCTTCACTGTTATTTACATAGCAGGTAGTGGTATTCGGATTTGTGTGGGGTAGGTACCACAACTAAAAAGAGAAAAATAAAAACTTTTTACAAAAAAAAAAACAACCGACTTCCAAAAAAAACACTAAAAAAAAGTCAAAAATAACTTTAATTTCGGAAGTCGGTGGCAAAAAACGGAAATTGAAAAGCAAAGACACCGTATTCCGAAATTAAAGTAATTTTTCACTTTTTTTTTGTGTTTTTTTTGGAAGTCGGTTGTTTTTTTTTTTGTAAAAAGTTTTTAGAAATCGTGCGGTTCCGCTCGTTTTTGTTTAAAGTAAAACGTAGTCGTGTGTGCTTAGTTTAAGATTCACACATCACAGTTTTAATGATTCAGCATATAAACCCGTTAAGCCTGTAAAATCTAAAACTAAAACACTATTAAATCAACCCAACATAACATTATCTAATAATCAATTTAATGTGGTCTTGGGCATGTGGTTTTTGTATCTGTAAACGCACCTAGCACCTATAATATATAATCTATTTTATACAGTCGCGTTCTTGACACCTGTCACTTTCATACTAACGAATGTGTTTTGCGAATTTAATCCTTATTACTACTAGAAATTGTACAAATAATAGGTCAGGAACGCATTCTCTCGACAGCTGGACTGTAGGTGCGTCTACAGATCGTCTCAATGCATTTTTATTTCAATTAAACCTATTACAGATACTTTTGAATTGTCAAGGAGTCAGTCAGTAAGATGAAGCTAGTTGCCCATTCCAAACCTTAATAGGTGTCTATGGAGAAGGTTAAAAAAATTGTATATTTCATCGTTACATACCTTAGGTTAAACAACATGATCTGCACGAGGCTTTATAATTTCTTTCATGAATAGAACCTTGTTTTCGACGTTTTATAGTTTTCAGTTCTAGAGTACAATACCTGTATAATTCTATATTTAGCGTACACCAGCCCCGGTGCCTCGGCCACCTCAATAATTATTCTTCGTATCGTGCAACAGTAGTAATTTATTCCGAAATATTGTAGTATTGTAAATTTTGCATTAGGTTTGCATAATTTCGGGGAGACATGATCCAAACTGTTCGAAGCACGGAACATTAAGTTTTATGGTAGTAAATAAGTAGTTTGGTGAACTTAGCGATAGGTAAAGTTTGTGCTAATGGCAGGGTACTGATACCATCTTTTGAGGGGATTCTACACAGCTATAAAAGGTTTTAATGTGCTGTAGAATGCTGTTGTACATTAGTTTTGTGTGGAAAGGTGGTTTCAAGTTGTTAATAAGATATATTTGATCAACGTTTGGCTGTTTCTTCGTAGAAAAAATCTTGCGTGTTCTTTGAATTGACGAGGCGGTAGCCCAATGGGTAGGTCGTTGCCTCGTCGAGCTGGCGAAAGAAATGTCGTGTTATTGCAAATACTTATTTGGCGGAATTTTCGAGCTCAAAACTGTTGTTGTTATGAGTAATCATAAATACAATAATAAATTAGTCAATCAATCTGCCTAGCCTTTTCCAACTATGTTGGGGTCGGCTTCCAGTCTAACCGGATGCAGCGGAATACCAGTATTGTATGTATGTAAGCGAAAGATGTTAAAAATAAAACAATATAAAGAAACCCGTTACTACATTGCGTGTTGGCGGCTTCAGTCCATTTCCGCAGGTTTTCATCGCCGTAAAGCGGATTTTTTTACGACAGATAATTTTACTTTTAGAAAATTTTATCGAGCTAATTCAGCTTTCTTTTTGAACAAAATCTTGCACTTCGACGAAACAACACCCTTTATACTGAGGCACTCGACTCACGAACGCTTACCTAACTCGGTGCTATGCAAATAACCGTCAGATACCTAGCTTAGACGTAAGTTTATGTGTGCCTTGTGTTCCTGCGATCACGTATCTACTGACATAATTTATTACGAAAGCACTTCAGCTTGTCAAATGGATATAGGTTAGTGCTTTCAAGAACCGTTGGAACCGGTACCAACATTTGGTAGGCACGAAGAGCCACATATAGCAACGCTTTGGGTTTACGATGGCAATCGAGCTACACTTTTTTTCACTTTTCTTTAGTTTTATGGGTCACAGAGTCACACTTTAGTAAAATGGTGGTGTTAAACTGAGGAAACTTACCCCAGAGTCAGAAACTAATTCTTCTTGGCCTGAAACCTTTGGCTAATTAATTCTAACTCAGATAGAAAAATTACGTATGTATGACGTATGTAGAAATGGTATTTTCATTGTATTTCCACAATTTCTTAGAGCCTAACCGGCTATCCACATTTAGTTTTTTTCTGTCTCCTGTAATTTGATAACTCCAAGACTAGCTTCAACGTCTTGAAGCCATCAAATTACTCCTCAAGTTTTTTTAAGAAAGTACATACGCGGCCTGAAAAAAGCTTGAAAAAGCTTGCTTGACTTGAAAATTTCCCAGTAAATTGTGACGAATTCCTTGGAATCGTATTTTTTTTTAAGTCTGAATTCAGCGATTTATTACGCGTGTTCATGCCTTTGCTTATATGGTGACATTTAAATTGTGTTACCGGTATTGTCTACAAACTATTGTTATGTCGCGACTACCTACATACTCGTAAAATTTTATATAATTTGTAGAATTCATTGTTCAAAGGTGAGTCGAATGTGCGTCTGAGTTCTGTAGATGGACTGGAATGTAATATAAACAAAAGAGTTCGAATGCAGGGGCTAATTTTCAGAACTACTGATCCGATTCTTTCACATAAGGGAAATGTGATTCCCTTATGTGAAAAACTAGAAATTTCACGCGGGCGAAGTCGCGGGCAGAAGATAGTATGTTCATATGGCCATGAATATGACTGTTGTGTTTGACATCCTATAGTAGAATGTATAAAATGTGATTTACTTGCCATTCAGTTACAAGGCACAAATTAGAAAGGTTGACTTTACCTTTTAAAATAATAGTTATCATATTAAATTATTAGATAGGTACATGGTACTTAAACATAACTAGCGAAATGTGCATGTACTATATCTGTACCTCTGCCTAGACTCGCGACAATCTAAGAAGTCCGTTTTGACAGCTATAAAAATGCTTTGTGTAGCGATGAAAAAAAAAATTGGTTTCTTATAAACTGATTCTCGAGACATATCGATTGAACATACTTAGAGAGTTTGTAATCGACGACTTATCTACATTGCTAAAAACTGATTCTCAAGGCTTAACGTTTTATTACATGTACCTACGAGAACGAAACGTCAAAACGGACTTCTTAGATTGTCGCGAGTGTAATTCGGGGAATACAGGCGTGATGTTATGTTATGTTATCAACTGTTCATCGTTATAAATAATCATGCGTGTTTGCAACTGTGATGGCGACCCCTCTACCACATCATAGCATACAAAGGGTTGAAATGCCTCCATAATTAATACCAACTAGCGTTTTCCTTACTAATGAGCCGTCAGAACGTTAAGCTTAGTGTGTATTAATTGTGGTTGAATTGTTTCCGTGCCGGCCGCGGTAATGGGGTGGTAACATGCTACCATGTCATGTTCCATGTGATAATCACGGGCTGAACGGTTTGCCTGCGGTTGCACGGAAATAATGAATGGCAAACATGGTATTTTGGCTAATAGGATTTTGCTTTGAAATGGTTTTAAGGTTTTAATGATGTGTTCATTAAATGCGGTGTTTCGCTGTTTTTTTAACTGAAATAGTGGTGGTAATTCACAGATAATTGACTTGGTTAGGTTTTAGAAATTTCAATTAATTACTAAAATAATTATAGACTTTTAAAACGTCTTTTGCGTAAATTGTTATTGTGTGCGGTTACTACTAAACGATAAAGGTGTATGTATTGATCCCCATAATAGCTTCACTTTCGCCATAAAATTAACAACTGGCCGTAAACAAAATCGCGAAGACCTCTTTTCAGCTTCTCTTGCCATAAAAAAAACGCGAGAAAATCATGATAAAAAATTAAAGGTCAATAAAGGGAAGTAGGGACTGTTCGCACGAAATCGATCTTACGAGTCTATAAATTATATTCATTCGTTGCGTGCCCATATCTAGGTCCCTGGTATAGCAAATGTTATTTATTTCTACACCCACAGATAGATATTTTTGGTCCGTAAAAGTTTGTATCGTCTATAAAATGTCAGTGGAGTGTAGACGGTGTCTTGTAGAATGGAGTGTGAAAGTAAAATGACTGTGTTTTGGAGCATAGTTTAATTAATGGCTGTACAAGATAATATAAGTTGCGTACAGTAAACAGAAAAAGATATAAACTTAGATCTGCGGTTGAATTTGACCCTTCCTGAAAATAAATGTGTTTGAATAACCACTATAACTGGTGATTTAAGATTCTGCCGTAATCACCACGCTTAACAGATTGGTGTTTGCTTTATAATAATGCGTTTAATTTACGAATTCTAATTTAGGAAAGTAACATTAAAACCACATTACGATTTACAATTCATTTGAAGCGAAAACAAAATAATTTTCACTAAAACCGCACCACATTACAAAGTTAAAGCGATCCGTCAAAAGTCTAGCATTATCAAAACATCGCATAGTTTCGTGACGCGGTCTCTTCATTATCATAATTGCCAGACAGAAATTAATTTGCCGCGACGTTCAACCCTAACTGAATCATTTAACGTTTTGCAAACGTAAATTCTCATGATTTACGTTTGCTTAGTTTAGTTGCCTTTTTGTCGGAAATGAGGTATTTTTTATGTCTTTGTTTACTTTTCGGGCAGTCAAAAGTTTCGGTAAAAATGTCAGGTGTAGCAGGTGGAATGTTCTTTTGTTTGTGTTGGGTTCGGAAATGAAGTGGTATAAAAAAAAAATGTTATGTTGTGATTGTATGATTCAGAACTTGGCGGTCCTCTACTATGCACCTTAGTATTTTTTTTCTTGACTATCCCAGATTTTTTTGAAATTATTTTTTATACTTTTAAACGGCAAATTGGTGCACATCTATATTCTATGGTAAACAATAGACTCAGATAGCGCTTTTATTTTGTAGCAATTCAGGTTTCAACTGATATTATTTACCTACACGGTTGACCGTACAGTCACGGACTTTAATTGATGCGCCACTTGGCCCTGTTCGTATTTTAGTCGTGTAATGCAAATCGGGTTTATTCGGGTCTACTCGTACATCCAGACACGGAAAGTCATATGTCTTCTTAGTAAAAAGCTTGAAAGTGGCTCATCAATTAAAGTCCGTGACTGTACAACATAAACGTTCAATCAAATCAGTCTATCGCAGTCCACTGCTAGACATATGCTCTCCCATGCTGCGCCACACCACCTTTCCCATCTGTGCCTCCGCATCCCGTTTGGCCCAGCCACCTTGTTGAGGTCATCGGCCTATCATGCTGGGGGGCGTAACGTCCCACACTACGCTTGCTGATACGCGATCCACTCCAGTACTCGTCTGCTCCACCGGCCATCGGTCCTTCGACAAACATGGCCAGCCCACTGCCACTTCAGCTTGCTTCCTCTGCAGGCTAATAATTTTTACTTCGTGCTATAACCGTGAATATGATATTTTGATGATTATAATTGTTTCTACTCCTTTGTCCCCAGGAACACTTAAACGTGTTAAGGGAAGAGGCTCCCCGGGTGGATGGCGCCAAGTTGGAACAGGTCCTGTCGGCTGCGTACGCGTTGATCAGCCCCGAGCTGCAGCAGGTCAACTTGCCTGACTTCCCTGTGGACAGCCTACACGCGGCTGCACTTATCCTGGTAAGTTCTACGTAGACACACAAGTTGGAACACCTCTTGACATATGCTGGGGCCACATTGTGGTGATAAGGCGCCTCGACGTCTAAGCAGACAGCGCGTGAAGTATAGTTCACGTTATCGCGATAATGTACAACCCGTGCGCATTAACATGGCACCTGCCTCGAATGACGTTTGTAACTCCTCCCGCATCCCCGCACGGCGTCGGCGGGGCGCCGCGCGGGAAGCGGGGGGAGTATTGAGTTCCAAGCCAGGTGCCATGTTAATTCGCCCGGGCGGAGCTCCAGCAATAGAGAAACTATGACGCCATCTTGCATAAAATAGCAAAATTACATAATATCCAAGTTGTCACGATACACTTTTACTAACATCAACCTTTGACTACCAACCGTCAGATAGTTGGCATATCTAAGAAAAAAAAAACGAAATATTCGGTAAATTATAAAATGCTAACGAAAATAGTGTCCTCGTAGAATGTTTCTGAACATAAACTTTTAACATTTTATTTACTGTAAACTTTGGAAACGTAAAAATACTGCATGAAAATAAAGGAGTAGATATCTACATATTCTTAACAACTTCATTCTTCAAAAGTTCAAAACATTCAAGGAAATGACATAAAAATAATCGCGTGTTACCATTTTTGCAATCCACTGTATAATTTGAAAAGTTTGTTAATTAAGTAATGTCATTGTATTATTGTAACCTGTTAGTAAGGTTTGAAAAGTTTTTCTATTTAAAATGAAAAACATACGACCTTGGCGGAGGTTTAATTCGCTACAGGACACGATATTTACTAATCTGATACGTTAATGAGTAAAGTTTGTAGTCAAGACAAATTAGAAATGTAAACTGTACCTTCTGCTACTGTGAACGTTTGACTGTATATCTACGGAATTTGCTAGTATACGAACGTACCTTTTGGCTTCCCAAACTAGACATGGCGGTTACTAGTGTCTTTGTAATAGTGAACACATATTTACCCCGTTTACAATAGCAAAACCCTTCATCGCTGGTTAAAAAAAAATCTTGAATCAAAAATGTATACCTACAATAACCCTTTTATACAAAGTATATTATGGTTAAATAATTATCAAAATTAGCCTTTACTGAATTTATTTATGCCAACTAAAAACTGGATTTTTCACACTGTTAACAAATTCAATTCGCAATAGCTCTTTTTCCACCCCACAAAAAAGGCAACACATTTGAAACGAACCAAGTGACACCAAAAACTTCCAAACTATAAACATTTACTCCCCATCTTGACCTTGACGGCAAGTTACTCTGATGATGGAATCGCGTGCATGCGATGGGGTCGCTCAAGGTCAAATGTATCTCCCTTGTCACTTAAATTGTTGGGGGGGGGGGTTTGGGCGGTTACGTTTACGTTGCTTCTGAGACTTGTGTTTGGTATAATCCTGTAAATATCCATAAATAATAATAATAATTTATTTATTTATTCAGACAAAAAGTTCGTTGATAGTAACAAAAATTATCTTTAAAAAATATACAGTGTTTAACAAAAACCCTGTCCGATTCGTGAGGGTGTTGTTAAGAATCATGCCGAGAGTTTATTTAAGTATGCGGTTTTTTATTGGAAAAAAGAAAAAAAAATCGCCGCATTTTATTTCAATCGGGAATTTTACCGGGGTAATACATGAGGCGCGGGCGGCTGTCATCTAGCGGGTGTCTACAAGTCATAACATATTTGACCTCTGCAGAAAATGAAATTGGGGTAATTTTTGTACCAGAAATGTGAATTTCAAATTGCAAAATGTTTTTTATTTTCAATAAAAAAATATTTTATTCTGGTAATTTTATTGCAGTAGGTACCTATGTGCCCCTATCGGATCGGAAAAGTTTTTTGTTACATGTTGTATATTATATATTAATATAAAAAATATTTATTTCAAATAGGCACATAAAAGGCACTTTTGAACGGCAACATTTAACGTCATAACTTTATTTAACGATGGACTGATGAATATCTTACCTTTTTTAATGTTTCTTAATCCTTATGGATTCAAAGACTTGACAGAATTAGTGACTATGTCATGAAAGAGCTATTCTATACTCTTAACTTCAGTGAAATTCTTATGTATGGAGAACCATTGGAAGCAAACTTGTAGAAATGAACAATTTAGATTTAGAAAATAATGATACTATGTTTTTCTCTTTATTCAGGAACGGAACCCAAATATCCCAATACATAAACTAATCTACCTCCTCTATCCTTACCATTCATTCCTCACCAGAGAACACGTGAAGAACGTAGAAGCAGTTCTCCATAACCTGCGCATAAATACTGGAAAGAACTGGAATATATCGCTGCAAGACGTCGTGATACAAGGAAATCAGGCCGCAGTGACTATGGAAATCGATGGCGCTAAGTCTCAATTTAGCGTGCCTTTTGGGGGTAGGAAGCAGGGGGTTGCAGATAGGCGTGTGGTCAAGACCGACTACCAGAGTGAACTGCTGAACGAATTGTTGCTGAGTCATAGTGTTGGGGACTTCTGTATTATTGGTTAGTAGATTTTCAGTTATTTTAGACAATCAATCGGCATTTTGGCCTTTATTTTATATTTGGGTCTATACTTCATAAAAGATAGCTTTATCTCTGCGACAGCTGTCAGTAAAATGAAACAAAAACTCATATGAATTCAAATTGAATCAAATCAATTTCCCATTTGAATGATTGCGATCGTCATGATTGATATTGAATTCATTTGAATTCAATTGAATTGGACACAAATGATTTCTAGGAATTTCAGTTTGACATATGTCGCAGAGATCAAGCTATCTTTTATGAAGTATAACTTCACATTTTCATCTAATTACCGAAATATCCTGTCGTTTATGCTGGGGCTACATTGTCGCGTTATCGCGAACTATACGTCGCGCGCTCTCTGTTGCTCAGCCAGACGTCAAGCGGTGTGCGAGAGAGAGCGCGCGAAGTTTAGTTCGCGATAACGCGACAATGTGGCCCCAGCATTACAATTTTCGATTATCCATACTTCCATAATCCTACTATCCTACTATATAATATATAATATAATATAATATTATAAATGTGAAAGTTTGTGTGTTTGGATGTTAGTTACTCAATCACGATAAAACGGCTGAATGGATTTGGATGAAATTTGGCAAACACATAGTTTATAATTTGGATTAACACATAGGATACTTTTCATCCCGGTAAGTTCCCGTGGGATAATATCCGAACTCCACGCCGGCGAAGCCGCGCGCATCAGCTAACACAGCAAAAGTAACATTATAAATCCGAAAGTAACTCTGTCCGTCTGCTACCTTTTACGCCTTAACGGCTAACCGGATCTCGATGAAATTTGGCACACAGGTAGACCGTACATTAGGACATAGGGCACTTTACCGGTAATATGTTCCCGTGGGTTTTTTCCGACCTGCAGCCGGGCGAAGCTGCGGGCAAAAGTTACTGGAAAACAAAAATATGATGAGCCATGTCAAATTTATGGCTTTAAAAGTTCTCAAATTCTGCTCACAGGTCCAAAAGGTTGTGGGAAAAGCCTCCTAGTCTCGCAACTATCATCCTTACTAGGCTATACAATAGAGCCTATAGTCCTGTACCAGGACATGACAGCTAGAGATCTGGTGCAGCAGCGAACTACCCTGGACAATGGGGATACTGTGTGGAGAAACTCTGCCCTGGTCGAAGCAGCGTTGAAGGGGCATATGGCTGTTTTAGATGGGCTGCACAGGATACATGCTAGTACGCTCGCTGTTTTGCATAGGTGAGTTAAAATTGTTTTTAAAAGACTGAAGCATGAAAATTATTTTATTTTGTTTTCGGAATAGTTTCATGAATCCTAAGTAATATTATAAATGCGAAAGTGAGATTTTTTGTTTGTTACGCTTTCACGCTAAAACAGCTGAATGGATTTAGACTAAATTTTGCACATGGGTAGACCATGAACTGGAATAGGACATAGGATACTTTTATCCCGATATTCCCACGGGAACTAGACTTACGTGGGTGAAACCGCGGGGTGCAGCTAGTTAAACATAATTTGTCTATGAATGGCTGCCTAGTTAATTGATAAAGTCTACTTTCTGTCAACAGTCTCATTTATCCGACTAGTTTACCCAAGCAACACTACTCATACTTACTTACCCTTAACTTCTGAAGATATTTTCAATTTCTCATGTCATCTTTATAATATGTATTAATTTTACTGTTTAGAGACTTATGAAGCTTTCTGAAGGAGCTAGTAAAAATCATAAATATAAACAGCTCAAAACATTCATGTAAAAGATAGAACGAAAATGAATGATGCAAAGAAGAAACACAAAAAATAACAAGTTGGAAAGAACTATGCGTCCCATCCACGCAATAAAAACGGCTATCGCTCAGCATAATGCTTTAACACTATGTGAGACAGAGCAACAGCGATGGTTTTCAGCGACAGGGAAGTTACGTAAGGCATCTATGTCCCATCGCTCATTTCTCTCCATTTTCTGCAGGTTAGTCCACGACAGAGAGTTGCAGCTACACGACGGCACGCGACTCTTACGCCACGACCGTTACGATGAGCTGCTGAAGTCAGGAATCACTGAGGAACAACTCCAGAAAAATGGGGTCAAGAAGATACACCCGGCTTTCAGGTATTTGTATAACATAGTACATCTTTATTAAAACTGTTACATTTTACTAGCGCAACTTCTCATGTGATAAATTATTTTTCATCATCATCTGCGTAGCCTTTTCCCAACTATGTTGGGGTCGGCTTCCAGTCTAACCGCATGCAGCTGAATACCAGTGTTTTACATGGAGTGACTGCCTATCTGATCTCCACAACCCAGTATCTGGGTAATACGATACCCCGTGGTAAGACTGGTTGTCAGACTTTCGGGGTTTTGACGACCCGTAACGACTGTCAAAGATCCACGAATGACAGCCAGGCTTAACGTGCTTTCCAAGGCACGGAGGAGTCTCGTATTTATTTCTGTAAATAGGTTAAAAAAAAACATATTTACACGTCAAAAATGAATTATGTTTTAAAACTAGATGAAGTCTGTGTTTTCTATCCGACTTCACTGAAAAGAAAGACCGAAACAAACTCAGAGGTCACATTGTCTTTTAAGGTCTAGACATAATCTTGGTCAGGCCATATGTGGACCATCCTAATCCTAACTAATATTATAAATGCGAAAGTAAGTTGGTTTGTTTGTTACGCTTTCACGCTAAAACGGCTGAACGGATTTGGATGAAATTTGGCACACGGGTAGACCATGACCTGGAATAGGACATAGGATACTTTTTATCCCGATATTCCCACGGGATCGAGACTTACGCGGGTGAAACTGCGGGGCACAGCTAGTGCAGAATATGTAGATTAATGTATGAGATGTTATTTTGAGGAAAGAACCACACAGATTTGAGTGGACCTGTGCAGTCCGTGCACGCATTTGTTAGTAATCGTGTAGGTCATCTAAGAACGTAAGGAACGCAACGGCTTGATGATTTGAATTTTATGCCCATTGACATAAGGTTTTAATTACAATGATTGACGCTTGTTTTCAGGATCGTAGCATTAGCAGAGCCACCAGTCCTCGGCCGCGGACAACAGTGGCTGTCCCCTGAGATATTGAGCCTCTTCATCTTCCATGAGATGAGGAACTTGAGCAAGTCTGAGGAGATATTCATTATTAACAGTTTGGTGAGTGTATTATTGTAAAAATTTATTGTTTGTTAAAATATATGGTGCCGTATTGTTAAGTGATAAATGGTGCTATTCGTCTAATAATGCCTTTACAGGAAAAAAGCCAAAATACCCAAGCCAAGTCAAGCTGAATCAGCTGATTCAGTTATCTGATATCAAAACATTTCTGACTTCGCTTCACCCAAAGATAATGACATCAAATATTAAACATAATGTTTTGTTTCCAGTACGGCGAAATATCTCAACCACTCCACTCCATTATAAATCTAGCAGACGAGCTTCGAAAATCAGAAGACAGTACTCTAAAAAACCTGTCATCCTCTCTATCCACTCGCCAACTCCTTAGGATCGCCAGCAGAATGTCCAAGTACCCCACAGACTCCGCCTATGAGACCGTACAACAAACCTTTTTGGCCAAATTCCTGCCTAACTTAGCCAGACGCGCACTAGATGGCGCTTCTCAAAAGTTAGGCGTTGACCCGCCAAGACGCTTCGGTATTTTCGGAAACAATCCTTCAGAAACCAAAGTTAAATGCTCTGTGAATAACAACATACTAACTATTGGCAACACAAGCACAGAAATCTTCGAAACTGATGCTTTAACCAAAGTCCCGGATATATTGTTCTACGACGTACCTCAACATATGCGGTTGCTAGAATGGTTGCTGCAGGACTTTTTGCTTGGCAACCACTTACTCCTCGTCGGCAACCAAGGCGTAGGAAAGAACAAGATTGCGGACAGACTGCTACAGTTGCTGAACCGACCTAGAGAGTACATACAACTGCATAGAGATACCACTGTGCAGTCCTTGACTGTGCAACCGACCGTCAAAGATGGTGTAGTAGTCTATGAAGATTCTCCATTAGTAAAAGCAGTGAAATACGGTCATGTTTTAGTAGTTGACGAGGCTGATAAGGCCCCAACACACGTGACCTGTATTTTAAAGACTTTAGTGGAAAATGGTGAAATGATCCTCAGTGACGGTCGAAGAATAGTGCCCAAGCATATGTTGGAAAGTTCTGGAGGCGAGGAGTCTAGTTTCATACCAGTACATGATGATTTTAGAATGATTGTGCTGGCGAATCGACCTGGTTTCCCGTTCTTGGGAAATGATTTCTTCGCGTCTTTGGGTAAGATATTGTTTCAATGATTTTTAGGGTTCCGTACCCAAAGGGTAAAACGGGGCCCTATTACTAAGGCTCCGCTGTCTGTCTGCCTGTCTGTCTGTCCGTCCGTCCGTCCGTCCGTCCGTCCGTCTGTCACCAGGCTGTATCTCATGAACTGTGATAGTTAGACAGTTGAAATTTTCACAGATGATGTATTTCTGTTGCCGCTATAACAACAAATACTAAAAAAAAACAATAAAATAAATATTTAAGGGGGCTCCCATTCAACAAACGTGATTTTTTTGCTCGTTTTTGCTCGATCTTGATAACGGCAACAGGTAGACGCTTGAAAGATTCACAGAATATTTAGTTATATATTCACTTTAAAAATAAATAGTTAAATTAAAATAAAACAAATATTTAAGGTGGGCTCCCATACAACAGACATGACTTTTTTTATCGTTTTATAGATGGTACGGAACCCTTCGTGCGCGAGTCCGACTCGCACTTGGCCGGTTTTATTATTTATAGCTCTTTACCTACATTTTCTAGTATTTTTGTAAAGTGCTATGTAGCGTTCGTTACGCTTTCACGCTATAAAAGCTGAACGGATTTGGATGAAATTTCACATGGGTAGACATGAACCTGAGGAAAGACATAGGCTAATTTTCATCCTGGATCGCAAACGAAGTCGCGGGCAAAAGCTAGTATATTATATTTTCTCCATACCCAGGTGACCTATTCTCCTGCCACGCCGTCGACAACCCATCCGTAGAGTCTGAGATGGAACTCCTGCGTTCTTACGGGCCGGATGTACCGCAGGACGTCATGAAGAAGCTGGTCCAAGCGTTCGCGATACTAAGGGACAAGGCTGACCAGGGACAGCTGACGTATCCATACTCTACCAGGGAGCTGGTCAATATTGTTAAACATTTGCAGGTTAGTTTGTGAACAAAGATTCGTTAAGGCAAAACCTTCAGGGTAGCCGCGAAATTCAAATTTTCTTACGTTTTTTGCAATTTGCAGGTCAGTATCAGGTTGTATGTTGAATAAAATATGGTTTGCGAACTTAACGAATATGGCTTTACAGAATTATAAACATTAGAATTAGCAGTAAACTCTAAGTGTATTGAATTACTATTTCAAGAAATCATGACATTTGGCACTTATATGAACTTAAGGAGTTGTATTGCTGATTCTAATGATTATAATTTTGTAAAGCCATATTTGTTACGGTCGCGAATCATATTTTAATCAACATACAATCTGAGACTGACCTGGAAATTGCAAAAACGTAAGAAAATTTGAATTTCGCGGGCTACCATAGCGCATCCCCCTTAAATCATTTATTCATTTTTAACGTCAATGTTACAAAAAACGCCTCGTTTTTTGTAACTTTATCGTCATAACGCCTAACCTTCCAGTGTTTAAGCTGGGTGGATGAACTGTAAGGAGTGTTGGGTATTTTTTTTTTTTTTAGTAGTCGAGTTTTTTTTATCGACTGGTTAGGAGAACGTAAATCGGCTTAATACGTTTAACTGATGGACTTTGAGAGATGCTAATTTCTGGATTCGTGAACTAACTTGATACAGCCCAACTAGCAAAAAGTGGTTTTTAAACTATCCTAGAACCATAATTTATCGAGGACTATATGAGACTTATATCCGCATATAATTCTCGTTAAAGGCCCACTTTATAAGTCTACTTTTACTTATAACGTATTTATATTAGATCGCTAAAATGCCATATACGCCTCTAATGCTCCTGTAATTGAGTTACGTCAATGCAATTATTCCTGTAAATCTCAATATAAGTAAGTTATAGTCAAATATGAGATTAATACGCGCCTAGAAATGCTTCTATAATATATTGTGAACAGTCGAAGAGTGTATTGCGAGTGTATTGAGTGCATCGCTTGTTGTGCTCTGTAAAAAAACAAAAAATCTTTAGTATTTATATGAATCAGAATTTATTAATGTCAATCTTAGTAGAAAAACAAAATCTTATTGTTGTCAAATTGTTAGTCTAAAAGGTTTTTTTTTTTTTTGCCCCACACTAGGAATTTCTTCCTGTATCGTGGGTGCGTTTACAAAAATAGAAACTCACATACACTAAACACCCAGACCCGGAACAACTACTTGCAGATCATACAAATATTTGTTCCGTGCGGGAATCGAACCCACGACACGTTGCGCAGCAGTCCATCGCTCAGCCACTGCGCCAACCGTGTCGTCAAGCTTATTCACAGGGGAATGTGAATTTTCTGTGAAATCTATCACGGTTTTGATAAAAAAATTAAAGCGCCTCTAGAAATTTGCTTATTTACATTTTAGTATTAATTAATAATAGGTCTTTACCTATGAAATTGCCGTTTTGTATGAAAAAATGTAAACGAATTTTTTTCATGAATTTTTTATTTGTATTAATCGAAGTAATCACCCATGCAATCAATGCATCTTTGCCATCGCAGTGGCAGTTTATTGATGCCCTTCTTAAAGAAATCAGCTGGAAGGGAGGCAACAAATTCTTCAAAGGCATTTTGTACTGCCTCTCGGCTATTGAATTTTTTTCCCGCCAAGAAGTTATCCAAATTCTGGAAAAAGTAGTAGTCTGTAGGCGCAAGGTCTGGTGAGTAGGGCGGATGACGGAGAGCTTCCAACCCCAGTTCTTGCAACTTGGAGACCGTCTGCTGTGCAGTATGAGGTCGCGCGTTGTCGTGCAGGAGCAGCGGAGACGAGCGATTGACCAATGCTGGTTGGAGATGCGCCAGCTTCTCCATCATTGTGTTCAGTTCTTCACAGTACACATCTGCAGTAATGCTCACCCCGTTTGGTAAGAAGCTGTGATGAATCACACCGGCGCTAGACCACCAAACAGTGACCATCACTTTTCTAGGGGTAAGTTTTCGTTTAGGGCATTGTTTAGGTGCTGAACCAGGATCCAACCAACTTGCTGAGCGCTTGCGGTTATCAAACAGAATCCATTTTTCATCGCAGGTAACAATGCGGTTCAAAATTCCTTCATTTGTGTGTCTGTTGAGCAGTGCAAGGCACGTCTCGACGCGTACTTCGCGCTGGCGATCATTGAGTTCGTGGGGCACCCATTTGTCAAGCTTTTTTACCTTGCCAATTTGACGCAAATGGACCAATATTGTTTTGACGCTAACGTCGAAAGCTGCTGCTAATTTAGCCGTAGATTGTGTATCATCAGCTTCCACAATCGCCTTTAATTCGTCATTGTCGACCAAAGTCTTCGGACGACCGCGAGGTTCATTTTTCAGGTCGAAATTTCCAGAACGGAAGCGAGCAAACCAATAACAGGTGGTGCGTTGGTTTGTAGTGTTAGCTCCGTAAACGTCGTTGATGTTGCGTGCCGCTTGTGCCGCGTTGCTGCCACGACGGTACTCATATTCCATAATTACTCGAATTTTTAACGTATCCATGATGACGAAAAAGATTGAAATGCGATGAAAATGTAACACTAATCAATAAAGAAATGACTACTTTTGGAAAAAAAAAACCATGTTTTTAAAATAAAATTAATTTGGAATTAGAATTCTTAGCCAAACAAAAATTATTTTGATTTGAAATGGCCAGTACTGCAGAACGGCAATTTCATAGGTAAAGACCTAATATTAAATAAATGTTATGAACGCAGCTGCCATTTTCTTGGTGAGCATTTCCATGTATGACATAGTGTTATAATAAGTATTTTTCCAAGTGTAACACAGTACCAATATAAGTATACTGGTTCTATATTGGGATATTTCAAAACCGAAAAATATTCGCCATTGTTACCGATTAGGGTTCCGCAATGCGTAGACGAAAATCGATTGATATTTATAGATAAGTAAGTTAAAGGAATATTTTAAGGGTTTGTTCTACGTGCTACGTTAAACATCAGTTTAAACATTGTTTTTATTTGACTTAATTATATAACAGGTTGCCGACGATTTAAACATTTATTAATAATCCCTCTTCAAGTTGCTTCATTTCTGTTACAAAAGGCTCTAAAAAAGCATCTAGATCTGATGGTTTTCTATTTCCAGCATAGATTCCTGTTGGCAAGCAAAATTAACATTTTATTATCATAAAAATCTTAAAGGTTATTATAGACAGTTTTTACTTACATATCTAGCACAAAATCCAAATAGGTAAAAATTCATACATGCTACTTTGTCATGAAGCTGGTAACTTTAGATAGGTTACTTAGGTATAATACATTTTTTTTTTTGTACTATACCACAAAAAACGGCCGCAAAAAAATGCCACATATGGTATTTCGAAGATGGTACATAATATAGGCAAAAACTGGTATCTGGAACTGTTGAAAACTGGTAATCCATCAAAATTTATGTTTAGAGAAATCATATCGGTAAACAAAAGACATTGTTATCTTTTTTTTTTTCAAACATTTGATCAAAGCGTTGTAGTCAAAGAGTATTAAACCACTTGAGAGCTGATAGACCGATTTCGTCTAGGCACACGACTCACCTCTGCGGGCCGGGGGACGAAGAAATTACAGCGTTTGTGATTGGCCGATGCAACAATGTCAGGACGAAAGTTCCAAACATAGTAATGCACAAGTCAGTTTTGCAACAATAATATCGATATCGATAAAATCGACGTCTAAAATCCTCATTGAACAATCAATTATTTTAATATGAATTTCACTTATGAGAATTTATTGTTCTATCCGACAGGGCACGACATTGCTATTACTTATTTTTAATCTGCCGTGAAATGCCTTGAACAAACAACACTATATTTATTTGGATACCAATTTTCCCTGTGAATTGCATTAATCCACTTTTCTTTCAGTTATGGAACATTTTGTAATCTAAAATGTAAACATTAAGTACTTAATGTTTATTTTTTACCATTAGGAAACATCGTATTTTTTATCGACTTAGATAGACTTTATTTTGAAGTTATCACAACACTCTACAGTATAAGTGCAGATAGAAAGAGACAGACGTATTGCAATACCCTAGTGAGAGAAAGGGACTTTTCAAAAAGACATCAACGCGGTGTACATTTTTGTGCCGTTTTACGTAAACAATCAGTTTAGCTTCAAGCTAAACTGGTTGTTTTTAAAATAAATATTTTATTTACGGATGAAAAGTAATTCAATTTTTTTATAGTTTGATGTTCTAGACGTTTTCCCACATCATTTAATTAAACTTGAACTCATAATTGTTTGTATTAATGCACAAATGTTTTAAAACGTATCACAATAACCGCGTGTGTAGAGATCCATTATGTGGTCAAAACTAAAATGGCCACGCATATTTCCATCCAGTATCAGTGCAATTAGCACTGATGTGTCGTGAGCCTGAGTCGCCCGCATGAGCACTCAAGAGGCTATATAGTCATTGGTTGTAGTAGTGTCCTGGGGCTGAAATACTGATGTGTAGGTTTTCTCTATTGGTATCTAGTAATGTTCGTGCGTCTTTAGGCAAAACATTGTTTATTCTCTTATTTAAAATTTCAAGTAGAGAGTTTAATGTAGCATGAGAAATATTGAAGTCTAAAGCCCAATTTTTAATAGAATAACGCAGTTCTAAATTTTTGTTATAATCCGAAAGTTCTTCCTGATTTCACTTTCAATATCGCTCAAAGATTTGGTACTTTCGTAGTCCGAAACTCTTCCATCTAAAGTAGTACTACAATTATCTTGTCCGGAACCCTCGCTAGAACTCCGTTTCACCAGTTAAATTTAAAAAATCGTTGCTCACTGTGGTTAACATTTCTTTATATGTATTTTTAACTTTTTTTTTATAAGATCCACTTTTTTTAAACCGCTTCCACTTATTTAAATCCATTTTCAATATTTGTAGACAAAAACAGTTGTAATCAAAATGGCTAATGTCAAATCCTACAATAGAATTTGCAAAACTATATAAAGCGCGTTTTCGCCTGTACTGGTCGTAACAAGCAAAGGTGGCTTCTTATGAGTTTTAATCAGGATTGTTTGAGTTTACTTAGACAATGACACTACTGTGGAATGCCTATATAAATATGTCTAGGTTTAAAATGGCATACGATAAATCGATATAGAGAACATTTTATCCTACCGAGTACTGTTATAATCTTGGTGATTTATTATTTTTTAAACGTGGATATGTAATTCATTTAACACTTACTTTTAAGTTTATGTAAAACCAAACCAGATACATAAAGGATTTACAGTAATTTAACTTTAATTTACTTAAATTGGTCATGAAATATTAGCTTATATGAGGTTATAAGTAAAAATAACAAGAGTAATTCCTCCTCAGTGCATATCTTCCTGGTACATGCTCCTACAGGAGTATTAAGATTTAAATGGTCCGCAAATGTTATCTTATAGGCGCATATAAGTCTGAGTTACCGGAGTAATTACTCCTAAGTACAATTACTCTTGTTTCATGCTTTTATAGGAGTCTTGATCCTATATTTGTCAGGAAATATGATCCTATATACCGATATAAGTACAAATTATAGGATTAAACGTACTTGAGTAAAAACAGCACGTATTTATGCTGGTAAAAGCGCAGTAGCAACCACCAAAACTATCATCGGAGTTTTATAAGTCCACGTAGCATTATAAAATCGCATTCCAGGATTATTTAGCTTGTTGGGAGGTCAAGTTAAAACGCCATTTTCGCTAAAATACATTGTAGCTAAAACAAATAACAGGGTTTGTTTTTAGTTCTTCAAATATGGCCGACTTTTGAGTAATCAGAGACCCCAGACAAAGTGACATTCTATCAGCGATAACGATGATGGAAATGGCAAAAATGCTTAGCACTGTCATAAGCTATCGAAAAGCTTATGTCAAACCTGTTGAAAGTCGTTGTAGAAATACGAAACTCTTTCGAAGCGATTGTCACTTGTCTAGGCCCTCTGAAACCTTATAAGTTTTGTGTTCGCAGAAATATCCCAACGAAGACTTAGCGACTGCGATCGGCAACGTGTTCGACTTCGACCGCTACAGCAAAGACTTGGCCGACACCTTACTAGAGGTGCTCCACGCCAGCGGACTGCCGATAGAGGGCGTGCTCGACGGCCGGTCCAAGGAGGCGCTCAAGAGGATACAGATGACCATAGACAGGCACAGTGGGTGAGTAACCTTACCAGCCTAATTTCACATTTTTTGGCATGGTCTCATTAATACCCTAGAGTTATGAGATGTAAAAAAAAACACATTCCTTCCAAATCTATCATCTTAGAAACTCAACATGTAGTAGATCCTTATTGACTACTAAAAAATAAAAATTTCCAGTAAAGACACATCCTCTCCTAAGCACGGCAAGGAGGATCCGAAGAATGAGCCTCACGTGGGCGGCAACACCTGGGCGGGCGGCACGGGCGGCCGGGACACGGCCGGCCTGGGCGGGAAGGGCGGGCCCTACCGGCTGGATAAGGGGCATGATGTTCATCAGGTACGTCTCTAATGTCATCATGAAAAAGTCATTCAAAAGACCAATTCATACTTAGAGACATACAGACACGTATTAATTAATGATTATAATTATGTAAATGTAATGGTCGCGAATAATATTTTGATCAAAATACAACCTCACACCTGCAAATTACAAAAAACGTCAGAAAATTTCAATTTTGTGGGCTGTCTTTGCGCATCCATCTTAAACCTAATGCAAAACAATATCTTTCAGCTTTCAGAAGCTGAAAAGGACGACGTGCCGGAGCACGTGAAGAAGGCTGCGCGGGAGATGAACAGGAAAGCCTTCGAGGAGCGCCTCAAGGAGATCAATATGAGCGAGTTTGATGCCAAGCTCTATGGTCAGTTCCATAGAGCCGTGCAACAACAGGTGACGATATTAGGGTGTAGGGTTCCGTACCAAATTGGATTCCTAGTTCTTACCAGTGGCACCCCTTACTTTATGGGACTTAAACAGAATACTGCGCTCCAAAGAAAGATAGCTGACGTGGCTCAAAAGGCTGCCCAACTTAAATGGGACTGAGCAGGACATGTCTGCCGCTGGCCGGACTAAACAAAAAAAAATCAGCTGTTCCATACATTTTGTCGATTTAAGTGAACACAAATGTATGGAACAGCTGATTTTTTTTCGCGATTTCAAAGTTGGTCCCATAGAACAACTATATTATAGATGACACCAAACCACTAGTTTCAAGGATAACGGTGTCTACCCTAACACCCAGTATATATGTATATATAGTTTTAATAGGTTTATGTATTTAAATAATATTTATTCCACAATTTTCGCTATTGCACCTACCACTGTTTGTCTCTGCATCACCCATAGATAAAAAAATATTATTAATGTTACAGATAGGCGCCCTACGTGGAGTGCTAGCTGAACTTCAAGCGAAGAAGAAAGAGCGGCACTGGAGCAGGCACCAGACCAGCGGGGAGCTGGATGACGGCAAGATTATAGAGGGTATGTTATTAATAGAGAATATAATAGAATACGCTTTATTATGTGCACCATAAAAGTTACATATATCAATCAATCTGCCTAGCCTTTTCCCAACTATGTTGAGGTCGGCTTCCAGTCTAACCGGATGCAGCTGAATACTATTTTACATGGAGCAACTGCCTATCTGACCTCCACAACCCAGTAACTGGCTATGTAACTTATCTGTAACATTTTTCGGATCGTCAGAAGTAGTGATGTTCAAATCCGCTAGAAACTACAATCGTGTTATAGACTATAAACTATGTTTTTCTAGCGCGTTATTTTATACGCTATCATTATAACACGCTGCCGCGCTGTTACAAAACTCGGCCGTAGTCTAAACACGGAGACGCTATCATTTTATTTGGCAACGCGCTAGACGGACTTACTGATGCGCGATGAATGTTATCTCGCAACGTGCTTTATACGAAAGAATAAAATATTATCTCATGAAGCGTTAGAAATCAATGAACTTTCCTTCATACTTTCCAGGCTAAGGCTTCTCGAAAAAGTTCCAAATCGGTAAATCACCGCGAGAAGGCATTTTCTAACCTAATTCTTTATAGTTCAGCAATCCAAAAGTTCTTTCTAAAACTTATTTACAAATCACATCAATCACATTATACACACAGTCACTCTGATTCTCAGTAACACAATTCCTACCTATTTATTTACAGTTCATAAAAACGAACACACAATATTTACATTAGCACGACGAACATGTCGATTGTCGAACGTACGAAGTTACACTTCCGTAACAACAAAATTACAATTAGCAAAAGACTAAAAATTAAAAAAGATCGCAATTCGCGAGCGGAGCGTGAGTCTTTGTTTACAAACAACGCGAATACGTAATGAGTGAGCCGACGCGGGCCAACTGCCGCCCGAGGTCGCCCGACGACGCGCGAGCGCGACGCGCTGTATATGAGTTGTAAAGACTATATTGCTATCCCGTTCCACTGGCTCCACTGCCGCTGTGCGCGCAGCGCGTTGAATTATTATATTCTAGCGCGAAGTAATATTCGATCTAGCAAACGCTACATGCTATTTTTACATAGCGTGTTATTTTTTGACGCTATACGTTTTATTAACCACCTCTAGTCAGAAGGCCGAAACTCTGTCAACCAGTCTTACCAAGGGGTATTGTATTTCCGAGTTACTGGGTTGTGGAGGTCAGATAGGCACTCGCTCCATGTATTTGTTTATTTGTTTATTTGAGGGCAACCAACAAAGCATACACCAAATATACATGTATAAGAACTCATGTTGAATTTAACATTTTATAGTGAAGCCTTAATTAAAGGCTGCCACGGCATGCATTAAACATTGCTGAAAGAAAATTCAGTTACAAAACAGATTTTACCTATTCTATCTAAATAAGTAAAAACCGCTTTGCGCTGCTTTATCTATCCGTTTCTGTGTCCATTACCTGCATTTATATACCAATCTAATGGTATACAAATATAGCCAATCGTTACATAAATCTGACATACTAATATAAATGACAAAGAAAACTTTCATAATCAAATCAAAATTATTCAGATTTTTATAAAATTTTTGCTTGACGTTGTGCCAACCAGAAAAAAGAAAAAATACAAACACTTTTCTCACAATTTTTTACAAACTTTCATGACAATGCTGTTCGTAGTACAGACTTGACTTTATGTAAAGAGTAAGCCATATCAATATCTACATTAGGTAAGCGTGACAGGCGACCAAATTGAACTTGCATTCTGTTAATGGTGGAAAAATTACCCAGATTTGTATTAAACCTCTTAGCGCGAAGCAACTGATATCTAGACCTACGAGCTAGTTTGTAAGGCACATTTATATTTATTAGACTCAATAACCGCGGACAATCAAGGTGAGTGTTTATTATTTTGTACAGGAACAAATGATCTAGGATCGTACGGCGATTTTCCAGACTCATAAGTTTGAAATGTTTCAAACGTGAGCTGTAGCTAGTTAATTTTCTGACCATGTTGCAGTTGTATGACAAATGCCAAAGAAATCTTTTCTGCACTGATTCCAGACGACGTTTATGTATTTCGTAGAATGGAGTCCAAACTATACTGCAATATTCTAAGCCTGATCTGACAATTGAGTTAAAGATTGCAATTTTAGTTGAGGCGCTCTTAAAATCTCTACAGTTACGCAGAATGAAACCCAACATCTTAAACCCTTTAGTAGCAATTTTATCAACATGAATATTAAACCGAAGCTTATTGTCAATATAAACACCCATATCACGAATCACTTCTTTCTCGTGAATAATTTGGTCATTAATTTTATAATTACGAAAATACGGTCCTTTTTTCCTAGAAAAATGTACGTGATTGCATTTGTCAGCATTAAGCAACATGTTATTGTCCAAGCACCACTGGGAAAAACGGTCCAGGTCTTCTTGGAGTTTAAAAGGATCCTGATTGCACTCCATTCGTTTAATAATTTTAAGGTCATCCGCGTATAAATATATCTTTGAATGTACAAAACAAGATGCCACATCGTTTATGAATATATTGAAAAACAACGGGCCCAGATGGGAGCCTTGGGGAACGCCTGAGGGCGTCAGAAACAGGTTCGATGAATAACCGTTGACCACAACTTTAGATGTGCGTTTAACAAGGTAAGATTCACACCACTGCAATAGGTTACCTGCAATTCCGATTGTGTGTAATTTGTTAACCAACATTTTGTGATCCACCCTGCCAAACACCTTGCTAAAATCGGTGTAGATTACATCTACCCGTGATCCCCGGTCTACGGCGTCGAATAGATCTGATATATAGCACGCAAGATTGGTTCCAGTCGAACGGCTCTTAATGAAGCCGTGTTGTTCAGGCATCAATGTTTATTTCACATGCCATGAAAGTATGGGGTATACCAAAGCTTCGAGCACCTTGCCAAAAATACACAAAATGGATACTGGTCTATAGTTACTCGCGGCGGATTTGTCACCAGACTTGAAAATCGGAACTACTCGTGCTTCTTTCCATACCTTCGGAAAACAACCTGTGCTCAGTGATTTATTATAAATGATGGAGAGAGGCTCCCCCAACAAGTCACAACATTTTATTGCGAAAATGGAAGGCAATCCGTCAGGCCCTGGCCCTTTATTAGGGTCAAGTTTTTTTAAAGCATTAATTACAGAATCCGTGGTTAGTGTCAATTGGGTCAGAAAATCAGTATGCCGACAATGTGCAGTCCCGTATTTAGCCATATCACAACAGTATTGCTATTATTTGTGTTATAAACCGATGAAAAACATGAGGCAAATATGTTGCAATTATCTTCACCGGTATGGCGATGTCAAAGGTAGTAATACCTTTGACATCGCCGTAATGTATTGAACGTAAACGAGGTAAAATGAGTATGTAAGGATCGTAGCAGGTGGCTCCTTCTTCTGAAGTTCCTGCCTACCCTTATGGGAAGGAGTTAGTTTATGTATGTGTGTAATGGATATAGCTGTAACAAAGTCCCCTCGCCTAGGCCTGGCGGGCGAGCGCTCCATCTACCGCCGCCGCACGCAGCAGGAGGCGCCGCCCGGCGCGCCGCCCGACCGGCCCAAGCGCCTGCGCCTGGTCGTGGACGTGTCCGGCAGCATGTACAGGTAGGTTCGGATATATGTTAACATAAAATCACGCATGCATTCCCCGAAGAGTTGTACCTATAGTACACTCACGTTTCGCTGATTATATTTAAGTCCCATGTAATAGGGGCGAGCCTATTGCGTTCAACCGGGCAGAAATCCAGACTCTACTGAGGCTGGGCAGGGCTGCTACTGAGAAATTCCAGATGGAAAAACCAATAACACTTTGCCCGATCTGGGAGAATTGAACCTAGGACCTTATGCTTAGCACTAGCGTTTGCGACCACTAGACCTGTTAATAAATAATCTTTAACAATCTTAGAGAGCACTGGTGGCCCAGTGGTAACGGCCGCGACTTACGAGTTGTAGGTCGTGGGGTCGAACCTTGACAGGCGCTTTATTTTGTGTAAATTATTTCATCGCCACTGCTCTCAAAACGGTGAAGAAACACATCGCGAGGAAACCGGCATGTCCTAGAACCAAAAAATTCGAAGACATGTGACATCTACCAACCCGCACTGGGCCCGCGTGGTGGATTACAGCCCGCTCCCTCTTACAGAGAGGAGGCCTGTGTCCCAGCAGTGGGAACATTATAGGAGGATTATGCTATGCTATGTATTCCCAGGTTCAACTCATACGACGGTCGCCTGGAGCGTTCGATGGAGGCCGTGGTGCTCCTGACGGAGGCGCTGTCGGGCTACGAGGCGCGCATCCGGTACGACATGCTGGGCCACTCGGGCGAGGAGCACGCGCTGCAGCTCGTGGCGCTGGACAGGCCGCCGGAGAACGAGAAGGAACGGCTAAAGGTAATAATATATGTCATTATGTTTAATTGTAACATTACATGATTTTAATTGTAACATTACATTATTTTTAATTGTAACATTACATGATTTTAATTGTAACATTTCATTATTTTTAATTGTAACATTACATGATTTTAATTGTAACATTACATTATTTTTAATTGTAACATTACATGATTTTAATTGTAACATTACATTATTTTTTATTGTAACATTACATTATTTTAATTGTAACATTTCATTATTTTTAATTGTAACATTACATTATTTTAATTTGTAACATCTATACTTAATATTATAAAGCTGAAGAGTTTGTTTGTTTGAACGCGCTAATCTCAGGAACTACTGGTTGGAATTGAAAAAATCTTATTGTGTTTGGATAGTCCATTAGTTGAGGAAGTTAGTTAGTACTTAGTCCATTTATTGAGGAAGGTTATAGGCTATATAACATCACGCTACGACCAATAGGAGCGGAGCATAAATGAAAAATGTTGCAAAAACGGGTTTTTTTTTTTTTTTTTGAGAGCTTCCATTGCGTGTGCTGCGTAAACGGTTTAAGTTACGCAAATATCATGTATGATGGCATTGTTCCTCTTTAAAAGTTCTAAAAAACAGTACGCGACAGCATATGTCTATCTTTTAAGATTGACTCACTATAACCTTTTTTTATGGCAATCAAATTTGTTCGAAAGTAATGCATTATTTGCGAAGGATTTTTATCAACATAATATTAATTCTTATTCAAATAAATAGTTTTAATATCGAGGGTATTTATGTAGCAGTAAATTACTTTTTAATTCATTCGAATCGGACATTTGATTTCGAAGTGGTCACGATATAAAAATGCAATACGCGAACCGTTCGTCGCCGGCGCCGCGCCGCCGCGACTTTCACTACTCTAGAGAGGAGAGGATGGGCACACGGGTAGACATGACCTGGAATAGCACATAGGATACGTCTTATCCCTATATTCCCACGGGATCGATACCTACGCGGGTGAAACCGCGGGGCACAGCTAGTATATTTATACAGGACTAGCTATGCCCCGCAGTTTTACCCGGAAAAGTCTCGGTCGCGTGCGAATGTCGGGATAAAAAGTACCCTATGTCCTAACTCAAGTCATGGTCTACCCATGTACCAAATTTCATCGAAATCCGTTCAGCCGTTTTAGCGTGAAAGCGTAACAAACAAACATATATTTTCTCTTTATTATATTAGTTTAGATAACCATATAAAAATATACGCATTCTGTATATCAAACTAAGTTACATTGAGCTAAAGTCATTGCTCGGAAACAACTGTTATTTTTGGTGTGAAAACGCCAGCGCGTAATGTAACGCACGCAAAACATTGTTCACGTGAACGTTGAAAACAGAAGTACGAAAGTTCTGCTTATTTCTTTAGAAACTTCTTCCAGCAGACCTGCGAACGGAGACAAATAAAATGTAATTGTGGCGGTATCTACATCGCCACATGCGAACAACGCATCAAAGACCGGACGTCACACAAAAATCCTGAAGTCACATAAATCCTGCATCGCGCACTTAAAGTTTATCGTGCAATGGACATATACAAGAACCCAACATCAATCGTTGGGCAGTTGCCCGCCAGACACAACACGTCTGGTCGGAGGATCCTCCCTTTTCTATGGTTGATGAGTGAACTTTACACCCTGTTCTTCATACCCCTAAATACAATTTTTTTACTTTATGAATATTTACTTACTTTTTCCTCGCAAGTGCGTTAAAAACGTCGTTTCAAACTTGAACATTGTCATTGCACACTTGCATCAAAATGTACTATATTCCCTGTCCTCTTGTCGGCAGATAATCCGCACGATGCACGCACACGCACAGTTCTGCTGGTCGGGTGACAACACGCTCCCCGCGGCTGAGCACGCCATCTCCAGCATCGCCACCGAAGACGCCGACGAGGCCATTGTGCTCATACTGTCTGACGCTAACCTTAGACGGTCAGTATCTATTTGTCAACAAGTGAGCCTGTATCGTAAGGCTGTGATCTACTGATTAATATCAGTAGTAGAATATGTAAAAAAATAGAAATTTCTGTGCTATACCTAAAACACATAAACCTTCCGGAATCATCGTCATCTGCCTAGCCTTTTCCCAACTATGTTGGGGTCGGCTTCCAGTCTTACCGGATGCAGCTGATTACCAGTATTTTACATGGAGTGACTGCCTATCTTACATCCACAACCCAGAAACTGGGTAATACGATACCCTTGGTAAGACTGGTTGATAAACCTTCCGGAATAGATTCTCTAAATGATGGATATCAAAATCCATTGTGTCATTTAGAAAAACTAAGCAACATACAGACAGACACGAAAAACCACTTTGTTTCATACATTTATAGATTGAAGAGAACAAGAAACACTGGTGTTTTATTAGAGTACCAGCTGCGCCCCGCGGTTTCACCCGCATAAGTGTCGATCTCGTAGGAATATCGGGATAAAATGTACCATGTCCTGTCATGTAATGTAAAATGTACTATATCCTAACCCAGGTCATGGTCTACCCATGTGCCAAATTTCATCCAAATCCGTTCAGCCGTTTCGGCGTGAAAGCGTAACAAACAGACAAATTCACTTTCGCATTTATGATAAAAAGAAAGAAAGAAAAATTGTTTATTCTGCACAATCAAAACGCACATTACAACAATAAAAATAAAAATACAAAACATACATTCAAATTATAATATTATTAGTTAGGATGTAGTTAAAACAGTTAAAAAAATACCAATATTTTGTATATCTTTTCCTATAGATACGGAATCCAGCCGGAAGAACTAGGAACGATACTGACATCGGATCACCGAGTGCAAGCGCACGTGATCTTCATCGGCAGCCTGGGGGACGAAGCGAACTCGTAAGCTACTATCTTATACCTTCTCTCTCGTATCGACACTGTCAACTTTTCGCCCTGCATGTGCTTGCTCAAAAACCCTCTGGGCTACTACCATTAGTAAGATATTAGGATTAATTGAATAATATAAATAATACAATACTTTCGTATTGTATCATTTATACTACAGTAATAATATTAATGCTTTATCACTCGAAACACTCGATTTTGAACTTTATGACGTACAGTCGAACAAGCTATTTGGTATACAGGAAGATAACTTGCAACTACTTTAAAAACATTGTGAGTGTTTTCAGTAGTCAACAATCCTTTTACGTCACTCTCCTAAGCCATAAGCTCAAATATTTAAATTACACACACAATCAAAACGAATTTTGGCAGTGTAGAGGCAAATTAATATATTTTCCCTGTATACCAAATTGCTTGTTCGACTGTACTTTTGAATCGACAAAAAAAACCTAACTATCCATCTACTTACATGATAAAAATCTTGAATTAACTAATTTAATCTTGAATTAATTAAACTGAATGTCATCGTACAGCCTAAATGTTTTATTCTCGCAGACTCCTGCGCCGCCTGCCGGCCGGTCACGCGCATGTGTGCATGGATGTCGCGTCGCTGCCGCAGATCATGCAGCAGATATTCGCCTCTTCGCTTATACAGTCATCTTGATTGTTGAAGAACAACTAGCTAATATTAATAAACTGAGCAATTTTCAAAAAAGGCTATCAAATTAGAAAAAAAAAAATGATTTTTATACAGTTTACAGTAAAAAATTGGGTTCGTTTTATGAGTAATGCATACCACCCTAATTGCGTAACACAGTTTCAATCATAATCTGAATGATTTTTAAGGGTATTGATAATCCATTGCTTTATGCGTTCTAAAAATGTGTCTGCTCAACAACGTAATTAACGCAATGAATGTTGTTGAACTGTCAAAATGAAAGCCATTGCTACTGTAAGTGTGTTACGCAATTACCCAAGTATACTTGTTGACAGGCCTACACTGCCAACCCATACCTATTACCCTTTCGTATGCCGTAACAGACACGATTAAAAGGCCATTGTATCTCGCCTGGATCTACGTTCCGGCCGATACGAAGGGTTAACAGTCGGGAAATATTGTAAAAGGAGCATCGTTAGGAGTAAACGCGAGTTTCTTTCCGGCTCTCCTCCATAGGAAACGACCAATTAGAACCGACAGGTTTATGTGAAATAAAATATTTTGATTTTGATATCAGTACTGTTTCTTTTCTTGTTTTTATTTTTTATTTTATTTACGATGATGTCTATTCTGAATGAGTTTTTGTATGATCACAAAAATATTACATAATTATATTAACTCAAATTATAGACAGATGTAAAAGTAATATTAATTTGTATTGGTATTAGAGTACATTCCGTTTTACTTCAACGTATTATGTACAAGTACAATAGTTATATCTTGTAAGTAATAGACCAATTTGTATAAAGATATGTATAGGTAATGTGTAGTTATGGAAATAAGTAATGTCACAAATAATATATCCTGTTGTTGTTCAAAAGAATCATTGTAATTTTGATATAAAAAAATATATATATACTGTTCGTTGGTGAGCGCATCACTTGAGAACGGCTGGACCGATTTGGCTACTTTATGTTGTAAAAAGTTCGTTATATTCCGAATTAGGTTTTTACGGAAAGAAAAAAGGGGAAATTTTACCGGAAATTTTTCAATTTGGCAAAAACTGAATGTCTTTTTTTTTAACAGATTTATTAACATTTTGACAACGTCTGTCGGGTCAACTAATTAGTATTTAATAGATGGTCATTAGGATGGACTAACACTTATATGAAGTTAGGAGGAAACCTGTCTCCCCTTTATTACAATTGATACAACAAACCAAAGTTACATTACATTTTATTGTTGAAATATATTATAGTTTTGTTGTCTAGCCTGAGCTATATATACTGTATATAGTAGGTACTTAAGTATAATAATTATGTTTATTTACTGGTGTCATTTGGTAAACGTGCTTGGTTCAGAGATTTTGATTTTAAGAAAACAAACGTGTTTATTTGGTTAATTCGAAGCAGACTCGATCAAAATACTAATAATTTAAATTGAGGAATCAAAGCGAAAACTCATGATTTTAATATTGTGTTTACCAACGACATGTCAAGCAAAAATGCACTGTAAGGAACTTCGTGGAGGCTCTCATAAGCCGTCCCGAATATAAAATAATGTGACACTATACTCCATTTGAAATAAGATTAGAAGTTTAAACAAACCTTTTTACAACCGTTCAACCAATTTTAACTTCTATACCTTAGGCATAAGGATGGCATTAAAAGAAAAAAAAGTTACAAAATACCAACTGTCTAATGCAGCTGCCATTTGTCGTGCCACCAACGCAATAGAAGTCAAAATCGGTTGAACGGACTGTAAAAAAGGCTTATTTAAATTTCTAATCTTATCTCAAATGGAGTAGGATAATTCAATTGTTTTATTTGTTGTTGTGAAAGTTGCTCTGTGTTGTTTCACTCGGAATAATTATTATATTATAATACTAAAATGTATCTATTTTTTTATACATATTTTTTATCCATGTACCGTGATAACTGGCCGCTAGAACTTCTGTGTGTCCCGTAATTAATTCATCTGTGTGTTTTTACTAAGAGATAGTGTTTATTTATTTTATTAACTAGAAATACTGTATTGAAAATATGCTGTTACCTAATAAAATCAAAAGAACGCCTGAATTAATTACCCTTTTTATTTTTAAATTACGGAAACCAAACAAACTAATACTGACCTAACAAAAAGTGGAAGTAAAAACTTTTCCTATATAATATAACCCCTTCAGGTATACAGGGGGCCTAAAACGGCCACATTAGCAATTCCTCTAAAAGCGATTCATTTCCTGAATTTCCAGCTGTCATTAGCAATTCCTCTATTTTGACAGTGGACCATTTTACGAATCTCCATAGAAAACTGTCAAACAGATGAATTATTTCGTAACATGAATCGCACGCCGATCATATTATGTACTGTCAGTTTGTGACATTTTAGGATGATTCATAATATTTTCCTATTGTGATTCTGCCAAAGTGAGTGTTTTATGCCCACAGGCGTGATGTTATTGAGCACGCCACAATTGCGGCGATAAGTCCCCTCTTTGAGGAGTGGCTGGAGAGGCGCCACTGCGTCCTCACCTTCCGCCTGACGCAGGTCCTCACCGGACATGGCAGCTTCGGGAGGTACCTGTGTAGGATTAGGCGGGAGGAAACGCCCGGGTGTCACCACTGTGCGGATCGTCCGGAGGACACGGTGGAGCATACGGTGGAGGTATGCCCTGCTTGGGGGCAGCACCGCCGTGTCGTCGTGGAGGCGATTGGCGGCACTGACCTCTCGCGTCCGGCCCTGGTCCAGGCCATGGTACGGAGCGAGAGGGCATGAGAGGCGGTCACCTCCTGCGAAGCAGTGATGCTTGCAAAGGAGGAGGCGGAACGCGTGAGGGAGAGGCAAAGCCTGCGCCCTCACGCCCCTAACCGCCGCCGCTGGAGACACCCTGGGCGTCGGGAATCCCAGGCGGATTCCCGGCCACCATAGGCGCGGGCTTGAGGACGGCGAGCAATGGGCAGCTCGCCGTCCGATAAGGACCATGCCCGGGTCGATGGCGCGTCGTGTTCCACGCGCGCCTCAAAGAGATGTCAGCACACCTGACGGGGTCCGTTAGGATCGATGCCTGCCAGGGTGCGGAATAGTCCGAAAGGGATACCGGGACCCTGGCAACAGGCAACCGAAGGAACACGGGTGGGTTTTAGTCAGTAAGAGTCTGACACGCCCTTCCGCTCCACCCAGAGTGGGAGAAGTCATATGATGATTTCCCACACAAAAAAAAAAAAAAGGCCTGATGTTATATTATTTACATAGAATATAAAAAAATACATGGACACTTTTTTTAATATCATCATGAATGTTCATGTGACTATCTCAGACCAAATAAAAAACCAAGACAGAGCGCTGTAAACAATACAGTGAAGCATGCCAAAACTACACCTCCGCTCTGTACATACACGCTCAAACGCACACATTTACAACCATTTACAATTAAACTACACCAAAATATGTGCACACATGTTTACGAAACCGGCCTCACGTCACTGTTGACAGCGCTGTGTCTTGGTTTTTTATTTGGTCTGAGGTGACTGATATACAATAAACATGTTAGCGGCTAGCGCCCTCCTGTCGTTGAGCAGCGGGGGCAATGCAACAGTGTTATTTACTGTTTGTGCCATTCGCTGCTAGAGGGCGTCAGTATTTATGAATGATTTACTCATAGTATGAATGGAATATTAGATCGCACCGAATCAGAAGGTCTTTATGGGAAAATGTCATTGCTTGCAGAACGTCCAAATGTTAAAACGTCTATTACTTGACAATGTCTAGAGTGGCAAAACGACTTACTAGTAAGACGTCCAAAATGTGAATGCTTATGCCTCTCGACACCAGGGAGACGCTTTTATGAATGAGTTATTGTATGAATCATATAAATGAAGGTTGTAGTTGATCGCTTCTCGACATTTGAGGATGCATTGGACGTATCTAGAATGTTTTCGTTATTTCTAAAAGTTGGATGTTGATGTTGATAAGAAACAAAAAAGACAACTAACGTGATTAAAATTTATTTATTACTTACAATTAGAGTAACATATAAACGTCAACACGGTAACTTCTGATTTCTTTACAACGGATGTGTTCGGAATATAATTTTACTATCCATCTTTGTACATACCATACCGAACCTACGAATAAATGTCTTTGTCTTTGTCTTTGTCAAACATTTTGAAAAACCTTCAAGTCAACAACAATCGACAAGCAATAGGTATTCGTTACAGAAGTCATTTATCACTCGAACATAACATGGTTATGAGTGAGTTACAGTTCATTCAATTGCTGTATAATAATGGCTCTTTTTTCGTACGGCCAGCATGGAGCATCAGCTATAACACAATGCTCATAATCATTCACATTTTGAATAATTACATTGTACTTTTTAGTACTAATTGTACTCATTCGTTTGGGTAGCAGTTCCGTAGCACTGTCAAAATCTGTGATGTAAATGTTTTCTATAGCGAAATTGCTTCTGTCTACATAACAATCGATCATCCATATGTTCCAGTTTTCACCCATAATTGTATAAGCAGGAATAGGTCCGGATGGTACGTTCCGAAATATTTCGGCCGCTTTTGTTTCAATAATTCTTTTGTTTTTCGGTAAACATGCAGAATCATCTATACAATTGTCATAGTCAAAGATATTTCGAATCGTAATAATATAACGATTAACATTGTTATAAATGGTTTGTCCATAAACTTCAGTAGCACTATCACTATCCCATACGTAGAGGTATTCGTACTTTGGTCCTTCTATATTAACTTTAGGATCGGTATTTCTTCTACTCATTGTCTTAGTTTTCACTTCTCCGGGTTTCATAACACTTAAATAACAATCCGAAATGTAAATGTTTCCGGTTTTCTTAATATCAGTTCCATTTCTTGTGGTGCCCATGGCTCCCACAGTGGTGACGAGTATCAGGCACAGTGCAGTGGTCGCTTGCATTTCGATAAGGCAGTAGATATATGAATCACTTGAATTATTAACGGATCAAGTCAGTGAACGCTGTGAGTATATCGCTCTAACTATTGTACTGACAGCATTTACCACATTTAATTTATAAACGTAGGTTATCATAGTGCAGCTAACATAAGATAGTACGCATGTCGATAAGCAATAATTGTTTATAAAAAAAAATCTTTAACTCATTAAATCGAATGATTATACACAGGGCCGTAGACATGAATTAATTTGGGGGGGGGGGGGGGGGGGTTGGGGTTAAGATTGCCAGCTTTTTTTTTTGAAGAAATTAAGTATTTCTGATTTCAAGAGAGGGTATTAACCTCTTTTTCGGAAAACCAAAAAAAAAATTGTCAAGCGAAGCGAGCTCGAAATCTTTAGGATCCTGCTTTGAATAAGTTAGGTTTTCTTTTTCTTTGACCGATCATACAGAAATAGAACTTTATCGACATAATTATGCAGAAAAGTATGATGCAAGATCGAGCGAAGCGAGCTCGAAAATTGTTGCACCCCGCTTGGGAGAGGCTGAGGGAGGTTAGAATACCTCAGAGAGATATACAAAGTCAGAGTCGATAAAAATACAATATTTAAGCATTCTCTTACTGGTATTGTAGATTATAAAGCACGCCTATGCGAACGCCCAAACCCCCCCCCCCCCCCCCCTGTCTACGGCCCTGATTATACAAGACAGCCCTCCGCTATCTCATGGGATGAATTCAGTATATCATACTAACACGACTGGTTCATGAAATTATTGCAGAAACGTTATGGGAATCCAATAAACCTGATTTGTTTTATTACCTCACACGCAATGTATCGTTACCGTGGCACAATACACGTACCCGCACCTGCCGTGGTGGGGGGGCGCGAGCTTCACGCGTCGTTCGCTATAGTATTTCAAAATCCATTGCTGGTTTTTTTTTATTTTAGCTGTTTAAGTTAAATAAATGGACTGCTGCGTACAGAGAATGTAATGTTAAATTAAAATAAAGGAATAGTTACTAAAAAGAAAAAAAAATGTTCATTTTCCGGAGAAAAGGACATGGCTAAAAAGTCATATACAAAAAACCCAGAATCGCCAGCAACGAAATGTATAAAAATGGGTTCACTATAGTAAACCCATTACATTTTCAAAAAATCAGCCTCCTCAACCATATAATATAGAAGTTATAACACTGTATGAGAATCATACTTCAATTGATTTTTCTTATCTTTTATTTTATCACTATCACTTTATTATGATTGATAATATATTAAAACAATGTAAAAAGTAATACATGGTTGGTTTACATGCACAATTAGACGCGGTAGGTGGCGCCTAGCTGGGGCAAGTAGTTTGTCGCACTCTTGCTTTTACCATCAAACTCGTTCTATCCTTTTCTTTACACATTCATCAGACTGATGATGAAATGACTAATATGACATGAAAATGTTATGTTAGTCATTATTTTTCGTGGTGTATAGTAACGACAATTGATCACGATGTTTGATGTGTACATATTATTTCAGAATTATATGATTTTTTCGTTGAATTAACATTCTACGAAAAAAATGCTTTCCTATAATACTTCGTAATAACAACATTTTTATATTTACGGACCCCAAATAATTCTTAGATCACGGCTATAATAGATTTTTTTTATTGTTCATTGATCATAAAATATCTAGTATACCACGTCATTTTTGCAGAATATTATGATGTGTTTTTGATGTACATATTATGCTTATAAAAACGGCGCATATGAAATTTCTGGCGATTATGGGTATTTCTATTTTTTTAGCCATCTCTTTTCCGGTGGAATATAATTGAAAATCAGGGCTGTCCCTTACACCCTGTATTGTGAAAAGCCAAATAACACTAGGTACATATCGCGGCTTTTAAGCGACCTTTTTTTTTTTTTTTTTGGTTGGGAAATCATCATACGACTTCTCCCGCTCTGCGCGGAGCGGAAGGGCGTGTCAGACTCTTACTGACTAAAACCCACCCGTGTTCCTTCAGTTGCCTGTTGCCAGGGTCCCGGTATCCCTTTCGGACTATTCCGCAACCCTGGCAGGTTTTATCGCGACCTCATGTTGATATTGTTGAATAACAAAAGCCAAAGTTGGGATTATTTGCAGATAAAATGTGTTTTATGTGAGGGATTGGCGAACAGCCCTATGCTTTATGGAACGCGTTTATTCTGTCCAATACCCTGCAGCGACAATGGGATTGCGGATGCGTAGTCAATCCAGGGACAAAGCTGATGTGTTTCACGGAAATTTACTGGAACAGAGCCATGCTGCTAGTTTGCAGAAATAGGTACTTACATATTCGTTGCCGTGAGTTTGTGGTACTGTACCAGTACCTTTTTTTTTTGAGGGTCCGAAATCATAATATGACTTCTCCCGCTCTGGGTGGACCGGAAGGGCGTGTCAGACTTTTACTGACTACAACCCACCCGTGTTCCTTCAGTTGCCTGTTGCCAAGGTCCCGGTATCCCCTTTCGGACATTCCCGCAACCCTGGCAGGCATCGGTCCTAACGGACGCCGTCAAGTGTGCTGACATCTCTTTGAGGCGCGCGTGGAACAGGACGCGCCATCGACCCGGGCCTGGTCCTTATCGGACGGCGAGCTACCCATTGGTCGCCGTCCGCAAGTCCGCGCCTATGGTGGCCGGGAATCCGCCTGGGATACTGTATGCTGCACAAGTACCTACTACTTGTATAGTACCAACTAGAGGTGTGCGCCGATGCCTTTCTTACCGGCGGCGGCGTCTGACGTATTTTTTGCAATCCGCCTGGGATTTCCGACGCCCAGGGTGTCTCCAGCGGCGGCGGTTAGGGGCGTGAGGGCGCAGACTTTGCCTCTTCTTCACGCGTTCCGCCTCCTCCTTCGCGAGCATTACTGCTTCGCAGAAGGAGGTGACGGATTCCCATGCCCTCTCGGATGCCCCGTAAAGGGCCATGGACCGCACGACTCCGCGTAGAGCCTCCGGCAGGAGGCGTTTGCCCTTAGATTGGGCAGGAGCCGCCTCAAGGCGGCCCCAGCCCGGTCCAGCGTGGGAGCCAAACGTCGGAAATGCTCCACGAAGTTCCACCGGCTGTCGAGGACGAGTCCTAGGTACTGCATCGTCGACTCGACGTCGATGTGAACCCCTCCTAGTACATCGAGGTGCTGAAGTGTTTATATGAAAACGCTACTATGTCCGTCCGACTCCAGGACCAGACATCGAAACCTATCCTTCTGCAGCGAGGGGTGAGACATCCCAGACTGTATCTCTCCGAAACTGTTCACCGGTGCACTGGAGGATGTCTTCAAGGTTCTGGACTGGAAAGGGGTTGGCAACAACATCAATGGCTATAGTGGGTGTTGCCAGTGATGACCTATGGCACTGAAACGTGGTCGCTCACAATGGGATTAGAAGGCTGAAAGTCACCCAAAGAGCAATAGAGAGGGCTAAGCTCAGAGTTTCCCTGCTTGATCGAATCAGAAATGAAGAGATACGCAGGAGAACTAAGGTAACCGACATAGCCTGAAGTATTGCCAAACTTAAGTGGCAGTGGGCAGGGCACATTACTCGCAGAACATTACATATTTTGACTTTGGCGCCGGTGACGCCGCCAAAAACATCGGCGGCGGCGGCGTGGCGGAAATCACCGGCGGCGTGCGCCACGCCGATCGGCGCACACCTCTAGTACCAACCGCTCAACAGCTGATTGGCCTTTAGAAAACCGATAACAATTAAAATTCTATTGTGTCTCGTTAGTGACGGTTGGAGGAATAAACTCACGGCTACTTCTCATACGTAAGCAGAAACTACAGAACGCCACTTGCTTCGGTTCCTACATACTCATTTCGCCCATAGGTTCCTGCACCCTACTTGCGTAACACACGATCAATAACAATCCGTTTCATTTTGACAGTTCAACAACATTCATTGCGTTATTTACGTTGTTGAGCAGACAAATTTTTCGAACATATGAAGCAATGAGTTAGCAGTTTCCTTTAGATTTAATTTTAATAATGTTTAGTTGACAAAGATTCTTGCAAAATTCACGAGACAACAAATTACTTTGCAGTTTGGCAGATGTTAAGATAAGTATTTAAGTTAAAACTTTGAACGTGAACCGGTGACTTGACCTCTGACGCTGATAAATCTTCTTGATACTAAAACTGCAATCAAGAGGTTATAAATAACAAGATTAAACGCAAATATATAAAGCTTCGGTATCAAACTGATTAGTAATCGGTATACAGCGGTTATAAGACATGTGTGGTCATATATTGTAAGGGTGTGGTATAGAAAGATCATCAAACTGCACAATTTTCTCCATGGGACCATACCACACATTTTATAATAACAGCGTGCCGCTTTAATGGTGACATTAATTTAACACACTTATACTATTTCGCGTATTAATTTTATGAAAATATTTGAATTTCATTAAACGTTATTATTTATTGATTTATTTACAATTTTCTAAATTACCATCTTGGAGCAACCTGTACTTAAAGAACTGTAGCGAAATGGTCATTTTCTGGGGTCACGGATCATATGTAGGCGAATAGAAGGAAAGCCGCGCAATTTCTTAGAAATTATGCCTACAAAGAATCTGGCCGATAGAACGTAAGCCAGCTGGTAGGTAGGTTCATGAATGAATCTTTTACACAGAGTGATCTCAATTTTGGTTATGTTTTTATTATTTAGTTTGTTTGAAAATTTAAGTATTTCTATTGACCAATTATTTTATTTTATTATAATTTTTATGATTACTGGCCACTAGCCCTACCCGTGTGTTAAATTAATGTCGCCATTGTAGCGGCACGTTGTATATTTTTTTTTTAAATCTGCGTTGTACTAAAAAATGGCTCATTTCACATACTTATACTCCATTTGAAATAAGATTAGACGTATAGATAAGCTTTTTTTACATTCCGTTCAACCGATTTTGAATTCTACTGCGTTGGTGGCATGGCAAATGGCAGCCGCAGTAGATAGTTGGTATTGTGTAACTTTTTTTGCTTTTAATGCTATCCTTATGCCTACGGTATAGAATTCAAAATCGGTTGAACGGACTGTAAAAGGGTTTGTTTTAATGTGTAATCTTATTTCAAATGGGGTATAGTTATTATTCAGTAGCTGAATATCTAAAAAAACTTCTTATCGCTCCTATCATTACAGGAATTCATAGATATAAGAAAGAAGGAGATATGCCCGGTAGTTGAAAATGTATTAGAACCCACTGTCTCCAAAACATCCCCACTCCGCGCCAACTACTACACATGCAGTTCAGTAGGAGCAATAGATACGCAGTCGCGCACACACCCACATTTCATAAATCAGAACGTACTACACAATCAATTATAGACCTTATAACATCTAACACAGCGCGCATTTAACGTGCACCGTACAACTTACTCACAAAAAAGCAATGGTCGCTATCGATGTGCTGTGCAAAAGCCATTTATTTTCCATATACGCTAGTGATTGACTAAATCGGAAAGTTATCGATTTTTTTATTGTACTAAAATATTTTTGGGTTCCTGAATATTCTCTGGACTTATCGTTTTTTATTTAAGTATAATAAAAATAACAATTAGTAGCTAAAAAAATATAAAAAATTAAAACAACGAAAAAATCCGGTTAAGTTGGTTTAAGCTCTATCCTCGCATTATTTAAGCTTAATCTCTTACTTTTTTATGGTTTTGGTATTTTACTTCCGTTAAAGTTTTCAAAAGCTTCGTATGTGTTATAGTAATCTGCATAGTTAAGATAATAATATTAGTGACTTTTAGATAAAATAAGTCAAAATATTCATACTAAGTATTTATTTGTTATGCCCCATGCATAACAAATAAATACTTAGTATGAATATTTTGTGTGTTTGTTTTCATATACTTATTTGCTATTTCTTTATTAACTAGGCATTTTTTAATAACAAAAGCATATTGCCTGCTTAGTGCATGGTGGGGTATTGATGTAACTGCTTAGGATAATATTTAAATGATAAATACGCTGTAATTGTACCTACCTTTCAGCATCCCAAAAGATGCGAATTTAAAGAAGGAATGGATTGATGCCACAGGCAGGCCTCCTAACTGGTTCCCTCATTTTAACAGGGTTCAACAATATCTACCGTTTCAATAGGCTATGACAGGTTAAGATACGATCATTCAAACCCGCAAAATAACACTCCGCCGACATTAACATAAAATTTTATTTCGACCGGTTCTGTGCTTCACCAGGTCATCGGTTCACCTTGTGGGGGGGGGGGCTTCCAACGCTAACGTCTTCCGGGCCGCGGTCGCCACTCCAGAACCTTTCGGCCCCCATCGGCCATCTGTTCTGCGAACAATGTGCCCTGCCCACTGCCACTTAAGTTTGGCAATACTTCTACTTCTATGTCGGTTACCTTGGTTCTCCTACGGATCTGTTCACACATACAGCTGTTACACCTTAAGTAAATATGACCACACCTTTCTGTAATATTTCGTTTTTTTTTTGTTTTTACGGTCGTTGCTACTCGTGTAGCTGTGAAGAAATGTGTGTTTTTACACGTGCACGACCATCCATGTACACGTCCATAAAATGTATGGAAATACGTGCACGTTATAACGTTATTGTGGACGGAAACAAAGCGTCTGCTATTCCATACATTTTACTTCCCTGTGTTATTGTGATGCCGTGACGTCAAACCATACCAAGTATTTGCGGTTGGGTTATTAAAATGTTTTTATAAACTGCATGTGACACATAGCAAATGGTTTAAAATAGCCATTAGCTGAGTAATAAAAAAAAACTTGATATGTAGGTACTGTTAAGTTTACTTAAATACCGTGGCCGGTGATAAAGCAAATTGAGTTCATAAACATGTTTCGTTACAATTATTTTTCCTTAATTATGACAATAATTAACACAATATTGAAATTTGCTGAAATTCTTGTGGTTATGTATAAATATTTTTCCTTGTAATTAGGGTACACCTAAAAAGGAGTTGCTATTTTGGCTTCGGTTTCAAGTAGGTACTCGCTGAGTAGGTACGGTTAATTCAGTCCTTGACTTCCACAAATAGGTACGGACACTGAAATATAAAAATATGTAATGTTTAATAAAGACATCACAGACCACACACTCGCTGGGAGGACGAGAACGTGCGTACGGCTGGATCACGCTGGATGGACGCAGCGAAATACAGAGAAAGCTGGCACTCTCTGGAGGAGGCCTTCACTTCAGAGGTTCTTAAATTAAAAATTAAAAATAAATAGTAATCTGTACTGTAAAAAACGTAGAAACGGAGGGAACAGCTGATTTTTTCGTAATTTCAGGTTTGTCCCTTAGTAAAAGTCGTTCATAATGATGAGTAATGTCATATCTTTGGCCTGAAACACAGGTTTGAATTAACCTAGATCGGGCGGGTCGCTACCTAACATCGTAATTCCGGACCATCATTACAGACTTGCACCTGTAATATACATATTTTAGTTTTAGATTACTTTTAAGCATTATTATTGTATTAAAAAATCGATATCTTACTGTTGACCAAATGTACACTTTTTGTAATCGTTTTATTCAATAAAAAAAATATTATTATTATTATATTATAAAAATCGCTTTTCGTGTCCGTCTGGTATAACCGCGATATTCTTCTAAACTACGCAAAGAATTTTTATTTGAGATTTATTTATATTCCTTCTGAATTAGAGTTTGAAAATTTATTCCAGAAACTTACTTAAAGTAAAGAAAAACGATGTTTTGTCAAGTCGTCCAAACCGTGCGAAGGAGGGGCGGGTCGCTAGTATGTCATAGGTATTACATTGTCATACTTCTATGATTTGTTGATCTATCTCTCTGACCCTATAATATAGGGTTATCTTAGGGGGTTAAGACGATCCTGTATTATCGGGTCAGAGCCATGGGTCAGACCCAAACACGGTATAAGAACGGGATTCGACTATTACAATAATCGCATTTTATATGAGCTCCTCTGAAACTACATAAGTAAGTATTATTTCAGTCTATATTTACCCTTTCGGACCTCCCCGTAGGCTACTGATTACCTTTATCGACTATCATACTCAATTTACCCATACTCATATCTATTCTCAATTTTTTTTGTTCCTAGGTTGGTAATTTTTACATGTTAAGTGTCTATTATCATATTTTTACAAAATCATTTTTCAATCAAGACAATCAATTAAGCAATATTCATTATTTTTAAACATAGGTTACAGAATTGTGCAAGATGTTACATAGATATCGCGGTATTTGGGTACCAGTGCTGAGGTTCTGTCTCGCATAGGCGCCTTAGCAGGTGTTGAAACAAAGCGCGCGTCAACCATTAGAGATCTTGGCGTGACATTTGACTGCGGATTGACTTGACACACATGTCTGCCCTATTTTCAGAATCTTACAGACGCCTAGGTTTTGTCCTGCGCAATGCCCGTGATTTCAATAATCCTATTGTCATCAAATTATTATTTACCTGTCTAGTTAGAAGTAAGTTAGAATTTGCTGCAGCCGTCTGGAATCCCCATGAATCCACATATGAATGATTGATTGAAAAGGTTCAGAAAGCCTTCCTGCGTTTTTTAATATAAAAGATTTACGGATATTATCCATTTATGTACCTATCCTACTCATTTCCTGCTGGGAATGTTAGGATATAATTTCCTTTCAGTGCGTAAAGCCAGAGATCAGATTCTAATAGCCATAATTTTTTTAAGGAGCATGGTAGATTCCCCAGAGCTACACAATAATTTGTGTGCACTTTATGTGTCTGACATAACTACCTGCGTCATAGGTCTGCCCGACACGTGTCGCGCGCGCAACCCCCGTTGTGTCGCATGCTACCCGGAATGTGATCATGTCAAATTGTCTCATGTTCTGCGAAAGCTATGTTTGTTAGGTAAATAAGTTGTATGTTGTTATCACTTTATGAGATTTTATTTTATTTTCTTTTCTTAAAGTTATTGTTACGTATATTTTTGATCTCTGACTTGTTATTTGTATTTGAATTATGTAATATGTTTAGTTTTATGCTTAGTTTTACCTGTTAATTACGGTCATTGGCGCAAGCTGGTAATTAATTATAAATAAATAAATAGGGTAGCAGCATTATGCTGAGTGATGGCCGTTTTGCGTGGATGTGACGCATAATTTCCCTCAACTTGTTCCTTTTGTGTTTGGGTAATTTTTACCGCAAATAAACGTTTTTTCATTATTTCTTTTCTTATATATTTTTGAAAAAGTGTGAAAGTTTTGGATCTTTCTTTATAATCAAAAAGTTTTTCTCATTTAGTATAATGGCCACAGAAACTCACACACATACACAGAAGATACAAGCTTATCTTTGCAGCATCGACATCAACCTTTATATTATTTCTAAGATTTAAAGTGTACTAGCTGTTGCCTGCGACTTCATCTACGATCAAGGATGAAAAGTAGCCTATGTCCTTCTCCAGTTCAAGGTCTACATACCCCTGTGCGAAATTTCATGCAAATCTGTTCAGCCGTTTTTGTGTGAAAGCGTAACAAACAAACTCACTTTCGCATTTGTCTATTTGTTTGTTACGCTTTCACGCTAAAACGGCTAAACGGATTTGGATGAAATTTGGCACATTGGTAGACCATGACCTGGAATAGGACATAGGATACTTTTTATCCCGATATTCCCACGGGATCGAGACGTTAGCGAGTGAAACCGCGGGGCGCAGCTAGTATCTATATATTTCTTTTGTTTGAATATGCACCTACCTCGTTTTGAAGAGAAGTCAATTATAATCTGGAAAATAGATACTATAGCTGGGCGGAGGCGTTTGAGGAGGTCTGAAAACAAAATGAAGTATTTTATTTATGTCTGGAACGGGCAGACTTACATAATACGCCTATCTACTTTTAATACGCCTTTAATTGGTAGAAAGCGACTCTTCTTATGTGCGTTAGCTCCATCCGTCTGACAACGGGTCACAGAAAGAGAATGTGCGCTATCATTTCTAACTGGTAGAAAATGTTTTTATTTTTAACCAACTCACATGAGAAATTATAAAAGCGTAAATTATTATTAGCATTAGAAAAATAACGGCCAAATAACTCGATTGTGTAATATTGTTGAAATGACTGTATTTTATGAAGAGTTATTTTTTAGAAGTTAATGGTGAATAGATTACATCTTCTTTATATATAAAAATGAATTGCCGGGCGTTAGTCAAACTAAAACTCTAAAATGGCTCGAGAAGTTGTGATGAAACTTTGGTAAGTGGTTGTGTGAGCGCTGGAGAAGATTCCTAACAATATAAAAACTTTTTACAAAAAAAATCAAACTGACTTCAAAAAAAAAGTCGGTGTCTTTGCTTTCCAATTTTCATTTATGTCACCGACTTTTTAGTGTTTTTTTTGGAAGTCGGTTTGTTTTTTTTTTTTTTAAGTTTTTATTTTTCTCTTTTTAGTTGTGGTACCTACCCCACACAAATCCGAATAGCACTACCTGCTATGTAAATAACAGTGAAAGAGTAAATAAGGAAATCGTCTTGATAAACTAAGTGGGAAAAATACGTAATACTGAAGCTAACTCAAAAACTACACAAGCAAAGTTAATAAAATTTATATGGGAAGCATGACCTACCAAACAAAAAAAGAATCATCAAAATCGATTCATAATTGGCAAACAATCAACTCGCGACTCCGTCTGCGTAAAAGACGGAACACAACGAAAAACACACTTTTAAAAACAATATTCAATGAATTAACGACTCTGAGATAAATACTTTGTTTCGACGCAGTGAATTTATACTTCAAACCGAATAAAATTAAATTAAAACATACTCGTAGACTACTTACAGACATTTGCCAGATTTTGTTTTGACGTAATGAGACGGACAAATGAATGATTGCAAAAAATTAGGCCTAGGGGCTTGACTAGTACATAGTGTACTGAGTACAGTCAACACAACAAATAAAGTAAGTAAGAGCTTCATGTTACGTGATCACTCGTGCACTGCCGACAGATGAATACGGCGCTCGTGAGTAACGCCCGCCGCCGTAAACACTGACCAGCCGACGTATTCTGTAAAAATCTCACCGTGAAAACTTATCTTACCGTGAAGTGAGCTGTCAATAGTGTCAGCTGGAATGACAGGTCACTTCACATAAGTTTTCATGTTGATATTTTCAGAAAATAGATCGTGTTTTCGGTAATAATAAATAATACGAGTAGGTAATAAATACTGTTTCTCTGTGCTTAGCTTTGGTTCCTCACACGTCCATGGATCGGGACCCTAACGTCCGGAGAAATGTCGAAGACGTACCTAATAAATAATAATAAGTACAGGACAAAAAGTATTGTTTTATTTAAAATTAAATTTGTTAGGTATAGGAAAAACATTAAAATGATATATTATTAGGTCCAATCTCCTGACAGGTCTTGGACGAGGATGGTCGACGCTGCTCACTGTGTGTTGACGATTTGAGTTACTTTTTGCGATTACATTTTTTTTTTTGTAATTTGGGATATCATCAAATGAAGAAGTCATTTTATGATATCCCGCTCTGGGTGGAGCGGGAGGGCGTGTCGGACTTTTACTGACTAAAACCCACCCATGTTCCTTCAGTTGCCTATTGCCAAGGTCCCGGTATCCCTTTCGGACTTTCCCGCAACCCTGGCAGGCATCGGTCCTAGCGGACCCCGTCGATTGTTCTGACATCTTTTTGAGGCGCGCGTGGAACACAACTCGCCATCGACCCGGGCCTGGTCCTTATCGGACGGCGAGATACCCATTGCTCGCCGTCCGCAAGTCCGCGCCTATGGTGGCCGGGAATCCGCCTGGGATACCGTATGCTGCACAAGTACCTACTACTTGTATAGTACCAACTAGAGGTGTGCGCCGATGGTGGCCGGGAATCCGCCTGGGACTCCCGACGCCCAGGGTGTCTCCAGAGGCGGCAGTTAGAGGCGTGAGTGCGCAAACTTTGCCTCTCCCTCACGCGTGCCGCCTCCTCCTTCGCGAGTATTACTGCTTCGCAAAAGGAGGTGACAGCTTCCAATACCCTCTCGCTCCGTACCATGGCCTGGACCAGGGCCGGTAAGTCAGCTGTTTCGCTAGCGAGCACGGTGTCGGATAGTTTTTTTTTTTAATATTTTAATGTAAATACCTTTTTTTTAAATTGTTTCTCGGTTATTTATTTTTATATTTAAGTCAACTACCCATGGTTTGAGTGACAACGGTGTTTACCCTTACACCCTGTATACTGTCAGAAATAACTGTAATAATCCCCCATAATTTGGTACACAGTGGGGCCGATTATGTTGTTCACAAACTAAACTAAATTTAAGTTCAGTGTATCTTTTTCTTTCTATTTCATTAAGAAAAGGACAGAAGATAAATTTTAGTTTAGTCCTGTCAAACTGTCACTACTCCATACAAGTTTAGACGCGATAAAAAATTTGCCTACAAAAATTACGTCAATTTACGTCAGGCGCTGATTAATTTGACAGGACTAAACTAAAATTTTTCTTCTGTCCTTTTCATAATGAAATAGAAAGAAAAAGATGCACTGAACTTAAATTTAGTTTAGTTTGTGAACAAGGGAATCGGCACCATTTCTGTTATTCAGAAATAACTCGCAGACAACCACAGTAAGGTGATTTGTAGGGAGAAATGAATATATACTCCTGCGTACTAAGTAAGATAACCTGTGGACATTGTTCACATAATTAAGTAGATATTATCCTTATCATAATGCTGTTATGTTTACTTAAAGTTTACCAATCGGATGTTATCTTACCAACAAACATAATTAATGTGTGAATTAACCTTTAAGTAGGTACCTGCTATTATCCGTCTAGCCATTTTCCAACTATCTTGGCGTCGGTTTTCAGTCTAACCGGATGCAGCTGAATATCTGGTATTTTAAATGGCTATATCCGAAGCTATTTATACACACACGGTTTGTTTTCTTTATACTACGCACTATGTCCGTGTTGTCTACCAGGCTATTGCTATGCAATCGGGCACAAATCTAGACTCCGGGCTGCTACTGAGATTATCCTGACCACTTTATTGAACTCGGCACCCCATGCTCAGGACATCAGTGGTTCTCACAACTAGTAAACCAATGGGGCCGTCTTAAATACTTACAATTATAATATAAAACTTGTAAAAAAATAATTTTAATATTTTTTTTATTACAAGCTTTATAGTAGCTTGCTCTGTTCGTATGTGTTTCCGGTTACTCCTTTTGTCATCATTTTTTTTGTTTAGTAGTTCATGCTTCAGAGGTTGTCCCATATCCCATCAAGTTTGCTTGCGTAGATTTTGAGTTACCTTCAATAATACGTATTTTCCGACATCCAAAATTAAAGTTATTTTCACTTTTTATCGGTTTTTTTTTGTTATAGTTTTTAAAGTTTTTTGTAAGTACTTATTTTTTCTATTTTAAGGAGTATTTAAAAATGTGAAGTAAATACTCAAATAAATGAAACAATAATACCTACCAGCCTTTTAGTGTCCCAATGAAGGGCAAAGGCCTTTTCTCAAAATTTGATACTAATGACGAATTTTAGTATCTAAGATTCTGAATTCTATTTTAAGGTAGATTATCAGTTTTAGTAATTAACGAGATCATGTAATTTTTTTTTAAATGTAATATCTCAATAATTAATAATAATTATAACAGTTGTCTGAGGAATCATTTTGATGATTTGGAAACTAATTGTTCTAGTCCTTAATTTTTCTTGTATATAGTGTGTATTGAGTTCCTGAAAATAAAATAATTCCAACGTTAATCCGGTAATTAGTGAAAGTGTACAGTCGAACAAGCTATTTGGTGTACAGGCAAAATATATTCATTTTCCGCTACACTGCCAAATTGTGTTTAGATTGTTTGTGTAATTGAACTTTTTGAGCTTATGGCTCAGGAGAGTGACGTTAAAGGATTTTTGACTACTGAAAACACTCACAAAATTGATTAAAGTAGTTGCAAGTTATCTGCCTGTATACCAAATAGCTTGTTCGACTGTACCTACCTACTGCTGACTACTGAACAAAGCACCGCCCTTTATTTTGATGCATCGTCAAAATAACTAATCTATACTCATTAACTAATTATTTATTTAATTAAGACAGGATCTAAGAAACATTTCACTTTATGTAATTGTAAAAAAAATAGATCTACTTAACTTTTGCCCGCGGCTTTGCCCGCGTTGATGTCGGAAATTATCCCACGGGAACGTACTACCGGGAAAAAAAGTATCCTATGTCCTATCCTCATAGGTCATGGTCTACCCATGTGCCAAATTTCATCCAAATCAGATGTTTTAGCGTGAAAGCGTAACAAACAACAAACTCACTTTCGCATTTATAATATTATTAGGTTTAGGATTAAATCCAAATGTTTTATTTATTACTAGCTGCGCCCCGCGGTTTCACCCGCGTAAGTATCAATCCCGTGGGAATATCGGGATAAAAAGTATCCTATGTGTTAATCCAAGTTATAAACTATCTGTTTGCCAAATTTCATCCAAATCAATTCAGCCATAATATTAGTAGGATAGTAGGATAACAACCCAAACGCCTATTGTTAACATCTCCAATGTATGCACCTACACTTAGTTCGTAATAAAGAATTTGAATTTGAATTATATATGTACCTACCACGTCCCAATAAATGTTTATACGTCAACGTAGAAATAATCATCATAATCGGACACACGCGAAGAAGTTGGAGAACTGAAAAATAAAAATATTACATTTAATCATTAATATTATTATTTGAATAAACTGCCTCGTTGGTCTAGTGGTCGCAGGAACTACTGCTGAGCATGAGGTCCTGGTTTCAAATCCCAGGTCGGGCAAAGTGTTACTGGGTATTTCCAAATGGAATTTCTTAGTAGCAGCCTGGAGTCTGGATTTGTGTCCAGTTGATGGCAATAGGCTCGCCCCGTATTACATGGGACTTGGAACTGGCGATAACTGGGTGTAATATAATGCCCTCCGCCATTTTTTTTTTTGGTTGGGAAATCATCAATTGACTTCTCCCGCTCTGGGGGGAGCGGAAGGGCGTGTCAGACTCTTACTGACTAAAACCCACCCGTGTTCCTTCAGTTTCCTGTTGCCAGGGTTCCGGTATCCCTTTCGGACTATTCCGCAACCCTGGCAGGCATCGGTCCTAACGGACCCCATCGACCCGGGCCTGGTCCTTATCGGACGGCGAGCTGCCCATTGCTCTGCCTATGTTGGCCGGGAATCCGCTTGTGATTCCCGACGGGTGTCTCCAGCGGCGGCGCTTAGGGGCGTGAGGGCGCAAGCTTTGCCTCTCCCTCACGCGTTCCGCCTCCTCCATCGCGAGCAGCACTGCTTCGCAGAAGGAGGTGACCGCCTCCCATGCCCTCTCGCTCCGTACCATGGCGTGGACCAGGGCCGGACGCGATGCGCTCCCCGCTCATTATTATTATTAATACTACAAGACAGTAGTGACGAAGACAGTAGTGACTAAGATAGTCGAACTATGATTTTTACGAAACATAAGTTATTTAATTTGTAATCAGCGTAGATCTATAGTGTTTTTGAAAAACCTACTCTATTGGAGATATTGTTCGTCATAAGCGACGTAACTGTCTCCTTTTTTTGTACTTTCCCTTGTATAAAAACCGCATGAGCTCTTACGGCCCTTTAGATAATGCATCGAAAGTTTGTCCCAAAAGTAAACACCGTAAGTTATTATACGGCTAGAAATAACAGCAGTAACTGTGTTTATTTATTGCTGATAATAAATAATATTGTACTTACCTATATCTACTACTGAAAACAAGGGTAGGTACTTATCTGATCTTGCCGTCCGCGTCGGTACACACAGCTGTACCTAACTATCACTTGTGGTTCTTTTAACAAGTTTTGATAATATTTTTTTACTTAGCTACCTACAACTAATAAAATCTTGGAAGTCGGTGTCTTTGCTTTTCAATTTTCGTTTTATGCCACCGACTTCCGAAATTAAAGTTATTTTTCACTTTTTTAGTGTTATTTTTGGAAGTCGGTTGTTTTTTTTTTGTAAAAAGTTTTTATTTTTCACTTTTTAGTTGTGATACCTACCCCACACAAATCCAAATACCACTACCCGTTATGTAAATAACAGTGAAGGAGTAAATAAGGAAATCGTGTAGATAAACTAAGTGGGAAAAATACGTAATATTGAAGCTAACTCAAAAACTACGCAAGAAAAGTTATTAAAAATTTTATGGGACCACCTCGGAAGCATGACCTACCAAACAAAAGAAGAATCATCAAAATCGATTCATAATTGGCGGAGTAATCGAGTAACACATAAACAAAAAAAAAACATACAGACGAATTGAAAACCTCCCCTTTTTTGAAGAAGTCGGTTAAAAACAGAGGTATCGTCGTTTACCATCGTCTTGTCTGTTGTTGTAAAATAAAACTGTACGCATGCCTAGATGAAAAAACCATGTGTTAAAGTGTTAACTTACGGCTGTTATGTTTAATATCACTATTAATTTCAAGGCGTCAGCGGAGGTTTCGGGGGCCCGTCGGTCAGTGTATGTCTGCCACTAAGGGATTCGTACAAGAAATGATTACATTATTACACGTTTGCTGAGAGTAAAGTGCCAATACAAAGACAAAAAGTTAGGTATTTAGAAGGTTTTGAAGTGTTTTTCTGATATTATTCTAGAATCGATGGTAGTGAAATATATCAATGCCAAAGTATGCTTTATGTCTAGACCGCTAGTTATCACTTGGTCAACAGATACATTCTCTTGCCGAAACAACAAAATCTGAATAAAAGCAGTTTTGGGGCTTGTGTTCTCAGCTGGATTATTACGTTCTGGTAGACAAAACTTCAATGCTCTATAGGGCTACTGATGGCACTACTATGAAGAAATATTTCGTTGTACGATGTCAAAATCCGATTTATGTTTTTGTTTTATTATATTATGAGATCTGATGATGCTATCACGATGGATGAAGGAGTGAAGATTGACTGTTTTGTACCAATTCCAGACATATTACAAGGGGCTTAAAACGGCCACTTCGGCAGAATCCTATTAGGAAAATATTATGAATCATCGTAAAATGTCACGAACTGATAATTCATAAGTTTGAAAGTTTTCTATGGAGATTCGTAAATAGTCCACAAATTATGAATTTCTTTTGTGTCAAATTAAAGAAATTGCTAATGACTGCTGGGAATTCAGGAAATGAATTGCTTTTAGAGGAATTGTTAATGTGGCCGTTTTAGGCCCCTACTGAATTCCCCAAAATGCGTATACGCCTTTTGAGTACCTATCATTAGCTGAAGAGTTGGTTGGTGTTCGAGAGAAGTGTAGTTTCAGTCGGTAAATTCCTTCAAAACCAGCTAAGTATTCGAAAAAAATGTATGCTTTAGTAGATGCAAAAACATTTTACACAATGCACAGGTTCTCTGTAGTAAACAACCGGCTAACGTTCTCCTTGCGGTCAGTAACAATGATCTATGACCTCGTTGATAGTATTGTGAAACGCGAAAGAAAAATTAAGAAATAATGAAGAAATAGCTTTCCTCACATTTTGGTTTCCAAAAGATATCACTTTAGTTTTCGCCTTCACCACTTTGTCGAACTCGAGACCCCATGTTTAGCAAATCAGCGGTTCTTACGACCAGTAAACACATGGGGCAGTCTAATTTACAGTAGCTACTTAGATTAAAATTGTTCAAAAAAGTAGGTACTCACGAACATCTTCCTGATGCTAATTTGGATGCACCGCCCGGACATAATGATGTCTCCATTAAGCCTGGTAATCCTTCCTCCCAGGTTCTACCTGGATAACCTGGATGTTGGGATCGGGTAAAAACATCGTTGAGCGGACTGTAGTTCGCATAATTTTGAGGAAGCCGAACAAGTTCTTCAGTAGGCGCAGGAGTAGAGAGGTAACGCTGTTTACATGCTATAATTTTTTCACATAGTTCTCTAGATATTGTTCTACCAGTACACCGAGTACTGAGTACAGTCAACAAAACAGATAATAGTAAGAGCTTCATATTATTATTACGTGTGCACTTGCGCGCTGCCGACACATGAATAACGCGTAGATACGTGAGTACGTGCACTGATAAGTTGGAATGATAGTAGATAGCCTTTTATCATAATAGTTTATAGAAAACTAGCGACCCGACCCACGTCCTTGACATGTGAAAACATCGAGATTTCTGTGCATGTGTTTCATAATCAGCCTATAGTGTTCCCACTGCTGGGATACAGGCCTCCTCTCTTCGAGAGGGAGTGGGCCGTAAGCCACCACGCGGGCCCAGTGCGGGTTGGTAAATGTAATGTTTTTTTTGTTAGTAGGTCATGGTTCAGAGGTTGTCCCATATCCCAACAACTTTGCTTGCGTAGATTTTGAGTTACCTTCAATAATACGTATTTTACGACATCCGAAATTAAAGTTATTTTCACTTTTTATCGGTTTTTTTTTTGTTATATTTTTTAAAGTTTTTTGTAAGTAATTATTTTTTTCTATTTTAAGGAGTATTTAAAAATGTGAAGTAAATACTCAAATAAATGAAACAATAATACCTACCAGCCTTTTAGTGTCCCAATGAAGGGCAAAGGCCTTTTCTCAAAATTTGATACTAATGACGAATTTTAGTATCTAAGATTCTGAATTCTATTTTAAGGTAGGTTATCAGTTTTAGTAATTAACGAGATCATGTAAATATTTTTTTAAATTTAATATCTCAATAATTAATAATAATTATAACAGTTGTCTGAGGAATCATTTTGATGATTTGGAAACTAATTGTTCTAGTCCTTAATTTTTCTTGTATATAGTGTGTATTGAGTTCCTGAAAATAAAATAATTCCAGCGTTAATCCGGTAATTAGTGAAAGTGTACAGTCGAACAAGCTATTTGGTATACAGGCAAAATATATTCATTTTCCGCTACACTGCCAAATTGTGTTTAGATTGTTTGTGTACTTGAACTTTTTGAGCTTATGGCTCAGGACAGTGACGTTAAAGGATTTTTGACTATTGAAAACACTCACAAAATTGATTAAAGTAGTTGCAAGTTATCTGCCTGTATACCAAATAGCTTGTTCGACTGTACCTACCTACTGCTGACTACTGAACAAAGCACCGCCCTTTATTTTGATGCATCGTCAAAATAACTAATCTATACTCATTAACTAATTATTTATTTAATTAAGACAGGATCTAAGAAACATTTCACTTTATGTAATTGTAAAAAAAAAATATCTACTTAACTTTTGCCCGCGGCTTCGCCAGTCGGATTTCCGGCTTCGCCGTTGATGTCGGAAATTATCCCACGGGAACGTACTACCGGGATTAAAAGTATCCTATGTCCTATCCCCGGTCATGGTGTACCCATGTGCCAAATTTCATCCAAATCAGATGTTTTAGCGTGAAAGCGTAACAAACAACAAACTCACTTTCGCATTTATAATATTATTAGGTTTAGGATTAAATCCAAATGTTTTATTTATTACTAGCTGCGCCCCGCGGTTTCACCCGCGTAAGTATCAATCCCGTGGGAATATCGGGATAAAAAGTATCCTATGTGTTAATCCAGGTTATAAACTATCTGTTTGCCAAATTTCATCCAAATCAATTCAGCCATAATATTAGTAGGATAGTAGGATAACAACCCAAACGCCTATTGTTAACATCTCCAATGTATGTACCTACACTTAGTTCGTAATAAAGAATTTGAATTTGAATTATATATGTACCTACCACGTCCCAATAAATGTTTATACGTCAACGTAGAAATAATCATCATAATCGGACACACGTGAAGAAGTTGGAGAACTGAAAAATAAAAATATTACATTTAATCATTAATATTTTTATTTGAATAAACTGCCTCGTTGGTCTAGTGGTCGCAGGAACTACTGCTGAGCATGAGGTCCTGGTTTCAAATCCCAGGTCGGGCAAAGTGTTACTGGGTATTTCCAAAAAAAAAAAAAAAAAACAAAAAAAAAAAAAATGGAATTTCTTAGTAGCAGCCTGGAGTCTGGATTTGTGTCCAGTTGATGGCAATAGGCTCGCCCCCTATTACATGGGACTTGGAACTGGCGATAAGTGGGTGTAATATAATGCCCTCCGCCCTTTTATTTTTTTTTTTGATTGAGAAATCATCAATTGACTTCTCCCGCTCTGGGGGGAGCGGAAGGGCGTGTCAGACTCTTACTGACTAAAACCCACCCATGTTCCTTCAGTTTCCTGTTGCCAGGGTTCCGGTATCCCTTTCGGACTATTCCGCAACCCTGGCAGGCATCGGTCCTAACGGACCCCATCGACCCGGGCCTGGTCCTTATCGGACGGCGAGCTGCCCATTGCTCTGCCTATGTTGGCCGGGAATCCGCCTGTGATTCCCGACGGGTGTCTCCAGCGGCGGCGCTTAGGGGCGTGAGGGCGCAAGCTTTGCCTCTCCCTCACGCGTTCCGCCTCCTCCATCGCGAGCATCACTGCTTCGCAGAAGGAGGTGACCGCCTCCCATGCCCTCTCGCTCCGTACCATGGCGTGGACCAGGGCCGGACGCGATGCGCTCCCCGCTCATTATTATTATTAATACTACAAGACAGTAGTGACCAAGACAGTAGTGACTAAGATAGTCGAACTATGACTTTTACGAAACATAAGTTATTTAATTTGTAATCAGCGTAGATCTATAGTGTTTTTGAAAAACCTACTCTACTGGAGATATTGTTCGTCATAAGCGACGTAACTGTCTCCTTTTTTTGTACATTCCCTTGTATAAAAACCGCATGAGCTCTTACGGCCCTTTAGATAATGCATCGAAAGTTTGTCCCAAAAGTAAACACCGTAAGTTATTATACGGCTAGAAATAACAGCAGTAACTGTGTTTATTTATTGCTGATAATAAATAATATTGTACTTACCTATATCTACTACTGAAAACAAGGGTAGGTACTTATCTGATCTTGCCGTCCGCGTCGTTATGTATAGTGAAAAAAAAAGTGTCACTAACAAAAATCGGTACACACAGCAGCACCTAACTATCACTTATGGTTCTTTTAACAAGTTTTGATAATAATTTTTTACTTAGCTACCTACAACTAATAAAATCTTGGAAGTCGGTGTCTTTGCTTTTCAATTTTCGTTTTATGCCATCGACTTCCGAAATTAAAGTTATTTTTCACTTTTTTTGTGTTATTTTTGGAAGTCGGTTGTTTTTTTTTTGTAAAAAGTTTTTATTTTTCACTTTTTAGTTGTGGTACCTACCCCACACAAATCCAAATACCACTACCCGTTATGTAAATAACAGTGAAGGAGTAAATAAGGAAATCGTCTAGATAAACTAAGTGGGAAAAATACGTAATATTGAAGCTAACTCAAAAACTACGCAAGCAAAGTTAATAAAAAAATTATGGGACCACATCGGAAGCATGACCTACCAAAAAAAAGAAGAATCATCAAAATCGATTCATAATTGGCGGAGTAATTGAGTAACACATATACAAAAAAAAAACATACAGACGAATTGAAAACCTCCCCTTTTTTGAAGAAGTCGGTTAAAAACAGAGGTATCGTCGTTTACCATCGTCTTGTCTTTTGTTGTAAAATAAAACTGTACGCATGCCTAGATGAAAAAACCATGTGTTAAAGTGTTAACTTACGGCTGTTATGTTTAATATCACTATTAATTTCAAGGCGTCAGCGGAGGTTTCGGGGGCCCGTCGGTCAGTGTATGTCTGCCACTAAGGGATTCGTACAAGAAATTATTACATTATTACACGTTTGCTGAGAGTAAAGTGCCAATACAAAGACAAAAAGTTAGGTATTTAGAATGTTTTGAAGTAAGTTTCTGATATTATTCTGGAATCGATGGTAGTGAAATAAAACTGTACGCATGCCTAGATGAAAAAACCGTGTGTTAAAGTGTTAAGTTACGGCTGTTACGTTTAATATCACTATTAATTTCAAGGCGTCAGCGGAGGTTTCGGGGGCCCGTCGGTCAGTGTATGTCTGCCACTAAGGGATTCGTACAAGAAATGATAACATTATTACACGTTTGCTGAGAGTAAAGTGCCAATACAAAGACAAAAAGTTAGGTATTTAGAAGGTTTTGAAGTGTTTTTCTGATATTATTCTAGAATCGATGGTAGTGAAATATATCAATGCCAAAGTATGCTTTATGTCTAGACCACTAGTTATCACTTGGTCAACAGATACATTCTCTTGCCGAAACAACAAAATCTGAATAAAAGCAGTTTTGGGGCTTGTGTTCTTACCTGGATTATTAGGTTCTGGTAGACAAAACTTCAATGCTCTATAGGGCTACTGATGGCACTACTATGAAGAAATATTTCGTTGTACGATGTCAAAATCCGATTTATGTTTTTGTTTTATTATATTATGAGATCTGATGATGCTATCACGAGGGATGAAGGAGTGAAGATTGACTGTTTTGTACCAATTCCAGACATATTACAAGGGGCTTAAAACGGCCACTTCGGCAGAATCCTATTAGGAAAATATTATGAATCATCGTAAAATGTCACGAACTAACAATTCATACGTTTGAAAGTTTTCTATGGAGATTCGTAAATAGTCCACAAATTATGAATTGCTTTTGTGTCAAATTAAAGAAATTGCTAATGACAGCTGAGAATTCAAGAAATGAATTGCTTTTAGAGGAATTGTTAATGTGGCCGTTTTAAGCCCCTACTGAATTCCCCAAAATGCGTATACGCCTTTTGAGTACCTATCATTAGCTGAAGAGTTGGTTGGTGTTCGAGAGAGGTGTAGTTTCAGCAGGTAAATTCCTTCAAAACCAGCTAAGTATTCGAAAAAAAAATTATGCTTTAGTAGATGCAAAAACATTTTACACAATGCATCTAGAGGTTCTCTGTAGTAAACAAACGGCTAACGTTCTCCTTGCGGTCAGTAACAATGATCTATGACCTCGTTGATAGTATTGTGAAACGCGAAAGAAAAATTAAGAAATTATGAAGAAATAGCTTTCCTCACATTTTGGTTTCCAAAAGATATCACTTTAGTTTTCGATGTACTAAAGCTACGCAAGCATTATATTACGTATATGTAACGTTATCTCAACATCATTACGAGTACCAAGAAATAGACAAAGATACGGGAATCAAACAAAAGCCGTCTATAATTTTCTTTTATAATAAAACTAACAGTAGAGTGGATGTAGTTGACAAATTCGCCAGAACGTATGACGTGTCTAGTATTCGTAAGCGTTGGACCCTCTAAAGCCGCGGTGCCATGGCCTGTTGAGGCCTGTCACAGCCTGGCGCGCGGCCACACCTGTCGAGGCCTGTCGCGGCCCTTGCCGAGCATTCCCACCGCAGGCCTCATCGGATCGAAGGTTCCGGGTAGCACGAACTGCGGTAAATCTTAGGATGTACCGGTAAATCCTAATATTTACAAAAGGTAAAAGTCGGTAAAAGTCCGAATTGTTATTTTCTGACTTTTGCCGGCATTTATTCGGTAAAAGTCAGAAATCGCAGTTCGGGCTTTTATAGTAACATACACAACCTTATTTTTTCTTTAAAAAAAATCTACTGTTCCATACATTTTGTCGATTTAAGTGAACACAAATGTAGGGAACAGCAGATTTTTTTTTCGCGATTTCAAAGTTGGTCCCATAGAAAAAGTTATTCAAAATGATGAGTACAATGACCCCTTCTCGGGTTTAACATAAAGAAAAAATTACGTTGTATAAATAAATAAAAATAAATAAATAGGGACAAGCCTAATGCCATCAACCTATATTACCGAACCTGGGAATCGAACTCGGATTCCCATGCTCAGCATATCAGCCGCTCTATTCTGCAAATATCTCACCGTGAAAACTTTGGTGAAGTGAGCTGTCAATAGTGGCAATTCCTAGCATCAGTATTCCTATTCTGTAATCATCTCACCGTGAAAACATAGGTGAAGTGAGCGTGGAGCGAGCGGTCATTATCATGGATACCTACTGATGCTAAGGCAGTGACAGTTAACTTCAACCTCACTTCATCTAAATTTTCACGTTGAGATTTTTACAGAATAGCACTATAGTAATTCTTGCGAGCAGTAGACCGATGGGGCAGTCTTGAATTCAATTTCAATTTTAAACTTTATTGCAATCCATAATGTACACATACAGGTGATAATAATTAATAAATTCAATAAAAAATTAATATAATTATATAGTACCTACTTAGATCAAAATTGAATTGATAAAAAGTACTCACGAGCATCTTCCTGAAGACAATTTGGGTGCATTACCCGGACATAACTGTGTTTCCATGAGCATTTGGGATATATCTACCTGATTAATGTTGTCATCTGGATACCCCAAGGGGGTATTCTCCAGGGGGAAGGTCGTAGTTCTACCAGTACACAGAGTACTGAGTACAGTCAACAAACAAATTAATGTAAGTACAAGCTTCATATTACGTTTGCACTTGTGCGCTGCCGACACACGAATAATGTGTCCGTGAGTAACGTTGAACTTAAATGCACTGATATGTATGAAGGTTATCATTTATAATTATGAAGTACCTTCGTAGTTTATAAAAAAGAAACGAAAACATCGAGATTTCTGTGCTATAGCTATCTAAGTTAAATATGTAAATAGTACAGTCACGGATTTTAATTGATCAGCCACCTGGCACTGTTCGTATTTTAGTCGTGTAATGCAAATCGGGTTTATTCAGTTTCCCATACGGAAAGTCATAATGTCTTCGTATTATTAGAAGAAAATTATATTTAATAACTTTACCGGTTGACTAACCTGAGAGCCAGAACTACAAACTTGACAGCAGAGTGACTACCCAAAGTCAACCAATTGCAGGTCTAGCAACAGTAACCTAGCAACGATTGTTTAAGTGTAGCGATAGTAACGTTAGCATACGGAGAAATAATAAAATAGTCATTTCGACAACTTCGAAATTAATGTCTCTGACATCGACATTTCAACTGTCACTGTCTTCAAATAAGTTTTCAGAATAATCGAGTTAATGAGCTCTGATTCAAAGGAGGTCAGTATCGAATAGATTGGATAAACTTAATGAAACATTTTATTTATTTTTATAATTGAGAACTTATTGTTCAACCATGAATTTGAGCGTGCGGTTTGAGTTCGTGTTTAATCGTGTAATCTCGTGAATATATATGAAACTGTAAAATTGAAAAGTTTGAAGGTGGCTCATCAATTAAAGTCCGTGACTGTACCTACTGACGATCCGCCCCAGCTTCGCAGTTGAACGCAGTTTGACTTGACAAAACATCAAACATCGAGTCGAGATTACTTTATTATAAACATATAAGACTAACTTTTGCACACTGCTTCACTCGCATAGTTGTCGGAAAAAATCCCACGGGAACTGACTTTTAGGTACATGCTATTGCAATTTTCGTAGGTATCTCTAATTTTTTTGAAAAAATAAATGTAGCCCATGTCACCCGTTGGTTTTTACATAAAAATGAAAGAATTTTTTAAATCGGGACAGAATTTTTTTTTGACTTTTCATGCCAAAATCCATTGTGTAATATAGAAGTACTAAGCGCATATACACAAACACGAAAAGCGACTATTTTTTACACGATTGCCCAAAAAGGAGTGTGATGTTTTGTTTTCAGGGTTCATGTATGTATGTATGTATGTGAGTTTCTTTATTCCACCATAACTTTAAAATGCCTGAACGGATTTGCATGTATGGGGTATCGTTGGAATCCTTACATAATCACGAGTGACATAGGTTTTTTTTTGAAAAAAATCAATATGGCGGCAGTATGACTCCATTTCCAAATGTGAAAAAAAAAAATCTTCAATTATTTACAATATGGGTATCCAATTGAAGACCTTGATGAGCACATTCCAAAACTATATAATTTATTGGAATAAATTTTACATAGGTATGGTGTGCATGCAAAAAATACATTTCATCTTTGGCTGCAAACGTGTGGCGGTATCTACATCGCCACATGCGAACTATGCATCAAAGACCTGACGTCAGACAGACGTCACATAAATCCTGCATCGCGCAATTAAAGTTTACCGTGCAGTGGACATATATACGAGAACCCAATATCAATCGTTGGGCAGTTGCCCGCCAGACACAACACCCGTCTGGTCGGAGGATCCTCCCTTTTCTATGGAGTATGAGTGAACTTTACACCCTGTTCCTCATACCCCTAAAAACGAATTCTGAGTAGAATTATGCAAAAGTATGAATTTCGTAAAAAGTGCAGTTTGCTCTTTCTACTTTGCTGCCGTCGTACTGTCTACACGGAAAGTCATTTTTGTCTACTCTTCCGTCGACAGAAGGGTGGTCATGCTACGCCTGCAGGGAGTCTCCTGGGGCGGCGGTTAGGGCGTGAGGGCGCAGAGAGTGTCCCCCCCTGCCAGCTAAATGGTAGGTTTTGAAAAAATCACCGTATTAGCCGTAGTATATATAACGAAATTAAAAGGGAAACTATCACACCTAAGAAGGCTCCACAAGCTAACGAGTAATAATCGACAAACTTACATTTGCAGTTGCAAAAACATGTTTGAGAACAAGTTTTTCAACTACAATGTTAAGTTTATTTGATAAATTCATCCGAACTACGGAACCCTTCATTGTGCGTGGTCCGACACGCACTTGGCCGGTTTTTTTATTTTTAATATGACGTGCAAAAGAGATTCCGATATCCTATTTACAGAATAAACAATTTAATTTAATTTCATTAAGTACCTATTGCGTGCTGAAAAATATTTCTAAACCGTTGTAACGTTAATCCCAAATCCATTCGATCGACTCCGTAGTTGTTGGAGGCCTGAAAAATAAAAACAATGATTAGATTTTGTTTAAAATATTTATTTTACTTTGATTATTCTCTAGATAAGAGTGTCGCGCTGCAAAAGAACTAACTATGAGAACCGACAACAAAAAAGAGGGGGTTCTCAAGTCAACCCGTGTATTTATATGATTATAATTGAAAAATAGAAAAATAAAAACCACCACTAAGGGAAAAAAAAAATGAAAAAAAAAAAAATGTAGAAAGAATGGTTGATTGATTTTGTACCAATAGAAATTTCAACTGTGCACCGATTCTGTTGAAATCGTATCTATTTATTGTTGTTTGCGCAAAAACGCGCACTTTAATACATATTGAAGGTACCTATGTGACTTATTTTCAAGTAATTTTCAGCATAATACTCGACAGGACTTTATACTTTTACGCTGTTCTTATTTTTAATATTTTCAAAATAGCGATTGACTTGAAATAAAGTGGAAAAGAAATACAATTAAAATCCAGCTTATTAATACTTTAACATACCCATCAGGTATAACGTAAACATAGGGTTTGGGTCGAAGATATTATAGTTTTTCCTCAGCTGCCGAGCACTTGACACGAACGTCAGACCAATATGTCATGAGCGTTGTCTATTTTAGGAAGCTTCTAGATTATTCTAGAAGCGATTCCTGTCAAACGGATTGTGGCGGGAGCGGTTCGTAGTAAGTTATCCTGTTACAATACATATTATTATAGTGTTTACCTCCACGAGTAGAATCCATCATTCAACTACTATGGTGATACTACTATGGTGACCGATCCCTAAAGGATCCCTAAAAACGAATACCATATCTATTGAACAGTCTGCCAGCTGACATAAGGAGTGAATCGAACAAAAATAGTTTTAAAAATGAAAAAAAATATGTTAAAGTTATCAAGGCTACCTATTTATATAATAATTAGTTTTAAGTACTAAGACCCCACAATCAAACCACTACTACAGTTTTGTGGGGCTTAGTTTATTAGTTATAATTACCTTAAGTGAATATAGATAAACAAAAATACCTAATAAAAAAAAAGTTAAAATTACCACCAAAAACTTTAATAAAATATGGTTTGAAGTCGCAGCTTAAATTCTTGCGAGCAGTAGACCGATGGGGTAGTCTTAAATACAATATAATTATACTGGGTGTTAGGGTAGACACCGTAATCATACAGTCATTTTGTCGATTTAAGTGAACACAAATGTATGGAACAGCTGATTGTTTTTTTGCGATTTCAACGTTGGCCCATAGAAAAAGTATATTATAGATGACACCAAACCACTAGTTTCAAGGATAACGGTGTCTACCCTAACACCCTGTATAGTACCTACTGAGATCTAAATTGAACTAATAAAAAGTACTCACAGACATCTTCCTGACGGCAATTTGTATGCACCACGGGGACAATCATGTGTGACCAATAAGAGTACATCTACTTGATTCTCGTTTTCATCTGAATATCCCAGGGGGTCGGTCGTTGTAGTTATACCAGTACACAGAGTACGGAGTACAGTCAACAAAACAATTAATGTAAGTAAGAGCTTCATATTACGTTTGCACTTGTGCGCTGCCGACACACGAATAATGTGTCCGTGAGTAACGTTGAACTTAACCTTTGGTACGAACGTGGATCTCGTTGAGAAACAATGGATTTTTAATTGTGTCTGTAATAACGGCATACGACAGGTTAAATATACTAAATATATGATATGTATGAAGGTTATCTATTTCTTTTTTATTAAGGGTATTTATTTCTTTTTTAAATATCTCAGCATTATGCTGAGATAGGGGCCTTTTTGGCCTCGCACAGGTCGTCTAAGTAGTTTGTTAGTTTTGATTGTTCTTTTATTATTATTATTTTTAATTTTAGTTCTTACTTTATGTTACTGCTTGTTTTTCCTGTGCGTGTCCCAAATAAAATATTTTTCTTTCTTTCTTTCTTTCTTTCATATAAAATGCTTTGTTCTGAATGACTGACTGACGGATCAAGTTGATCCGCGGTTGAGCGGTTTAGGCTGTGCGTTGATCCGATCAACGCACAGCCTAAACCGCTGATCATAGAGACCTGAAATTTGGAGGGTATGTTCTTTGTATGACGTAGGCATCCGATAAGAAAGGATTTTTCGAAATTCTACCCCTAAGGCGGTGAAAAGGGGGGATTTCGATTATATGAAAATTCTTATTCCTTGAATTAATAGACTTGAAACTTGACACGAATACTTATCTAAGTCATTTTGTCATTTTTAGGTTTTCTAAACTACCCCCTACACGGGGATTGGGGTGTGTCAAAGTTTGTATAGAAGGATTTTAACGCGGGGTCGATTAACTCGAACTCCATAATTTATACTTAAATCCAAGCTCCGCACACGCAGCGAGCGCGTTGAAAAATGGCCGCGTTGAAAACACGCTCGCAAATCACCCCTGAGTAAGACCCTAACGTACCTAGATATCTAATCATGGAGACTCTTCATCATCTCCATCATCAGCCTGTAGCAGTCCACTGCTGGACATAAGGCCTGTCCAATCACATACCTCATCAAGGAGCCGACGGGCCTACTCTCATCCACCTGCTAACAGCCAAGGAATAAGAAGGCTTTTAAAGACTCTCCCCCACAGACGCGTTTATATCGATCGAACGCTAGCGTTATTGCGATAATGCATCCCGATTCCTTGCACACAGCTGCGTTTTTATCGTTCGATATTTCTAACGTCTGCGGTGTAACCTACACTACAGGCGCCCCGCCCGCTACAATGTACTAACGTTATTAACGCAGGTGTGTGTAAGATTGCAAGCATCCTAACATGTCAGACAATTTTCTAGACTATTTTGACAGCCGTCAGGGGAAGGGTTATGGTAATTAATATGTGATCAAACGTAATAACAGCCGCACGGGTCGATCCATCAGGTTAAGCTACGCTTGCCGGGGTTGGTCCGTGGATGGTTGACCATCTTTACATACCGAGACTCCTCCTTGTCTCGGAAAGCACGTTAAGCTGTTGGTCCCCGCTGTCATACGTGGATCTTTGACAGTCATTACGGGTCCTCAGAAGCCCGAAGCCCGAGTCTGACAACTAGTCTTGCCAAGGAGTATCGTATTGCCCAGTTACTGAGTTGTGGAGGTCAGAAAGGCAGTCGCTCCGTGTAAAATAGTGGTATTCAGCTGCATCCGGTTAGACTGGAAGCTGACCACAACATAGTTGGGAAAAGGCTGGGCAGATTGATTTATAACTTTTTAAGATTATGGCGTACTTAATAGAATGCTGTAGAAGAATTGATTACTCAGCACACTCACAACATTGTCTTTTTTTAAAAAAACGTTGCCCCACACTAGGAATTTCTTCCTGTATCGTGGGTACGTTCACAAACATAGAAACTCACATACACTAACACCCAGACCCGGAACAACTACTTGCAGATCATACAAATATCTGTTCCGTGCGGGGATCGAACCCGCACGTTTGTTTAAAAGGAGTTGCAAGTTAGCTGCCTGTGTACAAAATAAATTGTTCGACCGTACTATACATGCATGATATATTATGTACAAATGTGTATGGATTGAAGAGCCATGTCTCATATACAAGGTGATATTTAAATCACAGTTTTAGTACTTTGTTTGTTCGACTACAGAGCGGGCGTGGAATACTGAAGAGCATATTCAAGGCTTGGGATGAGACGCAAGATACTCTTGGCATTTTCTGCAACTTTTCCAAGGCGTTCGATTGCGTTCATCATGAAACATTCATTAGGAAACTGTACCACTAAGGTATGAGGGACAAGGCTCTCGACCTTCTAACTTTTTATCTGGACAGCAGAATTCAGAGGGTCAATGTTAATGGCAAGCGATCTGCAGGATTTGCGGTCACCATGGGCGTTCCGCAGGGCTCAGTTCTTGGTCCTTTCTTATTAACCTTACCACATTATCAGTATCACTGCATATTATAATACAAAGTCCCCTTCCGCCGCGTCTGTCTATCTGAACACGATAAACTCAAAAACTACCGAACGGATTTTCATATGGTTTTCTCCAATGGACGGAGTGATTCATGAGGAAGGTTTAAGTGTAATATTAATTGTAATATAATAATTCATTAATGTTTTGTGTAAATTGGCTGGAATATGACGATGATAGTTGAAGATGTTGGAAAAAATCATGCTGACTAAGAGCTTTACTGGTGTGCGCCGCGTTAACCAATAAAGTTTTATGAAAACAATGTATTACGGAATTATTCCTCCCGACGGATATTTTCCGGCATCCACTCGGGCAAAACCGCGGGCATAATATAATAAGGGATATTCACAAGATCGTATTATTCGCAGATGACAGGCAGCTAACTACACTGTTGAGTCGACAGTTTTTCTTTAATAACGATTGACGGTAAATTACAATGGGGCCTACATAGAAACTTGTCAGGAAGGATTACCGCGACGAACTATGCTATTAAAAACTTAAATTTTTTTTACAGATAACTGGCGTAGATACACGATTATACGAGAATTGTTTATTTTAAATATTTTTATAGTGTTATTTCATATGGGATTCTTCTCTGGGGAACCTGTGCGGACATAAATACTACCTTGTTTTACAGAAAAGGACTGTTCGAGTCATTTAAAACATAGGTCTAAGGGATTCCCTTCGAGAAAAAAAAAGAAAAAAACTGTAGCCTCACAATATATTTTTGAAAACCTATTGTATGTACACAAAAATATATACAATTTGAAGAAAATGTCCGATATTCATAGTTTAAATATCAGAATTATATATAATCTTGCTGTACATCACACTCGCCTCCACAGAGTCGGCAACTCCTTCAAGATTCAATTAATACGCTTTTACAACATATTGACATTTGAAACTTATCCATTAAACGATTTAAATGCTGTATTAAAACTTTAAAACAAACTTTGTAAAAACGAGTACTATAAAATTTTCTGATTATTTAGAAGACAAAAAGCATGGGATTGAGCTGCTCGCTCTGCGCAGTCTTGTCATAAAACCATAAAACTTAACATTTTAATTACTATGTAAAATCATCATGATATACCACTTTTTTATACACATTGACATTGATGAATATTATATACAAAGTGACACTTTCTTTTATTTTACTTTAATTATTAGGAATGTTTTTTCTTGTTTAAATGATAGATCTGTGAGTTTTGATGATAGCTTGGCAGTTTGCGGCCTATCCGAATGCCTTTTCTTTGGTATTGTTCATCGAGTCGTTGGGCTCCTCAAATTTTGAGTTGAGCTACACAATTACTGACAAATGCTTGCACTGACTGGACAGGTCCACTCAAATCTGTGTTGTCCTTTCCTCAAAAGACCATTTCAGACACTAATCTCCATGGTCTTTGAATCATGGATTTTAAAAGACTGACTTCTGAGTTTGTTTCTCTATTTCTTGTCAGGGTTAGCTAGATAGGAAATGTCAACCCCATCTAGCTTTTTTTTAAATATGACGTACAAAAGAGATTCCGATAAGAATATCGGAATCTTTTTTGTACGCCATATTTAAAAGTTAATGATTAATAATTAATTATTTAATTATTAATTAATTTCATTTCATTAAGTACCTATTGCGTGCTGAAAAATATTACTAAACCGTTTTAACGTTAATCCCAAATCCATTCGAGTGACTCCGTTGTTGTTGGAGGCCTGAAAAATAAAAACAATGATTTATTTTTGTTAGAAATATTTTTATTGGCACATAACTTTGATTATTTATAAGTCTAGATAGAGTGTCGCGCTGCAGAAGAACTAATTAACTAGGCGTTTGCAGTGCAAATGCAAAGTAAAACAAACAGGCCAACTTTGTTATGCTGATGTGCGTGACAGCTACGTCAAACACGTCACGTCATCATACTTTTCTATTGTGTGACATTTAGCGGCCAACAGATGGACGCAATTTTTTTCGACGAGTTCACTGTTTTTACTGTCTATCTAGGCAAAATATCTTTGGGCACATCAATTTATAATTTAGCATACTTTGTTTTACGTTTCAAGGTGGGTATGTAACTGTTTTATTCCTATATTTATGACCGCTTTAATAAGTTATTTTAAATAAGGAAAAGATTTCTGGTCTAATGACACATCTTACTAATGTGTAATCAGCTGACTCAGCTGTGTTTGTGACTCCGTCTGTAAGAATGTCACAACTAATACTATTAGTTGTATTCTCAAGCATCATTCTATTAATTTTACTTTTAACTACACTATTCAAAGACGTAACCTATCAAGGTTTAACTAATGGGACACAATTAATTATCTCACAATTAATGAAAACAATGATTAATGTCGCAATTTAAATTAACTACCTAAAAATGATAGCTTTTAGCGATAAGACCTCCCATTGTGTCAACCTATGTAAATTTTTACATTTATAGGTATCTGTAATTCTCATTGGGAACATAATAAAGACTATTCTATATTTATCTAGTTTAAGTAGAAAATTCAATAACAGGAAAAATATGGAAAAATTAAAATAAAAGCAGGTACAGTCGAACTAGCTATTTAGTATACAGGCAATATATATTCATTTTCCGCTACAGAGGCAAAATTCGTTTTGATTGTGTGTGTTATTTAACTTTTTGAGCTTATGGCTTAGGAGAGTGACGTAAAAGGATTGTTGACTACTGAAAACACTCACAAAATTGTTTATAGTAGTTGCAAGTTATCTGCCTGTATACCAAATAACTTGTTCGACTATACCTATGTATGAAAGTACAAATATTATATTAAATGAACACACAGTATACTTACAAACATTTTCCTGACTTGGTTATGGGGCCGCCACCGGGACAAATTAATGAACCGAGAAAACGATTATTGATGGATGGTATGACAGCAGAAGTTTTACCGTTTATACGGATACGTTTTGGTCCACGTGTACTTAGAGTACTGAGTACAGTCAATACAACAAACAATATAAGTAAGAGCTTCATTATGTTACGTACGTGTTCACTTGTGTACTACCGACAGATGAATGACGCGTAGTACGTGACTAATCACGTAGGGCCTCACCACAAAAAACTTAAGACACTTGTTCAACGCGTGTCTAATGTCCGATTTATGTCAAACTCCATACAGAAATGTTGTGTTTAGGCTAAAAAATAGACTGATAAACACGGTTTTGTGGTAATAAGGATGCACAGTATTATTTTTGCCTCGAAAAACGGACATCCCCCTTTTATTAACTTATCCGATAGAACAGGTTATTTTAAAAGTAAGAGTAAAATACCCGTTTGACAATTTTGTCCCAATCGGGAGATATAAATTTATCATTTTTTTTTCTATGGTTTCCATAAAAACCATAGAAATCGCAATAGCTTCAGATCCAATCCGTTTTTGTAATATCTTTGATTGCAATTACTTGATGCTTTATATTAAGTAAATTATCAAGCAAACGCTAAATTTTGATCGTTAAACGTGTATGAGTTACAACGAATTTTACATATTTTCGATTTTATTTTTTTATGGGCTTATTTCATGGCATTTGGATTCAATATCGATACAAGATGTTGCTTTGGCACTAAGAAGTACCGATTTAAAATATCATATTCAAATCTTATGTTATCTAGAATTTACAGGATTCTGAAATTTAGGCGCTAGGGTTGGCACAAGACGTATTTTTTTTAGTGAATTTAGTGAAAATGTTAATTCCTGATACCGGTGGGCTACTCTTTTTTATATTTTTAAATGCTTTTTATATATTTATTTTTAAGAAATATTAAAAAACATAAAATAATATGTTTAAAAATAAATAAAGGACATAATAACATGGTTATCTGAAAGAAATTACAATTTCATTGATTTTCACATTGTTAATGATAAATCCAACTATTTTCATATTATTTTATAAATAGTTAAAAAGTAAATTAAATTAAAATAAAAACGGAATTATGTTAGTAATCCTACTAGTTTTGTAAATGTACAATTTTGGCAGTTTAGATAATATTTTTTTGGATATTTGGAAGTTTACTAATATCATACGACGTTAAATACGATGACGTACAATAAACTATTTTTTCGTTTATCCAATGAAGGGCAATTTGTCGTACAGGGAAGGGATGATGACGCCATATAGTGTCACGCCATCAAGTGCGAGTCGGACTCGCACACGAAGGGCTTCATATCAACGTACAATATGTAGGAAAAGTCGCCGTCAAAAACACGTGATTTGTCATAATATTAGGTATTTTATACTGCACCCCGCGGTATCACCCACGTAATTCTTGATCCTGTGAGAATATCGGGATAAAAAGTACCCTGTCTCCTGTTTCAGGTCATGGTCTATACATATGCCAAATTTAATCCAAATCCGTTCAGCTGTTTTAGAGTGAAAGCGTAACAAACAAACAAACTCACTTCCGCATTTATAATATAATATAGTTAGGATACAAAAGCTGGCAAACTACCAAAACACCTCAGAAGTTATTCTTATATACGTAAGTAAAATAAAAGAAAAGAATAACTTTTATTTGGACATAGTTCGTGAAACAATACAAATATCATTATTGCACGTACCACTGTTTGTCTCTGCATCACCCAAAGGTTGACTGGTAGAAAATGTCTATGGCATAAAGTCCACCTCTGTACATTTGTGTGCTTAAAGTATTCAATAATAATAATATATTTTTAAATGTTTTTTTTAATTTTAGGAAGTATTTAAAAACGTAATCAAATAATATAGAAGATGAATATACGACAAAATAATAACAAAAAAAAAAACGAAACCCCAATTACGACAAAAAAAGTCAACTAAAAAGGAATAAACAAGACATCACAGACAGACAAATTAAAAATCCGGAGTATCTCACACGTGTGAGATAGAATAAATCGAACAGATTACGTGTGACACCGGATTTTTTATTTATGATAACTTATACCCCATTTGAAATAAGATTAGACATTAAAACAAACCCTTTTACAGTCCGTTCAACCGATTTTGACTTCTATACCGTAGGCATAAGGATAGCATTAAAAGCAAAAAAGTTACACAATACCAACTATCTACTGCGGCTGCCATTTGTCATGCCACCAACGCAATAGAATTCAAAATCGGTTGAACGGAATGTAAAAAAGGCTTATCTATACGTCTAATCTTATTTCAAATGAAGTATAGTGTTAGATAACTTACTTTTAATAAACCGAGCCGCGCTATGGTTTTACAAGAATCCTTGTTCTAAAGAAGTTTAATAAATTGAGGGCAAATATAAAACCCACTCCGAAGTTTTCCTAAGAACTTGTACGTTAAATGGAGCGTTATTTTATCGGATAATTTAAAATTATATTTAAAATTAGATGAGATCATGACGCTACCGAAAATTCATGTAGCTTTTTAAAGTGTGGTTTATGTTTTGTCTGGAATTATCAATAACAGTGACGAAGGGTATTAAAAAGCACGATTAAACGATTTGGTTATGCATTCGTAATTTGGTATTTACTGGTGGTATTTCGTGAAGTTTTATCTTATTTATTAGAAACTCCTTAGCAATCAGAATTGTGTCAGCAACGAGTACTGTATTATAAGTGTCATTTTTAGTTGTCAATCGTGGAGATGTGTCGTACACACGGCTACACATCAAGCTATACATTTCCTGGTTGTTCTGATCTCGCATTGTATAGTGTAGCCATGTACCGCGTGTGTATAATCTCATAAATTACTCTTGCTTTATTAACCGACTTCTTCAAAAAGGAGGTGTATATGTTTGTTACGCGATTGCTCTGCCAATTATATGAATCGATTTTGATGATTCTTTTTTAACCGACTTCTTCAAAAAGGAGGAGGTTCTCAATTCGTCTTGCGTAATTTTTGAGTTAGCTTCAATATTACGTATTTTTCCCACTTAGTTTATCTAGACGATATCCTGTTTGACTCTTTCACTGTTATTTACATAGCAGGTAGCGGTATTCGGATTTGTGTGGGGTAGGTACCACAACTAAAAAGTGAAAAATAAAAACTTTTTACAAAAAAAAAAACAACCGACTTCCAAAAAAAACACAAAAAAAGTGAAAAATAACTTTAATTTCGGAAGTCGGTGGCAAAAAACAGAAATAGAAAAGCAAAGACACCGACTTCCGAAATTAAAGTTATTTTTCACTTTTTTAGTGTTTTTTTTTGGAAGTCGGTTGTTTTTTTTTTGTAATTCCCACTTAGTTTATCTAGACGATGTTTTCATTTACTCCTTCACTGTTATTTTCATCAGCTAGTGGTATTCGAATTTGTGTGGGGTAGGTACCACTACAAAAAAATGAAAAATAAAAAAAAATTACGAAAAAAAAAACCGACTTCCAAAAAAGTGAGAAGTCGGTGTCTTTGCTATTCAATTTTCGTTTTTTGCCACCGACTTCCGAAATTAAAGTTATTTTTCATTTTTGAGTGTCTTTTTTTGGAAGTCGGTTTTTTTTTGTAAAAAGTTTTTTTTTCTTACATAATTACATATGTACATTTCCAGTCGACAGCGATGCGCAGGAATTTTTCGAAGACATATTTTAGTTAGGTAGGATAATATATTTTAATTTTAAGAATGTATTTTTACAGAATTATATAACAACTGACAGCTGTCAAACGTAGTTTAAAAAAAGTCGACAGCGGCCGTGGGGCGCCAACTCGACTCACTTTTAGGGGTATGAGGAACAGGGTGTAAAGTTCACTCATACTCCTTAGAAAAGGGAGGATCCTCCGACCAGACGGGTGTTGTGTCTGGCGGGCAACTGCCCAACGATTGATGTTGGGTTCTCGCATATATGTCCACTGCACGGTAAACTTTAATTGCGCGATGCAGGATTTATGTGACGTCTGTCTGACGTCAGGTCTTTGATGCGTAGTTCGCATATGGCGATGTAGATACCGCCACACACTCAACGCTCTGTAATTATTGTAAACAAGTTAAAGTTGCCTATACCTCGTTTAAGATAGCTTGATATCTGCGATATATGTCAAACTGACATTCCTAGAGTCCAATTCAATTGAATTCAAAATCAATCCAAATCATGATGATCGCAATCATTCAAATGGAAAATTGATTTGATTCAATTTGCATTAATTTGATTAATTTGAGTGTTTGTTTCATTTTACTGACAGCTGTCGCAGAGATCAAACTATCTTTTATGAAGTACTAGCTGCGCCCCGCGGTTTCACCCGCGTTAGTCTCGATCCCGTGGGAATATCGGGATAAAAAGTATATATATGTGTTAATCCAGGTTATAAATTATCTGTTTGCCAAATTTCATCAAAATCCATTCAGTAGTTTTTACGTGAAAGAGTAACAAACATCCATCCATCCATACTTACAAACTTTCGCGTTTATAATATTAGTTAGATAGCTGTGTGACAGTCATGTTGCAAGTTTATTTGATCATTGAAGGTGTTACAAATTCTCAAATGTTCAACAAGATTAAATATTATCACTTGATACCAAAAACACAAAGCGCTCGACCTCCAGAGACGTCACTCACAATTTTTTGTAAGAAAGAAAAAAGCTCTTTGGTTCATCATTATTTATTGATTTTAATAAAATAAAAACTACACGTTGAAGGTTAATTAAACCTTGGTAACTTTTTTATCTTTACTATATTTTATCCACTACTTTTTTTTTACTAGGAATTTCTTCCTGTATCGTGGGTGCGTTTACAAACATAGAAACTCACATACACTAACACCCAGACCCGGAACAACTACTTGCAGATCATACAAATATTTGTTCCGTGCGGGGATCGAACCCGTGACACGTTGCGCAGCCGTCCATCGCTCAACCACTGCGCCAACCGTGTCGTCCGTTTTCAAAACCAACACTTCAAATAAATCCTAGCATTTTATTTGAAAACCTTGAAAAATCGTGTCTAGGCACTGACAAGCTAGCCTAGCCTATCGTACTTACAAGAAACCACTTCCAATTTTTCCCGATAACCATACTTCAGGGGTGTTAACTGCACAATTTCCGAAGTACGTGCTTTTCCAACGGCAGGGACTCGGGCATAAATCTTCAATATATTGGAGACAACCCTAGTAATAGGGCTGCGAACTTTGCCCATACTTCACTGGTATCGTTAGAAAATATATTAATTAACACAGTAATAGTTTCGTTATTAAGTCTTTTAGTGGAAAACTATGTGAGTTATTAAATTGTTGATAGTTTCAGCTAGTTTAGATAGTTATTGATGTGGTCTGTTCTATGTGAAGCTTTGGCGAGGAAGAAGAGTTTGTAAGACGACTAAGGGCGACGCTCATTTGGGGAGGCTCAGCATAGCGTGGTTGTCATAGCCAAACAAATATTAACATTGCATGCCTTAAAATAAAGTTGAAAATAAATAACCTGAGACGGCACCTTATTCCGCTTAGAGATGGTCTCGAGCTAATGGAAGTTTATTTAATCTTAACTTTATTTCAACCAGTATAAGGTCGATATTTGTTTGGCAGTAACAACCGCGCTGCGGTGCGCCGCACCAAGTGACAGCCAGCCCTTCAGGAATTAAAGGAAAGGCAGAGGTGTGTACTCCCATATTTCGCTTATTATTGTTAGGTCCTAAGTAATAACTGGCGATTCCAGAACAAGTAACATAATAACACTTTACTCGGTCTGAGGATCGAACCTAAACCCTAAACCCCACCGCAAATGAATTTAGGTACAATTATTATTTTAATATCCTTGTGTAAAAATTAAGTAATAAAAACTAAAACCCAACTACTCCTAAAAAGGTATAAACAAGACCGAGAGAGACAGACAAATTAAAAATCCGGAGTCACACGTAATCTGCTCGATTTAAGCCCTAACGTAATCTGCTCGATTTAACTCGTGTGACTCCGGATTTTTAATTTGTCAGTCTGTGGGGTCTTGTTTATACCTTTTTAGGAGTAGTTGGGTTTTAGTTTTTATTACTAAATTTTTATACAAGGAAAAAAAATTAAAAAAAAAAAAATCTTTTTGGGTTTTAATATATATATTTTTGAAATAAGCTCATTAAGCCCTTTCATTTGATACACAACATGGTACGATTAAACAATATTTGTTTTTAAGTTCCTTACTTTATGTCCTCTAGAGGTCGCCATTTTTAATTTAATGTGACTCCACATGGCCTATAACCAGCGGACAATCAAGATGCTTCCAACGATACCTCATTTGTCAAATTGTGATGAGTCGTTTAGAAGATATGAGGGAACAGATGAACATACATACATACATACCGGTCAAAATCATAACCCTCCTTTTTTCTTCGCCGTATTCGGGTAAAAAGTAGACTTAATGTAGAAAGGTCATTACTTAAGTTTTATTAATTTTATAAACTGGGACTTACTAAAGGCTCCCGCGGACAGACGCGATGCGATTCAGGTAGAAAATTTTCCATGAAGTTTTCAGTATTAAAGAAAGAAAGAAACTACTAGAGTCGCGTCGCGCTTGTCTGCGGGTGCCTTAAGACAATCGAAGTCCTGACCTACTTTTCCTACATAATATCACAGCCTCAGGTCTGGCCTTGACTCTTCGACTGCTCCAGTTTCGAGCAAATTCTTTTTTTCTTCAATATATCATTATAACATTCCTCGTGGTTTCGTCTAAGTGATATAAGATACTATTTCGACGAATCTTACGAGAATCTTCGAGGTTAAAAGGCTTTTAAGGAAAATCTTGTTAGGTTGGTTTAAACGGATTTACATTAATCCATCTTAAACGGTAAGACCGTTTAAGATGGATTACTATGAACAGTCATAACAGTCGTGTTGTTTAAAAATGGAACGAACTTTTTACTTCAACACATGGCAACCAAGGAGGTAACTTAACAAAGATTTTATTTTAATTTCGTTTTGGCTTGCAAAAATACCTGTTTAAGGTAAAGAAGAGACAAATACATATTGGCGCGTAAAAAAATATCGTATTTCATCACTGATTCTGGAATTTATAATTTAATTTGGTCAGTTTGAACTTCCGCGCATTATTTGAGAAAAGTACTGTACAAGCCTTGGCCGCAATAAAAAATTTATGGACTCACGTATGTTTCAAGATCGTCCATCAATCTCCTAATGCTGGCCGCGACAGCATTAGGGGATTAATGACGCACAAATTTTTGATTCCAGTGTCAGTAACCATGTATTTAAAAACCCCATGATCTTAGTTACCTACCCTAGCTATGAAAAACAACTCCATGAAATAATTACACAACTGAATTACTTAACTGTTGAGAATCCGGAACAAACACACAATACTGGGTGTTAGGGTAGACACCGTTATCCTTGAAACTAGTGGTTTGGTGTCATCTATAATATACTTTTTCTATGGGACCAAACTTGAAATCGCGTAAAAAATATCAGCTGTTCCATACATTTGTGTTCACTTAAAGCGACAAAATGTATGGATCAGCAGATTTTTTTTTTTGCGATTTCAAAGTTGGTCCCATAGAAAAAGTATATTATAGATGACACCAAACCACTAGTTTCAAGGATAACGGTGTCTACCCTAACTTCCTGTATATTTATTACGCATTTACGGTGAGCCCTTGTCACTTCATTATGGTAATTCTATTAACTATTCACTAACAAGGCTTCACGTTCATGTATTACCTACCAAATAGGTACAGGTTTATGAAGAAGTCATTATGAAGTATTAATGCCACCATTTTTCCAGTGTGAGAGAGAGACGGAGCTAGACAATACCGCTAGCACCATCCCGTGTTTGCAGTGGAATAATGATGGCATTAACACTTCATAATACTACCCCAGTACGGTACAACTTAATAGTTCCATCAAACGACGAAAATTAGTAACAACAATCGCTTCATTTTACTCAACGTTTTCCCAACTATGTTGGCCTGTTGGAGTCGGCTTCCAGTCTAACCTGATACAGCTGAATACCAGTATTTTACATGGAGTGACTGTCTATCTGACCTCCACAATCCACAACCCAGTAACAGGGTAATACAATAGTTCTTGGTAAGACTGGTTGTAAAAAATCCACGAATGACACCCGGGACTAACGGCTTAGCCCTAAAGTACATAAGATTCTTGGCTCTTAAAGTACATAAGGTCAATGGTTAAACTTACAATGGAATAAGGACCATAATGAACGGGGTGAAGTAGGGATCTAACTTAGTTAAAAGTCACTGAATTTAATTGATTTCTCACGTGATTCTTTTATAAGTAGAATACCAGCATTATATTCATAAAGATGTTCGAGCTATCATCATCATTTCAGCCGGAAGACGTCAACTGCTATATAAGGTCTAGAGCGTCACCACGTCGACCAGTCCTATGGTGCTCGCATGCAATGGATTTTCGCAAAGGTTCACCTTGTACGACTACAGAGGCCCTAGACAAAGTGACATTCTATCAGCGATAACGATGATGGAAAAGGCAAAATGTACAGGACTGACATAAGCTATCGAAAAGCTTAAGTCAATCCTGTTGAAAGTCGTTGTAGAAATACGAAACGCTTTCGAAGCGATTGTCACTTGTATTAAATAGTGATCGAGTCCGGAATGTTTGCCGATGAAACCTTTTTATTTATGTCGTACTTATACAGGGTGGCCGGATGATAGACGTGCAAAAAAAAATATCGGTCCCTCGTGCCGTGGGGAATCCGAATCGTGGGGAACTCGAAAACGATGAACATGGGGGTGCCCATGTTCATAGTATACGAGTTATGATTTTTTTTCGGAATTTTTGAGAATTTTAGACTTAGGAACGAGAAAATGGTCAAAAATGTATTTTTGTCTGCCTACTTTTGAGAATGTTCCATCTCGCTGTTGAAGGCCGATTTTAGCCAACGTAGCCACATTAAGTACTACTTTTTTATTTGATTATGAAAACTGAGAGTCTGGCGCATTCTTTAAGCCTTAGGAACTATTAAGTCACCTGTTTAGATTTTTTATTTGAAGTTGAAAATTTATATCATAATTCACACAAATTAAAAAAATCACACAAATTTAAAAAATGTTCGAAAACTCGAAATCTTTGAAATATCGCGGACCATTTATGGGGATGATTCGGATACCCCACGACAACAGGGACCAATTTTTTTTTTGAATGTCATCGTTCCGGTCTCCCTGTATAGTTCTCCCGTCCTTGACTGAATGCACAAGTGACCCCCGGGAGAGGGCCATTTAAATTAAAACGAAGTTAATAAACGTAATGGACCCCACCCACAGATGACTCATGCTGTACGCTTTTACTTATATAATGGCTGTATTGTGCGGTTCTTTCCATTAAACAGTGGAAATGTTAACAATATTAATTATATGATGTAAGGCCAGTGATACATTGTGCGGATGAGTGGTTGATGATCTCGACGGGTAAACTACATTATATCCAATACGGTTTAATTGATGATCTACTCAAACTCAAATCATTTATTTCAATTAAACCATTTACAGGCACTTTTGAATTGTCAAGGAGTCAGTCAGTCAGAAATATGAAGCTAGTTGCCCATTCCAAACCGTAGTAGGTACCTATGGAGAAGAACGGGCAAGAACCTCCATGCACACTCTTTTAAATCAAAATATTGTTACATTATATTGGTTACATCATTCATGTTGAAATTATACATGTGAGAACAATCAATGTAGAAAGCACGTTAAAAGCGTCCGCAATTATAACATAAATACAATTCAAAAATTACAATAAGCCATGGCAGCTAAGAGATGACCAGTCACAACTGACGGACCCCGTTCACGAACATGACGCATGGATCAGCACCATTCAGCTCAACCATTTTGAAGGGAGCTAATTGATCCAACACACGCACCACCATCAGCGAGACATTTGAGTGAGCATGACATTCCCAGCCGCCAGAGCACATTCAAGTCAATGAAAGACAAAATACCCGGTAAATGGTAGCTCTATAGTACATAGTACTCACACCAGTGCAATTATATAATACAAAGGAGATTGAGTTTATACAATGCAAAGGTGGTCTTACAATCTTCAGCAGCTCCAACAGTATTTTCGAATGTTAATTAGTTAGTTGTGGTTGTGGTGCAGGACCAGCATTAAGCCAAGCATTTTTATCAGAGATGTAATAACTCCAACTTATAATATGCCTGCCTACTTTGGGGTTAAACTCAGCTCTTAAACTACAAAAAGCGTTCTACCATGTCGTGTAATAATCCCAATCTACTTTAATTGATTAGACCACACAATTTCTTGGCGTTTTTTTCCTAAGAGCTCAAAATCGTCAGTGTGTGTATCGTCAAGATCAATCAATGAACTCGACCTATCGCAGTCCACTGCTGGCCTCCCCCAGGCGGCGCCACAATACCGTGTGTCCGCCTTCTGCGTCCTGTTTGTCCCAACCACCTTCTTACCAGAAACACTCCACTGATACCGCGATTGGCATGGCCACCTACTGGGCTCAACTCATCTTACTATCCTGTCTTGTTACCTTTGCAGAATGCAGATACAGATATCTATTACTTATCTGAAATGCAAAATGTCTCCAAAATAGTAATATAATATAATATAATATAATATAATATAATATAATATAATATAATATAATATAATATAATATAATATAATATAATATAATATAATATAATATAATATAATATAATATAATATAATATAATATAATATAATATAATATAATATAATATAATATAATATAATATAATATAACATAATATAATATACGTAATATATTTTTTTTTACCTTTGCCATCGACTCGAAAAGAGGAAGACGTATTAAATCATCATAAAAAGAGGATGCACAACTAATAATGTAGTATAAAAATATCAACCCTATTGCTATAAAAACGTTTCATATTTTTAATCGAATAAAGTTGTTAATACCAAAACAAACAAGTAACAAGGGCAGTTTAGTATCTTTTATAATCTTAATAGACATCGTTTTACAACGTTTTCCGTTTATCATCAATCTGTAAACGAAATAATTGTGAAATGGCGTGAATAGGACTCGATTAAGTTGATAGAGTGGCGATTGCAATCAATACCATTTAAATGGAAAATTGCGAATGACAAGCAAATTAGAGGGAGTAATTTATTTATAAATAAACCATAAATTAATTACCATAAATAAATAAATTACTAACCATAAATAAATTACTAACTATGAATTAATTACCATAAAATACTATGTTTTCAGCATAATCCATAAAAATATATCCCTATATTTCCAGATCGGGCCCGGACGTAGAATCGTCCCATATATCGATGAGACCCCTGCGGACATTACAATAAGATACCTTCGTCTAACGTGACACCTTCTCGTGACGTCACACGTTATTTGGTAACTTTTGGTACGGAAACATTTTTAACTTGCATACCACACGAACGGAGCTTTTATTGAATTTTTTTGCCTCACGCCACGCTTGGTGCACACGCCGGTAGCTCACCTCCGCCGCGGAACCATAGCAGCGAAACCGCAGTAGTTCAATTGTGCTAACTCGCGTCATGTTCCGCTAGGCGTATCCGATTCGAGTAGCGGTAGTAGTAACATGACGCGAGTCAGTACAATTGAACTACTGCAGTTTCGCTGCTATGGTTTCGCGGCGGAGGTGTGCTACTGGCGTCAACATTTATTTTGTGGGGTATAGTTTTAAGTAAAAACCTACTGTAAACTCTATAAATATGATAAAAGCATGTTCTTATAGACCCCGCATACGGCGCGACCTGTGACGGCATGCTCTAAACGCCACGGGACATTCCGCTGCAGCGAATTTTCGCGCGGTGCGAACGGCGAAGCGTCATTCAACTAAAACAAATAAATAAAGATGTACTGCCCACCGCACCGCCCGCCGCACTGCCGTTCGCACCGCACGTCCCGTGGCTAGGCGGAGAGCATGCCCCGCTAGTCGCTCCCAACGTGTTGTTCGCTCAAGAAACGTACAAAAGATTGTAGGTCCCGTGTAAGTAAAACAGATAGGTGTAAACATACATAATAATTGATCGCTGACTGCTCACACCACCAGCGAGTACTCGATTGTTTCATAGACAAGAGCGATCAAAGAGAGTACTCGCTCAGCGACACTCGCTTGGCGGGTAGAACATTCGCTGAGAGACTCCTTCTGAGTCCTGAGTGACGGCGCACCGCGTCTGGCGGATTTACACGTCGGATAACTGACCGAAGTGTACGCGGGAAAGTTGAAATAATATGCGTATTGATGAGCGCATCCGCCAGTAGAATGCACCGTGAGTGTGCGCGCCCGCTCGCATTCCGGACAAGTTCAAACGTGTCGAATATTTATTTAATCCGCCGTTCATTCCGCCTGCGCAATACGCCATCACTCGGGACTCAGACTCACGCTTGGTATATGCGCTTATCAGCAAGTAAACGCTCTTCGCCGTCACGCACTCACTGCTCTTTTGTCGTCAACTGGTTTTTAGTTGCTAGCTCTTTGACCCCGCAGTCTTTGACGAAAGACGCGTATCGCTTGAGCGTGTAGCTCGTGGCTTAAGGAATAGAACAGTTGTTCTGCGTATTCTGTATGCGAAATGCGTGTCCGAAAACACACCCAGGATAAAAGGTTTGGGTAAAAAAAAATTTGAGGGTTTTTTACGACTTCTTTCAAAGAACAAATTAAACTGACCTTTTTTCTGTTATATTGACAATGTTTTTATTATTTATTCATACTAAAAGGTAAGTTACGACTAGATAAAACTATAAAGTGAAGAAATTGGGTTCGCAACCTGTTGTGTGTTACAACTTTCAACCCAACCCACGTAGGCTCTGCTTGGAAACTTGCCAAAGCTATAAAGAAGAATATTTAATTCTGTAAAGTGGGACATTTCGGCTACTTTACGTCTTCTCTTAGTTGTCACTGTAATAAAGGTTTATATTGCAGCAAAACAACTGCAAATTGCTATCATTAAAAAAAGTAGTTCAGCAATATACACGCTCTACGATTTTTCGTAGCACACAGCTACGAGCGTAGCAAGTGTGCTACGCCAGCTACGAACGTCAAACTATGGTTCAACCATAGTTTGACGTATTACGTATACATATTTGACTCTGAAAAATAAATTTAAAAAAATAAATTGTTTTAAATTATAATTATAATTTTGAATACTAATGGCGTTGTGTGTGGTTGAGTTTCTTTTTGTTATTAGTACGCGTTTACCTGTGTTTTGGAGCAATGATTCCATTTTATGTGTTTATCTTTAAAACGGTTTTTGTGATAGCCCAATTATCTGCGGATCAAACCCATAGACGGGTCAATGTTAATAATACTTTTATAAATCAAGATCATAAAGAGGTAATTCGTTTGTTTGTACGTTTGTAAAAAGTGATCTTTGAAAATCCAGATCCGATTACAAATAATATTTCACTTCACTTATTAAAAACATCAAATCTTTTTATTTATTAGATATGACGTCGGCGGAGTTTTGCTAGATAATCTAATTTGATCCTGTAAAAGCAACACTATTCTCGAATGACATATTATCTTACTTTTTTTGCCAATTTGAATGGTTTTGGTTGAAAACTCCATGCAAGTGAAACCGCGGGACGCAGTTAGTCACTAATATTAATTTCATGAGTTATTAGAAATTATGAATTCCAATAATTTGTTAACGCTTCTGGGATAGATTAGGCTGAGTATGAAGTTAGACATTAATATCCCATTGGATTAGCGTTAATTGCTTTCAGAGAGGTCACGGCCAATTGTATGTACCTACTATGAATCGATGTGGCTAATCCCAAAGGATATTAAAATTCATTGAAGTAGAAATATAATATTTATATAGAAATAGTATGACGATAATTATAAAATACAATAGACGCAGATATATTTAGTAAACATTCCGCTTAAATATTGACTCACACACTGACTTGTTAGTATTACTTGTAAAAATGTTAGAAATTTTGTGATATCGCTTAGTTTTACAATGTTTGTAAATATGTGAGCACCATGTATCTGTCAATTAATTTACTTGTCACTGCTCCATTTTTAATTCTTTTTACCTATTGTGGTACAGTAATTTTATTCTAGGTGCATCGTCTTCACATATAATATGTAATTGATGTATACAAAATATTTAACTAATATTATAAACGCGAAAGTTTGTAAGTATGGATGGATGGATGTTTGTTACTCTTTCACGCAAAAACGGCTGAATGGATTTGGATAAAACTTGGCAAACAGATAGTTTATAAACTGGATTAACACATAGGATACTTTTTTATTCCGATATTCCCACGGAATCGAGACGTACGCGGGTGAAACCGCAGGGCGCATATTCTTCTCCATACGAAAACTACGTTTTGGAAGGGGCAACTAGAATCAGTTCTATTTTTTTGTATTTGACGTTCAAAAGTGCCTTTTATGTGCCTATTTTTAATAAATTATTTGACTTTGACTATTCCTCAAGAGTCATAAAAAAACCCTGTACGCACGATTGCCGCGCAATGTTTGGACACACCTTTACAATAAATTAGTATCGTCGAATTACCCAAAGAAGACATGACCTGCCAACTACTAGAATAGACAGATAATAAAACAAACTATTCAGAATGCTATAAACGAGAGATGCTCAGAAAAGATCCAACTAATACAGTAAGATTGAGTTACACGAACTTCGTAATGTCATTACTTGTAATAAGGTACTTCTTGCTAAACTTTACTCCTTGGATGTCCGAATAGGTTCTCGTATTATGAGTACAATGCGCTCATAACTTATCTCTGTCACGATTAGAAGCACTTAATTTTGCAGTCATGTGACTGGTATAGTTCTGGTCTATCAGTTGTCATTTTGAACTCTATTTGTATTGAAAAACTGAAACTGAAATTTGTGCAAAAAAAATCACAATCGCGTCTCGGCACAAGTTATAATGAACGCACTATAAACAAAGTTATGTACAGGAAATAAATGTACATATATAATTATATAATGTGCTGTTACCATATATGTATATGTCGTAGATTATAAAAGTTGAGCGATGAGTCAGTCTTGTAAGGGCAATGAACGGATGCAGACCTCCACTTCTACTATGCGAAACTGTCGGTTTGCCCGAACGTGGAAAGTAGTTCGTGAATATTTATTTATTTTTATTTAAATCACAATTATAGCACCTTTACAGACTTATCCAAGGCGATGTTATAAGCACACTTACACAAATTAACAAAAATCACTTGTAAGCCGAATTACAAAGAATTATATACTTACCAAGTCATATAACAATTAATATATACATGAAAAATCTTATAAGATGGGATCTCTTTCAATAAATTGTTGTGCCATTTTAATGAATTTCAGCAGGTTTTGCCCAAATATATCCTCCGATATCGTAATAACATTAATATTACGTTATATTATTAGTATTGTACCTACTGTGATGATTGTTCTGAAAGTGAAATACTGATTTGCTGTATAATCGTGTTTTATTGCAAACCTGCACTATGGAGTCCGTACCACCGAATTGGGATGTTAACGGCACCGAGCACTCATCGCTTTCGCTGCGTCTTTATAATATATTAGGCTTTTGTATATTTTAGTCTTTTTGTACATGGCCAATACACCATTGAAATGTAATAATAAAGCAAAAGAGGTGTCATTGACAAAAAAAAACACTAACTTATTATCAAGCCTGTAATCCCGGAAGGGTTAGGCAGAGGTGTACACACGTCAAGCTATACATTTCTAGTATAAGCTGACCTCTCACTGTCCGGAAATCCTATGCAATGCGAGATCAGCTTATACTGGAAATGTATAGCTTGATGTGGGGCTGTGTGTACCTTTAGTAAACCCACATTTTACCAGTGAATTAGAGGGTGAATTATGAAAATATATAAACGAAGAAAAAAACTAAGTGAAAAAAAAGTTCATAAACATAAAAACATGATTATACATCTTGTAACAAATGAAAAACGAATTAAGAGTCGAGGAATATTCTATTTAAAAACATTTGGACTATAATAAAAATAACGTAAAATATTAGATTCGTAAAAGCTTTAAAATAAAGAAACCTTTTTCGTGAGAAAACACCGAAATTCCTTTTACTTAAATAGAGATAGACAAATCTCGAGAGCGATCACGTCAGTCTTTATTAGATTTCAGCAATTCTAACGCTCACTTTCAACTCCATGGTTACCGAGAAGCTTTTAAAACCCGCAGTGAATCTAAAGCTATGTGACGGGGAAAGAAAATTGTGCTCACTTTAATAGTATCTTCAACGTCTTCCGTTACAAATAATCTAGGATTCTGAAAGAACAATCATGTAAGATGAGACGAAACAAATTCGGTATCTATTTACACGTTCTATCAGAAAATCGATTCCAATAAGTTTTAATCCACCGCTGGTTTTGTTCCACGTTAACTAAAGATGTAGTTCCTAAAGCAGCATTGTATAGAACTGTATACCAAAACACATTAAATAAATCGAAGTATAGAAGTACTTGGTAGAGGTATGAATTCAATTCATCCTGTATCTGTGTTCCGTCCAACCAGATGAATGTGGGAGCAAGATGGAAACACGGATCCTTCAAAAGTTTAACTTTATTTGCAATAGAATTTCAACCTTATGTTCCAGTTTCAAAGTAGGTTTTGCAACAGCGGTTTTCACGTTTACGTCACTAAGCTTTCAGGTTATCAGTGTGTCCTTCTCACCCTGTTTCTACCACGGGGCATGTAATCAGTCGCGAATATACCGTCCGCCGCGTCGCCCGCTCTGAAACCGCTCGGGCCGCCAAGAAAAATATACACACATTCATAAATACTAGCTATATTCGAATATTTTTTAATATAATATATACAGAAAAAATCGATCTGCAATCGCAGATATATTTATAGATATAAAATATAATTATTTTTGCATTATCCTTGAAAATCGCGAGTGTTTGCAGGCTGTGTAGTGACTTGCACTAGTTGAAACACTTTTTCTATTTCCATTTGTTTAGTGTCCGCTAAAAAATAAACATGAAAACTTCATCGTTCTCCCTGCGGGTGATGCGAAGGGTACGTACAATGTAGATGTATATATATAACTGTATATCTGTTTATATAAAAGGTGTTGGTTGTCGGAGTGTAACAGGTTGTGTCAGGGAGGCTCTACAGGTTGTGATGTCTTGACGTATTAATGCCATTTCCCGGCCACACCCTGTGTTTTATTTTTATTTTTCTGTTATGTAGTATTAAGATTTGGAAAATTTCATTGCTTTCTGAAGCAAGTATGACGAAATACCTGACGAAAATATTCTGTACACTACTGTTACCTATAACAGCTGTGTAATATTAGAAAAAAAAAAAAACTTTTTCACAAAATATTTTATTCTGAAAAGGACAGCAGATTTCTCCCGGTCTAACAAGATTTATTGGTATTGGAAACTTTTCTCCGAGGCAGGAGAGTCAAGGCTTCGAACATTGCGAATGCATAAGATGAAACTCGCTCTTAGTTTATCGTCAAGAACTGAGTTAACAAGATCGTTGCATTTAAGCGTCTTTTCACATTACGCTGCTCGGAGAAAGCTAACAAGCTTGAGTAATACTGTAAATATATTCACATTACTCTACTTTGATGCGGGAAAACATACGTTGAAATAGAGCTTCGAAACGGAATGGTTGTGTGATCAATTCCGAACAGCTGCTCAAATGTAAAATAAAAACTTAACATATTGCCCATTGAAATTTTTGGTAAAAATTTTTTTTTGTTTTTTTTTTTTTAATTCTAATATTTAAAAATATAATTTATATATAATATGTAAAATAAAATAAAATAAAATTTATTAAGAATTTTCCTAAAATACAATTCAATATGTAGATATTGAAATAAAGTGTGGACTTTATTTCAGAAATGAAAAAAAGAAACAGACATGTAGTTAAACTTGTATAATGAGCGGTTTTATAACAACGTTTCTGCTTGACAACATATTTTCGTCGAAAATGTTATGCTTATGAGAAAGTAGGTACAGGATGTGAGAAGTTTCTCGTCGATTTTCAAAAGTATTTCGCGAAACAGGGTTGAATGGTGCTTGTGAAGCCGCATACATCCCATTAGGGTATCGGTCGATAGTTGTTTGATTATTTTATTCTTGTATTGAGTCGAGGACGCACCCTCATACATTACTGATCTTAGCAATGTATGAATTTATGTGAGAATGGAGTTCCAAAATTGACAAATTTCTTCATTTTTTGACATCATACCTTTTAGGGTATTCTTTTTCAATTTATGTGAAAGTGATCGATCATGGGATTAATTACTTATCTACTAAAAATATACTCATATTTGGAGGGTTTTTTTTATTTTATTTTATTCTTTAACATTTTGGTAGTATTCACGGCGTAGTAATGCTTGTTTTTTGGAAAAAACCCTACTAACCCTGAGCATACCCGTGACTTAGATCTAGTAGTACTACCAGCTGAGTACCTAGACTTTCGGGCCATCTGATAAAATGCACGTGAATAAATCCGAAAATTCTGGTAATGAATTTAAAAAACGAAAGATAATTGGAAATCAGACATGATGCGTCAGTACAGTTATCGATAAAATGACGTTATACCGTCAAAGCGGCGACTGCGTCTGGACGGAAAATTACCGACGCACAGAGCGTCTTTCGTACATATATTTATTTATGTACATACATATTTATTGATTAACGAATAAAGCCTCGTGCAAACTGGCACGATATCGCGGGCGCGACAGTCAGTGCAACGCTTGTCGTGCCCGCGATATCGCGCCTGTTTGTGAGCACTTTGAGCCTTAAGTTCTATTTCTTAATGGGACGAATTAAATTTTTTATGTCAGTAGGATACTTATCATCATCTGCATACCCTTTTCCCAACTATGTTGGGGTCGGTATCCGGTCTAACCTAAATACCAGTATTTTAAGTGGTAAAAAAAAAAATTCAAATAATAAAATCGAAATTAAAAAAAAACTTTTTACAAAAAAAAAAAACCGACTTCCAAAAAAAACACTCAATACTGAAAAATAACTTTAATTTCGGAAGTCGGTGTCTTTGCTTTTTAATTTTCGTTTTTTGCCACCGACTTCCGAAATTAAAGTTATTTTTCAGTTTTCAGTTTTTTTTTTTGGAAGTCGGTTTTTTTTTTTGTAAAAACTTTTTATTTTTCACTTTTTAGTTGTGGTACCTACCCCACACAAATTCTAATACCACTAGCTGATGTAAATAACAGTGAAGGAGTAAATGAAAACATCAACGTCTAGATAAACTAAGTGAGAAAAATACGTAATATTGAAGCTTACTCAAAAACTACACAAGCAAAGTTAATAAAATTTATATGGGACCACCGCGGAAGCATGCCCTAACATACAAAAAAAGAATCATCAAAAAAGATTCATAATTGGCGGAGAAATCGAGTAACAAACATACAAAAAAAAAAAAACATACAGACGAATTGAGAACCTCCTCCTTTTTGAAGAAGTCGGTTAATTCTAATAAAAACTTTTACAAACTATCAGTAACATTGTGGTATTATTTTAGATTATAGCGAGTTTCAGCTATTCGGGATAAATATGACGTTAGCAGTGCTTTTAATGATGTATAGCTATTTTAGTTTTACAAAATTAAATCTCATTCTTTTGTTTATTTTCATCTATAATTTATTTCTCTCTGAGCTAAAAGTTCGATGCTCGATTTATGATGAATAATATAATATATGTTATGTCGGCGGCATGTCTGAAAATACATGGTATCTGACATTATTCAAATTCTTAATAATAACTTCACGATCCTAGTATTCCTACATATTATGTCGCGTACATTTTGCTCTGACCTCATTTTGCTTTGTTCTGACTTCTAACCTTTACGAGACATTTTATAGATCTGTCAAATAAGGTTGTTTCTATAAATAAATAACCTATACCTACATCGTAAAATGTCCAAATGTCCGTATTGAAATTGTCTTATAAGAAACTATTAGCCGCGCCCCGCCCGCGTGGAGGTCGTAAATTATCCCACGGGAACGTAATACCGCGACAAACCTAAAGGTCATGTGTGCCAAATATGATCGAAATCCGTTCAGCCGTTGAGGAGTGAGACGGTAGACGGACCAACTGTCAAAGTTATTTTTGCATCTATAATATTAAAATGGATATATCATTCATGAACACAAGAGTATTTGTGTACTCTATCCATATCCAATGCTAACTCCTAAATAAATTTATAAATAAAATAGGTGTGGAACCCACTTCTCATCTAACACTCGCTGTCAAATTAATGTAACTTAGAAATTATGCCAAACAAGGTGTTAACATTGCCCGAAGTGCTGCCTCCCTCTGGGGGAAATCGAGCGTGCTATTATTGCCCAGTCACCCGCAACTTTCATTTTGCGGTAAGTAGTTCACTACCAGGGAAATTATTGCCCGGAATAGTTCATTCATCAATCAGAACTGCGCGTAGAAATTTTGCAACATTATTTTTACCAAGGAATATTGTTTAACCCAGAGACTGTGTAGTTGAAGTCAGATAGGCAGTCGCTCCATGTAAAATACTGGTGTTCAGCTGCATCTGGTTGGACTGGAACCCTACGATGACGCAGATGATGAATTTAGCAGAGGCAATTTTTTTGGTGATAATATATTTTAAAATATTACCTTAATTTGGTGTTGCCGGGGCGTAATAAAGGCGTGTTTTTAATAGTATGCTTTATTCATATAAGCGTTGTGATTGTGTGAAAATAAATTCTCTTTACCAGACGAAGGTGTAAATAGGTCAACGGGCAAAAATGACGTTTAACTACACCAGCTGGACCGATCAAAATTCGTAGTTGAGTTTTGGTTGATAGATTACTGATTCTGATATAGACACGTCAATGGATAGTTTCAGATTGTCAGAGACTTTATTTCGAAAGCAGTAAGTGCGGTTTTTGTTGTCCAAGAGTTAATTACTAATTAATGACGATAATATTTATAGGTACCTATTATTTTTGGCGAAAGGAGAACGCTGAAACCTATTTGACATAATACCACACAGTGTTTTAGAGTAAACACCGTTATCCTTGAAACCAGTGGTTTGGTGTCATTTATAGAACGTAAAATCAATGGAAAATTACGACTATTTTTTTTTTTTTTTTTATATCTATATATTTTTTTTTTATTTTTTTTTAAACGTTGCCCCACACTAGGAATTTCTTCCTGTATCGTGGGTGCGTTTACAAACATAGAAACTCACATACACTAACACCCAGACCCGGAAGAACTACTTGCAGATCATACAAATATTTGTTCCGTGCGGGAATCGAACCCACGGCACGTTGCGCAACAGTCCATCGCTCAGCCACTGCGCCAACCGTGTCGTCAAACATTTTACCACTCGAGTATTCTACTCATTCACCTATGCGCTAGGGCAACTAACTTGCGTCTCAACACGGTTGGGGGTCGCGGGACGTGACCTGACCGGCCGCGAGCGCGGCCCCTCCCTCAGTTAGTCAGCTGTTTCGCTTGCAAGCAAGGTGTCGAATAGAAACTTTTTTAAATCTTTTAATGAAAATAACGTTTTTTTTACTCGGTCATTTATTTTTACATTTAAGTTGACTACCCATGGTTTGAGTGACAACGGTGTTTACCCTTACACCCTGTATATCTCTACGAGTAGGTAATTGAAATATCGGATATCGGAAAAGTTCTGTTTATTTTGTCCTTATATTACTGCTCAAATATTACAAATTAATATCCTTTTTTTATTATTGTTTACCGTCTTATCATCCGTCACACATTGATGCTGCTAAAGCAGATATCACACGCTTCACTGTTTGTTCATTTTAGTGTTTCATTCGGCATCTTTCACTCGAAGTGATATCCTTCCCTCCTTCCTTCCCCTTTATCGAAATCCGTCCGAGGTCAAAAGGTAACATACAGAGAGACAGAGTTACTTTTGAATTATTAAATATATGCGAAGCAAAGGGGCTATGTGCAGGTGGTGTCCTGTAGTTTCTGTCTACCCCCATGGGTAGAAGGCGTGAATTTATGTATGTGTTATATTGTGGATATTGCAAAAACCCGGATAATTAGAAAATGGTGAAAGACTGGGTGAAATAGATTAGGTTACAACTGTGACCAACCGCTCGCGAGCCGAGCGACCGGCGCGAGCGGTGCTGCGGCATCTGCCAAGTTGCTCGCATATTTTTTTTCACATTTTATAATTTTCCGGGTTTTCGCAATATCCCTAGGGTTTTCGCGAAAATACGAATTACCAAATCATCCTGCGACATATATAAAGCATGGATTAGTATTGACCTATACCGTTCAATATTCATCGCCGTCAACCAGTCAACCAAACAGCAATTACAATACCAATACTCGGTTTCCAATAACCTGTTATTTACCTTAAAATTGTTTACGTTTATAATATCGTATGTTTAATTAATAGCATTATATGTAACAATAACTGTCAGTTCGCACAAGTTAAGTTAAATTGGCAATATCGGTTAGCTTTCAATGTTGAAACAAGAGAATGAAATATCATTATCGGTTGATTTTGAACGATATTTATTGAATAAAGATAATATTGTAAAAACGAACTGTAAAAGGTCAAACTTTCAAATAAAATGTCTTTATTGTGATCGTCTTATTTTCAAATATTTATACTTCTTTTTAACTGGGCTGCACCCTAATCGCGTAACACACGATCAATCATAACCTGAATCATTTTGAAGGACATTGCTAATCTATTGCTTCATATATGTTCGAAATATGTGTCTGCTCGACAACGTAAGTAACGCAATGAATGTTGTTGAACTGTCAAAATGAAACCGATTGTGATTGATTGTGTGTGGGTGCAGAGCATTAGAAAATATATATTTTTACTTAGAAAAGAAATACGTTGGTACGTATAGGAGAAGGTGCTGGACTGGACACCCAGAACTGGCTGTAGGAGCATAGGAAGACTAAGAGCCAGGTCAAGGCAGCAGGAAATAATTGTACAGACCTAAACTGAGCATTAGGAAGATCTATCGGTGCTTATTCGACTTAAGTCTTTATAGCAATACATACATAGTATTAAATAAAGTTGAATTTCGTGTCCGTCTGTGTGAACCCTTTGTTATTTTAAACTACGCAACGGATTTTGATGCGAAGGTTTAAGTATGTGTATATACATTAATATTATACTTAAATAAAATAAAGAAATGTCGATGTTTTGTCAAGTCGTACAGACCGTGCGAAGTAGGGGCGGGTCGCTAGTGCGATATAAAACAAACCATCGACGCTTGATATTACCGAAAAAATGTCCACAGCAATCTGCCATCTTTTAGCGCTCTCAGGAAAAAACCACGCGTATATACTTTTACGTTCCATTTCACGTAACAAATCTTCATTAACCGAGAGCGTTCCGAACGCTTTCTCAAGACCTTTGTGAAGGAAACAGTCCCTCACGCCAACTTAATGAAGAAATCCGCGTGTTCATTTGCCCGTCTTGTCAATCTTAACTACGAAATTACGGGGCTTAGATTCACTAAGCTTTATTGCTGATGAAATTTTGAAGGAATTTGCCTTTGAAGACATTGTTGAGGGAAAGGATAGCCTAATTTCAAATAACTTTAACGACAATAAAATAAAGGAATAACTACACGATATTATTACATAAATATTACATTTTTCATTACCTATTAGTCCCTGAAGTGTATTTACCCTTTTTTCACTAGCTTGCCAGTATGAAGTAAATATAAAGAACCGAATACTCTTTATTATGTACTTGTACACCATGCGAATTACAGACATAAATGTAGAAATTTGACATAGGGTGACACAATGGGCGGTCTTATCGCTAAAAGCGATCTATTATAGTCTCAAGTCATCATCTGCCTAACCTTTTCCCAACTATGTTGGAGTCGGCTTCCAGTCGAACCGGATGCAGCTGAATACCAGTATTTCACATGGAGCGACTGCCTATCTGACCTCCACAACCCAGTAACTGGGTAATACGATACCCCTTGGTAAGACTAGTCGTCAGAATTTCGGGCTTCTGACGACCCGTAACGACTGTCAAAGATCCATGAATGACCGGGACCAACGGCTTAACGTGCTTTCCGAGGCATGGAGGAGTCTCGGTATGTAAAGATGGTCACCCATCCACGGACCAACCCCGGCAAGCGTAGCTTAACCTGATGGATCGACCCGTGCGGCTTTTATTACTTAGCCACGAGCTCATCCCCCTCCCCCCTCCTTATGTTCTCAAGTCTTTATTAGAATACAAAAACTTTTCACACTTGAAACTTACTTTTTCGGGCATAATGCTTTTTCATTACGTTACGATTTCTGCAGTTTACTCTGACTCCAAGCAGAATTAAATAACTTCCTTCCAATAATCCTAACATTCTTGGTTTTCTGTTTCATAATAGTCTACTATACAGTTTTCCTTCGTCAAAATTCCAAAATACCAAATTGCCAAAGTAGGCCTGTTTAGCAGGTTTTATGACAATACGAATTTGTCACAGCAATGGCTACCGTTGCGTGCCTTCATTATTTCGTGCTACGGCCTCTGTAGACAGACAAATGAGGGGCTCGGCTCATTAAAAAATATTTTGTTTCTGTCTAGTTTGGCGAATGGCGAAAAATTGCGTGGAGCCTTATTATGTAAATACTTATTACGAGTTAATATTTTGACGCATATCTGACGACTGCGCCCACAGCAAAACGTCATCTAATTGTGCGAATTCTGAGGCCCTAGACAAAGACATTCTATCAGCGATAACGATGATGGAAAAGGCAAAAGTGTATAGGACTGACATAAGCTATCGAAAAGCTTATGTCAATCCTGTTGAAAGTCGTTGTAGAAATACGAAACGCTTTCGAAGCGATTTTCATTTGTTTAAGCCCTCTGTTGTGCAAGAACTGAACTTAGTTAAAGCCCCATTTACATGATGCAAGTTTCTTCCCTGTGGCATAAAGTCTCGCTACTCCGCAGGCTGCGTGGCAGTCCCAACCCTGTACTGCAATCGATAGCCGCCCGGGTAGACAGCCCGCTTGTGTATGCGCTTGCAAACCGTTACCCGATCTGTTTTAGTTATTAAGTACTATCATAGGCTAAGCTTTTTGTTACTAACACTGTAGATCGCATTGTAGTCTGAATAAATATAGATTACTTCATTAAATAAATAAATTGAAGCAATAAATGAGTCGCATCTTCTAAACACTGTTTAGAGGGTGCAACTTTTTTTGTTGTTGCAACCTATGGTATGTCACAGATAATTAAATCGTACCGTGTAAATCAGTATTTAGGATATATTTCTCTCTAAGGAAACAAAAAAAAAGATAGACTTAAGAATAGTAAATTTTTGTAAGATAATCCATTTTTTTTCTTTTTTTGTGTGTAGAATCTGTACATATTATAAATTAAAGTCGCTTATTTCGTGTTGGTCTGTGTAGCCGCCTACTTCTAAACACCGCTACTAATTTTGATGCGTTTTTCACATTCATTTAGAGAATTTATTCCGGCGGGTTTATGTGTAATACATACTCATGATAAAGAAATCTATGAATTGTCAAGTCGTAAAACCGGTGCGAGCAGGGGTCGCTAGTTGAATATACGGGAATAACATTCACGCCATTTCCTACATGATAGATCGCTGTTACAAAACTATCAATATCACTCCTCAAAGTTTGTCATGCAGGAAAACAAATGATGAGCATGTTAGGGGATTATTTGGAACTCGGTTTTTTTGCCAACTTTTGTTGGAGGGTATTAAAAGTTATTCAAATGCGGTTATAAATCTAGGTTTCGAAAGTAGGTAAACCTATTATGGGTACTAATAGGGTTACTAAATAGTATAGTCGTACCATTAAAAATATACATTTATTATGTAAATAAAATATTATACAGGGTGTAAGGGACAGCCCTCCGCAAATTAACAGGGGGCATTCAGCTCCTTATTTTGAATCATATTTCATCGGAAATTTTGTCAAGATAGTTTTCATTTATTATTTGTCGTACAAGACAAAAAATACATTTTTTATGAAAATAAAATATTATACAGGGTGTAAGGTACAGTCCTCCGCAAATTAACAGGGGGCATTCAACTCCTTATTTTGAATAATATTCCACCGGAAATTTTGTCAAGAAAGTTTTCATTTATTATTTGTCGTACAAGACAAAAAATACATTTATTATGAAAATAAAATATTATACAGGGTGTAAGGGACAGTCCTCCGCAAATTAACAGGGGGCATTCAGCTCCTTATTTTGAATCATATTCCACCGGAAATTTTGTCAGGAAAGTTTTCATTTATTATTTATTTATATATACACATAATAAACAGACAAGAAGAAAATAACAGAAAAAAACGTACAAAGGTGATGCTTATTTGTAAACATTCAATTCATTTCTTTCATTCATTCATTCATGTTTTAAATCGTTTTTTCAGTTACTATTCCGTTATTTCAATGTAAAATTACATTATGTGTACGCAGCGCTCCATTTATGTAAATAAAACAGCTAAAATAAAATAAAACAGCATAGGATGTTAAAATACTCGAGCGCTCCCCCTCCGACACGGGGACGGCTACGTGGGTTTTGCCACGGTAACGATACATTGCGCGTGAGGTAATAATACAAATCAGGTTTATTAGATTCCCAAAACGTTCCTGAAATAATTTCATGTACCGATCGTCTTAGTATGATATGCTGAATTCAACCCAACAGTCTGCGGAGGGCTGTCCCTTACACCCTGTATGTTATCCTTTGATTTTTATTTTAAAATAACTTTGCAATTTTTTGCCTTATTAGAAGTATATAGTGTTGCCTCACTCCGCGATTACTGTACTGTATGCAGAGCGATCTTCGTGTATGGCACTATTTAAAGCAAATCTAATGCTCAGCGCAATACAACAGAATCGTATATTTTCTTTAAATTATCGGGTTCATTCCTGTCACAAAAAGAAATGAAATAGATTTTGCTTTCGAAAGCGTCCTTTATCCCTCCTTGCTTACTTTTATTTACCTCTCATAGTTTCCCTTTGCAGTCTTATCTCAAGAACTCATTCTGTATAAGATGATGTTGTGGGCACTTTAAAGATGCCAGTAACAGTGAGTAGGCAGCCTGTCGATACCAACAATGGACCATTGTGATCGAGAGCCGATCCTACAATTTGTAAAGCGTGTACAAAATGGTGAACGTTGGCCACACTTGTTGGTTGACGGATTAACGAATACAACTGAAATGAAATTGTTTATTCTTTAAATAGGATATTGAAATCACTTTTACACGTCATATTAAAAAAATATTAAAAAGAAGCTAGATGCGGTCGGCGTTTCCTATCTGACTACTCTGAGAAGAAAGGCCGAAACAAACTCAGAGGTCACAGTCTCTTTTAAAGTCCAGACATAATCTTGGTCAAGCCATATGAGGACCATGTAGATTTGAGTCTGAAATGGTCTTTTGAGGAAAGAACCACACAGATTTGAGTGGACCTGTCCAGTCAGTGCAAGCATTTGTCAGTAACCAAGGAGCTCAACTCAGAGCTTAAGGAGCTCAACGACTCGACGAACAATACCAAAGAAAGGACATTTAGGTAGGCCGCATATAGTTTTCAAATTGCCAGACTATTGATAAAACTAACTGAGAACGACAAAAATATAAAAACAAAATAAAAATCCACATAGTCCTCACATTCACAATAATTAAAATAATACAATACTTTACAAAGTAATCATGTCATTTTGTATATAATATTCCATTATGTCAATTTGTATATAAAACTGGTATGTATTAGGTCTTTACCTATGAAATTGCCGTTCTGCAGTACTGGCCATTTCAAATCAAAATAATTTTGTTTGGCTAAGAATTCTAATTTCAAATTAATTTTATTTTAAAAACATGGATTCTTTTTTCCAAAAGTAGTCATTTCTTTATTGATTAGTGTTACATTTTCATCGCATTTCAATCTTTTTCGTCATCATGGATACGTTAAAAATTCGAGTAATTATGGAATATGAGTACCGTCGTGGCAGCAACGCGGCACAAGCGGCACGCAACATCAACGACGTTTACGGAGCTAACACTACAAACCAACGCACCACCTGTTATTGGTTTGCTCGCTTCCGTTCTGGAAATTTCGACCTGAAAAATGAACCTCGCGGTCGTCCGAAGACTTTGGTCGACAATGACGAATTAAAGGCGATTGTGGAAGCTGATGATACACAATCTACGGCTGAATTAGCAGCAGCTTTCGACGTTAGCGTCAAAACAATATTGGTCCATTTGCGTCAAATTGGCAAGGTAAAAAAGCTTGACAAATGGGTGCCCCACGAACTCAATGATCGCCAGCGCGAAGTACGCGTCGAGACGTGCCTTGCACTGCTCAACAGACAGAGAAATGAAGGAATTTTGAACCGCATTGTTACCTGCGATGAAAAATGGATTCTGCTTGATAACCGCAAGCGCTCAGCAAGTTGGTTGGATCCTGGTTCAGCACCTAAACAATGCCCTAAACGAAAACTTACCCCTAGAAAAGTGATGGTCACTGTTTGGTGGTCTAGCGCCGGTGTGATTCATCACAGCTTCTTACCAAACCGGGTGAGCATTACTGCAGATGTGTACTGTGAAGAACTGAACACAATGATGGAGAAGCTGGCGCATCTCCAACCAGCATTGGTCAATCGCTCGTCTCCGCTGCTCCTGCACGACAACGCGCGACCTCATACTGCACAGCAGACGGTCTCCAAGTTGCAAGAACTGGGGTTGGAAGCTCTCCGTCATCCGCCCTACTCACCAGACCTTGCGCCTACAGACTACTACTTTTTCCAGAATTTGGATAACTTCTTGGCGGGAAAAAAATTCAATACCCGAGAGGCAGTACAAAATGTCTTTGAAGAATTTGTTGCCTCCCGTCCAGCTGATTTCTTTAAGAAGGGCATCAATAAACTGCCACTGCGATGGCAAAGATGCATTGATTGCATGGGTGATTACTTCGATTAATACAAATAAAAAATTCATGAAAAAAATTCGTTTAAATTTTTTCATACAAAACGGCAATTTCATAGGTAAAGACCTATTATATTTTGATGATTTACCACAATATTCAAACTGTACTAGGTTCTATCGGCGCGTGCCAAAAATGGGATATAACGTTCCGCCATCATTGTTTTTCAATACAAATCATCATCATCGCAAAATATTGTTGTGGGATCCGTTAGGAACGTGGAAAAAATGAATATTTTGTTCCGATCGGATCCCACATTGTGAGATCCGATCTGAACAAAATGTTCATTTTTTTTCATTCGTTAGGAACGTGGAAAAAAATTGTGGCATGAGGATTATATTTATATCCGAACGAAATTATCACCTGCTTGAATCGATAAATGAAAATAAAGAGTACCTACATAATATCTAGATAAATAGTAAAGTAGGTAACAGGATTATAAAAATTAATTCGGCCATTTCTGTGTATACATTTTTAATTCCATGCATGAGGACCCTGATGGATTTTGCTCAGACATATCTTTGTATATATACTTAGAATTATATAAAATTATAAATTATAACGACTTCTCCGTCACTGGTGTGACTCTTTTTTTTATTAATATTGGTGTCAGTCTGACAATCGACGAAACATATTTTTTTACCGGCCACATAACGTGAAGGTTGCAATCTCTACTTCCTAGCGAAACCACACGATTTGTTGTCGGTGAATAAATCATGCCACACGGTGCGTTCAGTGCGGCGACGCACGAACCCGCAGCGCTAGCGCTGCGCTAGCGGGCCTGCGTTCAGTTGCGGGGACGCAACGCACCGGCAGCGCTAGCAGGCGTCTTATTATTGAAGTGACATTATTTTTATTTTTATTTTTATAATCCTGTTACCTACTTTACTATTTATCTCGATATTATGTAGGTACTCTTTATTTTCATTTATCGATTCAAGCAGGCAGATCATTTCGTTTGGATATTTAATATAATCCTCTTTCCACAATTTTTTTCCACGTTCCTAACGAATATTTTGTGCCGAAAAAAAAAAAGAATATTTTGTTTAGATACCAAGATCGGAACAAAATATTCATTTTTTCCACGTTCCTAACGGATCCCACAAAGTGGGATCCGATTGTGGGATCCGATCGGAATGAGCCGTAATCTACCGCGTGGGCCCAGTGCGTGTTGGTAGCATGTCACATGTCTTCGATTTTTTTGTTTCTAGGACATCCCGGTTTCCTCACGATCTTTACTTTCACCGTTTTGAGAGAGCAGTGGTGATTAAATAATTTACACAAAGTTAAGCGCCTGTCTGGGTTGGAACCTACGACCCACAAATTTAAGTCGCGGCCGTTACCACTGGGCCACTACTGCTGGCAGTGTCTTCTTGTTATTCAGAAATTACTGCTACAGCATTGCTTACGATCATAATATTTGATTTTATCATAGGTGTCATTCGCCCCCTATTACATGGGACTTAAACATAACTGGTGAAATGTGGGTATACTATAGTACACCTCTGCCTAACCCGTCGGGGAAATACAGGCGTGATGTTATGTTTTTATGGATAATTAATTTATTTTTAACAGAGTTGATGCACGAAGTACGATGTAGGTAGATTAGTAATTTCTCGCGACTGGTCGACACTTCACGTGACCAGAGGGCTGGCTCGTTCTTTGGTTAAAGAATTAACATGGAATTAACGTGACATTGCTGCCAGTCTTCAGGGCACGTTTCCAGATGACAGCGATGCGGACGAGTACTTCAACGACTAAAGTGTTTCCGTATTTACTTATTGTACAGTTAGTCATTTAGTTTAATAGCTTGTGTAAATAATTAATTAATATTGTATATCAGCAGTTAAATGTACCTATACAGGGTGTTAGGGTAAACACCGTTATCCTTGCAACCAGTGGTTTGGTTTCATTTATAGAACATAAAATTAATGAACATTTTACCACAAGAGACGCAAATTCGTTGCCCTATGCGCTAGGGCAACGAACGCTCAGTTAGTCAGCTGTTTCGCTAGCAAGCACGGTGTCGGATAAAAACTCGTTTTTTTTTTGTTGTTTTCGGTCATTTATTTTTATATTTAAGTCAACTACCCATGGTTTGAGTGACAACGGTGGTTACCCTTACACCCTGTATTTAATTTAAGTGATCCACTTTTGAACTGTGGTCATTTGATTAGAACAGTTAAAAGTAAACTTTACAAAAACCCACTATTTATTATGACTATATCACACTTATTCATGTCAAGGATATTTTAACATCCTTGTGCACTTCCGCGTACTTGGAATTTCGGCCTCTAAAGGAAGCCATCACAAAAATATTAAGCTTGCCATTAAATCGACGTCATTACTCCATATCATGCGACGTTTGTGTGTCAAGTAAACAGATGTGCGCTATTCAAGCGGTATTGAGGTACTGGACAGGTATTTACCGCATACCTGGGGGGTAAATGACAGCTTTTGTGGAGTTTATTAAGTAGGGAACTCGTGAAAGCCAGTCATTAACATGTGTATGTAAATTAGGGGTTGCGTACACGAGCTTGCGATATAGTTTTTATAGTGTATTTGGGTTGATGCGTGTGTACTTTACATAAGTTAATATGAAGGGATCTTGATTAGTTTTGTACTCAGCGGGAGACTCGATTTACCCCCTGAAATGAAATAGTGACACTAAAAACATGAGATAACAGACGACTAACTCGAGGAATGGTTCACTAGAGTGAAGGGTAATTGTTTTTTCATTCCACATTCACGCGACCCCTTCAAAATTGACATTAATTAAAAAAAAAAACAGCTCCTTTCATAATTTTTTTTGAATATTCGGTAGACGAGTGAAAGACGGGTCCGGTTCACTAATGAGTTAATTTTTTTTTGTGTGCCTGTGAGCATTTATGCACAAAGGGGAGGTGTAGTTTTGGCATGCTTCACTGTATTGTTTCCAGCGCTCTGTCTTGGTTTTTTATTTGGTCTGAGTTTACAGTCAGTCACGGCTAGGTAGCGCGACGATCTTCGCAGGGCGGCTGGTAGCAGCTGGATGAGAGTTGCCGAGAATCGAGCTGAATGGCGTGCAATTGGAGAGGCGTTTGTCCAGCAGTGGACTGCTGTAGGCTGATGATGATGAGGATGACAGACAGTCACGGAAGTTGGAATGATGATTGAATTTCAAGAATTTTGATTCTGTAATAATGAACTCAAACTCAAAGCATGTATTCCAATTAAACCATTTACAGGCATTTTGAATTGTCAAGGAGTCAGTCAGTTAGAAAGATAAAGTTAGTTGCCCATTCCAAAGCGTAATTGGTTTATATGGAGAAGACCGGACAAGAAACTCCATGATTAAATTACGGAACCTTGTTGTAAATATACCTATTTTTCTAGCCTTTAAATTATTTCACACTCTTCAATTAAGTAAGAACTGCCTGGCCTTTTCCCAACTATGTTGTGATCGGCTTCCAGTCTAACCAGATGCAGCTGAATAGCAGTATTTTACATGGAGCGAAAGCGACTGCCTATGTGACCTCCACAACCCAGTTAGTGGGTAACCCCTTGGTAAGACTGGTTATCAGTTTTTCGGGGTTCTGACGACCCGTAACAACTGTCAAAGATCTACAAATGACAGCCGGACCAACGTCTTAACGTGCTTTCCGAGGCACGGAGGGATCTTGGTATGTAAAGATGGTCACCCATCCACGGACCAACAGCGGCAATCGTAGCTTAACCTGATCGATCAGCCCGTGCGGCTGTTTAAACTTAGCCACAAGCCTCTTCGATTAAGTAAACACTAGGAAAATATTATTACGTGGTCTTTCATTATTATTTATATGTCTAGATACAGTATTGCGCTGCAAAAGGTCAAAACAAACGTCAATTTGGCAAACACGCCAATTTTTTTATGCTGGTGTGCGTGTGATGTCTTACACTCGCGTCACGTCATTATGCTTTTCTAGTGTGCGTGCATTTAGCGGCCAATAGTTGGACGCTATTTATTGGACAAGTTCACAGTTTGACTATCTATCTAGACATATTTATATCTTTGTACGTAGTGTACTAATATTCCCTCGTAACATGGTTAGGTGTATATGAACACTAGCTGTAAACAACAGCTGTGCCCGCGATATTAGGTTCTTAACATGGAACAGACATTACTAGTTAGTTGTTGTTCAATGGCGCAGAGCACGGAATCACGACGTCGCGGCAGCGTGTCTAGAAACGGCAGGCTGTTGTACTTATATCGCCACATGCGAATTACACCTCACACTAACGTCACGCAAAATCCTGCATCGCGCAACCAGAGTTTACCGCGCGACTGGCATATATACAACGTCCCGACAACAATCGGTCAGTAGCCCACCAGACACAACACCCGACTGGTCGCAAGATCCTCCCTTTTCTATAGAGGATGTGTGAACTTTACACCCTGTTCCTCATACTTCTATAATTATAGTAATAATAAAATTCGCGGCGTCGAAAGATAACTGAATGGTGTACCTGTGAACCTTCTTAGCCCCAATGAAAATACAATTTTCATATTCTTTTGCTTGTTAAGCTAATAAATCGAATCTCCTTAAAATCCTGAAACCTACACACAGTTCACACACACACACTGTATTTTCAAAACAAACACATCTGAACACCACATTCACCAAGAAACTGCCGACTCATTTCAGACTGTTTCCTTCTAATTCCTATAAAACTAAAGCAGTGGCACACACAATCGTGCACACACTGGAAGGACGCACGGACACGATATTGCTGTGTTTAATCCAGTCTTACCACAGTCGGTCACGTTTTGTCCTTAGTTAAGATTATGGGTCGATACACCCTGTTGCCTTATACGACTTATGTAGGTGTAGTAAGTGGTAGTTTATTATTATTTATCGTCTCTTTCATTCGACATCTTTTTGCCGTCAATGTAGCAGGGTGATTTGATAATTCGTATTTTTGCGAAAACCCTAGGAATTTTCCAAGTTGCTCGCAGAACTTTTTTCAACATTTTCTAATTATCCAGTTTTTCACAATATCCCTAGGGTTTTTGCGAAAATACGAATTATAAAATCACCCTGCGACATATACCTACACCAACAAAGGTGTGGTCAACCACCACATCCATGACCATGACCCCCTTCAGACTACCTAACTGAACAACTTTCTCCATGGGACCAATATTATTGTCACGAATAAATTATCCAGTCATAAAATACCTACCTCAATACCTACTCGACCCAAATATGTACATGCAAAGGCTGATTATTTTTTCGCGATTACGATGTTGTTCCCATGGATAAAGTTGTTCAGTTTGATTGTCTGTACCACACCCTTTGATTGACAGTGACGAAATTACAAAAAAAAAAACCGATTTCCAAAAAATAAACACTCAAAACTGAAAAATAACTTTAATTTAGGAAGTCGGTGTCTTTGCTTTTCAATTTTCGTTTTTTTTCCACCGACTTCCGAAATTAAAGTTATTTTTCAGTTTTGAGTGTTTTTTTTTTTGGAAGTCGTTTTATTTTTTCACTTTTTAGTAGTGGTACCTACCCCACACAAATTCGAATACCACTAGCTGATCAAAATAACAGTGAAGGAGTAAATGAAAACATCGTCTAGATAAACTAAGTGGGAAAAAGACGTAATATTGACGCTAACTCAAAAACTACCCAAGCAAAGTTAATACAATTTATATGGGACCACCTCGGAAGCATGACCTGCCATACAAAAAAAGAATCATCAAAATCGATTCATAATTGGCGGAGTAATCGCGTAACAAAGATACAAAAATAAAAAATACGTACCGACGAATTGAGAACCTCCTCCTTTTTGAAGAAGTCGGTTAAAAATTCACGATGACGGCAAAATGATGACGAATGAAATGCACATGCTGTAAGTACCTACCAGCATTTCAGAGGAAGTAGTGAACCGTCACTGATACATGATGGATGCAGAATAAATTGCAGATCCAAACTAAGTGCTTAAAATCCTATTTATTTTCTAGCTACTAACACTAGAGATTGTCAAAACCTAGGGAATCACCTCAATCACCTCATCGCCCCGAACCACTGGGGAATCACCGCAATCACCTCAATCACCACAATCGCCGCAAACAGTTCCGACACACCGCGAACTATGCGACACCCGGTTCCGACTCACTGGAACCACAACTGGCACTGGCAAGCATCGCAAGATACAAGACTCAGCCCACTATCGACCTCCGGTCTCCGGAGGGGAGTGATGTGGCGCAGCTTTGTGAGAACATTGTAGGCTTAGCCTAACCTACCTGAAACTTTTTGAAAGGCCTACATACATTTTATAGTTTTAGGAGTATGAGGAACAGGGTGTACAGTTCACTCATCCAACATAGAAAAGGGAGGATCCTCAGACCAGACGGTTGTTGTGTCTGGCGGGCAAGTGTCCAACGATTGATGTCGGGTTCTTGCATGTGGCGACGTAGATACCAAAAAAACAAAAACAAAATATTTTATTTCACATAAACCTACATGGGCACTTATGAAACGTCAGAAGCTAGGTGCACGGTTCCAATTGAGAGTTTCGTATGGAGAAGAGCCGGCAAGAAACTCCACGGTTACTCTTTCAAAAATAATTGGCTGTTACAATATTTTCGAATTACAGTGTTATTAGGTATGGGAGGACAGTAAAAGTTGTGTACCTCTTAGTTGGCCACCCTGTATCTGATGTTACATTTAGTCTGCGGAATATTACGTACTTTGCGCAACTACCATCTCAATAAATTAATTTCAACCACTGATAAAAACTCCCTATCAAAACAAATTGCATATCGTTTAGTTACGTTAGCGACCATTAGCACAGTAAAATTCTCGCTATCTCTATAAAAATGTAAGGTAGAACTATGTCGAAGTCATATAACGAACATATTTAAACCCGATAACATTTTCAGTTGAAAGTTTACTTTAAAACTCAAATTATGACTACAGGAAGGGTTGGAGCAGACATGACAAACAAAACTATAATTTGAAGTCGAGGAAGAAAACGAAAAGTTCGGTGAATAGTGCAAAATAGAGTTTTGTTGGCAAGGACAAACATGAACACACGGCTACACATCAAGCTATCCATTTCCAGTATAAGCTGACCTCGCATTGTACAGAAAACCTATACAATGCGAGATCAGCTAAACTGGAAATGTATAGCTTGATGTGTAGCCGTGTGTACTTTAGAAAATTTTGACTTTTAAGTGGCTTGGCTTAAAAATCAGCCGCTTTGTGATTATTAATCTGCCTAGCACTTTCCAATTACTTTGGGGTCGATTTCCAGTCTAACCTGATGTAGCTGAAAACCAGTATTTTAAATGGAACGACTGCTTATCTGTCCTCCCAGATACTGGGTAACACGATACCCCTTGGTAAGACTGGTTGTCAGACTTTCGGGCTTCTGACGACCCGTAACGGCTGTCAAAGATCCACGAATGACAGCCGGGACCAACGGCTTAAAGTGTTTTCCGAGGCACGGAGGAGTCTCGGTATGTAAGGATGGTCACCCATCCACGGACCAACCCCGGCAAGTGTAGCTTAACCTGATGGATCGACCCGTGCGGCTGTTAGTACTTAGCCACGAGTTCCTCCCATTTTCTTTTTTCATGATTTTCAGTAAAGTTTTTCGTAGTTAAAAAAAAATTCTTTCCATGTTGACAGTTACTTGATAAATTATAATTTAATGGGTCATAAAGCCATAATTATACCATGTGTAAATAACAAGCGGTCAAGGACCATTAAAAAAAGTTAAACACACTTTCATTTTCCGCCATTACTGATAAAAATCTCAAACGTAGTGTGTTGTATACCTATAGTTACAGAATAGTACAGGGGGTCGGCTGAGAAAATAAACACGTACACAGACGCGATCGTACGGCAGGCTATCTCAATATGGTTTATACAAAATGTTAGGGTAAACACCGTTATCCTTGAAACCAGTAGTTTGGTTTCATTTGTAGAACGTAAAATCAATGGAAAATGTCTTAAAAAAAAAATGGAAATCTATGTTATCCTACAAGAGTATTTCACCCTTTCACCCTAGGGCGCTAGGGCAACGAACTTGCGACTCAACACTGATGGGTGGCGCGGGACGTGACCTGACCGGCCGCGAGCGCGACCCCTACCTCAGTCAGTCAGTCAGCTGTTTCGCTAGCGAGCACGGTGACGGATAGAAACTTTAAAAAATCTTTAATGAAAATAAGGTTTTTTTTTATTGTTAACTACCCATGGTTTGAGTGACGACGGTGTTTAACCTTACACCCTGTATAGCCAATTTTTTTTTTTAAATTCGTCTTTTACATAGATTCACTTCTATTTTGTGACTGTGAGCACGTTTTAGACTCACAGATGTTTTGATTTGTTACCCATTTCCTATTTTGTACCTGCACTTGGTGACAAGCCTACACTGACTGTCCTCCCGTATCAATCAACACTGTAATTTGTAAACGTTGCAAAAGATAATTGTTTTTAAAAGAGTAACCGCGGAGTTTCTTGCCGACTCTTCTTCTTAGGAAACGACCAATTGAAACCGTGCACTTAGCTTCTGATGATTCTCCGTTTCGTACCCACGTGTTTTTTTTTAACGCCAATAGTTAGTGCGCTTGCCCCCACAGTTACACGTCGTGTCTGTGTGTGCGTGTCTTTTCGCTCGCTGTGTGCCTTCTGTACTTATTTATTTTGTGGTTTAAGTGTAACTGCAGGAAGGAAGTGTTTCGATACGGCCATTTTGTTCGAGGCAGCGGCACGCGAGCTTCTACTAATGGTTAATAATACAATGTACGGTTCCAATTGCAGTAGCATCGTGTTGGCAAATGGAATTTTAACTGATTCGATTAAAGTTTGTTTTTGTTTCAAGATAATGGAAATGAAATGAAATTGTTTATTCTGTAAATAGGATATTGGAATCACTTTTACACGTCATATTAAAAAATATTTAAAATAAGCTAGATGAGGTCGGCGTTTCCTATCTGACTACTCTGAGAAGAAAGGCCGAAACAAACTCAGAGGTCACAGTAACAGTCTCTTTTAAAGTCCAGACATAATCTTGGTCTGGACATAATTCGAGTCTGAAATGGTCTTTTGAGGAAAGAACCACACAGATTTGAGTGGACCTGTCCAGTCAGTGCAAGCATTTGTCAGTAATGGTGGAGCTCAACTCAGAACATAAGGAGCTCAACGACTCGACGAACAATACCAAAGAAGGGACATTTGGGTAGGCCGCATAACATTCTCAAATTGCCTGACCATCGATAAAATTAACTGAGAACGAAAAAAAATAAAAATTCACATAGTCCTCACAATAATAAAATACTTTACAAAGTAATCATGTCATTTTATATAGAATATTCAATAATGTCAATTTGTAAATAAATCGATGGTTCGCTTTCGAATTCTGTGTCGCTTGATTGAGGTTCAATTAATGCACTTTACAGAATTACTTACTATTCTTAGATTTCATATGACACAATATAATACTTGGTCTGTGACTAACTTTACATTTTTATCTTTTTTACTTAGAAAAGGCTATGAATTTTCCAGGAAATTTAATCAGTTTTCATTGGAATCGTAAAAGAAAACTGGGACGAATTCCACGATGCGCTCCGAGTGCCTTAGTCATATTTACATTTTTTAATCTATTGTTGGTGTAAGCACATATTGAAGAGATCCTGCGGTCAGCTTATTTTAAGAAACTGGATTTTTCAACATCCTTACTAATGTTATAAATTCGAAAGTAACTCTGTCTATCTTTCTGTCTGTCTGGCTGTCTGTATGTTACCTTTCCACTGAACGGATTTCGATAAAATTTGGTAAGCAGATAGATGGCATCCCAGGGAAGGACATAGGCTACTTTTTATCGACATACCACGCGGGCGAAGCCGCGGGCGGCAGGTAGTTTATTTATATTTTTCGACCGTATTATAAACTTATAATAAATAAATTCCTAGACTCATGTCTTTTACCTTGCCGCTCATATGCAAGTTAAACTTGGATTTATAATACGCACACGAAAGAAAGAATTGAAAAAGGAAGTGCCTCCGCTGCCGCCACCGGTTGCTAAATTGGCTGCCGGCGCTGACTTTGGTTGTCATTTTGGCGTATGGGGTAGCTATAGGCACCCTGCCTGGCATAATTAAAAAAACATGTAATTGAGCATTATCTTTTTACCATATTCCAGTAATAAAGTCATACCCGAAACCGAACTAGTAAGATTAGGTTTAATAATTTTAATCGCAAAAAAGGTTAGGTTAGTTTAGGTTAGAACAGTGACCCCCTACGCGCGGCGTTGGCGGACTAGCGGCCGGCGAGTGCCAAAAACGACTAGAATATGCAAAAAAACATATTTTAGTTACGGTTAGTTAGTTGGGGTTCTGAATACTCGAACGGTGTCTATAAACGCCGCGCCGCCGGTGTCCGTTATGGGAGCCGGTGACATAACTGCCGGCAGCCGATATTAAAACATCGGCTGCCGGCAGTAATGTCACTGCCGGTTCCCAATGGCGTTATTTTTGGGAGCCGGCGCCAGCAGCGGAGGCACTCCTAATTGAAAAATGCCAAAGAGGTATGGAGAGAAGCATTCTTAACTTGAAACTCAGAGACAAAAAACGACACAGCGAAATAAGAGAAAGGACAAAGGTAATTGATGCGTTAACCCACTGCAAGAAACCTAAATGGAAGTGGGCTGGTCACATTGCACAGGATAAAGAGAGATGGACTTGAAAAATTACTACATGGTCTCCCCCCCCCGGAAAAAGGAAAAGAGGTTTTTATATGCGAATTTTATAAGTTCGTCTTTCCATCTTTCCAGGGTGCCCCCTGGAAAGATGGAAAGACGAACTTATAAAATTCGTAAACAACGACTGGATGAGAACAGCCCAAGATAGGAAAAGTGGAGTGAGATGGAGGAGGCCTATAATTTTCGAAAGGTCCTTAGTTTAAAGTTATGTTAAAAAAAAACAAACTAAGGAATTAAAGAGGCTTAAATCTATACATCTATACATATAATAAATCTGTAGACGAGGCGTTTCTGTACAATGAAAAAAAAAAAAAATAACCTAGCTGGAGTGTCCAAGAATAACCAACAGATGCCATTTCTACCATTTTTGGAATTTTTGTCTGTTTGTCTGTTTATCTGTTTGTCTGTTTGTCTGTTTGTCTGTTCGTTTGTTTGATTGTTCCAGTATTACGTAAAAAGTACGAAATCAATATGGTTAACTTATAAACTCAAATATTGTGTGTAACTCGATGTTTCATTTAGTTTTTGTTTCATCGCAATCGCTTCAAAATATCAAAAGATATAAGAGTTTAAAGTATTCAAGAAGAAATTTTCATTAGGTACGTAATGTAGATACACGTAACGACATCTATTGTCGTAAAATGACACTAGCGTAAAATCAGGTAGGTTTGTGAGAACGTGTGTAACACACGATCATAATCATCATATGTTCACATACTTCGCGCGGAAACATAACGCGATACATTGTGAATTTACCCAATCTAAAGTTTGGTTAATTCAAGTTTTCCAAATCCATTGTTTGGTAGTAGTGCCATAGGTGGCGCTATCTATCTTTTAAATCATGATACAAATATTAATCATGAAAAAATGGTGATAAATTTTAATTTCTTAAAAATTTTAGATTGTTACATCGAGCAAAAAGTGAGTAATTAAGGCACGAACGCGCTTACTAAATAAACACGAGTGCATTAATTACTCACTTTAGCAAGGTACGTAATCTACTTTTCTTTCAACTACCAATGTACCTGCTGCGATAAAATATACCTGCTCAAGGTTAACTCAACTCAATCCAAATCAAGTTAGATCAAGTTAGGTCAAGTCAGGTCAAGTCAGGTCAAGTCAGGTCAAGTCAAGTCAAGTCAAGTCAGGTCAAGTCAGTCATGGAACCCTACATCTTTTCTACATACCTTACAGAGTGTTCGAACGTTTTCCCATATATTTTGACAGTATCACTTCGTGCTCGATAGATGGCGTTGTTCATTTAACGTCATTTTCTGAATCGCGGTGTTAAGAGTCTCCGTAGAAGAATGACTTTCGCCGAATTCATGATTATCGAGTGTTTGGCTCATTTTGAATTGAACACATAATCCATACTAATCGATGCTTAAAATTATAAATTCGATAGTAACTCTGTCTGTCTGTCCGTCTGTAATTCTGTATGTTACCTTTTCACGCCTGATCCACTGAACGGATCTCGATAAAATTTGGTAAAGAGATAGATGGCATCCCGGCGAAGAACATAGGCAATTATTTTCTCAAAAACAAATTTAAGGGGGGGGGGGGGATATAGGGGATGAAAGTTTTTATGGGAAACCTATCATTTTTAGAGTTCCGCAGTCAACAAGGAAGCTTTATAGTTTCGCCATGTCCGTCTGTCTGTCTGTCTGTCCGCGACATAGCTCAAAAACTTTTAATCGACCAACTTACATGTGCAGTTGCAAAAACCCAAACATTCTGTATGCGAGAACAAGTTTTTTAACTACAATGTTTTTTTAACTACACTTTGAGGGACAGTAAACGCCCATAGACGTAATGACAATAAAACTTTGCGAAAGTTAGTTTGATAAATTAATTCATCCCAACTACGGAACCCTTCATTGTGCATGGTTCGACACGCACTTGGCCAGTTTTTTTTTAACTTAGGGCTGTGAAAATGTATGCTTTTTGTAACCAACAAAGAGTTATGTTCTTCTAAAATCATCCCTCATGAGGGTAAAAACCCTTCTTTACCCTCTTGATTTTAAAATTCACATGTAAGTACTTATTATTGACATTTTTGCGGGACTCTCTTCAAGAGCGTTAAGGGATTGAGAATATAGTCATAGTCCGTATCTTGAGAATCTGTCCACTCAATCAAAAGTTATTACTACTTGGCTCTTGGCTTGGAACGAAGAGTTTGAGTTTACCAGTGAGTACTTACTCGATAGATGGCGTTGTGCAAATGATGCGATTTTCTTAAGGGGATGCGCCGGTAGCCCGCGAAATTCAAATCTTAAGTTTTTTGCAATTTGCAAGTTAGTGTCAGACAGGTTGTATGTTAAAATGAAATTGTTTATTCTGTAAATAGGTTATTGGAATCACTTTTACACGTCGTAATAATATCAAAAAATGTAAAATTAAGCTAGATGAGGTCGGCGTTTCCTATCTGACTACTCTGAGAAGAAAGGCCGAAACAAACTCAGTCTCTTTTAAAGTCCGGACATACCTAGGTCAGATATTGGCATATTGGTCAGGCCCTATGAGGGCCATGTAGATTAGAGTCTGAAATGGTCTTTTGAGGAATGAACCACACAGATTTGAGTGAACCTGTCCTGTCACTGCAAGCATTTGTCAGTAATAGTGGAGCTCAGCTCAGAACTTAAGGAGCTCAATGACTCGACGAACAATACCAAAGAAAGGACATTTGTGTGGGCCGCATAAAGTTCTCAAATTGCCAGACCATTGTTAAAACTAACTGAGAACGAAAATTCACATTCATCCTCACATTCACAATAATTCAATACTTTACAAAGTAATCATTTGTCAATATCCTACATATGATATTCAATAATGTGAATTTGTATATAAAACTGGTAGGTATATTTTGATGATTTTCCATAGTACTTATTCAAAATGTCACAATGCCAAAATGACAAAATGTTAGCAGAGCGAGCAGCTCAATCCCATGCTTTTTGTCTTCTAAATAATCTGAAATTACCCTTTTTTACAAAGTTTGGTTTTAATACAGCTTTTAAATCGTTTAATGGGTAAGTTTCGAATGTCAATATGAATAAAATATGATTCGCGATCGTAGCAAATAGTAGCTTTACAGAATAATAACCATTAGATACAGGAATACAACTCCTGCAATATTAGTTAGATTAGATAAATAAATATTTAAAACAATTGCGACTCATTATTTAGATCAACATAAAACTTGATACTGACCTGTAAAAAGCAAAAAACATAAGATAATTTGAATTTCGCAGGCTCCCGCAAAGCTTTCGCCTTAGTTTCCATCGTCCATACAATATGCCATAGTTTTTTCATTAATCTTTATACAATATTTTTTCATTAATCTTTCCGACAGTTTCATACTGCTGTCCATACTATCCACACTATCACCACAATATAGATATGGACTACCAGTAATATATAAAGTTACTGGCTGTCTCATGTCTGTTACTTTTACGCCGTAACGCCTAGGTCGCCTAGACAGACCACGTGGGTTATGGGACATAGGATACTTTTATCCCGGTAGCACATTCCCGTGGGATAATTTCCGACATCCACGCGGGCGAAGCCGCGGGCAAAAGCTAGTAAATAATAAACTTATAAATGACAAAAACAGGTGATGGGGTTGCTGGCGAGTATGACGTGCTTTTATGGGATATCAAAACTTATTACAAAAAAATTAAGTATTAAGTAGTAAGGAGTCACACGTAATCTGTTCGATTTATGCCCTAACACGTGTTACTCCGGATTTTTAATTTGTCTATCTGTGGGGTCTTGTTTATATCTTTTTAGTCGTAGTTGGGTTTTAGTTCTTATTACTTAATTATTTTTTTAATTCTTTTGGGGTTATATTATATATATTTCTGAAATATTCTCATTAAGCCCTTTCATTTGATACCCAACATGGTACGATTAAACATTTTTTTTTTAAGTGCCTGACTTTATGTCCTCTAGAGGCCGTCATTTTTAATTTAATGTGACGTCACATAGCCTATAACCAGCGTAAAATCAAGACGCTTCCAACGATACCTCATTTGTCAAATTGTGATGAGTGCTTTAGAAGATAGGAGGGAACAGATGAACATACATACATACATACCGGTCAAAATCATAACCCTCCTTTTTTCTTCGCTTTAGTCGGCTAAAAAAAACAACCGACTTCCAAAAAACACAAAAAAAGTGAAAAATGACTTTAATTTCCGTCCGTCTTTGCTTTTTAATAAACGTTTTTGGCCACCGACTTCCGAAATTAAAGTAATATTTCACTTTTTAGTGTTTTTTTGGAAGTCGGTTGTTTTTTTTTTTGTAAAAGGTTTTAATTTTTCACTTTTGAGTTGTGGTACCTACCCCGCACAAATTCAAATACCACTATTCCTGCTATGAAAATAACAGTGACGGAGTCAAATAAGAAATACACAAAAAAAAATATACAGACGAATTGAGAACCTCCTCCTTTTTGAAGAAGTCGTTTAACAAGGAACACTATATAAGTTATCTCAAGAAAAGTTATAACGAATGACTAGGCTATTAGAATGAGTAGGTGAAATGGAAATGGGTTCACGTCGGATAGACATATAGTTATATCTATGTCGAATGAGTTAGCTTTTAGAATGAGCAAGATGAAATGGAAATTGGTTGACCTCGGATGGACATATTGCTCTAACCTCCCTTGCTCTGATCCAAAAATAGCGCCGAGGACGGTTTCCAGCTAGGCGGATCCGATAATCTGAAAATCTCAGTAAGCTGCTAGATTCTACAGGTTCTGAATTAGGTTTAGATGAATGGATAGAGTTTCTATTATTACACGACTGCCCAAAAAGGAGTGTAATGTTTTCAGGGTTCATGTATGTATGTATGTGAGTTTCTTTATTCCACCATAACTTTAAAATGACTGAACGGATTTGGATGTATGGGGTATCGTTAGAATCTTTACATTATCCCGAGTGACATAGGCCATGCTTTTTTTTTGAAAAAAATCAATATGGCGGCAGTATGGCTCCATTTTCAAATGTGAAAAATAAAAAAATCTTCAATTATTTACAATATGGGTATCTAATTGAAGGCCTTGATGAGTACATTCCAAAACTATATAATTTATTAGCATAAATTTTACATAGGTAGGGTGTACTTACATGCAAATAAAGAAATAAAAAAAACATTTCATCTCTGGCTGCAAACGATAATCAGACTTTAGTAACACTGCAAATGTCTAATTGAGTGAATGGTTTGGTAGATGATTGAGTTATTATTAGAATTCATTCATAATCACACAGTACCAATACTTAGGCAAGTAATTAAAAAAAATTGTTAACATTAACACAACGCCAACTATTCCATAGCGGTAAACAAAAATGTACCTAAACTGAAAAAAAAGAATACATACTTTTACATACTTGTTTGTAGTTTAGGTATACATACTTGTCACTAAAATGTATAAAATAAAAATAAATAATTAAAAAATTAAAAAAAAAAGACTGCCCTGCTAAAAATCTAACTAAAAAATAAAAAACAAGTTTAGTTTTAATTTTTTACCAGGGCAGTCGTGTTTTTTAAATTTTTTAATTAATTATTTTTATTTTTAGTACAGTTTTAGGGATATGAGGAACAGAGTGGAATGTTCACTCATCCGCCATAGAAAAGGGAGGATCCTCCGACCAGACGGGTGTTGTATCTGGCGGGCAACTGCTCAACGATTGATGTTGTTTTCTTGTATATTATGTCCATTGCACTTGCGTGATGCAGGATTTATGTGACGTCAGGATTTTTGTGTGACGTCAGGTCTTTGATGTGTAGTTCGGTCCTATAAGGTTATTATAGAAAGTATGTAATGTATTATACACAGTATCTATTTATTTACGTATTTTAATACTAGAAAGAAGATTATATTTAAGCCAATTATTCTACTTCAACTCTGTACTCTAGCCGGCCAGTACAATATACAATAGGTAGCTCGTCAATGGTAACACTTTGATATGGCATATCTATCTGCCTAGCCTTTTTCCCCACTATGTTGGGGTTAGCTTCCAGTCTAACCAGGTGCAGTTGAATATCAGTATTTTACATGGAGCGACTGCCTATCTGACCTCCACAACCCAGTAACTGAGTGACACGATACCCTTTTGTAAGATTGGCTATCAGACTTGGCCTTCTGACTACCCGTAACGACAGTTAAGGATTTACGAATGACAGTCGGGACCAACGGCTTAAGTAGTTGGTCCCGGCTGTCATTCGGGCTTTCCGAGTCACGGAGGAGTCTCAGTATGCGATGGTCACCGATCCACCGACCGACCTCGGCAAGCGTAGCTTAACCTTCAGTCAAGTACATTACAATAATGAGCATCTAAACCAAAATTTTATTATAGTTTTAAAAAAAGACATAGAGGCTTCTATTAGAAGCCATAATATCAATATTTATCTAAAGGTATATACTTTAACTTTATATCTGTATGAGTAACGCATAGTTGCATTTGCACAAACATGGATTTGCACAAACATGGATTTTGTTACGCGAGCGACCTTCATAGAGATAATTGAATTGGAAAGTATTTTCAGCGACGGTCGTTTGTTTTTGTAGGGATTTCCAGAGTCGAAAGTTTGTTTGGCAGTGTAGAACTTAGAACATTTTATGTACATAGTTCTTTATTTTTGATAAGACCAAGATTTTTCATTGCTCGTTTTTTTAGGAAACTTTGGGAATAAGAAAGAAATAAAGTATTTATACGGCTTTGACTATTTACCATTGTGTGGGACGCTTGTTTATTTGCCTACTAACTTAATAACTTAACCATACAACAAAATCATTTGTTCACACACGGTAGAAAATATCATCGAATATAAATATACAAGTAGCTTTTAAATTGCGCAGTCATAATAGAGTTGTGTTCGATTTTTATCGATACCTACACGTTAGAGTGAATTGAATTGAGTCGTGTTTGTAGCTGCCCGAGTAAACATGGGGGGGTTAGGTTAGGCAAATGTTCCAAATTGCACTGTATTGTGTTACCTTCACGCTAGTTTTAGGTTAGGTTAGTACTGCTTATAATACTTGTAAAGGATGACCCGCCTAAGGCAGGGGTCGGCAACCTTTTGAGTCGGAAGAGTCAAAATTTAAAGAGCCACTTTTCTTGCCAACAATAAATAGTACTTGCATAAATAAAGTTTTTTGATAAAAAAAACTAATCTATTTATTCATAATATAAGAAGTGTTTTTTCACAATAAATTAAATAATATATTATTAGATAATAATATGGTATTATTAGATAATCCCTTATTATTTAAGTAACATTTACTTATAACACTAACTTGTACTTCAATAACAAACATTTGAGCAAACAAATTCAATGGGAGCGATGGCTTTGCATCATTTTCCGATTTTAGGTACGTTTTCAGATTCAAAACGTTTGGAACTTACTATAGTTGATTAGTTTGCAGTCATTGTATTAGGTCCACAACACGAGTAAATATTCACACATAATACTATGTACATATACACGTAATAATGAGCTGTCAATGATACAACACAACGCATAGTTAAATCAATCCGACAAGAGAGTCTAACACGAACGCACGACAACGTAACGTAAATTCCAACGATAATCAAAAATAATACACTGTCCTTTTGTTTTTTTACGACATGCACAATTAGTATCACACATAGATATGAATGAGTCTAAAAACCAAGTAAATAATACAGGGTGTTAGGGTAAACACCGTTATCCTTAAAACCAGTGGTTTGGTTTCATTTATAGAACGTAAAATCAATGGAAAATAAGTTTTTTTTTTTAATGGAATCTACATTTTACTACAAGAGTATTAAACCCTTCCACCCTATGTGCTAGGGCAACGAACTTGCGTCTCAACACGGGCGGCGGGTGCGGGGCGTGACCTGAACGGTCACGAGCTCGACCCCTCCCTCAGTCAGTCAGCTGTTTCGCTAGCGAGCACGGTGTCGGATAGAAACTTTTTAAAATCTTTAAATGAAAACAACGTTATTTTTTTGTTACTACTACCCATGGTTTGAGTGACAACGGTATTTACCCTTACACACTGTATGTCCAAAATGATTATTTTTTTAAATCGTTCGAATTTACGTTATGTTTTCGTCGCGCGTTCGTGTCAGGCACAACATAACAAGTAACAGCATTTACGGTTAGAAGCACATGACAAACTAAATGGGTCAGACGTAGTCAAAGGCTTTTAACACCTCCACAGCCTGCGAGAATTAATAGGGCCTTTCAGTCTGAAATTCTAGCCTACCTGACAGTATGGATTGGTCACGTCACTTCCTGAAAATTTAAGTGTATCCGACCGATGCCCTCAGGAATTTAAACCTACTTCTCGTTGGAACGTTATCGGATAGGCGCAAATAGAGGATTTGTTGGCTTGAGTGAGCGGGAGATATATTTTTTAACAGTTTCGTAGAAATAACATCAATAAAAGGAAAGTAAGTGCTACGATTAATAATAAACCTTTGACAGTTTTAGTAAAGTATGTTTTTAACTCGTAAAGCCGGTAATTATGTAGCGTTTTATCATATTTTATATATTGCAACAGAGCGTCGGGGAAGCCCGCGAAATTAAAATTTTCTTACGTTTGTCGTCAGTATCAGGTTGTATGTAGATCTAAATATGATACGCAGTCGTAAGAAATATTTATTTATAGAATTATAATCATCAAATGCATTAATACAAAATCCCGTCAAATTCGATCTAGCCGATTTGGAGATTTGCTGGAACAAGCAGACTAACAAATTTTAATAAAAAATGTATTTTTATTAAATGAAGACAACACGTGGGATATCATCAAATGACTTCTCCCGCTCTGGGCGGAGCAGAAGGGCGTGTCAGACTTTTACTGACTAAAACCCACCCGTGTTCCTTCAGTTGCCTGTTGCCAAGGTCCCGGTATCCCTTTCGGACTTTCCCGCAACCCTGGCAGGCATCGCTCCTTTGTTATATTAGGTACATATACGTTTTACCGTGTATACTTTTGTATTATGCATTTAGTAAAACGCTGTTATTCTGACAATACGAACAGACACGTCAATTTTATTTATCTATACTCTATACTAATATTATAAAGAGGAAAGATTTGATTGTTTGTTTGCATTGAATTAGCTCCGAAACTACCGAACCGATTTGAAAAATTCTTTCACTCTTGGAAAGCTACACTATCCCCGGTTGACATAGGCTAAATTATATATTTTTTAAATTAGGGCTCCTTACTAAAACTCCAATAATGTAACCCAAGGTGTAAAAAAATACCTTAAATAGCCGTAGATAAGTACTTAGTGCTACTCGTGCGAAGCCGGGGCGAGCAGCTAGTTTGTATTATATATGTAGTATGATTATGTATGTAAAGATTATGTCTAACAATCTTTTATCACACATGAAATACAGAAACAACGACCAAAACATGTCTGAAATACATAAGTAGCAACTAAATATGCCAATACCAAAGCAATGGATCCTATAATAAACATGGAAATTGTCAACATACGTACTGTAATGGCTTCCGATAGGAATAGGAATGAGTTCCGATGTAAATCAGTCGTGAAATGTAAATGCGAACAAACGCGATGGGACCCGAAGTCTTGCGGAGATTGCCGAAGTAATGCGATGAAGTTATGTAAAATCGCGAAGTTCTTTCAAGAGTTAGAAAAGTAGGAATAAAATTTTAAATTATGTTTGTTAGTTATACAGAATGTTAGTTACCATTTTGTAAAAGGTTTTCTTTATTTTTAACGTTTTAGTTTTTACTTTGCTCAATATACAAATAGTAAAATAACACAACATGTAAAAAGAAACCCTGTCCATTCCTTGAGGGTCTTGTTAAGTATCGTACTGAGAGTCTATTAATGTGATAATTTTCAATAAACGAAAAATGTTTTGTGGATCTTTTTCAAAGGGGAATTTTACCGGGTACTTAGTCATAACTTATGACCCCTGTAGAAAATTATCTAATTTTAATGTATTTGGGGTAATTTTGGGCTAATTTTGAAATAGCAATAACTTTTTTATTTTCTATAATTATAAGATTTTTTATTACTTTCTGGTAATGTGATAGCAGTACCTATGTGCCCCTTTCGGATCGAACAAGGCTTTTTTACATATTGTATAACTACGAAGTATACATTATGGTTTTATTCAAATTAAGAAAAATATGTATTTTTTTGCATCATCGTAAGACATTTTTGCAACCATATTCCTCAGCTCTTTAGAAAGTTCCCGAGAGAACATCATTAAAGTTGCAGACGTGTTACACTCACGGTTACACTCTTTATACTCCGAGGTAAACAGTCTCTCCATGTAATCTTAGAGCCTTTTCATGGCAGCTAGTATTTCTGTTAAAGAATACTACAGGATAGTGCGTTAGGTTTCCTAGTACATTATTACATACAGACTCACGTCTTCCAACCAGTCTTACCAAGGGGTATCGTATTACCCAGTTACTGGGTTGTGGAGGACAGATAGGCAGTCGCTCTATGTAAAATACTTGTACTCAGCTGCATCCGGTTAGACTGGAAGCCGACCCCAACACAGTTGGGAAAAGGCTAGGCAGATTGATTGATTGACATAAAATCACGCCTTATTCTTAACATAGGTAGGCAAAACTACAGAACGCCATCTGCTACGATCCTTAAATACTCCTCCCTTTACGTTCATATGTGGCGGCATCTACAACGCCATATGTGAACTACGCATCAAAGACCTGACGTCACACAAATCCTGCATCGCGCAAAAAGAGTTTACCACGCGATCGACATATTTAAACGATCTACCAACATCAATCGTTGGGCAGTTGCCCGCTGGACACGACACCCGTCTGGTCGGACGATCCTCCCTTTTCTATAGAGGATGGGTGAACTTTACACCCTGTTCCTCATACCTCTAAACATACATCGGGTCATACACGCACGCCGGTTGTTAGTACTACGCACCTCACCTTTTTAACCTCCTCACCAATAAGGTCCAATAATGTAATATTAAGCGTATTGTGATTGGCCCGGACATCAAGCAATAGACAAAATTGGCAAACTTACTTTGCTTGAATAAGAGGCTTTTGGCTGCTCAGTATGTGCGTTTTTTTTGTATTATTTTTTGTAATGTGCATTTAGTTTGAGCAGAATAAACAATTTTTCTTTCTTTCTTTATAATATTATTGTAATGGGCAAACATGGTTACAGACCCCTGCTAATAAAACAGCTGGAGTCATTGATTTTGGTTCAGTTTTTCTATAAATATTTATTAAATAATATAATTACTTATATACTATATAAGTAACTACTTCTCTGTTTCATCTTACTTCTTCTTCGTTTTCTTTTAGTTAATTTTGTTACCCGACTGTGGCAGAGTCTAGAAGGAGTGTAATGTTCGACAGTTTGTTTTGGAAAACCTACCAAATTCAACAGTTAGTATTCTCGGGATTAAATCATGTAAAATTCGTACAAACTTCGCCAACCGTAACGAAGAAACAGGAAATACAACTCTTGAGCGAAACATAATACGGCTGACCTTGGCTACAACTTCCCCAAATCAGCAAAAATTATACGAAATTAGTCATTTACAAAAACCCGTCAAGATTTTCTGCAGAAATCCGGAGGAAATACATAATTTGTGAGGACATCTGGTATCGGGGTTTAATATGAAAAACCAACCGTACTTTATTTATAAAGGGCGGCTGGCTTGCCAAGTTATCGGTCATTCCATTAACTTGGCTTTGGGTGACCGTAATATGTTCGTTGAACATAAAAATAAGCTTATACGTTGACCTATAAGATTTCGTAGGAAATGTAAGGAATTTTCGAGTTCTTCATGAAACAGTGAAAGAAAATGGCAGTTTTTTTCAAACGTTAGGCTTATAAATTACTCAATGTCTGTACAATCTGTACCTCTATCTAAACCATGGGACTCTTTAATCTAGCCTACTTTTGTGTTAAGGTCTGTGACATTTTTTAACTGTTCGTGAATTCAAATTTGGAAAAGCCGTGCCACAAAATGATGGCCAGTATGTTGACTTCAAACCCTGCATTTTAACTTTTTAACAATATTTTTTAGATTTTGGCCTTTAAGTACCTATCTACATGAGGTGTCCGGGATTGCTAATCAAATATTTATTTTGAGCGGTTAATTAAGTAATTATTTATTTCCTTTACGAGTGAGCTCGAAATTACCTTACCACAAAACAATTGCATTCATCTGCTTTCAAACGTTCACCGCTGCTCCTAAATGTATATATGAATGTATTTTCCCACAGAGCATGGAGACGCCACGCCGCGGCATTGTCAAAACTTTCCATACAAACAAAATGTGTAACTATTTAAGGTTCCGAACAACGCCGCACGTGACAGTGCTTCCGCGTCATTTTCTATAGGTTTATATGAGATTATATTCCACACATTACATTAATTTATTAGAGGGAGCTCGTGGCTCAGTAATAACAGTCGCACGGGTCGATCCCACAGGTTAAGCTACGCTTAGGTTAGTCTATGGATGGGTGACCATCTTTACATACCAAGACTCCGCCGTTGGTCCAGGCTGTCATTTGGATCAGGATCTCCGACAGTCGTTACGGGTCGTCAGAAGCCCGGAAGTCTGACAACCAGTCTTGCCAAGTGGTATCGTATTACCCAGTTACTGGGTTGTGGAGGTCAGATAGGCAGTCGCTTCATGTAAAATACTGGTATTCAGCTGCATCCGGTTGGACTGAAAGCCGACCCTAATATAGTTGGGAAAAGGCTAGGCAGATTGATTGATTTTTATATGAGATAACATTCCAAACACGGCAGCAATGCTGCGCGACATTGCTGCGTCACATTGCTGCCGTCCTCGAGATGTAATTTCATATAAATCTATAGAAAATGTATGAGGACCAGTAGTGACGTGTCACACAACAGTAGTGACGTGCCCACAACAGTAGTGACGTGTCACACAACAGTAGTGACGTGTCACACAACAGTAGTGACGTGTCCAGAACAGTAGTGACGTGTCACACAACAGTAGTGACGTGTCACACAACAGTAGTGACGTGTCACACAACAGAAGTGACCAGTGAGAGCACCGTTTACTACGACATAAATGAGTACAGAAACAGACGGCTTTGAAGGCGCTGCGTGACAGAAGTTCATGCCTATCTCTCTTTCGGCTCCACGAATTTTAATGACTGCTTCGTTGGTCTAGAGATCGCTACAGCTGAGCCAGATGTCCTGGGTTTCAAAGAGATGTCAGCACAATTGCCGGGGTCCGCTTGGACCGATGCCTGCCAAGTTTCGTTAAAGTCCGAAAGGGATACCGGGACCCTTGGCAACAGGCAACTGAAGGAACACGGGTGGATTTTAGTCAGTAAAAGTCTGACACGCCCTCCCGCTCCGCCCAGAACGGAAGAAGTCATTTGATGATTACCCTCAAAACAAAGATGCTCTAGGTTCCATTCCCGTGTTGGGCAGTGTTAATGCATTTTTCTAGATGGAATTTCTCAGTAGCATTAGCAGGAATATGGATCTGTGCCCGGCTGATGGCAATAGGCTCGCCGCCTATTACGTGGCATTAAAACATAACTGGTGAATTGTGTTCTTCCTAACCCTTGGGGGAATAGAATTACGATGTTATGTTATGAATTTTAGTAGTACTGCCGTTTGTAGATGCTGTCGGCGCCGGCGCCGGGCAGCGGGGCGATTCTGTGCTCTGCGGTTCACCGCTACTCCAAAATGTATTTATGAATGGACTTTGCTATTGTAGGTACACTTTCTGACAGGAGGCTGTATATCATTCAGATTATGTATTCATGTTCAGGGACGGGCGGTATATCTTGGATTCCAAGATGCTGCGAGCGTATGTATAAAGAATAATACATTATTTCCCAAGTATGTTAAATAAAATTGTTAGTGTTTAAATTAAAAATATTTTTTTGGCATTATCAATAACATTTTTGATAAAATTATGTTTAATAAATTGATATTGAGACCTCGTTTAATTCTATATTATGTATATCAGTCTGTTCATCCTGAACCTAAAACATTTTCACCACCTGACTGCTCTGATACTGTGTTTCATCAAATAGTTCCTATTAGTCCAGGAAAATAAGTCAAATTTGGGCAAGTATCTCGGAATGAGAGTTAGTCAGCTATAAACTTGTATAAACCTTTATTTTGACAGCCTAAAACTTGTCTCAAAACCTACTTATCGTATTTAACAGTAGAGCCAACATTAAGCCGCAATCACGTTAAGCCGATGGTCCCGGCTGTCATTTGTAGATCATTGACAGTCGTTACGGGTCGTCAGAAGCCCGAAAATCTGACAACCAGTCTTGCCAAGGGGTATCGTGTTACCCAATTACTGGGTTATGGAGGTCAGATAGGCAGCCGCTCCATGTAAAATACTGGTATTCAGCTGCATCCGGTTAGACTGGAAGCCGACCCCAACATGGTTGGGAAAAGGCTAGGTAGTTGATGATAAGAGCCAACACTACGACTATACACATTACTAATAGGGACTATTTGATGAAACGCACTCTAGTTTATAAGTTTTACATAGATAAATAGACGGTACTGTACCTGTACTAGCGGAATTAGTTGACGTATGGTGGCCTCGCTTTCGTGAAATTCCATTAATAACATAACATAACATGACGCCTGTATTCCCCGAAGAGTTTGGTGAGAGGTGAACCTATAGTACCACCCACATTTCACCAGATAACTTTAAGTCCCTTGTAATAGGGGGCGAACCTATTGCCTTCAACCGGGCACAAATCCAGACACCGGGCTGCTACTGAGAAATTCCAAATAGATACATCCAATAACAATTTGCCCGACCTGGGAAATGAACCCACGACCTCATGCATAGCACCAGCAGCGCTTGCAACCACTAGACGAACAAGGAAAATTCCATTAATATTGACAGCTAAATGTGAGGGTAAATGCCATACTTCAGTGTTGTACGGGCACAGTAATGGCGTACCACTGGAGCCATAATTCATCCAATCGATAAGCTATATTTTTATAATTTGTAAGCTGTCACAGGCGCCATCATACTGTGCCAGTATTATAGTAGCTTAGCTAGTTGAAAAGAGTAGGTACAGGGGTGTGATTCTGTAAGACCTCATTCTAAACGAATCTGAATCCGCTGAGAGTTTCTTGATTGGCATTCTAAAAACTCGGTTGATACACTAGCGCTCCCATTGCGAGCGTGTCAGCGAGTTGAACTAAATTGACCGTGAGATTTTGACAGATAAAGTATGAGATGACGTAGGAAGTGGCATTCAGTAAGGTAATTCCCCCGTCACTTCGACGCTCACTTAGCACTCGAACCCGATTCAAAATTCGAAGTGAGAGTGAAATGCGAGTTGTTGTTTGAATTTTACAAAATCGACGTACAGTAGAGACTTGGAAGTCGGTTGAGAGCGTCCGGTCTGCACCAAGTGCAAAGGGCAACTGATAGATAGCAGACGACTGACGAACCCAGGCGGATTCCCGGCCACCATAGGCGCGGTCTTGCGGACGGCGAGCAATGGGTAGCTCGTCGTCCGATAAGGACCAGGCCCGGGTCGATGGCGCGTCATGTTCCACGCGCGCCTCAAAGAGATGTCAGCACACCTGACGGGGTCCGTTAGGACCGATGCCTGCCAGGGTTGCGGAATAGTCCGAAAGGGATACCGGGACCCTGGCAACAGGCAACTGAAGGAACACGGGTGGGTTTTAGTCAGTAAGAGTCTGACACGCCCTTCCGCTCCGCCCAGACCGGGAGAAGTGATTTGATGATTTCCCAACCCAAAAAAAAAAAAGACTACTGACGAAACACGAGGTACATTAAGAAAATAGTTGTTTTGTACAGTCGAATAAGCTATTTAGTATACAGGCAAAATATATTCATTTGCCGCTACACTGCTAAAATTCGTTTCGATTGTATGTGTAATTTTTTTTTTTTTGATCTTATGGTTTAGAAGTTTGACGTAAAAGGATTGTTGACTACTGAAAACACTCACTCATAACCAGCTGATAACGTTCCCACTGCTGGGACACACGCCTCCTCTCTGTGAGAGGGAGTGGGCCGTAATCCACCACGCGGGCCGAGTGCGGGTTGGTAGATGTCACATGTCTTCGAATTTTTGGTTCTAGGACATGCCGGTTTCCTCACGATGTTTTCCTTCACCGTTTTTAGGGCAGTGGAGATGAATTAATGTACACAAAGTAAAGCGCCTGTCAGGGTTCGAACCTACGACTTACAAGTCGTAAGTCGCGGCCGTTACCACTGGGACAACACTGCTCTCTGGGAAAACACTCACAAAATTGTTTAAAGTAGTTACCTGTATATCAATTAGCTTGTTCGACTGTACATGGGAGTTGAATATGACTGGTGAAATGTGGGTGTAGATTCTATGTGTTTCTCAGGCCTGGAGCCTAGATTTTTTCCCGATTGATGGCAATAGGCTCGCCCCCTATTACATAGGACTCAAACATAATTGGCGAAATGTGGGTGTACTATTTAGGTACCTATAACACCACTTTTTTTTTTTGAGGGTGATAAGTCATCCAATGACTTCTCCCGCTCTGGGCGGAGCAGAAGGGCGTGTCTGACTTTTACTGACTAAAACCCACTCGTGTTCCTTCAGTTGCCTGTTGCCAAGGTCCCGGTATTCCTTTCGGACTTTCCCGCAACCCAGACAGACAGGTATAACACCTCTGCCTAACCCTTCGGGGAAAACAGGTTTGTGTGTGTGTGTGTGTGTGTGTGTTTATGAGTGACAAATAAAAAAAAGAAAACCATTCGACCTTTGTTCGCCAAAAGTTTTTGCTAATTCCAAATGTCAAATGTATTGTATATGTTATGGACCAAGTGATTATTAGGGAATTATTAAAAATGCCCAATATGAGAGGGCAGTATGATAACAACTATTGAAACAATCAAATCAACCGGGCATTTTTTATTGTGCTAGTCATCTTTGGGGCAGCACAATTAAAACCAGGTTTTATTACTATTATTTTGATTTCAAACGTAGAATCAATATTTAAAATCATATAAAATATTTCCATTCATAGACACTCTGCTGACCTATGATGACTTTACCATAATTAAATACCTGTGTATTATTAGATTGCCCAAAGACCACACGCAATTTTTATAATGACGAGGCAATGTGATAAGGAAGTTCAAATTATAATTAATTATTTTGCCCTAAGTAGCTTGTCATTATTCATAATGCGCGGGCATTATGAAAAATGCCCGTATTTATTACTTGGTCCATAACATATACATCCTTTGCGTGAATTCTCCATATAACAGACAAAGTAGACCAGACACGCTATTATTGCATACCCTACTTTAAAACCTACCTAAAAAAGTACTAAAATACTTTTAAAACATAAATTATTTCACCTCTATAAAGTGAGAGCCCCTTTACAATATTTATCCGTCGCCCAAAGTGTAGGAGAGCTCTTAAAACTGTTATAAAATGTGCCAGACATCCCTGAAATAAAGCAGAATTATGTAGAGTGTCTTCGAAAGATATCTGTGGCAATGTAGAGCAGTAGATAGAGCGGCTCTACAAAAAAAAAAATACGGAGGACAAAAGGCTACAAAAGACTTAACTGAGCTTGTACTTATTTTAATCCTTTGTACGAGTAGTTTAAATGAATGAGACAGATTGTTCATTGTAGATTAATTAAAGCAGCTGAGAGTTTTCACAAGAAAACTGCATTAGGTTTTTGTTTTAACCTCATTTTATGTTAACGTTGTAACTGGCAGGGAACACTGAAACCATTTAATTTCTTCAGTTTGGTTGAATTATTTGACTTTGGAAAATGACAATATTTTTTTCTACCAAAGGTTGGCCTCTACTAGCGATGGGCGTTGAATCAACGAACTAGTTGAATCAACCGTTGATCGCCTGTCAACGTATTAACGTTACTGTTTATGAATCAACTAGTTGAATTCGTCAACGAAGTTTATGAATTTGACTCGCTGATTATTCAACTAAATTCGAGAACGCAAATGCAACGAACTGAGCAAATTAAAAAGCTTCCATTGAAAATGACATCATACATTGCGAGCGACTGTCATTTCATAGAATTTGAACTCTAAGTAACGCATTAAAGAGTTAATTTTTGAAAAAGTATGATACTGGTGGACTCGCGCGCGCCGCTTGTGCCGCCTGAGAGAAACCGGTTCATACTGGTATATTGCGAATTGTATTCAGTCAGTCCTAACCCTGAAAAAATGAAGGGAAGTCAACGAAGTAGAACCATCAATGAAACGTTTCATAATTGAATCAAAATGTTTCAAAATTAGCATTATATCAGGTCAGTAGACGTAGCTCAGGGACTAGTTCAACTCGTTGAACGTCGCGCGTCGCGGCGTTGAATAAAAACCGTTCAATTAATTAACGGTTTACTTTGTAAGTTGACATTAGTGCACGTTAACTCGTTGACGAATTTAACTAGTTAATCAACTAGTTGACGAACATAAATCAACGTTGACGTTTCGTTAACGGAAAAACCTTCAACGACCCATCGCTAGCCTCTACTTATGATGTTGAATACATTATTACGTTTCAAGATAACTATTTATAGATCATTAAAAATTACTAATACATTTTTTTTCCTTTACTTAATTAAAGTCTTATATTCATGAATTGCAATCGCACTGCCTAAACCGCTGCGTCAAGAAGCCTTTTTTACATAATAGTTCCTTTTATAGCGAAAATGAGCACTAAGAAAGGATTTCAAAGATGACTTTTCATACATCCAATTTGTAGGGAATGAAAGTTTGTATGTCAGTTCGTAATTTTTATTGATGGGATATCCTACCGGGCACATTATGGTTTGTTAGAAGCCATAATGTGCCCGGTTACACGGGTATTTGAATAAATAAAAATAAAGTTGTAGTATCTGTTTGTAATGTTAAATAACAGCACGAAAGTTTAAACGGTACTTATAACAAAAAAAACAAGTGTTACATTTTTGTCTGGGTCTCTGTCTGTTTATTTAAGCTAATCTCCGAAACGGCTGGAACGATTTTCGCGAGACTTTCACAGCTGATGTTATAAGGAGTAACTTGGCTATTTTAATTTTAGAAAAAAAAATGTGTCCACGTAGGCGAAGCCAACAACTAGTTTTGAATAAGATAAATGTAAGATGTAAAAATCCATTTTCAAAATTTAGTAGAATTTTCCTATTCAAATGTTTGGGCTTCACCAAACATTTGAATAGAAAAAGTCCACTAGATTTTGCAAAATAAAGTTCTAAGGTATATGATTATAATAAGTGGACAATCTAGTGACGTGACCCGACTGGAAGGTTACCTAATTCCGAAGTACCTAGGTGTTCTAGGTGACCTAGAAACGCCTAAAGGTTTGGGGGAACTTTTTATTTAATAATATAATTCTGATTGGCTCCAAGTAAAGCTCTTTGGAATATTAAAGAGATTATCGTAAAAATTATAAGTAAAAATGTTTATAAGTGCGCTACTTTGAATAATTTTGAAAGTGGAATGGAATAGAGAGTTTATTTGAATGTGAAATTATTTTATCTGAAATTCAAATTTATTTTCATATCTTTAAGTATCTCTGACCCAGTAGGTACGGGAAAAGAGGCTAAATTGTAACAAAAAAACACTAAAAACGTGAAAAATAACTTTAACTTCGGAAGTCGGTGTCTTTGCTTTTCAATTTTCGTTTTTTGCTACCGACTTCCAAATTTAAAGTATTTTTCACGTTTTTAGTATTTTTTTGGAAGTCGGTTGTTTTTTTTTTGTAAAAAGTTTTTTTTTTCGCTTTTTAGTTGTGGTACCTATCCCACATAAATTCGAATACCACTACCTGCTATGTAAATAACAGTGACGGAGTCAAACAATATATCGTCTACATACACTAAGTGGGAAAAATATGTAATTATTGAAGCTAACTCAAAAACTATGCAAGCAAAGTTAATAAAATTTACATGGGACCACCTCTGAAACATGACCTACCAAACAAAAAAAGAATCATAAAAATCGATTCATAATTGGTGGAGTAATCGGTTAACATAATATACAAAAAAAAAAAAAAAAAAAAACATACAGACGAATTCAGAACCTCCTCCTTTTTGAAGAAGTCGGTTAAAAAGAAAAGCATGTAGACGAATTGAGAACTTCCTCCTTTTTGAAGAAGTCGGTAATTTTTTTTTTTTTTTACGGTATTTCAATCAACTCAGCCTGTCGTAGTCCACTGCTGCATGGGCATCTCCCAGGCTGCACCATAACAGGCTGGCCAGGCTGCACCCTGTTCTCCTGTGCGGTATTGCCAGGCAATATTCAGGCAGAAGGCGGCCAGGGTGTCACGTGACCGCTGACTGGCTTGTTTGACGTGTTCATAATACGAAATTGCAAGGCAGTTCTGTTTACGCCATAAACTGCCTGAAATAAGAGTTCATAATAGGGCCCCTGGGGGCCCCTGGGGCCCCTGGGGGACAGTCACTTTCGCAGAATCATAATAGGAAAATACATATTATAAATCATCGTAAAATGTCAGAAACTGACAATTCATCATAATATGATCTGCGTGCGATTAATATTACGAAATAATTCATCTGTTTGAAAGTTTTCTATGGAGATTCGTAAAATGGTACACAAATTATGAATTGCTTTTATGTCAAATTAGAGGAATTGCGAATGAATGAAATTCAAGAAATGTACTGCTTTTAGAGGAATTGCTAGATAATGTGGCCGGTTTAGGCACCCTGTTCTGTTTTTACGGAGTTTCCTTAAAATCAAACAAATTAAAAGGGAGCGAAAGATTCGAAAAAAAAATGGCTGTCTCCTTAGATAAAACCAGCTGCTTTCAAAATCTGGTTTACACAAACAATTTCAGTGCTATAACACAGATATCCCACAAGCAAAACCACTATATTTGAAATTAAATTAATTTAATGCATAACCCGTCCAAACCGGTCTCATCGTGTAATCCACAATTTAAATAATCCGTACCCATTTTAAATAAAATCAGTTAACTCAACACCCAGCTTTAAGGCTAGAGGTTACAAATGCGAATCGGAAGCGAAGCGTTCTCGAGCGTGGGCATTGTACCAATATCACGAAATATGGTTATGGTTTGGAATGGGCAATTAGCATTATCTTTCTGACTTGCCGACTCCTTTGACAGTTCAAAAGTGCCTGTAAATGTTTAAATTGTAATAAATGATAATGAGTTTGTGTTGAGATTTGAATTAGCTGTGTACAGGCTAACGTTCATGTTTGATTGGTTTATTAGCTGAAAATGAATCACCTCTTCTAAAATCTACTTTTGGTTAAGGTTACGCAGTCTGTTTTTTCGCTATGGCTCCTAAATACAGAGTTGATTCGCCACCAGTCAGCACTTTTGCAACACATCGCTTGGAGATCGCTGCTATCACAACCCGCATTTTATGTGAACCAGCCTTTAAAACGACTGCCAGTTTTAAATTTAAAATTTGTTCTCAGTTTTAACATTACACCTGCGGTTGGAGGGTTACGGGGTTCCGTAAAAGGGGCTTACAGGGATACAAGTTCGTAGAAGTGGGATCTTATTTTGAGAGCAGTCGCCGAGTTTGTTCCCTGGGGTTCTGTGAGATGGGACGGTATCTATGCTAGGAGGTTACACCTTTCTTGTTGTATAGATTGCGATAAGACATGTAATGGGTTTTCTTTTAAAAGTTATCGGAAACCTGGGATAGTCTTTTTCTTTTGCCACCTCTTGTGCAACTACGGATTTCATAGTTATACTTAAGGCTAGCTGCTGCCCGAGGCATTGCCTAGCATGAGACAAACTTCCGACTACGTACTTCCTAATTATGAATGAAATATTGTGAAAAAATGTGTATTTAGAAACCTTTTCGTTACGTGAGAGAATATCCTACTGACAAATAAATTCATACTCTGATAAGCCGTTAATATACTTACTGAAAAAGAGACAAACATAACTCTAACATTACCGTCATTTGAATTCAGTTTGCATAATGCATTTGCAGGCTTTATGTAAGAGCGAGAAAAAAGAAAAAAAAAATAGTACGTGCCGGCTACTTACCATTCTCGGCTGTAAGTCAAGTAAGGAATGAGTTGGGTGACCTTCGGACCCCGTGCCTTCACTTTCATGAGGGTTTCATTGTGTTTATAAGGCTTTATTGAAGAAAATATAGAGTGAAACATTTTATCTTACTGTGCCAAATATTCTGTGGCTTACGAGTAGAGGGGGCTTAATACAGTCACTTTAGCAGAATCATAATAGGAAAATATTATAAATTATCGTAACATGTCACAAACTGACAATTCATCACATGATCTGCGTGCGATTCATATTACGAAATAATTCATCTTTTCTATGGAGATTCGTAAAATGGTCCACATAATATGAATTGCTTTTGTGTCAAATTAGAGGAATTGCTAATGACAGCTGGGAATTCAGGAATTGAAATGCTTTCAGAGGACTTGCTAATGTGGCCGTTTTAGGCCCACAACCACTTATTTGACTTGTCTATACTTAATTATAAGTCACTTTTCGTGTCATTCTGTGTGACCGGTTCTATTTCTATCTAAACCTTATTTTATGTGTTTATGACATTATAAAGAAAAAATCGAGCGAAGCAAGGGTCGCTAGTTTTTAATTAAATAAGTCTTGTTTGTATATGTGTGCCATTTAGTCTGTCTGTGCTAAATAAATGTATTTTACTTCTTATTTCTTTCTTTGCCAAATAATAAAAGCGAAACGTACCAGTTCGTTTTCCTTTATCGATACCGATATGGTTTCCATGGCAACCAATATTATACTTACCTATTTTATCTCAGGATATTTTTTCTGGGTAAAAATATCGTAAGTAGGTGTGAAAGGTTAAACGGATTATTGTACCAGTGATATAGACTTCCAATATGTCTTGTTTGTATAAAAAAAAAGATATCAAAGTAGTCAGGCAGAATATTACTAAGAAGAAATACAAAAAAAAAAAATACTTTTCCCTTAGAAATATTTTGAAGTACGCGAAAAAAAATATTTTTACGGTAACATCACGCCTGTAATCCCCGGAGGCTCAGGCAGACTCGTACCTATACTAGTACACACCCACATTTATGTATGTTTAAGTCCCATAGGGGCCGAGCTTATTGCTATCAACCGGTAACAAATCCAGACACCGTACTGCTTCTGAGAAATCTAAGACGGAAGAACCGAATAACACTTTGCCTAACCGGGGAATTGAACCCAGGAGCTCCTGCTCAAAAGTAAGTAAGTCGGAGGAAAATATAGTTGAGTTTTTTGAATAAATTTAATGAATAAACTCCAGTTAATAATTAAGCGTCTTAATTACTTTCTTTAACAGGAAAAAACTTGAAACATGAAAAAGTTTGTTAGCAAAGAGCGTGTTAATTATATTATTATAAACTTAGCAATATTCTACAGAGTTTTATCTAACAAATAGGCTGATTAAGCTTTGAAGTGGAAGGAACCATGTTTTTCTTAGCATTTCACATCTTTTGGGGGTATGTTAATGGAAATATTATATGTAACTGATCCTATAAAAACTTAGTTTCCTTCTAATGATGGATACTTTTTAACCGACTTCTTCAAAAAGGAGGAGGTTCTCAATTCGTCTGTATGTTTTTTTTTTTTTTGTGTGTATGTTACGCGATTACTCCGTCAATTATGAACCGATTTTGATGATTCTTTTTTTGTTTGGTAGGTCAAGCTTCAGAGGTGGTCCCATATAAATTTTATTAACTTTGCTTGCGTAGTTTTTGAGTTAGCTTCAATAATTACGTATTTTTCCCACTTTGTGTATGTAGACGATATATTGTTTGACTCCGTCACTGTTATTTACATGGCAGGTAGTGGTGAAGTCGGTGTCTTTGCTTTACAATTAACGTTTTTTGCAGTTAATTGTAAAGCAAAGACACCGACTTCCGAAATTAAAGTTATTTTTCACTTTTTTTGTGTTTTTTTGGAAGTCGGTTGTTTCTTTTTGTATTTTTTTTTTTAAATTACTGTACCTCTAAAATCTTATTTCTCTGTAAATGATGCGCAGTTTTTTCAATAATTGAGCTTCTTATTAGTTTTCTGGCCTTCCACCCGCGGTTTCGCCCGCGTGGTATGTCGATAAAAAGAAGCCTATGTCCTACCCATCTATCTACTTGCCAAAATTTTCGAAATCTGTTTTGTAGTTTAGGCGTGAAAAGGTATCATACAGACAGGCAGATAGACAGACAGAGTTACTTTCGAAATTATAATAATAGTATGGATTAGTCGCAGTAACTAAGCTTGAGTGCTCCGACCAAACGCGTTAGGTTAGTTTGGAACTGTGACCAACCACGCGTGAAGCAAATTGGTCGCAGAAGCGAAGCTAGGGCACCCTGACCAAATGGGTTAGGTTAGGTTAGAACTGTGACCAAACACGCGCGAGCCGAGCGAGCGAAAGGAGCGTGCCGAGCGAGTGAAAGGAGCGTGCCGCGTCATCGGCCGGCGTGCGATACATCCAAGTTGATCGCAGTTGGCTTTAGGATTTTTAGGTATCCAATACAGGCATTATTAAAGGTTCACAAAAAGAGGTGCAGTCATTAAATTAGTGTTCAATACTTAATAATTTTAGAAGCGCAAAATGGGATGATTTGAGATTCGATTAAATACATGCCGTAAGTTAATACCAAACAGCAAAGGTATAACATTTTAATTAAGTTTTCAAAGATTTTTTAAGTGCACATTATTATTTTTCCGACTAGGTACTCCATTGCCAACATTTTGAACCAAAACTTTTTACAAAAAAAAAAAACAACCGACTTCCAAAAAAAGTTTTTATTTTTCACTTTTTAGTTGTGGTACCTACCCCACACAAATCCGAATACCACTAACTGCTATGTAAATAACAGTGAAGGAGTCAAACAGGATATCGTCTAGATAAACTAAGTGGGAAACATACGTAATATTGAAGCTACCTCAAAAATTACGCAAGCAAAGTTAATAAAATTTATATGGGACCACCTCGGAAGCATGACCTACCAAACAAAAAAAGAATCATCAAAATCGATTCATAATTGGCGGAGTAATCGCGTAACAAACATACAAAAAAATAAAAAACATACAGACGAATTGAGAACCTCCTCCTTTTTGAAGAAGTCGGTTAAAAATAACAGTTTGAAAAGGTGACACGCACCCGCTATGTGGGAAAGGAATTTGTTTGCAAATTGCTTAACATTATCGTACGTGTTACACAACAGGGGGAGGGGGTAACATTACCCCCTGTTGTGAAGTGGCCTTTACAGTCATTTTTTCTAAGAAAACGACTTCGATGCATCGTTTAATGTTCCCGGGAGCTTGCTTGTATGTACTTGTACATAGGTATTAATATTATTTTTTATTTCTTTCTCATTTAAAATATTGTATATACATGCCCGCGACTTCGACTGCGTGAAATATCTTGATTTAACATGTAATTTATATATCACTAAAATAGTTGAATGCTACCCGAAATCGGGGAAGAAAAAACCGGCCAAGTGCGAGAGAGAACTCGCGCACGAAGGGTTCCGTACCATTATCTATAAAACGGCAAAAAAATCATGTCTGTTGTATGGGAGCCCCCCTTAAATATTTGTTTTATTTTAATTTAATTATTTATTTTTAAAGTGAATATATAACTAAATATTCTGTGAATATTTCAAGTGTCTACCTGTATTCGTAACCAATTTAAAAAAAAGAGCAAAAAAATCACGTTTGTTGTATTGGGGCCTTAAATATTTATTTTATTCTGTTTTTAGTATTTCTTGCTATAGCGGCAACAGAAATACATCATCTGTGAAAATTTCAACTTTCTAACTATCACGGTTCATAAGATACAGCCTGGTGACAGACGGACAGATAGACAGATAGACAGACAGTCAGACAGCGGAGCCTTAGTAATAGGGTCCCGTTTTACCCTTTGGGTACGGAACCCTAAAAATCAGCTGTGGGTAGTAGGTACTTATTTTATTTCTATGTTCCTTTAATTATTTTTAAAATCACTGTAATTTTTAGTTAGTCAAAGGGCGTCAAAAAATTCTTCCGCATCGCTGTCAGTAGGAAAAGTGCCCAAAAGGCTGTCAGCATTGCCATTACATTTATGTTCGCATAACTCGTCAAAATGTAGAACAGCTGATTTTTTTCGCTTTTTCGGGATCGGTGCCGTAGTGAAAGTTGTTCATAATGATGAGTACAATGAAAGACTGCATCTTAAAGGCTCGTGCAAACAGACGCACAGACAGGCAGCGGTACCTTTGTCGACAAAGGTACCGCTGCCGGTCGCGCCCGCGATATCGCGTCTGTTTGCACGAGCCTTAAGAGGATGGCTATGAATTCAATTTCACCCAGTAGTATCATCGTCCTTGTAAAATATTCAAGCCGAAAATCCTGCTGTACTTATGTCTACGTGCCCTTACATTAACGCTTCTTATTACGTTATCAAACAAACTAATTATTCCTATGACTTGACAACTTTATACTGCCTAGTCACCAGACATCGTTACGTCTCTGTCACTCGTTAGGTGTGATGTACGAGTGTGAAAGAGACAGAGGTTGTCACTGGGTGCTATGGAAATTAATTTTTCGAAGAAAACCGTATTATGAATTTGAAGATAACCTTCAGGGAATTTGATTTTAAGTACGTTCCTTAGCTGTTAGTCTTGTTATCTAAATGCGTAGATATTTAGTAAAACCACAAACAGCTGTCGTTCATCGTCTGCCTAGCCTTTTCCCAACTATGTTGGGGTCGGCTTCTAGTCTAAATGGATGCAGCTAAATACCAGTATTTTACATGGAGCAACTGCCTATCTGACTTCCACAACCCAGTAACTGGGTAACAAGATACTGCTTGGTAAGACTGGTTGTCAGACTTTTGGGCTTCTGACTACCTGGAACGACTGGCAAAGATCTATTAATCACGATACCAACGCGACGGCTTAACGTGCTTTCCGAGACACGGAGGGGTCTTCATGTGTTATCACCCATCCATGAACCGACCGCGGCAAGCGTAGGTTAGCCACGAGCCCGGAATCAAATAAATAGTATGATCGAAAAATAGGTTTGTCAAATAACATCAGAACTCTTGAGATCTCTTTATGCATGAGTTCGGGAAGTTCCAACAAGTTTGAAAGTTAAGTTTCAACTGGTACATTCGTCGCTATAGACGACTGAACTAAAAGGAAGTTAAAGATAAGTTCAAGTAACTATAGAAGGTAAAAAAATTAAGTAATAAAAATTAAAACCCAACTACGACTAAAAAGGTATAAACAAGACACCACAGACAGACAAATTAAAAATCCGGAGTCACACGTGTTAGGGCATAAATCGAACAGATTACGTATGACTCCGGATTTTTATCTAACCTCTATCTCTCTATCTAACCTCTAAAACCATAACTGGGTTGTGGAGATCAGATAGTTAACTACTACTAACTAATAGGTACCTGGTTAACACGTTACCCCTTAGCAAGACTAGTTGTCACTTTCGGGCTACTAACTACCCGTAACGACTGTCAAAGATCTACGAATGACAGCCGGTACCAACTGTTTAACGAGCTTTTAGCACGAAGGGTCTCGGTTTGTAAAGATGGTCACCCATCCATGGACCGACCTAGACAGATTTATTACTTAATAGCTGTTGCGCTCGCGACTTCGTCTGAGATCCAGAATTAAAAGTCTATATAAAGCCTATATCCTTTTCCAGATCAAGTTCTACCCATGTGCCAAAATTCATCCAAATCCGTTCAGCCGTCTTTGCGTGAAAGAAACATGAGAAACATGCATAATAAACAAATAAGCAAACAAATTCACTTTCGCATTTATAATATTATAATAGCTTCCGCCCGCGTCTTCGCCCGCGTGGTATGTCGATAAAAAGTAGTCTATGTCCTTACCCGGGATGTCATCTATCTTTTTGCCAAATATCGAAATAATTTAAGTGGTTAAGCCGTGAAAAGGTAACATACAGACAGACAGACAGACAGAGTTACTTTCGAATTTATAATATTATATTATATAGAATGGAATATGGATAGTTAGGATTAGGATTCCTAGCCTACGATTTCCCCATTCCTTTTGACGGAACCTATCCAGCTCGTCCCGCCATCTCCTACGTGGTCTGCCGCGACCCCACCTCGCTGTCTCAGGGCACCAGTTCAGTGCTATTTGGGCCCATAGTTTGTCCGGCAAGCGACAGACATGTCCTACCCAGTCCCATTTAAGTTGGGCAGGCTTTTGAGCCACGTCAGCTATCTTCGTTTTCGAGCGCAGTATTGTGTTTCGAACGGATATCCGCCAGATAACCCCGTGTAATGTAACAGAGTTTAGAATTTCAAGACAACACGTCTTCTAATATCACATCTTTTGTCGCCTAATAAATGTTCGTCTTTACGAATATTACGACGACATTCTTCAGGATTGCCGAGACAAATAGTCGGTGCTTTTGAGTCTCGCGTTAAGGCAGATATAATATGATATAGTAGCTGGCTTAACGTATTATGCGAAAGATATTTGTGTTATTCTACACCCCTATGCTGAAACAGGATTATAGGAAAATGTGGGAAGCGTGAGGAAAAAATAGGATAATGCCTTATAAGATGTCTATGATCTGAAAATAGATTTTTGTATGACCTATTCAAACAAAAATCGTCACTAAGAAATCTTTTTCCAGTTTTGCCTAATAAAAGGGTGTAAAAGTAAATTCATTTGAAGGCTTCAAATTACATACTTTTGTTGCTTCATCTACGTTTAAAAATCAGCTGTATAATTGCGTAACTTATTCGTAACCGATTAAGACTAATTTGTTTGAAATATTAAAAAATATTTCACTTTGACAGTTCAACAACATTAATTGCGTTATTTACGTTTTTTTTCGAATTTATGACGCAGAGGATTAGACATTTGTTTCAAAGCGATTCCGATTCTGCACGCCGTTTATACATGTTATCCAAACATTCTCTGACGGTTCCTAATTTGAATCTGGGTCATTCAAATTAAGAACAATCAGAGAATTAAAAAAAAAAACCAGCTCAAGCGACATTACCTACTATTTCCCCTATGTTAAATTGCCATAAGGTTAAGTATGCCACAACATATATCACTATAGCATCATAACATTCTTACATTAGTATCATAACATTTTTTACGATACTCGTAGAATCTAAAAACGTTATGTTTTACGCCATGAGCCATCAAAAGGCTATCATACACTTCACTCTTATCTCTAATGGATGCTGCAGTGTACCAGGAGCGTGATATTTTAACTTTACCCCCGAAGTTTCAAAGATGAAAATGTTTTAGTAAAGCTTGTTTTAAAATAGCTAAGATAACAATGTGCCAGGGGGTGTAAATGTCAACACTAAGCATATAACTCTTTAGACATAAATAAAAACCCTTAGATTTGCCCTGTATTAGTATTTGCCCTGTATTAGTATTTGCCCTGATTTAGTATTTGCCCTGAAATGGGACAACCCAGGCTAGTTAGATTAGATTTGTTAGAAATAAAATATGTTAATAATATTGTGGCGGCATCTACATCGCCACATGTGACCTATGTATCATAATGTTGTCACCCAAAAATCCTGCATCGCGCAAGCAGTGTTTACCGCGCAACTAGCATAAATACAACGTCTCGTCTCAACACCCGTGTGCTCGGAGGATACTCCATAGAGAATGAGTGAGATTTACATCCTGTTTCTCATACCACAATAAGATCTATACCGATCGCAATCTTCCCAGTTTATTGTGAAAATAAACATTTGAAGGAAAGTTGATCAACTGCAAATATTTTATACTGTGGCATGGATTTTCCACGAAATGATCGGCGGCGCATCGTACATAATACGCGCGCTGCATTTGGGGGAGAAGGAGGTACCGTTTCAAAGGCCTTATAGGCGAGACAAGGTTATTCGGTAACCTTGCCTTAAGGAGAGGTTATTTCCCCGGGAGATTACTTTCGCATTTATAGTATGGATTACGTCATCACAATACAGTCACATCGCAAACAGTATACCTATTACGCAGGTAGAATTAAAATTGATGAGAGTGTCACATACACTTATTTATCATTTACACTTATTCGATAAGGGATTACCGTTCGCAGTAACATCGTAAATGAATGCTATTATAATATCGTAAGCTTATTGTGTTAAGAGGATTACTCGGAGCTCATTTATATACAGTATGTATCAGAAATGCGTTGTATACAAAACTTCAATAACTACTCGATCCGAATGTACAGAACAGCCGATTATTTTTTCGCGATGACGATAGTGGTCGCATGGAGAATGTTGTTCAGTTTGATGGTCCACAGCCTTAAATATTATGAACACACATTTTTGATACACGCTGTATATTTATTATACAGATGGTCAGATATATTTTGAACAGTGTGCTGGAGGACCTATTGGCCTTTTATTTTTTTATGTACACAGTAAAATACATATAGATACGACATCATTATAATATGAGTATAAAGGTAACTGCTTTTATGTTGAGTCTTTTATGCTGAAACTGTGTGATCACGCTGAAATTATTATTGGTTGGACCAGTATTTAGAACCTCAGACCAAATAAAAAACCAAGACAGATCGCTGTCAACAGTGACGTGAGGCCGTTCCCGGCCACCATAGGCGTGGGCTTGCGGACGGCGAGCAATGGGTAGCTCGCCGTCCGATAAGGACCAGGCCCGGGTCGATGGCGCGTCGTGTTCCACGCGCGCTTCAAAGAGATGTCAGCACACCTGACGGGGTCCGTTAGGACCGATGCCTGCCAGGGTTGCGGAATAGTCCGAAAGGGATACCGGGACCCTGGCAACAGGCAACCGAAGGAACACGGGTGGGTTTTAGTCAGTAAGAGTCTGACACGCCCTTCCGCTCCGCCCAGGGCGGGAGAAGTCATATGATGATTTCCCACCCAAAAAAAAAAAAAAAAAAGAGCGATTTCGTAAACATATATGTGTGCACATATTTTGTTGTAGTTTCATTGTAAATGGTAGTAAATGTGTGCGTTTGAGCGTGTATGCACACGGTGGTGTAGTTTTGGCATGCTTCACTGTATTGTTCGCAGCGCCCTGTCTTCGTTTTTTATTTAGTTTAGAACCCAGTGTTATAATTTGTAAAACACGTTTTTCTATATGGTTTATTCGTGTTGTGTATGCACGGTTGTCGGTGTTGTATGGATCACTGGAAGCTTGTTGACAGACACATTTTTCCTACGGCGTGGTTTATCGGCCGTACCGTAAAGAAACCGTGCTGTGTACACGATTTTTTTGAGTTCCGTTATCTTTTGCGTTGGTAGCACACCTCCGCGCGCGAAATCATAGCACCGAAATCGCAGTAGTTCAATTCAACTGACTCACGCACGGATATCGAGACTCACGTGATGTTCTACTACTCGCATACGATTAGAGTAGCGGAACATGACGCGAGTTTTTGAACCAAATTGATTTTACTTTTTTTTTTGTGTTAAAGGACACTACAACTTCTAACTCTAGGGTTTCGGGAGTGCACTCATTTATTCAGTAACTGATTATTAATAAGTTTACTATGAGAAAACTCTTAATGAAATATCCTAGATCTTGTAACACAACCACAATGTAACGAAATGTCAGACTTAGCCCTGGGTATTTGCCAGCCATAATCCCAAGGTTTGAAATGCACTAGACCACAGCTTGATATTATTTTAACTTGACCACAATACTAGCGCGACCACATTACAAATACTACCTAGGAATAATGTAGAGGTAACCTAGATCTCGTGAGGTGAGCACTAAGTTGTGAGGCTCGTGGTTTCAGTCAGGAGGGTACTTTTAGTTCATATTTAGTGTGGGTAAAGTTATATGTTTACCGCGAGATATTTTCTCTATAGTTTGTACTCTTATTGTCTTAGTAAAATTCGGGATAAATGGTGTCCAAGTTCATATACGTAGGTATTTTTTTTTTATTTGGGAGTTCCATTTTTAAAATTGTAATGAACTTCTTGTTGTATCTTTTTAACTGTTTGGTGTTTTAGAACATTTGGTTAGTGTTTTCACTACCAAATAAAATAGCATTGATGGACATTTAATTTGAGAGTTTTAGTTATGCCCTCGAATAAAATATATCATAGAGCAGGAGCCAGAAACATTTCTGAAAAAAAGCAGTTTTATCTCAACGAAAAAAGTGTCCTTTTGTTTTTGTATTTATTAAAGAAATAAAAAAAACGTTATTCTTTATTTTCTTTGATTGTATAGTTACTAATTTAGTTTTAGTACTTAGTTAGAAAGTTGTGTTACATTTTAATGTATTTGAAATAAATAAAAAAAAAACGTGTACCTTTTGTTCCATTCTCCCTATTCTATTTTTAAAAGCAGTGAACTGCCGTCTGTTCCATAGACTAGAGAATGACGCGTGTACCCAACGTCCTCGGGTTTCAAATAAAATTTTATATGGAGTCTGTACCTAAAGATATCGCCTCTTTGTCGGGGCCAAATGGCAGACAAAAGGATTGTTGACACACATGAGAAATTTTAAATGGCTGCACAAACTTTCGTATAGTTTTGGGTGGAAATTATTAAATTTTTTCCGTTAGTATGGAGTTTATAAAATAGTGTCATAGTTTAAGTTTATAAATAAGTGTAGTTTAAAAAGAAAAGATACTTATTTTATCCTGGCTGTAGCGACGGTAATAAATTCTTTGAACTATCTTTAGTTTCTCAAAAATCTTAATAAAATACAATTTTCGAGACCGAAAATATCAATAGATAGTAGAATATTGATGTTTTCTTGACACGTTAAAGGATCTTTAGCCGTTGTAAACCAAGAAGAAATGTGTGTTGGTAATCAAAATAAATAAATCACTGATACCAGTATTAAACCCTTTCGAATTTGGTCCAATATCCTTTACAAAAACAGAACTCTTAAAACATAAATTCAACGTCAAAATGTCTAAACAAATCATTTATTTGAAGTAGATCGAAGGCATTTTGAACGTCACAAGAAAATATAATCGATTCTAGTTGCTACTATATGGCCTGGCCAAGATTATGTCTGGACTTTAAAAGAGACTGTGACCTCTGAGTTTGTGTCGGCCTTTCTTCTCAGAGTAGTCAGATAGGAAACGCCGATCCATCTAGCTTATTTTTAATAATTTTTAATATGACGTGTAAAAGTGATTCCAATATCCTATTTACAGAATAAACAATTTCATTTCACTTCCAAAAGCTAGTTTCGTACGGAGAAATACGGTTAAGAAACTCCATAGATACTCTTTTAAAATGTTTTGTTTTCCTCATCCCATCTTAAGGATCCCGCAGATAGGCCCGACGCAACTTTAGTAGAACAATTTCTATGAAAATTTCATGAAAATTGTTCTACCAGAATCACGTCGCACCGTCGCGTCGCGCCTGTCTGGGAGCCTTTATTTCAAATCCAATAGAATTAAACGGTCTCACCACAACAACGCCCTGATATACCTAATTACATACATACTGTATACTGACAAAGCTTGCAGAGTAATTGGTGGTGGTACAACCAACCGCACATCAGCGAAACAATTTGACATTAACAGCGCCTATATGTCGTAGCTATAAGGGTGATTTTCGTAGTGCAAGTGTTTCTGATGTGAGGTTGATCGTACGTAGAGATAAGGAGAGTTGTTTGCCCAAAATCTCTGTGGCTCTACAAAACAGTGGGAATTAATTATGTAGACTGCCTAAAGTAGAACGTTTTGCCTGTTTAATTTACAATGTAATTTGTTTAAATGTTTTACAGTTATTTTATGTGTGCACTGTACTGTGTCGGGATTCTATTTGTTTATCTCATTGTTTACGTTGTGGAAAATGACTAAAAAGCGAGTGTTTTTTTGTAATACCACGCTGTTAGTGTTTGTTTTTGATTTTCGTGCCTATTATCATGTGTCATGTCATCGGATCAAAATGAGATAAACAAATACAACATTAGTGTTTGTTTATGCTAAACCCGAAAAGGGGTCATTGTACTCATCATTTTGAACAACTTTTTCCATGGGACCAAATATGATATCTCGAAAAAAAAAAAACAGCTGTTCCATACATTTGTGTTCACTTAAATCGACAAAATGTATGGAACAGCAGATTTTTTTTTTGTTGTTGCTTTATTGTCATACTGTATAGGTTGTGGAAATATCTGAAAAATGAGCGTTTTTATTTGTATTACCGTCCTGATAGTGTGCAATCGTGATGTTAGCAGTACGGAACAATGCATTTGTTCTATCTAGTAACTTTAGTTGAAACTTTTTTTTGGTTGAATCGAACGATTTCACTAATAGTACTTTAAAAAAAAAACAATGAATTTTTATCATAAAGTTTTCATCCTATCTTTACTTAACAACAAAACAAGGTCCTATTGTTACAATATCCTGTGGATATAAGTATCTACATTGAAACTCAATCAAAAGAAACGGCATGTAAATGACAGCGTTGTAATCATGGCGTGTCGAGCGCACTGAATTCAAAGTGGAATTAATATTACCGCTTCTAAATGAGGTGTATCAAAGGCTCTACTACGTTATAATAGTACCAATGTCTCCTTTGGACGTGACAGCAGGGGGCTTAAAACGGTCACTTTTGCAGAATCATAATCGAAAATGAAAATATTATGAATCATCGTAAAATGTCACAAACTGACAATTCATAATATGATCTGAAGATGAATTGCTTGTATGTCGAATTAAAGGAATTGCTTATGACATCTGGGATTCAGGAAATGAATTGCTTTTAGAGGAATTGCTAATGTGGCCGGTTTATCTCGCTCGTGGCTAAATAATAACAGCCGCACGGATCTATTGAAGGTTAAGCTACGTTTGCCACAGCCTGTTCGTGGATGGGTCGAAACGCATGTTACTAGTAGTCCCGGCTGTCTTTCGTAGATCTGTGACAGTCGTTACGGGTAGTCAGAAGCCCAGAAGACTAACAACCAGTCTTACCAAGGAGTATCGTGTTGCCCATAGTAACTGGGTCGTGGGGGTCAGATATGCAGTTGCTCCATGGAAAATACTGAGATTCAGTAGCATCTAGTTAGACTGAAACCCGACTCCAACATCGTTGAGAAAAGGGTAGGCAGATTGATTGTATCTATTAGACGGGGCCGACAGTGATTCTAATTATAATATGAAAAGCTAAAGAGAAAAAGTTTGCTTAACGTGTTTGGGATACCAAACATGTTAAGCAAACTTTTTCCCTTTTACCCAAACATAGGTAGAATATTGGATATTTGAACTTTGAAGGGTTGTATCCTAATAATAATATGATGAAAGTAATATGAACGGTTTCGTCACATTAGCATAATCGTGTACTGTAGACAGATAAGAAAAAATAGAAAACATTTTTAGTAGGTTTAGTACATGTATGTCTATGGATAGTCTCATTATCTTTTAGGATACATCTTAGGCTGTTCTTCAAGGTGTTTAAAACAAAAAAAAATCTTGATTGCCAAATACTCATGGAAGCCCAGACTGCTTCACAGTGGCGTGCCTAGGGGTCAAAATCAGGGCAAACAGACAGGTTTTTTACGATTTAAAAAAAATAGCTAAGTGAGCGATTTACGGATTTTCTATGTTGTTCATCACACACCATTATTATATAGTGTTATTTTTTATTTTTTTACATTTTCGTTTACAGTTATATTTTTCTTTACAATTCAGTAATTACTCCAACATCGGAAACTCATTGGTTGCGTTCTTAGTTAGGTTATATAAAATAAAAAATCTTCTACCTATCTTTCACAAACCTTCACTACGCAACGCATGATCTGTTCCAAAAGTATTTAAGATTCTAAATACAGTTGACTGTTTTCCTTGTTCCTTTTAATGCGTGATTGCGTAAGAATTTATTTTGAACAGGATTTGTTTACACTTTTTCCACATACTTTTGGAACAAACTATATCTGTTTACTCAATATTGCCATCGAATCCATACTAATATTATAAATTCGAAAGTAACTCTGTCTCTCTGTAGGTTACCTTTTCGCGCCTAAACTACGGAACGGATTGGCAAGGACATAGATGGTATCCCGGGGAAGGGCATTGGCTACTTTTTATCGACATACCACGCGAGCGAAGCCGCGGGCGGAATCTGGTCACTTATAAATTGTATTTATTTTCAAATTACATTGACACCTTAATATTTATTCTACCATTTATTTTGTCGGTTAATATTTTTGTTTTCCTTTTCATGTTATTGTTCCTGAACTGTTTATTCGAGTTCCGTACAACGAACAAATATGTTGAGCATACAATTTGAAAGGTGTGTTTTCAGTTCAGAGAGTACTGTGAATGTTGTTTGGACGTTGTTATTATTTGTCATGTTTTTCCTGGTGTGTGGTGTCAAGAAAATATCGAAATATAACTTGTGAACACAGTTGCGAAGAAGTATTAGTAACGAAAAATATTAAAACAGAAATTACGCTAAGGTTATATTCAATATAAAATATTGCATACTAGATAATATCATAACATGGTTCTCTGCCCTTTCGCCGAAAATTGTTTGCCGGATTTTCACTTGGCACCCAACGTTTCGCAGAATTTTATTTCGCCGAATAATCATTTGCCAACTTATCATATAATTTTGTTTTATTTCCCAACCTCACAGTTACCAACTGTACGTTTGGTCTGCTTTTCATAATGACACTTTTTAAAATGCCAACTTTCAAGTAGAGTTCAATTCAAATGAGTGAGTGTATTGAAGAGTGCTCAGTGAGAGTGTTTTTTACTTTATCTTTAATGTGATGTAACCTAACTTACCTAACTGTTTCCTTTTACAAAAGCGATTCGCTTCTGGCACATCGCCGGCTGCTGCCGCGGCACGCTCGCTTCGCTCACTCGGCTCGTGCGTTGTTTGTCATACTCTAACCTATCGTAACCTAAGATTGAAATGTTTGACAAATGATAAATGTCCCAAACGTTTTGTGTCATTATAATAATCATCTTAACAATAATTCTACCAAATGAAACATTGTCATACAAAAATTTGCTAATCGTTAGTTGTCAAAGTGAAACATCGGTTGTTGGCAAGTGATAGTCTGACAAACAATTTTCGGCGATAAGGTAGGATACCATCATAACATACATTATTATGATATTAGAAACTGAATCTCTTACAAACAATTTAAATTCTATTCATAAAATCTAAACATTTGAATAATATTTTAAACATGATACGGGTATATATATTTGTGCTTTATTTTAACTTCGTATCTTCCATTAAATATTTAATGCTATCCTACTAATCCTACTAATATTATAAATGTGAAAGTTTATGTGTTTGGATGTTTGTTACTCAATTATGCAAAAATGGCTGAATGGATTTGGATGAAATTTGGCAAACAGATAGTTTATAACCTGGATTAACACATAGGATACTTTCTATCCCGATATTCCCACGGGATCGAGACTTATGCGGGTGAAACCGCGGGACGCAGCTAGTATTAACACAATTGTAATAGTTTATGACATAAATATTAGTTTGGCTTTTCCGAGACACAAAAAACACGTCGTTATGGGTCGTCAGAAGCCCGAAAGTCTGACAACCAGTCTTACCAAGGGGTATCGTATTACCCAGTTACTGGGTTGTAGAGGTCAGATAGGCAGTCGCTCCATGTAAAATACTGGTATTCAGCTGCAACCGATTAGATTGGAAGCCGACCCCAACATAATTGGGGAAAGGCTAGGCAGACTGATGTTTTATGACTTATATTGGTTTAGATTTGAATAAACTTCCACTGTGTTATTGTGTATATATCTGGTCGAGATGAGGTTGATTGCCCACTTTCAAGCACACAATCGTTACTGTTACATGTTACACAGTTCAGAGTTACAATGTAGATAGTGTACTGAGAACATTAAAGTTCAATAAACTTTCACAAACATTCGAAAACTAAGTACCTACTTTAACTACACAACTGTGAAAAGGTTCTGTAACTCACAGACTAACTCGTTAGTTTGTCTGCAAGTTACTGATCGTTCAAGATAAGGGCTTCTTTGATCATAACGAGACAGCCAGACAGTCTGATTACTGTCGAAGCGATCAGACGCGACAGATGTAATGATCGATGATATTTAGGACTTAGAAGATATATTTTTTACAGTTTTGCAGCGTCTGTGATTTGATGCTTAAATGAAAAAGTTGTGGCAATAATGCAGGGTTCTACCAAATTGATTATTTGATTGAAAGGTTGGGCCAAGGTTGATTCAATTTTTACCCGACTATGGCGAAGCAATAAGGAGGATTATGATTTTGACCGGTATGTATGTATGTTTATGTGTTCCCTCATAATTTCTAAACTTTCTGATCATAAGTTGACAAAATGAGGTATTGTTGGAAGCGTCTTGATCGTCCTGGTTCATATAAGATGATCATCATACGTTGGCTATGTGACGTCACATTCAATTGAATATGGCGCCCTCTATAGGGACATAAATACGTAATCTGTTCTATTTATGCCGTAACATGTGTGACTTCGGATTTTTAATTTGTTTGTCTGTGAAGTCTTGTTTATGCTTTTTTAGGTGACTTTTTTCGTAGTTGGGTTTTAGTTTTTTTTTGTTTGAAATAGGTTGGGCGTTGGGTAATTGTGTGATATAAAGGCCAATCAGGGCGGGCCGCACCTCAACGTATTGAAAAAATCCTCTTTCATCACTGTCTGTGGCTGCGTGATGTGGTGTTCGGATTTGTAAATCAACAACAAAAAAAAAAAAATTTTCTAGCCAGAAGTTTTTTTAAGGCAATTATGCAGAAGGTTTTAAGGGATAATAGGGATATTTCTGTTTGTCAATGTAGTCAGAAACATCCTTTGTAAGTAGATATATCGTAAGAGGCAGCATTATGGTGGGTGAGGCGCCCCACGCTCTTTTTCCCGGTCAATGGTTAGCTCACTGGGATATTTTTGTGAATGAACACACATGCCTACAATGAAGGAACTAGGCCTGTTGAAAACCACATGAAGCGGCTTGATCTCGAAAATAAAACAGCATTGTACGTTCACAAATAATTAAATTATCAAATAATAAATTCAGTAAACTTCCCATTCAACAATTCGTATCAAAGTAAAAACAACCTAAATTAAACGAATCAAAATCATTTCCAATATTCAAATAAACGAATTCGAGTACAGCCCATAAACCGAGACAATTCAAATGGTAATTGAGAAAATTGGAAAAATAAAACGAGCCTCTGCTAATAAAGCAGGAAATTGGGAATTTCTCAAAACAAATTATATTTCTATTTTCCGATCATTTCCGCCGCGGGAAGGGATGGTGTAAACGCTATTTGACGGCTTCTGTCTTTTCTTTTTTGAAATACTGAGAAAGTATTACTTCTCATAAACATAAACATGATTAATCAATCAATCAGTAGAGCAGTGATAGCCTAGTGGCTGCCAAGTCTCGAGTTCGAACCCAAGCCACGCACCTCTCACTTTTCGAATTCATGTGCGTATAGTATAATTATCACTTGCTTCAAAAACAATGAAGGAAAACATCGTGAGGAAACCTGCAAGTCTAAGAGATATTTTTCGACGGCATGTGAAGCCAAGTCAGAGGCCCATTGGCGGCTTTAAAACTCTGACACCAGGTTAGTCACTAACCACACGAAAAAAAGAATAATCAGTTTCTCAACTTCGTTAAGTTTTCTCGTCGTCTATCCCGCAATGTTTGAAGACAAGGTCTGCAACCAATGCGTCCTGCCCGTAATGGCATAAGGTGCCGAAACATGGACACTGACAGTCAGGCTAGTCCACAAATTCAAGGACGCTCCGCGCGGTAGGCCAGGCCTTGGTAAGTCCTCGGTAGCGTGCATAGGTAGTGTGCTCGTGTCCAGTCCTTAGTCGGGACGTAGAAGCCAGAACGTTGAAGCCGGGATGTAGAAGCCCTGACGTAGAAGCCCGGTCGTAGAACCCCTATACTCGGGGCACATGGTGTAAATCTAGGGGTTCTACATGATGAACCGATAAGTATGGCTGGTTGCAGATGAAATGAACGAGTAATGTCAGTCAACCAGTGTTGGGCATGTATTTTAGTGTTGTGCTTAACCACTTAGTAATTTAGTTGTTACTCGACTAAGTTCAGTTGTGAAGCCACAACGGTACAAGCGGGCTATGCTCGGGGTTTCTTTGACGGATGCGGAGGACAGGGTGTTGTGGCGTGGGAGAGACCTATGTCCATCAGTGGACTGCAATAGGCTGAGTTGATTGATTGATTTGAATCAATCCCAGCCAATTAATGTATTATACACATAAACCTACCAAAATAACTTGTCCAAATGCACCGCATCAAAATCCGCTGCGTAGTTTAAAAGAACAACGCGTAAAAGTGACTTTAATATTATAATACGTATAGATATAGAAACTATTTATGTATACTGCATCACTAGAACTACCCAGATTCGAACTAAAGTGGTATGTAAGGATCAACTTGGTTCAAAACTTTCAAATAATCTATTTACGTTTTTAGGTTAACCTACTCTAGATTACGCTGCAGTGGACTAATTTTATAGTAATGGTAGATTTAAAATCTGGATTTTCTCCTCTATTTCTTGAAATCTAGACAAACGGATCCTTTTAACTACATGGAATGCTCGTAACCGTAATTTTTGGAGCTAAAAACAAATGCTTTTAAAAAGCCATTCCGTTAAACTCCTAATTAATGCTCTCATCTGTTGGAATTAGTCCAAATGGGTGCAATCAATTAACTATCATACCCCCTTAGTCATAAAGTTTGAATTACAATATTTTGAGTTACATAATGTTGGCCATGCGAATATGCACTTTATTGGAAAGATTTAAGGTTCATATTGGAAGGTTTTAGTGAGTTTATTTAAAAGGAATCGCGTGGAATATTCAGCTAAATAAAATTGGCCAGTTATCTCGATAAAATGAAAATGTTAAAACGAATCGTTCGGACGGACCTTCCTGTTTTTAATTATCTGTATGTGTTTTGACGTCAACAATTATAGTTCAAGCCAAGCCAAGCCAAGGCAAGTCAAGCCAAGCCAAGCCAAGCCAAGTCAAGTCAAGTCTTAATATTTTATTTTCTTTAGCCCTCAATCTGCCTAGCCTTTTCCCAACTATATTGGGGTCGGCTTCCAGTCTTACTGGATGCAGCTTGTGGAGGCCAGATAAGCAGTCACTCCATGTAAAAAACTGGTATTTACCTACATTCGGTTAGACTGGAAGCCAATATAGGAAAAGGCTAGGCAGATTGATTGATTGGATTTTAGAAAATATTTACTATTAATCTACTACGTTTTATTAAAGAAAAAAAAACTGTTCTTAAACAACCTTCCTTGATACTTAATTATTCATTCCTGAGCTCTAAATACTTTGAAAAATGATTTCTCTCCAACTCGTAGACCCTCTACGCGCTACGAGTGCTACGCCGTAGGTTCGTAGCTCCGTAGCGATAAGCGAATAATTACGTAGCTGTTTTATCAGACGCTATACTGACATTCAGAAATGTTATATCGGCAATCGAATCGGCGGTGATCGATGTTTCGATTCGTAGTCGTTTATAAAATGAACACTTGAGCTATTTTAATGCTACCGCCGGTTGATTGTACCCACACATAACACGCACACACGTGAATCATGGTAGTAGTGATTTTTCGTCTGATATCACATTTATGACTCTCATTAGCTTAATCTCTGATGCCATAGAAATTATCGTCTTAAATCCGAATACCCGCTCTAAGAAGCCCTGAGCCGGAAATCCAATATACTCAACAATCTTAACCCCCACGATGCCTGCGGGACTATGTAGCCATATTTACTGCTTTGTTCATCGAATATATAGCCGTTTATATACTTACCGGGACCTTGGAGTATTGTTACTATAAAATTATCGTGAGGAGACTGAGGCCCTAGACAAAGTGACATTCTATTAGCGATAACGATGATGGAAAAGGCGAAAATGTATAGAACTGACATAAGCTATCGAAAACCTAATGTCAATTCTGTTGAAAGTCGTTGTAGAAAAACGAAACGCTTTGGAAGCGATTGTCACTTGTCTAGGCCCTCAGTGCAAAGGGAATAGTCTAGTCAACACAAGTTTAGGGTACACTTTTTGAACTCCGGGCAAGTACCAAAGTGACATTATGAATTCATTATGTAATTTACGAGTTTAAATTTGTCATTACTGACATTGGTGAAGAAACACGTTGGGAGAAAACCTGGACTTAGTATAAGTCTAATATTACCCAGGGGTATCGTATTACCCAGTTACTGGGTTGTGGAGGTCAGATAGGCAGTCGCTCCATGTAAAATACTGGTATTCAGCTGCATCCGGTTAGACTGGAAGCCGACCCCAACGTAGTTGGGAAAAGGCTAGGCTGATGATGATCATGATGATTACCAACTCGAGCAAGCATGGTGATCAATGCTCGTGCCTTCTGGGTATGAGAAGAGACCCCTGGCCCTGCAGTGAACCAGCAATAGGCTGTATTATTTGCTAAAGCCATATACAGACAACGCGACGCATGCGCCGATAATGTTTTGCAATGCATGCAATCAACACAAGTTAAATTAAATTTTAAAAAACCCCGACAAAAACAAAACATTTAATAAACGTTTTTTTTTATAGCTAAGAACACTCTCGATCAATTCACCTTTAAAACAAAACCAAAAAAATCAAAATCCGTTCGGCCGTTTGGCAGCTACGATGGCGCAGACAGCCACACAAATACACACGTTAAACTTATAACATCCCTCTTTTTCCGTCGGGGGTTAAAAAATCACATAAAATAATATGTTGCAAACAGAAGCAACGTTTTATCTCTAAGTTTCTTTTTTAATCCAAAGGGATCAGTATCCGTTCCCTGTCAGCTGGTGAGGTATGAGGTGTCAGGTGGTGAGGTGTGGTAAAAACTGGTGAGATTCATTAACGGCGTCTCGTTTGAGATTAATGAATTGAAAGGGCCCTTGCAGTGTTAGACAAGGAAGTTTGGCACAAGTCGTAAGTGCGAGCGAGAGAAAATGAAAATAATTTGTGCCTGATTTTTAGTGGTAAATTATTTGATTAAACTCTTGAATCGTGTTGACTGATTCAACCATTTAATAAACTAAATAAACTTTAACTTTCAGTGCACTAAACTGTGGTCGTCTTCATCTGAGAAAGAAGTATTGTCGTGAATTTACAGAAGCCTTGTGCCCGATGGTATTACTTATGTAAGTGCAAAAATTATAAACTTTCATACCCTATTAAATAAACCTATTGAAATTTAAAAATTCTTCCTTAGTGCTCACTTTCCTGATAAAAGGAAGTCCTCATGCTTCCAGACCCTGAGGATGGTGGATGATGGAACATAAAACAAATTAAAATTATATATATAAGCACTAAAGTTATGCTAGCTAACTTAAGTTAAGTATTTTTTTAAACGGTTTTTTTTTTATTTCATGTTTTTTTTACTTTTTTTTTTCGTTAGTATTTTTACTTTTGTTCCGAAGTGAGTCAATAGTAACAATCCCTAGCATCGGGTTAGGTTTGACAGTGAGAGTTATACAGAATATTTTAACTAACTCATACCGATGAATGACTCTAACACTATTCGCGTAATGATTTAGACCACTTATTTGTGATTGTATTCATGTCCAATTGTGAGGAGCTCGTGGCTAAGTAATAACAGCCGCTCGGGTCTATCCATCAGGTTAAGCTACGCTTGCCGGGGTTGGTCCGTGGATGAGTGACCATTTTCACATATCGAGACTCCTCCGTGACTCGGAAAGCACGTTAAGCCGTTGGTCCCGGCTGTCATTTGTGGATCTTTGACAGTCGTTACGAGTCGTCAGAAGCCCGAAAGTCTGACAACCAGTCTAACCAAGGGATATCGTAGTACCCAGTTACTGGGTTGTGGAGGTCAGATAGGCAGTCGCTCCATGTAAAATACTGGTATTCAGCTGCATCCGGTTAGACTGGAAGCCGACCCCAACATAGTTGGGAAAAGGCTAGGCAGATTGATCCATGTCCGATTGTCCATTGCTGAACATAAGCTTATCAACGCTTCAGCTTATGACTTAAAATAAATATTTTACCGTAATCTGTACCTTTATAGACAATTTATTAGGGGTACTGTAATTAATTACTGACGATAGCATAGGTCTATCGAGACCCTATCATTTTAATTAATTAACTAAATACATAGCTTTTAATTAAAATTGATGTAATATTTTTAATTAGCGTTTAAAGGTATTTACTTTTCTCGTCAAATATCTTTGTACATGTACAAGTTGTAGTAAAAATATCTGTAGTAAATCTTTTATTTGTTGCATAAAAAGTTCTTTCGTAAACTTATCAACCATGATGAATGTAATATTTTTACAGGATAATGTTTGTTCAACTAGTTTTATTATTGTAAAAGATAATTGTAATGTATCTCGTTGGTAATCCTTAAATAAATAAATAAACTAAAATAAATAAATAAATAAATAAAAAAGAAAAAAATATATATTATTCTTTCTTTCTTTCACTTTTTTTAAAAAAAAAAACTTTGTCCCACACTAGGAATTTCTTCCTGTATTGTGGGTGCGTTTACAAACATAGAAACTCACATACACTAACACCCAGACCCGGAACAACTACTTGCAGATCATACAAATATTTGTTCCGTGCGGGGATCGAACCCGCGACACGTTGCGCAGCCGTCCATCGCTCAGCCACTGCGCCAACCGTGTCGTTAATTATTAGTATTCTGCACAAATATGTGCAGTACAACTGTGTACATTGCTCTGCTACGATCTTATTGGTACTAATAATATAATAATATTAACGTTTATTTTCTCTACACAAGTTATGTACTTAATGCTTTCATATACAAACAAAAGCTACAAGATTGTAAAAAAACAGTAACTAGTTGGATAAAAACACTAACCTACGAAGACACGGAGGCACTGTTATATACAAATTACGCGCATTCCTACACATATAATACATGACCTTGATTCCCTCCAACACATACTCACAATCACTCACACTTACACACCCACACACACACACACTCACTCACTCACCAAATAATCTACTTCCTGTATTCTAGATTTAGATTTACTTTACTTGCATACTTAATTTAAATTTCTTTCATGTATTTGTTTAAGACAAGTATATTTATATTAAATAGTTAAATAGTTTTGTAAAATGAACATTATGTTATGGGAGAGCGGAGTCTCCTAATACAGGCTTTCTTTTGCTTAACAGGAGGCTCCAATCACAACATGGTATACCTATTCTTTGTTTGAAACAAAATAAACTATTTTCATTTCATTTTCATTTCATTTTCAATGCTAGTATTTGACAATGGTGCACAAACAAGGAACTAACTTTGTGAGAGACAGGTGCCTGTGGTATGTTTATATAAAAACCTGTATTACAGGTCACCAGGTGCCTCCCGCGGCTAGATGCCTATGATTTGGACCATAAACAATGTTAGGTTAACTAACGTTGACTTAGTCAAATAAAACAAACGAAAAAAAGAAATAAAAAATTAAAAAAACAATTAGTGGAAGCACCAGGGTGTGTGTGAGTAACTAGAGAAAGACTATTAAAGAAGTACTATTAGGTACCATTCGATCTTATTGGTACCATTCGTCACGGTAACGACATCCGTGCACGTGTCAACGTGACAATTATCCTGAACAAATTACTGTTCAGTACGATCGATTGAATGGACACAGTTTTACAATCAGAATTTATTTTTAATGTTATTGCTTTTGTACGATTCGAGTTGGTTTTATTGTATGTTGTTTAGACCGTTATATTTTTATTTGTGACAAATATGAATTGCATTGATTGATGTGTTTAATAATATGCAGTGTGTTATTATTTTTCCTTTGTGTAGCTTAAGCCTTAGACTAAAATCAATATTTTTTGGGATATTTTAACAAAAAAAATAACGAATAAATTGGCGAAATTTATCATTCTCACTGCAGTTTTTATCAACAGTTTAAATAACAGGAGGACTACTGGTAAGATTTAGTAAAAAAAAAAAAATACTTATAAAAAATCCAACAAACAAAATCTCTAAAAAAACAAGTTGAAAATTAATGCGTTTACAAGATAACGATGTTGGCTTAGTTTAACACTTAGCTATCGATAAGCACTTATCGTCAACTTGACATCAATCGCTTGGATTTTGTACTTAGTTGATCTAGATAAGTAAGCTTCCTTTCGATTAGTTTGGATTCTTAGAGTGCTGTTAAGGTTAAACAGGATTTTTAAGGGGCTGTTGTTTAAAAAAAAATGCGCTAAATAAAATTGAGAAAACGTTTAGAAAATTATTATAATTTGCGAAAAATATAAAGTAGACGACAATATACAGAATATTTTTCAAATGATAATAAAATATGCTAAAAGATTTTATTTCAACTATACAAACAAACTATGTACCTACCTATAAGTTGTTGATCGCAAAACCCGATAAAAATGGCGATAAAATTACCCATTGGGACAATAAAAGTACAATATCAATCTCAAATTGCATTTACTGCGGTGTGGACATTTTTACTGCCGACAGGCAGGACGTACATGAGTCTCTCTGCTCTTAAATAAAGGTTACGAAATGATTCGTGAACTCCAATTGATTTATATGTATAACCGCTTTTTTTTTCTTTTGTTAGTATATTTAATTAAAACATCATTTTTACCTCAAGAGTCACAGCGCAGAATGAATGTTTATATAATTTTTTATACGTTTTGGACATGAGGTTTTTAGCATATTTTATTTTCTATGGTTTAAAAATATTATCAGTCAGTGTAGGAAAAAATTCGGTATCCATAGAGTCGATATATCCCCGTGTCGGTGTCGCGCGCCCGACGGCCTCGGAGGTGCCACACTATAACTGCCACTAGGGTTCTAAGTGAGTAGTTTCAGTCGTAGTTTAAAAGTAGAAATCATATGTCAGTACTTCCACCATTGATATATCTACAGTCAATATTTTCACCACCCTTTAACTGTATTCCGAAACCTATCTTCAATCGTGTATCGCTAAAAGTACATCGACGCATCCAACCCCCTCACTGCCACAGGCTGTTACCCCGACCGTTAAGCCCGTTGCACACAAGAGCCACTCGTCTTCACTCGTCGTCGACGGGTTAAGCTTGTTTCAAAAAGTTGGAACACATTAACCTCTGTTGCTCTTTGTGATACGTATCGTGTGTAACGTGCTTTACGGCTTTGAGAGCAAAAAGCTTTTAAGAATATTATTTAGGAAGACTAGATAGGTTTTAGAATAGATCATTAACCGACTTCTAAAGGGAGGAGGTTATTTTAGCCTAGACTAGTGGTAATACTTAAATGTATAGTATGTTCCAAAAGTATCTCATTAAAATTGGTTTCGTGGAGTTTCTTGCTCATTCTTCTCCATACGAAAACTACTTTTTGGAAGGGGCAACTAGAATCAGTTTTATTTCTTTCTTTATTTTGAAATTCAAAAGTGCCTATAATGTGCCTATTTGAAATAAATTATTTGACTTTGACTTTGAAATGTAAACAATGAAACGTCAGAAGCTAGGTGCACGGTTCCAATTGGTCGTTTCCTATGGAGAAGAGCCGGCAAGAAACTCCACGGAAATCAGAAAATGTATTAACCCTGTGGATGCCAATTTGTCGAGCCACTTACAATTTGAGTGTTTTGATTTAATAATTCAACACGAAACTTTTATTTTAATGTTTTATGTTGTTGTTTGTGTTGTGTTCAATGTTTTTTTGACAATTCAACGATTTTATAACGTTAATTCTCGTCGTTGATATTTCAATTTCAGTTGAATAAGTTTATTTAACCCGTTGGTCGTTGGTCCCGGCTGTCATTTGTCGTTACGGGTCGTCAGAAGCCCGAAAGTCTGACAACCAGTCTTACAAAGGGGTATCGTATTACTCAGTTACTGGGGTGTGGAGGTCAGATAGGCAGTCGCTGCATGTAAAATACTGGTATTCAGCTGCATCCGGTTAGATTGAAAGCCGACCCCAACATAATTGGGGAAAGGCTAGCCAGACTGATGTTTCATGACTTATATTAGTTCAGATTTGAATAAACTTCCACAGTGTTATTGTGTATATCTGATTGCCCACTTTCAAGCACACAATCGTCACTGTTACATGTTACACAGTTCAGAGTTACAATGTCGGCTTCCAGTCTAACCGGGTGTTAGACTGGAAGACGACCCCAACATATTTGGGAAAAGGCTAGGGAGATTAATATTGTGAGATGGCGTAAGAATTTAACCCAACCAGGGCTTTTTAAACTTTTAACAGATATTTTTGCATCCGGCGCATCCCGGGCAGTAAGCATCGCTACCCACCTTGTGACATGCAAAAAAAACGGTGCATTTACCACCTATACGTACCCCGCGTACTAACCAAAAGCGATCGTCGCGGTTTTTTATATCCCTGTGTCCTAATAAAAAGCGCTCGCGTTCTATAAGGCGCGGCCAATGAATATGACATACTCACGTGATCAATCAAGCGGCATTTGTACGCCATAATTTATAAAAACGTTTATATTTCTTTTCTTATGTAATTCTTGCCACAACGAGAGAAGCATGAGTAGATTACTGATAACTCTGTCCTTGAGATGTCTGGTCACCAGCGTATAAACGCAATTTGTCCACATTGCCAAGGCTATGCATTTAATAATAACCAAGTTACCACACGCGTGTTAATTATAATTAAAACACAATCGTTGAATAAACTAACTAGGAATTATACGGTATATATGTAGTTATGCTGCCATTAAACAGACGGTTATTATGCATGTTAACTTGTCGTTAATATTGTTCCAGCAATATTTAAAAAAATACGTAGGCACCTACCGCCATAGAACCGTAGCATTATAGGCTGCGAACACAAAACCAGCGGCAAAGAGCGGTAACCAAGCGGGGCGGGGGCGACGGAACAATTTTGTACCATTTATGTCGCCCCACTCGGCCACCACGCCTCGCCGCTGTTTTGGTGTCCGTAGCCTATAATGCTACGGTTCTACGGCTACATTGTCGCGATAACGCGAACAATATTTCGTGCGATTTCTGTTTCTCGAGACGTCGAGCGGTGTGCGAGGGAGAGCGTGCGAAGTGTCGTTCCCTTATCGCGACATTGTGGCCCAGGCATAAAAGTTAAGGCAACAGCGGCACGTTGAACGAATATGTCACACCACCGGTGACGAGAAACAAGTAGCGTTAGCAACTAAAATTGAGTTGGCCAGCAACGAACAGCGAGTGCGCTACGGCGACGAGCGATTCCTCGCTGGTATCCAAACGGACCAAGCATGAGTCTCTTAGCGAGTGCTTTGCACGCCAAGCGAGAGTCGCTGAGCGAGCGCTCTCTTTTATCGCTCTTGTCACTGCGACAAACGAGTACCTACTCGCCGGCGGTGGTGTGAACTGTCAGCAATCTGCCTAACTTTTTCCCAACTATGTTGGGGTCGGCTACCAGTCTAACCGGATGCAGCTGAATACCAGTATTTTACATGGAGCGACTGCCTATCTGACCTCCACAACCCAGTAACTGGGTAATACGTTACCCCTTGGTTAGACTGGTTGTCAGACTTTCGGGCTTCTGACGACTCGTAACGACTGCCAAATATCCACAAATGACAGCCGGGACCAACAGCCTACCGTGCTTTCCGAGGCACGGAGGAGTCTCGACATGTGAACATGGTCATCCATCCACGGACCAACCCCGGCAAGCGTAGCTTAACCTGATGGATCGACCCGAGTGGCTGTTATTCCTTAGCCACGAGCTCCTCAGCCAGCGATCAACTGTTAATATATGTATGATTTTACTTACACGGGACCTACAATTTTTATACGTTTCTTGAGTGAGAAAATAATCGATAGCTAGTCGTTTTCTCGTCGGCGGTGGGACAGGTGCCACACGCGTTGTCTTGGACACTGTGATAGAAGAGTGAGACGAAGCGGGGCGAGCGATAAGCGTTTATAGTGTTTTAATTTATTTATCGCTTGTCGCTCCGCTCTCAGTCCGCTACCAAACTGTTTATGATCGCAAGCAAATTCTGGTCTACATAAATCAACTTTCAAATTGAGCGCGACCTTTTCGTTTTGCCTCAGAATGAGCTAATAAACGTAAATTAGGAGCAAATTGTTGTTAATTGTTGGCCAAAAGCTATATTTTAATGATTGTTAATTTTAGGCAATTTGTGTTAACTAATAATTATGGGCAACCCTTTGGTCTTGGGGTTGTGTAGTTTTTTTCTAATGCCTGTTTGAAATTAATGGGGAATACTTATTGGTACTAGCTGCGCCCTGCGGTTTCACCCGCGTAAGTCTCGATCCCGTGGGGATATCGGGATAAGAAGATCGGGACACAGGTTATGGTGTACCCATGTGTCAAATTTAATCTAAATCTGTTTAGCCGTTTTAGCGTGAAAGCGTAAAAAACATACAAATATACAAACTACAACTTTTTATCCCGATATTCCCACGGGATCGATACTTATGCGGGTGAAACCACGGGGTGCAGCTAGTGTACAATAAAACTGAAGGCATGACCCTTGACCCAGTGACATTTACCTCCCCTCCTTTCCCCTCCCACAATGCGCTAATCGAATTCTTCCCTGGACCTTAATTATACTGTCTTGCTTATAAATTCTCCGTTTAATGACGAAACCTCCTTCTTTCGTATTCATTGCTGGCTGTAAACCTTGAGCCTGTTTATTTTAATAAAAAAAAAGGGCAGTGGTAGTTGTTTTTAATTTTTTATTCGTGTTTTTTGTAATTGTGAGGAAAAATTGAGGTGTTTTATCAAGTTGAAGGTTAATAGAAGACAGTGTTATATTAATATTCTTGGAGACTTTATAGCGTTATAGCGTCTTGGGTAGGACTAGAATACTAAATCTAATTTCGATGTTTGTTAGAAGTGGCAAATTTCTTCATTATGTTGGTTAAATTATTTTTACAGTGTGGTTTTGAATTGATTTTTAACCGACTTCTTCAAAAAGGAGGAGGTTCTCAATTCGTCTGTGTTTTTTTTTTTTTTTTTTTTGTATATTTGTTACGCGATTACTCCGCCACTTATGAATCGATTTTGATTATTCTTTTTTTGTTTGGTAGGTCATGCTTCCGAGGTGGTCCCATATAAATTTTATTAACTTTGCTTGCGTAATTTTTGAGTTAGCTTCAATATTACGTATTTTTCCCACTTAGTTTATATAGACGATATCCTGTTTGACTCCTTCACTTTTATTTACATAGCAGGTAGTGGTATTCGGATTTGTATGGGGTAGGTACCACAACTAAAAAGGGAAAAATAAAAACTTTTTACAAAAAAAAAAAAAACGACTTCCAAAAAAAACACTAAAAAAGTGCAAAAATAACTTTAATTTCGGAAGTCGGTGGCAAAAAACGGAAATTGAAAAACAAAGACACCGAATTCCGAAATTAAAGTTATTTTTGCACTTTTTTAGTGTTTTTTTTGGAAGTTGGTTGTTTTTTTTTTAAATTTTAACATCGTAATTTTGCATGACATTCTATTTTTTTTTTGTTACCTATTGTTTGTCTACAAGTAATTTTGTACGCCATGGCAAAACATGTAGCCTCCTCATATCCTTACATATTATAAAAAAAGTCCTCCGTCACGACTGGCTGCCATCATGTACGCGATAAGCTCAAAAACTACTGCACCGATTTTCATGCTGTTTTCACCAATGAATAGAGTGGTTCTCGAGTAAGGTTTTAGTATATAATAACCGACATCCACGAGGGCGAAGCCGCGGGCATCAGCTAGTTAGTTATAAGACCTTTATACTGTACTCGTGTTTCACAAAATAAAGTATCTTATCTTAATTGTTATCGTTGAATTTCTTTCAAAACACATAACTTTACACCTTGTTTTCTACGAAAACTCACTTGTGTACTCTTATCAAAATCTGTTGCGTGGTTTAGGGGAACATCGCGGACATACAGACAAAAGAGACATTGTTTTATAGTACTTAGAGATAGATAGATGACTAAAGGCTCTTACATACTGGCGCGACTTGACGCGCGACGCTACGCCGCCGCCGCATTGTTCGCCATGAAGTTTTCTCTTTTTTGTTTTGTCGCGTCGCGCTGTCACGTCGTGTCGTGTTTGTGGGGGGAGCCTTAAAACTCAAAGGCACGTCAAAGAAGTTTTCCAAAGTAGGTAATATACGCAACCGACACGCTAAACAGCATTTATTAACATAGTTTAAAGACAGTAGAATAAACTTAGTTCTAAACATAAGCATTTTTTTCCTGCGTGACTATAATAGCCAACGTTAAACGCAAATAATTCGCCAGTTACAAAAGAGATTAAACCGTCATTAATCGTTAAAGTTACTAACGACCATAACTTCCCACACTAGGTTACCTAGGTAACCATTAACATCACGTAAAAGTTACCTTTTGTTACCACAAAATGTAGGGCAAAAGGTTCACTACATAACATGTTGTGTTTCCTAAAAAGTTTTCAACTAATTACTACACTCTGGCCGTCAAAACTTTGTATCACACTTCTAAAATTGCAATAACTTTTAAATTACACAAGATATATTTTCGAAATAAAAAGGATTACAAAAAGAATTTAATTTATTATATATAAATACTTTATAGGCCGATAACCGTCTTTTAAGGAATGGCTTAAAAAACCTTATAAACAAAAACACAATTTTTCAAATAGTTGCAACTTTTGACTTACCGACTTCTTCAAAAAGGACGAGGTTCTCAATTCGTCTGTAGGTTTTTTTTTTTTTGTATGTATTTTACTCGATTGCTCCGCCAAATTATGAATCGATTTTGATGATTCTTCTTTTTGTATGGTAGATCATGCTTCCGCGGGAATTTAAATGGGACCACCATATAAATTTTATTAACTTTGCTTGCGTAGTTTTTGAGTTAGCTTCAATATTACGTATTTTACCCACATAGTTTATCTAGACGATGTATTCATTTACTCCTTCACTGTTATTTACATCAGCTAGTGGTGTTCGAATTTGTGTGGGGTAGATACCACAACTTAAAAGTGAAAAATAACAAAAAAAAAAACCGACTTCCAAAAAAAAACATTCAAAACTGAAAAATAACTTTAATTTCGGAAGTCGGTGGCAAAAAACGAAAATTGAAAAGCAAAGACACCGACTTCCGAAATTAAAGTTATTTTTCAGTTTTGAGTGTTTTTTTTTGGAAGTCGGTTTTTTTTTTGTAAAAAGTTTTTATTCTTTCTATTCTTTTTATTTATCAACCCGCACTGGGCCCGCGTGGTGTATTACAGCCCACTCCCTCTCCAACGAAAGGAGGCCTGTGTCCCAGCAGTGGGTGTTCCAAGGCTGATAATGCATAAGTTTAGCTTTTTAAAGTTAGGGGCAGGGAGTGGACCCTTTGCTTCTCACTAAAAACTGATCACGGTACACAGATAGTCATTATGACGGAAGCATCCAATAAGAAAGGGTTTATGGAAATTCGACCTTTAAGGGGGTGAAAAAAAAGGATACAAGTTATATGAAATTTAAATTTCTAAATTATTTTTTTGAATTTGGTTAAGAATTAATTTTTTATTTTTTACTATTCCTTTCTTTGATTTTCCTTTTATTTCCTTGCTTTCAAAGTTTGAACACAAATCCGTATCTTGTTTTGTAATATAAAAGACTCGTTGGTCTAGTGTTCGTAAGCATTACTGTTGTGCATGAGGTTCTGGGTTCGATTCCCAGGCCGGGTCATCTTCTTTTCGTGTGGTTAGTGACTAACCTGGTGTCAGAGTTTTAAAGCCACCCAATGGCTTCTGACTAGGCTTCACATGTCGTTGAGAAATATCTCTCAGGCATGCCGGTTTCCCCACGATGTTTTCCTTCACCGTTTTTAAAGCGAGTGATAATTATACATTCAAATTCAAATTCAAATTCAAATTAATTTATTGTAGAACATAGGTAAGGTAAGATGTTACAATACAGTTATACATATAAGTCTGCTATGTCTCGCCATTGAGGCATACAAAATTCATAATAGGTACGTTACAGAAGAACAATTAAATAATTTAAAATACAACAATAATAATCCGGTAAATTGACATTTTTAAAATATACAGTTATTTGAAAAATTGTGGTTTGTTCTTATTATTTACAAATTATTCATTAGGTATTATATATGTCAGATTACATGTCACATTGTATGTTAAATTAAAAGTCAATTATATGTCAGATTCAAAATTATTCTACAAATCACTGCGTGAGTTTATCAGTAGTTTACATTTAATTTTAATTACTGGTTTGCCATAATAAATGTCGACTGGTTCTGTGTTTTATCATTTAAAAATTCTTTAATAGAATAATAACATTTAGCTATTAGGAATTGATGTAACTTTTTTTTTAAAGTATTTATATCACTCATATTTCTGAAAAAAGGTGGAAGGTTATTAAATATATGTGGACCCATACAAAAGATGCTTTGATGCAAAAGTTTTGTTTTGCTAGGTACTATGCGCAACTTGTCTTTGTGTCTGGTCCTAGTATAAAATTCAAATAAATTTGGATTTGATTTTATGAATATTATTGTTTCATATATGTATACACTAGGGAGAGTTAATATTTTTAAATTTATGAAATATGGCTTACATGAATCCATCCGTTGTAGATTGCACATTGATCTAATACAACGTTTTTGTGCTTTAAATGCACGGTCTTTTTCTACAGAGTTACCCCAATAAATGATACCGTAGCGTATGATCGAAGCCACATATCCATGATAGGCAGTTAGTAATGCGTGTTGATTGACATTTTTCTTTAATCTGTAGAGGGCATAAGAGCTCTGACTAAGTCTCTTGCACACTTGCTCAATATGTGTTTTCCAGTTTACTTTATTGTCTATATGAAGACCCAAAAATTTGGTAACTTCTATTTCCTCAATGTTAGTTTGATCGTAACGTATGTTTAGGTTACAATCTGATTTTACTCGCTGTTTAAAATTCATGATTTTTGTCTTCTCTAGATTAATTTTCAGGTCATTTTCATCAAGCCATTTTATAATTGTTGTCAGAGTATTAAGTAGGTCAAATTTTAAAACAGTCCTGTCATTACCAGTAAGCAGTATCGTACTATCGTCAGCAAATAGGGTCATATGATGCATTGTAACTGTCGACATGTCATTTATATAGATTATAAAGAACAGTGGGCCTAGGATGCTGCCCTGTGGGACTCCAGAGTTTATATTTCTAACCTCAGAGGTAAAGGTCTCTTCAGTTCTGGTAATTTGGGAGATTCTTTTTAATTCTACTACCTGTTTTCTGTCACTAAGATAGGATTCAATTAGTTTATGCACGTTACCTCTTATACCAAACGCATATAATTTGTGCAAGAGTATTTTGTGATTTACGCGGTCAAATGCTTTTGACATATCCATGTATAGCGCTATGGCTGGGGACCTAGTATCCATATTCAATAAGACTTTGTGTAAGAAATTATACATCGCCAAATCTATTGATCTATTTTTTCGAAACCCATATTGACATGGAGTAAATACTTTATTGTTTTCAAAAAATGGGTAGAAACAGTTATATATGTATTTCTCAAATATTTTAGAAAAGATAGTTATTAACGCAATAGGTCTATAGTTACCAATAGAGGTTTTGTCGTCTTTTTTATGTACTGGTTTTACTACTGTCAATTTTAATTTCTCAGGAAACGTACCATGTTCTATGCACAGGTTGATAATATGGCTTAGAGGGGCAGCAATGAAAGCTGCTGCGTCCTTAACAATCTGAGTTGTAATTTCGTCATAACCTGTGCTACTTGTATTGCGTAAAGAAGTGATAATTTTAAGAATGTCAGGAGAAATTGTTGGGGGCATAAATATAGATTTGGGGTTGAATGTCAAGTGGGAATATTTACTACTTGTTGAGTCAGTGGAAATTGTATTATCAGTATTTTTAATAATGTCAGCATAATAATCATTAAAGGTATTTGTAATAGTCTTAGGATCAGTAAGGACCTCGTCGTTGATAATTAATTTTTCAATACCCCGATTTGGGTAGTTATATTTAGCATTATTAATCACTTTCCAAGTTGCTTTAGATTTATTAATAGCAGTATTTATAAAATAATTGTTTTGGGACTTTTTTTTTACATACGCACATGAATCCGAAAAGTTGGTCTTGGGTTCGAACTTGAGACCTATGACTTGGCAGTCCGACGGTCACACCACTAGGCTGACTGCTTAGCCTAGGCCGGATGAGGAGTGATGTGAAAGAGGTGCGCACCATTACCATGTATCTATCACATAATTAATTTACTTGTCATTGCTCCATATAAAATTCTGTTTACCTTTTGTGGTACAGTTATCCAGTAGTAGCATCGTCTTCACATATAATTATATAATTCATGTATACAAAAAAAAAATTAAAAAAAATTGAAAGAGTAACGGTGGAGTTTCTTGCCCATTCTTCTCCATACGAAAACTACCTTTTGGAAGGGGCAACTAGAATCAGTTCTATTTCTTTGTTTTTGACGTTCAAAAGTGCCTCTTATGTGCCTATTTGAAATAAATGATTTGACTTTGACTTTGACTTTGACTTTGGTGGGAGTGAATGATAGCGTGACGGTTGACAGGGGAGAATGGATGAAGAAACCGTATTGCGCCGACCCCAAGTAAGGCCGTATACAGAAAGAAAGCTGGTACCACCAGTCTGGCTGGTCTGGTCTGGCTGGTACCGCCGGTCTACCAGCGCTTATCGGCGCTGGTCCATTCTGGTAACAGTTACATAAAGCAAGCGGTTAGGTTAGTTAGTTAAATGGCGGGCGGCGCCAGGGCTGACAGGGCGGCGCGTGTCTAAGATTGTCGGAACTTGTCGGCGACGTTAGGCGCTTATCGGCGCTTGTTCATATAAATGCCTGCGCCGGTTACCAGCGTCGACCGGTTCTAATAAGCGCTGGTAGGCTCCCAGCTTTCTTTCTGTATAAGGCTTAACACACGGGACAAGCATAGGAACATGATGATGATTAGTTTATGTCCAATTTCAACTTCTGCACGTTTTTTCTTGCAGTTACGGAGTTCTGTAGGTTCTGATGTACTCTTCTGTGAACCGGAGTCACGTGCGCCGAACGTGTTTCAAAAAGTATAAAATTTTAGAGTGCAGTCACAGTTTAAATACTGTCACAATGTGAAAGTTTAGCGGGACACGTAGTGTACTGTCAGATGTATCTAGATTTTATATAGATTTAGTCTTTTGTTTTCCAAATTAGAGAAGATATGAAGGATATGGATAGGGAGTTGGTTAAGAAGTCGTATGAGAAGGCCTTTGCCAAAAGACACACTGATCTAAGAGACCTTCTGTAAACTACTGAATGGATGGAGAGGGCACCATCCATCAACATTTATATTCATCACTCTTAGTGAATGCAATAATTAAAAATTATTGATAAAACTAACATTTCGGATTCATGTGCGTATTTTATCATTACTACGTCTTGCTACACAAACGGTAAAGGAAAACATCGTGAGGAAACCGGCATGCCTGAGAGATATTTCTCGACGGCATGTGAAGCCAAGTCAGAAGCCCATGGGTGGCATAAAAACTCTGGCACTAGGTTCGTTACACGAAAAAGAACGAAAAACAAGCTATTAACCTCCGTCTATGCCTTCACTCTATGGCTTCTACGGAATTCCACATAATCGTGGGTTTAGAATAGCTAGTAAGTGCATAGGGGGGTATCATAAATCTCCTTTATGAGAAAGGTCAAGGAAATGGACGCCCCCTGTATAAAGCTGTAGGTAATATAATGCAAATGCAAATTAAAAAGGCAAATTATAAATTATAATGAGTTTTATATTATACTTTTATGGCTTGACATAATGTGACCTTGTCTTGGAAGGTGAAAGCAGAAGAACTATGTACCTACCGACATTTATAAGGTGAATATAAACGCACTCTAAAAATTATGATTCACACTTTAAAATGTTTAGTTTTTAAATTAATTGAATGAACTATAAAAATAATGGTTTCCACTATAAATATGCTTAGCTTTAAAATGAATTGAATGACTAAATAATTAGAAAACGGTGTCGAGTATGACACCCAGGGGATTCAGCTCTGGCGACAGCTATAAATAAATAAAAGAAATGGTGAAACCCGCATCAAAATCCTCTGTCTAAGCAGTCACGAAAAGCAACTTTATTTTATACTATTTATGCATAGATAGACATGAAGATGGAAAGAAATAAAATAAAAGATAGATAGGTAAACATAAGGATAGATTTCTAGGACTTCCAGCTGCATTACTTAGCATAATCAGCCTATATTGTTCCCACTGCTGGGTCACAGACCTCCTCTCTGTGAGATAGAGGACCGTAATCCACCACGCGGGCCCAGTGCAGGTTGGTAGATGTCACATGTCTTCGATTTTTTTGTTCTAGAACATGCTGGGTCCTCACGATGTTTTCCTGCACCTTTTTGAGAGCAGTGGTGATGAAATAATTTACACAAACTAAAGCACCTATCCGGGTTCGAACCTACGACCTTTAACTCGTAAGTCGCGGCCGTTACCATACGGCCACCACTGCTCTACCTACTAGATTTTTTAAATTTAAAAAACTCCATTTAATAACTGTCAAAAAGTCGGCCCTCAACACATAAATAAAAATAAATATAATTTTTACAACAGGTAACCAACACCACAAGGGTCAAACCATGAATAATAATTCGTTATTGTGTGAAAACACCGGATTTCCGGTTAGCGAACACAAAGAACGGTGTAATTAATGTATTTTATGAAGATTCTGATGATAATAATGGTAGAATGATGAGAAAGGTTAACCATTATGGTTGTATGTTACTCTGTATTATTATTATATTATTTAACTGAGAGGCTATGGGCCGGCCATATTAGCCGTAGAACTGCGTATAACCGCTAGGGAAGACGTGTTCTTGATTGGAGGCCGCGAATCGACAAACATCCAGTCTAGGTGGAGCGACGATCTTCGCAGGGTGGCTGGTAACAGAACAGCTCGATGAGAGTTGCCGAGAATCGAGCTGAATGGCAGTGGTGGCCCAGTGGTAACGGCCGCGACTTACGACTTGTAAGTCCTAGGTTCGAACCCTGATAGGCTTTACTTTGTGTAAATTATTTCATCACCACTGCTCTCAAAACGGTGAAGGAATAAATTGTGAGGAAACCAGCATGTCCTAGAACCGAAAATTCGAAGATGTGTGACATCTACCAACCCGCACTGGGCCCGCGTGGTGGATTACGGCCCACTCTCTCTCACAGAGACGAGGTCTGTGTCCCAGCAGTGGGAACGTTATAGGCTGATTATGATGAGCAGAATGGCGTGCAATTGGAGAAGCATTCCCTAATATTTGCAGTCCACTACTGGACATCCATGGTTTTGATTGTCTTTCCTCATATTTATATTAATTAACTGAAAATGTGGACGTTACATTAAATTCAATGTCAATTAATTCATTGTTTATTTATTGACGCAATATTTCATTTATCTTTGACATTAATTGATTAATGTGTTGGCACAGCGCTAGCGCACGGTGCCAATTATTATTAATGAATTTTCAGTAAAATGAGTGTGTATTTTATGTATTCAATCAACACTGATTGTTTTAACTAGCTTTTTCCCGTGGCTTCGCCCGCGTGGATGTCAGACAATATCCCACGGAAACGTCATACTAGCATTAATAGTATCTTATGCTCGGATATCGATGTTAATCCATGTTATAAACTATCTGTGTGCTAAATTTCATCTAAATCCGTTTAGCCGTTTTTGCGTGATACAGTAACAAACATCCAAACATACAAAAAATATATTAAATGTATTAATAGACAGTGAAATATATTAACACATAATATAACATCACGCCTGATATACCCCAAAGGGTTAGGCAGAGTTATTTCTATAGTATATCCACATTTCGCCAGTTATGTTTAAGTCCCATGTAATAGGGGACGAGCCTATTGCCATCAACCAGACTCCGGGCTGCTACTGAGAAATTCCAGATGGAAAAACCCAATAACATTTTGCTGACCTGAGAATCGAACCCAGAGCCTCATGCTTAGCAGTAGTGTTTGCGACCACTAGACCAACGAAGTGATAAAAAAACACACAATGGACAAAATAAAATAGAAAAAAAAAAGATCTGATAACGTTAACAAACCCTGATTTATAAAAAAACAGACGTTGCATTCAAACATTATAATGCTCTCATTTCTATTTTCCTTCCACTCAATGATTTACGAAAACCAACCATAGCTCCCCAAGCACAAGGTTCATTATCTATCGTACAATATGCCACTTTTCCACACAAATTGGTTGTTCTACGGTCTGAAAGAGGAATAGTGACGTCATTGGGGGACACTGAACAATACTTATGTTCCAAGTCTGGAGGGATAATCCGAGGACTACCGAAATTGATCGAAGAGGATTTTTTTTTTGTAGTTGCAGTTAGACGTTTTGTAGAGTGTGTTTGACCTAAAGGTGTATCCAAACATTGCGCGGCTGCCACGCGCGGCGTGCCGTCCTATGTTTGGATGACTGCCGCGCGCGAACGCTTCTGTCTACCTGCCGCGCACAAACATTTCTAGCAAACATTCGTCAGTAATTGTGTTCGGACGAATTATAAGCAGAGCTACGACACACGCAGCTGCTTTCATGCCAATTGAAGTGTGCGGCATGTCTCGGATATGCCGCAGTACTGCCGCGCAAACATTTGTCGGTTTAGTCCACACTAGAGCGCGGCAGAAATGTGTCCTGCAAATGCCGCGTGTTGCTGCCGCGCTCTTGCCGCGCAATGTTTGGACACACTTTAAATAATAAGGATTAGACATATTTATTATATTACTGCACTTTCTGAGTTTATATTTTACATTACTGACATCGGTAAAGGAAAACAGCTTGAGGACTCCTGGACTTTTATGTCTGAAATCGCCAAACCAATTTGAGCAAGAGTGCTGATAAAAAAAAAAACAATTGTGTTTTGTTAGTGACAGTTCAACTCATAACGTGCTTTCCGAGACACGACACATTTTGATAGAGACTAAGGCCTTTTCCTCGCTATACCTAATACCGAAACGATACCGCACTGCTTTCGTTTCCTCATTGTTCGGTGCGGTATCGTGTCGATAATGGTCAACCCGTGTGCCAAATTTCATCCACATCCGTTTAGCCGTTTTAACGTGAAAGCGTAACAAACTCGTATTTTAATATTATTACGTATGGCGCTCGGTGAGCTTTCGGTGCCGAGTATAACGAACATGCAGTAAAACACATTCGTGACGTCACGCGGTACTAAAACGAACCCGCCCCGCTCCCGCGTATGCCGAGCAATCAGAAAACGCTCATTTATTGTTACCGAGCATACCGATCCCACACCGCTGACGTACTGACCAGTGAGGAAAGGGAAAACAAAAAACTTAAAAAAATCACAAAGCCAAACCCACAGGCAGCAACGGTAATACATGGTAGATCATCTGCCTAGCCTTTTCCCAACTATGTTGGGGTCGGCTTCCAGTCTAACCGGATGCAGCAAAATACCAGTATTTTACATGGAGCGACTGCCTATCTGACCTCCACAACCCAGTAACTGGGTAATACGATACCCCTTGGTAAGACTGGTTGTCAGACTTTCGGGCTGCTGACTACCCGTAACGACAAAGATCCACAAATGACAGCCGGGACCAACGGCTTAACGTGCTTGAGTCTCGGTATGTAAAGATGGTCACCCATCCACGGACCAACCCCGGCAAGTGAAGCTTAACCTGATGGATCGACCCGTGCGGCTGTTATTACTTAGCCACGAACGAATACATGGTATATACCACCTGTTTTTCACCTTACTACCATAATCTGTAACAAAATTATTCAACGAACACCGTATTATGCTAATCAGGTATGTCCCAGCTGGAGGTTAATCAAAATGCTCTGGTATTTCGCCCCTCTTCATAATAAGGATTACGCTGAGGAAACACTGTATTGTTTGATTTTCTTCACGTTGTAGCCTGACGCCTGAGTTCAGTCATGTTTCGGATTTGCATACTTATTCGGTTTTAATCTGCTTTTTTTAAATTAAAGGCTGAGAATAATTGGCGATTTTACAATACCAATAAGGGCCAGTTCGCACCAAGACGCGACGTGACGCGCAGTTCTTTTTGAGACGATACAATATCGAATTTATTTACTACACAATAAGGTTCACACGCTGCGCTGCACCGCGCATCCCAGCGTACTTTGACACGTGTCAACCTTCGCACTGAAATTATATCTTTTCGTGAAGAAAATAAGTTCGATAATTGTTAAAAAGTTTGCGTAGCGTCGCGTCGCTTCACGTCGCCATCTAAGACCTTTAGCTACGGTTTCTTAGGAAAGCGTTTCAGTCATAATTATTATAACGGCTGTCATTTGACAATAATGTTAAATGACAGGTCTCAAAATGACGAGTGTCCAAATACAGAGCATTTTTTGATACTTTAGGGTGCGTTTCGAGACGAGCGGAGCTGAGCGGAGGTCTGCAGGAATCGATTAATCACAATGGTTGAAATCATCATCGCGTCTCTCGTTTCGTCAGTGATTGGACGATTTCTGCGCGTCTCTGCTCAGCTCTGGGGGTTTAAAACGGTCACTTTAGCAGAATCATAAAAATATTATGAATCAACGTAAAACGTCACAAACTGACAAGTCATAAGATGATCTGCGTGTAATTCATATTACGAAATAATTCATCTGTTTGACAGTTTTCTATGGAGATTCGTAAAATAGTCCACAAATTATGAATTGCTTTTATGTCAAATTAGAGGAATTGCTAATGACAGCTGGGATTCAGGAAATGAACTGCTTTTAGAGGAATTGCTAATGTGGCCGGTTTAGGCCCCCTGATCGTCTCCGCCTCTGTGACGCACCCTTAGGTGTCAAAAACCGCTCTGTATGTGGACAGCCGTAATTGTGTGACCCGTCACCGCTTTCTAAAGACACGGTTTTCCACATAGAGTTTGCAATTTACCGGCGAATGACGTCCCTGAAACGTCATTTATAATAATAAGTTGGTGTGTTTCCCTAGCCGTTGGTCCCGGCTGTCATTCGTGGATCTTTGACAGTCGTCACGGGTCGTCAGAAGCCTGAAAGTCTGACAACTAGGATTAAATAGTTTAGTCGATACCCATTAACTGTGATGTGGAGGTCAGATAGGCAGTCGCTCTATGTAAAATACTGGTATTCAGCTGCATCCGGTTAGACTGGAGGTCGACCTCAACATGGTTGAGAGAGGCTAGGCAGATGATGAACATACCGGTATTTCTGAAGATGTTTTCTATCCTAACCTAACCTAACCTTAAGTAGGTAGTATCCGTATCAAATCGCGGACACTGTCGAACACAAGAACAGTCCCCAAATAAACTAAATCATAAACCAAATAGAGCGAATCAAATAATAATAAAAAAAAAAACAATTACCTTAAGTAGTTACGTTTGTTCTGATTTCTGATTATTCTTAACTGAAATTCAATTCAAATAATCGTAAAGGTCAATAAAGCCTCTGTTAAATGTAAGGAGTCCGATAGAAATAATAAAGTTTTATTACAAGTAATATTTATTTTTGCAAAAATGACTCCTCCACCTCCATCTTTACGTCCAACCTTGTTGGCTTTTTGTTTGATTAAATTATGTTATTATCTGTTCTGTTCAGTTAAAGTAACGGCTGTACTCTAGTTAATTGGAGTTGTTTTGCAAAAATAAAGCTTTAAATCATTTTTACATGGTAAAAAGATTCAGTGGGTGGGTAGTCGTGAAATAAATAATACTTTTGATTTTTGAATGATCATTTTTAGGGTTCCGTAGTCAACAAAGAACCTTTATAGTTTCGCCATGTCCGTCTGTCCGCGGTTTAGCTCAGAGACGGTTGGTACTAGAAAGCTGTAATTTGGTATGGGTATACATATAAACAACGGCAACAAAGTGGTATAAAATAAACCGTAAAAAAGATTTTTTTTTAGGGTATCTCCCCTACACGTAAGGTGGGGATGTTTTTTATTTTCTCGTCAATCCCATGGTGTGGGGTATCGTTGGAAAGGTCGTTTAAAATAATGTGAGTTTGTTACAACCATTTTTGGTTTCATGGATCCGTTTGCGGAATATTAAGCTTTAAAGTGCTAATTTTTGTTAGAGCCAGGTGCCCTGCCAGCTAAATGGTTGGGTTTGATTATGTGAAAAAATTCACGGCAGTAGTATATATAACGAAATTAAAAGAAAAACTATCACCGCTACGTAGGCTCCACAAGTTACCGAGTAATAATCGACCAACTTAAATTTGCAGTTGTTAAAACATGTTCTCCCATACATTCTGTATCGGAAAATTTTTCAACTACAATGTTAAGTTTGTTTTATAAATTCATCCCAACTACAGGAACCCCTTCATTGTGCATGGTACGACATGAACTTGGCCGGTTTTTCATATTGGTTTCAAAATAACATCCGCATAAATTACATAATATTAAAAGCTGTGGATAAAAAAATAAAAGTAAAGTATTAGGGAGTGCCTCCGCTGCCGGCGCCGGCTCCCAAAAATAACGCCATTGGGAACTGGCAGTGACATTACTGCCGGCAGCCGATGTTTTTAATTTCCCATAATGGACACCCGCGGCGCGGCGTTTATGGAAACTCTTCCAGTATTCAGAACCCCAACTAACTAACCCTAACTAATATATATTTTTTCTGTACATTCTAGTCGTTTTTGACACTCGCCGGCCGCTGCTGCGGCACCGCTCGCTTCACTCGCTCGGCTCGTGCGTAGGGGGTCACAGTTCTATTCTAACCTAACCTAACCTTTTTTTGCGATTACAAATATTTGACCTACTTAATCTAACTAGTTCGGTTCCGGGTAGTACCTATATACTTTATTACTCGAATAGGGACATTATTGATTATGGAAAAACATATTAAATGTTTTTTTAATTATGCCAAATTGACAACCAAAGTCAGAACCGGCAGCCATTTCAGCAACCGGCGCCGGCAGCGGAGGCACTTCCAAAATATTAATGTAGGAGTGTTTTATTGTGTTTTATAATTTAAAAAAATCTCCGTGGACCCGGTGGGTTGACCCATTACCGGGTCCACGGGGATATTTTTTAATTTTTAAGATTTTTTTTCCCCGTGCTCCCATGGCATTAAGGATTGTTCGCTGGATTTCTGACTTTATCGATACAAAACTAATTACAACCATGGAACCTACTTAGTATTAAATACAAATCTATAATAACAGCATAATATGTAGCTACGTCAAAAGAGATCTCATATTACCATCTTTTTCCTATGTAGTTAGTAGTAATGTGACTTGCACAGAAATAACACGATAATATTTAAAAAAAAAAAACTTGAATATACAGAAGCCCGAAAGTCTGACAACCAGTCTTGCCTAGGAGTATTGTGTTACCGAGTGACTGGGCTATAGAGGATAGATAGGCAGACGCTCTAAATAAAATACTGGTATTCAGCTGGATCCTGTTAGACTGGAAGCCGACCTCAAAATAGTTGAGAAAAGGCTAGACATTGATGACTCATAAAAAATAACTACCTACTGGGGGCCTAAACCGGCCACATTAGCAATTCCTCTAAAAGCAGTTCATTTCCTGAATCCCAACTGTCATTAGCAATTCCTCTAATTTGACATAAAAGCAATTCATAATTTGTGGACCATTTTACGAATCTCCTTATAAAACTATAGAACAGATGAATAATTTCATAATTTTAATTACACGCAGATCATATTATGAATTGTCAGTTTGTGACATTTTACGATGATTCATAATATTTTGATATTATGATTCTGCTAAATTGATCATTTAAATCCCCTGTACTAAGCCCGAAAAATAAAAAGGTTGTAATGTGCCTAAAAAACACATCGAAAATCCTTTCTTCCCAAAAATAAGAACAAAATCAGCGTCGAGTCTGACGTTCACGAATAATTGTAATCTAATCTTCACACGAGATGAACATAAATTGTGATTGGTTTGGCACTACCAATATTTTATGCTGCCGTCACCACAGATTACACAGATGTATCATACATAGCTGTAGTCCGAGCATAAATCCTACTAATATTATAAATGTGAAAGTTTGTGTGTTTGGATGTTTGTTACTCAATCACGCAAAAACGGCTGAATGGATTTGGATGAAACTTGGCAAACAGATAGTTTATAACCTGGAATAACACATAGGATACTTTTTATCCCGATATTCCCACGGGATCGAGACTTACGCGGGTGAAACCGCGGGGCGCAGCTAGTACTTTATACATACAAAAGATTCATAAGCAATTTTTTGCTAAAGTATTGATAGATATATATTTTATGATACTACGAACTCAGTATAAACTTATATCTTACTAACTGTGCCCCGCGGTTTCAACCCGCGTAAATCTCGATCCCGTGGGAAGATCAGAATAAAAAGTATCCTATGTCGAAGTATGTATGTGTTATGTGTAAAAGTAAGTAAATGTATTCTAGGCCTACCCCTGTGCCAAATTTCATCCAAATCCGTTCAGCCGTTTTAGCGTGAAAGCGTAACAAACGAGCTAATGTGGACAACCTGTACCTGTAGAATTTCTGAGAAAAACTAATGACGGTTGATACGCAATGAGTTATGAGGTATTTTTAATTACGTTATTTGATTTTCACCTACAAAGAGAAATATCAAGCATTCATAATTTAAATTAAACAATAACTTGGTTCATACCTAAATGGGAACTAATAAAAAAGTCGACTGAAATAAATAACAGCTTATGAATTACTAAGTAATTTATTAATTACCGAGAGATTATTTTCGAGACTCAAATACCTTCTGACGTTAATCCGTGTGCAATCTTTGTGCGCACTATTTTTTTAAATTTAAAATATTAAATCTATATTATTAATGAATATTAATATTATTAATCTGGTAATAATATTAATTTATTAAATTATTCTATAAATTATTTGACCTTATATAAAACGACAAGACAGCGGCAGACTTATTAGTTTAAATTTGTATCTCGCGAGTACTCTACTAAGGGATTGTAAGTTAGTCTGCAATGCTACTGTGAATGTTTTTATTGAGATTAAGTACTGGTCGTCTCTGGCATATACTTACGTCTGTGCATCCACGCTTGCAGCATATATATTTGCAGTAAGCATCAAGGTTGTTTACATAAGTCACAGTATTCTGTGACTTATGTAAACAACTTTAAAGTTTATAATGGTACGGAACCCTTCGTGCACGAGTCCGACTCGCACTTTGCCAGTTTTTTTTTCATATGTAACCACTTTCTTATGTAATAAAGATATAAACAGCTTATTAGGGAAAGTTATGAGCCCTGAGAGGTAGAGGCACTGAGAAGTTTCCGTAAGTCTTTTTCGGGTGACCACTGAAAATCAGCGCTGTGCTGTGGGTCCCCATAGCGCAGCATCATGCTGAGTGGAAGCCTTCTTGTCACAGTCATGACGTGCTGCTGCCGACTTTTCTTGTTTTAAGCTCGTAGTTATATTTAGCTAGATCAATTTATTGTTTTAATTTTCTGATTACTCTTATCTTTTTGTATGCACGTGATTCTGTGACGAATAAAACTATTTTTCTTTTCTATTTTTTAACAAATCCTACTAATACTATAAATGTGAAAGTTTGTGTGTTTGGATGTTTGTTACTCAATCACGCAAAAACGGCTGAATGGATTTGGATGAAATTTGGCAAACAGATATTTTATAACCTGGATTAACACAAAGGATACTTTTTATCCCGACATTTCCACGGGATCGAGACTTACGCGGGTGAAACCGCGGGGCGCAGCTAGTTAATATTTAGAATTAAATAAAAAAAATACATAGATGTATAGACCGTCTATGGTCTGTACTGTATAAAAATGTAACTTGCACACAGGTTTAAGAATTGTCTAACTTTATAAAAAAGGTATAGTAACTTTCAATGAATAATAAGGGTAGGTTTTCTTTAAAAAAGTAGCAATCACCATATAACTTGTAGTATTTTTAATAGGAAACAGGCAATCTTTCTTTTAATGTAAATAGGCACTTTGCAACTCCACTCCGAATGGTCAATTTTGATTAATTCTCTAGAATTTCTAAACGATAGTATAGATAAGCTGTTATTTTTCATAAAATTCATAGAGAGAGCTGCCCCTTTTAGATATAATTTGCATACAAGTCCCCGGACGTCTAAAAATATTCCAATTTGAACCGTATTTAAGGGCTTCAGTCGGATAATTCGTTATATCCGCCCAAGTATTGCAGACGTCGTGATATCCGTCTTTATGAGCGTCGTCTACGGATGGACGGACTGATTTGTTTGTGACTGACTTACGGATGCGATAGGCGTAACCGCCTATCGCATCCGTATAAATATTTCATATGTATATATAAAATATTTAAAGCTTAATATTTTATATATACTACTGCCGTGAATTTTTTCACATATCCAAACCCAACCATTTAGCTGGCAGGGGGGGGCTCTAACAAAAATTAGCACTTTAAAGCTTAATATTCCGCAAACGAATCCCTGAATCCAGAAAATGGTTTTCACAAATTCATAATTAAGCGACCTTTCCAACGATACCCCACACCATGGGATTGACGAGAAAAAACAACCATCCCCACTTTACGTGTAGGGGAGGTAGGTACCCAACAAAAATATTTTTTACAATTTTTTTTTACCAGTTTGTCGGCGTGATTTATATATATAGTACATACCAAATTACAGCTTTCTAGTATCAACAGTCTCTGAGCTAAGCCGCGGACAGAGGGACGGACAGACTGACAGACAGACGTCCGTCTGTCTGTCGGCGAAACTATAAGGTATGGCGGAACTATAAGGGCTCCTTGTTGACTACGGAACCCTAAAAGTGGAGTAAAAAATACAATATTCTAACTTGACTAAAACTATTAACAAACTAAAATAATGGCGTTGAAATATTCCTCGGGTAGGTATCTGTCCAAAAAAAACTTTTTAGGAAATCATAAATGAACAAAATATTACATAAAGGTATTTTTACTATAAAAGCTAAAGTTATAGAGTTAAGATATGATAAATATATATTGTTTTTTTTTTAATTATAAAATTTATTTCAATAAAATTATAAACAATTCCTATCAATGAAGGTAAAGAAACAAACAAAGTTTAAACCAGCTTGTCTGTGTCTGTTCAATTAAAAACTTTTTCAAGTCAAAGTGTCGACTACCCTAACATTACCAAGTCCCGTCATTCTACTCAACAATGTGTCCATTGACCTTCACTTGTAGTCTGGCTCATTGCCAAGCGTCGCTATCACAATAGGGAATATGAATGTTTTTTTTTTAAATATTTTTATTCTATAGTTTACATGGCCAAATCATAAAAAATCTGCCTAGCCTTTTCCCAACTATGTTGGGGTCGGCATCCAGTCTAACCAGATGCAGCTGAATACCAGTATTGGCAAAATCATAGTACATGGCCAAATCATAGTAAACAAAATTTCGACGCGAAAAGCAATATAAAGTACTTAAAAAAAAGTAAAAATAGCCAACCGACCAGGGCTATAGTCCCTCCATTTGGCGCTTGGTGTGGTGACGTCACAGTCTATGACAACAACAAACAAGTGTCAAGTCAATGTCAAACACTCCTACAAAACACATTGACATTTTGATTGTTACGTCACATTTACTCTGAGCAATAGCGTCGCTTTTCAAGTATTTGAATTTCCCACAGTTTTAAACGAGAGAACGAGAATTTCATTTATGGCTCTTAAAAAAAAAAAAACTCATTCAAAATGAAATTTTATTCAAAAATATTGATGGAGGCATAATTCTGAAGTAATATAGTTTATTAAAAAAAAATACTTGACCCATAGTTCAATCACATGCATATTTCCTATTGTTCCTAACTAAAGGTTAGTAAAGTCTTAGGCGTGTAATGTTTGTTTCTGTATCATCTTCCCTTTGAAGGTTCAGACGTTCGTTATTGACGTTTTATTTTATCTTGTGGAAGTTGATTTTAATATCAGAGCTTAGGATTTTTCTTTCTGGAACTTTGTCTTTGTTTATTATTAGATGGTTGAAGGACGCGTTTATTGAGTTTTCTGATAAATATTATCATGTAACTTAAAAAAAAAAACTATCAGTTGATGCTAACGAAATGGTTAATTATTTCTTTAAAGAAATAAAAGCTAATCAGTATTGAGTGTTTTAGAAACTTGTCTGTTTGTTCAAACCTGTGTAGAATTTGTTCGATTTGTACGCTTCATAAATTAATTATTTATTATTTAATACTTTAAGCACACAAATGTACATAGGTGGACTTAATGCCACAGACATTTTCTACCAGTCAACCTTTGGGTGAAGCAGAGACAAACAGTGGTAGGTGCAATAGCAAAATTTTATTGTGGAATAAATATTATTTAAATACGTAAACCTATTAAAACTATATAAACATTATAATAAACCTAAATATATATAAATATAAGAACAAATAAATACTAAGTTAATTGAGTAAGGATACAGTAAGATTCCCTTAAAACTCTTTCAAAATAACATACTTTTGTGAAATTATTTGCAGATACGATTTTGAAAACATTAGAAGGCGGGGGTACATGTTTCACTTTTTGTTATTTCTTACCTTTTATCGTGAACTTTTACATTTCTTTCACTGCCAGTTTATAAAGTGTCATGTCTCATCCTATTAATTAAAATACTCCTTCAAATCCTGACAGAACCATCCATTTTACATCACCCATCTTAGATTTACCAACGGGCACTCCACTGTCTATCATAAATTAATGTATTCAAATTCATTTCCATTTAAGAGAGCCGATACATTCCGCTTTAAAAATGTATAGAAAACGGATAGGATTGAATATTTTTAGGGTTCACGATTGAGTCCTTTGGGGGTCGTCAGAAATACAAGGTTAGGGACAAAAGGGAGCAGTTTTTGTATCCTTAAAAGTGTCAGCTACTTATGTTTGCGCTGTTAATTAGTTTCAACTCCTTGTTAAATATAAAGTTTATTGGACCAGTGTTTGTTGTAATTTAAAGTTGTCACTCAGGCACAAAGTGTTCTAAAAAATAACCTTCACAAAATTGAGATCAACAAAATATTCAACGAATAGCATTTGCATCTACTTTATAATTCAAGAGCCATTTGAACATTATTTGAAAAACTTTCCCAGTAATGTTATCAGTTGTTGTCCCAGTATCACGTTATTTCAGAAAACAATTTTTATTTTAATAAATTAGGTACAAAATCTTGCTAACTAGGAGATTCTTTTTGGAAATATAAAATTACGAACCTCTTTAACTCGCAGATGTCACCAAAAAGTAAAAAAAAAAAATTCTATTAAGTTCTTGGATGATTTTTTTTGTGATCATCGCAATCGTATTGCAATCAATCTATTCTATCTAGTTTACGCAAGAACTGAATATTTAAAACATAATCAAGATATCAAATTCACTTTAGTAAATTTTACAATAGTTAGCCTAAAATAATATTGGACCAGAGTTTAATCGTTCCCAGTCTGACTTTAGGCCTCCAATCTAAGTTACTGAGACTAAAATAGTAATTAAACTGCCTCTAAAGGCGCCGCTCTACAGTGACCCACGGCTAAGCTACGCACGTGTAGTACTTAGCTTTGCTTTATTTGGAAACTAGCTTCCACCCGCGGCTTCGCCCGCGCGGTTGTTTGATAAAAAGTAGCCTATGGCCTTCCCCAGGGTGCCATCTACCTCCTTGCCAAATCTTGTCGAAATCCGTTCATTGGTTTAGGCGTGAAATGGTAACATACAGACAGACAGACAGACTTACTTTCGTATTTATAATAATTATTATATTACTAGCTGATGCCCGCGTGGATGTCGGTTATTACATACTAAAACATTACTCGAGAACCACTCATCCATCGGTGAAAACAGCATGAAAATCGGTGCAGTAGTTTTTGAGTTTATCGCGTACAGGACGACAGACAGACGCGGCGGAGGACTTTGTTTTATAATATGTAAGGATTAGTATGGAAGTATGGATGTAGGTGGGATCGCCTACTGCGACACACGGCCACGCTTCGCTCGAATGCGGTGTCTGGAAAACAAATGAACCGCGCAGCTGACATGGCAAACCTTCCGTGCACATCCTATGTACACTATGTACAGTGCTCCAAGGATCTTTTGGGGCTCAAATGACATTAACAGGGAGGCGCTGCTGTTGGTAAACATTTGTGTAATGTATTGAAAACACAAAATGGCGGCATTAAACTCGCAACAATCGCAAATAGCGATGAAAAAAAAAAATGGTTTCTTTTATACTGGTTCTCGAGACATGTCGATTAAACTTAACTTAGAGAGTTTGTAATCGACGTCATCGACGACTTATCTACATTGCTTAAAACTGATTCTCAAGGCATAACGTTTTATTACAAGCACGAGAACGAAACGTCAAAACGGACATCTTAGATTGTCGCGAGTTTAGTTCTGATTTTGGCCACACGCCAAAAGATCTTTGTTAGTAAAGCTTTAGCAGTGGACGTTCGACTTAATACTATAGGAAAATGGATTAACCACAAAGCTACGTTAATTTCATAGTATTTTGTAAGTAAAGTTTACGATGGTTTCAAAGTAAATTTATTAGCGGGAAGCTAAGACAGAATATGTCTTTTAACGATAGGACATTAAAAGTATATTCGCGTGTAGTAGATAATTATTTTTATTTTTCGTCTGTTTTTTTGACATAATTTAGGCCTGTTTAGGGTTTCGTACCTAAAGGGAGCCAACGGAACCCTATTACTAAGGCACAAAACTGCTTCAAGCTCAGCAGTCCGTTCGCTTTCCGTCTGTCTCAGGGCTGCATCTTTTGAACCGTAATAGATAGACACTTGAAATTTTATTAGAGTGGGTACTACGATGGCTGTAATAACAGCAAATAATAAATATATGGGTCAATATCAACAAAGTGCATTTTTCTTCAATTTTGGTGGCGAAATTTTTTCTTCTTTTTTCGTGAAAAATAAGGAACTGGTATAAGAGTAGAAAGTCCAAGCTAGAAGGATCTTCAAGAGGTCTGAGAATATCTCGATGATTTTTTCTTAAATTTTCTGAGGAGCTCGTGGCTAAGTAATAACAGCCGCACGGGTCGATCCATCAGGTTAAGCTACGCTTGCCGGGGTTGGTCCGTGGATGGGTGACCATATTTACATACCGAGACTCCTCCGTGCCTCGGAAAGCACGTTAAGCCGTTGGTCCCGGCTGTCATTTGTGGATCTTTGACAGTCGTTACGGGTTGTCAGAAGCCCGAAAGTCTGACAGCCAGTCTTACCAAGGGGTATCGTATTACCCAGTTACTGGGTTGTGGAGGTCAGATAGGCAGTCGCTCCATGTAAAATACTGGTATTCAGGTGCATCCGGTTAGACTGGAAGCCGACCCCAACATAGTTGGGAAAAGGCTAGGCAGATGATTCTCAACGTGGACACGTATAATTTGCCGCCGGGATATTCACCCATATGTAAAGTCTGTTTTTTAATCTCGTAGACTAATTTGACATTTCAAGTGATTGTTGTTTGTTTTTTCAATTTGGAGTTTGACATTTGCACCTGTCAAATTAGTCTACGAGATTAAAAAACAGACTTTAGACTTCCTCTCTCCTTAAACATCGTCATTAAATATAGCTCTTTCCTCCTATTTCATGTTTATTATTGTATATATATATATATTTATATAGATAAGTATATGCTTTATGAATGTATGTATTTATTGTATATTATTATGTAAATGGTACACCACTGACTACCTGCAGTATTATCTGTCCTTCTCGCTTGAATCCATCCAAAGGTTGTCTGTAAAAGATCGCTTTTAGCGATAAGACCGCCCATTGTGTCACCCTATGTTAAATTTCTACATTTATATCTGTACTTTTTATGGTGTACATAATAAAGAGCATTCTATCTATCTATCTATCCTTAGTGTCTAATATTGTACGGTGGTACAGAACTCTTCGTGTGCGCGTCCAACTCACAGTTGGCCACTTTTTCCGTTTTCTGGTAGGTATGTAGGGTTTATAAAAGTATCAACCAAGTTTAATTTATAAGGTTTAAGAAAGCATTCCGGTTGACTGCCCATTTGTTCGATTGATGCTCAAGCAAGCTCTGAATTTGTAAAGATTTGAATTTAAAGACCGTTCTCTATAGCCATTATGTTAGCTCCGTTGATACCATTGCTTGTCAAACTTAGTTTCAATACGAATAGAGTTCAAAATGGCGACTGGCAAAGAGTGCTACCAACCGTGTCACGGGTCAAGTTATAATGAACGCACTGTAGATGACTTATGAAATTGTCACAACTTATTTATCATATTTGAGATTCAAATCTGGAACGTTGTTTCTATTAAGTGTCTAGCTTCTCAATAACCTTCCCCACATATACGTAGAGCTTCCAGGAAGCCTTGACCTTTTTCAAGCCTTATGTCCATAAGCGACTCATATCTTGTATAAACGCATGATATATCTTGCGAATATTCTTTTCACTTCGGTTTATACCAGAAAAATGATCCCAAATAACTCACGTCGTAAGAAATGAGGTTTACATAAATATACCAACCGTCCCTGGCGTATATTTTGAAACCGTTTCTTTGCCTGCCGTTTAATTGCCTGATTACCTTTGCTGGTCTTACATGGTATTTCTCTCTGTATAATTAGAGTTTAATAATATTGATAATAAGCCTTTGTAACAGGCCTCCTTCTAGTGAAAGGGAGTGGGACGTAATCCATCACGCGGGCCCAGTGTGGGTTGGTAGATGTCACATGTCTTAGATTTTTGGAACGAGTTCTTTAACGCGGCTTGCAAACTGGTAGATATCGTCGAACATTTGAATTTTTTTCGTCTTGGGTCGCCAAGCCGATGGTGGTGGGGTCAAATGAAAATAAAAGGCGACGGCTGCGGAAATTATAATTTTTTCGTCATTCGTCACCATGGGTGTCATTTTCACAGTTTTCGAGGGTATTAAAGCCGATAGTGAGATTAAAATGTAAATCCAAGATCCGGCTGCGAAAATCTTTTGTTTGAAATCATACATAAGAAGAAAATTCGTTCCTGACGCTCCCCCCCCCCTCACTACACACTTTTTTTTTGGTTGTAGGACTTGCCGGTTTCCTCACGATGTTTTCCTTCACCGTTTTGAGAGCAGTGGTGATGAATTATTTACACAAAGTGAAGTGTCAGGGTGTGAACCTACGACCCACAATTCGTAAGTCGCACCCGTCACCACTGGGCCACCACTGCTCTTAGGTCGGCTGGAGCAGGAGTGAACCACTTAAACTATACAACAGACTGCGCAAAGCATTGTTGTCCTCCACTTTTGATTACGTCACGTTCATTTTAACACATAAAGCCTCCTATTTCATCTGCAGACTCATATTATAACAGATATTAACGTGAAATATGTACGGAGTATGGTGTTTATATGATGCCTTTATTACACGCCATAAAAATATTAATGGCGAACTTTATTAAAGGAACAGCCTTGGAATTAAGCGTTAATTAAGTATTTAATTAATGGTCATTTACGGAGAAGTTGGTAATGAGATAATGAAGCTAGTAATAGTATCTAAATGGTATGGAGGTCATACATTGGTATGGTAATTTGTAAACGTATTTTTACTTAAATTTTAGCTTTCCGTGGTGGCCGTGTATTTACTATCGAATAAACATGTTTTTTTTTTTAAAGAAAAGAAAGGGGACACCCACATGAAATACAAGCATTACAAAAAGGGAAATTTAAAACTACGAAAAAAAAAGAAAAGGAAAATCTGTCTGGACTTGACTGGACTATCTGGTTTCCACGAGAATTCAAGACAAAATGATTATGTATATGGAGATACTTTTTTCACGCTTATGAAACATAACGACACGGTTGGCGCAGTGGTTGAGCGATGAACGGCTGCGCAACGTGTCGCGGGTTCGATCTCCGCACGGGACAAATATTTGTATGATCTGCAAGTAGTTGTTCCGGGTCTGGGTGTTAGTGTATGTGAGTTTCTATGTTTGTAAACGCACCCACGATACAGGAAGAAATTCCTAGTGTGGGGCAACGTTTTTAAAAAAAAAAAGAAAAAATAAAAATAATAATATTGAATTTCGTATATATTAGGGTTGACAAAAATTGACAAAATGCTTTTCGATTCGAAACCGAACTGACGGCCTTTCATGAAAGTCCAATATTATAATATTTCTACCTAAGGCTATGGTAATGTCCTACAGACCGAATTTCGGCCATGCGTTCAATCTCAGAGAGATACTATAGTGCACAAATGTGCGCAGACACAAGTGCGCCTCTCATGATTTCTGCCTATGTAGAGTAATTTAACGGTACCAGTATAAAAACTATAGCTTGAATTGACATCAATGATAACTTTTACGTTGGTATATTTTTCATGAAAATAACTAAGCAAGGTGAACATAAAGGATATTATTAAGCATAAGCATAATAAGCATAATCAGCCTATAATGTTCCCACTACTGAGACACAGGCCTCCTCTCTGCGAGAGGGAGCGGGCCGTAATCTCCCACGCGGGCCCAGTGCGGGTTGGTAGATGTCACATGTCTTCGAATAGGATATTATTACTAAATGATATTTTATTCCTTGAAAATTAAAATTACTATACACAATATTTATATAATAACACTAAGTACTAAGTATTTACATAAAAAAACTAAAAGGACTAACTAAATAAATATAAAAACAAAGGGTCCTTTAGGCTTAAACCGTTTTTGTTTGAAAAACACAAAACCTATAGTAACTTAAAGGATATTAATCTTCTATGAAATACAACTGAAATGCGGTTCATTCGTAAGCAAATCACTTGAGAACGGGTGGACCGATTTGGCATTTTTTTTTTGTTTTGATATGTCCGAATTAGATTTATAAGGAAAGATTTTCTGAAAAAAAATCAAAATCGGGAAATATTGATAGTTATTTCATTTAAGGGTTGAAAAAAAACATTGTTTTAACTCAAGACGACAGAACTACGTCTGTCGGGTAAGCTTGTTATAAATAATAACGTTCTTCACTCTATGATATGCAGTGACTCATTCCTATTGATTTCGTAGAAGTCTTACCAAAGGAAAAAAACAAACATCGCACTGGACAATTACCGGTAACAGTGTAGGTATTATATGTGCATATAGCGAGTAGATAGCCTTAGTACGTGAGTGGTGTTTGTTTACAGGAACACGGAGGAAAAATTACAGAAGTTCTACTATTGATCATCGTTGGTCTAGTCGTCTGCTGAGCATAAGGTTCCATTTCGATTCCCAACTCCGGCAGTTTTTATTGCGTTTTTTCATTAAAGTTTTTGCCTGGATTTGTACCTGACGATGTTGATGGTAATAGGCTCGCCCTCTATTACATAATACTTGTACATAACTGGTGAAATGTGGGTGTACTGTAAGAAAGAAATAAAATAGGTTTATTTGCCACAGAAACATTTGCATACAAAAAGATAGCAGTATTCAATCAGTAAAATGATCTTAAGTAGAAACAGGAGTACTTATAAAAATAATAGTCGGCAGCTGCACGTCATGCTAGCAAGCTGTGCTATGGGGACCCACAGCACAGCTATGGGGGACCCACAGCACAGCTATGGGGGACCCACAGCACAGCTCTCATTTTCAGTGGTCACCCGAAAAAGACGTAATGACTGGAAAGACGTACTGGGTTATGTAGAGGTGTACCTACGTAGAAATCACGCGTGACGTTATGTTCTGTGCTCAGGTGTAGAGCTTGTGATCACTAGACCAACAAGTCAGTTACATTGTGCATTTAACTGTAGCCATAATCCTAACTAATATTATAAATACGTTAGTGAGTTTGTTTGTTACGCTTTCACGCTAAAAGGGCTGAATGGATTTGGATGAAATTTGGCACATAGGTAGACCATAACCTGGATAATTTTTATCCCTATATTCCAACGGGATCGAAAACTTACGCCGTGTAACCGCGGGGCGCAGCTGGTGTTTTGTGTTAGACCTTCTGCATATTTTTATTCCATGTTGTGTTGAAGAGCCGTCGAGTGGGTCAGAGATCAAGGCCCATTTGCATGATCGGATTAGACAGACCGCCCATCGCAGATTCGTTCTACATACACCGTAGTCCAACCTATACTAGTCTAAGAGGATTGTTCAGTTTTGCACGTCTAAAACAATCATAGAATCAGGAAAGAATAACATTTATTTAGACACATTTCGTTAACAACAATAGTGTGTGCCCGACGGGTGCGCCAAAAAGGTCCATTTCAGCATTAATTAATAACAGCCGCACCGGTTCGTTCCATCAGGTTAAGCTATGCTTGCCGGGGTTGGTTGGTGGATGGGTGACCATCTTTACATACCGAGACTCCTCCATGCCTCGGAAAGCACGTTCAGCCCTTGGTCCCGGCTATCATTCGTGGATCTTTGACAGCCGTTCGTCAGAAGTCCGAAAGTCTGACAACCAGTCTTACCAAGGGGTATCGTATTACCCAGTTACTGGATTGTGGAGGTCAGATAAGCAGTCGCTCCATGTAAAATACTGGTATTCAGCTGCATCTGGTTAGACTGGAAGCCGACCCCAACATGGTTGGGAAAAGGCTAGGCAGATTGATTTTGTGCGCTGTCTGACCTCTGTGGTTGGTTTTCTAATGAACCTCGTTTTCAAATCATAATTTTAAACAAAATACATTCTGACACTGACCTGCAAATTCCGAAAAACGTCAGAACATTTGAATTTCGCGGGCTACCTTAGCACATCCTCCATAAATAATCTCTGATGTGAGGTAAATTGTAGTATGAAGAAACATGGACTTATACGAATAAACAAAAATTCACGCCATTTTTCTATGGGTGTAGGCACCAAAAATGTGTGCGAGGACTACGATAAGTGCCTGCATATTTCCGAACAGTCTGGTTGAAAAGTAATGAATTGAGAGACGTCTGAAATCTAAGCATGATATCCATATTTTACGTACGTTTTGTCTAGCTGCAGTTAACTTAGGGAGCTCCCCGATCGATTCTGTATAAATCTCGCCGTGAAACTAAAGCCACGTTTCCACTTGGCAACAATTGACGCGCAACATGTTGCACATCAAGTTGCCCAACATGTTGAAAGTCAGCGCGGAACTTTTGTTGAACAACCTTGTCTGTCTACGCATCTAACAAACAACAAGCCACGCGTCATGTTGCGCGCCAGCTGGCAATGTCGCGCGCTGTTGTGCAGCGTTGCCGTACATGTTGAGCGTCACGTGTCGCGCGCCAAATGTTGCCTAGTGGAAAAGCGGCTTAAGGGTCAGTTCACACCGAGACGCGACGCGACGCGCACTTTTTTATGATCGGATACAATATCGAATTTATTTACTACACAATAAGGTACACGCGCTGCGCAACACCGCGCATCTCAGCGTACTTTGACACGTGTCAACGCTCGCACTGAAATTATACCTTTTCGTGAAGAAAATAAGTTCGATAATTGTTAAAAAGTGTTCGCAGCGTCGCGTCGCTTCACGTCGCGGTCTAAACTGACCCTTAGGTGAAGTGACCTTGAAGTGGGCTGTCAATCCCAAGCATCAGTGGTATTCTACGAAAATCTCGCCGTGAAAAGTTAGGTGAAGTGAGCACTCTGTGAGGTGAAGTGAGTTTGATTACTTCAAACTCACTTCTTCACCTAAGTTTTCACAGTGAGATTTTTACAGAATCGACGGGCAATTACAGAATCGAAAGGAATTGCCGTTTTATGCCCAGGGGGCCTATAACGGCCACATTAGCAATTCCTCTTAAAGCAATTCATTTCCTGAATTCCCAGCTCTCATTAGCAATTCCTCTAATTTAACACAAAAGCAATTCATAATTTTGTGGACCATTTTAAGAATCTCCATAGATTACTGTCAAACAGATGAATTCTTTCGTAATATGAATTACACGCAGATCATATTATGAATTGTCAGTTTGTGACATTTTACGATGATTCATAATATTTTTATATTATGATTCCGCTAAAGTGACCGTTTTAAGCCCCCTGGTCCTGGTAATGCTCTTTGACCGAGTGGCGATTCTTCTACGTAAAACACTTACGAAGGCAATACCTTTCATTTCGACAACATTCATTGCGTTATTTACGTTGTTGAGCTGTCGATGTTTTCAAACATATGAAGCAATTTCCTTCAAAATCTTTCGAGTTGTGATAGAAAGGGATAACGCTGGACTAAAATTGACTACATGCAGTGAGCATCCTTCATTGCGTTATATGTAGAACAAATCTTTGCCTTACTTTAGGGGCTTAAAACAGTCTGGCAAAATCATAATACGAAAATATTATGAATCATCGTAAAATTTCACAAACTGACAATTCATAATATGATCTACATGCGATTCATATTACATAGTTGATAAGTTAGATAGTTATTAGATAGTTGACGACACGGTTGGCGCAGTGGCTGAGCGATGGACTGCTGGGCAACGTGCCGTGGGTTCGATTCCCGCACGTAACAAATATTTGTATGATCTGCAAGTAGTTGTTCCGGGTCTGGGTGTTAGTGTATGTGAGTTTCTATGTTTGTAAACGCACCCACGATACAGGAAGAAATTCCTAGTGTGGGGCAACGTTTTTAAAAAAAAAAAGAAAAAAAAAAGAAAAGATTGTTACTAATGTTTTGACTCATATTACTTGTGAATTAAATATAAATAAATAAATAAATATTAAGAAATAATTCATCTGTTTGACAGTTTTATATGAAGATACGTAAAATAGTCCACATAATATGAATTGCTTTTGTGTCAAATTAGAGGAATTGCTAATGTGGCAGGTTTAGGCTTGTAACTACAAGATTATATTTTTATATTAAGTTCTGTACCAGATATATTATATATATACATATATCCACCCAGTTCATGCTTGTTCGAGTTTTAATATAGCAGGTATAATTCCGTAAAGCTATAAGAGGTAACCGAGTGAACTAGAGCGTATGAATTCTTACTAGGAGGGCAGCGAAGTTATGTATGATTGGTTGTTTGTTTTACTTTCTAGCTAACTGTCTATCTCTTTCACACTCTTAGGCCGCTTGTACATGCTAAGAAAAGTCGCCGGGCCTATGCAAGAATTCGTGTCGTTTCTAGACACGAACTGTGGGCTTAAAACGGTCACTTTAGCAGTGTAATTCATATTACGAAATAATTCATCTGTTGGACAGTTTTCTATGGAGATTCGTAAAATGGTCCACAAATTATGAATTGCTTTTATGTCAAATTAGAGGATTTGCTAATCACAGCTGGGATTCATGAACTGATTTTAGAGGAATTGCTAATGTGGCTGGTTTAGGACCCCTGTACACTGCTTCGGCGCTGACCAAGAAAAAAAATATCTTGTCGGTCCGACGTGCGAAGTTGCTACGGTGCGGAAGGAGCCGGGGGTTTTCGTGCCTAGATCCGACAAAATTCTTGTCGTGTACATGATGAATTGGTCCTATCTGCAGCAGACACGGTGAAGTTTCTTATGGTGTAAAAGCGGCCATAGTGTGTTCATTAACGTTTCATCAACTGCCTAGCCTTTTCCTAACTTGGGGTCGACTACCAGTCTAACTGGATGTAGCTGAATACCAGTATTAGTAGATACATTGAGGGGCTGCCCATCTGACGTCCGCAACCCAGTTACTGGGTAACACGATACCCTTTGGTCAGACTGGTTGTCAAACTTTTGGACTTCTGACTACCGTAACGTCTGTGAGGAGGTTCCTGTCTCTGGAGCCCTAACCACCGGTAGCTTGGACCCTGCTCCCGACACCGGAGGGCCACTATTTTTTATATTCTAAAATGTTTTTATATCTTTTGTAGTAAATTCGCTTTTAATGGTATGAATGACGTCACGACGTCGCTAATATGACGAAGTATTCCTATATTATCGTGTAGATGCTTTTTACGACTGATATTACAATCATGTCCTTCACATTCTCAGCCTTGGACCATATGAGACGGTCAGCAATAAAATAAAAGTACCTAACCCATTTTTTTTTGGCAAAATTCTTAACTGGAACGTGTGAAAATAATCTGATTATTTTCACTTGTCGTTTTTCGATTTCAATTGCTGAGCATACAGCACAGGTAATTTGATTAGTAACTCTAAGGTCGAACATAGTTTTCAATATTTTTTTAATAATTTAGCGTGTGCTAGGTGACGAGATCCCTTCTTTTCGCATTATATTTTTTCCTAATATTCGTTGGCATAACTATTTTGGTATTATTTTTTTGGTGTAATAATTCTTTGCTATAAATGTTTTTGGCATAGGTACAGTTTATGTTGACATAATTATTTTGTTGGATAATTTCTTTTGGCATAATTTTAATTCGCATAATATTACTACCCGGAACCCAACTAGTTGGATTAGGTTAAATATTTTTACTCGCAAAAGTAGGTTAGATTAGGTTAGAATTGTGACTCTCTACGACCAAAAACGACTAGAATATATAGAAATTTGCTTTAGTTAGGGTTAGTTAGTTGGGGTTCTGAATACTGGAAGCAAGGGTTTCCATAAACGCCGCGCCACCGCGGTGTTCATTATTAATGTAATTATGCGTAAATAAAAAAATATATGTATTTATGCTGTTGAATGTTTTATGCTTAAATACATTATTAAGATTAGAAAAAAATATGCTTAAAATAATAATGCGTAAGCTGTTATGCGTAAATATAGTTCGGATAAATAAAAGTATGCCATGTTGTTTGTGTTTGTTAAAATTTTATGAAAATGGACCTACGGCAAATAATTTAATTTTATGTTTTTTATTTCGTAATGTTAATTACTTTGCATTCTATTGTATATCTAAGCTAAGTTCTACTAACTGTACAGACAGCTGTGTTGCTGGGGAGATTGTTGTGCCACTTCGTCTTCTCAGCTAAAACGTTTTGGGGGACTGTCAGTAATTTTGACGTTCAAAAAGTGCTGATTCTTAGCCTAGTTTGAACAAATGACTTTTGACTTTATGAAGGTATTCGATTCTAAAGTTAGCTTGAAATGTATTGGTGAACATTCTTTACTGATTCAGTACCATCCATTAGGTACAGGAAAAACGTTTTTTTTCTTGTTGGGCGGATTGTCTGTTTATTCTACAAATCCCCATTGAAAATCCCCATCAATGGCGATTCGAGGACAACTAGTAGTGAAAAGGCGATCTTCTTTTCTTTTTCGTGTCGTTAGTAGACTATCCACACGCAAGCTATCATGTAATGTCATGATAATTAAAAATGATGATACGTTTAGGAATTGTGGATAGGTACTAAATCAGTCGATTGTCATAGCTGACCGTACTTTCCAAAATGCGTTTAATTAATTTTATTAGCTCCCTAGCGTTCCGATGAAAACGAAATTAATCTATAGGAACGGAAATTCGTAATGTATGTGAGCCTAGGGAATCGCGAGTATTTGAGGGTCGAATTTATTTGCGACATTAGAGCCTTGAGGCCTTAAAACCCAGCCATTTTGGGATTCTAAAAAAGGTTTTCCGGGAAGAATTTAGGGCTTAAATGTGGCCTACCCTCGTTGGTAGAGTACGAAGGCTTTTAAAACAACTTTGATGGGTGAAACAAAACCTTTTTCAGGTTGGTAATGGTTTTTTGAAGTGTTTCGACCGTAATTTGTACTTATTGTATGTGTTTGATATATTTTTAAGTTTTTTTTTTACATATTCTGGTTAATCCTGCTATAAGTACATTTTTTAAACTATCATTTTATTCGGTAGGTGTCCCGTTAAACGGGAGTGATATGAAGATTCGAATGTCACTTTTTCGGGTCGCATTGTAAAAAATATTAAAGTAATAAAATTTAAAACCCAACTACGACTAAAAAGGTATAAACAAGACACCACAGACAGACAAATTAAAAAAATCCGGAGTCACACGTGTTAGGGCATAAATCGAACAGATTACGTGTGACTCCGGATTTTTTATTTGTCTGTCTGTGGTGTCTTGTTTATACCTTTTTAGTCGTAGTTGGGTTTTAGTTTTTATTACTTTTTTTTTTTTTATTCTTTCGGTGTCATAATATTTATATTTTTGAAATGTGCTCATTAAGCCCTTTCATTTGATACCCAACATGGTACGATTAAACATTTTTTTTTTTTGTGACTGACTTTATGTACTCTGGAGGGCGCCATTTTTAATTTAATGTTACGTCACATAGCCTATAACCAGCGGACGATCAAGACGCTTCCAACGATACCTCATTTGTCAAATTGTGATGAGTCGTTTAGAAGATATGAGGGAGCAGATGAACATACATACATACATACAGGTCAAAATCATAACCCTCCTTTTTTCTTCGCCGTAGTCGGGTAAAAATACCAGTAGATTGTGCCGCGACTGTTCCGAATGATGTCGAATCTAACAAGTGTGTAGAATCGCTTATACATTAAGGAATAACTTGTGCTATTTTATCTTTCCATCAAGATAAAACATTTATTACTGTATTCAATCTATCTGATATGTAAAATCAGGTAGATCGAAAAAAGTAAAAAATTATTAGAGTTCTGGAAGATTTTTTACCACAAAATCAACCCAAATTAGGACTGAAGAAGTCCTTGAAACATTTGAAAACAAAATGGGAGCACACTTGAACAAACAAAATTCAATCCACGTTAAAAGTTTTCTATTGAGATAATTTATACAAATAGGGGCAAAAACGTTCTTTGGGCAATTTAGATCGCGTGCAATTGAGTTTAAAAAGGAACTGCCACCTAATTGGGTAAACAGGGTTAACGTAATTAGCTACGCCGCGCCGCCGCCGTGTAGGTTTTAAAATAATTAATGCAAACTAAAACATCGAAAGAACGCTTAGATCACATTTGTCTTTATAAAAAAGTGTTATTTTGTTTTCCATATTTATGTAAAATTCTATTTGTTGGTTTAATAATTAATCGCTTTTAATTTTTATAAACAATATTAGAACTCTTAACTCTTTTATTCCAAGTTTAAAACAGCGCCATCTATAGAGAGCACAAAGAACTGAACCTTTTGGAAGCTCGCTGAAAAGTAAGCACTACACGTTTTCTACACCCTCCGATAGATGGCGTTAGCTTCCCTCTCACTCAAGGAAAGCCGGACTTGAAACAGAGTTTAAAAAAAATCTAGTGCCGTTGTAAGTCGCTTTAGAAATTGTACTTATCTTTGTGTCAAAACCATACAAGTTTTGACTTGCATCAATAGAGGGCGCCGATATGGTTTTGCAATACCAACTTACATTGAATGAAATACTAATGTGGACACGATTTATTTTTTTCAAAGAAATGTACAATAGCTATTACTGTTTATAAATTAATTAAACTACGTTTAAAATATTTTATTGAGATTTTACTGTCATTTTTATACAAAGCATGCTTTGTTATCAACCATCATCAGCAGTACATTTGTACATACTATACTATAAATTACTGTATTTTTTTAAAATCTATTTTATATTATATTATGAATGCGAAAGTAACTTTGTCTGTCTGTTACTTTTTCACGCCTAAACCACTGAGCTGATAGTATGAAATTTGATAAACAAGAAGCCTGGAACCTAGAAAAGAACATAGGCTACTTTTCATCCTAAATATATTGATGATAAAATTGATGAAATAAACGCAGATGAAGACGCGAGCAACAGCTAGTAGATAATAAATTCATTGATAAAAGAAAAAAGAAAAATGCGTGTATTGGCATTGTAACAGAAAAATACACCTTAAAACTAAAAAAAACAGAAAACAATCATTACAATGCCAAAAGGGCCTCAGCTCAGCATGATGGCAGCACAAAGTGTACCACCTGACGCTGATTTTCAGCTGCAACCCACGAGGTATGCAGTGGCGTTCCTTCCATACAAGCCCGAAAGCCCGGCTTGCCTTCAAAATTAAGCCTATCAATAAAAAAAAGAAAATAACACTATATAATAATGGTGCTACCATGACATAGAAAATCCATAAATCGCTCACTTGCCAATTTTTTTTAATCGTAAAAAACCTGTCTGTTTGCCCTGATTTTGACTCCTAGGCACGCCACCGGAGGTATGTGGTGGACAACACACATACGCACACAACGCCAGGGAGGGAAAGTTTTGATCAGGGATACTCATTGCTCATTTTTAATTATTTTTACCTATTGTGGTACTTCCTGTAATCTTATTCTAGGTGCATCGTCTTCATTCATTATATAGGTACTTGATGTACTTATACAAAATACTGTAAAACATTTTGGTATTAAAATAAATTATCTTGCTATTAATATCACAGCACATTTTGTTATGTAATGAAGAGTATTATGCCTAAATAAATTAAAGAAACAATGATTATTAACGGCTTGAGTATCTGCTACGCGACGTAGCGCGTAGCTTGCGTAGCGGTGGTGGCAGCTACGCCGCAATTGCGCCGCGTAGCAAGTGCGTAGCACTTATTCGTAGCTTGATTATTTCTTGTATGATTAAATTATGTTTTATTATTACAGGTATGTATTACCGAGTGAACAATCAATAGTTATCATCCGAGGCATCATTCATCCATCATTATTATAAGTAATGATTCACAGGTAAGTGATAGCAACTATTAATTCAAAATAATATTATTATTTTATTTTAGTTGGTAAAATTGTAACGTTATTTTATCAACGTACATGATACATTATTATTATTTATTTAATGATACCGATAGCTGGTTATAAAGCGCGTTTCTTTTGTAAAAAAGTTAAAAGAAATAAATTGTTTTTTAGATTTTATAAATCTGAACAAGACTATTCCATAAAAAAAAATATTTTGATAAATATTGTACCAATATGAATTAAAATCTAAACCATTATGTCCTAAAAGTAATTATAATAATTATTATTTAACTATAATAATTACAATAAAACCAATATCATTAGTTAATAAAAACTCAAAATGCTTAAGTTAAGTCTTTTTTTTATATCAATTATTTTTCTTCAAAAGGAGACCACCCTTTAGCATAAATATCTTTGTTTCCCTAAAGCCATTTGTTAAACTTTATTTTAGTCAATTTGTAAATGAGTTATAATTCCCAACTAAAGTTACAATAGATATCGTCCTCTTCTAATTACATTTTAAAAGGCTGTCTTAGCGGCGGGTCTGAACTTGTCATTTTAGGATGGATATAAATTAATTCTAGCGAAGCGAATATCATTAATTTCTGAGGTCAACAGGGTTCTTCGTTAAAATTTCTATTCATTTATTAAAGAAAATATAAATTAGGGTCGAAAATATTTAGCTGACCTTTCTAATGAAAGTGTACATGGTACGAGTTCTATATGTTCTGACTAAACCTAGAGACTTCTTTCTCGAAATATGACCGCCCATTGTGTCACCTTATGTCAGGGATCACCAATTCGTTTTATTGGTGGTCCGTTTTTTTTAAATAATATGTCTGTCGAGGTCTGTTTGGTAGACGATTACTGGCAAAAACGATAAAAATTTTCATTATAATATTTTTTTATGAAGATACTAAAAAGGTCAGCGAGGGACGGCCCGGATCCGGGCCGCGGTTCGCTATTGGGTGGTCCCTAACCTATGTATTTATCTGTAATTTTTATGGTGTATTTAATAACGTTCTGTACGTCTGAGTACAATTCCGTAAAGAGCATATATTTATAATTCTGGATTTATTGGAAATGGTGTAACTCTCGCAAGATTTAATAGGATATAGACACGGGCTACGAAAAAAGTCGGTTCTTCTTTGATTTTTATATTTTTAATGTGTGAGTGAGGCCTCAAATTAAAGCCTTTTGAGGTCTCATTACACTCATAATAAACTTCGAAGTTTCCTATGGTAGCTTGTGCCTACGCGCCAATAATATTTATAAATACCGCGATACATTTGACCGAAACAAAAGCTATTATAAAAACAGTTGTGTACATACCCGCCACGTGTTGCACAACATGTTTGGTAACTTGTGTTCTCTAACCCCGTGGCCACGTGCTACACGCTCAAGTGACACGATATTTATGACAACGACTGTGGAGAAAACAAATAAAAAAGTTGTTTAGACTTTTAAAGCATCTCACGAGACACCGCGCTGCGACGACAAACGGGCGGAAATAGGAGACGCACGCACGTGTCGCTTGACGCAAGTCGCGTCGCTTGACGCAACTCGCGTCGCTTGTCGCATCGTTCGAGATCGTAAATGGGGGCTAAGATGTTTTTCTTGATAAATTGACATCTTGCTTCAAATGAACACGCGTGAAGACGCGTACTGCATGATAAACAATATCCTTCGGTAATTTATACAATATTGTGAACAATAAATACATATTATTTTCCGTTGGTACGTAACCTTGTAATGCCTCCTGTAATAGCAACATATGGCCGTTAGGTCGTACATAATGTTATAGAGAATGAAGATACTTAAAAAGGTGCCAAATAACATTTTCTTTAGCAAAACAATATTAGAACGAAAATAATGTGATGTCTTTAGAAATAATAAAGATTTTGCCATTCCGGTACAATAATATCGTTTTGATAAACTTTCTGTAAAAGTAATCATTGTTTCAGCAACATGTACAGTTTTGCCAAGAATTTTATCCGCTTCGGAAATCATCGTCTATCTTCGGAAACACATCGTCTATCTTCTATGATTTAAAATATTCTTAAATAGCTTGGTATTATATCGAATAATGATCATCATAGACAACTACCAATAGTAAAAAAACCTGATTACTTATAGTTTTCTAAACATAAAAAATACCTTAAAAAATTACTCCTCATTTTGTTAGCAGAAATGAACACAATTATTTTTACTTAGCCGAAACTTATTTTTGTCGCTTAATCTAAGTGACATATGACGTTAACTTAGTTTAAACATTAGTGCATAAAAGTTTTAAAACATTAGTGTTCATGGTTGTTATATAAATTAAGAAAATTTTAGTATGAAAAATACAACTTCTTGGAAATTCCCCATACAAAACGCTGATTTCATAGGTCCCCGGGGACCTAATATTAAGCATTTAATTTATATTCAATAAAATGTCAAAGTGAAATAAATATAGAGCTGTAACAACCATAGAAGTACTTACCTATTTTGTATTACCATGATTAAAGAATTATAGACGGACTACAGACATTTTAAAATTACAAAAAAAAAAAAAAAAAATTGAGTGGGAGATGACGAACTGAGACCGGAGTAAGTAGCCTGCCAGTGAGTAAACAACATACATACAAACGCACAATGATAGGTGCATTACGACAAAGCGCGGCAATAAAAAAATTTAAAGCTTTGCCTTTAAGGGTGGGAAATCATCAAATGACTTCTCCCGCTCTGGGCGGAGCGGAAGGGCGTGTCAGACTTTTACTGACTAAAACCCACCCGTGTTCCTTCAGTTGCCTGTTGCCAGGGTCCCGGTATGCCTTTCGAACATTCCCGCAACCCTGGCAGGAAAAGCTTTGCCTTGGGGGGGTTACCCTGTGGGGCAAATCAAATCAAATCAAATAATTTATTAGCATAATACATGTTAAATAAGGTGTTACAGGTGTATAAGGTACATTGTATTATAACTTAATGAGGTGTGCAAATTAATTCAATGAGTACTAATCGCAACATTGAATTTAAAGAATACATTTTAAATTGAATTACTTAAAAAATAGAAAGTCAAAAATTTTAAAAATTAAATAAAAAACACAAGTCAAATCAACATGTCAAAGTCATTACATTTGTGGTCCCATTTCAGATAAAATCAGTCATCTTTCATTTAAATAATCATTAATTGAATAGTAACATTTTGCAACTAGGAAATCGTGCAAACTTAATTTAAAATGGTTCATTTTGTGTAGGTCTGTGATACTTTTTGGCAACTTATTGTATATTTTGGGTGCCATGCCCAAAATGTTTTTATTAAATATCGCTTTTTTATGACGTCTTACGCATATTTAATTTTTGTGTCGTGTGGAACGTTCGTCCATTTCTTTTTCTACCTTGCTGTTGTCCTACATCGCACTTTTACTCCTTTTTATTTATTTTATTTTGTTATTTGCTGTATATTATGTGCCTTTTAGTCTTTGCTGAATAAATGTATTTTCTTTCTTTCTTTCTAATTTGAAAACATGAAGATTATCGAAGCGCATAGCTTTTCCGGTTTACCTGTATTGTTGCGGTAAACATTATTGCTGGGAAAATGGAATGTTGCAGTGTTGCTGTAAATATGCTAATGTTTTGTAATAAAAATAACAAATCGCAACATCAAATGTTTCTGGCAATAATGTTGCGTAATTTTTGCGATAAATATTGTGTACATTTCATTTCATTCCGTGTACATTTCATACGAATGTTTGAACACCATGTACGTTTCGACTGATATTGATTACCGCACATTTGCCATTTAACCACAAACCCCACATAAGATTGATGATGCAGTTATAATACAAGCGATGGATTAACCTATCCTAATAATGTCATACAGCTAAATATTAATAACTAGGAAGTTTTTAGTTACCTTCTCATATTAACCGTTGCTCATTAATACACTTTCCCCTTTCCTCACTTGACTGACAGGTAGGGTTGTCAAACTTTATAAGAGTTTTTTTTTAATTTAGTGTTTCACTGTTTCTACAATATTTTTTTAAAGTAATAAATCTTTGTTATGTATGCCGTGAGATAGCTATCTTTAAAATGAAACAATATCAAAGAATACCTATAATAAAGTTATTTTTCCAAATATCATACTGACCTATTTTTCTCAATTGACATTAAAGAAACTAACTTCGTAACTTATGCGCCAAAATAAAGTTGATACGATCTGTCTTTCTCGTAAATGTCATATATGTAACTGTCAGTTATTATAATGGCGAAAGTCGCTGATTTATTGAGTTTTTTTTACTTGAATCAATTTGTGAGACTATTGAAGCGTTTAAATGAAGATTAAACTTTAATGTTTTCATTTTAGAACATAGTAGATATTGACCAAGGGTAAGTTAGTTAATGGTTTATGTTTCGCGTGAAATTCTAAAGTGTCAAACCCAAACCAAAATTAATAACTACAGTTCGCGGACATCATAATTAAACCAAATCGATTCCCGTAGTGACCACAATATCAACTTAATTTACCGCTCAATCCCTATGGACGATTAATTAAACTGTACCAAACGCTTAAAATTACACCTACGGTATAAAATCGACGCATTTCACTACAGAATGCGCGCGCAACCCTAAGCACGAGCGCTTACTTCGCCGGCAGTCGCCAGCCGGGCCGCGCGCTCCCACATCGCAAGTAAACAGACCTCAAAATAAACAAAATACGAAAGCCCTGGCTGTATACACCCCGGTATAAATAAAACCTCACCCCAAAATCGAATAAAAAACGCAGCACAGCCCTACGCTTTCGCGCCATTCCGAACTGTCACTCAAGTGCATTCAAAAGGAATTGAAAGAATTCGAAGCAATAATATCGTGTTATTAGTTATTTAAAACAACGAGTGTTAAATTAATAAACAGCTCGTTTTTAACTGTGGTTCCGAGTATTGTTGTCGGTTTGAAGTTATGTGAGTATGTTAAAAAGCAGTTTGGATAAGTATAGCTTACGTAAGGACAGCGTAATGTTAAAAGTCTGTAGATGAGTCCTTTGGGATAAGCGACCATTTATCGTCCATTTTTTTGTAGCAAATATATACAATATACTGATTGCTCTATTTCAGACACTACAATGATTTTATAGTCCATTATTTTTGATATATTATTTCAGATAACACGTTCAAATTATCGTATAGTTACAATCAGATAAATATGTTATAATTTTATTGTATTATATACAAATTTGTATTCTATTACGTTACATTATCATTATACATTATGATAAATGGATAATAATTTATTACAATGTTTAATGGAATAACAATTATTATTTCAGATGCAATAAATAAAACAATCTTTTACTGATTATTCTCAACATAATGCCTTAAAAATAACGAAACTTTTCACTGCGTCAGCTGCTTCTAGGGTGGCGAATCTTCTGAAAAACAGCTGAGATATTAAAAATAGTGTATTGGAGAGTTAAAAACCTACACTTTAAAATTAAAATTAAGCATTTGCAACATTATTTTTTTTAGTCAACGAAGAACCGTTTGGTTCTTTATTTCGGTTTATTTTGCGTGTCGAAAATGACGAGAGATCTCGGCGCAGCGAATGGGTAGCAGTTTCCTTCTCTTCTTTTTTAAGAACCATGTAATTTCTCGCTCTAGAGGAAAATGTCGTGAGAAAAGTTTTGAGTATGAATGTGGATGGCTTTAAGAGTAGAGAAAGACCAATGACCAAAGAACCGATGGATGGACTGTGTGAAAGATAAAAGTGGCTGAAAAGGGGGTGACTACCGAGATGACGACTAATGGATAAGTATGGAAGAATAAGACATGTTTTGCGCTGATCTTATATTGGAATACGGCAGGAAAATGATAATGATGTAATCTCTCTCTTCTCGTTATCACCTTAAGATATACAGGGTGTAAAAAGACCCATCTCATAGACGATAACTACGCATTCTGTACATCAAATTAAGTAACACTGCACTAAAATAATTGCTGGGAACTTTTATTTTTGGTGTAAAAAATCGCTGTTTTCGGGTAATGCACCACGTAACGCACGCAAAACATTCTATTTATGGGTGCATGCAACGGGTTCGTGGGGGTATTAAAAATTAAGTTATAACATTTAAAACTTGCTTTCTTTAAAAAACTTCTGGAAAAGTTGGAACTTTGAACTTCAATATCACCGTAACCAGAAGGTGCCCAGGTATGGTCCAGTACAAAAAAATGATCACAATGACGGGAATAACAAGTGAGTTTTGGCTTCATTAAGCGTCATTTTACACCCGTTATATTGCAGGGTTCTTCAAATAGTCTATGTTCAACAACAATGTTTGCGGCTCATAACAATTATTATGATGGTGAATTGGTAACAATTATTATTATGGTTTCAATTCTTGCATTCAATATCTCTTCCACCATTTAAATGTTGTGCTCCAATAGGATCTGACATTTCAACGTCTATTGACTCTTTCAGAAGAAGCTTTAATACGAAAAAATGATGATTTCTGAGACTGAAAACAAGAAGAATACCAGCCTTACTGTCCTACTGCAGGGCAAAGGCTTCTTCTTTAGACTAAACATGAGCATTGATCACAACGCTAAAGATGGTTTGTCGATTTCATAAATAAAGGTTTTAGTTTTTTCGTAACATAATCTTTTTATGCTGCCAGGATTCTTATTAAGGCTACTTAATTTAGGTACATCATCATGCGTACCATGGAGGGGTAGACAAAGGTGAACATTAAACCTTTCAAATGTTATTTCTAAGTGCACACAAATCCAGACGCTGTTGACGTGTGACGGCTGTTGTTGAGAATCGACGTATTCCACATTGGGCACCCGCTTAAATGGCACCTGAGGTATTCCACAAACGGCACCTATCAAAAATTTACGCAGGTCCTATTAGTGGAATAATTTGTTATTTAAAATTTTCTGGTTAGAGACATTTATTTCTCATAAAGAAATTTACATTTCACTTGCATGAGAACAAATTTAAATATAAAAACTAATCATTGTCCTTTGACACTCGGACCCACAATTAATCTACTTAACGTATTAATGATAAACAGTAACTATCAATTTACATTATTATATTAAAATTTAAGTTGTGACACTATGCGAAACTACCCTGCTTTGAGATAAAGAGTGCGGTCCCGCTGTCACAATGCAGATAAATCAGTCAGTAGTACAACTTTTGTTTACAGCTGCTATTTTTCAAGTTTATTTTTTATATTATTTTTCGTGTTGTTTTAATGTTAAGTTAGTAGCAATAATATTTTACGGTTAATTAATATTGATATTTTGAAGAACATATTTTTTTAGTTTGTTCTTAAAAATACTGATCGAATTCGCACCCGTTTATCTCATCTGGTAATTTATTATAAAGTTGCACTCCCTCATAAACAAGTAATCTTTTACCTTAAGTGGTTCGCACTTGGGGAAGTACGATGTGATCTTTTCTACGACTGCTACGGTTACGTAATTGATGTGTTCTGGTGAATAAAATTTGTGTATGTATGGTTTTATCAATTTTATTTTACTTATGGCACCTATGGATCAGTACGTACTAGTATAGGGACGTTTTTTTATTTTTTAGGACCTCAAAATCAAAAATTCGATTGAAATCAGTTTAATAACATGATAAAAACATAACTTCTTTGTTTTAATATCACATACAGTTTCTCTCCTTATCGAAAACTATAACTTTACTCGACTTGAGAATCGAATCCAGGACTAAACGCTCAGCAGTCACGTCTGCGAGCATTAGACCAACGTTCCTCATTTATTTTGATATTCGAACATATTTTCATTTATAACATTTCACTGAAATTGTACCAATGCAGGAATCGTAACAATAATATTGGTATGAGAAAATTCACGTTTTGATCGATACTAAACGAGGTGCGAGTATGTTGCCTACGTGTTATGTTCTTAGAATCGAACTAAACGCGTTGTTGTGAAGCTCATTTAATTTTTAAGCAACGTGTTTGGAATTATTATAATCAGTTTGCCTTCTTGGAATAAAGATCTGTTTTTTTTTAAAGAACTTTTTCTGTGAATTTTTTTTTCAAAAAGATTGGGCGTCTAATTAACCGTTAAATATGACTGCTGCACAATGTCGGACCTACACACGAACAATAAACACTATGAATTAGCAATTCATAGCAATGAATAGTAGAGTATTAGCAATTCAAAGAAATGATTATTTTCTCAATAATCAACTCGTTGTGGCTCTTAAAAGAATTGCAACTCCGTCAGTTGCTGGGCATTTATTTTCAGAAAAATACATAAAGCTAACTTTGAAAATTATTATATTTAAATTCATACTTGGGGTTTATGCACTATATAAATTAACTCTGAACTCATAACTCATAATTTTAGGTAATATCTCCCGCGTCGAAGCCTCCATTGAGATTGGTCGCCAGGGCTGAAATTCAGTCTGCAGGGCCATTATTATTATGTGAGTTAATAAACTAATTGAGTAACAATAATTAATATGGTTAGCGCTACTGCTGAATATGAGGTTCGATTCCCGGGTTGGGCAAAGTGTTATTGGTTTTTACCATCTGGAATTGATCAGTAGGGTGGATTTGTGCCCGTGGCGGCAATAGCTTCGCCCCTATTACATGGGACTTAAACATAACTAACGAAATGTGGGTGTACTATAGGTACACTTCTGCCTACTCTTCGGAGAATACAGGCGTGATGTTATGTTTGTATTTATATAATTAAATAACATGGTAAATATACTAATTAAGTGTCAAACAAGTAATTGTCGATAATTGTTTTACTAATGAATATGTCTCTGATGACGACGTAATTATATAGGGGACAGGCGCAAAATTGAGAATAATTAAAATTTAATTACAAAGAGGTGTGTTGGGGTATAGACAATTAAAAATATTTTTGTCTTTCTGTTATTCGGTACCTACAGATGAAGCCTTATTTATTGACGAATTTTCTTTACAAGAGGGTTTCAAAACGATACTACTGGTACCTATTTTCGAAGCGGACATCTTGACTTGATCAGTGCGTAAACTCTTAAATCTCCGAATACCATTTGCCCTTTAGTACCAACATCTCTAAGTACAGTTACAAGATCTATTAGTTATAACATTCACACTCCCGTTTTTGACTAATTCAAAATCTGTCAAGCAACTAAAGTGAAGTCTCAGATTCATAATATTCTAACCATTAAAACTAAGTACATTGAAAATGATCATACATAAATTCATGTATGTATGAACATTATCATAATAATGTACATAAGTTATGTATAATTTATCACATCTAGATACATTAGGCATTCATTAGATTCAATTCTTGTGAAAATGAAACGATTCAATATAAAAACTTGTTTGAATATGAGACGCATTTCAGCAACTAAGGTGGCCTTTTTATTAAAAACAAGTTTATAAACAAGTTGAAAAAAAAAACGCTTTGGGCACAAACTAGTTTATTTATGTCTAAATTAAATAATACCTATCTATTTTCTACATTGATTGGTACTGCTCTTAATAACAGGTGGCAATTCCAAGTGTTGTCTGTTACCTGAGAATCCTGAGATTATGAAGAGCTGCCGATAAAAGCAATTTTCTTTCTATGTTGCTGCAACAAAAAAAAAAAACATGTTGCTGAAACAATGTTGCACAACTTTGTTCAACAACGGATACGGGGCTTTAGGTCGACTTACACTTCAACGCGTCCGTTCGCAATATATCGGCGCGAAAGTTTTCGGCATCGTAACGGATATGAGGGTAGATGTTAACATGAAGTGTTTTGTGTGTTTATTGGCTTCTAAGTACTTTGAAAGGAATTTGCGTCATTTGGGGAAGGCAATGAGAGCTTCAGTTTTGTGGTATAGGCCCGTGTAAGGATAATGTAAAAATACCCACTTGATATTTTTACCATACACACAATATAAACATGTTTTGAAAAAAGGTTTGACGTTGTAACTATATTTTCAATTATGTATTTAAAAAAATAATGATAGGTACCTTTCGCCTGTCAAAAACATGCTGCTAAAACAATGTTTCACAACTTTGTTTCCCAGTGGCTTTAAGGTCAACTTACACTTCAACGCGTCCGTTCGCAATATATCGGTGCGAAAGTTTTCGGCAACGTAACGGATATGAACTAGATGTTAATATGAAGCGTCTTGCGTGTTTTACTCCTATTTATTGGCTTGTAAAGTATTTTGAGAGGAATTTGTGTCATTTAGGGAAGGCAATGAGAGAGCTCTTTGGCCCAATAATGTAAACACATGCCTACATGAGGTGTTACACATTTTTAACCGACTTCTTCAAAAAAGAGGAGGTTCTCAATTCGTCTGTATGATTAGCTTCAATATTACGTAATTTTCCCACTTAGTTTATCTAGACGATATTCTGTTTGACTCCTTCACTGTTATTTACATAGCAGGTAGTGGTATTCGGATTTGTGTGGGGTAGGTACCACAACTAAAAAGTGAAAAATAAAAACGGAAATTGAAAAGCAAAGACACCGACTTCCGAAATTAAAGTTATTTTTCACTTTTTTAGTGTTTTTTTTGAAGTCGGTTGATTTTTTTTTTTGTAAAAAGTTTTTATTTTGCCACAAAATTCACTGTTTATTAATTATTTCCTGCAAAAGGGTTTAACGTTGTAATTATTTTTCCTAATAAAGGGGAAAATTCTCATGGTAACCTCGGCCTGGAAAATGGAAAGCGACTTTTGTAATTACCTAAAAAAATATTTTAAACCTATTTTACCCCTTTCGAGCCCCGGAATTTGCTAGCATAATTCACAGCTTTATCACGTATGTGGTGTGTCATCTCGCAACAATCAAACAAAGGAATATACATAAATAAAAATTCCATCACACGAGACCCTAAACCCACTCCACTTTCACTTTGTTTTTTTTTCAGTTCAAGCTATTCATTATACGCTAGCATCCATCCGTTAAAATGTGAACATGCCTTAAAGATTCCTTTGAGTTGTCGGAACGCTGGATATTGAAACTGTTCGCCAGCCTTATTATTATTTTGTGCTTATTTTGTTACGATGCTGTATATATAATGATAAAATTATGGACGCAAAAGAATTCCTTGATAAATTCTTTTGCTTGAACTAACGAAGTATTTTTTATGAGGAAAGGAATGTTGCGACAGAAATTGTTATTTTTTTTCCTGTTTATAGTATGGAAGATGTAAGCGGCCTCCTTGCTCGGCCCAACCTCGTCAGCAGATTCTTTAGTAAACTTTCCGTTAACATTCCAGACTTTCTGTAGTATTTTAGGTATATGCACATTATGCATAGGGAGGAGCTCGTGGCTAAGTAATAACAGCCGCACGGGTCGATCCATCGGGTTAAGCTACGCTTGCTGGGGTTGGTCCGTGGATGGGTGACCATCTTTACATACCGAGACTCCTCCGTGCTTCGGAAAGCACGTTAAGCCGTTGGTCCTGGCTGTCATTTGTGGATCTTTGACAGTCGTTACGGGTCGTCAGAAACCCGAAAGTCTGACAACCAGTCTTACCAAGGGATATCGTATTACCCAGTTACTGGGTTGTGGAGGTCAGATAGGCAGCCGCTCCATGTAAAATACTGGTATTCAGCTACATCCGGTTATACTGGAAGCCGACCCCAACATAGTTGGGAAAAGGCTAGGCAGATGATGCAGATGATGATGCTCATTATGCACCCAGAAAATCTAAACTCGACAATTTGCAATTTAATTTTTTGAGCGTTTCAAGCCATGCGTGTCTCTATCCATTTAACGGTTCCTGAATATAATCAGCTACAAAAAAAGAACAATAAAAATAGTAGGAATATGCCTAACTCCAATGAAAGCCAACATATGCTAAAATGATCTATTCTCCTCACGTAGCCAAGAGAATGAATGCTTGAAAATAACTCCCGTTTGGGAAAAAAATACCGAACACAATAAAAGTCACGCTTGCGAGTCCGGAAGGGTTAGGTGGGTTAAATTTGTACACCCCACTCGGTAGGTGGGGTGTATTTGTACCCTACATAGACACTACCACCGACACACAGTTTACTGATAACGATAAGGTCCTATGAAGGTGGTGTAGATCTTTTTTTCTTTCTTACTTTCATAATAGTCTCGCTTGTGTGAAAATAATATACCACGCCTGTATCCCCGAAGTATTGGGCAAAGGTACTTTAATACCCAATAGAATATTGTAGATAAGTAGGTACTGGGGTGTGATTTAGAGATGTAAACATCACCGATATTTTAAAATCATTTCATCATGCAATGACAACGACAAAATCATCAATGATTTTAAATCTTTGTCATTACTTGAATGAACGCGAAGTTCGTGAATTTTGTCACAGAAATCACAGTCATGAACTCACACTCAAACTCAAAGCATTTATTTAAATTTAACCATTTACAGGCACTTTTGAATTGTCAAGAGTCGGTCAGTTAGTCAGAGAGTTGAAGCTAGTTGCCCATTCCAAAACGTAGATCTCTATGGAGAAGAACGGGCAAGAAACTCCAAGGACACTCTTTTAAAAATGGATATAGATATTACAAAATCCTGGGTATGAGTATGAGTTTCGATAAATATACCAATAACTAAATGCGCCAAAGAAAAGCAGTTTTTTTTATTGCATAGGTTCTATTATTTTGCCGGTCTTTGCCAGTCCTAAGCCTAGAAAAAACATGAAGGCAAAATTGGAATATTAATTGTAGGGAAGGTGCGTATTTGTTCGTCGAGTCGTTGAGCTCCTTAAGCTCTGAGTTGAGCTCCTCGGTTACTGACAAATGCTTGCACTGACTGAACTGGTCCACTCAAATCTGTGTGGTTCTTTCCTCAAAAGACCATTTCAGACATTAATCTACATGGTCCTCATATGACCTGACCAAGATTATGTCTGGACCTTAAAAGAGACTGCGACCTCTGAGTTTGTTTCGGCCTTTCTTCTCAGAGTAGACAGATAGGAAACGCCGACCACATCTAGCTTTTTTTTTTTTATATGACGTCTAAAAGTGATTCTGATATCCTACTTACAGAATAAACAATTTCATTTCATTTACGCGACCAAGTTTTTACACCAGGTACTTGCAAAAACGCCAGATTGTCATGAAATACTAAATAATCGGTCATATCTAATGATAATTTCACATCTCGATTCGCGATCATTTCAGCACTCAGTCATAATTGAAGTGACGTGATGTACTCAAATAAAAATCATTGATGATTTTGTCATTGTTCTAGTGATACAGAAGAATCATCACTCAGCCCATCTCTAGTGTAAGACCTCATTCTAAACTTCGAATCTGAATCCGCTGTGAGTTTCTTGATTGGCATTCTATAAACTCAGTTGATACACTAGCGCTACCCTTGCGATCGTGTCAGCGAGTTGAACTAAATTGACCGTGAGATTTTGACAGATAAAGTATGAGATGACGTAAGAAGTGGCATTCAGTAAGGTAATTCCCCCGTCTCTTCGCACTCGAACCCGAACACATTTTGAACCTTATGCGAAGTGAGAGTGAATAGCGGAGTGAGTTGTGAGTTGTTGTTTGAATTTTACAGAATCGACGTACAGATATTGAATGTTGGGCTTCTATTAAATAAATAAAAGGTCTTAACACATTTAGCTAACTTCTAAAAGAGCCTTTTCTTGGTAAAACATCAGGTTTTACTCAAACAGAGCTAAGACTAAGAGCAAGCAATAAAATGTTCCTGTCTCCGGGTCTATAAAAGCAAATTAAAAGTAAACAGTAGTAATATTTGAGTACCTTCCCATTCAGCTAAGGGAATACTGAACAATGGATTATTTTTAGCTATCTTGTTCACACCACCCTCGCTTTCATTGAGGTTAAAATTGGATGATTTGACATTGAACCAGCACTCGAATACAAGTGAACGGCTCAAGGGCGATCGTGCGTTTCAAGAGTTGTTTTGCCATTCAAGTAAAATCCAGTTGAAGTGGTAAAAAATCGGAAATGAAAAGAAATAAAATTGTTTATTCTGTAAATAGGATATCGGAATCACTTTTACACGTAGTATTAAAAATAAATAACCTAGATTGAGTCAACATTTCCTATCTGACTGAGAAGAAATGACGAGACAAACTGAGAGTTCTTAATTTGGTCAGATCATGTGAGGAGCATGTAGATTAGTGTCTGAAATGGTATTTCGAGGAAAGAATCACACAGATTTGAGTGGACCTGTCCAGTCAGTGGAAGCATTTGTCAGTAATCACGTAGCTCAACTCAAAACTTACGGAACGAAATATGAAAATCTTAATTTCTTCATATGGAAATGGTTTCTTGGAATAATTCTACACTAGCTTCCGCCCACGATATCCATCCGCATGGACGTCAACTAAATCATAACATATACTATGGCAATCGGCAATACCGTGTTACTTTCTATTAGTGAAAGAATGTTTGCCTTTACTTCCAGTGATGCCCTCGTTCTAACAATCAATTTTACCTCTTTATAATACTAGTTTAGATTGCTCAATTGGTGTAGCATAAAGTAGTTAATATTCAGGCGTGACTTTGCGGGAATCCATTATAAAATACACCAGACGTAGATATATTTAGGAACCTATTCCGCTTAACTATTCCTCAAGAGTCATAAAAAACCCTGTAAGAAATCGACACGTGTTTCACCTCTCAACGAGGCATCCTCAGGATGACGATTGACCAGTCGCGAACCCGAACACGGCGTGTTGCCACGCTGAGCACTGAGGCTGTCCAGCATTTTAATCCTGAGGATGCCTCGTTGAGAGGTGAAAAGGCTAGCCTTTTCCCAACGTTGGGCTCGGCTTCCAATTTAACCGGATGCAGCTGAATACCGGTATTTTACATGGAGCGACTGTCTATCTGACCTCCACAACCCAGTAACTGGGTAATACGATATCCCTTGGTAAGACTGGTTGTCATACTCTCGGGCATCTGACGACCCGTAACAATTGGCTTGCAGCATCCACAATTGACAGCCGGGACCAATGGCTTAACGTGCTTTCCGAGACACGTAGGAGTCTCGGTATGTAAAGATGGTCACCCATGCACGGACCAACCACGAAAAGTGTAGCTTAACCTGGTGGATCGACCCCTGCGGCTGTTATTACTTAACCACGAGCTCCTGTCGCTTGAGTTTATGTAATAAAAAATATCTAGATATAACTTTCTGGTAGACATTTACACTATTAGCGGCAACTGTTGAAACAAGTATTATGCCACACCCTGTACCTTACTTAGCCGTAGTTTATGATTGTATGTCATGACATGATTTCGTGTGACAAGCCCTGATATCTTTCGTAATTGATTTTTAATTTGTTTAATGATTACCATCAACGTGCTAGACAAAAGGCGTTATCAAAATAAATGATTAATTGATATCCAGTCTATGACAAATTTACCTACCTATGTACAATTACGTACATAGATATTAATGGAGGGCATTGAGGTACTATGTACTTGCGTTAGTACAGTCGAACAATCTATTTGGTATACAGGCAGATAACTACTTTAAACAATTTTTTCAGTGTTTTCTGTAGTCAACAATACTTTTACGTCACTCTCCTATGCCATAAGCTCAAAAAGTTAAATTACACATACAATCAAACCGAAATTTGGCAGTGTAGCGGAAATTTAATATATTTTGCTTGTATACCAAATAGCTTGTTCGACTGTACATAGTACCTCAATGATGGAGGGAGAATATTTAATAGATCCTCTTAAAACATTTCGATCTTCAAACTCAAAATAAATTGAATTAATTTGGCAAAGAGTTGGTCAGTTAGTGACAAAGTAGAAGCTAGTTGCCCGTTCTAGATCTCTATGGAGAAAAACGGGCAATACAAGGTATATCTTTTAAATCAAGATATTACAAAATCTTGGTTACATTATTCTTGTTGTTTCTTTATCTGAGAACAATTAAAAACTGTATAAAAATTAAAGATAAGTCCTGGCAGCTAAGAGATGACCAGTCTCAACTAACGTCGCCCGTTCACGAACATGATGATCTTTTAATGATCCTCGCCTTTTTATTAAATGATCTTCTTTTAGCTTTCTGGTCAAAACTATCTGTACCGTTAATGTTGATCCCAGTAATTAAGCTAAGGAACCCCGACCAAATGGTTTAGCCACTCATACGTCTAAGTATCCCAAAAAAATAAGTCGCTCATACGTCCTTTTTTTTTTTTTTTAGTGACTGTACTACTAATACGACCACTACCTGTTTTTTTTTTTTGAGGGTGGGAAATCATCAAATGACTTCTCCCGCTCTGGGCGGAGCGGAAGGGCGTGTCAGACTCTTACTGACTAAAACCCACCCGTGTTCCTTCGGTTGCCTGTTGCCAGGGTCGCGGTATCCCTTTCGGACTATTCCGCAACCCTGGCAGGCGCTCATACGTCCTGGATAGTACACTATCCAAAGCGACGAGTCGTCTTTAATTCCATCTAGTGGCTAGTTTAGGTTAGAATTTTGACCAATAACACTACACCTAAGTTGGTCGCTACTTAACACGTCACAATAAGACCAACAGTGATATTATAAAGACGATCGATTACTATTTTTAGGAAATCAAAATGTTTATTATTTGAGGATCGATGAAATCTTCTTCTTCGCTTCGCTCTTGACAGAGCTGTCGTAATCACGATCAAATATGTCCAATCGCAGGAGTAGTCTGGCGCAATCATTAAATCAACTTACATGACATACACATAAACACAAATCTGCCTAGCATTAGTTGCATTACCACATCATCATCTGCTTAGCCTTTTCCCAACAATGTTGGGGTCGCCTTCCAATCTAACCGGATGCAGCTGAATACCAGTATTTTACATGAAGCGACTGCCAATTTGACCTCCATAACCCAGTTACTGGGTAACACGATACCCCTTGGTAAGACTGGTTGTCAGACTTTCGGGCTTCTGACGACCCGTAACGACTGTCAAAGATCTACAAATGACAGCCGGGACCAACGGCTTAATGTGCTTTCTGAGGCACGGAGGAGTCTCGGCATGTAAAGATGGTCACCCATCCACGGACAAACCCCGACAAGCGTAGCTTAACCTGATGGATCGACCCGTGCGACTGTTATTACGTAGGCACGAGCTTCTCGAGCGAGTTGCATTACCACATCATGTACCATTTATATTCTGTCTTTTCATAAAATTAACACAGTATGTAGGTTTGAGAGCAGTGGTGGCCCAATAGTAACGGCCGCGACTTACGAGTTGTAGGTTGTAAGTTCGAACCCAGACAGGCGCTTTACTTTGTGTAAATTATTTCATCACCACTGCTCTCAAAAACTGTGAAGGAAAACATCGTGAGGAAACCAGCATGTCCTAGAACCAAAAAATTTTAAGACATGTGATATCTACCAACCCGCAGTGGGCCCGCGTGGTGGATTACAGCCCACTCCCTCTCACCGAGGTTTGTGTCCCAGCAGTGGGAACGATATGGGCTGATTATGTTAATGTTATGTTATGTAGGTTTTATAGTACAAATAGTCTGCGTTCATCAAAATATCCGATAGCTTTGAAAAATAGTGGAAAGAAAGGGAAAGTCCAGTTTGTTGACCTCCCCCAACCTTTCATGTCTTGTCAAGTTATGGAACATGGGTAGAAATGAATTATCCTGTGTGAGGAATGGGCTTTCCGCAAATCTAATTGTCTTAGGTAGATTGTAGAAACCAATAATATAGAGCACTATTATTAGGTAGTCTTGGCAGAACCATTTGTGAAAAGGGGGGGGGGGGTGTTATTAAAATGGATTTTGTTAATTTATTGGTAGACCACGAAGGCTTTTGCGAGATGAATTTTGTTCAGTTGGAATTGGAAAGAGGTTTACGAATGGAAAATTGAGAAAGAACGCCTCTGCAGCAAATTTCGGGACGCTACTTTTTAAAAGGTTACATAACATAACAATACGCTAGATAAAAGCCTGGTCAGGCAGTGGTGGAGGTACCTATAGTACACTCACATTTCGCCAGTTGTGTATTAGTACCATGTCAAAGTCAAATAATTTACTTCAAATATGTAGGCATATAAAAGGCACTTTTGAACGTCAAAAACAAAGAAATAGAACTGATTCTACTTGCCTTTCTAGTTGTTTCAAAAGGTAGTTTTCGTATGGCGAAGAATGGGCAAGAAACTCCACCGTTACTCTTTTAAAATTGTTTTACAATATTTTGTATACATGAATTATATAATTTTATGTAAAGACGATGCAATAGGCGAGCCTATTGCCATCAAACGGGCACAAATCCAGACTCGCCTGACAAAATCTTGATACAAAAACAATTACACTTTTTAAAAGATAATTTAATGTAGAAATATTGGAGTAATATTCTAATAAATTGTAACAATTTGGTTGGTATAACAACTTTGATATTAGGTACCTTTTTAATTTTGATATTACTATACCAAAATGTTCATGAACAAAAAGTACGAACATAATAATATGTACACTTTTTAAAAGATAATTTAATGTAGAAATATTGGTGTAATATTCTAATAAATTGTAACAATTTGGTTGGTATAACAACTTTGATATTACCTTTTTAATTTTGATATTACTATACCAAAATGTTCATGAACAAAAAGTACGAACATAATAATATGTATTACTAAGCAACTAGTTAATGAATAGTACAAAGAAGTAAAAGAGAATTAGTAAGTGCAGTCATTAGTACAAAGAATCGATATTATCGGCCAGCTGTTAAAGAAAACATCACTTATGGGTATTTTATGAGTAAAACTATAAAAACTCCACATGCAATGCGATGCAAACATGCAATTTGTTAATTAATAATTATTTCAAGCACTTATTTCTGGAACAAAACAACTTAATTATAGTGTGTTAGAATCTTTTGATACTGATTAATTTAAAGGTTTACTTTTTATTTTTTACTAATTCGTTGTTTTTAATTAATTGTATTTCTGTGCCCGATGTTGCTTCTCAATAAACTCTTTGAGAATAATTCGTATAAGTAGTCAGGAAAGGAACTAATACAGGATGTAAAAAGACCCATCATAAAGTCATCAGCAACGTATTCTGTATATAAAAAATTAAAGTAATAAAAACTAAAACCCAACTACGACTAAAAAGGCATAAACAAGACACCACAGACAGACAAATTAAAAATCCGGAGTCACACGTGTTAGGGCATAAATCGAACAGATTACGTGTGGTTTCTTGTTTATACCTTTTTAGTCGTAGTTGGGTTTTAGTTTTTAAAACTTTAATTTTTTTTTAATTCTTTTGGGGTTATAATATTTATATTTTTGAAATGTGCTCATTAAGCCCTTTCATTTGATACCCAACATGGTACGACTAAACAATTTTTTTTTTTAAGTTCCTGACTTTATGTCCTCTAGAGGGCGCCATTTTTAATTTAATGTGACGTCACATAGCCGCAGCATCAGCAGACGATCAAGACGCTTCCAACAATACCTCATTTGTCGAATCGTGATGAGTGCTTTAGAAGATAGGAGGGAACAGATGAACATACATACATACATACATACATACATACCGGTCAAAATCATAACCCTCCTTTTTTCTTCGCCGTAGTCGGGTATAAATAAAGTAAGTTTTGTCAAAAAAAAAATTGCCGGGAAACGAGTTTCTATTTTTGGTGTGATTTTTAAAGTCGTTTCTCAGCCATTTTTTTTTTATGTCGTGTAACGTTCGTAAAACATTGTGCTTTCGGGTGTATGCTACTGTAGAATGTAGATATTGGGGTTGTGGAGGTATTATAGTTTAGTGCACTAAATCTAATCACTACCAACTAACTAAACACTATTTAAAACTTGTTTTAGTAAGTAAATTGAAACTGACCTTCAAAAAAATAATCACAGTGATGGGAAAAAAAAATAACTTTCGGCTTCTTTAAGTGTCTTTTAACACTCGCTATAACTTTAAAGTAACTATCACTTCTCTCTAATAAATTAAAGGTACCTCAAACTGCTAAGCACTAGGAAATTTAAATTCAAACTTAAATAATAAATGAGTATCTCTCTATGTTTCAGCTTGTTACGTTTTCATGGATGCCAAGGTGATATTGACAATTTTTAGTTAAACTTCAGTTCTTAAATAAGCTATTGGAAAATTTAATAGGCATTTATAATTATAAGCAAAATTTGGAGAAAAAAAAAAAACGAAATTCAAGTGATAATTTTTTTAAATTCAAATAATGATTTTCACCAATTAAAGTCACTATTAAGTCCTCCCGGTTTTTTCACTCATATTATGAACGTAAACGAGGCAAAGGGAATATGTAAGGGTCAGCCTATCTCCATGGGAAGAAGGCGTGAGTTTATGACGTATGTTTGTAATGATTTTCATAAATTGTCTGAACTGAAATTCTTCTGTAGGTACAGTCGAACAAGCTATTTGGTATACAGGGAAAATATATTCATTTGCCGCTACACTGCCAAAATTCGTTTTGATTGTGTGTGTAATTTAATTATTTGAGCTTATGGCTGTAAACACTCACAATGTTTTTTAAAGTAGTTGCAAGTTATCTTCCTGTATACCAAATAGCTTGTTCGACTGTACAGGCAATATCGCGATGAAGATATTGTGATATTTAATTAACTCATAATAAAATTCTTGTATCTCTCTCAAAAGTCACCAAGTCACATTAGACGGACAAAAACTTCAAATAAGAAATATTATTATAATAATATAATTTTGTCGCAGAAGTTCGGGTAACATCTTGACTGCTCATATGTCCATTCCATTATTATATACTCCGACATGGAGGCACACCGGGTCTCGTTTGTCAGGCTACGTTGCTTCGCCGAATTTCGAGCTGCGATAAAGTTCTATTTTTAAATTCGGTGTTATACGGTGGCCATCTTCTTGACATTTTCGTGGAAGGAGGCTTGAGTCGAGGATGTAGGTATAATTTTAAAGGGTATTAAAAAAGTGTTGGTTTTAAATAGAGCTAAACGTGGGATTAAGGCCGCGATTAGCGATAAGGCCGCCCATTGTATATTTTGTATTGTTTGTTATTGTTTTTTGTTATATATTTTTGTGGTGTACAATAAAGAATATATAAATATATAAGGCCGGATGTTTATGTTATCACTTTAGGGCACAAATTAAAAAAAACACGATGTCATCTTTAGATTTTCTTTTTACGTTAATATTAGAAATTGAATTTGTAAGTAAATAATGTTATTATGACATTTTATAATATTTCAGTGAACGTCTCTCCTATGAACTAAACTGTCCACTATAAAGTAATTTTAGATTATTAAGTTCGCACGCACAAGGGTCCATCATACCGCCTGGCCACGAGACATTCCCATCATCTGCCTAGCCTTTTCCCAACTATATTGGGGTCGGCTTCCAGTCTAACTGGATGCAGCTGAATACCAGTATTTTACATGGAGCGACTGCCTATCTGTCCTCCACAACCCAGTAACTGGGTAATACGATACCCCTTGGTAAGACTGGTTGTCAGACTTTCGGCCACGAGACATTCCCCTGCAGCGAATTTTCGCGCGATGCGAACGGCGAAGCGTCTTGCGACTAAAATAAAAATCCGGAGTCACACGTAATCTGTTCGATTTAAACCCTAACACGTGTGACTCCGGATTTTTTATTTGTTTGTCTGTGGGGTCTTGTTTATACCTTTTTAGTCGTAGTTGGGTTTTAGTTTTTATTACTAAATTTTTTTAAATTCTTTTGGGGTTATAATAATTATATATATTTTTGTAATGTGCTCATTAAGGCCTTTAATTTGATACCCAACATGGTACGAATAAACATTTTTTTTTTATAGCTCCTTACTTTATGTCCTCTAGAGGGCGCCATTTTTAATTTAATGTGACGTCATATAGCCTATAACTAGCGGACGATCAAAAATCTTCCAACGATACCTTATTTGTCAAATTGTGATGAGTGGTTTAGAAAATAGGAGGGAACAGATGAACATACATACATACATACCGGTCAAAATCATAACCCTCCTTTTGTCTTCGCCGTAGTCGGGTAAAAATGTACTGCCCGCCGTACCGCACGCCGCACCACGTTTGCTCGGCCCGTCCCGTTGCCAGGCGGTTATGGACTAAGTGCGGAAACCAAATCCCTAACATAGAACATAGAGTAATAAGTTCATTAACGTTAATATTATAACGGAAATAAAAATAGAAAGTGCGGATACTTGAATATTATACTTTTACTACTACTAGACTTTCTTTTATTTTTTTTGGATAATAAAAATACTACAGATAAGCTAGATTTAATTTAGTTCAAGTATTTTCACAAATACCCTAACCTCGATCCCTACTAACCCCCAAACATTAACCTTGAAGGTTCTATATATGAAGCGCGTGGGTGTGTTTTATTCTCGTAGCTCGACATAACGAGTACGGTTTGAACTTGTTTGCCAAAAAGCAATGAATTTGTCCCCTTCTCGCTTGAAGACGACCGATGCGACCGTACATAGGGATAGCAAAAAACATTGTACGTTATTAGTATTTATTGGAAGGAAGAAACTTTGATTTTGACGGTAAAATTCTTCAATCGGTATACAATTTGATAAAACTTTTAAGACGTTTATTTAATATATTTTTAGGGGTTATAACTAAATAATACTAAGTGTTAAAGAAGTATTTTACTTAATTTTAGTTATTTCGCGTTGTTTTTAAATATATCGATTTAAACGAAATCAAATAACATCGAAATACTTTTCAAAACAACTTTTTACAAAAAAAAAACCGACTTCCAAAAAAAACACTCAAAACTGAAAAATAACTTTAATTTTGGAAGTCGGTGGCAAAAAACGAAAGTTGAAAAGCAAAGACACCGACTTCCGAAATTAAAGTTATTTTTCAGTTTTGATTGTTTTTTTTGGAAGTCGGTTTTTTTTTTGTAAAAAGTTTATATTTTTCACTTTTTAGTTGTGGTACCTACCCCACACAAATTCGAATACCACTAGCTGATGTAAATAACAGTGAAGGAGTAAATGAAGACATCGTCTAGATAAACTAATTGGGAAAAATACGTAATATTGAAGCTAACTCAAAGAATCATCAAAATCGATTCATAATTGGCGGAGTAATCGCGTAACAAACATACAAAAAAAAAAAACATACAGACGAATTGAGAACCTCCTCCTTTTTGAAGAAGTCGGTTAAAAATAGACATTACTCCGCGTCCTAACCAAAATGATCGTTCGCGAGAATATGTGAGCGTCGTGTTCATGTCACTTTTTGTTTGGCACTAGCAAACAAAATAAACGCGACGTTTACGTGCTCAAGCGATGATCGCTTTGGGTTGGTTTGGTCGCTCGTGTTGGTTAGGACGTAGCCTAATGAAGGCTAAAGGCTAAGTCCTAACCAATTCTTATGAAAAAGAATTGAACATTCCAATTCTAAAGAACTGAAGATTTCAATTTTAAATAGACGAAAAACAGAAAACAGCATCTGGCCTCTGGTCCATCAATCGACTTAAAAATTCTCATTAATAATGCATTTGCTGACGCTACTGCATCCGCCCACTCGTACTTTTCTGCTGATGCACGGAATTCCGTGAAAGATTTTACATAAATATATATGTAGAGGTCAAAGTTAGTATAGCTCTCAGACTTTTAGCGACGGGATTTAAAGATTTAACTTTTATCTTAGGTAAAGTGTAGTTTCTTACTTTATGTAGTTTTTTTTCAAAAAAATGAATTATTGAATTAGTCGTTGGAGTGCCATAATTAAATAAAAACACCCATGTTGTACAGAAAAATACTATACATTTCCATCTCAAACCCGCTAGTAATTTCACTCATCGTTACATTTTCACTTTTTCCCAATTATAAAAAAAAAAACAATGATCTAAAAAGCCTCGACAGCGCTTGGCAGCGTTCCAAATAGCTATATGAAGCTGTGTTCCTGACAAATTAATTCTCAAATGTTTTGTGTCATCACTATGAAGGTTTTTTTGTGATGTTATTTTAAGGTGGGTATTAGTTATTTTTATATTGAGAATACAATTAAATTAGTAACTTTTTTTAATTTGTGATGGTGGAATACAGTTTTGGTAACTTCGAAACGATAAGCTTGTATATTACAACTGGTAGTTTTTTTTAATGCCTCGAAACTAGGACATGTTGGTTTCCTCACAATTTTTTCCCTCACCGTTTTGAGAGCAGTGGTGATGAAATAATTTACACAAAGTGAAGTGCCTGCTTGGGTTCGAACCTACGATCTCTTGTCAGTCACGGCCGGTAGCGGTTTTCGTAGTTCAAATATTACTACTTGTACTGACGTGCAGCTAACTGTAGGTCACGAGTACTATGTGTATGTATGTTTGTGTGTCTTACCAACTTTAAAAAATAATTTCTTCTACTGTAATTTTATCATATTACGAAAATATTGTTTTGGAACCCATACTATAATGAAAAAGGATTTATCCCAACGTTGCAATCGTTATTCCACGAGAAAACAAACATTGTTCACACATATGGAAGCAACAAGAATAATGCACCCAGGATGTTGTAATATATTGATTTAAAAGAGTGTCCTTTAACTACAAGAGATCTACGTTTTAGTATGAACTTTCTGACTAACTGACTGATGCTCGGTTCCTATAAACAAAAACGAATCGTTTTACTTACCAATGGTAACTTTTATATTGCTAAACTGGGTATATAAATAGGTTCGTAAGCTAATTTTACCTGTGACAGCTACTTTCATAAGGGATGGTTTACTAAGCAAAGCTATGCGGTCTTTACTTTATTATTGGTAAAGAAATCATCAAATGACTTCTCCCGCTCTGGGTGGAGGGGAAGGGCGTGTCAGACTTTTACTGACTAAAACCCACCCGTGTTCCTTCAGTTGGCTGTTGCCAAGTGCCCGGTATACCCTTCGAACTTTCCCGCAACCCTGGCAGGCTAGGAGCACTGCCTACAGCCAATCTTACTTGCTAATGACCTCTTACACGGGTCAGTGATTTTATTAGGCTAAGTTCATTGACATGCGTTGGCGTTCGTATTGATGGCGCATAGCAACAAAACGATTGACTGTTTAAATAATATTGTGTAAAAACATAATTACATTTCTGGTAAGAACATCATCCGTTTTTGTTTCAAATTTTAAAAAGCCGGGTACTATACAGGGTGTAAGGGTAAACACCGTTGTCACTCAAACCATGAGTAGTTGACTTAAATATAAAAATATACGACTGAGTAACAATAAAAAAAATGTTATTTTCATTAAAAGATTTTTTAAAGTTTCTATCCGACACCGTGTTCGCTAGTGAAACAGCTGACTGACTGAGGTAGGGGTCGCGCTCGCGGCCGGTCAGGTCATATCGCTGGCCATCCACCCGTGTTGAGACGCAAGTTCGTTGCCCTAGCGCCCTAGGGTAAAAGGGTGAAATACTCGTGGAAAAATGTAGATTTTCTTTAAAAAAAAAAAAGTATTTTTCCTTTGATTTTGCGTTCTATAAATGAAACCAAACCACTGGTTTCAAGGATAACGGTGTTTACCCTAACACCTAGTATAGTAAAACTATATTTTTATCTTGCACCAAAGCCGTAGCGCCATTGTCCTTGGTTTTACTTACCTTCGAAAAATCGTTCTTTAAAAAAAAGAAGTAATTAATGTAAAAAAAACAAATGAAATAACTATCCTTTTCGTTTTTACCTAAAAATTAAACTTGGATGATATAGTTCATACTTAACCTGGTTACTTAAGTGAAATAGCACACCACAGCACAGGTTTGAACTCACGTTTTCTGGCTCAGTTCACACTCTAACTACCTCTAAAGTTGTTTCTATTAAATCCAGCACGGTTCATAAACGCAGTGCTACAAAATTATGTCATCTCATTATCTCAAGCTGAGACAAGAAGTCTTCCGTGAAGTTAACATGCGAATCGCGATAAAATTTTCTCGTTGCTTTATCTCGCACAGAAAAGAGATATGACTGTACAATAAAGTATATATAAATAAAAATAAATAAATATGACTGCTTATCTACCAGTGTCTATGTCCCTACGGTGGAGCATACGGTGGAGGTATGCCATGGTTGGGCGGAGCACCGCCGTGTCCTCGTGGAAGTGATTGGCGGCAATTACCTCTCGCGTCCGGCCCTGGTCCAGGCCATGGTACGGAGCGAGAGGGCATGGGAATCCATCACCTCCTTTTGCGAAGTAGTAATGCTCACGCCCCTAACCGCCACCGCTGGAGACACCCTGGGCGTCGGGAATCTCAGGCGGATTCCCGGCCACCATAGGCGCAGGCTTGCGGACGGTGAGCAATGGGTAGCTCGCCGATAAGAACCAGGCCCGGGACGATGGCGCGTCGTGTTCAACGCGCGCCTCAAAGAGATATCAGCACAATTGGCGGGGTATGCTAGGAACGATGCATGTCAGGGTTGCGGGAATGTCCGAAAGGGATACCGGGACAAGGAACAAGGGTGGGTTTTAGTCAGTAAAAGTCTGACACGCCCTTCCGCTCCGCCCAGAGCGGGAGAAGTCATTTGAGACGTCTTCCGTGAAGTTAACATGCGAATCGCGATAAAATTTTCTCGTAGCTTTATCTCGCGCAGAAAATAGATATAACTGCTTATCTACCAGTGTCTATGTCTCACATACACGCCAAGCCCGAGAAAATGTCCTTTTACTGCCTGTCTCTTGCCGTAATTGAAAAAGTTTTAGTACCGAAATAATTGAGCTAATTTACTCTCATTCTATTGGCCAATTACTGTGATTGGCACTGAGTGATCAAGAAACACTTCCTACGACAGGTTTCTTACGACTCTCACATTATTTACGAGAGCCTATAAATTCGAGGCTTGAGTACAGTTATATCATTTATTTCGAATTTGGTTTGTTGAAATGGTTGTTCAAGCCTTGTAAATGTATTTTTTTAGGAGATTGAGAATTTGTTTGATTATTTTAATTATGACTGCAAAATTGGTTATTATATTTATATCGTCAAGTATGATAAACATAGAATACGAATTAAATTGTTAATTTTAATGAACAATTAAAAAAAAACATAAAAACTAAACCTTTTATGGTTTGTATTTTATAAATACAGGTTAACAGTTTTTTTGAATTTATTTTAAAGATGTCTTAACTCGCTTAACTTCAAAAATATTAGACATTCTAGATACCTATTCTAACATATTACATAATATCATCTTACATAACCTCCAAAGTAATAACAAATCTTAACTTTATAACTACTTCATTCACTGCTACGCATCGGCTTCGAAGTTCGTAGCTATCTCGTAGCGCTACGCCGCTACGCCGTAGCAAGTTGAAGATGCAATTAAAATGAATTTAGCATTAATGTTTTCTTTAGTGCCCTCAACTTAAAAACCGGTTTTGCTTAAGCCCTTTTAATGTAGTATTTTAAAGTTTTAACCAACATTTTGCTGAGGCAATTATTTTGATGAAACTAATTTGTTAAAAAAGTTTTGAGTTACTATTCTTGTAATTATTTTTAAGGGTCTAATAGTAGATTTGGGTTCGCACAATTAAGCTTGCACTAATTACAACCATGAATGTCGGGGATATAATGTTAACAAAGCCTCAATTAATTTCAATATCAAAAAAATCTCATTCATAAAAAATAAAAAAGAAATTGTTTATTATTCAAATGTTTTTCAAACTGTTTTACTCCATATTAATGAATATTGTTCTAAACAAAAAGATATTTATACCTTTTTGTTTCTAATCTTTGTACATTTTTAAAACTATGTATCGTAATAGAGAAAAAATCCCCATGAAGCTTGCACACGAGGGGTTCCGTACCACAGTACAATATTTAAAAATGTTATTATTTAAAAAAAAACATGGTGATTGTATAATTTTTAACTTTATTTTATTTTTATTATTTGTTCATACTTCGGCCATAGTAGTACACACTCTAAAAAAATCAAGTGTGAACCTGTCCTGTTCAAAAGATATGTATAGCCCTGAGGATCTAAACCGGCCACATTAGCAATTCCTCTAAAGGCAGTTCATTTCCAGAATCCCAGCTGTCATTAGCAATTCCCCTAATTGGACTTATAAGCAATTCAAAATTTGTGGACCATTTTAAGTATCTCCATAGAAAACTGCTAAATAGATGAGTTATTTCGTAATATGAATTACACGCAGATCATATTATGAATTGTCAGTTTGTGACATTTTATGATGATTCATAATATTTTCATATTATGATTCTGCTAAGGTGACCGTTTTAAGCCCCCTGATATATGGACGAACGACAGCTGTGCCTAGTAATAGGATCCCATGTGAATCAAAAGTGACTTTTTTCCGTACCGTAAGAGTTCCCCCTTTCGGTACGGAACCCTAAAAGTCACTTTTATAACCACATATTTTTTTGGTAACTTTTACTTTCCATAAGCTATTTGGTAACACTGAAACGTGTCCACACGTAATTTCAAACCGTGTCAAACTTTGTTGGGTATCAATCAATACGTGATTGGTGTGATTGATATTTGATACGAGAAAGGTCGCGAGTTCATGTTCTGATTGTGACAAAAAGAGTTATTAGTTAATTGTTTTTTTAATCTAGTTACATTAATTGTTTCAAAATATTATCAAAATCAAAATTATGGCATTAACCGATCAAAAAAAAAATCTAATGTCGTTGTTCTCGATTCGACGATATTTATATTTACAAATCTGCCCCGTTGGTCTCGTGGTTGTAAGCGCGACTGCTGAGCGTGGGAACCTGGGTTCGATTCCCGGGTCGGGCAAAGTGTTATTGGGTTTTTCCATTAGGATTTTTTTAGTAACAGCCCGGAGTCGGTATTTTTTATTCTGACTGTTCATAAAGATTCAATGTAAAAATAAATCTATTGCGAAGCACAATTTCGATTCAAATCAGTCCACGAATTTAGTTGAATAACAAACGTTTTTCCTCAAATGAACCCCACACGCACAAAACCTTGTAATAAAAACAAAATATAACCAGAAATGCATGTTGAACATGGCGCATGAGTGGCTAAACGGTGAGGACGATTGCGTGCGAATACCAGCTTTGTTTTGATTTATTGTGATTATAATCAAAGGGAGAAAGGTCGTAGTACTTTAATGGTGTTTTCAAACAACGCTTATGGTGTTAGAGTGAACCACGCCACGGTAGGCAGTCGGGAAGTTACTTTTGACACATGGTTCACTCCGCAAAATTATTTAAATAAAACCGAATCTTACTACGACAAAATAAAGTGCAATTCAGAGGCCCTAGACAAAGTGACATTCTATCAGCGATAACGATGATGGAAAAGGCAGAAATGTATAGTAATGACATAAGCTATCGAAAAGCTTATGTCAATTCTGTTGAAAGTCGTTGTAGAAATACGAAACGCTTTGGAAGCGATTGTCACTTGTCTAGGCTCTCAGGTCGCGCAACGCTAATTACCTACAGTTATAAATTCACCTAGAAATTGCCTCCCTTTTTATCGCGTAACTCTTATAACTTCTATCTACGTTACATTCACTAAATATACTTATTGAGTTAAATGTGATTTATTTAGTAGCACAAATGTTGCGTCTAAGCACATATTTAGGTAATGTTAAAATATCCTAACTAATATTATAAATGAGAAAGTGAATTTGTTTGTTTGTTACGCTTTCACTCTAAAACGGCTCAACGGATTTGGCACAAGGATAGACAATGACCTGGAATAGGACATAGGACACTTTTTATCCCGATATTCTTACGGGATCGAGACTTACGCGGGTGAAACCTCGAGGCGTAACTATTTAAATAAGTATTAAATTAAATGACTAACTAACTATACAAATAAATCCAAAATGAAAAGGACACTTAGGCGTCGAAGTACTCGTCCACATCGCTGTCATCCGGAAACGTGTCCTGAAAACTGGAAGCATTACCACGTTGAATGGAAATGCTAATTATTTATTATTTGCTCAGTAATTCAATCTTAGATGTTCTTCCACTGCACCAGCCACGTCATTCAATTAAAAGCAGTACACCAATCTGTTTGTACTAAAATTCAAGTAACCTGAACCTCCTTCCTAGTCAAAGCAAGCCACAATGACAATACTGAGTATTTTGTTCTATACGACTATAAAGTTACATCAACCAGTTAGTAAAGACCTCACCAAGTTTCAGTAACTTATACGTTTAAGTTACGATTTAGGAAGAAGTAGAGGTCTTTGTCACTGGTCTCCAAAGTTTGGAGAGGCGCCAACTGCATCAGAATTCAAGCTACTGTGGCGTCCAAATATAAAATATTTTCCTTATATTTCTGAGAAAAACTTTTAGTATAAGTAATCACAAATCATGGTGATATTAAATTTAGGGTACCGTAATTGGAAACCAGCTGCCAAGAGGCGAATAACATGGCAGTAGTTTTATTTTTAGGATTGAAAGTAATATTTTTTATTTTTTATTTCAACAACTCATTTTTTTTACAAAAACTCTTTAGCGTTTTCAATTTTTAATCGATATCGATACGTTTTTAATACCTATTAAGTAAGGTTTTTAGTTATAAAGTGTCACCATTGTGGCTTTGAATCTAAACATGTCTCACGACATTGTTGGAAATAATACAAATTAATGTAGAAACAAGTAAGTAATATCGCTTAGCGCGGCACGCTAATATTAATGACATCATCCGACGAGCTCTTGTCACCGTCGGCGTTCCAGCTGTATTAGAACCCAATGGCTTGGCACGCGACGATGGCAAAAGACCGGACGGCATGTCCTTATTCCCATGGAAGATGGGTAGGCCTTTAGTGTGGGACGCAACGTGTGTCGATACTCTTGCGCCATCCCATCTTCCTGGCTCGGCGTGCTGTGCTGGCGCTGCCGCTGCGGCTGCGGAAAACCTCAAGCGGCGAAAGTATAATAGCCTTATAGACAATTATATTTTCGGGGTTGAAACCCTAGGGCCGTGGGGTCCGAGAGCTCATAGTCTGTTTAATGTCTCCAAACGGCTGCTTTACACTTCCCGTGACCCAAGGGCTGGCTTTTACCTTGGTCAGAGGCTAAGCATTGCCATTCAACGTGGCAGCGTCGCCAGTCTCTTGGGTACATTACCAGCCGACAGCGATGCGGAGGAATTTTTCGACGCCCTACTTTAGTTATACTTAGTTAGTTCTTTAAGTTTTAGTGTTTTATGTAAATAGTTAGTTGTGTTATGTATATATTGTCTAAAAATAATAAATAGATGGTAATAAAAAAAAAAATATCTCTGGGAAGATGGATTGTCGGGCGGATCTGAATTCGGGCAAGCGAGTCTCCAGGCATCCATAGCCTCGGTGAGGCACGGCACGTCAAAATTAATCAGTGTGGAGGCTAGGATTTTCCTGATTAATTTCTCAGTACCGTGGACCGAGGATAAAGACCGTAAGGTTGATTTTGAATAAACTTGATTGTTATTCAAGTAAGTAATATTGAATTTTCCACACCGACTGATGTCACCTAGGTGTGTCGCTGTAGACACGGAGTGCTCTGACGCACGCATACTCGTTACTTTGAGTTTAAACATCGTAAACCGTAGAAAATATTAAACAACATGAACTAGGTCAATTTCACTTGAAATGAAATGAAATTGTTTATTCTGTAAATAGGATATTGAAATCACTTTTACACGTCATATTAATAAAAATCCGGAGTCACACGTGTTAGGGCATAAATCGAACAGATTACGTGTGACTCCGGATTTTTAATTTGTCTGTCTGTGGTGTCTTGTTTATTCCTTTTTAGTCGTAGTTGGGTTTTAGTTTTTATTACTTAATTTTTTTTTAAATTCTTTTGTGGTTATAATATAAATATTTTTGAAATGTGCTCATTAAAACCTTTCATTTGATACCTAACATGGTACGATTAAAAGATTTTTTTTTTCAAGTTCCTGACTTTATGTCCTCTAGAGGGCGCCATTTTTAATTTAATGTGACGTCTCATGGACTATAACCAGCGGACGATCAAGAGGCTTCTAACGATACCTCACTTGTCAAATTGTGATGAGTGGTTTAGAAGATATGAGGGAACAGATGAACATACATACATACATACCGGTCAAAATCATAACCCTCCTTTTTGCTTCGCCGTAGTCGGGTAAAAATAAGCTAGATGAGGTCGGCGTTTAAGCTGGAACGGGATAACATTGAATTATTATAAAAATGTGACCTTTGAAGTGTGCGTTTTCTGTACAAGAACCGTTTCGCACTTTTTTGACATACATATTCGCACGTTTAATCACCATAAATTAATCCTAACTTTATAATATTATAAATACTACGTTTTTTACGCGTTCACGCTAAAACGGCTGAACGGATTTAGATGAAATTTGGCACATGGGTAGACCATAACTTGGAACAGGACATACGTTACTTTTTATCCTAATATTTCCACGGGATCAAGACTAACGCGGATGAAACCGCAGGGCGCAGCTAGTTCTACTAACAGACGGTTTTCAATTAAACTCTCAAAAAAGCCTTTCAAACAATAAATCTAGACTCCCTCAAAACATAAAATACCGGAAAGAACGTCTATCTACCAAAGGCCTTGTAAAAAGATCTCCTATTGTAATTCTACGGGGAAACTATTGCACATGTGGTGCCAAAGTTCGAATATTGTGTGCGGAACCCTTGGCACGGGGACAACGCACACACGACGGAATTTTTGTAGACACATTGTTTTCATAGTTAAGATCATGTTGTTTATGTAGTATGGAGGTTTAGATAGCTATCTTTAGGTAGAATTGAGACAGTAGCGATCGCGGTGGAGTACCTAATATAATTCTTTTAGAGAGAGTATAGTTGGCAATAGGCTCATGTTAGGTTCGTAGCAGCTGACTTTATATAGTTTCTGCCTACCCCCATGGGAATAAGGCGTGAGTTTATGTATGTATTGTATAGTGACTTAATATTTTGTGTTTCTGGGGTGATTTTTAATGAGATCTTCTCTAAAGAAAATTATACTCTATCAGAAAGAGTTTATTTGCATAAAAATCTGCTACATAACATAAATGCAGTGAAAAACGAACAAAACGGAGAAGTATCCTATTTAAGGCATAATTTGTATTTGTTTTTATTTTATTTAGTTTAATTTTATTTGATATTATGATTAATTATATTTGTGTTTGGCAATGGGCGTTGTTTATCTGAAATAAATGAATTTATTATAATAAATGTTGCGTTAATTCTAAATTATAATATTGTGGCCACAAACATTCGTTTTTTGACCTTAAAAACAAAACAATTACCGTCTCATAACTTTGCTGTATCCGGTAAAAAAATAGGCGTTGATTCAATGTATTTTATTACAACACTCGCGTGTATGATTACAATTAAAAACTATTTCGAATTGGCGCGTACTAACTAGAACCCGACCTTATCAGGCCCACCATCTGATACAACTAGGCCATCGGAATTTTTAATTGTTTAAAAAATTATTAATAAAATATTTTATTTTATTTTGTCGTGTTTATTTCAATGCGTGTTTTTGTTGGTTTATGTTTCACACGCGATGAAGTTCTACGAATTTTTAATTAGCGCCTTTTGTAAGTTGGTATTTAGTATTTCTGAGAAATGTTAATTTTTATGTTTTGATTTCAAAGGGCGTTGGCATGCGATTTTAAACGCTTGGCAATTAATTCTTTTGATTAAAATCTTTATGACTGCCTATCTTAAAGATTTTTATTAAGGAGTGTTAGTATTTTAACTTCAGAAATAAGTTGAAAGTAGTTCATTGAAAAATAGAGCTGATTCAGAAATGTATGCTTTTAAGTATCATATAAATTCTTGGTAATTTAAATATATATATTATCATGATTATGTTATTTTCTTTAAGATGTCAACATGGCCAGTTTCCACAAGAACAAGAAATAAACATTTACCTTACTACCGCAAAACCTTGTTTATCAGTTGTTTAGGTTAAACACCTTATAAATACGACATTTATATATAACTAGCTGCGCCCCGCGGTTTTACCCGCGTAAGTTTCGATCCCGTGGGAATATCGGGATAAAACTATCCTATGTCCTATTCCAGGTTATGGTCTACCCCTGTGACAAATTTCATCCAAATCCGTGCAGCCGTTTTAGCGTGAAAGCGTAACAAACAAACAAACTCACTTTCGCATATATAATACAGTTAGGATTATAGAGTTTCACGTAAGGTTTACATTAGACAGAGGTTGAACAAGTGTCTAAGTTTTTATAGTAAGACCATTGGTATACTAAAAAACCCAGTAAAACCATCAAAAGATAACAAAACAACATCCACTCGACCGTGTGAAAACCGATAACATTTAATAAAAAAAATTACAAATCGGTTTCCGAATAAGTTACCAATCGGCGTGATATTGGCCAAATCTCTCGAATCGTGGGGTAATAACAAAACTTCGATAGCGACTTGGGCGGTGGCGGGAATGAAAAATAGCGGTGACGTCAGATACGGCCACGTTGGCTCCAAAACGCGCCCCCTACCGCTCCCGAAACTGTAGATTTATGAAAAATACGTTCAAATTCAAATTCTTCTATGGTCGATTCACACCGCGGTCCGAAACAGCCTATTCCTAAGAGCTCTTCAGCGTTTCACACCGCGTTCCGAACCACTCGTGGTGCGAAACGACGAAACACCCAGAAAAAGAAATTTCATGAGCGGTAAAAACAATTGATGGTCGTAAAGGTCTTTGAACGTGAACGAAAGAACCATTTTTTTATTACTATTCTAACTAGCTATCCACCCGGCTGTGTAAAACCTAGCCATAGAGCCGTAAAGGATAAAAATATCTATGTAAATAAAATCAAGTAATTTGAATGCGAAGTTTTTGAACACAAATACAATTAAGCTAGATATTATGAAAAAAAATTAAAGACATGACCAAAAAAACAAAATGTTTTATAAACCTGTGACAAAAGCAGCAATAATTCTGAAAATCAAAGTTGATTAACTGCTAAGAAGTTACGGTGTGGTTTGTCACAGCATAACTTTACTGAATAAATCTGAATAGTTATGAACTGCCGGCACCCAGTGTCAATTCCGCTAGGAATTTGGCACTGTTCGTGATCAAACCACGGCTGGAATTCTCGCTAGTATTTATGATCATTGTATCGGCACTATGGGTACTCGATAGCTATGTATATTGACGCTGCCTGTCAATGGGCGTGGAATTTTAGACAGTGTCGTACACACGCAATTACGCCGTATATGGACACTATTAAGCCTAGCTTACCCAGCTGAAATGGACTGTTTCTTATTCATGACATTGCATTATTTTTATCATATTCACCACAGTATTTCCCCGACTAATAATAAACAGCGTGCCGCTTTAATGGTGACATTAATTCAACACACGTATACGATTTCGCGTATTCATTTTATGAAAATATTTGAATTTTATTAAACGTTTTATTTATTGATTGATTTACATTTTTCTAAATTACCATCTTGGAGCAACCGGTAGTTAAAGAACTGTAGCGAAGAGGTCATTTGCTGGGGTCACGGATCTTATGTAGGCGAATAGAAGGAAAGCCACGCAATTTCTTAGAAATTATGCCGACAAAGAATCGGACCGATAGAACGTAAGCCAGCTGGTAGGTAGCTTCATGAATGAATCTTTTACACAGAGTGATCTCAATTTTGGTTATGTTTATAATATTTAGTTTGAATGAAAATTTAAAATTTTCAATTGGCCGATTATTTTATTTTATTATAATTTTTATGATTACTGGCCACTAGCCCTACCCGTGTTTTAAATAAATGTCGCCATTGTAGCGGCACGCTGTATATTCACTGCCTCGTTTCGCTACTGCTAAGAATGAGGTCCTGGGTTCGATACCCAGGTCGCCCAAAGTGTTATTGGGTTTTTCCATCTGGAATTTCTCCGTAGCAGCCTGGAGTCTGGATTTGTGCCCGGTTGATGGCAATAGGCTCGCTTCCTAGTACACTGGTCTTAAACACTCTGCCCAACCCCTGGGGAACACAGGTGTGGTTTTATGTTATGTTATGTATTGTCCGAATGTGGAGATAGAGGTTTATAAGTGTTACACCCTTACTGCAGCAGTTACAGACCCAACGAATAAAGAAAAAAAAAAAGAAAGATTATTTTGCCACTAACTAGGCACACATTTTGTGATTCTCTAATAGAAAGATCCAATAACATTTTCTTGACCTCTGGCATCAAACCTGAACACGAACCTCAGTTATTCTAGCGACAGAGCAAATAAAAAACCAAGACAGAGTGCCGCGAACAATACAGTGAAGCATACTAAAACTACACCACCGCTCTATTCATACACGCTCACACGCACACTTTTATACCCAGTCACAATCGAACTACACCAAACTAAGTGCACACATGTTTACGAAACCGGCCTCACGTCACTGTTGACAGCGGTCTGTCTTGGTTTTTTATTTGGTCTGAGATTGCAGGTAAAAAAATAAACCTGTATATAAACCTCTAAGCCACACTACTATATTACCTTCATTTCCTAGCAATTCAGTTCCTCCCAACTGTCTGTCACAGTAGCTAATCAGAATGGCGACTAACACGCACTGTTTATCACAGAAACCGCTACTGATTGCTATGTCTGTCTCTGTCATTCATTTGTGTTTGCTGTTTGTTTGTCTCTGTCTATTGTGGGTCAATTTTGATAAGTAGGATAGTGAGCTTTTGTCACGGCAAGAATTGAGGTGTGTGCTATGGCTCTTAATGAAAATAATTTATGGTTAAAGCTTCAGTGTAGCCCGCGAAATTCTCAATTTGCACATCAGTATCTGTTTGTATGTTGATTAAAATATGATTCGCGACCGTAACAAATATGGTTTTATAGAATTATAAACATTAGAATCAGCAATACAACTCACTAAGTTCATAAAAGTGTATTGAATGACTATTTCATGAAATCATGACATTTGGCACTTATATGATCTTAAGGAGTTGTATTGCTGATTGTAATTATTTATAATTCTTTAAAGCCATATTTTTTACGGTCGCAAATCATATTTTAATCAAGATACAACCTGACAGTGACCTGCAAATTCCAAAAAAACGTAAGAAAACTTGAATTTCTAGCTTAGCGCATCTCTCTCATAAATAATTTGTTTGTGAGTGAGAACGAGTGAGTCCGAGTGATGTTCTCGGACTTTTTATCAACCATCATCATCATCAGTCTATTCCTTAAGACGAAGCATTTATTCTTTTACACATAGAGATGACGCTATGGAGCGGGCTATGCTCGGAGTTTCTGTGAAGGATAAAGTCCGAAATGAAATTATACGGAAAAGAACCGGAGGTACCGACATAGCTTGCAGACCAACCAAACTGAAGTGGCAGTAGGCAATGTTTGTCGAAGGACCGATGGCCGGTGGAGCAGATGAGTCCTAGAGTAAGCGTAGCGTGTGGAGCACCCCAGCTAGATGGACCGACGACCTTAAGAAAGTGGCTGGGATAGACTGGATGCGGAAGGCGGAGGAAATGGTGTTGTGGCGCAGCTTAGGAGAGGCCTATGTCCAGCAGTGGACTGCGAAAGGCTGAGTTGATGGAGATGACCTAAAAGAGTTTAGTCATCATCTCAGTGTAGTCACCCCTTTTCTAACAATACATACCATCGATTTTAAGCTAAGTAATAACAGCCGCTCGGGTCGATCCATCAGGTTAAGCTACGCTTGCCGGGGTTGGTCCGTGGATGGGTGAACACTTTCATATATCGAGAGTCCTCCGTGCCTCGGAAAGCACGTTAAGCCGTTGGTCCCGGCTGTCATTTGTGGATCTTTGACAGTCGTTACGAGTCGTCAGAAGCCCGAAAGTCTGACAACCAGTCTAACCAAGGGGTATCGTATTACCCAGTTACTGGGTTGTGGTGGTTAGATAGGCAGTCGCTTCATGTAGAATACTGGTATTCAGCTGCATCCGGTTAGACTGGAAGCCGACCCCAACAAAGTTGGAAAAAGGCTAGGCAGATTGATTTTGACATACCATCGATTTTCACACAATCGATCCATCGTTTTTTTGGTCTTCCCTACTCTTAATAGTCATCCCATTCATCCTCATACCCACTATCAACACTATGATGTGTAGTTAAAGAAAGAAAATATTTGCGGCAAACATGACGGTAAAAGAAAATACAAATACACGAAAAATAACAAATTGGGGGGAACATATGCGTCATATTCATGCAAAACGGCCATCGCTCAGCATAATGCTGCGGCCCTATGCAAGACAGAGCCCTAACGCTGATTTTCAGTGCCAGCCGCTGTTGACGTGACGACTTCAATCGGTGCAGCATATAAAAAAAAAATGCAATTAACCTAAATGTTAACATAAATATAATATTTAAGGTGGCAACATTCGTTCCGTAGCTAATCTTTTCACTTTATTTTGGCGTCGTTCAATGCAAATAAGGCTTTCACGAAAGAAAAATAAGACTCCTTTTATGACACGCCCGTGTAAGGAAAAGGTGTTCTAATCTTTGCCAGGGACCAAGGTTGTCCGAGATAATATCGCGGTATTACTTCCGAATTTTCCAGGAGGGGCTCGTGGCTCAGTAAAAGTCACGCGAGTCGATCCATCAAGGTTAAACAAGCATTTTTCCGTGGATGGGTGGCCATTCATTTCACATCCAGACCTCTCCGCACCACAGAAAGCAACGGTTAGGAGCAGTTTGAAGGTCTGACAACCACTCTTTCCAACGGGTATCGTGTTACCCAGTAGCTGGATTGTGAAGGTCGGATAGGCAGTCGCTCCATGTAACATACTGTTGGGAATTTTGTAATAAGTTTTGCAACACCAACATTAAATGTAATTTATTATAATATCTGTGGCAACATTTCCCTTCCAACTATGATACTGGCCCCAATAGACACGTGAAGATTACTTGTCCGCCTTTTTATTTACTTTTCCTCGGCACCAACGATACCAGTACCTCCTCAGCCACCACCACCCTAATACACCGTTGCACAAATACTGGTATTCAGCTGCACCTGGCCAGACTGGAAAATCTAAACCTATCGTACGCCTTCAAAACTTAGTACCATACTTTTAAAAATTCCAATTTCTCCTAAACTGTAGAAGCCTGAGTTTTGTTTCATGGAAATTATAGTTTATTATACATAAGTAAAGTTTTTAACTTATACCAAAAAATAGCCATTTTTAACTCACTGGCTTATTTACATATTTTTTTTGACACCTTGGCTTTTAAACCAAAATGCATCGATCAAAAAATAAATGTGAAAACAAAAAGAGTCAAAAGTTACAACAATTTTAAAAGGATTGTTTTTGTTTATAATGTTTTTTTAGCCATTCCTAAAAAAACGGTTATCGGCTATAAAGTTTTTATATAAATAAAAACTTTTTACAAATAAAAACAACCGACCTCCAAAAAAAAAACATAAAAAAGTGAAAAATAACTTTAATTTTGGAAGTCGTATATTTTTTTTTTGTAAAAAGTTTTTGTTTTTCATTTTTTAGTTGTGGTACCTACCCCACACAAACTCGAATACCTGCTATGTAAATAACGGTGACGGAGTCAAACAAAATATCGTCTACATGCTCTAAGTGGGAAAAAATATGTAATATTGAAGCTAACTCAAAAACTATGCAAGCAAAGTTAATACAATTTATATGGAACCAATTTAAACGGAAATTAAAAACCCAACTACGACTAAAAAGGTATAAACAAGACACCACAGACAGACAAATAAAAAATCCGGAGTCACACACGTCATCTGTTCGATTTATGCCCTAACACGTGTGACTCCGGATTTTTAATTTGTCTGTCTGTGGTGTCTTGTTTATGCCTTTTTAGTCGTAGTTGGGTTTTAGTTTTTATTACTTTAATTTTTTTAGAAGTGTGGTACTAAGTTTTGACGGCCCGTGTACTTGGAAAAGGCTAGACTGATGACGGTTACCGAAGTTTTTAGATCGATGACGACAATAGTCATTAGCCAAAGTTCAAATAACAATATTTTATTAATAACAACAGTATACATAGTTTGCGTGCAAACAAACAATTAGCGTTTTGTGCAGTGCGGCAAAACTGTTAGTTTTTACTACAATTACCTTTTTTATTAGTATTGTTCTAAAAGTTATTTTGTTAGGACAAGGATCTTAGGTTTTAGTATGGCAGTGGGTTATTCTTCAAGAAGTGAAGGATTTCAGGTTAATTAACTTTGTATTTAAACTTAACTGAAACACGAAAGCATTAATGCTAAACGTGCTTCGTAAAGTAATTTCTGGTAACGTTTAAAAAAGTAAACAGTACATTTTAATAATCACTTCTATAATTCTAGAGGAAAGTTGCAAAGTTGGCAAATGCAGATTATTTTTTCCTTTTTTTATTAGGATGCCTCTACCTGCTAGTAAAAATACCTCATGTTGCTTCAAAAAAACATATGGGTGAATTTATTTTGTTGTTTTTTACAACACAAAATAAGGTATTAATTAACCGTCTAAAATAACACAAAAAAAAAAAAAAAACGTTTTTACCCGACTACGGCGAAGCAAAAAGGAGGGTTATGATTTTAACCGGTATGTAAGTATGTGTGTATATATGTATGTATGTTCATCTGTTCCCTCTTATCTTCTAAACGACTCATCACAATTTGACAAATGAGGTATCATTGGAAACGTCTTGTTCGTCCGCTGGTTATAGGCTACGTGACGTCAGATTAAGTTGAAAATGGCGCCCTCAAATTAAAAATCCGGAGTCACATGTAATCTGTTCTATTTATGCTAACCTAAGACGTGTGACTCCGGATTTTTAATTTGTCTATCTGTGATGTCTTGTTTATACCTTTTTAGTTGATTGAATTTTTGTCGTAGTTGGGTTTTAGTTTTATAATTTTAGCTGTACCTATGCCTGTAACCAGTCACAAAATATTTTCGCCAATCTTTACGTTGTAACCTAAAATACATACACGAATACGTCTTTACGTATCCACAACTATATATACTTACCAGTATATATAGTTGTGGATACGTAAAGACGTATTCGTATATTTTTAATTACTTAATTTGAAATGCATAGATATCCTATAAACTTCTTCTTCCCAAAATTGCTGTAACGAAGCTGTTACATACAAAATTCTCATTCTAAATTCAGTATAAATGTTTCAAAACATGTCCCTTGACGTGCATTTCCTGAAAAACGTACACTGAAATACGTATTTCAGACTTCTGTAATGGCGGTTAAATAACTTTTCAGTGCCACGCGAAAAAGGTCTTTACGTTTGAAAAGGGAAGGTTTAAAATCGTGTAGTTCACAAAAGTAACTTGAACAAGTTTTTCTCGCAGAGTAATCTTTTGGGGATCTGCAAACGTTGGGTACGTGAAATTAAGGATTAGTTTGCGGTTATAGAGGGTGATTTATTTAGAAAAATCTGTTCAAAGTCAAAGTCAAATCATTTATTTAAAATAGGCACATTAAAGGCACTTTTGAACGTCAAAAAAAACTAAGAAATAGAACTGATTCTAGTTGCCCATTCCAAAAGGTAGTTTTCGTATGGAGAAGAATGGGCAAGAAACTTCACCGTAACTCTTTTATTAAAAAAAAATGGTTTACAATATTTTGTATACATCAATTATAATTACATGTGAATACGATGCACCTAGAATACGATTACGGTACTACAAGTTCAGTATGTTTGCAAAATATTCGAAGACGTAAGAGCAGAGTTTGTTTTAAGAATCTTTAAGGATTATACGAATACAACAAAGCCATATTAAAAAAAGATATGGATACTGGAAACACTAAACACTACATTTTCATCAATATTCTTTGGAAAGCTTAAGTTTTGTAAGGCTAGCTATAGTACACACTAAAATATTAATATTATGACACACTGCCATTTTTATTTTTCTGTGCAGTTCGTTTTTGGCTAAGCCACATTCATCTAGAACTTCAAAGCGTAAAAGTGTCAACTTTCAAAAACTGATGTCTGGGCCGAACAGTGTTGACAACCAGCGCTTGTCAGAGTCGACAAGCGTTATCGGCACCGACATACGCTATCGACGCCGAAAAGTGCTATCGGCGCTGACAAGCGCTATCGGCACCGAAAAGTGCTATCGGCGCCGGTTACCAGCGTTCTACATGAATGCAGCAACTTTACTCATACTTTTACAGTCAGCTGTGAATCTATCTTGTAGAAAATAAATAAATCTCATATATTTTCATTCATATTCATTTATCATTCTCTGTCTATCTTGGTTGTCTAATTATAGATACCATTTTGTATCGATCTAGGTTGTAAGAAACTAATTCAAAGTTGATACTGACGGATACTAATGAACTCTGTTTGTTTAGCTGTGTCAGGTAGATTTTATTGCCTGGCTGGGTTGCGGGAATGTCCGAAAGGGATACCGGGACCTTGGCAACAGGCAACTGAAGGAACACGGGTGGGTTTTAGTCAGTAAAAGTCTGACATGCCCTTCCACTCCACCCAGAGCGGGAGAAGTCATATGATGATTTCCAATCCTCAAAAAAAAAAAACCTAGATTTTATTACTGTTTAGAATTATCAGTCTACATTATTCCCACTGCTGGGACACAAGTCTCCTCTCTGTCTAATCCACCACACGGGCCCAGTGCGTGTCTGTCGTGATGGTAGATGTCACATGTCTTCGAATTTTTGGTTCTAGCAAATGCCGGTTTCTTCACGACGTTTTCTTTCACCGTTACGAGCAGTGGAGATGAAATAAGTTACACAAAGTAAAGTGCCTGCTTGGGTTCGAACGTACGACCTACAACTCGTAAGTTGCGGCTGTTGCTACTGCTCTGTTGACTGTTTATCAAAACTTATATAGTAAAGAGGTACAATTTGTGAGTTTGTATGTAAGGGAAACATTAAAATTGATAGTACTTTTTAGTATTTAAAAAGTATTATTAGTTTAAAAAAAAAGGTATTTTTAGTACTTTTTTTGACATGGGAATTTAATTATTTTGTTTAAATTAGAATCATTATTATCGTCAAAAATTTGTACGAAGAACTATTGTGTAGGTATGTGTTATAAAAATCTGTAAAATATCATAATTCAGGCAAATAAATGAATTTATCCATCTATCTATTCGATTCAGAAAATTCTTTCGCGTTAGCGAAAGACTGATACATATGTTAAAACAAGAAATATCACGCGAACGAAGTCGCGGGTGGGAAGAAGCTAGTATACGATAAACTTACAAAAAATGTTGCCACAACAGAACCCTTTTTTTTAGAATGGGAATTCGCTCTGGGCGGAGCGGGGTTGCCTGTTGCCAAGGGTCCCGGTATCCCTTTCGGACTTTCTGTCAACAGAACCCTGAAAATAAAATAGCCATATTGCCTCTTCGAGGTTATTTCAATCTTCCTCTCACTGTTCTCTAGGTTATTGTCCCATTTGGACTAATTCCAAATAGGATACACTCAGATCGTTAACTTTGAACTTATTTCTTGATACAAATGAGACAAAACATTACGGTTTTAAGGCTAATCACCGCACAATAGGATGAAAATAGTTTTATAGATTTCTAGGCTACAACTAAATGAATACTTAAATAAAAGTTCGCTGTTGGATTTTCAACGCTCGCATCTGCACCGAAAGTGCAAAATCCAATAGCTTGCTTTTATTTAGATGTCACATATTATGGTTAGTAGAACGGGCTTAGTAATTATTAGTAATAAGGGGGATTGTCTAGGCATAGCCTAAGTACGAGGGGATCCTCAGGAGTTACCACAAACTTGAGTTGCGTTTGTTGCGATATGCCCGTGGATGGGTGACCATACTAGTCCTAACTTCCTATCCTAACTAGCGAAAGTGAGTTTGTTTGTTTGTTACGCTTTCACGCTAAACCGGCTGAACGGATTTAGATGAAATTTGCCCATGACCTGGAATAAGACATAGGATACTTTTTACCCCGATATTCCCTCGGAATCGTGATATATGCGAGTGAAACCGCGGGGCGCAGCTAGTTTCTTATACATCAAAGGGAGGGGAAATGGTTATGAGAGTAAAAACATTGTTCTTGGCTGTCTTTAAAATCCCTTATTAGTCATTACGGATAGTCAAACCTTCCCTGAAAACGCCACTGATGCCGTGATTGGTATGGCTACCTAGTGGCCTCACCTAATTAAACACAAGTAAATTTACCAACTAAAAGAAGAAAAAACTCTCCCAAATCTGATGAGCTCTGAATTTTCCAGCAGCTGGTTGTCGGACTATGGAATATGACGCGCTATGTAGAGGATACAACTAAATAACACTCCTTTGGGAAGCCTCCTTAGGTAGGTATAGGTACTCAGCAGTGGGCAAGTCCAATAAAATACCGTCTTTTTTAAATTCCACTTTAATTTGCCTTTAAACGTCTCCAATGTTCACCCAAACAACATAAAAATACGTCCAATTTTATGGTAAAAAAATACAAATCAGAAGGTTCATTCTGAAACAACGTTCAGAAATTGATTATTACCATAATAATTATTTAGTTACTAAGTTGTAGTACATTACTGAGGTGTTGATTTGTCGTCTTTTGTTCAGCTTATAGAACTTGTGAGGGGCAATTCTCGTATTTAAAAAAAAGTTCGCGTTCTCATATGAGTTTGGCAATTTTTTGACATTGACCTTATTTAAAAAGTGATCGTCGCGCGAATACACGTTCGATCAAAAATATTGATAGATGCCTTGTGTGGAATACCTCAGGTGCCATTTGCTCAGGTGCCGTTTAAGCGGATGTCCAATGTGGAATACGTACGTCGATCGATCGAAATCGAATATGAAGAAGCCGCGTTCTTAAACGTTACTAACGCTGCCAATCTATAGTAAAACTTCTGTTTTAATTTTGTAAGTCGTTTTCATTAAAGTGTCGCCTCCAATTCTGTCCACGTCGCGTCCCGCTGACGGCCCCCGCTGATGGGCCCCCGATGACGGGCCCCCGCCATCATTTTTTACTTAACCAAGATTAAGGCAACCTTTTGACCCCATTTTAGAGGAAAGACTTGAGTCATTGTTTTGCTTTAATCAAATTCTAATTGGATACTATTGGTACTATTTCTGATTGAAATACAACGTTTGGTTTTTTGAAGATATTACGTAGGTGAAGGAATTACGATAACAATCCTAATCCTAACTAATATTATAAATTGCGAAAGTGAGTTTGTTTGTTTATTACGCTTTCGCGCTAGAACGGATTTGTATGAAATGAGATTCACCGTCCATACATTTTTTGCCAAACAAAAATAAAGCTATATTCCGAAAGAGTACGTTTTTCTCTTAATTTTTTATGACCACAAGCTATTACTTTAATAAGATACCTATTTTATTATTTTAACTAAAACATACTGAAAACAGTATTTTTTTAAATCTTATAACAGCGCAGGGAATTGCCTTACAGATTTAGTCCGATAGTAAAAAGTGAAATGAATAACATGTTCTAAAAAGATATATCTTTTTTTTTTGTTTGGCGGCACTTCATAATTTAGCCCAGAATGAATGATCTCTTTTACCACATGGGTAGACCTTCACCAGGAAAAGGACATAGGCTACTTTTCACCCTGGATCGCAGCCGAAGTCGCAGGTAATAGCTAGTAAAAATATATATCCAAATCACCAATGCTTAGGATTGGGTTACAATTACAACATTTCCTTTCCTTTTTGAACCATCATCATCTGCTTAGCCTTTTCGTAACTATGTTGGGGTCGGCTTTCCTTTCTGAACCATTATTATGAGAATTAAGATTTCAAATTGAACACGTCATTTTAATTTGTAGTAAAAATAACTAGTGTAGCATTCACAGTACCTATAAAAAAAAAAGAGTGTTAATGATCACATTTTAGAAGTGAAAACCTACGACTGAAGCCAAGTACGCGATTCAGCGTCACCGGCCGACTGGAGCCGAGTATACCCGATTTAGATTCACCGACCCGACAGCGTGACGTTTCAGTTTCGTTCACTATTTAGAAAGACCCAAAGTGAGCCAGTAGGTAGAGATTTTTTTTAGATTTTTTCTTGTGATTAAAGAAGAAAGATTACCCCCCTAATCTCCCATCCACAACACATCCCTTAAAATATACAGTGACAATACATCGCAAAGAACGGATACCGTCTACAACCATTACTTACCCGACAACACCGATTTAAAAAGCATTCAACTAATCGCTGGCACATAAATTCGCTTCACAACCCCCTACGGAGGGGTATAAATCGAAAAATGGGGAGGACAAAAGAATTTTTTTTGTGTCACCGGTGTTTTTCTCTTGGGGTATCACCAGTTTTAATGGATGATTTTTTAGGTCATGTGTTTTGAATTGTGTGCTTTGTGGAATTTTTGTCCCATACACACACACAAACACACATACATAAAATCACCCCCTTTTCCAATAGGAGTGAAGAACGACAAGTGCAACAATCCTAACACATTCCTTTTACTAATGCCTTCCGCGTCAATGTTAATAAATCCGAGGGACAATTCCTTTTACAATTAAAAAACGATCACATTCAAGTCGTAATCTGTAAAACTTGTCAAAAATGTTGTTAAATTGATGGTTTTTTTGACAGCTTGCGATTGAAATGCGAATGTGAACATTCGTAAAAATAAGGGAATTGCCCAGCTAGTAGTACACACGAGCGCGCAGGCATACGAAGGAAACGAAGCTAATTTCGTTTAGCTTCGGCATGTTGCTACCGCATTTTTGCATTCTTCGGTTCACACCGCAAACTACACTCGCGACAATCTAAGAAGTCCGTTTTGACGTTTCGTTCTCGTACTTGTAATAAAACGTTATGCCTTAAGAATCAGTTTTAAGCAATGTAGATAAGTCGTCGATTACAAACTCTCTAAGTGTGTTTAATCGATGTCTCGAGAATCAGTTTATAAGAAACCAATTTTTTTTTCATCGCTTCACAACTTATTTTTATAGCTGTCAAAACGAACTTCTTAGAAAGAATCTTCTAAGAAGTTCGAACCGAAGTATGAAAAGACGCGGTAGCTTTATGAACGAAGCTATACAAACTTAGCTTCGTTCCCAGTGCAGTACGGCCGGCACGTCTTTTTACTCTCGGGACGTTCTATATTATATTCTCGTCGCGCGGTAAATTCTACTTGCGCGATGCAGGATTTTGTGTGTCTTCACTGTGATGCGTAGTTTGCATGTGGCGTTGTAGATGCAGCCACGTTTCTAAATGTACCAAAAAAGAAAATAGACCAGATGGTTTGGCCTTCACCAAAACAATATAGCAATTTTCTTCCATAATTTTCTCTACCATCTCAAAATATAAATAAACAGAATACTTTCCGTGTCACCGGCCTGTCTGAACATAATCGTAGGAAGCCATTATTTCAGGCGTCTGAACAATTTCACAGCAATTTGAGGCGGTATGTCCGCCCGTCACCAGACTATTGTCGAGTCTAAAGCTGTTCTTACAACACAAGCGAAGCGAGTTGGAACTAAAATTGTCTGTCAATACTTTGGCGGCATTCCAAGCCATTTCTTACAAGCAACGACTTCAAGTATATTAATGCTTTCTTGCATCAAGCTTTTTGGTGTTCGCTTGTCTAAGTTTACGATTAAATCTCATGGTTATTCATTAAGTTATTTTCTCTCCAGATAATTATCAATTATTTGGAGACAAAATACTACTATAGGCTACGTAATTACAGCCGCACGGGTCGATCCATCAGGTTAAGTTTAAGTTTTAAGTTTAACCAAGGGGTATCGTATTACCCAGTTGCTGGGTTGTGGAGGTCAGATAGGCAGTCGCTCCATGTAAAATACTGGTATTCAGCTGCATCCGGTTAGACTGGAAGCCGCCCCAATATAGTTGAGATAAGGCTAGGCAGATGATAATTATCAATTATTTAAGATTGTAAACTTATGTTTACACTCTTAAATAATTGTGCTGGTACCTCGGCCCCAGTTGCAAAAATCCAAAGTTCAAGTAGGCGCCCACCGAGGTGTAAGTTCAGTTAGGCAGAGGCCTTGGGTTTTTTATTTTAATTTTTTTGAGGTTGTAATTTTAAACATTTTTTAATTGTGTTAATTAAGCCTTTTCATTTGATTCCCAATATGGCATCATACATAAAATTTTGTTCATGTCTTTGTGTTCTCTAGAGGCGCTTCCAACGATACCTCATGCCAAATTATGATGAGCGGGTTTAGAAGTTATGAGGGAAAACATGAACATACATACATGCATACATAAAAACATACATACATACCGGTCAACATCATAAACCTCCTTTTTGCTTCGGGAAGTCGGGCAAAAATTAAGTGCTAGATTTTTTTTCAAATAGTTTTCACATATAAGCTGAATGTTTTGCCATATTGCGAGTTTTTATCTGCCTTTCATCGTGACCAGACTCAAAGACACTAGAATTTTACCCGGAACTATTCTTATCTAACCCCTAGAGATATCAAATTCCAAGAATGTCAGACTTCCGGGGCTACAGACTTCCCGGAACTGCTGTGCCCCACATCCACCCTTTGTTGATGGGGTATGGAGCAATATTGCCTTGTAAGCTTGGAGATAAGCCCCGCATGATTGGTCTCATAAAGAGGAATTGTTACAATATGTATCTTGATAAAACAGGGATATTAATGACTAGAAACGGTAAAGGTACCTATAACTGCCGAAACACAACAATGCTGTTAAAATTGTTGTTATGGCAACAAACTTAGAGAAGATGGTGGTAGATATCCAGGCGGACTTAGAACTAGCCCTACCAGCAGCCAAACCGAGCAGAAAATTTTGCCCCACTGGGAATCCAACCCGGGACCTCTGGATCTGAGACTGGTCTTACCACTAGACACAACGGCGGTTAAATATGACGCAATAAGAATAATCACACAAAAAAAACAAGTTGGGGATAATATTAAATTTTCATTAATTACCCTACCTCACATTATATCTCGTTCGCACCATACTACTCGCGGCTTGAGTGACAGCGAGATGGAGTAGGGTGTTGGTGTTTCTCAAGCCTCGAATAGTTTAGGTAATTGCTTTTTACGGTGAAAAAAATGGTAATAAAAAAAACATTAGACCTGCTTTATAGTTAGTTCAGTTATTTATGAAAAGTTTCATGATCTGATTTGAAGTATTTTTTGAATAGCAGCGGTTTAGAGGTAACTTTGGATTTTTTTTCTATAGAGAAAATTATGTAATCATGTTTTCGCCGAACATAGGACCTAGCATCAATCCTCAACTTTAACATTATATTTATTTCAAAATTAATGCTGCAATATTTTCGGCGTAACGGAGGATCATGCTAATCAATTTGACGTAGGGTAGAGCCTTTACTTCGTGCCGTTATGAGAGAAGAAACTGGTGTGCAATTCTTCTACCCACATTTTTGCGTGTACATACCTTTAGGTACATTAAGGCACGGTAGGCTTTTGTCCTAAGTATTTTTATTCTCCGTACAAAAGTCCGTATTCCGGCGCTTTGTATCTCAGTTCCGCACTAGATAAGCCCCTTGTAGCTTGAGCTCCCATTTTAATGCTTTACTACTGAATCTTCTTTTTATTTCAGTTTTCAGACTTGTTGTTAGGAATGTCTTGTTCCTGAGTTTTGCGGTTTCATTATATTTTTGGGATGCTTGAGTATTTCTTAGCTTGTTGGATTAATGATATTTTTGGAGTTAATTATTTGGTTTTTAGGGTTCCGTACCCAAAGGGTAAAACGGGACCCTATTACTAAGGCTCCGCTGTCTGTCTGTGCGTCTGTCACCAGGCTGTATCTCATGAACCGTGATAGTTAGACAGTTGAAATTTTCATAGATGATGTATTTCTTTTGCCGCTATAACAACAAATACTAATAAACAGAATACAATAAATATTTAAGGGGGCTCCCATACAACAAACGTGATTTTTTTGCTCGTTTTTGCTCGATATTGATAACGGCAACAGGAAGACGCTTGAAATATTCACAGAGTCTTTAGTTACATATGCAATTTAAAAATAAATCGTTAAATTAAAATAAAATAAAATAATATTTGAGGGGGGCTCCCATACAACAAACGTGATTTTTTTGTCATTTTTATAGATAATGGTACGGAACCCTATGTGCGCGAGTACGACTCGCACTTGGCCAGTTTTTTTATAACAAATTTTAACTAAGCCAGGAATCTACAGTAGCGACTAAATAAAAAAACACCGATACAATAAAGCCCGGTGATTTGCACAGAAATGATTCAACTGTCTCGCGAAATTCCACAGCGAAATCAATCGCAAACCTCGTAATACAGCTACGATCTATATATATAGGGAATTAATAAAGTTACGATCACAAATCCTCCTTGATTCGATTACCAAAAACGGTAGCGAAAACAATACGGTCACCCAAACTCGGATCAGAGTCAACCATCTCGGATCAGAGTGAACCAGTGGTTCTCAACCATTTTTGACCAGGGAAAACTATTGATTTCTTTTTCATGAGACGGACCATAAGGTTCGAGAAAAATAAACTGTGTAGGTACAATCTAAAAATAAAATTTAACCAAAACTTTTCACATATTCGTGAAACTCATAAGTAAAATGCATTTAATGTAATAGACAACAAAACATTTTAAATAGAAAATTTATTTCGGTTTGCATGAATGTGATTTTTGATCTTGCATCTTCTGTACGAGCTGGGTAATTCTCCGATTTAAGATTTAAAACGTATCCTAACTTATGTTATAATTAATATTATAAATGCGACAGTGAGTTTATTTGTCTGTATGATACGCTTTCACGCTAAAACGGATTTGGATGAAATGTGGCACATGGGTAGACCTGGATTTAGGGCATAGGATACTTTTTATCCCGATAGTTAACGTGGATTTTTTTTTATCCTCCACGCGGGCAAAGCCGGCTAAAGCTAGTAAATATGAACATAAACAAACAAAGGTTTATATACCTTTCCGATCACTGGTTGGGAACCAATGGATGCCATTCCAAACGGTGCGTAATCCTATATAGTTGGCAGCGAGTTTGCAAAGTCTGAGGTTCGTGGTACGGCAACCGAGTTAGGTACTTTAATCTCATTAATTCTTCTCCTATAATCATGTTTCTTCAATATTGTAATAAACTTTGTTTGGAAGAAATCGGGCTTGATCAAATTATTGGAAGAGGGATTGTGTGGTGAGAAAGTTATTGTATTGTGTTGTGTTGTTTGATCTTGTGTTTTTTTTGGGTGGTAATCATCATATGGCTTCTCCGGCTCTGGGCGGAGCGGAAGGACGTCTTACTGACTAAAACCCACCCGTGTTCCTTCAGTTGCCTGTTGCCAGGTCCCGGTATCCCTTTCGGACTATTCCGCAACCCTGGCAGGCATCGGTCCTAACAGACCCGTCAGGTGTGCTGACATCTCTTTGAGGCGCGCGTGGAACACGACTCGGGCCTGGTCCTTATCGGGACGGCGAGCTACCCATTGCTCGCCGTCCGCAAGCCCGCGCCTATGGTGGCCGGGAATCCGCCTGGGATTCCCGACGCTCAGGGTGTCTCCAGCGGCGGCGGTTAGGGGCGTGAGGCAGGCTTTGCCTCTCCCTCACGCGTTCCACCTCCTCCTTCGCGAGCATCACCGCTTCGCTGAAGGAGGTGACCTTGTGTTGTCAGAATATTTGCGAAAATAACTTGTGAAATTGTTTGCCTATCAGCAAGACTGGTAACGGAATTAACCTTTTTTTTTTTTTTGGTGGGTAATCTGTAACTGACTTCTCCCGCTCTGGGTGTATTGGGAGGGCGTGTCAGACTTTTACTGACTAAAATCCACCCGTGTTCCTTCAGTTGTTGTTGCCAAGGGTCCCGGTATCCCTTTCGGACTTTCCCGCAGCGGAATAAACCCCTAAGGGCAAATTTCATCAACGAAAGTGAACGCGATAGTATAAGATATATCTAAACCGCATTCTAGAGCTGTTAGAGTTAACATTCCACAGCAATCAATCTGCGTAGCCTTTTCCAAACTATGCTGGGGTCGGTTTCCAGTCTAACCGGATGCATCCGAATACCAGTATGGACAACACATGGAGCGACCTTAAATTAACATATTTAATATTCTACAACGATGACTAAAACGTTACTGGCGAAATGTGGGTGTAGTATAGCCCAGTATAGGTGCACCTCTGTCTAACCCTTCGGGGAATATAGGCGTTATGTTATGTGTATATCTACTTACGTTTATGTAATTTAGATTATAGATAGTAAAACTCAAGCCAATATACCTATGTGCCGTCACCTGCAGAGACTTTATCAACGCTACGTGTCGTCGTGTGTTCAAATATATCGCGAATGCCATTACAAATGCATTTGCTGTCGTGATATAAGCAATAATGAGAGCTCGTGGCTAAGTAATAACAGCCGCTCGGGTCGATCCATCAGGTTAAGCTACGCTTGCCGGGGTTGGTCCGTGGATGGGTGACCATTTTCACATATCGAGACTCCGCCGTGCCTCGGAAAGCACGTTAAGCCGTTGGTCCCGGCTGTCATTTGTGGATCTTTGACGTGATTTGTGGTCGTCAGAAGCCCGAAAGTCTATTTAACCAAGGGGTATCGTATTACCCAGATGCTGGATTGTGGAGGTCAGATAGGCAGTCGCTCCATGTAAAATACTGGTATTCAGCTGCATCCGGTTAGACTGGAAGCCGACCCCAACATAGTTGGGAAAAGGCTAGGCAGATTGATTGAGATAGGCAATAATGATACTCTAATAATCGTTCCTCCCAGGCAGTGTAGTCAACGCCTATTTGATTGAATAAATTTTTTATAATAATCTATTTTTGACAAAATTATTAATATCTCTGATAGACAAAATTGGCTTGCAATACCCAGCAATTCATTACCAATTAGCTAACCCGACATGAGTTGTTCTTTCCTCAATAATTCATACAAAATTCCCACAGAAAATGAAATATTCCCGAATTTTCCAATTTTTCCGGCAACTTTTCAAAATATTCGATCTTTAAGAACAAAGAAACAAAATATAGCCAAATCGTTTCAGCCGTTCTCGACGAACATTATTTCATTTTTATTATATAAAAGATACCTACATTCAGGTAGAATCCACACACGTAACTACCTAACTACAACAAATAGAACCTGGATATGTTCCAAATACCGGGCAATTTTCTCCAACTAGCTGATAATGCTGAGATATTGTCTATCTGGCATTAGGCGGAGCAAATCTCCGGCTTACTTGGCTTATAAACTGCTTCATCTATCTTGAGATTATTGCATGATAAAGAACTGATTATACGAACACCTACTCGCATATGTGGAGATAAGCTTTCAGGGTAGGGCCGACATTTGCGTACCAACAAACAATACTTACGATATATATTAATAAAAAGGAAATATATAACTGATCCTCTGAAAATTTATTAACATACTAATTTTTGTCACTTTTGTAAATTAATGAACCTCTAAAACTTTTTGACCTTCTGATGATGCACACTCTTTTTAAGAGTTATTCCAATCTAATACCAAAAACTAATATTTGTTGGAACTCATATTTATTTTCTATTCCGAACCGATACAACTCTTTAAATAATTAAATTTAATGTGCAAACGAATACCAACAACTTTAATTTGGCACAGTCAGCTCCGCCAAACCTAATCACATTTTTGTTTTCTAATATTTTATGTGATCGTAATAAAATACTATCCAAATACGCTACATTCAAATATGTTTCCAAAGACATAGGTAAGAGTAGTTTAAGTGGATCATCTTGCTACTTTTTTTGGGGTATTCGTCAAAACGCAACCAATGAAGCGCAACTAAAGTATTCCTCGAAACGCACCCACGATGAAACATAAAGAACAGCATGACGGATTCGTGACAAAATTTGTTACGAATCCGTCATCTATCATTTAATGATATCGATAGACGTTTTAAAATTCAACTGTCCTAATTGTTCAGATATTCAAACAACCAGGAAAGCAGAAATGAACTGGAACTAGGTGCTTAAGCGACTTATTACTAGTTAGCTCAATAATGGTAAAAATACAAGTTTTGAAATTGAATCATTTATTTTGTTGTTTTGAAAAGTACCAGGGTGACATAAATGAAAATAAAATAGGCGCCTAAACGATCTCACTAAGTTGCACAACAACCAACGATTAAACACAACAAAGAGGAATATGAAGTATTCGTTGTTATTCACTATATCGATAGAAGTCTTAAAACCCTTACCTATAACTGTAATGTCCTATTATAACTACCTACCTATTATAACTATCAGGAAAACAGAAATTAACTGGAAGTAGTTGCTTATGAAAAAACACCTGTTATTCTGGTAGGCGTCTTTCGGAAAAGCCCCTGAAGTGTATACAGGCCCCATATTTATCAAGAATTTGACTTTTTCATTATCACTTAATATCTTGTCCGTAAAGTTTCCCAACTCATAAGTAGATTGATCGTTCACATCTTCGAAAAATGAAATATGTAGTTTCATTTTTACTGACTGTACCTTATATCTTCGAACTTGTTTTGGTATTCGTTTAAACAATGGTATCCGTTCGGAATAGAAAATAAATATGAGTTGAAACAAATACCAGTGGTATTTGATTTTGGTATTAGAATGGAATGACTCCTTTTTAATAACCTCTAAGACGACTCACTGACCACATTAGTGTCTGTAAAGACCAGACACGAGAGCCCTGATTTTCAATGATTCTCTCCAAGACTGTTGAAGCATTGCCTCTGAAGATAAACAGCCACAATTCTTGTCTGTTCTTCTTCGTCATGAGTGTCACGACAGTGAATTCGATATCTCTTCGACGGCATCGTCGGTGGTAGTGCAGAAGTCACTCTGCCTATGCCTGCCTGCCTATTTTTTGGGGTACAGAGGGCGGTTAAAAGATCTGTCTAGCATAATCAGCCTATAATGTTCCCACTGCTGGGACACAGGCCTCCTCTCTGTGAGAGGGTGCGGGCCGTAATCTACCACGCGGGCCCAGTGCGGGTTGGTAGATGTCACACGTCTTCGAATTTTTGGTTCTAGGACATGCCGGTTTCCTCACGATGTTTTCCTTCACCGTTTTGAGAGCAGTGGTGATGAAATAATTTACACAAAGTAAATCGCCTGTCAGGGTTCGAACCTACGACCTACAACTCGTAAGTCGTGGCCGTTACCACTGAGCCACCACTGCTCTCTCAGATCTGTCTGTTAATCCTAAAAGCGAAAGTGAGTTTGTTTGTTAGTTACGCTTTCACGCTAAAAGGGTTGAACGGATTTGGATGAAATTTGGCATATGGGTAGACCATGACCTGGGTTAGGACATAGGTATTTTTTGTCCCGATATTTTCCCGGGATCAAGACTTATACGGATGAAACCGCTGAGCGCAGCGACTAGTAACATAAACGAAAACGAAACAAATAAACGTCATCATAATAAAGCAAAATGAGAGTTGTTATTGAAGTATCTAAAGGTTCAATGAACCCTGATCCTAAGCGAAACACGAATAAATATTCATTACAACGACAATTTAATTTCAAGCCAAGCACAAAATGGAATCTCATACAGAAAACCCATTGCAAACATTCTTTAATTTAAAACAGTCTGTTCACATTGCATTGAATGAAATTGAAAATTATTTCCATGCTGCTTTTGTAATAAAAGAAAAATCAAAATGAATGTGTGTGTTTTCTTGCAGTGCTTATGTAACTAGATCATTATATTCAGTTATACTAGTTTCATTATAAAACCTTTTCTCATTTCCCGAAGTGTTAGACAGAGATGCACCTACAGAACTTCACATTTCGATGGGACTTAAACATAACTGCAGGCGTAGCATGAGCACCATTTTGTCGACGGAAGAGTAGACAAAGATGACGTTTCGTGTAGACAGTACGACGGCAGCAAAGTAGAAAGAGTGCACTTTTTACGAAATTCACTCTTTTATATAATTCGACTCAGAATTCTTTCAAATGTGTGGAATAAAATTAGATGTCATGAACTAAAATTCGAACCAACACCTCGACTTCAGTTGCAAAACAGTACTGTATTTTATTATTTTCTTTAGCTTATATCTCGAAAATGGTGGGTCCTATCGCAAAAATAATGAAAATTTCGACCCCCTTTAGGAAACCCATAAACCCCTGAGGCTTAACATGTTGTTTTTTTTTTTTTTTTTTGCCTATTTTCCGTACAATATGTGAAAAATTCCATAAAAAAAACACGTCGAAGGTGCTGTCCCTGCGCGCCTCCGGCTCTAAAAAGATCACGGGGTATCACCGTTTTGTGTTCAAAAGGCTCCCTTGTAAAATCATGATTTTGTAGATAACCGTTTATACTTTGTGGCCGTCGAGTAGAAATTTTTCTACTGGCGATTCCAAAATCAAATTGTCTTCACTACTGTATACAAATGTCAGACTTTGACAGTTTGAGTCGAAAACTTTCTTCGGAAATAGTCTACATGTATAAAGACCTAGACAAAGATCGCTGGAAACGAAAGACAAAATGACAGATTGTAGAAGGATTTCTACGGTGCGATGTCAAAAATGAAGAAACGAAATGTCACTTTGTATAGAAAAAACTATGTCTATTCTTCGTAGAGATAGAAAGCGTCATGCTACGCGTACTGGCGAAATGTGAAGATCTGGGGGCTTAAAACGGCCACTTTAGCAGAATCATATTAAAATATTATGAATCATCGTAAAATGTCATAAACTGACAATTCATCTATGATCTGCGTGTAATTCATATTACGAAATAATTACCTAATCTGTTTTTTTTTTTATCGTTTATTATATTGTTTGACAATTTTCTATGGAGATTCGTAAAATGATCTACAAATTATGAATTGCTTTTATGTCAAATTAGTGGAATTGCTAATGACAGCTGGGATTCAGGAAATGAACTGCTTTTAGAGGAATTGCTAATATGGCCGGTTTAGGCCCCCTGGATGGATCTAGACGTGGAGTCTGGATATGTACCCGGTTGATGACAATAGTGATGACTATTGCCATCAACCGAGCACAAATCCAGACTCCGGACTGCTACTGAGAAATTCCAGGCGAAAAAACCCAATAACACTTTGCCCGACGCGGTAACCGAACCCAAGACCTCATGCTCAGTTTCATTATAACTCTATCTTAATCTCGAAAAAATAAAGATAAATAACTATTACAAAAAAGATGTATCATCGACACCAATGAATCTATCTTTCGAAAAGATTAGCGTAGTCATCGTGATTAAACGTATCTTTTACTGATATTTTTCCGGGATCTTCATGAGAGATTTATCTTTCTTTTGTGATATTAGTGAAGCGGTGCTACGGAACCCTTCGTTACCGGTTTTGTTAAATCCTTTTCACAATAATTTGAAAAACAAACTAATAAGTTAGTGTTTGTTTGCCTTGTAGACCACTTGCAATTATCCTAAAAGAGAAATCCCAATAAAGAATCCCAATAGATATTAAATATTTTACCTCCTCTAACATTATTTTAATTTTAAATAAAATGTGGAGCATTCTACGTTCTCAGATGTTCGTGACTTGGCACACATCTCGAGCTGCGGAGTGCCACGTCATCATATTTCATCAATCCGTGACGTCATAATATCGATGAGATGGATTTACTTGGCTCATGCTTCATACTCACGTATAGCTTAGGATGGTGTTCCACTTGGGATGATAGTTTAGTGGTTAATGCATCGCATCCATTCTGCCATGATATTTTTTTGTTAAGCAGCCGTGTGCCCAATACTATTGCCCATCGGAAAATAAAAATGACGAAATTCCGTACAAACTTTCATACCTTATTAATTAATCCCTTTTTAACCGACTTCTTCAAAAAGGAGGAGGTTCTCAATTCGTCTGTTTTTTTTTTTGTATGTTTGTTACTCGATTTCTCCGCCAATTATGAATCGATTTTGATGATTCTTTTTTTGTATGGATTTCGGAAGTCGGTGGCAAAAAACGAAAATTGAAAAGCAAAGACACCGCCTTCCGAAATTAAAGTAATTTTTCAGTTTTGAGTGTTTTTTTTTGGAAGTCGGTTTTTTTTTGTAAAAAGTTTTTTGAGATGAATTTTCAAAAAACTTTCAAATGTAAATGATAAATCATAAATGATTTTATGTGTGTTTGTACAAACATTGTTACACGATAATCATATTTTTAAAACTAGATGAGATCGGCGTTTCCTATCTGACTACTCTGAGAAGAAAGGTAAAAACAAACTCAGAGGTCGCAGTCTCTTTTAAAGCCAGTCAGTGCACGGATTTGTCAGTCAACTCAGAACTTAGGAGCTTCCTTCACAGTCGTAACATAAGTAACTTTAGGGCCCCACCGCATTGCTAAAATCTTCATTAAACACTCTCGTACTTTTTGTATGAACCATCGCACAGGCGGGCCGCACCGCGCTTTTTATTAGTATGGAAATGCAATAAGCTGAGGCCCGATGCGGTTGTATTGTCCCCTTAATTTAAGTAAGTACCTCTCAGGAATTCAGAATCCTTGGCCATCGGTAAGCTTCGACCCCATTCTAGAGTTTACAATTTTTTTTTCAATTTAGAATGGAATTTTGTCACTTAGTTTTTGGTTTTGGAAGGGTTCACAATGTTGTGAATCCTGAAATGAAATAATGTTAGCTATTTCATGTTAGTAATTACACACGTAACATAAACATCACACCTCTTTTCCCCAAAGAGTTGGGCAGAGTATCCTACATAGTACACCCACATTTCGCCAGTTATATTTATGTTCAATGTACAGTCACGGACTTTAATTGATAAGCCACCTTCAAACTTTTCAATTTTACAGTTTCATACATTCACGAGATTACACGATTAAACACAAACTCAAACCGCACGCTCGTAAACAAGATGACAAATAAATTACTTATAATCGGAAATAGCAATGGTTGACTTTAGGTAGTCACTCTGCTGTCAAGTTTGTAGTTCTGGCTCTCAGGTTAGCCAACCGGTAAAGTTATTAAATATAATTTTCTTCTACTAATACGAAGACATTATGACTTCCCGTGTCGGGAACCGAATAAACCCGATTTGCATTACACGGCTAAAATACGAACAGTGCCAGGTGGCTCATCAATTAAAGTCCGTGACTGTACCTACTTAATTATTTCGTGTAAAAAATCTTGTTTCACAGATAATTTTCTGTATTCCTTCCATTATGAATACGACATTCCTATTTAGTAAACAAGATGACAAATAAATTACTTATAATCGGAAATAGCAATGGTTGACTTTAGGTAGTCACTCTGCTGTCAAGTTTGTAGTTCTGGCTCTCAGGTTAGCCAACCGGTAAAGTTATTAAATATCCCGTGTCGGGAACCGAATAAACCCGATTTGCATTACACGGCTAAAATACGAACAGTGCCAGGTGGCTCATCAATTAAAGTCCGTGACTGTACCTACTTAATTATTTCGTGTAAAAAATCTTGTTTCACAGATAATTTTCTGTATTCCTTCCATTATGAATACGACATTCCTATTAAGTGAGTACCTATACACACTTATTTCTGAAAAATATTTGAATTTCTAGAAGGTTACATTTAATTTGTCATTATGCCTTTGTGGATTAAGTAATGAGTTTTTAGGGTTTTATAACATTCTTTATTATTTAGAAGAATACCTATGGTTTAGTGACATTATTTAATAATTTATGAAGAGTATTGTAATATATATTGCTTACTTGTTTTAATGCCCTAAGCTAATGTGGTTTATTTTTTGCCCAAACTGTAGGAAAAATTATTATTTTTATTGAAGTTGCAAAATAAAAACAGATAGGTATTTTATATGAATCAAACATACATAACTTCACGTCTGTATACAGGGTCCAGTCTATCGCCATCAACGGGGTACAAGTCCAAACTCCGGGGTGCTACTGAGAAATTCTTAATGGAAAAACCCAATGACACATTGCCTGACCTGGTAATCGAAGCTAGGACCTCATGCTCAGCGACCACTAAACCAACGAGGCAGTCTAAATGCATGAATCCTCAACTAAATAAGAATTTGCTGTAAATATCTTAAGACATATTTGTCAGCTAAAATAGTGCAGATAACTTTTGACAAACATTACTGTACGTGAAACTATGAAACAATAGAAACAAAATACATTTAAAACTACACCTTATCTTCTACAAAATAAAAAGTAATTCAGAATGGCTAGTTATGTAAAGCAAGGTTGTAGATTAGATACGAGTAAAGAAATCCTTATTTAGGGGTGAGTTCGGTTGTTTGGCACGCCTTTGTTAACGATAAGGCATTCTGCAGGTATTTTATTGTTAAATGTTAAATTAATGCAAAAGGTTTTGGGTATTTATGTTAAGATATCTGTTTTTGTTTGAGGAATTTGGGGATAATAGATAACGTGGCTACGTAATAACAGCCGCACGGGTCGATCAGGTTAAGCTACGCTTGCCGGGGTTGGTCCGTGGATGGCTGACCATCTTTACATACCGAGACTCCTCCGTGTCTTGGACGTTAAGCCGTTGGCTGTCATTTGTGGTCAAAGTCAAAATCAAATAATTTATTTCAAATAGGCACATTAAAGGTACTTTTAAACATCAATAAAAACTTTTTACAAAAAAAACAACCGACTTCCAAAAAAAACACTAAAAAAGTGAAATATAACTTTAATTTCGGAAGTCGGTGGCAAAAAACGGAAATTGAAAAGCAAAGACACCGACTTCCGAAATTAAAGTTATTTTTCACTTTTTTAGTGTTTTTTTTGGAAGTCGGTTGTTTTTTTTTGTAAAAAGTTTTTCTTTTTCACTTTTTAGTTGTGGTACCTACCCCACACAAATCCGAATACCACTACCTGCTATGTAAATAACAGTGAAGGAGTCAAACAGGATATCGTCTAGATAAACTAAGCGGGAAAAATACGTAATATTGAAGCTAACTCAAAAATTACGCAAGCAAAGTTAATAAAATTTATATGGGACCACCTCGGAAGCATGACCTACCAAACAAAAAAAGAATCATCAAAATCGATTCATAATTGGCGGAGTAATCGCGTAACAAACATACAAAAAAAAAAAAAAAAAAACACAGACGAATTGAGAACCTCCTCCTTTTTGAAGAAGTCGGTTAAAAAAAAAATTGATTTGATTCTCGTTGCCCCTTCCAAAAGGTAGTTTTCGTATGGAGAAGAAACTCCACCGTTACTCTTAAAAATAATGTTTTACAATATTTTGTATACATCAATTATATAATTACATGTGAATACGATGCACCTAGAATACGATTACTGTACCACAATAGGCAAAAAGAATTAAAAATGGAGCAATGACAATCAGTGGATCTTTGACAGTCGTTACGGGTCGTCAGAAGCCCGAAAGTCTGACAACCAGTCTTATCGAGGGGTATCGTATTACCCAGTTACTGGGTTGTAGAGGTCAGGATATAGGCAGTCGGTCCATGTAAAATACTGGTATTCAGCTGCATCCGGTTAGACTGGAAGCCGACCCCAACATGGTTGGGAAAAGGTTAGGCAGATGATGATGTAACGTTAGATAAGCTGTTGCACATTGTTGAATATTTAATGAAAGAATCTACTGTTCCCTACATTTATGTTTGCATAGCTCATAAAAATGTAGGGGAAAGCTGTTTTTTTTTCTCGGGAATTCATGTAGTTTCATTCCCATAGTGAAAGTTGTTCATAATGTGGACTACAATGACCCCTTAAGAGGGTTTAAACGACAAAAATTTCACCCTGTACATTTTTTGTTAATTTTGACGCTTAAAAATTTGTGCGTATTTGAAATAAATGATTTGACTTTGACTTTAACACGAAATCAACGTATTACCTTTATTACTTCCCATTTTAGAGGTATTAATCCATCATTCTACTGCAATATCCTCAACACTAAATTACACTATCATTACTCGACACGTATATAGTCTATGATTCAGCATTCTGCTAATTATGATCGATGAACCATTAGCCATGAAATGAGTTTGATAGCTGCCCCTAATTTAATAATGTACTACTATTTTTTGATATCATGTTGGATTAATTTGATAGAATATTAGTTTTCCGGGTGCTGCGTCAGCATATTCGTTTCGAAGGGTGAAAAATTACGTAAGTAGGTTCTATTATTACACTACTATTGGGTTTATGGCTTTTCCCTGGGAAATTTCAGCTATCTATATCTATACATATTATAAACTAGCTTCTGCTCACGATTTGGTTCGCGTGGATGTAGGAGAATATTCCATGGGAAAGTACTACCGGGATTAAAAGTATCCTATGTGATAATCCAGGCTATAAACTATGAGGGGCCTGCGGGGGCCGTGTCGTCGCCCGAACAGTCAGGTTCAAAGAGGTGGTATGCAGTACTTCATGCGTGCTTTTTATGAGGACGTGCGGTCGTGGTATCGGCCGCACTGGGTGATGGGGCCCGCTAGTCATGGTGAGCTGATACCAGTCGGGGATGCAGCGAATGTACAAGTATCTCCCGGGCCCTCGACTCATGGTAGTAGTAGGAACAGTGTTGTTTTAGTTGGTAGGAGACTGACATAACCCTCCGTTCTCCCAAGACGGAGGGTATCCATGAGGATTTCCATGAGTTTATAAATTATCTTCATCCGAATCCATTCAGCCGTTTTTGCGCCATTGAGACAAAAATTCTAAAAACTATATTTTCGGCATCAGACTCGTTCTTATCAATTACATTTTTTTTCCAAAATATTTAATATAAAGTTTGGATCCGTTACTATTATATTAATGTATGGATTAAACATTAAAGTCGCTTTTCGTGTATGTGAGAGCGCGTCTACGCAACGGATTTTGATACGATTTTCACATCATTTATATAATTTTATTTACTAGCTGATACCCATGACTTCGCCGCGTGGATGTGTGTATATACTAAAACCTTATTCGAGAACCACTCTATCCATTGGTGAAAACAGCATGAAATTCGGTGCAGGACAAACGCCGCGGCAGACTTTGTTTTATAATATGTAAGAACTCTGGAAGTTTTACGTGTTCTTTTAGTACATTAATATTATTAAACTTGACGGCCTCCGACACCACGGCCTATCCTACAGCAAGAGCGCTGGTAGGATGGCACGCCACGCCAGCATTCACCACATCATCCGGCTCTTGTCACCGCCGGGTGCCAGCTGTTTTAGAACCCAACGGCTTGGCACGCGACGATGGGACGAGGCCAGACGGAATGACCATAATGCCTTGGAAGTTGGGTAGACCTTTGGTGTGGGACGCTACCTGTGTCGACACCCTCGCGCCATCCTATCTTCCTAGCACGGCGTGCTGTGCTGGGGCAGCTGCTACAGGAGCAGAAACCTCAAACGGCGCAAATATAACAACCTTATTGGGAGCTATATGTTTGAGCCGTTTGGGGTTGAAACACTAGGGCCGTGGGGTCTGAGTGCTTATCGAGTATTTCGGGACATCGCTAAGCGATTGGTCGACTCTTCACGTGACCAGAAGGCTGGCCTATTTTTAGCTCAAAGAATCAGCATTTGCCATTCAACGTGGCAATGCTGCCAGCCTTTTGGGCACTTTTCCCATTGACAGCGATGCGGACGAATTCTTTGATGCCCAATGAGCCCCTCCCCTTTATTTGTTAATTTTTTTATCTTTAATTAATTAAATAATAGTTAGTTGTATAATAATTATATTGTTTTTAAAGTATTGTTGCTGCAATAAAATTTACATAACTATAAAAAAGAAATTGCAACCGTACGTTCACCGTTATTTTCAACACTTTTCCATTTCCATGTAACATTGAACCAGAACCGGTTTTCAGCGCAAAACCGTGTAGTTTCAATTTACAACACATGTTTCAATAGGTACCTACCCGGTGCGAGTTGGCCCGGGCACAAGCAGTTTAATAGCCAATTAAAATGGAAACCACAGCGCATAGAGAACACACGCGTGATTTCGTAAATGTATTGTAACATGCTTACATACTGGCTTGCTGGACTAGTTGTCGCAAGCACTAGGTACTGCTGACGTCCTGGGTTGGATTCCCAGCCCGGGCAAAGTAGTATAGATAGATCTTCTTCTTTTCGTGTGGTTAGTGACTAACCTGGTGTCAGAGTTTTAAAGCCGCCCAAGGGCCTCTGACTTGGCTTCACATGCCGTCGAGAAATGATCTCCGTGACGAGACAGCTGTCAAGTAACCGACTAAACGTAATACCTGTCACTTCAGGTATCACGGCTGTACTCTTCAATTTAGCAACGTTATAATTCGTTGACGTTAACATTTTGGGCTTCTTACAAGAGACAGATTATTTATATCTTTACAATTAACGTTTGCTACATACTGGTGATTAATGACGGAACATCGCGTGTTTGGCGTTAAAAAAACATAAATAAAAACCGCTGATTCTCTATTTTTGTTTAACAAACATATCAGCTTTAAAACATTTGTCTACCACACAACTCAACACGAAAAGCGTTAACAATGTAATTTATGGGAACGAACAACTGTACTCGACATAGTAACAGTAATATTTCACACATGAAAAAATATAACAGTTACTTTTCACGAATAAAAAAAAGAAGTAATAAAAACTAAAACCCAACTACGACTAAAAAGGTATAAACAAGACCCCACAGACAGACAAATTAAAAATCCGGAGTCACACGTGTTAGAGCATAAATCGAACAGATTAATTTGTCTGTCTGTGGGGTCTTGTTTATTATGTTTATATTTACCTTTTTAGTCGTAGTTGGGTTTTAGTTTTTATTACTTTTTTTTTTTTTATTCATTTGGGGTTATAATATATATATTTTGAAATGTGCTCATTAAGCCCTTTCATTTGATACCCAACATGGTACGATTAAACAATTTTTTTTTTAGTTCCTTTCTTTTTGTCCTCTAGAGGTCGCCATTTTTAATGTGACGTCTTATAGCCTATAACCAGCGGACAATCAAGGCGCTTCCAACGATACCTCATTTGTCAAATTTTGATGTGTGCCTTAGAAGATAGGAGGGAACAGATGAACATACATACATACATACATACATACCGGTCAAAATCATAACCCTCCTTTTTTCTTCGCCGTAGTCGGGTAGAAATAACAGTCATTCTACACAAGTATAAAATAAAATCACTGTTATTTTTGGGGTGAAAAATGCATAGAATACTGTTATCAGCGAGTGGCAGGCATTGGCGGTGTTTCATATCCAAGTAAATGAGATTTGTTCGCGCAATCTCTCATTTTTGACCTTTTTCGCGTGAAAAAGAGCTTTACGTGGAAAAGTGGAGTGGCTGCACGACCGCGTTGTAATTTGAATGGTACTGTCCTAGTTTGAAACGTATGCATAGCCCTTTTGAAGTCAGGAACCTTTCGTAACGAAGTAATTCCAATGAAACTGCACTTTTCGGCACCAACAAAAAGTCCGAATCCATATTATACTGAAACAGATTTTAAAATACGTCACAGTTTCAAATATGTAGGTAATTTTTTACGCAAAAGCGTTAAAACTTAATTTTCATTAGTAAAAGTTATCTAAAGATTGAAAAATCGGCCTTTATGCCACTACTAGCTGCGCCCCGCGGTTTCTCCCGCGTAAGTTTCGATCCCCTGGGAATAAATAATAATCGGGATAAAAAGTATCCTATGTCCTATTCAAGGTCATGGTCTACCCCTGTGCCAAATTTCATCCAAATTCGTTCGGCCTTTTTAGCGTAACAAACAAACAACCAAACTCACTTTCGCATTTATAATATAACTAGCTTCCGCCCTCGGCTTCGCCCGCGTGGTATGTCGATAAAAAGTAGCCTATGTCCCCAGGATGCCATCTATCTCTTACCTATCATCACCATCTATTTATCGAAATCCGTTCAGTGGTTTACGCGTGAAAAGGACAGACAGACAGACAGACAGAGTTACTTTCGAATTTATAATATTATGGATAAGTTAGGATAAGGATTTTAAACCACTATAAAACATATACATCCACTTACTTAACTATGGCCTCATTAGGTACACACCTCCTCCACCACCACGCCTTGGAAGCTCCTTGCTTTAACGACGGAAATGACCCACAAAAACCCAATATCCTTAGCTCAGTGACGTCATGGTCAACCTACTCGGGAGCGGCTCGGACTTAACGAGCAGCCGGTGCTTTAAAAAGCATTTTGTAAACTCATTTGGGTTCCGTACTTTGTGTAATGACTTTTGGTCCTCTGCAGCAGAGGTTTAAATTGAAAGGAGATACCTGTGCGTTCTTTTTTCAGGATTATGGCAAAGCGGAAGGGGCTTATGAATATTGCAAGCTGCATTTTAAATTGGTTACTCGTACAGCCTAAAACCACTGAAAATATTTCAACAAAATGCAGTAACGGGTATTGCACTTTGACGGCAGCAAAGTACAAAGAGACAACTGCACTTTTTACAAAACTCACTTGTTTACATAATTCGACTCAGAATTCATTTGTTGTTGTTTCTGATTATGTCACGTAGAGACAATTACACCTTTTTTCCGTGTATACGTTGGACAATCGGCGCTTACTTGTTGTAAACAAAGATTTATAATATCAATCACCTATCCGTTTTAATAAACCTTTATTTAATATAGCAATCAACAATGCAACTTAACTTTTATAAGTTTATTCAACGTAAGACCCACTCTAGATGGTAATGACTGCAAATAAATAAAAGTTACATAAAAATCCTCCAAAATGACCCCTCCGTTAAGAACGTCACTTCGAGACTTCGGATTAATTTTAAACTTTATAATTTGACGCCTCCACCAACTTTTGAGTTATTACTGAATTTTCAATTTTGGTTACATTCATGAATTCAGCTCGTGGCTACGTAATAACAGCCGCACGGGTCGATCCATCAGGTTAAGCTACGCTTGCCGGGATTGTTCCGTGGATGGGTGCCCATCTTTACATACCGAGACTCCTCTGTGCCTCGGAAAGCACGTTAAGCCGTTGGTCCCGGCTGTCATTTGTAGATCTTTGACAGTCTTTACGGGTCGTCAGAAGCCCGAAAGTCTGACAACCAGTCTTAGCAAGTATCGTTTTACCCAGTTACTGGGTTGTGGAGGTCAGATAGGCAGTCACTATCGTGTAATATACTGATATTCAGCTGCATCCGGTTAAACTGGAAGCCGACCCCAACATATTTGGGAAAAGGCTCAGATAATGTTTTTTTTTTTTTTTTTTTTAAACTTTTCCCCACAGTAGGAATTTCTTCCTGTATCGTGGGTGCGTTTATAAACATAGAAACTCACATACACTAACACCCAGACCCGGAACAATTACTTGCAGATCATACAAATATTTGTTCCGTGCGGGAATCGAACCCACGACACGTTGCGCAGCGGTCCATAGCTCAACCACTGCGCCAACCATGTCGTCAAAATGGTTACCTTCATGAATTGTGTTTGATTGCCTCTTTGGCCTAATGGTCGCAACCGCTACTGCTGCTGCATGAGGCCCTGGCTTCGATTGCCAAGTCGGGAAAAGTGTTATTGGTTTTTTTCCATTTGGAATTTCTCAGTAACAGCCTGCAGCCTGGATTTGTGTCCGGTTGGCAATAGGGTCGCCCCCTGTGACACGGAACTTTGGTTTCGGGAGTTTGGTGTATCTACTATAGGTAGACCTCTATTACCACTGTAATTCGAAAATATTGTAAAAGCCAATTATTTTTTTAAAGAGTACCTTGGAGTTTCTATCCGGCTCTTCTGTCTAGGAAACGACCAATTGGAATCGTGCACCTAGCTTCTGACGTTTCATAATTGCCAATGTAGGCATAAGTGGAAAAAAAAATGTTATGTAATGAATTGTGTTTTATCCTCAGAGTGCAAATTGTCTTAAAGTCTATTTAAATCATTCTATTAATTAAGCTCATTAACTATAGTGAGAAATTAATTATATTTACTACTATATAATTTCCATCAGTAAAGTGTATTGACATTCGATTGTTAATTATGTACTCGTATAATTACATAAGCTAAAAAATAATTATTAGACAATGTCACGCGTCACGGCCTCGTTTCCGGCACGTATAAATAATTATAAATATTATTAACCGCTGCAAGGCAAATACACTATTTTCCTTTTTCCGTACAGTGCAAACACCTAAATGTATTTGCATTCTTCTAATCACTACAATATCTTCCTACACACTACCATTGAAAAGCGTTAACGTAACCCATCGGAACTGCATAGCGTGACACGGAGCGTGACAGCGTGATCCGACAAGCGGTAATGACGCTCGGGTCACTTCTGTCAAGCGCAGAGAATCAATTGCTGGGACAATAGACTGGAAGTGACAGGGACTGGGGATCTGGATTGGAGTAAAGTGATTGGTTTCGTTGCTTTGGTGTTGCTAGTTTGATTGCGAAATCGGATCTATGTAGTTCAAAGAGACTTTATGAAAACACAGTAGCACCCTAATTGCGTAACAGACTATCGATCACAATCTGAATGATTTTGAGTATATTGCTAACACTTTCCTTAATTTGTTCGAATTTTTTAAGTGAAAACTTCTTTAGGCGCGTTGAGCACTTTTTGGGTGAACAAAAATGATGGAACTCGCGTCATCGTCACGCTTGAAGAAATGAATGAATGTTACTTAGTGTTCACTTCTATCGGCAGTCCCCAAAGAGTGCCCTGCATATTTTTTTTTTCTGGTCAACAACGTGAATAATGCAGTGAATGTGGTTGTACTGTCAAAATGGAAGCAATTGCTACTGTTACTGTACTGTATGTTAGGTAATTACTCTGTGGGTTACACATTACCGTCTGCAAGGAGGAGCCTCTTATGCATTTATACATCTATACATAGTTATACATTAACGTCACTTTTCGTGTTTGTCTGTATGTTTTCGTGTTTGTCTGTTGTTCATCTAAACTACGCAACAAATTCTGATGAGGTTTTCACCATCGTTTAGAGAATTTATTCCGGAAGTTTTATGTGTTAAATGAACTAGCTGAGCCCCGCGGTTTCATCCGCGTAAGTCTGGATCCCGTGTGAATATCAGGATAAAAAGTATTTTATGTCCTATTCCAGGTCATGGTCTACCCCTGTGCCAAATTTCATCCAAATCCGTTCAGCCGTTTTAACGTGAATGTGTAACAAACAAACAAACTCACTTTCGCATTTATAATATTAAGTTAGGATATTAAACATACATGGATATAGCAAAAAAATCTCTCTATTACTGATTCTCTGTTCATTTTACAACCACAGTCATTAAAAAGAACTATTACGTAAGTAATATTTCAAATATATAATAATCTTCATAATAAAAATCCCAAACTTAAATTGATTACACAACAAACAGTTTAGGCACCATTAAAACTCCAACCCGCTCAAGTTTAACGTTCCCGTCCCTTCCGTAGAGAATACAGCATAATTTACATGAGAAGTCACCACCATGGGGGTTGTCATAACGCCGAGATTATCTACCTTTATATTGTTACGCGTGTTCCACGTTCATCTCCAGTTAGACGGTGCGCACACCAGAGGCACGACAGTTTTGTCAATTGACAGATTTGTCTTGTAACAAAACAGTTTTACTGTGAGTAATTTTTGAAGTGAAAACTTCTTTAGGCGCGTTGAGCACTTTTTGGGTGAACAAAAATCATGGAACTCGCGTCATCGTCACGCTTGAAGTGATTTGTTTTTTAGCGCCATCTACCGTCTACCGATTGAATTACGTTGAGGTTACGCATTGTTGCTTAGTTTACACTTCTATCGGCAGTCCCCAAAGACTGCCACGCTTTTTTTTTAACTTTGGGTTAGTAGTGGTAACAGCCCTGCACGTGTGGAAGAATAGAGAAAATGACGGATTGTGATTGTGAATCTGTCATTTTTTCTATTCTTCCGTCGACAAAACCCGTTTCTATTGTGGCCAATGTGGCCATGTTAGCTATGAGATTGAACCCAAGCAGGCATGCACGTTTATTTGAGTACAATTTATTTGATCACTACTATTTTATAAGCGGTGAAGAAATACTTAGTGAGGAAATTGGCGTGACCGATAACGTCTGAAATCACCAAACTGCAGTTTTGCCCGCCTGAGTGGAGAGGCAGGTCCTCTCGTGCTCCCTCTATTGAGTGGTGTTATTGTTTTCTTAGAGATCGCTCCGAAGCATACCTGCCGAAAGTCAAAGTCAAAGTCAACGGTCAAAAGTCAAAGTCAAAGGTCAAAAGTCAAAAGTCATGATCATGTTCTTTCGAACTGATGTGTCATAGTCATAGGTCATTTAAGCCAAGTGCACATTACAGTCGCAATGGGCCGCTTAATAATGCGCTTTTATCATAAAAAATGTACAAAAGTATTTAGAGGGTTTGTCCAAAGCGGCCCAAATCTTCGTCAAAAGTATTGCAGCACGCCGAAATTTTGTAATTTCGGCAGATGTGTTGTTTTACTTAAAAGGTTTGTGTAGGTTTGCGCATAACCTTACGCCTGTTCTACGTTTGTCTTGTGTTATCGTTGTTGAAATGTTTATTCATGTTGACACGGTAATGGGGGCGTATTATGTAGTGTGTGGAGCAATGTTAATGGTTGAGTTTTGTCGTGCTAGGCTACGATTTGTTTACATTGTATGTTTTGATAACGTTATGGAAATGGTGTTAATTATGTGGTCGTTTTTATCCATGATTACTTTTTTTTCTGACAGTCACGAGCAAAAATATGTATATACTCAGCAAAATTCTATAATGATTTTCTCGTGGAATAGCGATTGCAACTTTGAGATGATACCGATTTCATAATGAAATGAAATGAAATGAAATTGTTTATTCTGTAAATAGGATATTGAAATCACTTTTACATGTCATATTAAAAAATTACTAAAAATAAGGTAGATGAGGTCAGCGTTTCCTATCTGACTACTCTGAGAAGAAAGGCCGAAACAAACTCAGAGGTCACAGTCTCTTTTAAAGTCCAGACATAATCTTGGTCAGGCCATATGAGGACCATGTAGATTAGAGTCTGAAATGGTCTTTTGAGGAAAGAACCACACAGATTTGAGTGGACCTGTCCAGTCAGTGCAAGCATTTGTCAGTAACCGAGGAGCTCAACTCAGAGCTTAAGGAGCTCAACGACTCGACGAACAATACCAAAGAAAGGACATTTGGGTAGGCCGCATAAAGTTCTCAAATTGCCAGACCATCGATAAAACTAACAGAGAACGAAAAAAATATAAAAATAAAATAAAAATCCTCATAGTCCTCACATTCACAATAATTAAAATAATACAATACGTTACAAAGTAATCATGTCATTTTGTATATAATATTCAATAATGTCAATTTGTATATAAAACTGGTAGGTATATTTTGATGATTTACCACAATATTCAAAATGCTTAGCAGAGCGAGCAGCTCAATCTCATGCTTTTTTGTCTTCTAAATAATCTGAAATTTTACAGTACCCTTTTTACAAAGTTTGGTTTTAATACAGTCATAATAATATGGGTTCCAAAATACTATACTCATTAAAACATAAAGTTACAATCATACAATACGAGAAAATGACTTTTAAAAGTTGCTCAGTTTATACATATTGGTGCTTGTGACTGTACAACAAGTCATACAAGGTGAAGACGACAATTCGACAAAAAATAAAACTCCGTATATCTAATGACGTTCTCGGTCTACATACAAAAAATTAATCAAATATATCCAATAGTTTAGTTACGATAGCTAGTCAAAGATCGGCAAACACCATAGTCGGCCCATCACTACTAATTAGTTTGTTTAGAAAAAATGACTTTTTTAATTTCGATGTTAGGATTTATTTGATAGTTCCAAAATACTCTTATGCATTAGTATTGCCAGTGTTTTAATTTATTGTTGTATTTTCGTCTCCACATTGTATACAACGTTATTTTTTCTTTATGCTAAACCAAAAAAAACGCGGCACTAATTCTCAATTATACAACGCAATTTTTTCTTTATGCTAAACCCGAAAAGGGGACATTGTACTCATAATTTTGAACAACTTTTTCTATGGGACCAACATTGAAATCGCGAAAAAAAATCAGCTGTTCCCTACATTTGTGTTCACTTAAATCGACAAAATGTATGGAACAGCAGATTTTTTTTTTTGCGATTTCGAATTTGTTCCCATAGCAAAAGTATATTATAGATGACACCAAACCAGTAGTTTCAAGGTTAACGGTGTCTACCCTAACACCCTGTATTATTACTTATGCTAGCAAGTCGATGGCATTCTAAATAGTCATAGCCAGTTATCTAAATATTCGTAGTAATAGTTCGTTTTTAGTGGATGGGTAGCAGCGTCTATCAGCCAAAATAAAAACTACATTTTGCATAGCCACACAGTTAGTAAACGTAAAATACTGTGTTATCGCTGCAAGTGACAGAAAAAACGTAGAACCCCTATATCACCAATTTGAGAGTTCAGGCTCTAAAAAGAAGCCAGATAAAGCTAAACTAAAGAAAGGTAATTTATCTTACGCTCCGAAATCCAGTAAAGAAATATTTCTCAGATTCTGCTGTGCAAACAAAAAGATTGAGCGTAAGAAATCGTAGGCAAAGAAACTCGACCCAGAATCATAAGTGCTTCGTCCGGAACTCCGGAATCAATAAAGATAATAATAAAGTAACGCCTGGATGCGAAAGGGTTGGACCGGACTTCGGACCCTTCTCTAATATTCGCTATTCAAACGCCACGCGACGGGTTAAGTACTGTCGACGAAATAGATAAGTATGCAACTTAGAACTATAACCACTTTTTGGCCCGTGTTGCATGAATTTGAATAGTGTAGTCCTCTAATATATTGATCGTCTGACTGTATAATTGGTATAAAAACTTTTATAAGTTAAGACTCGCCAAAAAAAAATGCACAATTTCTTATACATTTGCAAGAATAGTTTGTTCTATTTGAAATTGGGTCGAGTTTTTGCCATAAGTTTTGTTTTTGAAAAAAGATAGGTAGGTATTTTTTTTACGTAGGTATACTTTTAATAATTTTTGACGACACGGTTGGCGCAGCGGCTGAGCGATGGACGGCTGCGCAACGTGTCGCTGGTTCGATCCCCGTACGGAACAGATATTTGTATGATCTGCAAGTAGTTGTTACGGGTCTGGGTGTTAGTGTATGTGAGTTTCTATGTTTGTAAACGCACCCACGATACAGGAAGAAATTCCTAGTGTGGGGCAACGTTTATATAAAAAAAAAAAAAAAACAAAAAAAAAAAAATGAGTTGGTACCGCCTAAGTACGCTACGGGTAGTGTAAACTCATAGCTTGCCTAAACACCAAAATTTTTTGCTGACTGTACAAAGGTCCAATTTTACATTGATGAATGAATCTCCAATTGAGGTCGGCCATTCGGTGGTTATGAAGGAAATTGTGGCTACGATCTGCGGGTCATGGTTCTGATTATTTGAAGGTTGGTTTGGACTTCGGTAATGTGGGGTTAAATTATTTTATTTTTATAATTGTTTCTCGTTTTACTCGCTGTAGATTGCAAGGGTTAAAACCTCAGATGTGTGAAATAATTTCAAATTGTTTTTTTTTTCGTGTGTGTGTACCGAAATTAGTTACAGATAAATTCACTTCGTCAATTCGTCAATTCACCAAATAAATAGTTACCTTAGGTAGTTTCGGGACATAATCATGAAAAAATTTACTGATAGCTACATTCAAATTTTCTTACCTTATTTTACAATGGCGCTTGCACTTTATCGGGTAACGGTATTTTTTTTTTTCCATATTTAAAGCAACAAGGGTTGCGGAGGATCTCGTGCAGTTGCGTTGAGGAGCTCGTGGCTAAATAATAACAGCCGCACGGGTCGATCGATCAGGGTAAGCTACGCTTGCCGGGGTTGGTCCGTGGATGGGTGACTATCTTTACATATCGAAACTCCTCCGTGCCTCGGAAAGCACGTTAAGCCGTTGGTCCCGGCTGTCATTCGTGGATCTTTGACAGTCGTTACGGGTCGTCAGAAGCCCGAAAGTCTGACAACCAGTCTTACCAAGGGGTATCGTATTACCCAGTTACTGGGTTGTGGAGGTCAGATAGGCAGTCGCTCCATGTAAAATACTGGTATTCAGCTGCATCCGGTTAGACTGGAGGCCGACCCCAACATACTTGGGAAAAGGCTAGGCAGATTTAAAGCAAAAAGGGTCACTTTTATTGCAAAATCTCTTTCAAATACTATGCTGCCATATATAAAGACAGTATTTACAGTACCTCTCCATTCAGAATTTCCCAGAAGTTACAATAGTGCAGAAAATACTCGTCCATTTTCACCAAATTACCTAGAATAGTGGTTTGTAAACAAATTACTCGTCTACTGTCACCTATTAATTTAACTCGCATGACGTAATCCCATCAAGGTTGACACGTACAGTGGATATTCATTCAATGGAAAGTGCGGACAGCATCAGTTTTCACGGTGTGATGGTTACAGAATAGCAATGCAGGTATTCAGTTAAGCTCCCATCTCCTGTTCTGTACAGTTGGTTCTGTATTCAAACTGACAGCTGTCAATGTCAAACCTGTTCTGTCAAATTAGATAAAAAAATTGAGCTCTATGGTTTCAGAATAACCCTGTTCCTGAGATTTTCAGTAAAAAACCGGCCAAGTGCGAGTCGGGCTCGCGCACGAAGGGTTCCGTACCATTATCTATAAAAACGGCAAAAAATCACGTTTGTTGTATGGGAGCCCCCTTAAATATTTATTTTATTCTGTTTTTTAGTATTTGTTGTTATAGCGGCCACAGAAATACATCATCTATACAGCCAGTATCTGTACAGCCTGGTGACAGACGGACAGACAGACAGATAGAGTCTTAGTAATAGGGTCCTGTTTTACCCTTTGTGTACGGAACCCTAAAAAATATATCACGATATGCAGGGCTCGTAGCAACATGAATAATTCAACAAAAAGAACTGATTCGTTGTATACCCAAAGGAGTAGGGTACCGTAAGACTCTTCCGTAGATAGGAAGTCATCATCACTCTGGTATCCGTTGCCTGTTTTATTTTACGTTGGTATGAAAAACGTTAGTATCAAAAAAACAAAACAGTAAAACAAAACAGTAAAACTGGCCTGACACTTACTCATTATGCTGCGGAAAACGTTTGCTTTTCAAACTCAAACTCAAAGCATTTATTTCAATTAAACCATTTACAGGCACTTTTGAATTGTCAAGGAGTCAGTCAGTCAGAAATATGAAGCTAGTTGCCCATTCCAAAGCGTAGTAGGTACCTATGGAGAAGAACGGGCAAGAAACTCCATGGACACTCTTTTAAATCAAAATATTGTTACAATATAATGGTTACATTATTCATGTTGAAATTATACATGTGAGAACAATGTAGAAAGCACGTTAAAAGCGTCCCCAATTACAAAATAAGCACAATTCAAAAATTAAAATAAGCCATGGCAGCTAAGAAATGACCAGTCACAACTGACGGCGCCCGTTCACGAACATGACGCATGGATCAGCACCATTCAGCTCAACCATTTTGAAGGGAGCTAAATGATCCAACACATACGCCACCACCAGCGAGACATTTGAGTGAGCATGACATTCCCAGCCGCCAGGGCACATTCAAGTCAATGAAAGACAAAATACCCGGTAAATGGTAGCTCTATAGTACATAGTACTCACACCTGTGCAATTATATAATACAAAGGAGAGATTGAGTTTATACAATGCAAAGATAGTCTTACAATCTTCAGCAGCTCCAACAGCATTTTCGAATGTTAATTAGTTAGTTGTGGTTGTGGAGCAGGACCAGCATTAAGTCAAGCATTTTTATCAGAGATGTAATCCTCCAACTTATAATATGCCTGCCTACATAGTGTGCGTTTTATACAAGTTTTGAATTTCGTCTCATTCAGTTGAAGTATGTGGGGAGGGATTTTATTGTAACATTTTAAACAGTACCCCATGAAAGATGAGTCTACTTTAGCCAGTCTGAAACCTGGTTGAACTAATAAGTCCCTATTTCTAGTACTATAATTATGTCTATCGCCTCTTTTACTAAAAAGATGTAAATTTTTTCTTACTTTCTTTCTTGGCTTAGATACAACCTGACATTGACCTGCAAATTGCAAAAAAACGTAAGACAATTTGAATTTTCCGGGCTACCACTGCGGATCCACCTTATGTGGAGGATACGTAGATAAAAATATGAAGATTCGATTTCTCACCGTGCAACGATTAATTTAGATGAAACCATAAGTCACTTTGGCAATTACCAAACTTTATTGCTATTTTTTGCTTAAAATCCATACTCCAAGCAACCCTATCTGAAATCTTTATCTTATCCCTATTTTAGATTTGACATTTTATTTTTATTTTTTACGAATTTTTTTATATATTTTTTTTAATTAGTTTTTGTACAATGAAATTTTATTAATCACATTTTTATTTTGGGTTTTTATCTGTTTGGAATTTATAATAGTTTGTAATTTAATGTGACGTGAATGAGTTGTATATTATTATGTCTATGGACTAGAATAATGTTTAAAATAAATAAATTAATTAATTTAAAATTTTAAATTAAATGAGTAAAGAACTAGATAAAAAAAGTAGGTATTTTCGCCAACAAAATCAACTAGGCACATAAGACAAAAACTTCATTCCATAAAAAGTTGGAATACTCACTGCATTATGAAGCAGTACATACAGCGTGTTTCGAAGTAGGTAGTAAACAAAGACTCGAGGTGTCAGCCCTATCAACTTGACTAAAGTGACGTAACCTCGTCAGGGCTGCCACGCAAACTGGGCCAAGTTATTTGTCTTGGTTTATTTTTTGCTAGGCTTAAACCATTTTTATTTTCGCCAAGACTGGGAGAAATAAAACTTAAAAACCCGGCGCCAGGTGCGTGTTGCCACGCATAATGAAGGATTCCGTAGTTAGAATGAATTTATCTCAAGAACAAACTTAACATTGTAGTTGAAAAACCATGCGCTCTTATTTATTTACGTAACACGTCCTTATTTGGATCACAGAAATTGATATGTGTACCTTGGTCCATTGGATTCGGATCAAATTGGCAGTGACAGGCGGACAGACAGACACGCGAGTGAACCCTTATAGGAATAGGTGTTCTGTGTATTCATTCGGACAAACGGAACCTTAAAAAAAAAAAAGGTTTGTAATCTTTAAACAACAGGTTTTACGAGCTGTATAATTTTATTGTCTTTGCCTAGACTGCTTAAAAGGTCTTGTGGTTACAGTTTACAAAAGATAATCATTTCTTGATAATATTATAAAAGCTGTCTGTCAAGAAGAAAAATGTATGGTAATTTTTCTTCCAGCTGGCGTAGCATGAGCACCGTTTTGTCGACGGAAGAGTAGACAAAAATGACGTTTCGTGTAGACAGTACGACGGCAGCAAAGTAGAAAAAGTCAACTGCACTTTTTACGAAATTCACTCTTTTACATAATTCGACTCAGAATTATTCTTTGTTTTGTCACAGGATTTTTTTTGTTTGATTCTCAATTTTTACTGATTTTAACTCACGTCAACTATAACAATTTTTCTCAAAGTGTCGAAGTACCGTATTTTGAGTCAAACAATTTTACAGTAATATTGGCCTTCACTATTTCCTTGGTACTTATGCCCTATTAACTAAATGATGTACAATAGGAGAAGATAGCTTTGTTCTTCTATTAATTATCACAGTTTTGCGTTCAAAACGCTCCCTTGTAAAATCATGATTTTGTAGATAACCGTTTATACTTTGTGGCCGTCGAGTAGAAAGTTTTCTACTGGCGATTCCAAAATCAAATTTTATTCACTACTATAGACAAAATATCAGACTTTGACAGTTTGAGTAGAAAATTTTCTTCCAAAATAGTCTACATATAAAGAGCCTAGACAAAGATCGTTGGAAACGAAAGACAAAATGACAGATTGTCGAAGGATTTCTACGGTGCGATGTCAAAAATGAAGAAACGAAATGTCACTTTGTATAGAAAAAGCTATGTCTATTCTTCGTAGAGATAGAAAGCGTCATGCTACGCGTACTGGATTATACATAATATAAAAAATAGATGAAATACAAAATACACGCAGATGAAATATCAGGCAACAACTTGCAAATAATAAAAAGTATCTCTATTCCATATTTCCATATGACATAGTTTAATTTATCAAATATTTATCAAGAAACTGAGCTCCACGATGCAACTTGGAACAATCTTGCAACTATGAATCCCGCAGATGTGTGGGATCGCAAATTAAGCCAAGTTTCTAATCGCCAAGTTTGCCAAGCACTAAATTCTTGGCACTAACTTGCTCTGCTTGCAGTCCAAAACGAGTTGAATAAAATTAACCCTCGGGGACGGAACTAGTGAGCTAAACTTGGTTATTTATGATCAGCGAGTTTTTAGTGACGAGAACCTTATATTATCGTAATTACATAACATCCTCCGAAGGATTGGACAGACATTTCGCCAGTTATGTTTAAGTCCCACGTAATAGGAGGCGTGCCTATTGCCATCAACCAGGGAAAAATCCATGCCACTGAGAAATTGCTGATGCAAAAACCCAATAATATTTAATAATTTTGTCGATTTTGACATTATGTCGATCAAAAACAAAAGTGAAACGCATTGAGATATTAATGAAATCATCAATCAATCTAAACTGTATTCAAGAGCTTCCAGTGTCAATAGCGTTTCAGCCGTTACGGTTTTATGGGCAAAATCCGCCCTCAGACAGAATGTTGTAGCAAGTTGATTCAATACTGAATGCAAAAATAACGACAGCGTGTGTCGTTATTTTTTGACGTTTTTTGTTTCAAAGACCTTTCATTTGATGAAATGAAAGGTCTTTGAAACAAAAAACGTACGAAAAGCCGATATCAGACTCAAGTTCATTAATTAATTCATTTTCACCTTTGATTCATTCTTTATTCAGATGTTTTACTTCGAGTGAAAGGTGCTGAATAAAACGCAAAAAACTTTGACTTTGACTTTGAAGACTACTTTTTTTATTATTATTGCCATTAACATAATTATCAAGTAATTTCTTATAAGGCGACCCCCTTTAATTTTTATATTTATTTTATTGTATTTTTATTATTTGTTATAGCAGCCATAGCAGTACACTCTCTGTGAAGTGTCTACCTATTACGGTTCAAAATATTCAGCCCTGTGACAGACGGACGAACAGCCGAGCCTTAATAGTAGGGCCCAATCCTAATTGGCACTCTTTGGGTACGGCAATCCTAAAAATGAACGTAGTATCTGATATCGGCTTTATTTGCCTCTTTTGCTAGCAACTCGCTCGCGAAATTGCGAATACTGCTGACGTAGTGACTTTGCGAGCTAGAAAAGCAAAAGCCTGCAAAAAACATAAAACCTCGATCCGTACTCGTGCATTTGTCGCTTTGCGTGCGTTCTAAAACCATTCAGGGCTCGGCCCATTTACGTAATTACCGGCCGTCCGCGTATCCCATTCAATACGGCTTCTATCCGATACGGCAACGGGCCGGACACGGCTTGAAATGCAGACTCGTTTGAAATAGAAATTGAGGTACTGCGTTATAGCTTTCATTTATATATTTCATTATATTATATAATGAATTATAGATTTCATTTGAACTGAAGGATTAGTTTTATATCTTTCATTATAATAAATAATGAATTATAGATTCATTTGAACTGAAGTATTAATTAAATGAAAAATGCTGTGCAAACATAGGTTCGGTTTAAAGACATTTAAAAAAAAAAAAAAAAAAACGTTACAAGTTCACTTAACATAATGCGAAAAGTACGATAAAAATAAAAGTACCTAACTGTGATTCTCTGTGTTCAATATAAGAAAATTCCAACAGAAAAAGTTTAAAAAAATTAATTAACACAATTTATATTTCTTTAAAGTTTTCGTTTCTATATTTACAATTTTAAATAAAATATACAATCTAATTCTAACATTATGTACAAAGGGAAAAAATAAATGAAGGAAGGGCTCATAGGGCGACAAAAATTCTTCCGCATCGCTTTCAGTGGGAAAAGTGCCCAAAAGGCTGGCATGGACTGGCAGCATTGCCACGTTGGATGGCAATACTGATTCTTTGACCTAGAAATTGGCCAGCCCTCTGGTCACGTGAACAGTCGACCAACCTCTGGGCGATGTCCCGAAATACTCGATGAGCACTCGGACCCCACGGCCCTAGTGTTTCAACCCCAAACACTATTGAATAAAATTTTGGAATTACTGTTTTTATTCTTGTAAAGTTTTACTTATGAAATATCCGCAAACATTGTGGTTCCTTATCATACCTCCAATTTGACATAAGTATTTCTTCCAATCAAAGAAAATTTATTGAAAACCAATCATAACTTTTGGAATGCCGAAACTTGTTTTGAATGCCGAAATTTACGCGTTCGAAGTTGAGCACAAATCGGAAGTTTTTCACGCAATCTGCAAAATGTCAGCCACATCCTGACTCCAGAGATCCTTTTTGAGTTATGAGATTGGAAAATGAATACTGCGCTAGCATAGATATTGCCTAGCCTTTTCCCAACTATGTTGGGGTAGGCTTCCAGTCTTACAGGACGCAGCTGAATACCAGAATTTTACATGAAGCGACTGCATAACTGATCTTTGCCAGTCGTAACGTCGTCAGAAGCCCGAAAGTCTGACATCTAGTCGTACCAAGGGGTATCGTATTACCCAATTACTGGGTTGTGGAGGTAAGATTGGCAGTCGCTCCATGTATAATACTGGTATTCAGCTGCATCTGGTTAGACTGGAAGCCGACCCCAACATAGTTGGAAAAAGGCTCGGCAGATTGATTGATTTTTTTACTGGTAGTTTATTGCTATGTCAAAAAGTTGTGTGAAAAAAATTTTTCATCAAACTCAAACTCAAAGCATTTATTTCAATTAAACCATTTACAGGCACTTTTGAATTGTCAAGGAGTCAGTCAGTCAGAAATTCAAAGCCTAGTAGGTACCTATGGAGAAGAACGGGCAAGAAACTCCATGGACACTCTTTTAAATCAAAATATTGTTACAATATAATATAATATTGATAATTTATATATATATATATATATATATATATATATTAAATATTTGTTACATCCATAATTACGAATGATAATGGATCTAAACATCCTATCATAACCAACAACCGCAAAGTCCAATACATCTACGTCCCCACTTCATCCAATCCAGATGTCAGACACATACCTAGATCCATTATAAGATAGCTAGCAATGCAACGCACACCACTGACCGCCATTATGACGTAGTACACAGGCGGGCACGGGAAATGGGACACTATTAAATTGATCGTGAAATGTTTTAGTACTTAGGTACTTACGTTAATGCTGATGGTTCCGTAAATGGAAGCATTAGGTCAAGTAGTTAGAATATTGGTTGTACTTAGGCATCAGTTCCACCGCCAGCTATTAGCGAGAAGCGAGTGCAACTAAAAACGAGTTGTCGAGCAACGAGTAGAGAGTGCGCGACGGTGACAAGCGATTATCCGCTGGTGTGCGTATGTACACACGGCTACACATCAGTTATACATATCCAGATCAGTTTATGCTGATCTCGCATTGCGTAGGATTTCTGTACAATGCGAGATCAGCTTATACTGGAAATGTACTTGATGTGTAGCCGTGTGTACCAAACGTAAAGGCTCGTGCAAACAGACGCGAAATCGCGGGCGCGACAGGCAGCGGTACCTTTGTCGACAAAGGTACCGCTGCCTGACGCGCCCGCGATATCGCGTCTGTTTGTACGAGCCCTAAATCTCTAAGCGAGTGTTCTGTCAGTTAAGCGGTGGTCGCTAAGCGAGTTCTCTCTTTGATAGATCACGGGACCTACAATCTTTTGATCGTTTCTTGAGCGAGAAAATCGGTGCAGCTAGTAGCTTCCGCGGCAGTGGACAGGACTGATAGCCGGCGCCGATCTACCAGCGCTTATCGGTGCTGGTCCATTCTGGTAACAGTTACCAAGCGGTTAGGTTAGTTAGTAAAATGGCGGGCAGCGTCAGCGCAGACCAGCGCGTGTCGAAGATTGTCGGAACTTGTCGGCCTGCGCCGGTTACCTTTGTGGACCGGTTCCTATAAGCGCTGGTAGGCTGCCAGCTTTCTTTCTGTATACGGCTTTAGATGGGTATTTTTTTTTAAGTAACTTCCGTGATTGTGATTTATAAATCGGGATGTTGACAGTTTTACTCACGTAAGTATATAGTAAAATTACAAATATATTTGATCCGTTTTGAATGTATTCATGTATATTTTTTGGCCGATTTATAAGCACTTAGAGAAACATCCCCAATGATCATTACCCCGTAAATATTAATCTTAGTATCATGTGATGTCTGAGTATTCATTGGGATCTCCCAATGAATAATGTGTTAGATATGACATGATAACTACGTCAGGTCCGCATTCCGGGCAGATAGCCACGTCCCTAGATTACTTACAGCGGTTAGATCCGGTTAGGTTCTAGTAATACGCAGCTCCGGTTCTAGCCAGATTATATCCGGATCCGGGGGAAAAGGAAATAATAATCCGGGGGAAAAGTAAATAATTATATTACATAGATGCTTTTTCTTATTCTGCTAAGATTGTAGTTCAAATAAAATGTTTTTTTTTTAATGAATTGCTCATCAAACATCTTTTTTTGTTTGTAAAAAGTTATTGTTTTACCTAGAAACCACACTTGGAGAGTCTTGAAATGGTGCTGGAAAGTCTGTAGTACCTACTGTAAACTCCTTCAAATAAATTATTTTCTTTTGTAACATTGTACGTTGTAGTTAAATGATTCAGGCGTGACTATATGACGTATACTTAGTAACATATTCCGCTTGACTATTCTTCAAGAGTCATAAAAAACCCTGTAAGAAATCGACACGTGTTTCACCTCTCAGCGAGGCATCCTCGGGATGACGATTGACCAGTCGCAAACCAGAACACGAGCTGTTGTCGTGGACAGGTGAAACACGTGTCGATTTCTTATAGGGTTTTTATGACTCTTGAAGAATAGTTAAGCAGAATAGCTATATCTATTCATCTATATCAAAATATATTATCTACGTCTATTGTATTTTATTGTACATTGTACTGACATCTGTCAAGTGAAACTATCAAAACCGCGATCAGGGAACCAAGTGCGAAGTGTGTCACTGTATCTTCGTTTTGTTTATAAACTTGCAAAAAACCTGGCAAGGTTTGTTGGCCCATGTCTTATCTCTTATTATGCAAGTAACAAATGGACCTGACTTGGCGATCAGCCAACACTACGTTGATAAGTCCTGTGGCCTCGGATACTGTTTGTGAGTCGAATTTTTACAGGTCCAATATGACTTAAAAAGTTGCAGTACTGTAGGAAATAATGTTTTTTTGTTGTACTTTATACATTTAACTAACGAAGCAAATAGTCTTACAAAAAACATTTAAAATACTAAAATTAAAACCAGGCGTAGATAATTATTTTAGTCAAGCTAAAAATGCCTGATCTCTTACATACTGGCGCGACTTGTCGCGTGCCGCGACGCTGCCGAAATGAAATTAAATGAAATTGTTTATTCTGTAAATAGGATATTGGAATCACTTTTACACGTCATATTAAAAATAAGCTAGATGAGGTTGGCGTTTCCTATCTGACTGCTCTGAGAAGAAAGGCCGAAACAAACTCAGAGGTCACAGTCTCTTTTAAAGTCCAGACATAATCTTGGTCAGGCCATATGAGGACCATGTAGATTAGAGTCTGAAATGGTCTTTTGAGGAAAGAACCACACAGATTTGAGTGGACCTGTCCAGTCAGTGCAAGCATTTGTCAGTAACAGAGGAGCTCAACTCAGAGCTTAAGGAGCTCAACGACTCGACGAACAATACCAAAGAAAGGACATTTGGGTAGGCCGCATAAAGTTCTCAAATTGCCAGACCATTGATAAAACTAACTGAGAACGAAAAAAATAAAAAAATAAAAACAAAATAAAAATCCACATACTCCTCACATTCACAATAATTAAAATAATACAATACTTTACAAAGTAATCATGTCATTTTGTATATAATATTCAATAATATCAATTTGTATATAAAACTGGTAGGTTTATATTTTGATGATTTACCACAATATTCAAAATGTCACAATGCTTAGCAGAGCGAGCAGCTCAATCCCATGCTTTTTTGTCTTCTAAATAATCAGAAATTTTATAGTACCCTTTTCTACAAAGTTTGGTTTTAATGCAGCTTTTAAATCGTTTAATGGGTAAGTTTCGTATATCAATGGGAAGTTTGTTATAAAAGCGTATACATTGACCCATGAACGAGTTGCCTACTCTGTGGAGACGAGTGCGATGTACAGCAAGATTATGTTTATTCCTGGTATTTAAACTATGAATATCGGACATTTTCTTAAAATTTGATATTTTGTGTATATACAATAGGTTTTCAAATATATATTGTGAGTTTACAGTCAGAATATCTATTTCTTTGAATTTTTCTCGAAAGGAATCTCTTGAGCCTAGGTTGTAAATGGCTCGAATAGCCCTTTTCTGTAAAACAAGAATAGCATTAATGTCCGCACAGGCTCCCCATAGAAGAATCCCATATGACAGAAGACTATGAAAATAACTAAAATAAACAATTCTGGCTGTATCTACGTCAGTGATCTGTCTAATTTTTTTAACGGCATAGGCGGCCGAACTGACCCTTCCTGACAATTTTCTATGTGTGGGCTCCATTGTAATTTACCGTTAGTAGTTATTCCAAGAAAAACTGCCGATCGCCGCATTGTTCACCGTGAAGTTGTCTCAGAAATTTTTTTGTGGCGTCGCGTCGCGCCTGTTTGTGGGAGCCTTTACTCTGCAAAAGTGCCGTGTGATATGAGACATGCATTGCGTTTAATGACCCTGAAACAATATACGCACCGAGGCACGGATAAAATATTATTATTCTTTTCCTAATATTTAGTATTATGTACGGATTACTTGAATAGTAGGCCACTACACTTAATGAAAACTCGAAATTCGTTTGGTTATGCAGTTTAATGCATAATTTACACGGTTACAAGTTTATTATAACTTTGGACGACAAAATTGTTGAAAGTTCATGTCACTCGTGCAGTGGTTGCAATAATGGCGCGCGACCGCACGCCCCTCTCCCCGCACTCGTCGACGACATTATGCGTGTCGTTCGGAAGTCAAGGCTCCAACATGTACTGCTTTTGAACTCGCATAATAATAGGCCAGATTTTTTTTTTATAATTCCGGATGACATCCCTTTTTTTTCCCGCCTGCATCTTTTCCTAATCAATGCTTCTTGGTAATGGCGTCCACTTTTTTCTTCAAACCATTCCTTCCAAGTTTCTCTCTAAATAAGGAAAAATAGGCAATGCAAGAAGATAAACTTGTGTACGTTTCTAATCAACCAAAGCCTTTATTGTAATCAAGTAATACCAACGCGACTGTCTGGCGGCATTTTATTGCACTGACTTGTAATGAAGGGCGCTCTTCCCTCCTCTTTCCTCTGCCTGAAATGACAGTTATATTAGGTATATATGCGCATGAGATATTTGGATTTTATGTATGTTTGTTTCTTTGCAGTATTCGAAGGTTAGTTTTGATAAGGATAAAGCGCAGGCCACACTGAAAACAATGCGAAACGAAGCTAAGTTCGTTTAGCTTTTCTCCTCGTATTTTCATACTTCCGTTCATAGTACGCGGTGTGAACCGAAGTATGCCGAAGTAACCGAAAACGCGGGACGTAACGTACAATCCTATACTCCATTTGAAATAAGAAGACATTTAAATAAGCCTTTTTTTACAGTCCGTTCAACCGATTTTGACTTCTATTGCGTTGGTGGCACGACAAATGGCAGCTGCAGTAGAGACTTGGTATTGTGTAATCTTTTTTGCTTTTAATGCCATCCTTATGCCTACGATATAGAAGTCAAAATCGGTTGAACGGACTGTAAAAAGGTTTGTTTAAATGTCTAATCTTATTTCAAATAGAGTATAAAAGCTCCCGCACCCGAAATATCGCGTCTGTTTGCACGAGCCTTAAGTTTCGATGATAAGCTCTGGCCCAACTGACGCGAAACCCGCGCGGGATGCGGGACGCAACTGTGCGCGTCGATTGTTTAAATGATTAGAAGTCATGCGACTATTCGCGTCAATTCAGGTGTTCTTACACGTCCATAAAAGTTATTTGAAGCAATCAGTGCGAGCAAATTTTGGTCCCTCAACCTGCTCAGGATTCGCTTCAGTTTGGCTAAACTAATAAAATCCTAGCGAAGTCATCTACAATGTAGTTTGTACCGCTCAGTAGTAGGGATAGTGAGCCATAATCCACCATGCGGCCCAAGTGTCTGTGATTATTTATTAGTATCATAATTAAACATTAAATTGACTCACATTGCGTGTGATCCTTAAAAAGTGGGCGCGTGAAAATGGTCACAATAATATATAACATAATGAGCATGTTTACATGTCTTTCAAACCTCGCGGTGAAGGTCGCTGCCCGAGTGCCCGCATGTCTCTAATTGGATAAGTTTGAGGTGCGGCAGAAACAAACAATTTAATAAAGCGTACATTTGTGTTGTAATTTTTTTTGTATTCAGTGATTTCTTGTGGAATTAATACCAGCCGAAGAGCAGTGGAGGTGCAGTGATATGGGCCCGATTATATTTCATCACCACTGCTCTCAAAACGGTGAAGGAAAACATCGTGGGGAAACTGGCATGTTCTAGAACCAAAGATTCGAAGACATGTGATATCCCCAACCTGACTGGGCCTGCGTGGTGGATTATGGCCCGCTCCCTCTCACAGAGAGGAGGCCTGTGTCCCAGCAGTGGGTACATTACAGGCTGATTATGCTAATACCAGCCTGTAATTGATCTAGTACAGGGCAAAACCTGTTTTTCAAACAGAAAAAAATAACGGGCATGACATAATTCACTGCGTGTTGGCGAAGACAAAGTTTTACATTCTTTGATATAATTGAAATAATATAATGTAATTGGTTTCATGTGATAGGTACCCGAACACATGAAAAAAACCGGCTAAGTGCGAGTCGGACTCCCGCACGACGGGTTCCGTACCATTTTCTATAAAAACGGCACCAACCACGTTTGTTGTATGGGAGCCCCTTAAATATTTATTTTATTCAGATTTTTTGTATTTTTTGTTATAGCGGCAACAGAAATACATCATCTGTGAAAATTTCAACTGTCTAACTATCACGGTTCATGAGATACAGCCTGGTGACAGACGGACGGACGGACAGCGGCGCCTTAGTAGGGGTCCCGTTTTACCCTTTGGGTACGGAACCCTAAAAACATGGTATATTTTCATAATCTAAACGTCGAATTTTTAATACCAAAAATTTTACGCAGAAAAACCATCTCTTTTTTTAACAACGCAAGTAATCCCCCTCGCTTTTTTATTTTTTTCATCCGTTCATGTTCAGTGTCGAATAGAGATTCTGTGGAAATAGTTTTTTAGTTTTTATTCGCCTGTGTGAACCGCTGATTGAAAATGTCGACACGCCAGCGATGCAGCGCTGCAGCGCTTTGTAAAATATTTTGCCAGCGGACTATTAGGTTGTGGAATGAACTGAAATAATAGTAGAACATTCAGGGGTTTTTCTTTCACACTCTGAAACTTGGCCAGTAATACATAAGCCTTTTTTTTACCACAACGGAGAAGCTCAGGCCTGCATCTCACCTGATGGTTAGTTATGATCAGACCGAAGGTGGGAGCGAGCTTCACCCAGAATCCTCAACCACAGAATGCTACAATGCTATTCATCTGCCTAGCCTTTTCCCAACCAAGTTGGGGTCAGCTTCCAGTCTAACCGGATGCAGCTGAATACCAGTATTTTACATGGAGCGGCTGCCTATCTTAAACACAACAATGCTATTAACTTTGTTTTTATGGATGGAATTAAGATGGTGGTAGTGTGGCGGTATCTACATCGCCAAATGCGAACTACGCATCAAAGACGTGACGTCAGACAGACGTCACATAAATCCTGCATCGCGCAATTAAAGTTTACCGTGCAGAGGACATATATACAAGAACCAAATATCAATGGTTGGGCAGTTGCCCGCCAGACACAACACCGGTCTGGTTGGAGGATCCTCCCTTTTCATTGGAGTATGAATGAACTACACCCTGTTCCTCATACCCCTAAAGTAGCTAGCCAGGTGGACCTAAAATATGGCCTTTGGCATGCAATTCAACAGCGGGTCATAATGAAATTTAAGATTAAATAGGTTTGCATGACATAATTATATTGTTAGCGGACAGGTGGTGTGAAAATACCCTAAACCAGTAAAGGCAGTAGTTACCCTCATATAAAAAAAATCGTCGTAAGGAAACCGGCAAGCCAGAGAGATATTTCTGAACGGTATGTGAAGCTAAGTTAGGGTCCCTTGAGCGGCTTTAAAACTCTGAGACACCAATCATAATATGAATCATCGTCAAATGTCACAAACTGACAGTTCATAATATGATCTGCGTGAATTCATATTACGAAATAATTCATCTGTTTGTCAGTTTGCTATGAAGATTCGTAAAATGGTCCACAAATTAATGATGAATTGCTTTTATGTCAAATTAGAGGAATTGCTAATGACAGCTGGGATTCAGGAAATGAACTGCTTTTAGAGGATTGCTAATGTGGCCGTTTTAGGCCCCCTAGTTAGTCACTAACTACACGAAAAGAAGAAGACTATCATATAGATCATTCATATATTTAACTATAATCAAGGCCAGTACATGAAAGAATCAAAATCAATAACGAAACCGGTCATTAACGAAGTTTACAAAGCAGTTGGTATCATTAAATGCAATTTGATAAAGGGGATGGTGTTATGCTATGTAAACGCATAGTTACCTAATTATAATTTTTGTGTGATCTAAAGGGGAAAATTATTCAGGCGTTTGCTAGCTGACATATAATTTTATTTAATGTTTTGCATACTATTGCATAGAATCAAGTTTTCTAACAGACAGAAGTGCTTGATGATTTCCCAACCTCAAAAATAAAAAAAGCTTCCGGGGAGGTTGTTGCGCCACTTCTTCTTCCCAGCTAAAGCACTAGGAAGTGGTGAAGGGCAGGCTTTTTGGGGGACTGTCTTATGTAATTTTTACACGACTGCCCAGAAAGGAGTGTAAAGTTTTCAGGGTTCATGTATGTATATGTGTATGTATGTGAGTTTCTTTAATACGTTTGAAAAGTGCTGATCCTCAGCCTAATTTGAATAAATTACTTTTGTTTTGTTTTATTTTTGAGTGCTTTCAATGCATTTGCACAAATATAAATTAGAGTCGCGTCGCACCAGTCTGCACGAGACTTTCTTTTCTTTTTAGTATGTGTTTTTACAGTCGGGTTATTTTTTCCCACTTAGTTTATCTAGATGATGTTTTCATTTACTCCTTCACTGTTATTTACATCAGCTAGTGGTATTCGAATTTTTGTGGGGTAGGTACCACAACTAAAAAGTGAAAAATAAAAACTTTTACAAAAAAAAAACCGTCTTCCAAAAAAAACACTCAAAACTGAAAAATAACTTTAATTTCGGAAGGCGGTGGCATAAAACGAAAATTGAAAAGCAAAGACTCCGAGACTTCCGAAATTAAAGTCATTTTTCAGTTTTGAGTGTTTTTTTTGGAAGTCGGTTTTTATTTTTATTTTAAGCTCGTGTTTCAGTAGCAATTTCTTCTTAAATTTTTCGCCTAATTATTTATTTACCTTGTGCCTCTAGCATACACTGGTTCTTATTGATTGTAAGTTGCACACAATTCGTGCTTTCCATCGATTTTGTTGTTCGCGGCGGTAATTGCCGTTACTCTACCAGTTTGGCTTGTTTGTTTTAGTTTTATCAGGTATATCTTCACGCTTTGATTAAAGTGGATAGGCAGTTTGTGGTTTAGGATTTTTTTTGTTATATTTTTGCTATTTAGTTTTGTGCTTTCCCTATGAGGGTAGTTAGAAAGTCAAAACCTTGTCACCATATTTAGGCTTCATTAAAGCTGAATTACTTCTCATCAACTATGAAATGAAATAAAATAATCTTTATTTCGGATAAGTAACATCCATATGGGTTAGTAAATAAAAAGACAACTTATACCTATGTTAGTAAACTTATTATCTATTTGTAACAAAGTTGTTGTACGAGATACATCACCGAACAACATCACCTAATAAAGGAGTCTCGTACCGCCCCGCTATGGTCTTCAGGATGTAGTTGGAGCTCGCCCGCACTCTGCAGAGCAAAGAGACAGATTTCCGTCTGACGATGGCGTGGAAGCCATCGAAGTGTGCTTCAGCAAACATACCTGATGCACTGCAGAAACGGGGCAGCCATCACCATCCTGAACCCGTTATTATATTGGACACTCTGTAACCGCATAATTTATTTTCGTAACCGACTAATCTGTTTCATTTTGACAGTTCAACATTAATTGCGATATTTAAGTTGTTGAGCAGGTTTTTTTCCAACATTTGAAAGAGCAATGTTTCAAACCGATTCAGATTGTGATTGATCGTGTATTATTATCGTGATTGCAATTAAGGTGCTGGATCTATACGTACTTGAACTTTTTGAAGATCAGACCAAATAAAAAAACTAGACAGAGCGCTGCGAACAACAAAGTGATGCATGCCAAAACTACACCACCGATCTGTGCATACACGCTCACACGCACACATTTACAACCATTTACAATCAAACTACACCAAAATATGTGCACACATGTTTACGAAACCGGCCTCACGTCACTGTTGACTCTCTGTCTTGGTTTTTTATTTGGTCTGAGTTTTGAAGATAATCTTTTTTAACATCTTCAAAACTTGAACTTCTTTGATGGTATAGTAATGTTTTCACATAAATCGATAGCCAATCACAGTAAACACAAAAATTCACAGGTTTAATTATTCAAAATCAATGTCTCTACAGGCTTTCTATTTAAATAAATAAAATAAATAATTTAAACTTTATTCGGATCAGAAAATACGTTACATTAAAAGAAAAGTAAACCTAACTAATACTATAAATGCGAAAGTGAGTTAATTGTGTTGGTTTCACTTTCACGCTGAAACGGACGAACGGATTTGGATGAAATTTGGCACATGGGTAGACCATATGTCATGACATGGAATAGGACATTTTTATCCCGATATTCCCACGGGATTGTGGTTTACGCGGGGAAAGCGCGGGGCGCAGCTAGTAGAATATATAGGAGCCTTAGGCGGTAGATTTCTACAAATTCCCTGGGCCCGACACTAGCATTCCATCTGTCGTGGGATGGGATTTATGAATTAAACTTAACCAATATTATCCCAAGCTATCCAGAAACAATCAAAGTCATGTTCAGTATATTCCAGTACCAAACAAAGATTAAACCGCAGAAATCATACCACATTATATCCCGAAAAAAATACTAACATTAACTTCATAGCCACACTTAAGTCAGAAGCGTCAGCTCAAACCGAGAATAAATTCCATAATTTAAACTTAACAGCGCTTTATATCACATAACTTTATCATCCGAAAACACACAGAAATTCCAACTCTAACTCCAAAAAGATAAGGTGTAATTTCCTTTGTTGAATGATTAGATAATTCATGTGGGTAGTTTGATGCGATAGAGGGCGCTTGTCGCGAAGACTCTCAGCGACGTTGTTATACCAGCGACTGGGGGGTTACATGAAGTTATATCTCATTTTGTGAGGGTACTTACAACACAATTGATGTTCAACTTCTGAACATGTTGTTTTTTTGTTTTATGTCATTTTTAGAGGGTACTGGGAGAACAATTTCTATTGTTTATTATTCAGTGTGCTTCTAAATGAAATGTGCAGCCGGAAAAATATTGTAGATATTCAGATGGATTGAAACGAATATGTGAAGAATAAAGACCAAATTACATTGCGAAATTAGTCGGTGAAGGAAAACATCGTGAGGAAACGGCATGCCTGAGAGATATTTCTCGACGGCATGTGAAGCCAAGTCAGAGGGTAGTCATCACATCATTAACTACACGAAAAGAAAAAGAAGATTGCGAAATTAGTGACATAAAATTATTTTTGACTTTTGACCTGACCGACCTTTTGACCCAACTTTCGACTTTATCGGTAAATGTGCGGGTGTCTGTCGCCCGCGTGAACCATGAGACGGCCACTAATGAATAATTTCACGTCTCTAATTTCGTAATGAGATATGAAATTATTCATGTTGTTTCATGTTTTGGCTTTAAGTTTTGAAATTTTCAAGCATCGTTTTCCATTATTGGCTTCCTATCATTTTCTGTTACCAAGTGACACTTGGAAGTTATTTTGAAAGTGCAGCAACCGTCAGCCATACCTACAAACAATATATGGATATCAAACCTACTGTAAACCCATCATAGGGCTGAGACAAATGACAATCGCTTCCAAAGCGTTTCGTATTTTTACAACGACTTTCAACAGAATTGTCATAAGCTTTTCTATAGCTTATGTCAGTCCTATACATTTTTGCCTTTCCCATCATCGTTGTCGCTGATAGAATGTCACTTTGTGTAGGGCCTCAGGCGTACGATGATAGAGATTCATTTTTTTAAAGAGGAAACCTCTCATGTCTTATTTATTTAGAAAACTCCCCACAAGATTTTCCTCAGAAAATGAATAAACCATATAACAATAGAGATCAAACGGATACTTTCATAATTATAATAAAAATCTTCCCTTTTTATCGAATAATGCCTAGAGAGCCTTTGTTAAGACTGCCTTTTGACTGCCCATTTCTTGGAAGAAAGTCTAGACATTTCGACAATCTAGGTAATCTTGGAGCAAAAGATTCATTAAGAATAATTATAATTTGATTGGAGTTTTAAATTACAATTTCATACTCTTCAACAAGTCTAAATTACAAGGGACTTATAGTATGTTTGGCCATATTAAAAATATTCATAACTAGATCACCCGGTGAACTTCGCACCACGTGGGCAATTACTTTTGTTGTTTTTCCAAATTTTATTTTTTGTTAAACCATTTTTTTTTGTTTTGTTCAAATCAATACTGGGGAGTCAAGAGGCGAACAAAACAAAAACAAAATCGGTCGAGCCATTTTCAAGTTTTCGCATGGCAATTAACTTCTGTATATAAAGATTTTGATACTGTTTTAAATAATTGTATTTACAAGTAAAGATACAACAAATGACGTATGTACGTAAAAAATACTTTCACACATAATATTCATTCTCGGCATCAATAATTATGGAACCACAATCCTCCAATTCCAGGTTAAGTGTGATCTTCAATTAAATAAGTTCAATTATAGTGTTAAATAATTCGTTAAAAATAAATTGTTGTCTTTGAGTAACAACGAAAAAGGCAATAACTGTTAAGTTTTTAAAAATAAAGTTGAAAAATATCGATATTAAACTAAAGAATCGACCTAATTAGAATAGAATTAGTGATTAAAAAAGAAATACAAAAGCAATTAAATTCGTCAATTTAAAATTATAAGTCTGTGATTCTGTTCTATTAACCCCTAAAATAAAGTGTTAATTCCTTAAGTGTTGGGGGATTCCTAAAGTTTGGGGGCTCTTCAAGTGTTGGGGACTCGCTAAAGTGGTGGGACTCGCTAAAGTGGTGGGACTCGCTATAGTGTTGGGGACTCGGTAAAGTGGTGGGGACTCACTAAAGTGTTGGGGACAACTAAAGTGGTTCTTACTTAATTGAAGAGTGGCATTCGAAAAGAGAAGGCTAAGGCAAGGATTCAAGATGGCGTTCGCGGCAGCTCGTATGATTCTAAAGGACAAGCGGCGGAAGGCTTCAAAGGAAGACTTCAGGGACCCGAGAAACAGAAGCAAGGTAAAGCTAAAACATTTAAAAAAATATCGCATCCTAATTTTGAACATTATTGTACTTAAATGTTCAAAATTAGGATGAGATTTAGACAAAAAGAAATAATAATTAAGATGAAAACGATAGGCTTATTATTTTTTTTTAACTAAAAAATTATTACATTTTTTGTAACAGTCAAAAGTTTAGTTAAAGAATTCCTAAAGTGACTTACTAGACCAAAGTTTCAAAACACAATTCCTAAAGTAACATTTGCTAGTGCTAACGTAAGTAGATTTATTACCTAATTAGTAGGCAGCAGGTGCGTTTGCCAGCAGTTTATCCAATCAGGTGGCAGGTAAATAATTAATTGCCTCGAGTACATAGAGAACTTTGTACCTACTATTAGTATGCACTTGAGATTTACGAGTTTTGCGGTACAAATTAGTTCAGATGAGTGGAGTGGTCTAGACTGAAACGTGTTTGTATTTCAGAGTTAGATTTGAATTATATGGACGAGGTTCGTTCTAAATATTTTGGCAGATGTTATAACTTGACATTTTGTAGACGATTTTTTTTTTTAACAAAGCGTTTAAAAAAAACCGTCTCTTGTTACTTTTACGAACATGCTATTTTTTTATAAAAACAAAAAAGGTATAAAGAGTAACTGTGGATACAAATACAAGACGTAGATATATTTAGTAACCTATTCTCCAAGAGTCATAAAAACCCTGTAAGTAATCGACACGTGTTTCACCTCTCAACGAGGCATCTTCAGGATGGCGATTGACCAGTCGCAAACCAGAACACGACGTATTCAAAATCAAAATCAAAATATTTTATTTCACATAAACCTACATGGGCACTTATGAAACGTCAGAAGCTAGGTGCAGCGGTCGGTGTGTTGCCACACCGACCGCTGGACGCAGAAGCGCGCTGAAGGGTTTTTTTATGAATCTTGGAGAATAGTTAAGCGGAATAGGTTACTAAATAATATCTACGTCTATTGAATTGTATAATGGATTTCCGCAAAGTCACGCCTAAATTAACTAACTATAGTAACCATAGAGTTTCATGCCGGTTCTTCTTCATACGAAACGACCAATTATTCTTGGAACCGTGCATCTAGGTTCTGATTTTTCTTGTACGCATGTAGGTTTGTGTGAAATAAAATATTTTAATTTTGAATACTAAGCTATACCTATTTATGTGATTTATACAAAAACCTAATTACAGTCTGTTATTCAGGATCTCTGCTGAATTTAATATGATTACATAATAATATTATTTATTTCAAAATCTTTTCTACCTACATGTAAATGTAGCAAAGTTAATCTCTTTCCACGGTTTTAAGGTAATGTATTTTTTTTAGATTTAACTGAAATATTATTTACTTTGTAACCTGTATTTTTTTTTATAGCAATCAGTGGGCGTTTGAATGTAGATATAAACGTAAAAAGTAATGGAGGCTTGCTATGTATAATTTCAGATAGGTTCATTAGAACGGTACGTTCGGAAATTGCTCATTAAGCCACGTCGAACTTCACGGATAAATAGGGCGGCTGTCACACCGATCTGTACCGAGTTTTAAAAAGAAAAAGTTGGAATAAATAGGTACTTTCTATTTTATGTATTGTATATTATTAAATTATGGCTAAATAATAACAGCCGCACGGGTCGATCGAAGGTTAAGCTACGTTTACCGAGGCCATGGATGGGTGACCATTCATTTCATATCTAGACCCCTCCGTGGCTCGGAAAGCACGTTAAACAGTTGGTCCCGGCTGTCAATTGTAGGTATTTGACAGTCGTTACTGGTAGTCAGAAGGACGAAAATCTAGAAAGAAAGAAAGAAAGAAAGAATAAAGTTTATTTGGACACAGTTCATGAAACACATAACACAAATATCAAAATAAAGAATAAATAATTTTTTTTAAACGATAATGTGTGCCTCACGGCTGCGCCAAAAAGGCTCATTTCAGCATTAATGTCAGACAGAATATACTGTCTGACGCTGGTTTTCTAATGAACCCTTATGGACAAATGACGGGAAGTACATACAGTTTCAACATACCTAATAAATAATATAATCTGGCAACCAGTCTTACTAAGGGGTATCATGATGACCCTTAGTAAGATAGGCAGTCGCTCCATGTAAAATACTGGTATTCAGCTGCATCTGGTTAGACTAGAAGTCTACCCCAACATGGTTGGAAAAAGACTAAGACAGATGTTGATTCAATGTGGAATTTCGTAATCGCATTTTTTAAGTCCTTAAAACAATGTTATATTTTCCACTGTGGTCACTAATAAGTATGTTTTTCAAGCGTTATTGCTGTACAATCGTTCTCGTTCACTCAAAAAGACAATAGAATATTGGGTATGGCTGATAACTTCATTATTTATTTTCTTTGTAACTTTGTCAACTTGTTCTATAACTTTAGATACCGTTGACAAAAACATTAAACTGGCAGACTGGTATAATCATTGAGTAACATAGGCTATAATTTCTAAAGATATCACGCGGACGACGCCGCTGGTGGAAGCTAGTTAGGTACTAATAAATCAATGGTGTCTAAATAAATAAATCCTTACTAATATTATAAATGCAAGAGTAACTCTGTCTGTCTGTCTGTCTGTCGCGCTTTCACGCCAAAACTACTGAACCGATTTAAATTTAGTACACAGATAGTCTAGAGCCTGAGAAAGGACATAGGCTACTTTTTATGGATATACCACGCGAGCGAAGCCGCGGGCCGAAGCTAGTAAATAATAACCCTCTTATTCATAAACGTTTCTTAAAGTTAAAGAGACGTATAAACGTCGAAAATGTATGGTTAAACAGTTGCTAATTCATAACTTAACTTTATGCAGCGTTTATGACAAAGGCGGAATGTTTAAATACTTTCTGCCTTTATAAAAAGGTATCATAAAAAATCGGTTTGTTACACTTCGGTGTGACACACGGCTAAGTGCCGGTAACTCGCTTGTTTCCAATCTCTGCATGGAATAGGAAATCATTATAAAACTTTAATGAGTTTTCACCTTTAATGGTTTTCCCTTGTTACGAAATTTGAGTCCTTGGATAGTCTTTACATGGCGCTTACGTTTAGGTTGGGTATGATAGTGACCTTTATTTATTTTGGGAGAAAACATGGTCTTATTTAGGCTACATTGAGAAATAGAAAAGCTTACTAACATGAGCATCGCATCGCCCGCCCACGCTTTTTGTCTTTTTGCTCGGCTCCTTAGGGTCGTAGCGTGATGATAAATAGCATATAACCTTCCTCATGAATCACGCCGTCCGTTGGTGAAAACCGTATGAAAATCCGTTCGGTAGTTTTTGAGTTTATCTCTTTCAAACAGACAGACGCGGCGCCCGGACTTTGTTTTTATAATGTAGTGGTATATTTATAATCAATTATGAAAAAATAAGTTGTCCTTGTCTCTACTCAGGTGAGAAGTAGGTGGATTATCAATAATTTCATGGACTTTAATAATTCAGAAGATTTTTCACCAATAGTAACTTATACCGGTACCACTGAATCTGAATTTCTGTGTCGCGGCATTTGTACCAAGACTTGGCAAAAAACAAGCGAATTACATCCAATTTCTAAGTATATTGATCTCATAATTACAAACAATTTGAATCTAATCTGACCTTTACCAAAACCTACGCCATCTTCCCCTATTCCCATTCAAATCAGACTTCCAACAAGAATGAATACATTTTACCAAACTCTGAGCCTCCGGGGAATCGAAAAGTCGACCGGATGGATCGCAACTGAACCGGATAAACGGCTGAATTGCCGGACCGGCGCTTTGGACCAGCCATATCGATTGCGGCCAGAGAGAAAAAAGATTGGAAGCCGGAGTTTGAGTACTTTAAAAGTGTGTAGAAGTTTGCTTTTACGTTTCTAACTACTAGTTTTGGATCGGTTTTCGTTGTGTGTATTATGTGGTTTAGTATATTAAGAGTACTTAGGAGCTCTCGGTTTTAAGAACCTCAATTACTTTTTTTATAAAAATACAGGGTGTTAGGGTAAACACCGATACCCTTGCAACCAGTGGTTTAGTTTCATTTATAGAACGTAAAATCAATGGAACATTACAATACCTATCTTTTTTTAAATCTACATTTAATCACAAGAGGATTTCACCCTTTCACCCTATGCGCTAGGGCAACGAACTTGCTTCTCAACACAAACGGGGGGTGCGGGTCGTGACCTGACCGGCCGCGGGCGCGACCTCTACCTCAGTCAGTCAGCTGTTTCGCTAGCGAGCACGGTGTCGGATAGAAACTTTTTAAAATCTTTTAATGACAATGACGTTATTTTTTTATTGACAAAAGTGGTTACCCTTACACCCTGTAGAAATACCTACATAGCCAACTCATCGTTTGCTATATTCTTGTAGTTGTTGCCTCACATGCTGAGTTATTATTTTATTTGTTCCGATCACGGATGCGACCTACTTACGAACATGTTGGCAGTATTGACAATAGAACGTCTGTTATAAGTATTTATTGTTGTTCACAAGTGTGTAACTATAGATTAAGTATTATATCCGTATTAGATCACATTTGCCTATTTTTAAAGGTATTGTTCTATGTTCAATCTGCCTAGCCTTTACCCAACTACGTTGGGGTTGGCTTCCAGTCTAACCGGATGCAGCTGAATACCAGTATTTTACATGGACCTACAGACAGAGAAACGTGGTATACCTTCACGTAAATAAATGGTTGGCCTTTAGAAGGCCGATAACAATTAAAATTATATTGTGTCTCATTAGTGACAGTTGGAGGTTTATATAGGTAGCACCCGATTCCCGAGTCGGGCAAAGTTTCTATCTGGAATTTCTCGGAAGCAGTCTTTTTTTTTTTTTTTTGAGGTTGGTAAATCTTCAAATGACTTCTCCCGCTCTGGGCGGAGCGGAAGGGCGTGTCAGACCTTTACTGACTAAAACCCACCCGTGTTCCTTCAGTTACCTGTTTCCAAGGTCCCGGTATCCCTTTCGGACTTTCCCGCAACCCTGTCAGGTATCGTTCATAGCGGACCCCGCCAATTGTGCTGACATCTCTTTGAGGCGCGCGTGGAACACAACGCGCCATCGACCCGGGACTGGTACTTATCGGACGGCGAGCTAACCGTTGCTCGCCGTCCGCAAGCCCGCGCCTGTGGTGGCCGGGAATCCGCCTGGTATTCCCGACGCCCAGGGTGTCTCCAGCGGCGGCAGTTAGTGGCGTGAGGGCTCAAACTTTGCCTCTCCCTCACGCATTCCGCCTCCCTCGGTAGCATTCTGGAGTCTAGATTTGTGTCCGTTTGATGGCAATTGGCAATTGGAAATAGGCTCGCTCTTTATAACGTGGGACTTAAACATAACTGGCGAAATGTGGGTGTATTATAGGTACACCTCTGCATAACCCGTGGGGGAATAGAGGCGTGAGAATGTTAGTGTTACGTATGTTATTATAATAAATTTTAATGCCCAAGAATCCCCTCCTACTACTTATCCTACTTATCCTATGTTAAGTGCCAGTACATCCTCCTTATAGGCAAGGGGTGGCGAATACAAACAACTAACAAAATATCTCTTCAGGGACAAACAGGCGGCCTTGAGATAAGCCAGCCTTGGTAGTTTTCCTGTTGTTTCTTTTGCCACCGTTCATCTGGATACTGGTATAAATCTTGCTTTGGTAAATATGGGAAATCATTATTGTGCTAATATTCAGTTCCTACTTTGTAAAAGTTAGTATCGTATACAGGGTGTAAGAGGTGTTCCTGCCCTCCACAAATTAACAGGGGACATTTAGCTTCTTATTTAGAATCATATTCCACCGAACATTTTCTCAGGTTTTTTCTTTTCGGTTATTATTCCTTTATTTCAATGTAAAATTACATTCACTGTACTCAACAGTCCATTTATATAAAACAGCTAAAATTAAAAAAGCAGCAATGGATGTTGAAATACTATAGCGAACGACGCGTGAAAATCAGAATTTACATTGATAAAATCACGAGGTGCGGATGAGTGCGGCTATGTGGGTTTTGCCACGGTAACGATACATTGCGTGTGAGGTAATAAAACAAATCAGGTTTATTGGATTCCCATAACTTTCCTGAAAAAACTTCATGTACCGGCCGTCTTAGTATGATATTATACTGTATTCATCCCATCAGTTTGTGGAGGGCTGTCCATTATACCCTGTATATTAAATCAGCCCGTAAATGAATGGTCAAAACAGTTTTGTCGGAATAGCCGGCTATCGTTGAAAACCAGTGCTAAGGCTCTGTCTCGCATAGGGTCGCAGCATTATGCTGAGCGATGGCCGTTTTGCGTGGATGTGACGCATATTTTCCCCCAACTTGTTATTTTTTGTGTTTGTGTTCTTTCCTTGCGTCATCTTTAGTGGAAATAAACGTATTTTATTCCTTCTTCATTTTAGAGTTGTCTTGCCAAAATACAAAAGTTTTTTTCGCTAACACTTAATATCGTGTCCTGTCAGCTGCACGTTACAAGAACTGATGGACGCTGGTGATGGCGCCAAACACGAGGCCGAATTCTGGGCCGAGTCCATTTAGATTGCCATCGACACGCTAAGAAAATCTACCTACACTATGTGACGACATGTGAACTACACATCACACTGGAGTCACGCAAAATCCTGTATCGCGTAAGCAGGATTTACCACCCGACTAGCATATACAACGTCCCGACATCAATCGTCAGGCAGTAGCCCACCAGACACGACACAGGTCTGAGCCGAGGATCCTCCATTTTCTATGGAGGATGAGTGAACTTTACACCCTGTTCCTCATACCTCTATAATCGTATCTTGGAAGCTACGTGGTAAAAAACAGCCACAATCGTACAAACCTTTTTTAAAACATGCTCAAAATTGCTCGAAATATCTAATTTCCAAACACCCTGTATATCCGATACGAAAGACTACCAACTTCTACCTCCTAACGGGGAAGGACTACCACTTCTAACTCCTAACGGGGCTAAACTAACAAGTCACAGTGTGTAAGCGAAAACCGTTCCGTTTATTGCATGTTCAGTATTAGCAGTTCCGTGCCGCATCCGGCTAATATCCGGCAGTGGGGGCCGCACTTCCAAACTAACAGACGGATGGCCCACCGCGTTATATGAGGGATGGGAAGCGTGCCTTATGATTTTACGTCTTATTACGTTACTTGAAAAGTATGCCAATATGTATTATCGATTACGTTTCAATGTTTTGTGAGAAAAATAAATACCAGTAGTTTCTATCTATTACATTGCAAAATTTTTTTTTCCCTTTACCTAGGCCAAATATTGTTTGATATTCGGATAACTTATGTCTTGACCTAAAGAGGTGCCATAAGGAATATAAATTGAAAAATATACATTGACAAAGTTCTAGTTCCTAAATACGAAACAGTTTTTCTGTGGTGATTTTTCTCTTTGTCTGGTACCCGGATTTTTTCCGTATGGAATCAGAACCATAACGTAACAGTCAATTAAGGCATTTTAGAATCTAATATTAGGGTGGTAAGCTACTCCGTTTTCCATCCATCCTACCAGCTCATCATCTGCCTAGCCTCCTCCTAACTATTTTGGAGTCGGCTTCCAGTCCAACTGCAAGCAGTTAACCAGTATTTTACATAAAGCGACTGCCTATCTGACCTCCACAAACCAGTTACTGGATAATACGATACCCCTTGGTAAGACTGGTAGTCAGACTTTCGGGCTTCTGGCTACCCGTAACGACTGCCAAATATCTACAAATGACAGCCGGAACCAACGGTTTAATAACGTGCTATCCGAGGCACAGAGTCCTCGATATGTAATGGCCGGTCTTATCCATCCTACCAGCTGTCCCCCCTAAATTAAACAAGTTGGAAGATATATTTATTTACAAAGATGTCCCTCGATCGTGACCCAATTCGAAGATCAAGAGATTGAATGATATATCACAGTAATTAGTAAGGATTTGGGAGTTCCTTGCGGAAAGCAAACAGTATCGGATATATTGAAGGCTTTGGAGGGAAATCCAATTGATTGATAAATGTGCTTTGGAAACAATTGGTATTGGTCGGCAAATAATGTTTTGTTTACTTGCAGTTGCGGGCAAAGTTAGGTTTTGGAGTTTTCAATCTGTAATTTCACAGTAGCCCGTGGAGTCTGGATTTGTGCCCGGTCATTGACAATAGGCTCTCACCCTATTACATGGGACTAAAACATAACAGGCGACATGTGGGTGTACTATAGGTACACCTCTGCCTAATCCTACGGGGAGTACAGGCGTGATGTGACGTGATGTAATGTTATGTTCTACCTACCCCTGTTCTGACTCACCGCGAACTATGCGACACCCGGTTCCGACTCACTGGAACCTCAACTGGCACTGTGAAGCATCGCAAGATACAAGACTCAGCCCACTATCGGGGGGAGTGATGTGGCGGCATCTACATCGCCACATGCGAACTACGCATTAAAGACCTGACGTCACACAAAAATCCTGACGTCACATAAATCCTGCATCGTGCAATTAGTGTTTACCGCGCGATGGACATATAAGATTCCGTCATCAATCGTTGGGCAGTTGCCCGCCAGACACAACACCCGTCTGGTTGGAGGATCCTCCCTTTTCTATATAGGATGAGTGAACTTAACACCCTGTTTCTCATACCATTTGTGTCTTAATTCTTCTCCAGTTACTCTACTGCAACCAATCGTTGTGACTATTTTGGAGCGTTACCTTTGGAGTGCCCCGTGAATGTCTCTTGGGATGTCATGATAACACATAACAAACTTCGAGTGACACTGACAGTTAACACTCGTTGACATCTGACGTCAGGAGACTGCTTCGGAAGAGCGCTGGTTTCAACAACTATTCTGTTTTAATCTAGTTACTGTACTATCAAGTTTGTCACGAGGGGATCCCAGGATATTTCTAGTTCTGTTTTGTATTAGAAGATTATTCTTGAAGTTTTGAATCATTTACGATTTGTTTCCTTGTTTACATTCTTTTTATGAATTATTTTTATGTTTAGTTACATATAAGTCATACACAGCTACTTGGCGGTTGTCAGTTACCATTTTCCACAAGCACTGTAATTTTACCGTTTTCTAATGCCAAAAAAACACTCATAATCGCACATATTAATATACTAATCCAATGAAAAAAAAAAACCATAGACGTAGATATATTTAGTAACCTATTCCGCTTGACTATTCTTCAAGAGTCCTAAAAAACCCTGTAAGAAATCGACACGTGTTTCACCTCTCAACGAGGCATCCTCAGGATGACGATTGACCAATTGCAAACCAGAACGCGACATGTTACCACACCGAGCGCTGGACGCAAAGTGAATCAAATCGCCCGTCACCCCCACTTATATAGGATTGCTGCTCGGCGCTGAAGTGGGGGTGACGGGCGATTTGATTCACTTTGAGACCAACAGCATATCGTGCTTACCGAGGCACGGAGGATTCTCGGTATGTAAAGATGGTCACCCGGCAAGTGAACCTTAACCTGAAGGATCGCGTATCGAGCTTCTCCTAGAAACTCACTTTTTCAATTCCTTGGTAGGTTATTTTCTCCCTGAAGAAAATCAAATACGAAGGCAAAAAAAACTAAGTTTTCGTCGAAAATAATTATACCTTCTAATTCATAGAGTTCCTTTTTTTTTGCTGTCCCACAGCTGGGCAAAGGTCTACCCCATATTTTTCCAATTATTTTTATGTTTTAGAGTCCCTTTGACGTTATCAAAATAATTTTGTTTTATTTAACCACAAAATGTCAAGTTATATAATCTGTCAAAATATTTAGGGAGGGTTTCAACGTGAGGAGAAAATTATCTACATGGGTAGGTGAATACGTGCAGGTAGGTAACGGTTCCAAAAAATAAATAACGAAAAATAACTCAATTTTGATAAGACACATTGCTCGAACAGGACGAAACATTTTCAGAATACGCTTTCAAACGAATTAGGAGCAGGAAAAAACCATTTTCTCACACAAGGTTTATGCTAAAGGACAAAATATGAATAAGTAAAAATATTCTAACGGAAGAAAATTGTGTGGGCAACGAAAACTCTGCTGGGAAACTTGGAAAATTGAAGATTTGAACCGATTTTGTTGGATCATAGTAGATTTACTGTGCTAACTTTAGGTAGACTCTGATATTGGAAAATGATGTAGTGCCTACGTTACGGGACGTATCTAAGTTACTTTGAGATTTTATGGTAAACGAGAATGTTTTTGTTATACAGGTACCTATAATATTAACAGAATTTGAAAACCTTATTGGATTAAGGCGTGGTGGGTGTGTTTTATTTTATATTTTATGCCCTAAAATACAGCATTTCCCAGAAAGCTATAGTCATATTTAGGTTGACAATAAAATTAACAGGCTTTACCAAAAACTTTAGTACCTGCGCATTCGACCCAAATGGGTTCAGAAGGTATTAAAGTTTTTATCGCACCGAGGATATGTTTTTCGCGATTACAATGTTGGTCCCATGAGAAAATTGTTCAGTTTAATGGTCTGTACCACACCCTTTATATAACCACACCTTTCTGATACATGCTGTATATGGTATAAATTAGATAATAATATATGTCTTTCCATGTATTATTTCGAATAAATAGGTTTGAATATATTAAATTTCTCTTTGTTTATTTACGACAACTTATCAGGGGGCCTAAAACGGCCACATTAGAAATTCCGCTAAAAGCGATTCATTTCCTGAATTACCAGCTTTCATTAGCAATTCCTCTAATTTGAAACAAAAGCAATTCATAATGTGTGGACCATTTTACGAATCTCCACAGAAAACTGTCAAACAGATGAATTATTTCGTAATATGAATCGCACGCAGATCATAATTATGAATTGTCAGTTTGTGACATTTTACGATGATTCATAATATTTTCCTATTATGATTCTGCCAAAGTGACTGTTTTAAGCCCCCAGGTTCTGACTTCAGCTAAATGAATTCTTGTTTTGTTGAATGTCAGTAAGACTTCAACGAACATTTTCTTTGTTGGTATGTAACATTTCTGTTTCAGGTGTTCCAGTGCTATAACTAAACCACAGTTAAAGACTTTTAACGCTAACTTGCACACTGACAACAGCCATTACCGTTCTACGCAGAAATATATGTCTCTGTTGTATATAAATGTTGCTGATCGTCTTGGCAAATGCTTTATATGTGAATGTAGTGCTCTTTACATGTTTACCGTTATAAGTATCAACAGGACAAATGATGCTTATGATTGAGTTTAATTCAATAATGTGACCGTTGGAAGTTATTTCTCAAGTGCGTTATTTTTGACAAAATCTTCATGAAATTGGAAACTTTTTAGCAATTCGTCTTTTGGAGCCAAAAATTGAGTCTGCAAGTAAAATTTTTAAACAAAACACTTCTTCAGCACAATACCATTTTTGTCAAACAGAGCGCACGAAATTTTATGAAATTTTCTTGATTTTTCTCACAATTTATTGTAAAGAGTCACTTAGGTGTTGGTTGCAAACTATCTATCTTGCTTCCCTCTGGCGGTATGACAACTAAAACTCACTGTTTTTCTGAATTTTCTATTTACACAAACGAACAAGTTGCTTGCATTTAATTGTTATGTGTTTTGGAGCATAATTTGGTCTTTTGAAACGCCATTCGAGAATTGCATTAAGTTATTGAGAAAAATGACTAATGAGGAAGTGAATACAAATAATAATCTTCCACATAGGAGCTTTTAAGATCATAACTAGGACATTTTAGTGCAAGAATTCAAAATTAAATTTTTGTACTACCTACATATTTATTGGCATAGTTTTCTGCTTTTAATTTTTTGGTCCTCATATCCGCTCCTTTAGAAATTTATTGAAGTTCCATCAAAATGCCAAGTTTAGCTCCTATATCTGTGCATAAAACATTTGACTAAGTGTTTCCTGTGTGCTCGACCAACAAGATTAGAAATGCTGCACTGTCTGTCTCCTTCTTCTAACGCTATGCACATAGATGCACAAACAAACTGTTTAGATGGTAAAACGGTTTTTAATAACTTTACATATTGATTATGATGATGGATTGCTGTTCAGACAGAACTATGTTTTTGAGATTTAATAAAAAAGTGTTGGTAATAGAGATAGCAAAGATTTGTCATCAATAAAAATAAGGAAATTGTTATTGGTCCCTTGAAAGATGAAAGGAAAACTAAAAAGTTTCAAAAATGTAATAAAAATATGAATTTTAACGACATGCAAAAAATTACACAGGGATTTCATGTTCAGTAAGAAAAATTGTTAGTAGCGGTACTTTAGGGAAAAATAAAAAATAATTTAAACAAAATATGTACCGCTTTATGCATTAAATCATCCCAATGTGACAATTACGCGGCTCATGAAGACATTAAGCCCTGATATAAGGCAATAAAACCACACAACAGAGAATATTTTAAAATAAAATTTCAGGAGGAATAAAAAATAAACGTAAAATTACTACTGCTGAAAATAAATATTATGAATTACGATTTCTTCTAGAAATAAATGAAGGTGGCGCTAAAAATGTTTAAATAAATTTATAAAAAATGCTAATGATGAACCAACAATTTACAGTAGACAATTATTATGACTACTATCAGGTAATAATGTGACATAATTATTATTATGACATTGTTTTTCTATAACCAATATGAATTTCTTTAGAAGGAATACAAGTCATCAGTCATTTTCAGCTTCTCTGACGCAAACCCAGAAATGTCATTAGCAATAACGGAAATGATTGATGCAGAAATACATTTAGATTTCACAAAACTTTTTATTGACAATAAAAGAAAATATGAACAGCAATTTATCAAACACAACTTTGAAAACGGTATTGAAAGGAACCGAGTTGAACGGTGACCGTTTTACAACCTCGCAAACAGCTTGTTCATTCAGCATGTCAATCTTCTTGGTCGTTGTGACAAAAGCTGTGTGTGCTAGTGTATAGGAACGAATGTTTCTTCTTGCAGGCTCGGAGCGCTAGCACCAGTAGCTTTAGGAGTGTAAGTCAGGTAATGAAACGTAAATGCTTGATCACGCCTGTCCATTTTCAATATTGAGCATTTGATTTGGTTCGGTTGGTCGGCAATGATTTTTATGGCCTTTGAGAAGATTTATATCTTTTGGTGATCTAAATTTTATTTAGTGGTGATCTAGACTTTAGATATTCGTAAATTCTTATCTTTATTTCTTTTTTCATCTTTGTTTAAAGTTGCAGTCTTAATATCTTTAAATACTATCTAGATTGGATTGATTATTTTGAATTTGTTGATGGCAATAGGCTCGCCCCCAATTACATGGAACTTAAACATAACTGGCAAAATGTGGGTGTACTAAGGTATCCCTCTGCCTAACCCTTCGGAGATTATTGGCGTGATATTAATGTTGATGATGATCAAGATATAGTACCAAGATTTTCATTTTTCTGATTTGATATTATAACCATGACAAATCTTATAAACAATATACAATTTAACATAAAATTAAATTACTATCTAACTAACTATACCAAGCAGTTCACATTCATAGCCCTTAGCCTATTTCTCTAGAACCGTATGAATCGAAATTAATTCCATCCCTTTTTCTCCAATATAGTCGGTTTCATTTTTATAGATATACTCTAGCAATATACCTTTATCTTTATGGATACTTTCGTTAATTTTATTAGTTTCCTCAATAACGTCTGTTCCCAAATGCGTTCGTGCTTTGGGTCAGAGTACTTAAGCATCATCTAATTGGAATTGTGTTTCTTCCTGGCCATGGTTTCCCTTTTCAATGTATAATTTCGAACCTATATCTAGTCCTCTGTTAAAATTTTGATCACTTTTAATTATGTAATAAAAATCATTGCCAAAATTCTGTCATGAGTCATACGCGTAATGAATTGTAGTTTGTTTTAGCAGTAGCCCATCTCCATGTGCGTAGATTCAGAACTGCGAACGGTAAGTGGCGACACATCACGAAACACACATCATTGTAGAATTTTTATTACATATCAAACTAATAATAGAATCTACGTGTCACCTGAAGATTTTGACGAAGAACAGTACCGAGGCGAAATGGAAGACAAAATGATATATACAAGCTACTTAGGGCGAAATAATTAATTATAATTTGAACTTCCTTATTTATCACATTGTCTCGTCATTATAAATATTTCCGTGTGGTCTTTGGGCAATCTGATAATACACAGGGATTTAATTATGGTAAAGTCATCATAGGTCTGCAGAGTGTCTACGATTGGAAAGATTTTATTTGATTTTAAATATTGATTCTACGTTTAAAATCAAAGTAATAGTAGTAAAACCTGGTTTTAATTGTGCTGCCCCTTATGTGACTAGCATAATAAAAAATGCCGGGTCGATTTGATTATTTCAATAGTTATACTCCCCTCTCATATTGGGCATTTTTCAAACTGCCCGGGCATTTTTTATAATGCCCTAATAATCACTTGATCCATAACATATATTTACTGAACAAAAAAAACAGAAAGTACAATTTGATTAGGGTGAGTTCTGCTTTGGGATGGGCAGAGCTTGTCAGCTAAAGGATCCTATGACAACATTGTATATCAATTGTTTTTTACAATAATTTACGTTAACCGACTTTATTTACATGAAAAAACTAATTAAAACGATGCTGCTAAAACAAGATACCTCATTTCAAGTGAAGATTTCATCATAATTGCTTTTTTCGATGAAACTCAGATGTCATGAACAGATTACAGGCCAAAATCAATCACAAGTCGGTTTCGATTAATCTCGTTAATAAACCTATCAAAAAACAATTTAGGTCACTCAGTGATCAAAAGATTAGCCGAAATCTACAAATACGCACTTCTACAATCACTTTTCCAAGAATTTAATTCATTTTTAAAAATTAATAATTATTATTTTATAATATAATATTACCAATAACAATGAAATTATTACCAATAATGATAAGAATATTACCAATAACAATAAAAATATTGCCAATAACAATAAAAATAAAAATAATTACAATCACGGTTATATTCTTCTAATTAATTGACAAATAAATGCATCATTCCGAAGCAACAATAAGGTCCGAAACTATTTTGTCACATAACTCTAAGGGCCAAAAAAATATTGTCCCATGTAGGTAGAACATGGTCCTTTTATCCTACACATAAATAAGGCCAACCCGTAAGTCCCCTCGTATTTGTGGTCAGAGGCGACGAAAATACGTGTTACCACATATGCTTACTGATACTATCATAAACCTAAATATTATGACATAATTCCTGCCAACTAAGTTCGCGTTGGTGATGCCTTTATTCAATATTTAGTTAGTTTTACCTAAAATAGAAGCGTAAAACTATGTACTACCCTTTTACTAATTGATTGAGGATTCTCTTGGGACAATCGGTGTAAAGTTATAATGATAAAGTTAATAGAAAATAAAGCGGTATGTGCAGGGCTTTTATTCCTCAAATGGCCATTTAGTTTAAATACTACAAAACAGTCCTTTATACGCTTTCAAAGTTTGGACCCAAAACTTTTCGAGCTAAAAGGTTCGCGAATAACTAAAAACCTTCATAGGTAGCATAGAAACCCGATATAGTCAGAAGTTTGCCACAATTGGAGAGTATTGTAGCTCAGTGTCTCTCCAAGGGGCCTCGGCAAAAAATTCCATATATTAAATTGCTGGTCCTTCAGGTTCACATCTAGCGTGACGATAGCAAAAAAAAAATATACAGGATAACGGTGTCTACCCTAACACCCAGTATTGGTCATCATCTAAATCTAAACTAATATTTTGAAGAGGTAAAATTGTTTGTATGTTTGTAAGAGGTCATCTCTAAAACTAGTGACCCGGTTACAACAAAAAAAAATACAGATAGACAGCTATGCTATTGCCGAGTGTCATAGGAAAATTATGTTTTATTGTTTTTGTTGACTTTCACGCGAGTGGAAGTCGTGAGCAGAAGCTTATCCTAACTATAATATTACTAGCTGCGCCTCGCGGTTTCACCCGCGTAAGTCTCGATCCCGTGGGAATATCGGGATAAACAGTATCCTATGTGTTAATCCATCTGTTAGCCAAATTCCATCCAAATCCATTCAGTAGTTTTTACGTGAAAGAGTAACAAACATCCATCCATCCATCCATCCATACTTACAAACGTTCGCGTTTATAATATTATATAAGTTAGAGAATGCGAAGAAAAGTTTGTTTGTTTGTTACGCTGAAACGGCTGAACGGATTTGGGATACTTTGAATCCTGGAGAAGGATATAAGCTTCTTTTGATCAACATACCACGCGGGCGAAGCCCCTGGTGGAAGCTAGTTTCTTATATTTACACGACTGCCCCAGAAGGAGGATAATGTTTTTTCGTTCTGTGTTCATCTATTCATCTATTAGAGATGATGATTCTCAGAAAGAATAGATAATTCTTCTTCAAAAAGTAAGCAGATTGACCGCATTCTTTAGAGCAGACCCTGAGAATTCAGGCTTGGTTAGTGGACGATTAAAAAGGTATTTTAGGGGATACCGTTTTCAAAGTCTCGTGGGTCAACCGCGGGGTATTTTGTGGTCAGGCGAGGGGTAAAATATGTCACTGAAATAAGGAATCTCCAAACCCCTAACCAAATTGTTGGAAATATCCTTGAGATTTGTAAAATAATATTCTATTGTTCACAAATAATACATTTTATTTTGCTGTTAATAATCTTTTTTCAGGTAAAGAAGAGCGTTAACCTTATTATGTAAATTTTATACTTGCCCTTCGCCATTACAGTAAGGGTCTGGGTACCAACTTTCGGTTGCTAAGCTCCCGACAGTATTGTGGTATTATACAGAATGATGATAATAATACAAGCAGGTGGGAACGAGGTATATTAGGTACTTATTGGGTACTTTATGTTTTTTGTTGGTTTTGGTAAATTCTTAGAAATGTATGTAGAGTCTAATGGTGGGAAAGGTAAAATCGTGCTGACAAGAAAAATACAAAAAACGTGTTAATATATAGGTAATATTAAAACTTGAAAATTCACGTATGAAACTTAACAAAGGATCCCATGCCATTTAAAAAAAGGGAAGTTGTAGTTAGTTTAGCAACAGCTGTATTTTTTTCTTTTATTTGAAGTATTATTTCTATTAATATGGGTGCTTTTGGTCCGTAGATAAACCTTTATTTAAAAAGAGTGTCCGTGGAGTTTCTTGTCCGTTCTTCTCCATAGGAAATTACTACGCTTTGGAATGGGCAAACAGCTTCACCTGTCTGATTGACCGACTCCTTGACAATTCAAAAGTGTTTGTAATTGGTTTATTTGAAATAAAATTTAATGCTGTAATGCTTTCAGGTAGAGTTTGACTTTTAAGTTTGATTGTCATCATTTAAGAGTCAAACATTATTTAAATAATAAATTGTTCTTTTTTTTTAAATCTCCAAAAATAAACCCACGTTGTTTTATCAAAATATTTTAATGAGCTACCAAAATCGCGTTTCCATTTCCATCAAGTACTGGCCCGGGAAACTATCCAATCATACCCGAGTTACAAATGGCGGCTGCCAAACGATTTTACAGAGTCCTGTGACCTACAAACCTATTTCCACTCTCTCGAAGTGTGAAATTCCCAGCTGCGGAGCGGTAGAAACTATGATAATTATCTTGAATTAGTTTCGACTCAATTCTGGTTTGAAATCAACTGATGTTGCCAAGCCAAGAGGTCTATAATTTAATGAAGAATTTGTGGTTGGGAAATTGTGGTGTTTAGATAATATGTGATCGGGTTGTGTAGGTTAAATAGACAGTCGTTCCATGTAAAATACTAGTATTCAGCTGCATCCTGTTAGACTGGCAGCCAACCTCAACATAGTTGAGAAATGCTAGGCAGATCGTTTGAGTAATATTGGGATGTACCTAATTGTCCCACTTCTGGGCCTCTTTTTTGGGTTACTAATAATCCAAAAAATGGATCTCATGATAGTAAAATGGGTTTCACCAATTGCTTACTCACTTAAAATCTACACTTACACTTTAAAGAGACAAGATGAATTGTATTTATGTTTGTAAGAATAAAATGAGAAATAACGGGGCTGATTTAAATCTTTCACCAGTAGAATGCTATAGGCTATAATTTTTTATATATCACGTGGGTGAAATCACTGGCGGAAGCTAGTATTAGGTATGTAGTATTTTCTGCAAGTAAAGACTAAGTTAATGGTAGCGGCTGTCTTGGACATCCGTTATTTAAACGTGCTTATGTGGCACTATGAAAAAAAAAAAAGTAGAAATCGTTGTGTAATCCCAGTGGTGCTTAGTTGCTCTAAAAATTACCAAGTTTGAACACTCTATATTCCTTCAAAAATTCCCTACGCAAAATGTCTCAATTGTTGGTCCTTATGTCCGTAGTAAGACGTAATAAATATTTGACAACGCGTGTACTTAGGACCAGTTTGTTTAAGACTTATCCTACGATATTTATGAAGGTCTTCTAACAGATTAAAGGGACTGTTTCAACAAGATTGTTAGTGTCTTGGAGATAAATGGGAACATAATATATAAACGTAGGTACAAGCACGTATACACGTGTAGGTAGAAGGTAAGCTAACATATCGCAGGTTTGGGATCGTTTATTTACTTACTGTTTTCTCCGGAACCGACTTTGTTCCTCAATCCGTTTATTAATGTTAACTTGGCTTTGAAATGTTTAATACAAATATGATATTTTAAGTATGGCGACTCGATACCTCAGGCGCGGCGAGACTAGTGCAGGCCACTAATTCGTCAAAGCTCAAGTGCTCAAGGCGCGTGGCATCTCGCCCGCCACTGATTGGTCAACGCTGCCCCCCGTCTCGCCGCGCATTCCTAAAGCGCGGAACAGTGGTTCCGGACAGAATTATAGCTCTCATGCATCTTGCATCGTTAATTAATAAGTTTGTTATCAGAAGAGTAAGACAGATAGTATTAATAAGTTACCTGAATAAAGGTTATGATACCGAACCCCGCTGCGCTACTGGTCCCCATACATTTTCTATAGGTTTATATCAGATTCCATTCCGAACTCGGCAGCAATTTCGCGGCAGCACTGCTGCGCGGCATGGTCACCCTGCCGCTACGTCAAACCAGTAATGCGACGTTCAGTAAAGCGATAATATCTGAACGTTGACAAGTAAATTGACAACACAACAGCAGACACGACGAACAACAGGTGCTCGGAATCAGCGCCCAGCGGCAGGCAGCATTGCCGCGCAGCATTGCTGCGAGCTGGGAGCAGTGGTGGCCCAGTAGGAGCAGTGGTGGCCCAGAGGAGCAGTGGTAACGGCCACGACATACGAGTTGTAGATCGTAGGTTCGAACCCCGACAGGCGCTTGACTTTGTGTACATTATTTCATCGCCACTGCTCTCAAAACGGTGCAGGAAAACATCGTGAGGAAACCGGCATGTCCTAGAACCATAATTCGAAGACATGTGACATATACCAACCCTCCCTCTCACAGAGAGGAGGCCTGTGTCCCAGCAGTGGGAACATTATAGGCTGACTATGCTTATTGCTGCGATCAGCGGGGTTCGGACAGGCTGCGCGGGACAAAAGTTTGCATGGCACAAACAGCACACCCGAGTGTGTACAGTAGGTCACGTCAATGATAAATAATACTTTGACCTTGAGCTTGTCTATCTTAGTACGTAGTTGTAATGGAATAAGCGGCCAGAACCGGTCGAAGTGGCGGTGCTTGAAGGAGGCCTATGTCCAGCACTGGACGTCTGTCCGCTGAAATCATAATGAAGCGGCCAGATATACTGGTTTTGTTACCACTGACGTGCGTCCTAACGTACAGTCACGGACTTTAATTGATGAGCCACTTGGCACTGTTCGCATTTCAGCCTTGTAATGCAAATCGGGCTTAGTCGGTTATACTCGTTCATCCAGACACGGAAAGTCATGTCTTCGTATTATAGAAGAAGATTAGAGATTTAATATCTTTACCAGTTGGCTAACCTGAGAGCCAGAACTACAAACTTGACAGCAGAGTGACTACTTAAAGTCAACCAATTGCAGGTCTAGCAACCGTAACATAGCGACGATTGTTTTAGCGTAGCCATAGTAACATTAGTAACGTTAGCGTACGGAGAAATTTTAATTTGACATTTCAACTTCTTCTTTCTTCGGATAGGTTTTCAGAATTATCGAGTTAATGAGCTCTGATTCAAAGGAAGTCAGTATGAAATAGATTCGATAAACATTGTATTTATTTTATATTGAGAACTTATTAGTCAACCTCTATGGATAACACTATTTCCGATTACTAGTAATTTGTCATCTTGTTTACGAGCATGCGTTTTGAGTTCGTGTTTAATCGTGCAATCTCGTGAATGTATGAAACTGCAAAATTGAAAGGTTGCAAGTGGCTCATTAATTAAAGTCCGTGACTGTATATGGTAAAAGGCTGGTCTACCAAACGAGATGCTCAATTAATGTCATGTTACTACTGCCTGATGATGGCTGATTTAATTGCCGACGACAGCCGATAATTGCCAATGACGGCCGAAACCTCACTCTAGGGACAGCGGTCGTAAACAGTTGATGCGATTCATGTTTGGAGCTACTCTCTTCAGCTTGTGATGCTCACGATAGCGGTGGCCGCTATAAAACGGCTGCAGTGACGGCCGTCATGATAATGATGACACCGGGGTTTTACTTTACGGTGTCATAAAAACGCTCTATAGGGAAACATACCAACTTACTTTTATAAATAACGTTACAGTGATGTCATTCGACGGTAAATTGCGGACGCTATGTGGCGTTCACCGCAGTCTTAAGAAACTATAGCTTTAGCAGCATTCGTTCATTGTCGAATGCTTCGGGACAACACCAAGTTAAGTTACTGGTAAACATTTTAGTTTGCACACGGCTACACATCAAGCTATACATTCCCAGTATAAGCTGACCGCATTGTACGAAAATTCTATACAATGCGAGATCAGCCTAAACTGGAAATGTTTAGCTTGATGTGTAGCCGTGTGTACCTAAAGCCTAACCACTCAAATCGCCCGAACTTACCGTTGGGGCAACCATGGGTGCCGAGTGCTTGAGTGATAAAGAAGTATAGGTATATCTCATTGAGCAAATAATTCTTAAACAGTAATGTTTTTTTAGGCCAAAATGGGACATTTTAGACCTTTTATGCGAGGAGCTTACAGTCAGCCTTAGGCTTCGTTCCTTGTGCACACAACTAAGAGCTTAGAGCTCTCAAACGCTTCGTGTTGAGCACCTTATGATTGGGCCACAAAAATACCGATTAGGGCGTTTTTGCGTTACTAGAATAAAAAGCAACTTTGGATAGACGAGGATAGATTATTCCACCGTACAATATTTCCATCATCTGCCCATCACCATTTTGGGTTGGCTTCCAGACTAACCTTGTGCAGCTGAATGACCGCAAGTACCTATTTTATATGGAACGACTGCCTATCTGATCTCCACAGTGGGTATTGTGTTAACCAGGAAGTACTTTGTGTAACTATATAGTTATCACGATACCCTTGGTTAGACTGGTTGTCAGACTTCCTGGCTTCTGACTACCGGCCACGTCTGTCAAAGATACCGGAACGAATGATAGCCGGGACCAACGGCTTAATACCATCTTTACCTTAGTGTACAGTGCGTTCATTATTGTTCATTGCATTTAATTAATTGTTCTATTCAATTGATTTGTATTTCGTTTTGAAATTAATTGATTCGATCAGACATATTATATTATACCTTCAAATGATAACGTAACTTTATTAACTTCTTAACACTTATGTAATTCAAAATTGTGACACAAAATTGACAGGTGGGTTAGGTGTATTGTTTCTGTATTTAATATGGGTCAAGGACCTGAAATAATATTATTTTATTTTATTTATTTTTTATTATAACTTGACCCGTGACGCGATTAGTAGTACTGAATTTCGAGTCTTAGTTTCAATACTAATAGAGTTGTGGCGGTATCTACACTACCACATGTGAACTACGCATCAAAGACTTGACGTCACACAAATCCTGCATCACGCAATTAAAGTTTACCGTGCAATGGACATATACAAGAAACCAACATCAATCGTTGAGCAGTTGCCCGCCAGACACAACACCTGTCTGGTCGGAGGATCCTCCCTTTTCTATGGTGGATGAGTGAACTTTTCACCTGTTCCTCATACCCCTAAAGAGTTCAAAATGGTGACTGACAGAACAGTACCACCGATTACAGGGCTGCAAAATTTTGTGCTACCAATCGCGTCACGGGTCAAGTTATAATGAACGCACTGAAACTTTTTGACGCGCAGAGCGAAAACGCTATGAGCGTGCGTTTCATGACCTTCGTGTTAGGGTTGCCTAAAGAAAACATTTCTTGTGAGTGTCGGCGCCCTAGGCGTATTTCTTACGCCCTCCTTTCACACAGTCAAGTAAATATACCTTTTGGAGTACTTTTATTTTTATTGTTTATTTTCGGGATTGTTGGCACCCTGTGTTACGTACTTCAAGATGTATTGCGTAACAATAAAAGGCTTTCAGCTATTGCAGCATGATTTTAATTTATAATGGTACTAGCTGATGCCCGCGACTTCGCCCGCGTGGATGTCGGTTATTATATCGCCTCTTTGCTTCAACAACGTAATAAGTCCGACAGTTGGTAATTTTTTTAATATGATAATTAAAATATACTAAAACCCTTACTCGAGAACCACTCTATTCATTGGTGAAAACAGCATGAAAATCGGTGCAGTAGTTTTTGAGTTTATCGCGTTCAGGACGACAGACAGACGCAGTGGAGGACTTTTTTTTATAATATGTAAGGATAATATATACTTTTTTAAATATTATTTCAGATATATTATTACCAAAATAATATATCTGAAAAAAATATAATAAAAGGCGATCTTTTGATAGTTGAAAGCAATTTTTTTTTACCAATCCAATTTTTATCTAATTTTTGTCTATGAGAAACTAACTAGAGAACAAAACTATGTGAAGACTAGCTGCTACCCGTGGCTTCACTCGCATGGAGCCTAGATCTTCTTCTTTTTTCTTAGATAAAAAGCGTAAGTTACCTACTCCATCAGCTATCTGGCAGTGAAAGTCCCGTAAAAATTAGTCCACGCTTTTCGGAGATAGCCGGAACAAACAGACAGAGAGATAGACAGATATGTGCATCTGGTTAGACCGGAAGCCGACCCCAACCTAAGGAAAAGGTGAGGCAGGTTTATTGAAGTACCGTATATATTTTCATAAGCATTTAGTAAAACACTGTTATTTTGCCTATACAAACATTTCAATTTTATTTATTTGTATAGATTCATGATTTGAATTACTTTAACTCGCGAATAATGTACTATCAATCGCTGAAATAAATTGATGATACAGCTAAATCGCTGCGCATAATAAAAGCGATGACGGTCCCAGGTGCAAGCTATTTGTTACTGCACGATATTTCTCCATATAATACATGTCCCACCTGGGCGTAGCTAAAATATTGCCACATAAAATATGTTATAGATCATAAAACCTGTATTTTGTGAATATACAAAGAGTACATTTTTACTGAGACAAGCTTGAACCAAAAAGGGAAAAAGGGTTTATTTCTGTTTTACTGTGAATGCCTAACTTACTTAGTCAGCCTATAATCTTCCCACTGCTGGGACACAGGCCTCCTCTCTTTGAGAGGGCGTGGGCCGTAATCCACCACGCGGGCCCAGTGCGGGTTGGTAGATGTCACATGTCTTCGAATTTTTGGTTCTAGGACATGCCGGTTTGCTCACGATGTTTTCCTTCACCGTTTTGAGAGCAGTGGCGATGAAATAAATTACACAAAGTAAAGCGCCTGTCAAGGTTCGAACCTATGACCTACAACTTGTAAGTCGTGGCCGTTACCACTGGGCCACCGCTGCTCTCTAGCCTAACGCTTGACAGACTTTAATTATAAAGGTGTAAAATTATAATTAAGAAAATATAATATTAATATAAATTCTTTGTTCCCTTCCACCTTCCGTCAGTCTTCAAAGCAAGAGTGAACAGGCATCTTCTGGGCACGCTCGTTCCATCGTAGGTCTCATTCAATGCTCTCCATCAGGAGAGTTCGAGGTCAAAAGGAGGCCAATATCGAATAAAAAAGGGACCTTATTTTACTATTGGCTACCCTTGATCCCAAAAATTACGGCCGTAGATTAATTATTAGCACATCATGACGTGATGACATATTGTACCTACTGATTTATTCTCAAAATTCGTAAACGGACATTTTTTCTTATGAAATGAAGTGCAATAAAATCAAATGAAATGAAATTGAAATGACATGAAATTGTTTTATTCTGTTAATAGGATATTGGAATCACTTTTAAACGTCATATTAAAAAATAAGCTTGATAAGGTCTTAAAACTATATACCTAATTCAAAATTCAAATATTTTACTTGAGACCAAGGGATCTTTAATGTTAGTATGCACTTTAGCCTATGTTAGTAAACTCAATAATTTAAAAATACAATAATTATGAATTAATTGGTTACATGAACATGTGCACGCACATGCTTGTCAGCCCAGAGCTGATAAAGGGTCCATCAACCTTGTCCACCAGTGTAGCTAAAATACTTTTAGGGCTGCTCCTGAATCGCCGCAACATCGATGCAAACCGTTTGCGCATGATGGCATGAAAGTCATCAAAAATGATGCACTGCAAAAATTCAAATACAAAAAAAAAAATTGAATTTGAATTTGAAAACCGTGTGGCGGTATCTACATCGCCACATGCGAACTACGCATCAAAGACCTGACGTCAGACAGACGTCACTTAAATCCTGCATCGCGCAATTAAAGTTTACCGTGCAGTGGACATATATACGAGAACCCAAGGGCAGTTGCCCGCCAGACACAACACCCGTCTGGTCGGAGGATCCTCCCTTTTCTATGGTGGATGAGTGAACTTTACACCCTGTTTCTCATACCCCTAAAACCGCAGCCTCAACAATATCCTCAGCGCATTCTTGTACTGCACGCGCAGAAAATTGCAAAATTGCAATACTTTACGTTTTCATTTAAAAGAAGTGACATTAAAAAATATTCTGTAAGTCCATTTCAGTTGACGTTTATGAATTAGGGTATTTACCCTCATATTTCTGTTACTTTTCTCCAAGTTTTTCTCCATAAACAGTCCTAAATTCCATGGGGTTTCCACAAAGCAGTATACTTTTCTTTGTGAGAGTTAAGCTTAGGCGGGCCGTTTCACGTGTTAATTAAGACCCTCTTTCCCTCTGGTCCGTGAAAGGGCCTTTGTCCGATTTCAAAGGAAAAGAATTTGTGTGTCGTTCTGAAGTGCGAGTTTTTTGTAGCTTTCAATTGCTTATAATTTTGTTGCTTGCAACTTTCGACAGATTAATATTTTTGGAAGTTACAATATTTTTCGAGTTTTTTCGTCCGATTATGGGAAAATAGCATAGTAACTTGCACGGAGGAATTGAGTTTATCAGGGAGCCCTATGTCCAGCAGTGAACGTGTTTCGGCTTGATTTAGTTGGTCAAATAAAACAAGAACGAAAAAACTAAAATATTATTTTATTAACATAACTCAGCACCAAAGCCGTCTCCACTAATCACCCGTCATCATCGCCATGAATTCTGAAACAGTCAGAATAGAAATGTTTAAATATTGTTAATGGTGCGCATTTTCGATGCTGGTTAAAAATAGAAGTTGGATGATGTCAAACTCCAAATTGAAAAAAAACAATCAACAATCACTTGAAATTAATTTCAAAAAGTCTACGAGATTAAAAACCGGCAAAAAAATCATGTTTGTTGTATGGGAGCCGACTTAAATATTATATTTGTTTGTTAAGTATAGCGTTATAGCGGCAATAGAAATTCATATGTGAAAAAAAATTTTACTGTCTAACTATCACGATTCATGAGATACAGCCTGGTGACAGACGGATGGACAGCGGAGTCTTAGTAATAGGGTCCCGTTTTACCCTTTGGGTACGGAACCCTAAAAACAGACTTTATGACATATATGACAAACAGACAGACAGATATATTAAAAAGAATAAAATTGTTGTTGTAAGCACCGTGTACTACACTCTTAAGTATTTCATAAAAATGTTGACATTACAAACAGAAACTTCAATTTTATTTATTTGTATTTAGGTACATCTGTATGTGTTATTTTCTTTTGATGCCAGTGTTTCAGTAAACAATAATGAATCCATAGAAATTACCGTCAAAGTCCACGGTGCCTGACGCGTCAGTGTCAATCTCGGCGATCATCTCGTTCAGCTGGTCAGGAGTCAATTGTTCATCTAGGGCGGCCAGGATCTCGCGCAGACTTGAGGTGGGGATGTAGCCATTGCCTGAAATTGATAGCATTTTATCACGATTAATAATATTGCCTATCTCGTAAGGCGAAAATGCCAGAGTAGCCCGCAAAATTTTGTTGAGGTTGTATATATTATGTATATCAATATATGTTTCGCGACCGTAACATATTATGCATTTACAGAATTACATTTTATAAAAAAAAAAAAACAATCTGCCTAGCCTAGCCTTTTCCCTACTATGTTGGGGTCGGCTTCGAGTCTAACCGGATGCTTCTGAATACCAGTATTTTACATGGAGCGATTGCCTATCTGACCTCCACAATCCAGTAACTGGGTAATACGATAACCCTTGGTAAGACTGGTTGTCAGACTTTCGGGCTTCTAACGACCCGTAACGATTGCCAAAGATCCACGAAAGACAGACAGCGAAAGGGACCAACGGCTTAACGTGCTTTCCGAAGCACGGAAGAATCTCGGTATGTAAAGATGGTCACCCATCCACGGACCAACCCCGGCAAGCGCAGCTTAACCTGATGGATCGACGCGTGCGGCTGTAATAACTAAACCACGAGCTCCAAAAAAAATCATATAAACAACTCTCTAAGTTACAATAATTGTCTATGACTGTCCAAAAACGTTTTCCCATCGTACACGTGCTACAAACTCTATACTCCATTTGAAATAAGATTAAAAATTTAAACAAACCTTTTTACAGTTCGTTCCACCGATTTTGACTTCTATACTTTAGGCATGAGGATGGCATTAAAAGCAAAAAACTTTACACAATACCAAATGTCTACTGCAGCTGCCATTAGTCATGCCACCAACGCAATAGCAGTGAGGCCTAGTGGTAACGGCCACGACTAACGAGTTGTAGGTCGTAAGTTCGAACCCTAACAGGCGCTTTACTTTATGTAAATTATTTCATCGCCACTGCTCTCAAAAACAGTGAAGGAAAATATCGTGAGGGAACCGGCTTGTCCTAGAACCAAAAAATCGAAGACATGTGACATCTACCAACCCACACTGGGCCCGCGTGGTGGATTACGGCCCTCTCGCAGACAGGAGGCCAATATATATGCTTATGCAACGCAATAGAAAAAATCGGTTGAACGGACTGTAAAAAAGGCTTATTTAAATGTCTAATCTAATTTCAAATGGAGTATAATTATCAATGAGCAGGCAGAATGTCGCAGCACTAGTAATTCAATGGCTCTCTGTACGCGACGCAAGCAATCACTAAACTAGTGTCCGCAAGATATTGGAAGCACACTTATGCAGCTCGGAAACGGATCTTAACCTTTTCTGCGGCGTCCACTTATAAAAACATCAAAATGATATAATTTATGATTCAGAGAACCTTGTGTGTCTTTCTGGTGACATTTGCGTGAGGCGACGACGTAAATATTGTACAACTACTCACAATGGACGATTGTTTTGACATTCGTGTATTAAGTGTGATCACGGATGATTTTTGTCACGAAGTTTTATAAAACTGTCGGCTGTTATTTTATTGGATATAGATCATTTGGATGTTGGGATTAAGTTATTTTATTAAAACAGTTTATCAGATATTTACGAAATTTTGTTTTCAACTTTCTGCTAAAAATGGAAAGACATGGATTTGCAAGTACATTAAAGGCAATGCAAAAAACGATTGCAATCTTACTTCACTACAAAATAGAGCGTGAATTGAGTTTCCTGCAATAAAAACTCATTAAAAACTCATTAAAAATTACCTATTTTCAAACGACTTCTTCAAAAAGGAGGAGGTTCTCAATTCGTCTGTATGTTATTTTTTGTGTGTGTGTTACGCGATAACTCCGTAAATTTTATTAACTTTGCTTGCGTAGTTTTTGATTTAGCTTCAATAATTACGTATTTTTCCCACTTAGTGTATGTAGACGATATATTATTTGACTTCGTCACTGTTATTTACATAGCAGGTAGTGTTATTCGAATTTGTGTGGGGTAGGTACCACAACTAAAAAGTGAAAAATAAACTTTAAAAAAAAAAAAAAAACCTACTTCCAAAAAAAAACACAAAAAAAGTGAAAACTCGGTGGCAAGCAAAGACACCGACTTCCGAAATTGAAGTAATTTTTCACTTTTTTTGTGTTTTTTTTGGAAGTCGGTTGTTTTTTTTTTCACAAATAAAGCGATACTAGCGTAATTGCTGTAAAAATATTGTACTAATAAAATGTTTAGTATATTTGTTTTCTAGATAAAAATAAAGTCGTTAGGCTGATCAAATAGTTTCCAATCAATCGAGAGTGATCTTGATGAAAAGCCGCTAATCTGATCACAGTTGCGAATATTTCGGCCTGCATTCGATCAGGCGCGTCTGGGGCGTCTACTATTGGTACACAGTGCTATACACAGATTAATAGGTGTGGTTATATACAGGGTGTAAGGGTGAACACCGTTGTCACTCAAACCATGGGTAGTAGACTTAAATATAAAAATAAATGACCGAGTAACAACAAAAAAAAAACGTTATTTTCATTAAAATATTTTAAAAGTTTATATCCAACACCGTGCTCGCTAGCGAAACAGATGACTGACTGAGGGAGGGGTGGCACTCGCGGCCGGTCAGGTCACGTCCCGCGACCCCCACCCGTGTTGAGATGCAAGTTCGTTGCTCTAGCGCATAGGTGGAAGGGTGAAATACTCGAGTGGTAAAATGAAATTTCCTTCACCGTTTTGAGAGCAGTGGCGATGAAATAATTTACACAAAGTAAAGCGCCTGTCAAGGTTCGAACCTATGACCTACAACTTGTAAGTCGTGGCCGTTACCACTGGGCCACCACTGCTCTCCAGCCTAACGCTTGACAGACTTTTATTATAAAGGTGTAAAATTATAATTAAGAAAATATAATATTAATATAAATTCTTTGTTCCCTTCCACCTTCCGTCAGTCTTCAAAGCAAGAGTGAACAGGCATCTTCTGGGCACGCTCGTTCCATCGTAGGTCTCATTCGATGCTCTCCATCAGGAGAGTTTGAGGTCAAAAGGAGGCCAATATCGAATAAAAAAGGGACCTTATTTTACTATTGGCTACCCTTGATCTCAAAAATTAGGGCCGTAGATTAATTATTAGCACATCATGACGTGATGACATATTGTACCTACTGATTTAGTCTCAAAATTCGTAAACGGACATTTTTTCTTATGAAATGAAGTGCAATAAAATCAAATGAAATGAAATTGAAATGACATGAAATTGTTTATTCTGTTAATAGGATATTGAAATCACTATTACTAATTCAAAATTCAAATATTTTACTTGAGACCAAGGGATCCTTAATGTTAGTATGCACTTTAGCCTATGTTAGTAAACTCAATAATTTAAAAATACAATAATTATAAATTAATTGGCTACATGAACATGTACACGCACATGCTTGTCAGCCCAGAGCTGATAAAGGGTCCATCAACCTTGTCCACCAGTGTAGCTAAAATACTGTTAGGGCTGCTCCTGAATCGCCGCAACATCGATGCACACCGTTTGCGCATGATGGCATGAAAGTCATCAAAAATGATGCACTGCAAAAAATTTAAACACAAAAAAAAAAAAAAATAGAAATTGAATTTGTAAACCGCGGCAGCCACAACAATATCCTCAGCGCATTCTTGTACTGCACGCGCAGAAAATTGCAATACTTTACGTTTTCATTTAAAAGAAGTGACATAAAAAATATTCTGTAGGTCCATTTCAGTTGACGTTTATGAATTAGGGTATTTACCCTCATATTTCTGTTACTTTTCTCCAAGTTTTTCTCCATAAACAGTCCTAAATTCCATGGGGTTTCCACAAAGCAGTATACTTTTCTTTGTGAGAGTTAAGCTTAGGCGGGCCGTTTCACGTGTTAATTAAGACCCTCTTTCCCTCTGGTCCGTGAAAGGGCCTTTGTCCGATTTCAAAGGAAAAGAATTAGTGTGTCGTTCTGAAGGGCGAGTTTTTTGTAGCTTTCATCATGTCAGCAGATACAGCCTGGTGACAGACGGACGGACAGAATAGGGTCCCGTTTTACCCTTTGGGTACGGAACCCTAAAAACAGACTTTATGACATATATGACAAACAGACAGACAGATATATTAAAAAGAATAAAATTGTTGTTATAAGCACCGTGTACTACACTCTTAAGTATTTCATAAAAATGTTGACATTACAAACAGAAAGCTTATAATTTTGTTGCTTGCAACTTTCGACAGATTAATATTTATGGAAGTCACAATAGTTTTCGAGTTTTTTCGTCCGATTAAGGGAAAAAAGCATAGAAACTTGCACGGAGGAATTGAGTTTATCAGGGAGCCCTATCCTATGTCCAGCAGTGAACGTGTTTCGGCTTGATTTAGTTGGTCAAATAAAACAAGAACGAAAAAACTAAAATATTATTTTATTAACATAACTCATCACCAAAGCCGTCTGTCTCCACTAATCACCCGTCATCATCGCCATGAATTCTGAAACAGTCAGAATAGAAATGTTTAAATATTGTTAATGGTGCGCATTTTCGATGCTGGTTAAAAATAGAAGTTGGATGATGTCAAACTCCAAATTGAAAAAAACAATCAACAATCACTTGAAATTAATGTCAAAAAGTCTACGAGATTAAAAACCGGCCAAGTGTGAGTCGGACTCGCGCACGAAGGGTTCCGTACCTTTATCTATAAACACGGCAAAAAAATCATGTCTGTTGTATGGGAGCCCCCTTAAATATTTGCTTGTTTAGTATAGCGTTATAGCGGCAACAGAAATACATCATCTGTGAAAAAATTTCAACTGTCTAGCTATCACGGTTCATGAGATACAGCCTGGTGACAGACGGACGGACAGCGGAGTCTTAGTAATAGGGTCCCGTTTTACCCTTTGGGTACGGAACCCTAAAAACAGACTTTATGACATATATGACAAACAGACAGACAGATATATTAAAAAGAATAAAATTGTTGTTGTAAGCACCGTGTACTACACTCTTAAGTATTTCATAAAAATGTTGACATTACAAACAGAAACTTCAATTTTATTTATTTGTATTTAGGTACATCTGTATGTGTTATTTTCTTTTGATGCCAGTGTTTCAGTAAACAATAATGAATCCATAGAAATTACCGTCAAAGTCCACGGTGCCTGACGCGTCAGTGTCAATCTCGGCGATCATCTCGTTCAGCTGGTCAGGAGTCAATTGTTCATCTAGGGCGGCCAGGATCTCGCGCAGACTCGAGGTGGGGATGTAGCCATTGCCTGAAATTGATAGCATTTTATCACGATTAATAATATTGCCTATCTCGTAAGGCGAAAATGCCCGCAAAATTTTGTTGAAGTTGTATATATAATGTATATCAATATATGTTTCGCGACCGTAACATATTATGCATTTACAGAATTACATTTTATAAAAAAAAAACAATCTGCCTAGCCTAGCCTTTTCCCTACTATGTTGGGGTCGGCTTGGAGTCTAACCGGATGCTTCTGAATGCCAGTATTTTACATGGAGTGATTGCCTTTCTGACCTCCACAATCCAGTAACTGGATAATACGATAACCCTTGGTAAGACTGGTTGTCAGACTTTCGGGCTTCTAACGACCCGTAACGATTGCCAAAGATCCACGAAAGACAGACAGCGAAAGGGACCAACGGCTTAACGTGCTTTCCGAAGCACGGAAGAATCTCGGTATGTAAAGATGGTCACCCATCCACGGACCAACCCCGGCAAGCGCAGCTTAACCGATGGATCGACGCGTGCGGCTGTAATAACTAAACCACGAGGTCCAAAAAAAATCATATAAACAACTCTCTAAGTTACAATAATTGTCTATGACTGTCCAAAAACGTCACAGGCTGATCGTACACGTGCTACAAACTCTATACTCCATTTGAAATAAGATTAAAAATTTAAACAAACCTTTTTACAGTTCGTTCCACCGATTTTGACTTCTATACTTTAGGCATAAGGATGGCATTAAAAGCAAAAAACTTTACACAATACCAAATGTCTACTGCAGCTGCCATTAGTCATGGCCTAGTGGTAACGGCCACAACTTACGAGTTGTAGGTCGTAAGTTCGAACCCTAACAGGCGCTTTACTTTATGTAAATTATTTCATCGCCACTGCTCTCAAAAACAGTGAAGGAAAATATCGTGAGGGAACCGGCTTGTCCTAGAACCAAAAATTCGAAGACATGTGACATCTACCAACCCGCACTGGGCCCGCGTGGTGGATTACGGCCCTCTCGCAGACAGGAGGCCAATATATATGCTTATGCAACGCAATAGAAAAAATCGGTTGAACGGACTGTAAAAAAGGCTTATTTAAATGTCTAATCTAATTTCAAATGGAGTATAATTACCAATGAGCAGGCAGAATGTCGCAGCACTAGTAATTCAATGGCTCTCTGTACGCGACGCAAGCAATCACTAAACTAGTGTCCGCAAGATATTGGAAGCACACTTATGCAGCTCGGAAACGGATCTTAACCTTTTCTGCGGCGTCCACTTATAAAAACATCAAAATGATATAATTTATGATTCAGAGAACCTTGTGTGTCTTTCTGGTGACATTTGCGTGTGGCGACGACGTAAATATTGTACAACTACCCACAATGGACGATTGTTTTGACATTCGTGTATTAAGTGTGATCACGGATGATTTTTGTCACGAAGTTTTATAAAACTGTCGGCTGTTATTTTATTGGATATAGATCATTTGGATGTTGGGATTAAGTTATTTTATTAAAACAGTTTATCTGATATTTACGAAATTTTGTTTTCAACTTTCTGCTAAAAATGGAAAGACATGGATTTGCAAGTACATTAAAGGCAATGCAAAAAACGATTGCAATCTTACTTCACTACAAAATAGAGCGTGAATTGAGTTTCCTGCAATAAAAACTCATTAAAAACTCATTAAAAATTACCTGTTTTCAACCGACTTCTTCAAAAAGGAGGAGGTTCTCAATTCGTCTGTATGTTATTTTTTCTGTGTGTGTTACGCGATAACTCCGTAAATTTTATTAACTTTGCTTGCGTAGTTTTTGAGTTAGCTTCAATAATTACGTATTTTTCCCACTTAGTCTATGTAGACGATATATTATTTGACTTCGTCACTGTTATTTACATAGCAGGTAGTGTTATTCGAATTTATGTGGGGTAGGTACCACAAATAAACAGTGAAAAACGTCATTAAACCGTCATTTGTCCATAAGGGTTCATTAGAAAACCAGCGTCAGACAGTATATTCTGTCTGGCATTAATGCTGAAATGAGCCTTTTTGGCGCAGCCGTGAGGCACACATTATCGTTTAAAAAAAATTATTTATTCTTTATTTTGATATTTGTGTTATGTGTTTCATGAACTGTGTCCAAATAAACTTTATTCTTTCTTTCTTTCTTTTTGAAAATAAAAACTTTTTACAAAAAACAAAACAACCGACTTCCAAAAAAAACAAAAAAAGTGAAAACTCGGTGGCAAGCAAACACACCGACTTCCGAAATTAAAGTAATTTTTCACTTTTTTTGTGTTTTTTTGGAAGTCGGTTGTTTTTTTTTTTCACAAATAAAGCGATACTAGCGTAATTGCTCTGAAAATATTGTACTAATAAAATGTTTAGTATATTTGTTTTCTAGATAAAAATAAAGTCGTTAGGCTGATCAAATAGTTTCCAATCAATCGAGAGTGATCTTGATGAAAAGCCGCTAATCTGATCACAGTTGCGAATATTTCGGCCTGCATTCGATCAGGCGCGTCTGGGGAACTACTATTGGTACACAGTGCTATACACAGATTAATAGGTGTGGTCATTTACAGGGTGTAAGGGTGAACACCGTTGTCACTCAAACCATGGGTAGTAGACTTAAATATAAAAATAAATGACCGAGTAACAACAAAAAAAAAACGTTATTTTCATTAAAAGATTTTAAAAGTTTATATCCAACACCGTGCTCGCCTACGAAACAGATGACTGACTGAGGGAGGGGTGGCACTCGCGGCCGGTCAGGTCACGTCCCGCGACCCCCACCCGTGTTGAGATGCAAGTTCGTTGCTCTAGCGCATAGGTGGAAGGGTGAAATACTCGAGTTGTAAAATGAAATTTGAAAAAAAGAAAAAAAATAGACGTAATTTTCCATTGATTTTACGTTCTATAAATGACACCAAACCATTGGTTTCAAGGATAACGGTGTTTACCATAACACCCTGTATAAAGATGTGGTACATACCATCAAACTGAACAACTTTCTCCATGGAACCCATAACATAATCGCGAAAAAATTCTCAGCTGCCCCATACATTTGAATCAAGTAGGAAGGTATTGAGGTTTTGTATGGATATTTCTTTCGCAATTACGATGTTGAACCTTTTTTTTTTTGGGTGGGAAGTCATCAAACGACTTCTCCCGCTCTGGGCGGAGCGGAAGGACGTGTCAGACTCTTATTGACTAAAACCCGCCCGTGTTCCTTCAGTTGCCTGTTGCCAGGGTCCCGCTATCCCTTTCGGACTATTCCGCAACCCTGGCAGGCATCGGTCCTAACGGACCTCGTCAGGTGTGCTGACATCTCTTTGAGGCGCGCGTGGAACACGACGCGCCATCGACCCGGGCCTGGTCCTTATCGGACGGTGAGCTACCCATTGCTCGCCGTCCGCAAGCCCGCACCTATGGTGGCCGGGAATCCGCCTGGGATTCCCGACGCCCAGGGTGTCTCCAGCGGCGGCGGTTAGGGGCGTGAGGGCGCAAGCTTTGCCTCTCCCTCACGCGTTCCGCCTCCTCCTTCACGAGCATCACTGCTTTGCAGAAGGAGGTGACCGCCTCCCATGCCCGCTCCGTACCATGGCCTGGACCAGGGCCAGACGCGAGAGGTTAGTGCCGCCAATCGCCTCAACAAGGACACGGCGGTGCTCCGCCCAAGCAGGGCACACCTCCACCGTATGCTCCACCGTGTCCTGCGGACGATCCGCACAGTGGTGACACCCGGGCGGCCAATCCTACACAGGTACCTCCCGAAGCTGCCATGTCCGGTGAGGACCTGCGTCAGGCGGAAGGTGAGGACGCCGTGGCGCCTCTCCAGCCACTCCTCAAAGAGGGGACTTATCGCCGCAATTGTGGCATGCCCAGCACTGGGTTGCGACAATCGCACTCTCCATGCCGCCATGACGATGTTGGTCCTGTGGTGGCATCTACATCACCACGACCTGACGTCACACAAAAATCCTGACGTCACATCTTGCATCGCGCAATTAGAGTTTACCTCGCGATGGACGATACAAGATTAAAACATTAGTTGCCCGTCAGAACACCCGTCTGGTCGGAGGATCCTCCCTTTTCTATAGGGGATGAGTGAACTTTACTTACCTTATACCCCTAAAGTCCCATTGAAAAAGTTTCTCAGTTTGATGGTTTGTACTACACCATAGAATAAGACCACACATTTTTTAAAACATGCTGTTTATAAAAGTTGAATTATAAAAGTAGTAGGTATAATATTTTCACAATTTCAAAATAATAAATTTTGAAATTCTGAAAATTGTGAAAAATAAATTGACACGAATCTTCTTCGCCCGTAGTTTATAAAAATAAGTGCTAAACGAAAACTAAACGAAAACCTAGATCCAGTCCGTGTTCAGAAAATCTTCTGTTAACTGTCTATGTTCTTGTTGTGTTGGATAAATAAATCAAAAACAAACAAGCAGCTCGTTGGCACGAGATTTGATTACAGATCAAATTGAAAATTCTATAATACACAGGATGTAATAACGAAAATGTACGTAAAGCTAGACGGTATCAAGAAAGATTGCAATTTCTGATTTAGAACTGACTTTTGCGAGTTCATTCATCCCATAATAGTTGCACAGCTCACAAAAAAGGCGACGACCTAAAAGATACATAGGTATGGAATTATAACTAAATCATTTATTTCCGTATCAGTCTTATTATATAAATTCATCACTCTCCTTCCCTTATCCCAATTAATTCGTGGTCGGCGCAACATGCGCCTTTCTTCCATACTTTTATATTCAAAATAAATCAAAATCAAAAGTCATTTATTCAAACTAGTCTGAGAATCAGCACTTTTCGAACGTCAACATTACATAAGACAGTCCCCCAAAACGCCCACCCTTCACCTCTTCCTAGTGCTTTAGCTGGGAAGAAGAAGTGGCGCAACAAACTCCCCAGCAGTCAGCCTCTTTCTAGCCATATCATCTTCTGCACGGTCCATCTTAAGTCGCACCCGCCCGGTCTGGTGCGACAACCCTTGTCCATTTCCTACCGAAGCTGGGTACTGCCCCTGCGCGTCGCCTGTGGGGTCCGCACTAGCCCTATCGCGCATCATATCATTTTCCCTCATGTTGTTGAAAGGTTTGAGGTATTCCACCTTTAGAACTGATTTCGACGGAAACGAACGGCACTTCTACGAACAGCACTTGAGCACTACCACTTAGGGCCACGCTTTCAATTTAGGCGTTCGGTGCCGGACTGCTACCGTACTACAGCGGTCCGACACGAAACGCATAAATTGAAAGCGCCCAAGTTTTACAGTCGGCCGCCAACCTGACACCAACCCTCCTTGGGAATGCTTTTTTTGGTGGTTTACCCGCCACCACCGTGTGACCCAAGGTACTACAATGGTATGCACTAGGTCTCAAGAGGGCCTAGACAAGTGACAATCGCTTCGAAAGCGTCTCGCATTTTCTACAACGACTTTCAACAGAATTGACATAAGCTTTTCGATAGCTTATGTCAGTCCTATACATTTGTGCCGTTTCGTTTCCATCAACGTTATCGCTGATAGAATGTCACTTTGTCTAGGGTCTCAGTTCCCTTAGTCGCCTCTTACGACACCAACGGGATGAGATGGGGAGGCCATATTCTTAATCCAGTACCACACGGACTTAATATACCAAAATTATAAATATAACGTACACTTCTATCCATCAAAAGATTTACCCATTTTGTACACGAATATTAATAATTTCCCACGTCTTATATTTAATTTGACGTGAGGCTGAGCAGGCATTTCTTCCGTCATATTTTGGTTATAAATAACTTTTTAATACCCTCTATGAGTTTGTTCCGTACCTTTTGGAATAAAGACAAGCTTAAAATTGAGACAAATTGAATGCCTACATTGCTGAAAATTATATTAGTTCGGTTTTCATATAAATTGTGCCGTGGTGAAATTATGAAATAAAAAGAGCTTTGTGTAGCACCCTTTTCGATCTCCACTTTTTTAATTTACCTACGATATAAAAAAGACACTAGGTACGGAATGAAATGATTGCAGTTAAAAAAAAAAGACTTTAAATTGTATCTTTTACGTTTATTTAACACAAATAACTATTTACAATAGGAACCAAACAAAAGGTTACAGCGTTTGTCCACCGCCACGTCAACGGGACGTCAACGAGAAACGAGATTATTCGAACCGAACGCGGCGTCCTGTTAACGGACGTGCGGTAGACACGTGGCCATAGTTAATATATGTATCTCTACTTCGGCGCCGTTATCTCATTCTCGTTGACGTCCCGTTGACATGGCGGTGGACAAACGACCTTAGGCGTCGAAGTAAACGGCAGTCGGAAACGTGCCCAGAAGATTATTTTAACACTTTCCGGGACCCTGAACGAGACAATAGAAGTTTTATTGTTATGACTTCTATGGGCTTTTAGTGTCGTAATAAGTTCATTCCTACATTATTACAAATTCACGGTCACACAATGACACTTTCAAAATCGAAATCGTACATCACCAATTTTATATGCATACCACAATAATTATATGAAAGTCAACATAAATTACCATCAAACGCAACTAGTAGATACATAAATATACGGTTTTTATTACTTACACAATTGTCACGAAATCTCGGTTTTTTATCGTTTCTACATCGTATTTCTATCGTCGACAAATCGTAGGGGTTCTGGCGTCGATCCAGATTTCGATCGACGGTTATTGCAAACAATTATCGGTGAAAACACGCAGTGAACACTATAAATTGGATACAACGGCGATTTACGGTTGAACTTGGTGATATTCGAGGTGATAAATGAGGTTATTTAATATTTAAATTTTTCATTCCTCATTGAGATTGGAACTGATTTATTGAAATGATATTTTTCACACTATTAACAAGTGATAAGTTTGTCTTTAGATAGTTTTGGGTTTCTTACGGATTGTAGTAATAGTAGTAGTAATAACGTAGGTACTACTTTGATAAACCAACCCTACGCTCGGGCGTCTGAGAGCCTAGATACACTTTAGGGCAGACACATGTCTGCGTCCCACGTCCCCATGCGCCGCAGCGTACGCACCTGTCAGTACGTTCATGCATTACAAAATCTACTCTGCCCTGCGCTGCGTGGACCTGCGTCACCTTCGTCACCTGCGTCACTTGCGTTTCAGCATACGCATTGTTTCTTTTTCTCTAATCATACGTCAATGTCATGCATACCTGTCATTTGCATGGTTACTGAAATTCCAATTTTCGGTGTTATTTAATTTGAATTGTAAATGACTCTGCTGTTGGTGTGCCTATCCTAATCTTAACTAATATCAAAAAGCGAAAGTGCGTTTGTTTGTTTGTTACGATAATATAGCAATCAAGCAAGGTGAATGAATTATTAAAATCGGTCTAGTAGTTTTTGAGTTTATTAACAAACAAAAAACCGGCCAAGTGCGAGTCGGACTCGCGCACGAAGGGTTCCGTACCATTATCTATAAAAACGGCAAAAAAATCACGTTTGTTGTATGGGGCCCTTAAATATTTATTTTATTCTGTTTTTTTGTATTTGTTGTTATAGCGGCAACAGAAATACATTATCTGTGAAAATGTTAACTGTCTAGCTATCACGATTCATGAGATACAGCCTGGTGACAGACGGACAGACAGACAGCGGAGCCTTAGTAATAGGGTCTCGTTTTACCCTTTGGGTACGGAACCCTAAAAATACAAATCTTTTCTCTTTATAATATTAGTTTAGATAATGCATGTATGTATGTGTATAAGTTTATTTTCTGAGGTCATAAAAAGATCTGTCACAATCCAGTGAATTTACGAAGTTCCTACTGAGAGACTCAGAAAGAGTGTTCCATGCTGCCATCGTCAATACATCTAAGCATTTCTCCTATAAGCTTGTTATTCATGTTTCCATATTTTCCTGTTTGTTCAAAAGAAATCCATGGCTGTAACTAAAACAAACCGACTTCCAAATCGAAGTCATAAAGATGCAAATACGAAAAACAAAACAAGAAACTTATTTGACACAAATCAGTATCCATCTTGACGTACACAGCATCCCGCAGAATCAATCGAACCATTTTAAGTATGTATCCGAAAATAGCCCTAAACGAGAAAGTAATACGGTCGGAAATTGGGTCACATACACCTACAATTTGTATATCAGCTTTCTAGTTAGGTACGAAGTCGAAAACTTTTCAATACAATTTCCATATGAAACAAGTACTCGTTTCGAGCAACGTTTTAAGTTTTAACTAGTTTAATCCAGTTACGGTTGGTTTTTGCAAAGGAGAGCTCTAAACGGCAGTTGGTTTTTTTTAAATTGCTTTTTTAGGGTTCCGTACCCAAAGGGTAACACGGGACCCTATTACTAAGACTCCGCTGTCTGTCTGTCTGTCTGTCCGTCTGTCACCAGGCTGTATCTCATGAACCGTGATAGTTAGACAGTTGAAATTTTCACAGATGATGTATTTCTGTTGCCGCTATATCAAAAAATACAAAAAAAACACAATAAAATAAATATTTAAGGGGGCTCCCATACAACAAACGTGATTTTTTTGCCGTTTTTATAGATAATGGTATGGAACCCTTCGTGCGCGTCCGACTCGCACTTGGCCGGTTTTTTTTAGAGTTTTTGGATGATTTTTAGTGTTTGATATCAAAAGAGAAAATAAAGCCTGTGTTTGATAATAACAAGACGTTGTATGCTATACTATTAAATGAGCAATATTTGTCAATAAAAAAAATTAAAAAAAATTGAATCTTTTCATACACGAAATCTTTTAAGGGGTCATTGTACTCATCATTATGAACAACTGTCACTATGTAACCACCCCTGAAATCACGATAAAAAAAATCATCGGTTCCCTACATTCGACGAGCTATGCGTACATAAATGTAGGGAACAGCATATTTCTTTTTTCGCGATTTCAGGGCTGCAGCTACTCGGAAAATAAAACAATCTCCCGTCGCCGCTCAGTCAGTTGAAACTAACTAAATATTCAGTAGAATAAAACTCTTAAAGTAATTGCAGACTAAAACACATAAACCAGACATAAATTAGAAAGTCAACGCGAAGAAATTTCAATTAAATTTAAATGGAGGAGATTTCAGTCTTGGCGAGGAATTTGCCACGATAAAAAAAATTAAAGTAATAAAAACTAAAACCCAACTACGACTAAAAATTTGTCTGTCTGTGGTGTCTTGTTTATACCTTTTTAGGCGTAGTTGGGTTTTAGTTTTTATTCAGTTAATTTTTTTTTGTTTTCTTTTGGGGTTATAATATATATATTTTTGAAATGTGCTCATTAAGCCCTTTCATTTGGTACCCAACATGGTACGATTAAACAATATCTTTTTTTTAGTTCCTGACTTTATGTCCTCTAGAGGGCGCCATTTTTAATGTGACGTCACATAGCCTATAACCAGCGGACGATCAAGACGCTTCCAACAATACCTCATTTGTCAAATTGTGATGAGTCGTTTAGAAGATTTGAGGGAACAGATGAACATACATACATACATACATACATACCGGTCAAAATCATAACCCTCCTTTTTTCTTCGCCGTAGTCGGGTAATTAGTGTAAACCCTCACGCTATTATCATTTTAGAGGGGTCACAGGTAGTGTTGCCAGGTCCGATTTGTTTTAAATCGGGGCAGAAGGTAAAACAAATCGGGATTTAGGGTTGTAAATTGGGACACACAAAAAGACACTTTGATTTTTGATCACTTTTTCACTGCTGCCTTCACTACATCTTTGACTTTACATAGGTACTTCTTCATAGAGGTGATCCATGTCGAAGAACGTTTCAATTTTTAGATTTTCAATTGACGCGTAAGGCGGGTTTTAGAGTCACGCTGAGCGTCGGCGCTGACGGCCCAATATGTATGATTATCGCACTCAGCGCAGCTCAGCGCTGACGGTCGTCAGCGCTGTGACGAGTGCGATAATCATACATATTGCGCCGTCAGCGCCGACGCTCAGTGTGACTCTAAAACCCGCCTAAGTGAATGAGTCGTCCGGGACAGTTATTTATTTATCGGGACATTTAGTGTCCCGATCGGGTGCAAATCGGGACGCGTCCCCAGACCCCTGAAAATCGGGACGTCCCGCGCAAATCGGGACACCTGGCAACCCTATCACAGGACCTTAGGCTGTAACGTTACTTTACTTGAAAGATTATGGGTTTGGTCCCAGCTTTACTGGGAACCTATACTCATGTTATCTTCTGGTTAATTCTCATTACTAATTAACTATTTTATTTATTTAACATATTAGGTCTTTACCTATGAAATTGCCGTTCTGCAGTACTGGCCATTTCAAATCAAAATAATTTTTGTTTGGCTAAGAATTCTAATTTCAAATTAATTTTATTTTAAAAACATGGATTTTTTTTTCCAAAAGTAGTCATTTCTTTATTGATTAGTGTTACATTTTCATCGCATTTCAATCTTTTTCGTCATCATGGATACGTTAAAAATTCGAGTAATTATGGAATATGAGTACCGTCGTGGCAGCAACGCGGCACAAGCGGCACGCAACATCAACGACGTTTACGGAGCTAACACTACAAACCAACGCACCACCTGCTATTGGTTTGCTCGCTTCCGTTCTGGAAATTTCGACCTGAAAAATGAACCTCGCGGTCGTCCGAAGACTTTGGTCGACAATGACGAATTAAAGGCGATTGTGGAAGCTGATGATACACAATCTACGGCTGAATTAGCAGCAGCTTTCGACGTTAGCGTCAAAACAATATTGGTCCATTTGCGTCAAATTGGCAAGGTAAAAAAGCTTGACAAATGGGTGCCCCACGAACTCAATGATCGCCAGCGCGAAGTACGCGTCGAGACGTGCCTTGCACTGCTCAACAGACACACAAATGAAGGAATTTTGAACCGCATTGTTACCTGCGATGAAAAATGGATTCTGTTTGATAACCGCAAGCGCTCAGCAAGTTGGTTGGATCCTGGTTCAGCACCTAAACAATGCCCTAAACGAAAACTTACCCCTAGAAAAGTGATGGTCACAGTTTGGTGGTCTAGCGCCGGTGTGATTCATCACAGCTTCTTACCAAACGGGGTGAGCATTACTGCAGATGTGTACTGTGAAGAACTGAACACAATGATGGAGAAGCTGGCGCATCTCCAACCAGCATTGGTCAATCGCTCGTCTCCGCTGCTCCTGCACGACAACGCGCGACCTCATACTGCACAGCAGACGGTCTCCAAGTTGCAAGAACTGGGGTTGGAAGCTCTCCGTCATCCGCCCTACTCACCAGACCTTGCGCCTACAGACTACTACTTTTTCCAGAATTTGGATAACTTCTTGGCGGGAAAAAAATTCAATACCCGAGAGGCAGTACAAAATGCCTTTGAAGAATTTGTTGCCTCCCGTCCAGCTGATTTCTTTAAGAAGGGCATCAATAAACTGCCACTGCGATGGCAAAGATGCATTGATTGCATGGGTGATTACTTCGATTAATACAAATAAAAAATTCATGAAAAAAATTCGTTTAAATTTTTTCATACAAAACGGCAATTTCATAGGTAAAGAGACCTATTATAACATAACATCACGCCTGTTGTCTCCCGAAGGTGTTATGTACCTCTGCCTAACCCTACACCCGCGTTTTACCACTTATGTTTAACTAGTGTCCGCCCGCAACTTCGTTCGCGTGGTATGTCTATAAAAGGTAGCCTATGTCCTTTCCCGGGATGCCATCTATCTCCTTGCCAAATTTTATCGATATCCTATCAGTGTTTTAGACGTGAAAAGGTAACATACAGATAGACAGACAGACAGAGTTACTTCCAAATTTATAATATTAGTATGGAAGTATGGAAAGTACGGATTAAGTCCCATAGAATACGAGGCGAGCCTTTTTCCAACAACCAGGCACATACCTACAACAGAAATAGGAAAAAGATTAAGTAGGTAAAACCCATGCAACATGGTAACTTGGTCATGGTCATGTTAAACCGTGGTCCCACGTCCTGTCGAGGCATGTCGAGGCCTGTCGCGGCCTGTGCCGAGCATTCCCACCACGGGCCTCATCGGATTGACGGTTCCAACGGCCTGTCGCACTATGGAACGCGGTAGTACAAGACCTGCTAACAAATACATTTCTGAAGTGTTGAATATTGTGTATATTTTGGTTTTATTTTATTGTTAGTTAGTTGTACTTACATAATCACTTAGTTTTTTATGTTTTTACTACAAATAATATAGAGGAAATGGCGATAGATTTCGAAGTTATGGAAATACTGTGAAATTTTTTGAATGTATAAGTTTTTAAACTTTCTTTACTATACTCTATGCTTATGCAAAATTTCAAGTCTTTATCTTTAGAAACAAAAAAAGTTATAGATTTGTTATCAGCAAATGACCCATTCGTTCCATAGTGTGTCGGCCTGGCCTGCCACGGTCTGGCCTGTGAGAAAATGGGCCGTGGGACCGCAGTATTAGACTATACGCGGTTGCATCTGAGTGCTAATAAAAAATGAAGTCGGTTAATAAAGGGTAACGTTTATTTCAACTTACCCTCTTTATCATATAGTCTGAAGGCTTCTTTGAGTTCTTTCTGTAGTTTTTCGTCATCTTCTTGTAAGAAGTAAACGGCGACGCGCACGAATGAGTCGAAGTTCAGCTTCCCACATGCTGGAAATGAAATAATAAAGTCTTAAAATAACTACCTGGTTATTTTATATTGTTTTTGACAAATTATTTATGATAAAAAATATGTATATGAGAAAAAAAACATGTCATCAAGAAAAAAATATCAGCTATTCCCTACATTTATGTTCTCTTATGTCGTGAAAATGTAGAGAACAGCTGATTTCAGTTTTGAACCTATCGTAAAAGTTATCATAATGATGAATAAAATGACCTAAATATTATCATCCAATTTCTCAAGTAGGTGTTTCTTCTTGCCCTTGAATAATGTTAAGAAAAAAAAAAAACATGCGTGGAATCACTTTTTCGTTACCTAAGAAATAGAATGAGCAAGAAATATTGCGATTTAAAAAATCCAGGCTATTGGTTTATTTACAGGTAGATATAAATGTCCGTTTCCACAAAACCAGCTTTGCTATCTCGAGCTCAAAATCAAAGCGTTTATTTAAATTTGTTTGGTTTTTCACGGAATCGGTCAGTTTAAGGTGGATGCGCTAAGGTAGCCAGCGAAATTGCATATATATATATGCAATTTCGCTGGCATCCATATAAATATTCCTAATATATATATTCCTCCAGACCGTATTTCGGCCACGGGCGGCGGCCAATCTCAACGGAGACTAGCCTTCGGCGCGGGAGATATTATAGTGCACAAGTGTGTGCGCAGACACAGGTGCACTCTCTCTTCCCTCACTCTCATAGTCCGATGGGACGGCTATCCGACACGTCCGGAGAGAGATCAGGCGAAGGACCAACGGCTTAACGTGCTTTTCGAGGCATGGGGGTATCATACTGCCAACTTCCGAACTCCGGGCTGTTACTAAGAAATTCCTAACGGAAAACCCAATAACACTTTGCCCGACCCGGTAATCGAACCCAGGACCCCACGCTCAGCAGTCGCGCTAACCATCCATTTATCTAGTATTCCGTTAACGAGCCACAAACAAGACATGACGATATCCAGCGATAATCCCTACGTCACACTTGATCCGAGCTATTAAGGCTCTAATGACGTCATTGAACAGCTGTTTGTGCATCGGTATCAAGGGGTTTAAGTGGTCACAAGTAATTACTGAAGTTACCTCTACTTAGGGCAGAGTCAGATAATTTGAAAATGTATAAAACAAACTTAACATTGTAGTTGAAAAACTTGTTCTCCGATACGGAATGTATGGGAGAACATGTTTTTACAACTGCAAATTTAAGTTGGTCGATTATTACTCGGTAACTTGTGGAGCCTACGTAGCGGTAATAGTTTTCCTTTTATTTTCGTTATATATACTACTGCCGTGAATTTTTTCAAATATCCAAACCCTTCCATTTAGCTGGCAGGAGGGGGGGGGGGGGGGGCTACAAAACACTTGGCCCTAACAAAAATTTGCACTTTAAAGCTTAATATTCCGCAAACGGATCCCTGAATCTAAAAATGGTTTTTTAAACGGCCTTTTCAACGATACTCCACACCATGGGATTGACGACAAAAAAAAAACCATCTCTACTTCACGTGTAGGGGAGGTACCCTAAAATCTATTTTAAAATTTTTTATACCACTTTGTCGGCGTCGTTCATATGTATATACCAAATTACAGCTTTCTAGTACAAACCTTTCTCACAAACCAAGTCTCTGAGCTAAGCCGCGGACAGACGGACAGACGGACATGGCGAAACTATAAGGGCCTTGTTGACCACGGAACCCTAAAAACGGAAAACAAATATTGAAATTCCCATTTTGTTTTGTTCCTTTTTTTTAGTAAGAGATGTAATTGCTCATTATCAATAGTCGATAACTCGATCGATATTATCGCCATATTACGATGATATGAACAAAGGCATGCCTATGTGTAAAGAAAATCGAAATAGGTAAGTTTATTTATAGGTCCCTATTTCAATATTTTTTTTCACATTTTTGCGCGCATTCTTCCCACAGCTAAACTCAGTCGTATACGCAGCACCTGAGATCTATTTGCGTCAAGCACATGGCGTCTACTAATTGAAGTCCCGATCTTGTCTCGAAGCAAATTGCCGTGACATCGGAATTTCCGCCAATGACAGTTGACGGGGTAAAGGCGAAAAAGTAACCTCGTTACAAAAAATCTATTGAGAAGAAGAGTCGGAATTCACAAACTGTCAAATTGTCGTCAGATTTTCATACTTTGGATGAAATTAATATTAAATTATTTTTTGTTTAATCGTGATCTAATCTCGTTTGTGGTTATAGCACAGCTGCTTTTCGATTTTCAGACTTTTGGGGCTGTCTGGAAACTGTTTCACTAGTTCCTTTACAATTACCCATGAAATAATGATTAACTCTAATAATACGACTTTGGCAAATCTCTAAAATATTCTACATATTTTTATATTTTCCATCATAATAACCTATTTATCAATTACACTGGAGGCCAAATAAAAATATCATCAACAATAAATAATATAATAATGAAAAACTGCCCAATTTCGCTATACGATAGAATTTAAAATGACAAAATAATGTCGCCAAAAACTTAATCTTTTATATCTAATTGAAATTTATAAAAATCAACACGTTTCGGGTGATAAAATGTTATGAACTTGCGTTCATTCTCCAGTATTAAAGCGTTCTTTATGTCGTACAGTGTAGTGCAGAAATACGGACGATTGTCAGCAGGAAATAAAAATGTCAGCGTACTGGATAATCTGTGCGCTGGCTTTGAAAGAAAACAGAACTATTCTCTGGACTTATCGTCGCGAACACATAAACTTCGCTCTTTAGACACGTTAATGCGAGATTAACTGGGGTTATTTCTGGGTTAAAGTCATTGTCGACCCTGTTTTATGTTAGAGTTTAAACGACACTTTTCAAATCGTCGTTTTTATTGTTTTTTGTCTTCTTCTGCTCTGTCACAGCCCATTGTTTGACTGGACTACTTGGTATTCAGTCTTTACTTTAGGCACTGCCATCCAAAAAGGTTAAAACTGCAGCCTTGAAACTCTATATTTTTATGCCACTCTCTCATGTTACTTGGGGTCAGTCAAAATGTTGCAGAGGTTTTGGCAAACGGTTAACGGACGGCCGCCTGCGTGACACCTAACCTCGGAATGCTGATGGTGGTGGAGTTCACCAGCCACCACACGGGTGACCTAAGGCTCGTTATGGTATACACCGGGTCACAACTCTCAAGCTCACACGACGTTCAGACCACAGCATGTCAGTACATTACATTGTTACTCCTGTCAATCGAATGTATATGTAATATCTGACTTTTTTTTTTTAATTACTACTTGTAGCTTTATTGTTTATTATTGGACTTTTGATTACTATACACAATATTTATATAACACTACTAACTATTTACATAAAAAAACTAAAACTAAAAGGACTAAATAAATAAATATAAAAACAAAGGGACCTTTAGGCGTCGAAAGAACAGTCAGAAAAACTATCTTACTTATGTCCGCGCTCGCCACAGCTTCGGTCTGAACATGGGGCCCACCACCACCGCTTACAACAGTATTATTTTAATATTACTTCAGTGTTGGAAAGAGATGAAACTCTACAGGACGTATAGTTCCATCTTTTCCCCCCATGAAGTAAGATCAAAATAATACTGCTGTAAGCGGTGGTGGTGGGCCCCCTGAATGGTGCATTAGTCATCTTCTACGACACCCACCGGATGAAATATGGTGATCTACTTGTAAACTAAGGTTTTGACTTAAAGACTCACCTTCAGCATCTTCGCTGTCAAGCATTTGGTCAAGTTCAAGGTCATCATAGTTTTGTATCATCGTGTTCAGTATCGTCTTGACCGTTTCTTTCGCGATGCGGCCTTGCTTCTCTGAGTCGAACATGCTGAACGCGCGCCTGAGCACTGTGGAGCAAAATGAGGTTGTAAGAAAAAATGAGGTTGTAAGAAAAAAAAATAGGTTGTAAAATGAGGTTGTAATAATAATTTATTTACACAAATACATACATAAACTCACGCTTTATTCTTATAGTGGTAGGCAGAAACGGAATAATTTATGTATATTATACTAGCTGCGCCCCGCGGTTTCACCCGCTTAAGTCTCGATCCCGTGGGAATATTGAGATAAAACGTATCTTATGTCATACTCCAGGTCATGGTCTGCTCCTGTGCCAAATTTCATCCAAATCCGTACAGCTGTTTTAGCGTGAAAGAGTAACAAACAAACAAAAAAATTCACTTCCCAGTTTATAATATTAGTTAGGTTATTTAGGATTTGTTTTTCAAAAAACTTCAATACAACGGTATATTTTATTTTGAGAAGAGTTATATCTTTACTTTTTTTATAAAGTAGGTAATAAAAACCATTGACAATTTGAAATGGAATCACGATTCTCAGCAGAGCGAGAGAGAGTGCGATTAGGAAGAGAGATTGTGTTGGAAGGCGTTGGAAGACCTCCCACAAAGTGGACTGATGACCTTGTGAAGGCCTCAGGAATCCGCTGGATGCGGGAAGCACAGAACCGGTTGAAGTGGCGGTGGCCTATGTCCAGCAGTGGACGATGAATCCACAACGTTGTTTCCATTTTCCTCTCTTCCTAACAACAGAAAATGGAAACCCTCACAAACAATGAAAATTGAAACAGTACGTTTCCAATGAGGAAACTCAAAACAACCACAAATTAGTTATTGATTTCACCCCTCAAAAGTTAAACGACAAAAGTTTCGGCATTGAAAGCATCTAAATTTCAAACGTCGCCTGAAAATCGACGATCCCTTTGCTTCAAAGGGAACGTTGTTGGTAGAAAACTGATAGGTACTAAAAGCTGAAACTAAGTAAGAAACTTGTGAAAACTGAAACAGTTTTGTTCATATTTCGATAGCAAAGCGACGATAGCTATTCTTTGATAAACGTAAGTTTATAACAGAATTGGCTTATTGGTGTTTTCGCACGAATTAAGTCGCCCGAAACGGGTGAATTGACACTTTAAAATAATATTATTTACAAGTGTCGATTCACCCGAGTTAATTTGTGCGAATCAACCAATAACCACAGAATGTTGCTGTTAATGAATTTTAAGTTTAACGTAATTTTGTAATGTGTACTCATCGCATTTGCTTAGTCATGGCCTATAGCTGTGTGTACATTGTGCATTAAATAAAGTAAATAGTAATAAAATAATATGTTTTTAACAAAATAGGTTATTTTTATTGTGCTTTTTTAATTTAATTGAAAAACATCAAAAATTAAAATTTAAAGTATTCCGCCAGTTGTGGCTTAAAACGTTTTACGAACCTAACTCCGGGGCCGGCTTTGGCATTGTAAAGCCGAAACAATTTGGGAGCAAAATGTTTTTGGCTTACACTGTTGGCCGTAAAAAACTATAAACTAGCATTAAAATGTAGGTATTAAAATGATTTCAAGCTGGCTTGTGAACGTGGTTAAAAAAACTATTTGTTACAAAAATGACTTATACATTCGTAAAAATACTAATACTCAAATAAAACTTCTCACGTGGAAAATATTGCCACTGCTGTAGGTGCCGTGGAAAATTTTGCCACTGCTGTAGGTATAAATAAAAAACGTCAACCCTTTTGGCGTTTTTGATTTATAAAAGTTTAAGAATATAGACATTAAACTGTCATTTTTCACACCAAATAACTCAATTTATCACTACTAATGTCACAAAAATATTGCAAACAATGTTATGTACTAAAATATATTAGCATTTTACTTAATTTTGTTGAAATGCGATTTATCAAAGAGTGTGAAAAAAATATATTGAAAAAATATTTTAGGCGTGAGGTGAATAGTGGTTAAATTAATACATTATTATAAATTGAAGTCGCTTTTCATGTCTATCTGTGTGAGCGCGTTGTTCGTTTAAACTACGCAACGGATTTTGATGCGGTTTTCATCATAATTAAGAACATTTATTCTGGAAGGTTTATGTGTATGAAACATTCATATTAAACGTACATATATTAAAGAAATTCCGATACTTTGTTAAGTCGTAAAAACCGTGCAAAAAACCGCGCAGAACCGTGCGGGGCGGCTCGGCAGTAGTTTATGTTATAGTGACCGCCAGTGTAAAGGGAATAAGTAATGTCAAGCGACAGATTAAAATTGATTGCTTGCGGTCCCAAAAATCTAGTATGTGTTGATAAAAGTGAACTGTTATTTTAAAAAATACTGACAAAACCTGTCGAATTAATTGTTATTGAAAGCTTTGTTCGGTAGATTTCTGAATCAAACAAAATGCCCTGGATATCGATTTGCTGATTCAACTTTTTCAGGTAGCCTAGATAACCAATAACCTGAAATATGGTGAACTTTTGTTTATCTCCGTCTGCAATACCTTACAAAAAACAAAGTTCAATGCTTCTTTTTCTCTTAACAGTTATGTTTTTTTCCAAACAACCTGTTGTGCGTAACGTTACGATATTATTATGGACGTCCACGTCAACGTCCATAAAATGTATGGAAATACGTGCACGTTATTGTGGACAGAAAAAAAAACTTGTTCATAAATACCTCCCATACATTTTACTTCCCTGTGATATCGTTGACGTCCTTGATAATAGAAATTGTTAAAGCGGACACCTGTAAAGTAATACCAACTTAAACCTATCATGTACCACTCGATAACAACAGGTCAAAACCAATCCCAAACAAACTCCCTTTATGGTACACGTTTACTTAAAACAAGTTCATCAACGATACGCCTAAAGTTATCATCATTAACGAGTTTACAACCCCTAATGCGCCACCCCAGGCCCTACCCTTATCAAACATTTGGCAATCAAGAGTCGATCAGGGGTCGCAAACTGATGGCGACTCGTGAACTTGCTTTATGATAAAAACAAGTTGTTAAGTTAATATAGACTTGAGTAATGAAGTTCTGATGATGGGAAAGAAAATAGGTAGGCATGTATTTAATCGAACCTCTAAAATTCCCATTTTGCGCTCTTAAATATTTATCGAACATTCTAATATAATGATTGCGCCTCTTTTGTGAACCTCAACTAATTACTAACTACGTACTTTTAACAGCGACCAACTTGGGTGTATCGCTCAACACACTCGCTTCGCTCGCTCGGATCGCGTGCGGTTGGTCACAGTTCTAACCTAACCTAACTGACTTGGTCGGGATGCCCTAGCTTATTTACTGTGACCAACTCTGAGAAAAGGCCAGAAAGTTAGAAACGCCCTTAGACTATTAACCATTTGTACGACTACATAACATAATTTGTTAAACTTAAATGAAGGAGTCCTGGTGACCTGAAATACAGGCCTTGAGCCTAGTTTAGGCACCAGTCTCCCACAATATAATACCCCTATAATATGTTACCGTAGAAATAAGGCTAGCAATTAAGAGTAATATTGTGGAGAAAATAAACTATTTTTTTATTTATTTTTTATTTATTAAAATATTGCCTTGAATCATTACTTTGACTCTTTACCTATAAAGGTGTGTCCAAACATTGCGCGGCAAGAGCGCGGCAACAACACGCGGCGTTTGCAGGACACATTTCTGCCGCGCTCTAGTGTGGACTAGATCGACGAATGTTTGCGCGGCAGTACTGCGCGGCATATCCGAGACACGCCGCGCACTTGAGTCGGCATAAAAGCGGTTGGGTGTGTCGTAGCTCTGCATATAATTCGTCCAAACACAATTACTGACGAATGTTTGCTAGATATTTTTGTGCGCGGCAGGTAGACAGAGGCGTTCGCGCGCGGCAGTCGTCCAAACAAAGCGCGGCAGGCTGCGCACGATTGCCGCTCAATGTTTGGACACACCTTAATAATTATATTGTTATACAATCGCATTTTAGACGATACCTACAACCATAGACATAAGAATGTCTATGCCTACAACCAAAATTTTTCAGCAAAGCAGATTCTTGTTATACGCCGGATCTACGTTAAAATGAAGAATCTAGGTACCTAGTTTTGCTTTAGTCATAACTTTTCCATTTTCGTTCTACTCTAAACGGATAATAAATCTTTGATATAGCTTCATCGTGTACCTATAAACTATAATATTCCCGCGGTTGCTTTTACGTAAGAGTGTCATTTTTCTAAAATCGACCTACATTCAGCGGATTAGACCATAATACTACTAAATCGAGCCACCGTGTAAAGTCCATGTGACGTATTTAAGCCTAAAACATCAAAATAATCATGAGTTATAGAAGAAGTTTTTATGCAGTTTTGGAAATACTGGCCATCATTGTTCCAAATTTGAATTTACGAACTTCTAAAATGTCACAGACCTTTTTACAAATAAATGCAGAATTACTTGTTTCAGGTGTCCGAAAGGGTATCCTGTTCTTGGTTGAAAAAGACCATCCAAGAGCATTATTTAATTCTGTGTTTTCCCTAAAAACTGTCCTCCCAAAACTATTATCTCCTCCAGATCTTAAAGAAAATCTTTTTATTTCTTCCACAGTTACTTTTACAGCAAAAACCTCTAAAATTAAACTCAACAACATAAGTACATGTCTTGCATTAACAATGTCGCTGTTCCAACATAATCACAAGGCAATTAAGCGCTGCAGCAAAATTAATAGCTGTACGCTGTGCGCTGCATATCAAGAACAAAACATCGCTGACATTAACATTAAGCCGTCTATTCACTACTAGGCGATAAATGTTGGCAACATAAGCCTGTTTAATGGTTCTATGTTGTCAGAAAATGGACTATGTAACAGTAACTTTATTCAGAAACAACTTCATACTTCATCATCATCTGCCTAGCCTTTTCCCAACAATGTTGGGTCGGCTTCCAGTCTAACCGGATGCAGCTGAATACCAGTATTTTACATGGAGCGACTGCCTATCTGACCTCCACAACCCAGTAACCGGGAAAATGATACCCCTTGGCAAGACTGGTTGTCAGACTTTCGGGCTTCTGACGACCCGTAACGACTGTCCACAAATGACAGCCAGGACCAACGGCTTAACATGCTTTCCGAGGCACAGAGGAGTTTCGATATGTAAAGATGGTCACCCATCCACGGACCAACCCCGGTAAGCGTAGCTTAACCTTCATAATAAAAATTGCTTGAAAAGCACGAAAAAAACACGTAGTGTTTATCAAGGACGTCGCGCGCGTTTATGGTCCCCATTAGGACTTTGCGATCGAATTCAGACGTATAGCGATCGCTATTGTCGAGACTGCAGCTCCTAGGCACAAATCAAGATTTCGGATTGATACTGAGAAATTCCAGATGGAAAATAAACGTTACAAGTCAGTGTCCACCTTTAGTTAGTAAACAGAGGCTGAAGTTGAAAATAAGTTCCCCTTTAAAATAAAGTAATAGAAAAAAAAAAAAAATAGAGTAAACATTTAAAATAAAGTTAGAAATAAAGTTAAAGTTCTTTAATCCAACTAATATTATAAATGTGAAAGTTTGTGTGTTTGTGGGTTTGTGTGTTTGGATGTTTATTATTCAATCACGGCTGAATGGATTTGGATGAAATTTGGCAAACAGATAGTTTATAGCTTGGAATAACACATAAGATACTTTTTATCCCGATATTCCTACGGGATCGAGACTTACGCGGGTGAAACCGCGGGGCGCAGCTAGTATTGAATAATTTAAAATTTAATATTCCTCATTTACGGTGACGCGGAAACGCCACACTGCACGCGACGTGGCACGCTGCGCGTAAGTTATTTAAAAAACCCTACTGCAAAAATACTTATCTGAAAAGAGAATAAAAACTTTTTAGTTTTTTATCATTTCTCATTCCAAATTACATGTAAACATATAATTTGTATAATTATATTTTTGTAATACCTTTCAAAACCCTTCATTTTGATACCCCACTCGATGGACCCTTTTTTTTTTTTTAAAAGATTCGTTATGGCCCCGAAAGTACGCCATTTTGATTTTTTATAATATACCCAGTGACACTCGCGCATAATCAGCCTATAATGTTCCCACTGCTGGGACACAGGCGTCCTCTCTGTGAGAGGGAGTGGGCCGTAATCCACCACGCGGGCCCAGTGCGGGTTGGTAGATGTCACATGACTTGAAATTTTTGGTTCTAGGACATGCCGGTTTCCTCACGATGTTTTCCTGCACCGATTTGAGAGCAGTGGCGATGAAATAATTTATACAAAGTAAAGCGCCTTTCAGGCTTCGAACCTACGACCTACAACTCGTAAGTCGTGGCCGTTACCACTGGGCCACCACTGCTCGACACTCGTGCAATAAAGAAGAATCTAACAACATATCATTCATAAAAACCGGTTCAGCTGTTTGGTAGTTACGAAGGAACATAGAGACGGACACACATATTTTAATATTTAATATCACCCCTACATGCTACATCAAAAGAAATACATAGTATCTAACGTTTAAATTAGCTACCTCTGTGCACAGATTACCTTCACACAAATGGACAAAGAGGTATTTCAATGTAATACTCTAAAGATGTGGATTTTAATCCAACATTGTTGAACACAGCTGCGACGTTGAAAAGGCTTGCAAAGATATTGTCTCATTCAACGTCGCATCATTGTTCTCATGATATAAAAGATCACCAAGAAAGTGACATCTTTTATCTTTCAATGAATGAAGGGGACCTCTCTATTTATTAGACTCTTTTTCCATCATCTTCAAGGTTATTTAAAGTCTGTTTTACTTAAGCCTCTTTTCTTTTCTAAATTATGTTTTAGGTTATAGATAACCAGCTGCGCCCCGCAAGTCTCGATCCCGTGGGAATATCGGGATAAAAAGTATTTTATTTCCTATTCCAGGTCAATGTCTACCCATGTGCCAAATTTCATCCAAATCCTTTCAGCCCTTTTAGCGTGAAAGCGTAACAAACAATCTCACTTTAGCATTTATAATATTAGTTATTAATTAAGTTATATTATTATCCTAGTTTCCGCCCGCGGCTTCGCCCGCGTGGTATGTCGATAAAAAGGAGCCTATATTAATCATTAATTATTATTTTATCGAAATCGTTGTTTAGGCGTGAAAAGGTCAGGCAGATAGACAGAGTTGCTTTCGAATTTATAATATTAGTATGGATTTATAATATTAGCACAATTTGGAACATCTTTTTATTCCAAGGTCGGTCAGTAAAGAATCTCGTGCACTAGACGGCCACGACTACGACTTATGGTCGCACCGACTAGGTTAACTACAGAAACCGATACGAATCGCGCACTAGGTCGCAACGGCCAACCGCCAGCCCACGACTGGCCGGAGTCGTGGCCGTCTAGTACGCGAGATCCCTTAGTGACATATGGCCCAGGCCTAACTGCAGATTTTGGTTCAATTTGTACGAAATTAATAGCCAGATAACTGGAACGTAAAACAACGTATCAGAGGTGGTTCTAGTGAACCAGATGAGCTCCACTATTACTGACAAATGCTTGCACTGACTGGACAGGTCCACTCAAATCTGTTTAGTTCTTTCCTCTAAAGACCATTTCAGACTCATGGTCCTCATATCATCTCCATCTCCATCTCCATCAGACTCATGGACCATTTGACACATGGTCCTCATATGGCCTGACCAAGATTATGTCTGGACTTTAAAAGAGACTGTGACCTCTGAGTTTGTCTCGGCCTTTCTTCTCAGAGCAGTTAATAGGAAACACCGACCTCATCTAGCTTATTTTAATTATTTTTTTAAATGACGTGTAAAACTGATTCCAATATCCTATTTACAGAAGAAGCTCAAAGAGTAGGTAATGATACCGTACCTAACTAAAAAAATTGCCTTTGTCTTCCTCCATGGGGAAAATGCGTGAAGCATTTAAGAAGAAATAAGGTCGGTACCCTCCCCATACAAACTCTTTCGCCTGTTTTCTCTCTGGTTTATAACCTTAGAGTAATGATTTTTTTTTTCCATAAAATTAATATCAACTAGTTCCTATTCTACAAATTTGACAACTAATAATGAAAAAATAAATTTCTTCCTTCTTATTCAATTTATAAAATATCTTTCAATTTGGTCCAATATTGGAGGAGAAAATAGACGAGAGCCGAACCTCAAATTATCACTTTTGTATGGAAAAAAGATCGACCCTATTTTCTCTCATAAGTAACTTTCATATCCTTTATTTTAGCTGTAATGGCTCAATATTATCTAAGTACTTGGTTTTTGCAGATTTTTTAACTCTCACGTGCCAAATATTTTTTTATATAATGAACCTAGTTAATTTTCTTTGTTTTTGCTTGTTTTCAAACCAAGTTTTCTTATTATTTCTACGTGTGCAAATATACTAAACTATTTTACTTCGCACACTTATATTTTATATTGAAACGTGTTTCGCCGACAGCTTGCGCGCTACAAAGGAGGCAAATAGACGAGAAAGAAAAACTTTTTGTCTGAAAAAATAATAATATAAAATTGCAAAAGTTTTTACTATCTCGGATCTTCTTTAAGAGTTTTCTAAACTTTTGTATTGAGATAGGGGTTGAAGATGTCCTCAATACATATACGTATGACAACAATTTAAATAAGAACTGAAGTTTTTGTTCGTTTTATTTTCGGGAATAAAAATAATACCTCTGTTTATTATTTTTACAGCCACACTATACATGATGTGAGTACATAAACTTGTACAAAACCTCTTCAAAATTAGCATATTGTCTGTCTAGTTATCTTTTGACACACTGGCCTAAAATTCGAAATCAAGCTCCACTCTCAGCAGCCGATTACTTAGAGGAAGGAAATGGTCTGGCGCAATGTGGGTTTCTTAGAGGCCAATTCTAAATTTTGCAAGTCCAGTCCGTCCTTGATCTATCCCTACGAGATTACAGGCACATAAAAAAGAGTACCTATTCAATTCTCATTAACCTGGCCACATCAGGCTGTATGCATGGTTTCCGTAGCCTACGAAATAATACATAAAATGGCGGGTTAGCAATTTACCTCGTACATCCAACTTTGCATTTTATGCGCTCTGAGAAATGATATTTCAATTTACATGGAATATTTTATGGCAGTATCTTTGTTTGTTCCTCATCATTATAATATATATATTTTTTGTAACTAAATCATCTTTCCTTATTTAGTCAAATTATTTCTGTGCTCGGTATTCTTATGTATGAAAATAAATACATTATTGTCTTTAGGCAAATTGATGAGGACAAATCTATATCTATCTATAGGTAGGTACTTGTAGGTTTTGTCTGTTTATCGATTGGATCCAGCTAATTTTTGTTTTGATAATTTGCATCACTACTTATTATTATCCTCCGCCGCGGCTGTCTGTCTGTTCGCGATAAACTCAAAAGTACTACACCGATTTTCATGCTGTTTTCGCCAAAGGATAGAGTGGTTTTCGAGGAAGGTTTAAGTATATAATTTGTCAAGCGGGCGAAGCCGCGGCCATCAGCTAGCTAATAACAAATTAACACTAAAAAGGGATTGAAAATAGGTAAGAATACTTACTAATGATTTGACCATCATCTCTTTGATCCTTTCTTCGGCTCTGTAATGCATAACATTAACTTCAATATTACCAGTAACTAAATAATCAACTAAAATAACAACACAATTTATAAATAAAAAAAGAAAAACTTGTCTTCAAATAAAAAAAACACACCATTTTGGAATTATTAAATGTCAATTGGAACTATTCAAAAATTCAAAAATAAGCGGGCTCTAGCCAAGGCGCGCGCGACGTTCACACTAAACTGGCCGTTTAGAAACACGTTCGAAATTTAAACGAGGTGTTACGGGCACAATGCTTGTTCCTGACAATTTTACTTGGTTGACGTGGTCTTGTAGCGGCGGCATAGAATTTATTTTAGGAACAATATTTTTATATCTATAGCGCATTTTGACTAAGTTCTACTATTATTATAATCGTAAAATATGAAAGTTAGTATTTTTTTATGTTAACGCCAAAACTGAACGGATTTGGATGAAATTTGGCACACACACAAAATTATCGTAAGGCTACTTTACTTCACGATACTTTTTAACCCCGTAGTACGTTCCCGTGAGATAATTTCCGTCATCCACAGCTTCCTAACTAATATTATAAATGCGAAAGTAAGTTTGTTTGTTTGTTACACTTTGACGCTAAAACGGATTTGGATGGAATTTGGCAAATGGGTAGACAAAGACCTGCAATAGGACATAGGATACTATATATCCCGATATTACCACGGGATCGAGACTTACGCGTGTGAAAACGCGGGGCGCAGCTGGTTACTTTTAAAAATAAGAGAGAATGTAAAAAAAATACCTCTAAAAATGTCTTAATATCTAGAAGTCCTCCCTAAAAACTCACAACAAAATACCTAGTTTAAAATATGTTGCACCTAATAACATAAGAGTAAAATAAGATTACTCGAAGGTAATCGCATTAGCCACGCTCATTTCACAGCTGCAAACAGACTGTGAACACCTCCATTTAGACAGAATTTCCCTAGATGTTTAAAATCTGTAGGTACGTTCCTTCTCTCGTTTCCACGCCAGGTAAATCGAAAATCCGAGTGGTGACAACGATTTTAATACGGTTGGTTTGTAATTTTGTTACGGGATGGAAAAATGTAGTTTGTTTCTTGTCGATCGGAAAGTCGACCTTTCTCCTTTTTTTTGGAAAACGGTGTACCTATAAACATTTGTCAGACAGAAATATTAATGACTATTCAAAAACATTTTCGTGATGCTACGGCTACATTGTCGCGATGAGGCGAACTACACTTCGCGCGCTGATTCTTCTATCGCACACTGCTCGACGTGTGCAGTACAACAGGTAACGCACAAAGTGCAGTTCGCGATATAGCGACAATGTAGCCGTAACATAAAGAATAGCACAACACTGCGAATACTAAACGTGGAATTATCAGCTGTTCCATACATTTGTGTTCACTTAAATCGACAAAATGTATGGAATAGCAGATTTTTTTTATGCGATTGCAAAGTTGGTCCCATACTAAAAGTATATTATACATGACACCAAACCACTAGTTTCAAGGATAACGGTGTCTACCCTAACACCCTGTATAGGTATGAGTAAACAGAATAATTATTATAATCAGATTATATGCAAAAGTTTTGTATTTTTTTAAAGTAAAAACGAAAGTAATTATGGTTGCTTATCCAGAGTTTTTTAGTTGTAGACTGCTACAATAGCCATGGAGAGGCCAATTTAAATAAAATAATGCACGTGAGCCATAATAAGTATCAATTATTGCTTGCAATTGGATGGGAATTGCCAATATGTTTTATAAATAACAACAAAATAAAATTAAAAACACCTGTGTTTCGTCACCACAAAGATTATGTTAAAATAGATTATGTATGATTATTAATAACTACAAGAAATGTCTGAATTCTGGACATAAATATCTTTAAATCACACACACTGACGGAAGAATAATTGTGCGAACAAAAAAACTAGACACCATTTACCTAAATATTTATGTTCTCACATTATTAATGAATAAATCTAGAATTTTATTTTCTGTTATTTATCGTTTCGTTTTATCTTGTAACCTATTTACGATTACTATCATTTAAATGAGGTTCTTGTCTGTGATTTGTTAAGTGATGATTTTAATTTTTAAATTATCAAGTATTTTTACGCTATTGTAAGAATTAAGAATAAAGTTTTTTGTTTAGCATTGTGGCGGAATCTACATCGCCACATGCGAAATACGCATCAAAGACCTGACGTCACACCAATCCTGACGTTACATAAAATCCTGCATCGCGCAATTAGAGTTCACCGCGCGATGGACCATAAATACAAAATCCCGCCCTCAATCGTTGGGCAGTTGCTCTCCAGACACGACACCCGTCTGGTCGGAGGATCCTCCCTTTTCTATAAAGGATGAGGAAGGTGAACTTGAGACCCTGTTCTTCATACCTCTAAAAGGTTAAAGCCTGTTACATTGTAAAGGTTTAGGAACAACTAAAAGATATAACTATCCTTTATTAAAGTCGACAAACAAAAACTGCCGTTTGGGTGACTTTCAGCCTTCTAAGGCCCATTGTGAGCGACCACGTTTCAGTGCCATAGGCCACACTGACAACACACACTTCATTGCTTCGTTTACGTTCGTACATCTGGGCATACAGGCAGCAGGCACACCAGTTGAGAGTACTACGCACCTTTCCTTTCTGACGAACATCGCCAATAAGGTCACCTTCATCTCCGACACATTTGGTTTATTAAAAATATATTAAAAAATAACGCTTTCATTACTTAGCAAAGTTGCTATTTGAATATTCATAAAAATTTCGTCAAGCGAAAATTGCATTTTGCTAACAAAATGCTGACGATGTAGGTACCGAATGTTTTCAAGTAAATGCTCTTGAAAAAAATACGCTAAGGCACGGCAAAAATATGGTTTTAATTAAGTTCCAAGTCAACGTCTAACTCCCACGATTATTAGGGATTCTTAATTAAAACAAAATTAGTCTCTTATTCTAATTTATTTCTTACTAGCTGCTCCACGCGGTTTCACCCGCGTAGGTCTCGATCCCGTGGGAATATCTGGATTAAAAGTATCCTATCTCCTAGTCCAGGTCATAGTCTACCCAATCCAAATCTGTTATACCGTTTTAGCGTGAAAGCGTAACAAATAAACAAACAAACTCACTTTCGCATTTATAATATTAAGTAACGGAATTAATATTAAGGAACGTAGGTTGTATTTTGCAAACGCTTTTTGTCATCATTATAACATCACGCCTGTATTCCCCGACGGATAAGGCAGAGGTTCACCCACATTTCACTAGTTATGTTGAAGTCCCATGTAATAGGGGGCGAGCCTATAGCTTTCAACCGGGCACATAGCCAGACTCCGGGCTGCTACTGAGAAACTCCAGGGGTGTGATCCTGTAAGACCTTATACTAACCTTCGAATCTGAATCCGCTGTGAGTTTGTTGATTGACATTCTAAAAACTCGGTTGATACACTAGCGCTACCCTTGCGAGCGTGTCAGCGAGTTGAACTAAATTGACCGTGAGATTTTGACAGATAAAGTATGAGATGACGTAAGAAGTGGCATTCAGTAAGGTAATTCCCCCGTCACTTCGACGCTCACTTCGCACTCGAACTCGGTTCAAAATTCGAAGTGGGAGTGAATAGCGATGCGAGATCCGAATTGTTGTTTGAATTTTACAGAATCGACGTACTGATGTAGAAATCCATTATCACTTTGTAATATTTTACCATATTTTTCATTCGGAACAGCGTACAACTTTATGGTCCATTAGTTTATTTAGACCAAAAAACTTTTTAGTAATAGGTAGTGAACCTAACTCAAAAACTACGCAAGCAAAATTAATAAACCACCTCTAAAGCATAACTTACCAAACAAAAAAAGAATCATCAAAATCGATTCATAATTGGCGGAGTAAACGCATAACACACACGAAAAAAAAACAGACGAATTGAGAACCTCCTCCTTTTTGAAGAAGTCGGTTAAAAACAAACATACCTCCCTCTACAACCCCTGCTGTAATATTTATTATACTGCAATTAGATGTATAAATCAAGTTGCACTGGCAATACTACTGGCACAGATTTTTCTTTTGCTAAGTTTGCAGCTCTGCATAACAAATAACATAATTTACAGTCTCACCCGTACTAAGTATAATCTCGGGATACTAAATAAAAATTTAAAAAATATTTCTCTCTCCGCAGCATTATGCTGAGCGATGGCCGTTTTGCGTCTAAGTGACGCATATTTTCACCCAACTTTATTACTTTTGTGTTGTTTTCTTTCTTTGCGTCATGTTTACTATGTTGAGGTCAGCTTCCAGTCTAACCCGGATGCAGCTGAATACCAGTATTTGAAATGGAGCGACAGCCTATCTGACTTCTACAACTCAGTTACTGGGTAACACGATACCCGTTGGTAGGAACTGGCTGTCAGACTTTTGGGCTTCTGACTACCCGCAACGACTGTCAAAGATCTATGAATGACAGCCGGGTCCAAAGGCTTAACGTGCTCTCTAAAAACCAGCCTCGGCAAGAAAAACTCAAATTCAAAGCATTTATTTTAAATAAACCAACATAACAGGCACTTTTGAATTATCAAGGGGTCAGTCAGTCAGAAAGATGAAGCTAGTTGCCCATTCCATTGCATAGTAGGTTCACGGACACTCTTTTAAATCAGAATATTCTTATAATATATTGGTTACATCATTCATGTTGAAATTATACATGTGAGAACAATGTAGAAAGCACATTAAAAGCGTCCGCAATTATAACATAAAAACAATTCAAAAATTAAAATAAGCCATGGCAGCTAAGAGATGACCAGTCAACAACTGACGGCGCCTGTTCACGAACATGACGCATGGATCAGCACCATCCCACCATCAAACGTGCACGGTTATTATTCAGCTATGAGCCTGTCAAGCCCAGCAAGAAAAATTAACAATAAAACGGAAATGTATTTAACCCTCTTGACGGAAAAAAAATCCAAGGAATAAATATCTTTTCAAGAAAGATGAACGCCCGGTTATCACAACAGGGATTTAGGAACAATCTTCGCGAGAATAAAAGGCAAGTAAGCCAATCGTCGCTTTTACAACGGTCCATAAGCCAATACCCTTGGGAATTACGCGATTCCCTGAAAATAACACTTGGTTAGAACTACTGAGCAGATCAGAGTGTTTTACTTTGTTGTACAAAAAGAAAAATACGATACAAAACTGAAAAGAATTGAGGAATCAGGTGATCTTTCCGATAGTTAATCAAGTTGACATAAAAATTAATAATTTTGGTACCTTATGAATAATAAAATAATAAGAAAAAATAAAATAACATAATAAGAAAAAATAAAATAATAAGAAAAAATAACATAAAATAATAAGAAAAAATAAAATAAAATAATATCTAAATAATTGCATAACAACAAAAACAAATTGCTTAACAATTTAGATAAATTGTTTAAATAAGTAGACTGTTATTGTTACTGTTAGCCTAAACCATCCCACTGTTCGGTGAAGGCCCCATGACTTCCAGTGCTTGAGATCCAGTGCATGTGTACCACTGGTCGTATGTTTTGTCAAGCTAGTCCCGCCATCTTCTTCTATTGTTTAAATAATTATTGTAATAAAATTATTTGAACATAATGGTATAGTAATATGTGTTGGATTTCGATATCATATTATAGGAAGATCTTGTAACAATAGACCAAAACAACAACAATAATTTAAACTTAGGAAAGGCAGATCTGATTACATCTTTATCCAACATAATCCCAAAACTTTCGCATTCAGCTCATAAGCGGTTTAAATCATTCCTATAATGATAAGGGTGACAGGCTTCATGTAAGCCGGTTAATTTATGCATAGACTTGACTGTCGTACCCCTCATCCCTCGATGTTCAGTTTGGAATCGTTTGCCTTGGCTATGTAACGTTCATTAGCATATCCGAAATTTCCCTCCCTTGGGATGGTATGATCCTTTTATAGTTTTTAGTTTTAAACGAGCTTAAACTAAAAAGTAGGGTATTTTCAGCATTTTTTTTTTATGATTTGTGTGTGAGACAGAGAAAACCAAACAATGATATGAAGAAAATTAAAAAAAAAACGCTTTTTCGTAAAATTAAGACAAAAGTCAGCAAAGCAAATATTCCAGATTCCCATTCGACCACCCAACTTTAATAACCTGCTCTAAAACAAAAATAAAGTTTATAATTTTATGAACATCTGTAAAATATTGTTCCAGCGCACCTTGAATAAATAATATTACAACGCAAGCGCTGTGACAAAGTCACTGCGTCCAGATTTATACTTTTTGCTGAAGTTTTATAGTTAGTTTCGGATAGGCTTGTCTCGCCTACGAACAATTGTCGTTGAACGTTTATGACACCACAAATTAAATGGTATACGACTTTTCTAGAAAAAAAATATATATAAAAGCCGTTTTTTCGGGTACGGGAAATATGTTCGTGACATTTTTAATTTTATGAGTTTAAAATAAGAAAGTCTGCAGCTAAGTTACACGTGGTTTTCCAATTTTCTGGAATTTTTGTGAAGGTTACCCATCAACTATCTGGAATAAAGAGGGCAGTATGTATGACTGTGTTAACAAAACACTTGTTGATAATTTGATATAAAAAGTAGGTGTTCAATTCCATACATTTTAATTTTAATTTCGGTTGGTTTTACTTTTAGCTTTTTAGTTAATTTTCCCGTTAAATTATATTCTGATAAATTCAATGCATCATTGTTGCACTTTTATAGATTTTTCCCAAGTGATTAATTGAACCGCCTTTACAAAATCGAAAGTGCCAAGTATGCTAATACAAAAAATCTTTCTGATAGAGATTAGGTACCAACTAATAAACGACGTCAATTAAGCCTTTAAGAACTACCGACCAACCAGAACCCTGATCGGACCGCAAAATGTAGTTAAAAACCGCAATTTCTTCTTTCCATTATATTTTTTCCAGTAAAAACTTTAACTATGAGCCATCCGGTTTTAAGCTCACCCCTAATGACGTTCATTTGTTTGAATTCTTCACGACTTTAAACGAAGAGAATTATTTTTAATTAGACCTCTTTTAGTGCAGAAACTTTTGACGCCTTTCTAGGCGTCATTCTTTGCGTTATTTTAATTAGAATTGAAAATATTTTAGTGCTGGATTTTATTTCTTTTAGAATAGAATGGATTTTATTTTCAGACAGAGTTTATAGGGTTAGTAACATAACGTTCTCAAAAATTTTGAAACTTACGCCTATGAAATAAAATGCTGGATTGCTCAGTCCCAAAATAAGTAGGTACCTAAGACAGATTACTTTTTTTTGAGGTTGGGTAATCATCAAATGACTTCTCCCGCTCTGGGCGGAGCGGGACGGCGTGTCAGACTTTTACTGGCTAAAAACCTGCCTGTTGCCAAGGTCCCGGTATCCCTTTCGGACTTTCCCGCAGCCCTGAAGTCAGACTACTGCATTATACTCTACTACCACCACGACAAATGCTTATTTACCATTATATACCTTCATCAACATCATTGGCAACCTTGTTCCACTCACTGCTGAGATAAATATATAATAGCAACATACATAAATACATAGTATAGGAACTTATGACACTCGTTGATATTTCTATGATGACCAATAAAACAATAATATAATGTTAGTCCGAAATAAAATTTTGAAATAATTGTATGTAGATATCTGTTCTAAAAATACCTACGTGTTATTTCTCTTTCTTTTTAGGCTAGAAAAAAGTTGATGCTTCTTAAATAATAATATAGTAGGTACTTATAACAACTCACCAACATAAAAATCATAATCAGCCTATAATGTTCCCACTGCTGGGACACAGGCCTCCTCTCGGTGTGAGGGAGAGAGAAATAATCCACCACGCGGGCCTAGTGCGGGTTGGTAGATGTCACATGTCTTTTAATTTTTTGCTCTAGGTTTCCTCACGATGTTCTTCACCGTTTTGAGAGCACTGGTGATGACCTATACCAACGAATTCAATCAATTTAAGCCCTCTTCCTCTCTACTTCTTTGCTGTGCCCGACAGGGTCTACAATGATAATTTCTTTGTAAAACCTACCACCTAAGTTCACATTGTAGAATGTCAATAAATATTCAGTATTAAATATATAATATGTTATGTACCAAGTGATTATTAGTGCATTATAAAAAATGCCCGGTCAGTTTGAAAAATACCCAATATGAGAGGGCAGTATGATAACAACTATTGAAATAATCAAATCAACCGGGCATTTTTTATTATGCTGGTGGCAGCACAATTAAAACCAGGTTTCAATACTATTATTTTGATTTCAAACGTAGAATCAATATTTAAAATCATATAAAATAATTCTATTCATAGACACTCTGCTGACCTATGATGACTTTACCATAATTAAATACCTGTGTATTATTAGATTGCCACACGGCAATACTTATTATGACGAGGCAATGTGATAAGGAAGTTCAAATTATAATTAATTATTTTGCCCTAAGTAGCTTGTCATTATTCATAATGCGCGGGCATTATGAAAAATGCCCGTATTTATTACTTGGTCCATAACATATATAATACTTACATACTTTTTTGCCTCTGCAAGTGGATAGAAAATTAATAGGTACTAGGTTTACAGGTACTTAAGTTAGTAAGGTACAGGATACCGGACATGTTAACCAACATAAAACCTGTTACGTACTACAGAAATTCATGAAAGAAAACATCGTTAGCCGTCAGTGTTGCCAGCCCGAAAAGATACACTTGTCGTGCGCTTCCGGACAGCTGTCGCAGGAAGCTCATCCGTCACCGAGCTTGGCAACACTGGGTTGACAAGGGCTACATTGTCGGTACACAAAGTCAACGATTTTCGTATGTTTAGGTACCTAACTATATTTTCGGAATTAGGGAACGAATTCAAAAAAAGAATTGTACTTCGATATCTGCGCTAATTTAATAAATGCGAATATTTTCGCAGTTTTTAACCTATATATGTAGCTATGCTTTGTGGATATCCGTATAATTTAATAATCATTAATACTTCTTAATAAATCAAATGATTTCGTCATAGTTTCCAGCCGCATATTTTAAACAATCAAGATTGTATATTGTATATCAAGTCACATGCTTTTAATACTATCATATACAATAAGAACAGACATTACTAATGCTTTAATAATTATTTTATTTCCAGTTAAGCTGAGAACCGAAACTTCTGTAAAACGCTTGCAGCCATTATCATTACGGACATTTTATTTAGCTATTTTCAGCCCTTTTCAAAACATCGAAAATGAAGTCGATTCCATTTTTTAGAAGAGCGAAATGTCATTTATCTTTGCATAAACACCAGATAACATTTTAGTGGTAAAATAAATGGCTTGTCCAAATGGTATTTACAAACGATAAAAAATTGTGCGAGAAGTGCTGTACATGGTAATTGAAGCGAAACTTCTTAACAATAAAGAATCAGGTACCTATATTTAGTGTGACAGAAAGAGAAAGAGAGAGTTATATCTTTCTTCTCTTTCATGTAACGAAACGTGTCGCGTTCTTGAAATTTCTCGGAATCCCGGCTAAGAAGTTTTACTTCAAAAGTGAAGAATCAGTTTTCATAATGTCCACACTGATTGTCTTACAGTATTTAATATTTGTTGTTGTCTTGTTATTTGCAGGCGCGGAACAAGCCAGCCGATGGAGGTGGCCACGTCAATCAGAAGAATGCAGCAGGACAGAAATCAACGCAGCCATGTCAGAAAGGTATATAGTTTAAAACTATCCTAATCCCGAAGCTTGGTCTCACACTTTTTTAGCATAATAATTAACTCAATATGCCCAGGTAAGCACGGGTGACTTTTTATCGCGATTGTTTGTTATGGCGCACTGGATTTTCAACTCTCGGTATTGAACCGAACATTGAGAATCCTACAGAGCGCATTCCAGCGCAATATTGCCACGACGTGTTGCCACGGCGAACGCTGGACGCAGAGGAAATTCTGCAGTCTGGAGGTTCTCTGCGTCCAGCGCTCGGCGTGGCAACCCGTCGTGTTCTAGTTCGCGACAGGTCAATCGTCATCCTAAGGATGCCTCATTGAGAGGTGAAACACGTGTCGATTTCTTACAGAGTATGTATAACTCTAATATATCTACGTCTGTAAAAATTCTTCTATAATTCCGTATTTAATACCATACCTGCCTCATTGGTATAGTGGACGCAAGCGCTACTTTTGAGCAGGTCCTGGGTTCGATACCCGGGTCGGGCAAGGTGTTATTATTTGTTTTTTCCATCTGGAAGGTTCCTTCACTTCTCAGTAGTAACCCGAAGCCTGGGTTTGTGCCCGGGTGATGGCAATAAGCTTGCCCCCTATTACATGGGACTTAAAAATAACTGGCGAAATGTGGGTACACCTCTGCCTAAGCCTTCGGGGATTACAGGCGTGATGTTATCATAAGTCTTTAATACTTTTATAATTTCTTTCCTTATAAAAGGTGGCCCAAAGACCCCGGTAAAGCCGTCAGCGCAGAAAGGGGCGGCGAAAACTGCGCCTCCGAAGCAGGCGGCGGCAGCGGCAGCGGTCAAAACTCCTCAGGGCAAGAAGAAGAAAGGGCACAAGCACCAGCAGTACGAGCTGATTGTCACCATCAATCTGGTAAGTAGGAGGAGCTCGTGGCTAAGTAATAACAGCCGCTCGGGTCGATCCATCAGGTTAAGCTACGCTTGCCGGGATTGGTCCATGGATGGGTGACCATTTTCACATATCGAGACTCCCACCGTGCCTCGGAAAGCACGTTAAGCCGTTGGTCCCGGCTGTCATTTGTTGATCTTTGACAGTCGTTACGAGTCGTCAGAAGCCCGAAAGTCTGACAACCAGTCTAACCAAGGGGTATCGTATTACCCAGTTACTGGGTTGTGGAGGTCAGATAGGCAGTCGCTCCATGTAAAATACTGGTATTCAGCTGCATCCGGTTAGACTGGAAGCCGACCCCAACTTGGTTGGGAAAAGGCTAGGCAGATTGAATCTGGTAAGTAGATTAATAATATGCACCCAGACTAGCTATTTCTTGACGGCCCCACAATTCCCTAGCCCAAGGGATTTTTCTTAGTTTTGGTAAAAAACAATAACATGTGTAATTTGACGGTTTTGTAACTTTAGCGACCTACACCCTTATTGTGTAACACACGATCAATTCTGTGACTCCTGTGATGAGTGATTTTAGTCAAGTTGTACCCTTTTTGTGATTTTTACATAGAAATTATCAGAAAAAAATTGCGTTTTTTTTGGTCTAACTCACGTTCTTTTATCTGCTATAGTTTCGGAGATAGTTGGGTGCAAAAGGATACAACTGCCAGGATTTTGGCCAAAAAATCGTGAATTTAGATATATGTCAAGTTGTAACCTCTATTTAAGTAATTGCTCCACACATTTTTTTTCGTGCTTCATGGTATAAGAGCGATTATATTAATTTTTCAGTATATTTATCAACAACTTATAGGTGCAACATAATATAACTGTACTTGTATCATTTACAACGTAATTTTAGCAAATATTGGAAATACAAAAAGGTACAACTTACAGGTTTTTCATGAATTACTTTAGAACTATAATATGTAACATAAAAATTAAAATGCACAGTGAAAGTGAATGTTTTTATCTACAAAATAAGGTGTCTAGCCTAGCCCACTTATTCCACGAACTGGAATTTTTGAAATCTTATTTTTGTTCTTCTGTAAAGTGTTGATTTTTTACTTGTATCACTTGTCACAGGAGGCACAGAATTACAATCTGTTTTACATGATATTTAACGCATACATTGTGTTATTTACATTGTTGAGCATTCAAATTTTTCGAACATTTATGAAGCAATGGACTAGCAATATCCTTCAAAATGATTCAGATTGTGATTGGTCGTGTGTAACGCTATAAGGGTGCTGGTGACGTTATTACCTGGCAGGTACTACAAGTACAATGCAGTTGCAGAATAGGGCGAACAAAATGCATACTAATAATAGAATACCTATTTAATTATACCATAATTATGGAAGTTCGTAGGTATAGGTGGAGAGTGAAAGAATTGCTATGTAATAAATGTTATTATAATTTAAACGACTATTTGAATGATACTTTGACATGCTAATTGAATTATATAATTATATATAATTGAATTATATTTTTTTATTTTTTTATACTTTGACATGTTACTCTTTGACACTCTGACATTAAATGAAGCATGTGTGTTCATGATATTATGATTAACTGACATTTTACCTGAAAAAAGCCTGGATGATAAATAAAATTAAATTTGTATAAAATGATATAATTAATAAATCTCATAAATGATTATATTTGTCATAGTTAAATAATTGAATAATACAAGAATTATGTTTATTTTACTAGATATCTGCACACCTGTTTAGGTAGGATATGGTTTAAAGAACTTTCATTGTATGTACCTATCATCTGATGAACCCATATTCTGGCAAATAAATGATTTGATTTGATTTGAGTATTTTGGTTTTGGGGGAGGCCTTTGTTCACCAGTGGTCGTCTTTCGGATGAAACATGATCTAACGGCTATTAAAGAATCGAAAGTATACATGTGCTGCCTAAAACACTACATTCCTCCAAGATTTCCCCGTAAAAAAGAAGTCTAAATTCCTAATTTTGCCACCACACTAAAATTGACATATCGATTCGATTCACGTAAAAAAATAGTTTTGTCTATTCCCGCAACAAAAAGTGTTTTTATAAACAAATGCACATTTATTACGAATAGTGTTCAGTTATTCACCATAAGTATTTCATATACGACTATTACCATTTTTACGAACAAAACCGTTCCAAAACAAATTATAGCCATAGTAACATACTGCCTCATAAAATAGAACCGAGTCTTATCGCGGGAAACTTTTACATGTGTCTCTGTCTAACTTCAGAATGTTCGTGATAATTGTCTCTCTCTAACCCGCGTTTCCGCGATCAGAAACGTGTAATCGCCTGTGATTGGATTTTCGAATGTTGTTTGTTAGAACCGTATTTTTTCGTTTCTTTTTTGTTTTTGTTATTCGCATTGTTGTATTACGTTTGAGTGCGTTGGCTGTACAAAAACAGATTTTTAATTTGGCATTTGACGGGTCCATTAAGAAAATTAGAAAAGGTAGGAGTTTTATGTTTCGTTGAGTTTCCTTCGCTAATTTGAATGAAGAGCGGTTTTTTCTTTCATTCTTGTTGAGGTTCTCTAAGCGTGAGTTTTGACTTACCATATTAATATTTAAATACTTGGCCGGCGTCGTTACTTAAACCTCTGTATTATTTTCAAAGTAGCTTCATTCATAATGGTGGCCTTAGGTTTTAAGGCCAAGTAATAGATACCTATTAAATAAATTGAAAATTAAAAAAAAAAAATGTTTTAAAAATATTATTGCTATAACTTGCTTAAATTATTCCATTTAACTAGTCCATTTTATATTACAGATTATTGGCGCTAAGAGTTAGAACTGTGCTAGGTTTTTGGCCTTACATTTTTCGGCATATCCCACATTTGTGGCAAAATAGTGTTATTTGCTAAAACATAATAATAATCATTTTTTTTAAAATAATAACGTACGCCGCGTCGCGCTCTAAAACGCGATATTTCTAGAAAAAAAAGACAATATTATTCTATCTTTTTTTTTCATAACTACGGATCAAAAGCCGAAATGAGGTTCGTTTAAAACGGACTATAGTTCATAAGATAGTTTGATCTGTGCGACAGCTGTCAGTAAAATGAAACAAATGAATTCAAATTGAATGAAATCAATTTCCCATTTGAATGATTGCGATCACCATTTGAATTCAATTGAATTGGACTCAAATGAATTCTAGTAATGTCAGTTTGACATACGCAGAGATCAAGCTATATTTTATGTAGCTTCCGCCCGCGGCGGCTTCGCCCGCGTGGTATGTCGATAAAAAGTAGCCTGTCCTTCCCGGGTATCCTTGCCAAATATTATCGAAATCCGTTCAGTGGTTTAGGCGTGAAAGGTAACTGCCAGGGTTGCAGGAATGTCCGAAAGAGATACCGGGACCCTGGCAACAGGGAACTGAAGAAATACGGGTGGGTTTTAGTCAGTAAAAGTCTGAAACGCCCTTCCGCTCCGCCCAGAGCGGGAGAAGTGAATCGATGATTTCACACCGTCAAAAAAAAAAAAAAAAGGCGTGAAAGGTAACATACAGACAGACAGAAAGACAGAATTACTTTCGAATTTATAGTATTAGTATGGATAAGTCCACTTTTCCACCGAGGTACTTACAAAACATCAAAACTTTATGCACGATACCGAATAGTCTTCCAAAGTTCAGGAAAAGATAAAGTGGTCGTGTTTTTGCCAAAAACCATTCTGATATTATATGAAAATTTATTTCACAGGTTTTAATAGCCTCAATAAATATATTTGATTCATAATTTTATGTTGTCGGTTAACCCATCACCACGGCTGACGGAAAACGTCCGGCGAACTATATTATTTAGATTTCTTCGTGTTGTGATGTTTGTTGCCTATTTTATGTCTATAAATCGACCGTATTAACATGTTATTAGTTTAAACAACCATAATTTACACGGCGTTGAAGTTTTCTTTTATTTTAAATTGTCGAAGAGTTATTTGGTTGCTGTCGGTACAATATAGTCACGTTTCATTTCTTTTCAGGACTTTAAGCCTGATTTAATTGTAAAGTACAGTAGTATTTTTTCTCTCGGAAGATGCCTCTCGGTTCGCTTTTTTACGATCAGCACGTGTCAATCAATCAACTCAGCCTTTCACAGTCCACTACTGTACGTAGGGCTCTCCCAGGGTGCGCCACAACACCCTGTCCTCCGCCTTCAGTCTGTCCCAGCCACCTTGTTAAGAACGGTCCATCTAACTGGGGGCCGTCCCACACTACGCTTGCCGAAACGCGGTCTTCACTCCAGGAGTCATCTGCTTTCCCAGGCGGATTCCCGGCCACCGTAAGCGCGGGATTGCGGACGGCGAGCAATGGGTAACTCGCCGTCCGATAAGGACCAGGCCCTGGTCGGCGTCGCATTGTGTTCCACGAGCGCCTCAATGAGATGTCAGCACACTTGACGGGGCCCATTAGGACCGATGCCTGCCAGGGTTGCGGGAAAGTCCGAAAGGGATACCGGGACCTTGGCAATAGGCAACTGAAGGAACACCAGTGGGTTTTAGTCAGTAAAAGTCTGACACGCCCTCCCGCTCCGCCCAGAGTAGGAGAAGTCATTTGATGATTCCCCACCCTCAAAAAAAAAAGGAGTCCTCTGCTCCACCGGTCATCGGTCCTTCGACAAACATGGCCAGCCCACTACCACTTCAGTTTTCTTACTCTGCAAGATATGTGTAGCTCTATGTCACGAGTTTATTCATAAATCGAAACCAATAATCCTAAACACGTGTGGAATATCACAGATTTTCTAATTCAATACTTTAACTTTAAATTCCTCTCACTAATAAAAATACATCTGATTTTCACTAATAAACTAGAGTAAAAACGTGCCAATAAGTGTTATTACAACATTTGTCTTTCATTATGGGCTGGCGCTACATTATTTCCCTAGTGTCATAATACAGCAATGACTTGCAAGAGATGGAGGGCTCTCGCACAGTAACCAGAATTATTGTATATTGGTATATTGGCAATTCTTGCCAATATACCACTATGAAATCCAAAGGGGACCCAGTGCGAGTCGTCACCGACGCCTTGATTACGTACCCCTTTTTTCTCCCGTTCTGGGCGGAGCGGAAGGGCGTGTCAGACTTTTACTGACTAAAACCCACCCGTGTTCCTACAGTTGCCTGTTGCCAAGGTCCCGGTATCCCTTTCGGACTTTCCCGCAATGATTACGTACCCCAAATTTTTTAAAGGCACTAAGATGTTGTAATGGACTTCTAAATTCAATTTCAGCTATTTTATAACTGCTCTTAATCTAATAAAATATGCTTATCATAAGAATGAGTTCGTGATACCGACTGTAATCTATACTAATTATAATAAAACTAAAAGAGTTTGCTCGTTTTTTGTTTGAACTAATCTGAGGAACTACCGGACTACGGATTTGAAAAATACTTTTTTCCATTTGATAGCCTAATTTTTGTGGAAGGTAATAGGATATTTAACATTACGTTACGACCTTTATGAACCGAGTAAAAAGAAGAAAAAAAAAACAGAAAGAACGCTAAGCAAAAATTAAAAAGAAATAGCTAAGGAGAGGGAACTGATTAAAAAATAAATATAATGCGCCTGAAACCGCACAGCTAGTAACTACACAGTGTTTAAACTCATGACGTCTCTTTAGGCAAACTGACGATATAATTCTTGTCCAATTAGCAAATCAGTATCTTTCATTTTTAAATCAGTCTTTTTGGAGGCTTTTATTCAGTACTAGCGATCCGCGCTTGCTTCGTACGGTTTCTACGATTTGACAAAACATGGAAATTTCTTAGTTATCTGCGGCTTAAAACAGTCACTTTGGCAGAATCATAATAGGAAAATATTATGAATCATAGTAAAACGTCACAATCTGACAATACATAATATGATCTGGGTGCGATTCATATTACGAAATAATTCATCTGTTTGACAGTTTTCTATGGAGATTCGTAAAATGGTCCACATATTATGAATTGCTTTTGTGTCACATTAGAGGAATTTCTAATGTGGTCGTTTTAGGCCCACTGAAACTTTAATAGTAACGTATTAAACCTTCCGGAATAAATTCTCTAAACGATGGTGAAAACCTTATCAAAATCTGTTGCATGGTTTCGAAGAACAACGCGGATTTTTATTATGTATATATTATGCTTATAACTTTGTTCCAGTTAGACCTTCTTTAATCAACTTGTGTAGTGGCAATACTGAGTAGTGTCAATGTCTAAGCGTTTTAAATTATCGTGTGACGTCATTATTTCCATTAAACATGTAGTTTATGGATTAAATTTTAATTTAGATTTTAAATATTAGTTTTATAAATAAATTGACAAGTATTTTATGACTCTCTCACTATCATAGTTTTGGTAGACATCGTAAATGTCAAATTGGTGTAATTTTTTAAGTAAAACGGAAGGTTCCAATTGTGTAAATGTATTAATAAATTCACGAAATTAATATTTTAGTGGTCGTTCTGTGAAATAAAATTTGAATTATCATATTTTCATTAAAAAAGCTTAAACTTCAAAGTGCAAAGTACAAACCCAGGCAGGTACTCGTATGCTAATAGAAAAATGTCTGTAGAGTATCAGCTCATCTAGAAAGTAAAAAAAGTTAAAAGTTTTTTATTTGGAATAAAAATAAATTGCCATAGTTAATTACAATGGTAACGATGATAGAAACAATGTTTTTTTTTTTTTTTAAAGTAAAAAACAATTAAAAAATTATCCTTTTGGTCGCTTGCGGTACTCGCTACTACTGAACATGAGGATCTTTTTGTTTTTTTTTTGAGGGTTCGAAATCATCTGGGTGGAGCGGAAGGGCGTGTCAGACTTTTACTGACTAAAACCCACCCGTGTTCCTTCAGTTGCCTGTTGCCAAGGTCCCGGTATCCCTTTCGGACATTCCCTGAGGTCCTGGGATTGCTTCCCTGGTCGGACAAAGTGTTATTGGGTTTTTCCGTCTAGAATGTCTCAGTAGCAACAAATGTGGGTGTACTAATACCTCTGCCGATCCCTTCGGGGTATACAGGTGTTATGTTTGTCATGTTATGAGTACGTTTTAGGTTCGTAAAAATACCGCACTTTGTTAAATCCTCTGGAGGTAAATACGTTGTTGTTTTCTTTAATAATAAGGACATTATTTCCTTCCTTAAGGTTGATGCGCTAGGGTAGCCCGCGAGATTCAAATTTTCTTACGTTTTTTGCAATTTGCAGGTCAGTATCAGGTTGTCTGTTGATCTAAATATTATTAGCGGCCGTAACAATTATGGATTTACAGAATTATAAACATTAGAATCAGCAATACAACTCTCTAAGTTCATGTAAGTGTACTGAATGAAAATTTCATGAAATCGTCAGTCAATGCTTGTTTGTCACCAAACCATAGGTACCTAGTTGACTTAATTATAAAAATAAATGACCGAATAACAATAAAAAACGTTATTTTCATTAAAATATTTTAAGAAGTTTCTCTTCGACACCATACTCGCTAGCGAAACAGCTGACTGACGGAGGGAGGGATCCCGCTCGCGGCTGGTCAGGTCACGTCCCGCACCCCCGCCCGTTTTGAGACGCAAGTTCGTTGCCCTAGCGCATAGGGTGAAAGGGTGAAATACTCTTCTGGTAAAATGTAGATTTTCTTTAAAAAAAAAAGTTGTATTTTTCCATTAATTTTACGTTCTATAAATGAAACCAAACCACTGGTTTAAGGATAACGGTGATTACCCTAACACCCTGTATATCGAAAGAAGGGCAATCCAAGGCCATCTCGGACAGGTGTCTCACCCAAAAATACTATGTCGAGAAAATATAATCTTGTTTTTCCGCAATGTTACTTTATGAAATAGGGCCCATTAAAATGACACTGTTGGTCGTATTTACCTCAACACTATAATTTGAGGGCGCTCTACGTGAGCAATGTTCGCCCACACCTTTGAATCAATGGAGTCAGCTCGTACTACCGTGATAGGACGTGTGTCGCACTTTTTGTCGGATCTCTCAATCTCAGTAGGTATACGTGAATGCATTTGGGAAAGAGATTAACTGGGTAATTACCGTCACCTGGGGTGTTGATACGAGCCAACCCCCCAGAAAACGGTGTTATCCTTCCGGCCTTTTCTGTAAAAATCTCACCATAAAAACTTGGTGAAGTGAGCCTGAAATTAGCTGTTATTCCATCTGATGCTAAGTAATGACACTATTGGTCTCACTTTAATTTCACTTGATCTTCCCTGTGGCCAAATAAACATTATTCTTTATTTTTTTTCTCTGAGTCGAGTGTTGAGGTTTATTCAGCATAGATTGGCTAGTAGCAGTTTTGACATGTAATAAATCCACCAATAAATTATAAGAAAGAAAGAAGCGAAGAAAATACCTACGTTTATTTGCGGTAAAAATGATGCAAAGAAAGAACGCACACACGAAAAGAACAAGGGGGAAAATATGCGTCACATTCACGCAAAACGACCATCGCTCAGCATAATGCTGCAGCCATAAGCGACACAGAGCCCCAGCGATGATTTTATTATCACCATAACTGTTTATGTTTGTTGCCAGACAACACTGCTATGAGCTGAAACCATGCTGAAGAAATGCACAATTTTTAGGGTTTCGTACCCAAAGGGTAAAACGGGACCCTATTACTAAGGCTGTCTGTCTGTATGTCTATCTATCTGAAAGAAGAAAGAAAGAAAAATATATATATCTGTCTGTCTGTCTGTCTGTCCGTCTGTCACCAGGCTGTATCTCATGAACCGTGATAGCTAGACGGTTGAATTTTTCACAGATGATATAATTATATCTGTTGCCGCTTTAACAACAAATAATAAAAACAGTATAAAATAAATATTTAAGGGGGCTCCCATACAACAAATGTATTTTTTTTACCGTTTTTATAGGTGACATAAGTACACAATAATAATTTTTAAAGTTTAAATTATTTTCGCTCAGGACAACACCGTTTCCGAAATTACCCAGTTTTTGCAAACAGTAAAACGTAAAGCCACTTTTTACTGTCGCAAATACTTTACATTAGTCTACATCCTGGAATTTTAATTTTATGATAGTTGTTTTAGAATTATAGTAGGTGAACGTTGCTCTTCTGATATATTAATATTTGTATATACTAGCTGCTGCCCGCGGTTTCGCTCGCGTGGACCCTAATTCATTTTCTATAGCTTAAAGTAACTAACTTACTCCTTAGAACATCATTCAGCTATCTGCCAGTGAAAGTCCCGTCAAAATCGGTCCAGCCATTTCGGAGATTAGCTGGAACTAATAGTCAGACAGAGAAACAGTTTTTTTTAAAATAATTTCAGTTTAAACTTACTTTCATTACGATTTTAGCAAAAGCTATAACTTTGACATTACAAACAGACACGTCAATTTTATTTGTTTGTACAACTACTTAGTTAAAAATAGATTTTTGAGTGAAGTGGGTGGTTTACCTTGGTCATGTCTATAGCTCATGAAAATTTTATTTGCAAACCTCATTTAAAATGTATCAGAAAAACAATATGGAAGCCACGAGAGTTCTGAACTTTTACGACCCAAATAATAAAAATGTGTGCTTCTGCTAACGCTAATTTATTGTCTAAAATGTTATTTTGCTCTTTTATCTAGTATTTTATTTTGACAAAACTGGGCTATATGGCATATTTGTGCTAATTATCGAATAAACAAATTATTTGCAAAAAATAAATGACAGTGATGACGAATGATTACAATTATGTTTTTTTTATGAATAAGTACCTACGGAAGTTACTTAACTTCGCGACAATCTAAGAAGTCCGATTTGACAACTATAAAAATACTTTGTGTAGTGATGGAAAAAAAATCGGTTGCTTTAAAAACCGATTCTCGAGACATATCGATTGATCATTTCTAGACTAACAGAGTTTGTAATTGACGATTTATGTAGGTACATTTCTTAAAACTGATTCTTGAAGCATAATTATCGTTTTATTACACGTACGAGTAAGAAACGTCAAATCGGACTTCGTCGCGAGTGTAGCAATGTAGGTACTTATTAAATTGATCTGCGACTTATGGATAAGCTACTTTTGTCCCGGTTGGTCTTCGTTAGGTGACCACTATTGTGAATTTGCGACCCCTTTCGATATAACGGAAGTAATAATCAGCCTATAATGTTCCCACTGCTGGGACACAGACCTCCTCTCTTCGAGAGGGAGTGGACCGTAATCCACCACGCGGGCCCAGTACTAAAGTAATAAGTCATCGGTCATCATTTAGAGGTAGATATATTTTTAGTTAAAATGTAAAATTTATTTTATTTTTAATTTTATTTTACACCGGACTTATTTAATTTTATTTAAAAAAAAGTTGTTTCGGTTTTTCCAAGCGCCTACCCAACGTTTTTGTTTTCATTAGTGTTTGATTTGTTTTTGCTCAGCAATATTATGCAGGCGTTACGAAATGATATATCCGATCGTATTTGTATGTTTGTTCAACATGGAAATTGATTTGCTCCTTATACCACTATTGAGTTGAAACTTTGACAATGATTTCCTGAAAGGTATTGCCCATAACTAGTACCTACTTACAACAATCTTCTTGTAACAAACATTTTTTTTTTCTTCTATGTAAGAATACAATTTACAAATTGTATTCTTACATATACAATATATAATACATAGGTAATTTTGAAAGTTAAATTATGTTTTTTATTTAATTAAATACAAGTTTATTTCATAAAACTTTTTATTCATAGGTAACGATTTAAAAATAATTAATCTCGAAAAGTTTTAAATTATTCACAGGAGATGTCGCTACTCGACATTCTACTCGACAAGGAAAGTCATTTCAATAGCTTTGCACGTGGGCTAAGCAAGAGTGGAATTAAATTTATGCTTACGCTACCAGCAATAAAGTTCATTTTACCACAACATCAAATCTCGGTCTTTAGTTACGTCACAGGTTGATGAGTCTATATTTTTCCCGCCAAAAGTGTTTCGCGTTCCAAATGACACGCGTCGTGCCAAGATGACGGGATAATATTTATTTGTTCTACATTGACCGCTAAAATTAAGTTTCTTGAAATCGTTTTAACTAACGTAAATTATTGTCTAAGTAGATGCTTTTCACCTGTTTCACTTCTTACCTACATAGATAGTTTCAAGTGGCAAAAAATACTAAGTAGGTAAGTATAGCTATTTCATGGCCACTTTATTGGATAACTCTAACATTGAATTAGTTCAACACTGAGAGATAAATATAATTTATCGTTGCTTCCTTGCATTATTTTAATCAAGACGTAATTTTTTTGTCACCATTATAGAACACAGCTAGAGCAATAAGCGAAAATAATTTAAATATAGAATTCTACTAATATCCGAGCTGACAATGTCGCGTCGCGCGTATTATCGCCAGTACGATAACATTAAACGTTTTTTAATTAAAAATATATAATCCTTTTTGATAAATAAAAAAGTCAATAAAAATAACAAAATATTTGGCGTAAAAATAAACGCGTCTGTGCCAATAGTTATTTTGAAGTGAAACTAAAAAAAGACCTTGTCGAGTTTCGTGATAAAACAAAAAACACAATTAAAAACAAGAATGTGTTGTTCGCGCCGTATTGCATTGTTTACGTGCAGTTTTTAAAAAGGCAGTCGTGTTTGTGTGCAAAATTGTTTTCGACTGTGTTATTAGATGTGAAGTGCGAATATAAGATTTTAATTTCGTAAATACTTAGATCATTAAGTGTTGTTTTTTGTGACTAATAATTATGGTCAATTGCATTCCGTGTAATATTACGTGATTTGTCTCTTCCACTTTTTCTATTATTAACGATAGGAATTTTTCTTATCAATATATTGCTATTATTAGGATCGGATATCTATATGATTAGGATACTCGTAAAGATTCGAATGAAGCTGATTCGTTGCCAGTAGGTAATTCACACATCTAGGTGTTCAGTTTAGCATTTTCAAAATAGGTACATTACATTATAATACAAATATTCTATTTTATATTTTTTTACTTTTCATGAAAACTAGCTGCGCGCAGCGGTTTTACCCGAGTAAGTCTCGATCACGTGGAAATATCGGGATAAAAAGTACCCAATGTCCTAATCCAGGTCATGGTCTACCCATGTGCCAAATTGCATCTAAATCCGTTAAGCCGTTTTAGCGTGCAAGCGTAACAAACAAACAAACAAGCTCACTTTCGCATTGATAATTAATGCAATTGATGCGATTGACAATATTACAACAATTAATTGCAATTGATCGTTTCGGTAACCATAAAGGGTAGTTACTCTCTTCTTGACGGAATGCAAGGGTATTTTTTTTAAAATTTTTCTCTAGACTATTGCTTAATCAGCCTATAACGTGCCCACTGCTGGGACACGCCTCTTCTCTGTGAAGCAGATGATTCTTTCGAATTTACTATTGATTAGTTCTAAAAAGAATTGTCACATTCTTTTTTATTTTTATCTCTATGAATGTAAACTGGAACATTCAGAATTATTTTCTCGAAGGTTTTAGAATACATTAAGAGTAAAATAAATTGATAAAAGTATCTATGTAGTACATGCGACAAAACCTTGGATAAAAATACTTAATGCTACTTGATGACAAACGCCAATGATGTTTTTAAATAAATATGTAGGTGTGTAGGAAGTATTATTACAATTTTTATGCGGGCGATAGAGAAGCTGATAATACTTAGAACATTATCGCACTGACGATTTGCCAGCGTGTTTCCAGCTAAGCGATTTGTGAACGTGCTCTCCGCGGGTGCGAAGCGAAGTAGCCGCGACTACGCGACGTGTTCTCCGCGTAGGTATTCATAATTTTATACATTCGCTTCTCTCGCTCTCTCATATACACTCACGTCAATCGCTCGCTACGCACACGCTGCAAGCGCGTTAAGGTTGATGCGCTAGGGTGGCATCAGTATCAGGTTGTTTGTTGATCTTAATATTATTAGCGGCCGTAACAAATATGGATTTACAGAATTATAAACATTAGAATCAGCAATACAACTCTCTAAGTTCATGTAAGTGTATTGACTGACGATTTCATGAAATTTTGATTCAATACACTTACTGAATTTCGCGGGTCAACCTTTTTTTTTTTTTTTTTTTTTTTTTTTTTTTTTTTTTTTTTTTTTTTTTTTTTTGGGTGGGAAATCATCATATGACTTCTCCCGCTCTGGGCGGAGCGGAAGGGCGTGTCAGACTCTTACTGACTAAAACCCACCCGTGTTCCTTCGGTTGCCTGTTGCCAGGGTCCCGGTATCCCTTTCGGACTATTCCGCAACCCTGGCAGGCATCGGTCCTAACGGACCCCGTCAGGTGTGCTGACATCTCTTTGAGGCGCGCGTGGAACACGACGCGCCATCGACCTGGGCCTGGTCCTTATCGGACGGCGAGCTGCCCATTGCTCGCCGTCCGCAAGCCCACGCCTATGGTGGCCGGGAATCCGCCTGGGATTCCCGACGCCCAGGGTGTCTCCAGCGGCGGCGGTTAGGGGCGTGAGGGCGCAGGCTTTGCCTCTCCCTCACGCGTTCCGCCTCCTCCTTCGCGAGCATCACTGCTTCGCAGAAGGAGGTGACCGCCTCCCATGCCCTCTCGCTCCGTACCATGGCCTGGACCAGGGCCGGACGCGAGAGGTCAGTGCCGCCAATCGCCTCCACGAGGACACGGCGGTGCTCCGCCCAAGCAGGGCACACCTCCACCGTATGCTCCACCGTGTCCCCCGGACGATCCGCACAGTGGTGACACCCAGGCGTTTCCTCCCGCCTAATCCTGCACAGGTACCTCCCGAAGCTGCCATGTCCGGTGAGGACCTGTGTCAGGCGGAAGGTGAGGACGCCGTGGCGCCTCTCCAGCCACTCCTCAAAGAGGGGACTTATCGCCGCAATTGTGGCGTGCCCATCGCGGGTCACCCTAGCGCATCAACCTTAAACAATCGCCTCGCTGGAAAAACGCTCGAAAATCGCCAAGTTGATATGGCTCTTAGGCCTTGTTCTAATATAACACGCACAGGGCATTGTATTCTGATTTTCGATGCGTAGGAGTATTTCAAAACAGCTTGGGAAATTGTAGATGGCGCTGTAAGCTGTATTTCAGAAACCGTTATTCACTTTTGTTTACCGTTTATTATCGGTTTGCTCGTCTAGAATCGTGACTTTAGATTTATCTCACAATAATGAAAAGAGAAAAACAAGCATTATAAATCTAAATATAGAATTTTTTATATTGCAGGCCGGACAAACCAATAACCAGAAATATGGTGTAATTTTTGTTTGTATTGCTTGCGATACTAAAATTTTATAGAATATAATGATCTTTTTCTCTTTTCAGTTGTGTGTTTTTGCAGTTGGATTATAATGTATTTGCAGATGATAAAGATTATATAGCCTATTTCACTCCCACAAATAAGACGAATCCAAGCCGTTTAGGCTACAGAGCGTGCCAAAGAAATAGACATACATACATAAGTACGTACATACAACATACATCCATACTATTATAATAAATTCGAAAGTAACTCTGTATGTCTGTATGTTACCTTTTCACGCCTAAACCACTGAACGGATTTCGACAAAATTTGGCAAGGAGATAGATGGCATCCTCGAGAAGGACATAGGGTACTTTTTATCGAAATACCACACGGGCAAAGCCGCGGGCGGAAGCTAGTACAATATATACTCTCGAAAAACAAACTTGCCCTTCTTCTGGGGCAGTCTGGTAAAAAAACACATGACATTATTGTTTACATAACAGTCGGATTTTATTCAACCTCAAGAGAGATTAATTTTAGATTTTACAAAATATTGGTCTAACAATACTTAGACACTTTACTTACTACTTTACTTAGACTTTACACAAGATGAAAAAGTATATCAGTTTTCCATCAAAAGATAATACAAAAAACTATCGCAGTAAAGTATTGAAACATCGGTAAAAGTTTATATCAGTAAAAGTTTCGAACGGTCATAAATCGTCCGTAGAACACTAACACATTTGTAACCTTATCGTGTTTTATAACAAGAACTATTTGCTGAACGAATCTGATTTACAGTCAGCAATTAGTTCTTTATTACAAAGCGTGTATCAGAAATTTGTGGTCATACTCAAGGGCGTACCCTACCTCCATTATGCCGAAAATACTGCAGCATTAATTTTGAAATAAATATATTATGTTAAAGTTGAGGATTGATGCAAGGTCCTATGTTTGACAAAAACTCGATTACATAAAATTGTCTATATAAAAAAAATCCATAGTTACCTCTAAACAGAACTATAAACCGCTAGTATTCAAAAAATACTTCAAATTGGATCATGGAACTTTGCGTAATAACTGAACTAACTAAAAGCAGGTCTAATGTTATTTTTTTTTAAATTTAAATTACCTTTATTTTCACCGTAAACAGCAATTACATAAACTATTCGAGTCTTGGAGCCGCCAGCACCCCACTCCGACTTGCTCTCACTCAGGCTGCTAGTAATATGGTGCGAGCGAGATAAAATTTGAGGTTGGGTAGGCCCTTAGGGGTATGGGTACAGACGGTTTAACTGAACAACTTTCTCCATGGGACTAACATCGTAATCGCAAAAAAAAAACAACTGCCCCATACAAAACTTCAATATGTAGGTCGACCCAAATGTATGGACGACTGATTATTTTGCGGCTGTTGGTCCTATGGAGAAAGTTAATAAAATTGGTCACTTTGATGGTCTGTACCACACCCTTTAATATGACCACACCTTCCTGAAACACGCTGTATACAATACATTTATTCGCACTTCCATCACTTTAGAAAGAAATTAAAAATGGCGGCACCTAAGCCCCCTGAAGATAATTATAATAAAGAATATAGAAGACTGAGGAGGCTCACCAGTGATCTGGCGATACGACAAGTGTCTGTACGTAATAGTTCGACATTATTACAAAATATAGAGAAATAAGCAATGTTAATTCCGTCTGTAGTTTGACCGATACCGCTGTTGAGCGCCAGAAGTATATGCGCGGTGAGACAGGCCGCTCATTCGTCAACGTTCACGGCGCGCCGTCTCGCCGCTCATTCGTCAACGCTGTTCCCCGCCTTGCCCCGCATTCCTAAGGCTCGGTACAGCGGTTTAGGTCAAACTATAGTGGACGTAAGCGCGGTTGCTAAGCCAGTCTGGCAAATTGTTAACGGGTTTTTTTTTCTCTAGAAATAAACGGTCCGGATTCTGGATCTGAAGCCGTTTGAAGGCATAACTTTCACCCCCTATTAAATGGGGTACTTCAAAATAACGGTATTGAGTGACTTTGCCCCCTCCGTGATGTACATCCAAGACACCGAATGACGAAAAGCTAATTTGATTTTTATTTCATTTTCAGTCGGAATATGGCCTCACAGAAGAACAAGTCGCAGGTAATCATCAATTTTATCTTATTGTACTTTCTCTTAAGGTAATATAAATGATTTCAAGATTTTATGCTAGACGTTTACAATGTCGACGGAGCGAAATCTCAATTTGTTAGGTTAAGGGCGTACCCTACCTCAAATTGCTTAGCATGATCCTCCGTTATGCCAAAAATACTGCAGCATTAATTTTGAAATAAATATAATTATGTAAATTTGAGGATTGATGCTAGGTTATGTTTGGCGAAAACACGATTTTCTCGACAGAAAAAATATCCAAAGTCACCTCTAAACCGAATTAGAAAACGCTGGTATTAAAAAAAATACTTAAAATTAGATCAAGACATGAACTTTGCATGATAATTGAACTAACTATAAAGCAGGTGTTATGTTTTTTATTTTTTTTATTACCATTATTTTCACCGTAAAAAGCAATTACCTAAACTTTTAGAAGTTTGAGAGCCGCTAGCACCCCACTCCGTCTCGCTTTCACTTAGGTCGCGAGTATTATGGTGCTCGCGAGATAAAATCTGAGGTAGGATACGGCCTTAAAAATATTGTCCCAATAAACATTTCTTCATAATTTTCTTCAATTTGTCCAACAGAGTTCAAAGAAGCGTTCATGCTGTTTGATAAGGATGAGGATGGCACGATCACGATGGCCGAGCTTGGAGTTGTCATGCGGTCGCTTGGACAGAGACCTTCAGGTAATGACCTAATGATGAACTTAATTACCAATAATAAGTTAAACCTGTCAAGCCTTGACAAATAAGAAGGGTTAGGTAAGTGGACAAAAGTGTTAACTAGCAAATAGTTCAAAACGAGTAATAAGCATTTGTAAAATGAAAATAAAATAAGCTTATAGTTATAAAATACAATATTAGTGGCAATACTTAGATAATATTGATCATTTTGTGGCGGCATCTACATCGCCACATGCGAACTACGCATCAAAGACCTGATGTCACACAAAAATCCTGACGTCACACAAATCCTGCATCGCGCAATTAGAGTTTACCACGCGATGGACATATGTCCATCGCGCGGTAAACTCTTGTTGGATTCTTTTAGATATTATTAAGTATATACAAGAATCCAACAACAATCGGGGCAGTTGCCCGCCAGATACGACACCCGTCTGGTCGGAGGATCCTCCCTTTTCTATAGTGGATGAGTGAACTTTATACCCTGTTCCTCGTACACCTAAAATTTTATCAGTTAAAATCAGTTTATGCAAAAAAAATGGATTTTTTAATTTTGTAAGTTATCACCTTTGTCCACTTAGCTTAGCACTTAGACACTATATTAATTGAATAAGTATTGTTGCGTGACCCCTAGGGGTCTATGCACATTGAGAAGTAAAGGCTCTCACAAACAGGCGCGACGCGACACCGGTATAACAAAGTTTTCATAGAAAGTGTGATTATGCCCTAAGAAAATACTCAGCTATGGGGACATAATTAGATAAAATAATTACTCTATATAATTATATAATTAATTATATCATATTCGAGGCTTATGCCAAGGCTCGAATATGACTTTAATAAAAAAGTCGAAATAATCCAGAGAGAATCCTCTCTGGATTATTTCTTTATTAAGAAAATTATGAGAATTGTATACAAATCGGGTTTATACTTCAAATTTATTACCGTATTTCCAAATAAATTATCATAAAGTTTTATTGAATATGGACCAGCGAAGTTTTAAAAAGCGGATTATTTGACCGGCTTGCGTTTTGGAGTTTGGAACTAGGTCAGATCCGGGCGAATTTGAGCTGGAGCCCTGTTATTTTATCTTTCGTTTCGTGTAGAATATGTGTCGCTCTCTCTTATAAACTCATGTCAATAGCTACCGTTACGCAATCGCGGCGAACACACTCCGCAAACGTAGCGCGCTCGCTACGCACACGCAGCGAGCGCATTGAGCAATCGCCTCGCTGATAACTCGCTCGCAGATCGCCAGTTTGATAAGGCCCTAAGAGAATACTCAGAAGTGGTGGACATAATTATCTACCTACTCTATGGCTTATGCCAGCCTCGAATAAAATATGACTTTAAAAAATTAAAGTAATAAAAACTAAAACCCAACTACGAATAAAAAGGGTTAAACAAAACACCACAGAAAGACAAATTAAAAATCCGGAGTCACACGTAATCTGTTTGATTAAGCCCTAACACGTGTGACGTGTTAGGGCATTAATCGTTCGTAGTTGGGTTTTAGTTTTTATTACTTTTTTTCTTTTTTTTTTTCTTTTGGGTTTATAATATATATATTTGCTCATTAAGTCCTTTCATTTGATACCCAACATGGTACGATTAAACAATTTTTTTTTTAGTTCCTGACTTTATGTACCTAGAGGGCGCCATTTTTAATTTAGTGTGACGTCACATAGCCTATAACCAGCGGACGATCAAGACGCTTCCAACGATACCTCATTTGTGAAATTGTGATGAGTCGTTTAGAAGATATGAGGGAACAGATGAACATTCATACATACATACATACCGGTCAAAAACATAACCCTCCTTTTTTCTTCGCCGTAGTCGGGTAAAAAGTCGAAATAATCTGGAGATGATAACAAACCGGCTTTATACTTCAATTTACTGCCGTACTTCCAAGTATGTTATCATATTTTTTTATTGAATATGGACCAGTGAAGTTCTAAACAGCGGATTATTTGACCGGCTTGTGGTTTGAAGTTTGGAACTAGGTCCGATCCGGATCCAAATTTGAGCAGAAACCCTGTTGTTTTATCTTTGAAGCTTCTGGATTTTCGATTTTTGAAGATTCTTTAAAAAATAATTTTAATAATAGTTATGACTGATTCATAAAAAATAGTTTTTTTTTATAGACTTGAGTAATGCAATCTGCATTGCAACTAGGCGCAAGGCTTATAATAAAATTATGCCGCTAGAGCTGCACACTAATTACGTAACACACGATCAATCGCAATCTGAATCGTTTTGAATCAGATTGCCAATCCATTGCTCCATTTGTTCGAAAAAAAAATCTGCTCAACAACGTAAATAACGCAATGAATATTGTTGAACTGTCAAATGAAACAGATTAGTCTTTAATCGTTTACGAAAATGTTAGGTTGGTAAGCAATTAGATAGCTGATCCTATTATGTCTAGTATATATAGGTTTCTTCGAAAAACTAGATAAGTAGATAGGTTGGTACTGTTTTACTATTTAGACATAACTAGCTGCGCCCCGCGGTTTCACCCGCGTAAGTCTCGGTCCCGTAGTAATATCGGGATAAAAAGTATCCTATGTGTTAATCCAGGTTATGAACTATCTGTTTGCCAAATTTCATCCAAATCCATTCAGTCGTTTTTGCGTGATTGAGTAACAAACATCCAAACACACGAACTTTCATGTATAATATTAGTAGGATTATGATCTTTTGGTATAGGTAATTTGTTATTCAATTTTCTGATGATAATCAATCAAAATATTTTTTATTTCACATAAGCCTACATGGGCACTTATGAAACGTCAGAAGCTAGGTGCATGGTTCCATTTGGTCGTTTCCTATGGAGAAGAGCCGGCAAGAAACACCACGGTTAGGTACTCTTTTAAAAATCATTGGCTTACAATATTTTCAACGTCCAGTGTTAGTAGGCATGGGAGGACAATGTAGGCCTTTCGACAAGTACCAGGTACTTAACAAAATAGAAGATGTTCAGTAAATCTACAGTCCAATAAGCCTACAAAGTTCTCACATTCACAAAATAGAAAATAATCTACATAAAAGACAAACAATAAAAAAAAGAAAAGTATAATATATATATAAAAAAAATATATATAATATAAAAATATATAATAATCGTCTTGGTTACATATTGTTATCTCAGAAACTCTGTGAAACGTGGGACACTGTGATTCAATTTTAAACTGTGTCTGTCAGCAGCCTACACTCGGCTACACATCAAGCTATACATTTCCAGTTTATACTGACCTCGCATTGTACGGAAATCCTGTATAATGCGAGATCAGTTTATACTGGAAATGTGTAGCATGATGTGTAGCCGTGTGTACCTTATTAAATTCAAGAAAATAAGTAACAATTTTATTACTATTAAAACAGCTAGTAAAACAAGCTAATATGGAAACAGTAAAAAGAAGCAGCCAAGATAATGGCGTGTAACAGTTGGTTTATGATAACTACTAGTTACGACTCACGGTTTCACTCGCATAAGTCTCGTTCCTTTGAGAATACCGGGATAAAAGGTATCCTATGTCCTTCTCCAGGTCATGGTCTTTCCCTGTGCCAAATTTCATCCAAATCCCTTGAGCCGTTTTAACGTGAAAGCGTCACAAACAAACATGCCAATAAACAAACTCACATATAATATTAATTAGGATTCGTAATTAATGCAAAAAGACAACGTAGGCCCCGGCGAGATTCGAACTCACGATCTCCTGTTTACTAGACAGGCGCTTTAACCAACTAAGCCACGGCGCCACGAATGCGAGGGCTGAAATTATGAAATGATATCGACTTACATTTTCATTGTGTTGCTTGATAGAAAAATAACGTCTATTTTTGTCAGTGAATTAAAAAAAAAAAAAAAACTATTGATACTAGCTTTAGATCACATTTAATGATAATGGAAAATATAATTAATCAGTCTGTGTCTCCTATGTACATTATAATAAGTAAGTTAGTACGTTACGTAAATTAAGTATGTACTTATTTCTTGATTACCTAATCTTATTAACCATTCATTGCTGTCGTGTGCAAAAACAGCAGGTTACAATAAAAACATCTCTTTTCTGAGCGAACCCATGTTATATTTAACTTTATCTCAACGAGAATGCTCACGTATGCGACTTCTTATTATTTACGATGTCAGTTACTTGCTGCTTGTGAGATAATACCGAGTTTAGGACTAGACGTGTATATTGTACGTACTTTATTATAAACGTGTTAGTGTTTCTCTCTCTCTTTAGATTTTATGATTGTTTTATTTTGGTCAAGGGAGTAAGTAGTAAGTACAAATTGGTCTTTTCACACATCTCTTGGGCCCTGTCTGTCACCAGGGTATATCTCAAGAATCGTGATATACTAAAAAACAGAATAAAATAAATATTTAAGGGGGCTCCCATATAACAAACGTGATTTTTTTGCTCGTTTTTGCTCGATATTGATTACCGCAACAGGTAGACGCTTGAAATATTCACAGAATATTTAGTTATGTAGTTCAATTTAAAAATAAATAATTAAATCAAAATAAAACAAATATAATATTTATGGGGGGCTCCCATACAACAAACGTGTTTTTTTTTGCCGTTTTTATAGATAATGGTACGGAACCCTTCGTGCGGAATCCGACTCGCACTTGGCAGGTTTTTTTCATTGTATGCAACTAATTGTCGTAAAACATGTAGGTTTTACGACAATTAGTTGCACATGTTTTAGAATAAATTATTTCAATGTCACACTGTATATTCCAGAGACGGAGCTTCGAGATATGGTGAAGGAAGTAGACCAGGATGGCAACGGCACCATCGAGTTCAACGAGTTCCTCCAAATGATGTCCAAGAAGATGCGCGGGGCTGATGGGGAGGACGAACTTAGAGAGGCATTCAGGTAAACCTCGGTTTCTTTACTTATTGTCTATGTAAATGTACGCAGCAGTGCCATCCTAGTGGTGTGACCGTCGGACTGCCAAGTCACAGGTCTCGAGTTCTAACCCAAGAGACGCACTTCTGACTTTTCGGAGAGATATTTCTCGACGGAATGTGAAGCCAAGTCAGAGGCCCATGGGCGGCCACACGAAAAAGAAAGAAAGAATACAAAATGTTTACCTACTACAGAATCTTAAAATTATGTATAGGATCTGTTATAAGTAAGTCAAAGTGGTCAATTGTCTCATCAAATATCACATAATTCTATTTTTTCAACTAGGTACCTAAGTATAATGTATAGATACCCTCACAACATACCCACTTTTATTCATTTCACATTTCACTACAAGTAAAAATGATAGAAAAGAGATCGCTTGATAAAAACAACAAGAAAAAAAGAGACAGCTAGTGCAGCTGCTTCAACTAAGCGTATTACTCGTCGCAATGCGTGTCGCAGACTAAAGTCAATACGTCCCAATTAGGACGTTTTCGAGTCTTCACGATTGCGCGCTCATAACATACCTCTTTAATATTGGATTCAAGTTTTTCAATGCCCAGTTTCTGGACAATAACAACAGCCCACGAATAAGCAAAATGTCTGGTACTCTCCGAAGTAAGAGTCTTGAATTTCAAGAGTTTATCACCCATCTTGACTAGCACAGCACACTTATACAAGGCACTGTACCTCATCTTGTTTATACAGGGTGCAGGGTGTTAGGGTAAACAGCGTTACCCTTGAAACCAGTGGTTTGGTCTCATTTATTTATAGAACGTAAAATCAATGGAAATTACGACTTTTTTTTACCACCCAGAGTATTTCACCCTTTCACCTATGCGCTAGAGCAACAAACTTTCGTCTCAACACGAGTAGGGGGGCGCGGGACGTGACCTGACCGGCCGCGAGCGCGACCCCTCCCTTAGTCAGTCAGCTGTTTCGAGGTGTCGGATAGAAACTTAAAAAAAAAAACTAACGTTTTTTTTTTGTTGTTACTCGGTCATTTATTTTTATATTTAAGTCATGGTTTGAGTGACAACGGTGCTTAACCTTACACCCTGTTTAATAAATGTCACTATAACAAATTCCAGAGTATTTGACAAGAACAACGACGGTCTCATTTCTTCGGTGGAGCTCCGTCACGTGATGACCAACCTGGGGGAGCGGCTCAGTGAGGAAGAGGTTGACGACATGATCCGTGAGGCTGACCTCGATGGGGACGGCATGGTCAATTACGATGGTAAGCTTACACATTTTACTTCAAAATCTGAAAGGAAATTGGGCTCAAAATTGACTTGAGCTTACCACAAGATCTGCAATTTATCATGTAGTTAAAAACTGGTCGGAATGGCAATACATAAGGAAGTTATTACAATTGTAAACAATGATAAACATAGATGAGTCTCACGAAAGGTCTACAATGTTATCATGAGGTAAGGTCAAATAACGATAGTCTTGTCAATAAACTCAAGTTCTGGCCAAATTGAGTTTAGCAGTACTGGTGTTGAAGAGGTAAGAATGTAAGATATCTTCAGTGGATTCCGCCTCGTGATGAACAACCTGGACGAGTGGCTCAGTGAGGAAGAGGTCGAGGATATGATCCGTGAGGAGACGACATGGTCAAATACGATGGTGAGCTAAATATAATTCTTCTAACAATCTAGCAAAGAAATTCTGAAAGACTTGGGTCTTCCTAGCAATAACTATGATTGGGATCGGAACTAAACTTGCGACAATCTGAGAAGCCCGTTTTGACGTTTCTCATCATACATGCCGTGATAACTTTGTATGAACGTCTACGTAAGAGATCGAAAAATCAAATTCATTACAATGAGTATCATTCGAAAGCACCAAGTTTCACTTTATATTGAAAAAATGCACTCAAAAACACGAATTAATCGTTGATTAATATTCTGACAGGATGTTATTACAATGTCATGTCTTTGGGTTCGTTGCTATGGCAGCGGTAGTGTTGCGAAGATTTTAACCCGTTTTTTGACCGAATAAAATCGATGTTCTGAAAAATCGATTCTTTTACAAACATTACCTTTAGAAAAGAGAGTAACGTAACAAATAAATTCTCTTCACATATATGTTTTTAGCTTTCTTTTGATATTTAATATGTCATTAAAGGAAATGGTTAAAGGTTATTTTTATATTTTCTGACTCGGCTATTATTTGATTTTGGTGTTATCGTGTAAACTCGTCAACATGTCTAAAAGAGGAGCGACGATCTTCGCAGGGTGTTTGGTAGCAGCTGGCTGAGTTACCGAGAATCAAGCTGAATGCCGTGCAATTGGAGACGTCCAGTAGTAGACTGCTGTAGGCTGATGATGATGATAATGACGTGTAATAAAACGATATGACTCGAGAATCAGTTTGAAGAAATGTAGATAAATTGTGGATTAAAAACTCTAAGTATGATAAATCGATATGTCTCGTGAATCGGTTTTTAAAACAACCGATTTTTTGTCCCCATCACTACTAATAGTATTTTGATAGGTGTCAAAGCGGGCTTCTTAGATTGTCGCGAGATTAGTGAGGCGGATCTCGGTGGAGAAGGCATGGTTAGTTACGATGGTAAGCAATGTAACACATTTTACTCACCATCTTTGCCATCTAACAAAGGTATATCTCATCCGGGTATAATGTTACTATAGTATAGAATACATCATTTACTGCTTAGCTTAAAAGTCGTAACAAGGGAGATAAATATGGAGGAATAATTAATATAATCCATCTTAAAGCTTACTAGCTGCGCTCCACGGTTTCAACCGTATAAGTCTAGATCCGTGGGAATATAGAGATAAAATGCCAAATTTCAGCCTAATCTGTTCAGCCGTTTTAGCGTGAAAGCGTAACGAACAAACAAACCAACCCACTTTCTCAATTTTTTATATAAGTTAGGATTTAGGATTGGCATACTAAAAACCAATGATGTGTATTTGTGCTAAGAGTTGTGAAATTTAAACATTAAAATTCTCATGTTTCAGAGTTCGTGACAATATTGACGTCGAAAAACTAGTATGCAGACCACGGGCCGAAGAGAGAACCTCCCGGAAGCCAGTGCCCATACTCGTACCTCCAACGGTACGGGGGGAAAGAAACTCTAATCTAGACGTAACGCATAGACGTGTTGCTAAAGTGGATCATTTTATAGAACGCGCTTGGTGGCAGTGTATACGTACCCTTATTTCAGTTTCCGCGCACATTTTTAAACAAGTGCGATTATTCTGTCGCATTTGCGGATATTCTGTCGCATTTGCGGATATTCTGTCGCATTTGCGATTTCAAAGTCGCAGGTAAAACAGTTGCGATATTATAAAGTGTAGTCTGTACTGATTATTAAATTCGGTGTGTGTGATAGTTGTTTTGTTTTTTTTATATGGCTTCAAGTGTACTATAAGGCCTTAAAATTACATCATCATAATCATAATCAGCCTATAATGTTCCCACTGCTGGGACACAGGCCTCCTCTCTGTGAGAGGGAGCGGGCCGTAATCCACGCGGGCCCAGTGCGGGTTGGTAGATATCACATGTCTTCGAATTTTTGGTTCTAGGACATGCCGGTTTCCTCGCGATGTGTTCCTTCACCGTTTTGAGAGCAGTGGCGATGAAATAATTTACACAAAGTAAAGCGCCTGTCAGGGTTCAAACCTACGACCTACACCTCATAAGTCGTGGCCGTTACCACTGAGCCACCACTGCTCTCTCAAATTACAGTATTATAAAATAAAACGAATGTTGTAAGCCACTTTTAAGTTTATCATAAAATGTTTAGAGCTATTTGATTCTAAAGACAAGTTGAAACAATAATAAAAATCAAGAATTTTTGTACCAACAGAAGCTAGATTGGTAATCTGACTTGACAGAGTACAATCATAATATGGTCGGTAATGGTAATTATTTACCTAATAAAAATGATTACCTACTAATAGTCCAGCAAAATGTTATGGCAATAAAAGTGTGGCTTTGATATATTTCTTCAAGGCTAGAGTCAACTCCACGTCAAAGCATATATTTTGCATACGGGTGGGAAAATCGGCCCTGAAAGTTTAACAGAGAATTAAAAATCACCGTTAATTTATGCTCTAAGAATCAATTTCAGTGTCGAATAAAGACTTCACGATTTCCGTTCAAACATGTTAACTATGTGTAAGTAATATTTTACTTACAGGAGAAATGAAATAATAGTAAAATAATAATAATTATGCTTAATAAAACCGCGTCGATGTGCATTAACATTTTTATAACATATTTCTTTAATAGAAAACAAAAAAAAATCATTTTTGTGACTTACGGAAAGCAGGGTTCACTGCAATATTTTTTCTCAAGTTTCATTTCTATTTTGCAAATTATAAATTGCTTTTATTATTGCTAAACTAAAATATATACCTAAACTTACTGTTACAATATAATAAAATTAAATTTTAAGGATTCATTACACATTTAAAAAATATTCGTCGTGTCTGTGTTATGCTTTTGTGATTAAAAAAACTGTAATGAGTCTTTAAATGTGTTTATAACTCATAAACTTAAATTTTAGAAGCAAATAGATGAAATAGATTGACTAAGTACCTACGAGTACATAAACAGTAAATAAAAATCATAGTTATAAACAAAATGTTCGGTTGTGTTAATACTTTTTGTAAAAACAGTTAAAAATAATCGAAATTTCTAGTGTCGTACGTATACACGTTGTATGAATTTGTGTATGTAGATTTAGAGAAAAAAAAATGTATGTGTAATGTCTATGAAAGATTTCCGTTAGTCTTCCAAAATGTGGAGGTTGACTGAACAAAAAATGATGAGCCAAATGTTAACAGAGTTCATTAATGTTACGAGGAATCGAAAAAAAATATTTATAGTACTAGCGAAGTAATGCTAAGGTGATTTTATTTAATCGTAAAATTAATAAAAAGTAAAATAATGGAGGAATTTTACCAAAATCAAGCGAAAAGGGTACTTATATAATAACGAAATAGTAAAAATTTCTACATTTTGCTAAGCTCTTAAAGACTATAATACAATTTTAATGGAAAACGTTTAGAATTTTAAGATCATCGTACCACCCAATATTTTATTTAGTCGAGTATTGAGAATAGAGAAAAGCGAAAGATTTAAATGTTAGGTTTTAACCTGATTCTTGTTAAATGTTGTCTTTCTCGTTATAATAAGTATACAATTATTTCGCTTTATTTGTGAAAAAGATACCATGGACTTACAAAAAATACATAAAAATCCTTCTGACTAAAAATACATTTTATGGTTTATAATAATTTATTATTAAAACTAGCTTTGGTTAAACACACCCTTTTCTTAAGACCAACTGTATACAAATTAAACAAATAATGCAGATTGTTGATCGAATCGTAATAGTTTCCTTTATTTTCACTTCTAACAGTTACGAAAAATACCTTAGAAATAATTTAAAGTGTTTATTTGATCTGAAAACCATTTTATGACAATAAAAATACTTAATTTTAAAATAGGTCAATTTTAACTTATTGAGAAAAAATATTTTAAAACCAAAGTATATTTAAAAGAGGAAAAGAAAATTTTATTTATTAAATATTTTGAAATTGTAATAATAGTACAAAATTATTTAACAATTACACTATACAATAATTATTGAATTAAATTCAACAAAGTTTTATGTCAAAAGATAATTACCTATTTCATTAATATTTTATGTCATGTTATACGAGTTCTATCACAAATAAATAAATATGAATGCCGTATTATAATTAAATAAATGGACAGGTTTGATATCCCATTTTTTGTTTATTAATCATGAAAAATATTGTAAGCCAGCGTAGAAATCAATAGTATATATAAAATAATATTAGAATGTTCCAAAAATAATATAAATTAATTAAATATAACAAAACTAATTGGGCTGAATAATTAAATAGATGTTATACGTAAATATACATTATAGGATATTATTTTAACTCTTATTTCATTTTTATTAATACTTACACAATCACAATATTATAAGATTAAAAATTAAAAACAAATGCTTAAAAATAACATGCTAGAAATGTACAGAATAAATCAATTAAATTAAAATTATTATTTTAAATTTTTTGAATCGCCCTGTTTTATAATTATTGCTTTTAAACTGTATATGAAACATGATTGTTATACATACCTACTCATTACACTTAATGACTTTTAAAATAAATTATCCAGTTTAGTTTATTTTTATTGCGTTTAGAGCCTAATATTAAATACAATATATCACAATAGAGACCTTGATTCTGGGTTAAAAACCAGTTCAATAAAAGAATATAATTATTGTAAAAATCATTATTGAATGTATAAAAGTTATGTATATGCAAGTTAGATATTTGATGTAATTAGATCAATATACAAGCTTCGTATGAAACAAGAAGGATTTTAATAAAATTGATATGTGAATTAATTCTTTTATTTTACCTTATTTCGAAGACAATCATTTTACAGTAAAATATTATGCCTAATTCACGTGAGCGCAAATTGCTTTACCTACCCAAGAGGATGTATGAAGCACGCTGTTTTTTAGGTTTCCGTACCCAAAGTGTGCCGACGGGACCCTGCTCCGTCCGTCCGTCTGTCACAGGGCTGTATCTTTTGAACCGTAATAGGTAAAAAAATCACCGATTTTTTACTACCATGGCCGCTATCGCAATAACAACAAATCTATACTAATATTATAATTTTGAAAGAATTCTGTCTGTCTATATGTTACCTTTTCATGCCTTAACCAATGGACGGATTTCGAGAAGGAGATAGATGGCATCTTGGGAAAGGGCATAGGCTACATTTTGTTTGCAAAATAAATTAAGCAACGTTTATAAATAAACCCCTTACTAAACTAGTTACTTAACAGTCTGTAGACACGGCTGAATACAATCATCAAGGTACACTTTACAAGGATTAACTTCCATACATTGACGTTAATCCAATAAAAGTGTACCTACCAATGTATTATTATCATACTAATTAATCAAGTTTCGTCACCCAAAAACAAATTATAATTAGGTTTACATATATGTAATCAGTTTGACAAACTGATAATCACCCGTCTGTCAAATCAAATCATCGTTATCAGCTGCTTAGATAACGCACAGAGACGAATTAGGTAGATAATTTTTGAACCGACTCATTTCCAGTATCTTATTTCAAACTTAAAAAAGAAGAAGGTTATTATGTTCGTGTGTTATTTTTTTTTCATTTATAGTTTTGTGAATAAAATTGTGAATCGGTTCGTCGTTATAAGACTTATGGAGAAGTATGGAAGAAAAAAACATGTTGCGCTGACTGCAAATAAAGGACATCATTCGCCGTCCATACATTTTTGGGCTGTAATTGTGAAAGTGCCGGCCAAACAAAAAAAATGCTATATTCCGAAAGAGTACGTTTTTCTCTTCATTTTTTATTACTACAAGCTATTACTTTAATTAGCTTACTATTAATTATTGTAACTAAAACATACTGAAAAAGTATTTTTCAAAATCGTATAACAGCGCAGGGAATTGCCCTACAGATTTGGTCTGATAGTGAATAGTGAAGAGAATAACATGTTTTAGCGGAATATATCTTTTTTTTTGTTTGGCCGGCAATTTCATAATTTAGCCCAAAATGATTTTTCTCCTTTGGATAAGGGCAGGAGAATTATGAATAGCATGAACATGTCATTGTGTTACACCTGTTACTTTGCCTCAAGATGTGTGGAGCGGGTTTACAGTGAAAATAGCAGACTTCTGCACAGTAAAATGCTTGAAATAACTACTACATACACCATAATTTTAAGGAAGGTAATTAATTAACGGTCTCACAGTGATGAGTTTTTGACGGATATGCCATAAAAAATCTGTCAAAAACTCATCATTGTGAGACCACTGACACGTCTGTAAATTAGTAGACTTGCCCCCCGGTATGCAAACATAATTTATAATTAGGAATATTTTTTAAATTTCCTATTTTATGTGCAAAAGCAAATATAATAATTACAAAAAAATAATGAGATGAATGCGGCTCTGTGCGCTCACGCACGTGCTGCGCGGACGTCTACGTAGACACACGTCACACGCGTGCGCACGAGTTTCACTGAGGCTCTCTTATGAGGAGGTGGCTTCCGTAATTTTTATACTTTTGTGATTCACACTTGAGGTACTCTAACGTGGTTTGAGTGCTGTATCTCGTGTCCTCAAGTAGAAACTAGAAAGTCAACGTATAACTATTTATGTCTTTTAAGTATGTACTCAAAAGGTAGGCTGATTATGATGATTGAGATTATGAGTCGTAGGTACTCAAATACGAGTAGGTTTTATCATTAAAAGATTACAAAGTATCTACACTTTCAGTCCGAATGTCTGGTTAGATATGAAGTTTGCTTTGAGTAAACTGACATAGATTTTTACTAAAATATATTATTATTGACATGTTTTTATAATACGATAAAGACTAATTTAATAATTTTATTTTTGTTTCCATTACCACAATTATTATAACCACCGGAAAGCTTTTACATAAAACGTTCATGATTATAAAGTTGAATAAAGGACGAAAATAAAATCCGAATAAAATATTGAAAACTCTCCATATTTCTTTTATAGTATCCCAGAGTTGGTTTCCACTAGTTTGATACCAGATGCTGATACCAACTTCTTGTTATCAACCTGCATGATCTAGAATTCCAGACAAGTAGATTAAATCATCAGTAGTGTATCTTATTAACTTACGCCTACGATTGAATCACTCGACCTTGACTATTTTTAGTACAAAACTGTGTAATAATCCTTTAACAAGTGGGATTCTACTGAATGTCCTAGTTTATTCTCACGTCAGTCAAAATAGCAAAGAGCTATGTTCTTACTAGATACCGATTGTAAATAAACCCCTTAAAATGATAATGGAATATTAATTTACTAGTTAATAAAACAGAAAATAATAATGATTGATTGTTTATTTTAATGTGTAGGTAACGAAATTAGTTTTTTTAAATTGTGTTTTAAATAATGTTTTTTTTATGGATCATGTGGTCTGCAGTAAATATTTTTATTTATTTAATAATAAATTGAAACCTACTCCATGCTAACTAAACTGTTGAAATCTCCGCAACATATTTACGCTCCAAAAAGATAATAATTAAATGTAGTTTGTTAACTGTCACCGCTCGGTTAAAATAGCAAACACAGATTAAATTAATTAAATAGTTATGATGTAACTTCCGTATTATAAAGCAATTTCAGAAGTAAGTAAGTACCTAGTAGGTACCTAAGTAGGCTAGATGGAGAAGAATGATCTCAATACTTCAATGCTATGTCATACTAACTATCCATACTAATATTATAAATTAAATTGGCCCTTAAATATTTATTTTATTCAGTTTTTTAGTATTTTTTGTTGTAGCGGCAACAGAAATACATCATCTGTGAAAATTTCAACTGTCTAACTATCACGGTTCATGAGATACAGCCTGGTGACAAACGGACGGACAGCGGAGTCTTAGTAATAGGGTCCCGTTTTACCCTTTGGGTACGGAACCCTAAAAACCTTACTCCACTGTAGCAAGGTTCGGTAGGTACGGTTTTCTTACTCAACCCAATAAAATTACTAGTGGATTAACTACGTAACTATAAACTAATTACAATGATAAATAGATTATTGTGTTATCTATTTAAAAAGCAATATAATGTTATCTTTATGACAGATAACTATTTGAAATCATTATTGTTATGTTTACACAGAAGTTTACAACGGATAAGGATAAGAATATTTCAATGCTCATCAATTATAATCAAATTCTACACGCCAAAGTCTTTCCTAACCAAAGCGATCATCGGGCGAACACGCGACATTCGCGTTTATTTTGTTCGGCAAAATCTTTATTAATATTTTTTATTTTATACTATTTAATATAATATTTTTTTTTTTGGTTTCACCTTCATTAGTCACGATCCCGTGGGAATATCGAGATAATAAGTATCCAAATCCGTTCAGCCGTTTTAGCGTGAAAGCGTAACAAACAAACTCACTTTTGCATTCATAATAATAATATTAGGATAGTTACGATTGGTACTTAAATGCCGTTTGCCGCTATCCCACTGCTGGACAAAAGCGTTCCTTTCTTCCTTCCATTCATCCCAATCTGCTGCTATTTGTTGCACTGCACATCCTTATGAAAAAAGTCGAGTTCATCTTTATAATAACAATTTAAAAAAAATACACGTTCAAACACGTTCATTCCACGTTCGTTTCCCGCCAAACCGTAAAGCCGCCACGTTTACCACAGACAATAAAAACAGGCAAACACAATAAAAGAATACAATACGTTGTCTACGCTAATCATAAACCACAGAAAGGTATCACTGTGGTGATGTTATTAAACATAATTATTTCTAACCGTGCGTTTGCACTGGCGAAACATTCACTTAGAAACATGTTGAAATCTCTGTTTTCTATCAATGTATTGGTTCGCGTTTTCATTGTTATGCAACTTGTTGACGCGAAACATGTATGATGTTTCGTATCACTTGACACGTTTACCATTGACGTTCAAGTAATTTGATCAAACAGTCTGGTTCAAACAGTTTGATCAAATAGAAATACGAAAATTCATATTTTTTCATTTTTCCCACACACTTTGAACAGACTGGATCAAATTGGAATAAATATGCCAATTTGATCCGGTCTGTTCTTTAAATTCATTAAATTACTTGAGCGTCTGTGGCCCGCATAACAGACAAGTTGCCAAAAAAGTCTGTATAAATCTGGCAACATGTTGTCCACTATCATGTTTCGATGTTTGGAAAACACTAACTCAAAACTTACTGATTGCGTGCAGTACGAACGCAAATTCAACAAAAAAAGTTATGGAATTTGTTTCATGTGATAAGTTTCGAAACATCTACAAACATGTTCAATGTTTTCTGGTGTAAACGGATATAGATTTAGAGTTCATTTTCTCATGTATTTGATTTCACAGTGTACATACAATACAAAATTACATCTAGGTATTTATTCATAGGTAAAGTTTAGTTTTCTTATAAGGAAAATGTTTATACTGGACTGCCTCGTTGTAGTGGTCGTTACGCTACTGCTGAACATGAAGTCATGGGTTCGATTTTCAGGTCGGGCAAAGTGTTATTGGGTTAAACTATTTTGGGGTCAAGCATTTTGCAAAGAATATAATTTTATTCACATATTTTTTCGTCACTTCTGGCATTGTCGAAAAAGACGCGTTATTTATGTTTGTGTTCCGTTCAACCAAAAAAAGCCAACATTAAATAATGAATTGTAAAATATGTAAAGCATAAAAATAAAAAAAAGTTTCTCGACTCTTACACAATATAAATAATGGATACGTTTTGAATTACGTGCATATTGTATCCATATTGCATTGTTCTCTTTCAAACATACTCGATTTACGCTCGATAGATTTATGCCGAAATATTTGCTCCAATTCAGCAACAAACCTTGAAGACAGATGGCGGTCATTGCCCCTGGCATTTAGGTTAAATGCCAAATCAGTGGCAGAAATTGAAACTTGTACTCAGGCCCTTTTCGGCACAAGGTATCACAAAATAAATGATTTCACATCTTTTCACGTTCGCTAGGTCAAAGTCATGCTTTTTATTAAGTGAATAGAGTATATGAAACGTAACAATAGCCGTTCTGATGTGTAGAATTACAATAGAATGAATTTATTTGAGATTCAATGTCAGTCAACTATTATTATTGCAAACGATTTGATATGCTGCTCTAAAGGTGTTTTGTCACCAAGAGCGTTTGCTTGTAATGTAACGTTACAGATTCGAATTGGAGCATTACGTTACGATGCTGCTTCCCTGACTAACGAGCATTCGCCTGTAATGTAACATTTCACATTAAATATTACAGACATTGCGCACTGTACACTGTACAGATGTAATGTTCCACTCTGAACGTACACTACAGGCGAATGCTCCCGGTGAGGGATAATACTACTAATCCTACTAATATTATAAATGTGAAAGTTTCTGTGTTTGGATGTTTGTTACTCAATCACGGAAAAACGGCTAAATGGATTTGGATAAAATTTGGCAAACAGATAGTTTATAATCTGGATTAACACATAGGATACTTTTTATCCCAATGTTCCCACGGGATCGAGACTTATGCGGGTGAAACCGCGGGGCGCAGCTAGTATAATATATTGTATGAAATGTGAATAGTTATTATGATGTAGTTTGTATACCAACTTATTACTAGGCATTAGTTACTGGCCACAAAAAAAAGAAAGACAAAATATGGAAGCATTTTAGGGGTATGAGGAACAGGGTGTAAAGTTCACTCATACTCCATAGAAAAGGGAGGATCCTCCGACCAGAGGGGTGTTGTGTCTGGCGGGCAACTGCCCAACGATTGATGTTGGGTTCTCGTATATATGTCCACTGCACGGTAAACTTTAATTGCGCGATGCAGGATTTATGTGACGTCTGTCTGACGTCAGGTCTTTGATGCATAGTTCGCATGTGGCGATGTAGATACCGCCACAGCATAATGCTGAATATAGAGTATAGGTATTAACACTATAACTAAGATGTTAACAAACTGCTTCATCGTAATTTAGTAATTCAAATTAAGAATTCAAATATAAAATAAATCTGCAAGGTGGCTGACCTATCTACGTTTTGCGCCGGATTACAATACATCTTATTTGCGGTCCTTGCACATTGCGTAGGCGCCATTCAACTCTAAAGAGGATACGTGTATTAACTATAATAGCTGCTCATATTGTATTGCATTTGAGTATTGAATGGGTACCTGACCCTTTGGGCTGTGACCTCAACAATTGGTACATTTACCTTGTGTACTTTCCACCGTGAGATGATTTCAAACAACCAATGAACTCAGACTATCAGTCCACTGCTGGACATAGGTTCTTTCCAAGGTGCGCCACGACATCTTGTCCTCCGCTTTTTGCATCCAGTCTGTCCCAGCCACCGGTTCAGGTCATCCGTCCATCTAGCTGGGGGGCGTCCCACACTACGCTTGCCGATACGCGGTCTCCACTCCAGGACTCGTCTGCTCCACTAGCCATCGGCCCTTCGTCATACATGGCTGGCCCACTGCCACTTCAGCCTGCTTACTCTGCAGGCTATGGCGGTAACTCCGGTTCTAGGAGTTGATTTGATTGGAGAAGTAAAAATGGCTAAGGATTATAACAATTGCACGAATAGAGAGCTCCATAATCAATCAGCCTATATAAGGTGTTATTGATATAACTTTGTACCTACTCATCACATTGAAAAACTTTTACTATGGGATGAAAGCGCAAAAAACGGCTAGTAAATTTTATCGAATTATGCGAGCAAATGTATGGAGCAACTGTTTTTTTTGTGATTTCTAGGTGTTCATGATGATGAGTAGGTACTATGATCCCCCCTTAAGAGATTTTTAGTTATTTCAATAGCCTCAGGGTAAAAAGCAGTGGGCCATAATCCACAACGAGTGCCCATTGTGCAAATCTCCCAATATCACTTTAAAGTTGGGTTTCCGGGTGCCAAATCCGTGCCTGTCAGGGTTGCGGGAAAGTCCAGAAGGGATACCGGGGCCCTTGGCTACAGGCAACTGAAGGAACACGGGTGGATTTTAGTCTGTAAAAGTCTGACACGCCCTCCCGCTCCGCCTAGAGCGGGAGAAGTTATTTGATGATGTCCCAACATCAAAAAAAAGCGGTCACTTGAGTGAGGTTTGCTGTGACCTGAATAATATAGATTGATCGATTTGCGATAAACTTCCACACGGTTTCCATGATCAATGATGGAATGAAGACCATTCTTGAGACAACGATACCTTTTCGTAAGAACACTGTAAATGGTTGCTTCCGGGTGTCCTAAGCCTACTGTTCTTAGGCTTTTCCTCATTCTTCTTGCGTAATTTATTAATTATTAACTTAATTATAATCGTCTCTTCGTGACAGTTTTCTGTGCAAAACTGTCTATTTCACAATTTTATTCTTCCGATTGCAATCTCAATTGATTTGGCCTAGAGTTTTATTGTTTTCGTCTCCCAATCGATGGTCATGTAAAGTAGGCATGGCGTACTAAAGTCGAAAAAAATACCTTTGAAACTCTATATCAGGGAAAGTAAATAGTGCATCTTCGTAGAGATTCTTTAGTTTTAAGCTATACAAATAATAAGCCACCATATAAATAATATTTTAAGTTGCGATGATAATTATCTATTACTAATGCTTAGTAATAAATAATTATCCTAAAAAAAACCGGCCAAGTGCGAGTCAGACTCCGCACGAAGGGTTCCGTACCATTATCTATAAAAACGGCAAAAAAATCTCGTTTACTGTATGGGAGCCCCCTTAAATATTTATTTTATTCTGTATTTTTGGTACTTTTTGTTATAGCGACAACATAAATAGGTACATCATCTGTGAAAATTTCAATTGTCTAACTACCACGGTTCATGAGATACAGCCTGGTGACAGACGGACAGACAGACAGACAGCGGAGCCTTAGTTTTACCCTTTAGGTACAGAACCCTAAAAAACACTTTTTAAACTCTTTATCACAGAAAGTAAAAAGTTTTAGGCTATACAAATAATAAGCCACTAAATAAATAATATTTTAACTTGCAATTAGTTTATGCTTAGTAATAAATCATAATCCTAAAAATAACACGGTAATTACATATAACATACATACAAAAACTCACGACTTCGTCCCATAGGGGTAGGCAGAACGCCATCTGCTACGATCCTTACATGCTCCTTTTACTTCGTTTACGTTCATACACGGTAAGTATTTAAGAAACAAAATCGTAAGTATATTGTTTATACATTACCAATCATCTTTAGCCATTTCTCTATTGATAATACTGTGCCTTTCCTACAGTTAAAGATCAATTGGTTTATTTACTTTTATGTTAACAGTAATTAAAATCATACGTTTTTAACCAAATGCCACTTACAAATCAACAGAATGGTATTATCAGAAGTATTATTCTTTTTTACCCCCGACGGAAAGAGATATTATAAATTTAACGTGTGTATCTGTGTATCTCTAATGAAAACGCCAACATACACTAGGAATAATGAATGTATGTTATTGCAGAAAGGATAGCTGCCCAGTGGCGTTCCTTCCATAGAAGCCCAAAAGCCCGGCTTGCCTTCAAAATTAAGCCTATCAATAAAATAAAAAAATAACACTATATAATAATGGTGTTACCATGAACAACATAGAAAATCCGTCACTTGGCTTTTTTTTTAAATCGTAGAAAACCTGTCTGTTTGCCCTGATTTTGACCCCTAGGCACGCCACTGTAGCTGCCGTTAATTTCCTATTTTCACTAACCGTCCCCCGACGCGACGACGCTTGTATCAAAATATTACCTACAACTTTTATATTAAACTTAAAGGGCTAATACATTTTTTATTTTTTTACTTTTTAAATGCTTTGTTTTTATCGGGTGTTTTTTTAAAATTTAACTTTTAGTTACACTGGAACTAAATCTAAGGCCAATACTACTAAAGAACAACCAGGAGAATCGGACACTAAGATATAAATAAATGTTTACGAAGACCTGGGGGCTTAAAACAGTCACTTTGGCAGAATCATAACAGGAAAATATTATGAATCATCGTAAAATGTCACAAACTGACAATTCATATTATGATCTGCGTGCGATTCATATTACGAAATAATTCATCTGTTTGACAGTTTTCTATGAAGATTCGTAAAATGGACACTTAATATGAATTGCTTTTGTGTCAAATTAGAGGAATTGCTAATGACAGCTGGAAATTCAGGAAATGAAATGCTTTTAGAGGAATTGCTAATGTGACCGTTTTAGGCCCACAGAACCAGCAGAAACCACATTGGCTCTATCAACGAGATAAACTGAAAAAATACGCGAGATAAGAAATGCGTCAGAATTGCTTACGAAGTGTAGATCCACGGGATTCAAGCGTGGTGTCGTTATACGGGATGGTTTATTATTCACATGAAAATATCGACAGCAATGAAGAAATTAACTATGACAAATCATGCGCAAGAAAAAAGTGTAATAATCAATCAAATCGCAGAATCAGTACGTATAATACAAAATCAGCATGTAATTGCTCCACTAAAGGGCATAATGATTTCCTAATACGACAAAGAATTGAATATTATTAATTTATTGAATACTTCAAGCACAGAAATGTACAGAGGCGGAATAAATGCCACAAGAGTGTTCTACCAGTCAACCTTTGGGAGATACAGAGACAAACAGTAATAGGTGCAATTACGAAAAATTGAGGAATATTATTAAATAAGGAAAGAAAGAAACACACATATACACACATAGAGAAAGATACACATAAAGGTATTACTAACTATACATATCAATCTATACACTTGCTCATTGCGTGCTGGTTAGCTTACTTTGGTTTTTTCCTCGTGAACAACAACAACGTGGTGCATAAGAAGTCCTATTATCTACTAAATTTCATAAACCCCTTAACCACATGATCACCAATAACGACCGCAATCGAGTGGTAGATGTACGAAAGCCACTGTGAGTCCCAATCTACTTCCACTGGTCTTAACAGCCCACAAAAACCATCTTCCCGTCAAGCATGACCTGGGAGATGAAGATGATGATAACGAACCTACCTAACAACGAACCTACCTAATAAAGAACGAATACAATAACACGAAACGAAACGAACGAACACAATAACACGAAACGAAACGAACGAACACAATAACGAACTTACCTAATAAATAACGAACACAATAACTCTAAACGAAACGAACGAAAACAATAATGAACCTACCTATTGTTAACATCTTCAAAATTCTGTACACTTAGTTCGAAATAAACAATTTGAAGACGAGAATGATGAAGATTAAAATGATGGCGATGAAAATTTATATAATGTTGGAGTATCCTCAAACGGCAGTTTTGGATGGTCAGAGATAACGATGGACAAGTGGAAGCAGTTTAGTTAGTTTAATAGACTAAAGACCAGCGACACACTCTGTTATCAATAAAGCAAATAATTGAGATTGCATAGGACCCGAATTCAACACTAATCATATTAATCCGTAGGCAGAAGACGAATAGTAATGAATCTTTTACAACTCTCAGCTTCAGTTACAGTCGTATCTTATGGTATCATGGTCAATAAGGCCGACATTCCTATCAAACTAACAAACATAACAGACTGTATGTAGTACAAATTAACTATAAAGTGTCTCAGAACAGATTACCGTGACAGTTGCGTGCGAACTGTCCCAGGTCCCGACCACGCTTGGCCACATCATGTTGCCTACTGTTCTCGCGGTTTACCTCGTTGGAGTTACCTGTTTAAGTAAGTTTTTTTTTTTTCTATTGTATACCTATAACCCTTTACCTCAAGTATCTTAGAAAGTACTTTATGTACTGTCTTGGGGCACGGCCCGTGATCGCATCGAGGTCACTCGTTACGAGTAGGAAAGGCCCGTCCACAAATACAAATATATGAGGCCAGTTTACAGATCTAGTTTAAGAGTAGTAGTATTCTTCCGAGGATTATAAAGGTTTACAAACAGGCGCGATATCGCGCCAGTTTGCACGAGCCTTAATGGTACTCCCCCACCTGAGGAATCTCGAAATCCAACGGTAAACATGTTTTTACAAAAATGATCATCGAAGACCAACTAATATTTCGTGAATCATAAATATCTCTGAGTGCTTTAATTGATACAACGGCAAAATATTTTCATTCATGTATAGCTATAATTTACTATCTATTATAATTATATTCTACATTTTTTATTATCATACTCAATATCCTAACTTCCTAATTAATATTATCAATGCGAAAGTGAGTTTGTTCGTTTGTTACGCTTTCACGCTAAAACGGCTGAACGGATTTAGATGAAATTTGGCACATGGGTAGACCACGACCTGGAATAGGATAAAGGATAACTTTTATCCCGATGTTCCCACGGGATCGAGACTTACGCGGGTGAAACCGCAGGGCGCAGCTAACAATAATATAAAACTCAAAAGTATGGCCAAATTTCAGCTGTAAAGATGTGTAACAAACCGTCATGATTATATATATGACATTTTTGAACATGGGGCTCTCCAGCCGCCTCTTTTGGATGTGGTGACAAAATAATACTGGTCAAGTAGTCAGTCTGCACTGCGTTACCAGGGTTGAATGTGTGTCGCCTCTTACATTTCAACCAAAAAAGGTTGTCAATTGCTTAATTGGGCTGTGATGGATGCCTTAATAAATTAAGGAGAGGCAGGGTATAAAACTATTAAACTAAGCAACTACAGGCTAAGGGTACGAACGTCGGCTCAGGCCGTGGGCGAGTAGGGACTGGTCATCTCTTAGCTGCCATGGCTTATTTTAATTTAATTTATTTTTGAATTGCTTTGTTTTGGAGCTCGGGGCTAAGTAATAACAGCCGCTCGGGTCGATCCATTAGTTGGCCTCCTCCATCCTCTTGCCGGGGTGTGGAGTTTCTTGCCCGTTCTTCTCGATAGATACCTAACCTATGCTTTGGAATCCAAAATCCCACGAAAATCACCAAAATCATCACGAATGAATAATCGTAGGCACACAAAAAGCATGCCTTGTTCATCCTCTCTAAATAATCTCTGTATCACTTACGTCACAAGGGGGTGTGGCCTCATATCTCCGGAAACCACACGGCGAAACGTCGTGACTTTTTATTACAAACAATAATTTTATCTAAGTACCACTTATCGCTTTGATTTTCGGCCGCAAAATAAGTTTTATTTATCTATCGGATTAAAGTTCATTCTAAAGGGGATGATATTACTGGTATGTGTAACGTGACCTTATTATCAATAACGGGAAGATAGATCTATCGCTGAATCGACAAAAAATAATATTTGAGTGCCATTCAACTTTCAGTTTTAGCTAGACTGTGATAGAGTCTACTTTTGAATTGGACGATATTGTCATCCAGTCTAGTCATGATTTTCATTACAGCGAAATAACGAATTTGAGTTTTTTCGTTTTGTATAGGTTCGACACGATACACAGGATGACACAATAATATAAATATGGACAGTTATGGAAACTTTTTTAACCACGGATATTTTTTAACCACGTTCCATTTTTAAAAAGATCGCGGCAATCGCTCTTCTCGATAGTACCTACGAGAGCCCACGAACAAAAAAAGTTTGGCGTATGGAGTAGATAGGCAGGGTAGGCATAATTAAAAAACCATGTAATAGAGCATTATTTTTTTTCCATATTCCAGTAATAAAGTACTACCCGAAACCGAACTAGTAAGGTTAGTTTTAATAATTTTAATCGCAAAAAAGGTTAGGTTAGGTTAGGTTAAAACTGTGACCCCCTACGCCAAAACGCCAAAAACGACTAGAATCTGCAGAAAAACATATTTTAGTTACTGTTAGTTAGTTGGGGTTCTGAATACTGGAAGGGTTTCTATAAACCCCGCGCCGCCGGTGTCCATTATGGCGGTGACTTTACTGCCGGCAGCCGAGATTAAAAACATCGGCTGCCGGCAGTAATGTCACTGCCGGTTCCCAATGGCGTTATTTTTGGGTGCCAGCGCCGGCAGCGGAGGCACTCCCAAAAATAACCTACCTATCGATCTCATAGCAACCTAGTTGATTTTTTTTAAATCTTTTTTATTGTTACCGGGTTTACTAAAAACCTCTTTTCAGAAATTTTAAATGTCACCTATAATTCCAAAAACGATATTTTTTTTTTACATGACATTCCTTTTTCATCATGTCCAACAGTTTTAGACAGAATTCTATGTAAAATCGGATGGAAATCGGTAAAATTCCCCAACGAAACCAAAGTAAAACGATACGGCAAAAATTTTGGTCATGGGCTCTCGTATTCGGTTATTGAACCCAGAAAAAATTACATCAAATCTTTAAATCTTTTTTTCTTTGTTTTATCGTGTTAAAATATCGATACACATAAAGTCTGCGGAGTTTTGGTAACTAATTAAATTTGACCCTGTATTTAAAAGGCTTGATGGGATTTCCCATCGGCAAAAATTACGAACTTTCATGCAAACTTTCAAAAATCCTTCCTTAGTGCTCAGTTTCGTTAACAGGAAGAATTTTACACCCTGTATAACGAAACTAAGCACGAAACTGAGCCCTTAAGATGTCATTGTACTCATCGTTACGAACAGCTTTCACTATGGGACCAACCCTTTTATTTTTTTTGAGTGTGGGACATCATCAAATGACTTCTCCCGCTCTGGGGGAGCGGAAGCGCGTGTCAGACTTTTACTGACTAAAACCCACCCGTGTTCCTTGAGTTGCCTGTTGCCAAGGTCCCGGTATCCCTTTCGGACTTTCCCGCAACCCTGGATGGGACCGACCCTGAAATCACGAAAATAGGGAACAGCCGATTCTTTCTGTATAACTACACTCTTGGAAAACGTTGTGTTGCCATCTGACATTATGCTGAGCTGAGGCCTTTTTGGCATTGTAATGATTGTTTTTTTTTTTTTTTTCTGTAGCAATGTCAATAAACGCATTTTTCTTTCTTTCTTTCTTTTCTCTTGTGCAAAATTTCACGCTTCTAGACCTAGCGCGCAGCAGACTGCGTTGTCTATCAATGAACGAATTTAAGATTTTTGATGTCAAACATATCTTTCCTCTCGCTTTCCGGCAATCAGTGGGAGTGACTTTGTGAAAAGGGACGGAAGTGTGTAACAGGAAGCCGGGGAAACGCGCGCTATTTGATTTGACCAATGAGCACGCGCCTTACTAGAGTTGACCATCCGATGGTACAAGCCCATTTTCCGAGAGGTTGGTATTTTCAGCCAAGATGTCAAATGTTACACATCTTATCTAGGGGTAGTTTAAAAAAAAAATAAGTAGATGGTGTAATTTATATACAGGGTGTAAGGGACAGCCCTCCGAAGACTGATAAGATGAATTCAGCATATCACACTAAGACAACAGGTACTTGAAATTATTTCAGGTACGTTATGTGAATCCAATAAACCTTATTTGTTTTATTACCTCACGCGAAATGTATCGACAACACACGTAGCCGCCCTCCCCATGGAGCATGATACATGCCCCCCCCCATGTATCATGCTCCATGGGGGGGGCGCTCGCGCCACGTGATTTATCAATGTAAATTCTGTGCCTCCCGCGTCGTTCGCTTTAGTATTTCAACAACCATTGCTGATTTTTTTATTGTAGTTGTTTATTACAGATAATGTAATTTTACATTTTAATAAAAGAAAGGTAACTAGAAAAACGATGTAAAAAAGATAAAATTTTCCTGAGAAAATTTCCGGTGGAATACGATTCAAAATAAGGAGCTGAATGCCTCCTGTTAATTTGCGGAGGGCTGTCCCTTACACCCTGTATATGATGGAGTAAGAACAACAACAACTGCCTAGTCTAGCAGTTATCCTATTTTCCGGATTGGTCATCAAGGTTTATAGTTATTGACAAATTAGAGGTCACTGCCGTCAATACCCTTGATGTAAAATTTGCGTCACCTTTGGAAGTCTCACGGAAAGGGATATCCTAATGCATTGTTGCTGTGATGGCCAGAAGATTTATACTATTAATTAATTTATTTGTATTATTTATAGGGAAGAGTCGTCAAATAGACAGTCCAGGGGGCCTAAACCGGCCACATTAGCAATTCCTGTAAAAGCAGTTCATTCACTGAATCCCAGCTGTCATTAGCAATTCCTGTAATATGACATAAAAGCAATTCATCATTTGTGAACCATTTTACGAATCTCCATAGAAAACTGTCAAACAGATGAATAACTTCGTAATATGAATTACACGCAGATCATATCATGAATTGTCAATTGGTGACATTTTACGAGGATTCATAATATTTTCATATTATGATTCTGCTAAAGTGACCGTTTTAAGCCTCCTGGCCCTAATACCATAAAACTTTACAAGTTTACAAAACAAAATTGCACAAAAAAAAAAACAAATAATAACACAAAAAAAAACTAAAAATTACAAAAAAAAAAATATGTATGAGTTACAATTTACCATCTGCCAGTCACTACAATTTACATATTTGTTAGGATTTTCCTTTACAATTATGTTGGCTTAGAGTTTAGTGGTATAGAGCCCCATTTAAAAATCGAATTAAGTAATTTACAAGAGTGGAACATACATAAGGCTATCATTTATTAACCTAGCTTTTATAATTCATATTATTATCTGTCGAAAGAGACTGGATCCTGCGACATAGGGTGTCCTACTACGGATAGACAATTAACGATTATGAATTAATAAAACTTTTTATTTATTTTATTTCATATTATTATTATTTGTATTCTGCTTAAATATTTTAAGTAATATTAAAAAGGAACTCCAAACAAGAAGTAGTTTTAGTGAGGCCTTGTGTCACTTATGGGACAAAAATGAATAGATGGCAACATGATTAGACTCGCGACAATCTAAGAAGTTCGTTTTGACAGCTATAAAAATGCTTTGTGTAGCGATGAAAAATGAAAAAAATATTGGTTTCTTATAAACTGATTCGCGAAACATATAGATTGAACATACTTAGAGATTTTGTAATCGACGACTTATCTACATTGCTTAAAACTGATTCTTAAGGCTTAACGTTTTATTACATGTACTAGAACGAAACGTCAAAACGAACTTCTTAGATTGTCGCAAGTGTAGGGTGACTATTTTGCTAAAAAATTACTTTTAATTGAGCCGCAGGCCACTAATTTTGTTCGGGCTTCCTCTTTGCCGCTGTGCTCGGGAAAAAACCATAAATAAATTTGTATTCACACATTGCTGGACTTGATTTGTGTGGCAGTGTGTTGTTAAATTGCCGGCTCTTAAGTGGCATACAATACATGAATGAGTCGAAGGTCAACTTGATATTTTTCTGTTATAAATACGGTACATTGCAGTGCCTTTGTAGAGCCTTTTTTGTACATTTTATAATTTAAAAATCAGATATTGAAATTCATATTGATATTTATATTTGGGGCTGGATTTGTTCCCGGTTAATGGAAATAGGCTCGCTTCCTATTAAATGGGCGAAATTTGGTTGTACTTCACACAACTGTCTGACCCTTCGGGAAGATCATACGTGATGTTATGTTTTGTTTTTTTTTTTCCATATTTCCACACCAATATATTTTAAATCGTTACAATTATTCTAATATTGATATTAAATAATTCCATAATATGTATAATAATATAACAAAATTAAAAAAAAGGGGAAGAGCTCATTGGGCATCAAAAAATTCGTCCGCATCGCTGTCAATGGGTAAAGTACCCAAAAGGCTGGCAGCATTGCCACGTTGAATGGCAATGCTGATTCTTTGGGTTAAAAATAGGCCAGCCCTCTGGTCACGCGAAGAGTCGACCAATCGCTTAGCGACGTCCCGAAATACTCGATGTTGTTGTTTAAACATATTTAAATTAACAGTGGTTATTTTTTGTTCAAAACTTTGGCTGATCTCAGATGAGTTTTTGAGTTCCTTTACTTGGATGTCTCTAAATGTGTAGTTTTGGTTTTTTAAACAGCTTGAACAGCTTCTGTTTAACCTAAGTACCACTAACCTACTAATAGACACCTATTTGTCGTCACTACACAATGGGTTCACTCGCTCACGGTATTTATAAAATACTAGCTTATGCCTGCGACTTCATCAGCTTGACAAATTATATACTAAAACCTTCCCCGAGAACCACTCTATCCATTGGTGAAAACAGCATGAAAATCAGTGCAGTAGTTTTTGAGTTTATCGCGAACAGACAGACATACAGACGCGGCGGAAGGACTTTGTTTTATATTATGAAGTGATTAATCACATAAATTGACACATGTCTATTGGTGTTTCTGAATGCCGAGATAAGAATAAAATCGTTAGTTATTCGATTAAAATCCATTTTTAATGCAGACATTAGTCTAACCTTCAATCAACACGAAATTATCATAAAAATAGATAGCTAAGCTCTGTTTTGCAATACTACATAGTACCTACATATTCATATCAATCAAGTTTTATCAAAATACTTTTATGGCATATTTATAATTTGATGCAACCTCTATCGGCGTCTTTGAAAATGTTTAGATCTTGCACAATTTTAATAACATGATAACATCTTCAAAACTAGTTTTAGATACCTATTATCAAACGAAAGGATTTATTAATAAAACGTGCTTAAACATTTAAAGATCGTAAAATGTAAACATAAAAAAAAAAAACGCTTGCATACTTCAATCGGAATTTCGCTCGTACTAAGTACAGCCACACGGGTCAATCGATCAGATACGCTACGCTTGCCACGGCCAGTCCGTGGATGGGTGACCTCATCTTAACATACGGAGATCCCTCCGTGCCTTGGAAAGTACGTCAAGCCAAGCCGTTGGTCCCGTACGTAGTATCTCTAAGTAGTCTGTGTGTCCAAAGGTTGTCTGTAAAAGATCGCTTTTAGCGATAAGACCGCCCATTGTGTCACCCTTTTTTTTTTTCTTTTCTCATCATTCATTAATTTGAAATAAAGATTATTGTTTTACAAAATGTGTATTTAATAAATTGGCGACGAGGATGTCGACTAATGATATGAAAAAAACTGAAGAAAACCCGCGCCTCATTGCGTGGTATGATTACAAAACTAGAAAATTACATGAACAGTCGAGAAACGCTACCACACGAAGAAACCGAGTCAAGACTTCAATCGCTCCAAGAAACGTTACAGAAATTACAAGAAATACAGCATAACATAGAATTAGAAACTCCAGACGAACAACTAGACCAAGAGATAGAAACCAGGTACGATTTCGAAGAGAAATGTATTATCCTAAAGACAAAACTTCTAATATATCAAAATAGAGACAATCGACGCGTTCTACCGCTACAAACATCAATATCACAGCTAAGTACAAATATACACCAAGAACGAGGCCCAAAAATTAATTACCAGCCCTTTCAAGAAAAAGAAACCTTTGCAAACTTTACTAAAAGACTAACTGTATTTTTCTTACTTAACAAGATCGAAGACGCTAAAATGAAAGTTTACACCTTACTTGCTGCTCTATCACCGGAATTACATGAACAATTACACGATTTATGCTCCCCGGATGATCCAATTGACATGAATTTTAAGGAGCTCACACAGATACTAGACGAATACGTTGACCCTAAACCTAGCATATGGGCTTTACAACACAAATTTATTACGCGCACACAACGTGAAGATGAAACAGTGGCAACATATGCCTCAGAATTTAAAAAAAAATCCTTGAACTGTGAATTTAAATGTCAAAATTGTCAAAAACCTACATTAGAAAGCTTTCTAGCCCTACAGTTTATTCGGGGACTAAACAAAAATTCTTCAAGAAAGGGAGACACCACCTTTTACGAAACTGGGAGGTATGCACAAGCATTCGGACACAGTAAACAGAATTACGAGCTCGATAAAAAGACCTAAGTATCCACGACCCTCACACTCATCACCGAGCAGACAGTTAACTTCTCCATCGTCTTCATCTCCGATAACAATAAGAGATTTAAGGGGAAAATGCTTTCGATGCGGCAAAGACGACCATCGAGCTAATGAGTGTGGCGCCATCAAATCAAAATGTTCTGCCTGAAATGCAAGAAGACTGGACATCTAGCACAAGTCTGCTTACAGCGGAACCCAAATACCAATCAACTAGACGACAATACAAGTAACACGAGTAACGAAACCATGGGAGATATCAACCTTATTAAAAGTGAGATATCTGAAAAATATATGATCACAGTAAAAATCGAGAATAAACAGGTTGGCATGGAATTCGACACAGGAGCGACCTTGTCCTCAATGTCACTCAAACAATACAAAAGCCTAAAATTAACAAACAAAATTTTCAAAACAGAAATGAAATTGAGAACATACACTGGAGAAATTATCAAGCCTGCAGGAATGACATACGTAAAAGGGACTTATAAAGACCAGACCTTCAACGGGAAATTATACATAATCAATCAAAACGTTGACCCAATATTTGGAAGAAGCTGGATGAAAGAACTGAATGTGAAAATTGCAGACATAAGGGTTTTACAAACTTCTGAACGATCCGACAAACTTGATAAATTATTAGAAGAATTTGCAACAACTGTTTTTAAATCAGACTTGGGAAAAAAACTTCACTCACTTAAATCTTAAGGAAAATACACGACCGATTTTTATAAAACCGCGACGAAGGAGGGAACCGTACGCGTTAAAGGAAAAAGTTGGTAAAGAAATTGAACGACTATGTGCAGACTACAAGGTCACCCTTAACAAAGCCATCAGAGACTAACATTACCTAATTCCTATAATACAGGATATATTTGCAGAAATGAACGGAGGCAAATACTTCTGCACCTTAGACATTACGCAAGCCTATCTAAATTTGGTTATGGACGAAGAAAGCGCCCTCTTACAAACATTAAGTACGCACAAAGGTACTTACAAAGTCAATCGCTTAATGTTTGGAGTCAAAGTAGCACCAAGCCTTTGGCAGAAATTCATGGACCAATTACTTCAGGGACTAGACGGAGTAAAATGTTTCTTTGACGACATTATAATTCAAGGAGCATCAGAGGACCAACTCTTAACACGTCTAAAAGGAGTCTTGCAAAAACTTAAAGAGAGTAACCTCCACGTTAACAGAGAAAAATGTCATTTTTTTAAACGCAACATTAACTACCTCGGACATACAATCGATAAAGATGGTTTACATAAAAACAAAGACAAAGTAAAAGCCATCGTGAACACTGAAAGACCAACTAATACAAACGAACTACGAACCTTCCTTGGTATGGCCAGTTGGCCATACCAAGGAAGGTTCATAGTTCGTTTATATCAAACTTCGACTATAACAAATTTATACCGAACCTTGCCTCTTTAACAAACTCACTAAATGAGTTACTAAGGAAAGAGAAAGGTTTTCACTGGACCTCTTAATGCGAAGACAGTTTTAATAACATTAAGAAGGAGATTTTGAGCGAAAGAGTTCTTAATCACTTCGACCCAGGAAAACCACTGATACTAGCTACTGACGCTTTACCAAGAGGCTTAGGAGCTGTTCTCTCTCACAAATGCCTGATGGCTCTGATAAACCAACCTCATTCGCCTCTAGATCACTTTCATTTAGTGAAAGGAAATATAGTCAAATTGACAAAGAAGCTACGGCAATCTACTGGGGCATAAAAAAATTCTTTCACTATTGTTACGGCAGAAAATTCACGTTAGTGACTGACCATAAGCCCCTTACCTCAAATTTTCATCCCCACCAGACATTACCAGCATTGAGCAAAATGCGATTATTTCATTACGCACATTTCTTATCGGGATTAAACTACGATGTGGAATACAGACCTTCAACGAAACATTCAAACGCTGATTACCTATCAAGATTCCCAGTAGAAATAGCAAAAGAAACCTCCATAGACCAACATTGTTCATACCAACTACAGCAGATTAACGTCCTAGAAATTCGACCAGAAGTTATAGCTAATGAAACGAGAAAAGATAATGAACTTAAAACATTACTGGAAGCACTACAAGCAGGTACTCATTACGACAATATGGCTACGGTGATAATGAATTAACACTTCAAGACAACTGCATATTGAAAGGAACTCGAGTGGTAATACCCAAAAGTTTACACATACGTGCACTTGATGAACTACACATCGGACACATTGGTATACTTAAAATGAAATTACTAGCTCGCAGCTACATATACTGGAAAAATATAGATAGAGATATCGAGAACAAAGTAAAATCCTGTAGAGCATGCCGATTAGAACAAAATGAGTCACCAAAAGCACCTCCACACCATTGGGAACAACATACAGGGCCGTGGCAACGTCTTCACATAGATTTTGCAGGACCTATTTTAGGACATCAACTCCTAATAGTCGTGGATGCCTTTTCAAAGTGGATGGAAGTCTTCCCAACAAAGACCACAACAAGTGCTTGGTGCGTTGTTAAGTTGAAGGAACTATTCTGCACATTCGGCACACCATACACACTTGTCTCGGACAACGCACGGCAGTTTGTGTCTCAAGAATTCAAGAACCACCTTTCCAGCTGCGGTGTAACACACTTGACGTCAGCCCCGTACCACCCAGCCACTAACGGACAGGCTGAACGTTACGTGCAAACAATTAAGAAAGCACTACGCGCAATGGAGGAGAGGGGCGATCTTACGGATAAGCTCCTTGTCCTCAAGTCCCGGCTCAGACGCACACCAACCCTGAACGGACAAACCCCCTATGAGTTGATGTTCAGTCGGGATGTGAGAACAAAGTTACACGTAATGTTTAGAAACTCATCTGCCCCGAAGGCGTTCAACCCAAACAACAGACCACCTCCCACCAGGGCTTACTCCGCAGGTGATCGAGTCCAGGCTAGAGCTTACTCAGACCAGAGACGTAGATGGGAGTTCGGCACGATATTGCGTCGCCTAGGCAGGCTTCATTATGAAGTGCAGACTGACGGTAGCGTCGGGTGGCGTAGACACCTGGACAACTGCTTCCAGCCCCGGGGGTAGGACAACCAGGAATACCAGCCGAGGACTGCTATATACTGGCCACCAAGTGGCGACGTCTGTCGCGTTGACGGATGACGTCTCCATCATTCATTAATTTAAAATAAATATTATTGTTTTACAAAATGTGTATTTAATGGTGTACATAATAAAGAGTATTCTATTCTATTCTGTGGTCCCGGCCGTCATTCTTGGATCTCTGACTGTCGTTACAGGTCGTCAGAAGCCCGCAAGACTGACAACCAGTCTTGCGGGTGTGCACTTTATTTAACAAAATGTGTCATCATATTTCTTTAACATTGCCCTATTTATTATTCAATGTCATTCACATCACAGTCACACACAATCCTTAAAATGACATATTTTAACACAGATTTGTTAAAAAAATATTTGCTCTAACTTTATCATTTTTGAACAAATATATTTATCATATTTACAAATGAATGCAAAAGAACTATATTTTAATCTTACTATGACATTGTAAACATTTTGGAAACATGACAGTTATAGAAAAATATTTGAATGAAAGATAGTAAGCACCATGATAAGTAGCTGTCACACCTTTTTTTTGAAGGCTGTACGTGTTTTAATATCATAACCTAATTAATTAAGGAGCTCGTGGCTAAGTTATAACAGCCGCACGGGTCGATTGATCAGGTTAAAAGCTACGTTTACCGGGGTTTGTCCGTAAATGGGTGACCATATTTACTTTTTTTCAATACCTACATTCCCGCTTCCGTTTCGTGAATTCTTATCGGAGGATTGTTATTTTTTTGAGACATCGCAATATCCATGGTGTCAAAATAATTCTTAACACTTATTTTTCTTATTTTACTTCAAGTTATTCAAATACCAGAGTCAAATAGGAGAGCAGTGGTGGACCAGTGGTAACGGCCACGACTTACGAATTGTAGGTCGTAGGTTCGAACCCTGACGGCGCTTTACTTTGTGTGAATTATTTCATCGCCCCTGCTCTCAAAACGGTGAAGGAAAACATCTTGAGGAAACCGTTCCTAACGATCCATTGTTCCATGTTCCATGTTCCTAACGTTCCTAACGGTGCATGTCCTAGAACCAAAAATTCGAAGACATGTGACATCTACCAACCCGCACTGGGCCCGCGTGGTGGAGTACAGCCCACTCCCTCTGACAGAGAGGAGGCCTGTGTCCCAGCAGTGGGAACATTATAGGATGATTATGTTATGTATTCAAATACCACATTTGAGCCTTGAAAATGTACACCTTCTAACGACATTTCCTCTTGTTACAATACATGTACAAGTGCACCAGTCCATACATATGATAATAAAATAATTATCTTACTTGCATTATAAAGGATAACATGAATGTAAGCGGAAAACCTTAAAAAAACTTCAACTTTGAGAGGCCACAATGTTTTTGTTTGAAGTTATCCTTATTTTAATGTTTAAGATAACACTTCAAGATGTTATTTTTAATGAGAAAGGAACGCGAACATACCTTCATTAAAACTTCGTCACGGTCACAGATGAATACAGATGTTCACTCCGCATTTTAGGTATGAAGCTACAAGTAGGTACGCGGCGGGCTCGACTTGTCGAACTCAGTGGGCGTAACGTAGTCAGAAGACATAATAAGAGTTATGCGACAGAAAGAGAGGCAACTAAAGTGAATACAGGGTGTAAAGGACAGCCCTCCGCAAATTAACAGGAGGCGTTCAGCTCCTTATTTTGAATCGTATTCCACGGGATCCCAGTTTTTTTTTTTTTTTAATCGTTTTTTCAGTTACCAACTAGGTATTCCTTTATTTCAATGTACTATGGCGAACGACGCGTGAAGCCCAGAATTTACAACATTGATAAACCACGCGGCGCGTGCGCGCCCCCCCCGCCACGAGCAGTGCGGCTACGTGTGTTGTGCCACGGTAACGATACATTGCGGGTGAGGTAATAAAACAAATCAGGTTTATTGGATTCCCATAACCTGAAATAATTTCAAGTACCAGTCGTCTTACATATACTATATTCTATATTCATCCTTTCAGTTTGCGGAGGGCCCTTACACCCTTTATAACTGTGGGTTATTAGCGCTGTGCGACCTGAATTGCGCTTTATTGTGTGGTTGCAAAAGTCGCTTTTTATATCAATGATTTTGCGGAGTGAACCATCGGTATTCATCTGTGTCACGGTTGAGATTTAAGCGAATCAATTTTAATGGCTAAATCTGCTGCTGTTCGTTACATTTTGTCGACCTATGCGAATTTAATGTATTTATGGAAAAGGAGTTTTTTGATGTGTAACATCTTTTTTGTCGCTTTCCTGCAATCTGTGGGAGTGATTTCGTGAAAAGGGACGGAAGTGTGTAAGAGGAAGCCGGGGACCCGCGCGATAATTGATTTGACCAATGAGCGCGTGTGGTGAAAGAGTGGTATTACTTACTTTAGAAAATAACCCTTCCTTGGCAGATCGGGTAAAAATAAAACATCATATTTTATATAATGGCTTCTATTTACACAATAGATACTTATAGAGCAGGTACATATTTCATTAAAACTTATTACATTTCATTGCAATATTTCATTATTGATACTGATTTACCGACCACAAAACATCTGTGTTTAAAATAACTTTTAATAATAAAAATACGTTATGGCAAGGAATGATGATTTTATCGTAATTTAGGTACCTACAAGTATAGTATAGTACCTACAAGTAACCAGACACAAATTGGAGTCGACCTTGAAAAGTTAAGGAAAATTATTAAGCATTTTGTTTACTTAACATTTTACGAATTTTGATACTCAAAGGCATGTGAAAAATGAATTTTCTTCTTAGGTAAAAAATATCCCCTTGGTTTCTCCCGAATGGCTTCGCATTGAAAAGAAACATTTTAAAAACATATTTCGATGAATTGATTATGTAGGGTGACAACGATCTTGAAGGATAGGTATTGAAACTTTGAATTTATTCGTTTTTCGTTTTGGCGTTGCGTTGTGGAGTCCTAACATTTGATACAAACTTTCGCATTTTATCATTTAAATTCAGAACACAACAATCATTGTTTTTTTGGTTAAACAACAAGGAAAACATGCAATGTTGATTATGGAAACATACAATGCGCCAAAACGTCAAGTTCTAAATGCGCCCAAAACTTCGCCCGGCATGACGTAATCGTTTAAAAAAGGGCCTTGCAGTGCAGCCAAAACTGGTTCGGCATTGACTGGAAATTCTGCCAGCCTCCGCACGAGGTCAATAGCCTTGTTTCGGTTAGGTACGACTGCAAAAAAAAGCAACCATCGAACTCACGGTAATCAGAAACAAGTTCTTTCTTTTTTTACAAACCAAAGAGTTTCGAGTAACCGGGGCTTGATTATGTCACTGGTCGAAAGTGAAATGTTAAGATATTGCGGTACCTAATCATTATTATTTGTCAACATAGTTTTGAGATTTAACAATCAGATTAAAATATTTGCAAATATGCGAATTTGTTTAGGTTTCCACAACCCTTACAATTGATTGGCCACATATTATTATAAAATGAGCTTAAACTTAGAGGATAAACAAAGACAGGTCGCATACCTACGTTTAGTAATTATTAACGACAATCACGCAATAATTAAACATAAATTCATATATTTTTGTAAAAATCATTCATTATGTAAAGTGCGTTTTTACTTTTTTATAGTATTAAAAATCGATTAGCTGGGAATCTAATGCCAGTCTGACATCCTAACTAATATTATAAACGCGAAAGTGAGTTTGTTTGTTTGTTACGCTTTCACGCTAAAACGGCTGTACGAATTTGGATGAAATTTGGAACAGGGGTAGACCATGACCTGGAATAGGACATAGGATATTTTTTATTCCGATATTCCACCGGGATCGAGACTTACGCGCGTTTACAATAAAATTATTGCATTATCGCAGTAATTGTTACGTCAGAAAAGGAGTAAGGTCAATACTCTCGAAATTCTTTCAGCAATTCAGTTAATGACGTAAATAAGTTAAAAAGCCAAATAACGTGTTTTTAACGGTACTTGTTAATGATAAAAAAAAATGGTAATGGTAATTAGAATTCTGCATGTTTTTTGTTGGGTTCATCAATTGCTCAAAAACTCAGCGAATCAAATATTATGTTTTTTTATAATAAAACCATTGTGTTAAATGTATTATACACATACATAAACTCATGCCATCTTCCCGTGGGGGTAGGCAGAAACTACAGAACCACTTGCTACGAACCTTATAATATATACAGTTTTATGTTTAGTAAAATTTCTGGTTAAATGCTTAAATACCAGAGATTTTGTACATCCTTGTGACTCTACTAAGGTCAGCCGCCACGTGATGTTTTGCTGGCAGAGTCTGAAATAACCCACTTTCGACAGGCCAGTGAAAAAAAAAAACATGTTAGTATGTACCAATAACATTTCGTAAAGGATAACAAGATAATTCGAAAGTTAAGGGACATTACCTGTCAAAATAAATGTAAGACAGAATGCAAATCCTGCGCTTGAGTCATTTTTAATTAAACATTCAGAAAGAGTCACTGTTAGGGTGACCATAAAGATATTGATTTAGGTGCATCTGGTATATTTAATGAAAATTATGTTATCAAGAAAAAAATCAAAATAAATATGTTAAAATTATGTTAAATTAATTAATTGTTAATGTTATGTTAAATTATGTAATTATGTTATGTTGTCAAGTTATGTTTCTCACCTGTACATACGTAACAAATTTAATTGTTACTTCGAGTAGGAATATTTTATCATCAACATTCTTCATGAAAAAATATTTTATGAAACGTAATTTGCGTATCGCCACTGTTTTACAATAATTAGTTCCAATGATCGGTGTGTTATACAGAGAAATACTTTTAATTAGTCTGAAACTCACTTCTTTTGAACTAAAACTCTGAAATAACCAACACAATGAGCTAGTGATTCAGAAGAGGCTTTTGTCATGCACAGGGATATTGTTATGTAGATTTTTCAATGTGAACAAATATGCTGCCATCATGAACTGGTACATTTTTAAAAGGTAAAATTAAATTAACTAGTAGGTAATACTCTGCGGTCGTTTCGGCTTTCTGACTACTGAAACGACTGTCAAAGATCCACGAATGACAGCCGGGACCAACGGCTTAACGTGCTTTCCGAGGCACGGAGGAGTCTCAGTATGTAAAGACGGTCACCCATCTCGATGCGTCGACCCGTGCGGCTGTTATTACTTATCCACGAGCTTCTCCCCCCAATTCAACCGAGCTCTCCTCAATTTGACCCCGTTAGTGGTAAATCGGGAGCAGTGCTGGCCCAGTGGTAACAGCCCCAACTTAGGTGTTGTAGGTGGTGGATCCCAGCCAGTCACGTTACTTTGTGTAATTTATTTCATCACCACTGCACTGCTCTCAAAACGGTGAAAGAAAACATCATGAGGAAACTGGCATGTCCAAGAACCAAAAATTCAATGACATTTGATATCCCCAACCCTCACTGGGCCCGCGTGGTGGATTATGACCCTCTTCCTCTCACAGAGAAGAGGCCGTGTCCGTGTCCCAGCAGTGGGAACGTTATAGGCTGATTATGCAAACTGAGAGAAAAATATATAGTTAATAGATAATTATGTAGTTCATCAATGTCGAACACAATGGATCATTCATTATGCTTTTTAACATTTCCTTCCTATAAATAATTAATTGGAAATGAAATTGATTCAACATCATTGGACTTTACATTTGGCATTGTAGATTTATCCTCAATAAAATATAGTATTAATTAATGTAGCCATACAATTCTCATTTATTTTATTACTGATTTTTAATCGAATTTTCAATTCTTGGATTATGTTTCATGGAACTTATCATTTTTAAAGCTGCCTACCTAACTCTAATAATATCTGGCATTCGTTGTTGTTATTTTAATTAATTTAAATCTTTAACAAACTCTTATTTTACTCCTCTTATTTTTAATTACTATATTGTACCTACAATGCGTAAGAAATACAAAGGTACGCACAAAAACTACGAAAAAAAATTCCATTAAATGTCATTATTTTAGCTGATAGAAAATCAAAAAAAAAATTGTACAAATAAAACTGTTTCTTGAAAAAACTGGGGATTTAAATATCCCATTACTTAAACGTAAAAAAAAGCTTATAAGATAGGTGAAAGGAAATGAATTTGATTCGCTGTGAGCGAATCAAATTCATTTCTCAAAGATACTGCGAGTACCTACCTACGTACCTCAAAGTCGGATTATCAAATCGGTCCTCACATTCGTTTACCGCGTGGTATCTGTAGTCTTAAGCCCTCGAATTTGAAGTGAAGTGCAGTTGATAAAACGCGCGACTCCTGCGCAGACGCCTCAGTATCACGATAATGGCGCGGGTCCCGATTACGATACTGGTCGTCTCGGCCACGGTTCTGGCCGCAAAACTAGTTACAGGTGCGTAATTGTGAAAAAAATGTGATGTGTCTGTGGTTTTTTCGGCGGGAAAAAGGATACTTATCGGGGACTTTTTTATTTTGAGTTTTTATTGGTGATGGCGTGTTTGTGGGAAAAAGTTTCTTATCCTGAAAATGAATATTTTTTTGTGATTGAGTTTGGATTATTTTCATTCTGCCTATTTGAGTTGTTTGATATCCGCGAATATCTTAATTTTTAAATTCAATACAATTAGGTAATCTACTCCTAATAAATTGTATTCAAATTAAGTTGATACCTACTTTGTCTGTGTATGCAGAAGTCGACATTAGTTGAAAAGCGAATAAGTTATTATGGACAATATGTAAAAAAAAAACCCCAGCTGATCCGAAACCGGGGCAAATAGATGCTGCAATAACCTTATCAAAAATTAATTAAAAAATCTTATTAAAAATGCAAATTAAAAAATATATATTTAGCAAATTTTAAACAGGGGTCATAAGTTATGACTTGAAGACACCCGCTTTAATGACAGCGGCCCGCGCCCCATGTAATTACCCGGTAAAATTCCCCAATGAAATAAAATGCGGCGTATTGTTAATATTTTTTTCCTGAAAATTACCACCTAAAGAATCTCAGTACGATAAACATATTGTTGTATGTGTAAAACCCAACCATGACAGAGACTGTAATTCTTTCTATTAATTTATCAATCAGAGCACCCGCCATCTAATCTCTTCACCACCTTTGGTTGACTGGTAGAGAATGCCTAAGGCATTAAGTCCGCCTTTGTACCTTTTTTGTGTGCGAAAAGTTTAAATAAATAAATAAATAAATGAGGAAAAAGCGAAAAATTAGGTACCGACTAAAAATTTTTATTTTTTTTATTTTTCCCCTTTTTAACCGACTTCTTCAAAAAGGAGGAGGTTCTCAATTCGTCTGTATGTTTTTTTTTTGTATGTTTATTACTCGATTACTCCGCCAATTGTGAATCCATTTTGATGATATTTTTTTGTTTGGTAGGTCATGCTTCCGAGGTGGTCCCATATAAATTTTATTAACTTTGCTTGCGTAGTGAGTTAGCTTCAATATTACGTATTTTTCCCACTTAGTTTATCTAGACGATTTCCTTATTTACTCTTTCACTGTTATTTACATAGCAGGTAGTGCTATTCGGATTTGTGTGGGGTAGGTACCACAACTAAAAAGTGAAAAATAAAAACTTTTTACAAAAAAAATCAAACGAACAAAAAAAAAAAAAAAAATAACTTTAATTTCGGAAGTCGGTGTCTTTGCTTTCCAATTTTCGTTTTATGCCACCGACTTCCGAAATTAAAGTTATTTTTCTTTTTTTTTAGTATTTTTTTTGGAAGTCGGTTTGATTTTTTTTGTAGAAAGTTTTTTCAAAATGGTTTATTTTACTGTAAGTTATTAATAAGAGTAATGTTATGAAGTATTCTCGACCCAACGCACACACCTCTGACTTTTCGGATTCATGTGCATATTTTTTATTTATCACTTGCTTTAAAAACGGTGAAGGAAAACATCGTGAGGAAACCGGCATGCCTTAGAAATATTAGGTACTCGTTTTTATTTTTTTATTTGAACTATTTGTAGTGAAGTCAGGCTTTAAAACTCTGATACCAGGTTAGTCACTGACCACACGAAAAGAATAAGATGAAGTAAAATTTTTAACTATTAAAATTATTAGTATAATAAAATATTGTATACAGGGTATTAGGGTAGACACCGTTATCCTCGAAACTAGTGGTTTGGTGTCATCTATAATATACCTTTTCTATGGGACCCAGTTTGAAATCGCAAAAAAAATATCAGCTGTTCAATAAATTTTGTCGATTTAAGTGAACACAAATGTATGGAACAGCTGATTTTTTTTTGGCGGTTTCAAGGTTGGTCCCATAGAAAAAGTATATTATAGATGACACCAAACCACTAGTTTCAAGGATGTCTACCCTAACACCCTGCATCTGCATGCAGCCACAGATATAATAATACTACGATGCAGCGTAAATACACGCTACTTGATTGAAGAAAAATAGGTATTGTGACGAAGATGTGACATAGTACCTAGTGGTACTTCCCCGAATGAATATTTTCACAAGGAGCTCTTCTGCAATTGATTCTTATCACTGTTATTGAGTGATACCATTAACCAATTCTCATTTAGCAGCCTTGTGACTGGATGTGTGACCAATTAAGGTAACCTACCTCAAATGGCTTGGCATGATCCTCCGTCATGTCGAAAATACTTTTGCATTAATTTTGAAATAAATATATGTTAAAGTTGAGGATTAATGTTAGGTCCTATGTTTGGCGAAAAAACGATTAGGTACATAAAATTTTCTCTATAGAAAAAAATCCAAAGTTACCTCTAAACAGAACTTTAAACCGCTGGTATTAAAAAAATACTACAAATTAGATCATGAAACTTTCCATAATAACTGAAGTATCTATAAAGCAGGTCTTATGATTTTTAATTACCATTATTTTCACCGTAAAAATAAATTAAGTACCTAAACTTTTCGAGGCTTGAGAGCCTCTAGCGCCCCAATCCGTCTCGCTCTCACTCAGGTCGCGAGTAGTATGGTGCGAGCGAGATAAAATCTGAGGTAGGGTACGGCCTTTAATGGCATTAGGCTTGCCCTTGGGACCTTCCTTACATGGGACAATAACTACAAAATTTTGGATGTACCTACTAATGATCTCTACTTACACCTTTGTGGAATTAAAGCGTGATGATATTATGTTTTGCACAACTACAATATTCTACATAATAGTGCAGAATTATTTTGTTAAGATCAGTGTCAGTAACCTTGTCGAATCGTCCATGAAAATTACAGCAATGACGATGAAAAATAACAAGTTCGCGACAAAAGATGGCTTTACGTCAATAATTTATTTTGTTGGAATAGCTGTTTTCAAGAACAATGACATCAGTTGCTTTTGTTTTAAATTGGCGTAAATATTAAAATCCAATGTCGATAAAGTCGAAGGCCATTTTTTTTCCGTACCTAGGGATAAGGCTTGTGCAAACTGGCGCGATATCGCGGGTGCGACAAGGGTAGCGATGCCTGTCACGCCTGTTTGCGGGAGCCTATATCCTCGTGGATATCTTAAGTTTCACTGTGGATCAATGAAAGACTCGAAGACATACATACTTATCATAAGATACAATCTGGTAGGCAAAGTGGCAACTTTTTTTTTTTTTTCATTTGTACGCTGATAATGCTTACATCTCCGGAACGGAGAGAATAACCAGAATACCACACGGATATGGAACTATTTATTTATGATTTTGTGACTTCATAAAACGAGACTTAGTGCCATTTTACACACAAATCTGAAAAAATCGAGTTCTTTTTTTCATCCACATCCACAGTGCGTTTGGGGTGAATGGAGTATTATATCGGAAACATCCATAAACTCACGTCTTCTTCGCGGTAGCGTTAACAACAGAACGCCACCTCTGCTACGATCCTTACATACTCCTTTTTTTGTGTGTTTGGGTATTCATCTAATGACTTCTCCCGCTCTGGGCGGAGCGGAAGGCCGTTTCAGACTGACTAAAACCCACCCGTGTCCCTCCAGTTGCCTGTTGCCAATATCCCGGTATCACTTTAGGGACTTTCCCGCAACCCTGGCAGGCATCGGTTCTAACGGAGCCCGTCAGGTGTGCTGACATCTCTTTGAGGCGCGCGTGGAACACGACGCGCCATCGACCCGGGCCTGGTCCTTATCGGACGGCGAGCTACCCATTGCTCACCGTCCGCAAGTCCGCGCCTATGGCCGGGAATCCGCCTGGGATTCCCGACGGCCAGGGTGTCTCCTGCTAGTTCTACGCACCTGACCTTTGACCCGCTCCTGCTTCGCACGGTTATTTGGACTTAACAAAAACATCAAGATTTCTTCTTAGTTTAGTAACGTAGGTAGTAGTTTTAAAGAAACTTTATTCTAAATAAAAACATAACATTTCACTTACTTGAGAACAATACTATTTACTTAAATACTAATTTAGGTTCAACAACATCCGTCACAAACTAATTAAAAACTACTAGAAACTTGACCCACTCAATGCATTCATTTTTCAAGTAATGTCCGGTTTGCGATTAAATATTGGCTAAGCTGGGTTTTTAATGCATTGAATATATAGCATATGTAACTTTAATACTAACGTATTATACACATAAATCTTCCGGAATAAATTCTCTAAACGATGGTAAAAACCTCATCAAAATCTGTTGCGTGGTTTAGAAGAACAACGCGAACATACAGACCAACGCAAAAAGCGACTTTAATTTATAATAAGTATAGATATATCTATGGGCACGCTCGTTCCATCATAGACCTTACCCATCATTTTCCATCAGGCGAGATCGATGACAAGAGCAGTCCCATTCTGCAATAAAAAATAAAGCCTTTTCGCGTGACAATGCCTACTTACAAACAATTATTATGAATAGATAGCGCTAACGACCCAGAATGCCTAGAACTTGTAAAACTAATTATACAAACTATAAACTATCGCCTGTTCCAATTACCTTCCCATTATAAAATTATCTTTTAGGGCCTGAAAAACTGGAAGCATTATTCGTTTTGAATTGATAAAACAATTAATTGTGCCGCTATCTTTCCACTATTTCTGTTTATGTGTATTAAGTATGTAGTAAACTTTGTATTTTTAAGCTTTGTATTTTTAAACGTTGTATTTTTAAACTTTGTATTTTTAAGCTTTATATTTTTAAACTTTGTACTTTTAAGCTTTGTATTTTTAAGTTTTGTATTTTTAAACTTTGTATTTTTAAGCTTTGTATTTTTAAACTTTGTATTTTTTTTACTTTGAATTTGGACTCAGTTGATGGCATTAGGCTCGCCCCCTATTGCATGGGACTTAAACATAACTGGTGAAATGTGGTTGGTACACCTCTGCCTAACCCTTCGGGGAATGCAAGCGAGATTGTATGTTGTATTTTATGGAATATATGGAAACATGGGTTAGTGTTGGACGATTTGCGCTGAAGACTGTAGGTACTTATAAGCTAGACACAAATCCGAGCGGACAAACGCGATTGATGGTACTTTGGTTTTTGTTTCTGTATTTGATTCTCGGGTTAGGCAATGTAGGATTTTGGAAGAGGTTTAGCAGTACCTACCATCACCATACATCCATATCCAATTATCCATACTATCCTAACTCCTAACTAATATTTATAAATGCGAAAGTGAGTTTGTTTGTTTATTTGTTTGTTACGCTTTCACGCTGAAATGGCTGAACGGATTTGGATGAAATTTGGCACAGGTATACACCATGACCTGGAATAGGACATAGGATACTTTTTATCTCGATATTCCCACGGGATCGAGACTTACGCGGGTGAAACCGCGGGGCGCAGCTAATAATATTATAAATTCGAAAGAAACTGTCTGTCTATCTGTATGTTACCTTTTCACGCCTAAACCACTGAACGGATTACGACATTTGGCAAGGAGATAGATGGCATCCTGGGGAAGGACCTACAGACTTTTTGTTTCAAACATAATCCTATAGGGGATGAAAGTTTGTATAGGAAACCCAGCATTTCTTAAGTATCCCGGTAGTACGTTCCCGTGCGACGATATCCGACATCCACGCGGGTGAAGCCGCGGGCAAAAGCTAGTAAATAATATTTATTCCACCAGTGTCAATAATTACATTTTAAAACTTTGTTTGCCGGTAAAATTATCACTTTTTATCTTAGGATTGTGAGTGCAATGCAATCACAACTGAAAGGTCGTTTACCTCCTTACCTATGGCTATAAGGTATCGAAGCCTTTTATATATGTACCTGCAGTCCATAGTGCCTACTTATAACCTACAATTTATCATAACACAGGCCTTATTTTTTCCAAGGGGTTGGGCAGAGGAGTACCTAAACGCAATCAATCTGCCTAGCGTTTCCCAATTATGTTGGGGTCAGCTTCCAGTCTAACCGGATGCACCAGTATTTTACATGGAACGACTGCCTATCTGACCTCCACAACCCAGTAACTGGGTAATACGATACCCGTTGCGTAAGACTGGTTGTCAGACTTTTGGGCTTCTGACGCCCCGTAACAACTGTCTGAGATCCACGAATGACAGCTGGGACCAACGACTTAACGTGCTTTCAGAGGCACGGAGGAGTCTCGGAATGTAAAGTAGTCAGCCATCGACGGACCAACCCTAGCAAGCGTAGCTTAACTTGATAAATCGACTCGTGCGGCTGTTATTCGTGCTAAACTATAAACACATTTAGCCAGTTATGTTTAAGACCCATTTAATAGGGCCACAATTTATCAACCATTATATTATCAAGCCTTTAACAACTACAGCCGAAAATAAGCACATTAGGTCGGTATTATGAAGAGTTTAGAGGAAAAAAATGCCATAACTACCACAAACCGGGTATGATGACACCATAATTTTCGTTACAATGTAATCACAGTTGATAATGGCGGCGGAGTGATACGAGTTTTTAACAAAATGTCACGTTTTGTAGATTTTTTGTGGAGAGGCACGTATTTTGATAGTTGTAGTAGATAATGATTATTGATTTTTTTATCGATCGGTCATCTTTTAATTGTTATCATCTTTCATCACTACATATTGAAGATGACTGCATGTCCTAAGCTGGGTTCGATTCCCGGTTCGGGTAAAATGTTATTGGTTTTTCCATTACGAATTTCTTAGTAACAGCCCGGAGTTTGGATGTTGTCGGTGTGATGCCCCCGTGACTCGGAAAGCACGTTAAGCCGTTGGTCCTACACCCGATCTCTCTCCGGTCGTGTCGGATGATATCTCATCGTATTTTTGTTTTTTTTTGCATAATAAGCATCGTTCAAACGAGATTGATTACAAATTCTGTTATTATAATCACCAACATAGACTTCGACAGCATTACCAACTTTCATTGTCACTATGTTATAATATGCTGCGTAATGTGAATGTGGTACCTATTTGCATGCATATTATTGTATAACACAGTGCTAATTGATTATTTTAGAGTTTTATGACTCTGTTTCTATGTACGTGCCATAATCAATCATCACAAGAGACGCACGAGTCGTTCGAAGGTTAAGTTACGCTTGCCACAGTCAGTTCGTGGATGGGTGAACATCCATGCTATATCGAGACCCCTCTGTGCTTCGGAAAGCACGTTAAGCCGTTGGTCCCGGCTGTCTAACGTAGATCTTTGACAGTCGTTACGGGTACTGAAAAGCCAAATAGTCTGACAACCAGTATTACCAAGGGGTATCGTGTTACCCAGTAACTGGGTTGTGGAGGTCAGATAGGCAGTCGCTCCATGTAAAATGCTGGTATTCAGCTGTATCTGGTAAGGCTCAAACCCACGCACTCAGATTATTTCGTTCATTTGCCGCTTGTTTTCCGGTTCATATTATCAATTTGTTATTTATTCCCGTCAGTTATTAGTTCCCCGAGCTACATGAACCACGTATCACCAAGCCAGTGTTTTAACAAAGTTGCTGCAAATAATAACAGATAGATTTAATAAAGGGTAAACGGTCAAATAGTGAGAACAAAATTATCACCTTTTTTTACAGTAATAGTTAAAATAATGAGATCACATGACGTTTTTTTACAGGAGATGTGACAGCATCATCGGTACCAAAACAGAAAAATGTCCTGGATACCGTCATGAATCCAGCGTACATACCGGTAGAAGAGAAACACCAGTCTTTCTGGAAGAAGTCAGCTGCCCAGACCCTGAAAGCCAAGCTCGAAGAAAAACCAAATACGAACAAAGCGAAAAATGGAATTTTGTTCATCGGTGATGGGATGTCGTTGGCTACTGTCATGGCCGCCAGGACATTTTCTGGTCAACTTGAGCGGGGTGTCGGTGAAGAATCGGTGTTAGACTTTGAAACGTTTCCTGTCAGTGGATTAGCCAGGGTGAGTATTAATTATTAATTAATTATTTGTTTATTAAGGGCATAAACTACCTCAGCTAAAATCCACTTTTTATCTCGCTCGCACCATTCTACTCGCGGCCTAAGTGAGAGCGAGACGGAGTGGAGTGCTGGCGGCTCCAAACCTCGAATAGTTTAGGTAATTGCTTTTTACGGTGAAAATAATGGTAATAAAAACAAAACATAAGACCTGCTTTATATACGTAGTTAGTTCAGTCATTATGCAAAGTTTCATGATGTAATTTGAAGTATTTTTTTTAATACCAGCGGTTTACAGTTCAGTTTGGATTTTTTTTCAATCTAGAAAATTTTATGTAGCTAATCTTGTTTTCGACAAACATAGGACCTAGCATCAATCCTCAACTTTAACATTATATTTATTTCAAAATTAATGCTGTAGTATTTTCGGCATAACGGAGGATCATGCTAAGCAATTTGAGGTAGGGTAGGCCCTTATCTACAAGATCATTTATGTATGAAGCAGTGAAATTTATTTAGATATTTGGACGTTAATAACACGACTGCCCAAAAAGGAGTGTAATGTTTTCAGAGTTCTTGTATGTATGTATGTATGTATGTGAGTTTCTTTATTCCACCATAACTTTAAAATGCCCGAACGGATTCGGATGTATGGAGTATCGTGAGAATCCTTACATTATCCCGAGTGACATAGGCCATGTTTTTTTTTTTTGAAAAAAATCAATATAGCGGCAATATGGCTCCATTTTAAAATGAAAAATAAAAAAAATCTTCAATTATTTACAATATGGGTATCTAATTGAAGGCCTTGATGAGCACATTCCAAAACTATATAATTTATTGACATACTTTTTAAATAGGTAGCTAGATAGGTAGGGTGTACGTACATGCAAAAAAAAACATTTCATCTTTGGCTGCAAACGATTTAATCAGACTTTAGTTGAGTTATTATTAGAATGCTTTCATCATCGCACAGTATCCAATTATGCCATTCAAGTAACTTAAAACTTTTTAGGTTGCGAAATCATTAAATGACTTCTCCCGCTCTGGGCGGAGCGGAAGGGCGTGTCAGACTTTTACTGACTACACCTGAACCCACCCGTGTTCCTTCAGTTGCCTGTTGCCAAGGTCCCTGTATCCTTTTCGGACATTTCCGCAACCCTGGCAGGCATCGGTCCTAGCGGACCTCGCTAAGGAACTTGGCCAATCTAAAAAAGAGAATACCCAAAGATCTATTTGTAGCGATAGTCTTTTAGATTGCATAATCAGCCTATAAGATTCCCAATGCTGGGACACAGGCCTCCTCTTTCTGCGAGGAGTGGGCCATAATCCACCACGCGGGCCCAGTGCGGGTTGGTGGATGTCACATGTCTTCGAATGTTTGGTTCTAGGACATGTCGGTTGCCTCATGATACGATGCTTTCCTTCACCGTTTTGATTGGTGATGAAAAGTTAATTTCAATCATATTATTAATACTATTAAAGAATTTTCTCTCTAAAAAGGCATAAAAAACAGAATAAGGAAGGAAGCATTCCAAAGTACAATCGCTTACATAAAGTATTGTCCAAAATTGTTGAAATCACAAAAAAAAAGATCTATTTGTTCAATGAAGCGTGTCAGAAAACACGAAGAAGTACTTCGAACAAACCGCTTTTGTACGTGACTGTACTATGATCACAATCAATGGTTTTACTTCTAGATTCCGCCAATATTCACTAAGCCCGGATACGCACGAGCGATTTTTTTGCGCACTTGATTTTAAACTCTCTGAGTTAAACAGAGCATTAAGAATCCAACACAAAAAATACATACTGTTGGATTTTCAACTCTCGGCGTTAAGCAGTGTGATGAAAATCCATGCGCGATCAAAAATCCCCAGTAGATACATGAGCTAAGTGAGGACAGAAATGAAGAAAGGAAACTCCGTGGACACTCTTTTCAACGTCTTGTTCGGTGCAATTACACAAACTCTTGACTAAAATGTAAATGGGCCTTCAAGATTTTATTTTACTGTAAATAAATTCATTTTAAGGCATAGGCGGTGAATAAATGCTTTGCAAAAGACTTTTGTTGCTGTCACAAAAGACTACCAGTTTCTAGATAAAAAAAAAAAAAAAAGTACTACAAAGTTTTTTTTTTCTCTAGAGCTAATCTTTTAACAAGAATAGGTAAAAAAGGAAAGACAGGTGCGAAATATGCATTTTTTAAATAAAAAAATATAATTTATTTCACATTATTATCGAACCTAGACCCCAATGCACACAAGCGAATACTAGAACAAACAGCATGTTCTAATTCAAACAAACCAACAATACAATGTTTACGTGTGCAGTGTTCTAGTAACGCGCTTGACCGCGCATGCGCTCTGTGTCACGTTCAAGGAGAGCTGCGCACGCTTCGAGGCCGCGCGTACCACGACACGACGTCACGCTCTCTTCCGATTCCGTACCGTACCGATTTTGATGAAAGACAGATTTCAAACAAACAGACAGGCGAAGACGAAGGAAGTTTTCATTTCAAAAAAACTACTTAGGACTATTGTAGGATAAATTCTCGGGCCTAATAAAAAACTGACTGAATTTCTGAACCTTGGAAATTCATAATTATCATAATAATCCGTTTCGTAAAAAAGCAAAACAAATTCCAATACACATAATTTCGATACATAATAAAAAGCAGTTTTTTCCGTCTTAGCATTCCGACATTCCGGCAGCGGTACCTTTGTCAAAGGTACCGCTGCCTGTCGCGCCTGCGATATCGCGCCTGTGTGTACGAGCCTTTAAGTGGCTTTCATGGGTAAACTTGTTTATCATCCCCTTGACAGAAGCAGGTGCCTAAAGTCACCCTGTATTGTATTTTTTTGGTTTCTTGTTTGTTACGCTGTAGCGGTATCTACATCGCCACATGCGAACTACGCATCAAAGACTTGACGTCACACAAAAATCCTGACGTCACATAAATCCTGCATCGCGCAATTATAGTTTACCGTGCAATGGACATTATACAGGGTGTTAGGGTAGACACCGTTATCCTTGAAACTAGTGGTTTGGTGTCATCTACAATATACTTATTCTATGGGACCAACCTTGAAATCGCGAAAAAAAAATCAGCTGTTCCATACGTCATTTGTGTTCACTTAAATCGACAAAATGTATGGAACAGCTGATTTTTTTTTTGCGATTTCAAAGTTGGTACCATAGAAAAAGTATATTATAGATGACACCAAACCACTAGTTTCAAGAATAACAGTGTCTACCCTAACACCCTGTATACAAGAACCCAACATCAATCATTGGGCAGTTGCCCGCCAGACACAACACCCGTCTGGTCGGAGGATCCTCCCTTTTCTATGGTGGATGAGTGAACTTTACACCCTGTTCCTCATACCCCTAAAACACTTTCACGCTAAAACGGCTGAAGAGATTTGGATGACATTTGGCTCATGGGTAGACCTTTTATCTCAATATTCCCACGGGATCCAGACTTCGGGTGAAACCGCGAGACGCAGCTAGTAAACAATTAATGTAGATAATTATGTCTCTTTCACGATTTAGTCTCAGTCGAATAAGATCGCGTCTACAATATTGTCAAGTGACATGCATAATTTTGAACAATGTGAGGAAGGAAGCGTAGTGTATTATTTTCACGGCAATTAAATCATTGTTAGGCCCGCAGTGTAACTACCCACAAGGTTACAGGAAAGCGAAGAATCTGAGGTGAAAATAAATGGTGTTTGTTAACAGTTTCCGCCTTCTTGCTCCGAAGTCTTATAAAAGACTTGTCAAAAACATTTATCAAACACGATTGAGGTTTTTTCATACATAATTATATTGTTATCTATTTTGTTCAGATTTTTTTGACAACTTATTTTAAGCCGTATACAGAAAGAAAGCTGGTAGCCTACCAACGCTTATAGGAACCGGTCTACGCAGGTAACCGGCGGCGCAGGTATTTATATGAACAAGCGCCTATAAGCGCCGAACGTCGCCGACAAGTTCCGACAATCTTCGACACGTGCCAGTTACCTGCGTCGACCGGTTCCTATAAGCCAAAGGGTAAAACGGGACCCTATTACTAGGTAAGGCTGTCTGTCTGTCTGTCTGTCCGTCTGCCTGTCTATCCGCCTATCACCAGGCTGTATTTCATGATAGTTAGACAGTTGAAATTTTCACGGATGATGTATTTCTGTTGCCGCTATAACAACAAATTAAAATAAATATTTAAGAGGCTCCCATACAAAAAACATGATGTTTTTGCTCGTTTTTATAGATAATGGTACGGAACCCTTCGTGCGCTAGTCCGTTTCGCACTTGGCCGGTTTTTTATTTATCTTGTAGGCATGCTAACATTTTTTTTAAATTTTCAGACCTACTGCTTAGACGCCCAAGTACCCGATTCGGCGTGCACAGCCACGGCCTACCTGACGGGTGTGAAGACAAAATATGGTGTCATCGGTCTTGACGGCAACGTTACCCGAGCATCGTGCCATTCGCAGCTTCACGAACCGAACTGGACGCCTTCTATTGGACAATGGGCTTTGGATCAAGGACTTGATGTTGGTTAGTTTATTCTTCTTTTTACCCGACTACGGCGAAGAAAAAAGGAGGGTTATGATTTTGACCGGTATGTATGTATGTATGTTCATCTGTTCCCTCATATCTTCTAAACGACTCATCACAATTTGACAAATGAGGTATCATTGGAAGCGTCTTGATCGTCCGCTGGTTATAGGCTATGTGACTTCACACTAAATTAAAAATGGCGCCCTCTAGAGGACATAAAGTAAGGAACAACAAAAAAATTGTTTATTCGTACCATGTTGAGTATCAAATGAAAGAACTTAATGAGCACATTTCAAAAATATATATATTATAAACCCAAAAGAATTCAAAAAAAAAAAAAGTAATAAAAACTAAAACCCAACTACGACTAAAAAGGTATAAACAAGACACCAGACAGACAAATTAAAAATCCGGAGTCACACGTAATCTGTTTGATTTATGCCCTAACACGTGTGACTCCGGATTTTTTAGTCTGTCTGTGGTGTCTTGTTTATACCTTTTTAGTCGTAGTTGGGTTTTAGTTTTTACTACTTTAATTGAACGCTGTGCTTCTATCTTTTTATACCGTGTTTCAGAAAGCACGTCACGGCTGTCATTTATAAACCGTTACGGTAATGGTTGCCAACTTTCGGTCGCTCAGCATGCTGTTGCTTAGCATGATCCTCCGTTATGCCGAAAATACAGCAGCATTAATTTTGAAATAAATAATAACGTTAAAGTTGAGGATTGATACTAGGTCCTATGTTTGACGAAAACACGATTACATAAATTTTTCTCAATAGAAAAAAATGACAAAGTTACCTCTAAACCGAACTATAAACTGCTGGTATTAAAAAAATACTTCAAATTAGATTATGAAACTTTGTATAATAACTGAACTAACTATAGAGCAGGTTCTACATTTTTTTTTTATTACCATTGTTTTCACCGTAAAAAGCAATCACTTTGGAACCGCCAGCACGCAACTCCGTCTCGCTCTCACTCAGCCCACGAGTAGTATGGTGCGAGAGAGATAAAAACTGAATTAGAGCTTAAGTACCTAGTACAGGCTCTTAAGTATCTTGAACTCAAAAAAAAATTGGGCTATGACTGCTATATAAGCATTTATTAGCATCAGCATTTATAGGTAGGTATTATACATATTGCTGAGTTTGGTTTAAGTATTAATTCCATATGGGAATTCTCTTTAAGCAGGTCTAATATCTAACTATACCCCATTTGAAATAAGATTAGACATTAAAACAAACCCTTTTACAGTCCGTTCAACCGATTTTGAGTTCTATACCGTAGGCATAAGGATAGCATTAAAAGCAAAAAAAGTTACACAATACCAACTATCTACTGCGGCTGCCATTTGTCATGCCGCCAACGCAATAGAATTCAAAATCGGTTGAACGGAATGTAAAAAAGGCTTATCTATACGTCTAATCTTATTTCAAATGGAGTATAGTAACTAAAAATACTAGCACTCGATCTCAATAACATCACTGTATGTAGAAATGTAAATGTATGTAAATATATCATAGTTGGTAGAGGCACAGAAGAGTACAGAAGGCGCACTCCGCATTTTAGGTATGAAGATGGAACACGGCGGGCTCGTCTTGTCAGGCCAATTCAGTGAGCGTAACGTAGGTAGGTATATGAGTTACAGTCAGAAGACATATGAGATACACAAAAGAAAGAGAGACAACCTCTAGATGAATAAATGTAATTAGCGCTGTGCGACCTAAATTGCACTTTATTGTGTCGAAGCAAGAGTAGATTGTTATTTGAATGATTTTGCGCAGTGAATTATCTGTATTAATCTGTGGTAGAGATGTGAACTATACACCTGCGGAACTTGTGTCATTTTCATACAAAAGGATACCTCAGATAAACGATAGGCCTTTCTCTCAGATCGATTGTCACCGAGATTAGAACACAAGGGCATTTTGTATACGCGTGTTCCTTACAACACGCGTCGACGACGGTGCCACGGCACGTTTTCTGCCTTGAATAGATGCGTTAGAAATGTCCATGTTCTTAGGCTCTAACTGTTAAATGGAGACGCGAAAGCTTATCAAAATCAAAGTTATAGAAGGCAGATATTATTATGTAGAATTTTATATTTTCCTTCAATGGAGTTTATTGGCTGACGATGACGATAATTTGATTTTAACGCCACACTCTTACGTCAAATCGTGAATGACACACAAAAATGGCACAATCGGTGATTAGAGAAGACAATAGCTGCCATTAATAATATTTGTGTGACTGCTTTTTGTTCGTTAAGTGACGGTGACAATGTCACCGTGATATGCTTACCTACAATGATAATTATTAGGTCCCCTATGAAATTGGTGTTTTGTATGGGGAATTTTAAAGAAGTTGCATTTTTCATACTAGCATTTTCTAAATTTATATAACAACCATGAACACTAATGTTTTAAAACTTTTATGGACTAATGTTTAGAAACTAAGATAACTTATGCCATTGAGATTAAGCGACAAAAACAAGTTACGGCTAAGTTAAAAAAAAAATAGTGGTCATTTCTGCTAACAAAATGAGGAGTCATTTTTAAGATATTTTTTATGTTTAGAAAACTATAAGTAATAAGGTTTTTTTACTATTGGTAGATGACTATGATGGTCATTATTCGATATAATACCAAGCAATTGATGAATATTTTAAATCATAGAAGTGACGAGGTTCTCTATGTGTGAGAAAAAAACGCCAATTTCATAGGTGGGGACCCAATATATTTTGTGATTTTCAAATAATTACTATTACTTGGCCTAAAATTCCTACCTTACAGCTTGAAATTGAGAATATTAATTTGTATTATTCCAGGTCATGACATATAAACACACTTGTATGAAAATATTTTATTGTTTTGATCGTACAGGATGCGCCATCTATTTAATATGTGTGGAACTAAATGTTGTCGTCAGTGTCTAATTTCATTATTACCTACTAGATGTCACTGTCAACACCGTTTTTTACATTTTAATGTTTTTTTATTTTAACTTGTGTGCACTAAGCTCCACATAGTGAAAGTAATTATAATTATACATATAAACAGTAAGTTAAATAACAGAGGGCGTTCCTTTATACTCTCTATTCTATTATCCCTGTACATTATTATAAAACAAAGTCCTCTGCCACGTCTGTCTGTCTTCCTGTTCACGATAAACCGGTTTTCATGCTGTTTTCACCAATGGATAGAGTGGTTCTCGAGGAAGGTTTTAGTGAGAGAAGCCGTGGGCATCAGCTAGTCATTAATAAATAATAAATAAAAATATCAGTATTATTAAAGAGACTGCATCGCTGTATGTCACCATTATGTTAAGAACCGGAGGTGGTTGTAAATCATACATCCAGTCTGGTCTCCTGGCGGCCTAGTCTACTAATTTACGAACGTGTCAGTGGTGCCACAATTATCAGTTTTTGACAGATATGCCATACAAAATCTGTCAAATACTCATCATTGCGAGACCACTGACATGCTTCTAAAATAGTAGACATTGCACCTGAATCAATATACCAGTCGTCTTGATTCACGGAGCTGAGCTGAAAACATAGCTGAAAAATTGGACTGAATTAATAATTGATTAAGATTTCAGAAACTTTATGCGTTACTTTCTCATAATTCCAGGTTTAGTGACAACAACTCGGGTCACACATGCTTCACCTGCAGGGATGTATGCCCATACATCGGAACGGAACTGGGAGTCGGATGCAGACGTGCCCACAGAATGCCTTGCGGCTGGCTGCAGAGACATCGCGTACCAACTCGTCACTAACAGCCCTGGAAGACATTTTAAGGTATGATGATGTACCTTCAACTACTATTCAACACTTGTATCGAGTTTTTTATCAAGTTCAAACATGGCTAGGCAATCAACTGAAACCAGAAGACTGGGGTTGGAAATTGATAGATAATACTCTGGAACCGATTCAAACTTTACTCCCACCTGCTCCATAAAAACTCCTCAACAGTATTTTTGTAATTGCAAAAAAGGTTGTAGTGCCAAATGTGGCTGTCAAAAAGTCGGGTTGCTGTGTTCTCCAGCGTGTACCAATTGCCAAGGTCGGTCTTGCTCAAATGTCCAGTTGAGTACAATAGAGGAAGACTCCTGTGATTTTAATGAAGAGACCAATGACTCAGCCACATTTGAACAATTTATGAACATCCAGCAAGAGGAAGAGGAAGAATAAGAAATCGAAGAAGACATGACTGTTGAAGTAGACTTTCAAGAGTATGAATCTGATTAAAATATCTAAGGAAATCAAAACAATAGTTAACCCAATAATCAATAGCAATATCAATAATAAGGTCATATCTAGAACTTGACGGGTATTGTTCCCTTAAATTATACAAAAATTGTCATGACAGTTAGTGGAGCAGGCTTACAGGGGGAAACCACGGTAAAAAAAACGCGCATAGTACACTACCTCACAGGTGGCGTGGAAATGTGTGCATATCATGTTTAATGTGACTCTTAGAATCGCGATATCTCAGGAATGGTAACTCTTAGGAAAAAAATCATCAAGACCATTTTGGAGAAAATTTTAAGATCTACAACTTTAGTTTGAGGTTTTTTTTGATAAAACTTACCATTTTCGAGAAAAATCCTAAAAACCTCAAATTTTTACCTTTGACCCCGAATAACTTTTGTAGCACACATAGGATCGATGGGGATTTTTAAAACTTTATTTGTAATAGTAAACCCCAGGTCTCCACCAATATTTGGCTCTCCGGGTATTATTGTTATTTCAAATATCTATATTGACCGGACTAATACTGCCGAATCGAATGTGCTGTCCAAAACATGTGTTTAGCTCCCTCACATATTTTATTTTATTTTACAGGTCATCATGGGTGGTGGTCGGAGAGAGTTTCTTCCTAACGTGACGAGTGTGGTGGGCAATACAGGCAAGAGGCTGGATGGCGTGGACCTCACAGAACTATGGCACGTTGACAAACAGCAGATGAACGCGACCCACCAGTATGTTACCGACAGATTGGAACTCATGAAGGTTAGCACATTCATAAAAAAATCTCATCAGTTATTTATTATACATCTTAAATTCATTTATCCGCTGACAGACAATGCACACCCTAAACCGCTGGGTCTAGAAAATAAACAAGTTCCCAAATTATAATTATTAAAACGAAAATGAATACAACAATAAAGGTTCTGGAGTGGTGACCGCGTACCGGAAAACGTAGCGTTGGAAGGCATAAAGCACGTAGGTTTAGTAAGCTGCTGAACCTAAAAGCGGTGTATTAAGAGTCACTTTACGAGCAAGTGTGTGGCAAAATACTAAACAATCTTCATTCATCGCCAAACGGACACTTCACTCTTAATTTACCTATATATTTTAGTGTTACCATGTTGTTTTTATATTTCTAGGTATTTAATTCAGATGACCTTCCTGAGTATCTACTCGGCCTCTTCCGGGATGACCATATGGAATATCATTTGAAGGCCCAGAACCAACCAACTCTCGAAGAAATGGTGGAAGTCGCCATCAAGATGCTCAGCAGGAGCCCTAAAGGGTATTTCTTGTTTGTCGAAGGTAATTAATGTTAACTTATTTAAGCTTGGCAAAATAGGGGCTCATGGTTATGTAATCACAACCGCACGGGTAAGTCCGTGGATGGTTGCCTATCCATTACATACCCACCATATACCCTTCGTGCCTCGCGGTTGGTCCCGATTGTCGTTCGTAGATCGTCACACACACACACAATGTCACAGTCGTTACGTGCAGTCAGAAACCCGAAAGCCTGCACAACCAGTTAGCGTCATAGCTAGGGGCTGGCCAGGCGGGGGCGGCTGCCAGAAGCGCAACCTTTAGGTGGGCCTTTTGTGTATGAATTTCCAAAAGAAAAACCGAATATAACCGAGATGGCGCAATAAAATAATTATCGAGCTCGCTTCGCTCGCTCTTGCATTCGTTCTCAGAATTATAAAGTTTTCAACGTAACTTCTGTTTGAATGATAAAAAGCCAATCTTAAGCCATTCGAGAGAGTGTAAAAATTTTCGTGTTCGCTTCGCTCGCTCTTACGTCATAAACAGTTCTTAAAAGAATATAGGTATAACCATTCCTGTCTCATTCCAGGTGGCAGAATAGACCATGCTCATCACGACAGCCTCGCCCACTTGGCCCTAGACGAGACCGTGGAGTACTCCAAGGCTGTCAAAAAGGCGAAGGCCCTAACTAACGAAGAAGACACCTTGATAGTCGTCAGCTCCGACCACGCCCATACGATGACTGTAGCCGGGTACCCTTCGAGAGGCAACGACATACTGGGAACTGTGGACACCGCTACAGGACTGGATGGAAAACCTTACACTACAATAAGCTACGCCAATGGAAAAGCCCATTCTATTGGAGAAGATGGCACGAGAGTTGACGTAACTCTACAAAATGAATTCACAGCGCGTAAGTTTTATTGTAATTTACTAAACGATACTAACGTTTCTCAAAGAAGTGGTTTATTATTTCCCGTTAAGTTGTTGCCGTCAGTTAGTGGTTGATGGCTAGCCCTAAAATTAAAATATTATAAACTTAATTTATTTTATAGCGTCACAGGCCGCGTCCTAACCGAAACCGATAGCTGCGCGAGTTCTCGATCATCGTGCTTGTTTATACGAATATGACGTGTTCGCGCGATCAATCAAGCCACGTGTGTACCCTACGTCATATGTGCGCGAAACTTGCTTTCGGTTACGACACAGAGACACACTCTAACACTCTCACTTGTCGAACACTCGACATAAAACAACATTGTCTAGCTTACATTAGGGATTATTTTCGCAGGTGACCTGACCTATGCATACCCGAGTCTGGTGCCTTTGGATTCGGAGACCCATGGGGGGGAGGACGTTGCAGTCTTCGCGTCAGGACCCTGGCAGCATCTGTTCACTGCCAGCTACGAGCAAAACTTGGTGCCGCACCTCATGGCCTTCGCCATGTGCTTGACGGATGACCAGCACGAGAACTGTTCACCAGAAGAGCAAAAACGGACATCTAGTGGCATCACCATACAACCCAGCATCGCTGTGCTAGCAATCCTATCTGTGATAATTAGTTTTAGATAACGTTTTTAGGTACGAATACTTAATTATTTAACTGTAAATAGTGTGTGTTTTAATTATTGACACCGCTTCGTGAAGCGGGTTTTTGAAACCATTGGAAGTGTATTGTTAACCACTGGGCTAATAGTTGTCGAAGACAGTCAAAACCATGGCCCGTTTGCTTGATCCGCACGTAGAGCCCTTGCAGTCATAGACGTCAATGAACCATCCATAAGTGTGTGCAATCAGAGGGCCTAGACAAGTGATAATCGCTTCGAAAGCGTTTCGTATTTCTACAACGACTTTCAACAGGATTGACATAGGCTTTTCGATAGGTTGTGTCAGTCCTATATATTTTTGACTTTTCCATCATCGTTATCGCTGATAGAATGTCACTTTGTGTAGGGCCTCTGGTGACCAATTCCCGTAATTTTCATGAACGCATTTCGCATTTCATTCGCAATCTGCGAAAAATACAATCGCTTTACAAACACTTTTTTGACAAGTGTGACAGATTGTAACTTGAATGTGAACGTTTTTTTAAGTGCGAGATTTGGCCTTCTGGTGCTGAAAGGTACTTATAAGCATATAGGACACTACACCTGCTATATTTAAATAGATTTTTATGTAAAGTAAAGTGTCTACTCTACTTATATCAAAATCAAAACCAACAATTTATTCACATTAGGCTGTGAATCAGTACTTTTTAAATGCCAAAATAACATAAGATAGTCCCTCAAAACCCCGGTCCTTCACCATTTCCTAGTGTTTTAGCTGGGAAGAAGAAGTGGCGTAACAACGTCCTGCGCCATTTCCTAGTGTTTTAGCTGGGAAGAAAAAGTGACGTTACAAACTCCTCAACAACACATATTTGTCATAAAAGACAGAAAAACTTGATTCTATACAATACTGTGCAAAGATATTAATAATTATTAAAATACAAAACATTAAATTCATTTGTAATTAAACACATTGTATGTTTGTGTGTTTGTTCGCTGAACCATGTCGAAAAAATTGTCGTTTTGTAACTGAAGAAGATTATATGAATGTCACTGTCAGATTGCACAATTTTTCGACAGTTTTTAATCTGACGGAAATAATACCGATTGATTTTAAACTAACGAAGTTCATAAAATGTATACGGTGACATATAGGTACATAGTGACAAAATGACAAATTCTGAATGATAAATAATTATATGAGTGAAGCGGTAAATGGCTTTCCTGAAAAGACGAAAGGAGTGAAACGGGTTCAATTTCATTTTTCAAAAAAAATATTTCTATGAATTGCAATAAATATACGTAATGTTAAATAATTAATGGCTGCTTATGAATTAAATTCATGAAGTGTCTTATGAGCTGTGAATCGTGTTTATAAAGAATAACAATGTTGTACTTCTTGTACATAAATTAGTTTTTTAAGAAGTTGTTAAATAGAATAAGTTATTCCAGTATTTTTATGAGTAAACAATAAAAAAGTACAATATTATGCACTTGTGGTTTTATTTTACAGCGCACCACATTTGACTGTTCCCAATTTAGGTAGGTAGGTTTGGACTTATAAATTAAAAATGCAAAATGCACTCGTTGGTTGTTCGATATCCTATTATGGCATTTTTATCTCCAATTACAATGACTTATGTGCATTTTTTCCATGACTTGCCTCAGTTTATGGTAGAGTATTTTGTTTCTCCTTCTACATTTTCAGTTGGAGTATAAACCTGCACTATTGAAATGGGGTGTTCATACAACCTTATTTTTTCTTTATGCTAAACGCGAAAAGGGGTCATTGTACTCATCATTTTGAACAACTTTTTCTATGGGACCAACATTGAAATCGCGAAACAAAAATCAGCAGTTCCCTACATTTGTGTTCACTTAAATCGACAAAATGTATGGAATAGCTGACTTTTTTTTCGCGATTTCAAAGTTGGTCCCATAGAAAAAATAGTTGAAAATGATGAGTACAATGACCCCTTTTCGGGTTTAGCATAAAGAAAAAATAAGGTTGTATATGAGTCACTCAATATTCAGAACTGATATTCGGTCTAAAATCCCATTGAATTCTGGATAATCTTAGAAGTACTTTCTCACAAGGAATCCAACGCCGTATCGTCCCGAAGTTTCATTTTTAGGGTCCGTACCCAAAGGGTAAAACGGGACCCTATTATTAAGACTCCGCTGTCTGTCTGTCTGTCTGTCCGTCTGTCACCAGGCTGTACCTCATGAACCAGGCTAGGCAGTCGAAATTTTCACAGATGATGTATTTCTGTTGCCGCTATAACAACAAATACTAAAAAACAGAATAAAATAAATATTTAAGGGGGCTCCCATGCAACAAACGTGATGGAACCCTTCGTGCGCGAGTCCGACTCGCACTTGGCCGATTTTTTAAATATAATATAGAATCATCGAATCCTTCTATTTTTGTTCGCCTGGTATTCTTCCGATAAACATAATTATGATATTCCATTTAATCTTTTGTAGTGCATTGTCCAATTCGTATAATCTATCTGCACCTTCAATTGGAGCTTCATTCGTCCATCTTAAAATCTTCAGTCACATAACCATTAATAATCGTTTAGGGGAACCTTAAGTCGCGCGCTCTTTTTATGACTATTTGGTGACGTCAGCAGCGCGCGCGCCCCCGCCGGTAATAACAACGCCCGGCGACCAATAGGAAGGTAATATAGGACCACGCCGCAGCCACGCCCCGTTCTTAGCCAATCAGGAATCTGAGTTTTTATATAGCATGGTACCACAGATAAAAATAGAACGGAACACGGAATGAATAATTACTTGTCAGTAGAATGAAACGTATTGACTAATAATCGTTTTGTAAGTTAGAAAGCTAAGCGTTACGGAAATTGGAACGACTACTAAACAAAAATACAAATATTCTATATATTATATAATTAGCATATATATTCTATAATTACATATAATATTCTATACATATAATATTCTAATACATATAATATTCTATAATTAGCATTTTGGTTTATATTTTTACGAGAAACACAATAAGTATCACATAAAGATATGAATTAAGTCAAATAGATAAGTAAACATTATGTGTGAAACGAATAAGGTATTTTGAATTCGTTCTAAACATATCTACACTCCATTTGAAATAAGATTAGACAAACCTTTTTACAGTCCGTTCAACCGATTTTTAACTTCTATACCGTAGGCATAAGGATGGCATTAAAAGCAAAAAAGGTTACACAATACCAACTGTCTACTGCAGCTGCCATTTGTCATACCACCAACGCAATAGAAGTCAATATCGGTTGAACGGACTGTAAATAACGTTTATTTAACGTTTATATGTCAGTAATCGTGTAGCTCAACTCGGAACTTAAGAAGCTCAACGACTCGACGAACAATACCAAAGAAAGGACATTAGGGTAGGCCGCATAAAGTAGATATCTACTCAAACTGCCAGGGGGTCTTCTCCATTTAAACGAAGTCCGTAGTTTCGGCCGAAGATATGCGGGATATAAGATTAGTTCGGCACCCGAACTAAGAATCCATGCCAACATGATTTGACAGTTGTCCCTACTCCCGAAGTGTTTTGCCCGTCTGAAAAATAAACTCACTTCTTTTGACGAATCAACTACCTTCGGATGGGCCCGTATCTACGTCTTTCAGGGGCATAAGGAACAGGGTGTAAAGTTCACTCATCCTTTATAGAAAAGGGAGTAACCTCCAACCAGACGGATGTTGTGTCTGGCGGGCAACTGCCCATCGATTGATGTCGGGTTCTTATATTTATATGCCCATCGCTCGGTAAATTCTAATTGCGCGATGCAGGATTTTGTGTGACGTCAGGTCTTTGATGCGTAGTTCGCACGTGGCGATGTAGATGCTGCCACAGACTTAGAGAGTAGACTCTCCGACCATCATTAAAAACTGAGAAACACAGCGATGTTTCTTCATCTTTATGTCTAACGGCGCGTGGACGTGACACGACAGTGGCATTGTCATGCCCCGTAACCTGAACATCGTTTGAATGCAAGCTCAAATCCTGCTGTCATTAATGAAATTCACAGCGTGTTCACTTGGTAACCACAATTATAGCGCGCGTCGCTTCGTGAGATAAAATACTATAATTAAATAATTACTTTATACTTATCTATTTAGAAAAAAAAAAGTTTCTAGGAGCATCGTGTGTCGTGTTAAATAAAATAGTAGAAATACGTGTGAGCAGAAGCGTATGCTCTCATGTAATGACTTTAAAACGAAGCTTATCGGTTACATGGTTGGATTTACCACTTAGTACTTAGAAAGCTAAATTAACAACAAGTATCGAACCGTCTGGAAATGAAATGAAATGAAATTGTTTATTCTGTAAATAGGATATTGGAATCACTTTTACACGTCATATTAAAAAATATGAAAAATAAGCTAGATGAGGTCGGCGTTTCCTATCTGACTACTCTGAGAAGAAAGGCCGAAACAAACTCAGAGGTCACAGTCTCTTTTAAAGTCCAGACATAATCTTGGTCAAGCCATATGAGGACCATGTAAATTCGAGTCTGAAATTGTCTTTTGAGGAAAGAACCACACAGAAGGCCCTGGAAGTCCTGAAAGCGCTGGAAGGGCCACCCTAAACTGCAATCGTACATTTTATGCTCTCACGGTGATCGTCGGTCTCAGGTTGCATATGACGGCTTTTGGCACAGTTATTTTTTGTGGAAAATTAACTTGTCTAATATAATATTAAGTAATTGTTTTGACTTGCATGTATTTTTCTTTTTTTTATCGACTTAAGAATAACTACAAGAATAAAATAAAATAAATAAAAAATTAATAATGTAAGTATTATTTAATATTGTCTTCGAAAAATTCATGCTACGTTTATTTTTAAGATCATTTTAGAATAATTTTTATTTTATATAACCTATGTATTCTTCATAATGCTTCAGTTATGAATATAAGTATATGTTATTGCTTCTGAAATTGCACTATAAATTGGTAAAATACCCATTTTATTTAAAATATATACATGTCATAAGGTGTAAGGAGTAGAATATAGATAGTCTGGAGCTGGGCAATGCCAAGTTGTTGTCTGTAATTTATTTATGACAGGTACAAGATGGAACAGTCAATAAAAATCCAATCAAAATTGGTTCAGCCATTATCGGAGATTAGCCGGAATAAAGTAACGGACATTTTTTTTTTTATTTTTTTTTTTCTTGCCGAACCTATATACTTTAATTTCATACTAGTATTTCGCATTTTATAAAAAGCTGTTATTTTGACATTGCTTCAATTTTTTTTTTTTTTTTTTTTATAAAGTTAATTACACATTATAAAGAAGCGGATGCTACTGTCAATTCTTGTTACTTTTATAACGTCACCCACAAAAAAGTTGTCTAACATTGGAATGCGATGTTTGATTAGTATCTATGAGTCGCCTCTGAGTTAAATAAATACATCGAAATCGAACAGTATGTGTCATAACTTAATTCAACATGTATAAAAATATGATTGAGTGTGTAGCGCCAGTGTCAAGTCAGCCTTGCCCGGTACAACTTATACATTTACGAACATTACATTCATTTTCTTTTCAATACCTGAGTGGCTCTCGAAGCGAACGGTTGTGTCGAGTGATCTTTTTGAACGCGAATTAAAAATGAAATCACTACAGCTCTTGTTCTGCGCAGCATTTTTTCTAGCATTTATCAGTGCCTTAAGCGATAAGAGGGACGAAACTAAATACGTATCTAATTTTAAATGTGCTGAATTTTTCGGAAAATATTTTCTCAAAATTGCTGAAAAATCTAAAGTAAGTTCACCGATGCAGTTGAAAAGAGCGACTAGAAGTATTATAAACAGTGGAAGATGTCCACAGGGACAGGTTTGGTACCTGTACAGATGCTGGGATTGTCACGAGTAAGTATAGTATCAAAATCAATCCATGCATCCATGCAAAACGAACACATTTCAAATAAGGCATTTGTTGTATTATAAGATATAATTAAACTTACACGTTGTTTGAATGCAATACAGACGCATTTTAAGTAATGGCCCTGTTGTATTACAATACAAGATATGATTTACTTACTTGATGTTTGAATGCAAAACGGTCATTTTTCAAAATATGGCACTTTTGCAGAGAATTATTATGAACACGAACTGCAGTATTATTTTAGGTCGTGGCCTTTTTGCACGCAACTGACGTCGAGTTTCGGGTCGCAACTCAGAAAATGGCTGCCTTGCACTGAAGTTAGCAATCAAAATGCTCCAATGCAAAAAAGGCGGTCAGCCGGTTTGAGAAAAGTGATATGAAAATGATGGGTGTCTTTTATAAACTAAAAAAATTACTCGATTTTGACCTCATTTTTGCACTAAAAACATTTTTGGATTTTATTCATTTGTGGCCCTTTTGTATTCAGTGAGCGATGTCACCATTATGATTGTGATTGTGAGCACGTTAGTTTCTACTCATAAACACATAACATAAGTATATTTTATTGCTTCTGAAATTGCGCTGAGCGTGAGCACGTTAGTTTCTACTCTATATATCGAGATTATAAACTATCGAAAAATTGGTGAACTGTTACAACATAACGCATTCATTTGGTAGTTTATGATCTATCAATGTCAAATCGTCAAATTGTTAACGTCTCAGGCTACCTATTTGAATTTTCATCCAAATGCGTTCAGCCGTTTTAGCGTGAACGCGTAAAAACAAACTCACTTTTGCATTTATATATAATACCTACTAGCTTCCGCCCGCAGCTTCGCCCGCATGGTATGTCGATAAAAGTGTGTCTATGTCCTTTCTCAAGGTCTAGACTATCTGTGTACCAAATTTCATTTAAATTGGTTCAGTAGTTTTGCTGTGAAAGCGCGACAGACAGACAGAGTTACTTTCGCATTTATAATATTAGTAAGGATTAGTTAGGTACCATGTGTATAGATATAAGTAGATAGATAATAATATAATCAACATCTCAGCTCTGACGAGAATTCAGAGTAATTCTTGGTAAATGCTAACAACATTATGTGATTTAGTTTACCTACCTTTATTAAATGGAGTTAGCGTTTTATATGGAAGAACATCGTGCAAACTGCATGGTAATTTTTATTGTAAACATATTTAAGTAGTTTGGTTTCCAAAGAAAAATACCACCTTCGCTTGTATAAAAAGATAATTATATACAAAGTGTTACATGTTTTGACAGTTGGAATTTACGTATAGGTAAAATATTGTAATACTCAGTACTCTAGGTTTCGATTTTTGGCTGTAACTTCGGGTTTTTCCTAAACCACCCGTCCCAGTATTGAGGTGAACAAAACAAAAACAAAATCTACTTCGATCCAGTGTGCGGCATTCCAACAGAAGAAGTGTGTAACTGGTGTAGCGTAATAAATATAATAAATTATTTTCTTTCTTTAGCACCCTTAGTAACATTCAAGAAAGTCAAACATGCACTAAACTAGTTTTTAGGATTCCGTACCCAAAGGGTAAAACGGGACCCTATTACTAAGACTCCGCTGTATGTCTGTCCGTCTGTCATCAGGCTGTATTTCATGAACCGTGATATTAGACAGTTGAAATTTTTACAGATGATGTATTTCTGTTGCCGCTCTATAACAACAAATACTTAAAAAACAGAATAAATATTTATTTTAGTCTGTTAAAGGGGGCTATCATACGAAACGTTTTCAAACGTGATTTTTTTGCCGTTTTCATAAATAATGGTACTGTTTTTAATATTAGTCAGCCATATTTTTATGTCTATCCATTCCTTATCTACTCAGGATATTTAGTCAGTGATTCAGTGTTAGCCGAATAATCAAATTGGCAAGAAAGATAAATGTAGTATGTATCTATGTAAGTTTATCCAAGTAAATAATAAGTCGATGAGTGATTCATCGGCTGATAATATATCAATGCGAAAAGTTTATCGGATTATTATGACATCTTCATTCAAACGCAAAAGGTGTAAAAGTAGCTTCACAATCTTTGCTAGCTTCTCCTGAGAAGGAGGCAATCATTTCTAATTTTATCAAGAATCAGCATCGACACGTCATGTAGTTTGAACAGCATGGGTGTCAGGTAAATGTCGTGCTTCATGGATCGGAATGCTGGGCCATGAAAAAGACGGATGAAAAAAGAATGCATGTAGCGGAGATGAGAATATTGAGATGGGAGTGACGAAAATGGATAAAGTAATAAATAGTAGTTTAAAAGTGGCGCCAGTCACAGAAAAGTTGAAAGGTAATCATTTGACCTGGTATGGGCATGTGATGAGGAGGGAAGAAACGCATGTGACTAAAAGAGTGATGAATAAATATTGATGGATGGAGCGGGAGAGGAAGGCCAAAGAAAAGATGGATGTATTGTGTGAGGAATGATATGAAAGAGAAGGGAGTGAATGATTGCGTGACGGTTGACAGGGGAGAGTGGAAAAAGAAAACGTGTGGCGCCAACCACAAGTAACTATGGATAAGGGCAGGAAGATGATGGGTGTCACATGAGACTTAACCACGTTTCTGCATGACCAGCACATGTGCTGTGCAATGACACGCAGCAGAGGGTCACCTCCTGAAATAGTATTGAAAGCAATCACTAGATCAAACGGACATCGAATCAGAACAAGAGCCAACGAAAGAATGATATTTAACCCAGTTTACACAAAAATAAATTGGTTGAGTGGGGTAGAATGTCCATTATTTCGTTAGTCTTACCAAAGCAATTAAGTCAACTAGCTACATCATAGGAAATGTTATGGCTAGAAAGCAGGTGACTACCGAGATGACGACTAATAGAGATATATGGAAGAAAAAGACAAGGGATGGGCAACACGACGTGTCTCCGATGACATTGAAAACGTCGATGTCTTCAGACTTATTGTGCGAAGTTAGGCGATGCGCGACGTCCCGTGAATGCCCGTGATGTCTTTAGGGACACGAGTCGCGGGAAGTTAAACATTTAGTGAATAAATAGCTTAACTGTAATTGTTTAAATGATCTAATACTTACTACAATGTCTGTGTTTTGTGCCAAAAGAAAAACCGGATCGCTCCGTCAGCGGTGAGACTTCCTGCCAGGGTTGCGGAATAGTCCGAAAGGGATACCGGGACCCTGGCAACAGGCAACCGAAGGAACACGGGTGGGTTTTATTCAGTAAGAGTCTGACACGCCCTTCCGCTCCGCCCAGAGCGAGAGAAGTCATATGATGATTTCCCAAACAAAAAAAAAAAAAAAAAGCTGTGAGACTTACACTGAAACATGTGACGTAGATACAGGTTTTTTTTTTTTTTTTTTAATCTTTATTTATTAGTGAGGGTTTGTTCACATAGCGAACATGTCACCCTCATAGGAACACTATTGATTGAGCATTCAAAACTTACAATCTACGCTTAATACCTAAATTAACTAATTTGTATATAATTCTAGCAGTTTTAGAGGCTGGAAACGCTAGAATCACATTGCATGCCCCTAGTTCCTGAATATTTATATTAAAACGGTCTTGAATCAAATTTCTTTCCGCCTCATTCCGAACACACTCCACTATAATATGAGTAACGTCTTCGACTTTATCGCATTCCGTGCAGTTTGGAGACGTAACTTTGCCCATCAATGCAGAAAAGCTGTTCAATGGGATGTGTCCGGAGCGAAGTCTGAAACTTGTCACAATTTCTAGCCTACTCATATCGGCATTATCAAACCAAGGATAGTTATTGATAGTCGGTTGCATCGTACGATACCAAATTCCTTTGGTCAATGACTTCTCGTCGAAATATTCTTTCCAAATGTCATAACATTTCAATTTAACTGCACTTAAGATCTCAGTCCAGTAAGGTTTATATGCCACCGGCACCCCCTCCAAACACGCTTCTTTGGCAAAATTATCTACTTTTTCGTTTTCTTCAATGCCGATATGGGAAGGCAACCACTGTAAAACAACATTTTTATCTTTATGCCTTAGTCTACTAATATGATCTATTATTTGGTATGCCACCGGATAACCACTAGAGCTTCTAATACACTTCGTCAAATGTTGGAGTGCGCTTTTACAGTCAGAATATATGACGGAATCTTGAAACTTCACCGATTCAAGGTATGATATAGCTTCAAAGATAGCGATTAACTCAGAATGCATGACAGAAATTTTTGAATTTAATTGAAATTTACAGGCAGTATTACTTTGGGGGTCGTAAAATGCGGCTCCAACACTGGCTCGGACTTTAGAACCGTCCGTATAAATCTTGTAATAACCAGAATAGCTCCTGCTAAAATTCTCACTACAGATAGTTCGAAGTTGAGTATTGTTGTATGATTTCTTAGCTTCGGTAATCTCTTTAATTTGTGGTTTAATGGTACAAGACAAGTTCACACCGCTTAGCCACGTGTTAAGCGAAAATAATCCTAATTCCTCATTACAGTGGACTGATATGTTATTAAACGTTTCAGACATGTGAGCTATTAGTGGTTTCTTTTTGCGTCTCCAATAAGTATCTTGGCAACAAATATTGAGATTCGTAACAATTTCACACGTGTCATTTACAAAAGATTTGAGCTTCAAAAAATACTTTCCAGCTAAGTAATATCTACGAACATGTAACGGTTGCAGATGGAGTTCGCATTCCATTACGTGTATGGGTGTACTCTTAATAAAACCTCCAATGACCCTCAAACATTGGTTTTGAATTTTGGTTAATTTATTTATATGGGTTTGGTAACTATTATCATACAAAAAACTAGCATAATCTATTCTACTGCGTATTATGGCAATGTATAAACGACGTAAATGAGTAGGGTGTATGCCCCAACCTGGGCCAGTTAGTATTTTAAATACATTTAGAAATTTTGATGTTTTTTCTTTTAACTCATTTATATGTTTAGACCATCTTAGAGATCGATCTAACCACAATCCCAAATATTTATAGTTTTCAACAACATGTAGGGATCTATTATTTATTTTAATATCAATAGTATCTTTCCTAAAACCGTTTTTAAATATACAGACTTTACTTTTACTTGATGAAATATTTAAACCAATATCTTGAATTAATTTGCTAAACAGATTCAAAGCCATTTGCAGTTTACGGGTTGCCTCTAAAATATTGTTGGTAGTAAAATATAAAACAAAGTCATCTGCAAACTGGGAAATACAAATGTTATTTATCTTTTTACAAATATTAATAGTGGCTATATTAAATAGCAATGGTGACAAGGGATCACCCTGGGCCAAGCCACGAGACGTAGTTCTACATAGTGAATCAGAGCCAAGTTGTATTTTTAGATTTCTTGCCTGTAAAAAGTTCCAGAGATAGTTGCAAATTTTTTGACCCACACCTAAGCCGTCCATTACACGTAACAAACTATATACATCCACATTGTTGTATGCATTTTCCAGATCAATAAAACAGCATACAGTCATTTGTTTTTCAGAAAATCCTGTTTGAATTCTCGAGACTAAACTAGTGAGATTATTTAAAGTTGATCTGCCCTTTCTAAATCCTGTAGTATTCTGATCTAAAATACGGTTCTTTTCTATAAACCACTCTAGTCTATTGAGTAGAATGTTATGGAAAGTTTTGCACATACACGAGATCATAGATATCGGGCGAAGAGAAGAGGCTGAAGAGGGGTCACGTCCAGGTTTGGGAATGGGTACCACTACTATATCACGCCATTGTTTAGGTATAAACGAGTATATGAAAAATGAATTAAATAAATTGAGTAGAATCTGTTTCCCGTTCTCAGGTAAATGTGTTATCATAGAATACGAAATCTTGTCACAACCAGGGGCTGTATCTTTACTTTTGAGGCATTTAGTAACCTCCTGAATTGTAATAGGTATTTCAAGTTTTGGATTGTCCGATGTAAGTAAAGGGTTGTCACATGACACGAAATCTGGGGCTAAACCACATAATAATTCGTTGGCTTTGATATTGTCAACATGGGATTTTGGTGCGTTATATCCCTTAACCCATCGCATTTTACGCCACAACTCACCATGTGTTGAACTTTGATCCAGAGTAGAACAAAAACCCTGAAATGACTTATTTCTAGAGCACCGTATGTTTCGTTGAGCCTCACTGATTTTATTTTGAAGGATTGTAAGGTTATCTGGTGTTGGATTTCGACGAAACTTGGAAAGAGCTAAACGGCGTTCTGCTACCGCCTTAGAAAGGTTGGGGCTCCAATAAGGTTTAGGTGTAAAATTTCTTTCTGGGTTCATATTAATTTTACTATATGGTATAAAAAGGTCTGCAGCCATGTTTAAATAGTCAATAAATAAATCGTATCCTTTTTGCAAATCATTCGGTAGTATCAATTCATCGAAAAGGTCCTTTAAAAGTTTTTGGTATCCTACCCACTCAGCCTTTTTATAATTTCGACGAGACATGTAAACATTAGTAGCTTCAAAGTATGTTGCGATTTTAATGACACAATGATCGCTTCCCAATGTCTCATTCAACACTATCCAGTTTAAAGTTAGACTTATATCGGATGATACTAACGAAATGTCGGGGGACGACTGTTGCAAAACATTATTGACTAGTTTAATACGCGTGTGATCGCCATTGTTTAATGAAACAAAGCTACTACCAATAAGCGCATCAAATATTTGATTACCTCTCCTGTCTACTTTATTGGACCAATTGGTATGGTGTCCATTGAAGTCACCCAAAAGTAGTGTTTTATAATTTACCTGTGAAAATAATTGATCCCAGTCTGACTGGCTAGTATTTATAGAAGGTGGACAGTAAATCGATATCACGTTTTCAATTTGATTACAGTTATACAGTTTAACGTGTATTATTTCTATGCCCGAATTAAAACTTTGAGTGTCTTTGAATTGCGATTTGATTGACTTGTGTGTGAGGATAGCTACCCCTCCATATGAATCGTTTCTGTCTTTGCGGAATACATTGTAATCTTTAACTTTAAAATAACTGTCTGGTTCTAACCATGTTTCGCTTAATACGGCAATGTGAATCCTGTCTTGTATTAACAAATTCTCAAACTCACATAACTTTGGCCTGATACTTTGTGCATTCCATTGGATAATATTTAATTTAACAATACTTGTAAATTTATCTGCCATTTGAGAAATAATCGATAATTAATTTAAGAACAGGCCAATCTGCCACATTGTCAACTACAACTAAAATTAACCACTCAATACAAGTTTTCAGTACCCCTTTGCAAATCATTTGTATAGTGCTTCCTTTCATGAATATTATCTCTTGTAATCTCTGTAATAATTCCTTGAAATTGAAATCTCTCTGTTTTTCTTCTGTTTTCTTCGTGTTTTTAGACTCGGCTTCATCATATTCTTCTACTTCCGTTTTACTCCACTCCATAAACTCCAGGTCTAATTTCTCTTCTCTCTTCTGTTTCTGTTTAGAGTCTGACTTTTGTTTAAGCTTATGTACCTGTGCCTTAGTTGTCACTTCAGCATAAGTGGGGCTACTACTAATTGGAGAAGGAACTATATCTATGTCTTGGAGTGCTGGCTTTATAGCAGTACCCTTTCTTTCCATGATCACTTCATTGTGAGTTGGTTCGTCTTTAGGGACATAAATAGTCAAGGCTTTTCTATAAGTGCAATTAAATTCGGACATGAGCTCCCTTAGTCTTTTTTCTTTTAAAAAGATTGGACATGTTTTTGAGAGGGAAATATGTCCTCCCTTACAATTAACACATACCATGTTTGTGGTTTCACAATTGTCATGGTTTTTTCCGCATTTAGGACACACCACTTTCGTACTAGGACACTTCTTCAGTATATGACCATATTTCCAGCAGCGCGAACATTGCGACACTGGAAATACATAAGGTTCTACTTTTATTCTCAAACCATGAGTATAAACATATGGTGGTAAATAGGGACCTTTAAAACAAAGACGAACCGCTTCACTGGGTGACCATCCTTCTTCCTCAAAGTTCTTACGATTCAACCGATGTACAGAAATTAGCTTGGTTGGTTCAGGACAAAATATATTTTTCAAAATGTTTTCCTCTGGTATGTCCAAGTCAACATCTCGTATCACACCGTATGACAAATTCTTTTCCATTGCTCTGTGAATATTCCATCCCTTTTCGCTAAATAATTCACATGATTCTAATTTCTCAGCGCTAATTTCGCTAATCAATTCTATGCGAACTCGATAGGGATTAAGATATTTCACTCTGCTAATATCTGTTATATTTTGATCTCTAAACAACTTAGCTAGACTAAACTGTTTAGGTAATTTTTCGTTGCTAGATATATATATTTCTATCTTTTCCGTTTCCTTCAGTTTTTTGTCTTTTGGTTTTACTTCTGTCCATTCTTCATCACTGCTTTCCCTCATTCTTTTATTGGTTATAGTTGCACTATCTACACTGTCTGAATCTTCATTTAAGGTAGAAATCTCATTCATAGAATCATTATTTATGTCATTACTAGCCTCATTAGTATCACTCATTGTACTCGTAAACACGTCGCATCTGCGGCAGCGAGCAAGTAGCCGGCCGGCCGGCCACGTGCCGCACCTTTTTAAGCTTGGATGTACTTGCTTATCAGTGATCAGATCACTAAGTCGGCGTAAACAACTGTTACACGACTCGCTCGCACGAGTGCCGCGACGAAACTGAGATACAGGTTATTAGTAGGAACAGTGATAGAGATTGACGGTATGTGTTTAAAAAAGTATAATTTAAAGTCTAAAGATTCCATAATATTGTAAAGAAAACTCATTGACTATCAGATGTTGATATAACTCAACGACCTTATGATCGTTGATATATCTAAAGAAAAGATTCTCAATAAATAAATAAGTCGACGCCGCGGATCAACGTCGGGACCGTTACTACTAGGCCACCACTGCCAGCTGGAAGAGACTAGCTGAAAATCAGTAACAGACATGCAAGTAATGCCGTATGCCACCTACACCATAATTCAGTAAAATCAAAGTATTTTATTACTAAGCAATACTTAGCTTAGACAATAGATGGCGTTATAATAAACAATAATGAGGAAAATCCACTTCAAGCGGATGAGATAATTGCAAAGCAAAATTAAATGGTGTCCATCCAATTATCTCAAATTAATTTGTGGAAATAAAGACATGAAATATATATTTTGTGACTATTTCACTTGTATTGTACATTGCTAAACACTTATCACTACTTGTGTACTTACATTTTAAGGAAACTCTATAAAGTTTTCTGCGTTCAACTCATCTTTAGGTTATAAATCGGTTGTTTCACTTACGTCAACTTTAGAACCGACGATATACCTGTGATGCCAGATTTTGTTTATAAGGAACCTAACCTACTAGGTTACATAATTCTACTATCTTTGGAAGTAACTGTGAATATAATGTATATAGTGTTACAGTTCGTACTTACTCAGCGTTTTTCTATGAAAGATGCCAGCAGTAAAAAAAAAATAAAGCGTTCACTTTATGATGAAATTAAATATTAATCATGGATGCATGGTACATCAAGTACACTAATCTAAGATATATGAATAACATAATAAAATTACAATACTGAATATTTCAGTTAAAGTTGATTAAAATCGTTACATTTATTGATAAGATTATCTTGTAACGATTTAAAAAAGGGAGCTATAGATTCTATATTTATTTCATTTAATCTTTCATCACTCGAAACAATGTTAACTATACTAAATCGTTCTAATAATGTAATTTTAAGTTGCAAGGAAAACAATAAATCAATCTAAATCAATTATATAAATAAAATGGAATGCATCCAATCGAGCGAATATTATTTATCTATATTGACAACACTGACGTATGCTGTGATTGGTTCCGACATCTTGGATGATCTGTCACTTTGCTCATGTGCATGTGCACTTGCCCATTCCCCGCCGTTTCTTTGCCACTGACGGACGCTAGTACTCCCAACAATTAGTTACAAAATCACTGAAAATGTATAAGTTACAGTTTGTGTTATTTCTGCTCGCGATCGTGACGTGCGTCCTCACTTATCAAGTACTGAATGAGCCTCCTATCAGAAATGGTGAACTTCATAAAAGAATGAAAAGAAACGTTCTGAACTATGGAGAGTGCGCTCAAGGCTTTAAAAAACTTTATAAACGATGCGTTACTTGTGACTTGTAAGTAGTTTTTGAAATGTTTTTCTTTTTTCACTGTGTTGTTTTTAAACCAAATTCCGTACCACTATATTCAAATAAAATTTTCTTTTAACACTTCGAGAATTTTCTGACTTCAAGATGGAGTCGTGAATGTGTTTTTCCTTTGCTGTTTTATCGTGAAAACTTGATTTATTGAATTAAATCCAGGAATTAAAAGCCTATAGATTATTTTGTTCATCTTTCCGACATAGATTCGATTATTATTTACTAGGTTCAAACTTTGTGTTTGTAGAATTTTGGTATATTCCATGTCGTTTTATTTTTATTTAAGGTCATAATTACATTAAATTTTAAACAATTCTTACCTGTGCACTATACTATACGGATATAATTCGTTTGTAAATAATGAAAATGTTCACAGAAATAGCAAAGTTACAACATAATTTCCAAAGCCGGTTCGCCGGTTCGATCGCGCGCCATTTTCAGTGACGTCACTGCGAATCGACGATCTCACAGCCATGCGCTAATAAACATTTTTCCAGCGTAAATCTAAAGCTTCTGAGGGCCTAGCCAAGTGACAATCACTTCGAAAGCGTTTCGTATTTCTACAACGACTTTCAATAGGACTGATCCTATACATTTTGTGCCTTTTCCATCATCGTTATCGCTTATAGAATGTCACTTTGTCCTCTGTTTAGGGCCTCTGTGCATCCTTAGCCATAGGTACATTATTCTTAACTTACTGTAAAATAGTGAAAATAGTAGAAATTTCTTTCATTTTGGACATGAAACTATGTCAAAATAATTTAAAAAATATTATCATCCAATCGTGGCCCGTGTTTTTATATGGGATTGGAGACGTCTGCTGCATAGTGGCACTTTGTTAATGTACAATCCTCGGTGATAACAGGATATAATGATGCAATCGGCTTTCCGTGTCCATCCTAGTGACCTGGCCTTATCGTATAATTAGATAGCAACAGGACGTAATTAGCAATATTATGTAGGTAATCGTATTATGTAGGTAGTCGTAGCAAAATTATTAGGTAATTATTGTAATATTGGTGCCGATTCCCTTGTTCACAAACTAAACTAAATTTAAGTTCAGTGCATCTTTTTCTTTCTATTTCATTAAGAAAAGGATAGAAGATCAATTTTAGTTTAGTCCTGTCAAACTGTCACTACTCGAAACAAGTTTAGACGCGATTAAAATCTTGCCTACTAAAATTACGTCAATTTATGTCAGGCGCTGATTAATTTGACAGGACTAAACTGAAATTTATCTTCTGTCCTTTTCATAATGAAATAGAAAGAAAAAGATGCACTGAACTTAAATTTAGTTTAGTTTGTGTACAAGGGAATCGGCACCATTGTCAACATTAATTTATTTGAAAAACGAAAATTAGATCTAAGTTTAGCCCCTACAGCTTCGAGCCAAATTTTGTATTTCGAACCTTTCTTGATTTTTCGTGTGGTTACTGACTAACCTGGTGTATGCTGCCCATGGGCCTCTGACTTAGCTTCACATGCCGTCGAGAACTATCTCTCAGCCATGCCGGTGGTCACGATGTTTTCCTTCACCGTTTTTAAAGCCAATGGTAATTATACAATACGCACATGAATCTGAAAAGTCAGAGGCGCGTGTTTTGGGTTCGAACTAGAGACCTATGACTTGGCAGTCCGACGGTCACACCAATAGACTATCACTGCTATAAATTCCAACTTAGAAGGTACCGGACTAATGTCAGTTGTGCAATGCGTATTTCAATTACTGTCAGGTTCAGACCAAATAAAAAACCAAGAGAGAGCGTTGCGGACAATACAGTGAAGCATGCCAAAACTACACCACCGCTCTGTGCATACACGCTCTCACGCACACATTTACAATCAAACTACACCTTACCAAAATTAGGCTATATTTTGAGTCCTAATAAACGTGAATATTAATATAAAGTTAAGTTTAGAAAGGTGATTATTACTCAGACCAAATAAAAACCAAGACAGAGCGCTGCGAACAATAAAGTGAAGCATGCCAAAACTACACCACCGCTCTGTGCATACACGCTCTCACGCACAAATTTACAATCAAACTACACCTTACCAAAATTAGGCTATATTTTGAGTCCCAATAAACGTGAATATTAACACAAAGTTAAGTTTAGAAAGGTGATTATTATGTCACTTGTGAGTACCGTAGAGTAGGTTTCGATCGCTAGATAGCACTACACACCGTACCTAACGTGCCTTTGCATTGACTTGCCCTTTAAAACGTGTGGTCCAATAGGCAGGTCGTATCTCCGCGCCTGTCCGCCACTCCCCTTTCTTTTGCGTGCCGTAAAGCGTGTCGTTTTATATTATTTAGTCAGTCGGCAAGCGCAGTTCACCTGTTAAATTTCTACATTTATATCTGTATTTTTTATGGTGTACATAATTATTAAAGAGTATTATATTCTATTCTATCTCTTTATTCATGTTTTGAGTCGATCCATACAGGGCGACCACACTCCGTTCCGCATTAAATTCTTTTTTTTCCAGATCCATATTTTTTTTCATAACAATCCTCGTTTTTTATTTAAAAACAATGATTTTAATGCGGAACGGAGTGTGGCGCCTTTGTAATATTTTGTCATGTTATGGAGGCTCTTACATATAAGGCTTGATTTGCAATCTGTGTATTCCAACCAAGTTATAGCTGTACAAGGAGCTTCTTTGGCCAAATCGAAACAAACTCCACCCTTGTTGTAGAAATACATTTCACAAAAGATTGCACAAATTACCAACAGCGCCCCCCTGTCTTCGTCATTTATTTGAGCGCCAAAAGATCCGTGTAGCAGTTTAAGACAAGATGGCGGCCGACCAGATTGAGAGATGACACGTGACCGCCTTTATAGCACACGTGTGAGAGATGACACGTGACCGCCTTTATAGCACGCGTGTGTTTCTCATTATAGTGCGTTCTACACATAATACACTAACGCATCCAATAGGTACTGCATGAACGAAAAACTAATTCATTGTGTTTGTGTAGTCTTACAATAAAACACGTTATATTTTTTTTTGTCATCGTCAATCTATTTAGTTAGAAAGTATTCAATGAATTATTGTTTACTATAGTTTAAGGAGTAAACTTGTGTTAGGTTAGGATGTTCCGAATTATGGCTGCTTTAACTTACAGGGGTTTCAAGCAGGTTAACCTAACCTAACCGGTCTGGAAGCGTCATTACGTAGGTACTGCCTTCATTAACCACAAAATATCTTTTTTCCAGGTACACTGAACTGACTGGTGAAGATTGTTAACAAACAGCTGCTGCAAACATTAATAGACGAAATTATGAAAACTTGTCAGAGGCCCTAGACAAAGTGACATTTTATCAGCGATAACGATAATGGAAACGGCAAAACACTATAGGACTGACATAAGCTACCGAAAAGCTTATGTCAATCTTGTTGAAGGTCGTTGTAGAAATACGAAACGCTTTCGAAGCGATTGTCACTTGTCTAGGCCCTCAGATCTGGCGCGAGTCTGGCGTCGGATCAAGAATGCCAAACGCACGCCACTATGGAGTAGATAGAGTGCTGACTGCACCTCTCGTAACCTTCAAACCTGCTCGCGATTACGAAAATCTATTGGGATATGGCGATGTACACTGTATGTAACACACGAAGATGATGAAAGAATCTCGAAAATGTCATTACAGGGAACCGATCGACTGCGGACCGTAAGGCTCTAGACAGACAGACTGCATTTCACCTGCACTTCTTGCCGTTTGAATTCAGTTAGTACGACTGTAATACTCCACTGCGCTATACCAGCGCTGGGGCTCTGTCTTGCATAGGATCGCAGCATTAAGCTGAGCGATGGCCGTTTTGCGTGAATGTGACGCAAATTTGCCCCAATTTGTTATTTTTCTAGTATTTGTATTTTATTCTTTGCGTCATGTTTGCCGCAAATAAACGTAGGTACCTATTTTATTTTCTTCTTTTACTCGTAATGTACTGTAACTGCATTCAAACTGCTTTCAGCCCAGGTGAAATGCAGTCCGTCTGATTGCAGCCTGAAGGCTGACTGACGCACATTTTGGCGGGCCGCACCGCAACGCATAAATCCCCCTACATTAGCATATTATGTACTAGCTGCGCCCCGCGGTTTCACCCGCGTAAGGCACGATCCCGTGGGAATAGCGGGATAAAAAGTATCCTATGTGTTAATCCAGGTTATAAACTATCTGTGTGAGAAATTTCATCCAAATCCGTTCAGTAGTTTTTGCGTGAAAGAGTAACAAACATCCATCCATCCATACTTACAAACTTTCACGTTTATAATATTAGTTAGATTAGATAAACCATCATATTATTATAGGTACAGTTCGATTCATGGCGGCTCTGAATATGAGGCGAGTCGCTGCGCAGTAACAATTTCATGTGTCAGCGGGGGTGAGGGGTACTGCGCAACGAGAAGCTAACTTCCGAGCCGCAGCGCCATTAAGGTTGATGCGCTAGGGTGGCCCGCGAAATTCAAATTTTCTTACGTTTTTTGCAATTTGCAGGTCAGTATCAGGATGTACATCCCGCTAATAATATGTTGATCTAAATATTATTAGCGGCCGTAACAAATATGGATTTACAGAATTATAAACATTAGAATCAGCAATACAACTCTCTAAGTTCATGTAAGTGTATTGACTGACGATTTCATGAAATTTTCATTCAGTACACTTACATGAACTTAGAGAGTTGTATTGCTGATTCTAATGTTTATAATTCTGTAAATCCATATTTGTTACGGCCGCTAATGACCCGCTAATGACCTGACCTGCAAATTGCAAAAAACGTAAGAAAATTTGAATCTCGCGGGCTACCCTAGCGCATCAACCTTAAGTTTGAATCGAACTGTACTATACACGCGGGCCCGGGCCACACCACGTTTGTTTTGAATTGTGTTGCAGTGCACTGCGGCCCGGTGCGGCCCGTTCGGCAATAATGTGATAAACTGATTGTGTGTTATAGCTTATAAAGATAAGTATTTATTGTTTTATTTAATTTAATTATCATGTAGAAATACTTGTTTGACTTCCTAACTGTTGGTCTGAGCGGAGTATTTGTGCATGTGAGGTGCATATAAAGTTTATCTTTTCATACGCGAAATCTCTTAAGGGGCCATTGTACTATTATGAACAACTTTCCCAATAGGAGCAAGCCTGAAATCGCGAAAATCAGCTGTTCCCTACATTTTGACGAGCTATGCGAACATAAATGTAGGGAACAGATGATTTTTTTTTCGCGATTTCAGTGTTGAGAACATAAGACTATCTTTTAGATTTTTTATTTGAATCATCTTTAATTTCAAACAATTACTGCTTTAGTATGAAATAATTATATTGGTATTGTAAGAAGTATTTAAGTTATAAATGTGGTTGTGTGTGTTTGGTATAACTTGTATTATATTTCCTACAATTAGGTTTGGACTTGTCTGGATCTCCGTTCTCATAAACTTGCGTTTAAATAGCCATCAACCATTCACCATTCAAATTATTGAAACCTCCGCCTGTCTTGCCCTACTTATTTCTTGAATAAGTGTTAGCTGTTTTAAATTTTTTATTTTAATTTTAAAAATGTTATGTTTTGAATGTTGTAATCATTTATTAGCCATAATTATTGCGGCTGATAGGCCACCTACATTCCGGAGATTATTGCAAAAGTATTAAATAATTGAATCCATAATTTTCGTTATTCAACTATTTTATAATGAATTTATAAAACTTATCAGTAATAATCTTTATTACACAAGAAAGTGGTTACAAAAATAGTGTGAAGTCCCTGATTCCTGTGCTAGGTGAAATACCTGTGTTACTGGAGCCAGTGCCCTCTCCAAGTAGGAGACATTACAGAATCTTATGCAAAAGATTAACAAAAATAAAAATAATATGGTATGACAAAAAGTAAAATAAACTAAAAACGGTTAAAAGAAGCCTGTATTGAGTTTGCGAGTGTTTGTGTGTATGTTTGTGTCTCAGTGTAAGCGTAAGTATGTGTGTGTATGTGTGTGTGTGGGTGAGTGTATATTATGTGATTTAAAGTTACGAAAATTCAAATTTCGTTCCCTATCCATAATTTTCTATGATTTTTGACATAAAATTAAGAACTTTTGACATTTGATTTGACTTGTATTACCTTGATATTTGCATTGTACCTAAGTGTAGTCTGTAATAATGATTGTAACAACCATTCTGTATTCATATTTTGTCATAAGTACACAAGTCTTTTAATTCCACAACAATTTATTTAACAGTATTTACGAAATTATTTTTTAAATAAAATTATATTATGTTGTACCTACTGGTGCAGTTTTATTTTGTTTGTCCATCCTTCATCCAGTGTATCCCAAGTAGCAGCAAGATACGACAACGTGTCAGGCCCAGAAAGAGATGGCGGGATGAGCTGAACTCCTTCGTAAAGGAGATCTTGGCCCCGCAGTGTGACTATACAGGCTTATAATAGTATTCAGTATGACAAGTCTGTATTCAGCAAGAATTTGGACACACTATTGACTACAATAATGCTACAGTTGAGAACCATTTAAATAAAAAACCGGCCAAGTGCGAGTCAGACTCGCGCACGAAGGGTTCGTTCGTACCATGCACAATAAAGGGTTCCGTAGTTGGGATGAATTTATAAAACAAACTTAACATTGGAGTTGAAAAACTTGTTCTCCGATACAGAATGTATGGGGGAAGATGTTTTTACAACTGCAAATTTAAGTTGGTCGATTATTACTTGGTAACTTGTGGAGCCTACGTAGCGGTGATAGTTTTTCTTTTAATTTTATTATATATGCTACTGCCTTGAATTTTTTTACATATCCAAACCCAACCATTTAGCTGGCAGGGGGGGGGGGACACTTGGCTCTAACAAAAATTAGCACTTTAAAGCTTAATATTCCGAAAACGGATCCCTGAATCCAAAAATGGTTTTGACAAACTCACATTATTTTTAAACGACCTTTCCAACGATACCCCACACCACGGGATTGACGAGAAAAAAAAACCATCCCCACTTTACGTGTAGGGGAGGTACCCTAAAAACATATATTTTTAACGATTTTTTTTACCACTTTGTCGGCGTCGTTTATATGTATATCCAAACCAAATTACAGCTTTCTAGTACCAACGGTCTCTGAGCGAAGCCAGACACGTACACGTGAAACTATAAAGGTTCCTTGTTGACTACGTAACCGTAAAAACGGCAAAAAATAACACGTTTGTTGTATGGGAGCCCACTTAAATATTTATTTTATTCAACTGTCTAACTTTCACGGTTCATGACATACAGCCTGGTGACAGACGGACGATAGGGTCCCGTTTTACCCTTTGGGTACGGAACCCTAAATCAATCGAAGACAATCAACCACATCTTACTGTGTATTGTAAGTGTGTTAATTAAGGTTATCATAACATAACATCACGCCTGTATTCCCGGCTAAGGCAGAAGTGTACCTATGGTAAACCCACATTATGATTAGCCAGTTATGTTTAAGTACCATGTAATAGGGGGCGAGCCTATTGCCATCAAACGGAGATAAATTCAGACTACGGGCTGCTACTGAGAAATTCCAAACGAAAAAACACGATAACACTTTTGCCCAACCCGAGAATCGAACCCAAGACCTCGTTCTCAGAAGTAGCGCTTGCGACCACTAGACTAACGAGGCAGTCACTAAGGTTATCGTGTGCTCATTTCTCGTATCGCCAATCGCGGTAATAGCAATCGCAATGGCGATAGTAGTGGCCTTCACATTCATAAGGTGAAGGAACTTGAACTATTCACTGAAGTTGATAAGTAATCTGTTGCTATTTATTTATTTATTTACAATCCTTATCGTTGCTGTTTCGTAGTATAACTTCATGTTATCGTCACGAGTGATGCCACTCATCTTGTTTGATAAAACAGACATCATCACCATCAGCCTATAATGATCCCACTGCTGGGATACAGCAGGCCTCATCTCTTCAGTGGTGATGAAATTATTTACACAAAGTAAAGCGCCTGTCTGGGTTCGAACCCACATGGAAAATGAAAACCATTTAAAAATTGGAACTATTATTACAAAAAACTTTTTACACAAAAAAAACACTAAAAAGTGAAAAATAACTTTATTTTCGGAAGTCCCGGAAGTGTCTTTGGTTTTCAATTTTCGTTTTTTGCCACTAACTTCCGAAATTAAAGTTATTTTTCACTTTTTAGTTGTGGTACCTACCCCACACAAATTCGAATACCACTACCTGATAAGTAATTATCAGTGATGGAGTAACTTGAAACATCATGGGGTCTATTCATAAACGATGATTAAAGTTAGGTGACGTTCAAACGTCAAAAATGTATGGTTAAACAGTCGCTAATTATTACTTAACTTTAAGCAACGTTTATAAATAAACCCCCATCTATAAAGACTAAGTGGGAAAAATATGTAATATTGAAGCGAACTCAAAAACTCTGAAAGCAAAATTAATAAAATATATGGGACCACCTCTGAATCATGACCAGCTAAACAAAAAAAGAGTCATCAAAATCAATTCATAATTGGAGGAGTAATAGCGAAAATAAAACACAAAAAAATAGACGAATTGAGAAACTTCTCCTTTTTGAAATCGGTTAAAAAGATAACAGATTTATCGTCAGAAAACCTAAAAAGTTCCGAAATCGGCAGTATTTAAGTAAAGAGTACGTCTTTGTCCCGACTCGGAATGATTCATTAGCAATTCCCCTAAAAGCAGCTCATTTCCTGAATCCCAGCTGTCATTAGCAATTCCTCTAATTTGACATAAAAACAATTCATAATGTGTGGACCATTTTACGAATCTCTATAGAAAACTGTCAAACAGATGAATTATTTCGTAATATGAATTACACGCCGATCATAGTATGAATTGTCAGTTTGTGACATTTTATTCATAATATTTTCATATTATGATTCTGCTAAAGTGACCGTTGTAAGACTCCAGTTCAAGTTTAATACCTACATCTGACTGTCTCACGTTCATGGTTGTAAACACTTTCACTTTCAATATGTTTATTTTTAGCACATAGAGTCAATGCGTGACTTATCTATCTACATGTTTACATAATTGTATTCAGTGGGTTTACGAACGCACGCGCACGGAGTGTATGCAACGTAAATTCGAACGATTTAAACAATGAAAATATTTGTTTCGAACATAATATTTACTCAGCTTTATGACTTTATTCATCTTTTATGGGTGATAACACCTTTTTTTTTTTTTTTTTTGGGTGGGAAATCATCAAATTACTTCTCCCGCTCTGGGCGGAGCAGAAGGGCGTGTCAGACTCTTACTGACTAAAACCCACCCGTGTTCCTTCAGTTGCCTGTTGCCAGGGTCCCGGTATCCCTTTCGGACTATTCCGCAACCGTGGCAGGCATCGGTCCTAACGGACCCCGTCAGGTGTGCTGACATCTCTTTGAGGCGCGCGTGGACCACGACGCGCCATCGACCCGGGCCTGGTCCTTATCGGACGGCGAGCTATGGGTGATAATACCTAATGTGCTTGTCGCAAAAACCTACACCAATTTACTGTATGATAGTTGTACTTTAGATTCAGAAATTGTTTGAATTTACGTTACATTTACATCAAGCTTTCGTGCTAGGCTTGTTACTTACGTTACTATCATCAGTTGTCCTCCGATAATATTGAAATAAAAAACCTTGAGTTTATAGATCATCATCGGCCTAGCCTTTTCCCAACCAAGTTGGGGTCGGCTTCCAGTCTAACATGCAGCTGAATACCAGTATTTTACATAGACCGACTGCCTATCTGACCTCCAAAACCCAGTAACTGGGTAACACGATGCCCCTTGGTAAGACTGGTTGTCAGACTTTCGGGCTTCTGACGACCCTTTACGACCGTCAAAGACCTACAAATGATAGACGGGACCAACGGCTTAACGTGCTTTCGGAGGCACGGAGGAGTTTCGGTATGTTAATATGGTACCCATCTACGGACAAACCCCCGGCAAGTGTAGCTTAACCTGATGGATCGACCCGTGCGGCTGTTAATACTTGGTCACGAGCTCCATTGATTTGACTCTGCATGACACTCATCTGGCAACACTTCAGCTTTTAGTCATTGGACTGATTGTATGAAAAGCAAAGAAAAAAAAAATATCGAACCGTTACATGTTATATCAACGATGTTTGATTAGTATGAGTCGCCTCTAAGCTAAACTCATCGAAATCAACGTATGCGTCACACCGTAAACATTGCAAATGAATGATCGAGCCGGTAGCGCCAGCGCAGCCTTGCACGGAATAACGGATAACCAGTCTTCACGGATTCACCGATCGACCAAGTGACCAACATCACATTCTTTTTAGCTCTCAAAGTGAACGGTCGTGTCTCGTGTCGTGTGACCTTTTTTCGAAGGCGAATTAAAAATGAAATCACTACAGCTCTTGTTTTGCGCAGCATTTTTGCTGGCATTTATCAATGCCTCTAGCGATAAAACGGACGGAACTAAATATTTATCCCATGTTAAATGTGCTCAATTGTTCGGAAAATGTTTGTTTATAGTAAATGAACCAATGCAGTTGAATCGAGCGAAGAGAAGTGTTATTACCTATGGCAAATGTGCGCAGGGGCAAATTTGGTACGTGTACAAGTGCTTCGATTGTAAAGAGTAAGTACCAAAATTGTGATTTAAATTATCAAAATCTCAGCTAAATCAAATCACTGCTAAATCCTCAGCTTAAATGTCAGCATGATATTTCCGAGTGTTTTTTGGAAGATGCTATGCTAACTAGATTACTAATAATAGTGTGATGCGATAACATAATACGAATAATCCATTGGTAGATTACATAGTTCCACGTAAAAATAACCACATACTCCTAGTCAGGTTTTTTCCCAATAAAATATAGAAGTTTATGATTATTTTTATAATACTGAGGTTTTACTTTTATTGACAAATTTAATTAGCGATGCTTCTCGTTTGGCATGTCAATGACAATACCTTACTTATCTATAAATAGGTAGGTACTCATACAAAGACAAGGCATTATTTTGTTTGTAACAATATGTTTGTTATCGGGAATTTCTGTATCAGTATTATGTATAAGATGCCATGAATACTGTGACAATTCTAACCAGTTTTCTACTTTGTCTATAAGGTCAACGACCTGGCGATGATCCTTATTTTTTTTTAGTAATATGTTCTAATTTTACCTGTACACGCACATATTACTTTGTATCAACCAACAATCCGAACTATTTTGTCGTTTATGAGTTCAAAAAGCTGATCATCTTTTTGATCTTGGTTGGGACCAACTTGGGGACACTTGGGGTCGACGCAACACGTTTTCTTCTTCCATTCCCACCTGTCAACGGTCACGTTATCATTCGCTCCCTTTTCATTAATAGTTATCATTCCTCACACTTGGATAGTGTGAGGAATGATATTTTCATTCGACTTCCTTAGATGCTCAATCCATCAAAAAACGTTTACCGTCCACCTGTCCGTGCCGGGCTGCAGCTGCAGACCTAAGTTCCCCCTTGGTTTCCTAGCCCGCAGGGGCACTAGACCCTAGTCAAAGTGTACTAGGGAGATTTTATGGTTGCGTGGAATTAAAATTGTAGAATTGCTTACTAAAAGCCAAAATGACATTACGAAATTAGTGGCATAGAATCGGGTGACTTTTTCGTACAAGTGTGCGGCGGTGAGAACACCTGGCGTCAGTTGCTTGCCCATGTGAACCATGAGACTGTTACCTATAAAAAAGTCGCCCTATTATGTCATCTCATCTGACTCATTTCGTCATATAATTTTGGCTTATTACAACAGAAAAATTAGAAATGGTTTATGGAAGAAACAAAAACTCATGCAATCGATATATGTGACCAAATGTATCAATATTGCCCAAGAAGTAGGTAGGTGCTCTACAACATTTGTGTAGGATTGTTTGGAGAACCAATCATTTTGGCTAATGACCATTCGGAGAAATCAGATAAGAGAAATCGTTGTTTCGGCGGATAATATGTACTTCGGCGACCTGTTGTCGGTGTGATAAAATTCGATAAAAAAAGCAACGGGCACCTTTTCTAAATTGGTTATGTCACTACCGGATAATTTGTCACAACTAACATAATTCACGCGTTCTTGAATTATATCCTTGCCACATAACTGATTAAGTGCGAGTAGGTCAGAAGATTATTACCCACCTGCTCTTTTCATTTAGTTAACTTGAGGGGGCCGAAATAATATTTTCCATTTTGACCCAGAGTGAGGTGTTGTCGAAAAGGATTCTGCACTCATAATTAAAATAATAATTATAGAAATGAAATTGTTTATTCTGTAAATAGGATATCGGAATCACTATTACACGGCATTTACAAAAACAATAGGTATTTAAATAAGCTAGATGAGGTCGGCGTTTCCTATCTGAAAACTCTGAGATGAAAGGCCGAAAAAAACTTAGAGGTCGCAGTCACTTTTAAATTAAAAGCAAAAAACGTTACACAATACCAACTGTCTACTGCAGCTGCCATTTGTCGTACCAACGCAATAGAAGTCAAAATAGGTTGAACGGACAGTAAAAAAGGTTTATTTAAATGTCTTATCTTATTTCAAATGGGGTATAGGTAGATGAGAGCGCTTGCGCCATGTCAGTGTGTCAGTTTTTAAGCCTGAGCCAAAGGATATCGCTTAAGTTGCGAGTGCGTCACTGTACACTCCGTGTTATTCTTCTCTTTGAGTCGATGGTATGTTATTGTTAATATGAATATTAATATGTTCGATGAGTTAAATTGAGCTCACTCTGTGTTGCTTGCGCTGATTGACAAGCAACATGTCTTACTCAGAAATGTTTAAAATGGAAGCTGTAATATTTTATGGGAAGTCACATATTTTTGTTAAAGAAAAATCGCTTTTGAAATGAAATGAAGTCTAAAGATATTTCTTGTCATTGATTTCACGAATCCGATGCTGGAAATTGTGATTTTTATCTTTAATGGTTTTTGTGTAAGCATTTCCAATTTGCAGGCATTATAAACTCTACAATCCGTAGTGCGGGAATTTACTAGATTTTGATTTAGTTTACCATGAATATCTAAACAGTTTTTTTAACGAATGTGTGTGTACCAACATAATTTTCCAATTTTCTGAAGCATCATGCATGCAATGGACCAATTACTTACATATCATAATTAGGGCCAAAATACGTTGGCAATTATGAGGATCTTACGAAAAAACAATTATATTAGGTTATACTGCTGTTTTACGAATGTCCTTTTAATGCTGATTTTAAGTATCAGTTTTCAAATGGTAAAGTCCACAAAGTAATGGCAAAGTTGCACAACATTTTATTTTCCAAAGCTGTTGTAGCCTGGCCGCACGATCGCGACTGTGCGCGCGCGCCATTTTCAGTGTCACTCAGTTTTCGCGATCAATCGATCGCTAAATTTTATAGTCCTTAATCTTATTAACATAAACTACAATATTCATAATTTGGTGTAAATTGGTTACACTCATGCTGTTAAAGTATGGATAACTTGCAATGATATATGTTTTTAACAAAACTACTTCAAAATTACCGTCGAAAACTATAATCACTTTATTTAATTCATCCAATCGTGAATAGTGTTTTATTTCCGGCCGTCTGGAGACACACTTTGTGAATGTAAAATCCTAGGAGATAGCCAGGATGTAATGATGCAATCGGCTTTGCGGTTGCATGATTCATTTCATCGAAGTATTGTCTGTTCTTCTTTTTTTAATTCTTATTAATATGTTCATTAAAACAATCGTGATGGGTTTAAAACTTAAAGTAATATTAAGAAGGTCACTTTAAGAATTTAGTTGCTGGTTCAAAACCTACCATGTATGAATTATCATGCTGAAGACCAACCAACCTTTATCGTCTGGAATTATCGAAATGCCGGGAACAATTAAATGCACTTCAAGGAAACAAGCTGCGTTTGTGCATGGCAACAATGGTGCCGATTCTCTTGTCACAAAATTCTCTAAACTAAACTAAAAATCACTCAAATTTTGTTTAGTCCTTTCAAACGATCAAACTCATTCTGAAATAGACTTTAAATGACACAACTTAACTATAATTTAGTTTGACAGCACTAAGATGGCACTGAGATTAGTTTAGTGAAAATGCTATTCTGAATTTGACGATTTAACCTAAAATTTTGTTCTATATCTAAAATCCTCTATCTAAATCTGACTATATTTAATCGCGATTAAAAATGTGTGGAATAAAATTAGATGTCATGAACTAAAATTCAAACCAACACCTCGACTTCAGTTACAAAAAACAGTACTGTATTTTTTTATTTTCTTTTGCTTATATCTCGAAAACGGTGTCCTATCGCAAAAATAATGAAAATTTCGACACCCTTTAGGAAACTCTTAAACCCCTAATTCTCAACATGTTGGTAATTATTTTTTTTCGTTATTTTCCATACAAAAACTGAAAAAATCCATTAAAAACACGTCGAGGCTGCAGTGCATGCGCGCCTCTGGCTCTAAAAAAAACACGGTGTAGGGAAAACAAGTACCAAGTGGAGGCGCGCGGTTGTCAAATTCGATTTTAGTTGTGTCAAAATAAGTTTTCAATTTAGAGAATTTATTTGGCAGAATAGCTCCAAGATTCCCATAGTCAAAAGTAAGGAATTTTAGAGATAGTTTAGTTAGTTTAGTTCGGTGTACAAGAGAATCGGCACCAATGACAACGAAGGGTATTGTACGTATTTGTAGGGTGCCTGCGCTTGTTTGAAGGAAGATTGTGCGGTGTGGTTCACAATCAGCCTTCAAACAAGCGGACTCATTGCGCGTTCTCTCGTCAGTTGATAGTTTAAAAAAATAGAACAGTGACAATTAAATAAAACACGACCGATTAATTCTTATACTAACTAATATTATAAATGCGAAAGTGCATAAGTCTCGATTCCGTAGGAATATTGGGATAAAAAGTAGCCTACGAGCTCTACCCTTGCATTCTGACTGAAAAACAAATTAAAAAGCGGTAAACTTTTGTCTTTTAATCATTCGTCAAAGTGCTTTATGATTTTTATGCTGTACTTGGGCATAACGTAGATTATGTCACTTGTGAAGTTATGAACTACGTCGTGTATAGAGCGCTAGATGGCGCTACAGTAGTGGACTTTGGCGATGAATTCGTGACGTCAGCAGCGCTTGCGCCCACAACCGGCGGGTGACGGACCAATAGGAACGTGGTATAGGCCTGCTCCACAGTCACGCCTATGTGCTTAGCCAATAAGGAATCAGTATTTACGTAGCATTGAACCATGAATTTACAAAAAGCAAAGAATATGTAGTATAATAAAACGTATCGTACGTATCTTTTTAACTGTATGAGAACTGTACAGAAGTCTGTTTCATGATTTTTGACGAATTTTTTTTAGGGTTCCGTACCCAAAGGGTAAAACGGGACCCTATTACTAAGACTCCGCTGTCTGTCTGTCTGTCTGTCCGTCTGTCACCAGGCTGTATCTCATGAACCGTGATAGCTAGACAGTTGAAATTTTCACAGATGATGTATTTCTGTTGGCGCTATAACAAAACATCCTAAAATACAGAATAAAACAAATATTTAAGGGGGCTCCCATACAACAAACGTGATTTTTTTGCCGTTTTTATAGGTAATGGTACGGAACCCTTCGTGCGCGAGTCCGACTCACACTTGGCCGGTTTTTATTGTTGCCTGTATCCTTCTACGTCGATTGAAAACTGAATCGATCACGAAATATACGCGAATGTTCTGTTTATTTAGGTATCTATTTTAATTTATTAAGTATTTAATTTGTAATTAACAGAAATTCCATCTTCTCCAGGTACACGGAACTGACTGGTAAATATTGCTAACAACGAGAGGAGCTGAGGGCAGTATTTGATCGGCAACACTACATCAAGGTTGTGACATCTCTAGTCTCACCATAGGACCAATTTAATATAACAAAGACATTTCATCTTAATGCCATTCTGTTACCCACCTGGCGAATTCTACTCGAAAATGCATAAATTTGAACATTTAGAAGACTCAATCTTCACTCAAGTAGGCAGGCGCAAGACCAACCTGCTTCATAGCCCATTGTTATTGAACCAGGAACTGCTACAAGCGTTAATAGACGATATGATGAAGAACTGTCAGATCTGGCGTGAGTCTGGCGTCGGATCTCCTGGAGGATCCCAAACGCACGCCACAACCACGGAAGAGTTTAGAAAGAGTGCTGACAGCTCCTCACGTAACTGTAAAGCCTGCTCGCCTTTACGACAACCTGTTGGGATATGACGATGTACATAGTATCAACACACGAAGACGAGACAGAAACTCGACAATGTCATTACAGGGTACCGATCAAATACCAATTTGACTGCTAACCGTAAAGGCTGACGCACATTTTGGCCGCACTGCAACGCAGAAATTCTCGTATATTCGAGGGCCTAGCAAGTGACAATCGCTTCGAAAGCGTTTCGTATTTCTACAACGACTTCGATAGCTTATGTCAGTCCTATACATTTTTGCCTTTTCCATCATCGTTATCGCTGATAGAATGTCACTTTGTCTAGGGCCTCAGTATCGCCTATTTTATATGAACCATCTCACGCTGCCGCTGCAAGCGGGCCATACTACGCTTTTTTGGATTATATAGCTATGTACTTCGGGCCAAATGTGGACGTAATGTGGTTTTATAAGTATTTAATACAGTTTTATTTTATTTTATTATCATAATTATGTAACTGTCGTTCCGGACCGAGTACGTATTTGTGCAAGTGAGGTATTATTTATGGACACTGCCACAATGTCAAATAAATCCTAAAGTAATATTCCACCCTTCAAACCAGGTAACTGTCAGTGTTGATAAATTATAAAGCTGTAAATTGAAAAGATAACAGTTTTTCAAGTCTATACTCCATTTGAAATAAGATTAGACGTATAAATAAGCCTTTTTACATTCCGTTCAACCGATTTAGAATTCTATTGCGTTGGTGGCATGACAAATGGCAGCCGCAGTAAATAGTTGGTATTGTGTAAGTTTTTTTTCTTTTAATGCTATCCTTATGCCTATGGTATAGAAGTCAAAATCGGTTGAACGGACTGTAAAAGGGTTTGTTTTAATGTCTAATCTTATTTCAAATGGGGTATAGAAGATGCTAATCCTAGACTTGAAAAACTAAAAGCTTTGTCTAGTTTTGTAAAAAAATACTGTTTTCCAAGACTGAGAGTATCGTATGCTGGAATCATCCTGTATTGTGAGTTCGTAAATAGCATTACTTAGAATAAAACATTAGTAGAATTAAGCCTATAAACAATTAAATTATTATCACTTGTCTTGTAAGTTTTCTGTGGTTGTGTTTGGTATAACTTGTAAACTCCTCACAGTAACTATGGACTTATTTGTAAGGTCCACTCTTGCGAACTTGCATTTAATTAAATAAAATTATCCATCAACCATTCACATTTTTTACACCCGCCTGTCTTGCCCTACTTATTTCTAAAAGTTAGACGTAATAGTAAAAAAAAAAAAAGTTTTAATTGTGTTTTGTAATAATTTATTTTCTATAAGTATTGCAGCTGATCAGCCATCTAAATGTCGGAGATTATTGCAAGAGAATTATGTAATTTATTCTCTAATTTATTTAACAATATTATAAAAATGTACAGCAATTATTTAAATGTACCTAGGTATATGATTTTCAAAATCAAATGAAATTTTAAAAGCATTAATTGTATAATTTATTCTTTTTTTTACATAAAATTAATAGCTATTGACATTTGATTTGACTTGTTTTTCCTATAGGATATTTGCATCGCTACTTAGATTTAGTCTGTACCTGATAATTATTGTAAAAACCTTATGTTGACATAAGTTCCAAAATCATTTTATTCTGTCAGAATTTATTTCATACTTTCGTAACAACATTTTTGACAATTATACAGTTTTGTGTACATAACAATTCATTTTTGAAGATCATAACTTAATAAGTTTAATATTCACATTCAATATTTATTTATTTATATAAACTTTTCGCACACAAAAAAAATGGTACAAAGGCGGATTTAATGTAATATTGTAATATTTAAAGGAGTTTTTACTGAATAAAATGTCATAAGTTGTAACCGGTAGTTTTATTGTATTAAATACATGAAAAATGTTCATCCTTCTTACAATAAATGCAGCTCATCTTTAGTATGACAAGTCTGTATGCAGCCAGAATGAGGACACAATGCGGAGCCACAGTTGAGTAGTTGAAAGAAATTAACTAAAACCCAACATTATCCGAAAAAAACAACTTGCCTACTAATAAGAACTTACTAAGTAAGTCAACGACATCGGCACGTCATCAGTTCAGTAGTTCAGGCTTTATTTAAGAGAATTAAGAACTTTAGAGGTATGAGGAACAGAGGGCCTAGACAAGTGACAATCGCTTCGAAATCGTTTCGTATTTCTACAATGACTCAACAGGATTGACATAAGCTTTTCGATAGCATATGTCAGTTCTATACATTTTTGCCACTTTGTCTAGGGTCTCAGGGTGTAAAGGTCACTCATCCTCTATAGAAAAGACGGGATCCTCCGACCAGGGGGCTTAAAACAGTCACTTTGGCAGAATTATAATAGGAAAATATATTATAATCATCGTAAAATGTCACAAACTGACAATTCATAATATGATCTGCGTGCGATTCATATTACGAAATAATTCATCTGTTTGACAGTTTTCTATGGAGATTCGTAAAATGGCCCACAAATTATGAATTGCTTTTAAGTCAAATTAGAGGAATTGCTAATGACAGCTGGGATTCAGGAAATGAACTGCTTTTAGAGGAGGGTGTTGTGTCTAGCGGGTAACTGCCCAACGATGGATAATGGAATCTTGTTGATCGCGCGGTAAACTCTAATTGCGCGATGCGATTTTGTGTGACGTCAGGTCTTTGATGCGTAGTTCGCATGTGGCGATGTAGATGCCGCCACAGAACTATCTCACATACTTTACCTACATGAAAAAAATTAACGAAAATAATCATCATTCATCGAAAATATATTAGCTCACCCTGACCTATACACAGTTATGAGGAAACACAGACGCAATGTTCACGATAACACGGTGTCAACGGAGTTATATATAGTTGAGTATAAAGGTGGGTACTGACCGGCGTTACGGGGCGTAATGTAACGTGTTACACCGCGAACATTCGTGCAGTCAGTACGTCGTGTTACGGGGAAACCAGCGAGCAACGAGCCGCTCGTTGCTCGCTTTGAGTGCTCCACCCGGCTGTCGGTTTTTTGGCGAATCCTTTGAGTGTTACGCGGTTCGGTCAGTACGCTCTTGCAAGTCGTCCCGAGCGCACGCGCGTCGCAAGTAATCACACGTCGTTCCTCTCGTATTTATTTCTTAAAACATGGAGTGGCACGAAGAAAAAACTCTGTATTTTATAGAAAAATAAGTTTGATGTCCAGTAACGTTTTTTCTTCTTCTTAATTTGGATGAAACAATAATTAAGTAGAATCAAAGATACCAAAGCGTCCTCGCTGTCGGCCATCTTGAGTGAACTAACGGCGAAAGCGGAGCACAGAGTTTTGGCGAGCATGTTACGCCGATTTTAAAACACATCGTAACATGCTCGATGCGTACACGTTCGATGCGAATGTTACATTACACCTCGTAACGTTGGTCGGTACCCACCTTAATAATACTCAACTATCTAAAACTCCGCGGTCATTTACATTGACCGCGTCAGCTGTTTTAAAGGATAAAGTAGTGTGTCCTGTTTGCAGATTTCAAGGTTATTTATTACTGACGACAATTTATTACAAGAGCTTTAGTTTGTGTCTCTTAATTAATTAGATTATTATTTTAATAGGGATGAAGACGAAAAAATTGTTTTGTTCAATTTTTGGATTATTAAAAAATATTGGACACGTATTTTTTTACATAATCAAAAGATTACTGCGATGCATTGAGTTGAAATGTGGCATGAGTACCTATGTAGATTTTATACTTACTTGTGACGTAGCGAGCTCCCACTCACCAACTTTAATCCGTTTTATCTAAATCATTTTTAGGGTTCCGTTCCCAAAGGGTAAAACGGGACCCTATTACTAAGACTCCGCTGTCCGTCCGTCTGTCACCAGGCTGTATCTCATGAACCGTGATAGTTAGACGGTTAAAATTTTCACAGATGATGTATTTTGGTTGCCGGTATAACAGAAAATACAAAAAAAAACTGAATAAAATAAATATTTAAGGGCTCCCATACAACAAACGTGATTTTTTTTATAGATAATGGTACAACTCTTTAAAAAAAATTATTTATCGTGTTTAGATATCGTTCGAGGAACTCATGGCTAAGTAATAACAGCCGCACGGGTCGATCCATCAGGTTAAGCTACGCTTTCCGGGGTTGGTTGGTGACCATCTTTACATACCGAGACTTCTCCGTGCCTCGGAAAGCACGTTATGCCGTTGGTCAAAGCTGTCGTTTGTGGATCTTTGACAGTTGTTGCGGGTCGTCAGAAGCCCTGAAGTCTGATAACCAGTCTTGCCAAGGGGTATCGTATTATCCAGTTACTGGGTTGTGGAGGTTAGATAGGCAGTCGCTTCACGTAAAATACTGGTATTCAGCTGCATCCGGTTAGACTGGAAGTCGACCCCAATATAGTTGGGAAAAGGCTAGGCAGATTGATTGTGCTTGGATATCGATCGATACCATCACGTCTGCAGAATTTCACTAGCTTTGAAAAGTTCTTAACTTCAAACTCTCATTCAGAAAACCTTGAGGCTCGATCTGATACGTATACGTTCATAAAAAGTTATCGCGGCATGTATAATGAGAAACGTCAAATGCGCCGTGAAATGCGCGCGCCCGCTCGTGCTCCGGACAAGTTTGAACATCTCGAACATTTGTTTTATCCGCCGTTCATTCCGCCTGTGCGGTGCGCCGTCACTCAGGACTCAGCCGACGTCATTATTACGCAGGCTCATTACAAATGATACAAAACACAGTCACCTTTCTTGTATGTGCGTGTTTTGTTCTAAAAACCTCTAATAACGGGAAAACCGCTATCAAAATCCATTGTGTTTCGATTGTGAGAATTTATTCCGAGAGGTTAACGAAGTAAAAGGAAAGGAGTACGTTATTAAACCCTCGGTTTTAAAAATCAATGGCGTCGTTGGTTAATCAAAATCGTCACAATAAGTAAAGTAGGTATGTATGTATGTGTGGATGCGTAGTACTCGCAACCTGCGTGAGTGTATGACAAGATGTATGAACGTAAACGAAGCAGAAGAAGTATGTAAGGATCGTAGCAATGGCGATGAGGCGTGAGTTTTTTTAATAAAAATTAAAATAAAATAAAAATAAAAACTTTTTTTTTCATTTTTTTTTTTCTTTTTTAATCCATAGTGTGTTAGTACATTAAAACTTATGAACTAGTGTTAGTAGTTAAAAATAAAACATTAAAATTAAGTACCTACTTATTTCCTAATGTGGGTATTAACCCAGTGCTGGACGTAACGCGTGTCTAGCCTATCCGCAATAACAGACAGGATGCTGTTGGTGCTGGCGCGCAACCTGCCGAGCGCCGCCGCGCATGGCTTGCGGAGCACGGCGTGGAAGCCGTCAACGTGCGCGTCCGCGAACATGCCCGACGCACTAAGTAACAAGCATAAATGGGCGTTTTCCTACTCGTGTAATACTCAACAGTGTGCTTTAGGCTCAGTATAGCACTCTCTGTTGAAAGTCCAGCGCGAAAACCAAACTGAGCATCATGTAGGTGTATAAACTCTATTAACTGAGCCTCAAGCACACTGTTCAGAACCTTAGCAATAACCGTGGCCAGTGAGATCGGTCTATAATTAGATTTGGCCGAGCTATCTCCCGTCTTGTTTTTTATTATGGGAGTAACTATTGTTTTAGTTAGTTCACTAGGTAGGTAGGACTGTCCAATGCACAGATTAAAAAACATTGATAAAAGTCTATAGACATGGGGCCCTGCATTATGCAGATGTTCGACGCTGAGCCCGTCATGTCCAGGTGATTTCCCACCTTTCATACTTTTCAAAATCTTTTGTATGTCCTTAGCACTCACTCTTAATGTGATGTTTTACACTCGGGATCAGCGTCCAGCATCCAGTCAGAAGCGCCTAACGGGGATTCTACGGTGAAATGATCTTTAAACATGTTAGCGATCCTCTTTGCGTCGGTGATACTCAACACTCAAAGGAACGCCAGACCTGATGTTCAGCATATTCATAAAAAGTGTAAAAAAATTAACAAATGCCAAGTTATAAACGTTTTAAATCACCTAACTAATTTACTGCTAGACTAAATAGCAGTTAATTAGTTAATATAAAACTTTTACGGCTCTATCACAGAAGTGACGTCACGACTATGTAACTTCATACTAGCGCCATACCTATATTCACCGTTCCGCGCGACAAGGACGGGAAGAATGACTTCAAAAAACTCTTCATAATTTTCAATTTTGGTTACTATTTCTCTTCTTCTTTCACTTTATGATATGGACTTATGATTGTTGACAAACACTTCTTATTATAAAGAGGTTTTCGTTAAAGATTCCAGAAGTCAAACGATGCGTAGTAATAAAGCCGGGTATTCAATACCCTCTTCTCTGTAATTCTGCTCATAACCCAATTTATTTAATACAATAGAGGTAAAAATAAATTGGGTAGTTAATTAATTCAGGCGTGACTTTGCGGAAATCCATTATAAAATACAATAGACGTAGATATATATTTAGTAACCTATTCCACTTGACTATTCTTCAAGAGTCATAAAAAACCCTGTAAGAAATCGACACGTGTTCAACCTCTCAACGAGTCATCCCCAGGATGACGATTGACCAATCACAAACCAGAACGCGACGTGTTACCACACCGAGCGCTGGACGCAAAGTACTTTGCGTCCAGCGCTCGTTGAGATGAGATGATGCGCGCATGCACGGCAGCCTCGACGTGTTTTTAATGGAATTTTTCAGTTTTTGTATGGAAAATAACGAAAAAAAATAAAAAATTATTACCAACATGTTGAGAATTAGAGGTTTAAGGGTGTCCTAAAGGGGGTCAAAATTTTCATTATTTTTGCGATAGGACACATCGTTTTCGAGATATAAGTAAGCAAAAGAAAATAAAAAAATACAGTACTGTTTTGTAACTGAAGTCGAGGTGTTGGTTGACTTTTAGTTCATGACATCTCATTTTATTCCACACATTTTTAATCGCGATTAAATATAGTCAGATTTATTTAGAGGATTTTAGATATAGGCCAAAATTTTAGGTTAAATCATCAAATTCAGAATAGCATTTTCACTAAACTAATCTCAGTGCCATCTTAGTGCTGTCAAACTAAATTATAGTTAAGTTGTGTCATTTATAGTCTATTTCAGAATAAGTTTGATCGTTTGACAGGACTAAACTAAATTTTTGTGATTTTTAGTTTAGTTTAGAGAATTTTGTGACACGAGAATCGGCACCATTGTCTTGTTAACTATTTTTTTACGTTTTTTGTCATTTTTGACAAGTTGTCTACAAGTTTTTAGCCATATCAACATGTAAGGTGTAACGATAAACAAATACAGAAAAAAAAAAATATGTAAAAAGCATGTTTTATAATTACTCGGTGTGGTGACATTCAGTGAGTGTATTCAGAGTTTCTAATTGCAGAAAATGATCGTCATATTTGCTTCTTATGACGCCAGGCCAGAAGGAATCCACTACACGTACAAGCTATCACTATCAAGGATATAAGCAATACATACACATCGTAGACTCAGACTCGCGTACACAGACACACACACATGCATACTCATTAGAACGTTTCTGAGTAATCAATGTCATTGCTTTGCGACCACACTTTGAAGCCCCGTTTTATTGTTTTTACCCCTACTACGGCGAAGAAAAAAGGAGGGTTATGATTTTGACCGGTATGTATGTATGTATGTTCATCTGTTCCCTCCTATCTTCTAAAGCACTAATCACAATTTGACAATTGAGGTATCGTTGGAAGCGTCTTGATTGTCCGCTGGTTATAGGCTATGTGACGTCACAGTAAATAAAAAATGGAGATATCTAGAGGACATAAAGTCAGTCACAAAAAAAAAAAACTGTTGGGTACCAAATGATAGGGCTTAATGAGCACATTTCAAAAATATATATATTATAACCCCAAAAGAATTTTAAAAAAAATGAAGTAATAAAAACTAAAACCCAACTACGACTAAAAAGGTATAAACAAGACCCCACAGACAGACAAATTAAAAATCTGGAGTCACACGTGTTAGGGCATAAATCGAACAGATTACGTGTGACTCCGGATTTTTAATTTGTCTGTCTGTGGGGTCTTGTTTATACCTTTTTAGTCGTAGTTGGGTTTTAGTTTTTATTACTTAATATTTTTGGCATATATTGCTTGAGAGTGCTACGCCCTTTGAATTTAATCATGCACTCATCTATGCTTTGCGATGATGAGCACACTCCACTACTTTTGAAAGTATAACTTTTCCATACCTATGCTCAGATTTGATTTTTTTTCAAAAACTTCAACGAGAGCCTGGTTGTATGGCACTTTGTGCTTGTCATATTTTAATATGAGCGGGGAGTGGGGTCGCTACGTCACAAGTAAGTATAAAATCTACATGCTCGTGACGTCATGCCACATTTTAACTCAACGTATCGCCGTAATGTTTTGATTTCGTAATAAAGAGTGTGTCCATTATATTTTAATAATCTACATGATGGACAAAATTTTTTTTTTTCGTTTTCATACCTATTGTTGTCATAAAAACACATAACATCACGACTGTAATCCCCGAAGGGTTTGCCAGAGGTGTACCCACATTTCGCCAATTGTGGTGTTCGTCATAAAAACTACGTCATAATAACCTGGACATCTGCAAACAGGAACAAAATACATTATCCACAATAAAAACAGCTGACGCGGTCATTTACCTATACATTATCAGTTTTATTTGTAATAATACTCAACTTGATGTACTTAATATGAAACTCCGTTGATAACGTGTTATCGTGACCATTGCGTCCGCGTTTCATAATTCTGTGTAGGTCAGGGTGAGCTATCTAATCCAAGATAAAAACTGACTATCGTTTCATCATTATTTTTTCTTTTCGGATTAGACGCTCCAGGTCACAAACGCTATTCGTCACATACTCAGTTGGTCATAGCTATCTGATTTAACTCAGTTCGTCACTATCGTGATTCGTGTAATACGGTGTTTGCCACAAACGCAATTCGTCATGAACGCGATTTGTCATAACCACCGTTTGCCATAAACGCTGTTTGTCATGATCAATCTAAATTAACCTTGTTTGGTGTATGATAGATTTCTATACCACTTAGGTATTAACAGACATATAACTTCACGCGTTATATTTGAAATAGTAAATATTTTGACATTGTTTTATATTAAGCTCGTAGCAAAATAATAACACCCGCATTAGGTTAAGCTACGCTTGTCGGGGTTTGTCAGTGGATGGGTGACAATCTTTACATACCGAGACTCCTTCGTACCTCGGAAAGCACGTTAAGCCTTTGGTCCTGACGGTCGTTTGTGGATCTTTGACAGTAGTTACGGTTCGTCAGAGGCCCAAAAGTGTGACAGTCTTGCCAAAGGGTATCGTATTACCCAGTTATTGGGTTGTAGAGGTCAGATAGGCAGTCGCTCCATGTAAAATTCTGGTATTCAGCTGCATCCGGTTAGACTAGAAACTGACTCCAACATAGGTAGTTGGGAAAAGGCTTGGCAGATGATGATGTACTTACATAAAATAAACATTACGTAAATTATACTTGTTTTATTTAACTGTTAGCCATTAAGTACTCATCACAAAAAAAAAAAAAAACCTATGACGGACTAACGTTTGTGACAAATTGGGTTTAGTGGCGTAGCGCGTTTGTGACGGATTGAGTTAGTGACACAACGCGTTTGTGCCGAACCGAGTTAATGACGTACGGCGTTTATGACAACCGGCGAAAGTGTCTACTACGTACGTGACGAATAGCGTTTGTGACCTGGAGCGTGTAATTCAATATATATCGATACTGCTGTTTTTTTTTTTTGTTTCATCAAGTTATTATTTGATTGGCACGTCATTTTATACAAAAATACACATCAAGCTATCATCATCATTTCAGCCGAAAGACGTCCACTGCTGGACATAGTCCCCCCATAGCACCGCCTCTTCGAGCCGGTCTCTATGCTTCTCGCATCCATCGGATTACTGCGGACTTCAAGCTATACCGCCTGTGATATAGGTTTATCCTAGTACAGGCATTATACTTTGTAATACCTACATTATTTCTAAGATTTACTCTGTATTTTACCAATTTTTATTTTTGAATATATACATTCCCAATATTTATAATTTTACCACACATTAGGCTTTCCGTACAATGAGAGGTCAACATTATTATTAGCAACACTGAAATCGCGAATTTTCGCGATTTCAGCGTTGTTCCCATTGTGAATGTTCATAATTATGAGTACAATGACCCCTTAAGAGATTTCGTGTATGAATAGATGCACCTTATGATATGAATTATATAGTTTGATATTTGTCTTAGTGCCAGATCTATAGCAATTTAATTAAATGTTTACATATCTCTTTATATCAGCAGCTCTAGATTTTTTTATATTTCTGAGGTCGTAAATATCTACATGCTTACTGTATTTTCATTGTATGACACGTACACAATTATAAAATACAGAGAGATAACATGACGTCAGTACTCAGTAGGCTCGTTTGATTTACCTATCTTGTTTCAGTCGCGCGACACGCGGTCTGCAATTATTTATAACTTTGAATGCTTAGTGAAGTAGGCGTGGCTTGCGATATGAGGCGATCGTGTGTTGGCTTCTGTACCTATTTAGGATATAGCATACCAGGGGATTTCAAATCTCAGTCTTTACCTCTCCTATAGCCTGAACTATTGAACTGATAATATTATCAACAAATGAGGTGACGATGTCGTTGATGTAGACTTAACTTAGAGTTCCTATTAGTAAAGTGCGTTCGGAATTCAGTTTCCAAACACGTAAACAAATATGTGTTTTTGGAAAAAATACTTTGATACCTACAGATAAAGTTCAGTTTGCGCTACAACTTCATACAAGACGAAATTACGTAATCTGGAAAGAAGGATTCTACTGTATAGGTAAGTTGTATTTTCGTGTTGTTGGGCAGTGCCGTAATTAGCCTTGTAAGCGCCCAGTGCGAGCTGCTCTAACCGCGCCCTTGAAATATTTTCTAATCATAACCGGTTCTGACAATAAAATGGAATGTCTATAAAAAATAAATTTATCATCCAAAAACTAAGTTTTTGTAAACTTAATTTTAAGTACTTGGTAAAGTTATGAATAAGTCAGTTCAAATAAATTGCGTTTATAAATTAGGTAAAAAAACGTTTATTCGAAAATATCGGCCCTGGTCTGGGCATTTCTGCGCCCCTCCAGGGTCTGCGCCCTGTGCCTGGGCACCGCTTGCACCACCCTAGTTACGGCACTGTTGTTAGGTTTCAGTTAATTTCTCTTATTTGAATGCTCGTAACTGTAGTATAATTGTAGTGAGTCCTCATTCAGGCTGCATAGAGACTTGTCATATTGAACACGAAGCTGCATTTTTTGTAAGAAGGATAAACAAATAAAATAAAACTACCAGTTACAACATATGAGATTTTATTTCGAAAACTCTGTGAATAACTAGTATAATTTTATAAAGAAACTTATAAATAACATTTTTAAATATTAGAATATAAAAACATATAAAAATAAAAAAAATACTAATTATTATTATGATTTTCAAAAATGAACTGTTGAACTTTTCAAAAATGTGGTTACGAAAGTATGAAATAATTAAAGATTGTTACAGAATTAAAGATTTTGGTACTTATGTTAAAATGAATACAGAATGGTTTTTACAATAATGATGCAATGCAAATAAAACAAGCCAAACAACTGTCAAAAGTTGTTAGTCAAGTCAAATCAAATATCAAAACGGATAAAAAAATTATGGCATTTACAATTTCATTCGATTTTGGAAATATTATTTAGGTAGGTACGAAATGTACCAAAATTATATTTTTATCTTTTATTTGCTGTTCAATTCTTATTAATTGCTGTATAATTTTGTTATAGAAATACTTATTTAATACTATTATAATAATCTTAGGAATTTAGTGGCCGATCAGCCGCGATATGGATAATAAATGATTACAAAATAATTAGACAACATTCAAAACATTGTTTTTTTTAAATTTAAATTACCACTAACACTTTATTTAAGAAAAAACTAGGGAAAAACAGGCGGGTGTTTCGATAATGCAATGGTTGATGGATATTTAATTAAAAAAAAATTCTTAAGGACGGTTATCCTGACAAATCCATACTTTATGGTATTTAATACAAGTTATACCAAACACAACGGATTACACGCTCCAAGTCACAAACGCTATTCGTCACGTACGTAGTACGTCATAATCCGCGATTGGACACTTTCGCCGGTTGTCATAAACGCCGTACGTCATTAAATAGGTTCGGCACATAAGCGTTGTGTCACTAATTCAATCCGTCACAAACGCGCTACGCCACTAAACTCAGTCAGTCACAAACGTTAGTCCGTCATAGGTTTTTTTTTTTGTGAAGAATACTTAATGGCTAAAGGACAATGCCCATTTTCTTAGAAGCTTTGGGCCCCCAAAAAAGATTGTCGTGTCACGGTGGTTTTTATTTTATTTTGTAGATAAAGAAATATATTTTCATAATCTGCAAACGATTTCTGTTTATTCACCCTGGTTAAAGAGTAATCTATTTTTTTAGGTTGCTGAAATTGAGGTTATGAAAATTAAATTCTTCAAGATTTTATTTCTTCTGAATGGACAATTATGTACCATTCTAGTTGATATATTATGGTTAATGTTAATGGGGTCGCCTTTCCTATGCAGTGGACATTTAAAGGTTAATATGAGGATGATGATTCCTGACAGGCGACAGACAGAGAGCAGTGGTGGCCCAGAGGTAACGCCCGCAACTTACGATTTGTAGGTCGTAGGTTCGAACCCTGACAGACGCTTTACTTTGTATAAATTATTTCATCACCACTGCTCTCAGAACAGTGAAGGAAAACATTGTGAGGAATCCGGCGTGACCTAGAACCAAAAACTCGAAGACAGTCTGGGCCCGCGTGGTGGATTACGGTCCACTCCTTCTCACAGAGAGGAGGTCTGTGTCCCAGCAGTGGGAACATTATAGGTTGATTATGATTCCTGACAATAGGCCTCACTATCGCTTTCTCTCGCTAGAGATTAGTGTGCTTAGCCCTCTCCTTCTAGTAAGTATCGAAAAAGACGACTAAAAGCTTTGGAAGTAGTCTCTTAACTACTACTCAGTGTTGTATAAAATAAGTAATCATTATAATAAAACAGGTTTATGAAAAAAAAACAAAAACAAATAAATAAAACATTTATTCTTCATAGAATATATTATCCAGAAATTGAGCTGGGGCGCTTATATCATTAAAACGGCCCCAGCTTAAATACCACAATACAGTCATGGTATGTGCGCAACACCCTACAGTACGATTTCCCACTAAGCAATTGCAATAATAAGCATTGATTCTCTCTAAAGAATTTGCCCTATTTTGTTCTCTACTTATCAGTAAATATGTATAATACACCCTGCTGCTCACATGTCGTGATTTAATTCTGGCCCTAACTAAATAATTATTATGACCTAATATTAAGGGCAAATCTTCTTCTATTAATTCATTGCTTATTTCTACACTGTAGGTACCATTTACTCGCACATGCTCCCCATAATAGGACCGTGCCTGTTTTAATTGGTAGGATCCTAATGCAAATCTTCTTAAATCGCTTAATGTTAGTCTTGGGAAATTATCTAGATGGGGAGCACTGCTGTTAATGCTTTGGAAAATCGTACGTCTTCTGTTTATATGTTCCCTTTGAATAAATTCTGATAAATAATTGACTGTGTTCAATCTTGCTTGGGCAATATTAAGAAACTCCACAGCATCGGGCGTATCGTCAATTGTGGGATGGAATTTATTCAAGAGGGAACAAGCTATTTTAAAATCAGCCATAAGGTGACTTGACGCTCTATTAAAATATTCCTGACGAAATAATTTATAATCTCTTTTAATTCTCCCATTCACAACCTCTACCACCCAACGACACATTGTTATACATCTGGACTTATTAGCCTGGACAGTGGTTAATTGATGCTCATTTTCTAATAATGATTCAGGCATATGAGTCTTATAATTGTAAGTTTCTAATTCAGGAATCACATCCCTAAACCCTCTATCCAAAATGAAGACATCATGGGGTCTAAAAAATGAGCGCATAGGACCATTTTCATTATGAAACAAAGCACTCATAATTGATGAATCATTTTGGGTTGCTTCATATGGTCCTGCACACTCTAAAATATGCCCATCACAGCAAACAAATAAAAATGGTTTTACAAGATTAGCATATTTGTGTAGACTGTAGGTTCGTTTTTGATATAAATAATTACTGCTGCTTTGGACGTAAACATATGTACCATCACATATTACAATAGCAGGCTTAATATTTGAAGCCATATTGGCATCCCCAAAAAAACCCTCTGGTATGATTCTATTGCGCGATGCTACATTTTGGATAGACATGTGATTGATACCTAAATGTCTAGGAACAAACTGTACATCTAAACAATTTCTTACGATATTCATTTTTCTTTCCAAAGTGGATCTTGGTATTTTAAACAAGGTTGCCAGTCTTTGATTGCTGTCACCTGTTCTGAGTTTGACCAAAAATATGCTGACAGCAACAGAAGGGTTTGCAAAATGATCATATAACAATGGAATACAATTTAAAAGCTCATTAAATTGCTCTGCATTAAGTCCCAACCAATAATGGCATAAATGTGGATCCATTGAGTTTATGTCACTGAAGTCTAACTGTCTTTCAGCAGCTTTTTCTAGTTTAGAAAATATGTCATCAACTTGAAATCCAGTAAAATCCGAATATGGGGTCTCTAGTTCCTCCCAATGATTATTGTACAAATGATATTCACAGATTCTAGCTGTAAAAGGAATGTATATTTTGTACTGAAATAATAAAACTTCCTTTATAGTAACCGGTACTAAAAGACGATCAGTTCTCTCACATCCAACAAATAGGCAATGACGTGAACTAGCAGATACTCGTTTATACTTAAGAGAATTAATTTTAGATACTGGTCGGGGCAATATTTGTCCCTGTGGCGGTGAAACAGGCAGTGGCAGTGGAGGTGGTTCAGGAATTACAGCATCCGAGATATCCATTCCTATATTTTCAAAATCCACAGACTCCAGTGCAGGTCTGTTAATGTCACGAAGTGCCTGTCTTTGTATATCTCTTGTTGCAGCCTCCCAACAAGCACGACAAACTCTTTCCAAATGTATGACCTAAAAAATAATAAATTATTGTTTATTGTTATACTGACAAAAACTTTGTTCCTAATAAAAATAATACCAACAATTTAATGCAGTAGGTAATTCTGCCAAGTTAATAACACTTACGTGATGTGCTGGAGTCCATCTTAAAATAAAGGTCCTTTGAGGGCAGTCTTGGGAAACTCTGTGAGTTCTGCAACTTGCTATAGAAATGCCACATCCAAAACATATGTTTAGATGTCCAAGAGGCGGGGATACCTCAATTTGAGATGGAGTTGTGTTTGATAGTATACGCTCTTGCAGTAACAAAAAACATTCAAGGCACAGGATATCCTCGGATGATACCTGAAAAATAAAAAAATAACTGAATTTACCTACCTTTGTAAGTTATAATATTTTTGTTCACTATTACAATAGGTACATATTCACTTATTGGTTGTACCGATTTTTTGTACAAACTCACACAATGTTTACCTGCACAATATACTCTTTACATACACCCAATTATTTAGTACCAGTCTTAATACATAGATATAAATACCTATAATGATAATTACACCATTCGATTTAGTACACATTTTTATACATTTTCAATGTTACATAGTGAACAGTAATGTTTTGTAGCAACCACTGATATAACATTTATTATAATATCAGCTTTTAAGGTAGACATTTACAGCTGAATATAGGCCTCCTCGGTCAGTGCGTCGTCTTAGGATAGGAAATATAAACTTACCGGTGTAGGTGATACCCAGGACCGTAGAAGGATGAGCATTTGTTCGTCTAAATCTTCAATAGGTCGTCTACGAAGATTAGGCGCCAAACGAAGGGAACAATTTACACATCGTCGTGAGAGTGGACGGTTTGTCCGATCTCGACCAGGTGTAGACATTTTGTTGTTAAAACTAGAGTCAATTCGCTCACTTAACAATAAAACAGGAGTCCGATATCTCACAAAAAAAAAACACGAAAACACGTTAGCATTGAATCGTAACGTAGATCACAGAAGTAAATACGGAGGAATGTAATTCAACTCGACGCAAAACAAACAGCACTCACGAAACGAATAAACGGCTATTGATTTGACAGATAGATAGATCCACGATAGATCTCTGACATCTGACACCATGAGTGGTGTTGCCAGGTATAATTATTTGTTAATCGACTTTCGATATCGAATTTTCAAAGTTACAGTACAGTAGTGTATTTTTTAGGTCATTCAGCTTTTTTTTTTTTTCCTATCCTACGCTGTCCCACTCCTGGGCAAAGGCCTCCCTCCACGCCTTCCATCTTTCGCGAGCCCGCGCGTCCTCTTTCCAGTTTGGATGGAACCTATCCAGCTCGTCTCGCTATCTCCTACGTGATCTGCCGCGACCCCGTCTCACTGTCTTAGGGCACCAGTTCTGCGCTATTTGTGCCCACAGTTTGTCAATATGTCATGCGGCAGACATGTCCTGCCCAGTCCCATTTAAGTTGGGCAGCCTTTTGAGCCACGTCAGCTATCTTTGTTTTGGAGCGCAGTATTGTGTTACAAACACAATCCTTTAATTTAACGCCTAGTATACTGCGCTCCATTGCTGGTTGGCAGACTTTGAGTTTGGAATTCTGGATGTTAGTCAAAGACCAAGTCTGTGCGCCATAGATTAAGACGGGAAGAATACACATGTCCATGAGCCTGCGTTTCAGTGCCATAGGCAACTCACCCTTAAATAGTTATTTTAAAATAATTATAGTAAAACGATACCAAAAATACAGTTTAGACATTGTAAAATAGACACCGTTAAGTATCGATATCAATCAATCGATTCCGATGTTTTTACCAAATATTGTATGACATCTGGCAACATTTAATTTAGGTTTCGTTGGCGGATGTACTAAAGATTCAGTTAAGTAAATATTTATTACGTCTTTCAATGCTAGGGTAAACTAAATGTTCATAAAAAACAAATAAACATAAAAAAATAAGATATAAATTTTGTATAGCGTGAAGTTACGACACGGCGCCACAAAAAGGGGCCCGTCCGCGGTCAATCTCCTTTATTAACTAAACAATAGGGATACAAAAATATAATCATTGATCGTTTTTGATTGAATTGTTCGTCATTCGTCAAAATCATGTTTTTTATTTTTATTAAAAAGTAGGTATTTAACGCCAAAGCTTAACTTTGAAACTGCTGTAAATAAATTTTCGTATGTATCTAAGGGGAGTATTACACAATCACATCTATGATCAAAGACATAATGACATTGTAAAATAGACATATTATAGGTAATTTGTGAGCTTCTTAGATATGGTAAATGATATAAATTATAGTGAAATATCCTCCTAAGTGGGATAAACCCATAATATGTCTATTTTACAATTTCATTATATTTACGACTCAGATCTATGATCATCGATATGATAGTGTAATACCAACCTAAGTCTTATAGTGAAGTTATATGTCTGTTAGTACCTAAGTGGTATAGACATCTATCATACACCAAACAAGTAGGTATAATTTAGGTTGATCATGACAGCGTTTATGGCAAACGGCGATTATGACAAATCGCGTTCATGACGAATTGCGTTTGTGGCAAACACCGTATTAGACGAATCGCGATAGTGACAAAATTAGTTGAATCAGATAGCTATGACCAACTGAGTATGTGACGAATAGAGTTTGTGACCTGGAGCGTGTAATCCAACACAACCACGTACTACTTCAATAATGCCCACAAAAGTTATTTGGTAGGTATTAAAGCATTTATCATTTGAAATTGAAGATGATTCAAATACGAAATCTAAAAGATAGTCGTATGGTAGAGTATTTATTCTTACGACGGAATAATGATAATAATTTAATTGTAGACTTAATCCTACTAATGTTTTATTCTAAGGAATGCTACTTATGAACTCACAATACAGGATGATTATCAGTGTGCAATATATCTGTCTTGAAAATACTGATTTTTTTTACAAAATTTATAATAAATGATCTTTGTCTAGCACAAAGATCATTTATTATAAATTTTTCAAGATTAGCAGATGCTAGGCTTGGAAACTGGTCAGATATCAAACTGACAGGTAACTAACTGGTTTTTAGGATGGAGTTTAGGATTCAATCTACATTGTGGCAGCATCAGTAAATGCAATTATACAGTAGGTACAATCTTGGTAAACAGACACAAATACATAATTGAATTAAATAAAACTATAAAATAATAGTAAAGGCAAATTATACCCACATTGGGCCGCAGACCCACATAGCCTTACAATTTTAGAGTATATATTACAATGTAATTATACTCACTATCTTAAAATACTTAATAATAATAATATGTACAAGTATATAAAGAAAGGGGGGAAATGATCACAGGGCATCAAAAATTCGTCTGCATCGCTGTCAACAGGAACAGTACCCAAAAGGCTGGCAGCATTGCCACGTATTTTTATTATTATTTAGTAAGTATTTTAAGTCAGTAAGTAGCTGTTATACATTTTGTTTAATAAATAACATTATAAATGCGAAAAAAAAAAATATATACAAGCCAAAACAAGCGCGGTGTGGCGCGCCTGTCGCGTGATATGGTTCATATAAAATATGCGAGACTGATGTAGGATTTCTGCGTTGCAGTACGTCAGCCTTTACGGTTAGGAGTCAAATTGTTATTTGATCGGTACCTGTAATGACATTGTCATTGTGACTCTTTTATCATCTTCGTGTGTTGACACTGTGTACATCGTCATATCCCAACAGGTTGACGTAATCGCGAGCACGTTTGAAGGTCACGTTAGGTGGTGTCAGCAGCTCTTGCAGAGCTCGTCCATGATGGCGGTGTGCGTTTGGGATCCTCCAGGAGATCCGACGCCAAATCCGATCCGACAGGTCTTCATCATCTCGTCTATTGATGCTGGTTCAATAACAAGGGGCTGTTTAATGAAATGTCTGTTATTTTGAAGTGAAGAGACTAGAGATGGCGTAATCTTGATGTAGTGTTTCCGATCAAATACCGCCGTCAGCTCTTCTAACATTCATCACCAGTAAGATCAGCGTACCTGAAAAAAACGAAATTTATGTTAATAATTATAAAAATACTTGATTATCTACTTGAAAATAAATACCTAGAGAAACAGACGGTTAACGTTTAGAAACGGGCCGGTTCGATTGTCGGAGAGGGGGGCAGGGAGGAGAAGGGGGAGGGTTAGTAAACCCACCACTACGCCCGCCGGAGGTACATAGTTTTTTTATTAAAAGATGTTTGTCCTTCGTTGCCATTGTTGCCCTCAAACCAAAAAAAAACCAAAACATAGCGCTGCCAACAGTGACGTGAGGCCAGTTTCGTAAATATGTGTGCACTTAGTGAGGTGTAGTTTGGTTGTAAATATGTCCGTGTGAGCATGTATGCACAGAGCAGCGGTGTAGTTTTGGCATGCTTCACTGTATTGTTCATAGCGCTGTCTTGGTTTTTTATTTGGTCTGAGATTGTTGCCATGCGCAAACGCGCCCTTGTTTCCATTCCATGCGCCGACACACTTTTTTTTTTACATAGAACTGACATGCATTTAGTTGCTCCCTGTGTTTGATATTTTCAGATGATAATAAACCCTTGGTCTTCAGGATAATTCGTGCACAAATTTAAATTAATAGCAAACAAATTGATACTTGCTAGGTTTGAACCTGCAACGAAATTCTCAAAGTGATATTAGTTTAAAGTTAAAACCCATCACGATGTTTAAAATTAATAAATTTTATTAACAGAATACGTCGATGAAATGAATGATGCAACCGCAAAGCCGATTGCATCATTACATCCTAGCTATCTCCTAGGATTTTACATTCACAAAGTGTCTCCAGACGGCCGGAAACAAAACACTATTCACGATTGGATGAATTAAATAAAATGATTATGGTTTTCGACGGTAATTTTGAAGTTGTTTTATTAAAAAAAGTTTATCATTACAAATTATCCATGCTTTAACAGAATGCATGTAACCAATTTAAACCAAATTATGAATATTGTAGCTTATGTCAATATGATTATAAACTTTAAAGTGAAGCGCTCGAACGAAAGTGTTCGCGAAAACCAAGTGACATCACTGAAAATGGCGCGCGCACATCGCTCGCGGCCCATCTACAACAGCTTTGGAAAATAAAAAATGTTGTGCAACTTTGCCATTACTTTGTGGACTTTAGCATTTGAAAAGTAATACTTCTAGTAACACACTCGTAAAACAATGTACGTAGTTAAAATCTTTTGCGCAATATCGTCATAATTGTCAACATATTTTGGCCCTAATTGATATTAATGTATAGTAATAAAATTGATCCATCGTAAGCATGACGTTTCGGAAAACAAAATTGGTACACATAAACTCGTTAAAAAAAAAACGTAAAAATCAAAATCTAATAAATTCCCGCCCTGCGGATCTGAAATTTCTCGAAGTTTTCAATGAAAATTTCGTTTGAGTGTAGTGCAAAATATGATACGAAATCAACACTGTGCAAGAAGGAGAACATTTTAAAAATAACTTACAAGTCACATTTAATGCATCGGAACAAAAGTTTGATAAATCCTTCCGCGCACTCGCCCAACTTCAGCACGTTTCTCTTCATTCTTTTATGAAGTTCACCATTTCTGATAGGATTCTCACTAAATACTTGATAAGCGACGACACAGGCCACCATCGCGAGCAGAAACGACACAAATTGCAACTTCTTATTCATTTTCAGGAGATAATTTCTCAGCAGAATTATACAATTATAGTAACGTCCGACAGTTGCGGAGAGAAGGTGGCGACAGAGCATGTGCACCAACTGATGATATAACATATTGAAATTCTCCACCAATCAGAAGCAAGTCGGTGTTGTCAATATATAAAAATAATATTTGCTTGTGGTGGACGCGTTCCATTTAATGAATTAATTAAGTTATTGTTTATATTGATTTAATTTAATTGTTTTCCTTGTAGTTTAAAGGAAATTGTTAGAATCATGCAGAGTAATTTAGGCTGCATCGAGTGATGAATAATTTCCCTATTCTTCTTATATTAATAAAATTATACCTAAATTAAGTAACCTTTATAGATAACTTTGAAGGACCACAACTGCATTTCTTAATACAGTGAACGCATTTATTTGATTTTGTTTGTTAGCAACACTTACAAAGAAAAATGGTGTGTAAGTACCGTAATCGGAATTTCCAATATACATCTTTACAGTGATTTTTCAAGATTTAGGAATATAAATGAATAAACCAAACCTAACCTAAATCTGTAGTCACAGGAATATCAGTGTCGCTTCTAATCGTGACGTGCCTAAAACCGATGGATCACAAACTACATGAACTCAGAAAACTATAATAGCGTTTCTTGGTATGCAATTACGTACGGTAGGTGTAGTCAAATGTAGGTGAAAAACAACATAGATTTTGGATGCTTGTATCTCAAAATCGTATCTTTGTTTACCACAAATTAACTTTTAGTTATTTTGATGACATGATAGTGTATTATCTCATCCGCTTTAACGAATATAACGCCATCTATCGTTTACTCTAAGTATCTCGTTTTTACTAATATTAATTAATTTTACTGACTTATGGTGTAGATGGCATTACGTTCATCATGTCGTGACTTTTTTATTAACTGCTACACTCTTCCAGCTGCTTGCAACTAGGCACCCTACGGAGGTCGTCGCACTTACTAGCCTAAGGGCCTCATATACTCCACTAGCTGCGTCCCGCGGTTTCATCCGCGTATGTCCTGTTCCAGGTCATGGTCTACCCGTATGACAAATTTAATCTAAATCCGTTCAGCCGTTTTAGCGTGAAAGCGTAACTAACAAACTTTAGCATTTATAATATTAGTTAGGGTTACATGAGCCTCGGTCTCGACTTGCTTACCTAAGAACCTAAGACCTTACTCAATATTATGATAACCAACACCTGTTAGTACCTATGTTTGCATCGAGCCACAGCTTCCAACTCAACCACGAGGTTTGCACCAGGATGTGCATTAAAATCCCCCATAACAAAGACAGTTCACAATTTCGATTATAGCACTAATATTGACAAGACACTGAAAAAACACGAGGAAGTTATCTTCAATCGGTAGGCATATACCCACTGAATACCTACTAATTTACTACGGTCATTATTTTTTACGGTAATTATTACACTGACGGATGTCGTCAACTAAATCATTCAAAACCAAAAAATATTGTTAATATAGAAAAAAAAAAAAAAAGTGTCATGGAGCGCGCGTCTATTTTAACACCTCTGTGACCTCTGTGAAGTTAGCCCCGCGATTTAATTATTATGAACTTCTGTTAATACTAATCAGTAGAGAAACGTAAAAGAGAGTTATAGAGAAAAGAACATTTTAAGAGAGTATTTAGTTTTTATTTAAAAAAGATTTAATTTATTTGTGGAAAAAAATGGACTTGGATGTTTAATTACTTTGTGAAATATGTAATGAAATGAAATGAAATGAAATTGTTTATTCTGTAAATAGGATATTGGAATCACTTTTACACGTCATATTAAAAAATATTAAAAATAAGCTAGATGAGGTCGGCGTTTCCTATCTGACTACTCTGAGAAGAAAGGCCGAAACAAACTCAGAGGTCACAGTCTCTTTTAAAGTCCAGACATAATCTTGGTCAAGCCATATGAGGACCATGTAAATTCGAGTCTGAAATGGTCTTTTGAGGAAAGAACCACACAGATTTGAGTGGACCTGTCCAGTCAGTGCAAGCATTTGTCAGTAATGGCGGAGCTCAACTCAGAACTTAAGGAGCTCAGCGACTCGACGAACAATACCAAAGAAAGGACATTTGGGTAGGCCGCATAAAATTCTCAAATTGCCAGACCATTGATAAAATTAACTGAGAACGAAAAAAAAAAAAAAAATTCACATAGTCCTGACATTCACAATAATAAAATACTTTACAAAGTAATCATGTCATTTTGTATAGAATATTCAATAATGTCAATTTGTAAATAAAACTGGTTGATATACTTTGATGATTTTCCATATTATTCAAAATGTTACAATGCTTAGCAGAGCGAGCAGCTCAATCCCATGCTTTTTTGTCTTCTAAATAATCTAAAATTTTATAGTACCCTTTTCTACAAAGTTTGGTTTTAATGCAGCTTTTAAATCGTTTAATGGGTAAGTTTCGAATGTCAATGGGAAGTTTGTTATAAAAGCGTATACATTGACCCATGAACGAGTTGCCTACTCTGTGGAGACGAGTGCGATGTACAGCAAGATTGTGTTTATTCCTGGTATTTAAACTATGAATATCGGACATTTTCTTAAAATTAGATATATTTTTGTGTACATACAATAGGTTTTCAAATATATATTGTGAGGCTACAGTCAGAATATCATATCATTGAAATACTCGCCTTTTACGCGAAACACTTTGGCTCGGGCAAACACTGTCACGGAACGGAGAGCATTCGAGAACACAGTCACACCGACACCATGTCACCTTGCACCATGTCGGTGTGTATGGGACGGAGAGCGAGTGACGAACTCAGACATACCAACAACAACATATCGTACTCCGCCTGTCTGTTAGGGAGTCTCGGTGAAGTTCTAAGCCGGCCATAAGAATAATTACATAATTATGAGTGCTAAATCATTTTCGACAATATATATATGGTTAATAATTCCATTTAGCCCCACTTATGGTTAATCATTCCATTTAGCCCCAAAGTGGGGCTATTGACCTATATTAACCATATATTGCACCTCAAGTTAACTACCACCACACCAGTCCGCTACATCTCTCATCACCACTGCTCTAAAACGGTGAATCGTGAGGAAACGGGCATGTCCTAGAACCAATAAATCGATGACATGTACTATCTACCAACTCGCACTGGGCCCGCGTGGTAGATTACAGCCCACTCCCTCTCGAAGACAGGAGGCCTGTGTCCCAGCAGTGGGAACATTATACTGATTATGCATTATACAGGTTAACTAAATAATAAGAGCAGGTGGGTAATAATGTTCAGATTTAATCGAACTTAATCAGTTTTGTGGCAAGGAAATAATTCAAGAACGCGTGAAATATCCATGTGTGACAAATCATTCGGTGTATGGAAATACCTATTTAGAAAAGGTGCCTGTTTCTTGCTCGATGTATATTACACCGACAACGATTATCCAAATTGGGCACCTAATGCCCGCCGAAGCACCGATACATCTAATTTGATTTCGCCGAATGGTAAATGTCACAGTATTCATCATAAATAAAATTCTGCTAAGAAAATTCCCAATAACAAACCTTATTTTTCCCTTTTGATATTTGTTCATAGTATTAGATTGTATATTTCATTTAACGATTTGTCAAAATAATTATGAAATAAACAAATGACACGAAATAATTTAACATAATAACAAACATGAAACAAACAAATGCCTTGACTTTGTTTAAGTATCTATTTATAGATAAGTACACAGATATTATGTCATTGACATACCAAACAAGAGGCATCACTAATAAAATTGGTTAATAAAGGTCCCCTCTGTTTATTATAAAAATAGCCAAAAACAGTAGTTATTTGGCTATTTTTCTATGCAGGTTCTTGCATAGATATAGGTATGTGGCTATTTTTACGTGGAAATAATAATTATTATGTTACTGACTAATGAATGATTCATAATTATTTTATCACACTATTAAATTAGTAAGGTAAGGTTGTTAGCATCGTAAAATGCCAATCGGAAATCTCCTAAAATCTATGCTGACATTTTAGCTGAGTATTTTGACTTTATTTAGCTGAGATTTTTATAATGTAATAAATAACCAATTTAGGTACTTACTCCTTACAATCGAAGCACTTATAAAGGTACCAAACTTGCCCCTGCGCACATGTGCCACTATTCATAAAACTTCTCTTCGCTCGATTCAACTGCATTGGTTCACTTCGTTCGTTCAAACATTTTCCGAACAATTGAGCACATTTAACATGGGAGAAATATTTAGTTTCGTCCGTTTTATCGCTAGAGGCATTGATAAATGCCAGCAAAAATGCTGTGCAAAACAAGCTCTGTAGTGATTTCATTTTTAATTCACGTTTGATAAAGTCACACGACACGAGACACAACCGTTCACTTTGAGAGCTAAGAAATGAATGTGATATTGCTCACTTGGTCGATCGGTAAATCCGTACTTGTTATCTGTGCAAGGCTGCGCTGGCGCTACCGGATCGATCATTAATTTGTAATGTTCGCGGTGTGACGCATACTGTTTGCTTTCGATGAGTTTAGCTTAGGGGCGACTCACCTCTTGAATTCTGCGAGGAATGCGCGCGAAATCCTTATCGGCCCACGCTGCGCCGCATAGCGCGATGTAATTTGACCCAGGCTGACCCCGCCCACAAAAAACGTTTTATCTACGATTCTGTTTGATGTATTTACATTCTGTAACGGTTTCGGGCTCTATATAATAGTACTCTATCTCTATATAATCTCTCTATTTATTATATTGATCAAAGTGTGGCCTCTGGTGTGGGACGCAACCTGTGTCGACACTTTTGCGCCATCCCATGTTTCTAGCACGGCGGGCTGTGCTGGCGCCGCTGCTGCGGGTGCTGAGACCTTCAAGGCTCGTGCAAACAGACGCGAAATCGCGGGCGCGACTGGCAGCGGTACCTTTGTCGACAAAGGTACCGCTGCCTGTCGCGCCCGCGATATCGCGTCTGTTTGTACGAACCTTCAAGCGGCGCAAATACTGTAACCTTATAGGCAACTACAGTTTTGAGCCGTTTGGGGTCGAAACGCTCGGGTCATGGGGCCCGAGTGCGCGTCTCCTTTTTAAGGAAATCCCCCACCGACTGGTCGACACTTCACGTGACCAGAGGGCTGGCTTGTTCTTTGGACAAAGAATTAGCATTGCCATTCAACGTGGCAATGCTGCCAGTCTTCTGGGCACGTTTCTGGATGACAGCGATGCGGACGAATACTTCGACGCCTAAAGGTCCCTTTGTTTTTATATTTATTTAGTTAGTCCCTTTAGTTTTAGTTTTTTATGTAAATAGTTAGTAGTGTTCTGTAAATATTGTATATAAATAAATCTTATTTTACTGGAATAAATAAATTTACATTTATTACCGAACTTCGTTCCTGACGGGGTTCCTTCTCACGTATCATTTAAAACAAAAAAACGTCGGACTGACGATCGAGTTTTTTTATTTTTATAACTGAATAGTTATAAGGACTAGCGTGAAAAAGTGGCACTTTCCGCACAATTTGGCTGCTTTGAAAACGCTCTTTTCAAGCACATCCACTGTAAAATAATTATTAATCTTTAAAAACAAAACACGCTTAGAACCTGTTTATTATCATTAATATAAAAGTTAGACAAAAATCAGTCATGGAAGTTAATTACTTAGGAATGAAAAAAAAAAAAAAAAAGTTTAGAAGTCCAAAAGGCAGATTGTGGTGCAGAAAACGTTTGGGATCAAGTTCTTTTTTCATAAATATTTTTTTAGAGTTAGATAGACAAGTGTAATATTATTATTTGAGTATATATTTTTTTTTATTCCTTTTTTTATTCCGAGTAATAATGGCGAATATTTGCCATACGACTATTTGCCATATGGAATGGCGATTAATCGGTATTCGACTATTCGCTATAACAACTATCTCTAATTTTAACACCTCTGTGACCTCTGTGAAGTTAGCCCCCCGATTACATTTTTTAGAGAGTAATTCGTTTTTATGTAAAAACGATTTTAATTTTTTGTTTAAAAAAAATGGACTTGTATGTTTAATTGCTTTGTGAAATATGTATTGAAACACTCGCAATTTACGCGAAACCCTTTGGCTCTGGCGTAAACACTGATATGGAATGGAGAGCATTCGAGAATACAGTCACGCCGACATGGTGCACGGGCTGTCGTCTACATTCTTTACGAGTTTCTCTGGCTTGGGCGTAAAAACCGACATGGGACGGAGAGGGACGAACTCAAACATACCAACTCATCTACACACGCACTCCGCCTGTCTGTTAGGGTAGATTACAGCCCACTCCCTCTCGAAGAGAAGAGGCCTGTGTCCCAGCAGTGGGCACATTATAGGCTGATTATGCAAGTTAAGTAAATGAAAAGAGCAATGAGCAGGTGGGTAATAAAATAATGTTCTGATCTAATCGAATTTCATCAGTTTTGTGGCACGGAAATAATTCAAAAACGCGTGAAATAATATGCATGTGTCACAAATCATTTGGTGTATGGAAAAACCTATTTAGATTAAAAAACTTTTTACAAAAAAAAACAACTGACTTCCAAAAAAAACACTAAAAAAGTGAAAAATAACTTTAATTTCGGAAGTCGGTGGCAAAAAACGTTAATTGTAAAGCAAAGACACCGACTTCCGAAATTAAAGTTATTTTTCACTTTTTTTGTGTTTTTTTGGAAGTCGGTTGTTTTTTTTTGTAAAAAGTTTTTTATTTTTCACTTTTTAGTTGTGGTACCTACCCCACACAAATTCAAATACGTGCCTGCCTGTAAAGAACTGACGGAGTCAAACAATATATCGTCTACATACACAAAGTGGGAAAAATACGTAATTATTGAAGCTAACTCAAAAACTACGCAAGCAAAGTTAATAAAATTTGTATGGGACCACATCTGACGCATGACCTACCAAACAAAAAAAGAATCATCAAAATCTATTCATAATATCGACGGAGTAATCGCGTAACATACACACAAAAAAAAAAAAAAAAAACATACAGACGAATTGAGAACCTCCTCCTTTTTGAAGAAGTCGGTTAAAAAGGTGCCTTTTCTTGCTCGATGTATTTTATATCGAATTTTACTGCACCGACAGCGATTCGCCGAAGTAGGCGGTCAGTGGGTCGTCTTAGATCTTGTTAGCAACGTCCAAAACCACTCGGAATTCTCCTAAAATCTATGCTGACATTTTAGCTAAGTATTTTGACTTTATTTAGCTGAGATTTTGATGTAATAAATAACCTATTTAGGTACTTACTCCTTACAATCGAAGCACTTCTTGTACAAGTACCAAACTTGCTCTTGCGCATATTTGCTACTGTTCATAACACTTCTCTTCGCTCGATTCAACTGCATTGGTTCACTTCCTACGTTCGATTTTTCAGAAATTTTCAACAAACATTTTCCGATAAATTCAGCAAATTTAACATGGGGGAAATATTTATTTTCGTCCGTTTTATCGTTAGAGGTATTGATAATTGATATGAAAATTACTGCGCAAAACAAGAGCCGTAGTGATTTCATTTTTAATTCGCGTTCTAAAAGATCACAAGACACGACCGTTCCTAATGAGAACTAAAAAGAAATGAATGTAATGTGATGTTGGTCACTTGGTCGATCGATGAATCCATAAAGACTCCGTTTATTGCAGAATGGTTTTTTGTGCAATACCAGTTGAGGAGCTCCTGGCAAGGTAATAACAGCCGCAAGGGTCTATCCAAAAGGTTAAGCTACGCTTGCCGGGGTTGGTCCGTGGATGGGTGAACATCTTTACGTACCGAGACTCCTCCGTGTCTCGGAAAGCACGTTAAGCCGTTGGTCCCGGCTGTCATTCGTGGATCTTTGACAGTCGTTACGGGTCGTCAGAAGCCCAAAAGTCTGACAACCAGTCTTACCAAGGGGTATCGTATTACCCAGTTACTGGGTTGTGGAGGTCAGATAGGGACTCGCTCCATGTAAAATACTGGTATTCAGCTGCATCCGGTTAGACTGGAAGCCGACCCCATTATAATTGGGAAAAGGCCAGGCGGATTGATTGGTTTTGGTGCAAGTCTGCGCTGGCGCAACCGGCTGCGGCAACGCAAACGTGCCTGGTTTTGACGAGTTTAGCTTAGAGACGACTCTTATTAATCAAAATCGTTGATAATGACATATGACATTATGACGGTTAGATAAACCGTTACATGTCATTATCAACGATTTCTCTCCTTTGCTTTTCATGCAATCAGTCCCATGATTGTGAGCTGAAGTGATGATTGCGTTGCCAGATTTTAGTTGTATGCAGAGTCAGTTAAGTCAGTCAAGAATATTACAGTAGCATCCGCAATCCACATTACTTACATTAATTTGCTAAGCGTTAAATTACGGCGATATCTATTATCTGAAGATTTTTCATTTTAATATATATTATAGGAAGGCAACTGATACTAGTACCTAACGTAAGTATTAAGCCGAGACCCTAGCAGGAACGCGTGATGTAAAAGTAATGCAAATTCGAACGATTTCTGAATCTTAGCTACATCTATCCGATAGCATTATTATAATGTACATATTTATGTGAAAATTAGGGTGTGAATAAAGTCTTGAAGATAAGTCGAAAGTAGTCGAGTCGATGCGAAACAAATATATTTAATGGTAACTATATGAGTCTTTTCTCAGAATGAGAGCGCGCGAAATTTAAAATCGTTCGAATTTACGTTACGTTTAAGCCGGGTTTTCATTAGGCAACATTTGTTAATAAACACTGTTTATAAACAGTGTTTCTAAGCAGTGTTTATAAACACTGTTTCATTATGCTTCATCATTTCTGAAAACAGTTTATGAACAAAGTTGATGAAACATTGTTTCTTAAACATGTTGCCATGTTTCCCACTTCAAGCGGAGAGCAAGACGAAACTCATAGAGCTTTATCAACAGCATTATATACTTTGGGATGCTTCAAATAAATATTAAAAAGATAAATAAATAAAAAATTATGCTTGGGCCCACATTGCTGCAGAATTGAATATGTCGCAAAAGGAAGGTTTTTGTGGCAATTCTACTGATAAAGATATCGTTTTTAAGGCACAAAAATGATGCATAAGATCAATGTGGGGTCTGAAATTTGATGATAGCTGTGTACCATTCTTTAAATCCCATTGAATGCAATTAAACCATATAGAAATTGACTCTATGTGCTATCACATGTAGGTATTGAACTTGAACTAGGTAGGTAGTTATAATTAGCCTATATCAGTCAGAGTCCGGGCAAACACCTCTTTACACAATCACTATTCAATATCGGAACGTTTCATGTCGTTTTTAGGGGTATGAGGAACAGGGTGTAAAGTTCACTCATACTGCATAGAAAAGGGAGGATCCTCCAACCAGACGGGTGTTGTGTCTGGCGGGCAACTGCCCAACGATTGACGTTGGGTTCTCGTATATATGTCCACTGCACGGTAAACTTTAATTGCGCGATGCAGGATTTATGTGACGTCTGTCTGACGTCAGGTCTTTGATGCGTAGTTCGTTCCTCGAGCTCAGACCCCATTATATTATCTAAAAAAAAAAAAAAGTAATAAAAACTAAAACCGAACTACGACTAAAAAGGTATAAACAAGACCCCACAGACAGACAAATTAAAAATCCGGAGTCACACGTGTTAGGGCATAAATCGAACAGATTACGTGTGACTCCGGATTTTTAATTTGTCTGTCTGTGGGGTCTTGTTTATACCTTTTTAGTCGTAGTTCGGTTTTAGTTTTTATTACTTAATTTTTTTTAAAATTATTTTGGGGTTATAATATAATTATATATTTTTGAAATGTGCTCATTAAGCCCTTTCATTTGATACCCATCATGGTACGATTAAACAATTTTTTTTTTTAGTTCCTTTCTTTATGTCCTCTAGAGGTCGCCATTTTCAAGACGCTTCCAACGATACCTCATTTGTCAAATTGTGATGAGTGCTTTAGAAGATAGGAGGGAACAGATGAAAATACATACATACATACATACCGGTCAAAATCATAACCTTCCTTTTTTCTTCGCCGTAGTCGGGTAAAAAAGTGTGTAATAATGACAATATGTAATAGTCATGTTTTGTGAAAAATTAATAAACAAACCAACCCTAATAATGGTTTTTGTTTTTTAATTATTTTTATAATTTTGTATGACTTAAAAAATGTGTTTAAAGAATATTAAAGGAAATAATTAGTAATAATAAGTACATTTTAAATGTTAATATTTGTTTATGATGATTTATAAAATATAATTTATATTACCTATGTAAGTATATTATTTAGTGAATAGGTAAAGGAAATAGTAATAAATAAAGATTTATGACGTTAATTTGGGCGGTATCCCTCGTGACGTTTAGAAGTTGTATTACGAAACAGCATTGATAAGGATTGTAAATAAATAGCATAAAATAAATTCAGTGAATGGTTCACGTTCTATTATTCAATTAATCTTTATTTCAATACATAATGAAAATAATATACAGGTGGTAAGCTCCTTCACCTTATGAATGTAAAACCCACTACTATCGCCATTGCGATTACTGTTACCGCGATTGACGATACAATAAATGTTTACGAGATAACCTTAATTAGTACACCAAAAATAAACAGGAAGATATTGTGATTGATTTTCTAAACGTTAGTATCTGTTAGTCTTATTTTTTATTTTGACGCCGTGTTTAGATTTTGCTTTCGCGTGGCATTGTGTGCCAACCCTGACCTACGGTGACGCGGTTGCGCAAGCGTCGACTATCGTGGCGATCCAACCACACCCACCAGCGTCACGCGAACATAAATATTGACGGTCTTCGCTTACTAATTTGTATGTGTGATGAGTCATTGTTTACCGCACCATTATATGGCGCACATCTTTTGCTTGCTGCAACTTTTCATGTTGCTGGAAAATGGAGGGCGACCTTCTTTCACAACGAATACGAATCACGAACCTCGTGATGATTATTAATCATTGATAGGGTGACTTTATGGTACTTGCGTGCCTTTGAGGGTTAAGCTTGGAGTTTTCCTGTGTGATCAAATCAGAAATGAAGCTATCCGTGGGAGAACCAAGGTTTCAATTGCTCGCAGAACAGATGGCCGATGGGGCCGAAAGGTTCTGGAGTGGCGACCGCGTACCGGAAGACGTAGCGTTGGAAGGCTCCCACAAGGTGGACCGATGACCTGGTGAAGGCCGCGGGAATGAAATTTTACCCATTAAACGATTTAAAAGCTGCATTAAAACCAAACTTTGTAGAAAAGGGTACTATAAAATTTCAGATTATTAATTTTATCAATGGTCTAGCAATTTGAAAATTGTATGCGGCCTACCCAAATGTCCTTTCTTTGGTATTGTTCGTCGAGTCGCTGAGCTCCTTAAGTTCTGAGTTGAGCTCCGCCATTACTGACAAATGCTTGCACTGACTGGACAGGTCCACTCAAATCTGTGTGGTTCTTTCCTCAAAAGACCATTTCAGACTCGAATTTACATGGTCCTCATATGGCTTGATCAAGATTATGTCTGGACTTTAAAAGAGACTGTGACCTCTGAGTTTGTTTCGGCCTTTCTTCTCAGAGTAGTCAGATAGGAAACGCCGACCTCATCTAGCTTATTTTTAATATTTTTTAATATGACGTGTAAAAGTGATTCCAATATCCTATTCACAGAATAAACAATTTCATTTCATTTCATTTCTTTTCAATGATGCGAGAACCACAGCAGAACCGGTCGAAGTGGCGGTGCTTGGGGGAGGTCTATGTCCAGCAGTGGACGTCTTTCAGCTGAAATGATGATGAAAAATGATGAATGATGATGTTTCGACTTCCAATTACCATACAGTAATGAAAATTAATGCTTTGGTTTACATTCATTAATAATAAGTTGATTATGTATCTATAAGTTGATTATATTGAGCAGCGGTAGCCCAGTGGTAACGGCCGGGACTTACGTGTTGTAGGTCGTAGGTTCGAACCCTGACAGGCGCTTTACTTTGTGTAAATTATTTCATCACCACTGCTCTCAAAACGGTGAAGGAAAACATCGTGAGCAAACCGGCATGTCCTAGACCCAAAAAATTCGAAGACATGTGACATCTACCAACCCGCACTGGGCCCGCGTGGTGGATTACGGCCCGCTCCCTCTCACAGAGAGGAGGCCTGTGTCCCAGCAGTGGGAACATTATAGGCTGATTATGCTTTTATGCTATGTATCTATAAATGGAATTAATAAGGGAGAGAATACATAATACCACTGTTATCCTATCCTAACTACCACTACTACTGTTACTTTAGATATTTAGTAATAAGCTTCCCCCGTCCCACTTATTTTATAATGTTGCAGTGCCCGACAGGGTCCATAATTGTTTCTATTTATTAATTATTATCACCTGTATGTGTACATTATGGATTGCAATAAAGTTTGAAATTGAAATTGAAATTTAACTAATATTATAAATGCGAAAGTGAGTTTGTTTGTTTGGTATTTAGAGGTATCGGTTATCAGAAGGTTGCGTGATCAAGTAACGTCGGGGTCACCAATTTAGAGGTATAAGGAACAGGGTGTAAAGTTCGCTCATCCTCTATAGAAAAGGAGGAGACACGTGTCTGGCGGGCAACTTCCCAACGGTTGATGTCGGGATGTTGTATATATGTTGATCGCGCGGTAAACTCTAATTGCACGATGCAGGATTTCGTGTGACGTCAGGTCTTTGATGCGTAATTTGCATGAGGCGATAAAGATGCCGCCACAGTTACGCTTTCATGATAAACCGACTTAACGGATTTGGATGAAATTTGGCACAGGGGTAGACCATGACCTGTAGAAGGAGATAGGCTATATTTCATCCTGGATCGAAGACGAAGTCGCGCGCAACAGTAAGTATCCCTATAAGTTATTATTATAAAGTTTATTAAATATTTAAGTTAAGTTGTTTTTTTTTTTTCGATTATTGTTTTTTTATGTTAAGGAAAGGTTTCCTTGACATAAAAATCAATAATCACAGGATATAGGTTTTAGAAAAGAAAGAAGTAAAAAATGTACTTACTCAAGTGAATAAATTGGATAATGGATAATAAAATAAAATAAATGGATCTTTGAGAGTCGTTACGGGTCGTCAGAAGCCCGAAAGTCTGACAACCAGTCTTACCAAGGGGTATCGTATTACGCAGTTACTGGGTTGTGGAGGTCAGATAGGCAGTCGCTCCATATAAAATACTGGTATTCAGGTGCATCCGGTTAGACTGGAAGCCGACCCCAACATAGTTGGGAAAAGGCTAGGCAGATGATGACACAAGTGAATAAATTTTAATGAGGATCGACAAACACAAACGGTTGTATGAATCAATTAGCATCGCAAATAATGATGAAACATGAAATAATAGTAAGTAGGTACATACATTTCAAGTACCTACGCCAAGTGTTCTGAAACAAGGAAATTGTCTGAATGTATGCCTTGTTGATAACAAAGAGGCTCGCCCCGTAAGTTGGGGACACGCTCATTTACATAGTCCTCACGTCATGATCTGACCAAGATTATGTCTGGACTCCATCTAGCTTATGACGCGTAAAAGCGATTCCAATTGTGTAATATCAGTACTTTTAATCTTCATTAAGTGTGTGAACATCATTTTGGTATCACGTCCGAATGGGCTTAGGGAGTAGGCCTACGACTTGACAAACCATCGAGATTTCTTAGTTATAATTATTTATTTATTTATTCACTCCAAACATACAAATATCCTTACAGGCTAGACCCAATACGATATTGTAGCACCCTTAAATTAAATAGTTCCACTGCTTGTACCATAAAAAATTCTATGGGAAGCTCATCATCTTCCTGCCCTTATCCCATGTCACTTGGGGTCGGCGCAACACGTTTTCTTTTTCCACTCTCCCCTGTCAACCGTCACGCTATCATTTACTCCCTTCTCTTTCATATCATTCCTCACACAATCCATCCATCTTTTCTTTGGCCTGCCTCTCCCGCTCCATCCATCAACATTTATATTCATCACTTTTTTAGTCACATGCGTTTCGTCCCTCCTCATCACATGCCCATACCAGGCCATACGATTACCTTTCAACTTTTCTGTCACTGGCGCCACTTTTAAACTTCTCCTTATATACTCATTTCGTACTTTATCCATTTTCGTCACTCCACACATCTATCTCAACATTCTCATTTCTGCTACATGCATTCTTTTTTCAAATTTATTTAGCTTTAGCTATTTTTTCAAATTCACCCAAAGCGCAACAGAATTTGTCGACGTCATCAGCAATGAGGTTGAGAGTGCGATTGATTATGTAACTAATAATATTAATAGTAAAGTATTATAGGTACACATAAACATAAACCCGGAATAAATTCTCTAAACAATGGAAAACCTCATCACAGACAAACAAGAAAAACGACTTTAATTTTTAATAATAAGTATAGATAAAGATAAAACAGAAATTGGTAATTACTGGGTACTACTACTATTTATTTTGCTATAACATACTTACTGACATTTAAAATTAAAATAAATCATAAAGTAAAAAAATAAACTACTTCTTGGTAAATGATGAACAATACAATAGTAGAGATCGGGTTATTTAAACCCTAGAAAATAATATAGATGATGGAATATTGTTGCATCGAAACATCTGTTATATAATATGTTGTGCAATGCGAATTACACAAGTCGCTAATTTATGAGTGATCATAAGTATTACAAAATGTAACATCGCACCGGAAAAATATAAAATACGAAGGCGTACAAGTCTATAATAATCTACCGGCAGATATCAGGAGCAAATCCTCATCCATAGGTACAATTCATACTTCCATACTAATCTATATACAGGTGTGGCGTAAATAATGGATAACCCTGAAACTGTCGATTGGCCAGATTATCATCTATCATTTACCCCACTTATATCGCCATATGCCCATGGATGACCAAATTATTGATATTTTTGATATATTATTATCTTATAAAAAAAAGTCGGGTTTGTTCAAGTACTTATAACTCGAGAAAGGCTGGACTGATTTTGATGATCTGTTATTGGTTGGATTTTTCTCCGCCCAGATTAGCAGAATAACTATTAAAACATAGGAAAATTCACGAAAAAAAAATTTTTTTGCAAAATACAATATGGCCCCATATTGTATTTTTCCTATATAAGTGAGGTAAATGATAGATGATAATCTGGCCAAATACACCCTGTATATAAAAACGTTCGTGTTCGTTTGTCTCGCTTAAACTCGAGAACTGCTGGACAGATTTGGATAATTATTTTTTTGTTGTGTTCGTTATTCTCAGATGAAGGTTTGTACGTAAGGCAGGTATAGGTAGGTAGGGTAGGCGGGTAGGTAGGGTAGGTAGGTAGGGTAGGTACCTATGGTAGGTAGCGTACCTACGCTAACTACCTACGGTCTGTCTGTCTGTCTATATGTTACCTTTTCACGACTAAACCACTGAACAGATTTCCACAAAATTTGGCAAGGAGATAGATGGCATTCTGGGGAAGGACATTACGCTACTTATTGTTTCAAAAATAATCCTATAAGGGGTGATATAGGGGATGAAAGTTTGTATAGGAAACCCAGCATTTCTTAATGATCCCGGTAGTACGTTCCCGTGTGACGATGTCCGACATCTACGCGGGGGAAGCCGCGGGCAAAAGCTAGTTTAACATATTTAAAGCTACGTCACGTTACGTCACTAACAACAACGAGTCTTGCACATAAAATGAGACGACGAAAGAATCTGCTTAAAAAAATTACACTTACCTACCCTAGTTATGTATTTATTCGCTAAGTGAACAATGTATGTTGTTTTAGAATAAATAAATAATCTTTAAACCCAACATCCCCTATATTTCCCGAAAGGATGGCCAGAAGTTTATTTTTTCTTGTTGCTCTATATTTTATTTTCTCAGTTATAAACCTTATTTACAAACTAGGTAACAGTAACATTTTAACAGTTATGTAATAGTGCCTACCTAAACCAAATAAAAATAAAGGAAAAGCTCATTGGGTATCAAAAAGTTCGTCAGCATCGCTGTCAGTGGGAAAAGTGCCCAAAAAGCTGGCAGCGTTGCCACGTTGGATGGCAATGCTGATTCTTTGACCTAAAAATTGGCCAGCCTTCTGGTCACGTGAAGAGTCGACCAACGATTTCGAGGGTGGATAACAGTAACGGTGGTCCACGGATTGTTGCACATTTTCTATTTTGTTAAGTACTTACCTGGTAGGTACTTTTTGAAAGGCCTACACTGTCCTCAAATACCTAATGACACTGTAATTCGAAAATATTGTAACAGCCAATTAATTTTAAACGAGTAACCGTGGAGTTTCTTGCCAGCTCTTCTCCATAGGAAACAACCAATTGGAACCGTGCACCTAGCTTCTGACGTTTCATAAGTGCCCATGTAGGTTTATGTGAAATAAAATATTTTGATTTTTTGGTTTTGATTGCCAAACGCAGGATAAGACGCCAGTTACGTGGAGAATAGAAAGTAATCTTCACGGGGTTGATAGTACCTGCTCCAAAAACAAATCATGAATTCATTGTAGACTTATTCAATCTGCCTAGCCTTTTTCCAACTATGTTTAGGTCGGCTTCCCGTCTAACCGCGTTCCAGTCTATCTGCGTTCTTCTGACAATCTTCTCCTACTCTTCCCTTCTCATACTTCTGACTTTGTTCATTCTTCTTTTCATATTCAGTCCATTCTTCTTTGGAATGCGCTTCCTCTTGATATCAGGACGGCCACCAATCGGTATGCATTTAAGCGGAAATTGCAGAGCTTTTGTTTAAATAAAAAACATACAGACGAATTGAGAACCTCCTCCTTTTTGAAGAAGTCGGTTAATAAATAGAGTAGAGTCATATACACCTCTCTGCCTTGAATCTGTATATCTTTATATATATTATAGTAAATATGTATGTAATTATATGTATCATAAGTTGATAGCGTATTTATGTACTGTAAAAACTGTTTTTAACCGACTTCTTCAAAAAGGAGGAGGTTCTCAATTCGTCTGTATGTTTTTTTTTATTTTTATTTATGTATGTTACTCGATTGCTCCGCCAATTATGAATCGATTTTGATGTTTTTTTTTTTTTGGTAAGATATGCTTCAGGGGTGGTCCCATATACATTTTATTAACTTTGCTTGCGTAGTTTTTGAGTTAGCTTTAATATTACGTATTTTTCCCACTTAGTGTATGTAGACAATATATTGTTTAAAAAGTTTTATATCTATAATTCATTATGATATATATTTTTATTATTTATTTTTTCTCTTTGTTCCTCTCAATCAGAGCACCTGCCATCTAATCTCGTCACCACCCTTGGTTGACTGGTAGAGAATTAAATAAATAAATAACCGGATGCAGCTGAATACCAGCATTTTAGGGTGACCATCTTGACATACCGAGACTCCTCCGTGCCTCGGAAAGCACGTTCAGCCGTTGGTCCCGGCTGTCATTTGTGGATCTTTGACATTCGTAACAGTCATCAGAAGCCCGAAAGTCTGACTACTAGTCTTACCAACCCAGTTACTGGGTTTTGGAGGTCAGATAGGCAGTCGCTCCATCTAAAATACTGGTATTCAGCTGCATCCGGTTAGACTGGAAGCCGACCCCAACATAGTTGGGAAAAAGCTAGGCAGATGGCAGATGATGATATAGGTATTATTTATGTATAGATGTATATTAAAAAATCATAATGTCCAAATTGATAAGCTACAGATATGCTAACATTTCATCATTGTCAGTTGTGCTCACCTGAAATTAATGCGCAACAATTTCGCAAATGAGTATCAAATACCTACACAGTAAAAATCCCCCGCGGAGTCTGTGTTTCCGGATACTGCCTGGTTATATCAGGCAGTCCTTAAATATAGCTTGCAGAGTAAGCAAGCTGCAGTGGCAGTGAGCTGGCCATGTTTGTCGAAGGACCGAAGGCCAGTGGAGCAGACGAGATCAGAGGGCCTACACAAAGTGACATTCTATCAGCGGTAACGATGATGGAAAAGGCAAAAATGTATAGGACTGACATAAGCTATTGAAATGCAGAAGTCAATCCTGTTGAAAGTCGTTGTAGAAATACGAAAAGCTTTCGAAGCGATTATCACTTGTCTAGGCCTTCTGGAGTAGTGACCGCGCATCGCCAAGATTAGTGTGGGCCGGCCCCCAGCTAGATGGACCGACGACCTTAAAAAAGTGGCTGGGACAGACAGGATGCGGAAGGCAGAGGATGCAGCCTCGGAGAAGCCTATGTTCAGCAGCAGACTACGATACACTGAGTAGATCCATTAAGTCTTCAATTCTTACTACGGTTACTTATAGGCGCTTGCCTAGAAGTGAACCATCGTCGAACACATCATCGCTAACCATGAGGTGAGGTACCTAGAGGTCAAAAGAGGGTCTAAGTTATCATAATTTAGAGCGTTATGACGATTTGTCAGCGTGTTTCTAGCGAGGCGATTCGTATACGTGCTCGCCGTGGGGGGAAGTGACCTAACCGCGACTATACGACGTATACGCCGCGTTTTCTTGTCCGACTCGCACTTGGCCGTTTTTTTTATAAATGTACAAGATGTGACTTTGTAGTTACATGTTATTGTAACTGTGCGTTTGCACTAGCGAAACATTCTCGACAAAACATGTTGAAATCTCTATCTAATCCATATAATTTTTGACAGGAACTAGAGATTTCAACATGTTGTGTATCGAATGTTTGTAAGTTATTTATTTAGTAGCTGCACCCCACGGTTTCACCCGCATAATTCTCGGTCCCGTGGGAATATTGGGATAAAAAGTCCTATGTCCTTATTGTACTAGTACTCCTCCTGATTTCCTTTATTTTTCATTTTTATACGTTTACATCGTAGTCCACTGGTACCGGGAACAGGGTCCCAGCTACCGGTAGTCAGGGCTCCTGAGAGAGGAACCTCCTAACGATACACGTCGTGTCCAGAAGTACCGCTTTCTGGATCAAGTCCTTGATCCAGCTGCGTAACAATAGCCTCTTCAGGTGTTTATTTTATTATTTATGTACACCCAGTAAATACGTCATAATACGTCATAGGTATAATAACAATTGAGTACAAAAGTAAATAATTATTATTCATTCAATGACGATTTACTATTTATTTATTACTTATTTATTTTTATTAATAACTACATAATAAATGATGTATTTTTTGTATGTTTATTGGTTTCGTTTTCCCATTCGTTTTCCTGTAGGTTATTTATTTAATAATAAAGCAATAGGTGACGATGACACCAATATTCTGCCAGGGCTGCGGGAAAGTCCGAAAGGGATACCGGGGCCCTTGGCAACAGGCAACTGAAGGAACAGGGGTGGGTTTTAAAAAGTAAAAGTCTGACATGCCCTCCCGCTCCGCCCAGAGCGGGAGAAGTAATTTGAAGATTTCCCACACTCAAAAAAAAAATGCAGGAAAGATAGTGAAATTCTTTTTTTTAAATCTTAGTTTTTATTTAAAGTCTGTTTTTTAATCTCGTAAACTAATTTGACAGGTGCAAATGTCAAACTCCAAATTGAAAAAAACAAACAACAATCACTTGAAATGTCAAATTAGTCTACGAGATTAAAAAACAGACGAAGTCTTTTTTTTTTTTTTTTGGGTTGGAAATCATCATATGACTTCTCCCGCTCTGGGCGGAGCGGAAGGGCGTGTCAGACTCTTACTGACTAAAACCCACCCGTGTTCCTTCAGTTGCCTGTTGCCAGGGTCCCGGTATCCCTTTCGGACTATTCCGCAACCCTGGCAGAGACTAGGATGTCTTGACAAGTGAGGTTTGAAGACACTTTGAAACTATCGTTGGATTAGTCTTTCCCTTGAGCAATACATGGAGTGTAAGTAAGGTGGAATTAATCGTTGAGTTACTCAGCGAGTAATTCCACCTTTCAAGTATTTCACTGACGCGGAATTGGTGATGGGAACATTATATACCTAATGTATCCAACATCACTACTGTATAACCTAAAATGGTGGGACCCAAGATGGCGGATCATTTGCAGACTCGTGACTGCGTACATGTGCCTGCGCCTGTTTTCAAAAAAAAAAAAATTTTTCCAAAAAAGGTAAAGTTTTCTGTTTTGTAAAAGAGGCAATATGTTAAGTAATACTTTAAGGCAAAGAAAATTGGCGAGTTGCGTGAATCACAAAACATTGCACAACTTTTCAAACAAATGTTTCGATGCAACAATATTTCATCATCTTTGCTTATTTTCTAAGGTCTGAGAATTGTTATGACATATCATCCACCATATTGGTACGTATTCTTTGACATTGTTTTGTCGGACGACTCTCTCTGGATTAACCGGGCGGGCGATGTGTGATTCACCTTACCCACGGTAATTATGATTGACGATTGGAAGGTTATGGTAAAATTAATGGCAATCAAATCCAGATGCAAGGGATGGAGGACCAGACTAGTCAATAAATTCTTCAGAATAAACAACCATATTTTGCAACAACCATATTTTGGTATATTAGCTATAGTGACGATGATTGTAAATCTTAAGCACGTGAATTAGTAACCGTAGGTTAGGTCGCTCTTATTCTAGGCGTAGTGACAAAGAACTTAGCTGGTAATATCTGAGGATTTATTTGAATGGCTGGCGATTGGGGAGACATTACCTTTATTTTTTTATTTTTTTTGGGTATGGAAATCATGAAATGACTTCTCCCGCTCTGGGCGGAGCGGAAGGGCGTGTCAGACTCTTACTGACTAAAACCCGCCCGTGTTCCTTCAGTTGCCTGTTGTCAGGGTCCCGGTATCCCTTTCGGACTATTCCGCAACCCTGGCAGGCATCGGTCCTGACGGACCCGACGTGCCATCGACCCGGGCCTGGTCCTTATCGGACGGCGAGCTACGCAATGCTCGCCATCCGCAAGCCCGCGCCTATGGTGGCCGGGAAACCGCGTGGGGTTCCCGACGCCCTGGGTGTCTCCAGCGGCGGCGGTTAGGGGCGTGAGGGCGCAAGCTTTGGGGGAGACATTACCTGATGATGTACGAAGTATGTTTTAAACAGATCTGTTTGAATTCATTCACTATTGACAGACAACTCACAGCCTAACAAAATCGCTGGCTAAAGCACAATACACTAACCTAACCTAACATTGTCAGAACTGAATAACCCCGGGATAGATTTTGATGCGCCTTGGACTGAGTAAAGGGAGAAGATTAATGTCTTCAAAACTACAGTGGTTTCATGTATGGCGGACGTGGGTGTGCCGCCCATACATTCTTGCTCGCGATCCTTTTGCACAAGAGTTGATCCTAATAAACCGAAGGTGAGCAAAAAGTTAGATAAGAGAGATTTTTGAAAATTCAACCCCTTTATGGGATGAATTTTCAAAAAGAGAAGATGAATATATGGAATTTTAGTCATATTTGCTGATGGGAAATCCCATCGAGAATTTGGCAATTTTTTACCACAATCTTTTTCTCCTAGTTAATTTAAAATCAATTTATATTATGACAAATTGGCAAGTTATAGAAATGGCAAATAGTCGAAAATTGCATCATTGTTGACAGCTAGCGTACGGGAAATTACTGCGCAAACATTTCGCAACATTATGTGAAATGTAACATCATACAACGAACATCTCCTACAGAATCCGTTCAAACACGATATATGACTATAGGTAGGAAGCTTTAAAGAAGGAAGTGACAGTATGCGTTTTTGGAGGAAACTTTTATTGGTATAATGTAGGAAATTGTAGGTAGGTATTGATATATATTTTCGTTCCGTTCATCAATAGAATATTAATGTGACGCAATATTGAAATGATGACATAACGTCAGTAGGCTTAGCGAAATTTCCACTTTCAATATAAGCGTTGCTTTATCCAGGCAGTTACAGTCTTATGTAAGCATTCAAAGTGGGAACATCTCCTGAAAATGGCTTCTTCTATTATTTTATCTAGCTTCAGCCGGCTTTTATGCGCTGGAGTTCCGTTGCCAATTGTGCTTGATTTAAATTCAAAGCAATCACCTGACAGAAATTCAGTGGATACTGTAGTAATTAAAAAAATTGGTGCTGTAAGAGTTTCAAGTCCTGAAGATACTAATGTCCGGGATAAAGTACTAGTGCAAAGTTTAGATAGTGATGCTGTAATGGCGCTGTCAAAAGCCTCCAAAGAAACAAAAGAGCAACGATTACTGGAAATGGATTCTCTAGAGGAATGAAGTGGACGTTGAAAAAGTAAGTTTTTTAAATATTTTGTTTAATACTTATAACTTTTTAAACATGGTGGTTCATTCTTATTGGAACTGTCAATTGCTACATTGCTGACTTCATTTAATTAATTTGCATTTTTGAGCTTTTTTGTAATTTTTATTACGGCTCTCAATATTATTAGAATTTTAATCATGACCTCATTCAATTTATTAATAAGTATACAACATATTTTTTTCTTTATGCTAAACCCGCAAAGGGGTCATTGTACTCGTCATTTTGAAAAACTTATTCTACGGGACCAACTTTGAAATAACAAAAAATATCTGCTGTTCGATACATTTTGTCGATTTCAGTGAACACAAATGTATGGAACAGCAGATATTTTTTTCGCGAATTCAAGGTTGGTTCTATAGAAAAAGTTGTTCAAAAAGAAAAAATAATGTTGTATAGTTTGTATACTTTTTGACTTTGCATAAACCTTTACTGAAAATACTCCACTCTCTCTTTCTTTTGTTTATTGATTTCAACTAAACGATATGTCGTGTAACTTAATTATTAGGTCTATGTACTAAGTTTCCTCACAATAATCACTGTTCAGAAATATTATTGTTGTCCACAAACTCATTTATTTTATCTTCACAGGTACAAGGAATTACGAGAGAACAAAGAGGACAATTAAATGGCATGCGACCAAGATCCTGCAATAGCCCATGGTAGTACATGGAATCCTATCAGTTACATAGTTTATGTATTGAATTAGGAAGCCAAGTAAGTCATATTTTTAGATATAATCATGATAAAAATAATATAAAATGAATTTGAAGATATCTAACAAAAAAAAAAGATTACTTATTTTATTGAACCCAATTATTTTTTATCATACATTGGAGTCTAAAGTATTTAAGATTCTGCTCTAAGTATTTTAAGTGAATTTACAGAAAATTGATATACTGAATATGTAATCTCTAGTAATTTAGTAACTTCTACTTTACTTTCTTCTACTTCTACTTTACTTTCTACTTTCATTTATAAACGAATAATAAAAATCTATAAAATATTTGATATTCGTCTGTATAAATCGCTTACCAGTGGGGTTGCTGTAAACAATCGATTCTTCCTACTTTAATTCAATTTTTCCACACAATTCATGTAGTACGCAATCGTCAAAGCTATCAAAACTTGAATGTTGATTACTAAAGCATAGTATTCATTGTCAACAAAAGTTGAGCAACATTGTCGCACAACATGTTTTATGTTGCTGGAAACATGCTACACAGAAATACTACTTGTAGTGCGGCGAGTTACATGTTGCTGGCAACACGAATCCAAGTTTGCCATGAATATGAGGCATATGGACAAGTGCATTCAATGGAGCAAATTGAGACATCATATTAACAACATAGTCAAATTTGATTGTTATTATCATGTCTCATTTTGTGTCAAAGTCATTACTTTACTTTCTTTGAATTAAATATTGTAACTTCCAAGAAGTTTCGATTGTATACAAAAATTCCTTATTGTACATTGGCATGTCATTTCTCAGTTCTCACTAGTGTGTTCCTAGCTCGTCCTATTCGCAAGTATTGAAGACATTGGACCAACTTTTTACATTTATTTCGTGCTTGCTTCTCACTCTTTGCAACCTCGATGGTTTAATCTGATCACTCGTATTATTCAACGGGATGGAGGCTCGTATTTGGAAACAAGCTTTTATATCCTGCATATAAAATTGTAGTGGCAAGGGATTTATGAAAAGTTTTAATTATTTTTGTTTTAGGGTATAATTCCGACGGAAACTCGAACCGCCTTCGGAATCATACCTTAAATATTTTTTGTCAAAAAATATGAAGTTTCTTTTTTCGTTTATAAAACTCGTAGATCTACCGGAACTATAATGTTGTCTACACGAGATAAATGAGTGAGTTCAAATGCGTGCGTCCTTTTCGTTGAGAAATGTGTGAGATAATTTTGAAATGTCGTTGTTGCAAAGTGTCATAATTATTACGATCTAATAATGCACATAATTATGAAAACAATAATTGTGCATCAATGTAGGTGTTTTTTTTAATTCTCCTGAACTGCTCAAAAATAACCTAGTGGTGCCACGTTCAATAACCAAGATTTAATGCTATTTTTTATTTGTGCATATTGTCTAGAACAGTACGAAATAAATACTGAAAGTTGTTTACAAAGCCGTCCTTATTTGCACTAAGATGAGATAAGAACACATGAACTGATTATTTCGATAAATGACGTGTGAATGACTTAATTTAATTTTGTCCGAATATTCGTAATACTCGTAATAGATAATGTAATTTGAGAAACATTCCATCGTCATTTTCATGAATGAAGTTCTGGGGATACAATAATTATGCAGAATTATTAATAGAAAAAATGTTTCCACTGCTGGAACTCAGGCCTCCTCTCTGTAAGGAGCCTATCGTGTCTGCAGGACTTCTTTAGTGGAAAGTTCTCCAGTAGTTTCCTATTTTTAATAATAATGAATAACTTTTTTAAGACTGATTATTTATTGTTAAGTTTATTTATTAACTTTATCAAGTAAGAATACTCATAGATTTAAGAATTATAAAAATCATTTTTAAATGAATTGGTTCCTAACCAAAACACCAAAAAAGTAGACTAGCTACTATAAATTAAAACCATTTTTATTATCATACGAGTACATAGGAGTCTAAATAATTTAAGATTCTACACAGAGTATTTTAAGTGAATTTGCAGAACAATTTTATCAATGTAATCAATTTTTTTTAAATCCAATTTCCGTAGTACTTAAGAATGAACAACTTTATTAGATAAATTATAAACGAATAATTATATATTTCTTACTCATCAGTATTAATCGCTTGCCAGTAGGGTTGCTGTAAACAATCGATTCTTCCTACTTCCTTTAAATTATTACACATAGTTTATATTCTAGTCATCGTCAAATGTTTGAGAATGTTGATGACTAAAGCGTCGTCTTCATGATCAACAAAAGTTGCACGATATGTTTTCATGTTGCTGGCAACATGTTAAACAGAAACACTGCTTGCAGTGCTGCCAGTTACATGTTGCTAGCAACTTTAGCATGAATTTGCATACAATCGAGCAAAATTAAACATTCTAATAACTAAGTCAAATATTATTCTAGCTAATTATGTCTCATTTTGACTCGAAATCAAAATCGAATACCTATATTTTCGTTTTAATGAAAATGAAGTTTCAATTGTCTACACAAATTCCTTATTGTACATTGGCATGTCATTTCTCAGTTCTCACTAGTGTGTTCCTAGGTCGTCCTATTCGCAAGTATTGAAGACATTGGACCAACTTTTTACATTTATTTTGTGCTTGCTTCTCACTCTTTGCAACCTCGATGGTTTAATCTGATCACTCGTATTATTCAACGGGATGGAGGCTCGTATTTGGAAACAAGCTTTTATATCCTGCATATAAAATTATAGTGGCAAGGGATTTATGAAAAGTTTTAATTATTTTTGTTTTAGGGTATAATTCCGACGGAAACTGGAACCGCCTTCGGAATCATATCTTAAATATTTTTTGTCCAAAAATAAGAAGTTTCTTTTTCGTTTATAAAACTAATAGATCTACCGGAACTATAATGTTGTCTACACGAGATAAATGAGTGAGTTCAAATGCGTGCGTCCTTTTAGTTGAGAAATGTGTGAGATAATTTTGAAATGTCGTTGTTGCAAAGTGTCATAATTATTACGATCTAATAATGCACATAATTATGAAAACAATAATTGTGCATCAATGTAGGTGTTTTTTTTTAATTCTCCTGAACTGCTCAAAAATAACCTAGTGGTGCCACGTTCAATAACCAAGATTTAATGCTATTTTTTATTTGTGCATATTGTCTAGAACAGTACGAAATAAATACTGAAAGTTGTTTACAAAGCCGTCCTTATTTGCACTAAGATGAGATAAGAACACATGAACTGATTATTCGATAAATGACGTGTGAATGACTTAATTTAATTTTGTCCGAATATTCGTAATACTCGTAATAGATAATGTAATTTGAGAAACATTCCATTGTCATTTTCATGAATGAAGTTCTGGGGATACAATAATTATGCAGAATTATTAATAGAAAAAATGTTTCCACTGCTGGAACTCAGGCCTCCTCTCTGTAAGGAGCCTATCGTGTCTGCAGGACTTCTTTAGTGGAAAGTTCTCCAGTAGTTTCCTATTTTTAATAATAATGAATAACTTTTTTAAGACTGATTATTTATTGTTAAGTTTATTTAATAACTTTATCAAGTAAGAATACTCATAGATTTAAGAATTATAAAAATCATTTTTAAATGAATTGGTTCCTAACCAAAACACCAAAAAAGTAGACTAGCAACTATAAATTAAAACCATTTTTATTATCATACATAGGAGTCTAAATAATTTAAGATTCTACACAGAGTATTTTAAGTGAATTTGCAGAACATTGACATTATAAATGTCAATGTAAACAATTTTTTTTAAATCGAATTTCCGTAGTACTTAAGAATGAACAACTTTATTAGATAAATTATAAACGAATAATTATATATTTCTTACTCATCAGTATTAATCGCTTGCCAGTAGGGTTGCTGTAAACAATCGATTCTTCCTACTTCCTTTAAATTATTACACATAGTTTATATTCTAGTCATCGTCAAATGTTTGAGAATGTTGATGACTAAAGCGTCGTCTTCATGATCAACAAAAGTTGCACAATATGTTTTCATGTTGCTGGCAACATGTTAAACAGAAACACTGCTTGCAGTGCTGCCAGTTACATGTTGCTAGCAACTTTAGCATGAATTTGCATACAATCGAGCAAAATTAAACATTCTAATAACTAAGTCAAATATTATTCTAGCTAATTATGTCTCATTTTGACTCGAAATCAAAATCTAATACCTATATTTTCGTTTGAATGAAAATGAAGTTTCGATTGTCTACACAAATTCCTTATTGTACATTGGCATGTCATTTCTCAGTTCTCACTAGTGTGTTCCTAGGTCGTCCTATTCGCAAGTATTGAAGACATTGGACCAACTTTTTACATTTATTTCGTGCTTGCTTCTCACTCTTTGCAACCTCGATGGTTTAATCTGATCACTCGTATTATTCAACGGGATGGAGGCTCGTATTTGGAAACAAGCTTTTATATCCTGCATATAAAATTGTAGTGGCAAGGGATTTATTAAAAGTTTTAATTATTTTTGTTTTAGGGTATAATTCCGACGGAAACTCAAACCGCCTTCGGAATCATACCTTAAATATTTTTTGTCCAAAAATATGAAGTTTCTTTTTTCATTTATAAAACTCGTAGATCTACCGGAACTATAATGTTGTCTACACGAGATAAATGAGTGAGTTCAAATGCGTGCGTCCTTTTCGTTGAGAAATGTGTGAGATAATTTTGAAATGTCGTTGTTGCAAAGTGTCATAATTATTACAATCTAATAATGCACATAATTATGAAAACAATAATTGTGCATCAATGTAGGTGTTTTTTTTTACATTCTCCTGAACTGCTCAAAAATAACCTAGTGGTGCCACGTTCAATAAACAAAATTTAATGCTGTTTTTTATTTGTGCATTTTGTTTAGAACAGTACGAAATAAATACTGAAAGTTGTATAAAGCCGTCATTATTTGCACTAAGATGAGGTAAGAACACATGAATTGATTATTTCGATAAATGACGTGTGAATGACATAATTTAAGTTAATCCGATTAGTCGTAGGTAATACTCGTAAATACTCGTAATAGGTAATGTATGTTGTGAAACATTCCATCGTCATTTTCATGAATGAAGCTCTGAGGATATATGTAAATTATATGCGGAATTAATACCAAAAAAATTATCCCACTGCTGGGACTTTTCTCCTCTCTATGAGGCACTTGTCTGCGAGAATTCTTTTGTGGAATTAGATATTAATAACTTATTTGAGACTGAAATTTTATTGTTAAGTTTATTTATTTTGATATAACCTGCCAAAATAGAGAGTACAGACTGTTTAGTAATTTCGTTTTAATATACTTTTTTTTATTTCAAAACCGTTAGATATTCATTGTTTTATCTACTTATGTATTTTTTACATTCTTATTTAATAAAATTACATAAGTAGTAGTAGATTGTGTTTATTGATTTGATGGTTAGATCATTTCATTTATCAGTATTTAGGTAGGTAACATTAACTTAATCTGTGATAAATCCAATGTCTGTTATGCGGTTACGCTATTGCTTAATCATTTATTGTGATTTGTATTTTTATGCAATATTTAGATTTGCAATAGGCTAAGGTAACATCAAGGGCATTAGATAAAAACAATGTATTATAGCATTTATTTATTAGTTAATTTTACCTTTGTTGTGATATATTTGTATTAATTTATAACGGAACTGAATAATATTAATAAACTATTTATTGAACCATCTACATGTACTTTTTCCTTATATTTACTTCACCTAATACTTGTGAACTTTACCTAGAAGTTTTAGTATTCAGTGTTAATTTCGAGAGTACCCTAAATTATAATAACGGCTCGGCAATACCAATATGGTGAATGATAAATTATTAGATATAATTGTTATTTTAAACCAAAGAAAATGAGCAAGGATGATGAAATTGTTACTTCAAAACATAATTTTGTTTGATAGAAAGTTGTGCAATATGTTTTGAATTATGCAACTCGCCATTTTATTATTCTTCTCCTTCTTTTCGTGTGGTTGGTGACTAACCTGGTGTCAGAGTTTTAAAGCCGCTCAAGGACCTCCGACTTGGCTTCACATGGCTTAGAATTTAATATTGATCCCTAATGTATTAATTGTTATTAACCAAAAAAAGTTACGCCCGTATATCCCGAAAAGTTAGGCAGAGGTATCGTTATAGATCTGCATTTTACCAATACCAATACCTAATAAAAACTTATTACAAAAAAAAAAAACAACCGACTTCCAAAAAAAACACAAAAAAAGTGAAAAATAACTTTAATTTCGGAAGTCGGTGGCAAAAAATGGAATTGGAAAAGCAAAGATACCGACTTCCGAAATTAAAGTTATTTTTCACTTTTTTTGTGTTTTTTTTGGAAGTCGGTTGTTTTTTTTTTTGGAATAAGTTTTTATTTTTAACTTTTTAGTTGTGGTACCGACCCCACACAAATCCGAATACCACTACCTGCTATGCAAACAACAGTGAAGGAGTCAAACAGGATATCGTCTAGATAAACTAAGTAGGAAAAATACGTAATATTGAAGCTAACTCAAAAATTACGCAAGCAAAGTTAATACAATTTATATGGGACCACCTCGGAAGCATGACCTACCAAATAAAAAAAGAATCATCAAAATCGATTCATAATTGGCGGAGTAATCGCGTAACACACACAAAAAAAAAAAAAACTACATACATAAAAAAAAAAAAAAAAAACATACAGACGAATTGAGAATCTCCTCCTTTTTGAAGAAGTCGGTTAAAAAGCGATGTCAACTCTGGCGGTAGGCCCGTATCCTTTAGCTTCTGCCATAACATATCATAAGACACTAGGTCAAATGCTTTCGAGCAAGCATAAACCGGGGTTTGTCTGTCAGTGTAATATTTCACAGTGTGCTTAAGGCTAAGAATAGCAGTCTCAGCCGACAAGCCCGGACGAAAGCCGAACTGAGCGTCATGTAACTTAACATGCTTGTTGAAATATTAATTAAGCACACTGTCAAATACCTTCGCTACGATCGTGGCTAGCGAAATGGGTCTATAGTTAGATTTTTCAGACACATGCCCCGTCTTACTCTTGGCAATCGGTACCACCAGAGTCTTCATCAGGGCAGGGGGTAGGTGTGAGTGATTTATGCACAAATTACATAACAATATATAATATTTATCAATTTATATAATTTTGCCATTAATATTAAAGTTATAGATAGGAGACTATATTGCCTGAGGAATTCTTAATGAAAAAATCCAACACTTTGCCCGAAGAGAGGATCAAAGCCAACACTTTACACTCAGCGGTCGCGCTCATTATTACTGATAGAATGAGGCTGTCAAAAGTATCTTTGATACTTTAATAAACAGTTAAGGTTGATGCGCTAGGGTGGCCCGCGAAATACAAATTTTCTTACGTTTTTTGCAATTTGCAGGTCAGTATCAAGTTGTATGTTGATCTAAATATTATTAGCGGCCGTAACAAATATGGATTTACAGAATTATCAACATTAGAATCAGCAATACAACTCTCTAAGTTCATGTAAGTGTATTGACTGACGATTTCATGAAATTTTCATTCAATACACTTACATGAACTGAGGTGCATGAGCATGAGTCTCTTAATCTAAGGGTCGTGGGTTCGAGCCCCAGGTTGGGCGCAAACACTTTTTATTGAAATTTGAACTCGTTCAAAATAGCATATTAGTTTTCACTTTCAATCTGACAATTTTTGTATTACAGTCAATGTCACCTAAAGTAGATAACTTGTTGTGTGTAAAATAGGGATCCAACCCCAAAAATATTAAACTGGGATTCAAAAGAGGGACCCAACGAAAATAAATCATTAGTTTTACTTGTTGTGTGTAAAATAGTGATTGGATTTGCCAAAAATAATGGTAATGCAAACACACATTATATCACGCAATATAATACAAACAAAACACAAAACTCAATAAAATATAATATTCAACAAAACACTAGTTATCTTCAAAGTCCTGGAATTTTCGGAAAATATTAATATTTAGAAAAAAAAAAGTTATTGGTTACCAAATAACTCCAGTCTCCACTCTCTATTTCGTTATTACAGTATCAACATTATTAAACTTAACAATAAAAACAGTTTTAACTTATTTTATAGTTTATTCTTAAGTTTAAAACATAACATAACATTATCATGTATTCTCCGAAGGTTTCCGCAGAGGTGTACATATATTATAGTACACCCACATTTTGCCAGTGATGCTTAACTCCCATATAATATGGGGCGAGCCTATAGCCAACATCCGGGCACAAATCAAGTTATGTTTACTAACTAAAAATGGGTATTATAATGTTTTTCGTAGAAGACGTCCCGCGGACGTAGCGTGCAGCTCTATAGTCGTCCCACTCTCTCTCACAGAAAGGAGTACAGTATCTATAAGTTCTCACAATTACCTCCTCCAACATTGTCGTATCAGTATCTCCTTAAGTCTCTTTATCTCTATATTATCTAGTATTTTCGCATATTGACATGACTATAGAAAGTTTCACAAATCACACAAGTAATTAAAAGTATTACGACTAATCGGACTATAATTATTGTGGATGTCATTGACACGGCATTTATCGAAATAATCGGTTCGTGTGTTCATAACTCATCTTATTGCAAATAAGGATGGCTTTGTAAACCAAGTTTTATTATTTGATATTTCATTTTCAAACCATTTATTTAAATTAAACCATTTACAGGCACTTTTGAACTGACAAGGAGTCGGTCAGTCAGTCAATATGAAGCTAGTTGGCCAGTCCAAAGCGAGCTAGTTGGCCAGTCCAAAGCGTAGTAGGTACCTATGGAGAAGAACGGGCAAGAAACTCCGACGTGCCCAGGCTTGAACGGTTAAATCAAAATATTGTTACAATATATTGGTTACATCATTCATTTTGAAATTAAACATGTGAGAACAATGTAGAAAGCACGTTAAAAGCGTCCGCAATTATAATATAAAACAGTTCAAAACTTAAAATAAGCCATGTCAGCTAAGAGATGTCCGGTCACGACTGATGGCGCCCGTTCACGAACATGACGCATGAATCAGCACCATTCAGCTCAACCATTTTGAAGGGAGCTAAATGATCCAACACACGCGCCACCATCAGCGAGACATTTGAGTGAGCATGAAATTCCCAACCGCCAGGGCACATTCAAGTCAATGAAAGACAAAAAAAATGGGAAAATGGTAGCTCTATAGTACATAATTGTAGGTACTCACACCTTTGCTATGGAATTATTGTACATAATATATGTATTATAATACAAAGGAGATTGAGTTTATACAATGCAAAGATTGTTTTAAAATCTTCAGCAGCTCCAACAGTATTTTAAAATGTTAATTAGTTAGTTTTGGTTGAGGAGCAGGACCAGCATTAAGCCAAGCATTTTTATCACAGATGTAATCCTCCAAGTTATAATATGCCTGCCTGTCCAATAAGGATTTTGTGTAGACAATCGAAACTTCTTGGAAGTAACATTATTTAATTTAAAGAAAGTAAAGTAATGACTTTGACACAAAATCAGACATCTTAATATGATGTCTCAATTTGCTCCATTGAATGCACTTGTCATTATGCCTCATATTCATGGGAAACTTGGATTCGTGTTGCCAGCAACATGTAACTGGCCGCATTACAATCAGTATTTTTGTGTAACTTGTTTCCAGCAACATTAATCATGTTGTGCAACAATGTTGCTCAACTTTTGTTGACAATAAATACTATGCTTAATCAACATTCTCAAACATTTGACTATTTTGATTAAGAACCGAAAAATAACATGCCAGTGTACCATGAGTATATAATTATCTATTAATGGACCATTGAATCTTCTTCGAAGTTACTAATAGTTATTTATGCAACTGTTATATAATAGGGGTAAGCCGAGTGTGATAATAGTGTCACATGAGTGTTTTAATACTTAATTATTTACAGTTGCATACAAGACTTTATCTACACCCATGATATGAATCCTCTATAAAAGGTTTGCAATACTAATATCGAACAAAAAATGGAGGGAACGACACACGTGAATTCGAATTCGAATATCCTTTGTATTTTATATTTTAAAAATTACGGTGCTTTGTTCGTGAAACGCGCCTGCATGACAATGTTCTTTTTTTGAATTGAGTTGCATTATGAAATTCAGTACAACATTATAACACCCGTTTGGATGATATTATGGTTACTATGACACTGGTTCTTTTAATCTTGGCAATAAGCTAACTGTTTCAGGAACTTTTATAGAGGATTTATAGCATGGGTGTAGATATAGAATATATAGCATTTAGATTTAGACTTTGAGTCAAAATATCCCGTCATAATAACAATTTTGATTACTTCAGTTGCACCTAATGATGTCTCATTTTGCTTGATTCACTTATTTTAACGCTATTTCTCATTTGCTTATGAACTCGGATTCGCACTGCATACAGTATTTCTGTGTAACATGTTTCCAGCAAGGTAAAACTGTTTTACAACAATGTCGCGCAACTCTATTGAATATCTTCTTCTTTTCGTGTGGTTAGTTACTAAGTCTCAGAGCTTTAAAAGCCGCCCATGGGCCTCTGGCTTAGCTTCATATAAATAAATAAAAAATATCATATATAAATAATATAATATATAAATATTTTTGAAAAATATCTCTTAGGCAAGCTGGTTTCCTCACGATATTTTCGTGTAAGTGATAATTATACAATGCGCACGTCAGAAGTGCGTGCCTTACGTTCAAGCTCGATTTATGATTTGACATGAACGTAATAAAAATATTTAACCACAATTTACCTGAAATAAAACTGTGAAACTTTTCCGTATTTTTTAGAATATTTCACTTTTTACCTAATACAACCGTTGATCCTTTTGCATGATCCTCTAGTTGGGCTTGCGCACCTAGGACTGCGTGAAAAATATTTTTCCATTTTCAATAAGTATTTATTTTTAATTTTCACTGCTTGGCATCGCATACCTAACTAATTTTCTAAAAAACTTTGCTAGATAAACATAGTTTTATTTTTTCAGTTTTATTTTTAATTCGGAGATAGGAGTAATTGTACTTTTATGGACGTTCTTCATCTTAATTAAAAAACTATGCGACATACCTATATGATAGTAAATATAATTAAGCAAATGACGCCATTTCTTCTCATTTCCCATTAATTTCAACCCACGAAGGCCTCGTATTCTATTGAAACACCGCTAGTTCAAGGCCAAAAAACTCAAACTCGGAATCAAAGCATTTATTTCAAATTGACCCAATTACAGACAGTATGTTGTTTAAACAAGAGTTTATTCTGTTCTCTGAAATGCTTTACAGTTATTATACAATAACTGTACACGGACTAAATAATTCGAAAGAACTTCACTTACACGTAAACTCCATTTGAAATAAGAAAACGTATAGATAAGCCTTTTTTACATTCCGTTCAACCGATTTTGAATTCTATTGCGTTGGTGCCATGACAAATGGCAGCCGCAGTAGATAGTTGGTATTGTGTAACTTTTTTTGCTTTTAATGCTATCCTTATGCCTACGATATAGAAGTCAAAATCGGTTGGACGGACTGTAAAAAGGTTTGTTTTAATGTCTAATCTTATTTCAAATGGGGTATAGTTCGCTTAATCCTGATCATTATACTTATTTTAAACAACAAACGCCATCTATGTTTTCCTAAGAAATCTACGTATCTACACAAATTGGTCAAGTTTTATTTATTTGACCCATCTTCCTTAACTTGTTGTAACATGTCATTGTTCATACAGGAAACTTTAGTTTCCAGTCTTTTGCATAGATGTCGCTAGTAATAGAAAAGAAAAGTTTAACCCATCTTATTTTCGCCTATCTACTTAAAAAGCGGACCCTAGAGGTTCGTGCGGCATGACAATGCATGCATGACTGATTAATTGTATTGATTGATGCGAATGACATGCAACTTACGTGCTGGCAGTTGACTGAAAATTCCTTATAATTGAGTGAATTAAATTATCATGGACTCTTATGCAGGGTCCTTCATGCAACATGATAATTCATGTAACAAACGCATGTCATGCCTAGGCCTACATGATCGTTTAGGGTCCGCTTAACAGATTTTTGTCAGAAGCCTAAAAGTCTGACCACCCAACCAGTTATACCAAGGCGTATTGTGTCACTGTGTCACCCAGTAACAGGGTTTTGGAGGTCAGAAAGGCTGTAGCTTCATGTAAAATACTGGCATTCAGCTGCATCCGGTTAGACAGGAAGCCGACCCCAACATAGTTGGCTTATAGGCAGATTGATTGATTTTTGCTTATCCAATCTTATCTTTCCGGTATGTCCTAGAACCAAAAATTCGAAGACATGTGACATCTACCAACCCGCACTGGACCCGCGTGGTGGATTACGGCCCACTCCCTCTCACATAGAGGAGGCCTGTGACCCAGCAGAGGGAACTTTCTAGGCTGATTATGAATCTTATCTTACTAATGCCCATTTCTATAAACGTCAAGTTTTGCAACACCTATTTAGGTAATGCAACCACTCCCGTTAATACATCAATTCGTTTCTCAAGCAACTCATAGACTTCGAAAGGTATGTCACTTGTTTTTTGTCAAGGTGTCTCTCAATATTTGGTTGAAAATAGGTAGGCAACGCGTAAAAGTTGCCTAAGCATTATGCATCGGCGAATCCGTGCCGTAAGTTTATCTTTAACCTGAGAACAAAACCGGGAATTTTAATCCTGGTAGTACGTTCCCGTGAGATACTTTCTGACACCCACGCTGGCGAAGCCGCGGGAAAAAGCTAGAAATGAATCATGACTTCTCTGTGTGCTGTAGGTACATACCTAGGAACATAGTGACTTTAGAGAGTGCCAGGATAGTCGGTGTCGTTGCTTTTCAATTTTCGGTTTTTGCCACCGACTTCTGAAATTATAGTTATTTTTCACTTTTTAGTTGTGATACCTACCCCACACAAATACGAATAACCACTACCTGCTATGTAAATAACAATGACGGAGTCACTTGAAACATCGTTCACTTGCTCATACGTGAACGATGCTTTAAGTGCCTCCGTCACTGTTATTTGCTGTGAGTTAGCATCAATATTACGTACTTTTCCCACTTAGTATATACTAAGTATTTGCGGAAAACATGATACCAAGAAAAAAAATCACAAAAAAGAACAAGATGGGGGAAAATATTCGTCACATCCACGCAACATGCTTGTTTACTGCAACATTATATGTCGCACATCTTTTGCTTACGAAACATTAGCATGTTGCCAGCAACACTGCAACTTTCCATGTTGCTGGAAAATGGAGTGCGACCTTGTTTCACAACGAATACGAATCACGAATTCGAAGCTCGTGATGCAACCCTGAGTTAGTGCCTACATTGAATTGCTTATTAGTCATTGATAGGCAATTTAGGGGTATGAGGAACAGGGTGTAAAGTTCACTCATCCACCATAGAAAAGGGAGGATCCTCCAACCAGACGGGTGTTGTGTCTGGCGGGCAACTGCCCAACGATTGATGTTGGGTTCTCGTATATATGTCCACTGCACGGTAAACATTAATTGCGCGATGCAGGATTTATGTGACGTCTGTCTGACGTCAGGTCTTTTGATGCGTAGTTCGCATGTGGCGATGTAGATACCGCCACACTGTCATCTGCGTCATCGAATCAGAAATTAAGAGATCCGTAGGAGAACCAAGGGCAACCAATAGCCCGAAGTATTGCCAAACTTAAGTGGCAGTGGGCAGGGCACATTGCTCGTAGAACAGATGGCCGATGGGGCCGAAAGGTTCTGGAGTGGACAGGAAGACGTAGGTAGCGCTGGAAGGCCACAAGGACCGATGACCTGGTGAAGGCCGTGGGAATCTGCTGGATGCGAGAAGCACAGCAGAACCGGTCGAAGTGGCGCTGCTGGGGGAGGCTAATGTCCAGCAGTGGACATCTTTCGGCTGAAATGATAATGATGATGATGATAAGGGCATTTATTAATATGAAGTGATTTTCCTATATCTTCGTATCACATTATTTGAGAATCAGCCCTGAAGATGTTACTGACCAAACTAAGGCGAATCCCAATATGAAGGGAACTGGAAATGTGACATTTAGGTGTAATTGTAATAATGACAAAATTGTTTTGAATTTTTTTTATTTTCCTAATAAATTGGTACAGTACTTTTCTATAGGTTCTTATAAATATTTATTCATTAACTTTTAACTACGGTTTATCACAGGGTGTACTTATCTTTAAATAAATGCGAGGTAAAAAGTAACAGCTGTTCACAAATTATGTTAATAGGCGGTAATGCCATTTCCATTAACCGAGCACAAATTCAGAAATTGCTCAACCCGAGGCTCGAACCCCAGACCACACACTCAACAGTCACATTACAACAGTTCAACCACACAACTCCACTCCACTTTATAAAAAATATTTAAATTACATTGACTAGATACTTATTCTCTAAGAATATAAATTATTTAAATACAAATCATAGTACCAATATTTAATTTAATCTTAAACAATACGTAAATAATGAGTATTTATTCAAACAAATGCTCTCACACGTTGGCTCACGTAACAATATAGATCTATAGGTAATAATGGAATGTAAATACTTGATATAAAAATAATAATACTTAATAGGAACAGTAAGTATACAGTTGTATTCAAAACTGTATAACTACATTCTGTAGAAGTCAGTGTTTTTTTTTAAATAATTCTCTATATAACTAAATGTCGATCAGATGCCTTCTTGATAACGCTTCCAGATACTAATAATTCATTTAAGAATTAACAAAAAGATTACAAATATAGTCTTGGAGTAAGAACACTAGAAGTGTCACTCTGGTGCTTGTCTATTTGTAATAGAAAAGTCTTGAGAATATTTATAAGACGAGAGATCAATCACTTATCTCTCTCTTCTGCTTCATTGATACATTAATCGTCCAACATTTCTTCATACCTGTAAAGACAAGAAAAGTAAAATTAATCATTATTACTATAAAATTTACTCCTGTACTTCCCAAAGAGGATAAACAGAGGTGTCCAGTACATTTTAACTTTTATGTCAAGTGTCATGAGGGGCGACTATTATTACCAGTTTTTTACCGTAATTCGTTGAACGATATTTAACTATAAATAAAGAAAAACAAGGTATTTATGGATTTAAATACAATAATGTACAATATTCTTGTCGTAATTGGCTTAGACCGGTTTTCCTCGTTTGGGTTTTCCTTACGATATGTAATTGCACATGCTTGAAGTGTTACTGGAATGTCTGAGATAAAAATCTGGACAGTTTGTATCAATTAAAGAGAAAATATTGATAAGATTATTTTGTAAATAATATTACGTTAATATTTATAAAATAAGTTCTTATTAAAATACCAGAGACTGGGTCACGAGTTATTTTAATTACCAAAAAATCTTTATCATAAATATATTATTATTATAATAACAAAAAAAACTTACAATTCAAACGGCATGCACATTTTCATGTAATAAATGTGCCCTGAGGGACACCCACTTCCACGAATCGTTTCTCGTTTGACTCTCCTGACACGTTTGGCGCCGTCAGTCAAACTTGGCGCCACTGCACCATCTCTGACTAAACGTCTCAATAGTTCACTATCAATTTGAGCACTTAAAACGGTTACAGCATCCTTAATGGTTCTTTTAATTACAACAGTAACATCACTGTCTGTAGATTGCACTGATTCCGAATCATACGCAACAGATTTTGACAAAACCCCGCACAGTAGAAGACATAGGGAAAATGCGATAAAAACCGGAGTTGCCATTTTGGAGAGGTGTGTTCGCGTACACTGCTTGTGAGTAAGAGTGCTCGTCTGGCCTACACAGTCTGCTTATATACGAGCATGTGCGCAGACGCACATGGTGATGAGACAAGAGTGCCGTAACATTAACTCGTTTAGTAGATCAAAAAATACGTCATATTCGAACCCATGACTTTGTAAATCCGAAACAAGTATTTTAAAATAAGATTTAATGGTGAACGTCTTTGAAGTGTTGGATTTCGTAAATTAAAACGATAAAATTGTGAGGTCTGTGTTATATTGCACAATTTATGCATTAATCCTTCTTAGAAAGTGATGTAACCGTGCAATATAATTGTTTTGTTTACCATAAAACTTGTGCAGTTATCAAACTAACTTTTCAAAATGGAATAACCCTCAAATAATATTTTTGTACATGCCAATAATTTGCCCTTGGGTTTTTTACCTGATTTAATAAATATAATTAAATCTCAGCTACGAAATGACAATGACAATGAAATGACACAGCGGTGGCAGTAATTTAGCCCAAACGAGGTGTGCACGGCCGTGAGTTCGATTCCCGCCTGTTGCTAGTGCGTGAGTCGGTTTACGTTAATTAACCTATTGACTCTATTTTAATTAATATTAAATAGGATTTAATAAGTTAATTAATAGTTAGTTGTATAATAAATTGTTTATAGTAAAAAATAAAAGCATAGTACTCTTGACTCGTAGCACTTGTATATATTTCAGCTTAGTTGGAGTGACTAACAGGAATGTGCCAAGATTGATTTTAGCCTGTTTTAGGTTGTTTATCACCCGTAGCAACCTAAAATAGCTGCTACGTGTGCCTATGAGCATTGTGCTAAGGTTTTTGGGACCTGAACAATATAAGAGTGCAGTCCGGTGTTTGATCTCCGGGTCAGGCAGTATTATTAGGTCATTCATGAAAACTTTAGTGCAAGTCTCTGCAGACCTGAGGCCCTAGACAAAGTGACATACTATCAGCGATAACGAAGATGGAAAAGGCAAAAATGTATAGGACTGACATAAGCTATCGAAAAATGTATGTCAATCCTGTTGAAAGTCGTTGTAGAAATACGAAACGCTTTCGAAGCGATTGTCACTTGTCTAGGCCCCCAGTACTGTATTGTGTACTTGCACACAACAAAAAAGAAATGGTTACTTAGTCACTTAAGTAAGCCGCACCTCCCAAAGTTCCTATAAATTACATTATTTACATATTTTCCTGTTACAGTGTTTACTAAATCAACTTGTAAACGTCATACAGTCTCCGAGGCGGAAAATCTCTATGACGTGGTGACCATCCCACGCTCCAAGCGACTGATCAATGAGACGCCCCTACCGGGAAAATATATTATTGATACTCTAAGCGAACGAAGCGAGCCTTGCCACATTAGCGGGCGCGCTGAGTGCTACACCCAGCGCTAAAATACGAAATAGAATTACTTGTCGCTCACAAAAAGAAGCACATTTTTTATATTAGACTACACTTTATTTTTTTTGGATAATGGTAATGTGAAGTATTTGGGATTTCAAATTAAATACGCCTGCTTCACTTACGTAGCTATGTTCATTAAGTAAGCTGTTCAAATATAGGTAGCTAAAACTATGGTGCAATTAAGGTTCCATTGGACAGGTTTGGGCTGAGTCAACTTTATACCTTCGTAGGTATACCGTATAATGTTTTGTGACGTCTCGGCATAATCCATCGAATAGTCAGTTAGGCGGGTGAAAATATTGCACAAGACCTAAATTAATTGTACCTAACATAATTACTTTTCCTTGTATTCCGTTTTGCGGTTTTAATGATGCGTTTAAGAGTTACAGACTTCCGTTGTCCTTGGGCAGACAGGCGTAAATTCCAAAAGGTGACATATCGATCTGTTATAAACGAAGTAAAAGAGAATACTTGCATCACATCAGAAAATACAATTTTGTTTAATCGTAGGTACTTTAATTGCGCAATAGTTACGCGTGTCTAGTGAATCACTACAAGAACACAAGGCTCAAGAAAAGCTTTGGCTTGGAATCCCCAATTCAATGTCATTTATGTTAGTGTGACGCATTTTTGTTTTTAAATCAAAGCACTGTCCCACTAAATACCTCTCATTTCTCTCCACTATTCACCACTGCTTCTTGAATTTTGAGCCGGTTTTCGTGATGTTAGCATACCTTTATTTATCAGACTTTTACTGACTAAAACCCACCCGTGTTCCTTCAATTGCCTGTTGCCAAGGGCCTCGGTATCCCTTTCGGACTTCTCGCAACCCTGGCAATACACTTAGATAGTGACCCATCACTCTCGTATACGCCCGAACTACATCCATACGCAGTCGCTCCATGTAAAATACTGGTGTTCAGCTGCATCCGGTTAGACTGAAAGCCGCCCTTAGGACGATCCACTGACCGTCTCAGTTCAACTATGACTGGTTTGGTTGTAATTAGGGTTACAGATAGAGTTATTAAAGTAATCAAACATTATTGATAATTTGTGCATTTTTCTGTCTGACTGTACCTGTTTTGGTTAAATTTCGCAAGGAAATACCGCAAGGGGCGAATCGGTACACCAAAATAATTATTTAAATATCAATTTTCCACTCGCCCCTTCGTAAGGGGCGAGTCAGTACACCAAAATTATTAAAAAACGGGGCGAATGGGACATTTTAATCAAAGGGGCATGATCCAAGGGGCGAGCGGGGCCTACACCATTACAGCTTTGTTGAAACCTTTTCATATGTGCTCTTTAAATGCATAGGCATCACCAGTAACAGAAACCGTTGGGTCACCCAGATCTTTTGCAAATGTTCTGAACAGATTATAAGGATTAATCTACTTCTGGGGGATGGTGGGCTGGTTGGAATTACCAACGACGGTCGCCATGGCCTACGTACGTCCACTTGAAGGACATCAGGTGGATCATCGGCTGGATTTCCATCCAATTACATAAAAAAGGCTAAAGAGTAACCGTAGAGTTTTGTGTCCGATTGATGGCAATAGGCTTGCCCCCTATTTTACATGCGACTGAAACATAACTGGTGAAATGTGGGTGTAGTCGTACTTGGACACTTACGGGTACCTCTACCTCACCCTTCGGCAAACTCTCAAACAAGGCGTTATGTTACCCATTTGATGGCAATAGGCTCGTCCCTTATCACATGGGATATAAACATAACTGGCGAAATGTACCTTTACATCAACCTCCTTCCTCCTTCCTCCTTTCCTCCTTTCCTCAACCTTTCGGGGAAACAATGCGTGTCAAACGTTTAACCCTTTATAGGGTAGAAATGAAAGTACAGCGCCAGTAAACACTCGATTAGTCTAACTTAAAAGTCGAATTTTAATGGTTAAAATTGACCGTATAGTTAGACTAGTCAACTACTAATTTAGTTTCTGCCCTTTAAAGGGTTAAAAGAGCCTGAAGGTTTCCTCAGTCTCTCTTCACAGAGTAGTCAGTTAGGAAACATCGAATTCATCTAGTTTTAAAACATTATTTTAATTTTGACGTGTAAAAGGGTTTTTTTGAAACAATATATAAAAATAAATGTCATATCAATGTCCACGGTTTTTATTTCGGGTTGAAATCAGAAAAACAACTCATTGATATGAATAAATATTTATTACAAAATAAATAAGTATACCTAATAATTATGTTTGTACAAATGTGGTGTCTGTTTGTTTGTTTTATATAAATAAAACTGCTGCTTTTGTTGTAAGACAGGTAGAATAAAATATTTTTATTCTTAAAAAATAATAGAAAAGTCTTAACAAAATTGGATATTTTAAATCTTTTTAAACATAAAAAGATCCAAATAAAATCTATATAAATAAAAATAAACTATACTGTTCGTTGTTAAGTTATTTTTTGTTTTAAAATGTTCGTAATAGTCTGAATTCGGTTTTTCCCAAATTTGACAGAACTTTCAAATTTTTGTATGAAGTATTGAACAGGACAACACCTGTCGGGCTAGTAGTTATTCTAACAACACAATCATAATAATGGGTATAGTAAAGCCCATGTAGGAAGATAGCCAAAAAAATATTAAAATTAATGTAATGTGTAGTCTAGACATTGGATTTGAAAATAAGCACTAGATTCTCAATCTAAATGCTTAGATAGGTACTAAATGTTTGTTATTATTATTTCTATTTCAAATGAAAAAAATAATTAAATAACTTACCTAATTTACAGGTTTTTTTTATCACAATAATACTTTTTATATGTATATTTCTCGCTATCACCTTCCTTTTTACATTTATTTACTAAGTTTTATCACAGAGTCAATATCTTTAATAAATAATATGCTATTAACTACCTACTTAACTAATTACATAATTCTTAGGTATATATAAGGCACAACATCAAACTGCGGTTAAAAATTATTGAAAGATTTTAAACGACTTAGCCAAGGAATGTAATAAACAATAAATAAAAAAAAATCTTAAATGGTCTAAGTGTCAATGAATTTTGATTAGTTTTACAAAAAGGGAGCTTTAATAATCGCATCTCCGAAAGATGGATACTAAACAAACCTCGCTATGTTATGTAATAAGTATTCGAATCATAAATTAAGATTAAGGAAAGTCCACAGTATCATAATATTATTTTACACGACTAGAAACATTTAAATAAAAACTAGTTTCAATAAATAATACAGCTAAATTAAATCTACATATTTGCGTTGGAGGTCACAGCATTATTTTAGAGGTAAAAGAGTGCTGTTCAGTTCAGTTTTCAGTCTATCTATGAGATTTGAACAAAAGTCAAAATGAATATAATGGCGTGTGCTAGCTGACATATGCCTAATAATTAGATTTATGTTTTTGTGTTCCGTAATATGAATGATTTTGCATACTACTACAATTTTTTTTTCTAACTAAACAGACAGATGTGCTGCTGGGGAGTTTGTTGCGCCACTTCTTCTTCCCAGCTAAAGCACTAGGAAGTGGTGAAGGATTCTCAGCCTAGTTTGAATAAATGACTTTTGATTTTGATTTTGAATAAGATTATTTATGATGAATTCTCGTCGTCATAATCATCGCCTTCAGTTAATTGTTGATACCTGTAATGAACAAAATATTACGTTAATAAAATCACTCAGATATTTAGAATTTTGTACAATTCGTTTCTATAGATAACAACTAATAGAGAATTATAGAAGAAAAAATACATTTTGCGCCGACCCAGATCAATTGGGACGAAATGGTTCACAAGAATCTGATAAAAAATAAAGTATATCTGGTAAAATAGTTTTCTGCAGAAAATAATAATGAAAAAATGTGCCGTGGCACGTTGCGTCATCGCAACGTGTTTATGTGTTTGAGCCCTTACCACAAAAACTTACACTTGTTCAACGCATGTTTAGTGTCAGTTTTATGTTAAACTCCATACAGAAATGTCATATTTAAAAGGTGTTTAAGCTAAACAACTGATGTGTGTGTTGTGGTAATAAGGTTAGTGTCTCTACAGTTTATTTGAAGTTGGGTTATGAAATAATTCAGTAGGTTATATCTTTGATATTGTCGAAGGTCTATCCCCAGTACTAGCAAAATAAAGATGGAGAAAAAAAGTGGACTAATAAAAAAAAAATATATTACCTCTCACGTGTCACGCACTTAGTCCAATACCACACCATCCCTTCAGCACAGTTGTGATTCCCATTAAATAACTCCCTCTTAGTTCTTTTCACACTGTGTGCATCGAAAGTTACATTGTTTAAACTTTTCACTTGATCAGTATCTTCATTACGAATTAGAATTGTATCAGGATGAGACACAAAAGCCTTTTCAGTTACTGTTCGCTCAACACTTCCCACATTGTCTAATAATTGCACTGATTTTACATTTTGTGAAACAGGAAACGATAATGTTACACGAAGAAGCAGAGTTAACAACACGAACAAAATTGTAGTCGCCATTGTAGGAGGTCGGACGTCTGCGCAGGTCTGGTGAATAGTAACGAATGCGATAGCTCAGTGCGCTCGCGACTATATAAAGGGGGGGAGTTCTCATCGCTGTAGCGACGGAAAATTAATGAGTCATATGAGGACGTTATTTGTTAAATGAATGTTGTCATTAAAATACGCTACTCTACGTAACATTGTAAAATTATATCCTCTATTTTGACTATATAAGGACAATTTACGATTACATTTTAAAATAAGAAATAAGCATTGAAGCTACCCGAATTCAGGGCTCAAAAGAAAGAAACCAGAGAACTGTCTTCTTAACCAGACCCTAGATCCAACCCCCTATGAAAACCTTATGAGTTTTTGGTTTAAGCTTGCTAATACATCTATGAATTGACAAGCGACGCGTCGGTTTTTACGGTGACGTCGGTGACGGCGTCGGCGTCGTTGTTGGTGACGGCACTGTTTAACGTCATCAGGGTGCGCTGAGCGATGGTGAAGGCACCTTGCATCTTCACGACGCCGCGCCGGTCGACGACGACGGCACAGTGGAAAAGTCTTTTGAGGACGCGGCATCTTTCGCTGGCGCGGCGTCGGTCCCGGTCGCTGAGTCTTTAGAGGGCGCGGTGACGTTCGAGGACGCGGCGTTGTTGTAGGATGCGGCGTCATTCGAAGGCGCGACGTCGGTTCCGGTCGCGGCGGGGTCGTTAGAAGGCGCGGCGTCGGGCTTTTATCTTCTGGGCGGGCTGTAATGTCATCGTCGTAATCTTCTTTTAATTCATTATTTCTAAAAAAATAAAAATATTTATATATTTTTTTCATTTACAGATTTTTAGTCACCTAATTTTTCAAGAAATGTTTCACATGAATCAGTTACAAAATAAATGTCTCTACAATGATTGTTTGTGTGGCACCAATTAAAAATTGTATTAATAATTGAGTATCTATGATCCGTGGATTCTCTGACGTATTGGTAACAGTCTAAGCCCAGCAGTGGGGCAGCTGGGGAAATAAAGTGGTACTAAATAAAACTTACTTCTCAATCGTCACGCACATATTCCAAATCCGCACCATTCCTTGAGCACAGCTGTTATTTCCCACAATTATTTCTCTCTTGATTCTTTTTACCCCTACATCAAAAGTCACACTCTCTAAACTTTTGACTTGTTCAATATCTTTGGCACGACTCAGAATTGTATCAGGATGAAACACAACAGTACTATCAATTGTCACATTGTCTGATGATTGCATTGATTTTCTAAGTTGCGAAACAGGAAGCGATAATATAGTATGAAGAAGAAGAGATACAAGTAACACGAACAAATTTGTGGTCGCCATTGTGAGAGGCGAGGACGTCTGTACAAGTCAAGCGACTGCTGATGAATGAGACAGCCGAGTGCACGCCGAAACAGGAAAATCAGATTATAATCTCGCTGATGAAATTGTTAAGCTTTGGTCCAAACTTTGATTTTATTTAAGCGCCTCATATACGTCATTATGTGTTGGCCAACTAACAGACAATACCCAGAAATTGCCTTGTGTATATTGGCTCGTTAGTCAACTAAACTATTACCAATCACCAACCGAGAGCGTTGGTGATTGGTAATAGTTTAGTTGACTTTGATTGGGCCGAACCGCCAACTTCCCCCGATACTCAATTAGTTGTAGTGTTAATAGCTTTGTAAGCAAGCTGAAGTGGCAATGGGCCGGCCATATTAGCCGTAGAACCGATGACCGTTGGGGTAGACATGTTCTTGAGTGGAGACCGTGAATCGGAAAACGTAAGGTAGGACGCCCTCAGGCTAGGTGCAGCGACGATCTTCGCAGGGTGGCTGGTAGCAACTGGATGAGAGTTGCCGAGAATCGAGCTGAATGGTGTGCAATTGGAGAGGCCTATATCCAGCAGTGGACTTTTATAGGCTGATGATGATGACAATAGTTTTGTTGGACAACTGACGACTGAACTACTGCACTGTCGAAAGAAATTGGAGGTTGGTACAGAATGCTGTTGGTACATCTTTTGGCGAACGCTAATGGGTTGTAACCAACCTGCTGTCTCCAAAGGTCATGACATCTTTACCGATATTGATAAAATATGAATAAATAGAGAACTGAATTTACTATATATCTTTATCTATACTATGTATAGTTAGTAAAACATACAGGAAAACCCTTACTTTTCTAATAAGATGAGCTATCACGACTAGTTTTGGGTTTTTTAAAGATAAAGCTCATACGTTTTGAAACTTAATAGCGACTATTGTTTTACTTGAATGCGAGATACCAAAGATATATCAAATATATGTTTCACGCGTATATGTATTATGTATATGGGTTTCTTTTCATGCTTGTTTTTTGTGAGAAGTATCCTCTAAAGAATGGATGGATTTTAATAAGTTGTGCAATGGTGGCACCAAGTCTGATATTTAACTAAAATAACTGCCATCAAAAACATCAGACTGCTTGGATTGTGATCCTGTTTTGAACTTTTATTCGTCAGAGAGTGCGGAGTCTGTTCTGGACGTGGCGTCGGTAGGGACTGCGGCGTCAGTTCCGGAGGTGGAGTCATTAGGGACTGTGGCGTCACTTCTGAATGCAGCGTCGTTAGAGGGCGCGGCGTCGTTTTTGGACGCAGCGTCGTTAGAGAGTGTAGCGTCCGTCCCGGATGTGACGTCGGTCCAGGACGCGGCGTCGTTCGAGTGGGCAGCGTCGTGCCTTCGTCTTCTGGGAAGGCCGTAATCTCGTCGTCGTCTTCTTTTAATTTATTATACCTGGAAAGAGTAAAAATTTCATAATATTACGTCATTAAATTAAGAATTTTAGACACATAATTTTTGATGAAATTTTTACACAAGAATCAGCTATATAAATTTTTGTGTCGTATGTGTGGCATAAATAAAAAAATATTAAACCAATATTCAACGGCTTTAGATATAATTGAGTAGGTATGTGTAATCTGAGGAGTATCTGAGGTATTGGGAACAGTCTTTGCCCAGCAGTGGGCAGCAATGAATATAGAAAAATTAAACTTACTCTTCAAGCGTTACGCACGCATCCAAAATCCACATCATTCCTAGTGCACAGCTGTGATTTCCTTTAATTACTTGTCTTTTGTGTCTGTTCCCACTGTTTGCATCGAAAACACGATCTAAACTTTTCACTTTATAAGTATCACTACGATTTTGAATTGAATCAGAATGAAACACAACCGTCCTTTCAGTTAGCTCAACATTTGCCATATTGTCTGATGTTTGCACTGATTTTAGATCTTGCGGAACAGGAAACAATAATGTTGTACGAAACAGAGATAATGATAACAACGCGAACAAAATTGTGGGCGCCATTGTAAGAGATAAGGACGTCTGCGCAGGTGGGGTGAATATGAACGACTGAGTGCACGGTGAGAAACAGCGTGCAGCGCTCACTCGCTGGCTGATGAAATAGTTGCGTTTTGTTCCAAACTTCGGTTTGATTTTAAAGCGTTAGGGCTAGCGCACACTGCGGTGTGGTGGAATGTGGCGCATTATTTCTGCAGTATGTTATAAACAAACTCATTATCCAACAAAAACTTTTTACAAAAAAAAAAAACACCGACTTTTTTTGGAAGTCACTGTTGTATTTTTTTTGTGAAAAGTTTATATTTTTCACGTTTTTGTTCTTCTACCTACCCTACACAAATTCGAATTCCACTACCTACTACGTAAATAACAGTCACTTAAAAGATCGTCTACATAATTATACTAAGTGGGAAAAATACGTAATATAGAAGCTAACCTACTCCTTTTTGAAGAAGTCGGTTAGAAAACAAAAGGATATTATTATCTACTGTTTCGTCGGAGCCTCTGTGCATATTTTCACTACAGAGCGCATCTCTTTGCGATACAAAATACGTGCAGTGAACTCATTGCGCAGCAGGAGGCCCACAGTGAATTCAACGCATGCGTTTTTGTAATCGCAATACGCGGACTTCTATGATATTCCATACATCACAGATTTTGCATTAAAAAAATGCACGGCAGTGCGCGCTAGGCCTTAGCCGGGCTCTGCACCTACCATAATATTGTGCAATACTTTTATTGTGCAATAATATTGCATCATCCCTTGCCATAACGATCAATAATATTGATATTATAACATTGACGGCTCATAAGCGTCAATGGTTTCGCGTGTGTAGACTTGCCTAGTGTTTAGAGAGAATGTCAGACCAAGATTTGGCTGCAACTATCGTTTTGCTAGGTATATACTTGTAGCTTAATTAAATGAAAAGAAAACGTCGATGGTCGAAAGAATGGTATAAGAAAATGCTGAAATATACTAAGGTATACGAACATCTTTTAAATTAAAAGATTTGGGAAAAATACATAAAAAAAATTGTAAGATTGGATTTGCCAAAGTTTCAAGATTTCAAGAAACAACAACAATTCAACAATTCAACAACAAGAATTTTCTCTCACATGAAAAGGCGGTATTGATTCACACCAATGAAATGAATGAAATGAAATTTATTTGCCAGAATATAGGTAGGGGAAGGTGGGGGGACACCGGATAGTTAAGAAAAAGACTCAATAAATAAAGCACTATGTTGTTTATTGAGGTAATCAATGTCATAAATGTTTAAGTATACCTTAGGCATAACTTTGGCATACAAAAATTTGAGATCAATCTTAGTAACTACAAAATATACCTCTTTTTAATAAAAATTATAAATCCGAATTCACCCCATACCTATGGGTCAAACCGGATAGGCATTTTTTATTCAAGGGGTAAAGACAGATACTAAGAATTATTAATATAATAAAAATCAGCTGTTCCATACATTTGTGTTCACTTAAATCGACAAAATGTATAGAACAGCAGTTTTTTTTTTTGCGATTTCAAAGTTGGTCCCATAGGAAAAGTATATTATAGATGACACCAAACCACTAGTTTCAAGGATAACGGTGTCTACCCTAACACCCTGTATAACTGGAGGTTGATATATTTTGTTCGTACGTGTTTTGGCTAGACTGTTGTCTCGAAAGGTTGTGTCGTCGATACAATTTTAATAAACTCAAAGTTAAACTCAAAGCATTTATTTCAATTAAACAATTTACAGGCACTTTTGAATTGTCAAAGAGTTGGTCAGTTAGTCAGAAAGTTGAAGCTAGTTGCCCATTCCAAAACGTAGATCTCTATGGAGAAGAACGGGCAAGAAACTCCAAGGACACTCTTTTAAGATTATTAAGATTAAAAATAAGCTCTGGAAAATAAGAGGTGACCAGTCTCAACTGACGGCGCCCGTTCACGAACATGACACGTGCATCAGCACCATCCAACTCAACCATTTTGTAGGGAACCGAATGATCCAACACACGCGCCACCATCAGCGAGACATTTAATAAATTGATGACATAATAATATCGTTAGCAAATCGTACAGGAAAAACCCAGGCTCGATTACAACTCGTTAACCGTCTAACAAAACGAGCTCTTCTTGAAGCTTGAACTTGAAACTAGTTATTCGAAAATATCTTAATCAAAATTAGGTCTGAATTGTCTAGTTTTTTAAATGTTGTTTTGTATTAACGCATTCTGTGGGCCTAAAACGGTCACATTAGCAATTCCTCTAAAAGCATTTCATTTCCTGAATTTCCAGCTGTCAGTAGCAATTCTTCAATTTGACACAAAAGCAATTCCTATTATGTGGACCATTTTACGAATCTCCATAGAAAACTATCAAACAGATGAATTATTTCGTAATCGCACGCACGCAGATCATATATTATTATGAATTGTCAGTTTGTGACATTTTACGATGATTCATAATATTTTCCTATTATGATTCTGCCAAAGGGACTGTTTTAAGCCCCCTGTAATCATTAACTCCTTGAATCGTCTAATAATAAATGATTTATTTCTGTAAGTAGGTTTGTACAAACACTTTTACACGTCAATCACATTTTTAAAAACTAGATGAGGTCGACGTTTCCTACCTGACAACTCTGAAACGAAAGGCTGAAACAAAATCAGAGGTCAGTCTCTTTTAAAGTCCAGACATAATCTTGGTCAGATCATGTGAAGATTATGTCTGGACTTTAAAAGAGTCCGTTTCAAATTATAAATTACTAACTTTTACACGCGTTTTTGTCCACGTGGAGTTCGTTATCCCACGGGAACACATTACCGGGATTAAAGGCCCGTCATATTTCCTAGCCCAGGTTATGGTCTACCTGCATGCCAAATTTTAATACATGAAATATATATGTTTAGTAGGTAGGTAACACAAAAACCTGCGGTAAAATCCGTTGCCTCATCTAGAAGAACAAGGCGGTCACACATACACGAAACGTGACTTTAATTAAATGTAGGTATATGTCACCGTAAGATTATGAGAACCGTTATATTATAATCTATCCGTATTATTTATTATAAACTGTCGGAAAATTGTGAACTGTGTGAAATGGGTTAGGTTAGCTTAGAACTGTGACCAACAGCGCGTGAGCCGAGCGAGCGAAGCGGCGGGTGAGCGCTACTTCAAAGTTGCTGACTATCCAGTAGCCAGGCTATTTAGTATTAGCGCAAGAGGCGTAACGTCGCAAGCAATTTTCATACCAGTTCACAATTTGTCGGTTTCCCTTCCCATGGATAGATTATAAACCATCGCAAAATAAATCGTATCCTATATCCTATTCCAGGTCATGGTCTACCCGTGTGCCCATCCTCTCCTCTCTAGAGTAGGGAACGTCGAGGCGGCGTGGCGCCGGCGTCGAACGGTTCGCCTATTGTATTTTTATACTCGTGATTACTTCGAAATTAAATGTCCGATTCGAATGAATTAAAAAGTGTTTTACTGCTACATAAATACCCTTGATGTTAAATTATTTATTTTAATAAGAATTAATATAATGTTGATAAAACTCCGTCGCAAATATTGCATTAATTTCGAACAAATTTGATTACCATAAAAAAAGGTTATAGTGAGTCAATCTTAAAAGATAGACATATGCTGTCGCGGACTTTTTTTTAGAACTTTTAAAGAGGAACAATTCCATCGTACATGATATTTGAGTAACCTTAGCCGTTTACGCAGCGCACGCAATGGAAGCTCTTAAAAAGGAATAATTTTTCTCGTTTTTGCAACATTTTTCATTTATGCTCCGCTCCTATTGGTCCTAGCGTGATGTTATATAGCCTATAACCTTCCTCGATAAATAGACTATCCAACACATAAATAATTTTTCAATTCCAATCAGTAGTTGCAGAGATTAGCGCGTTCAAACAAACAAACAAACTCTTCAGCTTTATAATATTATTATATTAAGTATAGATGAATCAATGAACAATGTCTTTGAGAAGAAAAGAGATCTGTGTCTATGACTCATTCTCAGTTTGTTTAATGATGACAACATAGACGTCGCGTCGTATGTCTATTTTATCTTTGGACAAATTCAATTTTTGAAAAGAATATTCATTTTGGGCTAAATAATGAAAGTGTCGGCCAAACAAAAAAATTATTGTATTCCCTTAGAACATATTATTTGCTTCACTTTTCACTATTGGACCAAATCTGTAGGGCAATATCCTGCGCTGTTATACGATTTTGAAAAATACTTTTTTCAGTATGTTTTAGTTAAAATAATTAAGAGTTGATAATCTAAATTATAGTAATAAAAGTGAAGAGAAAAAGTAATCTTTCACATTTAGCCGAAAAATATATCGACGGTGAACGAAGTTATATTCTGCATAGTTGGCAAATGAGAGACTTATAATTATGTGTCGTGACGGTCAAAATGTTACACTTTTTTCATAGGTAAGTACATATCGTCATTTTCTTTGTTTTTTTTTTACACAAATGTCTGTAATCGCATAATTCACTTTAAGTCATCGATCGCAATGATTCAGCATTAATTCTTTTAGGCGGTTGCAACGATAACTCAGGTAGTAAATCTTTTTTTGCGAACTGATGATGAGTTTGCACTTACAGAGGCAGCAGGGTCGTTGAACTACCCTGATTATAAAGCCAGAGAAACTGTTCCTAAAGCAGCTTTTTTCCAAAATGTGTCATTGAAGCCCAGTATCGGGTCCCCTTTTGGCATTAGTTGTTGTAGATAGTTGTAATAGAATTGTATAATTATTACTTGCTTTAAATCGCAGACAAACGGACAGTCAGACAGACATGGCGAAACTATAAGGGTTCCTTGTTGACTACGGAACCCTAAAAACGGTAAAGGAAAACATCGTGTGGAAATCGGCATGCCAGAGAGATATTTCTCGACGACCTGAAGCGAAGTCCAGGCCCTTGGGCAGCTTTAAAACTCTGACATCAGCATAATCAGCCTATAATGTTCCCACTGCTGGGACACAGGCCTCCTCACTGTGAGAGGGAGTGGACTGTAATCTACTTCGCGGACCCAGTGCGGATTGGTAGATGTCACATGTCTTTGAATTTTTGGTTTTAGAACATGCCGGTTTCCTCACGATGTTTTCCTTCACCATTTAGAGAGCAGTGCTGCCGTGTAGGCGCTAAAACGCAGTAACAGGTTTTTTTACATTTTTTTGTTGAATATTGAACCTTAAGGGTCACGTTATAAGGAACACAGTGATATTATCGGTATTTCGTTTGGATGTTCTAAACGGTAAAAAAAACCAATTAGTGAAAGCAGTAACTTACCTTTGCAGGTCTAAATATATTACAAGACTAACTAAAATACAGTAATTTACCACTTTAAACGCAGTAAATATCTTTATTACAACTAAAAATCTGTATTCTACACTTTAAAAAATATTGTCGCATATAAATTAAAACGCAGTAAGTAGTTTTTGTACCGACAATGTTAATACTGCATGGTGGATCACTAATTTATTTCGCATGAACTACAGATTAAAATGCAGCAAAGTACTTGAATATGGTATTTTATTTAGTGTTATTCAAGTAGGTTCATATAGTGAAAACCAACTAAATTGCAGCAAAATTAAAATTTGTATCTTTTACTTTAATCGCAATATCACGTTCGAGTATGAATGCTACTGTTTAAATTGCAGTATGATCATTATTTACTGCAGTATAGTCGGTATTATTTTATAGGTGCAATTAACCAAATGCTAATTAAATAGCAGTATAAGTCGCTGTTACTGCATTATAATTGGTAACTTGAACGAAGCTACTCAATTTCACTGCAATCGAGACCATATTTTACTGCGTTCTAGTCAGGATCTGTCGCTCTCTCTCTCGCTCAATCACTGTCAATCAGTCGTGTCGATTCTGCCGCGGAAGATAGACGTTTGCGTCGCGTCGCGCCCGTGCGTGTAGGCAGTGAAGACTCGTCAAGGAAGCATTTTGGGATTCTCAAGGTTTGTAAATAACATGTGCATTAACCTGTTAATTTCTTACGTACCTAACATTGTAAACAATAGAAACCCAATAATTTATGATTACATTAGATCGATCAACAGAATAATTTATTATTTTATCAGTTGGGTTGTGCAGCGCTCAGGATATATATATGTTTATTAGTTTATTTTTGTCAAATTAATAATGGCCCGTAAATAATTAAATACCTAATATGTAATATACACAACTGTATGCACGCAATGGTGTGTGTGTGTACCTATGTAGACAAGGCATAATTAGAAGGTAGTCGTAGTTTATAGTATGAAAAAGATTTTGGGTAAATGAATAGGTATAGATGGGACAATTTTATTGAATTTAAATATGACTTGTCATAAGTGTCAAAACAATCATATTATAAGTTCTCAAAATAAATCTGATTTAAGTAGGTACCTACTTACTTTAACAAAACGTAAGTAGGTACCTACTTAAATCAGATTTATTTTTTTAGTAAGTAGTTGTTTATTTAATGGTCCGTCCAGACCTGGCGAATGCGCTGCCCGCGAACTGCGCGCGCTCTTTTAAATCCCTACGCAGCCCCGCGCGCGGACGGCCCAGGGGGAAAAAGTGCGCGCGCGGCGCATTCGCGACGCAATTCGCCAGGTCTGGACGCACCATACGATGAGTGATTTTTAATTTTGAAGAGACTTTTCACTTCAGTTCAAAATTTCAAAACATTGTTGTTTTATAAGTAAATGCTTCTTTTGTTAAAAATGAAATCGAATGTTTGATTTGCTGATGGACACTTCATAGTATTTTTTTTTTACAGAATATAATATAAGGAGGATGAGTACCAGGTCGAAAAAAATGTTGGCGCTGGTGAATGGTTAAAAAAAAACTACACCATCTATTGACATGACATATAACAAGGTCTTTAGAAATAAGAACTTAAGCCAAGATAAAGAAAATGACTATCACCACTCCAATTCAAAAAAAAATCTTGCTGATACAGGTATTTGGTCTTGTTATCTATCATTTGAAGATATGAAGGAAATTAAAAACGGGAGCTTTGAATATAGCAATTCTTATGAAAATATCGAACAATGCAAATTATCCGAACTTACCCCAGCTTTGTATGACAAACAGCTTATCCAACTAACATCAGAAATCCCTGTGTCTTCAGACCTTTTTCCACTAAGTTTGGAACATTCAGCTTCGCCACTACCTGCTTTCTCACAACCAACTTCGACACAACCTGCTTTGACACAACCAACTTCGATTCAACCAGCTACGTCACAACCAACTTTTATAGAAAAGTCTTTGTCGCCCCCTAATCTGACCCAGCTTGTTCCAGTACAACTGGCTCAAGGAGATCAAACATCTGCCCTATCGATTCTCTCTCAGCCTGGCCTAGCGGATCTAGCTACTTCAGATTCAAAACATTCTTTCAATGATCTTGTGACATTAGAAGATTTGTTATGTTCTGAGGTTTTGCCAACATCAACAGATATTTTCCAAACCGCGACACCATTGGCTGCAATACCAGTCTTTGAAGATTCTGACGACTCGGTAGCAGACAAAAATTATGTTCCTGTGCCGTCATTAGGAAGCAGTTCATCAGATCATACGCAAGAAATTGCACAAGGAGCCTCCAGTAAACGAAAAAGTAAAAAAAGAAAAATCAGTACCTTACGAAAATCTGCAAAAAAACAAAAAAAGAACCTTGATAAATATTATATGAGACCACCGTGTCATAATCTTTGTAAAAAACTGTGTTCTTTTAGTTTTAGTGACGATAAACGCAATCTATCCATGCTGATTACTGGTCTATGAACTGGGAGTCCAAAGGACTTTTTCTTAAAGGCCTAGTTCATACCGAAGAGTGTACTAAAACAAATAATAAGACCAAAAAGAAACGCTACGTAACTCACAAATACCATTTCTATGATAATGGTGTAAAAATTGAAGTATGCAAAACATTTTTTTTGTGCACATTAGGATACGATAAAAAAAATGATCGCCATGTTTTGTCAGCTATACGAAAAGATATAGCGAACCAAAAAGATAAAAGGGACGGAAGAAATTTGAAAATTACCATAATCGATAAAGACTTATTAACAAAACACGTGAATTCGTTTAACCCATGCGTGCATCACTATAGAAGAGCACATGCCCCGAATAAGAAATACTTACCTAGTGATATAACAATAAAGATCATGCACGAGAATTTCATTAATCTGCATCCGGGGGTTAAATGTTGCTTTGAGACCTATAGGTATCATGTATCCAACGTCATGAACATTTCTTTTGCCAAGCTTGGACACGAGGAGTGTGAATCGTGTGAAAAATTTAATCTTCATAATCTTGACCATGTGAAAAACGGACAAGACGCCGAGTGTGAAACCTGTAATCGTTATATAAAACATAAAGAAAAATATGTAAAAGCGCGGAAGCATTATGATGCTGATACCAAGACAGTCCCGAAAGAAGAAAACGTTTATGTCTCTGTAGATCTCCAGAAAGTCATCATGCTCCCGAGATTAGACTCTTTTAAAACTGCTACCTATATTTTGCCCCAGAATAGTAGTTTATAACGAAACATTTGTGCCTCTTGGGAAGTACACAAACACTAATCCCGTGTATGCTGTGACTTGGCACGAAGCGATTACCGGACGCAAACAAGAAGACTTAATAAGTGCATTTAGGGCATTTTTTATTAGCCAAAGAGATGCTGCAACAATAACAATATGGCTCGACAATTGTTCAGCTCAAAACAAAAACTGGTGCCTGATAACTCATTTGATCGGAATTATTAATAGTAGTGACATAGCCGCTTCAAAAATTATATTGAAGTATTTCGAGCCGGGACATACTTTTATGTCAGCTGACTCGTTCCACCACAACGTGGAGCAATCTCTAAACAAAAAGAAAGACTTTTGCCATGCCATAGAGATTGCGAACTCTGGTAAAATTTATGTTAAAAAGATGGAAATAACGGATTTCTTTATTTTTAAGACTCACGTTTCACAACAGAAACTCAAAGACGGTACTGGAAACAGGGTATACCTAAAAGATATAGTAGAATTAATGGTAAACAGAGGAAGCTACTTGCTTTATTACAAAAATGACTTTGATGCTGAAGAATACAGTAACTTGAACTGTTTAAAATCAAAAAAACTCCCCAAGCCTGATAAAAGATGCACGCACAAGGGTATCACTTCTACCAGAAAGCAAAATATAATAAAAAACCTGGGGCCATTGATGCCAGAAAATAGAATGGCATTCTGGAGAAGTCTACCCTTGTCGGCTGCAGAAACCGAAGATGCACCAGAAGCTTTTGATGATGATACCGAGTAAATAGAATCATTGTCATAGGTATTGACATTATATTTTTGAATTTATGATGATTATGCATGTCTTATAAAACGGGTAGCACCAAGTTTTTTTTTGGACACATTAGTATTTTTGTGATTTACTTATTCATATCTTTTGTTTTTGGTAATGATGCCTTGTAGAGATAAACCGAATGTTGAGCATTTATTTTATTTTATGTTATTTTTGATACCTAAGATTTTTTGTGATTTATTTTTAAATAGGTATAAATGTGTCATTTAAGTAAAAGATCTCATGTTTCTTGTGAAAGCAAAAAGTTTCTATTTAATTGTTACCTAAGTATATTCATAGTCCCATGTGTTCAAAACGCCTAAAGTTTAGTAACATTTTTAGAAAATAAACGTTGTTCTTATACATACATAATGTCATTTTATTCTGTAAATTCTTATCTAGGACATACTCGTAAGTTGGAAAATTTGTTAAATACTACACGTGCAATTAGTTCAAGACACTAATTAAAATGCAGTAAAGAAAGTATTATACTGCAAATTACTTTGCAAAGTAGCAAATAAATCGAAAGACTTTGCAGTATCAAGTATTTTTACCGCATTTTAATTTGCATATGCGTACCTTTTTGCGTGCAGTAAATGTCATAATTTTGGAAAAAAACGTTTTATTCAGAATTGAATAAACTAAATTCATATTTTTTCTCGTAGATATCATCTTTGTTCTCACGTAGTCCTCAAGGCAATAAAAATATCCACAATACAAATTAATAAATTAAAAAAAAACAGTGTTTAAAAGTTTTTCGCACTTTACTCGAAACCGCTTTTTCTCTCATACTGCACTTTAGGGCCTGCACGGCAGAGTGGCGATGAAATAATTTACACAAAGTAAAGCGCCTGTCAGGGTTCGAACCTACGACCTACAACTCGTAAGTCGTGGCCGTTACCACTGGGCCACCACTGCTCTGACATCAGGTTAGTCGCTAACCACACGAAATAAGAAGAAGATTAAGGGGGATGCGCTAGGGTGGCCCGCGAAATTCAAATTTTCTTACGTTTTTTACAATTTGCAGATCAGTATTAGGTTGTATGTTGATCTAAATATTATTTGCGGCCGTAACAAATATGGATTACTAGAACTATAAACAGTAGAATCAGCAATACAACTCTCTAAGTTCATGTAAGTGCATTGAATGACGATTTCATGAAATTTTCATTCAATGCAGCACTTACATGAACTTAGAGAGTTGTATTGCTGATTCTAATGTTACTAGGAATTAATTGTAAAACAGAAACTGGACAAAATATTGTGTAATTGCGCAACTGTGTTGCACAATAATTATTAATGCATTTTTCTGTTTTCTAGTAGGTATCGGTAGGTAGGTACTATACATTATGTCATACTTTGTGTAGTCAAAGTATAAAAAAACTAAAACCCAACTACGACTAAAAAGGTATAAACAAGACACCGCAGACAGACAAATAAAAAATCCGGAGTCACACGTAATCTGTTTGATTTATGCCCTAACACGTGTGACTCCGGATTTTTTATTTGTCTGTCTGTGGTCTCTTGTTTATACCTTTTTAGTTGTAGTTGGGTTTTAGTTTTTATTACTTTAATTTTATTTTTAATTCTTTTGGGGTTATGGCACATTATGTCCTCTAGAGGGCGTCATTTGTGGCTAGGTTATAGGCTATGTGACGTCACATAGCCTATAACCAGCGGACGATCAAGACGCTTCCAACGATACCTCATTTTTCAAATTGTGATGAGTCGTTTACAAGATATGAGGGAACAGATGAACATACATACATACATACATACCGGTCAAAATCATAACCCTCCTTTTTTCTTCGCCGTAGTCGGGTAAAAATAGGCACGTGCCTCTGACTATTCGGATGTATGTATGTGCATATTGTATAGGTATTATCACTTCCTTCAAAAACGGTGAAGGAAAACCTGACAAGCCTGACAGATATTTCTTTTTTAAGCCAAGTCCCATGGACAGCATATAAACTCTGATACCAGGTAAGTAACCACACGAAAAAATATAATGTATAAACATGTAATGTGTCGGGAAAAATAAGGCAAAAACTCCGTTGCATAATAAACCACTTTATTCAAACAAAATAGGTAATGTTCATTCATTCCTTACGAAAAGTACAATAACTCGAGTTTTGCGCCGAATTGAGTTAAGTACGGCAGAACTGTTCTAAAAAACACAGTAGGTACATAATATGTTGCAAATTAAATAACATAACATATTCGGATTTTATTATAGGTACATATATGTTTCGCTTAATATTTTTTCCATTAATTCGTATTTTTTTAACAAAAAGCATGTAGGTTTCGTAAGACAATGCTCAATTTAGACTTAAAACCTAAATACAGACACCTAGATATCTACTGCCGTGGATTAATATAAGCGATTCGGTAAACACGACCGCGTTGTCGTATCAACGAAGGGCGCGTTCGGGTTTTCCGAATAAATGAGTGACAAAAGGATTACGAAGATCACGTTTTAATGAAAATGGCATTCGACATAAAATAATGAAAGGTGAGAAAAAGATTTTTTTTTTTCTTAAAAACAGAATAATTCATTAAGTACTTTTTTTTTCACACCGAAATAGTAAGTAAGTTCCTACACAATAATATTAGGACAGAAAATCTGCTTTAAATAAATAATAATATTTAATAATTATTATAATTATAAAAATGGCAAGTACCTAAATAAAGTTTTTACGACTTGATATAACATCGAGATTTATTAATTATATGTTAGTTTAATATAATATTAAGTATGCATAAACATTACGAAATAGATTCTCTATATTATGATGATGAAAACCGCATAAAAAAAACCCGGTGGGTTGTTTGAGAATAACGCCGTCATATTTACAAGACTAGGAACCAAATAATAAATGAAGTACATTTTCATAATAAATGACCTACTAAATAATTAATCTTAATTGCTAAATTAAAAGGGTGTCGGCCATTTAATTTCCAGTCCATCTTTACTTGACAGGAAATAAGTAAATAAGTTTATTGGTCTTCGTAGTTCAGTAGTTCATCGTACCTGAAAATAATACAAAAAACAATATCAAAAAATTTTTTGCTTTATAATTAGGTATACCACCTTCCTTAGTTAGGAACTTAGGATCATGCGGTGGCCGCATGATCCTAAGTTCCTAACTAATATTAAAAATGCAAAATGTTTGCTTGTTTGTTCCGCAATCGGAATTATCAAAATCGGTCCAGTACTTTTCGAGTATATTCATTACAAAAAATATACAATTCATTTTTCTCTATATTAATATTGTAGATACCTATTGCAAATAGACCTCTGGTGTAGTTAACTAACTGTAGATTACTAAGGTAGCCTAGGGTTCTTTGTTGGGCATTTATTATGATTTGTGATGGTAAAAAATAAATGTATTTACAAAGTTACAATCATTACCGTCATGAATAAAACTCTTTAAGTTAGAATTGGTCTCAAATGTCATGATTTTAGGAAAACGTCATTCAATAGGTATTTTCAACTTAGATAGTTAAAAAAAAAAAAAAACTTAACATTATCTACATGACCATTTACGTCCTAGGTATTTTTACTGTAGGCTCCCTAGAGTCTACATAATAATAAAAAAAAGATTTTATTCCCTCAAACTTATATGTATAATAGAATACTCTAATATACTCGACATACACGTAGAATCCGCCTTAATGATACAATATGTAAAAAAAACCCTGAACTATCCGAAAGATGCGCACATTACCAAAAGGTACTAAAATATCTTATTATCAGTTAAAATAAAATAGTTAATAGTATTTAAAATTCTCCTTTTTGGTAAAAAAAATACCCCAATTTCATAAAATAATTGCAAATGTTCAACAGATTATAAGTTACTAGCTGTGCCCCGCGGTTTCACCTGCGTAGGTCTCGATCCCGTGGGAATATAGGGATAAAACGTATTCTATGTCCTATTCCAGGTCATGGTCTACCCGTGTGCCCATCCTCTCCTCTCTAGAGTAGGGAACGTCGCGGCGGCGGGCGCCGGCGTCGAACGGTTCGCGTATTGCATTTTTAAACTCGTGATAACTTCGAAATTAAATGTCCGATTCGAATGAGTTAAAAAGTATTTTACTGCTACATAAATACCTTTGATGTTAAAACTATTTATTTGATTAAGAATTAATATTATGTCGATAAAACTCCTTCGCAAAAAATGCATTAACTTCGAAAAAATTTGATTATCATAAAAAAGTTTATAGAGAGTAAATCTTAAAAGATAGACATATGCTGTCCAGGACTTTTTTTTAGAACTTATAAAGAGGAACAATTCCATCTTACATGATATTTGCGTAACTTAAACCGTTTACGCAGCGCACGCAACGGAAGCTCTCAAAAAGGAATATTTTTTCCCGTTTTTGCAACATTTTTCATTTAAGTACCGCTCCTATTAGTCGTAGCGTGATGTTATATAGCCTATAGCCTTCCTCGATAAATGGACTATCCAACACAAAAATATTTTTTTAATTCTAACCAGTAGTTCCTGAGATTCATCCCTATCATTTTGTCGTTGCGATCTGTGCGTTTAACGAGTTTTTACTATTTGTTTTTTTACTACTTTAGCGTGTTGAATGGACTTTGTTTGCTTTTGGATAAGGATCTTGTTAAAATGGAAAAACTGTAGCGTGTGGCTGATCTGTGTTACGTCGCAGAAAATACAGTCTAGAAGCTTTTCTTGAAAGTTATTAGGATCACGCCGGATTATTACTACAAGAAATAATGGCCCGTGAGATAAGTTACTTTAGTTAGAGATTGTTTTATTTAAACTTTAAGTTTAGTGGACACTGTTTTCTACTGAACAGATAAGTTGGTGGCACTCTACACAATTAGCAATAACAAACAGAGACATCACAACGATTTTAATATGTTTTATGTCTGCTCCAAACATTTTTTAAATATTATAAACTTAACTTAAACGTAAAGACTTAAAAAAATATGTGCCCACGCATTTCAGCTTTAAGCTGCGCGAGCGTAGCCGCTGACATAGCTAGTACTTTAATTATTTTGTAATTATTACATCAGATTCCATTTGATGGCTCAAGATCAATTTGCCACGCATACTGGGGCAAGCCTGGATCGTACTGTACAATCAATCAATCTGCCTAACCCTTTCCCAACTATGTTGGGGTCGGCTTCCAGTCTAACCAGATGCAGCTGAATACCAGTATTTTACATAGAGCGACTGCCTATCTGACCTTCACAAACCAGTAACTGGGTAATACGGTAAGGCCCCTTGGTAAGGCTGGTTGTCAGACTTTCGAGCTTCTGACGACCCGTAACGACTGTCAAAAATCCACAAATGACAACCGGGACCAACGGCTTATCGTGTTTTCCGAGACACGGAGGAGTCTTGGTATGTAAAGATCACCCATCCACGGACCAACCTCGGCAAGCGTAGTTTAACCTGATGGATTGACCTGTGCGGCTGCTACTTAGCCACGAGCCATCGGCATCATGCTGTACATCAACACAATATAAATGCACCGGCTGCCTTTTTGAACTATGTTACCATACTCTTAGATTTAGATCATGTTGAATAAAACTAAAATATTAATAATGAATATAGTTTTTTTTTATAATGAACTCCCTAGTTCCCTAATTCCCTATTTTTACAAGCTACTTTAATGATAATAATTATATAATAGCAAAATCGTCCTCTACGTGAACTGTAAACTCTGTAAATAGAACGCTATGTCATTTCTGTACGGCGTGGGTAAGTTTTTATACTACACTTCACCCATAAAATGTGATACAACTGTATTCACATTTTTTTTTTTTTACCGTAATGTGCAATCCCCACAGTAATGCGACACATACCATTGCAAACTATACATATTTCTCTGTACATCCAGCCCATTTTCGTTTCTGTACGCCGTAGGTATGGTTTTCATACTTTGATGGGCCATGACCTTTAAATTTTTGTCAGATTAATTATAATTTTATTCATGTATATTAAAATAATCAATCTATCTGCCTAGCCTTTTCCCAACTATGTATGTTGGGGTCGGCTTCCAGTCTAACCGGATGCAGCTGAATACCAATATTTTACATGGAGCGAATGCCTATCTGACCACCACAACCCAGTAACTGGGTGTAATAAAATAATAAAAAATAAAAGTTAATGAGAAACTTACCGTTTTTTCGTCAAACATCTATCACCATATTCATACATATCTCCTGCACATTTCACCGGAGTCCAGAAAACTGATCTCTTAACTCTTCTGCCGTGTTCCCCTGCTCCTGAATCGAAACTTGGTACAGCATCAACTGAAGTTAGAGTTTGCACAAGTTCAGTCTCTTCACTGGATCTTAGGTTAGGATCAAGCACAGTAGGACTCCTTTCAGATTCACGCACATCTGAAAATTTCACTGTTGTCCCATCCAGCGGAATGGTCAAAGAAAATGATGCGCGAATAATCAGAGTCAGGAAAAACATGAAAAAAACTGGAATCGCCATTTTGCGGGACGTCTATATAGAACAGCGGATCAAGTTCGAATAAGATTTACTCGTGGGTTGGGTGCTATAAACGGCCACTGATATACCGTCATTATTGAGGAGGGGAGAGAATCATGAAGTGGGGACGACTCGTGATGAATGTGATGATTCGGTAATGCACACGTACGCTCCGTTGACTTATATATTATTCATGCAACCTATCGAACCGGCTATGATAATTTGTACCTTTGATTGCGTTATAAATATATGCTTTAATTGACATTGAACCATTGACGTTCGTTCTTGGTTTAGCAGAATTAGTCATAGATTGGATAACTTACAGGTTGAATAGTTTTTTCAATATTTGGGTTTCAAGATTCTTTATTTTATTCAAAAGAACATACATTGTTCATACGAATAAATACAGGGTAAGTGTAGTCCAGTAGATAAGACATAGTTGTTATTTTACCCGACTACGGCAAAGAAAAAAGGATTGTTATGATTTTGACCGGTATGTATGTATGTATGTTCATCTGTTTCCTCCTATCTTCTAAACCACTCATCACAATTTGACAAATGACGTATCGTTGGAAGCGTTTTGATCGTCCGCTGGTTATAGGCTATGTGACGTCCGGAGTCACACGTAATCTGTTCGATTTATGCCCTAACACGTGTGACTCCGGATTTTTCATTTGTCTTGTTTATACCTTTTTAGTCGTAGTTGAGTTTTAGTTTTTATAACTTTTATTTTATTTTATGTAGGTAATAATACCGTGTCGCATTTTATGTGCAAGACCTTATTAGTTTTGTATTGTAAGTGACGTGGGAGGAGCTCGGGGCTAAGTAATAACAGCCGCACGGGTCGATCCGTCAGGTTAAGCTACGCTTGCCGGGGTTGGTCTGTGGGTGACCATTTTACATATAGAGACTCGGAAAGCACGTTAAGCCATTGGTCCCAGCTGTCATTCGTGGATCTTTAACAGTCGTTACGGGTCGTCAGAAGCTCGAAAGTCTGACAACCAGTCTTACCAAGGGGTATCGCATTACCCAGAAACTGTTGTGGCGGTCAGATAGGCAGTCGCTCCATGTAAAATACTGATATTCAGCTGCATCCGGTTAGACTGGAAGCCGACCCCAATATAGTTGGGAAAAGGCTAGGCAGATTTTTTGTTAGTGACATACTGCTTAAGTTTAGCTTTGAATATGTTAAATGAGGAAGTGCTCCTGGTATCTGCCGGTAGATTATTATAAAGTTAATGTACGCCTTCGTATTTGATATTTTTAACCGACTTCTTCAAAAAGGAGGAGGTTCTGAATTCGTCTGTATGTTTTTTTTTTTTTGTATGTTTGTTACTCGATTACTCCGCCAATTATGAATCGATTTTGATGATTCTTTTTTTGTTTGGTAGGTCATGCTTCCGAGGTGGTCCCATATAAATTTTATTAACTTTGCTTGCGTAATTTTAGAGTTAGCTTCAATATTACGTATTTTTCCCACTTAGTTTATCTAGACGATATCCTGTTTGACTCCTGCACTGTTATTTACATAGCAGGTAGTGGTATTCGGATTTGTGTGGGGTAGGTACCACAACTAAAAAGTATAAAATAAAATATTTAAAAAAAAAAACAAACGACTTCCAAAAAAAAACACAAAAAAAGTGAAAAATAACTTTAATTTCGGAAGTCGGCGGCAAAAAACGGAAATTGAAAAGCAAAGACAGTGACTTCCGAAATTAAAGTTATTTTTCACTTTTTTAGTGTTTTTTTTTTAAAGTCGGTTGTTTTTTTTTTTTGTAAAAAGTTTTGATTCCTGCCATATTGCGTTCGTGGGGGGTGCATCTGTATTTGGTTGGGATTTCTTTGGCTGTATTTGGATGTTTTTATGCTACAAGGATAATTTTTTGTGGCTTTGTTAAGAATTTTTGTAATAAGAATGCAGGAGTTGAATGTGTAAAGTTGATGAGTGCTTATTAGCGTGGTGTGTTTGTATATAATAAATGTATTTTCTTTCTTTCTTTGTATAATTCGGATGTAGGTATGTGATTATCACATACCTACATAGTAGGTTGTTTTTGTATAAGTAGTTGTTAGTTAATTATTTTATTTAGTAGTTGAATAAAGTTTAATTATTTTATTTTGTGCTATTTTTAGATCTTTATTCGCAGATTTGGTGGCGCATTCCCAGATTTCGGTTAGGTAATTTATGTGTGAGCGAACTAATGAATTGTAAATATTGTAGCGGATTTTTATTGGGCGTGATTTTTTTTGTAACCTACCCGCGCATTGTTCCCATTATCGATGTTATTTTAGTTTTTATTTAATTATTCCTACTTCTGTAATAAACACAAAATAAAAACCTATGCACTTATTATGTTAAAATTGTTTACCTAGGTACCTAAACAGTTCTCGTCATAGTCTCTGTGCACTGACTTCTAATGTTTATGTTTATGTAATTATTTCATTACTTCATTACTACACCATTAGAATCCTTTAATAACCACTTCGTCGGTGTAATTTATATGTATACTCATACCAACCCAATTACAGCTTTCTAGCACTAAGAGTCTCTGAGCTAAGCCGCGGACAGACGGACAGACAGACAGACAGACGGACATGGCAAAACTATAAGAGTTCCTTGTTGACGACGGAACCTAAAAATTGACTCTAGATAAGATTGTTTTGGCAACATGTAGCTACGTTTTGGTGTTGCGGGAAACATGTGGCTGGCAACAAGAAAAGTTGCAGTGTTCCTAGCAACATGCAAATATGAAAGAAAAGCTGAATGATAAATTGTTGCAACTCTCTACGACTCCATAAGACAGGCTCGGCCTAGTATGGAGTCCGCAAGTTAAAATATTAAAATTATGTTTCCTTTATGACATTAATTTTAGTTTACTTGTAATCATAATAAGGAAATGTAAACAATTATTTATTTGGTCTATAAACGATTTTATTATTTTATTATATTTAGATGTTGCGAGAAATAAAATTGCGCTAGTGTTTCTCAGTCTACATGGAACTTAACATAACTGGCGACATGTGGGTGTACTATATCAACTAATTCTATGCCCCTATGTTTTCCGTTTCGATGATACTTTATCTGTAGAAGAACTAGAACCCTCAAAAAATGCTCAAAATTGCCTATTTAGACTACTGTCATCAGAGGCCTATTGTACAAATTTGACAACTATTAATGAAAAAATTAAAACATATAATCAAATATCCTTCTTATTCAATTTATAAAATATCTTTCAAATTGATCCAATATTGGAGGAGGAAATAGTCGAGAGCCGAACCTCAAATTATGACTTTTTGTATGGAGAAAATACCGACCCTATTCAATTCAATTTATTTATTCTGAACAAAAATACATTTGTGTCGAATACAGGATTAATACAATAATAATAATCAATAAAAGTTACAATTAATTACAAGTTATTAATACACGGAATAATAATAATAATCAATAAAATTTACAAATAATATGGATAAAAAGTCAAAAATAAAATAAGAATTCAACTCAATCAAAAAAAAGTCAAGAAAAATAATAATAACATGTCAAGAATGAGACTTAAACGATAAACAAGTTACACTGTGGCATTATTTTTGTCCCTAAAAAACTCTTCTATACTATAGTAGCACTTCGTCAATAGGAATGAGTTTAATTTGAATTTAAATATTCTTGGATTATTAATCATTTTTAATTCTAATGGCAATTTATTGAAAATTTGTACAGACTGTACTTTAGAGCTATGTTTGACAACATTTAATTTTGGCTGCAAATAATTAGGCAAATCTTTCCTGCGCGTTTCCACCCTAGTTACCCTTTCTTCCTTTGTCTCGTATTTCTCTAGGTTTTTTAGAAAACTACTTAGTAGGACCAAAATATAAAGACAAGTTACAGGTAAAATCTTTAATTTCACAAAATGCTCTCTACAAGATTCAGTTTGCTCTATGCGAAGAATAGTTCTGAGGGCCCTTTTTTGCATAACAAAGGCTGCATTTATATTGTATTTATAACTGTTCCCCCATAGTTTAATACTGTACCTCAGCTTGGACTCAACTAAGGCAAAATAAACATTTCGTAACTGAGCAATGGTTAGTTCGTCCCTTAAACTTCTTAAGGCATAGCATGCACTGCTCAGAGTATTTGTGATTGCTTCCAGTTCTTGTTTCCAGCACAAGAGCTCATCAATTTGTATTCCTAAAAATTTTAAATTTTGCACAATTTCCACTTTATTCCCCAATGAAGCTATTTCAATACTATCATTATTCCTCACAGTTGATTTGAATAGCATACATTTAGTTTTCTCCACATTGAGTTTTAAATTGTTAGTGGAAAACCAATGTTCAAAAGCAGACAGTGCATGATTCACTTTGTTTTCTAAGTCCCTTATAGAGATATCGTTCATAACAGCACTTGTGTCATCAGCAAAAATAACCATTTTGATGTCTGGTACTATCTTATACATATATTTAGCTAAGTCGTTAAGAAATATTATAAAAAATATTGGACCCAAGACTGAGCCCTGTGGAACTCCCTTTTGTACTCTAACAAGCTTAGATTTGTTAATTTTTTCATGTCCGCTTTCAACTGACTTAATTTCGACATACTGTGATCTATTCTGTAAATAAGAACTGAAAAGCTTTAAGACGTTATCTCTTATCCCATAGTGTTCTAGTTTGTCTAAAAGGATTTTATGTTCAACAGTATCGAAGGCAGAGCTAAGATCTAAGAATAGTCCTGCCACTTTTTCTTTATTATTCAGTTTGCTAACCACATCATCCACTAGTGAGTCTATTGCATCAATGGTTCCTATGCTTCTTTGATACCCGAACTGTTGATAGCTAATGATATTGTGTTTAATCAAATGTTTGACAAGCCTATCTTTCATTACCTTTTCAAATATTTTAGAGAATACCGGTAATAGGGAAATGGGTCTATAGTTTTTCGCATCTAATTTGGAGCCTTTTTTGAATATGGGCAAAACACGAGAAATTTTATATTGCTCAGGGAAAACACATTGCTCAATACATTTGTTTAAAAAGTCAGCTATTGGCTCAGCTAATATGTCAATGTTATCCTTGATGATACTTATGGGTATTTCGTCTTGACCGTGAGAATTTTTATTGCACATATTATTAACCATTTATTACCTCTTAAAGTCTTCACATTTCTTTCTGAATACGTTAAATAAGCCCTTGTAAGTTGCTATTCATCTTTCTTTTCATCCAATCCATCATCAGCTTGTATAGCAATCCACTGCTGGACATCGGCCTCTCCAATCGCATGCCATTCATCTCATTCAGCTGTACCCAGCCACCCTGCGAAGATCGTAGCTCCACTTAGCCTGACGGCGTCCTACTTTGCGATTGACGATTCGCATTCATCGTTTCTGCGGCTAATATGGCCGACGTAAAGCCTAGCTTGAGGCATACAACCATAAGCTTGCCGAGCTAATATTTCCGACCTTATGCCGCTTCAGTTTATTCCAAATTTGATCTTATGAGTCTAAGAAATAACAGCCGTACGGGCAAATCGAGGTGGGCGTATAGGCAGTCAGAAGTCACAAACCCGAAAGTCTTCTCAGCTGTATCCGGTTAGACTGGAAACAGACCCCAACATAGTTGAGAAAAAGCTAGGCAGAAGATGACGAGCCCTTCTTTCGAATAATGCTGTCATCAGGAACTAACAGTAAATGAGTCAAACAAGACAATCCTAAAATGTACATAATTATTAACAAAAAAAAACTGCGGTTTTCCGTAATATTAAATGGCCCAAATGGTTATGCAAATGAACATACACGATGTTCATTTGCATAACAAGTGATGATGCGGCCGGCAAAGTTACTATGAAAACTCATATCTGTCGAGTTATTAAAAAATGGAACGAACTCTTTACTTCAACACATGGTAACCAAGGAGGTAACTTATCAAAGATCTGTTTAAAGTAAAGAAGAAACAAATGAACATAATATTGGCGCATGAAAAATTATAGTTGTTCGTCATTGATTCTGGAATTTTTATTTAATTTACTCAGTTTGAATTTCCGCCCATTATTTGAAAAAAGTACTTTATAAGTCTTTTTTTTTTTTTTCAGGTTGGGATATCATCAATCTATCGTGTCTCCTGCTCTGGGCGGAGCGTGTCAGACTTTTACTGACTAAAACCCACCCGTGTTCCTTCAGTTGCCTGTTGCCAAGGGCCCCGGTATCCCTTTCGGATTTTCCCGCAATCCTGCCAGGCATCGGTCCTAGCGAACCCCGCCAATTGTGCTGACATCTCTTTGTACTAATCAAGCCTTGGCCGCAATCAGGAATTGATTTTACTATTTCATTCTTAGAATATTCTAAACGGTAAACTTGAATTGATTGTACTATTTCGTTCTTAGAATATTCTAAACGGTAAACTTGAATTGAATATCTAAAAATTGTTATTAATTTGTCGTTGACATAATGTTACTGTTTCTGACTAACATCTATTAAATATTTGCATGCCATCTGCATGGCGATATCTAATGAATTTTATATGTAGGTAGTTACTATCTTTTTTAATTACACGTTTTATGCAAATAAACGATTTTGATTTGATTTGAAATATTATTTTTGCTATCCTACGGCTAGCTGCAGAAACGACCTTTAACTTTTAAACCTGTCATTAAATACTAATCGTCCATTAACTTGTTTTAACTTGTTGCAGAAAGCAACATTAGACCCGATTTTTCTTTGATGAAATTAATGAAATGATTAGGTAGCCTTAATGATCGATTACGTAATTGTTGCGAATAACAAGTACTTACCAAGTTTGCAGGTGTCCAAGAAGTAGTAATCGAGTTCCCAGGTGATTTTCCAAGAAGAAATAAAAACATGGACTCGCCCACGAAAATGTGCGACCTTATAAGGTATCGTTTCGGACCGCTGCCTCGCTATTGGTGGAAAAATCCGCCATGACACCTAACTCTTTGGAATCAGCCAATAGCAGGGAAGATTTTTGTACACCAGCAACACCCTTCGTCCCACGATTTCCCCTCTGAACGCAGGTGTTCAGAGTCAATACAAGCCCTGAGCACGCTTTCAACGATGTCAATCTGGGCGGCCTCGCGACACCAACAACTAGAAGTAACTTGTGGTACTCGTAGAACTTCAGGCCCGCAGCCCTTATCTAAAGTTGTCTTATATCCCTTTTTTTATTGCGGGTGGGAAATCATCAAATGACTCTCCCGCTCCGGGTGGAGCGGAAGGGCGTGTCAGACTTTTGCTGACTAAAACCCACCCGTGTTCCTTCAGTTGCCTGTTGCCAAGGGCCCCGGTATCCTTGGACTTTCTTAAACTTATGTAGAAATGTTAAATCTATGTCAAAACCTAAAAAGTGCAAATGTTTCGTGTGACCATTGTTTATTCATTCATCACCCCACTTTCCCTTACAGTAATGGAGCATTAATGTTTGTCTTTGTGCACCTGCGTGTTACCTAGTTGTTAACTTGACATGAATTTTTACATTTGATGTGAAAGTTCAGAAAAATGAAAAGCTGACCTTGCCTTAACGGATAAACAGGAAGGGATTCATTTTGAGCATTTGATAAATTGATTAATTTTGTATTAAAAATGTTAAAAATCATGGTCTTCCTTTCATTTGTGACACTTTTTTATTTAGCAAAAAATAATTCATACGATGAAGCCTTTCGATCGGTATGATAAAGCTACAGGGTCATTAGTTTTCTCATGTCACGGGTTCGATTCCTGGTTCAATCATGTAATTATTTAAATATCTATGAAGGCAAATTGTTATTTAAATTCAAATAATGTCTTCTTTCATAAAAAGAGGAGGAGCTCGTGGCTAAGTAATAACAGCCGCTCGGGTCGATCCATCAGGTTAAGCTACGCTTTCCGGGGTTGGTCCGTGGATGGGTGACCATTTTCACATATCGAGACTCCTCCGTGCCTCGGAAAGCACGTTAAGCCGTTGGTCCCGGCTGTCATTTGTGGATCTTTGACAGTCGTTACGAGTCGCCAGAAGCCCGAAAGTCTGACAACCAGTCTCACCAAGGGGTATTGTATTACCCAGTTACTGGGTTGTGGAGGTCAGATAGGCAGTCGCTCCATGTAAAATACTGGTATTCAGCAGCATCCTGTTATACTGGAAGCCGACCCCAACATAGTTGGGAAAAGGCTAGGCAGATTGATAGTCTTCTTTCAATAAAATTTTGCATCTACAATATTCAAGGTACATTCCCTCCATGTGGCGTATCCGTGGGACGCCCTGTATACTCTATAGAAAAGGGAGGATCCTCCGACCAGACGGGTGTCGTGTCTGGCGAGCAACTGCTCAGCGATTGATGTTGGAATCTTGTAACAACTTATGTCCATCGCGCGGTAAGCTAAAATTGCGCGATGCCGGATTTTTATGTGACGTCAAGATTATGTGTTACGTCAGGTCTTCGATGCGTAGTTCGCATGTGGCGATGTAGATGCCGCCGCAGTCCCATTATTTCAGTTTCTTTGAAGGCATCATCATCTTACTGCCCTTGTCCCATGTTACTTGTGGTCAGCGCAACACGTTTTCTCTTTCCACTCTCCCCTGTCAACCGTCACGCTATCATTCACTCCCTTCTATTTCATATAATTCCTCACAAAGTTAATCCATCTTTTCTTTGGATTTTCTCTCTCCCGCTCCATCTATCAACATATATAATCATCACTCTTCTAGTCACATGCGTTTCCTCCCTCCTCATCACATGGACATACCAAACCAAACGATTTTCTTTCAACTTTTCTGTCACTGGCGCCACTTTCAAACTTCTTAATATATTATACTCACTAGCTGATGTCCGCGACATCGCCCACGTGAATGTCGGTTATTATATACTAAAACCTTACTCGAGAACCACTCTATCCATTGGTGAAAACAGCATGAAAATTAGTGCAGTCGCTTTTGAGTTTATCGCGTACAGGACAACAGACAGACGCGGCATAGGACTTTGTTTTATAATAATTATTATGTAGAAAGATTCCTTACTTTATCCATTTTCGTCAATACAGTATTTTTATCTGAGGGCCTAGACAAGTTGCAATCGCTTTCAAAGCGTTTCGTATTTCTGCGACTTTTAACAGGATTGATATAAGCTTTTTCGTAGCTTCAAGTACAGTTTTTACTTTTCCATCATCGTTATCGCACATTTGTATAAAAACTGTATATTCTTGTGATTAGATTGAACAGGTGGTGTCTCCTATGATTGTCAAGGACAGAATTCAAATAACTGTAATCATTGTATTGTATTGTAGCATTGTAAGATTAAACCGTTCAACTGTCGATCGGCATTCTAAAGGCCGATAACAATTAAAATTCTATTGTGTCTCGTTAGTGACAGTTGGAGGTCTAACTTAAAGAGGTACTATTCAGTGCAGAGCATAGTTGGTCATTAATATTTGTTTAGCTTTCATTCGAATTTTTCTTCCAATTCTCAAATAATACTTTCGGCCAGTTTTAATTATTAAGCATCATTATAATGTCATGCTCACTCAAATGTCTCGCTGATGGTGGCGTATGTGTTGGATCATTTAGCTCCCTTCAAAATGGTTGAGCTGAATGGTGCTGATCCATGCGTCATGTTCGTGAACGGGCGCCGTCAGTTGTGACTGGTCATTTCTTAGCTGCCATGGCTTATTTTAATTTTTGAATTGTGCTTATTTTATAATTGCGGACGCTTTTAACGTGCTTTCTATATTGTTCTCACATGTATAATTTCAACATGAATAATGTAACCATTATATTGTAACAATATTTTGATTTAAAAGAGTGTCCATGGAGTTTCTTGCCCGTTCTTCTCCATAGGTACCTACTACGCTTTGGAAGGGGCAACTAGCTTCATATTTCTGACTGACTGACTCCTTGACAATTCAAAAGTGCCTGTAAATGGTTTAATTGAAATAAATGCTTTGAGTTTGAGTTTAATGTAAGTAACATTAACATGGCTAGAAGAAGAAGCTTTATCTATCTTTCTTCTGACGGGAAACTATTATAGGATAAGTCCTCTTGGGGTCTATTTGTTTTGTAATTTTATAAGATTCTTTGGGAGAAATAAAAAAGGTTTTTATTAATTTTCCAACTAAATTAAATATATTATGTTCAAAATAATGCACTCATACAGGTCACTTATATTTGTAAGATTTATAAATATGGGGAATAATTTTTGTTTTTCCTATAAATAAATGACAATTCAAGGAAATAACTTTGAGCAAATATCATTAATAATTTAATCTTAGAAATAGACTGGAATTTTTTTATTTAAAGAATTGAAAGGATTGGATAGTATGTAGGTAAGTACGAAATTATTCATTTTGTAAATTATTATTTGCTGTAACATATATAATTATAATACAAAGACTGACATAATTAAAGCTGTTTTATAACTCTTCCAACACTTAAAAATAATAATAAATAATATCATAAATTAAATAATTATTATTAAAACATTATATCACAGAAAACTTATAAGTATATGCAATGATAAAGATGATTGGTAGGTAATTATTAAACATAACACTTCTGAATTATCAAGTATGTAGGTACATACCTACGTTATTTACCTTTTTATGAAATATTATGGCTAGATGTAACTAAATGCTTGAATAAATAAATACTATAACTATATAAGGTTTTCATACACAATACACAAAATCTTTTAAGGGGTCATTGTTCTCATCATTATGAAAAATTTACACTATGGGACCAAACATGTAATCGCGAAAAAAAAAACAGCAGTTCCCTACATTTGTGTTGGCATAGCTCGTAAAAATATAAGGACAGCTGACGAAAAGATACACCTATGCAATATTTATAAATTAATAACAATAATATATTCTAAAATTAATTTAAAAATAGTTTTAAATGCACGTGTTCTGGTTTACATTTCATTAGGAATAGAACCTTTTTATGATCGCTTTCTTGTTTCACTTTGAAACAAAATTTCCATATTGTCAATAACTTCACAAATAATTTAAAATGACTAGAAACATTATAATAATACTGGCTTAATTTCTTGAGCCTTTTTTTTTTTTTTTTTTTGGTTGGGAAATCATCATATGACTTCTCCCGCTCTGGGCGGAGTGGAAGGGCGTGTCAGACTCTTACTGACTAAAACCCACCCGTGTTCCTTCAGTTGCCTGTTGCCAGGGTCCCGGTATCCCTTTCGGACTATTCCGCAACCCTGGCAGGCATCGGTCCTAACGGACCCCGTCAGGTGTGCTGAAATCTCTTTGAGGCGCGCGTGGAACACGACGCGCCATCGACCCGGGCCTGGTCCTTATCGGACGGCGAGCAAGCCTATGGTGGCCGGGAATCCGCCTGGGATTCCCGACGCCCAGGGTGTCTCCAGCGGCGGCGGTTAGGGGCGTGAGGGCGCAGGCTTTGCCTCTCCCTCACGCGTTCCGCCTCCTCCTTCGCGAGCATTTTCTTGGGCCTGAAGTTCCAATTTGTATAGTAGAAAAAAATACATAACTCAACTATCTTTTTTCTTCGTAATCATCTGAATATTCCGAGTCGTCCTTATATTTCTCATACCTGGAAATAACAAAAAGTGACATTAATAAAATAACCCAAATAATTATAATAATTTGAATTTTCTGCAAAAAAAAACTGTTATGTCACCTATTGTTTGTGTGTGGTAGTAATGTACCTATTGCAAATAAACTTGGGGTTCAAAACAAATAGAAATTACAGCAAAAAAAAACTGCCATCTATTTTTTTTAACCACGTTAAATATAAATAATTTTATAATAACTTGTACATATATTACTTAGAATACAGTATAAAATATAAATACGTCATTTAAACGTGGTATTTGTTTTTACTTAACGATTTTGGGTCAGTGGGTCGTCTTAGGGGCGGAGTTTTAGGAGTTGGAGTATACGCTTAGGGGCACTATGAACAGCAAAGAAAAGCAAATTTTTTTTTTTTTGGTAAAATATTATTTTTGGGACAAAAATTTTCATTGCTTTTTTTTTTCGGAAATCTGCACATTTTGTTGCAGTATCGGATTAATCTGGACCATAGAAACCATTATGGTTCCCAAAAGTATGGCCCTACGACGCGCCGTTTCTGAGAAAGGAGCTTCTGAATTTTTTTACTTTTTTTAAAAAGGCTCTCTATTTCCAAAATGGTCAGATGAAAATGTTTTCTCGAAAAATTTGTAGCTCTAGACAAAAACCATGAGATGATATTAAAAAAACCAACGACATGTGGAAAAAAAAGTGTCGGTCGATCTTTCAACTTGGGTATTCTTAGGGACCAGGGGAAGTCCCAAAAATTTTATTTTTATTTTTATTTGTGTGTGGTAAATCAACAAATGACTTCTTCCGCTCTGGGCGGAGCGGAAGGGCGTGTCAGACTTTTACTGACTAAAACCCACCCGTGTTCCATAGCGCCCCTAAGGCTACACTCCAACCCATAATCAGCCTATATTATATTTTTTTTAAATATATGAAGAACTTACTGTGCTTTCGTTAAGCACCAACTGCGGTATCGAAACATGTCTTTGGGACATAACTCCGAAGTCGTGGTAATATGCCTCTTAATCCTTTTGCCATGATCTGCTTCGAAACTTTTAAAAGCTTTCAGTAAAGTTTCCGTACTTAAGATTTGCACAAGTTTATTATCTTCTTCAATTGTGAGAATTGTTTCCGAACTAATCACTGGTTTACTTTCAGTTAGTCCACTTTCAGGCACACTGTTTGTTGATTGCACTGTTTTCACATCTAGCGAAATTGGCAAAGAAAGTGATGCTCGAATAATCACTGACAGGATAAACACGAAAATAATTTTCACCGCCATTTTGTGGGAACGTGTGTTCACGACTGCTGACTCGCTACGAATGCTACAAACATGCGCTTGCGTTTATTATATAGGGGGATTTTTGTGGGCAATGTCAGCATGAGTCAGAAGACCACAAAGCTTTTAGCGTGACGTAATTATGTCACTCTAGTTAACACCATTCAATTATTGGTTTTAATTCAGGAAAACCGAAAAACTTAAAAGTTAGAAGTCAAATATTATTTTATCAATTTATGTCGGTAAGCTTTGTATTCTAGATAAACTTTGTTTAGAACAACTAAAATAATTTGCAATTATATTTTTATGTGGTGTATCGTGCACAAAACATATCATCGTGGGGAAAACCCGTACTAAATTAAAGAATGTTACAAGCAACGAATAAGTAACGAATAGGTACTTGAAAAAAGGGAAAATGGTGTAAAACAGTGACGACACGATATGAAAAACAGGGTCTTTGCCCGGTTTTCAGAAACCGGGTGAAAGTAGATTCTCTCCCATCGTGTATAAATAGATTTTGACAAGTTCTTGACAAACTGATTTGAGAATTTGAAGTTGATACCTTGTCAAAATCTACTTTAACATAACTTTACCTGAAAGTTGGGAAATTCCAATTTTCTTTGCAAAAAACGCAAGACATATACGCAGGCTTCATTGAAGGTAATCCATAAAAAATACTAAAGTTTAACAAGTTTTCAACTTCGAATTCTCAATTCATTCAGAAACCGGGTATTTGTCACTAATTGCTGTGCTCATTTGTTTATCCCCTTTGCGTTGCTTTTTTTCATAACCAATATTATAGGAACACGATGACACACCAGGAATCTGTAAAATTAGTCATAGCCACGGTGCTGACCCCAAGTTTACACCCAGGTATAAAACAAGTATTATGCATGTTGTGTCCACTGTTTTCGTTCATCGTTTACACATAAAACAAGTTCTAAAGAGGTAGGTATCCCTCTTTACATAGGTACACGAAAGGAAATAATTCATTTTGGGCTAAACAAAAAAAATATATATTCCGTTAGAACATGTTATTCTCTTCACTTTTCACTATGAGACCAAATCTATAGGGCAATTCCCTGCACTGTTATACAATTTTGAAAATACTGTTTTCAGTATGTTTTAGTTAAAATAATTAATAGTAATCTAATTAAAGTAATAGCTTTTTTTTTTGCGTGTTTTTTTTAAATTGTTTTTTACATACTTAACACAACTAACTATTTACATAAAACACTAAAACTTAGAGAACTAACTAACTATAACTAAAGTAAGGCGTCGAAAAATTCCTCCGCATCGCTGTCGGCTGGTAATGTACCCAAGAGACTGGCGACGCTGCCACGTTGAATGGCAATGCTTAGCCTCTGACCAAGGTAAGAGCCAGCCCTTGGTCACGGAAAATGTCAAGCAGCCGTTTGGAGATTTCACTAAACAGACTATAAGCACTCGGACCCCACGGCCCTAGGGTTTCAACCCCAAACGGCTTGAAAATATAATTGCCTATAAGGCATTATACTTTCGCCGCTTGAGGTTTTCCGCAGCCAAGTAATAGCTTGTACTAATAAAAAATGAAGAGAAAAGCGTACTGTTTCGGAATATAGCTTTTTTTTTGTATTTACAATATTTTTTTTTATTTTTTTTATATTAGCCTAAACTATCCCACTGCTGAGCAAAGGCCTCCCCCAAATCTTTCCAAACATCATTTTTCAGGGCCACCTTGATCCAACCCTTGCGGTGCGCGTCTAGATCGTCTCGCCATCTCTTCCTGGGCCGGCCTCGGCGGCGCCGTCCATCTTCAGGCACCCACCGCGTGCAGACTGTTGCCCAGCGGTCGCTATGCATGCATTTACACATATAGCCCAAAAATATATGGACGGTGAATGGTCGCCTTCGTCAAAAAGGTGAACAAAATAGAAGAAAAAGAAGTATTAATTTTTTATAGACGAAATGTTTTTTAAAGTATTTTACAATATATAAAAACTTGTTTGGTGTTTTAACCCCCAAAAAGCGCGGCGTATAATAGCGGGGTGTATATTATGGGTCGTACAGTCTTACCACAAATATTTAGTCACACAGTAACACCTGTTCAACGCGTGTCAAGCTAACGTCAAATTCGATGCAGTTGCTTAGCCTTAACAACTGATAAACATTGTTTTGTGGTACGATTAATATGACAGCCGTAATAATCCCAATGGGTTGGACCAACGCGGTTATTTGCTGGGTTATCGAGCTTGCGTTCATGGGCAGCAATATTTATGTTATATAATATGCAGTATATTATTGTATTTATATATATTACATTTTATTTATCTTTTTTATGGTTAGCAATATTTTGGGTACCTGAACCTAGCTATTCGAGAAGTGTTCTCTAGGTGGTTATCTATGCCCGGTTTCTGTAGTTTTTAACCAAAGTGGATCTATTCGATACTCAGAATTGGCTCGATATCTTTTAGATGATTTTATTAAAACATTATTTCCTGTTGTACCACATTTTTATTAGTAAGTAAGGTAATTCTTGTCAAATTGTATAGTTGTGTTCATCCAAAGCAGCAACAATATATATAATAAGCGTTTTCTTTATTTGCATCATACAATGTTTCTTGAAATCAATCGTAAGCAACTGGAAAAGCTTTATGATCGTCTGTACCACCCCCTTCACCACACCTTTCAGACACACATTGTATTGTGCAATGTGCATGACATAAATACATTCACGCCTTTTTCTCATAGGGTTAAGCAGAAACTACAGAATGCCACTTGCCAAGACGCTTAGGTAGGTAGATAACGAACGAAAGGAAACGACCAATTGGAACCGTGCACCTAGCTTTTGACGTTTCATAAGTGCCCATGTAGGTTTATGTGAAATAAAATATTTTGATTTTGAGATAGTTCCTACTAAAAAAATGTTTGGCAAGCAAGAGTTTATTAATTACCTACCCTTTTTTTTCTTGAGTTTGGGAAATCATCAAATTTTAATGACTTCTCCCGGTCTGGGCGGAGTGGAAGGGCGTGTCAGACTTTTACTGACTAAAACCTACCCGTGTTCCTTCAGTTGCCTATTGCCAAGGTCCCGGTATCTCTTTCGGACTTTCCCGCAACCCTGGCAGGCATCGGTCCTAGCGGTCCCCACCAATAACGTTGAAATCTCTTTGAGGCGCGCGTGGAACACAACGCGCCGTAGACCAGGACCTGGTCCTTATCGGACGGCGACCTACCCATTCTTGCCGTCCGCAAGCCCGCGTCTACGGTAGCCGGGGAATCCGCCTGGGATTCCCGACGCCCAGGGCGTCTCCTGCGGGCGGCGGCGGTAAGGGGCGTGATGATGCAAACTTTGCCTCTCCCTCACGCGTTCCGCCTCCTCCTTCGCGAGCATAACTGCTTCGCAGAAGGAGGTGACGGCTTCCCATGCTCTCTCGCTCCGTACCATGGCCTGGACCAGGGCCGGGCGTGAGAGGTCATCGTCTCCACGTTATTAGTTACCCTGTATTTTACTTACAAATTTTTGGCCCTGTGGATTAGCTTCTTTTTCTCACTATTTAAGATCTTTTGTCAAAATATCTTAGTCAGCAACGTGGTACCTACGTGCGGGGCTGACTGCCCAGAGAGCAAAAAACCAGTGTGATAAAAAATACTTTAACACATTCCTCGGTCTAGTGACTACCAGTAACTCAAAATGACGCTAGCGTGAGTGATGAGTTTGTGTAGAGCCCATCGTCCATGGCACTAATCAAAGTTACCAGTCTCAAACTATACTCCATTTGAAATAAGATTAGACATCTAAATAAGCCTTTTTGACAGTCCGTTCAACCGATTTTGACTTCTATTGCGTTGGTGGCATGACAAATGGCAGCTGCAGTAGACAGTTGGTATTGTGTAACGTTTTTTGCTTTTAATACCATCCTTATGCCTACGGTATAGAAGTCAAAATCAGTTGAACGGACTGTAAAAAGGTTTGTTTAAGTTTATAATCTTATTTCAAATGGACTATAGATAGGAATCATTAGGAAGTGGCGTCGTATACGGGCCACCATCCGTACCAATATTATAAATGCGAAAGTAACTCTGTCTGTCTGTCGCGCTTTCACGCCAAATCTACTGAACTGATTTAAATGAAATTTGGTACACAGATAGTCTAGAGCCTGAGAAAGGACAAAGGCTACTTTTTATCGACATACCATGCGGGCGAAGCCGCGGGCGGAATGTAGTTGAAATATATGTTATATAGTCCTCCAGACCGTTTTTCGCCAATCCAAACGGAGACTAGCCTTCGGTGCGGGAGATATTATAGTGCACAATTGTGTGCGCAGGCACAGGTGCACTCTCTCTCCATTGAAATACTATACTCCATTTTAAATAAGATTAGAAATTTACATAAGCCTTTTTTACAGTCCGTTCAATCGAATTTTGACTTCTGTTGCGTTGGTGGCACGACAAATGGCAGCTGCAGTGGACAGTTGGTATTGTGTTTTTTTGCTTTTAATGCCATCCTTATGCCTACGATATAGAAGTAAAAATCGGTTCAACGGACTTTAAAAAGGTTTGTTTAAATATTTCAAATGGAGTATAGTACTGTGAAATTCTGGCTATACTCATTTGTTGATTTGAGTTCGTCACACGTTACTGTTGAGTAGCGTTGTGGATGGGCCTTAGTGTGCTGGGTTCAATTCCCAGGTTATTTGGTAAAATGTTAGATAGGTACTTATTAGGATTTCAATCAAGAAGTTCTCAGAACTCTGCGCTGAATAAATGTATTTTCCTTTTATCTTCAGCAGCCCGGAGTCAGATTTTCAGATTTGAGTCTGGTTAGTGGCAATCGACTCAACATTACGTAATTTGTAAAAATTAATTCCCCTTTCGGGAAATACAGGTGAGATGTTATGTTATTTTATATTGTAAGTTGTAATAAAGAAAAAAAAAGGTTTTAATTTATAATTTATTTATTTATTAATTTTTCATATAAATACCTAATGCTTCAAAAATGGGAATGATTAAACAGAACTAGTTATCTACTTATAGGTTTTTTAATTATGAAATTGCACAGACAAACTAAAACAATGAAAGAGGAAACTGATTGTTTTCGATTAAAAAATTATGTGTTACATAGCAAAGTTTAATTAATTATATTTAAAACTGCACAATTGCACTAAAAAACGTAGAATTTAAAATATGTACCTACATAGATGATGTAATGATTGAAGCTGAATACATCAAAGTGGGTATTAAAATAGTTTATCACAGAAAATTTCCTAAATAAATATTAAAACAATTAAATAATGGTGATGACACCTACATATTAATCGTTTACCAACAATTTATGAACGTAGTTATGTAAAATGAGCGACAATTTTGTTTTTCTTTATAAAACTAATCAATTAGTAACTTAGGTATTCACTCATTCTAAATGACTTGATTTATTTCGATAAACGATAGTTTCAATAAATACTTAAGCTAAATTAATTAAAACAATGTTTCACAGAAACATACTGGCATAATAATTTATGTTGTTACTTGTTTAAATAAGTTTATATAATAAATAAATTATGATACTGACATAATTAAAGCTGTTTTATAACACTATCACTTAAAAATAGTAATAAAAATTAAATATTATTACTTAATACATTTTAACACAGAAAACTTATCATACCTAATTAAATGCAATAATAAATATTATTGATATTTTCTTATTTATCATATCACTTAGGAATGATACAGGTAGTAACTAGATACTTAAAACTAGATAAAATATTGTGACATATTTATAAATTAATAACAACATTGTGAGCTAAAACTAATTTAAAAAATTGTTTTAAATGCACTTGTTATGATTTACATTAGGAACAGAACCTTTTTAAGATCGCTTTCTTGTTTCAGTTTGAAACAAAATTTCTTTTGTCAATAAAGTTCCAATTTGTATAGTAGAAAAAAATAGAGTGTTCATTTATCTCTCCGCTTCGTAATCGTCTGAACTTTCCAAGCCATTTTCCTCATACCTAAAAATAACACAAAGTTAAATTAATAAAATAACTCTAATAATTATAATAATTTGGATTTTCATGAATTTATTAACTTATTAAATTCTAGTAAAAATACTATGACTTATTATTTTGTTGTTTGTGGCAGTACATAATTATTTAATAATAAAAAATAAAATAGAAAAAACCCATAACAATAATTATAGTTTAAAAACAAGCATCAAAAGAACGTAAGTCGTTATACCATAAAACGTGGTTTTACGTTTTTAATTAACGATATTGTTTATATTACAAAAAAAAAGGAAGTATTAAATATTATATTACAAAAAAAAAAGGGCGGACTTATGTCTTAGGAATGCCTTAGGAAATACTCGACTAGTCAACCAAGTGTGTAAATAAGCTGCGGTACATTTTGGTGTAAAATAAAACATATTCTATAAAAAAAACATAAGATACTTACTCTTCTTTCGTCAAACACCGTGTACCGTATTGGTACATGTCTCCGGGACATAGTACCAAAGACTTGGCAATCTCTCTCTTAATCCTTTTGCCATGATCTGCTTCGAAACTTTCAAAAGCTTTCAGTAAAGTTTCCGTACTTAACATTTGCACAAGTTTATTATCTTCTTCAATTGTGAGAATTGTTTCCGAACTAAGCACTGGTGTCCTTTCAGTTAGTCCACTTTCAGGCACACTGTCTGTTGATTTCACTGTTTTCACATCTAGCGAAATTGGCAAAGAAAGTGATGCTCGAATAATCACTGACAGGATAAACACGAAAATAATTTTCACCGCCATTTTGTGGGAACGTGTGGTCACGACTGTTGACTAGCTACGAATGCAACTAACATGCGCTTGCTATTATTATATAGGTATCAGTATGCGTCAGAAGACCACAAAGCTTTTAGCGTGACGTGAATATGTCACCTTTGAATTCAGGAAACCTGAAAAACTCAAATGTATTTAAAAATCAAATAATATTATATCAATTTATGTTGATCAGTAAGCTTTCTATCATAGCTTAACTTTGCAATTATATTTTAAGTAGTGTACCGTCAACAAAACATGTCATCGTGGGGAAAACCCGGACTCAATCAAAGAATGTTACAAGTAAAGAATAGGTTATTGGAAGATAGGGAAAATAATGTGAATCAGTGACGACATGATGGGATAGGATCTTTCAACCGGTTTCTGATTTCAAGAGTACTAATAAAATACGTATGTTTATGATACGTATACGTATGTTTAGTACTATGGTAATGACCCCGAAATTTAAAAATTTATCATTCAAATAAGTAGGTACCTAAGAAATTTTGAATTTCCCAGGTTACATTGAAGAAATCACTTTAAGGTGAAATGGTTCCAAAGCAGATGTTTTGACGCGATTCGACTTCACGCAAAATCAATGTTTCTCTAAAAAAAAACAACGCATTTGCGTTTTATTTTTATCATCACACATACTGAAGAGTGTCTTTAGTGAAGTATGAGGCCCGAAACACAATTGACAAAACTTTCCTCGATACAAAAAAACCGCAAAGTTTCCTTAAAATCTGCTTTTTTAAAGAGAAAAACCTATTCCATTCGATTTTTATCAAAGCAATTGTAATAAAATTTTGTCTACGTATTCACTATTAAATACTTTAAGGGATTATGGACTAATTTTTTCTATATAAACACAAATAAAATTTTAAAATTAAATATTTGTAAACATAGTGCACTAGAATTGCGCGCGGGCGGGGTCATACCACCCCCCTTGGCTCTCGTCAGTCCCATTTCGCCTTAAGTAGAGTTTGACAAGTTCAAAACTTCAGATTCTCAATCCAGTAACTGGGTTAAGACTCTTACATACTGGCGTGATTGTTCGCCGTGAATTTTTTTCAGAAATTGTTTGTTAAAGTCGCGTCGCGCTGTCGCGTCGCGCCTTTATGTGGGAGCCTTTATTGTCACTAATTGTTGTGCCCGCTCACTTGTTTATCCCCTTTGCGTTGCTGTTTTTGAACCAGTAGTGTAGGAACAGGATGACACACCAAGAATCTGACAAATTAGTCATACATCATGGTTTAAAACATGTATTATTCATGTTGTGTACACCGTTTCTATTAATCGTATACTCCTAAAACAAGTTGTAAATTCTAGTTGTAGGTACACAAAACTTGTCAAGATGGTGAACAAAATAGTAAAAAAAAGAACATGTTGCCTGGTACTACGTCTATGTAATGTATGATCATGTTTTATACACGAAATGTTTTTACAAGACTTGTTGATAACTAATGTCGCCTTTGTCGACAAAGGTACCGCTACCTGTCGTGCCCGCGATTTCGCGTCTGTTTGCACGAGCCTTAAGTCGTTGCTCTAGTATCTCAACTGGATTGCTGAAGCAGTGATTGTTAAGTTCAATATGTTTTGTGTAACTGTTGTTGTAATAGTATCACTAACATCTCTGCCAGGGATTGCGGGAAAGTCAGAAAGGGATACCGGGACCCTTGGCAACAGGCAACTGAAGGAACACGGGTGGCTTTTAGTCAGTAAAAGTCTGACACGCCCTATCGCTCCGCCCAGAGCGGGAGAAGTCAATTGATGATATCCAAGCCTCAAAAAAAAAAAAGTAAGTATATCTAACATAAGTTTATTTTATTGTTACTAAAACTATGAGTCTCATTGTTACTCCTAATAAAGAATTTATTATCATTTATGTCCAGAAAGCGGTACTTCTGGACACGGCGGCTATTGTTAGAAGGGTTGTTCCTCTCTCTGGAGCCCTGACCGCCGGTAGCTTGGACCCTGTTCTCGATACCGGTGGGCTACTATTTTTTATATTTTTAAATGTTTTTATATTTTTATATTCTAATATAAAAAAAATAATTTATATGTGACTTTATGAAATAAAAGGAAAAATTTATTATTATTATTATAACAACTTGTTGGGTGTTTTATCGCCCCAGATATAAATCTATGATGGGTGTAAGCGACGGGTTAGATAATAATATGGGTCTTAGATAAATGGATAACATACTTTTTATTTTCTTACCGTCTTACCACAAATATGCAGTGCTGTGCCAATATTAACCAATAGAATCTAAACTCTAGAGCGGAGCGGAGATTTTATGCAAATTTATTGGTTAATATTGACACAGCTCCGCTCCGCTCCTCACCTCTCTACTCCAGTGGATAGTCAACTTAACCAAGCGGTATCGTATTACCCAGTTACTGGGTGGAGGTCAGGTAGGCAGTCGCTCCATGTAAAATACTGGTATTCAGCGGCATCCGGTTAGACTGGAAGCCGATCCTAACATAATTGGGAAAAGGTGAGGCAGGTTGATTGCAGATTGAAGTCGCGTCGTATACGGACCACCATAAAAAAAAACTGTGACAGTTTGGCTATGATCATTTGGTGTGTGTTTGTGCCATAGTGTGCTGGGTTCATTCCCCAGGTTGGTGGCAAATCGGGAATCCCAGGCGGATTCACGGCTACCGTAGGCGCGGGCTTGCGGACGGCGAGCAATGGGTAGCTCGCCGTCCGATAAGGATCAGGCCCGGGTCGATGGCACGTCGTGTTCCATGCGCGCCTCAAAAAGATGTCAGCACAATTGGCGGGGTTCGCTAGGACCGATGCCTGCCAGGGTTGCGGGAAAGTCCGAAACGGATACCGAGACCCTTGGCTACAGGCAACTGAAGGAACACGGGTGGGTTTTAGTCAGCAAAAGTCTGACATTTGATGATTTACCACCCTCAAACTTTAGATAAGGGCTGCGGGCCTGAATTTCTACGAGTACCACAAGTTACTTCTAGTTGTTGGTGTCGCGAGGCCGCCCAGATTGGCATCATTGAAAGCGGGCTCAGGGCTTATATAGCCTCTGAACACCTGCGTTCAGAGGAGAAATCGTGAGACGAAGGGTGTTGCTGGTCCTCCATATTTATTAAGATTTCAATCAAGAATTTCTCAATAGTGTGTGCTGAATGAAAGTATTTTCTTTCTTTGATAGTTACTTCCAAAAGATATACTACCTACGTGTAAACTACGTATGTTATTTCGGGTTAAAATAAATAAAAAGTTTTTAATTTATATTAACATTTTTATTATTTTTTCAAATAAATAATGCTTCTAAAAAGAATAAGGTTAAACAGAACTAGATAAGTATAACTTTTCATAAAAAAATTAATGAATTTCATATATTTTTTGTACGAAGCGCAGCGCAGACAAAAAAGCAAAATGATTGATTTCGACAAAAAATTAACTGTTGTAACAATAACAAAGATAATAAACTAATTATTGTTAAAACAGCACATTTACAAAAAAAAGTAAAAAAAAAATACATAATGTACTTGTTGATTATGAAGATCATGAGGTAAGATAAGATCATTTATTTGTGATCATGATAAATGATGTGATGATTGAAGACGCTAAATTAACCCTCACACATCAAAGTATTAAAATAGTTTATCACAGACAACTCCTAAATCAATATTATTACAATTATATAGTGATGATGAAACCTACTTATAATTTACCAACTATCTATCTATGTGGTTATGAAAAATGACCGAAAATGAGTTTTTTAAAGAACTAATGAATTAGGAATCTACTAATTCTAAATGACTAGATACACTTCGATATACGATAGTTTCAATAAATACTAAAACTAAATAAATACATTAAAACAATGTTTTACAAAAACATACAGGTATAATACTTATTATAAGAAGTATTAAAAACAAATATATATAATAAATAAGTTACGAATCTGACACTAATAAATAGAGCTGTAACACTTAAATATGTATATATTAATAAAAAATAAATATCAATAATACATCATATCACAGAAAACTTATCTTAAATGAATGCAATGTTAAAAAAATGATTTGTACTTATTAATCATAACAATTTTGAATTATTACATATTTAAAGATAATTCATTATGACTAGATACTTTTAAATAAATGCTTGTATAAATAAATTATGAAATATTTATAAATTATTAACAACTACGTGTGCTAAACTTATAGTCATTATGAACGGAATGTTTTTATGATTACTTTCTTGATTCACTTTAGTGTAGACTTTGAAACTTAATTTGCTTGTCAATAACTTCACAATTGATTTAAAATATTAACTAGTAACATTTTAATAATGCTGGTCTTATTTATTAAGCCTGAACCATTAATTGGCCACACCATTACGTCAGAGTACCAATTTGTATAATAAAAAAAAAAAGATAATTAATTTATCTTTCCGCTTCGTAATCATCTGAACCTTCCGAGCCGTCGTTATAATCCTCATACCTGGAAATAACACAAAGTAACATTAATAAAATAACTCAAATAATTATAATTTGAATTTTCACTAAATACTTATTATGTGTATGTAGGAGTACAAATTGATACAAAATACCTACCTACTATTGCAAATAAACTTTGGATGTAATAAAAAAAAATAGTAATGTAATGTAACCTAATAGTATGTTTTTATACAAAAACAAAATGAAACCATGTTTTAATCAAATAAAACAAAACATTTACCTACATAATATTTAGAATACAGTTTTAAACATATTTGAGTACGTATAAACGTGATTTTATGTTTTTTGTTAACGATATTGTTTATTCATTAAACTTTAATTATGCAATATAATAAATTAAAAAGGCGGACTTATTGCCTTAGGAATTCTCTATTAGTTAACCAAGTGTATTAATAATCTCTCTTAAAATTGTATGTGTAAATAAAATATATTATTCTATTTTAAAAAAAGTACTTACTGTTCTTTTGTTAAGCATTGACCGCCATATTCAATCCTGTCTTTGGGACATAACGCCTTAGTTTTGATAGTATGTCTCTTAATCCTTTTTCCATGATCCGCTTCAAAAGGTTTCAGTAAAGTTACTGCACTTATGCTTTGCACAAGTTTATTATCTTCTTCAATTGTGAGAATTGTTTCCGAACTAATTACTGGCTTACTTTCAGTTAGTCTACTTTTAGGCCCACTCTGTCTGTTCAGTTCAGTGTCTGTTGATTGCACTGTTTTCACATCTAGCGAAATTGGCAACGAAAGTGATGCTCGAAGGAGCAGAGATAGAATTAACACGAAAACAATTTTGGCCGCCATTTTAAGGGGACGTGTGCTCAGTACTGCTAACTAGCTACGAATGCTACTAACATGCGCCTGCGATTATTATATAGGAAGATTTCTGTAGGCAACTTCGGTATGCTTCGGAGGTCCACAAAGCTTCTTGCGTCACGTGAATACGTCACTCTAGTTAATACCATGGCATCTTTTTTTTTTTGGTCGATTGGAAACCATCAAATGACTTCTCCCGCTCTGAGCGGAGCGGGAGGGCGTGTCAGACTTTTAGTGACTAAAACCCACCCGTGTTCCTTCAGTTGCTAAGATCCCGGTATCCCTTTCGGACTTTCCTGCAACCCTGGAATACCATGGTTATCTATGCCCGATTTCTGGGGTTTTTAACCATCATTATCATCATCCACTGCCCCACACACCATATTTGTTCACTGCTGGGCATGGGCCTCTCCTTCCTTGTGCCAACCCCTACGCTGCTATATCAGCCTCATCTAGGTTTTCCCCGCGATCGTAAGAATATCGTTTGGCCATCTCACCGCCGCACGACACCCGTCTTCCAGTCCTTGGACGCCCCTTTAAACCATTACTGTCAGTACTACGCCTTGCCAGGTACTTTGGTTTTTATCCAAAGTTAATCTATACGATAATAATTATTTGTTCGATAAAACTTGTTGTTTTTTTTTACTATTCTTTCGTTGACTTTCTCCTGTTATACTTCTCCCGGTATTAGGTAATTCTTGCCAAATTGCATATTAATTGTGTTCATCCAAGGCAGCAAAATAAATATTTTTTTTATTTACATCATACAATATTTCTGGGAATCAATCGTATGAAACTGGGAAAAGTATTATGAAATTGCGCAATCGTGTAATGCGCAATTTTATTTTTATGATGAAAATCATCGCATTATAACAATACTCGACCTAAATATATGGCACGGATGATTATTTATCCGCTATCACGGTGTTGGTACCCTGACCACTCCCTTAAGTTAGGACGTATGGTCATTGAAATAATAATATTGTGACATTCTGGAATAGTGTTGTAGACGATGGGCCATAACTTTCGGTTTCTTAAAAGATTGGTGGCCGCCACATAGCGTCCGCAATTTACCAGCGAATTTCGTCACTGAAAGGTTATTTATGATGGTAATTTAAGTAGGTGCGTTTTCCTAGAGGGCGTTTTTTGACAGCGTGAAGTCAAACCCCGCTGCGATCCCATGACAGCTGTCACTGTGGCTGGTCTGTGCTGAATAAATATATTTTCTTTCTTTAACAGCCTGGAGTCTCAATTTTGCGTCCGGGTAGATCCAAATTATGTGTAATTAAAGTACTCTTTCAGGAAATACAGGTGTTGTAATGTAATGTTATTTTTGGTAAAATAAAGAAAAAGGTTTTAATTGATATTAACATTTTTATTAACATAATCAAATAACTTTAGTGTTCTAAAATGGAAAAGTTAAGCAGAACAAAGTACATAAGTATAATTTTGCATTAAAAAAAAAATGAATTGCGTATTTTTTTTGGACGAAACAAAGCGCAGACAAAAAAGGAAAATTATTGGTTTCGATTAAAAATTAACTGTTACATTGTATTTTATGTGATGATTGAAACTACTAATTAAAACGAATACTTCAAAGTATTTAAATAATTTATCACAGAAAATCTCCTAAATAAATATTAATTAATACAATTAAATAATGGTGATGACACCTACAATATGTGTGATATGAAAAATGATTTTAATTTTAATTACTAAATTAGGTTTCTACTTATTTTAAATGACTAGATACATTTCAATAAACGATACATACAAAAAAAAACAATAAATACGCTGAGTTAATTGAAACAAATAACTATTACAGTATAAAAGAAAATGTTTATTATCATGAATAAAAACTTTTAATGGATTTAGGATCTCATAAATTCGACAGTTGACGGTAGATAATTAATGACACATACAGAAACATAACCATTTACGCTTCCTTACAAAGTGGTTCCGGCAGTTATCAATTAATTAATATCAGTTACCTAAAATAACCATCAGAATATTAAATGAGCCAAAGTTGTTTTTTTAGTCACAACACTACTTCACTTTGTGTATACAGCTTTATAAAGACTAGAGTTGGGATGTGATACAACTTAATAAATATCTTATACTAGAATTGACGAAGGTATTATTTTCAACAAAAAAACTGCTGCAAAGCTACATTCTTAACAAAGTTTTGTCAGTTCAGAAGCCCAAACGTCTCGCCACCAAGACGTATTGTGTTACCCAGTTACTGGGTTGTGGCGGTCAGATAGGCAGTCGTTTCATGGAAAATACTGGTATTCAGCTGCAGGCGGTTAGACTGGAAGCCGACCCAAATATTGTTGGGAAAAGGCTAGGCTGGTAACGATGACTTTCGATTTCTTCTCGAAGAATAATGAAGAATGGTTCTTGCTGTCATTTTTGGGTTCACCTGTCCTTAAGGAATTGTCTTGAGGATAGTTTTACAGAAAAGAACTTGAAGTTCTTCCTCGATTTATTCTTCATCTTCCATTTTAACATATCGTTCATACCTGAGAATCAACAAAGTCTAATGTTAATTACAGTTTATTAATACACAGTTTTACTACCGATCAATCATGTTTTTTTTCTATGTTTATGTTCTTGTGCCACGTTATTAACTAAAACAGGTTTGACTTGATTAGATTTTCCTTACTGAGCACATTAATTACACTGTTTTGTTGACTACAAATTACAAATATTGTACTTGAACAAGTAAAATGTTTGTAATAACCACCATAAAGAGTGTGCGTTACCCTAGCAAAATAATGCCATTTAAATCTTATAGATAACTAGCTGCGCCCCACGGTTTCACCCGCGTAAGTCTCGATCCCGTGGGAATATCGGGATAAAAAGTATCCTAGGTCCTATTCCAGGTCATGGTCTACCCATGTGCCAAATTTCATCTAAATCCGTTCAGCCGTTTTAGCGCGAAAGCGTAACAAACAAATAAACAAACAAACTCGCTTTCGCATTTAAAATATTAGTTAGGATTAGTTGCCCAGGTTCTCTAATTATTGCGCACATTTTTAGTTGCACTTACACTGGTATTTAGATTTAAATGACTATTTTCGACATTATTTTGCTGGGGTAATGCACACCCATAAAGAAACATTCGAATTTCAATTAAAAAAAACGTTTTTTTTTATATGGAATGTGTTAAAAAAACAAGTAAATACTTACGCTTCAAATGTCCTGCATTTCTTCATGAACCAAATCATACTGCCGGGACACCCTTTCATGGTAACAATATCTCTCTTGACTCTTCTCGAGCCTTCGATAGAGTATTTCAAACTTTGCATCGGTACAATTTCGAGGCTTTGCACTTTTTCCGAATCACGCGCACTTTCAACTTTAGGAATTAAAACTGTATTAAGTTTGAGGGTCCTTTTTAATACACTGTCAGCACTGCGTGAAGATTGCATTGATCTCGAATCCTGCGCAAGGGGCTTCGAAGAAACTGCGAGTGCGCATAGAAGGAGGCACAGGGAAAACGTGAATAAAACTGGAGTTGCCATCGTGTAGAGGTCTGCTCGTGTTCACAGTTTGTGATTAAGTGTGTGTCTACAGTTAATGTTGGGTTTTTATAGGATTGTGGCGAGCGCACGCGCACATGTCAAAGATGTGATACTGTTGTAACCCGATCATTCTTGACGTCATAAACTTGTGTCATACAAGAAAAGTTAAGGGAAAAATATGTTAATTAAACAATATGGATATATAAACAGAATGGATATTAAATCCATCCTGTTTCACACCTTTCTTATTTATATAGGTAGTCGAAACTTGAGAACAATTTTCAGACACTTTCCAAATTTCTTTTTCTAATTAGTTCTTTATTTTATTTTTATTAAATATACAGGGTGTTAGGGTACAGGAGACACCGTTATCCTTGAAACTAGTGGTTTGGTGTCATCTATAATATATCTACTTTTTCATGGGAACAACTTTCAAATCGCGAAAAAAAATCTGCTGATCCATACATTTGTGTTCACTTAAATCGACAAAATGTATGGAACAGCTGATTTTTTTGGCGATTTCAAAGTTATGGACCAAGAGATTATTAGGGCATTATAAAAAATGCCCGGGCAGTTTGAAAAATGCCCAATATGAGAGACAGCTATTGAAATAATCAAATCGACCGGGTATTTTTTATTATGCTAGTCACCTTCGGGGCAGCACAATTAAAAACAGGTTTTATTACTATTATTTTGATTTCGAACGTATAATCAATATTTAAAATCAAATAAAATATTTCCATTCATAGACACTCTGCTGACCTATGATGACTTTACCATAATTAAATACCTGTGTACTATTATATTGCCCAAAGACCACACGGCAATATTTATTATGACGAGGCAATGTGATAAATATGGAAGTTCAAATTATAATTAATTATTTTGCCCTAAGTAGCTTGTCATTATTCATAATGCGCGGGCATTATGAAAAATGCCCGTATTTATTACTTGGTCCATAACATATACAAATATTATTATCATACAATATAATGACGATAAAATATAGAAATCAGCTGATGATAGAGACGATGGAAAAACTGTCCGTAAAAATAAGACTTTCTTGAAAGAATTTCATCATCACGATGTCTTCACCGTTTTGAGAGCATCATGATGAAATAATTGAAACAAAAAAAAAAAAAAAAGTAAAGCACCTGTCTGGGTTCGAACCTACGACGAGTCGGCGTGCCCAAAATCTTCTACCACTGATCGTAACAGACCGCGCCACACCCAAAATAGAAAAATGTAGGTATAATCATTTTTTTATGTAATCGTGTCAACGAATTCTTGGGTAAAGCCCCGCTAAAAATACTACGACCATTCAACGCAAAAAAACGATTAAAATGTTATGAAATTTTGATTAAAATATTATGCTAATTTTGTGTGGAATATACGTAAGTACCAGAAATAGTCATTGGATCAATTTTATTTTTTTATTGCGAAATGGTCCTGCTCTTGCCCGGTGGAAAGCGAAAGATGAAGTCTACCTACGAAGGAAAGAGCGTGCGAGATCCTGAGGGCCTAGACAAGTGACAATCGCTTCAAAAGCGTTTCGTATTTCTACAACGACTTTCAACAGGATTGACATAAGCTTTTCGATAGCTTACGTCAGTCCTATAAATGTTTGCCTTTTCCATCATCTTTTTCGCCGATATAATGTCACTTTGTCTAGGGCATCTGTTAACTCTTGCTTTGAAAACTGCAGGGTTACGTGGAAGGAAAGGGATGCAGACGTAGGGAGAGAGTCAGAAATCATGATGTAACAATGTTATATTTTTATAATTCTGTTGTATCGTCATTTCTTGACATGACATTTTAACAAAGAAAGCTTTTATAATAACAGACATTTTTTAGGGAAATACCCAAAAACCAGTTTATAAATTGTGTGATAAAATACTAGCTGTTCAAAATGATTCCATAAGAAAGTGAAAGTTATTTATAGCAGATTTTTTTTGTTAATAATTTCGCTGTTTTTCTGTTTTTTCTGCCATTCCTTGTTACCTAGGTTCAGTGTAAAATGTATGTACATAGTTACAATCTCTTCCATTCTCGTATCTCAGTTGTACGAAGGCGTAACGCAGGGGCTGGTTTGAGGTGGCGCGGGAAATAGTTCCTGGAAGGACTTTGGAGGAGGCCTAACACTGGAACAATATAGGCAACAAAAAAAAACACACCCAATACGAGGATAATACAATTAAATTTACCGCATAAGTATGCTACTTATTGAATGAACAATACCATAGAAGGATAAAGGATATTTGTGTTCGCATTGTGACGTTTTGGTTCATATTATATTTATTCACTTTTATTGGTAGATCTAAAGAGCTTTTATACTGAGTCAATAGTTTTCCAAGGTGTTTTAAATATCAAAAAACGAAAGCTACAATTATTCTTTAAACAGAAGAACGCCGGTGCCATGAATAACTTAAAAGTTACTTTAAATAAAAATAAATCGACCATCAAATAATTATACTCAGCCGCTCACAGCTTGCTGCACCAGAACACCTGGGTTTCCACCTCCTGCATCCAGTAAGTCCCAGCCACCTTTTTAAAGTCCATCTAGCTGGGGGACTCCCCACGCTACTCTTGCCAATACGCGGTTTCCACTCCAGAGGGCCTAGACAAGTGACAATTGCTACGAAAGCGTTTCGTTTTTCTACAACGTCTTTCAACAGAATTGACATAAGCTTTTCGATTTGATGTCAGTCCTATACATTTTTGCCTTTTCCATCATCGTTATCGCTGATAGAATGTCAGTTTGTCTAGGGCATTTGGACTTGTTTGCTCCATCGGCCATCGTTTTTTCGACAAACGTGGCCAGCCCACTGCCAGTTCAGCTTGCTAACACAAGAAAACGAATTCCATAAGTTGAAGTAAGTATAAGCCGGTAACTGTTATTCTTTTTGCGGATACTTTAATTGCGGATAAGATCTGACATTAAAATTCGTTCAAAGAAACTCCGATATTATCCGCAATTATCGATGACCATCTGGGTAGAAATGGCCTTGACTTCAATCCGCAAGTCTTCATATGAATAGTAAACTTTACTGAATTAATATTTGTGTCCATGTTTGTAGGCAATGTATCAGTCACTATATTTTACATCATCATACACGTAATTAAATCATTTCAATCCGTATTTGTATCTGTTTCCATTAGCACTTTCATAACGATTTTACATAAAGTTCATGTACCCGATGTGTCATTATTACGCCCATGATTAAACATTTGTTGATTGTGATGCAAGTAATTAACAGCTGGTGCCAATTGCGGGTGTTTCAACATTTATTCCCCTCGGTTCATTCCTCGCGGGACGCCCCTGATTTGAGAGCTATTTATAACTTGTGCATAAGAGGCTATGTTGTTCCCATACTGATAGCGTGGCCACGGCCCATATGTAAATTGGCCAATCGATGTATTTTATAGAACCGGCCTACCAGCCCAGAACTTCACGTTAGCTCATGTTACGCTCGATTCGGTTAAACACACAACATTGTATACAACGTGCCGCTACAATGGCGACATTAATTTAACACACGGGTAGGGCTAGTGGCCAGTAAACATAAAAATTATAATAAAATAAAATAATTCGTAAATTGAACAATTTAAATTTTCAAACAAACTTATTAATAAAAACATAACCAAAATTTAGATCACTCTGTGTAAAAAATTCATTCATGAAGCTACCTATCAGCTGGCTTACGTTCAATCGGTAAAATCGTTTGTCGGCTTAATTTCTAAGAAATTGCGCGGCTTTCCTTCTATTCGCCTACATATGATCCGTGACCCCGGCAAATGACCTCTTCGATACAGTTCTTTAAGTACAGGTCGCTCCAAGATGGTAATTTATAAAATTGAAAATAAATCAATAAATAATAACGTTTCATGAAATTCAAATATTTTCGTAAAACGAATACGCGAAATCGTATACGTGTGTTAAATTAATGTCGCCATTGTAGCGGCACTTTGTATATACACATGAAACTCTTCCCTGTTTAGAGGTCTATCCAAATCAAATCAAAATTCATTTATTCAAACTAAGCTGAGAATCAGCACTTTTCGAACGTCAAAATTACATAAGACAGTCCCCCAAAACGCCCACCCTTCACCACTTCCTAGTGCTTTAGCTGCGAAGAAGAATTGGCGCAACAAACTCCCCAGCAGTGGGAACATTAAAGGCTGCTTATTCTATTTAAATAGCTCTGTAGTCTATACCACAGGGTTTTCAATATTTAATTATTAAGTACTACTTCTGAAATAAACATACAATAAATACCTACCTATGTTATTATGTTTACCTACCTAAACAACAGTTCGCATAATCTCAGTGCACGGAGTTCTGATGCAATTATTTCATTACTTGATTACTACACCACTATAATCCTTTAATAATGCGGATACATTGCGCAATCGCAGACATAAAGTCAATTAACTTATTAATAAGGTATAGTTCTTTGAAATAACCAATGTAAAAATGGTGCAACATTGTTTTGCCAACATGTACCTACGTATGTTTTGGTGTTGCGGGAAACATGTTTCTGCAGGCGTAGCATGAGCACCGTTTTGTCGACGGAAGAGTAGACAAACATGACGTTTCGTGTAGACAGTACGACGGCAGCAATGTAGAAAGAGTCAACTGCACTTTTTAAGAAATTCCCAGTTTACATTATTCGACTCAGAATTCTTTGTTTTGTCATAGGTTATTTTTTCTGCTTGATTCTCAATTTTTACTGAGTCACGTCAACTACAAGAATTTTTCTCAAAGTGTCGAAGTATGGATCAAACAATTTTACAGTAATATTGGCCTTAACTATTTTCTTGGTACTTATGCCCTATTAACTAAATGATGTAATATAGGAGAAGATAGCTTTGTTCTTCTATTAATTATCACAGTTTTGCGTTCAAAACTCTCATGATTTTGTGGCCGTCGAGTAGAAAGTTTTCTACAGGCGATCAGATGTCAGTGTGATTTTGACAGTTTGAGTAGAAAACTTTCTTCCGAAATAGTCTACTTATCAAAAGACCTAGACAAAGATCTTTAGAAACGAAAGACAAAATGACAGATTGTAGAAGGATTTTTACGGTGCGATGTCAAAAATGAAGAAACGAAATGTCACTTTGTATATAAAAAGCTATGTCTATTCTTCGTAGAGACAGAAAGCGTCATGCTACGCGTGCTGGCAACATGGAAAGTTGCAGTGTTCCTTGCAATATGCAAATATTAAAGAAACGCTGCATGTTAAATTGTGGCCAGCAACATTTCGATGTTGCGAGAAACAATATAGCGCAAATATTTTAATGTACATGGGACTTAAACATCAATCAATCTGCCTAGCCTTTTCCCAACTATGTTGGGGTCGGTTTCCAGTCTAACCGGATGCAGCTGATTACCAGTATTTTACATGGAGCGACTGCCTATCTGACCTCAACAACCCAGTAACTGGGTACCCGTTGGTAAGACCGGTTGTCAGACTTTCAGCTTTCTGACGACTGTCAAAGATCCACGAATGACATGGGACTTAAACATAACTGGCGAAATGTGGGTCCATGTACTATTTGTCCTCTGCCTAACCCTTTGGGGATAGCAAGCGAGATGTTATGAGTCCCGATCTTCAACAGTGTGTCGCTGTAATAAGGAAGAGGACAAAAGACGACACAGGTACATCCTAGCCGTCATCAACTCATCATCCTGATAGGGTCATAGTTTGAGATATCACACATTGATATCATACATTGCTCAATCGTATTTCCTGTCGTATTATGTCGTGTAGAATGAGTCGTTCCGCTTACAATTTTGGTTGAGTGTGATTGATGCTGACTCATGCGCGTAGATCACATATAAAGCCTTTACATATGAGGAACTCGGCTACCAAGGTTCCATGCATGGTCTAATGACGGATTGTTTTTTTTTTTTTTCAGATTTAAATTTAAAATCTTTGGTTGTTTCTTATTCTTCATCCTTTGATTCGTATTTTTATAGTTGCTCACATGCTCGCGGCTTTGCCCGCGTGGTATGTCGATAAAAAGTAGCCTATGTCCTTCTCAAGTGTTCAAAGCATCCTCATACCAAATTTCATCCAAATTCATTCAGCCGTTTTAGCGTGAAAGCGTAACAAACAAACTCATTTTCGCTTTTTCTTGTCATAATAATATTAGTGTATTTTTAGGATTATAATTATTATACCACAGTGTTAAGACATTTGTTTATTATATGCTAAGAAACTGACTCATTATTTCCCTGACCGCAAACGATGGATATTATAAACGGTACATTATAAGAGTTTCATCATAATACATAATCATTATTATTGTATTCGTAATTTCATCATACAGTGCGCCACACCCATGTTACTGTGATGATCGCGTTAGCTTTCAGCACAGAAATATCGGTATTTCCCTACATCGGTATTAACCGGTTTCTGTAAGCCAATAGTTTTTTTGAAGATTCTAAAATCACACACTTGTTTCCTTATGATACAGGCGATAGCAAGTCCCTCGTAAGTTTACAAATAAATTGTTAGGTATACTTAACATAAATCTCTGTAGGCTTTTACACTACGTGACACCTAAATGAATGCCTAGATAAAATCACGCTATTGGATTTTCGATTGCTGAGCCGAGGCCGAGGGTTTAGAATCCAACAGCGCGCTTTAATTTAGCCATTCGTTTAGGTGTCGCCTAGTGTTGGTGAAAATAGGTATTAGTCGACGAGATACTCAATACTCAATATCTTTATTGCTTTATCTGTGTACTTAGGTGGTAACTATATATAATTTAGGTCATTTTGGACCCTGTAGGCACAGCAGAAGGATCCAAAATGACCTGGATGGGTAGAGAGAGCAAGCCCTGTTTTAGGAGACAACATACAAAGTCAGGAGATGTGACTGAATATGACCTAGGTGCCGCTTCATCATCATTCTTCTGCCTAATCTAACTCCAACCTAATCCCAATTTTTTTGGGGTCGGGGCACCATGTCCCTCTCTTCCATATTCTCTATTAGCCGACCTAGGTGCCGCTTATTTGTATAAAAATCCGCATGATCTAAACCGGAATTCAGCAAATCTGCATAGCAATAGCTAAAACTGGGAATTTTATTAATAAAACTGATTCAAAATACCCCAAATATTTATTTTTAATATCACATAAAGACTAACGACACTATCAATCAATTTTTGATATTCTCAAATAAAAAATACCCGGTTCTTTAACTGCCATTATAATAACGTTTTTTTTCATAACCGGTTAAAATGCGGATGAAAACATAGGTACGTAACAAAAAAAAAAATACTAACTAGTTAGTAATAATTTCAGCTAGCATAGCTAGTATTTCATTCGTCAGCTAGCTTCTGACCGCGACTTCGCATGTGTGGGCAAAAACAGAAAAACGTGTGAGGAATAAAAAAAAACTGATAAAAAAATCACCCGTAGGTATTTGATATGGTAGAAATATGGTTATGCCAAGTCATTTACCGGGATAAAAAGTATCCTACGTGTTAATCCAGGTTATGAACTATCTATGTGCTTCATCAAATCCGTTCAGTTTCTATGTGAGTGAGTTACAAACATACAAACTATCACATTTATTATAATTTAAGTAGGATATTATTATATACCGTGTAACACGCGACTGTAAACTAATGGAAATACCCAGCCTTATTTTATGCAATCATTTTGTCTTTCGTCTTTGGAGGTCAGTTTTACAATTAAACGGGGTTAATTTAATGCGATAACTTGAAAAACCGGTTTCCAAATTCGCATTTTGTTTTTAACATTAGTGTTTTGCGTTTTTGCCTTCTTGGCTAGGTTAGGGTTGGCTTGGATACTGAAATCTATGTCTACTAGATGTGATTAAATAAATAAATATATACCAATAAGTATACCTTAGTTCAATCAAATTGGCCCCTGACCCCCATTTTTGAGGAAATTCCTAATCCATAGCTAATAGGAAACGATGCAATTAATATTCCTGAAGTAACCAAATGAAAAGCATTGCCATTATGAATGGACTAGTGGTTACACCACCTGTCTCAAACTCAGAGGTCCTGGGGTCGATTCCCAGTAGAGGCAAAATTTTCTGCTTGGTTTGGTTGGTGGTAGGCCTTGTTCTAAGTCCGCCTGGTTAGCTACCACCTTCTTATCTGGTCTGTCGCCATAGCAACAAAGTTAAACAGCATGGCTGTGTTTCGGCAGTTAGTGGTAAGATAATCAGTTCCTGGTTGAGGATACCGCATAAACCTTGCTTCCATCTTCGGCCTGATCATCACTTACCATGAGGTGAGATGCAGGCCAAGAGCTTCCCCGTTGCGTTAATAACACTCTGCTGGTTTGTAGAAGGTAGATGGCGATTGCTTTTAAAATTGGTACTGGATTCATCACTCTTAAGGTCGATATACGACAACTGTGCTAACTCCCACACATATCAATGAAGCCACTGTTCCGGCACAGTGCAAAATATTCTTTCATACATTCTCATGCCGGTGTCAGCACTGACACTGAGACATTGACACACTGACACTGACAAGTGGGGATGCGTTCATAGAGAATGTATGAAAGTACCTATATTTTGCACTGCGCCGGTACTGTGCCGTGGTGTGAGCAGTGGTGGCCCAGTAAGCAGTGGTGGCCCAGTGAGCAGTGGTGGCCCCGCTTTACTTTGTGTAAATTATTTCATCGCCACTGCTCTCAAAACGGTGAAGGAAAACATCGTGAGGAAACCGGCATGTCCTAGAACCAAAAATTCGATGACATGTGACATCTACCAACCCGCACTGGGCCCGCGTGGTGGATTACGGCCCACTCCCACTCACAGAGAGGAGTCCTGTGCCCCAGTGGGAACATTATAGGCTGATTATGCGGTACTGTGCCGGTACTGAGTCGAAACTGTGGCTTAACTGATATGTGTGAATTGACCTATAAGGAGTTAGCACACTTGTCGTATAAAGGCTCGTGCAAACAGGCGCGATATCGCGGGCACGACAAAGCCTGTCGCGTCCGCGATATCGCGCCTGTTTGTGGGAGCATTAACAATCAGAAAGTCGGATGAGGTAAAGCCACAAAAAATATATCTCACGCATTTTTCCTTTTAACTTTTGATAAGTACAACAATACTCCAAAAGAAGTAGATAATTAATGCTATGACTCAAAATGTGTGTCATTCACGGCGCATATCAAATCTGATCATCGAGTTGGGGAAAATGATCGTATTCTATAAATAAATGACCATGTTTAGCACTACAATTTTCCTGTACGTATGTCTGATACAATTATGATGTATATCGCATGTACATCTATAAATAGTATACAACAATGCAATTGTATTAGAGATCTTCTAAACTCCAAAATGGATTTCAAGCGGTTTTCACCGCGGTTGCGGTTTTTTAGTAAACCTACACATTTCGCCAGTTATGTTTAAGTCCCATGTAATAGGGGGCGAGCCTATTACCATCAATCGGGCTGGAATCCAGACTCCTGGCTGCTACTGGGAAATTCCTAATGGATGATGATGGATGATGGACCCAATAACACTTTTTCCGACCTGGGAATCGAACCCAGTGGACCTCATGCTCATTGCAGCTTTTCATGAAGTTCTGTTTATATTGGCTGTTAAATGAGAGGGAAAAAAACTCCATTGTACGGCCCGCAGTACCTAATGGCGTATCGACTGTGTCCTTCTAATTTCTGAGCTTTGACTGGCGCCATCATAATTTATTATAGGTAGGTAGTCATATTTTATCTATTCGTATGGTTTATACATCTAATTTATTGCAAAACATGTTTTGTAAGCGGAACAAACCAATAAAACCCACGTCGCACACCGCACGCGCTGCGCTCGCGCCGCCCCGCTTCTAAACACGTTGCCAGCAACTTAATCACACAGCTGACGCCAAAGGAGTCTTTAATTTGTGTGAGATAAAACAGTAGTTGTTGATTAATTGTTGTTGTTAACAAAACACTAGTTGTTGATTTGTCGTTGTCCTTTATTTCACACCATAACAATCAGATTAGATCCTTGTCATTTTCGGGAATTCCCTTTGGGGAGTCCCAATGTGGGAAATATAATAACATATTACATAACACCATGTTAACATAAAATCTCGCCTGTAATCCCCGATGGGCTAGGCAGAGGTGTACATACAATTTCTGAGCTATTTCTAAGTCCTATATAATAGGGGGCGAGCCTATTGCCATCAACCGGGCAGACATCCAGACTCCGGCCTGTTACTGATAAATTCCTAATGGATGATGATGGATGATGGAAACAATAACACTTTGTCCGTCCTGGGAATCGAACCTAGAGGACCACTAAAACAATGAGGCAGTCTTATCCTTACTAATATTATAAATGCAAAAGTAACTCTGTCTGTATGTCTGTCGCGCTTTCACGCCAAAACTGCTGAACCGATTTAAATGAAATTCTGGAATAATAATAGTCCTCCTGACCGTATTTTCGGCCACGGCGGCCAATCTCAACGGAGACTAGCCTTCGGCGCGGGAGATATTATAGTGCACAAGTGTGTGAACAGACACAGGTGCACTCTCTCTTCCCTCACTCTCATAGTCCGATGTGACGGCAATCCGACACGACCGGAGAAAGATCAGGCGAAGGACCAACGGGTTAACGTGCTTTCCGCGGCACGGGGGTATCACACCGCCAACTTCCAAACTCCGGGCTGTTACTACGAATTTCCAAATTGAAAAACCCAATAACACTTTGCCCGACCCGGGAATCGAACCCAGGACCCCAAACTCAGCAGTTGCGCTTGCGACCACGAGACCAACGGGGCAGGTACACAGATAGTCTAGAGCCTGAGAAAGGACATAGGCTACTTTTTATTGACATACCAGGCAGGCCAAGCCGCGGGCGGAAGCTAGTAATACATATCGAAGAATGCGCCAACTGCATGGTGTCTCTGTAATTATTTGCCTACACACTCAGGTACGTCATTATGATTCATTTGAAGACGTACAGTTAGGAAATTGGAATTCCACGCAACCTTATCCGCACGAGCGAGCGAAGCATGCATTTTCCCTCTACCGCATCCATTCAGGTACTTACGTTTCAATTTAAACCCGCTATGTATTAAAATGAGTCAGTCTATGTTTCAATTAACACTAATCTATACATATTATAAATTTATCTTTCGTGTTTGTCTGTATATCCATGTAGTTCTTCTAAACCACGCAACAAATTTTGATAAGGTTTTCACCATCGTTTAGAGAATTTATTCCGGAAGGTATATGAGTTGAGACCTCCAACTGTCACTGAGATCAAATAGAATTTTAATTGTTATCGGCATTCTTAAGGCCAATCAACACCTGAGCGAACTTTAATATTAACGTACATAAACTAAACGTTAATATTAAAGTTACACAGATACAGATAACGTATAGCTATTTTCTTTCTTTTATTTTTTTTCAATTATTGTAAATGTGAGTACCATGGAGCCGTTTAATATGGTATGATGTACGTTGACTTGAAATAGCATGGCAGATGAGAGTATGTCATGCTCACTTAAATGTCTCGCTGATGGTGGCACGTGTGTTGGATCATTCGGTTCCCTACAAAATGGTTGAGCTGGATGGTGCTGATCCACATGTCATGTTCGTGAACGGGCGCCGTCAGTTGAGACTGGTCACCTCTTATTTGGCAGAGCTTATTTTTAATCTTAAATTTTGAATTGCTTTTGATTCTTTTTTTGTTTTACATTGTTCTCACATATAGAAGCAACATGAATACTGTACCCAGGATTTTGTAATATCTATATCCATTTTTAAAAGAGTGTCCTTGGAGTTTCTTGCCCGTTCTTCTCCATAGAGATCTACGTTTTGGAATGGGCAACTAGCTTCAACTCTCTGACTAACTGACCGACTCTTTGACAATTCAAAAGTGCCTGTAAATGGTTTAATTGAAATAAATGCTTTGAGTTTAAGTTGAGTTTGAGTTTTCGATTACAGATAACTAACAACTCTCAACGTTTTGTCAAATCGTAAAAACCGTGGGAAGCAGAAGCGGTAGTAAAATATAAAAGGTGTTTTATAGATAGAGCATCATGAATTAATTGTAATTGTTAATTAAATTAATTTACCTTATGACATTATGACGTAAATTTTGTAAGCTGATTGTGGATGAAGGTAAACTGAAAGTTTCAATTCGTAAACAATGTTATTGTTATTCATGTGTTTTGTAAACAATTAACATGAATTGTTGTTTATTTACTATTATTCTATGGGTTTTTAGCTGACGCAAAATAATACAGTAATGTCTAAATATAACTTACTAGCTAAATAAGCATAAATCTCGATTTCTTACGATTATCAAGGTAATAAAAAGTTTTTATTTTTCACTTTTTAGTTGTGGTATCTACCCCACACAAATTCAAATACCACTATCTGCTATAAATAACAGTGACGGAGTCAATCAATATATCATCTACATACACTAAGTGGTAAAAAATACGTAATATTGAAGCTAACTCAAAAACTACGCAAGCAAAGTTAATAAAATTTATATGGGACCACCTCTGAAGTATGACCTACCAAACAAAAAAAGAATCATCAAAATCAATTCATAATTGGCGGAGAAATCGAGTAACATACACACAAAAAAAAAATACAGACGAATTGAGAACCTCCTCCTTTCTGAAGAAGTCGGTTAAAAAGTCATCCCAATTCAAGCAAGCCTTCTCCAGGTCAGGGTCTACCCCTGTGCCAAATTTCATCCAAATCCGTTCAGCCGTTTTAGCGTGAAAGCGTAACAAACAAATAAACAAACAAACTCACTTTCGCATTTATAAATAATATTAATTAATTAATATAATTCATATTTTAGTTAGGATGATGTTCTCATTGATGCTTTTCATGAAGTAATAGATACATTTTTTTTTAATAATTTTTTTTATTTGTTCGAAAGGAAATATTTTATTAACATCATTCTCCTGTCCTCATCCCAATGTATTTGTTTTTTTCTTCCATACTTTTCTATTCTCCCGTTTTTTTTTCTGCCGAGCAAAAGCCTCCCCCAAATCCCTCCAAACATTCTCTTCCAGGGCCAACTCGACCGAACCCTTGCGGTATGCGTCGAAGAGGTGACGACCTGTCACCTCTTCCTGGGCCGGCCTCGGCGGCGCCGTCCATCCTCAGGGACCCACCGGGTGGAGACTGTTGCCCAGCGGCCTCCATGCATGCAGCTGACATGACATATTCTCTCGATAGCCTTCATTTTCGATCCCAAAATACTAACCCTACATCATTTATTTATTCATTAATAAACTTTCTATTCATTTTGATTTATCGCCATTGATGTTGTGAGTTTTACCAGCCCAATACATTTGAACGCATTCTCTCGAGGACAGACGCACTGTACACGTCCGTACATGCTTACGTCAGTCATAAAATGGTTGCAAATTATTTAATTAAAATTCATATTCCATTTATAAAATAGCACAAAATTTTGTTTAAGTCATTCTTATTGGAAGTTGGCAAAGTGTCAATATTCTTGTAGGTGTCGTATCGTGGGGAATCCCTTGTCTGTTTGTTCAGATTTTAAGCTCAGTGTGGCGTGATGTAAATCGGAATTAACAGATGGTATCATTTATAACATTAAATTCAATTGGTAGTGGCTCAAGGAACGACACCGTTCACTCACCAGACTGACTGAACTTCCATTTCAAAACAAACCTTGTGCTCCGCAGATTAAAATCCGTTTTTCAATCTCTATTTACCGCCGAGTACAACAGATCAACTTATTACTAAATGTTTATTATTAAAGGTATCGTTACTTCCTCTCAGACGGACATCACTTCCGACTGTTTCGTATCGTGTAGATCATCTAAGACAAATAAATTTTTCCTTATTTTTTTTTTTCTCTTTGTTCCTCTCAATCAGAGCATCCGCCATCTAATCTCTTCACCACCCTTGGTTGACTGGTAGAGAATGCCTAAGGCATTAAGTCCACCTTTGTACCTTTTTTGTGTGCGAAAAGTTTAAATAAATAAATAAATAATCATCATCAATACATATCAAGTAAATAAATAAGATAGGTACCTATGTCTATAGATTTGGGGTCGACTTCTTTTGGAAATCGATAAAACCAAGAAGTATCGTATCCTGGATCATTTCAAGTCTTTACGGGTAGGTAAAAGCCCAAAAGTCGATAACTGTACCAAGGAGTATCATGTTACCCAGTTACTGGGTAGCGGAGGTCAGATAGACAGTCGCTCCATGTAAAAACTACTACTAGGTACTACTTCCCTTGTCCAGTCATTCTGACGCACACCTTGTATTCGGTTAGACTAAAATCTGACCCAATATTCTTGGGAAAAGGCTATGGATGATGATCTTTCGCACATCAATAAAACAAATTTTGTTTATCATTTGACATTTATTTAAACTTACGTAGGTACAAAATATGCGTATTACTTACTCAACAACAATCTAACCTATGCAGCCAACCTATAAAGGTTACGTAGGTAACGTATAAAATTCGCTTTGATTATTTGTGTGCCTAGAAAAATGTAGCGAAGACATAGCGTTGGAAGGCCCAAGGTAGACCGATGACCTGGTGAAGGCCGCGGGAATCCGCTGAATGCGAGAAGCATAGAACCGGCGAAGTGGCGGTGCCTGGGGGAGCCCTATGTCCAGCAGTGGACGTCTTTCGGCTGAAATGATGATGATGTTCAGAAAGAGTACCGCGCTGTAAAATAATTAAAACAAACAAGCCAACTTTGATATGCTGGTGTGCGTGACAGCTACGTTTTACACTCGCGCCACGTCATTTCGTGCTGTAATTGTGCTTTCGTGTATCCCATTTGAAATAAGATTAGACATTTAAATAAGCCTTTTTTACAGTCCGTTCAACCGATTTTGACTTCTACAGCTGCCATTTGTCATGCCAGCTGCAGTAGACAGTTGGTATTGTGTAACGTTTTTTGCTTTTAATGCCATCCTTATGCCTACGGTATAGAAGTCAAAATCGGTTGAACGGACTGTATAAAGGTTTGTTTGAATGTCTAATCTTATTTCAAATGGATTATAATGTGCGAGCATTTAGCGTGTACCAGTTGGACGCTATTTATTTCGATGAGTTCACAGTTTTGACTGTCTATCTAGACATATTGATATCTTGAAGTCTCGGTGTGAATACCGAAAGATATGGAATGAGTGTCAAAATGGTATTGGCAATTTGATTTATTTCCGAATTCAAGTCCTGATTTGAAATTGTTCGAATACTCAAAGATGTCAAAAAAATTGCTTGCTGAATGCATTAAAGTTATGACTATAATTAATTAATGTGATACCAAGAGTAAACATGTAATTATGTCATAGTCTAGTCACGCTGACGAAGTTTCGGGCAAAAACACAAAAATTATAATACTGAACAGTCGCGAATGTATTTTACATGACTTATTTATATTATTTCCGCACTGTCATCTCAGGCACATGTCATCCATTAGAACTGACATTTTGATTTATTTATTTTTAATACTACGTTGTCGTTAATAATAATTGTGATAATGTTCCTTTCATGCAAGTTTCAAGTGAAAAATTCTGATCCATTCCTATATTTTGTAGATAAAGCATAATACTATCTTTATTTTCTATCATCCGCATCTTTTTTATTTTACGTTTCAATCAGTGGTACTGGACTTATATCGAATCATTGACCAATAGAACAGGCGCCGGATGACTCAATGGTGACACATTATATCAATAATGTACGTTCACATATATTATCGTCTAAGAATTGGGTCAGCTATCAGATGGAATTTCCAATCGGTAGAAATTACGAATTACCATACAAACTTTCATCCCCTCGTTAACCCGTTACGGGATGAATTTTAGAAAATCCTTACTCAGTGAGTTTATAACAGAATCGACTGGCAGTTATTGTTCCGAATTTAAATATCTTAATGTTCTAAATACAAAAGCACATTAGACAACTTCAACACAATTTCGTTTTCTAGTTACAAATCGGAAAGTTGAAAAGTTTCAAGATCAGTGTTTCCGTTGCTTGTCCGTGTGGTATCTCGGTGATCTCTGGGAATGGATCCTGGCTAAGAAACTTGGAGTGCAGTCCAGGGAAGAAGCAGGAGGGCGTTCCGGCGAGGGCCCAATCCTCCCTTCCAGCCAATGGGTTGTCATTTCACCTTTGCCCTGAAAAAACAATACGTTCAGTTTAGATGATTCTTCAACTCTTTATTAGTGGCTTTTGTGGACATGATATTCAATTTTTTACAGTTGTAATAGCAATCACGTCATTTGGTGAACATCTTCTAATTTGTTAAGCACCTTGTTAAAAGTGTCCTCCCTGCCTACTAATACTGTAATTTGAAAATATTGTAAAAACAATTTATTTTTAAAAGTGTAATCGTGGAGTTTCTTGCCGGATCTTCTCCATAGGAAACAACCAATTGGAACCTAGCTTCTGACGTTTCATAAGTGCCCATGTAGGTATTATTTTGATTTTGATTTTGATGAGCGATGATTAAAACTTGTGTTTCCTCGGAAAGCGGTTCCATTATATTATAACGGCCGTTATAAAAATCTGTAATTAAGCCGGTGGCAACGCGGAGTCAATGACAAAACCATTGACTGACCAGGAATATTGAATCATTCTGGACAGTCAACTGTCAATATTTACGATAACTACTGAGTCATCGACGATAGAGGTAACCAAATAAGAAAAATAATTTCTGAGAAGAGCCAAATATAGTCTAGTCTTCCCAAAAAACTTGAACTGCCTTTTGACTACTTATTGATAGATAAACACAAAGGAGTGTCTAATATAGAAGACGATAATGATTGATTGAATAAAATAGTCAGAATTTGTTCGGTTTGCTAAAGGGAAGATGGAAGTGACAATCTTTACAGGTTCGTGATAAATAGCGTTTGAATTGGCCAATGTTTAGTAGTGGATTTCTGTAAGCTGATAGCTTAATCAGCTTACAACATCCCCTCTGGTTACAGGCACAGAGAGGAGTCCCTGTGAAAGGAAGTGGGCTGTAATCCACCACGCGGGCCCAGTACGGATTGGTAGATGTCACATGTCTTCGAATTTTTGATTCTTGGACACGATTTCCTCACGATATATTCCTACACCGTCTAGAGACTAGGGAACCTAAAACGGCCACATTAGCAATTCCTCTAATTTGACAAAAATGCAATTTATAATTTATGGACCATTTTACGAATCTCCATAGAAAACTGTCAAATAGATTACTTATTTCATAATATGAATTCCACGCAGATCATGTTATGAATTGTCTGTATGTGACATTTTACGATGATGATATTTTCCTACTATCATTCTGCCTAAGTGGCCGTTTTAAGCCCCCAGTGGTGATAAAAAAAGACATAAAGTAAAGCGCCCGGCTGGGTTCGAACTTACGAACTATAACTCGTAAGTCAGGACTTTTACCACTGGGCCAACACTGCTCTATTATTTAGGCAGATAGGTAATTACAGAAATCTGGGGGTACGGGAGTGCCCCCGCCAAGACGAGGCAAGCGAAGCGCAAGGGCACTAATACCCTTTCTCGACGTGCTTCGTCGTTTTTTGTATTATTTTACTTTGCCATTGTACATTTGATGCGCTGCTACCTCCCCGAAAGACTAAAAATGTTTACCTTGACATCAACGACGCCACGAGGAGCCGTCAGAAATAAGCCAGTCTTGTCGAGAGCCGTCTTCACATCATCTGATATTTGGATCTTCATTGCTGTAAAAAAAATAACGTATTTTATTGGAAATTATAGCAGCTTTCGCGGCTGATTCAACATCTTGCATAAAGCTCAAAACACACACAAAGCGGGTGCGGGGCGGGAGCGGGTCGGGTCGGGCGCGGCACGGCAGCAGGTCGGGCGCGGATATATTTAAAATTTTCATAATCCAGAGTACCATCGCCAAACAGAAGATTTTTTTGTAATTATTCACAAAAAAAATACTATATAATATAATTCAAATTATATTATTATAATATAATAATAACTCCTTGAAATAAAATGTATTATGCCCGCCGTACTCCCGCGCCCGACCCGTTCCCGTCCCGCTCCGTGCCCGACCCGTGCCCGCGTTCTGTGTGTTGACATCCATATAATTCCTTGAATTACAATTTATTATACCCGCCGTACTCCTGCGCCCGACCCGCTCCCGCCCTGCTCCCGCCTTGTGTGCGTTTTGAGCTTTAATGTATGCAACAACGATTGCTTATGAGTTGACATGTTGAATTGTCTCATTTTTTCACCAAGAGCCCCATTTCATCGGTATGACGAACAATTTCTAGTCAACCGGTTTATAGGGCTCCCTAGACAAACCTTACTCTGAACGCCTCATCAACGTAAACCGCTAAGCACAAGGGTGTTTATTTGCAACCGTTGCTTAAAGTTAAGTGATGTTCAAACGTCAAAATGTATGGTTATAGAGTCGCTATTAACAATTACTTAACTTTATGCTCTCTTTAGCTGAACACAAAGAGAGCCAGAGTAGGCTTCTGACCATTTGTCGATGTGAACCGTTTCAAATGCTAAGATAATTTATTTGTTTCCCTTTGTCAGTTCATCAGCAGTATTATCTACGTGCGAAATATTCTAAATGTAATGTGTAACCACCAATTTATACTAGGACTAATATAAAATACAATAGACGTAGATATATTTAGTAACCTATTCTGCTTTACTATTCTTCAAGAGTCATGAAAACCCCTGTAAGAAATCGACACGTGTTTCACCTCTCAACGAGGCATCCTCAGAATGACGATTGACCTGTTACAAACCAGAACAAAGAATAATAAAGCGGAATAGGTTACTAAATATATCAACGTCTATTGTATTTTATAATGGATTTCCGAAAAGTCAAGCCTGAATCAATAGCTAATACTACAATAGGGACTAATGTTATTTGGTAACTTACGCTCTCCAGTACTTTCCATTCTGCTGGCTGTGTTGATCGTATCACCAAACAAACAGTATCTTGGCATTTTGCTGCCCACAATACCGGCGACACATGGCCCCATGTGGATACCACTTCTCATACAAAGTGTCTGAAAAAGAAACATACATTTTGGTGGGAATTGGTTCACTCTAGAGCATTTCTATAGGATGTTACATCGACAAAGGGCTTCCACAATTGCCGAAAATATCGATAAAAAATTGATCATAAAAAAAACCGTACACTACGAACATAGAACGAATAGTACTAGTATACAGCGTGTAAGGGTAAACACCGTTGTCACTCAAACCATAGGTAGTTGACTTAAATATAAAAATAAATGACCGAGTAAGAATAAAAAAACGTTATTTTCATTAAAAGATTTAAAAAAGTTTCTATCCGACACCGTGCTCGCTAGCGAAACAGCTGACTGACTGAGGGAGGGGTCGCGCTCGCGGCAGGTCAGATCACATCCTGCGCCACCCGTGTTGAGACGCAAGTTCGTTGCCCTAGCGCACTAGGGTGAAAGGGTGAAATACTCTTGTCAAAATTTATATTTTCTTTAAAAAAGAACTTATATTTTTCTATTGATTTTACGTTCTAGAAATGAAACCAAACCACTGGTTTCAAGGATAACTGTGTTTACCCTAACACCCTGTATAATACTAGCACAGAACTGGTGCCTTGAGAGTGAGGCAGCGCGTCGCGGCAGACCACGTAGGAGATGGCGAAACGAGCTGAATAGGTTCCGTCAAAACTGGAAGTAGGACGCGCGGGCTCGCGAAAGATGGAAGGAGTGGAGGGAGGCTTTTGCCCAGGAGGGAGATAGCGTAGGCTAAACTAGTATACAAAGTAAAAGTTTTAATACCCCAGCAAATTGGTGACGTTGGCCCATATGACATATTGTAATTCCAAAATTATTTGGGGGAATTACAAATTTACCGTGTATGATAAACTTGTGTGTTGCCTATTTAACCCCATTTTATATCATGCAGCGTGTTTGATAATAATTGAGTGTAAGTAGATAGGTACTCGGTGATATTTCATGTTAAGATACTCTTAATTCTGAAGCTAGCACAGGAAATCAAGAGAAGTTTTTTTTATACAAGTTGATAATAACGAGAAATCTACAAGTTCCGCGAAAGTTTAAAACTAAGGTCAGCAATGAAGAGCTAGCAATGAAACGGAAGGACAAGAACAAGCGAAAATATTAGTTGATTAAGTTTAAAGTACTAAATAAAAAAGGCAACAGAGCAGGAGAGCAGTGATAGCCTAGTGGTGTGACTGTCAGACTGCCAAGTCATAGGTCTCGAGTTCGAACCCAAGCCACGCACCTTTGACTTTTCGGATCCATGTGCGTATTGTATAATAATAAATCACCTGCTTCAAAAACGGTGAAGGAAAACATCGTGAGGAAACCGGCATGCCTGAGAGATATTTCTCGACGGCATGTGAATCCAAGTCAGAGGCACATGGGCGGCTTTAAAACTCTGACACAGGTTAGTCACTAACCACATGAAAAGAAGAATAAATAAAAACTTTTTACAAATAAAAAAAACAACCGACTTCCAAAAAAAGAAGGAAGTCAGTGGCAAAAACGAAAATTGAAAATCAAAACCACCGACTTCCGAAATTAAAGTTATTTTTCACTTTTTTACTGTTTTTTTGGAAGAAAATTGTTTTTTTTTTTAAGTTAAATTTTTTCACTTTTTAGTTACGGCAACCCACACAAATTCGAATACCACTGGTATGTAAATAACAGTGACAGGAGTCACTTAGAATGTCGTCGAGGTACATTAAGTGGGAAAAATACGTAATATTGAAGCTAACTCAAAAACTCCGCAAGCAAAGTTAATAAAAAAAAATTGGGACCAACTGAAGCATAAACTAGCAAACAAAAAAGAATCAACAAAATCGATTCATAATTGGCGGAGTAATTGCGTAAAACACACACATACAGACGAATTGAGAACCAATAATTTGAAGAAGTCGATTAAAAAGGCGAAAATGAAAATAAGTATTAAAAGCGAAGACACAGATATTATTACCTAGAATAGTACCTGATCAGGTCGATGCGGCAGTCTGCACATGGATGTCGCTTCCAGCAGCTCTAAGGCCATGCTTGCAATTTCCGTCGCATGCTTGTTGCCTTAAAAAAAACAAGAAAACTAGTTCAATCAATCTGCCTAGCTTTTCCCAACTATGTTGGGGTCGGCTTCCAGTAACCGGATGCATCTGAATAATACCAGTATTTTACATGGAGAGACTGCCTATCTGACCTCCACAACCCAATAACTGGGTAATACGATACCGCTTGGTAAGACTGGTTGTCAGACTTTCGGGCTTCTGACGACCCGTAACGACTGTCAAAGATCCACGAATGACAGCCGGGACCAACGGCTTAACGTGCTTGCCGAGGCGCGGAGGAGTCTCGGTCACCCATCCATGGAAGTTTCTAGCCATACCAGACATTTAATTCCACATAACATCACACCTTGTTTCCCCGAATAGTTGGGAAGAGATATACCTATAGTAAACCCACATTTTTCCAGTTATGTTTAAGTCCCATGTAATAGGGGGCGAGCCTATTACCTTCAACCGGGTAGAAATCCAGACTCCAGGCTGCTACTAAGAAATTCCAGATAGAAAAACCCAAAAACGCTTCGCCCGACCTGGGAATCGAACCCAGGACCTCATGCTCAGCAGTAGCGCTTGCGGCCATATTTTATTACATTACTTAAGATACATAAATATAGTAACTGTACCGTTTCTCACAGGTAATCCTGATGCAACCATGTAAGAATCTCCAATCGTCTCAATTTTGTACACGTCGTAGCATTCAATTTTCTCGTCAAATAGCTTGTAGACTGAGTTTAGGAAACTTATCACCTGAAATAAAAAGTTTTTATTATTTAAGTGCAAGTGTCAAGTCAGGTGCTATACATGCGATTCGGCAATTTGTTTAATTTAATATAAAATACTTACTGAGATATCTTTAGTAACCTATTCCGCGTGTACCGTCGGACGTGTTACCACACCGAGCGCTTCTCTTTGCGTCCAGGACTCGGTGTGGTAACATGTCGCGTTCTGGTTTGCAATTGGTCAATCGTCATCCTGAGGATGCCTCGTTGAGAGGTGAAACACGTGTCGATTTCTTACAGGGCTTTTTATAACTCTTGAAAAATAGTCAAGCGGAATTGGTTACTAAATATTATATCTACGTCTAATATATTTTATAATGGATTTCCGCAAAGTCACGCCTGAATCAATTAACTATCTTAATTTAATATAACACGACCCGAAGCACTTACTACCTACGAATATGGTAGATTCGTATCGTACCGATTAGCACATTTCGTTCGGTATCAATCGATTTTGCCGCCCGGCTGTGCTGGATCTGCCCGAAGAAATGTGTAGCATGCCTATAATCTGTTAAAAAAAATACTCAATGGAATCTATGGGCCGATTTTGATTAAAAAACCTAGCCGAGAATCCAACCAGTGGATTTTGAAAAAATAACCTACCTTCTGCATATTACACCTGCCAATTGTCGCTTATACGGATCAACATTCAGAGAAATAATTTCCAAGAACAAACTAAAGAAACATCTGAAGAAAAGAAAAAACTTTTTACAAAAAAAATACAACCGACTTCCAAAAAAAACACTAAAAAAGTCAAAAATATCTTTAATTTCGGAAGTCGGTGGCAAAAAACGGAAATTGAAATGCAAAGACACCGACTGTCGAAGTCGGTTGTTTTGTTTTGTAAAAAGTTTTTATTTTTCACTTTTTAGTTGTGGTACCTACCCCATACAAATCCGAATACCACTACCTGCTATGTAAATAACAGTGAAGGAGTCAAACAGGATATCGTCTAGATAAACTAAGTGGGAAAAATACGTAATATTGAAGCTAACTCAAAAATTACGCAAGCAAAGTTAATAAAATTTATATGGGACTACCTCGGAAGCATGACCTACCAAACAAAAAAAGAATCATCAAAATCATACAAAAATAAAAATAAAAAACATACAGTCGAATTGAGAACCTCCTCCTTTTTGAAGAAGTCGGTTAAAAAGGAAAGGACAACCAACCAGCCACCCACCAAAACGAAACAAACAAACTTTTATTGGCTGAATACGAGAGGCTTTTAGCTAATTTGTGTGTATGTTATGTCCTTTTTTTGGTAATGTGCGTTTTGTTTATGTAGAATAAACAATTTTCTTTCCTTCCTTTTCTTTCTTTCTTTCTTTCTTTAGAATAAACATTTTTTCTTTCTTTTTCTTTTCTATCTTTCTTTCATTATAATTATTTTCATGAGAGTCATACGGTATGATAAAAATCACACAGTGACATCCTATTAGTAACACTTTATGTAACAATACCTAACTACAGTTGCACAATATTTCGATCACAATTTCATAATGTTTAGTAATCACAAGAAATGTTATGTTTCATAGAAATATGTAGCATAATTATATTTGTTTATACATAATAATGTCTTATGACTCCTCGACCACGGTTTTAATAGGCATAAAAAGATTTTAAATTAATACAATGATTCTTGCACTATCGAACACTAAAAATGGTTGAAAAATGAAACACACGATTCAACTGCTATTGTCAATATAATAAGGTATCCTAACCTATCGATAAATATACGAAATCTCTCTCGAGAATCTCGAAATCGAGAAAAAAAAACAGCTGTTCCCTACATTTTGACGAGCTATGCGAACATAAATGTAGGGAATGCTTAACATGCATAATCAGCCTATAATGTTCCCACTGCTGGGACACATGCCTCCTCTCTGTGAGAGGGAGTGGGCCGTAATCCACCACGCGGGCCCAGTGCGGGTTGGTAGATGTCATAATGTCTTTGATTTTTTGGTTCTAGGACATGCCGGTTTCCTCACGATGTTTTCCTTCACCGTTTTGAGAGCAGTGGCAATGAAATAATTTACACAAAGTAAAGCGCCTGTCAGGGTTCGAACCTACGACCTGTAACTCGTAAGTCGTGGCGGTTACCACTGGGCCACCACTGCTTTTAAAAATATTGAATATAAGCTGTTTAATTACCTGGTACGGCGTGGACACGGCGGCAATTGCAGTGAATCCGACAATATCGCTAAAATATACAGTCACCGAAGCAAAGAACTCAGCAGGGACCTGAAAACATCATAGAGTTCAACATGACTAAGTTTTATAACAAAAGTTACATGATTTAGAAACTATTTGGTTATAACATTGAAAATAACCTATGTTATCAATCTCTGCCTAGCCTTTGCCCAACTATGTTTGGGTCGGCTTTCTAGTCTAACCGGGTTCAGCTACCGTTTTACATGATGTGACCGCCTAACTGACCTCCGCAACCCGGGTACAGGGTAATTCCTCTTGGTAAGACTGCCAAGACTGACTGTCTTCGTTGTCAGACTTTTCAAACTTCTGACTACCCGTAACGATTGACAAAGATACATTTGAGGACAGTTCATTACTGACTGGTCTCGTGTCCGGAACCCATGAGTTTTAATTCGTGAGGGGCCTGATGTTGCCCTTTTACTTGAATGAAACTTAGTTCAGTTATAAAAGGTGTGCTTGTATAAAAGCACATTATCTAAATCCAAACGACAGGGGAAGAAAACCTATTTTACACAAACGCTGTTAGTGTAAAATAGGTTTTCAGTAAAATACAAGATTTTTAATCTTGTATTTTACATTCACATTCAAAATCATCAAGTCCAACTTTTCCCCTCGTGAACGGACTTACTGCTCTAGACTAAACATTTTTAACCAGTTTATATTTAACATGGAAACCATAGATAATTATTTTGATTTTGCACAATTCCGCACTTAATATCATAACTTTGCACAACGTGCAATTACCTTAACCATGACCTAACATTACACAATCAGTTATCTTCATAAACATTAACTGACCTTAACCGAGCATGTAATAATCAGTTACGTTAAGTTCAATGCATTGCGCAGCGATAAGACTTAATGAAGTGCTATTAATAATTATAATGAGGACGTACTACACAGTCGATTAAATTATGTATGTTATGTAAATCGATATTATCACAGTTCCGTGGCTGACTCACTAATTATTTGTTTATGGATTACCAACATTGTAATTCTCTTTTACAACACTATACAAGTATACTTAACTATTTATGTACACTTGTATACTACCTTTAACTACATTATACATAGTGTCTGATAGGATCGGAACTAATGAAGATAGAAACATTTTTATTTATTCTAATAATGCAGTTTCTTAAAGAATCTCTAGGGGTTTGTTTAGCTAATATACATAAAACTATTATATGCTAATTTCCCTCCTATGAAGCTAACTAAGTATGCATTAAGTCTAATGCTAGCGCCACCAGGTGCGCTCAGACTTATCCTGCGTGGAAACCAAAAAGACCAATATTTATTCTCGTACTCTTAAAAAACACGGGAATTTTCCCTCTGTTTAAGTTTGACATCTAATAAAACGACACATATAAATCCTAGCGTAACGTGCGTAATGTTCTCATTCCCTTATCGCTGATCAAACCAAAGTTCAACTTCATACTAATGTAGCACGCGTCACAATGTTGTCATGAATAAGGCCTTGACCACACAATATACGGTCTCGTGATAAATGGACAAGTTATATGCGATATCACGTAATGTAATAATGACGATAACGGTATTAATTGTGTGTTAATGATTAATATTATATACCAGACGGCGAGTAGACATATCTCTCTTATCGATAAATTGAAGTGACGAGTGAATAACTGTTTGTTTAAGTGTTTAATCAGTGGTTTATCGATATGTTAATGACAATTTGTACACACCCTTTTTTTGTTCAGACTTTGTAGTAGGTATGATTTTTGTTTGATAATATGAATTAACAAGCAACCTTCTCCAGCTTTACACGGTTTTTAAGACTTGACAAAACATCGAGATTTCTTAGTTGTATGTAAATTATTGTTATTACTAACGTTATGTACACATAAACCTTCCGGAATAAATTCTCCAAACGATGGTGAAAACCTTATCAAAATCTGTTGCGTGGTCTAAAAGAACAACGCATACAAAAGCGACTTTTATTTATTTATGATTTTTTTTTTGTTGTTTTGTTTGTTGTTGTTTAGGTGTTTATTTTCTTTTCAAAGTGAGAAATGCATTTTTAGGGGCATGAGGAACAGGGTGTAAAGTTCACTCATCCACCATAGAAAAGGGAGGATCCTCCAACCAGACGGGTGTTGTGTCTGGCGGGCAACTGCCCAACGCTTGATGTTGGGTTCTCGTATATATGTCCACTGCACGGTAAACTTTAATTGCGCGATGCAGGATTTATGTGACGTCTGTCTGACGTCAGGTCTTTGATGCATAGTTCGCATGTGGCGATGTAGATACCGCCACACATTCCTTAAAATATGGAATTTAGAGTTTTTTAAATAATTTTTAACACCAGATATAAATAAATCATGAAAAATACTGAGATTATGAAAGAATTTGACCAAAATTAAGATTAGGGTTTTTTTACTTAAGTTATAGATGTAATTAATTCTGTTTTTCCTTTTTTTTTTTCCTTTCTTGTAGTCAAGCAATGAAACCATAGCAACAATACAAATTACTTCGCCCAAGATTCAGAAACTTCATAAAGTCATTAAAAGTTTGAAGATTGTTATAAGAAAAAGTACTTATAAAATTACTTTTTAATATGATAGCTTACAAAGGTAAAGATTCCAGCCGTATTATGGCCTCAATGTTATCATTATAATAACACTGAATAGTCAATAATGTCATGTCTTATTGTTTGTGCAATATTGCACAACGTTTAGTGCAATATTGTGATAATGTTTTTGCATCAGCAGCATGAATCAATCTGCCTAGCCTTTTTCCAACGGGTTCGGGTTGGCTTCCAGTCTAACCGGACGCAGCTGAATACCAGCATTTTACATGGAGTAACTGCGTATCTGACCTCCGCAACCCAGTCACTGGGTAACATGATACCCCTTGGTAAGACTGGTTGTCAGACTTTTAGGCTTAACGACTTTCAAAGATCCGGTACCAACGGTTTATCGCGTTACGAGGCGCGGAGGTTCCTCGGTGTGTAATGGATGGTCACCCATACACGAAATGACCGCGGCAAGTGTAGCTTAACCTTCGATCGACCCGTGCGGCTGTTATCATTTAGCTTAATTCCATCTATTTATAAAGTGCAGCCTATATGCTTTTATGGCCGATTCCTATAAGTTACGGACCGTTATCGGTCAAATTAAGACTCTTGTATCTTTATCAATAATGAAGCAAAGACCAGTGGCGTTCCTTCCATAGAAGCCCAGAAGCCCGGCTTGCCTTCAAAATTAAGCCAATCAATAAAATAAAAAAATAACATTATAAAATAATGATGTTACCATGAACAACATAGAAAATCCGTAAATCGCTCACTTGGCAATTTTTTTAAATCGTAAAAAACCTGTCTGTTTGCCCTGATTTTGACCCCTAGGAACGCCACTGGCAAAGACCTCATAGTTTTGCATAGTAGACCCTCCCTTAAGGTAGTAGCTATCACAATGAAATGAAATGGTTTATTCTGTAAATAAACAATTTCAGGTTATTGGTTTTTATATTGGAATCACTTTTACACGTCATATTAAAAAATATTAAAAACTAGCTGCACCCCGTGTTTTCACCCGCGTAAGTCTCGATCCCGTGGGAATATCGGGATAAAAAGTATCCTATGTGCTAATCCAGGTTATATACTATCTGTTTGCCAAATTTCATCCAAATCCATTCAGTAGTTTTTACGTGAAAGAGTAACAAACATCCATCCATCCATACTAATAAACTTTCACGTTTATATTGTAGATAAGCTAGATGAGGTCGGCGTTTCCTATCTGACGACTCTGAGAAGAAAGGCCGAAACAAACTCAGAGGTCGCAGTCTCTTTTAATGTCCAGACATAATCTTAGTCAAGCCATATGAGGATCGCGTAAGCGTTTGAAATGGTTTTTTGAGGAAAGAAACACAACGGTTTGAGTGGATCTGTCCAGTCAGTGCAAGCATTTATCAGTAATAGTGGAGCTCAACTCACTCAGGTAAAACTAGCTTATGAATATAATTATATGCCCAGTTTGGCAAATAAAATATCTACCATTGGTAAGTAAAACGATTGGTTTGTGTTTTATAGGAACCGAGTATTAATCATTCGGATTGAGTTCACTCGGGCCGAGCTATCGCTGACCCTATTAATGTGGATATGTGGTTTTCTGACGGAAAAACCCTGAGGTATGTACTACAAGTCAGTTACCTATTCGAATGTGTCAACTTATGAATCGACATTTGAATACATCATCGTTATTTGTACCATAAACGGAGCGTTCCATAACCGTAAAGTGCTTACCTACATCAATGTAAGCTATCTGTCTCATTCCAACCTATAGCGATTGCTAACTTTCTGTCTCACTCATGCGCAGGATGTACAGAGGCGCACTGCGGTTTTGAAGAGGCAAGTGCGATTCGTGACGGGCCTTGTAACCGCGGTTTCAAACGAAACAGTTAAAGCCGTGGAAATCGTGATGAGAATTAAATAAACGATGAGCTGATGCATGAAAGAAAGATTTAATGCAAGACTGATGCAACATTATTAAAAAAACGTATAACTTAAAAGAGAAAGTCAAGCATTATAATCTGTAGAATTATGGTATAACAGGCGGGGAACAAACAAAAGTTACACCATATTTCAGGTTATTGGTTTGTTCCCCGCCTGTTATACCAAAATTCTACAGATTATAATGCTTGTATTTCTCTTTTAAGTTAAGCGTTTTTTATTTTTTAAATAATTTGTTTTATTTCAAGCTTTTTTAGTTTTATTAATTTATTTAATTGGATGTCACTCCCACAATTAAGACGAACCTAACGATACCTCGTGTGTTAAAATCCATCTAGCCGTTTAGGCGTGCCAAAGAAATAGACATACATACATACATACATAATCTCGAAAATTACCCTCCTTCTGGGGCAGTCGGGTAAAAAGCGGTGACTTGCAATACAATAAGTTCATTAGGTAATAGCGAAAAGACTGATACTGGTAAGACTTTCAAGATAACAGGCGTCCAAATACTTATTGAGATACTACCTACATATACCGATATACAGATTTGCTTTGAGCGTTACCTACATACATAACATCACGCCTGTATTCTCCGAAGGGTTAGGCAGAGGTGTACCTATAGTACACCCACATTTCGGCAGTTATGATTAAGTCCCATGTTATAGGGGGCGAGGCTATTGCCATCAACCGGACACGAATCTAGACTCCGAATTGCTCAGTAGCAGTCTACTAAGCAATTTCGAATGGAAAAACCCAATAACACTTTGCCCGACCGGGGAATGGAACCCAGGACCAGCTTAGCAATAGCGCTTGCGAACACTACACCAACGAGGCAGTTGTTGATAACACATTACATCACTGGCCATTTTGTAATTCATTACATTTTCATAATTCTATATTCTATTAGTTAATAATATAATATATTTTTTATTTTATTATAGTGCGCTGTACCGGTCGACGTCATTACGTCAGCGCCGGCTGTCGCTGAAAACCAGCGCTAGGGCTCTGTCTTGCATAGGGTCGCAGCATAATGCTGAGCGATAGCCGTTTTGCGTGGATGTGACGCATGTTTCCCCCAACCTTTTCTTATTTTTTTTCTTTGTTTTTTTTCTTGATACCTACAAATTGTGTAGAAATCCTTTGTCTAAGGTGGTTACCTTTTCCCAATGCCTATCTGACCTCCACAACCCAGTTACTGGGTAAAACGATACCCTTGGTAAGACTGGTTGTTGACTTTTGGGCTTCCGACTACCCGTAACGATTGTGGACGATCTACGAATGACAGCTTCGGTAAATAAGGTGGCCCTACATTCGCAGTCAGTTTTCTTCTAATTCCGATTGACCCCATTAAAAAAGTAGAGTCATGGTGTTCACCATGACTTTACAAAATAATTTAAAGTTTTTTTCATTTTTGGCTGAAGCTAAATTTCCGTAAAAAACCCTTGGGTTTTCCTAGATTACTCACTAGCAAAGGAATTCAAGGGAATCATGAAAAATGATGTAACCGATCCGAAGTGACGGAATAAAAATATTCAGAAATATCCGTGACGATTGATTCACAATGCCACAAGGATCATACAGGCAAATTACAGTAAATAATGAACAGTAGAACAAGTACGAAGAACCCTTTAAATTATTCCACTAATGGCACCTGCGAAAAATATTGATAGGTGCCGTATGTGGAATACTTCAGGTGTCATTTTGTTAAGCGGGTGCCCAATACGTCGAATTGTCGCAGTTGCAGTTAGTCTGTGATTGCAGCATTGAGGTCGGTGGTTGATGATGCAGATGACACACTGTTTTATACTTCTATACTGTGGTAGAGGTTCTTCTAATAATAGTTCGTAATAATGCATTTCTGAATAAACCTAACAGGACAAGATTGACATTTTATTATTAGTATAATTCCAATTTTACAAGCAGCATTTACTTAGAAACGGATCCAGAAATAATTACTACAATAATAATTATTGTGCATTTAGATTGTTTTATTAAATGTAGGTTAGTACCCTAAGGTTTGGTTTTCCTCTGTGTCTTCCTTATGTATTATGAATAAGCCATTGAATAGCCCTAGTAAACCATTATCGATGAACTTTTACTATTAACGAGTAGAAAAAAACCTGGCTTGTTGGTCCAGGGTTCGATTCCCGGGTTGGGCAAAGTGTTATTCGGTTTTTCCATATGGAACTTCTCAGTAGCAGGCCGGAGTCTGGAACTGTACCCGGTTGTTGCCAATAGGCTCGTCCCCTATTAAATTATGGGATTCAAATAATAACTAGCGAAATGTGGTGCACCTCTGCCCAATGGAATACAGGCATTATGTTATGTTATGTAAAAAAAAAACCGGCCAAGTGCGTGTCGGACTACGCACAATGAAGGGATCCGTAGTTGGGATGAATTTATCCCAAGCAAAAACTTTAAGATTGTAGTTGAAAAACATGTTCTCCCATAGAACATGTGTTTAAACTGCAAATGTAAGTTGGTTAATTAATACTTGTTAACTTGTAGGGCTTAATAGCCGTGATGGATTTCCTTTTAATTTCGTTATATACTACTGCCGTGCCTTTTTTCACATATCCAGAACCAACAATTAAATTTTAGCTGACAGGGGGCGGGGGGAAAACCCTTGATTCCAACAAAAATTTGCACTTTAAAGCTTAACATTTCGCAAACGGATCCCGGAATCCAAAAATGGTTTTCAAAAACTCACTCAATATTTTTGAACGACATCCCTCACCATGGGATAGACGAGAAAAATAGAGTGCCTTGTTGACTACGGTACCCTAAAAATGTTTCGTAACAAAACGTAAACTTCAAAAAAAAAAAAAGACTTATAAAACAACTTCGATGTGGCTTACAGTGGCCTTGTAGACACAGCAACTTCAAATGTTGCTCAAAACAATGTTTATGAACTTTTCTCTACGAAACAAGTCCCCGTTATACTTGTCAAACAAGGTGCTAGCAACACTGTAACTCTTGTCAATATACAACTCGTGTTACTCAACAAATAAAAGTTATTAGATAGGCAGTCGCTCCATGTAAAACTCTGGTATTCAGCTGCATCCGGTTAGACTGGAAGCTGACCCCAACATAGTTGGGAAAAGGCTAGGCAGATTAATTCATATGAGCACGTTTTACTAAAGCATATTGAGGAGCTCGTGGCTAAGTAATAACAGCCGCACGGGTCGAACGATCAGGTTAAGCTACGCTTGCCGGGGTTTGTCCGTTGATGAGTAACCATTGTCATAATCATATCGAGACTCCTCCGTGCCTCGGAAAGCACGTTGAGCCGTTGGTCCCGGCTGGCATTCGTGGATCTTTGACAGTCGTTACGGGTCGTCAGAAGCCCGAAAGTATGACAACCAGACTTGCCAAGGGGTATCGTATTACCCCGTTAAGGGGATGTGGAGGTCAGATTGGCAGTCGCTTCATGTAAAATACTGGTATTCAGCTGCATCCGTTTAGACTGGAAGGCGACCCCATTATACTTGGGAAAAGGCTAGGCAGATGAGTCGTGTTTGAATGATGAATGAATGAATCAAATGAATGACATCATCATAATTATATATTTTATATTCACTGTCGAAATACGGAGACCTCTTGTCAAAGTGGCGCCAACTGGTGGCGCGAATTTTCATGAAATGAGGGTACATTGAGAACAATCCCATTAGAAGAAAGAAGAGCTGTTTTCCAACACTTCAAACGGAAAGTCATCTCTGTCCTTCTGGAGTAGAAGGACAGAGATGACTACTTCGTCAAAATTAAAAGTCATTTATTAAAACTAGGCTGAGAATCAGCACTTTTCGAACGTCAAAATTACATAAGACAGTCCCCCAAAACGCCCACCCTTCACCACTTCCTAGTGCTTTAGCTAGTAAGAAGAATTGGCGCAACAAACTCTCCAGCAGCACTGACAGCAGCTGTCTGACAATGTTTATAATTATTATGTTCTTCTGTATGTACTAAACCAACCTAATGGACATACATACATAACTTCACGCCTGTACATATTCATCCATAGGGTAGGCAGAGGTGTTACCCACTTTTCATCATATGGCCTGACCAAGATTACCATGTCTGGAGTTAGAGACTGTGACCTCTGAGTTTGTTTCGGCCTTTCTTCTCAGAGTAGTCAGATAAGAAACGCCGACCTCATCTAGCTTATAAAAAAAAATAATATGACGTGTAAAAGTGATTCCAATATCCTATTAACAGAATAAACAATTTCATTTCATTTCAAATAGCTGAAATAAGTATATTATCGTCTTCGCTGCAAATTGCATTTGAGTGGTGAGAACATGTTTGTCATTACCTGCCCACGTGAAATCTTGATATTGAATACGTGTGTACAACGCCTGGCAATTTGCCCAATGGTTTGAGGGTAATGACATTAAAAAAAGCCACTGACATATTAACAAAACATTATGCAATACATGCAGGGTCATTGACACCGAGCATAAATAGAACTATAGAACATAGATAGAAAATAGTTTTGAAAACATAATTTATTTTTGTCGTACATAAAGTATTTTTTTTATTCAGCTGCATCCGTTTAGTCATAACGTAAAGTATTTTTTTAAACCAATTTACAGAAATAAATATTATTTATCATTATTTATATACGTACAGAGTTTTACCTAGCTAGCGAAACTCCGCAGACATTATGAGTATGGGCGCCACGAATTTAATTAAGGCCGTACCCTACCTCAAATTTTATCCTAGCATCAATCCTAAACTTTAACATAATTATATTTATTTCAAATTTAATACTGCAGTATTTTCGGCATAACGGAGGATCATGCTAAGCAATTTGAGGTAGGGCAGAGCCTTTACATTGCCGTCTTTGTTCTGAGAACTCAACTCTAACGTAACTCAATGACTGAACAATCATTACCACCTCTTATTCTAATGCGTTCTACAACAGAGGACTCCATTACTCATTTTGAGCATCTATCCAATTTCAACTCAAAAAATAGTAAATGAAGCCCATATTAATTGGTTAACAAAGTTGAGCAACTTTGTTTTAATAACATGTTTCGGTGTTGCAGGTAACATGTTGCTGTTATCATGAACGTTACTGGCAACATTATTAATGTTTTTATTTCTTGGTAAGCAATAGTTTTGCAACATGTTGCCAACTAATAAGTTGCGGGAAACAATGTTTTGGAGCTGTTTTCAACATTATTTATATAGAACACAGACATTACCTGTTGGGTTTGTTTCAGTTGCTTAGCAATGCTTGGAGGCAGCATCTGATACAGTAAAGAATCACTCAGCTCTTTCTCATATTCAAGTTCTCTTGCTTTTTCTGCTAGATTACTTGCATACACCTGGAAAATATAGGAAAGAAGAAGGCGTGAGTTTCAGGATATCCTAACTAATATTTTAGGTGTTGGCTTGAGGAACAGGGTGTAAAGTTCACTCATACTCCATAGAAAAGGGAGGATCCTCCAACCAGACGGGTGTTGTGTCTGGCGGGCAACTGCCCAACGATTGATATTGGGTTCTTGTATATATGTCCACTGCATGGTAAACTTTAATTGCGCGATGCAGGATTTATGTGACGTCTGTCTGACGTCAGGTCTTTGATGCGTAGTTCGCAAGTGGCGATGTAGATACCGCCACAATATTATAAATGCAAAAGTGAGTTTGTTTGCTTTTTACGCTTTCACGCTAAAACGGTTGAACGGATTTAGATGTAATTTGGCACATAGGTAGACCATGACCTAGATTATGACATAGAATACTTTTTATCCCGATATTCCCACAAGATCCAGACTTACGCGGGTGAAACGACGGGACGCAGCTAGTAATGTGAATGCGAAAGAGAGTTTGTTTGTTTGTTACGCTTTCACGCTAAAACGGCTGAACAGATTTAGATGAAATGTGGCCCATGGGTAGACTATGACCTGGAATAGGATATAAAAAATCGAAATTTATGCGAGGGAAACCTCGGGTGCAGCTAGTGTAAAATAAAATGAATCCGTCACTCAGCAGTGTCATTTCCTACCAGAGCGTTCAAGTTTTATTAAGAGGTAAATGCTCCATACGAGCATGACGTAATGTGCACTCCGTAATGAATGAATGGACATGATACTACGGTGCATTATTGTGCTTAATTTAGCTGCCACTGGCCTTGTAGTGCATTGCCCGGGCGTTACGTAGCGGAGATGGAGGCGCGGCTCCGGTTGTAATCTCATTCAGTGCACACTTGTAAATGTTTACGTTGGCATTGTTTATACGTTTGGATGGAAAAGCAAAGGGCCTATAAAAAGGTTTATTCCATCGGTGATAACGATGATGGAAACGTCTTAAATGTATGCGGCTGACATAAATAATACCAGCCTATAACTTCCCACTGCTGGGACACAGGCCTCGTCTCTGTGAGAGGTAGTGGGCCATAATCCACCACGCGGGCCCAGTGCGGGTTGGTGGGTGACACATGTCTTCGAATTTTTTGTTCTACGACATGCCGGTTTCCTTATGATGTTTGCCTTTACTGTTTTGAGGAGAAGTGGTGATTAATTAAATAATTCATAAAATGTTAAGTATCTTTTTGGGTTCGAACCCATGACCCGCAACTCGGACGTCGCGGCCGTTACCACTGGGCCACCACTGCTTTAGAAGACTTGACTTGAACACTGCCAATTCAAAAGTGTCAGTAATTGATTTATTTGAAACTAGCTGCGCCCCACGGTTTCACCCGCGTAAGTCTCGATCCCGTGGGAATATCCGGATAAAAAGTATCCTATGTGTTAATACAGGTTATAAACTATCTGTTTGCCAAATTTCATCCAAATCCATTCAGCCGTTTTTGCGTGATTGAGTAACAAACACACAAACTTTCACATTTATAATATTAGTAGGATAACTGTTTTGAGTTTGAGTTGGTTCATTATCAAGATTGCTCAAGACGGGTAGAGTGATGGGTTTGACTTGTGCTTCCGAAAAGCATAAGTTAATCCCGTTGTGAAGTCCTGTAGAGATTCGAATCGCTTTAAAAAGGAATGTCACTTCTCTAGGTCTTCAGATGGCACTATTATTGTAAAATTAGTCACCGGTGGACAACTGAAATACCAGCCGCATCACAGGTGCGTTATCATTGAAGTCATTCACAATATAGTTAAACTTACGCTTTAAGCCTCTTACATCATTCCGCGACTTGTCGCGCGACGCGACGCCGCCTCATTGTTCGCCGTGAAATTTTCTCAAAAATTGGTGCCGATTCTGTTGTTCACAGACTAAACTGAATTTAAGTTCAGTGCATCTTTTTCTTTCTATTTCATTATGACAAGGACAGAAGATAAATTTTAGTTTAGTCCTGTCAAATTAATCAGCTCCTGACGTAAATTGACGTAATTTTAGTAGGTAGGCAAGTTTTTAATCGCGTCTAAACTTATACGAAGTAGTGATAGTTTGACAGGACTAAACTAAAATTTATCTTCTGTCCTTTTCTTAAATTTCGTTTAGTTTGTAAACAACAGAATCGGCACCAGTGTTTTGTTAAAAGTCGCGTCACGCGACAAGTCGCGCCGGTATGTCTAGCGTTTAGCGTGACAATTGCGGTCATGGCCCTTTCTGTAATATCTCTCCGTAATAAACTATGTATAGTTCTTCGTTATTGGAACATGTTGAAGATCACGATAGATATTGATTCAGGCCGTTAACGGACCGATAATTCAGTTTTTGAAGTAGAGAAAGCTATAAAATGTAGGTGGGTCAATGACCGTTTAATTGTCACGCTAAAGGGATTCGGGTATACTTGAGAAGATTTCTAACTGGAGTGGTTTATTTGATAGGACATAATTATGACCTACTAACTGCGCCCGTGGCGTCGATCACGTGACGGTGAGTTCTTTTGGCTATGGGAACATAAAATCATAGTATTTTGCAAGAAATACATACTATTATGTCATATTATTATTACCTACTAGCTGATGCCCGCGACTTCGCCCGCGTTTATGTCGGTTATTATATACTAAAACCTTAAGGCTCTTACATACTGGCGCGACTTGTTGAGCGACGCGACTTTTAACAAAAGAATCTCTGAGAAAACTTCACGGTGAACAATGCAACGGCGTCGCGTCGCGCGACAAGTCGCGCCTGTTTGTGTGAGCCCTTACTCGAGAACCACTTTATCCATTGGTAAAAACAGCATGAACATCGGTGCAGTAGTTTTTGAGTTTATCGCGTACAGGACGACAGACAGATGCAGCGGAGGACTTTGTTTTATAATATGTAAGGATTATGTAGCCATCGTTACCTGTATAGTATTGACTGCGTTCCTGACTAACACTATGATGATCGGAGATACCACGCAGACGAGAACTAATATCCCTGCGCATACGACCTCTGACCTCCTTGCCTCCGTTAGACTTACTGTCACTCCGTCCCTGAAAAGAAAAGCCATTTTATAATAATTGGAAGGAAAATTTTCAGACAGAGATAGCAGGGTCACGCGTTGGTAAAAAAAAAACGATCTAAAGGGAAAGTACCTTCAATGGTTCAATGTCCTCGAAGCTAATGCCTCGACATGAATCATATTATTATGACGGGGCAGGATTATTTATATTGATGATATCAAAGGAAAACATGTCTTTATTGCTTCGCCATTAGGTATGGGTTTAAAAAAAAACACCTGTTCCCTACATTTTGACGAGCTATGCAAACATAAAGGACATTGACCATCCATATATGGGAGTTGGACCAAGTGCTGCCCAGAATGGACACATAGTGCATTATGTTCCCTGGGCTTATACTAGTCTGTAAACAAAAGCCCAATAAAATCTATCCTATTTCATTTGTATGCATAATAATAATATCATTTACATGTTAAATATTTTTTACTGACCATCCATATATAGGAGTTGCGCTAAGTACTGCCCACAATGGACACACATAGTGCATTATGTTCCTTGGGCTTGTACTAGTCTGTAAACTAAAGATCAATAAAATCTATCCGGGGAGTTGATTTTTTTTTCGAGATTTAAGTGTTGGTCTCATATTGATAGTTGTTCATAATGATGAGTACAATGACCTCTTAAGAGAATACCCGTGAATTTAATTTCACCCTGTATATCTTACCTTTCTTAAGAAATAATACGAAAATATCAAAAGCTACCATAAACGTGCGAGAGTAGAGGAGGAAATCCATTACCTATAAATAAACAACCAATTTGAATGAAATTGCATAACTATTAATAATAATTAATACAATAATATTTGTAGTTATAATGGCGCAGTTACCACTGTGTTACCTACCCAGTGACATCACGTTTTTGCGGTTAGCAAGTTCATTCAACGAAACAATAAATGTGTCACGTGTTTGCGGTTCAATTACTTATTTCGTCACAGATTAAATACAGGACAAAGTATTACCTGAGGCAATACCATATTTAGCTGAATAAAACATTTCCTTAATGAAATGAAAATTGAAATTATTTATTCTGTAAATATGCAGCATGTCAGGTGAACAAATGAGCTAAGCTCGACGCAATTGGTCTCGATACATGGCAATCGATATCGCGACTGGAATTGACGGAGATGGTGGGGTGAGCTCGCCTGATAAAGTCTGCTTTTTTAGTCTCGTAGACTAATTTGATTGGTACCAATGTCTAACTCCAAATTGAAAAAATAAAAGTTATAAAACTAAAACCCAACTACGAACAAAACGTCAACTAAAACGATGTAAACAAGACACCACAGACAGACATTAAAAATCCGGAGTCAGATTAAGTGTGACTCCGGATTTTTAATTTTTCTGTCTGTGATCTACACTAATATTATAAAGAGGAAAGATTTGTATTTTTGTGTGTATGTGTGAATAAACTCAAAAACTACTGCGCCGATTTAAAAAATTCTTTCACCACTAGAAAGCTACATTCACCCTGAGTAACATAGGCTATATTTATTGCTAGAACAGATTAGGGAGCCTTACTAAAACTCCAATAATGTAACCCAAGGTGTAAAAAAATACCTTAAATATTCTTTAAATCGCGTGCGCTGCGAAAGCTATTGATTAAGAATAAAATAATGTACTACGACTTTGCAGAACACATCATTATTTACAAAAAGTGTCGCGACAGCATATGTCTAGCTATTATAGTTATGCCACAATAAGTGTTATTTTATTTTGAAAATTTAATTGAAATGACGCCGCTAGAAAAGGCTCTTTATTTGTATCTTGGTATTAATCTATAATCAAAATAAATTACTTCATTATTAAGACTGCTTCAATACCTTCATATAACTTTTTGAATTATTCAATTCAGACATTCTATTCGAAAGATATCACGAGTTTAAAAATGTAAGTATAGCTCCAAAAAATACCGGCTCATACATTCAGTATAGAATGGCTTTTTTCTTGATGATATCTCGGTAGATAGGTAGGTAGGGTAGGTAGGTAGGTAGGGTAGGTAGGTAGGTAGGGTAGGTAGGTAGGTAGGGTAGGTAGGTAGGGTAGGTAGGTAGGGTAGGTAGGTAGGTAGGTAGGGTAGGTAGGGTAGGTAGGTAGGGTAGGTAGGTAGGGTAGGTAGGTAGGGTAGGTAGGTAGGGCAGGTAGGTAGGGTAGGTAGGTAGGGTAGGTAGGTAGGGTAAGTAGGTAGGGCAAGTAAGTTGGTTAGGTAGGTAGATATGTTGGTAAGTGTAGGGAGGTAGGTGTAGGTAGGTAAGTATGTACAGTGTGTTAGTGCTACCCGTGCGAAGCCGGGGCGGGCAGCTATGTCTTTATAAAAAGAAAAGTAAGAAAAACGTGTACATTGGCATTTAAAAAAAACCCAAAAAATTATAAAATCCGAAAGCAAGGTTCGATGTGTGTGTTTCGATTTCGATTTCATCAACACGTGACACGTCAGATTCAGCAGGTCAAGATCGCAACGTAGAATAATTAAAACTTATTAAGTAATTTAAATTCTAATTTGTTGTGTTGTCATTTGTTTAAAATACACCTAATTGGTTTTTGTCTTTGTCTTAGTAAAAACAAAACAGGTGTGTCACAGTCGAGAGTACCCATGACTAATAAAACATTCATATTATGAAATTAAACTAACTCATAATAATTCTAACGAAAGAACATGATTGTGGTTTGGATGTACATCTTTGCATAATATATACAATGTGGAGACAACAAGACGATAAATGAAAACTCTGGTAATACTAACGCATGGCGGTATTTTGAAACTATCAAATAAACGCATCCGAAATTAAAGAAGTGATTTTTTCAAACAAACTAAATAGTACTGATTGACCGACAATAAGTTTTGCCGATCAGGCGACTAGTTATGAATAGTGAATAAACAATATTTGATTGATTTTTGTATGCGATGTGGGAACGTTATTAAACATTTACCTTATTACCACAAAACCGTGTTTGTCAGTTGTTTAGCCTAAACACCTTTTAAACATGACATTTCTGTATTTATTTTGACATAGAAGTGACACTAAACCGCCTACAAGATAAGAACGCCCATTGTGTCACCCTATGTAAAATTTCTAAATTTTTCTGTATTTTTTATGGTGTACATAATAAAGAGTATTCTATTCTAAACACGCATTGAACAAGTTTCTAAGTTTTTGTCGTAAGGCCCACGAAGTTTAATGTTACCAGCGACATCGTCTACGATTCAGGATGAAAAGTAATCTCCGGCTCATGGTCTATCCATCCAGCACATGCATGTGCTAAAATTCATCCAAATCCATTTAGCCATTTCAGCGTGAAAGCGTACCAACAAACAAACTCACTTTCGCATTTATAATATTAGTTAGCATTGTCGTCTCCGCCTTTTAAAGTTTTAGCAATATTATGATTTTTAGAAAATCGGATGATCCTTAAACCAGTGTGCCCAGGCATATACCCAACTACCCTGGCATATAATAATTATGACGCATCAAAGATTACGGCACAAGCCAGTGCAGTAAAGTACATTATTAGCACAGTCTAGGATAGTAAAGTACCTACTGGCGATGCCCGCGACAGCATAGAGCAGTACTTTTTTTCTTTGGGAATCCTTCAAAAGGTGCAGGCCGGGCTTTGGGGATATGACGGAGTGTGGGATTTTTACCTTACTAAAATCACCCCATTAATCACCATCTACACATGAAAGGGGCACCGTTACCTCTCTCTCATGTATAGACGCTATACTTTTGCAGGTTAGCGTAACGCCCTTCGATAGATTACATAAATAAAAAATAGCCTTTATTTCCTCTGACCTTAATATATAACAAGTAATGATAATTAATACTGGTAACATTTTGTCATAGGGTTGCCAACCTTACATTATCAAATATCAAACTCAAACTCAAACTCAAACTCAAAGCATTTATTTCAATTAAACCATTTACAGGAACTTTTGAATTGTCAAGGAGTCAGTCAGTCAGAAATATGACGCTAGTTGCCCATTCCAAAGCGTAGTAGGTACCTATGGAGAAGAACGGGCAAGAAACTCCATGGACACTCTTTTAAATCAAAATATTGTTACAATATAATGGTTACATCATTCATGTTGAAATTATACATGTGAGAACAATGTAGAAAGCACGTTAAAAGCATCAGCTACCAGGTCAGGATATCTTGCGACATAGGCCTCCTCTATTTCCCTCCACTTGCTCCTGTCCGAAGCTGTTCTTCGCCAACCTTTTGGCAGATCATCCTCCCACCTTTTCACCTGTCTTCCTCTACGTCACCTACCTCTATCACAAAAAAAAGCACAAGCTGTGTGTATGTCAAAGAGGAATGGAGAGGAGCATGATGAGACCATTACTTACTGTATAGTAAATTGATAAAAAAGTTATTTTAGAGAACACAACCCTCTCGTTCTACTAGACTTGGTTTGGCAATAAACCTGGAGACGTGCTCACCCAGTGAAGGCATAGAAGTGTGAAGATAAGGAGTAAGGAAGCTAGCCAAGTACTTATTTATAGTTTTCCGTAATATTTTGTACGAACCATACGCGTGAATGAACGTGAACGGATATACAGAGTGGATCTTTCAAGTGGGTGATCGTGCTTTCCAAGCCACGGTCTCGATAGGAGGAGCTCGTGCCTATAACAGCCGCTCGGGTCGATCCATCAGTTTAAGCTACGCTTGCCGGGGTTGGTTCGTGGATGGGTGACCATTTACACATATCGAGACTCCTCCGTGCCTCGGAAAGTACGTTAAGCCGTTGGTCCCGGCTGTCATTTGTGGATTTTTGACAGTCGTTACAAGTCGTCAGAAGCCCGAAAGTCTGACAACCAGTCTTGCCAAGGGGTATCGTATTACCCCAATAATGGGTTGTGGAGGTCAGATAGGCAGTCGCCCGTGTAAAATACTGGTATTCAGCTGCATCCGGTTAGACTGGAAGCCGACCCCAACGTAGTTGGGAAAAGGCTAGGCAGATTTTTTCGATTGGTTTCGATATGTAATAAATGTTCACCCATCCACGAACCAATCGCGGCAAGCGTAGCTTAACCTTCAACTGTCATGCGGCTGTTATTATTTAACCAAGTGAGACTCTGTCGTTAAGAAAATGAATCATTTTTAATTAAGCAGTGTGATCTTGTTGAACACGACTGCGGGGGCCTCAAACAGATTTTTCAATTAATCAATTGAGCGCCGGAAGCACGGATTGCTCACCGCTTGTGCTGGCGCCGACCCGTCTCTCTAAATTTGGCACGCCCCGCCACACATATTTCAAGCGCTAAATGAGCGCGTTCACATGTTGTCACTTATCATTAATTACTTTATTCTCTTTCGTCGCATTTTTGCGCACGCCAATGAAATACTAGTGCTGGTGCTACACAAAAGTAACCACTTTTGAGTGGGGTCGTGGAAGATGGGCCTAAGGTCAGTGGTCGCCGACGACTATGCAAAACCTCACCCCAAACTTATATCCTGCCAGGGTTATGGGAAAGTCCTGTCAGGGTTGCGGGAAAGTCCTGCCAGGGTTGCGGAAAAGTCCTGCCAGGGTTGCGGGAAAGTTCGAAAGGGATACCGGGCCCTTGGCAACAGGCAATTGAAGGAACACGGGTGGGTTTTAGTCAGTAAAAGTCTGACACGCCCTTCCGCTCCGCCCAGAGCGGAAGGCATTTGATGAACTCCCAACCTCAAAAAAAAAAAAAAAATTCAATCTTAGGTATATGTCTTGTTTCTGTACGGCTCCCATACTCTTGCCGAAACAGACATACTACAGACATTTCTTTTGAGAAAATTTCCAAATATTCTCGGATCACAATACTGCACCAAATTGCAGTTCTGCACAATTTCAGGTACACGACTGTTTTGTCACAATAATTTTGAGCTACAGTTGAATATAAATCGAGCGCTCACTAGCCATGTTAGTTCCACTGAATGCAATGGCGAGGACATTTTTATTTGCTCCATTAGGTACTGCTACGAAAGGACATGTTTTCTCGCTCTAAACGTTCTCATTTACAATGCGGATGAATGCACATAATACTATATGACACGTGGCAAAGGAATATTGCTGTCTTGTATTAACAGGTAGAGATAGAATAAGATAGCAGAAATTCTCAGTAACATCCAGCAGTCTTCGTCACAGTCTGTATTAGAGCCCAGTTAATAATATGGGACTTATTCGGTATGTTAACTAACAAAGGGCGTTCCCGATAAGCAAAAAAAAAAATTTTAGAAAAGTAGGTAAGTAGTGAAATATTCACAAAACTATTAAATTGATACGTAAAAAAACCACTCTGTACACGCATACTTGTATTTCAACGTAGAAAGACAAGTGTGACAAGTGTGCATGTACAGAGAATTTATTTTCCGTAGAAATTTAATATTTTTGTTATATTTTTTTTGCATGTATAGACGCTATAACTATTGCAGGTTAACGGGAACTTGGGAACTTCTTTGGATAACATATTGTATAAAAATCGTGGAAAATGTAAGGTGTACGAAAGTGGTAACAAAACCAGTATGTATGTCTATCTGACCTATACGCTAACCGACATGGTCCAAATAATTGCCAAACTTAAGAGGCAGTGAGCATTTGGTGAAAGATGGCAGATGGGGTCGAAAGGTCCTGAAGTGGTGACCACGTAATGAAAGACGTAGCGTTCGCAAACCTCCGACAAGGTGAACAGATGACCTGGTGAAAGCTGCAGGAATCCGCTGGATGCGAGAAGCACAGAACCGGTCAAAGTGGCGGTGCTTGGCTACTTTTCTTTTACAAAAATAATTAGGTTCCATGCGGGCGCAGCCGCGGGCAGCAGTTAGTAGTATTTTTGTGAGAAAAGGCCTTTGCCTTGCAGGTCAATAATAGGCTGTTATTATTACTTGTCGAGTCTAGCTGGGCGCCGCCACCGGACACGATAATAGTCGGTTGATGGACAATTCTCTAGTGTAATTACAGATCATAATCCTGGGTAACAATAACTTAATTAGACAATTAGACAGTAGTAGCTTGTGAGACTAGCAGAGATCTAGCTTATATGAACTTGATATCTATACTTTATTATTATAAATGCGAAAGGGAGTTTGTTTAATTGTTTGTTACGCTTTCACGCTAAAACGGCTGAATGGATGTGGATAAAAAATCAAAAAATCATAATCAAAATATTTTATTTCACATAAACCACATGGGCACTTTTGAAACTTCAGAAGCTAGGTGCACGATTCCAATTGGTCGTTTCCTATGGAAAAGAGCCGGCAAGAAACTCCACGGTTAAAAATAATTGGCTTTTACAATATTTTCAAATTACAGTGTTAGTAGGTGCATGGGAGGATCACCTCTGTACTAAATCCCACAGAGAACTCGATGTTCCTTGGCCCAATAGACGCTTGGGAAGTAAACAAAATAATTAAAAACCTAAAAAACAAAAGTAGTCACGGGATTGACGAAATACCACCTATGCTTTTAAGAAAATGCGCAAATGAACTTACCTTACCGTTTTACCTGCTACTGAACCAGTCATTTGAAGAAGGTATCTTCCCTGATCTGTTAAAAAAATCTGTAATAAAACCAATCCACAAAAAAAATACGAAAACAGACCCAAACAACTATCGTCCAATAGCTCTCTTACCATCAGCCTCAAAAATCTTTGAAAAAGCCATGTGTGACCGCATTTATACGTTTTGTGAAAAATACAATATATTTGATGAATGCCAGAACGGCTTTCGAAAAAACCGCTCCACCACCTTAGCTGTCTACAAGTTTATCCAAGAAGCCCTTAATATTATTAATAACAAAAAATACGCAACAGGAATATTACTAGACATGACCAAAGCTTACGACAAAGTACAATTTGGGATATTGCTAAACAAATTATACGGAATAGGTATACGCGGAAAGGCTCACGAATGGCTAACATCTTATCTAAAGAACAGGGAACAATCAGTTGAAATAGAATACTTTAACCATAAAAATAAGGAAATCGAAAAAATCCGATCATACAGTAAAGCAATTAATGCCTCAATTCCTCAAGGAAGCGTCATAGGATGCCTGTTATTTTTAATTTATATCAATGACCTACCTAAGACCATAGAAGGGCCATGTGTTTTATTCGCGGACGATATATCCATCTTAGTCTCATGCCAAAACAATGAAAATATAGAAGAAACTATCAATTCCATACTTACAAAAACATGCAACTGGATGAACGACCATAACCTCGAGATAAACTATTCCAAAACTAAATTAATAACTTTCCACCCTTACCAAAAAGCACCTTTAACTTTGGATATTATTTTCAACGACTCAAAATTAGAAACCGTTAACGAATTTACCTTACTCGGACTGGTTATAGACACACATATAAACTGGAAATCACACATACAGAAAACTCACTCAAAACTTGCCAAATTCTCTTACGCCCTTCGAGAAATAAAAAAGACCACCAATTTACAAGCAGCTCTCACCACCTATTATGCTTATGCATGGCTTAGCTATGGTGTCATCCTTTGGGGAAACAGAATAGATGCACAAACACTTTTCACCATGCAAAAGAAATTGGTTAGAATTCTGGTAAACATTGAGCAAACAGATAGTTGCAAACCTTTCTTTCAAAAACTTAATATTTTAACCCTTCCCGGTGTATACATATTAGAAACATGCATATTTGTCCGGAAAAATCAAGAGTTTTATTCAAAGCGTGAAGACATCCAAGCACGCTACCTACTCAGACACAGATCTAGGCTAAACATACCAAGTTCTCGGTTAAAAATGCACTCTACAAGTCCTTATGTAATGTCCATTAAAGTATATAATAAACTACCTGCACTAATAAAAAAAGAAGAGAAAATTAACATATTTTTAAAAAAACTTAGACGATTTTTGCTAAATAAAAGCTACTACTCAGTAAGCGAATATCTAAATGATAGACTTATAAAATCATAACTTAAGCGCTCGAGACTTAAAACTTAAAATTTTACTAGACTTATTACTTATACCTATTATTATTACAACACTAAATGACCCCACCTCACCTCATCTCACCTATTTATATTTTGCATTAAAGCGATTAGTCTTATCTCAGAAAACACCTACATCTTTATTATTATAATTAGTAGTTTGATAAGTAATGTTAAATAATTAGCAAATGCTTCCTCTCTCCTAACTCACTTATTTTGCTGTGCCCGACAGGGTCCATATGATCTAATTATAAGTTTACCACCTAATACTTACATGTGGAATGCAATAAAGTATTGAGTATTGAGTATTGAGGACAATGTAGGCCTTTCAACAAGTAAGTACCAGGTACTTAACAAAATAGAAGATGTTCAAGAAATCTACAGTCCCCTTAGCCTACAACGTTCTCACATTATAAATTTGGCACATGGGTAAACCATGACCTGGAATAGGACATAGGATAGTTTTCATCCCGATATTGCCACGGGATCGATACTTACGCGGGTGAAACTGCGGGGAGCTGCTAGTCTTCATATAACCAACCTACATGTCTACATGAGGCAGAGGTTCCAGGTACAGTAGGCTACATGTCAGTAGTAACACGTTGGCCTTGAGCTAGCTTAGCGTAGTCATCATTTCAGTCGAAAGACATCGATTGCTGGACATAAGCTTCTCCAATTGCAGGCCATGCAGCTTGATTCTCAGCTACTCCCATCCAGCTGTTACCAGCCACCCTGCGAAGATCGTCGCTCCACCTGCCTGAGGGCGTCTTACCTTACGTTTGCCGATTCGCGGTCTCCACTCAAGAACCCGTCTAACCCCGTCTACCCCAACGGTCATCGGTTCTACGGGTAATATGGCCGGCCCATTGCTACTTCAGTTTACCTATTCTGTGAGCCCCTATTTGGAATATTAAAAATAGTTTCAGACTGTCAGGACCTGCATCCCCAAGGCACTCCATTGTTGGACTCTGTAACCTTCCGATTAAATACTAGATAGTGTCTGACGCACAGCTTCGATTAAATAAAAACTTTAACCCCAAGTAAATAAAGCTGAAAATTCTTTTACAAATCCGTGCTGCTCCTTTAAGAGTTTATTGAAAGAGTCACGACAAATAAAAATGAACCTTCAGTGTTTAGTAATTGAATCTGGAATGGGTTTATTACACGGGCTGATTCAAGTCACGTTTCAAATTAAATCGGGCGTGATTGGCTTGCGGCAATCAAATGTATTTGCAATAAGGTTGCGGAACTGTGCACTCACGTGCAAATTATTCAATTGGCGACAATATCGGGCGAGAAATGGTTTACTTTTCTTGTAAAGATTATTTTTTTAACAGAATTACGGAATGGAACAATTTTGTTTACAGAGTGTATTGTTACTTTGAGCGTCTTCATAGCTGAGTTTCGAAATAAACAGATTTAAAAGATTTTCTTGCCAAGAACAGGCAAAAAACTACATCGACAGTATCAAGACAAGGCCGCTAAGTTGTAAGTACCTATATTATAAAAAAACACCAAAATGTACACTTAGTTTGCAAATAAATCATTGACTTTGACTCTGTTTTTCTCCATAGAGATCTACGTTTTGGAATGGGGTTACCAGACTTACTGACTGCCGACTCCATGACAATTAAAAATGCCTATAAATGGTTTAATTTAATTAAAATAAATGCTTTGACGTTGGCATTAGATACTGACCTGATATACTCCCGAAGTTGCTTCTGTACCGCTCTTAGTTTATCAAGGAACGTTGCAGTTTGGTCGAAATACTCAATGGCATCAGTAACGCTACCATCTCGGTGCTTATTGTCCACTATCTGCTGGTTCCTGCCAAAAAAGACATTACTCTCAATCGAAAAAACAAAGCTAACAGATGTAGCCTGGCTTCGTCTGGCGCCAACTTAACTGAAGCAATGATGGATCAGACGTTGGCACAATGTCTTATGATGAGCACAAACCAAGGCATAAAGTAGCATTCGGTAAGACCCAGTAATGACAAGACTTTGATACAACCATTTCCTAACTATTTAAGGAGCCACTTCATTGAAATTCTTGGCAGAATCAGGGTTGAGTCCGCACTGATCACATACCTATTTGATACGCATAGATTTCATTGCATTCAAAATCAAAATATTTTAATGCACAGAAACTTTTTTTTTTTGATGTTGGGAAATCATCAAATGATTTCTCCTGCTCTGGGCGGAGCGGAAGGGCGTGTCAGACTTTTACTGACTAAAACCCACCCGTGTTCCTTCAGTTGCCTGTTGCCAAGGTCCCGGTATCCCTTTCGGACTTTCCTGCAACCCTGGCAGGATTTCACATAAACCTACATGGGCACAAAAGTGTAACCGTGTAACGTTTCCTACATGGGCACTTATGAACCGTCAGAAGCTAGGTGCACGGTTCCAATTAATCATATGGACAAGAGCCAGCACGAAACTCCACGGTTACTCCTTTAAAAATAATTGGCTTTTACAATATTTTCAAATTACAGTGTTAGTAGGCATGGGAGGACAATATAGGCCTTTCAATAATTACCAGGTACTTAACAAAATAGAAGATGTTATTTATTCGATCTACTTACTTCTTCTCCAAGTCTCGGTACTCGGAGCTGTCTTCTTTGATATCCTTATGAAGTGGTATTAGAGATGGCACCAGGTTCAAAGTATTATCTAACAGATCCCGCCCCAGAATCATATGGGCTATGTATCTGCGAAAAGATTTATTTGTAGGTAATCCAATTAGCACTTAACACAATTAAAACAATTATCATGTCTTGAATAGATAAAAAGATTATGAAATAATTAAACACTCGTAGCTTAGGTATTTAGATTAACGAGTTGTCTTTGCCAAACAAAATAGGTTACACTAAAATGTGTAACCTATTTTTATTTTTGTATTTTTTGTTTTTTTGTTGTGTAACATCACGCTTTGTTTCCCCGAAGGGTTGGGCAGAGGTGTATCTGTAGCAGGTACACCCATATTTCGACAGTTATGTATAAGTCCCATGTAATAGGGGGCGAGCCTATTGCCATCAACCGGGCACAAATCCAGACTCCTGGCTGCTACTGAGAAATTTCAAATAGAAAAACCCAATAACACCGACCCGGGAATCGAACCCAGGACCTCTTGGTCAGCAGTACCGCTTGCCACCACTAGACCAACGAGGCAGTCAAGTTTCTTTGGAGAAGGTTACTACAGGTCACTAAATGAGTTTAGCTTAAACGTATTCAGAACATTTGTACTGTTTGTGTCAATCGTTTGAAGATGACAAAGTCGGAATGATATTTTGAATAAGTTTAGCGTTTAAATGCAAGCAATTCGTAGTGCAAGCGAGCCTTAGTTTCTTGTATCATCTATCATAATAAAATCAAAGGTAGCCCGCGAAATTCAAAATAATTTTCTTACGTTTTTGCAATTTACAGGTCATTGTTAGGTTGTATGTTGATTAAAATATGATCGCGACTGTAAGAAATATGGGTTTAGCATCAGGGTATGACGATTTCGCCTTTCGTCGTGTATTTTATTACCTTTCATATGCTCTGGGTTGCAGATACCCTCTGGCGAAGTAGTTGATACCTAGTACGGAACCGATGCCCTTACACTCGATGCTTCGGAGCAAGTTCTTAAATCCAACCAGATATCTGTGAACAAGGAATTTGTTGATCACAACTTTTGTGTGCAGCGAAACACTTGATCATTTATACACATCATCTACCTAGCTTTTTTCAAACTCCGTAGGGGTTGAGTTCCAGTCTAACCAGATACAGTTGAATACTTGTATTTTTAACACCCGACGGAAAAAGAGGGGTGTTATAGGTTTAAGGTGTGTATCTGTGCGTCTGTCTGCGCCATCGTAGCTGCCAAACGGCTGAACCGATTTTGATTTTTTTGATTTTGTTTGAAAGGTGAATTGATCGAGTGTTCGTAGCTATAAAAAAATCGTTTCGGTATTAGATGCTTTGTTTTTGTCGGGGGTTTTTTAAATTTATATTCAATTTAACTTGTACATGAGTGATTACTTATCTGACCTCTACAAACCAGTTACTGGTTGTCAGACTTTGGGGTTTCCGACTACCCTTAACGACCATGTGAAACAAAAAAGTTTTTAATGATACGAAAACATCTACCCTCGAGACTCGAACGTTTTTATTTAGGTATTGAGTTCTGTTTACGATGGTATTTTATATTAGAGTTTTTTTATTGTTTTTGTTGGTATATTACCGACTATGTTGGTGACATGTGGCAAACAATTTTATGTACTGTTTTATTTTATCTTTGTTTTGTACTATTAATTACTTTGCATATTATTGTGCTTGCGGACAGATGCATTGCTAGGGAGTTTGTTGCACAACTTCTTCTCCCCAGCTAAATACTATAATAGAAAGTGGTGAAGAGCGGGCGTTTCGTTTGTTTTTTTTAATGATGGATAAACAAACATACAAAAAATCAAATCTTTCTCTTCATAATATTACTAGCTGCGTTTTCACGCGCGTAAGTCTCGATCCCGTGGGAATATCGGGATAAAAGATCCTATGTCCTTCTCCAGGTCATGGTCTACACATGTGCCAAATTTCATCTTTAGCGTGAAAGCGTAACAAACCAACAAACAAACTCACTTTCGCATTTATAATATTAGTTAGGACAGGATAAGTTTAGATAAATAAAATTATTTTACTTTTAGCTAATTAAACACCTCATTTAAACTCCATGCTCCATAGTAATATTACATTCAAAATGGGCGTATTCACATTTGTAACAAGTTTCGAAAACAAAGATATTTGCAACACTGTTGCACGTTGAATAACAAAACGATTCGATCCACATATGGCAGACAACGAAATAACTCAACACGACTCGAATCAAAGCCAAGCATTGGTATGTAAGCTTTACAAAGATGTGTATGGAATGTGTTATATTTGTTCGGCTTTCGTTTTATGACCATAGACTACCATTTATTTTTAAAATCAGAAATGAGATTATCCGGAAAAGAACCGGAGTTACCGACATATTTATACAATGTGGAGACGACAATACAACAATAAATGAAAACACTAGCAATAATAATGCATAAGAGTCTTTTCGAACTATGAAATAAATCCTAACATGGAAATTAAAAAAGTATTTTTTTCAAACAAACTAAATAGTAGTGATGATCTTTGACTAGGTACCTTAACTAAACTATTGGATATATTTGATTCATTTTTTGTATGCAGACCAAGAACGTCATTAGATATACGGAGTTTTATTTTTGGTCGTATTGTCGTTTCCGCCTTGTATAGCTTGCAGATTAAGCAAATTGAAGTGACAGTGGGCTGGCCATGTTTGTCGAAGGACCAATAGCCGGTGGAGCAGAAGTTCTGAAGGAGAACGAGTATCGGAAAGCATAGTGTGATCCTGTCTAGTCAGTATAAGCATTTATTGTCAGTAATCGTGTAGCTCAACTCAGAAGTCGGGACTTAAGGAGCTCAACGGATCGATGAACAATACCAAAGGAAAGGACATTTGAGTAGGCCGCGTATAGTATTCAAAATGCTAGACCATCATTAAAACTTAATGAGAGAAAAAAAAAAAAATTACCCGCTTAATGCAATGATTGTTAATAATCAAAGTTGTTGGTGATAATTAGTTTGTTGCTTATTATACAGGTGGATGCTAAATTGCTCTTGTTTAGAAATGACTCCTTAGGTCTTTTTAACCCTGCCAGGGTTGTGGGAAAGTCCGAAAGGGATACCGGGACCTTGGCAGCAGGCAACTGAAGGAACACGGATGGGTTTTAGTCAGTAAATGTCTGACACGCCCTTCCGCTCCGCCCAGAGCAGGAGAAATCATTCGGTGATTTCCCAACGCAAAAAAAAAAAAGGTCTTTTTAATGACTACCCACGATGTCACGATGATAATGCATGACTTATCATTTTCCGGGAAGAGATGGAGTTATTGAGATGATTTAGTTAAGACTGTAGAGCTTTTGTTAGGAGGCTTATGAGTCATAGTACGTTGTGGTTGGTTATGGAGCTGAAAACTGAATGTAGAAGCAACAAATGCTTCAGGTGGCTCTCACCCCGGCCTGTAGAATGTGTGAAATGCTTTTTCCTTCTCGTGGTCTCTCCAAGCTTTGCATTAGTCATACAAATGACAAATATATATGACAGTCGTAATCAGTTTTGGAAGAGCTCATGGCTAAGTAATAACAGCCGCATCGGGTCGATCCATCAAGTTAAGCTACGCTTGCCGGGGTTGGTCGGTGGATGGGTGACCATCTTTACATACAGAGACTACTCCGTGCCTCGGAATCACGTTAAGCCGTTGGTCCCGGCTGTCATTTGTGGATCTTTGACAGTCGTCAGAAGCCCGAAACTCTGACAACCAGTCTTACCAAGGGGTATCGTATTACCCAGTTACTGGGTTGTGGTAGTCAGATACGCAGTCGCTCCATGTAAAATACTGGTGTTCAGTTGTATCCGTTTAGACTTGAAGCCAACCTCAACATAGTTGGGAATAGGCTAGGCAGATGATGATGATAAGTCCTAATCGTTTACGAAAATGTGTTATCTGATGACACCGCCATTGCATCGTGATGAAACAGGACCACCTACGCTTCACATCAATTATATTGTTACGTTACGTTTATTTTAGTTTGAATGCCAATTTTTTTACTCATGTCTCATTGCATACGAAAGTCGTGACAGTAGATCTAATTTTAGAACAGCGCGTTATTTAGTCTAGTTTTTTTCAATGTTGAGGACGCTGAGTCAATCACGGCCCGTAAAACTTAACATATCATAAGGAAAATTTTTAGATAAATAAATGTGAGTCACAAGATGTAAGAGTAAAATAATTGTTAGTTTCTGAATTTCAGTGAGTTTGTCATCTTGAAATCTGTAACAATTATGCCAATTGACTGAATAATTTTTAATTGGCGCTTAGTCATATTATGCTACCTTAGATGCACGTATGGTGTGAACCATGGTGTCATAGGATAATGTGACAAGATTGATGACAATCTGGTTACGTGTGAGGTTGTAAGAAGACGTAAGCAACATTGTGACACATAGTTACATAGACTCACGACTTTTTCCCATGAAGTAGACTTGAATCTAAAGACACGTGCCATGTTTCATACGAATTTCTTTTGCATAATGAATCCGACGCGGTGGGTCTTATATACTATGAAAAAGGCGAATGGATATAGAACTTTAAACTGTTCCACCGAACCACACTTACCAAAATTTTGTTTCAGTGCTGTTAGTGGAACTGCTCAAGTGCGGTTCGGAGAAGTGCTGTTGAAATTAGTGCTTAGAGTGGAATACCTCTTTAGTTACGTAGGCTTTCGTAGTTTCCGGGCTTTCTAATTTCGACCGTCTTTTTTCAAAATACAGATTCATTTGCACCTTCTATTAGATTGCATTTATTGACCAGAGGGAGAAAGAATGGGCTGCAGAAAATAAATGATACCACTCGCAGTGAGAAAATATAGATTTACGAACAAACTAGATAATAATATCGATGCCTAACGGCCAAAAAGCTTAGAGCCAAAAAGGGATAAGCGACATTTTTTACGGAATCGACTTTTAATAATATAATATTTATAACACACACTATTGTCTACATTTCTTTCTCATTTCTCCTTTTCGCAGGTCTGCTGGAAGAAATTTCTTAAGAAATAAGCAGTACCTTTGTACTCATATCATAATTATGTCATATCTCTTTGTATTTTACTGTGTGTACATAAATAATAAATAAATAAATAAATATAATGCTTAAAATCGATTTTTCTGCGTCTATTGTTCTAAGTTTCATGACTCTAGGACAAACATGTTGTCGCGTAGACAGTAAAAAAAATAGGGTCTTAAGATTTACTTTTTCGTCATAAACGACGTAAAACTAAGTCATTCAAGTTATTTTGTTACTTTTTTTATTATGGTGGTTGGATAAAAATAATCCTTACTAATATTATAAATGCGAAAGTAACTCTGTCTGTCTGTCTGTCGCGCTGTCACGCCAAAACTACTAAACCGATTTAAATGAAATTTGGTACACAGATAGTCCAGAGCCTGAGAAAAGACATAGGATATACTTTTTATCGACATACCACGCGGGCGAAGCCGCGGGCGGAAACAAGTATTTTATAAATGAGAGTGCTCTTCTTGGCTATTAAGCATCGATATGTTAAGATTCGCAGTATTATATTAGTATGGTATTCAACACATAGTGAGATCCTAGAGCTAACCTTTTAGTTAAGGCACTAATAGATGACGTAAATACAACGAAGTTAATTAAGTGTGTCGCTGTTTAGCAATAAACGATTGCGGCCAAAGGGTTAATGTTTGCTTTAGAATGTTTTTCGAGGGCAATCATGACGGGTTGGAGTCAAGCTTTCATTAGATTGACTTTGATGGCCCCAACTGGATTCAAGTAGCCCAATCTAGAGAGGACTGGCTATCTTTGGAGGAGGCCTTCACCTACAGAGGAGTTCTTACAGAATGAAGAATAATAGTATAGGATTAAACTAACACAGATAATTTAATAGTAGTATAATAGTATAGGATTAAGGAAAAACTAACACAAGTAAATTTAGGAATCAAACTTAATTACTAGCAAAACTATTATTTGTATGTAAGTAAACTAACTTAATCGGTCAGATTATTATGTTATTGCAATATTTACAGAACACTACTAACTATTTACATAAAAAACTAAAACTAAAGGGACTAACTAAATAAATATAAAAACAAAGGGACCTTTAGGCGTCGAAGTATTCGTCCGCATCGCTGTCATCCGGAAACGTGCCCAGAAGACTGGCAGCATTGCCACTTTGAATGGCAATGCTAATTCTTTGGCCAAAGAACAAGCCAGCCCTCTGGTCACGTGAAGTGTCGACCAGTCGGTGGGAGATTTCCTTAAAAAGGAGACGCGCACTCGGGCCCCATGACCCGAGCGTTTCGACCCCAAACGGCTCAAAACTGTAGTTGCCTATAAGGTTACAGTATTTGCGCCGCTTGAGGGTCTCAGCAGCCGCAGCAGCGGCGCCAGCACAGCCCGCCGTGCTAGGAACATGGGATGGATGCAAGAGTGTCGACGCAGGTTGCGTCCCACACCAGAGGCCTACCCACCTTCCAAGGCAACAACGTCATGCCATCTGGTCTCTTCCCATCGTCACGTACCAAGCCGTTTGGTTCTAATACCGCTGGTACGCCGGCGGTGACAAGGGCTCGACGAATAATATCGTTGATGCTGGCGTGCCGTGCTATGCGGCCTGCACTCCTGCAGCAGGACAGGCCATGGTGCCCGAGGCTGTCGACAGCTTCGCCGCAGTGACACCGATGCGGAGCAACACAAAGTGCGCCTAAGCGGAGACATGTAGCGAGCCGAAACGATGAGTCATCCATCATAGTGCCTATGGTGGATGACGGGAGCGCCTGAAGCCACAAGCCCGACTCCCATTCTCCCACAGCCAGCAGACGGGCACGCTCAACAGTATTAGGTGACGTGTTTACCAGGTTATTCCGTATAATACTGCAGAGCGGCACGTCCCATCGCCTCTGGGAGGACGGGTTGTCGGGCAAATCCGTATTGGGACAAGCCATTTTCCTAGCGTTCAACGCATCAGCCAAACACGGTAGGTACCTCAAAATCAACCAGTGAGGAAGATAAAATGTTCCTGGTTAATTTATCGGTACTGTGGACTGAGGAGAGGAAGGCCGGTAAACTTATACTTGAAATTTTGCGAACGCCGAGACCGCCCAACCGAATGGGGAGTGTGGCTTGCTGCCACGCTCGGTCGTCCAGAGCCACATTTAGGATTGAGGTTAGTGTGTTTCTAATAATTTGGTCTACTTTTTCTAAAAGTTGTGGATGTTTCCAGAGGTGTGAGGAGCGAAGGCTATACGTAAATTTTGGTCCAAAGCAACAATACCGGATGAGGGTGAAGGCCGAATGAATGTTAATTTTGAAAAGTCTTTCCGAGACATCATTGAAATTTTGTATCTTCTCCATCTTAATCTAATCTAACTTCTTGTTTTATAAGCTATAAGAAATAAAAGGCTTTTTTATTTTTATTTATTTATGTGGACCAATGTGGGACTAATTAATGTGAATGGTGGATATCAAACGTATCCATAGCAACGTAGCATAGCACATCTCTGGTCGAAAAGCAGCGTTAGGACCGGAACCCTTTTTTTATGACGGTGGGAAATCAACAGATGACTTCTCCCGCTCTGGGCGGAGCGGCGTGTCAGACTTTTGCTGACTAAAACCCACGTCTCTTCAATTGCCTGTTGCCAAGGGCTCGATATCTCTTTCGGACTTTCCCGCAACCCTAGGACCGGAAACCTGTTGTATCATTATTTATTTAGAGAAAGGTTCCGTCTTTTAGCTGGAAGGACACGTTGACTCAGAAGAAAAGTATTTAATAAAAGTACTGCTAAGCCAAATATTGACGTAAAGTTAAAGTATTTCTGATGAATCAGTTGTGATTCACTGAGGGTCTATCAGCGCTTTAGTTTTACGTAAGTTTTTTATAATAATGACGCCAATGCAAATTAATTTGTGGTATTTCGGTAAGATGTTGGTACAAGTGCGAGAATTCTTCCTTTTACGCGGCGTAGGTATTTCTGCATACTGTCATGCAAGAAATGAAATTAATACTTCTGTAGGCAATTTAGTAAAAAAAAACGGCCAAGTGCGAGTCGGACTCGCGCACGAAGGGTTCCGTACCAATCAATCTGCCTAGCCTTTTCCCAACTATGTTGGGGTTGGCTTCCAGTCTGACCGGATGCAGCTGAATACCAGTATTTAAGAAGAAGGGTTCCGTACCATTATCTATAAAAACGGCAAAAAAATCACGTTTGTTGTATGGGAGTACCCCCTTAATTATTTGTTTTTTTTTTAATTAATTTTATTTATTTTTAAACCGAATATGTAACTAAATATTCTGTGAATATTTTAAGCGTCTACCCGTTGCCGTTTTCCATATCGAGCAAAAACGAGCAAAAAATATGCTGCATAAACATAGTTAGTCGATATCTATTGTAAACGAATTATAAATTATTTCGTGTACCAAACGGGGTTTGTTTTTAATTTTAACGACCATCAATCAACGTCAAGTGTGGACACTCTATCAAACACTAGTGCATAAATAGATAAATATTACAATTTTATTGGATTTTCATGTTGGTACAGAAACCGGGAAATCCCCAGTTTATAAGCACGTTTTAGGCGCGGCAACAGGCGCACGCGACTGTGGGAGGCCATTGTGATGGAATCAATCTCCATGATTTTTTTATAGAAATTGTTCTGTTCTTCTTCGCGTCGCGCTGTTGCGTCACGTCTGACTCCCCTTGAACCAGAATATATTGGACTTTAGCTACTTATTTTAAAACAAGCATTATTTTATCCGAACAGGATGTAAGGCACAGATAAATCAGGAAAATATACATATTTTAACTTTACCTCAGCACCATAATTGCATAATGCACAGTCGGTCAGAATTGGAATCAGTTTGAAACAAATGTCTTATCCATTACTTCATAAGTTCGAAAAAAAAAACTGCTCAACATCGTGAATTACGAACTTATGAAGCAATGGATTAGACATTTGTTTCGAACCGATTGCAATTCTGATTGATCGTGTATTCGTGTATTGCGAAATTAGGGTTTAGGTCTGAAATTGCAGATGGAACAAATACAATACCAATATTTAATCAGGATGCTTCGAGTGTAGGTATAAATTAAATAAAGAATCCCACGTACAAAGATACATATATACTCCACTTGAAATAAGATTAGATTACAGTCCGTTCAACCGAATTAGAAAGAAAAAAAGAAAGAAAAATTGTTTATTCTGCACAAACTAAACGCACATTACAAAATAAAGAATGACATTCTACATATACAAATTAGCCAAAAGCCTCGTATTTATTCATAAGACCTTATAAAAGTTTGACAACTTTTGTCTACTGCATGATGAGATGAAATGAAATTAGACTTCTATACCGTAGGAATAAAGGATTGCCGGTTTACCGCAATCCTTTATTTCTGAAGGAACACGGGTGGGTTTTAGTCAGTAAGAGTCTGACACGCCCTTCCGCTCCGCCCAGAGCGGGAGAAGTCATATGATGATTTCCCAAACGTTACACAATACCAACTATCTACTGCAACTGCCATTTGTCATGCCACCAACGCAATAGAAGTCAAAATCGCTTGAACGAACTGTAAAAAAGGCTTAATTAAAAATGTCTAATCTTATTTCAAATGGAGTATTGATACGCGTGAAAAACATAACTCTGTCTAAAAAAATGGCTGAGAATCAGCACTTTTCGAACGTCAAAATTACATAAGACAGTCCCCCACCCTTCACCACTTCCTAGTGCTTTAGCTGCGAAGAAGAAGTGGCGCAACAAACTCCCCAGCAGCACAGCTGTCTGTTCAGTTAGAGAAAAATTGATTCTATACAAAAGTATACAAAATCATTTACATTACATACATCAGCAATCGTCAGCACGCACAGTGTCGCGAGCTAACTCGCCCCTCGTCCGGGCCCTTTCCATGCTCAATGCTCTTCTGATTTCAACACCGGAATGTGACTTGTTTGCTGGGAAATGGATAGATGTGTGTCGTGAATGTTAAATTTTTTGTGAGAAGATGGATGAAAGATGATTATAAGGTAATTTTTTATTTTATTTTTTCTTTTGATTGCAGTTTCTTAATTATATAAATGTTGTTTCGTAATTTTGTTATTTCTTGTGTTTATAGTTTATGTTTTTGATTTGTATTTTACCCAACCTACGTATGTGTGTCACTTTTTAATTTGTATTTTGTTCTGTACAACGCCTTAGGATTATTCTTATTCTGTAATGTTGTGCAAGAAAACTTAAATAAATAAATAAATAAATACATAAAACTTAAATCTAATTATTCGCCATATGTCAGCCAGCACACGCCGATATACCAACCACAAAAAAAAATGATTAAATAAAATAGTTTCTCCCGCCTAATTACTTTTAGTATTCTACATTCTTTTATTGTTTTGTTTTTGTTACCGAAACTATGACATCAGTGTTATAACACTGTACTAATGCAATTGGAATGTTTCGAATCATATCTCAAAGCTAGGCAAGGTATCAGAACTCTCAGTTGCGACCTTGAGGACGATTCGTGCAAGCTCTGCGGTTTCGTTTTACGTCATTACGCGTATTATCCAAAATGTATCTGAATTAATCTTCACCTTGGGTGGTCGGCCTTGCACATCCTTGTGCATAGCTTATGCACAAGGATGTACCTATTATAAATGCAAAAGTAACTATATCTGTGTGTTACTTTTTCACGCCTTAACGGCAGGACGGATTTCGATGAAATTTTGCACACAGGTAGATAATGGCCTGGGTTAGGACATTATATACTTTTGTCCCAAATAATCCCGTGGAATAATTCCGACCTCGAAAAGCAACTTGCTTTTCGAGGTGAATCATCCAATTAAAAATCTTAGCAAGAATTGAGAAAATCAAATTTATTTTAATTTGACACAAGCGCTGCAAAATTATGAAAAACAGATAAGCTAGTCATTAGGTTTGTAAGTAAAGCTTAGCCCGGGGTGCAGTGCAGCGCTGGGCGATCATTTATATTCGTCACCCTTGAAAGCCTTTTTTATCTGAAATTTAAGAATGCAGCCGTTCAAACAATCCTTACTACATGAGACACTTTAATATCATGTCCAGCGTGTCCTATTTACTGGCTGCACGCATAGCATGACAACCGTAGAAAGGTTTTATCGACGGTATAATAGACAAAATGACAGATTGTGATTTAACTGTCATTTTGTCTATTTTATTCTTCCAAAGTCAATGTCAAATTATTTATTTCAAATAGGCACATAAAAGGCACTTTTGAACGTCAAAAACAAAGAAATAGAACTGCTTATAGTTGCCCCTTCCAAAAGGTAGTTTTCGTATGGAGAAGAATGCGCAAGAAACTCCACCGTTTCTCTTTTAAAAATGTTTTACAATATTTTGTATACATCAATTATATAATTATATGTGAAGAAGATGCACCTAGAAGTTTACGGTACCACAATAGGTAAAAAGACTTAAAAATGGAGCAATTAAATGAGATGTGATAGATACATGGTGCTCATATATTCACAAACATTGTAAATCGTATCACAATATTCCTAACAATTTTACAAGTAATACTAATCATTTCTGCTGCAAGTTATAGGAGCTGATGGACGCTCCAAAAAGTGCCAAACTCGTTGCCAAATTCAGGGTCGACTCTGTTTAAATTGCCTTCGATACGCTAAGGAAGATTGCTACAATTATGTTGGTATATCCTATATCAAAATATGTTTAATATCAATGCATTGTGCGACAAACATTAATAATAATAAGTTTGTCAATTGTTTTCTTTTTTTTTTCGTGTGGATAGCAGGGTTGAAAAAAATTAGTTTTTTTCAAATTTAATATACAAACAGTTCAAAATGTTTTAAACAAGAGATTTTTTTTTTTTTTTCCTTTGAGCTTTATATCATTTATTATCAACACAATTCGATCAGATCTGTTATAATTAATTTCTAGACTATTTAAAAAAATCGATCAGAATTTCATACTAGTTACATTTATGTAGATAATACTAACTATTATACTATCTGATCTATACTGAACCAATTACATACAGAGCTAATTCCGATGTCCGATCTTAAACCGGTAATTACCATATCTAAAAGTATTTTTAAATAAGAAAGAAGAAGACCCAAAATAATTGCGGGGAATTACCTTCTTTCGATAAGCGACAGGACGGGACTTAACCGGTGACGAATATACCTACATAGGTTAAACTAAATAGTTGCAGGGAATTACATACTACATAAAAAATATGCCAAGTCTAATAATCTAATCTACTAGCTATCTAACCTTTTTAATTTCTTTTCCGAGCTATTTCAAGTCCTAAACATTTATAACTTTTCATTTATTGCATTCATTCGCTATTCTTTGATTTAAAACTATGTTTTTTTTCTTTGTTTAAAACATCGTTTAAATATTGTTTTAAACTGTGATTTTAAACACTAAATAAAAAACATTGTTTTATTTCAAAATGTTTTAAACATTGTTTAAAATACGTGTTTTAAAACAACTTGTTTGTTTTATGCCAACCCTGGTGGTTAGTGACTAACATGGCGTCAGAGTTTAAAAGCCGCCCACGCCATTTATCTCTGGCATATTGTCTTTAATTACTGTAATCGTATCTGAGTCAACACAGCCGTTTGACAAACGATCGAAACTCATATTTATTAAAAAAAAGTATCAACGAAAATCAGTTTTTTTGTTTGTCATGCCTTTGTTGGTTAAAATAAAACTATCATCATCGTAAAACGTAGTTTACAGTTACACAAGTCACTCAATTTTCAAAGGACTCTCTCCTTGGGATAACATTCGGTCATACGTTAGTAGCAAGCTATTATACATTTCCGTTTGTGGTTCTGGCAATTAGCCTGCCATTCCTTAGTCATCTCAACCATAATTCTCACAGAAATGTGTGGAATTGTGGATGCAAATAAGCGGCACGCGTGATCCATCCACGCGCTAATCAATTTATTTAACTATGTGGTTTCTTCAAAAGTGTGTCTGCCGGATCGGCCTTGTCTCAAGTCCGTATGAGTCAACGTTTCTCGGGAAATACCTCGGCGTTTGTAGGGTTGACAAAGTTGACAATTAGTTGGTAGAACTTTGCTGGACTCTTATAAAATGACTGGTGTTTAGCAGCTCTAGATACATAAGATAATGACATGTAGATAGTAAAAAAATTAAAGAAGATTTTGTCCTGCATTCTCTTCATTCTGTTTTTTAACCAACTTACAAAAACGACGAGGTTCTATGTTCGTAGCGAATGTATGTTTTTTTTTTTTTTCATTTATTTGCTTCGATATTTTCATCAATTGGGGACGGATTTCGAAAATTCTTTTTTATTTGGATAGGAATAGCTTCCGCGGTGTTCCCTCCCCCTTTCCCCTTATAAATTGAATCTGAACTTGGGTAGTTTTTGAGTTAGCTTCATAAGATGATGTTATAATAAGTTCCTGTCACTGTTATTTAGATAGCAGACTACAATCACGCTAAGAACATAGAACCTCCTCCTTTTTGGAAGTCGGTTAAAAGTAGGTAAATAATTTTTCAGCTTAGCAGAACAGCTGTATTATGTTTTAGAAATAAATAACGTTCACACGCTATGCGCGTGCCCAACGTGTGATTCATCGATTAAATAACTTTTCACGTCTAAAAGATGCGCGTGCTCGCATGTGATTCATCGATTATATTGTATAACACGTAAAAAAACAGTTTGAGGGAAAAATAAACACTTTTAATTTCACGGAAAATTATAATTAGTCCAAAACAACACAAGGGTTTAATAATATAGCATAGATAATTATTTGCTTTGCAAATACAGTATTCAGCTGCATCCGGTTAGACTGCAAGCCAACCCAAACATACAGGGGGTAAGGGACAGCCCTCCGCAAATTAACAGGGGGCATCCAACTCCTTATTTTGAATCACATTCCACCGGAATTTTACTCAGGAAAGTTTTCATTTATGTATCGTTTTTTAACCGACTTCTTCAAAAAGGAGGAGGTTCTCAATTCGTCTGTAGGTTTTTTTTTTGTGTGTTTGTTACGCGATTACTCCGCCAATTATGAATCGATTTTGATGATTCTTCAGAAATTAAAGTTATTTTTCACATTTTTAGTGTTTTTTTTTGGAAGTCGGTTGTTTTTTTTTTTTGTAAAAAGTTTTTATTCAGTTACTATTCCTTTATTTCAATGTAAAATTACATTCTCTGTACGCAGCACTCCATTTATGAAAATAAAACCCCTAAAAAAAAAAACCAGCAATGGATGTTAAAATACTCGAGCGCGCCCCCCCGCAGTGCGGCTACGCGGGTTTTCCCACGGTAACGATACATTGCGCGTGAGGTAATAATACAAATCAGCTTTATGGATTCCCATAACGTTCCTGAAAAAATTTCATCTACCGGTCGTCTTAGTATGGTATGCTGAATTCATCCCATCAGTCTGCGGAAGGCTGTCCCTTACACCCTGTATATGGGAACAGGCTAAGCAGTTTTTTTTTTATTCACTTACCTCCATATAGTGCTGCTATCAGTGTCCTTAATCTCCTTCGTGAGGTGGCTCAGCAGAGCAGCATTGGCGTTGGTGTACCACTCCACAGCTTCAGTCATTGATGTACCGGCGTTTACACTTGCTCTGTGGACAAATATAGACGTTTATTAGAACTTAGCAAACCTTCGTACTTTTGTATGCTTCGTCTGTTTAATGGTTGCAAGCTCGTCCGGCAAGCTAAAGGTACTGGGGTCGATTACAAGGTTGGAAAAAGTATTATTGAGGTTTAGGAGCATGAGGAACAGGGTGTAAAGTTCACTCATCAACCATAGAGATTAATGCTGGATTTTTGTATATTATGTCCATCGCGCGGTAAACTCTAATTGCGCGATGCAGGATTTATGTGACGTCAAGATTTTTGTGTGACGTCAGGTCTTTGATGCGTAGTTCGCATGTTGAGATGTAGATACCGCCACAGAGTTTTTCCATCAGGAATTTCTCTGTAGCAGCCAGTATGGATGGTTTTGCTCGGGTGATGGTGTCGCCCCCTATTACATGGGAGTTTGAACTCAAGAACTCAAACCCAACTTGACAGTCGGCGGTCACCCCACTTGGCAATCGAGGCATGCCTGAGAGATATTTCTCGACGGCGTATAAAAGCAAAGTCTGACAACCAGTCTTGTCAAGGGGTATCGTATTACCCAGTTACTGGGTTGTGGAGGTCAGATAGGCTGTCGCTCCATGTAAAATACTGGTAATCAGCTGCATCCGGTTAGAATGGAAGCCGACCCCAACATAGTTGGGAAAAGGCTAGGCAGATGATGATTTATGATGAGGCATAAAAACTCTGACTCCAGGTTAATCACTCACCACACGAAAAAGAGAGACATGGGATTTCATGGGATTTAATACATAACTGGCCAAATGGTACACACCTCTGCCCAGCTATTCGGGGAATATAGGCGTAATGTTATGTTATATTCAACCTTTGAAGACAAAAAGAGGTTATACAAAATCTATTTCTGATCAAAAAACCATTTGTCATGCTTACTTTTGCCGACCGCGACAAACTTATGTCCAATATTATGTTTTTGTTTCTTTCTAAGAATTACTCTGGTAGGTAATTAACAGTCTCGTCAAGACTAAGTGTTATTAAACCATGTTTCGAGGTCATACCTATAACTAGTCTTAAAAAAACTGGTTAAGTAACGGTAGTTGTCGGATTAGTCACCGCATCCAATGTATATTTTAGCTATGACTGCGCTTTGTCATCCATACCTATGAAAGTAAAATATATAAAATATAATGTTAGTGTAAGTTTTTTTGTAAAAACTTATAACTAAATGGATGAAAAACCACTCGCTGAATACGAGGGCATGGAGGACTTCTGCAACACACATCTTATCTCACTCATTTACGCGAACATTTACTCACATGTACAACATAAACACGTACACACCACACACACACACATTATCACACATACCCAACTCACTTAAGTATATAATTTACACAAAACACACACTCATTTGAATAAGCTGATGTAAATTGTCAGTTTTATTCTTTGTTAGGTATCTTAATTTACTTAGTCGAAATTATAAAGGGAAATTATAAATAGTAAATAGGTACTGGCATAAATTTTGTAAGTGAATCTATGTAAGTTGCGAATGAGTGGAGTGTTGTTATACTTATATAATAGGTACGTACATACATTAGATATTGATATATAAATGATATATAAATGACACAAACTTGTAGATAAATGTTATTATTCTGTTCAGGATTTCCTAAATGATACATCTTAATAACCTATTTTGATAACTTGTATAATAATTATTGTGTTTGCATGCCAACAAGGCAGAATGTACACGGTTCTTTATTATGTTATTCACGATCCTATTTGTATGTACCTGCATTCAAAGCAAATAAAGTATATTCTATTCTATTCTATTCTATTATATTTATATGTATACATTTATTTGCTTACAAGGACACCTTTAAAAAATAAACGATTTGTATTTATTTTGTTTGTATTTGATTTCTAAGAACCTTTGTGGTTTGTAACTTAACTAATAAAAAGTTCCGAAACCACAGCTTACAAGCTGCTGCGGTTTTGGAACTTCTTATTACATAAGTTACCACAAAGCATCTAGAAAATAATACTTTTTAAATAAATAATTGTCAGTGCGTCTTCTATGGCAAGTTTAATGATTCATATATGACCTTTATATGACACAGTCTTAGTCGACACGCCTGTTTTTTTTGGACTTTTAATTAGCATAAGTTCCAGCTTAACTGCAACTTATTGAGCCATAGGTTATCAAACGTAAAAAATTAGGTGGTTATAGAGCTATAAGCAAAGAAACGGATAGACAAGCCGAGAGGTATTGCGTTTTATAATTTTATATCTACAACGTGCCGCTACAATGGCGACATTAATTTAACACACGTATACGAGTTCTCGTATTCGTTTTATGAAAATATTTGAATTTCATTAAACGTTATTATTTATTGATTTATTTACAATTTTCTAAATTACCATCCCTGAGCAACTTGTACTTAAAGAACTGTAGCAAAGAGGACATTTGCCGGGGTCACGGATCATATGGTAGGCGAATAGAGGAAAGCCGCGCAATTTCTTAGAAGTTATGCCGACAACAAAGCATAGTACCGAAAAGCCGAAAGAACGTAAGCCAGCTGGTAGCCTACCAGCTGGCTTACGTTCTTTCGGCTTTTACACAGAGTGATCTTAATTTTGGTTATGTTTTTGTTATTTAGTTTGTTTGAAAAAAATTTTTTTTCATTTTACGAATTATTTTATTTTATTATAAGTTTTATGTTTACTGGCCACTAGCCCTACCCGTGTGTTAAATTAATGTCGCCATTGTAGCGGCACGCTGTATAATGTAATCTGACTTTTTCAATTCATGTAATGTACTTTCTGAGGTTATCTTGAATATTACCGACATCGGTAAAGGGAAACATTGTGAGGGAACATAGAATTATAGTTAACTAGCTGTTGCCCGCGAATTCATCTGCGATCCAGGATGAAAAGTCTCCAGGTCAAGGTCTACCCGTGTGCCAAATTTCATCTAAATCTGTTCAACCGTTTTAGCGTGAAAGCGTAACAAACAAACAAGCAAACTCACATTCGCATTTATAATATTAGTTAGGATTAAGATTTTAGCTAACAGTCCAGGGGGCCAATAGTCTACTTATTTACAAACGTGTCAGTGGTCGTGAAACGTGTAATGGTGAATGATGAGTTTTTGACAGATTATGTATGGCATATCTGTCAAAAACTAAACTAAATTAGTAAACTTGGCCCTCTGGTTTCCTCACCAACCCATCTTGAGCAAGAGTGGTGATCATACTCGTGTTTTCTCTAGAGATGGTGCCTTTGCTCTGCAGTAGGATAATAATAGGCCGGTATAATTTATTGAATTACGGTAAGAAATTGTTGATATCGGGAATAATATATAAGCCCACAGTTCTAATTATAGCGCGATTAGATGGTGATGTTCACATGTTACTCTAAACTGTGTTTATTAGAGCGTTGAACTACTAAATCAATAGACTTAACCCTGTATCAGTATTCAACGCACGAGAGCGTAGATTACTCTCTAAATGCTGACAAACATTTGCTTAATAAACATTTGGGCCAACTTACAACAACCAATATTGACGCCAGTATAGGCAATGTGTTACTCATTTGTTTTTTGTTGAAGTTGCGATCTCAGACAGCTGTTTTATTTGTTTTCTAATCCATTATAAAATAACGGTTCCTAATTTATAGACCATTTATTGACCACATAATGGGATGAAAAAAAGGAGTTTCGCAAAGGGGTACCTGCCCACGAAATGTCCTTTTAAAATACCTATAAGTATTTATAAATGTTGACTCAAACTAAGATGTTCGGTCTGATCGATGACGAAGATTCTCAGAAGTACATTAAACAGTTATCTAAATTCATCCGTTATCTGCTTAGCCTTTTTACAACTATGTTGGGGTCGGCTTCCAGTCTAACCGAAGCCGAAGAAGATGAAGCTGAATACCAATATTTTACATGGATATCTGACCTCCACAACCCAGTAACTGGGTCACACGATACCCCTTGGTAAGACTAGTTGTCCGACGTTTAGCATAATCAGCCTATAATGTTCCCACTGCTGGGACACAGACCTCCTCTCTGTGAGAGGGAGCGGGCCGTAATCCACCACGCGGGCCCAGTGCGGGTTGGTAGATGTCACATGTCTTCGAATTTTTGGTTCTAGGACATGCCGGTAACCTCACGATGTTTTCCTTCACCGTTTTGAGAGCAGTGGCGATTAATACACAAAGTAAAGCGCCTGTCGGGGTTCGAACCTGCGACCTTATAACTCGTAAGTCGTAACCGTTACCACTAGGCCACCACTACTCTCGTTTACCCCACATTAAAATGAGATTAGAAAAATAATATTTTTATTATATTCTCTGGAAAATGGAAAATATTCCCCGTTGTTCCCTTAAACTATTAAATTAAATAATATTTGACGGGAGCGAAGGGTATCATTTAGACTTATTTTATGAGTGAAACGGGGATCATTTAGACTTATTTATGAGTGAAAGTCTTCTTCTTGACAGGCACGAAAATATAAAAATCTAAAGTCATTTAGACAATTAAACCTCCAACTGTCACTAGCGAGACAATAGAATTTTATTTTTTATATTTTAAATAGTGAGAGAGTAAATACACCCCGAAACAAGATATTCATATTGCGACATAAAAAAAAGAAAATTAAGGTGATCACGCCAATAAACATTCTTTTAAAACCGCAGACGTACGTCCTTATAGCAGAATGATTCATTTCGAGATGATCTTTGGCATCATAATATTGCGGTGTCGTGACACATCAATTTAAACTAATAAAAAAACTTTTTAAAAAAGGTAAAAATAACTTAAATTTCGGAAGTCGGTGGCAAAAAACGAACTTTGAAAAGTAAAGACACCGAAACGAAATTAAAGTTTTTTTTTTTCACTTTTTAGTAGTGTTACCCACCCCACAGGAAAAATACGTATTATTGAAGCTAACTCAAAAACTACGCAAGCAAAGTTAAAGTTGTTTTGTTTTGTGAATTGTGAGTTCTTACTAACATAGTTTTTAGTCTTACTAACCATTTTTAGTCATGATACTTGAATAAAGAAAATTCTATTCTATTCTAATAAAATTTATATGGGACCGCCTCGGTAGTACAACTTTTTGAACTAAATCGGTTCAGAATTGGCAAAAATATCGATGAACATAAACAATAAAAATACATACAGACAAACATAGAACCTCCTCCGTTTTGGCACACGGTTAAAAACACTGCCGTATCGTGTGAAATTTTAAAGATGATTCAGTAATTTTTAAATGAACAGCCTTAGGTATACCTCATTAATAGATGAATACATGCAACTGCAGTGCAAAACTCATTTTCTAAAAGAGTGAAGGAAAAAGGAGTGATTGTATCGCTCACTGAGGGTTGGACAAAGATAAAGACTAACCCATAAACGTTTCTTAAAGTTAAAGAGACGTATAAACGTCGAAAATGTATGGTTAAACAGTTGCTAATTCATAACGTAACTTTATGCAGCGTTTATGAATAAGGCAGAAAGACATTTATTCGTCGGATAAGGTACATAGATATCAAGTTGATTAGGTATAGTTATGTTCAGGACAAATCCGCCGCTAAAAGTTGCACACGAATATTTACATTTACATGGGCATAAAACCCGCTCAGCCGTTGATTGGCCTTTAGAAGGTCGATATCAATTAAAATTCTATTGTGTCTCCTTAGTGACAGTTGGAGATTTATATGTATACTAATTAAACTGTAATAAACAATACAAAAATATACATTTAGTCTCTACTAGCTGCAACCCACGGTTTCCCCCCGCATATGTCTCGATTCCGTGGGAATATCGTCATAAAAGTATCCTATGTCCTTTTGTAGGTCATTATCTACCCCTGTGGCAAATTTCATTCAAATCTGTTCAACCGTTTTGTCGTGAAAGCGTAACAAACAAACAAACAATCAAACTCACTTTGGCAATTTATAATTAGGATTATCGTTAAAACGGCTAAACGGATTTGGAAAATGGGTAGACCATGACCTGGAGAAGGACATAGGCTACTTTTATCCTGGATCGCAGGTCCTTATCAGGTGAGTCATGCAGAGGATCGTTTTAATTCAAATCTGTTTAAATTCTTTTTCCATGAATACTCAAAAACGCTCAAGTTTTTTTCTCATATTTATCTGTTATTTTCCTCAAGATAAATTAGGTACCTACACTTAAAACTTGAGAAGCTTTGACATGGTTGCGATTTCCTAAATCGTCTACATAAACGAAGCATAATCAGCCTATAACGTTCCCACTACTGGGACACAGGCCTCCTCTCTGTGAGAGAGAGTGTGGGCCACGCGGGCCTAGAGCGGGTTGGTGGATATCAAATGACATCATGACTTAAAGGAAGACTAGGTAGGTAAGTCAAATATGTAGGTACCTATTAACTGTGTTGTTTAAACGGTATGAGTCACCACAAAATTATAAGTTACTGATTAATTACGTTGTGACCACAAAAATTCTGGTTTTACCGCACATTTTAGTTATTGAAAATTTAAAATGTTGCTAAGGAAAATAACTTCAGAAAATTACGTTATTATATTTGTATTTAACGTTACGTTGAAAGCCATTGTCATTTATACATTAATGTTAATTACAAAATAGTATATAATGTTTATAGAGTTACATTATGTTCCTTTTAAAGGATAAAAACTTTTTACAAAAAAAAAACAACCGACTTCCAAAAAAAACACAAAAAACGTGAAAAATTACTTTAATTTCGGAAGTCGGTGTCTTTGCTTTTCAATTTCCGTTTTTTTGCCACCGACTTCCGAAATTAAGTTATTTTTCACGTTTTTAGTGTTTTTTTTGGAAGTCAGTTGTTTTTTTTTTTGTAAAAAGTTTTTATTTTTCATTTTGTAGTTGTGGTACCTACCCCACACAAATCTGAATACCACTACCTGCTATGTAAATAACAGTGAAGGAGTCAAACAGGATATCGTCTAGATAAACTAAGTGGAAAAAATACGTAATATTGAAGCTAACTCAAAAATTACGCAAGCAAAGTTAATAAAATTTATATGGGACCACCTCGGAAGCATGACCTACCAAACAAAAAAAGAATCATCAAAATCGATTCATAATTGGCGGAGTAATCGCGCAACAAACATACAAAAAAAAAAAAAAAAAAAACATACAGACGAATTGAGAACCTCCTCCTTTTTTAAGAAGTCGGTTAAAAACATAAATAATTCAGTCGTTTTACGGAAACTTAGACAAATATTATTGGTGGGATCATGCCCAAATAGAAAGTACCAAGTAGTAGCCTCAATTGAGTATGATTATTATCATGCTCAATTATTAATAAATAAAATGGTTATTAGAAACCTCACTATTTAATAATATACATATGACTACTATTCCTGGAGGCAAGACCAAAGAAATAGGTATTTGAATATCTACCCGGGAGTTCACCGAATTATATTTCATGCTCGATTCTCAATCACAGTATTATAGGAGCTCCATACAAGGAGACAACACGCACGCATACATAGATACGTCCATGGGGTGATCGCAAACAAATGCCGGTCGCAAGTGCACGCACGTGTACGTGAAGCGTGACTATGTGTGCGTGCGTTTTCGCTCCATATATGGAGTTGAACTTCGTTGAACGTCTCAGCTTTAAGTTTAACTATGTATTTTGATTTAGTTTCTCGTTTCAGGCAAAGGCGCCAGTGTAGCCTGCGAAATTTAAATTTTCATAGGTACGTTTTTTGTAATTTGCAGGTCAGGTTGTGTGTTACTCTAAATATGATTCAACCGTAACAAAATATATTAATTTATAGAATTATAATCATACAAATCATCAATACAAGGGTATGTATTATCACTAAATATTATAAAACAAAGTCTCCCGCCGCGTCTGTCTGTCTGAACGCAGTAAACTCTAAAACTACCGAATAGATTTTCACACGGTTGTCACCAATGAACGGAGTGATTCATGAGGAAGATTAAAGGCTATTTAAAATCACACTTAGACTTTTAGGAGCCGAGCAAGAAATACAAAAGTCAGCGGGCGAAGCGTCGCGGCGAGTCGGGGACCGAGGGAGATTTATAAAAATATGACTGAAGATGCATCTATTTTACTGGCACCGTGGCGCGTTTTATTTGCTACCTAAGTTTATCGATTTTCATAACTAGGTACTTACCTAGGTAACATCATTGTCTACCGACACGTGCATTTTCAATTTCAGTTTAAAGTAAGTGCAAAACCGTGTTCTCACGATGTTTTTCATAAAATATTAGCATAGCCTAATAAAATGTTTCAACAACATCCATCGTGCATAATACATGGTTCATGTCTTAGCTTCGTCCACTCGACCTTGAGAACTACTTTTTAGACGAAGCTTGTTTTTACAGAGTTATTTAATTTTGATTAATGCATTTTCAGCGATAATTCTTTACCAAGTCAACCGATTGGATGGTTTTTAGGGTTCCGTAGTCAACAAGGAACCCTTATAGTTTCGCCATGTCCGTCTTTCCATCGGTCCGCCTGACCGTCTGTCCGCGGCTTAGCTCAGAGACCGTTGGTACTAGAAAACTGTAATTTGGTATGGATATACATATAAATGATGCCGACAAAGTAGTAAAAAAATCATAAAAAAGATTTTTTTTTAGGGTATCTCCCCTACACGTAAAGTGGAGATGGTATTTTTTTTCTCGTCAATCCCATGTTGTGGGGTATCGTTGGAAAGGTAGATTTAAAATATATATAAGTTTGTTAAAACTATTTTTGGATTCAGGGATTCGTTTGCGAAATATTAAGCTTTAAAGCGCTCATTTTTGTTACAGCCAAGTGTCCCCCCCCCTGCCAGCTAAACGGTTGGGTTTGGATATGTGAAAAAATTCACGGCAGTAGTATATATAACGAAATTAAAAGGAAAAGTATCATTGCTACGTAGGCTCCACAAGTTACCGAGTAATAATCGACCAACTTAAATTTGCAGTTGTAAAAACATGTTCTCCCATACATTCTGTATCGGAGAACAGGTTTTTCAACTACAATGTTAAGTTTGTTTTATAAATTCATCCCAACTACGGAACCCTTCATTGTGCATGGTTCGACAAGCACCTGGCCGGTTTTTTTTAAATTGGAAGGTAGTTGTCCGATTCAAAATCAAGTTCTGATGATTGCATGGAGAGAGTTTTTGAGTAGCTACAATAATACACATTTTCTCTAAGTACTTCGTTTATATTGATGATGTTATCACTACTCACTGTGAAAAATAAATAAGTAGGTACATAACAATAATTTATGCGGGAATCAACAACTATGTTGGGGTCGGCTTCCAGTCTAACCGGATGCAGCTGAAAGTATTTTACATGGAGCAACTGCCTATTTGATCTGCACAACTCAGGGTAATAAGATACCCCCTGGTATGCTCGTTGTCAGACTTTCGGGGTTCTGACGACACGTAACGACTTTCAAAGATCCACGAATGACAGCCGGGGACCAACGGCTTAACGTGCTTTCCGAGGCACGGAGGAGTCTCGTTATGTAAAGATGGTCATCCATCCGTGGACCAACCCCGGCAAGCGTAGCTTAACCTAATGGATCGACCCGAGCGGCTGTTATCATGTTATCACATAGCCACGAGCTCCTCCTAATAATAATCTCAGTCTCAATCTGTCAAAAATACCTCTAATTTTCCTGCATTTTTGACAAGTTTTTGACATTGATTTCCGCTGAGATGACACATTGTGACAAGATTTTGAATGTTTTTAACTATCTGAAGGCAATTGAAGGCGAATTCCTGTGAATGCTAAAACAAAATCTGGTCATACATTCATTATTTATTCATGTTTATGGACACCTGTGAGTGTCTATACAAAATGTTATTCACCTACCTATACCTACAGTTTTTTACGATTTCTTCAATGAATTGCCTATAAAAAATTTACGACAATTTTATGGAGAGGGTAGGTACTTTAATAGGTGAATAAAATTCTAGATATTTTTGTTATTTTTCTTTAGGCAGCTAAACGTGTTTTCAATTTAATGGGAGTTATTGTCGTGGAATAATGGGCAGCCATTTTCCAATTAACGAATGAATAGGTGTCGAAAACACTTGTGATTTATATAATATATAAATCATAGGGTAGTTGGACATTGTTTTCGTCTTTTCCAAGTGACGTCATTCATTATGGTGGTGTTCTTAATACCTATAGTCAATTTATAAGAGACTAGAGAGGATGAAAAGTAGCCTATGTTCTTTTCCAGGTCAAGGTCTACCCCTGTGCCAAATTTCATCAAAATCCGCTTAGCTGTTTTAGCGTGAAAGCGTAACAACCATCTCACTTCCGCATTTATAATATTAAGTTAGGATTTGCATGCATGTTGTGAAGGATCATGTCTTCGACATCACTCATTCGAGTGCGCCGTCAAATTACTTAAAAAGTTATCAAGCACGCACGAAATTTGAAGTGCATTTTTTTATCTCTTACTTACAAAGGCTCTTTACACCTCTGCCTATCCCTAATGGGATTACAGATGTTAATCAATCAACTCAGCCTATCGCAGTCCACTGCTGTCCATCAGTCCACAGGAGCCCTTCACTAAGAATCTAAATCAAAAATTATTTAATACTAGCTGGGCCCCGTAATAATGTGTTATTCCAGGTTATAAACTATCTGTTTGCCAAATTTCATCCAAATCCATTCAGCCGTTTTTGCGTGATTGAGTAACAAACATCCAAACACACAAACACACAAACTTTCACATTTATAATATTTATTATCATCATATATATTATATAATTATATGTATATTATATTATAGTAGGATATATATATTATATATATATACTAGGAAGTAGGATTTCACATAAACCTACATGGGCACTTATGAAACGTCAGAAGGTTCCAATTGGCCGTTTCCTATGGAGAAGAGCTGGCAAGAAACTCCACGGTTACTCTTCAAAAAATAATTGGCTTTTACAATATTTTCGAATTACAGTGTTAATAGGTATGGGAGTACAATGTAGGCCTTTCAATAAGTACCAGGTAGGTACTTAACAAAATATAAAATGTTAAACAAATCTACAGTCCACTAAGCCTACGACGTTCACACATTCCCAAGATAGAAAAGAATCTATAAAAAAGATAAATAAGATAATAAAAACCTATCAAATCGGACCTTAGATCCTTCAAACAAGCATAAAATCACCCCTTCTCTAATGTTTAGCAAACACAATATTTACTAACGATTAGCCTATCTAAAAGAGTGGTTGTTCAATGGGATTTTAACGAGCCAGCAAACACATTGCCATAGGAGTGCCAACGATTATAATATCCATTATGGGGTATTAGAAACACCATTATGACACCATGGAAAATATTATGATGCATGTTGCAAGCTTTCTGATAAATTAATGCGATTAACTAGTGTTGCGGTTCGCCGTACGGGTAATTAATTATAAAAAATTCTGTTATAAACTGTATTTATAATGTGGTGTATTGTTGACAGTATTTCTAGGGATCTGTAGGAGTGAACATAAAGCCAATGGCAGTTATTACAATCCTAACTAATATTATAAATGCGAAAGTGAGTTTTTTTGTTTGTTTGTTACGCTTTCACGCTAAAACGGCTGAACGGATTTGGATGAAATTTGGCACAGGGGTAGACCATGATTTAGAATAGGACATAGGATACTTTTTATCTCGATATTCCCCCGGGATCGAGACTCACGCGGGTGAAACCGCGGGGTGCAGCTAGTCTGATATAACTTATGAAACAGTCTGCCTCTTGTCTGTTAAAATAGCCACCAAGAGTGATACCTATGAGTAGTCGCGACGTCCTCGTGCCCAGCGCAGCAGGCGTTACGGGCATGGCCCATATAAGCCCTCGGTGTGATAAATGGTACCCGTTAATACGGGCATGTTCGTTGGAGGGCCATGTAGGCCTGGCCTAAAGTTTGTGTGCCGGGAGCGCTGCTTGCCTATCTGAATCTGACTAGCTTTTTCCCAACTATGTTAGGGTTAGCTTCTAGTCCAGATACACCTGAATTATTTTACATGAAGCGACTGCCTGTCTGACCTCCACAACCCATTTACTGGGTAATACGATACCCCTTGGTAAGACTGGTTGTCAGACTTTCAGGCTTCGGGCGACCCGTAACGACTGTCAAAGATCCACGAATGACAGCTGGGACCAACGGCTTAACACGAGCTTTCCGGGACACGGAGGGTCTTGGTATGTAAGGATGGTCTCCCATCCATGTAACACGTTTTCTCCTAAGAGAGAATAGCAACAAGATAAGTGTCAGTTGATTTAAAAGCGATCACTCTTTCAAAGTTCAACTAGACGCCACTTAACTTTATAGTTTGATCGATCTATCGCGAGATTGAATAAAACAACCCTACAAATTACCTAGGTGTCGTACACGCGTAGGGTTCCGTAGACAGTACTTACCTACAGATACAGGATAAGTTGCATTTTATAGGATATGATGCATTTTATAAATTCTCGAGTTCTTTTTTCCGTACATTATTTTATGTAGTAATAATAGGCACAACTGTCGAAATGTGGTTGTTCGAAGTTTTTATCAGATTTTGTAAGAAGTATTTCATAAGATTCCTTTCGATGGTCATAGTTAGGCTAGTCGACTATTTCTTAAAATCTAGTAGAGCCCACTTGGATATTAAAGGTTTTCTTTTTTTTGTAATAATTCTTCGATAACTACGGAAATAAAAAATGGAAAACATAAAACAGACAAAACGATGAATATGTCGAATGATGCTTTGGAACCGTTATTAATACCTACTAATAATCTAAAAATAAAACGGCGATGACAAACAGATACACAGACATGAAGAAACGAAGGGTTCCAACTTTGACTACGGAACCCTAAAAAAGACAAATTACTCGTAAATCTGCCACCAGCGCAGCAGGTAGATAACGTAGTTATTCTAGGACTAAGTAATAAAAACTTTGAAGCAAGATTATTTGATCGATCGACGGAACTACTTCTCTAGACCACGTCTCTGGTTCCAGCAGCATAAGGCTGCGTTTCCACCAGAGATGACCGCAGATGCGTAGCGAGGAATGTCCGTAAAACTAACCAATAACAACGCTAGCTGAGCTCAAGCCATGTAAGTGAAGCGATGTTATTGGTTAGTTTCACACACATCCCTCGCTACGTATCCTCGCTCATCTCTGGTGGAAACGCAGCCTAATTACCCACTTAGATATTACGAGAAGTTTTTTTTTTATACGATAGGTACATAAAGCAGCTCAACTTTTTATATTTATACATGGATAGCTTGATTGATTAAGGGCGGATTCGACCAAACTCGAATTTATACACGAGTTTATAAAGGGAATCTATTCCACAATTTTATTCTCGAGTAAAATCAACAGTCGTTTTTCCATGCAATCTAACGTTTCTATACTTGGATTAGAAATAGCGGAATGAATGTGAACGAATGTTACACCCGGCAAAAAAACGTTGTTCTCCAAACGGGACGGTGCAGAAGCATAACTCATCTCAACTCTCATTTGCCGTATTATAGCTTGGGAAAGTAGGTAACTGTCAATGTCAATGTATAATTTATTGTTTGCTTGTCGTGATTGTCTCTCTGATAACTTGTTTAATCGATGCATTTCGGCGGTATAACGATTTACTCTCAGATAGACAGATAATACGAGATTAAGATTTGGTAAAACGAAAAGTTGTCTAACTCTAGAGTAATTAGTGATTTTATTCCCAGGATAAGACTTATCCAATTTTGGTCGAATCCGCCCTTAATGATTTATTTGTATACACATGACTCACAGAGTATTCACGAGTATTCACGAGTACGTTAACACCAATTAGCTAGTTTATAAACAACTAGCTGTGACCCGCGGTTTCACCCGCGTACGTCACCCGTGGGAATTTCGGGGTAAAACGTATCCTATGTCCTATTCCAGGTCATGGTCTACCTCTGTACCAAATTTCATCCAAATCCGTTCAGCCGTTTTAGCATGAAAGCGTAACAAACAAACAAATCACTTTTGCATTTATAATATTACTAGCTGCGCCCCGCGGTCTCACCCGCGTAAGCCTCGATCCCGTGGGAATATCGGGATAAAAAGTATTCTATGTCCTATTCCAGGTCATGGTCTACCCATGTGCCAAATTTCATCCAAATCCGTTCAGCCGATTTATCGTGAAAGCGTAACAAACAAACAAACAAACTCACTTTCGCATTTATAATATTAGTTAGGATTTAGTAAGGATGATTAGAGCTTTAAATTTTTTGTGTGCATTAAAAACTTTGAAAACCAATTTAAAAAGGGGTCAATTCTTAAGTCTTGGTGGCCATATACCAGCAGAAACGACATGGCATGAACTGATTTACATAACGTCCTCTCCATTACGACATTTAAATGCTCAAAAGAAAAAGAAAAAAAAAACATATTATCACACGATTCGTAAGCTTGTGAATACCCACATTTCCTCCTAGAAGTATAAGGTCACAATTCGGTAAACAATTCTTGATATATTCACGATCCAGAAAAAACAGTAATCGTAGGTATAAATAGGTCACGTAAGGGATGGCGGGACGAACTGGATAGGTCCTGACCAAACTGGAAGGAGGATGCACGGGCTCGCGAAAGATGTAACGAGACATTTGCCCAGGAGCTAATTTATATACTATACAACATAATTTTTTCTTTATGCTAAACCCGAAAAGGGGTCATTGTACTCATCATTTTGAACAACTTTTTCTATGGAACCAACATTGAAATGGCGAAAAAAAAATCAGCTGTTCCATACATTTTGTCGATTTAAGTGAACACAAATGTAGGGAACAGCTGATTTTTTTTTCGCGTTTTCTATGTTGGTCCCATAGAAAAAGTTGTTCAAAATGATGAGTACAATGACCCCTTTTCGGATTTAGTATAAAGAAAAAATAACGTTGTATACTAACAGAGCAGGCTAATTTATTTAATTTATATTTAACTAGCTTTCGCCCGCTTGGTATGTCGATAAAAAGTAGCCTATGTCCTTTCTCATGTTCTAGACTATCTGTGTACCAAATTTTATTTAAATCGGTTTAGTAGTTTTGGCGTGAAAGCGCGACAGACAGACACACAGAGAGACAGAGTTACTTTCGCATTTATAATATTAGTAAGGATTAACAAGTAATAGGATTCAATATGTTAGTAACTAATGAGAAATATGTTAGGCTAAAAAAAAACTATTGTGTATGTGTAATGTGTGCAGGCAAAGAAATGATTTTTCGATTTGATATTTCTTACACTTCAAGTGTAGGAATACATCGTGGGGAAACATTGTTTCACTTTAATCTTCTCAAATCTCCAAGCGTGGACTCGCTAGCTCTGCTTAGCCGGACTATGCCGTGAAAACTTAGTTGAAGTGAGCCTGAAGTGAGCTGTCATTCCTCCGAAGGCTAGGGCTTTACAAAGTCAAAGTCAAATTTTATTTCAAATAGGCACATTAAATGCACTTTTGAACGTCAAAAACAAAGAAATAGAACTCAAAATCAAAAATCAAAATCAAAAGTCATTTATTCAAACTAGGCTGAGAATCAGCACGTTTCGAACGTCAAAATTACATAAGACAGTCCCCCAAAACGCCCACCCTTCACCACTTCCTAGTGCTTTAGCTGGGAACTGATTCTAGTTGACCCTTCCAAAAGGTAGTTTTAAAACTCTACCGTTACACACTATGGACAGCTCATTTCAGGCTCAATTCACCCAGTTTTACGGTAATATTTTTACAGAACAGATCGACAGGTCTTCGCTCGAAATTTTCCTATACCGTAAGTCACCGGTTTTATATTAACTTAGATGGCACCTCTTACATTACAAAGACATTATTGCAACACGAAGGGGCCGTAACTCAAGCCATGTTATTTGTTTGTCGCAAATGCCGCAAAATTGGATCCAGTACTGATAATAAATCGCCTGCAGGTGAACGAAGCAATCTCATTGGTTTCTTTATCAAGAGTAATCGACATGAACAGCAATCGATTCTATTACTTCTTAATGAAAAACTGAACGATATACGACTTCATTTAGACTTGCTGAGTTTAGATCTATTGCCAAAGTGCCTTTGACATTGGTTCGTGGTAGTCCTTGTTGATAATCTTTAACCACTTAGTATTCAACACAGCGACGCTAGTTGTCTCTTCCAAATTTTCATGTAAATAGAATATTAAATCGCGTGTCCTAGCTATGCTCCATTTTAATGAAAGTCTCGATTAGTCTCTAGAAATCGAGACTTTCATCGTAAAGGAGCATAGCTACACTGGCGTTCAAAACGTAGTACCACTTTAAAGAAAATTTCGTCAGCTTTCTTGAAAATTATAGTTTATTATACATAAGTAACGTTATTAACTTAAACCAAAAAATTTACATTTTTAACTTACTGGCAAAAAACTCAAACAACATTTATTATTACAGTTTTACGCCTTATTATTATCATTATTTTTTTGACTCCTTGGCTTTCTATTCAAAATTCATCGATCAAGAAATAAATGTGAAAACAAAAACAGAAACAAAAAGAGTCAAAAGTTGCAACAATTTGAAAAGGAGTGTTTTGGTTTATAAGGTTTTTTTAGCCATTCCTTAAAAGTCGTTATGGGCTATAAGGTTTTTATATAAAAAATTAAATTATTTTTGTAATCCTTTTTATTTCGAAAATATGTCTTGTGTAATTTAAAAGTTATTGCAATTTTAGAAGTGTGATACAAAGTTGTGACGGCCAGTGTATATTGGTAGTAGAGAATGGACTAAACGTTAGCCTCACAAAAGTGACCACTCTCAAGAATGAGACAAAGCGAGTTTGCGGTCAATACCTGCCTCTTTTCTGCAAGCTTGTCATGTCTTGTCATATGGAACGCAGAACGATCACTCCTGACTGCCAGTGACGTGGACCAATCAGAATTCTAAAAAGAGACAACTACTGGCCGCATATTTGCTTTGTCTCTCTCGTACTCGTTTTGGTATGTATTCACTGCACAATTGAATATGGAATTCGTAGTCCAATCTCTATGTCTATGGTTTTAAGTCGTTATGATTTACTGTCAGGGTTGCGGGAAAGTCCGAAAGGGATACCGGGGCCCTTGGCAACGGGCAACTGAAGGAACACGGGTGGGTTTTAGTCAGTAAAAGTGACACGAACTCGATGATTTCGCACCCTCAAAAAAAATCGTCATGTTTTAAGTCGAACTTTAGCATCGTTCTAGAAATAAGTACGGTTTTTTAGTTTCGTCGAGCGCTTATTCATAGTTTTGATAATAAAGCCATGCTTAACAGATGGATTGATATTGGTACGTACTTACGTTTTTTACCCGACTACGGCGAAGAAAAAAGCAGGGTTATGATTTTGACCGGTATGTATGTATGTATGTATGTATGTATGTTCATCTGTTCCCTCATATCTTCTAAACGACTCATCACAATTTGACAAATGAGGTATCGTTGAAAGCGTCTTGAACGTCCGCTGGTTATAGGCTCTGTGACGTCACATTAAATTAAAAATGGCGCCCTCTAGAGGACATAAAGTAGGGAACTCAAAAACAAAAATTGTTTAATCGTACCATGTTGGGTATCAAATGAAAGGGCTTAATGAGCAAATTCAAAAATATATATTATATATATTATAACTCCAAAAGAATATTTAAAAAAAAAAGTAATAAAATCTAAAACCCAACTATACTCCATTTGAAATAAGATTAGACGTATAGATAAGCCTTTTTTACATTCCCTTCAACCGATTTTGAATTCTATTGCGTTGGTGGCATGACAAATGGCAGCCGCAATAGATAGTTGGTATTGTGTAACTTTTTTTGCTCTTAATGCTATCCTTATGCCTACGGTATAGAAGTCAAAATCGGTTGAACGGACTGTTAAAGGGTTTGTTTTAATGTCTAATCTTATTTCAAATGGGGTATACGACTAAAAAGGTATAAACAAGATACCACAGACAGACAAATAAAAAATCCGGAGTCACACGTAATCTGTTCGATTTATGCCCTAAAACGTGTGACTCCGGTTATACCTTTTTAGTCGTAGTTGTGACTAGTTAGCAAAGCTAACATTGTTATGTACACTCAGAAAAAATTGTCGGGAAACCGATAATGACTAATTACATTTAATTGTTTCACCTACTGATTCAGTATTATTAGGTACACAACATATTGTAGACAATCAAATGAATTCTTAACGAAGTATTAATTTTTTTGAAGTTGTACGCTTCATGAATAAATAAATAACCGACATTGGAGTAAACTGCTGATCAAAGTTCTAAACACAATTTCTGCAGTATTTTATAGGATAATTTATTAATCCCGTATTAAAAAAAACCGGCAAAGTGCAAGTCGGACTCGCGCACGAAGGGTTCCGTAACATTATCCATAAAAACGGTAAAAAGTCACGTTTGTTGTATGGGAGCCTCCTTAAATATTTATTTTATTCTGTTTTTTAGTATTTGTTGTTACAGCGGCAACAGAAATACATCATCTGCAAAAATTTCTGCCTGACTATCACGGTTCATGAGATACAGCCTGGTGACAGACGGACAAACGGACAGCGGAGTCTTAGTAATAGGGTCCCATTTTACCCTTTGGGTACGGAACCCTAAAAATGGAATCTATATTATAGGTACCTACCTTAATTCCTCAAGTTCAGCTCTGAAGGCGTCTCCTCCCACAGGCCTGGACCGGTTCTTAAAGACCAGCATCGGAAGAGAGCCCATCTGGTCTATAGCTCTGTTGGTACCGGCAAACCGCTGCGAAAGGTTTGACCTGAAACATTTTAAGCATTAGATCTTCTTTAAAACACGTTAAGCCGTTGGTCCCGGCTGTCATTCGTGGATCTTTGACAGTCGTTACGGGTCGTCAGAAGCCCGAAAGTCTGACAACCAGTCTTTTCAAGGGTATCGTATTACACAGTTACTGGTTTGTGGAGGTCAGATAGGCAGTCGCTCCATATAAAATACCGGTATTCAGCTGTATCCGGTTAGACTGGAAGCCGATCCCAACATAGTTGGGAAAAGGCTAGGCAGATTGAACATCATACTTGTATCGGCCTAGATGTAAAATAATACCCAGTTGATTTATAATGGGTGGAAAGACGCTTAACGAAGCTGAGAGTCCCTTGTGGTGTCATTGTGTTCATACAAAAAAGTGACCCCCGTCATCGAAATTTATTTATACAGTATGTTAACTAACAAAGGGCGTTAACGGGAACACCCTTTATTAGTTAAAATACTGTATACGTAGGTAACACATCCGTGAAACAAATTAAAAATCCGGAGTCACACGTAATCTGTTCGATTTATGCCCTAACACGTGTGACTCCGGATTTTTAATTTGTCTGTCTGCGGTGTCTTGTTTATACCTTTTTAGTCGTAGTTGGGTTTTAGTTTTATTTATAGAGCAGGCAGTATAGGCAGGTATTTTTTATAATAAAGTTACTGCTCATATTTTCAGTCTTTTTTTGAATTCTACACAATTTTTACCCGACTACGGTGGAGGGTTATGATTTTGACCGGTATGTATACGTATGTGACTATTATGTATGTTCATCTGTTCTGTCATAGGTTCTAAACTAAACACCATAATTTGACAGTAAATAGAAAATAACAAAATAAATCATTCAAAGAAAGAAAAGATTCTGGGATAATTTAATCAAATGTTATTCGGATAGTGCAATTCATTTGTTTCTAAAAAGTGCTAAGGTAAAAATTTGTCTTGATGAATCAATACTAATTAATAGGTAGTTATGGAAACTTCATAGGTAACAGTAACCAGGTATAAACCACTTAGCAGCTACGTAAATCCGGGGCATAAATTCCAAGAAAATACAACGTTAGGTTATATGCGGTAACCACAACAATTTGTAAAGTTGATCTTAGTATGACTAATCAAAGACAAGAACATACCTCGGAATTTACTTATTATTAAGTATTTAAGTGATAAACTTTACTGATATCATGAAAGGGTGATAGGGAAAGTATCTAGGTTATGAAATGAGGTCAATAAGCTACACCATATCGTTTTTAGGGTTCCTTAGTCAGTAAGCATATAGTTTCGCCATGTCCGTCTGTCTGTCTGTCTGTCTCGTCAATCCCATGGTGTAGGTTGTAGTTAGAAAGGTCGTTTAAAAATTGTGAGTTTGTGAAAACCATTTTTGGATTCAGGGATCCTTTGCGAAATGGTTGATTTTGGATAAGTGAAAAAAATCACGGCAGTATATATAACGAAATTAAAAGGAAAACTATCACAGCTAAGTAGGCTCCATAAGTTACCTAGTAATAATCGACCAACTTACATTTGCATTTGCAAAAACTTGACTGAACAAGTTTTTCAACTACAATGTTAAGTTTGTTTTTGGGATAAATTCATCCCAACTGCGGAACACTTCATTGTGCGTGGTTCGACAAGCACTTGGCTGGTTTTTAGATTATTTTTTTCCTAGCCATTATGCTGTCCCGATAACTATAAGAAGTTTATCGAAAATTATTGATAGTTACAGTCTGCGATCCCCACGCCTTTAATTGGCACTTATCAGCCAAATCATTTTCGACAATTAGAGTACCCATGAACCCATCATATCGTACCTCAAAGTGCTCCCATTGGTGAAAATGAAGAAGGCTACTTCTGACCTCTCTTGCTGCAACCTCGTCACCAGCTTCCCCAGCTCTGTTGCTCTGCTAACCTGTTCCAACAAAAGAATAAGTGACGTCATCATATCAACTTTTTACGGCTACGGCGAAGCAAAATGGAGGGTTATGATTTTGACGTTTATGTGACGTCGATGTGTGTATGTTTATGTGGCCCCCCTCATAACATCTAAAGTACTCATTAGAAGCTTCTTGATCGTCATTTTTTGAATAGGCATTTAATTGAATATGGCGCCGTCTAGGGGACAATAAGTCAAATTAATGATGCCATGTTGGGTATCAAATGAAAGTGCTTAAATAGCACGTTTCAAATATAATGTTATAATCCCAACAAAAAAAAGTTATAAAAAACCTAACTACGTCAAAAAAGTCGACTAAAAAGGTATAAACAAGACATCACAGGCATACATATAAAAAATCCGGAGTCACACGAAACCTGTTCGGTTTATGCCTCATAACACATGTGACTCCTTTTCCTCCTCATCATTCATCATTAGTACTCAATTGTTATTTGTAAAAAGTTCACTTCGAACTGGAAGCATAGAGTTCGAAAGCGAACTCATTTGTTTTTAACCGACTTCTTCAAAAAGGAGGAGGTTCTCAATTCGTCAGCATGTTATTTTTTTTTTGTTTGTATGTTACGCGATTACTCCGCCATTTATGAATCGATTTTGATTATTCTTTTTTGTTTGGTAGGTCATGCTTCAGAGGGGGTCCCATATAAATTTTATTAACTTTGCTTGAGTCGTTTTTGAGTTAGCTTCAATATTACATATTTTTTCCTACTCAGTTTGTGTTTTTTTGGAAGTCGGTTGTTTTTTTTTTTTGTAAAAAGTTTTTTAGGGAATATATTCACGTTGGCGACCTCGACATTGTTTGAATTTTGAAGAGATGTCTATAAATAACACTACTGAACGCGGGCTTCTTTGTCAAAGCAATGATAAAAATAAAGAATTGGATGTTTAATTGAATGAAAATATTTTGCGTGTCATAACCAGTTTCCATCGGGTTGGTGCTTCGGCGTGATAACTAACAGAATACAAAGCTTGTAGTCCATTGTGTGCCGGGAACCATCGGGCACGAACGCACGGAGTAAACGAAATATAAACCGGAACGATTTTAAAACTGAAAAAGGAAGTCGGTAGCAAAAAACGAAAATTGAAAATCAAAGAGTTCCGAAATGAAAGTTATTTTTCCCTTTTTATTTATTTATTTATATTAGGTCTTTACCTATGAAATTGCCGTTCTGCAGTACTGGCCATTTCAAATCAAAATAATTTTTGTTTGGCTAAGAATTCTAATTTCAAATTAATTTTATTTTAAAAACATGGTTTTTTTTTTCCAAAAGTAGTCATTTCTTTATTGATTAGTGTTACATTTTCATCGCATTTCAATCTTTTTCGTCATCATGGATACGTTAAAAATTCGAGTAATTATGGAATATGAGTACCGTCGTGGCAGCAACGCGGCACAAGCGGCACGCAACATCAACGACGTTTACGGAGCTAACACTACAAACCAACGCACCACCTGTTATTGGTTTGCTCGCTTCCGTTCTGGAAATTTTGACCTGAAAAATGAACTTCGCGGTCGTCCGAAGACTTTGGTCGACAATGACGAATTAAAGGCGATTGTGGAAGCTGATGATACACAATCTACGGCTGAATTAGCAGCAGCTTTCGACGTTAGCGTCAAAACAATATTGGTCCATTTGCGTCAAATTGGCAAGGTAAAAAAGCTTGACAAATGGGTGCCCCACGAACTCAATGATCGCCAGCGCGAAGTACGCGTCGAAACGTGCCTTGCACTGCTCAACAGACACACAAATGAAGGAATTTTGAACCGCATTGTTACCTGCGATGAAAAATGGATTCTGTTTGATAACCGCAAGCGCTCAGCAAGTTGGTTGGATCCTGGTTCAGCACCTAAACAATGCCCTAAACGAAAACTTACCCCTAGAAAAGTCATGGTCACTGTTTGGTGGTCTAGCGCCGGTGTGATTCATCTCAGCTTCTTACCAAACGGGGTGAGCATTACTGCAGATGTGTACTGTGAAGAACTGAACACAATGATGGAGAAACTGGGGTTGGAAGCTCTCCGTCATCCGCCCTACTCACCAGACCTTGCGCCTACAGACTACTACTTTTTCCAGAATTTGGATAACTTCTTGGCGGGAAAAAAATTCAATACCCGAGAGGCAGTACAAAATGCCTTTGAAGAATTTGTTGCCTCCCGTCCAGCTGATTTCTTTAAGAAGGGCATCAAGAAACTGCCACTGCGATGGCAAAGATGCATTGATTGCATGGGTGATTACTTCGATTAATACAAATAAAAAATTCATGAAAAAAATTCGTTTAAATTTTTTCATACAAAACGGCAATTTCATAGGTAAAGACCTATATACTTTATTGTACACCACAAAAATATATATAACAAAAAAAATTACAAACACTACAAAATATACAATGGGTGGCCTTAGCGCTATCCGCAATCTCTTCCACGTTCTCCCGCGTTCTCTTGTTTTACTTTTTAATGTTTTTTTTTTAAGTCGGTTGTTTTTTTTTGTACAAAGTTTTTATTTTTCACTTTTAAGTTGTGGTACCTACCCCACCCAAATTCGAATATCACTACTACCTGCTATGTAAATAACAGAGACGGAGTCACTTAAAACATCGTCTATATCATAAGTAACAACAGTGACGGAAACATCGTCTAGATTTATATTAAGTGGGAAAAATACGCAATATTGAAAATAACTCAAAAACTACGCAAGCAAAGTTAATAAGATTTATATGGGACCATCTCTGAAGCATGACCTACCAAATAAAAATCAAAAAACAATATCATCAAAATCAATTCAAAATTGGCGGAGTAATCGCGTTTAAACATACAAAAATAAAACATACAGACGAATTAACTCGTTTCGCACATAATAACATTTGCATAGTCGACTTTGTTCGGTCGGTTCGGGGAAGGGTGAACATCCATGACATATCGAGACCTCTCCATTTCTCGGAAAGCACATTAAGCCGTTGGTTCCCGCTATTATTCGTAGATCTTTGACAGTCGAATTTACGTTATTTTTACGTCCTGCATTCATGCTAGGGCCTCATGTGGTTTTTTACGTCCTGCATTCATGCTAGGGCCTCATGTGGTTTTTTACGTCCTGCATTCATGCTAGGGCCTCATGTGGTTTTTTACGTCCTGCATTCATGCTAGGGCCTCATGTGGTTTTTTACGTCCTGCATTCATGCTAGGGCCTCATGTGGTTTTTTACGTCCTGCATTCATGCTAGGGCCTCATGTGGTTTTTTACGTCCTGCATTCATGCTAGGGCCTCATGTGGTTTTTTACGTCCTGCATTCATGCTAGGGCCTCATGTGGTTTTTTACGTCCTGCATTCATGCTAGGGCCTCATGTGGTTTTTTACGTCCTGCATTCATGCTAGGGCCTCATGTGGTTTTTTACGTCCTGCATTCATGCTAGGGCCTCATGTAGTTTCTAGTAGGTACCAACAAAAGTATTATTATACTTACAACGGAACATCTCATTCATAAACATCTCAGAACTTGATTAATGTGATAAAGACAGCTTATATAAAACGTTTACAAAATGACAAGTTTTAACAATAAGCTGTTCGGATACGTCCTTATGTTTGAAACTCTAATGAAGAAAACAGATCGATATCGTTCAAGACTTGCTCGACTGTTATTTGCTCTTCGAGAACCCTCTATGTTATGGAAGAGCACGTAACACTACTGTTATGATAAGGAAGGCCTTATTCATTTACATACGACCGATATTTTCAACGCATATGCCGCGTTGAAAATATCGGTTTTATGTAAATGTCACCATGCCTTTCACAGCTGCAAATTCAAAGCACTGCATCATATGAAAAGAGAGTGGAATTTGTTTTATTAAATCCTTGCTAAAAAGTTGAAAAAAAAAATGTTTATAGGAAATCGTTTGGCTTTTAAGGGCATAATGAGGAGGGAGGAACCACATAATGTGACTGACAGTAACTGTTCTGTAACACAGCCGCGTTCGTATGAATAAAGTATTATAAACACGATTACACAACAGCCACAAGACCGTCTGCTATGTGATCGGCTCCGAAAGAAATTGTTTTTGACAAAAACGACTGCAATACAGCATAAAAGTACTAGCTCTGTCTACACTGCAGGTATCAAACTTGCATGCGAGGTAACGCACCTTGCGCTAATACTAAATAGCCTGGCTACCTGCGAGCAACCTGGAAGCATCGCTCACCGGCCACTGCCGGGGCAACGCTCGCTTGGCTCGCGCGCGGTTGGTCACAGTTCTAACCTAACCTAACCCATTTCACCCAGTTCAATTTTTCGACAGTACTAAATCTAACGGAACTAATACCATGGGTGTCTGCGTTGAGTTCGCCTTTTCATTGCCTTATACAAACAAATGCGCCTGCATATCACTACAGACCGCTGTCAGTGCTACAGCTGGGTTCGGACGGACTAATACTGCTTTCGCAAGATAATGCAGTACAGACTATGGGTGTTTGAGTTGCATTCGCCATTGTATTTACGCTACCGGGACATTCCGTAATGCCAATTATTATGTTCGAGGAAATTCAGCAAGCTGTACATACATAGATGTTGGCAGTAGTGTAAATAATTGGCCTTTAAATCAACAACTGTTGGTTTGGAACGGTGATTCGAATAATAATTTAACCTAATACGGTAGAGCTGAACTTTCAGTACTTGGATATAAAATAGATATTTTATATTCATCGTTAACAATTTCAACAAAGCGATTTAAAAAAAACAGAATTTTCTTAAAAGACAGGCTTTAATAATTGGCTAAACCGTATTTGATAAGAACAGTACCCTAATTGTGTAACACACCATCAATCACAATCTGTTTCATTTTGACAGTACAACAACATTCATTGCGTTATTTACGTTGCTGTAGAGCAGACAATTTTTTGGAATTTAACGAGCAATGGATTAGCAATATCCACGGGAGAGGAAGGCCAAAGAAATGATGGATGGATTGTGTGAGAAATGATATGAAAGAGAAGGGAGTGAATGATAGCGTGACGGTTGACAGGGGAGAGTGGAAGAAGAAAACGTGTTGCACCGAACACAAGTGACATGGGACAAGGGCAGCAAGATGATGATGGTTTAGCAATATCCTTCAAAATTATTCAGATGGCAGATAGGCAACGAAAGGAGACATTGGAATATAATTTTGGAGATTGAGATTGGAAAGGATACGCGCATTTATATATATATATATATAGACGCGCGTCTCCTTTTTCAGGAAATCTCCCACCGACTGGTCGACACTTCACGTGACCAGAGGGCTGGCTTGTTCTTTGGCCGGAAACGTGCCCAGAATGCTGCCAGTCTTCTGGGCACGTTTCCGGATGACAGCGATGCGGACGAATAATTCGACGCCTAAAGGTCCCTTTGTTAGGGTTCCGTAGTCAGCAAGGAACCCTTATAGTTTCGCCATGTCCGTCTGTTCGCGGCTTAGCTCAGAGACCGTTGGTCCTAGAAAGCTATAATTTGGTATGGTTATACATATAAACGACGCCGACAAAGTGGTAACCAAAAATTTTTTTTTGGGTACCTCTCCTACAGGTAAAGTAGGGATGGTTTTTTTTTTCTCGTCAATCCCATGGTGTGGGGTATCGTTGGAAAGGTCGTATCGTTAAAAATAGTGTGAGTTTGTGTAAACCATTTTTGGATTCAGGGATCCGTTTGCGGAATATTAAGCTTTAAAGTGCTGATTTTTGTTAGAGCCAAGTGTCCCCGTGCCAGCTAAATGGTTGGGTTTGGGTATATGAAAAAATTCACGGCAGTAGTATATATAACGAAATTAAAAGGAAAACTATCACCGCTACGTAGGCTCCACAAGTTACCGAGTAATAATCGACCAACTTAAATTTGCAGTTGTAAAAACTTGTTCTACAAGTATTCAACTACAATGTGCAATGTTAAGTTAGTTTTATAAATACATCCCAACTACGGAACCCTTCATTGTGCATGGTTCGACATGCACTTGCCCGGTGTTTTTTTATATTTATTTAGTTAGTCCTTTTAGTTTTAGTTTTTTTATGTAAATAGTTAGTAGTGTTATATAAATGTGTATAGTACTTAGTAACTTTAATAAAATAGTATCCTCCATTAGGTGTAAAGCAATGAATAGTTACATTGCGTGAACAAACGTGTCTCACAGTTGCGTTGCGTCAGTACATACCTAGGTAGGTTCGCATGTGATGTGATAGGTACTAGTCTAGCACTTGTTCACAACTATAAAATGGGCCTTTCCTAAACCACGTCATGGAAAACAGTTCAATGACTAGCAACAACTAAACAATATTCTTCTTCCATTACGCAGAGAGAATTTTTAAAAGTAATTTATTTTGCGTCAGAACCGATAACCTAGCTTTTGACGGACGTTTCTGTCGCTAGCTCATGAAAATGTATGAGATTGAAGATTCAACAACCCTTTACTCGATATTCTATGTATTAAGGCCAGCGCACACCGGCGGACGGCAGCACGGTATCGAGGAGGACTTGCAGCCGGCCTGCGCATGCTGTCGCTTCCCGCCGCATATCGTAGCATCCTCAGACCAAATAAAAAACCAAGAAAGAGCGCTGTCAACAGTGACGTAAGTCCGGTTTCGTAAACATTTGTGTGCACATATTTTGGTGTAGTTTGATTGTAAATGGTAGTAAATGTGTGCGTTTGAGCGTGTATGCACAGAGCGGTGGTGTAGTTTTGGCATGCTTCACTGTATTGTTCGCAGCGCTCTGTCTTGGTTTTTTATTTGGTCTGAGGTAGCATCCAGCCGCGGCATGCTCGAGCAGGCTCTTCAATACTGCAGAGAGAAATCCCCTTTGTTGCTCCGCGGTCGGTCTCTGAGCTTTGGAATCTTTATCTTTTTACTATTTAACACTATATTACTTTTTACCTACATTATTTCTAAGATTTACATTGTATTTTTGAATCATCTGCCATCTGCCTAGCCTTTTCCCAACAATTTTGGTGTCGGCTTCCAGTCTAACCGGATGCAGCTGAATACCAGTATTTTACATGGAGCGACTGCCTATCTAATCTGCACAACCCAGTAACTGGTTAATACGAGACTTTCGGGCTTCTGACGATCCGTAACAACTGTCAAAGATCTACAAACTAGATCTACAAACTACAAGTAGATTTTTGCTTGTTGATCCTTGCTTTCCGAGGCACGGAAGAGTCTGGGTATATAAAGCTAAACTGTATTTTTGAATAAATTTTATTTTTTATTTATGAGATACGTACGAATTTGGGTTGACTTGCCCCGCCGTCAGACAATGTGCGTTGGCCTTTAGATTTAAACGAAGAGGAAAATATTAGTGACGTCACAAATTTTGTCATTGTCTGACCATGACAGCTGTTTTGGTTAACGTATGGTTTTCGCAAGGATTTCTAGAGGGCAGAAAAACAAACCCAAAATACAAAGTGATGTATGTAGTTTGATTTTTGCATTACGGTGCGGTGCACCAAAACTGTCGCGAACAGCCTTTCAAAGCCGTTTCTATATTTTTATTTTTACCAACACTCATATGGTATGGTTTTCAAAACGGTGAAGGAAAACATCGTGAGGAAACCGGCATGTCCTAGAACCAAAAATTCGAAGACATGTGACATCTACCAACCCGCACTGGGCCCGCGTGGTGGATTACTGCCCGCTCCCTCTCACAGAGAGGAAGCCTGTGTCCCAGCAGTGGGAACATTATAGGCTGATTATGCATATGGTAAGTGATGATCAGGCCGAAGGTGGAAGCAAGCTTCACCCGGAATCCTCAACCACAGAGGAAATAGCTATCTTACCTCTTACTGCCGAAATACAACCATGCTGTTAAAAACATTGTTGCTATGGCGACGACTTAGAGAAGATGGTGCTAGCTAGCCAGGCGGACTTAGAACAAGCCCTACCACCAACCAAACTGAGCAGAAAATTTTGCCCCCACTGAGAATTGAGTGAGCTCAGCTCGCTCTAGGCCAGTTTTTTTTTTACGCCAGACATCAAGCCCTCCAGAAAATTTGAAAAAAAAAACAGTACCTGTTCTTCAACATCAGCCACATCTCTCCCATTGGTGATGCTGCTCTTCAATGACAGCGTGGTCTGCACGATGAGAGCTAGGATTGGTATAAACGGGAGCAGCAGCAGTCTCCAAAGCTGGCAGCGTCGGCTTCTGCACCATCTCTGCAGCTTGGGGGCACAGCTTGCTTTGTCTTCTACCTTGATGTTTGGGGGCACTGAAAAGAAGATATATTCAAGCTATCTTATTTTATATTATCCTATCCTATCCTAATTATATAATAATATATACAGGGTGTAAGGGACAGCCCTCCGCAAACTGATGGGATAAATTCAGTATATCATAAGACGGCCGGTACATGAAATTATTTCAGGAACGTTATGGGAATCCAATAAACCTGATTTTGTTTTATTACCTCACACACTATGTATCGTTACAGTGGCACAACCCACATAGCCGTACTCCCCGTGGCGGGGGATTCGGATCAATTTATCAATGTAAATTATGAGTTTCACGCGTCGTTCGCTATAGTATTTCAACATCCAATGCTGTTTTTTTTTATTTTAGCTGTTTTATTTCCATAAATGGACTGCTGCTTGCAGAGAAGGAAATTTTACATTGAAATAAAGAATAGTAATATAAAAGGAAAAAAAAAAGGTGTCAAATTGCGGAAAGCTGTCCCTTACACCCTGTATATAATATAATATTATAAAATTATATATCACATTTTAATATTTGAAATAAATAAAGAAAATAAAGGGTAAAAATTTATTTGACCCAGGTTTTTAATTTAAAATAATAATTAATATTATTAAGTTTGTTTGTTACGCTTTCACGCTCAAACAGCTGAACGGATTTGCATGAAATTTGGCACATGAGTAGACCATGACCTGGAGAAGGACATAGGAAACCTAAATATCCCGGTATTCCCACATGATCGAGAGTTAGAATCCAAAAAGATCTGCCCCAATCAATACCTATAAAACTCTCTTCTTATTTTTATACACTTCACCTTGATGAGACACGTTCTCATGTTTATTCAATGCCTTCGTAAAACGACGTAGTCAAACCCGAAACAAACACGTTAGTAAAACTATTACCAAGAATTTATATAATTCAGGATTCGAAATAAACAAAAGACTGATGTACTTAGCTGGCAAGGTCCTAATAGATTTATTCTAGGGATAGTTTTCGAAATAATAATGTTTTTAACCGACGTCTTCAAAAAGAAGGAGGTTCCCAATTCGTCTGCAAGTTTTTTTTTATTTTTTTTGTTATTCTTTCCTCTATTCCGCCACTTATGTTTGTTTAGTAGGCTGCTTCAGAGGTAAATTTTATTAACTTTGCTTGCGTAGGTTTAGAGTTAGCTTCAATATTACGTATTTTTCCCACTTAGTATCCGTCATTCTCCATCACTGTTATTTACATAGCAGGTACGAATTTGTGTAGAAAAGGTACCACAACCAAAAAGTGGAAAATAAAAACTTTTTACAAATAAAAATAAAACACTAAAAGATGAATAATAAAAGTTATTATTCAATTTCGGAAGTCGGTGACAAAAATCGAAATTTGAAAAGCAAAGACACCGATTTCCGAATTTAAAGTTATTTTTCACCTTTTAGTGATTTTTTTGGAAGTCGGTTGTTTTTTTTTTTTGTAAAACGTTTTTATTTATTAACATGGTAATATGTTTATGATTCCTACAACATCAATCATGTTAGCCCAGAATCACCCACAGCTGGTTAAAAGCCTCCCCTTTCTTCTGCCATGCTTCCCAGGTCTATGCCTCTCTCATTCAAGTGTTTCCCTCGACTTTGACAATACCGTCAACCCAAGGCGTTTTTGGACGGCCTTGGTTTTTTTGGCCACCAATCGGTCAAAGAAAAAAAAAGTTGAATAAAGTTGATAGAATGATTCCTACGCGTTTAAAAAACTTATTAAAATAAGAGCTCGAATGACTGTTAATTCCCAATCTGACAAATCAATCAATGCTAAAATCGGCACAGAATTATACACCTACACAATCCATTACCCTAATAATTCGTCAAGTAAGTACTTACAAACAATAAAAACCTCATCAGGAAGATTAAAGCTTGAGAAAATGTTCAATCTTCATAACTGTCGGTAACTTTATTTGTTTCCGTAGATAAGGCTGTGCTATTACTTTAATAACAGGGAGAGTAGCTGCGACACGCTTTGGAAATAAAATAATACGATAGCTTGTTTACTTCTTTGTAGGGTTAGCAAGTAAAGTGGCCTGGCCAAAGATTTAAATTGTTTGATTCGCCCTACCGCGTCAAAAGATTGACGCGGTAGGGCGAATCTAACAATTTAATTCCCGCATATCTTTTTACCCGACTACGGCGAAGAAATGTATGTATGTATGTATGTTCATCTGTTCCCTCATATCTTCAACACAAAAAAAAAATGTTTAATCGTACCATGTTGGGTATCAAATGAAAGGGCTTAATGAGCACATTTCAAAAATACATATATTATAACACCAAAAGAATTAAAAAAAAAAAAAAAGTAATAAAAACTAAAACCCAACTACGACTAAAAAGGTATAAACAAGCCACCGCAGACAGAAAAATTAAAATTCCGGAGTCACACGTAATCTGTTCGATTTATGCCCTAACACGTGTGACTCCGGATTTTTAATTTGTCTGTCTGCGGTGTCTTGTTTATACCTTTTTAGTCGTAGTTGGGTTTTATTCGTTTTGACATCTCTGGCAGACACAATGTCGCAGAGACTTGACTATTGTCATGGAAATGTCATTATTTTTATGTGAGTTTACTCTTCTCAGTACCTATGGACATTGGAAACTTTTTCGCGCGGCTAATTACGGTGAGGGCTTTAACGATAGATATATTTAGTAACCTATTCCGCATAACTATTCCTAAAGAAAGAAACGAGGGTAAGAAAGAAAGAGACAAACTCTGCGTTCGGCGTGGCAACACGTCGTGTTCGGTTTCGTGACAAGTCAATCATCATTCTGAGGATGCCACGTTATGAAACACAATTCGATTTCTTACAGGGTTTTATAAAATCTGACGATTTAAATCCTTAAACTTGACAGTCTAAAGGACAATGACTAAGAATGATAGATTTCTCATTATACTTACGTCTTGCGTACATATTCACAAAAAATGTCATCATCAGCCTCCTGGCGTTACCCCTTTTTCTTCCATATTACCTACTACCTACCTACAACCCGTGCGCATTAACATGGCTCTGAACTCAATACTCCCCCCGCTACCCGAGCCGCGCCCCGCCGTCGCCGTGCGGTGAAGCGGGGGAGTTACAAACGTCATTGAGCCAGGTGCCATGTTAATGCGCACGGGTTGTAGTCCCATCCATCGTCTCAGTGTTTACTTTAAAATCCATCCATCTTTTTTTGGTCTACCTCTTTCACATTTGACATGTATGTTTAAACCTTCCCTTGTCATGCTCCTCATTTTTCTGCATCACGTATCCATATTAACACAATCGACTAATTCCCGCCATTTCTGTCACCAGCATTACATTCAAACGTTTTCTCACTATGACTTGGCATATTATTATTAACTATAGGTACGATATGCTCATTCGTAGTCCCATGCCGGTTTGGGTAATAGTGAGGGTTTTAATTAAAATTCACGCCACCAGCAGGCGCCACTTTGACAAGAGGTCTTCCATTTCGACAAAATGATGAACGTCATTATTTATTTTATACTAGCTGATGCCCGCGACTTCGCCCGCATTAACGTCAGTTATTATATACTAAAACCTTACTCGAGAACCACTCTATCCATTCGTGAAAACAGCATGAATATTGGTGCAGTAGTTTTTGGGTTTATCGCGTATAGGACGACAGACAGACGCGGCGGAGGACTTTGTTTTATAATATGTAAGGATTCATTAAAATTCATTCGTTCAAGATTCAGTTCACGATTAAAGAAAATATAGGCGCTTTGACACTTTTGACAGACCTGACGTCTCAGTGCTGCCGCCTAGTGAAAGTCATTTCAGAAATACCTTCACTGCTGACTTTGGTTTACTGTTTGAGGCATAGGCAAAAATGCTGATAATATAGATATAACCATCCTTTACTTTGGCTTACCAATTTTATGAAGTGTTTTAAATACGAACTACGCAATATAGCAATCCGGAAAAACTTTCGTCATGAATAATTCAGTCATGTTTTTGCAACGCTATATTAATATTATACGAGGAAACGCTAGCGTGATGGCTTAGGGGCTTTATAGGTGGTTAGAACCGTGTATTCCCGTCCGTCCCACTGGTGGGACGAACGGGAATTTAATAAATTATATTAAATTTATTCCCGCTCGTCCCACGGACTTTCTCAGTGGGACGAACGGGAATGATTTATAATTTTATTTTTAATTCCCGTTGGTCCCACTGAATAATTTGAGTCGTGTTGTTGTTCAATTTACACTTATTTATCCTAACTAATACTATAAATGCGAAAGTAAGTTTGTTTGTTTATTTGTTAGGTACACTTTCACGCTAAAACGGCTAAAATAATTTAGATGCAATTTGGCACATGGGTAGACCATGACTTGGGTTACGACATCGGATACTTTTTATTTATGTAGTACGTTGCATGCATACAAGACGGTATTCTGTGCAAAACACTTTGTGCACAATTTATGAACAGCTGTACATAACCTAACAAAAATTACTAGGCTTGCATGAATTCAGGATAGTATTACAATCATTCGTTTTATTTGGCTTATAGAATTTGAAAGACAGATACAACATTCACAACTGTATATCTAATACTTTAAGAGTTCTTGATGTTTGAACAAAGCGAAGAATGCGCAAGCTTTGTGCTTTTTGCAAGGTAATTGTCAGAACCCTAAACAGAAAATAATTATAAAAAATCATCATAAAAAAAACATAAAAATTGTACTTTAAAATAGTTTATATTTAAGTATTTAGAATATCGCTAGTCCATGTCCGGACACACTGTATACCTACTCGCCAAATCCTATTAGAAGCATAATACTAATGATTGAAATACTTTCGTGAATTCATCCAAGCCTAGTACTTTTTGTTAGGTTATTGTGTAGAAATTGTGCACAAGGTGTTGTGAATAGAATATCGTACCGTACATGTTAAATGAACTATCTGTCATTCAAATTTTATAAGTTAGATAAAACTAATGATTGAAATACTATCCTGAATTCATGCAAGCCTAGTACTTTTTGTTAGGTTATGTCCTGTTCATAAATTGTGCACAAAGTTTTTTGCACAGAATACCGTCTTGTATGCATGCAACGTACTACAGAAATAAAAAGTATCCTATGGCGTAACCCAAGTCATGGTCTACCCATGTGCCAAATTGCATCTAAATTATTTTAGCCATTTTAGCGTGAAAGTGTACCTAACCTAACAAATAAACAAACACACTTACTTTCGCATTTATAGTATTAGTTAGGATAAATAAGTGTAAAATTGAACAACAACACGACTCAAATTATTCAGTGGGAACAACGGGAATTAAAAATAAAATTATAAATCATTCCCGTTCGTCCCACTGAGAAAGTCAGTGGGACGAGCGGGAATAAATTTAATATAATTTATTAAATTCCAGTTCGTCCCACCAGTGGGACGACGCCAGTGGGACGAACGGGAATTCACGGTTAGAACGAGAAGGCACACGGGATCAGGAGAAAGGAGAGGGAAGAGTGGACAGTTGTGGAGAGACCTTTTCCCAGAAGTGAGGCAATAGTGGACCAATGAGCTAGTGAAGGCCGTACGAATCCGCTGGATGCGAGAAGCACAGAACACAGTTGTGCTATTCTGTAAAAATATCACCGTGAAAACTAAGGTGAAGTGAGCGTGGAGTGAACTGTCACTGCCTTAGCATCAGTAGGTATCGATGACAATGACAGCTCACTCCACGCTCACTTCACCTTAGTTTTCACGGTGAGATGGTTACTGAATAGCAATGCTGCTGGTCGAAGTGGCGGTGCTTGAACCGTTGTTTTGACCTATGTCCAGCAGTGGACATCTTTCGGCTGAAATTATGGGGCAATATATTCAGGTTGAAATTTTTTTTATTAATCTCAATACTCATTCTTTCTGCCTTACCAATTTACTTATCATACCCATTAAAGTCAACGATCTGTCAATTTGTTATAGCAATTTCGTTGCTAACTGTATGTACATGTATTATCAGAGCCATTTCGGAGCCTTCTTTCTGGAGTACCTAGTAAATGTTTATGTGACATTATTAATGTCTTCATACTTGTTACTGTCTCGCTACAGGACAAAGACCTCTTCTCAGAAAGAGAAGGAACGAGTATTGATCACCACGCTTGGTCACTGTGTGTTGAAAATTTGAGAAGTTCACTGTTACTAATTAGTATGTTTTGATCCATTATAAACCAGTCAATCTATTCTGTAATAACCTCTCCTTTTTTGACTTCGACGCAGTCGGGTAAAAAAACCCATTGTGGAAACCTAGGTGAAGTTAGCTTGAAGTGATCTATCATTCCATTGACACTTTTGTCAGGTGTCCAGACCTGACATCTCAACTATAATTTTGTGATGGCATAGAAACGTCACTTTAAACCATGAACTTTTTAAAAATAGGTACTACCTACTCAAGCTAAAGACAAGGGCAGTATAAAAAAAAATCTTGACCAAGAATTCAAGAGGAAAGAAAACAAATATACAGTTTGTTAACTAATAAAGCGCGTTCCCGTTAACCCGAAATTATAATAGTACAGCGTCCCTATACGATAAAAAAATACCTAACTAGTGAAATATTCACAAAAATATTAAATTGACACTCTGAAACGCACACTTGTGACACTTGTCTTTCTTTTCCGTATAAATTTAATATTTTTTGAGAATATTTTACATACTATTAAAATAAAAACTTAAAAAAAACCTTTTTTTTTTACTTTTTTTTTCATCTATAGGCGCTATACTCTTGCAGGTTTCAGGTTAATAGGAACACCCTTCGTTAGATAACATAGGTACTGTATTTTATTGAAGACTAACAAACAAGAACGTTTTTGAAAAACCATTAAAAATCATTTTTACTAAATCTTGCTTTTTGTTTCGGTGTTTTTAAAATACCTGTGTTTTCTATTCGTCTGGTAAGGGTAAACATGTCAACGTGACCCTATTTGCCCTATGCATCTTATTTAGCGTACCGTACCGTACCTGCACTGTCATAATAATAAGCTTCAGACTAAACAAATAGGTAAACGCTTGCGAGTCTCCAAAGAATATTGAATAGTAATGAGGTTAGGGCACTCACTCAAGCTAACACTACTTATGAATAAAGAATGCACCTTAAATGAACTTAGAAGTGACATTTTGGCTTTTAAGAGAACTTATTGAAGTATGAGAAACAGAGTGTAAAGTTCACTCATCCTCCATAGATAAGGGATCTTCCAACGGGTGTCGTGTCTGGTGGGCTACTGCCCTACAATTGATGTCGGGACGTTGTATATATGCTAGTCGCGCGGTAAACTCTGCTTGCGCGATGCAGAATTTTTCGTGACGTCAGTGTGATGCGTAGTTCCCATGTGGTGATTTAGATGTCGTCACAGATTCATAAGGGTAGGCTTGTTCCACCTACTGTGGTTCCCTCATTATTGTAACGGCCGTCATAAAGATCTGTCATTATCAGCTGTATTTGACATTACGGTGTCAAAAAATGCCCTTTATTTGTACAGGGACCGATCACCGCTTTTTTAGGAAAACAAAGCCTAACAAAGATAAAAGATAAATTAATGGTATCTTCATTCACGCGAAAGATATTGTTGTCATTAAAAGGTACAATAAAATGTCAGAGAGAATGTGTCGTAGAAAATGCTATTAAAATTTTCGTGAACATGTAAAAGTAGTTACTTTATTCCTCGGATATTTACTCGGGTATTCTGAGAAAAAATTGGATATTTTCCAGATGCTAGGCGATGCGAGGGTGTCCTTTTAGCCAGGTAGGTTTTAGTTAGACCCTTCTGATAAAACGGTCCTTCAATATATGTTATCAAGTAGACTTGAAATAGTATACCGAGTACACCCTTAAGTAATTCGCCCATCTATTCGGAGCAAGTTCCAAGTAATATAAATAAATGGGTTACCAACGGAACAAGAAAATGATTTAAAACAACCGTTTGGCCTGACTCCAAAGGATAAAAAGTAACAAATTTATTTCGACCCTTAGCTCTATCAATTCAGAATTAAAAAGGCTTGAAAGTATGGGTCATTCAATACTGGTCAGTAGAGTGATAAATACGCTCTCGATCCGGATTTTCTTCACATTGTTAAGCATGTACAATATATCTATGTATATCTTCATCCTTTTATGTTTTTTGGGGTATTTACTCAGGGTCTAAGGCTAGTTTATAGATTAAAGATTCATCAATCTTTTTTAACACCCTATGGAAGGCTAGGGACGTAGCCATAGGAGTGTTTGTCATCTTTAATAAACAAAGCAATGCTGCTCAGCTGCATAACTATGTAAATTGGTTTCCTCGGTAATATAGTTTATACAAGGTGAGGTGCCCGACTGCGAAGCCAAAAGGGGAGGGTTATATGTTTGACCTGTAGGTATGTATGTGTGTCCGTATCTATGTTCCCTTGTAACTTTTGATGAATGATATGTCGTTAGATTAGTCTTTATTGCTCGAGTTTAACCGGGTAAAATAAAATTAGAAATCAAAATGGTGGATTTTTGGCGCCAACCGTATGTTTTTAAAAAAAACTCCCTGCCCTATCGAGTGGGGTATCAAAATGAAGGGTTTTGGCAGGTGATTAAAAAAATATTATATAGGTACTTACAAATTACTATGTTTAAATGTAATTTGGAATGAGAAATGATCGAACCCTAAAAATATTTTATTCTCTTGTCAGTTAATGTGTTTTAATGTTTTTTGCAGTAATTTTTTTTAGTTTTTAAATGTAATTTAAACCGTAACTGCTATAAAACTAGGTAAACGCTTGTCCTAGTTTTCGGTTTTGTGAGTCTTCTTCGACGATTAGGTGCAGTCAGGAAAATACTACTGGAAATAATACTACTATAGAACCTACTGAGCCCAACTCTTATGATAAAATACATGTATTTACCATCTACCTGTCATTCTTGGATTTTTGACAGTCGTTATTGGTCGTCAGAAGCCCGAAAGTCTGACAAATAGTCTTACCAAGGGGTTGTGTTACCCAGTAACTGGGTTGTGGAGGTCAGATAAGCAGTCGTTCCATGTAAAATACTTCAGCGACATCCGGTTAGACTGGAAGCCGACCCCAGCATAATTGATACAAGGTTAGGCAGATTGATTGACATGTATTTACCATCGACTCGAAAAGAAAAACAAGTCAGGGAAATTGTTAACCAAATTTACATCCTAAGTTAATAATAGGTCTTTACCTATGAAATTGCCGTTTTGTATGAAAAAATTTAAACGAATTTTTTTCATGAATTTTTTATTTGTATTAATCGAAGTAATCACCCATGCAATCAATGCATCTTTGCCATCGCAGTGGCAGTTTATTGATGCCCTTCTTAAAGAAATCAGCTGGACGGGAGGCAACAAATTCTTCAAAGGCATTTTGTACTGCCTCTCGGGTATTGAATTTTTTTCCCGCCAAGAAGTTATCCAAATTCTGGAAAAAGTAGTAGTCTGTAGGCGCAAGGTCTGGTGAGTAGGGCGGATGACGGAGAGCTTCCAACCCCAGTTCTTGCAACTTGAGACCGTCTGCTGTGCAGTATGAGGTCGCGCGTTGTCGTGCAGGAGCAGCGGAGACGAGCGATTGACCAATGCTGGTTGGAGATGCGCCAGCTTCTCCATCATTGTGTTCAGTTCTTCACAGTACACATCTGCAGTAATGCTCACCCCGTTTGGTAAGAAGCTGTGATGAATCACACCGGCGCTAGACCACCAAACAGTGACCATCACTTTTCTAGGGGTAAGTTTTCGTTTAGGGCATTGTTTAGGTGCTGAACCAGGATCCAACCAACTTGCTGAGCGCTTGCGGTTATCAAACAGAATCCATTTTTCATCGCAGGTAACAATGCGGTTCAAAATTCCTTCATTTGTGTGTCTGTTGAGCAGTGCAAGGCACGTCTCGACGCGTACTTCGCGCTGGCGATCATTGAGTTCGTGGGGCACCCATTTGTCAAGCTTTTTTACCTTGCCAATTTGACGCAAATGGACCAATATTGTTTTGACGCTATCGTCGAAAGCTGCTGCTAATTCAGCCGTAGATTGTGTATCATCAGCTTCCACAATCGCCTTTAATTCGTCATTGTCGACCAAAGTCTTCGGACGACCGCGAGGTTCATTTTTCAGGTCGAAATTTCCAGAACGGAAGCGAGCAAACCAATAACAGGTGGTGCGTTGGTTTGTAGTGTTAGCTCCGTAAACGTCGTTGATGTTGCGTGCCGCTTGTGCCGCGTTGCTGCCACGACGGTACTCATATTCCATAATTACTCGAATTTTTAACGTATCCATGATGACGAAAAAGATTGAAATGCGATGAAAATGTAACACTAATCAATAAAGAAATGACTACTTTTGGAAAAAAAAACCATGTTTTTAAAATAAAATTAATTTGAAATTAGAATTCTTAGCCAAACAAAAATTATTTTGATTTGAAATGGCCAGTACTGCAGAACGGCAATTTCATAGGTAAAGACCTAATACCATTACATTGCGATTTTATTATACGAGCAATTTAAGTTGGCAGTCAATTCGCTAAACAATTATTTTTCCCGACTTAACAGCAGAAGGTTATATTTTTCTTAAACAAAGCAAAGAAAGAATTCCTGGATCATTTTCATTTTTAAATGCAACTTCTTATATCTATTTTCTTTTCCCTCCATTCCGGGTAAGCTTTGTCCGCAAGGGATATTAGCATAACAAAAGATTTTATTTATTCAGTCTGCCCTGTCGACTTCCGGAGACACTTGCTATTTGTACTTGGGAAAATTGTAGAATACGAAAATATCACGACTGTATTTATCAAAAGGATAGACAGAAGTGCACAGTACATAAGCCTTTATTTCGCATGTTCTGTTATGAGTCCCTTGTAATAGGTAAAGTAGTTTACTTTGAGTGAATTATTTCATCGCCACTGCTCTAAAAATGGTGAAGGAAAACATCGCGAGGGAACTGGCCTAGAACCAAAAAATTCGAAAACATGTGACATCTACCAACCCGCACTGGGTCCGCGTGGTAGATTAAAAAGCCCACTCCCTCTCTAAGTGAGGAGGCCTGTGTCCCAGCAGTGGGAACATTATAGGCTGATTATTCATGTAATAGGTAAATCTTTGACAGTCAATAAGGGTGGTCAAAGGCCTGAAAGTACGTCTTACCAAGGGGAATAGTGTAACCCCAGTACCTGGGTTGTGGAGGTCAGATAATATGTAGTCGCTCCATATAAAGTACTGGAAGCTGACCCCAACATAGTTGGGAAAAGGCTAGGTAGATGATGGAGTATAAATCATTATTGCAAAGTTCATAACAGTGATGTACGTTACTGCTAAAGTATGTGATTGCGATGTAGGTTGTAACGTACAACGTACATTTTAATTACGTACTTTCGCAGTAACGTACATTGCTGTAAAGAACTTTCGCAATAATGATTTACACTCCAGATGATGATGTAATAGGGGGCGAGCCTATTGTCATTAACTGAGCGCAAAATGTAGTACACACTGCAAATGTAACTATAAACTACGCCCATACACTTCACACAGTTACTGGTTTCTAATTAAACAGACAGTGTTCTAGTTCGGCACAAGATGTTAATGTGGCATTTACATACAAACATAAACGCACGCCTTTTTCCCATGGGGCAGAAACTACAGAATGCCATCTGTTGAGTACCTATACAACATTAGTTTTTGTTTATACTAAACCCGTGTGTTGTATACAGATTGGCCTGAACATTGACGTCAAGTTCTCAAAAATTCAGAAAAAAAACATATCTCGAAAACTATGAAAAATCGGATTTGGATACCCCACGACACGAGGGACCAACATTTGTTTTTGGTCGTCAATTTTCCGTCCATCCTGTATAGGTATAGGTCGACTGCGCAAATGGGTTTCAATCACTTTTGACAACAATCCCCAGTAAATTGAAATGTCACTAAGGTTGAAACTATCTAACTGTTATATAGACGAATTAGACCTTGTGGCTTTATGATGTGCAAGTGACATTTAACCTTAGGATAATTAGTTAACCCTAGAGTATTAATCATCGCCTGAGAGGCCGCATGCAGTGGGTTTTATTTGGTTAATTTGAAATTGCGGGGACGCATCGAGTTGTACGTTTCGTGCCAACTCAAGGTAACCCGCAACGCATTAAACTGTTTGTCCACCGCACAAAGTCAACGAGACATCAACGAGAAACAAGATTATTCGAACCGAACGTGACGAGGTGGTGGTGTGCGGTGGACACGCGACCATAGTAAATGTATGTATCGCTACTTCGGCGCCGTCATCTCGTTCCCGTTGATGTCCTGTTGGCTTCCTGTTGACGTGGCAGTGGACAAATAGCCTTAGAGGATGATCCCGCGTCCGGGTAGCTCACACCGTTACTGAAATATTGACTATGCGATCGCCTGTGAGGCGATCATTAGATAAATCTAATTTATCTCAACTTACTCAAATACTCGTAGATTAACAGTTACAATATCTACCAAATTAATCTCAGTAACGCTCCTAATTTCTCTGAAATTGCTGTAAAAAATTTAAAAGCGTAGTAAATGTCACTTCTGTTTTATTTCATTGCTCCTTTTCCTTTTTAATGTATAACTCGAGTTCACAGATCAAGTCGCTGTCTGATTGAATTAAAAAGACATCTTAATTTGATAAACTTCTGCCATAGATATTTTTTTTATCGATTATGGCTTTTTGATTACTTTGGCAAGGAATTTATGTAGTATTTTATATAGCGTACCTATTAGTACCTACTTTCGCTTTAACCTATATTTTCACATGTTACAAAATATACCTCTCAGTCGCTCCATGTAAAATACTGACATTCAGCTGCATCCGGTTAGACTGGAAGCCGACCCCAACATAGTTGGGAAAAGGCTAGGCAGATTGATTGAGATCTAAATATAATCACAAGCACAGAGGATCTAGATAAGTGACAATCACTTGGAAAGTGTTTCGTATTTCTTCAACGACTTTCAACAGGATTGACATAAGCTTTCCGATAGCTTATGTCAATCCTGTCACTCCTATACATTTTTGCCTTTTCCATCATCGTTATCGTTGATAGAATGTCACTTTGTCCAGGGTTTTTGAAAAGAAATAGTCGGCAGCTGCACGTTATGACAGTGACAAGACGGCTTCCACTCAGCATGATGCTGTGATTACAAAATATACTTGATTATAACTCGACTCTATGTCTTATCTGACTTTCCGAGCTACTTTTATTTTGTATAATTGAATATTTTTTATTCATTAATATTATTATTTCCAGTTAGGTTTAAGAATATTTTACTTAGTTTATTAATAGTTATAATACAAAACCAACCGTTTTGTATTATAAAAAATATGAGTGTTTTATACACAATTGTTTTTTTTTTTTAAAGTGAGCATTTATAACTACTATCTAGACAACAGCACTCTGAGCATTCCGCATTCATTCGCTTACATAAGACAAGCCTTGCATGAAGCTATCCGCAATACAAAAAAATATGTCCTTCCTACCCAATATTCTTTACTAAAACTAACAGAAATTTCTAAACCAATTCATAAAAATATCGCTGAGAGGTTTCATGCAAGAATATAAAACATTCAAACTGAAAATTCTGGCATTTTTTTATATATTTACTATTAAAATGATACTTACCCATTTTTATTTAAGACGCACAAAGGATTTTAATTTCCACAACGATAATAAGAGTTTAATATAAACACGATAGTTTACGGGAGGAGGGTTCTACGAACGTGACAACCACCCTCCGTGAGGGTGGGAAGACAACTGAAAAGCTTCTCACCCTCACTCACCGGTGGAAAGCTCAAACTGTTGCTTTCAACAATAATAATAACTGAAAATTGTTGCAACGTCCCTGTAAGTTCAGAGAAAATTGAATTTAGCTACTGAAATGGTTATGTATATTTTGTTTCGCGAATTCATCGCTTTCTGATATTTAATGGTAACTGTGTTGAGATAGCTGAAATGTATGCTTTCTCGGTAATTCTAACTATATATAATATTATAAATTAACTTTCGATTATGATAAAATATTATAATATATAATATTAAATAAATAAATAATAATATTATTATAATATTTTATATAATACATGCGAAAGTGAGTTTGTTTGTTACGCTTTCACGCTAATGTGTTTTTGGCACATGGCTAGACTTTGATCTGGAAAATAACATGCTGCTTTTGATCCTAGATCGCAGACGAAGTTACCGGCAACCGCTAGTTGTAAAATAATTATCATCTATGTCATTATTTTTCGTAAAAAAACCTTTTACTGGTTATTTCAGACCAAGAGATCTTAGTCAACCAACCCCAGGGCGGGTAGGCAAACCACAAGACTGGAGTTTGTTGACTAAAATAGGAATTAAGTACCTAAGCTGTTACTAAGTGTGAAATCATGAGAAGGGATAAGTAATTACTATCCAAAAAGCCTCACGAAACTAAACCACTTTAGACCGATTCTAAAGTTAAAACAGACGGACAGACAGACAGATGGACATGGCGTTCCTTGTTGACTACGGAACCCTAATGATCACAACAACAATTGTTATTAATTGTCTGTACCATATTCTCATTTCTGTCTCATTTTCTCGTTCAAAAAAAGAAGTGGTGAAGAATTTTGGTAGATAAACAACCTGAAGTCTGGTCGCCCCTACTCCTTTTACTTTGTCCATCTTCATGCATTTTGAGGCTCTTTAAATGCATAACATACTGAATAATTGTGTAACTTTACGAATAACTCTCCGTACGGTTCCTGGATGTTTTGAAAGGCTTACGCAAGTTCCTTCCCACGCTTTTTAGCACGTGTCTTTAAGAAATTCTTATATAAAATAAAATATAAAATTCCTCTATGGTTGCACTATAAAAATAGAATATGCCAAGGAGCTGTTGCATTGCTAAGTATGCAACTGAAACCGTTGATGTCTTTTACGGGTGCTTAGGCGCAACAGAATGGAGAATTATATTTCTCCAAGCTCTCTAGTTTTATAAAGTGATTTGAATGATTTTTATAGTATTCAAGTCAAGGAACTAAGACTCACGTTAGGTGTATATTTTAACTTTTATGAGACACATTCCGTAATAAGAGTGTTTCAGAGCATGATGCGGGGTTGCCAATTAGTTTCGGAGTTAATCTATACGGGTTATGATCATCATAATCATAATCATAATCAGCCTATAATGTTCCCACTGCTGGGACACAGGCCTCCTCTCTGTGAGAGAGAGTGGGCCGTAATCCACCACGCCGGCCCAGTGCGTGTTGGTAGATGTCACATGTCTTCGAATTTTTGGTTCTAGGACATGCTGGTTTCCTCACGATGTTTTCCTTCACCGTTTTGAGAGTAGTGGTGATGAAATTATTTACACAAAGTAAAGCGCCTGGCAGGGTTCGAACCTACGACCTACAACTCGTAAGTCGCGGCCGTTACCACTGGGCCACCACTGCTCTATCAGGTTATGATAGGGCGCATAATTTAGAATCATGATCAAACAGAAAGGTTCCTGTAAAAAGGCGCGATGCGACGGTGCGACGCGATTCTGGTAGAACAATTTCCATTTTGTTTTCATAGAAATTGTTCTATTAGTCTCGCGTCACACCTGTCCACGGGAGCTAAAAACTTACAGAATTCTTACAAATTTCTACCGGAATCTACTGTGTTATAATAAAATAAACATAACATAACATCACGCCTGTATTCCCCAAAAGGATAGGCAGAGGTGTCCATATAGTATCACCCACATTTCGCCAGACACACAAACGCACACACACATTTCGTTATAATGTCCATACAAAATCGATATTTCTAGAACGCAATTGTTTTTTTTTTCTAATTCTCCATAGGTATTGCTTTGTCTTCTATATTGTAAAGAGGTAACATTGTTTGTTTGTAATCATTTCAATTCAATTTATTCAGGAACAATTCACATTGTGTTTGCAATCATAAATAAATAAGAAAAACACGGTCATTAAAGCTATTAAACTAGCACATTCATAATTACAATAAAATATTTATAAAATTACAAAAAAGTAAAACACTCAATAATATACAAAATAAACATTTAATACAATAAAAAATTCACTGACATTAAAGGCGCGGGCCCACCGCGGTGCACGGAGAGGCTACGCAGCTTCGCTTTGTAAGAAAATGTATGTGGTTGTGTCCACTGCAACCCACGGAGAGGCTACGCATGAATTGACGTCATTGATACATGCGTGGCTTGCTCGAATAGGCGGTTACATAGCTCAACGCTGTCGACGTGGGTCTACGTTTCCACTGGAGTACACGAATATGACCCACGACTATGTACAGCTCACTTATCGTAGCGCATCGCCGTGAAGCCCGTGTACGTGGATTGCAGTGGCACGTGCGTAGCCTCTCCGTGCGCCGTGCCACGCTTTACATAGTCGTTGGTCATATTCGTGTACTCCAATGGAAACGTAGACCCACGTTGTCAAACAAATTAATACACGCAGCTAAAATGCGCCGCGTGCCCGTGCACAGCATGCGCCGCGGTGGGACCGCGCCTTTAAGCTCAAAACACACACAAGACGGGTGCAATCTCTGGAACTACCAGTCGTATTTGAAAAAATATTTTTGCGTAGGGTAGCCCAATTCTCGAGGAAAGTTATAGGTTTTGTAACATCACGCTAAGAGCCCGAGCAATAAGAAAAAAAAGCCTTCTTTCTAGCTTTTTTTTATTTTAAGCTTCTCGCTAAGCGAAAGCGAAGTAATAGCGTGGGCAGGCGATGCGATGCGACGCCGTGGATCCAGGGCCGAAATTTCATGCGGAGGAAATCGCGGGCAGAAACTAGTAAGAAATAAAACTAGTTTATATCTTTGAGTACTTTTACTCCATAGACAACAATGTGACCTTTCTAAAAATGTATGCGGAGACGGTCGTCTGGTGTTTCCCAGACTCTTAGAGATCAACACGTATTTTATTGTTTTTATCATTAGGTCAAAGCTTAACTTAATGGTGGCTGGACATAAGAAAGGTAGGTTGGTAACGAGATAGTAGTTATTACTCTTGAAGTAGGTAGGTACTTTATATTGTGCCTTTGTGGGTTTCGATATTTCGTTTGTATGTTTCTTGTTTTATTTTTACGTTTAAGTATTTAATTTATTAACATCCTACCTACTTATATTTTTTTTTTTTTCTTAAAAAGGATTTAAGTAAAAAAAATAGTTTTATTATTATTTTCTTTTTATTCTCGATTGGTTTGTTATGTTTTCTTTTGTTTTTAACCGACTTCAAAAAGGAGGACGTTCTCAATTCGTCGGTATGTTTTTATTATTAGATTTTTATTTTGTTTTTTTTTGTAATTTAAACCAAACTACTATTTTACTTGTTGTAGTCAGTAGGAGTCCGATATAACCCTCCGTTCTTCCAAGACGGAGGGAGTACACGAGGCTATCAGCACGGAAAAAAAAAAGTGTAAATATTCAACAACAATGACGCCACTGACAGTTCTCGAACGCATTTTCATTGGTGAACTTCGCTGCTACCTAAACAACACACTTTAATCAGGCTCAAATAATATGACTCCACTAAACATGTTGCGTTATGATCAAAGGGAGAACAAACATGACCCCATTGACCTAAATCTGTAACGACTCCATCGAACAGAGCTCGCAAACTCCCCCTTAACTATCATTAAGTAGGGTTCTCATTATAGACAATTAAACCGAAATATTCCATCTGTCTGCATTAGCCTTAATGCCTCAGCGGCCGTCAGTGATTTGGATGACACAAGCTCGATTCCCCAAAACTACAAATTCGTGAAGAAACTCGACGCAGGAATAGATAAGCAATAGTGCTGCAAAGAAATGTAATCGTTGTAATATAAATATCGACAATACCTATATTATTAACTGACTTCTAAAAGGAGGAAGTTCATGTGTATGTTTTTTTTCTTCGTTTGTGTGTGTTTTACTCCGCCAATTTTATGAATCAATTTTGACGATTATTTTTTTCACCGACTTCTTCAGAAAGGAGGAGGTTCTCAATTCGTCTGTATGTTTTTTTTTTTTTCGTATATTTGTTACGCGATTACTCCGCCAATTATGAATCGATTTTGATGATTCTTTTTTTGTTTGGTAGGTCATGCTTCCGAGGTGGACCCATATAAATTTTATTAATTTTGCTTGCGTAATTTTTGAGTTAGCTTCAATATTAGTATTTTTCCCACTTAGTTTATCTAGACGATATCCTGTTTGACTCCTTCACTGTTATTTACATAGCAGGTAAATAACATATTCGGATTTGTGTGGGGTAGGTACCACAACTAAAAAGTGAAAAATAAAAACTTTTTACAAAAAAAAAAACAACCCACCTCTTTTTGTAAAAAGTTTTTTTTGTTTGGTAGTTCATGCTTCAGAGGTGGTCCCATATATTAACTTTGCTTGCGTAGTTTTTGAGTTAGCTTCAATAATATACGAGTATTACGTATTTTTCCCACTTAGTAATTATAGACGATGTTTTAGGTTAGGTACTCCGCCACTGTTATTTACATAGCAGGTGGTATTCGAATTTGTGTGGGGTAGGTACCACAAGTAAAATGTGAAAAATAAAAACTTTTTACAAGAAAAACCAACCGACTCCTTCGGAAGTCGGTCTTTTTTCCAATTTTCGTTTTTTGCCACCGACTTTCGAAATTAAAGTTATTTTTCACTTTTTACTGTTTTTTTTTGGAAGTCGTTTTTTTCAATTGTCTACAATTCTGGTCTGGAATTTCTCAATAGCAGCCCAGAGTCTGGATTTATGCCCGGTTGTTGGCAATAGGCTTGCCCCCTATTATACAAGACGGAAACATAACAGGCGACATGTGGGTGTACTATAGGTACACCTCTGCCTAACCCTTCGGGGATTACAGGCGTGATGTTATGTGATGATAATTTGTTTAAGTCATACTGTCACCAATTTTGGCAAGATGGTTCAATTTAATTGGCAGTGATTGACCAATTTTGGCAATGATTCAATTCAATAGGCAGTGATTGACCAATTTTGGCAATGATTCAATTCAATAGGCAGTGATTGACCAATTTTGGCAATGATTCAATTCAATAGGCAGTGATTGACCAATTTTGGAAATATGCAATTTACAGTGTTAGGTTTGATTTAGATTTGATTTAGATTTCTTGGAATTATATGCCAATTGCTGTGTGTACTTCTCCGCCTGGAGGATGAATATACGGCTATGTATATGTTTGCCCTATAATCTATAGGGAAAACATAGGTTCAACCCTAATAGACTAGTGACGGGTTATTGAAGTTTCTAGGAACTTAGTCAATGTGTAGTTTCGTCACTAGTTTCGTGATCGAACCCACACGACTCGATTTCAAAGTACAGGGTAAGTAACTATCTGGAGTTTGAAATTGGAATCAAGCGCTGCAAATATAATTCTCTTGAATTACGAACCCTGGGGCTTACTACTGCGAAATAAAGGCCCTATACAGGGTTATTGGTAAAACACCAACAACCTCTTAAGGAGTCATTGTACTCATCATTACGAACAACTTTTATTATGGGAGTAAATATGAAATCGCGAAAAAAAGAACAGCTGTTCCGTACATTTTGACGAGTTATGCGAACATAAATGTACAGAACAGCTGTTTTTTTTTCGCGATTTCATATTTGTTCCTATTGTGAAAGTTGTTCATAATGATGAGTACAATGACTCCTTAAGAGGTTTTTGGTGTTTTACCAATAACCCTGTATAAGTCCAACTATTAACATTATTTAATATAACTAATAATCCGACATAAAAATAATACAAATCGATGGTTGCTGTTTTAAGTGCACATTACAGTCGCAGCGGGCCGCAGCGCAACGAATTTTCATAATTATACAGAATGAAATTAAATTCATGAACATCCTCTTAAGGGGTCATTGTGCTCATCATCATGAACAACTTTCATTATGGGACCAACCACAAATCACGAAAAAAAAATCAGCTGTTCCCTAAATGATGAACTATGTGAACATAAAAATACAGCTGATATTTTTTCACCCTGTATAGAAAAATAGTGCGATGCGACCCGCTTGTACCGTGTTTTGGTGCATAGAATATGTACGAAAGTGATGTACCTACCTAAGAGGATTTTACAAAAAAAATAACAACTTTTTACTTATTACGGTTCATGCGATACAGCCCACTGTCAGACAGCCGGACGGACGGACGGATGGACAGCGGAGGCTTAGTAAAAGGGTTCCATTTGGCACCATTCGGGCACCGAATCCTAAAAAAAACATGAAAATTTTTCGAATCGTCAGATTATCGCCTGTCAAATGTCAGTTTTATTAAATCGATCCCTGCGCGTGGGGTTGAGAGAACGTTGCTTTTAGTAGTCAAAAAGGTAAAAATAAAAAACACACAGTGTTAAAACTATTGGCTATTAAATATTTTATCAAATTCAGGTAAAAAAATACAATACTTCTTATGTCTAACTTAACGTAACTTATATCACAATGGTAACTGTAGCAATAATTATAACATTTATAGTAAAAAAGTCATCAATAAATTTAAAATAGTTAAAAAATAATGTTTTAAAAATAATATTAAAATGCTTACAGTGTATTTTAATAACGTATTCACAACACTAGCCTGAGAGAACTTACGTACCTACGGAATCATTTTATTTCAATGGAAACAGACTAATTAAAATACCACACTACATGTTAAACTTTCAAACAAAATGTACCACAATACAGAACCGACTACGACACGTACGGTTACAATTTTAAACCTTATTTTAATCTCATAAAGCTCTAATTTGTATGTAAATGGATGAAGAAGGATACAAATTGCCGTAGAAGACTTTAGTGTAAAAGAATAAAGTTCAAAATCGCATGGTTTTAAATCTATCTCCGCTGAAGCCTCTCGGGAAATTGAATTACCATAATCAAATCGTTCTAAATCGTGTTATTTCCACGGAGTGTTAAAAACTGATTTATAGCGCGGATGCAAGGGGGTGAAAAGCTCAGACAATGGTGGAAAAGAAGTATTCAAGTGGCTGTATAAAATAAAGCATGTTTCGTTCAACGGAGATCGTTCAGGCGTCAAAAGATGCCCAAAAAATCAAATAAAATCTTGTCTTCTTGCGGATCGAATTACTGGAAGTCATAGAAAAAGGTTTTTATGTATCTGGGAGCCTCATTCTAAACATGTATGTGAACTAGCGGAGGATGAATGTATCGGAACGGTGGTAATAGAATACAAAATAAATGAAGAACGTTCGATGCCCAAAAATATCTTATTAGTCTGAGAAAGATACTATTATTGTTAGCAGTCTTATTTTGTCATACTTCGTCGTTTCTTCAAAAAACATATTCGCAGGGAAGGAGTCTGTGAATTTGTAGAAGTATACAGGGTGTAAGGGACAGCCCTCCGCAGACTGATGGGATGAATTCAGCATATTATTATCATACTAAGACGACCGGTACATTAAATTATTTCAGGAACATTATGGGAATCCAACAAACCCGATTTGTATTATTAACTTACGCGCAATGTATCGTTACCGTGGCAAAACCCACGTAGCCCCGCACTCCCCGTGTGGGGGGGCGCGCGCGAGTATTTTAACATCCATTATTTTAACTGTTTTATTCACATAAATGGAGTGCTGCGTACAGAGAATGTAATTTTACACTGAAATAAACGAATAGTAAGTGAAAAAACGATTAAAAAAATTAAACCTTTCCTGAGAAAATTTTCGGTGGAATATGATTCAAAATAAGGAGTTGAATGCCTGTTAATTTGCGGAGGGCTGTCCCTTACACCCTGTATTATGTTTTATGAATAAGTAACCTCAAGTGGCGACTTAGAAGGACGTGAAGTGATCTTATTGGTGATGTTCTTCAGAAAGGTCAGATGCGAAGTAATTGCAACTGGCGCGGCGTGAGTATGTAAGGGTCGTAGCCGGTGGCTGTAGTTTCTATCTACCCCCATGAGAAGAAGGAGTAAGGTTATGTATGTACGTATGTATATAAATAAGTTATCATTTTTTTGAGACATTGAAGAGATATGACATATAAATTGGACAGCAAAAATACTTTACGAAAAATATACTTAAAACTTAACTTGCAGTGGGACAAACACAGGCAAATCATTTATTTTACCAAGTAGATCTTTTGCTCTTGAATACACTTAATTCACTAAAACAAACACCATGTATAATTAAATAATGCCTCTCAACTTAAAAAAAACTGTGTACTCATCACACACAAATTCCAGAAGCCGCCATATTTGTTCCGAGTTTGAATGTTCAGGTAACCAGACTCGGAAAAACGGTCAACATAACATTTCCGGGTCTGGTTGTAGAAAATTATTTCTATTTTTAATTAAATTATCTGTTTCTAGACTAGGTTACTAGTTACAACTGGTGAGTCCAGGGCCAATGCAGGCGGCATACCCAATGGCGTGAGGCAAAAAGTTCTGTTCATAGTTTCCTGTGAAGAGATGGGACCACGGACCCTTGGCGAACACAGCCACGTCCTCTCCTCCGTGGGTCTCTCGGGGCATCGGGACCAGGGCAGGGTATGTGTAGTTTAGATGGGCTGTAATAAAATCTTAAATAAATATAACATAACATGTAACATCACGCCTGTAATCTCCGAAGGTTTAGGCAGACGTGTACTTGTAGTACATCCACATTTCGACAGATATTTTGAAGTCCCATGTAAATGGAGACCAAAAACCATGTAGATGCACACACGCTAGATGGCCGCTGCCCACGCCCCATGTATTCATCGGTAAAATTCCGCATTGAATGCGGTTACTTTTTTTTTTTTTTTCCAAAACAAAACCACATAAATAGACTCTCAGTATGATTCTTAATAAAACCCTCAAGGATCGGACAGGATTTATTTTACACGCTGTACCATTTAAATAAACCTTTTTTACAGTCCATTCAACGATTGATGACCCTATACCGTAGGCATAAGAATGGCATTAAATGCAAAAAAGGTTACACAATACCAACTGTCTACTGCAGCTGCCATTTGTCATGCCACCAACGCAATAGAAGTCAAAATCGGTTGAACGGACTGTAAAAAAGGTTTATTTAAATGTCTAATCTTATTTTAAATGGAGGATATTTTATACAAGAAAATACTTACAGAAGTTGTCATCCATGGCCGCGTTATACCTCTTGTTATGTACGTCCCGTACTTTGTACCCTGGTCCGTTCGCATAGCTCAGGATTGTGTACGGAATGTGATCAGTAGTATTCATCTAGAAGAGACAGAACTACGTTAAAAAAAGGAGGGTAGGCAGAGGTGTACCATGACAGCACACTCAGTTTGTGTCAGTTACATTCCCATGAAGCTACCATCAGCGGACACAAATCCAGATTCAAGGCTGTTACAGTTAACCGCCGTCTGATAAGGACCAGGCCCGAGTCAACGGCGCGTTATGTTCCACGCGCGCCTCAAGGAGATGTCAGCACAATTGAAGCGGCTGGCCATCGGCTAGGGCCGATGCCTGCCAGGGTTGTGGGAAAGTCCGAAAGGGATACCGGGACCCTTGGCAACAGGCAACTGAAGGAACACGGGTGGGTTTTAGTCAGGAGTAAACTCAGACGCCCCGCCCAGAGCGGGAGAAGTTATTTGATGATTTCTCACCCTCCAAAAAAAAGAGAAATTCTGAGAAATTCCTGATGGAAAACCCAATAACAATTTGCCCGGCTCAAAACCCAGAACCTCATTCTCACTAGTAGCAGTTTTTCAGGAAAAGGCTGCTGATTCTAGTGCTTCTATGGATCATTTTCTTTATACCATAAATAAAAGCCGCAAGCTTAGAAGACTCTTCAAAGTCAGTACATGGTACTTGCCCGGATTTGAATCCACAAGCACAACCTCGAGTATGAATAGTCACTGGGCCATCACGATAGTTGCAAGCTACTTACATATTAGAGGGTGTTAGGGTAAACACCGTTATCCTTGAAACCAGTGGTTTGGTTTAATTTATAGAACGTAAAATCAATGGAAAATGACAACTTTTTTTTTTAATCTACATTTTGCCACTAGGGTATTTCACCCGTTCACCCTTGGGCGCTAGGGCAACGAACTTGCGTCTCAACATGGGTGGGTGGCGCGGGACGTGACCTGACCAGCCGCGAGCGCGACCCCTCCCTCAGTCATTCAGCTGTTTCGCTAGAGAGCACGGTATCGGATAGAAACTTTAAAAAATCTTTTAATGAAATTAACGTGTTTTTTATTGTTACTCGGTCATTTATTTTTATATTTAAGTCAACTACCCATGGTTTGAATGAAAACAACTTATGTGCAAGTTTCAGAGATGTATTCGAAGCTTACAATTAATTACGTACCTTGTTAGTAAGTCCCAATATATCAGATCCCCGTTTACTGATCCCACTATACGTCATGGTATGGCTGTGGTCTGACGTCACGACCACTAAAGTTTCCTGCAGGTCCACCATCCTTAAAGCCGCTTCCACCGCTTTCGCAAATTCAGCAGTCTCATCAAGCGCTTTACGAGCTTTCGTCTCGTGATGAGCGCTATCTATTCGTCCTCCTGGAAAAAATAATTTGTTTTTAGAAAATTGATCTTGTTCGGATAGTTGAAAGTTACATAAAAATATTTAACCTTCCGTAGGTTAAATATTTTATTTAACCGCATTTTTATCATCATTTTAACCCAAAATCACCGGTGGGTATAAGCCTCCTTTCCTTTCTTCGATACTTCCCGTACACATTTATTTACGTCAAAAAAAATAAGAGCATTATAAAAGCTTTTTGAGAGTCGATCCATTACTTACTTCCAAAATTCAAAATAATAAAAATATTCTAAGAGCTCATAACATCCGGCTATTAAGGGGCCGGCCAAGCATCGGTCGCAACTACAAATAGAGTGCTACAAATGTTGCGGTAGTGTGCCTGTCGGAGCGATACACACAGCTACCGTGAACTGTACGACCACGCACACATTGGCATTGACATGACATTTGCTTGACGTGATAGCACTACTAGCTATTGAAAATTTGTGATTGTAATACCTAAAATGACGAATGAAAACTTAAGATTTTTCAATTTTGTTTCGATAATTTGTAACTTGATAATATAAGCTATGTTTCTGCTTAAACAATATTACAAATATTTTTGTTTATAATACAGAAAAAACAATATGAAAACATGTCATTTACGCTGTAAAAATGTGCGAAATTGAATTCGCTTAAACTTCATTTTAGGTAAGATTTTTAAGAAAAAAAAGTTGTAAGAACCTAGATAAATACTGTATAAATCCGAATATCAACATAATATGATGGAAATATGCTCAAATTGCAAATGTTTTAGGTATTACGTTTGTACGGAAAATTCATCGGTGGCCGCATTCTTAAATTTAATTTTAGAGTTTATAAAAAAAAAAATCACCTTCAACAAACAGGAAGAAGCCATTCTTCTTCCTCTTCAAAATATCTATCGCTTTCTGGGTCATTTCACTGAGACTCGGGATATCGCTCCCAGCTTCCAGATGGTAAGGCATGTGGTCATGCGAGAACAGGCCTAAGACAGTATCATAGAGGTTCTCATCTAAAGTCAGGAGTTGTTGCCTATGAGACAAGTATTTATAGGTTTTTTTAAGTGCCTCTTTCTTGATCTTCCATTCCCTGATCAAATCTGCACCGTCACTTCTGTAGCCCTGGTAGCCTTGAGGATCTTTTTGAGAAACGGGGAAGAAATTTTTCCGTCCACCTCCTAATATGACCTGCGGGGAAGAAATTATCATGATTTACGCTTCTAGTCAGCTTAAGCAGCCTTTTATTATTTGCTAAAATCTTTATCTTTAGGTAATCTTTATTGGAACAAAAACAAATAGCGTACGTAAATAGTTCGGTCGTTACAAAACTGTGCCACATCTCCAAGAGGGAGACGACAGCGTTCCAGATTCCATAGATGAAAATACAGTAGGGAAAGAAAAATAACAAATATAAAAAAAACCGGCCAAGTGCGAGTCGAAGTGGCCACGAAGGGTTCCGTACCATTATCTATAAAAACGGCAAAAAAATCACGTTTGTTTTAAGGGAGCCCCTTAAATGTTTATTTTATTCTGTTTTTTAGTATTTGTTGTTATAGCGGCAAAAGAAATACTTACATCATCTGTGAAAATTTCAACAGTCTAACTATCACGGTTCATGAGCTAAAGCCTGGTGACAGAAGGACAGACAGACAGACGGACGGAGTCTTAGCGGAGTCTTAGTAATAGGGTCCCGTTTTACCCTTTGAGTACGGTAGAAAAAAAGAAATTTATATTCAAATAAAATAAGGATTACGTTATCTAATTGGCACATTGCAAAAGGAAATAGTAGCCAACTGGTGTCGGAACGTTACAGTCTCCAGATCGATCGCCTACGAGGACTTCAAAATCGAAATCGTTGAAACTTAGTCTGATTCATTCATTTAGTGTCATGTTCGTGAACGGGCGCCGTCAGTTGAGACTGGTCATGTCTTATTTGCCAGAGCTTATTTTTAATCATAAATTTTGAATTTTTTTGATTATTTTTTGTTTTAAATTGTTCTCACATATAGAAGCAACAAGAATACTGTACCCAGGATTTTGTAATATCTATAAAGAGTGTCCTTGGAGTTTCTTGCCCGTTCTTCTCCATAGAGATCTACGTTTTGGAATGGGCAACTAGCTTCAACTTTCTGACTAACTGACCGATTCTTTGACGGTTCAAAAGTGCCTGTAAATGGTTTAATTGAAATAAATGGTTTGAGTTTGATTATTTCGTGAATGTGCATAAAAGATCTCTTAAAAGCGAAGCTCACCCGAACTACATTGAGGTCGGTTTCCAGTCTAACCGTATGCAACCGAACATCAGATTTTTTACATGGAGCGACTGCATCTGACCGGTCATCATCTGCCTAGCCTTTTCCCAACTATATTGGGGTCGGCTTCCATTCTATCTGGATGCAGCTGAATACCAGTATTTTACATGGAGCGAATGCCTATCCCACCCCATTAACTGGGTAATACGCCTACGCACTGCCTCCACAACCCATTAACTGGGTAATACGATACCCCTTGGTAAGACTGGTTGTCAGACTTTCGGGCTTCTGACGACCCGTAACGACTGGCAAAGATCCACAAATGACAGCCGGGACCGACGGCTTAACGTGCTTTCCGAGTCACGGAGGAGTCTCGGTATGTAAAGATGGCACTCATCCACGGACCAGCCCCGGCAAGCGTAGCTTAACCTGATGGATCGACCCGTGCGGCTGTTATTACGTAGTCACGAGCTCTTCTCCATCTGACCGGTACAAACCAACTCATAAGTAACCCGTTAGCACTCACATCGATCTTCTTGCCAACCCGTCCCCTGATAAGTTGCGTGGCGATGTCTTCACAGCGGAGTCCCTTCTTCGGCAGGTCGGTATCAGCTTCCCAGCGCCTGTCCGCGGAGTGAGCGTATGATGCCGCCGGCGTAGCGTGGGTCACCCGCGTAGTAGTGACAAAACCTGTAGGAATCATTTTAGTCTTGAGTTGTTCTGTATGTAGGACTTCTTTTTGTTCAAAATCCAGGGAAACAAAACATATATTGAAAAGCACGTGTCTCATTTGAGCTCCTTTAGTTCTGAGTTAAGCTCCACTATTACTGACAAATGCTTGCATTGACTGGGTCTACTCAAATCTGTGTGGTTCTTTCCTCAAAAGACCATTTCAGACTCTAATCTACATAGTCCTCATATGGCCTGACCAAGATTATGTCTGGACTTTAAAAGAGACTGTGACCTCTGAGTTTGTTTCGGCCTTTCTTCTCAGAGTAGTCAGATAGGAAACGCCGACCTCATCTAGCTTATTTTTAATATTTTTTAACCGACTTCTTCAAAAAGGAGGAGGTTCTCAATTCGTCTGTATGTTTTTTTTTTTTTTGTATGTTTGTTACTCGATTGCTCCGCCAATTATGAATCGATTTTGATGATTCTTTTTTTGTTTAGTAGGTCATGCTTCTGAGGTGGTCCCATATAAATTTTATTAACTTTGCTTGCGTAGTTTTTGAGTTAGCTTCAATATTACGTATTTTTTCCCCACAGTATATGTAGACGATATATTGTTTGACTCCGTCACTGTTATTTACATAGCAGTTAGTGGTATTCGAATTTGTGTGGGGTAGGTACCATATACTTGTACCGTGTATTTTTAACCGACTTCTTCAAAAAGGAGGAGGTTCTCAATTCGTCTGTATGTTTTGGTTTACGGGTATGCCACCCAGTGTCTCGCTGTAAGGATAAAAATATTTATTTTGACAAATCTAACTAATATTATAAACGCGAAAGTTTGTTAGTATGGATGGATGGATGTTTGTTACTCTTTCACGTAAAAACGACTGAATGGATTTGGATGAAATTTGGCAAACAGATAGTTTATAACCTGGATTAAGGCTAAGAAAAAAAGTTTAAATGCACATTCCGGTTAGACTGGAAATCATTCGTCAAATAACGAAATTTTCACATATTATATACAACAACGACTTGCAGAGTTAGTTTTACTTCGAGAACAAATCATGAAATGAAATGAATGAAATTGTTTATTCTGTAAATAGGATATTGGAATCACTTTTACACGTTATATTAAATAAAACCTTTTTACAAAAAAAAACAACCGTCTTCCAAAAAAAACACAAAAAAGTGAAAAATAATTTTAATTTCGGAAGTCAGTGTCTTTGCTTTTCAATTTTCGTATTTTTGCCACCGACCTCCGAAGTCGGTTGTTTTTTTTTTTTGTAAAAAGGTTTTATTTAATATAACGTGTAAAAGTGATTCCAATATCCTATTTACAGAATAAACAATTTCATTCATTTCATTTCATGATTTGTTCTCGAAGTAAAACTAACTCTGCAAGTCGTTGTTGTATATAATATGTGAAAATTTCGTTATTTGACGAATGATTTCCAGTCTAACCGGAATGTGCATTTAAACTTTTTTTCTTAGCCTTAATCCAGGTTATAAACTATCTGTTTGCCAAATTTCATCCAAATCCATTCAGTCGTTTTTACGTGAAAGAGTAACAAACATCCATCCATCCATACTAACAAACTTTCGCGTTTATAATATTAGTTAGATTTGTCAAAATAAATATTTTTATCCTTACAGCGAGACACTGGGTGGCATACCCGTAAACCAAAACATACAGACGAATTGAGAACCTCCTCCTTTTTGAAGAAGTCGGTTAAAAATACACGGTACAAGTATATGGTCATTCCGCGGTTAAAAGGAAAAAGAAAGTTTTTTTTTTTTTAATTAATATTAATGATAACCAATTTAAATCTGATATTGCTGTTACGCTATTACGATAAGGTAACCTTCTTAATAAATCTGACAGTTCTAAGAAATACACACAACAACACCATCTAGAGATATCTCGGATTTTCTCAATTTATCCTCATTTTCAAATGTGACTTCGTAGAAGAATGAAAACTTGTTTGAGCTAAAAGAATATCTAATTTTCAAGGTTTTTGTAAACACTTTAATTTAAAAAAAAAAAGTAATAAAAACTAAAACACAACCACGACAAGAAAGTCAATCAACTAAAATGGTATAAACAAGACAATACGGGCAGACAAATTAAAATTCCGGAGTCACACGTTTTAGGGCATAAATCGAACAGATTACGCGTCGTAAGTAGTAAGTAGTAAGAGTTTTAGTTTTTATTACTTTTTTTTTTTGGGGTTATAATATTTTTGAAATGTTCTAATTAAGCCCTTTCATTTGATACCTAACATGGTATGATTCAAAAATATTTGTTTTTTAGTTCATGACTTTTTTTCCTCTAGAGGGCGTCATTTTTATTTAATGTGACGTCACATAGCCTATAACCAGCGGACGATCAAGACGCTTCCAACGATACCCCATTTGTCAAATTGTGATGAGTCGTTTAGTCGGAAATCATTTAATAAATAAATGATAACATTTTCTAGAACGCTGTCAATTATAAGATGTAAAAGAAAATCCAGGATATAATTTTTTTGGAAATTCGACTACGGCGAAGAATAAAGGAGGGTTATGATTTTGACCAGTATGTATGTATGTTCATCTGTTCCCTCATATCTTCTAATGAAGACCTAATCCCTGCAACGATTATATAATTAATAAATCAGACCGTTCTAACAAAAATAATTAATTACCCAATTTTCAAGTACGAGTACCTATTTTCAAGGTTATTGGAACCATTAATTTCCAAAAAATGCATACCTACTATCCTGGTTGTCTTTTAATTTTCATAATTACCAAAGTTCTACGAAATTAAATTATTTATTTACCCCAATATTGACAGCCAATTTCACGCGACACGCGTTTTCTAAGTTCATGGAAGTGCATAGAATGAAAATTTCATGAAATCGTCAGTCAATGCACTTACATGAACTTAGGGAGTTGTATTGCTGATTCTAATGTTTATAATTCTATAAATCCATATTTGTTACAGCCGCTAATAATATTTAGATCAACATACAACCTGATACTGACCTGCAAATTGCAAAACACATAAGAAAATTTGAATTTCGCGGGCTACCCTAGCGCATCCACCTTAACCCAAAAAGTGCTCAACGCGCCTAAAGAAGTTATCACTTCAAAAATGTAAAGCCTGATAGTGTAGCTTACCAGTCCCTTTTCCAGCTGTCTGGGCCCAGTCCATCAGTCCGGTGACAGAGTGGATGCCATCCCTCTGTCCCTTGCAGTCCCCACGTCTGACAGCCGCGCTCAGGCCCACAGTCCCACTGTTGGCCTTTACTCCTGACAGGTAGGCAGTGCCGCTGCAGGCGGAGTCAGCGACGTTGTGGTCCACGCAGTATGTCTAAAAACAACATTGCTTTTTATTGCAAATCGGATGGAGATCGAATCAAATCATTTAATAACTTTGCAAATGCGTGGTTTGTGTGTTAATACATTATTTTATTTTATTTATTGAAGTGATTGCTACATAGATGTTTTCTTAATAAAGAACTCAAACACGACGTGTTTAGACCGATTGATGTTGTACAAATCTATAACTACACAAATATATTTTTTGAGGCCTTCCAACCTTGTAGTTTAATACAATAATTCTTATACTATCGAACACTAAAATAATAATAATATGTACAAGTATTTAAAAAAGGGGGGAAATAATAACTATAGTCCATCAAAAAATTAAAAACCGGCCAAGTGCGAGTCGGACTCGCGCACGAAGGGTTCCGTACCATTATCTATAAAAATGTCAAAAAAATCACGTTTGTTGTATGGCCCCCTTAACGGTTTGCTAGTAATAAATGTAAAGAAATCTTCTTACCTTAGCTAAACCTGTGTAAGGGAAGGCTTCAAAGCTCAGCTTCAGTTCCTCACCAAGGTGGCCGTACTGCCGTCCCAGGTAGACCCTGGTGGCAGCCAGCGTGGTGATGCTCATGCCGTCTCCGAGAAATAGGATCACGTTCTTTGCTACCCTCGTGTTTAGAGGATTGCCCAACTGGAATTTTGAATTATATTGGAATATTAATATCTTGGAATAGATAAGGCCTAACCAGTCTTGCCAAAGGGTATCGTATTACCCAGTTACTGGGTTGTGGAGGACAAATAGGCAGTCGCTCCATGCAAAATACTGGAAGCCGACCCCAACATAGTTGGGAAAAGGCTAGGCAGATGATGATGGAATAGATAAAGCCCCATTTACACGAAGCAATTTTTTGCCTGTGCGTTCGGTTTAATAGTGTACACTGCTATTGTTGCTTCAACTTATGGTATGTTCACACTGTGTAAATGCGGATTCCAACAATGAAACTAAACGCGGTCAGCACCATAGACTACTATGTCAGCACATCTGAACTGCCTTCAGAAGCTGTCACTGTCAAAATTGTTCTAGAATATTGAAAGCGGGGTTAGAAGCGGTGCGAATTCCAACAAAGAAACTAAACGCGGTCCGCACCATAGACTACTATGTCAGCACATCTGAACTGCCTTCAGAAGCTGTCACTGTCAAAATTGTTCTAGAATATTGAACGCGGTTTAGAAGCGCTGTTCAGTATCATCAGTGAAATTCGCCGTAAATCAGGCTTAAAAGAGGTCAGTGAAGGCGTGCGCGTGCACCGTGCGTGTAGACGCTGCGACAAGTAGCGAGAGTGTGCGACCAAGTGTGACGCCAAGCTTTGAACAAAATATATGAAGATTGCCGACCTCCGTCTGTCGTTGCGTCTAGTCGCCAAGCTTATACAAAGTCAAAGTCAAATAATTTATTTACACTTTTGAACGTCAAAAACAGAGAAATAGAACTGATTCTAGTTGCCCCTTCCAAAAGGTAGTTTTCGTATGGAGAAGAATGGGCACGAAACTCCACCGTTACTCTGTAAAAAAATATTAATCGTCCTTGTCCGTAAACTACCTCACCATTTAAAAAATAAAGGAGTAAGTCGCCTATATTCTTAGCCTGGGTTGCACCAAAGTTACTCCGGAGATTTGACGGCTGACAACTTGAAAAGGCTGTCAACATCTCCGGTTGTTGTTAAAGTTACTTTGGTGCAAAAGGTAAAACTGGGGTATGTCACAGACTTCAATTTGAGAACTTAAATTTAGTTTTACATAATCCTGGAAAGGAATTGTTTCGCTTGAGATCTGGAGCCGTAATTCAGTATTTTTGTATAATCAAAGGGTATTTTAAAGTTTTGAAGGTTTACCTTTGTTCTCAATATCCATTGCGCCTGTAGATTCCAGTGATCCTTATTCCTTTCGTCGAAGGTTGGCGTATCGCTAGCTGTAAAAAAAAAAAATATTGAATGACTAAATTTAAAAAAAAAATTTAAAAAAAAAATGTTTCTTCTTTTGTTTATAGGGTTGTTGTTCAGTTTGTAGGTATAAACTTTCCCTTTTGTATAAATAAAAGCAGAACCTATTTTCTGATTTGGTATAGTCGAACGTACGTCGGTCGGTGGTAACTTTTTAACCTTGAGCCTAGCGTAGTACCTACCTACGGAGTTCCAATAAAATATGAGGCCACCTTCTTTTAATCGTACACTTTGTTTTTTTTTACTATGTTTTTGTTTTTTTTACTAGTTTGTTTGTTTTCTTTTATTATTTTTGTTATTTGTTTCCGTGATTTTGTTTTTATTGTTTTATTTCCTGTGCTTGTCCCAACAAAAAATAAATATCTCTTTATTTCTTTCACCTTATACTGGTTTTGTTACTACTGTTATAATGTACTAGCTACTGCCAGTGACTTCGTCTGCGATCTAGGATGAAAAGTATCCTATGTCCTTCTCCGGGTCATGGTCTACCCATGTGCCAAATTTCATCCAAATCCGTTCAACCGTTTTAGTGTGAAAGCGTAACAAAATTCAAGTAGACAAACACATTTTCACATTTACAATATTAGTTAGGAGTCAAGATGTATCACAAAAAAAAAAATTGGTTTCAAGTGCAGCTTACACCTACAGTATAAGAATGAATGAAAATGGAAAGTCAAGGTACACAAGTCACGAACCTACAATAAAAAAAAATATGTTACAAAACAGCACAAAATAAAAAGGTTCTATTATTATATAAAACTATACAGGGTGGCAGGGAAATCGACACGCAACCTGTTACCATGGATTCAGTAAGTATATGATTATGAACAAAAACAAAAATTGCTGTTCCATACATTTTTACCGCGTAGGTTTTCACTTTTTTATGAAAACTCAGTTCTTTTTTTAACAAAAATACATTTAAGTAGATTGCGGGATCTAGAATCATGTGCTGAATTCATGGTTGCAGTTTGCGGTATAGGTAAAAGATTACGTGAGGCATCAAAGCACTCCTGCAGTAGAAAATTTTTGATTACATGGTTTATTTTCTATAGAAATACCGAATAACCAATCAACTTACCAAAACAATCACCCGATTCTAACAATTGCCTATCGGTAACTAACAATAGAAAAATATTAGAATGTGGGAATCGAACTCTGCCCCTGAGCTGAAAAACCAGCCACGTGACTATTTTGGGTCATCGTTACTCATTCAAACGGGTTCCTTGCATATAATTAGCCACTTTTTAATTATTAAATAAGCACGGTAGAAAGATTAGTTGAGAGGTACTGAACGTGGTAAACACGTGACCGACAACAAATCCACAGTATAAATAAGTAACAGTATTCTATGTTCATAGAAAACGGGCGAAATCTCAGTGTATATTAATATGCAACAGTATCGAGTGCGCGGCAGGTATGCAAGAACGCGGTAGGTTTATCTACCGAGCGACCGAAGGTGATCATTTCAAGGTAACTGCCGAGATAAAATACTGCTAGTTATTTATTCTATGACCAAGCCGAACCAATTGATTCAGAGGAAACTATGGCAGTGCCAGACTACTACTGAGGGCCTAGACAAGTGACAATCGCTTCCAAAGCGTTTCGTATTTCTACAACGACTTTCAACAGGATTGACATTAGCCTTTCGATAGTTTATGTCAGTTTTACATTTTTGCCTTTTCCATCATCGTTATCGCTGATAGAATGTCACTTTGTCTAGGGCCTCTGGTCTAGTCTCTTAGACAGCAAGGCTGTCCTGCAAGCGCTAAACAGTCAGACAGTTAACTCTGGGCTAATATGCGAGTGCTACCAGCTCCTCAACCAGGTGGGTAGCCTCAATAATTTATTTATTTATTTATTTATTTATTTATTTATTACATCTTACCTACCCTATCATTACAGATCTATGATCCAATGCGATAGAGTGGCCTTACTAACTAAATCCTAAATCTACACCTTATACCTAGTTAAAAAAATATCTTAATCTAAATAACTTATTACATATAGTGTAACTTTTGCGAATTCACTCAAGTTGCACCACAATACATCAACCCTCCCGTGAACCTCATTCACCACGCGTATGGCTCTAGTAAGAGGAGTTCTCGCCAGTAGGTTGGTCCTGGCTGCAGGCACAGCGAGCAGGGGCGGGCGTTGCCGCCTCCACACGTACCGGTCGGGCACATACAGCTGTACAACCACTCAATGGATCAAAGGACATAGCGGTTCGCTAGGCAACGATGCAGCCGACAAACATGCCAGAAAAGAGTCGAGTATGGCACCAGTGGGACCTGAGGGCCGAGAGACAAGTGACAATCGCTTCGAAAGTGTTTCGACTATAGGAGGCGTAGGCAGTAGATACAGCAGGCCATGTTGCACTTAAGCTGGCCTGGCGTAGTGCGGAGTTTCAATAGAGTGCGAGGCCAGCTGATACTGGTCTTGTTAACACTGACGTGCCACCTACCGTAACTACGGTTTCACACGGTGGTAAAAGGTCAGACACGCAACATATTATCAGATTTTTATTAAAGTCATTAAATCTGGGAATCCCGAAACGTAAAACCAGTAATATTAACGTCTACAGACGTAATTGAGGATTTCGAGATAGAAATCTCTATTTTGTGTCAGATTTTGACATTTGTCTGGTGCGGTATTTTACAGAAAAACCGGTACTTAACTAGGCATTAGCGTATAAGCATATCGTTCTTGAGACGACTATTGTATATCTTATAACTTTGTCTACTACACAAAAAGATACACATTTCTAAAGTACCTATGCATTATCAATTATATGGTGTAGGTACAATTAATTGTTGGGTGAATCGCTGCGTAATCTGTATTTAGGTGAGACAGTTTCGACTCCCTATTTGAGTATCACAGTAATCAAGTTTTTATGCTTTTGAAGCTTACATTATCAAAACACAAAATATAAAATCTTACAATAGGGAATATGTATGTGATTCAAATAAGGGTCAAGTATTTTTTTTTTAATAATCTTTATTACTTCAGAATTATGCCTCCATCAATATGTTGAATAAAATTTGTTTTTGAGCCAGATTTTTTTTTAAATTGGAAATAACTGTATAAAATTCAAATATTTGAAAAGCTACGCTACTGGTCAGAGCGAATGTGACGCAACAATATGACAACAATCAAAATGTCAATCAGGAGTGTTTGACATTGACTTGACACTTGTTTGTTTGTTGTCATATACTGTGACGTCACCACTCCAAGCACCAAATGGAGCGCGTTTAAAAAGCCTGGGTCGGTTGGCTATTTAAAACTTTTTTGCCGTCGAATTTTTAAAACTATTATTTGGCCATGTAATCTATCGAATAAAAAAAAAAAATACACGAATATTCCCTATTAAAATGAAATTAAACAAATTAGAATGAAGAGTGATTAAGATACCTAGTTAAAATCATCATTGTGGCAAAATGTGTCATTATCACGAGGGCGGTATTTTACACCTTTGTTCAAGTATGTCTCAATAATTAGTAATATAATGATTTTGCATACCTTTTCCTTTCTGGTTAGTAAGCAGAAGTTTTCGTACCCCACACGGGGTGGTCTTAGCGTGTAGTCGCTTAGTTTTTAAGTTGTATGCTTTGTTCTTGGTCTCCATGGAAACCCTTAGCATAAGCATAAGCTTAATCAGCTTATAATGTTCCCGCTGCTGGGACACAGGCCTCCTATCGGTGAGAGGGAGTGGGCCGTATCCACCACGCGGGCCCAGTGCGCGTTGGTAGAGTCACATGTCTTTGAATTTTTGCTTCTAGGACATGCCGGTTTCCTCACTATGGAAACCCAATCTTCCAACAACCATGTTTCTATTTTCTGTTCTTTTGTGCTTGGTCTGGCAGTCAGTAAACTGACAGTTTAGAAAAAAAAAAAAAAAAATTCAATAAACATTTTTTTTAAAGAAAATTGACTAGTTTATCTTAAGATCAGTATGTTATACATAGACCATTGAGGGAGCTGTCCCTTCAAACAGCAGGAAGAACCGTTACTTCGACCATCTAACTAATATTATAAACCCGAAAATTTGCTAATAGGATGGATGGATGTTTGTTACTCTTTCACGCAAAAACGGTTGAATGGATATGGATGAAATTTCGCAAACAGATAGTTTATAATCTGGATTAACACATAGGATACTTTTTATCCCGATATTCCCATGGGATCGAGACTTACGCGGGTGAAACCGTGGGGCGCAGCTAGTCAGAAATAATACAATCACAAAAGCGTTTTTGAAAGGCTGTATTTGAAGCTAAGAAAGTTGACGCACGCGTGACTAAAAATAAAGTCACATTAATGTCATCGGGCAAAGAGCAATATACATAATTTTCTGGCAAATTAATCAATTAGCTGCAAGGGAAAACCCAATACTACGCGGGAAATACCCAAACTTTGCAAGTGCGGGTTTAAGAAACATAAATATTTATTAAACTAAGAAGTGAATTATCATACTGGTATTTAATATTAATAGAGTTACGAAAAATCGGTCATTCTGAAACGTGTCTTTTAAGACATTTATTTATAGCGCAGGCCTAAAAAACGTTATTCATGACGTAACAACTTTAACTTATATGACGCGTTTTCATGATACACGTAATATTAGGTCTTTACCTATGAAATTGCCGTTCTGCAGTACTGGCCATTTCAAATCAAAATAATTTTTGTTTGGCTAAGAATTCTAATTTCAAATTAATTTTATTTTAAAAACATGGATTTTTTTTTCCAAAAGTAGTCATTTCTTTATTGATTAGTGTTACATTTTCATCGCATTTCAATCTTTTTCGTCATCATGGATACGTTAAAAATTCGAGTAATTATGGAATATGAGTACCGTCGTGGCAGCAACGCGGCACAAGCGGCACGCAACATCAACGACGTTTACGGAGCTAACACTACAAACTAACGCACCACCTGTTATTGGTTTGCTCGCTTCCGTTCTGGAAATTTCGACCTGAAAAATGAACCTCGCGGTCGTCCGAAGACTTTGGTCGACAATGACGAATTAAAGGCGATTGTGGAAGCTGATGATACACAATCTACGGCTGAATTAGCAGCAGCTTTCGACGTTAGCGTCAAAACAATATTGGTCCATTTGCGTCAAATTGGCAAGGTAAAAAAGCTTGACAAATGGGTGCCCCACGAACTCAATGATCGCCAGCGCGAAGTACGCGTCGAGACGTGCCTTGCACTGCTCAACAGACACACAAATGAAGGAATTTTGAACCGCATTGTTACCTGCGATGAAAAATGGATTTTGTTTGATAACCGCAAGCGCTCAGCAAGTTGGTTGGATCCTGGTTCAGCACCTAAACAATGCCCTAAACGAAAACTTACCCCTAGAAAAGTGATGGTCACTGTTTGGTGGTCTAGCGCCGGTGTGAGTCATCACAGCTTCTTACCAAACGGGGTGAGCATTACTGCAGATGTGTACTGTGAAGAACTGAACACAATGATGGAGACGCTGGCGCATCTCCAACCAGCATTGGTCAATCGCTCGTCTCCGCTGCTCCTGCACGACAACGCGCGACCTCATACTGCACAGCAGACGGTCTCCAAGTTGCAAGAACTGGGGTTGGAAGCTCTCCGTCATCCGCCCTACTCACCAGACCTTGCGCCTACAGACTACTACTTTTTCGAGAATTTGGATAACTTCTTGGCGGGAAAAAAAATCAATACCCGAGAGGCAGTACAAAATGCCTTTGAAGAATTTGTTGCCTCCCGTCCAGCTGATTTCTTTAAGAAGGGCATCAATAAACTGCCACTGCGATGGCAAAGATGCATTGATTGCATGGGTGATTACATCGATTAATACAAATAAAAAATTCATGAAAAAAATTCGTTTAAATTTTTTCATACAAAACGGCAATTTCATAGGTAAAGACCTATTATAATGTCAAAATCATTACAATATCAACGTCATTTAATGTTCCAATGTCGCATTTAAATTAAATATTTAAGTTTTAAGATATTCATGACGTACTTGTAAAACGTTTGAAGCTTTTGTGACGTGTTAACATGTATATTTTAATGTACCATTTAATTAAAATAATTTATTTTTCACATTTATATATGCATGCAAAAACAAAAAATGTTTATGTTAATTGCTTTTATAAATTGATACTTTGTGAGTCATTAAAAACACCTTTTGTTTTATAAAAAACACTGGCTTCTGACTGCGACTTTTCCTGTGTGAATTTGTTTTTTATTTTTTCTTATGGCCCTCGGCAATATTGTAATAACTTCCCATTAGTGACAAAATTTTCGGAATGGAATCAGTAATTCCGAAGGTTACCCCATATATATATATATATATATATTATAGGTATAAACTCACACCTCTTTCTCTAATCTTAAAAATCTAATCTAATGTTTGCGGGGCCACCATGGCCAGAACTCGCACAAAACAGAGAGATTTGGAAGGAGAGAAGAAAAGGGGAGGCATTTGCCCATTTGGGACACAACACAGGCTAATATTTTTAATTTTTTAAATTATATACAGGTTGAATTGGATTCATGGGCATCCTCTTAAGGGGTCTTTCATCATTATGAATAACTTTCACAATGGGACCAACCTTGAAATCGCCAAAAAAGAATCAGCTATTTTTTTTTGCGAACTTACGTGGGAATTCCAATGCATCAATGAGAATTTAAATAATAAAAAAACGGTGACGACGAAACCCAATGGTGACGTTTTTTAATCGGTGACTGGAGGTTAACCTTATATGGTAAACCATTTAAGCATTATTAAGGTAAGCTAGCTGAATTTTATTGTCAAGGAAAAGCCAGAAAGAATTAAAAACCGCGTAGTAAGTACTTACAGAACTGTATCAAAACGTAACTTGTAATTTTATTTCTAGATAGCTTCTATTTAATTATTTACAACTGCTTACCGACTTAAATTAATAATAATAATTACGTACAAGTATACTATAAAGAAAGGGGGGGAAATGATCAAAGGGCATCAAAAAATTCACACGCACACTTGTATTTCAACGTGGAAAGACAAGTGTGATGAGTACAGAGTGTTTCTTTTCCGTATCAATTTAATCTTTTTTGTGAACGTAGGAATTACTATAAAAAAAACTTCTTTTTATTGTATTTTTTTTAGCATCTGTTGCAGGTGAACGTGAACGCCCTTCGTTAAATAACATACTGTATGTATCTATCTACTGTTTTCTGTCTTTCTGCTTCTAATTTTCCTCGGTGTATTATTTAGACATTGCCTAGATTCTGACGTACGTAAAAGGGAAGTGCATAATACCTAGGCAAGGGTTATCCCCTAAACGTCAACCTCACCTGTATGAGGTGTATCTCTAAGGTACAGTCATAATATTACGTAAATTAATGAATAATATAAACGGGGTTTACGCAAATGAAGACAGTAGAAATAAATTACATGTTAATTTATTATAATTTAAACAAATTCAAGGAGATATTTAATAGATACTAGTACTACCAGTATTGGGTCGGCTTCCAGTCTTACCGGATGCAGCTGATTAATAGTATTTTCCATGGAACGACTGCCTATCAATCCTCCACAACCCAGTAACTGGCTACTATGATACATCTTATACTGCATACTCTTTTCCTACATAATCTTTTCGATAGCTTATGTCAGTCTTATACATTTTTGCTTTTTCCATCATTGTTATCGCTGATTGAATGTTGCTTTGTCTAGGGCTTCTGACTTCCATTACCCAGTAACTTGGTAAGACTGGTTGTCAGACTTCCGGGATTCTAATGACCCTTAACGACTGTCAAAGATCAACGAATGACGGCCGGGACCAACAGCTTAACGTACTTTCCGAAGCACGGAGGAGTCTCGGTATGTAAAGATGGTCATCCATCCACAGACCAACCCCGGTAAGCGTTGACTTGATAGATCGACCCGTGCGGCTGTTATTACTTAGCTCGTGCTACGAGTATTTTATAATTATACCAAGAAGTTAAATAGGTATGCTAGGTTTCCCGGTAAACTAGATGCAATTGAATCCTACTTTATACTATTACGACTGCCGTAAATTGAAAAATTTTAATTTTCAAACAAACTAAATAACAAAAACATAACCAAAATTGAGATCACTCTGTGTAAAAGATTCACTCATGAAGTTACCTACCAGCTGGCTTACGTTCTTTCGGCTTTTCGGTACTATGCTCTGTTGTCGGCATAGATGCAATTGAATCCTATTTCTACGTGTGAATTGACTGCCCTCAGTCGTTTTGGAATGTAATGTACTTTTTTGATTTGAAATAAGTAAGTTTTCCTCGCAAAAATTATAAAGCCCGCAAGAATTATCGGTGATCATAATCATCATAATCAGCCTATAATGTTCCCACTGCTGGGACACAGGCCTCCTCTCTGTGAGAGGGAGCGGGCCGTAATCTACCACGCGGGCCCAGTGCGTGTTGGTAGATGTCACATGTCTTCGAATTTTTGGTTCTAGGACATGCCGGTTTCCTCACGATGTTTTCCTTCACCGTTTTGAGAGCAGTGGCGATGAAATAATTTACACAAAGTAAAGCGCCAGTCAGGGTTCGAACCTACGACCTACAACTCATAAGTCGTGGCCGTTACCACTGAGCACGCTTATCGGTGATGATCAAACGCAAACTCAAACTCACTCAAAGCATTTATTTCAAATAAACTAATTACAAGTACTTTTGAATTATAAAGGGGTCGGTCAGTCAAAAAAAATTAAGCTAGTTGCCCATTCCAAAGAAAAATAGGTTCCTATGGAGAAGAACGGGCAAGAAACTCCACGGACACTCTTTTAAATCAAAATATTTATACAATATATTGGTTATATCATTCATTAACCGACTTCTTCAAAAAGGAGGAGGTTCTCAATTCGTCTGTATGTTTTTTTTTTTGTGTGTATGTTACGCGATTACTCCGTCAATTATGAATCGATTTCTATGATTATTTTTTTGTTTGGTAGGTCATGCCTCAAAGGTGGTCCCATATAAATTTTATTAACTTTGCTTGCGCAGTTTTTGAGTTAGCTTCAATAATTACGTATTTTTCCCACTTTGTGTATGTAGACGATATATTGTTTGACTCCGTCACTGTTATTTACATGGCAGGTAGTGGTATTTGAATTTGTGTGGGGTAGGTACCACAACTAAAAAGTGAAAAATAATAACTTTATATATCTATAAGTCGGTGGCAAAAAACGTTAATTGTAAAGCTTCCGAAATTAAAGTTATTTTTCACTTTTTTAGTGTTTTTTTGGAAGTCGGTTGTTTCTTTTTGTAAAAAGTTTTTTTTTTAATTAAACATGTGAGAACAATGCAAAAAAGAAAAAAAAGAGACGTGCACGTTAAAAGCGTCCGTAATTAAAGAACAAAAACAATTCAAAAATTAAAATAAATTAAAAATAAGCCATGGCATCTTACAGATGACCAGCCCCTACTGGCGGCGCCCGTTCACGAACATGACGCATGGATCAGCACCATTCAGCTCAACCATTTTGAAGGGAACATAATGATCCAATACACACGCCACCACCAGCGAGACACCGGTCGATCGGTATCTTGATTTATTTCACATAAAATGGATATAAGTTTCAGTCCATACTACACTTTTCGTTTGTTCTTTTGAAAGTTACAATTTCACTTCCCTCATCACACATAGAATCTATCCGGCTCTCCAACTCATGTACCTCTAAAAATCATGTAAAGATAATGGGCGAGGCAGCGTGATTGATTCACTTACAACATGACGTCAAAGATCGCATGACGTGAATTCACGTCATGCAGTCATGCGAATACCGTTACCAACTTCCTCAACACTGAACGTAGCAAGCCTCTCGGTCGCCAAGCACGTGTGCATTAAGCACGTGATATGAATAATCTAACGTACTTACTCAGTATAGGTTAATAACTATAAAGTAAGCAGTATATGACGTGTACTCAACGTTCAGTGGCTAAACACGTGGTACGTAACGCGACGTGTCTGTTCCCATCTAACTAATATTATAAACGCGAAAGTTTGTTAGTATGGATGGATGGATGTTTGTTACTCTTTCACGTAAAAACTACTGAATGGATTTGGATGAAATTTGGCAAACAGATAGTTTACAACCTCGATTAACACATAGGATACTTTTTATCCCGATATTCCCACGGGATCGAGACTTACGTGGGTGAAACCGCGGGGCGCAGCTAGTGGTAAATAATAATTATGTGGATGTCGAGAGGCGATTAGAGATTTGTAAACAGACGTTGAGCAGTATTATGCGCTTGTTTGCGAAGCTGTAAACATGGACACTAGTTTTACAATTTACGGCGTGATTTGGCTTGGTATATCTTTTTATTTATAACCCTTCAACCTGACAGCTGTCAAAATATTATTCACGATCAAAAGTGGAATTTAGTGAGCCAACTGCCAAACAGTGATATGTACAATATGTAATGACATCGTGTAGCAGAGAGGAACATAGAACAGAGACGATTTTTTTTTTTGCTGAAAGGCACGCTATTCCCTACTCGAAGGCTTTAGAATCAGCGTGAGTAGAAATAACCTGTTTATCTATACCCCATTTGAAATAAGATTAGACATTAAAACAAACCCTTTTACAGTCCGTTCAACCGATTTTGACTTCTATACCGTAGGCATAAGGATAGCATTAAAAGCAAAAAAAGTTACACAATACCAACTATCTACTGCGGCTTCCATTTGTCATGCCACCAACGCAATAGAATTCAAAATCGGTTAAACGGAATGTAAAAAGGCTTATCTATACGTCTAATCTTGTTTCTAATGGAGGTTATTATTAGCGACCTGCTCCTGCTTCGCACGGTTTTTACGACTTCACAAAACATCGAGGTTTCCTAGTTATGTGTAACTTTAATAATAACGTATTAAACACATGAACCTTCCGGAATAAATTCTCTAAACGATGGCGAAAACCTCATCAAAATCTGTTGCGTGGTTTAGAACAACGCGGACATACAGACAACACGAAGAGCGACTTTAATTTATAATATATTTAGATTTATTTTGCTACTAGCTTTCCACATTCAGGTTAATTTGTCAAGCGAGATTTGGTTTTATGACGCCATAACACGTCACACATTTGCTTAATCAGCCCCCACAGAGGGCATCATTTATTTTGTTTACCAATTAAGTAATTAACACTATTTATTTACCTTTTATTACGATTATTCTTCTAATTAACGCTAAGTAATAACCTTGTAAGGTATAAACAACAAAATCGTACGGAGTCGAAAGTTTTTTATGTAGAGAATCTGATTTAGAATACATCATGCGGTTTTATACATATATTAGTAGTTTAATAACTTTAACATTAAGCCTTCCTTTTGAATGCTATTTTAATGTTTTTTGGATATCATTAACTGTTTTCTATTTTAGATTTGCGCAAGCGTCGGCCTATTGACGCTAAAAAGATGAGATGGGCGTAATTATGGAATTTATAATGACGCGCTCGAGTGCAAAATACGTCATAATATAATTTATATTGTATGGAGAAATGTTTCAATTGGATATATAATTAACATAATTACATTCCATTATAAACTATAGCATAACGCATTAAAGGAGTGGCATACCTATAGCCAGGGACGACTTACGGAAGATCGCCAAGAAAACCAGAGGCTCTAGACAAAGCGACATTCTCTCAGCGATAACGATGATGGAAAAGGCAAAAATGTATAGGACTGACATCAGCTATCGAAAAGCTTATGTCAATTCTGTTGAAAGTCGTTGTAGAAATACGAAACGCTTTCGAAGCGATTGTCACTTGTCTAGGCCCTCTGGTTGAGACTCGCATAGACAACATGGCACAAAAGGAAGGAGGCTCACTGCTGAGTACCTACCACTCAGCAGTGAGTGGAAAAAGGCTGCTAATAATGATGATGATCTTCTTCTTTTCGTGTGATTAGTGTATAACCTGGTGTCAGAGTTTTAAAGCCGCCCATGGGCGTCTGACTTGGCTTCACATGCCGTTGAGAAATATCTCACAAGCCGGTCTCTTCACGATGTTTTCCTTCACCGTTTTTGAAGCAAGTGATAATAATATATACAGCGTGCCGCTACAATGGCGAAATTAATTTAACACACGGGTAGGGCTAGTGGCCAGTAAACATAAAAATTATAATAAAATAAAATAATTCGTAAATTGAAAAATTTAAATTTTCAAACAAACTAAATAACAAAAACATAACCAAAATTGAGATCACTCTGTGTAAAAGATTCACCTGCTGGCTTACGTTCTTTCAGCTTTTCGGTACTATGCTTTGTTGTCGGCATAACTTCTAAGAAATTGCGCGGCTTTCCTCTATTCGCCTACCACATGATCCGTGACCCCGGCAAATGACCTCTTCACTACAGTTCTTTAAGTACAGGTTGCTCCAGGATGGTAATTTAGAAAATTGTAAATAAATCAATAAATTATAACGTTTAATGAAATTCAAATATTTTCATAAAACGAATATGCGAAATCGTATACGTGTGTTAAATTAATGTCGCCATTGTAGCGGCACGTTGTATACTACGCACATGAATCCGAAAAGTCAGAGGCTTGATGATGATGATGATTATAAAGGAGTGTCTGTAGCTGCTAAAGAAGGTATATCAGATAGCTGGCGCAGCAGTGGTGGCCCGGTGGTAATAGCCACGACATACGAGTTGTAGGTCGTAGGTTCAAACAATGACAGGCGCTTTACTTTATATAGATATCATCACCACTGCTCTCAAAACGGTGAAGGAAAACATCGTGAGCAAACCGGAATGTCCTAGAACCAAAATTCGAAGACATGTGACATCTACCAGTCAATCTACAGTTAAATAAATATGTATGATTCCTTAAACCTTCAAAGGATTTACAAGTTTTTAGATTTACATTTTATTTAAATGCGACATTGGAACATTGAATGACGTTGATATTGTAATGATCATGAAAACGCGTCTTAAAAGTTAAAGTTTTTAAAATACGTCATGTATAACTTAAAACGTTTTTAAGCCTGCGCTATATTAAATAAATATCTTAAAAGACGTTTCGGAATGACCGAGTTTTTCGTAACTCTGGCTATTAATATTAAATACCAGTATGATTATGATAAGTTATTTGTTTAATAAATAATATTTATGTTTCCCGTTAACCCGCACTTGCAAAGTTTGGTGGGCATTTCCCTACTACAGTGTATACTCGCGACAATCTAAGAAGTCCGTTTTGACGCTTCGTTCTCGTACATTTATAATAAAACGTTAAGCCTTGAGAATCAGTTTTTATCAATGTAGATAAGTCGTTCAATCGATATGTATCGAGAATCAGTTTTAAGATACAATTTTTTTTTTTCATCTCTACACAAAGCATTTTGATAGCTGTCAAAACGGACTTCTTAGATAGTCGCGAGTCTAGTATTGGGTTTTCCCATGCAGCTGTGTTTCTTTTAATCTCGCTCGTGGCAAACTACCTACTTGACCAATTTGCCAGAAAATTATGTATAATTTATTCTATTTTGTCGATGTCATTAATCTGACTTTATTTTTAGTCACGCGTGCCGTATGCGTCAACTTTCGTAGCTTCAAATACAGCCTTGGAAAAACCGCTTTTGTGATTGTATTATTTCTGATTTTGATCGAAGTAACGGTTCTTCCTGCTGTTTGAAGGGGTAGCTCCCTCCATGGTATGACATACTGATCTTAAGAGCTACTAGTCTACTTTCTTAAAATAAAAAATTAAAATTTTTTGTTTAATAAACATTTTTTTTTTCTAAACTCTAAGTTGACTAACTAACAGACCAAGCACTAAATCACAGAAAATAGGATCATGGCTGTTCGAAGTTTGGGTTTTCATTGTGAGGAAACCGGTATGTCCTGAAACCAAAAATTCGAAGACAACATGTGCCATCTACCAACCCGCACTGGGCCCGCGTGGTGTATTACGGCCCACTCCCATACACAGACAAGAGGCCTGTGTCCCAGCAGTGGGAACATTATAGTCTGATTGATTATGCTAGATAGCTAAAGTGACTCTTATATCACAACTAGCTGCGCCCCGCGGTTTCAACCGCGTAAGTCTCGATCCCGTAGGAATATCGAGATAAAAATCTATCCTATGTGTTAATCCAGGTTATAAACTATCTGTTTGCCAAATTTCATCCAAATCTATTCAGCCGTTTTTGCGTGATTGAGTAACAAACATCCAAACACACAAAGTTTCACATTTATAATATTAATAGGATTATTGGTCTAAAGAGCAACGTTAGCCCAGTTATGACAGCCCCGGAAAAGTCGTGGGTACTTTATAATACCACTGACCTAAATTCGATGACAGAAAATATCGTGCAGAATTCCGCATGCCCTGAATTTAAAATCTAAGACATGTAAAGTCCATACATTGTGCCTACCCTTACAAGAATCACACATTACTCAGTCAGAACTTATCACTCATATATTTACTGATGTAAATCAGCATTATGTACTTTCGCTTTTGTTTCATTGAAGATTTTGAGATTGATTTTGTTTTATTAAAAATAAATTGAAGAGTTTGCTAACTGAAAGAGCATATTACAGTATAGCAGAGTTTATGAAAGAGGACAATTTTCTTCGTTTTTGAGATAACAATGTTGTATTTTTGACATGTTATTGTAATTGTAATCTATTGTATTTTTTTAATTGGAATTGACATTGTTTTAATGACAGTAATTCATTTTTATTTTTTTTTATTTTTTATTCCTGACCAATTTATTTAATGATACTTTGACATTGAATTGTATCTAAAAAAATATGCTTATTGAATTGTAATTATACCTAATCTTTAATGAATAATGATGAAATGTAATTTTGATGAATATTATCACGGTTTATACACCATCTCTTCCTACCAATTTGTACGCCACGATATGCGGCTGAACATGTTAGAACTTTTCTGTATCCCATTATTATCCTGCATGCAATGTATCATGTACACCATGTTTAAACAAATAAAATTTACTTACTTACTTACTAACTTTCGTGTCTAGCCGAGAACTGACGTGACAAGAATCAGAAGTTCCAAATCATGTTATACACAGCCTTCAGAGACGGCTTATGAATATAAAATTCTGTCTATATTTAACTTAAGAGACAAGTATTGTTTTATGTGGTTACGGCAAAAAAGTTGACCCATCTTAAAACGTGGACGCCATACGAAGTTGTGGCGCGTGCGCATGTTATACGTTACGGAGGTTTAGGTTCGCGTAATTGCAATGGCATGCAACCTTTTTGCATGCTGTTGTGCAATCAACAAGCGGGTATTTCCCGGCGTTATGGGTATATAGTAGATAGTACCTAGATAGTTTCTAGCACACCTTCCTTTTAACTTATTAAAAACATACATATACAGCAATTATTCAACTAAAAATGGTCTCAAAACGGTGACGGAAAATATCGCAAGGAAACCGATGTCCGAGAGCCAAAAAATTCGAAGACATATGACAATCACCAACCCCCACTGGGCCCGCGTGGTGAATTATGACACACTTCCTCTTACAAAAAGAGGAGGCCTGTGTCCCAGCAGTGGGAACATGTGGGCTGATTATGCTACCCAACTGTATGCCAAACGGGGCCATTTAAGTCCAGAGCAACATTTATGAGTGGTACAATGACCAGCGGGGCAATTCCCTTATTTTTAAGAACGTTCACATTCGCAATCTGTCAAAAAAACATCAATTTACCAACATTTTTGACAAGTTTCACAGATTGCGACTTGAATGTGAACGTTTTTTATGTAAGAGAATTGGCCCTCTGATGCCAAAAAAATGCGTATTTTACATCTCATCAAATGCCAACTCAAGCGTCAGTATCCTTGAAAAACACCCACTATAAAGTTATAATTATTATGTCAAAACTGCGATAAACTATAAATAAATACCCAGTCTTAACCTTCACTTACTCACGAACCGGTTATAAACAAGTTACTCCTATCTTGACGTAACAATGATGCTGCTTCGGCGGCTGTCCCACCGCCGACGAGGAAACGACTATACTCCATTTGAAATAAGATTAGACATTTAAACAAACCTTTTTACAGCCCGTTCAACCGATTTTAACTTCTATACCGTAAGCATAAGGATGGCATTTACACAATACCAACTGTCTACTGCAGCTGCCATTTGTCATGCCACCAACGCAATAGAAGTCAAAATCGGTTGAACGGACTGTAAAAAGGCTTATTTAAATATCTAATCTTATTTCAAATGAAGTATAGCTATCAACGGTCATGGTATAGCTATTCTCGCTCAAGAAACTTATGTACACAAGTTTTCCCCATTGGGTCGGCTTCCAGCCTAACCGGATGCAGCTGAATTGTATTTTACATGGAACGGCTGCCTATCTGAGGGCCTAGACAAGTGACAATCGCTTCCAAAGCGTTTCGTTTCCACAACGACTTTCAACAGGATTGACATAAGCTTTTCGATAGCTTAAGTCAGTCCTATACATTTTTGCCTTTTCCATCATCGTTCTCGCTGATAGAATGTCACTTTGTCTAGGGCCTCTGGTCTAGTCGTCCTCTGACTTCCATAACCCAGTAACCGGGTAACACGATACCTACCCCATGGTAAGACTGACTGTCAGGCTTCTGACGACCCGTAACGACTATCAAATATCCACGAACGACAACCGGGACCAATGGCTTAGCGTGCTTTCTGAGGCACGGAGAAGTCTCGGTATGTAAAGATGGACACCCATCTACAGACCAACCCCGGCAAGCGTAGCGTAACCTGATGGCGGCTGTTATTACTTAGCCACGAGCTCATCCGAAGTAAGAGAGATACATATACAGACATATACAGAACGCTAACTGTTTACACCTCAGCTGTGGAAGCTAGTACTCATTTATCGCAGTGCGGAAGCGCCAAGAGGTACCAACATCATAGTGTACTCACTCAGCGACGCTCACTTGGCAGGCAGAACACTCGCTGCGAGACTCACGCTTGGTACATGCGAGTAATCGCTCGTCGCCGTCTAGCACTCGCTTCTCGCCGACTCGTTTTTAGGGTGCCGTAGTCAACAAGGAACCCTTATAGTTTCGACATGTCCGTCTGTCTGTCTGTCCGTCTGTCTGTCTGTCCGTCTGTCCGCGGCCTAGCTCAGAGACTTTTGGTATTCGAAAGCTGTAATTTGGTATGGGTATACATATAAATAAAAAAATCGAGGAAAATATTTTTTTTTAGGTTACCTCCCCTACACGTAAAGTGGGGATTTTTTTTTTCTCGTCAATCCCATAGTGTGGCGTATCGTTGGAAAGGCCGTTTAAAAATAATGTGAGTTTGTCCATTTTTGGATTCAGGGATCCGTTTGCGAAATATTAAGCTTTAACGTGATAATTTTTGTTAGAGTCAAGTGTCCCCCCCCCTCCTGCCAGGTAAATGGTTGGTTTTGGGTATGTGAAAAAATTCACGGCAGAAGTGTTATAACGAAATTAAAAGGAAAACTATCACCGCTACGTAGACTCCACAAGTTACCGAGTAATAACCGACCAACTTAAATTTGCAGTTACAAGTTTTTCAACTACAATGTTAAGTTTGTTGGATAAATTCATCCCCACTACGGAACCCTTCATTGTGCGTGGTTCGACATGCACTTGGCCGGTTTTTAGTTGCTAGCTCTACTCGCTTTTCGTTAATCGCCGGCGGTGGGGCAGGTGCCTTAAGCAGACAGTTACGTTGTGACGTCAAGAGACGTCAATATAAACGTCACACATATAATATATTACATCCACAATATTACTCAAGGCAACTCAAGGCAATCGTCAACGGTGCACGGTGAGAGAACAGGTTATTTAGAAATAACTTTATGCAAAAACCTTAAGAATGTGACCTGGGAAAACCCGGGGATTGTAATCAAATGCGTCTTTAAAGTTTAAGTCAGGTGAGAACAAAATTCAAATTATTGTGTCTGATAATTATGAAGAGACAGTTTGTCGCGATGTGAAGAGTAATCTCGGAAAATGCTGTACGTATTATGTAAATTTTTTGACAGTTCGTCAAATGGTATAACTACTTTTTATTCTACATTCGAGGTGGTGAATAACCCGTGACTTCGTTTGTATATTTTATAATCCGGTTTTTTGAGACGAAAAGTACTCTATGTGCTAATCTAGCGTAGATTCTTCCTATGCATCTATAAAAAAATCAAAAACTTCCCTATCTAGCCGTAACATAAGTGAAAATGGTACATAATTATGTCGCAGATGGATTTTCAAATCAGCTGTTTTACATTACCGCTAGCTGTTTTACAAAACTGGCTCCGTTAAGTAAAACAGCTGAACGACATTTCGATCTTCCATAATTACTGCAGCCTAATTGTATTATCCGGTGATTGTGTTACCCAATTCGGCTGCTGAACTCACACTTACCCTATTATCCTTGTTTGTCACTCTTTCACGTAAAACTACTGAATGGATCTGGATGAAATTTCGCACACAGATAGTTTATAACCTGGATTAACACAAAGGTTACTTTTTATCCCGATATTCACACGGGATCTAGACTTATGCGGGTGAAACCGCGGGGCACTGCTAGTGTTTTCATAAGTCTAAATGAATTGTTATCATTAAACATCGATTCATTGTATCCTAATTACTAATACAATATAAAAAAAAAAATATAACCAGTACCTATAGAAAACAACATATTTTCATTATAATAAGCATCATAATTGTAGGTTACACATTATTATGAAATAAACGTCACTAAAATTACAATGAAAGGGAGGTCGATGACCATTAGCTATCCATGTTCCTGCTGTGGTTATACGATGAATTAATTACGTCTAAAGTTTTCATAACGGTCATAAATAATTACGAAACCACTTTGTTTTATAACCTACTTACATTATATTTCCCGCTTGTCACTAGGGTATCGCGTTAGTATGACTGTTTCTTTGTGATCATAATATACATGTATCAGAAAAGTGTGGATGTGGTACAGACGATCAAACTGAACTACTTTCTCCATCATAACCGCGAATTTATCAGCTGTCTTGTATAAATACAACGTGCCGCTACAATAGCGACATTAATATAACACACGCGTAGGGCTGTAATTCGGCATTAATTCATAAATTGAAAAATTCTAATTTTACGAATACGCGAAACCATATAATGTGTGTTAAATTAATGTCGCCATTAAAGCGGCACGCTGTAGTTTCAACATTATCATTGTGATTGTGTTTTGTATTAATAGTTTCAATCATCATCATTATCGTTATAATATAATGCTAGCTGACATAATGATGATACTTACTCCAATCCTAATCTAATCTTATCTTAAACGTTATTTGCTAAACTTGATCCATTCAGTGAATTGTCGAATAAATTGTCATTTAACGACCGTTTCTGGCAAATTTTCGGACTCTGACATGTATTAACTGCATTACAAAGTGTCGAAAGAGAGCAGTGGTGGGTTCGAACCCAGACAGGCGCTTAAATTATCATCATCCACTGCTGGACATAAGCCTCCCCCAAGCACCGTCACTTCGACCGGGTCTGCGCTTCTCGCATCCAGCGGATTCCCGCGGCCTTCACCAGGTCATCTGTCCTCCTTTTGAGGGGTCTTCCAACGCTACGTTTTCCGCAGACGCTTTACTTTGTATATATAATTTCATCACCACTGCTTTCATAACAGTGAAGGAAAACCTCGTGAGGAAACAGGCATGTCCTAGAACCAAAAAATCGAAGATATGTGACATCTACCAACCCGCACTGGGCCCACGTGGTAGATCACAACATTCTCTCGAAGAGACCACCTTTGCAATGTGCATGCTAGTATGTACCTACATACCATGCCCAAACCAGTATCTATAATAATACTTGCGAAAATGTACCCCTTGCAGCTCCTTGGATATCATAAAATGAAACCAATCAATCTGCCTAGCCTTTTCCCAACTATGTTGGGGTCGGCTTCCATTCTAATCGGGTGCAGCTGAATACCAGTATTTTACATAGAGCGACTGTCTATCTGACCTTCACAATCCAGTAACTGGGTAATACGATACCCCTTGGTAATTAATACTGGTCGTTAGACTTTCGGGTTTCTGACGACCCGTAACGACTGTTAAAGATCCACGAATGACAGCCGGGACCAACGGCTTAACGTGCTTTCCGAGGCACGGAGGAGTCTCGGTATGTAAACATGGTCACCCATCCACGTACCAACCCGTGCGGCTGTATTACTTAGCCATGACCTCAACAGCAATCATTATCATAAAATTAAACCAAGGATGATAATATTAATAGACTTTGAGCAACATCCCCCAACTTTTGAAGTTCCGGTGCTTCCCAAGGCATCATGAATCATTTTTGTGACTCAATCTAAAAAATGTCGTTTAAATGTAGGCGGTCCGGTTATGTTGAAATAATTAGATTGAATGTTGAACTGCTGACGTTTAAAGCGTCATGTTTCGAGGTCTCTTGCGCAGAAAACTGCTTTAAAGCGTCATTTACAACGTCTGAGCGAGAAGAGAACTTTTTTTTTTTCTATAAAGCATCCAAAAGCCTTTAAAAAGTTTTAGTAAATTGCCAAACTTTTTTGTTTCAATATACCTACGCTCGCAACTTGAAAGTAACGCCTACGCGATGACTCCTGCGCAGGTGGTTACACACCATGACGTCTTAAGACAGCAGCTTGACAAAATCTATACTAATAATAAAGCTGAAGAGTGTGTTTGTTTGAACGCGCTAATCTCTGGAACTACCATTGGATAGGATTTGAATAAATTCTTTTTGCATTTTGATAGCCCAATTTTTGATTATCTAAAATCACGTCACGAGCCTTAGGAGTCGAGCTAAGAGAAAAAAGTTAGATAGAACTCTAAGCGAAAACGAACCAATCGCGGGCGGGCGATGCGATGCGACGCGGTGGGTCGGGGGCCGAGGGACTTTTATAAAAATGTGGCTGTTATTTTAGTTAAATGTGTATCTCACGAACGAAGTCTTGGACAAAAGCTAGTCAATGATAATTATTTAAATTTACTCTATACCGGAACTCCTTCCTACGCACCACCAAACGACATTTTTACGACTGAGTCATAGAAAAGCCTTGACAATGATGTTTGACAAACAGTTCAAGAATGTTCAATTTTTTGATGCCCTTTGATCATTTCCGCGCCCCCCCTTTCTTTATATATTTGCACATAATTATTACTATCAAGTATTTTAAGTCAGTAAGTAGTAGTTTTATATTTTAAAAAATACAGTTGGGGTCAAAAGAATGTTCAAACAATCAATGCAAAATCTTTGAATGGAGTTAACAATAAGAGTAGGTAAATATTACTCTAAAAGTTCAGGACAGTCCCGTCACAAAAATCCTGTCTGTTTCACCCTATCATCGACCAATCAATCTGCCTCAGCTATATTGGGGTCGGCTTCCAGTCTATCCGGATGCAGCTGAATACCAGTATTTTACATGGAGCGACTGCCCATCCGAGCTCCACAACTAATAACTAGTAACTGGGTAAAACAATACCCCTAGGAAAGACTGGTTGTCAGACTTTCGGGCTTCTGACGCCCCGTAACAACTGTCAAAGATCCCCAAATGACAGCCGGGACCAACGGCTTAACGTGCTTTCCGAGGCACGGAGGAGTCTCGGTATGTAAACATGGTCACCCATCCACAGACCAACCCCAGCAAGCTTAGCTTAACCTGTTGGATCGACCTGTGCGGCTGTTATTACTTAGCCAGCCTTAGACCTCCTCACCATACCATCGACGAGACGCTATAAAATACCACAGTAATTAACGATACAATGATACCAAATTAATATAAGCATCCGAATAAACCAACATATCATTCCATACAAGTTTTGGAGTCAATGACATCACAACAGGGTCAAGGTTGCGCAACCAGTCAACCAACTTTCGTCCAATAACATCACGTAACCGGACAATAACCGTTTAGCAACCGCAAGCAACCTGATTTGAATAAAGAATTGATAACCTTGCCACCATGCTTGTTTTTCTGATGCAAAAAGTATTCTAGATTCGTGAAGAGTGAAATTATCTGTGTTATTTGATATTTAAATAATCGTCCAGTAGAAAACATAGCCAGTCAGGAGGATTGCAGAAATGAAAACTTAAAAGTAAACTTTCAATGCTGGCCAAGTGCAACACGTCATACTCATAATCTACTAGCTCTAAGCTCAAAACACACACAAGGCAGTGCGTGTCGGGCGCGGGTCGGGACGGGAGTACGGTGGACTTATATTATACTAGCTTCCGCCCGCGGCTTCGCTCGCGTGGTATGTCGATAAAAAGAAGCCTATGTCCTTTCTCAGGCTCTAGACTATCTGTGTACCAAATTTCATTTAAATCGGTTTAGTAGTTTTGGCGTGAAAGCGCGAAAGACAGACAGACAGAGTTACTTTCGCATTTATAATATTAGTAAGGATTGTCCCGACACGCGCCCGACACACACCCGCTTTGTGTGTATGTTACTGTTAACATTATCATATCGGTGACGCGAACACATATAGATTTTAACGGCATAACGTGCTTTCCGAGGTACAGAGGAGTCTTGGTATGTAAAGATGGTCAAACATCCACGGACCAACCGCGGCAAGAGTAGCTTAACCTGATCGATCGGTCTGTGCGGTTATTACTTAACCACAAGCCCAGATCTGACCAAATGTAAGTGAATAATAGTTAGAAATAGTATACGAGGCTGTCATCTCACTTGTAGAACCCAATGTCGGAAATATCAACTATACAATACCGACTTCCCTAAAGTTAGAACTGACTTGGAACTAACCGACACACGAAAACACACACGACTTAACTACCTATGTATACATATTCAAAACTCTGTCAGGTATGGCTTGTCGTGGTTTGCGACTGGTCAATCGTCATCAAGAGGATGCCTCGTTGAGAGGTAAAACACGTGTCGATTTATTACAGGGTTTTTTATGACTCTTGAAGAATAGTTAAGCGGAATAGGTTAGTAATATATGTACGTCTATTGAAGAGCTTGTGGCTAAGTAATAACAGCCGCATGGGTCGACCGATCAGGTTAAGCTACGCTTGCCGCAGTTGGTTCTCTTGGATGGGTGACCATCTTTACATACCAAGACCCCTCCTTGCCTCGGAAAGCACGTTTAGCCGTCGGTCCCGCTGTCATTTGTAGATATTTGACAGTTGTTACGGGTCGCCAGAAGCCCTAAAGTCTGACAACCAGTCTTACCAAGGGGTATCGTGTTACCCAGTAACTGGGTTGTAGAGGTCAGATAGGCAGTCACTCCATGTAAAATACTGGTATTCAGCTGAACCCGGTTATACTGGAAGCCGACCCCAACATAGTTGGGAAAAGGCTAGGCAGATGCAGATGCTATGTACGTCTATTGTATTTTATAATGGATTTCTGTAAAGTCACACCTGAATCAATTAACTATCTTAACCGTCAATTGCAAAACGATCGCAATATTATATTATGATCTAGATAGTGATTGCAGTTTAAGCATTGTATTGTGTAACCGGCTCTTAATCGAAGTCTAGAGGGAATTATCGGATTGTTGATCGACGATGAATGCAACGGATAGTTAACTAGGTTTAGTCGATGGTCTAAGGGAATAGTCATGTGATAGAATTATTGAATTTGCAATTCGCGATTCTATTTTCAAAAATAAAAATGCAAAAGTAACTAGGTATTGTAATAGTTTCGATTATACTATTCTGATGTAACTCACACCTAAAAAAGAATGAACTCAAACTCAAACTCAAAGCATTTATTACAAATAAACCAATTACAGGTAGGTACTTTTGAATTGTCAAGTGGTCGGTCAGTCAAAAAGAAACATATGAACTGTCAAATAGGTATATGGTAGAACCACAAATTCAATAGGTACGAGTTAAAACGAGCTGTCAGATCACTGAACAGCTCTCGAAGAAAAAAGATGAGGTTTCTTTTTTAACCGACTTTTCTTCAAAAAGGAGGACGTTCTCAATTATTCGTCCGATTTTTTTTATTTATGTTTGTTACGTGAGTACTCCGCCAATTATGAATCGATTTTGATGATTCTTTTTTGTTTGGTAGGTCATGCTTCAGAGGTGGTCCCATATAAATTTTATTAACTTTGCTTGCGTAGTTTTTGAGTTAGCTTCAATATTACATATTTTTCCCACTTAGTAGGTATAATTATGTAGACGATGTTTTAAGTTAGGTACTCCCTCACTGTTATTTACATAGCAGGTGGTATTCGTATTTGAGTGGGGTAGGTACCACAATTAAAAAGTGAAAAATAAGAACTTTTTACAAAAAAAAAGTCTGCGGCTAAAAACAGAAATTGAAAAGCAAACATACCGACTTCCGAAATTAAAGTTATATTTTACTTTTTTAAGTTAGTTGTTTTTTTTTTTTGTAAAAAGTTTTTTTTTTAAATAAAAGATAGCAGTAGTCGTTGATTGTTTAAATGGATGGGAAGCACGACAGAATACGTCATTACAATAACTGATGCCTTGTTGGTCCAGTAGTAGCAAGCGCTACTGCTGACCATGACATCCTGGGTTCGATTCCCCGTTTCGGCATAGTGTTTTTGGGTTTTTCTATAAGGAATTTCTCAGTAGCAGCCCGGAGTCTGGCTATGTGCCCGGTTGTTGCAATAGGCTCGCCCCCTATTACATGGGACTTTTAAACATAACTGGCGAAATGTGGATAGTACTATATTAGGAACACCTCTTTTTTTTTTGAGTTTGGGAAATCATCAAGTGACTTCTCCCGCTCGGGGCGGAGCGGGAGGGCGTGTCAGACTTTTAATGACTAATATCCACCCGTGTTCCTTCAGTTGCCTATTGCCAAGGTCCCGGTATCTCTTTCGGACTTTCCCGCAACCCTGGCAGGATTAAGAACACCTCTGCCCGACCCTTCGGAGAAACAAGCCATGATGTTATGTAGATGGAGGAGATGTCCATTAATGTTAATAGCCTTCTTTGGACCCCAAAGTAATAATCAACTCGAAAATTGGTCGCTCTATCTTCAGATGGCAACACATTGTTCGTATGGTCGCTCTCCATTTAGGACAACATCTTACCCCAGTTAGACACTCGTATTACGGGATTATGACCCTTAATGCGTCCGGCTCATATACAGTAGTGAGCTGAGATTACAACGCTCAAAGCTGTGAACCGTGGAAGATTCTCTAAGGTACACACATAGATATTATAAATCTGCAAAGTTCATAGTGACGTTTCACAATAATACAAAGTAGGTTTGTTTAATAAATTAAGATATGGCAACAAGATAAGGTTCGAGGTAAGTTGAATTGAAAAACATTTTGTTTATATGAAAAACCCAATGATCTGTTTGACAGGCCTACACTGTCCTTCCATACTTACCTTTTGGAAATATTGTAAAAAGTCAATTATTTTTAACAGAGTAACCGTGGAGTTTCTTGCCGGGTCTTCTCCATAGAAAACGACCAATTTTATTGGAGCCGTGCACCTAGCTTCTGTGCCCATATAGGATTATGTGAAATATTTATGTAATTATTGATCAAATTTTTTAGAATCCAGGTCTGTTGTGTTATGGATAATCTTATTTTCAAATTCAAATTCGAGAATTATTTTGACAACCCTTTTCGAGATAAATCGAAATTGCTGTACTATTGGTCAAAAGCAAGTGACGAGGTCAGCAAAGTTACTATGAAAATCCAAATCCGTCGTGTCAATGAAATAGAAAGAAAAAGATGCACTGAACTTAAATTTAGTTTGGTTTGTGAACAAGGAAATCGGCACCAATATCATGATATCAGTTAGTTTAGTTTCGATTTAGTGCCAACGCGAAAACGGAAAACCCGCATTAATAAGTAGCTAACTAAAAAAACAATCACGTATCTTTACAAAATCAATACAGAACTCCTTAATGATAGTAATAGGAGGAAAATCAACATATTACACATACCCTACTTGGGCTTTTACGTTATTGAATGTGTCAACTGGTCAAAAAACAGTACCTACACCCAAGTACTAAGAAATGTTAGATCTACCTATTAAAGTTATGTGGAACACCTGCAGAACCTTCAAGAAAAGTACCTACCACCTAAAGGTGAGTATGCACTAGAGCATTTCCATGTTGTAATGTAACGTTCAAACAATCAAAATATTTTATTTCACATATACCTACATGGGCACTTATGAAACGTCAGAAGCTAGGTGCACGGTTCCAATTGGTCGTTTCCTATGGAGAAGAGCCAGCAAGAAACTCCACGGTTACTCTTTTAAAAATAATTGGCTTTTACAATATTTTCAAATTACAGTGTTAGTAGGCATGGGAGGACAATGTAGGCCTTTCAACAAGAAAGTAGGTACTTAACAAAATAGAAAATATTCAACAAATCTACAGTCCACTAAGCAACGTTTACATTCACAAAATAAAAAATAAACTATATATAAGAACAAATAATTAAAAAACCTATTTAAACCAAATGGCGTGATTGCTATTACAACTGTAACAAATTGAATAATTATCATGTCCACAAAAGCCACTAATAAAGAATAAGTTCTTATGAAACACAAGCTCAATAAAAAAAAAGCATTTCCATGTAATGTAACGTTCCTGCGAATGCTCGGGATGGTGTTCAAAGAAATGCTCACGGCAGCGAGGGGGCATGTCACATTCCCTTTGCGGTTACTCTTAGTTGAAATGTCGGATCTGTAGGTTGTGTCATGCTCGATCAAATGTTACACAAATTCGCTCTTTTGTTTACAAAATCAAGTTGTAACAAAGTGTCGAGAGTCGTGCTAATTTCTTTTCGTGAAAGGGTGGCACATTAAGGCGCTCCCTCACGGGAGCATACTCATGTCAATGATATATTAATAATAAAAAATATGTTTTAAATGTTTTTTTTATATGTTTTAAATGTTTTTATAAAAATACTAGCTTCCGCTCGCGGCTTCGCCCGCGTGGTATGTCGATAAAAAGTAGCCGTTGTCCTATTCCAGGTCATATTCTACCCATGTGCCAAATTTCATCCATATCCGTTCAGCCGTTTCAGCGTGAAAGCGTAACAAACAAACAAACAAACTCACTTTCGCATTTATAATGCGAAAGTAAATACTGGGTGTTAGGGTAGACACCGTTATCCTTGAAACTACTTTGAACTTTGGTGTCATTTATAATATACTTTTTCTATGGGACCAACCTTCAAATCGCGAAAAAAAAATCAGCTGTTCCATACATTTGTGTTCACTTAAATCGACAAAATGTAAGGAACAACAGATTTTTTTTTTGCCATTTCAATGTTGGTCCCATAGAAAAAGTATATTATAGATGACAACAAACCACTGGTTTCAAGGATAACGGTGTCTACCCTAACATCCTGTATAAGGATTTAAAAATGTAAATAAGTATATAACATACAAAATAAATAAACGAAAAAATATAAAATTATTGTTAATAAAAAATTAAAATAAATATAACCTTTACACGCGACCTAGCCGCGTTACTTTTACCGATTTATCTATAAGTATTTAACCTATCTTACTGTTTTCAATTAACTCCTTTATTTATAAACGTTGCATAAAGTAATAAGAGACTGTTTAACCATACTTTTTTTGCGTTTAAACGTCTCTTAACTTTAAACAACATTTATAGATAAAGTCTACCTAGAAGATGACGGCCTGCGCAGTCTACTTGCAAAGCCCTAGCTACTGTAACAGTGGAATCTTGGGTTGTTACATTACAGGCGAATGCTCCCGGTTAGCGAGTACCTTTAGAGCGGTTCGATGATTTGTTACAAGTAAATGGTCTAGTCTATACTCGCCTTAAGTAAAATTCCCCAATGCATATAACTACGTAATCTGATCGAGTCACTGATGAGTGTGTGAATGTTCCATAATTATGTTAATTATGTTATAAGGGCACTGCCTTCATGTGGGTTAATACGAGGATAAAGACTTCAATGATACTCACGAGAATACCTATAATTGGACAAAGGAATCTCCAGAAAAAAAGTCGAGAAATTAAGGCACCCATCCCACCGCCGACGAGGAAGCGACTACTTAGCTATCAAAGATTTTCCCGCTAAAGGGGGATAGTTTTAATTTGGCAAACTTGCCACATGGGTAGATCATGACTTGGATTAGTACATAGGTTACTTTTATCCCGATATTCGGGATGCGGGATCGATACTTACGCAGATATTATACCAATAAGTAAAGCAGCCAAAAGCTCCCCTATGACCAAAACTTGGTACAAATTTGTTGGTAATACCACCATGTGTCACCACAGCGTCATAGGGTGACGTTTACCGAACTGACCTAAATGCAACGTGCTTCCCCTTGACACCAATAAAATATAGGTATCCTATATAAAACAAAATGATGTATTTTCTGCGGTTCAAAGGTGCATTTCGGTATTTTCCTGATGCAAGGGTGACGCGGCCAAGTGGATGATTAAGAGAAAATCGTAGCAGGAAAAAATAGAGACCATATAAAAAGAAAAAGAGTGAGAAAAGAGCAGAAGTGGTTATTGACAATGATCAGCGTGACAAAGTGAAAAGAACAGAGACTGAAGTTATGCCGTGGACTGTTAAAACATAGTCTTTGATTTTGTCTAGTAATTAACTCAAACTCAAAGCATTTATTTCAATTAGACCATTAGCAGGCACCTTTGAATTGTCAAGGAGTCGATCAGTCAGAAATATGAAGCTTTTTGCCCATTCCAAAGCGTAGTAGGTACCTATGGAGAAGAGCGGGCAAGAAACTCCATGGACACTCTTTTAAATCAAAATATTGGTTACATCATTAATGTTGAAATTATACACGTGAGAATAATGTAGAAAGCACGATAAAAGCGTCTGTAATAAAAAAAATAAAAAACAATTCAAATATTAAAATAAGCCATGGCAGCCAAGAGATGACCAGTCCCAACTGACGGCGCCCACTCACTAACATGACGCATGGATCAGCACCATTAAGCTCAACCATTTTGAAGGGAGCTAAATGATCCAACACACGCGCCACCATCAGCGAGACATTTGAGTAATAACAAAATCGAGATACTCGAGATACACACTCAAGACGAGGCGTCAATGAAATCGAAACCGATTAATGGCCGATTCCTTTATTTTACGGACCGTTATTGGTTGAAATTAAGACTCTTGTATCTTTACCAATAATGAAGTAAAGACCTCATAGCTTTGCATAGTAAACCCTGCCTTATAGAACTAACTATCACAGGTAAAATTAGCTTACGAATCTATTTATGTGCCCAGATTGGCGATAAAAAATGCAGTAGTAAAATCAGTAAGGGAAACGATTCGTTTTTGTTAATAGGAACCGAGCATTAAAGGGTACCAAAAAGTAAATACTTAGTGTCGTTTCGGGGACCCTAAAGAGCATCAGCAGATATGTTCAATGTCAGACCAAAGTGACATTTAAAAAATTCTGAAATCAGGTTTTTAGTAAACCCAGTAACAATAGAAAAGATTAAAAAAAAATACCAGGTTGCTATGAGATAGATAGATCGTTATTTTTAGACAATGCGACTAGGTTTCGGTCGTGACCTCTCGTACTATGGAGACGAGTAGTCGCCGTGATCTTTTTAAAAATGGAACGTAGATTTGAGGTTATTATTTAAAAAAATAGGCCCAGTTTCAATACTGTCCATAATTATATTGTGACAGAGCGAGCGCTGTCAACAGTGACGTGAGGCAGGTTTCGTAAACATGGTGTACACTTACTTAGTGAAGTGTAGTTTGATTGTAAATGCGTAAGTGTTAGCGTATACGCACAGAGCGGAGGTGTAGTTTTGGCATGCTTCACTGTATAGTTCGCAGCGCTCTGTCTTTGTGAGATCACCAAACTTTGACATTCCTAGAAGACATAGTAATTTATACCACGGAACCTTGGCCTAGAAATATCCAGTAGATAACCAAACAATCAAAATTAATTATATTTGCTCACGTAAAATTTATCAGCTGATTAAACACAATCATTTCAAAACGTTACTGTCATTTGCAAGTACCGACCTTTCATTTGCATTCTACTGATTGTCTGACTCAATGATGGGAATGTAATTAATTGTTTCACGATTTACACACTAATTACAATCCGATTATAAGTACATTCTCATAACAATATAAGTGATTGTTAATATTTATTATTATTGTGTCGCTCAAATATTTAAATCTTTGGCCAACGCATTATCACTCATTATGCCAATATTCTTGTTCAATTTGGCATATGGTTCAACCGAATGTTCTGAGCAAAATTGGGCTGCGTGTTCCATCCTTCACCTGAAGGCGAATTGGGACAGACGGGAGCCGAGGGGGGCGGTATGACCCCGCCCGCGCGCAATTCTATTGCATTATGTTTACAAATATTTCATTTTAAAATTTTATTTGCGTTTATACAGAAAAATAAGTCCATAATCCCTTAAAGTATTTAACACGTAGGTTTATTTGTATCGAGGAAACTTGTCAATCGTGTTTCGGGCCTCATACTTCACTAAAGACACTCTTCAATTTTCGTAATCATAAAAAAAAAACGTTAATACGTTGTTTTTTTTGAGACAAACATTGATTTTGCGTCAAGTCGAAACGCGTCAAATATCTGCTTTGGAACCACTTCACCATAAGGAATCATCTGTGTGCGGTGCATATATCAACAAAACTCTTATATGATAAGCTCTTATATAGCAGGGCATAAAACTCGATGTATCAGAGTATTGATGATCTTGATTATTTCTCCACCAGTGTTCCTAAGCTTAAAAAAACCGGCCAAGTGCGAGTCGGACTCGCGCACGAAGGGTTCCGTACCATTATCCATAAAACGGCAAAAAAATCATGTCTGTTGTATGGGAGCCCCTCTTAAATAATTATTTATTTTTAAAGTAAACTTAACTTTAGTTTATAACTAAATATTCTGTGAATATTTCAAGCGTCTACCTGTTGCCGTTATCAATATCGAGCACAAAAATCACGTTTGTTGTATGGCAGCCCTCTTAAATATTTATTTTATTCAGTTTTTTTGTATTTGTTGTTATAGCGGCAACAGAAATACATCATCTGTGAAAATTTCAACTGTCTATATCACGGTTCATGAGATACAGCCTGGTGACAGACGGACAGACAGACAGCGGAGCCTTAGTAACAGAGTCCCGTTTTACCCTTTAGCTACGGAACCTTAAAAAATACTATGTAAAAACTTCTTTGAAGATCACTAAATTCGCTTACTTATAAATCTTTTCTTAATTCTCTCCGAGTTCTTACTTATTCTTATTTTCGCTTGCCTGTCTGTCTGTTTCTTGTGCTACCCTAATAATGTCAGTGAAAACTTTTAATTGGCTTTTTTTCACTAACTGTCAACTATCTGTATCCTAGCTGTAAGTTTTCTTAAGAAATAAAATAAAATAACTTATAAATCCCTTGTTCTATTGTTTGGAAAATTATTATTTTTGACAACCAAACATGCTTAATAGTATTGACACACATATTCATTGAGCATGTGGTTTGAGGGGCTCGTGGCTAAGTAATAACAGCCGCACAGGTTGATCCATCAGGTCAGGCTACTCTTGCCGGGGTTGATCCGTGGATGGGTGACCTTCTGTATATACCGAGAGGAGCGGTATTTACAGAATTTACCCGTCCATTTTTTCAACTATGTTGGGGTTGGCTTCCAGCCTAACCGGATGCAGCTGAATACCAGTATTTTATAAGGAGCGACCGCCTATCCCTAACCTCCACAACCCAGTAACTGGGTAATACGATACTCCTTGACTGGTTGTCAGACATTCAGGCTTCTGACGATGTAAGGACTCTCAAAGATCCACGAATGACAGCCGGGACCAACGGCTTAACGTGCTTTCCGAGCCACAAAGGACTCTCGGTATGTAAAGATGGTCACTCATCCACGGACTAACTGCGGCTAGCTTACGGCTATTATTATTTTACCAAGATGATGATGAATCAAAAAATTATGGTACTGTTGCAAATTCAAAAATAAGAAGTACTTGAGAACGATTGCCACTTGACTAGGCCCTTGGCTAGACTAGGCACTTGACTAGACTTGTCAAGACTACTGAAATGTACTAAGTACATAATACATTTTTATTCTAACATAAAACAAAAATGTCCTACCCAAACACGAATATCTATAAAATCATTACTTCAAGTTGAATCTCCGCTCACTTTAATTTGACATTCAGGTCTTTTAAGACGAAATAGGGTCAGTCTTTTCTCCATACAAAAGTCCTAATTCGAGGTTTGGCTCTCCTCTATTTCCTTCTCCAATATTTGACCAATTTCAAAGGTATTTTATAAATTGAATGAGAAGGATATTTACTGTGCCCTTATGTTTTTCTTTTTCATTAATAGTTGGCAAATTTGTAGAATAGGCTTCTGATGATAGCGGTTTAAACAGGTAATTTTGAGCATTTTTTGAGGGTTCTAGTGCTTCTAAAGATAATATATCATCAAAACGGAACACTTAGGGGCATAGAACTAGTTGATATTTATTATACTGAAAAAAATCTTTGCTCTAAGGTCATAAACCAGAGAGAAAACAGGCGAGAGCGTTTGTATGGGGAGGGGACCGACCCTATTTCCTCTTAAGCATTATATTGTATGTAGGTATTTCTACAGGAAGGTGTCACGTCTAAACCCGCGGCCCAACGGCAGTCGAGGCCTGCCGCGGCCTGACGCGCGGCCATGCCTATCGAGGCCTGAGGCCTGTCGCAGCCCGTGCCGAGCATTCCACCACAGGTCTCATCGGATCGATGGTTCCCACGGCCTGTCAGGCCTACCACGATCTGGCATGTGAGAAAGCAGGCCGTGAGACCGCAGATTTATACCCACATTACCTGTTATTTCTTTATTTATTTCCTAAAACGGGTCTTATTTATCTTAAGTTATAATAATAGGTACTATAGGTATTAATATTTGTCAAGTAATCAACTAATATAAATACTTAAAAAATCCAGAAAGTTATTTTTTTGCCAAATAAGTACAATTTTTGGCAATCAAAGCCGATATGGACCATTTTACACAAATAATCATACCTAATTTTTTTGTAGCAACTAGGTTAGGTACACAGGAATATTGTACTTATTACCGTACTACAGAAAGTCGATTTTAATGTGAGGAACTATATTTTCGAGCCATTTGAGGTTGAAACCCTAGTGGGGTCAGAGTGCTCATGGTTTGTACAACGAAATCTCCAAACGGCCGGTTGACACTTCCCGCGACCCAAGGGATGGCTTTTTACTTGGTGACTTGGCCAGAGGTTAAGCATTGCCATACAACGTGGCAATGCTGCCAGTCTTAGGTACCAGTCGACAGCGATGCAGAGGAATTTTTCGACGCCTTTTAGTTGGTTTGTTAATAGTTTTAGTTAGGTTATGATAATATTATTATATTATCATTAGTAGTCAAATAGGAAACGCCGACCATATCTAGCTTATTTTTAATATGACGTGTAAAAGTGATTCCCATATCCTATTTACAGATTATACAACTCCATTTCATTAAATTAATGTTATTTTATGTAAGTCTAGTACTTACATAAAATAACATTAGTACTGAATAACGAATAATTCAATTAGGTATTTAAGTAGGTAACACCAAAATGTAATGTAATGTATGTTTGAAATAAAAGTATTTTTTTTGTTTTAATCGACAAAAAAAGCACTTTTAAATTCTTTTTATTCTAATAGTTAAAAATATATTTTTATGTATAAAAATGAAATAACGAAAATATAATAATAAAGCTGAATAATATGAGGAAAAGTTATTTAATATTACTTACTAAAAAAAAATATGGATTTCATTCATCTACTTTAATAAACCCAAATTAGTATGAGGTCATGTAACCACAAGAATGCTACATAATTATTTGCGTTTGAGGTTATGCGGTAAATATGTAGGTACCTACATTACATTACCTACATTAGCTAATAATAAACTAATGATTCACATCCTCAACCAACGACCGATCACTGTCCCGTAGGTACTACTAACCCAACAAGATCTACATTGTGTTCGACTGTATCAATCTAAGAATTTTATTTATTTTAAACTTTTTTTTTTTAGTCATGGCTTTTACCAACTCACTTTAGTAATTGGCAGAATAGTTAAAATCGGTTTTGCTTGCCATTTACTGAAAATAGAATAGAATAGACCGATCATTGTTTATTTACTTATTTACTACTAAATATTTACTTAAAACAGATAAATAAACCACTCACTTTTGTGTATACTTCTGCCACTAACGTAAATTATTGTCACCAACAAAACAATGAGAGACGAAAATTTCAAAAACCGCGTCATTTTGTCTTTCAATAAAAAAAAAACACTTCAAAAATAGAACGACACTGGCAACCAAACTAATCAAACACTCGAATTTGACATTTTAAAAACAGAATTCTTTTTTTTAAGACGCAATGATCGCGGCGCAACTGTCTTAACAATACTGTTCGGGAATTACTTTTAGTTATGATTTAAAAAGTGCAATTCGGACAAGACATTGACTGGCGTGGAGTGTACTGAGCTAATTTTTTTTCTGCCTTGAACTGAACCTTGACAGTGCGCGTAGAAAATGCATTCCTGTTCATATTAGACCCTTTACGACAATAGATTTAAATTGAATTGAGTAATTTAACGTGTTAGTAATTTGTGTCAATAAAACAATTGCACAATATGTACTTAGGTGTTATTATAAAATCGGTGAGGTGAATTATGGCGAATGATATCACGTGTTCGCTTTGCAGTTTCTCTTTTTATATTGTGACAAATTAAACCTTAACTTCTAATAAATATTTGATGATCCATAATTAATCCTACACCTACTAATTTTATAAATGTGAAAGTTTGTGTGTTTGTGGGTTTGTATGTTTGGATGTTTGTTACTCAATCACGCAAAAACGGCTGAATGGATTTAAATGAAATTTGGCAAACAGATAGTTTATAACCTGGATTAACACATAGGATACTTTTTATCCCGATATTCCCACGGGATTGAGACTTACGCGGGTGAAACCGCGGGGCGCAGCTAGTAGTTATATAATTAAACAAGGTACGTAATGTAATGCCTGTTATGTTATGAAACAAACAACTATAAAATAAATTGGTGGTGGGGGTGAGAGAGTGTGTGTATGCGAAGATACAGAAATCAATAAGGTATCTCCGCTGTATTGTTCTGCATTCGTTAATGAGGTACCCTCATTAGCATTATTATCAACTCCTCACCGTCCACAACTCATGATTAATTAATACCTTGAAGAAACGTTCGCATAACCATTTTGGTAATTCACCAACAATTGAGGGGATCTGGCGCTCGGTGACGATTTATGGTCTATGTTCTAACCTAACCTAATTCAAATTATTCACTAACCTAAGCTAAGTAGACGTTTCTCAATTATATTAAACTTTACTAATACATTTTAAATATTGTAGTAACTGAATAATAAATAACGTGCATTATAGAAAAAATTTTCATATTTCATCACAATAAAACTACATACATACTTCTTTATTCATTACTTTTATTACATTTCAGTGTTATTTCCTAAAATATATGAAACATTTCATCTATTAAAATATCATTAGCTAAGGTATCCTTTGTAAATAATTTTACAAGGTTAACATTGTACGTCCATTAAATCTATGTAATAAATACATTAAACAGTCCAGTCCCATCTTTTACAAATCCTTTTTTTTTAATATTTGGTAAAATTCTTGAGGTGCTCGTCCATATGAATCGAAATATTGACCAACACCATTCTCATCAACATGATTGTATGGCTACCCAATGAGACCCTGGCTTATCATCGATATCACAATTGCTTATCATATACGTTGGTACCTGAGTATATACTGTTAATCTGTTTGCAGCATATACATTACTTTCTAGACTTAGATGAATTTATTTTAAATGTTTCTGTATTTCTGTTGTATTCATGTTATGTCATTGATATAAACCAATTACAGTACCAATCTATACAGTGGATCATATAGGAATGTTGTTATGATTAAGCAACATTAAAAAAAATATATGCTAAAGATGGTGTCCTATTAAATGAAAGCACATTAAACAATATAAACAACAATTTTGCTAAAAATGTTGACATATCATTTAAAAGCACTTATGACTTGGTGTAAATAAACCCCTGCAATCGCTACAACCATACAGTTGAGTCGGTGGAAGACGACAGTTTGGATTACTTACAGTGCAACAGTCAATTATAACTCTCAACATACAGTAATAGCAATGGAGGTAAGGTAAGCGAATCATTTACTTTTATATTTCTTACTAAATGTGTAAATAACTGTTCAACTGATGTGTACTATACTAACGAGTCTAAAATGATCATCGCGTTGTTACAGAATTTATTCAACCTCGGTGATGATAATACTTACAAACATTATTACTATCCACTCTCCCCTAGCGATGAAGAAAACAATGGAGAAATGGTAATTAAAACGAATAGTGATACAATGAAAAGGAAGTCTTCAGTGAGCAATTTAGAAGAAATTTCGAAGTAGGTACAACCGAAAAATAATAATATAAAAACACTAGCATCAACAGTGGCTCCAGCTGTAGCCGGAGGAGTGTCTTATATTACAACCAATACAGATGATGGGAACCAGTCAATGTATCTAATCAAAGTCGAAGTTTACGACATGAAAATGCTAGCAAAAATTCCAACAACGGAGCATTGGAAACATGCCAGTTTATGGATAAAGTACTGTGTCAAAGAAAACGACAGCAAAATATTCGATAACACCAACAAAGTAATATATAGCATTACGAAAGAAATTGTTTTTATATTATAAGGAAGGTCGATATTATGAGCTAGTACGTAGGGGTTTCAATTTATTAACATTCCTGTTTATTTAATTTCTTTAAGACTCCAACCGCTATCTTTTTTTTCAAATATGCAAATATAACTTGTGATATATTATTATGATTATTTAATAGTGAACTTTACGACATGAAAAAATTGGCGAAAATTCCAACAACGGAGCTTGGTTAACATGCCAACTTACGGATAAAGTACTATGTCAAAGAAAACGCTATTTACAACAGTGGCGCGAGCTATAGCCAGATGAGTGTCTTATATTACAACCAATACAGATGACGGGAACCAGTCAATGTATCTAAACAAAGTCGAAGTTTACGACATGAAAAACCTGGCGAAAATTTCAACAACGGAGCATTGGAAACATACCAATTTACGCATAAAGTACTATGTCAAAGAAAATGACAGCAAAATATTCGACAACACCAACAAAGTAATATAATAGCATTACGAAAGAAATTGTTTTTATATTATGAGGAAGGTCGATATATGAGCTACCACGGAGGGGGTTGAATTTATTAACATTCCTATGTATTTAATTTCTTTAAGACTCCAACCACTATCTTTTTTTCAAATATGCATATATACTAGTAAAATGATTATTAAATACAATGAAAAGGAAGTCTTCAGTGACCAATTTAAAAGATTTGTTCGAAGTTCAACCGAAAAACAAAAAGAAAAAAAACACTATCATCAACAGTGGCTCGAGCTGTAGCCGGAGGAGTGTCTTGTATTACAACCAATACAGATGATGATGGAGCATCGGAATCATGCCAATTTACGGATAAAGTACTATGTCAAAGAAAGCGACAGCAAAATATTCGACAACACCAACAAAGTACTAAATAGCATTACGAAAGAAATTGTTTATATATTATGAGGTAGGTCGATATAATGAGCTACCACGTAGGGGGTTGGATTTTTTTACATTCTTTAATTTCTTTATGACTCCAACCGCTATCTTTTTTTCAAATATGCAAAATTTACTAACTATAGTATCAATTAAAGATGATTAAAAAATATTTAAGTCATCACCCTGATCAATTATGTGATTAAACATTTGAAAATCAAATGTATTTTTAATATCTTTAGTTTGCTGTACAATATCAGCATGCAATAAGTATTCAATAACATACCATTTTTAAAGTAATACGAAGTTTACTTTAAAAATGGTATGTTATTGAATACATTCGTTTATCAATAATATATCAGTTTTTAATTTACTTAAAAACAATTCCGGTGTTTCAAAATGTAAATCTTCCGTTTGAGTTATTTTACTATTAATTCTATATGCTAAAATTCTGTTGCCAAAAGCGGATTCAACAACTGTAACATTTGTTAATAAATTATGTGATTTTAAAAGATCATTTTTATGAGCATTACTATTTAAGTGATTTATAAGATACCTTTTATTAATAAATACGTGACATGTGTCACATTCCACCTTATTGTTATCCACATTGTTGGTTCCACATGGTTCCAGCTGTTGATGTAGAGGCTCCTTCATCCAATCTTATTTTCTTGTAACTTATATTTTCATCAGTATCGATACTTCGTTTCATGCCTCGTCCAACTTGTTGCGGTTGACTGTAAAAAAGAAAATTAGAAGTTATTAGATAATTTTTTAAATAACATCAGATAATTAATATTTCTTGTTAAGTTTTATACTTCATATACTTACATCAACTTAGATTCATTTATTGCACATTGATTGTATAACTCATCATCATATGATGAATCAAATAATTCAAAACTTTCAGTTTGTTCACAAAATTCAAACAATTCTTGATCCATGTCATCGTTTAATAGTTCGATTCTTTCACGGAGCGAGGAGTGGAAAAAGGAAGCACTGACACAAACTTCACTAGAATTTTCCTTTTCAACTTGTTCACAAATTTCAAATAATTCTTGATCCATGTCATCGTCTAGAATTCCGACTCTCTCATGGAGCGAGGAGTTGAAAATGAAAGCATTGACCCAAACTTCACTAACATTTTCCATTTTAAAGCAAATAATAAATCGATAGCTTAGTAAGTAACAGCTAAAGGTTGGTAGACCAACTGATGCATAAGCAATATTTACATTTGGTATATATACTATTGAAAAAGTGGTGCTTACTGGCATATTAAGCTAATTATACAGACAATAGTCCCACTAATTACAAATTATATTATTACCTGGACTTAACAGAAATCGTTTATTAAGATCACTAATTAATTCATTAAGTTACAAATAGACACAATAGTTATCCATTAAGCTACCAATTAGGTGAATTGTTGTCCTATTTGTCATTATTAAAAAATACTTTTTCACGTTATCACCCTCGGCAATGTCTTTCGTAATGCTTTATATTACTTTGTTGGTGTTGTCGAATATTTTGCTGTCGTTTTCTTTGACATAGTACTTTATCCGTAAATTGGCATGTTTCCAATGCTCCGTTATTGGAATTTTGGCCAGGTTTTTCATGTCGTAAACTTCGACTTTGATCAGATACATTGACTGGTTTCCGTCATCTGTATTGGTTGTAATATAAAACACTCCTTCGGCTACAGCTCGAGTCACTGTTGATGATAGTGTTGTTTTATATTTGTTTTTCAGTTGTACTTCGAAAAAATCTTCTAAATTGCTCACTGAAGACTTCCTTTTCATTGTATCACTATTCGTTTTAATTACCATTTCTCCATTATCTTCTTCGTCGCTAGGGGAGAGTGGATAGTAATAATATTTGTTAGTATTATTATCACTGAGGTTGATCATTTTAGACTCGTAAGTATAGTACACATCAGGTGAACAGTTATTTACACATTTAGTTAGAAATATAAAAGTAAATGAATCGCTTACCTGCATTGCTATTGCTGTACGTTGAGAGTTACAATTGACTGTTGCACTGTAAGTAATCCAAACTGTCGTCTTCCACCGACTCAACAGTATAGTTTTAGCGATTGTAGGATCTATTTATACCAAGTATAATCAGTGGTATACCGTAAGTACAGAAACAATAAAAATTCCATTGTGCCTCTACGAGGTCTACGTTTCGGCCGATACCACCGGTTAATGTGCTTGCAAAAGATAAGACACCATCTTTTGTTTAATTGTTTTTTGTTGTTGAGTCATAGCAACATTCCTATATGATCCACTGGATAGATTGGTACTGTTGGTCTATATCAATGACATAACATGAATACTTACAACAGAAATACAGAACAATTTAAAACAAATTCATCCAAGTCTAGAAAGTAATGTATATGCTGCAAACAGATTATCAGTATATACTCAGGTACCAACGTATATGTTATGCAATTTGGATACCGATGATAAGCCAGGGTCTCATTGGGTAGCCATACAATCATGTTGATGTGTTGGTCAATATTTCGATTCATATGGACGAGCACCTCAAGGATTTTACCAAATATTTAAAAAAAGGAATTTTAAAAGATGGGACTGGACTGTTTAATGTATTTATTACATAGATTTAATGGACGTACAATGTTAAAGTTTGTAAAATTATTTACAAGGGATACCTTATGTTTAATGATATTTTAATAGATGAAATGTTTCATAGATCATCATCTGCCTAGCCTTTTCCCAAGTATGTTGGGGTTGGCTTCCAGTCTAACCGGATGCAGCGGAATACCAGTATTTTACATGGAGCGACTGCCCATCTGACCTCCACAACCCAGTAACTGGGTAATACGATACCCCTTGGTTAGACTGGTTGTCAGACTTTCCAGCTTCTGACGACCCGTAACGACTGTCTAAGATCCACAAATGACAGCCGGGACCAACGGCTTAACGTGCTTTCCGAGGCACGGAGGAGTCTCGATATGTGAAAATGGTCACCCATCCACGGACCAACCCCGGCAAGCGTAGCTTAACCTGATGGATCGACCCGAGCGGCTTTTACAACTAAGCCACGAAATTTTTCATAGATATTTTTGGAAATAACACTGAAATGTAATAAAAGTAACGAATAAAGAAGTATGTACATAGTTTTATTGTGATGAGACATGAACATTTTCTATAATGCACAATATTAATATTTATTAGTCAGTTACTATAATTTTCAATATCTATAAGTAAAGTTTAATATAATTGAGAAACGTCTACTTAGCTTATATTAGTGAATCATTAGGGTTAGGTTAGGTTAGAACATAGACCATAAATGGCGCGAAGGCGAGGAGCGAGCGTGCCGCGGCACTGGCCGCCGAGCGCCAGATCTCCTCAATTGATGGTGAATTATTTGGGATACGCGAATTTACTTCAAGGTATTAATAATGAGTTGCGGACGGTGACGAGGTGTCAATAATGCTAAAGAGGGTCCCTCATTAACGAATGCAGAATAATACAGCGGAACTAGATCCCTGATAGATTTCTGTATCTTTACAACAAAGCATGCTACGTCAAAAAAGACCACAGGTTTGGAATCAGCTCGCCCCAAAACCTTTATTTTTTTAGTTTCGATCGACCACCCTCACGCACTCTCACTCACCACACGCATTCCAGAGCCGGGGAATCCCCACTACGAATATTCTGTTTGTGAATGAAATAAATAATTTTAAGTTCAAAATATGCATTAAATATGAACAATTTATTTCATTTTTAAAGAACATTAATAGCTTCTATAAATGTAACATGTCCCCAATAATCCCCTCAAGCCTTCCCTCTCTGACACACAGACTCTCAAGGCAAGGTTTATGTAACGTCCTCTTTCAGAATTACAATAAAATTAAAAGATGTTACTTACATACATGTTTTATGACCCGTAAACGTAATGACGGCATAAATGTACTCACACCGGCTGTTTAGAGCAATTTATTGCCCGGTGACACATCTACACTGAGAATTTGGGAGCAATTTAGTATTGAATAGAAATACGGCGGCTGTTGAGCAACAGTTAACCCTTTGTTCCAGAGCCGTATACAGGGGGGGGGGTTTGGGGGTTCAAACCCCCCCCCGAAAAGCGAGAAACCATTTTTTATTTTCCTAAAAAGAGGAAAATTGCTTTTTTGGCTTAAATACTGTATTTTTATCGACTCTAACTTTGTATTGAATAAATTCCTGCAACTTCCCCCAGCCTCACCCAGGCGGGGTGCGAAATTTTCGAACTCGCTTCGCTCGCTCTTGCATCCTTTTCTGCATATTAAGTCGATAAAGTTACTTCTATTTCTGTATGATCGGTAAAAGAGAAAGAAATCCTAACTTTTTCGAAGCTGGGTGCTAAAAATTTCGAGCTCGCTTCGCTCGCAATATTTTTTCGAAAAAGAGGTAAATACAATTTTTTTTAAATCGGTATTTAAACATTTTCTACCCTCTCTGAAATCAGAAATAGGTACTTAATTTCTTAAAAAAAAAGTTTGCCATAACCCCCCCTGAATTGACTGACTGAAAAAATGAATTCCTAGCTACGGCCCTGCTTTGTTCACCGACCTGTTGTTGTATGTTAATGCATATGACCGTGATAGCAGTCACTAAGGATGCCAAAATTTCGTAAAATTTTAAATGTCTGTCCAAGACATTAGTCTTGGATAATCGTTTTGAATAATCCTACTTAAATTTATTCAAGTAGGTATGTATAGTTTATTTTATTTTATTTTAACTATATTTTTACGTATGTTTTTTAACAATTGTTGCTTCATAAATGGACTTATGTTAAGTATCTAGTGTCTGGTAAGGCTTAAGTCCAATAAATCATATTATTTTAACAAGTATGAGACCTCCAGACAAAGTCACTTCCAGCGATTTAGAAGTCACTGAAATGTCACCGGCAATCATTGAGGCTTACAAGCCACTGAAATGTCAATTAATTTATTTATGTCAATCTTGTAACATACTTACTTCGAGCTTATTTCATATGAAAGCTTTTAGCTTTTGGTAAAGTACTTATTCATTAAATATGACAATGAAAGAAATGATTGAGTCACCGCGATCATTGAAAATATTCATACCGATTTAACTAAAGTTAGCGAACTAAAGTTCGCGCGCTCTCTGTTGCTCAGCGAGACGTCGAGCGGTGTACGAAACGGAGCGCACAAACTTAAATTCGCGATAACGCGACAATGTAGCCCCAGCATAAGAAAAACAAGTAGATACGTACACATGCGAACTGTGCATAGGATGTGACGTACTTATGTACTTATTTTATTTTGGTGTCCTGATGTACTTTCTCGTAGTATTTATTGTACAACAAAGATTGATTCATATTAACCCGTCTTGTTTTAATTCTGTTATCAACCTTTAATCAATTCGTAAAACTCTATAAAAAAATATCAAATGGGGACAGAAATAGGCGATAAATCGCAATTGAGGACAGTACCCTTAGCCCAATGAAAATAGTAGTGATTTCCCAGCTACCACCCTTCTGTTATTCCTCTTCAAGTTAATTGAATGTCAAACTCACAGATATTTAGTAGAACGAACTTGTAATTTTAGTTATTAATAAATTGACAAAGAAACTTTAATAGAAACATACTACAATATTATTATTGAGACACTATTTTTAATGTAATATTCATTCGTGATAACGAATTTATAAACAAAAATTTTAATAAAAATAGGTAGGTAAGTACCTACCTACCTAATTGCGTATCTTCTGCTAAAACCTAGTTTAATCAAGCCCAAGGATCTATTTAATGTTTTATAATTATTGCATAAAGCAAGTGCGTTTAGTTTTAATTATGATTAAAAGTCATAACTAATTAAACTGTAAATATATTTACAACTAGCTGCGCCCCGGGGTTTCGCGCCGCGACCTACCCGCGTAAGTCTCAATACCGTGGGAATATCGGGGTAAAAAGTATCTTATGTGTTAATCCAGGTTATAAACTATCTGTTTGCCAAATTTCATCCAAATCCATTCAGCCGTTTTTGCGTGATTGAGTAACAAACATCCAAACACACTAACTTTCACATTTATAATATTAAGTAGGATTGTAGGATACAATGATTTATTACGGTAGCTAAAGTATAATAAACAGGCTACAATAAAAAAAAACAGAGAGAAAATACTTAATTAAAAACTATCTAAAGTAAATCTAAGTAGTTCCAACAAAAGTACAGTAATTCGTCTCCACGGCAGTCGCTGTCTGGCTGTCTTATCGATATTGTAAATAATTCTCACACACAAGAAGTAGCTATCAATCTGTGTGCGTTGTGTTATGATAGTATTTATTTTACTTCTATATACTATGCCCACTGTAAGAGATAGGAGTCCTTCGTTACTACCCACGAGACCGTTTAGATAGTGAGTAGGTACCTAACTTATCATCATCTTCCCTTGTCCCATTTTAATTTTACCGTCATGCTATCATTCACTCCCTTCTCTTTCATATCATTCCTCAGACAATCCATCCATCTTTTCTTTGGCCTTCCTCTCCCGCTCCATCCATCAACATTTATATTCATCACTTTTTTAGTCACATGCGTTTCGTCCCTCCTCATCACATGCCCATACCAGGCCAAACGATTACCTTTCAACTTTTCTGTCACTGGCGCCACTTTTAAACTTCCCCTTATATACTCATTTCTTACTTTATCCATTTTCGTCACTCAGCATTCTCATCTCCGCTACTTATCACAAGTTCAAAATGCTTTTCTCCAAATTTTAGCAATCCCAATCTGGTATGTTTTTAACCGACTTCTTCAAAAAGGAGGAGGTTCTCAATTCGTCTGTATGTTTTTTTTTTTTTTTTTGTGTGTATGTTACTCGATTTCTCCGCCAATTATGAATCGATTTTGATGATTTTTTTTTTGTTTGGTAGGTCATGCTTCAGAGGTGGTCCCATATATATTTTATTAACTTTGCTTGCGTAGTTTTTGAGTTAGCTTCAATATTACGTATTTTTTCCCACTTAGTGTATGTAGATGATATATTGATTGACTCCGTCACTGTTATTTACATAGCAGGTAGTGGTATTCCAATTTGTGTGGGGTAGGTACCACAACTAAAAAGTGAAAAATAAAAACTGTTTACAAAAAAAACAACCGAATTGAAAAGTAAAGACACCGACTTCCGAAATGAAAGTTATATTTCACTTTTTTTGTGTCGTTTTTGGAAGTCAGTTGTTTTTTTTGTAAAAAGTTTTTATTGGTTCACGAGTAGGTAAGTGGTATCGACTGGCTATGGACACCTGCAATACGAAAGTGCCTCTGTGGACTAGTGGTAAGACCACCTGTCTCACACCCAGAGGTCCTGGGTTCGATTCCCAGTGGGGTCAAAATTTTCTGATCAGTTTGGTTGGTGGTAGAGCTTGTTCTAAGTCTGCCTGACTAGCTACCACCATCTTATCTAAGTCTGTCGCCATAACAACACTGTTAACAGCATTGTTGTGTAACTGGGTAATACGATACCCCTCGGTAAGATTAGTTGTCAAACTTTCGGGCTTCTGACGACCCGTAACGACTGTCAAAGATCGACGGATGACAGCCGGGACCGGCTTAACGTGCTTTCCGAGGCACGGAGGAGTCTCGGTATGTAAAGTTGGTCACCCATCTACGGACCAACCCCGGTAAGCGTAGTTGAACCTGATGGATCGATCCATGCGGCTGTTATTACTTAGCCACGAGCTCCTCTTTTCCTTATAACGAATACAAGTAAATTACTACTAATCATATTTTTTACAAAGGAAACAAAACAATACGCTGGACACGATATTAAGTGCCCCATTGTTTGTGGGACAGCACCCCATTTACAGTCCAGGGCGGAGTCATCTGGGAATCTCCATCTAAGCAGGTTTTCTTCGCTTCGGCCTACCTGGAGTCTATTTAAAAACTTCCAGGTAAGCCAAGGCAACTCATATTCAGGTGGAAGATTTTCAGCAGGTAGAATTAATGGGTTGGGTAGGGAAGCACTTAGGGTTTTATTTTTACGACGATGACATCGTCAGTACATTACATTACATCGGTACTTATACACTTCAAACTCGAAGATATAATAGGTACGCTGCATGATTACAGAATTTTTCTCATTTCCCTTGAATATAAATATGACGTAATTTTTATAATACATTCGATTGTGCAAAAAACTTTTTTGGTAGTTATAGTAGAATTAATTATAGTTAAACCGGCAATTTGTGGCGCAAATGTCCTTTGTCGGAATTGTATTCGCGAAAGTTTCTTACGCGGAAATATCTCGAGCGATATTGTCCTTCTACCGTAGGTACCTAGATGGGTAGGTAGTTGGGAAACGGCTAGCCAAATTATGATCGTCCATTATCGATAGGTGCCAGAAGAATAATGAGTTTGTTCGTCGGTTCAGGCAAGTGTCTTTTCAGATGGTTTTAAAGGTATATAAGGGCTTACGTATATAATAATATTGAATTTGTATTTTATGTAAAACTTGCTTACATCAATATTTAGGGAACTGGACTCATCCGAACTTTCCACCCTATAGTATACCTACCTACATTGGAAAATCTTTAAAACTCATTTTTTCATGTACCCGGAACGCTTGGCCCGCGAATGTGACTGGTTGACACTAAGGTCTAATTAAATCCTTGTTTCCAATATTGATGTTATTTCCACTTAAACAAACATCAACTTTATGTGAGTGGAAATAAAGTTGATTTTAGACTGACTAGTACCGTTGAAAAAGTCGTTAAAAAATATGAAGTTGTAGCGTAAACTCAACCTTATGTGAAGATATTACAGTTTATTTTCCTAAAACTCGTGTTTGTTTACATGTTTGGCAAATAAATTGCGAACGTAGAATAGACCTATTTTAATTTTTGTTGCTTGTATTGCCATCTAGCGGATAACTAGAGAACTAATTGTGAACCAAGTGACCGGTGTCCGGCTGTTATTTACCTCGCTGCTACCAGACTCCCTGTAAAGGTCTTTGCTCCATCTAGCCTTTCTGGTGCATGTAATTACAGGCAAATGAGACATTTTAGGTTTGTCTGTCTGGGATTGCAGATGTCCTTAGCCGGCGGAGCGCAGACCACTTACCTCCTTGTTTGACGTGAGGTTTGCGAGCTACTATGAACTCTAGGTCTGTGCCGGTAGTTTACTTTGCTGGAACAGGTCTAGGTTGAGGAGTCAGACCAAGAGAGATACAGAAACCTGCGATATGTGGTAGTAAGATGAAGCAAAGATCTTTGCAACTGCCTGGTAGCAGCTAAATGAGTGTTGCCGTGGATCGAGCTTAAAGGCATTTGATTTGAGAGAACTATCAAAAATCAAAATCAAAATATTTTATTTCACATAAACCTACATGGGCACTTTTAAAATGCACCTTTTAAAACTTACGGCAAAAAAAAACATACTGTTTGAGGGAGTAGGTACAACTGTACAACAGCCTGCCGAACGACATAAAAATGTGTGTCAATTTAAATATTTACAGAAACAAACTAAAATCGCATATTACAGCCACTATTTCTAAAGAGATGCTGCTGAACAGATTGTGAAATAAATAATAGTTGTAATAGTATGAAAATTGTCGCCCTAAGCTAAAGCTCAAAGCTGTATTTTAATTTAATAAGATATTTTTGTTAATCTCATTTTAAGTGAACAATGTTCTTATGAGAAATAAAGTTCTATAAACCTATTAAACATAGTTACTTACCTATTATAGAATTATGTAGGTATAGGTAAAGAATCTGACGCATTAAAATTGACCTTTCACGTAATTGTATTCGCGGAATTGTCTCTCTTACAATAGGTGCCTAAATAGGTATAGTTCGATTCAAACTTAATAGTGGCTCGGAAGTTAGCCACTCGCTGCACAGTACCCCACCCCTCACCACCGCTGATACATGAGATTGTTACTGCGCAGCGACTCGCCTTATAATCCGAGCCGCCAATAAGTTTGAATCGAACTGTAGATGGGAAAAGGATTTGCCATTATCAATAATAGGTGACATAAAACTGGGAATCGAACCAACTCTCTATAGTTAGTGTTGGTGCGAATCCCGGTTCAGACGTGACTTTTCAGAATGTTTTTGTAGTTATGTAAGTACTTATGTACATAAATAATAATATTGAATGTGTCCTGTATGTAAAACTTGCTTACTTCAATATTTTAGAACATTCCCTCCATGGCCCATCCGAAATCCACTCTGTACAAGTACATTGGACATCACGATGAAATAACATAATTATTCATGAACCGGGAACTTAATTACACGCATTACCTACCCGCAAAAGGGACTGTTTTTTCAGGAATAATAAAATAGATAATAGTTTTTATTTTGATATTTGTAACGTGTATTGCCATCTAACGGATTACTGGAAAACTATTTGAGGACTAAGTGACGGCTTGGAACTTTGAAATAATTGCTCATCAGTTTTAGCTACAAGTAACGCCATCTAGTATTAATACGAATAACTATTATCGGGCTGTGTTTATTTTGTTGTATCGATCCTAGCTGTTAAAATATTTAGTTTTATATTAAAAGTTAAATGAAAGTTTTCTTTCTAATTTGGGAATAGACTTATTTATGTACTAGTCTACTGATTAAGTACCTACATTGAATATCGATAACGGCTTCAGCTAATAAATAATGTATTCCAATAGGTACTAACACTATAGAGTACCTACCTCTGCATCTATAGACTATAAATATTTTTTCAAGAAGATAATTGGGTACCTCACAAGACTGGAGTTGTTATGTAGTTTTGCGACTGTGCTGCCATCTACAGTAACTTTGAAACATTCCAGTCTTTAGCTTAGTTCACACTCCAATCCTAGAGGTCGCTATCTTGCTATTTTTACCAGACTCTTTTTTTTTGAGTTTTGAAAATCATCAAATGACTTCTCCGCTCTGGGCGGAGCGGAAGGGCGTGTCAGACTTTTACTGACTAAAACCCACCCGTGTTCCTTCAGTTGCCTGTTTGCCAAGGTCCCGGTATCCCTTTCGGACTTTCCCGCAACCCTGACAGGAAGTACCTAAGGCACTCTTGAGGTTTTAGTGTTAGTTTTTAACCGACTTCTTCAAAAAGGAGGAGGTTCTCAATTCGTCAGTATGTTTTTTTTTTTTTTTGTGTGTCGCGATTTTTCCGTCAATTATGAATCGATTTTGATGATTCTTTTTTTGTATGGTAGGTCATGCTTCCGAGGTGGTCCCATATTAATTTGATTAACTTTGCTTGCGTAGTTTTTGAGTTAGCTTCAATATTACGTATTTTACCCACTTAGTTTATCTAGACGCTGTATTCATTTACTCCTGCACTGTTATTTATAACAGCTAGTGGTATTCGAATTTGTGTGGGGAAGGTACCACAACTAAAAAGTGAAAAATGAAAAATAAAAACACTCAAAACTGAAAAATAACTTTAATTTCAGAAGTCGGTGTCTTTGCTTTTCAATTTTCGTTTTTTGCCACCGACTTCCGAAATTAAAGTTATTTTTCAGTTTTGAGTGTTTTTTTTGTATTTCGGTTTTTTTTGTAAAAAGTTTTTTGTATGTCACGTTTTTCGTTACCACTGTTTTTGCAATAAAAAAAAAACAAAATGCCCATAATACATAATAACAGCACGCCTGTATTACCCGAAGGGTTTAGCAGAGGTTTACCAGAGGTATACTTAGTACTCCTACATTTCGCCAGTTGTGTGTAGGTATGTGTTTTTTGTTTTTTTTTTTGCAAAATTAACAAAAAAAATTACATACATGAAACTAGTTTGCTCGTGGTCTGTTTGCTGACCTATTACTGACTATATGTAGAAATAAGGAAAAATATAAAAATAACTAAAACATAATCCTCTTGCAATTTATCTATAAATTGATTATCTTACATAATAAATAAAGGCTATAAATAGAGAATCCAAGGATCGTATCACCGCATTCGTCTCATAACAGTCGATCATTATACACGCGTCAACATGAAGTTCTTTTACATATTCGTGATTGTCGCGTTACTCGCCACGTTTTGTTCGGCGCAACCGGCTGACAGGTTTGCACCCGAGCAACAAGAAGGTCCAATTATTACACGATTCAAGAGACAGGCGATTATAGGAAGGATTAAATGCGCTTGCCCAGAAGGACAAGCTCTTGTAAAAGTAAAGTGCATTCCTTGTGCTAAGTAAGTGGATGATTTTTTTTATATATTTTCGTACTTATGTGACAGAACTAACTGGGTCAGAATAAAAGTTGCAAGACGGCATTATGTATAGATATATACAGCGTGCCGCTACAATGGCGACATTAATTTAACACACGGGTAGGGCTAGGGGCCAGTAAACATAAAAGATATAATAATATAAAACAATTCGTAAATTGAAAAATTTAAATTTTCAAACAAACTAAATAACAAAAACATAACCAAAATTGAGATCACTCTGTGTAAAAGATTCACTCATGAAGCTACCTACCAGCTGGCTTACGTTCTTTCGGCTTGTCGGTACTATGCTTTGTTGTCGGCATAATTTCTAAGAAATTGCGCGGCTTTCCTCTATTCGCCTACCATATGATCCGTGACCCCGGCAAATAACCTCTTCGCTACAGTTCTTTAAGCACAGGTTGCTCCAGGATGGTAAAGGCTTAATTTAGAAAATTGTAGATAAATAAATCAATAAATAATAACGTTTAATGAAATTCAAATATTTTCATAAAACGAATACGCGAAATCGTATTCGTGTGTTAAATTAATGTCGCCATTGTAGCGGCACGTTGTATAATGCCGTCTTGCAACTTTTTTTACTCACAAGGTCAGATCCAGATCGCTTAGTAAATTGTCGTAAATGATCATCCTCCGTGCTTCGGCCCCGGCTGTAATTCTTGGATCTTTGACAGTCGTTACGGGTCGTTAGAAGCCCGAAAGTCTGACAATCAGTCTTACCAAGTGGTAACGTATTACCCAGTAACTGGGTTGTGGAGGTCAGATAGGCAGTCGCTCCATGTAAAATACTGGTATTCAGCTGCATCCGGTTAGACTGGAAGCCGACCCCAACATGGTTGGGACAAGGCTAGGCAGATAAAGTTTACAGCAAGAATGCGGTCACATAGACAGACAATGAAAAGGCGACTTTAATTTGTAATATATTTATAGTTATACCATCAGTTCGTAACCTATGCCATTTACGCAAGACCTTGTCGATCTCATTCACCTATACTCCATTTGAAATAAGAATAGACATTTAAACAAACCTTTTTACAGTTTTTTGACTTCTATACAGTAGGCATATGAATGGCATTAAAAGCAAAAAGGTTACACAATACCAACTGTACTACAGCTGCCATTTGTCATGCCACCAACGCAATAGAAGTCAAAATCGGTTGAACGAACTGTAAAAAAGGTTTATTTAAATGTCTAATCTTATTTCAAATGTAGTATAGTTGTCTCATCATTCACTTTGTAAACCGAAGGATCTCTAAAGCGGTCCCTAGACGATCATGCGGGATGACATGCGTTACGTGCTGTCATGCATGCATGACCGTTTAGTTGTATTGATTGATGCGAATGACATGCAAACAACTTGGTAGCAGTTGATTGTCAACCCCATAGAATTTTTCATTTTTATTTTATTTTATTTTCTTCTTTTCATAGATAGATACATAGATAAAAAGTTTATTTGGTGCACTCAAAAGACATAACACAACATACAAAACTCAAACTCAAACTCAAAGCATTTATTTCAATTAAACCATTTACAGGCACTTTTGAATTGTCAAAGAGTCGGTCAGTTAGTCAGAGAGTTGAAGCTAGTTCCCCATTCCAAAAGCACGTTTAAATAACAACGAATTACATTAATAAATAGCCACAAGGGAAACTTACAGCTAATTTAAACAGTGTTCTTAAACAATATAAAAATGAAGGCTATTTACAAGTTTCCACTGATAAACACTAAAAATAAAAACGTAAAAACAAGGTTGGTACAAAATACCTATTGAACATAAACTGGGAATTAAATAGTAGACATTAGACAATAACCTAATATAAAATAAAAATACAATTTGCTAACAATTACTTTTCATTACAATTAGTTGATTATTTGCTGCATGAAGGAACCTCATGCAGGGTCCTTCATACAGCACGATCATTTACGTAACAATTGCATGTAGGTAATGCCATATGATCGTCTAAGGAACACTTTAAGGAGTTCTGTCTAAGGACGAATTTACACAAAACAGAAAAGTGCCTGTTATTTCACTGGCATTTCGAATGAAAATAATCGCAAAATGAATGTGACAAAATTGTCATGCGTGGGTAAACTGCTGCGATTGGCTGTTGATAAATCGTTCAACCAATCGCCGGTTTCGCCAGTTATTTCTAAGTCCCACGTAATGTGGGGCCAGCCTATTGCCATCAACCTGGAACAAACCCAGACTCCGGGCTGCTACTGAAAAAATCCTGAGAGAACCCATTAGCATTTAGGAGGTTTGAGGAACAGGGTGTAAAGTGCACTCATCCTCTATAGAACAGGGAGGAACCTCCGACCAGACGGGTGTCGTATCTGGCGGGCAACTGCCTAACAATTAATGTCGGAATCTTGTATAGATGTTGATCGCGCGGTAAACTATAATTGAGCGATGAAGGATTTATTTGTCGTCAGGATTTTTGTGTGACGTCAGGGCTTTGATGCGTTCGCATGTGGCGATGTAGATGCCGCCACGAAAACTTTGGCCGACCTGGGAATCGAACCCTATGCTCAACAGTAACACTTGCGACCACTAGACCTACGAGGACTACTACAATTTTACTCAAACATGGTTTCCTTTTTTACAGGTATATTGAAATAACAGGAGATGATTGTCCAGTCTGCAAGAAGTAGAAATAAGCAATTATCATGAGCATTGTACATATATTTTACTAGCTGCGCCCTGCGGTTTCACCCGCATAAGTTTCGATCCCGTGGTAAAGTCAGGATAAAAAGTATCCTATGTCCTAATCGAGGTTATGGTCTACCCCTGTGCCAAATTTCATCCAAATCCGTTCAGCTGTTTTAGCGTGAAAGCTTAACAAACAAACTCACTTTCGAAATTATATTATTAGTTAGGATTACAAAGTTTTTCCTGATCCAGAAAACTCTCAATTGAGTTCAGTGAACGGCACATCCAGTGACAACAATTTGACATAGACAGCGACTTTATCTCGTAAGAGCGATTTTCGTTGTGCAGGTGATACTACTGAATGTGTGGTAGACTGTATCTACTCTTCTGCTACTAATCCCAAGATTGTTGACAATTCTAACAAATAGGTAATATTATAAATGCGAAAGTGAGTTTGTTTATTTGTTTGTTACGCCTTCACGGTAAAACGGCTGAATGGATTTAGATGAATTATGGGACATGGGTAGACCATGACCTGGGTTAGGTCATAGGATACTTTTTATCCTGGTAGTACGTTCCCGAGGGATAAATTTCGATCTCAAAGCGGGCGATGCCGCGGGCAAAAGCTTTTTCTAAAATACAGAAGTCGTGTTTTTCAAGTTTTATTGATACATCTAAGTATTTTTTTAAGAAAATTAATTTTATTTGACAAGTAAATATATATAAGACAAATCTTTTATTTTTTCTTCTTATTAAACATAATGTCAATTCAATTATTTCATTATTGTTAAAAATCTAAGCTTTTTTAGGGTTCTGTACCTGAAGGGTGCCAAACGGAACCCTATTACTAACCTCCACTGGCCCGCGTCCGTCCGTCTGTCTGTCAGGGCTGCATCTCATGAACAGTAAGATAGTTGAAATTTTGATAGATTGAGTATTTCTATTGCTGCTATAACAACAAATAATAAAAATAAAATAAAGTTAAACAATTAACATGTTTTTTTTTAAAACTAAATTTAAAAAAAACGTAGTAGCGTTGAGCGTGAGCGTGTTCGTGAGTCTGATTCGCATTTGGCTAATTTTTGTAGTAACTTGGAATATGAACAAAACATGACCTTTCCACTTACATTTTTATAATTTTTAGATACTTACCTAACTATTTTTGTCACTATTATTAAATAAACAATCTAAAGTTATTCGTTTTTTTTTTTTCCTTGTATAATATTATTGTATTATTAAGAATATTATGGCCGCTTACTGGCTGTGGGAAAATGGGAGTCCGGCCTCTGGCTTCAGGCGCTACCGTCACCCAACATGGCTCTATGCTGGGTGACACTTTCCACTTTCCGGCTCGCTACAAGTCTGCGTTTGGGCGCTCCGTGCGGGGCTCCACATCGCTGTCAGTGCGGTGAAGCAGTCGACCGCCTCGGACACCATGGCCTTTCCTGCAGCAAGAGTGATAATGACATCATCCGTCGGGCTCTTGTCACCGCCGGGGTGCCAGCTGTTAGAACCCAATGGCTTGGCACGTGACGATAGGGAGAAACCGGATGGAATAACCATAATGCCTTGGAAGTTGGGTAGGCCTTTGGTGTGTCGACACACTTGCACCATCCCATCTTCCTAGCACGGTGGGCTGTGCTGGGGCGGCTGTGCAGAAATCTTCAATCGGCGTTTGGGGTTGAAACACTAGGGCCATGGGGTCCGAGTGCTCATCGAGTATTTCAGGACATCGCCAAGCGGTTTGTCGACTCTTCACGTGACCAGAGGGCTGGCCAATTCTTAGGCCAAAGAATCAGCGTTGCTATCCAACGTGGCAACGCTGCCAGCCTTTTGGGCACTTTTCCCACTGACAGCGAGGCGGACGAATTTTTTGATGCACAATGAGCCTTTATTCATGTATGTAGTTTTATTATATAATTTATATATTTTATTGTTAGTGTCAACTTGTATATGGTAATTAAATAAAAAGCTATAACATAAAAAAAAAAAATATACTATGTAGAATAATCCACATAAATCGAACCAACTAAAGCCCGATTCACACATATTATCAGTGAAGCCACCGGTCCAACACAGTTCCGACACAGTGCAAAATATTCTTTCATACATTCTCTATGAACGCATCCCCACTTGTCAGTGTCAGTGTGTCAGTGTCTCAGTGTCAGTGCCGACCTCCCATATTATTATTATACTCTTTGGTGCCGACACCGGCATGAGATTATATGAAATAATATTTTGCACTGTGCCGGAACAGTAGCTTCACTGATATGTGTGAATCGACCTTATACAAGACATACTTCGACTACTGAGGGGGTGATGAAGGGGAACGGGGTGACTGAGGGGTATTGCGCAGTTAGATCGCTCGGGGCGAAGAAGTGTTATGACGGGAGGGGTGTTGTATTTGTTGAAATCTGTACATTTCGAATCAAATCAAATCGTTTATTTGTGATACATGTGTTACATGCAGGTGTTCATTACATAATTATACTGGGTGTTAGGTTAAACACCGTTATCCTTGAAACTAGTGGTTTGGTGTCATCTATAATATACTTTTTCTATGGGACCAACCCTGAAATCGCGAAAAAAAAATCTGCCTGTTCATACATTTGTGTTCACTTAAATCGACAAAATGTATGGGACAGCTGATTTTTTTTTGCGATTTCAAAGTTGGTCCCATAGAAAAGTATATTATAGATGACACCAAACCACTAGTTTCAAAGATAACGGTGTCTACCCTAACACCCTGTATACAATAGTATTCGTCGTAATTACTTTATGTAAAATGCGTCCCCGGATCGATATTGGTGTAATTGGAAAAAATTATGCACCTTCAACTGTTTGGCTACGAGTAATACATAAGGGTGTTTTTAGGGGTTAATTTCGTTACAATTCAGTCATCTACTTAATTTTATCGAATAATGAGCTTTATGTGCATCTTTCGTGCAAGTCAGGCTCATTTCCCTGTGTTTTCCATAAGTAATTAATAACAAAATTACATATATGTGCTTTACATAACAATCATCTGCTAACTAAAATTACTTGTTTTGTCTCTGTAGGTTGGTGTGCTTCACAAGCCCAATAGTAATCCCATATTTCTCCAGTTGTGTCTATACTCCATTTGAAATAAGATTAGACGTATAGATAAGCCTTTTTTACATTCCGTTCAACCGATTTTGAATTCTATTGCCATGACAAATGGCAGCCGCAGTAGATAGGTGGTATTGTGTAACTTTTTTTGCTTTTAATGCTATCCTTATGCCTACGGTATAGAAGTCAAAATCGGTTGAACGGACTGTAAAAGAGTTTGTTTTAATGTCTAATCTTATTTCAAATGGGGTATAGTTTGCTTGTGGTCTGTCTACTGACCTATTGCAAATAGAAATAAGGAAAAAGATAAAACATCAACTGACCTATTGCAAATAGAAATAAGGAAAAAGATAAAAGACAAAAACCGGTCAAGTGCGAGTCGGACTCGCGCACGTAGGGTTCCGTACCATTATCTATAAAAACGACAAAAAAATCACGTTTGTTGTATGGGAGCCCCCTTAAATATTTATTTAATTCTGTTTTTTTAGTATTTGTTGTTATAGAAGCAACAGAAATACATCATGTGTGAAAATTTCAACTGTCTAACTATCACGGTTCATGAGATACAGCCTGGTGACAGACGGACAGACAGACATACAGCGCTATTACTAGCGAGCCTTAGTAATAGGGTCCGTATTACCCTTTGGGTACGGAACTCTAAAAAAACATATCCTCTTGCAATTTATCTATAAATTTATTATCTTACATAATAAATAAACGCTATAAATAGAGAATCCAAGGATCGTATCACCGCATTCGTCTCATAACAGTCGATCATTATACACGCGTCAACATGAAGTTCTTTTACATATTCGTGATTGTCGCGTTACTCGCCACGTTTTGTTCGGCGCAACCGGCTGACAGTTATGTCATTGAAATTGATACTAATACACAAGAGAAAAAGGAAATGGATAAACCATTAGATATAAAGGCTATTATAGACAGGATTAAAGGAATTCCTACGAAACCAAAGTGCATTCCTTGTCCTAGGTAAGTGGATCAATGTTTTATATATTTTAGTACCTGAGTGACAGGAATATCTGGTCCATATATACATAATGCCGTCCTGCAACTCTTATTACTCACGGTCAAATCAAACTCGCTTGTTTTTACCCGACGAAAAAAAAAGGAGAAGGTTCTCAAGTCGATCCGATTTTTTTTTGTAATGTATTTATGGCCACGCATAACGTTTTAATGAGTAGTCCCATTTGAACGATTCGAACGATTGGGAAGGGTATACCTCGAAGTTGGTCCCATTTAAAATTGAAAACTAAAATCCACCCCCAAGGGTAGAAAAATGGGGTTGATCGATTTTTCAACTTACTGTGGACCGATTCTGTTGAAATTTCGCAATTTTGAGGCGGTGCCGAACTCACATTCAACGAAGATTCATCAAGCTACCACGCTGTAACTAATAAGTACCATATTAATGTTATTGTTTGTTTGTTCGGCGCCGGCTCAAAATTTGTTACTTAAATTAGTTTAGGAGCTTAGTTACACTAAAAGGTTTATTTTTATTTTTCGCTTTTCAGTTATCTTTTTTCGTAGGTTTAATTTTTTGTTAAGTAAATTGTCGACAATTGTCACCTCAACAGTACCGTAGACCTCAAAATCCGTTGCACAGTATAGAAGAAGCTCGTGGCTAAGTAATAACAGCCGCACGGGTCGATCCATCAGGTTAAGCTACGTTTGCTGGGGTTGGTCAGTGGATGGCTAACCATCTTACATACCGAGACTCAGAAAGTACGTTGAGCCGTTGGTCCCGGCTGTCATTCGTGGATCTTTGACAGTCGTTACGGGTCGTCAGAAGCTCGAAAGTCTGACAAACAGTCTTACCGAGTGGTATCGTATTACCCAGGTACGGGGTTGTGGAGGTCAGATAGGCAGTCGCTCCATGTAAAATACTGGTATTCAGCTGCATCCGGTTAGACTGGAAGCCGACCCCAACATAGTTGGCACAAGGCTTGGCAGATAAAGTTTAGAAGAACAATGCGGTCATGTAGACAGACGACGAAAAGGTGACTTTAATTTGTAATATATTTATAGTTATACCATCAGTTCGTAACCTATTCCCTTTACAAGTGCACGACCTTGTCGATCTCGTTCACCTAGGTTGTCTCATCATTCACTTTGTCTATCGAAGGATCTCTAAAACGGTCCCTAGACGATCATGCGGCATGACATGCGTTCCGTGCTGTCATGCATGCATGACTGTTTAGTTGTATTGATTGATGCGAATGACATGCAAACTACGTGGTGGCAGTTGATTGACAATTCCATAGAATTTATTTAATTTTTATTTAAAATTGTGAAGCGCGGGTAAACTGCTGCGATTGGCTGTTGATAAATCGTTCAACCAATCGCCGGTTTCACCAGTTATTTTTAATGAAGTCCTAACCTAACCTAACCTTAAATCTTTGAAATTGCCAATTAGTGAATCATTTGCTGCATGATGGACCCTGGATCAGCTCAGCAGCTGGAGGAGCTCGTGGCTAAGTAATAACAGCCGCTCGGGTCGATCCATCAGGTTAAGCTACGCTTGACGGGGTTGGTGCGTGGACCATTTTCACATATCGAGACTCCTCCGTGCCTCGGAAAGCACGTTAAGCCGTTGGTCCCGGCTGTCATTTGTGGATCTTTGACAGTCGTTACGAGTCGTCAGAAGCCCGAAATTCCGACAACCAGTCTAACCAAGGGATATCGTATTACCCAGTTACTGGGTTGTGGAGGTCAGATAGGCAGTCGTTCCATGTAAAATGCTGATATTCAGCTGCATCCTGTTAGACTGGAAGCCGACCCCAACATAGTTGGGAAAAGGCTAGGCAGATTGATTGATTGATTCATGGACCCTGGATGCAGGGTCGTCCAATCGTTCAACCAATCGCCGGTTTCGCCAGTTATGTATTAGTCCCATGTAACAGAGGGCGAGCCTATTGCCATCAACCGCCACAAATCTAAACTCCAGGCTGCCACTGAAAAAATCCAGAGACAAACCCATTAACACTTCGGCCGACCTGGGAATCGAACCCTATGCTCAGCAGTAACACTTGCGACCACTAGACCTACGAGGACTACTACTATTTTACTAAAACATGATTTCCTTTTTTACAGGTATACCGAAATAACAGAAGATGATTGTCCAGTATGCAAGATTTAGAAATAAGCAATATCATGAGGATTGTACATATATTTTACTACCTGCGCCCCGCGGCTTCACCCGCATAAGTTTCCTATGTCCTTCTCCAAGTCATGGTCGACCTCTGTGCCAAATTTCTTCCAAATCTGTTGAGCCGTTTTAGCGCGAAAGCGTAACAAACAAACTCACTTTCGCATTTATTATTATTAGTTACAATAAGGAATTGTCAACAAGCTTGCGATCAGTTGCTGAAGAGTAGATACTAATATTATTTCTGTTGCTGCTTTATCAACAATGAATAAAAATAAAATAAAGTTTAACAAGAAACGTGTGTTTTTTTAACTAAAGTAAAAAACGTAGTAAGTATTAATTATTGTATCGACAGATGTAGAGTACGATTCACAGTTGGCCAATTTTTGTATTGACTAGTGCCCAAGGCTTTAGTGACTTATTAAAATAACATCAACATGATGAAAACATGACCTTTCCATACATGCCGGTGTCCTCACGATGTTTTCCTTCACCGTTTTGAGAGCAGTTCAATCTCCCTAGCCTTTTCCCAACTATATTGGGGTCGGCTTCCAGTTGAACCGGATGTAGCTGAATACCAGTATTTTACATGGAGCGACTGCCTATATCTCACCTCCACAACCCAGTAACTGGGTAATACGGGTTTCTGTCGACCCGTAACGATTGTGAAAGATCCACAAATGACAGCCGGGACCAACGGCTTATCGTGCTGTCCATGGCACGGAGGAGTCTCGGTATGTAAAGATGGTCACAAATCCACGAACCAACCCTGGTAAGCGAAGCTTAACCTGTTGGATCGACCCGTGCGGCTGTTATTACTTAGCCACGAGCTTTTGAGAGCAGTTGTGATGAAATAATGTTATTGACACAAAGCAAAGCGCCTGTCTGGGTTCGAACCTACGACCAACCGTTACCCAGTGGTTGTAACTTACGAGTTGTTGGTCGAGCACGGTTGCTAGAGCACGGGTGGCCCAGTGGCCACCCGTGTAATTACCTACTGAAACGGCACAGTCGCGGTAGGCGCAATTTTGCCAGGCGGTACGGATTTTTGGCATTGTTGTGCCTAGGGCAGGCCCGCCAATACCTGTTGCCTCTTTTATTCCACCTCTCAGGATTTGGAGAAGCTCAGCCCTCTTAGCTCTAGATGTGGAGGTACAGGGCTTTCGCCACGGATATAGAAACGTGAAGGTTTTGCATCAAGAACCCGAGTTCTTGATTATATCTTGTTCTTGAGTTCTTCTCCGAAGAAGTATAAAAAGTATGCCTGTTTTCACTAATACCAGGCCATACCTAAATGAATGCTTAAGCAGAGTATCAAAACTACCCAACATGATAAATCAATTAATAAATTGACATCGTTGCACAAACAGGAAACTACCTACAAAATGTATAAACATTTTGATAACTAAGTATTACGTGTAGGGAATCCTACAAAACTATTCTGTTTACCTCGTTTTGATAATGAAATACTATAAAATATGAACCAAAGCATCGTTGGGTCCCATTCATCTTACAACAGTCGAGCAGTAAGCAAGCATCATGAAGCTCTTCATCATGTTCGTGATTATCGCGTTACTCGCCGCGGTGTGTTCGGCGCAACCCGTAGGCAGCTCAGCAGCTGCACCCGAGCAACCAGACACTTCAAGAGCTCGCCGGTTGCCAAGACAGGCGATGCTACGAAACGGTACTTGTCCGAAAAATCATGCAAGACTCAATAAGAAATGTGTTCACTGCGACGCGTAAGTATATAAACTTATTTTACAACTTTTATTTACGATTTTCTTATGCCACTTGTATTGTGCCTAAGGTGTGGTCTAAGGCAGTGTGCCAACGTGGAGTAGGTATATTTTTCACAAAATTAAAGAACATAATTAGTATCGTATGCTAAGTTTAATAAAGATTTGGAAGAAAACTTTTGTCACTGCATCTTCTTTTAAACCGTAACGTTGTCGTACATCATTCCTGAATATCATTCATAGTTACACCACACTTACTTCGTAAAGAAATTATTCATTCTACGGGAAATTCTTCATGAATCAAGGTGGCCATTTAAATAATCTTAATTTTATGTTTGAAATTTAGTTACCCACCGCAGTTAGTTCGTACCTACAAAGTCCAAACTTTCCTTTATAATTCAAACAAGCTAAACACTTTATGGTGTTTTATTTATAAACTTTGCATAAAGTTATGAGACGTTCATAAGTCAATTTATGGTTGAACAGTCGCTAATTACATTACCCATAGGTATCTAGGTCAAATTAATGAGCTTGGTGCTAATTAAAATGTGCTAATAATAAGACTAGGTATAACATACTGTTAAACAAAGTTTTCCTGTTACCACATGAAATAATTGATCAATTGACATTTTATTGATGCAATTTATTCATTTAGTTTAAGAAGGAAAAGAGGTAGTGTTTATTAATACTACCAACTTTGTTCAAAACAATGATTATATCACATTTAATTCGTTATTTGTGCCTATGTTCGCACCTCTCTCGTGACTTATAATCATTGAATAATCATACATTTATGTTGTAAGAATAATGCTCTAACTTAATATGGTTGGTTTTTGATAAGATATGGTTAATCAATCACAATAGCTATAATAAAAACTAAAACCAAACTACGACTAAAAAGGTATAAACAAGACACCACAGACAGACAAATTAAAAATCCGGAGTCACACGTGTTAGGGCATAAATCAAACAGATTACGTGTGACTCCGGATTTTTTATTTGTCTGTCTGTGGTGTCTTGTTTATACCTTTTTAGTCGTAGTTGGGTTTTAGTTTTTATTACTTTATTTTTTTTTCTTTAATATATTTTTTGTTTTTTTGAAATGTGCTCATTAAGCCCTTTCATTTGATACCCAACATGGTACGATTAAACAATATTTTTTTTTAAGTTCCTGACTTTATGATCTCTAGAGGCCGCCATTTTTAATTCAATGTGACGTCACATAGCCTATAACCAGCGGAAGATCAAGACGCTTGCAACGATACCTCATTTGTCAAACTGTGATGAGTGGTTTAGAACATATGAGGGAACAGATGAACATACATACATACATACATACCGGTCAAAATCATAACCCTCCTTTTTTCTTCGCCGTAGTCGGGTAAAAAGACTCCTGCGTACAGCTAATTGTGGAATAATTCTTACCCTTGCTTGTTTTTAAATATCAGCTTGTTCCTTTTTCACAGATTCGAGAAAATAACAGAAGAGGACTGCCCAGGGAGGGTGTAGCATTAAGGATTGAAGATACATTAAAAAGTGGACCTATGAACCTAGCTGTCTGCGCATTTGATGTGGATCAAGCTTTGATAAATTATGAATGTATATTTGTTTAACTGTTATATAATGTTATTTGTTAACTTATTTGTATTTATTTTACCCAGAACAATCATAACACTCAGTACTCCCCGAAAGGATAGGCTGAGGCGTATACTGTAGGATGGATGAAGAGGGAGAAGAAGGTCAGAAAAGATGGGAGGATTGTGTGAAGAATGATTTCAGAGACAAAACCCAACTACGACAAGAAAGTCAATCAACTAAAATGGTATAAACAAGTCACCACAGACAGACAAATAAAAAATCCGGAGTCACACGTGTTAGGGCATAAATCGAACAGCTTACGTGTGACTCCGGATTTTTAATTTGTCTGTCTGTGGTGTCTTGTTTATACCATTTTAGTTGATTGACTTTCTTGTCGTAGTTGGGTTTTAGTTTTTATTACTAAATTTTTTTTTTTAATTTTTTTGTGTTATAATATATAGATTTTTGAAATGTGCTAATTAAGCCCTTTCATTTGATACCTATCATGGTATGTTTTTTTATATCTATTTTTTTCTTTTAGTTCATTACTTTATGTCCTCTAGAGGGCGCCATTTTTAATTTAATGTGCCGTCACATAACCTATAACCAGCGGACGATCCAGACGCTTCTAACGATACCTCATTTGTCAAACTGTGATGAGTCGTTTAGAAGATATGAGGGAACAGATGAACATACATAAATATAAATATACATACATACATACATACTGGTCAAAATCATAACCCTCCTTTTTTCTTCGCCGTAGTCGGGTAAAAAGGGAGTGAATGATAGTGTGACGCAGTGGCGGATTTACAATCAAGTTATAGGCTGCAAAGTTTTTGCCACCCTTGCCTCTACAATTGTCACTAGTTTTTTTTTTAACGTTTTCTATAATTTCGCTCCTTTCGCCCTCGGCGGCGAACTAGCTGTTTTACTCTAGATGGAAGTTTGCTACACGGAAAGTACAATGACAAGGGAGAGGGGAAGGTCGGCATTTGTTGCAGACTTCTAAATATCTGTAAACCATCAGAAAACAGAAAACCGTCATGCGGAAATTTTCTTGATTCTCATAAGGTAGCAAAAAAAAAAAAAACGGTCCCCAAATTTGCCGCCATAAAAATCTGCCTGCTGTTATATCTGCCACTGGTGTGACGGCTGACAGGGGAGAATGGGAAAAGAAATCGTGTTGCGACAAACCTAAGTAACAAGGGACAAGGGCAGCAAGACGATAATAACCCAGTTCTTCCTTTCACCAATATCTTTAAGTTCAATGAATGAGGGGGCGCCTATTGCCAAAATAAGCGTCGCGTAGCCAGTGTAGACTCGTAGCACGTAGCGCGTAGCACGTAGCGCGTAGCACGTAGCACGTAGCGCGTAGCGTGTTCTTTCTTTGGGCTAAACATAGATGGCGTGGATGGTACGACGACAAAAAATAATCAATATTAACATACACAATCTAGAAGTTTGCAACGTACTTTTAAGTAATAGTGTACTCATTGTTGAATAGCCTAATAATAAATAAATAAATAAAAATAAAATCGTAGCGAAGTTAAAACTGTACATTGAATATTTTTGAAAAAAAAAAAGTAATTGCTACGAGGTCTGGGATTGATTCTAATGCCGAAAATAAGTTTTTAGAACTTTTCTGTTTGTCTGAATGTATGGTCCAGCATCGCGCCAATTCTACCGGATAGGATTTGCATAGATATCAGGGACGTCAAAACGTCGACGTTAAAACGTCACTCAAAATAGGGGCATAATAACATTACGGTATAATAACGTACCAGTAACCATTTACGAACTAGTTTCTTGGAAATATAACGAAAATATATTGGAACAAAATCTTCAACTATTAATTTAGTTACAATCCGGGTGGAACAGTAGAAATTATTGCTACTGGAGTTATACGTAACGATATTTTAACGTTATAATAAAACGTTTTATGTCCCTGATAGATATTCCCAAGAACTTCTGGGGCGCGCTGCGACCCGCCACGCTGCGTCAAATATTGTGCGCTTAGCTTTAAAAGTATGAAGTGACCCAACATGATTAATCAATCAATAAATTGAAACGTCATGCATAATTAAATAAACAATAATATAAAAAAATAAAAAAACGCAATAATAATTTATTTATAATTACCAATGATAATAATAATATATGTATAATTTAAATAAATATTAATGTTTCAATCCAATATATGAGTGGTAAAAATTATATATACACAATTATTTATCAGCCTACCTACCTACACAAAACGAAAGAGTAGATTAATATTAAAATTGTTAACAAATATCTATAATAGCCCTCCTCCTAATTTTTATGTTGTTATGCCCGACAGGGCCCACAATGCTCCAAAACGAATGTATGTCTTTATGTACCTACCACCTAAGTTCACATTGTGGAATGCAATAAACGTATTGAGTATTGAGTAATTCATAATTATGTAGGAGACGTACAAAATGTGCAACTATTGTAAAAACGGTGTACAATTCATCTTAACAGATAAGCACATTACTCTCGCAGCGTGAACGCCCGCGAAAGCCGTGAAACACGAGTATAAATGGTTTCGCGCCCTTGCGTTTGCGCTTCGCACCGTTCCCCGATTGGTGTCGGTTTTTGTCCCGCGACAAAGGCTTCGTGCTTGGTTCACGGCCCGCGAACGCGAACGCGAACGCAATGACCCAATCGGCGCCAGTAAATTTCGTGCGCCCGAATCACGCGCAGGATTCGCTTCAGTTTGGCTAGCGTTTCATGCTAGATCTGACACCACGGGGTCGGTAGTTGTGGTGATTTTCGGGGGAAGGCTATGTCCAACATTGAAAGTTTTAGGTGAAACGATGAGGACGAGGAGCTCGTGGCTAAGAAATAACAGCCGTATCGGGTCGATTCATTAGGTTAAGCCACGCTTGCTGGGGTTGGTCGGTGGAAGGGTGACCATCTGTACATACTGACACCCTTCCGTGCCTCGAAATGCACTTTAAACCGTTGATCCCGGCTGTCATTCGTAGATCTTTGACAGTCGTTACGGGTCGTCAGAAGCCCGAAAGTCTGACAACCAGTCTTACCAAGAGGTATCGTAGTTACTGGGTTGTGGAGGTCAGATAGGCAGTCGCTCCATGTAAAATACTGGTATTCAGCTGCATCCGGTTAGACTGAAAGCTGACAATATGGTTGGGAAAAGGCTAGGCAGATTGATGAAGAAGATGAAAGAGATGTTTAATAAAACAAAACAGAACATGAAATAAATTTTATTTCAAGTTTCACAATGTAATAGTTAGGACCGAATGAGCAACTCCATGAGGTTATTGTGGTAGTCTTGCAGCTGCGGGCCGCGGGGGCTCTCGGTCCGGAAAGCGCCCATCTTGCCCACCAGCCAGTACGTCTCCATGCAACCCTTGCCCTGGGGACCAGGTATAAGAAACACATGAAGGTAAATGTAACTGATCTAGTGTTAAACAAAGTCGCTTTTTTATCTGTGTCTTTAGTGTCAGTTCAAACCGTGACGTGAAGCGACGCGACGCTGCGCGCACTTTTTAACAATTATCGAACTTATTTTCTTCACGAAAAGGTATAATTTCAGTTTCAGCAAGGTTGACACGTGTCAAAGTACGCTGAGATGCGCGTTGCTGCGCAGCGTGTGAACCTTATTGTGTAGTAAATAAATTCGATATTGTATCGGATCATAAAAAGTGCGCGTCGCTTCGCGTCTCGGTGTGAACTGACCCTTAGTTCTTCTCAACTATTTACTGCATTTTGATACGGTGTTCACCATTATATTTTACAAAATTGATTCTGAAATCGTTAAGCATATACATAAATATTTAAAACAGAAATAATACTGCGGAAATCTCGATTTTTAACCGACTTCTTCAAAAAGGAGGAGGTTCTCCATTTGTCTGTTTTTTTTTTTTTGTGTGTTTGTTACGCGATTACTCCGCCAATTTATGAATTGATTTTAAAGATTTTTTTTTTGTTTGGTAGGTCATGCTTCAGAGGTTTAAGTTTTTTTATTAACTTAGCTTGCGTAGTTTTTGAGTTAGCTTCAATATTCCGTATTTTTTACCACTTAGTGTATGTAGACGATATATTGTTTGACTCCGTCACTGTTATTTACATAGCAGGTAGTGGTATTCGAATTTGTGTGGGGTGGGTACCACAACTAAAACGTGAAAAATAACTTTAATTTCTGAAGTCGGTGGCAACACACGAAAATCGAAAAGCAAACACAACGACTTCCGAAATTAATGTTACTCTTCACTTTTATTGGTGTTTTTTTTGGAAGTCGGTTGTTTTTTTTGTTATAAGTTTTTATTTGACAATATGTCGCCACATCAGTATTGCAGGGAGTACATAGACTAAATCTAGATGCGCTGCTACAGATGATGCCGTGGAAGTGATGAAAACATGAATTACGATGTAATAGTATTCTTACCGCAACATTGACGGGACCTCTCGTCTCGAACTCATAGTTCCCGATCTCATCAAGTGCTAGTTTCGTTGTATAAGAAATATGGATTTTCATAGCTGTGAACAAAAAACTAGCTCGTTAGTTTTCATGCCTAAGTAAAATACAACAGACGTAGATATATTTAGTAACCTATTCTTCAAGAGTCGTAAAAAACCTCTGTAAGAACACCACACCGAGCGCTGGAGGCTCGGTGTGGTGTCACACGTCGTGTTCTGATTTGCAATTGGTCAATCGTCATCCTGAGGATGTCTCGTTCTGAGGTGAAACACGTGTCGATTTCTTACAGGGGTTTTTTATAACTCTTGAAGAAGCGGAATAGGTTACTAAATATATCTACGTCTATTGTATTTTATAATGGATTACCGTAAAGTCACGCCTGAATCAATTAACTAGGCTCGCGACAATCTAAGAAGTCCGTTTTGACAGCTATCAAAATGCTTTGTGTAGCGATGAAAAAAGAAATTGGTTTCTTATAAACTGATTCTCGAGACATATCGATTGAACATACTTAGAGAGTTTGTAATCTACGACTTATCTACATTGATAAAAACTGATTCTCAAGGCTTAATGTTTTATTACATGTACGAGAACGAAACGTCAAGATTGTCGCGAGTGTATGCCTAAGTAAGTTTGGATGGATGCGTTACTATGGAATTTCTAGCTCATTCTTCTCTGATTTTACCTTCACCAGTGCTCTCCATCCGGCTGGCAGTGTTAATGGTGTCTCCGAAGAGACAGTAGCGCGGCATGGTGGTGCCGACCACGCCGGCCACGCAGGGGCCCGTGTTGACGCCCGCGCGGATCATGAGCGGCGCGCCCGGCCGGTGCGGCACGCACGCACCCTCCAGGCTGCGCAGCAGGGACAGTGACATGTCCGCTATCTCCGAAGCGTGGCGGTTGCCTGGAAACAGTAGACTATGAGCATAAACAACGTAACATAGTGCAGCAAGTTTACTTGGCCCGGCGGTTTATATTGGAACCAACGGAAGCACTATGAAAATTTACAAGAATAGAATACTCTTTATTATGTACACCATAAAAAATATAGATATAAAATGTAGAAATTTCACATAGGGTGACACAATGGGCGGTCTTATCGCTAAAAGCGATCTTTTACGTCTGTAAAAGATCGCTTTCAATGGATTAAAGCGAGAAGGAGAGATAATACTGCAGGTAGTCAGTGGTGTACCATTTACATATACAATAAATACATACATACATAAAGCATATGCTTATCTATATAAATATATATATATATATATAATAATAAACATGAAACAGGAGAAAAGAGCTATATTTAATGACGATGTTTAAGGAGGGAGGAAGTGTTTTACAAGATAACTTTTTTGTTCACCGACTCCAACTGCTTCTGTCATCGGGCTTGCTACACTAAAATATACCACATAGAGCTTTAGACAGATCAAATCAAATCAAATCAAAATATTTTATTTCACATAAACCTACATGGGCACTTATGAAACGTCAGAAGCTAGGTGCACGGTTCCAATTGGTCGTTTCCTATGGAGAAGAGCCGGCAAGAAACTCCACGGTTACTCTTTTAAAAATAAACTGTTACAATATTTTCGAATTACAGTGTTATTAGGTATGGGAGGACAGTGTAGGCCTTTCAAAAGGCCTTTCAGAGACTTTCACACACAGGTGTCACCGTCGTATGTACCTATACCATAGTATCTACAGTTACTACATAGTTGTACCTAACAGAGAAAACTCTAAAAAGCCGAACTTTTTTTTGCATAACTATTTTTACCATATCTCAAGCCCTTTTTTTTAGGGTGGGAAGTCATCAAATGACTTCTCCCGCTCTGAGCGGAGCTATTTTATGTATCAGACTTTTACTGACTAAAACCCACCCGTGTTCCTTCAGTTGCCTGTTGCCAAGAGTCCCGGTATCCCTTTCAGACTTTCCTGCGATATCTAAAGCCCTGAGCTCTTTAATAACGATCAATCCAAAGTGAGTCTACATAATTACATTGGACGAATCCAAGATACGTCATGAAAAAAGATGAATTTGGATGGCTATAGAACAGAGGAAGGTCGAGGATACAACTGTCTACAGTCCATCCAACTGTAGAATGGGGTGAATACGGAGCTGATTGAGAAAGATGGAAAACAAACTGGGATAAGGGGAAGAGTGAAAATTGTGGAAGCGAAAGAAAAAACGAACACAAATATAGAAAAAAAAAAATTGTAAATGTCCTAGACAGACTTTGAAATCACGATGATTGTATTAGATCTGACCCAACTGCTCATCAATTTCTTATGATTTATCACTTGTACAGTCACGGACTTTAATTGATGAGCCACTTTTAAAATTTTCAATTTTGCAGTTTCATACATTCACGAGATTACACGATTAATCACGAACTCAAATCGCATGCTCGTAAACAAGATGACAAATTACTAGCAATTGGAAATAGTATTATCCATAGAGGTTGACTAATACGTTCTCAATAAAAAATAAATACAATGTTTATCGAATCTATTTAATACTGACCTCCTTTGAATCAGAGCTCACTGAAAACCTATCCGAAGACAGTGACAGTAGAAATGTCGATATACAAAAATTTCTCCGTAAGCTAACGTTACTATGGCTACGCTAAAACAATCGTCGCTAGGTTACGGTTGCTAAACCTGCAATTGGTTGACTTTGGGTAGTCACTCTGCTGTCAAGTTTGTAGTTCTGGCTCTCAGGTTAGCCAACCGGTAAAGATATTAAATATAATTTTCTTCTTCTATAATACGAAGACATGACTTTCCGTGTTTGGATGTACGAGTATAACCGACTAAGCCTGATTTGCATTACACGGCTAAAATGCGAACAGCGCCAAGTGGCTCATCAATTAAAGTCCGTGACTGTACCTAGGGGACACAAAACCTTACCGAATAGCTTACATTCTTATTATGCCACGATCTATTCGGAGAAGACGAAACATAATCTACATATTGAATTACTTACCGTTTCTCTGCGGTAGACCGGATACGACCATATACGCGTCGCCGATAGTCTCCACTTTGTACACGTCGTAATGAGTAATCTTCTCATCAAACAACCTGAACAAACACATCAACATTAATAACAATGATTACGCCATTGGAAATTACTGCAACGCTTTATACTCATACATTTTATTTAATATCCTTGCCTTTAGCATCTTGTTATCTTGAATTTAAAGTTACCACATAAGTAGGTACATAATGTGGAATGCAATTAATAATGGAGTACTGAGTATTGAAATATATAGCTATCCTCTGGACACTCTGATGTACTTACTAAGATATGAGTGGTGGCCAACATGGGAAAGGCCAATGGATTAAATACTAAAATCTACGAATAACAAAAGTCACTAAAATAAAAATTCCCGCTAACCCCATGGCCTTTGCCCTACCAACCGCAGACAACATGGCCGTAAAGACTTTATTTTTTTGGGTGGGAAACTATCAAATAACTTCACCCGCTCTGGGCGGAGCGGGAGGGCGTGTCAGACTCTTACTGACTAAAACCCACCCGTATTCCTTCAGTTGCCTGTAAGTTGCCAGAGGCCACGGTATCCCTTTCGGAGTTTCCCGCGAACGGCCGTAAAGCCTAAGAGGTATAAATAACTAGACCACCTCTGAATATAGGGCACCCAATTACTGGTAGTACATTTTTATCCCTTTAGCCTGGGTTGGGCAACAGCCTCCCTCTGACATTTCCACACACTGCCGCTTGGTGCTGATGCAGATTAGTCCTTAATATTACTAAGCATCTAAAGATCACGCAGGATATTTAATACACCCTAGATGTAAAGTCAAGATGAGCTGTTCGGCAACGATTCGTTTGATCTAACCGATCAAAGGAATCGCACCCTACGAATTGAATAGGTTTCAATGTTAGTGAAAAATATTAATTTACTGGGAGTTCTAGTCGTCAAGTCTGAAAGCACTTACAAAGGGGACTATACCTACCTACATAACAAAAAAGAATATTATGATTTGAAAGCACTGAAACATTTGTGAGTCATCATCTTTTCATGTCATGTGTACCTAATTCTACACCACTTTTCTGATTCTGATTTTGTCATACTAGTAGTATTTATACTGGAAGACGAATCTATGAATAATTTTTAATGTTTATCACATACCGTGTATTCCCGTTCGTTACACTGGCGTCGTCCCACTGGTGGGACGAACGGGAATTTAATAAATTATATTAAATTTATTCCCGCTCGTCCCACTGACTTTCACAGTGGGACCAACGGGAATGATTTATAATTTTATTTTTAATTCCCGTTGGTCCCACTGAATAATTTGAGTCTGGTTGTTGTTCAATTTTACACTTACATATTTATCCTAACTAATACTATAAATGCGAAAGTAAGTTAAAAACAAACAGTAAGCTAACAAAAAGTACTAGGCTTCCATGAATTCAGGATAGTATATCAATCATTAGTTTTATCTAACTTATAGAATTTGAATGACAGATACTTAATTTAACACGTACGGTACGAGATTCTATTCACAACACCTTCTGCACAATTTCTACTCAATAACCGAACAAAAAGTACTAGGCTTGCATGAAGTCACGCAAGTATTTCAATCATTAGTATAATACCTCTAATAGGTATTTTTTCGTATTCATAATTCATACTTAAATTACAAGGTTACAGTATGGTATACATATATGTCAAAGGCACAAAAAAATAAAACATAATTAAAATCACAGAAACGACATTATGTAGGTAACGAAATACACACTTTCATCCAAATCCTATTAGAAGCATAATACTAATGATTAAAATACTTTCGTGAATACATGCAAACCTAGTACTTTTTGTTAGGTTATTGTGCAGAAATTGTGCAAAAGGTGTTGTGAATAGAATATCGTACCGTACGTGTTAAATTAACTATCTGTCATTCAAATCCTATAACTAAAATAAAACTAATTATTGAAACACTATCCTGAATTCATGCAAGCCTAGTACTTTTTGTTAGGTTACTGTTTGTTTTTAACTTACTTTCGCATTTATAGTATTAGTTAAGTAAGATAAATAAATGTAAAATTGAACAACAACCACACTCAAATTATTCAGTGGGACCAACGGGAATTAAAAATAAAATTATAAATAATCATTCCCGTTCGTCCCACTGAGAAAGTCAGTGGGACGAGCGGGAATACACGGAATTTATGACAGACAGCTGTGCTGCTGGGGACTTTATTGCGCCACTCCTTCTTCCCAGCTAAAGCAGGTTGCAGGCGTTTTGTGAGACTGTCATAGGTAATTTTGACGTTCGAAAAGTGCTGATTCTCAGCCTAGTTTGAATAAATGACTTATATATAATATAGATTTAATCATTCTCGAGTTGTAACGCTAAACGGACAGACAGAGACGTTGCTATTATTATGTAAGGACGTAATTTTACATGTTAATATTATGACATAGCATCATTCGTGTCCATTTTATCTAATTCGACGAGTTTCCTTTGAAAAATATTTAATGTCCTTGAAGATTTTTATCTGCCAAAACAAAGTTATATGAGAAATGTTAAGCCAGGCGAACAGGTTTTGATATTTTTTTCCCAAAAATGTTTTGGGCATAATAAAGGTAGGTGATTTCTAAAAGCCATGCAAAAACAAACTTGAATGCATGTGATATCGTATTAATTAAGAATCTGTATACAATTATTGGTTATAGACCACAATGTCCACTGGTTAACATTTTACCTCTTAAAATGAAAAATGGCTCGCAGTTTGAAAGCTGATATCCAGTTTACAAGTGCTACTAATTATTCAAACAATAAAAATAAAACCTAGTTTGCGATCCACGAACTGCTTTATTTTTGATCACGGCTTTAAAACTCATGTAACTTTTACTCTCCTCTAACTCTAATTTCCATGAACTAGCATTTGTAACCAAAGTGGATCAAAACCAATGTAGATGCTTCAAATTCGAATATAAAGATCTATACAAAATATTGTAAAACATTTTTAAAAGAATTACGGAACAGTTTCTTGCCCATTCTTCTCTATACGAAAACTATCTTTTGGAAGGGGCAACTAGAATCAGTTTTTGACGTTTAAAAATGCCAAATAAATTACTTTGGCTTACAAAGCTACTATAGAACAAGCAATGAGAATAAGATTGAGTTCCGACTTCGATATAAGTAATATCAGAAGAAGCTACTGATCCTGCAATGAAAGTGGCCAACTGCTGGCCACTAGTAACCTAGAAGTACTAACGCCCGGAAGAAGAATTCAAGAAGGATTAAGTCGCCTTTGATTTAACAATTAACAAGATTGATGGAGCGTGGATTAGCCAACGGACCTGTACAGCATATTGAGCATGTTTATCACCTCCATGGGAGTACTACTGGCCGATATGTTGGTGAACCCGACGATATCGCTGAAGAATATGGTGACGGCGTCGAAGGCTTCAGCCGGCACCGCCCTTTGTGCCCGTAACCTCCTCAATACTGGTAGAGGCAGCATTCTGGACAAGAGCAGATCACTCTTCTGTTTTTCTGCTACTAACTTCTGTGTGCTCTGGTCTATTGAGTTAGTGAACGTCTGAAATGAAGGAAATGAAGGCTTTTATTTAATGAGTTATGTTTCTAGGGTAAGTTGTATCTTACCTACTACTTAATATAAATCGAAACTACCTATCCTACTATCCTACTATCCTACTTATCCTACTTAATATCATAAATGTGAAAGTTTGTGTGTTTGTTACTCAATCACGCAAAAACGGCTAAATGGATTTGGATGAAATTTGGCAAACAGATAGTTTATAGCCTGGATTAACACATAGGATACTTTTTATCCCGATATTCCCACGGGACCGAGACTTACGCGGGTGAAACCGCGGGGCGCAGCTAGTAATACATAATTATTTGATTTATTAAATATAGCTTTTCCTTTTGAGTCGAAGAACAGTTAGTAGGAAGGTATGTACTCGTATTATGTAGGTACAATGTAAACAGGTTGACAATGCAACATATTTGTCAAATAAAAAAGACAAATAGGCACATTTTCATGACATTTTAGATACACATAGAGTGCGTTTCATCAAATAGTTCCTAGGTGGTAATGTTGGCTCCACTGTTGTAGGGTCAATACGAATACGGTACAGAGCTACCTATTATTATTTATTTATTTATATATACTTTATTGTACACCAGAAAATACATGAACGCGAAAATAAATAAATTGAACACTACAAAACATACAATGGGCTGCCTTATCGCTTTCTGCGATCTCTTCCAGGCAACCTTAGAATGGACAGTGAGTATTATTATAGTTATACCTATACCTATTACCTGTACCTATTAGTTCCGTTTTTTAAATTTAATAGTGGAGCCAATATTACGGCAAGGGAACTATTTAATGAAACGCAATCTAGTACTAAATTTTTTTTTTAACATACTTGTAAAATTGTCGAATTTTCACCTATCGGTTTTATTAAATAAGTAGTTGTATTATTTTACAGTGGACTTTATTTCAGTAATAACGTCTTTTGACGAAAAGTTCCATCCTTACATGACTCGGGTATAATTATATCGTGAAAGAAAAATTATGAAATTAAAATAACATTATTTTGCGGTGACATTTTATAAAATGTGTGTCCATACGCACCTTGGACATTCAGCCCCGGGATAGCCTTGCTAGCTGTGATATCTTTAAAATGATATAAACCTTATAATATGCCGGCAACAATAAGTAAGAAGATGACCGCAAACATTGTTTTCCGAAATGTGATTAAAACACATACAACAGTAGGTTTAGGTGTATTGTTACTAACAATTTGTGTAGTGGCTCCTCTGTTATCTGTAAAACCTGTTTTCTTAACTACTATTAGGTACGAACGATACATAGTTAAACGAGTCATACATCATAGTATGAATCACTTAGCTGTCTGCGAGGACGCCGTATATTCTATCATGAACGTTTATCGAGCAGATGTTATTGTAGGTAAAACGTCAGACTCAAGTGGAGTGAGTTTTTTTTTTGGTGGGATATCATCATATGACTTCTTCCGCTCTGGGCGGAGCGGAAGGGCGTGTCAGACTCTTACTGACTAAAATCCACCCGTGTTCCTTCGGTTGCCTGTTGCCAGGGTCCCGGTATCCCTTTCGGACTATTCCGCAACCCTGGCAGGATAGTTCACTCCCCTATCAATATCATTCAGGAGCCACAAGATTATAGATGTAAATAAACGTTTTAACCACAATCCGTGGTTTAAACTCCGTTTTTTTGTTTAACACGGTTTTTAAACCACGGATTTTGGTTTAAAACGGTTTTTGATAGACTTAAGTGACATGTTCTCAGACTCTGTATTAACAAATCAACATGGCCGCGTAAGTTATAATTTTGACCGCGTGCCAAAGGAACCTTGTGGCGTTGTAGTCACGATCATCATCTGCTTAGCCTTTTCCCAACTATGTTGGGGTCGGCCTCCAGTCTAACCGGATGCAGCTGAATACCAGTATTTTACATGAAGCGACTGCCTATCTGACCTCCACAACCCAGTTACTGGGTAACACGATACCCGAAGACTGGTTATCAGACTTTCAGGCTTCTGACGACCCGTAACAACTGTCAAAGATCTACAAATGACAGCGGGAACAACGGCTCAACGTGCTTTCCGAGGCACGGAGGGGTCTTGGTACGTAAAGATGTTCAGCTATCCACGGACCAACCGCGGCAAGCGTGGCTTAACCTGATCGATCGACCCGTGCGGCTGATATGACTTGGCCACATGTCACGATATTCCTTAATAAACAATACAATCATCATCATGTAGAGTATTAAATACATTTAATGTAATAAACATATGTTCATGCAGAGTATATACACTTGTATATAAAATATTAATAGAATAAGTGAATGAATGGAAATATGAATACATAGGAAATATGATATAAATAATTCCTAACTTAATATCAAGAAAAAATTGTAAAGAGCTCCTCTCTCTACCTATTTAAAAATTTGCTGTGCCCGACAGGGTCCATAATTGTTTCAATTTTTTTTTTATTTACCACCTATATTTTGTACATTATGGATTGCAATAAACGATTTGATTTGATTTGAAGTCTGCCTCTGTATATTTGTGTGCTTGAAGTATTATATAAATAAATAAAACACCTGGACCTCTGTGTTTTTTTTACCCGACTACGGCGAAGAAAAAAGAAGGGTTATGATTTTGACCGGTATGTATGTATGTATGTTCATCTGTTCCCTCCTATCTTCTAAACCACTCATCACAGTTTGACAAATGACGTATCGTTGGAAGCGTCTTGATCGTCCGCTGGTTATAGGCTATGTGACGTCACATTAAATTAAAAATCGCGACCTGTAGAGGACATAAAGTCAGGAACTAAAAACAAAAAAAATGTTTAATCGTACCATGTTGAGTATCAAATGAAAGGGCTTAATGAGCACATTTCAAAAAAATATATATTATAACCCCAAAATAATGTAAAAAAAATTAAAGTAATATAAACTAAAACCCAACTACTTACAACTAAAAATTAAAAATCCGGATTCACACGTAATCTGTTCGATTTATGCCGTAACACGTGTGACTCCGGATTTTTAATTCGTCTGTCTGGGGTGTTTTGTTTATACCTTTTTAGTCGTAAGTGGTTGGGTTTTAGTTTTTATTACTTACATTTTTTTGATGTTAATTCTCGGAGTATTCGAATAAAACATCGTTTTTAATGTGTTAGTGTTATTTATAACCTACTTTCAAAATAAATATCATTTTATCATTTATCGTGCATTGATAACTATGCACATAATCTGAAAAAGAAGTGTAAATCTGAAGTCATTGACTTCGGCTTATCAAACCAAACACAACAGCTGAAATGGGTAAATACTAAATTGGAGGTAGCAAAAAAAAAACACTTAGAAATAAGTGTTTCTATTTCACAACTTTGTAGGTGTGGATTACCATGGATGATCGTACTTAATTACAGCTTTTGAGTACCAAGAGATACCCTTGAAGAGTTAAACCGCAAACAGACAGACGAATTTGGCGAAACTATAAGGGTTTCTTATTCTACTACGGAACCCTACAATTCTAACTCTCTCACTGACAGACAAAATGTGTCATGATTTCATGAAATAGTCATTCAATGCACTTACATGAACTTAGAGAGTTGTATTGCTGCGTCTAATGATTATATTTCTGTAAATCCATATTTGTTACGGCCGCAAAGCATTTTAGATCAACATAAAACCTGATACTGACCTGCAAATTGCAAAAAAACGAAAGAATATTTGAATTTTGCGTGCTACCTTAGCGCACCCCCCTTAAGAAAGGCTTTATCTATAATAAATACCCAGAAAAGGCACACAATTGTACAGATAATAATCAAAGATGATATCATTAATTTGCGGATCACGGACCATTCAATAGTGAGTCGTAGAGTGAGAAAGTCGTGTTAACTTGATATGCATCCTTTGATAAATCTTGTTTTGATGTGCGCGTGCGCAAGTGTGAGCGTATCTCACGTGTTGATTCATACTACGAACGACCTTGTCGATACAGCCTCCGGCGGAATCTCCGACAATGCCATTGAAGGATCAGACGTTAATATCAGTTCATTAGACGTTGTTATTGAGTATACTGCATCTATAATCTCAAGCAGTGTTGTGGGTTTGAACAGGTACCGAAGGAGTTTTATTGGCACGTCTAACTGTCCTCAACAACATGTTAGATTATCAAACAAGTGCGTTAACTGTTCAGAGTAAGTACTACATACTGCATTGTACCTATTCTTTAAAGATTCTAGTTATTGGCGTTAATATTGGCTGATGAGAAAGGTAAAAAAATCAATCGATTATTTCTTAAACTTTGTCACCAGTGTATATTGACGAACTGGAAATACCAGAAACTTGCTCAGTTGTCATTCTCAAATGTCAGTAATTTCTGCAAGTGTTGACTCGTTATTATTGACAGAATACTATGTTTTTATTTTACGATCATTCGCAGTTTTGTTGTTTGAATTGTGAACTAATTCCCTAGCGAGAACTGTGTGGTATTAACTGAAACACTTTAATATTTTCCTTCGTAATGCTACTTGTCTAAAGGCCTAGAACCTTTAGCCAGAAGCACGTGGCCCATACACACTACAGTACTAGAGTACCTACAACTTACGATGAGTCATTGTCTATACAAATAACAGAACGTACGTAAAGGTGACTTTACTCGATGCATCTTTTACGAATACTACGCACCCCACGGTCCGCCACGTACCGCACCGAGATTCTTCCAATGGTTTTCCAACAAACATTTTGGCTCTAAGGACAACCTTTTATAGCTCTCATAGCATCTCATAAATGATGTATAAGAGCTCCTATAATAACATTCGATTCTACTGTGGTGTTTAGGATAAATAATTAAACCTTCAAGAGGAATAACAGTTACAAAGAAATATTTAATTACTTAAGGCGGTAACATGGAGTTGGTGGGAACCATTGTACCTATAGCTCACTCTTATACCGTTAAGAAGCGTAAAACACTGTATGCAATTCTAAGGTGTCTACTAACTGCGAAGCAGTGATGCTTGCAAAGGAGGAGGCGGAACGCGTGAGGGAGAGGCAAAGCCTGCGCCCTCACGCCCCTAACTGCCGCCGCTGGAGACACCCTGGGCGTCGGGAATCCCAGGCGGATTCCCGGCCACCATAGGCGCGGGCTTGCGGACGGCGAGCAATGGGTAGCTCGCCGTCCGATAAGAACCAGGCCCGGGTCGATGGCACCTCGTGTTCCACGCGCACCTCAAAGAGATGTCAGCACACCTGACGGGGTCCGTTAGGACCGATGCCTGCCAGGGTTGCGTAATAGTCCGAAAGGGATATCGGGACCCTGGCAACAGGCAACTGAAGGAACACGGGTGGGTTTTAGTCAGTAAGAGTCTGACACGCCCTTCCGCTCCGCCCAGAGCGGGAGAAGTAATATGATGATTTCCCACCCAAAAAAAAAAAAAAAAAAAAGGGGTCTACTAACACTTACTAACGGCTGTTTTCTTTAAACAGAGTTAGTTAGATGCTTCGTAACACCCTAAGGTTATATAGCTCCTATAGCACTTATTCTTATCACCAATATGTTAGTTGGGTTGTGTCAGTCTGTGAGTGATCAATTCATTTCTATTTTGACTTCGCAAAACACCAAGTGAAAGATAACGTATCGCTGAAACTACAACTACTACACCCGCTGACAGACAGACGGACGGACAGCGTAGGCTAGTAATAGGGTTCTGTTTGGCACCGTACGGGTACGAAACCCTAAAAAGTATAACGTGTACTCAATCATAAAAACAATCACAAAAAGTGAACATCTGTTGGGGGTATCTAGGCTACAGTTTCTGAGTAAAAAAAAAAACTATCACGAAATATTTATATATTTCGTGATAGTTTTTAGGTTTCCGTACCTAAAGCGTAAAACGGGACTCTATTACTAAGACTCCGCTGTCTGTCTGTCTGTCACCAGGCTGTATTTCATGAACCGTGATGGTTGGACAGTTGAAATTTTCACGGATGATGTATTTCTGTTGCCGCTATAACAAAAAATAGTAAAAAACCACATAAAATCTCCCATACAACAGACATGATTTTTGCCGTTTTTATAGTTAATGGTACGGAACCGTTCGTGCGCGAGTCCATCTCGCAGTTGGCCGGTTTTTTATTATTTTAAGACTCATAAGATTTCCAAAAAGAAGTACTTTCAACAATTTTCTTTCGTTCTCTCAAACTTCGTTATACTCAAACCAAAGATGTACACAAGAGCGGTCCCAGCCCAAGATTTTAGGGGGGGGTCACCATTGGTGACGAGAAATATTTTTAGGGAAATGGTTACCTAATTGTAAAGTACTCTAAAAACTATTTTTTGTACCTATATGCCCATCGGGATCTCTGTGGCTAGTACCTACCTACACAGTACAGTTTTCCAGTTAGTAAAGAACGTAAATCATTCAGTCTCTCGACAGCTTGAATGATTTTGGACCCAGGACCCCCCCCCTCGGACCGCGCCTAGATGTACACATGACTAAACATCAAGCTATACATTTCCAATATAAGCTGACCTCGCATTAAACGGAAATCTTATACAATGCGAGATCAGCATAAACTGGAAAAATATCAGATCAGCATAAATGTATAGCTTGATGTGTAGCCGTGTGTACAAACAATGTTTAGTTTAAATGAACAAAAGCAATCGATTTTGTAAAGGATATGACTTCATGTTTATATTAACTTATAATGCTAGTACACAGTCACGTGAGCGAAGCCGCGGGTACAACTAGTCTCCAGCAAAACTATAGGTACCTAGCAACCATTTTCAAAATCATATAGCCCTCAGGAGCCCCCAAGCCCCCCTGGCCACAACTAATCCGTGGTTTCAGCCGCGTGCTGCGAGAATGTCCCATGCTGCAGTATGATAGCGCATACCTATTTCTTCACTAAAACTCTGTCCGTTTCTAACAAAATCCCTGTCCGATCCAATAGGATCCAGAAGGAGGAGGAGGAAGGAGGAAGATTAACAGAAAAAAAAATGCAATTTGAAATTCACATTTTTAGTACCAAAATTACCCCAATTTCATTATAAATTGAATAGTACCAAAATTTTCTGACGGCCGCCCGCGCCCCATGTAGTAGACCGGGAAAAATACCCCATAAAAAAAAAACTTTTTTTTTTTAGCAAAAAAAATAAATCTCCGATTCAAATCCTCACGGATCGAACAGGGTTCTTTTACACGCTGTAGATATCTGGTCTAAGGTGCAGATAACGTTGACATATTTACGCATTATTAATATGAAAGCAATGCAAAGTGGCATTTATTTACAAATGTTTTCATAAAAACTTTTCGAAAGATAAAATTGTTTGCACATTTCAAAGTGAAGATAATACTTGTTTTCTACTAAAAGTGTACTAATATTTATGTTGCTTCATTTCCTTTCATGGTTATCTGAAATTTCGACTGCGCAATAAAATTAGTTCTGTAACAATTTGTAGCCACGATTTTTGCATATAGGATGGCTGGTAACAGCTTTATAAGAGTCGCCAGCTCCGAACGAGTTAGATGGCGGGGGAGAGGCCTATGTCCAATAGTGGACTTATAGTGGCCCCAAAAACGGCTTAGATGGATTTATACTCCATTTGAAATAAGATTAGAAATTTAAATAAACCTTTTTTACAGTCCGTTCAACCGATTTTGACTTCTATTGCGTTGGTACGACAAATGGCAGCTGCAGTAGACAGTTGGTATTGTGTAACTTTTTTTTGCTTTTAATGCCATCCATAAGGATGCGGTATAGAAGTCAAAATCGGTTGAACGGACTGTAAAAAGGTTTGTTTAAATTTCTAATCTTATTTCAAATGGAGTATAGATTAAATTAACCCGGTAGTACGTCCCCGTGGGATTATTTCCGACATCAACGCAGGCGATGGCGATGGAAAAGCTAGTATTCTAAATAAAAATAATCAAGTTGTCTTCGTTGGTGCTCTCTCATGGATTATAATCAGGGACTTGAAACGTTATTCAAAATAGAGGTGCGGTAACGTTACGTAATAGCGTTATGTATAATTTAGCTCCAGTACCCATTTTTGAACTAATTTCTTAAAAATATAACGAAAATCTATCGGAACAAAATCTTCAATTATAATTTAGTTATGATCCTGGTGGAACGGTAGAAATTATCGTTACTGGAACTATAAGTAGCGGTATTTTAACGTTATTTCGTAACGTTTCAAGTCCCTGATTATAATGCAGCAATAATGAAGCCTCTCGTTGGCTATTGACGTTTCTAAATTTAGTTTTGTTTTTTGCAGGTACGAACGCATCACTGAAGAAGATTGTCCTCTTTAACGATGACAATAGGCTGCAGGTCATCTTGTAGCAGTAAACTGACCTATTATAACATCGGAAAACTATATGTGGAAGTGTCATCTCTTGTGGTTCGAGTAGTGCGTGTTTATGAGTTCTTAAATATGAATGTTTGTGAATTTGTGTCATAGAGCAAGAGACAAAAAAACTGCCTTTCCACCAGAGATGTGCGAGGTGGCCAAGCGGTAAAGTTAAGCTATAAAACTAAATGTGTATTTCCACCAGCGCTATGTGTAGTAGCAGAGCTGGAAAGACGCGCTTTGCGCATACATACCTACAAATCTTAGTTCCGTTTTTAATTAATTAACCATTTTCCGATAATGCTAGGCCAAACTCAAAGGGTGTAAATCAAACGGTTCTACTGATTGATGACATACATATCCCGCTACGCAGCTTAGCTTATCTCTGGTGAAAAGGCAGCTTGATGCTAGGCCGATTTGATTTGCTAGCTACGTCAAAATATGTTTGTGGACGTGAGATTGTGAAATAGCCAGCGAGTCGCCGGCAACTAAAGACTCAGCGTAAGTACCAAGCATCAGGCTATTGCGCACAGCTCCTTTATAATCAGTGATCGGAATGGGTAGAGCTAATGTACCTAAAGTTCAAAGAACAAAGACAAAAAAAGTGGAGACTTCCTTACGACTAAAATATTTTTTCGGGACTAATGTCGGGATTTCGGGACATCACTTAAGTAAATTTAGTATAAATGCTAAAGGTGTGGATGTCATGAACTAAAATTCAAACCAACACCTCGACTTCAGTTGCAAAACAGTACTATATCTTTTTTTATTTTCTTTCTACAGAATCAGGAAATGAATTCGATAATTGTTTTACTTTATTAATTTTGCAAGAAATAGATATTCTGACTGTAGCCTCACAATATATATTTGAAAACCTATTGTATGTACACAAAAATATATCAAATTTTAAGAAAATGTCCGATATTCATAGTTTAAATACCAGGAATAAACACAATCTTGCTGTACATCGCACTCGTCTCCACAGAGTAGGCAACTCGTTCATGGATCAATGTATACGCTTTTATAACAAACTTCCCATTGACATTCGAAACTTACCCATTAAACGATTTAAAAGCTGCATTCAAACCAAACTTTGTAGAAAAGGGTACTATAAAATTTCAGATTATTTAGAAGACAAAAAAGCATGGGATTGAGCTGCTCGCTCTGCTAAGCATTTTGAATAATATGGAAAATCATCAAAGTATATCTACCAGTTTTATTTACAAATTGATATTATTGAATATTCTATACAAAATGACATGATTACTTTGTAAAGTATTTTATTATTGTGAATGTGAGGACCATGTGATTTTTATTTTTTTTCGTTCTCAGTTAATTTTATCGATGGTCTGGCAATTTGAGAATTTTATGCGGCCTACCCAAATGTCCTTTCTTTGGTATTGTTCGTCGAGTCGTTGAGCTCCTTATGTTCTGAGTTGAGCTCCACCATTACTGACAAATGCTTGCACTAAGTGGACCTCCACTCAAATCTGTGTGGTTCTTTCCTCAAAAGACCATTTCAGACTCGAATTTACATGGTCCTCATATGGCTTGACCAAGATTATGTCTGGACTTTAAAAGAGACTGTGACCTCTGAGATTGTTTCGGCCTTTCTTCTCAGACTAGTCAGATAGGAAACGCCGACCTCATCTAGCTTATCTTTAATATTTTTTAATATGACGTGTAAAAGTGATTCCAATATCCTATTTACAGAATAAACAATTTCATTTCCGAAACCCGGGACATTAGTCCCGAAAAAATATTTTGACGTAAGGCGTCTCCACTTTGTCTCTCTTCTTTTTCGAACTTTAGGTAGATTAGCTCTACCTATTCCGATCACTGTTTATAATGCAGCTTGTCAGAAACCTGGTTGGAGAAAAGATTCACTACTTAATCTGAATGTACTGAATACGTCATTGTACATATTTGAGTCAAACAGAACCTTACCCACATTGACTAGTGCACTAAGTATGGTATATTCTGACATCCAGTACCTAAATTAACTAATTGATTACTTATTGAATACACAACGACACATTCAAGAATATGTGAGCAGCTGATAAAGCTATATTTTTTAGTGATGAGTAAGATGTGTTCCTGCTACCTATTATAAATAAAATAACTAGTAATAATCACTTTTTTATTTATTATATTTCTTACTAATACTAATTTATATAATAAACAATTATATAAAATTTATATACGCTAGCTGAGTAGATATACTTATGCAACTCGTCATAAACGTGTCAGATGACGACATCAGGAACTATTAATCTGAATGTACTGAATTAGATACCCCAACTAAATAGAAAGTACTGAACGGATTTCATAAATACATGTTTTCTGGTATAGTTGGGTTACACGAGGACGAAAATCGTAGGCAAAAGCTGGTGATTCATATTTAGGTCAATAAGAACCTTAACCCAGAGCATGTACTTACTGCCATTGCTGTTGTAAATAATTATTTTCACCTCATTCTGTTTGTCATTCGAAATCTACTATGAAAATTTTATTTTCCCCGCTAGCGTGGAAAGAGTTTTTAAAATTCGAACCCTTTCTACTAACAATTTTCTATACCGCCGGGTCGACTGATAATGCATCAATACTTATTTTATGTCAGAGCGCCAACCTCATTTTTAAAATAATCGCACTGGCCAGCACGAAAAAAAATCGGTCAACGCGCCTAAAGAAGTTTTCACATAAAAAAACTTTATATAATTTTCTTCTGTATATCCAATTCACTTTCTACAATTTGGGTTTGTTTAGCAATGCAGAGTTAGTGAAAGCGGTACATAATGCCGAATTGAGCTTTTTCCGGAAAAAATGCGCGAAAAGTACATAAAAGTTTAGGTACATTATTTTTGTTCAATGCATGGAGACACCTAGCATTTTCCTCGCTGCAGTGAGGTGAAAAGTTGTGTGTTTCGCTCGGCAGCAAAGTTTTTCTGGGTCTCGTACCTTTGAAACCTTCGCAACGCTCAGGATTCAGGATACAGATACTCGCGCGAAAAAACAACTTTGCAGCCTTGCATAACAAATAACTATTAACTATCCATGTGTTTAAAATAATCACAACGATTGATTAATATTAGTGCAAGCAACTGTTAATAACTTTCTGTACTTCTTAGTGGGTATGTACTTATACCTATACTCCATTTGAAATAAGATTAGACGTATAGATAAGCCTTTTTTACATCCCGTTCAACCGATTTTGAATTCTATTGCGTTGGTGGCATGACAAATGGCAGCCGCAGTTGATAGTTGGTATTGTGTAACTTTTTTGCTTGTAATGCTATCCTTATGCCTATGGTATAGAAGTCAAAATCGGTTGAACGGACTGTAAAAGGGTTTGTTTTAATGTCTAATCTTATTTCAAATGGGGTATAGGTACCTAATGGGAATTATTAGCAAATAAATAAAAAAAATTAAGTTCTGATTTATATATAATCAAGCTGTTTTATTAACCATAACATATTTTATAACATATTTATAAAATCTTATACACAAGCATGCATGCAACCAATCAGGAAATGTTACAAAAATAAATCATCTACCTAGCCTTATCCCAACTATGTTGGGGTCGGCTTCCAGTCTAACCAGATGCAGCTGAATACCGGTATTTTACATGGAGCGACTGCCTATCTGACCTCCACAACCCAGTAACTGGGTAACACGATACCCCATGGTAAGACTGGTTGTCAGACTTTAGGGCTTCTGACGACCCGTAACAACTGTCAAAGATCTACAAATGACAGCGGGACCAACAACGGCTTAACGTGCTTTCCGAGGCACGGAGGGGTCTTGGTATGTAAAGATGGTCACCCATCCACGGACCAACCGCGGAAAGCGTAGCTTAACCTGATCGATCGACCCGTGCGGCTGATATTACTTAGCCACAAGCCCCAAGTTACAAAAATAAATGGTATATAATTATAAATAAATAATTTAAATAAATGCTATGCGTTTTACAAAATAATTTAAAAAAGTGCAATCTATATCCTGGACTATCATAATTATTACAGAAACAAAAATTTAAAATACCAGTTTTTATATGATGGCGCCTCTAATAATTTTATACGATGGCGCCTCTAATAATTTTTATTTCCATTCTTTGAGGTAGGTTCTAGACACTCACGTAAAAACTGTTAGGTATGCATCTTAAAAACGAGCGCAATATCTGAGAATCCGTAGTCAACTGCAAGTAGGTAGGTACCGTCAACTGTGGCATCCTTTAGTTTCCAAACTTAACTTCATACTTTGGACAATGCTTTTCACCCGTGAGATCCTTATACCTAAAATAAAACAAGTTAAATTTAATTTAAAAAAAATTAAAAGTCCCGACAAAAGCAAAGCGTCTAATAAACGATTTGTTTTTTTATAGCTAAGGACACTCTCGCTCAAGTCACGTTTCAAACAAAACCAAAAAAATCAAAATCGGTTCAGCCGTTTGGAAGCTACGATGGCGCAGACAGACACACAGATACACACGTTGAACTTATATCACCCCTCTTTTTCCGTCGGGGGTTAAAAATAGAAACGGTTAAGGTAACCTTAATAAAATACTTCCTTCGTAAGTGTCTTTTTATAAATTGTTTGCGATTCCAGGATTGCCTCGTTGGGCTAGTGGCCGCAAGCGCTACTGCTGAGCGTGAGGTCCTGGGTTCGATTCCCAGGTCGCGCGAAGTGTTATTGGATTGTTCCATTAGGATTTTCTCAATAGCAGCCTGGAATCTGGATTTGTGCCTGGTTGATGGCAATAGACTCGCCCCATATTACATGGGACTTTGGGTTCCGTAGTCAACAAGGAACCCTTATAGTTTCGCTATGTCCGTCTGTCTGACCGTTTGTCCGTCTGTCTGTCTGTCCGCGGCTTAGCTCAGAGAGTCTTAGTACCTACTAGGAAGCTGTAATTTGGTATGGGTATACATATATATCACGCCGACAAAGTGGTAAAATAGAATCAAGAAAAATAAGAATCTTTTTTTTTTGGGTCCACTTAAAGTGGTTATGTCGTTTTTTCTTGTCAATCCGACGGGGTGGGGTGTCGTTGGAAAGGTCGTTTAAAAATATATTGTGATTTTGTGGAAACCATTTTTGGTTTTGATACAGAACACTCATTTTGACATTTAACAAAATTTCGCAATCTTTCAAGATTACCCGCATCCTTTATTGACTGCAAATAAATTATTATTCTTACATTATCTTTATTTCATTTTCAATACATACAAATTATATTTTTAAATATAAAAAAAAATACAAAAAAAAAAAAAAAAAAAACTTACATTTATTATTACACTTGTCGTAGGCGAGTTAAACATTTTAACGTAGAAAATAAATTGTAGATAGGTACTTACTCATCGCAGGTAACGCATTGTCCATCTCCATCGTTCAGCGATACCCAATAATGATCTATACCGCATTTGCAAGGATCCACAGAAGTTTGTCTCTTGACCCTTGCCATTGATTCAGGTCCTGGTTCATCGGGTCATTTTGGCTCTATTTGAGATCGGGAGCGGGTAGTGCTATTTTGATTACATGATTGTCACATGATTTGGATCATCAGCGCATCGCACAGTGGGCTATAAATGACCTGTACCCTAAAAAGCAGATTATTTTTTATGTACCCCTAGGTGGACCTACCTGGTGGTGGTGGTGTTCGGGAATCCTTAAAGCCGACGCCGTCTGTCTGTCCATCTGTCTATCAGAAAGCTATCTCTATCTTTTTACCGGACTACGGCGAAGAAAAAAGGAGGGTTATGATTTTGACCGGTATGTATGTATGTTCATCTGTTCCCTCATAACTTCTAAAGCACTCATCACAATTTGACAAATCAGGTATCGTTGGAAGAGTCTTGATTGTCCGCTGGTTATAGGCTATGAGACGTCACATTAAATTAAAAATGGCGACCTCTAGAGGACATAAAGTAAGGAACTAAAAAAATAGAATTGTTTAATCGTACCATGTTGGGTATCAAATGAAAGGGCTTAATGAGCACATTTCAAAAATATATATATTATAACCCCAAAATAATTAAAAAAAAAAAAAAGTAATAAAAACTAAAACCCAACTACGACTAAAAAAGTATAAACAAGACCCCACAGACAGACAAATTAAAAATCCGGAGTAACACGTGTTAGGGAATGAGTCGAACAGATTGCGTGTGACTCCGGATTTTTAATTTGTCTTTCTGTGGGGTCTTGTTTATACCTTTTTAGTCGTAGTTGGGTTTTAGTTTTTATTACTTTTTTTTTTTAACCTTGTTAAGAAGCGAGTTGAAATATTTTCAGAATACCTATGGCTTCTAGTATTATCATTTTATTTTATTTTAGCCTGTTTTACCATGTATAAATCGTCTGACGACATCGAGGCAGACCCAGCAGATGTCGACAGAAGATGGCGAAGATTGGTCCACACTAGCCCCAGACTGAGAGGAGTGGAAGGGAGAAGGGGAGGCCTCTATTATGGCAAATAAGAAAAAAAACCGGCCAAGTGTGAGTCGGACTCGCGCACGAAGGGTTCCGTACCAATATCTATAAAACTATTCCAATATCTATATATCTATAATATTTTGTTCAGATCGGATCCCACAATGTGGGATCGGATCGGAACAAAATTTTTTTTTTTTCCACGTTCCTAACTGGCTTAAGCCAGATATATATATATCCGGTATAATTAAAGCCAGATAAGGTTTAATAATTTTATTCGCAACAAAGGTTAGGTTAGAACTGTGAAATATGCAGAAAAACATATTTTAGTTACGGCTAGTTTGTTGTGGTTCTGAATACTGGAAGGTTTTCTATAAACGCCGCGCCGCCGGTGTCCATTATGGGAGCCGGAGGTGACATTACTGCCCGCTGCCGAGATTAAAAACATCGGCTGCCGGCAGTAATGTCACTGCCGGTTCCCAATGGCGTCATTTTTGGGAGCCAGCGCCGGGAGCGGGGGTACTCCCTTTTTTAACCTATGGGCTTTGGGCTTTCCAATTCTTTTTCTTTTACCTTCTCCGGCCAATCAGTCAGGAATGAGTCCTAAACAATACAGCTCAACCATACATGCTTACTTTTATAAATGACCTTTTCTCGCGATCAATATTCAGAGATGTTAGTTAGACAGAATATCATGTCTCCCGTCATGTACCCATATTGGAAAAATCTAAAGTGAAGTAAGGAAACCTATCTTTGAGGATTTTGAAGGCAAGAAAAACGAATAGTTACTTATTATCATTTAATTTAATACAAATAAATAACGGTAACCTATAAAATTACAAACAAATTAATGCGTCATAACCGCAATCACCATAATGCTCGCACGCATAAATAATTCATGTTTTTCGTGTGCTTAAACACGTTCATAATAAAATGTATTTTTTTTCTATAGGTACACTTCAATTTGGGTGTTTTATTTAAACACCACTGCTGTCAAAACGGTGAACAAAACAACGTGAAAAAACCGGCATGTCCTAGAGCCAAAATTTCAAATACATGGGACATCCACCAGCCCGCACTGCACGCCCGCTGCCTCCCAATGAGAGGAGGCTTGTCGCAGCTGTACAAATATTAATGTCTGATTTTCTCATGTTTTGAATTACATGAAAAACAGGCTAGGTTAACCTGAAATCCGTTTCGATACAAGTAATCGGTACGCAGAGTTGATTTGTTCAATAGTTTTAGATAGCAATATCTTTTGTACAATGCTCAGATATTATGATAAATCCATTTTAAGAGCAAACTGGACAGTCTTCTCCTGTTGATTCCGTGTACCTGAAATATGAAAAACAACATAAGAAAATGGATTTCAACCAATAAACATATCTTTGATTATTTATAGGTCTAGTTATAGTGTCGCGCTGCAAAAGAACTAAAACAAACTGTCGTTTTTTATGCTCATGTACGTGACAGCTACGTTTACACTCGCGCTACGTCATTGTACTAAAAGTGTGAGTGAATTTAGGGGCTTACAGATGGACGCAATTTTTTTCGACGAATACTCAACTTTGACTCTATTATGTAGACATAATTATTATAAATAAGACTAAACTTATAAAAATCATGTAAAACCCCAGAAACTTTATTCAGATCCATGGACCATCCAAAACCAACACCATCTAACCAGCTATTTAGATCTCTGCATCTAACAAGATGGTCCCTTAGTCATCTCTTGCGACATCGAAGCGAGACGAAAAAAAAAATCAATCTGCCTAGCCTTTTTCCAACTATGTTGGGGTCGGCTTCCAGTCTAACCGGATGCAGCTGAATACCAGTATTTTACATGAAACGACTGCCTATCTGACCTCCACAAGTAACAGGGTAATACAATACCCCTTGGTTAGACTGGTTGTCAGACTTTCGGGCTTCTGACGACTCGTAACGACTGTCAAAGATCCACAAATGACAGCCGGGACCAACGGCTTACCGTGCTTTCCGAGGCACGGAGGAGTCTCGATATGTGAAAATGGTCACCCATCCACGGAACAACCCCGGCAAGCGTAGCTTAACCTGATGGATCGACCCGAGCGGCTTGTTATTACTTAGCCACGAGCTCCTCATCGAGCGAGAAGAGTCAAAATGAAAAGAGACAAAATTGGTTTTAAATGGGGTTACGAAGCTCATAGTCTTATGTCGTTTGATTATAAAAATCTCAGGTTTTTTATTTCAAGTAATCCGACTAAAAATATTGTAAAGAAAAAATTATACTCACGTTTCACAGGTAATGCATCTACTTCCCACTTTTGTAAAATTAACCGGGCACGGGCACTTGAGCTTTCCAATAAACGCTTGTCTCCTGAACCGGGTAACCACTAAAGTTTCTGGTTGCTCGGGAGTTGAGCTGGCCACCGGCGGTAAAAATAACGCGGCGAGTAAAGTGACCATTATACACAAGTAAAACAGCTTCATTGTAACGTTGATTGATTATAATAATAACAATAAATAATGTTATTACGTGATTGCTACTAGACTTTAGTGAGCGGAATGCGGTAAACGACAACTTCACTTCTATATATACAAATACATATGTAAAAACCAAGATCATCAAAAATACATTGTTTGTTACACTTGAGGCATATTTTCCTTAAATATTGAGTGCAAATTAACGCATAATGCACGTATTTCATTGTTCCAAGTGCGCACGGTGACATAACAAGCAATATATTTCCAGTTCAATCTGACCTCTCACTATACGGAAAGCATAAAAACTATGAGGTCAGTTTATACTGGAATGTATAATATGATATGTCGTCGTGTGAACGAATAAAAGGAAAATACGATTTACGTAATAAATCTGGTAATTCTATGGTAAGCCAGATTAATGAGCAAAATTAAAAGTATATTATGAACGCTGGTTTCCTCAAGGGTAAATAATAATAAGTCACCCAAAGGGCAATGGAGAGGGCTATGCTCGGAGTTTCCCTGCGTGATCGAATCAGAAATGAAGAGATCCGTAGGAGAACCAACCTTCGGGCTATGTCGGTTACCTAACCGACATAGCCCGAAGTATTGCCAAACTTAAGTGGCAGTGGGCAGGGCACACTGCTCGCAGAACAGATGGCCGATCGATGAGGCCAAAAGGTTCTGGCGTGGCGGTGACAAGAGTGGAAGAGAAGGCGGCAGGAATCCGCTGGATGGGAGAAGCACAGAACCGGTCGAAGTATCGGTGCTTGAGGGAGGCCTATGTCCGGCAGTGTAAGTCTTTTGGGACGTCTTCTGTGATGATGATGATAACAGTGATGAAATAATAATAAAACACCTATTTTCCATAAGTTAGAATAATCCCCAAATGTCATGATTTCATGAGATAGTCATTCAATACATTTTTATGAACTTAGAGAGTTGTATTGCTGATTCTAATGTTTATAATTCTGTAAGTCCATATTTGTTACGGTCGGGAATCATATTTTAATCCACATACAAACTGAAACACAACATCAACATTGTACACTTAGTTCGCAATAAACTTTTTGACTTTAACTTTGAAAATTACCTGCAAATTGAAAAAAAACGTAAAAAATAATAATTTCGCGGGCTACCCCGAAGCTTTCTCCTTACACAACTAAGCTCGTTCGTTCGTTCGTCGTAAGTGAATGATAAGACAATCCACATTGCTAGCTATGACAACCAGGATACTGTTGGACCTGGCATGCACTCTGCGCAATAGCGATCAAAATCAAAAGTCATTTATTCAAACTAGGCTGAGAATAAGCACATTTCGAACGTCAAAATTACATAAGACAGTCCCCCAAAACCCCCACCCTTCACCACTTCCTAGTGCTTTTGCTGGGAAGAAGAAGTGGCGCAACAAACTCCCCAGCAGCACAGCTGTCTTTTCAATTAGAAAAAAATGATTCTATACAAAAGTATGCAAAATCATTAACATTACGCAACATAAAAGATAAATCCAATTATAAGCCTTATGTCAGCTAGCACACGCCAATATCTCTAGGGCCACTGTTGTTAGTAGATTCCCTTGTTGTTGTTGGCCGTATTTTCCTAGCAAAGAGTACAGTTATCTTAAATTAAATGCTTAATTATTTCTTCCACTTTCCATTTTTCGTTTGACTTTTGCAATGTAACGTAAGTAATTAATTTTCTTCTGGAGGAACTGGTTATAAGATGGCGTTTCCGTGAATGCATAATCATCAGCCTATAGCGATATAATTAAATGAGTTGCTTGTGTTATCCTAACTAATATTATAAATGCGAAAATGAGTTTGTTTGTTACGCTTTCACGCTAAAACGGCTAAACGGATTTGGATGAAATTTGGCACAGGGGTAGACCATGACCTGGAATAGGACATAGGATACTTTATATCCCGATAATCCCACGGGATCGAGACTTATGCGGATGAATCCGCGGGGCGCAGCTACTTCAATATGAATCTAGGTGATCCAACATAAAATCCTATGCGATTTTCATTAAACGCAGATAACTAACTTAGGTATTATTACATTATGCATATCGGCCATCTTTTCCCGTTCTTTTTGAACCCTTGACCGCTACGATAAACACGTGTGATAATGTATTGACACAACCACTTGGCAGGTTAATATAACGGTAACCACGGTTCGAGCTACGACCGTAACAGTTATGAGTATGCCTCTAATACTATTATGTCTTGTATGTATTCAAACTCAAAACTCAAACTCAAGCATTTATTTCAAATAAACCAATTACAGGTACTTTTGAATTGTCAAGGGGTCGGTCAGTCAAAAAAATATGAAGCTAGTTGCCCATTCCAAAGCATAGTAGGTTCCTATGGAGAAGAACGGGCAAGAAACTCCACGGACACTCTTTTTAATCAAAATATTGTTAAAATAATATTATGTCCCTCCATCTCTTAATCTCTCTGTCTATCTGTTGGTGCACTTATAAATCGTGAATAAGGTATCCGATTTATGTGATTTTTTTTAAATACTTTGTACGAAGGGTGACTTTTAAGGGGGATGCGCTAAGGTATCCCGCGGAGTTCAAATAAGCATCAATACAACTCTTAGAAAAACTGCTAAATGTCATGATTTCATGAAATAGTCATTCAATACACTTAAATGAACCTAGAGAGTTGTATTGCTGATTCTAATGTTTATAATTCTGTAGTCTTATTTTATACGGCCACAAATCATATTAAGATCGACATAAAACCTGATACTGACCTGCAAATTGCAAAAAAACTAAAGAAAATTTGAATTTCGCGGGCTACCCTGAAGCTTTCGCCTAAAACAAACTTTGTTAAGAGAAGCAGTGACAATAATAGTACCTAATTCAGTTTATTATCATAGGTAGGTACCAAACATTCAACCAAAACAGGTTTTAGAGCTATTTTATTGACCTATCTGCAAATAGATAAACAAACAACTAATCGGCCTTGAATTAACATAGGTAATACTTTCCGAAACCGGTTTGAAGCCTTATAAATATTTATGTAAACAGCGATGTCTACGCTATGTATATAAAAGCTTTATCGCGGCACATCTTTAGACATTCGAGTGGTATATGTGAACACGTGAATATGAAGTTTTATCTATTGTTGTTTGTTGTGCTTTCCGCATTAGTTACGTTAGGGTTAGCTGACCCTGGGAAGTTTAATAGCCCCAAGAAATGCCCGGTTGGACACATTAGTATTGCGGGTCAATGTTTTACAAAAGGAGTGAGTCCAATTTTTTTTATTAATATTCTTTTTCACTTATCAACACTCAACAAAAATAATATAACAAAATTAAAAAGAAAAAATAAAGGGGGTCCTCATTGGGCTTCAAAGAATTCGTCCGCATCGCTGTCAATGGGAAAAGTGCCCAAAAGGCTGGCAGCTCCTCCCCTTTATTTTTTCTTTTGTAATTTTGTTATATAATTGTACATACATAACGTGTTTGTATAGTTAATTTTAATTAAGATTTAATTAGTTAAATAAGAGTTAGTTGTATAATAATTGTATTGTTTTTAAAGTGAATAAATTGACCAAATAATAAAAAATAAAAATAATAAAATACAAACTTTCAAATAATTTCTTAAGGTATATCATAATCCATGACGTGCTAAATCAGTTCCTTTATTTGAATAATTTAATTGGTGTCCAAAGTGTTCCGAAAATGAAACATAATTCCACAAAAATGTTGTAAAAAAAACGTGTATATTCGTTTATCAAATAACTTAAATGTCACAGAACAGTGTGACCTTGTAACCTTGTGCTCAGATTCCACTGTGAAGTTAACCGAATTAATTTAGTTAAAAATGTGTCATAACGTCATTGGTATTTTGAGTCACGTGGTTATACAGGTGTGACTTTATGACAGAAACACGTGCGAACTATATGTGATTTTAAAACTTAAGGCACGGAGTGACCTCGGCAAATCTTTGCACATACAATCTCTATTCATCATGCATCGTTCGAAGCTTGCTTGCTTGGCTAAAGGTTGTAATGATTACATCTCTAACACACCGTTCCCAGTGTGCTGTAGGTACAGTACGGTCGATGACTCATGACCAGTCTGAACATAGGCTCTCTGAACATTCACTCATGTTCACTCACTCATACTTGACTCACCATGTGGTTGTTAAAAAATATATTTTGCAACCTTCTGCACAAAGTTCACTCACATACAGTTTTTTAATCGTGCCGTGGTATATGTGATCAGCACTTTTGAAATATACAAATTATACTTAAAGTACTAGGAAGTGGTGAAGGGCGGGCGTTTTGGGGGACTGTCTTATGTAATTTTGACGTTCGAAAAGTGCTCATTCTCAGCCTAGTTTGAATAAATGACTTTTGATTTTGATTTATAAAAGCCTCAACGGTGTGAAAAAGACGAGCGATAGGTACATGATTATTTAACAAAACAAAAGTTCTTTTTCATTCAACTCTCATAATTCGATCTATGTTTATGTTATTAAGATAATTAGGTATTTCTTTAAACATAAAAAACTAATCGCTCATCATCAATACACTTGTAGTCGAACACGTTACTTTCTTCTTAAGAAGAAATAGGGTTGTTCTTTTCTCCATACAAAAAGTCTTAATTCTAGGTTCGGTTCTCGTCTATTTTCTTCTCCAATATTGGACCAATTTGAAAGATATTTAATAATTGAATAATAAGGATATTTACTGTGCCCCTATGTTTTTATTTTTTCATGAATAGTTGTCAAATTTGTACAATAGACCTCTGATGACAGCGGTCTAAACAGGCAATTTTGAGCATTTTCTGAGGGCTCTAGTGCTTCAACAGATAATTGTATCATCAAAACGGAAAACATTGGGACATACAACTAGTTAATATTTATTTTACTGTAAACAATAATTGCTCTAAGGTCCTAAACCAGAGACAAAACAGGCGAGAGCGTTTGTATGGAAAGGGGACCGACCCTATTTCCTCTTAATGCCATCCAAAGCAAATCGAACCTTATTGCAATCAATAAAAGTGATTGACACAAAGCATTTTTAAACAATGCAATCAGTCCCTACTTGCCAACTGTGTACCAATGTTTACATACATAGTATTACCCCTAACAAATCCACTAATACAAAATCATTTTCTTTTCCAGAAACTGTAATCGGTAGAAATGCTGCCACTTGGAACTCTGGTGTGAACCGAGGTTAAACAGCATTAAACGGTTAAATAGGATGAAATGATTTATTATTTAACCACTTCAAATATATAATTAGTGTGTTTGAGGTATAGTCGTTGCCTATCAAAGACGCGTGTTGACTTCGGAACTGACACATATTATCGACTGTCCAAATACTGAGCGTTTTTTGACACCTATCGCAATGTCAAATACTGGGGAAAATGACAGATATGGAACCGCTCTTCAAATAGTTTGCATGCCGTAATGTTGGCTCCACCGTTAAATTTTAAAAACAGAATTTTAGGTATCGACGTAGCGTATTCGTATTGGTCCTACAACAGTGATGCCAACATTACGGCATAGGAGTTCGTATGCCGTAATGTTGGCAAAGTAATGTAATAATGTAGTTAATGGAAAATGTAGTTGTATGTGTTGGCGTAATGTTGATAAAGTTCAGTTTAAAGGCTCCCACAAACAGGCGCGACTTGTCGCGCGACGCGACATATAGAACCAACAAGAATACTGTACCCAGGATTTTGTAATATCTATATCCATTTTTAAAAGAGTGTCCTTGGAGTTTCTTGCCCGTTCTTCTCCATAGAGATCTACGTTTTGGAATGGGCAACTAGCTACATATTTCTGACTGACTGACTCCTTGACAATTCAAAAGTGCCTGTAAATGGTTTAATTGAAATAAATGCTTTGAGTTTGAGTTTTTTGCGACGCCACTGCATTGTTCGCCGTGAAGTTTTCTCAGAAATTATTTTGTTAAAAGTCGCGTCGCGCGACAAGTCGCGCCAGTATGCAAGAGCCTTAACTTCACTCAACTTGATTGACGCGCATTAGGGAAGTGCAACTATTATGCGATGTATCTGTTATGTAAAAAATGTGAAATAAAAAATAAATAGAAATATAGCGGAGATCCTGATATTTAGAGGAAAAAGAATCAGCTGTCAGTTCCCTACATTTTGACGAGCTATGCTAACATAAATGTAAGGAACAGCGGAGTATTTTTTGGGGTTGGTCCCATATTGAAAGTTGTTCATAATGATGAGTACAATGACCCCTTAAGTGATTTCGTGTATGAATATATACACCTTTTATACATACATCTATACTAATATTATAAAGAAGAAAGATTTGATTGTTTGTTTGTTTGCATTGAATAGGCTCCGAAACTAATGAACCGATTTGAAAAATGCTTTCGCTATTGGGAAACTACACTATCCCCGGCTGACATAGGCTATATTATATTTTCAAAAAAATTAGGGCTCCTTACTAAAACTCCAATAATGTAACCCAAAGTGTAAAAAAATTACCTAAAATAGCCGTAGATAAGTACTTAGTGCTACCCGTGCGAAGCCGAGGCGAGCAGCTAGTATATTAAATTCAGCTATTTCACGGTTTCCAAGCCACAGATGAACATTGATACTTAAGGAGGATGCGCTAAAGTGGCCCGCGAACTTCATATTTCCTTACGTTTTTTGTCATTTGCATGTCAGTATCAGGTTGTATGTTGATCTTAATATTATTTGCGATCGAAACAAATATGGATTTACAGAATTATGAACATTAGAATCAACAATACAACTCTCTAAGTTCATGTAAGTGCATTGATTGAAGATTTCATGAAATAGTAATTCAATGCACTTACATGAACTTAAGGAGTTAAACTCACACACATCGGTTGAACGGACTGTAGAAAGGTTTGTTTAAATGTCTAATCTAATTTCAAATGAAGTACAGTACCTTGGATTAATGTTTATTAAAAAATAGCCAAGCTCTACGAAGTGTCGTAGCAACCGTAGCAGCTCGTAGCCGTCGTAGCTGTTACATTTATTTCAATGAATGTATCAATGTATTCAAACATTTCAGTTAACCTATAATATTTAGTTAAACGCTGGTTACCTGCCTTCACTGCGCTGCGATGCTATTCTCACGACATTAAACACAATTTTCGCGAAACACGGAATCTCTCAACTAAATGACAGGCACTAACTGTGCGCGAAACGAACACAGAAAAAGTTAAAACGCATCGGAGAATATCCTAAGTTATTCAAATAGCCTTTAGAATACGCCGGTTCTGTGAATGACATGTCCATTTGCACAGCACTCAGAGCCCTATAAGAATAAGCATAATCAGCAAATCCTATAATTTTCCCACTACTGGGACACAGACCTCCTCTATGTGAGAGGGAGTGGGCCGTAATCCACCACGCGGGCCCAGTGCGGGTTGGTAGATGTCGCATGTCTTCGAATTTTTGGTTCTAGGACATGCCAGTTTCCTCACGATGTTTTCCTTCACCGTTTTGAGAGCAGTGGCGATGAAATAATTTACGTAAAGTAAAGCGCCTGTCGAGGTTCGAGCCTACGACCTACAACTCGTAAGCCGTGGCCGTTACCACTGGGCCACCACTGCTCTTATGTCAGCATTAAGGTTATCGTAGACTATGCTTATGGCTATCGTACCTGTATGGTGTAGGCGATGTGGCGTAGCAACAGCAGCATGACAGGCGAGGCGAGCAGCACCAGCGCCAGGATGGCGACGCCGATGCCCAGCGTGCGCCGCGCCACCCACACCACGTCGCGGCCAGATGACCTGCGCCCAACACAATCATGTTGACTTTACTATGGTTTTATATTAAGGCGCTGACAACAGGCAAACGGTAAAAGTTGGCTTGACTTATGGACGATTCTTATCATTTACGGACCGTTATTGGTTAAAATTAAAACTCTTGTATCTTTACCAATAATGAAGCTAGTTTTGCATAGACCCCTCCCATATGGAAGTAGCTATCACAGGTAAAATTAGCTTACGAATCTAACGGCAATAAAAAATGCTACTATTGGTACGCTAAACGATTCGTTTTCGTTTATAGGAACCGAGCATTAAACAAAAAACTTTCCAAATCTATATAGTTTGTGTAGCGGAAAAAATATTATGTTAATCTTGAACATATTTCTCAGAAAGTGGTTGTTACCAAACACGTTTTGAAAAAAAAAAAACTCGATGCAAATTAACGGTAAACTAACCTTTTACCTTGAGTTCTAATCCAAAATACCTGCATTAAATATCAACGTACGTTGCTATTTTTACCCGACTACGGCGAAGAAAAAAGGAGGGTTATGATTTTGACCGGTATGTATGTATGTATGTATGTATTTATGTATGTTCATCTGTTCCCTCCTATCTTCTAAACCACTCATCACAATTTGACAAATGACATATCGTTGGAAGCGTTTAGATCGTCCGCTGGTTATAGGCTATATGACGTCACAAAAATGGCGCCCTCTAGAGGACATAAAGCAAGGAACTATAAAAAAAAAATTGTTTAATCGTATCATGTTGGGTATCAAATGAAAGGCCTTAATGAGCTCATTTCAAATATATATATATTATAAACCCAAACAAATTTAAAAAAAAATTAAAGTAATAAAAACTGAAACCCAACTACGACTAAAAAGGCATAAACAATCAAAACCGGAATCAAACAAGTCCGGAGTCACACGTAATCTGTTCGATTTATACTCTAACACGTGTGACTCCGGATTTTTAATTTATCTGTCTGCGGTGTCTTGTTTATACCTTTTTAATCGTAGTTGGGTTTTAGTTTTTATTACTTTAATTTTTTAATTAATAACAAGAACGTCTGTAACCCAGTGTTCAGAGCACAAGACCTGAATACTCGAAGCATTTGTCAGAACGTTGTAGACTTAGTGGACTGTAGATTTGTTGAACATATATTTTGTTAAGTACCTGGTACTTGTTGAAAGGCCTAAATTATGCTCCCATGCCTACTAGCACTGTAATGTGAAAATATTGTAAAAGCGTAACCGTTTTTAAAAGAGTAACCGTGGAGTTTCTTACCGGCTCTTCTCCATAGGAAACGACCAATTTGAACCGTGCACTTAGCTTCTGACGTTTCATAAGTGCCCATGAAGGTTTATGTGAAATCAAATATTTTGATTTTGTTGATTACTTACCCCACTACGACCCATAGGTCTTTTTGAACTACCCTCATCCGATCCAGATAGGTGAACCAATCTACATCTGTGTATAAATATCGGCTGATATTCGCAGCCGTTGGTTCGATTCTAGGTTGATTCACTATTGTCTGCTTCAGCTCCTCGAAACTGAAAATAAATCAAGGAGTATTATTTTTAGGGTTACCATTTTTATGGAGCCAACGAGTATATTACTATTCATGCGCCATCTATCTGTCAGTCACTGGAGGATCTATGATAAGAGGTAGACAGATAAAATGTTTATAGAATTTGTGGTACTGAGTATGGCCTCAATCGTAGCAAATAAAATTTATTAGTGATTGCAAACTCTTATGGCCGATTCCTGTATAGGGTGTAAGGGACAGCCCTCCGCAAATTAACAGGGGGCATTCAGCTCCTAATTTTGAATCATATTCCTACCACCTACCTACTATTCCTTTATTTCAATTTAAAATTACATTCTCAGTACGCAGCACAGCATTTATGTAAATGAAACAGCTAAAGTAAAACAATCAGCAATGGATGTTAAAATACTATAACGAACGTCGCGTGAAGTTCTGAATTTGCATTGAAAATAAATCACGGGGCGCGAGCGCGCCCCCCTCGCCATCGCCAGGGGGAGTGCGGCTACGTGCGTTTCTCCACGTTAACGATACATTGCGTGTGAGATAATAAAACAAATCAGGTTTATTGGCTTCCCATAACGTTCCTGTATCGGTGCCAAATCATTTCATGTACCGGTCGTCTTAGTAGGTATGCTGAATTCATCCAATCAGTCTATGGGGGCTGTCCCTTACACCCTATAGTTTATTTACGGATCGTTTTGTTTATTTGTTAAGTACCATTGTATATGAATAGCAATAACCTAAACTATTCGAGGCTTGAGAGCTGCCTGCACCGCACTCCGTCTCGTTCTCACTCAGGCCGCGAGCAGTATGGTAAAGTAGATATAAAATTTGAGGTAGGGTAACGTAGGTACTGATTATTCCATTTTATAGAAGGATCAGGGATTCTCCTATATATTGCGGTTTGTTTATGTACGTGATTTAATTTATTGAATATTAGACCTAAGGTATGTTAGTTAGGTACATTGATGTTCTACCATATCATGTAATACTCATACAATTACTTAGATACCTACCTAATAAGGTTTTCCCCTAAACTTGTACATTTTTATTTCTCTAAGGGACTTTCCACATGTACTGATTTTAAGGTGATTTCACAATTATTTATTTTCATTTTACTGATGATTAATAACGAAAAAACCCTATAGATTAGTTTGACTAATGTATAACAATAAAGTAATTAATACTCACAATATCAAAACTTCATTCAATTCATTAACTTCTTTAACAATTTTTTCTGTTTCTAAATATTGTATTGTTGACTTGAGGCTATCTTTGCCCGAGTCTATATGTGTCTGTATACTGCTTATAACTAGTGTGTCCATCTGTTCTTCTTTTGTGAAATACGAATGTGACGTCAGAGCCAATGACAGCTCTTCTCTTGATCTCAGAAGGTCGGCGCAAGCAGACAACTGTCTGAAAATAATGAGAATGTAGGCATTCATGGAACAGACTTATTTTACCGGCGTGCGTGTATTGCCTCATTTACATTCAGCCCCTGCCGCTGCCCGTCGCGCTGCCGGCAATAATTCCCTAAATAATGCTGCAGCAGAATCGACAGTGTATGTTTACATACTGCCCTACCACTCGCTTCGCTTTCAAGTTTCAGCAATGGCAGACGTCGAAATAATTACAGCGGCCGCGCTGTCTTTTTAACCGACTTCTTCAAAAAGGGTTCTTTTTTGTTTGTATCTTTGTTACTCGATTTCTCCGCCAATTATGAATCGATTTTGATGATTCTTTTTTTGTATGGTAGAGCATGCTTCCGACGTGGTCCCATATAAATTTTATTAACTTTGCTTGTGTCGTTTTTGAGTCAGCTTCAATATTACCTATTTTTCCCACTTAGTTTACCTAGACGATGTTTTCATTTACTCCTTCACTGTTATTTACATCAGCTAGTGGTATTATAATTTGTGTGGGGTAGGTACCACAATAAAAACCGACTTCCAAAAAAAAAAACTTAATACTGAAAAATAACTTTAATTTCGGAAGTCGGTGGCAAAAAACGAAAATTGAAAAGCAAAGACACCGACTTTCCAAATTAAAGTTATTTTTCAGTTTTGAGTGTTTTTTTTGGAAGTCGGTTTTTTTTTTTGTAAAAAGTTTTTTTGCGATTCTTAATTATGTTCGATATTTAAATAGATATCTAATACAAAGAAAGAAAGTTCGTCGATGGTGGATGATATCTATCCATAGTACTGAGCGACGGAGCAGAATGTAAACACGCACTGCTGCTCGCGCTGTCGGTCCATTGACTACAGCACCAAAAACCGCCATCTTGGGGAGCGCCGGGCAGCGCGAGTGGCAATGGCAGTGGCATGAAAAGTATCGTGTTTACACACTAGTCCTGCCAACTTCTCTGCCCACTTCCATGCTCACTTTGGCTGATTGTAAATGAGGCATAAGGATCGTAGCAACTGGGGGCCTAAACCGGCCACATTAGCAATTCCTGTAAAAGCAATTCATTTCCTGAAATCCCAGCTGTCATTAGCAATTTATCTTATTTGACACAAAAGTAATTCATAATTTGTGGACGCAATTCATAATTTGTGGAGCATTTTACGAATCTCCATAGAAAATTGTCAAACCGATGAATTTTTTCGTAATATAAATTACACGCAGATCATAAATTATGAATTGTCATTTTGTGACATTTTACGATGATTCATAATACTTTCTTAATAATTATGATTCTGCCAAAGTGACCGTTTTAAGCCTGCCTATCCCATGGGAGACAATGTATTAATTTTAACTGTCTAATAGCTGAGCTAAAGGTAAGATTTTTGTATCAGGAATGTTGGTGTTTTGTGACAAAAACGGGACCTAGAATCATTAATACCTGATGGTTTTGGATTAGATATACCTACAGGTGATAAACTCTAATATTTCAACCTAAAAACATTTTAATGAGATTAATCAAAAACTAACTAAATGCACTTAAAAGATACTACTGTTGCAAGTGGTTATACATTATACGGTAGACCAGGTAACCCAGTCCACCTTTTCCCAACTATGTTGGGGTCGGTTTCCAATTATCTAAATAAATATCTAACCGGATGCAGCTAAACAGCAGTATTTTACACAAAGCGACTACCTATCTGACCTCCACTACCCAGTAACCGATACCCCCTATTAAGACTGGTTGTCAGACTTTAGGGTTTCTGACGACCCGTAACGACTGTCAAAGATCCATGAATGACAGGCGGGACCAACGGCGGAGTCTCGGTATGTAAAAATTGTCACCCATACCAGCACCAACCGGCAAGCATAGCTTAACCTGATGGATCGACCCGTGCGGCTGTTATTACTTAGCCACGAGCTCCTCATTGATAATAATGAGATACACAACTTAAATTCTATAACTTTATTATTACGTATTCGTCGAAAATTCCATAATTATCCATATTAAAATGACACATCCAAGTAATATCATACTAACAAAGAAAGAAAGAAAGAAGAAAGAAAAATTGTTTATTCTGCACCAACTAAAGTCACAATATAACTTCGCTTAACATGTTGTGGATTTCACGCACGAAGCATCTAGGGGTCCTTAACAATGTGACCCTGGCCCCAATAACAAGTTTATGGGTCCCTATAAACTATCGAATAAAAAAGACTTCAAATAGGTAGACCGCATCTTGCCTGCCAGGGTTGCGAGAAAGTCCGAAAGGGATACCGGGACCTTGGCAACAGGCAACTGAAGGAACACGGGTGGGTTTTAGTCAGTAAAAGTCTGACACGCCCTTCCACGAGCGGGAGAAGTCATTTGACGATTTCACAAATTAAAAAACAAGAATGACCGCCATCTTCCATCAAAGGTCATTCAAAATCGTATGTCGAAAGTAAAGGTCAATGAAGAATATGAATAGGGGCCCTACATACATAGGTATAGTACCTATAATAAAATAGCAGCGAAGTCAAAACTGTACAAGTGTACACACGGCTACACATCATGCTATACATTTCCAGTATAAGATGACCCGCATTGTACGGAAATCCTATACAATATGAGATCAGCATAAACTGGAAAGTTGTATAGCTCTATGTGTAGCCGTGTGTAAATTGAATATTTTTGAAAAAAAAAATCGAATGCCGAAAATATATATAGTTTTTAGAATTTTTATCTGATTGTTCCAGCATCACGCAAATTCTACCGGATAGATTCTGTTCAAATGCATAGAAATTCCCTATACGTCTAGTGAAACTGTAGTAGGGTATTATAAACCATCACACTATTTGCTATGGGGGATAAGTAATATTACAAACATTATCTAAAAATGTGGCTGATTATTGTAGTATATTGTGGTATCTTACGACTTCCACGTGAACGAAGCCGCGGGCAGAACTAGTAGTAACTAATAGGTCATGACATGGGTTAGTTAGAACATAGGATTAGAATACTTTTTATCCCAGATTTCCGGTGCGGTGGCACTTTCTTGTGAGATATTCTCCGACATCCACTCCACACGAGTGAGCGAAGCCGCGCGGAAAACAGTACTAAGTATTATAAAGTCACGAGTCCTTGGACAGACAGCGACCTTCCAAAAATACACGGATGAAATCCGCGGGCAACAGCTAGTTTATCTAAGTCTGTTTGTTTGTTTGTTAATCTATGCTGGTAAACTTCGCACCCTAACTAAATCGTGTGAACGAAACCATAGCGCGCATTTAAACAGGGCAACGCCATCTATCGAGCTTCTCGGAACTATTGGTCTAGGTGAATGAAAAATAAGTTATTTTTTATTATTTCTTCCTATTGTTATATTCTAATGTTGTGTATTATATTCTAATGTATGGACTGGTTACCTATTTAAATAAAAATGAAATGCCGTTCGTTAGGAAGCGGTTTGACCGATTTGGCTATATTTGTTTTGTTATAAAATTTTCTTAGTAGTTCGAATTAGGTGTTTATGGAAAGAAAAACTGAAAAAGTTTCACCGAAAATGTTCAAATTCGGGAAAAACTGAACGTCCTTTTTTCTTTGGGATTTTTGTATGATAAGATAGACGTACCTAAGTAAATAGACGGTAAAAAAAATCCCTTTTGCGATCGTAGACATCTTTTATTAGATTATTTTCTCGGGGGAATTGCCAGCTATATTTAAAATATAAATTAGGTATTTTTTTTAACAATAGAAATAAATTTCAATAACATTGAATTAAGTAATATTTGTATAAATTAAACCTTATCCCATATAATATAATTTTATTTAATGAACAAAACAATCCTTTACGCATTGGAATTTCAGATTTCAAGTTTAACCAAAATGACTAATAGTCCCAGTGATCGAATACCTATCCTACTTTAATTATTTAAAATTTATTAGGAGCGGAAAATGTAGGTACTATATAACAAGAGAACAATAGCAACTTACTGATGAGGTAAAAACCCATACATTTACCCATAAATTTTATTTGTTTTTGTATGAGCTATTTTATGTTATCATTGTGTTAATTGATTTGTGTTGGAGGAGTTCGTGGCTAATTAATAACAGCCGCTCGGGTCGGATCCATCAGGTTAAGCTACCCTTGCCGGGGTTGGTCCGAGGATGGGTGACCATTTTCACATATCGAGACTCCTCCGTGCCTCGAATGCCCGCTAAGCCGTGCACGTTAGTCCCGGCTGTCATTTGTGGATCTTCGTTACGGGTCAACAGAAGCCTGAAAGTCTGACAACCAGTCTAACCAAGGGGTATCGTATTACCCAGTTGCTGGGTTGTGGAGGTCAGATAGGCAGTCACTCCATGTATAATACTGGTATTCAGCTGCATCAGTCAGACTGGAAGCTGACCCCAACATAGTTGGGAAAAGGCTCTAAGTACTCTTTTTGTCTCATTTACGTTTATACATCACGCACGCCGGTTGTGTTACTACCTCCAGTAGTAGGTAATCACCAAAGTTTTTGCCAAGCATTGAGATCATTAAAATATTTCTGTGAAAGAAAGCGTTCAAAGAAGCTAAGAAGATACACAATAAATAATTGAAAAGTTACATAACGAGATCATTGACAATCTACAGCGCAAAACGTTGTTTTGCTTCTTTGATTAGACTATACTCCATTTGAAATAAGATTAGACATTTAAACAAACCTTTTTACAGTCCGTTCAACCGATTTTGAATTCTATACCGATGGCATTAAAAGCAAAAAAGATTACACAATACCAACTCTCTACTGCAGCTGCCATTTGTCATGCCACCAACGCAATAGAAGTCAAAATCGGTTGAACGGACTGTAAAAAATGCTTATTTAAATGTCTAATCTTATTTCAAATAGAGTATAGATAATAATATAGCCACAGCATAAGTAACCGTATTATATCTTATCGTATCGTAGGTATATCAGAGGCCCTAGTGTTAGTTTCTTTTAACTATCTCGATTTTTCGCATCGAACGCGTTCGGCGCTCCGATTGGCCCTTCAATGGCCTTCACTGGTGACGGGCCAATTGGAGCGCCAAACGCGGGTTAAAATAAACTCACACTAGGGCCTCAGTACGTAACAGTATCGAGTATGCGGTAGTTACGCACGGACGTTGAAGGTTTATCTACCGAGCGGCCGTAGGTGTCAATGTCAATTTCAATGTCTTCCGAGATATAATACTGTAACTTATTTATACTCTGGTATAGCTTTAATCTGTAGGTAGGTATATTAGTAAGCTCTTGCATATGAATTTCTTCAATAATTATAAAATAGTACGTACTCTTACCTCCACAAAGACGACGTGGTAGTTTTTACGTTCTGTGCGACGTTCAACAGCAATAACGTGTTAATTTCTTCGTATACTCTCGTTCTTTTAAACGCTTCCGTCTTCAAATTCCTGAAATATACGAGAAAAAGAAAATTACATTAAAAAAAGAAACGAGCGAGCCACAGCAACGGAAAAGAAACACTCTGTACACGCACACTTGTATTTCAACGTAGAATGAAACGTGTGACAAGTGTACAGAGTGTTTCTTTTCCGTATCAATTTAATATTTTTTGCGATTATTTTACTATAAAAAAAATTCAAAAACTTTTTTTATGGTAATATTTTTTTTTAGCATGTATAGATGCTATACTATTGCAGGTTATTAGGAACGCCTATCGTTAGATAACATAGTGTATGTAAATCATCAGACTTGTAATAAAACGTAGATTCCGTACGCAATTACGCATCCCCAAAGTTCATGTAATTTACGCACCGCGAGGTTCGCATGGGTTAGTCCGCATTGCGTATAAGTAATGACTGTGGTTTAATTTTCTCTGCGTATAAGTGATTTCAAACCGTATCCAGTGTGCTTTCAGCCTGATTTAACTTGATATCCTTGGGAGTTAAATGAAATTCCTTGATAAAAGTATCTCGACATTAGACATTAGCCTCCTTTACACGACACGCACTTTCACACGCTATCGGAGTGTGCACGATTGAATGCGGGAAAGCTTGCACGCGTAATCGTGTGTAATTGTATTTATCCATTTTTAACCGACTTCTTCAAAAAGGAGGAGGTTCTCAATTAGTCTGTATGTTTTTTTTTTTTTTTTTATGTTTGTTACCCGATTTCTCCGCCAATTATGAATCGATTTCGATGGTTCTTTTTTTGTATGGTAGGTCATGCTTCCGTGGTGGTCCCATTATAAATTTTATTAACTTTGCTTGCGTAGTTTTTTAGAGTTAGCTTCAATATTACGTATTTTTTTCCCACTTAGTTTATCTAGACGATGTTTTCATTTACTCCTCCACTGTTATTTACATCAGCTAGTGGTACTTATTCGAATTTGTGTGGGGTAGGTACCACAACTAAAAAGTGAAAAATAAAAACTTTTTACATAAAAAAAAAACGACTTCCAATAAAAACACTCAAAACTGAAAAATAACTTTATTTTTGGAAGTCGGTCGCAAAAAACGAAAATTGAAAAGCAAAGACACCGACTTACGAAATTAAAGTAATTTTTCAGTTTTGAGTGTTTTTTATGTGCCTTGTTCGAAGCGCACAGACTTGAACGCATGAAAGCGCGAGCGGGTGGCGCGCTTGTTCTTTCTCGTTCTCGTTTTCTATCTTCACACGCGCGTTCTTTCCTGCGTAAAAGGCCTTTCACGCGTAAAAGCACGTGTCGTGTAAAGGCGGCTATTGACATTGTTGACTAACAGAAATATTGTCCAACTATTCTCTCTAAGAGTTGGTACACACGGCTACACATCAAGCTATACATTTCCAGTTTATGCTGATCTCACATTGTATAAGGTTTCCGTACAATGCGAGGTCAGCTTAAACTGGAATTATATAGTTTGATGTGTAGCCGTGAGCACTTATCAGCTGAACTAAAACCGTCTTATTCCAAAACGCGATCTAAATTTAGTACTGCCATTTTTGTTTTTTATCTATGGACATTATTTGAACCACGAACCTTCTTTGGTACTAACTGATCCTCGAATAGTCTTCGTTTGTAATCGTAACATCTTTTAAACCTAGTACTAGCTTTATTACCGTAACCAAATCCTAGACCTTTTAGTCTTGGTTTAAACCAGTACTTTTGCAGTTTTTAGTAATAAGACCGAAAGAGTTGACAAGTTTTTTATTTACAAAGTGACATGATTACTTTGTAAAGTATTTTATTATTGTGAATGTGAGGACTATGTGAATTTTGTTTTGTTTTCGTTCTCAGCTAATTTTATCGATGATGGTCTGGCAATTTGAGAATTTTATGCCGCCTACCCAAATGTCCTTTCTTTGGTATTGTTCGTCGAGTCGTTGAGCTCCTTAAGTTCTGAGTTGAGCTCCACCATTACTGACAAATGCTTGCACTAAGTGGACCTCCACTCAAATCTGTGTGGTTCTTTCCTCAAAAGACCATTTCAGACTCGAATTTACATGGTCCTCATATGGCTTGACCAAGATTATGTCTGGACTTTAAAAGAGACTGTGACCTCTGAGTTTGTTTCAGAGTCTGAGTCAGATAGGAAACGCCGACCTCATCTAGCTTATTTTTAATATTTTTTAATATGAAGTGTAAAAGTGATTCCAATATCCTATTTACAGAATAAACAATTTCATTTCAGTTACAGTATCAATTTATGGCCTGAAACACACAGCTATGAAATATTCCTAATAGGACAGATATTAGATATAGGATTTCACTTTTGTATCGCTCAACCTTTTAAAAAGGAGCACCATTAAGAACCAGAAAAAAAGCATCCGCTAGATAATGTATAAATGACTAAGCTGGTAAGTGGTAACGTGAGCTATGCCAGCAACTTGTACCAGTTACTGTACTAGTATAAACTACTACCCCACAAACACTGCTTCATTTTGTGGGCAGTTTCAAATGATCAATCATTGGTATTGTGCAACACATGCTGTTTATTGAATAATGAAAACGAATTATTACATCACATAAACAATTACCGTATTTTTAAATTAGTGAACTGTAACCGCTAATTGTACAGGGTGGCGCATACCTAAGTCAAAAAGGGGTCGTAACTACATTATAACATAACATTGTCTATCTTTGTCTACTAAGACAATAAAATAAAACTCATGGAGATATTTTCAAGTTAAGTTTTAAATATTACGTCATGTAAATGACCACCATTTACAGCCTCACAAAGACGGACTCTTTCGAGGGCATTTCTCATTACTGTCCTCAGAACATGAGGAGTTAGCAACCGTATGCTCGGATGCTCGCCTTCAGCTGCTCGATTGTCCTGGGTTTATTAATGACACCTTGACTTTTAAATAATCACAGAGAAAATAACAACGTGTGTTAGCAACACCGAGTGAAGCTACTTGGAGCGTTGTCGATGAAGTTTTTTGAATATGGAACTTCCCGCCATTACTTTTTTCAAGCCGCGAAACACGTTTGATTTTGTGATTTATTTATGAATAATAAGTTTCTATAAATTACTAATACGTGTTAAACCCCCACATAGAAATAGTTAAGTAATACGTGCAAGCCAGTGAAATGTTGAAAATCTCGAGATTAAACGCTCGCCGTCATTGTGGCATTTGTGGCCGTATGCGCTGTAGCTCCATGAAATTATCCATGGTAAATCACTAAAATGTATTTTATAATTTGTTAAAAAAAAAGAATAGTAAATGTCAGTGCAAATGTCATATTTTATTTTTAAAACCCCGTCGTGACTTTTGCGCCACCCAGTATAATAGTTACCTAGATATTTGACTGTAAGTTTTCTAAGGAATATAATTCCTCGAATGTTCCTTTAAAACCTTTCTCGTGAAATACTCCTTTCCACCTGCCTAGGGACTTTCTGAAGTGCCAGTTCTATTTACGCCATTGAAAATGTGTTTTCGTAACAAGAACAGTTTTCAAGACCTAGAAACACGTAGTTTACATAATAATACTAGGTCAGTTGGCTTAATAATACGGGATTATACTTACTTGATATTCATAAGGTCTTCCCTAAAATGGCTGCATGTAAAAGAGGAGACATTTTCATTTATTTGTAATTTCACAGGTACGGTTCTTTTTTCCCGAAAAGCTTGCAAATTAGTTTATTTATAAACGTTGCCGTTGCTGCTTTTAAGTTAAGTAATGATTAGCGACTGTTAAACCTTACGTTTTTGACGTTTGAACGTCAATTAACTTTAAGCAACGTTTATAAATAAACCCGTAAGGCTCAAACACATAGACACGTTACGTCACGACGACGCAACGATAGTTATAGTTATAGGTTTCTGCAGAAATCAACGATGAAAAAATGTGCCATTTGCGGAACACATAGACACGTTGCGTCGTCGTAACGTGTCTATGTGTTTGAGCCCTTACAATGAAAGGCATGCTACATTCTTGTTTTGAGGCCCTAGACAATGTGACATTCTATCAGCAATAACAATGATGGAAAAGGCAAAAATGTACAGACTGACAAAAGCTATCAAAAAGCTTATGTCAATCCTGTTGAAGCATGTTTTATCCATTCCCACCAAGCTATTTTCGAATAAACTACCTTATTTTCATATTTAATATGACGTGTGATTCATCATCAGAGATTATCCCTGGGTGGGTAATTGAATATATGAGTGGCTGTAGACATGTTTAATAATAGCATATTAACCGCATTACCATTTATTATGCTATCATTATCTGCATTTTTCCCCACAAAACGTCTGTGCGGGCTTATTACAAAAACTGTCGTATGTATCATGCCATCACGTACTGTATAACTACTGGCTGTGTGAATAATAGGAAGCTAACGACTCCATTTGGTCGAGTCTGTTGGGATGGCACAGAGGCAATCGATATCTCCACCGTGCATGAATATTAACCACTAGTGACTTTGTCAACAGGCAACCATCACCATAGCTTTGCTAGAGACGTGGAGAGTTTCGGGATCGTGGACAAAGGGGAGAAGACAATGTACTACAGTACACACGGCTACACATCAAGCTATACATTTCCAGTTTAAGCTGACCTCGCATTGTACGGAAATTCTATACAATGCGAGATCAGCGTAGCCTACTAAAGATACCTACGACCATCTTGCCTGGGTTTTGATTGAAGTTTATCCGTAACTATTAGAATTGGGATTGGGGGGATTAGGATTGATTGGAAGGGAGGCCCTGCAGTGGGCTAGTATTGTAGGTTAGTATGATTAGACAAGAATTAAACCTATCTAAAGAACTTCAAGTCTTTACTGAACAAACTGTTACAATTTCTACTGAACCCGTTTGTTGCAACTGTTCAGTTTCTTATGTATGGAAACGGTTATAATGGAAATGGCGAAACGGTAAAAGGTTTTTTTTACGAACTCATTCAATTGTGCACAAAATTCAATAAATTCTTATTTTCGTTATTTTCCTCCTACATGCTCAGATGGTATTGCGGTTTTGTCAGATAATAGTCTGATTTTTCACAAGTTAGGTTAGGTTAGTCTTAAGTTAATACCTTTCAGATTCGTAAGTGCAACACGTACACACGGCTACACATCAAGCTATACATTTCCAGTATAAGCTGACCTCGCATTGTACGGAAATCGTATACAATTCGAGATCAGCATAAACTGGAAATGTATATCTTGATGTGTAGCCGTGTGTACCTATTTATGTAAGCGTTCAATAAGAACACCACTACATCTGCTTTAAGACAAACTTGCCAAGAAAATCTAATGATCGTAGTGCAAAATTTTCTTGGTGTCAGTTCCCACCGAGATGCTACGCGCCCTTTTTCAAGATCCGATTTAAAAAAAAACAATCAATCTGCCTAGCCTTTTCCCAACTATGTTGGGGTCGGCTTCCAGTCTAACAGGATGCTGCTGAATACCAGTATTTTATATGAAGCGACTGCCTATCTTACCTCCACAACCCAGTAACTGGGTAATACGATACCCCTTGGTTAGACTGGTTGTCAGACTTTCGGGCTTCCGACGACTCGTAAAGACTGTCAAAGATCCACAAATGACAGCCGGGACCAACAGCTTAACGTGCTTTCCGAGGCACGGAGGAGTTTCGATATGTGAAAATGGTCACCCATCCACGGACCAACCCCGGCAAGCGTAGCTTAACCTGATGGATCGACCCGAGCGGCTGTTATTACTTAGCCACGAGCTCCGATCCGATACAATATCGAGTTTATTTACTACACAATAAGGTTCACACGCTGCGCAGCCCCGCGCATCTCAGCGTACTTTGACACGTGTCAACCCTTGCACTGAAATTATACCTTTTCGTGAACAAAATAAGTTCGATAATTGTTAAAAAGTGCGCGCAGCGTAGCGTCGCGTCTGAGCTGATCCATAATCTAGCTTTTTATTACTTGATCAGTAAGTACTGCTCTCAAAACGGTGAAGGAAAACATCGTGAGGAAACAGGCATGTCTTAGAACCAAAAATTCGAAGACATGTGACATCTACCAAACCGCACTGGGCCCGCGTGGTGCATTACGGCCCGCTCCCTCTCACAGAGAGGAGGCCTGTGTCCCAGCAGTGGGAACATTATAGGCTGATTATGCTTATGCAGTAAGTTAAACAGGCATACTTAACTTACTATAATGTCATCAAATGATCCTGAATGTCAGGAACACTGGTGAACTGATCAGCAATTGTCACGAACGCCCTTCGTAACACGTCCCTGAAAACAAATGAAATAATTTTATTTATTTATTTAACCATTTATGTACACACATAATAAACAGAGAAGAAAAATCAGAAAAAAAAAAGAACGTACAAAGGTGATGCTTATTGCTAAAGAAATCTCTTCCAGCACACCTGCGATAGGAAAGTAGATAAGAGATGTAGACACCGTGTGTAAAATTCGTGAGAAAGTAAACTACATAATAATCAAAACAATTCACTTAATAAACTAAAACAAATAATATGATCATACACTTACATACAAATATACAATAATTTATAATTATATCAATAATATTATATATTTTATAATTTTATTAATAATTTATTATGATTAGGGTTGCCATTTCTCTAAAATCTGCCAACCAGAACTAGGAATGTGAAAACCCAGGATTTTGGAGCTTTAAACCCGGATATCACAGTGATATGGCAGTGTTTTTAGGGCTCCGTACCCAAAGGGTAAAACGGGACCCAATTACTAAGACTCCGCTGTCCGTCCTTCTGTCTGTCCGTCCGTCTGTCACCATGTGTATCTCATGAACCGTGATAGTTAGACAGTTGAAATTTTCACAGATGATGTAAGTATTTCTGTTGCCGCTATAACAACAAATACAAAAAAACAGAATAAAATATATTTTTAAGGGGGGCTCCCAAACAACAAACGTGATGTTTTTGCCGTTTTTATAGATAATGGTATGGAACCCTTCGTGCGCGAGTCCGACTCGCACTTGGCCGGTTTTTTAAAGTTTCTCAGTAAAATAATAAAAAATATTTTTAATTGTTATAAATCAACTTTTTATTCATTTCTATACATAATTTTGTTTAACAAAATTTCGTATTTTAAAGAAACAAATAAAAAGAAGTATGTATGTAAATAATTATTCTCAGTTTATGTTTAAAGTGAATTATTTTTAGATTTAAGTATGTATTTGTTTTCTCTTCTACTCCTATACACGTTGTCTACTTCTCTTTTTATTTACTTTCCGATCGCAGGGATGCTAGAAGAGGATTTTCCTTGGAAATAAGCATCACCTTTGTACAATTTTTCTGTTCCTTTTATTCTTATCTATAGCATCATCATCTGCCTAGCCGTTTCCCAGCTATGTTGGGATCTGTTTGTATTCATCTGCATCCGGTTAGACCGGTCTAACCGGATGCAGCTGAATACCAGTGTTTTACATGGAGCGACTGCCTATCTGACCTCCACAACCCAGTAACTGGGTAATACGATACCCCTTGGTAAGACTGGTTGTCAGACTTTCGGGCTTCTGTCGACCCGTAACAACTATCAAAGATCCACGAATCCTGAAATTCCGAGGCACGGAAGAGTCTCGATCTGTAAAGATGGTCACCCATCCACGGACCAACCCCGGCAAGCGTAGCTTAACCTGATGGATCGACCCGTGCGGCTGTTATTACTTAGCCACGAGATATCTGTTTATAGGTATATATAAATAAGTAAATAAAATAGAATCTTCGTAAAGTTCTAACAAACAAATTAACAGTCATAGGTAACTATGTTTTTAATAATGACTAGCGTACCTAATTAAAATAACTTTATTTAACCGCCTCTGTAGTTTATTGGTTAAACCACTTGACTCAGACCCAGAGGTTGCGGGTTCGAAGATTTTTACTTTCCTGCGACCCCCGGCGTAGGTGTGAGTTGGAACACCGGGTTGGTTTTTAGTCAGTTAAGAGTCTGACAGACCCCTCCGCCCATCCCAGGGCGGAGGACATCCATGAGGACTTCCCGATCCGGAAAAAAAAAAAAAAGACCCAGTGGTCCCAGGTTCGATTCCCAGTGGGGGCAAAATTTTCTGCTCAGTTTGGTTGGTGGTAGGGCTTGTCCTAAGTCCGCCTGGCTAGTTACCACCATCTTATCTTATCTTAGTCTGTCGACCTAACAACAAAGTTATCAGCATTGTTGTGTTGCGGCAGTTAGAGGTAAGATAGTCAGTTCCTGGTTGACGATTCCGGGTGAAGCTCGCTTCCACCTTCGACCTGATCATTACTTACCATCAGGTGAGATGCAGGCCAAGAGCTTCCCCGTAGTGGACAATGAAAAAAAAAACTTTTCTAACAAAATAAAATCTTAAAGTTTTAAAAACTATTAGCACTCTGATTTACATTTTTTTAAAATTATAGATAGATAGATAGATAAAACGTTTATTTGGTGCATACAAAAGACAACACAACATACAAAAGCACGGTAATAAAAGAAAACTAGACACAGCGAGACAATATTGTCTATGACATACTTTAAAAAATAACGAAATATACAAAGCGCGGTGTGCGTCTCAACGTTGCACCAAATGGGAGTCCAACTCAGCATGCGTCATAGGTACTTATTCTTTTAAATTATATAAGTTTAAATAAACATTTAGTAGTCTTGCAATCTTAACATAAATTATAAATGCGAAAGTGAGTTTGTTACGCTTTCACGCAAAACGGCTGAACGGATTTGGATGAAATTTGGCACAGGAAAATTTACTCTTTTAACCGAACAAAATCTTCTTAAACTTTAAAAACGAGCAGCAGCAGCAGCGGTCTTACCAGGCGCGGTCCGAGAGGGGGGGTCCCGGGGGTCATGACCCCCCCCAAAAACCATTCAAGCTGTCGAGAGACTGAATGATTTACATGCTTTACTAACGTGTTACTAACTAAAAACTGTAGGTACTTGAGCCACAGTGACCCCTAGGGCATATACAAAAAAAAGTTTTTAGAGTACTTATCAATAGGTAACCATTGATAAGTACTCTAAGACACAACAGACAGACAAATTAAAGATCCGGAGTCACACGTGTTAGGGCATAAATCAAACAGATTACGTGTGACTCCGGATCTTTAATTTGTCTGTCTGTTGTGTCTTGTTTATACCTTTTTAGTCGTAGTTGGGTTTTAGTTTTTATTACTTTTTTTTTAAATTCTTTTGGGGTTATAATATATATATTTTTGAAACGTGCTCATTAAGCCCTTTCATTTGATACCCAACATGGTACGATTCAACAATATTTTTTTTTTAGTTCCTGACTTTATGTCATCTAGAGGGCGCCATTTTTAATTTAATGTAACGTCACATAGCCTATAACCAGCGGACAATCAAGACGCGTCCAACGATACGTCATTTGTGAAATTGTGATGAGTCGTTTAGAAGATATGAGGGAACAGATGAACATACATACCGGTCAAAATCATAACCCTCCTTTTTTCTTCGCCGTAGTCGGGTAAAAATATGCCTCGGCACCAATGGTGACCCCCCCAAAATCTTGGGCCGCGACCGCGCCTGAGTCTTACATTTTTAATTTCTTCAAATAAAACAAAAAAATTACTCTTTTTATTACACAATAAAATCTTCGGCGCACAGTAGCCTGGCGGACGGTGACTTGAAAATTTAAGTGTAAAGCAGCGACGCCAACACGCAACTTCTACATAATGGTGCCGATTCTGTTGTAGATTTAGTTTAGTTAGTGAACTAAACTAAATTTAAGTTCAGTGCATCTTTTTCTTTCTATTTCATTAAGAAAAGGACAGAACATAAATTTTAGTTTAGTCCTGTCAAACTATCACTACTTCGTATAAGTTTAGACGCGAATAAAAACTTGCCTAAAATTACGTCAATTTACGTCAGGAGCTGATTAATTTGACAGGACTAAACTAAAATTTATCTTCTGTCCTTTTCATAATGAAATAGAAAGAAAAAGATGCACTGAACTTAAATTTAGTTTAGTTTGTGTACAACAGAATCGGCACCAATATGTAAACTGACTTAACTTAGAATTTACTTTATATAATATTTTTTAACATAGATAGAAATTATTTCCCGTTTTTTTTTAACTCACATTTCATCAATCATAGACGTTCAAAATACAAGCGTTCATGAGTTATATAAATCAGTTTTATTTTTATGTATCAACAAGTAAGATCCTCATAGCAAAATCTTCTTTTGTGATTTCCCAAAAATCTACTTTTTTGAGTTAAGCCAGTATTCCATTAAGCGATATATCGATGACAAAACATATTTTATAATAAAAACCGACCAAATGCATGTCGAAACACGCACAATGAAGGGTTCCGTAGTTGGAATGAATTTATACAACAAACTTAACATTGTAGTGTTAATGTTTTTGTTGTATCGGTACCCGGAGGTGATTTTCCAAAAATAAAAACTGGAAAATATGCGCCCAAAGATGCTCTATTAGATTATATTTATATAAAATAAATATCTTGGACAGTTACGTTTTCAGTATTTAGTAGTTTAAGTTTTTAAATGCTCATAAGATCACCTGAACTTTAACATTATAAAAAAAAAATATTTGAAATGGACACGTGGGTGTTTTCCAAGTTTCAGCTCAATCGGATGCCAATGAATCCAAACACAATGGTGCTATCTTGTTTGATTGAGGAATTCCTATGGCCAACATCCGGCTCCATCATCAAACCAGCTCCATGGGATCCTTTTTTTCAAAATGGTAGTTATATAAGTATGCCAAGTTTCAGCTCGATCGGATACCAGGAAGTACTTGAAAAATGGATGACAATTGGAGTACCCGGAAACACATACGAACGGAGCAAGCTATTAGAAAGTTTGTAAAAAAAGTAAACTATGTCTGTAACCATTTTACGACGGCTGGACGGATTTAGGTGAATATCCTGGGTAGGAGTGAGGCATATGTATCGTCATAGATAGAAATAACAGATATTAAAAAATAGCAGATAACTGTTGCTCCTAACGATAAAAAATATCTGTTATTTAAAATCACAGCCCCTCAAGACTGTTACCGTGTTGCTGTTACTGTTAAAACTTCGAATACGATTTTCGACTTAACGAAAATAAATAAAGAAGATATTCAATTGAGATTTAAATACGTATTTATCATCCGCACAAAAATAACAGCCTGTTATTTTATAACAGACTAGCTTCGCCCGCGTAACTATTTCTGGGTGAAACTCAATAATAATAAAGAGCATAAATTGTTTACCTATAAAACAAAATAAAAACTTTTACAAAAAAAAAAAACCAACCGAGTTAAAAAAAAACACTAAAAAGTGAAAAATTGTTTTTTGCCACCGACTTCCGAAATTAAAGTTATTTTTCACTTCTTAGTGTTTTTTTGGAAGTCAGTTGTTTTTTTTGTAAAAAGTTTTTAATTTGTTTTATAGGTAAACATTTTACGCTCTTTATTATTATTTATTTATTTTTTATGTAAAGTTATTAGTTTTTAAGATTGTAACTTACTAACCACAAAATAAATTCCTTGAGGGTATAAAATAAATTATACCCTTCTCCCATGATAAATGTTAATTCACACTAGTGAAAATGGACACGCATTTGGAATGATTATGATTACTAATCTCAACAGAGTTAGGTATTTTTGATATTTTCCCTTTATTTTGGTGAAAACGGATTTATGACTAATAATATCGTTACTCACTAAACCATTTGTAAGAAATTAAAACGTGGGTATTTTATGTTAATTTAGATTAAAAAACACAAAATAATTTTTAATTTTTCCGTTTAAAGGAACACAAAAGTACTTGAAACCGACTTTTGTAAATTTTTTTAGTGTCAATTTTATTGGACCCTTTTACACAAGGTAAATTCTTTATTTTTAGAGATAGCTTAGATCCGTTTACACCAAACGAAGGAGCATTTTTTTCTGATCACTTCTGTATACTTAACTCATTTTCCACAAAATCGGACTTATACCCGTTTCACTAGGGCCAGTATATAGAAACGTGCGTAAATGAGATGTTACCTACTTTCTTGTTATTCCACAAGTTAGTTCTTAACATTCAAATCTGTCAACAACATCCAAACTTCGGTACTCTGAATCACTATTAAAGAGACAAATATTTTTGTTTGTCTCTACCCAAACAAGGTTGTTTGTTCACAGTCGATATTAAAACATATCTTCTTTTCTTGAGTGTATAAAATTCTTATAAACAGTAGCGTTATAGTTATAGATTTTCCATAAAACTGCGAGGGAATCGTGAGAAAATCATATTAATCAGGTCAGACAAGCATACGTGTATTCTCCGTATATACGTTATGGACCAAATGATTATTAGGGCATTATAAAAAAAAACCTGGGCAGTTTGAAAAATGCCCAATATGAGAGGGCAGTATGATAACAACTATTGAAATAATCAAATCGAGCGGGCACTTTTTTATTATGCTAGTCATCTTTGGGGCAGCACAATTAATACCAGGTTTTATTACTATTATTTTGATTTCAAACGTAGAATCAATATTTAAAATCAAATAAAATATTTCCATTCATAGACACTCTGCTGACCTATGATGACTTTACCATAGTTAAATACCTGTGTACTATTAGATGGCCAAAGACCACACGGCAATATTTATAATGACGAGGCAATGTGAAAAATTATTCATAATGCGCGGGCATTATGAAAAATGCCCGTATTTATTACTTGGTCCATAACATAATTATACATATAATATTTTTCACAAAAAGTAAGACAGTAGACAAAAGATATAGTAGTATATATATCCCTCGCACAGTATAAATAAGTAACAGTATTATTTATATCTTCTTAGAAAATGGCCGAAACGACGCACTTCGGATATATAGCAGTAGGCAACAGTATCGAGTGACGCACGGAAGCGGAAGGTTTATCTACCGAGTGGCCGTAGGTAATTATTTCAAAGTCCCTGTCGAGATATAATACTATTGCTTTATCATACTGTGATAATAAGTACGACTCATTACGAAACTATTAATAAAATTGAACAGACGATAGACTTTTATCTTATTAGCTATGCACCAAAAATCTGCCTAGCCTTTTTCTAATTATGTTGGGGTCGGCTTCCAGTCTAACCGGATGCAGCTGAATGATAGTATTTTACATAGAGCGACTACCTATCTGACCTCCACAACCCAGCAACTGGGTAATACGATACCCCTTGGTTAGACCGGTTGTCAGACTTTCGGGCTTCTGACGACTCGTAACGACTGTCAAAGATCCACAAACTACAGCCGGGACCAACGGCTTAACGTTCTTTCCGAGACACGGAGGAGCCTCGATATGTGAAAATGGTCACCCATCCACGGACCAACCCCGGCAAGCGAAGCTTAACCTGATGGATTGACCCGAGTGGCTGTTGTTACCACGACCTCCTCCTTATTAGCTATGCACCAAAAACAGATAATTGCGGATTTCAGGAGGCTTTCTGAGCTAACCTGCACTGCCAACAACATGCTGTGGGAACATTGCGAAGAGGCTTTCTCATTTTGTTTATGACTAGCGACCCGCTCCTTCTTCGTACGGTTTTTACGACTTAACATAACAACGTGATTTCTTAGTTAAATGTAACTTTCTTATTAACGTATTATACACAAAAACCTTCCGGAATAAATTCGTGGACATAGGGTACTTTTTACCCGACTACGGCGAAGAAAAAAGGAGGGTTATGATTTTGACCGGTATGTATGTATGTATATATATATATGTATGTATGTATGTTATGCTCATCTGTTCCCTCCTATCTCCTAAACCACTCATCACAATCTGACAAATGAGATATCGTTGGAAGCGTTTTGATCGGCCGCTGGTTATAGGCTATATGACGTCACATTAAAAACTAAAATGTATCTTCTGTCCTTTTCTTAATGAAATAGAAAGAAAAAGGTGCACTGAACTTAAATTTAGTTTAGTTCACTAACTAAACTAAATCTACAACAGAATCGGCACCATTATGTAGAAGTTGCGTGTTGGCGTCGCTGCTTTACACTTAAATTTTCAAGTCACCGTCCGCCAGGCTACTGTGCGCCGAAGATTTTATTGTGTAATAAAAAGAGTAATTTTTTTGTTTTATTTGAAGAAATTAAAAATGTAAGACTCAGGCGCGGTCGCGGCCCAAGATTTTGGGGGGGTCACCATTGGTGCCGAGGTATTTTTTTACCCGACTACGGCGAAGAAAAAAGGAGGGTTATGATTTTGACCGGTATGTATGTTCATCTGTTCCCTCATATCTTCTAAACGACTCATCACAATTGGACAAATGACGTATCGGTGGACGCGTCTTGATTGTCCGCTGGTTATAGGCTATGTGACGTTACATTAAATTAAAAATGGCGCCCTCTAGAGGACATAAAGTAAAGAACTATAAAAAAAATATTGTTTAAACGTACCATGTTGGGTATCAAATGAAAGGGCTTAATGAGCACATTTCAAATATATATATATTATAACCCCAAAAGAAAAAAAAGAAAAAGTAATATAAACTAAAACCCAACTAAAAAGGTATAAACAAGACATCGCAGACAGACAAATTAAAAATTCTAAGTCACACGTAATCTGTTCGATTTATGCCCTAACACGTGTGACTCCGGATTTTTAATTTGTCTGTCTGTGGTGTCTTGTTTATACCTTTTTAGTCGTAGTTGGGTTTTAGTTTTTATTATTATCGACATACCACGCGAGCGAAGCCGCGGTAGGAACGTAATGTTCTATAAGATACCAAGAAAGCAATGTATATGGTAATGGTATAAATATATTTGGAAAAACATCTACTAAGTTTCCATGAACATGATCCCTAATTGGTGTGATTTAGAGGTCAAAAAACAAGTTCGAAGAAAATGTCACAAATAAGACAGATATAATAACGTTCCGTTGCTATGGCGACATCTGAACAGAGGACATCCATTCAATATTTTGTTGACAAAAACATGATTACCCTCATTTTAAAGGAAGGAAAACGTACCTAGGTGTTTATAGGGACACCTAGACGTTTTTCTTCTTTGAAATATACAGGCTGTAAAAAGACCCATCACATAGTCGTCAACTATACCCCATTTGAAATAAGATTAGACATTTAAACAAACCTTTTTACAGTCTGTTCAACCGATTTTGACTTCTATACCGTAGGCATAAGGATGGCATTAAAAGCAAAAAAGATTACACAATACCAACTCTCTACTGCAGCTGCCATTTGTCATGCCACAAACGCAATAGAAGTCAAAATCGGTTGAAGGACTGTATAAAGGTTTGTTTAAATGTCTAATCTTATTTCAAATGGAGTATAGTTACATATGGGGCCAATTTGAGGCTTAACGTGCCTTCCGAGGCGCGAAAAATGTCTAATTATACAGATGTTAATTATTAGCAACATAATCAGCCTATAATGTTCCCACTGCTGGGACACAGGCCTCCTCTCTTTGAGAGGGAGTGGGCCGTAATCCACCACGCGGGCCCAGTGCTGGTTGGTAGATGTCACATATCTTCGAATTTTTGGTTCAAGGACATGCCGGTTACCTTACGATGTTTTCCTTCACCGTTTTGAGAGCAGTGGCGATGAAATAATTTACACAAAATAAAGCGCCTCTCAGGGTACGAACCTACGACCTACAAGTCGTAAGTCGTGGCCGTTACCACTGGGCCAACACTGCTCTCTTATTAGCAACGTTTAGGTGTAAATAAAGGAATAAAATGTGTTGTTCAAGCTTTCAGGAATCGCATATTGACCTCGCAAATACTTTAAGCCGCACGAGCCAATGTAAGGGAGTAAGCATTTCTGTAAAATATAGCATAGTTACCTACAATTCTTTTTTAAACCGGCCAAGTGCGTGTCGGACCACGCACTGAAACGTTCCGTTGTTGGGACGAATTCATCCCAGCAAAAAATCTTAACATTGTAGTTGAAAAAAATGTTTTTGCAACTGTAAATGTAAGTTTGTCTATGATTACTCGTTAACTTGTAAAGCCTACTGAGCTGTGATAGTTTTCCTTTAATTTCTTTATAATAATATTAAATATACTGCTGCCGTGATTTTTTTCTGGTAAGTAGGTAACTTTTAGATGGCAGAGGGACACTTGAGTTTTACGAAAATTTGCACTTAAGGGGGATGCGCTAAGGCTGCCCGCGAAATTCACGTTTTTTGTAATTTTCAGGTCAGTATCAGGATGTATGTGAAATTGCAAAAAAACGTAAGAAAATTTGAAGCTTATTTCGCAAACGGATTCCTGAATTCAATAATGGTTATGACACACTCACAATATTTTTCAACAATTTTCCAACGACACCCTAAACCATGGAATAGACGAGAAAGATAATAAAACATTGTCGGCGTGATTAATATCTATACCCATGCCAAATTACAGTTTTCTAGTAATATGGCATGGATATAAATAGCCGCGGACAGATGGACATGGCGGGTTCCTTGTTGTCTACGGAACCCAAAAAAAAAAACAAAACTAGACACATCATTAGTGAAGAAAATCAGAGTACGTTCCCGTGACGCATGGCTTCATTGTACCACACAACAATGCGGATAAGTATACTATACCTATTATATTATGTACGTATAAATGTTATTCAGGATTACTGCCATTCATAGGTAGGATAGATATGAAATGATGCAACAAACAATGTACTAGGTAGCTATGTGCGTAAATACTTGCTATGTAGTTATTTTGAACGCGAATATAATTGTACCTACAAGACTTATGTGTTTTTCCCTGCCATTGACGTGTTGAAAAACCCTTTGATTTGATTATTTCCAAGGGTTTTTAGGTCACACGTCCACCTCCAGTTAAATCTTCCTTTTTCGGGCACCGTACCCAAAGGGTAAAACGGGACCCTATTACTAAGGCTCCGCTGTCTGTCTGTCTGTCCGTCTGTCATCAGCCTGTATCTCGTGAACCATAATAGTTAGACAGTTGAAATTATGATGTATTTCTGTTGCCGCTATAACAACTAAATAATAAAAAACAGAATAAAAGAAATATTTATGGGGCTCCCATACAACAAACGTGATTTTTTTGCCGTTTTTATAATGTAGGAGACAGTCATTAGTATGTTCGCTAAACAGTGTGTTTTTATTGCACGAAACCCATCTTCTGCCCACATGATGTCTGATTCTAACGGAATAAATCCTGACCATCTCCGACATATAGATAATGGTACGGAACCCTTCGTGCGCGAGTCCGACTCGCACTTGGCCGGTTTTTGTAATCTCCTTCAATGCCTACATAGTTTTACTTAGTACTCTTAGTTTTACTATATGCTATATGTATATACTAGCACTTTGCCCGCGACTTCGTTAGGAGCAGTTTTTTTTTAAACACCGAGTCACGTACTATTTTATTTTTTGTTTTAAGTATTAGTGCCGTAACAAGTTTCAAGTTTATTAACCTAATGAATATAAGATTTTTCATATAACTTGTATACCCTCTTTTCACCCCCTTAAAGGTCGAATTTCCAAAAACACTTTCTTATTGGATGCTTCCGTCATAATGACTATCTGTTTGCCAAATTTCAGCCCAATCCGTTCAGTGGTTTGAGCTGTGATATAGACTACCCCTTTTCACCCCGTTAGGGGTAAATTTTTGAAAAACCCTGATACATATTATTCTTTATTTTTGGTTTTATGTATAAATACTGAGTTTCGAGTTAATCGGACCGCGCGTAAAAATTCTTCTATACAAACTAAAAATGAGAATTTAGAAAAACTAAAAATGAGTAACTATATCATTTGCTTCGATAAGTATTCGTGCCAAGTTTCAAGTCTATTAACTCAAGGAATAAGATTTTTCATACAAACGAAATCCCCCCTTTTCACCCCCTTAAAGGTCGAATTTCCAAAAACCCGTTCTTAATGCGCGCCTACGTCATAATAACTATCTGTGTGCCAAATTTCAGCCCAATCCGTTCTGTGGTTTGGGCTGTGCGTTGATAGATCAGTCAATCAGTCACCCTTGTGTTTTATATATATAGATTTTCTGTTGGTATAATTATGTAAACAGTACACCACGGTAACACAGTGGTAACGTCGTCAAAAATGCTCATGGCGATCCAATTTTAAATCCATGGCGGGAGCGGGACGGTTGAGCGTGAACTGTGTTCGTATTCGCTTTGCTAATTTACGTCCACACGAACCAAATATTCCGTGTTCGATGTTCGAGTTCACCATGTTTTGTTCGTTTGTGCGTACACGGCTTTTTAGTTTCTGCAGGTTTATTTGCTATGGTTAAAATAATAATAATACCAGCTTGTGACTTGTACTCCAGGGTAAAGGCCTATTACAGAGAAGTTATGAGCATTAAGGTGAAATGGTTCCAAAGCAGATGTTTTGACGCGTTTCGAATTCACGCAAAATCAATGTTTCTCTCAAAAAAACAACGTATTTGCGTTTTTTTTTTTTATGATTACGAAAATTGAAGAGTGTCTTTATTGAAGTATGAGGCCCGAAACACGATTGACAAAACTTTCCTCGATACAAAAAAACCGCAACGTTTCCTTAAAATCTGCTTTATTAAAGAGAAAAACCTATTCCATTCTATTGTTATCAAAGCAATTGTAACAAAATGTTGTCTACGTGTTCACTGTTAAATAATTTAAGTGATTATGGACTTATTTTTCCATATAAACACAAATAAAATTTTAAAATTAAATATTTGTAAACATAGTGCAATAGAATTGCGCGCGTTTGGATAGGTGATTTCATGGTTTCGCGGTGGAGGTGTACTACCGGCGATATTAATTTCACCCGTCACCGATGTCAGCGATGTCTAAAGCCCGCTGTACACATTGGTTTGGTGTCAGTTTTTCGTGCACACATCAAAGGATCTCGGCGCGCTCCGCAAACAGTGTTCAGTTGGCATCCAATTTGTTGGCCCAACAAGCAGGCCCAGCACCTTGGCCCATGTGTACACATGATTTCACATTTACTCCTAATTATAACGGTAAAATACAGGGTGTTAGGGTAAACACCGTTATCCATGAAACCAGTGGTTTGGTGTCATTTATAGAACGTAAAATCAATGGAAAATTACGACTTTTTTTTTCTTTTTTTAAATTACATTTTACCACTCGAGTATTTCACCCTTTCACCTATGCGCTAGAGCAACTAACTTGCATTTCATCACAGGTGGGGGTCGCGGGACGTGGCCTGCCCGGCCGCGAGCGCGACCCCTCCCTCAGCCAGTCAGCTGTTTCGCTTGCGAGCACGGTGTCAGATAGAAACTTTTTTAAATCTTTTAATGAAAATATAGCTTTTTTTTGTTGTTACTCGGTCATTTATTTTTATATTTAAGTCAACTACCTATGGTTTGAGTGACAACGGTGTTAACCCTTACACCCTGTATATAAGAAAAAATAACTTACACGTCGATTGGTGATGATTTGAGCAGATAATCGCTGATGATATGTCTTTCATCTTGAAGACTGATGATGAGATCTCCCATCGACAATATTGTGTTTACCTGTCGAAATAAAACAACAATAAGGTAAATGAAGATTTGAGTACCTACTAAGTAATAAAATTTAACCAAAATAATAAATAGGTATTCCCAACAAGTCTTTATAATTGTATTACAATCACGAATATAAAGCAAAATGGTTAATTAATTAATTATTATTTAATATTAATAAACTAGTAGATAGGAACAAATAACAGGGAAAATATACCGTTAGGGATTTAATAACCTACTTGCGTAATACATCGTAAGCAACTTCATATTTTGAACAACAGGGAAGTTTTACAAACCTAACAATAATTGTAAGAAAATATAATTTGATAATTTAAGAAAATTTTATGTACCTATTTCACACTTTTATTGCATCAGATAACTTATATTTTTCACAAAATAAAAAGCATCGCTGATGCACTGTCATCCCAGAGACAAAACCTGCTTACCTCTGTGTCCAGATATAATGAGGAGTCTAATGTCTGCGACAACTGTGCCATGTTGGAGCAGTTCTGGATGAGCAGCGCGACGTGGGGCACGAAGCAGACGATCAGCATCTGCAGTAAGAATATCCTCCGGCCCCGCCTGAAAAAGATACACTTTTCATTGAACTCAAAAGATACACTTTTCATTGAACTCAAAAGATACATTTTTCATTGAACTCAAAAGATACACTTTTCATTGAACTCAAAAGATACACTTTTCATTGAACTCAAAAAATACACTTTTCATTGAACTCAAAAGATACACTTTTCATTGAACTCAAAAGATACACTTTTCATTGAACTCAAAAGATACATTTTTCATTGAAAACAAAAGGCTGAGATAAGTAAGTGCTGGCTGGAATATTTTTATCACTGCTGCACAACTGTCAAACTACAAGTGACAGATCGAGACATGAGAATGTGTCTAAACAATTAAAATTCTATTGATAAACACAATAGAATTTTAATTGTTATCGCCCTCTATGGCCAATCGACAGTTGAGCGATTTATACTTGTTATTTTAGAACTATCTATCCATTATGTTGCACTGTTTGAAAATGCCTCAGGCATTAGTTCGCCTTTGTACAGTATTTTTTACTTGTGCTTAAAGTTTAATAAATAAATAAACATACTTTTGTCGCCAAAGCACGTGCCAAATTAAGTTTAAATATCCGAATTTTCAAGCTGAATGCTTGCCTTTAAGAAATAGGGTCGGCCCCTTCCCTATACAAACGCTCTCGCCTGTTTTCTCTCTAGTTTATGAACTTAGTGATTTTTTATAGTAAAATAAATATCAACTAGTTCTATGCCCCTATGTTTTCCGTTTTGATGATACATTATCTGTAGTTGCACTACTAGTGTATGTGAGTTTCTATGTTTGTAAACGCACCCACGATACAGGAAGAAATTCCTAGTGTGGGGCAACGTTTTAAAAAAAAAAAAAAAAAAGACAAAAAAAAAGAACCCTTAGAAAATGCTCAAAATTGCCTGTTTAGACCGCTGTCATCAGAGGCCTATTGTACAAATTTGACAACTATTAATGAAAAATAAAAAACATAGGGGCACAGTAAACATCCTTCATAATCAATTTACAAAATATATTTCAAATTAGTCCAATATTGGAGGAGGAAATAGACGAGAGCCGAACCAGAAGAGATGAAACGAAATTTAAATCTAAGTAACTTTTTGTGGATGCATTACCACCTGGTGAACCTCATGTGGGTTGGTCGTCCTATATACGGCAATTTTGCTTATTAACAAAACCATTCATCCAAAAATGCGTCTCGTCGCTAAAGGTCAGATTCAGCCACATCTATGCAGTAGAGTAATTGAAAATTGGACCTCTCGGATCCATGCCACCGTTCGAAGACGCGGTGGTCATTTAAACGATGTCATATTTCATAAATAATGGCCTAAATGGACCTTTCAAATAAAAAAATAATTTCTTTAATATCTTACATACAGCTTGTTTTATTTAATTTCAACATCGTCCCGTCCTTGTTGAAAGACCCATAAGTGGGCACAGAGTCCAATTGTTATTTATTACCGCTCACAGCGTTGAGCAGAAAGCACGTGTCACCATGAAGTCGATATATCCTCTTTTGTCAGTTGTTCTTGTTGCGTCACTCGTCGTGTTGTGTTCAGCACAACCTGCTGACAAACTAGTAGGACCCGATGAACCAGAAACTGTATCTGTTGCAAGGGTCAAGAGAGGGTTGATTCATGTAATAAAGACTCCTCCGTGCCCAGATGGTCATGTTTGGCTGAAGATTAAATGCGTTCCCTACGAAAAGTGAGTAACTGTCTGCAATTTATTTTCCATGTTAAAATTTTTAATTCGCCTACCACCAATAAGTGAAATAATTGTTTATACAACGTGTAACGTTAAATGCGCAAAACCTCAGACACCCCAACTAATTTTTAATAAATTTGTATAATTTATTATTTGTAATAATAAATTAAAACTAAAACCTAAATGAGCAACCAGTTTGATTTTGTCCAGACTCTAAATTGTCCTATGGAGCAAGACCAGCATGTTTCCAAGCATTTTTATCATAATATAATCCTCTAATTTGTAATACGCTACACGTTTAGTGTCCCTGAACATCCTCCTAAGTTCTAACTAATATTATAAATGCGAATCTGAGTTTATTATTATTGACATTACAAGTAAAACTTGAAGGGTATAACCGCAAAAACTTAGACACTTGTTAAACGCGTGTACATTGTCAGTGTTACGTCAAACTCCATACAGACATGTCGTGTTTAAAAGGTGTTTAGGCTAAACACATTCTGTTGTAATATTTATTATAATTTTGCTAGATAACTGTGTGGGTTTATCATTATCCTTACTAATCCTTACTTAATATTATAAATGCGAAAGTAACTCTGTCTGTCCGTCTATCTGTCGCGCTTTCACGCCAAAACTACAGAACCAATTTAAATGAAATTTGGTACACAGATAGTCTAGAGCCTGAGAAAGGACATAGGCTACTTTTTATCGACATACCACGCGGGCGAAGCCGCCGGTGGAAGCTAGTCTATAATATTTCATAAAGACGCTTAGAAAGGACATTTTGCTAAATTTTTTTCTAATATGTTTTTATATATTTCAGTTATTGGGAGCTCATGGAGGAAGACAATGAATACTAATGACCCTGAAAAGAGAACTGTTGTGGTAGCATCCAAAAATGCTACCTCAACACAAATAAAATGTCTGCCAACTGACTGCTTGATGCTGATGATGGATCCTGAGATATTGAACAACCAAGCACATGCACAACTAACAGTTTCCAAGAACCTGCCAAAAACTGCTTCGTCCTCAATTTAATGGTAACCATAACCAAACCAAACCAAACCAAATAACCATTAAATCATAAGATAGATAACATATTCCATTACATATTCATAACCGTGCGTTTGCACTAGCGAAACATTACAACAATACCATGTTTATCAGTTGTTTAGCACACCTTTTAAACATGACATTTCTTTACGTATACCCCATTTGAAATAAGATTAGACATTAAAACAAACCCTTTTACAGTCCGTTCAACTGATTTTGACTTCTATACCGTAGGCATAAGGATAGCATTAAAAGCAAAAAAAGTTACACAATACCAACTATCTACTGCGGCTGCCATTTGTCATGCCACCAACGCATTAGAATTCAAAATCAGTTGAACGGAATGTAAAAAAAGCTTTCTATACGTCTAATCTTATTTCAAATGGAGTTATAGTTTGACATAAAACTGACATTAAACACGCGTTGAACAAGTGTCTAAGTTTTTGTGGCAATGCCCTAAATGTTTAAATCTCTAGTTACTGTCAAAAATTGTATGGAACATTGACAGGAACTTGAGATTTCAACATGTTTCATCGTAAATGTTTCGCCAGTGCAAACGCACAGTTACCTATAACATAACATATTAATTCATTTTTAAATGTCGCAGCATCATGCTGAGATAGCAGTCTTTTTGCTTCAGGACTTTCTGCTTTTTTTTATTTTCCTTTTTTTTTTTTGTTTCTATGAGTTTGTTTTAGTTAATTGAATTTGTGATTTCCTGTGTGAGGCTATACTTTTTGTTTCTTTTTTGTATAAGAAGACCGATGTACTTTTTAAAATAATTTTAAGTATTACTTTTTCTAATTATTTGCTTGCTTGATTGTGTATAACGTTTTCGCAAATGGTAAATAAACAGCTTCATTGTATTCAAATCAGTAGCGTTTTATTGATGTGCTAACTGGACCTCCAACTGTCATTAACGAGACACAATAGAATTTTAATTGTTATCGGCCTTTAGAATGCCGACCGACAGTTGATACCTAGGTACCTAGGTACTACTTCGAAGCGTGTCGATTGGCAATTTGGGACTCGGCCCAAAATTCGGCCACGTGTTCGGCGCCATAACTAGCGTCCTTCAATTCCTGTAACGTGCAGACGACCTAGCTACTTTTTCAAATTAGTGTCGATATCGTATTCAGTATAATCAGATTATTAAATTAATTTGGCAAATATATAGTTTATAACCTGGATTAACACATATGATACTTTTTATCCCGATATTCCCACGGGATCGAGACTTACGCGGGTGAAACCGCGGGGCGCAGCTAGTTGCTTCATAATTTGCAATAAATTACAAGCGTTGTGTGATTCTTTGTCTTTTCCATGCAGTCAGACAGTGACCGCGGGCTAGCTGTTGTCAGCAACTTAATATTACTGATGGTCTATCACCTACGTATTCCTAAAATTATAACCTCATTATTGTAAATATATGTAATATGCCTACTACCTAACTTGTGTTATTCTTAGGTTTTAACTCTCTGTTCAGTCGCAAAACACGTTTTTTGAACAAAATTCAACATTTTTGTTCAGGATAAATTTCAATAACTCCTTAGGTCGCTAGCCCGCACGGAGACTTGTCTTTTGACACCTCTCACGTGCGCCTAGCGAAAATAAAACTGCAAAATATCTAAGGTTTCCTATTCATGTCTCGTCGAGAACGTTGTCACGGGTAACATAACATCAAAACTAATTTCTAAGCGAAAATCGCTTTTCAATTTATTTGTATTGTGTATGTATCTACCTATATATTTATGTTAGATTTACTAACCTTTTTGTTTTTTTGGGTGGAAAATGATCAAATAACTTGCTGGGCGGAGCGGGAGGGCGTGTCAGACTATTACTGACTAAAATCCATCCGTGTTCCTTCAGTTGCCTGTAAGTTGCCAGAGTCCACGGTATCCCTTTCGGACTTTACCGCGACCCTGACAGGCATCGGCCCTAGTGGACACCTTCAGTTGTGCTGACATCTCTTAGAGCCGCGCGTGGAACACAACGCGCCGAGATTTACTATCCTTGAAGAACCTACTTTTATTTTACTGGCAATAATGTGTAAGAACAATATTATACATATACAGTATGTTAATTATCTAAAGGGGTCTTGTAACCTGCAATAGTATAGCGTCCATATATAATATACTAAAACATAATTATTAGGTACTGTGGCGGTATCTACATCGCCACATGCGAACTATGCATCAAAGACCTGACGTCATCCTGACGTCACATAAATCCTGCATCGCGCAATTAAAGTTTACCGTGCAGTGGTCATATATACAAGAACCCAATATCAATCGTTGGGCAGTTGCCCGCCAGACACAACACCCGTCTGGTTGGAGGATCCTCCCATTTCTATGGAGTATGAGTGAACTTTACACCCTGTTCCTCATACTCCTAAAGTACCATAAAAAAAAATTAATGTTTGAATTTAATATTTTTGAGTTTCTTTGTAATCTAGAGCAGACATCGCGAACAAAATTTTGCACAACATTTTGTTGTCCGGGACAACAAACGTCTCATGTTTCTTCATCAAAAGTAACAACCAAAGTAACGTAAAAAAGAAACAAAGGATTATGTTACATTTTCGGCCATAAAGTGTACGCTAATGAAAAAAAAGGAAAAAATTCCACGAATTGAAATCGAAAAATATTCTTTCCTGAATATTCCCCTGATTTCTTTGGCACAATAAATAATAGTTTATCAAATTATTGCTATATTCTATTGATCATGGCGTCGTCTTACTTGAACAATGCTTTCGTCCAGAAGTCATGTTACATTTAAACATAATAAAATCACGTAGACGTTATTTAAATAAATACGAAAGGCATGTATTTCTCTGCTATTAAGATGTATCCTTATCTATATCCTTAGAAACAACTTTTTTGATGAATTATAAAGTGTAATCCATTATTTAAAAAAAAACGAGGATTGTAGATTTGTAGGTACTTCTGGACGAAAAATTCCAACATATTGTCTTTATTGGTATTTGACATCACATCTTTGACAGTTCTAGATTTTAAAATAGAGAGGGGTTGTAACAGATTAAACACGATAACTGTTATTACTGTTACTGTTACAAAAAAAATAACAGATCCAAATATCTGTTATTAAATAACAGCCTGTTATTTTTGTACGGACGATAAATACGTATTTAAATCTCAATTGAATATCTTCTATATCTCTTTTGGTTTAAAGTCGATAATCTTATCTATCTGTTATTAAATAACAGCATGTTACGGACGATAAATACGTAAGTAACAGCCACGGTAAGAGTCTGTGTGGGGATTGTTATAATGTATTAACAGTAAAGGCCGCGGTAACAGTCTTGAGGATCTGTTATTTTATGTAACAAGTATGGTATATTGTTAGGAACAATTGTTACCAGTTATTTTTTTATATCTGTTACCAGTTATTTTTTTATATACGCCTCACCCCTATTTTTTTTAATGTAAACGTCATCTGTCCAACCAATCTGTCATGGCTGGCTGTCGATGGTCGTTTATCGTCAAACATTTTCAGTTTATAATTAGTGCCTAAAAAATATCAGATATTATGAAAAAGAAATGTCTTTATTGTATTCAAGGGTTCGTTTTCCAGGTTTTATAAAATGTACATGTTGTGGCCGGAGTCCCATTGAAAAATGAAACGTCTCTTTTGACGTTTTTTAACTGTACTTTTGATGAAGAAACTGGCCGTCAGTCTAATAACTGAATACGCATTCACCGCGGTTGTCACATTTGACATCCGCGGGGATACGGCTTTTCTTTGGAATAGCTTCTTTAGTTTACATTGAACCTACATGCAGATAACGCTCAGCCAAAACCCCTGGGTCTATAGGTAAGCATGCAACTTTGCACAACAGTTAACAGTTAGCACTAAGGGTCAGTTCAGACCTTATGAAGCCACGCGACGTTTCGCGCACTTTTTAGCAATTATCGAACTTATTTTTTTCACGAATAGGTATAATTTCAGTGCGGGGGTTGACACGTGTCAAAGTACGCTGAGATGCGCGGTGTTGCGCAGCGCGTGTACCTTATTATGTAGTAAATAAATTCGATATTGTATCGTATCATTATGAACTGATCCTAAGAATGGAATTTTGAAAATTCACCCCTTAATAGAATAGTTAAATATGGGGTGAAAGTTCGTCATTTTTTCTGATGCCGCGCGATCGCAATCGCGATCGCGCATATGGTTTGTGATGAAATAAATTGCACTCAGTGAGAGTTTACGACTGCGATTTATTTTCTGAATTCATGCATACATAAATTATTGCATGAATTCTAATTTAGTCTAGTTGCAACTCGTGTGTTAGGGCTATGGTCACTTTACCCTCAGAATCCTGGACAAAGTGACATTCTATCAGCGATAACCATAGATTATAGCCTTACATATTATAAAACAAAGTGAGGAGCTCGTGGCTACGTACCTAATAACAGCCGCACGTATCGATATCGATCCATCAGGTTAAGCTGCGCTTGCCCGGGTTGGTCCGTGGATGAGCGACCATCTTTACAACCGAGACTCCTCCGTGCCTCGGAAAGCACGTTAAGCCGTTAGTCCCGGCTGTCATTCGTGGATCTTTGACAGTCATTACGGGTCGTCAGAAGCCAGAAAGTCTGACAACCAGTCTTACCAAGGGGTATCGTATTACCCAGTTACTGGGTTGTGGAGGTCAGATAGGCAGTCGCTCCATGTAAAATACTGGTATTCAGCTGCATCCGGTTAGACTGGAAGCCGACCCCAACATAGTTGGGAAAAGGCTAGGCAGATTGACCATAACGATGATGGAAAAGTCAAACGCATTGAAATGAAAAGTAGAGGGAAATGGATTCGCAAACTTTTGTAAAAAGGAAGTGAAATTAATAATTTTAAAGAGGTTTAACTTCACCCATTAAAACTGAGGAGTTAAAGTTGCGAAGAAACTATTTTAAAATGGTTCACTTTTACGACGATTAGTATTCCGAACAGTTTTCTTGAATAATAAAAGAGTTGTGTCATTTTAACCGACTTCAGTAAAAGGAGGAAGATATTATCAACGTTTTTTTTTACTGAGAGCATCTTCCTTCTTGCCATGTTCGTTATTTTTAAAAACAAACAATCTGCTTAGCCTTTTCTCAACTATATTGGGGTGGGTTTCCAGTCTAACCTTAATCTAACCTAAGACTCGCCCGCATCGCTGTCAGTGAAAAAAAAGTGCCCAAAAACCTGGCAGCGTTGCCACGTTGGATGGCAAGTTGGCAACGCTAATTCTTTGGCCTAAAAATGGGCCAACCTTCTGCCCAACGGGTTTTGAATCGAAAATACAACTATCCTATAGCACTTTGGCTTATTTTTTACAACACATCATCTACCTACCCTTTTCCCAACTATGTTGGGCTTCCAGTCTAACCGGCTGCGGCTGAATACCAGTATTTTACATTGAGCGACTGCCTATCTGACCTCCACAACCCAGTAACTGGGTTATAATACGATAACTCTTGGCAAGACTAGTTGTCAGACTTTCGGGCTTCTGACGACCCGTAACGACTGTCAAAGATCCACGTATGACGGCCGGTATCTACGGCTTAACGTGCTTTCTGAGGCACAGAAGAGTCTCGATGTGTAAAGATGGTCACCCATCCATGGCCCAACCTTGGCAAGCGTAGCTTAACCTGTTGGATCAACCCGCGCGGCTGTTATTGCATAGTCACGGGCTCCCGTTGTTTTTAAAAACGTTGTTATAAAAACAACGATCTCATAATCATACTGTCTACCTAGAAAAACTTACATTAACATTATTATTTTACATTAGTTACCCAGACTAATTGCTTCGTTGGTCTAGGGGTCACAAGCGCTATTATTAGGTCCTGGGTTCGATTCCCGGGTCGGGCAAAGTGTTATTGGGTTTTACAATCTGAAATTTCTCAGTAGCGAAGTTTGGTTTTGTGCGGTTGATGGAAATAGGCTAACATAACTGTGCAAAATGTGGGTGTGGGAGTGTCCACATCAGCACGCGTAGCATGACGGTTTCTATATCTACGAAGAATAGACATAGCTTTTTCTATACAAACTGACATTTCGTTTTTTCATTTTTGACATCGCACCGTAGAAATCTTTCTACAATCTAATATTTTGTCTTTCATTTCTAACGATCTTTGTCTAGGTCTTTTGATAAGTAGACTATTTCGGAAAAAAGTTTTCTACTCAAACTGTCAAAATCACACTGACATCTGACATTTGTCTATGGTAGTGAAGACAATTTGATTTTGGAATCGCCAGTAGAAAACTTTCTACTCGACGGCCACAAAGTATAAACGGTTATCTACAAAATGTCGTGATTTTACAAGGGAGCGTTTTGAACGCAAAATTGTGATAATTAATAGAAGGACAAAGCTATCTTCTATTTTACAACATTTAGTTAATAATAAGTAGTTATAAGTATCAAGAAAATAGTTGAGGCCAATATTACTGTGAAATTGTTTGATCCAAAATACGGTACTTCGACACTTTGAGTTTTTTTTTTTTTTGTAGTTGACTCAATTTTTACTGATTAGTATAAATTGAGAATCAATCAGAAAAAAAAATCCTATGACAAAACAAAGAATTCTGAGTCAAATTATGTAAAAGAGTGAATTTCGTAAAAAGTGCAGTTGACTCTTTCTACTTTGCTGCCGTCGTACTGTCTACACGAAACGTCATTTTTGTCTACTCTTCCGTCGACAAAACGGTGCTCATGCTACGCCTGCTGCAGTGCCCTTCGGGGAATACTTACAGGCGTGATGTGATGTTATGTAATGTAGTTACTTCAAAAGAATGATATCGGTGGTTTACCATAATGACCAAATGACTGGAGCGCTTAACACAATCAACATCTAATCAAGTAGTCACAATTTCCAAAACTAAAAATATAAACCTATTTTTCGTTCTTTTTTAGGGTTCTATTACTAAGGCTCCGCTGTCTGTCCGTCTGTCACAAGGCTGTATCTCATGAACCGTGATAGTTAGACAATTTTTTTTTTACAGATGATGTATTTCTGTTGCCGCTATAACAACAAATACAAAAAAACAGAAAAAAAAAATTAAGGTGGCTCCCATACAACAAACGTGATCTTTTTGCCGTTTTTATAGATGATGGTACGGAACCCTTCGTGCGCGAGTCCGACTAGTCTTTTCCCAACTATGTTGGGGCCGACTTCCAGTCTAACCGGATGCAGCTGAATACCAGTATTTTACATGGAGCGTCTGCCTATCTGACCTCCATAACCCAGTAACTGGGTAATACGATACCCCTTGGTAAGACTGGTTGTCAGACTTTCGGGCTTCTGACGACCCGTAACGACTGTCATCCACCGACCAACCCCGGCAAGTGTAGCTTAACCTGATGGATTGACCTGTTATTACTTAGCCAAGAGCTCAGAGTCAGAAAATATTTCATTTGCAGTCAGAATATTTAATAATAGTTACTTTTCTCGCAGCTTTTTTTGTATTCCCAACTGTTACCTACAGGTAAATTAATACTTAAAACCTGCAAATACATCATTTTAAAATATTATTTCCTGCTCAGCTTTTAATACAACATTGGCCGGTTCAGATGAAAAATAAGTAATGGAGGCCATTAACCACGAAGCGCAAATTATAAAAAACAAAAGTTAATGGCTTTACACATTTATTTTCAGCGTTAACCACCAGTAAGCTGTTACAGTTCTTTCTTTCAAACTAAGACACGTCACTAAAAAACCTATTTAACACCACCATTACTAAAAAACAAGCAATTAAAAAAAACGTAGTACTTTTCAACATTTGTTTTTTGTTAAATTAAATAATAACAATTGTTTATTACCAATACTTTTACTATGTCTAATTATTTTGTGGTTACAATTTAGTATTCATTTCCATTTAAAATAATGAATTACTTTACCTTACAGGTAATTCTGCCACTGCGTATAAAGTAACTTTTGCATCGAAATGCAACATAAACACAGGTATTTATTGAATTAAAACCAAATAACGCACTTAGTTTACATATTTTGTTAAAATATAAACAATGGAATGTGGTTTATGTAAAATATAATATTATTTTTCTTTTGGTGTACAGTCACGGACTTTAATTGATGAGCCACCTTCAAACTTTTCTGTTTTACAGTTTCATACATTCACGAGATTACACGATTAAACACGAACTCAAACCGCACGCTCGTAAACAAGATGACATATAAATTACTTATAATCGGAAATAGTCTTATCCATAGAGGTTGACTAATAAGTTCTCAATTATAAAAATAAAATAAAATGTTGCATTAAGTTTATCCAATCTATTTGATACTGACCTCCTTTGAATCAGAGCTCATTAACTCGATTATTCTGAAAACTTATCTGAAGACAATGACAGTTGAAATGTCGATGTCAGAGACGTTAATTTCGAAGTGGTCGAAATGACTATTTTATTATTTCTCCGTACGCTAACGTTACTATCGCTACGCTTACACAATCGTTGCTAGGTTACTGTTGCTAGACCTGCAATTGGTTGACTTTGGGTAGTCACTCTGCTGTCAATTTTGTAGTTCTGGCTCTCAGGTTAGCCAACCGGTAAAGTTATTAAATAAAATTTTCTTCTACTAATTCAAAGACATTATGACTTTCCGTGTCGGGAAACGAATAAACCCGATTTGCATTACACGGCTAAAATACGAACAGTGCCAGGTGGCTGATCAATTAAAGTCCGTGACTGTACCTAGATAGCGCTTCGAAAAACAAAGTCTCCACATTATTTGATGAATACACAGTTATTTACTTGTTTATATTACATATAACATAACATTACGCCTCTTTTTACAGAGGATTAAGCAGAGGCTAACATAAATATAGTACACCCACACTTCACGTTGTTTTTATAATATGTACTAGCTGCGCCCCGCGGTTTCACCCGCGTAAGTCTCGATCCCATGGGAATATCGGGATGAAAGGTATCCTATGTGTTAATCCAGGTTATAAACTATCTGTTTGCCAAATTTCATCTAAATCCATTCAGCCGTTTTTGCGTGATTGAGTAACAAACATCCAAACACACAAACTTTCACATTTATAATATTAGTAGGATTTTCAAAAAAAACTATAGAGAACACTTTAACACCAATAATAATTGTCCTGAGATAAATATCTGTGGTATTCAATAGTTTTGTGACCATATTCTACCAGAGTTACAGGAATTGCAATCTGCTAAATGAGACCATAAGCAAACGCAAGAGGGAGATAATCGTACATTCAAGCGACACGTGCATTTGCAGCCAGCCGGTAAACTTTATCTTTGGGGTCCAACTATGTTGGGGTCGGCTTCCAGTCTAACCGGATGCAGCTGAATACCAGTATTATACATGGAGCGACTGCCTATCTGACCTCCACAACCCAGTAACTGGGTAATACGATACCCCTTGGTAAGACTGGTTGTCAGACTTTCGGGCTTCTGACGACCCGTAACGACTGTCAAAGATACACGAATGACAGCCGGGACCAAACGGCTTAACGTGCTTTCCGAGGCACGGAGGAGTCTCGGTATGTAAAGATGGTCACTCATCTACCGACCAACCCCGGCAAGCGTAGCTTAACCTGATGGATTGGCCCGTTGCAGCTGTTATTACTTAGCCAAGAGCTCAGAGTCAGAAAATATTTCATTTGCAGTCAGAAAATATTTCATTTTAATAGTTACTTCTCTCGCAGCTTTTTTTGTATCCCCAACTGTTACCTACAGGTAAATTAATACTTAAAACCTGCAAATACATCATTTTAAAATATTATTTCCTGCTCAGCTTTTAATACAACATTGGCCGGTTCAGATGAAAAATAAGTAATGGAGGCCATTAACCACGAAGCGCAAATTATAAAAAACAAAAGTTAATGGCTTTACACATTTATTTTCAGCGTTAACCACCAGTAAGCTGTTACATTTTTAATAATCTTAAAATTAAAAAGTCGAAATAAATTTTGCGGTGCAAAATAAAAAAATTCTATTCATTTTTCGTGATAAATATTTTATGCCCAACGGATGTAAAAAGTGCACTGCAGTTTCCTTTTCGGGCCGGATTCTAATTATGAACCATGAATTTTATTGATAAATAGATTTGAGTTGACAGGTATAGGTACAGGTAAACAAACAACCGCAAAGCTGCTAATACTTTTTTATCAATACAATAGAAATTAATTATTGTGGTTTGGTTTTCATTCTTCTCACATAGGTACTACACACAATATATTACGTATGTGTTCATTTAACTTCATTGCGTTTGGCAACGTACAGGTCAATTAATTTAAAATAATTGAAAAAAAAAAAAAATTGTACCTTTGCTGATTGTGCGTAAAAGTTTGTTTCTATATGGTGATCCATGTGGAATTTCCTATGTTGGCAACACTGTAAATAGACAGCTGTCAATAATAGCGTATGACTTAAACGTCAAAATGTTAGTTTGAAACAACATATCGGTCGCTTTTATGATTTCTTACGTGACGATCCTATCCTGGACGATACGGCGATAAAAGCGCACATAAACGCTATGAACCGTTTACCGTAATGAACTACCAACGTTAATATTGTTTAGTTACTTAACACGATAAACGGAAAAAATATCAATTCTGTCCTTTATTTATAAACTAAGTTACCATGGAGTTTCTCGCTGATTCTTCAAGTGATGCCAGAATGTTTGTCTAAAGTGACCCAAACATAGGAAACGAACAATTATAACCATGCCCCTAAACTCAGATTTTTCATAAGACATTGAGAAACAAAACATTTTGAACTAAAACTTAATAAAAACTCAAATTAAAATGGATATTGTCTACTAGCTGCCCGCCCCGGCTTCGCACGGGTAGCACATAATAGTAATCTGTGGGTAGCACTAAGTATTTGGCGCACCTACCCTACCTACCTACCTACCTACCTACCCTACCTTTCCAACCTAACGAAGGGAAACGTTTTCGGAGAGGTGAAAATAATGCTTATTTATATCAAGCTTATTTTTCACTGAGCTTTGTAAAAAATACGGTGAAGGTAATCTTACCTTTAAAATTAACTTAGATGATAAATTATCCAGTAAGTACCTACTTCTCGGGTAGACCAAAGATATAATTAGTATGTGTAGATGTTACCGGCCAAACCCGATTTCAGGATAAACTAGTTTCGCCTAGGTCAAACCAGTTCTCCCTACACGCAATAGGACAAACTAGTATAGCCTAGGCCAAACTCGTTCATCCTGTTACCGATAGGATAAACCAGTTTAGCCTAAACTGGTACGTCCTATTCTAATTTCACCTAGTTTGTATCTTCTATAAGATTTTCAAAGTAAACTGAATAAAGGAATAGAAATAAAATAGTTATTATGATTTATTAAAGTTATTTATTAACTAATCAGTAATTTCACATCTATCACTAGAGATGATTCGGAGATTCCCCGTTCGTACAGGCAGCGACATGCGTTCCGACTAGGGAAAATTAGTTCAGACTAGGACGACGTACCAGTTTATCCTAAAGCATGTACATTCTAACTAGGATAAACCGATTCGACCTAGGCTAAACTGGTTTATCCTATCGGTAACAGAATGAACGAATTTTGCCTAGGCCATACTGGTATGTCCTATTGCGTGTAGGGAAAACTGGTTTGGCCTAGGCGAAACTAGTACATCCTAAAATCGGGTTTGGCCGGTAGATATAATTAGTAGGTAACGACAGTCACATCAAGAAGCGGATAATTAATAGGAGTATCTTTTTTTATTTGGATATTTTAAAACAATTACATAAAAACCAGGTTTTAGGATTCTGTAGTCAACAAGGAATCCTTATAGTTTCGCCATGTCCGTCTGTCTCTCTGTCTGTCCGTCTGTCCGCGGCTTAGCTCAGAGACTGTTGGTACTAGAAAGCTGTAATTTGGTATGGGTATACATATAAATCACGCCGACAAAGTGGTTAAAAAAATAAAAAAAATTTTTTTAACCTTCCCTACACATAAAGTGGGAACTTTTTTTTTTCTCGCCTATCCCTTAGAGTGGGGTTTGAGTTTGTGAAAACCATTTTTGGATTCAGGGATTCGTTTGCGAAATATTAAGCTTCAAAGTGCAAATTTTTGTTAGAGTCAAAATGTCACCTTTTTTTTTTGACTGTGGGAAATCATCAAATGACTTCTCCCGCTCTGGGCGGAGCGGAAGGGCGTGTCAGACTTTTACTGACTAAAACCTGTTTTCCTTCAGATGCCTGTTGCCAAGGTCCCGGTATCCCTTTCGGACATTCCCGCAACCCTGGCAGCAAAATTTCCCCCTGCCAGCAAATGTTTGGTGTTGGATATTATTATGTGAAAAAATTCACGGCAGTAGTTTAAATAACGAAATTGAAAGGAAAACTAGCACAGCTAAGTAGGCTCCACAAGTTACCGAGTAATAATCGACCAACTTACATTTGCAGTTGCCATACATATTCTGTATAGGAGAACAAGTTTTTCAACCACAATTTTAAGTTTGTTTGATTAATTCATCCCAACTACGGAACCCTTCATTGTGCAACATGGTTCGACACGCACTTGGCCGGTTTTTTTTTTAAATCTCGGTAAGTATCGAAGTCTCCCTTGCACAAAACTACGTACGTTGATAATTTAACCCCTGCCTAACGCGTCGAATTACAGGCGTAATGTTTTGTTATGTAAAAAAAAGAAGAATTATAAATCTAGGTATCACTGCATAGTTCAACATCATAAATCAACTCGACCAATCACAGCAGTCCCGAGTTGTAGTGCCATTTATCACATATTAATTACTCACGCGCGCCACAAACGTCGGGCCAAAGATAATTATACATATATGGTGTATCTATTCATACACGAAATATTTTAAGAGGAATGTCTATAGGTAACGAAGCCATAAAAAGATTTTTTTTGGAACGAAAAAATTAGAAGAATAAAATTAACTTACCATACCCCATTTTAAATAAGATTAGACATTAAAACAAACCCTTTTACAGTCCGTTCAACCGATTTTGACTTCTATACCGTAGACATAAGGATAGCATTAAAAGCAAAAAAAGTTACACAATACTATCTACTGCGGCTGCCATTTGTCATGCCACCAACGCAATAGAATTAAAAATCGGTTGAACGGAATGTAAAAAAGGCTTATCTATACGTCTAATCTTATTTCAAATGGAGTATCGGTAACTTTAATTTCAGAAGTCGGTGGCAAATTAGTTGTTGTACTTACATAACATACACACATAATCAGCCTATAACGTTCCCACTGCTGGGACACAGGCCTCCTCTCTGTGAGAGGGAGCGGGCCATAATCTACCACGCGGGCCCAGTGCGGGTTGGTACATGTCACATGACTTCGAATTTTTGGTTCTAGGACATGCCGGTTTCCTCACGATGTTTTCCTTCACCGTTTTGAGAGCAGTGGCGATGAAATAATTGACACAAAGTAATGCGCCTATCAGGGTTCGAACCTACAACCTACAACTCGTAAGTCGTGACCGTTACCACTGGACCACCACTGCTCTCATACGGTATATGTGGTACTTACCCCACACAAATTCAAATACCTGCTATGTAAATAACAGTGACGTAGTCAAATAAAATATCATCTACATGGACTAAGTGGGAAAAATATATAATTATTGAAGCTAATTCAAAAACTACGCACACGGGAAGCAACACCTTTCAAATAAAAAAAAAAATCATCAAAATCGGTACACCCAGTTATGATAACAAACATAAAAAAAATTCAGAAGAATTTGATAACCTCCTCCTTTTTTTGAAGTCGGTTAAAAATTGAGAAGATTTTTGCGCAGTAATGGAGAAAAAATACCTGTATCCACATCGAGAAATGTCCAAATGTAGGTAAGTAAAAAGGTATAAACAAGACACCGCAGACAGACAAATTAAAAATCCGGAGTCACACGTGTTAGGGCATAAATCGAACAGATTACGTGTGACTCCGGATTTTTAATTTGTCTGTCTGCGGTGTCTTGTTTATACCTTTTTAGTCGTAGTTGGGTTTTAGTTTTTATTACTTTATTTTTTGTTTTAATTCTTTTGGGGTTATAATATATATATAATTGAAATGGGCTCATTAAGCCCTTTCATTTGATACCCAACATGGTACTATTAAACAATATTTGTTTTTTCGTTCATGACTTTATGTCCTTAAGAGGGCGCCATTTTTAATTTAATGTGACGTCACATAGCCTATAACCAGCGGACGATCAAAACGCTTCCAACGATACGTCATTTGTCAAATTGTGATGAGTGGTTTAGAAGATAGGAGGGAACAGATGAACATACATACATACATACATACCGGTCAAAATCATAACCCTCCTTTTTTCTTCGCCGTAGTCGGGTAAAAATGCGGTAAAGTGACAAGAAACCACATCCTCGTATGATGTGCTCTCTAAAATGTCTTATAGCGCGGTATCTAAGATATTCCCTAAATCTGCCTCTTTCAAAGTTACATGTACCAGGCGCACAAAACTGTAAAAGATGTCTTCTGTACTATTCCAAAATCAATCTCAATAGGTACAGAGACGTCGGCATTTCGAAGTTTCGTCGTTGAATACCCGAACATAGTATAGCTCGCAGATGAAATGGATCCGATCATCCCACACGAAACGAGAACGTAGAAAGTATGCAGTATATCATGATGTTTTTGGTATTGCTAGTTTTATTTTAAAAAGAATGCTCGCAATTTGCCGTGGAATGAATTCGTGCCTCAAAAGGGCTCGTTGTTAAGGGGGATGCGCTAAGGTAGCCCGCGAAATTCAAATTTTCTTGCGTTTTTGCAATTTGCAGGTCAGTTTCAGGTTGTATGATGATCTAAATATGATTTGCGGCCGTAACAACGGTTTTACAGAATTATAAACATTCGAATCAGCAATACAACTCTCTAATTTCATGTAAGTGCATTGAATGACTATTTCATGAAATCATGACATTTGGCACATATATGAACTTAACGAGTTGTATGTTTACAAATATTGTTATTTCTAATACAGAAAAAACAACATGAAAACATGTCATTTACGCTGTAAATAAACTTCATTTTAGGTAAGTTTTTTGGGAAAAAAAAAGATAAAAGAGAAGTAGGAACCTAGATAGAGAGAAATTGTCTAAATCCGAATTTCAACATAATATGGTGGAAATATGCTCAAATTGCAAATGATTTAAGTATTTACGTTTGTATGGAAAATTCATCGATCGCCGCATTCTTAAAGCCATCATTTTTCCAGTGTGAGTGAGAGTGGGAGCTATACAAGGCCAATAGCACCATACTTTTTTCGCAATGGAATAATGATGGCAATAATAATTCACAACACGACCCCTGCAGTTGACTGCGATAGGCTGAGTTGATTGACGTAGTAGGCTTTCGAAGCTTAATGTACCGTCAGTAAACTGTAAATCATAATAATATATCTATGTTCTTCACACACTAAGAATCTGCGTTCTTCTAACAATCTTCTCCTACTCTGCCCTTCTCATACTTCTGACTTTGTTCATACTTCTTTTCATATTCAGTCCATTCTTCTTTGGAATGCGCTTCCTCTTGATATCAGGGCGGCCACCAGTCGGTATGCATTTAAGCGGAAATTGCAAGTTTTTTTCAAAACAAATAGAGTAGTCATATACACCTCTCTGGCTTGAATTTGTATATTAAGTATTTATATACTATAAGTATATATTATAGTAAATATGTATGTAAGTATATGTATCATAAGTTGATAGCGTATTTATGTACTGTAAAAACCGTTTTATCTATAATGCATTATGATATATATTTTTATTATATTTTTTAACTTTCTTCCTCTCAATCAGAGCACCCGCCATCTAATCTCTTCACCACCCTTGGTTGACTGGTAGAGAATGCCTAAGGCATTAAGTCCGCCTTTGTACCTTTTTTTTGAGTGCGAAAAGTTAATATAAATAAATAATCATCCCACTCCTCAACGCGATACTGCGGTGAGGCCCATGATGGTTTCGCAATGCAGTTTAAACATTTCACTTGTATTTCAATACATTATTGGACGCCGCAAAAAATTTAGGTATTCCACTCAGAGCACTGATTTCAACAGCACTTGTCCGAACCGCACCTGAGCACTTCCACTAACCGCACTGAAACAAAATTTTGATAAGTACGGTTAGGTGGAACAGTTTATTAATATTATTTTCAATCCCCGAACGGCACCTGCATACAATTTGCTTAGCCCGGCCTGCGGCATTTATAAGGCAAATAAAGCCTCCATTTCAAAGCTTAAAAACAAATATTTGTCCCCAATACATGGAAATCGAGTCAAAGCGTTTTACTCTGGGAACAAAGGTGTTGTTTTTGTCATAGTGACCACTAATGCGTCAGGTTTTACTTCTAGTAGATATTTTTCCGTTGTTTGCGCACTTTTTAAGTCCTCTTCAACGGGTATAAATGTATATATTTGTGTTTCAGGTTGCTTTAAAAGGAGATTTTCTGAGAAAAATACCTGCATTAATTGAAGCAGCTTCTGTGTGTAAAATAACAAGATTTAAAAATGTATGTGACCTTAATTTTTTCGTACCTACATGAGCGTTCTTTACAGACGAAAATAAAATGTATTTAGGTAGGTAATGGAAATGCAAGTGCGTATTCAACGATCACCATTTCTGTTTACAACCTACCAAAAATATGACATGACATGATCAGTATTTAATTTTCCCACTGCTGGGACACAGGCCTCCTCACTTCGAGAGGGAGTGGGCTATACCACCACGCGGGCCCAGTGCGGGTTGGTAGATGTCACAAGTCGTCGAATTTTTGGTTCTAGGACAAGCCGGTTTCCTCACGATGTTTTCCTTCACCGTTTTGAGAGCAGTGGTGATAAAAATATTTACACAAACTAAAGCACCTAGCTGGGTTCGAACTCATGACCTACAACTCGTAAGTCGGGGCCGTTACCACTAAGCCACCACTGCACCAAAAATATAGAGTGAAGTAAAGGTACGCAAATAATTAAAATTACAACTGTATACTCATAAAACTCAGCAAACAGAATCCAATATCGCTCGACTTGTCAATTGCAGAAGTTTTTTCAATATTTCAGAAGTTGAACGAAAGGTCAGCTGTAGCCCGTCGGCCATTTTGGCAAGCGGCGCTGATATTACAATAAAAACTTAACATAACATCACGCCTGTATTACCCGAAGGGTAGGACAGAGGTGTAGGTACACCCACATTTCGCCAGTTATGCTTGAGTCCCGTGGGCGCGCCTATTGCCATCAAAAAAGAGTTAGAGGTGGAAAACATTCGCCCGGATCGCTGTCAACAACTGTCATAGATCTACAAATGACAGCCGGGACCAACGGCTACGTGCTTTCCGAGGCACAGAGGAGTCTCGGTATGGAAAGATGGAATCCATAAGAAAGAACTAAGTAATACAATAATAAAAGATCTTTTGAAATACGATTTTTATCCTTTTAGGTTTATTTCATTTTTTATCTGAAAAGCGAAATGTCTTTCTATACTTAATCCTAAACGGATAGAAAACTCACTGAACCGTAAATAATTCTACTTAGACTTACCTTTCAAATGCTACCGATAGATTAGCGAACCAGTATTTTTACTTTACTTTTCTAGGCATTTTTTGTAATTCGATAGTCCGTTACTAATGATAGATCTTATTTGATCCATTAATATTGAATTGATTTAGGCGTGCTTTTGCGGAAATCCATTATAAAATACAATAGACGTAGATATATTAAGTCACCTCTTTAGTTCTCTGCGAACAACGCTCGGCGTGCCAACACGTCGAGCTCTGGTTCGCGACTGGTCAATCGTCATCCTCAGGATGCCTCGTTGAGAGGTGAAACACGTGTACAGGGTTTTTTATGACTCTTGAGAAATAGATCTACGCCTATCGTATTTTTTTATCCATCCATTAGGTACTTTAGGCCTAAGTACTTCAACATTCTGGCGTAATGTAGGGCTATCTTAACCGACTTTAAAAAACGACGAGGTTCTATGTTCGTAGCGTACGTTTTTTTTTTTTATGTGCGTCGGCGACGATATTTTCGTGAATTGTAGCAGGATTTTGAAAGAGGAGGAGCTAGTGGCTATATAGCACGACCCGCACGGGTCCATGAGGTTAAGCTACACTTGCCGGGGTTGGTCCGTGGATGGGTGACCATCTTTACATATCAGGACTCCTCCGTCATTCGTGGATCTTTGACAGTCAGAAGCCCAAAATTCTGACAACTAGTCTTACCAAGTGGTATCGTATTACCCCAGTTACTGGTTTGTGGAGGTCGGATAGGCAAACGCTCCATTTAAAATACTGGTATTCAGCTGCATCTGGAAGCCGACCCCAACATAGTTGGAAAAAGGCTAGGCAGATTGATTGATTTATAACTTTTCTTGGGTAGTTTCTGAGTAGGCTTCAATAATACGTATTTTTTCTTCGTAGCCTGATGGATCGACCCGTGCGGCTATTATTACCCACCCACGAGCTCCTAGGCACCTACGGCAGCAATAAATATGGTGGCTATACTTCTCGAGCTCGCTAACAAAGCCCTACTTACTACTAAACTTATTGATCTCAAACTTCTCAGAAACTCCATAATCTACTCGTATGACGACTAAGTTCAGTAAACTAAGTTCTAGCTTTGTCTCCCTACTAGTAAGTAGGTCTATACCTAGAATTAGCATTGCCAGGCGTTCTGCATTTCCCGGGACGTCCCGTATTTCAGTCCCGCTGGGACCGACTCTGTCCCGTAATTAGTCCTTATTTGATTTATTATAAGAGATCTATCGCACTACGGTTGATTGACATTGAGAAGTGGAAGAAAATCATGGAATGGTTTTCCAAGAATTAAATAACTAACATAAGCTAAGTAATAACACCCGCACTGGTCGATCGATCAGGTTAGCTTCGCTTGCCGGGGTTGGTCCGTAGATGGGTGGCCATCTTTACATATCAAGACCCCTCCGTGACTTGGAAAGCACGTTAAGCCGTTGGTCCTGGCTGTCATTTGTAGATCTTTGACTTTGGTTGTTACGGGTCGTCGGAAGTCCGAAAACCTGACAACCAGTCTTTCCAAGGGGTATCGTACTACCCAGTTACTGAGTACTGGGACCGCAACGCAGTTCGGATTTGGGAAAATTCAAAATCAGTTGACTGGACTGTAAAAAAGGTTTGGAAAAATTTCGAATGGAGTATAGTCATTTCGATTTTTTATTGTTGTTTGTCTTTACTTACTAGTTACTAACTGTTGCCCGCGTCTTTTTCTGCGATCCAGGTTAAAAAGTAGCCTATGTCCTTCTCCAATGCCCTGTTTATCAAAACTCACAAGCGTTGTAGTACCAAATGTCATTATTTAGTTCACAAGCACTCTTATATTTTGACACATTTATTCGTGATTTTGTTTATCAAAAAATTATTTGTAAGTTACAACTTGTAGAAAATCATAACAAATCCTGAGAGTGTCCGGCGACTCTCTATTCCGTCTTACGTCTGAAGTTTCTTCCGCCTATACTTCTCGATGGAAACCATTTTGGAACAGGAAAGTCGATTTTCTTGTATTTTTCGATCTGCAAAAGTCTCAGTCATTGGTCTAATAGAACTAATTGAATATCCTGTTGGCGTAAAATCCGTCTGAATCAAATAATGACTAACAGTCGATGACGCACAGTCGACGAGTCGGGTGACTATCGAAAAATGTGGGCATTGAAATTATTAAGATTGGATTCTGCATAACATAACATGGTGAGCATTAGGTCCTGCATTCGATTCCCAGGTTGGGCAGTGTTTTCGGGTTATTTTTTTTTTAGAAAAACAACGACAATACTGTGACGATTATTGTGTCAATAAATGTTTTAAAAGCGAAACTATTGCTGAAAAGCTGGTCGAAGAATAAGAGGCAGTAAAACAATAATATTAATAATACTAGTTAATAAAATAAATTAATTAAAAATCTGGAGTCATACGTAATCTTTTCGATTTATGACGTGGGACACCGGATATTTTATTTGTCTGTTTGTGATGTCTTGTTTACATCTATTTAATTTAAGTAATTTTTGACGTAGTTGGGTTTTAGTTTTATAACTTTTATTTTTATTGCGAATATCAAAAACCGTAATAATTTATAGAATATAGACTGATCAGGCTTATAGACAAAATCTCTCTGGAAGTATCTGCGTGATGCTGGAACATACATGTAGACAAACTTACATAGAAATGGCGAAAAAATCTAAAAACCATGGGTAGTTGACTTAAATATAAAAATAAATTACCGAGTAACAACAAAAAAAATGTTATTTACATTAAAAGATTTTAAAAAGTTTCTATCCGACACCGTGCTCGCAAGCGAAACAGCTGACTGACTGAAGGAGGGGTCGCGCTCGCGGCCGTTCAGGTCACGTCTCACGACCCCCACCCGTGTTAAGACGCAAGTTCGTTACCCTAGTAGCGCATAGGTGAAAGGGTGAAATACTCGAGTGGTAAAATGTATTTTTTTTAAAAACAAACAAAAAAGTCGTAATTTTCCATTGATTTTACGTTCTATAAATGACCCCAAACCACTGGTTTCAAGGATAACGGTGTTTACCCTAACATCCTGTATACACACACACACACACAAATACATATAGAATATGAATTACAAAACTATTTAAAAAAGTATACCTACATAATTTTGTATCTTTTTCTAATTGGTTGCTTGCTTGTGTATAACGTTTTTGCAAATGGTAAATAAATGCTTCATTGTATTCAAATCAGCAGTGTTTTATTTTGATGTGCTAACTAGGATACCTAGGTACCTAGCTACTTATTCTATGCATGTCGATGGCAATCTACATGGACTCGGCCCAGAATTCGGCCACGTGTTCGGCGCCATCAACAGCGCCCAGCGTCAATCAGTTCAGACAATCAATCTGCCTAGCCTTTTCCCAACTATGTTGGGGTCGGCATCCAGTCTAACCGGATGCAGCTCAATACCAGTATTTTCCATGGAGCGACTGCCTATCTGACCTCCACAACCCAGTAACTGGGTATTACGATACCCCTTGGTAAGACTGGTTGTCAGACTTTCGGGCTTCTGACGACCCGTAAAGACCCTCCAAACTGTAGATACTTGGCTCCAGATCCACAACTTGGAAATTAATAGTAATAAAACCAAAATAATACAATTAAGATCATACAAAAAACCACCTCTCAATCTAATAACAACATTTAGAAACACGCAAATAGAAGAAGTTAATACATTTAGCCTACTTGGCATAAATATTGACACACACATTAACTGGAAGTCACACATAGAACATATAAAAACAAAACTCTCCAGATTCTCTTACGCTCTTTTTCAAATTAAACGAAGCACTAACACACAAACAGCTATGGCTGCTTACTACGCATACGCATACTCATGGCTGCAATATGGAGTCATGATATGGGGAAATAGTGTTAACGTAGATGAACTATTCATAATGCAAAAGAAATGTATAAGAATTCTAGCCCAAATAGATAATACGGAGAGCTGCAAACCATACTTTATAAAATATCAGATTCTAACTCTACCGTCAATATACATACTTGACATTTGCATGTTTGTTTTTAAAAATATCGACAAGTTCACTAAAGCAGAAGATACGCACAACTTCAACACCCGCCATAAAAAGAGATTATGCGCTCCATTCTCAAGAATTAAAATGTTAAGTGACAGCCCATATTATATGGCAATAAAAATATATAATAAGTTACCCAACGTGTTTAAAACTGAAAAATCGTTAACAATATTCCAAAAAAGGCTAAAACTATACCTAATCCAAAAATGTTTCTACTCAGTAAAAGAATATTTAGAGTCCAGCTTAAAATAACGATTTTTTCTCATGTACAAAAGTGACGATCTGTCCTATACAAATAATATTTGACTTTATATAAAATTATTATTATAAATTGTACAATTTGAAAAGGATGACATTAACATTAATATTATTGATTATATTGTATTGAATCTATTATTATTGACATTTAATTTTGACATGACTATACTCGTAATTTCTCTATTTCTTATTTTTTAATTGTGCTGTGATAAAAGAAAATAAAAAAGAAATAATAATGTTTAATGTACTCGTATGCTAATTTAGGATGATGAGGGCTGGCGAATGATAATTGCAATGCTTACAAAAGGCTGCTAAGTCATAAGTACTAACATACTATAACACCAACATTGTACACTTAGTTCGCAATAAACGTTTTTGACTTTGACTTTGACTGTCAAAGATCCTCGAATGGCAACTGGGACTAACGGTGTCCAACGGGTTAACGTGCTTTCCGAGGCACGGAGGAGTCTCGATATGTAAAGATCGTCACCCATCCACGGACCAACCCGGAAAGCGTAGCTTGACCTGATGGATCGACCCGTGCGGCTGTTATTACTTAGCTATCAGTTCAGACAATCTAGCTACTAAGAGTTACAGAAAGATTGTTGCTTTCACAGAGTTTAATGAATCGTTGTGATTATTTCAACAGGAATTGTTTCTCTTATAAAGTCCAGACATAATCTTAGTCGGGCTATTTGCAGACCACGAAAATTAGTGTCGAGATATCGAATTCAGTACTATAGGGCTACCATTTACCGGGTAATATGTCTTTAGGCCCAAGATTGTATCATGTCAGGGTTACGGGAAAGTCCGAAAGGGATACTGGGACCTTGGCAATAGGCAACTGAAGGAACACGGGTGGTTTTTAGTCAGTAAGAGTCTGACACGCCCTTCCACTCCGCCCAGAGCGGGAGAAGTCATATGACAATTTCAAACCCAAAAAAAAAAAAAAAAATGGGGCTAGTTGCCATCAACCGGGCACAAATCCAGACTCTGGTCTGCTACCGAGAAAATCCAGACGGAAAACCCAATAACACCTTTCTCGACCTGGGAATCGAATCCAGGACTTCTCACTCAGCAATAGCGCTTCCGACCAATAAACCAACGAGGTTTCTTTTAATAATTCTTTAAAAAGTATCAATAATAATTACCAACTGTTGACGATGTACGTGCAGCTGTAAAATTAACATTTAGCAGATGTCCCATAAAGTGAACACACTATATTTAGTATATATATAGTCCTCCAGACCGCATTTCGGCCACGGTGGCCAATCTCAATGGAGACTATAGCCTTCGGGAGATATTATAGTGCACAAGTGTGTGCGCAAACACAAATGCACCCTCTCTTCCCTCACTCTCATAGTCCGATGGGACAGCAATCCGACACGACCGGAGAGAGATCAGAGGACCTAGACAAAGTGACATTCTATCAGCGATAACGATGATGGAAAAGGCAAAAGCTATCGAAAAGCTTATGACAATCCTGTTGAAAACCGTTGTAGAAAAATTAGAAACGCTTTCGAAGTGATTATCACTTGTCTAGGCCCTTAGAGGACTTAGACAAAGTTACATTCTATCAGCGACAACGATGATGGAGAAGGCAAAAATGTATAGGACTGACAAAAGCTATCGAAAAGCTTATGACAATCCTGTTGAAAACCGTTGTAGAAAAATTAGAAACGCTTTCGAAGTGATTATCACTTGTCTAGGCCCTTAGAGGACTTAGACAAAGTTACATTCTATCAGCGACAACGATGATGGAGAAGGCAAAAATGTATAGGACTGACAAAAGCTATCGAAAAGCTTATGACAATCCTGTTGAAAGTCGTTGTAGAAATTCGAAACGCTTTCGAAGCGATTGTTACTTGTCTAAATCCTCAGAGGACCTATACTCCATTTGAAATAAGATTAGACGTATAGATAAGCCTTTTTACATTCCGTTCAACTGATTTTGAATTCTATTGCGTTGGTGGCATGACAAATGGCAGCCGCAGTAGATAGTTGGTATTGTGTAACTTTTTTTGCTATTCAAAATCTATCCTTATGCCTAAGGTATAGAAGTCAAAATCGGTTCAACGGACTGTAAAAGGGTTTGTTTTAATGTCTAATCTTATTTCAAATGGGGTATAGACAAAGTGACATTCTATCAGCGGTAACGATGATAGAGAAGGTAAAAATTTATAGAACTGACATAAGCTATCGAAAAGCTTATGTCAATCCTGTTGAAACTCGTAGAAATTTGAAACGCTTTCGAAGCGATTGTCACTTGTCTAGTCCCTCTGGCAGATTATATTAAGTAAGTAGGTACTGGACCTATCATTACTAGTACCTCATCTACAAAACTGTGATTGTATTAAGAGCAGATGTTGCTGCCAATCTCCTTAATGAGTTCAAGGGGTGAACTACTAACTCGAGAGTTGTAAGGGAGAACAAATTCTACCCCCTGTAGGTACTTCTGTTTTTAATTTATTTAATTCTTATACAGTGTGTTTTATATTCGCTAATTTTCAAACTATTGTTTTGCTGGCCTGCTGGGGGAGATTTATTTAGAGAAAATCAACATTGTAATTCTCTATGTTATTTACTGTTATTTTCTATCTATAACCACACAAATAAATAAAATTGAAGTATCTGTTTTGAATATCAAAATAACAGCTTTTTACTAAATGCATAATGAAAGTATAGATATACCTACGGTACGTATAACAAAAAACTATTTTTGAAACTTTTAGTGTCTTGTCTGTATGTTCCGGCTGATCTCCGAAATGGCTGGATCGATTTTTAATGGATCACGCAAATAGCTGATTTTATAAGGAGTAACTAGAGGAGGCTAGGTACTTTATTTTAGAATAAGAATGAGGGTCCACGTGGGCGGAGCCGCGAGCAGCACAATATAATAAAATCGTAGCGAAGTAAAAACATTTATAATAGAAGAATATTTTAAAAACTTTTTACAAAAAAAAAACCGACTTCCAAAAACTTGTTTTTTTTTTTTTTTTAAGTTTTTTTTTTTTCACTTTTTAGATGTGGTACCTACCCCACACAAATTCGAATACCACTAGCTGATGTAAATAACAATGAAGGAGTAAATGAAGACATCGTCTAGATAAACTCATTGGGAAAAATACGTTATATTGAAGCTAACTCAAAAACTACGAAAGCAAAGTTAATAAAATTTATAAGGGACAACCTCGGAAGCAAGCCCTACCATACAAAAATAACCATCAAAATCGATTCATAATTGGCGGAGTAATCGCGTAACAAACATACAAAAAAAATATATATATACAGGCGAATTGAGAACCTGCTTTTTGAAGAAGTCGGTTGAAAATAAAGTAATTACTACGAGGTCTGGGAACGATTCTAATGCCGAAAATACATTATGTAATAAAAACCCTGTCAGATCCGTGAGGTTGATGTTAACAATGAGAGTGGCAATTTTTGGATAAAAGAAAAAAAAAACACCGTGTTTTTTTTTCAATGGGGAACGGGTACGCTAACTTAGCTGGTGACTACAAGTCATAACTTATGACCTCTGTAGAAAATTTGCTAATTTATATTGAAATAGGGGTAATTTTGGTGCTAAAAACGCGAATTTGAAATATATGTATGGTGATTAATCGCTAGTTTGCGGTGTACGTTCTAAACTAAAATTATATCAATTTGTCTTGTCACTATCAAGCCCTGTACGGAAGAAGAATTGGAAAAATTAAATTGGTTTGTGAATAATGAGCGTCGAAACTTCCATATAATCACTAATTGAAACTCATCTTTAGACTAATCAATTTTTTTTTTTTTTTTAACCTTTCCCCACACAAAAAAAAGTTCACCGTGTTTTTTTTTCAATGGGGAACGGGTACGCTAGCTTAGCTGGTGACTACAAGTCATAACTTATGACCTCTGTAGAAAATTTGCTAATTTATATTGAAATAGGGGTAATTTTGGTGCTAAAAACGTGAATTTGAAATAGTAATAACTTTCTTATTTGCAGAAAAAAATACTTTTTGATAATAATATTGCGGTACCTAGGCGCCTCCTTTCGATATAGCTTTTAGAATTTTTACTTCTATGCGAACGAAGTCGGGGCAGTAGCTAGTTGTAAATTAATAACTTTATTGCCTTCAGCCTAAGCTTTCTCAAACAATCGGTGAAGTCGTTTATGTGAAATTGTTTATAGAATAAACAATTTTTTTTTCTTCATCATCGTCTACATTTCAGGCGAAAAACGTCCACTGCTGGACATGCACACACACACAACCGTTTTGAAGTGTTGCGCTGTGAAGTGGCGGTCCACTTCGACCAGTTCTGTTCTTCCCGCTCCAGCGGATTCCTGTTGGAAGGCCTCCCAACAATGTGGACCGATGACCTTGTGAAGGCCGCAGGAATCGGTGAATTAATTCAAACTAAATACTGCTTAACATTTCACAAAACTTATTAATTTATATTTCCAAGGCTTAGACCCTCTACTAACTTCATAAAAACAATTAGGTATGTACCAAAGAAAAAATACAATAGACGTAGATATATTTAGTAACCAATTCCGCTTGACTATTCTTCAAGAGTCCTAAAAAACCCTGTAAGAAATCGACACGTGTTTCACCTCTCAACGAGGCATCCTCAGGATGACGGGCGATTTGATTCACTTTGCGTCCAGCGCTCGGTGTGGTAACACGTCGCGTTCTGGTTTGCAATTGGTCAATCGTCATCCTGAGGATGCCTCGTTGAGAGGTGAAACACGTGTCGATTTCTTACAGGGTTTTTTAGGACTCTTGAAGAATAGTCAAGCGGAATTGGTTACTAAATATATCTACGTCTATTGTATTTTATAATGGATTTCCGCAAAGTCACGCCTGAATCAATTAACTATGTACCAAAGAAAATAACTTATTCGCAAATTATTTAGAAAATATTGTTCCGAAACAATTTAATATTATTATATTTTAAGGATTGGAGCCTCGGATATTTTGTTAAGTATACCTAAATAATTGTTATAAATTGATTTTATAATCGGCTTTGTCCGATGCCCTTAGGCGAGGGACTTGACCTACTTATAAAATCCTTTAAACATAAGTTGCTTTAAAACTTATACTTGCTTGCTTTAAGGTTACGCTAGTTGGTCATTCGTCCATACAAACGTAGTATGGTGATTAATCGCTAGTTTGCGGTGTACGTTCTAAACTAAAATTATATCAATTTGTCTTGTCACTATCAAGCCCTGTGCGGAAGAAGAATTGGAAAAATAAAATTGGTTTGTGAATAATGAGCGTCGAAGCTTACATATAATCACTAATTGAAACTCATCTTTAGACGAATCCATTTTTTTTTTTTTTTTTGTAAACCTTTCCCCACACTAGGAATTTCTTCCTGTATCGTGGGTGCGTTTACAAACATAGAAACTCACATACACTAACACCCAGACCCGGAACAACTACTTGCAGATCATACAAATATTTGTTCCGTGCGGGAATCGAACCCACGACACGTTGCGCAGCAGTCCATCGCTCAGCCACTGCGTCAACCGTGTCGTCATCAATGGTGATTTGTTTCTCGAGCTTCTGCAGCAATGGATGACCATTGCTGCAGAAGCTCGAGAAACAAATCTGTTTAACAACGTAAATAGCGCAATAAATGTTGTTGAACTGTCAAAATTAAACAAATTAGTCCTAATCGGTTATGAAAATAAGTGACGAAATCAACCTGTTTTCACAAAAATTCGCCTTTATAATGTGTGTGGAAAGCAAAGTTAGACATTGCTTTACTCATTTATTTTTTATTATGACGTGTAAAAAGTTTGACGATTCTTAATACTTATAGTGTTCCAGAAAGCTATTGGATCTTTATATTATGTATACTCATGTTGCGAGCGACTCGTTGGCTTACTCATTTAACCCCGCCTGATCCACTCGGGGATTGAGTTTCAAGAACTCTTTACTTAATGCACCTCTTCAACTTCAAAGAAAATATCTCCAAGAATAATATCCATAATATGTTCCAAGTATCAGTTTATTTTCCTTACTAGTTTAGACTGTAAGTCTGTCAGTCAGTCGTGGTACTGTTAGGAACTGATTAAAACATGTCTTGTTAGGGCCCAATAACAACCACACCACAACGACAACACGTGGGCGGGCGCTAATTTGTATAAAAACTAATAGTTTATTCACAGGGACCACACTTGACCGTCAAAATCAACCGTATAGGCTATATCAACCACATCAAAGCCCCGTCGCAGCCACGACGCAACCACCGTGGCGGTCGGCCACATCGTGAACATAACAATCTGTCCTTCTGCAAAGACAAGCCACAACGCAACCACATCGAAATTGTATAGTTACCTCAACGCAACTGCAAGAAGCTGCATCGACACTATTCACACGTAACCACAGCTTGTCCACATTTTGTCACTGCGATGTGGTGTGGTTGTGATACGTGTGATACCCTAAATGAGGCGGGAAAATCCATACCACATAATAAATTCCTGAACATGCAGACACATAATATCAACTGGTAAGCGTCCAAAGTTGTAAATAGGCTTGCTAACGACCCATAAACGGTCGTGTGCGACCATTACCCAGCGAGATGACGTATAGGCCTTATACTAATTATAATAGCTACATCGCTAGACTCTCCGGGGAGATCAGATATTGTACAAGATGGCGAACATGAATTATGTGTTCAATGCTCCTTTGCTAATTAGTCTGCAATACATAAATGTAAGGTCACCATTAGCCGACGATTATGTCAGATTTTGCCGCTTTGCTTCGCACACGTGTTTAGATAAAGATTCTGAAACAGTTTTAGAGACAGATGTTGTTTTTTCAGAACTTTATCTACAAAAAGTTTGCTACGCTTTTTTAATTTGAGGGTTGGAAATCATCAAATGACTTCTCTTGCTCTGGGCTGAGCGGGAGGGCGTCTCAGACTTTTACTGACCAAAACCCACCAGTATTCTTTCAGTTGCCTGTTGCCAAGGGTCCCAGTATCCCTTACGGACTTTTCCGCAACCCTGGCAGCCATCGGTCCTAGCGGACCCCGTCTATTGTGCTGACATCTCTTTGATTCGCGCGTGGAATACAACGCGCCATCGACCCTGGTCCTTATCGGACGGCGAGCTACCCATTTCTCGCCGTCCTCAAGCCTACGGTGGCCGGGAATCCGCCTGGGATTCCTGACGCCCAAGGCGTCGGCTCCTGCGGCGGCTAGATGCGGCGGCGGCTGCGGCGGCGTGAGGGCGCGAATTTTCGGCTACTTTGCCTAACAGGGTGTTCTTCTAATTAGCACGTAGGTACTAGTGTTCATCTCTCGGCAAGATTTGGCGGTATCTACATCGCCACATGCGAACTACGCATCAAAGACCTGACGTCAGACAGACGTCACATAAATCCTGCATCGCGCAATTAAAGTTTACCGTGCAGTGGACATATATACGAGAACCAAACATCAATCGTTGGGCAGTTGCCCGCCAGACACAACACCCGTCTGGTCGGAGGATCCTCCCTTTTCTATGGAGTATGAATGAACTTTACACCCTGTTCCTCATACCCCTAAAAAGATGTGCTGTATATTTCAAGCAGTAACTAGTGAGACACAAAAAAAACAATATTATTGCTGATCAACCGGGGCGCCGACGCAGATCACCGGATTAAAGACAACTACTGTCGTTGTCGCCGTTACCTACTGATCTAGGCCGGCTCTTCCATGGCATTTCAAACTAACAATTCAGAAACTGTTTATCAGTCAATACAATGGGCCTAACATACACTAAGATCAATTCAACTCTCATAAAATACATTAGACGTAAATATATTTAGTAACCTATACCGCTTAACTATTCTTCAAGAGTCATAAAAAACCCTGTAAGAAATCGACACGTGTTTCACCTCTCAAAGAGGCATCCTCAGGATGACGATTGACCAGTTACAAACCAAAACACGACGTGTTACCACACCGAATGGATTTCCGCAAAGTCACGCCTGAATCAATTCAATCGCCTGAATTCAACCTTAAACTCTCTTGCCTAGTAGAATACATAAAGCTGAATTTGTAACTCGTTGACTCACTGAGACTAGTCTAGTACAATTACATGCCTCTTTTCGGGGTCTTTGTAACATGAGGCCTAAGCAACGAACGTATGACGTAAACGTATCATAAACGCTCCCGCAGACAAGCACGCCGCGACGGCGACGGCGCGACACGACTCTGGTGGAACAATTTCTATGAAAACTTCACGGAAATTATTCTACCGGTGCGGTGTCGCGTCGTCACCGAACAAATCAAATCAAATAAAAATATTTTTTTCACATAAACCTAGGTGCACGGTTCCAATTGGTCGTTTCCTATGGAGAAGAGCCGGCAAGAAACTGCACGGTTACTCTTTTAAAAATAATTGGCTTTTACAATATTTTCGAATGACGGTGTTAATAGGTATGGGAGGACAGTGTAGGCCTTTCAACAAGTAAGTACCAGATAAAAAAATACCCAGACCACTTAAAAAAATTGAAAATGTTCAAAAAAATCTACAGTCCACTAACGTTAGGTACTGTAGTACCTAACGTTCTCACATTCACAAGATAGAAAATACTCTATAAAAACCGGCCAAGTGCATGTCGTACCATGCACAATAAAGGGTTCCGTAGTTGGGATGAATTTATGAAACAAACTTAACATTGTAGTTGAAAAACTTGTTCTACGATACAAATGTATGGGAGAACATGTTTTTACAACTGCAAATTTAAGTTGGTCGATTATTACTCGGTAACTTGTGGAGCCTATGTAGCGGTGATAGTTTTCCTTTTAATTTCGTTATATATACTACTGCCATGAATTTTTTGACATATACAAACCCAACCATTTAGCTAGCAGGGGGGGGACACTTGACTCTAACAAAAATTAGCACTTTACAGCTTAATATTCCGCAAACGGATCCCTGAATCCAAAAATGGTTTCAACAGACTCACATTATTTTTAAACGACCTTTCCAACGATACCCCACACCATGGGATTGACGAGAAAAAAAAACCATCCCCACTTTACGTGTAGGGGAGGTACCCTAAAAAAAAAATCAAGCAGCAATCCTATATAAGTGGGGGTGACGGGCGATTTGATTCACTTTGCGTCCAGCGCTCGGTGTGGTAACACGTCGCGTTCTGGTTTGCAATTGGTCAATCGTCATCCTGAGGATGCCTCGTTGAGAGGTGAAACACGTGTCGATTTCTTACAGGGTTTTTTAGGACTCTTGAAGAATAGTCAAGCGGAATTGGTTACTAAACATATCTACGTCTATTGTATTTTAGTATTTTCAATTATGCAAAATGTTAAGTTTACTCTACCGCTCTCCGCGCGTTCGTAAGCTACAACTATTAAAAATGTGCACTCACTTGGAAGCTGGGTTGATATGAATCAAGCCGACCTTGACGGAGACCACGTTGTCCTGCCTTTCGGTGGGGGTGGTGCAGTGAGACGAGCAGTTCTCTACCTTGAGGGTTTGTGGTGTCATCGCGCTGCAACAACAACAACTGCCATATGGTCACAACATACGTGAAGTATATAACGCAGATACAATGTCGTAGATACCCAAAACCTCATAGAATAATCATGTTCCCACTGCTGGGACACAGGCCTCCTCTCTGTGAGAACGAGTGGGCCATAATCCACCACGCGGGCAAAGTGTGGATTGGTGGGTGACACATTCCCACTGTAGATTTCCTCACAAATGTTATCCTTCACCGTTTTGAGAGCAGTGGTGATGTAATATTGCACAAAGTTAAGTACAGTCACGGACTTTAATTGATAAGCCACCTTCAAACGTTTCAATTTTACGGTTTCATACATTCACGAGATTACACTATTAAACACGAACTCAAACCGCACGCTCGTAAACAAGGTGACAAATAAAGCACTTATAATCAGAAATAGTCTGATCCATAGAGGTTGATTAATAAGTTCTCAATGATAAAAATAAATAAAATGTTGCATTAAGGTTATCAAATTTATTTCATACTGACCTCCTTTGAATCAGAGCTTATTAACTCGATTATTCTGAAAACATAACTGAAGACAGTGACAGTTGAAATGTCGATGTCAGAGACGTTAATTTCGAAGTTTCCGAAATGACTATTAATATTTCTCAGTACGCTAACGTTACTATCGCTACGCTTAAACAATCGTTGCTAGGTTACTGTTGCTTGACCTGCAATTGGTTGACTTTGGGTAGTCACTCTGCTGTCAAGATTGTAGTTCTGGCTCTCAGGTTAGCCAACCGGTAAAGTTGTTAAATATAATTTTCTTCTACTAATATGAAGACATTATGACTTTCCGTGTCGGGAACCGAATAAACCCGATTTGTATTACGCGGCTAAAATACGAACAGTGTCAGGTGGCTGATCAATTAAAGTCCGTGACTGTACCTGCTGGGGTTCAAACCCACGACCTACTCGTAAAAGCTCATGCTCATGGTAAAATATGTTAGTAAGTTGGTAATGGGTTCTGGACCATACCTGGGAACCTTCTGGTCACGGAGATTTTGAAGGTCAAAGTTCCAACTTATTCAGACGTTTTTTTTTAAAGAAAGCAAGATTATAAATTGTTTTTAAATACCCCCACAAAACCTGAACCGTTGCATGCTCCCATGCATGGTTCCATGTTTTGCGTGCGTTACGTTGCGTACTACCGTAAACAGTGACTGTTCACAGCAAAAATAAAATTCGTTTCCCAGCAATTATTTTTGTGCAGTGTTACTTAATTTGATGTACAGAATGCGTAGTTATCGTCTATGTGATAGGTCTTTTTACACCCTGTATAGCATAACCACTAATGGAGGCCATTTTTAACCGACTTCTTCAAAAAGGAGGAGGTTCTCAATTCGTCTGGGGTTTTTTTTTTTTTTTTTTTGTATGTTTGTTACCCGAATACTCCGCCAATTATGAATCGATTTTGATGATTCTTTTTTTGTTTGGTAGGTCATACTTTCGAGGTGGTCCCATATAAATTTTATTAACTTTGCTTGCGTAATTTTTGAGTTAGCTTCAATATTACGTATTTTTCCCACTTAGTTTAGAAATTAAAGTTATTTTTCACTTTTTTAGTGTTTTTTTTGGAAGTCGGTTGTATTTTTGGGTAAAAAGTTTTATTAAGTGCTTTGAAGTCACAGGATATTTTTGGACTGGCTGGAGCAAACAGGTTCAATATCAAGTATTGAGATTTTTATGAAACTGTGAAAGCAAACACAGAGTTTTGATTCTATTTTTAACCGACTTCTTCAAAAAGGAGGAGGTTCTCAATTCGTCTGTATGTTTTTTTTTTTTTTTGTATGTTTGTTACGCGATTACTCCGCCAATTATGAATCGATTTTGATGATTCTTTTTTTGTTTGGTAGGTCATGCTTCCGAGGTGGTCCCATATAAATTTTATTAACTTTGCTTGCGTAATTTTTGAGTTAGCTTCAATATTACGTATTTTTCCCACTTAGTTTATCTAGACGATATCCTGTTTGACTCCTTCACTGTTATTTACATAGCAGGTAGTGGTATTCGGATTTGTGTGGGGTAGGTACCACAACTAAAAAGTGAAAAATAAAAAAAATTTACAAAAAAAAAAACAACCGACTTCGAAATTAAAGTTATTTTTCACTTTTTTAGTGTTTTTTTTGGAAGTCGGTTGTTTTTTTTCTGATTAATAAGTGGCGGCCCGAAATTGTGATGTGTCTTGAAGGAGGAGGCCATTGCTCAGCAGTGGGACATATCAGACTAAATAGAGAAATAGATTTATATACCTATAGATAGAACAATTGTGTTGACAACAATATTTATTTGGTAGAAGAAGCCGACTGACGACAGAGGTGGATTCTGTTAGAGATGAAGTCAATTGAATGTATTATGTTTGAGTTGCTTAGAACTACCGTCTATATGGGCCATTCGCCATTGAGTAGATCGTCTCTTGACTTCGTCTGGAACAAAATCCCTAAACAAAAATCTTAATCTTTGATGACATCTCGAAAACTACCAACATTAAGTCGATTGAGTAAACAACAAACATGGGAGTTGCCTTTCATTTTTAATTGATTTCAACTTATATATATATAGTATAGGTATAGTATAATAAGTCCCCGGTTGATAGGCTTGCCCCATGTTACATGAGACTTGAACATAACCGGCGAAATGTAGGTGTAGATACTATAGGTGAACCTCTGCGCATCCCTTCGTGGAAAATAGGTGTTATGATTCAGAAGAAAGAAAAATATTTTATTAGGGAAACGCACAGGAAATAAAACAATAAAAACACACAATAAAATTAAAAAAAAAAAACAACGTGTTAAAAGAAAAAGAACTCTATCTCAGCATAATGCTACGATATTTGAGGAAAAAAAATAACAGATAGACAGCAGATTTGATATAAATATACGTAGATATAGAGCAAGTGTTTTCAGAACGGTTTTCATGTAAAAATCAAATTGAGCTTTATACGAATATGAGATATTTATCAAAAAACTTTATTAAAACTTCAGAAACCCGAGCAGCAGAAACTAGAATGCCCCGTAAAAGAAAGAAAGAAATAAAAATTGTTTATTCTGCACAAACACAGCGCAAATTACAAAAAAAATTACATAATAAATGACGGAGTTTTGAGGTTTGTTCAATTCCTCGGAATTGATAGCCTCCTCCTCTTTGGGAAGTCGGTTTAAAATAGCCAAAAGGCTCGTATTCAAGCAATAAAACTAACTACTTCACGCTACGTACCTTACATACCTACACCCTTCCTATCGTCCACGTTCATACATCCTATCGAACACGCGCGCCGGTTGCGAGTACTACGCACCTGCCCTTTCTGAAGGATACCAATAAGATTTAAGGTTGATGCGCCAGGGTGGCCCGCGATATTCAAATTTTCTTAAGTTTTTTGCAATTTGCTGGTCAGTATCAGGTTGTATGTTGATCTAAATATTATTAGCGGCCGTAACAAATATGTATTTAAAGAATTATAAACATTAGAATCAGCAATACAACTCTCTAAGTTCATGTAAGTGTATTGACTGACGATTTCAAGAAATTTTCATTCAATACACTTACATGAACTTAGAGAGTTGTATTGCTGATTCTAATGTTCATAATTCTGTAAATCCATATTTGTTACGGCTACTAATAATATTTAGATCAACATACAACCTGATACTGACCTGCAAATTGCAAAAAACGTAAGAAAATTTGAATTTCGCGGGCCACCCTAGCGCATCAACCTTAAGGAATGTCTTTCGAGGCCATCCCCACCCGGCGACCCCCTGCCATTCACTTTAAATTCCTTTCGTAAATCGTCTTCTTACTACGTGAACGGTAAAACTTCGTAGTATTTTATTTGTGAGTTTGCGTAGGTGTATCCAAACATCGAGCGGCAATCGTGTGAGGCTGCCGCGCGCGGCGTGCCGCGCTGTGTTTGGACGACTGCCACGCGCGAACGCTTCTGTCTATCTGACGTGCACAAATATTTCTAGCAAACATTCGTCAGTAATTGTATGTGGACGAAGCAGAGCAGAGCTACGACACACGCAACCGCTTTCATGCCAACTGAAGTGCGCGGCGTGTCTCGGATATGCCGCGCAGTACTGCCGCGCAATCATTCGTCGGTTTATTCCACACTAGAGCGCGGCAGAAATGTGTCCTGCAAATGCGTGATGCCGCCGCGCTCTTGCCGCGCAATGTTTGGACACACCTTACGTCTTAAGATAAAACTGGAAAGTAAAATGCCTTTGAACCTTACCCCACGCGACTTCGAAACATTTTTCGGGCTCAACGCTGCAATGACAGAATAAGTGTACGGCCTGAGTGAAGAAGCGTCTAGCGGAGCGTTCAGCGTTGCGTGCATGCGGCGAAAGAGCGTTCGCCGAATGGCCTTAGTGCACGCTTAGCGTTCGTGTGAGCCGGTCACATTTTTCATCATGGTGTCTGCTTCGTACGATATTATTGATATGTATTTAGAAGAAAATTTGTGGCTAAAATTTAATTATGAGTCAAGACAAGGTCCTTGTAACATTGTGAAGCAAAGAAAACAATTTGGAGAGTTTTCTACGTTATTTGAAACATTAAGGGTGAACTATTCTGTTCTTATATAAAGAATGCGAAGATAACCATATTTCAGGTTTATTTTGTATTTCTGAAATTATTTCTTCAAACGACATCCTTCAAGAACGCACGTATCACCGCTGCAAAACATAAACTGGTTTGAACTTGCACGCGACGCCCCGCTCGACGCAAACAAGCCCGCTGCTGCCCACGCTCCGCTCGGCCGGCACTCAGGACGGCCACTACGGGTAGCACGTGTTTAAAATGAACGCTGCACGCCCCTCCCCGCCCGACGCTCGAATAGAGCGTGCACTCAGGCCGTACACTTACACGTTATAGCCAACAGAAGCTCTGCAAAAGTTATGTTTATTGAAAAATTCATACTAGATTTCTGCCTGTGACTTCGTCTTCGTGAAACGGCCCCCGAACCTACCGCGTCGCATCGCATCGTATCGCCCGCCCGCGCTGTTACTTCGTTTTCGCTTAGCGTTCTTTCTTTTTATTTATTTTTGCTCAGCTCCTTAAGGTCATAGCGTAATGTTACATAGCCTATAATCTTCCTCAAGACTTGAACCATCCGATGCAAAAAAAATCAAATCCGACTTAAGGTCCTAGAGTTTAGTGCGTTCAAACTAACAAACAAACAAAAAATAAACAACACAAGCTGTATTATCGGAACAGATTATCCCATAAGCTGTGTAGCAAGTTAATATTCGAGGGAATGAAAGTACTTTAATCACAGGACGCTTTTTGAGGAACAAACATCCGAACTTACAAAATTTATAATTAGGGAGATGAGATAAAACTCTCAATTAAATTTTACGTTGCCATTTCGAGGTGTACCTCGGAAAAGGTAAGGTATCTATCTAACGCTAACTTGCTGATGTTATTAATAAGGTAAAAGAAAACTGATTCGATGGATCTTGGAAATGAGACGGTGGGTATCGAGCTTCGCTTTGTGGCTTGTTGGTATAAGTAGGATCTCCTGTAATTGCCATTCGGCATAGAGCGTCTCGCCCCTCATACGCCATCAAATCCTTCCCTTCAGAATTTAATGATGGGATCACTCGAGTAGATGGCATCAATGACTTTTAGTAGGAGACTTCATTCTTTCACGAACATGAAAAATTAAGTCATCGACAAATTATGGATATAAATATTATACCTTGCCATTTGAAATAAGATTAGACATTTAAATAAACCTTTTTTTACTGTCCGTTCAACCGATTTTGATTTCTATTGCGTTGGTGGTATGACAAATGACAGCTGCAGTAGGCAGTTGGTATTGTGTAACCTTTTTTGCTTTTAATGCCATCCTTATGCCAATGGTATACAAGTCAAAATCCATTGAACGGACTGTAAAAAGGTTTGTTTAAATGTCTAATCTTATTTCAAATGGAGTATAAAGTGTTAAAAATGAGGCCACTCTTAAACCCAGTTAAAATAATGATATATACCTACAATTGGTAAATGCAAATTACCTCACCAACCTGTGGTAAACCCCGCTGTTTACCAATCAATCTGCCTAGCCTTTTCCTAACTATGTTGGGGTTGGATTCCAGTCTAACCGGATGCAGCTGAATACCAGTATTTTACATGGAGCGACTGCCTATCTGACCTCCACAACCCAGTAACTGGGTAACCCCGCTGTTTACCAAAAGGTAAAAACAAAAAACTCTCACACAATATGGCGGAGAGCACATTTAAATACTCTCTTTAAAAGAACAAATGCTAGCTAGCTAGCCAGTAGCACGGGCAATCAATATCGGTAGCATATTGCTCGGTAATTGCGTTGCAAAAACAGATGACAGCCCGGACTTAATAAGTTAGATGACATTTTTCATTAAGCCACGCTTAAGCTTATCTGAATAAAAACTAACACATTAAAAGCACGTTTATTTAAGACTGAAATGTCTACACTATTTAACCACTTTGTTCTTTTAAACTCGCCCAGGTATAATGTCTTTAAACTCCAAAATTAAACTGTAATATAACCGGCCAAGTGCATGTCGAACCATGCACAATGAAGGGTTCCGTAGTTGGGATGAATTTATCCAACAGACTTAACATTGTAAGTAGTAGAAAAACTGTTTTGACAACTGTAAATTTAAGTTTGTCGATTATTACCCGGTACCTTGTGGAGCCTACGTAGCGGTGATAGTTTTCCTTTTAATTTCGTTATATGTACTACTGCCGTGAATTTTTTCACATATCCAATCCCAACCATTTAGCTGGCAGGGGGGGGGACACTCGGCTCTAACAAAAATTAGCCATTTAAAGCTCAATATTCCGCAACCGAATCACTGAATCCAAAAATGGTTTTCACAAACTCACTATTTTTAAACGACCTTTCCAACGATACCCCACATCATGGGATTGACGAGAAAAAAAAAATCCGTCCCCACTTTACGTGTAGGAGCGGTACCCTAAAAGAAAATATTTTTAACGATTTTTTTTACCACTTTGTCGGCGTCATTTATATGTATATCCATACCAAATTACAGCTTTCTAGTACCAACGGTCTCTGAGCTAAGCCGCGGACAGACATGGACATGGCGAAACTATAAGGGTTCCTTGTTGACTACGGAACCCCAAAAAGCAGGGCGGTACTCGGAGATTGAGTGAAGCTGCCAACAACAGTTAAAAGAACCAGGTCTGTGTCGTGACCTAGATCCCACCAAGTATGTTATAATGATTATAAACAACAGTGTTTTAATTCCCAAACATTTTCATTTGGAATTCAAGGAGTATTTTTCTTGCGAGACTTGTTTAACGCTTGCTGAACCTTTAAAAAAGGTTCGCTCAATTAAGGCTCTTGTCGATGAAAGAATTTGTCGAGTAAAACTCGAGTTAAAACTTCACCGCATTCTGTGAAGTCTCTTCAAGTCACTCCTATTGCGACCCAAACTTGTAATCAAAGATTTCTGCGGTCACCACGAATGAGAATCTTTTCGGCTGGAAGTTGGGTCTCCCAATTAAGGCAACTCCCATGTTTGTTGTTTACTCAATCAACTTAATGTTGGAAGTTTTCGAGATTTCATCAAAGATTAAGATTCTCTTTTAGTCGAAGTCAAGAGACGATCTACTGAATGTCAAATGGCCTCTATAGACGGTACTTCTAAGCACCGCAAACATAATACATTCAAGTAACTACTACAATTTTGTCTAGAAACCACATCTATCGTCAGTTGACTTCTTCTACCAAATAAATATTGTTGTCCTCAAAAATCACAGTGTTTTTGCGCGAGTACTTCGTGTTTCATTAAATTGCTTGTCCTAAGTCCCGAGTAGGTACGCCCTCCAGACGAAAACATCGTTGAATGTAACAAAAGAACTGTGTATGTTGTCCTTTCAATGCACGATAACAAGGTCATATTTATGATTCGGTACTAAGATATTATATTTAATTTCGGTAAGTATATTTTACTTCGAGGAGCTCGAGTTAGATAATAACAGCCACACGGGTCGATCCATCAGGTTAAGCTACGCTTGCCGGGGTTGGTCCGTGAATGGGTGACCATCTTTACATACCGAGACTTCTCCGTGCCTCGGAAAGCACGTTAAGTCATTGGTCCCGGCTGTCTTTCGTGGATCTTTGACTGGCGTTACGGGTCTTCAGAGACCGAAAGTCTGACAACCAGTCTTACCAAGGGGTATCGTATTACCAAGTTACTGGGTTGTGGAGGTCAGATAGGTAGTCGCTCCGTGTAAAATGGAGTACAGCTGCATCCGGTTAGACTGAAAGTCGACCCCAACATATATAGCTGGGAAAAAGATAGGCAGATTGATCATGAAATAAAAATACCGCGGATAAAATTACTTAAAACTCCCTCTCCGATTCGCATTCAATTTACGCTCGCCTTTCGGGATATATCAAAATTTCAACTAGTTAGGATAGGTACCTACCGGATTCTTATGACGTTTTATTTCGTTTTCGTTGGTAGTACCTACCGCTAACCTAACCTGTGTCTACTTCAAGGTAACCTTTTCGAATTTAATAGTACAGAAACACGCATACAACGTGTTAGGTTCTGAGAACGCGGTATTTTTATTTTCTACAGTGTGCAGCATAATGGATCACGACAGCTCTTTGACGTGAGTTTCATAGAAAATACATTTAGTTTTTTCCCAGAGACAGAAATACCTACTCAAGTACCAATGTTACTAACATATTCCACATTGGGCACCCGCTTAAATGGCACCTGAGCAAATGGCATCTGATGTATTCCACACACGGCACCTATCAATATTTTTCGCAGGTGCCATTAGTGGAATAATTTGTTATTTAAAATTTTATTCCACTTATGGCACCTACGGATCAGTACGTACTTATAGGTACTACGTACGTACGTACCTTAGGTACTCATTTAATTTTGCATGCAGAATATAATGGCAAAGCGGTTGAGCAAGCATAGTACTCTAATAAGCCCACGGCTGCGACAAATACGGGTGCTTCCGTATTGGCGCGACGTTTTAAAAGGCCACGGACAAGCGCGACGCGACTCTAGTAGAAAAATTGTTCTACGAATACTATTGTTCTATGAACACTTCATAGAAATTGTTCTACCAGAATCGCGTCGCGCCTGTCTGCGGGAGCCTTTAGTCAAAGCCAAAGTCAAATAATTTATTTCAATTAGGCACATAAAAGGCACTGTTGAATGTCAAAAAGCCTTTAGCGTCGCGTTTACGCAACACGTTTGTCTTACGCCTCCGCTCAGTGGGATTATAGGTATTATGTACATTCCAATTATAGTATCGTAATGTATAGCTAAAGATGCACCACCTAATGACAGCCCACGCCGGCCCTCAAAGGCTTCTGTATGCAGAACGTATAAATTGGCTGTGTACAGAATCTATAACACGCCGGCTCTAGGGATGTGACATTTTTATTCTGAAAAAATAGTAAATACTACAAAATATGCTTTTTATTGCTTGCATGCTTGTGATTCAGCCTAGAAAGTGGCCATAACAATTGCGTTATCAGAAACTTAAACAAGTGGATAATGCTTTCAAAGTGTTTCGCATTTCTAAAACAACGTTCACCAGGATTGACATAAGCTTGTTGGCAGCATATGCCTTTTCCTTCATCGTTATTACTGATATAATGTCACTTAGAAGCTCGTAGCTAAGTAATAACAGCCGCACGGGTCGATCCATCAGGTTAAGCTACGCTTGCCGGGGTTGATCCGTGGATGGGTGACCATCTTTACCTACCGAGACTCCTCCGTGTCTCGGAAAGCATGAAGCCGTTGGTCCCCGCTGTCATTCGTGGACCTTGGCAGTCGTTACGGGTCATCAGAAGCCCGAAAGTCTGACAACCAGTTTCACCAAGGAGTATCGTATTACCCAGTTACTGGGTTGTGGAGGTCAGAGGATTTGTTTAGACATTAATAATATATATTGTATTTGTAGATGTAGTTTAGAATAGTTTAAGATAAGATGAGACTGACTTGTATAATAGACTAATTAATTGAAAAGATTTGAAAATTATCAATATTTCAAAAGATCGCCTACTAGAAGCCATTTACATGTAGGCGCTCAACGGTTTTCATGGTTAACTGTGGATAAAACCTTTGTGGCGGTATCTATATCACCACATGCGAACTACGCATCAAAGACCTGGCGTCACACAAAAATCTTGACGTCACATAAATCCTGCATCGCGCAATTAAAGTTTACCGTGCAGTGGACATATATACAAGAACACAACATCAAATTGGGCAGTTGCCCGCCAGACACAACACCCGTCTGGTCGGAGGATTCTCCCTTTTCTATGGTGGATGAGTGAACTTTACACCCTGTTCCTCATACCCCTAAATTGGTGACCCCGAATATGAACGTCATCGCAGCCTTCGTGCAACTACTCCAGCGTGACGTCATCATCATCACTCCCGCAAGCTTTCGTGACGCGAGTCACACAGCCAGCCAACACCCACGGCTTCAACGGGTATCCTGACCACCTGCATGCAGCAAACGCGCATTCCTGGTCATCTCCCTCAGCCACAACCCGGCGATGTACCACATCCGACTCACTGGATCATCATGCAGCGCCACCCTGACCCACTGGGGAATCACCGCAGACAGTTCCAACTCACCACGAACTATGCGACACCCGGTTCCGACTCACTGGAACCACAACTGGCATTGGCAAGCATCGCAAGATACAAGACAGCCCACTATCGACCTCCGGTCTCCGGAGGGGAGTGATGTGGCGTTAAATACATCGCCACATGCGAACTACGCATCAAAGACCTGACGTCAGACAAAAATCCTGACATCACATAAATCCTGCATCGCGCAATTGAAGTTTACCGTGCAATGGACATATATACAAGAACCCAACATCAAATTGGGCAGTTGCCCGCCAGACACAACACCCGTCTGGTCGGAGGATTCTCCCTTTTCTATGGTGGATGAGTGAACTTTCCCCCATGTTCCTCATTCCCTAAAGCTTCTAAGAAATGTAAACAAACAAAAAAATTATAAATTAGATTCGTTAGTTTTAACACCAGTCTCTAGAATGATAAGAGTCACGTGAGTCACGTGACTAACATAATTTCGTTCGATCCGGTTACCCAACAACGTAATAATTATCAACTTTTAGTCGTCGGTCGCATCGATAGTTATTTGTTGATATTGCATTAAAAATTACAAACCATTGCTAAGGTATCATGTTGTTATCTATATTTTACCATACATTTGTATTTATGTAATCGATTGGGTTCATTATCGAAAACTTTTCGTTCTGCAGAGTTTCGCTACTTAATTTTAATGAGACACTGTAGTTTTTGTACATACAAAAAATCGATGGCAAGAATGGTTTTATGGGCTAAAAGAGAACACCCCATGTATGAGAGAGGCAGCTCGTTGGTCCTGTGGTCGGAAACTCTACTGCTGGGCATGAGGTCCTAGTTTCGATTCCCGGGTCGGGCAAAGTGTTATGGGTTTTTCCTGTAGCAGCCGGGACTCTGGATTTGTGCCCGGTTGATTGATCACTACGGAATATGGCTTCGTGTGATTTCGGCACGTCGCGACGTCGTGCCTTTCAATTTATTATTGGCTTATCCATCAAAAACTTTAGACACTACAGTTTAATTAAATCCCTTCTTAGAAACGTCATTTTCAATTAATTACGTAATATCGAGCCTGCATTTCCCGTGGGGGTGGCAAGGTGTGATATAATACACCTATATTTATCTAGAGGGAATAAGAAGCGAGCTTATTACCGTTAAATTGACACAATTCCAGACTCTCGACTGCTAAGGCTGATGGAAAACCCAATACCCCCCACTTTTCTCAGTCTCCGCCTGGGGAACGAACCCAAGAAGGTTCCTTATGATGACGTCATTGGAATATTGGGTTGCATGGTATGTTGAGCAGTCGTGTTTGCGACCGATAGACCAACAAATCAGTATAATACAGTCACGAAAATGTTTTGTAAATCAAACTCAAACTCAAAGCATTTATTTCAATTAAACCATTTACAGGCACTTTTGAATTGTCAAGGAGTCAGTCAGTCAGAAATATGAAGCTAGTTGCCCATTCCAAAGCGTAGTAGGTACCTTTGGAGAAGAACGGGCAAGAAACTCCATGGACACTCTTTTAAATCAAAATATTGTTACAATATATTGGTTACATCATTCACGTTGAAATTATACATGTGAGAACAATGTAGACAGCACGTTAAAAGCGTCCACAATCATAAAATAAAAATAATTCAAAAATTAAAATAAGCCATGGCAGCTAAGTGATGACCAGTCACAACTGACGGCGCCCGTTCACGAACATGACGCATGGATCAGCACCATTCAGCTCAACCATTTTGAAGGGAGCTAAATGATCCAACACACGCGCCACCATCAGCGAGACATTTGAGTGTGCATGACATTCCCAGCCGCCATGGCACATTCAAGTCAATGAAAGACAAATTACCCGGTAAATGGTAGCTCTATAGTACATAGTACTCACACCTGTGCAATTATATAATACAAAGGAGATTGAGTTTATACAATGCAAAAATGGTCTTACAATCTTCAGCAGCTCCAACAGTATTTTCGAATGTTAATTAGTTAGTTGTGGTTGTGGAGCAGGACCAGCATTCAGCCAAGCATTTTTATCAGAGATGTAATCCTCCAACTTATAATATAACTGCCTACATAGTGTGCGTTTTATACAAGTTTTGAATTTCGTCTCATTCAGTTGAAGTATGTGGGAAGGAATTTTATTGTAACATTTTAAACAGTACCCCATGAAAGATGAGTCTACTTTAGCCAGTCTGAAACCTGGTTGAACTAATAAGTCCCTACTTCTAGTACTATAATTATGTCTATCACCTCTTTTACTAAAAAGATGTAAATTTTTTCTTACGTGCATGATGTTTTCATAGGTATATTGACAAGGTACCGTCATGATGTTAATATCCTTAAACAGTTCCCTTAAAGAATCGCGCCTGCGTAGATTATAAATGGCTCTGATCGCTCTTTTCTGCAGAATAAATATAGACTCGATGTCTGCAGCCCGTCCCCATAGTAAAATACCGTAAGACATTATGCTATGAAAGTAACTAAAATAGACTAGCCTCGCGGTATCTACATCAGTAAATTGTCGGATTTTTCTGACAGCATATGCTGCTGAACTTAGCCGTCCTGCAAGAGATGTTAAATGAGGACCCCATTGCAGCCTTGAGTCGAGCGTGATCCCCAGGAAAACAGTTTTATCAACGAATTCTTTTGACATTTGGTAAAGAAAATTTTATGCACTTAGTTTTTTTTCCATTTAATACTAAATTATTAGCAGTGAACCACTTTCACTATCAAATTGACATACCTACTACGTCAAGCCATTTCATACAACACCTAAGAATTACAGTAAGATTCGAATATACGATCAATTTAACAGTATTAAAATCCGTGACTTTACAATTATACTTATAATATATAGGTATATATGTCGGAGCGGCCGCGACGGGACTCGGGCTCACAATCATCGTCAGAAGGGCAATTATTAATTAAATTGTTCATTATGTACCTGTCTCTCTACTTCGTGGGCAAAGGAAACGCGTATAATCACTCTAACTAGAAAAGTCTAAATAATTAGAAGGAGAGAGGAGGCGCAACGAGACCGCGGGTCGCGCTCAGTCTCGTGGTCTGAATGGAACTGAATGGAACTGACTGCCTGATCCAGGCTCCTTTGATGCTAAACTCTTATCGTCTTAAAACGTTCTCACGGGAAACCAAGCCGACCCCCGGCCACGTTCGACGCAATTAAGGTTCACTTCGTCGCCTTTCTTATCGGAAACAATAATTGATCATTATTTAATATCAAAAAGCTCTGCGCGCTAACAAAGAGCACAGTGATCTTGAGAGTTAGACGAGGTGTGACTGACGCCTTCGTCTCACGCTGATAAGAAACTGGACGAGGTGTGAGTTGACACCATCGTCTCGCGCCACGACATATATACAGGGTGTAAGGGTGAACACCGTTGTCACTCAAACCATGGATAGTTGACTTAAATATAAAAATAAATGACCGAAAAAAAAAACGTTATTTTCATTAAAAGATTTAAAAAAGTTTCTATCCGACACCGTGCTCGCAAGCGAAACAGCTGACTGACTTAGGTCACGTCCCGCGACCCCCACCCGTGTTGAGACGCAAGTTCGTTGCCCTAGCGCGTAGGTAAAAGGGTAAAATGCTCGAGTGGAAAAATTATAATAAAATATAAATTATATAATTTAAAAATAAGAAAAAAAAAGTCGTAATTTTCCATCGATTTTAAGTTCTATAAATGACACCAAACCACTGGTTTCATGGATAAAGGTGTTTACCCTAACACCCTGTATAATACATAATATGGTATTATCAATCGACACAAATTTGATCAGTGTACATAAATTATAGGGAAGGACCTCAGGGATCCCAAACGTGACCTCTCTAAACAAACTATGAGCATAATGTATGGTTATCGTCACCCCTTACCGGATGTGGCTATCCAAGGCAGTAGCCACAACAAGTTCCGTTATATAGGCGCATAACATCACGCGTATATCCCCCGAAGGGTTCGGCAGAAGTGTAAACAAAGGCACGTGTATTGGTAAAGGAGTTTACACATCAAATTGCCGGGTCTTTTAGTAGTGTTATGGATAAACAAGGAACCCTTCACAATGTCGTCGTGTCCACCCGAATGTCTACCAATTTGACACAGAAATTCGACTTGTGTTCTTGACAAGAGTATCGTGTTTGTTTCTTATATGTCTACATTCATATCAATCCATGGGGCTTGTGGCTAATAGTAATGATTGGTTTTCCGCAAAGATCAAAGGAATAAATCCCTTCATCTTTGAGGAGCTCGTGGCTAAGTAATAACAGCCGCATAGGTCGATCCATCAGGTTAAGCTAAGCTTGCTGGGGTTGGTCCGTGGCCATCTTTACATATCGAGACTTCTCAGTGCCTCGAAAAGCACGTTAAGCCGTTGCTCCCGGCTTTTATTTGTGGATCTTTGACAGTCGTTACGGGTCGTCAAAAGCCCGAAAGTCTGACAACCTGTCTCACCAAGGGGTATTACCCAGTTACTGGGTTGTTGAGGTCAGATAGGCAGTCGCTCCATGTAAAATACAGTATTCAGCTGCATCCGGTTAGACTGGAAGCCAAGCACAATGTCACGGTTTTTAACTAAAAACATTGCCCTACCCGCCCTACCACAAAGTTTTATATCTGTCAAGCTGTCATCAAATCTGCCATCAGCCATCGACCACCCGCCTACGCCTAACTTTCTTAGGAGCTACCCACACTGAACATAGCGCGGCAACCAAGTTTTTGCTTTATTTTTCGAGCGCAGTGCGGTATCCGCATCTTTATTTTTAGTTACCGTACAGTCTAGTCTTTTATATCTTCGTCAGTTTTCAAATTCGTTCCTTTATTAGGTCAAGACATATAATACCTTTATACAGCACGGAGCGGACTATTCTAAAGAAAATTAAAAATTATATTTTATTATTTGATAACAAAGATTAAAATTGCCTAGCCCAATGTCAAGTTGACATCAACCTAAAACCTTCTTAATGGCCTGGCCATCTAAGAAAAGTAATTATTTTAGAAAAAAATACCCAGTCTGTCAGTGTCACCTATTTAATTCGATCTGACATGTGGAGAAGATGGCCGAATGTCGGCTGAATGTCATTCTATTGACATTACGACGCAACATAACTCAATGCTGAGTCGGTGGAGTCGGTAAAGCAGATTCTATCGAGCAATGAGCAGACCAAAATACCCCTTTAGGCGGCGAAAAAGATCACGAGTCATGTTGCTTTATTCAAAGTCTACAAAGGATGATGTAAACCCCTTTTCGTAACAGGAGAGTCGAGTTTAGAAGAATAACCGCTCTAGTTTAGTCTGGATATATTAAACAGACACAAAAAAAGCAACTTTAACTTATATTATAGATATCGCGCTACATCGCTCCGGTTGTGTGGCGCCCCTTAAACAGCCCAAGAGCTGAGTAAACAACACGATACTTATTATAAATTCCGGTCAGTTGTTAGTTGTTTACTCTGGAACTTTCTTAGAGCAATAACCACAGGAAGCATTGGTTGTTTACATAGTTACATCATTGGCTGGAGAGGGAGGGTGGATCCCTAGATGATCTCACTGCCATTTTGCCGCTAGATGGCGACACATCCACAATTTCGAACATTTTCAATTTTTACACCTAACATAGAAGTTTTTAATAAACAACTTTATTCTTAGCGAAACCTAGGGCATTAACTTGATTTTTTAAGATCATCACTGTGCTTGTTAACTGGTATCATACAAAGATTAGAACGTAATAATGATTTAGCCGCATGAATTTACTCTTTACACACACATGCAAAGTAAATAGTAGTAACTTCCGACTCCACTAGATGTCGTTTTATTCAAACATGGTTGGAAATTAAAATGTCCAGATGGCGTTAATTTAAAGAAAGAGGACCAAATTATTTATAAGATGAATATCCTTACATTATAGCAAAGACTGAAAACAAATATTAATTTACTAATTAAGCATACTTTAAATTACTAGAGGATTGTTATGTTCCAATCTATTTCTTAATAATATAATTATTGGGATATGCTTACTTTTGTTTCTAGGCTCGATATCAGATACCTTTTCACCATAACAAATTATTCAGATAAATTATTTTGGGTAATAAAGGTATATTGTACCTATATAGGTTGTTGTAATGTGACTGAACCTAAATAGTACCTAACGTGTAAATGAATTGTGACCTGTACTAAATAAATAAAAGATTATGTATTCAATTGTAAAGCGTTTTATTGTATCTTACTATACATTAATAATATTTATCTATGGTTAATATTTTCATACAAATATCGTTTTATTTACTCTCACTGCATTTACCTAAATATTTTCTGGTTGGATTCGAACCATCGACTCGTACCACCACACAAAGATAACATACTTTTTTCAATATTTTGATATTTACAATTATGATTCTGAATTTAGTATTAGAAAGAATTATGTACGTAGATTACAATTTATGTAACATCACACGTAAGTGTAAGTATCTTACACAACAACACACAAGTGGTTACTAGCTAACCATAACATTTATGTTTCAAGAATACCCACTTATTATACAACTTTGAACAATAAATATTCTTTTACAATTGAATTGTTTGGCTGGTACCTAAATACATGAGTGAAACATATGTACACTGAAAAATCTTATAAACTAACAAATAACATAAACTATACATCGCTACGTACAAAAATAGCATAATAATTAGTCTATAATGTTCCCACTGCTGAGACTCAGGCCTCCTCTGAACAGTGGTGATGAAATAATTTACATAAAGCAAAGTGTCGGCTTGGATTCGAACCATCGACTCGTACCACCATACAAAGATACATAAAAAATACTATAATAAAATATCTTCTCTTCTACACGCTACTTTTTGCTGCGCCGCCGTCGTCGCGCAGTATCAATCTTCTGCTTGTCATTTTTCACCTCCATTTATATCATTTCCGTGCGATCTGAATCAATTGCTGGGAGACACAGTTTTCGCTGCAACAAATGAATTTACACAGTTTTGTTAGACTATTCTTACTGAACCCACACCTCAGAAACCTGAGGAATAAGTTAGGCAATGAGTAAGACTTATATTTTTCATACCTTTTAATTCCTTGATGTCTAGACATTTAGCATTTTTCTCAACTCGTCTCAAAATAATTTCCGGCAGTACACATGTTTTGAAAAACGTTACCAACTTCGGCATCATAGCGTTGATAAATTCCTCATCCCGGTTAACTTCTATGACAGTCAATGGTTGGGTGACAGATATAAAGCAAATGAAGTAACATTTACTCATTTTGGTAATTCGCAATTGACCCTGGACCTAGAATCAAAATAATAATAGCTGAGAAACAATCCAAGAAATACATTATATTTATACATACATGAACCAAGAAATAATGATCTTTGTTACTTACTTGATAATAATAATTATGCTTTTTGTTCATAACTAAAACATCATTTTCCAAATGAATAGGAAAATTTCTATTTTCTGATGCTTCTCTAATATTTTGAGATTTCCTTTTCAAGGAGGGAAAACATTTTATTTCTACAATATTATTTTCTGCTTCTATAATACCTGTAAAAAAGAACAGTTTTTAGGCCCACTGAACCAAATTAAAAAATCCACGCGACACACAAAATCCAAGGGGGCGGAATCACAGGCAAAAGCTAGTTATTTGTATATTTTTATTATTGAATAATCTTACCATCAGGGCTAGCTGCTAAGAATCTAAAGTCTTCATCCATAAATAGACCTGATGGCCTGACAATTTTGCCATATTGTTGCATAAACATGCTCTTTGCAACATGTTCATTTTGTTGTCCATACATCATATCTTTAGTACAAATATTATTTTTGTAGAGAATGCATTTCACATGATTGTGACATGGTGTGGCATTACGACGTTTGCAAACCTAAAATGAACAAAGTGACAATCATAATTCTTGTACTGGCTTGAGCTGTGGCTTCTTAGAAAGTAAGAAACAATAAGAGGATGGCTGATATCTTACCATTCCAAACTGACTTGCTGTGAGATGGTCAGATCTGTATGAGAGATACTTTTCATTATCATGTTGACCCACAGTCTGGTTTTCAATTAGTACTATTTTTTGTGTATCTTCTTGGAATTTAAGCAATCTCAATTCACAGAGCCGTTTTAATTCTACCTCATTAATGTCGACAGGGACACTTGCTTCTGGGCCATAGTCCTTATCAGGTTGAGTTTTAGTCTTTTCAGTAAAAAGCTGTTTTCGAGTCATTTTCTGTTGGCGCAATCTACTTCTCTGTTTTTGATGGACATATTTTTTAAAATATTATCCAGGGCTCTGTGTTGTCTTCTTTTTCCATTCAGTTTGATGCCATTTATGTCCTACAGAATGAGACAATCCTGAAAAACCAAATCATAGTCACATACATGTCTGTTTGCAACCTAAGCTTTCATTGATGACCATTGAAAGTTCTATAAGTTGAGAAAAACCTCTTATATTATGAAGAGAAGAAGTCATAGATCATGGGGGTTGCTAGAGATTTCATATATTGTTTTAAAATATCTATAAAAAAACTTATTTACCTGCTACATGAACACACCGCTGATAAGAGCCTCCTTTTCCAAGACTGAGTCGTTTTCCACAGTTAAATTTATTAATGACACTCATAAAATTCTCTGCAACGTTTGTTGTCTCGTTAGACAACCGTCCAGCTTTCAAAGCAATTTTTTCATTTGCAGCATAAATAAGAGCCCAGACCTCTGGTGCTGTATTTCTAAGGATTTCTACTTGGTTGTCTTGCTGTTTATTCTCGTCAGGTGGTAATTGCTTCACTGAACAGTAATATTCCTTACAATTTTCATGCTGTCCAAATACATGAAGTGGACTATTCCTTAAATCATCAGCCATTGAACCTGGCTGACTGCTATTATGAACAATAATCTTTCGCGCTACTAGTGTCAATTTCATCAATTTAGGCCTCAAAATATTTCGTCCATACAGAGGGAGTTTCGTATTACCTAAAATCTTAAATAAAATATAAATATTAAAACATAGGAAGAGAAAAAATCTTTTTTGAAAAAAATACAACCGACTTCTAAAAACAACAAAAAACTTTGAAAATGCCAATAAAATTTGAGGTTTTCCCTCAATTTCCCTGGGATTCCATTATCAGGTCCTCATTTGTGACAAAAAACTTTGACAAAGAATTTTGAAAATCGGTCTACAATTAGCTGAGAAATCGGTGGACAAACAGTCGAATTGATAACCTCCTACTTTTTGGAAATCGGTTGAAAAAGAGAGGAACATTTATTTTACAGTAGCTAAATCCTACTTTATTGGCAAACCAACGGCAAACGAAAACATTAGGTACATCACGGGCCAACGAGTATCAAATACACTCATAGGTACATTCACGTAAATCTGATTCGAAATCTTATGGGAATCTGATTTACTCACTAAAAATCATTAGAAGAATTTCCATGATGTCTTTTCAATGTTGCTTGCACTTTTTTCCGTGATTTTCGCGGCCCTGAATACATAATAATATGTCGTATATAGGCAAGTTTATTAGTCGGATTCAACTTAGGCAGAGTTGCAATTCAATCTGTAATCAAAAAGAATAATTAAACACAACAGCAAAAGTATCGTAATTATGAAATGCTTCAAGAAATTTGTATTAGTCAGAAATAACACCACCATTTGTCACCATCAATCAAGCTGTCAAGCTGTGTGAAAATTTGCAAAACAACTGACAGAACATGAGAACAGACGAAATAGAGATGTCAATCTGAGATCGATTGAGCAAAGAATCGATTTTTTGGAACAAATAAAAACGTTTTTTCAAATCGATATATAGTACTGAATCGATACAGGGAATCGATATTTCACCCTAGAACATCAGTTTTTTGTTTGTTTGAATTGTTAAGAATTGTGGTGGCGGGAAAATTACGAAGCATATCCAGTGCAAATCCTTTTGCGTAAAAATACGGATTTTTTACATTGCGAATTTCATCGAAAACGAATGATTGATTTTTGGAAAATCATTTCTTTATTTGTGAATCGATTTTTCATATTTCCTTTCGAATCAATTCAGTAACGGATCTTTTTCAGAGAGTTTTTTTTTGTTCCTTTCGTCCCTCTGGGACAGGCAAAGTGAGTTTTTAGAGAGAATTGACGTCCCTATTAGGGGGAAATATTTGAAATTTAGAGTAGGTAGGTATGTGATGTGATGACAATCAACGAGTGTTGCTAACGTTTGATTTTGTATTTCCTCTTCTAAATCTTACACTTTTTTAAGTTCTAAGGGTAATTACTATTATAATATAACTCTGTATCACCTTCAAGCAGAAAAGCATCCTTTGTACATAAAAATAACACTTACCGTCAATAAAACACAAAAACACTTCACTTTTAAATAAAAACTCTTTCACGGATGGCACTCGTATGAATGGTTCTCAGTAGTAGCCCCAGTCACCAATTCTAAACCTGAATGGTGCTTACTACTTACTTAGCTGTTCAGACGAGCGAAATTGGAACTACAGCTACCATTTTGAGAACGTCATTTCGCTGACAGTTAAAAACCCCGAAACCATAAATGAATGATGTACAGCAGTGGTGGCTCTCACTTGTAAGTCAGAGCCACCACTGCTGTACCTATATCATTAATCGTTTTAAATATCAGTACATCCTACAACTTACTACTAAAATACTGCCCTATGTTTTATTTCCCCTTTTTCTTGGTAAACTTCTTAGATGGCAAGACCAATTTATCTCGACGCACTTTGACTTGTGCTAATAATACTAAAATGTGCAATTGTTATGAAAAATCAATGTGGTTTGTCTGTGTATTCACTTATCTTGATGGTTTCACGTAAATTAAATATGATTCAATCAATAGATGTAAGTAGTACCTACGTGTCACCATTGCGTAGGTAGGTAGGATATTAGAAAAAAAAAAAAGGTAAATTTGCCTACGCTGATCGCCTGATTTAGGTATACCCTAAGTTTACATGAACTTCTATTCTCTGATTTTATTCAACCCAAACCAATGAATTAGTACCTAACCGTGTCATAAAATGTATTATCAGTACCTACTTACATACAGTAGAAAGATTTTTAAATCTTTAGGTACTTTATATTTAAAGTAGATATTACAATAATTACATTAGTATTGTATCTGTGTGAACCAAATGCAGATCGCAGATATTTTTTTTCACTTTCTAGCATTCTTTCTCATTCCCTAATAAAAAACATTTTATCAATCATAAAATGTAAAACCCGCGGGCAAACCCGCGCGCCGGCGCTTACTTTCTAGAAACACAATTTTGGAAACGATTCGCAAGTTGTCAAGACTCACTGGAGCAATTTGGCAACAATGCGGGGTGCGTATGAATGGCATCGTCGCATCGCCGCGTTACCTACCTACTCGACGTGTAACCTTGGGGCTTGTTCGAATTTTCGAACGCCATCTATTATAAATGTTTACCGAACGTAAACTCGTAAGACAACAGCAAATAACTCTTTCTCGGTGGTTCTTTAAATTTCTGTTAGATGGCGCGATTCAGGTCACTCACACATGTAAAGATTTTTCGTTTTTTATTGGGTCTAATTCTCCTAGAAATACTGTTTTTTTTATAAAATTTTGGCGTTATGCGAACATAATACATTATAAAGTCTCATTATACTTGCTTTTATTCTGCAGAAACAGTTTATTTACGGAGATTACAACACCTCAAAAATGTATGGCGAGGCCTGTCTATGCATCCACCCTGTAAGTTGTTCGGAACTTTAAAGATCAAGTAAATAGTTTCGTAATATCATGATAATATTAGTAGTTACTAATTGTTTTATTTTATTATTATAAGTAGTCGTTACTGGATACTTATTAAAATATAACTAAACGTGCTTCTGCCCGCGACTTCGTCTACGTAAAATAGTGTGTCTAGTGTGTGTTGTAACATAAAATATATCCTTTGACACTCGGCAATACTGTAGCTTCCCATTTGTGAAAGAATTTTCGTAATCGGATCAACAGTTCCAAAGATGACCCCTACATACAAACTCACAAATTATTCCTCTAAATTATAATCATTCGTCCCACAAAGGGTCGAGGCAAAGGCAGTATGGAACTGACTATTTAGAAATGAGCCAATCACTTAATTTTCTTTTGATTTCAATAAACGGAATTAAAGTTGTCAATTTGATAAACAATTCAATCTTTGTATCAAAAGCCCGAAAGTCTGACAACCAGTCTTACCACGGGGTATCGTATTACCCAGTTACTGGGTTGTGGAGGTCAGATAGGCAGTCGCTTCATATAAAATACCGGTATTCAGCTGCATCCGGTAAGATTGGAAGCCGACTCCAATATAGTTGGGAAAAGGCTAGGCAGATTGTCTTTGATAAACATTTCGTTTCTCTGACTTTACAAAGATGTGACTGGCCATTTTCAAACTAAAACTTTACTTGCTAACCAAGAAGGATATTGATATCGACAAATACGGAAGAATGAAAATCAGTGAAAACCTTATTTCATTGTAACGCTACTTACATATAAGAGGCTTCTATGTATATAGGTATGACAAGTCCAGCTGAGACTACTATAGAACGAAAATATTATTCTCCACTCCCTTACAAATTGTTTGCTGAAATCTATGTAACTGACTGGTATAGGCAATAGAATTGTGGCGGCATCTACATCGCCACATGCGAACTACGCATCACACTGACGTCACGCGAAATCCTGGATCGCGCAAGCAGAATTTACCACACGATCAGCATATAATATTATATAACTTTCCACCATCAATCGCCGGGCAGTTGCCCGCAAGTCATGACCTCTATAGAATAGAATACTTTTTATTACGTACAGCGGATTCAAGATATAAATGTGGAAATAGTTTACATAGGGTAACACAATGGGCGGCCTTATCGCTAAAAGCGAAACTCCGCTTCACAAAGTGATGATGATCGACCGACTCCATTAAAATTTTGTTGTTCCCAGACGTTACTGAAAACTGAAAGGTGAACCTCGGCAGTTCGTTAACAAATCCTAGCTGTTTTAATTAATAGCTCAGTCCAAAGAAGCCCTCACTGCTACGTCGCGAAGAAGAGATGGTGCTATTCGTTCTGTATAGCTCCATCTCTCTCTTGCACTGGAACAATTGTTACTGATTTAACTGTACTGACCCCAAAAGTCGACTTTAACGTAGAGTTAACTGTTTGAGCAATCTACAGAGACATATTTCGTCCTTAATCGAAATTTAACATCTATTAAATAGTACCTCTAAGTGTAAAAACTTATTTATATTGACAACAACGAAATAAAGTTAATAAAAATAAAAAAATTGTAAAAAAAAATAACGTAATAGGAAACAGCGTAAAACCTATTAAATCTCGTTTGCCACGAAGATTTTTCCGTAATAGAATCGCTGTTATTATGGACAGACCAATTTGTGAAGACTTCAATTTAATATTCCATCAAAGGGAGCTAATAAATTGATGCTGGGACACAAAGAAATTCCTATAATTTTGTTATTGAGATAACTTTAAGTAGTTAGCCATTTCGGTTTTATTTATTGGCCAGATTATCCTGTTTTTGTCGTCGGCTCATTCAGCTAATTTTATGGTAAGATTATTTTTGTCAACACGTGCAAAGACAAAACGAACAATGAATCACGAGTTTTGGTATCTTTATTTAGCTCAAGATATTGGGCATCGTCTTAATTGAAAATCATGTTGTCATGGCCACAGCTTATTTTATTTCTGTCTGACTAAATGTGTTATATTTTCTTATCGTTTATTTAGTACCTACAATTTGTTTTTCTGCGATCAAAATTCATCAAAAATACATTCAATCTTCGTAGATTCCTACTAAAATGGGTTCCTCAATTATGTGAATGATTATAATCAGCATCCTAAACCTACCTAGTTCATCATCATCATCAGCCTATAGCAGTCCACTGCTGGACATAGGCCTCTCCAATTGCACGCCATTCTCGGCAACTCTCATCCAGTTGCGGGGTGGCTGGTAGCCACCCTGCGAATATCGTCGCTCCACCTAGCCTGTGGGAATCCTACCTTACGTTAGCCGATTCGCGGTCTCCACTCAAGAACACGTCTACCATCGGTCATCGGTTCTACGGCTAATATGGCCGCCCATTGTCACTTCAGCTTGCTTATTCTGTGAGCTATGTCAACAACTTTGGCACCTACTTTTGTAACCTACCTAGTTACTTGAATAAACATCTCATATTATGAAACAGTGTTACAGCACCGAATGTCGGCCGATGTCGAGCGCTCATAGAGATACTTCATAGAGAAGAAATAAAAAGCGCTAGACGAGGGACGAGGTTAATACTTAAGTACGAGTTGAAGCAGAAAGAGTTAAACTTTCTGCTTCAACTCGTACTTAAGTATTCAAGAGCCATTGAAATACAAATACAAGATTCTTGAATCGAATCTAACAGCCATCATAATAGGACTCACTAAGTATTAATTTAATTTTAATCCGTGGTGCTAAGCGAAAGTGAAGCGAAGATAAGCCCAGGGGGCTTAAAACCCTGGCAGGGTTGCGGAATAGTCCGAAAGGGATACCGGGACCCTGGCAACAGGCAACCGAAGGAACACGGGTGGGTTTAAGTCAGTAAGAGTCTGACACGCCCTTCCGCTCCGGGGAGAAGTCATATGATGATTTCCAAAAAAAAAAAAAAAAAAAAAAAAGGGGGCTTAAAACAGTCACTTTGGCAGAATCATAAAAGGAAAATATTATGCATCATCGTCAAATGTCACAAACTGACAATTCATATTATGATCTGCGTGCGATTCCTCATACGAATTCACAGTTTTCTATGGAGATCCATTCATCTGTTTGACAGTTTTCTATGGAGATTCATAAAATGGTCCACACAATATGAATTGCTTTTGTGTCAAATTAGAGGAATTGCTAATGGCAGCTGGAAATACAGGAAATGAATTGCTTCTAGAGGAATTGCTAATGTAGCGGTTTTAGGCCCGCAGTAGGCGTATCCCGGATGTGAGAAACGTCCATAAGCGCCCCGGCCTAGATATTCCGCCTCCAAATTTGTTTTTTTTTTTAATTTTGTGAAGCCCCAGTTCCATGACAGTTGAATATTTTTTCTGAGACTCGAGGAGTTACTTTGTCTCAGTGATTACCTCTCTGGTTTGTCGCCACTGCAGATTTTGGAAACACACAGGTACCTCAAAATATGTGCCGTCTAAACTTACGTTGTCATTAACGGGATGTTTATAATTAACATATAACATCACGCCTGTATCCCCGATGGGTTAGACAGAGGTGTACCTACAGGACACCCACATTTCGCCAGTTATGTTTAAGTCTGATAATATAGGGGGTGAGCTTGCCATCAACCGGGCCACATATCCAGTCTCCGGGATGCTACTGAGAAATTCCAGATGGAAAAACCCAATAACACTTAGCCCGACCCGGGAATCGAACCCAGGACCTTATGCTCAGCAGTTTTATAATGTATATGTTATGTTATATGTATGCAGTAGCATTATAATGTATTATTTTTAGGGTTCCGTACCCAAAGGATAAAACGGGACCCTATTACTAAGGCTCCGCTGTCTGTCTGTCTGTCCGTCTGTCACCAGCCTGTGTCTAATGAACCGTGATAGCTAGACAGTTGAAATTTTTACAGATGATGTATATCTGTTGCCGCTATAACAACAAATACTAAAATACAGAATAAAATAAATATTTAAGGGGGCTCCCATACAACAAACGTGTTTTTTTTTGCCGTTTTTATAGATAATGGTACGGAACCCTTCGTGCGCGAGTCCCACTCGCACTTGGCCGTTTTTTTAAATTCTGATTGGATGCCAATATTAAAAAATATTACAACGCTGTGCCAAGTGTTATGAGTCATGCCGCTTGGTTAATAAAATCGGGATCTAAGTGAAGTGTAGGTACATAATAACTTGCAACATTGTAAATAAACCTCTGGCAAGTTCTACGGCTTCTAATCGAAAAAAAAAATGGCAGCAAATCCCCGGGAGATCCGTGAGTGGCGAGTAAGGGATTATATCCGGAAAATTGGCAGCACTATCCACCTGTTTGCAGACATGCGGGAGTAGGATTTTGGGAAAGGTCAATGAGGACAAGCTGTTGCTATGCGCGTGTGATCGATGATTGGTCAATAAAGGAGTTGGAAACTTTGAATTATTTCAAGCGAATTGAGTTCTAAGAGAGGGCCTAGTCAAAGTTATTTGAATAATTGTTTTTGACGCGATTTCCTCATTCCTTTTAGTTTCCGTTTGACGCAAACCGCCCTTTTTAACCGACTTCTTCAAAAAGGAGGAGGTTCTCAATTCGTCTGTATGGTTTTTTTTTTTTGTATGTTTGTTACGTGATTACTCCGCCAATTATGAATCGATTTTGATGATTCTTTTTTTGTTTGGTAGGTCATGCTTCCGAGGTTGTCCCATATAAATTTTATTAACTTTGCTTGCGTAACTTTTGAGTTAGCTTCAATATTACGTATTTTTCCCACTTAGTTTATCTAGACGATATCCTGTTTGACTCTTTCACTGTTATTTACATAGCAGGTAGTGGTATTCGGATTTGTGTGGTGTAGGTACCACAACTAAAAAGTGAAAAATAAAAACTTTTTACAAAAAAAAAAAACAACCGACTTCCAAAAAAAGTGAAAAATAACTTTAATTTCGGAAGTCGGTGGCAAAAACGGAAACTGAAAAGCAAAGACACCGACTTCCACGAATTTCATTGACTAAATAAATAGAGTTTTCCTACATTGTACACCATTAGGACAAACAGAACAGGAAAAGTAAATAAATAAATAGGTTTGCAATGGGCGGTGCTATCGCTGGAAGCAATTTCCTATAGACAACCATTGGCTGAAATTGAATTAATAAGTCGCACCTTTTTGTCTTTCTACACTTTGATCTTAGATACCTACTTAAGACCGCTGGTCCTGTTAACTGACGTCACTAATCGCCAGCAACCTCTTTTAATTAGGCTTACTGTGCCAAATGGTTCATTGTGTTCCAACTCGTACTGTTCGGGTCTTTGTGGATTAGGGCATCCATCCGTAGGGTTGCTAGTTTTTAAGGCATTACAATATACTTACTTATAGAGAGTTTTCTGCCTAGCCTTTTCCCAACTATGTTGGGGTTGGCTTCCAGTCTAACCGGATGCAGATGAATACCATTTTACCGAAGTTTACTGTTTGACGAAAGCACGAATACCTACATAAATATTTTTCGATGGAAAAAGAAATCGAAAGTTACCTCTAAACCGAACTATAAACCGCTAGTATTAAAAAAATATTACAAATTAGATCATGAAACTTTGCATAATAACCAGTGATCGGAATAGGTAGAGCTAATCTACCTAAAGTTGGAAAAAGAACAGAGACAAAGTGGAGACGCCTTACGACAAAATATTTTTTCGGGACTAATGTCCCGGGTTTCGGAACATTACTTAAGTACAACCAAAATTAATAAAGTAAAACAACTATCGAATTAATTTCATGTTAGACAGAAACTTACCAAGCAGTTTGATTACTAGAGCAAATGCTACTGGTGCCGATTCTCTTATACTTACACAGAACTAAACTAACAAAACTATCACTAAAATTCCTTACTTTTTACTATGAGAATCTTAAAGCTATTCTGCCAAAAAAAAACTCTAAATTTAAAAAGTATTTTGACACAACTAAAATTGAATTTGACAATCGCGAACCACCAACGGCCACTTGCTACCACGAACGTCCAATTGCTACCTACTTGTTTGCCCTACCCCGTGAATGTTTTTTGAGCCGGTGGCGCGCACGGTGCCGCGTCGACGTGTTTTATATGGATTTTTTAATTTTTTGTATGAAATTATGAAAAAAAATTACCTACTTGTTAAGTATTTGGGGTTTTTATGGGTCTTATAAAGGAGGTTGAACTTTTCATTATTTTTGCGATAGGACATACCTTTTTCGACATATAAGCAAAAGAAAATAAAAAAAGATACAGTACTGTTCTGCGAAGTCGAGGTGTTGGTTTGAATTTTAGTTCATGACATCTAATTTTACTCCATTTATATTATTTGTACTTAAGTGATGTCCTGAAATCCCAACATTAGTCCCGAAAAAAGTTATTTTAGTCGTAAGGGTCTCCACTTTTTTTGTCTCTGTTCTTTGAACTTTAGGTAGATTAGCTCTACCTATTCCGATCACTGATAATAACTGAACTAACTACATATAAAGCAGGTCTTACGCTTTTTTTTTAATTACCTTTATTTTCACCGTAAAAATTAGATAGATAGAATACTCTTTATTATGTACACCATAAAAATTACAGACATAAATTTGAAAATTTTACATAGGGTGACACAATGGGCGGTCTTATTGCTAAAAATTACCAAACTATTAGAGGCTTGAGAGCCGCCAGGCGCCCCACTCCGTCTCGCTCTCACTCAGGCCGCGAGTAGTATGGTGCGAGCGAGATAAAACTTCAGGTTTGGTAGGCCCTTAACCGATTTCATTAAATTCAAATTATAACCGGCGTCAAACATTAAAAAGCAAAAATTCGAGGTAATGAAGCAATTTGGAAATGCACGACAATTAATATAAATGGTACAATTGACTCGTTCACGCTCTCGCCGCGCCGCGTGAACATCTGTTACAAAATTAGCCAATTTAATTAAACTCACAGAAAATAAACCAACCAATGTAATGTAGGTAGTATTGTCACAAATAAAATGAATTTACTTTTATTTTCACAACACGAGTGTGTTACGCAGAGCTCAATGGCTAAACAATACCAGCCGATCGGATCGATCGAAGGTTAAGCTACGCTTGCCAAGGTCGGTCCGTGGATGGGTGACCGTCCATTACGTATCGAAACATCTCCGTGACACGGAAAACACGTTACGCCCTTGATCCTGGCTGTCATTCGTAGATCTTTGACAGTCGTTATGGGTAGTCAGAAGCTCAAAAGTCTGACAACGAGGTTAAAAATTCTGACAAACAGTTACTGGGTAATACGATAACCCTTGATAAAAATCAAGGGGTATCGTATTACCCAGTAACTGTGTTGTGGAGATAAGTGGTCAGATAGGCAGTCGCTCCATGTAAAATATATACAGCAAAATCTAGTAGGTATGATATATTTTGTTACGTCGTACGGGTTGAGTTGTCCTAGGGTTAAGATGTCGCGGGGTGGTGTTGTCATAGAATAATTATAGGTACCTACGGCATAAACTTGTAAGCCGATTTCCACAAATGGGCTTATTACTCCGAATTGTATTCAAACTATTGTCATGTCAACATGACAACTATTCGCATCAAATCGGATTCGACTCAAAACGGAATATTCGAAGTCGTTTCATTTATGATGATTCAGTGAGCCTATCACGAACGAATGTAATGTAAATTGGATCGATTTTTAAATCGAAAATATTTACAATCTGTGGCATTTTTGTAGTCAAAACTTCTTTAGGCGCACTTGGTGCTCTTTCTGAACAGTGACCGAAACTGAAACGCTCGGGACTCTTAATCGGGTATAATCGGCTCCAGTCGGTCGGTGACGCTGACTGAATCGCGTTCACTCGGCTCCAGTCGTAAGTTTTCAGTTCTATCGTACGTTTATAAGCACACACCCTCTTTTTTGTTTAAAATGCGACATGTACAATAAGTGTTTATGGCCCCCACAGACAGGAGCGACGCGATAGTTTGACGCGACACCGGTAGAACAATTTCCGTGAAGTTTTCATAGACTCTCCACCAGAGTCGCGTCGCGCTGTCGCGTCGCTCCAGTATGCGGGAGCCTTAACACACGACACACGACGGCACAGGAAATTACAGATCGCAGATACTTCACACGTTTCACACTTTTCATTTCGTTTTTCAGTGCCTAGTGCTTATTTCCTTTTTTACATAGTATCTTCAAGTTATTGTACCTACCTAAATGTTTATATAGATGTTATACTGTATGTTAACTAACAAAGGGCATTCGCGTTCCCCCGCAATTAAATAGTATAGCGACCACACATGCTAAAAAAATATAAGAACGTAAAAACAAAAAAAGTGGAATATTCACAAAAATATTTAAATGGATACGTAAAAGACAATTGTATTAAGTACACGCACACTTGTATTCGCCGGTTTCGTAAACAAGTATTGTGTGCGCTTGGAGAGGTGTAGTTTGGTTGTAAATGTGTGCGTGTGAGCTTGTATGCACAGAGCGGAGGTGTAGTTTTGGCATGCTTCACTTTATTGTTCGCAGCGCTTTGTCTTGGTTTTTTATTTGGTCTGATTCCTGAATAGGTACTTTCAAAAAGAGAACGGCTTGACGTCGCCTTGGTTCGACGTGTGAAATACTGCGTCGCCCAACGTCACCGATAGATAGGACCGGCAATTTGACGAGGGTGCCTACCACCACCTATTATTTTAATCTTACTTCAGTGGGCGAAAGAGATGGAGCTATACGTCCTGTAGAGCTTCATCTCTTTCCTACACTGAAGTAATATTAAAATAATACTGCTACTGAGGTAGTAGTGACCTCCCAGCTAGTAAGTGAGCTCATAGCGATTACGATTTTGTCGATAATCTGAATCTGGTAGAACAAAATGATAAAGATTTGTAAACTTCACTAGTACTACGAAATTCACCTTTACTGCTGCGGAATAAAGGCGTTGATGTCGAATTGTTAACACACATGTGACTTCACGTACATATTTGAGTTACTTTCACTTCTGGTGTATCATCATCTGCCTAGCCTTTTCCTTATTATGCTGAGGTCGGCTTCCAGTCTAACCGGATGCAGCTGAATACCAGTATTTTACATGGAGCGACTGCCTATCTGACCTCCACAATCCAGTAACTGGGTTTTAGCGGTATGAGGAACAGGGTGTAAAGTTCACTCCATAGAAAAGGGAGGATCCTCCAACCAGACGGGTGTTGTGTCTGGCGGGCAACTGCCCAACGATTAATGTTGGGTTCTCGTATATATGTCCACTGCACGGTAAACTTTAATTGCGCGATGCAGCATTTATGTGACGTCAGGATGACGCCAGGTCTTTGATGCGTAGTTCGCATGTGGCGATGTAGATACCGCCACAGGGTAATACGATACCCCTTGGTAAGACTGGTTGTCAGACTTTCGGGTTTCTGACGACCCGTAACGACTGTCAAAGATCCACGAATGAAAGTGGGACCAACGGCTTAACGGACCAACCCCGGCAAGCGTAGCTTAACCTGATGGATCGACCCGTGCGGCTGTTATTACTTAGCCACGAGCTCCTCGACAGTGATATAAAACTGAAATATTTTTGTATTAGGTTGATTTGTTTATCAAATGTTATTTTCTTCTTATCTTCTCGATATTTTATAAATTAGTTAAAAAGGATGACGATGCACAGAAGTTTGAGCCAAAAACGATAGTTATAGCTAAGAGATTGGTATACTTTTTCAATCAATGCATGAAGTTTGATCATCTCGCCCAGCCGGTGGCGTAGCTACGTAGCGTTGGCGTAGCACTTAGCGTAGCAGCATAGATAATCGCGTAGCACCGGCGTAGCAAATAGTAGTAACCAGACGAGAGAGGAGAGGAGAAATTAAACTATAAACCAGGGACTGAATTACCCAAAAAATAAGGTAGGTAACCTAACCCAAAATATTTCAATACCGTTCTTTTTTCAGTAGCGGAATTTTGAAGTTGGAAATGCATACCGGTATACAGGGTGTAAGGGTAAACACCGTTGTCACTCAAACCATGGGTAGTTGACTTAAATTAAAAATAAATGTCCGAGTAAAAACAAAAAAAAAACCTTATTTTCATTAAAATATTTTTTAAGTTTCTATCCGACATCGTGCTCGCTAACGAAACAGGTGACTGTCTGAAGGAGGGGTCGCGCTCGCGGCTGGTCAGGTCACGACCCGTACTCCCCACCCGTGTTGAGACGCAAGTTCCTTTCCCCCTATGCGCTAGGGCAAACCCTAGCGCATAGGGGGAAAGGGTGAAATACTCTTGTGGTAAAATGTAGATGATCTTTTAAAAAAAAAGTTGTAGTTTTCCATTGATTTTACGTTCTATAAATGAAACCAAACCACTGGTTTCAAGTATAACAGTGTTTAACACTCTGTATTTCGGTAGCAGTACCTTATCCTTTATAAATGTATCAGTATATAACCTTAATAAATAGAGGTTTTCTTTGACGCACCGGCACATAGTCAGCAACAATCAAAGAGATAAGTAAAAGAGCAAACAAATTGCACAAAATACACAAGTTCTAACATATTCGACCCCCGCGCACCCGCGCCACGCCGTATCGCATGTTTTTCGGTACCGAAATCGTGTAAAGGTTAAATAACGGTTTAGCCCAACCTTTAATTGTAAAGGTATCGGTATAGCTCAACCTTTATTTTAAACCAGTACCGGTATATTTTTGAGGTATCGTAACCTGCTATCAACATACATAAATTATTTGTACTTGGTAATTGAATTTTTCCTGTCACTGTTATTCTAATACCCCGCGTCCTAACCAAAAGCGATAGTCGCGCGACTACACGATCATCGCGTTCATATTATGTCACTTTTTGTTCGAAAAACTAGAAGATGCGACCTCGCGTTTGATTAGCCGAACAAAAAGTAACATATGAACGCGACGATTGGTTTTGGTTAGGACGGGCCTTAAACCTAGGTACTTGTATTATTATATAACACGATGGTGCTATCTTGTTTGATTGAAGAGTTTCTATGGATAACTTCCGGATCCACCATCAGACCCTGCACACATTTCAGCTTGATTTAATTTGGCTAACCTGGGCTTTTTTTTTTTTTTTTTGGGAATTCATCAAATGACTTCTCCCGCTCTGGGCGGAGCAGAAGGGCGTGTCAGACTCTTACTGACTAAAACCCACCCGTGTTCCTTCAGTTGCCTGTTGCCAGAAATCCTCTTACGCTGATGTCGGTCGCGTACGTCGTCTATCGCGCGTGCGTATATACAGGTTGTCAGGGTAGACACCGTTATCCTTGAAACTAGTGGTTTGGTGTCAGCTATAATATACTTTTTCTATGGGACCAACTTTGAAATCGCAAAAAAAAAACAGCTGTTCCATACATTTTGTCGATTTAAGTGAACACAAATGTTATGGACCAAGTGATTAATATGACATGATAAAAAATGCCCGGGCAGTTTGAAAAATGCACAATATGAGAGGGCAGTGTGATAACAACTATTGAAATAAATAAATCGACCGGACATTTTTTATTGTGCTAGTCACCTATGGGGCAGCGTAATTAAAACCAGGTTTAATTACTATTATTTTATTTCAGAATCAATCATCATCATCATTTCAGCCAAAAGACGTCCACTGCTGGACATAGGCCTCCCCCAAGCACCGCCACTTCGACCGGTTCTGCTGTGGTTCTCGCATCAGCGCATTCCCGCGGCCTTCACCAGGCTATTGGTCTACCTTGTCGGCCTTCCAACGCTACGTCTTCCGGTACGCGGTCACCACTCCAGGGGGCTTAAAACAGCCTCTTTGGCAGAATCATAATTATAAATTATATAATTATAATATATATATATATAATTATAATAATTATAATATATAAATTATATAATTATAATATATAAATTATATAATTATAATTATAATATACATTGTGTTCTATAAAGCACTATAATGTGACGCGCGACGCTGATGTCCGCGGCACGTACTACGTTGGTAGACATACGCGACCGATCGTACGCAACCGACATCAGCGTAAGAGGAAATCAGGCCTAAGTGATATTTGACCTACATTTTTGGTGAAAACGCTCGTCGCTAAGTAATAACAGCCGCACGGGTCGATCCATCAGGTTAGCCGTTTGCCGGGGTTGGTCCATAGATGGGTGACCATATTTACATACCGAGACTTCTCCTTGCCTCGGAAAGCACGTTAAACCGTTGGTCCCGGCTGTCATTTGTGGATCTTTGACAGTCGTTACGTGTCGTCAAAAGCCCGAAATTCTGACAACCAGTCTTACCAAGGGGTATCTTATTGCCCAGTTACTGGGTTGTGGCGGTCAGATAGGCAGTCGCTCCATGTAAAATACTGGTATTCAGCTGCATCCGGTTAGAAAGAAAGAAAAAGAAAGAAAATACATTTATTCAGCACAGACTAAAAGGCACACAATATACATAATATACAGCAGAAAATTAATAAAAATAAAGAAACAAATAAGAAGGTAAAGTAGGACATTATCAGGGTTAGACTGGAAGCTGACCCCAACATAGTTGGGAAAAGGCTAGGCAGATTGATTGATTTTTGGTGAAAACGAGAAAGAACATATACATTGTTTTTTTTTTTATGTAGGTATCAATTCACAAATAACACAGAACTTACATAACACAAATTAACTTAGTTAATTACGACCATTCATTTTAACCACAAAGCTATTCGATTAGAACGGGTTCCTTATGCAAACGATTGCTGGAGGCACATTTATGAAATTGTAATTAATTAACTCGGTACCAAGTTAATGAAGAAATTAAATTGAAACACTCACAAGATGCCGTAGAAGTAACTTCGCTGGCTCGACATGCTTGGGAACTAGCCGACTTGGGACTCGGGCGTGCTTCAGGAGTGTTTCATAATCAGCCTATAATGTTCCCACTTCTGGGACACAGGCCTCCTCTCTGTGAGAGGGAGCGGGCCGTAATCCACCACGCGGGCCCAGTGCGGGTTGGTAGATGTCATGTCTTCGAATTTTTGGTTCTAGGACATGCCGGTTTCCTTCACCGTTTTGAGAGCAGTGGTGATGAAATAATTTACACAAAGGAAAGCGCCTGTCAGGCTTCGAACCTACGACCTATAAGTCGTAAGTCGCGGCCGTTACCACTGGGCCACCACTGCTCTCAGGAGTGTTTAGGAGCAACAAATCTCTTGTAAATGGCCCCTTTGGGAAAGTACTATCACAGGAGCAACACGATACCTACATCGTATTTTTTTTAAATCCCTTAACACTAGTGTATTAATGAGACCATGTCAAAGGATTAACAGGCATATTTTTTTTTTTTTTTTAAGATATCTTAACATTAAACTCTCTGTGTGTGTATATGCTATGGACCAAGTGATTATTAGGGCATTACAAAAAATGCCCGGGCAGTTTGAAAAATGCCCAATATGAGAGGGCAGTATGATAACAACTATTGAAATAATCAAATCGACCGGGCATTTTTTATTATGCTAGTCATCTTTGGGGCAGCACAATTAAAACCAGGTTTTATTACTATTATTTTGATTTCAAACGTAGAATCAATATTTAAAATCAAATAAAATCTTTCCATTCATAGACACTCTTCTGACCTATGATGACTTTACCATAATTAAATACCTGTGTACTATTAGATTGCCCAAAGACCACACGGCAATATTTATAATGACGATGCAATGTGATAAATAAGAAAGTTCTAATTATAATTAATTATTTCGCCCTAAGTAGCTTGTCATTATTCATAATGAAAAATGTATTTATTAATTGGTCCATAACATATGTCATTGATAGGTACGAGTAAATCAATTTCATTCAAACCAATCATTCATATTATTTAAAGCTAATAAAATGCGTCGCTGTCATTTTTTTTAAGGGCAAAATTAGACTTTTTTTTTTTTTTTTCTCGTAATATTGTGTTTTACCTAAATAATCGTGACCTTGTCGAATTATTTTGTAAGAAAAATGAAAAAAAAAGAAGTTATACATGAGCTAGTTGATTCTTTGTCGGTCTCATTAATAGCATAGAGATATCGGATTTTAAAAAAGCACATGCACACCTATCTACTAACAATAAAGCTGAAGAGTTTGTTTTTTTGTTTGTTTGTTTGATTGAACGCGCTAATCTCTTGAACTACCAGTCGGATTTGAAAAATTCTTGAGCAACACGTTATCTATATCTACATTATAATATACTAATAATAAAATGCAATAGACGTAAATATATTTAGTAAACTATTCCACTTAGCTACTCTCCAAGAGTCATAAAAACCCTCCGAGAGTATATGCGATTCAGCATCACCAACCGACTGAAGTCGAGTATACCCGATTCAGCGTAACCGACCCGAGCGCGACGGTTCAGCTTCGTTCACTGCTCCGAAAGTGCGCGTAAAGAAGTTTACACTTATAACAAACAACATCGCAACATCAGATGTTTCTGTTGACAATGTTGCGCAATTGTTGCTATGCGTTGTTTCCAATTAATAATATTAATAGTAAAGAAAGAAAGATAAACAAATCAGTATCTTGACTTGGCTCACGAGGTTGTCGACATGTGGGACTCTGCGATCATTGTGCCGATAGTCGTATCAGCCAATGGCTTTAATGCCAAGAGCCTCGACCAACACCTATGGAAGCTCTCGTTGGGTTGATTCAGATAGCGAACACGGCCCGTATTGTTAGGAGGTTCCTCTCTCTGGAGCCCTGACCGTAGCTTGGACCCTGTTCCCGATACCGGTGGGATACTATTTTTTATATTTTTAAATGTTTTTATATTTTTATAATCTAATATTTAAAAATGTAATTTATAAGTGACTTTATGAAATAAAAGAATATTAAACACGGAAAAAAAATATAAATCCCGCAATTTTTTTTTCCTCGTTTATTATTTTCTATTAACTCGTTACCTAAATATTTAAGTGATTCGGAAACAAACAATACTTTTTCCTCATAGAGCCATACACCAATAAATGTTGCGGTTTGCAGTTTTACGGTTTCTACTGATTGTTAGTGAACTCGCAAAAAAAAAGTGTTTATTTTTTTTTTTAACTTTTTATCTACAAATCAATGGTGCTCAGATTGAGAGGAAAAATATTTAAAATATATCATTGAATTATAAATAAAATAGGAACACAAGTACAAAAACACGTTATAAACTTAAAATCAATCTCCCCAGCCGTTTCCCAACTATGTTGGGGTCGGCTTCCAGTCTTACCGGATGAAGCACCAATATTTTACATGGAGCGACACATACATAGTTATTTACTATAATATATACCTATATTATAATTATACTAACTTATATTCTATATGCAATTGTTTGTTACGCTTTCATGCTAAAACGGCTGAACGAATTTGGATGAAACGTCAGAGAGATAGACCTAGGAGAGTAGAGAAAGGTGAAAGAATTTTTTAAATCAGTATTTTTACAATCTGAGTCCAACCTAAGCGCTCTAGGCTTATTTTTTGCGTTGTTTACTTCAGAACAAACTAGCCACGTATACGTCGTATTACCCAGTTACTGGGTTGTGGAGTCCGATAGGCAGTCGCTCCATGTAAAATACTGGTATTCAGCTGCATCCGGTCAGACTGGAAGTCGACCAAATGGACTTAAGAACAAACAAGGCAGGTAGTTCGGTTTAAATTAATTTTGGCTGAATATTGGATCAGACTATTTAATCTACCACTGAAATGGTTTTGAAGTTTTGGTTTTTGAGTTTATTAATTACAAACAAAAATACAAATCGTTTCTCTTTTTATTATAGTGTACATAACACGTATGATGACTGCTATGAATAATTTTCCTTGCCAGTGATTTTCTGCATCAAGCATTTTTAACTATAATCCTTTTTCTACATGGGATGACTTTATATCACGTGTGCAAGAATCCTGAATAAGATACTAATCATACTTACTAGAAAAGTCTCAATTTATTCATAGAAAACTGTACTACTTCGATTTGAACGGAGCTCGCAATGGAGGCGCTACGTTTTGCAAAATGACACTCATGTAATTACAATTTAAAGGAACGGTTGTCAGCCGTGAAACTGATATCTGACGCTCCACTTTTTGTTCATTTTTATTGTACATGTAAGATTTAGAAGACAAGCTTGCCAATTTGCGAATAATCCGATTGAAACTATAGTTCCTAATATCTCTTTCACTTTTTGTTAATTTTTATCGTATATTCAGCATTCGACATTCAAAGTGAAACGGCTGAGCAAAAAATGAATTAAAAGTGAAAAATGAATTCGTTTTTGAACCGATCATCTATTTTCGGCACTTAGTATCTTTCACTTCATTTGTAATATTGTAATTTTGTCGGTGGCGTGTGAACGTCGAATGAAAAAATAACAAAAATAAACATTCACTGTAAGCTTAATAGAATGAATGTGAGCTTGTTACGTGATACGTTTTGATTTTAATATCCATTATTAATTGAATAATTATGTGCCTCATAAATGACTATGTATCGTGTAACATAAGCCTATGTGGCTTCGGCAAAGGGTAATTATTTTTATCAGTAATAGAGGTTGTTTTGGGCAACTTGAAACTATGTAAGTTATCATTATTGGCAGCCTGGTTTCATCCATGAGTATAGTACCTTTTGCGCAAGGCTTCCCTGGTACGTGCGATTCACTCTGTTAAAAATTAAACTTGAAGCCCTACCCTCCCTCAAATTGCTTAGCATGATCCTCCGTTATGCCGAAAATATTGCAGCATACATTTTGAAATAAATATATGTTAAAGTTGAGGATTGATGACCTATATGTTTGGCGAAAATAAGATTAGGTACCTTAAAAATTTCTCCTTAGAAAAAAAATCCAAAGTTACCTCACAACCGGACTATAAACCGCTGGTATTCAAAAAATACTTCAAATCAGATCATGAAACTTTGCATAATAACTGAACTAACTATAAACCAGGTCTAATTTATTTTTTTGTTACACCATTATATTCACCGTAAAAAGCAATTATCGAAACTATTCAAGGCTTGAGAGCCGCCAGCAACCCAATCCGTCTCGCTCTCACTCAGGCCGCGAGTAGTATGGTGCGAGCGAGATAAAATTTGAGGTAGGGTAGGTCCTTAATAAATACAATAAATATTATTTTTTTGTTGAATAAAAAGTTCACAGGCGGCGGGGAGCACTTAAGGCTCCCGCAGTTAGTCGCGACGCGACTCAGATAGAACAATATCTATGAAACTTCACGGAAATTGCTCTACCGGTGTCGCGTCGCGCCGTCGCGTAGCGCCTGTCTGCGGGACCCTTTACCATCAGGTGGGCCGCTTGCTTATTTGCCACTCTACGGCATAAAAAAACAAACAGATATAAATTCAGAATCCAATAAATTGGTCGTCAGCAATTAAATGGATGTACATTTCATTTTTCATACGAGAATCACAATATCGATTTGCTGAATATCACATATCGGAAAGAGTTTTGTAAAAACTGTATCCGGCCATTTCATAGTCGGAATGATAGCGAAGCACGGCCGATGTCGAGCTTTTAAATACAATAGAAGCATTTTTTAGGGATCCGTACCTCAAACGTGAAAAACGGAACCCATATAGGATCACTTCTCAGTCCTCCCATCTATTTATCTGTCAAGACCCTTTTTCTCAGGAACGCTTGGAAGTGTCAAGTTGATATTAATATCAAATACGTAGATCTACGGAATCTCGAAACTCAAAAAAAAAACTGACTTCCAAAAAAAACACGAAAAAGAGAAAAATAACTTTAATTTCGGAAGTCGGTGGCATAAAACGAAAATTGGAAAGCAAAGACACCGACTTCCGAAATTAAAGTTATTTTTCTCTTTTGAGTGTTTTTTTTGGAAGTCAGTTTTTTTTTTCCCAGATTTTTTTTGTAAAAAGTTTTTATTTTTCACTTTTTAGTTGTGGTACCTACCCCACACAAATCCGAATAGCACTACCTGCTATGTAAATAACAATGAAAGAGTAAATAAGGAAATCGTCTAGATAAAATAAGTGGAAAAAATACGTAATATTGAAGCTAACTCAAAAACTACGCAAGCAAAGTTAATAAAATTTATATGGGACCACTTCGGAAGCATGACCTACCAAACAAAAAAAGAGTCATCAAAATCGATTCACAATTTGCAGAGTAATCTAGTAACAAACAAAAAATAAAAATAAAAACATACAGACGAATTGAGAACCTCCTCCTTTTTGAAGAAGTCGGTTAAAAAAATTATTGCTAAGTCGAGGCAAAAAAAAACGGCTATTTATGTGACATATTTTGATACTCGCAATTTAAAATACCATTCGTTAGCCGACCGCAGGCGGCGACTGCAGGTGACGTGTCGCTGCGACACGACTGGTTTCTATGAAATAGCTTCCGTAGCTAGCAACACATCGGTTTCAGAGTTAGCGACAGACAGACCCGTAGTTAGCGACACATCGGTTTTATAGAAACCAGTCGTGACGCGGTGACACGTCGGCGTCACCTGCAGATGCCGCCAGCGGTCGGCTACAGAATAGTACCTTATAGCAAAACCAATAGGGTACTTCCCGTTGACCTAGAATCAGGAAATTTGGCAAGAGGCAAGGTCCCACTGCACCAGTAAAGAAAAAAGACCGTTAATTTGTATTTATATCACCTTTTTTTTGCTGTTATAAGCTCCCACTTTCATTTGGAGAATTGACCGTGATGTATACCAATATATGGGCATTTTTCAACTAGTTGTTCTGGGGATAAATTCATCCCAACTACGGAACACTTCCTAGTGCGTGGTCCAACAGTACTTGACCAGTTTTTATTATTCCACGTGGTTTGTCAGCGATACGATGCGTCCCGGACATGTTACTTCGTAGCTTTTCAATTTTCATCCATCCATAGGTAGTTACTGAAATCGTGCGCAGTCAGCCCTCCCATTTTTTTTTCAATAATGAATTCTTTGGATAGTACCTCGTGATCTGCCGTTTCAGTACTTTACATCAGGGATGTTGCGGATGCAGATTTTTTCACATCCGCGGATGCGGATGCGGATGCGGATATTTAGAGGCTCACATCCGCGGATGCGGATGCGGATGTTTAGATATTTTATAAGTTTTTATTTTATTTGTGTGGGTGGAGTAATAAAAAAAGATAGTATTTTTTTATTACATATTATTTAGTAAGTAAAGTTAATAATTGGAGCTATATTAAAAAGTAATATTGCCGCCTTTTCGGAGTCATGTCTGTTAGAAAGACAGAAAAGTTACGCAGAGGTTCATATAAACCCGCGCTACTGAACAATTGTTCGCTACGAACACTGGTTGGTGGTGTCGATAAAAATCTGCGTGCTATTGGTCAATGAGAAGTGCTCATTGACCAATAGGAGCGCAGGTTTCGTTCACATACGGCACGCGCCAGTCGCCCCGCCCATTATCTTTCTTGTCGCGACCTGTTCTACATCCGCATCCGCATAAACATCCGCATTAATTATTGCGGATGCGGATGTCCAAATCGATGCGGAAGCTCCGCGGTTGCGGATGCGGATTCGGATGTCCGCAACATCCCTGCTTTACATGGAGCAATTGCCTGATCTGAACTCCACAACCCAGTAACTGGGTAACACGATACCTCTTAGTAAGACCGGTTGTCAGACTTCGTAGCGACTGTCAAAGATCTACGAATAACAGCCGGGACCAACCGCTTATTAACATACTTTTCAAGGCATGGAATACTAAAAGTACTAAATGGCAAAATATTTGATGGGGTTTGAAAAATCATCCTGAATAGTCTAACGATTTTCACTTCGACATAGGTACCTAGTCATAGGTACGTAAAGTTCGGCCGGCCTGTCCGAATTCGGTGAGACTTTTTGTCGTACAAAATCGAAACAAGCTCGGACGACATCCTAACGCGTTTTTCTGTCCCCCGAAAAAAAAAAATCATTTGTGCTTTTAGGATTAGTTCCCGTAGTGTGTTAGTTAGATTGGAATTGACAAAAATCCATTTACGATGTTACAAATTAACTAAAACGTTACTGCTACAATTAGGTAAATAAACCAATTTATATCAAGAAAGTGACGTTTTATAGATTAGATAGATAGATGATAGAATACTCTTTTGTTTATAGGTTCCGGGATTCCTTTCTGGTCGGAATCTTTTATATTCTCTTAAAAATCTTTATAATATCATAAATAAATCTTATAAAATTATATTTAAATTGTTATTTTTTTAATGTATTTTTAATTTAATTATGTATTCAGAGCACGAACGAGCGTTTGTGTTCCTATGAACGTAACCGAGGCAAAAGGAGTATGTAAGGATTGTAGCAGGTGGTGTTCTGTAGTTTGTGCCTACCGCCATGGGAAGAGGGCGTGAGCAGGGCCGTAGCCCGGAAATAATTTTGGGGAGGTTGGGATTGCCAACTTTTTATTGAAGCAATACATTATTTCTGATTTCCGAGAGGTTACATAAAGAGTACAGATAAACAAAAAAAGAGGATTTATAAAAATAAAAAAAAATCCGCGGTAAATTAACATAACTGGGCCGATATAGAGAATATAGGATGCAAGAGCGAGCGAAGCGAGCTCGAAATTTTTAGCATCCCGCTTCGAATAAGTTAGGTTTTCTTTCGTCGACTTAAGAAGAAAAGTTTGAGTATTATGAGAATATAGTATCAGTAGGATGCAAGAGCGAGCGAAGCGAGCTCGAAAATTTTAGCAATCGCCTGGGATAGGTTAGATCATCTCACAGAATGCTGAAATTGCAGGATTTTATTCAATACTAAGTCGATAAAATTACATTATTTAAGCGTACCTACTCTTACTGCTTTTGTAGACTAAAGTACGCCTATGCGAAATAGGCTACAATTATCTGTATTAGTCGATCTCTGAATTGAGATTCTGGTTTCTTATATTTGGGGGAGGGGGGGGGGCTGCCTACGGCCCTGTGCGTGAGTTAAGTATGTATGTATGTATGCAGAGCATGTGTGCTCGATAATGCGTAACCTGTAATGAAAAGTGCATAACAGTATAATGTATATTAAACTAGTTCATTGTAAAAGATAATTGTAATGTATCTCGTTGGTAATCCTGTAATAAATAAAACTCCTTCGCCGCCTTCGACGCCTTCTCGAAAGTATGTCAATTATCGAATTACCTTGATGACGAACAAGGCGTAACTATTTACATCATTTATTTAAGTGAGTGAGTACCTTTGCCAACTTAACAAATCCACAGCTATGCAGACTCTCATGTAACAAAAATCCAACTTAACTACATTATAATGTAATATTTGTGCGAACATGTGACATTATCGGCCACATTTATTCTCTTGTAAATTATTATTATACGCCTCGCGAATTCGTTCGTGTCAAAAGTTGATTATCTTATTTGGTTTTATTCCTGCGGGAATTATGAAAAATCCGGCGCCATATTGGTTATTTCATAAAAGCATCAGTTTGAACACTTTGAAGGCTGTGTGTTTTTAGGGTACAACGGAACCCTTTTACTAAGGCTCCGCTGTCCGTCTGTCCGTCCGTCTATCACAGGGCTGTATCTTTTTAAACGTAATAGGCAGACACTTGAAAATTTCACAGAGTATGTGTAGTATATACTCTGTGAAAATTTCAAGTCTGTCTGGCCGCTTAACAAATATGTATTTAACAGAATTTTTAAAAAGGAGCAAGGTTTTTAGGGTTCCGTAGTCAACAAGGAACCCTTATAGTTTCGCCATGCCCGTCTGTCCGTCTGTCCGCGCCTTAGCTCAGAGACCGTTGGTACTAGAAAGCTGTAATTTGGTATGGATATACATATAAACCACGCCGACAAAGTGGTAAAAAAAATCGTTAAAAAATTTTTTTTTTAGGTTACGTCCCTTACTCGTTGTTCAATACACCTACAACGCCATCTAGCGGCGAATGGTGCAAACATTCTGCGGCGTGAACATCGTGTACGACCTCCCGCTTTTCGGTGGATAGCAGCATCGTCGCAGCTAACTTCACTCCATAAGAAATTATAACTAACGGTCTTTGTGTGTCCCGTGCAATTTTTATTGTAAATTAAATTATTAGAAAATATACGTTTATATTTCAAGCAGAACAATAAAAAGACTTCATTGAAGACATCCTTACCCTCACCACATAGGGATATAGGGAACGGTCTCAACATTTGGTCCTGTCGAGCCGGATATACGAGGAACCACGCGGCTACGTGGAGCGTTACAATCACAAAAAGCATTGGAGAAGAGGAGTGTCCAGGATTGTCGCCGAGCAGCATACGGTCAGGTCACAAAACCCATCCTCCTACTCCATGTCCAACAATTTGCGTTAATATCGTTATTTTTACGTTTTAGTTGTTCGTTGTGTTGTGCGGTGCTGCGCCGGGGTGGTGCTGAGCGGGAACTTGTAAGTACTCTTGCTTTCTATAGCCTTCTAAAATGAGTGACGATGAGGGTTTTCAATTAGCCTCGGTTCAGGATCCCGTTAAAATAAGAGAAAGGTCTAAATCTCCCCGTTTAGGTGTGAGCACTATGACAAATAAACGTCTCGCTGATTTGAAAAAGCAGCGAGGCACGCTGAAAGGCAGACTTACGTTGTTTGAGAAATTTATTGCAAAATTAGACAAATTAACATTAAATTCCAATAGCAAAACGGAAATAGATTTACGAATACAGTCAACTTGCACTATTTTTCAAAGTTTTAATGATATTCAAGGTGAAATTGAACAATTAGTCGAGGATTCCGATTTATCTACTCAATTAGAATACCGCGAATCATTTGAACATCAGTACTTTTCCATCATGGCTGACGCGAAGTGCTTAGTGAATCCTAACAATAGTGAAAAAACCCAATCTATTTGTCATCAAGTTTGTAATCCTGTGTCTATTAAGTTGCCAGTAATAAAGCTACCTGCCTTTGATGGGTCCTATGATCAATGGTTAGAGTATAGGAACTCGTATCTCACTATGATACACAATCGTGAAGATCTTAACGACATACAGAAGTTTCATTATTTAAAATCGTCTCTTAGTGGTTCTGCCTCTTATGTAATTAGTGCGTTAGAATTCACTGCTCCAAACTACTTACACGCATGGGATTTACTAGAAAATAGGTTTCACAACAATCGTTTATTAGTACAAAATCATGTAAAAGCTTTATTTGCTGTTCAGTCACTTCAAAGCGAATCATATGATCAAATTAGGAAACTAATAGATTCAACATTACGTAATTTGCGAGCACTTAAATCATTAAACGAACCAACCGATGCATGGGACACGTTAATCGTTTATCTTATTGTTTCTAAACTCGATCAGTCCACGGAACGCGAGTGGGAAACACACAAAGGTTCCCTTGTGTCTAAAAATGATTCAAATAACATTAAATTAAATGATTTATTAGAATATCTAAGAAACCGTGCGGATATGTTGGAAATGACAAAGTCAAATAATAATAAAGGTGTTTCTTCGTCTAAGCACAATAAAAATGACTCCGTTAAGTCGAATTCCAATCAAAACACAAGATACGCTAATAAATCAAACAACATAAACTCGCAACCTGTCACACATTCATACGTCAGTAATACAACTCAAAATAAAAATAATTCGGATAATAATAAACCAAGACGTGTTTGTGTTGACTGCGGTGGTGATCATTATTTGTATTCATGTCCGAAATTTTTAAACTTGTCCGTGCAAGATAGATTTGTAATTGTGCAAAATAAAAAGCTTTGTCCAAATTGTATTCGGACTGATAGGCACTTGCCAAGCGAATGTTCATACGGTCCATGTAAAATTTGCAAAAGTAACCATAATACGTTACTTCATAATAATAATATTTCTAGCGAAAGAATAGGTATGGCCGTATCCACGTCTATTTCGCATCCGTTGCCGAGCGTAAGCAAATCAGCTGATACGCAAGTACATTACGACCGCAATGTACTCACGTGCAGTGCCGCCGTACAGCCGGTTCTGTTGTCAACGGCACTCATAGATGTTCCTGATTCAAGGAATAATTATCACACAGTTAAAGCACTTCTTGACAACGGAAGTCAGAATTGTTTTATCACAGAAACGTTATGTAATCGTTTACAATTACCTATTAGACAGTCCACAATTCATATTTCGGGTGTAGGGCAAAGCGTTTCAAAAAGTTCTCACACCTGCAAAGTAAACATTCGTTCTAAAGTTAATGATTTTAACACAAATATTCAATGTTGGGTTCTTCCTCGTATTACATCAAAGTTACCCTCGTTAGACGTTCAATGTCAATTTATAGATATACCTAAACATATTTCGCTCGCGGACCCTACGTTTAGCGTTCCGTCGGACATCGATGTACTCTTAGGAGCGGACATATTTTGGGATCTATTAAATAATGATAAAATAAAGCTTAGTAGTGGTCCATATCTGTACGATTCCAAAATAGGATGGATCATCTCTGGCCGTCTTTGTAATAATCATTCGTTTAAACCTGAAAGAGTTCAATGTAATTTCGTTCAAATTGATACTCAATTGCAAAAATTCTGGGAGTTAGAAGAATTGTCTGACTTACCTAATGCCATGTCAAAAGATGATCGTTATTGCGAAAAGATATTTACAGAGACTACAAAACGTGATGAACATGGTAGGTTCTCTGTTCGCATTCCTTTAAAGGAATCACCCGAGTCGTTAGGTGATTCATACAACATGGCTAAGAATCGGTTCTTATCTCTCGAAAGAAAGTTAGATCGTTTACCTAACTATAAAAAACTTTATAGTGAATTCATTCGCGAATATGAGGCACTTGGTCACATGACCCTAGTTGCATCAAAGGATATTCCTGATATACTAAGTAAACCACACTACATCCTACCTCATCACGGTGTTTACCGAGAGGATAGTAGCACGACAAAATTACGCGTTGTGTTCGACGCGAGCGCGAGTACGTCCAACAACAAATCGTTAAATAATATACAGCATATAGGGCCGCCATTGCAAAATGATATTTTTTCCATTTTACTCAGATTAAGACAGTATAAATACATAGTTTGCGCGGACATTCAAAAAATGTACCGACAGATTTTAATTCAATCGGATCAACGTAACTTGCAATTAATATTATGGCGCGTAAGTCGAGACTTACCTTTACAATTGTATATTTTGAACACGGTGACGTATGGCACTGCGTCGGCTCCTTTCCTTAGCATGCGATGCTTAAAACAATTGGCATTAGAATCTAACGATGATTTAGTTGCTAGGACGATTATCGAGGACTTTTACGTCGACGATCTTATTACCGGGAGCGATGACCTTGATTCGTTAATGCAGTTATGTAATAAAATCTCCGCGTTATTAAAAGGGGGTTGTTTTCCGTTACATAAGTGGACGTTTAGTCATGACGTGTCTCCTGACAATTGTAAAGACCTAAACATCGGTGAAAATCACTTGTCTAAAACGTTAGGGTTAGGTTGGTATACTGAAAGTGATGAGTTTTATTTTACAACAAAATTTACACATAGTGACACAGTAGTTACGAAACGTATAATGTTATCAACCATCGCGCAAGTGTATGATCCTTTAGGTTTGTTGGCACCCGCAGTAATTATAGCTAAATCATTGTTACAAAAATTATGGTTAACTAAATTAGATTGGGATGACGAAGTTCCCAAAAACATTGCGACTACATGGCATAAGTTTCTTGATGATTTACAACATTTACGCGATATTAAAATACCTCGTTACATAATTAGTGAAAATTATAAAGAACTTCATATATTCACCGACGCGTCTCAAAATGCCTACGGAGCGTGCGCGTACGTTAGATTGTGTCTTAATAATTGTAACAGTACCATACCTGTTTCAGTCCATTTATTATGTGCTAAAAGTAAATTGGCGCCGATAAAAGTAGTTAGTATTCCTAGGCTTGAGCTATGCGGAGCTCTAGTAGGTGCAAAATTATACAACAAAATAAAGAAATCCTTACGTTTAAATTTCGAAAAAGTTTATTTTTGGACTGACTCAACTATTGTGCAAGGGTGGTTGCGTATGTCACCGCATCTACTCAAAACTTTTGTTCAAAATCGCGTCGTGCAAATAAATGAATTAACATGTGATACAATTTGGCGACATGTCAAGGGCACCGAAAACCCTGCGGACATTATAACGCGAGGTGCTACGCTAGACACTCTAAAGTACGATAATAATAATACTTGGTGGTGTGGCCCTACGTTTTTACGAGAATCTAGTCTCATGTGGCCAATTACTAATAATAAAGAATCGTCATCCGTTGATCTACCCGAAACTAAATCTGAAACTGTAAATTTACACTCCATTCAATTAACTTCATTACTTGATTTTGAACGCTTTTCGTCATTTACTCATTTGCAAAGAGTTTGTGCATATCTATTGCGATTTATAGATAATATACGAGCGGCGACGCGCGGCGGCATGTGTATGCGTAAAACCGGTCCGTTATCTGTAGACGAGCTGCAGCGATCGCTTGATACGTTGACGCATTTTGTTCAACGAGAATCGTTTAGTGAGCAATATCACAAATTAAAAAATAATATACCGTTAAATACTAATAATAACAACACAAACAAGTTATTATACAATAAAATATCAGGTTTAAATGTTTTCTTAGATAAGTCTAATATAATTCGTATAGGCGGTAGGCTATCTAACGCGGTTGAATTTAATTATGACAAAAAACATCCTGTATTGTTAAGTGATAAACATCGTTTAACAAGGTTGCTGTGTGAATATGAACACAAACGACTACTTCATGCTGGACCTCAACTTCTAGTATATTCTATGCGTGAAAGATGGTGGATCTTAGGAGCTCGCAACTTAGCCAGACAGGTAGTACATAATTGTGTCATATGCAAACGCATGAAAGGGAAGGCATTGACCCCTCTGATGGGTAACTTACCTTCTGAAAGGTTAGAGCCTAGTTTTCCTTTCATGCAATGCGGTGTAGACTATGCGGGCCCATTGTCAATATTGGACCGCAAAGGCAGAGGTGCTAAGCTTATTAAAGCATATATTTGTTTATTTGTATGTTTTACGACCAGAGCCATACACTTAGAATTGGTAGGCAGTTTAAGTACACAAGATTATATTCTAGCATTAAAACGATTCATAGCACGTCGGGGAAAGCCACATCAAATATTTTCAGACAACGGAAAGAATTTCGTTGGGGCTGAAAGGGAATTGTCAGTCGTTTTTAATAATACTAATGATATTTTAGATTTTCTTAATAATAAAATATCGTTTAACGTTTATACCCCCTTATAGTCCTCATTTTGGTGGGTTGTGGGAAGCGGGAGTCAAGTCCTGCAAGTATCAGTTACGGCGGGTACTGGGCAATGCCAAACTAACACGTGAGGAGTTTGAAACGGTATTAACTCAAATTGAAGCCGTCCTCAACTCACGCCCTTTGTCCCCTCTATCCTCAGACCCGAACGATTTCCTTCCACTGACTTCAGCACATTTCCTGATCGGTCGACCGCTGACTGCGCCCATCTGCGAGAACTTGACGATGATCGAGCCTACGAGACTGGGACGCTACGACCGTGTGGAGCAACTTCGACAACATTTCTGGCAACGATGGTCGAAAGAGTATGTTTCAGAACTCCAACAAAGAACAAGATGGAAGGTAAACAGTGAGGACATCACACCAAACAGCCTGGTTCTCATCAAAGAAGAGAATGTCCCCCCGCTCAAATGGAAATTGGGTCGAATAACGCAAGTATTTCCCGGAGCTGATGGAATATCCCGTGTAGCTGAAATACGTACAGCGCACGGCACCATACGGCGATCGTTCTCAAGGATCTGCCCGTTACAGTCACCATAATAAAGACAAGAAGCTATAGCGACGAGTACTTCGTGTTGGAAGACTACATCCTGGTACTTCCAAAGGGGCCGGCATGTTCAATACACCTACAACGCCATCTAGCGGCGAATGGTGCAAACATTCTGCGGCGTGAACATCGTGTACGACCTCCCGCTTTTCGGTGGATAGCAGCATCGTCGCAGCTAACTTCACTCCATAAGAAATTATAACTAACGGTCTTTGTGTGTCCCGTGCAATTTTTATTGTAAATTAAATTATTAGAAAATATACGTTTATATTTCAAGCAGAACAATAAAAAGACTTCATTGAAGACATCCTTACCCTCACCACATAGGGATATAGGGAACGGTCTCAACACTCGTCATGTTTTTTCTTCTCGTCAATTTCATGGTGTGGGGTTAGAAAGGTCGTTTAAACGATTTATGAATTCAGGGATCCGTTTGCGGAATATTAAGCTTTAAAGTACTAATTTTTGTTAGAGTCAAGTGTCCCCCCCCCCTGCCAGCTAAATGGTTGGGTTTGGATATGTGAAAAAATTCACGGCAGTAGTATATATAACGAAATTAAAAGGAAAACTATCACCGCTACGTAGGGTCCACAAGTTACCGAGTAATAATCGACCAACTAAAATTTAATTAACAAGTTTTTCAACAATGTTAAGTTTGTTTTATAAATTCATCCCAACTACGGAACCCTTCATTGTGCATGATACGACATGCACTTGGCCGTGTTTTTTTTATATGTATTTAAATACTAGACTGACGCGCGTGTTTTTTTTTCTTTTTTAGACGATAATTTTGGGGACGTGTTGTTCATATCCAAATACCTAAGTATTAGGTACTGACTCCGTACTAAGAAGTGAGTATGGGCAAAATATTTAAACGTAATAAATTAGTTAATTGATTCAGGCGTGACCTTGCGGAAATCCATTATAAAATACAATAGACGTTGATATATTTAGTAACCTATTCCGCTTGACTATTCTTCAAGAGTCCGAAAAACCCTGTAAGAAATCGACACGTGTTTCACCTCTCAACGAGGCATCCTCAGGATGACGATTGACCAATTGGAAACCAGAACGCGACGTGTTACCACACCGAGCGCTGGACGCAAAATCTTTGCGTCCAGCTTACAGGGTTTTTCGGACTCTTGAAGAATAGTCAAGCGGAATAGGTTACTAAATATATCAACGTCTATTGTATTTTACGTAATAAATTCTCAATTTACCTTATAATTTATAGGGGACACCGACAGTCACCTTCATTGACGTCACAAGCAGTTACTATTAAGTTTCTGAATAGAACCTATTCATTCCGATCGGACTATTATGTGATTTTGTACCACATTATAAATTACTCCCTATACATTAGGCGTTAGTTGCCGTTCAATAAATTCCGCTGACAGTACTAAGCACGGAAGCACGTGTTACCATGAAGTTCCTTGTTCTGTTTGTCGTGATTATCGCGTCTCTTGCTGCATTGTGTTCGGCACAACCGGTTGATAGCTCAGCAACCGAGGAACCAGAAGTTTCAGCTATGACACGGGTTAGAAGATCTGGCTTTTTAATGGGTAGATGCCCTTGCCCATCAGATTTAGTTTATCTGCAAGGATGCTGCGTTACCTGCTGGGAGTAAGTACAAAATACTTTCATACAATCTGTTCATATTTTTTGTCACTCGCCTCTACGGAATGGCATCTCGTTCGAGATTTCGACCGTATTTGTTGAGATTATTTGTTCCCGGTTGATTACAATAGGCTCGCCCCCTGTTACACGGGACTTAAGAGGAAATAGGGTCGATCCCATCCCCATACAAACGCTCTCGCCTATTTTCACTCAGTTTTATGACCTTAGAGCAATGATTTTTTACAGTAAAATAAATATTAACTAGTTCTATGCCCCTATGTTTTCCGTTTTGATGATACATTATCTGTAGATGCACTAGAACCCTCAGAAAATGCTCAAAATTGCCTGTTTGGACCGCTGTCATCAGAGGCCTATTGTACAAATTTGACAACTATTAATGAAAAAATAAAAACATAGGGTCAAAGTAAATATCCTTCTTATTCAATTTATAAAATATCTTTCAAATTCGTCCAATATTGGAGGAGGAAATAGACGAGAGCCGAACCTCGAATTAGGACTTTTTTATGGAGAAAAGACCGGCCGTATTTCCTCTTAAACATAACTGGCGAAATGTGGATGTACTACAGGTATACCTCTGCCTAACCTTCGGGGAATACAGGCGTGATGGTATGTTATGTAATTTAACATTACACGGACGGACAACTTTACATAATAAGTAGTACATTTCGATGTAAGTACTTTCCCGCATTACTGGCGGAAATGCAAAGTAAAAATCGCGCGTGTTCGATACAAGCCAGAGCCACTTTTCGAGCAAATGTATTAAAAACGATTTAAATATCTATAAGCTGGCAAACTCTTTGATTGCCCTGTCAATAAATATCAGGAAATACAATAGTTCATTAAAGATTATAATCTTGTTACAATCACCAAAACCTTTTCTTACATTTATGTTTTACATTTTAGTTATACAATTCAACAGAATTGACATAAGTTTTTCGATAGCTTATGTCAGTCCTATACATTTTTGCCTTTTCCTACATTTGTTATCGCTGATAGAATGTCACTTTGTCTAGAGCCTCTGGTGTAGATGGCGGGACGAACTCAAAACTCAAACTCAAAGCATTTATTTCAATTAAACCATTTACAGGCACTTTTGAATTGTCAAAGAGTCGGTCAGTTAGTCAGAAAATTGAAGCTAGTTGCCCATTCCAAAACGTAGATCTCTATGGAGAAGAACGGGCAAGAAACTCCAAGGGGACACTTTTAAAAATGGATGTAGATATTACAAAGTCCTGGGTACAGTATTCTTGTTGCTGCTATATGTGAGAACGATGTAAAACAAAAAATAATCAAAAACAAATCAAAATATATTGAGAGATTTATTATAATATAATATTATTTTTAGATTAGTTAAAATAATAATAAAAAAACGTCAAGTTCGTCGTACGACGAACTTGACGTTTATAGTAGAGATTGGTACATTTGGCTCAGGATCGAGTTGAGTGTTAAAAGGTCAGGGAGGCTTTTGCCGTGCAGTGTAACAGGCTTATTATTGATTATTAATACTTCTGATAAAGGGGGATGTGCTAAGGTAGCCCGCGAAATTCAAATTTTCTTACGTTTTTTGCAATTTGCAAGTCAGTATCAGCATTGCTATTCTGTAACAATATCACCGTGAAAACTCAGGTGACGTGAGCGTGGAGTGAGCTGTCATTGTCATCGATACCTACTGATGCTAAGGCAGTGACAGTTCACTTCACGCTCACTTCAGCTAAGTTTTCACGGTGAGATGGTTACAGGATAGCAATGCTGGTTATAAGTTCATCTAAATATAAAGAAAGAAAGAGAAATATTTTATTTGGGACACGCATATGATTTGCGGCCGTAACAAATAGGGATTTACAGAATTATCAACATTAGAATCAGCAATACAACTCTCTAAGTTCATGTAAGTGCATTGAATGACTAGTTCATGAAATCATGACATTTGGCACTTATATGAACTTAAGGAGTTGTATTGCTGATTCTAATGATTATAATTCTATAAATCCATATTTGTTACGGCCGCAAATCATATTTAGATCAACATACAACCTGATACTGACCTGCAAATTGCTAATATTAAACGTAAGAAAATTTTAATTTCGCGGGCCACCTTAGCGCATCCCCCTTAAGGACACAAGCGTATAGTCATGTTATTACTTGATATTGAAACAAGCCTATGTTATTTAACGAATTTTTAACTTGTCGACCAAGATTTGCTCGGGTGAAAATAGCAAAAAAACAAGGATTTTTCCCAGATATGAGACCTAGCTAGATCGATTTTTCGCCCCATAACCCCCGTTTATTGCATATTGCAACACTCATAGAAATCGTTAGAGCCGTTTTCGAGAACGTGATTTCAAATATACAAATACTTATTGCTCATTTAATAGTATAGGATTTCTATTTGTCTATCTCACGTAGGACACTCAGTAGATAAGATAAAACTCAGTAGATAAGTATTTTAAATCATAAAAAAAAGAAATAGATGGTTCATCAAAGTTATGTCAATCATTTGTCATGAACTCATGACTGAGTCATTTGAGTCAACAAAGTCGCACTAGCGTGTTGTCGAGGTTCAGTTATTCGCACAAGCGTACATTCGAACTATGGTTATTCGCAGTACAGTTTTGTCGCACAAGCGTTAATCGCACATTCATTTGTCGATCTCACGTTGTTCACTCGTTCATTCGGCCATTGAAATACACTTCAGACGATCGATTTTAGTTCAAACCATAGAAGATAACTGTTTAAAAATTTATTGGAATATGATATACGGTCAAGTTCAATCGCTTGGAGAAAGCGATCGTTATAATAGTTTTGTATAGTCTGCACGCGTAGCTTGGCCATTTCTATCTCTACTGAAGTATTGACAAGTGACATTTGCTTTCAGAGCTCCAAGGACTTTTTGACACCTATATGACATTGACAGGGGCGTTGTTGGAAACAATGTGTGCAGAATAAAACAAAATGGTTGTAGGGATGCCAATTTTACTGTTTTTTTAGGGTTCAGTACCCAAAGGGTAAAACGGGACCCTATTACTAAGACTCCGCTGTCCGTCCGTCTGTCACCAGGCTGTATCTCATGGAACGTGATAGTTAGACAGTTGAAATTTTCACAGTTGCCTCTATAACAACATATACTAAAAACAGAATAAAATAAATATTTAAGGGGGCTCCCATACAACAAACGTGATTATTTGCCGTTTTAATAGATAATGGTACGGAACCTTCAGGAAAATGAATTCATAAATCGAACCGATAAACGGATCTCGTCAATCGAAACTGCGAGCCAACTTTCTATATATCAACGGGTATCTACTTATTAACTAAATAGTCTAGAATATGTGAAACATCTAGGTAATTTTATTGTTTTACATACCCAAAAATAATGTTGAATCCATTTTCTCCATAAGGAACTTGATTTTAATTAGAATATTTTGTGATTCTCACAAACCCGATTATGGTTTCATTGAATTTAAAAATTCTATTAGAATGAGACAAGTATTTTCTTTGTTTTTTTTTTTTCAAAGTAATGTCACATTATGATTGTATTTTATAATCTGGATAAACACATAGGAAACTTTTTATTTCGGTAGTAAGTTCCAGTGGGATAATTCTCGACCTCCACGCGGGCGAAACTACGGGCAAAAGCTAAGTAAATAATTATTCAGCATTAAATCCAGGTTATAAACTTTCATAAAAAAATATATATAATGGGATAACAGGAACAGCCGCACTGAAAAGCTCGAATTCTAAAACACAATTCAAATGAAACGAAAATAGTTTTTTGAGGAAAAAGAAGTTCATTCCCTTGTGCCGTTTAATGCTTGGAAGATAGGCTGACATCTTAAACTTTACAAAAACCCATAAAGCATCTAATTTTGTTAGTCAAACGTCACATTTTCCCTTGTCTCGTGTCATATTATTATCATGTCCGTCCGTACCCGCAGGTGGCTTCCATCCCTTATAAATGCGTTTGCCCCTAAGGGTCAGGTCATCATCGAAGATAAAGTAGCAGTTGTTGCATGATGTCTTAGAGTTATTTTCATGGTGAAATTCAATCGTTGATGGTGGTGCCTACTCATATGTCTGTTTCGTTGTTAGGTACCCGATAAACCGACTATTTGTCCAAGTAACCGTAGAATATATATTTATTTTTTTACAGTTTTTTCATACAAAAAGTTTCAGACGTCCATTTTTTCCCCGGACACAATATATCTGAGGGGCAAATTAGGTATTTTTTAAGAACGAACGTTCGCATTCTAATCTCTTTTGTAATATATCAAAGATTTTTGACAAGTTTTACAGATTGCGACTTGAATGTGAACGTTTTTTAAGTACGAGAAAAATACGTGATTTTGTTTTAAATATAACTCAATAGTGCTGATTCTCTTGTACCTAAACCGAACTTAACTAACTAAACTATCACTAAAATTCCTTACTTTTGACTATGGGAATCTTGAAGCTATTCTGCCAAATAAATTCTCTAAATTTAAAACTTATTTTGACACAACTAAAATCGAATTTGACAATCGCGCGCCTCGACTTGGTACTTGTTTTCCCTACCCCGTGTTTTTTTTAGAGCCAGAGGCGCGCATGCACGTCAGCCTCGACGTGTTTTTAATGGAATTTTTCAGTTTTTGTATGGATAATAACGAAAAAAAATAAAAAATAATTACCAACATGTTGAGAATTAGTGGGATAAGGGATTTTTGCGATAGGAAAACCAAATTTTCATTATTTTTGCGATTGGACACACCGTTTTCGAGATATAAGCAAAAGAAAATAAAAAAATACAGTACTGTTTTTTGTAACTGAAGTCGAGGTGTTGGTTTGAATTTAGTTCATGACATCTAATTTTATTCCACACATTTTTAATCGCGATTAAATATAGTCAGATTTAGTTAGAGGATTTTAGATATAGGACAAAATTTTAGGTTAAATCGTCAAATTCAGAATAGCATTTTCACTAAACTAATCTCAGTGCCATCTTAGTGCTGTCAAACTAAATTGTAGTTAAGTTGTGTCATTTATAGTCTATTTCAGAATGAGTTTGATCGTTTGACAGGACTAAACTAAATTTTTGTGATTTTTAGTTTAGTTTAGAGAATTTTGTGACAAGAGAATCGATACCTTACTAAAATATTGATATCAGAAAATATTTTATTGTAGTACCTACGCTATGAAAAAGGCGAGATTTATACTACGACGGAATGATTTGTACAAGCCTTAAACCTAATTGACTCTGTGAATTATTATTTTGTTTTTATTTTTATATTTTTTAACCCACTTCAAAAAGGAGGAGGTTCTCAATTCGTCTGTAGGTTTTTTTTTTTTTTTTGTATATTTGTTACTCGATTTCTCCGCCAATTATGAATCGATTTTAATGATTCTTTTTTATGGTAGGATACTTCCGAGGTGGTCCCAAATAAATTTTATAAACTTTGCTTGTGTAGTTTTTGAGTTAGCTTCAATATTACTTATTTTTCCCACTTATTTTATCTAGACGATGTTTTCATTTACTCCTTCACTGTTATTTACATCAGCTAGTGGTATTAGAATTTGTGTGGGGTAGGTACCACAACTAAAAGGTGAAAATAAAAACTTTTTTGTAAAAAGTTTTTATTTTTCTCAGTTTTATCGATGGTTTGGCAATTTGAGAATTTTATGCGGCCTACCCAAATGTCCTTTCTTTGGTATTGTTCGTCGAGTCGTTGAGCTCTTTAAGTTCTGAGTTGAGCTCCACTAAATCTGTGTGGTTCTTTCCTCAAAAGACCATTTCAGACTCTAATTTACATGGTCCTCATACGGCTTGACCAGATTATGCCTGGACTTTAAAAAGACTGTGACCTCTGAGTTTGTTTCGGCCTTTCTTCTCAGAGTAGTCATGTCAGATAGGAAACGCCGACCTCATCTAGCTTATTTTTAATATTTTTTAATTATGACGTTTAAATGTGATTCCTTTACGGAAATGATTTACGGAATAAACAATTTCATTTCATAATTAAAGTTTTTTTTTATACACAATATTTACAGAACACTACTAACTATTTACATATAAAACTAAAACTAAAGGGACTAACTAAATAAATATAAAAACAAAGGGACCTTTAGGCGTCGAAGTATTCGTCCGCATCGCTGTCATCCGGAAACGTGCCCAGAAGACTGGCAGCATTGCCACGTTGAATGGCAATGCTAATTCTTTGACCAAAGAACAAGCCAGCCCTCTGGTCACGTGAAGTGTCGACCAGTCGGTGGGAGATTTCCTTAAACAGGAGACGCGCACTCGGGCCCCATAACCCGAGCGTTTCGACCCCAAACGGCTCAAAACTGTAGTTGCTTATAAGGTTACAGTATTTGCGCCGCTTGAGGGTCTCAGCAGCCGCAGCAGCGGCGCCAGCACAGCCCGCCGTGCTAGGAACATGGGATGGCGCAAGAGTGTCGACACAGGTTGCGTCCCACACCAGAGGCCTACCCACCTTCCAAGGCAACAACGTCATGCCATCTGGTCTCTTCCCATCGTCACGTACCAAGCCGTTTGGTTCTAATACCGCTGGTACGCCGGCGGTGACAAGGGCTCGACGAATAATATCGTTGATGCTGGCGTGCCGTGCTATGCGGCCTGCACTCCTGCAGCAGGACAGGCCATGGTGCCCGAGACTGTCGACAGCTTCGCCGCAGTAACACCGATGCGGAGCAACACAAGGTGCGCCTAAGCGGAGACATGTAGCGAGCCGAAACGATGAGTCATCCATCATAGTGCCTATGGTGGATGACGGGAGCGCCTGAAGCCACAAGCCCGACTCCCATTCTCCCACAGCCAGCAGACGGGCACGCTCAACAGTATTAGGTGACGTGTTTACCAGGTTATTCCGTATAATACTGCAGAGCGGCACGTCCCACCGCCTCTGGGAAGACGGGTTGTCGGGCAAATCCGTATTGGGACAAGCCATTTTCCAAGCGTTCAACGCATCAGCCAAACACGGTACCTCAAAATCAACCAGTGAGGAAGATAAAATGTTCCTGGTTAATTTATCGGTACTGTGGACTGAGGAGAGGAAGGCCGGTAAACTTATACTTGAAATTTTGCGAACGCCGAGACCGCCCAACCGAATGGGGAGTGTGGCTTGCTGCCACGCTCGGTCGTCCAGAGCCACATTTAGGATTGAGGTTAGTGTGTTTCTAATAATTTGGTCTACTTTTTCTAAAAGTTGTGGATGTTTCCAGAGGTGTGAGGAGCGAAGGCTATACGTAAATTTTGGTCCAAAGCAACAATACCGGATGAGGGTGAAGGCCGAATGAATGTTAATTTTGAAAAGTCTTTCCGAGACATCATTGAAATTTTGTATCTTCTCCTCAATGAACGTTGGAAAGGATTCGTCGAAAATTGGGGACCCCAGGAGGTGAAGTGAGTTTCTTTCGGTAATTTTGATGTTTGGTGCTATTGTGTTAAATTTTGCGATGGTAGTCTGTCTGTCAGTGGTTTGGGGAAGGTAAATTTCACATTTTGAGAGGTTAAGGTCTAGGCCAATGGAACTGAATTTTTCTTTTAAAAAGGTTAAATCTTTTAAGACTGTGTCTACGTCACCTCCTAGGGTTCCGTCATCCAGATACCATACGTTGAATTTAGAATTTAGTTGTCGAATGATTGGATTTATTGCTAAACAAAAAATGACTGGCCCAAGAGGGTCACCCTGTTGACAACCAACGGCTGATTCCAAAAGGTTGTCTTTATAAAGTAATTTAGAAGGGTGCCTGTAACATTGATAGAGAAAACTGTAGATTTTGGGTATTTCTTTTTGAACTTCTGTCAACAAGGTGTCCCTGTTTACGGAATTGAAGGCATTCTTTATGTCAACCTTGAGGATGACTTCCCCTTTATTGCTATTGAGGTAAGTGGATAGTGCATGTACCGCAGCCTCACAGCCCCCTTTGGACCCGAAGCCTAGCTGTAGGGGCTGGAATTTGCTGGCCAGTGATTCACTGTAGAAAGCACAGCAAATTTTGGCTGCGATACGCCGATAAGTGAATCCTACGGCAATGGGACGAATGCCGCCATCCTTCTTGCGCAGGGCACATAGGTTTGCCCCATACAAGATATCAATGACGGCTTCGTTCACATTGCCGGAGAGAATCAGATTGATGAGGGCTGTCAGCTCCTTCAAAAGTGACTCACCAGCCTCCCCGGTGCCTGAACACAATAAGTCCTTCAGATCAATTTCATAATTAAATCTAAACCTAAGCCTAAACTTGCGAAGTGCTTCGAGTAAAGATAGGTAGTGCCCTCCTTGCGCTTCGCTTGGCTCGTCTTGGCGGGGGCACTACCGCACCGTGCCCCCAGATACGAGATTGCTGGCGATTAGTAACGTCAGTTTACATGAACTGCGGGCTTAGGTATCTAAGATCAAAGCGTAGAAATAAAAAAAGGTGCGGCTTATTAATTCAATTTCAGCCAATGGTTGTCGATAAGAAATTGCTTCTAGCATTTATTTACTTTTCCTGTTCTGTTTTTCCTAATGGTGTACAATGTAGGAAAACTCTATTTATTTAGTTAATGTAATTATGTTGCATTCGGTTACAAAAAAAGGCGGTTTGCGTCAAACGGAAACTAAAAGGAATGAGGAAATCGAAAATAACTCTGACTAGGCCATCTCTTGGAACTCAATTTGCTTGAAATAATTCAAAGTTTCCAACTCCTTTATTGACTAATCATCGATTAAACGCGCATAGCAACAGTTTGTTCTCATTGACCTCCCAAAATCCTACTCCCCGAAGTTTGCTAACAGGTGAATGATGCTGCCAATTTTCCGGATATAATCCCTTGAGAGAACAGATCTCTCCGGGGAATTGAAGCCATTAAGTTAGAAGTCGTTTAAGTGGCCTGCGATTTATTTACAATATTGCAAGTTATTGTGTACCTACACCTTACGGATATGAGTCAATTAGATGCCGATATTACGACGCTGAGCCAAGCGACATGACTCATGCATGACGCTTGGTTCAGCGTCGTAATATCGGGACCTAATAAGAAAAAACAATATTATTAACACATCCCGTTAGTGACGTAAGTTTAGAACAGGCTACTTTGGCAGAATCATAATAGGAAAATATTATGAATCATCGTAAAATTTCACAAACTAACAATTCTTATTATGATCTGCGTGTAATTCTACGAAATAATTCATCTGTTTGACAGTTTTCCGAACTTGACCCGAAATCCTAACCCGGTCGCGGGTTAGGTTAGGAACTTGAAAATAAAATGGTCCACAAAATTATGACATGCTTTTTTGTCAAATTAGAGGAATTGCTAATGACAGCTGGGAATTCAGGAAATGAATTAATTTTAGAGGAATTACTAAAATGGCCGGTTTAGGCCCCAAGCACGTATTTTGAAGTACCTGTAACTTTCTACTAATTTACAAACATGTCAGTTTTTTTTTTTTTTTTAATTTCGCTCCACTCTAGGAATTTCTTCCTGTATCGTGGGTGCGTTTACAAGCATAGAAACTCACATACACTACACTACAGTGGTCTCACAATGATCAGTTTTTGACAGATATGCCATACAAAGTCTGTCAAAAACTGATCATTGTGAGACCACTGACACGTTTGTAAATTAGTAGACTTGGCCCCCTGATAGGTAATCGCTGAGACAAAGAAACTCCTCGAGTCTCAGAGAAATTATTCAATTGTCAAAAGCGCTTTACAAAATTAATCAGAAAAATAAAATTCGGAGGCGGAATAGGCCGGGGCGCTTGGGACTTTCTCACAATCGGGATAAGCCAACTGGGCTTATCCCAGGATTCCCTTTCGTTTAGCACCACGGATTCAAATACAATTTAAATGTCCTATTATAGTCGCTGTTAGATTCGATTCAAGGATCTTGTCTACGTACTCCAATGGCTCTTGAATATTTAAGGGCCAACCCTACCTCAAATTGCTTAGCATGATCCTCCGTTTTGCCGAGAATATTGCAGCAATAATTTTGAAAAAAAAAATAATTGAAAAAGGTGAGGATTGATGCTAGGTCCTATGTTTGGCGAAAAAACAATAGTATCAAATTTTTTCGATACAAAAAAAAACCAAAGTTATCTCTAAACCGAACTATAAACCGCTGGTATTCAAAAAATAGATCATGAAACTTTGCATTCAAAAATACTTCAAATTAAATCATGAAAAAAACATAAGACCTGCTTTATATAGCAACAATAAAGCCTCTTACATACTGGTGCGACATGTCGCGCGACGCGACGCCGCCGCATTGTTCGCCGTGAAGTTTTCTCAGAAATTGTTTTGTTAAAAGTTGCGCCAGTATGTAAGAGCCTTTAAGCCTACTTAATGTCTTATGTTTTTTTTATTACCATTATTTTCACCTAAAAAAGCAATTACTTAAACTAATCGAGGCTCGAAAGCCGCCAGCACCCCACTCCGTCTCACTCTCACTCAGGCCGTGAGGAGTATGGTGCGAGCGAGATCAAATTTGAGGTTGGGTAGGCCCTTAATTACGAGTTAGAGCAGAAAGTTTTGTTGTTTTGTTTTTGCCTAAGGCATTAAGTCCGCCTTTGTACCTTATTGTGTGCAAGAAGTTTAAATAAATAAAACCTCTTCTTCTTAACAACGTTAACCACGTCTATTGACTCACGCTTCTCATTTCATCTCCATGAAGTGGGGATTACAGAGGCTATGAGCGCTCGACATCGGCAGACATTCGGTGCAATAACAGAATAGAACAGAACAGTTTTAGAATATGAGATGTATGAATAAGTAACGAGGCAGGTTTAGGATAACGAATAAGCTTATTCAAGTAATTGAGAAACCCATTTACGTGTGAATCTACGAAGACTGAATGTATTTTGATGACTGTTGATCGCAGAAAGAAATAAATAGTAGGTATTAGCAAAAATATAAAATAAACACCGGCCAAGTGCGACTCGGACTCGGCAAAAAAAATCACGTTTGTTGTATGGGAGCCCCCTTAAATATTTATTTTATACTGTTTTTAGTATGTGTTGTTATAGCAGCAACAGAAATACATCATCTGTGAAAATTACAACTGTCTTGCTGTGACGGTTCATGAGATACCTACAGCCTAGTGACAGACGGACAGAAAGACAGACAGACAGCGGAGTCTTAGTAATAGGATCCCGTTTTACCCTTTGGGTACGGAACCCTAAAAATCGAACACATTTGAGAGAATAAGATAAGCCGATGTTTTCAATTAAGACGATGCCTAATATCTTGAGGTAAATAAATATACCAAATCTCGTGATTTATTGTTTGTTTTTTCTTTGCACTTGTTGACAAAAACACCTTTAATTTAGTTCATATTTACTAGTCTCTTACCATAAAATGAGGTCAGAAAGAGGCGACGACAAAAACAGGAAAAGCCAGTAAATAAAACCGAAATGGCTACTTAAAGTTATCTCAATAATAAAATTATAGGAATTTCTTTGTGTATGACCCAGCGTCAATTTATTAGCTCCCTTTGATGGAATATTAAATTTAAGTCTTCACAAATTGGTCTGTCCATAATAATAGCGATTCTATTACGGAAAAATCTTCGTGACAAACGAGATTTAATAGGTTTTACGCTGTTGAATATTACGTTATTTTTTTTTCACAATTTTATTTTTTATTATTACATTAACTTCGTTGGTATAACTATGAACGTCAGAAAATTTTACGTCGATATAAAGCAACTTTTAGTTCATTAATCGATTCCGAAAATTCTTTCAGCTAAAGTAATTGAAAATTGTTTTAACATAAAATATATTCTTTGATACTCAAAGAATATATTTTATGTTAAAACAATTTTCACGCGGACGAATTCGCGGGAGAGCTACTCTAGTTTAGTTATATTTTAATAAGTATCCAGTAACGGCTACTTATAATAATAAAATAAAACAATTAATAACTACTAATATTATCATGATATTACGAAACTATTTACTTGATCTTTAAAGTTCCGAACAACTTACAGTTAAAGCTCCCTCTCCAGCCAATGATGTAACAATGTAAACAACCAATGCTTCCTGTGGTTATTGCTCTAAGAAAGTTCCAGAGTAAACAACTAACAACTGACCGGAATTTATAATAAGTATCGTGTTGTTTACTCAGCTCTTGGGCTGTTTAAGGGGCGCCACACAACCGGAGCGATGTAGCGCGATATCTATAATCTATCTATACAGGTTTCCTAGTAGAGCGGTGTCCGTCGCCATACTATGATGGCCGTCATGAAAATCTGTCATTTTCTCCTGGATTTGACATTAAGGTCTAAAAACGCTCTGTATTTGGACAGCCGTCATTGTGTGATCTTTCATATGAAACTTAATAGTTACCAAAAAAATACCAAAAAGAAAAAATAGAGTTCACAAATAAATACCTGACTACAGCAAAGACAGGTAAAATGGCGGATTTTAGTCAATAAGATCTGTCTTGAAAAATAATGATTATGTACCGCGACCATGAGGGGTATCAGAAAAGGCTCCAGGATACGTTTCCAAAAATATAACACACTAAAGTGGTACAACGGAAATATCTCATGTGCCTATTTTGTTCTGCGGGTACGTCATGTAAGGTATAGTTGAGGAAACTGGAACTGAGGTATGTGCGCGGCGAAACGGAGGGGCAGTGCAGGCCATTCATTCGTCAAAGCTCACGGCGCGCGGCGTCCCGCCCGCCGCTTATTGGTCAACGCTGCCGACCTCGCTGTGCATTCCTAAGATGCGGAACAGCAGTTCCGGTCAAACTATAACAAAAAAAATTGATCCGGATACCGCTCTGCGATCAAAAAAACAAAACAAAATCTTGGTTGCCGCGCTGCGTTCAGTGTAGGCTAGCTCACCGCCGAGACACCAGGTGGCACACCCGTATACCAAAATACACGGTACATGTACATCCCTGGTCATTCCGCGGGAAAGTTACGCGTAGGTGGTCGATGGCTGATGGCAGATTTGATGACTTGACCGCTTGACAGATATAAAATTTTATGGTAGGACAATGTTTTTATTAAAAACCGTGAAAATGTTGTGTTTTGTGAGAGTGAGTTCAAAGAGCTTCATACACCTTGTTACGCTCTAGAATCAGTGGACAAACACGATCCTAAATTGTCCAAAATAATTAAAATGCCGAATTTATTGTTTACGCCTCGTATGCTATGTGCGTGGTTTTCATCAATCATTACCTAATTAGGTGTGTAAATTTCTGAAACTGCATGCTAGTCCACAGCCACAACATTACAGTACTTGGTATCACACAATAAACATCATATAAATCGGTATAAAAAAAAATGTAAACATACAGTTGCTTATCGGTAGGGTCGGTAGGTAATAAAAAAGTAAACAAAGAGTCTCGTCTTTTTACCCCCGACGGAAAAGAGGGGGGGTTATAATTGAAGTCTTATTAAACTCCATGCAATTGCAAAACCGCATGTATTGATATGAATCAATTGGCCTAGCCTTTTCCCAACTATGTTGGGGTCGGCTTTCACTCTAACAGGATGAAGTTGAATATTAGTATTCTACATGGAGCGACCGCCTATCGGAACTCCTCAACCCAGTAACTGGGTATGACTGGTATGACTGGTTGTCAGACTTTTGGGTTTCTGACTACCCATAACGGCTGTCATTTCTTCAACATTCCCTCAACGTTGAGGATCACGACCACATACGACACTTCTCCAAGTTATACGGTCTTCTGCAGTGTGGACCGCTCCCTGAACGCGTTTGACCAAAAAAAAAGAAAGCTGAGAGCACGCTCCTAGCTGTCAAAGATCTACGAATGACAGCCGAGACCAACGGCTTCGTGCTTTCCGAAGCATGGAGGGGTCTTGATATGTAAAGAATGGTCACCCATCCACGAACCGACCGCAGCAAGCGTAGCTTAACCTTATGTAGATCGACCCGTGCGGCTGTTATCATTTACCCACGAGCCTCATGGATTGATATGAATGTAGTCATATGAAACATAAACACGAAACACTTGTCAAGAACACAAGTCGAATTTCTATGTCAAATTGGTAGACAGTCGGATGGACACGACGACATTGTGAAGGGTTCCTTGTTTATCCATAACACTACTACAAGACCCGATGTGTTAACTCCTTCACCAATACACGTGCCTTTGTTTACACTTCTGCCGAACCCTTCGGGGGATATAGGCGTGATGTTATGTGCCTATATAAGGGAACTTGTTGTGGCTACTGCTGATAGCCACATCCGGTAAGGGGTGATGATCACACATGATCTCATAGTTTGTTTAGTGCAGTGTTTTTCAACCTTTTTCATAACACGGCCCCTTTAGTATGAAGAACTATTTCGCGACCCCCTATCCGTTGTTTTTTTTTCATGTATTTTGTTTTGTGACAAACATTCAATCCAACATATTTATTCATTTTCATAATTTTATTAGGTTTTGGATAAATACATAATTAAGTACGAATGCATCGCCAATAGATAACGCAATTTACGAATTTACGCGCAAACGTACGACCACGGCCGATGCCACGATTTTTTATTTATTTGATACAAATTATTATTTCCTTTAGTTAACATTTTTCTTAATAAATCTTTTTAAACTTTACTGTTTTTTTTACTGCTGTAGCTTTCCCAACCTTTTGCAACTCCCCTATAGAAGCTTCCCGACCTAAAGAGATTTGTGGCCCCCCAGGGGATCGCGACCCCACGTTGAAAAACACTGGTTTAGTGAGATCACGTTTGGGATCCTTGAGGAAGGCATGCCTATTTATGTATGATATGATCAAAGAGCAAGCTCGTGGTTAAGTAATAACAGCCGCACGGGTCGATCCATCAGGTTAAGCTACGCTTGCCGGGGTTGGTCCGTGGATGGGTGACCATCTTTACACACTGAGACTCCTCCGTGCCTCGGAAAGCACGTTAGGCCGTTGGTTCCGGCTGTCATTTGTAGATCTTAGACAGTTGTTACGGGTCGTCAAAGACCGAAAGTCTGACAACCAGTCTTGCAAAGGGGTATCGTGTTACCCAGTAACTGGGTTGTGGACGTCAGATAGGCAGTCGCTCCATGTAAAATACTGGTATTTAGCTGCATCCGGTTAGACTGGAAGCCGACCCCATCATAGTTGGGAAAAGGCTCCGCTAGGCAGATGATGATGATGTTTAAGTCCCATGTAATAGGGGGAGAGCCTATTGCCATCAACCGGGCACAAATCCAGACTTCGGGCTGCTACTGAGCAATTCCATATAGAAAAACCCGATAACACTTTGTCCAAACTGGGAACCGAACCCAGGACCTCATGCTTAGCAGTGGCGCTTGCGACCACTAAAACAACGAGGCGGTCAATTGATAATACCGTATACAGTTTAATGTTAAGTCACGGAAATTAATCCATACTCCATACTAATATTATAAATTCGAAAGTAAATCTGTCTGTCTATCTGTATGTTACCTTTTCACGCCTAAACCACTGAACGGATTTCTAAAAAATTTGGCAAGGAGATAGATGACACCCTGGGGAAGGACATAGGCTACTTTTTATCGACATACCGCGGGCGATATGTCGATAAAAAGTAGCCTACGATTATAAGAAAAATACAATGAAAAAGAAATTCATTCGTAGGATATGGTATGTACAAAGATGGATAGTAAAAGTTATGTCCCGAACACATCCGCCACTATGAAATGGCTTTAAAGCTTTAACGCAGCAAATTGACGTAGTGTGTCAATTTGATAAACAAAACATTTTCGTGACTGTATTAAACTGCCTCGACTAGTCGCAAGTCGCAAGCACAACTGCTCAGCATGCCATGCAGCCCAATATTCCAATGACGTCATCACAAGGAGAATTAGATGAGACAAGTGGGGATTATTGGGTTTTTCCATCAGACTTAGCAGTCGAGTCTATAATTGAGTCAATTTAACGGTAATAAGCTCGCTTCTTATTCCCTCTGGACAAATATAGGTGTTTATACCACACCTGTCGCCCCTTCGGGAAATGCAGGCAAGATATTACGTCATTAAATGAAAATAAAGTTTCTGAGAATTACAGGGATTTAATTAAACTGTAGTGTCTAAGGTTTCTGATGGATAAGCCAATAATTAAATTGAAAGGCACGACGTCGCGACGTGCCGATATTACAAGAAGCCATATTCCATAGTGATCAATCTTTTTTTATTCGTGATAAATGTGGTTTGCTAATGACGATATTTATTTCATTTTCGTTTATAATCATTGGTTTTTACAATGTGCATCATGTATTTTTTACCCGACTACGGCGAAGAAAAAAGGAGGGTTATGATTTTGACCGGTATGTATGTATGTTCATCTCTTCCCTCATATCTTCTAAACCACTAATCACAATTCGACAAATGAGGTATCGTTGGAAGCTTTTTGATTGTCCGCTGGTTATAGGTTATGTGACGTCACAACAAATTAAAAATGGCGCCCTCTAGAGGTCATGAACTAAAAAGCAAATATTTTTTAATGATACCATGTTAGGTATCAAATTAATGTAAGGGCTTAATTAGCACATTTCAAAAATATATATATTATAATCCCAAAAAAAATTAAAGTAATAAAAACTAAACCCCAACTACGACAAGAAAGTCAATCTACTAAAATGGTATAAACAAGACACCACAGACAGACAAATTAAAAATCCGGAACATTCGAGTTCTTGCTTGAAGAATTTCAAAGTATATCGTTTATTATTAAAAAACCCGAAAGACTGACAACCAGTCTTACCAAGGGGTATCGTATTACCCAGTTACTGGGTTGTGGAGGTCAGATAGGCAGTCGCTCCATGTAAAATACTGTTATTCAGCTGCATCCGGTTAGGCTGGAAGCCGACCCCAACATAGTTGGGAAAAAGGCTAAGCAGATGATGATGATCGTTTATTATTAAGAATGATTAGCAGCAACCAGTGGCTTCAGCTATATTCGTATGAAACGCTTGCTCACAATCTCTTAAGGTGAAGCTTCAGGGTAGGTCGTGAAAGCATTTCTCAGTTTATGTCTATGAAAATCAAATTTACTTACGTTTTTTGCAATTTGCAGGTCAGTATCAGTTTGTATGTTGATCTAAATATTATTCGCGGTCGTATCAAATATTTATAATTTGTATCTTTCGCTATTCATTATTATAGTTTTTGGAATGTAATACATAACACCTTTAGCAACTGCAAAACTATGTAGGTAAGAGGGTCATCCCACCGAGTGGGGGTGAAGTTACACGTGTACGCTTCGCGAACTCGACGCCAAATGCCGCGCCAATGCAGAAGTAACATTATTTGTTGCAACCGAGGACTTAATTTACTTTTGTTTCCCAGAAAAATTGTCTTGCCAATGACTACCATGCTTGTTGACTCGCTTTCTCATGTTATTCTGCATCCAAAATTATATTAGTACCTAAGTTACATTAGTACTTGCTTCTTTGTGAAAATATTACATGTATTTCCTAGGAAACACACTTCAAAGAGCTGTCGTGATCCATTATGCTGCATACTGCAGTCGCTTTTCACCGAAAATAAAAATACCGCGTTCTCAGAACCTGTCACGTCGGTATGCGTGTTTCGGTACCATTAAATTTCAAAAGGTTGCTCAGAAATAGACACAGGAGACCTATGTTAGCGATACCTACCGACGAAAACAAAATAAAACTTCATTATGAATCCGGTCGGTACCATCCTAACTTGTGATATGTCCCGAAACTGTACGGTAGGCGAGCGTAAACGAATGCGAGTCCCGTTTTAAGTAATTTTATCCGCGGTATAATTTATTTCATGATCCTACCTTTTTTTTTTGGCTGGGAAATTATCAAATAACTTCACCTGCTCTGGGCGGAGCGGGGGGCGGGTCAGACTCTTACTGACTAAATAAATAAATAATTTAATTTATTGCGGATCGCACATAAAAAACATATAATCCATACAGTATTAGTAACTGAGACTTAGAAAGTATCTTAGTAAAAAAAAAAAAAGTCTAAAACCCACCCGTGTTGCCTGTAAGTTGCCAGAGGCCACGGTATCCGTTTCGGACTTTCCCGCGACCCCGGCCGGATCCCTTCAATTGTGCTGACATGTCTCGCCGTCGACCCGGGCCATATCGGACGGCGAGCTACCCATTGCTCACCGTCCGCAAGCCCCAAACTGGATCATTAAATTAAATATAATGAAATAGACGTCACTAAAATGTTTCGATCATCGTTCATGTCGTGACCGCAGACGTGACCTTGTTATCGTGCCACTGAAAGGAAAATGTACACAGTTCTTTTTGTTACAGCCAACGATGTTTTCGTCTGGAGGGAGTACACTCCACGGACTTGGGACTAGCAATTTCATGAGACGCGAAGTAGTCGCGCAAATAATAATATACTGTGATTTTTGGAGGACAATAATATTTATTTGGTAGAAGAAGCCGACTGACGACAGATGTGGATTCTATATGAGATGTAGTTAATCTATACTAATATTATAAAGCTGAAGAGTTTGTTTGTTTGTTTGAACGCGCTAATCTCAGGAACAACTGGTTGGAATTGAAAAATTATTTTTGTGTTGGATAGTCTATTTATCGAGGAAGGCTAAAGGTTATATAACATCACGCTACGACCAATAGGAGCGGAGCATAAATGAAAAATGTTGCAAAAACGGGAAAAATTATTCCTTTTTGAGAGCTTCCGTTGCGTGCGCTGCGTAAACGGTTTAAGTTACGCAAATATTATGTATGATGGAATTGTTCCTCTAAAAAAAGTCCGCGACAACATATGTCTATCTTTTAAGATTGACTCACTATAACCTTTTTTATGGTAATCAAATTTTTTCGAAGTTAATGCATTATTTTCGAAGGAGTTTTATCGACATAATATTAATTCTTATTCAAATAAATAGTTCTAACATGAAGGGTATTTATGTAGCAGTAAAATACTTTTTAATTCATTCGAATCGGACATTTAATTTCGAAGATATCACGATATAAAATGCAATACGCGAACCGTTCGACTCCGGGCGCCGCGCCTCCGCGATGTTCCCTGCTTTAGAGAGGAGAGGATGAGCACACGGGTAGACATGACCTGGAATAGGACATAGGATACGTTTTATCCCTATATTCTCACGGGATCGACATCTACGCGGGTGAAACCGCGGGGCACAGCTAGTTTAATATATTATGTTTGCGTTGGTTAGAAGTACCGTCTTTATGGGCCATTCGACATTGAGTAGATCGTCTCTCTCGGACAAAATCCATAAACAAGAAGAAGATCCTAATCTTTGATGACATCTCGAAAACTACCAACATTAAATTGATTGGGTAAAAAAAAAACATGAGCGTTGCCTTAATTGGGAGGCCTTTCAGTTTGAATTGATGTCAACTTCCAGCCGAATAGATTTTCACTCGTAGTGACCGCAGAAATCTCTAATTATAACTTTGGGTCTCCGTCAATAGGTGTGACTTAGGAAAACTTCACAGAATGCTGTGAAGTTTTTCCAACACTTGGGGGTCTAACACAAAAGCAATTCATATATTATGTGGACCATTTTACGAATCTCCATAAAAAACTGTCAAACAGATGAATTATTTCGTAATATGAATCGCACGCAAATCATAGATGAATTGTCAGTTTGTGACATTTTACGATGATTCATAATATTTTCCTATTATGATTCTATCAAAGTGACTGTTTTAAGCCCCCAGTTATTTGTATCCGAGGAATAGTTTTAAACTTTTAAAGGTACCATTCCATAGCCGACCGCAAACTGCAACTCCAGGCCACGTGTCGCCGGGACACGACTGGTTTCTATAAATTTCTATGAAATACCTTCCGTAGCTAGCGTCGTCGGTTACATACAAATTCATCTATTAACCAGTCCTCGCGGCGACATCGACACTTCGCCTGTAGTTACCGCCTACGCGGCTGCGGTGCCGGCGGAGCCTTTAGTGCTTGGCCAGACTGGCACGCGATGTGCCTGTCCACCCACAGTCGAGCAACGCTTCGTTCCGCGATCAGCTCGAACTAGTTTGAGATCCCTCACTTCCGCGGATTCCCGCTTGCCGCCCGCGCACTCACTACGGCCACTTGTTGTGCACCTAACTAAATTCACAGCTACATATCGCACCTCCTCTCAAATAGTGTTACAACTCAAAAAAATGTAAAACCATTTTTATTGTACCATTCGTTTCAGAAAACTTCAAAATCTTATCTCAGATACTGTCATACTTATGGTTTAAATATTTATCCCTAGATGGCACTAGTTTCATTATAATGTTAAATGAAAGTTTCTTTGGAAATTTAAATTTCAAACACCTTTTTCTCGAAAGTTTGATTTTTTGACTTACGACACTTTTTGAGCGGAGTTGCGATATGCAGACTCCAACTTTTCCATGATACAATGTAATATTAGGTCTTTACCTATGAAATTGCCGTTCTGCAGTACTGGCCATTTCAAATCAAAATAATTTTTGTTTGGCTAAGAATTCTAATTTCAAATTAATTTTATTTTAAAAACATGGATTTTTTTTCCCAAAAGTAGTCATTTCTTTATTGATTAGTGTTACATTTTCATCGCATTTCAATCTTTTTCGTCATCATGGATACGTTAAAAATTCGAGTAATTATGGAATATGAGTACCGTCGTGGCAGCAACGCGGCACAAGCGGCACGCAACATCAACGACGTTTACGGAGCTAACACTACAAACCAACGCACCACCTGTTATTGGTTTGCTCGCTTCCGTTCTGGAAATTTCGACCTGAAAAATGAACCTCGCGGTCGTCCGAAGACTTTGGTCGACAATGACGAATTAAAGGCGATTGTGGAAGCTGATGATACACAATCTACGGCTGAATTAGCAGCAGCTTTCGACGTTAGCGTCAAAACAATATTGGTCCATTTGCGTCAAATTGGCAAGGTAAAAAAGCTTGACAAATGGGTGCCCCACGAACTCAATGATCGCCAGCGCGAAGTACGCGTCGAGACGTGCCTTGCACTGCTCAACAGACACACAAATGAAGGAATTTTGAACCGCATTGTTACCTGCGATGAAAAATGGATTCTGTTTGATAACCGCAAGCGCTCAGCAAGTTGGTTGGATCCTGGTTCAGCACCTAAACAATGCCCTAAACGAAAACTTACCCCTAGAAAAGTGATGGTCACTGTTTGGTGGTCTAGCGCCGGTGTGATTCATCACAGCTTCTTACCAAACGGGGTGAGCATTACTGCAGATGTGTACTGTGAAGAACTGAACACAATGATGGAGAAGCTGGCGCATCTCCAACCAGCATTGGTCAATCGCTCGTCTCCGCTGCTCCTGCACGACAACGCGCGACCTCATACTGCACAGCAGACGGTCTCCAAGTTGCAAGAACTGGGGTTGGAAGCTCTCCGTCATCCGCCCTACTCACCAGACCTTGCGCCTACAGACTACTACTTTTTCCAGAATTTGGATAACTTCTTGGCGGGAAAAAAATTCAATACCCGAGAGGCAGTACAAAATGCCTTTGAAGAATTTGTTGCCTCCCGTCCAGCTGATTTCTTTAAGAAGGGCATCAATAAACTGCCACTGCGATGGCAAAGATGCATTGATTGCATGGGTGATTACTTCGATTAATACAAATAAAAAATTCATGAAAAAAATTCGTTTAAATTTTTTCATACAAAACGGCAATTTCATAGGTAAAGACCTATTATTTGTGCGAACATGTGACATTATCGGCCACATTTATTCTCTTGTAAATTATTATTATACGCCTCGCGAATTCGTTCGTGTCAAAAGTTGATTATCTTATTTGGTTTTACTCCTGCGGGAACTACGAAATATCTGACGCCATATTGGTTATTTTATAAAAGCATCAGTTTGAACACTTTGAATGCTGTGTTTTTTAATAAACTTCTTTAAAAAAACATAACCCTTCCTTGGCAGTCGGGTAAAAAAGGAGATGATTTTTTCATGTACCTAATTCAATACTGGACATTAAAACTGTTTATATGTATACAATATACAGGGTGTAAAAAGACCCATCACATAGCCGTCAACTACGCATTCTGTACATCAACTTATGTAACATTGCACAAAAATAATTGCTGGAAAACAAAAACACGTTTCTTGTATGAAATACAAGGGGGTTGACGGGGGTTCCCCTTTAATTTTTAACTTATTTTTATTTTATTATTTGTTGATATAGCGGCATAGAAAATTTCAACTGTCTACCTATGACGGTTCATGAGATACAGTCGGACGGCCAGCGGAGGTTTTGTATCATCATATGACTTCTCCCGCTCTGGGCGGAGCGGAAGGACGTGTCAGACTCTTACTGACTAAAACCCACCCGTGTTCCTTCAGTTGCCTGTTGCCAGGGTCCCGGTATGCCTTGCGGACTATTCCGCAACCCTGGCAGGCATCGGTCCTAACGGACCCCGTCAGGTGTGCTGACATCTCGTTGAGGCGCGCGTGGAACACGACGCGCCATCGACCCGGGCCTGGTCCTTATCGGACGGCGAGCTCACCGTCCGCAAGCCCGCGCCTGTGGTGGCCGGGAATCCGCCTGGGATTCCCGACGCCCAGGGTGTCTCCAGTGGCGCCGGTTAGAGGCGTGAGGGCGCAAACTTTGCCTCTCCCTCACGCGCAAATAAACAGTATCATCGGGTACGTTCAATCACGTAATTTACATAACAGCAAACAATCCTAATTAGTCTTTAATAAATATTGTCTTAACGGTGTCTCACCTCCACAGCTCAGCCAACAAGATTATTCAGATTATGTTACCCCGGATTACTGAATGCCATTCAATTATAACTGTTGTCAGATCTTATGTGATTGTTGTTTTGGGCAACCAATTAAAGCGGCCGAAATTATATTTGAAATTGGATCCGTTTTCAGAAACCAGTGTGGGGGGCACTAGGGTGGCCCGCGAAATTCAAGTTCATGTAAGTGCATTGAATGAAAATTTCATGAAATCGTCAGTCAATGCACTTAGCTACATGAACTTTTATATTTGAAATTGGATCCGTTTTCAGAAACCAGGGTGGGTTAAGGTGGATGTACTAGGGTGGCCCGCGAAATTCAAGTTCATGTAAGTGCATTGAATGAAAATTTCATGAAATCGTCAGTCAATGCACTTAGGTACATGAACTTTTATATTTGAAATTGGATCCGTTTTCAGAAACCAGGATGGGTTAAGGTAGATTCACTAGGACGGCCCGCGAAATTCAAGTTCATGTAAGTGCATTGAATGAAAATTTCATGAAATCGTCAGTCAATGCACTTAGCTACATGAACTTTTATATTTGAAATTGGATCCGTTTTCAGAAACCAGGGTGGGTTAAGGTTGATGCGCTAGGGTGGCCCGCGAAATTCAAATTAAAGAAAGAATAAAATTTCATGAAATCGTCAGTCAATACACTTACATGAACTTAGAGAGTTGTATTGCTGATTCTAATGTTTATAATTCTGTAAATCCATATTTTTTACGGCCACAAATAATATTTAGATCAACATACAACCTGATACTGACCTGCTTAATAAAAAGTTATAGTATCTCATTTCTGCGAAAGTTTTATCATGAAACCCACTCATTCAATAAAAAGAGAATGACCAACTTCCGTTTTGAAGAACCTTTGTGTAGGGTAATTAATATTGATGTGGAGATATACAGAATGGGTTGATATACAGAATGTGACAATGGACAGCCTTTGAAAGCTCAGATAATTATACTAATAATGTTTAATTAAAATTATTGAATGTTTCTAGATTAATTTACAAATGTTTTACAAATTAAACTTAGGCTAGTTTTGAGTACAAATGATTTAAGCATCTGTATCCGAACTAGGCAAAACCTGTATTTCGGCTATCAGCACCAATCCCCTCGAATATTTTTACATTTATCATAGACATTTACAATAATTTTTATAGGAAAAATTTACAGTAGTGTTATTTTACAAATATTATAATATGATATTATGTAGAGTATGAATGCGTGACCTCTCATTGTGTGGAATGTATTGTGAGTGTGTGAATTGAGAGAGGGTGTGTGGGGGTGTGTAAGTGTGTGTAGTCCATGAGAATTTAAATATTTGGAAGTTTATGCGTGTGAATTTTGTAAGTGAGTATCAATCAAACAACTTAATGCTAATGCAGCTAAATGATAATGACATGATAACTAATTATCATATACAGGGTGTTACAAGACCCTGTACGAAGCCGTCACCTATGCATTCTGTACATTAAACTAAGAAACTTTGTGTAAAAATAATTGCTGCAAAACGTATTTAATTTATTGGTGTGCAAATTCGCTGTTTACGGTAGTGCGCAACATAACGCACGCAAAACATCGTGCTTATGAATGCATGAACCGCTACAAGAATCGTGGGAGTATTTATAATACTAGTATTCAGCTGCATCCGGTTAGACTGGAAGCCAACCCCAACATGGTTGGGAAAAGGCTAGGCGGATGATAATGAGATACACATCCTGTACCTGTATTATTAACGCCACACCCTGTACATTTTGAAATGTTTACTCGAGTATTTCTCATCTAACGCATGAATTAATCGTATCTATATCTACTACTTATTTCACATTCTTTTATAGAAGAAACCTTTCCGAGAACACATTAAAGCCTAAGTAATTTTCTTGTTTCTGAGTATTATTAGGGTTCCGTAACCGAAGGGTAAAACGGGACCCTACTACTAAGGCTCCGCTGTATGTCTGTCTGTCCGTCTGTCACCAGGCTGTATCTCAGGAATTCTGATAGTTAGACAGCAATTTTCACAGATGATGTATTTCTGTTGCCGCTATAACAACAAATAAATGAATAAATTTTTTTTTTATAGATAATGTTACGGAACCGGTTTTTTATAATTATTTTTGATGAAATGAAATGTCGTGAGGAAAGTTTTGAGTATGAATGTGGATGGCTATAATAGTAGGGTATGACCAAAGAAAAGATGGATGGACTAACCGAGATGACGACTAATAGAGAAGTATGGAAGAAAATGATAATGTTGCGCCGACCACAAATAAATTTGGATAAGGGAAGAATGGTGTTTAGGAATAGTTATTTATGAATTTTATGATATAAGTGCGGAAATTAGGTGATTTTCGACGAGTGCATCAGCCGACACGACTCGGAAATCATCTTACGCACGTCTATCATACAACGCATTGTGCAAGGAAAAAAAAATTGAAAAATTTATATATTTTTTTAAATCTAAATCTAGAGTAGGTAATTAATAACTTGTTAATGAAGTATTCATCTTCAGGCACCCACCGCGTGCAGACTGTTGCCGAGCGGTCGCTATGCATGCGGCTGACATGACCCGCCCAGTCCCATTTTATCTTGGCAGCCTTTTTGCCTACGTCTTGAATCCCCGTTTTGGAGCGCAACGTGGTGTTTCGTATTCTGTCAGTTCGGTTTACGCCCAGAATGCTGCGCTCCATTGCTCTTTGGCAAACCCCAAGGCGCGGCGGAACTTTTGCGACTCGGTGAGCGACCAGGTCTGGGCACCGTAGGTTAGGATGGGCAGAATACACATATCGATGAGTTTTTGCTTCAGGGAGATTGGTAGATCGCCCTTCATTAGCGTCTTCATGGACCAGTAGCTTTTCCAGACACTTTCGATACGGCGATGGATTTCCTTTTCTTGCCTGTTCTCGAAAGAAACTAACTGGCCCAAGTAGATGTACTCAGCGACATAATGTATGTCCTGCTCATCTACCGCGACCCTACGCTTGGTGCTGTTGGTCATGGCTTTGGTTTTAGACCGATTCATCGCGAGTCCAACCTTGAGGCTTGCCGTGCTTAGGTCTTGAAGCATAGTCTGTAGTTCCAGAGCTGTGTTGGCAAAAAGGACTATGACTATTCGTTTTATTGCTAAGGAACTTCGTTACTGACAAAACAACGTCTGCCGACGGAGCTAAAAATTAAAAAAACCTGAAAAGTAAAAAGCGCTAGTGCGAAAAAGTGGCACTTTCGGCACGATTAAGCTGCTTTGACGCTCTTTTCGACTCCATGCATGTTAAAATTATGCTCGATATTTTGGCGATTATACGGCACAAGTGTTATAAATAATTGTTGTGAAGGAATATTGACACTGACAGCTCTTGAACGCAGTGTAGATCTATCGCGTTCAGTTTCATTGGTGAAATTGTCACTTAGATGCGACGAACCATCAGTACTTTCATTCCCATGTTCAATTTACATACATATTGTTGTTCAAACTCCTATTTTAAAAGGAATAACTAGAATAATTGTTTTCTCCCATGCATATTCATGGGAAATTAGCTCTCGGATCGCGATCAGAAATTCCGCAGCGGTTTCGGACGCGGCCAGGGGTAGGTATATGTAGGTACGACCGGACAGCAGGAATGCAATCGAACCGGACGGTTGCGGCACGGCACAAATGATTAGAGATAGGTACAAATTTCCGCCGTCCGGAAATCGGATATAGAATTTCTGATGAGTCCCGGTTTTATGCGAGCGACTCCAGTTTTTTCGAGTTTCTTCGGCCGAAGAAAATCTACACAAAGTTAAGTTTATTCTTCTAAACCTATTACACAGAACATAATGTTGTTTCTGTACTTAAATAAAACAATATTTGAGTTATACTTTTAATAGAATTCTTCAGAAATATTCGTGAAAATAAAAAGCGTTGAACTTTGTAATAGGATTTTTTACAATACTTTTTGAAGTAGGTAACCAAAAAGTATTGTAAAATAATCCTATTACAATGTTCAACGCTTTTTATTTTATTTCAATAAACGATAGATAATATACCTGTTTTGAACTGACTTCAAAAATGGAGGAGGTTATATTTATGTTCGTATGTAGGTATGTATTTTTTTATATCTTATATGTTCATCGCAATTTCCGGACTGATTTTAGAATTATTTTTTATTATACCTTGTTTGGGACCCTGTTTTTAGGGTTCCGTACCCAAAGGGTAAAACGGAGACTCCGCTGTCTGTCTGTCCGTCTGTCACCAGGCTGTATCTCATGAACCGTGATAGTTAGACAGTTGAAATTTTCACAGATGATGTATTTCTGTTGACGCTATAACAACAAATACTTATTAAAAAACAGAATAAAATAAATATTTAAGGGGGCTCCCATACAAAAAACGTGATTTTTTACTCGTTTTTGCTCGATATCAATCGTTATCAATAACGGCAACAGGTAGATGCTTGAAATATTCACAGAATATTTAGTTTTATATTCCTTTAAAAATTAAATTAAAACAAAAGAAATATTTAGGGGGGCTCCAATACAACAGACATGATTTTTTTGCCGTTTTTATAGATACGGAACCCTTCATGCGTGAGTCCGACTCGCTCTTGGCCGGTTTTTATAAAGATCTATGGATAAAGTAACCCTGTGTATGATAAGTAAGCTATGAACAAAATGGGCATCTTATTGCCCGTTTCCGCCACCCTTATTTTGGCCTATCCTTTTTAAACATGTTAAATCTAATAAACAGCCGTAACCCAGCGTCTACTCGGGATCCATATACCTGTCTTGCTCATTCTCATATACCATCTTACTCTCGCAATATCCACGAAAAACAAAGGATGAAAAACAAGGTGTATTAGCACATTTGTTACAAGTGTTTGTGTATCTTTAAGAAAACACGTCCGTTCTTACATACATTTATTTATCGGAACGTCTCTATTATTTGGGAACCATTTCCGATTCATAGTATATTCTTTCTAATTCAAAATATTTTATTTCACATAAGCCTATATGGGCACTTATGAAACTTCAGAAGCTAGGTGCTCGGTTCTCATTGGTCGTTCTTTGGTTATTTTTATATTTTATTCCCCACGTGCTAAAACCGTAATAAATTATTCTTTCCGTAAGAACCGAATTCCCGAAATAAAAAAAAATGCCAATTCGGTTCATCCATTCTCAAGTTATGCGCTTACCAACGAGCAATTCATTTTTATTATTCACCATAGTCCTTATGGAAACCGTTGGCACATCTAGTATCAAATAATTGGATAGGAACAGTGTTAACTAATACTCAAGAAACAGATTTAAAACGTACAATGGGCTTTAATCCCGTAAATATTTACCTACAAAATCTTGCAAAAATACGTCTCCTAAACAACAAAAACGTGAGAAAAATTAATCCTAAGCTAATCTTATTTATGTCCATTTTCCTCAACAAATAATACAATAAACGCCCTCTTGTTTTCTCCATTCTCTCGTCTGTTTATCCAACCCCATGATTTAGAGTAGATTTATCATAGACATAAGACATCATAGCAGATCAAATGGGCCTTGAGATTATCATAATCGTCCCTCGAGCCGTATCATTTGGCCTCGGAGAATATTTCTACGCCTCTAAGGGTGAATATGGAGAACGGCTTACCGAATATCATTCCATGGAGGGTTGTACAAGAAATCTTAAACGTGAAGACATGGTTATAAAGCGTTTAAAGAGTTAAGTAACCCTTTGCTGTGTACATACACGGTGATTTTTAATTCACTGTTAATCTTTCAGGAGGTGAAAGTACTCATGATTATGGGCGACTTTCACTATAAGACCATCTCTGAAATATCGAAAAACCGACCAAGTGCGAGTCGGACTCACGCACGGTGGGTTCCGTACCATTATCTATAAAAACGGCAAAAAAATCACGTTTGTTGTATGGGAGCCCCCTTAAATATTTGTTTTATTCTGTTTTTTAGTATTTGTTGATATAGCGGCAGCAGAAATAAATCATCTGTGAAAATTTCAACTGTCTAACTATTACGGTTCATGAGATATAGCCTGGTGACAGACGGACAGACAGACAGACAGACAGCGGAGCCTAAGTAATAGGTTCCCGTTTTACCCTTTGGGTACGGAACCCTAAAAAATATCTACTGTTTTATACAAAAGTGCAATATTTACCTGTTGAAAATTTATGAAAGATAAAGAATATAAACTACTTTTGTTTATATTCTTTATCTCTCCCCATTTTTTCAAGGTTTCGGAACCCTTTAGAGACTCACATTATCAGAATATGTTAGTATTGCCTAATCTAAGGCCCGTATTACAGAACCAACCAATCAAATAGTTCTACACTCGTTTTAAGTACTGCTCGAGTCTTTCTTTATTGGGGTTCTGTAACACGGGCCTAACGACATACGACGGTACTGAATATTTTAATAGTAGGTTCAATACTAGGGGCAATTGCCTTCTGACCTCCACTTCTCCGCTCGACAACACAATATCCTAAGATTAGTCCAGTTCTCAGGATTCGGGGCACTGACTACGTGTATTGGCTGACGTTGGCGGTTCGGCGACCCTTTCGAGACCCGGGCCGTCTCAGTGTTCAGAACAAGATAGCAAAAAAAACAAAAGAAGATACACATCTATACAGTATTTTAACTAACAAAGGGCGTTCACGCGTATAGCGTCTATACATGATACGCACCATCAATTATATTCAAGTCGAAATTGATATATTTACATGTCACTGGGGTGAATTCGCAAAAGTACTCTTATTTATGTTATAAACAATGGTCGTAATTTTAATTTTATATATATTCCTTGGCTATCGCATTAGGCTAAGACCTGTAATGGTAGTTTTAAGGCATTTAAATAAATAAATGTTTTTTTTTTTTTTTAAATAATTATTTATAATGGTATATTTAAAATAAGTCGAGTGTGACAAGTGAGCGTGTACAGAGTGTTTCTTTTCTGTATGAATTTAATATTTTTTGTGAATATTTTACTATAGGTAGTTTTTTTTTTTTTTCTAATTGTATTTTTTTTTTTTTTTTTTAGACACTATACTATTGCAGGTTAATCGGGAACGCCCTTCGTTAGATAACATACTATATACGCACATCTATTAAAGATGATAAAACTAAATTACAATCAAATATCAACATAATTTGAAATAACTAGCTATCGTACATTTTATTCTTGTTCGTCTTTTCGTTACGTACAGTACGTAGGTCGTCTAAAATCCCAGGACACTACTTACGCGAAACTTCAGAGCAATTAATAGCGCGAAACGAAATAAAGTTAGGTGATAGAAAGTTTTAAAAATGACATAAAAACAACTGAAAAATGCACTTGAAAATGGACTTACCACAACAGAGCTAGGGTTCATTATTCCAAAAACGTTTATTTTCTCTTTAGAGTAACAAAAGTTATAGCTTTTTCACAGCGCCTACGGCTTCGTAAGTAATTCGTATTCAAAACGCGCCCGAGATCCAAACTGATACATTTTTAATATCCGCCGCCAACGAAAGGGTTTGTTTAGGCTATTTCGGGATAATTGTTTTTGCAACACCCTGTTTACTAACCCCCCGGCTTCTGAAAGTTCATTCATTTTAATCAATTGTTAAATCGATCCATAAGGTTAAGCTACGATTGCCAGGTTGGTCCATAGATGGGTCTTTACATACCGAGACTCCTCCGTGCCTCGGAAAGCACGTTAAGCCGTTGGTCCCGCCTATCATTCGTGGATTCTTTGACAGTCATTACGGGTCGTCAGAAGCCCGAAGGCCTGACAACCAGTCTCACCAAGGGGTATCGTATTACCCAGTTACTAGGTTGTGGAGGTCAGATAGGCAGTAGCTCCATGTACAATACTGGTATTCAGGAAGCCGACCCCAACATTCATAGTTGGGAAAAAGCTAAACTCAAACTCAAACTCAAAGCATTTATTTCAATTAAACCATTTACAGGCACTTTTGAATTGTCAAGGAGTCAGTCAGTCAGAAATATGAAGCTAGTTGCCCATTCCAAAGCGTAGTAGGTACCTATGGAGAAGAACGGGCAAGAAACTCCATGGACACTCTTTTAAATCAAAATATTGTTACAATATAATGGTTACATTATTCATGTTGAAATTATACATGTGAGAACAATGTAGAAAGCACGTTAAAAGCGTCCGCAATTATAAAATAAGCACAATTCAAAAATTAAAATAAGCCATGGCAGCTAAGAAATGACCAGTCACAACTGACGGCGCCCGTTCACGAACATGACGCATGGAGGCAGATTGATTTAGTATCTTTATTTATGCGTCACATTTAGTGCAAATAAATGTATTTTCTTTTGTTGACCTATCACGTGATGAGGCTTCCGAAAGCCAGGGTTTATGTTGAGATAGGAATAAGTTTCGGCAGCCCTGAACTAAAAATAGGCGACCCTCTTTATGGGAGCGCCGGAAAGGTGAGGAGGGCACTGAATATCAGGTTTAGTAGTCAAGAAAAAAATGAAAAAAGATGCTTATATTTGCGGTAAGTATGTAATTAATAACTCAACCAGTTATCTAATTATATAATCAGCCTATAATGTTCCCACTGCTGGGGCACAGGCCTCCTCTCTTTGAGAGGGAGTGGGCCGTAATCTACCACGCGGGCCCAGTGCGGGTTGGTAGATGTCACATGTCTTCGAATTTTTGGTTCTAGGACTTGCCGGTTTCTTCACGATGTTTTCCTTCATCGTTTTGAGCGCAGTGGCGATGAAATAATTTACACAAAGTAAAGCGCCTGTCGGGGTTCGAACCTACGACCTACAACTCGTAAGTCGTGGCCGTTACCACTGGGCCACCACTGCTCACCTAATTGCGTAACTTATTTTCGTAACCGATTAAGTCTAATTTGTTTCATTTTGACAGTTCAACAACATTCGTTGCGTTATTTACGTGTTGAGCAGTTTTTTTTTCGAACTTATGAAGCAATGGACTAGACATTTGTTTCAAACCGATTCCGATTCTGATTGATCGTGTATTACGCAATTAAGGCTGTACTCCTCATCTCAGATTTTATCTCGCTCGCGCTAGCGGCTCTCAAGCTTCGAAAAGTTAAGGTAACTGCTTTTTACAGTGAAAATAATGGTAATTTAAAAAAAGTAGTAATTTAGTTCAGTTATATTATGCAAAGTTTCATGATTTAATTTGAATTATTTTATGAATACCAGCGGTTTACAGTTCTGTTTAGAGGTAAATTTGGATTTTTTTTCTATAGAGAAAATTTTATGTAATCGTGTTTTCGCCAAACATAGTACCTATCATCGATCCTCAATAACATATATTTATTTCAAAATTAATGCTGCAGTATTTTTGGCATAACGGAGGATCATGCTAAGCAATTTGAGGTAGGGTGCGCCCTTAAGGTACTGGTTTATATTTTGGTTTCAGAACTCTTAGTAGATTCTATAGGAATACTAGAGTAACCACTATTTTTAGCAAGGTTCGGCGTTAGTGACAACAATGATCATAAACTTATTCTCATTATGTTGGCAACCTAATATTTTTTTATTATTTAAAAAAAAAAACGTAGTATCTATCTAATTAAATTGCAAACAATAGGTATTTGCCAACGGCGGAGCTCGTGGCTAGGTAATAAGAGCCGCACGGGTCGATCCATCAGGTTAAGGTACGCTTGCCGGAGTTGGTCCATGGATGGGTGACCATTTTCACATATCGAGACTCCTCCGTGCCTCGGAAAGCACGTTAAGCTGTTGATCCCGGCTGTCATTTGTGGATCTTTGACAGTCGTTACGAGTCGTCACAAGCCCGAAAGTCTGACAACCAGTCTTATCAAGGGGTATCGTATTACCCAGTTACTGGGTTGTGGAGGTCAGATAGGCAGTCGCTCCATGTAAAATACGGTTATTCAGCTGCATCCGGTTAGACTGGAAGCCGACCCCAACATAGTTGGGAAAAGGCTAGGCAGATGATGAGGTATTGGCCAACGACACGCTAATAAAAAGAAAAATATTGCCCATAGAAAACAGGGCACGGTCGAACTCAAGCCACGCAACTCTGACTTTTCGGATTCATGTGCGTATTGTATTATTATCACTTGCTTCAAAAACGGTGAACGAAAACAAAACATCGTGAGAAAAGCGGCATGCCTGAGAAATATCTAGACGGCATGTGAAGCAAAGTCAGAGGCCATGGGTGGCTTTAAAACTCTGATACCAGGTTAGTTGCTAACCACACGAAAAGAGACTGAAGAGAGTTTAAAAATATGATTTAAAAAAATAGGAAAAGCGGTCTCGAATAAGCGCGGAACAACGACACTCGATCGACGACGAGCGCTGCGGCGTAGTCGCCTTGCTGACGACCGTGGTAGGGATGCAAGAAGTGCCAAAAAATATCGATATATATCGTATCGATATGTTTTTTAAATATCGATACGACATATATCGATATTTTTCGATATCGATACAATATATTCGATATATCGAAAAAAAAAATCGATATATCGGTGACATTATGAAATTTAAAAAAAAAGTTGAACTTTAATTGACAATTTAAAAAAAAAACTTTTACGGTAGTTAATTGATTCAGGCGTGACTTTGCGGAAATCCATTATAAAATACAATAGACGTAGATATATTTAGTAACCTATTCCGCTTGACTATTCTTCAAGAGTCCTAAAAAACCCTGTAAGAAATCGACACGTGTTTCACCTCTCAACGAGGCATCCTCAGGATGACGATTGACCAATTGCAAACCAGAACGCGACGTGTTACCACACCGAGCGCTGGACTTTGCGTCCAGGGTTTCTTACAGGGTTTTTTAGGACTCTTGAAGAATAGTCAAGCGGAATAGGTTACTAAATATATCTACGTCTATTGTATTTTTTAAACTTTTACGGCTCTGTATTCCGGCGATTTTACTCAGTGGCGACAACGGTGTTGCTATTGGAAAAAATATATTATTGGAAAACATATATCGTTTTTTATACATTTTCGATACTTGATATTTTATATCGATATAAAAAATATCGCCAAAAAATATCGACATATCGAAAAAAAAAAATCGTTATATCGATTTTTTTTCTGCAAGCCTAGACCGTGGACGACGACGTCATCGCCTAGCGGCGGCGACGTAGTCGCCTAGTTGTTGCGTGTGCGGTGTGTTGTAGTTGTCAAATAGTCTCGGAGACCAGACGTGTTCTTGCTCTTGTTAAACATTTTGTTCAATTGAAGAAATTAATAAATCGACACTAATTTCGTCGTCACTCATTTTGCTCGTAATTTACGTGCGTATTCTAGACTATTTGTTGCCGACTGCACGGACTTACTGCAACGACACAACTGGGCGACGTCAACGCCGCTAGGCGACTACGTCGTCTTCCACGGTCGTCAGCAAGGCGACTACGCCGCAGCGCTCGTCGTCGATCGAGTGTCGTTGGTCTGTAAGCGCCCTAAATCAAAATCAAAATCAAAATATTTTATTTCACATAAACCTACATGGGCACTTATGAAACGTCAGAAGCTAGGTGCACGGTTCCAATTGGTCGTTTCCTATGGAGAAGAGCCGGCAAGAAACTCCACGGTTACTCTTTTAAAAATAATTGGCTTTTACAATATTTTCAAATTACAGTATTAGTAGGCATGGGAGGACAATGTACGCCTTTCAACAAGTAAGTACCAGGTACTTAACAAAATAGATGTTCAGTAAATCTACAGTCCAATAAGCCTACAAAGTTCTCACATTCACAAAATAGAAAATAATCTACATAAAAGACAAACAATAAAAAAATAAAAAAACCTATTTCAGCCAAATGACGTGATTGCTATTACAACTGTAACAAATTGAATAATTATCATGTCCACAAAAGCTACTAGGAGTTGAAATTAAATTGGAGGTATCTATAATAATAGGAATAATGTCAAATACAATGATTATGTCAAGGATGAATGTAAAGAGAATAAACATGGTAATTTGGGAGCAGTTTATAAGGTACCAGGGAAGCCACATGTGCAGAAGGAATTATTGCCAAACTTCCTTGTCATCAACGTAGTCTTTAATCTTATAATATGCTTTTTTGATAAGGACACGTTTGATATGGGTTTTAAATTTTCCATCGCTAAGTTCTGTAACCGAAATGAAAAGGAAACAGTTAATTGATGATTTACATTACTTTTAAATTTAGGTAGGTAATTATTTTTTTTATAGTTGGAGAAAGTCTCGGAATACCAAAATAAGTTGTTGGTAGATACATAAGATTAAACAGCACCTAAAATGGACAACACCAAGGGAAAAAACTGAAGAGAGAGAAAATATTTTGTAGCCATTTCTAGATACTTAGGTACATAAATTAAAGTCGTTTTTCGTGTTTGCCTGTGTGTCCACGTTGTTCTTCTAAACCACGCAAAAGATTTTGACGAGCTCGTGGCTACGTAATAACAGCCGCACGGATCGATCCATCAGGTTAATAGCAGCCGGGACCAACGTCCCGGCTGCTATTTGTGGATCTTTGACAGTCGTTACGAGTCGTCAGCAGCCCGAAAGTCTGACAACCAGTCTTACCAAGAACACTTCCTTCTGTCTCTTTCCTCCTGTTTCATGTTTATTATTGTATATATATATATTTATATAGATAAGTATATGCTTTATGTATGTATGTATTTATTGTATATGTAAATGGTACACCACTGACTACCTGCAGTATTATCTCTCCTTCTCGCTTTAATCCATTCAAAGGTTGTCTGTAAAAGATCGCTTTTAGCGATAAGACCGCCCATTGTGTCACCCTATATAAAATTTCTACATTTATATCTGTATTTTTTATGGTGTACATAATAAAGAGCATTCTATTCTATTCTATTCTACCAAGGGGTATCGTATTACATAAAAAATACTGACATTCAGCTGCATCAGGTTAGACTGAAAGCCGACCCCAATATATTTGGGAAAAGGCAGATGATGAGATTTTCACCATCGTTTAGAGAATTTTCGGAAGGTTCATGTATAATAAGTTAATATTAAAGTTGCATATAACTAAGAAATCTCGATGTTTTGTCAAGTCATAAAGCGTGCGAAGGAGCGGGTCGCTTCTATACATATATTTTAAACCTAACTTGCCCGTAACACGTACCCAATGCTAATGGCGGCATAAAAAACAAAACTGAACATTGGAGATTTATGATGACGCAATGCTCTGGTCGTGTGCTCGCATGCTAATGAGACCCTCTAGTGCTAAGCCTGGACCTACACGCCTTTTGCCTGGACACCACTGTGAATAGGTCCCGGGATCCCCAGGACTGTATTCAAAGTGTGTTTGCGAATATCACTAGAGGGTCCACACTTCTGCACAGCTCTACTTAACGTGATCACAGTATAAGAAAGTAACAGTGCAACGCCTTGGCAGTGACTTTGAAATAATTACCTACGCCCGCTCGGTAGATAAACCTTCCGTAACTGCCCCGCACTCGAGACTGTTGCGTTCAGAGGCCCTAGACAAAGTGACATTCTATCAACGATAACGAAATGGAAAAGGCAAAAATGTATAGGACTGACATAAGCAATCGAAAAGCTTATGTCAATCCTGTTGAAAGTAGTTGTAGAAATAGGAAACGCTTTCGAAGCGATTGTCATTTCTCAAGGCCCTCTGGTGTATACCAGAGGGCCTTGAGAAAGCTGAGATTTCGAAGCGCGTCGTTTCGGCCGTTTTCTATGATGACGTAATACTGTTACTTATTTATACTGTGACGTAGTCGTATATCATTGTGACGAGTTATGTCGTACTCTCGAAAACCTCTTCAGGTTCCCTCATTTTGAAATATATGAATAATTTTATGAATGAAAGAGCGTGGGACATGGCATTTTTTTTTGCATGAACCATAAGCAAGTAACCTACTAAATAAATGTACTGGAAAATAAGTTTGTAGCTCCACACCATACCAATTCCGTAAATAAAAGAGGTATTTTTTCACTGGGCGATATTCACAGGCTGTTATAATAATGAACTTAATTAATGAACATATTAAGGGCCTACCCTACCTCATTTTATCTCGCTCGCACCATACTACTCGCGGCCTGAGTGAGAGCGAGACGGAGTGGGGTGCTGGCGGCTCTCAAGCCTCGAATAGTTTAGGTAATTACTTTTTACGATGCAAATAAAGGTAATTTAAAACAAATAGAAAACGTACGACCTGCTTTATAGTTAGTTCAGTTATTATGCAAAGTTTCATGATCTGATTTGAAGTGTTTTTTGAATAACAGCGGTTTATAGTTCGATTTAGAGGTAAGTTTGGTTTTTTTTTTCCATAGAGAAATTTTTACGTTATAATCGTGTTTTTGCCAAACATAGGACCTAGCATCAATCCTCAATTTTAACATATATTTGTTTCAAAATTAATGCTGCGGTATATTCAGCATAACGGAGGATCATGCTAAACAATTTGAGGTAGGATAGGGCCTTATACAACATTAGTTTTTGTTTATGCTAAACCCAAAAAGGGGTAATTGTACTCATCATTTTCAACAACATTTTCTATGGGACCAACAATAAAATCGCAAAGATTGGTCCCATAGAAAATGTTGTTCATAAACAAAAACAAATGGTGTATATTGTTCACTTTGTGTAGTGTTTGGGTCATCAAGATACAGGCAGTGCCTAGTTTTTTCGGGTCCGGTTGAAAACCAGCGTCAGGCACTAGTTGTCTGGCATTTTTGCTGAACTGGGCCTTTTTGGCGCAGCCGTGAGACACACTCCCCTGATAATGTCCTACTTTACCTTCTTATTTGTTTCTTAATTTTTATTTTGTTATCTGCTGTATGTTATGTACATTGTGTGCCTTTTAGTCTGTGCTGAATAAATGTATTTTCTATGTTTCTTTCTAGTTTGGGACCCGCTATCTAATCTGCTTAAGTCTTCTGTAAGTGAGAATTTTATACTATATTTTGTGTATCATTATATACATATTATAAATTAAAGTCGCTTTTCGTGTTAGTCTGTATGTCCGCGTTGTTCTAAACTACGCAACAGATTTTGATGAGGTTTTCACCATTCGTTTAGAGAATTTATTCCGGAAGGTTCATAGGCATAATACGTTAATATTAAAGTTATATATAACTAAGAAATCTCGAAGGTCGCTAGTCCATAGTAAGCCATAGTAATATTATAAATTCGAAAGTAACTCTGTCTGTCTGTATGTTACCTTTTCACGCCTAAACCACTGAACGGATTTCGACAGAATTTGGCAAGGAGACAGATGGCATGCCGGGGAAGGACATACGCTACTTTTTGTTTCAGAAATAATCCTATAGGATGTGATATAGAGGATGAAAGTTTGTATAGGAAGCTCAGCATTTCTTAAGTATCCCGGTGGGACGATATCCGACATCCACGCGAGCAAAAGCTAGTGCTAAACAAATGAATTTGAATTTGATAATAATTCTTAATATAACTAGTAGGGATTCAGTCTAACTGGCGACCTGTTGCCAGTCCTGACAAAAGTAGTAAGCATTGACGTAAGTAACCGGAGAGGGGGGTGTGAAAGCAAACTGTCGCAGTGTCTGTGTACTATCAGTGTGAAAGAGGATGCTCCAAAATGAAGACGCTTTCAAGAACAAAGGGAAACGTTTTTTTAACCAACAGAATTAACAAAAAAAAAAAAAAAAAAAAAGGTGGATCGTGTGCCTAATTCGTCTGTTTTTTTATTAAGTTATAAAATAAAATAACTACCTACCTCGGTCAGCTTTTGGGGGTTCAGAAATAGACCGGCCGGCGGCGACGCTTCTTTCACGATATAGGCGCCCATGAAGAGCCCGAGATGAAAGCGTTTCATTTAATATAATATTTTCCTCTCAGACGATCGTAACTTTAAGAATTTGGTGAAAATTCACCGGGTCAAGTTTTCTTTGTGCTAGTTGAAGGCTCTTGTTCGAGACAGGTGACGTGTTGGTGTTACAATAAAATGTCCTAACTGGGTTCAGGCATTAAAACTTACGTATTTTGAAGGAAGTAGGTCAACATTCTTTTAGTAACATGATCTACTACTGTAGATACTATCACATTTTTGCTTAAACACAACATTCACAAACAAAAAGACAGCAAGAAAACTTACCTATATAAACCTTTATCCATCTAAATATGTCTTCCCTCGGCTCTAAGTTTTCCCATTAATAACTTTCTAATAACACTGACTTACATTTTACAGACGCAACTGCAGAAAAAAATCACTCCCAGACAACTTTGACATGAAGAAACCACTGGTACATTTAAATAACTAAACATTCTCACAATACACAAAGTCTTCCGCAATACACTAGACGTTTCATATTAAAACATAAATATGTTAAAAGTTCATTCAAAACATTACATCGTACAGAAAAAAAAGGGAGGCATGGCTCTGGACGCGAGCGCCTGGCGCAAATGCCGGAGCAACACTGAATGAACACACACAGACATTGAATTTCAGAATCTACACAGGCGCTCTCACGAGCTAACTTATGATCGTTATCCACTTGTAAGACGTAACGTTGATGTAATAAAAATATATGAAGAATTCGAATTACTTTCGTTTTATCATTTTTTTCTTTAATGTTGAGATTCAAAGGCGGTAATATGTAAGCATTACCTCATGTCATTACCTACTTAAATGTACCTACCCGCTACTCTTGTTAATACCATAACTAAAACGTAATCCTCAGTGGGTACTAAGAGCCTAAATAACCTAATGCAATGCATACCTACTGTTCGATATTCCGTGGAATTCAATTTAGCGTGACATTCAGCTTCAGCTAATTACACGTGGGAACATTTGCAACTGTTTACTACAATATAGGTAAATAGGTAGGTAAGTGAGCACTGAGCCTTTACGGAATATTATAAAAAAAACCGTCAAGTGCGTTTCGAACCACGCAGCCTGAGGGGTTCCGTAGTTGGGATGAATTTATCCCAAGAATAAACTTAACAACCGAAGAACAAATCCGAAGTTGGAATGCATGGGAGATGTTTCAAAAACTACAGTTGAAAAACATAGCTTCACAGGCTTACTGTGAGGCCTTTAATTTCATATGTGTCACAGTGTGCAAAACTTTTTTTAAATTTTCTTACTTCTCCCTCATATTTAAAATTCACTTATTTTCGTAACATGTCTGTATTTGCGCCACAGAAATGGATACGTGTACCAAATTTCGACTTAGATTAAAGCAAATTGGCCGTGACAGATGGACAGACACACAGACAGACAAACAGGTCCTATAAGCGGTGTCCAGAGCGGGAGAAGTTATTTGATGATTTCCCACCATCAAAAAAAAAGTCATATAATCAGTCCGTTTTTTCATACGGACATATTATTACGGTACCCTAAAAACTGTGTTTATTTGGTTGGTTTGTCCCGTTTTCACGCCTCGGCACCTCAATCGATCTTCGTAAAATTGGGCTCACAGATATAATTCGTTATATACGAAGGCAGACATAGGCTGTATATAAACGAGCAACTAGTTATAGCCGATTCCTATAATGTACGGACCGTAATTAGTTAAACTTAAGACTCTTGTATCTTTACCAATACCATAAGGTATTGGTAAAGATGAAAATACCTCATAGTTTTGACTAAGAAATAACAGCCACACGGGTCAATCCATCGGTCGGTCGGGGTTGGTCCGTAGATGGGTGACCATCTTTACATATCGAGACTCCTCCGTGCTTCGGAAAGCACGTTAAGCCGTTGGTCCCGGCTGTCATTCGAGGATCTTTGACAGTCATTACGGGTCGGAAGCCCGAACGTCTGACAACCAGTCTTACCAAGGGGTATCGTATTACCTACCCAGTTACTGGGTTGTGGAGGTCAGATAGGCAGTCGCTGCATGTAAAATACTGGTATGCAGCTGCATCCGGTTAGACTGGAAGCCGACCCCAACATATTTGGGAAAATGCTAAGCAGATTGATTGAATTTTGCATAGTAGATCCTCCCTCCCAAAATGGAAGTAGCTATCACAGGTAAAATTAGCTTACGAATCTATTTATATGCCCAGTTTGACAATAAAAAAGCTACCATTGGTAAGCAAAACGATACGTTTTTGTTTATAGAAACCGAACATTACCTAGTTTATTAACAGAGGCAACGCAACGTGGATAGGTATTACGACATATACCTAACTAATTAAAAATAATCATATATCCACGTCTTTTGCCCATGAAAGTGGTTAGAAACTTCAAAATACCAGCTAAAATAACTAAAATAGCCAGCAGTAAGACTTGAGAAGGATGTTAACAAGTTCAAGAGAATGTTAACAGACCTTATGGTTAAAAAAGCGTACTATTCCATTGGTGAATTCTTAACAGATAAGTTAAATAAATAATAATTAGATATGTCAAATGACCGATTTATTTAAGCTTAATTCTATCTAAATGCAATTATATAATGTAATTTGAATGTTTATTTAGTATATATTTTTAATTTCAATAATAATTTTAATATTACAATGCATGTTAAATTATAAATTGGTAAGTTCTTTCTTTCATTATTTATTCTGACATTACTTATAATTTGAATTTGTGACATTATCTACTACTATTTATTAATTAAATGTTTATTATTGCACAGGGTATTACTATTCTGTCGAATTTATGACATTATATAACCGATTAATTGGATTTTATGAAATTGTCTAACTATAATTTTTAATTTTGCATGCCTGAATTGGTAAATGCAGTGGACTGCGCATTCACTTAACACCTGGAAATGCATATGTATATGTACTGTGTTTTGCAATAAATATTTGAATTAGAAAAAAATTGAATTTGAAAAAAAAATCCTTTAAATATAATTCTTTTGCTACGTACACGTTTATACATTTGGTCATACTCGCACGAATAAGCGTGTTCTGGGGCCCTAGACAAAGTGGCATTCTATCAGCGATAACGATGATGCGAAAGGCAAAAATGTATAGGAATGACATAAATATGCTATCAAAAAGCTTATGTCAAAGTCTTTGTAGAAACACGAAACGCTTTCGAAGCGATTGTCACTTGTCACTTGTCTGTTAGATTCGTTTTTCACGTATGATCTACATTATGTACTTGTGTGCGAGCGAGACCGTATATAATTATGTCGCAGGACAATTGGAAAAATCTTTGCGAAAATTCTTGGATTTTTGCAAGTGATCGGATTGACTAATAAGATTTTCATATTATTACGAGCTACTGTCGTAATTCTTACAAGAAACCAGCGTATCTTAGGTTAATCGCGAACAACGTCGATGTAAATGATATTAACGAATATTTTAAAAACAAATTATTTTTAAAAGAGTAATCGTGGAATTTCTTGCCGGCTCTTCTCCATAGGAAACAACCAATTGGAACCGTGCACCTAGCTTCTGACGTTTCATAAGTGCACATGTAGGTTTATATGAAATACAATACAGGGTGTTAGGGTAAATACCGTTATCCTTGAAACCAGTGGTTTGGTTTCATTTATAGAACGTAAAATCAATGGAAAATTCACAACACAACAACTTCTCTTTTTTAAAGAAAATCTACATTTTACCACAAGAGTATTTCACCCTTTCACCCTATGCGCTAGGGCAACGAACTTGCATCTCAACACGGGCGGGGGGCGCGGGACGTAACCTGACCAGCCACGAACGCGACCCCTCCCTCAGTCAGTCAGCTGTTCCGCTAGCGAGCACGGAATAGAAACTTTTTAAAATGGTTAATTGAGAATAACGTTTTTTTTTTTTGTTGTTACTCGGTCATTTATTTTTATATTTAAGTCAACTACCCATGGTTTGAGTGACAACGGTGATTACCATAGATATCCGCTGTATTTTGATTTTGACTACCGAGATGACGACGAAGTACGGAAGACAAAAAAAATACATGTTGCGCCGATCACGAATAAATTGAGATAAGGGCAAGAAAATAATGATTATGATAATATTACAAAGATAAGATAACAAAAGGAAAGTAACGCAGTAGTGATAAGTACCTTCAGAAAGAAAAGAACAAAAATACGTTTATTTAGAACGATCTCTACAGCTTTAGTCATAAATGCAAATGTGAAAAGTTCTTTGCAATCAGCACTACAATGGATCGCAAAAATATAACAGGAACGTCCACAGTACAATAAAGTTTCTATTTTTTAACGGACTTCAAAAAGGAGGAGGTTCCCAATTCGTCTGTACTGTTTTTTGTATGTTTGTTACGCGATTACGCCGCCAATTTTGGATTGATTTTGATGATACTTTTTTTGTTTCGTAGGGCATGCTTCAGAGGTGGTCCCATATATATTAACTTTGCTTGCGTGGCTTTTGAGTTAGGTTCAATATTACGAATTATCCCACTTAGTATATCTGGACGATGTTTTAAGTTACTCCGTCACTATTATTTACGTAGCAATTAGTAGTATTCGAATTTGTGTGGGGTAGGTACCACAGCTAAAAGGGGAAAAATAAATTTAATTTAGGAAGTCGGGTGACTTTTCAATTTTCGTTTTTTGCCTTTTTAGTGTATTTTTTTGGAAGTCGGTTGTTTTTCTTGTAAAAAGTTTTTATTATTATTAAAACTGTCTACATTTTCGCCATAATATTTTATTAAATCCAACAGTGCCGTGCAGCGCTAGTGGGAAAAAGCGAACTCAGAGTGTATGCGAGTATTATTTGCCCAACGAAATTCAATTAATGAGACACAGTGGATGACAAAACTGCGAAAAATCGGGTTATTCCACAATTCCCCACTGAAAATTCCCACCAAGGGGATCCACTTTCTCCCACTGGTGGGACAGATTGGTGGGGCAAAGTGGAATAATCCATAAAACGCAGTTTTTGATTATTTTAGGGCTCCGTGAAATATTTCTTTTTCCAAAAGGGTTCCGTCACCAAAAAAGTTTGAGAGCCGCTGCTTTAGCATATTATATTTTCATGTTCATCCTCCACGCGTGATGGATTGCCGCCGAGATTGTCTTTGAATTCTGAAGATTACCCTAATCTTGTTTGGAAAATAAAATAAAGAAAACAATTGCATTCCCAGTGGTTTCTTGAGCTCCTTGTGAACCAACGGCTTAACGTGCTTTCCGAGGCACGGAGGAGTCTCGGTATGTAAACATGGTCACCCATCCACAGACCAACCCCGGCAAGAGTAGCTTAACCTGATGGATCGACCCGTGCGGCTGTTATTACTTAGCCACGAGCTCCTCCACACTGATACACGCTATTATACCTTAATTAAGAAAGAAAGAAAGAATAACATTTATTTTGACACAGTTACACAAAATACAAAAAAAACAAAAAGTGAAAATAATGATATCATTATAAAAATAATGTAATAATGTGTAATGTGTATGTGTAATAATGTAATGTAATGTAATGTTATCATTATGTTATGTCATTTATAAAAACGTTATGCGTGTATGAAACTATGTATTTCTATTGTTTTTAGTACGTAAACCCAATAAACCAAACAATACACAATAACACGCTAGCACAGTATAATAAAGTAACAGTATTATATCTCCGCAGTTACCTTGAAATAATTACCTACGGCCGCTCGGTAGATAAACCTTCCGCGTCCGTGCGTAACGCGCACTCGATACTGTTGCTTACTATACACTGAAATTTCGAAGCGCGTCGTAACGGCCGTTTTCTATGAAGATATAATACTGTTACTTATTTATACTGTGACGCCAGTCAAAAAGTAGTGTTACACGAGTACCTACATTAATACGTAGTCCCGTGAATTTGCTCCAAATAACAAACAGACGCAAATATAAAAGAAATTGGGGAAACATCGCGTGAATTCTGATATCATAACTTTGATCCCTTTTTTCTATACTTTTTCTCAAAAAGACAAAGGAATAACAATGATCAATATCTAAGTACACAGTACCTATAATGTATTATAGCAACGCGGTGACACAGACACACGAAAAGCAAATTTATTATATTATAAGTTAAAGTTGTTTTTCGTGTCTGACTGAGTGACCGTGATGGTTTTCTAAGGTAGCTACGCAACGGATTTAATGCGGTTTTCATCATCATAATAAAAAAATTATTCCAGAAAGTTTATGTGTATATTACATTAATATTAAACATAAACAAAGAAGTTAAGGTAGACTTGCCGCGGTCGGTTCTTGGATGGGTGACCATCCATTACATACCGAAATCCCTCCGTACCTAGGAAAGCACGTTAAGCCGTTCGCCCTGGCTGTCAGTCGCCAAAGTCAGAAGCCCTAAAAGTCTAACAACCAGTCTTCCCAAGGGGTATCGTGTTACCCAGTAACTGGGTTGTGGAGGTCAGATAGGCAGTCGCTCCATGTTAAATACTGTCATTCAACTGCATCCGGTCAGACTGGAAGCTGTCCCCAACATAAAGATTGATTGATGTATAACAAAGAAATTTAGATGTTTTGCCAAGTCGTGAAAACTGCGGGTCGCTAGTATTTTTTTTAATAAAAGGGTTAATCCTAAAAACGGATAAGCCGTTAACCCTTCACTCAAATACAGATAGAAGCATAAGATAGAGATGTATGGCCGTGTACTTAATCCCCTAATGACGTCATCATTAGGGGATTAAGTAGACGGTCAATACACCAGCTTCTAATTATAAAGTACGTAAGTATGTATGATAATTAAATTGTTCACGCGCCACTTTTAATATTGTTCCAGCGCAAACTGTGCGTTTGGTCGCTACGTCTAGTCGCTGCAACAAGACGTAGAGCTATCGTCTCCGAGTAGTCGTTATGACTGACGTCGTGCTAGAAGCGATCATTTTGAACCGACTTCTTCAAAAAGGAGAAGGTTCTCAATTCGTCTGTATGTTTTTTAAATTTTTGTAAGTTTGTTACGCAATTACTCTGCCAATTATGAATCGATTTGGATGATTCTTTTTTTTGTTTGGTAGGTCATGCTTCAGAGGTGGTCCCTTATAAATTTTATTTACTTTTCTTGCTAAGTTTTTGAGTTAGCTTCAATATTACGTTTTTTTCCCACTTAATATATCTAGACGATGTTTTATGGTACTCCGTCACTGTTATTTACATAGCCGAATTTGTGTGGGGTAGGTACCACAACTAAAAGCGAAAAGTGAAAACATTTCACAAAAAAAAAACAACCAACTTCCAAAAAAAAACACTAAAATGTGAAAAATAACTTTCATTTCGGAAGTCGGTGTCTTTGCTTTTCAATTTTCGTTTGTTTTTTGTTTTGTAAAAAAGGTTTTAATTTTTTATATTCGACTGCAACTGTCGTTGGCTGTGCGCATGCACCGTGTGTTGCGACTAGTAACGAGAGCGTATGACCCTAAAATATCGTTGCGGCTTGGCAACATGACGCCAAGTGTGCGGAGCTTAGAACAAAATTTATGAAAATTTTCGGCCGCAACCTGTCGTTGCGTTTATTCGCCGAGCTGTCGCAGTCGCATGCTGCATAGTGTACGCCGTGTCTTTATCTAACGAGTTTGTGTGTGACGACATTTATTGAGTAGTCGGTACAATTCCATTCTCAGATACCTCTATTATTGCCAGTTGCACATTATTTGTAGGTAAGTCTGTTTTCCATTCTAATTAAGCTAAAATGTTTTTGAATACATCGCTCAACCATAATGCAGATTAATTTTGATAGCAAATCGTAGTAATAAAACGAATGGCTGACATTTAATGATTAAGAGGAAATAGGGTCGGTCCCCTCCCCATACAAACGCTCTCGCCTGTTTTCTCTCTGGTTTATGGCCTTAAAGCAATGATTTTTTACGGTTAAATAAATATCAACTAGTTCTACGTCCCTATGTTTTCCGTTTTGATGATACATTATCTATAGAAGCACTAGAACCTCAGAAAATTTTCAAAATTGCCTGTTGAGCCCGCTGTCATCGGAGGCCTATTATACAAATTTGACAACTATTCATGAAAAGAGAAAAGCATAGGGGCAAAGTAATTATCCTTCTTATTCAATTTATAAAATATCTTTCAAATTGGTTCAATATTGGAGGAGGAAATAGACGAGAGCCGAACCTCGAATTATGACTTTTTGTATGGAGAAAAGTCCGACCCTATTTCCTCTTAATACATACATTATATCACCCCTTCTTCACTTAAGACCGAAACTATAGAACTCAAACTGCTACGATCCACAGCGTGCCATTTTAATGGTGACATTAATTTAACACACATAATATACGAATTCGCGTATTCATTTTGTGAAAATATTTGAATTTCATTAAACGTTATAATTTATTGATTTATTTACAACTTTCTAAATTACCATCCTGGAGCAACCTGTACTTAAAGAACTGTAGCGAAGAGGTCATTTGGCGGGGTCACCGATCATATGTAGGCTAATAGAAGGAAAGCAGCGCAATTTCTTAGAAATTAATCAAGAACGTAAGCCAGCTGGTAGGTAGCTTCATGAATGAATCTTTTACACAGAGTGATCTCAATTTTGGTTATGTTTTTATTATTTTGTTTGTTTGAAAATTTAAATGTTTCAATTGAGCAATTATTTTATTTTATTATATTTTTTATGTTTACTGGCCACTAGCCCTACCCGTGTGTTAAATTAATGTCGCCATTGTAGCGGCACGCTGGTCGCGAGTACTACGCACCTAACCTTTCTGAAGAACATCACTAATAATGTATTAGTGATGTTCGCGAATTAACCTTTTGTTTTTTTTTTAATCTTTCTTAGTTCACTTTTATATCATTAACACTATTCGTTTCTTTATTCAAAACGAAGTGAACCGTTTATTATAACTCTAGCGACTCGCTCTGACTTTACGACTTGACAAAACATGGACATTACTTAGTTAAGTTTACGTAATTTTAATATTAACGTATACACATAAACCTTCCGGGATAAATTCTCTAAACGGTGGTGAAAACCTCATCAAAATCTGTTGCGTAGTTTAGAAGAACAACGTGGACATACAGACAAACTCGAAAAGCGACTTATACTTATAATAAGTATAGATAACGGAAGTTCTGGCCGTTCTACTCAAACGTTGACATCCAGAACATTTTTTTTTCTTTGCTTAAAACTGTGTTTGCCTCACCTGTGCTATGAACTTAGGACTCCAAAAGCTCCATTAGAGCTAAACTAGCTAACTATTCGGCAGTCTGTTAGTACAGCACGACACAACTTAAAGGTTCCATCGTCAAACTGAACAAAAGTTGGCGAGTTGAGTTGAAACTGTTTACAAAGTTAAATGGAGCGGAAAAGAAACTCAGGCCTCTGCCTGGCTCGCCACCTTAAAGAAGTTAATGGATGTTTTGAGCTTGATTTCTTTCTAAACATCCATTAACTACTTTAAGGTAGCGAGGTGGCCCTGGAAAATAATACTTGGAGGGATTTGGGGGTGGCCTTTGCGCACCAGTGGGACAGTGTAGGATGATAACTTAAAAACACTTCATCATACACTTTTAAATTATCAAAGAAATAAAGAAAATTGAAACACCTTTAAGGGCACACCAAGAGCAGTGCAGAGCATTTTCTGAGACTACTAAAAAAATAATCTTATGACAATTCCATCAATCTGCCTAGCCTTTTCCCAACTACGTTGGGTTCGGCTTCCAGTCTAACCGGATGCAGCTGAATACCAGTGTTTTACATGAGAGCGACTGCCTATCTGACCTCCACAACCCGTAACTGGGTAATATGATACCCCTTGGTAAGACTGGTCGTCAGACTTTCGGGCTTCTGACGACTCGTAACGACTGTCAAAGATCCGCAAATGACAGCCGGGACCAACGGCTTAACGTTCTTTCCGAGGCACGGAGGAGTCTCGATATGTGAAAATGTTCACCCATCCACGGACCAACCCCAGCAAGCGTAGCTTAACCTGATGGATCGACCCGAGCGGCCGTTATTACTTAGCCACGAGCTCCTCGTGATGTTAATATGTTATGGAGCGAAAATAAACGATTGCCATTACAAGTTTTGGTTCTTTGACTATGTAGAATGTAACATTGAAGTTGTGTCGTGTTCTGCCCGGGTATTGATTGGGGTAGCAACAGGTCACGTCGGGGGAACCCGGGCAAACGTGGTAACATCCGGCGTTCACTATTCAGCGCTCGCGAATGAGTCTTGATTCCTACCTCCCAGAGGTAATGAAACCGTGTGAGAAAGCAGTGTGGTGACGTCACATGTAAAGGGGGAGTTATTTGCGACGGTTATATACAGGGTGCGTGACTAGTAAACTAGTGTTGTTCCAAAACTTTATAATTAAGGCTGACGGCTCTCAAGCCTCGAATAGTTTAGGTAATTGCTTTTTACAGTGAAAATATTGGTAATAAAATAATAAAAAAACATAAGACCTGCTTTTTTTTTAATTATTGTAATGAGCGTTTTGTTTGTGCAGAATAAACAATTTTTCTTTCTTCCTTTCTTTACAGTTATTTCAGTTATTATGTAAAGTTTCATGATCTAATTTGAAGTATTTTTTTAATACCAGCGGTTTATAGTTCGGTTTAGAGGTAACTTTGGATTTTTTTTCCATCTAGAAAATTTTATGTAATCGTGTTTTCGCTAAATATAGAACCTAGCATCAATCCTCAACTTTTACATTATATTTATTTCAAAAATAATGCTGCAGTATTTTCGGCATAACGGAGGATCATGCTAAGGTACGGCCTTAAACTACCAACTCAGTTTATCTCTACTCGGCTACCACAATTAATTTCAATATGTCATTCAAATCACACAAAGTGACTTTGAACTTAAAACTGTTTTTTTATCGCAACGTTTTTGCGGTACGGTAGTATGCGACATAACGTGTTTTCATTTAATTTTGAACCGGCAATATTGCCGGTTAACAGCCAGTCCGGTTATTCCACACAACTGTGTCTAGTCCTAATGCCGCCACGATTAAATGTGCGGGTCGCTTTGTACAATAACATAATTGTTAAAGTGTACCTATAATATTTTTTGTTTTATACGTGTAACGTGAAATGCGCAAAACCTCAGACACCCCCACTGATTTTTAATTCAATTGACCTATTTCAGTGAGAAAAAAAACCGGCCAAGTGCGTGTCGCACTCGCGCACGAAGGGTTCCGTACCATTATCTATAAAAACGGCAAAAATAATCACGTTTGTTGTATGGGAGCCCTTAAATATTTGTTTTATTTTAATTTAATTATTTATTCTAAAGTGAATATGAATGAATGGTCCCGTTCTACCCTTTGGGTACGGAACCCTAAAAATTGTAAAGGTTTTATGTGCTGTTTTAGTTTTGGAAGATTCGTATTTGCATTGAAATTAAAGCTATTATTATCCCGCGTATGAGAAAATTTAAATTGGTCGACAACAATTTGTGTTTGTTTACCTATTTTGGCGGGTTTGCGCATGTGATGGCTTGACCTATTAATAAATAGACACGACAACATTTTACAAAGAAGTTTTTTTTTTTTAAATGTGACCTTTATTAAAAAGTTGCTCAATTGATTTTGATCAAACTATTTTCAGGTTTTGCGCATTTAACGTTACACGTTAAAGTAAAGTAAAGTAAACATTTATTTGCCTAGATTGCAGGTACAGTAAATAAGCTGTGAACAATTATGGGTGATCCTCGTACAATCTACCTTGTATTAGGCATGCAACATTATTATAAACCGAGTGAATTTAATATAAAATGAATAGCAATGATGACATGATAAATTATTTTTAAGGTATAACAGTTGAAACTATAGTCGGTATGGTACATTCATTATACTAAAACATTTATTCAAATATTATCTTCAATACAAATAGGAATAATATTAAATAGTTATAATAATTCAATCAATGTCACAATTAGGTATGTCAGATTAAATTAGGTAAATTTTTCATTTTAAAAGTCAGTCGTTGTATAGTAATCCATACTAATATTATAAATTCGAAAGTAACTCTGTATATCTGTCTGTCTGTCTGTCTGTCTGTATGTTACCTTTTCACGCCTAAACCACTGAACGGATTTCGATAAAATTTGGCAAGGAGATAGATGGCATCCTGGGCAAAGACATAGGCTACTTTTTATCGACATACCACGCGGGCGAAGCCGCAGACGGAAGCTAGTCTTATATAATTACAGGGCACATTGCTCTCAGAACAGATGGCCGATGGGGCCGAAAGGTTCTGGAGTGGTGACCGCGTACCAGAAGACGTAGTGTTGGAGGATACAGAAGCTTTTGTTCCGGCCAAACTTCTCATAAGATCAAACCTCAATACACATAACCAACTGGGTATCTATTTTACTTACATGTAGCACAACAATCTCGATGTTTAGACATGCCGCCATTTTTTGTTTTTTTTTTGTATAAAAAAAAAAAAAAAAAAATTTGCCCCACACTAGGAATTTCTTCCTGTATCGTGGGTGCGTTTACAAACATAGAAACTCACATACACTAACACCCAGACCCGGAACAACTACTTGCAGATCATACAAATATTTGTTCCGTGCGGGAATCGAACCCACGACACGTTGCGCAGCAGTCCATCGCTCAGCCACTGCGCCAACCGTGTCGTCACGTTATTGCATCCGTTCTAAGCAAGGGGCGGGTCGCTGATATCAAAGATCGCTTTTGGATAGTATACGTGTTTGACTATACTGCGGTATATTGTCTATGGAAACAAAATACCGACTCTAATGTGAAGTACAAACGAGTAATTTATTTATTTATTTGACAATAGCAATTCCTCTAAAAGCAGTTCATTTCCTGAATCCCAGCTGTCATTAGCAATTCCTCTAATTTACCATAAAAGCAATTCATAACTTGTGGACTATTTTACGAATCTCCATAGAAAACTGTCAACCAGATGAATTACTTCGTAAAATGAATTACACGCAGATCATACTATGAATTGTCAGTCGGTGACATTACACTATGATTCATAATATTTTCATATTATGATTCTGCTAAAGTGACCATTTTAAGCCCACCGGAAACATTAACAAAAAAATATTTATACAGATGTAAGGGTAAACGCTGTTGTCACTCAAACCATGGCTAGTTGACTTAAAAATAAAAATAAATCACCGAGTAACAACAAAAACAACGTTATTTTCATTAAAAGATTTTTTAAAGTTTCTATCCGACACCGTGCTCGCTAACAAAACAGCTTACTGACTGAGGGAGAGGTCGCGCTCGCGGCCGGTCAGGTCACGCCCCGTGCCCCGTGTTGAGACGCAAGTTCGTTGCCCTAGCGCATAGGGGAAAGGGTAAAATACTCTAGAGGTATAATGAAATTTAAATTTTCCATTGATTTTACGTTCTATAAATTACACCAAAGCACTGGTTTCAAGGATAACGGTGTTTACCCTAACACCCTGTATATTGAGTTATTATGGTGAACTAGTCACTTATAGGCGTACAGTCACGAGCAAAAATATGTATACACTCAGCAAAATTCAACAACGATTTTCTCGTGGAATAACTATTTCAACTTTGAAATGATACCAATTTCATAATAATATGGGTTTCAAAATACTATGTTCGTTATAACATAAAATTACAATCAATACAGTAGGAGAAAATCACTTAAAAGTTGTAAAGTGTATACATATTGGTGCTCGTGACTGTACACAGCACTTGCCTACATAAAGACAGCTTCATAAATATTCAGTTTACCAAAATTTTATACTCGTAGTGAGGATATAAAAATCAAAACATTAAATAAAAAATAAAATCATAAATGAAATTAGAATCAAGATCAAAATTAAAATCATTAGTAATGAATTAACGATAAAGTAGAGCGTATGCTTCGCGCGTAGCGTTTGGTCGCCATGCGTAGCAGTCAAAGCGTAGCAGCATAGTCAACGCGTAGCGGCGTAGTCAAGTCGTAGCAGCGTAGCATACAGAGGATTCTCGTGTGTAAATCATTACTAATTAGGTACGGGTCGTTACGTAGTAACTATACTCCATTTGTAATAAGATTAGACATTAAAAAAACCTTTTTACAGTCCGTTCAAACGATTTTGACTTCTATACCGTAGGCATAAGGATGGCATTTAAAGCAAAAAAAAAATTACACAATACCAACTCTCTACTGCAGCTGCCATTTGTCATGCCACCAACGCAATAGAAGTCAAAATCGGTTGAACGGACTGTAAAAAAGACTTATTTAAATGTCTACTCTTATTTTAAATAGTTATTATACAAATTCTGTTCGGTGATTCAACATGGTGATTATATCGAAGTATTACAGTTATTTGCCAAACGAAAATATAAATGGTTACTTAAGTAATACGTTACATTACGAAGTTATTTTTTTTTTTTGAACGAATAAATAAATAAACTTCCCTTAAATTCTGAGTTGAGCTGCACGGTCACTGACAAATGCTTGCACTGACTGGACAGGTCCACTCCATCTGTGTGGTTCTTTCCTCAAAAGACCATTTCAGCCACCAATCTACATAGTCCTCATATGATCTGACCAAGATTATGTCTGGACTTTAAAAGAGACTGTGACCTCTGAGTTTGTTTCGGCCTTTCTTCTCAGAGTAGTCAGATACGAAACGCCGAACTCATCTAGTTTTAAAAATGTGTTTGACGTGTAAAAGTGTTTGTACAAACCTACTTACAGAAATAAATCATTTATCATTTATCCCTTCATCAGGGCAGTACATATTACGCGCGAAAGAATCGACGTACGCTCGCAACGTACTTTTGTTCCGTACTAGTGACGTGAAATAACGCCCATACCTATTATGAATACTCTCCATAAAGGCAAACGGAACCATATGTAGGAAATACCGACTAAAAACAGGATACCCTTTTATGAAATATGTTCTGTAGTATAAAAGCCGTCGGTACATCCCAGGCGCGTGTACGAACTCTAACAAAACGTATTAGTCGAAAACTCTGTTCGCTTGTACTTGTAATTCCCTTGTACGAAGCTTTAGCTATTTTCCGAGTTCTTAAGCCCAGTTGTATCGAAACAAGGTCCAACGTAAGTTATTGTTTATCAAATTAAATTCTGTAACTAAACGAAATAATACCGAAATTGTTTTCAGAAAATAATAGAACAACTCGAGACTTGGGTCTAGAACAATTTAACACTGTAAATAAATAGAAGCTTTCTAGGAGCTCTCCTTTCAACTAAAGAAGAAGTAAGACATACTTTATACAAAAATAGGGACTTAAATCTTGAAGAGTCGGGTTAAAAGGAACACACTTTAGAACTACCTTTAACCTTCAGATTAAGCAATGACCTTCAAGATTTAAATCTTGTAATCTTCAAATACGCTGAAATGGCGGCCGGTAGCGACGCGGCGAGCAGTTTTAATGACAAGGCATTATAAACTTTATGTGCAATATAAAAAAAAATAGATACGCTTGATAGAAAAGAAAATTATACAGATTGATATTTTATTGTTATTTTTCATTGATTGATTGTTAAATTTTTAATTTATCTGTTTTTACACTTATCGTCAAACGGATGGGTGCTACCCCATCCTGCTATAGTTTGACCGACACCGCTGTACCACGTCTTAGGTATGTGCGTGGCAAGACGGAGGTGACAGTGCAGGCCGCTCATTCGTCAACGCTCACAGCGTCCCGCTGCTCATTCATCAACGCTGTCCCTGACTCGCTGCGTATTCCAAAGCCGCGGTACAGCGGTCTCGGTCGAACTATAGCTGATAGCGTCACGTCAAACAGTCTCGTACTTACCACGTAAAGATTGGAGGTTCCTATTACAATATCACGGAACCCGAACGTGCGGTATACCTACTTGATTCGCTCGGATCGGTGACAGCGATAGACAACCAAATATCAATATAATACCAAAAGTAGGTCAAGGACGAGAGGCGCGGTATTCATGTTATATCGGTTCACGTCAGCAATCAAAAATACAGGCAAACAATAGGGGAACGAAATACAGGGTGTTAGGGTAGACACCGTTATCCTTGAAACTAGTGGTATATGAAGTTTATGAACATACATAAAATAATCCTTACTAATATTATAAATGCAAAGGTAACTCTGTCTGTCTGATTGTCGCGCTTTCACGCCAAAACCACTGAATCGATTTAAATGAAATTTGGTACACAGATAGTCTAGAGCCTGAGAAAGGACATAGGCTACTTTTTATCGACATACCACGCGGGCGAAGTCGCGGGCGGATGCTAGTAATATGTAAATGTATTTAAAAAAATGAGGAAAGAATAGTACCCAAAAGGCTGACAGCATTGTCACATTGAATGGAATGGTGATGGTGATGGTGATGTGGTATGATAGCTATTTTATGAAACCGGTAAACTGGAAAGCTATCTAGTCCGGCTTTTTAAAAAACTATTTTATTTAAACCATATTTTTTTGTAAATAGTACCTAGTTCAGTTTACGCTAAAACGGCTTAACAGATTTGGATGAAATTTTGCACATGGGTAGACCATGACCTGGGTTAGGACATAGAATACTTTTTATCCCGAAATTCCCACGGGATCGAGACTTATGAGGGTGAAACCGCGGGACGCAGGATGACTATCCTATAATGTTCCCACTGCTGGGACACAGGCCTTCTCTCGCTGCGGAACAAATCCCTTGCAAAACGCAAACCATCGCGTTTCAACAAATGATATCCACTTACTTGGGAAAAAGGGGACATTCGCAACGGTTTACAGTTTCAAAGGATCGCTTCAATTTTCTACTTATTCCAATAATGTATATATATTATGCTCGTCGGTTTGTCACGCCGAAGTAGGAATACCAACCAGAGACATTTCATCGTTAGTTGAGGACTTATTTTGTGCGCAATGGCGCAATCAAATAAATTACTTTTTATATTGTTTCGCATATTTACAAGTGACGGACTTAGAGACGCAATATAAACTGAAAATTATTTTTGCATATCTATCAATAATGCCAAAAAAGTGCAATTAAAAAAATACGTTCTTCTTAAGTGTAGAAAATACAAGAATTATTTTACTGTAGTTACGCACGGCTACACATCAAGCTATACATTTCCAGTGTACGCTGACCTCGCATTGTATGGAAATCTTATACAATGCGAGATCAGCATAAACTGGAAATGTATAGCTTGATGTGTATCCGTGTGTACCTACTTATTTAAAAAAAACAGGATGATAAGATCTCGATAAGATCTGATATTTAGGGTCTAAATTCTGAAATATTCATTGAATTATGAAATGTTCTAGTTACAATTCATAAATTCAATTCCACGCTTATCCGTTGAATTTATAAATAACTAGCTGCGCCCCGCGGTTTCACCCGCATAAAGTCTCGATCCCTTGGGAATATCGGCATAAAAGGTATCCTATGTCCTTCTCCAGGTCATGGCCTACAAACTCATTTCGCATATATAATAATAGGGAGTGCCTCCGCTGCCGGCCAAAAAAAGCCATTGGAAACCGGCAATGACATTACTGCCGGCAGCCGAGATTAAAAACATCGGCTGCCGGCACCGCCGGCTCCCATAATGGATACCGGCGGCGGCGCGGTTTATAGAAACCCTTCCAGTATTCAGAACCCCAACTAACTAAATTATGTCTTTCTACATATTCTAGTCGTTTTTGGCACTCGCCAGCCGCTGCCGCGGCTACGCTCGCTCGGCTCGTGCGTAGGGGGTCACAGTTCTAACCTAACCTAACCTAACCTTTTTTGCCATTAAAAGTATTAAACCTAATCTTACTATTTCGGTTTCGGGTAGTACTTTATTACTGGAATATGGAAAAATAAAATGCTCTATTACTTGTTTTTTTAATTATGCCTACCCTGCCTATCTACTCCTAACTGACAACCAAAGTCAGCGCTGGCAGCCAATTCAGCGACCGGCGCCGGCAGCGGAGGCACTTCCATAATAATCAGTTAGGATAACAATATTAGTGGGAATAAACAGCTCCAGAAATTATAAACCGTGTTTATATTTATTTTACGCTCCCAGAAAGTTACGTGTTGTTGCCTGCTTAAATATTTTGAGTATCCGAAAAAGGGTTTGTTGATTTTAAAATTTTGGCGATAAAGTTAAACAACCTAAGTAAATAATAACAAGGGCGGATCCAGGGGGGGTGCGCAAGGGCACGTGCCCCTAAACAGTTTACGTACCTAATATAAAATCCAATCGTCTAAATCAACTGGCCTGAATGCATAATATAGGGATTACCTACTCAAGAGTGAAAGCCGTATCATGTGTTAAAAACAAACCGGCCAAGTGCGATTTAATTAGGTACTCAATAGACTTTAGACTTCTTGAAGACAACCTTTCGAAGACTCGCCGTAGTAGGTGAGTATATGTTCCTTGCTCGAAGAAAACTAACTGAAGCTAAGCGACGTGCGACGCTCCAAATATCTTCCATTCCGTTCTGATAAAAAAAACCAGTAACTTTACGGTAGGTAACTGTCAAATGAGATACCTACATTTAAACTTCATGATTTGCCTCAAATAACTTTGATGTCGGTGATACACAAAAATTATTTGAGGCAAATCACATAGTTTTCATTTAAAATTTAGTATTCAAAAACTTTTTACAAAAAACAACCGATTTCCTTTAAACCGATTTCCCTAAAATTACTTTAATTTCGGAAGTCGGTGTCTTTGCTTTTCAATTTTGGTTTTTTGCCACCGACTTCCGAAATTAAAGTTATTTTTCACGTTTTTAGTGTTTTTTTGGAAATCGGTTGTTTTTTTTTTTGTAAAAAGTTTTTATTTTTGACTTTTTTGTTGTGGTACCAACCCTACACAAATTCGAATACTATATACTACCTGCTATGTAAATAACAGTGACGGAGTCAAACAATATATTATTCATATTTAGACTAGTTTCTGTACTCTTAATATTATATTAACAGCCTTATTCATAATAGACATAGTTTATTCAGAACTAGTTAACATAATTATGATAATATCAATCATAATAATAGTGATTTTAGCAGTGGATTCATCTCGTCATCATTATTGTAGACCAAGGCTGCTCAACCCCAAGCCCCCAGGGGTAGAAGTGACCCGCCAGCGTATTTAAATTTGGCCGTCAACAGCGGTGAGCTGGTCAGCGATTGTCTTTTTAGAACATAAAATTCGCACTGAATTCGGTCTTTTTAGATTCGGATTTCAATATTTTGCCGTTTATGAACCCATTCTGAATTCAAAATCCAGCTAAAAATAAAAAGAAATCCAAAACCACACTTCTCTGAACCAGATTTTTATTGAAACAGTTTCTTCACAGCCATAATAGCAGTCTTTAGAAATTTCCATAAAATGGTAGGTACCAAAAAAAGACTTTCCTGCATCTTGCTTTGCAGATTTTAAGCAGATTTGGTTCTACATTTTATTCTGTGAAAATTCGTTTTCAACTTTCAGCTTTGTGAAAAACAAATACCTACCGTAGAAATTCAAAACATATTTCTGGTTTGATTTTACCTGAGATTTGTCGTCAAATATTGATAAATTGTAGGCAACACAAAAACCTCTTCAAAGGTCGCACTGAAGATTTTGATTAAAATATTAATAAACTTAAGGAACTAAATGTTTTTTAAAAGTTTTATTTACAAAAATCTTTTTACAAAAAGAAAACAACCGACTTCCAAAAAAAACACAAAAAAAAGTGAAAAATAACTTTAATTTCGGAAGTCGGTGTCTGTGCTTTTCATCTTTCGTTTTTTGCCACTCGTGTTGAGAACCTCCTCATTTTTGCAGAAGTCTGTTAAAAAATGGCCCGCCAGATGTAACGAAATCAAAATGTTGGCCCATCTTCAAAATTGGTTGAGAAGCCTTGTTGTAGACCGTTTAGATCTTTGTAATAATACTTGGAGGATTTAGTCAAGCGTTAAGAAACACGACTGTGGTCTGAAAGAGATCTAGCGAAGCGTAGTTTGCGCAATCTTAGAAAATAGGTTGGTACCACACTGATATAGGTACATTCTTATTATTCATATCTTTACATTGTATAAATTCAATCTCCTAGAATTGTATACTTACATAGCACATGTGTGAGCACTATGTACTTACCTACTTTAAAGCTACCATTTACTAGGTACGTCTTTCATTGACTTGAATGTGCCCTGGCGGCTGAGAGTATGTCATGCTCAGTCAAATGTCTCGCTGGTGGTGGCGTGTGTGTTGGATCATTAAGTTCCCTTCAAAATGGTTGAGCCGAATGGTGCTGATTCATGCGTCATGTTCGTAAACGGGCGCCGTCAGTAGGGACTGGTCATGTCCAAACTGGCACGGCTTATTTTTAATTTGAATTGTGGCGGTATCTACATCGCCACATGCGAACTACACATCAAAGACCTGACGTCAGACAGACGTCACATAAATCCTGCATCGCGCAATTAAAGTTTACCGTGCAGTGGACATATATACGAGAACCCAACATCAATCGTTGGGCAGTTGCCCGCCAGACACAACACCCGTCTGGTCGGAGGATCCTCCCTTTTCTATGGAGTATGAGTGAACCTTACACCCTATTCCTCATACCCCTAAAGAATTGTTTTAGTTTTTATCTTTTACCTAATTACGGACGTTTTTAATGTGCACGTCTATTTTTACATTGTTCTCACATGTATAATTTCAACATGAATGATGTAACAAATATATATATTGTAACAATATTCTGATTTAAAAAAGTTTCCATGGAGTTTCTTGCCCGTTCTTCTCCATAGGGACCTACTACGCTTTGGAATGGGCAACTAGTTTCATCTTTTTGACTGACCGACCCCTTGACAATTCAAAAGTACCTGTAATTGGTTTATTTGAAATACCTAAATGCTTTGAGTTTGATAAAATTCAGCGGGGTTTTTAAGACGCGATTCGTTTTATTTGGTTCGCCGACTTTGTACTCTCTATCTTTTCTGTTTTTTAGCATGGTTTACTTATTTATATAATTAAAAATTCAAGCACACAAATGTAGATGAATTTACTTTCTTCCAGTCAACCTTTGGCTGATGCAGACAAACAGTGGTAGGTGGAAAAGACAGTTTCGATTGGACCATATTTTCAAATGTACACATAGAACTCCATGCGATTTATATCATAATCAGCCTATAATGTTCCCACTGCTGGGACACAGGCCTCCTCTCTGTGAGAGGGAGCGAACCGTAATCCACCACGCGGGCCCAGTGCGGGTTAGTAGATGTCACATGACCTCGAATTTTTGGTTCTAGGACATGCCGGTTTCCTCACGATGTTTTCCTTCACCGTTTTGAGAGCAGTGGCGATGAAATAATTTACACAAAGTAAAGCGCCAGTCAGGGTTCGAACCTACGACCTACAACTCATAAGTCGTGGCCGTTAGCACTGAGCCACCACTGCTCTCACATGCGATTTATATAGGCGTAGGTATTGTAGTTGTAGTCAGACCACTGCACTGAACAGTTGAATACCTCGCCCAAAAGGGAATGTTTTTGAGTCATGTATTCTCATGACGATCATCTAAAAGAGTTACTACTTTACATCAATTTACACCCACTAATCGTGACAATAGTAATAACCGTAGAAGCTACCGATCGACCAACCGAACTTCACTATCAATCAATCTGACCAGCCTTTTCTAAACTATGTTGGGGTCGGCTTCCAGTCTAACCGGATCCAGCTGAGGACCCGTATTTTACATGAAGCGACTGCTTATCTGACCTCCACTACCCAGTAACTGGGTAATACGATACCACTTAGTGAGACTAGTTGTCAAACTTTCGGACTTCTGACGACCCGTAACGACTGTCAAAGATCCACGAAAAACAGCCGGGACCAACGGCTTAACGTGCATTCCGAGGCGCGGAGGAGTCTTGGTATGTAAAGATGGTCACCCATCCACGGACCAACCCCGGCAAGTGTAGCTTGATAGCTCAACCCGTGCGGCTGTTATTACGATCAACCAAGCTTATCATGTAGATTATTATTTATTTAAACTTTTCGCACACAAACAAAAAGGTACAAAGGCGGACTTAATGCCGTAGGCATTCTCTACCAGTCAACCAAGAGTGGTGAAGAAATTAGATGGCGGGTGCTCTGATTGAGAGGAACAAAGAGGAAAAAATATTATAATATATCATAAGCATTATAGATAAAACAGGTTTTACAGTAGGTACATAAATAAGCTATAAACTTATGATACATATACTCACATACATTACACAGATTATTACCTTCTCCCGAAATTAGACCTCTCCCAAATCTTGTCACAGAACTTATTCCACCTTCGTAAGAAGCATTATCGTGTTGCTTATCACTTTTTATCAGGAGCAAATATCACCTAGAGTATACTCAACTGACAGCAGAAAAGCCTCTTTGAGAAATTACACTTAACTCGACTTAAGCGAAGAACAAGATTGTACCACCGCAGATTAGATCTGTATGTACAATTGTACAGCTAGGAACAGATCTATAACACTACACACCACTCGACTCGAATGACGTGCGCTCATTGGACGAATTATATTATACGTGGCCCGTGCTGCTGTTCATTCTCATCGGGAGTCCTCGCGAGCGGCATGTAACAAATGTGTTCCTGACCAGGGATGTTGCGGATGCAGATTTTTTCGTATGCGGATATTTACAGCCTCACATCTGCGGATGCGGATGTTAAGATTTGTTTTTCCAAATGTCACTTTGCGCCGGTGCAGTGATGGCATTGTAAAATGACTTTTAAACTGTTTCTTGTATGTTTTTATAATCAGTCCTATACATTTTTTTCTATATATGTATAATGTACCTAATACAACCACTTACTGACTTAAATTAATAATTATGTACAAGTAGATAAAGAATATCGGGCATCAAAAAATTCGTCTGCTTCGCTGTTAACAGGAAAAGTGCCCAAAAGGCTGGCAGCATTGCCACGTTGAATGGCAATCTGGTCACGTGAAGAGTCCACCAACCGCTTGGCGATGTCTTGAAACTTTTAAATAATTTATCAGCTGCAGAAATCTCGCTTAACACACAATGCTCACCGTATATTTACAATAACACTCAAAACTGAAATATTCAATATGCGCAACTAAACAAGTTATGACTACGATAAACAATGTTATCACCGAACGAAATCTACGCTAATCCTATTGGTCAATGGGCACGTGCGTACGACACGCGCCAGTTGTCGGCCCCGCCTATTTTCTTTCTTATCACGACCTGTGGCTACATCCGCATCCGCGTGAATATCCGCATTAATTATTGCGGATGTGGATGCGGATACAGATATTTAAATCGATGCGGATATTCGCAACATCCCTGTTCCTGACTTACGTTCCCCGTGCTCTTATAAATTCAATAACCTGCTCTTAAATTTTGTAAAGAGAAAACTTTTGTTTGTTTATAAAATTCAGTTATAAACGACTCGAGTTTTAAGATAAAAATCTTTTATAGCGGTGGCCCGCATTGTGTTCGAAATAAAAACAAGATGCGATTCGAGGTCTGTTGTAGAATTTTACAAGCTTTTGCAAAGCTACAATACGCTTTAAAACCTGATATTTATATCTAATCTGAATAAAATATTTCAATTTCTTGTCTGTATTACTACTACAATATATTATAATATACCTAAGGCTAGGTTCAGACTGGACAGAATTGTATTAAATAATACAATAATTTTTAATATAATTTGACAAGAATTAATCGTTTATCGAATATTCGAATCCGATCACGCATAATTGCGCGTGACAATGATGATTTATGAGCAGCAAATGAAGATATACCTACATTGTTTATTTATAACGTGCATCCCAAACATCGACAGGACTCACACCCGCAGTTATAAAATATACTAGCGACTTCTAAATTATACACGTATGCGTTCTGAAATAAATTCTGTAAATGATGGTAAAACCCCATCAAAATCCACCGTGTATAGTAACGAGAAGAACTAAGTGATCACGCAGACACGAAATGCTACATTGTTTTTGTACTATGTAAGTACACGTATAGAAGATAATAATATAGATAAATTTAGGAAAGATGTGCGTGTTGTGCATTCGCGCGATGTCGCCCGTCCTGTACCAAGCCTTACTGCCTACTGGTGTAACGTGCCGGCGAACTCCCAGGGGATCAATACTCGCTAATATTATAAATGCAAAAGTTTGTTTGTCCGTTGCACGTTCACAGCTCGAGTGTTCAACTGAATTCGAGAAATTTTGCATAAATTCATCCATTTACAAGTTTAAATCCTAGATCAAGTAGTTTTCAGGATTAGAGAAATAGAAGTATTCATTATTCATGTGGATTTACAACTCGTATTTGCCAGAACTGGGATTAAAGTCTCGTACATCCTTCTACTAGCATTTCTGCTAAACCAGGGCATGTAATCAAAACTCTCCCGGCATTCTGAACGGGTGAAGTTTTCCTCATTCATAATTTTCAAGACAATACATATTCTCAAACTCAAAGCATTTATTTCAATTAAACCATATAAAGGCACTTTTGAATTGTCAAGGAGTTCAAGGAAGGTTCAAGGAGGAGGTCAGAAATATGAAGCTAGTTGCCCAATCCAAAGCGTAGTAGGTACCTATGGAGAAGAACAGCGGGCAAGAAACTCCACGGACACCCTTTTAAATAAAATAAAACAATTGTTAAAAAAATTGGTTATATCATTCATGTTGAAACATGTGAGAACAATGTAGAAAGCAGGTTTTAAGCCATTGCAGCCAAGGGATCCAACTGACGGCGCCCGTTAACGAACATGACGCATGGATCAGCACCATTCAGCTCAACAATTTTGAAGGGAGCTAAATACTCCATACCTATGATTTCCTATTTATCTATTCCTTCCATACCTATGATTTAGAGGAAGGATTTACCCACATCAATCCCACGATGTCGTTAAAGGCTATTAAGGCTACACATGCAACAACGCAGCAGCGTCCGTCTACGACGAAAAACAATGACCACTATTCCGTAATGGTAACGTAAATGGTAACGTTTACGGTAACGGTAAACGTAACGGTACCGGTACCCGTAATTCATAGAGGATTACAGGCGGACGTCTATAAAGGTACCTAATGCTGATATTAAATGTAGTAGACTTACTTATGTTTGTAGGTACGATACGGTGTAGTGAGCAGACTCCTTCATATACTCAAGGCTCGGATACCGGTTAAATTTTCAAACCGATATGTCTTTGAAGCAAAAACATTCGCATTCGGTTTCGTTCGCATATACCGGTTATTTTTAACCGGTATTCGGAAGAGTATTATACAAAGGTTTTTTAGGATTTACGAGTTTAGAGCAATAAAAGCCGGTTAATACTTCAGTTTTTATTCAGCACGGCAGTCTCACAAGTAGTCACACGCTTTTACCGACATGCCGCTCGTGGAATAAACCGGTTAATTTAGGTTAAAATAAAGTTCTCTAAACGTTCGCGTTCTTTAGAAAAGTTCAGAGGAAAACCGAAATAAACCGGTATTTTTTAAACCGGTTCCGAGCCTTGCATACACTAACAGAACGGTAATTCATGGGTCGTCTGAATGTTGGGACATTTCAAAACAGAGGCAGCAGAGGTTTTTCAAAACTTTCAGATACAGTATATGACCCGTGACGTACTGTATCTGGCTGCATGTTTTAAAAATCTCTGCATGATGGATTCGAAAACAATACAACATGTACTAGTAATGTGTGGTTAAATTAAATGAGAAGAAATTTAAAACATGCATTAAACGCACACTATGTAGACAAGCATATTATAAGTTGGATGATTATATCTTAGATAAAAATGCTTGGCTTAACGCTAGTCCTACTCCACAGGCACTTGGGCTCACTAGTTAAAATTTCATAATTGGAAGTGTTGCTTCCCCCTTTTTACAATTTTTTATTTTTTTTCCTGACATTACGAAATTATTGTTTATTCTTATTTAACTTATCTGAAAATAATATTATACTAATTGCTCAATTTCTTTGCAAACTAGTTTTGTATAATTTAGAAGCATTTTTTCAATTATTGTAAATGTGAGTACCATGGAGCCGTTTAGTATGGTATGATGTATGTTGACTTGAAATAGCATGGCAGATGAGAGTATGTCATGCTCACTTAAATGTCTCGCTGATGGTGGCACGTGTGTTGGATCATTCGGTTCCCTACAAAATGGTTGAGCTGGATGGTGCTGATCCACATGTCATGTTCGTGAACGGGCGCCGTCAGTTGAGACTGGTCACCTCTTATTTGCCAGAGCTTATTTTTAATCTTAAATTTTGAATTGCTTTTGATTCTTTTTTTGTTTTACATTGTTCTCACATATAGAAGCAACATGAATACTGTACCCAGGATTTTGTAATATCTATATCCATTTTTTAAAAGAGTGTCCTTGGAGTTTCTTGCCCGTTCTTCTCCATAGAGATCTACGTTTTGGAATGGGCAACTAGCTTCAACTCTCTGACTAACTGACCGACTCTTTGACAATTCAAAAGTGCCTGTAAATGGTTTAATTGAAATAAATGCTTTGAGTTTGAGTTTTTGAAAAAATATAAGGGTGTACTCAAACTGAACAACTTTCTCCATGGGACCATCATCTCGAAAAAAATATGATCTGTCCCATACAAAACAGATTTTTTCGCGATTACGATGTTGATGCCATGGAGACAGATGCACAAATGCACACCGTTAAATGACCACACCTTTCTGATACATGCAGCTCTTTAAAACTATTTCCTACTACGAACAACAAAACTAGCAGCCAACTAATTAGAATTGAAACTATTAATTAATATAACAATTTGGAGCTCGCGGTTCCAACATTTGACAATACAAGTTCATTAATGCATAACGGTAGACTACGCAATTAAGTTAATTATTATTTTACAGCCGGTTGTAACTAATAACATCTAGTTTCATAACACAATAAATTTTACCAGAAAGGGTAATTTAATTACTTTCGGTATATCGGGGGTATTGGTATATTGGAGGAGCTCGTGGTTAAGTAATATCAGCCGCACGGATCAATCCATCAAGCTTGTCGGGGTTGGTTCGTGGATGGGGGTGACCATCCGTGGCCGTCCTTAGATACCAAGACTCCTCCGTGCCTCGGAAATCACGTTAAGCCTTTGGTCTCGGCTGTCATTCGTGGATCTTTAACAGTCGTTACGGATCGTCAGAAGCCCGAAAGTCTGACAATCAGTCTTACCAAGGAGTATCGTATTGCCCAGTTACTAGGTTGTGGAGGTCAGATGGGCAGTCGCTCCATGTAAAATACTGGTATTTAGCTACATACTGTTAGACTGAAAGCCGACCCCAACATAGTATACCATCCAACCACACCATATCACCACATTTTAAACTAAATTTATTTTAATCAATAGGGAAACAATACGCAGTAGTTTATGAGCTAAAATGCTTAGACGATAAAAAATCCTCAAAATTCATACAGGGGTGCCTTCTGATCTGACGTTTTTTGGCGTCACGCGTCACGTTGACACAGCGTAGATGCTATGCTCGATAACTTTTGATAAAATATTTAACTAACTTACTGAAAGATTTTGTCCTGAACTGTCCAACAACTGGATCAAAGATTATTTATTTATTTATTTAAAATACATACAATTATCATCACAGGTTTACCTAATACGAAAATGTAGTTCAAATTATTTAAAAATTAAACTTACAATTATTTATTACTAGCTGCGCCCTGTGGTTTCACCCGCGTAAGTCTCGATCCCGTGGGAATATCGGGATAAAAAGTATCCTATGTGTTAATCCCGGTTATAAACTATCTGCTTGCCAAATTTCATTCAAATCCATTCAGCCGTTTTTGCGTGATTGAGTTACAAACATCCAAACACACAAACTTTCACATTTATAATATTAGTAGGATTATTTCGCACGGTATTTACAACTTCAAACATCGAGACTTCTTAGCCATATTCAACCATAACTTTAGCGTATTATACAGTATACAGATCAACCTTCCGTAATAAATTCTCTAAACTATGGCTCTAATTTATAATATTATGTATAGATTATGAACAACCCAGAGATCATTTACAAAATGCGGCACGTGTGAATCACTCAGAGTACAATTGAAGCAGTCGATGTGTTGTGACAACATATTGAGTGCACGCAGTGCGCGCGTTAGCGGCGCGTGCTGCAGCAGATTGGTGCGAGCGGGTGGCACCCACAGCGGCGGCGGTCGCCGCCGTCGCCCCATGCGCCCATCAGGTACACACAACCCAACCGTGCGTAGAACGCCTGGGTTGTGTATTTTACCTCACAAAATCTTAAATAAGTAAGTGGCGAGAGCTACCTCCCTTCTTACTTCCAGTTTGTTATAGCCTACCATGCCCAGCACAAATAGAGTAGGATACAACAGTGGATACCCTGGATACACACCATACTGCTTTAAGTACAAAAATCTCATAAAGGAGATTGCCTAGGTTTGGACCAAGTGCTGCCTAGGAATGTGAGTTGGTCTAGTAGTACTGTAGCATACACATGAACTACAAACAAATTATTAAAAAAAAATTGATCCCAGGAAAAATAAATAAATCCAGTTTTTGTGATAATGAATAATCTTGCATTAAACAATGTTTTTGTTTGGACCAAGTGCTGCCTAGGAATGTGAGTTGGTCTAGTAGTACTGTAGCATACACATGAACTATAAAAAATAAATTTAAAAAAATTGATCCCAGGAAAAATAAATAAATCCAGTTTTTGTGTTAATGAATAATCTTGCATTAAACAACGTTTTTTATATATTTTTTCTGAAAAATGTATTTCGGTTACAATAACATCGTACCGTATCGTTGAACAAAGACAAAAACCTATTCTTTTGTATTATAGGTATATCTGTCGCGATCCCTCACCTGCGCTTGCGGTGATAAGCGTCCCTTTGTTACCCGACTACTTTTTGCTCAGTCTCACGTCACTTGTGATCCGTCGTGAACGCGACTGTGCATATTTTCAAAATATGCACAGTCGCGTAAGTATAATATTCACCACAAGACAAAATAATATTTTGTAACGACCTGGCTTTGAATCGGGGGCCTAAACCGGCCACATTAGCAATTCCTCTAAAAGCAATTTCAAATCCTGAATTCCCAAAAAAAAAAATTGACAAATAATTGGTTGTTGCGCGCACACTATGTGCTTGGTCTGGTTTATTGGGTTTGCTAGGCACGAAGTCGTGATTAGGTGTCCTGCTTTATCCCTAGACACAATAATAATCGATAACGATGAATACGATTAATCAATATTATTGTCTTAGTTTTGTTAACCGACTAATTAGTTGTGATATTATAAATGCAATGCAATGCCAATAACTAAAATACAACTAATTAGTCCGTTAACAAAACTAATACAATAATATTGAATTTATTTATCGTCTTCATCGTTTGATACCTAACAATTATGTACTTCAACATCATAATACAATTAATTCAATTATAATTTAACGCACAATAACTGTTTAATGGTTGATTTTGTACATTTGTTGCTAATAAGTTCATTTTTTTCCAATAAAAATATTCAAAACAAGAGACTGTTTTTCTCTGGACTCCTGGGATAGATTTTTATGCGCTTTGAAATACAGATTAGTGGTGGTCTGCGGAACAAAATGCACTATGTGAGTATTCTAGGCAGCACTTGGTCCAACTTCCATACAAAATTAGGCAATGTCCTTTGTTCTGGATCCGATCTAGCATTAGTTTGTACTTGGCTTCATGTGGCGACCAGACGACAGCATTGCATTCCAAATGACTTTTTACAAGCGCTTCGTACAACGATCTCAGAGCACTGATGTTCGTGAACTGGTTTCCTAGCCGTAAGACCAACCCTAAATTGCGGTATGCTTTTTTACAAACCTCAGTGGTATGCTTACGCAAATTTAAATCAGTTGTAAAACGCACGCCTAAGTCCTTAACCTCTGAGACACGTTGCAGTCGGATTCCATCCATGCAATATTGGTAATGATTTGGTTCGCGCGCACGGGTAAATGATAACACCGAACATTTGGCCACATTGAAACACAACCTATTGCTACAACTCCACTCTACTACCCTTTTAATATCCTTCTGCAGTATGTCATGATCACTTTCTTGTTTTATTTTAAGAACTAATTTCAAGTCGTCAGCGAATAACAAAGGTATGGCTTTATTGACAACTTTCGGCAGGTAATTAACTGTTACAATGAAGAGAAAAGGCCCTAAATTACTGCCCTGACTGACTCCTGATCTCGTGAAATAGGGCTCAGAGAACTGCCCACTGCAGTCAACGTACTGACAATGGTCTCGTAAATAGCAGGCGAAAAACGACAAAGTGTGAGGTATACAGCCTATCCCAGCGAATTTAGCCAAAAGGACGTCGTTATCTACTGTGTCAAAGGCCTTCCTGAAATTGAAGTAGGCAACATCTGCCTGTTGACCCGCATCCACCGTCGGTACTATTTGTGTCATAAGATCCAGAAAGTTCCCCGTTGTCCCCCGCCCAGGCCGGAAACCATGCTGCGCGTCGGGTAACAGAGCGCTAATCTGTGGATACAGGCTACCGTGAACGGTGGACTCAAACACTTTCGCTGGAGTGCATAATAACGCTACAGGTCTATAATCGCAGGGTGCTGAACCTCTACTAACTTAAGGCATGGGTACGACCCGGGTAAGTTTCCAGTGCTCTAAGCGGAAAAGTTGCGGCCTTGATACAGACGTTGAAGATATAGCGGTAAGTTCTGTGTTCCGAGATAAAGGCCTATTCAGATATAAGTGATATCGCAGTCCTGCTCGGTAAGCGATACATGAGGAGAAAAGTGACGATCGCTTCTAAAGCGTTTCGTATTTCTATAACGACTTTCAACAGGATTGACATAAGCTTTTCGATAGCTTATGTCAGTCCTATATATTTTTGCCTTTTCCATCATCGTTATCGCTGATAGAATGTCACTTTGTCTAGGGCCTCTGGTTAGTCATTTTGGACCAGTATCGCTACCTAGCGCCACAGTGATATCGCGTATATCTAAAGAGGAATTTATACTGACGACTGTACAGTCACCAGCATAATACGTTGCGCTCACGAAAGTGAGTTTGTTTGTTTTTTTGTTACGCTTTCACGCTAAAACGGCGGAACGGACTTGGATGAAATTTGGCACATGGGTAGACCATGACCTGGAATAGGACATAGGATACATTTTATCCCGATATTCCAACGAGATCGAGACTTACGCGGGTGAGACTGCGGGGGGCAGCTAGTTTTGCATAAATATCACATAATTATTGGCGATTATGTGACATTTATGCAAAATAGGTACCCGTAATTTGTGAACAAGACGACTTCCAACCTAAAGTACGGTTTGACGAAAAATCAATACTTAAGTTTGTGTGTCCTAGAAGCACGTAATAACTTTACTTACTGAAAGCTATCTGTCTCGTAAATCTAGAAAACTTAGGTAGACATCATTGATTCCATTTTGAACTGTACGAAGTTGAATAGAGTTCATAATTGTGAGTCAGTTTTAGTTAATATATAATATAGGGTCTTGTTCAGAAAGCTTTAAAATATCGATTGTAAAGTAATGAAAACTTCCTTTGTATAATTAATTTGATATTTAATAACTACTTTTAATCGAGGTCTTCTTTCAGGAATTGAACACATAAATTGAAGAATGATTTTTCTGATTTTCCAGGAGATTATACTACCTATACAAGTGTATTCGAAAGTTGTGGTACAGACCATCAAACGGAACAACTTTCTCCTTGGGGATCAACATTGAAATCGCGAAAAAATAATCAGCCACCAGTACATTTGAATCTCTCGTTCTTTGGGAGTCTTTTGTTCTTTCTTTCTACAGCTTGTAACAAAAACCCGTCCTGCCAGGGTTCGGGAAAGTCAAAAAGGGATACCGGGACCTTGGCAACAGGCAACTGAAGGAACACGGGTGGGTTTTAGTCAGTAAAAGTCTGACACGCCCTTCCGCTCCGCCCAGAGCGGGAGAAGTCCCTGTGCGATCCGAAAGGAGCACATAGGTACTGCAATAACATTACCAGTTTTTTTTTTAATTATTTTTATAAAACAGTTACTTATTGCAATTTGAAATTTACATTTTGAGTACCAAAATTACCCCAATTTCATTATAAATGAGCAAATTTTCTACAGAGTCAGAGATTATTGAAGTGACATTCTTTTTATTATATTTTTTTTATAATCCTGTTACCTACTTTACTATTTATATCGATATTATGTGAGTACTCTTTATTTTCATTTATCGATTCAAGCAGGTGATCATTTCGTTCGCATCTAGATATAATCCTCATTCCACAATTTTTTTCCACTTTCCTAACGAATATTTTGTTCCGTAAAAAAAATGAATATTTTGTTCAGATCGGATCCCACAATGTGGGATCGGATCGGAACAAATTTTTTTTTATTTTCCACGTTCCTAACGGATCCCATAAAGTGGGACCCGATCGGAATAAGCCTAAAATTCCCCATTGAAAAAAAATGCGGCGATTTTTTTTTTCTTTTTTCCAATAAAAACCACATAACTCTTAGTATGATTCTTAACAACACCCTCACGGATCGGATAGTGGTTTTGTTACACGCTGTATATACTTATCGTCTTTGAAGTTTCGCCTGCTAATTTTATTTGACCTTGTAGGTATGATGCATGACATAATGCTTGCATAGCCATAAGAGCTAATTTAGGTAACGCTTCGATGAAGCTGCATAACGTACGAGCTAAAATATACACACATAAATGTGTTCTGGGGTTATGAATCTGTGGCTCGGCTTAGACCCGGCACAGTCTAGCATAAATTATCCTTTATTGGCAATACTCCCCATGTTATTGCAGAGCTCGTCCACAAAGCTGCAGAGAATTCTGCTTCCCTCAGATTAACTTGTACAGACCTCAATAAACTGCGGGTCTAATATGGCCAGTTTCGCAGAAAATATTATGAAAATATAAATAAAATATTAGGAAACTGACAATTCATATTATAAGATCTGCGTGCTGATTCATTACGCAATAATACATCGTTTGACAGTTTTCTATGGAGATTCGTAAAATGGTCCACAAATTATGAATTGCTTGTGTCAAATTAGAGGAATTGCTAATGACAGCTGGGAATTCAGGAAATTAATTGCTTTTAGAGGAGTTGCTAATGTGACCGTTTTAGGCCGGCTGAAGAGATGGTATGCTAGCTGCGATTTACTTCAAGAATCTTATATCTAATATCTTGACATGATAATATGAACGCTTTCTTTTTTTTTCGTGTGGTTAGTGACGTGATGTTGATAGTTTTTATACCGCCCATAGGCCTCTGGCTTGGCTTTACATGCCTTCGAGAAATATCTCTCTGGCATGTTTGCTCACGATGCTTTCCTTCACTGTTTTTGAAGCAAGTGATAATAATGCGTGGCTTAAGTTTGAACTCGAGACTAATGACTTGGCAGTCTGACGGTCACACCACTAGGCTATCACTGTGTTTATAATAACGATTATCCATACTTTTAATTAAGTCCATAATCTGTTTTGTATTTATAATAACAACAAAACAAGTTAATGAGTTTGATAAACTAAAAATAAAACATAATAAAAATAAATTATTTAAAGAATTTTGGTATTACAGGCCTGAAATACCAAAATTCTACAGATTATAATGCATGTTTTTCTCTTTTAAGTTATGCGTTATTGCAGGCGGTTTTTATGTTTTTTATATAATTTATTTTATTTCAAGCTTTTTAGTTTTATTAATTTATATATTTGGAATTAACGCATTACTAGCTTTTATTTGATACCAATATATTATATTTATTAAAAAATAAAAATCCTTCCCTCCCTTTTTTTTTTGTTTGCAGATGAAATATATAAAAAAACTAGCTGTGCCCCGCGGTTTCCCCCGCGTAGATGTCCATCCCGTGGGAATATAGGGATAAAACGTATCCTATTTCCTATTCCAGGTCATGTCTACCCGTGTGCTCATCCTCTCCTCTCTAAAGTAGGGAACGTCGCGGTGGCGCAGCGCCCGGCGTCGAACGGTTCGCGTATTGCATTTTTATATCGTGATATCTTCGAAATTAAATGTCCGATTCGAATGAATTAAAAAGTATTTTACTGCTACATAAATACCCTTGATGTTAAAACTATTTATTTGAATAAGAATTAATATTATGTCGATAAAACTCCTTTTCAAATAATGCATTAATTTCGAAAAAAATTGATTACCATAAAAAAGGTTATAGTGAGTCAATCTTAAAAGATAGACATATGCTGTCCCGGACTTTTTTTTGAAATTTTAAAGAGGAACAATTCCATCATACATGATATTTGCGTAACTTAAACCGTTTACGCAGCGCACGCAACGGAAGCTCTCCAAAAGGAATATTTTTTCCCGTTTTTGCAAGATTTTTCATTTATGCTCCGCTCCTATTGGTCGTAGCGTGATTTTATATAGCCTATAGCCTTCCTCGATAAATGGACTATCCAACACAAAAAGATTTTTTCAATTCCTACCAGTATTTTCCTGAGATTAGCGCGTTCAAACAAACAAAATCTTCAGCTTTATAATATTAGTATAGATTATTTGTCACCTATGTCACCACAGACCAACCTAACGACACCTCGTATGTTAAAATCCATCAAGCCGTTTAGGCTACAGAGCGTACCAAAGAAATAGACATACATACATACAAACATACATACATACTCTCGAAAAACATTACCCTCCTTCTGGGGCAGTCGGGTAAAAACGACCGTTGACATTACGAAAACTTCATCCTTTCGTCCAAAGTAAATGAATTATATCGCGGAACAGAATCCGTCAAAAGCATGCTGAATCTATATTAAAATCAATGTTTATGTTATAACAGTGTTAGCAACAAAGTTACGTATTAGTTGACTTAGTGATGTGAAATTAAAATGTCAAAGTCAAAGTCAAAAACGTTTATTGCGAACTAAGTGTACAATGTTGGTGTTATAGTATGTTAGTACTTATGACTTAGCAGCCTTTTGCAAGCATTGCAATTATCATTCGCCAGCCCTCATCATCCTAAATTAGCATACGAGTACATTAAACATTATTATTTCTTTTTTATTTTCTTTTATCATCAAATCAATGTTAGCTTTGAGTTTAGATTCGACACTCGTAAGGATATAAACTAGGAATGTCACTAACAAAATTCAGAAAATATAATCCCACCAAAAATATTTTCATGTAAAATGTTGCGTTGAAGACGAGACCATATGGCGCGCACTGTTAAAAAGTTATCAGATCTCATGCAGAGCCAAGCTTCTAACTCAAGCGCCCTAACTTCACAAGCTCTACACCTTAGTCAAAATATGTGGCTTGGCCGATCGCATCTAAATGAACAACTCCCCATACAGGCGCGTTTAGATGTTATCATTTCATTTCTGTCAATCGGTTAAAGTTGACAGAGACAATGATGTTTTAAATACGTTTAGCGAACGCATGATGAGTGAATGGTGCAAGCGGTCCGAAATCTTCTAAAGATCTTTCTAAGAAATTCTTATTGTTGGGCAAATATATATTGTAACAGCGAATCAATTTTTACGCCTCCCCCTTAAGGCCAAATATTTTTTGATAGCTCATAACCTAAAGAGGTTCCATAAAGAATATGAATTGAAAAACTAAAAATATGTAAATCCACTAACTTTCACGTCTAGGTACTCTGGTTAAACAATAATATAATAGTTATACTTGGTGTTAGGGTAGACACCGTTATCCTTGAAATTAGTGGTTTGGTTTCATCTATAATATACTTTTTCTATGGGACCAACTTTGAAATCGCAAAATAAAAATCAGCTGTTCCATACATTTTGTCGATTTAAGTGAACACAAATGTATGGAACATCTGTTTTTTTTTCGCGATTTCGAGGTGGGTCCCATAGAAAAAGTATATTATAGATGACACCAAACCACTAGTTTCAAGGATAACGGTGTCTACCCTAACACCCTGTATAAATCATTTACCTACGTCTTGATAGACGAATGACAGCGGCTGAATCTTAAATGATGAATGATCCAATCGCCAACTCATGGGAATATACGTAGAACTTGGTAGATCGATCGATACATCGGCTACACATCGTCAAGTCTTACCTCTCATAACAATATTACATCAACATAAATAAATAACAAGATTCACAACTTTTCCATATTTTAAAAAGAAATATGTACCTTCATTCTCATTCCTAAGCGATGGTGCACACTATGCGACATGCGACTGCGAAAGCTCGGCGACTAGACGCAGCGACAGGCTGCGGCTGACAATTTTCATATTATTTTGTTCTAAGCTCCGCACACCAGAGGCCCTAGACAAAGTGACATTCTATCAGCGATAACGATGATGGAAAAGGCAAAAATGTATGGGGCTGACATATGCTATCGAAAAGCTTATGTCAATTCTGTTGAAAGTCGTTGTAGAAATACGAAACGCTTTCGAAGCGATTGTCACTTGCCTAGACCCTCTGGCTTCGAGTTGCAGAGGAGTCGCAGCGACAGGCTCGGTTAGTCGCACGCCCTCGCTACTTGTCGCAGCGACTAAACGCACGCACCTGACGACAGCGCCCGTACGTAACTGCCGCGCACTGCTACACACTGAGATTTCGAAGCAAACGTCATTTCGGCCGTTTTCTATGAAGATATAATACTGTCACCTATTTATACTATGGCTAAGAAGTGACAATCTTTAAAGTTAGAAACGTGAGCCAGTTACAATCCATGTGCCCGTACCGCCTGTTAGTAAAGTAAAGCAAAACTTTTTATTTATTTATTCAAAAGATTCAAATTGTTTCCGGACTCCTAACTCAATTGGAACAGTCGGCTTTGGCCGAACTAGTGCAAAACTTTCGGCACTCGTTATTTAAATTGACAGTTACACGTGACATTTACAGGTTTTATAACACGAGGGTTTTGAAATACGGTCTAGCATTGAGTGATTTATGATTATTGATATTATTGAGCATCGACATATAGAATTTCCTGTGCTGCTGTATACAGAGTGTGAAAAGTCCCATCACAGCCGTCAACTACGCATTCTGTAAATCAAATTGAGTAACATTGCACAAAAATAATTACTGAGAAACGATTTTATTTTTGGTGTGAAAAATCGCTGTTTATGGTAGTGCGTAACGTTCCTATGTAACAGTGCGTTTGCACTGGAGAAATATTCACAGATAAATGAAAATCCTGTCAAAAATTGAATTGAACATGACAGAAAATAGAGATTTCAACATGTTTCTACGTGATTGTTCGCCAGTACAGTAACGCACGCAAAGCATTGTGTCTATGGGTGTATGCAACGGTTCAGGGTTCGTGGGGGTAATTAAAATCAGGTTATAATATTTAAAACTTGCTTTCTTTAAAAAACATCTGAAAAAGTTGGAACTTTGACCTTCAATATCTCCGTAACCAGAAAGTTCCCAGGTATGTTCCAGAACAAAAAAATGATCACAATGACGGGAATAACAAGTGACTTTCGGCTTCGTTAAGTGTCTTTTTATATCCGTTATATTAGATAGATTTGAATTTACTTGCGCGGAACAATTCGCAGCAATTAATTTCAGGAATTCATACGGTTTCTGTGCTTCTTGAAGGACCTTTCACCAACTACTCAAATAGAACTACAATTTGTCTCTGTTACGTATCCATTGACGTTTTAGACGGACCTCGTCGGCACATGTCACCTTGTGTAACAGTAATGGGTGAACAACTTTACGATAATGTAACATACAAGGTTGTGACATAATTGAATGGGTTGTTCCTTACTTGAGCCATTTAAACGTGACTTGGTGATACAATACGAACTACGGTACTGGATGCACTTTAAAATTAAATTTTCTTTACAGTAGACTGCCAAGATGTCGTTAGTGGCATCGGGGTCAAGTGCAGGCGCTGCTGATCACAAGAACAAACATGTTTATGACTAGCTTCAAACCCGCGACTATGTCTGAGTGAATTTTGTTGCTTTTACATAAAATATATGTCGTAGATTATAAAAGTTGAGCGATAATAGTCTCTCAATTGATTATTGTAGAAGTACTACTTTTTTTTTGTTTTTTTTTTTTTTCGGTTGTGAAATCATCAATTGTCTTCTCCCGCTCTGGGCGGAGCGGAAGGGCGTGTCAGACTCTTACTGACTAAAACCCACCCGTGTTCCTTCAGTTGCCTGTTGCCAGGGTCCCGGTATCCCTTTCGGACTATTCCGCAACCCTGGCAGGCCGCAACCCTGGCAAGATTATTGTAGTACTAAGGTGAGTGTAAAAGCCGTGACGCGCTCACTAGAGTGGGGTGGCACGTGTTAAGGGAAGTGGCTGAGCGACGAGTCAGTCTTGTGAGGGCAACAAACGGAATCAGAGGCCCTAGACAAAGTGACATTCTATCAGCGTTATCGATGATAGAAAAGGCAAAAATGTATAGGATTGACATAAGCTATCGAAAAGCTTATGTCAATTCTGTTGAAAGTCGTTTTAGAAAAACGAAACGCTTTCGAAGCGATTGTCACTTGTCTAGGCCCTCTGACCTCCACTTCTACTATGCGAAACTGTCGGTTTGCCCGAACGTGGAAAGTAGTGCGTGAACATTGTTAGTAATATACCTGCTGTGATGATTGTTCTGAAATTGAAATACTAACTGAATTGCTGTATCATCGTTTTTTATTGTAAACCTGCACTATGGAGTCCGTACCACCGAATCGAGATGATGACGGCAACTATCGCTCAGCCATCGTTTACGCCGTCATATATTTTCTATGACACTCGGCAGTACTGTAGCTTACCATTAGTAAAAACAAAAATCGGAATCGGATCAGTACTTCCGTCTGACGATTACCTTTTACTTACAAACTCACCTCTTTATAATATTAGTATGAGAGTCGTTACGGGACGTCAGAAGGCCGAAAGTCTGACAGCCAGTCTTACCAAGGGGTACCGTATTACCCAGTTGTGGAGGTCTGATAGTACTGCCTATCCTAATAGCTCCGTATATGTAATATATCCTTATAGCTCCGTGTAAAATACTTGTATTCAGCTGCATCCGGTTGCTGCAGCAGATTGACAATATTAGTAACAGATTAAAACAGTCGTGTAGGTGCCTCTAGTCTGTTCCTCAAACAGTTCCTAGTGCCCTAAAATACGAAATAGTCAAGTAACTGCGACCAGGGGGCCTCAACCGGCCACATTAGCAATTCCTCTAAAAGCAGTTCATTTCCCGAATACCAGCTGTCATTAGCAATTCCTCTAATTTGACTTATAAGCAATTCATAATTTGTGGACCATTTTACGAATCTCCATAGAAAACTGTCAAACAGATGAATTATTTCGTAATATGAATTACACGCAGATCATCTTATGAATTGTCAATTTGTGACATTTTACGATGATTCATAATATTTTCATATTATGATTCTGGTACAGTGACCCTTTTAAGCCCCCAGCTTGGATGTGTGATAGCAACAGTGACGCGTCTGATAACAGTTCCAACCTAGTTCATTTGGTCGGGGCGCACTAGCTTAGTTTCTGCGACCGCCTCTGAGAAAAGGGCAGAAAGAGACTCAAAAACAGTATGTTAACTAACAAGGGGCGTTCCCATGATCCCGCAATAGTATAGCGTCGATACATGCTAAAAAAATAATATTAAACAAAAGTCAAAAAAAATAATACCGTACGTATGAAATGAAATACATGAAATCACAATACCTACTATTAAATTGATACGTAAAAAAAAGATTCTGTACAAATCAAATCAAATCATTTATTTGCCAGAATATGGGTACCTACATCAGGTGATAGGTACATACAATAAAAGTTCTTTAAACCATATCCTACCTAAACAGGTGTGCAGATATCTAGTAAAATAAACATAATTCTTGCACAGATGCACACTTGTACGTAGAAAGACAAGTGTGACAAGTGTGCGTGTACAGAGTGTTTTTTTTCCGTATCAATTTCATTATTTTTAGTGAATATTTTACTATAAAAAAATTCAAAATCTTTTTTTTTAATGGTTATATTTCTTTTAGCATGTAAGTATAGACGCTATATTATTGCAGGTTATCGGGAACGCCCTTCGTTAGATAACATAGAAACGAAAATGGGCGAAGTAAATAACATTATTTACGTTTCACCCTAACTGTAAAACTTCTGTAGTTATTCCATCAGTCCCAAAGGTTTTATTGTAAGTATTATATAAAACCGTGTAAATAATTAGAAGCACAAAAAGTTTTCTGATCCTTTTCTCATTTACGAACACACACACATCACACACATTCACATTCATTTCACTTTTTAATTTTTTTTTTGTTTTTTTTTTTACTTTTTCATCAGATATTTTTGGAATAGATCATACATAATATGGTTGATTCAATTATTCCATTCGTAACACAAAAACAAACATTAATTATGTACCTACCACTTCAGCGTTTGTTGTTCGGTTTCTCGGAAAAGGTTTCTAATTAGTAAGTCTCGTGAAGGGCGGCTCAGGGATTATCCCAAAAGGGGCCACGTCCTGCTGCTGATCTACTTATTCCATCTTAAGTAGCCATGTAGGCGTGTATAAAAGTTCCAGAAAGTGTCTGACAGGATAGATTAAAAGCACAGCCTAAAACAACGGTAAAGGTATAAATATAAGGTATAACTTTTCGTAATTAGTATAACGTTATAAGTACCTGGACGACCGAGCTCTGCCCGTGGGATAATAGAGAAAACTAATTTTCCCAGATATGAGACCTTGCTACATTGATTTTTCCCTCCGTAAATCCCTACGTTGCAACTTTCATCGAAATCGTTCGAGCTGTTTTCGAGAATGTGAAATATGCAGTGGGCCAATATATAGGCTAGTATAATAAAAAGGAGCTTTCACGAGTAACAGTATCAAAAGATAGTGAGTCAGCCTAGCTACCAACCTGCGTTTAGGCTTTAAAGGCTCCCACAAACAGGCGCGACATGGGTCGCGCTGCCTGGCACGCCCGCGATTACGCGCAAATTTGAACGAGTCTTATACCACGTCATAAGTTACCTAATAAATAAGTAGATGTGTGTGTTTACATACAATATGTTAACTAACACAAAGGGCGTTCCCGATAACCCGCTACCACGTGTACATAAATGAAAAAAAAAATATTACCACTCAAAAAAAAGAAATACTACGTAGTGAAAAATTCAAAAAACTATTAAATTGATACGTAAGAGAAACACCCTGTACACGCACACTTGTATTAGTAGTAGAAAGACAAGTGTACGTGTACAGAGTGTTTCTTTTCCGTATCAATGTAATATTTTTTATGAATAATTTACTACAATACTATTATACTATATTTTTTTTATGGTAATTTTTTTTTTATCATGTTTGTGTAGACGCTATACTATTGCAGGTAAACTGGAACGCCTTTCGTTAGATAACATACTCTATAATAAGTACCATAAATTGTTGAATGTCATTATATCATTAATTCATTATTTACACCTTTAGATAATAATTTAAAAAAATTAATAAAAAATTGTAGGTAAGTACAACTTCTTATGCATGCGGAGTTTGCCTGTAAGTGATTGTTGCAATGTTGCATGTCTAGAACTTTTGTTCGGATGTGATTACAGGTTCTATAGTGGTGAAATACCCAATGAACATTTAATTTAATTACACTATAGAACCTGTAATCACATCCCAACAAAAGTTCTATATAGTTATATATCTTATATATAAAAGTTATATATATGTACCCCGACGCGATTTGATACCCGAAGTGATTTAAAAATATGGTTCCATACTGTATTGTACCCGCGAGTGCAATTGCGTTAATACATACTTAGACTTTCTTAAGCGTTGTACCTGAGGACATACCGACAACTGCAATAATAACTCCATTTGGTCTGTTCGAGTTTACCAAAATGAGCTTTGGTCTTTGGTCTGGTTGACGCTACGCAAACGTTCCAAAGATTTATCAATTAAGTTTTGAAAAATACTCGCAATACATTCTGTTACCTAGATAATATACTTATAGCGTCAGAATCGGAAGACTATCACACTCACGATCTCAAAGAGGTGTTCAAGCGACTTAGTGAATTTGGCGTCGCAATCAATATGTCTAAACATGCATACTTTTGCATGTGACTTTAAACAATTTTGTTGCTGAACCAATAAAATAATAATAAGCATACATGCTAAAATGAGAGATCTTGTACGAAGAACGGGTGATATGAAACCAAAGACATGGTAATCTATTGTTTTTAAAACCCCGTTCTAAATGTAAACTAATTAATTTACATCTCGTAACTTAATTAGCCTCAATCTACGCCCCCAACACTCACAAGCCACCAAATGAAATAAAAAGACGCCATCGTAACTACTCGTAAAATAAAATGAATATTTTCTACTGTATTACACAGACGACACTGTCTTTTCTTTTTTCTCGTAAATAAATGAGTAAATAAAAACTTTTTACAAAAAAAAACACCCGAATTCCAAAAAAAACACAAAAAAAGTGAAAAATTACTTTAATTTCGGAAGTCGGTTGTTTTTTTTTGTAAAATGTTTTTATTTTTCACATTTTAGTTGTGGTAACTACCCCACACAAATCCGAGTACCACTACCTGCTATGTAAATAACAGTGAAGGAGTCAAACAGGATATCGTCTAGATCAACTAAGTTGGAAAAATACGTAATATTGAAGCTAACTCAAAAATTACGCAACCAAGTTTATAAAATTTATATGGGACCACCTCGGAAGCATTACCTACCAAACAAAAAAAGAATCATCAAAATCGATTCATAATTGGCGGAGTAATCGCGTAACAAACATACAAAAAAAAAAAAAAAAACGTACAGGCAAATTGAGAAACCTCCTCCTTTTTGAAAAAGTCGGTTAAAAGCACCAACTTCTCAGTTTTCAATAAGGGAGATATTACACTACCATATAATAATATTTCATTTACATAATTATATATATAGATATTATGACATGACAATGTCATAAAGACATGAATTATTTGTGAGATATTTTTCTTTCCGTAAGAACCTGTTTTAGACTATTGCGAACATTTTGAAACCAAAAATTTCCCAAATCGGTTCAGCCGTTCTGAAGCCAACGAACATCATTTCATTCTTATTTTATAGAAGACTAGCTGCGCCCCGCGGTTTCACCTGCAAAGTCTCGAACCTGTGGGAAAATCGGGATAAAAAAATCCTATGTCCTATTCCAGGTCATGGTTTACCCATGTGCCAAATTTCATCCAAATCCGTTGAGCCGTTTTAGCGTGAATGCGTAACAAACAAACAAACTCACTTTCGCATTTATAATATTAGTAAGGATTTAGACATACATAAACTCACGCCTTCTTCCCATGGAGGTAGACAGAATCTGAGGTAAAGAACAACTTTTTCAACACACTTGCTCGTAAAGTGGCTCTTATTGAACCGCTTTTAGGTTCATAATGCGGTGTATTATGGAAGCGTGCTTTTTACTTTATATTACCGCACTAGTGCGGTAATATGCGCCACAGATAACTATTTACTAGTCGTAGTAATGACATGGCAGTATGGAATTGGTAAATACTATCATGGCAGCATGGAATATGTATCCAAGTATAAATTGTTTTTGGTGAAGCTTTTTAACAAAGACAAGCGCTCAAAAGCAATTTAATTTTAATTTAATCATTTTATTTTACCTTAATTGTTTATCTTTTTAATATTTTATATGTTTTAACTTGTTAGCTCAGTTATAATAATTCTTTGCATGCTGTGGTCTCCTGTAAGTGAGGGGGTACACTTACATAATACCTATGTTACATCACTTTTTGTCATGTCCTGTGTACATCTTTTGTTGGAGATCCTAATAAATAAAAAAAGTTTTTATTTAAAAAAAGAACCATAAGCAAACCAGTGGCGTTTAGTTCCCATAAAAAATCCCATGGCTGCCCATTGGTTTTTTTTTACCTAAACGTCAGTGGGAGTCTGACCAACAAAATATTGGAATTGGGCGATATTTCAGTAAAAAGACGTAAGAATTCGTGAAAATGAAAAATAAAATTTTATTCCTATAAAACATGGATTATTAGTTTTACGTCGACATTCAAAGAGAAGAAAACAACGCCACCCACGGCTAAAAACGGAATTAACTGATGCCTTTACAAATAATATACCTAAAGCAGGGTTAGTTTATAAAGACACCTTTTTTAATTATTCAACACGAAAGCTAACCACGAATTATTATCTGTTGAATATATTATTTCACTTCTAAATTTATACATTTATTACATTTCATATAACATGTCTCATTATTATATAAATATGAAAAACTGATGTAAGTACCACATATTATGTCTTGAATAATATAATTATAGTATCGACTCCGTTTAAGCAGTGGGATGACAGCTCCTGATATTTTTTTAAATTGCCGCCTTTTTTCTTCGACAGCTTTCGTTGGTAAGACTATAAACATTGAATTAGAATGAACTATCACAATATTAAATGAGCATTCTCTATTTACACCCGGGTAGAGACTCGCGCTTTTTTTTACATCTTATCCAAGAAACTTCATGCCTTTTTATTATGCCTACTGTGTAAATAAATAAAATATGTATTATTAAAATATCATCAAATTATACATTGTTTACTACCCTAACCACATTTGAGTTATGCCATTCTAATACTAAAAACGAATACCACTGGTATTTGTTGGAACTCATATTTATTTTCTATTCCGAACCGATACCACTCTTTAAATAATTAAATTTAATGTGCAAACGAATACCAACAACTTGAATTTGGTACAGTCAGCTCCGTCAAACCTAATCAAATTTTTGTTTTCTAATATGTTTATGTGATCGTAATAAAATACTATCCAAATATTTTTACAAAGGTATATGTAAGAGTAGTTTAAGTGCATCATCTTGCTAGTTTTTTGGGGTATTCCTCAAAACGCAACCAATGAAGCGCAACTAAAGTATTCCTCAAAACGCACCCACGATGAAACATAGAGAACGCACACAAAGCATGATATCGATACTCGATAGACGTTTTAAAATTCAATTGTTCAGTTATTCAAACTACCAGGAAAGCAGAAATGAACTGGAACAAGGTGCTTAAAGCGACTTACTTACCACTTAGCTCAATAATGGTAAAAATACAGGTTTTGAAATTGAATCATTTGTTGTTTAAAAGTACCAGGGTGCCAGAAATGAAAAGAAAATAGGCGCCTAAAAATTTGCACAAAAACCAACGATTCCACATAAAGTATTCGTTATTATTCACTATATCGATAGAAGTCTTAAAACTGTCCTATACCTTAACTATAACTGTAATGTCCTATACCTATTATAACTATCAGGGAAACAGAAATTAACTGGAAGTAGTTGCTTTTGAAAAACATCTGTTATTCTGGTAGGCGTCTTTCGGAAAAGTGCCTGAAGTGAATAAAGGCCCCATATTTATCAAGAATTTTACTTTTTTCAGTATCATTTAATATCTTGTTCGTAAAGTTTCCCAACTAATAAATAGATTGATCGTTCACATTTTCGAAAAATGAAATTACATACAAAGCATTTCTACTGACTGTACCTTATATCTTCGAACACGTTTTGGTATTAGTTTAAACTATGGTATCCGTTCGGAATAGAAAAAAAATATGAGATGAAACAAATACCAGTGGTATTAGTTTTTGGTATTAGAATGGAATGACTCCCTCATTTGCGTATTATGTATTTTAAATATTATTATATTTTTATATAGGCTGTTCAGCGGTATTACCAGTGCCTTTATTTACACCCGCGCGCGCATCGCTAGCGGAAAAAACAACACACACGGCCATTTTCCGCCATTTTTCAAATATTTGTTAACTTTTTTGTTGTGTGTAAAATCACTATTAAAAATGTCAATTTCACGTAGGGAAGAAGAACGTAAATAATAATAAATAGATTTGACTCCGCTACGTTTAGTTATAGTAAAAAGAAAAATTCAAATCATATTTTTTTGTATAGGCTGTCTAACGGTTTTGACAGTGCCTCTATTTACACCTATAGAAAAACAAAACTAGCCCGCCATTCGGCCAATTTACATAAATATTTATTATTGTTTTCGTTGTGTGGATAATTATTATCAAAAAATACCAAATTAAAGTATTGTCACCAACCGACATAGAAGTTTTTAAAAGAAACTTCGGATAGTCAGTCCTACTTGGCAACAAAGGTCAGTTAAACTTTATAAATCTATCATATCTATGTATAGTCACATTAGTTACGATATTGTAGCTCAACGTTCTTACAAGAAGTCTGTTTTTTTTCCTCGCAAGTGTGTTAAAAAACGTCGTATGAAACGCGTGTGCATTGGTTATTACACTCGCGGCTACCTTCCTCGACTGTAATATCCAAAAGAGCACACTCGTATCACAATTTCTCATAAAGAATTGCATAATTAATTCACTTACTGAGAAACAATATATCATTTAGAGCGCATAGATTACTATAATATTAGGTAGGTTAACCAAGCAACAACATGGATGTATAAATTTCTTCCACTTTCTTTTCTTGCTTCGTCTACGTTCATACATCTGAGGGACCATTCCCGTATTTCTACAAACAGTCAAAAACATTTTTTTTTCCTTCTTTTCAATTGAAGTGTCAAAAATATAGTCAATTTACCAAAATTTTTGACAAGTTTGACAGATTGCGACCTGAATGTGAACGTTTTTTAAGTTCGAGAATTGGGCCTTGTCATACTCGTACCGCGCCGGTTGCGAGTACCATAATTCTGGGCTATGAGATATGATCCTAGTTATATGTAATATCCCCCTCAGTATGTCATCCAACTTTCAAAATTAATTCCGTTGGGTGACCTACATTTGTGAAGTAACCTTGAGAATCACACCCATAAGTACTTTACGTAACTACGTAGGTACCTACATAAAGTACTTATTTCACTTTCACGCCTCCGCTGTTTTCACATTCAGCCGATTACCATTAGAATTTGCATACATTTTACATAGACGCATTTAGGTAATGTGTTATATTCTATCTATATGAGCTATAATAAGTTTGTTATGACACTGGAAGCAGGGATGTTGCGGATGCAGATATTTTCACATCCGCGGACGCGGATGCGGATGCGGATATTTGGAGGCTCACATCCGCGGATGCGGATGCGGATGTTTAGATATTTTATAAGGTTTTTTATTTTTGTGGGTGGTAAGCAATAAAAAAGAGATAGTATTTTTATATTACATATTTAATAAGTAAAGTAAAAAAATTGGAGAATTATATTTAATAAAAAGTAATATTGCCGCCTTTTCGGAGTCAAGTCTGTTAGAAAGAAAGAAAAGTTACGCAGCGGTTCATATTATATTGAACCCGCGCTACTGAACAATTGTTCGCTAGGAACACTGGCTGGTGGTGACGATAAAAATCTGCGTGCTATTGGTCAACGAGAATTGCTCATTGACCAATAGGAGCGAAGGTTTCGTTCACATACGGCACGCGCCAGTCGCCGGCCCAGCCCATTATCTTTCTTGTCGCGACCTGTGCTACATCCGCATCCGCATAAACATCCGCATTAATTATTGCGGATGCGGATGCGGATGCGGATGCGGATGCGGATGTCCAAATCGATGCGGAAGCTCCGCGGTTGCGGATGCGGATGCGGAAGTCCGCAACATCCCTGGTCGGAAGATGAGAATTTTACGATCATCCTCACTGTTACCGAGTTTTCAATCTAAAGAATAATTTTGGTGAAACGACAGCTTTTCCTTTAGATATTGAAGTCAATTTCGTGGCTAAGTAATAACAGCCGCACGGGTCGATCCATGAGGTTAAGCTACGCTTGCCGGGGTTGGTCTGTGGATGGGTGACCATCTTTACATACCGAGACTCCTCCGTGACTCGGAAAGCACGTTAAGCCGTTGGTCCCGGCTGTCATTCGTGGATCTTTGACAGTTGTTACGGGTCGTCAGAAGCCCGAAAGTCTGAAATGTCTGAAACCCAGTTTTACCAAGGAGTATCGTATTGCCCAGGGTTGTGGAGGACAGATAGGCAGTCACTCCATGTAAAATACTGGTATTCAGCTGCATCAGGTTAGACTGAAAGCCGGCCCCAACATAGTTGGGAAAAGGCTAGGCAGATTGATTGATTGAAGTCAATTTAATTTATTCTATTCCTTACGTTCTCAGTTGCCGTTTTATTCAACCAATCAACAGTGAACACAACAATTGACACCAACTTTTTTGATTCCAGATTCAATCTTGGAATTTTTAAAGACGTTATCTTACTTTTAGCAACGGAGGTCCCATTTTCAGAATAAAAGTAGCCAACCGAAAATCAATCTCATAATTTGAGTGGTCGCGAGCAGCCAACTAAAGTTAAGGATCAAAAAGCCACTGGATAGTGCTATTCTTGTTGAAGAGGGCACTGACAACTCTTGGGCAGTCTCTTATAGAACCGGACAGTTGGACATCCCTAGCGAAGTCTCCAGTTTGCTACGAAGCGAACAATGCCTCAAGTACTCTTTTATACCTACTTTTTTACTTAAAATATATTTTATAGAGTTAAAGAAATTATAAAGAAAAAGAGGTAAAATATCTGCCTACTTAATGATAATAAACTTATAAATAATTCATGTGACATTAGAGGATATTAGATATTTATAAGAAATGGCGATAAGTCTGCCAAATCCTAATAGAAGGGTTTCAAATAAGGATGAAATATTAACGTTAAAAGCCGAACTGATTAGAATTAGTTAAAAATTAACAAGTTTGGTATGCTTTTTTTTTTTTTTGTGTTGGATATCATCAAATGACTTCTCCCGCTCTGGGCGGAGAGGAAGGGCGTGTCAGACTTTTACTGACTAAAACCCACCCGTGTTACTTCAGTTGCCTGTTGCTAGGGTCCCGGTATCCCTTTCGGACTTTCCTGCATCCCTGGTAGGCAAGTTTGGTATGCTGGGGCCACATTGTCGCGATAAAGCGAACTACACTTCGCGCGCTCTCAATCGCACACTGCTCGACGTCTTGCTAATCAACAGAGTGCGCGAAATATAGTTCGCGATAACGCGACAATGGTGCCGATTCTCTTGTACATTCGGTGTACAAGAGAAACTAAACTAAACTATCACTCAAATTCCTTACTTTTGACTATGGGAATCTTTTTTGTAACTGAAGTCGAGGTTTGAATTTTAGTTCATGACATCTAATTTTATTCCACACATTTTTAATCGCGATTAAATATAGTCAGATTTAGTTAGAGGATTTTAGATATAGGACAAAATTTTAGGTTAAATCGTCAAATTCAGAATAGCATTTTCACTAAACTAATCTCAGTGCCATCTTAGTGCTGTCAAACTAAATTATAGTTATGTTGTGTCATTTAAAGTCTATTTCAGAATGAGTTTGATCGTTTGACAGGACTAAACTAAATTTTAGTGATTTTTAGTTTAGTTTAGAGAATTTTGTGACAAGAGAATCGGCACCACTGTAGCCCCAGCATTACAAAAATAGGTAAAATTAGCTATCCCACAATATACATACCGGATCCTCTATTTAAATTTCTATCCACTGTCACGTTTTGCATAAATTATGTTATATAAGGTACCGGTTTTACTAGGAGACGAGACGTTTTATCTCATTTTAAACGCAGCATCCACTAGAAAAAGCCAATATGGAGTGGAATTCTAGCAATATAGTTACACGCTGTCACAGTATAAATAAGTACAGTATTCTATCTTCATAGAAAACGGCCGTAACTACGCGCTTCGAAATCTTAGTGTAGGTATATTTATGTAGTACGCAACAGTGACCGAGCGGCCACCACCGACCGTAGTTAATATTGTTTTAGGTCACTACCGAGATATAATACTGCTACTTATTTATTCTGTGGCACTATCGAACTGAATTAAGCTATCAACATAACCCTAATCGGTCAAACGCAATCATAACTGTGGGCGCCCTTTAATAACATGTCATGTATAATCTGTCCATTTACACTAAGCAACCGTATCACATGAGACTGTTTTATAAACAGTAGGTATTGGTATTGTATCCAGTCCCGCGCCAGCCAGCTGCGCCGACGCACGCATGACAGCGACGCCATCTTGATTCTATTTTAAAAATGTCGTTGAGGTTATTCTTGTTTTTGACCATCGCCGGCTTGGTTGCCGCTCAGGCCCCGAACCCTACCATAAGAGTGGCTCATGGGGTTCTTCAGGGTGCGTGGAAGGTGTCCACGAAGGGACGGTCCTTCGCTAGCTTCCAAGGCGTACCATATGCGCGGCCGCCGATCGGAAAGTACAGATTTAGGGTAAGGTATTAATTATTTTAGTTTAAAGTTCGTTTTTTAATCGTGTAGACTAATTTGACATTTCTATTGATTGTTTTTTGTTTTTTCAGTTTGGAGTTTGACATTTGCACCTGTCAAATTAGTTTAAGGGCTAAAAAAAACGAACTTTAGTTTATTGTTGTTGTTGAGAATTTGTGTTCATGTTCTTTAGTTGGTAGTATTATTAGATCATTCATACCGGTTGGACCTGTTATTTATTATTGCAGCTGGTGATTATTATGCTTTTCATAAACTAAATCTGATTGGAGTAGAGAATAAAATAATCCTTAAGTTCTGGCGTCACCAGAGTTGTACCTACCTATAGTACACACACACATTTCGACAGTTATGGTTACTATTTACTTATATCAACTTCTACGGTAATCGAGTTAAGCATAATTTATAGAGGTTAAAAAGGTAGGAAAATGTCAACGCCGTATTTATTTGCCTTAAGGCTGGGTAATAAAAAACATCGTTTTTAGAGGCACTAAAGGTAGCATCAGAGATAAACTGCGGCTAAAATAGGTACATAATTCAGTTTTATAGGTAACTATATTTATTTGAACTGATTAGTTTTCCAACTATGTAAACAAAACAATATTCTGACTTTGTCACTTAATGGTTCTGTTAATTATTAACAACAATAATAAAGTTTGTATTTGTATGGTTGACCATGAAAACAAAACCGTTATCGTCGACGAATACCTATATTGTTTTGGTTATAGGTTATCCTTGAAACTTCTATTAAAATCCACTGTTCATTAACATACTCGTGTTTATTGGAAATTACTATAGACAATCAAAAGCTATTTACATAACATCTCCCAACGTTCAATATTTAGACTCTCGTCTCCTCAATAAATATTAAATGCGAATCGTGATCTCCAACTTATATGGAATGTTATAAATGTTAATATAGTACCTATAATAATTTTCCTACTTCACGTTAGAAATAAATATGAAATCATAATGTCCTTATAATACGTTCTAATTATCATTTTAATTACGATCAATGACCGCCTCTTAAAACGATTACAGACTGCTAACGATGTCGTGTAGTTCATGTTGTCATTACATAATTTCATCATCATCATTTCAGCCGAAAGACGTTCACTGGACATAGGCCTCCCTCAAGCACCGTCACTTCGTCCGGTTCTGTGCTTCTCGCATCCAGCACATTCCCGCGGCCTTCACCAGGTCATCGGTTCACCTTGTGTGGCGATGCTAGAGATTGACACTATTGACAGTTCGCTTCACCAAAATTTTCGCAATGAGATTCATAATAGAATACATCGGCTATTATATGCATAAAAAAAACTCACCGTGGAAACTTAGATATTTCGTCCATTTTGGTTTGATTTGACTAGACAGCGGAAGTGTGACCTAATTTTCATTATTTTTGGGATAAAAAATGACCTACATAAAAAAATACAGAAATGGATTCAGTAAACAATTTTGAACAAACTACTTTTATAATGTCCATTATTTCAGTAACACATTGTATAAAACGTTATAACGTTGAAACTGAAGTGTTCGGTATTAAATTACATTGTTTTCATAATTAATTGGACTCCGGAGAAAGATACGATGTCAGAAAAAACGCTTGAAAATCTATTGCAGAAGTGTAGCGTATCGTTCTTGGGTTCCGCTTTTATCTGTCCTCTCATAACTATTAACACCGTAATTTGAAAATATTGTAAAAGTCAATTATTTTTAAAAGAGTAACCATGGAGTTTCTTTCCGGCCAAGAGGTAACGGAATAAAAAATTGAAGATTCGACTTTAAAAATATATTTGTTTATATGATAGTAGCTTGGAATGTGGGTTGTAATTGTAATTGCACGTATTTCAGATGAAAATAATGTTAGCAATAAGAGTGGGTTCACTTAAATTGCTAAATTCTTTCGGATCCCACGCCTTTACAGCTTATTTACTCTTCTAATGCGGGCCATAGACGTTCAAGTATTTTGATCAAATAGTAAACTGTTTGAACCAGCAAACAGTTTGATCAAATAGACATTCGAAAATTCATATTTTTCTTCATGCCGTTTAACAACCTGGTTGCCTGGAGATCGCAGAAAGCGATAAGGCCGCCCATTGTATGTTTTGTAGTGTTAAATTTGTCTATTTTCGCTATGTATTTTCTGGTGTACAATAAAGTATATGTAAATATAAATATAAACAACTCCTTTTGGATCATATTTTACCACACACATTCATGTCAATTTGATAAAACTGTTTGAACCAGCCTGTTTGATCAAATTCCTTGAATGTCTATGGCCAGCAAGAAAAAAGACAAAGCGTTTTTAGGGTTCCGTACCCAAAGGGTAAAACGGGGCCCCATTACTAAGACTCCGTTGTCTGCCTGTCTGTCCGTCTATCACCAGGCTACCTATATCACATTAACCGTGATAGTTAGACAGTTGAAATGTTCACAGATAATGTATTTCTGTTGCCGCTATAACAAATACTAAAAAAATAGAATAAAATAAATATTTAAGAGCAAACATTTTTTTTGCCATTTAATAGGTAATGGTACGGAACGGAACCCTTCGTGCGCGAGTCCGACTCGCACTTGGCCGGTTTTTAGCATTGTTTCCCGGCTACGGCGAAAAAAAAAGGAGGGTTATGATTTTGACCGGTATGTACGTATGTTCATCTGTTCCCTCATATCTTCTAAACGACTCATCACAATTTGACAAATGAGGTATCGTTGGAAGCGTCTTGATCGTCACATTAAATTAAAAATGGCGCCCTCTAGAGGACATAAAGTCAGGAACTAAAAAAAAAATTGTTGGGTATCAAATCAAAGGGCTTAATGAGCACATTTCAAAAATATAAATATTATAACCCCAATAGAATTTAAAAAAAAATTAAAGTAATAAAAACTAAAACCCAACTACGACTAAAAAGGTATTCGGATTTTTAATTTGTCTGTCTGTGGTGTCTTGTTTATACCTCTTTAGTCGTAGTTGGGTTTTATGGAAAGTTAAAGTTGATTGACACTCAATTAAAAACGAAGAATTCTTAGAAGCAATCTCAGTAGTCGTTCGGGACTGCGATCTAATTTGTCTTCTCATCTAACTATCTTGTAGACCGTTTTTGTGTACTGTATTTTCATTTCATTGTCTTCGAGTAGTCTTTGATAATATTTTGTCTGAAATCAATCTACAAAATATACAATCCCTTTGTTAAATAAGCCAAGACGTTCTGATTGCCCGCGTTCCCCTAAATGCCTTGCTTCGGGGCATGTAATCAAAACTGGGTGTCGAAAATGTGACGAAATATCGCGGATCGTAGGGCCTAGACAAGTGACAATCACTTCCAAAGCTCTACAACGACTTTCAACAGGCATAAGATTTCAATAGCTTATGTCAGTCCTATATATTTTTGGCTTTTCCATCATCGTTACTGCTGATAGAATGTTACATTGTCGTAGTCGTTGAGCTCCTCGGTTACTGACAAATGCTTGCACTGACTGGACAGGTCCACTCAAATTTGTGTGGTTCTTTCCTCAAAAGACCATTTCATACGCTAATCTACATGGTCCTCATATTACTTGACCAAGATTACTGTAGTCTGGACTTTAAAAGAGACTGCGACCTCTGAGTTCGTTTCGGCTTTTCTTCTCAGAGTAGTCAGATAGGAAACGCCGACCTCATCTAGTTTATTTTAATATTTGTTTAATATGACGTGTAAAAGTGATTCCGATATCCTATTTACAGAATAAACAATTTCATTTCATTTCATTTGTTTAGGGCCTCTGGGGGCTTAAAACGGTCACTTTAGCAGAATCATAATATGAAAATATTATGAGTCATCGTAAAATGTCACAAACTGACAATTCATAATATAATCTGCATGTAATTCATATTACGAAATAATTCATCTATTTGACAGTTTTCTATGGAGATTCGTAAAATGGTCCTTAAATTATGAATTGCTTTTAAGTCAAATAAGAGGAATTGCTAATGACAGCTAGGATTCAGGAAATGAACTGCTTTTAGAGGAATTGCTAATGTAGTCGGTTTAGGCCCCCTGGTCTCTTCTAAATTTTTTCCGTAGCACATGTCACTGTTACTGTTATCGGTTTTCTGCCCCTGCTGGACCTCTGCCCAACCTTTCGGGGAATAAAGGCGTGACGTTATGTTATGACGTGTTTACCTGGTAGAGAAAAAACATGTCAAGCAGACATTTTTTCTGCCTTTCATATAGCATTTAAGATATTCAAAAGCTATCGCAAAGATACGAAGTCAAAGTCAAAGTCAAATCATTTATTTCAAATAGGCACATTAAAGGCACTTTTGAAAGTCAAAAAAACTAAGAAATAGAACTGATTCTAGTTGCCCCTTCCAAAAGGTAGTTTTCGTATGGAGAAGAATGGGAAAGAAACTCCAGCGTTACTCTTTTAAAAAAATGGTTTACAATATTTTGTATACATCAATTATAATTACATGTGAATACGATGCACCTAGAATACGATTACTTTACCACAAATTGTAAAAAGAATTAAAAATGGAGCAATGACAAATAAATTGATTAATAAAATTAGGTGATAGATACATGGTGCTCACACATTTACAAACATTGTAAAAGTAGGTACCTATACAATATCACAATATTCCTAACATTTTTACATTACAAATAATACTAATAAGACAGTGTGTTAGCAGTAGCAGCAGTTAGTTAGCAGTTTGATTTTGTCCAGACTCGAATATTGTCCTATGGAGCAAGACCAGCATGTATCCATGCATTCTTATCCTGGATATAATCCTCTAATTTGTAATAGGATTGTTTACAAAGTGTACTTTTAATATGGGTTTTAAATTTTCTTTCATTTAATTGCAATATATCACAAGGTATTTTGTTATAGCATTTAACGCAGTACCCCATAGAAGATGTTTGTACTTTAGCTAATCTGAAAAATGGTTGATCATTTTGTCTTTATTTCTAGTACGTTACGTTAGCGAGACCCAATGTTTGCGGAGTTTTATCGGCGATAAAATAGAATAAACATACTCATGTTTAATCGATAACTCCAGTGACTAACTGCCGTAGCTAGTATTGTATTATCTGTGGCCGTAGGCATCTCCTCCTCGCGGGAAAGTTCTAAAGGGATACCGTGGCCTCTGGAAACTTACAGGCAACTGAAGGAACACGGGTGGGTTTTAGCCAAAAAGAGTCTGACACGCCCTTCCGCTCCGCCCAGAGCGGGAGAAGTCAAATGATGATTGCCCACCCAAAAAAAATAAAAAAAAGTTTCTGGCTAGGTATTGCAGGCGGGGACAAAGAAAAGTTACAACATATTTCAGTTTATTGTTTTGTCCCCGCCTGCAATACCTAGCCTATGTCACTCCCACAATTAAGACACACGCATTCGACTTACAAAAAACAAAGTTCAATGCTTGATTTTCTCTTTTCGGTTTTGGTTTTTGCAGTCGGGTTTTTTGTTTTTTAAATAATTTGTTTTTAACTTAAGGAATTTAAACTTTTAGGGCGGCTTTCACCTATGAAACTGACCGCGCTGAGCATATCTAAACCGCGTTCAAGAGCTGTCAGTGTCATCATTGCTGTGGAATATTGACACTGACAGCTCTTGAACGCAGTTTAGATGTACTGATCGCGTTCAGTAGGTTTACATTTAACATTCAATTATAACGTTCTTGATTTCTGTAACAACCTAACAACCAACAAAACTTAAATCCCATCAAAGAGGAATATGTAGAACTACGCAGCATCTTAACAAGTTCAATCTAAACCGCTACAACTCCTAGGAACACCGAGATTGCAATAGAGGAAACCCATTTATATTGAACTAAACTTATACTCAAGATGAAGAAGGCAGTTGAAGCGATGACGTAGGTCTACGTATAGTTTGTTCCAAAAGTATTTAATAAAAGTGCAAACAAACTCTGAGCAGCATCCTAATTGACACGATCAATCACAATCTGAATCGGTTTGAAACAAATTCCTAATCCGTTGATACATAAGTTCGAAAAAAAAATCTTTTCAACAAAGTAAATAACGCAATGAATGCTGAACAGTCAAAATAGAAAGAAAGAAAGAAAGAAAATAAATTTATTCAGCACAGACTAAAAGGCACACAATATACATAATATACAGCAGATAATAAAATAAAAATAAAGAAACAAATAAGAAGGTAAAGTAGGACATTATCAGGGGAGTGTGCCTCACGGCTGCGCCAAAAAGGCCCAGTTCAGCAAAAATGCCAGACAACTAGTGCCTGACGCTGGTTTTCAACCGGACCCGAAAGTGTGAAGTTACGGATGCAAATCAGTTTTATATTGTGATGTAAAATGAAACAGTTAAGTCTTAATCGGTTACGAAAATTAGTTACGTAGTTAGATAGCCAGGTTAAATTCTTGGCCTATCATTCACTAAAGGAAATTAGTAACACATTCATGTTTCAGCTTTATATATTTTTTTCAAACAGTTATTTTGTGTATTATTAAAGTTGTAATTGAAAAATCATAGATGAAACTCTCAAAAAAAAAAACAACGTCTGTATTCGCATAAGAATCGTACCCACCTACGATCATATTTATTTGTTTAATAGTTGCACACAAATGCACGGAGGCGGACTTAATGCCATAAGCATTTTCTATCAGTCAACCTTTAGGTGATGCAGAAACAAACTGGTAGGTGCAATAGTGGAAATTGTGGAATAAATATTATTTAAATACGTAAACCTATTAAAACTATACCTATATATATAATACACTTAAATAAAACATACACGCTAACGCATAATGCATAACGCTTTAAGGCGGGTCGGGCGCGACAGGCAGCGGTACCTTTGTCGACAAAGGTACCGCTGCCTGTCGCGCCCGCGATATTGCGTCTGTTTGCACGAGCCTTTATGCGTCATATTGACGTAAAAAGCAATGGTTCAGTGAATTCCCGTTAGCAAAACTCTCCTGAATACTTTCCCTTTGTCCAACGGCTTCCCGAGATGAACAGAACTTCTACGGTTCGATTTAAAAGATTCAGCAGTAACAATGAAGTATCTTTGTAGCTTTGAGTTTTTATGTTTTGTTTTAAAGTTTAGCTGCAATAAAACCTTTTATTCTTCGTTTTCTGGGTTCTGTACCCAAAGGGTGCCAACGGAACCCTAAAGGCATGTCACAGGGCTGTTTTTAAACCGAAAAAGGTAGCCACAAAAAAACAAAAAACAAGTTTTCACAAAAAAAATATATAATAAAGTCAAAAATTAAAGGGTAAAAAGAAAAATTAAAGGTAAAAAAATCTCTCTCTGTTGTTTTTTTTACTAAAGTATTTTTACCGTTTTGTTGTTTTTTTTTTTTTTAATAAAAGATACTCTGTCAGAATACTATAAATTTGCGTCTCAATAATCATTCTCATTGGCAGGTGTAGCCCGTAAGAGTTAACTTGAGACCTGAGCGCCGTTGAGTACTACCTACTGCGCTCAGGTCTCAAGTTAACTCTTGCGCCTATAGTAAAAGTCTCGTTTAGAATGAATGTTTAATCTCGGCTTAAAGCTCACAATAATTAATTTAATTTGAAGTAATAGTGGTTTTTAAGTACCTAGGTGAAAAAATGGGGGTGCAAAAAAATAATTTATTCTCAAAGTGGGTAGTAGACAAGTTTGGGAACCCCTGCTCTAAGGTCATAAACCAGAGAGAAAACAGCCGAGAGCGTTTGTATGGAGAGGGGACCGACCTTCCTCTTAAATATTGTTCAGTGGTACAGAACCCTTTCTGTGTGGACTCGCACTTGGCCACTTTTTTATTCTTCTGCATCAACGTCCATTGACCCCATACATCTGTGACCACATCCAGATGGCAGTCATACACATTCATTAGTATTGTTATAGTCTGATGAGGACTGACTACATCTGAATGCCAATAAGCAATGTTATTGACCCAGCATGTAGATATGCTGTGCAATGAGGCCGCTAAACGTCCCCTAGATGAAACAAATCATCATGCGTACCTACTCTCTTTGTGGTCTTTTCTTTATAGACTAGCTTTTGCCTGCGGTTTCCCTCGCGTTATTGTAGAAATTTTTTAGGGAGTGCCTCCGCTGCCGGCGCCGGCTCCCAAAAATAACGCCATTGGGAACCGGCAGTGACATTACTGCCGGCAGCCGAGACTAAAAACATCGGCTGCCGGCTCCGCCGGCTCCCATAATGGACACCGGCGGCGCGGCGTTTATAGAAACCCTTCCAGTATTCAGAACCACAACTAACTAACTAAAATATGTTTTTCTGCATATTCTAGTCGTTTTTGGCGTAGGGGGTCACAGTTCTAACCTAACCTAACCTTTTTTGCGATTGAAATTATTAAACTTAATCTTACTAGTTCGGTTTCGGGTAGGACTTTATGACTTTATTACTGGAATATGGAAAAAAAATGCTCTACTACATGTTTTTTTTTAATTATGCCTACCCTGCCTCGCTCTACTCCATACGCCAAACTGACAACCAAAGTCAGCGCCGGCAGCCAATTCAGCAACCGGCGCCGGCAGCGGAGGCACTTCCTATTTTTTATATTCCTCGGGAACAGTACTTTTTTTCTGGATGAGAGGTAGTTACGTCCTTTTCTGTACCCGTGTATGCAAAATTTCATGATCATCGGTTGAATAGTTTAAATAAACGTACGAACTCACTTTCGCATTTATAATATTAGTTAGGTTGTTAACTTTATTGCACACTACGGGAAAGTCCGAAATCCCAGGGCTCTTGGCCACAGGCAACTGAAGGAACACGGCTGGGTTTTAGTCAGTAAAAGTCTGACACGCCCTTCCACTTCGCCCAGAGCGGGAGAAGTCATTTGATGATTTCTCAAACTCAAAAAAAAAAGTATGGGCCATAGAGGTACAAGTAATTTGATCCAACACCAGCCTGTTTAAACAGTTGTTAAAACAGTTTTATCAAATAAATGTGTGTGGGAGATCAAAATGAGTTGTCAAATGGCATTAAGAAATATTAATTTAATTTTCGTATATCTATTTGATCAAACGTTAATTTATTTACAGGCGAATCGACAGCACGAAATCGGCAAATCGATTCAATTACAAATAAATTAACTTCGTACGAATCGGCTCAAGAAAAAAAAAAAAAATTCAATTCGTGAGAATCACCAATAAGCCACAGTTGTTTAATAGAGTTTTCTCATGAATAGTCACAATTATGTTGCTATTTTCCAGCATAATATAAAATACTTATAGTTTAAAATAAAACGTATGGCACAGTTGGCAATATGAACCGATTAATATTATCAACCGCATGTATTGAAAACTCTCCGGAACCGGAACACATTTGACAAAAGGCTGTATGATGCAACTATGTTATGTGCAATCAGCGCCAAAAGTCAAATCATATATTTTTTTATATTATATAGAGTATTGATTTTGTGTAATGCAATAAATCATATACTTTTCTTTTGTTTAGTTTCTGTAGTCCCCTTAGGGCGGATTCGACCAAACTCGAATTTATACACGAGTACAAACAAAGAGGTTATTAACAAGTTCTCTCGTATAGACTCTATCCTGAAACTTTGATAAAGTCAAACAACTTTTCTCGCTGACTGTATCTGCGTTGGATCCTAGCCTTTGTCAAATGTGTTGCAGGCAGCTTCCAAAAATATGCGGTTGTAGTATTTCACATGAAACTGGACAGCTGTTTGACTAGAAACCAGCTGCGCCCCGCAGTTACACAGGCGTATGTCTCGATCCCGTGGGAATATCGTCACAAAAATAATCCTATGTCCTATTCTAGGTCATGGTCTACCCATGTGCCAAATTTCATCCAAATCCGTTTAGCCGTTTTAGCGTGAAAGCGTTAACAAACAAACGCTCTTTCGCATTTATTATATTAGGATTAGGTTAGGCAACTTTAGGTAGGCATTTCCGGCTTATTTTTTACACTAGTAAGTTTTTGACATCTGTCAAAACAAGGCGAACGCGCCCAAAAATTAATTACTTTTCAGTTTTTGTGGCAGCTCGCTAAAATTACTTTTTGCACAGACTTGACGAGTATGTAATAGGTAATTTAGAATAACACTGTTTTTATTCAGCCTACGTTTTTTACCCTTTTTTATTACTAGCTGCGCCCCGCGGTTACACCCGCATAAGTCTCGATCCTGTGAGAATATCGGGATAAAAAGTATCCTATGTCCTATTCCAGGTCATGGTCTACCCCTGTGCTTGTGTTTGAGTTTTAGCGTAAAAGCTCAACAAACAAACTCACTTTTGCATTTATAATATTAGTTAGGAAGTTAGAATTTTAGAGGTTAACTAGTTTTTTACTAAGGTTTCTTATAGCAGCTAGCTCGAATGCATCCGTCTTCTTTATAATAACGTTTTTACAGTCAGAAATAGGTAGGTACGTAGGTATAACACATGCTTTAGCTAAATCTTAAACTTACTTAAGCAACTTTTTTATCGTAGTTGGATTTTAGTTTTATAACTTTTAAATTCCTTAAAAATTTTTTGGTGTTATAATATATAATATGTTTAAATGTGCTAATTAAGCCCTTTCTTTCATGGCATAATTTCTACATGGTATAATTAAAAACTGGCCAAGTGCGATTCGGACTCGCGCATGAAGGGTTCCGTACCATCCTACCTATCTATAGAAACGGCAAAGCCCCCTTAAATATTTATTTTATTCTGTTTTTAGTATTTGTTGTTATAGCGGCAACAGAAATATATCATCTGTGAAAATTTCAACTGTCTTACTATCACGGTTCGTGAGATACAGCCTGGTGACAGACGGACAGACAGCGGAGCGTCTAGAGTGTGCCTTATTCAATTTAATGTAAGGTCACATAGCCTATAACCAGTGGATGATCAAGACGCTTCCAACGATACCTCATTTGTCAAATTATGATGAGGAAGTTAGAAGTTATGAGGACACATAAACATACATACCGGTCAAAATCATAATCCTACCTTTTTGCTTCGACGTAATCGGGTAAAAATGAACAATAGGCACACCTCTAAACACATTGTAGGCAAAATTGTGATAGTCATAAGCACCTGTAGAGTTCGGTCTTCCGATTTCATGTCTTACTTCTTGGGCATGCTATCCGGATATCCGGATAGCATGCCCTACTCATGGCGATACTCCAATTATGCATTGCTCTGTAAGTGATTGATCTGTCTAGCTGTCGACCGTGAATCATGCACTGTTGCAGTTGTGTGCCGAAATAATTGAACTGGTTTATCATATTATATTGTTATATTCCAAGAACTCATTTGGGAGTACTTAATATAATACGCAATGTTAAGCTAGCAATCGGTACTAGGTTTGCCAACCAAGTTAGTGGAATCTTCACTAAACCTGGTAGATTGGGGAACCCCAGTTATGTGTTACCGAATCTTCAAATGGACCTCCAAAAACCGGCTGAACACCATAATGTAAAATAAAATATAAAATTGACTTATAGCTAGGCACTTAGTGGTTTTGGTGGTTTGAAGAACCGACGCTAGTGGGTTCGGGAAAAAAAGTTGGCAACATTGCTTTCAAGGCGCATTGAGCGAATATTAATTACCTACCCATAATTTCTCAAACACTCCATGCCCGCATTCCTGAAAATATCGCAAAATTATATCAATTAGATGAATTTTTACACAACCCCATTGCGAATTTATTCTAACACATATCATCACACCCGTTTTCCCTGAAGGGGTAGGTACCTAGGTGTACCCATACCTACACCCACATTTCGCCAGTTATGTTTAAGTCCTATGTAATGGGGCGAGCCGATTGCCATCAACCGGGCACAAATCCAGACCCCGGGCTGTGAGAAATAACATTTAATGTTTCTATCAGGTATTCGAATTATTCGAATAAAAATTCGAATACTTGAGTATTTAATGTTCTTAATATATGATTCTTCTTCCTAACCGTTTCTATTTGTTGCCAGGAACCACAGCAGCTGAAGCCATGGCTCGGAGTGTGGGATGCTACCAGGCCTCTCCCCGCCTGCCTCCAATACGATCCATTCATAAAGAGCATCGCAGGTAAACGACTGTTACTCCAACCAACCAACCAGCAAAAAGCTTCAATCAACAATGTTGCTTGATCATTTGGATGTATAGTTTAACCCACAAACGTTTAGGGTTAAAAAAACATAACATTGATTTAAAAGAGTGTCCGTGGAGTTTCTTGCCCGTTCTTCTCCATAGGAACCTACTACGCTTTGGAATGGGCAACTAGCTTCATCTTTATGACTGACCGACCCCTTGACAATTCAAAAGCGCCTGTAATTGGTTTATCCTAACTTATCCTAATGCGAATGCTACCTAATCCATACTAATATTATAAATTCGAAAGTTACTCTGTCTGTCATCTGTCTGTCTGTATGTTACCTTTTCACGCCTAAACCACTGAACGGATTTCGACAAAATTTGGCAAGGAGATAGATGGCACCCTGGGGAAAAACATAGGCTACTTTTATCGACATACCGCGCGGGCGAGGCCGCGGGTGGAAGCTAGTATTATAGTGAGTTTGTTTGTTTATTACGCTTTAACTCTAAAACGGCTGAACAGGTTTAGATAAAATTTGGCACATGGGTAGACCATGACCTAGATTAGGACATAGGATACTTTTTATCTCGATATTCCCACGGGATCGAGACTTACGCGGGTGAAACTGCGGGGCGCACCTAGTTTGAAATAAATGCTTTGAGTAGAAACCTTTTCTCGAAGTAGCTGCATTTCGTTTACAATTATTTTACGAGTTCATTTCACAATGTTCAGGCTATTTGTCGTAATTAGAGTGTAGTCCCCAAATTAAGAGACATCGCTGTTTCTGCAATATCCACAATTGGTTTTGAGAAAACTTTTGTTTCGAGTAGATCGTATACATCTTTATTGTACGATTATTTTCCAAATAAAATCTAATTTTATTTTTATGCTTCAAGTTCTCTTTAAGAACTCTTTTCTTTTATGTTACAGTTATTGACGAAAACTTTCACACTTAAACTCTGAAACATCACTGACAAATGTATAAAACGCGCTCGCACAAAGTTATGTCAGCTGAGTCGGCAGATACTGACATTCTCGTTGATTTATTAACGCGAAATGCAGGCGAATTGGCAAAAGCAGCTGACTGGGTTTATTGGCATCTTTTGTTGCACAAAACTAAAGTTTTATGGAAAACATGTCTAGACAATCGGACAGAATAACAGAATATAATATCTATGAAAAGAAAACGTAGGAGGGGTTTGTAAGGGGGTGGCTAAGTAATAACAGCTACGCTTGCCGCGATTGGTCCGTGGATGGGTGACCTTCTTTACATACCAACACGTCTCCGTGTTGCGGACAGCACGTTAAGCCGTTGGTCCCGGCTGTCATTCGTGGATCTTTGACAGTCGTTACGGATCGTCCCGAAAGCCCGAAAGTCTAACTATCAGTCTTATCTAGGGGTATCGTGTTACTCAGTAACTGGGTTGGGTAGGCAGTCGCTCCATATAAAATACTGGTATTCAGGTGCATCCGGTTAGACTCGAAGCCGACTCCAATATAGTAGGGAAAAGGCTAGGCAGATGATGATGAAACGAAAACGTTGGTTCATGTTTCTTACAGTGATTTATTTATTATATATTAAACTTTGATTGTTGCTTCAAATTATGCTATACCACAAGCAATTAAATCGCAGTGTAAACCAAGCTTAAAATCACACAACAACACAGGAGTATACGCACTAGTATAATATCACGTATAGTGTCACCAAAATAATTCCATAATCGCACATAATAACAGCACTGAAATGAGTTCATCCGTTTTTGAGCTATGATTCCCAATATAAACTGATAGACAGAATCCTAAACATAACCTTTCACCTTTCCCCGACTTTTCTTGTCCCATTTTACACCGCTCTTTTACAAAATTAAGCTCTTGCCACACTGAGGTGAAGCGCAACTCGATTGTTTTAGGAAGTTACTCGACACAATCGGTGCGAGCGAATTTCGTCCCGAATTCCGGTTCCCGAGCCGCTACACAACATTATTTGTTCTTTGTTAAACCCGAAAAGGGGTCATTGTACTCATCATTTTGAACAACTTTTTCTATGGGACCAACCTTGAAATCGCGAAAAAAATATCTGCTGTTCCATACATTTGTGTTCACTGAAATCGACAAAATGTATGGAACAGAAGTTTTTCAAAGTGATGAGCACAATGACCCCTTTTTGCGTTTAGCATAAAGAAAAAATAATGTTGTATAGTTGCGGAACACTAACACATTTTCGTAACCGATTAAGACTGTAACTGTAATCTGTTTCATTTTGACAGTTCTACAACATTCATTGCGTTATTTACGTTGTTGGGCAGATTTTTTTTCGAACTTATGAAGCAATGGATTAGCAATCTGTTTCAAAATGATTCAGATTGTGATTGATCGTGTATTACGCAAACAGGGTGCGGGATTCACTTCAGTTTGGCCAGAAGTATGATCTTCCATTAACCATCGACTCGGCTTCTTTATCAGGTAGCGAGAACTGTCTCTACGTGAACGTGTACACTCCCAAGATGAATCCTGGTGCCAACCTGCCAGTCTTGGTGTTCATCCATGGAGGAGCCTTCATGTATGGGGAGGGAGCACTCTACGACGCCAGCAACCTCATGGACTGGGATATGGTTGTCGTTACCCTGAACTATAGGGTTGGACCGCTAGGTAAGTATGGATGGATGGATGGATGGATGTTTGTTACTCTTTCACACAAAAACTGCTGAACGGATTTGGATGAAATTTTGACACACAGATAGTTTATAACCTGGATTAACACATAGGATACTTTTTATCCCGATATTCCCACGGGATCGAGACTTATCCGTGTAAAACCGTGGGGCGCAGCTAGTACATTATAGTGATAAGCAAGCATATTCCTATTTATTATATCTATGGAGGTGTGTCCATTCGAGAAGATACAATGTTTATAGAGTATCGCGATGTAAATGTTAGCATTAATATACTGAATGGAGAGGTGGTACATTACAGTTTGAGGGCGGCGCATCGAGCTATAAAAAGAACATTAAAATAAAATATCTATTTTAAAAGTAAGTCTAGCGAAAGGTCGTGGGGCGGTCGCATTAAGTAGAATGCAATCCGCATAGCTAGTATTACACTATAAGACACCTAAATGGACGCCAAAATATTGTTGCACAATTGGATTTTACAGTGCGCTTTTATTTAGGCATTAGATGACCCAGTGTTAGTGAAAATAGGCATAATCCTACCATAATATTATATGAAATGAAATTGTTTATTCTGTAAATAGGATATTGGAATCACTTTTACACGAATTTTTTTTTTTTTTAATAAGCTAGATGAGGTCGGCGTTTCCTATCTGACTACTCTGAGAAGAAAGGCCGAAACAAACTCGGAGGTCGCAGTCTGTTTTAATGTCCAGACATAATCTTGGTCAAGCCATATGAGGACCATGTAGATTAGAGTCTGAAATGGTCTTTTGAGGAAAGAACCACAACGATTTGAGTGGAGCTGTCCAGTCAGTGCAAGCATTTGTCAGTAATAGTTGAACTCAACTCAGAACTTACGGAGATATAAATGTGAAAGTTTGTGGGTTTGTCACTCAATCACGCAAAAACGGCTGAATAGATTTGGATGAAATTTGGCAAAGATAGTTTATAATACATAGGATACTTTTTATCCCGATATTCCCACGGGATCGAGACTTACGTGGGTGAAACCGCGGGGCGCAGCAATAAATAAATTGTTTTATTTGGGACAACATAGGAACCATTTTGATTATACACTAGGATTAGTAAATTTATATAAGAAAACCTTGCCAGAGCTGTGACATCAAATTGTCGAAAATGGTCCATGAATAAAAATAGACCTATTTACTCGCTGTTGATTACGTTCTTCTAAAGATTGTGCTTTCAAGAGGCCTTCGTAATGTTTGTCTTAACGTCTAACGTATCATCAACTAGGTACAGTCCTATCTCGTTTCTATTGACATTCCTCGTACTTACACAACCATTTAATCCAACTATCTCGGGCCATAAAAGAAACTTTACAAACAAAGGCAAAGTAAATACTCAACTACACAAAATTAACTTTAATTTCTTTCAAATGAAGCAAGTTCGTAAAACCGAACAGTTTACCGTTAGTTTCAAGCAGAGACAATAAGTAAAGGTAAGGCGAAAATACGCGTGGAACAAACTCTGCGAAACTCATTTATATTTAATCGAAGGCAACCGCCCTTATCTCTTTGGCCCGAGCGAAGAATAATTCACGACCCAGCCCCAATCATTTTACATAATGGTCAGAATAACAACGGACAGAAACCGTTTATCTTTGTATTGGACAGAAACTGTTTATCTTTGTATTGTACATTTAATCGTAATAAGTATTGGTTTTTCTTTCATTTAGAATAAACCTTTTTACAAAAAAAAAAACACAAAAAAGTGAAAAATTACTTTAATTTCGGAAGTCGGTGCCAAAAAACGAAAATTGAAAACCAAAGAAAATTCAAGTTAGTTTTCCCTTTTTAGTGTTTTTTTGGAAGTTGGTTGTTTTTTATTTTGTAAAATTTTTTTAGACCCCACACAAATTCGAACACCACTACTTAACAGTGACGAAGTAACTTAAAACATCGTCCGTATAGAGCACGTAATATTGAAGCTAACTCAAAAACTACGGAAGCAAAGTTAATCCACCTCTGAAGCATGACCTACCAAACAAAAAAGAATCCTCAAAATCGATTCATAATTGGCGGAGTAATCGCGTAACAAACACGCAAAAAAATAACATGCAGACGAATTGAGAACCTCCTGCCTTTTGAAGTGGGTTAAAAAGATAATTCTTTTGCCAAGCGGCATATTTCCCTTCGATTAGTTACTGTAGTAGATTAATAAGAGGCTGTTATTCAGTGCTTACTAGGAAACAGTTGGACCATTACATAGAGGAGATCGGTAGAGATAAATTATATCTCGCAGCTTGTTACATTTATTTATTTGGGATCACGAACAAAGGATACACAGATACAATATAAATCACGGCATTAAGGTGCGTACAGACTATATAACATAACATGTTATGCAACATCTATATAACATGTTTCAGAATAATGTGGACCAAGGTTACATAATGTGGACGTGTTATAAAACACAAGTTATATAATATCTTACATAGTCTGTACGCACCTTTACTAATACAATGCCAGTCTTTTAGGCACTTTTCCTGTAGACAGCGATGCAGACGAATATTCTTTATACCTATGCTTGTACATATTATTATTATTAAGTATTTTAAGTCAATAAATAGTCGTTTTACATTTTAAATAAAGGATTAGACTTAAAATAATACAAAATATTTTTTTTTTTAATCCGTTTATGTGGTTTTTTGCGAAATGTGTGTCAGCAAGTCAGTCAACCCAAGTCCCCATCAGTACTTTATACCTACCTATAAATTATCCATCTTTCTGTATCTTCTCCAGGTTTCCTCAGCACTGGTGACGAGGTCGCTCCCGGTAATAACGGTCTCAAGGACCAGGCCTTCGCCCTCCACTGGATTAAGAACAACATCCTGATGTTCGGCGGAAACCCTGACAGCATCACTCTGGCAGGATGCTCCGCTGGAGGCGCCAGCGTTCATTATCATTACCTGTCGCCATTATCTAGAGGTAAGAGGATTTAGTATATTCATATCTGAAACGTTTACATCAAAACGAGTCGGACTGTTGGTACCTTGGCCGTTAAAATTCCCATGAGTAAAAGCTATCAATTCTTCTCTAAATATACAGGGTGTAAGGGTAAACACTCTTGTCATTCAAACCATGGGTAGTTGACTTAAACATAAAAATAAATGAACGAGTAACAACAAAAACAAAATGTTATTTTCATTAAAAGATTTAAAAAAGTTTCTATGCGACACCGTGCTCGCTAGCGAAACAGCTGACTGACTGAGAGAGGGGTCGCGCTCTCGGCCGGTCAGGTCACGTCCCATACCCCCCATCCGTGTTGAGACGCAAGTTCGTTGCCCTAGCGCATAGGTGAAAGGATGAATTATTCGAGGGGTAAAAAATGATTTTAAAAAGTTGTAATTTTCTTTCGTAACTTTATGCAGCGTTTATGAATAAGGCGGTAAGTATTTGACCCTGGAGTTCTGTGGAACAAACTGGCAAAAAAATGGATTTGTTTTTCCGAAATCATAAGCCGCTGCGACCTAGCTGGATCTGGCAGCTATAAGTGCGCTATTGCCCATAGATAATTAAATGCATAGTCAACGCGTAGCTAATTTTAGATCTTTGTTTATCCACAACGGGAAAGCTCTTGGCCTGCATCTCACCTGATGGTAAGTGATGATCAGGCCGAAGGTGGAAGCGAGCTTCACCCGGAATCCACAATCACAGAGGAACTGGCTATCCGACCTCTAACTGCCGTAACACAACAATGCGGTTATATTGTTGTTATGGCGAGACACTTAGATAAGATGGTGGTAGCTAGCCAGGGGGACTTAGAACAAGCACTACCACCAATCAAACCGAGTAGAGATGGGATGGGTGGATGTGGACAGGTTAAACACGATATCTGTTACCACTGTTACTGTTACAAAGAAATAACAGATACAAATATCTGTTATTAAATAACAGCCTGTAATTTTGATCGGACGATAAATACGTATTTAAATCTCAATTGAATATCTTCTTTATTTATTTTGGTTTAAAGTCGAAAATCGTATCGGAAGTATTAATAGTAATAGCCGCGGTAAGTCTTGAGGATCTGTTATTTTAAGTAACAGCATAGGTATCTGTTACTTAAAAAAACAGATCCTCAAGACTGTTACCTTTATTGTTAGGAACAATTGATACCTATTATTTTTTAATAGGTATCTGTTATTTCTATCTGTTACGATAAATACGCCTCACTCCTAAAACCGAGCAGATAATTTTGCCCCCACTGGGAACCGGTACCTCTGGGTCTGACTGTCTGAGACAGGTCAGACAGCCACTAAACCACAGACACAGTTAAAATCCTCTCTAAAGATCCCAGTAAAACTCCTCACTAAAGATTCTTATACAAAAACGACAAGAACAAAAATTGTCACAACTTCGAAGACTTCGAGGAATAAAAGGATTGTTATCTAAGAGAGAAAATGGGACCCAGTAAACAGTACTAAACAGTTGAACGAACCCAAGCGAACCACAACTTCGATACTTCGAAACTAAATTTATAGTGTTACAAATCAGAAACTGTGATCTCCCGGGTCATCGATTTGTAGATATAGGAGCAATAAAACCAATCGCTACCAGATTTCGCTCACGTAGATAAGCAGTACCAACTAATATATATATAGAGATATCTAGATAGTTATGAGCACAGAAATCGAAGACTGCTATGGAATTGTGAATGAAGCCACCGAACATCATAAGTTAGGAAATAAAACAGTTTATGGTCGACGACGACTGTAAATTCGGTAAGTATGTGTCGTAATGTTTTGTTCTATCAACATAGCCCTATTTCAAAGACAAACCAGACACACTTTCTTCCACAATCCGAAGGTATTTGAAGGAAATACCTAGGTTGCTTCATGTTTGAAAAATTCGCCTGATCGGCAACGTAAATAACGCAATGAATGTTTTTGAATTGTCATTGTAATTTTAGTGTGTTACGCAACTACAGCAGAGAGAGTAGAGGAGGTCAAAAATCTTTGTAATTGTTGTGTTTGATGGCGAAAAAACCAGGCAGGCAACGTAAGCTTGACGCAGTGATGAAAAGCATAAACAAAAATGGCTGGGGCTGCGGTCACTATCTAAATAAATCGAATAAACAATTCGAAATTCAAACGCAAGCTGGTCCATGCAGCATAAAGTAATTGGAATCTTTTGTTCAGAATGGACGCGTCGAAAAATGGACGTTCTCTATGTCAAATTTTTGCCAAATTCTCTTGAAAATGGAAAGAGCACAGTGCGCCATTCTTCTTGTCATATCTTTTTTATTACATATAACCTTTGCCCGAGGTTGTAGGTCGTTTTATTGTTCACAAAACATTGTATTACGTGAACCATTATGTTATTTTTCTTTGGTTTATTATAAGCTCGCGCATGGTTGGCATACCTGACGACATGTTGTTAGTTACGATAAAAGCATTGATGGCCTCTTATCTTAGACTATTTAACTTAGGAACCCGCCTAGTATGATTATACCCCTCTGTCAAGGAAATAGATTTCGTTTATAAAAACCTTTTTTGGTATTGATTTTTATCATACCCCATTTGAAATAAGATTAGACATTAAAAACAAACCCTTTTACAGTCCGTTCAACCGATTTTGACTTCTATACCGTAGGCATAAGGATAGCATTAAAAGCAAAAAAAGTTACACAATACCAACTATCTACTGCGGCTGCCATTTGTCATGCCACCAACGCAATAGAATTCAAAATCGGTTGAACGGAATGTAAAAAAGGCTTATCTATACGTCTAATCTTATTTCAAATGGAGTATATTCATAATCGTTTTCGCGGAGTAAGTATTTTCGGTCACCTTCTTTCTATTTAAACGATTTCAATTATGTACCTAATAGTACCATGGCCAAAATTAAACCAAAAAGGCATATTGCCATTTTCGTGGCCGTATAAAATTTTATTAAGTACCACTTCGCGGATACCTGGATAGGTGACGAGGTTCTATTCATATTAAGACGCTGACAACAGCTAAACCACGGTCACTGTCAGACTGAATAGAAAAGAAAGAGAAGCGCTATGACACAACGCTTGTAATTTATTGCAAATCAAAAATGAGTCTTGTACTTAATCAAAAATAAAAACAACCAAGTTCTGCATTAAAATAAGATATTCTTATTATCAACTAGCTTCCGCATGCGGCTTCGCCCGCGTGGTATGTCGATAAAAACTTGACAAATTATAGACTAAAACCTTCCTTGAGAACCACTCTATATATTGGTGAAAACATCATGAAAATCGGTGCAGTAGTTTTTGAGTTTATCGCGAACAGACAGGCTGACGCGGCGGAGGACTTTATTTTATAATAATTTAGTGATTAAACTATCATCATACGTTGATATTTTGGATTAGAACTCAATTTTAGGTTAGTACACCGCTAATTTGTAACCAGTTTTTTTAAAACGTGTTTTGGTAAAAACCAAGTTCTGAGAAATGTTCAACTTAACAAATATTTTTTCCGTTATTATAGATTTGGGATTTTTTTTGTTTAAAAAAACCCTACTATTGACATTTACCTCTCGTCAGCGCCTTAATCATTTCTATTTTAACCTTAAATGTTTTGCTGATGAGTTCGTGCCTTATCAAATGTTAAAATTACTCTTCTCCTCAGCGCTGAAGCAAATAACGATTATTTTTAACTGATTAAGGAGCGTTAGAAGAAAATGCATTTTAAAAGTAGGTATTTTCAGCATGCTAAGCCGCAAACGGTATAACTCAAAAACCGCAGAAAATCTGAAAAGAAATCCGAAATGGTAATTTTATAAAGAAAACCAACTTTCGTAGTTTCAAACCGCAATTTGAAACGGCTCTGAAATGCGGTAGAATTTTCAGTTAATACTTCAGCAGAAAACAATTGCAGAGACCTAACCTAGTGTAAATGTGAGCTTTTTACTTAACAAAGAAACTTCTTTGTTCTTACTTAGTTCATTCACTCGGACCACGTCATTATCTTAACAAATATTGTACATTATTAAGAAAAACATACAGAGAATCTCAGAAACTAGTTTCAATATTATTAGACGCAAGCACAGTTTAAATAAGTAGCAGTATTATATCTCGGCAGCGACATTGAAATAATAGGAAATATATATTTTTATTCAATAGTTTACATAGCCAAATATTAGTTTTAAAAAAATCGACGGCAAAAATGCAATTTAAAGTACTTAGGTAATAGGTAATACGGGCTGGTATCCGCAACTCCACGTCAAAGCGCGTATTTTGCGTAAGGTTAAAATACTTAAAACAAATGTTATAAATATCCAACCGACCGGGGCTATTTAAACGCCCTCCATTTGGCGCGCTTGGTGTGGTGACGTGACAAGTATTTGAATTTCCCACAGTTTTTTGGCTCATAAAAAAAAAACTCGCGCAAAAAGAATTTTTTTTTTTAAATATTGTTGGAGGCATAATTCTGAAGTAATATAGTTTATAAAAAAAAATACTTGACCCCTATTTGAATCACATTCATATTCCCTATTATCGACTGCCGCTCGGTAAATAAACCTTCCGCGTCCGTGCGTAACTGCTGCAAACTCGATACTGTTGCGTACTGATATACACTTTGATTTCGCAGCGCGTCGTTTCGGCCGTTTTCTATGAAGATAGAATACTGTACTTATTTATACTGTGACGCAAGTAACGTAAACTTTCAAGCGTATCTTTGTAATTACAGGGCGATAAACAAAGCTTGTTTGTGAAGTCAACAGTGGCTCGTGGGTCATTGTAATTTCATATGATGACGTGGGATGAACGTTGAGATGAAGCCATATATCATCCTAGCGTCTTATGGGGTCGGATAACTAACCAAATGTAGTTGAATATATCGTACTTGGGCGGAAAGGTTGACCTTTAAAACTATTCAGTGAGACTATTAGGTATCTATTAGATAGGTACTGCCCGTGACTTCGGTCCGCGTGGGAGTTACTATAAGTACCATAAAACATATCCTATGGCACTCGGCAATAGATTAGCATTCTATAGGTAATAGAATTTTTGTAATTGGATCAGTGGGTAGTTTCAGAGATATTACTTGCAAACCTCAGACTAAATAAAAAACCAAGACAGCGCTGTCAACAGTGACGTGAGGCCGGTTTTGTAAACATGTGTCACTTAGTGAGGTGTAGTTTGATAGTAAATGGTTCTAAAAGTGTGCCTGAGATGCAATAGCAGTTTTTCAAAAATGAAAAATAGATACTTAGGTATTGTGTTTCGTGTTACTAATACTTTCTAACCAAAGATTTATTTACAAAGTTGGCTTCCTTGAAACCTTGGCTTTCCTAAGAATATCTGAAAATAAAAACGAAATAAATGAAGATGGATGATCCGTCATGCTTGGCAGGTGTTACGGATTCATACGGAGCATCTAGGTACGTACCAACTCCTAAAAAATGGCGCTTATTTAGTTTTTTTTGTAATATAAAAAACTTTTACACAAAAAAGTGAAAAATAACTTTAATTTTGTAAATCGTTTTTTTTGCCACCGACTTCCAAAATTAAAGTAATTTTTCACTTTTTATCCGACTTCTTCAAAAAGGAGGAGGTTCTCAATTCGTCTGTACGCTTTTTTTTTTTTTGTGTTTGTTACTCGATTATTCCGCCAATTATGAATCGATTTTGATGTTTCTTTTTTTGTATGGTAGGTCATGCTTCCGAGGTGGTCCCATATTAATTTGATTAACTTTGCTTGCGTAGTTTTTGAGTTAGCTTCAATATTACGTATTTTACCCATTTAGTTTATCTAGACGATGTATTCATTTACTCCTTCACTGTTATTTATATCAGCTATTGGTATTCGAATTTGTGTGGGGTAAGTACCGCAACTTTAAAGTGAAAAATAAAAACTTTTTACAAAAAAAAACCGACTTCCAAAAAAAACACTCAAAACGGAAAAATAACTTTAATTTCGGAAGTCGGTGGCAAAAACGAAAATTGAAAAGCAAAGACTCTGACTTCCGAAATTAAAGTTATTTTTCAGTTTTGAGCGTTTTTTTTTTTTGTAAAAAGTTTTTATTAGTTGTAGTAAATTAGTAATAATATATGGTGTGCACTCAAATTCGAATACCACTACCTACTATGTAAATAACAATGACGGAGTCACTTAAAACGTCGTCTACATAGGTACTAAGTGGGAAAAATACGTAATATTGAAGCTAACTCAAAAACTAAGCAAGCAAAGTTAATAAATATGAACCACCATAGACCACCTACCAAAAGCAAGCAAGGGAAGTATGACCTACCAAACAAAAGAATAATCAAAATCTATTCATAATTGGCGGAGTAATCGCGTAACATCCTACAAGACGAATTGAGAAGCTCCTCCTTTTTGAAGAAAACTGTTATAAAACACCCCTAACCTCCGAAAGCACACAAATATTTTCTCATCTTTCAACTCTAGTAACCACGCGTCTGTAATTGTACTAATTGGCCCACCTTTCTCTATGTCAAACGCCAAAAACGAAAAGCTGTGGCAGAACATGGGCAGGAGTGACACAAAGGCGATTACCAAAGTGTTCGATTTTCGACGGTACAGCTTTACAGAGATTGGTGGTACACGTAAAAAGATCTAAAAGTGACGCGAATCTAGAATTTATGTGACAGGAAAAATCGGAATGTCAGGCGAAACGATTCTTTTAATCGAATGTCGATTGTTTTTTGGACATGTTTACTGTTCACACATCACGGGATTTTTGGATGGAAAAATAATTTTCAATTTCAATTTCAATTCTTTATTGCATTCTACAATGTATTTTCTTAGGTGGTAAACATTTGCGTATAAACAATCTTGGACCCTGTCGGGCACAGCAAAATAAATATAGATAGAGAGGACTTATTCTTCTAAATTTGTTTAAAAAAAAAACATTTTTTGGGTATTTTACATGTGCTTTAAGGATTTATCATCTAAATCTAAATAGTCGTTTACACTGTACATTTACTTATAAAAAAAGTTTTTAATTTATTCGTAAATAGGTGGAGTTTTTTTACTTTTCTTATTGATTCGGGTAGCTTATTATATATTTTTATTGACATTACCAGGGGGCTTGTTGAATGAATACAGGAAGAAATTCCTAGTGTGGGGCAACGTTTTTTTTTTTTTTAAAAAAATGTATTTTTAGGCGGGATGTTGGTAAGTTTAATCGTGTTTTGGATCGTAGTGTGTATCTTGTTTGTATGTCTTCTCGTTTAGTGTAAAAGTCTTGGTGTTTATGGGCGAACTTGCATATTTCAAGTATATAAAAGAAGTGGTTGTCCACTTTTAACTGTAGGCTCCATGAAAATGACTTCTCTTAGAATGTATTCTTTTCCACTTTGGGTGGACATCAGATCAAAACGATTGTTACAGACGATTGGCTTGAAGTTTATCACATACTATGTTGAAGTTCATTCACTATTATAGAAATGCAGCTTATGAACAAACTAAAAAAAAAACCGGCCATGTGCGTGTTGAACCACGCACAATGAAGGGTTCCGTAGTTGGGATGAATTTATCCCAAGCACAGACTTAACATTGTAGTTGAAAAACTTTTCCCCTATACAGAATGTACCTATCGGAAAAACATGTTTTTTTTACCACTTTGTTGGCGTGATTTATACTCATACCTAAGCTGCGGACAGACGGACAGACAGACGGACATAGCGAAACTATAAGGTTCCTTGTTGACTACGGAACCCTAAAAATGAATGCATTTTTATAAATGCATTTATCTTCGCTTTCATTTTAAAACGATTTTACCTACTTAATGCAGTTAGCAACAGCAGTAATCTCGAAAACATTGTGCATAACCAGAACTTACAGAGCAATTTAACTCTGCATTTGTTATTTAAGTTAAAGAAACATGTTATTCTGACAGTCTCGTTTAGAGAATACGAAATGTACTTTATTCGCTTGTTCTTCGTTCCCATGTAGCTGGCCACATCTGGCGGATGCCAGCATTTGAATGTATTTATACAGAAAAAAAAACATTTCTTGTTTATTTTTAATTTTAGCACAGTGAGACCACTGCAGTACGGTTTTATTAAAACTCTCGCATATGTAGCTGGACCGTTCTAATTGAAGAAATAATACTGGTATTTCTATTTTCTAGTAATTACCTACAATTACACTATAGTATATTATGCAATTAGTGAATAACGGACGGATTTAAAGCGAGGGCCATAGATGAATCGCGAACAAGTGAAGGATTCCAACGACTGAATCACGACCGTAGGGAGTGATTCGATTCAATTGTTAGAATCCTGAGCGACGCGAGTGATTCATGGCCCTCGATATAAATCCGTTTTATTCAAGAGTTGCATACTATACTTTATACCATTACTACGAGAAAAAGAACTTGCTACTTGAAGTATGTTGTTATGTCAATGTTATGCCTTGTTTTTATAGTACACCATAGCATAGAATACCTACATACTCCATAATGTCGATGACTTCTTTTTCTTCGACAAGTCATTAAAATAAGTCAGTCAGACAGACAGACAGACTCTGAAAATGTGCCAGAAGCTTGATTTTCATTTCTCCATTTGCAAAACTCATCGTAGACTTTGCATAAGCATAATCAGCCTATAATGTTCCCACTGCTGGGACACAGGCCTCCTCTCTATGAGAGCGAGTGGGCCGTAATCCACCACGCGGGCCCAATGCGGGTTGGTAGATGTCACATGTCTTCGAATTTTTGGTTCTAGGACATGTCGGTTTCCTCACGATGTCTTCCTTACCCCTTTTTGAGAACAGTGGCGATGAAATAATTTACACAAAGTAAAGCGCTTGTCAGGGTTCGTACCTACGACCTACAACTCGTAAGTCGGGGCCGTTACCACTAGGCCACCACTGCTCTCACTGCGTAGGCTTTGATGTATCGCCATCTCGTTTTGAGTAAGCGTGGTGATCAATGCTCGTGCCTTCTCTGTTTGAGGAGAGACCTTTGCCCTGTGGGACAACAATAAGCTGCTATTTTTATATATTTTTAAAGATATTCAGTTGTAACTAGTATTTAGAGTCAGTATGAATTGGTTTAGGTATCTGGTATATGAAATATATATACATTATACTCATCAATATGAACAACTTTCACTATGGGACCAACCCTGAAATCGCGAAAAACAATCAGCTGTTCCCTACATTTATGTTCGCATACCTATCTCGTCCTCATCCTCTCGTCCACTTAGGTACTTACCTCAGTACGTAGTTTGGAAAGTTTAGGTCGATGAGCTAATGTAGGAGATAACCGCGTTCTACCTTCATTGATAACCTTTGTTATTCATTGGTATTATTATCTTCATTTATACAAAATATGTTAGTTATCTGTAATTTAATTGGTAATGTCATTGGCTATTTAATGAAAGTGTCAAATGAGATAAATGGGCTATTAAAAGCTCTCGAAGCCATTACACATACTTATTCAAAGTGCCGTAATTAGCCTTTTATACGCCCGGTGCGAGCTGCTATAACCGCGCCCTTGAAATCCTAACTAATATTATAAATGCGAAAGTGAGTTTGTTTGTTTATTTGTTTGTTTGTTACGCTTTCACGCTAAAACGGCTGAACGGATTGGGATGAAATTTGGCACAGGGATAGACCATAACCTGGAATAGGACATAGGATACTTTATATCCCGATATTCCTACAGGATTGACTTTTACGCGGGTGACACCGCGGGGCGCAGCTAGTATTTACTAATTAAATAAATAATAGGTATTGTTAGTGGCCCCGGTCTGATCATTTCTGCGCCCCTCCAGGGTCTGCGCCCTGTGCCTGGGCACCGCTGGCACCGCCCTAGTTACGGCACTGCTTATTCAGCATCCGCTCAAATGTCGATTGGCCTTTAGAAGGCCGATAACAATTAAAATTCTAGACGTGACTCCTCCGTGTCTCGGAAAGCACGTTGCGCCGTTGGTCCGGGCGGTCATTTTTAGTACTTTGACAGTCGTTACGGGTCGTCAGAAGCCCGAATGTCTGACAACCAGTACCTATTGCCAAGGGGTATCGTATTACCCAGTTACTGGGTTGTGGAGGCCATATAGGCAGTCGCTTCATGTAAAATACTGGTATTCAGATGCATCCGGCTAGACTGGAAGCCGACGCCAATATAGTTGCGAAAAGGCTGGGCAGATGATTAATGAAACGTGCTAGGTTAGGTACTTGTACAATTTTAATTAATTTATAGACTGATTGAAATGAAGCCAGCTAAATCAGTGAATAAAGCAGATATCCGACGCTACACTTTTTGTTCATTTATGGTTTTCATTCAGCATCGAGTGAAACTCGAAGTGAAACGTCCGAACAAAAAAAGAAACAAAATTGAAAAATGAATTAATTAGTGAACCGATCCAGTGATGTTGAATTACGGCACTCGGGATTTTTCACACGCCTACCGAATGGTAATTAAAGGAGCTGATAAACGTTCATTCCCAATTCCTTTGTAATTTTTTCGTTGTTATCTGAACGTGGAATGATACAAAAACATGAACCGCATTGCTATTCTGTAACCATCTCACCGGGAAAACTTAAGTGAAGTGAGCTTGGAGTGAACTGTTACTGCCTTAGCATCAGCATTGCTATTCTATAACCATATCACCTTGAATGCTTAGGTGAAGTGAACGTGGAGTGAGTTGTCAGTGTCATCGATACCTACTGATGCTAAGCCAACGACAGTTCACTTCAAGCTCACTTCATGAACCGCATTGCTATTCTGTAACCACTTACCGGGAAAACTTAAGTGAAGTGAGCTTGGAGTGAGCTGTCATTGTCATCAATACCTACCTATTGTGCTATTCTGTAAAAATCTCACCGTGAAAACTTAAGTGAAGTGAGCTTGAAGTGAACTGTCGCTGGCTTAGCATCAGTAGGTATCGATGACACTGACAATTCACTCCACGTTCACTTCACCTAAGCATTCAAGGTGATATGGTTATAGAATAGCAATGCTGATGCTAAGGCAGTAACAGTTCACTCCAAGCTGACTTCACTTGAGTTTTCACGGTGATATTTTTACAGAATAGCTCAACCGTCGCTTGAGTGAAGCGAGGCTGACAGCATCTAAGGCGCGGTCACTGTCGGACTGCATAGAAAAGAAAGAGAAGCAGGATGACACAAGTAAACAACGCAAATTATGAAGCCATAATCTATTTACCAAAAAATCTATTGATTGAGCTAAAAAAAATTAACTCTAATGTTAATATTTTGCTTGTAGAATAATCTGAAAAAAAATCTGAATTTTTAGTGGTGTTTTCGTGATTTTTTTCTATCGTATCAAATTATTTTTACTATGTTTTCAACACACTATATAACTAGCATATACAGGGCGTCACACGGATATGCCACATGGAGGGAAACTACCTTGAATATTGTAGATGGAAAATTTTACTGAAAGAAGACATTATTTGAATTTAAAAAACAATTTAAACTGCATTCATAGATATTTAAATAATTACATGGTTGAACCGGGAATCGAACCCGTTACATGAGAAAAATAATCACCCTGTAGATTTATCATACCGATCGAAAGGCTTCATCATAAGGATTATTTTTTGCTAAATAACATAGTGTCACAAATAAAAGGAAGACCATGAATTTTAACATTTTTAATACAAAATTAATCAATTTATCGAATGCTCAAAATGAGTGAGGGACTCATTTTGAGCATTTCATAAATTGATTAATTGTTGTGTTAAATACAAAGTCGCACTATTAAAAATGTTAAAATTCATGGTCTTATCCGTGTGGCATATCCGTGAGACGCCCTCTATACTGAAGAATATCATATATTTTTCTGATTTTGTTTGTGGATCATATACTTTCAGGCATTCTAAAACTTTGCATTGAGCTCCTGTAGTCCCCTTAAACATATCAGCGATGGTGTGCAGGGTGCAGGCGTTTTTGATGTCGAAATTCTAAAAGTAACATACTATTACTGATTTGTCTATTTTTATTATAAGCATATTAGAATAACTAATGATACCTTTCAGTGGCGAAAGCACTATAGAACACGATTCCTACCGGCTTCCCTTTGGAGGTTCGCATCAACAAGTCTACCGCTATAGAAAAATGGCATCGTCAATACCGGCTACTATTGCCAAAAATATAGTTACACTACTACTACTATTTAATTCACCATAACATTCAAACAACAAAAACGCCTATTTCTAGCTTTGAATTACAAGAAAAACAAAAAGTGTCCTAAAATAACCCGGCCCCAAAACGTCAGAATCGAGAACTAAAAATTCATACAATAGCGATCCCGTCATGACGTCACTTTAGTTCACGTGGCACCGCTTGATAAGGACGCGAGCAAGCCGGTGTACAGTCACGAGCACCAATATGTATACTCTTAGCAACTTTTAAAAGAGATTTTCTCCTATTGTATTAATTGTAATTTTATGTTATATGGAACATAGTATTTTGGAACCTATATTATTATGAAATAGGTATCATCTCAAAGTTGCAATTGTTATTCCACGAGAAAATCGTTATTGAATTTTGCTGAGTGTATACATATTTTTTCTCGTGACTGTACACCGGGTTACGATAGAGACAGATATAGAAAAAATGCGTCAGCGAGATGGAGATGGAGGAATATTGCACATTTTATTTCGTTTTCACCTGTTCACGTGTATTTTATTCGATTCTTTATATTCCTTTGATAATTTTAAAATGATAATTATTTGAGTTTATTTCTGTAAAAAAATTAAAGTCATATTATTAAAAAGCGTCTGTTTGGTTCTGCTACTTGGCGATAGATGGTGTTAAATTAATTTAAGCAAAGTCTTTAATTAATTTTTACTTTATTCATAAGTAAGTTCAGTCAGGCACCGCTTCGCCACAAAAAATTGACCCCTCGCCGCTGATACCTTTGTTCAAAACCCAAGAGAGTTTTCTAAGCTACAGGATTCATAATTTCTAACCCCGGCCTAATGTCTAACTGGACTAGACTCGAAAATAATTAATGTTTATCCCAACCAAATAGGGGTAGTAAGCTCGCTATAAATAACGAACATACCGCATAATATTCAGACAACGTTTTACAAGCATTATGTTCGCCGGGGAACTGGCAAAGTTTTGGGCCTACAAGATTTGAAATACTGTCATGCCGGCGACACGACATAAGAGAAGACAAGTATGTCATGTCCTCCAGGATTATTCTGTTCTGTCAAACCCTGTGAAAGCTTAGGGCTTTTTTTAATTTCATTTAAGCTTAATAACGTTATATGATAAATCATATACCGTCACACAGTCCTCTATGCATGGAGGCTAAGGAAACCGTCGCGCACGTGCTCTTTGAATGCACGGGCTTCACCCAAATTAGAACAGAAGCCCTCGGGGCACCCAGATCTTTCACAGATGTCCTGAACAGACCAGGAGCTTTAATTGGCTTCTGGAGGGAGGTGGGCTGGTTGGAGTAACCATGACGGCCATCATGGCTCACGCACAATGGTCCACCTTACGGACTAAGTGCGGTAACGAACGAACATACAGCGTGGTGCCATTAATTTAACACACATTTAATGAAAATATTAAGAGAATGATGATTTCTTAGTATCAATCTGACTCCCCTTACCTCTGTTCCCAGGCACATTCTCTCGAGGCATAGCCTACAGTGGTTCCGCGCTCGCCGAGTGGACCCACTCCATCAAGCCAGCAGAGAAGGCGAGGACCCTGGCTTCCATCGTGGGATGTCCCACCACCACCAACAAGGAAATGATGGATTGCCTCAAGTACAGGCCTGCCGAGGTCATCGTCAACGCGCAGATTGAGATGTTTGTACGTATATTGCTACACATTTTAATTTGAAATCTCCTTTTCTCCTCCTTCCTATAAAACCCCAAGATTCCACCTTCTTCCCCAAGGCAAGTCCCACCATCTTGTTTCTAGTTAGGTCATCATCAATTCATCAAACTATTACTATACATATATACTACTATTACTATTATACAATGTGGAGACGACAATACAACAATAAATGAAAACACAATACTAATGCATAAGAGTATTTTGGAAATATCAAATAAATCCTACATACAAATTAAAAAAGATTTTTTTTCAAACAAACTAAATAGTAGTGATGGGCCGACTATGGGTTTGCCGATCTTTGACTAGCTATCGTAACTAAACTATTGCATATATTTCATTATTTTTTTGTATGTAGACCGAGAACGTCATTAGTTATACAGAGTTTTATTTTTTGTCGTATTGTCGTCTCCACCTTGTATACCTCGAAGGGTAAGACAAACATGTACCTTTGGTACACTCACATTTCGCCATGAAAGGAGGCGAGCTTATTGCCAACAAATCCAGACTCTGGTGAGGATTGCCCATGGTCAGGCATTGGGTAGTTCGGGCATATAATCTAATCTATATTCATGTCATAAGGTCCAACATAGCTGGTCATAAACTCATCACTACAACTCGTGGAGCTCGAGCTCGATGTGCTCGTGGCTAAGTAGTAACAGCCGCATGGGTCGATCCATCTTATTAAGCTACGCTTGCCAAGGTTGGTCCGTGGATGGGTGACCATCTTTACATACCGAGACAAGCCGTTGGTCCCGTGGATCTTTGACAGTCGTTATGAGTCGTCAGAAGCCCGAAAGTCCGACAACCAGTCTTACCAAGGGGTATCGTACTACCCAATTACTGGGTTGTGGAGGTCAGATAGGCAGTCGCTCCATGTAAAATACTGGTATTCAGCTGGATCCGGTTAGACTGACCCTAACATAATTAGGTAAAGGCTAGGCAGATTGATTGAAACTTATCACTACACCATAGCCGGTTCACGGTCTATACGCAATGACTGTCTCCGTTCCTTTACAGATACCTACATTGCGAAGCTCACAACTAATTGGATTAACACTTTTAATTGAACAGCCATTTTGCCTGAACAAATTCCAATTTACATATGGTTTGGAAGCATTTCATTCACGCTCAGAAATATGGCAGCATTACAATTTATGCCTCAATCAGCCGCAATACGTTTATGATACTGGCATACAGCCAGGAGGCTGTTCTCTGGTGCTTTACAACTTAATTGTGAGCTATCAGAACCAGTTAAAGGCAATAAATATAACGTATTGGATATCATAAAGATAAATCAAATCATTCATTGATAGGATAAAAGATGGTGTAGCGGTGAAATGGGGGTTATCGTTTGATTGCTCACCAGTTAGCGCCACTGACGTGTAAGGTCCTGTCAGTACTTTTATTTGATATGAGCTGGGCCCAGTGGTTTCACCCGAATATCGGGATAAAAATTATCCTATGTGTTAATCCAGGTTATAAACTATCTGTGTGCCAAATTTCATTCAAATCCGTTCAGTAATTTTTGCGTGAAAGAATAACAAACATCCATCCATCCATCCATCCATCCATCCATACTTACAAACTTTCGCGTTTATAATATTAGTTAGATTAGATGTTTTGGATATGTTTAAGTACCCATTACTTTATAGGTATTATAATGTTTATTTTATTATTATTTTAAAACATCAAATGAATTACAAAGTTCCTAAAATTGGCAAGCATGAAGCAGACAAATATTCTTCCTCCAAGCGCTGCCAAATTAAATCCTGAGTTGTTACTTAAAATCTTAAGCCATAATTAATCAGGAATGGTATAATATAAATCAAGGCAATCAAGGCAAGCGTAGCTTAACCTGATTGATCGATCCGTGCGGCTGTTATTACTTAGCCACGAGCTCCTCCAGGCAGAAGTCAAAACTAGGTTCTATCCACTAATCCATCACATTTTTCTTGGCCATAACTCAACACTTCTCCTTCAGGATTGGAAGGTGCACATGTTCACCCCGTTCACACCCGTGGTGGAGGCACCCGGAGTCCGGGAGCCGTTCCTCCAGCAGTATCCGTACCACGCCACCAGGTCTGGCAGCATGATGAACCTGCCCCTCATCACGTCGGTCACGTCTGAAGAGGGACTGTACCCTGCTGCTGGTAAGTTATGAGTTTCTTGTCTGACATTATTATTTACTTATTTATCTATCTTACATATACAACATGTAAAAAAAAACCCTATCCAGTTCGTGAGGGAGTTTATCTAGGTGGTAATTTTCAGGAAAATACAAAAAAAAACTCGCCCCATTTTTTTCCAATGTGGAAGTTTACCAGGTTGTTACATGGTACGTGGGCTGCCATCGTTTAGCACTTTAGCGGGTCTAGTCATAACTTACGACCCCTGTTGCAATTTTTTCATGAATTTGGGGTTATTTTGGTACAAAAAATGTGATTTTTTTATAACTTTTTAGGTTTTTATTACCAAGGCTCCGCTGTCTGTCTGTCCGTCTGTCACCAGGCTGTATCTCATGAACCGTGATAGTTAAAAAGTTGAAATTTTCTCAGATGATGTATATCTGTTGCCGCTATAATAACAAATACTAAAAACAAAAATAAAATAAATATTTAAGGGGGCTCCCATACAACAAACGTGATTTTTTTGCTCGATATTGAAAACGACAACAGTTAGACGCTTGAAATATTCACAGAATATTATTTACATATTTACATTAAAAATAAACAATTAAATTAAAATAAAACAAATATTTAAGGGGGCTCCCATACAACAAACGTGTTTTTTTTTGCCGTTTTATATATAATGGTACGGAACCCTTCGTGCGCGAGTCCGACTCGCACTTGGCCGGTTTTTTTACTTTTTTATTTTCAATAAGTTTTTGTCAGCTCAAACTACGAAAGTCACATAAGTCATGGTTATGATTAACAGAGATAATTGATGTTGAAGTTAAGAAAAATACTCGGTTAACACCAAATTCAGAAAGACTATTTCTATTTTGTTTGTATCTGTAAAGAATTCAAGAACTTGATCAGAATTAATTTAAGGAATCATACCTACTACAATTAACTAAAAATCCTAATCCTAACTTTCTAACTAATATTATAAATGCGAAAGTGAGTTTGTTTGTTACGCTTTCACGCTAAAACTGCTGAACGGAATTAGATGAAATTTGGCATACGGGTAGACCTGGAATAGCACATATATACTTTTTATCCCGATATTCCCACGGCATCGAGACTGACGCGAGTGAAACCGCGGGGCGCAGCTAGTATTGTATAAAGATTTCCAGGAGCAATGCAAGTCTTTCTCATCATTATTCAGATTCAAGTTCAGTTATTTATTCAGTATAAAAAATTGGTAAAATATTAATAATTTACAAAGGTATTATAATGTTAGATGCCTGTACTAGGATAAATCTGTATCACAGGCGGCATGACCTCTCACTTTACGGTAATTGTAGGACAATACAATTCTTAACAATATTTAACATTAGAAGTCTTGAAATAATGACATTTAAGTATCTAATTTATTCTTTTATACTTATAGTCCATTTGAAATAAGATTAGAAATTTAAATAAGCCTTTTCACAGTCCGTTCAAACGATTTTGACTTCTAGTGCGTTGGTGGTACGACAAATGGCAGCTGCAGTAGACAGTTGGTATTGTGTAAGGTTTTTTGCTTTTAATGCCATCCTGATGACTATGTTATAGAAGTCAAAATCGGTTGAACGGACTGTAAAAAGGTTTGTTTAAGTTTACTTAAATACTATTTACCTTTAAAATAAAAAGAACAAAAAAAAGTCTTAAATACGTAATTAGATCATAACTACAATCTACATCCTCCTGTTTTCCAGCCTACCAGGAAACCCCTGACATCCTGCCGGACCTGGAAGCCCACTGGACCCAGCTGGCCGCCAACATCTTCGAGTACAACGATACTCTTCCGCTCAATCTCCGCAATGAGGTCGCCATGAAGATCAAGCAACAGTACCTGGGAGGCAAGCCAGTCAGCCAGGCGACTTTCTCGCAGCTTGTTCAGGTATGATAGACCAGCTAGTTTTTTTTTAACCGACTTCTTCAAAAAGGAGGTTCTCAATTCGTCTGTATGTTTTTTTTTTGTATGTTTGTTACGCGATTACTCCGCCAATTATGAATCGATTTTGATGATTATTTTTTTGTTTGGTAGGTCATGCTTCCGAGGTGGTCCCATATAAATTTTATTAACTTTGCTTGCGTAATTTTGGAGTTAGCTTCAATATTACGTATTTTTCCCACTTAGTTTATCTAGACGATATCCTGTTTGACTCCTTCACTGTTATTTACATAGCAGGTAGTGGTATTCGGATTTGTGTGGGGTAGGTACCACAACTAAAAAGTGAAAAATAGAAACTTTTTACAAACAAAAAAACAATCGACTTCCAAAAAAAACACTAAAAAAGTGAAAAATAAGTAACTTTAATTTCGGAAGTGGGTGGCAAAAAACGGAAATTGAAAAGCAAAGACACCGACTTCCGAAATTAAAGTTATTTTTCACTTTTTTAGTGTTTTTTTTTGGAAGTCGGTTGTTTTTTTTTTTGTAAAATGCTTTTTTATTTCTTTTTTTACCAAAGAATCGTTTTGTGAGTTTGAAATCTGCCCGTAGTGATATGGGTAGTATACACACAAACATTTGATTTGAGAGACATTGAGGGGATTTTATTGTTTTATTGGTAGATTTTGACTGTCTACTCTAGTGGTCGAAGCAATACTGCTGACCATCAGGTACTGGGTTCGATTCCCGAGTCGGGCAAATGTTATTGGGTTTTTCCATCTGGAATTTTTCATTGGCAGCCCGGAGTCTGGATTTGTACCCGGTTGATGGCAATAGGCTCTCCCGGAATAAATAAATACGTTGTATTAAAGAACGCTGTAGTAGCAGGAATGACATAACATAAAATCACGCCTGTATTCCCCAAAGGGATAGGCAGAGGTGTACCTATAGTACGTCCATATTTGGCCAGTTATGTTTAAGTCCCATGTAATAAGGCTAGCCAAAAAAATACATACCCATCATTATCCCACAATCTTTGTCTTATTTATAGATCTCGTATGTAAAGTACAACTATTTTCTTAATGTCCCTCGGTAAACTTCGTGTTTCGTCAGTCGTCAGTTGTCTATCGGTCGGCTTGGAACTTGGTGCAGACCGGACGCTCTCAATCGACTTGGAAGTCGAGACCGAACGCTCTCAATCGACTTAGAAGTCGAGACTACACCAAGTGCAAAGGACAACTGATAGAAATCCGACGATAGACGAAACACGAAGTTTGCCGAGGGACTTTAAGAAAATAGTTATACTGTATCTAAATTTTATGAATAGGATGAAGGAAGAATTATAGAATTATGAGTAAGTAACTGTAGATTTCCAAACCATGTTCCAGACCTCAAATATTAACTGTAGTTTTCCAAACCATGTTCCAGACCTCAAATAATTAACTGTAGATTTCCAAACCATGTTCCAGACCTCAAATAATTAACTGTAGATTTCCAAACCATGTTCCAGACCTCAAATAATTAACTGTATATTTCCAAACCATGTTCCAGACCTCAAATAATTACATACTTTAATACACAAACTATGTATTGTAACAGCTGTCGAGCTAAAAAGTTATAACCCTACTCATATTTCATAATATATGTAGGTACAGTCGAACAAGCTATTTGGTATACAGGCAAAATATATTCATTTTCCGCTACACTGCCAAAATTTGATGATTTGTATGTAATTTAACTTTTTGAGCTTATGCCTTAGGAGAGTGACGTAAAAGGATCGTTGACTACTGAAAACACTCACAAAATTATTAAAAATTAATTGCAAGTTGCATTAAATTGCCATAAATAATACAAGCGGCCGTTGTAACATGGCAGTTCTGAACATAGGCGTATATAACTTGCCCACATGTTGTCTCACTCGCACTCGCCTCATGTCACCATTTAGCTCCAAAAAAATGTTACTGCGCAGCGTTCTGCGCGAAGTTCGGAACTGCCAAGTTATAACTACCTACTCAACTATACTATAGGTAACTCTACAATTTCAGTATAGTACAATCTCCTAACTCAGACTGATTAATAGTATTCCCGTTCCGCACAGATGACTTACATGGGCTCACTTGATCATCATGAATCCATTTAATTACTTAATGCCTATTGATCTACGGCCATCGCCCATCGTGTAAACAACTAGCTAGCATTCTACGTCGGGTCTATAGGCGTGAGGAACAGGGTGTAAAGTTCACTCATCCTCTATAGAAGGGAGGATCCTCCGACCAGGCGGATGTCGTATATACATTATGTTGATCGCGCGGTAAATTCTAATTGCGCGATGCAGGATTTTTGTGTGACGTCAGGTCTTTGATGCGTAGTTCGCATGTGGTGATGTAGATGCCGCCACAGGTCGGTATCTTAATGGTTCCGTGCAAGGTTCGTCGAAAGACCATCCAAACTAATATTCTGATGCGAAAGTAAAGGCAGACAGGCGCGACGAGACCCTGGTGGAACAATTTCTATAAAAACATCACGGAAATTGTTCTACCGGTATCGCGTCGCGCCTGTATGCGGAATCCTTAACTCTGAGCGGGAGCAGTGGTGGCTCAGTACTAACGGCCCCTACTTACGAATGATTGGTCGCGGGTTCGAACCTAGACAGGCGCTTTACTTTGTGTAAATAATTTCATCACCACTGCTCTCATAACGGTTGCATCGTGAAGAAACCGGTGTGTCCTACAACCAAAAAATCGAAGACTTGTGACATCTACCAACTCGCACTGGGCCTGCGTGGTAGATTACAGCCCATTTCCTCTCGAAGAGAGGAGGCCTGTGTCCAGGGTTGAAAAAAAAACAGTTTTTTTTCAAATTTTATAAAACAAACAGTTCAAAATGTTTTAAACAAGAGTTTTTATTGTTTTTTTGTTTTCCTTTGAGTGATTTATCAAAATTATCAACACAAATCGATCTGACCTAATATAATTAATTTCTAGACTATTAAAAAAACGGTCAGAATATAATACTAATTATAGTTATTACTAACTACTATACTATCTGATCTGTGAACATACTTACTTTTTTTCTAATCATCTAAGTAAGTACTTAATTAACAGATACCGAACCAATTACATACACCCTGTACGTTGCGAATTGCGAAGAAGTCCCCAAAACAATTGCGGGGAATTACCTCCTTTAGACAAGCGACAGACCGGGAGTTTACCAGCGACGAAGTATAGATGTACCTAATTACCTACATTGATGTAAAACGGACTTTGTTCAAATAAGGGGAATCCCCAAAATAGTTGCAGCGAATTACTTACTTCATAAAAAAAATGCCAAATCTAATCTGGGTACCTACTATCCGGTTAGTCCACCTATGCCCCGACTTGAAAAAAAACTACTAAAAAGTTTCGCTATGCACGAAATTCTTCGATTCTTCGTAAACAATGGAAGGTACAGTTGGAAATAATTTTTTTTTAATTCAATTATGCCTAAGCGTCTGTAACTTAAAATTTGTCTCGTTCAGGCAATCAAAAAAGTCAAAATAACGGATGTTGAAATGTTTATTATTTATGAATAGAGCTGTAAGACAATACTGGACCCACAAGATTTAACGAAGTCTGTGTATCGTTACAAATCCTATCTTACTAATTTGATAAATGAGAGCAGAAAACTAGTAAAATATAAAAGAGCGTAAATAAAAAGTCCGTTCTCAAAATCAAATCACCTGCATAAAAAAAAATAGAAAACTTATATTATACCTAATAGAAAGCTAGGGTTTCTGCCAATAGATCTGTTAAATCTGCCATTCCAAAATTCAGCGAAGTTAGTTGTTCTAAGGTGCTTAATGATAATAAAATATTACACTGTAACAGTTTTCATCATCACTGCCCGCGAATGTAATTTCGTGCATAGCGAAACTTTTTAGTAGGTATTTTACGAGTCGAGCATAGCGGGACTAGAGCATAGGGGGACTAACCGCTACTATCTAACCTTTTTAATTTCTTTTCGAACTATTTAAAGTCCTAAACATTTATAACTTTTATTTTATTTCAATTCATTTGCTATTCAAATTCGATTTAAAACCATGTTTTTTTCTTAATGTTTAAAACATTGTTCAAAACTTGTTTTAAACTGTGATTTTAAACACTTAATAAAAAATATTGTCATAATTCAAAATGTTTTTAACATTGTTTAAAATACGTGTTTTAAAACCACTTGTTTGTTTTATGCCAACCCTGCCTGTGTCCCAGCAGTGGGAACATTATAGGCTGATTATGCTTATGCTTTCTGTTACCTTTTTACGCCTTACCGGCTTATTTGGCTAGATTTGAATGAATTTTCGCAGGCAGTTAGACTATGGTCTGGGTTGACCATGGCCTGGGATATGGGATACTTTATATACCAGTGGTAAATTCCCATGGGATCATTGCCGACATTCATGCGGGCGACGACGCAGGCAAAAGCCAACTAAGTTGCAATACCTAACTCACAGTATAAATAAATAACAGTATTATGTCTTCATAGAAAACGGCCGAAACAACGCACTTCGAAATATCAGGGTATATACGCAACAGTATCGAGTGCGCGGCAGTTTCGCACGAACGCGGAAGGTTTATCTACCGAGCGGCCATAGGTAATTATTTCAAAGGCACTGCCGAGATATAATACTGTTACTTTATTATACTGTGCATAAGCACTTGTGTTTTTTGGGTGCCACGAAAAATGTTGTTTTATCTTTTTAAGTAATTTTCTAAAATAACTTTTCTGACGTAAAAAATACAAAGTAAAATGATTTCGTTATAAATCTTCGTTATATATACTTTTTGTAGAGAAACAATTTGTGTCAAGATAATTGGCGTACTGATGAGAGCTTACAAAATGGCCGTAGGTGGGTAGGTTACCTACTTACAGTAATAAGTCTTTGACAATCGTGTTTCCAAAAATAACTAAGTAAGTACCTATAGTTTGACCGAAAGACCGTTTGTCGCTGTACCACGCCCTAGGTATATGCGCTACGAGGCGGGGGGGCAGTGCAGGCTGCTTATTCGTCAACGCTGCCCCCGTCTCGCCGCGCAATCCTAAATATCCCATATATAAAAAAAACTAAAAACTCAAAAATCTAAAAAAACTAATCCAGACTCCTGGTTGCTACTGAAAAATTCCTGATGTAAAAGCCAATAACACTTTGCCCGACCTGGGAATCAATACCAGGACCTCATGCTCAGCAGTAGTGTTTGCAACCCTATAAGACCAAGGAAGCATCAGTCGATATAGAAGCTCTTGTGCAAAATTTCACTCTTCTAATTCTTTAAGCACTCGGCTTCGGCTCGTTTCGGCTCGGCTTCGGCGTTATCTGTCAGTGAATGAGTTTTATTCTAACATGTGCCTGTATCCTACAGGCTCTGAGCGACCGCCTCTTCGTGGTGGACGTGGGTAAGACGGCGCAGATCCACGCGGCCAAGTCCGGGCAGCCCACCTACGTGTACCGCTACGCCTTCCGCGGGGCCACCAGCCTGTCGAACCTCATGGCGCACAATGACGCCAATTACGGTGAGTGTCCTCCGTGTCCTCGCCACAAGCGACAAGCAGGTTATCGAGACTATGGGCTCAAGCTGGCTATAGAAACTAATCGGACATGGGCAGAACCACAGAATTGACCATCAAGATATCACAGAATCAATACGCCGAGCGCCGCGCCAGCACAGCGTCTAGAGAATGAGACGGCAGCCGTACGAAATAATGTTCATGGCGCCGTCTGTCACGCTTTGCCTTTAAAGCCGACCGTTTCTATAACTCACTTGTGACGTAATGCGAGTGAACGGTGACAATTGGACAGTTGGTTTGTATGGAAAGTGTCAACAATGCCCGATGCCGTCTCTAGCAGCGGCCACCGAGGCGTCTCCATGTTCTACGGGCAGTACCACATTGTACGCTTCGTAGCGTTAGCTAAAGTTTTGCACGACAATGGGGCTAGTTCTAAACTCATCCAACTGTTTCTGAAATTATTATCTGGCATATTAAACTCGTCATTTACAACAGTAGCGTTTTTTAAATTATGTATGTATTATGTAATTATGTATAAGCCGTATTTACCAGGCTTTGAAAACAGTAGGTCTTTTTGCCGATGTAAACTGTATACTAATGGAAGACAGAGATTTTTTTTTGAACGAAGTGTATTTACGCGGCTTGCGGTAGGAGTAAACGGGTATAAATCGTAACGTAACGAAATGCCGTTATTATTACCCCTCCATGAGACTTTCTCCCTCTCTCAAAAGAAAATGGAAAAGGAAGAAGGAACAGAAAGTGTAGGTCAAAATGAAAATCCAAGATGGCTGCTGCGAAAATGTTAAAATTTTTCATCATGGGTTTTCGAGAGTGCTAAAGCCGATAGTGAAGTCAGTCAATATGATTACAACCATCATCAATATGCTATCGGTATTTCACAAAACAGCGAGCGTTTGTGTTTACAAACGCTCGCGCTACCTGTTTAGACAACGCCGTTTGTATAATGACGAACCATACAATATGCCGACGACATGGTATATAGATTTTACCATTTTTATTATGTTCCCAGGTGTGAGCCACGCTGACGATGTGCTGCGGATCTTTAACTACCCTGGCGTGGCCACCAGCAACCCTCAGGACATCGCCATGGTTGACGGACTCATCAATATGATTTACACCTTCTCTACCACTGGGTAAGCTGGTTCTTTCATTTTGCACTAGCTTATGCCCGCGGTTGCAACCACATGCTAGAGGAAATTATTATAATGTCAGTACCCGGGTATAAAGTATGATTGCACCTTTATGTTTACCTCATCATCATCTGCCTAGCCTTTACCCAACTATGTTGGGGTCGGCTTCCAACCGGATGCAGCTAAATACCAGTATTTTACATGGAGCGACTGCCTATCTGACTTCCACAACCCAGTAAATGGGAATACGATACCCCTTGGTAAGACTGGTTGTGAGACTTTCGGGCTTCTGAGGACCCGTAACGACTGTCTAAGATCCACAAATGACAGCCGGGACCAACGGCTTAACGTGCTTTCCGAGGCACGGAGGAGTCTCGGTATGTAAAGATGGTCACCCATCCACGGACCAACCCCGGCAAGCGTAGCTTAACCTTATGGATCGACCCGTGCGGCTTTTATTATTAAGCCGCGAGCTGACCTTTATGTCTACCTACATGCCATCAAAATTCGTTCAGCCAACAACAACCAAACTTTGTTACCTATAGCGATTACTTATTTTGCTTTAAACTCCTGTCCCAGTTCTATTAAACTCAAGTCGAACCACATTTAAAAGTTTTCGTGAGTGACGAATTTCTCCGATGGAACTTCTAAGTTTTACCGCTGTCGTATCATGGTACTCGTGGTAGGTAACCCTACCGTTCAAGTTTAAACATGTGGGTACCCAATGTACCTTAATAATATGTACTTCATTTTTGTTATCATTCTGGATATTTTCCAAACATGTTTGGTCCGCATCCAGATCAATGCTCCAGGCAAGCCAAATGTGACTAAATGAATAGAAATAATCTATAATAATAAAACTGAAGATTTTTTTGTTTGAACGCGCTAATCTCTGGAACAACCAATCGGATTTAAACAAATCTTTTTGCATTTCATACTACTTAACTTAATTTTAAATACCGTCCCTGAACCGTTACATGCCCCCATAAACACAATGTTTTGCGTGCGTTACGTTGCACATTGCACACCGTAAACATTATTATTTTCGTGCAATGTTACGTAATTTCATGTATAGAATGCGTAGTTGACGGCTATGTGATGGGTCTTTTTACACCCTGTATAAGAATACCTAAGTGCTTTTATTACACGTAACAACTAGATAACTAAGTTAGTTAGGTATATATCTAAGTAGGTACTTATTCCAGCAAATCAAACATCCATGATTCAGCATACCTACATGGTTAATTTCTGTGATAAGATATATTTGTATCAGAATTATGTAGACACGTTTCGTTTCGATTAGATTACATTAATATCGTAATTTTCTTTGAATACGAGTAAGATTATGATTTGTCTATTTATGTTGTTGTACGGGATATTAATAAACTAAGTATACAAGGATAAAGGTCGCCCGAGTGGGGTCCGAGTGCTCATAGTCTGTTTAATGAAATCTCTAAACGGCTGTTGGACACTTCCCGTGACCCAAGGGCTGGCTTTCACCTTTGTCAGAGGCTAAGCATTGCCATTCAACGTGGCAATGCCGCCAGTCTCTTGGGTACATTACCAGCCGACAGCGATGCGGAGGAATTTTTCGACGCCATATTTTAGATATTAATTGTTTATTTGTATAGTTAGTTTTAATTAATATTAGTAATAGTTAGTTTTGTTAGAGTTAGTGTTTAGATTTATACCCCATTTAGAGAAATAATGGAAATAAAAAATAAAAACACAGTTCCTGGCTTTTCCCTTCTCTTTTATCGTCGTCCGCGTCGCAAACGCGACTGTTAATGTTGAGCGTTTTCCTAGCTAGGTTCGATTCCAGAGTCGAGCGTTTTTCCTTATGGAAATTTTCCGTATCTGCCCGGAGTCTGGGCAATAAGTTCATTGTTGGACTTCTTCATTTCGACTGTACATCAATAGGTGGCCACGTATACAGGGTGTTAGGGTAAACACCGTTATCCTTGAAACCAGAGGTTTGGTTTCATTTATAGAACGTTCAATGGAAAAAGACAACTTTTTTTTAAAGAAAATCTTCTTTTTATCACGAGAGTATTTCACCTTTTCACCTTATGGCGCTAGGGCAAAGAACTTGCGTCTCAACACGGGTGGGTGACGTGGGACGTGGCATGACCGCCCGGAGCGCGACCCCTGCCTCAGTCAGTCAGCTGTTTCGCTAGCGAGCCCGGAGTCGGATAGAAACTTTTTAAAATCTTTTAATGAAAATAACGTTTTTTTTTTATTGTTAGTCGGTCATTTATTTTTATATTTAAGTCAACTACCCATGGTTTGAGTGACAACGGTGTTTACTTACACCTTGTAGTACGGTGTCAGAGGGAAGCGTTGATCAGATCGTCAAGATCGTTGGACTTACCTGAACATAACAAGCCAAATGTGGGGATTTGGGTACACTTCAGTTCCTACCTTTGCCTGCCTGCCTTCTGAGGAATTAAGTGTTCTGTTTTCGGGTTTAATGGCTAAGTAATCACAACCGCACGGGTCGATCCATCAGGTTAAGCTACGCTTGCCAGGGTTGGTCCGTGGATGGGTGACCATCTTTACATATCGAGACTCCTCCGTGCCTCGGAAGGCACGTTAAGCCGTTGGCTGTCATTCGAGGATCTTTGACAGTCGTTACTGGTCGTCAGAAGCCCGAAAGTCTGACAACCAGCCTTACCAAGGGGTATCGTATTAGGTACCCAGTTACTGTTTTGTTGAGGTCAGATAGGCAGTCGCTCCATGTTAAATACTGGTATTCAGCTGCATTCGGTTAGACTGGAAGCCGACCCCAACATAGTTGGGAAAAGGCTAGGCAGATTGATTGTTTTCGGGCTTAATTTTTCACCCATTTTGTTTCCAGAATCCCGAAACTGAACAACAACGGACCGACATGGGATCCAGTGAAACCTGGAGCTCCTGAACTGAACTACTTGGAAATCCTGTCACCCACCAAGATGGAAATGAAGTCATCTACCGATTTTGGCCAGAAATCCTTTTGGGACAGTCTAGGATTCAACGAGAATGAAAACTACCGTGCCTACCTTAGGGACGAATTTTAAATATTTATCTCATTCTTTATTCAAATATTTTATATGAATATTGTTTTCTATTTTAATATTAATAAGTTACGCAAGTTCTCTTTGCGTTTGCGAACAAAATAAAAATTAAAGACTTAATTTGCCATAGATTCTATTGCATTCTTAACTTTTAGATAGCCGTGTTTTTAACAGACTTCTTCAAAAAGGAGGAGGTTCTCAATTCGTCTGTTTTTTCATACTTTGAAAAAGCAGGGCCCTAAATCGACTAATTTACAAACCTTGCCTATATCCTCCCAGTTCTTCCACTCTCGCCATTGAAACGTTTGTAATTTATGAGTCAAAATTAGCAGTATTGACCCGCTGAAAAAACTTTCGGTGAGTCAGTCGGTGTCTTTGCTTTTCAATTTTCGATTTTTGTCACCGACTTCCGAAATTAAAGTTATTTTTAAATTTTTTTGTGTTTTATTTGGAAGTCGGTTGTTTTTTTTTTTGTAAAAAGTTTTTATTTTTCATTTCGTTTAATTAAAAACCTGTAAAGATAGAAAGAAAGAATGTAGATTTCTGTACAGTACCTACTGACCTATTTAAAAAAAAATATTTTACTCAGGTAAGTATATCTTTTTTCGTTTATAAAAAAATAAATAAAAAAAATATTTGATTAAAAATGTACCTATTTACTATCTCGAACTTTGCTATCGAAGCCGTAGGTACCTATATTATTCAAGAGGCTGATTGAGACGAAGGCGACGCCCGCCGACGCGACAGTCGGTCAATATTTTTTATTTACGTAACATTGAGCCAAGGAAAACATCGATTCTGCCAGAGCACAGTCGACAATAAATATAATTTCACGTTGGAATAGCGACAGGAAATGCCACCGTGCCATCCGAAATGTCTGATATGATCTATCGACATTGGCCAAACAATGTTTTATGGCAGAAACTGAGCTATTTCTAATGCAGCCATACTCAAAGTGTGCTCCGCGGAGCCCTGGGGCTCCGCAAAGCCTCTGTGGTGGTTCCGCGAAAAGCAAACGACATAATTATGTCCAACTGTAGACAACATTGCATTGTGGTATTTTAGCTGCTTCAGAATCATCCTTATAGTCCAATATTTTCTATATAGGTAGGGCCGACTTCTAAGAAAAAGGACGTTATCAATTCGACACGTATTTTATTATTAAAACTGTTTTTATTTTCGCCATAATCCAACCCCCGAGTGTAGTGTAGTCTAGTGTAGTTCTTTTTTCCCTAGTGGGGAAAAGTGAAGTCAGAGTAAAGTGGAATTCCATGAAACTCAATTTTTGATTATTTTAGGGCTCCGTCAAATATTTCCATTTCCAAAAGGGTTCCATGGCCAAAAAAGTTTGAGAACCGCTGTTCTAATGCATTTGGAAGACTTTTACCTAGGTACAAAACTGCGACCACCTTTTTCCCAAAATATGTTACAAACTCAAACTGTCTCTGTGTGGGTTCTAGCATCTTTTAATAACATTGTACCCATGTTATAAAAGTTCGAATTTATTCGGCAAAATGTAATTATTGAACTGTCCAACATGGGTAACGTGATATCGGCATTCCTAAGCTGCCGGAATTTGATATTAGGATCGAAATTAATAAAGTTGCGTAATAATCTATAAATATAATTTGGTAGATCGTAGGTGGAACCTATTCAATGTATGTAGGTACCGACGTACCCCGCCTTTGTGTCTGACGTCATCAACAATATGGCCTTGCCTCAATATGTTGAGGTCTGCTTTCAGGCAATTCCTGTTTCCCATGCTTTTCAGAAAATTTACCGAAATACCGAACGCTAGTATTTGTACCGAACTGTGGCCGTGGGAGCGTGTAAACTTTGGGAATCGAACCCACAACTCCAAGCTTGGTATGTCTATCTACTCGGCTACCTACTGCGATAATCAATAACGTGTAAGTGTGTAACAAAAGGACACACGCACATCCTGATTTGATTGATTGATTGTATTCAAGAAAATGTAGAAGCCACTCGTGATCTCCGAGGCACAAGCTCCATAGATCTCTCTTGTGCAGTCGGGAACCTTTTTCACCTCGAGTTTTATAGACTTTTCGACTCGATAAGAAAATGGTTGCTGACCAGTCTCATTCTGTCAGAGCGCAATAATAGGTAAGTATTTTAGTTAGTAGTTCTGGCTACCACTCTTATTTCCCGTATGAGGAACCTATACCTACCTACTTATTTACTCTTACTTATCTAATTTTATTCTATCTCATTCCGACTATGTTTGATCTTTGACTGAGGTAAGACTGGACAATTAACTCAGAACAGATTTACCTACCGACGGCTGACCTCCGGACTAACTATACCTACCTAATGTTCTGGGTCTAATAATCTGTCTACCTAGGTACCTACATAATTAAACAAATTATCCAACCGTTACCTTGAGTAACTAGGAAATGTTTTTTAGGTAGGTACTTACCTATGTATATTATTACATAAACAAAAAAATTATAATGCAAGTCGCCGGATCTAAGGTTCACGCAAGATAGACAAAACAATGGCCTTTGTATTTTGAACTATGACTGCTGGACCGCTTATCGCAAACTCGATGCTCGACGTTTAACTTTACCTACCTAATATTAAGGCCCATTTTTATTGACATTATTATATTATTATGTTGATAAGATAACTAACCGACTATGACCTATTAGTGCAAATGTTTCAAGGGTGCAGAACTGCACTGCAGATACAGGTGCCCTAGCCTCTCAGGCCATAATAGGGTCGCTATATCCGCACACACTTGTGCACTATATCTAATAAATAATAATAAAAATATTTTATTATCAGGCATCAAGGACCTTAACGTGTCAGTATTACATCTTACCTACTTAAAAACTATATTAGTAACATGCAGGAACACTTATAAATCACAATTACAAGAAGGGTTATCAAGCCTTGTTGCCAACAAGTAGCTTGGCCCCATTGTAGGTCCATCCAGCCTCTCTGCAAAAATATCTCCGGCGTCGATGGCTATCTCCGCCGAGATTGGCCGCCATGGCCGAAATTCGGTCTGGAGGACTAGGTACGGCAGAACAACGCTGAACTCTATTTATAGCATTCGCATGATAATAACACATTTGTCCTCATTTTATACTCTTTTTTGCCGCAAAATCTGAATAGACGCGGAAAGTTAAACGGATGCGTACGCGACTCCATACAAAATCGTTGTTTTCTATGGGTATGAGCTGAATAAGTGTTAGTAGTCCCTAAGCAATTAAAAGCTCCCCTCAAAGTAATTGCTAGAGCGTATTTATTCCTAGCTAGACACAACAACAATGGAATATCCAAACATAAGACCACGTATCCTTGACCAACATATATTATGCCACGTATGCATTATCGGTTTCACAATGCATCAAATAAATGTCGTCATCGCGCCTCCCGCCGGTTATCTAAAAACGATTATGATTCTCGTATGATTCATAAATCGTGTCGAGTTCTTTCTAAAAATAGTATCGTAACTGACGCTTTGGCAGACACGCGATTCAGACCAGACAAATTAATTAGGTAAGTCTTTGGTGTCTGGCAAAAACCACTTTATCGTGAAGATCAGTGGTCTGTATTTGAATAGAAGCCAAATTTAAGGGAATAGGTATTTTGTGAAGCTTTTAAATCAACTGCTTCTCACCTAAGTCTTCTCATGAGAAGATAGCCAGAAGGCAAGTTTATTGGGATATCCCAGGAGAAATCCCGGAAGTAAAATATATCAGTAGCAGCCCGGCTGATGGCAATAAGGGCGCCCCTTATCACATGAAACTTAAACATAACTGGCGAAATGTGGGTGAACCATAGATACATGTCTGCCTAACCCTTCGGAGAATACACGCGTGTTGTTTTATGTTAAATGCCGGATGTAGAAAATGTGATAAGTAATAGGGGTTCAATAAAACTTAGAAGTGAAAATACAAATTTATTTCGAAGCAACACTGAAAATAGTTTATTAGAGTACATATAAATCACAAATGAAACCCACTTGGTCACTAAACTACCCATAACAACCCGACCGTAATATCAAAACCATACATTTATTAAGGGAAACACACTAACCAGAAACATGGAGTAGGAAACAAAAGAGAGAACCTACCCACAGGTGGGTAACCCAAGCCTGTCAAAAGTTCATTGACCCATCGCCAATGGATTACGTACAAGATGTTCTACATTTTAACGGTTTGCTTACTTTTCACAACAAGATTCTCCCTCGTACTCCATGTTTGTGGCAAACCACAAAAAAGATAAGCATCAAAACAAACAATCCAAATGCAACATGGATAATCATATAAAGTATTCCTATTACTGTGTGAAATATTTGTTTGTATTTTATGAAAGTAAATACATAACAATAATCATAATCATCTCATCATTCTTCTCTTGACCATATCCCAACTTATTTGGGGTTGGCGCAACATGTATTTTATATTTATTATGGTGCAATAAGCAATTATTATTGTGAATAAGTAGAAGCTTAAACACATTCAGCATTGTTTCATCAGCACCCAATCTGCTCTTTTTTTGTTTCTTTTTAAATCCTGTGCCAAGTTTTCTGACAGCTAAATGATGAAACATATGGTACATGTGTTGCTATTCACATAATGTGCACAATGTTAGATGACTCATAATTTATAATTAGTCAAATTAACAGGTATTACATACCTATAATGTGTAATTTGAACTTTGATCGCAAATATTTTTCGACCAAACCTCTTATACTGGCTAACAAACAAAACCAATATTTATATTAACTAAAACTAAAGTTCAAATGTGTGTAGAAGAGGGTAAATTGACAAAAAAACAAGAATTTTATGATTTCTTCTGACAATCACCTGCAAACTGGTTTATATTATATTATAATAAGCATAGCTTGTCTTTTTAAACAAAAATAAAACAAATAAATTAACAATTCAGACTTTCTGTTACACAAACCAACTTAGTACTTACATAATTTTATATAAAAATACCTTTGGGGAAGTAGGTACTTCAGAAAAGCAGTAAAAAATTTATATTCCTGCTAACACACTCAACAATTATATAAATATTATTTACCAATCATCCGTTTTGCACACTTTATTTATTTCTTATTGGAATCTAAAATTTTGCTAACTGTTGAACATCACTTCTTAAGAAACAGATAATATTGAAGGTAACTTCATTTTACCATTATTATATTAGTAAATGTAGTTACCATAAAAATAAATGCAAAAAATTGCTCTTAATGCCTTATTAGTATCTAATTAGTTATCAATAATTATGTGGACACTATAATTCCAAATTGATTAGTTTTATGATAATTATTAGAAGTACACAACATTCTCGGATGATAATTTAGTAAATACCAAACAAAAAATAAGGCAATTTATTCATAGATCTAGAAATTACTGGAATCACAGTTGCATCATTGCATATATTTGATAGAAAGATAGCATAGATGTTTATAAGTTGTTCATTAAGCTTTAAATAGTGATGTGAAGACTTGATAATAGATTAATAGACTTTATACATCACTAACTTATATTCAGACCATGAGTTTTACACTTTGACAAATCTATTCATCCTTCTTGGAATCACCACCGCTAGCCACTGTCAGTTTCTTCTGCAGTTTGCTGTGCTCCTCCGCGAGCCTGTCATACTCCTTGGAGAGGCTCTCAGCCTGGGACTTCACAGCCTCTTTGTCCTTCTTCTCTCTTGTTAAATCTTTCTCAAGTGTGTTGATTTGATTCTTGAGCTCGTCAAGTTCCTTCTTGGACTTCTCGTCGCCGGCACCGGCCTGGTCGAGCAGCGTCCTGGCGGTGACTGTAGCGCTCTGCGCTTGACGGAAGTTCGCTTCGGACTGCGCCAACAGAGTCGCCAACTGGGAAATCAGCTGCACCAACCGGCGAATAACGACCAGCAAAAATAGCGCAAAACCGGAGATGTAGAAGTTCCTCTGGGCACGGAACAACCTCATGTTACCTTGCATCTCCGCATCCAAGTGCTGGTGGTCTGTAGACTCCATGCTTGAATACTTCTGCATTTCGCGGATGGCATCGAGTAGGCATAGTACCAGCACGCCGATCAGAATTAAGAAGTAAATAGAAGCTTGACCACTTATGTAAGCGAGGAATTTTGACTTGAAAAACCTCTGCCATTTTGATGGACTTGCGATCGGCAATGTCAGGAGAAGCACGATGGCTATTTCAGCGTACAAGAATGTCGCGATAATTGTCCACTGTAAACTCATTGTGGCACTTTACAAACTCTACTCTTACAACAAATTTAACAGCTGCAATACTAGCAGCGGCACAACACAATAAAGAATCCGCTAAAACAAAACTCAATGTGGTTTTTATATTAAAAATAATCGGTGACTAACGAAAAGTCGAAAATGACAAATGACGTATGTAGAAAATAATGACGTGTCTTAGCACAGGTCATACGCCGAAACGGCCTAAGCGTAAGCGGCCCACACACTTGATTTCTGAACTAGAAAAAAATTGGCAAGTGTTCGATTGATACTAACAACAAGATCGTACAAACCATCAGCAACACACAGTTACCATACAGTTTTATCGTTATAACTGCTTACGTGTTGCTTTTAAAAACATGTTCCGCACAAAAAATAATGGTTCATGGTTCAGATTTCGGTTCTTCAGTTTCCAAACGAAATAGCGTTAAAACACAACGAAAATATCGTTAAATTCACAATTTTTTACACTAATTATTGATTCTTCTATTGTCTCAATTATTTGTATCAAAACGAAACCCTATCAGATAATTTTTTTGGGGAATAATTATTCCACATCGAAAAATATCCAAACGCATATTTGTGTTCTGGCTGCAAATAAAACGAAACGTTTCTGTCAAAAATGACTGCTCGTCCCGTTGTTGAGTGACGTCATTTTAAGTAAAAATTAAATATTCAATTTTATTATCCTATTGAAAATAAATTAAATAACACAATAATCCACTATAACCATGGCCGATCCTAAATATGAAAATCTTCCGGGCATAGTGAGTACATTATGTCGAGACTCAGAAAATTATTGATTTTGCTTTGTGGACATTGTGGTGATCAATTTTTATTTTTTCAGGCGTATGATCAACCTGATGTGTATGAAACCGGTGATTTACCAGAGGCCGATCAACCCGATCCCTCCGAGGAGGAAGAAAATGAATGCATTGAACAATTACACTTATCAGTGAAAGATTCTTTCAACAAGTTTAAAGGAAGATTTTTAACTGGCGCAGTGGACTTTTCTGATAGACTGAGCAGAAAATCTAGAATTGGGTACAGGTATTCAGTAAATCCCGTATTTTATTTTCAATTCCCTGGAAAATATTTACCTATCCTAAAACAGTATTACAGAAATGTAATGACGCAAATCTAAACAGCCATAGATGTCAAATACGTCGTAAAACCTATTTATTAAATAGTTTTATGTAACCTAGGGCTGGTGAGTGGGAACTGGCAGCAGAAGGCGAGCCAGAGACTCCCCTGGAGCGTTACAACAGGCTCCGCTGTGAGTTCTCAGAGTTACTTGAACAAGTTGCAGAACAACAGAACAAAGCCACTGAGAGTGAAAAGGTAAATAAATAATATCTAAACTTAATAACAACAGCTTTGTTTATTATACTTCATTTACTTTCCCTTCCACATATAACCTATCAGCCTTCAAAGCAAGAGTGAACAAGTAATTTTTGAGCTTGCTTGTTCCTTTATAGACCTCATCCATCACTTTCTATCAGGAGATGTACCAAAAACTCAATAAAAAAAAACATTGTTTCATATGATGGACTTAATGCCACAAGGCATTTTAGCAACTAAACTAAACATTGGAATAATTGCATCATAATAGAGTATCATCATAGTAGAGTGTAATAACTTTCTCAAGCAAGTGAATTAGTGAGTGACTCTTAGGCATAATTTCATCATTCAACGAGAAACTATTTGTATGAATATGACTCACCAATACAATCCTAACTACTATTATAAATGCGAAAGTGAGTTGGTTTGTTACACTTTCACGCTAAAACTGCTGAACCGATTTGGATGAAATTTGGCAAAGGGTAGTAGACCTTGACCTGGAGAAGGACATAGGCTACTTTTCATCCTGGATCGCAGACAAAGTCGTGGGCAACAGTTAGTAAATAATAACACAGATATTTCAATATAAACAGTATATTCAACATTTTACTTTCAGGATGAATACACCAAACTGGCAGTTCAAATTAACTCTACTAAGAAATTACTGGAAGAACTTAAACTCGAGGAGGGGGAACAAATTGACCCTAAGGCTGAGAAATTAAAGTAAGACCTATTTCATAATATATTCTGCAGAAAAGAAGGTGTTTTTGAAACACAACTTTTTATTATGGTAACACTGTTTACACAAAGCCACATGTTTTATTTCTGTTTCTGTTTAGTTATTCCCAACTCTGACTAGTATGAGATGTGTTTGTAAATGCAACCTAGCATGGGGCAACATTTACACAACATTACGTGAGATTGTCAGCTGCACCAAGGCGTTGTAAAACGTTGTGGGTAAAACGCACACTATGCCGCCAAGCATATTATAAATTGGGGGATTACATCGCTGACAAAAATGCTTGGCTTAGCGCTGCTCCAGCTCCACAAGGACGCATAAACTAATTGATTGGCATTCGAAAATATTGTTGGAGCTGCTGAATATTGTAAAGACTATCTTGACATTGTATAAATTCAATCTCCTAGTATTGTATAATTTCATAGCACATATGTGAGCACTATGTACTTACCTACCTTAAAGCTACCATTTAATAGGTACGTCGTTCATTGACTTGAATGTGCCCTGGCGGCAGAGAGTATGTCATGCTCACTCAAATGTCTCGCTGGTGGTGGCGTGTGTGTTGGATGATTAAGTTCCCTTCAAAATGGTTGAGCTGAATGGTGCTGATCCATGCGTTATGTTCGTGAACGGGCGCCGCCAGTAGGGACTGGTCATCTCTAAGCTGCCACGCTTATTTATAATTTATTTTAATTTTTGAATTGTTTTTTATCTTTACGGACGCTTTTAACGTGCACGTCTCTTTTTTTTTTCTTTTTTACATTGTTCTCACATGTTTAATTTCAAATGAATGATGTAACCAATATATTGTAACAAAATTTTGATTTAAAAGAGTGTCCGTGGAGTTTCTTGCCCGTTCTTCTCCATAGGAACCTACTACGCTTTGGAATGGACAACTAGCTTCATTTTTTTGACTGACCGACCCCTTGACAATTCAAAAGTACCTGTAATTGGTTTATTTGAAATAAATGCTTTGAGTTTGAGTTGAGTTGTTGGCCTTCTTGGAGGAGCTGGGGTGGATCGTATAACCGATTTCCCACCTGTACGCAAAATACGCACTTTGACCTGGAGTTGCGGATACCAGCCCATATTACGTATTACTTATGGGGCAACATTTTATTAACAAAAGTTAAACTTCTGAGTTGAGCTCTACGATGCAACACATGCATGCACTGCCTGGATAAGTCCACTAAAATCTGTGTGTTGTGTTCTTCATGAGACCACCTCAAACATTAACCTACATGACTAACTGTACCCCTTAAAGTAGTAGTATTATTTTAATATTACTTTAGTGTGAGAAAGAAATGGAGCTATACAGGATGTATAGCTTTATCTCTGAACTACTATGAAGTAATATTAAAAATAATACTACTATGTGAGATTGGTGGTTGACCGACCATAGTTATTGAATGGACTTGAGGGACTTTGACCTCAGAGTTTGTTTCTATGTTTCTTCTCAGAATAATTGTCAGTGTAAATAAAAATTGATGTGTAAAACTGTAATTTTTAACGAATTTACACAATAATATATCATTTGACATAAAAACAAAGTTGAACTGTATGTATATTATTAGCAAAATAATTTCGATAAATAAATACATTCGTATAAACACATTACATACATAGAGCTTTTGAATAGAGTTGACCACCTTTTTTTTTTTCAGGGAATACCTATCTAGTACCAATAAGAAGAAGCAAGGGGAGGTTATGACAGCTCACCTGAAGCTGAAACCTGAAGTGAACCTAGCTTACACCACTAGGATAGCACAGCTTGAACACAGGTACATCATGTAGTCGCTTAACTATTACCTGGTAACTTGCTTGACCATACTATAAAGTTTCAGGCGAAAGCTTAAGGGTAGCTCGTGAAATTAAAATTTTCTTATGTTTTTTGCAATTGCAATACCCATCTCAGAGTTCATAATATAATCCAATTGAATTGGTTTTTCATGACATCATGACATTTGAGGAGTAATCTAACTTAAACGAGTAGTATTTCTGTATCTAATGATTATAATTCTGTAAAGCTATATTTGTTACGCTCGCGAATCATATTTTAATCAACGTACAACCTGACACTGACTTGCAAATTGCAAAAAACGTAAGAAATTTTGAATTTCGCGGGCTACCTTGGCGCATCCCCCTTAAAGTTATTAGGCCAAACTGTTTTCATGGTTTTCTTATGTAAAAATTGGCTGTACTATATTCCTTTCAAGGAATAGGTTAAATTACCATTAATTTCATTTTAGGTTACACAAACTGGAGCAGGCAGCAGGTGTAAGAGATGAGGAAGCGTTCAGGAGATTGCAGGCAGCTACTGGACAGGTAACTGATAATTTTCATACCATGACTTCGAAGATAAATTACTTAAACCAATTGTAAGGACATCACAGATACTCATTGTAACATATTATAGACACTAAGAATTTTGATTTCAATTGTAGGTACTACTAAGGACTATATGTATGTAAAGTCAACCTCGCATAAATGGCAACAATTTCACATTGATAACATCTTTAACGGATGTAAACAGATGCTTAACGAAGCCGAAAGTCACTTGTTACTCCCGTCATTGTGATATTTTTTTTTGTTCTGGACCATACCTGGGAACCAGGGCCGTAGGCAGGGGGTTTTGGGGGTTCAAACCCCCCCCGAAATGCGAGAAATCAGAATCTCAATCCAGAAATCGACACCCTAGGATTCCTCCGTATACAGATTATTGTAATTTATTTCGCATAGGCGTGCTTTATAATCTACAATACCAGTAAGAGTATGCTTAAATACTGTATTTTTATCGAGTCTGACTTTGTATATCTCTCTGAGATATTCTAACCTCCCTCAGCATCTACCAGGCGGGGTGAAAAAAATTACGAGATCGCTTCGCTCGCAAAATTTTTTTTTTGGTTTTCCGAATAAAAAGAGGAAAATTGCGGTTCTAAAAATAATACTCTTTTTTAATAATCTGTACAATTTTTTACCCTCTCTTGAAATCAGTAATGCTTAATATCTTCAAAAAAAAAGCTGGCAATCTTAACCCCACCCGAAATGAATTCCTGGCTACGGCCCTGCTGGGAACCTTCTAGTTACGGAGATATTGAAGGTATTAGTTTTAAATGTTATATAACTTAATTTTAAATACCCCCACGAACCCTGAACCGGTGTATGCACCCATAAACACAATGTCTTGCGTTACGTTGCGCACTACCGTAAACAGTGATTTTTCACATCAAAAATAAAATTCGTTTCCCAGCAATTATTTTTGTGCAGTGTTACTTAATTTGATGTACAGAATGCGTAGTTGACGGCTATGTGATGGGACTTTTTACACCCTGTATATCGTTGCAGTTATTGAGATTTTCATAGTGCAAGTGTTACCTTGAGAGAAACTGCTGGTGAAACTGTTAAATGCGGCCTGTGGTATAACGGGCTGGTCTCCGCAAGTCCGTGTCCGTAATTGGAGAGCTAACTTGACTGATTAATTCATAACTGTTCCCCAGGCGACATTATGCGGCGCGGCGGCATCGCTGGCGGCCCAGACGTCCCTGCTGCGGCCGGGCGAGCTGGCCGCAGCCGAGGCGCGCGTCACGTCGCTGCTGACCAACGTGGAGGCTCTGAAGACTGCCGTCAAACCTGCAGACCCTGAGTTGGAAGCTAAGGTACGTAAAATCAACTGTGGTGGATAATACATCCATGGTAAACAGTTTGGCTTTTACATCATCATCTGCCTAGCCTTTTCCCAACTATGTTGGGGTCGGCTTCCAGTCTAACCGGACGCAGCAGTATTTTACATGGAGCGACTGCCTATCTGACCTCCACATCCCAGTAACTGGGTAATACGATACCCCTTGGTGAGACTGGTTGTCAGACTTTCGAGCTTCTGACAACCCGTAATGACTGTCCGACTGTGATCCACAAATGACAGCCGGGACCAACGGCTTAACGTGCTTTCCGAGGCACGGAGGAGTCTAGGTATATAAAGATGGTCACCCATCCACGGACTAACCCCGGTAAGCGTAGCTTAACCTGATGGATCGACCCGTGCGGCTGTTATTACTTAGCTATGAGCTCCTTTTATAATTTATGTACAGTTAAACCACAAAAGGTATGCGCCTCGGTAATTTTCCCGTTTCCAAATTAGTATGAACGTCGCCCCACAGAGTGATCACCTACACATACGCGAAGCATCTATATAAGTTTTGTACTGCCGTTCTTTGTGCACATAATTATCATTGCGCGTCTGTATGAAGCTTTCTCTCTGGTGGATTACAGACCGATTATTCACGGGAAAAAAGTTTCATTCGTTCACAGTGTTAACGAAATGGACTATTACTCGATTATTCCTGATCAGTAATCGGGAAAAAAAAATCCTTTCGACAACACTGTGAACGAACAGATCTTTTTTTTCTCCGATCGTTAATATTGTTGATGACAAGGTGTTATTGATCGCGAATATTCGTCACAGACCTGCGCCGGTCGCACCTCATCATCAGGCACCGAAAAGTTTTTTTTTGTTGAATTGCATAGAGTTGCCTTTTATCTCTAATTATGTAACGTAGGTCATACAAAATAGATAAGTACTTCGATGGTTGTATTAGATTACATCATCGTGTCTTAGTTTTCCGAAGATAGACGATGATTGCCGAAGCGCATACTTTTTCTGGGTAAACTGTACCATGTGTGTATTATAATCCTACTATCCTACTAATGTGAAAGTTTGTGTGTTTGGATGTTTGTTACTCAATCACGCAAAAACGGGTGAATGGATTTGGATGAAATTTGGCAAACAGATAGTTTATAACCTGGATTAACACTTGGATACTTTTTATCCCGATATTCCCACGGGATCGAGACTTACGCGGGTGAAACCGCGGGGCGCAGCTAGTAGGAAAATCAGGCTAGATGATGAACGCACGACTGGTTTTCTGTTTGCTACAGTCGTCCGACTGTCAAAATCATGACTGAAGTCAAAACAATATAAAATCGTATTATTTCAGGTGAACGAGCTCTACAAACTGCTGAAGCAAATAGATGGTATATCACATTCCGAGATACTGGAGCGCATGGAGGCTCTGGAGAACCTTCATAATCAGGGTAAGTACAATAAAAATATAAATAAATATATATGAGCTAGCTGGGGGGTAGATGCCGTCTGCCAAAAGAATATCAAAATTGTGTACATTGAAATAAAGTCGAAAATACTTAATCATCAATGCAAAATGGGTTATTATTTATTGTCGACTTTATTTCAACGTATGCAATGTTGAAATTTAATTGTGACTTAATGTTTTCTTACGGCTACGCATTTTAAATGAGCCTATATATTCATTTATCAAAATAACAGCTTTTTTACTGCATAATTATGAATTTAGGAACCGGCATGTCCTAGAACCAAAAATTCGAAGACATGTGACATCTACCAACCCGCACTGGGCCCGCTTGGTGGATTACGGCCCACTCCCTCTCACAGAGAGGAGGCCTGTGTCCCAGCAGTGGGAACATTATAGGCTGATTATGTGTAGCACATAAATGTGACAACACAACAATTTCATTAACTTTTTTATTTTTGCACAGCGAGCAACTTCGGCAAGTCCCTGACAGAACTAGAAACCCTACAGAATTCGATAGCAAGTGGTGTTCAAAACAACAAGGAGTTACTACAGGGTGTCCAAGAAGTGTTCGCACACAACGTGGAGAGCGTACATAAGGAGATCAAGAAGTTAGATGAAAGGATTGGGAAGCTGGCTGCCGCGTGATAAGGGAGTGGGATAGTGTTGTTAGGAAATCGAGTGCTTGTCGATAAAATTGATGTTGGACTATTATTTCGAATCGATTCTTCGCGCTTGATTTTTTCCCGAATCGATTGTCGAGAGTCTGTCAAATCGATATTTAGCTTTGATTTGATAAGTTTGTTAAAAAATACTTTTTTCTAAGAATTGAATGTTATCTTTTTCGTACTTTTTGTAAGCTATGCTAAAACTTCCGAAACAATATATATTTTAAGTTGATTTTGCATAATTTTATTTAATCAAACGATTTATTTCTATTGTTATTATTATAATTGTATTATTCTAATCATTCCGAAACATCGACAAAGTAATCGATTTTGTTACAACACTCGAAATTAAAACTTCAATGCTCTCGAATCATTCAACATGCAATTATTTGAGATTCCAGTCATAACTATTACGTATTATTTGCTAATTAAAACGTGCTATACAGCTGTTACCGCTATTAATAAATTACGCGATTCTGAACGGATTGACCACAACCAATATTCCGTTTTGTCAATCGGTGTCCACATCTAGACATAATCCCCATTTAGTTATCACCGTGAATGATACCTACATGTAAGTAACACGTTACTTACTAAACAATTACTATAGAAAATTTAAAATGTTATGAATAAATAATTCTATCAAATTAACAATCATAATACGCATATCGGTGAAGAAAAACCGGCATGTTCCAAAACAAAAAAATCGAAAACATGTGTCATCTACCGACCCGCACTGGGCCCGCGTAGTGTAGAGGATGCCTGTCCCAGCAGTGGGAACGTTATAGGCTTTTTATGCTAGCACCGCAGTGGGCGTATATTTTTTGGTCCCATGATCCAAAATTCTCGATTGTAGAATCTAACAGAACTGGATGGTATTAAATTATGAATGATACATTTAATTATTACTGTTGTTTGTAGAATTCTTTTAATTGTAAATTATTTATGATAGTCCAATGTATATCAGAGGAGAGAATTTCAATTAATAATTTCACCAGTGGTTTTTATATTGCAATTATAATAAAAGCAGGTATGTTTGGCATTTTATATTTTATACACAATTATTTCCAATGTTGAACATTCGCTAATAAATAACTAACTCTTGTATCGTACGTTATCTATAAGAATAGACTGCTTAAGAGAATATAATTTATTTAAAATAAATCGATTATGTAGCTATTCAGTATTTTTAATTCGTGAACTTGTTTGGAACACCTGCCGTACCTTCGTTACCCGTTCCGTTTGTCTGCGGTTGCGGGCTGTTTACGGTTTGTCTACAGATTACTGGACTATAAGCAGTGATGGCCTAGTGGTGTGACCGTCGGACTGCCCAGACAGGTATCGAGTTCGAACCCAAAACACACACCTCTGACTCTTCAGATTCATGTGCATATTGTATAATTATCATTTGCTCTAAAATGGTGAAGGAAAACATCGTGAGGAAACCGGCATGCCTGATTGATCATTCTCGGCGACATGTGAAGCCAAGTCAGAGGCCCTTGGGCGGCTTTAAAACTCTGACACCAGGTTAGTCAGTAACCACACGAGAAGAATGGTCTATGGATGACCTATAGCAGGGGCGGTACCTTCATACAAGCCCGAAAGCCCGGCTTGCCCTAATAAAATCATAATTCACAAGAACAAACGTAAGCCTACCAATAAAAAATAAATTTAAAAAAACAGTCAATAATCTCGAACTCAATCATTCATGTCATAGGAATAATCAAATTTCGAAATCCCCGCTCTATCTGCCGCGCGCACTGCGCAAGGGTGCCAGATCTACGCACTCATTGAACTCAATCATTCATAAGAATACAATTTTTAATTCCGCGCTTTGTTGCCAAACCTACGCGCCACTACAATGCATTCAAATGCGCCTTCTCGCTCACACTCGTCGGCTTTTAATGGGGCTTGCCTTACCTTTCTTTGTCTAGCAGTTTTCGCCTACAAATTGCTATAGAAACGTTTACATTTGTTGATATATTGGTAAGTACTTATACGCAGATTTGTATGAAATGAAAAGCCGGACTTTTGGGAGCACAGAGTACCAATTTTTTTAAGAGTTAAGTTCGCGCAAATGCACTAGCCGCGATGTTGACCCGCGTAAAGTGAGTTGCAAGTCCGCGACGCGACTCGATTTGTTATTGTTTTGAAATTAATATTTTGAGATCAGTATTTTATTTCCAAGTTGCGGCTGTAATTCGTAAGTGTGTGTGTCTTAGGTCCGTATTACAGAACGTTCCTCAAGTCCAGTTTGATCTGCAATCAGTTGATCACTGTTTGAGTATAGAATCAGTACTTGAGCATCGGTCTAATTCCAGAACGGTAATCAATCTATACTCAGCTGAATCAAGACTCAAATCGAGCCTCAAGCAGAGATGTGTATTGTCTATGCATCAGCCTGTTTTCGTTTACGATTTATTATAATAATCGACTTTGATCCGATCTTCACTAGATTAGAAATATTAAAATACTCCATAGAAGCCCAGTTACTTAGGAAATCAGCGTTATTATTTCATTCCTGAATAGTAAAGTGCCCCATTTATTGAAGTAAAACTCTTTGAAGTGAAGTAGGTATAGTAATTTTGTAAGCAAAATTGTCAAGCTTATAAGACTTGTATTTGTGGCCATAAATAAGTATGCTATTTAAATTGTCAGTATGACAAAACATTAGTTTGTTTATTTTAAACAGGCAGACAGATGGACATGTCGAAACTATAAGGGTTCCTTGTTGACTACGGAACCCTAAATTATTATTGTTTAGCTGATTTTATTCCTAATACGTAACACTTTTAAAATGGCAGGATGGAAGAAAAATTTTGGTACTTTGGAAAAAAAAAACTACTTATAGAAATTTTAAAAGATTAAACATATAGGTAATAGAAAATAAAAAAACTGATAATGTCAGCACGGGAACCAAAAAGGCTGCTTAGATCCGTATTGCGGAGAAATTTAATACCTAGTTCGCCTAGTTGAACAGAACAAATATTGACAATTTGATAAGACAATCTATGCTCAAGCGCGGTCTCGACCACACTTGGGTGATTACAGATTTGATCACTGCTTGGGTTCGATTGAGTAACTGAGTAGCCATCTAAAATAAAGCCAAACTCAGTTGAACTAAGATCAATGAATCTATGCTTGAGCAACGTTCTAAAATTAAAAGCGGACTTAAAACTAGTTTTAAACAGAGATCAATACTTGAGTTTCCTTCTGTAATACGGACCTTAGTATGCTAAGTATAAACTAAGTAAGTAAAAGAACAACAAATCGATAATTTGGGGGCCATCTAGCGGCTTTTGATTGAATAATTTTGGTGACAAGCGAAAGAATTTATTATGGTGAAAAGGTCCTGCTAATCGGTGTGGTTACGCGCATTCGTTAATATAGATGGCGCTTACTTATAATAATGGTGTCTCTTGGCTGTTTTTTTTTTTTAAATCCTAAATAGTCTGTAGAGATGGGTCGTACTAGGTAAATTTTGTACTAGGTGCACCTAGTCCAAGTCCGTACAAATACTCGATCCAAATACCTGTTCCACCTAGTCCACGAAGTACGCATACTTTACAGTATGCTTAGTCTTCGCGTACTACCGATACGTCTAAGTACGTACGTACCTACGCAGTAATGAATTGAAATCTTCCCTTCATACTTTACAGAGGCTTAGGCTAAAGTCTTCATTCGCATCGAGTATTTACAATACCTAGTGTGTAAAATCTGCCTAGTAAATTAGTTCGTGAAGTCCCGACTAGTGTTGACTATTGACAGACAAAGATGAAAAGACTACGGAATAGTTTAGTTAAAAAAGGACAGAATGTATTCTTGGACAACACGAGTGCGCGTTGCGTTACTTTTATGTCTATTGAATTATGGTTCAAATTCAACTGACTGACACACGAATTATTTAGGCAAACACGAATGCACGTTGCGTTACTTTTATCCCTATTGAAATATGGTTCAAATTCAAATGACTTGCACACGAATTATTTGGGCAAACACGAGTGAACGGAAAAGTAGACGTGCTATCTCGCTTCATCGCGCTGGTACTTCGGTGCAAGCGGGACGCGCGGGTGCCGTGCGGCGCGTAGGCATAGTGAGACTGGAGACTAGGTGGATCGAGTATTTTAAAAGTTGGAATAGGTGCAACCTAGTCTCATTAAATACCTAGTCCCTGGATCTGTTCTAGTATATACGCCTCATCTCTAATAGTCTGTGGGCTTGCCCTGATTTAGAACCCTAGGCACGCTACTGACCTATAGAGCTTGATAGTGACCTTTGTCTAATTACCTATTGTTGGATTTAATTGTACTATTTCAAGCTCAATTTAAAGTGTCGGGAAAATCTCTGAAGCGCTTATTCCATTTGCCTCTCCTTTTTCAGACAAGTGAAAACTTCCTAGTTCAAAAATAAAATTGTGTAACACGCATTGCTGTACAGGATTAGTTTTTTTTTTAGCTGTCTGCAACAGAAACGAGCTGTTCTGGGAGGACAAGTTTGCATCACAACACTACTGTAAGATGCGTTCTGCCAGCAGAATACAGAATGCTCAGCTAGGACAAAGCCTACACTATCTCACACCTCACCCTAGTTTTATTAAGTTTGCCGTAAGCAACAGGGTTGCAAGCCCTAGACATTTTGATCGTGAAAATTTCTTATGTATCAAAATAAAACAACGAAATGCATTACAGGTGTAATGTTTATTTTTTTAAATTACTTAGAACCTAAGCTTCTGGAAGAACCACTTGTTCTTTCCGCTCTTGTATCTCTCTTCGAAACGCACTCTTGTGTTGAAACGGAGCTTCTTGCGCTTCGCGGGGTCTTTCAGGTCCTTTGCGCTGAACTTCTCAAAGCTGAAGTCTACGGAGTAGCGAGTGGGCATCAAGTGATTGTAGTTGACAACCTGTAAAGAGGAGAATAGCATTTTAGTTAACATAATATTTAAGAGGATATTTAATAGAAATGTTTCTCATCCAGTGGCAATATGAGCACAATATGGGCGCAAATGAGATGAGATTTTCAGGATTTTGAAAACTGATACATTTAAAGAGAGGCATATGTTCAGCACGCATGGCATGAACTCCATAGAAACGGGTATTGTCTATTCTTCCATAAACAAAACCCGTTTCTATGGTGGTCATGCTACGTATGCAGCAGTGGGTTAAGTCTGGCTGCATATTTTAAACCTATGATTCGCTGAAGGGTTGGGAAATTATAATGTTTGTCACACATTTCACTAATGATTGTCCCAAAGAAGTAATTAATGGTAGCTTGTAGTTGTAGATTTGTGTAGATGTACTTTCAAATGGTCTAGATCACAGAGTGATAATATGACTTTATTCTCTGAACACTAACACTAATAAAAGTTAATATCAGATGTATGAGAAAAGATCTTCAGTATCTTGAAGAATGTTAGAATATTTTGAAGGTAGATATTGCTACAGCGCTCTTTACTTCTTAGCATTAGAGGCTACACTAGTGTGGAACATCATTTCAATAGGCTGATAATAAGTGCAGTTTATCAAGATCCAAACCAGCCAACATGACCTATACAAACAGTTTAAAAAATTCTAAATTAATCAGCTGTATGAGTACACACATTTAGTAAGTACTAGTTCAATCGATTTTTAAGTATATAAAGCTACTTCAGCAAACGTAAACATTACAAATAACCACATGTGATAGGGATATGTAGCTGGCGGTTGCTTTCATTGGTTATCAATGGCGGTTGCTTTCATTGGTTATCAACACAAATACAGTATTATTCATGTTATCCCCAGGATAAAACAAGTTTCCTACTTTGGGCCTTGGGGTTAGGAGAATAAACTGAACTCTTTGTAAATTACTATGCAGTTGATGAATGACAAGAAATTATTAAAACAACACAAAACGAGAGTACGACTCACCTTCACGAAAGGCTTTACTTTGGAGCGCTTGTGGATTTTGTTTTTGCCCATCCTCTTGTGCACTTTACGGGGATACCTGTCAATGCCGGCGACGAAAGCGTGTCCGTAGGGCTTGTCTGAGGTGCCTTCGTCGTAGTTCTTCACCACGATCGCCTTGCGGCCCGCGTACCGGCCACTGAGGACCAGCACCACTTTCCCTGGTTTCATAATCTTACCCATTTTGGGTGGATCTGGAAACAACAAAACTAACCTTCAAAACCTCTGTTTTTGTCTATTTTTCTGTTATTCACGGCAAGAATCTCTATCAACAATGCCGTGTATTGCTGTTATCACTCAACACGAACAGACAGAGTGAGTATTCACTAAAGAATATGCACAAATAACATGTTATCCACCACAAACTCAGTGTACAACACGAACTTGAGTTTTCTATTTTTACAACAAATTATCAGTAATATCAAAAAATAAAGACACTATTATGTCATGGGGATCACTATTTTGATATACGTGAAGTATTTCGTTCAATTTATTCCCTCATTTCACAGATTTTAATGGATATTTTTATAAAAGTTTCCAAAACTCACATTCCCTTTACCCGTCGACTGAAAAAGAAACTGTGTTGCTATTGCAAAAAAACATGTAGGTTTGACAATGACATTTGAGGATATTGATGTCGCGTTCATTTCATTGTATAAAATTTTTAAAAAAAATTACTAGAAATAAAAATAAATTAGCCGATAAAGCGTCGTAAAAATTACCATTCAAAAATAAAAAAACACAGACTAAGTAGTACTATAAAATATGAAACAACACTGATTCACATATTTCAAGAACAGAGTTACAATACATTACCTAATAAATTAACGTCTTGGTTAATGAAATGAACAAACGTAAGCAAAAATAAGTATCGGTTTTTACAACACTAGTTTATCATGATGGCGCCAATTTTAAACTCTTGAAACACCGCTTAGAGTTTATTGTTTCTTCCCTTTTAACACGACTGCCCAAATAGCAGTGTAATATGTCTTTCCAATATTTCTATTCACGGTTTAGGTACCGTAGGCTAACAAAGCATTACTTCTCATTACATTTGGCCAAGTTTCGGACATGAGTATATGACCCAGTGATACCAGTGCAGCTCTGCATGACCGCCGAAAATATAGCGAGTTGCGTAATACAACAAATACCATAACATCACGCCTGTTTTCCCCGAAGGGTTGGGATTTCCGAGAGACATGCCGCATGCAGGATCACAGAGATGACCTATACTACACCCACATTTCGCAAGATAAGTTTGAGTACCATTTAACCGGTCAGCCACTGAGCGGTTATCTTGGTTATCTTGTTGAGTAATATTCGATCAACACATTATACCACTAAGAAAAAAGTAGGTTGTCCCCGTCAGACAAGAAGAACGCAAACAGGAGAAATTAAAACAAGTAAGTTGATTAATTGAGTTTAATATCAATAAAATAAGAAAATTATTTACACAAATTTTATCAAAATACAAAAATAAAACACTGTCACATACATAATAGGTAATAACGTTTGAGGAGGTACTATTATAATTACTCATTAGTCTTAGGTATGTTGCAGCGCAGCTGTATTTCAAACCTATTATATCCTCAAAATACACATTTTCGGATGAAGGGAAATGTCGAAAAAAAAATCTTTTGTACATTTTGTACACTTACATTGTATGATATTTGGGTTTTAAAAGCACTTGCACTTGTTACAAAATAAATTCTATCGAAATTAACTTCTTATTAATTACAAAGAACTTTCGGTAATACTGCAGCACGAATCATTTTTTACGTTACGTATTTTTTAATCGTAACATTTTAATTATTAGTTTGATACATAACATTTTTATAAATTGTATACTTTGTTTAATTATCACTGTTTGTAACAAAGTACGCATGTTGCGACAAAATCAAAATGTAATAATGTTTAAAATGTTCGTGCTACGAGTACACTTCTAAATAACTTGCTTTTATACCTAAATATCATACAATTTTATTTCAAAAAATTACTTCTAACTATCATAGTCTGTCTAAGATATTTATGGACTTAATATCTGGACTTTAGTCCACTCAGGTTTCAATCAACAACATTACAATGATCATGTGCATTGTCATTTCAAGTGTTAATATAGCACTAATCGTGAATTTAAGTACGCACAATCAAACTAATGTGAAAACGATAACTACATTAAAATAAATATGAGAGACGGAATGTGCAGTGATGAGAGGCAGACAAATGAATGAAAATTACTAAAAACGTTCACTAGTAGGCCGTTCAACAAAACCTTTGCTACGTATTAAAAAAAAATACGCTGCTGATATGTTCATATGTAGTTTAAAAAAATATTGTATTTACTGGCACCGAAACTAAACAGTGTTGTTATTACATACGGAATTGTAACATTCACAACAAATACTATTACACAAGTTCTATACAAAATTGTCCTTAGATATTTCTTTTACATATTTCTCATGAATATTTACATACTTAACCCTTAATAAATAGAAGACAGTTATTGTATTTTTTCTATACATATTCAAACGTATCACTCACAAACGTCTTGGTAAACCGCGTTCGCAAACTTGTGTATCAAAAACTAGTGATACGATTTATATATTTTGATATTTATAATATAAGTAATAGATATTTATATTTATTTATTTATGTACATATTGTAATCTCAACTGACTCACATCTATTTTGACGTGTTCAGTACATCTCGTGTAATTTAGAATAATATATTCTTTTTTACATTACAAATAATAATAAGTACAGTTTATCCAGGGCAAAATAGGAATTCGGAAAGTTGAGATCCGTTTTTACATTGAAAACAAAATGGCGAAATATAATTTAATTTCGCTGGTAGAAAATACTAGTGGAGTTAACAGCTATACTACAGGCAATGCCAATGTTGAGTAAGGCACTGGCTCACTACATCCCGAAAAGCAATATCTACCAAAACTGAAACAGTATACAGGGTGTTTGGTAGAAGGTCCGACACAATTTTCTTAGGGATAGGGGGGACTCATAAGCTAAAAGTTTTCAACCATAGAAATTATGTTTTAAGTGGTAAGGTAATGGAAAAGTGGTTTCTTCATCTCGTCATATCTTTTTGTTTGTGGTTGTAATAACTTTTGGTGTTATTATTTGCAATTGGTTCTAGAAAATGACTTAATTATATATTTCCAGTCTCATAATGGTGTTAAAGTACTAACATTTTTGTTTTTTATAAACATAAATAATAAAACAATTTTACGCTAGTAAAAGACACTCCCTATCCCTCAAAAAATTGTGTCGTTGATAGAAGGTATCAAACACCCTGTATATGCTCATTCGCTAAAAAGTATATGCTTTATCGTTAATCGATTTCAATATAATAACCGCCAACCGACTTAAGTCGGTTAGAATCGATTACCAATAAAAACCGACTAATGTTAATGTTCTGACGACATGCGACAGACTGGATCAGGGAGTACTTTATTTCGACCGATTTTTTTCCCGACTTTTGCCAGCGAATGACCTAACCCGTACCTTTCAGTAATGTTGTCTAGTTTTCAACGAAAAGGCAGCTACGTTCATACAATCAAACGCAAAAAAAATAACAGAAAAATATAAAGGTGGTTTACATAAATAGTACATGGAATTTGGCTGCAGTATAAAATAACTCCGGTAAGAATCGTAATGGACTAAAAAAAGGATTTTATGTGCAACAATCATTTACACTGGATCTGCGGCGATGGCCCTACGATCGAATTAAACTTCGCAAACTCAAGCAACTGACCTGCCGTCTGATGAGCCAATTAAGAACTAACAACAAGTCAAATAATACAGTCAATTGCATTGTCCTTAAATGTTTTACAGCTGCCATGATAATATTATCATTTTGTCCTCTATAGTTGCTTGAGATTACGACGTTGTACGTTATTTTAAATTTAATCATAAGTATATTTTAGTGCGGTGTAATTACACAACAATCAATCCACATTTTCAAACACGCAGATATGATATTAACGTGAACATTTCTTAAACTGCTCACGCCGGTAATTTTAGACATAAGAAATTTATCACCATCTTGCTTTCCGCAAGCAGGCACGAAGCCGCTTCACCTCGTGCTCATTAGCTATAACATTCCACATCATATACTAATAATTTGTCACTAATCATAAAATAGGAAAGTATTATTATCACTAGATTACAAGAATTAATAAGACTTGACGTTTTCAATAAAGTCAAAATAGCGCAAGAAGGAATATTATATTATAAGATATAGCAAATAATGTGGTCTTATCACAACAAAATTCAGGAAGTTTAAATATTCCCATCTCGAGGAGAAAATCAATAAATCAATTACGAGACGCGTGCTCTAAGCTACCTGTGACTACAGAATATTTGGCACATTATTATATCAAACGTCGTGCATTTTTTACTTTAAAATAATCGTCATTGTTTATTTGTGATTGTGTCACATCGCTTAGCTTGTCACATCTCATTAGGGATGTAACCATCTAAGCGATGTATGGAGACTGCTCGAAGAATGAATGAATAAGATAAAAATCTGCGTCCAAATGTACTGAGTTCACAATAATACTTTTTAGACAAAAAACGTCAAGTAAAAAACGCACGCTGCGACATTTTCTAAACCTCGCTGCGCCCGCAGAAAGTTTCAACTAAAAAAATTGAGGCAGATTAACGAATCAGTCAATTCCGTAACCTCCGACTACCTGACACATCGACTTTAAACCTAAAGGAAAAACATACAACAGCTCCTTGAAAAACAATTTTTATAAATATATTTTTTACACAATAATTGAGACACTCGGGTGCTGATACATTTACTCTTTTATATACTTCTATATAATTATTATGTCATCTCGGAATCACAACACTGGGGGGACTATGTACACTCTCTCAACAAATTCACAATTAAATATAGGTCAACGTTACAAATTACTCACAAATATACATACATATAAAACTCTTAGTCACTCGTTACGAGACGTCCCTCGAGCGGGGTCGGTCGGGACTCACACGGAGATCTCGTAGTTGCAGTCGTACACGGAGGCGCGGTCGGGCGGGTCGGGCGGCGGCGCGCGCGCCTCCAGCTGGTCCTGCACCTCCAGCGCGCGCACGAACGACAGCGGCCGCGCCGGCGGGCCGCCCGCGCGCCGCCGGGCCAGCGGCGACGCGCCCAGCGCGCCCAGCGCGCCCGGCGGGAACACGGCCACGCCGCCGCGCGGCGCCAGGTGCGCGTGCGCGTGCGGCGCGTGCGCGGCGTGCGGCGCCAGCGCGGCGTGCGGCGCGAGCGCGGCGTGCGGCGCGAGCGCGACGTGCGGCGGCCGCTCGGCCCACAGGTAGTTGCCGCGCTGCGGCGAGGCGGCCAGCTCGCGGATGTCGTCGGCCGTGGGCCGGTGCGGCGCGGGCGGGTCGGGCCGCAGCAGCTCGCCCTCGGACAGGAAGCGGCGCTGCGGCGAGGCGCGCCCGCCGACGCCGATGAAGTCGGGGCGGCGCGGCTGCGTCGGCGTGCCCGGGTTGGACCTGTCAGGCGCGGCGCTCACGTCAGGGGTTTAATCGCGCGAGCTCGTCCGAGCCCTCGCTATCGTTATCGTACGGCCTACGGACAGAAGGAGAAGGGAGCTGCGGGGCGAAGCGTTTGCACGTGCGATCGCGCGACCGGCGCCGCCGCCCTCGGACTGCGCACGCTCAGAACGTGAACACGCTGCGCCTGCGTTGGTCGGCACGCTCTCTCTCGTCGGGCACGATCGAGAGGCGGACGATTCACCGCGGGCGTGCGCTTCTTCAAAGTATCGGTCGGTTATTTACATCAATCGTCACAAGACCGTACCGCAATCCCGACTACGTTCCAAATGTCACAATTATATATAAAAACTAATCTACGTATAACCATGAGCATATAACACGTGTTTGGGATCAGAGTATAGTCATCGTTAGAGCGAGGAGATGACCGGGTTCTGAACGCGTAGAACTTTGGGTCCGGAGGCGGCGACCCCGCCTGCTACGGTTGCGGGGAGCATGCCAACGCCACATGCCACAACTATGTTACACTATCATATCATACACACTACTACTACTACGGTAACTACTGCATGCTTATCCTGGTGAAATAAGAATGTATAGCGCAAAGTTAGTATTCAATTATGAAATGTAGATATATGTAAATAGAAATCGATAGCGGATACAATGAATTGATTTAATTATAAAATTCTATTTAGTAATTAAAAAAGAAAATAAAATTAGAATTGAAGTGCTTTAAATAAAAATTGAAATGTGCTAAAAAAAATAGTGTGCTCATTTCATCAGGATAAAGCACAACACCGGCAAGCAACGACACGACATATACAATGGCTTTTTACAATATGAAAATAGATTATTTTTATCTTGAAATGAGAAGAAAAATTCAAGCTTTGGTGCGGTTATGTAACCGACCTTCTGAAAACGAAGAATTCATAATAAATTCCATACAAAATAACAAACAATTGGAATAAAAAACAATATAAATATAAAAAGTGTACTGAAATATAAAGAAAAATTCTAGCTGACGTAGACATAATAGCGGCGTAAAAATATGTAAAAAAAAGTATTTATAATGAGTTCGATTAGCTATCGTTCGTTTACCATGGAGTATAACGTGTCTATGATCATAAGTCGACCAAAGACAGGCGTTGGTAGCCGTTATCAGTCATTGTATAGTGTGTCGAGCTACGCCTGCGCCCCGTGTCACAACAGCTTGCAAATAAAAAATAATGTATATTTTTATGTGATATACATATTTTTTGGGTGAATTCTGTCCTACTTTATTCAAGTAGCCTACATTTAATAATTATTACTCATAGTTTTGGTCTTCTTCAACCAAAGACAGGAAAATTTAGACAGTATTTTTACTAATTCAAGTGATATTCCAGACAGAATTCCCATTATAACCTAGTTACACCATCTTTTAAGTTTTACTACAAATGCCAAATAAATAAATGTGCAGAGTAAAAAAAACCATTAGTAATTTTGGTCCCCCTCCCCATTTTTACATTAAAATTATAGAAATAGTATAAACATTCAGCAGGTTATTTTACCAGATACTCCACATTTTGCCAAAATACAAAAAATATATTCGAAAGACAGGTAAACGTAGAACATGCAAATTATTTAAAATACGGTGTAACTGATTATGGAATTATAATAAAAAAAACAATTAAATATAGGTAGGTACTGAAAATCATGCCGAAGAAAAACTGCTTTGTGCTCGAAAATACAATATTATACAAAGCAAACAACGTTTTCAGTACTTTCAGATATTATATGCGTGCATTATTTACAATGTTATTGCGTCGCAGTAATACTCCAAAAGTACGCCACTAAAAATACGTTTTATTTAAAATATAAAAAAGAACAAATCCAATTAGGGGCAAAATCCAGAAAAACCTATCGATTAGGTATTTTAAATATATTTATTTAGCTAAATAAAACCGAAAAGTGCAGAGCCATGTCAAAAAATTATGTACAAAAGTAAGTTTATGAATAAGTGGATATTTTTACTGTAGCTCTCCAAATCAAAGATTTTACAAAACTTACAGTTTGAAATCTGGCATCTAGAAGAAGAAATAGTTAGAATGCTTGATTCTACGTGGTGTATTTTTACTAAAGAGAATTTCAAACGTAAAAAAGAAAGTCGAAACTAAGTAACAATTGTAAAAAGTAACAAGATGATATCAAATAGATTGTTAATGGTTTAAAAACTAAGAAAAAAATGCAGCTAACAGCGAGAAAAGCTTTTAAAAAATATCCACAAATTCTTTGTAAGTAAAGAAAAATGGCCATAAACACACAAACACACACAAGAGCAAACAACGACAGTTAACGAATTACCGTTGACACGTCGGCTCTATGCGTTAGGTCCACCTGACGCGGTAAGCGGTAAATCACAAAGTTTATATTTCGTCGTACAAGCTATGAGACCACAAATATTGTTGTTATAGAAATTGCAAATAAATATATCGTTTCTGTCCAGATCATTGATCATGAAAACTAGAAACTAGTTTTCGCAATCAAATACAACACATTTTTTTTGGAGAGCCGGTGTTCGAAGGAATTTACAACACCAAAATTAATAAAATTATATAAACACGGAGAGGTTGAAAATCATGATGATGGAGGGCGATCTTTGCGCAGTATTGGGCAGTTAAAATTAATAGATAGAAAATACAGTGTGCCCTATGATTTACAAGTCGAAAAGGGGACGAAATAAAACTATGTAGGGTCACTAGAAAAATTAAAGATGGATACAGTGAATAAGGGCACACATGAATAAATAAAATCACAAAAAAAAGCATTTTGTTTGTGGTCTCACTGCATTTCTTAGTTTTTTTTTCCGTTTATATACAATGTTTACAAAACTTTACAATCCCAGTTTAAATACGTAATACATGTTCAACCATGGACAAAAATAATTATCAAATTATATTTTTGTGGCACAGAAAGAGGGTAGACTGAGATGTATTTTCGTGGACTTTTTACACTGTTTTATGATTGCACTAAATTATGAAATATCGTGCACTTAAATATGAATTGTTTTATTTAATATCGTAACACTGAATATTGAACTTGATTTATAAAACAAGTATTTGGAAACATTCCAAATATTTGTTTTGCACCTAAAACGAAATATTGTGTGTTACGGTTTTGTTGCAATTCATAATCAATATTTAAGTGCATTATAAAGCGATAGTTTATACTTTACATTTAGTAATATTGAAAAATTAATAAAAACTGGTAAATATTTGACTGCTATTTGCGAGGTGGCGAGCTTTCTGATTGCATTCTTTTCATATGGTTAATCTGTATTATCTATCAATTCTTTTGAGAAATAACTGCTTATTACTATTAAGTTCATAAGCAAATAAAAATGGAAAATCATTATGACAGAAATCAAAATGAAGAAAAAAATCATCATGATGAATGAGAATCATGATTTTCATTTATATCGTATCTTTTATGGTGTACATAATAAAGAGTATTCTATCTATCTATCTATGATAGATTAGAATGAGTGGAAAAGAATTCATACTCTAAACAATTTGAGATTCGTTGAATTTATTTTAAAGTGCAAAAGAGGCTTGATAATCTCAGACTACTCACAACTTGCCCACATTTTAAATATATTAGTAAGCAACCCTTACATCTTACAAAGCTAAATATACACCAATGACAATAAATATCGATAATTAATAGTGTTCCCAAACTTAGTAACCTCTAATACGTGAATGCAAAACATTTTACATGCAAATAAACACTGAATCAAATCAAAAACGTATAAGCACAATACAGACTACTTACAGGAGTATAACTTTGATCGACACAATTTTCAGCGCCAGAAAACCGGTTTCCCGGTTTTCGGTATTTAACGGTTTTATTTAGAATTCCAAATATGTCAAATTCAAAATTATACTTCTGTTTTGAGCCGTACCGTGGTTTAAGCGATGCATTCCCGGTTTTAGGTAGAAGGGGATCAAAACCATTTCTGTTAATGATGGGAACAGGCCATGATACAATGGGAAATAATATAAATACCTATTTAATCATTATGGGAACATTTTCTCCTCTCAATAATCAGCCAATTAGGAAATCCTTTATCGAAATTTTGATCTAGTAACATTTAAGTACAGTATTACAGTGTTAAATTCAATTTGTTGACCTTGGATTCGAGGGTAGTTGTAGATTCTTTGAAATTAAATTGCGGAAACTGAAAGGACATTTTTTTAACTGGACCTTAATATTTTTTTTATTCCTTAATACGAAAAGGATCTTCGTTGTTTTTTTTATGCGTTTTTAATGTCATGAGAATTTGTTTACACACACGATATTTTCCCGAATACGTTGCACGCACAATGCCGTTTATTATAGGGTGTTTTTAATATCGTGCGGATTTCATCACGCATGCGAGATTGCCCCGTATGTAGAAAATTTCACGCAGCGTGAAACACGCTAGCCTACGATCTAGTTTTCTGCGGGCTGCTATACGTTGTGGTTGTGTACAATGGACGACAAACCCAGTGCGTGGCTGCTGCCCAAGATCACACCCCGCGTCCCGCGTGCTTATTCCACGCATTACAATAAACACTTCTATGAAAAGGACATTTGCGGGGGTTACGCGTGCGGGGCAATCCCGCATGCTTGATGAAATCCGCACGATATTAAAAACACCCTTATTGCGTGTTATACGCACGCGGGACTCATTCGTATCATAGCACGTGTGGAATATCTCGCATGCGAGCAAATCCCGCTTGATTAAGCAAATAAGCATGACACGACTAACGCATTCTTAAACTGCGATTGTAGAGGGGCCAGTTTCTAAAATTATAGCAAAATTAATGTGGAAAATTGTCAAGCGCGCGTATACTGCTGTGATTGGTTGAATAATTTATCAACAGCCAATCGCTGCTATTTACGCGCGCTTGACAATTTGTCACATTAATTTTGCAATAATTTTCGTTCGAGAAACTGGCCCCAGGGTTGCCATTTTATATAAATAAATTCACAAATAGCACCAATTTCATGTGATCATTAATCCTTCAGTCTCCGCCGCTCCGGCTATACTTTATGGTACATACCTTCTGACCGGACTGCTGACGGCCAGCGGCGTGGGTACTCCCAGCGCCTTGATCCTCTGCTGCATGGTGGGCGAAGGCCGGGCGCCTCCGTTGGAGCCCGTCTCGTATCTCACCGGCTCCATAACCACCCGGTAGCCTGACGTCGTGGTGCCACCGTGGCTGGAACACCGAGTTAACTAGTATGGGTATCTCTATTTCAATTGGATATCTTCATAACCACTGAAAAACCCACATCATTCTCCTGCCCTTGCCCCAGTTTAGTCGTCATCTCGGTAGTCACCCCCTTTCTACCCATATCCCTCACACAGTCCATCCATCGTTTCTTTGATCTTCCCCTACTCTTATAGACATATTTCGCATAATTTGTTACGATTTTTCTTAAATAGTATTTTATCTATCTTATGGTTATTAAAGAAGAAGCATGTGGACGTCTGCTAGCCTTCTTCATACAAATATCGCCTACTTTCTATATTTGTAATGACATTCTGAACAAATTACAAAGATAACCATTTTTATGCTCACCTGGTATTTCTGGAGAGCGGGCTGAGTCGTGGATAATGGTGCGGCCTCGGCGGCAGGTGATGGTGCTGCTCAGGCGGGAACAAGTTCGCCGCGGAGCCCCGGCGCTGCATGGAGGGCGGCGTGGGCTCACAGTCGGCAGACTGCGAAGCCCCAGGCCCGTCCAGCTCGCCCTCAGCCTCCTCTCGCCCCGGAGACAGCTGCGAGGGCGCCGCCCACACCAACTTTACACTCTAGCTCTTACTCACTCTCCGTGAGAGGGTTTATGGGGTAATACTACCACTCGGTTCGAGAAAGGGTAGGAGACATTTATTTTGCCATCAAATAAATTAATGATAGCTTTTTGATCATCCAATAGAGAATTAATGAATGATAATTTTGAAGACTTAAAAAATTTGGGACTTAACAGAAATCTAAATATTTAAATTTTGGTTATTTCCCTCAAGTACAGAATGATATAGAAAAAGATTTATATTAAAATGTAGACAAGAAAGGACACCACCACATTTAACATCCATTCAACGAAATCAAATTAATATTTTATTAGTTTAAGTTAAACAGCGCCATTGCATTATTAGTGTCAATAAGCGTGTGAATGTGAAACGTTGACTTCATGACACACTTAAAAGATTTATTAGTGAGATGTTAAGAACTCGTACACAAAGCTATAAGAAATACGTCACATAATATAATACATACATAATTATATTAAACTTAGACATAAGTAAGTATTTTATGAGATAAGTGTTTGAGTAGTTGGCAAAGTCGGAATGGTTATAAAATTGATTTCATATTTGTTCTATGAGCTATAAGTAACAGTTCAAGATCTAAAAATCACTAGTTCTAATGTTTATTTATCCGTAGTAAAGTCCGCTTGCACGACAAATGACTAAGTGCGAATTTCACCAATGAAACTGAACGGTATCTCAGCACAACTAAACCGAGTTTAGGGCTGTCAGTGTCATTATTTTTTGTGGAATATTGACACTGACAGCTCTTGAACGCGTTTTAGACGTGTTGGTCATGTTCAGTTTCATTGGTGAAATCCGCCCTAATTATGTTTAGCGCTAAACGAATTTAAAACATCGTTCTATTTCGGTCAATCGTTTGAAAATTACAGAGACAGCATGATGTTTTTTTTAAATATGTTTAGCGCTTTTGATTTGTGTAGCAAGGGCTCTAAAATCTAGTCTCTCTAAATTCTCAACTACAGTTATTCCGACTTCAACCAATATGGTTTACTTTCACAGTGCACAATTAACTGTTTCTAAAATACCAAAAAAAAAATGCAGTTGAAAAAATAAAACAAACATCTGAGAAATGTTGTACCGTAATTGTATTAAATTTTCAGTAAAATGATAGTGCAGGAAAAAAAACAAAAATATCCATATTGTGCATTATAAAAGTGAGATCAAATCACATGAGAGAAATCAACAGTATAATGTAACTTGTTAGTCCACGTTCGCACGGACGTAAAAATATCGCGAAGGGATTTCATCGCGCACTCGATTTTCAACTCTCGGTGTTGAGTCGAGCATTGAGAATCCAACAAAGAGCAACAGTATGTTTTTTTAACTTTTGTTTGGCTTTAACTTTCGGAGTTTCGACGCTAAGCAGTGCGTTGAAAAAACAGAGGCGCGAAAAAAAAATCATGACAGGGAAAGATCATCTGTGCGAACCTGGGCTTAAACCATCGATTTTCTGTACAGTACCATCACCATGACATTACCTTTGAATAGTTTCAGAAACATTAGTAGAGAGCCAGACATATCATGTCTTCAATTCACGTAAATAGGATTTTAACAAAAATGTGCAAGTGCTAATTTCGACCTTATGTTTGTGAATTGAAGGTATGTAATTCGCTCTACAAGCATGATAACTAGATGATGCTACTGCATTACTTGGATGAAACAAGCTGTTTGTCGTTTAGTGAAGCGTGTGATGATATGAAGCTAGACGCTGTAGTTAGAAAATGTTTAAAAATGAGAAATGAAAGTTATTTAGATAATGTGTTAGTGAAAATGTTATAAAGATCTAAAATTTTATTTAGTCTAAAATTTTTAATTTAGAAATTTTGTATCCTACCCTTTTTTAACTAAAATATTTTGACACATGACATAAATATCATAGCATGAACACAAAAAATATGATACCACCCATTTCGATCGAAATATGCATTCAGTGCCTCTTCACTTCATAGTGACGATTTTTTATAATCAGACTGAGTGCAGAATACTTAATATCCTATATTAATTATATTACTTAATATCCTTAATATCCTAATACTTAATAGCCTCCCTTCAGTACCATACAGTTTTGGGTCAGAGTCCAGGATTCTAAGCTCCAGGCTGTCTCTGGAACACTGAAGGCCCGGACAGCCCAGAGCTTGCAAGACCCTGGTTCTAACATATGTGAAAATATCTTAAAAATGATGACATTTGGGATAGATACCCACAGAGTTAGGTACACTCGATGCACTATCGTTAAACCCAAAAAACATTTTTATAAGTTCCCATCCCTTCTCTGGTTAAGGTGGTTCCACATTCGTGCCATTTCATGACACCCTAAACGGTGACGGACCGTGTCAGCCACGCGTGGCCATTACTGTTTGACAATAAATGTCTGCAGGGTCAAATTAAATAAGCTAGCGAAACTCCGCAAACGTAATCGGTATCGATATCTAAACATGTTTTTCCTACACAAGTTACAAGTTACTTAAATAATAAAACAATCACATCAGCCCCTGGACAAGAAACTACATGAAGACCACGACCGTTACTTGCGATCGTTGCACCAAAAAAAGTTTTTTTGTTTCGCTTAATCATGTTTAGATATCGATACCCATCTCACCTGCGGAGTTTCGCTAAGTGATTTAATTTGGACCTATATACAGGGTGTTAGGGTAAACACCGTTATCCTTGAAACCAGTGGTTTGGTGTCATTTATAAAACGTAAAATTAATGTAAAATTACGACTATTTTTTTAAATTACATTTTACCACTTGAGTATTTGACCCTTTCACCTATGCGCTAGGGCAACGAACTTGCGTATCAACACGGGTGGGGGTCGCGGGACGTGACCTGACCGGCCGCGAGCGCGACCCCTCCCTCAGTCAGTCAGCTGTTTCGCTTGCGAGCACGGTATCAGATAGAAACTTTTTTAAATCTTTTAATGAAAATAACGTTTTTTTTTTGTTGTTACTCGGTCATTTATTTTTATATTTAAGTCAACTACCTATGGTTTGAGTGACAACGGTGTTCACCCTTACACCCTGTATAACAGCTTTTGTCACGCACAATTGACTCCGTCACGCACGGTTTACGGTGCGATTAAATGCCACAAACGTGTCCCCACCTTTAGTCAACTGCTCCCCACCAGTTCAGTTCATAGCTTAGCTTAGCTTAGCAATGACAGCAAAGCGTCTGGCTCTCACCTTGTTATAGTGTGCGTGCGGGCCGGCGGGCCGGTGCGCCGAGCCGTTGTCCGCCGTGTACGTCTTTACCTGGTGCTGCGTGTCGGTGGCGATCGTGGATATCGCCGACGCCGAGTGAGTGCCACCCGGCATCGCTTCCCGCCGCTTCTTACCACCTTTGTAGATGTATTTTGACGGTCGGACTAGACTGTAAATTACATATAATTTTAGGCACTTTTATTTGTTAGGGTTGAATATACATTGCGTGTGAAGAGAAGGAAAGGGGACCGAATTAGTTATTTTTTGTCTTTTGAACTTTATCTCCATTGTGTAACGTACAAATTAGATATGATACCAAAAACGGGTAGCGCGTCTTCCGAAGAATACTCGCAACGATTGCCTAGCTATAGCGAGAAAGTATATAGGTAAATAACGATTATTTTTGTCTTCTCTTCTGCCGCAATGTAAACTAAGCCTTATGTGTACTCTCCTAAGCTACCAATACGATTGCTCCCTACCTAAACGTTGAAACAAAGCAGGATATGCATCTTCAATGTATTCGGTTCTTGTTTAGTGCAAATCCTTGTTTCTATTTGTTCGTTATTATTTGGCTCTTTCGGTATTTTGAATCTGTAATAAACAGGTATCGAGAGCTGAATCTAACCTAATTACTCGATGTTGGAATAATGTTACAAAATGATCCGACAAAATTGATTGAACTAAATGAGACTACATATTCTACAGTTACTATCGAAAATCGACCAGAACCTAAATTAATTTTTAAATACGTATCTACAATTCATATTGAAATGTAGAAAGCAAACCTCAGAAGGCGCGACAGTCAATAGAGTAGTTCTTTCATTCTTTTAGTTCGTCTTTCTCGGAAGTGTTAGTTATTAGTTCGACCCTGAGGAAGAGAATGCTTTTATTCGCTCTAAATTTTATTGCTTAAGACTCGCTGACAACAGTGCATTGACTGGCGCACCATCTTATACCTAAAGGGGTACACAAAATTTACGGATATCATTTTCTACTACGTGTTTTTTTTTTTCACTCTATCATTTGGAAGGGAATATTTGAAAGAAAACAGAAAAAGAAGTAACCGAAACCAATATATCAGCAGTCCAAAGGCAGATCTACACCTATGCACGTGCAGCGCACGCGCAAGAACCGTGCACACTACGTGCTTCAAATGGGTATGGACGCTTTACACTCTGCCCGCGTACGCACATGTCGCGAACGACTTACGCTCAGTTCGAGAGCATTGATTTGTGTGAATTGTATAGTAGTATAGACACGTTCGGGGACAAGTCGCGAAACCACGAACATGTACATGTAACTTCCACGCGGACCACTCGCTCGGGAACATGTGTGTCCGTCCATATTATTTTCCTAAGACGCATGCTCTGCACGTGCGCAGATGTAGATCCACCTTAAGTTTGTACAAAGTTATAGATAGTGCCATCCACGAAGACGCGCCCCATTCCGCTCCCGTACAGTAATCGCGGAGGGGGTGCGTCTTCATTGCTGGCACTATCTATACATAACATAATTTTCGGAACATTTTAATATGGAGTAAAATGTCACCCGCGACTTTTTGCCACCTTTTCCTACTCAGATTTGTCGCTGACTTATACAAAAGGCCACTTACCTAGGATACTGTGGTCCAAACTGCGCATAACAACAGTTGTACCAGCATCCTTTCGAGAAAGGATTGTATCCGCCGGTGAACTTCCCCGTCACCTGTTCGTTAGTCGTGCGCCCTCGGGAGACCAGCACCATGTGGAATCCGGTCAGACCGAATATAGGTATCGCTAGTAGTGCGATTATGCCCATTATTACCATTCTGAGATGGTAGTTAAGGATTTGAAGATTTTTTGGTAATTTCGTACGGGATTTATGTAAGACGAAACTTTTGCCCGCGGCTTCGACCGCGTGGAGGTTGGAAATCATCCCACGGGAACGTATTACCTCAAAGGGCATGGTCTACTTGTGTCCCAAATTTCATCGAAATCCGTTAAGCCATTAAAAGATAACAGACAGACACGTCTGCCAGAACAATCGATTTTTTTAAGTAAAAAAAACGTGTCTATCCTCATTCACCCACCATATTCCCCTAACCTAGCGCCTTGTGCTTTTTACCTGTTTCGTTTCGTGTTTAAAGGTAAGAAAGCACCGACTGCCTATAATTGCTGCGGTGTCTAAAGAAGAGTGGTCAGAGGTATTTTCCAATTGGTTCAGACGTATGGAAAAGTGTATACGTGCTCAGGGTGAATCTTCCGAAAAGATCGATACTTGTAATAAAGATAAATTTTATCATTTTTGAGTATCTGGTTTATTTTGCCATGACCCATGTATACAACGAAATTGTCGACTAATTGATATTGCGAAGAGTACCTCATTATTTCCTTAACCCCTGAAAAAAATAGTGGTTATGCAAATAATGTAATAAGTAGACTATTTGTAAAGGATACGACACAATAGGCTCGACCTGCGTCAAAGTTTTGTTATTGTTCATGATATAATATAAACTGAGGCCGAATATGCTCAGCATGTGTATGGACAATGATATTAAGAAGAAAAAGAAGAATCTGTAGTTTCGTCGTCCGATGCAGTTGTTCACCCACGGACAGTGGTGGTCAAATGTCTGGAAACGAACAAATAAAATAAGTTTAGTAAAAAAAACCCAAATATGACAAAAAAGTCAACAAAAAAACATATAAACAAGACATCACAGACAGACAAATTAAAAAAATCCGGAGTCTCACGTATCAGCCCTAACACGTGTGACTCCGGATTTTAAATTTTATAACTTTTAGTTTTATTTTTATTTAAATTTACTTTATGTCCTCTAGAGGCCGCCATATTCAATCAATCAAGACGCTTCCAACGATACCTCATTTGTCAAATTAGTTTAGAAGACATGAGGGAACACAAGAACATACATACATAAATATCGGTCAAAATCATAATTTTTACCCGACTACGGCAAAGCAAAAACTCCTTTTTGCTTCACTGTAGTCGGGTAATACTTGGATTTCTTTACTTAAGATACAACAGATAGATTGTTCATCAAATAGGCTCAAAAGTCTACGTTGAGCTTCAGCGATTACTCTCAATGAGATTTTGTTGTTAAAAGCGGGGACTTGGGAGTGACCATACTTATCGACGCGGAATAGGCTGATGCCAGTCAAAAAGAGCTTTATGTTCATGCAATAAAAGCGAAAAACATGTAATTTGATTCGTTTCGGTTCGGACGACATGACTTGACACCGTGTCGCACTAAATACGACAAGTGTGGTGATACGTGATTGGCTCAAGCGATTCCGCGTCGATACGTGTGTTCACTCCCTTAACGTAAATTAGTCTCTCGGGCGTAGTCAATAAAGTCCAGCAGTTTAACCGCAATACTCACTTCTATGCAATGATTGCAGACCGAGCAGTGTGAACACCGCGGCGGTCGGTAGAACTTGCACGTCACGCACCATTTCATTCGCACCGTGATACCATTTATCTCCACGCTGCGATAAAGAGGTGCTCGAAAGTCATCCTCCCGGTCCTCGTCAGGTGGAGCTGGGAACAGGAAATATTATCAAATCAAATATATTTTTGTGGCAATAGGCTCGCCCACTATTTCATGATCATCAGTCTAGCCTTTTCCCAACTAGGTTGGTTAAGCGGATGCAGCTGAATACCAGTATTTTACATGGAGCGACTGCCTATCTGACCTCCACAACCCAGTTGTTGGGTAACACGATACTCCTTGGTAAGACTAGTTGTCAGACTTTCGGGCTTCTGACGACCCGCAACAACAGTCAAAGATCTACAAATGACAGCCGAGACCAACGGCTTTACATGCTTTCCGAGGCAGGGGTCTTGGTATGTACAGATGGTCACCAATCCACGGACCAACCGCGGTAAATGTAGCTCAACCTTATGGATCGAACCGTGCGGCTTTTACTACTTAGCCACGAGCCCCTATCGAACGAACCATGCAGCTTTTATTACTTAGTTTATTTCATCAGTCATTGATCTCAGACCAAATAAAAAACCAAGAGAGAGCGCTGTCAACAGTGACGTGAGGCCGGTTTCGTAAACATGTGTGCACATATTTTGGTGTAGTTTGATTGTAAATGTGTGCGTGTGAGCGTGTATGCACAGAGCGGTGGTGTAGTTTTGGCATGCTTCACTGTATTGTTCGCAGCGCTGTTTTGGTGAAATGATAAATTCCAAGATCTGGACATGACAGAACCCACCAAATGGCTTAAAAGAGGTGAGTAAGGATTCTTCCTTCCTTCTCTATTTAGACACTTTAATCTGTCCTATAAAATATTGAGAACATCGACGGAGAAAATTATAAAAATCATTATTATAGATAATTTTCGGTAGGTAGCCGAAGGAAGGTACAGATTCCAGTCGGCTGGTTTTTATGGGGCTATTTTTAAGAAAGAGGGTTCTAACACTTCTAACTTGTTTTTATTAACTTTGGATTCGAGTAAGCGGTAAATTGATAATCATATTCGATGAGGGGCTCGTGGCTAAATAATAACAGCCACACACACAGGTCGATCGAAGGTTTAAGCTACGATTGCCGCAGTTGGTTCGTGGATGGTTGACCATCCATTACTTATCGAGACCCCTCCGTGCCTCGGACAGCACGTTAAGCCATGTTCGCGGCTGGCAGTCGTAGATCTTTGACAATCGTTACGGATAGTCAGCCCAAAAGTCTAGCAACCCGGTCGTTGTGGAGGTCAGATAGAAAATCGCTCCATGTACAATACTGGTATTCGGCTGCATCCGGTTAGACTGGAAGCCAACCCCAACGTAGTTGGAAAAAGGCTACGCAGATTGATTCGAATCATATTCGATTTGATTCGAATTCGAAAAGGTCGGAAATACGCCAACTTTATGGTATGAGGAACTGGGCCCATTCTTGCCCATTCTTCTCCATACGAAAACTACCTTTTGGAAGGGGCAACTAAAATCAGTTCTATTTCTCTGTTTTTGACGTTCAAAAGTGCCTTTTATGTGTCTATTTGAAATAAATTATTTGACTTTGAGGGTGTAAAGTTCACTCATCCTCTATAGATAAGGGAGGATCCTTCGACTAGACGGGTGTTGAGTCTAGTGGGCAACTGTCCGACGATTGATGTCGGGAAGTTACATATGTATAAACTGATAGCGCGGTAAATTCTGCTTGCGTGCATCCAGGATTTCGTGTGACACCAGTGCCAGTGTGATGCGTAGTTGGCATGTGGCGATGTAGATGCCGCCGGCAGTTTTGTTTAAATTGGGTTTGAATTTGAATGAAATAGGTACTATTTTCTTACTTATAATAGATAGTATCAAGCGATTTATTATGTTACAAAATTAATGACCTTTGATATTAAAAGGTCATTAATAAACCATTACTGAGAGTCGTGAGTCACGGCGGAAAATCTTGTTTAGACTCGTTTCGAACTAGACATTATTACTTTATATAAGTAATACATAGAGATAATTACAGTTCCTAACAAGTGGGCATATAATTGCTATACGTATTACTATTTAAACTAGGATAAAAAGTAGGCTTTGCCCTTCTCCAGGTCATGGTCTACCCATGTGCCTTTCATCCAAATCCGTTCAGCCGTTTCAGCGTGAAAGCGTAACCAACAAACAAAATTCACTTTTGCATTTATAATAAGTATTAGTTAGGATAAATAGGAATCCTAACTAATATTATAAATGCAAAACTGTTTGTTAGGCTTTCACGGTAAAACGGCTCAACCTATTTGGATGAAATTTGGCACAGGGGTAGACCATGACCTGGAATAGGACTTATGATACTTTTTATCCCGATATTCCCACGGGATCGAGACTAACGCGGTGAATCCGCGGGGCGCAGCGCAGCGTGTGGTGAGCGCATTGTAAATGCAAATATGCATCCTTACATCTACCTACTACTTATCACATTGTAAATCGATTTTTGCGATTTCGTCATTCTGTGAATGCATTCTGGTATGAAATCACTTCACAAGGGCATTCACATTGTAGGCAGGCACAGATAAGATACTGTTTCACGGCACAGACAAACACGTGGGCCATAAAAAACCTCATTTAGCCTACTAAGCCCCGATTCGCTTGTATTGCGTAAACAAGTTGCTAGCTAGAATAATATTTGTCTATGACTTTATTTAGTTTATGTAGACGCTTTTGTCTTTTGAAGGGTAAGCAGGAGTGGGAGCATAGGAAAAGAAATAATACTTCGAATAGAAGTGCTATTATGCGACGCCTCAAGATGTAATTTAGTTGTGCGATTTTGAAACGCATACGCAGCAAGAGCTTCGCTCGTATCATAAACTAATATTATAAACTAGCTGTTGAACGCGACTTCGTTCCAGGATGAAAAGTATCCTATGTCCTTCTCCAGGTCATGGTCTACCCATGTGCCAAATTTCATCCAAATCCGTTCAGTCGTTTTAGCGTGAAAGCGATACAAACCAAACTAGCTTTCGTATTTATAATGCCAGCTTCCGCCCGCGGCATCGCCCGCGAGGTATTTCAATAAAAAGTAGCCTATGTCCTTCCCCGGCACTCCATCTATCTCCATGCCAAATTTTATTGAAATCCGTTCAGTGATTTAGGCGTGAAAAGGTAACATACAGACAGACAGAGTTACTTTCGAATTTATAATATTAGTATGGATATTATATTAGTATGGATTAGTTTAAGTAAGTAAATCTAACACAAAATCAATTATATCCACGACAAACTGTTTCAAACTAATCAGAACAGCACAAGATTAATACAAATTAAATCAAATTGTAATTAAAAAATTTGGGTTTGTCAAATTAGTCATTAGAGATAAATTAAACTAAAAATAATCAATGATATTAAGATAATGTTAGTAGAGAAGATAGCAGATTCTTTCATATTTATTTATGTACGAAAAATGTGGGAGACGCTGAAGTAGTGTGTAAAGATTGTAGCATTGTGGTATTCTACAATGAGTAATTGAAATCATCATTATGAACAATTTAAAAAATAAAAATCAGCTGCTCCATACATTATGTTCACATAACTTGACAAAATGTACGGAAAAACAGTTTTTTTTTTCACGACTTTTGTGTCGGTTTTCATAATGATGAATACAATGACCTTATGAGGTTTTCAGTTATTTCATTTACACCTACAGTTTCTTCCACGGATATCTATGGTTTCTTCCTACATAATCTGCCTAATTTTTTTACTGCTGAGGCCGAGATTCAGGTCTCCACTATGAGAGGGAGCGGGCCGTAATCAACCACGCTGGCCCAGTGCGGATAGGTGGATGTCACCTCTTCGACATGGCGGTTTCCTCACAATGTTTTCCGTCACGGTTTTGAGAGCAGTGGTGATGAAATAACTAAGTAAATTGCCTGCGAAGGAGCCTACAACTCGTAAGGCGTGGACGTTTCCATTGGGCCACCAGTCCACCACTGATCTAACTGCACCGCTGACTCATCTGAGCAGAGCAGAGCAGTTATGTAAAGTGCATGCCTGTCCAATTTCTTCGCCATTTACGTAAACAAATTATATAAAACTAGCTGCGCCCAGCGGTTTCACCCGCGTAAATCTCGATCCCGTGAGAATATCGGGATAAAAAGTATCCTATGTTTTAATCCAGGTTATAAACTATCTATTTGCCAAATTTCATCCAAATCCATTCAGTAGTTTTTACGTGAAAGAGTAACAAACATCCATCCATCCATACTAACAAACTTTCGCTTTATAATATTAGTTAGATTAGATATACCAACCTTTTGGTATAACTCCCGGGTCCATGAAAGTGGCCAGGGTAAAATTGGCCAAAACAAAAAACGTTATGAAGCCTTGGTACGCGGGAACCCATGGGTGCTTGTGAAGGTAGTATTGACACCTGAAATAAACATATATAATGTTATTAATACAAATTTGAACTTGGGATAGACAGAGACACATTTTTTTATGTTATTATTATTAACTAACTTCAGCCCGCCACTTCGTCCGCAAGAAATTTTATCCTATGAGACTCGGCAATAGTTCCGAATATACACCCCCTACATACAATCACTTTACCACTTTATAATATTAGTATACAGGGTGTAAAAAGACCCATCACATAAAATAATTGCTGGGAAACCACTTTTTTTTTTTGGTGTGAAAAGTCGCTGTTTACGGTAGTACGCAACGTAACGCACGCAAAACATTGTGTTTATGGGTGCATGCAACGGTTCAGAGTTTGCGGGAGTATTTAAAATTAAGTAATAACATTTAAAACTTGCTTTCTTTTAAAAACTTCTGAAAAAGTTGGAACTAACCATCAATATCTCCGTAACCAGAATGATCACAATGACGGGAATAACAAGTGACTTTCGGCTTCCTTAAGCGTCTTTGTACACCCGTTAGATTAAGTGCATCTATTTGAAATCGGTCTGTAAATCTGGCGTGGCGTTATTCAATGTCTAAGTGGTAAATGATTATAATTTAATTAATAATCCTGCCAAGTGATAAGATATTTAACGTTTCACTAAAGATTAAATAATACCTGGCGCGGTATTTTGCACTGATACTCGTGGCTAAGTAATAACAGCCGCACGGGTCGATCTATCAGCTTAATCTAGGCTAGCCAGGGTTGGTCCGTGGATGGGTGACCATCTTTACATACCAAGACTCCTCCTTGTCTCGGAAAGCACGTTAAATCGTTGGTCCCAGCTGTCATTCGTGGATCTCTGACAGTCGTTACGGGTCGTCAGAAGCCCGAAAGTCTGACAACCAGTCTTACCAAAGCAAGGGGTATCGTATTTTATTACCCAGTTACTGTGTTGTGGAGATCAGATAGGCAGTTAATCCATGTAAAATACTGGTATTCAGTTGCATCCGGTTAGACTGGAAGTCGACCCCAACATAGTTGGGAAAAGGCTAGACAGGTTGATTGACTATACTACTACTATTGATTGTACTAGAAAACTTATTTCAATGAAATGTAAATTGGTAAAAATATATCCATTATTCATATTAGCTCATTGAGGAAAAACTATGATTCATTGAGGTCCGCGAATCAATGTCAGAAATAAACAATAGATGTATAGGTAATTTGGTTGCGTGTGAGCCGTGTAGGTAATACCAGCCAGGAAGATTGTCGCCACGGTAAGCGTGTAGGGAAGGATATGGATGCGTGTAGGAGTTATGGATATGACGGATCTAGATACGCATATAGAAATAATATTATACCAATTTTTTATACGTTTACGGATATGACATTATTTCGGATTATCCGTTAGTTTCGGTTCCGGATATTAGATTTTTAAGAAATTGATTACGCAGAACTTCATCCAAAAAAATACTTGTACTAGATATCGCAAAATCACGTCGCGTAAGGGAAGATATTATGATACTATAAAAGATACATAATAGAAATTATAATAAACTGAACATAATCTTCTGATTCACACACGTGTGATAATGAAAATTCAAAACAAAGAGTTAAACTATAGAAGTAGTTGAGATACAAGATTAGCTACCTAAGTACTTGGGATAAAGACTACTTAAGATTTATCCTCTTAGAATACCTAAATATTATTTTAATGTGATGCGTGTGATGTGACCAATATTTTTCCCACAGTTTCAAATATCTAAGTAACAGGATTCCCATAAGGAAAGAATCGATAATAACGTTAATCTGAGCTGTCAATGAATATTACAACTATCTTCATCTTTCTGACTGACCAACCAATTTGACCAAATTGACAATTCAAAAGGTTCATAATTGGTTTATTTGCAATAAATGCATTGAGTTTATTATAAATATTATATTCATACATTTATCAAAACATGTCATATTCACACAGATTTCTAAGTAAATTAATAACAGAATGTACCAACAATTGTGGCCATTGTTTGCATTTCCTGTCGATGGAATAGGAACCATAGCAGTATAATAATTAGGTACAGTATACTTTACAATTATGATTCAGAATATATCAATAAATATTTTGCAAAACAAATATAATATTTAAACTTGATAGTCTGGTATGTCTAATTGTTTACATTATCATATTCCTTGTACACTTATTAAAATCTAATTTGCAAGTCTTGAACTTAGGTTTCCTATGTTTGATTTCAAAAGTTTTATTTTATTAAACTTCTAAAGATTGAGGTCAGTTTTAGAAATGAATATAACTTCATAATAGATGGAAGTAGCCTATTGATAACTTAACACAAAATGGTTAGGCAACTCTAAGAAAAAACAGAATGAGGAAACCCAGAGTTTTATTTTAATATGTGTCACTAGTTCACGACTGAAGTAGACAGATTAAAAATATTCTTACACTATAATTAAGAAGCTAAACGAATGCCTACACATTAGTTTACCAAACAAATTAACATTATGTTTACCCATCGGAAATACTTGAACCAAACTAGGGTAAACAGTAGTACGAAAATAAATCTGCAATCAATATGTTTGTGTTAACAGATTTCACACATACTAGTTTAACATACATTATTTTGAAACTCCCGCCACATGTGTATGGCTACAATGAGTGTAAGACTGCAATTACACAAAAGAGAATGTGTCATCATCTACCTAGCCTTTTCTCAACTATGTTGGGGTCGGCTTCCAGTCCAGAGGCAGCTAAATACCACTATTTTACATGGAGCAACTGCCTCATGCCAATGTGATCTCCAGAACTGACACCAGACTAAATGATACCTTTTGGTAAAACAAAGAGAATGAGACAAGAAAAAAAAATAGTTTCTGTAGTAGGGAAATAGTGTAGTATGTGTGTGTATAGCTAGAAAGGGGGTGACTACTGGAGGTCGGCTATTATCCCACAGAAACGTACTATCGAGATAAAAAAAGTATACTCAAGGGGGTGACTACTGGAGGTCGGCTATTATCCCACAGAAACGTACTATCGAGATAAAAAAAGTATACTAAAGGGGGTGACTTATGGAGGTCGGCTATTATCCCACAGAAACGTACTATCGAGATAAAAAAAGTATACTAAAGGGGGTGACTACTGGAGGTCGGCTATTATCCCACAGAAACATACTATCGAGATAAACAATAGTACACTAAAGGGGGTGACTACTGGAGGTCGGCTATTATCCCACAGAAACGTACTATCGAGATAAAAAAAGTATACTAAAGGGGGTGACTACTGGAGGTCGGCTATTATCCCACAGAAACATACTATCGAGATAAACAATAGTACACTAAAGGGGGTGACTACTGGAGGTCGGCTATTATCCCACAGAAACGTACTATAGAGATAAAAAAGTATACTATGTCCTCACCCAGGTCATGGTCTACCCATGTGCCATATTTCATTCAAATACGTTCAGCCGTTTTAGTGTGAAAGCGTAACAAACTCACTTTCACCTTTATGATATTAGTTAGGATAGTTAGAATGATATACGGACTTAATTCATTTCTTTCTTATCTGTTAGATCTCCTGCTTATCTTTATAAACACCATTTTGAAGTTAAAGAAAAATTCAGTTTAAAAAGACAAATACGGTGCAGATAGTATATATCGCTATCTAAATATTTAATTAAAGTAATTACTCTCATCAGCTACTGTATTGGTGTTACAGACTATTTAGTGTAAACTTAACCTAGTTTTTTGCACCATTGAGAGGAAAAAAATTAAGTCATGGACGGTTGTTAGTAGTGGTCATTTTACATGTTTTACAAGTTTTCCTACGTAGGTCAGGGCTTACAGCATATAATCAAGAAATTGTTACATAATATAATAGAGTCAATCATCTGAAATGCCAAATATTAAGAATACAGGTTCAATGTCATAATTATTAAAATGTTAAAGGATTTAAATGAGGCAAACAACAGAGCTGTTCAGTTTGCTACATACTGGATGAACAAAATACATAAATACAATACATAAATACATTCATAATGGATGGTGTATTAAAAGCAAAAATCCTACGACTACTGACATAATGACAAATATCTCAAAACTCAACTTTCAAAGTACAAAATTAATGAACATAATTATTATTATCATAAAGTATAACTCTCTCTCTTTTGCAATTATATTAATTATAGTGTAATAGCTACAATCAGGTATCTAGTTTTAAACTGTGTCAAGATACCACAGGTATTCTTAGAGATTGGATTGCTCCAAATTATGTTAGTAATACACACAAGATAGTGTATTTGTATCAACACCAAGTATTTCAAACTATAGAGGAACAGAGTTATTACAAATCTTATATAAGAGAGCACAATTTCCTGAAGCAAAATGATATTCTAATTACATTTTATACCTACTACAAATTATGAATTATATTTTATCACCTATATTTTTAGAATCTAAATCAAATTCATTGAGACCTGTTATAAATTTACTCTGAAACTTAAAAAGTGTCCTTTTTATTCGTTGTATGCTAAATAAATCACAAAAAGCTGCATGCAAGTACAAAGCCATATAATAAAGTTGTGGAATAATTTATAAACTCTTATAGGTTCTTACAAGAACTGACAAGACCATAATTATGGGCAATTTGTTATCTGTAACTTGATCTTACATAATTGGTTTATGTGTAAACCTTTATTACAACATAATGTGTTATAAAACTAACCTATTGGCTTTTGAGGTCATACCACATGAACTGTATAAAAAACAGATGTCTATTATCATAGATAGAATTCACTGATAAAATACATATTGTATGTGTTATACAAAACAACCTATAAATATAGTGTTAATTATTTATAATGCACTGTGTAGCAACACAGTGCATTATAAATAATGAATGTTAATGTAACCATCATGTTGTAATATTTACAAAGAGATAACATCAATGAAACTTGTAAGTCTTGTAACAACTTGTATCCTGTAATAGCTTGTAATAATTTACATATATATGTAAACAACAGGAAAATTGTCAACAAAAGTCAGCAAGAAAACGATACAGGCATAGGGAAACTAATAAGGTTGACTGACTCATATCAATCATACCATGAGACATCTTTTGTTTATACAGATTTGGAAACCACACAGGAAGTACCTGGCCATTGACACGACAAGACACCACTGGTTACTCATTTCGAGAAACACTAATTACGATATGGATATTAAGTTAATGTAAATAAGATATATAATTACTTGGAACATGGCTCCTACACCATCTTTAAGGATCTGATCAAAATACTCTTACCTTTACCGTCACAGGCATAGCAGGGGTATAATTCACACACAGTCACACAGGGCAACTTCACAGGCCCAAGATATTAATAGAAACAATTCAACAATCTCATGTGAAAGTTGTCAAACCGAAAATGAGAATTTACAGACGATCGACGACATTGTATACTTACGGGAAATAAAAAAACAGGGATGTTGTGCCCAACAAGAGAGTCCAGGCGAACGTCGCAGGGATGTATCTCGTTTTGAGGTCGCATTTGGGCATATTGTGTCAATTTTATTTCCCTAAAAGAAAATTAACTCAGTTTTATTCACTACAGATCAACATGGCCGCACCTATTAATCTGACAGAAACAGTGTGGCTACAGTGAATTTTAGTGATGTTAAATGTTCGATTAATAACCGGTAATATAATTCAGATTACTAATAATACGGTTTTGAAAAAAAAAAAGTGGTCAAACAAGTGCTAGTAAGTGGAATTAGATAAGAGACCTTTTTCCTGTGAGTTCGGATGGTGTATGTATGATGACGTTCTCTCAAAAAGGAGGTCTGTGAATAATATAGCATGATTTTATTATAGTTTTTATTCAATTTCGAAAGTTGATTCAACCCAAGTTCCAAGAATGAAGTGAAGGAACACTGGGAACAAGAATAATTCCCCGGAACGGAGTTACACTCTTGACCATTTAAGTATTCATAATTACACTAAGATTATGAATTAGCAACCGGTGAGACTGGAAGCCGACCCCAATATAGGTGGGAAAAGGATAGGCAGATTGATTGATTGAATTATACTAAGATTTTCTCAGTAGACCTCACAGATTACAATTATTTATAGGGTAGTAGACCTCGTACAACAGTGATAGTCTAGTGGAGTGGCCCGTCGGATTGCCAAGTCATAGGTCTCGAATCTCGATGTCAAACCCAAACCAAGCCAAGTCAGAGGCCCATGGGCGGCGGCATAGAAACTAACCACACGAAAACGAACAGAAAACGAATGATAACGAGCGGAGACCATTTACCTTGTTACCAGTTTAGTACAGAGTAGCTATCGTAGTTATTTACGTGTGTCATTGATGTAAATAAAATGTTAACAGCGTAAAAAGTAAAAGATTATTTTAGTCTCTCGGATAAACCGTAATTATTTAAATAGAAGTAGAAACCATATTTTTGTGGTGTAGCCACATTTTTTCTTTTAACTTTGTTGTTCAATATCGTCGTTAAAAACTGAAAAATAGTTGTCATTTGATAAAATTCTTTTTACGGCGCGGTAATTGGTCAACAATTGTAATGTCAGTTGATGACATTGGATTTGATTGGCCCAATAATTTACCATTTGCAGCAGTCTCGCGGATAAAAATGGCCGTAGTGTTGTCTTGTCGTGCTTCTGTGGTGTGATACTTTTTTCGTAAATCTTTACTAGATTTTTTATCAAAGAACATATAAGATTTTTTTTCACAAAAGTGTTGACTAACTGATTGATTAAGTGTGACAATGTCTAATGGTACAAGTCCAAGTGTGATAAGTTTTCTGAGACAGTACAGGTTCCAGAGGAAACCGAACGATCCTGCTGGACCCAGCAGTCCAGTAACAGTCACGTCGGCTCCTTCTGGTTCTCGTGAGTAAAAAGGTTCTATTCGTAGGACAAGGTCATTGCGAAGGCAGCACGTGCTTGTGACTTTTCACCACGAGGAATGATTACCACGTTCAGTGACCCGTGTTTCCAAAGTTTAATTTTTGCACCGGTTAATTGGGAAAAAATAATTCTGCCTTGACCATGAAATTCCGAGTTTATCCCTGTATTAGGGTGCACCTCTTCATTGTACATTCACTTACATCTTTTTTCTTTACCTTCTAACAATTTTTCAGAACGGTTAATAATTTATAAGATTGCTTAGTTAGTTGCATTATATCATCACGCTATTACAAAAGGGAACACGGCTGACCTTCATCTATTATCAAGTCTATTAGCATGACTATGACTTAAATTTTTTCAGAACATTGATTTCCATCTATTTATTTCCTTACAATCAGTATTTGGACTAAATATTATATACCAAGGCCTAATATGCTTTTTTTTTAATCTTTAATACTGTAACACTGGTGGGCAAAAAGAAACATTGAGCTATTGATAATTTGTACAATATGTTTCTTCTCTGAGAAGCTCACAAGAAACATGTTTTCTACCAAGCATTGTTTGTTACAGCTCAGACAGCCCTATCTACTGCCCTGTAACGAATAAATAAAACAATCATTCATCTATGACCATCTCTCACTCCTTTGAAGTTCTCAGTCCATTTCAATTTCTTCTAGCTTTAGTACATAACATACTGTGCAAATGTGTACTATAAGATGAAATTTAAGTTTACATTAGTTGAATAAGAATATAAACAAAAAGATGTTACCACCTCCTTGAATGTATTGATTTTATTAATTGAAGTTTGACCCTTTTGCAAGGACATTAACTTCAAATGGTTGAAAATATGGTATCAACGTCTCTTTTCTTAGTATTCACGAATAATCTTGAGGTTCTAAAACAATCTACATGGTGTTCTTACATTTTTTTATGTTTAGGTATATATTTTATTATTATGCAATACAAAAAGCACCCAGTAGCTTTGGGTTGTGTAGGTTAAACAGGCAGTTAGTCCATGTAAAATACTGATATTCAGCTGCATCTGGTTAGATTGGAAGCCAACCCCAAAATAGTTGGAAAAAGGCTAGGCAGATTGAATAAAGAAGGCATAGATTTCATTACAATAGCTTTGTCTTTATCAGTTTTCATAATAATTATGATTGTAATGATTGAGTTAGGTTAGGCTCAGGCTTATTTTTGGATTTGTTATAATTTTATATTCTATTCTATGTTCAATAAATTATCAAATAAATAGATACAAATAGTTCTGTTGTATTTGTAGTTTTGTAGAATGAATTCAAGGTTTTCCTTGTGAATAAACTTATTAAATTTATTCCTAGTTATTTCTTCTGACTGGAGATATGTACTCACAGCTTGGTTTCCATAGACAAATACCTACATATGAAAACCTAGTAAAATAACTCTTTATTATCTTCGAATAAAATAAAATATTATAAGTGTTTCTTGAGTTATTATAGCACTAACAGAGATACATAGCATACATTTATTTTGTGTTGGGAAATGCAGATGAGTAACTAATCTTGTAGTAACTATTTATTAACCTTCTGTAAAATTTACTAACTTTTGTTATTACAAAGCTAACAAAGTAACAAATCCTCATGGTGTTGCCATTTCTACCTGACTTTATCTTCACACTAATTTTCATTACAGGCTAAGCAGAATAGAAGCAATAATAACAATAAAACTAATTGCATTACACCACCCAAAGCCACAGTTAGCCGTAAGTGTAGAACAGTTATAACAATTAAACATGAGATTTACATTCTTGTGAGATTCTAACATTCATTGCTCAACCAATATTTTTAATGGCTTCATTCATCCTACTTGCTACCTCTCACACAGATGCAAAACTTATATTTTCTTGTAAAGACTGTAACATGTTGTAACCAGGCTTTGTATTCAGTGGCCCATGCTGAAGGCACTTGTTACTCCATAAACCATTCACTGTGATTGAAGCTATGGGTAATGTGGATGACCCATTGCTTCCCAAAGTTGCAGCCTGTGCAAGATAAAACGAAACGGATACATTCCATGTTAAATTACCTTAATCAGCATAAAAAGTATAATTTCATACTTCCAATATTTCTAATTTGACATGTTTTTTTTCTAGATATTAATCAAACTCAGAACAACAAAATCAGAATGGCAGCGCCAAATACAGTAGTAGTGAATAGGACCAATGGGCCTGTAGTCTACAAACGGATACGGGTACAGAGCTCAGACTCTGACGATGCAGCAACTCCCACCGCTAAGAAGCCAGCTGTTACTGTTGAACTCACCACCGCTGTCAAAGAGAGAAGATTTAGAAATATGCTAGAAATGTTCCCTGAAATATCCCCGATGGTAAGTGATTTCAATGTAAATGAAGCAAAAGGAGTATGTATAAAGAGCTTAGCAGGAGGCATTCTATAGTTTCTGCCTCTCCCCATGGGAAGAAGTCGTGAGTCTATGAAGTTTTCATTTCAGAAAGGTTTAATCATGTAATAAAAGATTCTTGATGGAGATGTATGGAGACTATTGACTTTCACAAAGTATTTTGTCGTCGCATATTTTCAATCGCTCCGATTCTGTTACGTCGTCATATAAATATACATCTCATATGCAAGTTTATGTTTTGTAAGGATTATCAGAAAAATGTGTATATTTAGAAACTCGAAACCCTAAAAACGGAAGTGTTTCGATTTTTCTGATCTGAGAAGTGTATTTTTGCACCTACTGTCAAAATCATGTCGACATGTAATTCCTTTGTCGTTACCTGACTAATGTTTGGTAGATAAATTCTACACTCAATCAAAAGCACTCCACTTTGCAAGTCAAACAGCTGATAACTACGATGGGCCCCCAGTTATGCACAAACCATGTTTGCTAAAAGCCAACACCACCAACATCCAACGACTTTTACCATTATTCATAGCAGCTTTCTATTTACCGCAGTTCGTAAAAAACACACTAGTAAAGCACGGCTGGAATGAGGAGCGGTCTCGAGATGAGCTGCTGATGCATGATCCGGAGACCAATGACAAAGGGTCCTCATCCACATTCTTCGGAGCTAAGGCTGGCGCGTCAGGATCACAGAGTATACAGCGACCATACACCAATATGGGTATTGTCAGGGTGACTAGTGGACCTAAGACCAATGTGGTGGTGCGGAAACCCCTGGAGGCTAAGGGGGGGAGGGCGAGAAGAGGCAGCAGTGGCAGTGAGGATGACGATTATGGTGTCAGAAAAGGAAAAGATGACAGAGTTTATGACAGGTATGTGTTCTAATAATGTTTGTGAATCATGAAATCGCGTAAAGTATTTTTAATCGAAGCCATATAGCCTATTGGATTTTGAAGAAGTTTTGATAAAAGATATATCTTTTCTGAAACATTCTTCATTATGAATTTATCGACACGGTTTATGAAACAATGAGGATTACGAAACTATTATAAAACTCATGACACAACAAATTGGACGTGTCAGATCGCCAGATGGCATGTTCCATACGTAGCAATATTTTAGACGTGCGCGAGACAGGAGGGTGGGCAGGCGCGCCTCCCTAAGGCCATATCACCACCGAATGCACGTACACACACTTGGTATGCATATATGGTTGCCTGGATATCATCTCATTACGTTTATGGGGATTACACAATCGCCATTCGTCAAAACATTCGTGCAAATGTACAGGTGTGTTTACTAACCATTGAATTCGTCAGTACCTATAACTTTGTTTTACTCTTGAACGAGAAATCGTCTCGAGACGCGAGCGTGTGAGGCAAATAGGTAGCGTAAGCGATCATCTAATCTTTCAGTTCGATTCATACTTAATGGCGGCTCGGAAGTTAGCTACTCGCTGCGCAGTACCCCACACCTCACCCGCTGACACATGAAATTGTTACTGCGCAGCGACTCGCCTCATGTTCCGAGCCGCCATCGAACTGTAACTGATTTGCCTCTCTATTATGAATGACGATTTTGTAAATTCAGCATTATACATACAAATTCCCACTCATTAATTTCATTTTATCAGTACCTACTCAACATATTTTTTTTTTTACAATTCTTCAGTGAGGATTCCGACAATGAGATCACGGATGACCTGGTAGGCGACAAGAAGAAAGTGTTTGAGTTCCTCAATAATAGCAATATGAATGAGTTGTCACTGCTCAGTGGATGCTCGCAGAAGAAGGCGGACGCTATCATGTCGCTGAGGCCTTTTAAGGGCTGGTTAGATATGGTAAGTGAGTTCACAAGTTGGTTAGGTCTGTTTAAAGAGGACCCAGGGTTCGTTCCTGTAAAATATAAAGTTCACTTTGTTCAATAATGAGACCTCTATCCTATAACTGAGGATAGCTAATTGCTATTTAAGTTGCTTGTTAGCGTTTTGTGACATCAAAATCAAGATATTTTATTTCACATAAGCCTACATGGGCACTTATGAAACGTCAGAAGCTAGGTGCACGATTCCAATTGGTTGAGAAGAGCCGGCAAGAAACGCCACGGTTACTCTTTAAAAAAAATAAAAATGGCTTTTAAAATATTTTCGAATCTTCATCGTCATCAGCATCGTCGACTGTAATTCAGAACCTTCCTACATCAGACACCTTTCTCTACGTTAGATTGTACATTAAAGTAACCAGTGCCTGTTATAAGCTGTTGATATAAATAGAGGATGCTGATTATGACAACTGCCAAAGGTATAAAAATTGCCGGCAGATACCAAATTAAAATTATTCGTCTGCGATCCAGGATGAAAAGTAGCCTAGTAGCCTTCTACTGGTCAAGGTCTACCCCTATGCCAAATTTCATCCAAATCCGTTCAGCCGTTTTAGCTTGAAAGCGTAACAAACAAACTCACTTTCGCATTTATAATATCGATATCATTAATTCGATAATATTTTATATATCGATATCATATATAGGATATGGACTTCTTCACTTTAAATGCCTATATCCAACACTACAATAAACTCTCAAAATATGCACAAATGCACTATCTTATCACCACTATTATTACTGGTGTTATCTCACCCATCACAAAATGCTTCTCGACCAGACCAGACTAATCGACAAATTGACAGATTCACAACCTGTAATTTTGTCTATTCTTCCGTCGACAAAACCCGTTTCTATGATGGTGATGCTACGCGTGGATCTCAATACAGTATTTCCTTACATTTCTTTCAACAGGTAGAAAAATTCAACAGCAACAAGATGCTAAGCACTGAGCTCCTGAACTCGACGCAAGAGTTGTTGACGACCAGGAACAACATCCAGCGACTGATGAAGAAGTGCATCGGTCTGGCCACACAGCTGGAGTCTGCCGTGGCTGCCGGTGCTGGCCGGCTCAAACAACCCGCCATATTGCATGAAAGGTAAGGAGATACTATTGGTTCTTCTGTTTTATATCCACCATAAAAGCTTTGAAATAAATAAAAACTTTTTACAAAAAAAAAAACAACCGACTTCCAAAAAAACACTAAAAAAGTGAAAAATAACTTTAATTTTCAATTTTCACTTTTTAGTTGTGGTACCTACCCCACACAAATCCGAATACCACTACCTGCTATGTAAATAACAGTGAAGGAGTCAAACAGGATATCGTCTACATAAACTAAGTGCGAAAAAATACGTAATATTGAAGCTAACTCAAAAATTACGCAAGCAAAGTTAATAAAATTTATATGGGACCACCTCGGAAGCATGACCTACCAAACAAAAAAAGAATCATCAAAATCGATTCATAATTGGCGGAGTAATCGCGTAACAAACATACAAAAAAAATAAAAAAAAACATACAGACGAATTGAGAACCTCCTCCTTTTTGAAGAAGTCGGTTAAAAAGGAGGTGGCGCTTGGTAAAATGACATTAATCAATCAACTCAGCCTATCGCAGCCCACGGCTGGTAAAATGACAGCGCAATCATATCGCTCGCATAATGATTCGTGGGAAATTCGGGGAGGTTCTCACATTTCGCCATTTAGAGGTGAATGACGTCTTTATCGCTTTTATTGCATGGACATAAAGCTCCGCGCTCACTGTGTGGTCACTCCCTAAATTGTTTGCTCCTTAAGTTCTGAGTTGAGCTACACGATGACTGACAAATGCGTGCTATGACTGGACAGGCCCACTCCAATCTTTATGGTTCTTTCCTCAAAAGACCATTTCAGACACAAATCTACATGGTCCGCAAATGATCTGACCAAGATCCTCCCGAGACCTCTGAGTTTGTTTCGGCCTTTCTTCTCAGAGTAGTCAGATAGGAAACTCCGAACTCTTCTAGTTTTAAAAATGTGATTTACGTGTAAAAGTGTTTGTAAAAACCCACTTACTGAAAATAAATCATTTATCATTGGTCGATATAAGAAGTCCGGTTTCATTCTGCGAATTCAGTAATTATTTGGCATTTAGAACGCACTGGCAAACAAACTAAAATCAAAATAAAACCTCTTTTCAGTTTAACCCTCGCCCCATACCAGTTAGTAGGGCTGAACTGGCTAGCAGTACTCCACAAGCAAGGAGTCTCCGGCATCCTGGCAGACGAGATGGGGCTCGGCAAGACGGTGCAGGTCATCGCGTTCCTCGCTCATCTCAAGGAAACTGGACAAGCGAGAGGAACGCATCTGGTAGTCGTGCCCGCTTCTACACTGGGTGAGTTTGGGAAAAATTCTGTTGCTTATTATTGGAAAACAATGAATAAATAAGAAACAATACAATGGCTGAAATAAATAACTGGGTTCAAGAGCGTGCGCCATTTAATCTTTTGTATACTTATTTATAAGACCAGTTGTCATTTAGTTTATATGCTGACGAAATAACAGAACATGCATAATAACGATATTTAAGTTCTCGGTTAATCTGATTCTTGTCAATCGTATGTTTGCCAAGAAATTACGTAAAATACATAGACAACGGATAAACGGCTTAACGTGCTTCGTGCGTAGCCACCCACGAAGCACGTTAAGCCGTTTATCCCGGCTGTCATTTGTGAACCTTTGACAGACATTACGGGTCGTCAGAAGCGCTCCGAATCAGAAGGTCTTTATGGGAAAATGTCATTGTTTGCAGTACGTCCACATGTTGAAACGTCTTTTAGTTGATAATGTCTAGAGTGGCAAAACGACTTGCTAGTAAAACGTCCAAAATGTGAAATCGTCACGAATGTGAAGTACAGTCATCAATAGATGTATTTATTTCTTGTCGTTATAGTAGCAGTATTGATAGTTTGTAAGGCTGTACAAAACGGTTGTTTATTACTGATTTCCCAAGAAAGAATTATAATAACAGCCACGTTTGAGTTTTTAAGTACTTCTTAAGATAGATACTCTTTGGAAATACGTATATACTGGCTAGCAACTTCAAATTCCACGGCATGGATATTGTTTTATTGACATTTATTGAATATCATTGGGCCCTGATTTTTTCCTGGTTGCATTACATTGATTTAGTTATTATATTATTAATTAAACTATAATTATTGTAAGTAGAGTTTCGCTTAACAATGGAAAAAGTTGAGATTCCTCTATTTTTATATCAAGTCAAAAAGGGAAATCGGTGCTTTTGCGGGATGGATACAGATACAACCATAGTGTCACCAACAAAAGCGGAACAAGCCTATGGAGATGTGCAAAAAGGGATGAGTGCAGTGTTACGGTGACTTTAAACGATATATGCAAAAAGGAGGTATGCGAGAAATTTACTCCAGTAACAAAAATACTCGAAAAAAACTATCGTGATTCCAATCTGGATGTCATACCGAGTTTAGAGTCCAAAAAAGATACATTATATAGAATGAGAAGAAAATATATTTAAACATGCAAAAGACAGAGTTTTCATGCGTCGATGACGTAGAGATTCCAGAATTGCTGGCCAAGGATTTTCTGGTTTGTGTTGATGGCACAGAGAATGACAAAATATTTGTATTTTCTACAAAAATCGGCCAAAAGACTATAAAAAAATTACACGATAAGACTGCCTTCTATTTCGGAGATGGAACTTTTAAGGTGCCTGTACCGTTTTATCAGATGTATTCTATACATGTTGATATTGAGAGTTGCTCGGAATCCACCAACGTCGTACCTTTTTGCTACGCATTATATTGCCTAACAAACAACAATCGACATATGAGAGACTGTTTGGTATCGTCAAATATCATTTTGGTCTTATAAAATATTTTAAGAGCGACTATGAAGCTGCACAGGTTAACGCTTTTCGTTTGGTATTTCCTGACGCCGCATGGAGCGGTTGTTATTATCACTTCAATAACGCCGTGTGGCGAAAGTCACACAAACTAAAAGTTTCTGATTCAAAACGTGGTAGGGCAATAACAAGACGTTTAGCCAATTTACCATTACTGCCAGCAGTAAACATTAATGATATCTGGACTCAGATCCGTGATGATGCGGAACACATGCAGAGTGAGAACGTTTCGCATTTTATCAATTACTTTCACAAACAATGGATTCAAAATAAAAACCGGAAGACATTCGTTGTTTCAGGCAAAGACACCGTACTAATAATGCTCTGGAAGGATGGAACAGACGATATAACGCCAGAGTAGGCCGAAAACGAACTTTACCATTATTTATTCATGCATTACGCAAAGATGCTAAATGGCAAGAATTAAAAATTACACGCACCTTATTTGATGGCCAAAGACGTAAGAAAAATGATGTAATTTTCGACCGAAAATACATAAGGGAAACTGATAAACTTAATAACCAGGAGATCACACCGTTAACATTTTTTAAAACGTATGTGACCCATATAAAACGTATTATCTTTGGAGACTAACTTGTAATATATATATAAAACGTATGTAAGAGGAACTAAACTTCTGTGTTATTGTTAAAAAAAGTGTATTTTATTTTGTTTCTTTAAAAACTAAAAGTAAAGATATCTTCCCATTTTTTATTTTCCATTGTTTTCTTGACTGTCCCTGACCTTTTGCACTATAGACGATTTCACATTTTGGACGTTTTACTAGCAAGTCGTTTTGCCACTCTAGACATTGTCAAATAATAGACGTTTCAACATGTGGACGTACTGCAAACAATGACATTTTCCTATACAGACCTTCTGATTCGGAGCGGTCAGAAGCCCGAAAGTCTGACAACCAGTCTTACCCAGGGGTATCGTATTGCCCAGTTACTGAGTTATGGAGGTCAGATGAGCAGCCGCTCCATGTAAAATACTGGTATTCAGCTGCATCCAGTTAGACTGATAGCTGACTCTAACATAGTCGGGAAAAGGCTAGGCAGATGATGATGACATAGACAATGAGGAAGACCTCCTGTACTTCTGTCTTAACCTTCGGGGTTTGCTAAAACAGTTATTCTTAACACTATTGTGTCATTTCAGATAACTGGAGCAGCGAGTTGGCCCGCTGGTGTCCCGCGCTCAACGTCAGCAAATACTACGGACACCCGGAGGAACGTCGGCAGCTACGCATACAGTACGCCAGGGGATTGGACAACATAGACGTTGTATTAACCACGTGAGTCAGCTTTTATTAGAAGGTTATAATTCACTGCTGGATATAGGCTGCTCTAGGTGGATCGTCAATCCACTTAGCTAAGCAGAGGCCCTAGTGACATTTTATCAGCGATAATGATGATGGAAAAGGCACAAATATTAGGGGAGACATAAGCTATCGAAAAGCTTATGTCAATCCTATTTAAAGTCGTCCTGTATAAAGTCGTTGTAGAAATACGAAACGCTTTCGAAGCGATTGTCACTTGTCTAGGCCCTCAGGTAGCAATGCCATAATGGTGTTTAATCGCAGTCATCATAAGTAAGCTGGTTATCTTCAAGCCACCCTTTTCTATAACACTGCTCTTGAGTTTTTGGGAGCAAACACTCGAATATGTTAAAGCAGATCCTACAGATGTACGTTAATCATTTTTTCCTGACCCACTGACGGATGTCAAGATATTTTCGAAGAAAAAACAATACACCGAATGATTATTTATATTGTGTTAATTATGTTGCTAGCTACACAATGGTAAACAGCTGTCCTGAAGAGCGCAAAATGTTCCGCATAACTCCGATGCACTACGTGATCTACGACGAGGCGCACATGCTCAAGAACATGTCGACACAGAGATACGACAACCTGCTCAAGATCAAGGTAAAAAACCTTTTAACAAGCTGCTGAATATAGTCCTCTCATTTGCACAAACACTTACGTTGGGCCGTCCGTCGTGCAGTTAAGGCTCTACCCTAACTCAAATTGCTTAGCATGATCCTCCGTTATGCCGATAATACTGCAGCATTAATTTTGAAATAGATATAATGTTAAAGTTGAGGATTGATGCTAAGTCCTATGTTTGGCGAAAACACGATAACATAAAATTGTCTCTATATAAAACAAAAAACAAAGTTACCTCTAAACCGAGCTGGTATTCAAAAAAATACTTCAAATTAGATCATGAAACTTTATAACTGAACTAACTATAAAGTAGGTCTTGTGTTTTTTTTTTTGAACTACCATTATTTTCACCGTAAAAAGCAATTACCTAAACTGTTCGAGGCTTTAGAGCCACCAGCACCCCACTACGTCTCGCTCTCACTCAGGCCGCGAGTAGTATGGAGCAAGCGAGATAAAATTTCAGGTAGAGTACGGCCTTAACTGTTGAATAACCCTCACGGACATTGCAAACCGCTGGATTACAAATTTTCAACCGTTCGTGTGCAGTCGGTTTATACTGCATCAGATGGTCGATCAATCTTCAGTTGATAAACTGCGCTAGACCGGTCATTGCAAGTCGTGCGAACGCTTTATCACTTGAATAAAGAGAATTGATCGTACGAGTTTACGAAATTGGTAACGTGTGTAACTCTTTACGGAACCGACTCACTGATCCGATTCATTGAAGTGATTCAAAAGATTGGTTCAGTAACAACGTTTCAATCGCATCATTTGGATCTGAAACATTAAATTTGCTCTGGCTCATTCCGCGCGACGCGTCGCTCGCGAGGCGACTGAGCAGTGAGCGAGCGAGAGAGGGAAGACTGAGACACACTGAGTTTTTTGACTCGTGAGTCGCGAGTGAGCGGGTGACATAATTACAATCTATACAAGTCAGAAAGAGATACCAAATGAGATGTGTATCACTCGTACAATCACAGATTTTCGTTCAAATGTACTCTGTGCTGTGCATTCTTACGTGCATGGATAACGACAACTAGTCGTTATCCATGCACGTAAAAATGACCACTAAGGCGCTTACGTATCAAATACTATACGGTCGTTTATTGTAATGTATACGTAACATTCTGTACTATCCTTTGAGCCGATGATCCAAATGAGCCAAATGAAACATATCAGTGTTTCGGATCATTTCAGTGATCCAGATGCGAATGATCCAATCGCGAAAACGATACACTTTTCCCACCTCTAATTGGTAGAACTTACACAATACAAAATCAACCTTACCATGGTAATTATAAAGTTGTATTTCCCTTGCAGTCTAAGCATCGTCTGCTACTGACGGGTACACCTCTTCAGAACAACCTGCTAGAACTGATGTCACTGCTATGCTTCGTGATGCCGCATATGTTCTCCGGCAAGACCGACGACCTCAAGAGCTTGTTCCAAAAGAATTCTGTGAGTTGATAACTGAACATAACCTCTGCATTCTCCGAAGGAATAGGCAGGGGTGTTCAATACTGCGGGAAAGTCCGAAAGGGATACCGGGGCCCTTGGCAACAGGCAACTAAAGGAAGTGGGTGGGTTTTAGTCTGTAAAAGTCTGACACGCCCTCTCGCTCCGCCCAGAGCGGGAGGAAGTCATTTGATGAATTCCCATCCTCAAAAAAACAAAAAATATTTAATACACCCACTGTTCGCTAGTTATTTCTAAGTTCCATTATCAAGCGTATTGGGATTAACTGGGAAGAAATCCAACCTCTGGGCTCCGGAATGTATTATTAAATCTAATTACTAGTTTTTACTCGCGGCGTCGCTCCCAAGATATACTCAAAGAAACTGCCAAAGTTTGCGAACTAACATCATTTAATTTTGAAGGTTCAGTAGGATTGCATAAAGTCTTGTATCCACTAGGCAATAATACGCAACGCACGCCCAACACGTGATGCTCAACATGTTCCGCAACGTTTCACAACAGCGCAAGACGTTGCCAGCTGGCGCGCAACATGACGCGCGGCTTGTTTTGTTTGTTTCCGTGCAGCATGCAGTTGAGCAACAAATGTTGTCAAGTGGAGAAATGACACGTAATGTGGTGTAATGAACGAGTGCTCAAATGAATTGAACTGTACCTAAAATGCTAACTATTCTTTTTGATGCATTTTTTGATAAAAATTTTAACCAGCGCCGCTGAAATCAACACTAATTCCTCTGGCAACATGTTGTGCAACATGTCGCGCGTCAAATTTTGCCTAGGGGATACTAGGCTTTACCTTGCCAACTGATTTTGTCAGTTCTTATCACAGTCACCTCTCACCAATATTTTCCACCTTCCAGAAATCAAAAACCACAAGGAGAGCGGAAAGTAGCAAGGAGGACGACGAGCTACCATTCGAACAGAGTCAAATAACGCAAGCTAAGCGTATTATGAAGCCGTTCGTTCTTCGGAGGCTGAAGAGGGACGTACTGCAGGACCTGCCCAAGAAGACCAACCACAGAGAGCTGTGCGCTATGTCGGAGAGACAGGGGTTGCTGTATAAGAACCTCATTGCGAGCTTCTCGGCTAAGGATGGTTCGGTAAGTCAGATATCTTTTTAGGGTTCCGTACCCAAAGGGTAAAACGAGACCCTATTACTAAGACTCCGCTGTCTGTCTGCCATCAGACTGTATCTCATGAACCGTGATAGTTAGACAGTTGACATTTTCAGAGATGATGTATTTTGGTTGCCGCTTACAACAACAAATATTAAAAAACAGAATAAAATAAATATTTAAGGGGCTCCCATACAAAAAACGTGATTTTTTTGTCGTGTTTATCTTCTTCTTCAATCGGTCCCTCATTACTGAGGATCGTGGCCACTGGACCCCTTTAAACGGACAATCTGCCTCCATCGACTCCGGTCCAAAGTTGCCATCACCACCTGCTGAAATTTGCTTGAGGACGTAGCTTCTTTTACTTGGTCAGACCATCGTGTTGGCGACCGGCCTCGTGTTCTCTTTCCTTCGGTATTGCCAACAATGACCAGCTTTTCTAGGCTGCTATCTCCCCTTCGCATTATGTGGCCATAGTAGGTCAAAATACGCTGTAGGCAAACTGTAGACAATCGGTTCTTGATATCGAGCTGGGAAAGGATAGACACATTTGTGCGTTTGGCTGTCCATGGAATTCGGAGCATCCGCCTCCAGCACCACATTTCGAATGCGTCTATCCTCTGTCTTTCTCTTGCTCGGATTGTCCACGTTTCAACTCCATAGAAAAATCGGGAAAACTAGTGCTCTAACCTATCGGGTTTTTGTTTTGTAGCTTATACCACGATTTTTCCAGATGTTCTGGAGGCGTGTCGCAGCATCTTTAGCCATGGCTATCCGCCGTTTTATTTCTGGGACGCAACTGCCTTCATTATTAATGTTAGAGCCCAGATAGATGAAACTGTCCACCGTATCGATGCCTTGGATGTTATAGGCGCCCGATAGCTTTCCCGCACGATCTATCACCATAAGCTTGGTTTTCTGCCTATTTATTGCAAGCCCTAATTTGCCACTTTCCACCTCCAATCTGTGTAGTATCTCCTTCATGTCGCCGAATGTAGTAGCCAGGAGAACGGTGTCGCCAGCGTACTTCAGATTGGAAATGCGCTTTCCACCAACAGCAAAGCCCTTTTCCCATCCCTCAAGTGTTTCCCTAATGATATACTCTCCATACACAGGTACAGAAGGTTGGTAAAATGTACAATTTGTTCTCTTATTCTGCCTTTAATTTCGGCGTGCAAATATAAAATAAAGTTACATTTTATTTAAATTCATTATTGATGATAATCATGCATTCATTAAACAGATAATCTCATTAAAATTGTATTAAGTATTGAATTAAGTAAATGTCAATATAAAGAAAAAAAAAACAAGTAATAATAAAATAATAAATGTCAATAATAATGGGAGAGATTCGCCACACAATTTTAGTAATAATTTAGAAAGACAGAGATAATGGTACGGAACCCTGCGCGAGTCCGACTCGCACTTGGCCGGTTTTTTACATATGGGTGAAATTTTAAAATATGGCTACTGCGAAATCATACTTATCACTGACATGATCTGCTTCTGATGTAGAGATACATCTACCGCTATAGTTGTCCAACAAGCAACCATACATAATGAAACAAGGTTCCCTTTCCCAAACAAAGATTAATTCAATTCATCTTAAAACTGAGACCCTATGTAAAATAACTATATTTATATTTGTAATTTTTATGGTGAACTATTGTATCCATCTATCTAGTGGTACAAAACGGCCGATATAACTTGACTGGTCTGAACATAGGCGCATATAACTTTCGCGCATGTTCTCTCACTCACACTCGCCTCATGTCACCATTTGGTTCCTAAAAAATGTTCGGTACTGCCAAGTTATATCGGCCGTATTGTAATGAAGCTAGGCTCCAAGATCTATGGTAGAGCATAAAGCTTATTAATTTTTCGTTGCTTATATACTTATTTCGTGTGTATGTATCTATTATTATTTAGGATATGTATGTATATGTGTATCTATTTTAGTATATTGTAGACTTATTATTTGCACGTACGACAGCCCCATTTTATGTCCAGGCAAATCACTGTCCATTCCAAGGTTGCCTGGAAGAGATCGCGGATAGCGATAAGGCCGCCCCTTTGTATATTTTGCAGTGTTTGTTATTGTTTTTTTGTTATATATTTTTGTGGTGTACAATAAAGAATATATAAATGAATAAATAATGCTAAACGTCATAATTTTCACTTCCAATCCAACATATCCATTGTTGATATAAATAAAGCTAAAATTCAGTCTAGTATAGGACAATTTTACTGATGCGGTAAGCAGTCGTTTTCTGTGGTTTTGATCACATACAAAAACATGAAGCTTAAAAAATCATTTTTTCGTTCCAGATCCACGCCACAACGGAACAGAGCGGCATGGCCATGATGATGGACATGCGCAAGCTGTCCAACCACCCGCTGCTGCTGCGCTACCACTACCAGGAGCAGCAGGTGCGCAAGATCGCCGCGCGCCTGGCGAGGGACCCCGGCTACAAGGAGAACAACGAGCAGTACGCCTGGGAGGACCTCATGTGCATGTCTGATTTTCAGATACACCAGCTTACTTTGACGCATACTGTGAGTTATCCTAACTAATATTATAAACTAGCTGTGCCCAGCGGTTTCACCCGCGTAAGTCTCGATCCCGTAGGAATATCGGGATAAAAAGTATCCTATGTCCTATCCAGGTCATGGTCTACCCAAGTGCCAAATTTTATGTAAATCCGTTCAGCCGTTTTAGCGCGAAAGCGTAACAAACAAATAAACAAACTCACTTTCGCATTTATAATATTGGTTAGAATGCGAAAGTGAGTTTGTTTGTTAGGCTTTCACGCTAAAAAACGACTAAATGGATTTAGATGAAATTGTATACAAGGTGAAATTGAATTCATGGGCGTCCTCTTAAGGGGTACTCATCATTATGAACAACTTTCATTAAGGAACCAACACTGAAATTGCCAAAAAAAAATTGCTGGCCCTACATTTATGTTTGCATAGCTCGACAAAATGTAGGGTAATAGCAGTTTTTTTTTTTCATTCTACTTTCACCCTGTATAAGCTTCAATCAGAATTTGACAGCGTTAGCGCCTTTCGGTCGAATTATAAAGATGAAAATGTTATTAAAACTTCAAATTTCTTCATGCCAGAGTATCCGCTCCTTCGGCCTCCCGGAACACCTGATCCTGGACTCCGGAAAGTTTCAAAAACTAGACGAGATGCTCCCGCGGCTGAAGGCCGATGGACATCGCGTGCTGGTCTTCAGCCAGTTCACCATGATGCTGGACATCCTGGAGCCCTACCTCACTATCCGACGCTACCGGTATCTTAGGCTCGACGGCAGCACCAATGTTACTGATCGGTATGGATGACATTACTATTTACGTAGCTCTAAAGATTGGGATCTGCTCCAGTATAAAATAATGTCACAATACTAGTCAATCAATCTGCCTAGTCTTTTCGAGGTCGACTTCCAGTCTAACCGGGTGCAGCTGAATACCAGTACTTTACATGGAGCGACTACCTATCTGACCTCCACAACCCAGTAACTGGATAATACGATACCACTTGGTAAGACTGGTTGTCACACTTTCGGGCTTCTGACGACCCGTAACGACTGTTAAAGATCACCGAATGACAGCCGGGACCAACGGCCTAACGTGCTTTCCGAGACAAGGAGGAGTCTCGGTATGTAAAGATGAACCTATCCACGGACCAACCCCGTCAACTGAGCCACGAGCTCCTACTAATGCCATAATATCAGTACTTTCAAGTATATTATTTCTGGTTCTCCCACTAAAATGACTTTAAAATGATGTTTCAGACAAGACTTAATAGACCAATACAACAACTCCGACATCTTCGTGTTCCTGTTGTCCACGAAGGCGGGCGGGCTCGGCATCAACCTGACGGCCGCAGACACCGTCATCATACACGACATCGACTTCAACCCCTACAACGACAAGCAGGCCGAGGACAGGTGAGGACATTATGATATTATGCTTGTGTAACTGGAAAGGGCAGCCAGTAGGCCGCAAATTAACAAAGGGCATTCACCTCCTTATTTTGAACCATATTCCACTGGAAATTTTCTCAAGAATAATTTTTCAGTTACCATTCCTTTATTTCAATGTAATATTACATTATATGTACGCAGCACTCCATTTATGTAAATAAAACAGTTAAAATAAAAAAAATCAGCAATGGATGTTCAAATACTATAGCGAACGACGCGTGAAGCTCAGAATTTACATTGATACATCACGTGCCGCGAGGGGATTGCGGTACGTGCGTTTCTCCACGGTAACGATACATTGCGTGTGAAACAATAAAGCAAGGTTTATTGGATTCCCATAATGTTCCTGAAATAATTTCATGTACCGGTCATCTTAGTGTGATATACTGAATTCATCCCATCAGTTTGCGGAGGGCATACGAAATGTCGGTTCCCTGTCTGGTGGCACCCTAAGTAAGACTTAGGAATGGCTACAGTTTCTATCTTCATCACAAACAATTAAAACTGCGTTCTATTTACTTACAGATGTCATAGAATGGGTCAGACACGTCCGGTCACAATATACCGGTTATTGAGTTGTGGTACTATCGAGGAGGGAATCTATCAAGTCGCGCAAGAGAAGCTCAACTTAGAGAAACATGTCACTGGAGTCGATGGTATGTATCCTCAGAGTCTAACATATAGACTATCTTAATACAGAGACAAAGTCGAACCGGATGCAGCTGAATACCAGTATTTTATATGGAGAGACTGCCTAGCTGACCTCCACAACCCAGTTACTGGGCACAGCCCGATGTAAACTTTATGGCAGCTCGGAACATGAGGCGAGTCGATGCGCAGTAACAACATCAATTGTCAGCGGGAGTGAGGGAGCGAGTAGTGCACTTCAGACCCGCCATAAAGTTTGAATTCCAATTAGTAAAACTGATTTGTAAACTAATAATATAAAGTATGGATACTATAAAAATTACGAACATGCGAACTACGCATCAAAGGCCTGACGTCACACAAAAATCCTGACGTTACATAAATCCTGCATCGCACGGTTACAGTTTTCCGCGCTATGGACATATATACAAGAACCCAACATCAATCGTTGGGTAGTTGCCCGCCAGACAACACCCGTCTGGTCGGAGGACCTCCCTTTTCAATGGTGGATGAGTGAACTTTACACCCTGTTCCTCATACCCCTAAAATACGATTATTGCAATTTAACTGTAAAACTACACAAACATTCTTAACATGAAATTATGTTTTATCTTACAGAAAACGACAAAACAGAAAATAAGAATGTGGTGCGGTTATTATCAGCCGCCCTCGGCCTCACCTCGCCGGGCAAATGATCACTGACCAGTAGTGTCAGCCTCCCGGACCAGACACTGACCAATCATGGCAAACAATAGTGATACCACCCAACATTTGTGCAAACATTGGTGGCCAATGTTCCTGGATGTGTTGAAGTGCGTGCTGTGAATATTTCCTGTAGTTTATATTGTATAGCAAGTGATTGGTGAATTTCATAAGTGATTTATTCAAGCTTTCATAGATTTAAACATGGATGCTGTTTGGCGCAGACCTAGCGAAGCTCTGCAGATTTCACTGACAGACAAAAATCAACTTTGCATGGGTTGAAATAAAGTTGAAAATAAATAAACTTCCATTACTCCGACAGAATATCAAAGCAGATGGAAGGTAAGCAGTCGAGGGTCCGTTCAGACGTGAAGCGACGCGCCGCTGCGCGCACTTTTTAACAATTATCGAACTTATTTCCTTCCTGAAAAGGTATAATTTCAGTGCGAGCGTTGACACGTGTCAGAGTACGTTGAGATGCGCGGCGCGTGTGGCTTATTGTGTAGTAAGTAAATACGAGATTGAATCGGATCATAAAAAAGTGCGCGTCGCGTCGCGTCTCGGTGTGAGCTGACCGTAAGGTAATTTATTTAGGTTATTTTCGACTTTATTTTAAAAGCCACAAAGTAGATAGTTGTCTGGCAAGAATAAGCGCGCTAAACTGGTCTGCGCCGGTCGATAGACTCAATTTTTTATCTTACTCATTTGAAAAACTGCTGAATACTCGAAACGCTACTTAAATTTAAGTCGAAGTTTGTTGTCACTGTCAGTCAAAGGTATATTGTAGCGACAGAAATACTTTTTAAGAATGTCTTAAAGTTAAGCGTCATTCGAGTATTCGGAGGAAAGTGTAATAAAAAATACATACCAGTGTGATTAGGTCGTTGTATTGCCACCACTGCCTTATAAATATGTCAATAAAGTTCTATTTAATGTTAAAACAATGTAACTATAGACGCTAGCTGTAGATTCAGCGCTAAACGGCTCTACACTCGCGATTTTGAAGGCGAAAATTATGATAATAGACCTGGGGGACACAATTTCATTTTTTTTTTACCAATTTTTTTTGTACTCACACATCAATAGCGAATTACTTACATCTAGAGTGCGTTTCATCAATTAGTTCCTATAATGTTGGCTTCATTGTTCAAGGATGAACAAGAATACGCTACGCCGCTACCTAATAGGTCCGTTTTTAAAGTTTAACAGTGAAGCCAACATTATGGCATCGGTACTATTAGATGAAACGTAAAGTGCGTTTCATCTAATAGTACCTATGCCTTAATTTGAAAGCTGAAGGCCAATTCTCGTACTTAAAAAACGTTTACATTCACGTTGCAATCTGTCAAACTTGTCAAAAATGTCGGTAAATTGATTGTATTTTTGACAGATTGCCAATGAAATCGTGCGAACGTTCTTAAAAATAATACGGAATTGCTCCGTTTCTTTTTTTTTTAAATAATTTTTCACATACAAGTAGTATTTACTCTTGCCAATAAAAATACAGGTATTTTTATAGCACGACATTTTTATACCTAGGTGTTGGTGAATGTCGTGCGAAGGCTCCAAAACGTCTTCATCGACAATGTAAACTTCACGAGTGTAGAGTCAGCAATATATTAAATTATATACAATTTAAAGGAGTTATTTGTTGAATATTATAAAACTGAATAATTGGACTAGCAGAAATTAATTCGTGCAATTTTGTTTCTCTTTTGTCCGTGAAATGACCATAGTGCAGCTAAAATGTACGCATCAAAGGGAAATATTTTATTTATTGACCCTTTTTTATATTTGAAGCTCACAAAATGTTGTTGTCTCGTTTCCTAACAGGCGGTGACCTCGCCTGTGTGAGCGAAACAGCAACACTTTTCAGGAGCGACAATGACCCAATTTTCTTTTTGATGCATACACTTTAGTATATATTATACATTTATAGTTAAATATTATATCATTTATATATGTAAAACAAGATATATGTATATACATTTATGTCTCAAATTATTTATTGTGTTATTTGTAGTAGTATATTTTGAAAGTAACATTTACACAAAAATTACTCTGAGATTGCTTTGTGAAAACTGAAAAATATTGGTGTGGTGGAAATGTACGAAAAATATTATAATAATTATGGCAATGAACGAAACGCACTAAATGTCACTTTGTAAACTTGTCTAAATGTGAGAGAGTGAAATAAACTGTATGTGTGACTTCAAAGATTAACGTATTATTTATTTGTACGATAACGCCTTCCGTGTATATTGCAGTATTTAAACATAAGCCTCATTTCGTTTATATTGGGATACTGAGAGAATTGCTAACGTTACCTGCAAGTAGTGCTCACGTACTGAAGGTTCCGTACCATTTATTATTTGGCAAAATTGATGCTACAAACAGCACACTAATTTTGTTGATGATACATCAAATAATTTAACGATCATGTGATAGACAGCCAAACAGACAGTGCACATTTTGGTTATGAAACTCTAATGCAAGATTCTGTATGCAGATACCGAAAGAAAGTACAAAACCTGAGGGCTGGTTGACATGACAAAGCACAGCGCAGCATAGGCTGCCAAACAATATCAACCTTATTGAAGTTGAAATACAGTCACAAATAATTAAAATAAATCATGTCCCCGAAAGCATCAAAGCAGGCAAGTTACGTGTTTACTTTTATTTATTTTCAACTTTATTTCAACGACGGAAAAGTTGAAATTGAAAACAAAAAATTATAAAAGTAGACTATCTATACTTCTTTGATTATATGGAGTCATAATATTATAAAACCACTCCCAACAATGCAAAATTACTATGCATTTTTTTATATACAAAACATCATGATTTTTCCCAAAGAGGTTGGCAGAAACAAGTGGGGTCTTGTTGGTCAGTTGAGTTACTGTTTCTATAGTATACAGTATATTAGTTAACTAAGGGCATTCCTTTTAACTTTTTTGTTTGAATGGACGCATAGTATTACCGGTAATGGGAACTTCCTTCGCTAACTAACATACTATGCATGCAGTCATCTGCCTGACAGTATAACAATATAAACGAGTATAAAATAATATCGAAGCGCCCACAGACTAGCATATTATTTAATATAGTTTATTGAATACAATGTGACTTACTGCTTTGTACAGCCCGATGCAATATTTATGGCGGCTCGGAACATGAGGCGAGTCGCTGCGCAGTAACAACTTCACCTGACAGCTGGAGTGAGCAGCGAGTAGCGAACTTCAGAGCCGCTATAAAGTTTGACGCGTACTATACTGAGATATTCTGGATAAATTAACGTAAGCACTAGAAATAAGACAGCGTAATTAAAATATAACTTGTAAAGCTGGTTTTAGTGTTTGTGTGTCAATATTTTTTTTGGGAATTCTTGAAAAATATAGAAAATTTATTGAATAATAGTTGGTCTCTCTGGTCCTTTCAAGACTGGTCAATTTTTATTATAATACAAAATCATATCCTAATATATTGTTTTTGTTAAATATGTGCGATAAGTATTTTGATTTTAGAGTTCATAAAAAAAAAAATTACTATATTATGTATTTTTCATCTTACCAACATGAGTGATACACAAACATTAGAATGAAACAAAAAATTGTAAAAAAGTATACGCGAATTATTAATGTACCTATTTGATAAATAAATAAATGGATTAGTGTTATATCTCGTAATTATTATAACTTTGTAAGATAATATGCGTTATATTTGGTAAGCTTAGCACTTATATTAAAATTGAACTTTAACAGTGACAACTTTTGTACTTTATTTAAATTTATGGAATGATAAATTAATAATGCTTTGGACAGTATGATATTGTGCATAGGCTAAGGCTTGTTTCAGATGTTTTACAACGGCTCATCGAGCGACCCCGCATGTCTATACCCGGGGTATTTAGGACGAGCCTTTTCTGTAACAATGTGCTGACACTCTCATTAAAAAAAAAGAGTTCTGAAAAAAAGAATCTCGCAGCACGCACTTCTCATCTGAACCTAGCCTTATAACGAAGTCTGACTACATCCTGTATAATATGCCTATAGTCAATAGACTAGCTTTTGCCTGTGGCCTTAGTTGTTCTAATTTTAAATAGTGCACCAAAAAGGTTTTTCCAAAATATAGCATTTCCATGTTGATTGGCTTATCCTGTTAGTCTGTAGGTGACGTTTCGTCGGTCCCGCGAAAATAAAAAAATATTCTTAAAACGCAATCTATGAAAAAGTAAAACTTGTCACAATATTCTTTTCTCAATGATTTTGATACTTATTTTGTATTTCTGACTTACACAACCAATACTTAAGTTTCTAAGGCCAAAGTTTATTTTTGTACTCATTTGGTTTAAATTAAAACAATTAGTTGAGTAATGTTTTAGTTTTTCGTCACTTCATTACAAACAATGCACCAAAAAACTTGGCGATTAAAATTCAGTCTTATTCCTATGAAGATAAGCCTTGTTTCACACTACCATGCATGAATGTTTTTTTTTTTTACATTATTCAACGTGGGTCTATGATTTGTAAGTTCGTTTTTTAAACCCAGAGACTAATTTGCCAGGTGCAAATGTCAAACTCCAAATTGAAAAGACAAACAACAATCACTTGAAATGTCAAATTAGTCTCTGGGATTAAAAAACGAACTTTTTATTTGAATAAACATTCTTAGATAATTTACGTGTATTGCCACTTAATCAACTAAATATTTACATTATTTACTTTATCATCATGTGGTCTAAGTTGATTTTTGATTGACCGATTTTAACAAAAAGTTCCTAACAACGTGTGGTTGCAATAGAATTTGAAGTTTGTCATGTCTGACATTGAATCTGTATTCCCAAAACATGATAATTATCTTTGATTCTGAATTCAAATAAATAGTTTTTGTATTAATTAATTAATTAGTTATTTATTCACTTTTTAGATCAATTTTTCGTTTTAAGTAGTAAGTTTCTAGTTTAATTTTAGTTTAGCACATTCCTTAGTAAATATATTAGCTGATTTAATTTTTATTTTTTATTTTATTCCTGTACAGCTTTTGCCCACGGCTTCGCCCGCGTGGATGTCGGATTGTGTCCCACGGGAACGTACTACCGGGATAAAAAGTACCCTATGTGCTAATCCAGGTCATGCTCTATCCAATTCAGATCTGCTGTTTTAGCGTGAAAGCGTTATAAACAACAAACTCACTTTCGCATATATAATATTATTACAGTTATAAGACCATGATGTGGGTCTTCAGCCGAAAGACGTCCACTGCTGGGTATAGGCCTCCACCAAGCACCGCCACTTCGACCGGACCTTCGATGGGACCAACTATGAAATCGCGAAAAAAATCAGCTGTTCCATAATATGGTCTAATACCTATGTACTGTTTTAAACTGTATGGGAGAGCTATATTTTTCGCAATTTCATAATTGGTCCCACAGTATAAAATATTCAGTTCGATGGTCTAAAGCACCTCTTAAAGTTTGTAAAGTTAATTTTATAATACCTTATTAGTTATAGTTATTAGGATCTTTCACATGCATGTTTTGCTACTTCCTGTTCCCTTAGCATCGTTCTTTACAATAATAGAAATGTTATAAATTAATTATTTTAGAACGTTTGAATTTGTGGTCGATATATGGCAACACTCACAGGCTCGCTACAATACCTTCTTTACATTAAAGAAATGTTATAAATTTATTATTATAGAAAGTTAGAATTTGTGCTCGGTAAGTATATGGCAACACTCGACAGGCTCGCTACAATATGGCCGATGCTATGTTCAGACTGGCCATGATTCATTGGCCGTTTTTACCTATGCGAAATATGGGAGAACAACGCCTTGGACACATAGAACTTGCTGCTAGTTTTATTTTACACCTTATCAAAAAAACTAGATATAATATATTTAGCTGATAGTGTAACATTCTTTACCAGACATTTGATTTCTAAAATATGCAGTTACATACATTTGGTCAGTGTGTAATCTTAGGGGATTTATCTGTAGCGTAAAAGTGTAATGTAAAATGTAATATAACTAAGAACAAAGGAATTGTTTTTTTTTTTAATAAATGCTTTATATTTAAAAAAAACAATTCCTCTTGCACAAAAAACTGCATCCAACGATTTTTTTAAACTTAACATTATTGGGACCCCACGCCACACTAAAGCTGATATCAGACGCTCCACTTTCCAGTGAAGATAGAATACGGCCGATATAACTTGGCAGGTCTGAACATAGACGCATACAAGTTTCGCGCATGTTCTCTCACTCACACTCACCTCATGTCACCATACGCAGGCGTATGCGCCAAGTTCGGGACTGCCAAGTTATATCGCCCGTATTGTATATACACTGGAAAGTGGAGCGTAGACAAAAATGAAACCGTCTGATATCTGTTTATAAATGCTAAACATCTTCGTTTGTCTGTCCTTGAAGGACCTCACCAGTAACTGCCAGTAAGGTCAGTGTTCCTCCTGGCGCGCCCCCTACCCACATTGTACTAACATCCGTGCTATAAATACCTGAGTATTTTATGCTCTCAGTTGGATCATCCTTTCCACAATGTTTCTACATGTCAAGAAAGATCGGAAGATCGGAGCTGCATTTGTTACTCCTTCTGAAGAACTGCATTATTTTGATCTACCTCTAAAGAATTTATGCAGTTAGTGAATTACCCCCATAATACTTTAGAACTCATAATAATTAATCCAGGTATATTTAAGTATTCACAGTACTTAGAGTAGTATAATAGAATTGTAAATTATCATAAACTCAATGGAGTGAGCAACTCTGTAAGCTGTTGGTTGCTGATGTAGCCCATAATACTTATTTTCTTATGGTAAATGAGATAAAACAAATGTTGAAGAAACTGGAGTTTTATTGTAGCAATATGTACCACTTACGAAGAACCAAGGTCTCCACTTTGCGGTGTCCGTAGAGTAGGACCTACTACACGGCGAAATCATTAAGACTCCAGGCTATTTGTAATTGTTTGCAGCAAGACTCAACCTACACATTTTTAGATGATACCTATAAGTAAATGATTTGTAGGTAAGTATAAGTATATGGACCTCGCAAGCTCGCAAGTTATCTTTTGGGTTTTGAATAGTTTCGGCTATAAAGCTAAAAGTACAATGTAGGTAAGTAAGTACATATTTGTAATTTATGACTGTCAGGAAAAAACTGCACCAAATATAATTTGCAGCTTTTTGTATCATTCATGAATTATAGAAAGGTACAAAACACGTATTATTAAAAAGAATGTAATCTTCGCCCACAACTTTAAATACATTTTAAAGCCGCGCTAATCGCGACTGTTTCAGCGGGTTCAGTTGATTTGCCGGCAGCCTTTCACTTCGTGACATTGTCAGTAAGATGCTAAAATGGTGGGTAGTGTTGACGGTCGACTTTATCCGACGATCGTACACAAACACACAGCAACGTAATCTTATGCAGTATCTCTACGCTTTTTTTACTTTCGAGCTGGCAAGAGTTGCAGGTGGAGATATCGAAAAATTTTATGTTGCCGTTACTTCTGTAATTTATATTTGCCAAAATTATGTTTGGTTTCGAAATTGGAACTCTGGGTAAGTAGGTTCCTAATCGTAAGACTTGGATCCTGTTTTTAGAAGGTCAGTTTTAAAACAGGGATTCTGTGATGTGTAGTTAAGTATCTACCTAGATGTTAGTGTAACCACATAGAACCCCGGTTAATTAAAAGCTCACCTGTATGTAGGTATGAAATCGTTCACCCACAGACGTTGTATAGTTATCGTTAGTTACACTATTATCAATTGTAATGCATGTAATATTTCTCATAATCTCTAGTTCAAACAAATCCAGATTTAATTTGTTTATAGGGTTTTGCTGTTAGAGAGTGTTGCAGTCGTTGCAGAATAAATCTTTACATGATATTTATATTACCGGCAATACAATGCAGTTACCAAAGCAACAGCCTATGTAGAGCAGCCAAACATCGATTAACCATTTCAATGGTTGAATAGTTCGCGAATCGTGCGCAGCTCGTTTTCCAACAGCACACGCCTGCCACCTTGTGCCACATTCTTACTTCGTAAATAACAACACAGATGCAAACTTGTATGAATGTAGTGTATGAGAGTATGTCGGATGGTACAGTTGTTTGGCTTCCCTACGAACACTATTGAGATGGTCAAGAAGGGCTGTGAAGTACCACGTGCGTTGATTCGCTGCTGACAAACGCGACACATAGTGTGCTCTGTGTCGCGACACACACGCACACAGTGCGGTAACGCGAGCGCGCTCGCGGCGGCCAGTCGGCACACCGCCCGGGCGGGCGCCACACGACCGGGATCTGCGCGAGCGACGAGCGGCGACGCGAACCAAAATAATATCAGTGAAATAAACACGTATCCGCCAAACGCTGTAACATGCGAGCGCAAGATTCTGGTGAGTACTTCCACATCCTACCCCGCCTACAATACACCGTGGCAAACTGAAACTAATCTAGTTATAAAGGCATTTCCTAAGTCTATATTTAGTTGCGCCTTATTTTGGGACGCTGCATTGACGAGGGAGTTTCACGCTGCGCTTTTACGCGGTTTCCTGCGTGTATTTCCCGCGTGAAAATTAACCTTATGAACATAGTTTACAACAAATTGACCCGCGTTAACCCGTTCGTCAGAGTGGTGCCCAGTACCAAAACGAATAGTGAAATCCGTCGACTAAAATTAATCGAATAAGTGAAATGAAAGTGGCGGCCGTACGGCCGTACATGCTTCAGGAGCGGCTGAAGCGAAAACATCGTTTCCAGTCGGCTAATTAGTTTGGAGCGTGATAAAAAATAGATTTTCTTGTCTGTGCTTGTGTTCTCAATAGGCCGCAGAGTGCGCTCTGGCCTAAATACCGTCACACACCCAGTAAGATCAATGTCTCCTGGCTTGGAGGCGTCAATGAGTGGATCACTTTACCTGCGGCGTCTTTGTAAACAACATCAACATAATTGCACATATTACGACATTGTTGATTTAAAATTTTGCCCGTTTTTCGGACACCCTTGAACTCGACAAGATAAATCGGCATACACATTCATACTTCATACATGACTAAGAGCGGAGGCGTCATTGAGGTTTGTCAGAAGGCAAAGAATAGGCATTGCCTAAGAAACCTACTATTAAAATCTTACTTAGCACCTCAGACCAAATAAATTATTGGTCTGAGCTTTGCACATAATGAATCGAATTGAACGAATAACGAATATCTACCAAAGTCAGTAGGTACGTATTAGGTATTTAGTCGATATCCGTGGTATTTAGGTAGGTACCTACACCTACCTATTTGGTTTATGAAAATATCAGTCAGGCAAACTCGACGATGGAAATTTTTCTCATAAAGGTAATCGGCAATTGCGAATAAAAATAATTTTTAACTCTGAAAGCAAAGATATTTTCGTATGAAACTTCTCCTTAACGCGCAATGGTCACGCGATCAAAACAACGGCATTACAATAAATATTACGCTCATATTTCTATTATATAATAATGTAGGTAATATTTCAAATTCGTAGTTACAGTTAATTAACAGCTAAAAATCGACTTTAGTGGTGCGCCAGCGCTTGAGCACCGGCATTAGGTAACAAAAAATATAGCGAATGGACTCAGACGATTGATTCAGGTCGTTTACCCCTGAAACTGAGACCGACCGACGGAGTTACAGTAATCGTTCGGTCTTACGAAGTTATATTGCATTTTAACATTATACAGACTTGATAAGACGAAGACAAAAGTGAAAATAAAACCTTCCTCTACTCGGATATAACAGAAAGTTGCCGGCAATGCTAATCTGAAATGAAAGATCGCGTAATTAGTAAATGAATCAAGAGAGATGACAGCCTAATTAATGCAGCTCATAATAGAAGGAATATGCTGACAGTAAATGCAATGCCTTGTAAGCAAATCAGACACTATTTTCTAGTAAAATTATGCTTGGAAAGCCGACCGCAGTGAGTAGTAGCCTAGTGACCACAATGAAAGTAAGGGAAGAAGAAGAAAAAAGCTAGCTAATGGATTCTTGCCAAGACTGAGTTATTGTGCATTAGCATTAGGCACAGACTTTTGGGAAATCGCTGAAGAAGATCGTTTGTTTTGTAATGTTGTGATCTAATCTAATGCTCTCCGTCCACGATACTCGATAAAGCGGTTTATTGAGATTCGCCCGAATTTAGTCGCATCTACCCTTTTAATTAATATTATTTTCTCTTGCGGCAATTCGTACGAAGTTAATTTATTAGAGATCGGAAGTACAGTACGAAGTAACGTCCTATCGCTCAAAAAATATATTCATTCTACATTATTTAGTAAAGGCCATGAAATAGTATGGCCTACCTACCTACTAATGTAGAGTTTGTTTTTTTTTTTTTACACTGATAAAAGTAATAAGTAAATATATTACCAGTGACACCACGTGTTCCTAGTTCAATAAAATTAAATCACTATTCAATTAAAATTTGGGCAAAAATACATAAGTACTTATTTAAAAAAATGGAGGCAGTCTTTGGGAACTGCCGATAGAAGTAAAAACTCAGTAACATTCATTAATTTCTTCAAGCGTTCGGTGATGATGACGCGAATTCCATTATTTTTGTTCATCCAACAAGCGTTCGGTGACGATGACGCGAGTTCCATTACTTCATTACCCAAAGAAATTTTCACTTCAAAAAATTGTGCCCTTATTATTTCACGACATGAAGCATAAACTTGTCCAGTATGTTTATGGTAATTCTGAGGCTACACATCAAGTTATACATTTCCAGTATAAGCTAATCTCGCATTGTATTGGATTTTCGTACGAGGCGAGTTCAGCTTATACTGGAAATGTATAGCTTGATGTGTAGCCGTGTATCCATTGTAGATGTGTACCTAGATCAGTGACACTGGTGTATTCTGCTGTGTGCACTGGAGTAGGTATTCTATTCAAGGCTCTCAATAATTGTGCATGAGAGTTCATGAGACCGAGTTATTGCAGGATGGGCGATCGAATACGGGCACCATAACTAGCTATTTCCCGCAGTCTTGCGACTTCCACACAGCGTCATATCAACTACTAAACGTTACCATTTTGTCTTGAATAGGAAAATATTTTCACCAAATTCTCTGTAGAAAATGTCGGCCAAACTGGCAGTTAGTGATGGATGGAGTGTGTGAAAAGTTACGGCTTGGTGAGAAGTTAATTCTGAGGTGACAGCCAATAGAGGTAGAGATGTTTGAAAGAAAACTAAGTAAAGTACGTGCGATCCTAAATACATCGAGATAAGGCAAAAGGAGAAGTTATCTACGGATGCAAGAATGACCGGTTAGATTCAAAGGGGATGACGGGGGCTCAAGTGAGCGAGCGAAGCAGTTTTACTAACCTTCCCCCTACCTATCGAGGCGGCACTTTTCTAAACTTTAACTAAAAGTTCCGTTATATAACTAGGGTACAGGTTTTTAGGTACCTACTTACACCCTACTCTCCCTAAACATCTTCAATTGAACAAACACACTTGAGGAACCAACTTAGGTATAAAATATTCGTGTTGACTTTTGTGAGAACACAAACATCCATCCATCTAGGGTTTAAGTTGGTACTTTCTCTTTGTAATATTTCTAAGTTCCTACGCTCTTGAGAGTTGAGACCACACGTTTTGAAAGTTAGCTAAAATTGTTTGATTTTGTATATTTCATAGATCAAAAGCGCGCGCCAGTTTTTACAACATGTTTAATATCAGAAGGAGGTTACTCCTCAGTGAGGAGTGATTGGACTACAGGGTCCCAGACAATGAGTGAGGAGTCCTCCTCATTGTCTGGGACCCCGTAGTCCAATCTTGCTATAAGTAGGTAGGGACCGGATATCTATGGTAGGGACCTAAAGTCTGTTTTTTAATCTCGTAGACTAATTTGACATATCAAGTGAACAACAAACAGACTTTAAAGGATCATCTCAGACATTCGCTTTGTTATACGATAAAAAGCCAAGAACTGCAGACTTACAGTAGCAATGACTTTCATTTTGACAGTTCAACAATATTCGTTGCGTTATTTACGTTGTTGAGGAGACAAATTTTTGGAACATACGAAGCAATGTATTAAATGCAAAGCAATGCAATTTCTTTCAAATCATTCAGATCGTGATTGAAAGTGTGTAGGGTCCAGATCGTTCTTGTTACTTAGGGGAATTGCAAGGTGAATGACCAGCAAATCTGCATAGGACGTATGCTAGTCAAACAAAGTGTTTGATAAGATAAGAATCTTCAAAACCTAGTTTCTCTTCATTGTTTCAGCATCTAGTGTTATGTTTAAAACACCATTTCTGTATGTAATTATTTTGTCGTTTGTAGTAGCAAAAGTTTGAATACAAAACCCAAGAATTATTTGTTCTAATCTTCTTCGTCGTGTCGATGGCACGACAGTTTTATTAATTTATTTGGCCCAAAACTTCGGCACTTCCACGGCTTCGACAGTGACAGCGCAGAGGTCACTTTAGCTGCATTTTTTAGGGCACAGGGCAGGATGAGAGGTTTAGCATAGTTTGGGACACAGCTCCATATCCACAGCCTGCTGCCGGCTGCCGTTCCGTCGATGTAGCCCCATTTTACGTCTATCGCCTTGGTTCTAATGAGAAAACAGGGACAATAGTATCTCTATCTCCTACTTACTAGTACAAAACCTAAAAGTAGAGTCCTTTTCCCTCCAATAAACACGTGTTCATTTGTATAAATAAATAAAGTTTTATTTCAGAAAAAGTCCATTTGGTTATACACAGGATATCACGGGCTTAGAAACTAGTGCAATCGTGTGTGTACCCTGCATTAGTGAAAGTCTGAAAACATATTCGTTTGTAGCGTGCATTTTTTGTTTTCTTTATTGCTCTAAGAAACTATACCTAACAGTAATAAAATAAGTTAAATTAAATAAATCGAATGCACCTGTATTCAATATTCATAATGATTAATGAAGCTCAGCAGACCATGCAAGGATATAAGACGATGACACGTGAGATGTTTGCGTAAATACCGATATCCTGCCGGCATGAGTAACGGCCTTGAGGAGTACCTAGTCATAGCAGCGGTGGAACTACAGTTATATCGATATGATGCAGGGAGAAACAATATCAAAATCATTTTTAAACGACGAAAATAGGAGGAAGTTGTCCAGTCGCGTATTACTTATGTATATTTTTTTCTTCTAAAAAGCGTACAATATTTGTTCATGGCATGGAGACACCTAGCATTTTCCTCGCTGTAGTGAGGTGAAAAGTTGTGTGTTTCGCTCGGCAGCAAATTTATTCTACGTCTCGTACCTTTGAAACCCTCGCAACTCTCAGGATTCTATATTTCATTTCAGTTCAATCCTAGAATCCTTCGCTTGCTCAGGTTTTAATATAAGTACTCGCGCCAAAAAACAACTTTGCAGCCTTGCATAACAAATAACTATTGTATGGTAGCACCCAAGGAGTTAATTCCCTTTTCTATCGCAGCATATTGCAGTTTTCTATCAAATTATCTTCATATCGCTTGAGCTTGTGCATCTTAGCCATCATCAAGAAAAATTAACACTCTTGCAAACCTAATTTGGAATACAAAATCTCTCCGTGCACTATATTCACAAAATGTAAATAGAGTGTAACCCATGCGTGGTAATGGCCATGATCCGTTTGCTTCAGTTTGCCTAGACATTCAATTAGCAAGTTACTGCTAAGTAACGCCCCATCCATCTTTGTTGAATGTTTGATGCACAATCTACGATACAAATTATATGTAGGTTAAACAGTCCAGTAACATTAGGTAAAATAAAAGATCTTTTAAAGTTTATATTTTTCTTTCTCATTTTATTTTATTGTTTCATTGTTTTGCATAAACTGTTATGGAAGATTCTGGTATCTATTACTTACAAGTGCTCACGACACAGGGAATCGCTAGTGTGAGTTTGTTTGGGTAAGTTAGTTTTCACACCACCCGCGCTAATTTCAAAATAAATGTCAATGCAAACTTACCTAACCTAAAGCAAGTCATTGCCCTAGGCCCTAGCCGGTTAATAATATTTAGGTACCTATATTGTACTGAATTTCATTATGACCCGCTGAATGTATAATGTGATTTGAATTTGGAACCTCATTTAACCTCAACTAAACAATTTGTAAGAAAATATTTATATTTTTCTATTCAAGTAATTATGTACAGCTTGACCAAAAATATGCCCCTAACTATAATGTTTAAGAAGAAATATAAATAACTACAATAATAAAAACTAGGTATTTGTATTTTTGTAAGTTTGGATGCAGGAGGAAATCTCCGAAACTCCTCATCCGATTTCAAAAAATATTTTGTTAAATTGACGTAGGGTGTCAATTTCCTGATTGATCCTACGTTTCTGGTATGAAATGGCGAATTCAATGGCAGATACAACATATAACTGACACAGCAAATAAGTTGCATACAGTTGGTATGCGCTGGCGCAGGCGTAGGAAGCTATGTAGGCGACACGGCATTGGACAGCACCTGTTAAGCGGTATTAACATAAACTTAGTTCAATGTATGCGGTATCTACGTGTTTGAGGGCCCTGCAGGTGTAAGGTTTGCATGGTGTGCATAGGACTTCAAGAGATTGTATAATGAGGATTTAAATAATGGTGGCGTGCCTCTACCATTTATCAGTAGGTACAATACAAGCCACCGTGTGAACAGGGTGCCCAAACTAATCACAATGGTACAGTGAAAAGTTAAACAAGAAAATGACATCAGTTCAAATAGAGCTTGAAAAGTTCATCATTTCGGCAAAACCAAAATCTGCAGAAATAATAAGAATTAGAATTCCCCTTCCGCTGATGGCGGTCGCGTACGCGTAGATTCTACGCGTACGCTGACGTCCGCGGCGCATTATGGTGCTTTATAGAACACTAGCTGCTCCCCGCGGTATCACCCGCGTAAGTCTCGATCCCGTGGAAATATCGGGATAAAAGTATCCTATGTGTTATCCAGGTTATAAACTATCTGTTTGCCAAAATTCATCCAAATCCATTCAGTAGTTTTTACTTGAAAGAGTAACAAACATCCATACATCCATCCATCCATACTTTTTAATATTAGTTAGATGTATAAACGCAGTACGCACGCGCGACCGACGTACGTGACCGACATCAGCGTAAGAGGAATTTAGGATAAAATGACCATAATTTTATGTTTTTCTAAAAAAATCTTCTGTTCTACATCTAAATCCAGAAAGGTGTAAATGAAATTCTCCTCCAGTAAAATGCGCTAAGTACCTAAGTGGAGACATGCAAACGTTGGTTTGCCAAAGAAAAGGCACTGTCCTCATCTTACATCTGCAAATATTTTCTTATCAGTGTTATCGCTGTTCAAACTGACGTGCTTGGACACTTATAACTGCACCATAGATTGAGACTTGTTGGAAATTTTAATGAAAAAGAACCATAAATGTCTGCCTTTTTATATGCATTCCGAAATAACAAACAAATTCCCAACAATCAACTAATCATTTCATCTTCCCAGGCGCATTAAGAAACAGACATTCCGGACATTTAATTCGGTGTTTAGAATACCGAAATTATGACAGTAACTTTAAAAATCTTACTGAAAGTACTTCACCGGACAATAAAAACTCTCATTTATCGACAAGTCACCGCCATTAGGAGTAAGAAACAACTCCGAGCGAGTTTTTGTCTCCAGTAGTCAAAGGCTTGGAGCGAGCGGTTTTTGTACTTTTTGTGCTGTAGTTGGCGCGGATGACTCATACGGCTTCCGACACATCGCGCGCCGCAAGCAAACTTATTAGTTTATTACCTTTATAAATAGATACCACTCGGGTTATGTTTACGCTGTTCCTACGATTGAAGGATAGCGAAGGTCCTAGTTGAAGATTGGAAGGGCTTGGTAGGGCTTGACTCGCCTTTCGCCTCTAAAATACTTTAAATTCTTTGTCAAGTTTGGGGAGAATAACCATTTCTAGGAAACTATGAGTTGTAAACCTACCGTAACTTGAAATTAGAAGATCTAATTTGCCATGTTTTGGGGATCCCTGAACCGGGCTAATGCAAAACGCGACAAACTAACACGAAGAGACTGGTAAGGTCTAAGGTCTCGAAAAGACAGATTCCTAGCAACAAGTAGCACTTAGACTTAGAAGAGAAGGAGAGAGAAGTGGAAGGAGCATTGGAAGGCAGAAGAATCTTTAGGAATAAACTTAGCAGAGCAGAGATTGTTTGTTTCTCTTCCGGGCACGCAGTGAGTTGAACAGAATTCCGAATTCTAGTTAGCTGCTTTTGCATCTAGCTAATTCTGCCTCGTTAGCAATATTAGTACATACGGTATATGGTATATGTAGGCAATAAATAACAGTATCAAGTTTAAATTGCATCTAAAGTGGTGTAGGTTGCCGACCAACTCCCACGAATCCCACGATGATACATATACGAGTATATCTACAACAGAGTCTGTAATGTAATCTATTTCCTTAGGTACGCAGTTCGTCACGCGGAAGAAGGATTGAGTTTTGCATATTGTCCGCACTCCGCAGCACTATTGACATTATTTACCTTGGGATCTTACTACACTTGAGCCTCTGGATTCATTGGTTGCTGCCATAGAAATATAAAAACTTAATTCTTATTATGGTTGCTGCCGTGGTTCTATATGCAACGGAGAATTCCTTTGGAATCATTATAGTAATAATGTTATTTTTGTTAAAGCCAAAGCCTATCCATGAAAATAATATCCGCTATGCAGAAAAAGGCCCCATATTCCGTGGTGTCACGATATGCTTGCCCTGGGATATTTACTTACATTTACAAACATCAAAATACCTACCTAAAAAAAAACGAAAACAAAAGTCCATGCTAACCTCAAAAAATTATCAAAAGATCCAATCAAATTCTCTCTACCAATAAATAATCTATGTGATTACATACCTAAGTAATGGACAGTAAATAATACATAACAGAACCGGTTTCCGACAGACGAGTGACTCATGATCTGATGGTAAACAATGCCCGATTATATCTTGTTGGTAGCATTATTATGTCGTTTCTTACACCATTTAAATTGCGTTTTAATTTTTTGAAGTGCTCTTCTGACATCAAAAAATTCTTCCGCATCGCTGTCAGTGGGAAAAGTGCCCAAAAGGCTGGCAGCATTGCCACGTCGGCTACCAATACTGATTCTTTGCCCTAAAAATTGGCCAACCTTCTGGTCACGTTAAGAGTCGACCAAACGCTTGGCGATGCCCCGAAATACTCGATGAGCACTCGCGACCACAAAAATCCCAAATAGCCGCAAAAATATAGTTACCAATAAGGTTTACGGAGGCAGCAGCCGCCCCAGCACAGCCCGCCGTACAAGGAAGATGGGATGACGCAAGGGTGTCGACACAGGTTGCATCCCACACCAAAGGCCTACCCAACTTCCAAGGCAGGTCATTCCGTCTGATCTCTTCCCATCGTCGCGTGCCAAGCCAGTGTAGTTCACACATTCACGGCTAATAACGACTAATTATCAACTCTGCCTTTGCCGACAATGGCATTTAGCATGTCCTAGGCACACCATACTGTATTGAAACCTGAGACAGGGTTAATTAGATGAGTAAACTGAGAAGTCAAGATGAGACTAGCGGCTATATGACTAAAGCTATGCTCTCTTATGTCATCGTAAGTCCTTTCCTAGTTATCACTTTATTTTTATGAACACCTACGGGGATAATTGCGTAACACGTAACACGCAAACAATGGCAATCGATGGCAATGCCTTTCATTATGTCAGTTCAGACACGTTCATTGCGTCATTTACGTTGTTGAGCAGACGAATGGACCAATGGATTAGGATTTCCTTCAAAACCGTCGGATTGTGATTGATGAGTGTTACGTAATTAGGACATCAGGGTGCTGATCATTTTATCAACGTATAAGCATCTTTTATCACAGCATCTTTTATTGTGTGTGCTCTTCCATCTAATATTCACCCTCAACTATTCAATTCAATTCAACATGAATGGATTGCATACGGGACAATGCTTACATATTAATTAATGGTAAAAGTCGCCTTCTAGTTTAGAAGAGTGGTTTGTGAGAACATCATAGACTTTTCAATTGATCTTTACATGCTGTTTATAAACAAATTGACGTCAAGGGAAGCTGGGAAGCTAATCCTTTCCATGTCTGCTAAATTAAGGCCATCTCGTTTGTCGAGTATTGCATTATTTGGTATTATGCACATAATCGTGCTTTGCTCGGGCAGACGCTCCCACATTTCAAAATGTCAGCAATCTGTTTATTTTTCGCAATTTTACTTGATAAGTAAATATAATAACGGTAGTCATAGGTCACATGTTCACCACGATTTGAAGACGTGAGTAATTTGAAGGATTTTATTATTCCTAGCAGGAGAACTATGAGCAATTCAGTCCTGGGAATCGAATACAGTGGTTTTACAAACACTGGTTCTTAAAAATTGCATTCTAGCAATGCAATAAAACACAACGGGTTGTGAAATCAATCAAAATCAAAAGTCATTTATTCAAACTAGGCTGAGAATCAGCACTTTTTGTGCGCCAAAATGACATAAGACAGGACTTAGGACACTAAAACGCCCGCCCTTCACCACCTCCTAGTGCTTTAACTGGGAAGAAAGCGCCACAAACTCGCCAGCAATAAAGTGATAAACTGGAAAGCTTAGTGATCGTTTCTTGTGTCCCAAAATGATACAATACAACAGTAATCAGTATTTGCCAAACTGCAAAACAGGTCGCAGCTAACTATATACGTAATAATCCCACGAGAGAAAAAAACAAGACTGTAACAGAGTATAGAAATGACCTAATATAAATTAATCAAGCAACATTCATAGAATCATGATCATTCTTCAAGCTCCGAACACAAGGCCGCTGAACAAACACGATCATTGTATTCAAACTCGATTAACTCCATCGATCAATGAATCGATAGCGCGACAAAACAAAAGCAGCTCGTGCCCACTGACCCAGAACCTTTGCAGACTTCGTAATGTCTACACAGATGTCCTGTGCGTCCTGGCGTAACTCCTCAGATCACCACAAAGTAATACAAACCTTAGAACGTTAAAAATTAGAGTTGGAATTCAAATGCTGATATCCGGAGATGATAATCTTTTGGTGTTCGTTTCTAAGGCATGTGTGTGTTTGTACATGAGTAAACATGGTGATGTCATTATGCTCCACCTACATTGATTCTGTATATTTTTTATAATGTGGAATTTTCGCAGTCTTTAAATTAAAGGTTAGCAGTCACATTTTCGTATTTCTATGTTCATTAGAATTAACAGAAGCCACATTGTTACACAAGAATGCAGACGGAACGCAGTGAAGGAAATCTATGCACCATTGTGCTATGGATACATCACCATTTCGGATATAACGCCATATACACTTTTTTGCTAACCGAAGGTCTAAAAGGTGGAGCCCTTCAAGATTTAGCATAAAACATTTTTTTTCTAATCGAAATCTTTGGGAAGGACTGAATGATGAACTCGACCTTGCAAAACACCTATCGTTTAGTTAATGAACGTGTGAGTCGATGATGTCAGCTGAAACGGAGGCACAAAGTGCATCACCCAAGTTTTCAACTTAGACTGAGGAAAATCTTTTACTAACATACATAATTATATATTTGTGTATTTAAATCTAATTATAAGTCATAGGTTACTGCAAGGTCATGGCGTTGTATACTAACTTAGGATAGTGTTTATCACATTCCATGAGATTATTCGAACTGTGACAGTGTAAGTGTTATAAGCTCTACTGGCAAAACTTACACTGGGCCCAAAATATTTTACCAATCCTGAAAATTTGACCGGACAGAGAAGATGGGACATTACCTTATCTTCTTCGTTATTAAATAAATACTTGATCTATAGAAAGCTTTGCTTCGAATACCCAATTACCGACTCCTTTAACGTTTTCCACTTCAGATATTTAGCGTCCAAATAAAAGAAGCGTGCGATAACCAGGTGAAGTTAGGTTAGTCAAGTATGCAATTAGCATTTCGTGCACACAGTAGGTATGTGTCATTTCTAAAATATTCCTTGACAAGCTGAGTAAACTGCGTCATGTCTATTATTTACTATGAATATGCAAAACAGGCTAAAAACTAGCGCTATTCCACCCAATCGACAGTAAATAGATATATTCTACAAAAACACAGAAAATTGGTATTTTTTCGTCGTTTCCATTTCAATTACAATGATCATTTCATGCACTGCGTGGTTGTAGCTACTTCGTGCTGAATGTTGGCGTCTTGAATCATCTGTCGCGTCGCGCCTGTTTCTATGAAAACTTCAGGGACTTAAGTTTGGGATTCATTTGTTTTTACTTAGGGCCTTATTTGAATACAATCGAATTTATGTTAAAATGTCAAGAAAAGTCAAAGCCTGCGTAGGACTCGACAAATTATGTATTAGAGAAGTTCTGAAAACTTTTAGAATGAAACGCCAAGATACATCTGAGATTTTCGTTTCTTCCAATCTGTTAGGTTTTTTGTGCAATCTTAGTTTTTTGTGTGAGCTATCAAGTCTCGTCTCAACTCTCTTTATGGTGCATTTAGAATGTCCTAGAATCGTGACTTCGTCAGTAGCACTTGTTAACAAGTTTTTTCATTATTTCTTGTTTCTCTGTACATCGACATTTCTTCAGAATGAAACCAATATATAATCAATCACGTCCTATTTGTGATATTAATATAGAGGAATTTTAGCTTTTCTAAAAAAAAATGTACAAAGCTAAATACTCGGTGTTTTCAAAAGATCGGAGCATAGAACCGGATGTCGGTGACTCCGGAGTCAGATGAGGCTTATGTCCAGCTTTAAAATGATAGAATCAGTCTTCCTAAATCGTTAACCATTACCCAGAAATCTCAAGAGTTAACTTATCCTTGGTCTGGTTTCTTTTATTTCTAGAGATTTCTAGAGTAGAATCTAGGTCAAGAAGCCATAATATAACGCGTATCAATGCGTTATTGTGCCAGATTTACATACTTGGATGATATATTGATAGTTCATAATTTTCCATTGGCATAAAAATTTCATGAATTCTATATTGTTGGCTTAGTAACTAAAGTAAAGAATGATCGTCAAGATTTTATACGTCATTTCGAAAATTTATATCTTATAAATGTCATTCTCATTCTCTTCAAACCAGTAATTATCATCACGTTAAAACTGGAGCTATTGCATCAAAGATACTCATATTAAATAATTAATTATAATGAACTTTCTCATTGTTGCAGTGAATTAAACACGAGTACGTGAACGAGTCTCTAGTGCAGAGGACGAAACGACAGACTGCTACGAGAGAGCGGTGAGTCATTGTATTGTCTACCTTACCACCAATAAATTATAATACACAATCGTCTGCGGGCGTAGGCCTAACGTCCAAATGTGCTAAGGAAGACCACGGTATGGTCCTACCTTCCACAAAAGTTCCATCTTTTGGTGATGGGGGAACCACATGGATCTCCAGCAGTTGATGTCTAGGATCAACATTTTTCGTTACTGGGCTTTTACATATTAATAGTTCTTTGATAATAACGATAATAACACTGTTTCTTCAAATAGTAATAGCCACACAAAAACTATAATTAATAACAAAACATCACTTAATTGTAAAGCAAACAAAAACATTTTTGTTTCGCATTTTTTATTAGAAATCGTACCGACAACTTGCTTAGCGCATTTTAAACTGCACTTAATAATTTACGTTTATAAATATGTATTAGATTTCTATTAATTTGTAACAAGCCACGGACATTTCAGGATACCTAACAACCAGATAATATACCACTCAGTCAGGGTATTCACGGTTTCACCAACTCCGATTAACTAGATAGTTTTACCGGATGCAGCTGAATACCAGTATTTTACATGGAGCGACTGCCTATCTAACCTCCACAACCTAGTAACTGGGTAATACGATACCCCTTGGTAAGACTGGTACTTAGCCACGAGCTCCTCTAGAAAACTAAACCATGCATTGTTATTAAATAATTTGATTTCTATACCTCTTGCATATTATTTGCTTCGAATCAGTAATTCATCATCATCAGCCTACGGGAGTCCACTTCTCGAAATAGGCCTTTCCTATAACAATCTCCGGATTTCTTTTTAAAAGAACCGTGATTCGATTTCATGTGTAAATGTTATTACTATACCCCATTTGAAATAAGATTAGACATTAAAACAAACCCTTTTACAGTCCGTTCAACCGATTTTGACTTCTATACCGTAGGCATAAGGATAGCATTCAAAGCAAAAAAAGTTACACAATACCAACTATCTACTGCGGCTGCCATTTGTCATGCCACCAACGCAATAGAATTCAAAATCGGTTGAACGGAATGTAAAAAAGGCTTTATACGTCTAATCTTATTTCAAATGGAGTATAGTTATTTCTTTGTCGTGCCGCCGCGCCGCACTGCGCGTACGCATAGTTCAACGCACTCTGCAGTTTCAGCTCGTTTCCATCTATATTTCTGTCACACACCTGACATCACATAATTGATACATCAATCTGTCTGGAGCCGTTGTTTGCCACATTAACGTCATAATAACGTCGACAGCAACGCTGAAAAATATAGGTAGATGGAAAAACCGAGAAGTAAACCTGACTTTTATTTCTAATCAAGTGAATGTGAAATTGAGCCAATTTAGTAAGACTTTATAAGAGAAAGATACGGCAGTAATCTCACTAATAAACTGCTTATAAAAAGCTCTTATGTAGTTCTTTGCAGACAAAAAAAAACCATGTCTGATGTGATGATAGAAAACACGTCTGTTCAAAAAAGTTCGGCACTTTTACACTAGCCATTAAAATAGTACTTCCATAGTTTTACGCAACATATAAAATGTTACAAACATAAATAAAAAGTTTGTTTATACTCTTTGCAACGCTCGTTGGGCTGTGAACGAAAGGTTGGGAGTCGGGATGAACTATATTTTTACTGTGGACGTTACGAAATTACGATTAGCTTTGCATCATACTGAATGAGTTGAACCGAGCGAAATCTCTGCGTTTTATATATGATGATCTCTGCATTTTGACTAGCTGATGCCCGCGACTTCGCCCGCGTGTATGTTAGTTATTTTGTACTAAAACCTTACTCGAGAACCACTCTATCCATTGGTGAAAACAGCATGAAAATCGGAGCAGTCGTTTTTGAGTTTATCGCTTACAGGACGACAGACAGACAGACGCGGCGGAGGACTTTGTTTTATAATATGTAAGGATATATGAGAAGCCACGTGCAAGATAGAGATGCTATGGATGCTACACAAGTAGGGCAGGTGATGGAGTCCGTCAAATAAGATTAGACATTTAAACAAACCTTTTTACAGACCGTTCAATACCGATTTTGACTTCTATACCGTAGGCATACGGGGATGGCATTAAAAGCAAAAAAAGTTACACAATACCAACTGTCTACTGCAGCTGCCATTTGTCATGCCACCAACGTAAAGTCAAAATCGGTTGAATGGACTGTAAAGAAGGTTTATTTAAATGTCTAATCTTATTTCAAATGGAGTATAATTAGTAGCCATTATTGGACCTTCTTAGTCTGTAGCAGAGAAATACAATGCCATAACGTCATTTGGGTAGCCTCATAATACGTCATGGAGCGTAGTTCCTCTTTTGGGGTTACCACAGGCGAAATATTAGGATGAGCTCATGGCTAAGTAATAACAGCCGCACAGGCCGGTCCATCAGGTTCAGCTACGCTTGCCGGGGTTGGTCCATGGATGGGTGACCATCTTTACATATCGAGAATGCTCCGTGACTCGGAAAGCACGTTATGCCGTTGGTCCCGGCTGTCATTTGTGGATCTTTGACAGTCGTTACGGGTCGTCAGAAGCCCGAAAGTCTGAAAACCAGCCTTGCCAAAGGGTATCCCAGTTACTGGGTTGTGGAGGTCAGATAGGCAGTCGCTCCATTTAAAATACCGGTATTCAGCTGCATCCGGTTAGACTGGAAGCCGACCCCAACATAGTTGGGAAAAGGTAAGGCAGATGATGATGACAGGCGAAATATTAGGTATAAATAGAAATAAGCAATATCATACAATTTACGCCTATAACATAGCATCAAGCGAACACGAAACCGGCTATCGTAATAGTCCCACCAACGTAATTGGTAGTTTCCTCTATTTTCAACAGGCTGCATGATGTGTATTGTGTAGTTTTGTAAACCAGTTACTGAACTGAAAAGATACCTAGTGTTCAAGTGTACAATCGATTAGGTATTATGAGGAAATGATGTAATGCGGACGTGTATTAACAATGAACACCTGAAAAACAAGGGTTTTCATTATAATTTGGTTCATTATCTACACACTACACATTATAATGTTCTTCATCGTTCCCTCAAAGCTGAGGATCGCGAGTTCGCGACCACATACGACACGTCTCCATGCGGTCTTCTGCAGTGTGGACCACTCTGTAAATGCTGCCTCCGAAGGCCTTCTTCTCCTATTTGGTGGAATAACAGAGACTTTTACCTTTTTCAGAGATTTCAATTTTCAGGCCCCATAAGTATGTAGGGAACATAAAATTAACACGCGCCCCTGAATTTTTTTTAGTGTTGTTCGTATTTCAGCTTTAAAATATAAATCATTTACTTATTTGGCGACCAATTTCTTTAGTTGAGTACAGTTTAATTGCGTACCTACATCTTGAAAGGAAGTTTTCAACTCTTCACAAACGATCTACGCCGCAAATATGTACGTAATAAAGGAGTGTCAATGTAGCTAATCCACTGACTCATTATTAATCCATCCATTTTAATATTTCTTTATACCTGCGTTGGGTTACCGCCATTTTGGGAAACTGGGCTTAGCCTTGTGAATCATCTCAGAGACAAAAGTTGAAGGAACTTGTTATTGAAAACGATTTCACTAAAAATAAGTTTATTGCTTTTCGTTTAGGATATTAGCTTGTGTTTTCGTATTGTGAAAAACCATGGCCTAATCTAATAATTTACAAACCTTGCAATAGCTAGCCTCCCATTTCTTCCACTCTCGCCATTGAAACGTTTGTAATTTATGAGTCAAAATTAGTACATTTGACCCCCTGAAATAACTGATAATTGTATCCTACAAGAGATTTAAATGCTGAATGAGATCTAGAACCTATGCGAGTGACTCCTACTTAAGCAGCTGCAAAAGTCAATCAAGATGATTGACTTTTAAGCAAATGTGATGTTAAACAGTTCTTTTTATTTGTTTCAGATTGGGGTTCACTGAACCCCTTCGACGAAACGATTCGAGTTGGAGCTGAAGAAGTAACTTCTCGGTCCCTCGAAAAATTGTAAAAATCGCTCGGTGACTGTCAGGCACTACAATATACCTGCACTACTCTCTTGTATAAAGCCGTACTAAAAAAAACGAAAAAATCTCGACAGAACGCCCTCTATCAGTGGCCACGACAGAGGGTTTTAATTTATGTACATTTATATATGCATATATAAAAAAAGAGAAAAGTGATCTCTAACGTGACGTCACAATACCAAAATTGTGATTATTTTACTAATTATTACATTATTTTAATCGCTTTGCTGTTTTCAAATCGCATTTTTAACGCGTATTGCCCGTTGTATTGTTAGTTGTTTATTTTAAAATTGTAAATAGCAAAAAATATACTTAAATCATAATAAGTGTGACATTGCGTAAAGTAACTATAATACTAGTCATTGATCTAGTGTATTTATTTTGATAATATTCAATTTTTTTATCGATAGAGGATAAACTATATTAGAGATTTCTGACTACGTATCTAAAATATTAAAAAAAATACTAAACTGAATGCCTGAGTGCATTGATAACCAAAGAAAAAAAGCAGTGAACTTTTTAAAAGTAAAAGGCATTCTGTCAAAAAAGGCGGGAAGCCGTGGGCAGTACCACAGATAATCTAAACAAAGTGCTCGACTCCCATCGGCAAGATGCAGACTCAAATCGGTGTTGGTAACGAGCTGCAGAGGAGCTACAGAATGCAGGACTTTGCATCGCCTGGCGTCATCATGCGGGAGAGGAGCTTCATGCGCCCTCAATCCCATCATAATATGCATCATAATCAGGTATGTTCATTTCTGAGATACTGTTTTGTGACTAACTTTCTATTTTTAAGTGTGAGATCACATACTGTTTAAAGGCAGCAGAAATTGGGTCGTTGTCTTCTGTACACAGTACCTACTCTAATGGATAAGACCTTGTCCCAAAGGGCCTCACAGTTACAATATAAATATGGATCATAGTTGAACAAAAATAACCCCTTGTATCATTCTAAAAGCTAAAATGTCGGCTCTATATTTGACGAAGTTGCAACAGCCTAGCCACCTAGTGTGGAATTGTTTGATTAAGTTAGCAAGACCTTGGTATGTGCTAATGATTTCTAGTACACGTAGGCAGGATCGCAGTACGGTCTATACCGACGCCTACGTCTTGTCTGCATAACTCGATAGCCTTTACCTTTATTTTGTAATCGATTAGTCTTGACACATTATATTAGGAAGGTATATATCTTACTATTCTAATAATAAAGTTGAAGACTGGAAAACTTAGGTTGTTTGAAAGCGCTAATCTCGGGGACTATCAGTCGGATTTGAAAAATTCTTGACAATTCTTAAGTCTAGTCTTTCAAGAATAGTCAAGATAAAGAAGTCGAAAAACGAGTCCAAAATACTTGGAAGACCTTCTGGGCCTTTAGAGAACATTATGAAAGGAAATCTCACTATAACATTGAAAAGAAAACTCACCGACATGTGCATGCTGCCCGTCGTAACGTATTGTGCACAAAGTTGGTCACTAGTTAAGTACTGAAAAACAGATTCACTCGTCCAAAATCTCCGTCTAAAGTCCAAACTCAAGATTTGCCAGCGGGCAATGGAGCGCAGCATAATAGGTGTCAAGCGAACAGACCGCGTTAGAAACACCACCCTGCGCTCTATAATTCAAGTAGCGGATGTTGGAGAAAAACAGTCAGGCTGAAGTGGGAGTGAGCCGGCCACGTCACACGAATGCACCCGGAGAAATGGGCAAATATCGCCACTCACTGGATGCCTGGCCAACATGGCCAGAAATTAGGGCGTGCAAAGCCGGAAGGTCTTTCAAACCGGTTTTTATTTTCGGTTTTTAGGGCCCTAAACCGGAAACCGGTATTAGCCCCGGTTTGGGCAAATTTTTTATAGTTTTTGTATAGTAGAAGAAAAGAATATTCTTAGATACCCACAAAATCTACAAATAAAACAAATTTTAGCATATACCTTTTTTAATCAACCATGTAGTGTAGGAAATCTTCATAAAGTTCCCTATTTAGTGTTCGGGCTAAAAAATGTGGGCCAATTAGTTGTCGTTGATAATACCCATCCAAACATTAAGCGAGAACTTACGCTGGGATGCGGTTGGTTTCAGATTTTAAGGGTTTGCTTCTGCTTTCGGTGACCAGTAATGTAAGTTGTGGTAATTTCTGATACCATCACGGTCAAAACATCGGTCCACAGAATGTTTTTTTTTAGTTTTCGCCTTCGGCGTCGGCACTTAGCATAAAACAACAAAATTCAAGCCGTCTCGGCGGATCTCCCTCTTCTAATGACTGGATTGGTTAGTAGTGGTATGGATGTCGGCCTGACCAGTGAACTACAGACCAGGCTTTCCACTGTGACATAGGTACCAAACTTACGCGCTACGATGTTTATCGATAGTCGTCAATAAAACGTTGAAGAATCAGCTCCTCGTCCTGAGGCGTGTATCTCCTAGAACGACCAGTGTCAATTTGCCTGGTTCTTTGGACGCTGCCAGTTTCAGATATTCACCGATTAGTCGATCCGAAGGCGGGAAAACGAAGTTGATATTCTCTCCGCGCCTCAGCAGCGTTACCGTCACAAAGTCCGTAACAATACATTATGTCAGCATATTCAGGATTAGAATATACATCCATAGTCAGCACTTATGAAGGCACAGCATAGCACAAGAGCAAGATATGCGGCAACAGAAGGCAAATATAAATTGAATATTGCCTATAAATTGAATATTTCTTGAGTGCGTTCGAAAAAAGTTGATTTAAATCAAAATGTAAGTCAATAAATCAATAACGGGAAAACCGGAGGTAACCCCGGTTTTGTCTCTCAACACCGGTTTTAAAAATCGGTATATATTGTCAGTTTTCCGGTTTTTCGCCAAACCGGAAAACCGGTTTTACACGCCCTTTTACCGAGAGCCTAGCAAAAAGAAAAAAAGTCAGAAAGAACGCTAAACGAAAACAACCTAATAGTGGGAGCGGGCGATGCGAGGCGACTCGGTGGGCCGGGGGAACAAGAATGGACGAAGTTGCGGAAACTAAAGCTGACTTCACACTATGAGATATAATATAATTAGTAAGTATATCCCGGGATAACAGAGAGAGATTATGTTATTTAAAAGATATGTAATATCAGTCTCATAGTGTGAAGTCAGCTTAAAGCTTTTATTATGAAACCTCTTATTGCAATACGAAGTTTTTAAACCATTCGTAGTCGATTCCCATATAAACAAAATTTTTTTTTGACACTTTAATCACTCTATTTCTCAGGGTGGTGTAATGTCCAGATGTAATATTTCCACCGTCTATATTAGGTACCTACATCTCTGTATTACATCATGTAAGAAGACAGCTTTTTGCAGTTCTCCAACCGCAAACACCAAAGTTTTTTTATGTGCAAGTCTGATAAATATTTCTGGTGTTACTAAACAAACGGATTACTAGATGTCGATGATTATATTATGTATTGTTTCATAATATGGAGATTGTGAGGAGTAACTGTCGAAATAGGTACTCGTAATTTGTGACGGTCCAGCCAGAATGTTGATATTTTGGAGATGGAGGAACTTAAGTTCCTCTTTTGAAAAGGAATGATCATCTATCTCGCAGGGGTTATTCTGCTACTTGTATCATTTTCTAGCTCTCTTTGTGTATTTCTATTTAGAATGTCTGAAAGCGTTAATATTATTTTATTATTTCAGTTCAACAATGCGAAAAGACGGAGCATGATCCTGACCAATGCTAAAGGGAAGCCTACGCTGGAAATTTACAGGCCTCCCGGTAAGTGAAGAACATGATACAAAGCTGAGTACGGCCTGGTGGTCGTAGAAATCGGAGTTAGTCGAAGAATTTGGTTGGGGAACCGGGTATTGCATTGCATAATGGCATTTTATATGCTATGAGGTCGCGATTTCTTGCTTATCTGCTAATCTTGAGCATAAGCATACCGTGTGATCTGGGCAACGAAATCTGCTGCACTTAATGTAGAATTTAAAGCATTTCTTAGTTTCATGAGCATACATCGTCTTGATTCCTGCAGGCACAGCACTATCTATCTTATTTACGTGTTTTATTTTATTTACAAAAGTTTTCTCGATTCTCACCATCACTCATTATTATCTACTATTCAATACTAATTACTCATTCGTTTAATTGATTTTATTCAATTTATTTATGTAATCGATATAAGGTATCATTCCGGTTCTCGATTTGTCACAGGCTGAATGTAAATACTTGGCTAGCAAGCGTCTCTACGTAAAATTGGCGCCAAAATTAAAAATAAACAAATATCATATTTGGAACAGGTCGACAGTCGAATGTTTGTTGCGACGGGACGCGTTTGTCAGACGAATGTTTGTTTCTAGTTTTATGTATTGTGCTTGTGATATATGTGAGATATTATGTCTCGGTGTATCGTGAAACAGTCGTTGTCTCAGCCGGTGGCGGTCGCGCCAGTCGCCCCCGTGGCTCAGGTGTCGCCAGTATCTGTGTCTCCCGTGTCCGTGACTCCGGTATCGGCGTCTGTGACCGTGACTGCTGCGCAACCAGTTTCTGATGCCTCAGGTTTGTCTATGCATTCAGCAGCAATAGCTGTAGTTATTGGTATCGCCAAATTATTTGCATTGGGCTGTTCAGATCGTATGCCGGTCGGAAAATTGTTTGAAAGTGGCCTGTAATGTCAACATTGAATCTTGGCGGTAGATACGTTATTTCCGTCTCAAAACACGAGTGTTTTGGCGGCGATGTACAATGAAATAATTGTAAGTAAATAAAAAAATGTCTGTATTATTCTTGGCAGCTTGGCTTTAGTTTTGAGAAATTTCGTTGAGCATGAGATTTTGTGGTACTGACAGCTCCAGTTCCACTCTACCTATGACTCTTGTCTTTGACTGTCAGTTAGTTCATCATATGCAACCTCATTTCTAATGTTCTGTAAAATGTCAGACGTGGTCTTGTCCACTATTTTAAATTTTTTGATCGAATTATCTTCAATGTTCTCGTGTCTTTTTCTAGTTGGCTGCGCCCCCGACCCGCTGACTCTTTCCGTCTTTCATGACATGACTCACGCTCAACATTGTTCCTCGCAACCTCCCGCAACATCAGTGCTGCACAACTTTGTTTCCAATGAAAACGAGGCTTTACATTCACTGCTCTCAAACGTCTGTACAATACAGGCAGCGTAAGAAAAAAAGAAGCTCGAACGCTAAATGAAATCATTTTAAATCCACTTACCCCTGTCAGTAACATAGCGTTCAGGTGTTCAGTCAAAACTGTACATATTTGCTAGTAAATCTTGGATGAAAGTTTCGCTTTTGTGCATTTGAGCGGGACGGTTCGCGTGCGGCGCGCGATGATCTAGGTTACCCAATTAGACGCACACGCTTGCTACATTCGTGATGATTTTATATATTGTGGCTTTATTGCTATTATTTTTCATTTTGGTTTTAAATTAATTTCCGTTCTGTTCGGTGGTAACCACCTTGGTCTGTTAGATATTAACAGAAAGGCAGCAACGTGAGTTCTTTTGTCCGTCGTTACGGATTTTACAGTACGCATACTCTCTTTACACTATTCTGTCTTTCCTTCTCTTATGCTGTCATGCCCCTCTTATTTTTGTTTGTTTTAATTCTCCATCTTTATCCCCCTTTGTGTAAATGTAAATACACCTCGAATTTCTGTTTGTAGTTAATGTAGTTTCTCATTCATCATTAGGTACAACATAATACCTGCCTTTTTCCAAATCGATATTCTACAAAGCCTTTTTAAGAGAGCATAAAATCTGCTCTAATTCCACCAATAGTAAAGTAATTGACGTTTCCATTGGAAGGCCCACATACCAGTCGAAGCTAGCGGGCCACCGGACACCAATCAATGTAACTGTACTTCGTCTATACGTGCAGAGGTGTACTGACCAATGTTATTGACTGACATTAAGTACATGTTCTTGTTTTAAAGATGCTTTATAATGCTTGAAACTGCTGATGATAGAAACTTTAGCGATGATATAACACTGCCTAGAACGTAATTTGCTTTGTATACATGCGTCGATATCCAAAAATAAACGTTATAATAACTTTGTGACGCAGTTTCTCTGGAAAATGGGTTATGACTGAATATGACTCAAGAAGTCAAGACAGCCTGAAGATGAAGAATTCAAAATACTGAGTCATGGGGTCAAAAGAACTTTAAAAGATTTCAACAATCTGCAGCGATTTGTATCAAAATTTATGAGGATATGACGTCTGCTGTGAAATCGGCGTTTCCGGCAAGCTCGTGTTTTATTTCAATGTTTTCCACGTGGCTTTGCTTTGGGTATATCGGTTATCGATTCCTTCATCCAGCATTGTATTGTGGGCTCCATGTTACTTTTAGTCGGAATTCTATTGTTCTATAATTATGTTTGGCCAACATTTTACTGTCAATATTATACATGTGATATATCACATAATTTTTTGGAGATGGCTTCCTGATTTTTTTCATTGATAACTAACTGAAACAGATCTCGCTATTCTGTTTAAACTCAGTCTATTGAGTAGGTATTCATTGTTTACTTTAATATAAAGTGTAAGAGAGTTTTTGTAAGAAATAAATAGCGGAAGAGAATTAAACATTCAAACAATGAAATGTGAGTTTTGTATAGACTAGCCACCAATCTAAACAAAAGTTAAATTTCATTATTTTTTATAGACAGTCTACATTTTTGTATGCTAGGATTTTTATGCATTAGAAACGAGAATTAACGGGAGAGACATAAATGTCGACCATGGTGGTTTTAACAACTTTTAATTTCATAACGTTTTTCTTTACATTATACATTAAAGCTATCCGGTCTGAGTCTACGCTTAGACTTCCAGTCGATCTATATTTTGTTAGTGTGTCACGGTGTTTTGGCCAAGTTCCATCTGTTCATTCATACGTATTCGTTTGCCATGTCCCTTCCGGATAGGAGGGATGAGGCGCCATTCCTATTTATTGCTCTTCTTTCATCTTCATCATTAAGAACTCTTAAATCATTAGATTTCATAATTACTCCACCTTCCTATCACAATCACGTCCTAATGGCACTGCCACATCCCAACTTTACACAGCTTCTACACATAATATAGGTGCTACTGTACATCTATGACTGTCTTCCATCAATAACCTAGTACACAACATCTGTCCTATCTCCCTCTTCTCTTGACGACCACCGTTGACCACCAGGTGTCCGCACAGACGGCGTGGCGACCACGGCTGCCACCTCGGGCGCGACGACCACCACCTCAGCGGCGGGTGGCTCTACGTCTGCCTCCACCAACAAGCTCAATGTGCACGCTAAGGAGTTCACCATGGCCAAGCCTGCCGACCTTCACAATAGGTGAGTTTTATCTTTTATTCATAGAATTTAGTTTAGAAGACTCAGAGGATTATGTTCACAAGGGAATTTCTTAAATCCTAAGACTTTTAGTTGATTCTTGGAGGCGACATTATTTTATTTGTGTAAGCAGTTCTAAACTATGGAAACACATCCCGTCGGCTTATCAATTATGCCAAACCTTCGTCCTTCGTCGCGTCTTTATTAGGTGTAATTTATTGTGTATCGTTAATCATTGTGATGTCTCTTTTGCCTTATAACTATTTCTAAGCCTTTGTTCCTTGTACGCTATTTATAGTGTACATTTCTCCAATCAACTGCTGCCATGCCGGTCGGGTTCCAAACACGTAATATCTGCACCCACTCGTGTGATAAAATCTTGTCGACAAGTTTAGCTTCATGCCCGTCATATATAGCCGCCTAATTACCATGCACATGATGCGAAGTGACTTCAGGTAAAACCGTGACTTTGCTAACGATGAACTCTGGTTCCACACTTTTTTTGGTTCGCCGCGTGAATTAATTACCAGTTCGAGTCGCCGCGTAAGATTTTTGATAATTTTCCGTCGTCCACACGGCTTTTGACCTTGCTCTGGTTGGTGTTGAATAGTTTGTTTCTCATCAACTGTAGTAACGTGACTGGAAGCGATGGTCGCTGTTGGCACACTTCCAAAAGAGACAAAACAAAAATCTATGAAACAATGTGCGAAACTGGATGTTCGCGTCGCGTAGGTACGTACTCGTAGTATCAATTGTAGAGTTTTTGTTATCACTTTGTTCTTGGCTACGGTGACGCGAACACGCCCGCGCGCGCCAAAACGGGCCGAACAGCGTGCCGCCCCGCGCAGTCCGCGCACGCGCCGGGAGACGCGCGGAGTTCCCGACACGACCGCGACCAAACAACCACGAAATTATAACGCGAACGCCTCCGACGAACGAACTTGACTCGTACACTCCGTATTTTTGAGTACAAATCTCAACAGTGCCGTGTGAGTGATCTGCCGACAAATCGCCCACTTGACGAGGAGTTTATGCACCGCGCGCTGGAAAGTGTAAGCTCGGGATAGGATGTGCGCGGATACTGGATTCTATTAATAAAGTTCTGATGCTAAGAGGGAAATGAGACGTAATTTGTCGGCAGTATTGCCAAGTTTGCATTGAGATTTGCATTTGAAGATAGTGATACATTTTATTGTAGCTCGCGTAAACATCAAGATTTTAAACAAACAGTGCGATGACGAACGTGATGTAGTGGAATAGTCTTGTGATTTCTAGTCTATATTGAAAGGAGATTTGTTGTGAAAATGGTTCGCGGAAGATACTCTACATCGGACTTGTGAGTACACACACATTTTCTGAAACATAGCACTCTTAACCAGGCCATGTCGTTTAAGTCCCGGAATTGACTGTAATTGAGGTGACTGGCGTAAAGAGGACTTTGTCTTGCTACATTATGTTTTATAGTCCTTTGTTGATCCTTGTATATGCGCGAGCGCCATTGACTTTAATTGAAATGATAACCCATGGCGATACGTTTGATTTCAGCTTTTGTCATACGGCATGACTGCTGTTATCTGGTTCAGAACAAATACCTATAAAAATAAAAAACATGCTCCAATTACAATGTGTACCAGAAGGTTGAAAACAAACCGAGTCGGTTGTTGAGAAGTAAGTAAATAATGGTGGAGCGTGGGGTGCTTATCAAAACTATCAGCAACTCTACACGTTGGATACGTACGTTACGGTTTAATTTTCATTTACCTTTGAATAAATAATCAGTTAGGTTTGGAATTAGTATATCTTTGTTTGGTGCATTGTTGTACATAAGTATAACATGTTATTGAAAACAATAATTAACATTAACAACAATAAGGAATTTGTTTATACCTTGTTCAACTTTTGTTCATTCTTGGCTCTCTATTCATAATTTGACTCGATCATCATTAATCAAATCATAATCTTTCTCATAATTATTATCCTAGGGTTGATGTCTTTCTTCTTTTGACTAGTTTCTTGTTTGTACAGAGGTCAGTAAATTTAAAGTCTTTCAACCTTATAAAAGTGTCCCAGTATGATTATATTTCTTCTTTCGTACTACGGCTACATACTCTATTTTCTTTTGCATATATTTCCAATATGTTTTATAGTAATTAGTATTATGATAGCAAACATGATCATTGTTATTTTTTATATCATCATATATTATTGTCCCAAATAAAGATCTTCCCTATATTTTTACTTGCATTACTGTCACTGTCAGTTTGTGGCCAAGGCCAATCTTCAAGATCAGCATAAAGGGGGCAAGTTCTAGCATTAAAAATTGTCTAGCAATATAAGTATAGTTACAGCACGTTTATTAACAAATAATGGATATATTTTAAAAAGTTTTTACTCGTGTGTAATAGAGGAAGCAAGTGAATATTTTTGTTGGCATCAGAGAACCGTGTAATATAAAATTACGTAGGAGTGCTACTTCCCAAACACATCGGTGACTTCGACGATTAATTTTAATTACTCACCACAACACTCAGATCTTCCATAATTTGTGTTATTGCTCTTTGATTTGGCTCTCGTATTAGCTCTTTAAACTGTTTCTCTCAAACAGTAGAACTTATTTCTCAGACTAAACAGAATCCATTCAATAGAACGGACCGTGCGTCATTCTCATCTAACTTTAGAGATCATTGCAATGTTTTGTCGACTTGTCATTATTCGATCTCAAGGTCGAAGTACCACACCGTTTTATTCTCCGAATATGACTTCATTCGCTTAAGTTTTACCATTTCCACTAATTGCTCACATTTGTCTGCCTAGCTGTTCTAAATGACTGCTGGCATTCGTCGAGTATTATGCAAATTCTGTCAACACAGGTGGTTTTCCTGCCATGTCGACAGTTCCGTCTCCTATTTGAAACTGTGTGTCTTAATATCCTTTTCTTGTAAATTCCAACTGTATTGTAAAACTTTCCTAAACAAATTGGAACATTAATAACGATCAAATTTGTGAAGACATCGACGTGATGTACGTAGAAAAGTTGCGCTGGCGTGCAATTGAGCGTGAGTCACGGAATGCAACTCGAGCGGTGGTGTTGGATGTCTTGTTTATACGTAATTGCCTTAGTTTGTGTCCCACACCGACCGCACGTATCAGTATCAACTGCCTGCTATGACCATTTATGTAATGTTTGATCGATTGCTTTGACGATGCCTCCAACAGATGTCAAATTTTGCACGTAATTCGCGTTTCGTCAACTATTTTATCACGTTTATAACCTAGTTTGTGTAAATTATTTTGGTGTCACAAAATGCTGCTGCTAAATGCTTTGATGAAATTACAAGCGAAAAGTTTTATTGAGTAGTTGCTCTAAAGTACTCTTGTTTTACGATTCATTACTACTTTTCTAATTTATTTTCCACTATAATTCCTAAACTCCACCCACCTCATTTGTTATTAGTCACCTTGACATTTTCGAATTCAGGTTTCGTGTGTCGACAAATGAAAAGTTACTAAATTGTCTTTCATTCTAACGGTCTAATCTTCAACAGCCTTGCAGACATTATTTATAATTTTTCATGAACGTTTAGTTTCGTATCGGACCACTCGAGTATTTTAATTTTAGCTTCAGATAGAGTGAATTAAATATGTCGAAACTGCTATAAAATTGAAACCATTTGAATTTTCTTTGACAGCTGGGAGAGTAAACGAGGGACTTGCTAGATTTGATTTTATAAAAATTGTACCAGAGTGGTATATAATAAAATAATTTCAGGGTAATTTGTAGGTTTAATTAAATTACCACTTAGGTTAAGAGAGATTTTATTAGTCACTAATAAGCTGTTTATTGCTTCATATTTAGTTTCAGAATAATGACTATTTACAACAACCTATCGTGGTTGTTCATTCATAGTAATAATTTAACATGTTCATATAAATCTTGCAGGCTTGATATTTACCAGTAGACAGCATTGAATCGTTCAAGTGCTTGATAAGTTATTTATGAGAATAAATCTGAACAGAAATACAAGAGCTGGACTATAATCTAATAGAGTACGTGATGTGAAAGTTAATAGAGGAAAATTAGTTTACTACACAGTGCACATTATTAGAAAGTTAGAACCCAATAGCACGCCCAGTACTTTATCAAGCGTTTCCCTTGGTAGAAACAGCACTTGTAAACTAATAGTGATCTGGTTTGCAAGTTCTTCTTCCCAAGTTCCAACAGAGCTCGTATTGAGTTCTTTCTTTTCAATAACACCTATGAGGAAGGAACCTTAGACCATATAATTATGTATGCCGTACACCTGTAAAAATTTCCTTTATCATGTAAATTAGTAAATCAGCCTGAACTCGTGAACAAATCGGCCATTCAACTCATATTCAAATACATCACGTGAGTTTGTGGCATAAAGTAGATAAACACTGGGTTGTCAACCGACAATGAAGTGCAGCACAGACAGGACATGCCACTTGTGCCCATTCCGTGACACGTCATCATTGTCAGCGCACCGGTTATGACATGCCAGGTCTCGAGACACACCGTCTGTTTCGCGATGGGAAATAGGGCGACGAAAAAGATGTTAGAGGGGATATATGTAGGTTAACTGTTAGTGGCATAGGATGAATTCGTTTTCTTTGGAATAGCCCTGGGCATCGTGGATGCTTGTCTTTTGAATTAACCAGTTTTAAAATATGATAAGGCTGGGTGGTAGAATTGAAGAGCAAAACTTCTTAGGTTCCAGGCGTTCAGAAGCTGAATCTTAGCCCATATTTTTGGTAGCTACCGACGTACACCCTATTGTCTTACAGACCGAATTCTGTATCAAAAGACCCAGTTATGGGTGTCGGATATTCCTAGTTTATACTGGCAATTTTACGTTCATTGACATTCCAGCAGTAGGTGTTTGGTAACAGGTTGGCACGAGAGAGGTCGTTGTGATTTTGGATGGCAATAAATGCACACTTAAGTTTGTATTATTTACCATACCTACTGAGGTTATCTGTATTGAATATTGACGCTCTCGAGACAGCAGGAATGTCTTTAGCATTCCTACAATAGACCTTGTGTTCTTGATGCTGCTTCTCGGGTTTTATTATGCACCTTCGGTCATCGCTCTTCATTAGATAGATGCATCTTTTTCATCACAATATCTTCCATCTACGCTTTGAACGTATTGAACAATATTGTATTAAACATGGTTTAACTTCGACACTTTAAACATAAATTCCGGATGCAACCAAAATTTTGCTACTTACGAGAAAATCTCGTAAATTATTCATAGATTTGTCCAAGCTATAGGCACGTTTTATATCCACAATGAGTTCATCATTAATCCTCGCCGTTCCTATTGTAATGAAACAATTTGCGTGGCATTGCGCAGGAGTGGACCGCCATAACGGGCTGGCTGTCCGCGGCATCGCGACAATGATCACTTATTATTTATGAGGTTTATGCTCATGGCTATGGGACACGCGCCACTGGACGCCATTGTCCACCATGAATAACAATCGTAATGGCAACTGCGTTTGGCACTGTTGTTTGAAATATTACTTTTATAAACTAGGCGAACCAACCATCGATGATATCAGTTCAGCTCTCATTTTGGTCGTGGTGTTTTTTCCTCATCGTACACTTTAGACATGTTGTCGTGTGGAAAATTCTTAAAACAATAGTAGTTCAAAAGTAATGACTGACTGATTTGAATATGAAAGAACCACAATACGCCCAGGTTGACATCACCTAACTCTGTGTGGTATGTCATCATTATGCAAGCAGTGCTGGTGGTGCAACTTGTTACTCAATTTGATGTATTTGGTAAGGAAAAGGTTGCATAATAAAAATATATACAAGTAGGACCTACATAGGGTACTACGGGTACAGTTCTAATTCTATTAGAGAGATAGTCAGAAGATAGGTAGTCAGAAATCCGAATCAATCGGAAATGCACGCTGCAGCTTTAAACTTAGTGCCAAAGTTATAGGTATTTATTCTAACGGGATATTATTCCCTACTACGTTTACATTCTTCCCATAAAACATTCTTCCCATAAATTACAACCTCTAAACTGAAGTAGGAATAGTTTCCGATGAATCAGAGCGATTCGCCGAAATTGTGCTCGAATGTGGATTCATAATACCATGCATCGGTTTGGCATTAAGATTTTGATAGAGCTCAGTTCAGATTTAAATCAGTAAACGAGAATAGAAAATAATCAGACGAACTTCTTGATTTCTTAACATTAGGTAGGCAAGATAGTAGAACATGCTTGGCTTTGCTGGAAAAGTTGACCTTGTATATACAGGGGGTAGGTATTTCGACTTCCATCTAATCTACGCATTTCATAGTCTTTGTTATGGGTGCCCGCAGACAGCAGACTCTACAGTTTATGTAGTCCTTAACTAAAACTTTGTCAACACGAAACCTATTAAATTATTTATCGGTAACGGTCGACGACGCCTACTACCTATACTAAACTGCTGAGTCGGCTGTCTGCACGCGCCTTAACGCTACAGGATGTTCATGTTCATTTGTACAGATGAAGCTATTTTTTCCAAGCCAGTGTGGGTAGAGTACATATAGATACTTTTTATTTTTCTCGGTGGGTAATCATGAAATGCTTCCCCGCTCTGGGCGGAGCGGAAGGGCGTTTCAGACTTTTACTGACTAAAACCCACCCGTGTTCCTTCAGTTGCCTGTTGCCAGGGTCCCGGTATCCCTTTCGGACTTTCCCGCAACCCGGGCAGGACTTATAGATACTGAACTATAATTATACAGGTCCAAGAGAAGAACTCTGATAGGAGGAAACATGGGCTAAACATAAAAATCAAATTCACCTTTATTCTTAGTCAAAGAGTTCAGTGATACAAAGTTTTCATAAAAAGTCTGGTGCTCATTAAAGGAAATTCCGTTCCGATAACAATGATTTCTATTTCGTTTCAAATAAAATATAGTAAGTAACTAATTCGCGGGTCTGTATTTACGTACACCTGACAGCACCGATAGGTGGTCGTCCTACATTTATGTAATATATTTCAATAACAATGTTGATTCTTCGTGATGCTGCTAATCTCTGTAATAGCTAGATAACATTTATGAGCGTGGCTGCGGCGAGACTGGCATTGTAATTTGTACATAGATAAATGATCTTGTCTTATTGTCACATTATGTACATGACACATATTTATGTACGAACATATCTCTTACATACATTATATAAAACGCATACGTAGGTGCGCAGACGCGTGGAAATTAATTACAGACATCGACTAACAGCCCAAGCTGATGATGACAGATATGCTAGAATTTAAATACGAATTTTTGTGATAATTTTTAGTTCTGTGTCATTAATAGCTTAATAGTTTTTATAATCTTACAGGAATGGACACAAGGACAATTTTGTATATTTTGGTCCTTCGAGCCGTTAATCCGGCTCCAAGGACCATTGACCATTTTCTTGTCCATTTAGAGGTTCGGAAGGAAGCAAATGTAAAATTAATACATCTTTATTCTACATATATAAATAAAAATTAAATGCTGTTCCTCGGTAAACGTATCACTTAGAACGGGTGGACCGATTTGGGATTGATTTTGTTTTAAAATGTTCATAATAGTCCGTATTAGGTTTTAATGGAAAGAAAAATTGGGAAGAGTATCCCGAAATATTTTTCAAATTCGGGAAAGAAAAATTGGGAAAAGTATCTCGAAATATTTTTCAAATTCGGGAAAATCTGAACGTCTTGTTTTCAATGGGATTTGTTTGAACTCAAGACCACAAGAACACAAGATAACTCACCATATAAGCGATGGTTTATGTTTGTTGTAAGATAGATAGTTTGTTGAAGAAGATATGAATAAGATAAATTAATGTAAATTGGATAAGGCGTGGGAATGTCAATTATTATTGTGGTGTGGCACTATTCAGACCTATGCTAGCTGATTTTCACCTCTTTGTCCCCCCCATTCCTCATGTCATTTACTAAGAGGTACTGTGTAATGTTGCAGGCCAGGCATCGGCTACGCCAGCGTGGGGCTGCAGCACTCGCGCTCGGCGGTGCTGCACGCGCAGGTGGCGCCGCACTACCGCCCCGTCATGCCGCCGCACGCGCTGCTCAACAGCGCCTCCAGCGGGAACGTGCCGCACGCACAGGTACACTACATTTTACAGGATCTCTACTTGGAAGCCATCTTTTAATTTTGCACACGACGTATCTCATGATTTATGGAGCCCCCCCTTTCTTAGGTTCCACAGGTCAAGGGTGGAAATATTCCCATATACGAATAAGCGGAAAAAACGTAACCCTGCTTTTGCTGCCGTGCAGTCGGATAAAAAGAGTGATTGCTGTTGACCAATGATTTTATAGGAGTCATCAGCTTTTATGAGTCTTTTCTATATTATAAGATGATCTACAAAAAAAATATGAAGTAGGTCCTATACAATACGGCCGATAGAAATTGGCAGTTCCGAACTTAGCGCAGAGGGCTGCGCAGTAACATTTTTTATTTTTTAGGAACCAAATATTTAAAACGAGTAAGAGAACATGCGCGAAAGTTATATGCGCCTAAGTATGTTCAGACCTGCCAAGTTATATCGGCCCCTATTGTACTATCTACCTATTGGTAATCAAAACGCCTTCGTACACTACCTACCTACCCTATTCAGCAACAACCAACAGGTCAGCGATGAGGTCTGAGATGGTTTCATAAGATGCTTCCGATTTCTTGAAAGTTGAAAGGAGATAATCTTGATACGTATGTGACGTGTCGGTTTGTTCCCATAGTTTTCATTGTTGACAGCCTCATCTACTTTGCGTCATGTGTAGATTACCCAACGTTTCGCGGGTTAATAAGCGCCAGTTAACTATGGGAACCGAACCACTATTGACAATAACGCAATAAACCATTTAAATTCAATTAGCTCAACTCAACTAGTATTGAAAGTAGTAAAGCATCGTTTACACGATGAGGGAAGAAACTTGAGGATCTCCTCACCATCATCATTTGAAGTTGACAGCATCCGTGTAAACAGTGAATATACCTATTATAGCGATTTGAGAAAATCACCTGGCGAGTCACGCAGTCTGTCATAATTGAGTTTTTTTTCCTGACTAGCACGCCTGAATTGAGAACTTGACAAACTCTAATTTAGCAATAGCATTATCAACGAAAGCGCCAGGGTAGCCCGCAAAATTCCAAATTTCAATTTGCAGTTCACTATCAGGTCTCGCTCGTATGAATAAAAAAACGTTCACATTCTGTCGCAATCTGTCAAACTTGTCAAAGACTTTAGTAAATTGATTGTATTTTTGACAGATTGCGAATGAGATACGAATGCGAACGAACTAGAGCCCCTCCTGGCTGCTTGTGTAACTTGTAACAGCAACAGATATAGTCATCAGTACCTAATCAAAATCCGAAATTATTCACCAAAAAAAATGGCAATTAATCTGATATGAGTGTTAAAACGAGTGATTCTTTCCGACGACGCGACACGGTCGGTCGGTCTAGAAACTTATATCACGTAGACGAGACTATGAAAAGTAATTAGATAAACAATTAAAATTCAATTAGCTACAAGCCTATAAAAGACCCAACAACTTTGCAGGTGGGACCTCGCGTCCACTTCAAGCTGCAGCCTCAGCAGGCAATCATTCCGGAAAAGAAGAAGTCTCCCCCGTCTTCTCTTACGAACGGCAATGGCAAGAGCATCCGGCCGCAGTCGTTCACGCCCGGACTGAAGCGCTCCAAGTCGCTGACGTCGGCCGACGCGCTCGCGAGCGGCATGGCGGCGCTGGGGCTCGCGGCTGATGCCGGCGATCTGGGGAACTTCCCGCCCGAGATACAGGAGTGTATCGACAAGGCTCTCGAAGGTAATACACCAATTTATACTAAGTACCAAATTGGTGATCAGCTCCTCACCTAACTAATTAACTATACACCTCGAGCCTTAACCCAAAAGAGTGTCCCTATGCATACATACCTGTGACACTCCCTTTCACCTGCCAGTCAATCATTTCCTGTGTTCCCGTTGTCCCCGGGCCAATGGGAAATTAATAAAATAATTAAAATTACTTCCCATTGTCCCTGTACGTTATCCCCGTAAATTTATTGTAATATATACTTTTCAAATGATGCCCGTTGTCGCTAAACTAAGTTGATTTTCTATGTATGCAAAATTGCTATGTTCTAACTATGGAACTGTTAAGTTGTAACTTTGGACCTTGACTCACAGTTTTCGAGAACTAATTTTAGTCCTTTTAGTTTCTTGGGTATCAATTTTTTTGTTTCGTTGGCACTTGGAGGCCGTTAGTGCAAGCCAAAGTTATATTTGGATTTTCTGCCAGAAAATTCTCAATATCATCACAAAACTGCCACAAAATTCTTATTCAAAACTCCAGTAACTTAATTGCCTATTAAAGAACCATAATGTCGATAACTATATGACAACCAGTCTTACCAAGGGGAATTATATTACCCCTGTTATTGGGTTGTGGAGGTCAGATAGGCAGTCGCTCCATATATGTAAAATAATGGTACTCAGCTGCATCCGGTTAGACTGGAAGTCGACCCCAACATAGTTGGAAAAAGGCTAGGCAGATTGATTGACCCTATGTTTGAATAAAAAGTGAGTTTATTCTGTTGGTGCATCAGATCCGAACGCAGTGTGCGCGCGCACGCTGATGGACGCGGTGGGGCACCTGGTGTCGCGCGCGGTGGAGTCGCCGCGGTACGCGCTGCCGGCCGCGCGCCGGTGCATCGCTGTGGTGGAGCGGGAGAACACCGAGACCTTCCTGGAGTCGCTGCTCAACACGTGCCAGCAGTGGTACCACGACAGAGACAAGGTCAACACACATTTTAAAACAGGAATTATCGAGTTGTTGCTCATTCTTCTCCAAAGGAAACTAAATTTTGACATTCAGAAGGCTGCTTTGCAGATTTTACTTTGTAAGCCTGAAGAGGTTTATTTATGCTAGCAATTTAAGTTCAAGATTATATTTTTAATTAGTGAGCTATTGAATCAGCAAGCAAGATAAAAAATTAAAAAAAACACATCTGCTCAATGATGTCAAATTGTGTTAACCTAACCTTAGGTAGTCAAACTGGTTTATCCTCTTAGTGTATAATGTATCAATATTTGTGTTGTTGCAGTTGTTGGGCTCCAACGTGGGCGGCGGAAGGCCCCGCCTGATGGCGTTCCTGTCGTTCCTGCTGGAGATGTACTGCCAGCTGCGGCGCCGCGCCATCCAGCGCCGCGGGGCCTCCGCGCAGCCCGGCCAGGTGCTGCTCACGCTCATCTGCAAGTGCTGCGAGGACTGCATCCGGCAGCCCGTGCCCTCGGCTAGCGACGTGAGTACAACACAAGGCTGTTGAAAAATTTAAGATTTCGATAGTCCACATTTTCGACATCACGAAAACCAAGAACATGTCAAAGAACCTTTTTCCCTCGAACCACCGTCCCCTTTCATCTTCGATCGAGCAAAAGAAAATCTGAATTGAACTGTGTGTGTCTCAGTCGAACTAAAAAACTGAATCGGTCCTTCCAGACGGAGAACCTGTTCTTCGTGCTGACGTACATCGGGCGCGACCTGGAGTCGCAGCTGCCGGGCGAGCTGGAGCGCCTGCTGACGGCCGTGCGCGACGCCTTCCTCAACACGGCGGCGGCGCCGTCCATCCGCCGCACGCTGCTGCAGCTCATCGAGCTGCACGCGAGCCGCTGGCAGCTGCCGGGCTGCGCCGTGCTCTACTACTACCCCTCCTCCAAGTAACAGGGACACTAACGTCTTAGGGTACTTCGGAACCTACAGTACTTGTGTCTTAGTCGAACAGCACGTTGTTTGAGCCGACGGTGACTCTCAGAATATGCTGCTCGGCTAGTTGACGAAGCTATGATAGCTCGATCATTTGTAGTGATGGAGAAGATATTGCATGATCACTTCATTGCATTGCTATTTCCGAGCAGTGCTCGGTCATAGCAGTGCTATGAAAAATGCTCTGTCACCAGATGACGAGACGTGATGAAAAATTTGGTCCTATTGTATGGGGATACTATATTGTAATAGTTTAAAAAGCATGCATTAATGTACGTTCGGTACTATTATTACTGTAACCAAATTTCCAGTGTTTTCTATTGAACTTTGGGAACTAACATTTATAATTTGCAAAACCTATATATCAACCACCTGCTTCATACATACACTTTTGTTAGCCTTGTCGCCCAGCTGATCATTGCGCTGCGTTACGAATAGAAGCCTTATGTCTCACACGTTGCGTGTCATTATTGCGTTGCTTATCAATCGTGTTGCGAAAAAGTTTTACGCGATGCGATTCCTGATGCGATGCCAAGTCAAAGGTCGACGCAGCGTGACGTCCTGTTCAGCTAGGACTGACTTAGTTGGTAAAGCTTTAGCGGGAAATTGGTCCTTATGTACGAAGGATATGTGCATGGTCAATCTTGTACTTTGGGAACTTCCACATTGTATCTTCATAAGGTGGCAAGTACCCTGATGTACCGTAGCCCTAAAATTGTATTGTATCTTAAGTTAGCAAGTACCTACTGCTTAAGTTTTAGTTCTTGGCGACTGTTATTGGTGGTGGATATATATCTTCGATCTTTCGACTTCTTCGCCCCGTAAATTGCATGTTTAAATTGGTTTTTATACGGTGACAACAAACCTTTCAATTGTTAAAGCTTTGCGAGTTGTCGCCCTCATAATATCGACTATAAGTTAAGCCAATTTGGTCCCTCAGTTCTACTGTGAGGACTATTTCAGAGGGGTATGTTGTTATTCTATAGGGAGTATTATGTTAGATTAGTATACAAAGGTTACAAGCATTTCTTGTAGTGTTTGATTTGTTTCAGTTCGACCTTCATAGCGTTGCGTTAGTTGTACAGGAGGTCTCTAATTGTTGTCCCATATACGTATCGTAGGCATGATGCTGCCATAAGCTCATTTATTGTGCCTTTAAAGATTTTAGTAGTTATAGACACGTTCTCTTCGCTCTCGAGACATAATAAAAAGTATTTTGTAATATTTATCAGACGTAAGACGCCCTCGGGAGCGACGGAACGTAACAATTAAAATGTAAGGTGTAGTTTTAGCTTAAGGTGGATTTAGTAAACGCAAGATATGCCTTGAAAGTATTAAAAAGTACGTGTAACATAAGTAGTAGGACAAAATGACGATGTACATTACTGTACGTTCTTCGCATAGTATTTGGTGCATTGTATCCTTTGTCGGTTGTGTCTAACTGTAGTGTTGCCATCTTTACCTTACCGCTTCTAGTTATCGTTTGCCTAGCAATGCTTCACGGGCCCAACTGCCCAAGCCTGCACTCTACACACTACGTTATGCACTCTGGTGTTAGTTTATTTTCTATTAGTATAGATATCCCAATTATGCAAATTATCATTCTATTAAATTATAGATGAATCTTATCAGCTTTCTTACACAAAGATCATATGAATGTATGACTGAGCTTCCTAAGTATGAAGTGTTTCAATTTATTATGCTTGTGATATTATAAATTTAAGTTATGTAATCTCTGATAATATCTCTTCTGTCCCTAACCAAAGACTGTACTGACGATGTGGAGATTCATTATGATAATATTAACAAAAGTGTAAACTCAATGTTGTTGAAGCTGGACCAAATTATCTTCGTGTGTCGCCGCTGGCTCTGTAACCGCCGCGGGCGACACATCACTTCAGTGACTATTATAAGTTCATTTAGTTGTAGACTATGTCTGATCACCATTATAAAACTAATAATTTTTAAATATTAGTTAATTACATTTTATGGAAAAAGTTAAAAAAAGACCATAAACTTTTCGTTATTACTATGCATTCGTAGCAATATAAGGTAATGGTATGTTTGTAGAAAAGTTGAAAAAATATAAAAAAATGGTGCTAACAAAAATATTGGTGTATTGTATATTATTTTATTAGAACACGGGCAATAACATTGTTCTCGTTACCGCTATAATTTTGTACGAATAAAAACATAAAAATGATTATAACCAATAAATTATATAAATACAATGTGTTTTATTATTTATTACTTCATCACATGGGACTTAACCCTTAGGCTGCGTTTCTACCAGAGATGAGCGAGGATGCGTAGCGAGGGATGTGTGTGAAACTAACCAATAACATCGCTTCACTGTCATGGCTTGTGCTCAGCTAGCGTTATTGGTTAGTTTTACGGACATTCCTCGCTACGCATCCTCGCTTATCTCTGGTGGAAAAACAGCCTTATTCGGGCACAAGGGACTCTATTTTCCCACCCCGACAGCCGAGTTATAAATACACGTATATCTTTAAAATGGTAACTCCCCAGACTTTTTTTACCCAAATATATTCTTGATTAGTTACTGATTTATTTATTTTATTGACTACCCCACTCTTTCAAATGCCAAATGTCAACGAAAGGGCTAGATTAACGTGGAGACATAATTCTGTTAAATTTCTTCAAGAAAGATTCTGATAAGTAGATATTTGATCCGTTATTGACTAATATATTATATTCTGTGTAACGTTGTAATGATATTCAATGCAAAAATGTAATATTTGTGTGGATTTTATTCATTTGAAATATTATCTTGCAAGTGGGAAAATAGTTGCCATTGGTGCCGATTCCCTTGTTCACAAACTAAACTAAATTTAAGTTCAGTGCATCTTTTTCTTTCTATTTCATTAAGAAAAGGACAGAAGATAAATTTTAGTTTAGTCCTGTCAAACTGTCACTACTCCATAGAAGTTTAGACGCGATTAAACACTAGCCTACTAAAATTACGTCAATTTACGTCAGGCGCTGATTAATTTGACAGGACTAAACTAAAATTTACTTCTGTCCTTTTCATAATGAAACTGAAAGAAAAAGATGCACTGAACTTAAATTTAGTTTAGTTTGTGAACAACAGAATCGGCACCATTGCCCGTTCTAGAACTCCATATTGCGTCAATATATATATAAAATGTAGGGATTTAATTCTGTTTATGTAATTTTGTTTACACACATTCACATTTCACATTGTTTTTATTTTTTATTGAATTCCTCGTTCGCTCCACCTCACTTTCAAGTAAGCAATTCTGAGCACATTTATTTGAGGATTGAGGAACATAACTTCAAAAGTAAATTCAGGGTAAGTTACTAGTCTATTAAATTTATAGACGTAATTGGGCAGAGGGAAATAATTTCCCACTGGGGGTATCCCTAAACGGGCCAAGAGAAATAATTTCCCACACGAAAAATACCTTTTTTTTTCAGTTTCAGTAATTTATATTGTATTTTATGTACACTGCTATCTAACATGATACAAGAACTTACACTTAAACCATGAAAAGTTATTTTTTTTGTTCGGCCCGATTAAGGGTTAAACATAACTGACAAAATGTGGGTACCTCTACCTAACCCGTCTGGGATTACATGCGTGATGTTGTTCATATAATGTGTAGGTCTTTCATCCCTAGCTTGGTAATGATGCTGCAGTCTGCCTACAGCAAAGACTCTCTAGAGCGCGTTAAAAAAAGAGATACCCACAACATATAATAAACGAACCGCTCAAGCGGACAGTATCAATCACTTGAGCAGACGTTGTCAATCGAGAAGATATTTCCAATCACACGAGCTGACGTAAGACGTTATCAATCATTCGAGAAGACGTTGTCAAACGCACGTGCTGACATTATGAATCACTCAAGAAGACGTTTTCACTCACTCAAGAAGACGTCATTCGCACGAGCTGAAGTTATCAATCACTTGAGCAGATGTTGTCAATCACTCTAGAAGACGTTGTCAATCACACGAGCTGACGTTATCAATCACTCGATACGACGTTGTTAACCCAAGAATAACTTCAGGTCATCCGCAAACATGAGACATCGTGCTGTCTTGACGGCCTTCGGCTGAACTGTGTAGGCCCCATGGTGCTACCCTGGCTTACACCAGAGTAAGTTATACGGGGCAGAATGTACAGAGATTTGATCATACTGAACTTCGGGGTAAATTCTATTACGGATTTTCTTAGGACGTCATTTTGGTCACAATCGAACGAACGTCTCTCTCTTTTTCTAGTCAAATATTTTTTTCAGCAAGTTGACGTGTCTTACTTGAACTTGCTGAAAAAAATATTTGTCCATTTCGGTGACGGCAAAGTCTACAAAATTAATAAGGTTTATCTCAGTGGATTTACCGGCTCTAAAACCATGCTGACACTACCATGTGGGTCTTGAACTGCCTAGTGATGTACCGAATAAGAATCGACTCCGACCTAAGAAGACCTAAGACCTATCCGAAGGCTGACAGGCCTGTAGTTGTCCACTTTTGATCTGGCGCCCACCTTGGGTACAGCGGTAACCCGTGTTTTATTTGTATGCTAGGCTTGCATGAATTCAAGATAGTATTAAAATCGTTAATATTGTAATTTGATAGCATTATACTTCACGAAGGGACCACGGGTAAAAATATTACCCGTGGTCCCTTCCAGGGACTACGGGTAATAGACGGACTTGAGCTTGAACTCTGCTGATTCCGTAACACAAAAATCACGTGGATTACTCTTAAGTTTATACCAATAGATGGCGCGTATCTGAGTTATAAAGGATTGCAAAGGGACACTGCGATGCGACCTTCAATAAATTTACTAGCGATTAAAACATAATTATTATTATTATTATTTTGTGTATTGTTCTATTGTTCATTACTTTTTTAACTGTATCAAATTGGGGCCAAAAGCAACATGTTCAAAACTAATTTTAGAGCGTAAATATTCTGTCAATTTTGACAGGTCCGATTGAAACCCTTTAAAAGCCAAAAATGTAAAACAGTTAATTGAAATTAAAATTGTGATTGTAACGGATACATACATTGATATTTATCATTTTGCTTCTAAAATCAGTAATGTATTAACTTTCTTGAAAAATACATACTAAGCGTTATAGTTTTCCATAAAACTAACACCATTCAAGACGCTGTTTAGAAAATTATAGTTTTTGAACACACTACGATTCTGATTGGAGGCGGGCTTATCAGTCACTTCCTGCTAACTTCATGTTACTGACAGTTCATACGTTGGTTCGGCCTTCGCCCTTCGCTCGAGTTCGCTTTGTTGTTGCCCGCAGTTGCCGACGAACTAGTTTTACGCCTCGCCGCGAGCGTGTGATGTGACCTGTTGATTTATTACTCATCGTGTTTTTGTGCTTTTGTCTGTGATAAAAAAATGATATGATGCTGTTTAAAAATGTTATGAGTGGTGCGCGTTGAGTGATTGTGTGTTCAGTGTAAAATGGGTTTGATAACTTCAAGGGAGCAGACAATGTTGGACGGGCCGGTGGCGTCGGCCAAGAGTCACCATGTACGGCAGCCGTCGACGAGGAACCGGACGAAACCCCCGATGCCGGACCGGGACGAGTTGGAAAACCGATTCGTCAAAGTTTTGGTAAGTGTTGGCACCGAATTATGCCGGCATTATGTTTACAAACATATCATTGTTTACCGTGTGAACGGCAGACGTTACTTATAAAACGCGACTGCGGCGCTCGCTCAATATTTAAACAATATGTTGTAAACAATGTCGCCTGATAGTAGTAATTATTCGTGAAAATATTATCGAACGCACTTTTATTTCTGTGAAAAAAGCGCGTATGATAGTTAGGCTACCTTGGTACATGTGTCGCAGAGGTGGGTCTAAATTATACTCCGACAAATCTACGGGAATATTATTTGTTTTTCTTTCCGAAACGTATTTTGGTGACTGAAAGGAAAAGTCGAGACCATTTGCATGTGGTTCCTGGTAGCTGTTAAAGTTATTTATCATAAAACTGAGCACAGACTGACAGAGCTAGTACAGTTTCCTGTCTTTGTTATGTTTTCCTGCAGTATTAATGATACTGTCCAATGGAAATATTTCTTGTATCTGTACTTAGTTATTGGATAAACAAAATATTGTACTACAATTTATCATAAGGTAAGATAAATTGTAGTACCTATAAACTGTAGTTTCGAAAATCCAAAACTGACTACACAATAACAATGTGAAGTGATGTGTGCAGTTTTCATGTTATGTAAATAAAATATTGATCATTGACAAATAACAACTTAGCAACTGCTACGTATTATATTAAAGAAATATTCAACGAGTAACCAATGGGTCTATTATAATTTATAACATAATATAATATAATAATATTATATAAACTTTTATCTTTGTTTTCCTAATGAATGATATAATCACACATTTCTACTCACATGCAATTCTTCCATGGATCTCATGAGAGTTATCATCACACAATAACATCCTGCCATAATAGTATAGAATTTATAGACTCAGTTTTAATAACATCACAATGTTGTGTCTACCTAATAGCCCATCATTATTAGCAAAAAAAAAGTATTTGCAAAAAAAATTCTTTGTGTTTCTTGCCAGCTTTTCTTCATAGGAAAGGTCTAATTGGAACCGTGTACCTAGCTTCTGTTGTTTCATAAGTGCCCATGTAGGTTTATGAGAAATAAAATACTTATTTTAATTTTTTTAATTTTTATAAAACTTTAAAACTTTTTAATAAAACCACCACAAGAGGGTGATACTTTGATGTATGCCCCATGCACCCTGACTGAGATCAAGGGGTGTTACCATGTTGCTGATGGCCTATTTAAATAAATTTAGCTCCTAAACTATAAATAATAAGCAATCAATCATATTTCAGAAAGCCATTGGAAAGGTTTCTAAACAAACACTTCGAACACAATAAACTGTAAAGGGGCCCTCTTGTAAATCATATTTGTAACAGACTAGCTTCTGCCCGCGACTACGCCTGCATGGTAGTCTATGGCTCTTGGCAATGTAGCTTTCTGCCAGTAAAAGAATTTTTGAAATCAGATCAGTACTTCCAGAGATTACCTACTACATCCAAACTTACAAACTTTACCTCCATAATATAGAAAAAGAAGAAAACACACATTTACATATTGGAAACATAGCCATACAAATGGTGATAATTTCAAACTAGAACTATTGAATTTCAAGCATGTGCCTGATAACATTATTATTCTGTAACTGTGTTCCAAAAACAATGTTGATAACAAGTTCCCATTCAAAAAAGTTCCAACTATACAATTGAATTGTCTATGCAGCTGCATTATCAGCTTTCCTATTTCAAAACATATTATCATCATGCCACTATCTGTTGCAGTAAGTTCCTCGCACAAAGTATCTTTGTGATGATAAGACTAACAAAATGTTTCATTTCCTGTTTTATCTATGTATTTGTCATGTTTCTAGGTTTTGTTTGTTATTGTTGATCAGTTAGTTCCTGGTACTTGTTTTCATTTGATATAATATTATCAGCTTGAATACTTTACTTTTGCTAATGACTTGAAAAGAAGATGAAACTTTTTTGTTGATGAATAAATACCTACTTTTCTTTTGTAGATTGCTGTGAAGTCTTTTAAAAGAAAATAGCTATATATAATATATAATAGAATATACCTTTAAAAAGATATAATTATGATCCATAAATAATTATAAAAATCATAAACTTTTATCACCCAATTCACTGTAATTTAATGGTTGTTGTACTTTACATAACTTTTGTAAGTAATTTGATTAAGATTTTATGAAACTGGTTCAATGTTGGAGGTACCTACTTAGTTCTGCAATTTTCCTTAATTTTAAAAATGACGTTAATAACCCACCATAGGTATGATATGTTGTGTGTCATCAAATTGTGGTAATTAAGAAGTACCTAAGTTCAAACAAATGAATGGATCATTGTTTTCGTAATTTTTTATTTTCAGTCTGCAAGTAGGTAGATTTTAATTTAAAAAAATATATATATGCAATACCTATGCAATTATTTTTAATTAAGTAACATGAAAGATTACTTATCATTGCATTTGAAATAAAATTGTATTTTTAAATAGGTAGGTATTTAAAAAATAGGCTATTAAATTGTTTCAATGTTATGAGTGTGACCTTTACAGACACTACTTCCTTTGCAAAAGAGATTAAAAAAAAAAAACAGATAAAATTTGTAAAAACGATTTTAATAAAATATCCATTCCAGTCTATTACTTGATTAACTTATTGTTACTATGTGATGATGGTTTAGGTTAGGTTAGGCTTCCCAAAATAAACATTATTTAGTTCATAAGATCATTTAAAAAGCTCGGCAGAAGACATCCTATCCTATACTAAAAACTCTAGTGTGCACTTCCCTAATCAATCCAAAAATGCTTAAATTTTGGATAGAATTCGGTAGCCCCCATCTCCCTATAACGTATAAATACATAAAGATTACTTAATCAAATCTTACATCGTCGCATCACACGACAAATCAACTTCCTCACAAATAATGTGCGTGCGAGTGTAGGACGCGGCGACGGGTCGGGGGCTGCGCCCGCGTCGTTATCGCGCACAGAGCCCCCATTGATGGCTGGCTATTTCTGTACTATCAGCAACACGAGGCGATTGTGCCCACACTCCTGCTGCCACCGCGCGTAACTTGTTCATGGCTACTTTGTGTAGGATATTGTTGTTGGTATTTTTAGACTCCCTAAAATAAACTGTCATGGCTGGAAAAAGCTGAAAATACTTCCCACTCCCGGTATTTCTTCCGGTATCATGAATTCATGAGCGACTTGAACGTAGCAAGATTGCGTCAGCATTAGGTGGTTTTCTAGGGATCAACTGCAGTCCCGAATCATCTCAGGCTTTCAGCGGAAAGACACCCATTCAAACACCGGTCCTGGGTTGTCCGCAACCAATGGATTCCCGCGACCTTCTTTAGTTCAGTCCATCTTGCTCGATATCCTAAACGTGGTCTCTAAACTTTCAACCCTGCTTAAAAGCAAGCTGTTCTAAACAAAGCAAAATTCGTGTTTGCCACAGGTGGAGAAACTTCATCTAACAGAAAATGAATCATGATAATAATACATCATGTTCTTTTTCTAGGACTCCGAATGGTTTAAGTGGTTGATAATGAATAAATTAGTGATCTTCTCGGTACGAGGAATTGTTGAATCATAAATATTCTATCATCTGTCTCTGACTCTGACTGAAGTAACAGAGGTTACGCATTTTTACACAGCTACTAGTTCGCGCATAGCCTTTCTGTAAACAAAAGGATCTGACCAGATAATATGTGCTGCAGAAATGCAAAGAATATTTGAGATTCCTTAAGAACTAATTTAAAAAAGTTTAATTTAAGGAAAACAAAACCCAAACATACCCACTCATTATTTAAATAAATATCTACGTTTATTCCAACTGAAATTGAACCCGATGACCCCAAACCCAATTTCATTTATCAATCCGACTTTGAACTTTTTTAAGTCGAATCAACCAACGTAAACAAAGGTTGGCGATTCCTTCTGCTACCAAAACAGGAACTCTTCATTACGGCAAGGTCATTCGGTCGACTTTTTAACCAGTAAATGACGTCCGTGAATCATTGGGACTGGTCGTTTTGAAATAGGTCACTGCGAGGCCTTGGGAGCAGCAATCAACGAGTCATTAACTCGTCAGGGTGATGCGTGGTAGACCGTGGAGTTGATTGGCGTTGATGATATTTGGAATATTTTATTCAGATGGGCCGATCCCGTTTTGTTTTAATAGTTCAATAGTTTGGGAATTGATAAAGCTGTCGTCTATGTAGACAAGCTCTATTTTAGGTTGTGCCTCTTAACACCAGATGAAATCTGTATAAACAAGTCATTAGAAAACTTCAATTAGAACATTTTAGGAAAAACTAAGCAGAAATTTAAGATTATCTATCAGTGGAGACACGTCAGTTCACATCACACATGCTAATATGTTGTTGATGGTATCCGAACCACGAACCAAACACATTAAATTACATAGCACATAAAACACACATTATTTCGTAGATCTTATCCAGTACTTACTTTCTCCAAGTAACCGCCATCGTAAATTGTGCGCCTGAGTTGATTGAATCGGATTTTTATTAGCACTTACAAAGTTTAATTAAATAGGCGTACTGGATTGGGTATCAAGAGTTACAAAGAAAAAACAGTATTGAAGAAAGTAAAGAACCACTTAGGTACCTCTTTATATATAGCCTGTCACTGTGTAAATCTGACCTACTATTGTCGTTGTACTAAACATATTAAGACCTGCATTATGTCCTTGTTTTGGCAAATGTGAGCCCACCAACGAAATTACTACTCCTAAAGCTAAAATAATTTTCTCTTTAAAAAGTGTTATGATGAGGCTTGGCAAATCCCAGAAAAACTATTCAACTCACCTTGGAACCTACAAGGTAAAAGTCTTCGAAGGTATCTAATATCTATGATATAAATGTGTTCCCACTCAAAACTGACCATGGTTTATTTGTCATCACAGATATCGAACATCAAGTTTCTTTCTTTTGCTTTTTCCTTCACGATTTTAACATTATCTGTGAGCTCCGAAAAAAGAAAGCAAATCTTATTATCTCACCAAATCAGAAACTGCTTGCATTTGCGATCCAAGTGTTATTTAATAAACAAAACAGGCTAATGCCTCTCTTGGCATAACATTAACCAAGATTATGAGCCATCTTTAATATAATTCTCCAGTCTTTGAATAGACGTGCGTCGTTGGATCGGTTTTTAAACGATCATAATTAAACATGCATTGTATGACGGTTATCCTTAATTCAATACACATCTCGATTGCTAAGTGGCATAATATCATGTGATGCAAACGGAGGTTGCCATATTTGTCTAGTGACTGTGATCATTGAGGGAGGCCGAACAATCTGCGGTTTTGCGTAATCTGGCTAGGTTATATATGGGTGATTCTACGATAAGAGGTAACTTGTGCGGCAATCCGCTTGAAACAGTTTTTTTATTCTATATGTTGCTATTTTTTACAATGATTCACATCATCTTAATATACTTCATTAAATACTGTCACGATTGAATGCCTAATTAAAACACATTTTTTTTTAATTCCTTACAAAGTCTAAAAAAGTCTCTACCCTGGCCTGTCCCCTTGCTGGTTTCAATTGAACTTTCAAACAATACATAAATTTTTTGTATCAGATGCTTGGCTAAATGATGTTTAATCGGAATTTTAGTAATAATACTTTGATATTATAAAATAAAAAAATAAATAATGTTGTTAATTTCAAATAATTTTTAAAATTAATGTTTGTCCCGCTTTTTTTGTGTCTCTACCCTGCCAATTTTCGTTCCGCAAATACAAACATCAATTCAAGGACGGCCATATTGGAAGTTGCACTCAAGGATATCTATCGGCGTGAAGTTAGCAATTCTAAACACGCAAGCGGTTTACGCGCCGCTATTTTGTAGTTTTTGCGACGCGACTGTGCAGTGTGGTGGTTTCTCAAGGTGATTGTGTCTCTCCACTGGTAAGTCATAAAACTTATAATATTCATTTAATTTATTTGCATTTACTGCCCTAATTAAACAATACAGTAATAATTAAAGTGAGATATACAATTAACCCAAAAAGTAATTCAGTAAGTTAAAACAATTGAATTTGTCATGAAAACGTCTCTCCCCTGCCGTATTTCCCCTGTCAAGAAAACTGCCAGGGGAGAGAGTCACTGACCAGGGGAGATAATATTCATCATAAGATGTTATTACAAACTTACTAACTTCTATCAACGTCAGTTTTAAATGACTTAAATTATTTTTGCAAATGAAAATTGTCATGATAAAAAAATATTGTTATTATATTACTGTCATTATTACAGATTATGGCACCACGGAAAAAGTTAACACGTGAAGAAAGATTACAGAAGAAACGTGAAGCAGAGAAGCTACGATATCAAAAGATTAATGATCTTTTGATATCGTAGTCGAATTAAATGATCCAGAAAAGTATGAATTGCAAAAGCAAAAAGAAAAGGAAAAATATTTAAAAAAGAAGGAGAAGGGAATCATCAAAACTGTCGAACAAATGACTTCTAGAGAGCATCGTAAGGCGAAAAAGATATGGAAAAAAAAAGCAAGAAAGCGTAGGCAACGACTTGCTCTTCAAAATATAACTAATGTTCCGGCAACACCATCAATTTCAGATGTTGATCATCAGATGCCACAAAGTAATTTCCGTAGAAGAGTTACAGCTAAAGTTAAATCAGACCGAGCTAGAAGACAAAGATATTTAATTAATAAAAAAAAAGATGAGACTATTACAAAACTAAAGACTAAATTAGCATGTTACAAAAAAAGGTTACAAAGACTACGAAAGCCTGAAAAACTTACACCTAACAGCAAAGTAGAACAGGTGATGAATTCTCCAAGTGCCAGAGAAACAGTGAAGAAAAATTTGCTGTTTGCAGAAGTCATCACTAAACAATTAAAAGAAAATTATGCTGCCCTCCCAAACCAAAAAGAAAAACGAATTTTCAAAAGAATTATAAGCGGGAAACTGGTGCAGAAATATGGTGTACTACAGAACGAAAAAAATATGAAACCTTTTAGAAAATTCGGAAAAGTACAATTAATAGAAAATAAAAGGAAAACCAAAGCAAGTTATGAAGTAATGAAGAATAAAATTATACATTTTCTTGAAGATGACTAAGACGAGGTTATGTGCCGGCAAAAGAGATTATGTGACAAAGAAAGGAGACCGGAAACAGAAGAGAGTTCTTTTGGATACTCTAAGAAATCTCCACAAATCTTTAAATGCCTTTTTTAAATTTAATTTTTTGTTCATCGGCAAGAGGGTGCCTTTAATTTTTTATTTAATTTTTTGTTCATGGAGGCAAGAGGGTGCCTTTATTTTTTTATGTTATGTTATTTTAATTTTATTTTTTGTTCGTTATTAATAAAATAATATTTTATTATTTGTTGAAATTACAAAAGCAAGATAATTTACATATAATGTGTATTTTTTGTGAAACGCTCTTGTTTTTAGAAAAAAAGGCTGTAATACGATAGTCTGATTAATGCTTAATATGATAGTCTGATTATAAATATTAAGAACAATGTTTAATAAAAGTTGATTTTATTCATTTTATTGGTTTTATTTAGTACATTATTGTGTCAAATTCTCTCCCCTGGTGAAATAAGTATCTACCCTGGTCCTGATGTCTCTCCCCTGCCCGATGTATTTACCCTGGTCTTCGAAAAAGTAATAATATATGTATAAAGTGACTTGCCCTTATGTGAAAAGGTAAATAAACGGGTCAAAAATCATAATATAAAGGTTTCATGAAAAAACTCCAACTTTTCTCCTAGGCCGTTTCCTCTATGTAGTTGAAACCTCTTATCATAGAATTACCCATATATCAGTATTAAAACGTAGTTCGGAACTATTGAAAGATGTTATTTCTATGAAACGCTTTCTTAAATTTAACCTCTGAGGATTACTATCCTCACTTCTTCCTAGAACTGACGATTTCATGCCATATTAAAGACATGAAATCCTCAGTTTGAATGTTCTCAGATTGTTGTTTGTATAATTTGAAACAGGCACTTCATTCGTTTTTAGAAATCGCAAAATCATCCTCCTTCTCGTTTCGAATCAGAGCAGCACGTCTTTTTCTTTCATACCATCTTCATCAGCCGTCGCCTCAGTTTTTAGTTCCTTCCTAGCCATATTATCATCATTCACGCAAACCATTATTTCTTGTGGTTTGGCTGTTTGCATAAAGCTACTCACATTCAACACTTGTTGTTGTCCATGCTCCCTCTTTGTATCTCGCATTATAATAATATTATTGATACCGAAAGCAGCAACTAGTCTGCTGCCTTACCAAACCTCTTACTGATTATGAGTTGATTCCTCTAGCCGCTACCCAATGCAATTACGTCAGCTGTACATAAGCGGCGTATTTCTAAAAGAGTGGTAAGTTGCGTATCCCGTCTCGCGGCTTGTCATACAGGTTTTCTATTAATCACTCGTGCGACGCATGAGTCGACTGCATTCCTACGACTATGGGGTGCCTTGGTGCCTCCACCATAGGCTTGGTAATAGCAGATATTAGATGGAATGGGGATTTGATAATACTGGTGTTTGATGGGATTGAAATAGTGAGGGTCTTTAGTTCCACTCGGTTCAATAATGAAGATGCTACTGATGCTATAATCTACTGCTCATCACTTGTAAATGTTGGTTATTGAATGAAAGCAACACCTCTTTGTTGCATTTGCATTCATTCGATCGTGAAAACCTCTTGTTACAAACATTCATGTGTAAACCTAAAAAAATCTGACTTGAATGTAATTTCGCCATGGCAAATGCTGAATGATTGTAGAGTGCTTAATTAAAACGTGAACTTATATGAGCTATTGTTTACCATAATCATAATCAGCCTGTAATGTCCTCTGTAAGAGGGAGCTGGCCGTAATCCACCACGCGGGCCAATTTTTTGTTCTAGGACATGCCGGTTTCCTCATGATGTTTACCTATTGCTATGCTTAGCTATTGTTTAGAGCTGTGGATTTGAGTACCTGTAGTGAGAGCAAAGTGAATAACTTAATTAAGTATTGGTCAGGGATAAATCTTTACCAATAACACACCCCATAACCACAATGAGATAGCTAGACAAACAGGAAAAGTTCGTAATTGTATCAATTTTAGCCATGGAAGCCATTCGAAACAGAATAACTGCTTCCTACTGAATTTAATTCTTGCACTGTGTGTTATTTGATCTTGTTAGATACAGTGTTGCGCTTGCGCAGGAATGTATTTAATTAATTGAGCTAAGGTATACATTAGATAAAAATAAAGCATTGCCAAGGTAATGGGCGTAAAAGAATTCAGGATTTCATTATTATACTTCCTTTTACAATGATCAAGTTAAATTACTACATTAAGTTATTGAATTAAGGACTTCCTGCAAGTTTTAATTCGACTTTGTTTCAATGTTGCCAAACAAATTATCCTCATCAGATTATATTCAATTGGAAAGTGTTTGAAAAAAATTATATATACGTCGTCATCAGAACCCCCTTTTTCGTCGGGTAAAAACCTAGGAGGTAGTAAAATGTAGTGCATGACAGGATAAACCACATCGCGTCATCAAACCTGGAAAATTAGAGTAATGTCATCATAACGTTGGGTTACCTACCAGGTATCATCCTTAGGGTAATTTACTGGCGACGAAATATAATGACACGCTTCTTACTAGGGAAATTTTATGACGATCAACAATTCATGTCCTTCCCTTTTGCCATCGTCACACATCGATAAAATCACCTGACTGACGACTGTTCTTGGTACGAAGTTCTCGCAGCTGACTCAGACATGCAAATCGCAGACGCTATATAAAGTAACAGCGACAAACTACGGTATGTCAGGGCGCCGTAATGATATTATTATCAAACACACCACAATCGAATGCGACACGCATCGAGCGATCCCTGTCGGAACCAATCGGTACATTCGCTGCGACAAATCGATGCGGCAACTCTGCAAGACATCGAGAACATGTTTTTACTGCTTTTTATAATCGCTCGTTTATAGCTGTCGGTATACACGATTAATGTTTCAATAAATCTTCTGAAGCAGTTGTTATGATTTAGTAGCACTCGTCCTGTTCGATGTTACGACTTTTTAACAATTTTACGAGACATTGACAGGCAAATTGAGTGGTAATTGTATGCCTTGAAATATTGTAACTGCTTTTTGCGAGCCAATGGCGAAGAAAAAGCTCCTTTACCACGAAGTTTGAAGGCTTGAGGCAGACTGGCGAATTTGATGAAATATTCCCTAACTTTTGAGCCAACGCAACGTTGAGATGAAACTATAATGGCCACACACATCTGGTTTCCGTACTTAACTATACATAATATCAAGATATTATGGTTCAAGTAATAACTTGAAGATTTATAGTGTTAATATGTTCGGGTGTGCTGCAATAAACGGGTCTGATTCTCCTTGTAATAGCCGTAGGTATTTAACATAGTATTAATTCATGGAATTTACGTCATCGCTTCAAATACCACAGAAGTAATGACTTGGTAATTTTACCCTAACATTACGTATTTTCCTGTGTATTTGCTAAGGGACTTTTGTGTAACGTTTTATAGAGTACCTAACTTCCATATTATGAAACTATGCCTAAAGGCTCGTACAAACAGACGCGAAATCGCGGGCGCGACAGGCAGCGGTACCTATGTCGACAAAGGTACCGCTGCTTGTCGCGCCCGCGATTTCGCGTCTGTTTGCACGAGCCTTAAATCAACCCCACTGCTAGACGCTGCTATTAGTCATACCTATGCGTCTCCCAAATTGCGCCGCACTTCACAGAAACTAAGGTTTGCTGAGAGATTATGTCGAGTAAAGAACTGATTAAAAGCTTTAAAAAAAACCATATTAAAATACTTGATAGTACTGTACTGCTTAACATTATAGTCAATAGACCTCAAGATTTGTTCATTGATCGAAGCAGCTGGGAGGTAGACTTCTCGTTATCTTCCCGTATTTTAAAGTCTCACTCTGAATCTGTAAAAAAATAGGTAAGTACCTTTAATTTACCTATAGTTTTTGACAGGCCTTCAGATTCCTGTGATTTTCATTCATCTGTCAGGATTAACTAAATGGGAGGAGAAAATGTCATCATTTATAGGTATTACCAAAGTGTAAAATGTAAACAAACAAACAAGTAAAGCAAAAGAAAGCCGACAACCTCATCAGAGTGAATGAGTTTGCAAATTCGCAAAACGTGAAGGGAGAACGCTACCACGTTAAAAGCCCCGTCAGACATTATTACGAAAGGGAAATCTTATTTCATTTTTCAAGTAGCAAGAAATTCTTGTTTTTGGGGTTCCGTACAAAATGGGATGTTGTCGCTTAGTACATACCTACATAACATAACACGCCTGTATTCCCCGAAGGGTTAGACAGAGGTGTACCTATAGTACACCCACATTTCGCCAGTTATGTTGAAGTCCCATGATCTTTAGAGCGAGCCTATTGCCATCAATCAGGCACAAATCCAGACTGCTACTGAGAAATTCCTGATGGAAAAACCCAATAACATTTTGCCCGACCTGGGAATCGTACAGGACCTCACGCTCAGCAGTGGGGCTTGCCACCAACGAGACAGTCCTAAATGTGGACGTTAAATCTTCTCACCCTCCTAATATAAATGTGAATCTTGGGTTTGTTCTTCAATCATGCTTGCATAATCAGCCTATAATGTTCCCACTGCACACAGGCCTCCTCTCTGTGAGGGGGTGTGGGCCGTAATATACCACGCGGGCCCAGTGCGGGTTGGTATATGTTACATATCTTCGAATTTTTGGTTCTAGGACATACCGGTTTCCTCACGATGTTTTCCTTCACCGTTTTGAGAGCAGTGCGCCTGTCAGGGTTCGAACCTACGACCTACAACTCGTAAGTCGTGGCCGTTACCACTGGGCCACCACTGCTCCATACTGCTCCAATCATGCCTGATTAGAAACAAACAGAATGACTATCCTGGATTCATACATGGAATTGTAACAATATTCTGATTTAAAAGAGTGTCCGTGGAGTTTCCTGCCCGTTCTTGTCCATAGGAACCTACTACGCTTTGGAATGGGCAACTAGCTTCATCTTTCTGACTGACCGATCCCTTGTCAATTCAAAAGTGCCTGTAGTTGGTTTATTTGAAATAAATGGTTTGAGTTTGAATACTTTTTCCGGGTTCTATTAGGAAGCGACTACAGTCACGGGCAACAGCCAAAAAAACCCAAACGCAGTTTTGTTAACTGTAAGTTAAAAACTTTCTTCCTTTTTCCTTAAAACCAAAGCCACTAAGTACGTCATCATACAGCGTAAAAACTAATTAAAAACCATACTGTGTATACCTCAGATATTGTTGTAATAAATTAACTCTATGTTTGGAGCTTCCGCTCCGAAACGTCCGTTAAATGCATCGGAAGGATGCGCTTGCGCTGGTCGGAACTAATGATAGCCATTTAATGTTCTAATGAGGTCACATAATGTAATTACAGCAATGCTTCTATGTTGGTACTAATATGGAGGCGTAATGGTCATATTATGCATAATAAGCGTTTGGAGGGCGTTTACTGAATAAAACTGTCCCTTATAGGACTGGATGTTGTGTTATACAGCTCACAGCTGTAGGTACACCAAAAGATTTTCGATATTTCTGAATACTATATTATTAAACACCTCGATATTTCTAATACCAATTATGTTGGGGTCGGCTTCCAGTCTAACCGAATGCAGCTGAATACCAGTATTTTACATGAAGCGACTGCCTATCTGACCACAACCCAGTAACTGGGTAATACGATACCCCTTGGTTATACTGGTTGTCAGACTTTCGGGCTTCTGACGACTCGTAACGACAGTCAAAGATCCACAAATGACAGCCGGGACCAACGGCTTAACGTGCTTTCCGAGGCACGGAGAAGTCTCGATATGTGAAAATGGTCACCCATCCACGGATCAACCCCGGCAAGCGTAGCTAAAAGTATAAATAAGTATGTAATCAAACAAATTGTTTAAAAACAAAAAACCCGACTGCAAAAACCTATAACCGAAAAGAGAAAAACATTACAACAGAAATTTGTTTTTTGTAAGTTATTGCAGGCGGGACAAACAAAAGTTACACCATTTTCCAGATTATTGGTTTGTCCCGCCTGCAATACTTTACAAAAAACAAAGTTCAATGCTTGTTTTTCTCTTTTCGGTTATAGGTTTTTGCAGTCGGGTTTTTTGTTTTTTAAATAATTTGTTTTATTTCAAGCTTTTTAGTTTTATTAATATATATGTTTGGTATACTCATTACTAGCTTTTATTTGATACCAATATTGTCTACTAACGTAAAACCTTGCCCCTCCCTTTTTTTGTATTTGCAGATGAAATATATAAAAAAAAATATGCCTATGTCACTCCTACAATTAAGACGAACCTAACGATACCTCATATGTTAAAATCCATCAAGCCGTTTAGGCTACAAAGCGTGCCACAGAAATAGACATACATACATACAAACATACATACATACTCTCGAAAAACATTACCCTCCTTCTGGGGCAGTTGGGTAAAAAGTTATCATGGCATAAGATACCTGAACTTGGGTGCGTGTTAATAGTAGTACTTACTCCCGTAATGGCATCATACTGCGATACCTACGTTGTCTAAACCAAAATGACAGCAGAATCTCCAAGTTCATTAGACAGCAGAAAATATTGCCTCAATAGACATCAACGAAACCTAAAAGAAATACCTCAATTTTTCTTATTTCAGAGTTTTCTTTCATTTGAAAGTAGCCTCAGTTAAGAAGAATCCCCTCGTCATTTTCATTTTTGCATCAGTATTTATTCAGTATGAAGTTCGCCCTACATTGCACAATCACACAAGTTATGTTAATTAAGTTTTATTTTTCCATAATTACTAATAATATTTGCCCAGCGCCTACATTCAGTTAGCTTCAAACTGCGCAGTTACACGACCATGGTATGATATACAGGGCTGTTCGTCATTAGATCCGATAACTGTCAACACAACACCATGTATCATGTTGCAAGGTAAGTGAACACCAACAATGATGGCGTGTGGCCAACTGTGTCGTGACGTGACTAATTGTGAGATGATGATTAAACACCTTGTTAATTGGGGGAAGGTACAAGTATTTGCTTTTAACCTCTTCTGCTGTCATTACAGGCAGCTGACTTCTCCTTGGTTCGACTGATGTGCGAGGGCTGTCAAAATGCTAACGTCAAATTTCGAAAAGAAAAGCGCGGGAACTTTCAGTCGTTTTCTAAACCATTTATTTGGCAATTAAAAAGGAAATAAAAGCAAAACACAATGAAATTGGCTTCTCAAACCGAAGTTAAATACTGGAAAAACATTCTAAGCATTTCAAACCACCTGGCCACTTATAAATAAGGCACAGATGCGACATTCCGAATTTAGAAGAAAAAAAAAACAGCTTGACATGGCACAAGCCACAGATAGCATACTTAAGTAACCTGTTCTACTTTGAGGGCAAAAACTATAGGTTATTAATTACTGCGAGGTCCAAACAAGGTCGAGTATAATGGTCTGAGTCAGCGGGACGGAAAACATGCGAATAATAATGTGCGGCATGAGATGTTGACGTTGATAGTATTAAAATAATTATAAAATTAAATCATTCTTGTTATATGAAACTGCGCGCATTTAATACGACAAAAGGTCGGAAAGCAAAAAGAAGTCGATTGGAGATCGTAGCTCGTCGCGTCTCCAGCGCCCTAATACGTAACACACTTTGATTCACAATCCAAGAGTTTTGAAGGATATTGCAAATACATTGCTGCATAGGTTCTATAGGTATCTGCCCAACTACGGAAATAACGCAATGGACATAGATGAACTGTCAAAATGAAACCCATTGCGATCAATTGTCATTTTATGTGCTACGCAAAAGTTTCTAAATAAAACCTTGTATTATCTTCAGTCCGCGGTTCTTTTTTAGTCACTTGTACGCAATAGAATAGATTCCTTTTCAATGTTAGTAAACAGTGAGACACTGGACTTATTAAAATATCCTATTGTTGTGGTTTCTATTCAATGCTAATTATTAATAAGTATAACCCGTTGAGATTACATAAATATTCATGTATAACAACTCGCTGGCTGGTACTTTATGATGGTGTTTAATAAAATACAATACATGTAGATATATTTATTTAGTAACCTATTCCGCTTAACTATATTTCAAGAGTCATAAAAAATCCTGTAAAAACTCAACACGTGTTTCACCTCTCAACGAGGCATCCTCAGGATGACGATTGACTAGTTGCAAACCAGAACACGACGTGTTGCCATACCGAGTGCTGGACGCAGAGAATGTATGCAGTTGTTTAATACTTATTAGAGATCATAGTACAATACTAAGCTTTGATTCTTGCGATCTATTTGCACAATATTGGCTTATTTCCAACAAGTTGGTATGGCCAGGAATTTGGATGTTCTGCGGGGGCTAGAAATTGCACAAGGCCGAGGGACCTAGACCTGGAAAAAGGAAAGCCTTAAATCGTAAGTTAGTTAGTTGGAGGAGCTCGTGGCTAAGTAATAACAGCCGCACAGGTCGATCCATCAGGGGGCCAAGTCTACTAATTTACAAACGTGTCAGTGGTCTCACAATGATCAGTTTTTGACAGATTTTGTATGGCATATCTGTCAAAAACTGATTATTGTGAGACACTGACACATTTGTAAATTAGTAGACTTGGCCCCCTGGTTATGCTACGCCTGTCGGGGTTGCTCCGTGGATGGGTGACAATTTTCACATATCGAGACTCCTCCGTGCCTCGGAAAGCACGTTAAGCCGTTGGTCCCGGCTGTCATTCCTGGATCTTTCCGGGCCGTCAGAAGCCTGAAAGTCTGACAACCAATCTTGCCAATCTTAGGGTTCAGATAGGAAGTCGCTCCATGTAAAATACCGGTATTCAGCTGCATCCGGTTAGACTGGAAGCCGACCCCAATATAGTTGGGAAAAGGCTAGGCAGATGACGATGGAATCTTAAGTTACCTTTAGAGGATGCATTAAAATGTATTAAATAAAATGGTTAAAATCAAACTAAGGCGTGGTGATTAAAGTTTTGGATCGAAAGACATTATTCAACATTACCTACTTACTTCTCGACGGATGCAGGGCGCGTCGCAGGCGCATTACACAGATGTTCGTATACCGCATGTACTGCACATAGCTATCGCGTATAATTACTTAGATAAAATTCCCACAGTGCATCGAGTGTGGACAGTTATACTTGATGTGCGCGGGCGCCGTCACGGCCTAGACCCGCCGAAGGTCGACTCACACACCGTTGGAATATAATTATAATTAAGTGTTACGTTTTTAATTATGAGGATGATAATTATGTAGAGTTTCACGGTCAAAGAAAGCGAGAGCTCTTCTCAGATGTGAATAACTACGAATAACTTGGAAAAAAAATAGTAAATAAGTCGCGTCATGAGCTTAAAATAACACTGACAACATTCAGATATTGGATATGACGCATCAAATAAAAACATGTCCAAAAAAATTGGTCCTTTGATACAAAGACCAAACACCTACTAAAAGTGACCAGCTGAGCACGAGCACCCAGAAACATACTCAGAATTAGTAATGTTTCCTTGACTCAACACAAACATCCTCCCAGAAAACACTCCTTACTCCATTGACTACTCCACATTTCACCTTCATTGTCGGTATCGGGCGAAAACAATGGATCGCTCTAGTAAACACACGTGTACTTACGTACTGCACAAAATATTTCGTGTCTAAAGACATTGTGGCCATCTACCGTGAAATTACGAGGGTCCACGAAATACTACGGCCAGTTAGAATCAACGGATTGGAGTAAAAACATTACGAAAGAAACCTTGGCTGGTGTGATGTAAGCCCTTCGATGGGCGCGAAGTTGTTGTACAGGGAGCTTGTGGTTTTTGCTGATGTCAAGATAAATTCCGATTTATTTCGACATTTCAGTTCAACTGTCATTAACCGACTTCTTCAAAAAGGAGGAGGTTCTCAATTCGTCGGTGTTTTTTTTTATATTTGTTACGCGATTACTCCGCTAATTATGAATCGATTTTGATATATATATTATTCATTTACTCCTTCACTGTTATTTACATCAGCTAGTGGTGTTCGAATTTGTGTGGGGTAGATACCACAACTAAAAAGTCAAAAAAAAAAAAATATACAAAAAAAAAAACCGACTTCCAAAAAAAAACACTCAAAACTGAAAACTAACTTTAATTTCGGAAGTCGGTGGCACAAAACGAAAATTGAAAAGCAAAGACACCGACTTCCGAAATTGAAGTTATTTTTCAGTTTTGAGTGTTTTTTTTTGGAAGTCGGTTTTTTTTTTGTAAAAAGTTTTTATTTTTCTGACAACGACGGGCTCGGCTTGTACTTAATTTGAAAATCCATGTTGTTTCAAATTGAGTGACTACAGTGAAGTACAGCGTCAAGTGTCAACTATCCCTTTATATGCCACCACATGCATAATACAATAATTGGCTCATGGGCAACATTGCGAGTGTCTTCACTTACTGAATTGGAGCCGTAAGCACGAAAATCCACTGCGTCATTAAGGGTTTTTCAATTTTGTCAATAGAATATAATTTGATTCGTCATGAAACTCGACTGTCATTAAATATTCATCGGTTTCTACAAAACTTAAAATCGTTCATGACAAATGGAATATTTTCCTAGTTATGTCATCGAAGTAAGCAAGCAAATGTAATAAAGATAAAAGTTATTGCTTTCAATGGCTTTGACTCTAAAAATGTTTCATAACTACACAGATAGAATGCTATGAAAAATGCTTCGGTCCCTAGGACTTACTTCATTATGCAAATCTAAATGGTGGTATTTTGATCCTTATCTTTTTACTTTAATTCAAGTCTTTGAAGGTCCTAGGTTCCTACAGAATCACGACGCTATAGTAGCCTTTTCCGATTAATCAAATCGGTTCGGTTTCCTACCCGACTAGACGACTTGGTGACGAACCTAATCGAGTAGTATTTTAGGCTTTTGTGATACCTGGGGGCCTACCACCACCGCTTATAGCAGTATTATTTTAATATTACTTCAGTGTAGGAAAGAGATGAAGCTGTACGGGGCGTATAGCTCCATCTCTTTCCCCCACTGAAGTAAGATTAAAATAATAATGCTGTAAGCGGTGGTGGTACTCCCCCAGCAATCATAAAGCACTTATACCCATCAAGTTGGATCACAAAGAACGCAAAATACCGCGCGATAGCAGCATTATTAATTAATAATTTCCAAAGCAAAGGCATTGTAAAAGAGCTGCGAACTGGTAAATGTCGGTCTTTTATTAGATTAAAGGGCGTAATCTTGTCTCGAACTCACGGCACATCGCGTGTCTTATGCTGTTAGCTTCTCTTGCGCATTTGAGCTAGGGGGCGAAGATCCTGGAGATTTGTAAGGATTTGAAACGTTTGAGTTTAGATGACATTATGATTTTTTCTGCTGAAAAGAATGCTAGTAAATGGATGGTATAGAAGGATTTTTGTGTGACATTATGACCTTGGTAATGGACTGTGGGAAAGATGATATGGCTAGAAAGGGGGTGACCGTGATGGCGACTAAAAGAGAAGTGTGGAAGAATGCAACGCCGACCACGAATAAATTGACATAAGAGCAAGAGAATGATGATATGGCATTGTTCACTCCTCTTTTTAGAGGACAAGGATTTGGAAGAAGGAGGTGCTCGTGGCTAAGTAATAACAGCCGCACGGGTCGATCCATTAAAAAAGCACGATAAGCCGTTGGTCCCGGCTGTCATTCATGGATCTTTGACAGTCGTTACGAGTCGTCAGAAGCCCGAAAGTCTGACAACCAGTCTTATCAAGGGGTATCGTTATACCCAGTTACTGGGTTGTGGAGGTTAGATAAGCAGTCGCTCCATGTAAAATACTGGTATTCAGCTGCATCCGGTTAGACTGGAAGCCGACCCCAAGATAGATGGGAAAAGGCTAGGCTGATTGATTGAAGAATTTGGAAGCACGTGGACCTATAAGGCTGCCATCAGATGAACTGCATTTCAACTGCACTCCAACTGCAAATTTGCAGTTTGAAACCAGTGCATTACGGGTATTGCAGTCGTACTAAACTGCATTCAAACTGCAAGAATGCAGTCGGGTCTGATGGCAGCCTTAGGGAAGCTTTGTCGAGAGACTATTCGGGCGGTAGATAACCTAGTTAATTTTGTTGTCTGCATAAACCAAGTTATTGATTTAGTACCAAGACATCACATATTGTGCCATCAAGTGTTCCCTTATAATTATTCCATTCTAATACCAAAAACTAATACCACTGGTATTTGTTGGACCTCATATTTATTACACGACTGCCCAAAAAGGAGTGTAATGTTTTCAGGGTTCATGTATGTATGTATGTATGTGAGTTTCTTTATTCCACCATAACTTTAAAATGCCTGAACGGATTTGGATGTATGGGGTATCGTTAGAATCCTTACATTATCCCGAGTGACATAGGCCATGTGAAAAACAATGTGGCGGCTGTACGGCATTTTAAAAAGTGAAAAAAAAAAAAACTTCGTTTATTTACAATATGGGGATCCAATTGAACGCCTTGATGAGCACATTCCAAAACTATTATAATTTATGGGCATACATTTTACATAGGGTCAACATGCAAAAAAAACATTTCATCTTTGGCTGCAAACGATTTAATCAGACTTTAGTAACACTGCAAATGAGACAGACTTTAGTAACTTCCAAAAGAATAAAACTTGTCACTAAAATGTATGGGGATGTAATAATAATGGGGACCTCTTAGATTAAAAAGTGTTCCACAGAACGTTCCCCCGACTGCAATGACAATTTTATCAACTTGCTTTTACTTTTTAGTTCGTTGCAGTCGTGGTTTTTAATTTTTTAATTTTCTCTTATAATTACAATCAATGATGCAAGTCTGAGATCCTCCATAATTCAACAGTAAACGCAACGCTCTACTCATACATAACATACATTTGTGCCAAGGAATACTCAATTAACAGACAATAATGAATGACAATATATAACAGTAATTCCCTATCATCTTATACATTAGGATCGATGACGTCACACGTCTACGATAACTCTCAGATAGCGGTCGTATTGAACTGTGGCCTGGTCATTGACCTCTCGCGGTCATTAACAAAAAAAGCAAGTCGATACTACTACGCATCTTTTGATTCAGAATTACATGTGGTATTACTATTGGGATGTTAAGTGTTAGGGTTAAGTTACATGGATTTCTTTCAACATTAAAAAGTTAGCAGGTAAATATTATGCTATAACAAAATATTAGTTTTGTTGGTGAAGCATAACAGATCAAGAACTGCATAGGTAAAATCAAGTCATGCTTGAAAAAAAACAAACCATATGTTTTTTTTTTTGTCTCATGTTAAGTTATCGATACCCATCACGTCTGTGGAGTTTAGTAATGTGACCCTGTATAAAAGTCAACCGTTACAGAGTTCCTGAACACTTTAATCCCACAACACAAAATGGATACGCGGACACAAGGACCAAATAATAAACCAAGTAATATCCTTGATGCACTGATAATAAGATTACCACCCAAACTGCTAGACCTAAGTATACTTACAATTATAGTTTCTATCAAGTATTCTACCCAGTTTTTATTTATTTTCTTATAAGAACAGTCAAATATTAATATGTCTGTATAAATAAAATCAACAGACTTCAAAAAAAAAACACAAAACGTGAAAAATTACTTTAATTTCGGAAGTCGGTGTATTTGTTTTTCAATTTTCGTTTTTTGCCACCGACTTCCGAAATTAATTAATTAATTTACTGTCATTTGTTTTTTGTGAAAAGTTTTTATTCATATGGACATTATTATTAGGCAAAGCTGCCACGTTGGTAATGCTGATTCCACCCAGTCCATATACTCACACCCTTATCAAAGAATCTGTAAGAGATATCCCGATGGCGTCGTGTGTGTTCAAGTTTAATTGAAAAACTTTGAACTCGCCAATTTAACTTACATGGACGTCTCGGTCTAGTTCTAATTAAAAGAACGACGACCGCCTTACAGCTTCATATATACCCGGAATTCATTAGTTTACGCCGTTAGTAGTGAAAACGGTGCAAACTGTATCGAAATCCGGGCAGTAATTTTCGAGATAAGCTCGTACAAATTGATTGATTGATGCAGTAGGAAGCATTGTTTTTAAAAGGCTATGATGACTAATGACCACATTTGTTTACGGTTGATTGTGTTTAGGGGACATTGCATTGCATGCTAGCTTTTATCTGCATCGTTGTTCTGATGACCTTCATGATTTCAAGGCGGTGTTCGGATCCGGATGTGCTACTTCTTCAAGGAAACATCTTACTATAGAAGGTATAAAATTATCTAAGTCAATTTCTTACCTGTCATTGAAATAGTAAGTCTTTGGGTTTAAAAAAAAGCTAATTTATTAAATTATTAGCCTGTCAAAAATTTAGACCCACTTGTATATTTTTACACGACTGCCCAAAAAGGAGAGCTGGTAATGGAGAGCAGTGGTGGCCCAGTGGTAACGGCCGCGACTTACGAGTTGTAGGTCGTAGGTTCGAACCGTGTCAGGCGCTTTACTTTGTGTAAATAATTTCATCACCACTGCTCTCAAAACGGCGAAGGAAAACATCGTGAGGAAACCGGCATGTCCAAGAACCAAAAATTCGAAGATATGTGACATCTACCAACCCGCACTCGGGCCGCGTGGTGGATTACGGCCCACTCCCTCTCACAGAGAGGAGGCCTGTGCCCAGCAGTGGGAACATTAAAGGCTGATTATGAATATTTTGGTCAAATATTTTCGAAGAACTAGTGCTAAAAGTTTATGGTATTATTAAAGCCCTAGTCACCCATTAAGTATAACAAGCTTGAGCGATCACCATTAACCTATTTTGGTGCCATAACATTATATCGTATTTTTTATGGGAAAATGAACATTTTCGCCGAACGTCCAAATGTCAAGCGGGGACGTAAACATTGAAAAAAATCCCATAAAAAATCTGGTAGCGACCAACGACATTTCTTATATGTTAGGAAAATGTCAGTATACATGTGGTTAGTTATAGGGTTGTGGTAAAATCCATTCGATGTAAAACCATTCCCCTTTCCAAGTTTGACAAAAAGAATTGGTCCTTATGTACGCTGTATTGTTCTCCGTCATAAAATACACATCATATCATACATACATTATCATTATAAAGCGTTTAGCTTGAATATTATTAGACTTGCATAAATTCCTGAATTTTAATTTCTCTCATTCCGATCAACAGTAATAAACATTATAAATTATTTCCAATAAAAAGAACCGCGTACAAAGCACCTATTTAACAGTTAACAGCTAATCTTGTTTATCTACAATCTAACTTACGCTACAAATCTAGAGATTACAATCTAAACCCGCATAGCTGCACTAAACGATGAGCTCAATTCCAAGTTAGCGCGTCGGAACATCAAACGCTGCACTCGCCAGCTGACTGGTACGGCGGCCATTGCATGACGTCATCACATGTGGCACCCAGCCCGCGACCTTTTCGTTTTGTTTCCTGCCTCTCTTTGTTGCTGGCCGTTTGATGGTTTATTTTTTCGTGGACCTTTATTTGGAGTCCGTGCAAAGGAATATTGAGTTATTTTATCGCTTAGGGTCGCTTTTATTCGAGTTTTCGCTTAATAAACTATCCATACCTCACATTCCAGGATGATTCAGTCACTGTTGGCCATAGGCCCCTTGACTAAAACATTCAGTATCTAAAAAATCTCATAAAAACCAAATATATCGTATAACCCTAAGGGTTAGAAAAAGTTGATGAGTGTTGAAAAAGCATAGATAAAGTAATTGGTCTCAAATCTCAATATACTGGCGAAAATTTCCAAGACTATAATTTTCATCATCATCATTTAAGCCGATAGACGTCCACTGCTGGACATAGGCCTCCCCCAAAGTAACCCTAAAAGGTACCCTATAAGTTTGGGTAAACCTGAATAAAAAAAAAAAATAATTAAAAAATTAAAAACCACGACTGCCCTGCTAAAAAACGAACTAAAAAGTAAAAGCAAGTTGATAAAATTGTCATTGCAGTCGGGGGACCGTTCTGTGGAACACTTTTTAATCTAAGAGGTCCCCATTATTATTACATCCCCATACATTTTAGTGACAAGTTTTATTCTTTTGGAAGTTACTAAAGTCTGTCTCATTTGCAGTGTTACTAAAGTCTGATTAAATCGTTTGCAGCCAAAGATGAAATGTTTTTTTTGCATGTTGACCCTATGTAAAATGTATGCCCATAAATTATAATAGTTTTGGAATGTGCTCATCAAGGCCTTCAATTGGATACCCATATTGTAAATAATCGAAGTTTTTTTTTTTTTTACTTTTGAAAATGGAGCCATACAGCCGCCATATTGTTTTTTTTTTTTCAAAAAATTATGCCTATGCCTATGTCTCTCGGGATAATGTAAGGATTCTAACGATACCCCATACATCCAAATCCGTTCAAGCATTTTAAAGTTATGGTGGAATAAAGAAACTCACATACATACATACATACATGAACCCTGAAAACATTACACTCCTTTTTGGGCAGTCGTGTAAAAACCAATTACATGTAGAGAATATATCGATAGTTGCGATAGCAGCGTCAGTCATTGCACTGTGGCGAATGCTTGGCATCCGACGTCCCATATTGTGTTAGTCTTTGATATGCGTATGTATATATAGCAGGTTCAATAAATAGTATTGTTTGTCTGTGACCTTTTCTTTAAGCCCATTGGGGAGTTAAAAGTCATAGGTCATATCGATGATATGTGTATTTCGCCCGTTTTGTTTCTTCAGGGTCTATTTTCAACGGCTAACCATCATTTAAAGCCGTAATTATAACTTATAGTCCATGTCAACTCGAGTTTGCAATCTATTTATGTACAATTAATTAAACCGAAGTTGGTTTCCGTACGTCTTTTTCGGGTGATCGCTGAAAATCAGCGCTGTGCTGTGAGTCCCCATTGCACAGCATCATGCTGAGTGGAAGCCTTCTGGTCACTGTCATGACGTGGAGCTGCCGACTATTTATGTTTTGTGTTCGTGATTATAATTATGTTACTTAAGTTAATTATCTTAGTGTATACACGTGTTTCTGTGACAAAAAACTTATTTTTCTTACTCTCTTTCTTTAAGGTAATATAATTACTGCTATTTGACCATTTTCATCGTCTAAGGCTTAGATGATCAAAATGCCCAAATTAGAAATAGTTCCCACGTTTACCTAGTCAACTGTATTTAGATTCTCTAGCATCTTACTGACATCATCGTCATCAAGTAATGACAGTCGTAAAACGGCTTCCTACACAATTTACATTGGAAATATGGGATTAGCATCAATTAGGATGCTGAACAAAATAGTCTTTAAGTGGTAGAAGTCGTTTATGACCTGTTTTTTATAGCCTATGCCTGGTGCATGATAAATAGTAAGGTCGTAAAGTTAGTTCAACAGCTCAAAAATTAATTCAATGAATATTTGTGTGTAGTGAAATGCAAAAGAAATGGGCCAGAAGAGGGCGGAGAGTCGGAGACTGACTTGCAACGATTGTTTGTAATGTATCAAGTTTTTGTAACGCGTTACAGTCGTCGGTACAGCGAGCCGAGTCGCTCGAGCGATCGCCCGGATCCTATAGCAGCAGAATTACATAGAATCTGTAACACCGTACTGCTGGTGTGATTGTAAGGACCAAATATGATTGTTGAAATCAGTCGCTTTTCCAAAACCAGCATCTACCATTTGAGAGGGTTGCTAATCGTTCGATCTGTAAACTAAAGCGCTCTTTCCGACGGAAAAGGCTTCACTCACAACATAAGGAAGATTTTATTAATAAGTAAGAAGCCCAAATGTATAATATATGTACATACTAGCTGATACCTGCGGCTTCATCCGCGTGGATGTCGGTTATTATATACTAAAACCTTCCTCGAGAACCAGTCTATCCATTGGTGAAAACAGCATGAAAATCGGTGCAGTAGTTTTTGAGTTTATCGCGTACAGGACGACAGACAGACGCGGCGGAGGACTGTGTTTTAAAATATGTAAGGATGTAGTGACGTGCAATATACACTCAATGAGATTGAAAGTCTGCAGCAGACGGGCCCTAACAAATTGTCCCGTCGGTCGGTTGAACCCGCATTTCTTTTTACTCGTTTTGGAGATTTGTAACGATTGTGCTCTAATAGAAAAACATCAATTTGGAGTCATTCTTCACTCCGTTTGGTAAAATGTCAAGGAACTCCCTCGTTATCCGATTTAATGGTGGGCCACGGTAGGGGCTTGCTTTGATTGGAAAATGTCCGGAATTTTTAACTTAACCTCTCCAGTAGGCAGGGCTGCCTACCTACTGGAGAGGAGAAGAGAGAAGAGGAGAAGGGCGGAGCTGTGCCAATATTAACCAATAGAATCTAAACTCTTCTCCAGAGTTTATGTTTACATTCTATTGGTTAATATTGGCACAGCTCCGTTCCTCTCCTCTCTTCTCTCTCTTTAGGCAGCCTATGTCTTAAAAATCAAAATACTGGTGTACTTCCACAGTTATAGGGTTTAAAGTTTTGGCAGGAATCTGACTAAAGAGCAGGGTAAGAGCATGTTTGGAATTTGATGAGTATTTTAATTGATGATGATCTAATTCTGTACTCCGAAAGGATAATGATGGACTCCTTTTCTTTTGCATTTATCTTTCGGGGTAAACAATGTTCTAGATCTCCTGTAAAGGTCTTGAGACTTTATACCAATGAGCTCAGCATAATCAGCCTATAATGTTCCCACTGCTGGGACACATGCCTCCTCTCTTTGAGAGGGAGTGGGCTGTAATCTACCACGCGGGCCCAGTGCGGGTTGGTAGATGTCACAGTCTTGAATTTTTGGTCCTAGGACATGCCGGTTTCCTCTCTATGTTTTTCTTAACCGTTTTGAGAGCAGTGGTGATAAAATGATTTACAATGAGCTCAGTAAGTTAAATGTTTATTTGCTTAGTATCCACAAAAACCCTCAAATTCACATCAACCCACGAACCCGGCCGCCATTTCCCTGCTATTCTTAGCGACGACTCAACAATAAAGTCGTATTAACAGGAGCAATCTTCCTAAAAGCTATTGTATTGTCCTTCCCGCGCAATATCCTGGAGCGAATGACGTCATTGATCAAGCTATTTTTGGACCATTTATAAATGAACGTTTGTTGGACTTGGAAATGGGTTTGTTATTTAAATACTTGGTTCGATTTTTCATAGTTGTTAAGTTTTGATTTTCTAAAGCGGTCACACGATAATACAGAGCGTTTTTGACACCTACTGGTGCAAATGAAAGATTTTCATGACGGCAACGCTTTCCTAGGAAACCAAAGTTTTATACATATTAATAGAAAAGTTAAGTTGTGCAAAAGGATAGGGAGATATTTAGGGCTCCCAGACTGTCTCGCATTTCATAGAAATTAATCCACCAGAGTTGCATCGCACCTAGACTCTGGTAGATTAATTTCTATGAAAATTTCACGGAAATTGTTTACCGCTGTCGCGCCTGTCTGCGGGAGCCTTTATTTGGATTTTAGTTTTGATCACCTTCATTTTTAAAATATCATGCAAATGATTTTAATATGACTACAAACAGACCATGTTCTATTTGATTTTAACCAATAAGTATTAAACTGAACATGCAGTTTACATAATTATATGACACTAGCTGCCCGCCCCGGCTTCGCACGGGTAGCACTAAGTACTTATCTACAGCGCACCTACCCTACCTACTTATCTACCCGATCTACCTACCTACCTACCCTGCCCTACCTACCTACCTACCTACCCTACCTACCCTACCTACCTACCTACCTACTTACCTACCTACCCTACCTACCTAACGATCCTACCTACCTACCTACCCTACCTACCTACCTACTGTACATACCTACCTACCTACCCTACCTACCTACTGTACATACCTACCTACCTACACTTACCAACATATCTACCTACCCAACCAACTTACCCTACCTACCCTACCTACTTACCCTACCACTCAACCCTAACTACCTACTCTACCAACCTACCTTACCTACCTACCTACCTACCCTACCTACCTACCTACCTACCTTCCTACCTACCTACCTACCTACCCTACCTACCTACCCTACCTACCTACCCTACCTACCTACCTACCTATCTACCTACCTACCCTACCCTACCTACCTACCTACCCTACCCTACCCTACCCTACCCTACCCTACCTTCCTACCCTACCTACCTACTCTACCTACCTACCCTACCTACCTACCCTACCTACCTACCCTACCTACCTACCCTACCTACCTACCTACCTACCCTACCTACCTATCCTACCTACCTACCTACCCTACCTACCCTACCCTACCTACCTAATCTACCGGGATATCATCAAGAAAAAAGCCATTCTATACTGAATGTATGAGCCGGTATTTTTTGGAGCTATACTTACATTTTTAAACTCGTGATATCTTTCGAATAGAATGTCTGAATTGAATAATTCAAAGTTATATGAAGGTATTGAAGCAGTCTTAATAATGAAGTAATTTGTTTTGATAAGGATTAATACCAAGATACAAATAAAGAGCCTTTTCTAGCGGCGTCATTTCAATTAAATTTTCAAAATAAAATAACACTTATTGTGGCATAGCTATAATAGCTTGACATTTATGCTGTCGCGACAGTTTTTGTAAATAATTATGTGTTCTGCAAAGTCGAAGTACATTATTTTATTCTATCATCAATAGTTTTCGCAGCGCAAGCGATTTAAAGAATATTTAAGGTAATTTTTTTACACCTTGGGTTACATTATTGGAGTTTTAGTAAGGATCCCTAATCTTTTCTAGCAATAAATATAGCCTATGTTAATCAGGGTGAATTTAACAGGTAGCTTTCTAGTGGTGAAAGAATTTTTTAAATCGGCGCAGTAGTTTTTGAGTTTATTCATTACAAACATACACACAAAAATACAAATCTTTCCTCTTTATAATATTAGTGTAGATTTTATAATATTAGTGTAGATAGGTACGCATCGACAATCACTCAGTGAAGTACAAGTAAATTAATTACACAGATTTAATAATATCATGTGCTAAAATAACAAATCCAAAATGACTATTGTTCTCAAATCCGTTGATAATATTTTTTCGTACAATATTGTTTCATTTATTCCAGCAGAGAAACCCGTCGCCGCAATTTCTTGTACATATTACATATTTATTTGCCCATTTTCCTTTTCCGTTATAATAAATTATTTTCCGGTTTCCTCTGTCTGACTTGTCGCTTGCGCAATGTTTTCGCTTTCCAAATAGCAATTTTGTTGTAAACAATAGCGTGGCGTGACGAATGCTGCTCATCGTGTGACATAGAACATCGGATGGGTGTATTATTTTGCAACGATGTGTATGACAATAATCTATTTGTCACGCTACTGGCGTTGGTGTTACGATTACTATGCACCGCAGTGTAGTTAGTAATTTTTTCGGAATTCTCACAGTTTGAGCAGTGAAAATGCTACCAAGATCCACCCAATATTTTTTCTCAAATGCTGACAACTCAGCTTCGTGCCGAACTAGACATATCTGAAGAAGTCTTCAATTGAAAGATTGACCCGGGCGCGGTCGCAGCCCAAGATTTTGGGGGGGTCACTATTGGCGCCGAGGTATATTTTTAGGGAAATGGTTAATTGAAGTCGCAGACCAAATAAAAAACCAAGACAGAGCGCTGCGAACAATACAGTGAAGCATGCCAAAACTACACCACCGCTCTGTGCATACACGCTCAAACGCACACATTTACAACCATTTACAATTAAACTATACCAAAATAATGTGCACACGTGTTTACGAAACCGGCCTCACGTCACTGTTGACCGCGCGTCTTGGTTTTTTATTTTGTTTGAGATTGAAGTACGTAAATCATTCAGTCTCTCGACAGTTTGAATGATTTTGGTGGAGTCATGACCCCCAGGACCCCCTCGGACCGCGCCTGGATTGACCGAAACGTAGAGACATACCCAATTACTTGTAAAATCCTATGATATCTCTCTCGCCATTAGTCCCAAAGAAGAGCCAGGGTGATAAAATTAAACTGTCCAAACAAAATCAGTATACAAAACCACGGACCGGCCCAGTTTCATTACAAAATCACAAACGCGGACGTTTGCAGTCTCAACGAGTGATTGGTCTAAGCAGGATGTCGGTTTACACTTACTTTGATAAAGTTCCAACTTCTACGCCAGCGCCGCGTGATAGAACCCTTTCGAAGTAAGGAGTACGAAATAGGTTGCAGTGGACTTCCTTATTCTGATAGCTCTCGGATATTACTGAGCTGCGGTCATGCCAATATGAGATGTTTTGATTTTGCTGACTTTGTTGTGGAGACAAATGCGAAGGAAGATGGCAGTCAAGGAACACCAGGTATGGGACCTGCCTTCTAAAACCTTGTTACCATTTATTTTCTTTGTGAAAAACTTTTTACAAAAAAAAAACACCGACTTCCAAAAAAAAAACACTCAAAACTGAAAAATAACTTTAATTTCGGAAGTCGGTGTCGGTTTTATTTTTCACTTTTTAGTTGTGGTACCTACCCCAAACAAATTCTAATACCACTAGCTGATGTAAATAACAGTGAAGGAGTAAATTAAAACATCGCCTAGATAAACTAAGTGGGAAAAATACGTAATATTGAAGCTAACTCAAAAACTACACAAGCTAAGTTAATAAAATTTATATGGGACCACCTCGGAAACATACAATACCATACAAAAAAAGAATCATCAAAATCGATTCATAATTGGCGGAGAAATCGAGTAACAAACATACATACAAAAAAAAAATATACAGACGAATTGAGAACCTCCTCCTTTTTGAAGAAGTCGTTTAAAAAAGGTCGAAAATATTGAATGTAAAAATAATTATGCCTGTGTTCACCAATATTCAAACTACCGTTTAGGTATTTAAATAGTTGGTTTATGACAAATTTCCTGAGGAAATTTTAAAGAACTGATTAACTACGTAATCAATTGATTTGAGGTATTCTTTAATGTTGGTGAACACAAGGCTTAGTGGTCAAATGGGGATGGGAAATCATCATGATGAGGTTGGGAAATCATTAAATGACTTCGTGGAGGGCGTATCAGACTTTTACTGACTATAACCATCCCCACCCGTGTTCTTCAACTGCCTGTTGCCAAGGGTCCCGGTATCCCTTTCAGACTTTCGCGCAACCCTGGCAGGCATCAGTCCTAGCGGAATCAAAGTGACCCTGTACTGATTATTTTAATATTTGTTTTGCTGGCTATCTATATATTTTCAAAACACGGTTCACCGATCACCGTAAAGGGCATAAACGGTGCTTACCGCTGACGAAACTCGTTTTATAATACCTTCTAAGGTCAGAACATGTGAATCACAAATGTACATAGTGGTACATCGTTGCTTGTATTGCCAAATGCTTACCTTGTAGTTATTGAGGCGTTGTTTTCATGTACACACGGCTACACATCAAGCTATACATTTCCAGTATAAGCTGACCTCGCATTGTAAGGAAATTCTATACAATGCGAGATCAGCGTAAACTGGAAATGTATAGCTTGATGTGTAGCCGTGTGTACGTGATTGTTGCACAATAACGTAATTGATATGGCCATTTGCGTTGGCCAGTTGGAATTATATCATGGCTTTATGGAATAAGGATGTCCCAAATAAACATGCAATGTGCGTAGAGGATTTGTTAATGGTCCTACGAGGGTATTCTCGACTGGAAAAGGACCAATTTATTAAAAAATATAAGTTATAAAACTAAAACCGTTATAAAACAAAATCCGGAATCACTCTCATCTGTCTGTGATGTCTTGTTTACATCTTTTTAGTTGACTTTTTGTCGTAGTTGGGTTTTAGTTTTATAACTTATTTTTTTTTTTTTCTTTTGGTGTTATAATATGGTTTGACACAATAAATGACATCATCATAAAAAAAAATAGTTCGACTTTTTTTCCACTAGAGGCCGCCATATACATATTTAACGTGAGGTCACATAGCCTATAATCAGCGGACGATCAAGACGCTTCCAACGATACCTCATTGTTCAAATCATGATGAGTAGTTTAGAAGTTTATGAGGGGAACACATGGACATACATACATACCGGTCAAAATGAACGCCGTAGTCGGGTAATTAAAAAAAGAACATCTAATCCTTAATTATTAAAAATTATAAATACTAGTACCAAAATACTAAAATTACTTTTGGTCTAAGTTGTCGTTATATCACGTATCGTGATTCAACTTCTACATTATTGTATTGGACGCGTCTATATGCGTAAGGAATACAAATTGTCATTTGTCTTGTTTCTTAATAAATCAACAATCTTCAGCTGAGATGTCCCCAGTTTCAAGGAACGATGGTTTCCTTAACCTAAACCTCAAGGAGATTCTGTTGAATGCCTGCTGATACGCGAAATGAGGCCATTTCAGATACGTTTCCTATATTCCAAAGCTATCTATCCGAAAAGGCACTTTAAGTACTCTCTTACACAACTCAATCACACAAAATATTTACCACGGACTGAAGGACCATCCAATCATAATAAAATCATATCGTGACTTCATAAAAGGAATTAGGTTTTTATGATAGTTCTGATTCCTACTATCGATTCATAGGAATCTGTCAGTAGTGAGTGACGTAAGTAGCATATGGCCGGCTGATGAATAAGTCATTGATACTCGAACCTTTATATAGGCTGCCAGTGTCATAGTTCAGGATTATCGAATGAATCGATTAGGGGTTTGTAGTTGTGAAAAAGTGTGTGAAGGTTGTTGGTAGCGGTGAACGGTCACACAATATCGGCTCCCTGTCCAAGTTCAGACCGTTTTTTGACACATTAAAACGCGAAATACTGGTGAAAATTACAGATTTTCAATATGACGAAACAGCTCTTCTAGGAGACCGTAGCTTAAATAATGTAATAGATGCCGTTTTCGCTGAGCATTTGAAATTTTATACACAAATATTATTGACTAGCTGCGCCCCGCGGTTTCACCCGCGTAAGTCTCGATCCCGTGGGCATATCGGGATAAAAAGTATCCTATGTGTTAATCCAGGTTATAAACTATCTGTTTGCCAAATTTCATCCAAATCCATTCTGTAGTTTTTACGTGAAAGAGTAACAAACATCCATCCATCCATACTAACAAACTTTCGCGTTTATAATATTAGTTAGAAGTTAGATGTCCAGTCAATGTATTTGCATGCTGAGCAAAAGTACTAGTATGGTACTATAGTAGGCGGAAATGTTATGGAGATGGATGAGCTACGGAAATTGACTTTATGGTATACAACTCAATATATTAGTATTTTTATAAGATTTTATTGGCCTTATTTCGTGGACTTTGACAGAGAATCTGAAAGCCAATAATCTCGTACATAAAAAACGTTCACATCCAAGTCACAATCTGTCAAACTTGACAAAAATGTTTGTAAATTGATTGTAATTTTGACAGATTGCGAATGAAATTAGAATGCGATAGAAACGTTCATAAAAATTACGGGAATCGCCCCTCTGATAACAACGCATATTGTCCTATATATGGGTTCTTTCCGTCCGTTCGATGTCCTCTGTTAATTTCCTAGACCCATTTACACTGGAAATAGTGCGGCCACCTGCTCTCTAAATAGTAGTCTAACTTTGCAATCGCTCGATAAAAAGACTGCTGTCCAAAAGGTAGAAAATATTCTTATTTTTTAATACTTGTGTGTGTTGAGTGTATGTATTGTTTATTACTTATATACCTACCACTTTGCATTCAAGCTGCATATGTCCATTTTATTCAACAATGTATTGATGTCATACGCTGACGTCACTCTTGATGTTCTTTATATAAATGTAGTGAACAATGTATTTTGTACTAGGGTTCTGAATGTTCTGATCGCTAACCACAATAACTTTCTGATTTCTTGTGTCTCGTATTGAGTTGTTGAAATAGTGTTTTATTGTATGTATCGTTCTGAATTACAAAAAGACAGGAATCTATGCGAAAGCTCATGTTTTGGTCGTCCTACCCCCATAAATTGTTTAAAAGGTTACTCCTGAGTATACACAAAAACGTGCTATCCTTTGCTTATATATTTTAAATTAGTCAAAGGCTACATAGCTCTCTTCAAAAACCTAATCAGCCATGCTTGACCATGATCATTGATCACAATCCCGTTTATCCAGCACTCTCCACTATGGTGCAACTGCAGACAATACAGCCTTCCTCCGTGACTTATCATCAGACGTCCAACCTTTAGAACAAGATACTCTAACAAACAGCTCTCAGCTTGACAATACAGTATCTCACATCTGAAGTCTAATGCCCCTTAATATCAGCTTCGCTTTATAGGCGCGGAGTTGAAACACCTTTTGTCTGCACTGCAACACTCGGGCACAAATACGAGTGACTCAGCTGTTGCGAAACGTTTGTATATTACCTTCATATATACTGAAGATTGTCTGTCTTGCAATGTTTGCCATTTTTTATCGTATATTACTTGATATGTCTGTCTTTTGACGTTAGCATAGGATGTCGTAAACTTTCCCCTAAGATAGGGGGCTGGTTTCATTGATCATTAAAAAGTTTTTCCTTAGGTTCTCGTGAATCGGTGAATAAATTGTGCTTCGTAAGCTATTGGTAGATTAACTAAACTACATAATAAACCTTTAGTTCAGCATGGTAGAATTTTATGGTTTTATGGTACAGTAGTTGTGGATAGCAATATTGGGATATGTCTAGTAGCACACGGCTAATACTTCGACTATGAAAGGCTGAGAAAGTAGTCGAATTGTTGAAAAAAGCGAGCGAGGCTTGCATTAGTTGCATTTGATGTGTAACATCTGACATCTTGGCTGACAGTACCAACCTCTCGAAAAATGGCTTGGTACCATGTGACGGCCAAATCTAGCACCACGCGCGCTCATTAGTCAAATCAAATAGCGGCCGCTTCCCCGGCTTTCTGTTACACACTTCCGTCCCTTTTCACGAAATCACTCCCACAGATTGCAGCTCCAACTAGTATATTTTTATCTGTGGATTGCAGGAAAGCGAGAGAATAGATGTTACACATCAAAAATAATTAATTTAATTTTGTATGCACTCTACTAATTTTAGGTACTTAAAGTTCGTACTAGTAATTACACAAGAATTAGTTATTTAGGTCCATCCCATCTCCTACGGATACAACTTACTTTCCCTGGGCCAGCCATCACGACAGTTACCTTAAGAAACGATCCCCAAGCGAAGTTTCCCTAATTCCCACTGGACAAATATTAATTTCCAATAAGTTTCTCCTCGCAACTTTAGGCCTGCGCAAGCGCAGCGTTCCCAGAAGACGGGAAGGAAGCGCGCCGCGTGATGCGCGTACGCAATGCATCTTGAATGCAACCGCTAGTATGTTGTGGAAGCGGCAGCTGCGTGGTATCGACTTGTTTGTTTTGTTGATTATGTGCATGCTATTAAGTACTATTGAATGTAATCGAATTTAATATTAAAATATAACATTCTGATTATTTCTGATATGAGTTTAGTAGCAACAATAGTAGTTGATCGATAACAATTAATTTAAATTAATTTTTTTTGGTCCTTTCGATAAATTTCCATAGTTTCGGAGATAAGGGGAGGGTGTAACTTAAAAGACCCATCTTAGTATCAAAATCGTCAATATTTTTTGGTGACGGTCTTTTGCAATTATGTCATTCAGAACGTGCTCATTCGTACCTGCTTTGAATAACAAGTTTTTAACCGACTTGAAAAAATTATGTTATACATAAACGTCCTATTTTTGATGGTTTTTTGTTTTTCTCCGTATTGTAAAGACGTAAGTTTCCCACAGTCATTTCCAACGCGAGAGCTTCTCCATTTTTATAAGCACACATTCCATATAGAGGATGTTTGTTTGATAGCGGTTTTATTTATTTATTCATTATTGCGAACCGCTACTTATGGCACATTTTATGTGTATAGAAACTCCTTTGTTTGCACAAGATTCCTTTGGTGTTCAATGTTTGGTATCGATAGATGTTTTTATCTTTATGTTATTGACTCGGCTCTGTTCTTTAAGTACATGATGTGGAATTTTTAAATTAAATAACGGACTTGTTAAGATTTTATTGTATTCTGAAGATTTTTATGGCACTCCGTAGCGTTGCCAAAAAATATTGCCTAACAACTTAATGGCAGGAAGGAGGGATTTCGTATCCTATTTTCAACTTATTATCAACTTATTCTTATTATTATTTTAGTTATTGTGAATTTGAGGACTATGTGGATCATATATTATATTGACCTTTCAGTTTGAGTACTATAGGCGGCCTAGCCTACCCAAATGTCCTTTCTTTGGTATTGTTCGTCGAGTCGTTGAGCTCCTTAAGTTCTGAGTTGAGCTACACGATGACTGACAAATGCGTGCACTGACTGGATAGGTCCACTCAAATCTGTGTGGTTCTTTCCTCAATAGACCATTTCAGACACCAATCTACATAGTCTTCACATGATCTGACCAAGATTATGTCTGGACTTATTGTGACCTCTGAGTTCGGCCTTTCTTCTCAGAGTAGTCAGATAGGAAACGCCGACCACATCTAGTTTTAAAAATGTGATTGACGTGTAAAAGTGTTTGTACAAACCTACTTACAGAAATAAATCATTTATCAACAAGACTAATAGAATGTAAACTTTATTTCTCCCATATCATGCTCAAAGAAAATCCAGACTTACGTGTTGCTAAGAAAATCGATAGTGGGTGCATAAATAATGTCAACTAGCGACCACTTATATGCAATAACAGTTTCCTTAGCTGGCGTCACTTGCAGAAAATTGCAAGTTTCTAGGCTTTCGGCTATTCTCTAGATACATTGAAAGTCTTTGGCCCATTCGATAATAAATAATTTATTTAATAAAACAACACAAAACTTCTGCGGAAATTCAGAGGAGTTTAACTTAATGGATGCCATTCTGGAAACCCCGTTTCAAATATTGATTTTTCAGTCGCTTTGTAACCAGATTGCTAGTAGAAACACATTGCTTTTGATCTAAATATGTAAATGATACACCATAGACTACTTACAGTATTGTCTCTCTTTCTCCCTTTAATCCGTCCAAACGTTGTCTTTAAAATATCACTTTTAGCGATAGGACCGCCGATTGTGTCACCTTATTTAAAATTTACATTACATTTTTATCTGTAATTTAAATGGTAATGCATAATAAAAAGTATTATAATATCTATCTAGTTACTAAAATGATGATGATGAATATTTAAAAGTCTCTGATGATGACTAATTTGGATTTTAAGATTAACTCAGAGACGTCAAGAAATTAGTAAGTTTAAGATACTTTTTCATCCTCAGAAGGAGAATCTACATAATATATTAGCTAATGTCAACCCGTTTCTTTCTTGTTCGCATTTTGTATTTCCTAGACCTTACTTGGGCACGCCTTGCCTCTTAAAGTGAGGAGAAAAATCGTGTCCTCAGTGGGTTTATTTTTCTGCTGGCTCTTTGTCTCTGGCAAAGTCGATTTTTTATCGGTTAGCACTTGTTGGTAACTCGAATAAACTGTCTTTGAATTTGGAATGATCTTCCTAACTGCCATCCGCAGAGCTTTAGAATCTAAACAAGCTTCTAAGAATTCTAACTAATATTTTAAAGGCGAAAGTAAGTTTGTTTGTTTGTTACGCTTTCACGCTAAAACGGCTGAACGGATTTGGGTGAAATTTGGCTCATGGGTAGATCTTGACCTGGAATAGGACATAGGAGACGATATATCCCGATATTCCCAGGGGATCGAGACTTACGCGTTAAATAATTTAGGCCTTTTTCCTGCAGTGAGAAAATCCAGGCTATTATTAAATAAAAATAATTATTATTCTTCTAAGATTTAAGTACTTATCACAACTTTTGTGGACGTTCTACTGGCTGTTTTCCTGTGGTTCGACCAAACCGAAGCATTCCCGTAAAAAGCCATCACACAAATTCAGCTAATGATAATAGCTCCACAAAATTAACGAGCCATATTAAACTACTGTTCCACCTCCCGTGTCACACCCGGATCTATAACCCTGCCCCTATCATATCACGAAAGCAAACATATTATAAGCGGAAAAAAAAACGACCTATTCGCGTGGCGTCTATACAAAACACCATATTAATGTAATTGGTCCCCTAAACTTTATTACGAAGCTTTATGCCTTTATAACCTGCATTTTTGATACTTGAAGCTCTTGAAAGCCTACTGCTTTCTGGGTCAGCGTTGATTTATTATGCATATTTTGAGTTGTAAAGCTTTGTGTGCGGGCGTGTTGCGAAATTAAGGGGCTTCTTAATGAGGTCCTAGGGTCTTTTGAGAAATATAAAGGAGTTTAAGATTTTATTATGCTCTGAATTAACAGTTCTTTAATGGATGCTATTTGTCATTGTAAAGTTTATGCATCCAGACCTTTTCTGCGTTCAGCCATGCGTAGAATTTCTTTTATGTCCTTGCTTGACTTCGAGCTGATTTCATCGTCTATATCACTAACACGATTAGCTCTGATCAAAGGGTTGTTCAAAGAAGTAAACACGTGGTCAGATTGAGTTCATTTTGCTGTATGGGATTTGTAGTATTGACAGTCAGTATATTGATACCCATAAAATGAAATGAAATTCTTTATTCTATAAAACTATGTGAAGACTAACTTAAAAGATCTCTACAAAACAACTCGACAAAAAGAGAACATGGCTAAAATTGTGGGATCCTTACATTTACATAGGCAACAATAAAATGCGTAATGATATGGGTCAGTGAAATGTGGCAACTTAGAGATAACTTGCAAAACATGTACGTGCTGTATCATAGTTTCGCCCTCGCACCAGCCGTGTCTATGAATTCGTATATTTTACAACGTGACGATCTCGGCTTTCCTGCGTGTCCGATACTGTAGTTGCTACACATGTTATTAAGTTATTTTCCAAGTCGATAAACTGTTGAGAAACATACTTGGGTCCATATGCTTTGTATGACCGGTAATTCTGGTGGTTTTTGGAGGCTATAAAGTCAAGGAGCTCATGTAAATGAAATGGGTACTGTTTTCAGCCGTGTTTAGATGGCCCGAGTACTTCTTGGTACATCAAATTGATTTTATTGATACATTGCAGCTCCAGCGGGTTCAGTGCGTAACACATTCACAATTTCAATATTCATTTTGACAATTCAACAATATTTTAACGCAATTTTTTATTTTATTTTATAAGCAAGCAAGGCATTACAAATATCCTTCAAAATCTTTCGAATTGTGATAGAAACTGTGTACCGCAATTGGGGAGCTCGAGCTGGTTATTTCATAAGCCTTGAGAAGCCGGGAATGAATGTTCATCGTAAATGCATTTATCATATAGCATCGCGCCAGGCCGTGTCTATGAATTTGTATAGTTTACGATGCTTGCGAAGTCACGACAAACCAGTTACACACAAGTTTTATTCAAGGAGCTAACTTAGGACCATTTGGTTCTATGGTACCGGAACTTGCAGAAGTCGGACGGCAGATGTTTTGTTACAAAGCTCTGATTTTAGACACATCTGAAGGACTAGAAAGGCATGCAGAGTTTAAACAATTTATGCTAGCTTTGTTATCGCATTTACGATAACGCTAATGCACAATCTTGCGACATTGGCCAAGTTTTTTTTTGTAATGCTAATGGAATCTTTTGGGTTTTCCTGATGATATAAATGCTTCGCCCTGTTCTTATAGTAATATAGGCACCTTAACCTCTCTTTAAAGGTTTAAATTGTTCCAAAAATTGTTTAGCAAGTCAACACTGCCTTGTCTCCTAGTCCTCCTGTTATTAATGTCTGCGAGTCTGCGATAATATTATGCGCATATTTAAAGGCGGTTGCTAGCCGCACCCTTGTAGGGTTTGTTTACATGGACTCGACTGTCCCTGATGATAACTCAGGTTATTTATGTGCGGGAAATGGGTGTAATTATACTTTCCGTGCTAATATGATGTGCGGTCCTTGGGATATGGATAGGCTTTTATATGGGCTGTTTTTTAAATAGTCTCCCTTGGGAGTAATAAATGAAAGCTCGGTGGATGCCTCACCTCGGTGTTAATTTCACGGATCGTGTTGGATAATTATTTTTTTTCCAGCTGTCAACTTCATCGTAACAAACATTAATTCTACTATTGATAACCTCTACGCCCTAAGCTTCCTTAATAACACCCAGATAAATCTTTCTCAAATCTTCAAATCCTCTCAGAAGTCTTAGAGTAATGAAATCAGGAAAATTCAGGATGTGTACATCCTGCATTTTCCTGATTTCCCAACTGATTTATCTTGAACGATTTCCCCAGTATCTCTTCCCAACGTAGTGTATAAATCAATTCTCCTCAGCATCCTCTTCACACTTAATAGCAGCCCTCCAAAGCCGGAATGCCAACATTAAGCCAGCCTCGCGTCGAGTGACATTACAAATAGGATCATATCGTATCCCATTCGGTGGAGGACTGACAGGGGCGAAATTGTTTCATGCATACTTAATAGACATGTCGTGTGTATGTGAATCTTTATTGCTTATCTGTATTTGAGTTGGCAGTTTAGTAAATAAAATGATACAGATTATTATTTTCTGTATTGGTTTCTCAATTGTCTAGTAATCCGTAGTTAAATTTAACTGTGTAATCCGGCTCGAAGGACCATCATCTCTTTTGCTTTTAATTAAATTATTTTAAAAGACTATTAATCAAAAATCTTCTTCAACGAAACTGTTTATTCATATTTTGACGACTTTATTTTCCTCTATAAACTGAATACCATTTCCATTTGTACAGAAACAAGTCTCGTAATAGAAAGCTACAAAACAGACACGTTTGAGTAACGTAGCTGTGTCACGCTGAAGGTTTCAGCCGTGCCCACTACATAGGGCGACGACCTGAAGGGCTGACTTCGTTGTAGGGTGCATATTGCAGATGGTAGCGAGCTATTATTAATGATTGAGGTGCAAAAATAGGAAAGGAAGAGTAACGAAAGTCGTGACAACTTATGTCACGCAGGGTTCCAGGGGGCTTAAAACAGTCACTTTAGCAGAATAGGAATCCTACTATCCTATCCTACTTAATATTATAAATGTGAAAGTTTGTGTGTTTGTGTGTTTGGATGTTTGTTACTCAATCACGCAAAAACGGCTAAATGGATTTGGATGAAATTTGGCAAACAGATAGTTTATAACCTGGATTAACACATAGGATACTTTTTATCTCGATATTCCCACGGGATCGAGACTTACGCGGGTGAAACCGTGGGGCGCAGCTAGTTCATAATATGATCTGCGTGCGATTCATATTACGAAATAATTCATCTGTTTGACAGTTTTCTATGGAGATTCGTAAAATGGTCCACATAATATGAATTGCTATTGTGTCAAATTAGAGGAATTGCTAATAACAGCTGGAAATTCAGGAAATGAAATGCTTTTAGAGGAATTGCATGTGTGACCGTTTTAGGTCCACAGTTGTGTCTTTTGGCTGTACCTCACTCCATAATACTACGTGACCACGTAAAGTTCACTTCATTACAACTAGGTTTTAAAACCGATAGCTTTGAACATTGCGGCTGCGAGTGCCGTTGCACGCTTATAGTTCATTCATTTTCGGCCTTATCTGGTGGACAAGGACTATGATGAGCAAGGTACTCGATTTTGCAAATAATTCCAGTTCACAGTTGGATCATTCAAGTTTAAAAACTTCAAGAGTGAACCCGGGGCTTTCAGGCCGTCCCTCTATAATCTTATTCAGCACATTATTTCTACTCTCTTGTATCTTAAAAGATCAAAGGTCGTGTCTTTGAACATTAAAAAAATCACCCAATAAAGTATTAAGATCAGTAAATTCCTATCACGCGTTCAGCTTTTCCCTTGTCCCGTGACAGGCGCCACAGACGGACGAACTTGACGAATCAATTGTTTCAGCGGTACTATATAGTGTGGGTATTTAGGGAGTGGGTGGCCCGTTCAATCGCCCTCTAAGTGCAGCCAGTGTTGTGTGAACACTGGTTCACTCATATTATTGTGGTTTGAATGGAAAGCGGTTTCTGTATGGACATTTTAGTTGTTTATGTTTTATTTGTATGGCGCTACCTAGGGCCAGACGTTCAGTGTTAAGTCTTGATGGGTTAGCTCGTGTTCACGAATCTTATTGCTTAATAAATAGTAGCCTTAAAGGTGCTTTTACTTTGACAGTTCAATCATATTCTTTACATTGTAAGTTGTGAAAATATCTTCTGTATAGCTCAACGCAATCATTTTTGTTGAAGTTATTCGTAAACGGTTTTCTGGCCAATTTTAGATGAAGTTAAGATGATCAATCAATCTTTTAACACAACCCGCGATTCACTCAAACATTGATAAACACATGTCAGCAGCTGTCTACCATCAGAATTATTGAGATGCGGATGCATACATTGTTATGAACATTATGCTTTCATTCAGACAATACTGTTTGAGTAAAATGTTCTCATTGAGAGGAATGACATTGTTTGCACTTACTCAAATAACACACTATGCAGGTTTCGTCACTTATCGAATAAGTTAGTTCATTAGTCATTCAATCTGGTTATGGCAGATATTATTGTGGTCAAAAACTACGCCTAGGTGACCTTAATTCTGTAGAAAATTACAGCTTAAGAAGAAATAGGGTCGGTCCCCTCTCCATACAAACACTCTCGCCTGTTTTCTCCCTGGTTTATAACCTTACAGCAATGATTTTTTACAGTAAAATAAATATCAACTAGTTCTATGCCCCTATGTTTTCCGTTAAGATGATAAATATTATCTGTAGAAGCACTAGAAGGGTAGAACCCTCAGAAAATGCTCAAAATTGCCTGTTTAGACCGCTGTCATCACAGGCCTATTGTACAAATTTGACAACTATTAATGAAAAAAGAAAAATATACACAGTAAATATCCTTCTTATTCAATTTATAAAATATCTTTCTAATTGGTCCAAATTGGAGGAGGAAATAGACGAGAGCCGAACCTCGAATTATGACTTTTTGTATGGAGAAAAGACCGACCCTATTTCCTCTTATGGTATGGTTCCGAACAACGCCGCACGCGGTATTCCTGCCGCGGCATTGCTCACGTCAGTGCTGCCTGCCGCGTGATTACGAACACCGCGGCGCGGCACTGCTGTTCGTGGTTTACTTCTCAACAGTTGTCAACATTCACGTGTTATCGCTGTGATGAACGCCTGGCAGAAACTACTGGGCTGACGCGGCAGTCGGAATCGTACCTTTATTCATTTTTGTTCCCAAGAAATATACCTCATGTTGATGTCCCACTTATCTAGGAGCATATTTATGATTGGTAGTTAAAGGCTCGTTTCAGTATAGAGCATCTTTACTTTCCTCATGAACGCTCGATTATTATCCTCCTCGTTGCATCATCTTCCTCAGAACACATCAACCAAACATTATTTCACCCTTTTCATCACAATGAGCTTCCCACACCATCAATAGCCCCTGGAATGAAAAACATATTTCTATCACAAACTTTAAAACAATATGAGTCACGTAGACATGCTATTACAAACACACGGACGGTTTGATATTCATAATAGTGATTTGTCACGTAATGTAGGTCCAGTCCATATGGGCTGTCCATATGAATACTTTGAACTAGGTGGTGTTGGTATGATCACATCATCATTTCCACGGTCTGCGTTACTAGGAATTGTGTTATAGTGACTTATAGAATAAGTTCTTGTAATCGCGGTCTAGTTAATATATCTTCTTCTAATATATAAAATTCTCGTGTCACAGTGTTAGTTGCCATACTCCTCCGAAATGCGTGGACCGATTTTTATGAAATTTTATATGTATATTCGGTAGGTCTGAGAATCGGTCGTAATCTATTTTTCATACCCCTAGGGTAGGTAGGGTAGGTACTTAGAGCTACCCGTGCGAAGCCGGGACGGGCAGCTAGTAATTATATACAGGGTGTGGCGTAAATAATGGATAACCCTGAAACTGTCGATTGGCCAGATTATCATCTATCATTTACCCCACTTATATTGCCATATGCCCCATACTGTATTTTCTTCATATATTTTTTTTCGTGAATTTTTCCGATTTTTTTAATAGTTATTCTGCTATTTTGGGCGGAGACAAATCCAACAAATCAAAGATCATCAAAATCGTCTGAGCCGTTCTCGAGTTATAAGTACTTGAAACAAACCCAACTTTGTTTTATAAGACATCAAAAATATCAATAATTTGGTCATCCATGGCGATTTATGTGGGGTAAATGATAGATGATAATCTGGCCAATCGACAGTTTCAGGGTTATCCATTATTTACGTCACACCCTGTATATCCCTGCTCATATACCTGTGTATTCAAGCTCATTTTCGAGATCACCAATTCACCAAACTGAAATGACTGTGTAGCATTATGCTAAAATAGTAATTTTGCCATATGACCAAAATCCCTTCCTTGGTACTGAACACCCATTCTTTTGGTGTGGGAACAACCTGAATTGCAGCATATTTATTATCCAATCAAGATCATAGAGTTGGTCTAAAAATTGCTCTAAAAACCTCTCCAGAAACCTGAATAATTACGAAAGCAGAAACTGATTATAACATTTGTCGAGTTTAATTTAACCAAGCAGACTGGTATCACTAAAACCAGCCAGATAAGTAAAACGGACAAGACACTAAAATAATAAATTCCCCTAACCAAGCCGGTAATATACTTCCCCAAATAATACCGTGAGAATTGTCACACTGAACCGTAAAATTAATTCGAAATTTTTGTTTGTTCCAGGTAAGGCCGCATCGAATCAACCACAACGGTCTGGATTTCCGAATATAATCATGATTTTTTCCTTAATTATACAGTTTCGACGAATCGAATCCAAGCTAATATTAATAAATTCAAAAGTTCGGATGGCTTTAAAACGCCGAAAGAGACAAAACAGGTAGACTGTCCTGACCCTGAGTCAAAAATTTCTTCTTAATAAGAGGAGCCCTTAGGATCCTAAACTAACGGTTGATTTGTACACACGGGTAGAGTATGCCCTACCTATTACAACACATATAATATACTTTCCATCTCAATCAAAGACTTCCTAAGGGTCCACCAGACTGACGAATCCGCGGAAAAAAGGTGTTTATAAAAGCATAAAACAATAGCATGTTTTTGTCCGCATCGGCCTTAGGAATGTACTGGGTAACCCAGATTTAAGCCGGTCGATATATTTCGACCTTTAACTAACTGATTACGGGGTAGCCTCTGTTATTCTAATGTAGAAAGAGTCGTTAGGCTAGGTTTAGTTAGGCTACGTTTTTAGTAAAATCATTTTGATGGACAAATCAATTTGAAAAGTTAAAAGTAGCTGGTCATCATACCTAAACATAATTGAACGCCACAGCTTAAGGTGGATGCGCAAGGGTGGCCCGCGAATTTCAAATTTTCTTACGTTTTTTGCAATTTGCAGGTCAGGACATGAACTTAGAGAGTTTTATTGATGATTCTAATGTTTATCATTCTGTAAATCCATATTTGTTACGGTCGCAAATAATATTTAGATCAACATACAACCTGATACTGACCTGCAAATTGCAAAAAAGGTAAGAAAATTTGAATTTCGCGGGCCACCTTAGCGCATCCACCTTAAAATCACCCTCCAGCACGAGTAACATGTTTTGTCCACGGAAGAATAGACAAAATGACAGATAAACAATCACAAACGATGGTTTGTCTATTATTCTTCCGTCGACAAAACCCGTTTATATGGTGGTCATGCTACGCGTGCTGATAGACTAGTACTACAATGAGCGCTTGGGAATTTAATGGACGAAATAAGCTGTTGTAGCCAACAAAATGTTGATTTCAGTATGTTTTAGTACTAGAGGATGCTGTTGCTAATCTTGATAGCTTTCAGGAGGAAATTCATATTTAGAGTAACTTTGGTAAGCGTCCAGTTCAATACCTTCTACCATTATTTACAACCTGTTCCAAAAGTGTGAGATCAATCGCTTACCTAGAACCAAGTTAATAATATATTAACGACGTTCGAGGCATCGAGGTGGGCGTCTAACGGGCGGCGACAATCGCTCCATTATGTCCGTACTCGGGCGTCGAACCCGCACCCACATGCTTGTCATTACTGCTGCATATCGGCTGCGGCTGTAGGGCACACTGCACACCCTAATGAGATCAGGAATAGTAGCTTTCTATGTAGAAAACTGGAAGGCAAAAGGAGATCTTCCCCAGATATGATGGTGATATTTCGAAATCTTATCTAAGTTCTTAATAAGTTGTAAAAGCTTCCTAAAATGTAGATAATTGATTGAAACTTGTATAATACATAGGCATCAAGGAAACCAGGACATGACAGTTAGGACTTAGGTAAACTTACATTCACTAAGTATGACAGCAAATTAACTAAAAACTAAAACATTATATCGTGTCATTAAAACGTTATATATTTTTTTGAGTTATTTAAGAAACAAAGTAGGTGAGGGGAGATAAAATACACATAATAATATTCAATGTCTGAGGTCAATGATAGATAAACCAAGAATAGAAAAAAATGTGTTTACAATAAACTTCATAACACTGTAAATAATCTGTGAGCGCAATGTTCAAAGGGTTTTTGCTGCTGCGGTTATAAAGACATTGCAAGAAGCATTTTGCATGCCATTGTAACACCTCCCCAGCAAAAACTTAACATTCCACCACTCCCGGTCACACCACAGTCGCATAGCTTCACATAATCGCACCTATGACACAATCAGATTAGTCACATAGTCACATCTGCATCATACGCGAACAATCGAAACATTAAGTTTTTGTGGGCGGGCATCGAACTGACGACCGTGCCCCCATGTCTCCCCTGCTTCCGGCGTTGTTCTTATATATAGTTTTACTAAACTGCTAATCAAATGGGGTTCGCAAAACTTTAGCGAAGGTTTTAGTTAAATGAGGAATTAATTAGAGTGCAAGTGAATCGACTACCCCATCAGATCAGCAAGCAGCATCCCATTATTATGTTCCTTCGAGCCGGATAGAATGGAGACATCAGTCTGTACTTTGTTATTTACGGCAAGATAAAATTTACCATACCAGATTTGATTTGATGGTAAAATCCCATGGTTAATCCAAACAGTGGGTAACAGGATCAAAACGAACATGTCAAATCAGAAGTCTATATCTAGTAGTTTTTTTTGTCAAAGTTAGTCCTAAATTCTTTTTCAAATTTTGAAACCTGACCTGAAACAATACGTTATCCTTTCGCCCGGTTTCAATACCCGTTGACAGTAGTAATATGAAACTCCATTGAATGGTTTAACAGCTCGGTTCGTTGGCTCTGCACCGGAATCGTGCCTATTTGCATTTTTAGGCCTCGACACTGTCAATAGACAACTGCAAATATGTGCTAACGGGCTACCAGCTTTCGCGTCACCTTTTTACACAATTACGACATTACAATCTCGCTTGTCAATATGTAAAAGGTTGAGCAGAGATACATTTATTTCTACTAGAGATGCACTATGTTACACTTGTTTATAGTCTGTACATACAATGTTCTTCATTTTCATCATTGTTATGATCATCCATAAACTGGTTATCAGTTCCATCGCCATTTAGGAAAAGCAATCAATACTCTGCTATACTACTAGACTATTAGAATCTTTGACTCAAAATCACTTTATCAAGGTTTACACACACTGCCAGCAGTGGAGCGTGCTATAACATCCAACCAAATCCATCAAGCAGATCATCAATGTTTTGATGACTATTTGGAACTGCCAAAAGTGCCTGGTCAGAGTAACTTGCGAAACATAACACAGTGACCAAAATACCGCAGTGTGACGTCAGAACCTTCAGAAAAGCCCATTGTTGTCTGTTGCCATTGATTGATGGCGTTTTATATGCTGCAGTTTGCTTCCAGTGGCTACTTGTAGGGAAGAAAGCTTTTGCTTTTTTGAAAGGATGAGAATTCATATTATCCAAGAATATATTCGACTGATGGACTGTGTTTGGTATAATGGTTGCGGAAGACATACAGCACAATTGAAATGATACATTTCATACGTAGTCCAGACATAAAAATGAAAATGTAACTGCGACAAGAAAATATAAAATTTCTTCTTTAATTAAAAAAGAAGCGACTGTATCTGACATAACAATTACAAACGCCATAACATAAAAACTCCTAACAAACTTTTCTCGGAGTTGTTACGAGTTTCACGAGAGAACGAACAACTGAAACAGTTTATCATTTTCTTTATTTGCTGAATCTTGTAGATAATGAGTTTTTTCGAGGAAGGTTATGTGAACAAAGCAATGAACCTACATTTCATAAGAACAGGTCAAATAAATGGTTTATTATGATATTACAGATGTTGGATAACTGTCTAATCATGACGGCAATCTGTCAATCTCAACAGGATCATAAACACCATAATAATCTAATTTGACCTTTCGTAACCTTTAGATGCCACGCGGTGAATCAATAAAATTGTCTTATTTATATTCATTAGTTTGTTAATCTCTGCGATAATCAGTGGATTGATTTTCATGTAAATACTTCGAGTTCCCATCGAATGGCTCTAAAAATATGGTTGGCTCATTTGACGGTTGGGTAATTTTGTTAACCGAAAATGGTCGAGGCAGTTAACAAGTAGGGACAGTTGCATTCTTATAAATTATTTTATGTTGTTCTGTTTAAAATTCGTTTTATTGAATTGTTGATTTTGGTTATTTTCTTTATTAACTTCTTACTTAGTTTTTTCTTGTACCTCATCATTTACTAAAAACATTTTCTCTCATGTCACCGTTTCAATATTCAATATTTGGTGTCTATGTTTGAGGCTCAACCCACGTGTTCGTTTCGGATTTTCTCGACCAGTTTCTTACATTCGTGCTCACAAATTGTAAAATCACAGACCTTTGAATTAAGCAAATAAACCAAATCGATAGTGAGTAATGTAAGTGGAGTGTCGCCAATCAGAGCTCAGAATCACGGGGCGCCATGGTTCATGTCTGACTTGACTAATGTATCTGCAATTCTGCACCAAGCTTACATTTTATCGAGAACTGTGTCTTTATCACTGTTGCCTTCTAGGGCCTGGAACCTGATTATTTGTAGGTACTATGAGATCATTCTAATTTGGAGTTAATTTTGTTTTGATGACGATAAGTAGTTGTTTATCAAATGTTAACAATACTAATATATAATATGACAATCAATGGACTTGCTCGTCATTCATATTATAATACAGGCTTATGTCAGTATGAATAGTTGGTATTCCATATGATACTGAAACTAATAGGTCATCACATCATACTATCTGGCAAGCTGTCAGCATATTTAGTGGTTGAAATATTAGCTCGGCTGTTGATATAAAACCGCAAGTCAAACCATATACATCAGTATCCACATCTTTGGAATCATTCTGTTGCTCGGCTCATCTATCAATAAATCCTCCCGTAAAATTAATAACGATCGACGGATCCCTCACATATTTCATGCCAATGCTATTGTTCATGTACCTACACAAATAAGGCGAAGGACTGAATAAGGATCGGAATGTCACCTCTGAACCCACCACCGGACACGGGATGCTAAGGTATTGGTTACAATGGAAAGAAAGGACACTCATAAAGTGTGATCGGTCACTTGAAATATAATTATGTTTATTGTAGCTCGAATACAAGCTGCTAACCCAATTCCCTAAGACATCTAATTATTTATCGTTTTACTCCGATTTTAGGGTTTGTTAAGAGTTGTAAAGTGTAACCAGTTGACATTATCGCCTTCAAGTCTTCAACTTGATCTTATATTTCAGGTAACATGTCATTTGTGAATGATAAAAGTATCGTTTACAATGTTGGCCCATAAACCAGTAAGGGCCATACTAAGGAAATAAATAGATACTCTAGGCGCGGATTACAGCAATTTATTTCTTTTCGAATGCCCTGACCAGAAAGATGTCGTAAGTCGTACTATTGACATCGCTTGACTCCAACACCATAAGGGAAATACACAAATAAGTTTAAAGACTGCATTGTAACTAGAATGCTACTTCTGAACCTGAAATGGTTGGTAAGGTATCGTTTACAAAGGTGGGGAGAATTGGACACACATAAACTTGGACTAGCCTAGACACCTAAAATACGTTTATGGGTTTACTGAACTGAATGCACAAGCTTGCTTTCTCATAGCAGTATGGGAAATTTTGCTTTATTCGGGAGCATTCTGTTGTTCAATTTTAGAATGTCACTGATAGAGAGTGTTGTTGCTATATGTCCATTTGTAGGAAACGTTGTTGCAGTTCTTCAGGTATTTTGGTTGGAACCTTTTTAAATTCTGTTCAAGCCGTTGTGTGCATAGGTTGAAAGATAGTCTTGCAAAAGGAATTTGATCTCTGAACTGAGCGATGTTACGAGAATGTAAGGTTTGGTTTACGATGGAGATCAGTAAAACCTGGTACAAATGAACATAGTTCCTTGGATCTTTATGAATTCAGTTTGGTCCTTCTATCCTTGTATTTCTGTCTGGAACATAATTTTATTTGTTTATGTTACTTTTCCATTTTGAATGTAACATGACGTACATAAGTATGTGCTTATAATCCTTATAAGGGTTAATGCTGTTTCTGAATACAGATTATAGACAACTAAATATCCATTACTGCAAAGTAGCAATTGTCTGTAAACAAGAAAACTTAACAATCATTTACACTTGCCATTATCATACTGGAATATTCAGTGGCCCGGATGCTATTTATAAACCAAGATATGGAAATTTTTTGATTGCTTAGATAAGAATACAACTTTAGAACAACGTTTCAGAATTGAACTATAAAAATCTTTTGAACTGCGACCTAACCAAGGAATTTCGGTGGCAAGAATTCTCGCAGCTTCAGTATATGCCAGAATTTCAATGTTTCCGACATGAAACATTCCCTAGGGCTTCACAATGCCCACCCGTAGTGCCATGCGACAATGGTATGCAGGCATGCTAAACCATGCTCTGACCCTGTCGCTAATGCACCGTATATATTAGAAAGGATTGGGACGTCGATCTGTCTGTTCGGTAAGTTCAGTTGCACGATTCACGATGTTGATATTATTAGGCTTAATTTGGACCTAGAAAGATTTTTTTTGAGAAATAACGTTTCATTGTTAGAATTTGTATGGATTAATCATTGAGGTTTGGAACAATCGTTTTCGCGTTTAAACTAACGTTATTTTTGAGTATTGTTTGATTGTTAATAGTAATAATATTGTTGCTTGTGACTTGTTATTGACAAAACCGTCTACTTTTCCTTCTTTTCAAGTTCGTATAATTACGAACTTGAAAAGAAGGAAAATTCGCTGTAAATGCATAGGTACTTAGTGGCAAGTCTTTAGTCATTCATATTTTGTGACTAGTGATTTTCAATATAAATACATAACAACCGCTTCCATAGTAATTTTCCCCATCCATCATGAATCAGGAGCTATTTGTACATCGTCTTCCGTCTAAATAACGATACACAAACAGCAATCCAAATATAGATTTGTAGTTACTTAAAAACTACATTTGTCGATTGAAGCGTACAATTGAAAGATTAGGGTTAGGGCTAAAATCGTTTTGGTGGCTATTTTCGGATCAGCTGTGAGTCATGTGTATTCCTCATTCGTTCCAACGTCAGTCGTGTGAAACTCCGCTCGTTTCTTTTCCTTACATTCTTTGGATTTTAATGAAGGGACTCTTCGCGTTTTATTTTCGTTTTGGAAGAATACAGGAGTAGGTATATACTGCTATTGTTCAATTCGAGCTGTAAACTGCCTGGTTTTACTAATTGCTGTTGGTGCCACTTTTTCTTCGTAATTAAAAGTTTAAATTAAAATGCTTGTAGGAACATTATGCAAATGTTATTGTGTCTGGGATAATTTGTCTTTGAATGATGCTTTTTCACTAAAGAGCAGTTGTGAAAGGACAGTTTGCAGTGGCGTCCGCGTTATAGCATGTATGAGGAATGCTTAAGAATGTTTTTGAATGTTTGAAGTAGCTGGTATAAGTTGCCGCAACAAATCATATATCATCCATATACTGCTGAATGAAACTAAGCCCAGGTTTATTTTGTTATAAATTATACACTACATGTATGCCTCTATGACGTTTATCGTATATATCTTTATAGTCAAGTTTGTCACTAACCAATACTTTCAAAAACAAACAAATTTCACTATACTGCATCCACGCAAAATTATAGAAAGCGAAAATCTAGCTCATCGATCAAAATTACAGCTCCCGAGACGGTAGCGACCAAGAATCGGATGATCTCTCAGTAGTACGACCGTCACGCAACCGTCGACATGACTCGCATAGTTGCACGCGAAATATCGATTTGTGGAGTGGTCGACATGAATTTAATATGGTTTGAAAATTGATAATGTAGGAAGGAAAAGAAAGATTGATTGTCACTTTGGATCTTGTGGCTGACTACAGGCAAATCAACTTTTTCTCGATTTTATGTTAGGAACAGGCCGGATAAGCGCATTGTGTCGCTCTTAATCAGTTGAAGAAGTTTTGACAGTTTAAAAAGCATATTTTGGTTGTAGACTGTAAAATAAGCAACTGTTAAACCAAGTGGTTGCAAGAAATCAAAACGACGCCCACTTTTCTTTATTGTTTAGATTCGCGTGATATTTCTATGAATTATGTGAGAACGTTATTTATCTTTATTTTATGCAACTGTTATTGGGTAATATATACACTAACGTCAGTTACATCAGATGAATCGGTTGCGGAATTGCTTTCTAGAAACCTTGCTGAGATCGGACGGAAATTACTTCTGATCAAATCGTCAAGTACTTTATATGTATGGGTTTTGATTTCCAAATTTTTGTCTTGTTCATCTTGGACCTCTTAAATCCATACGTCAGTGACCCCGAATTTCTCCATATACAAGTATTCAAAATATTTGCATAGCAATATAAACTTTACTACCGGAAGTGCGTCATTATTATCAGGAAGTGTCAATAAGCAACTCTCTATTCTCGAGTGCTTACTGTAGTGTATTATTATGTCGTCCAAATAGACCATTTGTGTGCAATATTGTTGGAAAGTGCATTTGTCTTGTGATTATCTCCGTAACGACTTGGCAGATTTGTATCTCTTGTTTCATTGCATGGTTTTCTTTTTCTGTATTTACATATTTTACATTGGAAGATTGGTTCATAACAATCTTAATAATTATGTGATCATTTATTCAAACAATGATGAATCATATTTATATTTGTCTCTCGTTTTAATTATGTACATTTCTTATTTATTTTTGTGTGCGTCGTTCGTTTGTTCATCACTTACGCATTTGTCGTCCTAAAATTAATTCTATTAATGATTCATACAACATAGATTGCTATGGCTGATGTTTTATTTAGAATGATTAAAAGTATCCAAAATCAGTCACAAATACACAGACAAGCTTCAACTTGTTTGAAATCAAGAATACTTCATAATTTGCACCAAAACTTGGCATGAAGGTACGCCAGGTATCGCTGCATACCACAACTTTTGGTCCCCTTCATTAATAAAAACAAGTTCCAACTTTTTGTGTCAGGGGTATAATTTGGAGTTGTTTCAGTCTCCCTTTCGTCAAGTATTTAGTGATTGACTCACTCGAAGGTCGCGGACTATATTCGTACCAAATTTATTTTTTCTTCGTCTGATTCATCGGGCAGTGCTGCGCCATCGTTATCGATAAATTATCGGGAAGCCGCGAATGTATCGATGCGATTCCTTGAAACGTTTAATTACTTCCTTTCTAATGTAATTATGTTGTTTCCTTTTGTTGTTATAGCCTCTAGTCATTTGTGGGATGTTTTATCGCATCCTAGTGTAGATAACGATGAATGAATGAATCAAAGACCTATGAACTTTTCTCAGAACATAGCTTTTGATTTCCTAACAGCTGCTTTGATATTCAATTGTTATTATCAATAAGCTTAGTAAGTACTTTTATGATGTATACGACAATTTTTTCTTATAATGTGAATACACATCTTTCCACATAACTCCTCTATACATAAATGGTCATCATTATGTTAACTTGTAAGTCCAAAGTTCATCCACGAGTGGAAAGAAAATTGCTGCAATCACCGAGAATGACAAGAAGATCAACGGTGGTAGTTTCAAATAACTCGCAGTTATTATACCAATGGAATTGCTATAAAATTCGATATTTCTATCTCGTAATCGCCTTTTATGACAGCTATTTCAGAAGCACGGTGGTCTTATTTATACATATTTAAATGGTCATATCTACATCTGATTTCTAACACAGTTACGTGGAGTTGTCGTGGTCGACCGTGGTTATAATTCAAGCCACGAGTTTCCTCATTGTCTTATACCGTGATTCACTATTATAATGACACTCTTGAAAAATGTATATAAATATAGTCTGTTTATCAACGTATTTATAGAATATTGAATCACTGGTTTCGATGAATCTGCTTGCGATGTCTGTACAGTCGCGTTTTAATGTCTTTAGTTTCGTATTATTTCGTCAATGAAGATGTTTCCTTTGATGTGTACACTATACAGTTATTACTACCGGGAACTACTGTTGAGTAAATCTTCAATTAAAATTACATTGGTTATTTTATTTACATTACGTTCCTCAAGAATAATGTTCTTTTATAGTATCTCAATGGCTCCATAAACAACGCTCGGGTAAAATTGAGTTATCGCATTACAATCCGATAATAACTATAAATTGACGATTTATATCCCCAATAACAACGGTTCTATCGACGTCGATAATTCTTAATATTAAACATAGTATCGATAAATAATCGGTTAACTTCTTTCACGTCACTAGTCTACTAAATATAGTATTTTTTAAGTTTACACAATCGTTTCATTCACTAAATGTGTGGTTTAAAATAAAGTATTGACCGTGACTGGGTGGAAATAGGAAACATTAGTTTAAATTGGTATTGTTCTACCATTTAGTAGTTTGTTGCATTGTTTAGACTGCGCACTACGTTTTGGTACGCCCGTGCCTATTATTAACCTCAATTTGAATGATTGGTTAATGTGCACTTTATTATGGTGTTTTGGGCCTTAATTTCGCAATACTAAATAATTATGAGCATTTGTAATATTCTTCGTACAAAAGGCCCACTTTTTGAGTTTACCAAATCCGAGCATAAAATTTTGTCATGTGCCATTTTTAGTCTTATCTTCTTCTAGTCTATGCCATTTCTGGGCCTGGGTCAGACATTTAATTTATTTGTCTATGGCTACTAATAAAATCACAATTGGTACATTGACACCTGGCCACAGACACCACACAATACAGACTTCTCGCAACTGCCTTTACGATCCTCTCAGGACTTTACGAGTCATTCCAGATGATTGGAACACAGACGGGAAATGGAGTATTAAAATGAGAAAAACAATAAAAGAGAGTCTTATGACAATTTTGGTATGAAGAAACATACTGAAGGTGTTCTTAAAATTGCTTCCGTATTTGATATGGATTGAATGCTACACAACATAAAATCACACTTTGTTTCCCCGAACGGTTGGGCAGAGGTGTACCTATAGTACACCACATTTCGCCAGTTATAATAAAAAAAGCAGCTTGGACCCTGATCCTGATGCCGATGAGCTACTATTTTTAACCGACTTCTTCAAAAAGGAGGAGGTTCTCAATTCGTCTGCATTTTTTTTTTTTTTTTGTATGTTTGTTACGCGATTACTCCGCCAATTATGAATCGATTTTGATGATTCTTTTTTTGTTTGGTAGGTCATGCTTCCGAGGTGGTCCCATATAAATTTTATTAACTTTGCTTGCGTAATTTTTGAGTTAGCTTCAATATTACGTATTTTTCCCACTTAGTTTATCTAGACGATATCCTGTTTGACTCCTTCACTGTTATTTACATAGCAGGTAGTGGTATTCGGATTTGTGTGGGGTAGGTACCACAACTATAAAGTGAAAAAAAAAAACTTAAAAAAAAAAAAACACTAATAAAGTGCAAAATAAAATTAATTTCGGAAGTCGGTGGCAAAAAACGGAAATTGAAAAGCAAAGACGCACTTCCGATATTAAAGTTATTTTTCACTTTTTTAGTGTTTTTTTTGGAAGTCGGTTGTTTTTTTTTTTTGTAAAAAGTTTTTATTTATATTTTTAAATGTTGTTTAAAAAATAACAGTTTTTTATAAAAACAAAAAATGTTTTTATTAAAATATTTGAAAATGTAAATAATATGTATTCAAAATGAAATAAAGGAAAAAAAAAGAAAGAAGGACAGACTCCGGGCTGCTACTGAAAAATTTCCGTATAGAAAAACATAATAACAATTTGCCCGTTCCGGGAATCGACCCTAAGACCTAGACATACTCAGCAGTAGCGCGACCACTAGACCAATTCGGGTAATACAGTCTACCATGTGACTTGAGTTAGTAAAACTGCTGAACAGATCCCAGTGATAATCCGATCAATCATAAAGTCTTGTGCAGACTGGGGCGACGCAACACCGGTAATTTTTATACCGTGAAGTTTTCTTATTCTGGGGCCACATTGTCGCGATAAAGCGAACTTAACTTCGTGCGCTCTCTCTCGCACACTGCTCGGCGTCTCGCTGAACAAGAGTTCGCGTTATCGCGACAATGTAGCCCCAACATTAGAAATTGTTTAGTTACGAGTCTCGTTGCGCTGTCGATGTCGCGTCGCGCCAATCTGCACGAGGCTTAATTCACTGTTAGTTTAACTAGCATAACAGTTAGTCGTTATTAGCAAATAGGAAAACTCTGCACATCTTCCCATCACACTATCCCTTCGATTACGAGAACCCCAATTAAATTAACAATCTGCGCATCTACAATCATGGAACAGGTAAAGCTAATATATACGAAGATTTAAATGGAAAAACAAACCATAAAGAGGGTAAAGTCCGTGCACTTTCATGGTCTGATTACAAGCATGTGCGTCTAATGAGGCGGGAAGCGCCGGCGCCACGCCGAGTGCCTAATTAGAAAGTAGAAAATCGAATTATTTCGCTAGAGCCTGTCTGCGGCGCATATCTAGCAGACATTGGCTTGGGGTCAAATGAAATCGGTGAGGAATTTCAGAGACGATGGAAAGACAGTGTTTAAAATGAAGTTGAATAAGATATTATAATAATTGCGTAAGAACTCAGTCAAATTCCATCACGACGATTTTTGAAGGATAGCCATACCTGCTAGCCAATAAGACAGTGTCATCATCATCAACCTATAATACCAGCCCACTGCTGGACGTATTATACCAGCCCACTGCTGGACGTATTATACCAGCCCACTGCTGGACGGTTTCTGTCCAAATGCTTGCCATTTAACTGGATCCTGGGATACTCTTATCCAGCTGCTAGCAGCAACTCTGCAAATATCAGATGACAGTGTGATTTCCCTGCAATTAAATTTTTCGTAACATTGGGAAATTTTCGCTATGTTATCGATAAAGCCCATGAGTTTCGATATATTCACGATCTAGACTCTATCCATCACTCATCAACAGTCGTGATCGTCACGCATTTGCATCGAATTCGATTCGCTCTACTGAATCGATTCGAAAACACATGCGTGACGGCATTGCGGCATATAGTCGTGTGTTATCATTGGGCATCATCATCGTATCAGATCATATTTATTTTAGTAACTCCATTGCAGAGGAAGATTGTCTTCAAGACAATGATAGTCTAAGTCTCCTAACTATTTCTTGACTCAAACATTCATTTATTTTTGCCTCCAATCAAAGAGAACAGAGGCACGTTTGTTCTTAAAGCAATATTAAAATTAATAGTCAAACCATTAACAGCACATTTATCACGGCTTAAAACTAATGGTCTCAACCTATTATAAACCCATAACACCAAAAGAGACCAAGACTTAACAAATTAACAGAAGATAAATTACGTCAAAAATCACTGTTTTACTAATAAACCACAATAAATAATACCGGGTTTATTTCTGGACTTGCTGTAACAGGTACAATAGCTCCAGTGACAGTTACAATGACAAATGTACCAGGAGTACAGTTAATAAGGAGAACCATTAATAACTGGAAAGCAGTTATAATGCAGGATTTAATGATTTGTCTGTCTTAATATTGTAAAGGCGAGGAAATGGGTTTTGTTGATCTGATGGCATATAATCCATCTTGGATCTTTAAGTCTGACTGACTCACGAAACGGGCAAATAGATTGATGAATTTTGGGATGTCAAAGTTACAATAACCTGCACCCTAATTGCGTAATGCACGATGGTTCAGAATTGGAATCGGTTTGAAACGATTGCTTCAAGAGGTCGAAAAATAAAACCGTAACTTACGAACTTATGAAGCAATGGATTAGACATTTTTGTCGAATCGATTCCAATTCTAATTGATCGTGTATTACGAAATTAGAGTGCTGGAATGTCAAAATATAGATCAACCAATCGTACCCCGAAAGTTTGACAACCAGTCTTACCAAGGGGTGTAGTATTACCCAGTTACTGGGTTTTGGAGGTCAGATAGGCAGTCGCTCCATGAAAAATACTGGTATTCAGCTGCATCTGGTTAGACTAGAAGTCGATCGCAATATAGTCGAGAAAAGGCTAGGCAAATTGATTGCTTAAAGTTAAGTGACGTTCAAACGTCAAAAATGTATGGTTAAACAATCGCTAATTATTACTTAATTTTAAGCAACGTTTAAAAATAAACCCCACATATTCTAATCTTTCTGAGGTGTCTATAGCTTCTGTGTAAAAGTATCTAATACAATCCTTTATCCTTTTCCTTGGCTTCCTCTCGTCTCGTGACTCACTCAGCTCATGTTATCCAACTCTAAAACAATCGGTTATTAATAAACGATGAACATCAACTCAAAGTACACAAGACGTTCCACGAACTCGATAGCTTCTAAAACTAGCGTGACTAACGATACTTCAGTTCTGCTGACTTGTTCTGACTTCTCAAGGGCAAATGTTGACTTAGTTCTTGAGCAGTTCAAGTTCCAGAAAGGCTTGAGACTCGTCAATGGCGTGCTTGACTTTGCATAGCTGTTCAGTTAGTTTATGGTAATTAGAGTGAGCTTCACTTATTTTAAGTTATGGGAGTTTAGTTTTAACCCCTGACGCAAACAGAGGGGTGTTATAAGTTAAACTTGTGTATCTGTGTGTATATCTGTGAACTACAATCGCCTGAACTATTTTTATTTTTTGAAGCTCTTAAATTCTAAGGAAGCTTCTTCAACTCCCACGGATTATGATGATCTTCAAGGAGAGTCAAAAGCAAATAGATAAACTCTATTTGAACTTGTATTGTCGTAATATGTTAGTTAGATATTTATGAGCTACTGAAGTTGCCTCTGAACACTTTGATCTTTGCTTTCTTCGTCCAGTCCTTCCCTATCACATTAAAAACTCCCTTCTAATATTTCACAATATAGAGCGTACCGTATTTAATCATTCAACATCTAAGACTTATTTAGCTACTCATTTACTGGTCAAGTGATGATGTCCAATATTTACACAGCACAAACATAACGTAGTACATTCACCTGAATGATCACCAACTTTTTTGTTGCATAGTAATTACGTTAAGTGAATGTGGTCGTTGATTGAAAAATCTGATTCCGTTTTGTTATAGGAAACTAATTTGGTAATTAATTCGGTATTCCTAATTAAAATGAAGTATGTTGAGATGAATTTTCTCGCACATTGTCGGTCTTACTTAATATAAATCTGAAATTTAAAGAACATTATAAGTATTTTTCACGCCGTACTTTAGCTTCTATAACATTCCTTTTGACGCTTAATTTTCCTGTTCCAAACCCCTCAAAGCCTTACTTTTTTACATGGATCTTATTTTCGGGTGCATTGACAAGTACTTTAAAACCTGATTTAAATATTTTGAATCCAAAATCTTTTATAACAGACCATGAACGAAAGTCATCTGTAAGGAAATAAAGCCAACTGCAAGGTTTTTGAAAATGTAATTACAGAATTTGCAATTTCGACAGCGGTATTTGCTACCTACAAAATTAAGTTTAGGACCACACCTAAGACATCAATGCGTGGGTTCACGCCCATAGCATCATAATTGAGAACACACCGTCTATGCTAATATGAGCATCATAACACAAACATGTTTAATGACTCCAGCCACTTGGAAGTAACCTTTACGTCGTCACAATAAGGTGCGAGGGTGTGAGATAGAAGGTGTTGATAAAATTGCAGGAGTTGAAGTAGTGAATCATGGGAGATGAGTCTCATTCGCCGCGATAGGCAATATTGCAGTAATGAAACGGGTAATAGAGGCTGTTTGCGATATACATGGGCGTGAGCATGTTCCATAAATGTTATCAAGCCAATTAATGTAGTCGTTGATAATTATTGGGGTTTAACGAAATATGGCTTTAGTAACGAAGTGGAATTGCAAAACGACCACACACGGGCTTAATCTGTGCGATCCAGACGACGTAAATTGTTGCGCTTATAAGCTCATTTGTGTTCATTATCCTGGTCACGCCTGTTCACATACACGGGTAGTGGGTGGTAACAGTTTCAGAATCAGGACCACACGTCATAAAATGACCTTAATGCGAACCAAAGGACCACACTCAGGACCAAATCAACGAACCTCATCATATTCCGTTTAAGAAACCGCAGATGCTTCTGTATTCTGTAATACCCTCCAAGTGTTAGATGTTGTCTAAGATAACAATGATGCTTAAGCTTTCCGAACAGGTTTGGGTCAAGTCCACTTGGCACGTGCCGTGGCTTACGATTGACATGGACGCTTTCTGAATTGACTGAGTAACTTAGATCAGATTTTGCGAAAGTGATTCGATATTGGTATATTGATAAGCTTCAACTTTGGTGTACTTACTTAAAGCTTTTGATATCAATCATATCATAGTTATTTTTACCTTGTTTGTTTGGAGTTTTCTGACCCCTAAAGAATTAGGCACTTTAAATGATAATCTAAAACAAACTAATTAAGCTCCCAAAACCTATTACAATTTTGGCAGTTCTCAACTTCTAAACGAGCTAACTTTTTAACATCTGGCCACTACATCATGTAGGCCGAATGTCGCGAAACCCAAACTATCCAATTTAGTCCAGTTTAGTTTGGCTATTACCAATTAGTGTACAGAGTACACTTAAACAGTTTGTCCTTAGCTTATGTACTATGCGTAGACGAGTTTTGCTGGACCGACAGAGGTTGGTAGGGTTACCTCGAGTTCTTTAAAGCTATATGACATTTATTGCTATGGACTACTCGTATTTTTTTTTATGGTGTTCATAATAAAAGAGTATTCTGTTCTATTCTATTTATATTTACCTAGCTTCTGCCTGTGACTTAGTCCGCGTGAAATTTTGGCAACCGACTCACCGCTGCATAATCAGCCTATAATGTTCCCACTGCTGGGACACAGGCCTCCTCTCTGTGAGAGGGAGCGGGCCGTAATCCACCACGCGGGCCCAGTGCGGGTTGGTAGATGTCACATGTCTTCGAATTTTTGGTTCTAGGACATGCCGGTTTCCTCACGATGTTTTCCTTCACCGTTTTATGAGCAGTGGCGATGAAATAATTTACACAAAGTAAAGCGCCTGTCGGGGTTCGAACCTACGACCTACAACTCGTAAGTCGTGGCCGTTACCACTGGGCCACCACTGCTCCTACTGGGCCACCACTGCTCACCGCTGCACCGCATATTTATTCTTGTGGCTGCACCGCGTCGTAGCGCATTACTTCATTTTCGCTTAACGTTCTTTCTGTCTTTTTTTTGTTTTTCCTCGGCTCTTAAGGATCGTAGCGTGATGTTAAATAACCTATAACCTTTCTCAAGCATTTTACTATCAAACAAAAATATTTTTTTCAAATCCGACAGCTAGTTCAGAGAGATTTGCGCGTTCAGACAGACAGATGCGCCAGGACTTTGTTTTATAATATTATGTAGTGAAGTTGACTCCTCCAAACTATTAGAGTTTTTGTTTTACCTACTCCAACGGTAGTTCCGTTGGAGTAGGTAAAACAAAAGCTTTTGTTTTAAAGATTTGTTTTAAACACTTTATCTCATCCTGTGAAAACATTTACGAGACTGACAAGTCCTGTCCTTTAGTCACTGCCAGGGTTTTGCAATAAAACCTCTGTGTTATTGGGTTGTCAACCTGTAATGATTCTGTAACTGCTGGTTGAGTTACATTACCCGCAATTCTAAGCTAAGTCTGCATAAACTCTCTGTTACAAAGTTGCCATCATAAATATAGCATTCATATAAGTTAAGTAAAGATAAAATACTCCTTTTTATCAGTACTCTAGTAAAAAGGTATATTTACGATAGCGCAGTATATCCACCGATTTATGTCTACGCAGCGCAGATCGTAAGTTCGCGAACCGATCGGTTAGAAACATTGGCTATAACTTATAACGTAGTAAATGTCAAGTATTCAAACGTGCTTGTATGAAGAGAAATATGTATGGCCAGGGCTGGGACATGGTCCATTCAGTCTTAGACAGGGGTCAAGCTAATGAATAGTGTACTTGAATCTCTGAAAAACAATGAGCACGTTTAAGTTGAGAATGAGAAATTCTTCGTGTAGTCAAGATACTTAGAATTAGAATTTTATTTATTTGTAGTTTTACATAGTATGGTGTTAGTATTTTTGTTCTTCTATAACCTTAAGGGATCTATCGCACTAGACGGCCACGACTCCGGCGAGTCGTGGTCGTCTGGTGGTATTTTATGATCTGTGGCTAGTTGGCCGTTGCGACCAAGTGCACGATTCGTATCAGTTTCTTTCTATCGATTACCTGGTCCCTGCGACCACTTGTCGTGGTCGTCCAGTGCGAGAGATCCCGAAAACCAAAGAAAAAGGCCAGGGTAAAGTTGGTGTTATAGAAGAAGTTTTGCTACATTTGTTTTTGATTTGGTAGAACACTGCTATTGTGAGATTCCGAAATTAGCAGCCACTTGTGGAGTCAAGAGGTCCTCTAGCTACCTAAGTATATTTATAATTCTTAAGTGAAGTGTATCTTGTAGTTCTCGACACGTCTTGAATTCACTTTGAAGCGTCGGAGCGTCTTTATCAGATTAGATGCGACTGAGCGATTGTAGCACATCAGGTGTACAGCCAGGAACATTCACCTGTAAGTTGACAGTACATTGCTCCGTTGGAATTTGTGTTCAATGAATTGCGATAAATGGACCCCTTGAGGCAATGATATAAGACATAATGTCGCCATTGGTTAAGCGTTACATAATGATATCAACTCGTGAACCACACACCGACTGGTCTACAAAACCCTATAGAAATTTTATTGGGAACCTTTATGGATCATTTTCTGTTAGCAGTGGGATGATGACTGAATTATATATCCGATACAAGCTTTTGCCATGTTACTCAGTGATAATATAGCAGTGTTATATATATTCTACTGGTGAAACAATTTTTTTAATCGGTCCAGTAATTTTTAAGTTTAAGGCCGCGTTTTTCCAAGCTCCGTAGATATTCAAAGCTTAAAAAACACAAATCTTTTCTCAAAATAAAGTTCTTTTAGAACCCTAAGTTGTCTTTTATGTCGCTCGGAAGAAGAGAGGCCAACTTATACACCAAAATTTTTTTTTGAGACCACATCTGTTTTCATAAAATATATTTTACTAGTAAGATATCAGCCCTGTTAGTCTGACTATACCGTTACCAACGTATAAGCCAATATCTCGGAAACTGGTTCAATGCTAGCCGATCCTTGTTGGGATACTAAATCCATCTCGATTGAATACAATGTGCTGTTATGACATAGGCGTAACGTAATATATACGTGGATAGGATTTTTATAAATATAAATAAACGTTGACGATATTGCTCTGATACTGAAATAACCGAAAGTTTTGAACACCCCAAACGGCTTGATTGATTCATTCTTGATCTCTTCGTAGTAGTTCTACCAGCTATATTAATATATCTTCAATTTTTCACGCAACAATCAAATATTTTTCAGGAGCCACAGATACAGACCTATAAAGCTAGTTATGCGTAACAAAACCTTAACGTATCGTATCTATTGTTCCAGGCATCTATGGACCTCCCCCCGGACAAAGCGAAACTCCTGCGCAACTACGACCTGGAGAAGAAATGGGAGATCATCTGCGACCAAGACATGGTGCAAGCCAAGGACTCGCCAGCACACTACCTCAACAAACTCAGAACGTACCTCGATCCTAAGGCGTCCAGGAGTCACAGGGTATGTATTAAGGCGATGTTTATTTCAAATTAGGCCTTAATCATAAGGAATCGAAAAAAAAAAAAACTTGTCTGGAGCTAACAGTTGGAGTAGATTCGGGCGTAACAAACTGTTAATCAGCTGCAAGTGCTGCGGCACTCTTTTTGCATAGGTTGTGCTTTATCCTAGTTATAGTCGATTTGCATTTTAAGGGCTAATTTTTAATTGTCAAGGAGTCGAAAATTGGTTGATTGGTCAAAAATTCAATGTCAATTCCTCGGATATATGACGATGGAACAATTTGCACTAATATGGTAAAATGCATCTTTACTCTTTGCAACTTCTAGTACAGCTTTTGGCTAGTCAATCCTTACGACTTTTGTCAGTTTATAAGCATGCTCAAGATACATTCTAGACTTTTTATATAGCTGTGTAGATGATATCATCACAACTTACAAGACCACTTCATTGTTCCTTTCAAAGGATACTATAGAATTGTTGGAACCAAGTTGCCAAGCTCACCGTATTCGGCGATACCGTTACACGTTGTAAACAATGAGTGGCATTAGTGAGCGATAAAGATCTGTGGCTGTTGGCAATTTGTGGGTACGACACTATTGTGCACTGAAACTGACTTTGGAAAGGTCTGGGTTTTCCTGATAAGATGTCTTCCTTTTTGCTGAAGAGTGAGTTCAACGGGCGACTTCTTTAATTCTACATCATGATCACCAGCATCAGCCTTCCTATAGTAATTTAAATTAAATTCTTATTCCTTATGAAAACTTTTTGTCGATTCTCCTTCTTTGAGAATGTTCTGGTCTGTTAACGTATGTTTTTGAGTAGACCTCTACTACTAGATTCTAGAGAGACTAGATCTTCGTCTATACCGTTTATTTTTTCGTAAAGATTTCTGAGTTAGCCAATGAGTAAGTGTTTTTGGTGACATTTCCTATTTTACCCTGGGCGGCTCCCACATCTTTATTTTAGTTCAGTGTGTACTGCAGTTAAGTGAGTTTGTGTACTTTCAATGTCAAAACACCATGTTTCCTACACAAGAAACATAGAAAAGCCCTCAAGCTCCCTGTCCCGTTACATGTCGCAAACAATGAGCAATACATCACGTTTTATCGATAGGGATCGCTGGCCAGCTTCAATTTGTGGGCAAACCCTACCCAAGCTACTGTTCAAGTGATCGTTACAACTAATGGGTTAAAGCCCTTTAAGGTTTCTTCAATGGAATGCTCTGGGAATCTTAGAAAAACTCAAGTTGTTCGTATTATGAATTCACTTCACATCTTTATTGGCTTTTCAATTGCGATTTACTAACAGAGATAACTATAAAGCTTTAAGTTAAGACTTGTCATTGCAGCTTACAATCGATACGAAACCCAGACGTCATTTAGTCGTTTGATTCAGTTATCAATGTCTGCTCTATCTGCACTGAGCATCAAAAATGAAATTGGAAAAGACGGTTGGGGTGATTTCATGTGATGTTTTGTTTGTATGTCGTTCTATTTGTATATTTTTGTCTGTCTGGTTTGAATGATTAGTGAAGAGCTGAGCAGCTGAGCTGAGTGGGAGGAGCTCGTGGCTTAGTAATAACAGTCGTACGGGTCCATCCGTCAGGTTAAGGTACGCTTTCCGGGGTTGGTCCGTGGATAGGTGACCATCTTTACATACCGAGAGTCTTCCGTGCCTCGGAAAGCACGTTAAGCCGTTGGTCCCGGCTGTCATGCGTGGATCTTTGACAGTCGTTACGGGTCGTCAGAAGCCCGAAAGTCTGGGTAATACGATACCTAGGGGAGGTATCGTATTACCCAGTTACTGGGTTGTGGAGGTCAGATAGGCAGTCGCTCCATGTAAAATACTGGTATTCAGCTGCATCCGGTTAGATTGGAAGCCGACCCCAATATAGTTGGGGTTAGGCAGATTGATTTGGTTTGAATGATTAGTTTAAGCCTGTTTATTATCAATTTCAGTCTTGCATAAAATTGCAGGCAGTCAGTCCTAAAGGACCAAATCTTTTTCGGAAAGACCAATGCGTCCGACTGCACTTTTCTTAATTTTCAAATACGAAGTCTTTTTACCCGACTAAGGCGAAGAAAAAAGGAGGGTTATGATTTTGACCGGTATGTATGTATGTATGTTCATCTGTTCCCTCATATCTTCTAAACGACTCATCACAATTTGACAAATGAAGTATTGTTGGAAGCGTCTTGATCGTCCGCTGGTTATAGGCTATGTGACGTCACATTAAATAAAAATGGCGCCCTCTAGAGGACATAAAGTCAGGAACTAAAAAAAAATTTTTGTTAAATCGTACCATGTTGGGTATCAAATGAAAAGGCTTAATGAGCACATTTCAAAAATATATATATTATAACGCCAAAACAAAAAAAAAAAATTAAGTAATAAAAACTAAAACCCAACTACGACTAAAAAGGTATAAACAAGACACCACAGACAGACAAATTAAAAATCCGGAGTCACACGTGTTAGGGTATAAATCGAACAGATTACGTGTGACTCCGGATTTTTAATTTGTCTGTCTGTTGTGTCTTGTTTATACCTTTTTAGTCGTAGTAGGGTTTTAGTTTTTATTACTTTATTTTTTTAAGTATTATCTTTTGCACCAAATCACGCTGTTGTATTTCTGCGAGAGACTACAAATACAGGATTGAGAACCTTCACACATTTAATAGTAATAATGATCCACGTCATATTTGGCCCAGTTTTGAACAGAGTAAACTTGAACTATTACCAGTTATTGATATGACCTCTAGATTCGGGACAAACAAATAAACAAACTCCCGTTGCTGTAGTGTATACGCTATTATATGTACTTACATACGCTAAGCGTAATGGTGTAGAAGATTTTATGGACACGTCTCATTACCATGTTTAGAGTTTTGTTTGTGAATAGCGGATTATTCTGTTTGTTTAAGAATGGGAGAACTTGTCTGAAGATATTGTTTGTCTTTTTGTGATATAGGTGATTGGATTTTGAAGATATAAATGTGCATCGCTTTATCTCATCTTTCTTATCATTTTGTTCCTTGTTTATATCTATCTCTTCGGTTTACTTTTTCGCAAGCTAAGAAGCTCAAATTCTCTGTGCTTTGGAAACACTTTCTTTAACATCAGGTTTTCATAAAACCACTAAACCAACTACTGAGAAAATTATGGTGTAAATCTAAACATTTAGCTCAAGGCTTGTAAAAGCAATAGTGCGAATAATGATATGTTAGCTGTGTGGGCACGGTAACGACTGTTTTCCTACCATAATATCGCACAAACTCGCGGAAAAATCAAATGCTCAACTGACTCCTAATCGCATAATCACACCACTGACTGCCGCAGCCGCTGGACCATGTACGAAACATTTCAAAGAATGACTTGATTCGAATTGCAGAATCAAATGGTTCTCGAACAATGTAAAGCCAGATTGAATACTCTAAAGGCATGACACCTTCCGTGTCTGCGGAAGGCGGAAGGATATGTCGGACTTCTCCAGATTACTGGACAAGCAAATGTCTGCCATGGAGCGAATTACGAGTTGTAGGTCGTAAGCTGGAATCGGCAAGCACTTATGTATCAGCACTGCTCCCAAAACGTTGAAACTGTCAAGTCCTAGAACCAACAATTTGAAGACATGTGACATCTATACCACGGACCCGCCGTGAGTTCGCTTGGTGGGTGGATTAGGGCCCCCAACAGAGAGGAGGTCAGTATCCCATCCCATCAGTAAGAACATTGTAAGCTGTGTGGGCAGCGTTTGTCATAGAAAATAGAATGCCACAGGCTCAAAATCTATGCTTTCCAAGTCTTGGTTTTAATCTCCTTACTTTAACTTACCGATTGCGTTTCATAAAAAATAATATTGAATCGTTACCAAGAACGGTATTTTTAGTATATCCACGTGATCGTGAAGTATGTAAACACCTGTGCTGTGGTTTGGCAGCTTTTACGTAAATGTGGAAACGCAGGTGTTTGCAGCGGCTGTATGTAGATACGTCATCTGACAATGTAGGGGTTCGATACGAACTATGAGTGGTTATCGTAAAAAGTAATAAAAGGTTTTTGAATTGTTAGTAGTTGAATTAGTTTTTAACCGACTTCTTCAAAAAGGAGGAGGTTCTCAATTCATCTGTATGTTTTTTTTTATGTTTTTGTTACGCGATTACTCTGCCAATTATGAATCGATTTTGATGATTCTTTTTTTGTTTGGTAGGTCATGCTTCAGAGGAGGTCCCATATAAATTTTATTAACTTCGCTTGCGTAGTTTTTGAGTTAGCTTCCATATTACGTATTTTTCCCACTTAATATATGTCGACGACGTTTTAAGTGACTCCGTCACTGTTATTCACCAGGTAGAAAGGTATTCGAATTTGTGTGGGGTAGGTACCACAACTAGGAAGTGATTTTTTTTTAAATAAACCGACTTCCAAAAAACATTAAAATATGAAAAATTACTTTAATTTCGGAAGTCGGTGTCTTTGCTTTGCAATTTTAGTTTTTTGCCACCGACTTCCGAAATTAAGTTATTTTTCACGTTTTTTTGGGTTTTTTTTGCACTAAAGTTGTATGGACTAGTGACTATTCGATTTCACAATGCTGAAATTACCAATGGGAGTTCACAATATAGATATAAACTCCACTAACATTGCAAGCAAAAAAATATCTTACCGCAAGGACCATTTTCGTAACTTAGGACCAAATTAATTAAAAAAGCGAGCAGCCTGTTTATATGAAACTCTATTCTTTCAAGCTGGTTATACATAAACTTGTGAACCAGACACCTTTCATAATGCTTTCCAATTAAACTACAACGTATGCACAATGAAAGCAAGTGTATTTTCATAGAGGTACCGTTACAACGGTGCTTCAAACATATAGACTTGATTGATGCGTGTTTTACAAGCACTTGAATTAAGTACATAAGAGTAACAGCTATAAAAAAACGTGTTATTTGCATAGTTAAACGATTTTGGTCCTTGCGTTGTCGTGATTAAGTTTGGTTTCATTTGTTGCGTTGGTCTGGAAATAGAACTCAATCATGCAATGAGGACTAGACTAATTATTTCCGATATTATTAAACAGTTTCCAGTCTAATAAAAGTGCACAGTTTTTTTTTAGTTTCGACGATACATCTCAATCAACCTAGCCTTTTCCCAACTATGTTGGCGTCGGCTTTCAGGCTAACCGGATGCAGCTGAATACCAGTATTTTACATGGAGCGTTTGCCTATCTGACCTCCACAAGTTCCACAACCCAGTAACTGGGTAATACGATAACCCTTGGTGAGACTGGTTGTCAGACTTTCGGGCTTCAGATGACCTGTAATGACTGTCAAACGGCTTAACGTGCTTTCCGAGGCACGGAGCAGTCTCGGTTTGTAAAGATGGTCACCCATCTACGGATCAATCCCGGCAAGCGTAGCTTAACCTGATGGATTGACCCGCGCGGCTGTTATTACTTAGCCACGAGCTCCTCTAGTTTCGACGATACATGTATGTTTCTCATACTGTTTAGTTGTATCAGATGACCACAGTTATTTTGGGGTCAGAGGCGTTGTTCAAGTCGTCAAGGATGCAGGTGAGCGGACGTTTGGGACACTCTAGCAGCTGCATAGTTTATTCAGGAGAACCACATTCACACTGGAGGTTGGATGAAGTCAATAATGCTCCATTTCGCCAAATTATGTTTGCAGCGCAGATAGGCTACCTAATGCGTAAAGATGTTGAGTCAAATCTTGGGACAGGCACGATAGGTAGCATAACATCTTATCTGTATGAATTAGCTCCCATCTTTCCTTTTGCAAATGGCGAGACACGAGCAACAGGCGCCAAAGTGGCGCTTTTTATTTACCCACAGTTCTCACACATCGTTAGTGATTTCGACACTTCCAAGTTTGTACATAACGAACATAGTTTCTGTCTTTTGAGTAAAGATAGTATTCTATTATTAGTAATTATCGTATTTGCGATAGCTATTCACTGATTCGTGATATATTTTTATGGAAATTAGACCTTCATTCATTTAGGTATTTGCTTATTATATTTAGGTATTTGCTTATTATATTGTAGGTACTAGGTACACATAAGATGGAAAACCTTACGGCCTCAGACCAAATAAAAAAGTAAGACATAGTGCTGCGAACAAATACAGTGAAGCATGCCAAAATTACACCTCCGCTCTGTGCATACACGCTCACACGCACACATTTACAACCATTTCCAATCAAACTACACTTCACTAAGTGTTTACGAATAATAAATAATAGGTAATTTTTACGAAACCGGCCTCACGTCACTGGCAGCGCTCGGTGGTTTTTATTTGTTCCGAGCTTACGATATTTGTATGAAATATAATTAAGATATTAAAGACTAATCTACATCACTTTTAGTGTTTATTTGTGACTAGCTGCTGCATGCATGCGATCCAGGATGAAAAGTAGCCTATGTCCTTTTCGGGGTCATGATCTACCCATGTGCCAAATTTCATCCAAATCCGTTCAGCTGTTTTAGCGTGAAAGCGTAACACATAAACAAACAAACAAACTCACTTTCGCATTTATAATATTAATAAAGTTAGGATTTGTAATTTTTTTAGCTTTTAGTCCTATGGTCCTTTTTAATATTTTTATCTACAATTTCTACAAAATAATACTTTCTGAATGCGTCAACATTGACAACTTTTACTGCATTATCCTTGAAACACTTCGGTGTTACCGTATTTAAATAAAAATGCTTATTTTCCTACTCATAATTCCAAGGATCGGAATAATGGCTTTCATATAAAGTAACATAAAAACATTATGAAATAAAACTGTCGCTAAGTACTGGACCCACACAGTTCAAGTTATTGATGAGTATGTGAGAAACGACATTACTTTAGTACATAAATATCTGTATTGTAACGAGATACCCAGTGTGATGTTTCAATACACTCGCGAGATTCAGCGGTTCAATTGTAAAGTACTTCGGTATACTTGAATAAGTGAACCAGAGCGAACATGAAGATGGGTGACGTCAGATGTATCAGGTTATCGGATCTTTATAGTTGTCTTCCCACGAATTTAAATCTGAAGGGCTGGAAGACAACCTATAAAACAATACATCGAAACCGGCCAAGTGCGAGTCTGACTCGCGCACAAAGGGTTCCGAACTATTATCTACGAAACGGAAAATAAATTATGTCTGTTGTATAGGAGCCCCCTTAAATATTTGTTTTATTTTAATTTAATTATTTTTTAGGGGTATGAGGAACAGGGTGTAAAGTTCACTCATACTCCATAGAAAAGGGAGGATCCTCCGATCAGACGGGTGTTGTGTCTGGCGGGCAACTGCCCAACGATTGATGTTGGCTTCTCGTATATATGTCCACTGCACGGTAAACTTTAATTGCGCGATGCAGGATTTATGTGACGTCTGTCTGACGTCGGGTCTTTGATGCGTAGTTCGCATGTGGCGATGTAGATACCGCCACAATTTACTTTTATAGTGAATATATATCTAAATATTCTGTGAATATTTCAAGCGTCTACCTGTTGCCGTTATCAATATCGAACAAAAACGTTGTATGGGAGCCCCCTTAAATATTTATTTTATTCTGTTTTTTAGTATTTGTTGTTATAGCGGCAACAGAAATACATCTTCTGTGAAAATTTCAACTGTCTAAATATCACGGTTCATGACATACAGCCTGCTGACAGACGGACAGACAGACAGACAGCGGAGCCTCAGTAATAGGCTCACTTTTTAGGGTTCCGTATCCAAAGGGTAAAAAAAAAAAAAAAACTAAAAACCCTTATACAAAATAAAAACCCTTTGGGTACGGAACCCTAAAAAGTGACGATTCCATCGATTTTGTAGATATTAATGTGGTTCAACAATTCCTCGTAGAAAATCTATTAACGAACTGACGAAAACGACTACCCTACAAATTCCAAAACTACACTAATTCCGCTGATGGTGTCAGACACTTGACAAGGTCTCTGCAACGACAGAATGGCAATAAATCAGAAGTTTGCTCTTTCTCTGAATAAACCCAATGATTTTGAAAGCATTTTCTATGGCACCAATATAGAGACATATTTCCCTTCAGTAACACTAATATCTCAACAAGAACCCAACTGGCAATTAAGCCAGCGTGTGCCTAACAGTAAATCCCGATGAGATACAACCACAGATAAGCGAGGCCCCACAGAACGGCGCGCCACTTGACCTCGGGCTCCAAGATCACGAGCCACATGTAAAGTTATTGTGTGGAGACGAAGAGGTTTCCTTTTGGAGACGAATGTATTCAGCAAGAAAGCGCTGAATGCATTTTTATTTGCTGAAGTGCTATTTCATCTATCTTTAACTTTGCGTGCTTTGTTTTTTCTTTTTTTAACTTTGCGTGTCTGACCCGTACATGTGGAGGCGGCGGCGAACGCCCCTGCTTGCTGTGCCTGCAACCAGAACAAACCTACTAGCGAGGACTCCTCTCTCTAGAGCCATGCGTGTGGTTAACGAGGTTCACGAGAGGGTGGATGTATTGTGGTGCAACTTGAGTGAATTCGCAAAAGCTGCATTATTTATAATATGTTATTTAGATGTAGGTTAAGATTTAGGATATAGTATGTAATTTTATAGGATATAGATTAAGGATTTTGCATGCAAGGCCTCTCTATTGCATTGGATCGCAGATCTGTAATGGTGTAGTGGTAGGTAAGAGTTGTGTAAATAAATAAATAAATCTTTTCTCAGAACTGAGAAAAGATTACGTACACAGGCAGCTCAAAAGTGTGTTGTGGACTTGTAACATTGTAACACTAGGAAAATTGCATTTGTAGGAGAGATACCATTTCATTATTTTATGTAGATTACAGGATAAAAGCATTACCTACCATGTCATTGTAATGTATATTACTGCCCTTCTTTTTGATGATGCAACCAATTCGTATCTTCATCTTTATCGACATCTGAGAACCAACAGTGAGATCTTTCGTCACCAAGACCACACACTTTGATCGTCTTATATTTTTTTGAGAATTTATCTGTATCTACCATTAGGTTCACTAGAGCGAGGTGATAATGTCTGACCTGTTCCTTTATTTTAATTATTGAGGTCGCACGGCAATCGGCTCGCATTACCGTAAAGGTCGCGTCTCAAACTGTAATCATATCTGAGTCACATATTGTAGCGTCGTGCTTCTGATGTCGTGTGGTGGAAGCCATAAGCTTTACTTACCGTATTCAGGGTTTTATTCCTTGGATTGGCAGAGAACCAAAGTTGTCGACATAGCTCACAGATTATGCAAGCTGAAGTGTCAATGGGCCGGCCAAATAAGCCATAGAACTGATGACCGTTGGGGTAGACGTGTTTTTGAGCGGAGACCGCGAATCGGCAAACGTAAGGTAGGACGCCCTCATGATAGGTGGAGCGACGATCATCGCAGGGTGGCTGGTAGCAGCTAGATGAGAGTTGCCGAGACTCGAGCTGAATTGCGTGCGATTGGAGAGGCCTGTGTCCGGCAATGGACTGCTGTAGGCTAATGACGATGACTCCTTGACCGACTTAAGGAAGGGTATCACAGGACCGGTCCGGACCGGTAAGTGTGCAAGTCGAAATCTAAGGCCGCGTGTCCACGGCAAGAAAAATGGCCGGGTCTATGCAAGAATTCGTGTCGTATTACAAGACAAAAATCTTGTGCAGCGCCGACGCAGTGTACACTAGTCGTGTGTAGAAACGACACGAATTCTTGCATAGACCCGGCGATTTTTCTTGCCGTGGACACGCGGCCTTAAAGGAGGTTTCCAACTTTTTAAATATGTACCAAAAGGCAACATGCAAGGTTCCATTTTCAACCGTTTTCTTAAATAAATTAGTGAAATAGTATAATCGCTGTTCCTCCCCATTTGTGCCACAACGTGAATGGGCGTACAGAATGCAGATACAGTCGAGTTGAATGCTAGCGCAACGTATATGGTGGTCTGTCTTATCGTGTCGTGATATACCTGAACTTTCGCTAGATATGGAGCACTTCTGCTACGGTTCGTAGGGGCACTAAATATCAGGAAGATAGTAAAGTGGGATAACGTCTTCACATATCGAGAGTTAACTAATTTAATTTAGCGGTGAAGATTGCTTGTGAATTGCAACTTGGAACGTTATGTTACCGATGCCGCGATGCCAGGCGAACGATGGAATTTTATATACTGCGGTATGCTTCCATGCTTCTTATCTTGCATCAACATGAACCACGGATATCTATGGCATGAACTAATAATATACCTAGCTCATGCTGTGGATACAATAATAGCCAGTAAGTAAGGTGGTAGCAGGGCTGGCGTACATTTAACTATCGCTATTAATTGAGGAGCTCGTGGCTAAGTAATACCAGCCGCACGGGTCGATCCATGAGGTTAAGCTACGCTTGCCGGGGTTGGACCGTGTATGGGTGACCATCTTTATATACCGAGACTCCTCCGTGTCTTGGAAAGCACGTTAAGCCGTTGATCCCTGCTGTCATTCGTGGATTTTTGAGTCGTTACGGGTCGTCAGAAGTCCGAATGTCTGACAACCAGTCTCTCCAAGGGGTATCGTATTACCCAATTACTGGGTTGTGGAGGTCAGATAGGCAGTCGCTCCATGTAAAATACTGGTATTCAGCTGCATCCGGTTAGAATGGAAGCCGACCCCAACATAGTTGGGAAAAGGCTAGGCAGATTGATTGATTCATTGAAGCTATTTAAATGCACTCCTAAGATTTGTATGAAGTGAAGATTATCGAGATTCATAATTTATTGTCTCTAAAATTCTAGAAATAGTTTTGATCTTTCGACTATCCCAAATAAAAAATCCTCGTTGCCTACCAACGTATGGTGCTTTACCTGACCTTTCTCGATCCACATGATGTTAGCCTTAGGTCGTGCAGTCGTGATTTACATATACAAACATATCTCCAGTCAGGTCTCAGGGTGCATGGGGAGGAGCATAATCTGTGACTTTCTCCGGATGTTTAGCGTTGTAAACTTCGTGATTAGCTGCAGGCGTTGTTATCTGTGGAGTCTGCTTGAGCTTTGTTTATTAAATGTGCCTACAAGTACTTCATGACCTGAGTATCGGTCTCGAATTCTCGATCAGCAATTAGGATGTTCCGGCTTCCATAGAAGCAATTGTTTAACGATTGTTGCCATTTGAATATCTTTGTCGGATCTGCTATTGAACTAAAACAAAGTACCCCATTTGTAGGCAAAAATATTTCGGATAATCCTGAGAGTGGTTCAATTTGAATAACGGTATGTAAATCTTTCTTTTATTTCAGAAAAGAAAGATGGTCGGCGACTCAACTTCGACGCAAGTCCTCAGGGACTTGGAGATTTCCTTACGAACAAATCACATAGAGTAAGTTACTTTTTGGGTCTTATACATATTTTATTATAAGTACTTTTAATAAGAAGATTAAAATTATTGATTATTAGTAATAGGGTTAGGGTTCTGTTTGGCACTGGAACCCTATTACTATTGAACAGCGTTCATTCGGATAGGGAACCATAAAAACCTGACCGACAAATCAACTTTAAGTACAAACGGCTTCCGTGGAAAAATTCTATAGACTGCGAAGCTTTATTTGTGGACACAACTATGTGCGTCCTACGTAGGCACTACAAGCACGCGTGCAACTTACAGCCCATCGACTCCTGGCACGGAATATAGTGCATTCCCATATCTGTCTGGACGAAAGCCAGGAAATTATGTACCGTTTAAGGATAGGCTCGCATATATCTTCCTGACAGGGTGAACTGGGGTTGAATAAATTCGTTCATAAGTATTCGTATTGTATTGAACAAGTCAGCCGCCCCGCCCCTTTCCAGGGGTAAAATATGAATGACTATCTGCCAAATGTCATCCCAATCCGTTCAGCCGTTAAAATGAACAATAATGAATAGGATACTAAATATTTATGTATAAATAAACTCATAACTGGTGAAACTTGGGTGTATTAAGTAAATCTCTGTTTAATTCTTTAGGGAAAACAGGCTTGATGTGAACTCAGAGATAATAAAAACCACAACAAATTCCATCAAGCAGTTTAAAACTGCCAGTATTTTTAAAGATTCAAATTAAATGTTATGTTTCCAGATGGGTCCGCGAGTTCTTGAACGAACAGAACCAGGGCCTGGACGTGCTTATCGACTACCTCAGCTTCCGGCTCAGCATGATGCGCCACGAGCAGAGGATCGCGCTCGCCAGGAGCCAGTCCAGCGATGGGATCAACCAAGGTTAGGATGGGAACATAGGTTTTTTCTTACTCATGATTAAGATGAGGAGGTCAATGAAACAGTTTTGTCAATTCTTGTACGATTGTTATCTCCTATAAGGTTTAAGTTACCATATTGCTATTGCATAATTTCATAGTTCAAAAATTAGTGTTCCAAGGTGGCCTGAAAATTAACAACACAGAAAGACTTTTAAGGAAGTCTAGGAAGGAAGAAACGCATGTGACTAAAAGAGTGATGAATATAAATGTTGATGGATGGAGCGGGAGAGGAAGGCCAAAGAAAAGTTGGATGGATTGTGTGAGGAATGATATGAAAGAGAAAGGAGTGAATGATAGCGTGACGGTTGACAGGGGAGAGTGGAAAAAGAAAACGTGTTGCGCCGACCACAAGTAACATGGGATTAGGCCTGGAAGATGATGAGTATTGATGACTGACTCTGTCTTCTCTCTATATCTTTGAAAGTATTTTGTATGTTCGCAAAAACTTAGGACTTTTCAAAACAAGAAGCGATTTCCATAATATAAATACACGTAGTAGACACGAAATTGTCATACCCAAATTTAGATTAACTAAAACAAGCAAGTCATTTCTTATAAACAGTATCCGCTTTTATAACAAGTTGCCAAAGTCGGTTACAGAACTTAGCGATGGAAAATTTAAAACCCATATCAAACGTGTCCTTATCAAAAAAGCATATTATAAGATTAAAGACTACGTTGATGACAAGGAAGTTTGGCAATAATTCCTTCTGCACATGTGGCTTCCCTGGTACCTTATAAACGGCATAATTATGTAAGAGTCTATTAACTGCTCCCAAATTACCATGTTTATTCTCTTTACATTCATCCTTGACATAATCATTGTATTTGACATTATTCCTATTATTATAGATACCTCCAATTTAATTTCAACTCCTAGTAGCTTTTGTGGACATGATAATTATTCAATTTGTTACAGTTGTAATAGCAATCACGTCATTTGGCTGAAATAGGTTTTTATTTTTATTTTTTATTGTTTGTCTTTTATATAGATTATTTTCTATTTTGTGAATGTGAGAACTTTGTAGGCTTATTGGACTGTAGATTTACTGAACATCTATTTTGTTAAGTACCTGGTACTTACTTGTTGAAAGGCCTACATTGTCCTCCCATGCCTACTAATACTGTAATTTGAAAATATTGTAAAAGCCAATTATTTTTAAAAGAGTAACCGTGGAGTTTCTTGCCGGCTCTTCTCCATAGGAAACGACCAATTGGAACCGTGCACCTAGCTTCTGACGTTTCATAAGTGCCCATGTAGGTTTATGTGAAATAAAATATTTTGATTGATTGATTGATATTTTTTATTTATAAGATTTCGCCTTAACCCGTTTTGCATCGTTTTCAGTAGTAGCATTTCGAGTACGTAAACCGTGATTAAATGCTACGAAATAAAGACGCTCTCAAAGCGAAAATGATTACAATAGACGTGTAGACTGTACTATCTTAGTTCTGAGCCAGGCAAACTTGCCTTACGTTATTTACAACTGAGGGCCTGACAATCGCTTCAAGAGCGTTTCGTATTTCTACAACGACTTTCAACAGGATTGACATAAGCTTTTCGATAGCTTATGTCAGTCCTTTACATTTTTCCCTTACCCATCATCGTTATCGCTGATAGGGACTCTTGACCTTGGCATATTTTACTGTACCTCAAATTAGTTCTCTAACTCCCTTCTTATCCATCACCAGTAAACACCACAACATCAGAATGCAGCGGGCCAACAGAAACCGGGTCCACAATGTCAGCGTCTTGGAGGCGACGGGCTCGCTCAGCCGAGGCCGAATGTGAGGGTGCTGCAAGTCCAGCAGTGGCCCGGAGAAGGACCAGGCATGCGGCCAGGCTGAATATGGGAGCTTCCACCGATGATATACACGTGTGCATCATGTGCATGCGGGCTATCATGAATAACAAGGTATGGAAGTGTAGCAAGGAGGCAGGCTTCGGGATATGTTTTGGCACTTTTTGTCGCGATATAAAAAATGCGCTCAAAGAACCAAAGTAACTGAAGAGAAGAGACGTTTTGCAATAATTTTAAGAATGGCATAAAGTAATGACAAGTTTTGTTTGGCCTTTTTTAACACCCGACGGAAAAAGAGGAGTGTTATAAGTTTAACGTGTCTGTCTGCGCAAACGGCTGAACCGATTTTGATTTTTTGGTTTTGTTTGAAAGGTGACTTGATCGAGAGTGTTCTTAGCTATAAAAAAAAATCGTTTATTAGATGCTTTGTTTTTGTCGGGAGTTTTTTAAATTTAATTTAATTTGTAAACGCATGTTATACTGCACTGAAATGCTGCTGAACCTAATTATTGAGTAAAATCATTACTTATTAATAAAGCGAATTTTCAGTTATAAAATAAACCTAGACCTCAAAACATTAAAAGAAGAAACATTATGCAATAATAAAATAACGAAATCTTAGCAAATATGACCATTAACAGAGCAATGATCCGAAAATGTAACCCCTATTTTACGTTCTAGCTACAGACGACCCTTTGGGTCGCCTGGGTACATTACAAAGCATATTTGTAAAAGATATAACCTGAAACTAATCTTTACTTACACTTTTTCTCCAGTATGGCTTCAACATGGTTATCCAGCATCGTGAAGCGATCAACAGCATAGCTCTCTCACTAGTCCACCACTCTCTCCGTACCAAGGCATTGGTTCTTGAACTCCTGGCGGCCATATGCCTGGTCAAGGGTGGCCATCAGATCATCCTGTCTGCCTTCGACAACTTCAAGGAGGTGGTCGGCGAACCCAGGCGGTTTCACACGCTCATGGAATACTTTATGAATTATGATAATTTTCATATTGAGTTTATGGTGAGTTGATAGCAAAAGTTTTCATGTGTTATTAAAAATGAGTTTTATGATCAATGATATTATATTAACAGATATGTTATACACTCACAAAACAACCGAAAAAAGTGTTTCGCGCCGCAGCGGCAGCACATATACCCACTTTTTATTCATTTTACATTTCACTAGAAGTAAAAATGATAGAAAAGAGATGACTTGATAAAAACAACAAGAAAAAAGAGACAGCTGGTGTTGCTGTTTCAACTAAGCGTATTACTCGTCGCCATGCGTATCGCAGACTAAAGGCAATACGTCCCAATTAGGACGTTTTCGAGTCTTCACGATTACGCGCTCACAACATATCTGTTTAATATAATATCATTGTTTATAACTTCCTATTCATTCTGTCGTATTGGATAAGATAAAATACCGGTTATTATCTCTCAAATCAGAATCAATATGAATTAAAGTTCTACAACCATATTAACGTTACTTTTCCACCAGGTGGCGTGCATGCAGTTCGTGAACATTATAGTCCATTCAGTGGAGGACATGAACTTCAGGGTACACCTGCAGTACGAGTTCACTGCGCTCAAGTTAGATGACTATCTGGAGAGGCTACGGCTGTGCGAGAGTGATGACTTACAGGTAAATATCCCGCCAACACCATTGAATATACCTGGTCTTTTTAGAGAAAATATCTTTCGTCAGAGAAGTGGAATCTGAAGGCTAATTCCTTGCATGTTGAATATACATGGTCTTTTTAAAGAAAAAATCTTTTGTCTGCTATTTAAAGAGAAGCTGAATCTGAATGCATTTTCCCATAATTAAAAAAGTTAAAAATCTAATCGCAATGTCATCTCAGAGAGAGTCAAAAACTTGACAAAAATATAGGAAAATAAGACGTATTTTTGACAGATTAAGACTGAGATTAGAATGCTTACGTTCTTAAAATACGCAATAGCTACTCCGTAAAATTTTCCTTGTTCAATAAAAGAGAAATTAATCAGTCCTGATTCCGTTCAAAGATCCTCAAAAAGAGTATAAGGCTGCACACTCGTCCTTTTTGAACAAGGACACAAAACTATTCCGCGTTGTCGGATTTAAACCATGGTGACTGGTTAGTAATAGTTTTATTTTAAAATGGCTGACTTTAGTATAGGCGGACGCTTTAAACGTCTCTTTTCTTTTTTACATTGTTCTCACATGTTTAATTTCAAATGAATGATGTAACAAATATATTGTAACAAAATTTTGATTTAAAAGAGTGTCCGTGGAGTTTCTTGCCCGTTCTTCTCCATAGGAACGCTTTGGAATGGGCAACTAGCTTCATTTTTTTGACTGACCGACCCCTTGACAATTCAAAAGTACCTGTAATTGGTTTATTTGAAATAAATGCTTTGAGTTTGAGTTTAGTTGGTTAGAATAGGTCTCTGAGAAACGGGGGCTGGATAATGACAGAAGATGAAACTGCAGATCACTTGGTAAATTGGTCTTAGTAACCCTATTTTACTATAACTTGGTCAAACGGCTACAGGTTCAAATCTCAGCGTACTTGGACAATGTGTTCGACGTGGCCGCGTTGATGGAGGACAGTGAGACCAAGACAGCCGCCCTAGAGAAGGTCAATGAACTCGAAGATGAGTTAGGACATGTAAGTTTACTTATCATAATTATTGTATGTGGACATCTACTGGACTTGAACTTATCAATAGACGTGTTAAAACCGTGAGGTAGCGGTATTTTATTTATTTAAAAAAAGCACAGCCACATCACATACTAAAACGTATGATAGAATAGTATTTTGTATTTAATACGGAATAAAAAATACTACTGTTTATCCAAAAATTTTTTTTTTTACCGTCTTAAATTATATCCACCTAGAGTCTTAGACTAATTTGACATTTCAAGTGAATTTATGTTTGTTTTTATCAATTCGGAGTTTGACATTTGCACCTGTCAACGAGTAGTCTACGAGATTAAAAAAGCAGAGTACGTGGTTTTCGCTATATGAAGATTTATTTCTTTTTCTATGTCATAATCCAATAAAAATAACAGTAACATACATACAATTTTCTTTACTTCACGATTCCAGGCACATGAACGAATGGCGGCGTTAGAAAGAGAAGCAATAGCGAAGCTGGCAACACTGGAATCAGAATTGGCTGCGGTGAGAGCGGAGCGGGACCAGTTAGCTGAAGCGAGAAGACAAGTGGTTGAAGAGGTAAGAAACAAGGAGAGTCTACATCTACACTGAAAAATTTCATTTAAACGTAGTGTGTTAAATAAAGCCTTAAAACAATCTAATACTACTTTCGGAACACAGCACGGCTCCGACACGTCAAATAATTTGTCATTCAAGTTAGGATTTTAAATCAAATGCATTAAAGTCTATTTTACTATGGCTATACAGAATAGTGGATAGCTCGCCGGCCGCTCACTGGCCGCGAGCCGTCACGCGTAAAATAGACTTTAATGAATTTCATTTAAAATCCTATCTTGAATGACAAGTTATTTGCCGTGTCGGAGCGGTGCTGTTATAATGACGTCCTTTAGCGTCGCCTTTCTCAGCCGAAAAGATTTCGAAACCTACAAAACAAATCATGGAAAGTACTGATGTCGTACACATCACCAAGATAACGGCGTCATCACTTTCTTGACCAGTTCCAGTACACTACGAGGTTCCAGAACGTTAGTCCTGCTATTTAAAGGTTTTTCTATGCTGTCCAAAGTAAATATTGAACGCATCCGGGGCACGTGTAAAAGGTCAAAATAATGAAGTGTGTAAGGATTATAGCACATGGGTGCTTTAGTTTAAAACGCGAGTGAATTTAGGTACCTATTTAATTTTTTTTTTTAACTTTTTCCAGGTTTCGACGTTACGTCGCGCGCAGCAGGACTCGCGCAACCGTCAGTCGATGTTGGAGTCTAAAGTGCAGGAACTGGAGTCTCTCACCAAGTCACTGCCCCGAGGAGCTTCGAGTGAGTATTAGAACTAAGTCCTAACCAGCCATGCAATATTGAACTTTGTGACCGATGTTGATCTTACATTTTAATCATCTTATTGCTTGTCAATTCCCATCATCTTGCCCGTCCCGTCTGCATGTTAGTTCGTTTTAAAACGTTGAATATCCTTAGGTCTACCATGCATGTGGCCTTTATAAGTTACCAGCTCTCCGCTCCTGCTTCACACGGTTTTTACGACTTGACAAAACATCATGGTCTTCTTCTTCTCATGTGGTTAGTGAATAACCTGGTATCAGTTTTTAAAGACGCCCATGGGCCACTGACTTGGCTTCACATACCGTCGAGAAATATCTCTTAGGCAAAAAATATTTAAGAAATATTTCTCTGGTCGAGAAATATTTCATAGCTATAAATGTAACTTTAATCTAACGTATTATACACCGTGAAACCCGCATCAATTCTGTTCCGTGGTTTAGAAGAACAACGCGGATATATAATACAAACACGAAAAGCAACTTTAAATTATATTATCTAAAAAATAGATATAGATAAGTTACATGTCAGTGGTTAGTTGCTTATACCATGCCACGCCATGTACACATAAAACATGACATCATGCCCGTTTGCCCCGACTGTTAAGTGGAGGGTTTTTTTATTTAGATTATACTATCTATATATTTAATTGAATGTCAATTTTCCCTTCCAGTGGGTGCTATATCGACACACGCGCTGTGCAACGGCACAGCGAACGGTCACCTCCCCCCTCCCCTACCGAACGGCGACACGCCCACGTTCAAGTCCCCCCCGCCGCCCCCCCCCGCGCCGCCCGCGCCCGCGCCGCCCCCGCCCGCGCCCTGCCCGCCGCCGCCCCCGCCGCCGCCCCTGTCCGCCCCGGCGCCCCCGCCGCCCGCGCCCCCCGCGCCCCCCGCGCCCCCCGCGCCCGGCCTGATGGCGCCCCCGATGCACACGGACGCCATGACTATCAAGAGGAAGGTGGATACTAAGTATAAGCTGCCAACGCTCAATTGGATCGCGCTCAAGCCTAACCAGGTAAGTCTCGCCAGGAAAATTATCTGTCCTTCATATCAACATCAGTTACTACTTACATCTTAATACTAGGGTAAATTTACATTGCCGCGGAAAACAGTGAAAGCCAGTTTTTGTAACGATATTGTACGTGGCAAAATGAACTTTATGTCAATTGTGTAAAAATCGCTTCATTCTGACTCAAACGAAATGGAAAGAAAATCGATAATCTCTCATTAGTGCCACGCTGTGTATAGTTGACCTCGTATTATTCCTTTACCACATTTGGAATGTCGCTAGCACGTCATAAAGAATAAAAGGTTTATTTTCGTTTTCAAAACCTATGTGACAGATAAAACAGAAAAATTGATTATACAACAAGTGAAAAAAAGGCAATTTAATCCGAGGGACTAAGTTGGATCACGAGAGCAGCTATACGCTCGGGATTCTAGATTAGAATCCTGAGCGGAGCGAGGGAAACAAGGACCGAAATGATTATTTTCTTCACGACTTGTGTACTCTACTTTTTACCATTGACTGCGATAAAATAAATAGTAGTATAGTATTTATATTGATCACATTTTATCTGCTATAATTGCTGCTTTAGAACGAAATTATTCTGGAGTCAGTTTTATTTAATTGTATAGAACTATGGAATATCTCCATTTAGCCAATCAGTAGGTACTTTCAGCTCGTTTTATTTACTTTTTGTACAAAATTCCTATAATTCGTGCTTGTTCCAAATGTTTTTATTGACTCAGTGACTAAAAGAGAATGTTATCGATGAATCTAACGCCCTTTTTCGAGTGACAATGGTAAAAACAGATTTTCGCAACTCATACCGTTTTTTTTGTTGATTTTTCATTCCTAGATATTAGAGACCCACCCTTTCAGCGAAGTTTCGTTAACTAATTTAATTTCACCTTGAATATGTACTTTCAACATAAGTGAAGTGTAAAATTTCAATTACACACACTGTAATCGACTAGATATCGAAAGTTTGCCTCCTATTCAGAACAACTTTGAATACTAAATGTTACTTTAAATATTAAATGTTACTAAATCCCTCACAGGTCCGAGGAACAATCTTCAACGAGCTCGATGAAGAACGACCCCGAAGAAGGATAAACTTCACAGAGTTCGAAGAGAAGTTCCGCATCGGAGGCGCGTGTCCTCAACTAGACACAGACACGGACACACTCTCCTCCTTCCCCAGCAAGCGCTTCCGCAAACCCGACACTGTGTCGCTGTTGGAACACACACGGCTCAGGAACATAGGTAAGCTACACACAGCTAGACACATCACATCTGTGCTTACAGCATTGTGGCGGCATCTACATCGCCACATGTGAACTACACATCACACTAACGTCACGCAAATACCTACATCGCGCAAGCAGAGTTTACCGTGCGATTATCATTTAAATAACGTCCCGACAACAATCGTCTGGCAGCTTCCCACCAGACGCACCACCAGTCTGGTCAGAGAATCCTCCCTCTTCTATGGGAAATGAGTGACACCCTGTTCCTCATACCTCTATGGGAACAGTAGACATATTTTTTCGTGATTTCAGGTTCAGGTCTATCCATCAGGTTAAGCTATGTTCGCTGGGGTTGGTCCATGAATGGGTGACCATCTTTAAATACCGAGACTCCTCCGTGCCTCGGATTGTTGGTCCCGGCTGTCATTCGTGGATCTTTGACAGTCGTTACGGGAAAGTCGAAAGTCTGACAACCAGTCTTACCACAGGATAGTGTATAACCTAGTTACTGGGTTGTGGAGGTCAGATAGGCATTCGCTCCATATAAGATACTGGTATTCAGCTGCATCCGGTTAGTTTGGAAGGCGACCTCAACATAGTTGGGCAAAGACTAGGCAAATTGATATAAGAAGTATATTTAGATTAACAAAATAATCTCTCTTACAGCAATATCAAGAAGAAAACTCGACACGCCAGTAGAAAAAGTAATGACAGCAATAAACAGCTTAGACCTCAAACAATTACCTTTGGAAAGCGTCGAGATCCTTCAACGAATGGTGCCGACAGAAGCCGAACAGAAGGCCTACAAAGAATACGTCGCGGAGAAGAAACCTATAAACCAACTCACGGAAGAAGACAAATTTTTAATGCAACTAGCTAAAGTAGAACGAATATCCGCGAAGCTTTCAATCATGAGTTACATGGGAAATTTCTTCGACAACATACACCTAATTACTCCTCAAATCCATGCCATTATCTCCGGGTCGTCATCAGTCAAATCCTCTACAAAACTACGCAATGTATTAGAAATTATTCTAGCGTTTGGTAACTACCTGAACAGCAGTAAGAGGGGGCCCGCGTACGGGTTCAAACTGCAGTCTTTAGATACACTTATGGATACTAAGTCGACTGATAAGAGGATATCGTTGCTGCATTATATTGTGGCTACGATAAGACAGAACTTCCCAGAGTTGATGAATTTCGATACAGAGCTGATGTATATTGATAAGGCCGCTCAAGGTGAGTTTTATTTATTTATCTGCACCCTAATTTCATGACCCGCGATCATACATAATCTAAATCATATTTAAAGATATTGCTGATTCATTGCTTCATATGTTCGAAAAAAAAATCTGCTCCACCACGTAAATAACGCAATGAATGTTGTTGAACTTTCAAAATTAAACAGATTGTGATTGATCGTGTATTACGGAATTATGGTGCTGATCTCAAAAGTTTTGTAGTCGAAGTCTCAGATATTGTGTACCATTTTTTATTGTGTGGAAAACTCATTTCGTTCCTCATTAGTTCTTTTAGAAAATAATAAAAGTTTCATATAACACTTTATAAGCGGTATATACTACTTGTTCCACTCAAATAAATTATTAATAGTGTGACTCGAATTACAAGTATTACTAAAAAGCCCAATTTCTGCGCTTTGCATTCGAATTTAACCCTTATTGTTCAAGACAAAAGCTTCAAAACTAAACCATTTTATTTATCTTACTTCCAGTATCCCTAGAGAACGTAGCAGGCGACGTGTGTGAGTTGGAGCGAGGCATGGAGGCCGTGAGACGAGAGGCGGAGGCCAGAGACGGGCTGAGAGCGTCCCCGCACGTGCTGCGGGACTTCCTGGCCAACGCGGCCGACAAGCTGAGGCGGCTACGGACCGAGACTAAACATGCACAGGTACTGAGAACTGTAAAGAGGATTTATTTATTTATCTTCTTCTAGTTAGCATAATAAAGAAAGAAAAATACACCTTAAAACTATAAAAACAGAAACAATCAATAAAATGCCAAAAGGGCCTCAGCTCAGCATACTGTCAGATGGCAACACAAAATGTACCACCTGACGCTGATTTTCAGCTGCAACCCACGAGTGTCATAATAGCATAATCAGCCTATAATGTTCCCACTGCTGGGACACAGGCCTCCTCTCTGTGAGAGGGAGCGGGCCGTAATCCACCACGCGGGCCCAGTGCGGGTTGGTAGATGTCACATGTCTTCGAATTTTTGGTTCTAGGACATGTCGGTTTTCTCACAATGTTTTCCTTCACCGTTTTGAGAGCAGTGATGATGAAATTATTTACACAAAGTAAAGCGCCTGTCTGGGTTCGAACTCGATCCCACGACCTACAACTCGTAAGTTGGGAGCCTTTACCACTGGGCCTCCACTGCTTCTTCTATACTCCATTTGAAATAAGATTAGACAAACCTTTTTACAGTCCGTTCAACGGATTTTGACTTCTATACAGTAGGCGTAAGGATGGCATTAAAAGCAAAAAAGGTTACACTACCAACTGTCTACTGCAGCTGCCATCTGTCATGCCACCAACGCAATAGAAGGCAAAATCGGTTGAACGGACTGTAAAAAAGGTTTAATTAAATGTCTAATCCTATTTCAAATGGAGTATAGATAATTAGTGATAAGATGGATGAAAGGCCATCCTTTTGCCCGCAGTGGAACACAAATTAAGCTACCAAAATGTGAAAAGGGCGGAATACTTAGGATATTCCGAAGATTTCTTCCCGATTATTCTTAAAAAACCTGATTCATTTGCGGAATATCTTATATATACACTGAACAAGGATTTAACAATAGCTAGGCGGCGGTTTCAGACCTTAGTCATCATCCATGTTTTAATTATTTTCTGAACTGAATCTGAATGTTGAAAATTGAGTCTTGTTCGTAAGGACAATCGAGTTCTTACTGGTGATATTCTTCAGAAAGAGGGAGGTCAAGGAGATACTCGACACAGGCGCGCGTGTATAACCAGAGGCCCTAGAAAAAAGTGACATTCTATCAGCGATAACGATGATGGAAAAGGCAAAAATGTATAGGACTGACATAAGCTATAGAAAAGCTCATGTCAATCCTGTTGAAAGTCGCTGTAGAAATACGAAACGCTTTCGAAGCGATTGTCACTTGTCTGGGCCCTCAGATGTATGAACGTAAGCGAAGCAAAAGAAGTATGTAAGGATCGTAGCAGGTGGCGTTCTGTAGTTTCTGTCTACACCCATACGAAAGAGGCGTTGGTATATGTAGGTTTGGATTTATTAATGTGTTGTCTAATATAACATATTGTGACGTCACCAGGACTCGTTCGCGTCGTGCGTGGAGTACTTCGGCGAGGCGCCGCGCGGCTGCGACGCCAACGCTTTCTTCTCGCTACTCGTCAGGTTCACGAGGGCGTTCAAGGTAACACAACATTATATCTGTAATCATAACTGTTAACTACAAGTTGTTTTTAGATGGAGATGTAACCTTAGGGTCAGCTCAGACCGCGACGTGAAGCGACGCGACGCTGCGCGCACTTTTTAACAATTATCGAACTTATTTTCTTCACGAAAAGGTATAATTTCAGTGCGAGTGTTGACACGTGCGTGTCAAAGTACGCTGGGATGCGCTTATTGTGTAGTAAATAAATTCGATATTGTATCGGATCATAAAAGTGCGCGTCACGTCTCGGTGTGAACCTTATTGTGTTTGTATACAATGTATGTAAAATGCGCAAGCGCAGTTTCCATAATTATGGTCAGTTAACACATAGGGTACTTTTAATCCCGGTAGTATGTTCCCGTGGGATGTATTCCGACATCCTCGCGGGCGAAGCCGTGGGCAAAAGCTAGTTTGAAATAAAAATGGTTTGAGTTTGAAAAGTTCATTGGTAAGTAGCTCTTGTTCGTTCGGAAGTTGGAACATCTTTAAATTGCTGTTGAATCGTGAGGTGTGGTAAAAAATGCCAATTAAAAATGTGAGGATCTGGAACTTGCGTATTCCACCTACCTTAAAACTAACCAACCGTCGTACTGTTACAGCAAGCAGACGGTGAAAACGAACAACGTCGCAGACTGGAGCAAGCAGCACAACAGGCAGAGCACGTCGACCCTAACAAAGCCAAGATCATGCAGAAGAAACAACAGGTACGCGACTGTAGGCCTTATGTGTGGACGTGTATGGTCGGTTGTGGCGTGGCAGGGAGATTTGTAGTGGGGTTGAGCGCTGTTTAGGAGTTTGTGGGGTTTCGTCGGAGATATTTTTGTTGGGACTTCGGAAAATGAGGCTTTTATTGGCATTTTGGGAGAATTTATCACAACAAAATTATTTTTTTCCAAAAGATATAAATCCCAAAAACTTGATTTGATCTTTTGGCAAATAATTACCGATTCAGTCAGCGTTATTGAATTATTTATTGGGAACCGTGATAGCATTCATTTTGACGGAATGACAGCGTTTATTGAGAGTATTCGAGAGATAACGAATTGTTGTCAAATAAGGGTCAGTTCAGACCGCGACGTAAAGCGAAGCGACGCTGCGCGCAATTTTTTACAATTATCGAACTTATTTTCTTCACGAAAAGGTACAATTTCAGTGCGAGCGTTCACACGTGTCAAAGTACGCTGAGATGCGCGGCGCTGCGCAGCGCGTGTACCTTATTGTGTAGTAAATAAATTCGATATCGTACCGAATCATAAAAAATTGCGCGTCACGTCGCGTCTGGGTCGGTGTGAACTGACCCTAAGGTGCTATATGGTATTTTTTTAACTGTCATAATAAAAGCGAGCTATTACATATTGTATCTACAGGTTCCAGACTGCAATACAAAATAAGGCTTCATCTATTGTAAATAAATCATATTCCTAACAGCGTAAACTAAACTGAACAGCGCCTAACTCCTAGAAACTCGATGTTGCATTCATTGTTAGATTCGCTTCGATGGCTCTACATAACGCTTCCAAGGTGAATGGACAGTAATTTGTCGTAGAGTTCAAAGCCAAATACACTTTGATTACAGCAAGTGAACAGGTTCACTGTCCGGAAAGACACAATAGTAACACAACAATAGTGACACACTTTGAGTCATTTGTGATCAGGAGAGGGTATTGGTATTTATAGAAAATTCATAGGGGCAAAAATACGACCAAATTGGAAAGAACTGGCCTTGAACAGCTTTGATGACAATAATAACAAATCGCACTATACATTGGTCTAAACTCGTGCCTCGGAAAGCACGTTAAGCCGTTGGTCCCGGCTGTCATTCCTGGATCTTTGACAGTCGTTACGGGTCGTCAGACGCCTGAAAGTCTGACAACCAGTCTTACCACGGGGTATCGTATTATATATAACAGTATTATATATATTATATATAACAGGGTCGTGGAGGTCAGATAGGCAGTTGCTCCATGTAAAATACTGGTACTCAGTTGCATTCGGTTAGTCTGGAAGCCGACCTCAACATAGTTGGGGAAAGACTAGGCAGATTTATTGCATCAGTCTTAAGCCCGTCAGTCAAATGCACGAGAGGCACATGCGCGGCAATTACATGCGCATTAGTCAAACTATTGTACGTCTAAACACGAGTGCGTATGCTAGTTCATTTTCAAAAGAAACAGCGAAAAGTATGACTATTATTTCTTCATAGTGTATTATGTGAGTATTATAAAGTTAACGCTGTTTTTAACCAACTTCAAAAAGGAGGAGGTTATGAATTCGGATGTTTTTTATTTCGGGCACAGCTCCGTCATTTAGAGACTGTTTTGCAAAACTCTTAAAAAAAAAAAAAGTGAATATTCGTTGCAATAATCAAAGTGTTGAGGCTTTTATTGATGCATTCTATCTACAGTAGCCGTGACCCGACTGTTTCTACATAATGTACTCATATTTTCCACTAATTTTTGTTTATTTTTATTTTTTACTTTAGAGTTTTCTTAATCACCTTTAATTAACTTGCTTTTTTGTGTTAATAAATGCAAATAATTAGATATAGTTTTTCCTGTTTTTATTGTAAATAATTTTATTTAACCCGTTAGCCGCCGCGTCAGGCACATGTGTCAGACGCTAGTGGACGTTTAACCTTCAACATTTGGAACTTCAAAAGTTTTTTTTTAAATTATTATTAGATTTTGTTTACCAATAATAATTTGTCGTTTGTTATTACTAAGTTTCTCCCAAAGGTGATTAAGAAAGCCAGTTTGATTTTATTTCACTTCAATCTGTTACTTTACAATGATGTGAGTGAGTATGTGCATTAATATTGTTATTGAGGTGGCAGGTATACATACATTGAAACACATGATATAACATGCTATTTAGTAGTGGTGGTGTATTACATTTAAAGGTTATTGTGGCAACACTGTTAGATAAAACTATAAATCTACCTTTTGATTTCAATGTTCTTGGAGTAATTTTGACATAAAAATATAATAACATAAGTACTATAAATTCATTAATTTTATCTATTTTATATTTGAAATTACATTATACCTACCAATGTTGCCACATAAACCAACATCAAAAAAACTACCAAAATCGTAGTAGGTGATGGTAACACCATAAACTTTCTCACAGAGGTTTAACTACGCGGCCGTCAACGCAGGCCTATTGCAGCAACACTTGTCACAGTTGAGGCACAGTCTAGGGCCCGTGTAGGCCTCCCGGGGCCCAGGCTAAGGGCCTAACTTATAGGAGTAAGTCCAGTTCACACTGACGGGGGAACACTTGAGTGTGCGTGTGTACTAACCACAGTGGGTGGGGATGGTTGGTGTGTAATGGGTTTAGATGGCTAATAAAATGGTTCTTTTTAATTTTATCTTTACATTTTTAAGACTTCGCAAAAGGGATATAAGTACTAAAAGCGTAAAAAATGTTGATACTTCTTTAAAAAGAAAACTAAATATTGATGCTACATGTTATTTGAAGTTCTTAGGATCTGTCAGATCCAATTAAATTAGTCGCATAGTACTAAAATACTGGGTGGAACTAATTTTGCTCATTGCAGACTTAAGCATCCAAAAATACAGATTCTACCAGTCTGTTTGGTTTTTGCAATTGGTTCTCAAGTAACCAAATATTACTTGCTCACATTATAATAACATTATGGTCCTGTTTCACAAAGATGACTATCATGTTCATGAGGCACCATCTACCAAATAAGTGAATTTGTTTTTCAGAATTTCCATTAAAAAATCTGTTAGATAATTCTGATAATTGGAACTTATTAAGAGGTGGTGAAACAGGCAAATATAAAAGTTTTTAATCAGAGCCTCTACTGCTATTACACACCAATTTTGGGCCAAAGTGTGACTAATGATCAAGAGAAAGATTCAGCATGTTTTTGGGGCAAGTCTGGACTGGTTGATAACCCCACGCGCCTAGCATGCACACGACCATAGTAACCCTCACCACGGTAGGAAGGGGTTGGATTTTAGATTTATGGGAGGTGTAGCGGTGTGCCTACGCACGGGTTTGTGACTACTCTTGTTTTGAGAACTGTTTTGTGGGTTCAAACGAAACCTGCGTCTTGTATTTATTCTTTTGGGATACTGTATAATCAGCCTCTATAATGTTCTCACTGCTGGGACACAGTCTTCCTCTCTTCGAGAGAGAGTGGGTTGTAATCTACCACGCGGGCCCACTGCGGGTTGGTAGATGTCACATGTCTTCGAATTTTTGGTTCTAGGACATGCCGGTTTCCTCACGATGTTTTCCTTTATCGGTTTGAGAGCAGTGGTGATGAAATTATTTACACAAAGTAAAGCTTGTCTGGGTTCGTACGTTCGTAAGTTGGGGCCATTACCACTGGGCCACCACTGCTCTAGGATACTGATTTGGTGATATGTAAGTCAGTGGGTTTCAAAGCAGATAACAAAGTACTTGCTACAAGTTTTTTGTTTATTGAAAAATTGACTTTGTTAAGTCGATTTTCACGACCGAAATGTAATTGGAAAATGGCTGGTAAAAATTGCTGGGGTTTCGTTTGACCACAAAACAAAAAAAACAAGAGTAAAACCCTAAAATAGAAGTGTGATATTGGAGTTGGAAGTTGTTGTATCTTAAAACACGGTTGTTTGGAGGGTAGCAAAGGTATTAACACATCGCACAAAACACTTAACATTTATACGTCATCTCAGTGCATGCGTCCATGATACGGGATCTCGTGCACTAGACGGCCACGACTCCGGCCAGTCATGGGTCCGTGCTCCATGGCCCGGTCTGCGGCTGGTTGGCCGTTACGACCAATTGCGCAATACGTATCGGTTTATCGGTATCGGTCGTGGTCGTGGCCGTCTAGTGTACGAGATTCCTAAGTTATTATATTATTTTTTGTATGAAATACCCGCCATAGAAATATAGTCGCTGTTTGATAGGTACATTAGGTTGCGTTTGTGGTATGGTGCATGCAGGAATGGGCGTAATTTCAATTTTAGGATATTACCCACTAGATATTATGCTAGCCGGTTATTTAAGAACCGCATAGAAATACAAAAAAAAATAGTTCACTAACTGCCTATTCTAAGTCAAACTATAATATTGTTTCATTTGTGACGTCATTATATTATGATAATAGATATAGGACTCGTGGCTAAGTATTAACAACCGCACGGGTCGACCGGTTAAGTCGGTTAAGCTACGCTTTTCGCTGTAGGTCCGTGGATGGGTGACCATCTTTACATACCCCTCCGTGGCTGTCATGCGTAGATCTTAGACAGTCGTTACCGATCGTCAGAAGCCTGAAAGTCTGACATCTAGTTTTACCAAGGGGTATCGTATTACCCAGTAACTGGGTTTTGCAGGTCAGATAGGCCGCTTCATGTAAAATTCTAGTATTCAGCTGCATCAGGTTAGACTGGAAGCTGACCCCAACATAGCTGGGAAAAAGCTAACAGGTAGACCTTAGGACCAACATTAAATGGTCTCTTGCAACTTACTTACAACATTACAAAAATGTAAAGAAGAATCAGTTACAAAATAAGAGATCTTTGGGAAAAATATATACGTACCTTTAACAATAAAATAATAATATTCGACTCATAGCAATTTGAGGACAGACAAGAAATTACCTATTCATTTTGTTTAAACTTGATTATTTATTTTTGTTTATTGAGTTGTCATGCATAATCAATAATTATAGATCGTATTTTCGTATCATATCATGTTAGACAAAAGGTCGAGATGGTAGGCGGATTTTATATTTTTAGATTGATCTTGCATGCTATAAAATGATAAGTAATACATACAGCTTTTCTTCTGCCAATATCCTTTTGTTTGACATGTATATCAAAATAATTGGAAAACTTTATTTCGTCTGGCAACTCTTGTGAGTTCAATGACCTTTCAAAAAGAAATTGAGTGTAAATATGTGTTTTATCTTAACGCTGCACTTGCATGGACTTAACAGGGAATGTGTTTACTTACTATGCTAATTATTATCATTTATAATTATTTTATTCTAGTCTTGAGAGCCTCTTTTTATGAATATTTATAATTTAGTGCTAGAATTTTATTCGCTCTTTATCCAGTAAAACTGCATTTTCTTGTTACCTTTTTACATTTAGATTTGGAATCCCAGGTTCTGGTTAGAATGCTAAAGTCAAAGTAGAGAGAAAACACATCAGCTAAAACCAACCTAAATGCCATTGATTTAAACCCTATTTTCCTTGGCTTGAATTTTCGTCGTAATAGTTAGTTGTATACCAAACTAGTAGCAGTCTAAGCATGTTTTATACCTATACCATATTACTGTAGCAACATTTTTAGAGTTACTAGTACCCAAAAAACCATACGCCAAAAAACAAACTACAAAATATTAATTCCCCGTCTCTCAACAGGAAGCTGTAATCAACGAATTAAAAACGAAATCTCAGGCCGTCGGCGAAAAGAAGCTGCTTCACCAAGACGAGGTATACAACGGTGCACTGGAGGACATCTTGCATGGCTTGCGGAGCGAACCCTACCGCCGCGCTGACGCCGTGCGACGCTCGCACCGACGCCGCATCAACTCACACCGACTCTCCAAAGGGTTAGAGGAACTGGATGTATGATACGAACTCCACTCCAGTGAAACACTGGACTCCCCCGTACAAAACGCCGTCAAATCTATCAACGCTAGGTGCAACACAGACAAAAAGAAGCGACGCAAGGACCTAGAGATGGTCCCAAAACAGTCGATAGCTATCTATAATATCGAGGATAACGTGACAGAGTTTTCCGCTAATATCGAGAGTAACAGAAAGAAGTCTACGTACAGAGTGGCGCCCGCGCCGACGGACTGTGAGATTGAGGAACGCTGCGAACTCATCAAGTCTACTTACGAAGTCATTTCGAAGTACACGAGAGCCATGTTCGACAAACAAAACGAAACCGTCGTATGAACGATGTGCCTATTTTGTATTGCGCGTATATTGCACACTTTAAACGTTTTTTTAAATATATTCAATGTTATATTGGCTTGTAGTTAAATTGGCCTAAAAGGTGCGGAGTTATAAACGTCCAATGAAAACAGACAATTCGAATTTCGAAGCCGTTAAAGGTGTTGCCATTTATAAATAATTACCCCGATAACTGGGTGCAATATATGTAAGAGTATACTAACTTTGATACGCCTATGATTCATTCCATTCCACACGCGACAGCGATAACTAGTATTTTGCTACGATACCATTTACACGAGTTTTTTTTTAATTTTCTATACGGAAGCTTAGCTTTTAGTATCGTTTACATGCCCATAGCAGCAGCTGGACCTTAATAAAAGTGATTCATGAATCTCAAGCACAAATAATCGAAGAATAGGACCAAAAACACCAGAAATTCATAGAGAAATAGTTCAAATAGCTATGGGCAGTTAGTCCCGCTAGATCAAAAATGGCCTTTACATAGACGCACAGGTTTTGTACCGCGATTTTTCGATTTAAATATAGACTAGGTATTAATAACAGTGTCCTTATATATGTACACATATACATGATTATGAACCAATAAACGATTTTTAGTAATATTTAATATGATAGTATGGAACATACGCATTTATAATATAGCATTTTTTACCTACTTGTGATAGTTCAAATTTGTTTACTGCACGATACGACTTTTATCGGCTGCCTAGTATTATTATTACAATTTTATACATCCTATTAAACAGTATTTTGCCATTTGTATTAAATTGCATGTATTTATACATTTTAAAAGAAATTGAACTTTATAATGTTATTATAGAGTTCAAATTCCATGTTTGGTTTCACTCTTACGAACTCGCACGAAAGCCGCTAGAGGTCGTATCAGTATATACTATTTGTATAATTATCGCCACAGAACGGTCAGAAACGATTGTGTCTCTATTATTTTGTATCCTGATATTAGTATAACATGACACTTTAGCTATAATTATTTATACGATACTATTCCATCTAGATTAAGTTTTGTATACAAATTCTTTTCCCAATAAAATAATTTGCCTTTTTTTGATCTGGTAATAATCTGATTAATTTTTCGAATAAGTTATTTTAATAATTGTAAATATGTTTTTTTTTTGCCTGTGAAAGTTCCAATTTCGGAATTGTATTGGCATAAAATAGATAATGTAAATATTGTATTTTTTATATTATTATGTATCTACTCAAGTTACTTGAGAATATAAGCGGGCAATATAATTTTTAGGGTACCTATATATTTAATATTATGCCTGAAATTGGTACTTTTACAGTGTAATTTCGAATAAAATAAGTTTAATAATTTAATTGATCCAGTGAATATTTAATATATTGATGCTTATGCACTTACCTTAGCGCGTAACAATTAAAATTATACAACGCATACTTCTGATACATAATTTCATTTGCTATGGTTTATGTAAAGATATTATTAACTTTTCTATGATAAGAATATTAAAGATTGCGCTAAATTCAATACCCGAAAAGAAAATATGATTTTGTAATGAATGATCTAAAAATTAATCTTTATTTACCTTTAGGTATATTGTATGATTTGAAATAATTTAAATAGCTACGCACTCGGGCTTACGTTATCAAATAGAGGTGCTTATCCGCAAATTAGCATTTTAATATTCGTTTCGCTAAGTCATGACAAAATGATTAGAATTCGTTCGTTCGGGAGTTGTATAAAATATACAGGGTTATTTTAATTAACAAGTATGCATGCACAAATATGGCTGCCGTCCATTCTTACGGTTATCTCGTAAATAATACTGATTTGGGAGTAAAAGATGAAGAAATATACGGTTTTGAATCCACATATTACTAAGATACGTACGATGGATAGACACAAAATTGAAGATCATCGTCACTCATGTTGAGATGCGATATGACTAGGTATGAAAACTCTCATATCAGCATCTTAAAGTATATATTGCAGACTTTGTCTGTATATTGCTTTGAAATGTAAAGGTGACTACTATAATTCGTCATCTTCACTTTCTCATTTACTCCGAAACAAATGAAACTCCATAAAAACGCGAAAATCGCACAAAAAAATATTCTAATTTCACGCGATGACCGTTTAAGTGGACTACAGTAATTAAAATGAATCTTATTATTAATGTTGTGTATTATTGTCGATACGGTTTCTCAAGTTATACATTTTGATTATTATTCCCGAATACAGATGACAGTGTTTTAAAATAGGTAACTTACCCACCATTTTACCCCACCATAGAGGTAAAATAGCCCATAGATCGCTTCAGTGTTGCCAAGAAATAAACTCTTTACGATGCATTAAAGTTTTAGATGTGATTTTTTTTAATCCTTTTTTAGGATGTGGATTTAATTTATTGTAGTTGGGCGTTTTGGTTTTAATTATTATTTCTTGGCGATGATTTAGCGATCTAGGTGTAATCTTTGTATTTTACGCTATTTGTATTGTTCTTATTGAATAGTATTTCTAATTTAGTGTAATATAAACAGTATGTGCCTATTTAAGATATATAACTATATTCTATCCTGTGCATCCTTCAATACTTTTTTTTACTAAGTAGTAATATTTTAACTGTAGTATCATAACTTGTTTTAAATATTCCAAGTGCTATAAATTCATAAAATAGGTTAAATATACAATATACAATTTCTATTTCACATTTTATTTTATGAGATATACTTTTTAAATAAATACTTAAGTCTCGAAATAACCTGTGTATGTTCATTCAATATTTTATATCGTCTCTAAATATATAATTTATATACTTTCATGTGTATTCGGGAACTATTTAAGTTTAGTAGAAATTTATAGAAACGTTTTGTGTATAGTTATCGTATGTTTATATTCGATTTCTGATTTTGTGTTAGTATTGCATGTACGCTAGCATTAGTAACAGTATTCGGATGCAATAAATAAAACATACATTTAATTAACAGTGATTTTATTTAACTGTGAAAATATAAAATATGTGTCATTTAGTAGCACCTTAATTCTATCTTAATGATGGAAAGAACATTCATGTGACAATGAAACCTTTGCGTATTTATGATTATCAAGTTAGTGGATTGGCTAGCACAGAACTTGGTTTACAGTGTGGCCCAAACTTATTGTTTTCTGCAAACTAATAGACGTGTGGCGGTATCTACATCGCCACATGCGAACTATGCATCAAAGACCTGACGTCAGACAGACGTCACATAAATCCTGCATCGCGCAATTAAAGTTTAACGTGCAGTGGACATATATACGAGAACCCAACATCAATAGTTGGGCAGTTGCCCGCCAGACACAACACCCGTCTGGTTGGAGGATCCTCCCTTTTCTATGGAGTATGAGTGAACTTTACACTCTGTTCCTCATACATAAATTGGTGACCCCGAATATGAAGGTCAACGCAAAGACGTGTTTGAAAGCGAAATGATGTAAAGCAGCTAAATTGTAACAATAAAATATTATTTAAAAAAAAAAAACAAATTAAAAAAATTATAATAAAGGGATGAAATAGGAACATTACCAATTTTTTACTTTAAAGATAACGAAAATCGAATATTTTGGAAGGTGCAAAAATAAATTAATTCAAGTGTTCCATCGCACAGTTTCATAAAGTGTCAATAAACTAGACATGTCTTCCAGTTTAAGACCTTACATGCCATAATAATAAAATCGTTGGCAAGGAAAACCCATATTATTAACATAAAGATCTACTTTTCCCTTCGTTGTACATTATTGTAGATGTGATAAGTTATAACTATTAACTAAATACACATTTCACATTATAACATTACTTTATTCTTCTCTCTCCCTCTTTGTCTAGCCTTATCCCATTTAATATGGGGTCGGCTCTCTTCGTCATTCTTCGCCAGATAGTTTCGGTCTGGGTCATTGAGTCATTCACTTGGGCTTGCTTCTCCTACTAACTACTTTGTTCTTATTATTTTACTTTTTCCTTTAACGTATCTGGCAAAATATGGTTGCACCGTGCAGTGTGCACCTCTGCCTAACCCTTCGGGGAATACAGGCTTGATGGGTATTAAAGTACTTTATTCTATGCATTGTTGAAATGTTAGGCCTAAATTATATTTTTCTATCCCGCACCATAACAATAATCTTATACCTAGTAAGACCATAAAGTAAATATAAATATAATATGTAACAGTATGAATCTATAGAACAGAAGAACAGAAGGCCTTATAAATAATATAACTAAAACAATTTGATCATAACTCTTTGGTCCAAAATTTTGTACAGCTAAATAAGCTCCTAAAATACGCTAAAATGGAATATTAGCTTTTTGACCACTCACACACAGTGATTAATATTGTAATAAGTCATAGCCCACAGCCTGGTAATTAAAAAAAGTAAATTGTTAAAACAATAGAAATCACAAGTTACTGAAATGTTAGTAATATTATTACTTAAATTAATTATATGCAATCAATGTTGCCATGTAATATAAAAAGTCAAACAGGTTACAGAAAAGTATTAAAAATATCTATCAGAAGTACATAAATCTTGTCAAAATTCATTTCAATGCTTAAATTTTTTACACCCCACAATAATTATTGATGTGATATTTAACTTACCAGTCCCCAATCTACCCAAAAACTAGCCTGGCTCTGGCCTAGGAAGCCCTAAAAGCATTATAAAAACTGGCAGTCAAATGAATCAACAAGCACTTTAAAAACCGCCACAAAATCAAGCGCTACATTTTAAAAATAGAACAAGTTTCAATCAAAAGTGACATTAAATTTCTCATTGGCAATACTTTTAATTTTCTCCATGATGGATTCAATTTCAGCCATCGCTCCAATACCGGTATCACCACACATTAGCTTTTTACTAATTGGTGGTATTTCTGTGTGGCCCCAGCTTTTGAGTGTTGCCACCTGTTGTGATGTAATGGGATGCTCCCACATCCTTGTGTTCATTGCAGGGCAGAAGATTAGTGGCTTTGAAATATCCCAAGCTCGAGTTGTGCACGTTAGCAGGTTGTCACATATGCCCTGGAATTGAATGGAATGATTTATTTATGCAATGAATGGATAAACATGAGAAATGATTAAATAGGTCATCTTGACATTTTTTACAGAGGTGTTCCTTTATAAAGTTTGCTTTCATTTAATTCTGTTAATGTACAGTGACATATATTTATGTGTAATGACATGACAGTAGATGCAAAAAAAAATATCCTTGGTGAAGGTATTGATTTTGTAAGTTAGTAACAATAGTTTACTGTTTTTAACACCTTCAGATATAAATATTTGTCCTACTTACTTGTGACATCTTTGCCAGCGTGTTGGCGTCCAGAGGAGATATCACCATGATGTCAGCCATCTTTCCAAGCTCTATGTGCAGCACAGGGTCACCCCTCTGCTTCCAGGCCTGCCACTCCAAGCTATCATCGTAAATCTTCACGTCTGACGGCAGTTCTGACATCTTGAAGAAATGCTTCGCATGTTCCGTGACTATAAGGTGCACCTACAAATATGTAACGGTGATGTTAGTAGCTATTTGTAATTTTCCTCAAAACTCTAAATATTCTATGTAAACATAACCTCAAAAACATAAGTCAATTCGTCCTCGGGTATTTCTAATAGGGATTTTATTAGAATCGGTATTTTTAAGGCAGCTACGCTACCTGTCGCTGCAATTAATAGCTTGCAAGATCGTTTATCCATTTTAAATTTATTTTAAAAACCTAAATATTTACAGGAGGAAAGTGTTATTTGTGACATGAGTGTGACATTTTCTGTTTCACTTCACTTACTTCACTATTGACTCGTTCAGAAATAGAAAGCTGATAGTTAGATTATCTCTGCATTTATTATAGTTTCATCATTCGATTTTACTGTTTAAGAATTATGATTAGAATTATATTTGTAGACATTTTTCTTACATAGTTCCAATACCCAGTTGCGTCAATGGTCCAATAATCCACAAGGGTAATTTTGAGTCTTATTACTGGCAGCACCGAACTGAAACGTCATTTTATTATCAACAAAATAACCACAATAAAATTACGTCAGTCGATTAATATTCGCGGAAGGAGTGGGTTTATTGGTTAGTGCGTGAAAACAGTTTTTATTTACGTTAATGAAAATAATGTTAGTGTTTCACTTTATTTGTTAAAACTTTTAGCGTAGTGTGTTTTTTTGTGAAGTGTAAATAGAAATATGTGAGTGATGTGTTAATTGAAATTTATTTGTTTACGATGGATGGCAAAGTGAAGTATTACGAAGGCTGTGGACAGGAAGGGCCGATTCGTTGTATATTTTTGTGTGAATTCCATCCGACCGCGGGGCCGAAGATAACATGCCAAGTGCCAGAAAATTATATATCGAAAGATATTTTTGATACAGTCAGTCATTATATCATACCGAAAGTACAACTTCAGAGATGCACTTTGACAGTGTAAGTATTTTTGCGGGTAGTTCCAAAATTGTTAAATTATGACATAAGAATACAATATTTTGTAAACATATTATTGAATCATGTTGAAAACTTTCGATTTCACTTCTATTTTTGTGTAGAAATGAAATTGCCCCTAAGATTTTGCTGCTTATTTTCTTGTGCATGTTGCACCCAACGATTTGAATTCCACTGATCGTAGCTAAAGAAAGAGCGTAGTCAATTGTTTTGATGCAGAGCAACTGATTTTCCATATATATTTCTACTTACGTCGTCGCTCATTTGCATTTTATTCAATAATCAACCTGCAATATCAATACAACAACGAAATAATTAACCTTTAAATATTTAACCCGTAAATGGGTATTATTTTGAATAGTTACTAATTCTAAATGGTTTTTTTTAAATTAATTATTATTTTCTGTCTAATATCAACCTTAGATTCATGTAGGTAGGTACATAATAGAATAAAAATTGCCAACTCGATCCGAATGACCCGTTAATTCACCTAACCAAATAATGCTATTCAATAAAAAATCGCAAAAAAATATTTCCAAGTCAGTAAAATGCCATAATTATGCACCATAAAGTCCTTGATACCATCCGATAATTTAGGAACGGTATTAATGCACGCGGTAATAATGGTTACCGTTCCGCTCAGGTCCGCTGGCTTCCGTGCACCTGCCTGCATAGAAACAAACGAACAAGACATCACAAAATCAATATGACTATGAATGTCTCATTTCTTAGACTCAACACAATAGAAAATAGAATAATAATCTTGATTCGGTTTTCCTGCGGCTTTGTGTTCGAAGATTTAATAATTGTGGACATGCATGTGGAATTGTGGACTGTAGGTACCTATAAGGTTTTAAAATTAAAAATGTCAATGTCATTACAAAGAGTACGAAGTACGTACCTACTTCTGTTAGCATAAACTTTTTTATTTATTTATTTATTATTTATGTACACACAGTAAAATACAAAGAATTTTTCAAATTTTATCTTGTACTAAGTGAGCAGCATCTTCATATTTTGCATGTTAAATTTTATAGATGAACAATGTGGTAATTATAACTTTCATAAACAACTTTTTTGTAACTTTTTCTAGCTTTACGTAAGTACAAACATTTAACGGTAACTTTTTCCCCAGAACCCTTCTCGGGTCGAAGATCCTGGGCTTCCCAGTACGGATAGACAACAAGAAGTACGCCCGCAACGCTTACTACTTCAACCTCTGCTTCGTATGCGATGCCTGGGCCAGGACGGTGCATCTCGAGCCGCTCGTCAAGAAGCTTACAGAATACCTGGTCAGTGGAACGACTTCTCACATTCTTTGGCCGTAATAACCAACCCGCTGGCTTTCTTCCCTGTTAATTTTAAGTCTTGGTGTCTATCTGCTTGAGTAGCTTTTAAATTGGGTTTGCTCTCTACGCTTATGCGTAGAGGGCAAAACCAGTTAGAAATATTTCTAACCATAGTAATCATTAACCAGGGCAGCAAGACCAAAATCATCATATTATCATCATCATGATTTTACTAAGTCTTATCTAGTAGTAAGACAGGGCTGAACGTCCCAATAACAGTTATTTATAACGATAGTCCTCGTAGTATCCTAATGGCACTCAATGGATATGGCGCCTCGGTTCTAACTTACTCACACATCATCCAATTGACCTCTCTCACCAACTGACCCAACTAGAATCATAATAAAATCTTTTACTCAATGACACTACACGTAAATGGTATACGGTGGTATTCTGATTTTACTTAGAAGCCAGAAGAAAAGGCTTGGTGATTTCTGGATGCGAGTTTTTGTTTGCAAATGGAACCAAAATACGGAGCGGGAGCAATCATATTTCATAACACCTAAATATACCTATTCTCTCTGCCCGTTAAAGACAATATGAATCAAATATTCCCAGTATTCATATATTCTCTATCACAATCCTCTTTAACATATAAGTAGGTAATGGAGGAAAGTTAGAAATGGGCATATTTTGTGAATAAATTGAAAAGCCACACACACAAAGATCTGGGTTTGAAATGAGATTTAGAAGTTTTCGTTTAACTCCCGAAGTTTGCGCGTAGAAGTTATGATGTACCGCTTCCCATATCAAATGTTGTTTTCCTGTAAACCAATTAATAACAAAAAGTTTCATAATTGATGACATTCAGTAATGTTATAATCTCTTTTTGCACAGTTATCGATGGAGCTGGAGACAGAATGGCTGTCGAAACAGTCCATTTCCGGCGAAGCTAAGGCACTTTGTGGTGTGATGCGGCAAGTGATGCAGGATATCAATAGCCGTAGGATGTGCACGCTCACAGGTAAATCTATAATACTTAAACTTACACACACCTAGAAGCAAAAGATTGATAGATTTGATATTCAAGATTTGTGCTTAAAATGACAGTCGAATTTTTGCAATCACGTATTCCCGCATTCTGTCATCTTTGGAGAGATTGACGGGCAACGGCCAAACGTTGCGCCAGAATTTAATCATGGTATCATCATCCGGAACAGTGCACGTCACTCGCATTTAAAATAAACTTCACTCTTGATTTCTATGCGATTTTGCCACGTGTATTGCGAACTTTGTTGAATGTGGTACAAATTTCTGAAGATCATGTTGAGTTTGAGACTTGGCAAAACCCTGCTCGATAATCAAATTAGCATTCGATTCATCAATTCATAAAAATAGACACAATTTTTGTTGATTACTACGTAGCAGGTAGCAGCATCCATAATAGTTTCTGAAAAATGCTACGAATAAAAGCAAAGGCGTAAGTAGAATATCAAACAGAATTCGGCTTTGTTCTTTTAGTGAAACGAGGTTTCGATACAGTTATTTATTAGAATTAGGTACAATGAAACAATAGTACAACAGATTAATTAATTGATTGGCCTTTGGAATAATTGAAATTTTTTATTTTCTTTATTATTTTGTATAAAGCCCCGTACTGGTGCTTTATTGTTGAATCACAACAGGTATACAATAAAGAACCTGTTCTAATTCAAATCGTTTTGAATAGGTAAGATAGGTATAATTACCTGCAAAAGTTTCCTCAGATACGTAAACAGTATTTTATTTATGGGAGTCAATACTTGTTTATCATATTAACATATTCATGAGTATGCAATATTAATAAATAAGATATTATTATTACCTATTTAACTTGCATGAATAAGTACCTACTTACTTAATATTTTAATGACTAAGAGCAATTTTGCTACTTCATTACGTTTCTTCTTAAAATCTCATTAGATTATTTCTACAATAACAAATTATGTTAATAATAAAATTATGCTAAAAATATGCTCAAGTTTTATTCAAAATTAATGAGTTTAGTCAAATATCTTAGAAACTCGACATGTGAACTTTAATTTTAGGTGAACAATAACCGATGTTGCCCCATAAAATTTTACCCCGTATTAGTGCAAATATTAATTTACAAACTTCTTCTTATTGTTAAGTTTTTATTTATTGATGATCACCACAAGCCTCCAAGAGACTACGACATAAATATGTATTTGCAAATAATTGCCGCCCACACGCCGAACCGGTAGCTCAAAATAGAAATTTCCGTTCATACAATTGAATAAATAACAAAATCAAACAAAAAAATAGCCATGGTTCATAGAGCTGTTGCCATGTGAATAGCCAGTGCCCAGTTTAAAATATACTGCGCTATTTAAAACTCGACCGTATTTGTATTGAGATAAAAACCATGCGAGAGCTTTAAAGAAATTGGACAAATAACAATAGGGCGTCATAAATATCAGCAGCTATACTTATTTTAATCAACGAAGCAAAGATGTGCTGTTGCTTATTTACATATATTGGAAAAATACTGACCTACACAGACACGTCGTCTACAACCATGTTTTTTAGGGTTCCGTACCCAAAGGGTACAACAGGACCCTATTACTAAGGCTTTGTCCGTCTGTCCGCGGCTTAGCTCAGAGACTGTTGGTACTAGAAAGCTGTTATTTGATATGGGTATAGATATAAATCACGCCGACAAGGTGGTAAAAAAATTATGCAGAATGTATGGGAGAACAAGTTTTTCAACTACAATGTTAAGTTTGTTGGATAAATTCATCCCAACTACGGAACCCTTCATTGTGCGAATGTGCGTGGTTCTACATGCACTTGGCCGGTTTTTATTTAGCAATACACAGTACTCTCGCCCAGCCGCGCCAACTTCGTCTTGTCGGCTGTCCTGCCATCCGTTTACTAAAAAAAAAAAAAAATTTTTTAAATCCAAAGACTAAAATATTTTCATCCATAACTTATCCATCGTTTTATTATGACGTGCAACGTACAAATAACGTAGAAAAATGTATGTCTTATAAACAAATAGAAAAATAGTTAATTATTGGAATTTGGAACACAAAGTTCCTATCAGCAACAGTTGTCGGCTGGGATCGTTAACTAACGTAATCACATCAATTAACCTTTTCTAGAACTCGTGTCTCTTTGTTATTTAAATAACGTGTTGCTATAAGAGTACCGAATTCAACAGCATTGTTTGTGTTATCCATCAAAACACAAAATTGTATTACATGCATTACATAGACTCACGCCTCGGCCTGCCCCAGGTCACTCAGGAGGATTCAAAGTAAACTACAAAATTCAAATTCCACTGGCATCTTCTCTGGATTAGGAGGTCTGCGATTCCGTTTAGGACGTCAAGCTAGATGGTTATGATTCATAAATGATGACAATTTATGGAGTAGGTCTGAGGGTCCAAAGAATATCAAAGAATTAACTCATCACAAGGAATTACCTACAATCCTACATGTTTCAGGAGGCCTATAATTTTATGGGAAATATTTAACAGTACCCGAATTTCTTAATACACGATTAATCAGAATTGGAATCGGCTCGAAACAAATTGTCTAATCCATTTGCTTCATGAGTTGCTGTTGCTGGGGAGTTTGTTGCGCCACGTCTTCTCCCCAGCTAAAGCACTAGGAATTGGTGAAGGGTGCGTTTTGGGGGACTGTGTAATTGCAGTATGTAATTTTGACGTTCGAAAAGTGTTGATTCTCAGCCTAGTTAGAATAAATTACTTTTGATTTTGATTTTGAGTTCGTGAGTTAGTGTTGACCAGATTTTTTTTCGAACTTATGAAGCAATGGATTCTTAGAGAATGGATCAGACATTTGTTTAAAAACCGATTCCAATTCTAACCGATCGCGCATTACGCAATTAGGGTGCTGATCCTCTAATAGTTATTTATCTACACCCATGCTATAAATCCTCTATAAAAGTTTCTGAAACTGTTAGCTTATTGCGAACTTTAAAACACTGGTTGTTTTAATGTTGTCATAGTAACCATAATATCACATCCAAACGGGTGTTATTATGTTGTACTAAATTTCATAATTATATGATTTCAAATAAAGAACATTGTCATGCAGGCGCGTTTCACTAACAAAGCACCGTAATTTAAAACAAAAAAGCATATATTACTCGGATTCGAATGTAATGTTATGAAGTACACTTTTTAAATTAATGAACCTCTTAAAACTTTATTGGCTTCTAATGATGGACACTTTTTTTTTTATAAATGGGCCTCTTTTTTGACTTTCTTGCCTTTTCTCACAGTTCGTCGCATTAACTTAGCTAGGGAATCCCGATGAAATGGGTTAGGTTAGTTTGGAACTATAACAAACAGCGCGCGAGTCGAGCGAGCGAAGCGAGCCGTGCAACGGCAGCGAGCCGAGGCCGGCGAGCGCTATTTAATATTTGTTGGATGGAATCCTAAATAGGAATTATTTTAGGTTAACAAAAGATCTATAGATTTAAATAATATTAGAGTTCTCAACGATATTTTAAGGAAAGCAAAATGGCAATTATTTGTGGTTCGATTAAATACCTACTTAATTGCCTAATCTAATTCGTCACTGCACCGCAGCAAGATTGCTTGCCTCCCAAGATACACACAGTAAAGCTTATGTAAACATATAAAAGTGCTAAAATTCCAATATTAGTGCTGACACGAGTGCCTAAACTCGCGTTTTATAGATTTGAGCTTTTTATTAGCGTCATTAGCAAGTACTTGTTTGCGGGTATTAGTAACTCGCACAGGATTCTCAAGGAGAATTTGAAATTATTGAAAAACCTATTTATTCATTTTATTATTTATGTACACATAGTAAAATGCATAGAGATACGACATAATTATAACATGAGTACAAAGGTACTGCTTATTTTTTAAGAAATTTCTTCCAGTAGACCTGCGAAAGGAGATATGAGAAAGAAATGTAGACAATAGCGTGTGAGAACAAGAAGAGAAAAACATGATTATACAAAGTCTTAACTAAAATATAAAATATAGGTACCTACACGCCTACTAATATACCTACTGCTATATTCAATTACGTACCCAGTTTTGTACATCAGACACAGAATCATAACATAACATCACGTCTGCAATCCCCAAAGGCTAGAAGTGACAATATAAAGGAAAACACCAAATAGGCATACTGTTAAATAATTGTTCCGTATTACTACTGGCACATTCTCCATGTGTAGAGTGATAATAAATTACAGCCGGCACGCAATTGCTCATCCTTGTAGGTATTAATTTAATTTGCATACAAATGTGAAACTAAGTTTATTGTTAAATGTTCCGGGTGTTGGTAATCGTGTCCAAACCACGTGCATATTTTAAAATTTAATTTTATCTTTATCCTTACTTAGTTATTTACGCTTACTTCAGTTATTATTGTTTTTGCCCTAAGTATGTAGGTGTAGGTATGTAAATTGTGGTTCGAGTGGCCATAATAATTACATTAATGTATTGTATTTGTATTGTATGTGACATTTCTGTTTCCTGTTGGAATAGACAGGAACTTCAAAACCCCATACTATGCCATACGATACTTACATAGTAATTAGTTTCTTACATATTTATGATACTATTTATTTTTAACTAGCTTTTGCCCGCGGCTTCGCCCGCGTGGATGTCGGAAATTATCCCACGGGAATGTGCTACCGGGATAAAAGTATCCTATGTCCCATAACCCACGTGGTCTGTCTAGGTGACCTAGGCGTTACGGCGTAAAAGTAACAGACATGAGACAGCCAGTAACTTTATATATTAGTGGTAGTACATATCTATATTGTGGTGATAGTGTGGATAGTATGGACAGCAGTATGAAACTGTCGGAAAGATTAATGAAAAAATCTTGTATAAAGATTAATGAAAAAACTATGGCATATTGTATGGACGATGGAAACTAAGGCGAAAGCTTTGGGGGAGCCTGCGATATTCAAATTTTCTTATGATTTTGCTTTTTACAGGTCAGTATCAAGTTTTATGTTGATCTATATAATGAGTCACAGTTGTTTCAAATATTTATTTATCTAATCTAACTAATATGGCAGGAGTTGTATTCCTGTATCTAATGGTTATTATTCTGTAAAGCTACTATTTGCTACGATCGCGAATCATATTTTAATCATATTGACATTCGAAACTTACCCATTAAACGATTTAAAAGCTGTATTAAAACCAAACTTTGTAAAAAAGGGTACTATACAATTTCAGATTATTTAGAAGACAAAAAGCATGGGATTGAGCTGCTCGCTCTGCTAACATTTTGTCATTTTGGCATTGTGACATTTTGAATAAGTGAAAATCATCAAAATATACCTACCAGTTTTATATACAAATTCACATGATTGAATATTATATGTAGGATATTGACAAAATGACATGATTGCTTTATAAAGTATTGTATTATTGTGAATGTGAGGACTATGTGGATGTTTATTTTGTTTTTATTCTTATATTTTTTCGTTCTCAGTTAGTTTTAACAATGGTCTGGCAATTTGAGAACTTGATGCGGCCTACACAAATGTCCTTTCTTTGGTATTGTTCGTCGAGTCATTGAGCTCCTTAAGTTCTGAGCTGAGCTCCACTATTACTGACAAATGCTTGCAGTGACAGGACAGGTTCACTCAAATCTCTGTGTGGTTCATTCCTCAAAAGACCATTTCAGACTCTAATCTACATGGCCCTCATAGGGCCTGACCAATATGCCAATATCTGACCTAGGTATGTCCGGACTTTAAAAGAGACAGTGAGTTAGTTTCGGCCTTTCTTCTCAGAGTAGTCAGATAGGAAACGCCGACCTCATCTAGCTTAATTTTACAATTTTTTGATATTATTACGACGTGTAAAAGTGATTCCAATAACCTATTTACAGAATAAATAATTTCATTTTAACATACAACCTGCCTGACACTGACTTGCAAATTGCAAAAAACTTAAGATTTGAATTTCGCGGGCTACCGGCGCATCCCCCTTAAGAAAATCGCATCATTTGCACAACGCCATCTATCGAGTAAGTACTCACTGGTAAACTCAAACTCTTCGTTCCAAGCCAAGAGCCAAGTAGTAATAACTTTTGATTGAGTGGACAGATTCTCAAGATACGGACTATGACTATATTCTCAATCCCTTAACGCTCTTGAAGAGAGTCCCGCAAAAATGTCAATAATAAGTACTTACATGTGAATTTTAAAATCAAGAGGGTAAAGAAGGGTTTTTACCCTCATGAGGGATGATTTTAGAAAAACGTAACTCTTTGTTAGTTACAAAAAGCATAAATTTTCACAGCCCTAACTTAAAAAAAAACCGGCCATGTGCGTGTCGAACCATGCACAATGAAGGGTTCCGTAGTTGGGATGAATTATTTTATCAAACAAACTTTCGCAAAGTTTTATTGTTATTACGTCTATGGGCGTTTACTGTCCCTCAAAGTGTTAAAAAACTTGTTCTCGCATACAGAATGTTTGGGTTTTTGCAACTGCACATGTAAGTTGGTCGATTAAAAGTTTTTGAGCTAAGTCGCGGACAGACAGACAGACAGACGGACATGGCGAAACTATAAAGCTTCCTTGTTGACTACGGAACTCTAAAAATGATAGGTTTCCCATAAAAACTTTCATCCCCTATATCCCCCCCCCCCCCCCCCTTAAATTTGTTTTTGAGAAAATAATTGCCTATGTTCTTCGCCAGGATGCCATCTATCTCTCCAAATTTTATTTTTAAATTTATTTAAAATTTAAGAGTTACTATCGAATTTATACTTTTAAGCATCGATTAGTATGGATTATGTGTTCAATTCAAAATGAGCCAAATGTTCGATAATTATGAATTCGGCGAAAGTCATTCTTCTGCGGAGACTCTTAACACCGCGATTCAGAAAATGACGTTAAATGAACAACGCCATCTATCGAGCACGAAGTGATACTGTCAAAATATATGGGAAAACGTTCGAACACTCTGTAAGCTATGCAGAAAAGACGTAGGGTTCCATGACTGATTTGACTTGACTTGACTTGGCCTGACTTGACCTGACTTGACCTGACTTGACCTGACTTGACCTGACTTGACCTGACTTGACCTGACTTGACCTGACTTGACCTGACTTGACCTGACTTGACCTGACTTGACCTGACTTGACCTGACTTGACCTGACTTGACCTGACTTGACCTGACTTGACCTGACTTGACCTGACTTGACTTGACCTGACTTGACCTGACTTGACCTGACTTGACCTGACTTGACCTGACTTGACCTGACTTGACCTGAACTTGACCTAACTTGATTTGGATTGAGTTGAGTTAACCTTGAGCAGGTATATTTTATCGCAGCAGGTACATTGGGAGTTGAAAGAAAAGTAGATTACTCGTGTTTATTTAGTAAGCGCATTCGTGCCTTAATTACTCACTTTTTGCTCGATGTAAGAATCTACAATTTTTAAGAAATTAAAATTTGTCACCATTTTTTCATGATTAATATTTGTATTATGATTTAAAAGATAGATAGCGCCACCTATGGCACTACTACCAAACAATAGATTTGGAAAACTTGAATTAACCAAACTTTAGATTGGGTGAATTCACAATGTATCGCGTTATGTTTCCGCGCGAAGTATGTGAACATATGATGATTATGATCGTGTGTTACACACGTTCTCACAAACCTACCTGATTTGACGCTAGTGTCATTTTACGACAGTAGATGTCGTTACGTGTATCTACATTACGTACCTAATGAAAATTTCTTCTTGAATACTTTAAACTCTTATATCTTTTGATATTTTGAAGCGATTGCGATGAAACAAAGACTAAATGAAACATCGAGTTACACACAATATTTGAGTGTATAAGTTAACCATATTGATTTCGTACTTTTTACGTGATACTGGAACAATCAAACAAACGAACAGACAAACAGACAAACCGACAAAAATTCCAAAAATGGTAGAAATGGCATCTGTTGGTTATTCTTGGACACTCCACCTACGTTTTTTTTTTTTTTTTTCATTGTACAGAAACGCCTCGTCTACAGATTTATTATATGTTTAGATAAGAATTGTTTTTCGTGTAATTTTAAAATGTAAGCTTATAAGCACGCGTCGCCTATTAAATATTAATCCAGTCTAGGCTGTCTTGGTTGTGAGACATTGTATCTATTAAATAAATCAGAAAAACAATCAACACACACTAGTGAAAAGCATGGATGGTTCGGCTGACGGAACAATGGTTTTTAGACTTATCCAAGCCATTTGACGATGTTATCCAGAAGACTATACACTTTGTTTAGCGTTTAGATGTTGTTGAGTTCCTTAAGTCTATATCAATGATAATTCGGACATTCATTAAAGCTTCATCATCATTTTCTACCACCTTTGGAAGCTAATGACCCGTCGCGGTAATTGGTGTACCCCAGGGAGCTGCTGTTGGTCCATCACTGAATTGTTAATCTAAATCAATCTTCTGTATTTTATATAAATTGGGTACAGACTTCAGGGCAACTCATTTATCTGAACAATGAAAATGTATTGACTAACACACATGTCATGTAAATTAAACCTTCAAGCTTCAACATTTGCATACATTAATATAACGACATATTATGTACCTATATGCAAGTGTCTTTGCGTTTTATGCAAAGTATTGTTACACGGGAATACTTGTCATATTTACTAAGAAGACATGTACATTTAACAACATTATATCACGCCGGTTTTCCCCAAGGGGAGGGTAAAGGCGGATAGCACACCCTTACCTATTTCGCCTGTTATGATAAAGTTCCATGTCATTGTGGGCGACGACCGTGCGAGTATCTTGGCATAAACCGGGCACGAATTTAGATTCAGGGACAGCTTTTCATTGGTGCATTTAAGAAAAGTAAAATGTTGATGATATCTCAATGAATTTCTAGTGCAGTTTCTAGCTTACAGATGAAATGAATAGTACAATCCTGCGTCACAACGTTAGAAAAAAAGACACCAGCACCCTAATTGCGTAATACACGATCAATCACGATCTGAATCGGTTTGAAATCCGTTGCTTTTGATTCTAATGTTCGAAAAAAAAATCTGCTCAACAACGTAACTAATGCATTGAATGTTGTTGAACTGTCAAAATGAAACAGGTTAGTCTTATTCGGTTACGTAAATAAGTTACACAATTAGACAGATGAATTTGTTGAAAAAAAAAAACAATATATTCTCCGGAAACCCAGGAAGTTAATCAAAAACTCTTTGCCGAACTCGTTGGAGATAACAGAAAAATCTGCCAGAGTTAATTACTAATGAAACATCGTAATCAGTGTAGCGATAACCCGTAATCTGGCACGAGATAACACGTTTTTTTTATTATGTTGTAAAATAGTAATATTGTAATCGCAAAACATATAGATGCAGTGGCAGTGCCTATATCTCATGCAGTGCTTGATAAAAATGACAGACTAACACGTGTAGGGACTACGGGCAAGGCTGCAATTAAATTATTTATTACGCTTTCGTCTTTGATAAACAACAAAGCGATTCACTGACTGATTGTTAAATTTGGTGATTATTAAAGATGAATAAAGATGAATATTTATAAAGATGATATTCCTTGGAGTACCATCCAGCCCTTGTACTCAGCATGGAGTGTATCTGATGCAACTTTATTTGGATTATTGGTGACTCGCCCGAGTTGGGCGAATCGACACTTTTAAATAACATAATTTTTTCTTGAGGTGATTCACACGAAGTTAATTTATTTCTAGGGGAATTGACAACTCTATACTCCATTTGAAATAAGATTAGACGTATAGATAAGCCTTTTTTACATACCCTTTAACCGATTTTGAATTCTATTGCGTTGGTGGCATGACAAATGGCAACCGAAGTAGATAGTTGGTATTGTGTAACTTTTTTTTGCTTTTAATGCTATCCTTATGCCTACGGTATAGAAGTCAAAATCGGTTGAACGGACTGTAAAAGGGTTTGTTTTAATGTCTAATCTTATTTCAAATGTGGTATAGGATTAGATTCGTTCGTGAGATTCACTAAAGCCCCTTATTTTTATCTTTTGTTCTATAAATAATGCAGCATTCATAAACTTCTTATCAGCTATTTCGTGAAGTACTTACACGTTCTATAGCTTTTTATTTCGCGATTACACAGTAATCACTCGTCTGCCTGTTTGTTATCCGTTATCACCTATAGGTATAGACTTTTTCGATGGGTCTGCAAACATGGATCAAACTGCAGTTTTTGAGCGACTATCGTCGTCTGTTATAATAACCCTGCATCGGTTTTGATATGATATCTTTTACGTCATATTTATCACAGTCATATTTGCTCTTTTTTACTGAATTGAAAATAGGCAAGCATCTTTTTCACTGGATCTATTACCTACTTAAATCGGAGAGGTACTCTCCGATTTAAGTAGGTAATAGTTCCTACCTATCATTAAATGTACAGTTCTGAAATTTCTTTATCAAAGGTAGTCTGGGAGGACATCATTTATTTACCTTTAATTTTCCGTACCTATATCGTCTTTCACAGACTTTTTATTTACTAGAGCGTTATTTACATACTTTGATGTTTATTTTATTTGTTTTGGTGGACTAAATAAATTTATATGGACACTAAGGGCGGATTTCACCAATGAAACTAAACGCGATCAGCTCATCTAAACCGAGTTCAAGAGATGTCACTGTCATTATTGTTATGGAATTTTGACACTGGCAGCTCTTGATCATAGTTCAGATAATTATGCTGATCGCGTTCAATAGATTTTGCGATTTTTTGATAGAGACCTGCCGTTAAAGTTACATGTTATTGATTGATAATTTAATATCTTCGCAAAAGTTAAGGCCAGTTGCATCATATTACTGATATCACTATAATCGCGGAAACGTTAAAATACTGCGATGAAGTACCTATAGTATTTTTATCTCACGTAACGACGCGCGTTTTATTTGTGGTTAGTAAATCGACAAACACGCTGCGAATGTGTTTTTTTTTTATGATAAGGATTTATTTTTGGTATTTATGAACGCTATAGGTACTATTTCCGGGAACGTCTTTCGTTACTTAACTGTATATAAATAATAATTAACCATACTCGTATTAAAGTGGCCGGTAAAGGAACCTAAAGGTATATTATTAAATTCAGCTTTCAACAAGATTCGACTAAATATTATTAGGGTTTTTAAGTTCTGTGACCTTCAAATTCCAACTAGAAATAGATTATCGATAAGTTCTGCTTTTGGTTTGTTTAATGTGCTATATATTGATAGACCAACACTATTGATTGTAGATACTAAATTTTGATAGGACACCACTATCTGCTAACCTTGGCAAAAGTAACATACCTATACGTTTTAGATAGCAATAATAAATTATATCTAAAATTCTACACTTATATTATAGAGTAAAGATTTGTATTTTTAAACGACTTCTTCAAAAAGGAGGAGGTTTTTTAATTCGTCTGTATGTATTTATTTATTTTTTGTATTTCTGTTAGATAGGTACTCGATTACTCCGCCAATATTATGAATCGATTTTGATGAAAAGCAAAGACACCGACTTCCGAAATTAAAAGTTATTTTTCACTTTTTAGTGTTTTTTTTTGAAGTCGATTGTTTTTTTTTGTAGTTTTTATTGTTTGTAATGAAAAAACTACTGGACCGATTTTAAAAATTCTTTCACCAGGAGAATGCTTTATTATTATCACTGAGTAACATACATACGCTAATCAAATCAGACAAAATCCTAACTAATATTATAAATGCAAAAGTGAATTTGTTACGCTTCACACTAAAACGGCTGATCGGCTTTGGATGAAATTTGGCTCATGGGTAGACCATGACCTGAATAGGACATAGGATACTTTTTATCCCGATATTCCCACGGGATCGAGACTCACGCGAGTGAAACCGTGGGACACAGCTAGTAGGCTATAATTTATAAAGATATAACGCGGGTGAAGCCGCTGGCGGAAGCTAGTAAATTATAATATACGTAAGTATCATTGTAGATTGTTGTTCAAAATAAAGTACCTAAACAAGTACCTACTCATCTTATTTATGTATATTTACGTGTCGTTATGTAATTTACTGTTAACAGCTCCTATGTATAAACATTTGCTGTGATAACGAATCATTATGAGTTGAGAGACATTTGAGATATAAATTTTCCGCAAATAAATAGAGCAATTAGTAGAGCATTGCTGTAGTAGGTATACAGGATACAGGGCCTTTTAAAAATCGGTAAAACTTCACAGGCAAATACGAAAACCGCAAAAAATCTATATCGATATTTTGTGGGTCGGCCTCTAACGCGGCCCCGCTATCTTCGCTCGCTCGGTTCTACCCTATCCTAACACAGTTCACAATTTTTCGACAGTTTATAATCTAACGGAAATAATACCGATAAATTATAAACTAACGGTTCTCCTCACAATGGTATTTAAACTACATATAATGAAGAATGTATATAATATTTATAATACCCTAATTAATCGGATTAGACAAGCAAGCAAGCTCGGTCGGTCCAATTTTAATTTATTTTATTTTGTTTCTCAAATTATATCGTCCAGGAAAGGCTTTTCTCTTTTACTCTACTTAGATCTGTTCCAGATTGGATAAATTAATAAGTATAATTCCTATGCACCGACCGGCTTACATCTAGCGCTGTAATGTACCAGTAGATACATGTGGAAAATTATAGTGATTAAACGTTATCTTTATCAATGGCTGTAATTTTTATAAGACATTCGCTTCCTGGTGCACAGTAGGTACAGGTAGTTAGATAGTCGACGCTTAAGTATCCAAGTATACTATCTAATTTACAACGTCCACGACGTGAAAGTATTAATTTTGGGCACACCGCACAATAAAGGCAGAAGTCTTGAACTTTATAGATTTGAAAGATATGATTGAAGGTTATTAAAGAGAAGATATAGAAGTTGGATTTTTACGAAAGATCATAACAATCAATGCATCGGTTATGGAATAGACAAACAAGACCCGAATAGACGACTTAAGTCTGCCTTTTCCTGGTGTTAAAGCTAAAAGTAATTAAAATGGAGACGTAGCAAATTAACAGATTCTATATCACATTTTTTATAAATCAAAATGTGTCTCGTTAATTATTAGTTGAAACTAAAGATTAAAAATCCTACCACGTGCATATTCTTAGATTTGGCCAAAGCATTTGACACGGTCTCTGTGCCATAGCTTTTTACAAAAACTGGACCGAATAGGCGTTAGAGGAGACCAACTCAAATTTTTTTTAAACTACCTCTTTGATCGCACACACACAATGTGAAAATATTATATGACTTCAGTGACTTACCTTTCTTTGTCGGTGTCGCTCAGGGTAGTATTTTGGGTCCTAGCATATTTTTGAACAAATCAATTACGTGTACTTATTCTTATTGCTTTGCTATATGCTCTATCATTCGTTTTTCAACGTGTTTTAAAGCTTTTCAACAGGTGGCTAAAAATAAAATTGATTTATTATAGAACTAAATTAATTCCTAACCTAGCTGAATTGGAGGTAGGATATAAGATTATTTATTCTTATTAGAATACTAGTAACGGTGTACTTATAAGATACACCAGCACGCGTAGATGACCGCCATAGAAACAGACAAAAAAAAAAAAGAGAAGAACAGACAAAATGACAGAATGTGATTGTTTATCTGTAATTCTTTTTCCGTCTTCCGTCGACATAGTCATGCTACGCGTCCTGGGACTATAGAGGCAAATATTTAACAAAATGTGTCAAAAAGTCGGGGGTCATGTGAATTATTAAGCAATTTTGGACCATGTGCGTTGCAACTATTATTGTCACATTGTGAAGTCCACACAGTCCCAAGTGAAGTTTATGGTAGGGGTCAGTTATTTAGCAGGCTTTTAAAAATAGTTTCTCCACCTAATAGGTACTAAGACCTATAAAATAAAATTACATTTTCAAAAGCAGGCTAACGACGACGAAGAACCATATCTGTCTACTTATCTAAATATTCAGGCCGGATTGATAGTAGTACTTGAGTTAAAACTATTATTATCAGTAGCATGTTACTAAGTGCCATGCCCGAATTAATCTGCCCGCATTATTCCTGAGTAAAACCAGATTATTATTTAAATGAAGTCTAATGAAATTGTGCTAATGTTCTCAGATAAAAATGTTAAGTAAGCCGCTATATCGTCATTGCAAGTAGATTAGGGAGTTACGTAGTACTCTTCTAGATTAGTGGGAATGCTCTGACAATCACAGCACAACATTAAAAGCCTGAAACCTGGACAAAGTGACATTCTATCAGCGATAACGATGAAGCTTTTCGATAGCTTATGTCAGTCCTATACATGTTTATGTATAGGACTGACATAAGCTATCGAAAAGCTTATGTCAATTTTGTTGAAAGTCGTTGTACAAATACGTAACGCTTTCGAAGCGATTGTCACCTGTCTAGGCCCTCTGGTCTGTTTATATGAGGGATTTTAATTTTTGGTTCTAGGACATGCCGCCCGCTTTCCTCACGATATTTTCCTTAACCGTTTTGAGAGCAGTGGTGATGAAATTTGAGGGTGGGAATTCATCAAATTACTTCTCCCAATCTGGGCGGAGCGGAAGGACTTTTACTGACTAAAACCCACCCGTGTTCCTTAAGTTGCCTGTTGCCAAGGTTCCGGTATCCCTTTCGGACTTTCCCGCAACCCTGGCAGGCATCGGTCCTAACAGACCCCGTCAGGTGTGCTGACATCTCTTTGAAGCGCGCGTGGAACACGACGCGCCATCAACCCGGGCCTGGTCCTTATCGGACGGCGAGCTAGTCATTGCTCGCCGTCCACAATTCCGCGCCTATGGTGGCCGGGAATCCGCCAGGGATTCCCGATGCCCAGGGTGTCTCCAGCGGCGGTGATTAGGGGCGTGAGGGCGCAGACTTTGCCTCTCCCTCACGCGTTCCACCTCCTCCTTCGCGAGCATTACTGCTTCGCAGAAGGAGGTGACGGCTTCCCATGCCCTCTCGCTCCGTACCATGGCCTGGACCAGGGCCGGACGCGACTGGTCATTGCCGCCAATCGCCTCCACGAGGACACGGTGGTGCTCCGCCCAAGCAGGGCATCCCTCCACCGTATGATCCACCGTATGCTCCACCGTGTCCTCAGGGCGATCCACACAGTGGTGGCACCCGGGCGTTTCCTCCTGCCTAATCCTACACAGGAACCTCCCGAAGTTGACATGTCCGGTGAGAACCTGCGTCAGGCGGAAGGTGAGGACGCCGTGGCGCCTCGCTTATCGCCGCAATTGTGGCGTGCCCAGCACTGGGTTGCGACTCTCCATGCCGCCATCGCATTTCTCGCGCTAGCGTAGTTATGCCCCGGCGCTTCACCTTCTCGCGCCACTCCCAGATATGCGGGAGGACTTTCGCCTCCAGATCCCATGGCGGTAATCCGGCAAGGAGGCTGCCGCCTCACGGGAGACCGTGCGGTATCCCCGGGCCAGCCGAATGGCCATGACCCTTTGTGACGCGTTCAACCGGCCGGCTGGCCGCAGCCTCAGGGAACGCGCCCACACCGGTGCCCCGTAAGGGCCATGGACCGCACGACCCCCGCGTAGAGCCTCCAGCAGGAGGCGTTTGGACCCCCTAGATTGGGCAGTAGCCGCCTCAAGGCGGCCCCAGCCCGGTCCAGCCTGGGAGCCAAACGACGGAAATGCTCCACGAAATTCCACGGGCTGTTGAGGGAGTCCTAGGTACTTCATCGTCGACTCGACGCAGATGTGAAACCCTCCTAGTACATCGAGGTGCTGAAGTGTTTATATGAAAACGCTACTATGTCAGTCCTACTCAAGGACCAGACATCGAAACCTATCCTTCTGCAGCGAGGGGTGAGACATCCTAGACGGTATCTCTCCGAAACTGTTCACCGCTGCACTGGAGGATTTCTTCAAGGTTCTGGACTGGAAAGGGGTTGGCGATAACATCAATGGCTATAGAGTGTGTTGCCAGTGATGACCTATGGCACTGAAACGTGGTCGCTCACAATGGGCCTCATTAGAAGGCTGAAAGTCACCCAAAGAGCAATGGAGAGGGCTAAGCTCAGTTTCCCTGCGTGATCGAATCAGAAATGAAGAGAACCAAGGTAACCGACATAGCCTGAAGTATTGCCAAACTTAAGTGGCAGTGGGCAGGGCACATTGTTCGCAGAACAAATGGCCGATGGGGCCTTCTGGAGTGGCGACCGCGTTCCGGAAGACGTGGCGTTGGAAGGCCCCGCACTTGGTGGACAAATGACCAGGTGCAGGCCGCGGGAACCCGCTGGATGCGAGAAGCACAGAACCGGTCGAAGTGGCGGTGCTTGGGGGAGGCCTATGTCCAGGAGTGGACGTCTTTCGGCTGAAATGATGAAATAAATACGTAGAAACAAACCATTATGATATATTTAGTGTTTAGTTTACTAGTATATCGACATTGTAACTAAAAAAACAAATATTACGTATTTTGACTTTGGCGCCGATGACGCCGCAAAAAACATCGGCGGCGGCGGCGTGGCGGAAATCACCGGCGGCGTACGCCTCTACTTCAGACATAAACGACATTTTTTTTGTTATTTGACGTTGGTTGTTTTTTTTTGGAAAAAGTTTTTATTTTTCACCTTTTAGTTGTGGATCCTCCTAAGGTACTTATCACAACTAAAAAGTGAAAAATATTATCGAAATCAATTCAAAATTGGCGGAGTACCTAATCGCGTGACAAACACACAAAAAAAACCATACAAACGAATTGAGAACCTCCTCCTCTTTGAAGTCAGTTAAAAAGAGAAGTAGACAGGTGTTTCTGGCAATATTCCTGATTTTTGTGACTACGGGTATTTTCTTAAATTTATCAGCTGAACCAAACAGGAATTTTATTCCAAGTGTAGAAAACATAAAACTGTATCATGCCGCAGGGCGATTAAGTCTTCGTCTATAAATAGAAACTAAAAAAAAAATAGTTCAGACAATGGCCGATCTACTTTCTGTGAGAAAAGTGAGCAAAATCGTCTGGAACTACAGACGTATCGTAATTAGCAAGAAAGTTTCTCAATACACTTGTACTGTTACCAACAGTTTTTATATCGATAGGCTGGAATTAGTGTTGGGACTCATCGTTAAACATTGCAAGTAACATTGCAACACTCAAGTAAAATGTATCGGGACCATATTTTATAAAAATTAAATCTTATCTGTTTATGCAAATACCTACCTGATTTCTATTAATATTTCTATTTCTAAGTTATAATTGCAGGCGATTTATTTATATTCAACCAAAATACGAATTTTAAGGACACGAAAAGTAAAAGGATTTAAAAAGTATTTTTTATTTGTTATAATAATTTATAACTAATAAATAATTTATAGTAGCTTTTAGACAGTTCCAGTCTACAAACGTTAACCTCCCGAATAGTTTATAAACATTACGATTTGGGGTAGTTCTAGGTAAAAGCGAATATTCTTTCAGAATCAGCTCGGTACCTGATGGATTTCAAAATAAAGCTAAAATATTATTATTATAAAACCTACAACGCCTCTGTATGAATATTTTTTTAAATATATTCATAAACAAAGAAATTGTAGTCGTCACAGTCATTCATCTCACTTCGCATGCACTTATTATAGCAATTTTAACGTTATCGCGATTCGCGAATTTTAACGTTATCTCGACCTTCCTTTTACTTCTAAGAATTGTATGGTTGTTAGGCTAGGTTAGGTTCCATATAGGTACGTTTATTTATAATTCGAAAGAAAAACAATAATTATATTATGTCAATTTAATTATTTAATAAAGTGACGAGAATGGATAAAGTAAGAAATAAGTATATATATTTTAAGGGATATATTATGGGAAAGAAAGAGGTGCCAGGGACATAAAAGTTGAAAGGAAATCATTTGGCTTGGATGGCTATGAGATGAGGGAGGAAATGCATGTGACTAAAAGAGTGATTAATATAAATGTTGATGGATGGAGAGGGAGAGGAAGGCCAAAGAAAAGGTTGGATTGTGTAAGGAATGTTAGGAGAGAAAAGGGAGTGAATGATAGCGTAAGGGTAAACAGGGGAGAATGGAAGAAGAAAACGTGTTGCGCCGACCCCTAGTAACATGGGATAAGTGCAAGGAGATGATGATGATTTCTTTGATCGATGTATGAAGATGCAGGTTGCCACACATTGGGTCCTATTTAAATAAATAATAGCATCATTTATGTATGATATGACACATAGTTAGTTTAAACAGAAGCATTATTAATTTTAAAGAAATTTTCCCCCAAAATAAATTATTTGCGGCAAATGGACTCCATCTATGATCACAAAAATGACAAAACGTCTGGAAATGCGATAAGTAGGTATACAGAATTGTATTTTTTTTCACATTGCAATCATATTTCTAATACTTCTTTTTCCTTGTATTATATCGATGTTTTCATTCGATTGCACGCGCATTCGCCTCACTACTGCGAGTGCACTTAGCAACACACGATTTATATATTTTTTTCCTACATTGTGCTCGGTTGCATACGCACGCAATCATTTTAAATTAAAGAAAAGTGTTTTTATGGGTCTTGGTTTCCCAGTAAATATGTTTAAACCAGGAGTGAATAGACATTATTTTATTAGATAATTAATTGGCACATAAGCTACACGATCTTAAGTGCACTTATCAATTAGTGGCTAAGTGCACTTAGAGAAATAAGTGTATGGCTTGAATTATTTATGTACTACCACATTTCTGTTGAATAAAGATTTTAAAATTTTAATTAATTAAGATTGTTGAAAAAATTTAAGTATTCGATTAAAATTACACAAAGTCACAGATAAAAAGGATTGAGGTACTTATATTGATAAATATTCCCAAGATACAGGCTTGCCTAGTTTGGTTCCAATGCAAAACCATTTGTTATCTTTCTGGCATTAAAGTTCTTTTTAAATTATACTTTGCGTAAATCATTTACATCGCACTCAAAATCGACTAATGTCTCAATCGATTTAATCCATTTCGAATAATTCATTCGCATCACTACCGAGACTGCAGTTTACAACGACTGTTTAATGTTTATGGCAACATTTTTTGCCTATCACATTATTTTTTTGTCCCTCCCTCATTGTTCCGCGCTTTACGCACGCTTGCAGTTAAAATGCGAAAAGAAAAGCATTTTTAGATTGATTTAATTTTTGAGATTTTTAAGTAATAAAGTGATAGGCATTTACCTAATGATTTTTACCAAGAATTATTTGCCGTATTTTCTTTTGTTATATGAAACCTTCGTGTCTTGAGGCCATATAATTTATCACACTACCGTACATGTATGCCTTACATGTTTTTCGCTCGCATACATCATAATACATCGCATACATGATACAATCTGCCGCAGAAATGTTTTCACTATTGTCAAATTATCTAGTCGCAGGCAGATTGTATGATTCGTCATTTTGAACTGGGTGAAATAGGTTAGGTTAGGTTAGAACTGTGACCAACCGCGCGAGCGAAGCGAGTTGTGCCGCGGCAGCGGCCGGCGAGCGCTACTTCCAGGTTGCTTGCAGTTTTTTTTCACCATTTTCTAATTATCCGGGTTTTCACAATATCCCTAGGATATCCCTAGAGTTCTCGCGAAAAGTCGAATTATCAAATCACCCTACGACATATAAATGAGGAAATCTTCGGAACTAATGATCCTATTATGACGATTCTTTGACTAATGGGATGGTACACAGGTACAGTATTGCCGAGTGTCATATGATATGAAACTCGGCAATACTGTACCTGTGTGATATGACGCAGACGAAGTCGTGTGCAGAATTTAGTAGAAAATATTCTAGGAACTTGTAAACTTTCAAGGATGGTTTTTGGAAATTGTGGAATTATATAATGGAAGTCCCTTCGCTTTTAGAACCAGACTTTGGTGAAAGAATGAAAATATGCTGATACGCCAGTTCCAAGTTGCTGTCGAAAGACTCCCAATCATCCTCACTCCCAATCAATATCTTTTCTAACCACTCGTCTCTCTTGTCCACAGTTGGGACCACAACCACTCATCTGACAGTTGTAAGGGTGAACAGCGATCCTACTCCTGTCAAAGACCACCAGGTGCCTGTGTTCCTGTACAGCAGGCACTCCTTTGTCGCGGACCAGTGGGACCTGACTACAAATCAGGTAAGATAGACTAGTGTGACTCTAAAGGCCAGAAAGTTACTGAGCTTGAAGAACAGTCGTCTGATGACTCTAACTGATATCTATCTGACTTTATGTGGCTATTTAACTGTGTGGTTTGAGGGTTATCTGAGCAGTTCTTAACATTTGAGGAGGCCGAGAGGTTGTCAAACGACTTTCGTAGAAAGAAAATTTTCGACATTTTGGCTGATTCTGTTTTGAGTTTCTTGCTCGGCTCAGCTCCGAAAATTAAAAATCCAACAGCGTTGTTTTATATAGATATAAATCAAGTGTTGCCAAGTGTAAGTAAATTCAGCCATTAGATATTTATCTAGGGAAGGATATAGGAAACATTTCATTACGTAAAATCAGCATGCGGTCTCAGCCACGGTTCCTACTTGCCAACAAATAAACCAACTTGATTATCCGCAACGGAATGAACTCGGCATGACGTCATTTAACTGTATAGGTCAGTAATTGATGTAGGTTAGTGTTGGCTAATATAAAGTACACAACTACCTACCTACACATCTAGGTACACTATTTATTTCATTATAGAATTGCTGGGCATCATCGAGGCAATTAATTGTATGAGTAATATTGATCTTTTGAAATGTTTTATGACGATCTTGTTAATAATAGTCCTCCTGACCGTATTTTCGGCCACGGCGGCCAATCTCAACAGAGACTAGCCTTCGGCGCGGGAGATATTATAGTGCACATGTGTGTGCGCAGACACAGGTGCACTCTCTCTTCCCTCACTCTCATAGTCCGATGTGACGGCAATCCGACACGATCGGAGAGAGATCAGGCGAAGGACCAACGGCTTAACGTGCTTTCCGAGGCACGGGGACGATCTTGTTAATATCAAATAGTACTTAAGTAATTGGTTGGTGGACTGCCTCGTTGTCTTAATGGTCGCAAGCACTACAGTACTGTTGAGCATTCCTTGGTTCGATTCACAGTTCGGGCAAAGTGATATTGGGTTTTTCCATCAGGAATTTCTCAGTAGCAGTCCGGAGTCTGGATTTATGCCCCGGTTGGTGGCAATAGTCTCGCCACCTATTACATAACTGGCGAAATGTAGGTGTACTACAGACTCTCTCTCGTCTGCCTAAGCTTTCGGGGATTACAGGCGTAATGTCATTGGTTGCACGACTGACGCCGGTGTAACATTATTAAGACACATTTATAACGCGTGGGAAGAGGCCCAAGACGCCATAGAAATCTTTTGTGACCTCTCCAAGGCATTTGATTGCGTCGATCACGAAACCTTGCTCTTGAAACTTGAGCATTACGGACTTGGAAAACTTGCGCTCAGTTTAGTAAAATCTTATTTAAATAATAGACAACAGCAAGTTCAAGTAAACGGTATCAACTCACTAAAAGTAAAAATGGATGTTCTACAAGGCTCGATTTTGGGTCCTTTCCTCTTTTTAGAATATATATATGATCTACTCCATTTATTAAAAAATCAGCCACACATAGTGTTATTTGCTGATACTTCCTTAATTTTTAAGGTTGATAGACGTGCTACAAATTTTGACGAAGTAAATAACGCCCTACTGCAGGTCCAAAATTGGTTCACTGCTAATAATTTAATATTAAATGGAAAAAAACTAAGTGCATTAAATTGTCTTTACCAAATGTCAAAAGTAGTGATTGTGAGATAGTATTGAATCAAGAGAAACTAGAATTCGTCGATAAAACTGTTTTCCTGGGGATCACGCTCGACTCAAGGCTACAGTGGGGTCCTCATTTAACATCTCTTACAGGATGGCTAAGTTCAGCAGCATATGCTGTCAGAAAAATCCGTCATTTTACTGATATAGATACCGCGAGACTTGGTTACTTTCATAGCATCATGTCTTACGGTATTTTACTATGGGGACGGGCTGCAGACATCGAGTCTATTTTTATTCTGCAGAAAAGAGCGATCAGAGCCATTTATAATCTCCGTAGGCGCGATTCTTTAAGGGAACTGTTTAAGGATATTAACATCATGACGGTACCTTGTCAATATAATAGGTCTTTACCTATGAAATTGCCGTTTTGTATGAAAAAATTTAAACGAATTTTTTTCATGAATTTTTTATTTGTATTAATCGAAGTAATCACCCATGCAATCAATGCATCTTTGCCATCGCAGTGGCAGTTTATTGATGCCCTTCTTAAAGAAATCAGCTGGACGGGAGGCAACAAATTCTTCAAAGGCATTTTGTACTGCCTCTCGGGTATTGAATTTTTTTCCCGCCAAGAAGTTATCCAAATTCTGGAAAAAGTAGTAGTCTGTAGGCGCAAGGTCTGGTGAGTAGGGCGGATGACGGAGAGCTTCCAACCCCAGTTCTTGCAACTTGGAGACCGTCTGCTGTGCAGTATGAGGTCGCGCGTTGTCGTGCAGGAGCAGCGGAGACGAGCGATTGACCAATGCTGGTTGGAGATGCGCCAGCTTCTCCATCATTGTGTTCAGTTCTTCACAGTACACATCTGCAGTAATGCTCACCCCGTTTGGTAAGAAGCTGTGATGAATCACACCGGCGCTAGACCACCAAACAGTGACCATCACTTTTCTAGGGGTAAGTTTTCGTTTAGGGCATTGTTTAGGTGCTGAACCAGGATCCAACCAACTTGCTGAGCGCTTGCGGTTATCAAACAGAATCCATTTTTCATCGCAGGTAACAATGCGGTTCAAAATTCCTTCATTTGTGAGTCTGTTGAGCAGTGCAAGGCACGTCTCGACGCGTACTTCGCGCTGGCGATCATTGAGTTCGTGGGGCACCCATTTGTCAAGCTTTTTTACCTTGCCAATTTGACGCAAATGGACCAATATTGTTTTGACGCTAACGTCGAAAGCTGCTGCTAATTCAGCCGTAGATTGTGTATCATCAGCTTCCACAATCGCCTTTAATTCGTCATTGTCGACCAAAGTCTTCGGACGACCGCGAGGTTCATTTTTCAGGTCGAAATTTCCAGAACGGAAGCGAGCAAACCAATAACAGGTGGTGCGTTGGTTTGTAGTGTTAGCTCCGTAAACGTCGTTGATGTTGCGTGCCGCTTGTGCCGCGTTGCTGCCACGACGGTACTCATATTCCATAATTACTCGAATTTTTAACGTATCCATGATGACGAAAAAGATTGAAATGCGATGAAAATGTAACACTAATCAATAAATAAATGACTACTTTTGGAAAAAAAAAACCATGTTTTTAAAATAAAATTAATTTGAAATTAGAATTCTTAGCCAAACAAAAATTATTTTGATTTGAAATGGCCAGTACTGCAGAACGGCAATTTCATAGGTAAAGACCTAATATATATGAAAACATCATGCACGTAAGATTTTTTTTTTCATCTTTTTAGTAAAAGAGGTGATAGACATAATTATTGTACTAGAATTATGTCAACCAGGTAGTATTAGTTCAACCAGGTTTCAGACTGGCTAAAGTAGACTCATCTTTCATGGGGTACTGTTTAAAATGTTATAATAAAATTCCTCCCCACATACTTCAACTGAATGAGACGAAATTCAAAACTTGTATAAAACGCACACTATGCAGGTATATTATAAGTTGGAGGATTACATCGCTGATAAAAATGCTTGGCTTAATGCTGGTCCTGCTCCACAAACACAACTAACTAATTAACATTTGGAAATACTGTTGGAGCTGCTGAAGATTGTAAGCCCATATTTGCATTGTATAACCTCAATCTCTTTTGTATTGTATAATTGCATAGCACAGGTGTGAGTACTATGTACTATAGATCTATCATTTAACGAGTAATATGTCTTTAATTGACTTGAATGTGTCTTATTGGCGGCTGGGAATATGTCATGCTTACTCAAATGTCTCGCTGATGGTGGCGTGTGTGTTGGATCATTTAGCTCCCTTCAATATGGTTGAGCTGAATGGTGCTGATCCATGCGTCATGTTCGTGAACGGGCGCCGTCAGTTGTGACTGGTCATCTCTTAGCTGCCATGGCTTATTTTAATTTTTGAATTGTTCTTATTTTATAATTGCGGACGCTTTTAACGTGCTTTCTACATTGTTCTCACATGTATAATTTCAACATGAATGATGTAACCATTATATTGTAACAATATTTTAATTTAAAAGAGTATCCATAGAGTTTCTTGCCCGTTCTTCTCCATAGGTACCTACTACGCTTTGGAATGGGCAACTAGCTACATATTTCTGTCTGACTGACTCCTTGATAATTCAAAAGTGCCTGTAAATGGTTTAATTGAAATAAATGCTTTGAGTTCGAGTTGTTTTCTAATTTCTTTGTGAAACGACTGATAAAAGCTGGCAACTTTAAAATATTTAGAAACAAAACAATAAACAAAATTGTTTATCTTGTCCCAATTAGGTGTCCATTACCGAACAAGAGAAAATAGATACTTCTTCAAATTAAAATCGTTCCTCATTAAAGTAATGATGTCTGTTGTTGCGAAATTAACGCTTCATTAATATCCTCATTTGTTCGTGGTTGAGCCAAATGAGGGTTGAAAACTTGAAATCAATATCTCAATTTACAGCAAAAGCTTTTCAGAAAAAAAAAAAAATATAGGTAACATCATGCCTGTATTCCCCGAAGGTTTAGTAGGCTTTGTGTACCTACTAAAATGAAGTCCTAATATAGTAAACAATTGACCCCTTCAATGGAATTGTTTGAAAATCCAAAAATGGAATTGATTCCTTCCTATGTGGGAGCATTAAGTTTACATAGAGCAAGTGTTACCACCGGCCGCGCGCGGCGTGCAGTTGGCTTTTCGATTATGGTCAAATTAGTTTTTTTTGGTCATCGTAGAAGGTCTGTCCACATCTTTGAACATTTGCGTACTATTCCAATTTCGAATTCTTTAGAGTAATACGTTGATAGAAGCTCTCAAATGTGACAGAAAAAATCGAACGCATGTGACATCTACCAATTAACACTAGGCTCGCCTGGTGGATTATGGGCCTCTCACAAAGAGGAGGCCTGTTTCCCAGCAGTGGGAACATTATAGGCTCTTAGTAGGCTTACTAGTAAATAGCTTCGGCACGTATTGACGCACTTTGTATTGGTAATTTTTTTATATATTATTTTCTGAAAAAATATTAATGTGTGAATAAGTAATATTATGTGGACTGCCAGAGTAGTTTTGGATTTCATATGCAAAATAATCGTTTGCAAGTCGGCTCAGCTATTCGAATTTGACAAGCATCTTTAAAATCTCAAATTCCGTTACAAAAAAGTTGAAACATGAATCAACCAAGTAATTTTGTATATTTAAATAATGAATATACTAGCAAACAGAAAATGTCTTATTTCAGAAAAAAATACTTGTTTTGATGAAAAATAATCCAGATTTTAATTTTAGTCAAATGATAAATGATAAATGATTTATTTCTGTAAGTAGGTTTGTACAAACACTTTTACACGTCAAACACATTTTTAAAACTAGATGAGGTTTAAACGAGTCGATTTTAAACGTCTCATCCCTAAAATAGGCCAAAATAATTATAATTATTATGTTAATTTAATAAATGAAAGAATCACTGTTCTAAACGCTGAATGCTTGTTTTAATTTAATTATTGAGACCATAGAGATGAACGACAAAGTATCTCAGTTTTTAATTTCAACCCAATAATTTTTAAATTGTTCTGAGCAAAAACAGATGCGTCCAATTTATTTTGTTCACGTTATAATAATTATCATTCGCGCCTGTTATTCGCGGCGGCTCGAAAGTTTAATTTTAGTGTCGTGGAACAATGTGTTATGTGAATAAAGTGTTATCTCAGTCTATGGCCGACACTTGTGCCAATAATGTTACAAGAGAGGTCATTGCACTCTATGCCTATACATTCCCGACTAATTTAATGAGGAAAATAGTGTTAGGTACTACCAATACCAGCTAGTCAGGTTTCGATTAGATATTTTTGCTGGCTTTTAAATGCCGTTATTATAAAGGCCTGTCCGTAACATGGTTAAAAATAAACAAGAAAAATGGTAACTATTTTATTTAGTATCCACCGTAGTGGTATCCAATTTTTCTAATACCTACAGTAAGTACTCCGTCTTGATTACTTGATCACCGGCTATCGGCCAAAAATATTTAAAAACTTTTTTTTTTACTTTTCTGATCTGACAGTTGACAGTTGACACTGACGTGGGCGGTAAGGACATAAATGTCATCTAAAAAATAAATAAAAACCGGTCCATAATTAGCTTGGAAGCATTTTATCTTCCGCGAATCGAAAAAGTAGCGAAGATCATATACTAATTCCATGCGTGCAGTAAACTTTTTTTCATTCGCTGGCGCGTGACATTTCGAACAAGCCGGTTTGAATTTCTTTATTGGTGCTGGCATTATGTAGGGTAGTGATTTCGTTTTAAAAACATTTTAGTCGATTCTCCATTAAAATATTTTAGAATCGAATAAATATTTGGTAGGGTTGGACGATGGTATAATTTTGTGTTAAATTTGTTTTTTCTGTATTCAACGTTTTTGTGTAATTTGACATAGTAATAGAAACAATATTAAAATATCTTATTTTCTCGCTTTGTATTGAGTCGCTCTCTTTTGTTCCACTCCCGAGGCGTCGGAGTTATATTTTTCTTCTCTCTCATGTAACGAAATGTGCCTCCTAAACGTGACGCGTCCTTCAAATTTCACCCTCAATTCTCATCCAATTAACGAATCACCGCGTGAAGTTCCACTTCAATTTTCTAAACATATTCATGTCGATTATCATAAAACGCCGTGTCTCATAAAATTAATAAGTAATGTTCATTGTCACTTCAAAATTGGTTTGTCTACCATAATAATGCCTTGATTTTAATAATTTTGTATGTAAATCCATAGTTCGGTAGGTATCAGTTGAACGCACAATGTGTTCGGTTCAATAACCGTTAAAGTGTGTGACATATTATTATTGTAATAAGTTGCAAATTTTAATGGTTGTGGCATACCTATCGTGTAGTTACAATATTGTTAGGCCAAAATTTTCGGCTTATGGTTAAATCGGTTGATTCAGTGCTTCTCATTTTGTGATTTTGCAATACGTTACGTTGTTCTTTTTTTCGTACAATTAATATTAGAAGCCGTAAAATACTTAATTTCATACACGTTATACATTATTTAGATTATTTCCTTGCCATAATTTCCCTAGTAAACATGTTTAGAAAGCGGAACGATCTCACCACTATTTCTCTCAAAATTGCATCCTAAATAACATCGGCGCTTACGCATTTACTGTCTCATATACAGGGTGTTAGGGTAGACACCGTTATCCTTGAAACTAGTGGTTTGGTATCATCTATAATATACTTTTTCAACGGGACCAACTTTGAAATCGCAAAAAAAAAATTAGCTTTTCCATACATTTTGTCGATTTAAGTGAACACAAATGTATGGAACAGCAGATTTTTTTTTCGCGATGAAATGCGGGTGCCCATGAATCCTCTCTCATGGAACCTATAGCTTGTTCACTTTGGAACAACTTTTACTATAGGACTTATAAGGACCAACACTGAAAAAATTACAAAAAAGTCTGCCGTGCCCTACAATGTGGCTGGAGCTGATGCCGAAACAGCTGGTTCACCCAGAAGTTTTTTTAATATTTCGCGGTGGTCCCATAAAAAACGTTGATAATTCTCATGGGTACTACACTCCCTCATTGTACTTAACACTCTATAGTATAAACTCGATGTAAATGATGATGAGGTAGGTATATATGTGGTAGGTATATAAATGTAGCGTGCAGATAAAGAGTGCGTCGAACCCGCTGATATTGTACACAGAATATTTTCGGACGCGTGCGCCGACCGACCAGGGATGCCAAAGTTTGTTTACAGGAAAACGTTAGTTATGAAAATATTGAATTAGCACGTGTTAGCACTTATGTGACGTACAGTAGGTACATCGACTGCGAAGTAGAAACAGTTATGTATTATTACTTCATATTAATTATAATAGGTCTTTACCTATGAAATTGCCGTTTTGTATGAAAAAATTTAAACGAATTTTTTCCATGAATTTTTTATTTGTATTAATCGAAGTAATCACCCATGCAATCAATGCATCTTTGCCATCGCAGTGGCAGTTTATTGATGCCCTTCTTAAAGAAATCAGCTGGACGGGAGGCAACAAATTCTTCAAAGGCATTTTGTACTGCCTCTCGGGTATTGAATTTTTTTCCCGCCAAGAAGTTATCCAAATTCTGGAAAAAGTAGTAGTCTGTAGGCGCAAGGTCTGGTGAGTAGGGCGGATGACGGAGAGCTTCCAACCCCAGTTCTTGCAACTTGGAGACCGTCTGCTGTGCAGTATGAGGTCGCGCGTTGTCGTGCAGGAGCAGCGGAGACGAGCGATTGACCAATGCTGGTTGGAGATGCGCCAGCTTCTCCATCATTGTGTTCAGTTCTTCACAGTACACATCTGCAGTAATGCTCACCCCGTTTGGTAAGAAGCTGTGATGAATCACACCGGCGCTAGACCACCAAACAGTGACCATCACTTTTCTAGGGGTAAGTTTTCGTTTAGGGCATTGTTTAGGTGCTGAACCAGGATCCAACCAACTTGCTGAGCGCTTGCGGTTATCAAACAGAATCCATTTTTCATCGCAGGTAACAATGCGGTTCAAAATTCCTTCATTTGTGTGTCTGTTGAGCAGTGCAAGGCACGTCTCGACGCGTACTTCGCGCTGGCGATCATTGAGTTCGTGGGGCACCCATTTGTCAAGCTTTTTTACCTTGCCAATTTGACGCAAATGGACCAATATTGTTTTGACGCTAACGTCGAAAGCTGCTGCTAATTCAGCCGTAGATTGTGTATCATCAGCTTCCACAATCGCCTTTAATTCGTCATTGTCGACCAAAGTCTTCGGACGTCCGCGAGGTTCATTTTTCAGGTCGAAATTTCCAGAACGGAAGCGAGCAAACCAATAACAGGTGGTGCGTTGGTTTGTAGTGTTAGCTCCGTAAACGTCGTTGATGTTGCGTGCCGCTTGTGCCGCGTTGCTGCCACGACGGTACTCATATTCCATAATTTCTCGAATTTTTAACGTATCCATGATGACGAAAAAGATTGAAATGCGATGAAAATGTAACACTAATCAATAAAGAAATGACTACTTTTGGAAAAAATAATCCATGTTTTTAAAATAAAATTAATTTGAAATTAGAATTCTTAGCCAAACAAAAATTATTTTGATTTGAAATGGCCAGTACTGCAGAACGGCAATTTCATAGGTAAAGACCTAATAGTAAGCTATTTAATTTCATCTTTAGCTCAGAAGAACAATAGAGATTAGCCTTCCTATTATAGTATCAACATCATTGGCAGCCTGGTTACATGCTTTGCTGGTCTAGCCTCCTCCTTGCTTCATCCTTCCCTTGTCTGTGCGAGTTTCTTCCACAGGAGAGGTCGTACCGGTCCGCAATCCTTTGTAGGTCATCTACCCATCTGACTTTTAGTCTGTCAACACTCCTCCTGTTTCCAGATATAGTCTACAGGCAAGCGACAAGAAGCACCTTTTTCAAAATGTTTCTTCTTTTTCATTCTCAAGAATGACGAGCTCCGATGCTAGTTTTGCAAGCTCTAAAAATAAACACAAAACAGGCAATAGACAAAAAGGCCATGACATCAGTGTTGCGGGCAGCCCTATACCGCGTTAAGAAAACAAAACTAACGAGTTCTCAGTCTTTATATGCGTTTTATTTTCAGTGCGTTTCGAAATCCGACTAGTTTTAACATGATCCACAATTCAGCTGTTGAGTAATAACGTTTGAATAATGTCGATGGATAGGCGATTTGTTAAAACAACACTAGTTCTAGTGGTGATTTCATCGATATTTCTGATTGTTTTTATAGCTATTGAATGTTGCCAGCTACTATAAAACGGGAAAAATGGCATGTGCAATTAAAGCAGTTTTATTGGCTAGGAAGGAAGGTAGCCAGCCTGGCTGTATCCAAGAGACGATGTTTAAAACTTGTCAGGCTAGTGTATGAGTTGGTTGCGTAGCTTATAGTACATGCACCCATATTTTGCCAGTTATGTTTAAGTGCTATAGAAAAATTCCAGATGAAAAACCCAATAACACTGGGCTCAGGCTCAGCAGTAGCGCTTGCGACCGCTAGACAAACTAGGCAGATGATAGAAATAGCTATGAATTAACAATGTGTAGACAACAAAACTGCTAATAAACGTATTATTTTTTTGTTTAAATTCAGGTTTTGTATCGAATATTGATGAGTATTAAAACAGGTTGTCAAATATGATTTTCCTGCAATGTAGAGGAACAGGTTTAAGATAACCCAATTTGCTTTGATTAATTATTTGCTAATTTGATTAACTAAGTAATAGAACTTAGAAGTTCCTGGGTGAAAATAGAGAAAACGAATTTTCCCAGAAATAAGCTAGCTAGATCGATTTTTCGCCCCCGTAAACCCGTCTTATATTATATCTCTATGCGTCTTATATTGCAACTTTCATCGAAATCGTTAGAGCTGTTTTCGAGAATGTGATTACAAATAATATTGCTCATAGTAATAAAAGTTAAATTTAAAATTTAAAAAACCCCCGACAAAAACAAAGCATTTAAAAAGTAAAAAATAATATGTATTGGCCCTTTAAGTTTAATATAAAAGTTGTAGGTAATATTTTGATCCAAGCGTCGTCGCGTCGGGGGACGGCTAATGAAAACGCCAACATACACTAGGAATAATGAATATATGCTATTGTAGAAAGGATAGCTGCTGTTAATTTCCTATTTTCATGAGCCGTCCCCCGACGCGACGACGCTTGGATCAAAATATTACCTACAACTTTTATATTAAACTTAAAGGGCCAATACATATTATTTTTTACTTTTTAAATGCTTTGTTTTTGTCGGGGGTTTTTTAAATTTTAAATTTAACTTTTATTTACAGCTTTTTAAATTTCATATTATATTACGATGATCAACACGCGGCTCGCCGAAATCTGCGTAGCTGTACGTACTTTTACTACAGTAAAGCTAGTTACTAATTTAGTCTCATTTCTCTTTCCTACTCCATCATCAGACCCTGATCACCATCCATCTGTAACCTATTTTTTGAGACCTTTCCAATGAGCCCAAACACGATACCTCTGCTGTAAGTTGGTGAGGGAGTTGGGTATCCTGCATCCAGGTGATGCTGCAGCATCAGTTCCAGGTTACTATATTCTTCTAATATCATTGAAGTAACAGAATTCTAAATTTCCAATCGATTAGACCTGCGAAAGATGCTCACATCCATTCATCAACTAGAAAAGAGCTGATAATCTTCAAACGGCTGAACCGATTTTCTTGAATCATAGCTAAGAACACTCTCGATCAAGTCACCTTTCAAACAAAACAAAAAAAAACAAAATCGGTTCAGCCGTTTGGCAGCTACGATGGAACAGACAGACACACAGATACACAGATACACAGATACACAGATACACAGATACACAGACACACAGATACACAGATACACAGATACACAGATACACACGTTAAACTTATAACACCCCTCTTTTTCAGTCGGGGGTTAAAAATAGTATAGGGCAGGAACGTAGGATATTATCACCAGGGCCCGTTTCATTCGCTATAAAATGATATCTCAGAGGATGTCATTATCAATAAACACGATAACTGGGAAGTGAAAACGCTGCAGTTTCGCAGTTTCCACTCGTTGATTTTGTGCATTTCTCAACACATTTAATAAAAAAATCATCTCCATCATCTTCAATAAATAACGTTAACGAAACCATTAATATCTGCATACCACATTTATCACGGCCCTTTGTTTACAATTCGAATGCTAAATGAAGTGGCTACCCGATAAACTGTAGTTACCAGTACAGGCCTGGGGCCATATCTCGTCAAATTAATGGCCCTGTACCATATCGAGGTCAGTAGGCGCCGGCGCATAATATACACGACTGAATTTAGTCGTGTTTACTGTTTGTTTTGTTATGGAAACGGACTGTTATTTACTTAGTCGATGTTTCGTTACTGAAACTAGGAATCGACTAAATCTGGGTTGTTGCACATCACTATAGCAACTATTGTGATGTGCAACAGTGCATTAGAGATGCAATCACTTAACTAAATGCGTCGAGCTAGTCACTTAGGTAGGTACACTCAAAATACGCCAATTTTGAAGGTATTTACTTACACGTTTTTGAAAAAAAACACTGATGTGTTAAGCTGGAAGCATTCGAATTTGCTTTCTTAATCTTTTCTAATCCCTTCGATTTCTCTGCGTGAATATCGCTCATGTCATGTCGCGAAGTCGCGATGTTGATCCAATATTTAAGACGAGATTGTCGATGACGGCTGAGCTTATTTTTATCACCCACGTTGAGATAAATATGGATAAAAAACAAAACAACTTGATCTTTAACACAATATTTTTGTTTTTTTTTTTAAGTTTTTGCGTCGTCATTCAGCCAGATTTGAATTTGATTGCCAATATTAGATCAAGATTGAAACTCCAGTTTCATAATTGGTAGGTATCTAGAGACATACTCTGTGAGTTTCACTTTTAGTTTTGGCAATAATTTGCATTCTAATGAGTTTTCGTTATTCTACAAAAAAATATCAGATTCAGAGTTTAAGGACTTAAAACTGGCACAAAACATAACCTAACTAATATTATAATTGCGAAAGTGAGTTTCTTTGTTAGGTACACTTTCATGCTAAAGCGGCTGAACGGATTGGGATGAAATATGGCACCATAACCTGAGCTAGGACATAGGATACTTTTTATCCCGATATTCCCACAGTCCTGAGACATAAATGCGCGTGAAACCGCGGGGCGCAGCTAGTAAGGATGTCAAAAAGCTCGAACACATGGTTCATACCAAAACGATGCAACGATACAAAATAATGTTCTAAACACAGCCGGTTTATAATTCGAGATATAAAAAGATAATTTGTATGTCGAGCGTGTCGCCCAAGATAAATATGGCTGTTGCTATGTGTCGTAATGAGCCGTTGCTCGTGCTTAACCTAAATTTGGAATTGTTTGAGCGCAGACGGGCAACTTTTAAGTTGAGTGCAACAAAAAAGTTGCTAATGTGAGACCTTCGCTTCGACAGATTTCATAATAAGAGCTTTCCCTTGCTTCCCTAAAATGAGACCTTATTTGATATCGATTAACAGTGTGATAATAAACACTGAATAAATGAAACAATGCCGTGATTTGACCAACGGGAACTACACATTATTAATGTTTTTACTGAACCCTCATAAGCAAAACAGTAGCGCGTCCTACGTATTGTATTGTATAGTCTAGACTGACTAGTTATATTGTTATCATCAGCTATCTTATCAATATGTACCTACTCTGTATGCTGTATCAATATTTTACATGTCGTTTATCTGGAAACATGTTAATAATGTAGTATATGATTTTAATAAATTGCATTTATCTATGTTATCTGTGCTTCTGACTTATTCTTGGCCTTTGTTAAGTAGAGTTCCTCATGGATACTCACTGCTCTAAGGTTGATTCATTCAACATGAGTTTTGCGCCTTATCATAACCGCGGAGATTCTTTATAGGACTTCGAAACTTGTAGGCTCTTTGTGGTGCAGCAACTGTTGCCCCTAAAGTTGCCCGTATGTAGATATTGAATTTAACCATTTAGGAAGCTATATTCTCGTTTGTAAAGTGACATCATGATACGTGTTTATTAGGAGCTAGTTTGCTTGCGTTGATAGTCTGATTTGAGCATGTATATAAAGCAATGGATTTAGATATTTAGACCGTTCCTAAGTTGGTCTAGTTTTATTTGCCACCAACGCATACAATCTAGCATTTTATGTAGATGATGATCTGCTATTGCTTGCACACAAAGTTAACGCTGGGGTTGCACAAAATGTATTAAAGTTTTAGTCGAATAATCGTTAACGATCTCTTAACAGCAATACAGGAAGGAACAACACTAGAAAAATAAAATAAAAATGGCCTTGGTCCATAAACACCTTACAGTGATGGTCCATAGCTATTTCGGACAATAGAACCGGTAAATTAATTTACGGTTTCATTCTTTACGGATCCAGGATTTTTAAAATCGACGAAATCGGTAGGCAACTGGCGTGGCGTATTCACAGAATTATTGGACTTAACATTCTACACATTTATCTAGTCGTTAAGATTGAGAAATTCTGCCTAACACGTCGTCTAGAGACATGAACCAAATAATAAATCATAATAAAATCACAATGTTGAATGGACATTTACAGTACTTATTCAGTTTTAATGCTTTATTCAATTATTTAGCTTTTTCTGTTTCTATATTTTACAGAATATACTCGTTAAAATGTATAAAAACAAGTAATTAAACATTCTTAGCTTCGTATAAACAATCTGAGCGTTACTCTAACCGTTTTAAATTGTTTTTTTTTCCTATTAATATGTAGATGCGTTCAATCTCAGTCACGCGTTTTATTCATAATAGACACGTTTTAATCGTTTTTAAAGATCAACGTACCCGATAAAAACAGAGGATAGGTAACAATTTAATTGAATCTTATTTACCATTTTTGTTACGTGTTTACGAATTAAAACAAGGCAGTTACAGATAAATATAATTATGCATACAGTTTCAAGGTTCTTCAAAAATATGTGTAAATACTGATACATAACATAACACTTGTAAAAATAAATACGTACATAGTAAATAAACGTTTCTCTCGAAACAATATGTTTATGAGATCATCGCCCGCGAAACATACTTTAATTGCAGAACTTGATCAAAATAACGTTAAAACCGACAAAACAAAACAAACGCACCTTATAAAAAAAAATTAAACTGTCTGTCTGATGATCGTGACATTTATTTATAAGTACTAAAACTTGTGCATTGCCGCGCAAATCGTAAAAGTCATTTGAAATGTTTCTGTTCTATATATTCTAGAGAGAGAGCTTATTATTATTATGCCTACTCACTCATGAAAACACTTCCTTCATACCTACAAATTGCGCTCCTCAAATTTATTTAACTGTAGCGTAATCACCGTAATGTCTTTAGGAGACGCCGGTTGTTAGTTCCTATTAGGGCTCTCTAAAACAGAAGGAATTCCAAATTCCACAAGTGATATCATACATCCCTGACAAATTGGAAGACCTTCAACAAATTACACGCGCAATAAACCTGTGTCGGTATTTTCAATCAAAAGGAAATCTATAAAAAGAATTGTAATTATCATACAGCCTGTAATTACGGTTCATTGTTATTAACAACTTGATAATCGACTAATAAACGGTAGCGAGTAATTTAGTCGATTATGTAAATGGTGCAGTCGCAACACTAGCGCCGGCGCTATTCCAAATTCGAATACATTCAATCTTTTTTGTTTAATTTTGATTGCTTACGGTGCGGTCCACTCTATCCAACTTTGGGCCATTGACATTATTAAACATAACTGGATTATTTTGAACGGGTTTTCGACAAGTTTACGTTCAAAAGTGCCTTTTATTTGCCTATTTGAAATAAATTATTTGACTTCGACTTTAGCTCGACATAAAATTAATTGAAATTAGAATAGTAGGTACACGCCTATTTTAGGATGAATAATAATGTATTATTTCAACAAAGTTGCTAGGTACTTAACTATATGTATTATTTTTTGATAAGTAGTTTAATTACTGCTGTTTTTTAAGATCTTGTTTCATGATAATATCGAAAATAAGAGCCAACTTACTTGCCAAAATCACAGATAATAAAAATACTACGTCCAAAATGTAAATTATAACATGTTGTGTCATTCATAGCGTACTTGGCAACTAAATAAAACAATTACAGAACAACCTAGATTCCCCAATTGAGTTTTATAGCTTTTTTACCAGCAAATTAGGCAGACTGTAGTACTGTACCTACATTCTAAAGTGATGAAATTGTATGCCTATGCTGTAAAACATTTTAAATAAAAAAAAATGTTGTAGAGCGATGAAGCGAATGTCGTTGGCCGTTGGACAAGTGGCCCAAATAATGTAGAACCCAATCACAACAGACAGTTTATAGTAATATATTGGGCCATAACTACGTAGACTTATCTTTGGCGCCTAAATTATTTAAATTCAAAATTAAAATCTGATATATACTATATAGGTTATTGACAAATATCAAAAGTTTTTTAACGCGGAAATCTTATTTTTAATACGATTTTTTATTTTATTATGTTCGTAAGACTCCATTCAGTAGCCATTGGTTCATCACGGCGTGAAAATTTTATGGGCTCATAAAATTCCAAGATGGCGGATGCTTTTAATGTGCTACAAATTGATAGACAATCTCAAAAAAAAAGACTTGTTTACAATCGCAAAAATATCAATATTAGATCACTAGATCTATAGTTATTGTAAAGTCAAGGGGTTGGTCAGGGAATGGGAATGTCCGAAAGGGATACCGGGACCCTGGCAACAGGCAACTGAAGGAACACGGGTGGGTTTTAGTCAGTAAAAGTCTGACACGCCCTTCCGCTCCGCCCAGAGCGGGAGAAGTCATTTGATGATTTCCCACACTCAAAAAAAATAAAAAAGTGGTCGGTCAGCCAGAAAGATGAAGCTAGTTGCCCATTCCAAAGCGTAGTAGGTTCATATGGAGAAGAACGGGTGATAAACGGACGCTCTTTTAAATCATAATATTGCCCGTGACTTCGTCTGTTTCGTCGATGGAAGAATAGACAAAATGACAGATTGTGATTGTTTATCTGTCATTTTGTCTATTCTTTCGTCGACAAAACCCGTTTTTACGATGGTCATGCTACGCGTGCAGGATGAAAAGTAGCATATGTCAGTCGCCAGGTCAAGGACTACCCCTGTGCGAAATTTCATCTAAATCCGTTCAGTCGTTTTATCGTGAAAGCGGTACAAACAAACTCAATTTCGTATTTATAACATTAGTTAGAATAGTTAGGATTTCATCACTACCAGACCAGCATCCATTGGACCCTGTCAGCTATTAGTTACTTGAAATTATGAGTTTTGATATTTTTTATCAACAAAATCAATCTCTACTAAATGCAGTAATGTATCAACAAAATATCTCGCTTATTAGATGCGTAAGAGTTCCTTTCGAGCGATTCGAATGCCAATCCCTTTCCAAGGTCGGTAGGGCAAGCGAACCAATAATGGTCGAGGCCCTACACCAGTTAGCTGAAGGCCGATATTCAACTGTTTATTAAGTAGGAAGGAAGCAGATGTGGTGTGTGTGGAACTCAATATTTACGTGATGTTGAATTTCACGAGAGTGCGTCACTCATTGCAATTTAAACTTTAGCGTAGAATAACATAATATCACGTGCCTGTATTCCCCGATGGGTTAGGCAGGCGTGTATCAACTGTACAGTACACCCACATTTCTGCCAGGGTTGCGGGAAAGTCCGAAAGGGATACCGGGACCCTTGGCAACAGGCAACTGAAGAAACACGGGTGGGTTTTAGTCAGTAAAAGTCTGTAACGCCCTTCCGCTCCGCCTAGAGCGGAAGAAGTCATAAAAAAACACCCACATTTCGCCCGTTATGTCTGTCCCATGTAATAGGGGGCGAGCCTATTGCCATCAACCGAGTACCGATCCAGACTCCGAGCTCATCTAAATCCGTTCAGTCGTTTTATCGTGAAAGCGGTACAAACAAACTCAATTTCGTATTTATAACATTAGTTAGAATAGTTAGGATTTCATCACTACCAGACCAGCATCCATTGGACCCTGTCAGCTATTAGTTACTTGAAATTATGAGTTTTGATATTTTTTATCAACAAAATCAATCTCTACTAAATGCAGTAATGTATCAACAAAATATCTCGCTTATTAGATGCGTAAGAGTTCCTTTCGAGCGATTCGAATGCCAATCCCTTTCCAAGGTCGGTAGGGCAAGCGAACCAATAATGGTCGAGGCCCTACACCAGTTAGCTGAAGGCCGATATTCAACTGTTTATTAAGTAGGAAGGAAGCAGATGTGGTGTGTGTGGAACTCAATATTTACGTGATGTTGAATTTCACGAGAGTGCGTCACTCATTGCAATTTAAACTTTAGCGTAGAATAACATAATATCACGTGCCTGTATTCCCCGATGGGTTAGGCAGGCGTGTATCAACTGTACAGTACACCCACATTTCTGCCAGGGTTGCGGGAAAGTCCGAAAGGGATACCGGGACCCTTGGCAACAGGCAACTGAAGAAACACGGGTGGGTTTTAGTCAGTAAAAGTCTGTAACGCCCTTCCGCTCCGCCTAGAGCGGAAGAAGTCATAAAAAAACACCCACATTTCGCCCGTTATGTCTGTCCCATGTAATAGGGGGCGAGCCTATTGCCATCAACCGAGTACCGATCCAGACTCCGAGCTGCCACTAAGAAATCACTGATGGATAAACCTAGCAACACTTTGCCTACCTGGAAATCAAATAGGAGTGAGGCGTATTTATCGTCACAGATAGAAATCACAAATATTAAAAAATAGCATATAGCAATTTATTGTTCCTTACAATAAAAAATATCTGTTACTTAAAATAACATATCCTCAAGACTGTTACCGGGGCGGTTACTGTTACCGCGGCTGTTACTGTTAAAACTTCGGATACGATTTTCCACTTTAACGAAAAGAAATAAAGAAGATATTCAATTGAGATTTAAAATACGTATTTATCATCTGTACAAAAATAACAGGCTGTTATTTAATAACAGATATATACGTTTTGCGAATTTAAACCAAAAGAAATAAAGAAGATATTCGATTGAGATTTAAATACGTATTTATCGTCCGTACAAAAATAACAGGCTGTGCTGTGATTTAATAACAGATATCTGAGATCTGGTATTTTTTTTTCACAGTAACAGTGATGATAACAGATATCGTGTTTAACCTGTTACAACCTATCTCTAAATCGAACCCTGGTCGTCATGCTCAACAGTAGCGCTAGCGACCACTAGACCAACGAGGCAGTCCTATAAATCATTGACATAAAAGTCACACGACTCGCGTTCGTGATATTCAAAGACTTTTAATACTACTTTAATAATTGCTGGTTTTTATGCGATGTGAGTAATGATGTTATTTGCGATCTCCCCTATGCGTTAGGTTTGTTGATGTTGGCAATTTGGCATTAACCTAAGAGTGGTAAATATGCTAATCAAATAAATTAAGTAGCACTGAATCTAGCGAATGGTGCAGTTATTTGTATCATAATAAGATAGGTTCCCAAACACCTGTTTTGGTGACAATAACAAATACTGTAAGATAATTCAGCACGCGTAGCATGACCACAATAGAAACGGGTTTTGTCGACGGAAGAATAGACAAAATAACAGATGCACAATCACAATCTGTCATTTTGTCTGTTCTTCCGTCGACAAAACTCGTTTCTATGGTGGTCAGTGCTACGCGTAAGTACTGATTTTAGGAATCTCGATAGGTAGATTATGGGACAATAACAGAAAGAGACACAGACGAATACAAAATACTACCGAGTCTCCTATCGTTTCACAGCAAAACAAATACCTATTACAGAAGTAACAATGGCCAGTCAGTCACTGTGGTCAAGGGGCCTAAACCGGCCACATTAGCAATTCCTCTAAAAGCAGTTCATTTTCTGAATCCCAGCTGTCATTAGCAATTCCTCTGATTTGACATAAAAGCAATTCATAATTTGTGAACCATTTTATGAATCTCCATAGAAAACTGACAAACAGATGAATTACTTCGTAATATGAATTACACGCAGATCATATTATGAATTGTCATTTGTTGACATTTTACGATGATTCATAATAATTTTCATATTATGATTCTGCTAAAGTGACCGTTTTAAGCCCCCAGCTCAGTCGTAACAATAATTACTTACCTACTTCTAAAAAAATATACTTAGTTCGAACAAGAGTAGCATAGCAACAGCTATCCTACGCCTACTATCACAAAGCCGTTACATGTCAAAAGGTCACTAACCCCTCTCAAAAATCCGGTATCTACCGAGATAATAAATATTTATTTAGCACCAAATCTTTATCTTGGCAGCCTTCTACATAGATTAGATAAGTACAAGGTAAATAAGTACCAAATTGCATATTTTGATAACCATATCGGTGATTAAATAGTCTTTGTTGTATCGCCAGACTGTCTAGCAGATGGATTTTTCCACTTTGTGGATTTTTTTTAAACCATGTAACTATGTTACGGTTTTTTTAAATATTTATTTAAGTGTATGTTTATTTATTTAAAGGACTATATATATCTAACTAATATCATAAACGCGAAAGTTTGTTAGTATGGATGGATGGATGTTTGTTACTCTTTCACGCAAAAACTACTGAACGGATTTGGATGAAATTTGGCACACAGATAGTTTATAACCTGGATCGGAACACACGGGATCGGGCCTTACGCGGGTAAAACCGCGGGGCGCAGCTAGTATTATTATATTTATTTAAAGGACTATAATTACATTTATTTATAGTATATTTATTTAAAGGAAGGGGTGGTGTGCTAGTGGATAAATTATAACAGCAACCGCACTAGTCAAACTTGCCGCGGTCGGTTAGTGGATGGGTCACCATTCATTACATGTCCCCCTCTGTGTCTCGGAAAGCACGCTAATAAGCCGTTGGTCTCGGCTGTCATTCGTAGATCGGTCTGACAGCCGTTACGGTTAGTCAGAAGCCCAAAAAAGTCTGACAGCCAGTCTTATATAACATACATAATCAGCCTATAATGTTCCCACTGCTGGGACACAGGCCTCCTCTCTGTGAGAGGGAGCGGGCCGTAATCTACCACACGGGCCCAGTGCGGGTTGGTAGATGTCACATGTCTTCGATTTTTTGGTTCTAGGACATGCCGGTTTCCTCACGATGTTTTCCTTCACCGTTTTGAGAGCAGTGGCGGTGAAATAATTTACACAAAGTAAAGCACCTGTCAGGGTTCGAACCTACGACCTACAACTCGTACGTCGTGCCACCACTGCTCAGCCAGTCTTACCAAGGGTATATTTGACTACCCAGTAACTAGGTTGTGGAGGTCAGATAGGCAGTCATTCCGTGTAAAATACTGGTATTCAGCTGCATCCGGTTAGACTGGAAGCTGAGCCCAACATAGGTGGGAAAAGGCTAGGCGGTTTGATTGGGTGCTGGTGATGTCTAAGGCATATGAGACATTTTTGAGTTGTCTGTGAGACGATAACGTACCCTGGGGGAAAGATCAAATCGTATGGAGTTGACAGCAGCAGTCACGTGACATCTCTAAAGCTAATGTCAACTCCATACAATTTTATCTTTCCGTTGGCGTTAACGCTTACAGAAAAGGGATTTTGTCTAGGCCCCCTGCGATGCCTCTAGTATACAGACGACTAATAGGCGACCATTTAGATCTACCATAAATTTTTCTTTGACAACCATTTTGACAAATAATCCGTCGTAGGCCCACTACTTGCCGATTTTGGTAGGTATTGGTACCTGTATTATAATGGGCATGGCCTACTGAGCTAAACTTGGATCTTGTTGGCATTTTCTGCTAACCTTTTATGCCTATCATGGTGTGTCCCCAATGTCCCCATACTCCATCCATAGACCGCTACAAAATTGCTCTTGCCATAATAATCATGGATAGACAAATTATTGTTGAATATTGACACAAGTAAGATAGACAGCCTCGTTGATCTAGTGGTTGCAAGCGCCCCTGCTGAGCACGAGGTTATTGGGTTTTCCATCTGAGATTTCTCAGTCGCAGCCCGGAGCCTAAATTTGTGCTCGGTTGATGGCAATAGGTATAGGTCCCCCACTCCCCCCTGTTACATGGAACTTAAAAACATAACTGGCGAAATGTGGATGTACTATTGGTACACTTCTGCCTAACCCTTTTGAGAATACAGGTGCAATGTTATCTTATCAGAGTCAGTCATATCATATCATATTAGCTCATTTTCTGTCATTCACAAAATCGCTTTTAAACAAAGAACCTTTTGTGTCTCTCATACGCTGACTTTTTGGGTCACATTTGTACCGTATTTACCTACTTGAAAAATCCGACCAAAGTCTACGATAGCTCTTATCAAACAAAACAACCAACAACCGGTTACCATCCGTTTCATATAACCCTGCTAGATGAAGAAGTAGCTCTAAATATAACACAGGAGTGTGATCGCCCCCTGTATTTATAGAATCGTATAAACTTTGCTTGACGACAGTTTTGAGTAGCGAGCCGTAGCAGGGGCGCTCAACCTGCAGGTCATCATTGTTTTGCTCGTCAACTCATTTATCGAGATCTTCCTGTCGTTAATATTAGGTCTTTACCTATGAAATTGCCGTTCTGCAGTACTGGCCATTTCAAATCAAAATAATTTTTGTTTGGCTAAGAATTCTAATTTCAAATTAATTATATTTTAAAAACATGGATTTTTTTTTCCAAAAGTAGTCATTTCTTTATTGATTAGTGTTACATTTTCATCGCATTTCAATCTTTTTCGTCATCATGGATACGTTAAAAATTCGAGTAATTATGGAATATGAGTACCGTCGTGGCAGCAACGCGGCACAAGCGGCACGCAACATCAACGACGTTTACGGAGCTAACACTACAAACCAACGCACCACCTGTTATTGGTTTGCTCGCTTCCGTTCTGGAAATTTCGACCTGAAAAATGAACCTCGCGGTCGTCCGAAGACTTTGGTCGACAATGACGAATTAAAGGCGATTGTGGAAGCTGATGATACACAATCTACGGCTGAATTAGCAGCAGCTTTCGACGTTAGCGTCAAAACAATATTGGTCCATTTGCGTCAAATTGGCAAGGTAAAAACGCTTGACAAATGGGTGCCCCACGAACTCAATGATCGCCAGCGCGAAGTACGCGTCGAGACGTGCCTTGCACTGCTCAACAGACACACAAATGAAGGAATTTTGAACCGCATTGTTACCTGCGATGAAAAATGGATTCTGTTTGATAACCGCAAGCGCTCAGCAAGTTGGTTGGATCCTGGTTCAGCACCTAAACAATGCCCTAAACGAAAACTTACCCCTAGAAAAGTGATGGTCACTGTTTGGTGGTCTAGCGCCGGTGTGATTCATCACAGCTTCTTACCAAACGGGATGAGCATTACTGCAGATGTGTACTGTGAAGAACTGAACACAATGATGGAGAAGCTGGCGCATCTCCAACCAGCATTGGTCAATCGCTCGTCTCCGCTGCTCCTGCACGACAACGCGCGACCTCATACTGCACAGCAGACGGTCTCCAAGTTGCAAGAACTGGGGTTGGAAGCTCTCCGTCATCCGCCCTACTCACCAGACCTTGCGCCTACAGACTACTACTTTTTCCAGAATTTGGATAACTTCTTGGCGGGAAAAAAATTCAATACCCGAGAGGCAGTACAAAATGCCTTTGAAGAATTTGTTGCCTCCCGTCCAGCTAATTTCTTTAAGAAGGGCATCAATAAACTGCCACTGCGATGGCAAAGATGCATTGATTGCATGGGTGATTACTTCGATTAATACAAATAAAAAATTCATGAAAAAAATTCGTTTAAATTTTTTCATACAAAACGGCAATTTCATAGGTAAAGACCTATTATTTTCGTAGGTGTTCTATTGTATTTTCTTTATTATTGGGCACAATATAATACAAGGTTGCGGTAAACTCCGTGGTATAAAAATGCGTAGACAATGTTTGTGACTGGTGAAATCATTAAAAATAATTACAAAGGAAAGTTTCGTTTGCAATTATTAATTTTAAAATATAAGAAATCACTTTTAAACTATATTACAGATTACAGGCTAACTTGAGTTACAGAAATATGCAGTTAATTGTGTAAATTATCCTGATATCCTGACCTACCAATCCACCGTCATTGAAGGTAAATTGAATTAGGTAAATAAACCCAAGAGTTACCATTAATTAGTTATCTACAATGTAATATTAGTAAATATTGTGAAATAATAACACCTGTTTTCATAGTTTTATTCCATAGATCATTTAATTTTGATACACTTTTTATAGCTTGTCGTGTATTTGCAGCAATATTTTTGCGAGCGCAGAAAAAAAACACTTAGTCAATTGATACTGACCTAGACAATTATTTCCATTGAGTAGCTTCAAACAACATAACATGTTACATCATATTATTGCGGATGTATATTATGTGATATCTACGTGCCGTGTACAGAAATCATATTTCATTAGATTAAGTAGGTTTTTTTTTGATAAAAATCTATGAAATCTTTGTAATCCATATTTGTATGTAATATCGTTATTTCAATATTTAACAACGCCATTTTGAAGCTTGTTTTGTTCGCTTTATTATACAAACTCTTACTTAATAATTACTCCCATAAATCAACAGAAAATCCTCAAAGCGGTCTCACGAAGAGAAACAATGAAGTAACTGGCGCGATTTTCTTACAAGAATCAATGAGAGAATGAAATATTCAACAGTTCTCGATCCAGATAGCTTAGTTTGGACTACATATTGCTTTCTTAGCCACGTTGAATCATTTAGGTATCTAATGTATCTTATCTATAGCTCGATTTGCAAGTCACATAGGCTTTTCTAGAGTGAGTCCTTCCTAACCTTTTGCGAAATACAGGCGTGAGATCTATCTATGTGTTCAGTTCAGATAATGTATGATTTAAGCTTGTATAGTGTCTTCTGCTCTCGTAGTGTAAAAATCAGTCGATTAGTCAGTTTAGTAGCGGGGCAGAATGCCGAATGCGCCTATGGAGTATGTATTTCTTTGGCACGCTCTGTAGACTGTAAACGGCTTGATGGATTTTAACATTATAAGGTGTCGTTAGATTCGTCTTAACTGGGTAAATGACATAGGCTATGCTATATAATATTTATATATTCCTTCTGCAAATACAAAAAAGGGTTATGTGTTTTCGCAGTCGGGATTTTGTTTTTTGCATCCACAATCCAGTTTTGTCTTTCAAAACGAATGAAAAGTATAAAAACCTGATTTACTTAGTTTGTAATTTGGCATCCATAAGTAACCTATTGTTTCAAGCTTTGCTCTAGTCCAGTTATTTCATATTCTGTATGATGTTGCCAAATGGAATGGTGTTGTTCAAATTCCTTTGAAGTGATCGCTGTTTGTTTTCATTATTTTTTCTTTTGTTGTTATGCGTGGTTGAACTAAAATATGAAGCATTAGGTACCTGTTTCTATTATATGGATAATTTCAAAAGCAATATTTGTTAGATTGAGACAAATGAATTAATTAAAATAATCTAGATGTTCACAACAAACAGCTGCCAAGTGCCGAAAACGATCTGAGAGTTATTACGAACCGTGTCTCCAAATTAATAACACAAAATAAAACACTACCCTGTAAATACAGAATTACCTTATAATTAAAAATCTACCAAATTATGAAATGGTAAAATAATAAGAGTTGATATATTGTCCAGTTCCCATTTTAACATCCTGTGTACTTAAAATATCGTAACTCATGATCAAGCGGACTGCCCACGGTTTGTCATGATTAGGGTCTTCACTCTTCACGCTTGACAATAGCCCATTAACAACATTTTTTTTACGCACTTACCGACCCTATACATATATTTATCCAACTGTAAATAAGGTTAAATCATTTTGTCAAAACATTTCAAAAGTAAACGTTGATAAGTAAAATAAATACAGATTAGATTTAAAACGCTTTAAATATAGATTTATTACTTGTGTTTTGATGTGCTACACCGTAAATCTACCTCCCTTAAATATTAAATTTTCAGGAATTTCGGTTTCGGAGACCAATCTCAACGGAGAATTGGCAAGTACCTACCTACTTACTGATTAAATATTATAGTGCAAAAATACGCTAAGGCGTCCTATATTTATCGAAAATGTTGAGCGCCCCTGTCCTGCGCTATTCTGTCATGGAACTAATAAACAATGAATACCTATGCATAATATTATAATTATATTAGCCACGTCAAGGCCATTGCGCATAACGTTGCGGTACCTATTCGATTCATTCGAATCGGTCGAAAAACGGTTATTTCGAATATTCCTCATGCAGCAACACCGATGCGGTTAGAAACGGTTCCGAAATAATAAAAAAAAAACGTAATTTAAGCTCATTGGTTTCCCTTCGTTTCTGGAAGCGCCACGCACGATGTAAGTAAGTACTGACAGATATTATCACAAGCCTTACAAGGTCAATTTTACGCTCAAGTGACCTTCAATACGGTATCTTAGTTCCGTCAACTCTATCAATTTTTTAATTACTTTTTTTTGGGAGCGGAGCGGAGTTTTTCCAGCTTTTGGATCGTGTATTCGAAGTTAAGTTCGTGTATTCGTACTTGGTGATTTAATTGTATTTTTAAAACCGAAAAGTTTCAAATTCATTAGCAGCCCAGAGTCTGCGGGGTAATTTTGCGCAACACACATACATGACAATTGATCGCAATTGGTTTCATTTTGACAGTTCACCCACGTTCATCGCGTTATTTACGTTGTTGAGCAGATGAATTTTTCAAACCTATGAAGCAATGGATTAGCAGTATACTTCAAAACTCTCGGATTCTGATTGAAAGTGTGTTATGGTGCTAAATTGGTGATTGCCCGGTTGATGGCAATAGGCTCGCATTTCCGATATGTGGGTGTACCTACTACAGGTCTAAGGTACACCTCTGCCTATTCACCTCTGCCCTTCGGGGAAACAAGGCGTGGTGTTATGTTTTTGTGAGAGTTATTTTTAACTGATTGTGAACATTTCTATATTTTCCCTTTGCCGCTAGAATGCGGACAAGCGTCATACGAGTGGGAAGAGATAAATTTGACAACCTTAAACCCTATTTTCAAATAAAACAAAAATACATCGTTGTTAAAAATATAATATATTTCCAGCACGCGTAGCATGACCGCCATAGAAACGGGTTTTGTCGACAGAAGGATAGACAAAATGACAGATTGTGTTTGTTTATCTGTCATGTTATCTATTCTTCCATCGACAAAACCCGTTTCTACGGTGGTCACGCTACCCATGCAGAGACGATAAATCTACGTCATCACTTGACATCACGCCCATGAATAATTTAAAAAAATGTAACCAAGTATATGAAATAGATCTGGATAGTGGTCAAAGGAGTCCGCGATTTCAGTGAAAACTATTTTAGATTTTCCGGGAATCCACAGAAACTTAAAAAAAACTGTCCTGTATTATTTATTAATGTTACTGGCAAGGAATGCATGGATGAATCACATTTATATACAAAGTACAATAAACAGATCGTTCACTATAAAGTGAACAGTCAGTAGGTACCTACGCACAATATTATTTGAATTAATTTATCATATAACATTACTTCAAAGTGTTTCCATTTAGTACCTATTAATTGATGCGACATACATAAATAAGGTAGCACTGAAACATTTTTCACAATAAAAACAAAGAACAATAAAACTCAAGCACTCAAACACTTACTTAAAGAATATTAAACATTCTTAAGTAATAATAAAAAATAACAATGCGAATGGGTAAACAAAATTCTTAACAAAAACACATGTTAGTCATTTCTACTATAATATCGAAAACCAGTGTATTTTGACACGTGTCGCATATCTATGGACAAAGCTACACGTGTCTTTTATAATGGCACTTTTATTGAAAACGTGTTCGTTAGTGCCGGTGGTACTAAATCGGTACTGAAGGCGGGCTTTTTTTTAATTAATTATTTCCGTACCTAAGTTTAAAAAAAAAAGTATTATTCGTGTTTCAAGGTTAGCGTATAAGCAATTTTTTGTGAGATTTAAGTCAGCCAGCTATATCATTGCGTAACACATTTTCGTAAACGATTAAGACTAATCTGTTTCATTTTGACAGTTCAATAACATTCATTGCGATATTTACGGTGTTGAGCAGAATTTGTTTTCGAACATATTTATGGAGCAATGGATTAGCAAGTATCAAAACGATTCAGATTGTGATTGATCGTGTATAGCAATTAGAGTGCAGGCTAAGATAAAACCTCGTGCAGACTGGCGCGACGCGATGGCGTACTTTGCTACAGTAGGTAGTGTAGGTACTTACCGTGAAATTTTCTTAGAAATTGTTTTGTTAGAGTCACGTCGCGCCAGCTTTTGGATAGGTCTAGAATTCTGGTAGCAGTTTTTTCGTGGTTTTCTCTGTTAGTTGCCTTCCCTTTTAGCGTTAATAATAATTGTGGCCCCTAAACACTTTCGGGTTCCCAAAACTACGTCAGAAAATCACCCCGCTTCCCGCAATGACTCGAACCCAAGCCTTATCTGAGTGATTTACACGCGTAGCATGACCGCCATAGAAACATGTTTTGTCGACGGAAGAATAGACAAAATGACAGATTGTGATTGTTTATCTGTCATTTTGTCTATTCTTCCGTCGACAAAACCCGTTTCTACGGTGGTGGCGTGTTGTGTTGGTGTCGTTAAGGAAGTGAGCTCTTCGATTCCTTGTTTACCATATAACCGGTCAGGCAGGTAATGCAGGCTCACAGCCTGTATTACTTTTTGAATGTGTAAACGTCTCCACGAATCCCAATTTCCTTAAAGTTATACCTTTTTCTGGTTTATTAAGTATCTCTGTTATTTTCGAAGTAACTTTTAAGTAAGTTCTCCTTACCTTGTTTTATCTTTGGTAATTTTAAGTTACTTTTAGCCTCTTACACTTTCCATATACCACTATAGGTGACCCTATATGGAAAGCAATCAATCGACTGCGGACCCAGGTAGACCGCTGCAAGCATAATCTAGCGAAATGGAGGATTATTGACTGACCCAACCGACACTCAGTGCGAATGTTGTGCACACCGTCGACACCTGCACTTCTGAGGACCAAAAAAACGCTGATGCCGCGGTTGGGGTGGCCTCCTACTGGACCCAACTCATTTAAAAATGTACAATAAACTCGAAAATAAGAAAAATACTTACTTTTGATAACAATGAAGTTTTCTCGAAGTTTTACGACCTTCCTATTGATATACATATACTTTTCTTTGGTACTACTCTTATTATGTTATGATTCGCATTATTCCCTTGATTTTCTGCTTCGACCCGTTTTCTTCACTGCTGCATATAAGTGTCCTCGCGGGATAGTTGTCCAGTCTCGGTTAATCTATAGGCATCTTAATTTCTTTTTTCATCTAGTGCTGGGTATAAATTTAAATGTCTTTGTAGGATTTCCATAATGTCTTAGTCAGAGAGATTCCTTTTATTTGACTCGCCTATTTTCCAGAAAATGGGCCCATATGAGACAATCGTTCAACGCCAACACCCATGTCATCTGCCTAGCCTTTTCCCAACTATGTTGGGGTCGGCTTCCAGTCTAACCGGATGCAGCTGAATACCAGTATTTTACATGGAGCGACTGCCTATTTGACCTCCACAACCCAGTAACTGGGTAATACGATAGCCCTTGGCAAGACTGGTTGTCAGACTTTCGGACTTCTGACGACCCATAACGACTGTCAAAGATCCACAAAAGACAATCGGGACCAACGGCTTAACGTGCTTTCCGAAGCACGGTATCTAAAGATGGTCACCCATACACGAACCAACCCCGGCAAGCGTAGCTTAACCTGATGGATCGACCCGTGCGGCTGTTACTACTTAGCCACGAGGTCCTCCGCCAACACCCATGTATCATTTCACATTATCACTTATAAAGCATACAAGTTTCAATTTCAATACAAATACGCCCCCCATTTATATCGGTGCCTATATTATCTCCCACGTGGCGGTCGGTTTTAAGTCAGGGTCATGGTGTAACGAGTCGTTGTCGGCAGGACGTTGCTCGTGTCGCCATTAGTGAGCGGTTACGTGACCAGGAATCAGGAAACGATGATCAGGATCAAATCAGGATGCTGCTGTAAGAGAGTATGGTTGTAAGGGTATCTTTGGTAACAGAATATCAGAAATTGGTGCTGGTATGGAAAGCTTGACACAGTTACAGGTTTTTTTTGATTCTGGGAAATCATCAAAGACTAGACTTCTTCCGCTCTGGGCGGAGCGGAAGGGCGTGTCAGACTTTTACTGAATAAATCCCACCCGTGTTCCTTCAGTTGCCTGTTGCCAAGGTCTCGGTATCCCTTTCGGACTTTCCCGCAACCTTGGGACACACAGCTGTCTGTAATCTCCCGAAAAGTTATGAAGACTTTTTATGCTTTCCCTGGTCTGTAGAAACTCGCGGCCGATTTTTGAACATGGGAAACGAGAAACATCAGGTTTGCCTCTAGAGTCGTACATAATCCATAAATAAATTCCCTTATCGAGCCGTAATCCTACATCCGGGATTAAGGAATTAAAGGGTACTTTCTTTCTCACTACCTTGTTATTCTTGCAAAATAGTAAACATACATAATGGCGGTGAGCACCCACTTGTCATGATACATATCTATGATAGTAGAGTAGTTCATTGGCTCACGTTTTCAATATGTTGCAGGGCACTTCATTTGATGAGCTCACAAGTTCACAACATGATTGATTTATTGAATACAAACAAATGATACCTCATGTAACGCTTTATTTTGTGGTGGCATCTACATCGCCACATGCCAAGTACGCATCACTTCGACATCACGCAAAATCCTGCATCGCGCAAGCGGAGTTTACCGCGCAACTAGCATTTAAACAACGTTTCGACATCAATCGTCGGCCGTTCGTAGCTGGCAGTTAGCACAAAAAGTTTAGTACGTTGGGTGTACCTACCTACTTTACTAATAAACTACTAAATAAAATAAGACCGTCTCAACGGGTTAATAAGGCCCAATGTAGCCGCTATAAAAAGCTTGTAAAATTGTTAGTTTTCTCAATTTCTCAGCGGAAAGAACCAGAAATTATTCTAAGTCAAGCCACACACTAATCCGAATGCAAATCTAATTGGTCATAAAATTATCAACAAAACATTTATACCAAGGTAAATAAGCACTGCACTGTGTTGAATGCATAAATAGATGCACTGGATCTAACTTACACGTGCCTGCGCGCCTGCGCATGTACAAGGTCGGTGAAATATAATATGATTACTGTTTTTCACAAACAAAGATTATTATGTTGGCCTGCTGTATCCATTGCCTCATTAGTACTAAGGAGTTTTTTGTTCGCATCTATATGGAACGTCTAATGGATGCTGTAGTATGGGCCAATGGCCAGTGTTGGTTACATTATGTGCAGGAGTGGAATTTGGTGTCGGATTCGCTTCCGAGTAAGTGTGGTGTGATCAACAGCTGTTCTTTTGATCCACGTCTCAGGTCACAGGTGGTCTGTTTTATGTCCGTATTAAGTAAACATTCTGGAGGATATCTTTGTGTGAATGTGCCTTTCATCGTTTTAGTAAAAGTTTTCTCTCACTGTATCCCATCTATCTGCCTACCTACCATCTTGTTTCTAAACCTCTGTAGTACCGACTTATACATTTTTGCACTAGAACCTAGTAACTATTTACCCATTTTATAATACATAGGACGAATAATTCAACCGTTTATGTTCCTCAAAGCTGAGAAATAAAGACATGACTAAAATATAAATGAGTCCTCAAAAGTTATGTTTTATTCATAAACTTGTCCTATTCTTAAATGGCCCACTCGGAGTTAACACCTAACTCAGGGTTATCCAATAATTTTCTTTGGATTAACCCTGAGTTATTTAGTTAACCCATGAGCCTTAATACACATAGGCCAGACATAGTCAGTTTGCAACTAAAATAAAAAAATAAAAAAGTTTTTATTTATTTACTAAGCAAGGCACACCCACGACATATTTACAAGGATACTTAACAATAGAGATTCACGAGAATGCACAATATTCTTTATTAAAAGGTAAAACAAGGTATTCCATTAAATTAAATCATTATAATATTAGCAATAACATTAATTTGATACATACCTTATAATAATATTACGAAACGCAATAAGATTAGATTATCAAATAAAAGAGGTAAGTAAAAATAAGTAATACATTTAGTCACATTGCATGAGAACAATACAACCATACAAAATCTCATTCAATATTCGTACGTAAGGTAGATAAAACTTAATATGGAATAAAATAGAAATATAGGTACTAATGTACTTTATAAAGTTAAAAGAAAATACAAAAAAAAAACAAATATCGTAACTCTAAATACCTACTATAAATATTAATTTCATAATATGTCATAATAATAACGAAAATAGTGATGGCGCCAAACACGTAGCCGAATTCTAGGCCGAGTCTATTTAGATTGCCATCGACACGTTCAAGTCATAGGTTTAAATCATTATTCTACCACTAAGTATGCTACCTCATCGTAAAACTATCAAATTACTAGCGCTTAGGCACTCGTTCCTAATGACTAATACAGACTAGAATATAAATACTAATGATAACAATACGATAATAAACAAATAAAGCCGTTAATTGCATTCGGCGCACGCGCAGTGCGCTCCACGTGTAGGGTGTACGGTGCAAGGTAGGAGTGACAGCGGATTTCGTTGCGTAGCGCGAATTCGAAGAACAATGTGATTCTATACTTACAGTAAAGTATCTACAAGTTTTTCATAATTCTAATTGCATAATGCAATTTTCAATTTCAAATATTTCCGATTTGAATCATGTTCATCCAAATCACAACTCACGCATAATCCTAATTTGGAAACTCTCCCAAACTATTATCATCCAACATGTCTATCTGTAGAATGACTTGCGAAAAATAAACGTATATAATTAAATGCATGTTTTTTATTATCTTCTCTTCTGAACGTGTCGATGGCAATCTAAATAGACTCGGCCTAGAATTCGGCCACGTGTTTGGCGCCATCACTAGCGTCCATCAGCTCCTGTAACGTGCAGCTGACAGGGCACGCAGGACATGATACTAAGTGTCCTATCGTTTGTAGAACAGCATGACGTTTACACTCCAAGGCGGAAAACCTGTTCAGGTGCATTCATAGACGTCTGTCTATGAATGCACCTGAACAGGTTTTCCTTGTTTCGGTCATCCTGGGCCTGGAGTCTGTTTAAAGACTTCCAGCATGCGTACCATGACCACTGTAGAAACGGGTTTTGTCGACGGAAGAATAGACAAAGTGACAGATAAACAATCACAAATAATCACAATCTGTCTATTTGTCTATTCTTCCGTCGACAAAATGTCATGCTACGCGTGCAGGTTATCCAAGCCCAAGGCTACTCAAAAGTACTAAAGTTATTTTTTTATTATGAATGAAAATGTTGTAGCCTGGCCTGTGTAGGACTGGAGGTACAGTTTTTTACAGTTACAGTTTATATTGTGCAGTCCAATTTATTTATATCTAATTATCTTACATAATGTTTGAATACAGTGGTGCGAGTCGTACTCTTAATTGGACCACTTCAAATCGGTATGGCATGGGAATTCGTTACCTGTCTCATAATTTGATGAGGCAATTCTGCTTGTGCTCATGTTTGTCGCAAAACAAACAATCTAGGTACAACTACTTCAGACTTCTGTATAATCAATATATAGTTCTCGGAAATTATGAAGCAGTTCTCTATAACGTTGCCACTTCAAGCCGAATTTGTAGATAATGAACATAAGTAATAGGTGGGTAATCCTTCACAGCGTAGTTAAAGTAAAAGTCACGACTGATGTATTTTGAGTTATTTTATAAGAGCTATTCACAAATTGACACTTTTCAGATATACAAATAAATAGCCAAGAAAATGTTATTATTATTGCGATTTGTTTGGGGTATATCTGGGGATGCTAATGATAGTTTTGTAATTATTCGACTAATTCGAGGAGGCATGTTATTCGATATGACCAGAAACATTTTTCCATAAAGATACATAATTATTGCCTTTTATTAAAACACATCACAATCGACTCTATAAATTAAACTAGGCGGATTAAAGTATCATAATCAATTAATTATTTTTTCCAATTAATTGATAAACAAAGAACTACAAAAATGAGCTGACGATGTACTTCATTGATAACTTTATCTAGATAGTCCAATTAATAAAATAGTAAATTCGAAGTACATAGACTGAAACAAAACTGGTGAAATGAGGGTGTAGGTACCTACACCTCACCCTTACCCTCAGGGTAAGGGGTTCACCTTACCCCTCATAAAACAGACGTGATATTATGTTGTGTGTGTGTGTAAAAGTAAGTATGGAAAATTCAAGTACCTAGTGGTCGGTGGGCTCTTACAATGAACTGAATTGCAATGAATGCCAGTTCACATTCGGATAGGTCATGTAGGTCAGCCTATTGTATGATAACACACCGTCTATTATCGGAAATATAGGTCTCCGGAGTCAAGGACTTTACTTACAGAATCTAGGTAAACATCGTTATTTCATGTATTGTTTTGGCAAATAAGGAAAACGTATTGTGGAATAACATAAGTCATATTATCATAACAAGCAGGTAAGTAAAGGAATATTCCGCCATGCCAAAATATGCGTCTTATCGGTGATGTCCATGATCAAACCAAAATATTATGCTAAGTTTAGGAATATTCTTAATAATATAAATAATAGATTAGGTACTCAATAGCTACTGTCTGCAAGCGTAGCATGACCACAATAGAAACGGGTTTTGTCGACTGAAGAATAGACAAAATGATACATTCAAAATCACAATCTATCATTTTATCTATTCTTCCGTCGACAAAACCCGTTTCTATTATTGTGGTCATGCTAAGCGTGAAAAAGTATGTAGGTAGGCTACAGTTGCTACAGACACTTTTGAATTCTGACTGTAGGCACCTGCTTTATTTACCTACTAGTAAAGGTACCTCCTACAACAAAATCCTCTCAAAGGGGTCGCTAAAACTAACTATCGGATATTGACAGATCCTTTTGTTTGTCGAGGGCCTGCAATACCTTACAAAAAACAAAGTTCAATGCTTGTTTTTCTCTTTTCAGTCATAAGTTTTGCAGTCGGGTTTTTTGTTTTTATCACATTAGTATTAAAGTACCTAAATGCGGTTTAAATAGTGATTCACGTCACATGTAGGGAAAATTTATACTTTAGCTGTACCTAATCTATGTAACTGTTAGGTACTGAATCGAAGAACGACTTTGTTTTATCCTATGCACGAATAAAAAGTATACGCAAAGAGGGTAAACAAACGCAGACCTCATGAGACTAGAAGCATAGACAATATTGTTTATGCTAAAGTGTATGTGATGGCGGGGCGGTACCGAGATTGCCTTTCAATCACTTAGTTTCACTTAACATTTGGCCTTCAAGAACCTGCGTGTCTTGGGACTTAGGGAGTAGTAAAGTGAAATAAGTTGGAACAACGTGGTCGTACTTATTTGAGACATTTTGCAAGTATTGGAACAGGTGTATGTGGTGTTTTCGAAACATGGCAACATTTGGCAATGGCAACATTTTGTGCCTTTTGACCTTTGGCCTTTTCTCGTCAGCCGGAGAAGTGGAGATGACCATTGCAGAAGACTGTTTAAGCGAAGTCCCAGGGTGCCGCTGGGTACAATTTCCTACGCAGTGCACCCATGTCCAGCACGCGTTAAATGACCACCATAGACACCATAGACAAAATTACAGATTCAAAGTCACAATCTGTAATTTTGTCTATTCTTCCGTCAACAAAACCCGTTTCTATTGGTGTCATGCTACGCGTGTGTGAGTCCCATAGACAAACTGATGCTCAATACGACTTGAACAAAATGTCAATATTAAACAATTTCGTTGATTGGTCGATCTTAACCATGGAATTCTTGTTCCACTCCTAAATGTCGTAAATATTCTAGGATCGCAACAATATTCGTACGTGACTTCCATCGATTTCAACATACCAACCTGCCTGTTTATCCTCAAAACGTGAGCGTTTATTAGTATTGAAACCCTAAACCGCTAAATGCACCTACGTAATTGAAATGTATCGTTAGCAACTGTATGCGTTCCGCGAAGCGTCATGCAGATGTTGGCTACATGTTTCATTTATTTATATGATTAACTAGCCATAAATTAGATTGATACCGGTGGAAACTGCTTGATATGATTAATATTATATATGTTTTGCTACATTTGTTTGGACTCTGGAGCTATATTTCGGGATGGACTACCTTCTCAGACACTATCTCTTTTCCACAAAAAAAAAAACTTTTTTGAAGCATTGACGGATGGTTGATCCTGATTATCCATAATCGTCTATTACGACAACATCACAGAAAAGGAAACATTCAGCTAGTCATACCTACTCTAAATAGGGGTCGAAAACATAACCTCTTCATCTTGGAAACTTGTGAAGAGAGCATAGCTTCCTAGCTTGGATAAAATTGGAGCAAAATTGTGAACGACGCCTTCACAAAAAATAATAAGCGAGCGCTGAAAAATACCCAAACTAGAATAAATCTGTACTCTGCAACTGAGGTGACTTTATTGTTAACATTTGACTGACGTGTTGTCTATCAGACGTCAGCTATACTACCCTTATTTGCCTATATTTTGACGATTTAATATATATATGCATATTTTATATGTTGTAGTGGTTCCTATACTTTCAAAATAAATAAATATCAATATTAATAAAACAATGCATTGACTCATACAAATCACTTTTAATGAGATCAACATTTTTCACATTTGGTGACATCCAGGTAAAAATATTATAAAACGAAAAAATGCTTATTCTATCTTTGAGCAAACATAATTATTTTTAACATTACAATTAAAGGCTATGAAAAAAAAAATCAACAATATCCTATGATAGGTTTAGGCACAAATCAGTCTCAAAGTCAACCCTAATTGTATTATCTCTAGAACTTATAGTCTTCAAAAATTTGAGCCGAGCATTGCAAGCAAATAACTTTTTTGCAAGCTCAGCAGCTGAATCTTGTCTGCCTTTTCAATCTGCTGGGGCATATGCTACATAGTCTTCTTACTGATGGTCCAGGTTGTGAAGGAGGTTGAGGAGAGGGAGGCAAATCCTTACCTAAAACCCTTCTGATTGTGAATCGAAGTTCTCTCGGCAGTCTGTCATTATGAACGCGCTCTTTCACTCTGGGAAGTACTAACTCTCTTGCAGGATAGTAAGAAGTTTCCTCTCCGCAATTTGGCACCAGGAGAACCTTGGTACAAGACGAAGGCATTCACACCAGCTAGATCCAACATCCTGTAAAATATTGCCATTGGCCAACGACGTTTCTTTCGAGTGCTTGAATATATCGAACATTTCTTGTCGATTTCATCGACTCCGGCCTTGGTGTGGTTGTAATCAACAATCGTAGTAGAAGAAGAATGAATATAATAACAAGAAAAATAATAAACTGAGGTTAAGTAGGAGAGACAGTATGGCAGTTTACATATTTTTACTGAGGTTACGAATGTTGGACACTATGGAACTACTGTCGATCTTTATAAGGTAATGTCTATCAGAATTAGGTATTATTGCTGTACTTACGTCTGAGGGACACCAAATGCTCGTAGCACCACGCGTGTAGATCGCGTGACCGCTCACCTTACACTGTCCGATGCCGCGGACCAATACAGGAAGGTACCGAGCGATACAGAGCTACTCGCGATATTGCGAAATGGCAACGAATTTTATGATTGACGGTGTCTGACATACTACCACCTCAGTTGCAGTTGTCCCTAACAACCAAATTTCAAACAGTCATACCATATCAATCTTACAAAGTAAACAATAACTCACGTTGCGCTAGCGCCGGTCAGCTGCACGAATGCGTGCGCTGTTGCTATGCTGCACCAACTAGGATGTCGCCACAGTATAATAAAATAACAGTATTATGTCTCGGCAGTGACCTTGAAATAATTACCTACGGTCGCTCGGCAGATAAACCCTTCGCGTCCGTGCGTAACTGCCGCGCACTCGATACTGTTGCGTACTGATCTGACGGATATACACTGAGATTTCGAAGCGGGTCGTTTCGACCGTTTTCTATGAAGACATAATACTGTGTAATTATTTATACTGTGACGTCGCTAATCAGGCGCATCTGTGACTCCGTACATTAGGTACAAGTTCGTTATCAAGTAACGTCAAAACACATCAAACTTGAGATGAATACTTACTAACATTTGTATTAAGGTCAAGATAGACTGATAACAAACGCAACGTTTGGTTGCATTTTATAGATGCTTGTAGTTCTGTTTCGTGTAAGTATGTTTCTTATGCCCCCCAAGTCTAAAATGAATTGTTTTACTTACCTACCTTTTCGTAACCAACATGGCTAACGAGTTTTTTTTTTAGATTCAGAAGGAATTCTTCTATTAAACTTATTTATTTGTGGTCGGCGCAAAATGTCTTTTTCTTCCATACTTCTCTATTAGCCGTCATCTCGGTAGTGATTCCCTTTCGAGCCATATCATTCACATCGTCCATCCAGCTTTTCTTTGGTCTTCCCTGTAGGTACTCTTATAGCCATCCACATTCATGGTCAAAACTTTCCTCGCGACATTTAATGGATATGCTGAGCTTTTCATGAGTGATTTTCTCATTTTTTGTTATTTGTTATGTGGTCTAGGTTGGCCGGTCTAGGACACAGAAATAAAATGCTATAAAAAACACCGCTTCATTACTTATTCACGGAAGATACGAAATCCTCATTCTAAGAACTCAAATTCAGAGTATTTATTGCAAGATTCTATCCAACCGGTGTGGTCGTTAGTACCTATGTGTGAGTTTTCCAGATGTAAACATAAAACACTCCATAAACGAGACTTCAATCTGTCTTCACCTTTACTGCGCGGGCGCCGGTCGACTGCACAGGTGCGCTCTGTTGCTAAGGCAGCCCCTGCACCCATAAACCGAGAAATTACGGTTTTATGAATTTGACGTGTCGCTAGAATAGAATAGAAAACGCTAGCTTCGGAAGGTATTTATATAATAGAAATACATGGAAACCAGTAGTGTCGGGGCGACACGTCGCCTGCTGCTGCTACTGTCGCTTCTTGTACCAGTAACACATCAGTCAGCACGTGTAGCATGACCACAGTAGAAACGGGTTTTGTCGACGGAAGAATAGAAAAAATGACAGATTGTGATTGTTTATCTGTCATTTTGTCTATTCTTCCGCAAGGATGGACAATGGTTTTCAATAATCTAATATGAACTATTAGTTGCCATTAGTTTAAAAGTAATCCTGGTTTTAGGTGAAGTGTGAGGAGAAAAATTCTTTCACGAAAATTGCAGTCGTCACTGGCAATACGAATAATTATGTTATCGCACTAACGCTGCGTCCTAAACTCCTAACCAAAAGCAACTGTCACAAGCGACTACGCGATTACGCGATCGTTTTGACGATGAATTTTGTCGTCGCCTTTGTACGTCAAAATGAAGCTTTAAGGTAGATGCGCTATGGTGGCCCGCGAAATTTAATTTTTCTTACGTTTTTTGGAATTTGCAGGTCAGTATCAGGTTGTATGTTGATCTAAATATTATTTGCGACCGTAACAAATATGGATTTATGGAGTTATAAACATTAGAATCAGCAATACAACTCTCTAAGTTCATGTAAGTGCATTGAATGAGGATTTCATGAAATAGTCCTGATACTGTCCTGCAAATTGCACAAAACGTAAGAAAATTTGAATTTCGCGGCCTACCTTAGCGCATCCCCCTTAAGCCATTGTAACACCTTATCTACATTATGGAATGCAAATAAAATATGAATATGAATATGAAAAATTATAAATGATCGCGTAGTCACGCGACACTCGCTTTCGGTTAGTTAGAGAACGCAAGGTAAAGACGACTGCCAAACACATAGCTGGATAGACAGGAGTCCCGCCTTTTCGCTGTTGTGTCTGTTCAACCCCCTAAAATCATCTTTAAAAGCTTTTCTTACGTCATCTCTTATTGCACAACGTTAATAGTGCACATTGCATCATAACATGCCCCATTTCCTACCACTCATTGTACTAAAAAGTTGATCGAGTATTTTTACATCACACATTCCTATAAGCGGGTTATACAAACATTAGGTACAACTATTTGTTATAAAAGCTTCTGGGCTGGACCCTCGCCAACTGTATTACTGAGGATACCTATCTCTTAAGAAGATTATGGTACATTGTATGATCATAATAGAGATGAATCAGAAGTTAGAAGAACCATTTCTTAATAAGCACTATAGTTATACCAACAATGCAAACAAAAAAACAATTGATTGCATTTAAAAATGAAAAGCCGCAAACGATTGTTTTTAACCCCCGACGCGGCGACAAAAAGAGGGGTGTTATAAGTTTAACGTGTGTATCTGTGTGTCTGTCTGCGCCAACGTAGCTGCCAAACGGCTGAACCGATTTTGTTTTTTTTGGTTTTGTCTGAAAGGTGAATTGATCGAATGTTCTATGTGCTATATAAAAACATTGTTTATTAGATACTTTGTTTTTGTCGGGGGTATTTTTAATTTAATTTAACTTGTACCCTAAGTTCTAGTTGCTTGTTATCAGTCACATATGAACCACCTGCACGCGTAACATGCCCACAATAGAAACAGGTTTTGTCGACGGAAGAATAGACAAAATGACAGATGCACAATCACAATCGTGCTGATCATCCTTCCCACGTAAAAACAAGCCCTAGATTGTTGCTCAAAATTTAAAAAAAACCTGCCCTTTTCTGCAATTCAATCAGGAACAGATCATTCGACATTCCAGACTAAACAGTACCTAAAACTAGCCATGCGAATCAGCTATCTAATTGCGTAACTTATCTAATTTTGTTTCATTTTGACAGTTCAACAACATTCATTGCATTGTTTACGTTGTTGAGCAGTTTTTTTTTCGAACTTATGAAGCAATGGATTATATAGACATTAAATTTGTTTCAAACCGATTCCAATTGATTGATCATGTATTACGTAATAAGGGTGCTGGAGGAGCTCGTGGCTAAGTATTAACAGCCGCACGGTTAGATCCATCAGGTTAAGCTACGCTTGCCAAGGTTGGTCCGTGGATAGGTGACCATCTTTACATACCGGGTCTCCTCCGTGCTTCGGAAAGCACGTTAAGCCGTTGGTCCCGTCTGTCATTTGTAGATCTTTGACAGTTATTACGGGTCGTCAAAAGCCCGAAAGTCTGACAACCAGTCTTACCAAGGGGTAACGTGTTACCCAGTAACTGGTTTTTGGAGGTCAGAAAGGCAATCGCTCCATGTAAAACACTGGTATTCAGCTGCATCCAGTTAGACTGGAAGCCGACCCCAACATTATTGGGAAAAGGCTAGGCAGATGAGGGTGCTGGATACTTAAGGTAAGAACTAAGAAGTGTGACACTTTCCATGAGTAATTTTACTGGACCTTTTGCCCCTGATATTTGTTGGGGTTTGATTTATCTTTCGATTGTACAAATAAATGTTTGTCTCATTTAATCAGAATAGACTCTGAAGGCCAAGTTCAAAGTTTGTGCACTAAAATAGTGGCGTGATATTCCATGATTTATTTGACGACCATCTGAATTGGGCCGCAATGACATCTCTTTACGCGTACACTTGTGGTGCCGAAACAACAGCGACACATAGTTTCCACTGTTGAACGTAGGGATTCGAACTACTATTACAAAAAAAAAAACCGTCTTCCAAAAAAAACATCGAAGTCGGTTTTTTTTTTTGTAAAAAGTTTTTATTTTTCACTTTTTAGTTGTGGTACCTACCCCACACAAATTCGAATACCACTAGCTGATGTAAATAACAGTGAAGGAGTAAATGAAAACATCGTCTAGATGAACTAAGTGGGAAAAATTCGTAATATTGAAGCTAACTCAAAAACTACGCAAGCAAAGTTAATAAAATTTATATGGGACCACCTCGGAAGCATGACCTACCATACAAAAAAAGAATCATCAAAATCGATTCATAATTGGCGGAGTAATCAGGTAACAAACATACAAATAAAAAAAAATAAAATAAAAAAATAACCTACAGACGAATTGAGAACCTCCTCCTTTTTGAAGAAGTCGGTTAAAAAGACAGCCCTATAACTAAATATGGTAGAACGAAGGTGCTGAAATAGGCTAATTTTTACCAAAATCGGTCGACACCTACGGACTTAGCTAGGGAGCCTCAATTGTCATGATTATCAAGTAGCAGAGACTGCTGATTCTCTTTGAAAAACTGTATTGGTTTTATAACACCTACTCCCACGACACAGACAAAAGATTTTTTTTTTTTAGTTCTTGTTTTTATGTCGTCTAGAGGGCGCCATTTTCGCCTATAACCAGCGGACGATCAAGACGCTTCTAACGATACCTCATTTGTCAAATTGTGATCAGTCCTTTAGAAAATACGAGGGAACAGATGAACATACATATAATACATACATACCGGTCAAAATCATAACCCTCCTTTTTGCTTTGCCGTAGTCGGGTAATGAGTCTTCATGTCCCCCGAGAAACAAAGGACTGTCCTTGTATTATTTCAAGCGCTCATTGCATTAGCAAAAGTTTGTAAACTGAATAAGTAGAATACCTACAGAAATTAGTTCAGTGATCGTGTTTACTAGAAAGCTAATTTGTTAGTACTTCGACTAATGGTAAATTGATTTTACCGATATTAAAAGATTCTTTGAAGTTCAATTTTACTTTTTTAATTTTAACTGACTGACTGAGGTACTTCAAAGGAAGCTGTTTTTCTAAGATCTTCCTTTGGATGTACCTTTTTTCTTTTTATAAATTAATTACCATAAATAATAAGTTGGTAACACATAACTTACGACGAATGGCGACAACCAATCTTACCAAGGGGTATCGTGTTAACCACTGGGTCGTGGAGGTCAGATAGGCAGTCGCTTTATGGAAAATACTGGTATTTTGCTGCTTCCGGTTAGACTGGAAGCCGACCCTAACATAGTTGGGAAAAGGCTAGGCAGATTGATTGACTCTTTACTTTAGGGAAACCGTTCCTGCAAACTTAAAATCGATCATAGTAAAGTCAACCATGAGGTTGACGAAATTGTTACCACTGAAAAGAATCACTGTTTGACGCAGGCAGCGCAAAATAATAATGTGGAACTAGTGATAAAAAAAAAACTATATTAGTTCCAGTATTTTCAGATTCTTTAATGGAACTAATGATTTAAAAAAACCGGCCAGGTGCGAGTCGGACTCGCGCACGAAGGGTTCCGTACCATTATCAATAAAAACGGCAAAAAAATGCCCCTTAAATATTAATTTTATCTGTTTTTTAGTATTTGTTGTCATAGCGGCAACAGAAATACATCATCTGTGAAAATTTCAACTGTCTAGCTATCACGTTTCATGGGATACAGCCTGGTGACAAACAGACAACCAGACAGCGGAGCCTTAGTAATAGGGTCCCATTTTACCCTTTGGGTACGGAACCCTAAAATCATCTATAGTTCCATCATGGAACAGTTAATGGTACTAGTGGCAATGAAGCCGCCATTATTGTCGAAGCAATAACAGAATTTCGTAGTGAACTTACGAAGAATTTTCCTAAGAACACTGAATAACAAGTTTTCTCTTATTGTTTCAGATCCTGCCGTACATAGACGGTTTCAACCACGTTTCCAAGATAGCATCCCTGACAGACGTGGAGATCAGTTTGGTTCGCGCGTGTGTTCAGAATCTAGTCTACTACGGAGTGGTTACGCTCGTGCCCATCTTCCAATACTGTGCTGTAAGTATCAAAAAGTACCTAGATACGATAAATATCATTAAATTGAACCAGCCTAGTGATGTGACCGTCGGACTGCTAAGTCATAGCTCTCGAGTTTGAACCCAAGACACGCACCTCTTTTTTTTTTTTGAGGTTAGTATATCATCATATGATTTCTCCCACTCTGGGCGGAGCGGAAGGGCGTGTCAGACTTTTACTGACTAAAACCCACCCGTGTTCCTTCAGTTGCCTGTTGCCAAGGTCCCGGTATCCCATTCGGACATTCCCGCAACCCTGGCAGGCACCACTGACTTTCGGATCCATGTGCGTATTGTCTAATATTTTTTAGCTTTTAATTATTCTGTACCCTTTAATAACTTTCAGGTGTACAGTGCTACCCCTAAGTTAAGGCAGCTGACTCGATGCGCAGGGCTGCAGCGACAGTGTATGGACTTTTGCGCAAGATCACGTAAGTAATGCCACCACCAATCACCACCAATAACAGAGTTAGAAGCGCAATAAACCATCCATAAAAAACTTGATACTCATTTTTAGGGTTCCGTAGTCAACAAGGAATCCTTTTAGTTTCGCCATGTCCGTCTGACTGTCTGTCTGTCCGTCTGTCCGGCTTAGCTCAGAGGTACTAGAAATCTATTATTTAGTATTGATATACATATACATCACGCCGACAAAGTGGTAAAAAAATCGTAAAATAGTTATTTGTGCAACAAGAGAGCAAAGTTGTTTTTTGCTGCGAGTGTTGATTTTGAATCCAGAGTAAGCGAAGGATTCTATAATTGAATCACGAGCGTAGCGAGTGATTCTAGGTTAGAATCCTGAGCACAGCGAGGGATTCAAAGACACGGAATGCAAATAACTATGTATCCCTCATACATGTTTCAACTACCATGTTAAGTTTGTTGGATAAATTCATTCCAACTACGGAACCCTTCATTGTGCGTGGTACGACATGCACTTTTTATTTTTTTTATCGGCTGGTTTTTATTTTTCCTCACTTCGTCTTCCAGCCCGTCAGCTGCCCAAGGTCAGCGATATATTCCGCATGTACGCGGGCATGTCTTACGGCAGCACTATCCGAGATCTCTGCAGAAGGATGAAGCCTCAGGAGCTGGCAATCAATGAGAGGAAACTGGTGCTGTTCGGAGTACTAGAGGGTCTTATTAGAAGGGTGTATAAGGTACACAGATTATTGTATATATACGGTTGCTATAGGAAAAAGTTATGTATGACAATCTGAGGGCCTAGACAAGTGACAATCGCTTTGAAAGCGTTTCGCATTTAGATAGATAGATAGATAAATCGATAAAACGTTTATTTGGTGCACGCAAAAGACAACACAACATACAAAAGCACGGTCATAAGCATTTCTATAACGACTTTCAACAGGATTGACATAATCTTTTCGATATCTTATGTCAGTTCTATACATTTTTGCCTTTTCCATCATCGAGAATGTCACTTTGTCTAGGGCCTCTGGTCAGCAAGTGTAGTTTCGTGGCTTTTCCATCAAATAATTTTGAAAAAACCATTGATGAAATGATGAGTTGGATGATTGGTTAGAGTTACACCAGATTTCTAAAACCCTGTCCAATGAAACTTTTTGTCAAGTCTCACGCCGGTAACACACCTCCGCCCCGCCCGCAATTCAATTGTACTGACTCGCGTCAGTACAATTGAATTGCGCGGTTTCGCTGCTATGATTTCGCGGCTAGGTGTGCTACCAGAACGTCCATACGGTCCATATATCAAGTGGTCACATGAACCAAACAACTCTCACATGATATTTACTCACTAGATTATTTTCTGATCAAGATTTCAGAAAGGACTAGGCTTTCTCATTTAAAACTAACAAATTATCTGTTATTTCCAGTTCCCAATAACGCTACATAACGATGATACAGCCTCGATCCTCAGCGACCACAGCCAGCCCCTCGTGCGCACCTACAACGGTCTGGTGTGCCTCGACGAGCTGTGCTGTCAGAGCGGCCTGTCAGCCCTGCAGATTGAAGAGCAACTGGAAAGGGACAGCAACGTGGTGTTCATAGTCAAATGAGCGAGATGGAGCATGTGGGTTAGCAAGCTTTTTTTGTATGGGCGTTTAAAATGGAGATTTTGTATGGTGTCGATCTTTAAAAGAGGAAAAGTTATGCCTTAATTTTATTAGTGTGGATTTAGAAGACACGGACAAGCGGGTTTATGGATACTTGCCTTTCGACTACTCTAATTATGGGGTACTTTTTCCTTTAACATGGGTTAAAGTATATCGGATTTACATTTTTATAAAGGAACAGAGTTTTTAAAGATATAGGTTCTCTCAAAGTAATATTATTATTGTTATACGTATAGCCAGGGTTATTCCTGAAGTTTTTGATATAAGTACTGTTTGTATCATTACCTGTTTGTACCCTTGGTACCCAAAAACATTGCACAAGTAAAACGCAAAGGAGACTGTTCTAGTCTACGGTTTTAGTGCATCTAATATTACAATATCCTGACTGTTAGGAGTGCCAAAAATAAATGATTAAAATGTCGCATTTGTTTCAAGAGCTGATCAATATTTTTAAGAAACTGATAACCAATTTTCACCCTGGGTTCCTACCACCACCTCTTACAGCAGTATTATTTTAATCTTACTTCGTGGGGGAAAGAGATGGCTAAACCTCCTGTAGAGCTTCATCTCTTTCCTACACTGCAGTAATATTGAAATAATACTGCTGTAAGCGGTGATGGTAGGACCCCTGAAGTTGAAGACGTAATAGGTCTTGTTTATGAATAATGGGTGATATGAATACCTACTAGGGACAGGTAGGTATAATATAAGAATTTTATAAGCTCTTGTGAGCAAGTTTCACAGACCGCACTTTGACTTTACTTTGCTAGTCAAATGACCGTCACATTCGAATTTGAACATTATTAGTAAAATATTAACGTTTTTATTCGTATAAAAAGCTTACAGCTTACGAAGCAAAATGCGTTTTGTCTATTCTGCTCTATAATCTACGCCTTACAATTTTAGTTTTCAGAAACCAGGGAAACCATTGATCACTGCTCAACGATTGATGTCGTTGTATATATTCTCGTCTCGCGGTAAACTCTGCTTGCGCGATGCAGGATTTTGCGTGACGTCAGTGTGATGTGTAGTTAGCATGTGGCGATGTAGGTGTCGCCACAGTATAAAGGGGTAAAAGTAAAATAAGAGAAATGAAGTACCTACGAAATGTACTTTGATTTAAATGAGGATTATGATGTAAATAGACAAGGAGACCAACGAAGTTGTGTTTATAAGGGTATCTCTTAAATATAATATATACAACATAGTTATTTGTTAAGGAAACTGGAGTACCTATTGTATATTTTGTATTCATGTGTATCGACTCAATGTCATTTTTTTAATCTTGTACACTTTATTAAAATTTTAATTATTCGAGTACATCGCTATAAGGATTACCTGTGTTAGTTTGTTGTATTTTTGTAAATGTATAATTGTATAATTATGTGTATAAGATCAATTCTCTTATTGCTAGAGCTGTAGGTGGATTGTACAGAATCGATCCTACCAACGTAAAAGATATATTTGTATAAAAACATGCAATTTTTAATCTTTATACATAACTAGGGATTTATATTCTTTGAATAGCCATACATACCCTTTCGTATAAAATACTAGCCTACCTACTATTTAGAGAGCTAGATTATCTATTTTAAGACTACAATTACACTATAAATAAGTAACAGTATCATATCTTCATAGAAAACGGCCGAGATGACGCGCTTCGAAATCTCAGTGTACATCAGTACGCAACAATATCGAATGCGCGGCAGTTACGCACGGATGCGGAAGGTTTATCTACCGAGCGGCCGTAGGTAATTTTTTCAAGATCTTTGCCGATATGTAATACTGTTACTTTATTATACTGTGCTGCAATGTACCCTTTTTACTGAATATTGAATAACATCATTTTACTAAGTATATACAGGTTGTAAGGCTAAACACCGTTGTCACTCAAACCATGGGTACTTGACTTAAATATAAAAATAAATGACCGAATATAAGAATGAAAACAACAAAAAAAAACGTTATTTTCATTAAAAGATTTAAAAAAAAATCTATCCTACACCGTGCTCGCTAGCGAAATAGCTGACTAACTGAGGGAGGGGTCGCGCTCGCGGCCCGTCAGGTCACGTCCCGCACCCCCCGCCAGTGTTGAGACGCAAGTTCGTTGCCCTAGCGCATAGGGCAACGAACTTGCGTCTCTTGTTGTAAAATATAGAATTTTCCATTGTTTTTACGTTCTATGATTGAAACCAAACCACTGGTTGCAAGGATAACGGTGTTTACCCTAACACCCTGTATACCTTAAGTTAAGCGCCAATTTTCGACATAAATGGGTACCCATTGTGGCGGCCTCCTTTGTCTAGTGGTCCCAAGCACTACTGATGAGCATGAGGTCCTAAGTTCCATTTCCGGGTCGGGCCAAGTGTAATTGGGTTTATCCATTTAGATTCCTCAGTAGCAGGCCGGAGTCTGGATTTGTGCCCGGTTGATGACAATAGGCTCACATGGGACTTAAACATAACTGGCGAAATGTGGGTGTACTATAGGTGCACCTCTGCGTCTGCCATCGGGGAATGTAGGCGTGATGTTATGCCCATTGTGTGCGCCATACCTTAGTTCTACAAGTTCAAAACTGCTCAATCTTATTAGTTTTAAAATATTTTTATAAATGTTTTTTTTTTATATTTTACTAAATGTACATTATTGACCGGTCAATCCGTAAAGGTGCTAAATATTTTTATTATAATGTATAACAAGAATGCAAGGTGTAATTCTGTTGTAAAAAAACAAGAAAACCAAAGAAAAAATACTTTGTGCGTTGGAGTTGAAAAAAAATGATTAATTTTAAAGTTCATTTTCACATAGTCGACATGCCTCGTAGGTGTGATGGCAAGCGCTACTGCTGAGCACGAGGACCCAGGATCGATTCCCAGGTCGGACTTAGTGTTATTGGGTTTTTCTAGCAATAATTACGCAGTAGCAGCCAGGAGTCTGGATGTAGGCTCGCCCCCTATGATATGGGACTTAAACATTACTGGCGAAATGTGGGTGAACTATAGGTACATCTCTACCCTTCGGGTATTATAGGCGTGATGTTTGTTATGTAATTTTCTCATAGTTGGACGTAGATTTTAATTGTTTGTTGTTTTAGTTAATTCATAAATGCAAACCTATTTGAAAATTCGTTTAATCGTAGTAATTTTAAACTTAAATAAAACAAACCTATGTCTTAAATTGTTTAGTATTGTACCTTAAAGGACAATTTAAATTTATTGGGTATCTAAAAAGAAGTTTCTAATAAAAAAAAAGTTCCATATAGTCATCAGTTTTCACAATTTGATTTAAACAACAGCATGTATCATTTAAAATTAATAAAAACCCACCGAATCGTGTTTGATTTACTTACTTAAATAACGCTATGACATCAAAGTACTGAGCACATTTAAGGAATATTCAAAACAAAGAATTTCTGGAATTATACATCTAGTGATGTCTAGTCGTGTTGTATAAAATAATCTGTATATTTGTTGAATGTATGTTTTACTTTTAATGTATAGACTTCAGCCGGCTATAGTCAGCATTTTCCGGTTATTTTTATTATTACCCAAATATTATCTCGTCAGCTTACTTTTTTTTTTGTTAATTAAGGCGTGTCAGACTTTTAATTCACACACTTGTATAATCTGTTTAAGTAACCTATGTATGTAGAAATATACAGTCTACTTATTGGTAAGTGGTAACATTGAATCTAAAATTATGGTAACTCCAAAACGTTTGTATGCACTGTAGCGTTATTACAAAAACATACGCGTTGCGGAATTGAGAAAAGCTCCTGTTTAAGCTAAAATGCCACTTCTGTAACATTTTACCTAAGAGCGGATTCACAGACCGCACTTTGTCTTTACTTTACTTTGTCAAGCGTCTTATTATGAAAATTATTTGTAAAATTTAAGGTTCATTTTCGAACCAAACGTCTTATAAGTACTTACGTGAAGTTTATTCGTATAACTTTAATGTTCATATTCATGTGAAACACGTTGCTTATACGAATATGAACATTAGATACCTAAAATAAGGTTCACATTCGTATGAAACGCTTTCTTTGTATGAAACCTAAAGTCAAAGCGTGTTATGTGAATCTCGCCCTAACTGTCTTCTGAACACGCCAAAACTAGTCAGGATTCTTTTGTGCCTTATTTCTTGTATATTTTAAATAACGCAATGCATAATAGTAGTTATTATTAGATATTAATCGTTAATTTTAAGAGATTATCACCACCACGTGCTGTTGTCGTCATGTTTAAAATAAGTTCTCGTATCATTAATGTGGTGAAAAAAATATATTTGTACTTGTATCTTTGTCATTGTCATCCATCTATGTTTAACATTGTACCTATTATGTAATAAAAACATACGTTATGTTCATTTTAAACTTCCATTTATTGATGATTATAGGTAATTAGCGTTTTGGATACATGTGTAAGTACATAAATGTAAATTTTCATGTTATATGTTATCTACATGTAATACGACTCATTATAATTGAATATTTTTATATACCAGATTTTTATTCCTTTTGGGAAGTCCAAACTTGCAAACTGTACATTTCATTTGTACATTTATATAGAAATAGGAATTACTTTGTCAACCTATACATAATAGTTTGGTAACGGAGTGTAAGACCGAGTGAGGTGAGCTCGAAAATGTTAGGACCTCCCCACGCCCCTGATAGTTTTTTGACAATACATTCATACATAAACAGGGAGTTACTTTGTCGACCTTTAGCAGAAAAAGACAATGTAGGATTCAAGAGCGAACGAAGCCAGCTCGAAAATTTTTGCACTCTACATTGGTGCCGATTCTTGTGTACACCGAACTAAACTATCATTAAAATTCCTTACTTTTGGCTATGGGAATCTTGGAGCTATTCTGCCAAATAAATTCTCTAAAAGACAATGCCAGGAATCGGCTCGAATTGTATGTAGTGAGTGAGTTTTTCCTACACGGGGTGGGCAGGGAAAACGAGTTTTTTTTTTAGAGCCAAAGGCGCGCAGTGACAGTTTAATGAAATTTTTCAGTTTTTTTTATGGACAATAAGGAAAAAGAATATACCAACATGTTGAGTATTAGGGGTTTAAGTTCTCATAAAAGGGGTCGAAATTTTCATTATTTTTGCGATAGGACACACCGTTTTCGAGATATAAGCAAAAGAAAATAATAAAAAATAGATACGGTTCTGTTTTGTAACTGAAGTCGAGGTGTTGATTTGAATTTTAGTTCATGACATCTAATTTTATTCCACACATTTTTAATCGCGATTAAAAATAGTCAGATTTAGTTAAGAGGATTTTAGATACAGAACAAAATTTTAGGTTAAAACGTCAAATTCAGAATAGCATTTTCACTAAATTAAAACTCAGTGCAATCTTAGTGCTATCAAACTAAAATGTAGTTAAGTTGTGTCTCTATAGTCGATTTCAGAATGGGAAATCGTCGTTTGACAGGAATAAACAAAATTTTAGTGATTATTAGTTTAGTTTAGAGAATTTGTGACAATAGAATCGGCACCATTATTTACCATACATAGGTAGCCCCCAACACTGCCTTTTACTTACTAAACATATTTTTGCCTTGTTGGGGATTTGATTAAAAACTATTCCTAAATATTTGGGAGCCCCCCAGAACTGGGGGACGTAGGCGGACATCACCTCCCCCTCCACCGAAGTCCGCCAGTCCGCTCTATATCACATAATGGTATTCATCTGCAAATGGTTAGACTGAAAGCCGACCCCAACATAGTTGAGAAAAGGCTAAGGAAATGATGAAAACACCAAACTGAAATACAGTAGTGATTTATTCTTATATAACACATAAGTTACAAAATACATAAACAGTTATATAAGGTAACAAAAAACGTGACTAGCGTTACAGACACGAGCATACGAGTCGATGTGAAGGACATTATGTGACACTGTGGCGTTTCAACTAAAATTTACTAAAGCACAGTCTATGGAGAGGCTAAATTGAGCAGGTGAACCTCGCTTCACTTTTAGTGCCCAGAACCTGACTCACGAGTGCAACGATAATTCTTTCGCGTGCCCACAACTCGCCTCGCGGGTTGTTTATATATTTAGCTATAGGCGGCGCGCCGATGGACTCAACTGACCGATTGTTATAGATATATGAGACACATTTCATGGTGGCATGCTAATTTGCATGCCTTCTATGTACTTGGCAGTAAAAGTGTTAAGGTGTGCTAAACACTGGTTCGGGTCGGCATGATTCGGCACAGCCGGGCGCCAATATAATCTAGAGATTCTCGGGCAAACCACTCGGCTTAAGAGCGCGCATTCAATTATATTACAATAATATAAATAGGTAAATATTTGACAGCTATTTGCGACGTTGCCAACTTTTAGAATGCACGCTCCTTAAATTGTGAAAGCCGACCCGAACATGATTCAGCGAGGGTAGATGCAAAAAGGAGTATACCGAACGGGCTAGCTTTGGGCTACCTGTGTTGTTCATCAAATATTACCGAATCGAATGTGCCAATCCGAATTAATGTATTACACTCATTAGTATTGACCGGACACATACACGAAACTATTTAAGTATTTTTAACGATTCGACGTCGGTATGTACGCTGGGAGTCGCAAAATACACACACAATTTTTTAAAGAGATTATAAGGATCGTGTATGGCAGCCATTTCAACTGATAGAAATAATGATTTTATTGGAGCCAAAACATATAAAACCACTCGGATGAGGCGACATTTAAGACAGTGTAAAGGCGGTCCAATGCTCAAACTATGAAGCTTTTAGTGCAAGTGAATGAAGCCTACTATTATGAGCTAAATAAGTTAATTATGCCCGTTTCTACCAACACTAGAAAACAACTAAATGTAATGCCTAAATGAAAGCGCACTGTAGGATTTTCAGCTCTTGGCGCTAAGCTGAGTGTTGAAAATCCAATAGCTCGCTTTTATTTAGGCATTTCGATATAAGCGATAGCTTAGTAAAAACAGGCATTACATTCATATTATAAACCGAGCCCATATATCTGGCTGCGTATATCACAATACCTTTTTGTGATAACCGAAAAAGAACTTACTTTTTCTAGTATTATTTTGCGATACTTGAAAAACAAATTTCATTTTCATTATTAATAAAGGTTTGTTGTAGAAGGTGGGTCGCACCCATTATAGGAAATGTTAATGCGAGGATTTGAGTTAAATATTGAAGATATATATTAACGCCACAGTCCGAGACAGTATTTGAACACTAGATGCCCCATATTTACTGATGATTCGGTAAACTAAAATAATAAACCAAAAATAACTCCCTCCATAGGATATATTTTTCAACTATTTCACTTGAGACCTAAAGATAAAAATAAACTGTAAATAAACGAAAAACTCAGGTTTGATTGAAAATAAACTAGTTATAAATGGATAAAGTTGATAATGTGCTATCAAAACTGCCCGGGCATTAACGAAAACACGATCTGAAAGTCTTTTTTCGTTCCGACTTAAATTACTCTATGGGCAAACAATGAATATTAAAATTAAGTCTTTTGAGCACTACTAACTTCCTCCGATCCCCTTAACGACGTCAAATATACAGCAAGGCACAAAAAGCAAGCCTATGTGTTCGTCACAGCTATATTGACGAGACACCTACACAAGTGCTAACATTGCCCGGGCATTATCAACTAAGAACATTGCCAACTTTACCCAAAGGATATATTTTGGCACTGCACATAGTGTAGAAAATTAGAACGCTTCTTTATATTACAATATAATACTCGATTAATGTTCATTATTGTAGAAAATAAAACCTTATTATTTATGTTTCGATCGTTATTAGGTACTCGACTGTGTGAAATTGTTCTTAGTTTATTCTATTTTATTTTTCTCTATGGCAATAGTGCCGATGTTGACAATTCTGCCAATGTCAAAGTTTGGTCGATGCATATTTAATGATCAAAAAAAAAAACAGTATACCGAGGAATTGAGCATAATGTCCAGCCAGGGACAAAAGTTGTTTAACAGATTGACACACTGCGTCAATTTGCCATGCTAAAGCCATTTCATACAACTGACAAATAATGACATTTTGTAATTTGAAAATATGGACAATTCAAGGTGAAAGTTAATTTGCTAAACAATTAAGGCCTTACCACAAAATCTTAGACACTTGTTCAACGCGTGTTTATCCTCAGTTTTATGTCATTAAGAAATTTCATGTTTAAAAGGTTTTTAGACTAAACAACTGATAAACACGGTTTGTGGTAATAAGGTTAATTTCCTTGAAATGTACACGACAAAGCTGCCTAGTCACGTTTGCCACATGAAACCAAACAGCACTTAGAGATCATCATCGATCATCGTGACGAATAATAAGAAAAAAACACAGATATTTCACACAGTCAAATACATCCTTATCACAAAATAATTTGATTTCTATTTCTGATTTAAATAACACGAAAAGAACAATTTTTTCACATAATTACATTAATCTTACGATCTATTTGCTAACTTAAAATATTTCGCTTTATATTTTATATAATACACACTTCAGCCACGCTGTTCTGAATTATACCATTAAATACACGAAAAAAATTAATGAAATGAGCAACTTACATACAAGATACGCGCGAAAAACATAACCCTTCCTAGGCAGTCGGGTAAAAAAGAAACATTTTAAATTCACAACGCTGGTTAACATTGGTCAACATTTCGGTACACGGAAACGCTCGAAAATAAGCGAATTGGATTTATATACAAAGAGATATATTTATTCAAAGCTGATACAAAAATCGCCAATGATCTTACACACTGATTTTTCTTATAAATATCAATAAATTCAAAAAAATCTTAGGCTGATTTGAAAACTATGCAACTGTTCGAAATTTTGGCATAATTCAGAACGCACATATATTATCCGTAATTCACTCATAAATAATGAATATATCTAACACTGTGTACATACATACATAGCGTTTTAAGGAATGGCCTAATTTTTAGGGAAGTGGGTGTACGTGATTGGCTGAAAACATTTTTACGTAAAAAAAAAAAAAAGTATGCGGTGTTTGCTTTCTTTTGCGAGTAAAACGAGACGAGCTATTTTTTTCAATCATATTTATAGATAGACACGTTTATGCGAATTGTTTCGCATTATACTTAAAATCATTTGAGACACAAAAAGGCAAAAAATGAAACATTAGGCACTTAAATCTACGTGCTTTTGATAGCGACTGCGATGCGAAACAATTCGCGCAACACTGTCTAGCTCTCGGCAAAAATATTACAGAGTAAAAATAAATGGTTGATTTTTTCATTTAGGTATGTACCATCGTTGAAACCCATAACTAACTACTTTCAAAGCAAATCCCGTGAACACGATGACCACATCTGCTACCGCCCGGGTTCTATAGCAGTCAAGCGCTACAAGCAAGAATAGTCCTTATGGTGGTTAGTTATGGCTTTCCACCAGCTATAGTACAGTCACGGAGTTTAATTAATAAGCCACCTGGCACTGTTCATATTTTAGCCGTGTAATGCAAATCGGGTTTATTCGGTTCCCGACACGGAAAGTCATAATGTCTTCGTATTAGTAGAAGAAAATTATATTTAATAACTTTACCGGTTGGCTATCCTGAGCGCCAGAACTACAAACTTGACAGCAGAGTGACTACCCAAAGTCAACCAATTGCAGGTCTAGCAACAGTAACCTAGCAACGATTGTTTAAGCGTAGCGATAGTGACGTTAGCGTACGGAGAAATATTAATAGTCATATCGGCAACTTCGAAATTAACGTCTCTGACATCGACATTTCAACTGTCACTGTCTTCAGATAAGTTTTCAGAATAATCGAGTTAATGAGCTCTTGATTCAAAGGAGGTCAGTATCAAATAGATTGGATAAACTTAATGCAACATTTTATTTATTTTTATCATTGAGAACTTATTAGTCAACCTCTATGGATAAGACTAATTCCGATTATAAGTAATTTATTTGTCATCTTGTTTACGAGCGTGCAGTTTGAGTTCGTGTTTAATCGTGTAATCTCGTGAATGTATGAAACTGTAAAATTAAAAAGTTTGAAGGTGGCTTATCAATTAAAGTCCGTGACTGTACATATAGCACACTCCTTGTTTACCATTCTCAAAAAATTCCCGACAGTACCAAAAACCCAGCAATGTCCTATGTCCATACCACCCTATACAAAATAATTAATAAATAAATTTAGCTCTGTAGCTAAAATAAGTAACGTACTTTTTTATTTAGATTTCAATAGATTTGAAAAATCAGTCAATTTATTATGCTTTTTGCACAAAAGTGTTGGTCAAAAAGATTGGATACTAAAAAAACATTTATTGTTTTCCATAAATATAACCTTAGGAACAAAATAAAAATACACAAAGGTGCACCTTATACTCTAAATAATAGTGGTCACTTTAGCACTTATATTTAGAAACACAAATAGCGGCATTCCATGTGTCATCATCTGATCGAAGCCCCAAAAAACAATTCAAGTAAAAGATAAACAATTAGACCATTCACCAATTAAAATAGCTGGTAACATAAAAAAATATGGCGGCCCCGTCAAATGACATCATCAGTGTCCGGCATTGCTATGTTATTCCAAACTCAGCCATTCAGTACTCCCAAAAAAAAAAAGGAATAATTTATAGGTAGTGATTGAAATCATAAATATATATATCCTACACTAATTCTAGATTTTAAATGAATATTAGGCTTATGACACAGCTAATTAATACGGCCTTTCTACTAGGAATATCTTTTTAGGACACTTTACATGTTGCTCAGTAATGTTTAATTTCGTTTATTTTGATTGAATAGCTGCCCGTATGAAAGAGGAGCTCGTGTCTATGTAATAACAGCCGCAAGGGTTAATCCATCAGGTTAAGCTACGCTTGACGGGGTTGGTCCGTGGATGGGTGACAATCTTTATATACCGAGACGCCTCCGTGCTTCGAAAAGCACGTTAAGCCGTTGATAGGCTGTCATTCGTGGATCTTTGACAGGCGTTACGGGTCGTCAGCCCGAAAGACTGACAAACAGTTTTTACCAAAGGTATCGTATTACCCAGTTACTGGGTTATGGAGATCAGCTAAGCAGTCGCTCTATCTAAAATACTGGCATTCAGCTGCATCCGGTTAGACTGAAAGCCGACCCCAACATAGTTGGGAAAGGGCTAGGCAGATTGAGATGTTGGGTAGTTGGGTATTTTATAAACAATAATTTATTAATTAAGTTAAGTAGTCAGATATGTTCTCATCAGACAGTTAAAATTTCGCAAAGTTGAATTTCTGGCGATTTTAAACTTACATTTTACTTTGCTCAAATCACTGGGTAGTTTCCAACCAGCCTATAAAATACGGCCGATATAACTTGACAGGTCTGAACATAGGCGCATATAACTTTCGCGCATGTTCTCTCACTCACACTCGCCTCATGTCACCATTTGGTTCCTAAAAAATGTTACTGCGCAAACCTCTGCGCGAATTTCGGAACTGCCAAGTTATATCGGCTGTATTGTACTTTCGAATTATTTTTTTATTTTTGGGATTTTTTAATTTAATTAAACATTACTCAACAACTTCATTACAATATTTAAAGTCAAGAAGGATTAGTTTATTTTTACATGAGATGCCTGGTCGTCGAAACACGACTTGTGTAACATCAATAAATGAAATAAACCTCGGGAACTTTACAATTTCGGTGCGATCGTTTTGATGCCAAATATATTACAAGTTTTTTATGAAACATAAAAAAAGCTCATTGAATTTTAATTGTGACATTTAAATATAATAATATTTGTGGCTGGATAACATCAAGTTGATATTTCGCTGTTTTTTTTTTTTTTGAAAGACGATAGTTTTAAAATAAAAATGTCCATTCACCTCGAAACTTGTGGCTAAATAAAATCCAGTCTAACGAGGGTCCAAATGAAACAAAAGTTTATATCCAAAATTATAGATTTTTATAAAATCTTTACTAAAACGACCGCACATCGACACGACAAACAGAGATTCACATAAGTATATGCACTATTCGATTTAAGGCAGATGTCTATTTAAGTTTGAGACTCGCAAGCGCCGCGTTACACTGTATAATACAACTATACTAATGTTCAGTCAGGGAAATTAATTGTTTACCAAATTAACACACTACGTCAATTTACCGTGTTATCTCCACTTCATACAACTGTCAAAGAATTACAGTTGTGATTTGAATACCGCTACAAGGTTCTTTTGGCGCGTAACTATCACCGCCATCTTGTTTTTAGGGTTCCGTACCCAAAGGGTAAAACGGGACCCTATTACTAAGGCTCCGCTGTCTGTCTGTCAGTCTGTCACCAGGCCGTATCTCATGAACCGTGATAGTTAGACGGTTGAAATTTTCACAGATGATGTATTTCTGTTGCCGCTATAACAACAAATACTAACAAACAGAATAAAATAAATATTTAAGGGCTCCCTTACAACAAACGTGATTTTTTTGCCGTTTTTATAGATCGGAACCCTTCGTGCGCGAGTCCGACTCGCACTTAGCCGGTTTTTTTATTTCACTTAACAATTTTACCATTTTCACCAACAGCGCCCTCTGTCAACGTCATCCGAGCGCCAAAAGATCGTTGTAGCAGTGTAGATGGGCAATTTAAGTAGGTAGTCAAGTTGCTAAACAATTAATTTAGCTGACTTCATATTTATATACGGTATAGTGGGCGTGCGTTATACTGTATTTAATTACAACTATACTTATCGCAGCTAGCCCGAACACATCTCTGAGTGCTCGTCCCATGCTGCTACCTGCAATAGAATAGACACGAAATTAGTTATTAGATGTAAATGCATACATGTTATTTTTGAAACGGTAGATTGAAGGGCCGAGACACAGCGGAATGGCAGCGGCCGGCAGCGACGCGGCGAGCAGTTTCAGTGTCAAATAATTTTAAACTTTATCTACATACATGAAATACCAGTATCGCTTGCCGGTGGTTCTGCCGGCGGCTGCCAGCGGCGACGCGAGGCCGCTCGCAGGATCGCGGGCGGCCTCGCGACTTTCCAAGCTTTTCAAGCGATACTGGTCTTTCTGGTCTGTTACTGGTCATATATTCCAATCTCAATAAAGTATGACTAGCAATGATATTATATTAAACAGATATATTGTGAGCGCACAATCGTGACGACTCGAAAACGTCCTAATTGGGACGTATTAAAACGTCCTAATCGGGACGTATTAAAACGTCCTAATTGGGACGTATTGATTTTAGTCTGCGACACGCATGGCGACGTGAATACGCTTAGTTGAAGCAGCTAACAACTAAAAACACTAGCTGTCTCTTTTTTTCTTGTTGTTTTTATCAAGCCATCTCTTTTCTATCATTTTTACTTGTAGTGAAATGGAAAATGAATGAAAAGTTGGTATGTGTGCTGCCGCTGCTGCGCGGTACACTCTTTTCGTTTTTTTTTAGTGTATAACATATCTGTTAATATAATATCATAGACGACTAGGCAAGGTAAGAGCACGTTGTCGATATGTCGACTAATCGCGAACCCAACCCGTGTGGAAGTGAGCGAACATTCAAATAAAAGACGGCTAAGGGATAGCGCACGCTAGTGATGTTCGTAGTATTGAGTAATTTAGTGTTGGGATTCCAACTTGATGGAATGGATATTTGTCACCTGACAGTCGCGGCTGCAGTACCACTGGTTGGCGCAGCCCGCGCACACGAACTGCGCGTCGCGCCGCCGGCAGCCCTGGCACAGCGGCGCGTCGTCGGTGTTGTCGGGCGGCTCGGCCGCGCCCTCCGCCGGGGCCTCGGTGCCGCCCTCGTCGATCACGAGCCGGCCCGAGCCGGAGCCCGAAGGTGAGGCCGATGCTTCGCCCTCGGACGCAGGACTTTCTTCGTCGTCCTGGAAAATATGGGGGTTGGTTACAGTGGGCTTTTGGCAATGGTAAATGGTTTGTATTTTAAACAAGTGCTTTTCTCGCGGGTAAGATTACATCCGTACGGATTTGTCCGGCTTTTTGGCTCCCGTCCGGACTTTTTGACATAAGGGGATTTTTAAGAGAGTAAAAAAGTACGATGAGTGAAAAAATAAAGAATAATGTCGGGACTTTTTTTTTTGCAAAAGTCCGGCTTTTTGTCAGGACTTTTTAAATGTCGAATTGGTAACCCTAACCATACCCGTAGGTTCGTCCGCGTTGATTTCTTAATTTTCCATACAAACTCATCTCATCAATTCACGTGATCTACGCAATTTCACGACACCAGTTGGCGCCACTTTGACAAGAGGTCTTCCATTTAGACAATCAATAGAAACACATGATGTCGTTCATCATTAGTTTCATTCATTCATTCGTTCATCATTCAGTCACAACTAAAGAAAATAAAGGCGCTTTGACGCTTTTTGACAGATGCGGACCTGATATCTCAGTCATCAGAGATTCATCAAAATCAGGCCACTACCCATGAAAACGTAATACACAGAATGTAAGAGACATCTGACACATTCGCATATTTTATAACATGACACAGTACGGCTACATTTCTTCAAATCGATCGATACGTCAACAAACAATAGGTGACCTACCTTGTGAATGTCTTTAGGTATTCAAAGTCATTCCCAAGGCTAGTGTAACAGCTGCATCACCACGACTTCACTTTTCCCACGCTGCAGTTTGGATACACATTCTTAAACCTATATAAGGTGTAGGTATCTATTAATACACGAAATCTCTTAAGAGGCCATTGTACTCGTCATTATGAACAACTTTTAATATGGGACGAACCCGGAAATCGCGAAAAAAAAAATCATTTATGTTCGCATTGCTCGTCAAAAACATTTGTTTTTTTTTCGCGATTTCAATAATGAGAAAAATGACCCCTTAATAGATTTCGTGTAGGAATAGATACACCTGATATAAGATTACATAGTACGGATGATTTAAATACCTATCTACATAATGTCATTTAAGTTGTTTTTTCATTTGACATTTTATAACCTTAAATTTCGTCAAAGTCAAATCATTTATTTCAAGTAGGCCATTAAAAGACAATTTTGTACGTCAAAATTTACAAGAAAATAGAGTTGTTTCTAGGTGCCCCACCCTTAAAAGGCAGTTTCGTATTCATTCGTATGGACAACAATCAATCTGCCTAGCCTTTTCCCAACTATGTTGGGGTCGGCTTTCAGTCTAACCGGATGCAGCTGAATACCAGTATTTTACATGGAGCGATTGCCTATCTGACCTTCACAACCCAGTAACTGGGTATAATACGATACCCCTTGGTAAGACTGGTTGTCAGACTTTCGGGCTTCTGACGAACCGTAACGACTGTCAAAGATCCACGAATGACAGCCGGGACCAAAGGCTTAACGTGCTTTTCGAGACACGGAGGATTCTCGGTATGTAAAGATGGTCACCCATCCACAGAACAATCCCGGCAAGCGTAGCTTAACCTGATGGATCGACCCGTGCGGCTGTTATTACTTAGCCACGAGCCACGTATGGACCAAAATGTGCAAGAAACTCCATAGTTACTTTGCGTCGATGATTTTTCTAATATTAATCAATAATGTTATTCAAACAATAATTATTGGAAAACTTGATGACTTAATAAAGTTAAAACCTTCTGTACTAATGAGTGTGTTACTAATTTCCTGATGTGAGTGATTGTGTAAGAATTTATTTATTAATAAGGGGTTAGAGACATTCTGAAGGTGAAGGTAACTCACCAGCTGCACCACCTCTTCAGGTTTCTCAGGCTGCGGCTCTGGGGGCGGGGTCGGCTGTACCGGCGTTATCGTGATCTCTCCGCAGTTCTATAACGATAGCCAGGAAATGGTTTAATGTTTTTGTAAGGCAGTAATAATAATAATAACATAGTTATATATTTTAAAAATATATTAATAATAGAATTTTATAGGTTTAAAATTATGAAGATTTCCAATTTTGAAGTGTAAGAGAATTTTGTATGTAGAAGCTTAGGGGCACATAGTTATTCCGATTCTATAAAACAGCGCTTAGGAGATGATCTTTGTTTTCCGTATTTTGATATTACTGCACTATCTATTATGAAATATAAACGTGTCTACAGTACGAGAAACAAGTAATGTCCTTTTGGAAGATCCCAAACGTATTAGAGCGTCATGCAAATTGTACTCTATTTATAAGTTATTTTGAACATTTACCGATAGCATGCTATACCGATCACAGATAACTGGACACTGGACTGCACAGAAAAGTAGACATTAACCCAGTAAATAATAATAATGACATAACGCAAGACTTATATACCCTGTTAGTACAATAATATACCCCACGTAACGATACTATTACATACAATTATTAATGTGCGCCCTAAGCCAATGCATATTATTATTTATTTATAGTATATAAGACGCTCGCATTGGGCAGTTTTGGGCAGGTCAGTCATTGTAGCCAATCAGACGGCCGCTGCCCGGCCGTGTAAAGCTACGATTTCCTAGAAGAGCGGTTCTGTCATATAACGGCCGACATGACAATCTGTAATTTTTACCAGTAAGTATGTGAAAATAAAGTATCAAAAAAAAAAAAAAAAAACGGATTTGATAACCAGAAGTCGGTTAAAAATGCTCTGTATTTGGACAGCCGTTATAGTGTGACCATTCACCGCTTTCTTTGAAAACCAAAGCAAGGGACTAAACTCATTTGCGCAGAATGGCGACTTCTAAGTTTGATCAATTGTCATGTTTGACATAAAATACAGCTAAGTCTGTTTTTTCATCTCGTAGACTAATTTGACAGGTGCAAATGCCAAATTCCAAATTTAAAAAACGAACAACAATCAATTGAAATTTCAAATTAGTCTACGAGATTAAGAAACAGACCTTTGTTTAACGGTTCGACGAAAGCTTCGCTAACATGTTTAATATAGTATTTGTCATGCTGTCTCGCTCACCACATACAATCTTCATTTCTGATGCCTTTCTGTTCAAATGAGAAAAGTCATTCAGCCAATGCAATTTACATTGGCTTCGCAAATGTAGCTAGTTATCCAATGCGATTTAAAAATAATATTATTGAGAGTATAAACGTTTTCTTTCAGAACACCAGGATATCATTAAAAACTTTCAATGTTTTTTTTAATGCCAAAAGCTAGACCAAATAGCCTAATATAATGTATATTATAAAATATTTTTTTGAAACGTAATTATATAATTTCTGTTATGATAGAATACAATATTATATTTTTGTCTATGTATCTAAATAGATATGGGTCCAAAATATATATTTGCCTACAGGAATATAGGAATTTTTGATAAATATGTATTGCTCATAACTTTAATGTTTATCCGATATTATGGTTTATGATCATGAGGTGGCATTTATTCAATGAGCATTGCCAGACTCTCAAAAATCAAATCAAATCATTTAATATATTAAACAGTTGGAGCTTCATTTGTAAAATATTAAGAGCATTTTTTTACAATAAAACATGTGAGTACTTACAGCTACTTTCAATTACTCAATGTTCATTAATGTGTTCAAAATATTTCTTGCCCTTGATAATTTAAGTAGCAGTTATTAAGATTTTGGCGCATTATAATAGTAATGGCGTACGTAAGGCACATGCTCAAATACTATTTACAAGACCTGTATCGAATTTTGAAAAGTTATCATAGATAACGCAAAGTCCAATGTGCCAGAACCCTAAAAACCACAGCTCCAACTCTTTAAAAACCATAACATAACTTAAAAACTAAATTTTGAATTTGGAATGATCAAGGCCAATCAGCACACCAATTGTTATAATGTCGTACATTAGTGGTACCTTGGCCTGACCGAAAGTTGGTAACGTTGGCGCACTCTGTTTCCGTTCCGGCGACATGAGGAGTTTAGCCAACGTCGGGGAGTAACTCTGAGACGCAGGTAACGCCTGCTGGAAGGTTGGCAACACTCATTTCAAGCTAGTTTGCAAGCATTATTGCCATATACAAAAAAAAGAAAATATTAATGGAAGCTGGGATATGAGTATTTCTACAAGCCATAAAAATGATATGTTTTTTTTTTAATAAATACCTTTGTGAGAATGCCGTGGAGTAAGGAGTTTTGTTGTGTCGATTCTTGGCTTGTGGTGACGGGTAGTAAGGATATTTCGGGATATGGCGGAGGAGGTGGCAACCTAGGACTTGGGGAGGCCAGTCTCTCCGCTTGCTTGACAGACACATGGGCATCCTCATGGTTCCTCTCCTGTCTCCTTCTTCCTTCAGGTCTTATATGGTGTTCAGGTCTGTTGGTGATAGTTTCTGGTGGTCTGTTTGGTATGAGGCCTGAGTTGGCTTGCTGCATGTTGGCGAACTGGACGAGCACGTCTTTGAATGACAGCCCGTTCGGTAGACCACCAGCTTGGATTTGTTGGAGACGTTCTAGCATCGCTTTTTGATTCTGAAATAAACATAAACGATATTGAGGTAAGATTTTAAAGTATTTCGAATTCAGGTACAGTTAGGCGCATACAAAACCACATATTCGAATCCTTTTTCGCAAGAAACAGAACTTACTAAGTTTCTAAATGTGTAGTATCGTTATTTTAAATTCAATGTGTGAGCAAGCTTTCAAGAATGCGGTAATTCTCGAAAAACTCGAAAATTACTCATCACTTAAAGAATGGTCAAATTGTGAACAATAGCTTTGAAATGTATGGGTCAAAATGTCATATTAAATTTAAAACACAGGACTGAGTTTATGAGTTTCACAAGTTAATGTAACTTTGACTAATAAATGATCGGTACGTCTAAATGTGTAAGGTTAACATCGTGATGTGAACCACCTCTTAATAATCATATAGTACACGGAATATGAATCAATTCAGTTGCAACCTAAAGTCTAATACAATCCTTTTTTCCAATTGCTGTTATTTTCATTTAAACGAATATCAACTTTATGATAGTATAAATTAGGTTGATTTCAGAATGACTCGTACGATTGAAAAAGTCATAAAAATGTTTGAAGTCGTAGCGGAAACTGAACTTTACGCGTCGATATTAAAGTGGTTTTTCCAAAAACACATATTTGTTTACATGTTTGGAAACTCAATCGCGAACGCAGTATACATGACCGATTCCGATAACTTACGAACCGATTTGTAAGACTCGTGATTTCACCCACGAAACGGCATTAGTCCAATGGTTAGCATTAAGTCTGGCGATCGAGTCTTGAGTGGTTTTCGAACTATACATATGGGCAAAAATCCGCCAGTTACTATACAAGGTGTACTAGAAAGGTATGGTCAAATTTAAGGGTGTGTACAGTCATGAGCACCAATATGTATTCACTTGGTAACTTTATGTTAGATGGAACATAGTATTTTGGAACCCATATTATTATGAAATATGTATCATCTCAAAGTTGCAATCGTTATTCCACGAGAAAATCTTTACTGAATTTTGCCGAGTGTATACATATTTTTGCTCGTACAGACCATCGAACTACACAACTTTCTTCATGACCAACATCGTAATCGTGAAAAAGTCGTGAAAAAGCCGTCCTATAAATTTGCGTCGAGTAGGTAAGCTAAAGTCTGTTTTTTAATCTCGTAGACTAATTTGACATTTCAAGTGATTATAGTTTGTTTGTTCAATGTGTAGTTTGACAATTGCACCTGTCAAATTAGTCTACAAGATTAAAAAACAGACTTTAGGTATTGCAGTTTCGTGGGACAGTCGGTGTGATTTAAAAATTCAAATTACAGCTTTCTAGTACTAAGAGGCCGCGATCAGAAAGACAGACAAACGGACATGGCGAAACTATAAGGGTTCCTTGTTGACTATGGAACCCTAAAAACTGTACGCCTACGAGATTTAATTAGGTTTTGAGTTGAAAGTTGGGGTTCACTTGGTTATCCTCCTATCGAAACTGTATTAAACTAGACCTACTCTAGTTTACTTTCAAACTTCAAACGTAGTTCTTTTTTTCCTTAACTAAAACCTATTCAGTTTGATTCAAACAATGGCGGCTCGGAAGTTAGCTACTCGCTGCGCAGTACCCCACACCTCACCCGCTGACACATGAAATTGTTACTGCGCAGCGACTCGCCGCATGTTCCGAGCCGCCATTAAGTTTGAATCGAACTGTACTAAAACTAGTACTACTAAATTGTGTCCGGTTGATGGCAATAGGCTCGCTTCGCGATGTGGGTGTACTATAGGTGCACCTCAGCCTTCCCTGCGATGATACAGGCGTGATGTTATGTTATGTTAAAACTTTTTACAAAAAAAAAAACAACCGACTTCCAAAAACTCGATGTTTTTGCTTTTCAATTTTCGTTTTTTGTCACTGACTTCCGAAATTAAAGTTATCATTCACTTTTTTAGTGTTTTTTTTGGAAGTCGGTTGGTTTTATTTTGGTTTATTTTTTATTTTTCTCTTTTTAGTTGTGGTACCTACACCACACAAATTACTACCACTACCCGCTATGTAAATAACAGTGACGGAGTCAAATAATCTATCTTCTACATAGACTAAGTGGGTAAAATACGTAATTATTCAATCTAACTCAAAAACTACGCAAGCAAAGTTAATAAAATTGATATGGGACCACCTCTGACCTACCAAACAAAAAAGAATCATCAAAATTGATTCATAATTGGGGGAGTAATCGCGTAACATAAACAAAGAAAAAACATACAAACTAATTGAGAACCTCCTCCTTTTTGAAGAATTCGGTTAAAAACTAGTACTCTCGAAGCCACACCTAAGTACTTTCTACTCTTAACCACCATTAAAATATGTTCAATAAACAATTTTAATAGGCAGCGACCAGTTGATTGATCGAAGGCCGCTAGAATCCTAGCGCAACATATTGGGTCAAGGTGCCGCTCTGTCACTCACCTATAGACATTCGTGTCGTAAAGGTTAATAGATTTCTTGGCTTTTTTATGTCGTTGGAGAAGTACTTGATGTTTCATTAAGTATTTTTTCCTTCACATGTCTCTCTTAGACTAGGGATTCATAAGACGGTGCTATATAAATCTTTACTTCCATCCTAACTAATATTATAAATGTGAAAGTGAGTTTGTTTGTTACGCTTTCACGCTAAAACAGCTAAACGGATTTGGATGAAATTTGGCATAGGGGTAGACCATGACCTTGAATAGGACATAGGATACTTTTTATCCCGATATTCCTACGGGATCGAGACTTACGCGGGTGAAACGGCGGGGCGCAGCTAGTACATTATAAATTTGAAAGTAACTCTGTCTGTGTTACCTTTTCATGCCTTAACTACTGAACGGATTTCGACAAAATTTGGCAAGGAGATAGATGGCACCCTGGGGAAGGACATAGGCTACTTTTTATCGACGTACCACGCGGGCGGGAACTAGTCCTAACTAATATTATAAATGTGAAAGTGAGTTTGTTTGTTTGTTACGCTTTCACGCTAAAACGGCTAAACGGATTTGGATGAAATTTGGCATAGGGGTAGACCATGACCTTGAATAGGACATAGGATACTTTTTATCCCGATATTCCTACGGGATCGAGACTTACGCGGGTGAAACGGCGGGGCGCAGCTAGTACATTATAAATTTGAAAGTAACTCTGTCTGTGTTACCTTTTCATGCCTAAACTACTGAACGGATTTCGACAAAATTTGGCAAGGAGATAGATGGCACCCTGGGGAAGGACATAGGCTACTTTTTATCGACGTACCACGCGGGCGGAAACTAGTCCTAACTAATATTATAAATGTGAAAGTGAGTTTGTTTGTTTGATTGTAACGCTTTTGCGCTTAAACGACTGAACGGATTTGGATGAAATTTGGCACATGGGTAAACCATGACCCGGAGAAGAACATAGAATACATTTACCTCTTGCGCGATGCAGGATTATGGGTGACGTCAGTGAGCTGCCTAGTTTGCTTGTGGCGATGTAGATACCGCTATACTGATGCTACGAACATTATGTGCAATCATTTTGCCGTTCCTTAGCAAAATAAGCAAGAAGAGAGAAGAATTGGCTTTTTGCTAGCTTACATTGTGTTTGTGTCCCACTGCTGAGCCTCTCCTTTCTCCTACCAAATCTCTCTGCCAAGATTACCCCACAAACATAATCAGATACGAATGGGGAATGAAACCCAAAAAAATCCTCAAAAGTTTATCAATTAGACACAACAATAATTTCTATCCAATTAATGTAAGATCGAAGAAGAAAAACTATGTCATCTTCATGTAGAATTGCACGCTTGAACAGGCATTGGTCGTACCGTTTATTTATTAATATAGCCTCCAAGACTCCATCCAGGACAATGACCCGACCCGGCCCTATAAGTACTCTATGATACGGTGCACCGCTTTCGCAGTATAGTTTTTAACCGACTTCTTCAAAAAGGAGGAGGTTTTCGACTAGTCTGTTTTTTTTTGTGGCCCAACTAAAAAGTGAAAGATAAAAACTGTTTACAAAAAAAAAAATACTGACTTCCGAAAAAAAACTAATTTTAATTTCGGAAGTCGGTGCTTCCGAAATTAAAATTAGTTTTTTTTAAAGTTATTTTTATATTATTGTTATAAATAAAGCTATTTTTTATTTTTTATGTGTTTTTTTTTGGAAGCAGGTTTTGAAGTAGTTGGAAGTAGTTTGTACGTTAATAGATTGATATAAAGTTCATTATGCTTTGACTCAATTTCGTGATGTAAATTCGCTTCCATTCCGTTCCACGGCAATTTAAATTGAGCCTTAAACCGTTGGGCTATTGTCGCATCTAAAATAATTGTTAATCTTTACTTATGGAAATCGTATTGATTGACACAAAACATCGCTACTACTACTACATAGATACTTAAGGCGTCATTCATTCATTACATTATGCTTACATAACCTTAGTAACTACAATTAATTAACTTGCTATCAATACCCATAGCTTTTACTTCTACTTTTTTTTTTTTTTTTGGTGTTGGGAAATCATCACATCACTTCTCCCGCTCTGGGCGGAGATGAAGGGCGTGTCAGACTTTTACTGACTAAAACCCACCCGTGTTCTTTCAGTTGCCTGTTGCCAAGGTCCCGGTATCCCTTTCGGACTTTCCCGCAACCCTGGCAGTACTTCTACCCCTGCCTACACGATCATAGCATATAGCCGTGAAGTTTGAATGTACCACGTCATCATCCCTCAACTACCCACAATAGACGTCTATTCGCCATAACATGTGGGCCAGTACTGTTTCATGCCACAGACAGTCATTGACAATTGAGGTCAAGGAACACAATTACAAATTAGATTATTGACTCGGCTGTAAGTTCTAACGATAGACTATGCTAGGTTCGAGCGATGACGTAGTTAGGTAGATATAAAACATTAAAAAAGTCTAAACATCACGCCTGTATTCCCCGAAAGGTACGGCAGAGTTGTACCGATAGTATACCATTTTGCCAGTTATTTTTGAAGTCCCATGTAATAGGGGCCGATCCTATTTCCATCACCCGGACATAAAAACAGAGAGATAGTTTTAGAAGAAAAAAAACCGGCCAGGTGCGAGTCGGACTCGCGCACAAAGGGTTCCGTACCATTATCTATAAAAAAAACAGCAACAAAATCACGTTTTGTTATATGGGATGGGAGCCCCCTTAAATATTTATTTTATTCTGTTTTTTTGTATTTGTTGTTATAGCGGCAACAGAAATACATCTTCTGTGAAAATTTCAACTGTCTAACTTTCACGGTTCATGAGATACAGCCTGGTAACAGACGGACAAACAGACAGCGGAGTCTTAGTAATAGGGTCCCGTTTTACTCTTTGGGTACCGAACCCTAAAAAGGAAAAGCAGGTTTTAGATGAAAATGTCGCGATTTTATGCTGCGTAGGGGCAGCGCAGGCAGCAAAAGTAAAATGCTCGAGCAGCTTTTCATTGATTAATGATAATGAAACTTGGGAAAAGGCTAGGCAGATTGATTGAATGAATGATAATGAAACTAATCATAATGAAAATAGACTTCAAAATAGCGTGCAAGAGATGATTCTTAGTGGCGTCTTGAAGAAAACGTGAATGGTTACGAAAGAAATAAGTTTTTCGAGGCGAAGAATTTTCGTATAATTTGTTTTCACGTTTTTGGGAAAATAAAAAGATGTAGAAATTGTTGGAATGTCTTTGTAAGAAAAAAAGATTGAAATACTAAGATTCTTGTAATTTTTTAAGTTTCTTGAGATTGTTCATGCTGACTGTTCGAGCCGAATATTTATAACAAGGAAGGTTATCAAAGATTGTGGCCCATACAGTGCAATCACGGATTTCAATACAGAAGTAGTTCATGATGATAAATTGTTATCGTATCTTAATAATGAATGCCTCATTTCCTAATGATAACAACATTAAATGACTGTAAAACACTGCATTAAGATGAAATAAAATAGCAATAAAAAACATCTTTCTCTGGATAGAGAGAGGTAGAAAGAGACTAGGGAGGGGACTTATAAAAAAAAACTACCGACTTTAAAAAAAAAACACTAAAAAAAAGAAAAATAATTTTAATTTCGGAAGTCGGTGTCTTTGCTTTTCAATTTTCGTTTTTTGCCACCGATTTCCGAAATTAAAGAAATTTTCACTTTTTTTGTTTTTTTTTTTGTAAAAAGTTTTTATTTTTAACTTTTTACTTGTGGTATACCTACCTCACACTAATTCGAATACCACTACCAGGTATGTAAATAACAGTGACGGAGTCAAATAAGATATCATCTACATAGACGAAAGTGGGAAAAATACGTAATTATTGAAGCTAACTCAAAAACCACGTAAGCAAAGTTAATAAAATTTATATGGGACCACCTCTGAAGCATGATCTACCTAACAAAAAAATAATCATCAAAATCGATTCATAATTTGGCGGAGCAATCGCGCAACATACATCATCATCTGCCTAGCCTTTTCCCAACTATGTTGGGGTCGGCTTCCAGTCTAACCGGATGCAGCTGAATACCAGTATTTTACATGGAGCGACTGCCTATCTGACCTCCACAACCCAGTAACTGGGTAATACGATACCCCTTGGTAAGACTGGTTGTCATACTTTCGGGCTGCTGACGACCCGTAACGACTGTCAAAGATCCACAAATGACAGCCGGTACCAACGACTTAACGTGCTTTCCGAGGCACGGAGGAGTCTCGGTATGTAAAGATGGTCACCCATCCACAGAACAATCCCGGCAAGCGTAACTTAACCTGATGGATCGACCCGTGCGGCTGTTATTACGTAGCCACGAGTTCCTCAAACAATCGCGCAAAATACATTTAAAAAAAAATTAACGAATTGAGAACCTCCTCCTTTTTGTAGAAGTCGGTTAACAAATAAAAATACACTTACCATATCTAGATTGTTAAACAGTATGTTAAGGTTGTTCAAATTATTGATACCATCCAATTTTGGGGCTATTGGCCGCGGTGCATTCATCATATTGGGGTTTAGTATAGACTTCATTCTCCTACCTCTTCTGGGCGTCACTTCTGGATTCCTTTGCCTGTAATCTGCTATTATGGACTTCACATCTTTCGTAGGCCCTTGACGGCCCATAGGAAGGCCGAAACTCGAAGGTAACTGCCCATTCATGTCTCTTGGGAACCCAGTCAAGTGACCAGGCATCATCATTTGTTGGGGAAATACTGGTTTTGGCATCGACATGTGGGCTTTGTCGTAAGGGGGCGGTAACCCTGCCATGGGGTTATAATGCGAAGTTACTGGCATAATTGGCGTTTGCATCATAGGACTGATGGTAGACCCAGGTTGTTTGAGCGCTAACCCTGAGATCTCGTCGCTTTTATCTATCGCCAAGTTCTTCGCCTGGTTTAGATAGTCAAAGGGATCTCGATCTCGCTCGGCCCCGTTGATTTCTGCAGATTTCTCGAAGGATAACACCTGTTTTCGTCTTAAAAGTCGGAGAAGTATTTCCTCTTTGACTTTTTTGAGGTGTAATATATTATTCCACTCGTGTTCCTTCTTCTGTGCGAGTTCTCTTAAAGTCTGTATTTCTGACAGGAGCTGTTCCGTATGCCTCTGTATTTCATCTACGTTGTTTTTCGTGGCTGTCTGTATGTAGTCGTTGATCATCGTGTCGTGTTGAGGAAACGTCTTCTCTACTTCTATACAAAGTTTCTTTAGTGGAGACTCTGTGTCAACTTCTTCGCTGGACCGTCTTTTTGTGCCTTGTTCCTCCTAAAAAGAAAAAAAAAAGTTAGTACATCGTTTTTGACAAAGCCTATACTTACATATTTGAAACTTGACTGAACCTAAACTGTAGAAACTATAGAAACACATAGGCTTGTAGAAAAAATATCGATATTTGTTGTTTCTTATATCGAGATTTTTTGGCGATATTTATTATTAGAATATATCGATATAAAATATCAAGTAGGTATAGACTAGACCTTAAATCAAATATCTATATTTCCAATAGCAACACCGTTGTCGCCACTGACTAAAAGCGCTGGAATTCAGAGTCGTAAAAAGTTAGTAATTTTTTTTCCTATAGTTTGGTATTTATAATGATTTATTTGATTTCAAAAATTTCCACAATCAAAAAAAAAAATTTCAAAAAATTTCACCGCCATGTCGATATTCTTTTTCTCGATATACCGAAATCGTTTTTTTTATTTTATCCTTGCCTTTTATATATGTCTATCGACACATACAACTATGTTGGGGGTCGTTGTGGGGTCGGTCCTCCATCATCGTTCCATCTGTCTAGCCTTTTCCCAAATTGTGGGTCGGCTTCCAGTCTAACCGGATGCAGCTGAATACCAGTATTTTACATGGAGCTACTGCCAACCCAGTAACTTGGTAATACGATACCCCTTGGTAAGACTGGTTGTCAGACTTTCGGGCTTCTGACGACCCGTAACGACTGTCAAAGAGCATTATCTTTGAGTAAACTTACACGCAAGTAAAGCCGCGGGCGAAGCGCTAGTATACAATATTATAATCAGTCATTAAATTCTTTACACAGCTGTAATGGCGTTACGCAGTACTTTCGTTTAAATGGACTTTGCATTGTGCAGATGATACAAAGTTCTCCAGACATTTTATACATTGTACTTGATAGCAAGTTGAGTGATGGGTTTTTCCGATGTCTGGCAGAGACATTAGAGATGGGTCTCTTCATTTAAAGTTTTAAAATAACATAGCACATCATTACATCGGACATCGCCAAAGCCTTCCACGCAATCTGTTATGTAAAACTGTCGCCAGAGCTGAGTCCCCTTTGTGTCGTACTAACGCCCTCCTGACCACCAATCCTGAGTGTGATCTGTTTGCTGATGAATTGAGCAGAATTATGAGTGTATGTCTGTTGTTTTGCGAGAGTAAATATGCTAGGTTGTCCTCTATTATATGTTAGTATAATGAGATATTTCTGTTAACTACTGTTTAAATTTCTATGTTAATTAATGTAATTGGTGTTACCGTTTTAATTAACAAAAAACAATCAATAGCGTCACGCCTGTATTCCCCGACGGGTTAGGCAGAGGTGTACCTATAGTACTCCCACAATTCGCCAGTTATATTTAAGTCTCATCCCATGTAAAAGGGGGCGAGACTATTGCCATCCACCAGGCACTAATGTATGTTTGAGAATGTCTCAGTAGCAGTCCGGAGTCTGCTCCATTAGAGAAACTCCAGATGGAAAAACGTAACAACACTGCCCGACCTGAGAAACGAACACAGAACCTCATGCTCAGCAGTAGCGCTTGCGACCACTAGACCAACGAGGCAGTCAAGTATTCTTTGTTAAAGTTTAAGGCTGTACCCTACCTCAGATTTTATCTCGCTCGCACCATACTACTCGCGAACTGAGTGAGAGCGTGAGAGAGAGTGGGGCGCTAGCGGCTCTCAAGACTCGAGAAGTTTAGGTCATTGCTTTTTACGGTGAAAATAAAATTAAAAAAAAAAAAAAAAACATTGGCCCTGCTATACAGATAGTTCAGTTATTATGCAAAGTTTCATGATCCAATTTGAAGTATTTTTTTAATACCAGCGGTTTACTTATAGTTCTGTTTAGAGGTAACTTTGGATTTTTTTTCGATCGAGAAAATATTATGTAATCGTGTTTTCGCCAAACATAGGATCAATCCTTAACTTTAACATATATTAATTTCAAAATTAATGCTGCATGCAGTACTTTCGGCATAGCAGAGGGTCATGCTAAGCAATTTGAGTTAGGGTACGCCCTTAATGTATTCAATTGTTCATCATATCATTAGCAAAATGAAATCCTTGAGATCCTGACATTTTTTGCACGAGGGTCCTATGAGTAAAAGAGATAAACAAGTTGTATTATGACCCTATTTTCTAATTGGCAATAGTTATATAATAAAAATGCCATGCCATGACCTTACTTGACCCTGTTCATTTCAACTGACTAGTTCCACATGTATGCACAAATAAATAAGTGTAAATCTAGAAGCTTCGGACGAAGGACGCCCGTTCGGCGGCGCAAGAGCATTCACGGGCAAACCACACCCCTTTTTGAATCGGACCGCTTTGGTTGCCAGACAGTAACTTTATTTATTCATTTGTTTGTTCTAAAGGTACACAATATTTTCAATTAAGTATTTTTTATCAAAAATCGCGTTTCGCAAAACCTCTTTCAATAAGACTTCTTCCGCACAACAAAAGCAAACCAAATCGTAATCAGCGTTGATCTGCATCCGAATAAATTATAACAACATTGTATTATTACGAAGCCGACATAGACGGAGCACAATAACGCCATATTGTTCAATTTTGCCAACAGCTTGGGTAACGTGACCTTGGTTGAGATCAAGTGTCACGGAAGGTCGTTTCACAACAAGTTTTTATGCACAAGCGCTTAGGTCAACTGCAGAGTTAAGTATAGTTTTCTCGATTAATGTAATAAACGAAATTTTATATAATTTGTCTTTGATTTAACGTATTAATATCGCCTTCCAAAGATCGAAATTATAATATGGACAAAATACAAAAATAGTTTTTTGCACTGGTGCCGTTTCGTTACACATTCGACAACTTGCATAAAAACCGGCCAAATGCGAGTCAGACTCGGGTGATTCCGTTTATCCACCCCAAAAAATCTACCCTAAGGTGGATACTCAGAAAAGTATGTCCGAGAATCCCCCATAGTAGGCCTATGGGGTTCCAGTTGTCTTGTTAAGAACATGATATCAGCTATTGGCCGGTGCTGAATTGATTTTTATATCTTTGTTTTATTTAGCCGGGTAACAGGTTCATTTAAGTTCATGTAAGTGCATTGAATGACTATTTCATGAAATCATGACATTTGGCACTTACATGAACTTAAGGAGTTGTATTGCTGATTCTAATGATTATAAATTTGTAAATCCATATTTGTTTCGGACGCAAATCATATTTAGATCAACATACAACCTGATACTGACCTGCGAATTGCAAAAAACGTAAGAAACTCAAACTCAAAACTCAAACTCAAACTCAAACTCAAAGCATTTATTTCAATTAAACCATTTACAGGCACTTTTGAATTGTCAAGGAGTCAGTCAGTCAGAAATATGAAGCTAGTTGCCCATTCCAAAGCGTAGTAGGTACCTATGGAGAAGAACGGGCAAGAAACTCCATGGACACTCTTTTAAATCAAAATATTGTTACAATATAATGGTTACATTATTCATGTTGAAATTATACATGTGAGAACAATGTAGAAAGCACGTTAAAAGCGTCCGCAATTACAAAATAAGCACAATTCAAAAATTAAAATAAGCCATGGCAGCTAAGAAATGACCAGTCACAACTGACGGCGCCCGTTCACGAACATGACGCATGGATCAGCACCATTCAGCTCAACCATTTTGAAGGGAGCTAAATGATCCAACACATACGCCACCACCAGCGAGACATTTGAGTGAGCAAGAAAATTTGAATTTCGCGGGCTACCTAAGAAACATTCGTAGAACAGCTGTTGGGTATTCCAAGAAAAGACATCATCATTTGCCTGACTGACCAAAGGCGGCCTAAATTCAGCTAAGAATGTCCAATGTTGTGTCACCCTATGTAAAATTTCTACATTTATATCTGTAGTTTTTATGGTGTACATATTAAAGAATATTCTATCTATCAAATGTCCAAGAACAAGAAATTTGAAGACACGACACCTACCAACCACGGCCCGCATAGTGGATTATGGCCAACTCCCTCTCACAGAGTGGACGCCTGTCCCAGCAGTGGGAACATTATAGGTTGATTATGATTATGACTCGGCTAGGATGTTTATGGGCTGATAAAAGAGTGTCACTATTCGAGGCTTGAGAGCCGCCAGCTGCCCGCGCCGTCATGCCCATCTCACAAAAATATGAGGTAGGGTCGGGCCTTAAGGCCGTTCAAGATAAAATTTGAGGTAGGGTAGGGCCGTACGTACCCTATCTCAGATTTTATCTCGCTCGCACCATACTACTCGCGGCCTGAGTGAGAGCGAGACGATGGGGTTCTGGCGGTTGTTGGCGGGCCAAATCAAATACGTTGGCGGGCCACTTTCGGCCCGCGGTCCTGGAGTTGATCAACCTTGTAATCTATACACTACATACTAGCTTACAACTGACTGTATGAAGTCTATGTTTACAAATTTCACAGGCTTAAAGATTCACAAACGTTACCACGCTCAGGGTGCTGTATGACGCTTTGGTAAGGAGTCACTTGGAACACAGTGCGGTGATTTGGGCTCCTCATGAAGCGAAATACAATGTCATGCTGGAGCGAGTACAGAATAAATTTACAAGACACTTGTATTTTAAACTTTATGGGGTTTACCCATTTTACCCGCTGATGTATCCTACACTGTTTGTACTGGGTATGTTGGGATACAACGAACTCAGAGTGCGCCGTGAATTTGCACTTGCGGCGTATGCGCTAAAGCTCCTGCGTGGGGTAGCTCATAACCCGGGTATGCTGCGTCACCTGAAGCTGTGCGTGCCAGACCGGTACGTGTGGAGGCGGCGTCGACCGCCACTGCTGGCCGTGCCTGCTGCCAGAACGAACCTGCTGTCAAAAACACCTCTCACCCGCACAATATGTGTACTAAACGAGGTGCATGAGAGAATTGACATATTTTCGTGCAATATGAGTGAATTCGCAAGAGTTTTGTTGAATTTTGTTAGTTATATTTAAATACTATGATACAATGTTGAGTTTGATTTTGTATTTTAGGTTAAGTTTTTATAGTATTTAGGTACATATAATTCTGAAGCCTGACTTCAGATGGTGTTTTTAATAGAGTTTAGTGTTGCTTTGCATTTTGTTTTTTGATTTTTAAGTGTTAGCCGTAAGTTGATTGTTCAATTTATTTGGGGTGTGTTTGCAAACCACTATTGTATTGGGGTTATCCTGTAAGGATAGTGGGTGTGATAAATAAATAAATAAATAAACAAAATATTATTAACTGTAACTGTGTGTACATCTGAATGACCCATAATATTTTGGGTATGCATAATATGTATTAACACAATGCTTCAAATTGCTGCAATGCTTAAAAAGTTTTTTTGAGATATCATTCCATTTCTCTACTCATGTACGAAAAACAAGATACACAGAGACAACTTGCAGTACTTATCCGACTATTCCCGATATCCAATAATCGTACTTGTCTTGTGTAATTCTTTAAATTCATTAAGTATTATTATTATCACTCACCTTAGCAACATCCCCATTCATTGGCTTTGGTTTAGGTTTCTCCACTTTTAGTTCCACCTTCTCTTCAACCGTAACCACTTCGGTCATATCCGCATCAGCTTCCGGTTCCAACTTCTTTGGTTCTTCAACAACCATAAGTTCCTCTTTCACAGGACTGGGTTCCTTTTTTGTGACCACAGTTTCTACAACCACATTTTCTGTTGCAACTGGTTTCTCAACTATTTCTGGTACCCGGATTGGTTCAGTAATGGTTGTAGGTTCATTGTCTGTTTGGTTTGTCGGTTCAGGGGAAAGGGTTTCTGCAACCACTCCGGGACTATTCTCTTCTTTTATCAATTCCTCTGAAAGATTTGAAGGGTTTTAGTGATACAATATTGAAAATTCCATTTTTTTTCTCTTGGCCGTATCTCATGCATTGTCCCATATCCAAAGTAATATATATCTATTCAATAGTAATTTTGCCAAGCTTATCTATTACAAGAATTCATACTTTCATTTAAATTTGGAAATTGGTTGTGATGACTTTCCTCACAACATTTTGCCTCATTCCTCCACAATGAGGAAAATGTCATGAGGAAAGTTTTGAGTATGAATGTGGATGGCTATAAGACCAAGGAACAAAGGATGCACTATGCGAAAGATGATATGGCTAGTAAAGGGGTGACTCCGGAGATGTCAATTAAAAGAGAAGTATGGAAGAAAAAAATTGAAATGATTATAGTATAAAATAAAGGACTGATATGGTCATATTGAAAGAGACAAACATTCCTATTATTGAGTATGTTCTGAATTTAGAAGAATAGGTATCTCGCAGCCAATTAGCTGCCTCTCAACTTTCTTTCCATTCTTCATTTATGGCATTTTGTAAGTTACAGTAATTGGAAAACATTGAAATGTTATTGATAAAATTATGTAAAGATTAGATTCATTCTGACAAAATGACAGAGATAATTTCTTTCATTTTGAATACAATTCTGAAATTGCCAATCCTCCTTGATGAAGAGTTGTGATCAATGCTCATGCTTTCACTGTGGGGGAAGAGGATTATGCTCTGCATTGAGACGATAACAGACTGTTTTTTTTTAATTTGTTGCAGGAAAGTCCAAAAGGTTTACCGGGGCTCTTGGCAACAGGCAACTGAAGGAACATGTATGGGTTTGAGTCAGTAAAAGTCTGACAGTGGTTTCAGCTTCGTGTCTAACCAGATTCATTCGCTGAATGTCAGAATTTTACATGGAACAACTGCCTATCAGACCTCCACAACCCAGTTAAGGTGTAACCCTTGGTCGACTGACTTTTGAGCTTCTGAATATCTTAGGGGCCAAGTCTACTAATTTACAAATGTGTCAGTGATCTCACAATGATGAGTTTTTGACAGATTTTGTATGGCATATCTGTCAAAAACAGATAATTGTGAGACCACTGACATGTTTGTAAATTAGTAGACTTGGCCCCCAGTACCTAAGATAGCTCGAGACCAACATACGAGTAACAGTGTGATAAATAAAAACTAAAAAAATAGTAGAAAATCTAAATATAATACAAATGCCTTCAATGGAGTCTACTTGACCTCTGCCCTGTTGTAGAATTGTATAACTTTATAAGATTGACAAGTGCAGTCACTTGTATTGCAGTAGATAAAAGAAAAGTGAAACAGCTGAAATGGAACAAGTAATTATTTCAATAGATGTACTGACTGAACATGCAATCAATCAATTACATTCTTCAAATGCTTTGAGATATAAAACAAGGTGTAAGATCTGTATAAAATTAAAGCCATCATTATTGTTCAATGTATAAAGTACAGTATTGTATCAATCGTAATGTACGAATATCTAGGCACAAAATTGCATTACCTTTCGCATTCTCAGACTGGACATTTACGAAACTATCACTACTTCCATTCTGGCTTTCACTTATCACTTTTTCTTTGGCATTATCATCACAGTTTCCCGCCTTTTCTTCGTCAACTTTCTCGAGCACCGCGGCCAGCGATACCGGCTCCTTGACTCGGTCAACTTCGGCCTCGTCTAAAGCCAGCGGATCAACCTCATTGTCGGCACCTGCATCCCCCGACGGAGACACATCAACACCACCGTGGCTCTTCGGAGATTCCACTATTTTCAAGCTTATATCGTTCATGTTTATTTACATATTTCCGATTCACAAGTCACTGCACAGTGTCACCACGCCGCGCATAGGTTCAATGACTTTAAAATGACCATTTGTAACCATAATATAATATTCTGATCTACATCCAACCACCAAAGGTTCACAGACGTTGTACAAAAACTAAATAAATTAAATTAACAACATTAATTGCTAAATTGTTTGTAATTTCTTTCCCATATTGGGTAATATCACAATGTACTAGCAATAGCAGCCGTGAACTCAGGGGTCATTGTGACTAATTTCGTGACAATACTATCATAGCCGCTATCTTAATAAATCACTACACATTGTATTCATAATAAATTAGTGTTGTATTGAAATATAACTTTTGTATTCTCTAAAATAATCAGCAAAATAAATGCTACAGCGCTAGGACGCAAATCGCACGCGAACTATACAAAGTTGCCATATGAATAAGTAAAAAACAATTAAAACGCCAAAAAAATAAATGAACGCGAATCTAAATAAGCTGAAGTATTATGTTTTTTGTACTCCATTATGAAATGGATAGTATTTATTTTATCTAGACCGACTAGCGTATGATAAATCACGTTTGAATGCAATAATACAATCTCAACCAAAATTATTTCTACCATGATTGGATAATTTTTTCAATGGTAAGTTAGGCACATCTTCGTAACGTTTAAAGCAGCATCTATTTCTTTAAAAAGTGGTTATTCGAGGATATTATAATAAACCTTTGAACATTAGATTGTTTTATAAACATTTTATAATTGATTTTTTGGGGAAATATGAAGTGACACACGCATAACATATTGACAATATTTTCAAAATTTAAATTTACACAACTATGCCTTGAGAAACGGAAAGCAAAATTTCCGGCGGATGCACATGATTAAAAAATGTTTACTCATTATTCGATTTACTTGTTTAAAATTATAATTGACGATTTCAAATTAAACAAAGTAAACTTATATAATTGAAATAATTTATTGGTCTTGCAAAATCGACTTGAACCAAGTGATACCCAAAACATTTTAATGGAAATGGTAGATTTTGAATTTTCCGCCAACACAGGCAAAAATGAGTAGTGTTGTGAAAGATATGGTCGAATCGTTATTACTACAGAAATCGATTTGATAAGATGGGAACGAAACTATCTGGATTACAATATTTATCAATAATCTCTTATTGTATCCATAATGTTGTGAACTAGAAATTAGGACAATAATATAAAGTGTAATGTTGAAATTACAATTTTTACACTGACCCATCGTGTATTATGTGTACACAAAACGTCTTGTGCTTTGCCCACAAAATTAAATTTCTACCACAAACCAAAGTGGTCTGTGCAAATTGTGCTACTAATACGTTGCTTTAGATTGGAAAATTACTAAGTGGTGATTTACCGTAAGGATTTAATGATACATAGCATAAAATGCAAAACGTTATGAGTGGTTGAAAAAGAATAGTAAATATCGATATCAAATAATATTAATCACCGAATAAAGTTGTCAATTCCGTCGAGTTTGATTTGCTGCCAACATTACCACATTGTTCAAATGAGGACAACACTAAACGATGATGAAAGAAAATGAATGAAAAAAAGCAAATGGCTGACTAAAATCGACGTTCTTGGTCCTAATATAAATCCGATGTAATTACATGAATTATGCGCTCTTCATGATTATGATTAGCGAAATAAGATTATATAAAGAGTAAAGAACTAAGATTACTATATATTACGGGCAGAAAGCCTGCTGAAACTGTAAAAAATTACGAGAAACTAATACCTTAGCTTACACAATTCGTATTATATTGCAAAAGTATTTATCGTGCGTGTGACGGACGCACGTCCGTTTATTACTGAGGTAAGTCCTTTATTCTAAATTCTTGTTGCATGTGCTTGTGCAGTGCCGTGATTTGTTTATAATTTTTTGGAATTATCAAAAATCGCGAGTGCTTACGACTATTTTATTTTTAGATTTTGCTATTTTGTCATTAATTTTTCTCAGTAACCAATTGTTGTGTAGTGAATAAAGTGTTTTCTATTTTGATTTATGAACTCCTGAATTTTTGTTTGTGTACCTTCATAATTTTTGTCTACGTGCTTAGATTTATATGCGGGTACAGTCAACCATAATTAGTACTGCTTGACAATCACCGATCATGTACTTTTATTTACATCAACTTTGAGAAGTTTTGTAGGTATGTACTAACCATTAATTTATTGAATTTTTTGTGTTATTTGTGCGATAAGATGAACTTTGTACAGCTTATTGCTTATCATTTCTAAATAATATTCTTCTATTTGTTACAATTTAAAATAAAATGTTTGTCATAAAATTATTTTTATGTTTCAGTTGAAGTGATGTGAAGTGACGACACAGAGGGGCGCCGCCCCAGTGGGCCATGGACCGAGGCTACGATAAGAGGCATACCAAGCACCACAAGGAGAAGCATAAGAAGCGAGCTCACAAGAAACATAAATCACATTCAGGTAGTTCCCATGAACAATCTTATGCTACAGTAAATTCTCTCAAACCTCTTGTGGAATACTCTGATGTCAGTTCGGAGGCGCTATCAGCCCCAGAAGCTGGTGAGATTGATAGTGAAACAAGCTCAATCAGCAGGCATATTGCTGATGATCTTGATAGGACGAGGAAGTCCCATTCCATCCGTACATTTGTAGATAACAAGACAATATCAGTGACAACAACGAGTCGTCGAGCTGCTGAGGAGTATGCTTTGAGGGATTCATCTGTACCTAGGAAGAGACGCACAGAGTACGATGAAAGGGACCCAGAGTTTGATGACCATGGTAGTTTTAAGAAGAAGAAAGACAAGCGGAAAAAAGATAAGAAAAAGAAGAAGAAGAAGTCAAAGAATAGGTCAAGATCAGCGAGTTTGGAGAGTGTGTCTCCAGATGATAACATGCATGAGGAGCCTCCGATGAGGCCTGCGAGTCCACAGAGATACCAGCAGGTGCCTGTGAGCGAGTGGGAGAAGGGATCATCTCCGCTGAGGAATGGGGGCTCGTGTTCGCCGGTGTCGCCGTCCACGACGCCGCTGATGCGCCACGAGTCTCCGCGCCACCGGCCGTTCGTGCGGGAGCCTTCGTTGCACCACACTCTGCCCATGCCTTACTCACCACACCGGGAAAGATCTCCACCTGTCAGGTGAGAAAATAATCACATCTTTTTTTACTAACATTATCGACTAGGCTGCTAGGATGGCACAGGCTCAGAAGTCAACTCTTTATTAGACTTTATTTCTAAAGTATTACATCAATGCTGCCATAGCCTGTCAGTAGTAAGTGTCTACAGTCAAGGGAAAACAAAGAATATGTATAGTTAGCAACTTAGCACAATGAAAAAGTGAGTTTTTGTAGGGTATCAGTTTAAATGTGATAGAATTCATACATGTGATGATGTGTATGAATTCAACGCGAAGAGTTGAATTTCACCATATTATTTTTACCTTTGACTGTACTTGTCATTTTTATGTAGCCACAGAGTAGTAAGCGAATGGAGTAACTACTGCGGGCGCGACTGTTGCTAATCTATACTCCATTTGAAATAAGATTAGACATTTAAACAAACCTTTTTACAGTCCGTTCAACCGATTTTGACTTCTATACCGTAGGCATAAGGATGGCATTAAAAAGCATAAAAAGTTACACAATACCAACTGTCTACTGCAGCTGCCATTTGTCTTGCCACTAATGCAATAGAAGTCAAAATCGGTTGAACGGACTGTAAAAAAGGCTTATTTAAATGTCTAATCTTATTTCAAATGGAGTATAGGTGCCGTAGAACGACACGCACGGCGCGGCGCCTTCTTTTGTTCTTCATATGACTTTTAATGCTATAGTGGTCGTGGGTTAAGCCTTCTGGAACTTCCTTCAATTCACTTATGTAATCAGCAAAATCTGTGATTTCATATAGGTAGTCTCATGTCATGCGACTTAATGTTTCATTTAACTACAGTTTATTCTTATTTGTATTTGATGTTCTTTATAGCACTCCATTTTCTACCTAATCCATGTTTGCAATAATGAAGGGGCGATACTAAAATGTCAGTATTGACAATGTATTAGTTTGTTGTCATGTATTTACTTAAATCCTAAAATTAACCAAGGGATATTGGTTGCTATGGTTTCTAGCCCCTCCTGGATGCCGGTTCATCACATGGCAACCTATTCAATACAGAATATTAACTGTGATTTGTGAGTGATATTTTTATTGAGCATGTACATATTATGTGTTGTGGTAGATAAAATGTGTGTAATAGGTAGAAATAATATAATAGCTTTTGATAATGATCAATTAAATTGTTACTTTAAAATCTTGAAGTCTGATATTGTGCAAAATAACGAGTGTGAAAAGTTTTTACGACCGGCTTGTGATTAACATTTTTTTACTCTGCCTTTTCGTAGTTAAATACTGATATCAGCTGCATCCGGTTAGACTGGAAGCTGACCCCAATATAGTTGGGAAATGGCTAGGCAGATTGATTGCTTTTCGTAGTTTTTATTGGTATTGACAATAAACTTCAGGTCTTGTTTAGGCTATTCATCGACATCTTAGCCTTATTATTTATTTGAATTAGGCTTATAATCAAAACTTTTTCAAAATTACATAAGACAGTAACGGCCGCCCTTTACAAACTTTCCAAGTGCATCTTATTAGCTGGGAAAAGAACTGGCGCAACAAACTCCCCAGTAGCACAGCTGTGGGTTAAGTTAGAAGAAATAACAAATCAACTTTGTGACTTCTGAACTTCCAGTGAAATCTGATTGATTAATGTCCGATTAATCTATAATTATTAATTATAATTTACAGAACGTAATTGGTTGTTAAACTTTAAGACTTGTATCTTTACCAATAATGAAGCAAAGAGCTCGTAGTTTTGTATAGTAGACCCTCCCGTATGGAAGTAGCTATCACAGGTAAAATTTGCTTATGAATCTATTTATATCATGCCCAGTTTGGCAATAAAAAAAAGGTACCATTGGTAAGCAAAACGACTCGTTTTCGTTTATAGGAACCGAGCATAAACAAAATAAGTAAAAAAAACATTCATATTAGTTGACAAAGATTTTCATCTATAGCAGCGGTGGCCTAGTGGTAACGGCCCCAACTTACGAGTTCTAGGTCGTGGGTTCGAACCCTGACAGGCGCCTAACTGTGTATGTTATTTCATCACCACTGCTTTCGAAACGGTGAAGGAAAACATCTTGAGGAGACAGGCATGTACTAGAGCTAAAAAAAAACAAAAGCATGTGACATCTACCAGCCCACACAGGGCCCGCGTGATGGACGGCTCTCTTCCTCTCACGGAGGCCTGTGTCCCAGCAGTGGGAACATTATAGGCTTATTATGCCCCTGCCTGTAGTAGTCCACTGCTGGACATAGGCCTATCCAACTCTAAACCCCTCTAAAAGTTGTTTTGACTTGTCACTGCATGCCAGCAGGAGGGTAATGGACACACACATAAAATGACAACTGATCGCAATTTCTTTAATTTTAACAGTTCATTACCTATGTTGTGGAACAGACAAATTTTTCAAACCTATGAAGCAATTGATTAGGAATATCCTTCAAAAACCGAGGATTGCGATTGAAAGTGTGTTACGTAATTAGGGTGCAGACCCTATTCCTATTAGGTATGCTGGAACTTTAACCCCATAACCTTGTTTATAAAAATCTATATTTATATATGCATGGTAAACCTTTCTATGCTACTTTTTTAACCCTTCTAAGTGTTACTTTTTTAACCCTTCTGAGTTGTTACTTTTAATTTTTTTACTATTTGTGTGAAACTAAAATTAAGCACTACCATTTACTAACTTCTTATCGTATTGCGTAAGTTCAAACTACCAGTTCGTTGCATTTTTTCCTAGACATTTGAGCAAAGTGTATGCCCACTTTACCTAAATGCAAACACATTAAACCATCACTTGTACAAATAAAACAATACAACTGTCACAGCTATTCATCTGAGTGAAAGTAAACAGTATTTATCAATTTCTTATCATGTTGCGCAACTTCTATGAATCATCCGGATATGGGTAATTAAGGCTCATAGACATTGGACTAACATGTTTCTACTCTTGTTAGTTATGGACGTATTGTGACATACCAATGCGTTATTACGACTTATAAAGGGAATTATTCAGTCTAAATGTGCGTTATACGGTATAGGGTAACTTCGTTTTATCGTGGCAATAGCGATCATTGCCCTTTCCCTAATATCTCTCCGTAAGAACCCAAACAATTTACTATGTATGTTTTTTTTTGTAATTGGAACACATTGAAGATCACGATAGATGTTTCAGAACTTTAACAGACTTTAATTCATTTTTTTAAATTAAAAATGCTAGTTGGGTCAATGACTCTATTGCCATGCTAAAATGCGAAAACTATAGCATGATACTTCTAGCGGATTATTTGCCAAAAGTTCTCCCGGGACAACCTAATTGACTAATTTGCCATTCCTGCAGTAAAACACATTCGTATTATTTATTAGATAGCTTTTAAATTAATCATGCGGCAATACAGTAAAACATAGTTGGTTTTAGGGTTCCGTTATTCCGTATTAAAACGTCGTCGCGGCCTGCCACATAAGTGGAATCCGTCCACCTCCGACTTTCAATTAATTTATGCATTGACTATTTAATATCTTCTATGTAGTCTCTGACATCTTTATTTATTTGTCATTTTCATAAATAATTTTGTAATATTCATAAATAATTCAGCCTACATGATTGATTTAACATCTAGTAATATAATCCTACTAATATTATAAATGTGAAAGTTTGTGTGTTTGTGGGGTTTGTGTGTTTGGATGTTTGTTACTCAATCACGCAAAAACGGCTGAATGGATTTGGATGAAATTTGGCAAACAGATAGTTTATAACCTGGATTAACACATAGGATACTTTTTTTATCCCGATATTCCCACGGGATCGAGACTTACGCGGGTGAAACCGCGGGGCGCAGCTAGTTATGTACATAAATGTAAATGATATTATCTTATGACATCGGACTTACACTGTACAATTTCAAAGATATTTTCCTACTAGCATTAAATTATGATTTTGTTTGGTGGATATGTGACGAATATCGATCTGCTGTAGTAGTTTATAAAACGCCGGTTGAAGTATGTTTTTTTTTTTTTTACAAATAAATGTCTTTTGTGTTTTACTTTGAACCCTTTTTAGGATTCCGTAGCTAAAGGGTAAAACGGGACCGTATTACTAAGACTCCGCTGTCCGTCCGTCTGTCTGTCTGTCCGACTGTCCGTCTGTCACCAGGCGGTATCTCATGAACCGTTATAGTTAGACAGTTAAAATTTTCACAGATGATGTATTTCTGTTGCCGCTATAACAACAAATACTAAAAAACAATAAAATAAATATTTGAGGGGGCTCCTATACAACAAACGTGATTTTTTTGCCGTTTTTCATAGATAATGGTACGGAACCCTTTCTGCGCGAGTCCGACTCGCACTTGGCCGGTTTTTTTTAAATACATTTAGGTAAATAATTGCATTCTATTTGTAAATTGTGCATATGTTATGACGAATCGAATAATCTGTAATCACAAATTCTTAGTTCTATCTTATCACGGTAATTTGTCTTGTTTGAAAACAATAAAGACTGAGACACGTTGCTTTTATAGTCATTCAATTTTCGTATCGTAAGCTAACTGCTGGACATACGGCCTTTAGTCAATAACTATCTGCTGGTATACAGCGTCTCGTACACAATAGAGTTAGGGAACTCGTAGATTAATCCGACTTAGGCTTTACTTCAATGACAATACACTAGAGGAGCTCCAGCTAAATTGAAATCGTTGATCCGTCTATGGAAGATTATATGCCCAAGCATTTTGGGAAAATTGGGCGTAGAGATGACATTTCATATACATTTCATTTGGGCATTGGGTATATTGGGATGGGATAATACCGTACGAAGCAAATTCCGGTATTTTGGCAATGTATTTTAATGCTGACAACATTGTGTTCTGCCACCATTATATTCAGCCCCGACAGTTAGGCAAGATATGATTCGTACGATCTTACCCCCGCGCCGAACTTACCCCAACATACCATATTTGCCCAACATGCCCAGTATTCGTTTTATGCTTAAAGAAAGCAACAGGAATAATTATATTGGTAGGTATCCAATTCTTGCTTCTGGCATCATCAGCCTACATCAGTCCACTGCTGAACATAGGTCGCTTCTATAGCACGCCATTCAATTCGATTTTCGGCGACTCTCATCCACCTGATACCAGCCATCCTTCGAAGATTTTTCTCAACCTAGCCTGAGGCTAGTTTCTTTTTAGGGTTCCGTACCCAAAGGGTAAAACGGGACCCTATTACTAAGACTCCGCTGTCTGTCTGTCTGTCTGTCCGTCTGTCACCAGGCTGTATCTCATGAACCGTGATAGCTAGACAGTTGAAATTTTCACAGATGATGTATTTCTGTTGCCGCTATAATAACAAATACTAAAAAACAGAATAAAATAAATATTTAAGGGGGCTCCGATACAACAAAGGTGATTTTTTTGACGTTTTTATAGATAATGGTACGGAACCCTTCGTGCGTGAGTCCGACTTGCACTTGGCCGGTTTTTTATCATAATTTTATCGTCAAAAATCTCTTATCGGAACAATAACCCGTGCGAACTGATCCTTAGACTTTAATGCTTTTAATTCAAGGCCAAGGCATTTTATATACAGCCAAGATGTTCTCGCATTAAGTAGGTGCGACAGGTATGTTCTTGCATCAGCTGTTTATCTTTTTACGCACGTTCTCGTTTATTTGTGAGAAGTGGGTTGCAATGAACTTGGAAATTGCCAACGCAATTCATGTGGTTGCTATGACAAGGCCAGTGAATAAGACAACTAGAGGTGAAATAAATAGTTTTCGTGCTTGATTTTGGCCTGTGACGGCTTGTCGTCACACAAATCCTGCATCGCGCAAGCAGAGTTATAAAACTCGAGAACAATCGTCGCGAGTCGGACAGTAGCCCGCCAGACACAAAACCCGTCTAGACGGATGATCCTCCATTGTCTATGGAGGAAGAGGAATTTTCCACCGTGTTCCTCATACCTCTAAACGCGGGACCTGATACTAAGATGGGGAAGGGTAAGCTCCCCCTACTCATCTTAGTCTCAGGTACCGCGTACCCTTGGTTATCGTATTGTTACCCAAAATATTAACTTGCTCCTATTTTTACCAGACTCCGTGAGACTACTTTACAAGCACATGCACTCATGCACCTCCATCAGATTTTTATACCTTCATCAAAATGCAGGTATCGAATTTCAGATTTGTGATGCCACCAACTATGTGACCGTTTTTTTAACTTTTTAGTTGCAGACGGGTTTTTTTAAATTTACAAAAAAACAAAAACATCTCTTTTTGGTCTCGTCTAACAGTAAGATATAGGTTTTCCTAAGTTCCATTTAGTGGCATCAGAACAATCATTACTTTGTGTAGCTTAACTTCACTTAAAACACTACCTATTTATAATTTCTTGACGACGCCGTATCATCGCATATAGTTCGCATCTCGTTAATTAGCATAAGGAATATTTTACGACGCCTCAGATAGCTTTCACCTGCGCTTGTATGACGTCACATCACATACTCAGTCACCATAGCTCTGCCTATCATCAATATGTATAAAAGGTGTAAATGAAAACCTATTAAAGGGGTCACTGTACTCATAATTGTGAACTACTTTTAGTGTGGGACCAACCTTAAAATCACGAAAAAATAATATGTTCGGTATTCCCAATGAGAAGCAAACATTTTTTGCTTGATTTCTGGGTTGTTCTCATATGAAAAGTTACAATGATAACACCTTGTATTAAAATCTTCCAGATATTTAGATTGAAGGATCTAGTACATATTCAGTTACGTTTGAGTATGTTCTAAAACCTCACTTGCTGACGTATTACTTCTATTATTGTAATAATTAATGAGTTACTTTTAGTATTACTGTGTCGTTTTTCTTCTTGGCTAGATGTTAATCATTGTTAGTATGTATATAACTATGTATTAGTACAATCGATAATTTGAATACTTACTTAATTCGTTTTTTATATTTATAAAATGTTTCCAGTAGACATTTTGAAGTCATAGGTATTGGAAGTCTGAATAAAAGTTTATAAAGAAGATTTGCTTGCGTAGTAATTTTGCCTGCTTTTACTTGGAATCATTATTAGTTTAAATGTGTGTTTCGTTTTAAATTTAAGTATAATAATAATAATAATAATAGTCCTCCTGACCGTATTTTCGGCCACGGCGGCCAATCTAAACGGAGACTAGCCTTCGGCGCGAGAGATATTATAGTGCACAAGTGTGTGCGCAGACACAGGTGCACTCTCTCTTCCCTCACTCTCATAGTCCGATGGGACGGCAATCCGACACGACCGGAGAGAGATCAGGCGAAGGACCAACGGCTTAACGTGCTTTCCGAGGCACGGGGGCTTCACACCGCCAACTTCCAAACTCCGGGCTGTTACGAATTTCCAAATTGAAAAACCCAATAACACTTTGCCCGACCCGGGAATCGAACCCAGGAGAACAACGGGGCAATCAAATTTGAACATAAATGATGATTAAATTTAAGTATAGCAAGTGTAATAAAGTAGCCATAATATGTTGAAACTAAAGAGTTAATGAATGACCGCTATTATTTTTTATAATGAGATTGCCAAAACCGCCATATTTTTAAAAGGACTACTTACTACTTATGTCTCATTTCGTGCTTGACCCACTCAATCAAAAACCCTATTTCTAAGCATCCTCGTTTTATTTTAAAACTAACTGTGCCCGCGGCTTCGCTCACGTGACTGAATTTTATTTGCATTATAATATAACTTAATGTCATCGTCAGGAAACCTGGACTTACAGTTAATATAAGTCCGAGTTGTCAACCCAAAGCAAGCGTGCTGATCAATAGTCGTGCCTTCTTTGTATGAGAAGAGTTCTTTGCCCTGTAGTGGTACAAAAAGAGACTGGTATTTTTTTTAAATATTAATGTGAACGTGCTGTGATGTACTATGACGTCATAGTATTAAAAAGAAAAAACTAGCATATTATGATGTTTTAGGTACTGACAATTCGTAGTTAAGCACCATAACGATCTATGTCCGTTAATTGGCTTAAGATTTGCGTGAGATAAGCTGTTATATCTGGTCGTAGCATTTCATAACCTGCCGAGCGATTAGAATGTTACATTTGGAGTAAGAGAAGGAGCAAATTATGAGCCTCTATAACAAACACAGAATGATATTTTAAATATGTTTAGCTTTAAGCGTATTAAGTGATTTTTGGTGCGAAGGGGGGGGAATTCCGTTTATCCACCCCAAGAAATCCACTCTACTACTCGGAAACGTATATCCGACAATCTATCCTGGTCCTCAAACTCAAACCATTTATTTCAAATAAACCAATTACTGGCACTCTTGAATTGTCAAGGGGTCGGTCAGTCAGAAAGATGAAGCTAGTTGCCCATTCCAAAGCGTAGTAGGTTCCTGTGGACAAGAACGGGCAAGAAACTCCACGGACACTCTTTTAAATCAGAATATTGTTACAAATTATTTCAAATTATACATGTGTCCTAGTTGGATAAACGGAATTTATAGGCTTAGGGTGGATTCTCGGACATACGTTTCCGAGTCTCCACCTTAGATTGATTTTTTTGGGGTGGATAAACGGAATTACCCCGGTCTTAGTTCTTTAAAGATTTTTTCTACACGTATACAAATCACTGCTACTGCTAGCTGCTACTGTACTGCACATGCACATGCTAGCTGGCTCCAGTATCTTACCTATACCTAATTGACCACTTATTCATGGCATTCATGGTTGTGTAGGGTCAGTCTAGACAAGTGTTTTCTTTATATTTATTCGATGGTGTCGGTTTATGTCAAATCAAATAAAAAACCATTTACTCAAACTAGGCTGAGAATCATCACTTTTCGAACGTCAAAATGACATAAGACAGTCCCGCAGTCTTATTTATAATACGGCTTATATAACTTGGCAGTTCCGAACTTCGCGCAAAGGTCTGCGTAGTAACATTTTTTAGGACTTTCAAATTCAAATTCAAATTCATTTATTTAACTTGCACAAAGTTCTTAAATATACAACCTAGCATGGTATAAAATTCTCACTAACAGAAGACTTAGAATATTAGACAGCGGGTCCCAAACTAGGCACAGCCTGTATCTTGGTGACCCAAACACTACACATAGTTAACAATTTAACGTGTTCTGCTAGCGCAATATTATTATTATTCAAAGTTCATTACAAAATTTACAATAATTTAAGTACAAAGAAAATAAAAACATAGATTATACAAAAACAGTTAAGGAGAGAGTAAGTGTATGGTGTAAGTGTAAGTGTAAGTGAGGGTATGTATTCTTTCAGAGTGTATTAATATGTGTAGCAAAGTAAATTTTCTGTTTCCTCATAAGTTCGGCCCAACAACCATTCTTTTAGTTTAATTTTGGCCTCAGAGTAGTTGTTGGGTACAGTGAATGTTTTGCTTATAGCATTAAATACCCGTATGGGTAAATACGACGAAAAACGGGTCGCAAAGAGGGTTTTTGTTTTTGGAAGGGGGATCCTTTCAGCTATTTTCCTACCCCTTTTACTGCAGCAAGAGCGTTTGGTGTTGGCTTTTATGAGGTTTAGGAGTGACCCTAGGATGAACAGCTGACGTACACGTAAAACCCCAGATTCCGTATATAGTTCGTCCGTAGAGAAACGCCGCGGTTTACCCAGAAGTACCTTGAGGACAGCCCGCTGGGCCCGTCCCAGTTCCAGCATGCTTGTCTTGGCGGCACTGCCCCAGACACTTACACAGTATTGTAGGACAGATTGACATAGACAAATGTAGACCAGTAAACATATGTTCTTAGGAGCACTGACTCGTAAGAGTTTCGCAATGTAAATGAACTTGCGAGTCTTTTTTGCGAGTGTTCGAATTTGTGCTTTGAAAGACAGGTTCTGATCAATTATGACGCCTAGATATTTTGTGGTTTCTACTCTGACAATTTCGTTGCAGTTGCAATCGCTAGTGGAGACGGCTGCTGCTGTTAAGTCATAGCATTTGCTGTTGTGTACTTTTAGTGTGTCGATGTTTGGTCTACTAGATCGAGTGACGTGAAAGGTCAAGAAATTTGTCTTTTTCAAGTTCAAAGTTAAGAGATTTTGCTCTAGCCATGTTGCTATGATACTCATCCCTTTTTCGGATGCATCCAAAGTCTCTTCCCAAGTTGCACCATGAAAAATAATAGCAGTATCATCAGCGTAGCAAATGACTTCCGCTTGTGCGATGTTAAGCCTCAGAATGTCATCCATGTACATGATGAAGAGGGTAGGTCCCAAAATACTTCCCTGAGGCACCCCGAAGGCAACCGGTAGACTCCCGCTGACGCTATCCCCAATTTTTACGAGCTGATATCGACCAGACAAGTAACTGCTGAACCAGTCTAAAGACAGGCCTCTGACACCAAAGGATTCTAGTTTTTTTAACAGTGTAGGAATTGACACTGTGTCAAAGGACATTAGGACATGAGGCGAGTGTGAGTGAGAGAACATGCGCGAAAGTTATATGCGCCTATACTCCATTTGAAATGAGATTAGACATTTAAACAAACCTTTTTACAGTCCGTTCAACCGATTTTGACTTCTATACTGTAGGCATAAGGATGACATTAAAAGCAAAAAAGATTACACAATACCAACTCCCTCTGCAGCTGCCATTTGTCATGCTACCAACGCAATAGAATTCAAAATCGGTTGAACGTACTGTAAAAAAGGCTTATTTAAATGTCTAATCTTATTTCAAATGGGGTATAAGTTCAGACCTGCCAAGTTATAACGGCAGCATTTTATCTACGAATATAGTTTTCTTATTGGATTATCAAATAGTAAAGTCCCTCGTATCAAAGTTTCATTAAAATCTAACGAAATTTGGAAATCCACAGGAGAAGACAAAAATCCACAACGCCGCACACGCCGTCAGCGCCGCCGTACCACGACACGGTGACGATAGACTCAGACACGGAGGAGTATGAGCGCGGCCGGCGCGACTACTGGCACGACCAGCACCGCGTGCAGTCGCCCATCATGGTGTCTGGTAATACGCGCTCTACATTCTTTACCTACGGTACAACGTACACAGGCCTAGCACACGGTTCGTATATAAAATACTAGCGACTGACCGAAAATCGATTTTTGTTTTCGCCCAAAAACGAAAACGAAATACGGCCTGCTTTGCTTTTTCGGCCGAGAACCGGAAAAAATGATTTTTTTTTGTATATCGATAGGTTTTTGTTTGATAAAAAAATTAATGAAATCTTTTAACGACTGAATTTAACGGTTTAAATTTAAAAAAAAAAAAAAAACTCAAATACATATTTGTTTGTTTTAATATTTTTTTAAATCGTTAATTACTTAATTATCGATTTAAAAAAATATATATTTTATGCGACGAAAATTATTTTTTCTGCTTTTACTCAGTAATGCTTTTAGTTGTAATCTGGATGAATTTTCTCAGCAAAAAAGATACAATTCTTTTTGATATGCTGGATCTTATTTTTTTCGGCAAAGGCTGATAAACAAAAAATATGCCGAAAATCAGAAGATGTCAGTCAGTTTACGATCAACGGTAATCTTCGGCCTAACTAACTATCCTATATTAGGCCGAAGATTGCCGAAAACCGAAGACGAAATTCAGTCAGACTCAACAAAATTGCCTCCAGTTAACCAAACAATATTAATGATTAATTTTGTATGTTATTTTAAGACCATGCAAATCTATTGTAGTACTTATGTTTTACAAAATCATCTTAAAATTATAAATAATCATTTGACATCTCGTATCAATTGTGGAAATTGCTGACCCATTAACTTTGGTTAAAGAGTTAATTGGAATAGAATCGAAGGTCATCTAAAGTGACCTTGTTAATTGACGATGTCGTAGAATCTTACCTGTTCTATAAGGGAGCTTTTTATTTAAGCCGATATCAGACACATCCCATTTCATTCGGCATCTTTCACTTGAAGTGAAACGCCTGAACACAAAAAGAATCAAAAGCGACAAATGAACTTATTAGGGAACTGAGCCAACGATGTTAGATTGCGGCACTCGCTTACCGAATGATCGAATAATGAAATTATTTCGGTGTCGTGTGAACGTGAAGTGAAACAAAAATGAAATGTCTGATATCGGCTTTAGAGTTTTTTTTTTAATAATCGGAATAGTTTAGGTTTCATACAGAAAGCTAAACTTGCCGAATAATGAACTATAAGTACTTGTATTGACTATCAACCTAACCTGCGCGTGCCCCCAGACTCGCCGGTGCGCGAGGCGTCCCGCGCGCGCGAGTACAGCCCGCGCCGCCCGCCGCGCCGCCGCAGCCCGCACCACCGGCGCCGCGAGCGCTCGCGGGACCGCCACCGGGACCGGGACTTCAAGCCTTCACATCGGTAAGATCATACATATTTGGTGGTAATGGTGATCTGTACGTTGATGAAGGGCCCCAAAGCTTGGTAAATGATAGTGACTTTGTTTCTATGCAATACCACAGAAGGCGCACTCCGCATTTTAGGTAAGAAGCTACAAGTACGCGGCAGGCTCGCCTTGTTGGGCCAATTTAGTGAGCGAAACGTAATCAGAAGATAAAAAAGTTATGCGATAGAAAGAGAGGCAACTTCTAGGCGCTGTGCGACCTGAATTGCACCTTATTGTGTCGTAGCAAGAGTCGCTACTTATTTATATTATTTTGCGGAGTGAACCATCTGGATTAATCTGTGGCAATACTGACAAGATCTAGAAGCTCCAAGCTGAGTCATATTAACTAATATTATAAATGCGAAAGTGAGTTTGTTTGTTTGTTTATTACGCTTTCACGGCTGAACGGATTAGGATGAAATTTGGCACATGGGTAGAGACCATGACCTGGAATAGGACTTTTTATCCCGATCCCACGGGATCGAGATTTACGCGGGAGAAACCGCGAGCGCAGCTAGTAGTTAATATTACACAAGGTTTAGACAAGTGAAACAAAACTATAGAGCGAAACGCCGACCGGCGCGGCGTTTCGTTTACCTACTTTATATTCAGCTGCATCCAGTTACACTGGAAGCTGACCGCAACAAAGTTGGGTAAAGGCTGGGCAGATTGATTTTTCGAAAGAAAGTTATGTATGCAGTTCTCTATGTCCTGCAGTTCCATCGCAAAAACTAACCGTACATATTTGAACAAATTATTTGTATGTGCTGGCGCTGTTAATTTGACCCATCCATTCTGCCGTCAGCTCGCACAGCCGCAGCTCGCTCAAGCGGCGGCGCTCGGGCTCGCGCGGGCGGCGGCGCGGCTCCACGCAGTCGCCGCCGCGACACCGCGCCAAGCACCGCGACGCGAGGGAGCCGTCGCCGAGGGACAGGCATAGGTATGTATTTGTACTGTACAGTCCCTCCCCTCACCCCCGCTGACACATGAAATTGTTACTGCGCAGCGACTCGCCTCATGTTCAGAGTCGCCATTAAGTTTGAATCGAATTGTACAGTAGAATATTCTGCCAATGCAACGTTTGAATGAACTGGTCAAAAGTTGACTGCTGAGATGTCGAAGCTCAAGATACCTGCCTGCCTTTTTGACTTCAAGTTCTAATAAATCAGAACTTCTGTTAAAAAGACTAGCTTAGGGTTACTATTTGGCTATTGTGTATCATGCGTTCGTAGGTGTTCCGAAAGAGAAAGAGTCTGGTCAACATTTATTGAAGTGAAAATTTCTTTATGCGCGTTGTGCGATTTTTAGCGGGGGATAAACTTACGCATTCGCGTCACCGACATGCTCACGCCGCAATTATGTATTATAGAATATAGATGGCGCTAATACCATTTTTTAAACGACTTCTAAAAGGAGGAGGTTCTAAGTTTTCACTTCTGTCAAAATAGGCAGTCATGCCGACTGCCTATTTTTAAAACGGTTTATTTACAGCTATAGTTGAAAGTCCCCGCGACAGCCTTTTTTTTTTTACTTCGTCCTTGGTACAGTCAATACTGAAACGTGGGTAGTATGCGCTAAGCGAGAAATACACTGTTGTATTACATACATCAGCGACCAATTCAGCCTAGTCCGCTCCTGGACATACCTCTCCCAATATACAATGCCAAATAATTCCATAAATACTAATAAGGTTATTATTCCCCTTAGCAGGATCAAGCATGAGTCGCCCAGTCCCCCAACGATGCTGCAACGCAAGATAGACTTCAAGGAGAAGATCAGTGACACCAGTCTATTTGCTGAACTAGTCAAGGACAAGCATAAGAGAGCTAAGGTGAGTAAAATAACCAATATTAACAGCCCATTCAACATGTTCGGGTCGGCATGATTCTGCAGAGACGTGCGGCATAAAGTTCGGGAAAAAGCCGCACGGGTTACCTCGAATTGTGCCGAGCCGACCCGAGACGATTAAGCGAGGATAAGTTTGCCAATCGGTATAAGCCGAACAAAAGCCGAATAACATCATTCTCTCGCCCTTATTTGGGGTCGGAGCAACAACCAACATGTCTACTTCTTCCATAAAGGTCAGTTCACACCAAGACGCGACGCGACGCGCAGATTTTTATGATCCAATACAATATCGAATTTACTTACTACACAATAAGGTACACGCGCTGCGCAGCACCGCGTATCTCAGTGTACTTTGACACGTGTCAACCCTCGCACTGAAATTATACCTTTTCGTGAAGAAAATAAGTTCGATAATTGTTAGAAAGTGCGCGCAACGTTGCCTCCCATCACGTCGCGGTCTGAGCTGACCCTAAGCCGAATAGTGGAGTAAATAACTTCGGGTCGGCTTTTTTTGTTTAACAAAATACTGCCGTATCGAATGTGACATTTACATTTTGTTGCCGTTACAGAAACTGCAAGAGATCTTGAATCAGAAGGAGGAAGAGTCTCAGGGCACGTTATCGAACACGACGTCGATCAACAACCCCGAGATACTCACCATTGACGAGCTGTCCAACATGACCTGCGATAGTTCTACACAGGTCAGTGCCATATTTATTTATTAAGAAACTAGCTGCGCCCCGCGGTTTCACCCGCGTAAGTCTCGTTCCCGTGGGAATATCGGGATAAAAAGTATTCTATGTGTTAATCCAGGTTATAAACTATCTGTTTGCCAAATTTCATCCAAATCCATTCAGCCGTTTTTGCGTGATTGAGTAACAAACATCCAAACACACAAACACACTAACTTTCACATTTATAATATTAGTAGGATATTAGTAGGATAGTTGGATTGAAGTGTTTTTGTAATCTCTTGAATGAATAAATTATAATAAAAATGAAAGTTAGTGTGACCATGGCTATTATTAAAGAATACTTTTATTCCAAAATCTAAAACGTTGGTGGCTTCTAAGATGGTTCCGTTCACAGAAAACCTAGAAGTTACAATCAGTGTTGCCAACTTGAAATCTAAATATACTACAGAAATGAATATAGTATATAACTAAAGAAATATTGTTATAACTAACATTTCTGGCCAGATCAGTGACGCAGCCTTGCCTTTTTTGAATTTAGGAATTAACATTAGTCCTAAGACAGTGGAGCCAACATTAGGACATAGGAACTATTTGCTGAAACACACTATAGTTCCGATTTATGAGTCTTTGAGATAAAATTTAGTTTTTAAATACGGGAATTGGACTTCAGGGCTTTGCAGCTCAACAATACTTACACATTTCGACCATCCCTCCATTCTACATTGTATGTATGTAATTTTTATGGTGTACATATGAAGAGTATTCTATCTTCACGCAGTCTAAAGAGAACGGCGACGTGACTCGCGAAGGCGGCGACGTGGTAGACATCCCCATGCCAGGCAGCGATGACTGCACTCCGGGCCCCCCCGCGGGCCCCGCGCCCGGCCCCAGCCCGGGCGCCGCGCCGGCCCCGGCGGTGGGCCCCGCGGCCCCGCTGCAGCCCCCGCCGGACTTCGCGTCGTTCTCAGCGCCGGCCGCCAACGGGCTGGCGGGGCCCGCGCCGCCCGCGCCGCCCGCGCCCGCTAGTGAGGTGTGTATGCTACAGTATACGGAGACAAAAATCATTGTTTTCCTTACAGCATCGCGCATTTTAACGCACGCAACAAATTGTGCTGATAGGTGCATGTAAACGATACTGTAGTTGTGGTTATGTGTATAACTAAATTTATAATATTTAAACTGGTTTTTGTGAAAAAAAAAGTAACTTTCAATATTTCTGTGATGTCGTCAGTAATTTTCCAGTAAAAGAATATATCACAATGACGAATAAGTATGATTCAAATAGCTCATAAATTAAAGACTGTGTGAAGAGTGCTTGTATATGTGTTAATTTAAATGCGTATGGTCACAGAAGCAGCTAACCCCCCCGACCCCGAGCCCGCCCCCGCCGCTGCCCAGCGTGGTCGACAGCGTGTACCTGCAGAGCACCCAGTCGGCGCCGCCCAAGCCCAAGAGCCTCACCAAGCTGCCCATGCCGCCTAACACTCAGGTACAGTACTCTTAGCAAAGAGGCCTATAACGGCAGAGAATGTCCTCATGGAACCAAGAAAGCTCTTACAACTTGGCACCCATACGTCGAAGTCCAAACATTTGTACATTGACAAGTAAAAAATATTGTAAACCATTATGTTCTCAACGTCAAACCACGTGTGGAATCTAAGGGTCAGCTCAGACCGCGACGTGAGGCGACGCGACGTTGCGCGCACTTTTTAACAATTATCGAACTTATTTTCGTCACGAAAAGATGTACGAGGGTTGACACGTGTCAAAGTACGCTGAGATGTGCGGCGCGTGTACCTTATTGTGTAGTAAATAAATTCGATATTGTATCGGATCATAAAAAAGTGTGTGTTGCTTCGCGTCTCGGTCAGAAATAAAACGACTCAATACTTTATTATGCAGTTGTTAATTAATATTTCTTCAATGTTTTCAGGTAGAGGATCTAAAGACATTAGCGAACGAGAGTCCTCTGAGCACGCCGTCACCCTCACCCGTCAAGAAGCCAGAGAAACCCAAGCGAACTGGCATCATGAACTTACCTATGCCACCTGGTAAATACCATCATAGCATATTTGCTAGATACTGCAGCATTTTGTGGGCAAAAGAATGCAATGCCTGCCTTGATGCTGTCGTCCAGAACTCCAAAGAGAAAATGAATAAATAAAAATAATATTTCACATTCACTTTCGACATAGATCAAACAAAAATTTCGCTATCGAAGTTTTTGTTTGGGTTTTTAATTCAGACTTCACATTCCACAAGAAAAAATAACATGTTATGTATCTGAAAATAATAATTTATTGTATTTGAAAATAATTTATACATTTAGTACCACCAGGACAGGACTAAGGTCCGCTTGCACCACAAATTACTAAATAACGTATTTAAAACTGATTTTCTGTCAATCGTTTGAAGATGACAAAGACATAATGATGTTTTACATGCGTTTATGCCCTGAGTTGGCCGCGAAATTCAAATTTTCTTACGTTTATTGCCATTTGCAGGTCAGTGTCAGGTTGTATGTTGATCAGCTTTCACCTTAACGCAAGTGCATTCGAAACCTAAGCCGTAGCTAGCAATTCCTTATTACTAACCTCGAAAAGTGTTGTCAACAATAAATTAATGTTAAAATTCCACAAATTGGCATTACAGTGATCCCGGGCTCCGAGGAGCTGTCGGGCGACGAGCTGGACGGCGCGAGCACGCCGCCCGCGCGCCAGGAGCGCTACCAGCACGTGTTCAGCGGCCGGCGCGCGCGCGACCAGGTACGACTAAACCAAATAGAACATTTTTCCCGAATCAATCTGCCTAGCCTTTTCCCAACTATGTTGGGGTCGGCTTCCAGTCTAACCCTATGCAGCTGAAAACCAGTATTTTACATGGAGCGACTGCCTATCTGACCTCCATAACCCAGTTACTGGGTAATACGATACCCCTTGGTAAGACTGGTTGTCAGACTTTCGGGCTTCTAACGACCCGTAACGACTGTCAAAGATCCACGAATGACAGCCGGGACCAACGGCTTAACGTGCTTTTCGAGGCACGGAGGAGTCGCGATATGTGAAGATGGTTACCCATTCACGGACCAACCCCGGCAAGCGTAGCTTAACCTGTTGGATCGACCCGTGTGCGTGTTATTATTTAGCCATGATCTCCTCTTTTTTTCCTGAATGTAACAGAATATCTTTGCTGCGTTGGCAATGTTTGCAACTAATGCAGTTAGTGCTTTGATAGCTTCCGAATTTGGATAAACCTTTCGTAAACTAACCAAAGCAATGAGGGATACTGCAAACCTGCAGTGTCACTACACAGAAATCTCGTTTTTACCATTGCATACTCGAGCGCATATTTTTATACTTGAGGGTTAAAACCAAGTGTATTACAGTCAGGTTCGAAGCTGAAGCGGCCGCGCATCTTGAAGCGTCGCGGCTCGAAGGTGGTGCCCGTGGCCACGCCCACCCATCACGCCAAGGACTGGGGGGAGAAGTGCGTCGATGGATTCCAGGTTATTACACTTTTTTTATTGCAAATATGTGCTCAATTAATGCGTATGATACTTGAATATTAAGGGTCTTAGGGCTGTGTCACAGAGTGCGTAAAGGCAATATCTAGAGACTTATATATAAAAATTATCTGCCAGATAAGTAAATCGAAACCTATCCGGTGGTAGAACAGCCATAAAAAGTTTATATGGTTTCAATCAAAGATAGGGCAATGAGGCTCAGAGGTAGCCATCATACTTTTCTGTTGGCCACAGTAGCCAATAATTTGAAAATCTTAGTTTATTTGCAGTTATTGTGTCCTCTCAAGTATATTCTGACTTAGCTTGTGTACTGTTAAAATCGTAATTTTAATATTCCCAGGTCATAACCCAAATCGGTGAGGGCACGTACGGACAAGTATACAAGGCTCGCGACAAGAACACAGGACAACTGGTCGCGCTGAAGAAGGTTCGACTCGAGAACGAAAAGGAAGGGTTCCCCATCACCGCTGTGCGAGAGATCAAGATATTACGACAGCTCAACCATAAGAATATTGTAAACCTACGGGAAATTGTCACGGACAAGCAGGATGCAATGGATTTTAGAAAGGTATGTAAATGTATAACTTAGTAGCCGTGCCCCGGGGTTTCACCCGCGTAAGCGTCGATCCCATGGGAATATCGGGATAAAAATTATCCTATCTCCTATTCCAGGTCATGGTCAAATGTGTCACGTGTCAAGTGTGTACACATGTGTCAAATTTCATCTAAATCCGTTCAGTCGTTTTAGCGTGAAAGTGTAACAAAGAAACTCACTTTCGCATTTATAATATTTATTTAGGTTAGGTTTATTAAATGTTGGTTTGTATAGTTGTATAGGAATTTATCAACTAATGATGCATTCTGAGTTTAGATATCTGAAGCAAGTAAGAATTAGAGTACCTATATTCACACAGACTTCTGTTAGTGTTACATATCAATTTGGCGGGCCAAACTTCTTATGGGCAGATGACGGTTCTCATGCGAAAATAACAGTGTCTATACACGATTCTAGGAATGTTTTTTTTATTTTTGCAAGTATGTACCAGGCAACCATTCATGCATGATTACAATTTGATATCGATACTTCGAGAGTGCCTTTATCTCTTCATTTTTTCTTCTTGCTACCAATAAAAATCCATGATTCCAAATCAACACAAACTTGAAAATTCCATACAACTTATATTTTTCTAAATCCTCCAGGACAAAGGTTCATTCTACCTAGTCTTCGAATACATGGACCACGACTTGATGGGTCTCCTGGAATCCAAGATGGTGGACTTCACAGAATCCCACAACGCGTCGATAATGCGCCAACTTCTAGACGGACTGGCGTACTGTCACCGGAAGAACTTCCTGCACCGAGACATCAAGTGCAGCAATATTCTGATGAACAATAAGTGAGTTTGTATTTGTTTTGGTTCTTACTTTACTTATTTGTAAATTAGGTGATTATAAGATGACCATGCTAGGTATGCTTCTTCGGAAATGGGGAGGAATATAAATGTAAGAATGTTTGAAAACTGTCCCTTTGATTTGAGCATAGTGGTTTTGATTGATTTTGAGCTCTCAGTATAATATTTATTTATTTATTTATTTAAACTTTTCGCACACAAAAAAATATATATAACATAATGCATTATAAATAAAACAGTTTTTACAGCACATAAATACGCAATCAACTTGTGATACATAAATACTTACATACATATTTACTATAATATATACCTATAATATATACCTATAATATATATATATATATATAATATATCTATACATAATATACAAATTCAAGGCAGAGAGGTGTATATGACTCTACTCTATAATATCCATAATATCTATAATATCTCCTCTAATATCGAGGCATGGAAATCCCACAAATGCGTGGCGGCAAATGGCGATCCGTGGCGTGCTAAAGAAGAAGTGAGTTGAGTGAGTGTGCCTAAGGCATAAGTCCGCTTTTGTACCTTTATTGTGCACAATGTTCAATAAATAAATAAGTGATACGCTGGGTAAATACATATTGCTATAGTTACGCAAACATGGCAAAGAAGCATCTAGCTAGGCTATACAAATACTTATATTACTATGGTCTTTTTGATCTGGGAACTTTGATAACATTATCAACAAAAAAATATCCATAAGCATAACATAATCAGCCTATAATGTTCCCACTGCTGGGACACAGGCCTCCTCTCTGTGAGAGGGAGCGGGCCGTAATCCACCACGCGGGCCCAGTGCGGGTTGGTAGATGTCACATGTCTTCGAATTTGGTTCTAGGACATGCCGGTTTCCTCACGATGTTTTCCTGAACAGTTTTGTGAGCAGTGGCGATGAAATAATTTACACAAAGTAAAGCGCCTGTTAGGGTTCGAACCTACGACCTACAACTCGTAAGTCGTGCGCAACCACTGCTCCCAAAAATATCCATATCTATTGCCAAAACAAAATTAGAGTTGCGAAAAATATATCTTTACAATTTTTCTGAATGACCATTCCTAACATCCACAGAGGCGAAGTAAAACTCGGCGACTTCGGTCTGGCGCGGCTCTGGTCTGCCGAAGACCGACAGCGTCCCTACACGAACAAGGTCATCACGCTGTGGTACAGACCGCCCGAGCTACTGTTGGGGGAGGAGCGCTACGGACCCGCTGTCGACGTGTGGTCCATGGGATGTATACTGGGCGAACTGTTCTTGAAGCATCCGCTGTTCCAGGTAACGGAATTAACGTGGGAAATCTTTATTATAGGTCTTTGAATGATATTCTTAATAGCTCATGCTAAAAATTTGTCGCATGGTTGTGTACCTACCCCAAGTGAATCCAAAAGAATTGGTCACATTTTTTCAGGCTGATGATATTGAGACAGAGCTATAATCTGTGTAAAAGCTCTGCCATTTTGTTTTCCAGTTTGCATGGAGGCTTATGTAAATGATTAGGTCAGAAGAACCTATACTCATTATCAAAGAATAATTTTATCTGGATTATCAGGTCCTCAGATGGCAAAATGCAGGGGGATTTTTGCCTCTTACCGCCTTATGTCCTTATTAACACTCACCCTTCCACAGGCCAACGTCGAAATGATGCAACTGGAGATGATATCCCGAGTCTGCGGAACACCAGTCCCCGGCGTGTGGCCTAACGTGATCAACCTGCCTCTCTGGCACACTCTCCGCCCGAAGAAGTTCCACAAGCGCTGCGTCCGCGAACACTTCGCCTTCATGCCCCCCCAGGCCCTCACTCTGCTGGACAGGATGCTCGAGCTGGACCCTGACAGGCGGATCACCGCCGAGGATGCTCTGAAAAGCCCCTGGTTGAAGAATGTGGTGCCAGAGCAGTGAGTTGTGTTTGACTTTGTTTGTTTGGCTTGGCTTGGCACTGTAGGGAATGTACCTACTGCATAAGTGGTGCAGGGGTGTTTTCTACTTGGGACTGAGGAGAGTCTGGTTGCCAAGTTTTGATGATTGGTACATCTTGAGCTCTGTCCGTCTGTCCCAGTGTGTGTTATCAGTTGCGGGTTCAATCCCTGCTAAAATAACTTTATTGGCGTCAGATTGGATTGGAACAGCAGGAGTTCAGGACTTGAACTCGGCTCGATGTCTACAGGTTCCCAGTCCAATTGTCGCATATTACGGAATATATTAGGAGAAGTCCTAGTGTCCAGCATGGGCAGCTATAGATGATGTATGTTTCGCGCGATTGCATATAGGGTCACAATGAGGCGATGAATGGGTCTTAAAAGCCTCCGACGAGGGATGAGTTCTAAATGCGATGGCGAATGTATTGAGTTAAATACTGGATCAGCTGCTACTGGTTTGGAAAACTAGCCAGTGCGCGAAGTAAAGATTGATCGAGAAGTCCAAAAATTTTATTGTAGAATTATTTTCACCTCTATTTCTTTGCATGTCTACATTATAATAATGTAATTGATATCATAATGCATGCAGCTTCGCTTTACATGTGCCCATTCGATCATTTTCTATGGAATACAATCGTAAAAGGCGACTATGCAATCAAGTCAAGAACGATCATCGTCATCCATAAATTTTCATCCATCCATGATTCATCAATAACCTCGTAACGCGACGAAATCATCACAGCAGATGGAGAGATGGATGGTTGGGTGCAGCAATACTTATTAGTACTGCAATAACATCTTTCTTCCGATGTCAAAAAATTTCTTAGATAGATTGCATGGCTGCAAATTAAAATAACATGGGATGATGTATGAATACTGTCGTGAAATCACACGCCAACATGAATGATTGAATTTTGAATTGAATTAAATGGCTTGCTCAAAGGGACTGCAGGCCAACTTACAAAATAAACTATGATGCACTGCCCGAAATGACGGCTAGTCCTGTTTAAAAACGCAGTAGTTCCTTTGAGCAAATCTAGTAGATATACCTGGTAATAGGCTGGGAATGTTAGGGTAAAGACCTAATAAAAAACTTATCCCTATAGTTATACCAGATGGGATTATCAAACCCCGTGAGTATTGATTATGTATATTGTTCAATCATCCAGGTTTTATTAACTAGTATAATATAGTAGAAGCCACCATCGACGTACTCGCAAACTGACATAATAAGACAAGTGTGGAGTGAATGAGTGCAATCATAACAAATTGGTGTTTTTGTCATCTTACTGAATCATTTCAGGGTCCTGACATATATGTTGTTATCAAAGGTTTTATGTGCATAAACTATAAAAGGCTAAAAAGCAGTCACCATCCCGACTGCGCAAGGAATATGTGCTTATGGTTGTAGGTAATTTGGTAAAATAAATGCTAGGAAGCACCTGGTAATGGCCAGTAGAAACTACAGTGACACTAAGATGGCCAAATCCGCCGAAATCCTTGACGAGAGTGCTTTGCGTCACTGCATCTCTGTAATAAGGTACACCATTAACCTGTCCACCTATTTCCAGGATGCCTGCGCCAGAGCTGCCCACGTGGCAAGACTGCCACGAGCTCTGGTCCAAGCAGCGACGTCGGCAACAGCGCGAGCAGGACAACACGCAGGGCAAGAAACCCTACGGATACCCGGACGACAAGGACCAATCCAAAAACGACAGCCAAGACTATAAAAGTGAGCCTTACAAATCTGAGAGCGGTTTCAAGTCCAACGAGACGTCGCAAGAGGCTGTGGGACAAGTGAAATAGTACAGAATTCAGTGCAAAAGATACTTTCATAAAAGAAAGAAACGGTGCTTACTTTTGACCAATTTTGACGATGTGATCTAGTATAAATTGTTGCCTAGGGTGTGCTCGTGACGCGTGGGTTCCGTGCAAGTGAGTCTGTGCCTAGTCTAATGTTAGCTTCAATCTCATGTACGGTTAGCTCCTAAGGTGAAGGCTGTGTTCTTCAAGAAACTTTAGCACTATGCTATGCTTCTTGCACATTTTACGAATATTCAGTACAAAATTATAACAACAAAATCTGATATCCTAACAACGGATATTGGAATTAATAGTCTGAATAGACTTAAATTTCTACGTTTTTAATAAAAGTCTAATCTTATTATTGAAATTGAATTTAGTGAAGTTTGTAAAGGTGCGGAACCCTGTGAAGCAATTTAACTTATTGCGTTGAACGTAACGCGTACCAAAATGTATGATAAAATATTAGTAACCAAAGTATCGCATAGCGCTAGTTACCGCGGACGGATGTCAGGCGTCCTGTGCAGTTGTGCATGTTTGTAAATAATGTAAACTAGAATAATTTTAAATAAGAATAGTTTTGTTTCATTTCAATTTAGCGAAACTACTTGTTTTATTTGTGTTAAAGAGTCCTTGTCGTTGTAGCAATAATGTTTGACGGTTGGTAACACTATGTTCCTCTTATGAAACCTGGCAATATATCATATCATATGTTGTTCCCATTTCATGCCAGGCAGAGTACAAAGTGTCTGAGGCTATGATCTCTACAATACTTCTCTTGCCCCTGCTTAAGCATGTACGCTATCTTTTCCCTTACCACTTCTATCCTCAACACTCCTCCAATAAATATTTGTTGTGTGAAAGGTGGTAAGTTGCCAGTAATAAAAAACACCAATCTTTGTGTTGCCAACATAAAATACAAAATAGAGCATTATAGTTTTACATCCTATTCCATTATGAAGTAAGACCTTGTGCGCCTTATCAGAAGAAACTGCCATTTTGTATGTGTTCTAGTACAGTAATGAATATTGTTTTACACTGCAACAATAATCGAATGTTGAATTTATTAGAACATATTGCATACAATTGACAACATTTTAAAAGTTATTTGAATCCTGAGCCAGTCATTCTTGAAGTATAGCTATTTTAGGTATACTACACACGTTGCACACGCTTTGCAGTGTTTTTAATTCAGGACTAGGTCAAAATACATGAAAATGGAAGTCTGCCATGTCCAGTAAAAGATGGGGATTGCCAATGACGGAATTAGGTCTGAATGCGATGATCAAGGCCTTGCAATGTTTGCAACTCCGAACCTAAAGAGGTGGATATCAAAAAGTATAGATGAAAAAGTTATCGAAAAAAGTAGTTTCGGATGCAAATCAGCAATAACTACAATAATTCTTGTCATAATTAAACAATATAATAAGTTGGTGTGCGTCGGTCTGTTGATGTTATCATTATAAAAATGTTAATGTGTTAGACGTTTAATGTAAGGGAGTTCTGTGATTATGTATAAATCGGAATTGAGTTGTTTTCTTGTCTCGGTTGTTTTGCGTACTTGTTATGTATTTAATGTTAGGTTCTTGTTGGGTCCCGTGTATTAGCTGATTTATGGCGATATGTATAGTTGTGTCATTTAATAAGATGGCCTGGATAAATATAATTTTGCAAAAGTGCCAGAAATAATCATTTAATGTTTTTATACCAAATCTGACTGGACATGCATACATCATCAACGTTTTTATTTAATTCTACATATTCATCCATATCGCTCTTAGTTCGAATACTAGGTCCTACCAGCAATAATATCGGGCCCGGCTTAGTTGGCATTTATATTATGTAAGCGTGTATGTATTTGTATATCCATGAGTTCCAAGCACCGGAAGGTGGTCATCTAGTAAAAAAAAAACTAATATATTATACCATGTTGACTGTTCACAAAATATAAGATCGGATGTAAAGAGTAACTTATAACGTTAGCGGCTGCGTTATTGTTTGAACATTTGTCTGTAAATATGTGCGAAGTTTTAGTTGCGTTTTCTATTAACGTATCTTCCATGATTTAGTCGAAAATGTATATAGAATAGAAAATACTTCCCTGCATTTCTATGAGCGATATTGTTTTGATCGAGAAAGCGAAAATTTACACTGCTAATAAGAGTTTATAGCGTCTTATTCATTTGCAGATTTGTTAAGATAAAATAGAAAGGTATATAATACCTCAGCCAGTCCTACAAGGGTCGAAGCGTGAGGATGCATTAAAATGTACATAAAAAATTAAATTATATTATTGTGACATTACCCCGGATATGCCTTCAAACAAGTACCTAGGTAGTCAACAATATAACGACTTATTTGTGAATTTTCGCTTTCTTTGACGAACTATCATAATATCGGTAATTTGGTAAGTCGCCGGCTGAAAGACTATGTTCCCTTGTATTATATTAGTTCTAAGACGCGATGTCGCGATGTTCATCGTGTGAATAATCCGGAGTTTCGGAGATAATCGTCGTTTTTTATATTTTGTATGGTGTGCTTATCGAGGGTACTTTGATTTTATTTTGTAAATTGTATGGAGGGTAGTATGTGATGCAGAAATGTTTTATAAGATATTCGATTGGATATTGAGAAACAAACGTAAGATGAAATTTTTAAGGAATGTCATGGATCTTGATATATCATGTATTGCTAGAAAAGACTTAATATATTATCATTGATCAAATAATCCATAACGACAGAATAATGTATGCAGTTATTAGTTCACAGTTGTTACTCAACGGAAGTTTGGTTTATAGTAAGACTGAAAGTAGGCGAACGGACGATTTTCTGTACCTGTAACTCTGGATTGTTGTTATCACATTTATGATAATAATAATTGTAAAAATGTACCTAATGTTTTTTAAAATAATTATACTACGATGAAATATGATTTTGGATTTTATTTGATGAAGTTACCATTTAACTTAACTGTTTAACACACAAACCTTTCCAAAACACACATGATTTTTTTAAAAATATGACTATAGTATTGATGGTGTTGATATGCATTATGGAATTTATTAAAATCATGAGATCACCAACAAAAACAATAATCATCCTTCCGGATTCAGGGCTGGTACTGAGGAATCTGTAATTAATCCCAGTTTGACCTTCAACCTGATCGTAGTGACCCCTTGGTTCGACCTTAGGGCGGAGTTTGTGAGGATCGTAGCAGGTAGACTTCTGTAGTGTCTGCCTACCCCTACGGGAAGAAGGTAGTCGGATAGCGTTTCCTATCTGACTATTCAGAGAAGAAAGGCCGACCTCAGGGCCTAGACAAGTGACTATTGCTTCGAAAGCGTTTTGTATTTTTACAACGACTTACAACAGAATTGACATAAGCTTTTCGATAGCTTGTCAGTCCTATACATTTTAAATTGCCTTTTCCATCATCGTTATCGCTGATAAAATGTCACTTTGTCTAGGACCTCTCATCTAGTTTTAAAAATATGATTGTCATGTAAAAGTGTTTGTACAAACCTACTTACAGAAATAAATCATTTATCATTGATAAAAGTAATAATTTAAAATAAAACCACAATGTTTTATTAAAATACGTTTATTTATAATGACTGCAAAGGAACTGGCTTATATAAACAAGGCACTCATTAGCCTGTACCTTAAAAATATGGCCATTAGTACTGCCGCGGAGGCCTATTGTGTACCTACCAAGAATGGCAGTCGGTATACAAAATGATATACAACTCCCTACTCCTTAGACAACTCCCTCATGAATGTAATAACAAAGATAGCACACAATAGCCCTTCATAAATTCCGTAATGAAAAGCAATGGCCCACGCGAACTTTAGTTTAAACCATGCATATTTTTATAAAATACATCCATTGTAACACTAATTCAAATTGTTTCCCTATAGTAGGCACCTTTGATTCAGCTTAACCATTATAACAAACAAAACGAAATGTGTCAATTATAAATATGATAATTTTATGAGAATAAGTCTATAAAATTTTAAGTAAAAAATTTCTCAATAATTTTGAGAATACCTTTGTATCCCGTATCCCGCTACTAGTCAGGTAAATATTTTAGATTTCAATTACTTAAGTATTTACAAAATAAGTTTTTATAGGATTTTATAAGGTCTAATAAATATGTAATAATTGACACATTTCCCACGATACCTAGTTTTATGGCATACAAAAAATACTAAGTACTTTGTACGTAAATCTCATCAAGATTATATCACATCAAATACATAAAAACTTCATTAAAACTGTTATATATTAGGTATAACATTTTCATAAATACATAATCATTTATATCATCAATTTATTAAAAACATAATAGGGTTTAAAAATTGTAATTTGATTGCGTTATAGTTACGTACTCTAGGTATGAAACAAGATGATTTTCTTCTATAAAAAAATGTATATATTTGAATACATAGAGCACGTAACTATAAAAAAAACCTATACTACTATGCAAAAAAAATAAGTACATAAACTCAATGTAATAATTATTATAAAAACTTAAGTGCACTAGTCGTTGTTCGCTTAGCATACGCTTAGGTACAACGTGCCTGCCAATCCTAGTGAATTATATACCTAGGTACCTCCTAGTTATTTTCAGGATTACAACAAAAAAATGGTTTTAACGGAAAACACCAAGATCGAAGTACCAGACGAAAGTTGGAGGGTAGTACAACATTTTTAACATTTAAAATACGGGTAGTTATTCCTGTAAGGGACCTTGTGTATTGCTATTTACAATGCGGCAGGCACATTACAATAAATACTATATAATACGAAATGGAATAGTTGAAGTTATCTCTACGTACAGTAACATCGTTGTTTTGTATAGTTTACTAGTTTGTTGCAATACTGGTCCACTCAGGGGGTTGCGATCTGAAAATTAAGAGAAATATAAAGTTATTTTTATCTTCTAATCCTTACTTATCCTTACTTAATTTTATAAATGCGAAAGTAACTCTGTCTGTCTGTCTATCTGTATGTCTGTCGCGCTTTCACGCCAAAACTACTGAACCGATTTAAATAAAATTTGGTACACGGATAGTGTAGAGCCTGAGAAACTACTACTTTTTATCGACATACCAAGCGGGCGAAGCCGCGGGCGGAAGCTAGTAAAAAATAAAAAATAAAAGTACCGAAGTACCAAATGTTTAGGTAATTTTTTACCGAAGTTTGTGAAGTGCTGCGTTATTGATACGAGGAGTGGATGAGGTCTGTGATCACTTGGTAAATGTATTTTCTGTTGTGTGTGTGTGTGTGTGTGTCCTATTGAGGTTTAGTATATTTTGTTTTCTTCTTTAATAAATAGAAATAATTAATTAAAAAAAATAAAAACACGACTGCCCTGCTAAAAAACGAAGTAAAAAACAAGTTGATAAAATTGTTATTGCAGTTTCAAGTACAAGTTGATAAAATTGTCATTGCAAATTCAAATATAATTGGACCGATTTAAGAAGCCGCTGCCGGAAGCTAGTAAATAAGTAATAAAGGTATACGTACGACAAGCAGATTGCCGCTCTTGGCACGATGTATGTTGGGCTGCGGCCCGTTCTGCACCTCGATGGTGCCGCCCTGCTTGCCGTTCACCAGGTTATGCGCGATGCTGCAAGTAAATACATACGTTTTAGATTCAAAGCATTAGTTGATATGGTCCAGGTCGAGCTGCCGTATTATGAAGTATTAATGCCACCATTTTTCCAGTGCTAGCCCTATCCCGTTTTCGCAGTGGAACAATAATGGTATTAATACTTCATAATACTACCCTAGATCATGCTTATCACAAACAGCATAATCAGCCTATAATGTTCCCACTGCTGGGACACAGGCCTCCTCTCTGTGAGAGGTAGTGGGCCGTATTCCACCACGCGGCCCCAGTGCGGGTTGGTAGATGTCACATGTCTTCGAATTTTTTGGTTCTAGGACATGCCGGTTTCCTCACGATGTTTTTCTTCACCGTTTTGAGAGCAGTGGCGATGAAATAATGTAGGTACACTATTTGGAATGGAACTAGTGATTAAAAAAAAACATCAATTAGTTCCATCATGGAACTGTTAATGGTACTAGTGGCAACGAAGGAGTAAAACCGCCTGACTGGGTTTGAACGCAGGACGTTTTTTTTTTTTTTGAGGTTGGGAATTCACAAATGACTTCTTCCGCTCTGGGCGGAGCGGGAGGGCTGTCAGACTTTTACTGACTAAAAACCACCCGTGTTCCTTCAGTTGCCTGTTGCCAAGGTCCCGGTATCCCTTTTGGACTTTCCCGCAACTCTGGCAGGATTGAACCCTTACTTACAACTCATATATGTCTAAGATGTATCTTTTTAGGAGTATGAGGAACAGAGTTTAAAGTTCACTCATCCACCATAGAAAAGGGCGGATCCTCCGATCAGACGGGCAGTTGCCCGCCAGACACAACACCCGTCTGGTCTGATGATCCTCCCTTTTCTATGGTGGATGAGTGAACTTTACACCCTGTTCCTCATACCCCTAAAGGGTCATACATTGAACAACTTTCACTACGGGACCGTTACGGCCGTTTTATGTCGCGGCAGTTACCAATGGGCCACCACTGCTCCTAGATCATGCATAATGAGTTGGTAATTGTAGCAAAATGAGAGCGATCGTAATATGTTGTAATAACTTACGTCCTGGTGTCGACGATCTCGATGATGTCCGGCTTCTTGGTGTAGTCCGTCATGATGGTCAGCGACTCGATCAGGTGGTCCACAGAGATGATCAGATCACCCTGGAATATGGATATTACAATTTTAGGACCAATATTCGAATATTCGTCTGCCAGATGTTTGAGAACTAGTTTTTTTTTGCTTTCTTAACTATCCAGAAGAAAAGAACTACGTTGACTACGGATACGGATAAGAACCTATTATGAGGTCCATTCAAAGCTGGGGATTTAACAAAAGCTCCCAGGAGTAAGTATTCTGAAATTCTCTGGAAAAGTACTTATTATCATCATGATTATTATCATAATCATCACCATCACCATCATCATCATCATTCTGTTGCCCTGTATCCCTACAAAAAGAACAATAGGTAGGTACTAAAACTTAAAACTCGTATTAGCGCCATCTATATTTTAAAGTACCGAATCCATAATTTTACTCCCTACCAAAAATCATACATCGCACCTAAATAATATTACACTTCAATATGCAATTCCTTTTACCATACAGGTGAGGATTACACTAGATTTGTGACGTCAAAATGAACAGAGGCAGAGGAGCAAGAACAACGAAGGGCTAGAAAGTAGTATTTATATGCATGGTGACCAAAACTGTACAAAAAATATTGAACTGGTATCAGATCTCACCAGTTCAGCATTTTTGGCTGCCCTAAACAGGATGGTAGCAAGAAGAGGCGCCACTCGCCACTTATTTCTTAGAATTGAATATACTTCGGTAGACTTTCTACTAACCTTATCCTTCTTCAACTCCTGCGGGATCTTGACGAGCACGAGCGTGTCGGTCTCGTTGGTGACGACGACCCTGAGCTTGTCGAGCGGCAGGCGATGCTTCAGCTTGTAGGTCTTGCTCTTGGTCGCGTCGAGCACGTACAGCGCCTTGTCCGACGCCAGCAGCGCGCGCTCGCGGGGCTTGTAGCCGCGACGGTCGTACTTCACGGCCAGGCATGAGTACTGGACAAGGGACATTTTTTTCATTTATTTTCTTTTTATCTATACTAATATTATAAAGCTGAAGAGTTTGTTTGTTTGTTTGTTTGAACGCGCTAATCTCAGGAACTACTGGTTGGAATTGAAAAATTCTTTTTGTGTTGGATAATCCATTTATCGAGGAAGGCTATAGGCTATATAACATCACGCTACGACCAATAGGAGCGGAGCATAAATGAAAAATGTTGCCCGGTCGATTTGATTATTTCAATAGTTGTTATCATACTGCCCTCTCATATTGGGCATTTTTCAAACTGCCCGGGCATTTTTTATAATGCCCTAATAATCACTTCGTCCATAACATATACATTGGGTAAACTTATTATACTAAAAGGACTAACTAACTAAAAATTAACTAAAAGGACTAACTAACTATACCAATAAATATAAGAACAAAAGGATACTTAAGTATATTCGTCCGCATCGCTGTCATGCGGAAACGTGCCCAGAAGACTGGCAGCATTGCCACGTTGAATGGCAATGCTAATTCTTTGGCCAAAGAACAAGCCAGCCTTCTGATCACGTGAAATGTCGACCAGTCGGTGAGAAATTTCCTTGAAAAGGACACGTAACGTGCGCTCGGGCCCTATGACCGGGTTTTTTTTGGAGAAAATGCCTTTCTATATCGACACTCTCGCAACCCTCACACGGACTCACAAAAATTTGCCTACACCGGCCATCAGATCAGCAAATGCATGACTCTCGAGACCCTCAAAGAGGTGTTCCTTCCATGCCCAGACAAAATAAGACCAAAATACAAATTCAAGATGGCAGCAAAATATGGGGTCAGTATGGGCTCTTATGTGAGTTAATTCCATGAATTTTTCAGGGTTGCTGACGTGAAAAATAAGATTAAATAATGTTTGCTACACTCACAATAAGCTGTTCCCCGGTGGGCCAGGACGGCGACGCCATGAAGGTGTTCCTGAGCGTCTGATGTTCTCCCGTAAGTCTGTCCTCCTGGAAGCGCTCGCCCACGCTGGCAGGGTAGCTGTTCTTCTTGCCTGTAACCCAAAACAAATTGTAAAAGAACAACCAAACAGGTCTTTTGTAGCTCATGGATCTTAGCTCTTTCCGACTTTGTATGAAAGTATTTTTATGGGTTACATAATTTTGCCCATGAGTCGCTCGCATAAAGCCGTGTACTGACCGGCGTTACGGGGCGTAATGCCCCATTCGCAGCGAGCATGTTTCGTTACGCCGTGTTCTAAACTCCGTGTAACATGCGCTCGTTGCTTGCGTGTTTGTGCTCGTTTGCACGTACTAACTGCACGAATGCTCGCTTTGTAACATGTTACATTACACCCCGTAACACCGGTACGTACATTGCTTTAGATACGAATTACGTACACACGGCTAAATTTCAACCTATAATTTCCAGTATCAGTTGATCTCGCATTCTATAGGATTTCCGTAGAATGAGAGGTCAGCTTATACTGGAAATGTATAGCTTGACTTGTAGCCATGTGCTGTACCTCATAAGATGGACGATATTCTTATGTTACCTCGATTTTAAAAGACCATTATTTAAATAAGAACATTAATAGGATCGCCGGTAAAAAACCAAGGGTTACTTTGCGAGATTTCACCTACTTTTTCGACCATCACGCGTAGCATGACCGCCATAGAAACGGCACAGAATGACAGCTTGTGATCGTTTATCCGTCATTTTGTCTATTATTCTGTCGACAAAACCCGTTTCTATGGTGGTCATGCTACGGGTGCAGGTCGTAAGGACTCCTGCCAGGGTTGCGGGAATGTCCAAAAGGGATACCGGGACCCTGGCAACAGGCAACTGAAGGAACACGGGTGGGTTTTAGTCAGTTAAAGTCTGACATGCCCTTCCGCTCCGCCCATAAGTCATTTGATGATTTTCCATGTCGTAAGGACTGGAATTCAACATCAGATTGCTTTTGATTAGTCCACTCACCCTTAAACATCCTCTCAGCGAGCACCTTCAGGTCAAACTGCTTCTTATCCTGCGGCGACAGAGCCAGGCGGTACTTCCTCGCGAGGTGAGCTCTGTGCAGCCGATGCAGCTCGTTGGAGGCCTCCTTACACGTGGCCGGGCAGGGAGGCCACGACAGGTCCAGGATCTTGGAGGGCAGCTGGGTGGTGAGCCGCTTCAGCCAGTGGACCTTAGCGATGCCGAGGAAGCGACGGTTTTCGGCGGTTTCGGGACCGTTGCGGGTGATGAAACCTGGTGAGGGGAGCTGGTGTTATGGGTGCTATGCCGAGTGTGTAGTGCGTAGAATGCTGGTGATGTTAAATTAACCAACAAGCCTTGGGTAGATGCTTCTACTAAGTCGATATTCAGGTTGAAAGGCAAGCTTTACTTTGACTACACCTATTTAAAAATGAAATTTTGCTGTTTGTTAGTCTCGCTGAAATTCGAGAATGGCTGGACCGATTTGGATAATTCTTTTGGTTGTGTTCGTTATTCTCAGGACAAGGTTTGTACGTTTAGTAGGTGTAGGTAGGTAGGGTAGGTAGGTAGGTAGGTAGGTAGGGTAGGTATAGGTAGGTAGGTAGGTAGGCAGGTAGGCAGGTAGGGTAGATAGGTAGGGTACGTATGTAGATAGAGGTATGTAAGTAGGTAGGTAGGTAGGTAGATAGGGTATAGGTAGGTAGGGTAGTTACTTAGCGCTACCAGTGCGAAGCCGGGGCGGGGCAGCTAGTATAAGATACTTATGTGAAGTTTAGTGTGAAGTAGTCGATGCACTGTCGTGTCACTCGCCTCATTGATGACCTATCCGCAATTATGACCTATTAGTTCAATTCCCCAGATCTTATAACACTCATCATAAACAATCCTACACCTATTCCTCACACCACCTTCCAAGGGCCGGCGCACATCTGGCGAGGCGCAGAGCAGCGCATTCGTCACTGTCAAACAAATATCAACGCTGCGTGCCTAAAAATAATGTTTAGAATAACCGGAGACACGCGCCTGTTTCCGCTTAGACGCGCTCTCGCGGAAGTTTATTTATTTTTATTTCAACGAACGCAAGGTCGATATTTGTCGCGTCGCCTGGTGTGCGCTGGTCCCAAGCCTCACCTTTGATGAAGGCCCTGATGACCATCGCGGCCCTCCTCCTCCTCTCCTTGAGCCGCTGCGCCAGGAACCTCCTCACCCACTTCTGTATGATGATGGCGGCGTGCTTCATCTTGAGGTACTGCTTCCTCTGCCAGTACCCTCGCCATCTGCTCTGGATGATGGTCGCGATGTCGTTCTTCTTCAGTTGGTACGCGTCTTCCGTCTCGAACAACGTCTTCGGGAAGCGGATGAAGATCTTTGTGCTGGAATTTTTGGGGAGTTAGCGGGTGACTTGATTTGAGGATTATGGAGTTCTGAATAACTAAGGATTTTATGTCTAATAAAAGTTTGCACAATCGTGTATTCCCGTTCGTTCCATTGCCGTCGTCCCACTGATGAGACGGACGGCCCATTGCCGTGGTCCCACCACGGCAATGGGACGAACGGGAATACAAGATTGTGCAAACTTCAATCTATCAAGGGAAGTTTAATATTATCGGTCGACGAAAGTTTTTCGTCCCAATATTTAAGTTGCTTTTTGCAGTTGATAATCCAATTCTTGAGGAAGGCTATTTTACATTACGCTAGGACCATGAGGAGCCGACAAAAAGTAGAAAACACAGAAAGAGCGCTATAGTGAAAACGAAGTAATATGCGATGCGATGGGGTGGGACCCTGGGATCAAGAAACTTCATGCGGACAAAGTCGCGGGCATTTCATTTATGTACAGGGAGGCCAGTATACCAGCAGGAGTTCACTCACTTGCCCATCCTGTAGTCCTCCTTCTCGTAGTTAAGCACGTTGACGAGCTGCTGCACGCCGGCGCGCGCCGCGCCGCGCGCGTGCGGCCACGTGGCGCTGGACAGGCACTTGTACCTGACGGACAACAGAATGATCAGAGTTATTATTATAACTAGTCGCTTACAGGTCATTTAAAAATTACCTGGTTACGTGTGAATTATTATTATTATTAGCGTAATTTTTGCATCTTTTCTGATGGCTTTTTTACACAATTTTGAAAGAAAAAAAATAATACAAAAATAATTTTTAACTTCTATTGAATAAGCTCACTAGTGGAGGAGGAAGCTAATAACAGCCGCACGGGTCGATCCATCAGATTAAGCTACGCTTGCCAAGTTTGTTCCGTGGATGGGTGACCATCTTTACATACCGATACTCTTCCATGACTCGGAAAGCACGTTAAGCCGTTGGTCCCGACTGTCATTCATGGATCTTTGACAGTCGTTACGGGTCGTCAGAAGCCCGAAAATCTGACAACCAGTCTTACCAAGGGGTATCGTATTACCCATTTACTGGGTTGTGGAGGTCAGACAGGCAGTCGCTCCATGTAAAATACTGGTATTCAGCTGCATCCGGTTAGACTGAAAGCCGACCCCAACATAGTTGGGAAGAGGCTAGGTAGATTGATTGAATAAGCTCGCTAGTTATTAGTGTGTCTGTAGGAACTGTGAACATGTGGTTGTCAAGTTTTTGATGCATTCTTTTTTGGGCCATAAAGCCTCATTCCGTTTCTTATAGCCTATGGTTTATAGTGGTTAACAAATCAAGACAGCCACAACCACCACAGCCCAGGTTCATTTTATTTTTATTCATTTAATTAAATTGGTTATGATAAAAATATTAATATCACAACACCTCTCGAGGAACGCTTCATAGGTCCTCCTGTACGCGAAGCCGGCACGGCGCACGCGCAAGTTCTCCATCAGGCCGAGGTACTTCACTTGGTGAGACACTAGCTTGTCATCAAATTGCACTGGAACAAACATTATTAGTTAGTTTCTGGTCGAGCGAGCTCTGCTCGGGTGAAAATAGATAATCATATCATCCGGGTATACTAACGTTATATCACAGTCTCGAGGCTGTAAAAATAGAGAAAACGAATTTTCCCAGGTAGGATACCTACATCGATTTTTCGCCCCCTATATTGTAACTTTCATCGAAATAGTTAGAGCCGTTTTCGAGAATGTGATTATACAAATATTGCTCATTTTATAGTTTGTGGCGGCATGTACATCGCCACATGCGAACTACTCATCAAAGACCTGACGTCACACAAAATCCTGCATCGCGTAATTAGAGTTTACCGCGCGATCAAGATTCCAACATCAATCGTTGAACAGTTGCCCGCCAGACACAACACCCGTCTGGTCGGAGGATCCTCCTTTTTCTACAGAGGATGAGTGAACTTTACGCCCTGTTCCTCATACTTCTAAAAGTTTATTATGATGTGGTACGTAATCATACTAAATTCTTTGACTCGTTTCTACCTCGATTTGAACCAAAAAAAAGCAATAAAGTATATGTTTCTTTACTAAATTATCACACTCATCACTCATACTACTCTTTTACTTAAAAACTACAGAATGGATTTGGATGAAATTTGGCAAACAGATAGTTTATAACCTGGATTAACACATAGGATACTTTTTATCCCGATATTCCCACGGGATCGAGACTTACGGGTGAAACCGCGGGGCGCAGCTAGTATTTCATATTTCCATACAGTAATATTGCCAAATTAATCAAAACAGTGATATATTTGACAGGTTTGCCGACTTTCAGAATGCATGCTCCTAAGGTAAAGTAGTACTTACTAGGCCCCTTGAAGTCATTGGGTTTGATGCAGCGGATGTAGGAAGGCTCCTTGCTGCTCAGGATCTTGATCAGCTCGTTCAACGAGTTCTTGAACTGAGTGATCGCAGTCTCCGGACGTTTCTTGCTGGTTAGGTTAATGTCCTGAAAGGAGTAAGGAAAGGTTCACTAAATCTGTTGGGCGTAGTTTAGTTAGTGCTGCCCGAGGGCCTACCGCCACTTCTTATTACAGTATTATACAGGGTGTTAGGGTAGACACCGTTATCCGTAAAACTAGTGGTTTGGACTTTGGTGTCATCTATAATATACTTTTTCTATGGGTCCAACCTTGAAATAGCAAAAAAAAAATCAGCTGTTCCATACATTTGTGTTCAGTTAAATCGACAAAATGTATGGAACAGCTGATTTTTTTTTTGCAATTTCAAAGTTGGTCCTATAGAAAAAGTATATTATAGATGACACCAAACTACTAGGTAACCACCCTAACACCCTGTATGAATCCACCGCTCCATCTTTTTTCCACACTGAAGTAAGATTAAAATAATACTGTCAAGAGGAGATGGAAAGCTCTCACAGATCCCTTTTTTCTTATGGCTCTGGCTTCATCGCTCCATATTTCACGAGATGTATATGCGTATGCGCATCCCGTCATACGTCATCAAAGCCCTTGTTATAACTCGTTAGAGCCAGTATGTAAAATATGATTGAATGTAAGGAACCATCTTTCAATTTCACGAAGATAGAATACCACACATATTAGATACTAGCGACTCGCTCCTGCTTCGCACGGTTGTTACGAATTGACAAAACATCGAGATTTCTTAGTTATATGTAACTTTAATATCAACGTATTACCTATACACCGGAATAAATTCTCTAAACGATTGTGAAAACCGCATCAAAATCTGTTGCATGGTTTAGAAGAACAACGCGGGCATACAGACAAATACGAGATTTTAATTTATAATATGTATAGATATCATCATAATAATGACTGCCAAATCAAGTATCTTGACTTGGCTCACGAGGTTGTCGACATGTGGGATGTTGACTCTGCGATCATTGTGCCGATAGTCGTATCAGCCAATGGCTTAATTGCCAAGAGCTTCGACCAGCACCTATGGAGGCTCTCGTTGGGCAGCTGGATTAAGGGCTTGATTCAGAAGGCGGTACTCCTGGACACGGCTCGCATTGTTAGGAGGTTCCTCTCTCTGGAGCCCTGACCGCCGGTACCGGTGGGCTACTATTTTTTATATTTTTAAATGTTTATATATTCTAATATTAAAAAATGTAATTTATTGTGACTTTATGAAATAAAAGATCTAAACATGACAAGTTGCCAGTCATTACAGAAAACGATTCACAATTTACCTTGAAGCAGCTGGCGACGATGGTGTTGTTACTGCTGGCCATGAGACTCTGGATGTCTCGGAACAGGAGGTCGTTGTTCTTCTCCAGGAAGGTGTGCACATTATACGTCACCTCGCCGGCGTAGTGGACCAGGCAGAACTCCTGGGGACGGAAGGAAACACATGACATAGGAGATGATGAAAATTTTGGAGAATACCGCTTGTTATACCAGTTCCTGTTAACTTATTTGGGAGAACCATTACTCATCACTCACTCACACTTACTTACTTAATATACTTTGTCGGGGATTATGAAACAGCCTATATAAACAGCTTGTTTTTTTTTTGAGGGTGAGAAATCGCAAATTACTTCTTCCGCTCTGGGCGGAGCGGAAGGGCGTGTCAGATTTTACTGACTAAAACCCACCCGTATTCCTTCAGGTGCCTGTTGCCAAGGTCCCGGTATCCCTTTCGGACTTTCCCGCAACCCTGGTAGGAACGCTTATTCGCACGCTTTTTTGAACAAGTTAACTGTCTGTTGGCACCGCTCTCTTTCTCACCAAGATAGGCTTACACAGTTCTTAGTTATTTTTTATGTAAAACCCTTCGTATTATTCAATTAGATAAAGTCCGGTAAGATGTTATTGATATGATTTATTTACCCAATTATTTTAAATGATATTCAATCGGAATGTATTCATTATCATTTCATTTCATTCACTAAGTATATAGCTATCCTGGTGAAAACATTGAACATAGAACGAACTGAACACTCGCCACGTTTTAACTCGAACACTACTCCTCATGAACTAGCAGGCGACTAATAGAATCCATTATATGATAATATACGAAAGCATTTAACACAATGCTACCATTGTCTGCCTTCTGGCATGCACTCTCACCTAATGCCAATCGCATTCATTCAAATTATATTACATCATGATCTTGTGATGACATGATTCATTAATTGATTTAGGACCTTAAAAATATGTTATCAATGTATGTTTTAGGATGCAATTCGTAGAACATAATAATAACTTTCATGGTCATGGTGGCTTATAAATTCTAGTGATTTTTCATGAGCATTTATCTAGGATATCTTGTTGTGACTCTCGAAATTGTCGTCGAAATTGTCTCGTGATTGATAGAATTGAACTTCAAATCGAAATAGGGTTTTTCATTATTTGTTTTCATTATACCTACTATTGTTTTTTGTCTGACTAATTGGAAATATCTCACTGTCCGTTACGATACGTTACAAGAAGATGCTTACAGGGACCGGTATTGTAAGATTAGAATACTTGTCTTATCTAAAAAAAATTGAAGAGTGTGGCTTGTTTCACTTTCACACTTCCTATCTAGGTTCTGAAAGATACTTTCAAACAAAATCTGTAAAATTTTTGTTTAGCTAATTGGAAGAAGACCATCTACGTTGACCCCAAATATATTGGAATGAAGGAAAGAAAAAGATGATGATCATTTGTTTATCTAATTATCGATATAATATAATGAGCGATACTGTAAATAGGCCATGAAACAAAAAACTGTGTCCAATCTCCATTGCAAGCGTGTTCTTTTATTTAACTACATATGATATATTTTTTTAACTTTTTAGTCTAGTATATTCTTCAATCAATCTGCCTAGCCTTTTCCCAACTATTTTGGGCTCGGCTTCCAGTCCAACCAGATGCGGCTGAATACAAGTATTTTACATGGAGCGACTGCCTAGTCTAGTTTAAATCTTCATTTAGTTAAAAGTCTAAAGTCAACGAAATTGTGACTTGACCAGTTTACTAGTAGGTACCTCCTGGCATCAGATCAGCTCCAAGATACCAAATTATAGTATTGTCATTCGAACTACATACACACACAAAGTTTAATTTCGATAGGATATTTAGAAGTAGGTAAATTGACTTCCAAGATTTTTTATATCGTTAATATAGTTACGAGTGAAGTTAATAAAACCGTGTTTAATTAAAAGAGTCTGCCATACATGAATAATTATTATGGCGCTTGCTCCATGAAATTCGTAAACATTCGCACTGTAGCAATTTGTCAACACATTCGCAGCACATACAATACATACTATTTAGAATTTAAATGTACCTACTCAACTAGTGGGTCAGAACCTTGGCCACTGTAGTGAGCACGAATACGGAATGTATTTCATTTTCCTTCTTTGAAAATGGTTTTAGAACAGCCGTGAGGATTGTGTGTCAAGGATAGTTTCTTGGACGGATTAGTAGGTCCTCATGATGTCTAATTTTTTGGACGGATTTATAGATTACTAGCTGCCCGCCCCGGCTTCGCACGGGTAGCACTAAGTACTTATCTACGGCGCACTTACCCTACCTACCTACCTTACCTACCTGCCCTCTACCTACACCTACCTACCTACACCTACCTCCCTACACCTACCTCCCTACACCTACCAACATATCTACCTACCCAACCAACTTACCATACCTCCCAACCCTACCTACCTTACCTACCTACCTACCCTACATACCAACCTACCCTACCTACCTACCCTACCTACCAAGCAACCTACATACCCTACCTGCCTACCCTACCTATGTAGGTAGCATACATACCTACCAACCTATCTACTGTGATATCATCAAAGGATATAGGATATAGGATAGGTAGGGTAGGTAGGGTACCTACCTACCTACATACATACATACCTACCAACCTATCTACTGTGATATCATCAAAAAAGCCATTGTATACTGAATGTATGAGCCGATATTTTTTGGAGCTATACTTACATTTTTAAACTCGTGACATCTTTCGAATAGAATGTCCGAATTGAATAATTCAAAAAGTTATATAAAGGTATTGAAGCAGTCTTAAATATGAAGAATGAAATTTATTTTAATTAGGATTCATACCAAGATACAAATAAAGAGCCTTTTCTAGCGGCGTCATTTCAATTAAATTTTCAAAATAAAAGAACTCTTATTGTGGCATAACTATAATAGTTAGACATATGCTGTCGCGACACTTTATAAATAATAATGTGTTCTGCAAAGCCGTAGTACATTATTTTGTTCTATCCTCAATAGTTTTCGCAGCTCACGCGATCTAAGAATATTTTAGCTAATTTTTTTACACCTTGGGTCACATTATGGGAGTTTTAGTAAGGATCCCTAATCTTTTATAGCAATAAATATAGCCTATGTTACTCAGGGTGAATGTAGCTTTCTAAGGGTGAAAGAATTTTTGAAATCGGCGCAGAAGTTTTTGAGTTTATTCGTTACAAACATACACACAAAAATACAAATCTTTCCTCTTTATAATATTAGTGTAGATGTAGATGTATGTTAACTAACAAAGGGCGGTCCCGTTCCGTTAACCCTCAGACCACATAAAAAGCCAAGACAGTGACGTCAGTCCGGTTTCGTAAGCATGTGTGCACATATTTTGGTGTAGTTTGATTGTAAATGGTTGTAAATGTGTGCGTTTAAACGTGTATGCACAGAGCGGTGGTGTAGTTTTGGCATGCTTCACTTTATTGTTTGCAGCGCTCTGTCTTGGTTTTTTATTTGGTCTGAGCGATAAACCGCAATAATATAGCATGACAAAAAAAAATACCACTAAAAAAAAAAAAGACTGCGAAATTACCGTGTAATCCCGTTCGTCCCACTAGCGTCGTCCCACTGGTGGGACGAACGGGAATTTAATAAATTATATTAAATTTATTCCCGCTTGTCCCACTGACTTTCTCAGAGGGACGAACGGGAATGATTTTTAATTTAATTTTTAATTCCCGTTGGTCCCACTGAATAATTTGAGTCTGGTTGTTGTTCAATTTTAAACTTATTTATCCTAACTAATACTATAAATGCGAAAGTAAGTTTCTTTGTTTATTTATACCATACTGTAGCCTTGTAATTGTATGAATAATCAACTATCGGTGTGCCAAATTTCATCCAAACCCTATTAGAGGCATAATACTAATGATTGAAACACTACGTGAATTCATGCCAGCCTAGTACTTTTTGTTAGGTTATTGTGTAGAAATTGTGCAGAAGAAGGTGTTGTGAATAGAATATCGTACCGTACGCGTTAAATTAACTATCTGTCATTCAAATTCTATAAGTTAGATAAAACTAATTATTGAAATACTATCCTGAAATCATGCAAGCCTAGTACTTTTTGTTAGGTTATGTACTGTTCATAAATTGTGCACAAAGTGTTTTGCACAGAATACCGTCTTGTGTGTATGCAACCAACGTACTACAGAAATAAAAAGTATCCTATGTCGTAACCCAAGTCATGGTCTATCCATGTGCCAAATTGCATCTAAATCATTTTAGCCGTTTTAGCGAGAAAGTGCACCATAAATAAACAAAGAAACTTACTTTCGCATATATAAGTTTTAAATTGAACAACAACTAGACTCCAAATTATTCAGTGGGACCAACGGGAATTAAAAATAAAATTATAAATCATTCCCGTTCGTCCCACCGAGAAAGTCAGTGGGACGAGCGGGAATAAATTTAATATAATTTATTAAATTCCCGTTCGTCCCACCAGTGGGACGACGCTAGTGGGACGAACGGGAATACACGGAAATTACTGGTCACAATGAACCAGTATTTTCGCGGAGCCCCCACAGAGGCTTTTAGGAGCCCAGTTTCCTCAAGAACTAATTTTAGATTTGGTGGCATTTGCTTAATCACGTGTCTATGCAGGGTACAATGGAAATACAACTAGGCGCTTTACTTTTTATACGTGATACTGCTCCTACGTCTAAAAAAATGAAATTTGGACCCTGTGAAACAAGTTTTGCCACATCTGATAAAACGACGAACGGTTTTGATTATTAGGGTTCCGTCGCCAAAAAAGTTTGAGAACCGCTGAAGTAGTGAAATATTCACAAAACTAATAAATTGTTACGTAGAAACACTCGCTATACGCACTAAGTAGAAAGACAAGTGTGACAAGTGTGCGTGTACAGTGTTTCTTTTACGTATCAATATATATAATATATTTGTGAATATTTTACTATAAAAAATATATAAAACTTTTTTTTATTATTGTAATTTTTTTTTTGCTTGTATAGACATTATACTATTGCAGGTTTACAGGAACGCTCTTCGTTAGATAACATACCGTATTATCTTTGTATCTGACTGCTTAAATACCTTCTTTTCACCCGACTGCGGCTAAACCCAACAGTACCTTTAGGAATATCTTAAGAGCGATAGTTTCCTCACTGACCTTGAGCATGTGGGCGGAGCTAAACTCCCTACTCCCCGAATACGTAAAACGCGTGCGGTGGCGCGCTAAACTAAAACGGCGATCAAAGAAAATACAAGGGCGCAGAGTTGCGCGCATAGGACGCCTATTTTGCCTACGATTCCAGAAAGGAATGGCGGAGATGCAAGGCTGACATTTGTATAGATAGATACATAAGTTACATATATTTTAAGTTTTTACTGGATATTATTTTTTAGCATGTCTTTGGATGAAAATAAAAGGTGTATCTTTTTATACACGTGATACTTTATGTTCGCATAGCTTGTCAAAATGTCGAACAGCTGATTATTTTTTTGCGATTTCAGGGTTGGTCCCATATACACACGGCTACACATCAAGCTACACATTTCCAGTTTATGCAGATCTCGCATTGTATAGAATTTCCGTACAACGCGAGTAGCCGTATGTACAATGACCCCTTAAAATATTTCCTACCTACATACCTACCTACCTACCTAGGTATGTATGTAGGTAAGTATGTATACTTACCTACATACATACCTAGAATACCTATCTACATATCTACCTACATTATACCAGCAATGGATCCGCAATCGAAGACGTCCGGGATCGAATCCGAAGCGATATTTATTTTTTGAAACCATCATAATTATTTATAAGTATTCTAAGCAACAATGTTAGTTATTATTTTAACTATTTATGTTTATTTATAATCTATTTATTCTTATTTTTTATTTTTTGTGAAGTTTAATATTTGTTATTGTATTATTATTTAACTATTTATAGATATCAGTATTCAGCAGACTTTATTGAAAACTAATAATATGATTTAGACTTTATGCATGTTTTTTTTTAAAGATAAAGTTGACTTAAATATATAAATAAATGACCGAGTAACGTGCTCGACTTTATTGTGTTCATACGATACGTTACATTAACAAAAAAACATGCATAAAGTCTAAATCATATTATTAGTTTTCAGTAAAGTCTGCTGAATACTGATATCTATAAATAGTTAAATAATAATACAATAACAAATATTAAACTTCATAAAAAAACAAAAATAAGAATGAATAGATTATAAATAAACATAAATAGTTAAAATAATAACTAACATTGTTGCTTAGAATACTTATAAATAATTATGATGGTTTCAAAAAATAAATATCGCTTCGGATTCGATCCCGGACGTCTTCGATTGCGGATCCATTGCTTACCCCTTACGGCTACAAATACATGTTAAATTAACGCGAATTTTAGCAATGCAATGGTAAGAATAGGTTGCCACTATAACGCGTATTCTAAATGCAACAGAAAAACCTATGTTATGTAGGTCTGTGCTGGAGTTTTAAACGTTTACTAAGTACAACATGTAGATATAAAAGTATGTAGGTATATGTAGGTATGTAGGTAGGTATTCTAGGTATGTATGTAGGTAGGTATATAGTTAGGTATGTAGGTAAGAAATATTTTAATGGGTCATTGTACACACGGCTACACTTCAAGCTATAGGTACACTGCCAGTATAAGCTGACCTCGCGTTGTACGGAAATTCTATACAATGCGAGATCAGTATAAACTGGAAATGTATAGCTTGATGTGTAGCCGTGTGCATATGGGACCAACGCTGAAATCGCGAAAAAAGTGTCAGCTGTTCTACATTTTGACGAGCTATGCGAACATAAAGTAAAGTGATTTCAGGCTTGGTCCCATAGTGAAAGCTGTTCATGATGATGAGTACAATGACCCCTTAAAATATTTCGTGTATAAAAGATATACCTTTTATTTTCGTCCAATTTTGGATATGTGAAAAAATTCACAGCAGTAGTATATAATGTATGACGAAATTAAAAGGAAAACTATCACAGCTATAGGCTATACCAGGTTCTACAAGTTAACGAGTAGGTAATAATCTACCAACTTAAATTTGCAGTTACAAAAACATTTTCTCCCGTACATTTCGTATGGGAGAACATGATTTCAACTACAATGTTAAGTTTGTTCTTGGCATAAATTCATTCCAACTACGGAAACCTTCATTGGTGCCGATTCTCTTGTACACCGAACTAAACCAACTAAACTATCACTAAAATTCCTTACTTTTGACTATGGAAATCTTGGAGCTATTCTGCCAAATAAATTCTCTAAATTTAAAACTTATTTTGACACAACTAAAATCGAATTTGACAACCGCGCGCCTCCACTTGGTACTTGTTTTCCCTACCCCGTGTTTTTTTTTTAGAGCCAGAGGCGCGCATGCACGGCAGCCTCGACGTGTTTTTAATGGAATTTTTCAGTTTTTGTATGGAAAATAGGGGGTCGAAATTTTCATTAATTTTGCGATAGGACACACCGTTTTCGAGATATAAGCAAAAGAAAATAAAAAAATACAGTACTGTTTTTTGTAACTGAAGTTGAGGTGTTGGTTTGAATTTTAGTTCATGACATCTCATTTTATTCCACACATTTTTAATCGCGATATATATATATATATATATATATAGTCAGATTTAGTTAGAGGATTTTAGATATAGGACAAATTTTTAGTTTAAATCGTCAAATTCAGAATAGCATTTTCACTAAACTAATCTCAGTGCCATCTTAGTGCTGTCAAACTAAATTATAGTTAAGTTATGTCATTTAAAGTCTATTTCAGAATGAGTTTGATCGTTTGACAGGACTAAACAAAATTTTAGTGATTGTTAGTTTAGTTTAGAGAATTTTGTGACCAGAGAATCGGCACCATTATGTGTGGTCCGACACGCACTTGGTCGGTTTTTCTATCTGGGATTGCTCAGTAGCAGCCCGGAGTCTCGATTTGTGCCTGGTTGATGGCAATAGGCTCGCCCCTATTACATGCGACATAACTGGCAAAATGTGAGTGTACTAACTAAAGGTACACCTTTGCCTAACCCTTCGGGGAATACAGGCGTGATGTTATGTTACATTAACATATTTTTTTGGTCTACTTATATTATAAATTTGTATGTAAATTATGTGAATGTAAATAAAAAAAGTATTAATAAGTAATTGCATGTTAAAAAAAACTCAACAACAAAGCGCCTACGCGCACAATTGACTTGGGCTCTCTGCAGCGAGCTAGTCTATAAACGCACATTGATACAATTCGTTCGTAAATATTTGCACTAACACACGCAAACGTGCATAGTCGGTCGATAGCCGGGGCGGAGCAGCGAGCGACACAGCCGTCCCGTAGCAATGCTAACTCGGGACTGCCGCCCGCGCCCCGCGCAGAGCACCTCTGAACCTCTATCTCTAAGTGGGGTAATATTCTTAAAAATATTGATTAATTTACATTTATGCAACGAACAATCTGTAGTACCTCTAACCATCAATTTTTCAGTATATAAATATTTCCAAACATCAAAGCCGTTTAGTAGTTATTAGCCAACAATTGCGTCTTGGTAGATATTTTTTTAAGGCAAAAGTATTAGTCTTGCGATAAAAACTGCTCGATTAAAATGTTGTACATGAATCTATGGCAAACATGTATTTTTTTCAGATCTTTTATCCAAGTCGTTAATGAGGAGTAGGCTTTTTAAATTGACCATGTTACGGTACTGAACGGGACCAAGCGCCTTAAGGTGTATACTCACATCACGTCCCATAATCTTCTGGGTCTTAATGTCGGAGCGGCGATGTGACTTGTAGTGAGGATGCGGCTCCAGCTTCTGAGTCAGCTTCTCCAGGAAGCTCAGGTCACTGGCATCACCTGGCCTGAGGCACTCGTCGTCCAGGATGGAGATGATACCTATTAGGACCAGAGATGAAAATCATATTATAAAAAGTTTTTACAAAAAAAAACAATCGACATCCAAAAAAAACCGGCCAAGTGCGAGTCGGATTCGCGCACGAAGGGTTCCGTACCATTATCCATAAAAACGGCAAAAAAATCACGTTTGTTGTATGGGAGTTCCCTTAAATATTTGTTTTATTCTGTTTTTTAGTATTTGTTGTTATAGGGGCATCATCTGTGAAAATTTCAACTGTCTAAATAACACGGTTCATGAGATACAGCCTGGTGACAGACGGACAGACAGACAGCCAGACAGCGGAGCCTTAGTAAAAGGGTTCCGTTTATACCCTTTGGGTACGGAACCCTAAAAAACACTAACAAGTGAAAAATAACTTTAATAGCGGAAGTAGGTGGGCAAAAACGAAAATTGAAAAGCAAATACATCGATTTAAGTTTCACTTTTTAGTGTTTTTTTAAGTTTATTGGTTTTTTTTTTGTAAAATGTTTTTGTTTTTCACTTTTTAGTTGTGTTACCTTCACACAAAAAAAATATACATACAGACGAGATGAGAACTTCCTCCTTTTTGAAGAAGTCGGTGAAAAAATCAAGGACGTGATATTAGGTATCATCGTTGTTTGTGTTGATTTACAATGGAAGCCAAAATACTATCGTTGCTTACAACAAGTTGGTGTTTTGTGGGAAAGTCAGTGATAACAATAAACAAACTTCGAGTAAACTCAACCTTTGTTTACTGAACTATGTAATGCGAACTTAAGAGAGCAGAATAATCGTTGGATTTTACACTTATTATTCTTTAGTGTTTTTATACAATTCTCGCGGATTCGCCCGCTTGACAAATTATATACTAAATCCTTCCTCGAAAACCACTCTATCCATTGGTAAAAACAGCATTAAAATCGGTGCAGTAGTTTTTGATTTTTTCGCTAAGTAGTATGTAAGGATTTTCTCCATGAGAAGCAATCAAACATGGCGTGGTAAACGATTGGCCAGTCTCTATGTTTAGTAGCTAAATTGACTATTCCTGGAGTACTGGGATAGTCAATTCAGCTACTCAATCGGGGGTGCGGCAAATCCCGGGCCCCCGACTCATCGTAGTAGTGGGAAAAAAAATAAAGTAATAAAAACTAAAACCCAACTACGACTAAAAAGGTATAAACAAGACCCAACAGACAGACAAATTAAAAATCCGGAGTCACACGTGTTAGGGCATAAATCGAACAGGTTACGTGTGAGAATCCGGATTTTTAATTTGTCTGTCTGTGGGGTCTTGTTTATACCTTTTTAGTCGTAGTTGGGTTTTAGTTTTTATTACTTTAATTTTTTTTAAATTCTTTTGGGGTTTATTATATTTATTTTTGAAATGTGCTCATTAAGCCCTTTCATTTGATACCCAACATGGTACGATTAAACAATTTTTTTTTTTAGTTCCTGACTTTATATCCTCTAATGGTCGCCATTTGTATATATTTAATGTGACGTCACATAGCCTATAACCAGGGGACAATCAAGACACTTCCAATGATACCTCATTTGTCAAATTGTGATGAGTGGTTTAGAAGATAGGTGGGAACAGGTGAACATACATACATACTTACATACCGGTTAAAATCATAACCTTCCTGTTTTCTTCGCCGTAGTCGGGTAAAAATTGGGTTTTAGTCGGTAGGAGTCCGACATAAGCCTCCGTTTACCAGTAGTAGTAGGGATACCCTCCGTTTTGGGAAAACGGAGGGTATCCCTATGACGATAATCAAGACCGATAGAGACTTTTACTAGTGTAATTCCTACGTCACATATCTGATCAGATAGAGAGATTGGTCCAACAGAATATGTGGTCATTTGAGTAGTGTTTACCTGTATGCCTGGCCTCAATGAGGTCGCAGATGATGATGTTGTTGAAGTACTCGACGGGCTCCCACTCGATGCCCTCGCGCAGGTACTCCTCTTGTTCCTGCTTCAGGGTCAGCTGGATGAACAGCTGCTGCAGCTTCTCGTTGCAGAAGTTGATGCAGAACTGTTCGAAGCTGGGGAAAGAAGGGTTGAGTTAGTGTGTGAAAATGATCAGATTATGGAACAATAAAACATAGAGTGGAGGTCAGATAGGCAGTCGCTCCATGTAAAATACTGGTATTCAGCTGCATCCGGCTAGACTGGATGCCGGCCCCAACATAGTTGGGAAAAGGCTAGGCAGATGATGATGATGGAAACTAAAACATTGTTTTGTCGTAGAATTATCAGCGTCATTTTTCTATAACCGATGACAGTACATAGAGATATATGGAAGAAGTCAAAAAGTGACCCCCGATAAGTGACTACGATTGTAAAGGGCAAAGAGAATTAAACAGTCTTTGGTAAAGGGCTTAAATACAAGACTCACCTATTCTTCGGGAAGATTTCAAATCCATAAATATCCAAGATACCAATGACAGAGGACTGGCTCTCCTTGTCCTTAGGCGCCAGAGACGAGTTCAGCCTTGAAACCAGCCAGCTGAAGTGCTTATCGTATATGGCCTTAGCCAAGGCATCTCGGGCGTATTGTGCTTGTTCCAAGTCCAGTGGTGTGGTGACGACATCGCCGCGGGCGCTAATCGTACGGCTTGTTAGTACCTCGCGTAGTTTCGAGCCGTTTACTTTGAGGAGCTGTGGAAGAGGATAGGTTTGTAATAGTGATTTTCTTATGTTGAGCGTTTAAATAGGTGATGGTAGTTGATGATGAGATGTCTTTAGGTTGTTGAAAATCAATTCAAGATTAGCTGTATTTTACTCTGTGTTATTTAGTTTTCATGTTTGGTAAGTGCCTCTAGTAATATGTTCTGTGTTTCGTACTTCGCCAACGTGTCAGAGCTAGTCTAAAAAATATTATGTATATCTGGAACGTTTTCACCGCATATCAATTGATCGGGTTTTATGAGAGCAGAAAGGTAGAATGGTATCAGGAAATGGACATATTTGATATTTCTCACAGCAAATGACAAATAAATGTTCCAACTTCCAAGCTAATCTGAAACGAAATTATGTAATACGCACAATGTTGCTACACTACAAAACGATAAAGTTTTGTAATACTGCAATAATGAAATAATATTACACATATATATGGAAGGATATTACGAAATGTTCCCGCGTTTGATAACAAAGCAGTCATAGTCTTTTGTGAACTCTATAATAGTCAAATTGTTTCTGAAATGGCTATATAATAAAAAGACAGAGATAAGAAAAACAAAGCAATAGCTATGGAATATAAAACAAACAGTAACGACATAGAAATGGGTGTAAAGATTAATAAGTAAATTGTTACCATGTCGGGAGTCGAAATATATTATAGCCTGTCGATAAGTGAATAAGGAAAAAGGTATAACAATAAAAGGAAAACAGACTTTTAGATAAGATGTCTTATATCCGATAATAATGAGCAATAACTTTCCTGTAAAAGTAGATAGGTACTAAGTAATTTTTGCAATCAACGTTATTGTTGAAATTAATAATGTGAAAGTTAAATTTAAGTTGTAAGTATATTGAGATTACCGATTAGATACTTCGCTAAGCAAAAAGATTGGGGAACAATTTCAATCGAATTAACTGATAACTGGAATTTAGAAACATAGGAACCTTTGGGGACGCTGATGATGAAGCATAATCAGTCTTTAATGTTCCCACTGCTGGGACACAGGCCTCCTCTCTCTGAGAGGGAGGGGGTTGTAATCCACCAATGACTTCGAATCTTTGGTTCTAGGACATGCCAGTTTTCTTACGATGTTTTCCTTCACCGTTTAGAGAGCAGTGGAGATGAAATTATTTACACAAAGTAAAGCGCCTGGCTGGGTTCGAACCTACGACGTACAAGTCGTAAGTCACGGCTGTTACCACTCGGCCACCACTGTTCCCGTGATGAAGAACGTTCACCATTACGGAGGATAGCCGCCATAGCTGAATTGGTCAAGCATAAGCTTCTAATTACTCTTTCTGCTCGGTGAAATTGGATTGATCGCGATTTCAGTGTTGGACCCATAGTGAAAGTTGTTCATATTTATGAGTACAGTGACCCCTTTTAAGAGGATGCCCATGTTTTTAAGTGCCCCCTGTATAGAATAACAGATAGTTTCCGTTAACGAAAAATTCTTTAAAATAATATATTACAACAACCGTCGTCGCTCAAGATTTAACCACTGACATCTAAATACGACGAACAAAAGCAATTCCTCAAAACCCAGGGTTATCACTAACATTATCGTAATGGAGACGTTTTCATAAGAACTATAACGATACGTCATCTTTCCGTTGAAGATCGTTATCACAAACGAGTTAGGTCAAAAACCGTTGTTACTTCGAATAAATCATCGTCTGGAAATGTGTTTCTTATTCAGTGTGGTCTATCGTGTTATAATATTTGAGCAAGAGTTCAATGAATATTTTTGTAAGACAATGTGTCCAGGCAACTACTGTCCGTCCGTCTGTTTGTCCGTCTGTCACCAGGCTGTATCTCATGAACCGTAATAGGTAGACAGTATTTTTTTTTACAGATTTTGTATTTCTTTAGTGCTATATTCTCTTTTCTGCTATATAGGTTTTTTACTAAAGTGTTTAAAAGACACTACGTTGTGTTAAATATTCAACGGTGATACGGAAACCTTCTTGGACTCGCATGTGGCCGAATTTTTGTAGATACAATATAACTGCTAAAATTATAAAAAGTGAAATTATGGTGATTGATCATCTAAATGTAATTGTCTACTTCTTTGGGGTAGTGAGATATCAGCGGGGCAATTCACCTAATTTTAAGAACGTTCACATTCGCAACTCATTCGCAATCCGTCAAAAAAACCATCAATTTACCAATGTTTTTGACAAGTTTGTCAGATAGCGACTTGAATGAGAACGTTTTATACGAGAATTGGCCCTCAGAACAAATAGAATAGTGATTTTAAATCTGACAAGACTGTTCGTAACTCGAGAATTTTATCCAGCTTCAACAATCAGAAGGACAATTCCTATAATTTCAATAACATTGGCATTCGCATCTCATTCGCAATCTGTCAAAAATATAATCAATTTACCAACATTTTTGACAAGTTTGACAGATTGTGACTTGAATGTGAACGTTTTTTTTAAATACGAGAATTGACGTTCTAATTTGCGCAAAGCAAGTGATAGATGTTTTCGTTGTCATCCAAAGAGTTGGGAGTAGGACTAGACCGACTTCGGCATTTGAACTTCACCCTCAAGAACCATAGACACGATGTATATGTAAACGTGACAATTTCGAGGTTGGACTACTATAACTGAAATTTAATGACGTCATCATGTATCGGGAAGACAATAGCAGCCAAATAGTAGTATTTATACAAACAGATATTGGAACAATGGCGCTAAATTAACGGATCAAGCATAAACACTATTGTCCTACACAGTTCAGCGATTTGGGACATCGGATGAAGATGTAGTTTTGAAAAAAATGACCACAATCAATCTGCCTAGCCTTTTCCCAACTATGTTGAGGTCGGCTTCCAGTCTAACCGAATGCAGCTGAATACCAATATTTTTCATGGAGCGACTGCCTATCTAACCTCCACAACCCAGTAACTGGGTAATACGATTCCCCTTGGTAAGATGTTGCCAGACTTTCAGGCTTCTGACGACCCGTAACGACTGCTAAAGATCCATGAATGATAGCCGGGACCAACGGCTTAACGTGCTTTCCGAGACACGAAGGAGTCTCGGTAGGTAAACCTGTGATGGTCACCTATCCACGGACCAATTTAACCCCGGCAAGCGAAGCTTAGCCCGGCAACATTGCTGTTATGACTTAGCCTCGAGCTCCTCATGGCTCAGATCATGACAATTAATATCTAAACATGTTAAAGCATTGTAGATCTTGGAAGCAAAGAACATGCATGAAAGATGTGCCTATTTTCTCTTGACTTTAGGAGTTCGGAACAGTCAACTTAGATTCGTTACAAAAATGTTAGCGATAGGACCGCTCATTATGTAAAATTTCTACATTTATATATGTGAAGCCAAGTCAGAGGCCAGGTCAGAAAGATAAGCAAAGTAATTTAGTTTTGGAAACAAAACGGCCATACCACGTGTTCGTTTCACTTTTTATCAGATTTAATAATTGGAATAGTAATTAGTCCGAACACCTATATTTTAAAATTAAGTACCTACTTCCTGCAATGGCTTCCTTACACGGGTTTTTCGTCTTATGCGGAAATAATACATAGATCACCAGAACAAAGCGCATCTCATTTTTTATCTCATTTACTTAACATCCTATAGCCATAATAATGATGCTTTAATGATGATGAATGATGATTGGGGCTTCTAATATAAGGAAAAGCATATATACACATTTAAGGCAAGTTGGCAAGGACAAATGTGATGTCTGCAGCAACGCTGCTTTTGGGTAGTTTATAAGTACTAATATGATGGTAGTCTAGGTACTTCCTCAAACGAGTTCCTCCACTAGAAGCTCTAGTACTCTTATACTAACATATACCATGATCATCGGTTTACAAAAATACTAATTAAATAGGCATTCCTTACTTCAGCCACGTTGGTTGTATTAGCATCATGCGCCAGTATCTCAGCGTTGCCTTTGTCATTCTGAATGAACTTCGCGTTACCGAGGTGGAGGATACTAGCGACAATCTCGAATATCTCCGTCTGTTCCGATTGGCCTATTTCTATGACTTTCATGGCTTCCTGTACTGTTCGGAACTGGTCGGCGTCGTTGTTGCGCTGGTTCGCTGCACTGGCCTAGAAAACGATGGATTTGGTGAGGATTACATAAAATAGATTTGGCGAAAGCTTTCGGTCATGTTTACCATGCTACTAAAATTGTATTATTATTGAGGGTAGCACAAAGTTTAAGTAAGTCTAGCAAAATCATATTATTATTAAATAAAATTAAATGCATAATTGAGTAATTGTCAAGTATTAGAAATAAATAGTTCACAGAAACTATGGGGGTGCCACAAGGTAGTTTATTGAGGCCACTGTTTTATCGGATTGACTTATACAAGCTGCTAAAATATCTTTCCTATTTGATTAGGGTTAGCTGTAGTAATAGTAACTGGCATAGTAAGTGGCATATTAAGAATACCTAATGCTAGCCAGCTGTAGTACTAACCACTTCAGTCGTGTATTTGTAAGCATCAGCCCTTCCCTGCAGCTTCAACTGTTTCATCAATTCCTGGTCGGCGCCTGCTAGCAGTTGGTAGAAGATGTGGAAGTTCCTCTCTCCAGACATCTGACTGACTACCCTGGACTTCTCTAGCAGATAGTTGAGGATATGTCCTCCTTCAGGAGCCCCTTCATAGTTGAACTGAACGTCCATGTACTTTCCGAATCGACTGGAGTTGTCATTTCTGTGTGTCTTCGCGTTACCGAAGGCTTCTAGAAGAGGGTTCGTTTGGAGAAGTTTGTCTTTTACTGTTTCTACGTTGCGAAGGTGGTTTGTTCTTGCTGCTATGTACTCTAAGACCTTTTTGGAGGCTTCTGTCTTGCCGGAACCGGATTCGCCTGAACAAAAAAGATTTTGGGTGAACATTGTCAGTATAACTAAGCAGATTTGGCATTTTTGTCAACACTTTCGTTGTACACCGAAATGTACACATTTGTTAAAAAATCGCCAGAATCTGATGGCGGGCCGGGGTTAACGTTAGGGTCTGATAAAAGTTAAAGCGGGTATATCGTACCTGAGATCAAAATACATTGCTCTCTGTGCTCATATACCAAGGACCGATATGCGTTGTCTGCGATCGCGAATCTGTAACAGAAAGGAACAGTTATAAAACCCATACACACATAGACATAGGCTACTTTTTATCGACATAACACGCGGACGAAGACGCGGGTGGAAATATAGTTTTCAAAAACCATGTTGTTGAGAGAATGTTTTTGTCCACGATTTACTAAGTCGTTTACTGGTGTCAGTCGCTATATAAAGTATGTTCCAATATACAATAACCATTAGGTACTGTTATCGAGTCGATAAGTGGCCATTATCAGCTCAATAATAAATAGTATCGAAGTGCATATAGACAATAGTAGTTTGTCACAAAGTACACGAGTATACTCTTTTTATGTAGTTACACTGCACGTACATTTATTCGGACGGAATAATAAAGAATTGGATGGGTTGCTCGTTTCATTATCATTTATTTGAGTTATATGATTTGAGAAACAATATTTAGCAAATAAATCTACCTAACCTTTTTCCAACTATGTTGGGGTCGGCTTGCAGTCTAACTGGATGCAGCTGAATACCAGTATTTTACATGGAGCGACTCCTCCACAATCCAGTACCTAACTGGGTAATTCGATAATACCCTTTAGTAATACTGGTTGTTGGTTGGCTGTAGGTTGTAGTTGTTGTTGTTGATGGTTGTGGAGGCCTCTTCGCGTGGCGATACTCAAATAATATTCTTACGACGCTTCCTGGGCAGTACCTGACTGACTGGATTTTTAACATAAGTTTGTGCCAGAGTGAGAAGAAGGAAAAGCTATAGGATATTGCCGACTGTCCCTTGTGTGTTCATATTTCAAAGAATCGGATATCACATATAAGACCTTATTGGAGGAAAAAAATATGTTGTCAAGTTCAACATTCGCCAGTAAAACATCAATGGGCGGAGGTAGGTTTATTCTCATTTTATCTCCGACCTACGCACCTTCATTGAAGCACTTAGGTAACTCAACGACTCAACTATTTCTAGATACCTATAGGTAGATACATGGGGTAGATAAGAGCAGATAACATTGACACAACTATACTTTCTCATTGTACTTTCCCACACGTCAAACGTCAGAGATAACCTCAATGATCCATTCATATCTTTAAAAAGAGGCCTCTCTGGCATTCTGACTGTTTCCGACTCAACATCCAGATGAATTTGGATAAGTAAAATGCTATACCGTTGTTTGGTCCGTAAATTCTGCAAAGGAGAACATTCACCGTCCATACATTTTTGGGCTAAAAATGAAAGTTCCGGCCAAACAAAAAAATGCTATATTCCGAAAGAATACGTTTTTCTCTTAATTTTTTCGTATGGGACCAAACGTGTAGGGTCATACTCCGTAAAGTTAAATGAAATCGAAAAATCACTATTTCATACTTATTTCATCTGTTGATATACACGTTGAAAAAGTAGTTTTTCGAACTCATTAATAACAGTATGCCTGCATTTCCCGGAGGGTTAGGCAGAGGTGTACGTATAGTACGCCCACATTTCGCATAACATAAAAGGCCTCGATTTAAAAGGATTGCAGATAAATGTGTTAGTGGTCTTTCAGCCACATTGACTCAGAAGTCTACGGTCCGGATTCACCATAACCAACTCCGAATCAGGACCGCTAGTAGGTTGTGTCTATCCGAAGATGGTTAAACCTTATGCGTCCAGTCTGCTACAGACAGATGTATTATTAAAAGACAATTATTTCGATTTTATCCAATTTGTTATGTAGTATGCAGGAGCTCATGGCTGATTAATAACAGCCGCACGGCTTGATCTATCAGGTTTAGCTACGCTTGCCGGGGTTCGTCCGTGGATGGGATCTTTACATATTGAGAATCCTTTGTGTCTTGGAAAGCACGTTAAGTCGTTGGTCTCGGCTGTCATTCGTTGATCTTTGACAGTCGTTGCGGGTCGTCAGAAGCCCGAAAGTGTGACAACCAGTCTTACCAAAAGGTATCGTATTACCCAGTTACTGGGTTGTGGAGGTCAGATAGCCAGTCGCTCCATGTAAAATACTGGTATTCAGCTACATCCATATCATCCAACATAGTTGGGAAAAGGCAAGGCGGATTGTTATATAGTCTAGCTAAGCCTGGCAAATCTTCGATTATATAATATTATTGTACCTAAAAGATATATTATCACATAATAATTATGTTTTTTATCTTGGATCAGACAGTACCTACTTGCGTGAAAGTCTAGACTAAGTACATGATATCCAGCAAATTAAAATTTGCAAGTTCATTGTTGATTAGACGCGACTTTCCGTTCCGACATTATTACTATGGCGACGTAATCGTGACGTCAAATAATTCAGCTTAAAACAGAGAAGGGTTTTACAAACGTAATATACAACAGATTACAACACGGGATTAAGAGAGGGCCTAAGTTAAGTAATAGAGTTGCCTACTATAATCGGACTGAAACTGGACACCGTTCCAGGGGTCCTACCACCACCGCTTGCAGCAGTATTATTTTAATATTACTTCAGTGTAGGAAATAGATGAAACTCTGCTCGGTTTGGTGGTAGGTTTTGTTCTAAGTCCACCGGGCTAGCTACCGCCATTTTATCTAAGTCCTCAACAATGTTAACAGCATTATTGTATACTCTGTGGTTGAGGATTACGGGTGAAGCTCGCTTCCAGCTTCGGCCTGATCATCACTTACCAATAGGTGAGAACCAGGCCAAGACTTTTTTGAGAGCAGTGGTGATGAAATAATTTAAACTAAGTAAAGCGACTGTCAGGGTTCGAACCTTCGACCAAGTCGTAAGTCGCGGCCTTTACCTCTGGGCTACCACTACTTTCCATCGGATCATTGTTATGCTACAGTCAGAAATGGTGAAGTTTTCATTGGAAACCTAACATATTCTGAGCAAAATATTAGTGAATATGACTCACACGTGTGGTGGTGCCTCGAAGAAAGCCTTCTTGTAATAGAGCTTCGTCTTCTCCTCCGTGTAGATGGGCAGCGGTTTGTACGGGTTGACCGATATGAGCACATTTCCGATGTACGTCTGTAGGGGAGAGAATTGTATTGTTATATAGGAACTAGATACGAGTTTTTTGAATATGATTTGTGAATTGAGTCTTAAAGGCTCTTAAAGGTAAGGTAAAGGTAAAGGTTAAAATAGTCTTATTTTATATTTCAAGCCCTAAACACCTAGCCTAGCTTTTATTTGATCAAATTAAATTAGCTAGCAAAACCCCGCAGATAAAACGATAAAAATAAATAAAGAACAGGTATTTTTTTATGGGGTCATCGATCGTTGTTTCTTGAAATAGCAGTTTAAAAAATCTGGTTTTTTGGGTTCATTAGTTCATTAGTCATTGGGTGTATGTGAGTTTCTATGTTTGTAAACGCACCCACGATACAGGGAGAAATTTCTAGTGTGGGGCAACGTTTTAAAAAAAAAAACAAGGAACCGTATAGTTTCACCATGTCAGTCTGTCTGTCCGCGGCTTAGCTCAGAGACTCTTAGTACTAGAAAGTTGTCATTTGGTATGGGTATACATAAAAAACCGGCTAAGTGCATGTCGTACCATGCACAATGAAGGGTTCCGTAGTTGGGATGAATTTATAAAACAAACTTAACATGAAAAAATGAATGAAAAACTTGTTCTCCGATACAGAATGTATGGGATAACATGTTTTTACAACTGCAAATTTAAGTTGGTCGATTATTACTCGGTAACTTGTGAAGCCTACGTAGCGGTGATAGTTTTCCTTTTAATTTCATTATATATACTACTGCCGTGAATTTTTTCATATATCCAAACCCAACCATTTAGCTGGCAGGGGGGGACACTTGGCTCTAACAAAAATTTGCACTTTAAAGCTTAATATTCCGCAAACGGATCCCTGAATCCAAAAATGGTTTTAACAAATTCACATTATTTTTAAACGACCTCGAACCCACACCATGGGATTGACGAGAAATAAAAAAACCATCCCCGCTTTACGTGTAGGGAAGGTACCCTAAACAAAAAATTTTTTTACTATTTTTTTTACCACTTTCTCGGCGTCGTTTATATGTATATCCATACAAAATTACAGCTTTCTAGTACCAACGGTCTCTGAGCTAAGCCGCGGACAGACGGACATGGCGAAACTATAAGGGTTTCTTGTTGACTACGGAACCCTAAAAAGGGTTGCTTATTTATTTAAACAGACACTTACATAAATAATGTTCTCGTTGAACCGCTTCCTTAGGTTGTCGATGAAGGCGGCTTCGGAGCGGAAGTCTTCGAGCAAAACGAAGTCTTGCACTCCGACCCTCTCCCGGTGGACAAGAGCGTGCTCCATCATGCCTGTCACGGACACCGGCCGCAGGAGCCTGCAAATAAAGGAGATAGTGGTTTAGTAACAAAGCAGTGACAAAAAAAACTTTTTGTTAAAAAAAGTGACGGAGTCACTTAAAACATCGTTTACATAAATACTAAGTGGGAAAAATACGTAATATTGAAGCTAACTCAAAAACTATGCAAGCAAAGTTAATAAAATTGATATGGGACCATATCTGAAGCATGACCTACCAAACAAAACAAGAATCATCACAATCGATCATAAGAATCATCATATCATAATTGGCGGAGTAATCGCGCAACATACAAATAAAAAAAACCAAACTGACGAATTGAGAACCTAGTTTTTGAAGAAGTCGGTTAAAAATACATTTGGATTTTACAGATAGTTGGACCAATGAGGAGACATCTAAAGGAGACGACAGAGCTAAGAGAGAAATGATGGTAGCTCTTGAAGGTCAACAAGGTGTAACAAGATATGCTTAAGATAAATGTTGGCATACTTTTATAGAACCACGTTGGTAATTTGATCCTAAAGAAATCATACTCGCAAGGTCTAGGTCCTAATCTGAACTAGAACGCAATTGCCGTGTCAAAAGTCATCAGTAATGAATGGTTACTCTAGTTGCTACACAATTCAGAGGGCCTAGACAAGTGACAATCGCTTCGAAAGCGTTTCGTATTTCTACAACGACTTTTAACAGGATTGACATAAGGTTTTCGATAGCTTATGTCACTCCTATATATTTTTGCCTTTTCTATCGTTATCGCTGATAGAATGTCACTTTGTCTAGGGCCCCAGTATCTCGATCTAAAAGCGATTTTATGCTCCCTCCCAACGGGGTGCATTTGTTCTTTCTGCTTTTCAATTACCACTGAAAAAAACGTGTCAGTTGTCTCACAATGATCAGTTTTTGACAGATATGCCATACAAAATCTGTGGAAAGATGGAAAAGGCAAAAATGTATAGGACTGACATAAGCTTTTCGATAGCTTATGTCAGTTCTATACATTTTTGACATTAAGATTTGGCCCCTTGATCATTCCCCACCGAACTTGAAAAACTCACCATGCTTTCGAAAGTTTAGCACTCACAAATACAATATAGCAAAAGTCATTGAAATCACACTGATAGCCCATTTTCGAGGAGCTGACACACGCATGATAGAAATGGCTGTAGCCCATCTTTGCCCACACTAAACGTAAGACTGACTGATATGCTGACCCTACAGAATAGGCAGCATGAGTCTGAAGATCGAAAGGGTAAGTAATTAATATGTTTACAAGATAATTAACGCCATGGGAACGGTAAATATACTGTTGCATTGTTTGTTAGATACAAATAAAGAGTTGTTTGTTATACTTTGACAGCTTAATGAGATAAGGTAAACAGAGTTTGGCTGTTTTGTATAGGAACAGAATGATAATTGGTTTCGATAATTAGTTGAGCGGAAAGATGAATGGATACAAAATGGTAATTTGTTTATTTCATCATTATTGTTCTACTCGGATTTAACAGACATACCACCGTAGAAACGGAAACGGGTTTTGTCGACGGAAGAATAGAGAAAATTACAGATTCACAATCACAATTTGTCATTTTGTCTACTCTGAGGGGCAATTCTCGTATTTTTAAGAACGTTTGCATTCGCTTCTCATTCGCAATCTGTCAAAAATACAATCAATTTACCAACATTTTTGACAGATTCGACTTGAATGTGAACGTTTTTTTAAGTACGAGAACCTCCGATGTTCAATTCAGTTGTTAATTAAGCAGGACCAGAAGTGACAACAGTAACTTCTGGTCCTGCTTAATTACTGCGTGGTCCTGTCTATCGAACGCCTTTACAAGCAGTTGCAGTACTACTAAATCGCACTTTCTACTTGTTTATACTGTAACATATATCCCAGAAAACTAACCCAACCTATGCTTGTTAGTTTCCAGGTTTTCAAACACTACATGCTTTGTTTCTTATACCTAGCATTAAGATAATGATACCGTAAAATGCTGTAATATGTCACAAAATCATCTTTACTGTAGCATTTAAAACGTAAGTACTCAGATCGAAACAACAAACTGTCGTATTGCAGTAAGTCTGCGGTTCAATTAGCTCAAATCGTGATATTTGCGGGAATGTCAACTTTCTTGACATTATGCTCAAATATCATGACATTAGGATACGGGACGACTCCGGCAAGAAACGATTACTCATCAATTGAGTGCTGCTTTCGTGGAATTTTGAAGTTGGCGTTGCTAATTCATAGAAAAATGCTACGGAAAGTAAGATTATTCAGAATTGTTATTTTTTTTGAGTAAACAGAAGTTAAAAGCGAGCAGAGTCCTAACTAAATGGTTTCCGACAGACGGTGGAAGAAGGGCAGACTATTAGCTATATTGGTGGAAGACCTATAAAGGCTCGTGCAAACAGGCGCGATATCGCAGGCGCGACAGGCAGCAGTACCTTTGTCGACAAAGGTACCGCCGCCTGTCGCGCCTGCGATATCGCGCCTGTTTGTACGAGCCTTAAAACATCGCGTGTAAAATCTGGATATACATGCATAGACCAGAGAAGGATTGCACGAAAGCGAGAAGTCCTGCTTTAATCAATATGCCTAGCCTTTTCCCAAATATGTTGGGGTTGGCTTCCAGTCTAACCGGATGCAGCTGAATACCAGTATTTTACATGGAGCGACTGCCTATCTGACCCCCACAACTGGGTAATACGACACCCCTTGGTAAGGCTGGTTGTCAGACTTTCGGGCTTCTGAAGACCCGTAACGACTGTCAAAGATCCACAAATGACAGCCGGGACCAACGGCTTAACGTGCTTTCCGAGGCACGGCATGTAAAGATGGTCACCCATCCACGGACCTTGACTCAGGGATGGGTAAAAACAAGGCTGTCAATGATGACATAGTTCAGTATTGGTTGGTTACGTGACCTTAGATAACATTGAACTCTGTATCTTGAGCAGTGGTGGCCCACTGGTAACGGCCTCGATGTAAAGATATATTTTTCGCAACTCTAGTTTTGTTTTGGCAATAGATATGGATATTTTTGGGAGCAGTGGTTGCGCACGACTTACGAGTTGTAGGTCTTAGGTTCGAACCCTGACAGGCGCTTTACTTTGTGTAAATTATTTCATCGCCACTGCTTTCAAAACGTTGAAGGATAACATCGCTAGGTAACATGACAGGTGACATCTACCAACCCGCACTGGGCCCGCGTGGTAGATTACAGCCCACTCCCTCTTGAAGAGAGGAGGCCTGTATCCCAGCAGTGGGAACAATATAGCTTATGCTGTAACTTATCATCCTGCCCACGTGCAAGGCGCTTAGCAAACGTTAATTGCTAAATGCCGGATAAAAAGTAAGCTATCACAAATTATCGATACCGATAAATGAATAACGCACGTAAAGCTGATAGGCTGATTAAATTGTATGGTGACGTCATCCACACTGTTGCATATGAGCGCATGCAGTCATCCCTGTTAGATAGGACCGTCCGTTTACATTGATCTAGTTACCCGATTCTCACGTCCTGCAATAAATTGTTATAGTTTTATTCATCCACTAGCTGCGCCCCGCGGTTTCACCCGCGTAAGTCTCGATCCCGTGGGAATATCGGGATAAAAATAATACTATGTCCTATTCCAGGTCATGGTCTGCCCATGTGCCAAATTTCATCCAAATCCGTTCAGCCGTTTTAGCGTGAAAGCGTAGCAAACTCACTTTCGCATTTATAATATAATATTAGTTAGGATACTTAATCCGTACTTCCATACTAATATTATAAATTCGAAAGTAACTCTGTCTGTCTGTCTGTATGTTACCTTTTCACGCCTAAACCACTGAACGGATTTCAACCAGATTTGGCAAGGAGATAGATGGCACCCTGGGGAAGGACATGGGCTACATGGGCCTTTTTATCGACATACCACGCGGGCGAAGCCGCGGACGGTAATTAATATAATTCATCATTTACTAATGGTTGCGATATACTTATGTGTCCGTATGATTTAATTTCCTTTTCAGTTTTTGACCAAAACTACTAAGTAAGACCTATTAGGACGCGGCAAAAACGATATTTTCTTTGCTTTTTATACCGAGTTTACACGGTTCGATTTTATTTGAACAACTTTTGTTGTTACTTAGTAGCTGATCAACTAAAATCGAACCATGTGAGCCTAGTATTATTATCGTACTGTATCATATGGGTCTTTGGCGGTTCTTTAAATAACTTTAGCAACGAAACTTTATTGCAGTGTTCCAAAACCACAGTATAATAAAGTAACAGTATTATATCTTGGCAATGACCTTGAAATAATTACCTACCGTACTGTTACTTATTTATACTGTGGTATTAGTACGGTTTCTGAAAGCTCAAAAATTATACAAAAAACATTGACCACTCAAGCCCTCCTCAAATAGCCGGTGTGGTTTCCGCAAATCCGCGTTCAATTAATAATAGGTCTTTACCTATGAAATTGCCGTTTTGTATGAAAAAATTTAAACGATTTTTTTTCATGAATTTTTTATTTGTATTAATCGAAGTAATCACCCATGCAATCAATGCATCTTTGCCATCGCAGTGGCAGTTTATTGATGCCCTTCTTAAAGAAATCAGCTGGACGGGAGGCAACAAATTCTTCAAAGGCATTTTGTACTGCCTCTCGGGTATTGAATTTTTTTCCCGCCAAGAAGTTATCCAAATTCTGGAAAAAGTAGTAGTCTGTAGGCGCAAGGTCTGGTGAGTAGGGCGGATGACGGAGAGCTTCCAACCCCAGTTCTTGCAACTTGGAGACCGTCTGCTGTGCAGTATGAGGTCGCGCGTTGTCGTGCAGGAGCAGCGGAGACGAGCGATTGACCAATGCTGGTTGGAGATGCGCCAGCTTCTCCATCATTGTGTTCAGTTCTTCACAGTACACATCTGCAGTAATGCTCACCCCGTTTGGTAAGAAGCTGTGATGAATCACACCGGCGCTAGACCACCAAACAGTGACCATCACTTTTCTAGGGGTAAGTTTTCGTTTAGGGCATTGTTTAGGTGCTGAACCAGGATCCAACCAACTTGCTGAGCGCTTGCGGTTATCAAACAGAATCCATTTTTCATCGCAGGTAACAATGCGGTTCAAAATTCCTTCATTTGTGTGTCTGTTGAGCAGTGCAAGGCACGTCTCGACGCGTACTTCGCGCTGGCGATCATTGAGTTCGTGGGGCACCCATTTGTCAAGCTTTTTTACCTTGCCAATTTGACGCAAATGGACCAATATTGTTTTGACGCTAACGTCGAAAGCTGCTGCTAATTCAGCCGTAGATTGTGTATCATCAGCTTCCACAATCGCCTTTAATTCGTCATTGTCGACCAAAGTCTTCGGACGACCGCGAGGTTCATTTTTCAGGTCGAAATTTCCAGAACGGAAGCGAGCAAACCAATAACAGGTGGTGCGTTGGTTTGTAGTGTTAGCTCCGTAAACGTCGTTGATGTTGCGTGCCGCTTGTGCCGCGTTGCTGCCACGACGGTACTCATATTCCATAATTACTCGAATTTTAACGTATCCATGATGACGAAAAAGATTGAAATGCGATGAAAATGTAACACTAATCAATAAAGAAATGACTACTTTTGGAAAAAAAAATCCATGTTTTTAAAATAAAATTAATTTGAAATTAGAATTCTTAGCCAAACAAAAATTATTTTGATTTGAAATGGCCAGTACTGCAGAACGGCAATTTCATAGGTAAAGACCTAATATAAAGTGACATCGCGTGCGGTCCGCCTGCCTGACTGCCTCATTTCATTAACGGTCGCTGAACGCAAACTCTTTTAGTTAAAAAGTGGCTCAAGTCAATAGGTTGGAAGAAATTTTTGTTCAATTATTTCGCAAGTCTGTAGGAAAATTTATAAAAATAAAAATTAATGCTTTCAGCGGCCTAAATAAATGAATTAACTTAGTTTTTTTTCAAAATCAAATCAAATAATTTATTAGTTTACAAACATGGTCCTAATTAGTAGGTTCATAGATGTTTTTTTTAAAGACTAATGATGGCGGTTTGTCATATTTTATATTCAAAGATTTATCTGAAGAATAAATTGATTTGCATTAAAAATTACTTCGTGCAAAAAGAACCGCGAAAATAGATGCCCTGGATTATGATAATATTTCAGCTTACAAGGCGCCGAAAAACATGAAAATGAGTTTTCATGTTTTTCGAAATAAAATCGGCCATTTGGTTTAAAATTCTTGGACATATGTTGCCAATTTTTTTTTTAATTGGCAAATATACATCTAGATGGTTAACAAAAAAAAATAGATTAATGTTTGTCAGTCGGTAAACGCTGTCGGAAACCGTAAATAAAAATCAATTAAACTAAACCTCAAGAAATCGTGACTAGACTAAATCACCCGCATTATATTCCAATAACAAATTCACATCCAATTCGGAAATGTGTCCAATTACCTTCATTAAGAATTCTTTTCGCATTTTTGTGTTCCGCGTATATTGTATCCTTAAATACAACCATACTGTACACCAATTTCCACCATACTCCTCACAAACTAAGGTTTAAATTCCAGTGTGTTGGTTCTGTTTATATGTTTAGCTCAAGCATCGTTGCTGAGGACTATTTTGGTAAAGCAAGTCCCAAAATCGGCTATGGGAGTCAATCACCCTGCGGTTACAATCACGCTAAATAAAGCTGAACGTTATAAATACAGGTTCAGTTCAGGATGGAAGTTTGTTTGTTTGTTTGTAATATGCACGGATGTCTGGTTGTAATGTGCAACTTTGATGCACTTACGAAATGGAGTAGTGTGAAGAAATAGTGGTCGTGTGTTATTAATTCGTATATTTTATGGTTTTATTTTACCATAGAATAAAGAAGGTTTGACTTGAGTATGTTTTATGTCTTGTGAAAACACGTGCTTTTATGAAATTCAGAGTTTAGGTGCAAGTTTTCAGTTAAGGCCTTAACATGGATGATATCAGTATTTACCGCAGTAGGTACTTATAAAAACACCATGAACAGGCGCATATGAAATTCAAAATGTAGAAGCAAGTTTTAAATTCTTAATTAGTTTATCAGAACTTCTATTTTGAAAATATTAAAGTTCTTTCGAACTTTGGAATAAGAATATGATATTTAGGTAAACTCAAACTCAAACCATTTATCCTATCCTAGCTAATACCTATTATAAATGCGAAAGTGACTTTGTTGTTTTGTTTGTTACGCTTTCACGCTAAAACGGCTGAACGGATTTGTATGAAATTTGACACAGGGGTAGACCATAACCTGGAATAGGACATAGGATACTTTTTATCCCGATATTCCCACGGGATCGAGAGTTACGCGTGTGAAACAGCGGGCGCAGCTAGTTTCAAATAAATCAATTACAGGTTTATTAGCAAGAATACTCGAAGCAGTTCATTCTTCTGATAAAAGAATGTAAGTAAATGAGTCTGCGAACTCTATGCACAAAACAATATGCAGAAGATAGTTGTCCAATGTAAGTACCTACCTACAGCTGCTATCTCTGGCTTAGGCAATCGTGTCGGTTTGTTTAGATACTTAGCACCAACTGACGTCAATTTTCACTTAGATGAGTCAAGTTAATTAAGTACGGTTAACGTATAGGCATTGCTAGTGAAAGTTTTTCAATAAGCATGGAACCTGAGGTCATTTCTAGATTGAACTCAGTTCACGTTTAGATACTTTCGAAAAAATATTGTATATACTAAGACAGGCACGTGATGCGGAGGAATGAGGAAAATGTCGTGTAGAAAGTTTTGAGTAGGATGAATGTCGATGTCTATAAAAGTAGGGGAAGACCAAAGAAACGATGGATAGACTGTGTGAAAGATGATATGGCTAGAAAGGGGGTGACTACCGAGATGACGGCTAATAGAGAAGTATGGAAGGAAGGGACATGTTGCGCCGACCACTAATAAATTGGGATAAGGCAGGAGAATGATGATTCTAAGACAGGTAGGTACATAACTACCAAATTTTAGGATTGCATCTTGATTATATTAAATGACCGGTTACTAGCTGCGCCCCGCGGTTTCACCCGCGTAAGTCTCGATTCCGTGGGAATATCGGGATAAAAAGTATCCTATGTGTTAATCCAGGTTATAAACTATCTATTTGCCAAATTTCATCCAAATCTATTCAGCCGTTTTTGCGTGATTGAGTAACAAACATCCAAACACATAAACTTTCACATTTATAATATTAGTAGGATAGTAGGATAATTAACAAAAAAACTACATACATACGTAATTACATATTGATTAAGAACGTATCGTTTTAGTTGATCAAAATATTATCATTTAATAACCAGACCTAATCTTCTGACTACTGATATTAAAACTAAGCCTAAACGACAAAAAGTACAAGCTTAGGTATGTTTTCTTCATTCCAATTATTTCCGGAATTCTTGGTTCCATTTAGTGCATTAAAAAAGCAATAGAAAAGGCTTTAAAACATGTGAAAACCAGCTGAATGGATCTAGCTAGGTAATAGAGGTTTATTTTCAGCCGAGATCAATCTTCCTTTTCCCAACTATGTTAGGGTCGGCTTTCAGTCTAAACGGATGCAGCTGAATACCAGTATTTTACATGGAGCGTCTGCCTATCTGACCTCCACAACCCAGTTACTGGGGTAAGACTGGTTGTTAGACTTTCAGGCTTCCGACGACCCGTAACGGCTGTCAAAGATCCACGAATGACAACCGGGACCAATGACGTAACGTGCTTTTCGAGGCACGGAGGAGTCTCGGTATGTAAAGATGGTCACCCATCCACAGACCAACTCCGGCAAGCGTATCTTAACTTGATAGATCGACCCGTGCGGCTGTTATTACTTAGCCACGAGCTTTTCTGCCCGACTCCGGTCGCCCTTGTACTATGTATAATAGATATAGATTTATAGAAGTGCATAAAGTAACATTGTCTCCGTAGAGAAAGGAAGTCCCACTCCTCAAGCAGCAACAATGATAGCTCAATCCGTTATTCATGCCAAATTAAGAGCTCATTTGAATTCATCAACGTTTATAACCGTGCGGTGAATATTAATCGCTGTATCAATTGAATGTTTGAGCCTTCTATTAGGGTTGTCATCATTATTAGTGTTTTTATTGAAACTATTTTATTATTTAAAAAGCGAGCAGAGCAGTGATAGAGCCTAGTGGTGTGACCGTCAAACTGCCAAGTCATAGGCCTCCAGTTCGAACCCAAGACACGCACCTCTGACTTTTCGGATTCATGCTTGCTTTAAAAACGGTGAAGGAAAACATCGTGACGAAACCGGCATGTCTGAGAGATATTTATCGACGGCATGTGAAGCCAAGTCAACGACCCATGAGCGGCTTTATAACTCTGGCACCAGGGTAGTCGCTAAACACTCGAAAATAAGAGAAGATTTAAAAATTACTCATATACCTAACGTCTCCTTTGGTTACAATGACACCACTATAATATGACGGTCAGAATTCAAAAGCGAGGAATCCCTCAATAATATGCCAAGACCTGCCAAAGAGGGTATAAGTGTACTCTTCCAGTGATGGTCAAAGCTTTTGAAGATTGACCAAAGACCAAAACATAATCAATTGCTCTTTTGTAAATGCCTTGTAGTAACAGGAAAACTAGGTAAAAAAAGGCTGTTGTTTATGACTATTATAAAATGAATGTCCTTATCAAAATTATTACAAATAAAAAGTATCGTACACCGATATGATAATCCTTTATAAGATAAAGCAACGCAAGCATTCAAATTGCATTCAAATAGACTCATCATCGGCGGCATTAATGATTGAACCAAGTTTACGATGATCTCCTTAAGGTAATGTATCGCCAACTTGATTGATGTTGCACCATGGTGTGAAAAATACAATGACAGAACAGTCATTAACTGCTTTAATGAAAGAAATATCTTCTTACATAACGGCACGAGCTCATACTAACCAAGTGTTAGGATAACCACTAAAGACGGTCGCTTAGATAAGCCACCATCTTTAGTGGTTCTTTCACAGAGCAAAACTTCAGTATTGATAGTCGTCCACCTAATGATATCCATAATATTCTATCTTCTTTATAGGATGCTACCGTGGGAGTCACCACGGCTATTCCTTAGGAGAAAGTAATGTGATGCCAGCACCTATAACCAATCCCCTAGATTGGGAACTGTGGGAGATATTGATTTCTTATATGTTTTTATTGTCGGGAATCTCCTTAATGTTATTCCTTCATCTAAAGGTGCTCCCTCACCGGGGGCATTCGACTGTAATGTAACATTGCAGATTCGACGTAATGCTTAAAGCATTACCTTACAATACTGCCTCCCTGACTGATAAGCATTGATGTTACATATTGTATCAATATATTACAGACATTGCGAAATGTAATGTTCGGTTCTCCTCCCTCCTTGATGTAATGCTCGACTCTGTAATGTTACATTACAGGCGAATGTAACGTTACATTTTTAGGGTTCCGTAGTCAACAAGGAACCCTCGTCAATCCCATGGTTTGGGGTATCGTTGCAAAGGTCGTTTAAAAATAATGGGAGTTTGTGACAACTATTTTTGGATTCAGGGATCCGTTTGCGGAATATTAAGCTTTAAAGTGCTAATTTTTGTTCCAGCCAAGTGTCCCCCCCCCACTACCAGCTAAATGGTTGGGTTTGGGTATGTGAAAAAATTCACGGCAGTAGTATATATAACGAAATTAAAAGGAAAACTATCACCGCTACGTAGGCTCCACAAGTTACCGAGTAATAATCGACCAACTTAAATTTGCAGTTGTAAAAACATGCTCTTCAAGTTTTTCAACTACAATGTTAAGTTTGTTTTATAAACTCATCCCAACTACGGAACCCTTCATTGTGCATGGTTTGACATGCACTTGGCCGGTTTTTTAAATGTACTTAAATGTAGATCTAAATGTGCGATCTTACCAAAAAGCACCAACCCTCTCAAAAGTACTTTTTAATTTAATTATTTTCGATGATGTTTGCGCAACAAAGTCATATAAAAACATTGTAAAGACGTTTCTGTATCCTCGTGTTACTGCTAAGTAATATTGAATACGATCTTTTTACGATCAGCGTTACTTGGCGCCGATGAAAAGTCATTAACTTTAGTAATAAAGTCAGTAATAGTGACTCTTAGTTTGAAATGTTTCATGCTGATTGAAAAGTAATGTTTTGATGATAAAATTATGAATTAAGTATGATTATAGTCGTAAAAAACAGGCTGTTCATATAGTGAGGGGTGATTTATTCTCGTCATGCTGAAAATGAAAGCCTTATAAGGCACTACCTCACAGGGAGCATTCTCCTGTAATAAAATACGCCTTTCATTACTGATTCCGGTCACCCTTACATAAGTATTATAAAACAAAGTCTCCGCCGCGTCTGTCTGTCTTCCTGGTCGCGATAAACTTTTAAACTACTGCACCGATTTTCATGCTGTTTTCACCAATGGATGGAATGGTTCTCGAGGAAGGTTTTAGTATACAGCGTGCCGCTTTAATGGTGACATTAATTTAACGCACGTATAAGATTTCGTGAAGTAACTTAAACGATATTATTTATTGATTTATTAACAATTTTCTAAATTAGCATCTTGGAGCAACCTGTACGGCATTCCTTCAACTTATGGTCACGGATCATAAGTTGAAGGAATGCCGCGCAATTTCTTAGAAATTGGGCATAATTTCTAAGAAATTGCGCGGCATTCCTGCATCAAAGGGTATCGGACCGATAGAACGTAAGCCAGCTGGTAGGTAGCTTTATGAATGAATCTTTTGCACAGAGTGATCTCAATGTTGGTTATGTTTTTATTATTTAGTTTGTTTGAATTTTTTTTTTCTATTTACGAATTATTTTATTTTATTATAATTTTTATGATTACTGGCCACTAGCCCTACCCGTGTGTTAAATTAATGTCGCCGTTGTAGCGGCACGTTGTATAGTAACCGACATCCACGCGGGCGAAGCCGGGGGCATCAGCTAGTACATAATATAAGAACAAGCAAACAGTTTGTCTGTCTATAGAGAGACTAGCTTCCGCCCACGGCTTCGCCTGTGTGGTCGATAAAAAGTAGCATATAATGTCCTTCCCAGGGATGCCATCTATCTCCTTGCCTTTTATTGAAATCCGTTCAGTGGTGTAGGCGGTAAAAGGTAAAATACAGACAGACAGACAGAGTTAATTTCGAATGTATAATAATTATTAGTCTGGATGGTTCAGATTAGTTTGTATAGAAAGTTGTCTTAAATATTCATTTCACGACGAATATTAGTAGTTTTCCGTAATCAATGACTAACGTGATAATTATTTCAACAGCTTTGATTGGAATGATAACAACAATCTTCAATACGAGTCTCAGTGATAATGACAATGGATTAGGTATTGTTAATATTGTTAAATAGTTAACGTTTCCAGGAGCTTGAGTACCACTTTACCTTCAACAAACAATTTATATATTCACGTGACCAGAGGGCTGGCTTGTTCTTTGGCCAAAGAATTAGCATTGCCATTCAACGTGGCAATGCTGCCAGTCTTCTGGGCACGTTTCCGGATGACAGCGATACGGACGAATACTTCGACGCCTAAAGATCCCTTTGTTTTTATATTTATTTAGTTAGTCGCTTTACTTTATATATTGTGTTAAAACGATGCTAATGAGATATACAGACAGCATCAAAATGTTATGTTCATCCATGCTTATTACCTACACGCATGCATGGACTTGATCACAAGCTTAATTCCAAAATCTATAATTTTTCAGAAATAGTCACCCGTTTGTGCCTCGATGTTTGAAGGCTTGCACCAATAAATAATGAAATTAATATTAGTTAGTTATTTATATTAGTTAGTCATGAGTCTGGATTTGTCGCCGGTTGATGACAATAGGCTCGCACCCTCTGGCGTTCTGTGGGCGTACTATTAGGTACACCTCTGCCTAACCCTTCGGGGATTATAGGTGTGTTGTTATGTAATGTGTTATGTAATACTAGCTTCCGCCTGCGGCTTCATCTGCGTGGTATGTCAATAAAAAGTAGCCTATGTCCTTTCTCAGGCTCTAGACTATCTGTGTACCAAATTTCATTTAAATCGGTTCAGTAGTTTTGGCGTGAAAGCGCGACAGAGAGACAGAGTTACTTTCGCATTTATAATATTAGTAAGGATTTGAAATGAAGAGGTTCCACGAGTACTCAATCAAGTTTTCCAACCTTGCTAATTTAACACCTGCACTGGTATATGCTATTCTCGTGTTGATAAAAGCAAGCATAAGTAGGTATACAGAGGTTTATAGAACAGAGTGTAAAGTTCAGTCATCCTCTATAGAAAAGGGAGGATCCTCCGAGGAGACGGGTGTTGTGTCTGGTGGCCTATTACCCAACGATTGATATCTGGACGTTGTATTATAAGCTAATCGCACGGTAAACTCTGCTTGCGTGATACAGGATTAGCGTGACGTCAATGGTGTCAATGTGATGCGTAGTTAGTATGTGGCGATGTAGATGTCGCCACAAGTACGCTTTGGAATGGGCAACTAGCTTCATATTTCTGACTGACTGACTCCTTGACAATTCAAAAGGGCCTGTAAATGGTTTAATTGAAATAAATGTTTAGTTTGAGTAAATGTTTGCAAATACCATAATCAGACTATAATTTTTTCATGGGTCTCAATCCCCCTCAAAGTAGGAAGGAATGGGCTCTGAACACATCGCCTATTTTGGGTTGTTGTAAGTCACTGTCTTCAAAGTTTTGTTTCTAGGACATATCGTTTTTCTCATGATGTTTTACATCATCATCATTTCAACCGAATTACGTCCACTGCTGTACTCCCCCCAGGCCCGCCACTTCGACCAGCCTAGCTGATTCCTGTGGCTTTCACAAGGTCATCGGTCCACTATGTGGGAGGCCTTCCAACGCCTTCCTACTTGACCATAGAGGGTAAGAAGAAAAAAAATAGCATTGCCATTCAACGTGGCAATGCTGCCAGTCTTCTGGGCACGTTTCCGGATGACAGCGATGTGGACGAGTACTTCGACGCCTAATTGTCCTTTTGTTTTGAATTTTATTTGTATAGTTATTGTAAATAGTTAGCTGTGTTATAAAGTATATTATAAATAAGCATTTTAATGTACCTATCCTTACATATTATAAAACAAAGTCCTCCGCCGCGTCTGTCTGTCGTCCTGTACGCGATAAACTCAAAAACTACTGCACCGATTTTCATGCTGTTTGCACCAATGAGTAGAATGGTTCTCGAATACGGTTTTAGTATATTATGCCTAATAACCGACGTCCACGGGCGTCAGCTAATATAAATTAAAATTATAATAATGAATAAAATTACCAAACACAAGGTGATAATGATTATTATAAAGTTAATCTTTATAATGCGTTTTTTCGTCTTACACTCTTTTGATGACTGTAACTTCTGACAAAGCAACCTAAGACGACATCTTCCTAGAACATTAGACGCGTTAGATTGCAGTCTAGCTAGACTGAGTGAAAGTACATTACTTACTTGGAAAATGATTGTTTACTAACACTACCGACGTATAGGCTGGTCAGACTAGGGCTGGCACTCAACTAAATAATATTAGACCCTTCAGACGTGGACTTAAAACAGATACCTGCCTAGGCTCTTCAGACTCACATTCTTGATCATTATCATTTTGAATAAGTGGTACTTAAGGTATTACAGGTGTAATAAGTCTCCAGTGACGATAACGATCAAACTTAGGAACTTGTATAGAGGTCACCCAAGGTCGTCAGCCCCGCTAACCTTCTTTCTACCATATTATTACTACGACTTGGCTGTTACAGATATTTAAAAAAATGTAACTATTTTTTTGAAATAAAAACTTTTTACAAAAATAACAACCGACTTCCAAAAAAAAAACACAACGAAGTGAAAAATAACTTTAATATCGGAATTCGGTGTCTTGGCTTTTCAATTTTCGATTTTTGCCACAATAAAAAAATAAAAAATCGTACAGACGAAATGAGAACCTCCTCCTTTTTGAAGAAGTCGGTTAATAATGGGAAATTTGAGAAAACTAAAAGTGCGGCTTCTATGGGAATTTTATATGAATTATTGTTTGGATAGGATAACGTCTACGCGTCTGTCGGGCTGTCCAGTCTTACCAAGGGGTATCGTATTACCCAGTTACTGGGTTGTGGAGGTCAGATAGGCAGTCGCTCCATGTAAAATATTGGTATTCAGCTGCATCCGGTTAGACTGGAAGCCGACCCCAACGTAGTTGGGAAAAGGCTAGGCGGATTGATTGGACAGGACAACGTCTGTGAGGTCAGCTAGTAAATAATATTAAATTGTTAATCAATCATTAATCTCATAAGAACATAACGTGACTTTTAGAATTAGTTTAAAATGTTGACACGATTAATAATGTCATAATAAAATCAATAAACATATTTTGTAGACATCGATCGTTTATGCAAAGTTAATAGTTGATAGTAAAGTGAATTACAAGTTTACAAGCTGGCTTGTTCTTTGGCCAAAGAATTAGCATTGCCATTCAACGTGGCAATGCTGCCAGTCTTCTGGGCACGTTTCCGGATGACAACGATGCGGACGAATACTTCGTCGCCTAAAGGTCCCTTTGTTTTTATATTTATTTAGTTAGTCCCTTTAGTTTTAGTTCTTTATGTAAATAGTTAGTAGTGTTCTGTAAATATTGTGTATAAATAAATCTTTTAAAGGCAAAAAAAAAAAGATTACAAGATACATATTTTAACAGGCAAATGGCCGAGAATTTATTGGTATTCAAGATTACCTATTTCCAATATTTTAACGCTAAGACAAGCAAAGAGAAATATCTGGATTCTCTTATTCGTTTGATCTGCTATCTAATTACGTAACTTATTTCGTAACCGATTAAGACTAATCTGTTTCATTTTGACAGTTCAACAACATTCATTGTTGCGCAGATCTTTTTTTCGAACTCATATCGCAATGGCTTAGTAATTTGTTTCAAACCGATTCAGATTGTGATTGATCGTGTATTACGCAATTAGGGTGCTGGTTTTCATCTGTCATCCTTTGATGGTAGGTATTTAAAGGTTCGCCGAATTAATCTTCTTTAAGATGTCCTTAAGGCAAGAAAGTATACAGACTAGTTTAGATCTACACATAACAATGTTATGTGTAGATCTAAACTAGTCTGTATACTTTCTTGCCTCCTTCCATAGAAGCCCAAAAGCCCGACTTGCCTTCAAAATTAAGCCTATCAATAAAATAAAATAAATAACACTATATAAAAATTGGTGTTAACATGAACAACAGAAAATCCGTAAATCGCTCACTTGGCTATTTTTTTAAATCGTAAAAAACCTATCTGTTTGCCCTGATTTTGACCCCTAGGCACGCCACTGCATAACATCATGCCTGTATTAACCGCAGGGTCAGGCAGAGGTGTACATATAGTAGGTACACCCACATTTCGCCAGTTATATTGAAGTCCCATGTAATAGGGGGCGAGCCTATTGCTATCAACCGGGTACAAATCCAGACTTCGGGCTGCTACTGATAAATTCCAGATGGAAAAACCAGATAACATTTTACCCGACTCGGGAATCGGGAAAACTCACTCAAGCAAACATCTAGTGTTATCTAGAAAACCGGCAACCCTGAGGGAACCATTAGTAGTGTGCTAAACAAGAAAATGACAATCGAAGGTAAGCCATTGTATTTTGCAGGAAATCGTCTGGCACGCACGCGTCACAGTCTAGTTTGCATATGAACTTTCAGTGTATCATCATTATGTCTTCTTGAACACTGTAATCATAAATATTGGGCTAATGTGAAGAATATTACTGTATATATTTATACGCTTATGATTTCAAACTACACAAAATTATTTTTGGTGGCAAATCACGGGAAAATAAAAGAAAACCCCAGTTTGCAGGTCGACTCATAAATGTTTACTTATGTTAATGAACTATTAACTGATGATAGTTGAAAGATGCCGTATATACGTAACTAGCTGCGACCCGCGGTTTCACCCGCGTAAGTCTCGATCCTGTGGGAATATCGGGATAAAAAGTATCCTATGTGTTAATCCAGGTATAAACTATCTGTTTGCCAAATTTCATTCAAATCCATTCAGTCGTTTTTACGTGAAAGAGTAACAAACATCCATCCATCCATCCATCCATCCATCCTTACTTACAAACTTTCGCGTTTATAATATTAGTTAGATTAGTAGCCAGAAACCCTAATCGCGTAACACACGATCAATCACAATCTGAATCGGTTTGAAACAAATTACAATTACTCCGTTTCATAATGACAGTTCAACAACATTCATTGCGATATTGAAGTTGTTGAGTAGACAAATTTTTCGAACGTGAAGCAACGGATTCAGAATTATTTACATTGTGATTGATCGTGTGTTATGCACGATCGTGTAGGCTGCTGGGCCAATGTGTTCTTGTATTTTTGTGACATTTAAACTTTTGTTCTAATGCTGTAGTAATAATGTATGCCGAAAACTAAGGTATAATACCTACATAACATGTAGGTACTATCAAAGTCTAACAAGGCCATTCTTTTAAAGCTCTGTTGCTTCTTTTCTTAGATATGGACACATTATAACTAAGTTAATTTTACTTTTACAAATTCTCAAACGCCTAAGTAACGAGATATGAGGAACGTCACAAAAGGATTGGATGTCGTGACGTACGTAACCTATAGTGTTCACAAAGAATTCTATGAACCGGTCTGCAGTCCCAACTGTCATGTATACTGGACTGTCATGTCTTTATACATCCTAACTTTTTAAATATATGAATGCGAAAGTGAGTTTGTTTGTTACGCTTTCACGCTAAAATACCTGAACGGATTTGGATGAAATTTGGCACTTGGATAGACCACGACCCGGGTTAGGACATAGGATACTTTTTATTCTGATATAAACACGGGATCGAGATTTATGCGGGTGAAACCGCGGGGCGCTGCTAGTATACTATATTTACGCTCCTGCATCGCGCGGTTTTTTGGACTTTACTAAACATCGAGATTTCTTAGTTATATGTAACTTTAATAGTAACGTAATATACACATTAACCTTCAGGGATAAATGCTCTAAACCACGGTGAAAACCTCATCAAAATCTGTTGCGTGGCTTAGAAGAACAACACGGACATACAGACAAACACGAAAAGCGACTATAGATTATTATGGGGTAACGAATATTATCTACCTACGGTTTTGGAAAACTCGTCATGACGGCATTACCATGATATTTTACCCACAATTTACGTAATTACACGTTAAACCCACTAATTAGGTACTATCCTTAAAGCTGGGCTCACACTTATCGGGTTTCGGCGAAAATACATGATATCACGAATCGATACACACATAATACACGGCACGGGAAATGCCGGAAACATATTTATAATACCGTACTAATATGGATTGAGATTATGATTGAATACGGAAGTTCCTAATGATTACGGATGTTATTGAAACTTAACTTAAACAAACCGACTCCTAATCCATCGTCTAACAAACAAAAATAAATGACCAAATGTATGAGGAACAGAGTCACACAGCTGGCTGGAATGAGCTACATAATATTTTAGCTGAAAGCTGAAGAAGAATATTCTGTGCAGCAACCCTACTGGCATTTACCTATAGTGTGGAAATCCCCGATACTTTTCGTCTGAGGAAAACAAGGTTCGAGAAGACCAAAGGTGGCCATCCTCAGTACATGCAGAGGGGCTCCGAGGTCTCCTGAGGAACACACCGTGTCCTTCATGGACTTTGCCGATGTCACATCTCTAGAGACAAATCAGTTTTTCTCCAACATTGATGCGGTGCACGCGCAGAGCACGGAGACGTCTCGGCGATCGCTGTAGAGCTGCTAGCCATACAAACCGAAATTATTACCAATATACAGGGTGTTAGGGTAAACACCGTTATCCTTGAAACCAGTGGTTTGGTGTCATTTATAGAACGTAAAATCAATGGAAAATTAGGACGTTTTTTAAATTTTTTTAAATTACATTTTACCACTCGAATATTTCATCCTTTCACCTATGCGCTAGTGCAACAAACTTGCGTCTCATTCAACAAGGGTGGGGTTCGCGGGACGTGACCTGACCGGCCGCGGACGCGACCCCTCCCTCAGTCAGTCAGCTGTTTCGCTTGCGAGCTCGGTGTCGGATAGTCACTTTTTTAAATCGTTTTAATGAAAATAACGTTTTTTTTTTGTTGTTACTCGGTCATTTATTTTTATGTTTAAGTCTACCTAACTACCCATGGTTTGAGTGACAAAGGTGTTCACCCTCACACCCTGTATAAACCAAGAACGACTTTTATTTGTGTTTACCTATGTACCTATAATAAACAATATTATATTTTTATTTGTCTGTTGGCGCGGCAGTAAATTGCTGTAATATTAGAAATGAGTTAAGTGACATGTTTTTGCTTAATTATTATCTAATACTCGATTTATCACGTGTCAAAAAACAAATACACTATAGGAATTGGATACGAGACGACCTCAAAATATACTTAGAATGTCTGCATTACCTAATACTGCTCATCTTTCATCGATAGTTACAAAATGTTAAGTTTCTGAAGGTGACCTACCTAATTAGACTAGTTTTTGCCAATCATTACGATAAAAGAGAGTGGAAAGATATATTATTTTATAATAATTATGCAAGGTTTTTTATATTGGTTGATTTTAAGACAGATGTGAAAGGTAGGAAGCGAGTTGAAGTGTTATTTAGGAAATATGGATTGATGCGGTGAAGGGGAATAATATAATAGTGACAGTGACAAAACTACTTTAATTGTGTAATTTAAAGATACGTAAGTACTAATTAAAACCCATTTATAATCACAAAAAAATAAAAATTATTAGTTGAGGTCGTGGCTAATTAATAACAAGCATCCGGGTCAATCTATCAGGTTAAGCTATGCTTGCTGGGGTTGGTCCGTGGATGCGTCACCATCTTTACATAGAGACACCTCCGTGCCTCAGAAAGCACGTTAAACCGTTGGTCCCGGCTGTGCATTTGTGGATCTTTGACAGTCGTTACGGGTTGTCAGAAGCACGAAAGTCTGTCAACCAGTTTTACCAAGGGCTTTCGTATTACCCAGTTTCTGGGTTGTGGAGGTCAGATAGCCAGTCTCGTCATGTAAAATACTGGTATTCAGCTGCATCCAGTTGAACTGGAAGCCGACCCCAACATAGTTGGGAAAAGGCTTGGCAGATTTATTGATTTCGATGTGACCATAAAAGCTTCACTGAACAATGTCCCGCGGTTGGCTATGTTTGATGGACCATCGACAGAGTAATGTCCTATTCAATTTAAATACCTACGAGTAGTATATCTAAATATGAATGGTCAATATGTATTCTAAGTATATCTATAACTATACATTTTATGTTCTCACATAGAGAAGCACCAAGAATACTGTGCCCAGGATTTTGTAATATCTATATCTGTTTCTAAAAGAGTGTCCTTGGAGTTTATTGCCCGTTCTTCTCCATAGAGAGCTACGATTTGGAATGAGCAACTAGCTTCAACTTTTTAATTAGCTGACAGACTCTTTGACATTCAAAAGTGCCTGTAAATGGTTTAATTGAAATAAATACTTTTAGTTTGAGTTTGATAAAGCAAAGTCGCTGACTCTCTATGTAACCTCTTATATTACACAATGTATTTTCACTCAGTTTTGACCATCATTTAGAGCATCCATTCCAGAAGGTTTATGCGTCTATTACATTAATATTTCTCTTAGACGTGTCGAGTGTATGTGAAGTCGCTATTGTACAGGTGCCAGGCGACCTGTCCCTGCTGGGTAGTCCTGTACCTATTAATTCATTTCTTCTCGTTCGTGTGGTAAGTGACTAACCTGAGGGCCTAGACAAGTGACAATCGCTTCGAAAGCGTTAGAATGTCAGTTAGAATATCAGCAGTTAATATATGACATACTATCAGCGATAACGATGATGGAAAAAGCAAAAATGTATAGGACTGACATAAGCTATCGAAAAATCTTATGTCAATCCTGTTGAAACTCGTTGTAGAAATACGGAACGCTTTCGAAGCGATTGTCACTTGTCTATGCCTTCTGGTGTCAGAGTTTTTATGCCACCCATGGATCTCTGACTTGGCTTCACATACCGTCGAGAAGTAACTCTCAGGCCGGTCTCCTCACGATGATAATTAATTTGCATTTTTGGAACAAAAGACCCACGCTTTACTCAAGACATTTGATCTTTTAGGTGTATTCGAAGCTATAAAACATTTCCAATTTGATTCCAGTTAATATTTTACTATAATTTATGATAGACATCAATACTTTATAATGGTCTCAGGTATGGCCACAGACAGCCTACGCGAGTCTAGATACAGCACACGCTGACCTTACCGACTCTTTGTGTAGATCTAGATCTCTAGAGCGTGACGTCATACGTTCTTTAGTTGTTGACCGTGTGTTTAAGACCCTACCCTACCTCAAATTGTTTAGCATGATCCTTGATGCTATAGGATGATGCTATAGGTCCTATGTTTACTTCAAATTATATCATGAAACTTTGCATAATAACTGAACTAACTATAAAGCAGGTCTTATGTTTTTTTAATATTTTTTATCTCTATTATTTTCACCGTAAAAAGCAATTACCTAAAGTATTCGAGGCTTGAGAGCTGCCAGCACCCCACTTCGTCTTGCTCTCACTAAGGCCGCGAGTAGTATGGTGCGAGCGGGATAAAATTTAGGTATATTTTTAAGGTAGGGTAGGGTAGCCTTAACATATGTGAGAGGGGCTGAACAGAGTGGGTGAGTTTAGTCTAAACATGCAACTCTTTGAGCGGATGTGTCAACGTAAACTATACTCCATTTGAAATAAGATTAGACATTAAAACAAACCCTTTTACAGTCCGTTCAACCGATTTTGACTTCTACACCGTAGGCATAAGGATAACATTAAAAGCAAAAAAAGTTACACACTACCAACTACCTACTGCGGCTGCCATTTGTCATGCCACCAACGCATAAGAATTCAAAATCGGTTGAATGGAATGTAAAAAAGGCTTATCTATACGTCTAATCTTATTTCAAATGGAGTATAGGCAAAAGGAGTATGTAAGGAGCGTAGCAGGTGGCGTTCTATAGTCTCTGCCTACTATGCCTAAAGAAGTAGGCGTGAATTTATGTAGACACCAGTAAAACACAGTGCCTAAACACCTTTGAAACATGACATTTCTGTATGAAGTTTGACATAAAACTGACATTAGACACGAGTTGAACAAGTGTCTAAGTTTTTGTGTTAAAGTAACACTAAGGAGTGTTGAACTTGGCTGAGAATCTAAAGCCACACTAACCATAGTTCCATAATCCAAATCCTATAAATGCGAAAGTGAGTTTCTTTATTTGTTTGTTTGTTAAGCTTTCACGGTGAAACGGCTGAACGGATTTGGATGAAGTTTGACACTTGGGTAGACCATCAGGACCTCGAGAAGGACATAGGCTACTGTTCATCCTGGATCGCAGACGAAGTCGTGGGCAACAGCTAGTAAATGCGAAAGTAACTCAGTCTGTAATTCTGTATGTCTGTCTGTTACCTTTTCACGCCATAACGGCCGAGACCTGGGTTAGGAGTTTAAGACATAGGATTGTTATCTCATTCCCTCCACGCGGGCGATGGATGCAGCGGGCATAAGCAAAGAGTTCCAACAGATAGAGATGAGATGACCAAAGTAAATAATCATATCTTTAAAATATGTTATTCTTATGTCTTTTATAAATATAAATTCCTAAGGTTTCATTCGATGCCTTGATGTTACATGACCTGGAAGTTTATCTATCGTCCTTGACCTAGCTGTGCGGCACTTCCGACCTTGAACTAGACTATCGCAAGTTCTTCAAGTGTTTCAGCTGTTTCATTTACATACCTACTACACGTTTCTTCGAAGCGAGGCTTCTGTGTAGGTACACGTGCAAACCGTTTGGCGCACCCTTAGCTAATACTAACTTTGTTGACCGACTAATTTTTTGACTGTTTATTCAGAATTAAAAATCCGGAGTCACACGTGTTAGGGCATAAATCGAACAGATTACGTGTGACTCCAGATTTTTAATTTGTCTGTCTGTGGTGTCTTGTTTATACCTTTTTAGTCGTAGTTGGGTTTTAGTTTTTTTTTTTTTTTATTCTTTTGCGGTTATAATATTTATTTTTTTGAAATGTGCTCATTAAGCCCTTTCATTTGATACCCAACACGGTACGATTAAACAATTTTTTTTATTTAGTTCCTGACTTTATGTCCTCTAGAGGGCGCCATTTTTAATGTGACGTCACATAGCCTATAACCAGCGGACGATCAAGACGCTTCCAACGACACCTCCTTTGTCAAATTGTGATGAGTCGTTTAGAAGATATGAGGGAACAGATGAACATACATACATACATACATACCGGTCAAAATCATAACCCTCCTTTTTTCTTCGCCGTAGTCGGGTAATGAACTGTACACCCTTCCACTGATAGTTGTCGTACTACAGACTGTCGAAACATAGTTGACTGATGCTCCTCATACCGTGGCAGTTTTACTATGATCCAACGTTTTTGCGATTATCTGTGAAACTAAATATTATATCCTACTAACTAAAATATGTCGTCGAAAAAAGCCTCCGCATCGTCGGCTGGTAATGTACCCAAGAGTCTGGCGACATTGCCACGTTGTATGGCAATGCCTATGACTAAGGTAAAAGCCCTTGGGTTACTGGAAGTATCAACCAGCCGTTTAGAGAGTTCACTACAGAAAGTAGGTTTGAATCGTTCTCATATCGCTAGTAACGACATTCATAGGAGAAAAAAAGAAATATTTTAATTTTTCCACCCCATGTCCACCAAACAACTGACCAGTCTTACCCAATTACTGAGTAACAAGATACCCCTTGTATCTTGTTACACAGTAACTGGGTAATGGGGCTAAGATAGAGGCAGTCGTTCCATATAAAATACTGGTATCCAGCCGGCCTCAACGTAGCTAGGAAATGTCTAGGTAGATGAGGAGTTTATGGAAGACGATGCTATTTGATTGGGTCGTGAAACACTCCCAACTTCAATGGACTGTCATGGGATACCTAAATGTAAAAAAAACAGTACTCCCACTGGAAAAAATAATTTTCAGGAAATTAGTTTTTTAATTGGAGTTAGTTTAATTGTAAACATTATTGCAATATAAGGTCATGGACATTACAATAAATACTTGTCCTATTAATGTGGTTCCCTCTAAGTATCAATACCGCTTTGTCTCATTAATGTGTTACATCATCGTTTAGTCATGTCTAATTTTAAGTATGTATACTTATTCAGTTATTGGATGTGTACCTCATGTTTGTGGTTAACTGGAGTGTTTCCATAAGGATATTATTTCTAATTAATTAACATTTCCATTATTATGTATAAATAAATTTGATTAAATATATTAGGTTCTGCACAATTTTATAATATTAATAATAATTAAATTTGCATAATTTTATAAACTACCACTGTGACCTGTATATAATATGATTATGTCAATCTGCCAAGCTGCCTAGCCTTTTCCGAACTATGTTGGGGTCGGATTTCCTTATGATTATGTATAATGTACATATTGTATATTTCATTGTAAATAAAAGTAAGCTTCCATTTACCCTAGGACTCATTTTATTCCCTAGGACTCAAAAATTCAACGGGTACCGAATTTTTATCTGCATTATGAACATTTTGCATTTTCTAAGAATTTCTCGATTTTTTTATTGTTAAGGCAAAATTGCTGTTGCAGTCTTCCTTTGAAGAAGGTTATTAATTATCTACATATTATGAATTAAAGTCGCTTTTCGTGTTTGTCCGTAAGTCCGCATTGTTTTTCTAAACCACGCAACAGATTTTGATGAAGTTTAGAGAATTTATTCCGGAAGGTTTATCTGTATATTACGTTAGTTACTCATAACAAAGAAATCTCGATGTTTTGTCAAGTCGTAAAAACAGTGCGAAGCAGGAGCGGGTCTCTTGTGATGTATAAAACACCATGGTGAAAACGGATGTGGGTATCGCTTTAAAAATGAATAGGAAATGATTACAAACTCTTTAAAGCTTGAGTTAAAAATTGCAAATTAAAATAATCAAAATATCCGAAGCTTAAAAATATGAAAAACGTTTCCATCCGGTGTTTCAATCAAATTATTTTAATTATTTCTACCAATCTTTAAACCAATTTTAAATGCTTCCACATATCTATAAAACCAAGGCTGCTCACGTCTTTATAAAATAATTCGTGCAAGAACCGTACTTTTACGATTCGCAGTAAAGATAACTTAAGTTTGGTATCCGAGCGATTAGGATACAGATTATTTTAGTTTTGTAATAAAGGATCATCAAGCTTACTTCCTCTGTGAGGTAAGCAGAGATATTAAATCTTTGTTTTTAACTGCATTCTACTTTAACATTATAAAAAGATTTAGTTTTTAACATCAAGTATTGTTTCCCCGAACGTTTGAGCAGAGATGTACCTATAGTACAACCTTCATGTAATAGGGGGAAGCCTATTGCCATCCACCGGCCACAAATCCGGAATCCGGACTGCTACTTAGAAATTCCAGATAGAAAAACCCAACCATACCAAACCAAAACCCAAAAAAGTTTAATCATTTTAATATAGATAAATAATCATTTTAATAATAAACATTTTTTCTTAATTATTATAATAGTTTCTTATATTATTATCTATTATTTTGTTTAAAAAAAAACTTTTTCAAGTTTTAGGTAATTTATTTGCTTACCATATTTTGACTCTATTTTATTTGCCGGCAAATATTTAAGCGAAGTGCTATCAATTTAGTAATTGCAGTGCAAAATCACTGTTTACATATAACGTGATTAAGTAACGACTGTTTTTAATTATCTGAATTAACCTGAATGGGTATTTAGAGCACACTTAATGATATGATGTTTGGTAAGTAATAAATTTAAGTTAATCTTAGTTTATTTTTGCACATAAATTAGATTTAGTGTTTGAATTAATCATTTTTGTATTTCATAATCGTATATAAAATAGCTTGATTAAAGAAATGGAGGCATTCGCAGTAAAGTATTTAATTATTTAAATTAATTCCGATGTTCAAACGAGTTACCAAGGCCACAATTTTAATTTATTATGCAAGATTACAATAATTTTATTCTCACATCATTTTTTTGTTAGCTTATATACAAATTAAATCCCGAAATAGGTCAAAGGAGAAAAATATACTTTGGACTAAAATAATGTACTTTATTTACTATCTCTCGGCCTCGGTTAGTTTCAAACTTACCTAATAGATTATGTGTTAAGTCAATGAATCCTTTGTAGTGCGAAATGATCCTAATTAGGTTTAAGGCAGTTAATACCTAATTGGCACCATTTGTTATTTTCGGTGGAAACACGGTTCTACTGTAGGTTTTATGCAAATAGGTGGAAGCGAGAGGTAAAGTCATAGAGCATGGAGACGCCAAGGCATCGACAGTCATTGTTAGAGAGGCGGCATTTGTCAACACTTTCCACACAAAGCAAGCATGTCACCGTTTACTCCCACTACTACACTTATAGAAACACTTATTTTATTTGTTTTAGTTTAATTTTGTTTGTTTTTATTCAATTTTATTTATTTATTTATATATAGGTACTTTATTGTACACCAGAAAATACATAGCGAAAATAAACAAATTGAACACTACAAACCATACAATGGGCGGCCTTATCGCTTTCTGCGATCTCTGCCAGGCAACCTTAAATTTTATTTTTTATTTATTTATATGTTTTTTTTTTGTTTTTCATTTTATTTAGTTTGATTTTAATTGATTTTATTTGTTATATGTAGTTTAATTTTAATTGATAATAATATGATTTCTATTAATTTATGTTTGGCAATGGGTGTTATTATTATAGAAACTGCCGGCTTTGAAGGCAGATCTATGGCAGAAGTTGTGCGCTCAACGCACTTTCGGAATCACCACCGAATCTTGGCGAGATTCGGTGGTGATTCCATCTTCTGTGATGAAGCAACATACTTTCAGGGTGTTCAAAAATCCATTATTGGAGTAAAAATCTCGTTCCGACATGTTTACTCAGACAACTTGTCTGGAAAGTTGAATTATTATCGAAACAAGCAAATGTCAGTGACATTCGCGGGCGGATGACTAAGTGTCTGTATAATTTATGGTTTTTGGCGACTCCCCTTATAAGGTCAAGCATAAGTCGATGTACTGACTGAGGTACACAGCCAAGCCCAAACCTGCTGCGGCATAAAAAGTTATGTACATTGTACACACGGCTACACATCAAGCTATACATTTCCAGTTTATACTTCGATCTCGCTTTGTATAGGATTTCCGTACAATGCGAGGTCAGCTTATACTGGAAATGTTTACCTAGATGTTTAGCCGTGCTTGCTCAATGCTCATCACATATGAATAAGTAATTGAAATACCACAGCTTCAGTTTGGAAATGCACCCTTTCAATGTAAAATAAGATATCTAGATGTTTTTTGAGGTAGGTAGATTTCAAGAGTTACTTATGTATTTATATTTCAGTGGGTATCACTTCCTTTATATTTAGATATGGCTAACGGAACCTACTAATCCATATTTCCATTCTAATAATAAGTAATATACATACATAATATAATAAATTCTTATGCGAAATATTATAAATGCGACATTGAGCTTTCACGCTGAACAGCTGAACGGATTTCGATGAAATTTAGCACACACGTAGACCACGACCTGGTTTAGGACATAGGATACTTTTTATTCTGGCAGTACTCTCCCGTGGGATTATTTTCGACATCCACGCGGGCGAAGACGTGGACAAAACTTGGATATGTATACATACAGGGTGTTAGGGTAAAAACCGTTATCCTTGAAACCAGTGGGTGTTATTTATAGAATGTAAAATCAATGGAAAATGACGAGTTCTTTTTTAAATTTAATTTTACCACTAGAGTATTTCACCCTCTCCCCTATGCGCTAGGGCTACGAACTTGCGTCTCAACACTTACGTGACCTGACCAGCCGCGAGCGCGATCCCTCCCTCAGTTAGTCAGCTGTTTTGTTAGCGAGCACGGTGACGGATATGTCGGATAACTTTTTAAAATCTTTTAATAAAAATAATGTTTTTTTTGTTGTGACTCGGTCATTTATTTTTTTATTTAAGTCAACTACCCATGGTTTGAGTGACAACGGTGTTTACACTTACATAATTATCCGAAACTATAATAGGTACTTACAAAGACAAGTAAATACATAAATAGATACCTATACAAAATAAACATTGAAATAATTCAGGTAAGTGCTGTAGGTATTGTATTGTCTAAATAACACAATAGCTTCCTGCTTCGGGTATTGTTTTCCTCAGTTGTATTTCAAGTAATATTTACGACCTACTGCGCACTTTCTCAATTCTCAAGCTCATGAGGTCCGCTTTCACATTTCAGTTCCTTTTCCGAGATGCCTTTCATGTTATTACAAACGACGTTTATATTTTAAATGCGCTATAAAAGGTTTTTGTTTTCATAAAACTTTCGTTGCTGCTGCACTGTGGCAATGGAGAGCGGTAAAAGAGTGTGATATCGTCAACTTTCAGGACTTTTTCCCTAGGCTACAACTACTACTACTACTTACTTCAACAGGCTTGTCCTAGTACATAGAAGTAACACTTTGACTAACTACAGTGCAGTGGTTTTATCTTTGGCGGACGTGGGTGTGCGGCCAAAATATATCTAACCTAACCTAACCTAATATTGTCAGAACTAAATAACCCCGGGACAGATTTTGATGCGCCTTGGACTGATAAAAGGGAGAAGTAGTGTCTTCAAAACTACAGTGGTTTCATCTGTCGCGGAGCTGGGTGTGTTTTGCCCACGATTCTTTACTTATTCAAATTAGGCTGAGAACGTCTCGTCTTTTCGAACGTCAAACTTAAGAACATAAAACAGTCCCCCAAAACGCCCGCACTTCACCACTTCCTAGAACCTTAGCTGAGAAGAAGAAGTGGCGCAACAAACTCCCCAGCAGCACAGCTGTCTGTTCAGTTAGAAAAACTTGATCTATACAATAGTAGGCTACACTAACAACTGCCTAAATGGAAAGTCCTGCAATAACCTAGCTACACATAATAGGTACAACAAAACTATATTTAAGAACAATAAGGAAAGAACAGTTCCCATTCTTTTATCGACATACATACACACAGTCACACGTAGGTATGTGGATACAATAACTCGGAAGGTAAGTACATCATAAGTACAGTTATAAAACAGCCGCACCTCGTGCCACCATTTTTATGTCATCGATCCCCCCTGGGTGCTATAAAGGCGATATGACATCCATTGGACACTGTAGGATGTGCTGGCGACTAGGTTATTGGGAGCTTCGAAAGTTATTGTTATTTTAAATGGGTGTGGCCGATGTTGGTGCGGTATTTTGGATGATTTTACTTGAATAGTGAACTATGTAGAGTTTGCCAGTCGCTTCGCCCGTGTGGTAGTTGGAAATTATCCCACGGGTACGCTACCGGTAGAAAATGTATCCTATGTCTAAACCATGTCATGGTCTATACTTGTGTGTAAAATTTAATCGAAAATAGACAAATAGAGACAGAGTTACTTTCACATCTATAATATTAGTATGGATTCAGCAATCTGAGTATGGATTTTAGTTGTTACTTATAGATTAGATCAACAAATGCGATCGATCAACTAATTACACAATCAGACTTGGAAGACCATTACAAAAACTTGAACTAAGCTGTAGCCTGTAAGTTCATGAAGAGCATATGGAAATTGATTAAAAACAAAGAGTAGTTATTTATTTATATAGAGAAGGACGACAACCAACATAAACAATAACAATTTATTTTTTCTTCGTCATAAAACACGGACTGCCGCCCAGAGGGGGAGAATTCATTTCCGAAACACAAAAAAAAAAAAGCATTGCCACTGCAGTTTGCATTATCTGTGTTTTAAGACGAAGAAAAAATAAATTGTTATTGTTTATGTTGGTTGTCGTCCTTTTCTGTATAAATAAATAACTACATAGGTACTCTTTGTTTTTAATCAATTTCCATATACTCTTCATGGACTTACAGGCTACAGCTTAATTCAAGTTTTTGTGGTCGTGTCAAACTTTTACTGACTAAAACCCACCCGTGTTCCTTTAGTTGCCTGTTGCCTGTTGCCAAGGGCCCTGGTATCCCTTTCGGACTTTCCCGCACCCCTGGGCAGTGGCAATGCTAAGGGTGATTTAATTTGGAAAGAAAGAGATAAAAACCTTAGTCTTGGTTTAACTGGTAGCGACCTTTATATGTGACAGTGCACACTATACGTCACACGGCACTCAAAACTATATAAGGTTCTCCACCAACAAAAGCAATCCACCATTATACCCGACAGGTCAGGACACAGCAGCAAAGGGAACATAATAGGAAGAGTCGTCAGGTCACGGTGGCGCACCTAAGCCGCACCCGCGACCTACATCGCGCATCCGCCAAGCAGTAGCCTAAATATGTGACAGAATGACATTGTAAGTTCACGTAATTACGTCACGTCACGGCACGACATATAGGCACTTGCAGTTGTGGTTGCATTACAGTTTACACGTAATTTATTATTTCAAGTATTGCGATTGCGAAATTTTATGAGTAAGGTTTGGTGTTTCCGGGTGTTAAACTTATTTTGAACTGTTAGGTACAGTGATAAACAAATACTCAATTTAGTCTAACTCCAAATCTCTTGTAAATGGAAGTAATTGATAGAACTATGTCAGCTAAACAAAATAAGACAGCAGATCTTGGTCAGATTAACCGAACAATCCATTTGGGTATGTAACCCTCAATACATTCGCCGTGAAAAAATCAGTAAAATTAGGGATTCTGACGATATTAAAACAAAGTTTGATGCCAAGTCCTTATTTCAGGTGAATCATTACATTAGGAAGTCTTTTAAGTGTCCACATTCCTGCAGGTAAATTAACCATTATCCTCAGAACACAAATTCGTCAGTTCTTATCACGTGTGATTAATCCCGGTAAAAATGAGCGGGATTAATACTCATAATAAGCGGAATTACAATAACACACCGAAACATTGTCGAATAACTATATGTATACTTCCCGATTTAATTCCGTTCATTTTCCTTCAGGATAAACAATTTGCACGAATTGATGGTTAATTTCCTCCTGAACCTGTATTTCAGTTCAATTTGATGTGACATCTTCAGTATCACATGCTGTCTGTTTATTAAATACGTTTTTTTTGCTACTGAGGCACTCAATGAAGATAGTGGAAGACACTGAAGACTGATTTACAAATAGATTAGAATCGGAACTATTGAAAGTATCTGGGGGAGGGACGAACAGAAACGGGAAGTATATGACAGAAAATAAAGGTGCCGTCTAAGTACTCAACAAGGGTGATTCCAGGGGGCTTAAAACGGTCACTTTAGCAGAATCATAACATGAAAATATTATGAATTATCGTAAAATGTCACTGACTGACAATTCATAATATGATCTGCGTGTAATTTGTATTACGAAATAATTCATCTGTTTGACAGTTTTCTATGGAGATTCGTAAAATGGTCCACAAATTATGAATTGCTTTTTTGTCAAATTAGAGGAATTCGGAAAATGACGGCTGGGATTCAGGAAATGAACTGCTTTTAGAGGAATTGCTAATGTGGCCGGTTTAGGCCCCCTGATTAAAAAGTGACAAATAAAAAATTAACTAAATGCAAGAAATAAAAAGAAAAATAAAGAATTCCATGGGTGGATGGAGCTTTGGCATGGAACATATAACGTGTATGATTTAGGATAATAATCGTGCATATACAATATCAATGGTAGGTACCCTATAATAAATACTGAAGCCTTCTTACCTCTGTATGACCTCATTATTCGCATGCATAAGATCGTGACACACGGATCAAAATGACGGTGTGGTATGCACCCTTTAGAGAACAAAGGCATGCGGTTCTTGGCAAGTCATATCGCTTCACATTGTGGTAAATGTATTCAGATTTGATTTACCCAAATACTTTCGGAGTTAATAGATCAATAGTCTCTAAGTCTCTATCAAGAATTTCCCCTTAAAATATAAAGTACCTACGTTGTCTTATTGGTAGATTATGATAACCTATATCACCCGCCTAAGCCTTTTAGCTGGCTTAAAAAGAGGAGGATAGGCGTTCGGCGAGTTTTGTTTTTCAATGCATCGATTTTTTCATTTTTCAACGATGTTAGGCGTGGCCTGTATCCTGTCTACTCAGAAGCGACTGTCATCGAGAGATGACAGTCGCTCCTGAGTAGACAGGAGGATGAGAATCCAGCACCGATGACAGTGATAGCATTTGACCCAAAACCTTTATAGATAGACAATCTTTTTAGACGTAATCGGAACTAAGTTTTAAGAGCTCCGGCGCAAATAATATTCATCGCATGGCTACACGCGGTCGTGATAATACAAAACAACCTTTCATAAAACCGGTTCATGAGCTAAGTTCCTAATCTAACGCAGTCTAGAATATTTTCGAAGATGTAATTAGAAATACTACTCATAGTTTGCATAAAACAGATTTTAAAAATATAGGAGAAATAGCGTGAGGAAGGTTTTCAATATGGATGTGGATGGCTACAACAGTAGTGGAAGACGAAGTAAGGAACAGTAGGGAAGACCAAAGAAACGATGGATGATATGGCTAGAAAGGGGGACTACCGAGATGACGACTAACAGACAAGTATGGAAGAAAAAACATATAGCACCGACCACAAAACAAATTGGGATATCTGGGGGCAAGATAATGATGAGTCTTTAATCTTGGCTTCGATGCTATAATGAACATTGCTGATAGATAGTCATACTGGGTCATATTGGATGGGTCAGTAGATTTCTTATAGTCATCACGGGTCGTCAGAAGCCCGAAAAGTCTGACAACCAGTCTTTTCAAGGGGTATCGTGTTGTGGAGGTCAGATAGGCACTCGCTCCATGTAAACTACTAGTATTCATCTGAATTTGACTTGAAGCTGACCCCACATAGTTGGAAAATGGCTAGGCAGATTGATTGATTGGATGGGTGAGGCTCTGAGCAAGAAACAAATGCGTAACAGTGAAGACGCTTATAATCATAATACAAGAAATGTTTCTTAACATGTAAGAAATTGTTACGGTATAAGTTACGTTATAAAATGCAGCGGATAATGATTAAACTTTGCATAGCGGAAGCTCACGTAATGCAGAAGGATATAAGTCACATAACTGGCCATCAGGAGTCCATAACTATATACACTGCCAAATATGGATCGCCCCATAAACAGCTTCAAAGCAATACTCTTGGAAATCACAATAAAAGTGGCCAGTACTATTTTCTTTTCACAATTCTTTGGCTATAGCATCTACAGGCTAATTCTGCTGCAATATATTTCTAGCATGAGGCGTACACAAGTGGCAAACGTTTCCAAAGCGTTTCGTATCTTTAAAAACCACTTTCCACTTTCAACAGTTATTGACATACCTACAGCTTTTCGGTAGCATGTCAATCCAAAACGTGTTTTACTTTTCCATCATAGTTATTGCTAATAGGATGTCACTTGGTAGATGTCAGGTAACGAACTTCGTTTTTGGCATCGCTACTTTTATTGAGACCTAATTAGGTCTCAATAATTTGAATTGGGAATTTTGGAGACGCAAAAATAATCCTATTAATTAATCAAATAATCCTATTAATTAATAGGATTATTTTCTTCGGGGGTAATAGATGTTTATTTTATGGATAAATAAGTAAGTAACATTTAAAATATCTTAAATCATAATTATGAATCTAAACACTAACTCTAACTTAATATCTAATTCTCTTCTGATTGGAATTTACTGACATTAGATAAGTAACTGAACTTTACTTTACAGTAAGATCAGTCACAATCGATCGAATAACAGATCAGCAAATAATTTACAGTAAGATCATCGACCTTCTAACAATAATTGTCAGGTATCCTGTCTAGGTTTCTATGCTATTGTAAATTAGTCAGTTGCCTATGTTTTCAGGGTCTCCAGCTCCGTTCAACTCGCCTGCATTTCCTGGATGTCCCCAATTTATGGGCAGTCGGCTCGCCAGTGGATTTGTATGCGTCGTTTTACTAGTGTTTATAAGTTTTAGATTTTGGTCTCAAATTATATTAGAAGATATAATAATATACAAATCCATTATTTATCAAGGCGTATCTTTATTTTGAACTAGGTACATATAGTCTGTAGATATGTACTTAGTTACGGGAAAAAAAAACAGTTTTTTTTTTTTATCTATTTTTAATTTTATATAGGTACTTGCTTTTTAGCCGGTGTTTATTGAGATTAAGACATTTATAACTATACATTTTTTTATCTTTTTCTGTTTGATTCATGAAAACGCTGTAAATATTTGTATTGCTATTATAATGTATTAAAAAAACCGAATATAAAATGGTTGATGCAGTAACTCGTATAATTTTAAAATTAGTTCTTCAACACAATCCGGAAAAATCGTACTTTATTACCCGCATATATGGAGAAACAAGTCCTAATCGCTAAATCCTTGTTGACAGTTCAAAATCCGCGAATCTTGAGTCATCTACAGAATGATGTCACGAATCCTTCAAGAGTAGGTACGTGACGGGCTAGCAGATCGGTATGATTACGCATGTCTTCACCTAAAACGTATGTAAGTGTGAACACATTTTGATAAGCTTACGTCAATAGCTAATGGCTTTTATTGGTACATTGTTCTCTATTGTTGCTTTACTAATTAAAACAATCGATGAAACTTTACTCTTTCAGTACCAATAGTTAGATAAGGAAATAAAGACGAGGCATTTCTTAAATTGCTGGAAAGGCTCGCATATATCAGCACCCTAATTGCTAAACCATTGATTCATTTGTTCGAAAAATTTGTCTGCTCAACACCGTAAATAACGCAATTAATGTTGTTGAAATGTCAAAATGAAAGCCATTGCTACTGTGTGTATTACGCAATGAAGTACCTCGCTGATTTGTGGCATTTCACTAAGATAATAATATCAAAGATAGCTTACAGAATATAGATTTCTTTAATCTATAAACACTTGTCAATATTCGTCAATAGCATAGCTAAATCACATGGCAGATTTGAACCCAAATATACCCAAATGAGGTAGGTTCATTGACAAAAACTGATCAAGGATCTGGTGTGTGAATCAGTAGTCTTTATTGTTGATTATAATAATGATGTAGTAGACTTTACTAGAGAAGAGAGAGATAAGTCAATCAATCAATCTGCCTAGCCTTTTCCCAACTATGATGGGGTCGGCTTCCAGTTCAACCGGATGCAGCTGAATACCAGTATTTTACATGGAGCGACTGCCTATCTGACCTCCACAACCCATTAACTGGGTAACACGATATTCCTGGGTAAGACTGGTTGTCAAACTTTTGGGCTTCTGACTACCTGAAACGACTGTCACAGATCCACGAATGACAGCCGGGACCAACGGCTTAACGTGGTTTCCGAAGCACGGAGGAGTCTCGGTATGTAAATATGGTCCACGGACCAACCCCGGCAGGCCGGCAAGCGTAGCTTAACCTGATTGATCGACCCGTGCGGCTGTTATTACTTAGCCACGAGCACCTCCAAAGAAGAAGAAAGGGAGAAAGAAGTATGAAAGTTAAAGAAATGTTGTAATAAATTGGAAGTAGTAGAATTTACTTTATATGGTTTCTAATGAAACAAACAGGAAAATCTATTGTCATACTGAAACATTATGTAAAGTTAAGAACTATTAACAGAGATGACATTGTTTAGTTTCTGAATAAATCCTCATTAGCCTGTCCCGTTTAAAATAATGCAAGCTTGTAAACAAGATTTGCATTACGTACGTAAATAGTTTACATTACAAAGACGATTACACAAGGTAAACGAGGCGAAGACTTTTAAAGGCATTTATTTCCCCTTCCCTGTTTATGATTGCCATTACAAATGTATGGGAAAGCGATGTTTTTTTACACTCTGTAGTGTTTCCCATTATTGTCTCGTCCTGGGAAACAACTTGGGTGTCAATAATTGTCATAATCGTGATTTTAATTTAGCGTTAGTCTGTAGGTATGGTGGAAAAAAAACGCACAGATACTGATGACGGAATTGGATAGAAATTAATAAAATAAAATGATGTATTTTATTTAGTCAGGTAAATCGGTAAACGCGGGACAAACCTTTATAAAAAATTGGACAATACACAATCATATACAACATGTAAAAAAATCCCCGCCTGAGCGACTGCCTATCGGACTTCCCCAACCCAGTTACTGGGTAACACGATACCGCTGGTAAGACTGGTTGTCCCAGGGTCCCAGTGTACAAAGATCCGGCTTCCAATCACCGAAGCTAAATATGAAATTTTCAGAGGCATCCGAACGCTAGATTCCGGTTCAACAGTTTCCGGCATTTCCGGCATCAAGCTCCGTGCCGGGTACACATATTTTGCCCGCCTGGCCACGTAGATCTGTACTACGGGTCCGCTGCGTTCATCGTCACATTGGCGTCATGACGCTGGGACTTTCGGGCTTCTGACTGAGAAAGATCTACAAATGACAGCCGAGACGTTGACGCGCTTTCCGAGGCACGACGAAATCTCGGTATGTGATGATCACCCATCCACGGACAGACCTCGGCAAGCATTGCTTAACCATGAATACTGACCCGGGCGGCTGTGTTATGAGATGAAGATGTATATCAGCACTACAGTTTGATATTTTATCAATATTTTGTTTAATTTGTTATCCGATATGCGAAAACAACCATAACATTTGTAAGGTTTACAGTTGACACGGTGTCCGTCTTATCCATTGTTCTATTGTCTTTTGAAAGTAAATTATTACATTTTAATAAGGATAAATTATTATAAGCCTGCAATATTGTCGTTCCACAGAGCAAAGATCTTTTCTCGTATAGAGAAGGAAGCTAAACTGTAAGTTCTGAGGCCTTAGTGTGAGTTTATTTTAACCATCTCGATTTAACGCATCGACCGCGTTTGGCGCTCCAATTGGCCCGTCATCAGTGAAGGCCATTGAAGGGCCAATCGGAGCGCCGAACGCGGTCGATGCGTAAAATCGAGATAGTTAAAAGAAACTCACACTAGGGCCTCTGAGTTGAGCAGCATGATTACTGACAACTGACACTGACTGGACAGGCGCTGACTGGACAGGTCCACTCAATCTGTATGGTTCTTTTCTGAAAAGACCATTCATGGTCTTCACATGATCTGAGCAAGATTATATCTGGACTTTAAAAGAGACTGTGACCTCTGTGCTTGTTTCAGGCCTTTCTTCTTAGAGATTAAACACCGACCTCATCTAGTTTTATTTTAAAAATATAGTTCTTTGTCGTGTAAACAATTGGGGTGCAGGTTTCACGAATCACGAATACGTACAAGTTTTACTTTGCCGTAAGTTAGGCACCGATAGAAAATAAGATTTATTTTAAAGGATAAAAATATAAAAAACAGCGGGGTAATTGCGTAATACACATACTCTGGCCATCGATCGCAATTCTTTTCGTTTTGACCGGTCAGCCAAGTTTATCGGATTACTAGCTGCGCACCCGGTTTCACCCGCGTAAGTCGTGATTCCGTGGGAATATCGGGATAAAAGGTATGCTATGTCCTTCTCCAGGTCATGGTTTACCTATGTGCCAAATTTTATCCAAATCTGTTCTGCTGTTTTAGCGTGAAAGCGTAACCAACAAACTTACTTTCGCATTTGTAATATTAGGATTATATTTGTTGAGCTGACGAATTTTTCAAACCTCTGAAGCAGTGTATGTCAAAATGAAAAGCATGATGTCTTCGAATGTTTGGTTCTAGGATATGCTGGTTTCCTCACAATGTTTTTTCTGCTTATAAAACCTAAATATGGTGAATAGGTTTTACGAGCGTCATAATCATAAAGTAAATAATGAAAAGTCGTAATTATAAAAACAGTAGGTATGATTCATTTAGATATAAACAGTTGTTTAAACAATTTATATATCGTAATATAATTGCTCGAAGGTTAATGTTTTGGGTTTAAACCTGGCGGGGTACCTAATTGCGTAACACAAGAAAAATGGTAATCGATCGCAATTATATATAGGCTGATTATGTCCATAAAACCTTTGAAATTACATGAATAGGTAGGTACGGGCGCGTTTGTAATGACACAATTTGACAGAATCAGTGCAGGGCAGCAGAGTAACTATCTGAGTACTGGAAAACTACTAAAATTGTCCGAAATAAATAAATTACCTGTAAGTACACCCGAAACTGAATAGTTGTAAACCTGTAATATACAGTAGGTACCTATTGGATTAGCTTTTATGAATTTGTGTGCACGGGGTCAACGTTAACAAAAAGTTGGATCTTTTTTCTTTAGCCAATAGTAATTTTATTAAATTAAATTCTATACAATTCGTGAGCAATACATTCACAGAAACGTGCAGCTTGTTTTTATTAAATAGGTACCTACATTTCAATTAGCTTTGATTAGTAAATAGTAGCCTACAAAACGTGCTTCATCGCAGTTTCTATGTAAGTATGTGGCAACATTAGTTTATCAAATTAAAATTGTAAAATTAAACTATTTAAGTACAAAGTGGAATTATCAAGTAGTCGGTTAGTCAGAAATATGAAGCTAGTTGCCCAATTCAAAGTGTGTAGGGTCCTCTTCCTATGGAAAAGAAACTCCATGGACAATCTTTAAAATTATATTGTTATCCTTACATATTATAAAACAGAATCCTCCGCCGCTTCTGTCTGTCGTCCTGTACGCGATAAACTCAAAAACGATTGCACCGATTTTCATGCTTTCATTGCTTTCGTTTTCACCAATGGATAGAGTGGTTCTCGACTAAGGCTCAATAAAATTTACATCATTTAGTCCATATGAAATTCCCAAATGCGACACAATTTCAGGGAAAGGTTAGGACCTAAACTTACATATTCGAGTGTGCCAAAATAATATCTATTCCTGAACTCATTTGTAACTTACTTTTAAACAAGTTGTTTTTTCTTTGTTGCAGGTTTTTATTTCCGTTAATCATTGACAATTGGCTATCTTTATAACTGCAAAAAATTGCCGGAAAAGTATCGTATAATGATGTTTTAAATCTTTACTAAAGTTTCCGACAAAACTTACAGAAAATAAAAAGAGTGAAAAATATATTTAATTTGGCAAACAGACCACCAAACAGGGAAGAAGAAAATTGGAAAATGAGGAGGGATGATCTGGCGAGATATAAGTATAGGTAACTATAAAACTTATTCGAGACTAGTACATGATGATACATGTATTATTTATACTATAACTGTAATAACGCCTTCAAGACATAATCCTACGCATGACATAATTTTGTCGAGAGAAACCGGCATTATAATTATAGCTGCAAGCGATTAGCTAGCCATTTCTCATTTATTGATCATTAAAGTAATTTAAAAACATAATTATTGTTCTACAGGTGATTTATTACTAGATCGAAAAGATTATAAATCGGTGGATAAACATGTGTTTTTATTAACCACAGTGGCTAAAGTTTAGTGACTCGAAGCGTGCAAACTATCAATTTGTGATTGTCGTCACGGACCATATTAATTAATTTAGGTACCTACGTAGATTATTCATAGTCTAAACTCCTTTAATCTGTAGAAGTTTTAATTGAAAAGATTATCAAGCCAAGATTAATTGTTGGAAGTAATTGTTAGTTGTTTTAAGCAGTTATTTCATAACATAGCTAAATAACTAGAATGATTTTATGTAAGAGTATTCCTGTTTACTTCATATGGTTTGGTGGTTGGTAGTGTGGTGTTTTTCAATTTTCGTTTTTTGCCACCGACTTCCGAAATTAAAGTTATTTATCACTTTTTTGTTGTGGTACCTACCCCACACAAATTAGAATAGCACTAACTACCTGCTATGTAAATAATAGTCAAATAATATATCGTCTACATAGACTAAGTGGAAAAAATACGTAATATTGAAGCTAACTCAAAAACTCCTAGTTTTTGAGAGTGACCTCTGAAGTATGACCTACCAAGAAAAAGATAGAATCATGAAAATCATAATTGGCGGAGTAATCCCGTAACATAAATATAAAAAAAAAAACATGCAGACGTGTTGTGAACCTCCTCCTTTTTGAAGAAGTCGGTTAAAAAAATAATGTTACAGTTTCAGACAAATGAATCAAAACGCGGGACCGTGGGATATCACTAAAATTCAACGGGCTGCGTTGAAGTACTTAATTTAAAATTTTGAATAAATGAGTTTTGACTTTGACCTATTCAATGAAAAGAACTTGAAAGTTCAATCAATGAAGTCAGAATAATATAAACACACATATGGTAACTGGGACTGGCATTGAACGGAATGCCCTCGCTAGTCTCTGTATCTATACTCCATTTGAAATAAGATTAGACGTATAGATAAGCCTTTTTTACATTCCGTTCAACCGATTTTGAATTCTATTGCGTTGGTGGCATGACAAATGACAGCCGCAGTAAATAGTTGGTATTGTGTAACTTTTTTTGCTATTAATGCTATCCTTATGCCTACGGTATAGAAGTCAAAATCGGTTGAACGGACTGTAAAAGGGTTTGTTTTAATGTCTAATCTTATTTCAAATGGGGTATAGATATCTAACTCAACTGCTACATATCAGATACAATGGCTTTATTTATTTTATTAGCGATGAATAACATAACATACTTGTTTAGACTAGCACGTTTATCGACTGTTAGGTGGAGAGTTAACTGTAAAGTTATGTTGAAGGTATGATTCATAACCCACATGTGTGACTACAAATCGACATCATAAGACTTAAATATTACTAGCTCTGCCCCGCGGTTTCACCCGCGTAAGTCTCGATCCCGTGGGAATATCGGCATAAAAAGTATCCTATGTCCTATTCCAGGTCATGGTCTACCCCTGTGCCAAATTTCATCCAAATCCGTTCAGCTTTTTAGCGTGAAAGCGTAACAAACAAACAAACTCACTTTCGCATTTATAATATTAGTTAGGATGTTTCAGATTCAAAACAATACATATATAGTTTCACAAGTTTGATGCCCAGCACCGTAATTTTGTAACACACTTTCAATAAAATTCCGAAGGGTTTTGAAGGGAATTGCTAGCCCATTGCTTTATATAATAACTAGCTGCGCCCCGCGGTTTCACACGCATAAGTCTTGATCCCGTGGGAAATCGGGATAAAAAGTATCCTATGTCCTGTTCCAGGCCATGGTCTACCCTTGTGCCAAATTTCATCTAAATCCGTTCAGCCGTTTTAGCATGAAAGCGTAACAAATAAACAAACAAACAATAACAATATATTAGTTAGGATAGGATAATATGATTGAAAAATTCCTCTGCTCGACGTTGTGGGAGCCCCAAGTCAGCAATAAAATTTTCATCAAATCTTTTGTGAAGTATTAGTTGATGTGATCAGAAATAATTTGAAAGCAATTTTGGCTATCGAAAAATAAGTCAACAATGATCCATAAGGTAATCTAAAAAGAACTGAAAAAAAAAACATAGAAATATGCAATGTACCTTTATTAATTTCCCTTTGATCTTAAAACGAATCAATCGAGATCAAAAACATATGATACGCTACATTCTATAATCAATCCGCATCGCAAAGAATCAGATACTGAACCGTTACAAATCAAACGAGGTCACAGAGTTCATACAGCAAGTGTAATTACAAACCTCAGTTACAATAGGACCACGTGAACACTGCACTTCCATTTTATATTCAATAGTTTGCATTTTCATTGGCACTTAAGCGTTTTATAGCTTTTTACCTATAAATGCCGTAAATAATAGCTTTTACAATTTCCTCCATTGAGAAGCGTGTTATGGTCAAGATGAAAATGTCTATAGATTAGGTGTTGATGTTTATTGGCTATGGTATTGAATTTCTGATCGAATATATTGTTTATGGTCGTAGAGATGTGCTGTGGTATTAGGTTTTATTCGAATCTAGCTATATTATTAACGGCTTTTCTGATGACATCCTTTGTGTAATTGAAAGCATATCTACCTACTTAAATGATTTTGCTGAAATAGCCTTAGATAGATTTTTGTGTGTGAACGACTCATCTTGGAATAAAAGGAAGCAGTGATAACAAGTCTGAGCGAAAAGTATAGCTCTCGTTTCCAATAATAGAAATGGATTTAATAAAATCAAAGACAAGTTTTTAAACAATCATTCACAACACGAAATCAATCACAAATTCGGAGATTGAGAAGAATATCTTTGGCGCCTTCTTACGCCTACCAATCTCCATCCGTAAATATCACATTCAAACTGATCCAATTCAAGGAGAAAAAAGAATCGATTACACACATTAGCAATGATAGAAAGATTCAAATCTATTTGTTTAACGGTCAGTTAGTCACTCATCATGATCAATCAAAATTGAATGATGGATTAGAAACCCCAATATTAGATTATCGAAACCATAGAATTCGTTATGCTAATATCGAGAGAGACAAGAATGAAGATATTGGTACTATTTTATTTTTAGCATTGGCTTCGATTACCAAATAATTGAGATACACTGCAGTTGGACAATCTTGCGATCTACGTCCATGTTGGAATTAAGCAAACTTCGTAGGCCATCGGTCAGTATTTTGAAACTAGAGTGTTTCAGAATATCGCGGACTAATTTTGTTTGTTAATTTACCTGGAATAAATGTTAGGAGCGGTTTTAGTGTGAATGTGGATGGATAGAGAGGAAGACCAAAGAAACTATGGATGGATTCTGTAAATAATAGATAATAAAGATTCTGTAGATAATAAAGCTAAAAAAGAGGTGACTACTACCAAATAAACAGGAAGACGATGAATATTTTTATTGGACGTAACTTTTTATTTCGACGCTATATTTTAGTTAAGTTATGATTATATTGTAATTTTTTATATTATTTAAAAAGTTTGTTTGTTAGTTATTTTGTTTCTAAAGCTTGGTACTTGTTAATGTTGGATTCTTAATATTATGTACGGTCAAACACGTCAACCGCTAAATCTTCTACAAAGTATCCTTTAGTCAGCTTCCGGTCTCACAAAATCTTTATTTTTACACTGCTTTCTGACTAATGCACTCAAAAATGTCGTATTCACATTCTGACTTTCACATCCTGCCAGTTTTTTAGTATTTAAATATAATTTAGGCAACAGTAAACTTAGAGCTTAGGTTTCACATAAGGTTCGCCAGTCTTATCCATTAATATTTAATTCTGGCTCACCCCGAGTGTCTTAGATAACAATACTAAGCGGAATCCAGCCAGCCAGGCTAAGTAACAATGAGACTTTATAACCACGTAGAATGAACATATGACATCATTAATTATAATATTGACATTATCGAACAAACATGGTGATTCATATTGGATGTGATTGAATAGTTTACGTTGCTTGAAGATTCCAATGGTTACTTCCTATATGTCTTAGCTATGGTTAACCAAATAAATTAATCCATTGTTCTTCAATATCGTTGTATTTTCTCTATTATGGTATTTTCCTGGTCTATGGTCTATTGTTTTTTGTTTATTATTGATACGTTCGCGTTTGACCTTTGTTTCACCTGGTGCTAAGTGAATATATGCGGTCGATGATGGTGCACTCTTTGCCTTGCCCTGTTATATATTATTGTATCATCGTCTTTTTTTAACCAGGAACTGCCATTGAAACTACTACCATCATAACATGGTTAATTATATTATTTATCTTTCTTGAATAATCTTTCAGCGAAGAGAAAAACTAAAACATTGAATATATCTCAAAGTTTAACGACATTTACGTCTTTGAATTTAACCGTATACTGCGTACGCAAATCACAAACAATTATTGGAAATAAAGCATGAGTTACACTGCCTATTAAAAATATTCCAGTACTTTGGATTTAACCAATTCCATGCTTATCGCTTGCTTGAGGTGGAAAACCCAAGCGTTCGGTTCTAATGAATTTAAGACCTATTCAGGTCAAAGGTATAACAATATGTGCACAGTCACTAATATAAGGAAGGCTGGAATATCCGCAATGCACAAAGGTTTTTTTGCCAAGTGTTAGATCTAGACAGGTGAAGACTTTGGCTGACATATACCTACCATATAATTATACTCGTTATGGTTTACGGTAATCAATCACAAGGTATAGCCTTGTTATTAACGACGAGTACATCTCCGTAAACAATGAGCCTCAGTAGGAAAGATCGCTAGCAGACGAAGAAAAACAGTAAACAAATGCTGAAGTTTTAGCAGATGAACACCATGTAATAAAAACTGTAGCGATGTGTGGTCCCTTAGATCTGACTGATGCTAACGAGAAAGAAAGGAAATTAGCGCATATTGAAGGTAACTTGAGCCAGGCAGCAAAAAAATGTTTTTCACAGCTATGCAACTGATCAATTTCAGTATTTGAGAAATAAGCTTTTAATCCGTATACGTTACATTGATATTATAAAGTGTTGAACCATCGATTATTTGAACAAAACTCATGCGTTTTACTGCCTAGATAATTTGTTATTCGTAAAACTTTAATTTCATAAAATATTTTTCGGCACCTTACTGAAGCCATTGATCCCAATCACAGTCGAAATAGCCGAAATTATCATCGCTTCACTTACCGGCTCGCACATCGGGAGATGTCTGAAAAAGTTAAGTCAATGACCGCAAAAAAAGTGCACGACTCACCTTGCTCAAACCGAAACTTGCTTACTCCAAAACATTCGACACCCCACGGTACATCACAACACGAAAAATAACCTGCAATACACCTTACAGCATGTGCCAATCGATTTATTTATCACTTCTTATCTACAACACATAGATTTCAATGTCTACATGCGATTATTTCAAACTCCAGAAAATATTTCAATTTTTATTTCCACTTGTCACTTTTCCCGCTCAATAAGTTATTTTTAATCCGATCGAGTTCGAAATTTAAAAAGTTTTGTATCGCTTACGGCCAGCGTTTTGCCGACTGACATGGATACTCCGCGGGAGTTGGCACAGTACTGAACCGCCGCGGCCCGGTCAAGTGAGAGCGTACATTGTGTCATCAATGTGCTTCGTGTGTTCCAGCTAAGCACAAGTGTGGGCAGATAAATAAATACTTGATACTTCAACTGAAGACTGGTCTTATTTTTGATAAGGGACAATGACACCAACTTGAAGAAGGGTAGGGGAAGAACCTTCAAGAAAAAGTAAGGACCATAACGATAGTAAAGGCAACGATTTAAATGCGATTCAATAAAATACAGATAAGAGCATTAAAGCTAGAATACAAATAAGTAGCTAGTATTTGTTAATGTGTTTTAAATGGGACAGTTACTAATTAGAAAGATAATAAATAATCATAAACCAAAATAACATTAGATTATTGGATGCTTTGAACTATAAGTATAAGGTATTACTATGGGTAAGATAAAGTAAGACTTGATATACTGGGTTTCGAGGATGTGAGAAGAATGCGTGAGTAATGTAATTTGAAGAAGAGCATATAGCAACAGCCTGATTTCCGTCAACCTGAAGAATCCCGTCCATACCTATCTCTGCATTGACACTGATGAACAAGCTTAAGAGGATGTCAATAACATTGCAGTAGATCGCAAAGCAAGCAACTTCAACGATTATTTAACTCTCCCAAGCAGATGTTATCCAAACTGCGTTTACTTTATAGTGAGTCATGTAAAATGGACAGGAACATGACAGCTAAGCAAAAGAATGTTTCGTCTTATCAGATTATACTTTCAGCATCAGCATTGCTTTCCCCTATCACTCTTATTCTCTTAACACCAGGAGAGAAAACTTTATCTCTTTTATCATCAGTATTGACACACAACATTTGAGATTACTTCAAAAGAAACGATATAATTCATTGAAAACATCTTAGATTTCAACAATTTAATAACACGGTGAGACACACAAAGTCTGTGTTCATATATCCGATCACTACACTCTTTACTACTTTACATGCACAGCGAAGCTATAGAAATTTCAGTCTTATTGATATGTGTTACAGGATATAAAATCCGCAGACTTGTTGGTAGACATTGGTAAATGTGACCCCGTAAGGTAAACTTATTTTTTTATTTCATCGAGTATTATAGCATTCATATAACCAATGAGGTCGGAGGTCGTAGATATTAAGTCTTTACCTATGAAATTGCCGTTCTGCAGTACTGGCCATTTCAAATCAAAATAATTTTTGTTTGGCTAAGAATTCTAATTTCAAATTAATTTTATTTTAAAAACATGGATTTTTTTTTCCAAAAGTAGTCATTTCTTTATTGATTAGTGTTACATTTTCATCGCATTTCAATCTTTTTCGTCATCATGGATACGTTAAAAATTCGAGTAATTATGGAATATGAGTACCGTCGTGGCAGCAACGCGGCACAAGCGGCACGCAACATCAACGACGTTTACGGAGCTAACACTACAAACCAACGCACCACCTGTTATTGGTTTGCTCGCTTCCGTTCTGGAAATTTCGACCTGAAAAATGAACCTCGCGGTCGTCCGAAGACTTTGGTCGACAATGACGAATTAAAGGCGATTGTGGAAGCTGATGATACACAATCTACGGCTGAATTAGCAGCAGCTTTCGACGTTAGCGTCAAAACAATATTGGTCCATTTGCGTCAAATTGGCAAGGTAAAAAAGCTTGACAAATGGGTGCCCCACGAACTCAATGATCGCCAGCGCGAAGTACGCGTCGAGACGTGCCTTGCACTGCTCAACAAACACACAAATGAAGGAATTTTGAACCGCATTGTTACCTGCGATGAAAAATGGATTCTGTTTGATAACCGCAAGCGCTCAGCAAGTTGGTTGGATCCTGGTTCAGCACCTAAACAATGCCCTAAACGAAAACTTACCCCTAGAAAAGTGATGGTCACTGTTTGGTGGTCTAGCGCCGGTGTGATTCATCACAGCTTCTTACCAAACGGGGTGAGCATTACTGCAGATGTGTACTGTAAAGAACTGAACACAATGATGGAGAAGCTGGCGCATCTCCAACCAGCATTGGTCAATCGCTCGTCTCCGCTGCTCCTGCACGACAACGCGCGACCTCATACTGCACAGCAGACGGTCTCCAAATTGCAAGAACTAGGGTTGGAAGCTCTCCGTCATCCGCCCTACTCACCAGACCTTGCGCCTACAGACTACTACTTTTTCCAGAATTTGGATAACTTCTTGGCGGGAAAAAAATTCAATACCCGAGAGGTAGTACAAAATGCCTTTGAAGAATTTGTTGCCTCCCGTCCAGCTGATTTCTTTAAGAAGGGCATCAATAAACTGCCACTGCGATGGCAAAGATGCATTGATTGCATGGGTGATTACTTCGATTAATACAAATAAAAAATTCATGAAAAAAATTCGTTTAAATTTTTTCATACAAAACGGCAATTTCATAGGTAAAGACCTATTATATGTAGTTAATTAATATTAGATAAACAATTGAATAACAGTTTATTGATATTCTTGTGTTGAAATAAAAGTTAGGAAATGTGTCACAATCCATGATTAATTAAGTTTTATGTTTGACTTAGCTAGCGTATTAATATTCATGTAATTTATCTACTGCTATATGAGGCTGTAAATGTCAAATGAAAGCACTGGCCTTGGATAAACGAACTATCCAGAAGTGATACATTTCTAATCATGTTTTTCTGACAGTTACCTATTACTGCTGCAATGATCGGCACTAAACACACTTCATTTATCAAAATACCCTCTTACGGATAACTACGGCAAGTATTTATTTTCAGAATGGTTTGCTTTGACTACATTCTACAAAGGTGCTCATCGTTTATTGGTATCTTTCCTGTAATTATATGCATTAGGGGTTCAAAGACGTTTACTTTATAAACCTTCAGCTCTTAGCAATTGGTTCCCTGCAAAAGAAACCCTTCCGCGTTCTGCCGCGTCCTTTATGTTAATATTCAGTTAGTGAGGTCAGTACCAATGTTTTCTTCTACTTTCTAACTGGCATTCGTCCCAAAACAACCGCCAAATTCATGCAGGTGTAGTGGAAAATCAAAGCAAATGCCGCTAATGGACATACAATATCCTAGGACATACAATATCTTAGGTCTTCCAAGTTGTGACACAACTTCAAGCCAATGCCATAAGAATAATGAATTAAACTAAGTACAACTACTTTAAGTTAATCATTCTTCAAACAGTAAATTGCAAACTTACAGTGGAAGTTCAGATAAACCAACGTGATTAATCTTAGGATAGTGACATATTGAACGCTGAAGGTGCAAAACCAAGGTGAGGGTATAAATCTTTGTCCAGCCGTGTACTGCGATAATCTGAGAATTTTTCAACCTAAGCATGTTGCATGGGACTTCTTGTAGAAGATGATAGTACACCTGTTGGTTTAACTTGCACTAAGGTACCTATACAATACGTTATACGTGTCATAATTTTTCTTCGAACTAGACTTGGGACGTTATTCATCATTTCATAAGGTATAGACTATAGAGTTTCTCTTTATACTCACGAAATTGAATTGAATTAATTTTAGGAATAAATCCAAATTAAAGAGTTTATTGATATTTATGTTATAAATTTATAATTCATGAAGCAATGTAACTATATTACAGGATTATATACCAATATAAAGTCTATATATCCAAAATAATAAGTAGGTAATAGATAATAATTAAATAATGTCGGTAGCAATAATAATTAGTGCTTATATTTGTAAACGTTGAATCACGTAGTAAGATTATGCAAATTATCTTCAATATTTATCTTTCGGGCGCATTAGCTATCATTAGCATTATCTCAATATAATTTAGATTAGATTCAGTTCATTTACAGAATATCGGTACTAATCGGATAGAATTTGAGGAAATTGGAGTACGAATACTCCTACTGTTACAACGTAACACAATGTTAATATTTATAAATGTTTGTTTTGCAGGATCCATGACTAATTAATTATGTGATTCCTAGATCCTTAATCAAATTTTCTGATGTAAGTCATCCACGGCCTTTTCAATTGTGGTGCCAAAAGTGGGCTTTCCTCAGGGCTAAATTCTAGGTCCATTTATGTTTCTCATGTGATATATGAATCTTTCTTTTTACAAATTTTGTGATACACAGCAGACAGCTGGCATAAAAATAAATAAAGTATTGTTTTGTTTTAAACGTCCGCGTCGTACAATTTTGTGAATATTTTTGAAGTTAAAGGCAATTAACAAAAATGGTTTCTCATAACACTGTTTTAAAACTAAGTTAGCAATTAGCTCTTTTCTTAAAGTAAGTGATGTTTTACCAAACAATGGAACTTTTAAATAGCTATTTCATTTTAAAACTCATGAACGGTATAATAAATTAATACCTGTGTCACGCCTTCCAGAAAATATCTTCTTTTTAGCCCATCTTCTGTAGTTAAAGTTCATTGTATTTTTTTAAACGAGGATTCTTCATATTTTTCGTCGAAATAAATACAATCACGTTTGTTTATTGAGGACAACTAGAAAATGGTCGTCACATATTACATCGTCTAAATCTACAGACTTAGAGGAAAAAAAAAATCATAATATGTGCCAATGGAAGTGTGACTTAATATTAGGTATGTGCTGATTTTTCCAACGTCAGATATTTTTTATTTGTGGAATAAAATTGAGGGTTCATAGTTTTTGTATAAAAAAAATCATAATTGACATATTTTCATACATCAGTTACATTTATTTGTTTGCTAGTAGCTCTGTCATAAATTAATAAACAAAGCAGGGCTCTATTTACAAACCGTTTGTAATGCATCTGCTTCAATGAGCCCACATTACAGTTCGAACGGTCTTCAATTAATATAAATTGCTAACATTTACTGTGGCGACTGATTGCTATGCGCCTTCATTGTAATTAGGTACTCCGTTACTTGAGTTATTTCATATCAGACGTCAAATCTTGCCTATATTATAATCAATTGCAGCTTGGTCTATAGGTTAATCTATGCTACTGAGGCCCTAGACAAAGTGACATTCTATGAGCGATAACGATGATGGAAAAGGCAAAAATGTATAGGACATAAGCTATCGAAAACCTTATGTCAATCCTGTTGAAAGTCGTTGCAGAAATACGAAACGCTTTCGAAGCGATTGCCACTTGTCTGGGCCCTCTGGTTTCTTGTTCGGTTGAATGAAGAATCTCTTTCTTTTAATCTTCTTCAAAGAATATTAAAAGAAAGAGATATTCTTCAGAGATTCTTAACTGTTGACTGTTTTACTGTTTACTAGCTGTGCCCGCGATTTCGTTCGCGTGGATGTCGGGAAACAAGAGTGTGCCGCGGCGCTTAGTGAAGATGTACCATCTTCATTTAAAAAGGGAGAAGCTTCAACGTCTTGTGATATTTCCTAGTCAGAAACTGCCAAAACTCTTGTGTTTTTTTAATGAAATGTTGTTATACAATGTTGGAATACAGTTCGAACGGTCTTCATTTAATATTAATTGCTAACATTTGCTGTGGCGATTTATTCCTATGCGTCTCTCTGTTTATCGTTATTACTCCGTAACTTTAGTTACGTCATATCATACGTCAGAGCTTACCTAGTATTATTTGCAGCTGTTTCTACAGATTGTTTGGTTGAATGTGGCATCCCTTTCTTTTAATCTACTTTGATGATTATTTGGTTGCCTATTTCACCTGTTTTGTGTATGCTTTGTCTCTCTATTTATATTTGAAGTGTCTTACTTCAATAGAATGTTCGTTTCAATATTTAGTTTACCTTAAAAAAAAAAATCTTTTTTTTTATACAATTGGGCTAATACAAAATCAGTTTAATCTTCAAGAATAATAAGACAAACTGTTACTGGGTTCATATCGAGGCGGATGCTTTAGAGACCTATTGTGGAATACAAATGAAACCAAACACATTCTTCGTTACCAACAGACGATTACAAAAATTGTAAAATGGCCTTGAACAAAGATAGCTTCGTTAACAATCAAATAAACATTCATATTGTAGCAACATAGTTATATATTCAAGTTGTGCAAAGTATGATGATTCACGATCAATAAACGGCAATCGAAAGATATCTATGATAAGTGTTACCTATAAACATTTTTCTAGTAAATAACACACTCTATATTCTTTATCACTTACGTAAGTACCTTTATAATGATAATAAACGTCTTTTAGCGATAAAATACATAATTATATGATTTGAAACGGATTCTCAAGGATTTGCCGACGTGCAGTGTAGGTAAATCAATAAAATATTTGAGACGTGTCACGTTTCAGCTAGTGATATAATTATGTCGTTACTGTAAATTGTTTTAAAGTACTTTTTTATGTAAGATTTATGATTGTAGACATTTTTGATATTGTCGTGGATTTTTTTCTGCTGTCATTGAGACTTGCATACTTGTTTATGCAGTGGTATCTGGATACTTAACGAAACATTTAGTTATATATGCCTTTAGGTATCTACCAACCAAACTAGATATTAAAGGAGGTTCGTCCTTTTAGGATACTCCTTGGTATAGGATATTTTTTCATAATTGTAAATTGTTATAATAATTGGCACATTTTTTCTATTTTTTTTTTAACTGTCCTACTTACGTACCTATTGTTTTTATATATGACAAATCTTAAAAACAATATACATACAATGAAACACTAAATTAAATGACTAAAACTAACTATACAAATAAATACAAAACAAAAGGACGCTTGTAATAATTTATATTTTTAAGAAACGATTTCAAACGCACACAGCTGTTTCTTATAGCTATCCTCAGACTAAATAAAAAACCAAGACAGCGCTGCGAACAATACAGTGAAGCATGCCTAAACTACACCACCGCTCTGTGCATACACGCTCAAACGCACACATTTACAACCATTTACAATCAAACTACACCAAAATATGTGCACACATGTTTACGAAACCGGCCTCACGTGACTGTTGACAGCGCCGTTTTTTATTTGGTCTGAGTAGCTATATATTAAGTTCTATAGTCAATAAAACTCACTCATTCATGTTCTTCAACATCACAGCCTCGTCTTCCACAACTTGCAGTAAGTCCTTCTTCAGCTGCACGCCGGAGTCTTGCTCGATCTCTGGCGTGTCTTGCACGTGTACTTGCGTGTCTTCCACAAGTATTTGCGTGCCAGATTCGGGTGCGGATTGTTCCGCCACTTGCACAGAGTCCGCCATTGTTACAACGAATCCGAATTAACGCAACCTATGTTTATTTTATTTTATTAATAATTTAAAATGTTTGTGGCAACGAAATAGCGTTACTTAACAAAAAATATTTAGGTAATGTATATGTTTAAAAAAAACTGCAGCTTTATTATTTTTCAACATTCAAACGACAATGTTCAATAATTTATTTGCAGTATGTGATCTCGTATTGTGTAAATAAATTATTTAAAAAAAAAGATTATATTCAGTTGCCAAAAATCAATTTTAAATTCCACTCGCGATTTTATCAATATTACGGCAATTATTTAAAAGAAAACACTTATTTTGCCGTTAAAATTAGGCCGAAATTAATAATTATTTCAATAATAGGTAATAATTATTTAAAAAATATTAATAAAGGTAAGACTATTTCCTTACAAGAATCCGATGCAAAGTGGACGATCGTCGGTCACTTATCTGATATCAAAAATAATCCTTATATCATATCTACAGTTAATTGTTCCAATCAATAAGTAGGTAATTCACATTCACATTCTTACTATAAAAGGTAATATTGATGTGCTACGATAATATATTTTGATAAATCGTGCAACACAATTTTAATACCTATTTAAATGCAATATAATATTTACACACCTAACTAGGGTACCTACATAGAAATATATAGATAATCACACGAAGTAAATCTACAGACTTCGTGGATAATCCTAAGTTTCTAAAAAAAACACTTGATAGTACTTACGATTAGGTAGGTACAGGCGCGGTCCGAGGGGGGGGTCCTGGGGGTCATGACCCCCCCCCAAAATCATTCAAGCTGTCGAGAGACCGAATGATTTAGTACGTACTTATCAATCAACCATTTCCCTAAAAATATTCCACGGCACCAATGGTGACCCCCCCCCCCCCCAAATCTTGGGCTGCGACCGCGCCTGGGTAGGTACCTACCTGAGCAAAAAAACCTATAAGTATCTCAACAAAAGCCTAAGTACTTACCTAAATGTGAAAAAAGGCTAAGTTCAGTACAAAGAAAGGACAGAATTGATAGCTTCGCTGTTAAAAGAATTGAAATCATATTATGTGAATCTAAGGAGGTGAAAAAAAGTTTACTAAGTTCCTTGCAACTGAAGGTGCCACTTGGCAAGTTTTACACAGCGCCATCTGTTGGGCAATAGATGAACTTAATATTAAAGTGTCAAGTTACCGCCAATACTGTCCTGTCGTCAAGTTGAACAGGTCAGTTTTTCTATTACATAACAGATGGCGATGGCAGTAATTCTTGCAATAGTATTGATAGTTGTATTATTATCGAGTTAAAAAAAATAGAGGAAACAAACAACTTAGTCTAAAATCGTTTCAAGTCTCACGGGTTTGTATGATAAGTGTCTTTGGTCTAGTGAGGTTTAACGAATGATAGTTGCAGAACTAGATTAGACAAAATATTTTGAGTCGTATTAATCGTACCCGCCTTGGCTGGCACGGAAATGTGTTCGCGAGATAGGTAAAGGTACGTTAAATAAAGCCTCAAATATTGGAAATGTGCTAATTTTTATTGGATTTGTGGTAATTCTGGTACTAAAAATGTGAATTTTAAATAGCAATTTTTTTTTTTTCAGTGCTTATAATAAGTATTTTTATTACCTACTCTTTGGTAATATTATTACAGTAGGTACCTATGTGCCCCTTCCAAATCGGGCAGGACTTTTTATATATTATTTAATTATGGTGACCGCCCAAAAAGGACATTACACTCCTTTTTGGGCGGTCGTGTAAAAAGATTGTGTATCAATGATTGCATGAACCCTTGAGTAGACTTTCAAAAGCAGTGCTATTCTTTGTTTTACAGTAAATAGGCGTACAGAGAAGATGACACAGAGACGAGAGAAATAAAACAAAGCCCACAATTAAATTACTTTATTACTTCTCAAATTATCAATAATTAAATACTTATCGTTATCTCTAACTGTGGGAACGCAACACACTAACGCTAGAGCTGTGTCAGGCCGTGGGTCAGTGTCAAAGGTGTCAGAGAGCGACAACCTGACACAAGACACTAATGACGATTTATTGTGGAGGTTTGTAACTTTATGGAGGTTTCATGGCTGACTTAATTGGAGAGAATCGTGGCATTGTTTTTAACCTTACTTGTCGGTTCCTAAGGGGCTTCTGGCTAAGTAATAACAGCCGCACGGATCGATGAGGTTAAGCTACGCTTGCCGCGGCTGGTCCGTGGATGGGTGACCATATTTACATACCTTCCAAGACCCATCCGTGCCTCAGAAAGCATGTTAAGCCGTTGGTCCCGCTGTCATTTATAGATATTTGACAGTTGTTACGGGTCGTCAGAAGCCCGAAAGTCTGACAACCAGTCTTACCAAGGGGTATCGTGTTACCCAGTAACTGAGCTGTGGAGGTCAGATAGGCAGTCGTATTCAGCTGCATCCGGTTAGACTGGAAGCCGACCCCAACATAGTTGCGAAAGATTATGATATGTTAAAATTATGGGTTTATGAAAATTGTTTAGTCCATAGGTATATGGAGCGGAGAGATCTATCGGTACCTATGGACGCTCAATACCTTTGACTCAGACGCTTGCCAGTAACTCTATGCCTATAGAGTGTTATAGAGTAATAGAGCCGGACCAGAGACCTCGGAGATTAATCTAACTAGCGTAGTATTACACAAAACACAGTGTAAAAAACTCAAGTGATGCGACTGGCTGGCTGGTTGATAAATCTTTCAATCAATTGCGCACGCGCGCTTGACAATTTATCACAACATTTCGCGTTAATTTTTGTTCGAGAAACGGTAGACGAGGCAGTTGTAACATCTACAGTCTACAGCATCAAATCTATCGGTTCTTTTCTGATTCAAAAACCAGTAGGTAGACAGAAAAAGAAATTAGGATCCATGTCAAATAACTCAACATATATCCTAAAACGGCCACATTAGCAATTCCTCTAAAACCAATTCATTTCCTGAATTCCCAGCTGTCATTAGCAATTCCTCTAATTTCACACAAAAGCATAACATTCTTCGTGGACCATTTTACGAATCTCCATAGAAAACTGTCAAACAGATAAAATATGAATCAATAGTATGAAATGTCAGTTTGTGAAATTTTACGATGTTTCATAATATTTTTTAGACCCGTAGATCACCGATTCTCTATTTAAAACTTAAGTCAACCATGATAAATATTTGAAAAATGAACTCAAAAAATCTAAGATGGCTTCTTGGTGGTCTCATCCACTTTCACAGTGACTTGTTCATCTTCCCTTTGGAACAAATAGCTGGTCCCAGGCGTAGTGCTACTGCTTTGGCCGTAGCCTTGCTGATAGCCGCTCTGGCCATAGTTGGCCGTTTGGCCATAACTAGCCGGCTGGCGGCTGGATTGCTCGTAGCTGTTCTGACTGCGCTTTGAATCCTGATTGTAGTTGTCTCTGTTGTCTAGTTTCTTTACGCCACTGAAAAGGAGAAGAGATAGGTACATTATTATAAAAATATGCTAAATGATTGCCGGAAAAAAATCATCTATGCCGGAGAATGTTTCAAAACATTTTATCGTCTTATTCATGAAATTGACTAGCTGTTTTAAGGCTCGTGCAAACAGACGCGAAATCGCGGGCGCGACAGGCAGCGGTACCTTTGTCGACAAAGGTACCGCTGCCTGTCGCGCCCGCGATTTCGCCTCTGTTTGCACTAGCCTTTATATCAATCCGGTGCAGCTAAACACAATGTGTAAAAAAACCGTGTCCGATCCGAAAGGGGCACATAGATACTGCAATAACATTATCAAAAAGTAACAAAAAATCTTATTAATATTGAAAACAAAACAGTTTTTCTATTTAATGTTCTCATTTTTAGTAAGTACCAAAATTACCCCAAATACATAAAAAAATGCAACAGGGGTCATAAGTTATGACCCGCTAAATGACGGCCGCGCCCTTATTGACCAGCTAAACTTCCCCATTGAATGTGGCGAATTATATTTTTATTTTTTTCTGAATATTTCCACATAAATAGACTCTCAGTAAGATATACAACATTATTTTTTCTTTATGCTAAACCCGGAAAGGGGTCATTGTACTCATCATTTTGAACAACTTTTTCTATGGGACCAACATTGAACTCGCGAAAAAAAAATCAGCTGTTCCATACATTTTGTCGAAGTTAAGTGAACACAAATGTGGGGACCAGCCGATTTTTTTTTCGCGGATCGGACGGGGTTTTTTTTCACATGTTGTAAGATGGTAAGTTAAATTTTTCATGCACCCTAATAACCGCCGATCATCAACTCAACATTTTTGTCTACAAAAATAAGGAACAAAGACCACCACGCTCACCTCTCATCTCTATATGGTCTCCTTTCCCCCACACTATGCCATCCGCTGCCCTGACCGCTTTGTCCATATCCAGCAAAACTCTGTCCATAAGCAGCTGCTGCTGATCCTTGTCCATACCCGGCTTGACCGTAGTTAGCCCCTCCTTGGCCGTAGCTAGCCCCTCCTTGGCCGTAACTAGCCCCTTGGCCGTAACTAGCCCCTCCTTGGCCGTAACTAGCCCCACCCTGGCCGTAACTAGCCCCTCCCTGGCCGTAACCACCACCGCCCTGCCCGTAACCACCGCCGCCTTGTGCGTAAGGGTCGCGGTAGGTGCCACCGTAACCGGAGTAGCCAACGCTCTGGTAACCAGTGTCTTGTGGTCTGAAAAAGGGAAAGAGGTTTGTTAGTTATCACGATATTTAAACTTAAAATTGCAAGGAATTAAGTCACTTCGTTGTTTTTCGTAAAAGGTACGTTTATCATCGGCGATCGGCGTAAAGCGTTCAGGCGGCTTTTTGCGTTCGGACACGCAGAAAGTTTTTAGACCAGAGAGCCTAGACAAAGGGACATGCTATCAGTGATAACGATGAAAAGCAAAAATGTATGAACTATTGAAAATCGTTGTAAGGAAACCCATTGAAAGCGATTTCGACTTGTCTAAACCCTCGTAATCTAATGACGCCATCTATACCTGGAATACTCAGGTCTTCCCCAGCCAGCCGCGGGCGCAGCCTCCGGCCTGCCCGACGCGAAATAGTAGCCTCTACCGCCCGCGTCCCATCCCGCCTGACCTCGGTAGGTCTCATCCCAAGGCCTGAAACTAACAAAGAATCGATCTTTATTACAGAAGGAAAACTCGGGGATGGGAACGCGCATATGGAATAAGCATGGACCTAGGTAGGTACTGCTAATAATTATTACATATTATTAGCGCTAAAAAGCGGAGGAGGAGCTCGTGGCTAAGTAATAACAGCCGCATACATGGGTCGTCGAAGGGTACAGCGGGATGTGAAAAACTAAATAATATTTGGGAATTCAGTAGTGGAAGTAGAGGTGGGTCGATTAGAAAGAGATTGTGTCTTTAATTTTCTTTACCGTCACATATTCCGATTACAATTATTATTGGTTTCGGCTAATCTAGATTGGAGTGCAAAAAGAGGTGGTCTGGATTTATATAGACAGAAAAACACAAACGAATAGACAATTAATAAAAACAAAAAATAATTATTAGGTGCTTCGACCTCAGTTTAAAATTCGAACAAAATGGCAACAAACGGTCAGTAACCGTCAACCCGTGACCAGCCAACGGAAAAACAGAATAGTGGCAGAAAAAAATACAAATACCGCTTTGCAAATTAAGACTAGACGTACACAGGGCAACTGTAATAAAGCTCTTAATTTGGAGACAGTTGGCAATGAAATAATAATCTGGCAACGGGGTGTACGAGTTGTGTACAGAAGATTCTGCCAAGAAATATATGAGTAGTATGATTGTGATTGTGAGAAGGTTTGTAGCGAATATACAGCAAAGAAAAAAGCTTCTCAAAAATGATCGAGCAGTGCACACTCGAAAAATCTAAGTAAACTAAAACCAAAAGAATCAAATAAAAGAAACCATTAATTCATTGAAATGAAATAAAATGAAATTGTTTATTCTGTAAATAGGATATCAGAATCACTTTTACACGTCATATTTAAAAAAATAAAATAATCTAGATGAGGTCGGCGTTTCCTATCTGACTACTCTGAGAAGAAAGGCCGAAACAAACTCAGAGGTCGCAGTCTCTTTTAAGGTCCAGACTGATTATTGACTGATGAATGACAGAGAAACCTGTCCTATGCGATATGTAGATATACGGTTCAACATCGTATCATTTAGGAAACTCTTTTATGCATTATATGCCGCATGCGTGGTTTGACAAGACAATACATCACTGCATGTTCATTCAGATACATAAAATCGAGATCTTTATCGACTTTAAAATATGTACCGGCCTATATAAATAATACGGACTGGGGGACAGTATTGTTATTAGGAATACTACATGATATTATCAGACACTCTTTTACCTTCAGTATAAAAATAACAGTCTAAACAATAGAAATAAATCCAAAGGGATTCAAAGGTTCAAAACAACTTTTTACAAAAAAAAAATCCGACTTCCAAAAAAAACACTCAAAACTGAAAAATAACTTTCGGAAGTCGGTGTCTTTGCTTTTCAATTTTCGTTTTTTGCCACCGACTTCCGAAAGTTATTTTTCAGTTTTGAGTGTTTTTTTTGGAAGCCGGTTTTTTTTTTTGTAAAAAGTTTTTATTTTTCACTTTTTTTTTAGTTGTGGTACCTATCCCACACAAATTCGAATACCACTAGCTGATGTAAATAACAGTGAAGGAGTGAATGAAGACATCGTCTAGATAAACTCATTGAGAAAAATACGTTATATTGAAGCTAACTCAAAAACTACGCAAGCAATAAAATTTAAAGTTAATAAAATTTATATGGGACCACCTCGGAAGCAAGACCTACCATACAAAAAAAGAATCATCAAAATCGATTCATAATTGGCGGAGTAATCGAGTAACAAACATACAAAAAAAAACATACAGACGAATTGAGAACCTCCTCCTTTTTGAAGAAGTCGGTTAAAAATAGCACAAACAGGTAGCAGTCTAGCGTAGATATCGCGACCCATTGACGCAACGGACACAACTAGCCAAGAGTTTGCTAAATTTTGCTAAATTTATTAAAGCCTTCTGAAACCCTTTTCACTATAATATTGTACCTAAATTCCTAACTCCTTTCTGACAAACGTTACAATACGTGTTAAACTCTTGATATGTTATCCACTTCTTGATGAGCAAAACAGTTGCTTCGCGTGCGCCCAGGCTTTAACAAGAATGTCTATTACAGTACTTACCCGTGTATTGTTAATTTAATCAACGCCCGCGAAACATCTGATTGTCTTGCAAATTGGATAATTGAGGACGGAATTAGAGGAATCCCGAGATTATCTAGTCTAAGACTTTACGGTAGTACGTTTGTGGGTTATACATATATTGTTGTCGTAAGTAATGTGATTATAATGCGTGAGAATGAAATGCTTTTTGTTCGCTGGCAACTTACCGAGTTACCCGCGAACATAAAGCGAACTACCACTTACATACGTGAAAAATCACACTAAATAGCTAGGCTTCATAAAGCTAGTCGCCGCAAGCGTGAAATTAAATTTGCTCAAATTTTCTAATAAACCAAATAGCCTAACAAAGGGATCAAAAACTCAACAAATAATTTAACAAGCTCAAATCTATAATCACATAAAGTTCAATAGAACAACAATGGCCGCCCAGAATGGCGGGAAAATAACCTAACCTCTGCAATTTTACCGTTACATTCCATAATTCGAATTGCCATTTTGAATTTTAGGTGAAAGCGTCATGTATTGATGTGTTCGACATTATTTCAGCGTAGCGGATATTGTAGGTATTGTTAGTTTATGTGTGAACGAACTTTGCTATCGTTAGTGTTATGGTCTACTTCGAATGTGTCACATAATTAAGTAATTCAAGCGGTATATCGAATTACTGTGCTGTACCCTTTTATCGAATGTTGTTGGGGAGAGTGATAGCAATAAATATGATTAAAATCACATGTTACATCGCAAAACAAATATATTTCAGGTCCTTCATCATGGCATTATTTCTACAAGTTTTTAGTGTATCAGTTTTGCTTTTATCGTATTATATCTTTGGTACGATCTGTTAAAAGATGTCTAATCTAACCTCTTTTATTCATCCTTTAAACTTGCCATTCATAAAAAACTCAAGTAACTCACCTGTCATGCGGTCCCCTGCCGGCACTCGGTCCGTATCCACCATAGCCATCATCATATCCATCATAATCAGGCCTCCTAGCCCCTGCATATCCATCATATCTGCTCAATCCATCATCATAGCTAGGGTAATACCTATCATACGAGGGTCTTCTTCCTCTATAATCGTCGTAGTAATCTCTTTCTCTATAGGGATCTCTTTCTCTTAAAAATCTATCGTAATAGTCTGGTCTGTATCTATCTCTGTCATCATAGCGGTCGCCTCCTCGTCTCCTGTCACGGTCCCTGTCTCGACCTCGGTCCTTATCTCTGTCTCTGTCACTCCCTCTTCGGCTACCACCGCTTGGTCTGTTATCTTTGTCGTCGTACGAGCTTTTGTTGTCACCATTCTCGTCTTCCGTCCCGTTCTTTTGTCCACTTTTTCTGTCTGAGTATCTATCTTCATCACTATCGTAGTTTTTTTTGTTATCATATCTGCTGCCGGATGTTGGTTTGTGTCCACGTCTGTCGTCGTCGTATCTGTCGCGTCTGTCGTAGTCATCGTCGCGATCGTCTCTTTCGTCTCTGCGATCGTCGCATCTGCCGCATCGGGGTCTATCGTAATCTTGTCGTGCGTATTCTAGCCTGTCATATATAGGTCTGGGTGCTCCATATCGATAGTCGTAGTAACTCCTGCTCTGTCGCTTTAGTTTGTCATCCACAGTGCTTTCAGTTTTGATGGGTGTTAAGACTTCTGATAAGACTGTTTCTTCTGCTGAGGTATATTGGAGGCTGCTTACGACATAGGCGAATAGGACCTGGGAAAAAAAGTACATTTAACTATAATATATGTAAAATATATCTAAATGGAGGAGCGGAGTCTCCTTACACAGGCATTGTCTGCCTAAAAGGAGGTTCCAAACACAATTCATTGTATATGAAGCTTTCAGAGAATTTCATTTTCATATCTATTCTGCATCATTATTTTTGGTCTCCTTCCAATATAATGACCTAAACCATCCTATCTACAACCTAGCGATAATGCAGGTAGGCTATTTTAACGGAACGACAGTCAGCAACACTGTTACTACATGCGAATACTTATCTAAGTACTTAATTAAAAATATATGACAAAAAATAAAACTAGAACAAAAGAGCTCACAATAAATAATGCATTACCTACTCATCACGCATTATCTCTTAAAGATCAGTCAATATCACGCTACGTTAACTGTGCGAGTGGATTGTTTCATCGTTTTTTGTGCAGCAGTTTCCGCGTCGACACGTTATTGTGAAAAACTGGACGTAATTGTACTAATGTAAATAATATTTTGATTTGCGTAATTTGTCTATCTGTCTTGAGATACTTATACATCATTCACGCAGTTGAAAAAAAAATAATGATAAATTCTCTTCCTTTGGTTTAACCGATGACTGAGCTCCGGCTTCAGAACTAGTTTTAGCAATTTTTTCATTGAGTGATTATCATTGCGGAAAAACCAACTGCAGGAAATCTAGAAATTTTATTTTTATACCTTACATATAAGATTTTACCTTGAATGCATGAATGAATGAATGAATGAAAACATTTATTTGTTAAACACATTAGGTATATAGGTCTTAACTTATAGGTAACATTTGGTCTTCAGTAACAATTCAATTGACTTTACGACCTGTGAACCTAAAACAGCCACATTAGCAATTCCTCTAAAAGCATTTCATTTCCTGAATTTCCAGCTGTCATTATCAATTCCTCTAATGTGACACAAAAGCAATTCATATTATGTGGACCATTTTACGAATCCCCATAGAAAACTGTCAAACAGATGAATTATTTCGTAATAGGAATCGCACGCAGATCATAATTATGAATTGTCACTTTGTGACATTTTGTGATGATCCATAATATTTTCCTATTATGATTCTGCCAAAGTGACTGTTTTAAGCCCCCTGTTATCGTGAAACTTCGCGGAAATGTGACTGGACTGGACGCGGACATGTCTACGTAACGTCTACGACACACGCCCCCAAGCGTTCTTTCAGGCCTTCTCGATTTAAGATGGTGGTAAAAGAGGACATGGACAGTAGGTAGTAACGTTATATTTTCAATTAGCAATATTTAGCGATTAGCAAGAATTGATTGTAGTCGTATTTGCACAGCTTGAACCATGGATTCTTCCGGGTTGATATAATTGACCTAACGTATTAATTAGCTCACATATTAATGATGACGACGGTGCCAGTACCTCGTTTTACTAGTACAAAACTTTACGCATTCTTTGTTAAAACTGGCCTATGATTTTATAAAATTGTCATATGGCACCTGCCTGTCTACCATTATTAACGAGATGCGAGTAGAGCTAGTAACTAAAACGAGTTAGGGAGCAACGAGCAGATTGACGATGATGACGTTGATGCCGATGACGATGATGATGATGACGATGTAGATGATGATGATGATGATGACGATGACGATGATGATGACGATGATGACATTAATGCCGATGAAGATGATGATGATGACGATGATGATGACGATGACGATGACGATGACGATGATGATGATGATGATGATGATGATGATGATGATGATGACGATGATGATGATGATGATGATGATGACGATGACTGATGATGTTGTGTTCTGCCCGTAAAGCGAGTGTCGCTGAGCGAGTACTCTTTGATAGCTCTTATCGCTGTGACAAACGAATTCTCAGGCAGTAAAGCATAAATATACTTATTGCTTATTACGTTTCTTCAGCGAGAAAATCAACAATAACTAGCGCTTCTTTCCGTAGGTGATATCCACTAATTATCTCCAGATAATACACGATGACTGACGATTCCAATGACGCAACCTAATTTACTACAAAAACTTACGCATTGTTTGTCCAAACTTAAAATATATGCAAAAAAACACCATAAAATTGCCCTCAACGAGCCTATGACCTCTAAAAACAATGGTATTGCATCACACACGATCGTACACAAAGAGAAAATGGTCCAACATGAAGGTCACAACCTAATTTTGTATTGTTTTCATATAATTTAGTACAGGAAGATGACTGTGAGTATTTTAGTTTTAGATATGAGATTATATGTTGCATAATTCATGTGAATTTTTGCCCTGCGTATCAAAAGCAAATGTTCCTATTAGTAAAACGACCCATAATCAAAATGAAACTTTAGCAAAATGTCCTATTAGCAAATCGTCCTATGAAAAAATCACATCTTCTATTATACATTACAGCGAATCAATTTTCACGGCTGCCCCGTAAAGACTTGCAAAAAGCATGCTTATTTGCTAGTAGATAGCTAAATTGCTTATTTATAGCATGCTTCCCCAGCATTGTAAATTAATTATCTTTTATATACTTACTCAAAAGTCAGCACTCAGGGTCTGCCAGCGAGCAATAGAACGAAGCATTCTCGAAGTTGAACTTATTGACCGTATAAAATCAGTATACTCCGTTCCAAAACACAAATCGCAGATGTAGGCAACACAGACGCCAAAGTAAAATAGAACTGGACAGGCCACATCTGCCACATATCGCATCAGAATTGGGCGAAAGTAGTCACAGACTGGGTTAGGGCAACAGGAACCGGTGATGCGGTAGCCCTCAAGGAGATGACGTGTCGAGTTAGACTCCTACCTAAAGGATTGGGCTCTAATTGCAGAGGGAGAGAAAAAATTAAAGTCGGAAGGGAGGCCTTTGCCCACGCTTAGATGGGACACAACAGGGTCCCTAGAAAATTATGGATCAAATCGTATACGGACGTGGGCAAGGTCATTCCCAAACTTTGTAACCCTGAGAATTTTTTTTTCGCTCGTCGAAGCTATTTCCCATGAGAATCGATTGATAATTGAGTAAAATTTTTGCCAGATCAGAACTTTTGCTTTTTTTCTTATTGAACACAAATGTTTTCTAGCTGCGGAAAAGTATTAGGTACCACAGGAAAGGGCGATTCCTCTACAAATTCTCCTCATCTACTAAATAAGGTGAAAAAACAACAAATAAGGTACACAAAAATCTTAAAACCGCTCCATATTCCGACCTTACCGCATACAATAAAGCTATTTACACTAACGTGTCTCCAACCCGTGGGAACTGGGACTTTTTACAAATTATATAACACGAACAAACAGACGAATTAGTCAGAGAGCTCACTTGCATTGTTTAGGAGCCAGAGCCACACATCCGTTGAAATAATCGGTTTATAATTGTGGGCGACCATGGGCTAATGGAGACAAAAGGCTGGCATTGTGTGCCTACGAATTATGACATGGACATTACGCGTGTTTGTAAAAAATATTTCACATATATTATAACGTAAAATCACGCCATTTTTCCAGAAAAGGATAAGTTGAGTTGTATACTAGATAGATACACTCACATTTCGCCAGAAATATAATATGTGCCATGTATAGACTCACAAATCCAGACACCGTTTGCTAGTGAGAATTTCTAAATGGCGCAGAATTTGAAATCGATGACCAAAGTAAGACAGGACGCGCTCAGGCTACGGGGAGCGACGATCTTCGTAGGGTGGCTGGATAAAGGTTGCCGACAAGCGCGGATCCACCCTTGTGGGCAACTTGGGCATGCCCACAATCCTAATTGAGGTCGATAGACTGGTGTACACAGGACAAAACACACACACATTGTGTGCGAGCATATAACCTTACCATAGCAGACTGGGCAAAAGTTGTTTATGGACTTTTAGCAATATGATTTTGATGTCTTTTATGCTCCTAATCCAACGTGACCAAAACATTTTTAGAGGGTTGGATCCGCTCCTGGTTGTCCAGAATCGAGCTGAATGGCGTGCAATTGGAGAGGCCTATAGGCTGCTATTGATCCAATAAATTGCGGGATCACCAATCACCGTGCAGGGGAACGTGAAATAACGTTATCTAGCTAGTGTTTATTATGTTAGGTACGAGTATGTAGGTTGAAACCAACACTGGCCCTTTTCTTTGGACCTAAGAAATTTTATCGCTATGAATACTACTAGCTAACAATCATGCCTATACAAATTCATACCGATCATTAAACAGACTACAAAGCCTGCTATTGGTAGATCTACTCTCAATCCTCATGGTAAGTACCAGATTTGACTAAACAGAATCTCTATACTTATCCCAATTTATATAGGGTCGGCCAAACATGTCTCCAGCAGAACAACAGTCAAAATAAATAATGGTTATTCCGTTTATCCACCCCAAAAAATCTACCCTAAGGTGTGTTTAATTAATAAACGGATAAATATAACCTTAAATAACCCGAATAAACGGAACCTAATTCGGAAACGTATGTCCGAGAATCCACCCTAAGACTATAAATTCCGTTTATCAACCTAGGCCTAGGGTGGATTCTCGGCCATACGTTTCCGACTATCCACCTTAGGGTGGATAAATTAGATTAAATTAGACTTTCAAAAACCGCTTTGACAAAGTTTTCCTAATGCTGACCGAAAAAGGAAAAATAATTTTTGACCTCACAAGCTTGGAAAGATTCTGTTTGTCATTCGAAATCTGCGTGCAAAAGTGCATTTTATCCGCTAGCATGGAAAGAGTTTTAAAATTCGAACCTTTCTATTCAATAAATTTCTATACCGCCGGGTCCACTGATAATGCATTAATACTTATGTCATATCAGTGCACCAACCTCATTTTTAGAATAATCACACTGGCCAGCACGAAAAAAAATCGCTCAACGCGCCTAAAGAAGTTTTCACTTCAAAAAACTTTATTTAATTTTCTTCTGTATAATCAATTCACTTTTCATCATTTGGGTTTGTTTAGCAGTGCAGAGTTAGTACAAGCGATACATAATGCCGAATTTAGCTTTCTTCCGGAAAAAATTCACGAAAAGTACATAAAAGCGTACAATAGTTGTTCATTGCATGGAGACACCTAGCATTTTCCTCACTGTAGTGAGGTGAATAGTTGTGTGTTTCGCTCGGCAGTAAATTTATTCTGCATCTCGTTCCTTTGAAACCCTCGCAACGCTCAGGATTCTATATTTGAACCATTCGCTTCGCTCATGGTTCAATCCTAAAATCCGCCCCAAAAAACAACTTTGCAGCCTTGCATAACAAATAACTATTCCTTCTTGTAAAATCAATATTTTCAAGCGTTTGGTTGGACTATGGTGTCATGAGCATATTGAGTGAGCTAGTGACGAGGTGCCGGCATCATTATAAGAATACAATAGCCATAACTTTACAGTTAGGGAACTTTATTGCCTTTTCTACATTAATCGCTTACTGTTAATTTTATGCCTGTTTTCCTGCAAGCACTATTAGATGTAACGGATTACCTCTATGCATACCAAGTTATTAAATGTCTATGGGTAACGAACTTAAAAATATTGAAGAGCAAAAAAAAATACTTTTACAATTAGAATAAAGATTTTTTTTTAATAATGTTTGCCAACACGCAACACGGCTGAGCAAAGCCCTCCCCCATATCCTTTCAAGCATCCTTTTCGAGGGCCACCTCGATCCAACCGGAATTCCGTTATTATACTTATTAAAATTCTCATTAAGTTTTTTGAAACGTTCTTGCATCGAAATGGACTTGGCTCGAATAATGAAATACCCAAACTAAAACAATGATAATGTCTTCAAAGAAATTGCTCTTTAAAATTGCCCCAATCAAGTTATTTTAAGAGGTTCGTCTCAACTGGAAACAGGTCTTGATCTCAATCCAGATGATGCAAAAACGAAGTTCAATCGAGCGAGGGACAGTAAAAAAAGCTTTTACTGCAAAGCTCTTGGCTTTATTAACTTTTTATAAACATTATGTTATTGTAACAATAAAACAGCACTTACCACAATCGCGAGCCGTTCCATTTTGTTTTAAACTTAACTATAAATATAAAAAAAGATCATTATTTCAGTCCTAATAAAAGCACAAAAGTTAACCAAACTTTATCGATAAAAACTTTTTTAAACTAACATATTTAAAAAAAAAGTTTCAATGTAAAAAGTATTTTAATATTTCGTGTCTATGCGCCGGTGGAAGCGCGGGCGTGTTATGGCGGACTGGCTACAACGCATGCGTCCCCCGCTTATAATAATTATGGCCGTCGTTGGTTTTTGTTTGCCCATCCGCCTAGGGCCTACTGGGACGGTATTGTGAAGGCTACTGTTGTCGGTCTACCCATGTATCCTGCACCATTGATCGAGAGTTTTTTGACTTCGTTTTCCAAAATATGGGGTCATGGAACGGGGTCAAAGAGCTCTTTCGGCTGAGCAGAGCTATAATTTGAACTTCCTAAATTGGCTAGTTTTTATTTATATGATTATATCGTTGTTAATTTGTAATTTAGCCGGACCCATAACCAAAAACTTTTATAAAATTTTTCCCTAATTTCCAAAAACAAATCTAGAACAGTGGATAGCTTTAGGCTATCAGTATCTATTTCTTAGTTATCGAAATTTTGTGAAAATCTGGTCCATTGGTTTTTTATTTGGTAGGTTCCATTATGTACTTTCAAATCAAAAATTTCATACCTACTTGGACCAAACTCATCATCATCTGCCTAGCCTTTTCCCAACTATGATGGGGTCGGCTTCCAGTCTAACCGGATGCAGCTGAATACTTGGGCCAAACTATAAACACGTATTTGCTAATTAGCATTGTAATCAATTTGAACAACAACAGATTCGTTCTGAGGATATTGTCAATTGGTTTTTCCATTGTGTCTCAAGAACACGCCCTTTGCGAAATTAATGGGATTAGTTACGTGTTAATCAAAAAACCGGCATTAAGACCTAAAAAAAAATGAATAGATAAGTAGGTATGTTGATAACATAGGTACCCTATTAGAATAATGTTACAACTCCCCTCTAAAATTCAATTATTCTGAATCTTGCTCTCCATTTCACCAGATGCTGCTGAAATTTCAAAGTTAAAGAGTTTATTTCAAATGAACCATTCACTTTCATTTTTGTGCATTGGCAAAGAGTCGGTAAGAGGAGCTCGTGGCTAAGTAATAACAGCCGCACGGGTCGATCCTTCAGGTTAAGCTACGCTTGCCTAGGTTTGTCCGTGGGTGGGTGACCATCTTTACATACCAAGACTCCGCCGTGGCTCGGAATGCACGTTAAGCCGTTGGTCCCGGTTGTCTTTCGTGGATCTTTGACAGTTGTTACGGGTCGACAGAAGCCCGAAAGTCTAACAACCAGTCTTACCAAGGGGTATCGTATTACCCAGTTACTGGATTGCGGAGGTCAGATAGGCAGTCGCTCCATGTAAAATACTGGTATTCAGCTGCATCCGGTTAGGCTTGAAGCCGACCAACATAGTTGAGAAAAGGCAGGCAGATATCACCAAAATCATCTTATCTGCAAAACTCACTATTTTGCATTTATTTAAATTAGTCCAAAATATTTGATTGTTTGTTGAAGGCCTTGCATGGGGCTCTGTCGACATCGCTCAGTTTAAAGGCCAGATGCCAGTGATAGCGTGACGTGCTATGTAAAACAATGTCCCAGGCAGGATCTATCTGAATCCACACCATATGTTCCTGCTATGTGGACTTAGAAAAGATTTGCGTAACTGAGTTAGATAAATCTATGTCAAGAGGTGTGAAGGCTGAAACCAGACGGAAGACCTATATTCCAAAAGCCGTATAAGATAAAATAGACATTCTTTCGAATAAGTAGTTGAAAGCTTTTGGGGAAACTGTACTTGTAGGATGGACTTGACCCTGCCAGGGTTGGAAAGTCTGAAAGGGGTACCGGAACCATGGCAACAGGCATCTGAAGGAACACGGGTGGGTTTTAGTCAGTAAAATTCTGACAAGTCCTTCCGCTCCACTCAGAGTGGGAGAAGTCATTTGAAGATTACACAAATTGAAAAAAAAAAAAAAAAAGTTTGTCTTGACACTCTCTGTTTGCAAAGATACCATTCACCATGATTGACCTTTTCAACAAGTAAGAATTCCTTCAACTTAAAACCTATTGGTGGGTTACCTTGGCATAAGCTAGGAGAAGGACAGTTTTCACGAAACTGAGAAGGCAGCTTGTGCCACAGAGTACATTTTTGAATAATGATGGGTGTACACGACATTATATGGAATTATAATTATGGTTCAGCACGGCACGGTTCGATTTTCAAGCAACTTTTGCTTAAAAATTGGACGTGTTATCTGGCAAGTGTATGGAGATTTCACATCCGGACAGTCACAGGTTTTTTTTTTAGTCTGAAATATATGTTTTTTTAAATTCCAATTAGGTATTGCAGAAGCGGCTTAAACTCTGTGTTGATTGAAGAAATTATGCCCTGAATGAACCGTGTCTCATCGTATCCTGACATTTTACGCACGACGATGCAGAACGTGTCCACAAGTGTCATTCACTCCCCATGACAAATACTTTACAGCTAGTTATTGCGGTAGAGAAAATATGGTTTACATGATTATCTTGAAGAGGGTGTGTTCAAAATTAAATAATAGCAGTCGTTGTAATCTGCGCAAGTTCTGAAGCAGGAAGGGGAAGCGCTATTGTCTAAAACTACCAGAGCTGTTTCCATTGCACCTCTTGCAAATGAGAATGTGTTACTCAAACCAAATAAAAAACCAAGGCATAGCGCTGTCAACAGTGGCGTGAGGCCGGTGTCATAAACATGTGTGCACTTAGTGAGGTGTAGTTTGATTGTAAATGTGAAGTAATTTTACAATACGACTTGTGGAAAACGTAGATAACATAGTACTACGTATACGTCTTATCATAGAACTAGACTGTGTGAAATTTCTGTACTTATATTTACCGTAGTGTGCGAAAATTTGTGGTTGATCAAACTTTTCGAGAATTATTGTTTGTTTTCTAAAATCTTGGAATTGCCGAGTTGACTGAGGTATAAAGGGACAAACTCATTTATAAGGTGACGCCGATAGGATAGCTTTCACCAGAAGTAGTCATCGTATTAGTGGTTCAACAGCTTCAATATCATCAGGATTGTGCCGGATTTAAGTAGTTCGTTATGGACATGGTACGACTGCGGCTCCCCTGCAAGACTTATACTATTTCACCTACGGTGAGTTCCCCTGACCAGACAATACATCATCTCTGTCATCAGAAGACTACTACCATGCAACCATCGATGCGACGCTCTGTTGGAGTGACTGTCACCAGCCAGTGTCACTCTTCCGATCCGACCTTTTTGGTGATTCAAGTAACTTCGTAACAAAGAGAGGCGGCGCCACTTGCTGCGCCGTCAAGCTTATGCCTAGTGCGAGTTTTATAGATATCTATAGAATAGGCACAAATATTTTCCTTTCTATCTACAGAATTTTCAGGAATATTCTGAAAGATAAGTTTTGAAATGAAATTTTGTAAGCTATGAATTAGGTAGTCACTACTATGTAGTTACATTACCGCATCAGGACTTTATAAGTCGTGTATTAATCTCTATGATTCCAACTTACCAAAAAAAATCGTGTCAAAATGGAAACAAACTAATTAAAACAAGTAAATCAAAAACTGCCGGGCACCGAACCGCAACTGACACGTCATTGTGCTGAGTGCTGACTGTGTGGTGCCATCCAACGAACCGTACCAACGCACTCTATCGTCAAATTATTTCACGAAAGATCCAAACATGATTGATCGGTTACATGTACGGAACAAGTGTTATTCAATTGTTTTGTGAGGTCAATAAAGTTCCCATCATTGATTTTATGGCCTGAAGCATAGGAAGGAAGCCAATTAGCTGCAAAAACATACTTACATTATTATCTACAAGTTTTTTTTAAAAATTAGGCACCAGTTTATACTTTATAATAATATTTCCCTATATAATGCAGGCTTCCGTACAGAACTTACGGTGCTCAGAAATGAAATAACAAAGCTAAATGTTCTATTCTATTTTTTATTATGGCAAGCAAAGCCGATATCGACCATTCTGCCAATGTCTAAAGTGAGTTGAAAAAGCAAGAAAATATCAAGAAAAAAAAATTTTGAATGCTAAAAATCTTCATGTAGATCTTGTGGGGTTAGTACTGTGTTATTCTCGTAGACTAATTTGACAGGTGCAAATGTCTAACTCCAAATTGAAAAAACAAACTACAATCACTTGAAATGTCAAATTAGTCTACAAAACAGACATAATTTGAGCTTTAAAGTTTTCTAAAATAAACGAAGTATCTCTGTAGTCTGATAAATAAAAACTAAAATAAACTCACGACTGTTTCCCATGGGAAAAGACTGACAGGCACCAGGGCACTATATACTTGTGAAACGCAAACCCTAATGACCAATAATACCTAGAATTATTTTGCAAACCAAATAATGAAGTCGTAATTATACCCACAGATGCCACATGTCGTATAGCAATATTTATTGCCAATTATCGATAATGATAAAGACAAACGTAGTATTACATCCAATTACAAAACAAGGCCTTGCAATGTAATTCGCGGTTTTTTGTCATTTTTGATCGGATGACAGATGTCGTTCCCGCCCAAAGCGACTGCTGTACGCATGCGCGTGACGGCCTGAGCCCCCTGGACGATGACATTGGAACTATATGATGTGATTCATACTTTTTTGTGTCAATGGACATTTTTTTTGTCATAGATTTACTTATTTCGTGCGATTGTGCAACTTCAACGATTTTTTACAGATGTCAGTAATTTGCCCATTTTATGGGAACCATATTTAAAGTAGGGTCAAGGTAATGTTGTGAAGATTATAGGTTATGGGAACCCATAATATCCACACAGCATAATAATAATAATCAGAGATGAGTACGTTTACATAACAGAAATTGTTAGGGTCAAGGCAACTATCGGACTATTTTGGTGTGGCAGGTCTTTACAAAATAACATAATTATAAAGATAATAAAGCTTATTACTACTGGTAGAGCCCTAAACTTAATAAGCGCTTAAAACGCAGGTTACGTGGTTGATGAAATACATAAAAGAGTTGTAATCAATCAAATTGATGAAAAATAAGGTACTAAACTTCTACTTACATCTTTTTCAAAGTAAGAGATTGAAGTGAGTGACTAAATTGTTCTAAAAAAAATAAACAACTATACGACATCGTTTCTCAATTACCTAACTAAACTTCTCAGGGGTTAGTCAGATAGGAAATGTCGACTCTATCTAGCTTACTTTTTTTATATGACTTGTAAAAGTGATTCCAATTTAATTTTAATTTCATTTCAAAATTTAACTAGACTGCGAGCACACCTACAAGTCCCACAACTTATGCATACAACGAACCACTCACAGAGTACATTTTTAGAACCACTCGTATGCCTCAGAATAATAAAATCAACACATAGCCAATTCCTTTTTCAAATTAAATTAGCAACCTCTTTGCAGTCAGACGTGTTTTTACAAAAAAAGTTTGGCTAGATATACGACCTATTTTAACTCGGTAAACTAAAAAGCCCGGGCTATTGGGCCATGCTTTGACTTCAATCACCCCTTAACACTACTATAGTATGTGACCCAGATGCCGGCAATTTGTTTTGACGAATCAAACGGAAGGCTATTATCAACGGAGTTGATTGACTGTTAATCGATATTATTTAATTGGAGTAGTGAAGTTGGCTCACTACGAATGTTGGTGAGAGTTGAGAGGTGATAGAATTGAGTAAATTAATTCATTAGGTATACATATACCTACCCATAATGATGGTTCGTTTGAGGACATTACAGGACATTGACGACACGGTTGGCGCAGTGGCTGAGCGATGGACTGCTGCGCAACGTGTCGTGGGTTCGATTCCCACACGGAACAAATATTTGTATGATCTGCAAGTAGTTGTTCCGGGTCTGGGTGTGAGTGTATGTGAGTTTCTATGTTTGTAAACGCACCCACGATGCAGGAAGAAATTCCTAGTGCGGGGCAACGTTTTTTTTTTTTTTAAAAAAAAAGGTCGTAAGAGTATACAATGTGTAAAGGACAGCCCTCCGCAAACTGAAAGGATGAATACAGTATATCAAAAGTACTAAGACGACCGGTACACGAAATTATTTCAGGAACGTTAAGGGAATCCAATAAACCTGATTTGTTTTATTACCTCACCCGCAATGTATCGTTACCGTGGTGGCACAACCCACGTAGCCGCACTCCCCGTGGTGGGGAGGCGCGCTCGCGCCGCACGGTTTGTCAATGTAAATTCTGAGCTTCACGCATCGTTCGGTTAGTATTTCAACATCCATTGCTGGTTTTTTTTATTTTAGCTGTTTTATTGACATAAATGGACTGCTGCATACAGAGAATGTAATTTTACATTGAAATAAAGGAAATAACTGAAAAAACGATTTAAAAAAAAAACTTGAGATTTTCGGTGGAATATGATTCAAAATAAAGAGCTGAATGCCCACTGTTAATTTGCGGAGGGCTGTCCCTTACACCCTGTATTTTAGGAGAGTCTAAAATTAGACCGATCTTTTCACGATATTACAGGAAGGTCGTAAGAGTATTTTCAAGAGGAGTCAAAAATTAAACCAATCGATTGAATTTTAATAATTGATATAAAGTTAATTGAATTTTAGATTTTGCAACATCCTTCTGAAGACTTAAATATTTACTACACAGATCATCTTCGTACCCCTTGTCCAATGTTACTTGTGGTCGGCGCAACACGTTTTCTTCTTCCACTCTCCCCTGTCAACCGTCACGCTATCATTCACTCCCTTCTCTTTCATATCAGTCCTCACACAATTCATCCATCTTTTCTTTGGCCTTTCTTCTCTCCCGCTCCATCCATCAACATATAGATTCATCACTCTTTTAGTCACATATTTACTGCACATTATACTTATAAATAACTGGTTCTGTAGTTTTTAGTAAATATAATTATATACTAGCTGCGCCCCGCGGTTTAATATAGGGATAAAAAGTATCCTATATCCTAATCCAGGTCATAATCTTCTCATGTGCCACATTTCATCGAAATCTGTTCGGCCGTTTCAGCGTGAAAGCGTAACAAACTCACTTTTGCATATAGTTATAGGTAATATTTGTTAGGATTACAAGAGACTATGTCATCATGATATCCTTCGCATAAAAAAACATAAATTTTCTAATTAGCTCTCTCACATACAAGTAACAAACAATTGCAACCGGAAATTCTACTCACCCTTCATGGCAACAATTAAAACACCTGACACCACGAAAAATAACGAGCAGATACCAGAGAGGTCAATATTTTACCAAAATCAGTGGACAAAGGGCAGCGGTGTCAACAACCGGCCACCCACCCTATCCGCTGTGGGATCGTGAATAATTAATAGTAAACGAAAACGTAAACAATAATAGAGTCCAGCAATTATTTGAACGATCGATAGTACATGTTTGGGTTTTTTTTAATGATAATGGTGGTGCAGTGTTGGCACATGGTGTTAGTTTAGTCTGTTCCGTTTGCGAAGGAATTTTCCGACGTCATATTTTAGTTTGTTAATCGTTTTTTTTTGTCAGTAGCAGTCTTATGCACACATAAAATAGCGTCAGTAATTAGCAAACTGATGTGGCAGTGGGCTGGCCATGTTTGTCGTAAGACCGATAGCCGGTGAAAAAACAGCTGTTCCCAACATTTATGTTCACAAACAACATTTATGTGTTTTTCTTTTTACCACATAACTCGTTAAAATGTAAATAATAATAGTCCTCCTGACCGTATTTTTGGCCACGGCAGCCAATCTCAACGGAGACTAGCCTTCGGCGCGGGAGATATTATAGTGCACAAATGTGTGCGCAGACACAGGTGCACTCTCTCTTTCCTCACTCGGCAATCCGACACGATCGGAGAGAGATCAGGCGAAGGACCAACGGCTTAACGTGCTTTCCGAGGCACGGGGGTATCACACCGCCAACTTCCAAACTCCGGGCTGTTACTACGAATTTCCAAATTGAAAAACAGCCGATTCTTTTTCTCGATTTTAGTGTTTGTCCCATATTGAATGTTGTTCATAATGATGAGTACAATGTCGCCTGGAGAGGTTTCGTGTATGAATAGATACACCTTATATGTATATACTACATAACATACGTACCTACATCCTAACTAATATTATAAATGCGAAAGTGAGTTTTTTTGTGTGTTTGTTACGCTTTCACGCTAAAACGGCTGAATGGGTTTGGATGAAATTTGGCACAGGGGTAGTCATGACCTGGAATAGGACATAGGATACATTTTATCCCGATATTCCCACGAGATCGAGACTTACGCGGGGGAAACCGCGGGGCGCAGCTAGTAGTACATATATTTCGCCAAATATGTTTCAGTTCCATTTTAAAGATGGCAAGTCTACCTATTACTACAATAGCCGATATATCTACAGATTAAGCTGCTAAATACCTATTGGAAAAACCCAATTCCCTAAACTTTTCCAGACCTGGCCATCGAACCCATGGCCAAACTTAACTGGTTGGTTTACCACCCAACAAAAAATAACCTCCTGAAAGTAGTCGATGAAAACCTCCACGCCAATAATATCAATATACTTACTAGCCAAATAATGTTAAAAAATAGCCTATGTCCTTCCCCAGGTCATGGTCTACCCATGTGCCAATTTTCATCGAAATCCGTTCTGCCGTTTTAGCGTGAAAGCGTAACAAACAAACAAACTTACTTTCGTTAGGATTAATTATTTCGTCAGTAGAGGAAAATATTAGTTAGGATTTTAGTTAATCAATCAATCATCTGAACCATTTATTGTAATTTTCGACGTGATCCAACTACTTATCGGTCATGATTGATAGCTTGAAATACTATCTACCTATGGATAGCAATCTGAATTGTCTAACAGGACAATAGAGCGACCTTGAAGCGGTCATCGTAGGGTGAAATGGCCATGACATGGAACCTTACCAGGTATCAGCCGTCTATTCTGTAAAAATATTACCGTGAATTTTAAGTAAAGTGAGCTGCTCCCTTCTCCATTACTATTACGTAACATACTTTCAATCACAATCTCAATGATTTGAAGGATATTGCTTATCCATTGCTTCTTATGTTCATGTCTGCTCAACAACGTAAATAACGCAATGAATGTTGTAGAATTGTCAAAATGATAGCCATTGCACGCATACATTGACCACCATAGAAACGGGTTTGTTGACTGAAGAATAAACAAAATGACAAATATAAAAACAAAATCTGTCATTTTGTCTATTCTTACGTCGACAAAACCCGTCAAAATGAACTATCACCCTCCCTGACGCTAAGATGTGCTAGGGTATTTTAAGTAGGGTTTGACAGCTCACTTCAAATTCACTTCCCCTAAGTTTTCACAGGCTAGAATTTTATTAGTCAATGACTTTTACAAATTATTATCTTGATAGGTTTTGTAAGTAAAATGATTCATGTTACCTACCTAATAATTATACAAATTACTTGGTATGACTATTTTTTACTATGTTTCCTAATAAGCCCTTATTAATAATGGATTTAGACTAGTGATTAAAGGCCATGAATGATAGAGCTACAAAACTTTATTTTCAGAAGAATTTCATTAAAGAGTTCACGTCTCTTCATTGAACCTGAGCTCATTTGGAGCCACAATATTTAATTTGCTACTGTAAAACTCCAGACATTTAAGTATAACTATAATATAGGTACAATCATCATCATCATCATCAGCCTATAGCAGTCCTCTGCTGGACATAGGCCTCTCCAATTGCACGCCATTCAGCTCGATTCTCGGCAACTCCCATCCAGCTGCCACCAGTCAGCCTGCGAAGATCGTCGCTCCACCTAGCCTGAGGGCGTCCTACCTTACGTTTTGCCGATTCGCGGTCTCCACTCAAGAACACGTCTACCACAACGGTCATTGGTTCTACGGCTAATATGACCGCCCCATTGCCACTTCAGCTTGCTTATTCTGTGAGCTATGTCAACAACTTTGGTTCTCTGCCGGATTACCTCATTCCGGATTCTATCTCTCAGAGAGATAGGTACAATGATGATATAGATATGTAGACTACACATGTTGGTGGTGCTGGTGTGAAACCCTCGTGGCTCGGGATCAGCAAAGGTTCCGCAAAATTCAAATTTTCTTAATTGTTTTGCAATTTGTGGGCCATTGTCAGTTTGTATCTTGATCAAAGTCTGATTCGCGACCATAACAAATATGTATTTACAGAATTATTATCATTGGAATCATTAATACCTACACATCTCTCTAAGTTAGATTTGTTCCATTGAATGTGACTTTTTCATGAAATCATGACATTTGACAACAAATCTCAAGTCACATCCAGGAAACGGACGAAATCCGCATGAAGTCAGTTTGTGAACCATTCTGTGAGTGGCCTTTTTTTTTTTCTGTGGTTAGCGCCTAACTTGGTATCAGAGTTTTAAAGCCGCCCATGGGCCTCTGACTTGGCTTCACATACCATCGAGAAATATCTCTCTGGCTGGTTTCCCCACGATGTTTTCCTTCCCCGTTTTTTAAGCTAGTGATACTTACAATACGCACATGAATCCGAAAAGTCAGAGTTGCATGGCAAGGTTCAATATCAAAAGACAATATTTGAGGGTTTGTGGTGCGTTGATGAGCTGTTCACTGTACAAAAGCAAATTAAAGGCTGTAGGTAAAGAACTCAATATTCTGTCAAATTAGTAGGTATCACGGACTAATTATAGTAATTATGTTTGTTGGACAAAACGATTACATACCCACGTGCCTACCTTGGTAAAACAATGAAAGACGGTGTCTCGCTGAATTAATTATTAGACCCAGTAATAACTTATTGTTTTGCTCAATCTATATACTTAATACCAAATAAATATCAAAAATAATTTCTTAGGTTCGAGGGAAAGGAAATTACTGGTGTCCTGCTTATACCTATGCTTGGAGAGCGAGAGAAAAGAAAGAAAAATAGAAAAATTTATTTGACCCAAGTTAAGGGCGCCACCTACCACAAATTGCTTAGCATGATCCTCCGTTACGCCGAAAATACTGCAGCATTCATTTTGAAATAAATACATTATGTTAAAGTTGAGGATTGATGCTAGGTCCTATGTTTGGCGAAAACACAATTACATAAAATTTTCTCGACGGAAAATAATCCAAAGTTACCTCTAAAACGAACTATAAACCGCTGGTATTCAAAAAATACTTCAAATTAGATCATGAAACTTTACATAATAACTGAACTAACTATAAAGCAGGTTTTATGTTTATTTAATTACCATTATTTTGACCGTAAAAAACAATTACCTAAACTATTCGAGACTTGAGAGTCGCCAGCACCCCACTCCGTCTTGCTCTCACTCAGGCCGCGAGTAGTATGGTGCGAGCGAGATAAAATTACGGTACGGTAGGGTACGGTCTTAAGGCACACAATAAAATATACACAAAAAAAGTAAACTGAATAAATTTAGTTATAACTTATAACCAAAGATGTAAATCGTTAGATCCGCCCTCCCGCGTCAAAAGGTAGTCGCGTTTCTGTTTCGTTTTGAATCCTTTTACGCACACAATGACTCAGTGAATTGACTTGATTTTCATGGTAGGTAACGATTTAAATAATATTTGAGTTCACTTTTTTTTCTTTCTATTTCATTAAGAAAAGGACAGAAGATAAATTTTAGTTTAGTCCTGTCAAACTGTCACTACTTCATACAAGTTAAGACGCGATTAAAAACTTGCCTACTAAAATTACGTCAATTTACGTCAGGCGCTGATTAATTTGACAGGACTAAACTAAAATTTATCTTCTGTCCTTTTCATGAAATAGAAAAAAAAATTGGTTGCCTGTAAAGTCGGTATACGGGCGAAAGTTTTACGTGACAACGACTTTGAGTGGTAAAATAATTTTAATGTGAATATTCATTCGTATAGTAGGAAGAAGGATGAAATAATAGTAACTTTCAAGTTAAACAAATTATTATTGGTTGAGAAACGATTTATACTACTTTTTTGATTGAAAACTACCACAACATTGTGATTACTACAACATAACCTATTCACTTATGTCTTAGTCATTTATTTCATCATGTTATATTATCAGTCTGAAATTATTTACCTTTGCTGTTTGAATTGTTGCGATGGACGAAACTACCTTCACATTATCACTACACAATCGTTTTACAATTAACTGGCAACGTGTAAACTTGTATGCAGGCGCCTAAGCGAAATAGAAGCGCAAGACATGAACCGGTGTGTATGCCTATCTCTCTCACTCTCTCTCTCTCGCTCTGTCTCTCTCGCTCTTAGGCGGGCTAACTGTGCTCGAGTGGAAGGGACGCGTGCCTTTCACTTTTTATGTCTGTCTCTCTCGCTCTTAGGCGGGCTAACCATGCCCGAGTGGAAGGGACGCGTGCCTCTCACTCGCTCTCATTGTGAGCGCATAACGTGAGCGGAGCGTAACGCAGTTTCTTGAAGTGTCACCCGGCAAACCAATTTATAAGACGTTGTCACGTCAAAAAAAGATGCACTGAACTTAAATTATTTTAGTTTGTGAACAACAGAATCGGCACACTCAGTGAATTGACTTGATTTTCATGGTAACGATTTAATAATATGTAAGTTCACTTTTCTCAGTATAAACATTTTCGCATGACTAAGTTTAAGTTCAGTAAGAGCAACGCTAGTGATTTAAATATTTGGTTATAAGTAACAGTACCTATTGTGTGCCTCACGGGACACGGCTGTGCCAAATAGGAGCCTGTTTAGTGGCAGCAGGGGCAAGTTCAGCATAAATAAATAAAGGTGCCTACCAGCTGATAATTTTGCACTACTTACTTTTATATAGATATCTACATATACCTATAACCTAGAGGGTAAAGGTTTAGGTAGTTAAAAAAAGGTAAACAAATCGTAAAAAGGGTTTTTTATAGTTGACACTTTCTTGTTTAAAAATACGTTATAACAAAATTAAATTTATTTTCGATCACAGGATAGTTTCCTCTTTTATTATAGTATGCTAATCTTTATCATTTATTCTTAAACTACTATTCGTAGATGTAACTGCTTGAGAATATTTTTTTAGTTAGATTTATTATAATGATATAATATTTTGTAATCTCTCTATTGTAAAGAGCCCAAAAAGACAGGTTCCCCAAACCTTTTAGAAAATGCAACGAATTAGATAACGTTGCTAAATTGAAGAGTAGGTACAACTATGACGTAGTTTGGCAACTGAAGGGGCAGGTATTACGTTTACTCGGTTAATCAGACGCCTTTGTTGACAGCGCTAAAAGAAGAACAGAAAATGTTTAAATTTGACAAAATACTTGATGATACCACTGAACGCTATATTATGAATGTAATAGATAGGTCATAAGATTCAGATTCAGAATAGAGCCTATTAATATGTGACTCTATATAATATGATTTAACATTTGAAATAAAAGGTTTAGCATCTATGAGTCACGTGTTTTTTTTGTTTACCCTTTTTTAACTACATAAACCTATGGAGTATAGGTACAATACTTATTCGAAGTGGATAAACTAGCGACAAAGTAATTTTATATCGATCGATAATAACTGGAAAGGTAAATAAAGTTGATGCCAAATTACAGTAAAGTTGTCTAGTTCACGCGCTAATGATACATCAATACAAACAGTATTGAATATGTTTTAAAAACACTACTTGATGATCGTATCGCGTGGAACTTTTTTAGACACCTACACTCGTTCGATATCTATTTTATGATAAACTAAATTAACTCCTTTAAAATTCTAGCAATTTTCAAATTGCCAATGGTGACACGACGACGCCGCCACCGCGCCGCAACCGCGCCGAATATATGGAATAAAAAATCTGATTAAACAATACTAGCGGTGTGGTTTCATCGCCGGCTGCTTGCAAAAGTGCATGCGCTTTATAATACTTTAATTAATCAAGCGGTGAACGGCGCGGTTTCGGTTCGCGGCCTCGTATCACCGAGCACTACCTATATATATTATATTAATATATAGGTAGTATATATTATATTATATATTATAGTAATCTATGCCGAGCACTTATTGCTGCCAAAAAATGTTAAAGAAAAGCTCAATTGTTGTTTAATACCAGACTATTATTATCCTACTGCAGGACAAAGGCCTCTTCTCCCACAGAGAAGGTACACACGGCTACACATCAAGCAATAAATTTCCAGTATCAGCTGACCTCGCATTATGCGGAAATCCTATGCGAGATCAGCTTATACTGGAATTGTAAAGCTTGATATGTTGCCGTGTGTACGAGCAATGCCGCTGGCTCAAGACGGGTGAGCGATTTCAGACTTATTTACAACGTGTTTTTTTATATCCCATAACTCTAGGGTATTAATGAGACCATGTCAAAGAATCAACTGGCATATGTTTTTTTTTTTTTTTCATACAAAAATAATTCGACAAGGTCACAATTATTTAGGTAAATACTCCCTAACGACAAAAAAATCTGACTTTTTTTTTGTCCTTAGGACAACGTCGCAGTTTTTTTAGCTTTACTAAAGAATTTGGTTGTATTGGTATGGTTTGAATGAAAATTATTTACTCGACTGATGAAAACGTTGAAAAAAAAAATACAAATTGAAAAAAAAAAAAAAATGCCAGTTGATTTTTAGACATGGTCTCATTAATATCCTAGATTTATGGGACATAAAAAAAAAACACATTGTATACCTACCTATTAAATATAAGTCCAGGTTCCCTCACGATTTTTCCTTTCCCGAAGTCAGTAGGTACAGTCCAAGATAAGCTTAGAAAGTACTGACATGAATTGAAAAAAGTTACATTGGTACTTGCCCGGATTTGAACCTCATGCATGAGAGGAAGGGGGCCTCAACTAGCCAGTGGTTAAAGTAAATTTTGTTTTACACAAAGAAAATAAATAAAACAACGTAAATCATCAGATTATTAAAGTAATGATACATCATTCCGCATTACCATGATTTCGGATAGACAGGAGTATTTATATATATTTTCAAACATATAACTATGTACTTCAAACAATTTATCATACTCACACATGAATTTTAACTACTACGTTTCAATAACAAACCCCAACAAAGTTATAAAACAACCCCTATGGCTGAAAGCACTTCAGTCTGTGCCTCGCGCGCGCAAGTGACAGTTGCGTTCGCCATATTGTGAAAAATATTTCCCGCTTTTCCGTTCGTGCCATTAGTAAAACAATTTTAATCATCTTTAAACTGAATATTGAGTTACGATAATTAAATTAAGTGGAGTGTTAATTACGTTTGTTAACTTTATTATTTTAGTTTTACACCATTTCGTTCACACGACATTGACAGAAACATCGATTATTATGACAGGCTCAATAGATTGTGTTACTTATTTATTTATGATGCTAAATTATCGTGCCTAAACTAACGTGAATATTGCTTAAATTACTTTGATATTTTTGTACTACTTCTTAACTTTCTACAAAGTAGTTACTTAGCCCGCATCATGTGAAACTGTTATCAAAAAAATACTCTTGTTTACATCATTTACCGGTGTTTTGTTTTTTGAAAATCGAATGCAGTCGGTTATTCTTGTTGGGGTAACTGATTAAAATAAAACGTTTCAAAATAATGTTGATTCGATGTGAAAATGGTCGTTGTAAGCTATGGCGTTGAAGAATCTTCAACTGTTCCACCCTAGGACGGAGATGGTTTACCAGCAGCGTCATGCAACCCCTATGAGGGCTCCTCCTACGGCCATGTCCAGAAATATATCCAAGTCTGCTGAAACCCTAGCCGGCAGCACCAAATGTGAGTTCACATACTTATCTATGATTTAATCTATCAGTTTTCAAAACATGGAAAATACTTTTCCGAAAATGCCCTAAGAACTTAATAGGTATAGGTATTACATAATCCTGAAGTGGAAAACACACTGCTTACTTGACAGTAAGCTTCAATTTAATGAAAATGAAAATCTTATTTGTTTTCCATCACAATTTTTCGTGTAGGTATAACCCAGATTCTCTCGATACCAGACTCCTCGATCTCTGTATAAAAATAATTAAAACAAAAATAACTTCAATAGGGTTTAAAAAAGAAAACATTCGATACAGATTTGAAAACACTGCTAACTTGGCTAAAAGCATCATTATAAGTAGGTACCAATAATTAGAAATAAAGTTTTACATCATAACTTTCCAAGTACCGTATTCAGTTTTTCGATCTTTGTTTAGACTATGTTAATTAAAACAAAAATATAGGTTACTATAGGGAATGTTACTTCAAAATAAAATATCTACGCGTTTTCCCGTATCAGACAAAGAGCCAATAAAACGCAAAGCTCGAAGCACGGACCAGCCTGGAGGGGGCATGGCGAAAGGCAGCAGTGTGCTTGGCCTGCCAAACCTCACCAAGGGATGGGGCAGAGATGACGACAGCATACGGAGTCGCTCCAGGAATGGCAGGTAAGATAATCTAAGGGAGGAAGGAAAGCTCCAAAGAGTTATTAGAGCTGTTCAAAGTTACCAAGGGATATTTGATATGTCATGCAATAGGTAGTCGATAGCTTCCTTGGTGAGTTTCTCCTCGGTGCTACACCGAGGAGAAACTCACCAAGGAAGCTTGTCCAAAAGTCCAAAGTTACCAAGGGATATTTTACGTGTCATGCAGTTGTCGGGTTTCTGTGACAACCTTAGTAAATGTTCTGTAAACCTGCCATGTATTTCTAAGAAATACATAGAAACTAGTAGTGTTCCGCGGGGCGTAATTACCATTCGCAGCGAGCATGTTACGTTACGCCGGGTTCTAAACTCCGTGTAACATGCGCTCGTTGCTCGCGTGTTCGTGCTCGTTTCCACGTACTGACTGCACGAATGCTCGCTTTGTAACATGTTACATTCCACCCCGTAACACCGGTCAGCAAACGGCTTACTACTAGATGGCGCGCGGTCTCGGAGGTTAAAGAGCTTCCGACTTCCAATTACTGGTAGGGTTTACCTATGCTTCCCAGAGCCACAAAGCTATCTCTAGAACAGCACCCGGTTGCGTCACACACGATCAATCATAATCTGAATCATTTTGAAGGATATCGCTAATCCATTGCTTCTTAAGTTCGAAAAATTTGTCTGCTCAACAACATAGATAACGCAGTGAATGATTTTGAACTGTCAAAATGACAGATTGTGATTCACAGTGTCCCCAATAAGCGCGACAAATGGAGGGCGTTTAAATAGCCCAGGGTGCCTAAACCGGCTACATTAGCAATTCCTCTAAAAGCAGTCCATTTTCTTTATCCCAGCTGTCATTAGCAATTCCTCTAATTTGACACAAAAGCAATTCATATTATGGGGACCATTTTACGAATCTCCATAGAAAACTGTCAAACAGATGAATTATTTCGTAATATGAATCGCACGCAGATCATATTATGAATTGTCAGTATGTGACATTTTACGATGATTCATTATATTTTCCTGTTATGATTCTGCCAAAGTGATTGTTTTAAGCCCCCAGGTAGGCTGGATATTTAAAAAAAATAATTAAGTACTTGAAATTGCTTTTTTGCCGTCGAATTATTTGTTTTGTTACTATTATTTGGCGGGTGCTGGTATTTCTCGATAAAAGGTTACCTAAGTTACGTGAGATTTTGACAGTTGTGAGTACGTGAGAATTTTCCTTTTATATCAAAGAGAAACCTACTGCATTTCCTCGATCAAGGTTACCTAAGAAGTAGATAATATCATAGCTTTTGACCCTTACGTAAGTATATCATTATTATTACCCATTCCATGGGAAATATGTGTACCGACTCTTGCCACCTGTCATGAAGATACCTACTCATAACTTAGTTAAGTATAGGTACTAGTAGGTAGCTACTGACCTAGACAAACCTGACGTCATCAGATGTACCTATGTATAAATGGCCCGTTTATTTAATCACTTTCATTACATTATTATGATATGTATTCTGTTGAATCACCTTTTACCAATGTTGTTTTTCACAACACATTCTTCGGCAAATATACCTATGAATACTCAGCAATATATGAGCAGTGATGGCCCAGTGGTAACGGCCACGACTTACGAGTTGTAGGCGCTTTACTTTGTGTAAATTATTTCATCGACACTGCTCTCCAAAGGGTGAAGGAAAACATCGTGAGGAAACCGGCATGTCCTAGAACCAAAAATTCGAAGACTATGTGACATCTACCAACCCGCACTGGGCCCGCGTGGTGGAATACAGCCCACTCCCTCTCACAGAGAGGAGGGCTGTGTCCCAGCAGTGGGAATATTATAGGCTGATTATGTGATGAATACTCACACAGAAAGAGTCGGAAAACAAATTAACAGCACCGTACACGTGATAGACGAGAATCTAATTAAGAAAAAGAATACTGACAGATTTAGTGCGAGAGACAGAGAGAGTTATATATTTCTTCTCTCTCATGTAACGAAACGTGCCTGAACGTGACGCGTCCTTGTAACTTAATTCTCAAAAAAAAACTCGAATTGCCGCATAAGAAGTTTCACATAAAAAATCTACCTACATAAATGACTAACAACTTTTACCAAAGAAACTACGCAATTTCCTCTTTCCCACTTAACACACTTAATAGGCTGTACGCAACTTCCCTTAGCTCCCGAAGTACCTACATAATCACAGTTCGGCTGAAACACGCGACGTGGTCACATCCCTAGAAATCGCTTTACACTTTGTAACGTGTAATCAAGGAGCACCTCTATTATACCCCTACGTTTTACACTTTGACATATTGTTTTCTTTGAATTATTTATTGTTGTCTGTATAGTTTCAAACACCTTTGACTTTTCAGGCTTAATATTATGACTGAAATACAAAGTTTTGTATGAAACTTTTCCTACTTTTATTTGTAGGAATTCATGTAAAGTCGTTTTTATAAGCTTTTATTTAAATAATATACAAAGCAAGCTTTGTATATTATTTTATTGGCTGAAACTTAGATCGGTACCTACTTACAGGACTTTCTAAAGTCGAAATAACATTAGTAGGAGAGTTATAGATACTTAGATATTATATCTATGGTTAGAATGTGCTTTATTTTACACATCATTTCACAGCTCCAGTTTATCGTTTAATAGTGATATTTACCTACCAGACTTGGATAGACAGGGTGACAAGTTTTTCAGATAATTAGGTACCTATCCTATCGATCACACAACTCAAAATCAATCTGCCTAGCCTTTTCCCAACTATCTTGGGCTCGGCTTCCAGTCTAACCAGATGCAGCTGAATACCAGTGTTTTAGATGGAGCGACTGCCTATCTAACCTCCACAACCCAGTTACTGGGTAATACGATACCCCTTGGTAAGACTGGTTGTCAGACATTCGGGCTTCTGACGACCCGTAACAACTGTCAAAGATCTACAAATGACAGCCGGGACCAACCTAAATAAAGCTAAATAATGCCCACCCACAGATATCGATGAATTAGTTCAAACATTTTAATCTAAACCGCACAAAAGACGTATATTTTAGCAATTACACATGCTATATCAATAAACGAATTAAACTAACTTATAACTCCACTAACTCTTTCCATTCAGAAGTTAATGGAGTATTGATACGTAAAACCTTGATCCAAATAGTTGCTGCTAATGGTCCTACTTCCCTTTCATTCATGAAAACGGATTTTTCAACAAAATATAAAAGTTCATTAGAGATATTGATTCCCCAGATGTTTTGGTTTTTTTTTGGTCCAAGGCCAGGAAAGCTACTTTGTATCCTCATTATCATCCGCCTGACCTTAGCTATCCATAATTCTTTTTGCTTTGGTATTTTTCATAAATACATCAGCCGTCTTCTTCAGAGTTCAACTCTGTGTGATATGGTGGGAAACACACTACACACACTCAGTTCTCCTTCGCACTAAACTTCTTCCTTTTCTGCGTTTCTTTTGATAACTTTACACACAATCCATTTATCCGCCTTTTGTTTAGCCTGCAGGCTTCTTTCCTTAAAGCCATTCATACTTAACGAACCTATCTCAAAAGAATGACGGCCCCTTTCCCAAACTCAAAGGAATTTTAAGACTGCGATTACAAGGCCATCTTCTGACCCCTATAGACTATAATTGTGAACTGCCGTGGTTCGCGATACGGCAGTAGTCACTGTGAAGCTCAGTGCTGTGCGGGCTCGAGTCCTGACGTGATAGAACGTTCATTATACCAGCATGGTAATCGGATAAAGTCGTGAGACGTTGGTAACGTCAACCAATTTGTATGCCTTGTTTCTCTGAGGTGGCTTTATCGTTATTTCAGTTTACACAAATAAAAGTTCTCAACCGTCTTACCTATAACTGACATCATCTACAGTCAAAAGGCGTGCAGTCGTTGACCTTAAACTCGTAAAAGCATGAATCACTACTATTGCGAAACACCTTTCTTTAAAAGCTAATAATCCAATGGACTTAAGGTAGGTACTACCACCTAATTTATTAAACTCCACCCACAATCATAATGACTCATTCCTAGCAAATCAGTTTGTTTCACTAGTTTAAATAATAGATGTAAGTTAACAATACTAACTGACCTTATGAAGGCGAACGTAATTAATCAATTTGTATCGGTCTTGCTGCCATCGCCGTAACGTAACCAGTCATAATTCCTCATAACTCAGATTGAATAATTTATATCAGTTGCACGAGTATCATCAACATTGACCGTGAACTACTCCAAAGCTGTTATTGACATAACTGAATCTGGGGACCGTCCTGTTAAAGCACAATCCTGTTAAAGCACAATCCTGTTAAAGCACAATCCTTTAATGTACTCACTGCTGGCACACAAGGGGCCTAAACCGGCCACATTAGCAATTCCTCTAAAAGCAGTTCATTTCCTGAATCCCTCTAATATGCCAATAGCATATCATATCTAATATCATTAGCAATTCCTCTAATATGACATAAAAGCAGTTCATAATTTTTGGACCATTTTACGAATCCCCATAGAAAATAGTCAAACAGATGAATTATTTCATAATAAGAATTACATGCAGATCATATTATGAATTGTCAGTTTGTGACATTTTACGATATTTTCATAATATGATTCTGCTAAAGTGACCGTTTTAAGCCCCCAGGCCTACTCGCTGTGGGAGAGAGTCGGATGTAATCCACCACGCGGGCCCAGTGCGGATTAGTGGATGTCACGTCTTCTACTTTTTGGTACTACGACATGACTCACGATATTTCCTTCACTGGTTTTGAGAGCTGTAGTGATTAAATAAAGTACACAATTTAATTGTTTGTTAACGCCGAAAGTGTAACTGCAATTTTCTATAGCAAAAAGAGTTCTCGTAAATGTCTAATTTTTTATGGTCCTAGACTAGTCAAGGTCCTAGTCATCATTTCAGAATATTGAGCTCAACACAAATCTTAAATATTAGCTAATGAATTGGAGATCTAGCTCAGCATCTCCCCCAATTTGTGGTCATCTCGCGAAGAGTGCTTTTAGGGAGAGGTCCACTATTCACTATTCATCAATGAACTTCAACACAACACGCTAGCCATGAACTTGATTCGTACACGACCCAACTTATATATTATCGAAATTAAACTGCGATTATACGACTACTTAGACGCGTCCAATTAAAGTGAAAAGAGCGAAACCCTCATTAATATAGCCAGCGGTCAATAGGAGAGCCCTTGGCATTTAGTCTATGGCGCAGCACCTGTCAATCACAGCCAAAACTATTTGAATATTCAACTACTATCAGTAAAGCACTTCTGGGAACAGTGTGTACCTTCCCTAATGTGAATCACGCTAGGCTTTTGTTTTTGGTATAATAGTGTAATGATTAATGATCGTGGTTTTAACTATGTATTTTATTATTCATTGATGCCGAGTTACTGATAACTAAGTGAAAGAGTTTTGTAAACTGTAGAATAAATCACTAATGCTTCGTTGTCGCATGCTACTGAGCATGAGGTCCCGGTTTCTATTCTCAGGCCGGGCAAGGTATTATTGGGGTTTTCCATTAGAATTTTCTCAGTACCAGCCCGGATTCTGGATTTGGGCTCGGTTGGTGGCGGTAGGCTCATAGCCCCCTAACCCATCGTTGATTGGCGAGTTCAGGTGTGATGTTATATTATCCATAATAATATTATAAATTCGAAAGTAACTCTGTCTGTGTCTGTATGCTACCTTTACACGCCTAAACCACTGAACGGATTTCGACATTTGGCAAGGAGATAGATGGCACCCTGGGGCCTTCCCGAGTATTTATGTCCTTACATAGGCTACTTTTTATCGATATACCACGCGGGCGAAGCCGCGGTCGGTAGCTAGTGTTAAAATAAATCAGATAACGCTAATGTGATTAGCTACGAATATTGCTTACTCTTAAAGAAAATAACATGAGCTTCTTTCTACCTTTTTTTAAGTCAACTGTCACCCATAATCCATCATGGCGGCGAGGGCGTGAGACCTCAGATTACCACGCAACGGAAACACTTGGACGATACATTTCCTTAGCGTTATGGTAAAATTACTGAGTATTAAATTCGATGTGGTCGTGATTATGTTTGATGCTGAAGTAATTCTGAAATTACTCACGGAGGAACGAATCGGCTTGTTTAGTTTGCATCGGGATGTGCGAGATTGCGCACCTATTACCTACAGTTTTATGAAAGTTTAGCTTTATGCCACATTTTGTTTCGACATGGGATTTTATCAATCCGATTTTTGATGCCAGATTGAGATGTTTGATTTTCAATTCAAATATATTCATTCGAATCAGCAATAGCTTCCAAATGTCATGATTTCATGAAATAGTCATTCAATACACTTAAATGAACTTTGACAGTTGTATTACTGATTCTAACGTTTATAATTCTGTAAATCCATATTTATTACGGTCGCGAATCTTATTTTAATCAACCTAATTAACAACCTGCAAATTGCAAAAAACGTAAGAAAGTATGAATTTCGGGGACTACCCTGAAGCTTTCGCCTTATTGCCATTTACGAGTACTTAATAGGGGGCGAGCCTATTGCCAACTACCACGCACAAATCCAGACTCCGCGGGCTGCTATTGAGAAATTCCAGATGGAAAACCCCAATAACACTTCGCCCGACCAGGTAATCGAACCGTAACGCTTGCGACCACCAAAACTACGAGGGAATCCACGTGAAATATACATACCTACATAATTAGCTACGACTAAAATATTCACGAAGTATCTGTCAATATCTTGTCAACTTACCTATGAGTCCACAACCTAATCGATTCTACCAGCACTATTACCTACCGTTCATGCATAAAAAATGGGCAAATTCTAACATCAAAGAATTTTATGACAATTTATACAGACAATTGGCCCTTTGACGATCTAGTACATGTAAACAGTGAAAGCGAGGTCAACTGGACTTTAAACAAACGACTCTTGTCACTGGCCATAAAATGGCACTTTTCTATGATGATGAGTGACAATTCGTTCTTTAATTAATTATGAGGGCAGTGGTAACGGCCGCGACTTACGAGTTGTAGGTCGTAGGGTCGAACCCCGTCAGACGCTTTACTTTGTGTAAATTATTTAATCAAAACTGCTCTAAAATACGGTGAAGGAAAACATCTTGAGGAAACCGGCATCGGCATTGCCTAGAAGCAAAAATTTGAAGACATGTGACATATCGACCAACCCGCACTGGGCCCATGTGGTGGATTATGGCCAACTCGCTCTCACAGAGGGGAGGCCTGTGTCCCAGCAGTGGGAACACTGGGAACATTATAGGCTGATTATGTGATGTTATGTAATTTCCAGTGGATTTCTGCGGCCTTCACAAGGTAATCGGTCCACATTTTGGGAGACCTAACTTTTTCCACTACACGGTCGCCACTCCAGAACCTTTCGGCCGCATCAGCTATCTGGAAGCACAGAACTGGTCCAAGTGGCTGTTCTTGGAGGAGGCCTATGTCCAGCAGTGGACATTTTTCGGATGATGAATGGAAGTATACACAGGTCCTACTTGTAGGAAAAAATCCTCTAAGCAAACACAAACTGCATGGTAACTCGGGTTACCATCCGTCCGGATTTGTCCGGACAGATGCGGTTTTTAGGGGTATGAGGAACAGGGTGTATAGTTCATTCATCCACCATAGAAAAGGGAGGATCCTCCGACCAGACGGGTGTTGTGTCTGGCGGGCAACTACCCAACGATTGATGTTGGGTTCTTGTATATAATATGTCCATTGCACGGTAAGCTTTAATTGCGCGATGCAAGATTTATGTGACGTCAGGTCTTAGATGCGTAGTTCGCATGTGGCGATGTAGATACCGCCACATCCACACAGGCCGCCACAATCTTTTTGGCCCCCCAACTGGATTTCGTCTGGAATTTTTGACTTTAGAGGACATACACCATTCATGAATAAACTCACGCCTTTTTCCCATGGGTAGAAGAAGAATAACGTTTATTTGGACACAGTTCGTGAAACACAAAATACAAATAACAAAATAAAAAATGAAAAATATGTTTGGGTAGACACTACGGAACGTCACCTGCTACGATCCTTACCACTTCTTTCCTTACCCTTTTCCGTTCCATAGGTGGTAAGTAAGGGACCGTATTCCTCTACTACCACGACACTAGCGTCTTCATTTCATCACCATCTTCATCAAGTCATCATCCCGTAAATGACAATGATTGCTGAACATGGATCTACCAATGACCGCTCACCACGACTTTATTGATTGAGCATTTGGTCATCATAGCAATTAGTTGAGAGTCATCGTTATTTAACCTCATTATCGACACTCATAATGTGTGTTGCCTTAACAAGCGGCTATGCCTTAATCCCTGTCACTTTTTCGTCTGGGATAACTTCTTGACAATTTTTATAATTTTTGCGTGCCTATTTCCAGGCAGAATGTACATGGGTCACTCTTATCTACTCCACCTGTATTTTAATGTAACCTACATTCGTTGCAAATAAATGATTGATTGATTGACTTCCACCACACCTCCTGCTATATGTTAAATCCTAACATTTGTCCCTATTATTACAGTGGTAGCAGCAGGGCAGGAAGTTTGGATCGCATCAGCACGCGAGGCTCCAGCACCACGCTCAACGCTGATGAGGACAACATTAACGTCGTTGTGAGGTCAGTAGATACTGCATCATTCCAACCTATTTCCTTACCCAGTTCAGTCTATATGTGTGCCAAATCTCATCCACATCGTTAAGTTGTTTTTGACTAACAAACATTTTTTTTTTATTTGTAGGTTGTACCTAATATTAGTTAGGATTCCTTCCGTGTTTATTACAAAACTGACAGTTTGACCCACAACCTAACGCTCGGGTTTAGGGTCTGTAAGTATCCTAGAAATCATCACGACCAATCTCAGCAAGTTACACTTTTTCTTCACTGAACTTGATTCCTTGGTTGCCTGCCGCCGATTGCTAATATATACTATATTATTATATATACATTTATTGCTAATAACTACTGATGAGTCGGACGGTGCTTTGATTAAAATGGAATTATGATCTAGAATTTTGAATGCGTCACCTTTTTAATGACTAAACATAAGCAACCTTGCACATGTACATACAATTAGAAAGCCGTTTCACAAATATAAATCGGCTAATAATTGCCAATCAAACAGCGAAACCCCGTTATCTATCGCTGCTTTAATCGAACACAAACAGTAGTTATTTGGGTTGTTGACATGCTCCTTTGATTGTAAAGAAATCGATATTCGTTCGAATGACACCTTGGCAATGTGTGGAGCGAAACAATGACACAACATTTTCTAGCGGAGACGTTGATAATTAAATGTTAACACTTTCACTGTCCATGCATTACATGTAATGCACTGAAGACGTAGCCCTATACGTCCGTGCATGATAAGTAATGCACTAGTAGGTAGTTATCTTTTTAGGGTCCGTAGTCAACAAGGAACCCTTTCACCTCCTTCTGCGAAGTCACCTCCTTCTGCGAAGCAGTGATGCTCGCGAAGGAGGAGGCGGAACGCGTGAGGGAGAAACAAAGCCTGCGCCCTCACGCCCCTAACCGCCGCCTAGTAGTAGTAGTAGTAAAAATGGATAGTTTACGTCACAGCTTAAAACACTGAACGGATTGGGCTGAAATTTGGCACATAGATAGTAATTAGGACCTAGACGTCCACTAAGAAAGGGTTTTTCAATATTGGACCTTTAGGTGATGAAATGAAATGAAAGGGCTTAATGAGCACATTTCAAAAATATATATATTATAACCCCAAAATAATAATAATAATAATGTCGTAACGGCCAATGGCCTGATAGCCGAAAGCCTCGAGCAACATCTCTGGAGGCAGTACTCCTTGATACGGCTCGCATTGTGAGGAGGTTCCTGTCTCTGCAGCCGTAACCACCGGTAGCTTGGACCCTGCTCCCGACACCGGCGGATTTCTATTTTTTTATATTTTTAAATGTATTTCCTCATGTCTTTTTTAATAAAAATATTTAAAAATGTAAATAGATAAGAAAGAAAATAAATAAACGTAAAATAATAATAAACAGTAATAAAAACTAAAACCCTAAGACACTAAGACAAATTAAAAATCCGGGTTACACGTAATGTTCGATTATGTGATTGTTCGATTTATTAACACGTGTGACGCCGGATTTTTAATTTTTCTGTCTGCGGTGTCTTGTTTATACGTTTTTAGTCGTAGTTGGGTTTTAGTTTTTATTACTTTTTTTTTTTTGTTTTTCTATACTACCCCCTAAACGGGAATAGGGGTGTGTCAAAGGTTGTATGGAAGAATTTTAACGCACGGTTTAATTAACTCGAAAATCAATGTTAGTATCAGGTATTACAGGGATTTTCAAAAATTCATCCCGGGTAAGGACATAGGCTACTTTTTTATCGACATACCACGCGGGCGAAGCCGCGGGCGGAAGCTAGTTACCTATATCTCCCGCGCCGAAGGCTTTGTCTCCGTTGAGATTGACCGCCACGGCCGAAATACGGTCTGGAGGACTATATTAGTACCCATTGCTCTACAATAACATAATTACTTATTCAGTTTCATGAGGAAACCACATCCATTCAGAATTAAACTGACATAAAATGAAAGTGTGGTGACTGAGGTTTTAAATAAGCGATGAAACAAATAAAAAATCATTTTGCAGTACAGTGTTTTACAATAAAAAAACTTTTTACTAAAAAAAAAACAAATGACTTCCAAAAAAAACACAAAAAAAGTGAAAAATAACTTTAATTTCGGAAGTCGGTGTCTTTGTTTTTCAATTATTATTTATTGCAACCAAGTCGGTTGTTTTTTTTTGTAAAAAGTTTTTATTTTTCACTTTTTAGTTGTGGTACCTAACCCCACACAAATTTAGTAATATTGAAGCTAACTCAAAAACTACGCAAGCAAAGTTAATAAAATTTATATGGGACCACCTCTGAAGCATGACCTACCAAACAAAAAAAGAATCATCAAAATCGATTCATAATTAGCGGAGCAATCGAGTAACATACATCCAAAAAAAAAATAACATACCGACCAATTGAGAACCTCCTCCTTTTTGAAGAAGTCGGTTAATTATACAACAAACGTGTAAAAACAAACCAAAGCACAGCTTAGGCCATAGAACGACGTCCTTGAATATTTTTCTCACAATCAGTTTCAACTTGAAAGGACGACTCCGCCCTCGATTGATCGATGTTCCCAAACTCGATAACTAATGTACAAAGCTTGTCTAAGATTCAAGATTTCGGCTGTTAATCATAGGCTGGTACATAAACATTGTCGTTATTTCCTTCGGTTCGAGCTATTTGCTTTTAATGTTCGAATCATTAATTTTACTTTTTATATACATAATAGTCTGTTGATTTGTGATCACCATCAGTCGAGTAAATTTTGTTTAGTTTATTCGTCGGTCATTAACAATCGTTTGAACAAAAAATAACAATTTAACTTGTGTACTGTCCAAGGAGCTATTTACGAAAAAAAAAGCAAAGATTCGCCAACAAAAACGATGATACAATCTCTGAAGATTTGAAGAAGTACCTATCCGTATCAATATCAAAATCCGTATCAAAAGTAAATGCAAGTCAAGAGATGCCATTGGCTGTTCATCATTCATTTAAGAGGAAATAGGGTCGGTCTTTTCTCCATACAAAAAGTCATAATTTTCGTTCGGCTTTCGTCTATTTCCTCCTCCAATATTGGACCAACTTGAAAGATATTTTATAAATTGAATAAGAAGGATGTTTACTGTGCCCCTATGTTCTTCTTTGTTCATTAATAGTTATCAAAATACAATAGTCCTCTGATGACAGCGGTCTAAACAGGCAATTTTGAGCATTTTCTGAGGGTTCTAGTGCTTCTACAGATAATGTATCGTCAAAACGGAAAACATAGGGGCATAGAACTAGTTGATATTTATTTTACTGTAAAAAATCATTGCTCTAAGGTCATAAACCACAGAGAAAACAGGCGAGAGCGTTTGTATGCCTATTGCCTATGGCTTTAAGTCCGCCTTTGTACATTTGTGTGCTTAAAGTGTTAAATAAAATAAATAAGTATGGAGAGGGGACCGATCCTATTTCCTCAGCGCTTTCCTTTCGGCCTTTCTTCTCAGAGTAGTCAGATAGGAAACGCCGACCTCATCTAGCTTATTTTCAATATTTTTTAATATGACGTGTGAAAGTGATTCCAATATCCTATTTACAGAATACACAATTTCATTTCATTTCATTTCATTTCTCAGTAGTTTTCACGTCACTGTTGGACAACACTCTGTCTTGGGTTTTATTTGGTCAGCATCACATTTTTGTTGTAGAGTACGACCAATCAGCGAGAAGGAACGTTCGTGTGGGGAGCGCTTGCTTCTGGAGTTTCCCGGTAAAGGGCAAGTGATCTGCCACAACACCACCCCTAGTCAGAAGGCGAAGGTCTTCTCATACAATGTCGTTTTTGAGCCTGAGGCGACGCAGGTAAGGCCTAAGAATAATAAGTAGTAAACTTATTAGTCTTAGGCGTGTAAGTAATGAAAAAAAATGAAAATTATGCACCCTAATTTCGTTATACAATTCCAATCGTAATTTCAAGAAAGTTCATAAGCCATTGCTTCGTAGGTTTGAAATATTCTACTCAACTACTTAAATAAAGCGATGCACGTGGTTGATCTCAAAGCCATTGCGATTGCGATCGATTGCCATTTTATGTGTGATATGCAATTACCCGGCCTTTAGAAAAGCTGAAGTCACGACTCCAAAACTAGAGAATTTGTAATCTGGAAAAACTACAAGTCTTAAAATGATCAGAAAAGATATACTTAATGTAACTAGGATTGATTTTAGAAAAGATATAATGTAACTAGGGTTGATTTTGAAAAACTAAATAGGTACTTACAACTTAATAGTTAGAAAATAAATTGAGAGGAACAAAAGCCGGAAATAAAGAGATTAGTTTTAAATCTAACGAGTTGGTGATCCAGAACAACATGTAATAAGATGTATCGCCAAATACCGCTATTATAGTTATTAATTTTGTTCCTACACAGGAAGACGTTCTAGAATATTCTGGTGTCAAGAGGCTGTTAGAGATGGCGGTGGAAGGGTTCTCCTGCACAGCCTTCTGTTACGGACAGACTGGCAGTGGGAAGACTCACACTTTGACTGGACCTCCGGGATTGGTGAGTGTCTTTTTAATGCTTTACGCCCTGTTTGTTTGTAGATTATGTTAAAACAAAAAAACATTGTCCAATCCATTGCTACATAAGTTCGAAAAAAAAAATGCTCAACACGTAAATAACGCAATGAATGTTGTTGAACTATCAAAATGTAATAAGTTACGCAATTACACTCGCGGTCAAATAATACGGGCCGATGGTGGATATCCCTGTAACTTACAAATTAATAAAGGTACGTGCATGAAACTAACTTTATATTACAGAGAATTTTATTAACGTATGAAATAAAACCTTAAATGATCTACAACATAATTTAAAAAAGTTACAATTTTAAAAACCTCCGATTTGGAAGTAAATTCATTTCCCGATTGTTTTATCAATTTTGTTTTCAATCTATCAACTCTAAGTGATAAAAGGAGGTCATTGTCGTCTTTCACCATAATTATTGAAGTACTGTGATGTCGCTAACACCAGAAAAATGTACGCGTATGGACACTATGTTAGAAGAAGGCAAAAGTCAGCGAAGTACAGCAAGAAGAATAGGCGTGTCACTTTCTATAGTGCAGCGAATCGTCCAACGTTTAGGAGAAACTGGGAAGAACATAAGAAGACCAGGAACCGGCAGACCAGATATCCTACGGTTCGAGAGGATCGATTTATTGTTACGACCATGCTCCGAAATCGGCACCTCTCGGCAGTTGATGTAATAAATCAACTTCGAGAGACCCGTAGAGACGACGTTAGCGAGCGGACTGTAAGGTGGGCGGTTCCTTGAAGCTAATTTGACCCCACATAGACCCGCAAATGCTCCAAAACTTGAAAGGGAACACCTGGTAGCAAGATTACGTTACGCCCGCGAACACGCACAATGGGGGACGAAGAATGGGCAATAGACTGACTCTGATGAATCCAGGTTTATGCTGTATGCACATGATGGGCGGCGAAGATTCTACCGATGACCAGTGGAACGTTTTATTCCAGCTTCTTTTGAGGAAAAAGTGCTTTTCGGCGGTGGATCTGTTATGGTTTGGGCTGGAAACTCTTCAGAGAGTCGCACGGAGTTAATGCTGATAGAAAATGGAACGCTAACTAGTGTAAGATATGCGGAAGAAATTAGCATGTCGGCCCATATTTAATGAATATGGGTGAAAATTCAATATTTATGAATGACAACGCCAGACAACGTACAGCTTAAATTGTAAATTAACATTTTCAGGACGTTGGCATCAATCGCATGGACTGGCCTGCGAGAAGTACGGACCTGAATCTAATTGAACACGCTTGGGACGAGCTTGGGAGGTGTTTAAGAAATCGAAACCCCGCCCCAGCTACACTTAGAGACCTGAAACATGCGTTAGTGGAAGAATGGACTAATATCCCGCAAAATCGCTTAAGAAACTTAACAAATAGCATGCCCAATCGCCTGGCAGCTGTGAGAAAAGCCCGTGGAGGCAATACGAAGTATTAATTTTGTCTAAAAGTTCGTTTCGTTCGTTCCAACCATTATTTTTTCAACGTAAAAATTATCTATGTTTTGTTTTTTTTGTAATTTTAACAATTAAACTAATAATGTTTTCCTACATTTGGTGTTGTTTTATTAACTGGTAAATTGTCTACAATATACAGTTTCATTCATGCCGCAAGCTCCATTATTTTACGAGTAATTTTAGTTTTTCGTACCGACCCGTATTATTTGACCGCAAGTTTAGTTTTAAAATATTCATCAATTCCCTTTCACAACCAATACCAGGGACAAAGGATCAGAAAATGACAAACAAAACATCCCTTTTCCCTACAGTTTAGTGTGAACAGTAGATAATATACAGTATGACAGTCGATTCCGACCTCGTGGGGGTATCGATCGTACTTACATACATAATCATAAATGAGGATGTATGCATATGCATATATTTGTTTGTATGTATGTGTCCATGGTGCATTGATGAGTTATGATTGCGACAGATTCATAGATAAGCGGGCCATCTATGGTTTCAGGAATCGCGTGGCCGTGGATAGAATGAAACTTTCACGTGACTATGTGGATAGTTGTTAATTTTTTAGGAGTATGAGGAACAGGGTTTAAAGTTCACTCATCCACCATAGAAAAGGGAGGATCCTCCGACCAGACGGGTGTTGTGTCTGGCGGGCAACTGCCCAACGATTGATGTTGGGTTCTTGTATATATGTCCATTGCACGGTAAACTTTAATTGCGCGATGCAGGATTTATGTGACGTCAGGATTTGTGTGTGACGTCAGGTCTTTGACGCGTAGTTCGCATGTGGCGATGTAGATACCGCCACAATTTATTTGAAAATTATGGTGTGTTGTTTAATTTTGTATCTTAAGCACTTTTTTTTGGAAGATTTCTTGTATTTTGCAAGTGATAACTTATCTTTACTACCTCGTTGATCTAGTGCGCAAGAACTATTGCTGAGCATGATGAGGTCGTGGGTGCGATTCCCAGAACTGGCAGTGTTATTGGGTTTTTCCTTCAGAAATTTCTCAGTTAGCAGCCCGGAGTCTCGATTTGTGTCCGATTGATGGCAGTAGGCTCACTCCCTATTACATGGGACTTAAGGTGAAATTGTTCCAAAGCCGATGTTTTGACGCGTTTCGACTACACGCAAAATCAATGTTTCTCTCAAAAAAACAACGTATTGCGTTTTTTTTTTATGATTTCGAAAATTTAAGAGTTTCTTTAGTGAAGTATGAGGCCCGAAACAAGATTGACAAAACTTTCCTCGATATAAAAAAACCGTAAAGTTTCCTTAAAATCTGCTTTTTTAAGGAGAAAAACCTATTCCATTCGATTGTTATCAAAGCAATTGTAATAAAATGTTGTCTACGTGTTCACTATTAAATACTTTAAGGGATTATGGACTTATTTTTCTATATAAACACAAAACAAAATTTTAAAATTAAATATTTGTAAGGAAGTGCCTCCGCTGCCGGCGCCGGGTGCTGAATTGGCTGCCGACGCTGACTTTGGTTGTCAGTTTGGCGTATGGAGTAGATAGGCAGGGTAGGCATAATTAAAAAATCATGTAATAGAGCTTTTTTTTTTCCATATTCCAGTAATAAAGTCATAAAGTACTACCCGAAACCGAACTAGTAAGATTAGGTTTAATAATTTGAATCGCAAAAAATGTTAGGTTAGGTTAGGTCAGAACTGCAACCCCCTACGGCAAAAACGACTAGAATATGCAGAAAAATATTTTAGTTACGGTTAGTTAGTTGGGGTTCTGAAACTGGAAGGGTTTCTATAAACGCCGCGCCGCCGGTGTCCATTATGGGAGCCGGCGCGGTGACATTACTGCCGGCAGCCGAGATTAAAAACATCGGCTGCCGGCAGTAATGTCACTGCCGGTTCCCAATGGCGTTATTTTTGGGAGCCGGCGCCGGCAGCGGAGGCACTCCCTTTTTGTAAACATAATGCAATAGAATTGCGCGCGGGCGGGGTCATACCGCCCCCCACGGCTCCCGTCAGTCCCACTTCGCCTTATACATAACTGGCGAAATGTGGCTGTACTAAGATATACCTCTGCCAAACCCTTCGGGGAATACAGGCATGATGTTATGTGACATTGTAAATCTATAGTTATTGATTGTAATTGTTTGCATTCATTGTTTGTGGAGGAGCTCGTGGCTAAGTAATAACAGCCGCACGGGTCGATCCACCAGGTTAAGCTACGCTTGCCGGGGTTGATCAGTGGATGGGTGACCATCTTTACATACCGAGACTCCTCCTTGCTTCAGAAAGCACGTTAAGCCGTTGGTCCCGGCTGTCATTTGTGGATCTTTGACAGTCGTTACGGGTCGTCAGAAGCCCGAAAGTCTGACAACCAGTCTTGCCAAGAGGTATCGTATTACCCAGTTACAGTTGGCAGTCGCTCCATGTAAAATACTGGTATTCAGCTGCATCCGGTTAGGCTGGAAGCCGACCCCAATATGTAGTATGTAGTTGGGAAAAGGCTTGGCAGATGATGAGTTATTGATTGTACCGTCACATTTTGCTGGAGCTTCATAATTAAGGCACAAGTGGATATCTATGTATGATTTAGTATGCACCATGCATTCGAAGATGCATATTTTATTAAATTCTAAAGATAGAGGGCCGACTCTGACCTAGAAATTGAATCTCCGTGATTCTTGGAAGAATATTATTATGGATTGGAAATTTCTAGCATTTTAACCTACCTACCTATTCGTCTTTACGACTCAGACCAAACTCTAAGTAGGTAGGCAGAACCTAAACTGGTTGTTCACTTCAAAAATACAATAATGGGTTTTAACATTTTAATTCACGCCCTGTTGCTCGCCAGACAGATGTTTTATCTTTTACGCTATTAGGTCACTCGTTTTTCGATCATATAATATCTTTACAGCAAAGTCCTTAGGAATCGGCGTAGTAGATCAACAATGCAGTCTTATTAAACACTAGCTGATGCCCGCGCTCCGCCCGCATGGACCTTCCTCGAGAACCACTCTATCCATTGGTGAAAACAGCGTGAAAATCGGTGCAGTAGTTTATGAGTTTATCGCGAACAGGACAGATAGACGCGGCGGAGGACTTTGTTTTATAATATGTAAGGATAGTCTCATACGATGTGTTGTCTGACAGGAACGAAATCACTCCCACAGATTGCAGGAAAACGAGAGGAAAGATGCTACACATCAAAAACGTTCTTTATTTACCTTTATCATTAATCCTTTATCTTTTGCATCCACGCCGATTTTGAATTTAACCGCCTGATTTCTATTGTTCAGTAGGTACTCTGTTAGTTTGAAACTTTTATATTTACTTTAGTAGTCTGAAATCAGATATTTAGTTATTTTATATTACACAAAGCACTACATAGTCACACAATAAGCTTGTCACAAACGAGGAACAATTAAAATCGTAGATAATCACGCTAAAACCACGCCGCGTAACATGTGACGTCACGCGATGTGCACATAATGCATTTAAATAAGCTCAAAGCGATTGTTATTTATATTAACAAATTCACGTAATAATATGACCTGTAGTAATTTAGCTTTGGCTTTAGCATAAAAACGACGTAAAACTCTAGTGACGTCATAGTCGGCGTCGTCCAAATCACAGTCGCTTTAGGAGCAGTGGCGTAGCTACCTTGGGGCTAGCCGGGGTGGTACCCCGGGGCCCCCAAGCTCAGGGAGCCCTCGGAACCAGGCCAGCAAACCTCGTCTTGAACTAGTTAAAAATTCTCTCACCTTCGGAATGTCAATAAAATAGGTTGCGACTAACAAGACATTAAGCGATAATGTAAAACATAAAATTCTTGATATGAGGCTTTTCCGAAAGACGCCAGGACCACCAGAACAACAGGTGTTTTCCAAATCGTACTATTTTACAACTTCTAAATATGGACCACAGTTCATCGTTTTTATGGCTGTGTACATAAAACATTAAAAACAGATTTTTAAACAGATAAGTCATGTAAGTACAATAGGGCCCCAGTTGTTTTTGTCCCAGGGCCAGGGCCTTTGGTTACCTAGCTCCGCCTCTGTTTAGGGGTCAGCAGAAACATAAGATATTGGTATTCGCTACAAACCCACACTGGGCTCGCGTGGTAGATTATGGCCCACTCCCTCTCACCGAGAGGAGGCCTGAGTCCCAGCAGTGGGACTAATTATGTGTGGGTCTTTAAAGACGAGTTCACTGGTTGTGTAGGTAATAGGTTCTTTCACCCTTCTCTTGCTCTTCCGTCTTATTAGACTAGAAGCCTACTAAGCGTGCCTTATTAAAGGCCTAAATGAAATACGGTGGAGGACAGGGTGTTGTGGCGCAGCCTGGGAGACAGCACCTGCGTCGGGCTGAGTTTAAATAAAATAACGTCAGTACCTAATGCCCCAAATGGCCCTAATCTAATCAACTCCCCCTAATCAACAATACCTTTTTTTTGTTTAGGGTGGGAAGTCATCAAGTGACTTCTCCCGCTCTGGGCGGAGCGAGAGGGTGTGTCAGACTTTTACCGACTAAAACCCACCCGTGTTCCTTCAGTTGCCTGTTGCCAAGGTCCCGGTATCCCTTTCGGACATTCCCGCAACCCTGGCAGAATCCACAATACCTAGAGATTGATTATCAGGCTTGTGTAATTATACACGAGTTTACTTTTACAGCTGTATACTTCGTGTAGGTATGTAGGTATATGCCAGACCATGATGCAACCATGTAAATGGCACCTTGTAAATCAATTAGACAAGGAAAAACCTTGTATCGATCGAGTTACGACTGTGGACACCCCCTGGGGAATTGTGGATGGCGTGACATCTGTTTATCATGTCACGTTGCAACTAAACACATTGTTTCACACATTGTAGTTGGTTCACTACAAATAAGTATGACATCAACAAACAACAATATAACATCACCTCTTTTTCCCCCTGTGGTTGACAGGGGTGTCCCTATTGATTTTCTTTGACCATTATCATGTAAGAGAGCCACTGGGGTGAGCCTATTGACAGTGGTGTGCCCAATCGGAATGCTAACTGCTAACTGAGAAATTCTTAATGGGTCAATGGGTCACCACTTTTTTTTGAGGGTGGGAAATCATCAAATGACTCTCCCGCTCTGGGCGGAGCGGAAGGGCGTGTCAGACTTTTACTGACTAAAACCCACCTGTGTTCCTTCAGTTGCCTGTTGCCAAGGTCCCGGTATCCCTTTCGGACTGTCCCGCAACCTTGGCAGAAATGGGTAGAAGACCAAGACCAACATGGCAGCCAAACATCATCAAAATGCATACTAATTAAAACCATTATCCTTCAGGTGGAGAGTGGGGCCAGTCCCTTCCATGCGGAACATGGCCTGATGGTCCGTTCCTTCATCTACCTGTTCCGGCTGATCAGCGAGCGACCGGAGTCACACTTCATACTGAAGGCGTCCTTCTTAGAAATATACAATGAAAAGGTATGATTTGCCTCGCGCGAGGGTGGTCTGGACATGGCACTACTACCAATTATTATTTTACAGACTAAGGATAACCGGCTAACTACCCACCCACTTTATTATAAAACACCATTAAAACTCCCGGGGGGTCCCGCGTGGTCTGCCAGGGTTACGGAAAAGGCCGAAACAGATACCGCGGGGCCCTTGGCAACAGGCAACTGAAGGAATACAGGTGGGTTTTGGTCAGTAAAAGTCTGACACGCCGTCCCGCTCCACCCAGAGCGGGAGAAGTCATTTATAGACTTCCCACAATAAAAAAAAGGGGTAATAGGTCCCCGCATAATAAAAGCGGAGAGGGTATCGAGCATGTTTAAACAAGACACCATTTACCAAACGACTATCAAAGGATAATTTTATTTATAAGCCTATAGTATTCCTACTGCTGGGTCCAAGGCCTCCTCTCCGTGGTAGGGAGAAAGCTAAATCCAGCAAGTGTGCTCGTTTCGAAAGACAAGTGACAATCGCTTCGAAAGCGTTTCGTATTTCTACAACGACTTTCAACAGGATTGACATAAGCTTTTCGATAGCTTATGTCAGTGCTATACATTTTTGTCTTTTCCATCATCGTTATCGCTGATAGAATGTCACTTTGTCTAGGGCCTCAGTTCCCGCTGCAGGGAATACAAAGAAGGCATGAGCATTGATCACCAAGCTTGTTCAAGGCGGCCCAATCGTTTGATCTGATCCAAATGATAGTCTGAGGCACTAAGTTAAGACCCACGGTCATAACCTTGTATCCTGATTTATGAAAGTTGTTTGGTTACAGGTAATAGATCTCTTAAACCCGGGAAGTGCCAGGAAACCGCTACAAGTGCGGTGGTCTAAGGACAGCAGGAGTTTCTACGTAGAGAATCAGTTTACGGTGGACTGTGAAACACTTGATGATTTGTTTGCTGTGTTAGAAGAAGGTAAGATACAGAACTGTTTACTTTTCAGACTTCTCGAATCTTTCTTTCAATAGACTTTAAATTCCAAACTTCTTCGGAATCCCAAAGTTCCCTCGAGAGGTTCTCTTAGATGAGGTACCTACAAACAACCTCGAAATATAACCCCATAATAACTCGTTTATGCAAGGCTATTCAAGTACATAAGCATCGAAACCTCAATGGAATATTATATTATGTCATAATTGACATTATTATGTTACTAGCTGCGCCCCGTGGTTTCACCCGCGTTAGTCTCGAACCCGTCCGAATATCGGGAAAAAAAGTATCATATGTCCTATTCCAGGTCATGGTCTACCTATGTGTCAAATTTCATCCAAATTCGTTTAGCCGTTTTACCGTGAAAGCTTAACAAACAAACAAACTCACTTTCGCATTTATGATATTAGTTAGGATTACCCGACTGCCCCAGAAGGTGGGTAATGTATTATTAAACTATGTTTGTCCTTGAAAATGGAACAGCGCGCTTTTATTTAGGCAATAATTAAGGTGTCACCTAGTGTTAGTGAAAACGGGCATTAATTAGCTTCCCTCTTTTATCAGGCATGCGAAACCGCGCCGTAGGAGCGCACGCGATGAACTCTAACTCGTCTCGCTCGCACACATTGCTGTGCGTGCGCGTGCGCAGGGACCTGCGCGAGGACGCCGGCGTCGTCTGCTCCACACACGGCAAGATCAACTTTGTGGACTTGGCGGGAAGTGAGATGACTAAGAGGACGCATAGTACAGGGAAGACTTTGGAGGAAGCTAATAATATTAATAGGAGCCTTATGGTGCTCGGTAAGTGATAAATTGTTACTATGTCATGGATAGACCCTCACTTATACACATAGAATAGAAAAAAAAAATTTGGTACTTACTGAATTTTGCTTTGAAATTTCCCTTTTGAAAGTTTTAAGACATTTGTGCTTCAAAAACTCATCCTACCCACTAAAAATGTTTAGCCAAATTAATGTATGTAACTTTAGTTATTTTTCGTACAGGTTATTGCATAGCACAGCTGAGCGATGGCAAGAAACGAGGCCACATACCATACCGGGACAGCAAGCTCACCAAACTGTTAGCGGACAGCCTCGCAGGAAACGGAGTTACGCTCATGGTAAATCGTACTTACATCCATAATAAGGCTACCACCTAACTAGTGTACAGTCGAACAAGCTATTTGGTATACAGGCAAAACTATTCATTATCCGCTACACTGCCAAAATTCGTTTTCATTGTGTGTAATTTAACTTTTTCAGCTTATGGCTTAGGAGAGTGACGTAAAAGGATTGTTGACTACTGAAAACACTCACACAATTGTTTACAGTACTTGCAAATTACCTGCATGAATACCAAATAGCTTGTTCGACTGTACCAAGATAAAACAGTGTAAAGAAACTACACTGAAGTACCTACTACTATTTCTTGTTGAACTAAACTTCTAATCCTAGAGAAAACTTGCAGATTGCCTGTATAGCACCAACGAGATCAAATCTCAGCGAAACGATCAACACTCTCCGGTACGCAGCGCGCGCCAAGAAAATCAAAACAAAACCCATCGTTAAAATGGTATGTTAAGCACTTTTGATCAACTTTACTTCGAACTCCTATAAAAATCCATCTAAGCCAAGCCGGTTACCTAGTAGTTGCTTGATCTCCACAAAAAAAAATACAATAAACGCAGATTCTGCGTCCAGCGCTCGGCGTGGCAACACGTGGTGTTCGGGTTCGCGACAGGTCAATCGTCATCCGTTGAGAGTTGAAACACGTGTCGATTTCCATTCTTACAGGGTTTTTTCTCTTGAGGAATAGTTAAGCGGAATAGGTTACTAAATAATATGCGTCTATTGTAGTTTATAATTGATTTTCGCAAAACCACGCCAAGCTATCTTTCCGTTACGACCACCGAAGATATCGCACCCTTAAAACATAAATGACACTAAACGAAAATGTTAATTTTACAGTATGGCCATTTTAAGATTTTTTAAGTATTGTATGGGTGATATGGACCTAAAAAAATATAAATAAAGCTTTGTGATCAGCTTAAAATAACAGTTTAACTAAAGCTGTTTCAGTATCCAGTGGGATACAGTAAAATTATTCATTATTTATCAATGGAGAAGAATTAAAAAAAAAAGTTTTACATTTTGTCGGTTATAGTTTCGTAGTTATTCAAAACTTTTTGCTTAATGACCTCTAAATTGTTATTTTACCTACATTGTAATGATAAAAAAGAGAGAGATAAAACAATATAATTACTAAAATAGTAAAGAATTATATTTATTTGGCATACGCTCACAGTTTTCGGTCAAAACAAGAAACATATTCATAATTAACAAATCTGTTTAAATCTAGATAAAAGTATTATCAAAATAACAAAAACTTAGAATTTGTGTTTGCATAAAATTCGTAATTTTATCATAAATAACATTATATTAAAATCTTGTTCTTACTACTTACTAATCAATACAATTATTACAGGTATTCCAACTTAACTGCTAATGTTAAAAGTCTTTCAAAGTAGGAATTGTAAAAGTTACGTACAAATCATAAGAGTCAGCAAAAATATTACTTGCAGTAACTTAAAAATATATTTTTCACAAAAAACCGTAAATAATTATAAAAATTTTGTATCAAAATCTTGTATATACTATAAAATCTTGAAAAAACTGAATTACGAAAAAACCAGCATAGCCTTTTAGCGATTTAGTCGTTAGGCTCAAAGTTTACCTTTAATAAAGTAAGTAACAGTAACTTAAAAATATTTTCGCACATAAATCACAAAAAAAACTTATCGAAAACTACTTCTTACTAATTATTAATCAACTATTTTTTTAAAGGCGTTCCCACTTCTGCCTAGTTCAAAACTCTGTCAAAGTAGGAATTGTAAAAATTGGGTATCAAACCAGCATCTAGAAGGCTTTTCACGTCATTCTTCTTTCTTTCAGGTAAATCCAAATTTTGGTTATACTGTTGCAATTCTTGATCCATGATAGTTTAATGCCTTAAAAAAAACGCTTTGCCTTATTAAAGTCGTATAAAAACAAAATCCTAATAAAAAGTTAAAAAATAACTGACACTAAACTCAAACTGCCACCACTTAAGCAATGACGCACAGCAAATATGTGAAAACAATTAGTTCGATTAAATGGCGCTTTACAGAAAATGCCCGTTATTAAATTCATATAAAAACAAAATCCACACTAAAGTTATTAAATAACTGGCATTATATTCAAACTGCCACTTATGCATTTCTTCACTGCAAATATTCAAAAGCAAATTTATTAAATATGTGGCACTTTACACAAAGTGCCAGTTTTTGAACTCACCTCGACAAGGTTTCCCTCCGGCGACTTGACGCGATCTGGCATAGTGCCGGTTTATCAATTACCGAACGGACAAGTTGTGACAAATTCATAAGTGACACTAGTGACATCTAGCGAAAATTTGGCGCATTAGAGCTACCGGGGTCTTCGCATTAGGCGCGTTTTGTCTTATGCATTTTGACTGTATACTTAACTAAAAAATGACGTTTTTTGTATAGTGCCACTTATGTTTTAAGTTATTCTGTTTCGAAGATCGACTTTGGTTGTTTGTGTTTTCAGGACGCAAGAGATGCCCTAATACTAAGTTTGAAGAGAGAAGTTGAAGCTTTGCAGGCGGAAAACCAACATTTGAGAACAGCGCTGCACGTCCAGACGGATTACAATTTAGACGCTTACAGTAAGAAATATTAACTAAGTACTTATAGTATTATTGGAAAAAATTCTGAATTAGTACCTATTGAGATCTGACGCAGGTACAGAAGGCGTGGGTGGGTACAAAATGAACGGCTGAAGGTCGCGAAAATCCGCTTCACGAGGACAGCACAGGACTTGGAGATGCTTGGGTGGGGCCTATGTCGAGTCGTTCAGCTAATATCCCTAGTCGGGATCGGAGAGCTCTCTCTTGCCGAAATCAGAATTAATAGCGCTGTCAAACTCTTCTTGAATTTCAAGATTTTTTTATTAACCTTACACAGGCCAAGGTCATCGCCGAACGCCAACCCAAATAGAACCAAACAAGTTATACCAACTGCCACAATCGGAACTGGTGGAGTTGGTACAACTGCACATGGAGGAGAACTCCGCGTTGAGGACCGAGAACAGCGAGCTGTTCGGAGTCAGGGACACGTTGTTGAGAGACCAGGAGATGCTGAGCAGGGAGAACGAGAGGCTGTTGAAGAAACTGGAGGATGTTAACTCGTGAGTATAGGTAGATAAAAAAAAGATCCTGGGCTTGAAAAGTCCTATTTTGAGAAAAGGACTTACTAAGCAATGTTTTGCGTAAAATTAAACGAAATATAGGAAAGCCTTTCTTTTTGTGAGTGTATTTCATGATCATCTTCCTTTTTGGAAAAGTCAGGAGGTATTGATATTATCCAAAGCACTCAACGGTTATCATAAGCCCAAGATTTGATCAGAATATCCGGTGGGTGGAATGAACTGGTGGTGATACGAAACAAATTGCAAATTGGATCGAAATTTGGAATTTTATTAAGCATAGCACATCATTTCAGGGTTCCAAGCAAATTCGAATAAAAGATTTAACTTTGGAATAGATATAGGATAGATATCTAATTATTTGTGATGGTGTTCCTAGGACACTGTTCGGATTCAGCTGATACCCCAGCAAGAACAAAGGGAGGTCAGTTACAAATCTAAAGGCTGTTACAATGCATGATACACAACACGCCGAACTGCATAATTATTTCTAAATATATTTTATTATCGATCTTACTGATCTACGCATGATTAAAAATTAATTTAAAATGTTAATTGTAGCACTACACCATCCCACGTGTGATTTAGCCATTTTAGGTATCTTCCATTCTTGAGATAGCCTGACTGAGTAGCCAGTCATCAGGGGGCCAAGTCTACTAATTTACAAACGTGTCAATGGTCTTACAATGATGAGTTTTTGACAGATTTGCCATACAAAATCTGTCAAAAACTCATAATTGTGAGACCACTGACACGTTTGTAAATTAGTAGACTTGGCCCGCAGTGGCATGATTGCTCACAGACTGTGGGAGAATTTGGCCTACTTAAAACAGATAAAGGGATATGCAGAAGAGACATCCTATTGCAAGTCAGGAGTTTGTGGGGAGAACATGTGGTTTGGGTAGCGCACTGCGCCAGGCCGGGCCTTGTGGCGAGTCTTGGGGACCGGTGACGTACTACGGAGATCTATGTCTAAGAGGAAATCAGCTGAAATGACAATGTGGATCGAGTTTGGAAATAGCTGATTTTTGCCTGATTTATTTTCTAAATTAATTCAAGTCATCCAAGCAAGTTTTCATAAAATATTTTATTAATTTCGCAGTGTGTGTGTTCGCTCGCCAATCATCCCGGCGCGGCCAACATACTCTGGCGCCAATTCCAACGACGCCAACATTTGGACCAACCCCATCAATTCGGCAGCCAGTATTGGCAGTGCGCGAAGCTCTAGCTAAGGGCCAAAGGCCAAACGTAAAGGACTTCGAATGTCCAGAAATTTAATGTTCTGGTTCTGAAAAATCTATAGAAATGGAGGTGGCCATAAAGAAATTAGACGGGTGAGAGGGGTACCTATTACATGTACAGTCAGCACTATAATTTATTTTACTGGCTGAACCTCTGATTCCTTTTGTTGGGATCAACGCTGAAAGATTCAAGGGTTATAACTTTTTACATTTCATTGCTTAAATCTGGTTTAAGATGGTGTGTAAATGTGAATTTGGACATTATTGTGATGTGTTTTACAGGGACAAAGTAAGTTCCTAGGTACTGTTAGTGATAGCATTGAAATCAATCACTAGGGAATTTAGATTTGTGGGATAGCTAGTAAAGCTTATTTGAAATGTAATGAATGTGCTACCACTAGGCATAATTTGAGCAATGAACTCCAATATGATGTTTAAATTTAATTATCCTTATACTTGTACATAATATGCAAAGCTAAATAAATAGTAAACAATAAAAAATAGTTTTTGAACAGATATTATATTTTGGTATTGAATTAGTTTTAGTTCTTAGCATGTATTATAGCAAGTTTCCATGTAAATATATTAATGCTATGTAGTAATATAGATTTATAATCAGAGATTTAAATGCTATTAAAATGTTGATATGAAATAAATAATATGAGAGTGTGAAAGTGTTTTATTGAAGTTCTTATTTATAAAAAAATATTTAATTTTAGTTCCGTTTAAAGTTTTCAGTCAATAAATAGTACAAGTAAATACCATAGATACATTAGACTGATTGGATGCTGCAAACAGTGGTAGTCAGTTATATAAGTGGGCATTAATAGACCAAACAGTTCCCCAGAGAAAAGAATTTATTGGTGATATGAATTGTATGCTTTATTTTAAACAGCATAAAGTTGAAAGTTGTATAAACATTGATGTAGACATCAGAAGGCGCCTCAGGCATCCTTGAGTAGAATAACTTGTACATTTTAAGACACTCAAATAAGGTATATTATTCAATGTCATAAAATTTCTTCGCTTTATGGTCCTCTGTGGTCTGCACTGTGCCTTATAGAGCTGAATGTTGATAATCACAGATAACTTATGGGGCATACAGTTTTATTTTCACATACACTTAAAGGTATGAAGAATGTCTTTTCACATTACATTACATTACAACACAATACAAACCAATAATATTATCCTAAATATACCACTACTACTAATGTCTTCTAAACCCATACTTTTTCCTTTCATAGAAGAGATCGGTCTTAGAACTACCTAAGTTCACAATCTTTGGACAGCCATCTCTCTGTAACAAAACAAAAACACTATAAAATATATACCTATAAGGAAATCAAAATTAAAGGCAGATTTGAAAAAACTAAATAATATATTAATATAAATCTGAACATTCTAAAATCACCGAACCTGCAAGAGTGGTGAGATCTCTCAAGGATGATGAGGTCAATACTCATTATCCACTCAACTGTTGATCGGCCTTAAGAAGGCGATAACAATTAAAATTCTGTTGTGTCTCGTTAGTGACAGTTGTGAGGTTTATGCATTCTTTGAATGAGGAGAGGAAGTGGGACAGCAATAGTCTGGTATTATTTATTTATTTTAAATGAGATATTGAAATAGGTAATAGCTTGGTATCGCTGAAATACGTCCACTCCTGGACATAGGCCTCCCCCAAGCACCGCCACTTCGACCAGTTCTGTGCTTCCCGCATCCCTGGTATAGTAGATATAAAATATGGGTGTTATGTTTTTAGGTACTAAGCTAGTTTTTTATTGATGATACCAGTAGATTGCTGCCAAATTCCTAACCTTTTCATAGCAATAAAAACATTGAAAGCACTACAAGCAAACTATTGCACTAAGAGCGGTTAGGTACTAGATTTCTTAATATTACTCACGTCTTTTTCCTGTATAGTGCATTCTTTACAATAGTAAGCGTCGGAAACACCGGGCCCGCCGCAAATCACGCATCGGCCCTGATAAGACCCGTAATTGCACTCGTCGCATATCCTCACCAGGGTGCAGGGACGTACGTAGGAGTCGCATATCACGCATTTACCGTCACATTTCTCACACAGACGACCGATAGCTAAAAGAAACGGTATGTTATCAAACATTGAACGATGGTTAACATTTCCGATTCAAAGTGGTTCTACTTACCCACACCAGGTTGTTTTCTACAGAAAATAAGATCTGGATGATGCTTTGCCATGATGTATTGTCACTTTATGAGTATTTCTTGCGATTTAATTGGAAATATACAATAATAACAACTGACGGATAACCTCAAAAACACGACGCATACACTGTTGTTTGTGGATGCGTTCGAATACATCGTTTTTGAAAATATTTTTATCGAATTATCATGAATATTTTGCTTTTGTAGGTTTTTATTAGATATTAATTAATTAAGAATGAACAAAAATATGTAAGTTAAATACTATATCATAGTTTTATTCACATTTTGAATAAATTTTATATTAATTTAAAGATTATAGAGTTTTTTTTTTATTGATTTGGATAACGGCTGCTCGACTCGAGTATTTGAGCGAACACACCGAAGAACAGGCTTAGTTCCACAGAGTCCTTTTACTATATGGGCACTTAGTTCAAAAGCTTAATATTGATAATTCTCTTTCGCAGTTTTATTATATTTCTTATACATAATATAGGTGTTTAGATCAACAAACTTGAAAATTTGCAAGTGCCATTTCATACAGTGATAATATTAATGCTCTTATTCATGGGTTGATAAATAATTATATGAAAAGGGTTTACTTAAATACGAGTAAATTAACTACTCGTCCTTCTTTAGCTGGTTTTTGAACCTACCATATTTGACATTTCTTTTTGACAGCAATCGTTTTGGCAGTATTGATACACATGTCTCTACCGTGCAAAATTTATTAAAAATAACGAAAATGACCCCTGATATAGAGAGTGAAAGCAGTGACGACGATAGCCAGCAATCTGAGAATGAAGAAAAAGAGGAGGAACCAGCGCAACCTATAGTGGAAGACATTGAAGAGGAAGATAACACGACGTTCAAAGACTTGGTAAGTGCGACTTGCATGTGTTATTTATTTACAACCCACTAAAAACCTTCAAATTATTCGAGATTTGTGATATCTAAGCTAATAGCCCTCATCAGCTATCGCTCTATTGTTTCGTATACATAATTTGTCAAAAATGTTTCCAATTGAGGTTATGTTGATAAATCTCAACCTTCCATTTTCAGGGAGTAGTAGACGTACTATGTGAAGCCTGCGTAGAGTTAAAATGGAAGAAACCGTCAAAAATCCAGAAGGAATCAATACCAGTGGCATTGCAAGGCAAAGACATAATTGGTTTGGCCGAGACTGGGTCGGGCAAAACTGGTGCTTTTGCCCTTCCAATCCTACAAGCACTGTTAGAGAACCCTCAACGATACTTTGCGTTAGTATTGACGCCCACAAGAGAATTGGCATTCCAGATATCGGAGCAGTTTGAGGCACTTGGTAAGTTTCATATTTCCAGTTTACTTGTAATGTATTTATGTAGTAATTTAAAATCCTCTGTCATAGTATTTAGATAGGCTACAAATTTGTGTGTAAAATGGTAGCATGTATTTGGCAGCTAAATTCCGGCTGAAACAGGTGGCAAATATTCAATGTCCCAGTTAAATACAGAGACACAAAGAAAATTGCAATAATTGTACAAAAGTTGTATGAATTACACAGACATTTTGTAATAGGTGCCAGCATAGGAGTGAAATGCGCAGTAATAGTGGGAGGCATGGACATGGTGGCTCAGTCCCTCATGCTGTCCAAGAAGCCACATATCATCATCGCAACTCCTGGACGACTTGTGGATCATCTGGAGAATACCAAGGGATTCAATCTGAAAGCTCTCAAGTTTTTGGTAAGTTAATCACATACAAAGCATATTATACTCAAAGTCGAACACATAAGCTTTGTTCCAAACCTTCTTATTGTATACTAATGGCAAAAAGTTCAAACATGTTTGGCCCAAAATTCTGCTATGCTAACTCTGCTCACTGACAATGTCCTTACGAAATTATATTATAACTAGCTGCGCCCCGTGGTTTCACCCTCGTCAATCTCGATCCCGTGGGAATATCGGGATAAAAACTATCCTATGCCAAATTTCATCCAAATCCATTCAGCCATTCTAGTGTGAAAGCGTAACAAACAAACTCACTTTCGCATGTATAATATTAGTAAGGATTACAATGTCCTTACGAATTAGCCATAAACAATATTATATTATTCTAAGATGTGGTGAGAACATAAAACAAAATTAAGCATTAAACTAACTTGTAAACACTGAAAATATTCTAGCAAGTCTCCACCACCAATCAAAAGTGAAATAGGTATGTCTCATTTCTTTTTAACACATATTGTCTGTGACAGTAACATTGACACTTAACCCCATTCAGTCAGAATTATTGCTGGGGAAACTCCCCAGCAATAATCCTTCCCAGCTAAAATACGAACAGTAAGTGGTTTATGTAATAATATCATAATTTTCACGATTTTGTTTATTTTCCTAGGTGATGGACGAAGCTGACCGCATCCTCAACATGGACTTCGAAGTGGAAGTTGACAAGATTCTGCGCGTGATTCCCCGCGAGCGACGCACGTATCTCTTCTCTGCCACGATGACCAAGAAGGTGCAGAAACTACAGCGGGCCTCCTTGCAGGACCCTGTGAAGGTTGAGGTGTCTACTAAGTACCAGACAGTTGAGAAGCTGCTGCAGTACTATCTGTTCATACCTGTTAAGTATAAGGTAAGGATAGCTGTTCTTTTATAGTATGATAGTGATGCTTAATTGTTAAAACTAATCAATTGAACAGTCGCCATCACACCGAAATGGCTAATAATTTCAAAAAATACAATAGACGTAGATATATTTAGAAACCTATTCCGCTTGACTATTCTTCAAGAGTCCTAAAAAACCATGTAAGAATTCGACAAGTGTTTCACCTCTCAAGGAGGCATCCTCAGGATGACGATTGACCAATTGCAAACCAGAACGCGACGTGTTACCACACCGAGCGCTGGACGCAAAAAGTGAAAGAGCTAAGAGCTGTCTGCGTCCAGCGCTCGGTGTCGTATCTACGTCTATTGTATTTTATAATGGATTTCCGCAAAGTCACGCCTGAATCAATTAAGTAATAATTTAAAAAAAAATTGCAAAATTCACAAATGTTTAAGTGAAAAAATGCTACCGATTGCCGCATAACCACCTACTGGGCCCATCGAATCGAAAAGAAGAAAAACTCATTTGTTTAATAAAAGTTAACTGAACTTTACTCTTTCAAAGCCTTACATGTGTCAGATTAGTAAATCTCCCGGGAATTTGTACTGTCTATAATTTTAGTGATTGCCTGATTGGTTGATCAGAATAACAAAAGCCAATCAATAACAATCATTTCAGTGAAAATGAGAAGCAAGGGAAATATTGCACTATTAAAACCATGTTTATACTCTAATTTTCTACATTTCAAATCATTCCACAGGACGTATACCTAGTCCACATCCTAAACGAGATGTCAGGCAACTCGTTCATCGTGTTCGTGTCCACGTGCGCAGGCGCATTGCGCACCGCGCTACTCCTGCGCAACCTGGGGCTGGCGGCCGTGCCTCTACACGGACAGATGTCGCAGAACAAGCGACTGGCGGCTTTGAATAAGTTCAAGAATAAAAGCCGATCGGTGCTGATTTGTACTGATGTTGCTTCGAGGTGAGTTGGTATTTTGTAGTCAATACGAAAAGAAGTAAAGAGGAAAAATGTTAGCCAATGATCCTACACACATGCAGCTCATCCATGTTTGTTTGATCACGGAAATGGTGATCTACGCCTTCTCCATATTACCTTTGTTTATTAAATCAAGACGTGGCAAGCCAAAGACACAAAGGCTGAAGGAGTCTGAGGAATTACTTTTCTTCTCCTCCTATACGGAGATTTTTCGATGTCACAGCGTATTTTTCTATTATATGGAAACTGATTTATATTATAACTATACTCCATTTGAAATAAGATTAGTCATTTAAATAAGCCTTTTTTACAGTTTGTTCAACCGATTTTGGCTTCTATTCCGTTGGTGGCATGACAAATGGCAGCTGCAGTAGAGAGTTGGTATTGTGTAATCTTTTTTGCTTTTAATGCCATCCTTATGCCAACAGTATAGAAGTCAAAATCGGTTGAACGGACTGTAAAAAGGTTTGTTTCAAAACATCGAGATTTCTTAGTTAAATGTAACTTTAATATAAACGTATTATACACAGAAACCTTCCGGAATAAATTCTCTAAACACTATGGTGAAAACCTCATCAAAATCTGTTGCGTGGTTTAGAAGAACAACGCGGACATACGGACAAACACGAAAATCGACTTTAATATATAATATGTATAGATGTATACATTTTTGCCTGCAGAGGTCTGGACATCCCGCACGTGGACGTGGTGATAAACCTGGACATACCACTGCACAGTAAGGACTACATACATCGTGTGGGCCGCACGGCGCGAGCGGGCCGAGCCGGCAAGGCCATCACTTTTGTGTCACAGGTATCTTGATTGACAGCTTTCTATTTATTTAACTGATTAGTTATTCTATAAAATGTTCATATCAGTCATGCTCGCTAGATTAACCTTTTAACCGCCCGGCTTTATATCGGTTTTCGTGCCCCCAGCGCCTGGCATCGAAAAATCTAAAAATAAATACCTTCAACAAAGATGGGGTGCAAAGCGTAATTAAATAAAAAAAATGATTAAATGAGTGTCGTAAATATACGACTCTGGCGAAATGGACACGAAAATATTTGTCGGATAAATCCGTCGTAAGCGGTTAAAAGGTTAAATGAAACTTAACATTTTCTCTAGGAAATTCTAAAGAAACATTACACAGTTTTTAAGCACTATGATATTAAAAAAAACTATGCAAAAGCAATATGTCCCTGGTGATGAGTAAACTAAGAAACCATTACTTATTTCCTGAAACCGTACCTGTCTGTGGTCCTGGGTTCTATCCTCAAGGCGAGCTAAGTGTTCAGTTATTGAGTATTCATTTAGAATTTCTTTTTAGCAGCGTGGAGTCTGTAAATGTGACAGGTTGATGGACAATATAATAGAGTATACTGTACATACACTACGAGGCCTACGTCCAGCAGTGGACGTCTTTCGGCTGAAATAACATCTGCCGCCGATTTCAAGAAATACAGTCGTCGTTTTAAGTTTACTACATTCGTCTATAAATCATTCCAGTACGACGTAGAGCTGTACCAGCGCATCGAGCAGCTGATCGGCAAACAGCTGCCGATGTACAAGACGGAGGAGAGTGAGGTCATGGTGCTGCAGGAGAGAGTCTCTGAAGCACAGAGACTTACCAAGATCGTAAGTAGATATTTTATTACAATGTATGTATGCATCGGGCAAATACTTTGTTTGTAACAGTTTAGTTTTGCTGTTCTACGTTTTACTTCCGCGTGGATGTCGGAAATTATCCCACGGGAATTACGGATTTGACGCAGAATGTGCACTTAACGCAGAATGTGCACTTCGCAAAATACGCACTTCGCAAAATACGAACTTCGCAAAATGTGCAATTCTCAAAATGAGTGTGAATTATCACAATGGTTTCAAAATAAAAACTGTTTGCTTACCGGGATAATAAGTATCATGTCCTAACCTAACACCCTAATTCCGTAACAAACGATTAATCACAATGAGCTATCTAATTGCGTAACTTATTTTCGTAACCGATTAAGATTATTTTGTTTCATATTGACAGATGAACAACATTCATTGCGTTATTTACGTTGTTGAGCAGATTTTTTCGAACTTATAAAGCAACTAGCTCCCGCCCGGGGCTTCGCCCGTGTGGTATGTCGATAAAAAGTAGCCTATGTCCTTCCCCGGGATGCAATCTATTAAAATTTTATCGAAATCCGTTCAGTAGTTCAGGCGTGAAAAAGTAACATACAGACAGACAGACAGAGATACTTTCGAATTTATAATATTAGTATGGATGGATTAGACATTTGTTTCAAACCGATTTCGATTCTGATTGATCGTGTATACACAATTAGGGAGCTGTTTCATTTCACGATGCAGGTTCGCCTGTTCACTTTGACCTCTCCATGAATGGCAGGCTTAGCATGTAGAACGCAGAGTGTAATCAAATGAAGTTATGTTTCTCTGCTGTTAATTATTTGTTGATAATACCAATTCTCGATAATGGTCTTAAGTTCTGTTTCCATTCTCACAGGAAATGAAAGAGCTAGAAGACAAAAAGAACTTCAAAGGCAAGAAGCGCGGCGCCGACTCCGACGACGATACGGAGGAAGCCGCAGGCGTGCGCAGACGCATCAAAGGCAAGCCCAACAACAAGATCAAACATGGCGGCAAGAAGAGGAGACGATAAATAAATGATTTAATTTTTATTGTTTTTTTATTTTTTCTAGCGAGGTCATATTATATTACTAGCTGATGCCCGCGGCTTCGCGCTATTTTTGAGTTTCTCGCGAACAGACAGACAGACAGACGCGGTGGAGGACTTTTTTTTATAATAATGTAGTGATTACTTATTTTTATTTTGCCCGAACAGCGCCACCTACCGGGTCTAATTGTATTTTCAAAACATCCAGACTCACCCACTAACTTGAATTCATGCAAGCCTAGTACTTTTTGTTAGTTATAAACTAATTGTGTCATCCAAGTCTTATTAGTGGGATAATACTGATTGATTGTAATAATACTATCTTGAATCCGTACGCAAAATAAGAGCGCTTTGGCGTGGAGTTGCGGAAACAAGCCTGTATTACCTATTACCTACTATCTTGAATTCATGCAAGCCAACTTTTTGTTAGGCAACTCCGAGTTGCGGAAACCAGCCTGTATTACCTACTATCTTGAATTCATGCAAGCCTAGTACTTTTTATTAGGTTACTTGACGTGGAGTTGCGGAAACCAGCCTGTATTACCTACGAATTCATGCAAGCCTAGTACTTTTTGTTAGGTTACGGGAATGTCGTACTGTTCAGCAATTCCGTTTTTTCATGAAAACGCGATCATGACGCCAACTACCGGGTCCAATTAAACCATCTAGCTACCCACTAAAATATATACGCACAAAATTTCATCCAAATCGGTCCAGCCGATTTGGACAGCCGATTTGGACGGTTAGGTGACAAACACACGTACAGTATTATCTATTATATAAAAGAAAGTCGTGTTAGTGTTACATTATTTATAACTCAAGAACGGCTGAACCGATTTGGCTGAAAATTGGTGGGGAGGTAGCTTAGAAGCAGGAGAAGGACATACTTTATATCACGTTCCCGTGTGACGTGACATAAAACGTGGTATAACAAAATATTGGTTTCTTAAAACTTCAATCAAAACCTAACAAAAAGTACTAGGCTTGCTACAGACGCGGGCGTGGAATTACTGAAGAGCATATTCGAGGCCTGGGAGGAGTCGCAGGATGCACTTGGCATTTTCTGCGACTTGTCCAAAGCTTTCGATTGCGTACATCATGATACTCTCATCAGGAAACTGTACCACTATGGTATGAGGGACAAGGCTCTCGACCTTCTGACTTCTTATCTGAACAACAGAATTCAGAGGGTCGATGTTAATGGCAAGAGATCTGCAGGATCTTCGGTCACCATGGGCGTTTAGCAGGGTTCAATTCTAGGTCCTTTCTTATTTCTCATTTATATTAATGACTTGCCTTACCACATAAGGGATAATCACAAGATCGTGTTATTCGCAGATGATACTTCCCTCATTTTTAAAATAAAACGTCAGTTAGTCAACTTTGAACAAGTTAACGATGCACTCTCTAAAGTGGTGCATTGGTTTAATGTAAATAATCTTCTCCTGAATGAGAAAAAGACTAAACTCATTAAATTTGCAACGCCAAATGTCAGGCAGCTATCTACCAATGTTAAAGTTAATGGAATAGAGTTGGTCCCCATTGAGTCGACAGTTTTTCTTGGAATAACCATTGACGGTAAATTACAATGGGGCCCACACATAGAAAAATTGTCAGGAAGGCTTAGTTCGGCCGCCTACGCCGTTAAAAAAATTAGACAGATAACTGACGTAGATACAGCCAGAATTGTTTATTTTAGTTATTTTCATAGTCTTCTGTCTTATGGGATTCTTCTCTGGGGAGCCTGTGCGGACATTAATGCTATCTTTGTTTTACAGAAAAGGGCTATTCGAGCCATTTACAACCTAGGTCCAAGGGATTCCCTTCGAGAAAAATTCAGAGAAATAGATATTCTGACTGTAGCCTCACAATATATATTTGAAAAACCTATTGTATGTACACAAAAATATATCAAATTTTAAGAAAATGTCCGATATTCATAGTTTAAATACCAGGAATAAACACAATCTTGCTGTACATCGCACTCGTCTCCACAGAGTAGGCAACTCGTTCATGGGTCAATGTATACGCTTTTATAACAAACTTCCCATTGACATTCGAAACTTACCCATTAAACGATTTAAAAGCTGCATTAAAACCAAACTTTGTAGAAAAGGGTACTATAAAATTTCAGATTATTTAGAAGACAAAAAGCATGGGATTGAGCTGCTCGCTCTGCTAAGCATTGTAACATTTTGAATAATATGGAAAATCATCAAAGTATATCAACCAGTTTTATTTACAAATTGACATTATTGAATATTCTATACAAAATGACATGTTACTTTGTAAAGTATTTTGTTATTGTGAATGTGAGGACCATGTGATTTTTTTTTTTCGTTCTCTGTTAATTTTATCAATGGTCTGGCAATTTGAGAATTTTATGCGGCCTACCCAAATGTCCTTTCTTTGGTATTGTTCGTCGAGTCGCTGAGCTCCTTAAGTTCTGAGTTGAGCTCCGCCATTACTGACAAATGCTTGCACTGACTGGACAGGTCCACTCAAATCTGTGTGGTTCTTTCCTCAAAAGACCATTTCAGACTCGAATTTACATGGTCCTCATATGGCTTGACCAAGATTATGTCTGTACTTTAAAAGAGACTGTGACCTCTGAGTTTGTTTCGGCCTTTCTTCTCAGAGTAGTCAGATAGGAAACGCCGACCTCATCTAGCTTATTTTTAATATTTTTTAATATGACGTGTAAAAGTGATTCCAATATCCTATTTACAGAATAAACAATTTCATTTCATGAATTCAAGATAGTATTACAATCATTACTATTATCCCACTAATAAGATTTGGATTAAATGCACAAATAAAAAGTACTAGGCTTGCATGAATTCAAGATTCTATATATATTTTCTTTCGTTAGTTAGGTATGTAGGGTAGGGTAGGTAGGTAGAGTAGGTAGGGTAGGTAGGTAGAGTAGGTAGGGTAGGTAGGTAGAGTAGGTAGGTAGGTAGGGTAGCCCGGTAGGATAGGTGCGCCGTAGATAAGTACTTATTGCTACCCGTGCGAAGCCGGGGCGGGCAGCTAGTATATTTATAAAGATTATGGAATGCCGTATGCCGCTGGTCACGTTACCTACCACCTTCTTCCAACTAGCAGAACGGTAATGTTTCCCCCCCACCGCCTTCATGACAGCCCTAGTACTTTTCTAGCTTGCTTCTATTTGGATCGAAGTTTGTTTTTATTCCAGAGAAATATTAAAAATTACAGGAGTAGGTATCTTGCATAGGTTAGTGCCTAATGACCTACTTGAGTAGAGGCTGGACGTGTGCGCCTAGTACCCCTACTTTTTGTTCGCTTATGCTCTGGTTTCCTAAGATAGCGATTCCGTCATTTATAAAACGGTCGCCTTGAAAAGCTATACATACTTACTTACACTTATTTCTTTGTTTCAAGGGTGTATCGGAGGTGATGATGAACACCGAGTTGTCTGTTCTCTTGCATTGTCCTTGGGGCCTCCCACGAACAAATTTTTCAGATGTCTTTAATATGTATTATGTAGTAGTCTGTCCTACTATCTTTAAAATGGCGTTCAGCGATAGTAACACTTCAATTCAATCTCTCTCAAAATCCTCCACCTCAAGTATTTTGAGGATTTATAATCGCTTTCTTCACGTTTGCAAAATTCGTCTGCTCGACAACGTTATCTGACCAATGACTATTGATGAATTTGTTGATCACGATCTACAGCATCGAGCGACTGAGAGTAAGTACAAAATATTTACTGAAGATTCTTGAATTGCAAGTATGTAAGGGATTGAATAGCCCGAAGTATTGCCAAACTTAAGTGGCCGTGGGCAGGCCACATTCCTCGCAGAACAGATGGCCGATGGGGACGAAAATTTTTGGAACCGCGTACCGGAAGACGTAGCGTTGGTAGGCCCCACAAGGTGGACCGATGACCTGGTGAAGGCCGCAGGAATCCACTGGGTGCCAGAAACAGAACCGGTCGAAGTGGCGGTGCTTGGAGAGAGGTCTATGTCCAGCATTGGACGTCTTTCGACTGAAACGATTATGAAGGGATTGCCACGATACTTTAGACTGCAGAGTTTGGCGATTTTTGTAGGTTTATGTTGATAAGGTTGTTTTGTTGTTTAGTGTTTGTGTGAGTTGTAAAGTTTCAGTAGTTTTCTAAAGTTTTAACTTTAATCTAGTTTTCCTACTCAGATTCGGCTTTTGTTGAACTCTATACATATTATACGGATACATTCCAGTCGATTAATTGTACAGGAGGTGGGAATCGAACTCGCCTCTTGCTCGGTAATCAGACGCCTGCATCGCTTGGCGGAACAAAAAATGCTTTTTAAATTCTTCCGACATTGCTTTATGAAAATGACAATTATTAAAAAATGCCAGTATTATATTATTCAATGGCTTGTTAGTTTTTGCTTCATAAATACCAGGAAACGAGTTTTTTTTTTTCTGGGAATGTTAGACCTGACGGTTATCTTATGTGGTTCCCAACAGGGTGAGCAACCACGAGCCTGAACCAACACGAACGTGTTTGAACAGTATCGGGATGGAAAATTTTGCACAAATAATTTTCATACAAGTACTGAGAATCAGAGCGATCCTCAAACGAAACAAATTGTTTTCAATGCTTTCTTACAGTTTATTCTAAAAGTAAACAGTCATTTCTTTCAATTCAATAAAAAATAAATTAAAAAAAGAAATGCGAAAATCGCACCGCGCCCTAAATTTGGCGCACGCGCACTTGTAAAAACCGACGCACTTAAAACTAAGCGTTTAGGAAGAAATCACAACGTTGTTTAATTTTTTTTTAATTGTTATTTATTATTTCTATACAAATAGAACTGTACAGATAATTTTTTAAATTATTTACCACATTTCATCTGCTCTCACGATAGACTTTTTACAAAAGTGAAAACTATCAACATTACGCACGTAATAAACGAGATCGCGCGCAGTTACCGCTTACCTACCGCTTAACTAGGGACTCGCCGCGGCGTCGCTCGCAGTCGCAACAACATACTACACACGCTCCTGGAACACTGCGCCATGCGCCAGGCCGCCTGGCCGACTGGCCGACTGGCCGACTGGCCGACTGGCCGACTGGCCGACTGGCCGACTGGCCACTCTTCGCAACCAACACGGACACGGCCCAACGCACTTCTAATTGAGCTGCGCGACGCGTGTGCAACTATTATGATTTATATTTAAATACAAAATTACACTATGGTCTGACGAACAATGGAAAACAAGACGTGTTGGTTGGTGGAACTCACTCATCTGGCAGTAGCACTATTGCGTTCGCGTTCACGTTACCTTCCATAATATACTCTTTCACCTCGATACCAAAGCGGTGCCGGTGCATCACGATAAATTTATCACAAACAATAAATAAGTACAATTTATATATATACCGTATAACTATCCAATAATATAATACATTGGCAGTGTGACATGCATGCTCTTACATAATTTAACTTTTGTTCAAATTTAAATGCACTAACTAATAAAATATACATAATTTTAGAGGTGAAAAAGTGTATTACTTAGCAAACTAATGAAATCACACTGGAGGTCCTTATTGTAGTTATATTTAGGTATCCACCCGCGCGCACCACGCGCCCGCACGCTTGATGCCCCGCGAAACTATCAGTTCCATAGAACACTGACACTCGTCAGTATTGATCACAATTATAAGAAAACTAGTCAGTCTACAAAAATTAAGATCACAAATACAAAGAGCGTGGTGCGCGCGAGTTAGCACTTAAAATAATTTCAAACTATTCCAATGTCTATACACAAGTTAAAAATCAAATGACCCGGGACGTCCTCGAATCGACTTTCCTTTAACAAATCTCGCCAGTACGTACAGTCACGAGCACAATACGTCTGCTAATTTTCATTAAATCATATATTAAAGCCATACGCGCCTAAAATGCTCCAATAAAAGTACTACAATTAAAATGTGCGTTAGCTGTTTAATGGAGATTTTACATGTACATCATATTAGCTGTCGTGGGCCGTCGGCGTCAGGTCGCTCGCTGCGCGACATCACCAGAACATAACAACTAGTCTATCGCTCGCCAAGCGACCGCGCAGCGAGCGACTGTCGCTCCACACGCCGAGTCCTGTCCAGTAGTCGAGGCCGGCCCGGGCTCCTATAACAATATCACATGTTTCGCTACTAACAACCTTTTATGGCTGAAACTAATCTTCACGTTATCTTTCGCTTGTTCGTTCTTGTGTACAGTTTACAAACACTTCGGCTTCAATACTAACTGACTTCTCGTCCTCACAAATTATTCCATTTTACAAAACTGCCAGAATATGTTCAAATACACTAAATTGTTTAAGTTAGAATTTACTTAATGTACGCAGCGTACTCGTCGAGTAGCCCTCGCCCGCGAGAGCTGTGTGTGTCGTCGGTAGTACTGACAGAAGTCGTATTAAGTCTACAGGTGTCCACTGCCGGGCAATAGGCCTCCCGTGCTTACTGTCACCATACACTACGGCTAATCTCACACACAAAAAAATATGTAGCAGACAACACGTCATTCAATATCATCCACGGAGTCACACGTCACGCTGAAGTATTCAGATCAGTAACATGTCGGTACTCCGGCGCACACAGCCTCGCGCGCGCGCCTCGCGGCACTCGCGACACTAGCTCAGGTTCCATCACAGACGCATCACGCACTGTAGTACAATACTGCAACAAGGAATGAAGTCGCCGGCCGGCCCGGCCCGGCCCGGAGCGCCCGGCCCGGCCCGGCCCGACGCCCGGCCCGGCCCGGCCCGGCGCGAGCCCGGCAGCGAGCGGCGCGCGACACTACTGTACACTGTCACGCTCAGTTCAAGTCACGATCCTCTAAGTACTTATATTCGAACGTGAAGCCCTCCTTCTTGCGCTGGCCCCACTTCTCGTAGTCAAAGTAGATATATGTGCCCTGCAACAATACACACAAACATTACAAGTTACCCAGTTACATCAGAACTCATTTGCTTTGTGAAATATTCAATTGTTTCACTATCCAATATCATGACGAAACAAATAAGAGCTACAGTAATAACTTGCTAATAAGATTAGATCATGAAACAGGATTTTCCACAAATATTTTGCCTCTAATGTGGAGCCCCACTACACCTTTGCCGAACCCTTCGGGGAAAAAGGCGTGATATGTTATGGAATATGGAGAAAGTGCCTAAGGTCTGTTTTTTAACCTCGTAGACGAATTTGAAATTGTAAGTGATTGTTGTTTGTTTTTTCAATTTGGAGTTTGACATTTGCACCTGTCAAATTAGTCAACGAGATTTAAAAAACAGACTTTAGATTATCTCTGAAAGAAGGAGCGGCCCGTAAACCGTCACTTAACGTATAAGTCTACCAGTTCAATAGATGTAGTTACCTGTTCATACTCCTCATTGATGACCTTGGGCTCCTCATGCCTCTGGAACCACATCATGTACTTGGTATGGAAGCGCCAGCTCTGCTTCTTGAGCGCCTTGGCGGCCAGGTACTGCGCCTTCGTGCCCTCCATGTAGTAGAACACAAAGAACAACGTCTCCGTCGACAGCCGCTGGAAGAACTCCACCGAGTCCGAGTGCGGGAGTAGCACCTGGAAACATTATTATAAAGTTAATATAAATAACAATCATGATAGAGTTAGCTTTAGACAGCTCAGAAAGCTAATTCTCGTACTTAAAAACGTTCAAATCCAAGTCGCAATTTTGACAAAACTTGTCAAAAATGCACCGGCCGCAACACGCGCACGGCACGTATTTGTTGTTTCAAGTAAAATGTGCCTTTTAGTATGTGCTGAATAACAATTTATTTTTTACTTTGCGACCCGCCCTTCCTTCGCACGGTTTTAACGACTTGACAAAACATAATTACGTATATAATATGTATGAAATAATGGTGAACCATATGAAAATCTGTTGACTTTATATAATAATAGAGATTCTTAGATTTAAATAAAACTTTCTACTAACCTGGTTGTAGTATATGGGCGTGGGGCATATATTTCTCGGGAGATATACCCTCGTTCTTTCCGAGTCGGACGGGTGCGGCATATGGTAGAACGACGATTCCAACATTTGGAATTGTAGCTGATGTTCCTGCAAACATATCAGTATCATTAATTTGATAAGGCTAAGGTTTAGCTTACGGTAGCTAAAACCTGGTGTGTAAATGATATTTTTGCTTCTTGATCACCATACTTGTTTTTAACGCGTTTTAATCCATATCGTAGTATCAGTCCGTCCTGGTGTAATCCATATCGTGCCATCAGTCCTTCCTGGTAGTGGCTGGGTAATTCCCTTTTATTTGGATTTAGTACTCCAAAACTCACATAAAGAATTTGTGTGGGTACACTACATTTACCTCTGTTCTAACTAGACGAAAAGGCCTTTCTATATATTTCTGTAAAATAAAGTTGTAAAAGCAAATAAATCAAGTTATTCTTACAGAGTTAAGTGGTAGTGGGCCTAGCGGTGCGACGCCCAGTAACGGAGGAATGTGCGCTTGCGCCAGGGGAACCCCTCGTCTTAGGTTCTGGAAGATAAACAATAGCAATATTATGACTTCATATTGTTGCTCATTCAGGGTATCGTGTTAAACTAACTGTAACAGGGTTGTGGAGGTAAGATAAGCCGCCGCTCCACGTAAAATATTGGTATTCAGCTGCATCTGGTTAGACTGAAAGCTGACTTCAACGTAGTTGGAAAAAGATTAGGCAGATGATGATTGTTGCTTATTTAGTGTAATTAATACCTGAATTCTCTTGTCAACCTATACAAAAATAGGGAGACAATATTATACTTTCTTTCGAGTTCGAAAGAATTTTTTGGCGGCACTAGTACTGTGCGTACCTGTTGGTGTGTCTGGTCCAGCCCCGCCCGGTGCACGGCCTCCTGCGCCATGCTCTCGTACGGCAGCAGTACTGTGTGGTGTGCGTACCTGTTGGTGTGTCTGGTCCAGCCCCGCCCGGTGCACGGCCTCCTGCGCCATGCTCTCGTACGGCAGCAGTACTGTGTGGTGTGCGTACCTGTTGGTGTGTCTGGTCCAGCCCCGCCCGGTGCACGGCCTCCTGCGCCATGCTCTCGTACGGCAGCAGTACTGTGTGGTGTGCGTACCTGTTGGTGTGTCTGGTCCAGCCCCGCCCGGTGCACGGCCTCCTGCGCCATGCTCTCGTACGGCAGCAGTACTGTGTGGTGTGCGTACCTGTTGGTGTGTCTGGTCCAGCCCCGCCCGGTGCACGGCCTCCTGCGCCATGCTCTCGTACGGCAGCAGTACTGTGTGGTGTGCGTACCTGTTGGTGTGTCTGGTCCAGCCCCGCCCGGTGCACGGCCTCCTGCGCCATGCTCTCGTACGGCAGCAGTACTGTGTGGTGTGCGTACCTGTTGGTGTGTCTGGTCCAGCCCCGCCCGGTGCACGGCCTCCTGCGCCATGCTCTCGTACGGCAGCAGTACTGTGTGGTGTGCGTACCTGTTGGTGTGTCTGGTCCAGCCCCGCCCGGTGCACGGCCTCCTGCGCCATGCTCTTGAGCGAGGCGGTGCCTGCGCCGGCGCTGGCGGGCGTGCCGCTGCCCGCGCTGAGTGCGGCCGTGCTCGACGCTTCGCTTACTCGACCACTGTAAATAATATCATCCGGAATTAAAAAAATATTGGAAAAATATGGGTGTACAGCCCTACCTAACCCTTCCGAGTAAAAAAGGTGGTTGTAACTGTATACGGTTAGCGATAGACATCGTGATATCATGACAGAACGAAATCGATATTATTCAACTGCATGCAGTTGAATATAATTATCGACTGCGCGTGGTTGCTGCGATGCAGTCCGTCTGATGGCAGCCTAAGACCAATGCCGGGACAGGAGTACGGGGGTTTCAATAAAGTAGCCCGCGAAATTCAAGTTTTTTGCAATTTACAGGTCAGTGTAACTTGATCAAAATATGATTCGCGACCATAACAAATATGTATTTACAGAATTATAATCATTAAAATGATCAAGTTAGAATTGGCCTCAAATGTTATGATTTCATGAAATAGCCTAATCTAATAGGGTAATTTGAACTTAGAGAGTTATTGAAGTTTCGCTAGCTAATTAATTTGACCCTGTATAATACAGTTCATAAGTTGGCACTCTAGTATCTGAGCCGACCCCATCAGAAACCTAGCTTGCATACAAATAAACTGCCTACAAAATTATAAGCATCATTACATTCATTAACCCAGTATGCTTGTCTGTGTACTAGCACTTGATTTCTATCTGACCTCAGTTCTGTCTGCCCTAGTGACCTTGTTACCCTTGACCGACCTAAATATAACCTAACCAGTTCACCGTGCGACCCGTTTTCAAGAAACAACGGTTCTTTTTCACAGCTTGGCCGGTATGAACAGAACGCGCAAAGAGTAAAGTTTATAACGGGATTAGCGTTATAGGTAAGATTGCTTTTCACTCACGATATTTGTCGCGGAATATAAATCCGATGAGATTTTATGGAAGGGGGAGGAAGATATGAAACGGTTTTTTTTTTTACCCGACTACGGCGAAGCAAAAAGGAGGGTTATGATTTTGACCAGTATGTTTCCTAAAATAAATAATCAGCTTTTTAAATGCATGATGTACAAAATCTTTTAAACTGACCTCGACTCATTTATTTTCATTGCGAAAATGCCTATTATATTAAATTCATTCTTAAATTACAGCTCAGTCTTCCATACACAAAAGTTGGTTCACAAACCTTGCAGTGAACCCTTTACGCCCCTAGTGTCAGAGATGCCGTTAATAGGTCATTTACGGCATCTCTGACACGCTAACTGTTCCAGACCTAAATACAATAAATGGGGACAACTGTTTCGCGAAACAAGAAGGATCGGCGATTTGTCTATCAAGCTTGGTGAGTACGGGAATATGACAGTCACCTCGATATCCTTGTGCAGCTTTATTTTGTTTTATAACTCCAATAATTAATTGTGTTACTCCATTATCTTTATTGATCTGATGAAATTAAGAGAGAGAGTTTACAAACGGCTAACCATTTGTAAATACATGAGATAATAATTGTTTATTTTTATAATTATATTATTTGGCGTAGCGACTTAAGTGAAAATACGCGGCAAAAATCCTACATATTTTACTAATTTATTTTCATTGCGAAAATGCCTATTATATTAAATTAATTCTTAAATTACAGCTCAGTCTTCGGCATGGCATTTAACGCACGCATTTTTCATTTTTGGCACGTAATTTCGGCCTGATTATATCTAATTAAGGAAGCATTTCTGGCGTTTTATTTCTGTAAATCGTTTGATAATGAAAGACACAGAATGTTGTTTTCAATGCGTTTAGTGACTTGTGGTGCAAGTGGGCTAGTGGGTTAGTCTGGTGTAGTAGCCTATGTCCTACTCCAGGTCTACCCATGTACCAAATTTCATCCAAATCCGTTCAGCCATTTTGGAGTAAAATGTGTATAATATTGTAAAAGTGTATAAGTAATATTAGTTAGGATACGTACTTGTTGGCCACATGTTGCGGCGTGTGATGCTGCGGCTGGCTGGGCCCGTTGACGGTGAGCGGCGACGCCGCTGTTTCGCTCGCACTCGCGCTCGACCCAAGAAGCGGGACTGAGGAACTCTTTGACGTCTGTCGAAGGAAACACTCTGTTAGTGCACAAAACAAATCTAGTTCCACATTAAAATAGTTAATTTCTTATCGCTCTGTAAAATTTAGTTGACAGGCATGAAGAATTTCATTGCAAAAAAATATCAAAGTAAGAAAGAAAAATAAAATCGTCACAGAACTGAACATGTGCATATAAAAGACAAGTTACCTCGAAGACCTACTTAGATAGAACATTTTAGGCAAGACAAACATTAATAACATCGTTTTTTTTTTGCAATCTGTGACATATTAATAAGCTCCTTTTTAATAAACGTGTACAACAAGTTTTGTATAAAATTCAGGTTTACCATAAGTACCTTTTTTGAGATTTATTTCTGGAATAACTTTAGTCGTCGTTTATTAGAGAGTATTTCCGTTAAGATAGTTAGATCATGGTACTCACTGGCGTTGATTGCGCGGGCGCAGGCGGTAGATGCGTGGCTGTGTGCGCGGGTGTAGTCGACACCGGACCATTCTCCACTACTTCTGCAATAAAACACCACATACTAAGTTCACTTCGAATAAACGGCGTTAAAAAAACGTCAGATTACATAAATACCTGAAATATTTTCAAATCGTGTATTCTTTCAACAGGACACAAGTTTTTTTTTATAATTTCATACATTTGTTAACACTCTAGGCAACCAGGCTGGAGATCCGATGTACAGTCAATCCGACGTGTCTACCGAACGTCAGATTGACCGCAGACTGGCTGCCTAGTTCGTTATCTGCAGAAAGAAATAGGACACGTAAGTATTTTCTTTAAATGTGTCATGAATGATGGTTGTCTTATGGCTCTAAGTTTTTCGTTATGTATTGAGATGGGAGTAAGTGTGAAGTTACCACAACCGATTGTATGCGAAATAAGCAAGATGGGTGAAGATCGTAGCACGCGGCGTTATAACGTTTCTGCCTTCACCGTGGCAAGTGGATGATTAACATAATATGAAGTAATGTAAGTTTTTTTGAACGAGTCTTATTAGATTATAATTTTATTTGTTATTTTTTGTGAAACTTCTTAGGCGGAGAAATAATAATTGGACGAGAATTGAGATTGAAATTTCAAGGACGCGTCACGTTTAGGCACATTTCTTTACATGAGAGAGAAGAAAGATAAATTATACCTATCTCTCTCTATCTCTCTGTCTGCCTGTCACACAGCACACTAAACCTCTCTTATACTTTATATTTTAAAAAGTTTCACCTCTATCACATGTACAGTGCTGCATGCGCATTTTATTTACTAATATACCTCTTAATTTTTAGACGTATATTTTATATTATTTAAGGTGGATGCGCCAAGGTAACCCGCGAAATTCAAATTTTCTTATGTTATTTAGATCAACATACAACCTGATACTGACCTGCAAATTGCATAGAACATAAGAAAATTTGAATTTCGCGGGCTACCTTAGCGCATCACCCTTAAATAAATAATTTTAACGCAACCACAAGTCACATGTCACTTTATCACAGCAAAACCATGAAAAGATTCGAACACTATAACATCATAAAACGTGAACAGGTATCGATCACGCCACGCGCCGTGACGCTGTTTACAAACAAACACGCTCGCACGTGGCATGTGACTCAATAGTACTACGGCTACGTCCGAACGTAAGGGCACTATCAATAAATTTCACGGTACTAAACGTACAAGGATTCTCTGACGTATGTACTTGATATTTACGTAACATGTACATATATGTATAACTGTAGGTTTATACTCGTTACTATGCGGTAAGGTAAATTAAATGTTTACAAACAAATGTTAGGATTCAGACGATTCATTTGCATGTGGTTTGTGTGACTCAAAGATGAATAATGTAGAATTTAATTTCGGGGTACACATTACTTCTATGACTCAATCTGACCAGCCTTTTCCCAACTATGTTGGGATCGGCTTCCAGTCTAACCGGATGCATGAATACTAGTATTTTACATGGAGCGACTGTCTATCTGACCTCCACACTCCAGTTACTGGGTAATACGATACCTCTAATACCGGTAATACTGGTTGTCAGACTTTTGGTTTGGGCTCCCGAGTACCGTCACGACTGTCAAAGATCTACGAATGACAGCCGGGACCAACGGCTTAACGTGCTTGCCGAGGCACTTATGGGTCCCGATATATAATGGATGGTGACCCATTCACGAACCGACCTTGGGAAGCGTAGCTTAACCTTCGATCGACCCGTGCAGCGTTATTATTAAGCCAGGAGCTCCGAGGATATTGTTTCTATGACTTGACAGAGATAACTGTACTTTCAAGAGTTTCAAGATTATTGACGAATGAACCCACTCCCAACACTGAACTAGTGAAGATTCTCCGACTCTCTAGGAATGAAAGAAAATTCGTCTAAATATATTATGTAGTGTTAAATATTGTATGGTGGTATGGAACCTTTCCTGTGCGAGTCCGACTCGCACATGGCTGCTTTTTTTATTATACAGGGTGTTAGGGTAAACACCGTTATCCTTGCAACCAGGGGTTTGGTTTCATTTATAGAACGTAAAATCAATGGAAAATTACGACTCTTTTTTTTTTAAGTCTACTTTTTACCGCAAGAGACGCAAGTTCGTTACCCTATGCGCTAGGGCAACGAACTTGCGTCTCAACACGGGCGGGGGATGTGGGACGTGACCTAACCGCGTCCGCGAGCGCGACCCCTCCCTCAGTCAGTCAGCTGTTTCGCTAGCGAACTCGGTGTCTGATAGAAACTTTTTAAAATCTTTCAATGAAAATAAGGTTTTTTTTTTGTTTTCGGTCATTTATTATTATATTTAAGTTAACTACCCATGGTTTGAGTGACAACGATGTTTACCCTTACACCCTGTATTCACATACAGATCACCATCTCAAAACGCGGATTCAAGGAGGAAACCAGGATATTTCTCGTTCTCTATCCCGTAATTCCCGTAAACAATAGTAATTAATTACAAACCTACATCAAGTTGCTAACCAATAGCTTGTAAGTGCAAGTTTCATTTACCTTTCGCTGTAAAAAATATGGGTAATTCATAATTAAAGAGCCGGCCGGTGCTGATCGATACACACTGACCTCGTTTGTATTATTTCTCTTTCCCTTCAGGTTGCAGCCATGTCAAAAATGAATAAACAGAACTTCTGTTTATTCATGTTTCCGCGACTTCAGGGTAGTTTGTAATTTACAACATTATTTTACAATATCAGTTTATACAGGTCGGAGATTTAGTGATCTGCGTCAAGGGGTGATCAACGCATACATAAGTATCGTAAAAAAAAAAATGTTTTCATCATGAATCGAAATAGTCTGTCTACTGCTGTATAGGAATTTGATTTTAGTTTCACGAATCGGATATGAGTTTTCGAGTCACCCCCTTGACGGATGCAGTTGTCTAAATCGCCACCCTATATGTAAGTTTTTTTTTTAATAGTTATTTTGGAGTTTTCTAAATATCTCTTACATTACACTTGTTGGTGGTTAAGGTTGAATGTTAGAAAATGCATCAGGCATTAAATCCGCCTTTGTACAGCATTTTTTTTTAATAAATAAATTATTTCAGCTTATAATTTGGCTAGATGTCGACTTTAACACTGAGTATTTAGAGGAAAATAAGGGTGATAACGCCGTTAGCTTTAATTTCCCCCAATAACAGATAAATTAACAGATAAACCTATAAGCTAGGCTGAAATAGAAATTGTTGTTCTTTGTTCACAGTTTCCGTAACAAAGTGATTTTTATTTTCGTACCTTCATAGGTATTATAACCACCGCGTATTAAAAGAATAATTCAGTAAATAAATTGTCCCATGTCGCATCGGTCGAACGAACATCTGCGATATGTAAACGTCCCTTTAAAATATAAACACGATGGAATTGTAATAAACACGAATATTTTGAAAGTAACATGATTTTTATGGTAAAGCGGTAAAAATTATACGCGTGAATAAAAAATGTTTAATGAAAATGAATGACCGGATATTTTTTTATAAAGCAATATTTAATAATAAAAGCACGTTGTAAATAAACATTCAATAAATACGTTTTTGTGTGAGTTAGCTAAGGTATGTAAGGATCGTAGCAAATTGAGTTCTGAGTTTTTCACCTACCCTCCATGGGCAAAATGAGTAGGTTAGATTAAACGGAATTTATTATCCCTACTAGTGGATAGCAATAAAAAAAAATAACATAACATCACGCCTGTATTCCCCGAAGGATTGGGCAGAAGTTTACCTATAGTACACCCACGTATCGCCAGTTATGTCCAGTTAAAGTGAGCCAATAAAATAATAATAGTTGTAATTAAAAAGTAAAATTATAAGTTATTAAATACATTACATACCCACAAGTGCAAATACCATGACAAAATAAAGCACGACAGTCGCAAACAAAGAAAAGAGTGAGCCAAGATGAATGTTAGTATTAGTAAACGAGCCAATAGGAGCTAAGATTCACCATGCCAATCAGTTATTGGTCAAAATTATTGAAACACCTTTAATTTTACTTTACAAAATTCTCGCATTGTTATTGGTAAGACACAGTAAACACATACTAACACAGATTAAAATGCACTGTCAAGTTTGCTGTGTAGGTTTGACATCACAACTGTCAAAATCAAAACAACATGAACGACTTGCAAAATCAAATTGTTTCCACACAATATGAGTCCTAGATAGGCATAAAAAAATCTAAACTGCTAATCTTAAACGATTTAAACATAGCTATAACAAGAACCTGACGCAGGCAGGACGAGGTACCCACTCACCAGCTCACTTCACAATAAATACAGACATGAAGAATCGAACAATAGACGTTCCCCATATACCAGCAGCACACCATAACAAAAAAATTATGTAACCGCCATTGAACTTCACGGAAACCACACAAAAGATCAAACTACGCAGTTCTCGACATACCCGAGTTACTTCACAAACACCACCGAAATTCTTTTTAAATAAAAAAACATGCACACACAACACTCGACAATAATATCTTTACCATTGTCCATAATTATCCTACATTCGCGCGGGAAACCATTGTTATTATGTTTTCTAAATTATTTCTAAAGTTAGGCACAGGTCTCGTCCGATACAGCCTAGTGACTGATCCGACGCTCTGCCATGTCATCGCTCTGGCTTACCGCCAGTTTTTTAGCAAATTTTACGAATATTGGCGGAATGCCAGTGTACGATTAATCGTTTTCGTAATGAGTTTGTCGGTCGCCGTGTTCCATTCATTCGCGTCGATAAACGTTTTGTTTATTTTGTAAACAATGGAAGCGTACGTTATCGCGTTTAGTTGTAATGATAACGTTTGTTTTAATTATGCCTCACTTTGTATTTGTTTGTGTTGTTATCGTTCGTAGAGGAAGTTACGCGGTGGCTTTGCCTTGTTGGGTTTCAGTTGTTGATTCAGCCGGAATTTGCGGTTTCAGAAATGAATGATAATTTATTTCAATGAGGGTATTAAGCTGGGATGTATCGCGATTATTTCGGTATGGTAAATATAATTTGGTGACGTTTGGAAGCATATATTTAATTAATAGATGACAGTAATGGGGCTATTTCTGTATACCGGTATCCAATCACAAGAAATAATTATTTTGGCAAGCATTATTGTCAGTCCATACGTGTCAGGGTGCTTCCTTATTTCACTGAATTTATAATTTCTGCCAAATCCTTAAATAAACAAGTGAAAGTTCACGAATGACGCACAAAATAACAGGAAAAACACGAGCGTGATATTTTTCCACACCATAAACTTTTATTTTTATTTCAGTCCCAAGAACTGAATTGTTATTTTTTCGTTAATCAATATTTATAATATCTCTAAAAAGATATCGATAATCACTTTACGCTGTCTTATTTTGTGAATATTTTATCATGAAAACGAAAATATAATCTAAAGGAGATGTTACATTTTCGGCCATAAAGTGTACGCTAATGAAAAAAAAGGAAAAAAAATCCACGAATTGGGGAAAAATATTCTTTCCTGAATATTCTCCTGATTTCTTTGGCACAAAATATAATAGTTTATCAAATTATTGCCATATTCTATTAATCATGGCGTCGTCTTACTTGCACAATGCTTTCGTCCAGAAGTCGTGTTACATTTAAACGTAAAAAAATCACGTAAATGTTATTTAAATAAATACGAAAGGCATGTATTTCTCTGCTATTAAGATAAGAAAATAAGATAGCTACCTTAAAACAACTTTATTGATGAATTATTAAACGAGTATTGTAGATTTGTAGGTATTTCTGGACGAAAAATTCAAACATAATGTCTTTGGTATTTGACTTCACATCTTCGACAGTTCTAGATTTTAAAATAGAGATGGGTTGTAACTGGTTAAACACGATAACTGTTATCACTGTTACTGTTACAAAAAAATAACAGATCCAAATATCTGTTATTAAATAACAGCCTGTTATTTTTGTACGGACGATAAATACGTATTTAAATCTCAATTGAATATCTTCTATATCTCTTTTGGTTTAAAGTCGATAATCGTATCTATCTGTTATTAAATAACAGTCTATTACGGACGATAAATACGTAAGTAACAGCCACGGTAACAATCTGTGTGGGGATTGTTAAAATGTATTAACAGTAAAGGCCGCGGTTACAGTCTTGAGGATCTGTTATTTTATGTAACAGGTATGGTTTATTGATAGGAACAATTGTTATCTGTTATTTTTGAATATCTGTTATTTCTATCTGTTACGATACATCGCCTCACACCTATTTTTTAAAATGTAAACTTCATCTGTCCTTCCAATCTGTCATGGCTGTCAAACATTTTCAGTTTATAATTAGTGCCTAAAAAATATCAGATATTATGAAAAAAAAATGCCTCTTTTGAATTCGGAGGTTCGTTTTCCGGGTTTTATAAAGTGTAAATGTTATGGCCGGAGTCCCATACAAAAACGATACCTGTCTTAAAACTAATAAAAATACAATATTCGCAAATGTCAACTTAGGGGCAGTACACACCGAGACGCCAAGCGACGCGCACTTTTTTATGATCCTATACAATATCGAGTTTATTTACTACACAATAAAGTACACGCGCTGCGCAACACCGCGCATCTCAGCGTACTTTGGCACGTGTCAACCCTCGCACTGAAATTATACCTTTTCGTGAAGAAAATAAGTTCTATAATTGTTAAAAAGTGCGCGCAGCGTCGCGTCGCTTCACGTCGCGATCTGAGCTGACCCCTAAGGTGTAAAGGCGTTGTCCAAAATCAGAAGCGTGAATACCAATCACGTAATATCTTTCAAATTGTTAGTAAAATGAAAAATAACACAAAGATCATGAATTATGGCAACGACTGTGTAAACTCAATAATACAATATACACAGCGTTAATAATAGAACGTATCATAAAATGTTAAATACACGTGGATTCACAGCTGTATGAATATCACAAGACAAGTTGTAAATACATAAAACGTCATACACTTTGGCAGCTCATAACATAGTTACCGTAAACATAAGTGGGTTTATTTATAAATGTTGCTTAAGGTGGATGCGCTAGGGTGGCCCGCGAAATTCAAATTTTCTTACGTTTCACTTAGCTATAAGCAACGTTTATAAATAAACCCCAAAGTAAGTAGTATCCATCAAAAGTACGTACTCACTGCTACCAACCGGTTTCTAAAAGCCTAAACAATGAAATTTACTTCTGATTTCTTTCCCCCTTCCAAAAGGTAAAATATGAAAGTCTACCTGTTGCCCCCGACTAAGTCTGCGACCCAGGATCTAGGCCTTCTCCTGATCATGGTCCCCATGTGCCAAATTTCATCCAAATCCGTTTAGAAGTTTTAGCGTGAAAGCGTAATAAACAAACTCACTTTCGCATTTATAATAATAGTGAGAACCGCATCAAAATCCATGAAGTAGATTAGCAGTACCAAGCGAATAAACACAAACTCAGATAATTATGAGCACACATGAAGTTTCACAGCTGATCCACTCAATAAGAGGTCCTAGCACGAACGCGCGACGTAAACGTTCAGTAAAATCGAACCATTTTTGAATGAAAAATACAAATATCCTTTAGCATTATGGTAAAAAAAAATGCAACAATAACAATTATACAGGGTGTTAGGGTAAAAACCGTTATCCTTGAAACCAGTAATTTTAAGGTAAGGTTTAATTGTAAGGTTTCATTTATAGAACCAAAAATCAATGGAAAATTACTTTTTTTTTTTTTATTAAATCTACCTTTTACCACATGAGTATTTTTCACCCTATGCGCTAGGGCAACGAACTTGAGTTTCAACACGGGCGCCCGTGCGGGACGTGATCTGACCGGCCGCGAGCGCAACCCCTCCCTCAGTCAGTCAGCTGTTTCGCTAGCGAGCACGGTGCCGGATAGAAACTTTTTAAAATCTTTTAATGAAAATAACGTTTTTTTTTGTTACTGGGTCGTTTATTTTTATATTAAGTCAATTACCCATGGTTTGAGTGACAACGGTGTTTACCCTTACACCCTGTATAGTATCACCCATAGATATGATTGAGGTCTTAAAACTTAGTTAAATAATAATATTATGTGTGAAACGAGTATTTTCAATTCAATTTATGAATTAGTTTATATTTTTAATTTTAGTTTTGCAGTCTCTAAGAAGAGGCTAACTTTGCCAAATTCATGTTTTATTTAAAAATAACCAAAATATTTTATATTTATGTAATGGTGCCCAAGATACAGGCTGTGCTTAATTTGGGACCAACTGTACCTCAACCTTGTAATTTAAATGTTGAATTTTTACTTTTAATTTTAAAATCGTTCGAATTTACGTTCCGTGTACTCCGCGGGTTCATGCTAGGCTTCAAGAAACCGGTGGTTATGTATACAAAAATCAGTAAATAATATTGTAAAAGTCACTCACCAGACAAACATTAGAAAATAAAACAAATGCAACTCACCGGTATTGTTACTGTTACTGTTGGTATTGGTGTTGGAGCTGGGCTGCCGGACGTGGTGGTGCGTGACGTGCGGCGCGTGCGTCACGTGCGACGCGTGCGTCACGTGCGGCGCGTGCGCGGCGTGCGGCGCGTGCGGCGCGTGCGGCGCGTGCGGCGGGCTGGGCGCGGGCGGCTGCTTGCTAGGCGTGCTGGCGCCCGACACGCCGCCCGTGTTGTTGCTTATACTGCACATACACCACCACTCACACCACTGAACACACTATTGCGAGGCGACGAACGTCATGCCACTAGAGACATCCCTTCCATCTCAATGTCACCGTCCGTGGTATTAGACGAGCGACCAACAATGAAATCATTCGCAGAAATTCTAAACCACTTGTTGCATTCAATTCAGAAACGAATTTCAACACATTTTCAACTGTATATTTGGGAATCAAGAGCTAAATCAATATAAAACATGCTTTGTTTAACACCAGACACATAAAAAGTGAAAACGGAACAAGCGGACAACCCTCTTAACTGCCCTTGAAAACACGCGACACTTGTTGACGTTCAACACGTCTACATGTTTACTAACACTGCAGAAATCCTTTTATCCCTCAAAACACTCGGATACAAGATCTAATATCAAAGAAAACTGTTATCAGCAAGCGAAACGTGCTTATCCGATACTGCACAAGTCACTTACACTATCTTTTATAAATAGAATCACATAAAATCAATAACGGCATGTATAAATTATGAGTATGCACATCGAGTGCCGACAACTGATGGACTTTGAAACTTATTACTTGCAATGCAGAGATCAATACAGAATGCACCGTGCGTCTCGAATACGTCTGCTAGATATTTCATTGAGATTTGAAGAGATGTCGCTAACTGCCCTTTACAATAAGCTTTTAAGGTTACAATGTTCGGCGGCAATTTTGTATCGGCGGAGTTAGAAATGCAATTTGTACGCACTTTTTGATAAAGAACAAATGTTCTTTATTAATCCAAACTCTGATTTTTAATTTGTTAGATCAAAACTAAAGCTGCGATCGACCTTTTTAAAAAAATTACATGATCAATAATTGATATTACAGAGACAACACGAGAACAGTGAAGGTCCTCCAGCAGAGAATGATTCAGAGGTCCTTGGTGAGAGTCACTCGGTAACTAGACTATTGTTTTAGTTCGACACCAAATAAAATTGTACTCTAACAAATTAAAAATCAGAGTATAATTATAATTATTGTGATTTCGTGAATAGCTGTGCAGGCAATCGTGTTTTAACCAATATATTTACAGATAGACAAACACTACTGCATTTCAAATCACAACTTTATGAAAACTGTAACTTTCTAAGCTTATTGCACCAAAATACCCAACTTTGTAATACAAATTGTCTAATTTGAGGTCAGAAATTATAATAGTTATTCTAAAATGAGCTTGAATCATGCGCGCAATGAAATGAGAACAAAAAAAAAATACTTTAGAACAAGTTTGTTTTTGTATTCTCATTTCTATGTGAATTTTAAATCTTATAACTACATATTCGAGTGTGCTGGGGACTATTTCAATGAAAAGATAATATTATGCATCACAATGAGTCAATAGCAACTGCTATAATAAAAAATACGTTGTTATTTAATAATGGAATTAATGATAAATATTATTTAGAGTTCATAAACTTTTATGACTGGTTTTAACGTATTTATCTTTAATGTTTTTGTGAATACAATTCTTTTCATGATACATTTTCGTGTTAATTAAGACTTTTTGACATTTCTAGTCAACCTTCTCACCGCTACGGCAGCACAGCAGTTTTAATAGATAGGCAACACAATTCAAAATATTCAAGTGTTTCCATTTCTACACTTGAATATTTCCAATATTCATGCAAGATTTTCAGTACTTGTACATGAAGACGATGTCTTGATTTCTTTGGATAAACATTTTAGCAGTAAAATAGTTCGAGACTTTAAGAAGTTTAGAATTCCAAGCTGATCAGATCATGGCTTATTTCTATGTTCATGTACTCTTGGAATGTAAATGCTATTACATTCCATGTATTCTATTCAATCAGCCTATAATGTTCCCACTTCTGGGACTCAGGCCTCGGGTCTCAGGAGAGGGAGTGGGCCATAATCCACCACGCGGGCCCAGATCGGGTTCGTAGATGTCACATGTCTTCGAATTTTAGGTTCTAGGACATGCTGGTTTCCTCACGATTTTTTCCTTCACCGTTCTGAGAGCAGTGGTGATGAAATTAAAGACAGAAAGCAAATTGCCTGGCTGGGTTCGAACTCACGACCCTCGTAAATGACCGATAACATTGGGGTAACACTGCTCTAGAATGTAATGTAAATTATTTCATTAGTCTTTCATTGGCTGGGATGGATCAAATGATCGATTATCCCACCTGAACGCAAAATACTCGTTTGGACACCTGCCCGTCATACTATACTGTACTTATACTACTCTTTCATTGAAATAGTCCTCAAAAAACGTGTGGTAAATTACATAAAGGTGGTAATAAATACACTTGGTGTCAGTGGACTGACCTATTGGTGGATGCTGCGGAGTTATTGAGCAAGGAACTAACGTTACACGTGCTGTTACTGACCGCGCTCGCGTTCACCGCGCGCAGCGGCAGTGGTTTTACCGGCTGCAAATATCAACACAACATCATTTACCATTTGTGTCAACACACGATTGGTTTTGGGTTCTTTTTGGGAGAAAAACACGACAATATCGTGGGGTAAAAAGGTGTTTTGGTTGAATCAAGTGTCGTTTTGTATAGCACAGTTGCCCGTGGTTGACATTCCACGTTTTTTTATTTGTATTTCATCAACTGTTGCCAAATAAACGTTATTCTTTCTTTATGTATAGAGGTTTTATTTGTTACAATAGTCATTTCAAATAACGGTTTGAATTAAAATAAGACCTTTTGTATTCTATGATAAAGCCTTTTTTGTTCTGGCACATAGAATACAGTAAGAGAGGGGCAACTTTATACCTTGTAGGACTTTTTAAATTAAAATATGGCTTCTAAATAAATAAAAAATCGTAAAAAGCAGCACTTACCAAGTTTGTATGAATCGTCGGTGAAAAAGACAGATCGCACACCTAGAACAAAAAGGGCGTAAGTGGTCACACCATATTTACAGAAGGGTAAAAGTAACGTTTGTTATTATTTATAACAAATATATTATGTCGGCATGCGGCTCTTTTGTAAAATTGGTGTTATTTAGTTACGCCCGTGTTGTTCTAGATGATAATAAAACATTAATTCATTATTATATTAACTTATCACTTGGCCAATTTTTTTCTACATATTACGGTCTATTTTTTTATCGTAACTGAGGAATAAATAATATGATGGTTTGACAGATTTTGTATAGAAAATATTACGTCAAATTGCCGTATTTATTCTTCAGATAAAGCTTTTTCGACGCTTGAAAAGTCAGCCTTTGGGCGAGGATAATTAGAACACTGGAATTTATTACTGTATAGATTCGACAAGAACCCGTTTTTTTTTGTTTTTTTTTTATGTTCCACTATTGGAGGCCTGCCGCAGTGAGGCGTATCTTACGGGACATTTTATAATCATTAGACAAGCTTCCTGTTTAGGAAGACATCGAATAGAAAGCAGCCTGAGAGATAAAGAAGCCACAGGGCATTTGTGTAAACATAATTCTATTGAAGTTTACACGAAAAACCATTCAGTTTTACATGTAACACTTTACGAGAACTAATGTAACGAATCGACGATTATATCGAAAAGATTCGACACACGATAACACTACTAAGATTCGATCGTCGAAAATTAGTGCGAAACATTCGTTTTAGAACCCAAAACTAATCATACATAGCAATAAATTTGGAAAATCCACATCAAAACTCCACGTAGCAGTACATTAGAAAGATAATGATTATAATACATATATGTGTAATGGTATGACGTATGTTTGTGCGTGTGACTACTCACTTTGGTTATGATCTCTTCTTTTTTCTTTTTTTCGACGTCTATGGAGTCTGTTGAATGGTTGTGAACCTCTAACGTTGGTGATGTTACTGGACTTGTACCTGGAACAATAAATAAAAACAAAAACTTTTTTTTAATATACCATAGATAAACTAAGACTTATGATAGTTACAGATACTGCATGTCGTATTTTCCGGAGAATTTAATGCGTTTATAAACTAAGTAAGTTACTCGCATTCGCCTAGCGTTGAAAGTACCGTTTCTTCGGTTGTATGACCTCTTTCAAGACTGACAACTCAACAATGAAAAAAGCCTCACGACGCTCATCTTTTATGCAGCAACATTCGCATGTGATATCATACTGCAACCACTGATTCTTCATAGAACGTTACGCCAATCAATTTAGTTTGGAAAAAATTGGTTCCATTCCATTGAACTTGATGTATGTAATAAAGAATTTAACACAAATGCGGCAAGTCTTTGGGAATTCGCTGGTCATGGTTTTTTCATTAAAAATGACGAGGCATTTTGTTGTATAGGGGTCTGGCTTTGTCACGTACGGACGCACACCTACAGGATGTCGGAATAGGAAGCGTTTATAGTACCATAATTGTCATTTTTTTAAATTGGAGTTAGCTATGTGGTTACTTTTCCATTTTTTAACTGTTCAATGGCTACTGTAAGGCACACATGAAGAGAACAAACGAGACAGACCTCCGTCAGTTCGCCTTGGTCTTATACCACATACCAGTACCATTTTAGTTTGAATGATTTGCTTCAAGTGGTCTCTTCGGCCGGCATATTGCACTCCAACTCTGATTTTTAATTTGCTAAACCAAAATGACAGCTGCGACCAACCATTTTTTTTAAAATAACACTATAAATAATTAATATCACAGTGAAGGTCCCTCACAGACAACAGGTCCTCCTGCAGATAATGTTTCGGTGGTCCTTGGTGAGTCACTCGGTAACGAGACTATTTATAAGGTAATTTTATGTCGATCCCAAATGAAATTTTTGTCTATCAAATTAAAAATCAGAGTACTTATAGCCTTTAAAAGGTAAGGTTTTTTATTTTACCTAGGTATAACTCGCTTTAAATTTAGCATAGATAAGATAATAAGGTTGTATACATACCTGAGAGCATACTAGTAGGAGATCCCGCGGAGTCATTACTGTTGTTGCTGTCGGTGGTTGCAGAGGAGGGGAGACCAACGCCGCTGAGCTCGATGTCATCAAGTCCTCGGATATCGTCATAGATGTACTCGTTCTCCTCAAAGCCAGGCTCTTGCGACGAGTCGATGTAGTACTCCACGTCGTCCTTTATCCTCTTTATCTGCAATGTAAGGTACACCTGCTTAGACTTGAGAAAGATTGGTCAATAAGGTTTGGTTTTTGGTGCACATAAATAAATATACAAGTAAATTGGATAAGTGTAATGGACAGAGAGACAGCATTTTATAATGAGTCAGTATAAAGGGTGTAAGGGACATCGATGGGCTTTTGTTACCTTGATTCTAGAACACCAGGCATACAAGATTTTCGTCGGTTATAGAAAAAAAATACAGTATGTTAACTAACAAAGGGCGTTCCGCAACAGTATAGCGTCCATAAAAGCGAAAAAAAAAAAAAAAACAAAAAAAAAAAAATGTATGTAGTGAAATATTCACAAAACTATTAAATTAATACGGAAAGAAACACTCTGTACACGCACACTTGTCATTTCAACGTAGAAAGACAGTGTTTCTTTTCCGTAACAATTTAAAAAAAATTGTGTATATTTAAAACAAACTTTTTTTTTATTGTTGAAAAATTATTTTGCATGTTTGGACAAGGGGAACGCCCTTCGTTTCGTAATATACTGTATTTGGTGTTCCGTACATTTTAACCGAATTCGTGGTAATAGTTTGTGCGTCGATCCCTTACACCCTCTATTGGTTTGGGGGCTGTTGGACTATTTATCAAGAGGGCTTTCAATTCCAAAAACGATTTGTGGCCCAACTTCAACATTGGCGAATAATATAGTATTTCTAAAGCCAGGTCTCAGCTGTGTTTCAGTGACAGTTTAAGTGTTTAGCAGACCCATAAATCTGTAGTGAACGTACTGAATAAGGTATTAGGTAATCCGAGTACCTATAGCGATTGAAAATATAGAGTAGTCTGAGTACCCAGTCTGACCCTTGGTCTTCCAAGAGCATAGAAATAATTCTGTATTCAAATGGATAAAAGCCAGACTTCAGTCTATTGATACATTCACCGAATTATCATTTCTGAGTCATCACATTACTGATCTGCCTCAATAAGTTCACTGTTTTACTGACCTAGATTGACTGGTCTGACTCAGGCATTTATTAAACATAATTATACCTACACAGGGCTTTATTACCCGATCGCATGGCAACGTTCAGACGTTGGTGTATAAATTCAGAGAGATATAGTAGCGTCTGTTTGTTAACCAATAAGCGCGGGCGCATCTCGAGCGTTTGACGCTGTTTTTGGCCTCATACGGTTGGTGGCATATTAGGTGACTTCATCATCATCATCATTTCAGCTGAAAGACGTCCACTGCTGGACATAGGCCTGCCCCAAGCGTCGGCGTAGATGACTGATTATGTTAACAGAATGGGCAGCAGAAAACGCTGCTATTTGTACACAAAAATGAGTACTTAAATAAGTAGTATAACAAACTGCAACCAGTAATCCATTTGGAAAACATAATTTTCCATGAACTTTCCTTTTAGCGGTCAACTAACTTATGTATTGCTGAAAAAAAGGTCTTAAATCTAAAATAAATATGAAGGTTTTAGTACCAACCTGTTCTACTTCAACGGACATGTTGTCAAGCATTCTCAGCAGCGTCTCTAGCTTTTTTATATGGAACCTGTGCTTTTCCAGCTTGAGTTTTAGGTCCTCCATCCGGTCTTGTTTCTCCTTGTCCAATCTTTTCTTCTTACCCACTAGCAGTGACTCTATTTCAGACTCAAATTGATCAACCTGGAATGAAGAAAGTCAACATTAGTATGATTGAAAGGGAGTGCAGCGCATAGCTTCTGTGTACGAGTGACTGTACTGGCATGTAATCATAGTAGACAGATAGACACTATAGTGAGTTGTAAAAGTATCTCATGAAAGTGTAAACAAACTCTGTGAAGGGAATTAGTAACACATTCATCTATATTTAGGTTTCAACTTTATATCTCACCACTTTTTAACACAATTATGGTTTGAATAACACTATCGACGATAGTTAAATTGTGGTTATAAAATTAACCTGAATTGTCAAATGAAAAAGTCTTTAAGGAGACTTGAAATTAGAATTTCGGGTTTAAGTATTCAAAAACTCAATTTTTAAGTGGCACTACACATAGGCATCAAATGGTACGTTTTCTGATCCATTTGTTTACATTTTCGTCACACACTTTTAGAATAGACCATAGGAACTTATTGTGATAGAATGGATCCATAAGTAGAGTGCCACTGCATACACAACCACTAAGATTTGTTTTTCAGATCAATGAAGATCGACGATGTTCTGATGACCAACTACAGAAGGCGAGAAATCCATCTATCAAGCCAGATTATGGTATTCAATGCCGGTGGTGGTCTCGAACAACTTGGGGCTAATAATATTATGCGGGAACCATTTCTGGAGTCTCTCTTTCATTATAGGATTTTCCACAAGAGGTGATTTGAAGGATTGGCATTTTATTTACCTGTGTTAAATGACAAAATGTGTGTTATGTACGTGTTACCCATGATGATACTACCCATGTCTGAAAAGCATGGTGATTATGACCATACCAATCGTAACGTGCTGATCAACACCAAAGCAAATGGACCCTACACTATTTCCCTGGTTTTGTCCAATGAAGAAATGTTAACGGTAACTCGTGAAGTCCACATTAATGACACAGATACCGGAGTAAGGGTGCCTTCACATCTGACGTGGGTCCGGCGGAGGCATTCGTCGAACGCATACGCAGCGTAGGCGCTGCACAAACGCGACGCTAGCGCCGCGTGTGCGTGTGTTTACACAGAGTCTACGCGGCGTGAGCGTGACGTCAACGTCTGCGCTGGACACACGATGTGAAGACACTCTGAAGATCCTCCGGCAGGTCTCTAATACTAGTCTACACACCAGTGCCGCCGGCTGCGCGTTGCGGCAACGACGCGATGCGCGCGCACCGACGCCGCCGCGACACTTGGGCGGCCCGGCGGCACACGACCGAGTTACCGGCAAGCCGCCGGCACCGAACCGTTGCGGCACGAAGTGGTGAACCAATAAACAGATTTTGCCATGAGGTTTCATTTAATTATGTTAAAACCGTGAAAATCTGTCTATAACGGTAACCTTAATTTTGTTGAGGACGATCGATGATGGCAGGAGGCGGTAAAAATTATAGCTTAAAGTATTACGAACATTACTTATGTCAATATTCATCGCAATGCACTCGCTTAGTGATAGCTCCTATATCTACACGGAGTGGCAAACAAATGAAGTGTGCGCATATTAATAAGAGGAAAACTAAGTCGGAACCACTAGATGAACAAAATACTAGACGAGTGGGATAACTGGTATGGCGCGGCAACATACGCCCGATTCGAAAAAGTATAGACACTTCAATTGTATCGATACTTCTGTTAATATAATATTTTTCAAGCGATCCTCGCGAGCGAGTAAGTATCGATACTTTATCCGATACTCTACGATATTTATTTACAACTCATTATGTATTTAAAAGGACTAAACATTCTTTTAATTCACAACGACCATACAAACTGCGGGAAAAGTTTGCATCTTATGTTTAAAAAACATTACAATTACTTGTGAAATAAATATCTGAGGCAAGCAAATTAATTATTAATAAAATTGTTTTTAGAAAAAATAAACTAACTGATGCTTTTGTATCAATACTTTCAGTTTGAAATATACTTTTAATACTATACGGTTGGTACCCTACAAGCGCAGCACGACTCCCACCATTTCCCTGCGCATATTGCCACTGCATTTGTTCACTCCTCCGTGTATCTGAGGTACTCACTTGTAAATTAAGTGCGTCGATGGAGGAGACGAGCCACGAGGACATCTCCTCTCGCTCTTTCTGCGCGGGGTCCAGTTTCTGCGCCGCACCCAGACCCTCCTTGGAATACGCCTTCGTTTTCGTCTCCCGTTCCACTACTTTAAACCTTTCCATTTGCTGGAAATAGAAAGATATTTGTTTGAAACAACTGTTCATTTTCAAAAATAAATCATATTGTAAAAAAAAAAACCTATAGCATGTGTGTCTAATCTCATTTGATTTTAACAAAAAGGTCTATCTAATATGTGAAAAATGGGAAATCTGTGTCCTCCAAAAATAAGTAAAATATTCCTTAATTCCATAAAAATAACCATAGTCAAAGTTTTTGTTAGAAGATGAAGTCTTCCAATACACAGAACATTTTGAAACAAGTGATTTCTAAAATTGTTTGCTGTTGCTTTCAAGTGTTTGAAAATCTATTGTCTACCTCTCGATTAATCGTATTTTAGTTGACTCTTCACTCCTACCCCTAGCTCAAGATTTATTTTTGTAATACAAGGGCTAACTACACAAGGTCCATCGTCCATAGTCAGAGCAATCATTGACCACTATTTTAACATTTTGTAGACAAGACTGCAAAATGTTTGAATATTGGAGCTGGTCGCTCGGCTGTGGCCAATGGCCCGTGTGCGGCGAACTGAGTACCTATAGCTCTAACAGGGTATCCACTGCTTGCAAGAGAATATTAACGCTCATTTTCACTGCGTTATTTTATGCCAATTATATTTTCTCCCATCAAAATCTAAGTATTCCTTTAAATTTTTGCAGCAAAATTAATCTTTCTTTCCAAGAATTTTGATAATTTCCTGTAAGTGGACACCCTGTGATATCTGTCACCCTAGCTCATGGCAGCCTATTCTTTCAGGTGGCTTACCATATGGGTGGGCAACATCCCTAGGCGTGGTCTCGCCGCTCGTCTACTCACGACGATGTGCCCAACAGGGGTCAAGTGTTTTCGCACGTGCCACGCTCCCGAGCGCTACCGGCAGTCAGTCGCATTTTTTTAAAGCTAACTTTTAACTAGACTAAACTATTTAAAACAAGTAATACAGCTTAATGTAGATAATAATGTTCTGCTTAGACATAAGCAGAGAAGTAAAAACATAATACATCGAGTTGGAGAGTTGCGACAATTATTTCCATGCTTAAACACACAAGAAATAAAAATAAAAAGAAAACCACTTGAATTAGGCAGAAAACAATACATTGAGTACACGAATAATCCTGCCTTGTAAGAATAAAAAGTATTCTAAATTCAACGTGTGTAATAATGGTGGGAAATTGGTTTTATTCAAACTTTAACCTTTCGAATCATAACAGTTTTATAAATAGACTTATTGTTTTTGACATCATTATTATCTACAAACTCTACAGTTTACCTTTGGCATCTTAAGTTTTTGTTTTGTTTGTTTATTTAATAAAAATCAAACCAGTAACTTTGGTCATTTATTTTTCCTAGACTAAGACCAGAATGCGTAAGAGATGAATACATTATTTGAGTCAAATTAATAAATTAATAATTATGATATTTTAAAAGATTTCAGCCTAAACAATATTAGGGACAACAAAAAACACGTAAACAGTATAAAGTGTCGTTGTCTTTGCGTCCGAATGTTGACTCTGAATTTAAATCAGTTTTATCTGTGTCAGACATGTATCTAATACATGGGAGATTGTTTACAGGATACCGTATCGATTGGCATCATGATGCAGCGTTATTGTAAGCTTTGTAAAGGCTTTTGGAGAATAGAGTCCTATTGTGTACCTATCGCAAAAGAAAAATAAAGCGAAACAGGCGTAAAAATGGTGTAAGCAGCTGTTTCACAGCATAAAAAAAAATATTTGAAGGATAGGTACTACTTTTTTCCTCCAAAGTTAATATTTTAGAGGTCAGTCAACTTTTACTAAGCCTACACTATGTGTCTGTCTGTCTGTCCGAGTGTTACAGGGATGTATTATAGTCCGTCTGTTATAGCTAGCCAGTTAAAATTTTCACAGAACACGTATTACTATGGCCTCTATCACGGCAAATAAAATAAGAAGGTAAGCTATTACAGTTTTGGTGGTAAGGAACCGCGATTGCGTTCGCGAGCGCGATTCCGACTAGCACTTGGCCCAGTTTATCTATTGAAAGCTGTTCCAGTGCCTGAATAAGGCTTGCATTGTGTCCATAGAACTCATAATAATTAACCATAAACAAGGACATACGCGAAACACAAATAAAGCTTCAGTGCGACAGCCACAAACTACTAGCAAGGGACAACAAGTCAACCAAGTTATAAAACGTAATAATATATGAAGTTTGTATAACTTTAAACCTCTGTGGACGCATTTTGAAAGCATTGCTTTGCTTATTCCTTTCCTCGTAGGTTACAAAATGCAAGTTTATCTCACTGATAAGGGATTGTGTCACTGATTCGAAGATAGATCACTTCGCGCGTATTATTATGAAACCTGGGGGTGTGTCTACAATTACTTAATTCTTTAATCATATTGGATATTTTCTCATTTAAATTATCGAAAGTCGATTGTTTATTTAATTAATTTAGAAGGGTTCATTCATTGATTTAGCATGTTTATTGATGTACATATTTTATATTTTGAAGCACGCGCGTTTGGTCGAGTTATTTTAGTACCTGTGCCATACTTCTATATTATAATATGATTCTGATCAGAATTGTTATCGAGTTATGTTGGAATTATATTAAAATATACTAAATAATATATCTTGTATTAAATGTTATTTTCGATTCCGACTCACTGGGTCATAATCATTGGGAATGACAAATTAAAACAAGATGTACAGACGGAATCAATTGGCATTATTGGAAAAAAGTTATTGAAGGAGTTTGTTCAATGAACTTTTGATTACAGTTAAACTGTTTAAAAAAAAATAATAATACATTTATGTCTGTGTCTTACAACACACAACACAAGAAATTCTGACTCAAAAAAAGAAACATAATGTGGAAGACAGTATTTTATGGACTAGAGTCATCGGCACTGACAATAAAAGACGAAATAAAATAGAGACCTTTTCCTAAGGAATCCAAGAGAAAGTTGGGAAATAGAGTACAACTTTAAATAAGTGGGTGAAGGGAGATTAGCACATTTTTTTTTAAAGTGCATTACAGACAGAAACGTTTCTACAATATTGGAAAATATGAGAGGTCCAGAATGTAACAAGGCAAGCCTATTCCTAACTTATATTCAAACTAGTTGGTGCAACTGTTACCCAACATCCACAAACAAATTGTTGGAAAAAACAAACATTTTTAGGTTAGAATGGTGGTCACACCGATGACATCTGGAACCAATAGTTTAACCTACTTTCTGATGCATAGGGGATCTTGCTTTTGATGTGAACAATACTTTGTCAGAAAATCCTGATACATCGCGGCTTCATTTTAAGGATTGGTCAGTTCACTTAGCTGATATTTAGCCACGAGCTGGTCTTGGGGTATGGGAGCACGGCTATTTAACCATGAGCAGCGAGCTGAGTACTTCTAACAGATTAACCACTCTTAAGGGAATGTTCCAGTCCTAAGACACATTCCGTGTGGCAGTTCTAGCAATTTTACTTCATAGCCTGTTTTATATTCATGGAAGACATTCGCCACATATTCGTGGAAGAAAATAATCAAAAGTCTATTAGCGCAGTAAGAAAATATATCAGTACACCCTTTGAAAGAAGAAGTTATAGCATTGAGGGTACTTTGTACGTTCATATAAAAGAAAGGAAAATAAGTTTATTTGTCACAGAAACATGTGCATAGAAAAAAGATAATTAACTCAAGTAACTTATTAATTAACCCATATGAATAAGTGCATAGTTTTGTCATAATGTATAGAATAGAGCATTATAAGTTTGAGTAATAATTAAACAGCAAGCACTGTTTGACGAAACAATATTATGGAGTACCTTAATTAGGTAAATTTAAAGGAGGTAGAGAATGTATAGATGTACATTTTATTCTAGGTGAGTGCGAGTGCCCTACAATTCTGGATTGGATAATGCTAAACAGAATATTAGTTTACCCTCATATTTTGTCTATTTAGTTGTATATTCCTATTTAAATCATTGAATGGCCATGCCAGTTCTGACAAGATGATTTATTATATCAACAAAAACAATCAATTGTGTAAAACTTATTATCATACTGTGAAGGAATGAATAAATTAAAAAATGTTCATGCTAGGTTCCTGACATAGGGAGACAGATAGGCAGTACATGAAAGAGCACATTTAGAAACACATGGGTTTGATGGCACTTACAAAAACCTAATAAGAAAGTTAGAGAAAAGTTTCAATAATATCAAATATTTAAGATACAATGTATCACCAATATCAAATATTTGATATGTAGCAACTGACTCGGCTTGTATACAACTATTTGACATTGATTTGAATGTCAATAAGAATGCAATTGATAACAGAAAGTTCATCCATAATGGGTGCAAACTTGTATTCGAATATTGGGTGAAGACCCGTAATAATGTAAGTTAGATCAACTATCTTATATTAAGTAATTAAATAGATATCAACTCACTGTTTCTATTAGTTTCCTATATTCTAAAAGTGTACTCTTATCCTTAATCTCCCCGGAGGCGATCCACGACTTGATCTGATCCCGTAGCCTCTGAAGCTTCTTGATCTCCTTCTTGAGGTCCGCCTCATACTTCTCCTTTTGGTTACTGTTCGTCGCATTGTGTACCTTCTGCCAGATGTCATCGAACGTCTCCACGCCCTCCGTTACCTTTTTTAAACACCTGTCTATTTCACCTGCAAACCACATTATTGCATTAATGCAAAAAACCTGTTTCACTTAAGGATCACTTAAAAACAATTCAGTGTTTTGCGATTTTGTTATTAGTACTGAGGGTAGGCCTGATAACGATCGACTGGCAGGCTGTCAGTGTCGATGTTGATAGTTCATAACAATAAAATCGTCTCCGTAGTACTATAATCGTAAGAAACGCGGCAGTTTGTCAAGTTTTACCGACCACCTGTACGCGTTGCGATCTGTACTCGTGTAACTAACACACGTTTCACATATTCTGCTCGCCACCACTGGCTCCAGTACGCCAGAGGTCTCATCAATTGACAATAATGCTCTAGAACACGTACCTACATCGGTTGGGGTCAATCAATCTCTAACCTGATAACATAACAAATTACCTTGTAATTTCCTTGTCGCAGCCATAGCTATTTACACATATGGACGAACGTTCCGTACATATCCTAAACATACAAACTATTTACAAGAAAATGCACAAAAATTATTGATAAACAGACAAACTACACATCTGAAGCTTTGTTCGATTCCAAGATGGCTACCGTACACCGCTCGAAGTATAGTGTCTGAACGCATCCAGGCTAACCACCACAGTGAAATCTTGCCCCGCGCCTGGAATGGTAATTAGCACGGAGCTTTCATAAATAATTATGAATTATAAGTTGTCACAAATAACAACAAACTTCAAATTTTCCACAAAATGATTTTAGGTACGTCGCGTAGACCATCAAGAGCGCAGGCGCAAAATAATAGAGCAATGCATAGACAAAATAGCAGGTAATGAAAATAATAGGGCATTTGATTTTGTTATTTCTATGTTAAATCTAATATTTTGCCTTACTCTTAGGTAGCCCCTAATAACTCAAAATACTCTATAATTAATAATTAAAAACTCTGAAATGATTTAATAATAACTCGACCAACATTCGTGAAGGAAAACAGTAACTCTTTGTCTATGGTAAGATTTTATTTATGTCCACAAGATGGCAGCACTGAAATTAGTATTTCTATTCATCACTAGATGGAGTTAATTCAAAGAATGATCGTAAAGCTGCCTGTGCACGCATACATGGGGTCAATAACCCTATGGGTTCAAGCACCCTAACCATCATATTACCAAAGTCGGTGGGAAATGTAGGAAATTTTATAAATATTATAATAAAACCTTATAGAAAATCATTATTAGGTACTTAATAATTTTACCTAGGTACCCTACCCATGAAGTAGATTTTCTCGAGGCCGTCCATATATGTAACTAATCATGATTGTTTTCTTAGACAGTAATCTTTATGGAGATACCTAACTCTGTATTAAGTACATAATTTAAAATGCGGCATCTTAACAATAACTTTGAAAAGCTGGCTTCAAACAACAAGTTAATGGGTCGTTAATCGTTATATTGTTGCTTTGATAGGTCCTTTAATGGCACTAGGCGTCGTAAACTACGCTGATTTTGTATTCGTTTGTTCCCACTGACCGATTTACAATCTAATAAAAATATGAATGACATCACAGTGACTGAAGCTAGATAATAAAATCGAGTATAACAGCTACTGTTAATTTATATACTACCATTAATATAATAAGTACTTGTTTAACTATAGAACAATAGTAAAATTAGAAGCAAGTACGTAAACTAATTGGACGGTCATGTGAATATATGTGTCGTGGTAATGTGGTCGTAAAAGAGGGAATTAACAGAATTTTTCACCTGTCATTGGGAGAAGGATACCTCTACAATACTCTACACTACAATCCTTTGCTACGGCATAGCTCCAGAGTAGCTACATAAGCGCGGATGTGTGATATCCGGAAAAGTTTTCTGTTCTTGCAAATTCTTTTTTTTTTTTGTTTGAGACTTACTTCATGACAACGCTCCACTTATATATTTAGTACCTAAGTGGAAATACTTGCTATTTTTTTTTTACTTATTGTTAGGTTACCTTACCTTTGGGTGTTGGTACCGAAGTATAAGTATCTTGATCTCATGTACCTACCTACTAAGGTACTTACCCACATTACTAATCGTATTCGTAAGTAAATATCTATTATGTATCTATTTCATCTACTTTGTCCATTGACACATATTTGCTGTCACAATCTCCAAGTTTGGACAGGTTTGTTGTCTGTCATTGTTTGCGGAATCGGATTAGTTAGTTCTACTACGTTTCGGAGTCGTACTGCCCAATATTTTTTCCTTTATAAATTAACCTTTGGTATGCGAATCCCTTTGGTATGGTATGGAACGTGGATCCCGTTGAGAAATAATGGATTTTTAATTGTGTCTGTAATTACGGCATACGACGGGTTAAATCCGGGTCCATTTGATAGTAACAATGTTCATATAGACTAGTGTTAGTAATACTTAAAACTACCCTACCCACAACAAAACATATAATAGAAAGTAAACTCAATAATCACTACCACGCCATTCCATGACAAATGGCGCAGCAATGATGTAACCACAGTCCAGCCGACTAGCGATCATGCTAAGGGTGCTGTTGGCGCTTCCGCGCAGCTTTTACGCATCGTAGCGTAAAAGCAGTCTAAGCGACGTTCAGCAAACATCCCTGATGCACTATAGAATGGCCGCAGCCCCATCAGCACCCTGAACGCATTATTAAATTGGACTCGCCAGCAACTCAGCCAAGATACTTATTAGATGGCCAATGCCCTCGAAGATAGTCTATATAAGTCTATGTTTTGAATAGTCAGTTTTGTAGCTGCTTCCACGATCTATTTTATTTACATTTCCCCGAGTTCATTTTTCCTGACTCAACTGAACGCCTTTTAGCTGAGTAACTAATCTGCCAATTTATTGGCACGTAATAAAAATATATAACCATGGTTGGTTCGCAATCGGCGTGCGTGTATGATTATAGTCATACTGCGTTCACGTAAGCAAGGAGAATGTGTTTAAGGATCGTAGCAGATGGCGTGCGACTGCCTACCCCATGGAAAAACGCGTGAGTTTATGTAAGTACATGGTGGAATAGCTTAATACCAGGAAAGCATTTTATACGAGACGTGTTCAAGGCCCTTGTATTGTACCTGTACATGTATATCAAAATTAAAACGTTTAACAACTTTCCTTCACGCGACTGCTACCCTTTATTTACGCCTATATAATGTTTTATACGAATCTTTTCCCTAAAACACTCGTTTGTTTCAATAGCCGTCACTAGTAGGCTACCTATCTGCAGGCCAATTCCCGTACATAAAAAACGTTCACATTCAAGTCGCAATCTGTCAAACTTGTCAAAAATGTTGGTAAATTGATTGTATTTTTGACATATAGCGAATGAGATGCGAATGCGATCATTCTTAAAAATTACGAGTCTGTTCATTTCATGGAAGTTTTTAACACATGGTAGAATTTAACTGAACCATTTTTTTTAAACAATGTATTTAATAAAAAAACTTATTACCACCACCTTTTCTTTTCTTTTTACTCATAAATTTTCAGCTTTCCAGTGTCATTCGATAATTCAGGGCCGCAGGCAGGGGGGGGTTCAACCCCCCCCCCAAAATGCGAGAAACCAGCATCTCAATCCAGAGATCGACGCCGTAGGGTACCTCCGTCCTAGGGTTATAAGTTAGCTAGTTATAATCTACAATACCAGTAAAAGTATGCTTAAATACTGTATTTTTACCGACTCTGACTTTGTATTTAATAAATTCCTGCAACTTCAGCATTCTCAGAGATATTCTAACCTCCCCCAGCCTCTCGAAAAGCGAGGTGCTGAAATTTTCGAACTCGCTTCGCTCGCTCTTGCTTCCTTTTGTGCATCATCCTTCTCAAAATTTTCTGCATAAGTCGACATAGTTACTTCTATTTCTATATGATCGATTAAAGTGAAAGAAAACCTAACTTATTCCTGGATGCTAAAAATTTCGAGCACGCTACGCTCGCAACATTTTTTTTAAGATTAGCGAAAAAGAGGAAACCGCTGTTCCAAAACTGTTCTTATGTTTTTACCCTGTGTAGTAGTTTGTATAACTTGTGTTTTCTCTCTGAAATCAGAAATACTTATAATTTCTTTAAATAAAGTTGCCAACTTTAACCCCCCCCGAAATGAATTCCTGGCTACGGCCCTGTTCGATATAGCTATTTACTTCCTTCTACGTGGCCTACGTTTTTACGTACTTAATTTATGACTTTCCCACAAAGACTTTACTTATTTTCCGGTAAGCGTGGTACCGCCTATAATTTTCTAATCCATTAGCATTGCTTATGTTTATTACTTTGGCTTTGTTAGCCACTGATTGTGTCTGGTAGGTAATACAGGTAAGAGAACAACTCCTTAGGAATACCTACAACTGCCGCCAATCATCTCTGCGGGGTAATTGTGTAATACACTTACCAGTAGCAATGGCTTTCATTTGGACAGTTCAACAACATTCCTTGCGTTATTTACGTTACACATACATGCTGCATTATGCTGAGCGATGGCCGTTTTGCGTGAATGTGACGCATATTTCCCCCAGCTTGTTATTTTCGGATATTTGTCCTTTCTTAGCGTCATGTTTGCCGCAAATAAACGTAAACGTATTTTCTTTCTTTCTTTAAATTTTTACCCCCTCTTATTGACTTTATTTAATTTTTATTATTTGTTGTTATAGCAGCTATAGAAATACACAATCTGTGAGAATATCAACTGTCTAACTATGACGGTTCATGAGATAAATACAGCATTCTGACAGACAGACAGACGGAAGGACGGACAGCTGGCGGAGGCTTAGCAACATGGTTCGGTTGGGCACCCTTCGGGTACGCAACCCTAAAAAAGAAGACACGGCGCGATAAACAGGATCTTATATTTATCAGACATTCATCTCTGACATACTAGGAACGGTACATTTAAATGATAAACGATCCGAGATATTGAACATCTACGATGGCCTGGCACTAGGCCACTATTTATATTATACATCATATCAGTAACATGTTGTTATTAAACATGAGTGTATGTGATCTTGCCCTTCGTTGCATTTATATATATACAGTATACTGCGCCGTTGGACACTCCTGAGTTCGATTCCTGGGTCGGACAAATTGGGTTTTGCCATTAGAAATTTCTTACAGCGTACACGTGCCTCGGAAAGTGTTGTGTGATAATATACTTTCGTTGTTCAAATATGTTGTAACATACTAAATGATAATTGATTTATTTTCTGTAAGTGGGTTTGTACAAACACGTCATTTTTTTAAACTAGATGATGTCGGCGTTTCCTATCTGACTCCTCTGAGAAGAAAGGCCGAAACAAACTCAGAGGTCACAGTCTCTTTTGAAGTCCAGACATAATCGTGGTCAGATCATGTAAAGCCCATGTAGATTGGTGTCTGAAATGGTCTGGCTACTATAATTAGTTAACAAGAACGACTGACTCTATCAATCATAATGGAAGATAGAACCACTGATGACACAATTATTCAGTTATATTTTAAAACTGCTGTTTGTACTTAAAATAAAAATATACAAATAGTATCTACGAGTGCTGTGTTTGTGAATAAACATCATGATTAGCACATCGCCGGACGTGACTTCAATTTTAGAGCCGATGGCACTGACTTTGGCTGATACACTGTGATAAACATCAGAAATATCTCTGTACAATCATTGGAAATAGGAACATTAAAAGTATAGCCAGAGATAAATAAAAAAGTGTAAAACTTTTATTTTGAAGAACTGTATCACAATTGAAGACTTTAAAGCACGGCGTAGCGCTACGCCGTAGCAGCGTAGGCCGTGGAAACCCTTTCTTGATTTTCTCCTGGACATATCAAGTGTAGCACTGAGAATTCTATAGCCTTCACCGATTTCTCAATGATTAGTGATTTACGTCATTCTTTTTCACATACGACGTGTACAGCATCGTGTGTTACTTTAGAAATCTAACTCAAACAAAAGATTGTTAATTATATCAATATCAAAATATTTTATTTCACATAAACCTACGTGGGCACTTATGAAACGTCAGAAGCTAGGTGCACGGTTCCAATTAGTCGTTTCCTATGGAGAAGAGCCGGCAAGAAACTCCACCGTTACTGTTTTAAAAATAATCATTTACATAGGTCTGTTAAAACTTTAAACACAGTGCCAAAGTACGCACACATTACTGTAATACTTTGATTCAGCATACAATAAGTAAGTACCTAATTATTATGAGAATGTCCGCACACATTTCATAATCAGTTTGGCTCGAAATACAAACGCGTGCCCGCATGATTGTGTATGAGTTAGAAACGCTATGCGCTATTTAGGAGAACCTCATTTAAATACGTGACTAACTGTAGCTACCTATTTTGTTTTTAATAGTTGCCTTATTAGTGTATCTAGACGTTTTAATCTTTATTTATATTTGTATATATACATCCCAAGCCAATTTCGTTTACGGTGACTATATATGTATCAGTAAATAAAAGTGTCCCTCATCCCAATGTTGATCATTGCTAGAACAAAGATACGAGCGTTAATCACCACACTTGTCTGTTGGTGATTCCATACCACTAACTCCAGGAACTCGCAGAACAGATGGCGGATAGGGCCGAAAGGTTCTGGACTTTGGAGTGGCGATCGCGTATGACGTAGCGTTGGAAGGCCTCCCACAAGGTGGAGCGATTACCTGGTGAGGGCCGCAGGAATCCACTGGATGTAGGAAGCACAGAACCGGTCAGAGTGGCGGTGCTTGGGGGAAGCCTCTGTCCAGCAGTGGACGCCTTTCGGCTGAAATGATGATAATAAACTCCAGGATGTTTTATAGTGTTTTCATTGGTAACTTATCCGTTGTCCGCATGAAGTAAATACACTGATATTTATTTACTTCGAGGTCGTAAATTATAGCTTGGAAATAACGTTACGAAGTTGTAGAAGTTACATTGTTTAGTGCTCGGTTTCGATCTCGTAACCTAACCTTTTATTCAGTGCGTGAAATAATATACTTACTTCACATATAAAGATTCTGAGCTCCCCTTATCAACATGAAACGGTAGCCCTATTTAATTAATTCCCAAAAAGCCAGTAAAAAGAAGCCTACACAACGCCGCTCAGTTTGTTTGCCTCAGATTGCGTCAGAGGGGCAATTAATCATGGTCCTTCAGAGCGTCACGCCGCCGCAATGTCCCTACATTGATTCTCGATTACTAGGCGCAAACAAACCGCGCAAATATTCTGGATAACACTCTATGAGATTGTGCAATCTAGCATAAGCTGGCTATACGTAAGGTCGCGAACTTGTAGCAGGTAAATATAAATATATAAATAGAGTCAAGATCAGCGCTCTATTTGTCAGTAAATAATCTGAAAATCTTTGTTGGTTTCTGGAATCATAAGCGTTACTAGTCGGCGACTAGGCGTACATTTTGTTTTTGCTATGAGTCAGACGGTTTTTTATAGGTTACCTATAAAAAAATAGGCAGTCATTGGGACTGCCGACAGAAGTGAATCCTTAAAACTGGTATTAGCGCCATCTATATTCTATAGAACAGCACTACGGCGCGAGCATGTCGGTGACGCGAACCCATAAGTTTATCGCCTTACAAAAAACGCGCAAAAACATTTAACAAAAAAAAAAACACGGCTATTATTGTCCCACTACTGTCAGGCAAAGGCCTCAGACGAGAGACAGAGAAGGTACGAGCATTAATCATCGCGTTTGCTCAAGACGGATTGCAGAATTCAGACTTATAATCATCAGCCCCTTAAAGCAAAATAAAAATACTATGCCTGGGTAATGAATGCCTCTACATTTTTAATTTATTAAAGTAAATTTGAATGATCAAATTGTTTTTTACTTTTTAGCTCGTTTTTTAGCAGGGCAGTCGTGTTTTTTAATTTTTTAATTATTTATTTTTATTTTATACATTTTTTAGTAAGTACCTATACTGTGTGATGATGAAAGAATTCTAATACCAAACCATTCACTCATTTAGACATTTGCAGTGTTACTAAAGTCTGATTAAATCGTTTGCAGCCAAAGATGAAATGTTTTTTTTTGCATGTACCCTACCCTAATGTAAAATTTATTCCAATAAATTTTATAGTTTTGGAATGTGCTCATCAAGGCCTTCAATTAGATACCCATATTGTAAATAATTGAAGATTTTTTTTATTTTTCACATTTGAAAATGGAGCCATACTACCGCCATATTGTTTTAAAAAAAAAAAAAAACATGGCCTGTGTCTCTCGGGATAATGTAAGGATTCTAACGATACCCCACACATCCGAATCCGTTCAGGCTTTCTAAAGTTATGGTAGAATAAAGAAACTCACATACATACATACATACATGAACACTGAAAACATTACACTCCTTTTTGGGCAGTCGTGAAAAATTAAAAAAAATATGTTTATTTATCTCCACAAATTACATCCTTAAACTAGTTAAATATAAAAGTTGACAGGTATATTGACAAAATTTTGTAATTTGTGGGAGATCTGAAGCCTATAATTACACTATACCTTTAAGTAAAAACCACTACAAAATTCCTCGTCAATTTTAATCTCATTGGAAATGAAACATTACCTAGTGTCATTCAAGTGTCTGTCCTTGATTAATTATTATCTAAAATGATACCTGTGAATGATTGATTACATAACATAACATCACGCCTGTAATCCCCCAAGGGTTAGGCTAGTCAAGTCTAGGCAAGTTTATGGTAAATGTTTACTAACATTAGTAAAAAATTTTTAGACAAACATTTTATAACTTGACTGATGTGACGTATTAGTGTTAGAAAATGTTTGTAAACATTTTTAACAGTAGTATATATGGCCTGTGGGAACACAATTATGTTTAAGTCCCATGTAATGGGTAGGGGGCGACCCTATGATTGATTATAAGTAAATAATTATTTATAGATGGGTTGATATTAGATAGTACCTCAAATTAAGTATATTTCAATGCATAAAACAAAGAGTTTTATTATTTTGTTTTTAACGAAATCAACTTCAATTCCAATGACGTCATTGCTATAAATAAAATTGTTATCGTACTTATACCTAACGATAATCTTAAAATCTATTATACTTAACAATAAATTCCAACAAATTACATTTTTACAAACAAGTCTATTGTTACAATTAAAAGGCAGTAAATTGTAATGATTATAATACTTGCAATAAAAGTATTTTTATTGCTAGAGATTATGCGGACATTCGCTTTATAGATTGCCTGAATAAAAAAGATGTTGCATGAATTTGCTTTAAAATTTATTATTATGTAGCGAAAAAGACATTTAAATATCTTAAATCTCTTTGTGTAGGGACCACCTAAAAAGGCAGGCAGACGAGTTCCAGATTAAATCTCGATACAGAAGGTCGAGCAGGACCAAGCTAACCTACACTAACCGAGTGTGGAACCTAAGATAGTAACACGCTTTTATGATAGGACTATATACAGAAAGCAAAAGAAAGTTACATAGGTACCTGCTGTAAAAGAGACAATTGGCAAGAAACTAAAGAAAAAACGTATTTTCACTAAGTACTGCAAAGTAAAGTACTTACTTAAACTATACTCATGCCCGGTTTCGGTTTCCGGCGGATAAAAATAGACAAATATAGCGAATAGAGTAACTTCACATCGTCGTATTTGGGCAAATAAGACGAATACGCGAACACAAATAGCGATGTGAAGTGCCACCGTGTTATGCACCACTTCAAATAAACTATACTAGTATTAGTAAATTAAATACTAGCCTCGTTGGTCTAGTGCTCACAAGCGCTACTGCTGAGCATGAGGTCCTGGCGTCGGTTCGTAGATCAGGCAAAGTGTGTTTTTTCATAAGGGATTTCTCAATAGCGGCCTGCATTTGTGCCGGGTTGATGGCAAGAGGCTCGCCCCCTATTACATGGGACTTAAACTTATCTGGCGTATTGTAGGTACAACTCTGCCTAATCCATTGTGGATTACAGGCGTAATTTTACTATTAAATGACGGTACTAATACACATGGCCTCCACCACCGCTACGCTATAATATTTCAAACCTCGATGGCTACTGACGTGTGTGAAGGGTTGCAAATATAACCCATTCAAGTGGCACGTCTAAATATAAAGCTACTCACAGTGTGCGTCTATGAATGGGATGGGCAGAACGCCAGCACATCGCGTTTTGACCTCACATCGCTAAAACAACAAGCGAAAAATGTATAGGATTTTGAACAGTCGTAAAATTGTTTAAAATAATCGTGTTTAGTGGGTTGACGACAAGAATGTTCGTAAATCGTAATTAAGCAGGTCATATTCTATCGAGTTTTGCAAATCAACTCGACGATTCATTTTCCAGCACGTAGCATTTTGGATCCCATGAACTTGTTTTTTTTCTGTACAACTTTTTTGAGGGTTGGAAATCATCAAATGGCTTCTCCCGCTCTGGGCCGCTCCGCCCAGAGAGGGCGTGTCAGACTTTTACTGACTAAAACCCACCCGTGTTCCTTCAGTTGCCTGTTGCCAAGGTCCCGGTACCCCTTTCGGACTTGCCCCGCAACCCTGGCAGGCATCGGCCCTAGCGGACCCCGTCAATGTGCCGACGCCTGAGGGCTTATATCCAGCAATGTAATGATATATATATATGTAAAAGTGGTAGATAAATTATACGCGCTCCGCAAGTGACATCAAAACTTGGCTAATTATCCATAGATTTTTTTCGATCCCGATACTTAGACATGCCGTCCTACTTCATCGTATCTTCTAATAATGTCACGTTGTGCCGTTTTTGAAGATCAATAGGGTAGGAAACGTATATAACTACTATCTTTATACATATAATATCATTGGATCAGTGTACCTATATCATTCCGCTGAAATGACGACGATTTCAGTTTTTCATACCCAGAATTGCGTAAATTATTTTCGTAACCTATTATTATAGTCGTTAAGCCGTTGGCCCGGCTGTCATTTGTGGATCTTTGACAGTCGTGACAGTTCGTCAGAGGTAGAAATTCTGACAACCAGTCTTACCAAGGGGTATCGTATTATCAAGTAACTGGGTTGTGGAGGTCAGATAGGCAGTCGCTCCATGTTAAATACTGGTATTCAGCTGCATCCGGTTAGACTGGAAGCCGACCCCAACATAATTGGGAAAAGGCTAGGCAGCAGATGAGATGATGATTTTCGTAACCCATTATGACTCATCTGTTTAATTTTGACAGTTCAACAACATTCATTGGGTTATTTACGTTGTTGAGCATTTTTTTATTCGAACTTGTGATACAATGGATTAATATTTGTTTCAAAACGATTCAGGTTATGATTGATCGTGTATTACGAAATTAGGATGCAGATTAGAACTGCATGCATGGGTACACAATAATTAGACAATGAAAGTGACTTAAATCACAGTCACACTAGATTCTTTTCGTACAAGTCAAAGCGCGCGCGTGATAAGCACCATCTGGCATCAATTTATTTTAACAGTCCGTTAAAATAAATGAGAGCCATCACTAATGACAGCTGCGTGAAGCTGAGTCTAATAACTACACATCAATTATTTATATTTACTAAGTAGGTAGTTATGTTGTGTGGTATGTGATGAGAGAGGAAACGCATGTGACTAAAAGAGTGATAATATGAATTTAAATGTTGATGGAGAGGAAAGTCAAAGAAAATATGGATAGATTGTGTGAGGAATGTATGAAAAAGAAGGGAGTGAGTGATAGCGTGACGGTTGACAGGGAGAGTGGAAAATATAACGTGTGGCGCCGACCACAAGTAACATGGGACAAGGGTAGGAAGATGATTATGAGGTATGTGTAATGCTCTTTCAATAACGCTTTTACCGACATGTTTTGAACGACCATACATAAAAAACGACGTGCATACATAAAAAGAAAAAAAACATAAAGTCGAACATAGATCCTCCTCCTTTTTGGAAGTCGGTTAAAAAATACGTTACATCGGTGTACAAATTTATTTTTCACTTTTTACCTGCTATGTAAATAGGTAACAGTAACGGAGTACCTTAAAACATCGTCTCTAATAGTCTATACAGACTAAGTGGGAAAAATACGTAATATTGAAGCTAACTCAAAAACTACGCAAGCACAATTTATAAAATATATTATGGGACCACCTCTGAAGCCATCTACCAATCAAAAAAAGTATCACTTCAGAATTGGCGGAGTAATCGCGGAAAAACAAACAAAAAAAAACATACTGACAAATTGAGAACCTCCTCCTTTTGAAGTCGGTTAAAAAAAGAAAGAACTATCTAACTGGCCGTCGGCTACAAAAGGCCGGCTTTCATGTAACAATAATGGAGCTGAAGTCTTCCTGAAATTAGCTATGTAACGATGACGACGCTGAAAAATCTAATCTTACAAGTTGCCGATAACTCATACGGTTGTTTACTATAGGTATTTAATAAACAACGCGCGAGCCGCTTCCAGAAGTATAATTTAATTAATAATACTTCATGTTCCATTCCGTACAAACCGGGTGAATCAACTGTAGATTTTGATAATGTAGGGGTGATTATTATGGATTCATTACTGATTTTAGTGGTGTACCGCAAACATAGTCGGTTTCGGCATTTCCAATTTTCCATCCAGAAAAAATGCAAAGAGACAGATGTGTAAGAAGGTTGCAATTTCTCATAGCAAAAGACGTAGATACTGGTTTATTTTTATGAAAAAAACACATAGATGCCAGTTGTGGCAAAGAAAAAAACTTTAATGGCATTTCATTTGTTTTTGGAAAAATGGCCAGTGGGTTTTTTATGCAATAGATAGGGATGTGACCAATAAGGTTGTATTATCAATGTATCATTAAACCTGACTTTTATACTTTTTTTTTATTTCACCTTTAATTTGACTTGAAGAATTATTTAGAAAATAATTCTTGGTCAAATTAAATGTGAAATTCGTCTCAAAAATAACGATTATTTTTTAAGTATTAATTCTTGCGCTAGGTTTACCTACCATGGCAAAGAAGGGCGGTTATTTCATAGAACTTAATTAAGATACTAACAGAACTCCAATTTCCTATAACAAGTCTTGCAAACAGGCACATTATTTTAATCACAAACAAGTAGGTAGATGCTAGCGCATATTTTAAATGATCTATCTTCCTCGACTTATGTAACAATGTCTTACTTCCACCGAGATTCACGACATAAAATCGATAAAAATATAAGATAAATCTACATGGGCAGTTTGGAGAGATGCCAAAATTCACTGTTTGTACGTAGGTACAGCAGTTCAATTATGATTTACGGCTAGAGTATAGTAATCTATACATTTTATTTAAATACTTCAACGCATGGTCTATCTGTAGGTACATTACTTACCTACGATTATTCGTAGCTACCTAGGTACATAATTTTTTTTTATCAGCGAAATTGAGGTTATTTTTCCTTTAATTTAATTTTAACAAAACTAAACCTTCTTACGAAAAGAAAAGTCACTGGCCATAGAGTCACAAAAATATAATGGGATGCCATTAGATATTTTCTTTTTTTTGTTTTTAATGGCTTTTCTAATTATTTTTCATCTAAATCAGCCAGAAACTTACCTTTATTTTTGAAGTGCAGCCTTCGTGGTGCAGCCACAAATCAAACAAAAAAAAATCTGCGTATTAGCGTTCATCTTTTTTAATTTCGTTAATTATGGTATTTTAATTATTTATTAATAATGGCTAATATTGGTCATTCTGTTCATAAATATTTAAAAATAAACCATAGAATAGGTACGACAGGTAATTACAATAATGATTGGTACAATAAGTAGGTAATTCGGCTTGATAGAAAAGTTTTAGGTGCAACATAAGAGAAAAGTTTTCACAAATGATTTTGCACAGCAATCGGTTGGAAATGGAAAATGTTAAACTAGATAAATTAAAAAATACCTACTAAGTAGCATGATGTTAATTTTCTGGCTATGTCAAATATCTGAATCAAAACAAAACATGTTAACTTATCGTTTTTGAAATAAATCATTTTATTTTTTTGTGGTTTGCTAGACAAATTACACCAAAAAAATCAATCCTAGCCTTTTCCCAACTATGCTAGGATCGGCTTCCAGTCTATGGATGCAGCTGAATACCAATATTTTACATGGAGCGACTGCCTATCTGACCTCCACAATCCAGTTACTGGGTATCACGCTTGGTACCGATTGTCAGACTTTTGGCAAAGTATAATATTGTGCTTTCGGGCTTCTGACAATCCGTAACCACTGTCAAAGATCTACGAATAAGAGCCGGGACTAAACGCTTAACGTACATTCCGATACACGGAAGGGTCTCGATATTAAATGAATGGTCACCCAACAGCGAACCGACCGCGGCAAGCGTAGCTTAACTTTCAATCGACTCGTGCGACTATTATTGTTTAGCCCCGCCATCAGAGAATCTTTTTATGGTTCCGTACCCAAAGGGTAAAACGGGACCCTATTACTAAGACTCCGCTGTCTATCAGTCCGTCTGTCACCAGGCTGTATCTCATGAACCGTGATAGCTAGACAGTTGAGATTTTCACAGATGATGTATTTCTGTTGCCGCTATAACAACAAATACAAAAAATATAATAAAATAAATATTTAAGGGGTCTCCCATACAACAAACGTGATTTTTTTGCCGTTTTTATAGATAATGGTACGGAACCCTTCGTGCGCGAGTCCGACTCGCACTTGGCCGGTTTTTTTGATTCTGTTGATAATATATCACATCACTAAATACTTGTACCCTGACGGAAAAAAAAATCGGTAATTGAGTATGCCTGAAAACTCTTGTAACTCCGTAGTACGTTCAGATTTCCCTTGCCATACCATCAGTTTGAATTCGGAAGGCGTCGAGTGAACGCGTGTTTTTCGCGCCAATATTCCGATAAATTACGACAAAGAAAATTAATGATAGATGGTTAGTTAAAATATAAGTGGCCTGAACTCATATTGGATAGTTTATTAGTGTTTCTATAATATTTACTGGAAAACATGTTTTTATAGTGAAGTTATTATTGTGTTTTGAATAAGATGTAGTGTTTTAGAAGAAAAAGACTGATTAATATTAAATTAACGACAATGTTTAGACTGCATAAAAAAGGGTAATTAGTGACTAGTATTTTGTTTTCTGTGATCGAGATGTATTGGAGATTATTTGATTGGACCGTTGTCCTACTTTTGCTGGGTAAGCTTTTTATTACAATTCTTTTATATCAGGTTAGTCAACTCTTTCTGAAAAATCGTGCGATACATTTTCATACTGTCAGTTTTTGCCGGTTCTAATGACAGTTGGTTTTTAAATGTCAAAACTACTTTTTAATGACAAAAATTACAATGTGAGAACAAATTATTTGACGTCTTCAAAAGTATTAATGAAGATTAATACTTTTGAACAAAGAATTTGCTATTAATTAGCGACACTGAATCAAACGTGATAAGTATAATATGCCGAGGATAGCCACGGTACGATTCATTGGACTAAGATTCCTAAGAGTAATTCAATGACAACATTGAGTTGTTCCAAATCCTGTCTTCTGGGAACTATGATGTACCTAGTCCAATTAAATAGCTCAATAGAGATTAACGAGATGAATTAAAGAATCAATCCAGTTATATATAGGTATGCGGCTTGATTACAACAATTAAAGCAATTAGCATTCATAAGCAACGTCGAAACTTAAGATTATTTTAATTTTTTTTATTTGCATATTGTAAACATTACATTACACCGGAATTCCCTAAAGGGGAAAGGCAGAGGTGTGCAGTACATACTCCCACATTTGGCCATATATGTTTAATCCTATATAGCAGGGCGAGCTTATTGTCATCAACCGGACAGACAAATCCAGACAGTGACTATTTTTTTCCATTAGCAAATTTCATTTGCTTACACAGATTCGAAATTAACCCTCCAGTACTCATGGGTCAAGACCCACTAGGTGGACAGATGACCTTGGAAGACTGCAGGAATCCGCTGGATGGGAGAAACACAGAACCGGTCGAAGGTGTCTTTCGGCTGAAATGACGATGATGATGACTCATGGGTCTCTTTATCGTAATCCCCCTAAAACACATTTTGCACTCAAAGTAGCTAAGAATTTGAAATAGGTACCTACTGGGCATTCAGCAGAATATTGTGAACATTTTTGCGCATGTTGCGATGAATCCGTGTAGGTATATATGTATCAATTATAATTTAATTGAGTATCCACGCCTTTGCTTCGTGATCAGGTGTTTGTGAAGTACCGACACCAGCTGTTTGCTTATAATATTAGTTATCATTTGTAGTATTAGTTATCTTTGCGCCGGCCCCTTGCAAGGAAGCCAGAGCTGAGCATGTCTTACGATCTTTATGTAATGCCACTTAATACATATATCTGCATTAACATTCTTGATAACTAGATAACTAATGTCGAGGAAGTTTACGCATTCATTTGTTATCCTGAATGTTCTAAAAAGTATGAACAATTGACGATTAAAGCTATTTTCAGTAGTGCTATTCTGTAACCATCTCACCGTGCAAACTTAGGTGAAGTGAGGGTGAAGTGAGCTGTCATTGTCATCGATACCTACTGATGCTAAAGCAGTGACAGTTCACTCCAAGCTCATTTCACCTAAGTTTTCACGGTGAGATTTTTACAGAATAGCATAACAGGAAGGACACTTTAGCGGCAATACTCAAAGGTATCAGACTACCGTCGAGAGACTGCGTTCCTAACACCTGTCAGTTGAACAATTTTTAGTAGTAATATGGATCAATTTCGCAAAACACATTATTCGTTAGTATGAAATTGACAGGCCGGACTGTAAAGGTACTATGCCGTATCCGACCGCAGGCGGCAGCAGCAGACGACACTACTGGGTATCATTTCTATGAAATACCTTCCGTAGCTAGTGACATGTAGATTTCATAGAAATACAAAGAACACAGTTTATAGTGTCGCAGCGACACATCGCCTGCTGCTGCGGCCTGCAGTGGGCTACGGAATTGGAAAGCGGTTCCATCATTTTATAACGGCAGCGTCGGCAGCCATAAAAAACTGTAATTCTCTCAAGTATTTGACATTAAGGTGTCACTTAATGCTCTGCATTGGGACAGCCGTCATTGTGTGACCGTTGTCCGCTTTCTATGGACACTAAAGCTTTGCTCGCAAATACTGAAAGCCTATATTTAATTTGATTGGTACTCAAAAAATCGAAACAACAAACATTAGATTGGACAGCTGCCTTAATAATTCGTTCATGTTTTTAGAATGCCCAAATCTCTCGATTTCAGCGCTGGTTTTTCGATTGATATATTTGTGGGCATGTGATGCAGAATAATGAGTGAGGGTGGGAAATCATCAAATGATTTCTCTCGCTCTAGGCGGAGCGGAAGGGCGTGTCAGACTTTTACTGACTAAAACACACCCGTGTTCCTTCAGTTGCCTGTTGCCAAGGTCCCAGTGTCCCTTTCGTTCCCGCAAATAATATTATACCTAGGTACTCTTCCTGGTACCTATTTAAGAATTAATTTACGACCCTACGCATCAACAATAGTCACATGGTTGTTTTAATGAAAGGACAACATAAACTGTACTAATGTTTTAACCCGAGCGTGGTCTGCAAACAGTCATCACTCATCGTACGTGTGTTTATCAGATGTTGTGGAAATGCGGTGGCCGCGAACGGGTTAATAGCTAGGATGTTATTGTGAAGTTTCAGATGTGCTACGAAACGAAAAAAAAAGCATCTTACAAAGCGCTAATTTCCGTGCATATTTGGTATAGGTACTTAATAGAAGAAAAAAATCCGCCTTTAACTTTATAATGGTACTAAAGTTAATATTGTCCTGAGCTGCTAGGCAGATTGGGATTAGTTACATAAAGGCTCCCACAAACAGGCGCGATATCGCGGGCGCGGCAAGGGCAGCGCTGCCTGTGCAAAATCTTTCGCAAACCATTCCAAGTCCGCGTACACGCAGAATTCGTTTCTAATCTGTGCAAGCAGAAGTTTTGATAAACTGTCTCGTGAACATGATTATGGATATATTCAATACCAGTTGAAATGAAATGAAATTGTGAAAATGAAATGATTTTTTTCTTGGCTTAAGTTTGTTAGTAAAAAGCTTTTTCACGGAAAACTAACTGTAATAGCATCTAAACTGTAAACGATTATTGGTTTGTAGTATCCGATGGTGTAGTATTTATTTTCGTGGTACGATAATCCATCAATATTCCGAAATTAGAAAAAATGAATTTATTCCGAAACATTCAATCAATGAAGAGGTAGTTTTGTGCGCGTAAATACGTGCTAGAATAAAAAGACTAGCGGCTTCGACCCGTATATTATGATAAATTATTCTTTTGTATCACCACTTCCAGATAAATAGGTAATCTACTAATATGGTTTTATTTTTTTGTTTTGTTTTTTTTGCCAAATCTATACATACATATTATAAATTAAAGTTGCTTTTCGTGTTCGTCTGTATGTCCGCCTTGATGAAGGATGTCAGTGCATTGCACCTGCAACGATGTTATTTTATTTACATACTTAATTAATCTATACATATTATAAATTAAAGTCGCTTTTCGTTTGTTGTTTGTCTGAATGACCGCGTTGTTCTTCTAAACCACGCAACAGATTTTGATGAGGTTTTCACCATCGGTTAGACAATTTATTCCGGAAGGTTTATATAATACCTTATTATTAAAGTTACATTATACTTAACTAAGAAATCTCGAGGTTTTGTGAAGTCGTAAAAACCGTGCGAAGCAGGAGCGAGTCGCTAGTAAATAATAATGCAAATCTGTGCTACGACATCGTTCCCGTTAACCCGCAATAGCATAGCGTACATAAATACAAAAAAAAACATTAAAAAAAAGTTTTTTTTTTTATTTAACTAGTGAAATATTCACAAAACTAATAAATTGATACGTATTTAAAAGAAACACTCTGTACACGCACACTCGTATTTCAACATAGAAAGTTTGACAAGTGTGCGTGTATAGAGTGTTTCTTTTCCGTATCAATTTAATATTTTTTGTGAAAGTTTTTCTATAAATGTCGAATTAAAAGGGGGGATTTTGTTTGAATGAAAAATTTTATTCCTTGAGTTAATAGACTGGAAACTTGGCACGAATATGTATCTAAGTAAATTATAAAGTTTGTCATCTTTCGTTTTTCTAAACTACCCCCTAAACGGGGATTGGGGGGCGTCAAAGTTCGTATAGAAGAATTTTAACGCGCGGTCCGATTAACTCGAAACTCAGCATATACGAGTATATTATAAAACCTATATAACATATAACTATAGTTAAAACCAAAAATAAAGAATAATGTGTAACAGGGATTTTCAAAAATTTATCCCTAACTGGGTGAAAAGGGGTAGTCTATATCACAGCTCAAACCACTGAACGGATTGGGCTGAAATTTGGCACACAGATAGTTATTAGAACTTAGGCATCCGCTAAGAAAGGATTTTTGGAAATTGGGGGTGAAAAGGGGGGAAAATGTGATTCCTTCAGTTAATAGACTTTAAACTTCGCACGAATACTTATCTAAGTAAATAATAATGTTTGTCATTTTTTGTTTTTTTCATTACCCCCTAACGGGGATTGGGTGGTGTCAAAGTGTGTATAGAAGAATTTTAGCGCGCGGTCTGATTAATTAGCAACTGAGTAGATACTTAAAACCAAAAATAAAGAATAATGTGTATCAGGGTTTTTCAAAAATCTACCACTAACGGGGTCAAAAGGGGTATTCTTTATCACAGCTAAAACCACTGAACGGATTGGGCTGAAATTTGGCATACAGTTAGTCATTATGACGGAAGCATCCAATAAAAAATTACGTTTTTCGGTGTTTAAAAAAAATCTGCTTCTAACGGGGTGTAAAAGGGTAATAAAGTTTAAGGGGTAAAGATCATAAATAAATCTAAAGAACGTAAATATTAATTTTAGAAAACTATCTTTGAAAGGGGGTGGAGGGGTTGTTGAAGTTTTCAGAGGAAAGTACTAAATCCACGCGGACGAAGTCGCGGGCAAAGCGCTAGTCTATATATATAAAAGGCTGACTGAGATATCAACGCACAGCCTAAACCGTTGGTCCTAGAGACTTGAAATTTGGAGGGTGTGTTCATTATGAAGAGTAAGTTTCCACTTTGAAACGATTTTTCGAAATTCCACCCCTAAGAGGGTGAAATGGGGGGATTTCGTTTGTATGAAAAATCTTATTCCTTGAGTTAATAGACTGGAAACTTGGCACAAATACTTATCTAAGTAAATTATAAAGTTTGTAATTTTTTTAGTTTTTCTATACGAGTACTACCCTCTAAACGGGAATAGGGGTGTTTCAAAGGTTGTATGGAATAATTTTAACGCACGGTTTAATTAACTCGAAAATTAATGTTAGTATCAGTTAACAATGTATTACAGGGATTTTCAAAAATTCAGACATTGGCTACTTTTTTATCGACATACCACGCGGGCGAAGCCGCGGGCGGAAGCTAGTACTGTATAACTCCCATACATTTTGGTCGAGTGGCTTTTTGAAGGTTTGTATGGGACAGCTGAGACATGCTGTGTAAACTGATAATCGTCGGTCAAAGTTCTAGGTTTGGTCAGCAGTGGGCATACATTTGTCATAATTGAAGTGACTCCACACTTCAATTATGACAAATGTATGTTTGGGACGGTGTATGTTGGTCAAGCAAAAACAACGCCGTGAAAGACCCTGAACGGGCGAAGCAAAAGGTTCCAATCACCAAAATCGAAACCTTAACCTTGGCAGTTTAAGCAGCCGTGATTTTTAACCGACTTTAAAAAGGAGGAGGTTCTCAATTCCACAGTTTTTTATGTTTGTTACGTGATTACTCCGCCAATTATGAATTGATTTATGATAATTCTTTTTTTTTGGTAGGTCATGCTTCAGAGATGGTCCCATATAAATTTTATTAACTTTGCTTGCGTAGTTTTTGAGTTAGTTTCAATATTATATACCAGCTGCGCCCCGCGGTTTCACTCGCGTAAGTCTCGATCCCGTGGGATTATCGGGATAAAAAGTATCCTATGTGTTAATCCAGGTTATAAACTATCTGTTTGCCAAATTTCATCCAAATCCAATCAGCCGTTTTTGCGTGATTGAGTAACAAACATCCAAACACACAAACACACAAACTTTCACATTTATAATATTAGTAGGAAGTAGGATTTTTCCCACTTAGCCTATACGGATGATGTTTTAGGTTCCCGTCACTGTTATTTACACATAGCAGGTAGTGGTATTCGAATTTGTGTGTGGAAGGTAGTACCACAAGTAAAAAGTGAAAAATAAAAACTTTTTACAAAAAATACAACCGATTTCCAAAAAAAACGAAAATTCAAAGCCAAAGACCCCGAGTTTCTAAATTAAAGTTGTTTTCCACTTTGTAGTGTTTTTTTGGAAGTCGTTTGTTTTTTTTTTGTTTTCATGATATACACGGTATTGGCTATCTAGGCGTAATCAGAACTAGGTTTTTGATGCGACGTCTTTAACCAATCTTACCAGCAGGTCCAGCAGAGACCTACACACTTATGCTTGTAGGTTAATACTTGGCAGTATAAAACTAGGACTGTAGCACTACCACCATTTCTTATTGCTATTCCGTCTTGATGTTTTTATATAAATATACTTTATTGTACACCAGCACCCTAATTGAGTAACACACGATCAATCATAATCTGTTTCATTTTGACAGTTCAACAACATTCATTGCGTTATTTACTTTGTTGAGTAGACTGAACCAATGGGTTAACAATATCCATCAAAATATTCAAAATGATTCAGCATGTAGAATAAACGTTACAAAAAAATATATATAAACTACAAAACATACAATGGGTGCCCCTGCGATCTCTACCAGGTAACCTTGGAATGGGGTTGTCTTTGGTGCAAATAAAAAGTATATATTAGATTTTGCCTTATCTACCATAATCTCTATAAATCAATAGAATATACTACCCACTTTCACTGGGGGATGGTCACTCGTTTCGCTCTGTCTGGTAGTACCTACCTAAATATATTGTGATACCTGACACATGGCACGTTCTATGTGTGTCTTGTGTCATCGATATGTTTACATTTTCCACACAATGGTCCATATCCATAACTGCTAATCTGTGCTCAATAAATAGTACAATGATTGATTGCGTACGTACAATTGACGCCCTCCTCGTAACGTTCGTCACTCATTCACGATCACGAGAACTCCCATTTTGATGGTTCGATATTAATTGGACCGTTTTGTTTTGAAAACAAGTTTTCTTGTTGAATGAAGATTATTTATTTACATAACAATAAATTATATTTTAAAACTAGATAATTTTCATCTGTCCTGAAAAGAAAAACCGAAACAAACTCAGAGGTCAAAATCTCTTTTAGAGCCCAGTTAATAACAATTATCTTGATACCTACGTCATTAAGGCAACTTGTTGAGTCCAGTAAATGATAATCATCTTGATACCTACGTAATAAAGGCAACTTGTAGAGCCCAGTTAATAACAATTAATAACTTGATACCTACGTAATTAAGACAACTTGTAGAGTTCAGTAAAATAACTAAAAATACGTAATTTAGGCCCACCACCACCACAAATCGTTTAAATTATGACCAAAAGCATCAAAGTTTTTATCTATTTAGATTTCTGATTCGTTGTAATTTTTTATTTGTTTAAAAAAAATCCTTCTATTTCCTATATGCAAATTCAACTTTCTACATAATACAGTTTCAGAGATACTTGTTATTTTTCTAGAACATAGACAAACAAGTACTAGTGTACTTGTCTTGTGTAGTGTACTAACACCATACGATAAAATGATAATATCTCTGCCCATGTATTCGGGTGTGCGTGCAAATTGCTTTTCCCTTACAATTTGCCGCCCGCTGAGCTCGACAGCCGAAGGTATCTACTTGTGGTCTGATGACCTGTCACGTGTCGCTTTGTAGTACTTTATTTATTATAGGCAGCAGTAGTTTAATGTCTAGACAATTGTTCTTGATTATAATCTAGACAAGCGCCTCTTAATGACGGTCCTAACCTTCTAAAATATAAAAAAGCACTTCTTTTTGTACCAGCTTTTAGAAAGCTGTCCGATTTCTAGGCAAAGGTCTAACCCCACAGCTTTCTTCCCTTTATGTTGCCTTCTCCGCCAAACGCCATTATTTCCTAGGCCTCCCTCAGCGACGGTATCTTCGATGTTCTTCTATGGAAAAAGTATTATTAATTTTTGCTAAAAACAAAAAACAATACGTAATGTAATTTGCGTAAGAATAGGTACAATATGGTAGGTACCTAAATAAAATACTTGGTAACCTGTGTACTCATGCCATATGTGTTAACAATTGCTGATTGATTTTCATTTTTATAGGTCACACTTAACACTTACACACACACAATACACCACATAACAACACACTACACTAACACAACACACACTAACACACGTTTAACACTTTCTTTGGAAATATTTAACAGTATGGTAAGTATCATGTTGCTATAATTTAACTCCTAAAATAAAAATAATTATTGTGAATCATCCGTATACCTAGAGTATAAGGATGATTCACGGAAGGATGACTCTAGGTATAGGATAAGGATCCTTTAGATGAGTAAGCATCAACTATCAGCAAAATATTATTTACGTTTACGGATAGCAATTTTTGTAATCTTAAATCCTGGATTGCGTGATATTTCACGCATCGCAAGATTTAAGGATTACAAAAGTCAAAATAATTCCACAACAAAATCCTCCTGATTACTGCATAATGTAATTAATTGTTATTGCATTATGCAGTAATCAGGGAGATTGAGTGGCAACAGAAGATAAGTACCTATGATAAATTGCATGCGGACTTATCGACATTGATAACGCATCGATGTACTAGGTAAATATATTATATCGATAACCGAAAATAGAATCTATTTTATGACTTCACAAACGGTGGATGAATAAATTGTTATCTGTGCCAGATAGGGTAATGATTAATTATGATATTAAATGGCATAACGGTTACAATAAAGTGTTTGGTTTGACGATAGTCATCGTAGTGGAAATTAATGGGTATGTAGGTATGTGTAGGTATCCGATGCATTTAATTTTGCAAAAGTCAGTTAGTTTGTTTGTTACGCTTTCTCGCTAAAACGGCTAAACGGATTTCGATGAATACACATGGGTAGAACATGACCTGGGCTAGGACATGGGATACTTTTTATCCCGATATTTCCACGGGATCGAGACTTATGTGCGTGAAACCGCGGGGCGCAGCTAGTAATAAGTCATAATGTAAGTTACAATGGTAAGTTAAAACCTGTAAAGTACCGACCACACAGGTACGATCACGTATCGCATTATTACGAATGGCGCCACTATAAAAATTCGTCACAATGACAAGTTACTTTCAGGTACATTGACATATAAGTACCTGTTATTTCGGTAACACAAATGTAGTCCATAGCTACGTCAGCTAAGATTTATGTTTCTATGTCACAAAATACTTTAAGGCTGCTGAAATACCCTTATCAGATATCGTAGTTCCTCAGTATACAAAAATAATGCAATGACGTCATAGTTTCATGTTAATAAATCCGTTTCAAATAAAACTAACAAAAACAGCAGGAAAAATAGTCACCTGATTATTTGGTACTATTTTGAAATCAACTATCTGGCCCGTAGCAGATGACTATCCGGCCCGTAGCAGGATGGCTATCCGTCCCGTAGTAGGTGGCTATCCGACCCGTAGCAGGTGGCTATCCAGCCCGTAGCAGGTGGCTATCCAGCCCGTAGCAGGTGGCTATCCGGGTCGTAGCAGGTGGCTATCCAGCCCGTAGCAGGTGGCTATCCAGCCCGTAGCAGGTGGCTATCCGGGTCGTAGCACGTGGCTATCTGGCCCGTAGCACGTGGCTACGACAGTGCTACGCTGTGCAACGAAATGAAAGAAAACTTACTTAACAGTACTTGCCTATATATATAGATAAAAAAGAAAGTTTACTGTTTGAAAGCTGTTCATCAGATTTATGCTCAGCTTTTGTAAGCACCCATTTAGGTTTCATGAAAAAATAAATCAATTTGATAATTTTACATCTTGAAACTGAAAAGTACCTATGAGAAACATGCATGCACACCCAAGCAAGCAAGCACAGCATTTGACCCGCTTATAATTCATACATTTTCTGTCCTCTGATAGTTGCGGCGCGGTAGGCGATTAAGCAAATTGCGTGTTTCTCACTACAGACAGTTTGATAGATACTAATGATACTAATGAGGCAGGCAAATAAAGCTGACATACTAGGCGACAGTTAGCGATTATATCAAGGTCTTAAGTAAGTTAGGGGCTTGCCTTAATGTTTTCGAGGTTTTAGTGAAAATTATAAGAAAGTGAGAGCAGTGGTGGCCCAGTGGTAACGGCCTCGATTTACGAGTTGTAGGTCGTAGGTTTGAACCCTGGCAGGTGCTTTACTTTATGTAAATTATATCATCACCACTGCTTTCAAAAACGGTGAAGGAAAACATCGTGAGGAAACTGGCATGTCCTAGAACCACAAATTCGAAGACATGTGACATCTACTAACCCGCACTGGGCCCGCGTGGTGGATTACTTCCCACTCCCTCACACAAGGAGGAGGCCTGTGTCCCAGCAGTGGGAACATGTATAAGAAAGTGGTGCGTTCACGAATGACAATACCTACATGGAAAGGTCCGGCGCACACTGGTTTAAGGTTTTTATTACCGCTATCAACGTTGCTGATATGCTAAATATCACGAAAAAATAAAGTAGTCTCGTTTTATTTTTTGTCCCCACTGCAGGGCTATAGTCTCTTCTGATACACAGAAGGCACGAACATAGATCACCACGCTTGCTCAAGACGAGTTGGCGATTTCAGACTTCATATATTACCCACATATACAAGTCCAGGTTTCCTCACGATGTTTTCCTTCGCTGATGTCAGGGGGCCTAAACCGGCCACATTAGCAATTCCTCTAAAAGCAGTTCAATTTCCTGAATCCCAGCTGTTATTAGCAATTCCTCTAATTTGACATACAAGCATAATTTGTGGACCATTTTATTATTTTATAAATCTCTCTCTCATATATTTATGAATCTCCATAGAAAACTGTCAAACTATTCGTAATATGAATTACACGCAGATCATAATATGAATTGTCAGTTTGTGACATTTTACGATGATTCATAATATTTTCCTAATATGATTCTGAAAGTGACTGTTTTAAGCCCGCAGATCTAAGATGAACTCTTAAAGTACATAATGATTTGAAAAAGTCACATTGGTACTTGCCAAGATTTGAACCCGTGCATGAGTGGCTAGACCTTATCCGCTGGATCATCATGATATTTTTACGATAGCACCAGGTATTTCTGTACCGTCATCTCATCTCACACGAGAGAAAAAGAACAATTCAGTAGTGATAGAAAGAGAGACATTCGTAAGGCCTAAAGGCTCCCACAAACAGGCGCGACGCGACTTTTACAAAACAATATGCGGCGGTGTCGCGTCGCGCGACTCGTCGCGCCTGTATGTAAGAGCCTTAAGTGTCCAGGCGGCTCTCCACTTTACGCATAAATCAATCTGCCTAACCTTTACAAACTATTTCGGGGTCAGCTGTCAGCTTCTAGTCTAATCGGATACAGCTGAATACCAGTATTTTACATGGAGCGACTGCCTATCTGTTCTCCACAACACACTAACTGCGTAATGCGATACCCCTTGGACTGTTTGTCAGACCTGGGCTTCTGACTACTCGTAACGACTGTCAAAGGTTTAAGAATGACGCCTGGGACCAACGGCTTAACATGCTTTCCGAGACACGGTGGTGTCTCGATATGTATAGTATGATCACCCATCCACGAACTGACCGCGGAAAGTGTAGCTTAACCTTCGATCGACTCGTGCGGCGGTTTTCATTTTACCACGAGCCCATCCACTTTCAGTATGTAGGTACTACAAAATAATCAGTCTAATAAAACACTTAGGTATTGGAATTATCTGAGCTACAATAACATTGTACCCGCCTACAGACAGCAGAATAAGCAGCCATATGATAATAAAATATCCATGCGCATCAAATGAACATATTTACGTTAATTTATTATGCAGACGGTACTGTTGTATGAATATGTCTGAATAAAACGGGTTTTACTGCCGCACGCACTTTTTCGTTGATCGTCTATAAACAGAGCTACATATTTCTGGTATTTAGAGAATAATTTATTAGTAGATACAGAGACTAGATTGAACTGTAGTTGTTTACTGCTACGCGGTGCTACGAGTCTTTTCTTGTAGGTTTATATAGAAATCATTGTCATCATTCAATCTGCCTAGCCTTTTCCCAACTCTGGTGGGGTCGGCTTCCACTCGCAACGCTAACCGGATGCAGCTGAAAACCAGTATTTTAAATGGAGAGACTGCCTATCTGGCCTCCACAACACAGTAACTGGGTAATACTATTATATACCCTTTGGAAAGACTGGTTGTCAGACGTTCGGGCTTCTGACGACCCGTAACGACTGTCAAAGATCTACGGATGACAGCCGGGACCACCGGCTTACCGTGCTTTCCGAGGCACGGAGGAGTCTCGGTATGTAAAGATGATCACCAACCACGGACCAACCCCGGCAAGCGTATCTTAACCGGATGGATCGACCCGTGCGGCAGTTATTAATTAGCCCCGAGCTCTCAAATCGAGCTCACGCAATCATTGTCATCATTATCTCTATGTATTTCTTCTTCCATACTTCTCTATTTGTCGTCATCTCATTCTCTATTTTGTCGTTCTCTCAGTCAGAAACTATAGAAGCGCTCATTGTCTATCTATGGAGGTTGAAATATGATACCAGAATCTCCGAGTTTGATCGAAAGTATTCGAAGGTACTTAAGAATACAAATCGCAATATGTAGCGTCAATAGAACACTAATTTGAATTTTATTAATGTTAACTAATTCTTTTTCGTCGATTTTTTAATATTTGTTTTCATTCAGTAGGCTATAATGGGTATATTATGCTACGTGGTATCCATGCCATGCCACATAGAAAAATATCTAAACTTAAAAAACAATGAGCCGATAGACTTAATTATCTGTTAAAATGATGGCCGTAGCATCAACTTTGCAAATGGCATGCCATGACGGAAGTACTTAAAATAATAAATATTAATGTGCAGATTGTTTTGTCATATTAGTTTTAGTAGTCTTGGAGACGAATCCTATAATTATGCAAATATCAAGGCGCGTGTAATCAATTTGTTTAATATCGCAATCTGTTGTATGTTCACAAATAATATAATATCAATAGGGTAAATGACTAATGATTTTAGCGCCTAAGTGCATTTAAAATGGTTGAAGCCGTTTTGTTTTTAAGGACCCCGGGACTAAATGATAACAGCCGCACGGGTTGATCGGGGGTTAAGTCACGCTGGCCGCGGTCAGTTCCTGGGTGACCATCCATTACATATCGAGACCCCTCCGTGCACGTCCCGGCTGTTGTTCGTAGATCTTTGATAGTCGTTACGGGTAGTCAGAAGCCCAAAAGTCTGACAACCAGTCCTACCAAGAGGTATCGTAATACCCAGTAACTGGAATGTGGAGGTCAGATATGCAATCGCTTCATGTACAATACTGGTATTCAGCTGCATCTGGTTAGACTGGAAGCAGACCGCAAAATAGTTGAGGTCAGCCAGATTGCTTATTCCTAAACCTCTTTCATGCTCTGTGCGTCATGATATTCTTTTCTGGTGAGTTAATATTAGGCGGCCATCTTGCTTTTACGTTTCTGGACTTCATTCATCGTAATCAGCCTACAGCAGTCCACTGCTGGACATGCCTAGTCACTCCTATTGCACGCCATTCAGCTCAATTCTCGGCAACTATCATCCAGCTGCTGCCAGCCACCCTACGAAGATCGTTGCTCCACCTAACCATAGGTTTGCCGATTGGCGTTCTCCACTTAAGAACATATCTATCCCAACGGTAATTGGCCTACGGCTAATATGGCCTGGATATGTTGCTTGACTTAGATAATTTCTTCTTCAATTTGGTACTCACAAACCTAAATAGCTTTGGTATACAGTAGGTATAATAACTCAAGTAAACATACCTAACCATTCCATGATACCATGCCTAAATACGCGCCAGTTTTTTTTAAATTCCTCTTGTTAGATCAAAACGTTTTGTTTGTAAACTCATCAAAGATTTTAGCGAGTTCGCGAGTTAAGTGGATTACCTTCATACATTTATGGATTTCCTATGATCACCGGTTACTATGCGGTATTTGCGGCAATAATATATTTCTGTCTTAACAAATAAGGCATTCCTTATAAAATGTATTAGGTATGCATTATCTTGTTTTTTAAATAAAGACTAAGATAATCGAGTTTATTTTTAGTCCGTCAAGTTGTTATGATAGTAGATTTGTCAAGTTTATGACATAACATGAGAGTGACGAAGATCCATTGTGACTTAACAACTTCTGATTGGTGAATAATTAAGTAATAAAAACTAAAACCCAACTACGACTAAAAAGGTATTCACAATTTTTTGTTTTTATTACTAATTTTTTTTTTATTCTTTAGAATTTATAATATATATATTTTTGAAATGTGCTCATTAAGCCCTTTCATTTGATACCCAACATGGTATGATTAAACAATTTTTTTTTTTAGTTCCTGTCTTTATGTCCTCTAGAGGTCGCCATTTTTAATTTAATGTGACGTCACATAGCCTATAACCAGCGGACAATCAAGGCGCTTCCAGCGATACCTCATTTGTCAAATTTTGATGAGTGCTTTAGAAGATAGGAGGGAACAGATGAACATACATACATACATACCGGTCAAAATCATAACCCTCCTTTTTTCTTCGCCGTAGTCGGGTAATAAAATGGGTGTATATTTATTATACCTACTGCTACAATGACCTTTTGCCACTCGGACGACGTTGACAACGGGGCGCCTCGCCTGTTCGTAAACATTTCTGCAATTGTTTTGGTAAATGTATTGAACAAACAAAATGGCGGCGTTCGTTCCGATTTGGGCCACGGCCAAAAAGATCCTTGTACAGCTATTCCTATGGGCCCGATAACACGTACCACAACCACGCCACAGCCCCAACCACACTACAACGACAATACGTGGACGGGTGCTAATTTGTATGAAAATTAATAAGAACCTAGTTTATTCTCATGGACCATAATTTGGCCGTCAAACCATACCGACCCCATTAGGGCCACAGTCGCAGCCACAACGCAACCAACAGCGAGACCGCGTACTAGCGGCCGGCCACATCGCTAACACAACGCGTCGACGCGAAAGCGACTGCAACAGACACATGCCGGAGTTGATCTGTCTGTGAACACTTGACCACATCGCAAAACTACTAGCGACAACGCAACCACATCGAAATTTTGTATTTACCTCAACGCAACGCAACTACAAGAAGCTGCAGCGACACTATTCTCACTATTTACACATACATAACCACTGCTTGCCCACATTATGTCGCAGCGATGTGCCCTATGGCACAATGACATGCAAGCTCTAGGCATACTTTTCTGGAAGTTACCCGACGTTTACTCCTATAAACAAGTTTTGATACTTGTCTACAAGTCTTTTGTGAAACTTGCTTGACTTGTCAAAAAGATGTCGTTTAACAAACACATCTCTTATATGCATTGATATTGTTTTGTTCACCATTTGACATTTTTGACATGTTTTTATAAGTTTTGTGATGCAATTACTAGTCCTTACACCTTGTTTTAGGTGTATAAATTAACGCAAACAGTGGACACAATATGTAGAATATATAATTATTTTATAAGTAGGCCATCAAAATCCTACAATAACGTACTTACAGGAACTTACTGAAATGTCTACCTATATAATCTGAATGTTATTGTTAAAGCAATTGATGGGTTATCCTAAATAGATACAAGGTGCTTCATATAATCCAGAGTGCATCGTCTGCAGAACGTCAATATAATGCATCAGACAGTTTAAGGTCACAGCGATTTAGGCGAAGCATGAGTGTAACTCTCCTCTCCTCATCATCTGCCAAGCCTTTTTCCGACTATCTAAGGCTTCCAGTTTAACCGGATGCAGCTGAATACCAGTATTTTACATGGAGCGACTGCCTATCTGACCTCCACAATCCAGTAACTGGGGAACATGATACCCCTTGGTTGTCTGTCTTTCGGTCTAATAACGACCCGCAACAACTGTCAGAGATCTACAAATGACAGCCGGGACCAACGGCTTAACGTGCTTTCCGAGGCACGGAGGGGTCTTGGTATGTAAAGATGGTCACCTATTCACGGACCAACCGCGGTAGGCGTAGTCTGACAACCAGTCTTGTCAAGGGGTATCGTGTTACCCGGTAACCTGGGATGTCAGTGGAGGTTAGATAAGCAGTCTATCTCCATGTAACATACTGGTATTCAGCTGCATCCAGCTAGACTGGAAGCCGACCCCAACACAGTTGGGAAAAGGCTAGGCAGATCAGATTGAATTTGTATAATAATAAGTAATATGTATAAACCTGTTTTTTTCAGGTGCTTATTAAGTTATTAGGTACTTCATTTAATTGGCTTGAGGGTAAAATAAAAGCCCCCACGTGGTCTTACCAAGCGTTTGTCCGGCGCACCCCAGTCTGTCCATACATGGCCATTTTTACGATAGCAATATTGCAATTAAGTAGGTACCAAGGTACCATCCTACATTAGAAAAAATATTGTGAAAACTCAAGTTGTATTATGACTTGAGTTGACCGAATGGTAAAGTAACTATTTGCTTACGATTCCGTATGAACGTTGGGAAAACCTTGGCCAGTTTTCGAAATACTAAAAGCTGCTTTAAATGTTTGATTATAATTTTGTCACCTACCCACACTTCACTTTGAACCTGTTATTGATTCTCAAATATCTACTCCACTAAAAGTACACTACATAGGTACTTAGGTACATAAAGTCACGCATTCATCCCATGTGACAGATCCTTTACTTTACTCCTCCCAAAGTACAGTAATTAAAACTAAAGAACTTTATTTATTTGTTTTCCTTGACATTTTTTTTGGGGGGTGATAGTCATTTGTTTATGTGCTTATATCTTACTTAGAACTTGTGAGACAATTGAAGTAGATAGTATATTTTAATCGTTACTTATTATAATAATAATAAACCCCAACGCCGTATCTCTACGTTGACGTCGTGGTGGGGCTTGCGCGCTCCGAACTCTGGGTCTGAGCCGGCAGAGTTTACTTTACCGAAACGGGTCTAGAGTGAGGAGCCAGACCAAGAGAGATACAAAAACCCGCAGGGCAGCATGTGGCGAGCTGTTGGGCAGTTGTGACCCCACGGACCCTATCTCCCGGGAGAAGTCTTGTTTCTCACCTCTGGCTTGCCTTTATAGACCGGCTGGAGTGAACACTGACGTGGAACAGAGTTCCCACCTCATTCTTGCCTTCATTGGCTGGCTTGAGTGGAGACTCGCAAGAGCAAACGTGTTCGGAGGAAGGAAGTATTCAAGTAAGTGCTCGTAGGGATCTTGATCATCTTCCGGGCTCTGGGATTGTTCTGAAAGCCGTGGAATACCTCTCCACTAATCAAGCACCTCAGGAAGTGTTGCCCCCTTGTCGCTACGTCACTATGTGCCAGCGACTGTTTTCGGGGACCCATTATTGAGTGTGCGAGTCACCCCCTGCCATTTTATCCGTGTATATATAAAACATTGATCAGGCAGGGGCCATAGTCCTTCCATAGTTCCAGGTTACCAGTCCACTTAAGCCACCCAAACTCATAATCCATTATCTTTGTTTCCCAATCCTGCAATAGTCCTACTCCAACCAGGGATTGTCCTTGGCTGCACTTGCATAGTGCGAACAGGGATAATCGTCGGTTGGTGAATTCATTCCAGTAAAAACGTCTAACGGGCCTCTGCGAGTTGGCTTCGGCCCCTCATACGCCTTCCAAAAGACCGGGACCCCATGGTCCCGAGATATGTAACCATATATAAAAAAATACATTTAAAAAACAAAAAATATTTTACCAAAAAGAATAAACACGTTACACAAATTGTCTTAGCTACTTAGAATTATGCTTAAAAGTAAATCAGTTACAATTTGTGCTAATTATTAGCATTTGTTGCCGAACTAGGTTTATAGCCTGTTTCAGCACGCAGCGCCTCAAGCCCTCGAACTGGGTATGCAGGTATGAGCTTACGAAATTAAGAACGTAATTATTCTAAAATAATGAAAGGGATTGCTGTCCTCTGGTTGTGTAAGGTGAAGGAGGTGAGTGTGTGTGTGAGAGGGTGTGTAGACAATTATATAGATGAATCTAGTAAAATCTTTTATAGTGTCAATAGGTTTGTCAGCCGCTACTCAGTTCTATCATTACTTTAAGATAGTAAGTATATTCTCAGTTTGATCGTATGCTAACTTCCAAAGCCATTGAGATACCGACTTCTTCATCGTTAATTTATTAAAAGAGTATATTTCAAGAGACTTATTAATTTTGTCATATAAATAGGGGCCTAAAAAGGGGTAAAATCTACGAATAAAAGCCGTTTTAAAATGCACTAACCTCTTGCATACAGGTAAACCCTTCCGCCTCGTTAATAGGGTTGGATTGTACTCCAATGTAGTATGCTGTTTTGAAACAATGCTTAAGACGAAACCTCACAGTATTCATAAAGACATGTGGTTGAGTAACGGAACGGCTTAAAAGTACAGAGTTTCAGTATGGTTCTTTGTGAAACCTCAAGTTGCTTTATCGTTGTTTTCGGTGCACCGCCCCAAGACGATATGCGATATGTGATATGTAATATGATAATTATTACTTGACTGCTTTTCCTCAATCATGATCTGTCTAGCCTTTTCCCAAATTGGCGTACGGCTTCAAACCGTATGCAGCTGAATTTCAGTATTTTACATAGAGCGAATGCCTATCCAACCTCACAGCTCAGTTTCTAACAGCTCAGTTACTAGGTAATAGGTACGACTCTACGAGCCGCTCCTTCGCTTTTATTTTAATGTGCGATAAAAAATATGTTGTTATCTTAATCTAGACATTTATAACATTTTTATGAAATAATTTACAACATGACGTTATTCATATTGTAAAAAGTTTCTTTAATGTCCTTCCGGTATTTAAGAAAACAGAAGTGCTTTTTAATAATAACATCCGCCATGCCGCATGCACATTCATTGCACCTAAGATGACGAGCAAACTTTTACGATAGGTTCAATTATCCCGACTTATAAACTAATAGCTGCGCCCCGCGGTTTCACCCGCATAAATTACGATCCCGTGGGAATATCGGGATAAAAAGTATCCTATGTCCTTTTCCAGGTCATGGTCTACTCATGTGCCAAATTTCATACAAATCCGTTCAGCCGTTTTAGCGTGAAAGCTTAACAAACAAACTCTCTTTCGCATTTACTATATTATAGTTAGGGTTCATGAAGGTTGCATGGTAAAACCAATCAGGCTAAAGGCTGTTACAGTACTTACTGTTTCCTATACTGTACCTATACTTTTCCAGCTAAAAACAGAGGTGATCTTATAGTGAACTTATGTAATGCAATGTGCGAGTTTAATTTAGTAGAGTTGTCAGATAGGTGGTAGGTATTACTTATTTTATCTACACCATCTATAAAAGTTTCTGAAACAGTTTATTGCCAACCATAATATCATCTAAACGGGTGTTATAATGTTGTACTAAATTTAATAATACAACTCATTTAAAAAAAGAACTTTGTAATGCACGCGCGTTTCAATAACAAAGCACCGTAATTTAATTATTTTTTTTAACCTATAGGTTAATCGAATTCGAAAAATTCGAATTCACGTGTGATGTGTCCCGCCATTTTTGTTCTATATTAGTATTGCAAATGATGTAGATAAAGTCTTGTACGCAACTGTAAATAATTAGGAATTAAAACACTCATGTGATACACATTCGTGTTTTAATACTCCTTATTATATAACAGTTGCATAAATAACTATTAATTGTTTTTAGGTATACCTAGCTATTACCCATTATAGGACGGAAAAGAAATGGAACTCCACTGACAGATATACTGCACTCAATAAATATCCTGATTTAAACATGATAAGAAGATATGATGATAAGAATAAATGAAAATTATGACATGATTACTTGTTTTTCATGTGTAAAATCCTTATCGATCAAATACACCGATCTCATAAATACAGGAATTTTCCACAGTGCAGCAGATTTCAATTGTTGTTATCTTTAGCATTAAGTGGCTACGAGTGTTTATCGATTGTCTTTCAAACTCGGAAAGTCAATAACATCGAGATAATCCGACTCATCGCAGTGGAACGCGGTTTAAATATAGGATTATTGTTTTATTACCGTTGTGTTTGTGATAAAAAAAAAGTATTAGCCCTAGTTTTGAATTTAGAATTTGGAACGGATTTGGAACCAATAAAAGTATTTCGATAAGAAATTGCTGTAAAGAGCAATAAAAGTATTGGAAGTTTTAGGTAGGTACCTATATAAGTATTATACGTCCTATATTTAAAAAATGATCCTATCTACAGAGTGAAATTAAATTAGCTAGCGAAACAAAAAAAAACAGATTTCTCAACTCATCAGAGGCCCTAGACAAAGTGACATTCTATCAGCGATGACGATGATGGAAAACGCAAAAATGTATAGGAAAAGCTCATGTCAATCCTGTTGAAAGTCGTTGTAGAAATACGAAACGCTTTCGAAGCGATTGTTACATGTCTAGGCTCTAAGTACAGTCACAAGCACTAACTAATATCACTACACTTAGCATCTTTTAAAAGTGTTTTTCTCCTACTGTAATTTTTTTAAAGTGTTTATCTCCTACTGTAATTTTATGTTACTACGAACATAGTATTTTGGAACCCCGGTTATTATGTAGGTATAGGTCATACTTCAATGTTGTAATCGTTATTCGACGAGAAAATCGCTATTGAATTTTGCTTAGTGTATACATATTTTTGCTCGTGACTGAACTTCAAGTAAAAAGTCAAAGTTACCAGCGGTCGTTGACCCTCAAAAAAACATAAAATCTTTTTTATTTATATATTTTCGTGTTTAGATATCAATTACCCATCACGTCTGCGGAGTTTAGCTAGATAATTTAATTTGACCCTGTATAACAAATCTAGACATTTGAGAACTAATATGAATTACTTAGGTACTCAATGCTGCCGTCAGAATTGTTTACAAATACATAATCTAGTCATCATGAATGCACTAGGAGGGAATCGTTTACGATAAATTCCTGCATTCAATTATTAAAACCTGTTAGTATTACGCTTATCTAATGTTTATTTCATTCCTGTTTGAATTAAATAATCTAAGTCATTGTAAGTCTGATTAACCCATTAAAAATGTTTACATGCATACAATGAAAAGGATTTTCCATGCGTACCTACTTATCTTCTGGGAAACAAAGAAAAACAAAGTTGTTCGTTATTTATGCTGTTTTTTAATTTCGTAGACTAATTTGACATAATGTGTCAAAACAAACAACAATCTCTTGATAAAGTGTCAAAATCAAGTGATTCTATTCTATTTTTTATTATGGCAAGCAAAGCCGATGTCGACCATTCTGCCAATGTCTAAAGTGAGTTGGAAAAGCAAGTGTGTATCGAGAAGAAAACAAAAAAAAAAGTTTAGAATGCTAAAAATCTTCGATGGTATAGTTGAAATTAAGTAGATCTTGTGGGGAATCAAGTGATTGTTGTTCGTTCGTTTTTCAATTTGGAGTATGACATTTGCACCTGTCAAATTAGTCTACGAGATTAATGAAATGAAATGAAATGAATGAAAAATGAATGAAATGAAATGAATAAATTTATTTGCTTTGAATGCAGGTATTTACAATTTGGTGTTAGAATATTATTTAAAGGGTCTTGTACATTCTGCCTATTAGGCATGCAAATTTTAAACTTAATTTACTTAATCTAGACTTTAAAATTAAACATCCGATAATTTACTTAAGCTAAACTAGGTATAGAAGATATAAATTAAGCTATCGCTACACAAGTTAAATTTTATAGTACTCTATTATTTATTATTGACGGATCATTCAGGAAATCATTGATGGAATAATAGCACTTTTCCACAAGTAGAGCAAAGAGCTTCTTTTTGAAAATTCTTATTGGCTGTGCTTTTATACAGTCAGGTATCTTATTATAAATTTGAAGTGCCATGCCAAAAACACTCTTTTTTAACAGAGCTGTTTTGTAGCCGCCTGTGTATAATAAGTTTTGGTACTGAGGTCTCATAGAAGTAGTGCGGTGTCGAATTTCACAATACATCTTAAAAAGATGAAGATCACCTTTTACGAAAATGGCTAACTCTAAAATATACAAACAAGGAAATGTTAATAATTTATGTGTTTTGAAAGCAGGAACACAGCTATCTGTGACTTTAATATTGAACATGGACCTTATACAGCGCTTTTGCGCCTTGAAAATGCTTTCTCTCAGACTACAATTGCCCCAGAATATAATTCCGAATCTTAATTTCGACACAACTAAACCGTGGTATGCAACTAGAACCGTCTTAGTATTAACTTTTTTAGCTAAATTATAAAGAGCATACGCAGATGCACTAAGTTTCTTACATATAACCTCAGCTTGTGCCTTCCACGTTAATTGACTATCCAAAGTTATTCCTAAAAATTTTGCTATGGATACTTGTTCTATATTTTGGCCATCATAGTTTATGTTTAAATTGTTCGTACGAATTCTTTGGTGAAAGTGCATTATGTTTGTCTTAAGGATATTTATTAGTAAATTATTTATATTTAGCCAGTTTATTATTACCTTCAAGGAATTGTTAATATCATAGGCATATGCTTCTTTATTTGTACATTTTATTAAGGCGGTGCTGTCATCTGACAGACTAAAAAACAGACTTTAGTAAGTATCAGTAAATTCTATAGTAAGTAGGTATAGTAACAGTTAGTCATTATTGGCCTACCAATCTTGGGCTAATTACTTGTCGCCATGGTTAAAACATGGATCTACTAAAAGCTTTGGTTTCCTCGGAAAGCGGTTCCGTCAAATTATAATGGCCGTCATGAAAAACTTCTATGTCATTTTCACCTGAATTTGACATACCTAAAGGTGACGAACAACGCTCTGTTTATCCGATAATGTGTGACCATTCACCGCTTTCTTTGAAAACCATAGCTTTAGGTAGGTAAAACATTAAAACCTTTTCTCGCAATGATTTGTCTCGTTATACCTTTTATAAGTTGTTTTAGAATAGAATAGAATACTCTTTATAAATGTAGAAATTTTACATAGACTGACACAATGGACGGTCTTATCGCTAAAAGCGATCTTTTACAGACAACTTTTAGTAAGAAGGATAGACAATACTGCAGTTTTGTTAGCACGGATCCTAAGAGCGTTTATTCTGAAAGTTGGCAACGTCGCAAATAACTGTCAAATATAACTATATGGAACTATGAACTAAGGCTAATTAGCTTACTAGACTATTAATAATTAATCGCAATTACAACACTGAATTTAAATTGTAACCGGTTTAGGTCTAAAAAAGGCATTTAGAAAGTTTCCAAATCATTTTTTTGCAACTAAAACTAAATATTCGGTGTTACGATATTATTTATTGCAATTCATTATTTATATTCTAGTAAATTAATTAGCGATATTTCATATTTCCATACAGAGTAATATTGCCAAATTAATCAAAACAGCGAAATATTTGACATCTATTTGCGAAGTTGCCCACTTTCAGAATAAACGATCTTAAAAGTCCAAAAAAGTTTTCACGTTCTCTAAACGAAGTCAGAAAAGCTACGATGAGATAGTCACTTGTTTTTAATTACAGCTACAAAGCTGTTAGTGCATATAAAAGTACATTGTGTCATGTTATATGCCAATAACAATTTGTTCTTTTGTTAATTCAATTAAAATTAATTGTCAACAGGTTGCCGCGTGTTTCCATTTTCATAATTGCATGCTCTCCCTGTTACACGAGCGTAAATAAATATTGATTTTTAGTGAGCTATGTGCTAAGTAGGCGCTTATCTACACTTAATTAGCTAAAGTATTCTGTTAAAATGGCCTCAGCCTTGAGAATTTCTTACGTGGAATTTCTCCTAGCTTTGTGTAACCTTGGTCTTGGTAAATCTGTTTTGTTACTGCTGTAATTTGTGGAAGCTTCCTGAAGGTTTCAGCTATAGAAGTTATTGGTTTTCCGTACTAATAATGTACTACAATAATGGACTAATTAATGTACACAAAATTTTGAAAAACATTTTAAAAGAGTAACTAGGTATGTAGTTTCTTGCACAATTTTTCCTCGATACGAAACGACCTTTTAAAATCAATGATTTGACACTGAGTTTTGTTTTTTTACGCGTAGGAACGTTATCTAAATGTTTTATAAAGTTTTTCGAAAAAAAAATCAGCTGTTCCATTAATTTTGTCGATTTAAGTGAACACGGGTCGGGTTTAGCATAAACAAAAATTAATGTTGTATATAACACACACCCATACACACACACACACACACACACACACACAGAACACACACTCACTCACAGAACACACACTCAAACACAGAACAAAGAACACTCAGAACTAACAAATATGTATTTTATTTATGCTTCTGATTATAGCGGTTAAAAAACTACAATATTTTGTTTGATACTTTTCAATTAATTTACAACGAATTGTTTACTTTAACAGTGCATCGTCAAGATTGATAGGAAGATACCGTAGAGTAGTACCTAGTACTAAGATAGCTTGCTCGCGTGTGCAGATGTCATGTTGAAGGATGTCAGTGCATTGCACTTGCAACTATGTTGTTTTATTTACTTATTTAATTAATCATACATAAGTAACAATATTTTGATTTTAAAGAGTAGGTATCCGTGGAGTTTCTTGCCCGTTCTTCTCCATAGTAACCTACTACGATTTGGAATGGGCAACTATTACCTTCATCTTTCTGACTGACCGACCCCTTGTCAATTCAAAAGTGCCTTTAATTGGTTTATTTGAAATAAATGTTTGAGATTGATACGTACACACGGCTACACATCAAGCTATACATTTCCAGTTTACGCTGATCTCGCATTCTATAGGATTTCCGTACAATGCGAGGTCAGCTTATATTGGAAATGTATAGCTTGATGTGTAGCTGTGTGCACATGCATACAACCTGCTAATGTTTTAGGACGACTTAGAAAAGGCATAAAATTAAAACTGTGTTACATATACTGCCTATAAATCATAATGATCTAGACTCTTTTCTTCATCCAATCAAGTTCGTATTAGTACAAGTTTTTTTTTCGTGGTCATATTAAATTTTTCGTAAAGCTTAATTTGTGTGAGGAGCTCCTGGCTAAGTAATAACATCCGCTCGGGTCGATCCATCAGGTTAAGCTACGCTTACCGGGGTTGGTCCGTGGATGGGTAACCATTTTCACATATCGAGACTCCTCCGTGCTCCCGGCTGTCATTTGTGGATCTTTGAAAGTCGTCACGAGTCGTTAAAAGCCCGAAAGTCTGACAACGAGTCTAACCAAGGGGTATCGTATTACCCAGTTACTGGAAATTGGAGGTCAGATAGGCAGTCGCTTCATGTAAAATACTGGTATTCAGCTGCATCCGGTTAGACTGGAAGCCGACCCTAACATAGTTGGGAAAAGGCTAGGCAGATTGATTTGATTGACTTAATTTGTGTAAAGATTTTCCGGATGCAACCGTAAAATATTTTCCGAGTTCTAGTCTTTCAAGAGTTGCGTAATATTGCTTATGAAACAGAATAAGTAGATTATTCAGTATAATTTTCAGTTCTTTTATCCTATACAAACAGTTTTTAACTACGTCTTAACAAATCGTTGTATACTTAAACCGGATAAAAGTCGTGATGGAATGGTTGACAGTGTCAGTTAGATCTCCGTGACCGCTTCATTACAGTTTCAAATTGAATCGTACGATATGTATTTAGGTACCTGCCAGCAGGAAAGACACTATACCGTCTATACCCCTTTTTACCCGACTACGGCGAAGCAAAAAGGAAGTTAAGATTTTGACCGGATTTTAAATTATAAATGCAAAGGTGAGTTTGTTTGTTACGCTTTCACGCTAAAACGGTTGAACGGATTTGGATTAAAATTGGCACAGGGGTAAACCATGACCTGTAGAAGGAAATAGGATACGTTTCATCGTGGATCGCAGACGAAATCATGGGCTGCTAGTAAACTAATATATTGAACTTCTTAATAGGCTGGTTCAAACCGGAGACAAACGGCGGGCATTAATATTGTCACATTGAGTTTTATAAAGAGTATGTACAGTAGTAGCCCGGAGCCTGGTCTTGTGCCCGGTTGACAATAGGCTCGCCCCATCATGGGACGTGTAGTATAGGTACACCTCTTCCTAAACCTTCGGGATTACAGGCGTGATATTATGTGTTATGTACGAGACGATGCTACAGAAATACACAGCCCAATTTTTTTTCAATTTCGATGTGCCATCGTAATTCCCTAATGGCTGCATGCAGTATCTTGTGAACGAGTCTCTGATGATGAATGAGGCGGGCATCGTCAAAAAGCCGTGTTAATCCTTGCTGTAACAATAGTTTGCTGTGCTAACAGGCCACACAGCCGGCTTGCTTGTACAGCGATCATAATACTGATAAGATACGGCGTAGACTGATAAACGAATGTTCCGAAATGTGAATGACATGATCATAATTAGAAATTAAAAGTTGAAGTGGCTGGGGAATGCTCTTTACCCCTAGAAGGAATCTTGAATCCAAGATTTGCTCTTGAGGGTTCGTAGGTAGGGTTAGCTATTGAGGGTTCGTAGGTAGGGTAAACTATTGATATCCTAATCTTAACTAATATTAGGTCTTTACCTATGAAATTGCCGTTCTGCAGTACTGGCCATTTCAAATCAAAATAATTTTTGTTTGGCTAAGAATTCTAATTTCAAATTAATTTTATTTTAAAAACATGGATTTTTTTTTCCAATAGTAGTCATTTCTCTATTGATTAGTGTTACATTTTCATCGCATTTCAATCTTTTTCGTCATCATGGATACGTAAAAAATTCGAGTAATTATGGAATATGAGTACCGTCGTGGCAGCAACGCGGCACAAGCGGCACGCAACATCAACGACGTTTACGGAGCTAACACTACAAACCAACGCACCACCTGTTATTTGTTTGCTCGCTTCCGTTCTGGAAATTTCGACCTGAAAAATGAACCTCGCGGTCGTCCGAAGACTTTGGTCTTACTACTTTTTCCAGAATTTGGATAACTTCTTGACGGGAAAAAAATTCAATACCCGAGAGGCAGTACAAAATGCCTTTGAAGAATTTGTTGCCTCCCGTCCAGCTGATTTCTTTAAGAAGGGCATCAATAAACTGCCACTGCGATGGCAAAGATGCATTGATTGCATGGGTGATTACTTCGATTAATACAAATAAAAAATTCATGAAAAAAATTCGTTTAAATTTTTTCATACAAAACGGCAATTTCATAGGTAAAGACCTATTATTATAAATGCGAAAGTTAGTTTGTTTGTTTTTTTTTTACCTTTTTACACTTTCACACTAAACCGGCTGAATGGATTTAGATGAAACGCAAAGCCGGTGGAGTTTCTTGCCCATTTTTCTCCATAGGCGTGCTCCACTTTTCTCCATTCCAAAGGGTGGTAGGTTTACCACGCTTTGGAATGGTTAACTAACTTGATCTCTCTGAATGACCGACTCCTTGACCATTCAAAATTGCCTGTAAATGTTTTAATTGAAATAAATGCTTGAGTTGAGTTAGAGTTTTAGTTTAACCTCCATATGCAAAAGCTTGCTGCAGATTTTTGAGAAATGCGTCAAAGAGTAATCCGAACTGATGTTGCACGTCATCACGGTATTAACCCGGCGCGTGCTGCATGCAACGTGCTAATTTAGTCAACATTGTTTTAAGGATGACCCACAAACCTACATACAGCTTTGATCTTCAAACTGCAGATGCACGCAGTATCGTATGTCATTCATTATTATTATACAGGGTGTTAGGGTAAACACCGTTATCCTTAAAACCAGTGGTTTGGTTTCATTTATAGAACGGAAAATCAATGGAAATTGTCTTTTATTTTTTTTAAAGAAACTTTTCTTCTTACCAGAAGACTATTTCACCCTTTCACTATAAGGCGCTAGGACAAAACGAACTTGCGTCTCAACAAGGGTGGGTGGCGCCGGGGGCGCGACGTGAGCGCGACTACTCCCTCAGTCAGTCAGCTGTTTCGCTATCGAGCACGGTGTCGGAAAGAAACTTTAAAAAATCTTTTAATGAAAATAACGTTTTTTTTTATTGTTACTCGGTCATTTATTTTTATATTTAAGTCAACTACTGTTTACCCTTACACCCTGTATTATATAGCCGCGATTTTCTCGCCGTTTGGAGATGGCGCCTTAAGTACCATTTCATATGAAATGTGTCAAAACATTAAGGTACAAACATGATGTATTGACAACGCCTACTCTGTGAGGACACTTCAAACATCTCCAAGATAACTATACTATAAAAACAACTTCCAAAACTAAAAGCTGAAAGTAAGTTCTTTCGGGAAATTCTCTTTTTAACCGACTTCAAAAAAGAAGGAGGTTCTATGTTCGCGTGTATGTATTTTTTTTTAATATAACTTCATTGATATTTTCATCAATTGTAGACCGGTTTTGAAAACTCTTTTTCGTTTGGTAGAGGAAGCCTCGCGCGGTGGTTCCTTATGATTTTTAGGTGGCAAAAAACGGAAATACAAAACCGAAGACACCGGAAATTCCGAGATAAAAGTTAGTTTTCACTTTGTAGTGTTGTTTTTTGGACACGGATTGTTTTTTTTTTACAAAGTACTTTTTTTTTTAAATTTTGTCTTTCCTCTCTCAGCTCTAAAAACATGAACTCTACGCACTTGCAAGATTTAATTTCTTCTTTACAAACAAAGATGCAATAAAATGTCTGTAAAATGCAATAATTCTCAAATAAGACAGATTGTTTACACTAAAACAGCTAACACGCAATTGGAATCAGCTGAAATTGTAGCATGAAATGTTCCTTTCATCTGCGGAAGAACATAGAATAATATTTGTAAATACATCGCGCGTATGATTCCTAACGAGGCAAGCAGAGATATAATTGGCACTGCTGTAAACAAACATTATTAGGGGAATTAAAACTTCGTGTTCGTCCTATCGCCGTCGTACCACTGAGTGGACGAACGGGAATTTAATAAAATAATATTTTTCTATTCGTCTCGCTCAGCATTTTAGTTAGAATAATGGGAATATATTCTTAGATTAGTGCCAATCGTCCCACTTTAATAATTATATATTAGACTGTTTACTTTTCAATAACAAAATAAATTGTTCTATAAGTTTTTAAATAAGTAACTAAAAAACATAATATATATTATTTTAGGCTGCCAGTTTTACAAGATAGCGAATTTTCGCTGTATTCTTTACGCAATGGTTTTTAATTCAACCACTTGCGAATCTGTTACACTTACTTATTTATCGAATAAAAACGGCATTTATTATCATTCATTTATTTATTCAAGTAACAATGACTCATACACAATATTCAATACATTACACAAACAAAACAATAATTACATTTACAAGGACGTAAATTACAATTCAACATGCACTCCCTTTATTACTCTGATCTTATTCATCAAAACAATTAAACAAACACAAAACCCCCTAAACCCATTTTTCCATGTAAATAAAAGCAGTGATTTATGTTCTCCTCAGTACATAATCGATAGTAAAAGTGAACAGTAATTACAAGACAGTTGGTCTATCGTAAACTATGCGGCATATACCTACACCATGTTAGTACGAACTGCTAGACGTCTGGCATCTCTCAAACGGCCCACAAATCGCTATTTCGGCACGAATTTCCTGAAATTATGTGCGAATCGTTCGCATAATTGAGAATTAGACAGCATTTTCGATATTTTCTTACGTTTTTCTGCAGACTGGAGGGTGTGTGATGAATACTGATGAATGAATGAGTGGTGACTGGCGATGGCATAACATGTCTATCAACCACATCGCCAGCTTGTTTGCATCTACTTTCAGTGTGAATTTGGAAGAGTAAATTAAATGAGAGGGAATTTACACTCTACTAAGTTTTATAAAAGACGCGTCCGAATCATATACTTACTACTAAATTAGCAATATCTAACTAATATTATAAACGCGAAAGTTTGTAAGTATGGATGGATGGATGGATGGATGTTTGTTACTCTTTCACGCAAAAACGGCTGAATGGATTTGGATGAAATTTGGCAAAAATATAGTTTATAACGGATACTTTTTATCCCGATATTCCCACGGGATCGAGACTTACGCGGGTGAAACCGCGGGGCACAGTATATAATGTATATATATTTGTAATCACGTTCTCCAAAACGGATCTAACGATTTCTATGAAAGTTGCAATATAGAGGTTTACGGGGGCGAAAAATCGATCTAGCCTGATGCCCTGGACAAAGTGACATTCTATCAGCGATAAAGATGATGGAAAAGGCAAAAATGTATAGGACTGACATAAGCTATCGAAAAGCTTCAATCCTGTTGAAAGTCGTTGTAGAAATACGAAACGCTTTCGAAGTGATTGCCACTTGTCTACGCCCTCAGGTCTCATATCTGGGAAAATTCGTTTTCTCTATGTATTTGCACCCGAGCAGAGCTGAGCCATCTAGGTACTGTTATTATGAAATGAGCATGACTGTACTGAACTGTATTGCTGAAAAGCATACCTAATGATTACAACAACAACTAGCTTCATTTTTTTGACTGACATATTATACCCCTTGACAATTCAAAAGGACCTGTAATTGGTTTATTTGAAATAAATGCTTTGAGTTTGAGTTTGATTAGGGCGACGAACTGGCAAGGACCTCATGAGTTTGAAGTTTGAACTCTCTAACGGGGGTTCAAACTCATAACCTCTCGCAATTGAATTTAACTTACTCATATCAAAAAACACATAGGTACCTACCTACTTCAATTTAATCGAATTTCAAAGTACACGATAGCGCCTACATAATTACTGCAAGATTTCAAGATGTCAAATCGCAGAACTTCGTTATCATAGTTAGGGATACAATCCATTGCAAAATTTATATTATCTCATACGGAAATATGTAGGATAGCTCGCCAAGGATATTTGGCCAGTATTTCTATTTACCATAAGGCATCAAGTATTTCTGGAAGCAACAAATTTCAAGTCTAAACATGGCTCGTTATAGTAGAAGTGGTAACAGATTCATAAGCACCAAAGTTGACCTAGAAAACACCAGCGCATTTTACTTAAACATACCATATGCCTACATACACATAACATGACGTCTGCGTTCCCCGAAGGTAGAGGTGCACCTATAGAGTGCACCCATATTTTGCCAGTTATTTTTAATAGTGGGCGAGCCTATTACCAACAACGGGGTACAAATCCATACTTCGGGCTGCTACTGAGAAATGTCATATAGAAAAACCTAATAACACGTTGCCCGATCCGGTAATCGAACCCAAGACTTCATGCTCTACAGTAGCGCTACTAGTGCTCACTAGCCCAACGAGGCACCTACATACATACAATAAAACCTTTTGTGTAGTAAACATAGATACCATTAACAAATATTTAAAAAAACATGTTTTATGAACTTGAATGCAATAGTAGATGAAAGGAAACGCTGAAATAGAAAATTATACTTTGAACTGATCATAAATCTCCAGAATACTAATGCATAGGTACGTACACCCCGGGTTAGATAATAAACATTACCTATGCATTCCTAGACAAAAACGTAACAATGAAAAATTATTACAATTATTCACCAGGTTCTTATTTAAACTCTCTCAAAAAGCTACTAGCTATACTAGCTCCGCCCCGCGGTTTCCCCGCAAGTCTCGATGCCGTGGTAATATCGGGATAAAAGTATCCCATGTCTTAACCCAGGTCACGATCTGCCCATGTGCCAAATTTCATCCAAATCCGTTCAGCAGTTTTAGCGTGAAAGCGTAACAAACAAACATACAAATATACAAAAAATCTAATCTTTTCTCATTGTAATATTAGTTTTGATAGTTTAGAATATGGTGAAAATCCCAAACGCAGTAAGATTATAGAAAACAAAAGCATAAATAACAGTAAACAATGACTATTTGTTGGAAAACAAACCAATATTTCATCTCCAATTTGATTCCTTATTGCTATGTAACGTTCTATTGACCAAGACCTTGTTACAACACCTACGCTGTTTTTATATGGATGCATGGACAACTAAACAGACAATTACGTATGATGGTATTGGTATCACTCATGAAATCTTTGATTAAGATTCAATTTGCCGAATCCGGGGATAATTTGATTGAATTTTTGGGGGAAACTTGAAGGGTAGGCGGCATCCTTACTCTTCGTCGAGTCTGCTGCCCATAATTACTTAGTACTCTGCAAGTAAGTTAAGTGACTAATCAAGTTTGCAAAAAAATCTGAACATACAGGGAACTTTTTTTTTTTTTTTTGGTTGGGAAATCATCATTTGACTTCTCCCGCTCTGGGCGGAGCGGAAGGGCGTGTCATACTCTTACTGACTAAAACCCACCCGTGTTCCTACAGTTGCCTGTTGCCAGGGTCCCGGTATCCCTTTCCGACTATTCCGCAACCCTGGCAGGCATCGGTCCTAACGGACCCCGTCAGGTGTGCTGACATCTCTTTGAGGCGCGCGTGGAACACGACGCGCCATCGACCCGGGCCTGGTCTTTATCGGACGGCGAGCTACCCATTGCTCGCCGTCCGCAAGCCCGCGCCTATGGTGGCCGGGAATCCGCCTGGGATTCCCGACGCCCGGGGTGTCTCCAGCGGCGGCGGTTAGGAGCGTGAGGGCGCAGGCTTTGCCTCTCCCTCACGCGTTCCGCCTCCTCCTTCGCGAGCATCACTGCTTCGCAGAAGGAGGTGACCGCCTCCCAAACTTACAGAGGGACCTGAAAGAGAAATTGACTAACGAACGTAGACGACTCTTTTACATCTAATAATTTTATTTCTTCCACTAATGTCTTAATATTTCCATTTTTACAGTGAGCAGAGAAGCAGCATGCCACGTGATGAGCGAGAGCGTCTCGGTGGTGCTTCATCAGACCAACATCACACGGCTTACGGCTAAGGCCATCCATGCTGCCGGCTACCATCTGCATCGGGTTGAGCATCTGTAAGTACACTGCTTGGATCCTATCTTCTTTATCCTTACGTGTACAGCAAATCATCAACCACTACCAAAAATGCATGCATTCATATACGACATCCCAACCCAAACTTATGTTTGATTTGATAGCTCTCTTTTTCGTCTTGTATAGTTATATATAGTATTATAAGTACGTATATCCCTAATTGGTATGCTAAGAAACCGTAGGCGTAAGCGTAACATTTCTTTCTCTATAAGTAATGTTGTCTTTTCTATGGGCTGATAAGTGCATAATTATCTTTCATATCTTAGATTGGATCTTTATCGTCTTTGTCACTTGAATTGTAAGTTCTTTCTGGTAGGTACCTATTACTTTTGGAGAGACTCTTGACACACAACCGAGTGACTTGAGAGATTGACGCTAATGTTAGATACAAAAATTATTTCGTGTAATCTTATCGTTATCACTGATCTCTTTGTTAAGACACGCAGTCACACGCATCTGTTACCTCATTCTCAATTCGACATAGAAACACTTTTTACGAGCGTATATTTTTGGTTTCAGATCAATAATGGATGCGCCGAAACTGGACCACATCGCCGTCGAAGATCTGACTAAGATGCCTAATCTCAAATCTTTGTGAGTATTTACGGTACAACCCATAAAAAACTTTATTGACTTGTAGGCAGCATTAGCATTATAGAATTTTTCTGAAGATAGATTTCGATAGGTACACACGGCTACACGTCAAGCTAAACATTTCCAGTTTATGCTGATCTCGCATTGTATAGAATTTCCGTACAATGCGAGGTCAGCTTATACTGGAAATGTATAGCTATTTATCGGCTTTATAATGTTGAGCTTTGCCACGCTCACCGCTGAGCAGACTATGGACACTTTGTCCGCGGACGATTTGGAATCGTATGGAAATCCCGGCATTTATTCGTATGAACTAGTTAGATTTCCATACAATTCCAAATTGATACATGATTTTATTTCTGTAAGTAGGTTTGTACAAACACTTTTAAACGTCAATCATATTTTTTTAAAGTAGATGAGGTCGGCGTTTCCTCTCTGACTACTCTGAGAAGAAAGGCCGAAACAAACTCAGAGGTCACAGTCTCTTTTAAAGGCAAACATGACGCTAAGAAAGGATAAATAGGTAGGTACACGAAAATAACAAGTTGGGGGAAAATATGCGTCATATCCACGCAAAATAGCCATCGCATCGCTCAGCATAATGCTACAGCTAACTGAAGAGAGGCCAAGGGCGCACCTATCATAACATAATTATGTATATCGACGAGTCACGTTAGGCGTCTGTCACTTCACGCTTATTAAGAAAGGCATAAAGTATAACAGTGCGCTGTGTGTCTCTTGGCAAAGTACCAGAAAACTGACCCGGAGCACAACCCAGAGCGTCGTAGTTACGTTGGGACTTGGGCGTCAAACGCAAACAATCACCCACACGGTTTAAAGTTTCGTGACGTAGGAACAGAGTATGCTGCACCCAACGTCGGCAAACACACAAACAAGTTCTTAGAGTAGAAAATGTCGAAGTAAAAAGAGGTCCCATATAAAAAGAGCATAATTTCAGGTTACAGGGCCCAGAGATCTTTAACATATTTTTGTAACAAACAAATTTGTATTATCTAATAAATAAGGAAAACCCTGAAGAAAAGAAACGAAAGCCTGTACTTAGATGTAATTCAGTGTAGGTTTAGAACATACAAGCTTCTTCTTAATGCCCTATGTTCATCCTGAGGAGACACATGGGTAGTCAAATTATAATAAAATCCATATGTAGTGTCGTGTGATATCGATAAGGACTTATGTCAAGGTTTGTTTCCCCCGTGATGATTCGATTTCTGCCAAGATTTGGAAATTCTACGTGGAGATGACGAGCTGCAAATGCTGCGAGCGTAGGTACTTACCTACCCAAACAAAACATTACTCTACGAATATGACGGTAGATCGAATAGGGTATCGAAGTGATTCCGATTAACTTTTTTTATTTTTTATTTATTTGGGAAATCATCAAATGACTTCTCCCGCTCTGGGCGAAGTGGAAGGGCGTGTCAGACTTTTACTGACTTAAACCAACCCGTGTTCCTTCAGTTGCCTGTTGCCAAGGTCCCGGTATCCCTTTCGGACTTTCCCGCAACCCTGGCAGGAGGGATTTTGATTCCCTGTCCATAATACTTCAGTCCCTGCTCTAGAGTTGGTAAAAATTTGTTGATTTTTTCTGAGGAGCTCGTGGCTACGTAGTTAATAACAGCCGCACGGGTCGATCCATCAGGTTAAGCTATGCTTGCCGGGGTTGGTCTGTGGATGAGTGACCATCTTTAGGTACATAGCGAGACTCCTCTGTGCCTCGGAAAACACGATAAGCCGTTGGCCCCGGCTGTCATTTGTGAATGACAGACGTTACGGGTCGTCAGAAGCCCGAAAGCCTGACAGCCAGTCTTACCAAGGGGGATTGAAGTGCCCAGTTACTGCGGGTTGAGGAGGTCTGATAGGCAGTCGCTCCATGTAAAAAACTAGTATTCAGCTGCATCCGGTTAGACTGGAAGCCGACCACAACATAGTTGAGAAAAAGGCTAGATGATGATAGTTGTTTTTTTCTCAGGTTCATAACGCAAGCACCGCGGCTTCACCGAGTGGCGCCATTACCGTCGCTACCCGAGCTGCGCACATTGTACGTATGTATTTAATTGTATTATTGTTTCGTTCATAATAATAACAAGCTATGACTCATACCATGAGTACATCAATGCATTTTAGCTACCTATTCATTAAATATGATGTAGTTTATTGATCGTTTATGATTGATTGAATCTGCAATAGGTAGGGCTCGCTTAGGTATCAGTATGATAGCGGCTTTTTTCAAAGGCTATCGGTATATTTGATCTAACAATATTAAAAGGTTTACCTAGTCCTAATAATAATTTCATTAACAATTATCATTATCTTTCAAATTTTTTGTGTCTCGGGGATTAAGTAATTGCTAACCCAGCTATCCAATCCTCATAAAAGTTCAATGGACGTCAAAATCATTACAAAGAAATGATTTTGAGTTTAGGAAACTTGAAATGAAACAGATTGTAATTGATCGTGTGTTACGATGTAAATCACAATCTGTTTCATTTTGACAGTTCAACCACATTCATTTCGTTATACGTTGAGCAGACAAATTTTTCGAACATGAAGCAATGGATTAACAATATCCTTCAAAATCATTCAGATTGTGAGTTTCAAAATAATTCAGAGTGTGTTATGCATTTAGGATGCTGATCTATGCCACCATATTATTATCTTTTATATCAACAGCATCATAACGACGTCTGGTTTGCTGGAGGTCCCCAACCTAAGCCATGTGCACGACAACAAGAAGGATAACAACTCGCTCGCCTATCTGCAAGCCATGTGAGTATTTCTCGTCCTCTTAGTCTCCTGCAGTTTTGAGTAGGTAGGCCTTCAAAACTTATCAGCCAAACCAAATCAAAAATCCTTTATTCTAACTAAACTTTGCTGAGAATCAGCACTTTTCGAATCGAACGTCAGAATTATATAAGACAGTCCCCCAAAACGCACGCCCTTCACCACTTCCTAGTGCTTTAGCTGGGAAGAAGAAGTGGCGCAACAAACTCCCCAGCAGCACAGCTGTCTGTTAGGAAAACCAGATTCTATAAAATAGTATGCAGAATAATTAACATTACGCAACACAAATTATTAAATTAAGCCGGAGTATGGAACCGGGATGGAGTGGTCCATCAGAAGGTACTAATTGTTCCATCTGCATCACTGGTTCCAGGTCTGGAGCTGTTGCTCCATAACATGCGAGATCTCCAAAGTTATATTTTTAGAGGCGCTGTCTGATATTTTTTTAATCTTACCTTTACTTGCTGCTTTTGAGCTGATTATCAGAATTATGAATAGCATTAGGTTGCGGTCAGTTCGAAAGTAACACATTAATAATGTAAAAAGTACGCAGTGATTACTACAGTGAACAATTTCTTACCACTCCGTTGTCTTTATCTACTGATTTCAGAGATCTAGAAGGCAATCACATCAAGCGCCTATCACCGCACGCACTGCGCGTGCGCGCCGATCAAGTGTAAGTCCCTAGGTACATACACAACATGTGCTATTTTATTTTGTTTCCTTGGTTTTATGCTTTATTTGCAATAGTATAGTTTTAACTTTTAAGCTTGTTTGAAATACCCACTGGTGGTTCAATGTCAATCCGTGTAGCAGCATAGGTAACAAGCAGTCTTTCGTAGACTTATCTATGCCAACACTTACAAAAATAATTAATACTTAATTCATCTAACTTACCATATCTAGTGAAGCAAAATGTACCTACTAAAGATGATGGTGATCAAAAGAAATAGGAAAAATATCACATTTTTCTAACGTCTAACAGACTTCTTAAAAATGGAGGAGGTACAAAATTCGTCTGTATATATTTTTATGTATATTCATCGATATCTTCATTAAATGTGGAACGATTTAGAAAATGCGTTTGTTTTTTTTTATGGTAGAGAATTTATATAGAACCGCCGCGCATGCTTTATGCGCGGTGGTTCTATATAAATTTTATTAACTTTGCTTGGGTGGTTTTTGAGTTATGTAGCTTGAATAGCTTAGAGAAAAAATAACACACTTAGAGGAAAATATACGTATAAGTATACGTATTTTTTCCACTAAGTGTATGTTGATGATGTTTTAATAACTTTCTGCCACTGTTATTTACATAGCGAGTAATGGTATAGGTACGAATTCGTGTGGGATAAATAGCACAAGTCAGCACAACTAAAAAGGGAAAAAATAAACTTTAAACAATAAAAAAAATACTTAAGAATAACTGTTATTTCGGAAGTCGGTGGTGAATTAAAACGAAAATACAAAACTCGACAATTTCAATAGGTATTATTTCATGGAGTAGGTATCTTCGCAAATAGCTAGATGCTTATCCTGCGCTATCTCTAATCTAGTCTTAATTAGTTTGCTCAAGTAATTGCAACCATAAGTGAAAATTATTATCTTTATTGCGGCAGCAACTAGGTAGGTATCGTGGAAAGGTCGACTAGGTACATTCTAAGGTATTATAAATGTGTGGATAAATACTTTCTTGTTTGTCCGATAAGTTATGTTTCTGAATCTTTGGTTTTTAAGTTTCTTTGTTTAATTCGTTTGTTTTTTTTTACAAGAAATTCATATTTCGTAGTGCCAATGATAACTAAAGCAGTTTATTATGTGTATTATACTATTTTGGCTCATTGCCAAAGTAATATTGATAGGTACACTCTGGTAGCAGTATTAATAGTACCTACATTGTGATACGAGTGTGCTCTATGGGATATTACAGTCAAGGCGGTATTATTCGCGCGAGCCATAGGCGAAACCCATTAAATAGTACAGATAGAGGTTTATTCCGCGCGAACGCGGTGGCACACGGGCAGGCCAGCGCAGTTCGTCGGTGCGGGTCAAGTGGCCTGAACGCGTGCCACCCGCGGTCTTACCGGAAAAAAACGCAAGTTTACTCGGGTGTAAATAGAGAATGCTCATTTATTAGTAGGATAGTTTTTACTAATTCAATGTATAGTATCCCACTGACATCATTCACTGAGTCATTACTCCGACTAGTAAATAGTAATCTGTGGCGCACATTACCGCACTAGTGCGGTCATGTAAAGTTAAAAGCACGCTTCCGTAATACACTGCATTATAAACCTAAAAGCGGTTCAATAAGAGCCACTTTACGAGCAAGTGTGTTGAAAAGTCTGTTTTTAAATCTCATACACTAATTTGACATTTCAAGTGATTGTTGATTGTTTTTTCAATGTGTAGTTTGACATTTGCACCTGTCAAATTAGTCTACGAGATTAAAAAACAGACAAGTGTCTATCGATCTAAGATTTTTTAAACTTTTTGGCCACAGGTCCCTGAACTACAACTTGTTAGAAGAGGTGCCTGCGTTTGCGTTCAAAAATGCACAGATTTCTAAACTGTAAGTTAAAATTAGTTTAAGTAAATTTTGTTTTTAATGGCAATGCATCGAAATATTTTTTAACTGACGATGTATTTTGTTAGGAGTTTCAGAGGGAATACTAAGCTGAAACACATAGATGAAAACGCCTTCGCGTCAAACCTGCTCCTCCGACAATTGTAAGTCAATTGTTTATTCTGTAAATAGGATATTGGAATCACTATATAAATATACAATAATGTACTTAACAAATAAAAATGCATGCTCCGAACAAACAAATGGACCAATAATGACTTATTGAGACAATATTAGGTACCTGCCTGTTCATACGTGTTTATCTATTGTTTCAGAGATTTAAGTAACACCGCCATTACCTCCCTGCCCACCGCGGGCCTGCAGAACTTAGAAACACTTAGGATAGAGAAGACACCTTCACTGAAATACATCCCATCGATTTATGAATTTCAGGTGAGTTACCTACCTACTATAATACCCTATTGACTCATCCATTTATTATACCAAAGGAAGGTCATTGCCGCATCGGGTTTACCAACCAATCATAGCCACCCCTTTCTTCCTGTCGTACCTCTCTCTACCTATTATAAAAGGCAGACGACTTTCAATACCATGGAAATGATTCGACAGGTAATTTATTTTAATGCTCAGTCAAAAATGAGTTGATACTTTGTACCACAGACTAAGTAGTACTTTGTTCGAAACTAACGGCCACAACATACAAAGAACACAGCTATTGGTGCCGATGCTCTTGTACACCGAACTAAACTAACTAAACTATCTCTAAAATTCCTTACTTTTGACTATGGGAATCTTGGAGCTATTCTGCCAAATAAATTCTCTAAATTTAAAACTTATTTTGACACAACTAAAATCGAATTTGACAACCGCGCGCCTCCACTTGGTACTTGTTTTCCCTACACCGTGTTTTTTTTTTAGAGTCAGAGGCGCGCATGCACGGCACCCTCGACGTGTTTTTAATGGATTTTTCAGTTTTTGTATGGAAAATAACGAAAAAAATAAATAAATTACCTACCAACATCTTGAGAATTAGGGGTTTAAGGGCTTCTTTAAGGGTGTCGAAATTTTCATTATTTTTGCGATAGGACACACCGTTTTCGAGATATAAGCAAAAGAAAATAAAAAAATACAGTACTGTTTTTTGTAACTGAAGTCGAGGTGTTGTTGTGATTTAGTTAGAGGATTTTAGATATATGTAGAACAAAATTTTAGGTTAAATCGTCAAATTCAGAATAGCATTTTCACTAAACTAATCTCAGTGCCATCTTAGTGCTGTCAAACTAAATTATAGTTAAGTTGTGTCATTTAAAGTCTATTTCAGAATGAGTTTGATCGTTTGACAGGACTAAACTAAATTTTAGTGATTTTTAGTTTAGTTTAGAGAATTTTGTGACTAGAGTATCGGCACCTTTGTCTCATAAACTAAACTATGCATGTAACACATCCACCATCGATCAGCAAGACTTATAATGATTCTTAGAGACTACGTAATAAAGAAATAAAATGCGTTTATTGGCTTATAAATGATAAATGTTTTATTTCTGTAAGTAGGTTTGTACAAACGCACATTTTTAAAACTAGATGAGTTCGGCGTTTCCTATCTGACTACTCTGAGAAGAAAGGCCGAAACAAACTTAGAGGTCACAGTCTCTTTTAAAGTCCAGACATGATCTTGGTCAGATCATGTGAAGACCATGTAGATTGGTGGCTGAAATGGTCTTTTGAGGAAAGAACTACACAACTAAAAAAAGAAATACATTTATAAGACAAAAGGGCCTCAGCATAACTTGAGATGGTAATACTAGGTACTACCATCTGATGCTGAATTTCAGCTGCAGCTCACGAGAATACGTCGTCCACTACTTTACACTACTCCATTCGCTATATTTACATCAAATAAGCCACAAAACGAACTGTTTAACCATCTACTCCCTGTTCCCACCCCCAGAGTCTCCAGAAAGCGTACCTAACTCATCACTTCCACTGCTGTGCGTTCCGCTTCCCCGAGCGCCACAACCCCACACGACACAAGCTCTACGAGACACAAGTGGCTCTCATGCAAGCGGTAAGATAATCACACTATACCTACTTCCGTAAACTACTTAAATGTCTATCTGAAGAACTTGATGCTATATCAGGCAGGTACTTTCACAGAGCACGGAATCGCCATGCCGGCAGTGCAAAGAGTAGGTACTATAATAATACTGCAGTGTGTCGTAGAGAAAGCATTATACCTACTTATAAAATTCGTGGCGCCAAAAGTGCGTTGACCGCACGACTTCTGTCACTGACCGTCATCAATGACGTCAGTTACTATACGTCGGTGTCGTTGTGCGACTAAACGGTGACACGCATGGTTTGTGGTAATGCCATCTCTAGCAGCGGCCGCTGAGGCTTTTCCGTGGTCTGTGGGTACTTGTATAAAAAGTTGCAAGACGATCAAATCTAATCAAGTCTTGATTCGTTATGTTAACCCTTTTCAAATCGTACCATTTCTACAACAACTTATATACTTATCATAAGTTGGGTAATAAGAGCTCTTACAACAGTTTTATTTATATTGATCCGAGATTTAATACGGTAGCCGTCGTTTTTTTGTTCGGATCTTGTTACATAAATAAAGAATAACAATATTTTAGTTCTTTCAACATTCCACATTCATATGTTCAGAAATGCGCGAACGGCGGTCAGCAGAGAACTCCGCGGGTCCGAAAGCTGAGGTCATTGGAGCCGATCAAGATCCTCCCGCCCCAGAACAACTCGAACATCACCACGTAAGATCATGAAGCGTTTAAGTTAACTGACATTGTCATGATTATACAAAAACTACGGAACCCTAAAAAGAAATTGCTGAAACACCTCTTCACTTTTTCCCTATATAGGTACACATAAAAAGAACCTACCGCATATATTGTTTAATCTTTCTACCATACCAAGCTTTTCGGAAACGGAAAGTAGCTCAATCAATTCAAAAAATCAACAATGTACCTACCTACCTTATATGGTAGGTGATACCAATACAAATCAAGTCGGTAACCACCAAATCTATTCACAGAGACTCCATGGAAGACGACGTGTCAACAGCTACGACGAGCGAGGAATACGACGCCAATATGATGGACGAGTACTTTTCCGACTCGGGCAGCTGGGAGGACGAGGACGACCAGGGAGAGTTCCATGATCCAGTCAACAACAGCCTGGGGGTCGGGTTCGCCACCATATCGGCGGAGTGCGGGAATTTTAGTATTAGGTAGGTAAAAATCAGTAGAACGCATTTGTTAGCCTTTAACGGGGATAATTTTCAACAATCTCTATGGGAATTCATAATTGCAACTATGAATTTTATTCCTTCTCTCTTGTTATTTGTCAAGTAAAATTTTGGTGGATTTTTGGAGTTTTTTTTTAGCACGTTGTTGTATCAAAAATAATTTTAACCGGGTTTCCCCCAAGGGGACATTTTGGGTCCTAAGTTAATGATGTGTCACCTGTATTTGAGGTGCGAAACAGCTTAGGGCTCATTTTTATTCCTGCGATAAAAGTTATCTGGCGATTGAAAGTATTTATCAAATCGAATTCATAGTAATTAATAATGGCAATTTTCCATGCTCGTTTTATACAAGAAAACTGCAATAAAAACAACTTTTAAGTTATCGCTTATTTTCCAGCCCACGAAAAGTGGAATGCGCGCCTGCACCAGACGCGTTAAACCCATGCGAAGACGTGATGGGCTGGTCGTGGCTCCGCGCCAGCGTGTGGTTCGTCATCACTGCCGCGGTTGTCGGCAACGTTGCCGTTCTTCTCGTCCTCCTCACCAACCACACGGAGATAACAGTTCCGAGGTTTCTCATGTGCCATCTCGCTTTCTCCGACCTTTGTACTGGACTTTACCTCTTCATGTTAGCAGTGGTAGACCTCAGGTCTTACGGAGAATTCTTCAATTACGCTTACGACTGGCAGTATGGCGTCGGCTGCAAGATTGCTGGCTTCTTATCAGTATTTTCTGGACAGCTATCAGTCATTACCCTAACCATAGTCACGTTGGAGCGCTGGTTCGCGATAACGTATGCAATTTACTTAGAAAGGAGGATCTCTTTGTCAGCCGCAGCGAAGATTATGATGGGCGGTTGGCTGTACTCCTTTTTGATGGCTGGCTTCCCGCTGGTCGGTGTGTCAGACTACTCGTCTACTTCAATATGTTTGCCGGTTGAGAGCAAGGATGTGGGAGATGCTGTGTACCAAGGGGGCATATTCATGGTGAGCGCGCTCGCATGGGTCACGATCGTTGTGTGCTACGTGCAGATATACAGGTCTTTGGGGGGAGGGGAGAGCTATGGAGGGAGAGGGGCAGCCGCAGCCGCTGAGAGACGAATCGCGAACAAGATGGCGCTGCTTATCGGGACTGACTTACTGTGCTGGGCGCCCGTCGCGTTCTTCGGCATCACAGCGCTAGCAGGCGCTCCACTAGTCGACGTCAGTCACGGGAAAGTGCTTCTAGTGTTCTTCTACCCTCTAAACGCTTGTGCAAATCCGTTCTTATACGCAATATTAACGAAACAATACCGAAGGGACTTGATAACGTTGGTCGCGCGAACGGGACACTGTAATTGGTTGGTGGAGAAGTATAAGATGGCGGCAACCCCCCCTCCCACCGCGCACACCAACCAATCAGCGCCCGCGCAGCTCATGCCTCTTGTAGACTCCGTCACGTACCAGAGAAGCCAGTCACAGTATTCAACGTGCAAAGACAGTAGTGAAGTAACGCTTTAAGTGTATAGTTGTAATTTAGGTTATATTGACATTATTATACGGTTATTTATTTTTAATTTGATGTTTTATTACAACATATACATTTATAAGTACATAAACTCACGCATTCTTTTCATCTTTTTCTTCTTTATCAGGGTTCCGTACCTCAAAAGGAAAAAAAACGAAACCCTTATAGGATCACTTTGTTATCCGTCTGTCCAACCATATGTCTATCTGTCCATCAAGACTCTTTTTCTCAGGAAAGTGTGCATGCATCAAGTTGAAATTCATGTGTTTTAAGAAACATCTATCAATTTAATAGTGCAGAATTAAATTCTGTAGATCGTTATCTAAACAATGGTAGTGTTAAGTGTACAAATTATTGTTTAGTAATGTGGACTTGATAGTAATATGACTCACCAGATACTTTTGTTTTCTTTTCCACCAGGGTCATGGCTGTTCAGCTTACTACAGGGTTCACCAAAACTTATCATACATTTCACATGAAGCATTGGGTCCGTTTTGATATTATTGCATCAAATTATGCATTGCCCTATGTAGTTTCATATGACAAAAACTAATTTTGATTCATTGATTCTAGATGGCGTGATAGGTAATTATTGAGAGGATTTCGCTGCGCCGTTGTTTCATGGATTATTGATATGCGTTTGAATTTCAAACACGTTACGATCTGCAGCTTGCAAAAGTTGAAGTCAGTGAAATCAGTGATTTTAGTGCAGATGATGATCAGACTGATTATGTTCCCCCAAAAAGTCGGTCGGTCGAACGAATTCAGGGAATATTAAAACATACACACAAATATTTTTCAAACTTTAAATAATGAAACCAAATGATTTCTGTGATTTATTTTTAAATAAAAATGATTCTTTTAAGCACCCAAAGCTATTATTTATGCCTTAAAAACCTTTTAAAATATGAACGCCCAATTAATTTACGGGTTGGATGCAACAAGGGCGGATAATATGTATTAAAAAAATATGTTATTTTGAAGTTTCTAACTACCTTAAAATAATAATAATACTATAATCTGATAACTGACTCATGATACCCTTAAATTTTAAAAGTGCTAGAGGTTTATCTTAATTTATTTAGAATTTAAATAATACATCTAAAACTTCAATTAACTCAAAACTCACTTTTTTGTGTAACACCCTTGTTGCACATGTCTTTTGGATAAATCACGGAAATAGTCTAAACATTAGATCAATTGTTCAAGAAAAATAGGATAATTTAAAACTCAAAATTGGTCTACATACATTTATTTACACCTTACCTCCTCAACTTAAGAACAACTGAGCATGTTCTTCCAACTCGCTCAAAACATTACTATCAATATACTCCACCACCAGTTTATCTCCTTCTAACAAAATCTCAGCTTTCATCAGCTCCGATACTTCTGCATCCATTTTGATCGGGCTAATGCAGTAAGAGTCCAACTGTCTAAACAACCGAAGCTTTACAGAACTAATTTTGTTATTATCATTTTTAATATTACTAGAATCACAGATACTGTCTATAGAACGGCCCAAACTCCATTTAGAACTGATAAATACTGGCACAGTATCTTTTAAATCAGGGTCCAAAGTGACAGATTCAAACTTCATGATACTATTCTCTTCTTGAATGATTCTTATTGGTTTTGGTTCCATGTTTAAAGGTTTTTTAATGGCGAAGTATACTCTGTCAGAAGGTGGGATGGTTTTAGGGCCAATTGCTTTTTGTTTTATTCTCATGAGGTGTATTTTTGAAGCAGTCTTCACTTTTGCTGATGATTGGAGGGCCTTACGGATGTTTTCAGTGATCTGTAATAAGTAGAAAATGGAATATCTTTTAGTACCCAACTTAATTAATGATACATGAAAATAGCCTTTTGTAGTTTAGGAACTTCAGTATAGGACTGGGATACAAGATTTTTAAATGTATAAACTGATTAGTAAAGTTACTATTTTATCAAGTACAGTATACAATTAGTTATTTACCTTTTCTTGTAAATGTTTGTTAGCCTCTCTAAACTGTCTTCTTGGAGCTTCAAACTGTTCTATCTTTTCCGCCATTGTTTCATCATCTATTTCTGGACAAGTGCTGAAAATACAACATAATAGTGAACTAAAGTAATAACAAAAACCATGGGAGTTATACCTAATAATTATTATTTATTGTAATTAGAAATAAAAGTATTCACAAGTTGTTGACACTTACGGGTGGAACCTATGTTCAATACAATAATGTTTATTACACTTTGAACACAACATTTCATGCAGGTTTCCTTTCCGACATCCTTTTTCTGAACACCTGAATATCTGGTCATCATTTTTGAGGTTAACTTCCTTGGGTTTTGGCGCCAACTCGCATTCACCGGACAAGCAATGTTCGTTGAAATGTTCCCGGCAGCATACCTTGCCACATTTGCATTGGAGAGGTAGGAAATCGGTTTGGTTACAGTTTTGGTGCTGGCAGTGTTCACCAAGTGTAGGAAACTCCATCTTTCTATAAGGTAGGTACTTGTCTTTTACCAAGTTCGATGTAGTCCGTAATTCATAAATTTTACGAACGTTTTCCTCTGGAAATATTGTATTTCGTTGCAATAATTGCAATGAGTGCAATACACAAAACAGAAAACACAATTATTTATAAATAAGTTCGAGCTGCGTTCCAGCCGCATTCCCAGTACAATTTGAATTTATGTTGCATTTCAAACTGAGAACTGGATAGCTAACTACGTATGAGCGGAAAAGAGACAGTGCTTGCAAACGTTAAAAATCAATTAAATTCGATAAACGAAACGAAACATCGAAACGTCAGTGTAATTTTCGCAAAAATGACAGTCATTGTGATCGTTCAGAAACTGATGACGTTTGAATTCTGAACCTCAAATTCGGATCAAAATGTGTTATCAGTGATCAATGCAGCAGACTAAATTAATAATCACCAAGCTAAATGCAAAATGATCATCCAGCAGTGGGGGCGCGGACACAACGGTCATCCGCACGTCCATGGTAACAGATTGACGAGGATTGCCTTTATAGCTAAGCGCCAACGAGCCACTGGTAGCTCAGCGACAAGAAGTTCACATGCTTTTTCATTCGTTTTGTATGGATACGTCGCACGTGTGTGGTCGCATCCGCTACAGCAGTACTCAGCACAGCAGCAAGAGGCCGTTGGCTCGTGTGCACTAACCCTAAGGGCAGTTGCAGCAGTTTTATTGTTCACACCTGGCGTGCTGTTGACTGTAACCGTGATATTTATATCTGCAACGGGTTTTGGACTCAGTGTCATTCAGTTAAATATAATAGTATTAATGGGAAACAATATAAACAAACAATACACACTTATTTTTAAGCATAGTTTATTGCAATAAAATCAATAAATAAAAGACATTTCACTTAAAACAATACCACAAATTGTGTCACTTGACTCAAGGTAACATTTCTAGAATTTTCTTAAGACAATGGGTACGGATAAAAATGCAATTTTAATCGACAAAAGGTACAAGGCTGCTCTGGTCCTGCCTGGCAGTTAAAATTACTGGAGGGTTCTAAACTTCGACTTTTATTAAGTTAAATCTATTGTTGCTACAAAAGTTTGCGCTGTATTCTTCTACTTACGAGGTAGTTACGCTTACTAACTGTACGGTTATTGAATCAGTTCATACAACAATGCTTTTACCATCCTGGCTTCACTTTAATTTTTTTATTTTATTCGTTCTAGCTAAATACTTATAAAGAAATAATTTGATCACATTCATCTCAAACAAAATCACTTTCCTTTTCACAATCAACAGCATCTGTTGCACTGTATGATTGGAAAATCCAATGCGAAACACATTGTTGAATCTTTATGGTGTTGTTACTGGCAGCCAAACATGTGACAAGGGCGAAAAAGAGATGGCGCTATACGTCTTGCATAGCTCCATCTTTTTTCCGCTCCGTCAAATAAACGTCAAAGTCATCCTTTTGTCACTTTGTCGTTACTGTATAAAACCTCAGAATAGTAATCAGCACTGTGTGTAATCCTCTAGGCTACGTTTTCCTACATGAGTTTCAAGGTTTCCATAGCCGCCTGTAACCTCTCGATCTCTCCCTGCGATTGCGTTAGTTTCTCGGAGTTAGTTTTCTGTACTTCGGCGGGTACTTTGGTAGTGTAGTCGTCTGCGGCCATCGCTTGTTGCAGCTTGGTAATCGTTTGGGAGAGGGATTCTTTCTTCTTTTCTATCTTTGTTATCTCTTTTTGGGGATCTATGAGGCCCTGCAAGGACATAGAGATATGTTACGGTGCGTACAGATTGGTGTAACGTAACACGAAATGTATCATGCAATGAAAGGATATGTCGTACACATTGCTGCAATGTATCATGAAAGGTGTATCACTTTGTAACAATTTCTCATAGTTTGGACGTCTTGGTCTTGCCAAGCCGCGCGCGGAGCGACTCGTGATTTGTCGGTTTTTCGAACGAACACAAAGGGGCGCGCAATGTAAGAGAGAGAGAGGTTCGTATTGAATGCGCGGTAAGAGCGCGCTGCGCGTCCACGCTTGCAGCGAACATGCAATGAAATGCAGAATGATACATTTCATGCTACGTTTCACCAGTCTGTACGCAGCTTTAGGGAAGAGTTAGTATGAATTTTGTGGTCTAGCAACACCAGATCGAAAGTAGAAAATATTTTGTTGCTGGCAACTAATGGGGGTAGATAAAAGACGACCATAGAAGTCAGAGTAAAGTTCAAGTCATGATACTAGCTTAGTTTAGACTTTATTTAAATAATTTACTTACTTTACTACTTAAAGAGGTTTAATATTGATTAAACCTCACTCAAGAGTCAGTTACTCTTAAAACAGGTCTTAAGTAATTTGTTTTTAAACTAGTTTTAATGAGGTTCTGTAATATAGGCCTTGAGACATGAGGGGCAAAAGTTAGCATTCGCATCTTATTCGCAATCTGTCAAAAATACAATCAATTTCCCAAAATGTTTGACAAGTGGCAGATTGCGACTTGAATGTGAACGTTTTTTTAAGTAAACTGGCCTACTGTTATGATTTTTTACTTCCACATGCTTTAAACTTGAGATTTGTTACTGGGAGAAGGCTTGCCTACTGTAACATGGGACTAAAACATAACTAGCGAAACGTGGATGTTATATATCCCTGCCTACCACAATACAAAATACAGTCGTGATGTGACATTACTTACCTTCAAAACAAGATGCACTTCAATCTTGTCCGACACCGTTAGTATGGAGCATCCAATCGGAGGCTTTTCATCCGACAGCTCACTATTGGCTAACGCCTGCACACTCCTGAACAGACCCTTCAGGGTTTCCACCTGTAAGAATAAACGAGAATATAATCATTACAGGGGTCATAATACTTGCGGGAAAGTCCGAAAGGGATACTGGAACCCTTGGCAACAGGCGACTGAAGGAACACGGGTGGGTTTTAGTCAGTAAAAGTCTGACACGCCCTCCACCCAGAGCGGGAGAAGTCATTTTGATGATTTCACACCCAAAAAAAAAAAGGGGTCATAATACATTAATTACTGAAACTTCACAAACATAAGCATGAGGTGCTGGGTTCGATTCCCAGGTCAGGCAAAGTGTTATTGGGTTTTTCTATCATGATTTTGTATTTTATTTATTATTATTTTATTTTATTCTTTTTCGGAAGGCTTACAGACAAATAACATTATAATAACAATAATATTCGACTACATTGCTAATTACAAGCCCCCACAGATGAATACAAAATGACTACTCTCCCATAGTCTATGTAAGCCCATAGTTCCGATTGATGGCAATAGGGTCGCCCTATTACATAGGACTTAAACAAAACTGGCGAAATATGGGTGTAGTACACCTCTGCCTAACCTTCGGGGATTACAGGCGTGATGTTATGTTTTTACTTCAAAAAAAGAAACTTCACTGATACTTCAATTAAGAATCTTATATTTATTTAAATTCATTGACTGTTACTCAACTGTAAACTTAAGCGTACTGTAGACAAAGTTGATTTTTGAGTGATTATAAGTCCTACATTTTCGTGTGCAGTGCAATTTCACCTGTATCATGTATGGCATTGAGTTTGTTATTCCAAAACTTGATCATTATCTAAGATTCTGAATTTAAATTTCGATACATTTGGTGTTTTATGTTTCGCCATGATATAACAAAAACCAGCCAAGTGCGAGTCGGACTCGCGCACGAAGGGTTCCGTACCATTATGTATAAAACAGCAAAAAAATCATGTCTTTTGTATGGGAGCCCCTTTAAATATTTGTTTTATTTTAATTTAATTATTTATTTTTAAAGTGAATATATAACTAAATATTCTGTGAATATTGCAAGCGTCTGTTGCCCTTATCAATATCGAGCAAAAACGAGCAAAAAATAAAATCACGTTTGTTGATTGGGAGCCCCCTTAAATATTTATTTTATTCTGTTTTTTTAGTATTTGTTGTTATAGTGGCAACAGAAATACACCATCTGTGAAAATTTCAACTATCACAGCTCATAAGATACAGCCTGGTGACAGACGGACACACAGACAGACAGACAGCGGAGCCTTAGTAATAGGGCCCAGGGTTTTACCCTTTGGGTACGGAACCCTAAAAAAGTATGATAGTAAGTCTCAAATAACAGTGAAAATTAAAAACAATAATGTCTTTCATTCTATTATTTTACCTTCAAATCCTCGGCAATGATGAGATGGGCCGTCGTTTTCTGTTTGTTGGTTAAGTTGTATTCCGATCGAGTAGATCTTATTAGATGCACCATCTTTAGAACAGTGTCCACGTCTGATTCTAGATCTTCTGATCGCCAGGGGGTGTCGGCGTCCTGGGAAATAAATAAATAAGTTACATTTTATAAGATTAGAAGGAGTAATGGCGACATGGTATATTTGGACATCCAGTAGCTGCAACATGGAAATAATAGTCTTTTCTTTCACATGTTTTCGAATAGTTAACAACATGTAGTATCTAAACTAAGTGTAGTTCCTTATTGTTCCGTATGGAAAAACATTTAATAATTAAATTTGTGAGGCCCCGCCAACGCGACGTTCGTTACACGTTCGTAGAGTTCAAATTTGTTCGGCAATACAGCTCGCACGCGAGTTTGCCCGCAACCGCCGCCCAGGCCGTTCAGTTCGTAGAAAAAGTACTCGGGCAGTCCGCCTTGCGCCACCGCACAGTGCGCGTGATATTCGCGCGCTCCCGCGTTGTCGCTGGCGCGGGGTCTCTAACACGATAAACCAAGTCAATGTTTCATTTTTTACCCACTAATCACGTACTGCGTGCTGTACGCAACACTTCTCTTGAAGAGAAGAGGCTTTAAAAAAGATTTTAAATTAATAAAATACACTATAAAATTTAAAGAAGCCCTTCGGCATCATTTGGGTATTGGGTACCAGCTACACTGGCATCAAGGCACCAGGGAGAGGAACCTCCTTTAAATTGAGAGTATGGGTACCTGCTACCCTGTGGTCAAGGCACCAGGGAGAGGAACCTCCTTTAAATTGAGAGTATGGGTACCTTCTACCCTGGGATCAAGGCAACAGGGAGAGGAGCCTCCTTTAAATTAAGAGTATGGGTACCTGCTACCCTGGGGTCAAGGCACCAGGGAGAGGAACCTCCTTTAAATTGAGAGTATGGGTACCTTCTACCCTGGGATCAAGGCAACAGGGAGAGGAGCCTCCTTTAAATCAGAGTTTAAGTGACTCACAGTAGGATAGCTAGCCACACAGATGGACGGACAGCTGGTGTCCTTCCTGGGCAGGCGCTGGAACAGCTCCTCACTCACGAACGGCATGAAGGGGCTCAGCAGCTTGAGTCCATACTCTAGGGTTGTGTACAAAGTGCGACGGGCGGCCGCTTGCTCGGCTTCAGAGCCGGATGCGAAGACTGGTTTGAGGTATTCCTAGAAAGAGAGAAAAAAGTTAAATAATTTATATAATACACAAGAAACTGACGGGAAAAAATACCTAGTCGTCTCCTAGCATTCCTGCAGAAGGTAAATTAAGTCGAACCCCATTGGTTTTTTTTTCTACATCAGAGAATACCAGTCAGTGCCATCGACGAGATCTTTTTTAGTACATAAAAACCAAACAATACAATGTAGTGTGTACAACGGTGACATAAAGTGAAACGTTTAGCTTCTAAACTAGGCAAGAAACCTTTGTCTTAGAAGCCAATGTTTTCCGAAATTGCAGTGACATACGACTGCGTAACAATAGTACTTTAATTTACCAAATACAAATCATAATAAACTAGCTGATGCCCGCGGCATCGTCCGCGTGGATGCCGGTAATTATATACTAAAACCTTCCTCGAGAACCACTCTATCCATTGGTGAAAACAGCATGAAAATCGGTGCAGTAGTTTTTGAGTTTATCGCGAACAGACAGACAGACGCAGCGGAGGACTTTGTTTTTAACCGACTTCTTCAAAAAGGAGGAGGTTCTGAATTCGTCTGTATGTTTTTTTTGTTTTTTTGTATGTTTGTTACGCGATTACTCCGCCAATTATGAATCGATTTTGATGACTCTTTTTTGTTTGGTAGGTCATGCTTCCGAGGTGGTCCCATATAAATTTTATTGACTTTGCTTGCGTAATTTTTTTGTTAGCTTCAATATTACGTATTTTTATATATATATCTAGACGATATCCTGTTTGACTCCTTCACTGTTATTAACATAGCAGGTGTAGTATTCGGATTTGTGTGGGGTAGGTACCACAACTAAAAAGTGAAAAATAAAAACTGTTTTCACTATTTTAGTGTTTTTTTTGGAAGTCGGTTGTTTTTTTTTGTAAAAAGTTTTTATATAATATGTAGTGATAATATGTGCAAAGATACTCTCGGGACTTACCAGATACACATCACAGAGATCATAGAGCCACAGGTTGTAGGAGTGCGTGGTGGCGGACGGGAACTCGTAGGACGAGAACCCGGCGTTCACTTTGTTCACTGCGAGCGACAGTCGGGACAGCATCCAGCGGTCCATTGGGGCCAGGTCCGACGGTAGGGTCGGTGTGTGAACCTGGATAAATAACATAATAATGTCAAAATACGTGACAAGTATATGTAAACATAAATGTTCGCTTTCTTATTTATGAGACTGTTGTTCTCTATAGATCGCTAATACTATGTTTTTTTTTAATAATTTTTACATAGCAGTTGTCAAGCATACAGCTAAACGGTCATGCATGCATGACAGCACATACCGTCATGCCGCATGATCGTCTAGGGACCGCATAATTCATGCTAATAATAGCGGTGTGCACTAAAAGAGCCATAACGAACGACGATACTCAAGGTCCAAGAATGTCCAGCTCGGCAGTCTAATACGACTCTGACGCTGAGTATCTTTTTTGTTTACAATCACATTATCTTATATATTATTATCTATCGTGATATAATCATCGTAATATGATCATTATCTTATATACATTTCCAGTTTATGCTGATCTCGCATTGCATAGGATTTCCGTACAATGCGAGGTCAGCTTATACTGGAAATGTATAGCTCAATGTGTAGCCGTGTACAGAAACAAAAAAAAAAAAAAAAATATCACAAAGCATTTTCTTTTTCTAATAATTCGTTTATTGCACTGCTACCTTATTTCCAGCAGATACGGTAAATGTTACCCGTAAAGAATATTCTTACAGTACAGTATGTTACAGAAAAAGAGATCATAATTTATTACTTCTCTATCTCCTTCTAACACCCGATACAGACCTCAGACACGGTGTCCTTAGGGAAGTACAGTAACGCGAACTTGGTGGCATTCCACAGCTTGTTACAGAAGAACCTGTAGCCCTGCACTCGCAGGATGTCCAGGTTCAGGTCGCGGCCTTGAGTCATCGCGCACAGAGCGAACCTGATAGTTAAAGTAATTTAAATTCCCTGTTGTATGTAAAAAAAAGCAAAAACATGAAACTTAAAAAGCTAGCATTTCTAAAACTAAACAAATCAGTACAGTTAGCGGGCAGTTGACACAAGTGTGATAGTTTAAGGTGTGAGTCGTAGTTTAAAGAGTTGAGGAACAGGGTGTAAAGTTCACTCATCATCTATAGAAAAGGGAGGATCCTCCGACCAGATGGGTGTTGTGTCTGGCGGGGAACTGCCCAACGATTGATGTCGGAATCCTACTAATATTATAAATGTGAAAGTTTGTGTTTGTGGGTTTGTGTGTTTGGATGTTTGTTACTCAATCACGCAAAAACGGCTGAATGGATTTGGATGAAATTTGACAAACAGATAGTTTATAACCTGGATTAACACATAGGATACTTTTTATCCCGATATTCCCACGGGAGCGAGACTTACGCGGGTGAAACCGTGGGGCGCAGCTAGTCTTGTATATATGTACAACGCGCGGTAAACTCTAATTGCGCGATGCGGGAAAAATCCTGACGTCACATATTTATGTGACGTCAAGTCTTTGATACGTAATTCGAATGTGGCGATGTAGATGCCGCCACAATAGAGACGACGCTCTGTATTAACTCAACGCTGTCTAACACTCAATGTGCCCTTTACACTGCCGCGTTTGCACTGGAGTATATATGTTATGGACCTAGTGATTATTAGGGCATTATAGAAAATGCCCGGGCAGTTTGAAAAATGCCCAATATGAGAGGGCAGTATGATAACAACTATTGAAATAATCAAATCAACCGGGCATTTTTTATTATCCTAGTCACCTTTGGGGCAGCACAATTAAAACCAGGTTTTATTAGTATTATTTTGATTTCAAACGTAGAATCAATATTTAAAATCATATAAAATATTTCCATTCATAGACACTGCTGACCTATGATGACTTTATCATAATTAAATACCTGTGTATTATTAGATTGCCCAAAGACCACACGGCAATATTTATAATGACGAGGCAATGTGATAAATAAGGAAGTTCAAATTATAATTAATTATTTTGCCCTAAGTAGCTTGTCATTCATAATGCGCGGGCATTATGAATGATGCCCGTATTTATTACTTGGTCCTTAAGATATATAAGGCAAATAAGCAATCAGATTAAAAGTAAGATGTCTGAATATCACTAAAACAATAAAAGCAATGAGAGATATAATTAATCCCGGGGGGATTTTTCATATGAATACGAAAAACTGTGGCTTTGAATAAAAAAACCGTGTCATTGCCATTTTCCAAGTTTTAAAATAACGGGCTAAACAAACACCATTTAATTACACGTCATCCATACTAACATATAAATTCGAAAGTAACTCTGTCTGTCTGTCTGTCTGTTACCTTTTCAGCCACTGAACGGAATTCGACAAAATTTGGCAAGGAGATTGATGACACCCTGGGGAAGGACATAGGCTAGTTTTTATCGACATACCGCGCAGGCGAAGCCGCGGACGGTAGCTAGTTTATAATAACACAGCTAGACTCACCTGAGCGCATCAGTCCCACACTCCGGTATCCCATTCGGGTAGTCCTGTTTCTGTCCCTGCTTGGCTCTCTCCACCTCCTTAGGGTCTAAGTTGGAGTCCTCCAGCTGTTCGTGAAGGGTCTCCAGAGTGACTCCTTTCACCACGTCCACGGGGTCGATGACATTGCCCAGGGATTTGGACATCTTGCGGCCGTGCGCGTCACGGACCATCGGGTGGAGGTAGATTTCTCTGGGGGAGGTAGTTACAGTTAGATTTGAAGATTCAAAATTTTCCATGTTTTCGTGAAGGACTGAACGAAAGGATACAGGACTTTGGAAGCCATCTGGCTACTAAAATTAAATTTACTTACAGACAAGGCACAGCCTTAACCCCTGGGTCTAGATCCATGTAATTTCGCACAAGAAATTGAGAACTAAGGAAGGACTTTTGAAAATTATTCCCCAAAAAACTTTACAAAAAAATAAACAACTGATTGTCAGGTCAAGTTATTTTTCACTTTTTACCCGACTACGGCGAAGAAAAAAGGAGGGTTATGATTTTGACCGGTATGTATGTATGTATGTATGTTTATCTGTTCCCTCATATCTTCTAAACGACTCATCACAATTTCACAAATGAGGTATCGTTGGAAGCGTCTTGATCGTCCGCTGGTTATAGGCTATGTGACGTCACATTAAATTAAAAATGGCGCCCTCTAGAGGATATAAAGTCAGGAACTAAAAATAATATATTGTTTAATCCTACCATGTTGGGTATCAAATGAAAGGGCTTAATGACCACATTTCAAAAATATATATATTATAACGCCAAAAAAAAAAAAAAGTAATATAAACTAACCCCCAACTACGACTAAAAAGTTATAGGAGTCACACGTTTTAGGGCATAAATCAAACAGATTACGTGTGACTCCGGATTTTGAGTCGACGAGACTCGTAGTTGGGTTTTAGTTTTTATTACTTCTTAGTGTTGTTTTTGGAAATCGTTTTTTTTTTTTTTTTAAAGATGTTTATTTTTCACTTTTTAGTTGTATTACCCCACACAAATTCGAATACCACTACCTGCTATGTAAATAACAGTGACGGAGTCAGTTAAAACGTCGTCTACATATATTAAGTGGGAAAAATACGTAATATTGAAGCTAACTCAAAAACTACCCAAGCAAATTTAATAAAATCTATGTGGGACCACCTCTGAAGCATGAGCCTCTGAAAAAAAGAATCATAAAAATCGATTCATATTTGGCGGAGTAATCGCGTAACATACACACAAAAAAAAAACAGGCAAATTGAGAACCTCCTCCTTTTTGAAGAAGTCGGTTAAAAAGGGGTACAATAGGGGGATGAAAGTTCGTGATTTTTGCCGATGGGATATCACATTGGGCACACGGGTTGTCATTTCATAATTTAATCAAGCAGAAGCTTTAGGCTGTTCTAAAATTACATCAGTTAATACGGCATGAAAGTCCATATTCGCGCCTTAAGATGCAAATATATTTTCATACCTGACTGAGTATCACAAGCATTCTGGAAGCATACAATTTGTAACCTTTGAACTTTATTGACACCGCCATTAGGTTGAATTTATACTTACTTGAAGGGCAGTTTTCCTAGTAACCGCTGTCCAAAGAACACCATCCTCGCGACCCAGAAGAACAGAATGTCGTGTCCAGTTTCCAGCAGTGTTCCCGGGTAGAATGCCTATCGAAATTACCAGTTTATTATAAAGCATATCAAATATTTATCACATTTTACGGAACTGATCAAATTGCTGCCGATATTTCATCATAATGCTTGTGCTGGCACAAGAGAAATACAGCACTAACAGAAACAAATGTATTCATGTTTAGCTTTAAAATGCTCGGTAAATAAATTAGGTATTTACCCCAAACGACCCAGCAGTGGGTCGATACAGGCTAGACAAGATAAATTAAATTTAAAAAATCCCGACAAAAACAAAGCATCTAATAAACGTTTTTTTTTATGGCTATTAACACTCTCGATCAAGTCATCTTTCAAACAAAACCAAAAAAATCAAAATCGGTTCAGCTGTTTGGCAGCTACGATGGCGCAGACAGATACACAGATACACACGTTTAACTTATAACACCCCTCTTTTTCCGTTGGGGGTTAATAATATAATAGACGTAGATATATTTAGTAACCTATTCCGCTTAACTATTCTTCAGGAGTCGTAAAAAACCTTGTAAGCAATCGACACGTGTTTGACCTCTCAACGCTGACTTCTCTGCGCCCAGAGATCGGTGTGGCAACACGTCGTGTTCTGGTTTGCGACTGGTCAATCGTCATGCTGAGAATGCCTCGTTGAGAGGTGAAACACGTCGATTTCTTACAGGGTTTTTTATGACTCTTGAAAAATAGTTAAGCGGAATAGGTTACTAAATATATCTACGTCAATTGTATTTTATAATGGATTTCCGCAAAGTAACGCCTGAAACAAATAACGATACAAGCTAGACAGATTTTATATTTGATTTGGACAGAATTATTTCTTGTTGATATCTTTGACCACCCACCTGCAAGTCATCAGTCTGATCTGGCCACCCAAATATAGAGAAAGTGAAGAGTCCGGACGAGAACCACGTGTCGAGCACATCGTCATCCCTCACTAACTGCATGTCAGCGGCAGGCACATTGAACTTAGCGGCCGCCTTGGTGCGAGCCTCCTCTTCCGTGTGAGCGGATACCCAGAGTTCTTGGTCTTTGGTCTGGAAGGAGTTAGAGGCAGTTTATGGTTTGATCATTGGCATGATGTGATATAATGTAAATAAAATATGCGAGCATCTTGTGCAACTTCAACAATGGATATTTTTGAAAAATATTTATTTTTACATGCGAGATTATCACAGGTTGATTTGATATGCATATAGGTGTCAAAATCAACGAGCATAAGGTACAAAAAAAAACTAAAATGAGAAAAAGAAAACGAAATTAAACTTGCACTAATATTACAGACGTCCACGCTAGCATATCATAAAAGCTTGATCCCGTGTCCTATTTAAAAGTAGATCGCCGCGAAAATACGCGATCGTCGCCTGGTTGTCACTTGTTGTTCAAATAAAAACTTTTACAAAAAAGTACAACCGACTTCCAAAAAAAAACACAAAAAGTGAAAAATAACTTAAACCCACCGACTTCCGAAATTAAAGTTATTTTTCAGTTTTTTTATTTTTTTGTAACCTCTAAAGCATGACCCACCAAACAAAAAAATAATCATCATAATTGATTCATATTTGGCAAAGTAATCGCGTAACATACACACAAAAAAAACATACAGACGAATTGAGAACCTCCTACTTTTTGAAGAAGTCGGTTAAACACTGGAAAACGCCGTCTGTCGGTGCGATCACGCGTTCAGTTTCACCGAACAAAAAGTGACATATGAGCGGGACAATCGCTTTAAATAAGACACGGTCTGAGTTTAATTTAGTGATTCCTAATTAATGTTGCTGTGTGATATCATCGAGTTTTACAGGTATTAGAAATGGTTGTTGAAGTGTCGAATTTGTTATAAATCCCAATTTTGAAATGGACCAATAAACATTTAAAAATTATTTTTATCATCACAGAGAAGCATGACATTTAGTAAATTATTTTTGTTTTTAAGTAATGAGTGAAACAATTACATATTGGATATTATTATTCATTGAACACTTAAAAACATAGCTGTACTTTGTTACTACAACACATTCTAACTCCAAAAAAAATGCGTCGAAGAATAATAAAACAATAGGCCACGACACAACATGCAAATGAAACCTAAAGCCACTATATCCACGCTTAGAGTCCGTTTCACGAAAGAAGTCTCGCAGACGCGGCGCTGCAGGCATGCGACGGAATCATAAATCTTTATTTATTTATTTATCTCATAACATGTACAATCTTAAATAGAGGAAGGTATTTGAGTTAGCAGGGATTTCGTAGGAATGTCGCTACCTTGTATAATAATTATAAGCTCCAGTTATTGGCACTGGACTTCTTTCGTGAGACGGAGTGTGTGTGTCCGCGACATACGGCAGGCCCTGCGGCGCCGGGCGCGGGCGGCGCGCGGCGCGGGCGCTGCGGCTTGCGGCGCCCCGAGCGCGTGCGGCGCCGGCGCGGGCCGCGCGCGCCGCTCTCCTTGGCGTGCCAGGAAGGTGACAGATAATGGAGTTTAGTCGATTTTCTATTTAGTAAGTTTGGTGAAGTCACTAGTTCGCTGTGGCAACTAATATGGAGTCGTGTTTAATGATTATCTTTGTTGTAGAAAAATCTTTTAATTTCAGCTAAGTTTCAGTAATAAAACATTGTCGGGTTGTCACATCTAATTTCTTCTGTTCTTTCCGGTTGTAGTACCTAAAGCTTCTAAAATGCTTAGTTTCAAATTTTATATTTCCTGAAAAGTTATCGACCTGTGCATAAAAAGTCTTACTATTTCTATTATAATTTATTTTATTTCCTTTAACTCTGACACTATTTATAAATGGTACTTTATATCTATTCTTATCTCGTATGACTTTCATAAAATCTGTATCATCTTACCTCTGCTTCAGGCAGTGTAACCCTGTACGCCGGTATCCGGTGTCCCCACCACAGTTGCCGAGAGATGCACCAGTCACGGATGCCCTCCATCCAATGGTACCAGGTCTTCTCGTGCACGTCGGGGATAATCTTCAGCTCACCGGTTTTAACGGCCTTGATGGCTTCAGCCGCCATTTTATCGCATTTTATGTACCTGAGATATACAGTGTTTTACACAACTGGGACAGTATGGGGAAATCTGAAATTCTAAATGCACATGGCTCACTCTTATCTACTCCACCTGTATTTTAATGTAACCTACATCCGTTGCAATTAAATGATTGATTGAATCCATAAGAGATATGGGGAAACTGTCTTAGGAACGATTTGCTCTTTTTTCATGATACTTAACAGTTTAATAAAACGGCGGACAATTCTCTTTTTTATATTCTTCACTACATATTATAAAACAAAGTCCTCCGCCGCGTCTGTCTGTCTGTTCGCGATAAACTCAACAAAAACTACTGCACCGATTTTCATCCTTTTTTCACCAATGGATAGTGGTTCTCGAGGAAGGTTTTAGTATATAATAACCGACATACACGCGGGCGAAGCCGCGGGCCGCATCGCTAGTTTAAATATAAAATAGTCTCTATATATAATTATGCTATTTAAATTCGTGGAGTTTGGATAATAAACATAACGGTTAAAGCCTCTACAGTACTCACCACTGCGGCTTCAGCATGGGTTCCACCACATCCTTGGAGCGGCTGCACAGCGGGACCACCATGGCGTGTTCCTTCGTCTCCTTGTACAGCTTGGGAGTCTCCAGCGCCTTGATGATACTGCGCCGAACGTCGTAGCGTTTCATACCCTGTACATAATATAACACTATACTAGCTGACCCCACAGAGTCCCCAGACCCAGTTCCTAGTTCCAGTCTAGCCCCTTTGAGTTTGACAGCCGTTACGGGTCGTCAGAAACCAGAAAGTCTAACAACCAGTCTTACCAAGGGGTATCGTATTACCCAGTTACTGGGTTGTGGAGGTCAGATAGGCAGTCGCTCCATGTAAAATACTGGTATTCAGCTGCATCCGGTTAGACTGGAAGCCGACCCCAACATAATTGGGAAAAGGCTAGGCAGATTGACTGGTTAACCCTACAGACCACCTCTCCCGTCCAATCCTACTAATATTATAAACGTGAAAGTTTGTGAGGATGAATGGATATTTGTTACTCTTTCAGGCAAAAACTATTGCACGGAATTAGATGAAAGGAGATAATTCACCGTCCATACATTTTTGGGCTATATTTCTGAAAGTGCCGGCCAAACAAGAAAAAAGCTATATTCCGAAAGAGTACGTTTTTGTCTTCATTTTTTATTACCACAAGCTATTACTTTAATTGGATAACTATTAATTATTTTAACTGTTTAAAATAAATAATTTTTGAAAATAATAAACTATTGATTATTATTTTATTATATCAATATTTCAATATTTTAATTTCAATATTTAATATATCAATATTTTATTATTTAAAATACTGTTTTCAGTATGTTTAATACTGAAAACATTATTTTTCAAAATCGTATAACAGCGCAGGGAATTGCCCTACAGAATTGGTCTGATAGGGAAAATTGAAGAGAATCACATGTTCTAACGGAATATATCATTTTTTTGTTTGGCATTACTTTCATAATTTAGCCCAAAATGAATGATGTCCTTTGGCACATAGATTGTTATTAATGTTGATTAACCCTTCGTATTTTTTGTTCGGTGAACCTGAACGCGTGGTCGCGCGCACATATGGCACTTGCCGGTTTTTCGAACAAACAGTGGCATAATGTACGCGACCGATCGTATTTACTTAAAACAAGAAGTAGTTACTTAAAATTATAACTTTAAAGATTTATCATAGTTAGAGTGATCTGTGAAGTTTTTCAATTTCACCCTGAATAGTGTAAGTGTCAAAATCAATTAAAAAAAGATGCCCTTTGATTAACTTTCACTTAAGAAAAAATAGTATTCTAGTATATCCTAACTAAATGCGAAAGTGAGTTTTTTTGTTAACCTCACGCTAAAACGGCTGAAAGGATTTGGATGAAATTTCGCACAGGGGTGGACCTTGACCTGGAGAAGGATATAGGCTACTTTTCATCCTGGATCGCAGACAAAGTCGTGGGTAAAAGCTAGCAGAAAGAACTTACAGCGAACGCTCCGCAGTTGGGCAGCATCTTGCCCTCGTCATCTAAAATATTGATGTACGGCAGATTGTGACGCTTGGCGAGCTCGTAGTCATTTACGTCGTGCGCTGTCGAAATCTTTACCGCACCTGTTAGAGAATAAAAGCTTACATAATCAGCCTATAATGTTCCCACTGCTGGGACACAAGCCTCCTCTCTACGAGGGAGTGGGGTCAAATCTACCATGCGGGCCCAGTGCGGGTTGGTAGATGTCACATGTCTTCGAATTTTTGGTTCTAGGACATGCCGGTTTCCTCACGACGTTTTCCTTCACCATTTAGAGAGCAGTGGTGATGAAATTATTTACACAAAGTAAAGCGCCTGTGGAGGGAGGCCTTTGCCCAGGAGTGGATCAGCGCAAGCTAGGAGAAAAAAAAAAAAGCGCCTGGCTGGGTTCGAACCAACGACCTGCTACTTGGTAAGCCGAGGTCATTACCACTAGACCACCACTGTTCTCTGTTAGAAAATAAGAGCTTACACATTTGAAAACCCTAAATCATATGCGGGTTGTGCTTCAGTACCCCGCAAAATCTGTATTGATGATTTTAGTTAGATATTGATATCAGAGGTACTAACTCCCTGCCAGGGCTGCGGTATAGTCCGAAAGGGATACCGGGACCCTGGCAACAGGCAACTGAAGGAACACGGGTGGGTTTTAGTCAGTAAGAGTCTGACACGCCCTTCCGCTCCGCCCAGAGCGGGAGAAATCATTTGAGGATTTCCCACCCAAAAAAAAGATGTACTAACCGGTTCCAAAGTTCATGTCGACGTAATCGTCGGCGATGATCGGCAGCTTCCTGTCGACGAACGGATGCACCACGTGCTTACCGACTAGATGCTTGTACCTGAGAATTGTTATTTTACGATCAAGTATAATAAATGAAGGAGTATGAGACGGATAGGAATCTTATTATTATGTTTGGAAGATTTTAAATTAGCGATTATTTAAAATGCTCGGAGGTAGCAGCATTAACGTGTTGAAAAATAGACATTAAGTTTTACCAGTTAAGGTAGATTTAAACAGAAATTAAAATAAAAAAAAATGATATAAAAATATACGTAAAAATCAATTGCTGTTCGTTTGTATCGCTAAAACTCGAGAAAGCCATTCTCGAGTTATTTAGAGGACCGATTTGGATAATTCTTTGTTGTGTTCGTTATTCTCAGGGGAAGGTTTGTACGTAAAGTAGGTGTAGGTAGGTAGGTAGGTAGGAGGTTTAAGGGGGATGCGCTAAGGTGGACCACGAAATTCAAATTTTCTTACGTTTTTTGCAATTTGCAGGTCAGTATCAGTTTGTATGTTGGTATAAAAACCGTAAGAAAATTTGAATTTCGCGGGCTACCCTAGCGTATCCACCATAAAGCAGACAGATAAATTAAACATCCGGAGTCACACGTGTTAGGGCATAAGTCAAACAGATACGTGTGACTCCGGATTGTTCATTTGCCTGTCTGTGATGTCTTGTTTATACCTTTTTAGTTGACTTTTTTTGTCGTAGTTGGGTTTTAGTTTTATAACTTTTATTTGTTTTATAATTTTTAGATATCGATACCTCAAAGTCAAAGTCAAATAATTTATTTCAAATAGGCACATAAAAGGCACTTTTGAACGTCAAAACAAAGAAATAGAACTGATTCTAGCTGCCCCTTCCAAAAGGTAGTTTTCGTATGGAGAAGAATGGGCAAGAAACTCCACCGTTACTCTTTTAAAAAATGTTTTACAATATTTTGTATACATGAATTATATACTATAAGATTACTGTAACACAAAAGGTAGAAAAGATTATAAATGGAGCAATGACAAGTAAAATAATTATGTGATAGATACATATTTACAAACATTGTAGAAGTATTCCTACGATATTATAATATTCCTAACATTGTTATATGTAATACTAATAAGTCAGTGCGTGAGTTTAAAGTAATCACAGAGTAAAATGTACAACTAATATAGCATCCAGTTTGATTTTGTCCAGACTCTAAATTGTCCTATGGAGCATGACCAGCATGTTTCCAAGCATTCTTATATTGGATATAGTCCTCTAATTTGTAATAAGCTTGTTTACAAAGTGTACTTTTTATATGAGTTTTGAATTTTCTTTCATTTAATTGCAATATATCACAAGGTATTTTGTTGCAGCATTTAACGCAGTACCCCATAAAAGATGTTTGTACTTTAGCTAATCTGAAAAATGGTTGATCTATTTTATCTTTATTTCTGGTATTAAAATAATGTCTATCACTAGATTCGCGGCGACATAGATTATAAATGGCTCTGACAGCTCTCTTTTGCAAAATAAAGATGGATTCAATGTCAGCAGCCCGACCCCACAGTAAAATGCCATACGACATAATGCTGTGGAAGTAACTGAAATAGACCAAACGCGCGGTTTCTACATCTGTTAACTGTCTTATCTTTCTAACAGCATAAGCGGCCGAGCTTAACCGCCCCGCAAGAGATTTTCAGAGACTTATAAAGTCTGTGGCGTTTCGCTAGCTAATTTCTAACTGTAAGTACAGTAAACAATTTCGTAATATGTACTTACCTTGTATCGTTAGGATTCACGGCCACCGCCACATCAGCAAGCATCGTCTCTATCCGAGTGGTCGCTACAGTGATCTCCTCATTTGTGTCCTCCGTCTTATACGCGAAGTAGACTAGCACGCCAAATTCCACCTTAAACAATGTGTCAGATATTACACAAGATAACTTTACTGAGTAAGCGTGCCATATTAATATAAACCTTATTCCTATGTTTAGAATGTTAATATTCGTATGCGCGAATGTGAGCAAGGGTTTGGGAATAGGATTGTTCAAGTCATACGAATACTGTTCATATTTGTTGGGGAGTTTGTTGAGCCACTTCTTCTTCCCAGCTAAAGCACTAGGAAGTGGTGAAGGGTGGGCATTTTGGGAGACTGTCTTATGTAATTTTGACGTTCGAAAAGTGCTGATTCTCAACCTAATTTGAATAAATGACTTTTGATTTTGCCAACTGAACTTTTGAAGTTGAACTGGGCATTGATTTAAAACCCTAAGTCTGAATGTCATTTAGACGTAATAAAAGGACAAAGTCTATGACAAGTTTAAATCTTAGTAAAGTCTCAAAATAGTGGGAATCGATGTCAAAAGAGCTATAGCCAGTTTGTGGCGGTATCTACATCACCACATGCGAACTACGCATCAAAGACCTGACGTCATACATAAAACCCTGACGTCACATAAATCCTGCATCGCGCAGCTAGAGTTTATCGCGCGATGGACATATATATATACAAAATTCCGACATCAATCGTTGGGCAATTGCCCGCCAGTCACAACACCCGTCTGGTCGGAGGACCCGGTCCCTTTTCTATAGATGATGAGTGAACTTTATACCCTCATAACTCTAAAAGTACGTATACACTTATTTAGAACATAATGACAGGAATACAAAACGGAGAAATATTGCAACTATTTCTAAAACATATTTCATTTACTTATAGCATCATAGCACATACACACCTTTTGCGCATACCCCGGTATACTCAAGAGCGTCCTTCCAGTAAGTTCAACCTTATCGACTTCAATATCTGATATCGCGCTCTTGAGCGTACAAGACCAGTTCACAAGTCTGTTAGCCCGGTAGATGTCGCCACTGTCGTGTAGTCGAATGAAGGCCTCGTTGACTGCGCGGCACATTGACGGGTCCATTGTGAAACGGACGCGCGACCAGTCGTAGGATGAGCCTAGGGAGCGAAGCTGTTCGTAGATGCGGACGCCTTTTCTAGGGGGAAGAATGTTGTGGTTAGAGAGGTTTGGCTTGACAGTCGAAATTGAGGTTTAGGAGCTTTAGTATTGGGGAGAAATTCGTAAAAATTGTAGATTAGGTTGTTCACAACCACTTCAAATTCGACTTTTGATTTTGAGAGACTATTATATAGTATTAATTGAAGCTTAGCGTAAGGGCCTTTTATTAATTTTTGATTTGATCTGAACTGCCTGAAATCAGCAAAAACAGGTGCAGGAACTACTCGAAGGAAATCAACATTTGACAGCCAGGATGGCGTAGTGACTTGATGCGAATATATGATTTCCATTCTAAATGCTGTTGTTCTTAAGCACAGAGATTATTGTCTGTACCCAAATTATTTACTCCACAATATAAAAAAGAACTGTAACATCCATTTCCTAACTAATAATATAAATGCGAAAGTGAGTATGTTTGTTTATTTGCTATGCTTTCATACTAAAACTGACAACTGAATTTGGATGAAATTTGGCATATGGGTAGACCATGACCTGGCTCAGGACATAGGATACTTATTATCACAATATTCCCACGGGATCGAGACTTATGCGGGTGAAACCGCAGGGCGCAGCTAGTCTACTAGAAAGTTAAAATCACAACAAAAATAAAGGATGTACTAACTGTTCCTTCCACTCCCACACTTTCTTGATGAACTCCTCCCGCCCCAGATCGTGTCTGGTCTTCTTCTGTTCACGCCACAGCTTCTTCTCAACCACCACTTGTGTGGCGATGCCAGCGTGATCGCAGCCAGGATTCCACAGGGTGGTTTTACCGTTCATCCTGTTGTTGAGATGAGAAATTAATTAATGGTTAACATAATCAATCAATGATATGGCATCTTAGGCTGTGTTTTACTCTATGGAAACCTGCAGCAGAATGAAACTGTCAAGTCAGTAAAAAACGTCTGAAAAAGTTCTTAGACTTTGAAAAGTTCTTTGAAGGAACTTTGACCTTCAATATCTCCGTAACCAGAGGGTTCTAGTTATAGTCTAGAACAGTAGTTGGAGGTATAGTCTAGAACAAAAAAATGATCACAATGACGGGAACAACAAGTGGCTTTCGGCTTCATTAATTGTCTTTTTACACCCATTATGTACAAAAGAGTGTGCTAATAAAACTACTAACTTTTAGTTTTAGTTTATAATATAACTAGCTGATTCCCTTAACTTCGCCCGCGTGGATGTCGGTTATTATATGTATACTAAAACCTTACTCGAGAACCACTCTATCCATTGATGAAAAACGGTGCAGTTGTTTTTGAGTTTATCGCATACAGGACGACAGACAGACGTGGCGGAGGACTTTGTTTTATAATATGTAAGGATATTATGTGTTTCATAATATTTGTACTACTTTCAATTACCTATGCCACCTAGTGAGTGCATCCTCAACAGCATTGGTGAGTGCGTGACCAAGATGGAGAGTTCCCGTCACGTTGGGAGGAGGGATCACCATCACAAACTTGCCTTTTGGATTTGGTTCTAGGACGGATTTCCTCTGCAAATAGAAATTAAATTAATATGGAACATTAAGTTCGTTGTTTAATCCTGTAGAATAATTTGACAGGTGCAAATGTCAAACAATAATTTGGAATGTCAAATTAGTCTACGGGATTCAAAAACAAACTATAGTATGTTATTTTCTGAGGAGAGAAGACTTTCGCTTTGTTTTACTGCATTATAATAGGTCTTTACCTATGAAATTGCCGTTTTGTATGAAAAAATTTAAACGAATTTTTTTCATGAATTTTTTATTTGTATTAATCGAAGTAATCACCCATGCAATCAATGCATCTTTGCCATCGCAGTGGCAGTTTATTGATGCCCTTCTTAAAGAAATCAGCTGGACGGGAGGCAACAAATTCTTCAAAGGCATTTTGTACTGCCTCTCGGGTATTGAATTTTTTTCCCGCCAAGAAGTTATCCGAATTCTGGAAAAAATAGTAGTCTGTAGGCACAAGGTCTGGTGAGTAGGGCGGATGACGGAGAGCTTCCAACCCCAGTTCTTGCAACTTGGAGACCGTCTGCTGTGCAGTATGAGGTCGCGCGTTGTCGTGCAGGAGCAGCGGAGACGAGCGATTGACCAATGCTGGTTGGAGATGCGCCAGCTTCTCCATCATTGTGTTCAGTTCTTCACAGTACACATCTGCAGTAATGCTCACCCCGTTTGGTAAGAAGCTGTGATGAATCACACCGGCGCTAGACCACCAAACAGTGACGCATCACTTTTCTAGGGGTAAGTTTTCGTTTAGAGCATTGTTTAGGTGCTGAACCAGGATCCAACCAACTTGCTGAGCGCTTGCGGTTATCAAACAGAATCCATTTTTCATCGCAGGTAACAATGCGGTTCAAAATTCCTTCATTTGTGTGTCTGTTGAGCAGTGCAAGGCACGTCTCGACGCGTACTTCGCGCTGGCGATCATTGAGTTCGTGGGGCACCCATTTGTCAAGCTTTTTTACCTTGCCAATTTGACGCAAATGGACCAATATTGTTTTGACGCTAACGTCGAAAGCTGCTGCTAATTCAGCCGTAGATTGTGTATCATCAGCTTCCACAATCGCCTTTAATTCGTCATTGTCGACCAAAGTGTTCGGACGACCGCGAGGTTCATTTTTCAGGTCGAAATTTCCAGAACGGAAGCGAGCAAACCAATAACAGGTGGTGCGTTGGTTTGTAGTGTTAGCTCCGTAAACGTCGTTGATGTTGCGTGCCGCTTGTGCCGCGTTGCTGCCACGACGGTACTCATATTCCATAATTACTCGAATTTTTAACGTATCCATGATGACGAAAAAGATTGAAATGCGATGAAAATGTAACACTAATCAATAAAGAAATGACTACTTTTGGAAAAAAAAATCCATGTTTTTAAAATAAAATTAATTTGAAATTAGAATTCTTAGCCAAACAAAAATTATTTCGATTTGAAATGGCCAGTACTGCAGAACGGCAATTTCATAGGTAAAGACCTAATATGAAAAAACGTCAAATGAATTATATGCCCACTTATTTTTAATATTTCAACCAAGTCTATAATAGCATTTTATTTTTGGTTTATTTGTAATTTTTCAGAGATATAATGCAGTTAGTACTCACTCCATATTCAGGTTTGAAGAAGCCCTGTTTTTCCCACCAGGAATACCAGGCTGCCTCCACATACTGTGGGCTGTAGGCATCGGGCATAGCACCCGTTATGTCCTTCTTATCACCCGGTGCTGTTTCCGCTGTGTATACGGCACTCTCTTTTGTTTCCTTCACCTTTTTCTGTTGGGAAAACAGTTTAGTGCTATTGGTTGCAAGCCAGTTTTTAGAATATCATAGATTTTTGTGCTTTTTGTGGAACAGTAGAAAGGTTGAGTTTTTATTATTTACAATAAAACAGACATCCTAACTAATATTATAAATGCGAATGTGAGTTTGCTTGTTGGTTAGGCTTTCACGCTAAAATGGCTAAACAGATTTGGATGACATTTCGCACATGGGGTAGATCTTGATCTGAAGAAGGACATAGGCTACTTTTCCTCATGGATTGCAGACAAAGTTGCGGGCAACAGGTAGTTGTTAATATTTAAGTTTATTACTGTTTAAAACATTAGTTACACATTAAGTAATACCTGTTTGCTCATATCTAATACTTTAGGATATTAAAGATAAAATACATAATTTATTATGAGATAAGTATTATTTATCAAATATTCTAATAAGAATATTTGCATTATTAAAGCATATGTTTTAATTATTACAGAAAAAACAATTTTTTCATGAAATAGAATAAGTCAGAATTAAGTCTATTTCAGATTTTCAAAAAATATCTGTTCTTATTCAAAGTGATCTCATTACATACAGCAATACAGATCATAGATCGTTGTGTGTCGAAATACAATTAGACTGATGCAACGTGACTAACAATATTGCGGCATTACTTTCACTTGCCGATGCCAGGTTTCAAGTTATTAACCTAAGAATTTCGCTACAACAATGGAACCAATAAAACTCATTGTTATACAAATTATCTGCAATAATCGGAGCTTAATAGCTAAAGTGCATTGTTGTACACCTACTGTAGGGCTCAAAAACCTACCTCTGGTTTATCTTTCGGTACAGCTGGCAAAGCGCTCTTTTTATCCAATTTGGCTTTCAGTTTATCCAACTTTGCAGCCTTTTTTGCTTCTTTCTCTAGTTGTTTAGCAGTCTTCTCTTGAGGCTGGTCCCCTGAGGGATCATTTTGTACTTCGTTATCAGTCATATTTACGCAAAAAATATATGAATTTAAATATTGAGCGAATCACACCACATTCCGCAAATGTGATGTGGATAATGTGATTTGACAGTTTAATGGTCGTTTAGAAACTTGACGTCATCGAATGCAACATTATTTCGCGTTCGGAAATTGCACATCAGTTCCAATTAATCACAAAAAAACAGCCTATTCAAAATCGACTAAACATGGTTCGTTCTTCTTGCAACTACCTACCTATGCATCGTAGGTTGACAACACTAACTAACGCCATTTTGTTTTTCGTTTCTTGCTGTACGCGATTGAGGTGTGCTCGCGAAATTTTATTCGAATTTTACGCATCAGAAATAGATTGAATACGTTTTATCTTCTTTTTTTTCATCGGATTCATCACGTCGGATAAAATGTCGGATCGAGAGGTACTATTATTAACCGTAGTTTGTCACGTCCGTCTCGCATTCCCGCCGCGTGTGTTTTATTTTGTCGGCGGATCGTTCTATATTTAATTACGATAATATCGCTTGGGTGATTTCAGAGGAGTCGCTCGAGGACTCGTAACGGGTCTCGAGAGCCGGCACCGAAGCCCGTCGCAATGTCGCGAGGCCACAGCCGAAGCCGGTCTAGGACGCCGCCCCCGCCAAAAGCATCGAGCAGAAAATATAGGAGCCCGTAAGTCTGTTGTTACTAAATGTTGGTTGTGGAAGCTTGTTTGTTACTAACCTAAAGTTAATAAGTATATGGCATTGTAAGTTGTTTTACCAACAAATAATTCATAACCTCGATCTCAAGGGTAACGCTCGCGTGTGTTGCGCAATGGTGTGTATCGTTAAACTCAAACAGTTTACATGCGTCTCGGGAAGTGCAAATTTTGTAGTCATTTATGCTAGAGTGTACGACCTTGCTGATATTCTAGTGACGATTCCGCATACTAATCTGTTAGTCGATAGGCATCTGTTTTTAATTGCTTAGTTTGTTCGATAGTAACATAAATATCATAGCAACAGATTTATAAATAATGTTGTATGTTTGGAGGGAAGGTACGGCACGCGGGGGGTGATAAGAAAGTAGTAAATAACATATCATTTCATTATTATTTACATAGTTGGCATGTTTGTCCTCAATTGCAAGTTTCCTTCCTTCTAACTTGTAATTTAATTTTAGATGGTAGTTCTCTGAGTAATTACTTTACTTTTATCCCAGTTTCAATATTATATTTAGGTTTTAAACTTATTAGAAGTGTAGCTCAAATACTAATGAACACTATGGTTATAATAACTTTCTAAAAAAATGACTAATGAGGCTTCCAATATGAAATAGTCAAGATAAACAAATAATTTTAGATGGTAGTTCTCTGAGTAATTACTTTACTTTTATCCCAGTTTCAATATTATATTTAGGTTTTAAACTTATTAGAAGTGTAGCTCAAATACTAATGAACACTATGGTTATAATAACTTTCTAATAAAATGACTAATGAGGCTTCCAATATGAAATAGTCAAGATAAACAAACATCTAATTAGGTAATTGTTTGACCATTAAACGGCATTTGATCAATAACTATTTGAGTAACGTTTGAAATAACTCTAGTATGTAATGATATTTTCAAGTAAATTAATACCATGAAACAAACATAAATAGGTCATATGGAAACTCATACAACTAGCCTATTCTACCTACCTATTGTGCTCACACAAAAGCTTCAGAATACAAGAATAAAAATATGTTATCTGTTGTGTGTCTAACCCCTGCATCCTTTTAGAGTGGCTACTAACAACCCATTTCTCGCTATTTCCTATTCACAATAATATTGATCAAACTATTCACCAATATAATCATAGAAATTGTGCATCCAATTACTTAAAAACTATAGTTACACACAATAAACAATATGTTTATTGATGTGTGATCAATAATATTGTGTGCAGGAAACCATGACAACTGTCTTTGTTTGCTAACATGAATAGGCTTTTTGGTTGACCTCTACAATTTCAATCTTCAATTTCAATTAAGGTTGGAGTATACCAGATCAAGCTATATTCTCATTGTAATTAAACTCAAAATTGCATACCTACATATTGGATATTGACATTTCAAAATAATATTGAACAAAGTTCCTTTTTGTTTGTCCCATTACAAGAGCTTCTAATCAGCCTGTACTTTAGGAGAGGCCTACAATAAGCAATGGACCACAAAAGGCTTAATTGATTGGTAATGGTGGGGGCCTATGTGCTTAGCACTGTCATAAGCAAGGTGAATAAATTTATTGATGCAGATTATAACAATAAGTATAATATTTTGTAATACTATTGTCTCATTCCCAAAGGCAAAATTCTCTAATGCCAAAATGTCAACATCCAATCTACAGTCACCAAAAAGCAGCTTAGGGTCCTTCGCTTTGTGTGTTCTTGCATGTTAACTTGAGCGTTCCTGCTGACGCTAGGTCGGCCTCCAGGTCGCGGTCGCGGTCGGGCTCTGCGCGGCGCGGGTACCGCTCGTCGCGGTACTCGCGTTCCCGCAGTCGCTCGTACTCGCCGCGGGGCTCCTATCGACGCTCTCACAGTCACAGTCCCATGTCCTCCCGCCGCCGGCACATGGGCGACAGGGTGAGGAGTGATGTTTATGTGAATACCTTTTTTTTATATTACTCCTTGTAGTTTTAAGTTGTCCCCGCATGCTATAATGAAGGCTTGTACACATTGGTCTATGTTTGAGCTTATGAACAAACTTGGGCTTGTTGATAAAACTCTAAAAAGAGTCTTCCATAAATATTAATTAAAAATACACAAACAAAGGCCATTGTGTACTGAAGTAACAAAGAAATGTCAGTAGCAAGCACAACTGTTTGATGTCTGACTATCGTAAAAGGCGACTAAAATACCGACAGCTTTTGTCGAGACATAAAGCAATTGGCTAATTTTGTGAAAATGCCTTATCACTACAGTCCCCCAAAAGCCAATTGCATATTTTGCTTAGAATGCAAAATTATAGATGTAAGAATAGTTTTAAGTACTTTTAAGTTTTTTTTATTAATGCATGCTATTTTGAGCTATATGAGCCATGGTGCTAAAATGTTATCTGCATTTGGTTGTAAAAGGCGACTCAACTGAAATGAAATGCACCTTTATAAATATTTGATAAGAAAATAATGGCATTAGCTCAATTTTTTGATTAAATTCAATGAAAACCAGCACAAGATTAATTTTTGTTGTATTGAATTTCAGTATTCCCTTTAAAATTTCTAGTGTCTGTGTTAATTTGTGAACAAATTAATGTCTTGTTCTTGAATAATTTAAACGTTTTTTTTTACAAACATCTATGTTTTTATCTGTCAACCCAGTGTCAGTTTGATACTTTTGAGTATCACAGTAAAATACTGGACTGTCTACTCAAAACAGAGAAGCAAAAGAACAAACAAAACTCAATATCTTTTGTCGCTTTTCTAAGCATTATAAAGAATGAGACTCGCCTACAAGAAAATAGACCCCATGTACCGTCAACAGGAGAATCCTACGCCGTCTAGATGCCTCGGCGTGTTTGGACTGAGTTTGTACACAACTGAACAGCAGATCAACCACATCTTCTCTAAATATGGACCCGTGGATAAAGTACAAGTTGTTATTGATGCTAAGGTGAGTCCCACTGCTATGTGTTTATTTCAGGGTTTCGGGGTTTACCTACAACTTTGCTCTGTCTTCAAGAGACAACAATCGTGTGTTGTAAAGATAGCAGCAGTAATTCACATTACTGTGAACCTGGCCTCTGAAGAATAGTCTAATCTAACTAATATTATAAACGCGAAAGTTTGTAAGTATGGATGGATGGATGGATGTTTGTTTGTTACTCTTTCACGTAAAAACTACTGAATGGATTTGGATGATATTTGGCAAACAGATAGTTTATAACCTGGATTAACACATAGGATACTTTTTATCTCGATATTCCCACGGGATCGAACCTTACGCGTGTGAAACCTCGGGGCGCAACTAGTAAAACTATAAACACGAGAGCTGTCATTTCGCAAAGTCTGAATTTCTCTTAAATTATGTCCTCTTTAAAAATGCTGACGCATTTCAGAAGTCTTCGAAAGAACGGGTATTCGACCCATGTCTGTGTGTTGACACAAAGCATACACCTATTGCGAATTACAATGAGCGTCAACGATTACCGTTTAGCAATATTTTTGACGAAAAACGAGGCACCCATCATGTTGTGTTTATTCATTTTGCTCCAAACAGTCAAAAGTTACTCGTCAATTGTATTCTATACGATGATGCTAAAGTAACCAGTCTTTCAAAAAAACCTGTCTAAGATTAAAGCTTATTACAGACCGGTCGTTCCCGAGGCTTCTGCTTCGTATACTTCGAGAACCAGGAGGACGCCAAAGTGGCTAAGAATGAGTGTACCGGCATGGAAATCGATGGGCGTCGCATCCGCGTAGATTACTCTATCACGCAGCGAGCGCACACGCCGACACCCGGCATCTACATGGGAAAACCTACGTGAGTAAACAAGCATTACTTTTTAAAGGCCTAAAAAAAATTGTTTCTGACGTTTGTGGCAATAGAACTAAAGACGATCAATTTCCGAAACTACCGTTATTTTTTAACTTTGTAATGTGTTTTTTTTTTTGTAAGTTAATAAGTGACCTCAATTTCGGATCAGACAGCCACACTAACCAAATATTCACTGACCAGTAAAATGCTCTAGCAGTTTTCATTGAGAAAATTGTTATTGAATTAAAACACAATTGAAATAGAGTTAAATGCTCTAGCAGTTTTCATTGAGAAAATTGTTATTGAATTAAATCACAATTGAAATAGAGTTGAAAGTAGCAAATGCGAAGAAACGTCACAGGGAAATATCTCCTGCACGCTATTTTCAACTCTATTTTAGTTGTGATACATTATCTGTGGGACATTGGTATTGCAATCTTATGGTATTTTATAAACACACCTCCAACATAGAAATTCACACATAATAAATATTTTATGGGTGATTCCTAGATGTTGGTATATCATAATAACAAACGGATTTAGAGTAAATTGTCCTAAAGCTTTGGCGATTTATTTAAGGCCTGATTGTACAAAAAAACATTATAGTCACGCTGAAGAAATATACAGTAAGTCACTAGTAAGATTAACTCAACATATGTTTTTAATTTACAGTGTAAGCAGAGGTGGTGACAATGGATACGACAGGCGTGGTGGTGGCCGTGACAGAGAGTGAGTATTTTTTACTACATTTTCTATATTATTTGCGTTTTGTGCTGTCTAATTAAGATCATAGCCAAGCGTAGTTAGTCACTGAGTGGGATCAATGACCACTGTAAGCTGTATTGATTTCGACATATTTTGAAATGTCAAATCAAATAATATGTGGTGTTCTTATATAACTGTTGCTTTGATACATTCTGAACATTGAAATGATGAGGTATTTTGGAAAACCTTATTGTATTCGCTTAAGTTGCTTAGTTTTATAGCTAATAACCTGAATGGCAATTCTCGTATTTAAAAAAATGTTCACATTCTAATCTGTCAAAAAAACATTTTTTTGCAAGTTCTTGACATTGATGGTCGCTGAGATTTAGTTGCGACTTGAATTTGAACGTTTTTAAGTATAGTTTGACCTCACCGCTGTACCGCGCCTTAGGAATGCGCGGCGACGCGGTGGGGGGCGCCGTGAGCGTTGACGAATGAGCGGCCGTCACTGCCCCCGTCTCGCCGCGCACATTCCTAAGGAGCGGTACAGCGTTATCGGTCAAACACTACGAGAACTGGTCTTCTGGGCCTTGATGTAAACAACGCGTCCTAACACGTTCCACTTTCCCCAATAACATTAGAATTTCCGCCTCCAGCGACTACTACTACCGCTCGGGTGGCGGCGGCGGCGGCTACCGCGAGCGCGACTACTACCACCGCGGCTACCGGCACCGCTCGCCGTCGCCGCACTACCGCCGGCGCCGCTACGAGCGCGAGCGCTCCTACTCGCCGCGTAAGTCCTATTACCACCAGGAGCGGTAGACGACCGTTGTCCGCTCCTATACCCACCCAGATGACTGGTTTGCCAGGAACTACTAAAATAGATTAACAAACTCTAGTACTTGTAATTTAGTCCAGTGGTGAGTAATTTGCTAGCTAAACTGTGTCAACAAGTTTTTTGAATAATTTTCCTTGTCTTTGCGTGAATATACCAAACATGAATAGCTTTTTGAACCATTTCTTCAAGAAGACTTTCAGCTCATCTTGATTGACCTTTAGGGTTCATATAAGCATTACATTGATTATTATTCTTAAAAGTATTATTCTCGCTGGAAGGAAATTCAGAAAACATTCTACACATTTCCTTGCTAAAACTATCTGGAGTAAATACACTTGACTGAATTACTAGCCCAAATAAAGTGCCAACAAGGCTATAGGCGTCATTTCGATATTTCTAGTTTACAAGCCAAAATAGCTCTTATTCTATAAAGTGTAAAGGACCATGTTGCTGGTAAACCAATTCTTTGGGTCACCGTAAATGCAGGGCTACTCAAACTTAGACGTTACTAGCAAGTTAGGCTAGTTGAATTGTAGGCAATACCTTTTAGACATCCATTTTTTTAATTTTTCGGTGGTGGGTGACAAAATCTAGAAAGCTCAGAGTATCACAAGAAAGTCTTGATATTATGTGTGACACTTTTTGGATTCTATCTGCACAAATTGCAGCAAGTGTGTCTAAATCTATTCTTACCTTTTATTGGCTGTATAGTAAAATTAATTAATAACTATGTAAATAGTCAATTAGCTAGATAGGAACTAGAAAAAAAGATTTTTGAACCTAATGTCGAGTTCAAAATAGAAGATAGTTTTTAACTTTAATATAGTTTCAGTAGCCCTGTTTGATTGACTTGCTAAATGTGCAGTAAACAGCTTATTAATCCCTTCGATGTGAGAATATGTATGATGATTGAAGCTCAAGCAAAATTGTACAAAATAATGTATATTACACATTTTATTATTTTATTTTTGACACTAAAGTCATCATTCGTTCTTTATGTTATAATAGGTTAACTTGAGTCAGTGAACTCATTTCCAGATTAATTATAATTTCAATTGACTCTGCAATTTTTTAAAATTATTTGAAATAGATCTGTGTATGAGGTTAAAACTTTTGCAATAACTATGAGAAAATTGTACTTATTCATTTCAAAGATAACTTTCAATACCAAAGAATGGGCATGCCCAAACAATGCTCTTCCATAAAAATTGGTAACTTGCTACAAAACTCCTGTATATAATGTATGTGATTGTATGAAGTGGGGTCTGTCTTTGAATCTTTGTTTTAGTTTAATTAGGAATAAGTTTCTAAATGTTGTCTGCTATATCTGTTGTCTATCAATTTATTCTACAAAATATCCTGCATGTTGAGGATTCACCGGTATTATCTGCGCGCGACCAGAATTAGATAACAATTTAGATTGGGGCTAGCTTACTGGCGAGTAGCTTCGGCATACTCGCGTCATTTTTCATTACGAGATGTATTACCACAAGCCTCCGTGCCATTGTTATCGCACGCCGTTAATACCTTGTGTAAACAATCAAAATTATGTGATGTTAATTAGTCATTTGATCAAATAGAATAAATTGATAGATATTATGTTGCCACACACCTTAGCATCATAATGTCCTGGTATAACACATAGTTACTCCCCTCTTTGACTTTGCAGGTCGTTATTAGTAAGTGCGTGATGCTGAGTTCAACTTCAGACATAGCATAGCATTTTGATACAACAGATCCCAACTATGTGTCGACCGGCTCCTATGCATTTATATACTGTACGGCCGGTTTAGTGTAGCCGTAATGTTAACGTTTGTGAACATTCTGTGACAGGCGGGCCGCAGCCAGGCGTGCGCCGGCCGCGCGGCCCCAAGAGAGAAGCTCCTTTGTGTTAATTATAATGTGATGAAAGGGTCTAGCTTAAGTTAGCGTGTAACGCCCGCGCGGGTATAGTTGCCTCTAGGATGTAAAACTAGCTCTTAATAAAGATTTAACACTAAGTCTAATATTGATTTTGTTTGTTTGAAAAGGTATTGAAACAAGAAGTAAAGGATGAAGTTCCTTGAAACTAACTGTGTTGAAGTTTTGAAAATGTTTGATTGAAAAGTCCTTTCGAAATGGCGCTCGCCGGAATCGGGACCGGACGGCCGCCGGGCGTCCGTGTGCCGTGCCGTGTCGCAGCCGACGGCACCGGCTTGTCGAAGCGCAAAGAATATGATCGAGTTAGCCGCTAAGTAGGAAGCCCAAGCTTTGCGAAGACATTGAAGAGAGAAGTCGCGCGCATAGATCATATTCTTTATCTTCCGACTACCGTTCATACATTCTAGCGTTGTGGCGACGTGACCTTGCATTTCTCGTGTTGCTAGTTACATATGTATTATTATGTATACGGTTGTATCGAGTCTGGCCTCCCACGTTATTAGAGTAGCGTTGTGTTGTACGACTTGTTAATAAACAATAGTTTTGTAACGTCATTATGGTTCTTCTTCATTCACTTTGGTTCGTCCCACCTTCTCTATCCATTGTATCCTTTCTTTTCTCTCGACAGACGCTACGTGGGGTCTAGGAGTATTAGAAGCTAAGTACTGAATCGCGCAATACCTATGTTAGGTTTGCGCAGGATAAAGTGCAAAACAGGAAGATAAACAGCATAATGCTGATCTTGTTAAATGATTGGGTGCAAGCAGGTAAATAGGTAACATTATGGGAACATGATAGCTTCAGTTACATAACCATCAATAACTATAGGGGAAAATCTCGATCTTAGAACAAAATTAAACAGCTACTATAACCTAATGATGTTCAGTCCTTTGTATGATTTGATTAGACAAACAAAAACCTATTAGGCCAGTCAAATCATTCCCTGATCCAACGTCAGCGTCATTACTGACAGACCGACAGACTGAATGCTTGTATACCTTGCTTTTACCTATATTATGATTTGTGTAATCTAATTTATTAGTTAATTGATATGTAATATTGATGGCATTTAGTTAGTTTTAAATAGTAAGACCATGTTGCATAAAAACTGTAAATATATTGAATTTTTGACTCTTGATGTAATAGCATACTATAGGATGCATCTACTATGTATGACACTAACTTCAAAAGGAATAAATACATGTTTTTATTATTATAGTTGTTCAAAATAGGGTATATAATCGCACTATGCAGTCAATTTAGCAGTTTGACCAGTTTCTTGGTGACAAGTGCGTATTCAGATATTCATTTTTATCGTAGAAAGTAGTAAAAACTAACTACAGTTTTTATGCAAAGTAGTATTAGAATAGAATGGGTACTATATTAGTGAAATAATATTAACAAAATTCTCACTATCAGATTTTTATTAAAATTCTTAACAATTATTTATGTATAATTATTATTATTATAAATATACCACATAATTGTGTCGTGTTGGCACTCACCATGGCGACTACGCTAACCGCTAATAAACTTAAATACTCGTAAAATATACAAATAACATTAAAAAACAATTCATGGCAACGTATGATCGTTTGTTTAGCATTAATTTGCATTGGACGCGATTTCATTTATGGCGGAATTGTGTTACTTAAAGCTACGGGACGTGGAATGTGATCAAATATTGCAATGTTTGATTTGAAGCTGTGAACATTTCAATAATCTTTTTAAATATAAGTTATCAAACAGAGATCGTTTTTTGTCAATTAGTGCACCTCAAGACTCAGTATTAGAACTGAGAGACAATTCCCGTAATTTTTAAGAATGTTCGCATTCGCATCTCATTCGCAATCTGTCAAAATTACTATCAATCTAGCAACATTTTTGACAAGTTTTGACAGATTGCGACTTGAATGTGAACGTTTTTTTAAGCTAGAGAATTGGCCTTCAGCATCTTGACGATTCCATGCAGGCATCCCATAGAAGTGAGCCCATTGCACACAGATCAATTTCAGAATACACTGATGACCAATCAAATTGCTCAACTAGTGTATCTAGTTTCTTTTTATAAGTTAGCCACTGTTATACTGCTTCAAATCAAAGTTGCTTTAAAAATCTGGAATGCATACATATAATACTGCTAAAATAAGAGTACACTTTGGGTACTTGGCAAGCAACATTACAACAATAGATACTTATAGCTAAACTGAAAATACTACGAAACAGTTGGTCATAGTACCAAACTACATAATATAAAACGTATAGAAAATACAAGTTTCGATACAGCAGTCAACTTTTCTTTACGGTTTTCACGATAACTACCCGTCATCTATTCAGGACTTAATATTTATATATTTTCTTTCTTGAGAATTGTTTCAATCTGCCCGAAGCATCGACGGACCATTATCGTGTAAAACCAACACATTTCAGAAGTCTACAGCGGCATGCAAGCTGCTTTAGCGAAGTCAAAACTACAAGATAATTTCTGGAAGGACTAGAGTTTTTCAGCTGTCTATGAAAATAAATATTAAATTGGCAACACCACTTTCTATAGCAACACTAATCTAGAGTTGGCAGAATAACTTATTTTCTAGTGGCAAGAATAGAATGAGCTCGAAACGATTAGACTACGATGCAGTTACTACACTACTGCAAGAAATATATTAGCTAGGAAGGTATGTATTACATATTTATATTTGTTATAGATGGACCTACATAACCCTAGTGGTTTTCAAACCCGTTACTACAAACTTGGTATGTTCCCATCAGTATAGAAACAAATAAAAAAATAATTCTAAGTACACACACACTTCCTCAGTTATGTTGAAGTTGTTGTTGATGTTGTTTCACGTCGCGAGGTCACGTAAAGCTAGGTTAGCAAAACGGGTGAGTTTATTTTATTGGTTTACTTCTCAGGCCAAAGAAAAAACCAAGATAGAGCGATGTCAACAGTAACGTGAGGCCGGTTTCGTAAACATTTGTGCACTCAGTGAGGTGTAGTTTGATTGCAAATGTGTGTGTGTGTGAGCGCGTATGCACAGAGCGGAGGTGTAGTTTTGGCATGATACACTGTATTGTTCGCAGCGCTCCGTCTTGGGTTTTTTTTTAGGCTTACTGTGGTTTAGTTGTGTATTTGCGTTCGAACTCCGATGGGATTATACCAACAGTCACACTAAAAATTATAACAAAATAATCTAGTAACATCAATTCGGTTTACGATATTTTATAAAGGCTAAAAAAATGGCACTAAGTATTCTGGCACAATATTATACTGGTGCAAAACAGCACTTTGAAAAAGCTGCTTAATAAGTTTTGCTTACGAAAACAAGCGTCTTTGTATAAAATGATAATGAATACTTCATAATACAGATACCGTGTGACACTCATAGAAAACTTCCAACTCTAATTATTCTTACATCTAAACAACAATTTGGCAATATTTACAAGCACTCGTTTACGTGGGTAACATCCTAATTCAACTGCCCCATACGACTTGGTACATGATGCTTTAAAACATTGGCAAAGTACTTCATTGATTTAAGTCGCCTGTATGGGGCAAGAACCGCATTTGCATAATCGAGATTAGAATAATTATGTTGTTTATTATTGTACAGTGACATTTATCTTGCGATATTTTGTTTTTTTTTGCCTATACTATAGTATGGCGTACGTGTTTTTTTGCCTATACCATAGTATGGCCTACAAGTACTTGGCCGGCTAGTCTTGTTGGGCCAAAAGAGTAACGCGATTGAGAGGCAACTTTAAGGTGTATATAACTGTTGGTAATTATCGCTGTGCGACCTGAATTGCACTTTATTGTGTCGTAGTAAAAGTCGCTTTTTATTTAAATCATTTTGCGGAGTGAACAATCTGTATTATTAATCTGCGCCTATATCAAAATGGTGGCAAAAATGTTTCCTTTTGCTTGCTAAATTCATAAAACAGACAAGCTCTTTGTTCACGTAGGTATGGCTGTTTATCGAACGCCATTACGGTGCGGCTTTATCATACTCATCTCGGATATGGAAATGCGGTATTCTCCTAATACGATTATTGAATACATCCTGTATTGTACAATGAGATTTTATAGGATATTTCCTTTGAATATAATTGTTTGTGATAAAAATAAATATCTAAATATCACGAAATAAAAAACTATTGTTTGTGATAAAAATAAATATCTAAATATCACGAAATAATGTAGTGAGTACTTATAATAAGGAATATTAACTAAGTACTTTGTGTATAACAAAATTATAAATGTGAATCAAGGGCTTCATAAATGTATCAGTATTTGGTATAGGTACTAAGGATATTTGGTAATATGTAGGTACTTATGTTGCTGGCTTCCTAACTACATTGGATATGTGAATAGGCTACAAATACCTTGCATCTAATGCAATATTATAATAACAAAAAAATATTATTAATATTAATGAACAGATAATTAATCCAACTTTCAGTGTGTCATTAATTCATTATGTATCATAGCATTTTAAGTGTCTATTAATGATTCAGTGATTAAAGTTTAACTTCTGGTAATTATTAAATAATGCTTTCATTTTCGTCCAAATACCCACGTATCATAGTTGGCAATATCAAGGAAACCTCACTTGCGAAAACGTACAATTTACACAAGGAATATTGTGTACATGATACATTCTTACAGATTTATTGCGACTATTTAGGGCAATTTCATGCACTTATTACCGGTCTTATCAAATCTAACAAACATACAATATACCAACCTGTTCAATCTATACAACATCTATGTTCATTCAACGGCTTAAGTACAAACGATCCCATACAATAACATTTTCAATTAAGTGGTAATTGCACTACCATTTGTCAAACATACGCCAAAAACTGCGCGAAGTTCATTAGCATATCTTTAGTAAGACACCCTTCGCATCAAGCGTAGGTTTACGTAGACGTTGCGGCAACGCGGCTTCAACTAACGCCAGATGCGAAGGCCACCTAACTTTGCCGACTGTCTGTTAGCACGCAATTCTCTGATATTGTGATTATCATGCGTGACTGATGATCCAGCCTCTTGACTGCACCTAAGAATGCTGGTTTACCTGTGGAAGGCAGTTCTCTTCTCACGGCGTTAGGTTCCCTACAAGAGCAGCGTGGCGTGGTCGCGGTGCAGTCGTCTGCGTGCGCGCAGTGGGGCGACTGCCAGTACATCGGAGGGGGGCGGAGGCCCGGCACCTCGGGCTCCTTTCTCTTGGTAGTATACTTGAGCCCCTCCGCATACTGAACCTACTACTACGCTCTCGTCACTCCTGTAACAAACATGGTGCATATTGTTATTAAAAGGTAAGGAAGTAGGTCACTTATTACAGGCTTGCGCGTACGCATAGTAGACTTCATAATTTCTTCACCACCCTAAAGTTGTATGTCACTTGCAACTTATAAAACAACAAGGTATATTTCTTTATGTGATAGTTAGATTGTTTTAAGCGTAATTCTAATTAATAGCTGTCACCATGAAGTTCAAAACACATTGCTATTAATGACTGATTAGGGTCGATTTCACCAATGACACTGAACGCGTTCAGCACATCTAAACCGCATTCAACAGCTGTCAGTTTCATCAATGTTATTATGAGGTTGTCCTCATTAGGGCTCTTAACTAAAGCAAAATATATTTGATTTGGGGAATAAAATTGACGTCTGTCAGTTTTTAAATAGAAAATTTGTAAAAATAATAATATTTACTCGCTGGATTAGACTTATACTAGGGATAAAAGTTTGGTTGAATTCGCCCTTAGACATATAATAATATAGAACAGTGAAGTATAAAGTTTACGGGGAATTGTTGTCCAGCAGAGCAAGAAAAAGTAGTAAAGCAATAAGAGGTCGATTTTACCTTTAAACTCGAAAAGTAAAATACTCACTATTGTCGGCATGAAAACGTTCGTTTTCAGTGCAATTCAAAATATTTATCAAATCAGAAGAAAATATTACCAGTTATTGTTTAAGAACAGGCATTTTTTTTCGAAAAGAGTTAAAAACTAAATTACCTCAGTATAAACTCCGACATCTCCGGATCTTCAGCGAAGTCGTTGTGTATGAGGCCCATGGTGGCGATGTCGAGCGCGGCCCACGGGCCCCCCTTGCGCACGGTGCCCCAGTCGGGGTCCAGCGTTAGGTAGCTGTAGTCGGTCGCTTCGCCGACTGCTGCGAGAGGCTCCATACACTTCTGTTCGATGGGGCCTAGCGCGTTTAACGAGGTTTCCCACTGAAAACGTAAGATGGAAAGAGTTGCAGTTTTCACAACGTTGTATTTGGTAAATTTATGGTATTAGCCATAGAGATATAATATAACATAGAGTGCGCGCATCAACCTATGATCAAGAGACATGGGTTAGATCAACGCGACGTTCCCGGCGCGAGCGCTTGTAGTCGTGGTTGAGTGCTAGCAGTGTGCGTTCCTCCAGAGATTTTTTAAATATTTACGCATCAAAATGGTCTAATGTGCAGTTTGATCTTGCAAAAACCATACTAGGAAATACACAAAACTGAAATCCAATACTACATTTAATCGGTAAATTGATTTTATACTTATTTTTATGAAAACAAAACACGAATCGCGGGGGTGAAGGAGACGTGAGAGGCGGGCACGCACAGGCCCGCCCGCGCACCGCGCTCCTCGCGTGACACTGTAGTGATGTGACGTGAGTTGATGCGACCAACGCTGTAGTCGATATTTAAAATATTTTTTAAATGTTTGCTAGGAAAACTACATTATGTATTTCGTACCGACGGTCGTTACGTATAACTACATTATATAGGTTCGTGTCATTTGACTTCTATGAACAGGTTTAAGTTACTGTAATCGAAGAGCTGTCATGAATTTCAAAAACTCGACTTATTAGCCTTAAATGTCCCACTGTTGGGTAAAGGGTCTCCCTCAAATATTTTCCCCACCTAGAACAGGCTCCTGTAGTGTGCGTCCAGGACACCTTGCAACCTTATCCGGGCCGGCCTCGGCTACGCCGTCCTTTTTCAGGCACCTATTGGGTCATATGACCGGCTGTCATTCGTAGATCTATGACAGTCGTTACGGGTAGTCAGAAGCCCGAAAGTCTGACAATCAGTCTTACTAAGAGGTATCGTGTTAGCCAGTTACTAGGTTGTCGAGGTAAGATAGGCAGTCGCTCCATGTAAAATACTGGTATTCAGCTAAGTTAGACTGGAAGCCCAACATAATTGCAAAAAGGCTAGGCAGATTGATCATTGCAGGGACACTTGGCCAGTGATGAATTTGCATGTGGCTATTCCAAAACTTACCAGACTATTAATAGTATCCACATTGTTAGCAGCCTCGGTGTCAATAAGCGCCAATAGCGCCATATTGTGCAGTCCACTCACGAACAGCGCACATTTGACTGCGTGCTTGCTGTACTCTGGTAATAGTTCTAAGTCGCTGTCCGAATCGTCATCGCTTTCCGAGTCTTGTCGCTGGGTTTTTGGCCTGGAAAATATATTAAAACAGTACATTAAATAATCTAATACAATAAGTATTAGATTTTTATAATTAGAAGTAAGCAAAGTTAGTGGCAACACTTGAAATACAAAAACCACCCTTACTGCTACGGCATAAAGGCATTCATTTCATATTGTTTCTGATCTGAATTAACGACATAATACATAATAATCCTAGGCCGATTGGGGAATATTTATGACGACTTAGAGCTCAGCCCTATTACTGCATTGCATCGTCGCAGCATCAACGCTGCGTCGTTTTCTAATATTTATGTGACGGATCGGCGGACGAGATGAAGCGGGGGGAGCTGATGCGCTACGGTGTCGGAGCCCTGTGGATGTCGCAAGTATATTCGTCGCTCGCGTTTAGGTGCAAGCTTTATGATCCCGTCTTTGTTCGTACGAAACGCATTTCCGATCGATCTTGCAAAACTTCTACGCGCCAAAATTAGTGTTGGCCCCAAGTAATGCCATTATTTTAAGTAAATAATACATACCTCTCAGTAAAAGTTATCTGCCTTTCAGCAGCAGGCGTCAGAAACTCCCTTAGCTCCAACGGCGTCATTACCCTACTGCTATATCCACTAGATTTGTCAGAGAACGCCAAATGACTCAGTTTCTCCATCAGAGGGGTTAGTTGCACCCCAGTCAACTTCTTCTTGAAACTTGTCGCTTCAGATTCTGAACCTGGTGATAAATAGATGGAATAATTTTAATATGCTTTATTTTTCACCAAAAATGTAACAGGACATATACAAAGTTAAATGAAATTAATTGGTAAAATTTCACAGTCGAAATGGGGCAGGCGGGGGCAGCGTTGACCAATGAGCCAAATAGACTTAGAACAGGGGTCGCGGTCAAACTATAATTTATACAGTATCTGACCTTGTATACAGTATCTCTTTGAAGGGTATAATGGTGTTCTTACCTATCTGAGAGTCTGTACTCTCATTCAAAGACTTCAAAGGTAAAGATAAAGATTTCCTCCGCGACTGATCCGTTGGCAACGTCTTCGTCGAATCTTTTGCTATCTTTTTCGGAGTTCTTTGCGGAGACCTATTTAATTCCGAATCAAAATCTTCAAATTTTTCTTGCTCACATAATTTCATGTTGAATGTGAACATATTGTCGTTCGAATCGTTTTTCATTTTCGAATAGTGTTGTTCTAAGTACTGGTTGAAAAGGGACTCTGATATGGCAACACCGTCATTTCTAAAGACGGGGAATAACGGATCGTTTATGGTCATAGTGCTAGGATTCTTAGGAGTATGTTCAGGGGACGGATTATCATCATTAAGGGACACTTTCGACCGTTTCAACTTGAATTTTGAAGTTGCACGATTCGATAATTTCTTAATAGTCTCTTGTAGGTCCGTGACACTGGCCAGTTTTCTGATTGGTTCAGGTTTGTTAATATAATGATCAGCAATACAATTGATGTCTAACACCATTTTATTGTCCCGTTTTTCATTTTCCATATTGATTTTGTTGCAATTTTCTATGTTTTTGAGGACATCTGGTTCTAAGTCTGATTTGTCGTTGTCTTGTTGGCTTTCGGGTATCTGGCAGATTGAGAGCATATTGCCGTGTAGCCGCTTATATTCCACCATAGGTGTTGAGCAAACGCTTGTTTGTCCAGTGAAGACTTTATCATTTTCTTGTGCTTCTTCGTCTAACGATAACTGTGTTTTGAAGCTTAGTGAGAGTTTCGTTGGCCGTTGTCTTGGTTTATTCGTGAATGGCACCACATCTGGCATGGAAGGTGGTTTCCTCTCCCGTTCCTCGTCAGGGTTCCGTTCCTCCCGGCTGGGGGGTGATATCATGGTGTGGTCCTCTTCGGGGACGGCTGTGAAGAGTAAGGACTTGTCTCGCTTCATTCCAGTTTGGGGGAACTCGCGTTGTTTCTCGCGTTCGGCGTCTTGGTTCTGTGAAGAGAATATTTCTTTTTTGACAAATTGTAAGTTTCAAGTGTCTTAAATAAAATAAAACGGGTGGAATATATTGAGGTTAAAAATACACTGCGTGTTGTCATAAAATATGGTAACGGACGAGTGCACTGCGCCGTTATCAATGGTAGTCATAAAAATAACTAAAATATTGATAAGAGCATATGCGACTCACACTTAGTACAACCATAACGCCATAAGGTTTTGACAATTTTTTTTTTTTTTTTTTTCACCTGACAGACCAGTAAAAATTTCAAAAACGAAAAAGAAAATATCCGACCTTTTTAAACTTCGCGACCATCTCCTCCCCATTATGCTGGAACTCCTGCAGCTTATCCACCTGCCTCTTCAGGTTATCATACAACTTCTTCCCCACATACACCACCAGGAGTTGAGCCCCTAAAGGTAGCGGTGTCTCCGTGTCCAGGGTTTCTGCTGGAGACTTTATCCTGTATGGGTCTACCACTGTGAGGTAGGATGTTAGCCCGGGAGGTAACTGTGTGGAGATTATTCTAGAAAAAAACAAGAAACAAGTACTGGTAATTTAATCTTCTTGTTTTCTGTACAGTCTGCAGCTCGTATAGAACTACGAAATCAAGATAACTACAACGACATAAAGGCAAAAACAAATTGTTACCATCGGTAATTCGAAATACGGTTGAGTTTGAATGTACGATCTATAAAGTCTGTTTTTTTAATCTCATATACTAATTTGACAATTCAAGTTATTGTAGTTTGTTTTTCAATTTGGAGTTTGACATTTGCAGCTGTCAAATTAGTCTACGAGATTAAAAAACAGACTTTAGATATACAATAGAGAATGACGTGGTGAAAATATTAGCTAATCGGCAAGGTTCTAGACCGCAAAGGTAAATCCCCTCAACAGTACAAAGAGGATTGTTTGCTATTAAAAAAAACATAGGAACTTACTTGTTATTGTATAATATAACGCCGCCTAATACGCCTTTACTTTTCCTACAATGTTCTAGTATCTGCATAGACTCCATGTAAACTGATGTCGCACTCTGAAATAGAAAAACACGATGGTGTACCTATACTGTTCTATATCCATTTTTAAAAGAGTGTCCTTGGAGTTTCTTGCCCGTTCTTCTCCATAGAGATCTACGTTTTGGAATGGGCAACTAGCTTCAACTTTCTGACTAACTGACCGACTCTTTGAGAATTCAAAAGTGCCTGTAAATGGTTTAATTCAAATAAATGCTTTGAGTTTGATTTTATACTTATAACTACCTGATGCCCGTGGCTTCGCCCGCGTGGAAGTCGGTTATTATATACAGGGTGTAAGGGTAACCACCGTTGTCACTCAAGTTTCTATCCGACACCGTGATTGCTAGCGAAACAGCTGACTAACTGAAGGAGGGGTCGCGCTCGCGGCCGGTCAGTTCACGTCCCGCACCCCCCGCCCGTGTTGAAGTGTATATATTAAAAAAAAAAGTTGTAATTTTCCATTAATTTTACGTTCTATAAATGAAACCAAACCACTGGTTGCAAGGATAACGGTGTTTACCCTAACACCCTGTATACTAAAGCTTTCCCCGAGAACCACTCTATCCATTGGTGAAAACAGCATGAAAATTGGTGCAGTAGTTTTTGAGTTTATCGCGAACAGACAGACGCAGCGGAGGACTTTGTTTTATAATATGTAGTGAATAATGCACTTATGGAAATGAGCTGATGGAAGAGGAGCCATCACATAAGTATTATTTTTTCAATAAAAAGCCTGCATATATTTTGTGCGGGGTAAAATTCTCTTTAGTACTGAAAGTCACAAGTCGTGATAATTATGTACCTAAGTTACAAATGTTAGACTACCAGCGCCATTTTAATCTTCATACCTACACTTCATTTCCCGCCAACAAAATCAACATGGCGACAGGGCAGTGGCACTCACTTCAGTTATTGTTACACTTCATAATATTTGCACTAAATGATAAGCGATAAGTAAACATACTTCAAGCGGTAACTACACCATACTGTCGCTATCAAGGATGCTTTAAAGGATATCTCGTAGGTGACGAATCAACGGGTTTTGATTACATTTAGCGTTGACGCGCAGTAACATGGGACAAAGGTCAAACAGAAGAAAAATAAGTGGATTAGTTACGAGTACAGTCCAATTCAAACTTAATGGCGGCTCGGAAGTTAGCTACTCGCTGCGCAGTACCCCACCCCTCACCCCCGCTGACACATGAAATTGTTACTGCGCAGCGACTCGCCTCGTGTTCCGAGCCGCCATTAAGTTTGAATTGAACTGTATCTCCGGATCAAAATATGAATTTAGAGTAACTTAATGTTCTCTGTTATAAACGCGAAAGTCACAACGCTAACAATAGAACTTTTCCTGACCCGAAACTTACATTCAGCAGTCCCGAGCGGGTAGACTAGTACACACTCATTTTTTTTAAGCAAATACAGTTATTTTTACCCAAGGATAGCATTTTTGTGCAGATTTACTGCACAAAAATGTTGTACTAAAGGGGGATGCGCTAAGGTAGCCCGCGAAATTAAAATTTTCGTAAGTTTTTTTGCAATTTTCAGGTCAGTGTCAGGTATTTTATTGATTAAAATATGATTCGCGACCGTAACAATCAGTAATACAACTCCTTAAGTAAGTATAACTGCCAAATGTCATGATTTCATAAAATAGTCATTCAATACACTTATATGAACTTGGAGAGAGAGTTCTATTGCTGATTCTAATGATTATAATTCTGTAAATCCATATTAGTTACGATCGCGGATTATATTTTAATCAACATACAACCTGACCTGCAAAGTGCAAAAAACGTAAGAAAATTTGAATTTCGCGAACTACCCTGAAGCTTGCGCCTTAAGTAGGAAATTCTCACCTTCGGCAAAGTCAACATCGGTACCCTTTGAAAGATATGGCACCCATACTGCAGCACCGGTAAATAAGTCTCGAAGACTTGGTACAGCTTCTCCGACAGTCGTCTCTGGTCCTCCATCTGACCAGCTAGGACTTGAAGGTCACCGTGGTACACCTTGATCATGGAGGTGAGGAGGTTCGCGCGGTTCTTGAGTACCCAGTCTGGGATGTTCCTGTCACTGCCTATTGCCTGGGGTAGATGGAATCATGGGTTATAAAAAGCGCTGATTAGAATTGTTTCGAAAAGTTTCTTACTATTTGTGGCTTTTCTCATACTACCCTCAGTTGGTCCAGAAATCTTTTAATCTGTATACGAAACAGCATTGTTTGATTTATTAAAAATTAAACGCAAGAATTGTCGATTGTCTAGCTGGCTGATTAAGAGGTCACAAGAAACAGGCGAGAGCGTTTTTATGGAGAGTTTTCTCACTGGTTTATGACCTTAGAGCAATGATTTTTTACAGTAAAATAAATATAAACTAGTTCTATGCCCCTATGTTTTCCGTTTTGATGATACATCATCTGTAGAAGCACTAGAACCCTCATAAAGTGCTCCAAATTGCCTGTTTAGACCGCTGTCATCAGAGGCCTATTGTACTAATTTGACAACTATAAATGAAAAAAGAAAAACATAGGGGCACACTAAATATCCTTATTATTCAATTTATAAAATATCTTTCAAATTGGTCCATTATTGCAGGAGGAAATAGACGAGAGCCGAACCTCGAATTATGACTTTTTGTATGGAGAAAAGACCGACCGTATTTCCTCTTAAAAAAAAAATCTATGAATACAGTAAGGTTTAGGTTAGGACTCAAATGTTTAAGGACAGTCTCCTAAGAACATTTTTATGTAGCTACTAAGATTATTACGTTTTAAAAATCCACCCTGTGGGTATACGGGGTGGACTTTTACTTACAACTGATAACAGTAGATAACAAGTCAAGGGGTACTTACCAATATGTATCTGCCATATTCTCTGATGATGAACTTTCCGCTCTGTAGCGTGATGGCGACTGGCTGCGAGAACAGAGTCTTGATGCAGTGGGCTGCGCCCACGACCTGATGAAACACATAATATTATAGAAATTGACGACCAAGAACTTCAACTGATTTGTCTCTTTCTTGATTTAAACTAGGGAGATTGAATCAAGATTAATTACTTACGAAGTTATGACCTGTCAAGTCACTTGCTTACCTACTTGCTAAAGACATTGAAAAAAGTTTGAGCGACGTGTTGAGTGTTTCTTGTATAAGTTCGTAAAGTCAGTGAAATATTCATTGAGAATTCGTGATAGAGAAGTACATCAGTGTACCTATAGTCAACCGTACGTCTATTGTAAGTAATTATTTGACTTTGATAACGCTTTTATTACGTAGCAGTGGGAATTTCCGTTGACTGTACACAAGCACAGCTAGTACACTTTTCAACTTTTGCCCGACAGGGAATCGAACCCAGGACCCCTCGCTCAGTAGTCGAGCTTGGGAGTTAAGTGTTTTTTAATAAGGAACTTCTCAGTAATAGCCTGGAGTTTGGAAGCTGGAAGTGTGATACCCCCGTGCGCGCTCTCCGGTCGTGTCGGATTGGCGTCCCATCGGACTACGAGAGTGAGGGAAGAGAGAGTGCACCTGTGTCTTCGCACACACTTGTACACTATAATATCTCCCGCTTAGATGGCTTATCTCCCTTGAGATTGGCTGCCATGGCCGAAAATCGGTCTGGAGGACTCTTACTTAGCTAGTAACTAAAGTAAAAGTCATGTTTGTGTTAACAGTACAATTCGATTCAAACTTAATGGCGGTTCGGAACATGAGGCGAGTCGCTGCGCAGTAATAATTTCGTGTGTCAGCGGGGGTGAGACGTGGGGTACTGCGCAGCGAAAAGCTAACTTCCGAGCCGCCATTAAGTTTGAATCGAACTGTATCTACAACCCGTGCGCATTAACATGGCACCTGGAACTCAATGCTCCCCCCGCTACCCGCGCGGCTCCCCGCCGCGCCCCGCCGTCAAAACGCCGCAAAAACAAATCAACTGTTCCATACATTTGTGTTCACTTAAATCGACAAAATCTAAGGACCAGCTGATTTTTTTTTGCGATTTCAAAGTTGGTCCCATACAAAAAGTATATTATAGATGACACCAAACCACTAGTTTCAAGGATAACGGTGTCTACCTTAACACCCTGTATATATATAATAGTATATTGTATCTATTGGTAAGTTTAAGTACCTACTTATTATTTTGCACCAATGACAACCCCATTTTTTATGTCCACGCAATCACTGTCCATTCTAAGGTTGCCTGGAAGAGATCGCAGAAAGCGATAAGGCCGCCCATTGTATGGTTTGTAGTGTTCAATTTATTTATTTTCGCTATGTATTTTCTGGTGTACAATGAAGTATATATAAATAAATAAATAACCCTTCGGGGATTACAGGCGTGATGTTATGTGTTATGTTATTTTCCTAGTAGAGATAAAAACAAAGCGCCAACGCCGTCTAATCTATAAATAAGCTTGCTCATTTGACCTTACGCTTACCTTTAGTCTTTAGAGGATTCGATCAATATCTCGACATTTTAGCACATAAGGAAGCTTACATAAGAATTCACTTGTATTTCCGTGATTTAGAAAATGTCATTCATTTAAATGTTTAGGAGGCAGCCGAGTTGCAGTAAGACTACTCGCATATTTATGAGTTTTCATCCTCAAGAAAGCATCTTAAGTTTTGTAGTTTAGTGTGCCAAATAAATTGAAATAAGACTCAAAGAGTATTATGAGTATCCTTACATTTATAAAACAAAGTCCTCCGCCGCGTCGTGTCTGTCTGTCTGTCGTCCTTAACGCGATAAACTAATAAACTACTGCTCCGATTTTCATGCTGTTTTCACCAATGGATAGAGTGGTTCTCGAGTAAGGTTTTAGTATATAATAACCGACATCGACGAGGGCGAAGTCGCGGGCATCAGCTAGTAATATATAAATTTCGAAGTATGGTTGTGCTACTCTTTGTAATTCTCCAAGTCTGTAGGACCAAAAAACAGCGAAGGACTTGCGTTAAGTTGTGTGGCGAAAAGGCATTTCTTCGAAAATGTTTACATTCTTTTGTGGATATATGGCTTACGGCCTTTAGGTAGGTAGGTAATTTATCAAAAGTCATTTATTCAATCTAGGCTGAGAATCAGCACTTTTCGAACGTCCCCCCAAAATGTCCGCCCTTCACAACTTCCTAGTGCTTTAGCTGACGAGAAATCTCGCAACAAACTTCCCAGCAGCACAGCTATCTGTTCAGTTAGAAAAACACAAAACATTACCTAAATTAAACTATTTGCCATATGTCAGCTAGCACAAGCCAATATACCAACAAACAAAATTAGGCTACATCACAATCATTTTTTTTTTGGGTGGGAAATTATCAAATAACTTCTCCCGCTTTGGGCGGAGGGCGTGTCAGACTCTTACTAATACCCACCCGTGTTTCTTTAGTTGCCTGTATGTTGCCAGAGCCCAAGAAATCCCTATCGGCCCTCGCGGACGTTCATACAAGCAGTGCCGTAATTAGCCTTTTATGCGCCCGGTGCGAGCTGCTATAACCGCGCCCTTGAAATATTTTCTAATCATAACCCGTTCTGGCAATAAAATGGATTGTCTATAAAAATAAATCTATCATCCAAAAACTAAGTTTTTATAAACTTAATTTTAAGTACTTGGTAAAGTTTTGAATAAGCAAGTTCAAATAAATTGCGTTTATAAATTAGGTGAAAAAACGTCTGTAATATTGATAATATTATTTATTTGTAAGAAGAATATACGCGGACGACGCGACGCGACGCATGTATAAATAAATAAATACATAATAAGTATTGTAAGTGGCCCTGGTCTGGTCATTTCTGCGCCCCTCCAGGGTCTGCGCCCCGTGCCTGGGCACCGCTGGCACCGCCCTATTTACGGCACTGAATACAAGTGTCTAGCTAAAATTATCCAAGACAGACACTGCTACTTGACGAGATTACAATCACTTGTGCTACCTACTAATTAAATTTCGGTCTAATTAGACTACTGAAGTCTGCCTACATATTGGACTGTGAAAACCAGTTTTGGCACGATGCTCGTTCAACTTAACCTGATGTGTTCTGAACAGGTCGCACATTCCACAGGCTGATTATGTCACAAGACACTTTCTAATCAGTTAGTAGTGGTTATCTGGCTATAATAAAGAGTTGCATTCAGGCCTTGGATTGCCGGTTTGTGAGCTACGGACGTGACATTGAAGAGCTTAATTGACTTAATTCTTGTAAAATTTCATTAGAGACTAGAAAACCAAGTTAGGTGAATAATCGTTTAGAATTTGGTACAGTACGTGGGATTCATTTTTCCGAAGATACAGTGGTTTTTAATCGCACGCAAGCGGAGATAAATACTTGGACATTTTGGTTATTCCGTTTATCTACCCCAAAAAATCAACCTTAAGGTGGATACTCGGAAACATGTCTGAGAATCCACCCTGGATCTAGTTGGATAAACGGAATTTATAGGCTTAGAGTGGATTTTCGGATATACTAGGGTGGATAAACGTAATATCCTGGACATTTCTGTTTTGTAGATATAGAGTTTTCAAACAGACGTAGACGGGCAGACGCAGCATTCGACATTCCACTACTTCATTAACGATTTCTTATCATCGAAATTTTTTATAATTATGAATGTAAGAATAAGATTTTATATCTAAGTATATAATTTTGCGGTATTTTTGTTTCCGTGCTTTCGCGATAAGAAAAGCTTCTTCGTCTTCCGCGAAATTAATCCGCACATTTGGACTCCCTTGCGGATTCTCATACCGGAGTAAATTAGGGAGGTAAGTCAATTACGGGCCGTATTGTTGTAGATTAAGAATGAACATTGCTAGCCGCTAGGCTGGCTCAAGCCGCATTTCATAAATAACTTATTTAATTATTGGAATGTCTGTAAAAATCCTATTAAAATGTTGTATAGCAACTAGGTAGAGGTACCTACTTAGCTTACATTAATTTGCATTTACATTGTCACACCGGTAAAATAACAGGCGAAATGTGGGCGTACTATACAGGCTAGGAATACAGGCGTGATGTTATGTTATCATAACAGGTAAACAATATACGCTGGTAAATTGGGAAGGTAAGCCAATTACGGGCCATGTTGTCATAGATTAAGAATGAATTATGCTAGGCAGGGCCACAGTATAAATAAGTAACAGTATTATACATCGGCAGTGACCTTGAAATAATTACCTAAGGCCGCTCGGTAGATTAGCCTTCTGCGTCCGTGCGTAACTGCCGCGCACTCGATACTGTTGCGTACTGATACACATTGAAATTTTGAAGCGCGTCGTTTCGGCCGTTTTCTATGAAGATATAATACTGTTATCTATTTATACTGTGCCAGGGCTTAGCCGGCTTCGCGGGCCGACCTTGAAGGATTATATGAAGAGGAATAGAGGATAGGAAGTAAGGCAGGTGTAATTTGAGAAGATACTATTAACCTCCTTCATACCACGGATGTACTTGTCGGGGCCAAGTGGCATCACCGTTGATGCCACCCGGGCTTAAAACTGGAGCACCACTTTCTGATCTGATTGTAATGCTTGCATATCTAGTTCTACATTTATACCTGTAATTTGTATGGTGTACACAATAAAGAGTAATGTTTTTTAGGGTTTCGTACCCAAAGGGTAAATCGGGACCTTATTACTAAGACTCCGCTGTCTGTCTGTCCGTCTGTCACCAGTCTGTCTCATGAACCGTGATAGCTAGAAAGTTGAAATTTTCATAGATGATGTATTTCTGTTGCCGCTATAACAATAAATACTAAAAAACTGAATAAAATAAATATTTAAGGGGGCTCCCATATAACAACCGTGATTTTTTTATAGATAATGGTACCCTTCCTGCGCGAGTCCGACTCGCACTTGGCCGGTTTTTTTTTTCTCAGGAAGCCACGCGCCCTTTACTTGTTGTTAGCGACACGGAGTATGGGGTATGCACGGAGTATGCGAGTCTCTGCGCAGTAACAATTTCATGGGTAGGTAGGAGTTTCATGTGTGGGAGGTACTGTGCAGCAAGTAGTACCAAGTGTACAAACACGCTGACTAGTGATTTAATAAATACCTAACATGGTATGATTAAAAATAAAGATTGCACGAACCTGTCCCGCAAGCGCATGCCGCTGTGTGTCAGACACCCATCCCGGATGGAAGTACAGCACGGCATTGATGGGGTCGTCCTCCTCAGCGGTACAACACAGTGTGTCATACACAAACACTATCATCATTTCCCTGTGGACAAGAATATAATATTAGATTTTAGGTTTTGCCAGCAGCTTCGCCAAGATATAACTTATCGAATGTCCTAACTAGCTTAATAGCTAGGTGATGGGGTTCTTGTGTGCCAAATTTAATCAAAATCTGGTCAGCCCTTAGGGTGTGAAAAGGTAACAGACAGACAGAGATGTAGTTACTTTTGGATTTATGATAATTATTATGGCGAGCTTCATCTTTCTCACTGACCGACTTCTTGACAAGATAAGTGCCTCTAATAAAAGCTTTGAGTTAGAGTTTTACTACAATATTTGATGGACTAGGTTTTAGTAGTATATCTGAAGTAGGAATCCTAACACCAGCCGACACTTGAGATAAAGTCTAGACTTGAGTCCTCCCCACCACTGAATTCTGGAAAATTGTGGAACTATATTTTTTTAATGCAATGGCATAGACGCTAGGGCCGCATCAAAAGAACTTCAGTGGTGGTGCGGACTCTAGAGTGATGTTTGTAACAAGAACTTTTTAGCAAACCAGAACTTAAATTTTATTGGTAAAATAGTATTCTTCGTAGTTTTCGATTCAACTTTTTTTACATGTTTTATTGGGTGTCCCAAAATATGCCAATTAATTTATAATATTGTAGTTGCTACTATAAAAATGCACATAATTTCTATGCATTATTTTTAAGAGAAAGCATTGTAATAATTGTTGCTAAATTATTGAAAAGATTTGATAAAATCAGACACTATATTGTGAATGAGTCAGCAGGTATTTTATTAAATAAACTAGGTATAGTAGTAATAAACTATTTTCCAAAACGATTTTATATCTCCTTGACCCAAACAAAATATCATTGCGACATCTCAGCACAACCTAAGCAGACGAGAAAACGTTGCCTACTTATGACAACATACACATATTATTAGGTCCCATAATATTATTGAAGACTTAACACATCCGTAATCGGAGATTTCATCAGCCGTGTCTAATCAACCGCAACATCGCGTAGGCGACACTTTTGTATTGAGTTACTATCCCATAATCCACTTAGAATCTAAACAGAATCAATTTTTCACTCACTTTGCCATTTTGTAGGTTTTTCTCGTCCCACTTCACAGATACAAAACGCTTTTCACACCATTTCAATAAAGATTAATTGGAATGTAATTGCAAAATGTAAATTCGTTTAGTATGTTTCGTTTATTTTCATATTTTTAATAAAAAATTAATGAACAGCCGTCCGCACTCCGCGATATCTCATTTGACACTCGCTTGTTAAAGTTGCTACTTTTGAAATACATGTTCGGTATTTTTTTTTGTATTTATTAGATAATCTTATTTATTTTTAACGTAAGTGCATACTTGTGATTATATGTTTCAGTAAATTGTTTTACTTTAATTGTTATCGTAATCTATTTGAGATCAATTTTAAAACACTTTATCTCCTGTTATTATTTTAGTTGGCAGCACAGAGTAAAAATTTTAGTTTCTGGTGTAGACAAGAGATGGCGTTGACTACATCAGTCGACGTTTTAAAGTTTAACCCATAGAGGAAAGTAATATATTGGGTAGTTTAACCGCTAAACCGTCTTCAAAAGGGAAAACGCTCTCAATTCCGAAATTTCTCAGGCACCTGTATTACATCGCCACTGCCGCACTGATACTTATTATCTTCCAAACCGGAACACAGCAATTGTGCAGCAATTCTGCAGCAGAAATAGGTAGGTATGGTAAACTACCTACCCACCAATAACCAAGGCACCATAACAAAAACCCATGCCACTGACTTGATGATGTCTAACCATCAAGTCAGTGGCATGGGTTTTCATTATGTTCGGGCTCAATGGAAAAAAATACACCACACATTGGTGAACGTCTTTCACTTTGAATCAAAGAAATTATTCATAATAGTTATGTGTGAAGAAAACCCTGAATAATTATGAATATTATTTTACCATCATATTTATGCAAAATTCATACAACGCGTGTCTTGAAAGTCAATTGTAATGTTGGTAATAATAGCTGTAATATCCGTTTCCGTCGCAGGCTTTTTGTTTGATGTGCCGACAACGTCCGGTCTGGTGGACATTAGACCGAAATGATCGACAGACATTAGAGAATCTTAATTAGTTAATTGTGCATTTGAAGAAGTCTGAATGGCATATTATTTTATGTAGGTACCCGCTTGTGCATTTTTAAGCCCCGACGGAAAAAGAGGGGTGATATAAGTTTAACGTGTGTATCTGTGTGTCTGTCTGCGCCATCGTAGCTGCCAAACGGCTTAACCGATTTTTCATTTTTTGATAGAAAGGTGACATGGGCGACAGCGTTCTTAGCTATAAAAAAAAAAAAAATCGTTTATTAGATGCTTTGTTTTTGACAGGGGTTTTTAAATTTAATTAAACTTGTTCTTTTAAAAATACTAGTCGACCAAAACAATTATAGAACTGGGTGAATTGTCATCGCCACTGTAGAATTGTGGATTGTTTTTCTCGATCGAGAAATCAACAACAGTCGCTTGATTTTTAATGATTAAGATTCATCGTTAACAGACTTAACGACCGATTGAGTAAAGCAAACCTGTAAAAAGCTGGCAGATCTTATTGATCGTCAAAACCAACATATAGGTACAACGTGCCGCTACAATGGCGACATTAATTTAACACACGTATACGGTTTCGCGTATTCGTTTTATGAAAATATTTGAATTTTATTAAACGTTATTATTTAATGATTTATTTACAATTTTCTAAATTACCATCCTGGAGCAACCTGTACTTAAAGAACTGTATCGAAGAGGTCATTTGCCGGGGTCACGGATCATATGTGGGCGAATAGAAGGAAAGCCGCGCAATTTCTTTCTTAGAAATTATGCCGACAAAGGATCTTGTAGGTAGCTTCATGAATGAATCTTTTACACAGAGTGATCTCAATTGTGGTTATGTTTTTATTATTTAGTTTGTTTGAAAATTTAAATTATTTTATTTTATTATATTTTTTATGTTTACTGGCCACTAGTCCTACCCGTGTGTTAAATTAATGTCGCCATTGTAGCGGCATGTTGTAGAGAGCGACAAAAATCGAGCAAATCTGCAAGCACCTTCAGATCGATCAATGCTATGGTGATTTCAGCTGTCAGAAATGCATTCTTGACCTTCTAACGTTCCGTTTACGTTTACGTTTTCCGTTTTTGTTTATTTACATATGAAGATTTTTCGAAATCAATCAGTGATTTCATAATGACATTATGTTCCTGAGTTCACTGACTTGTTCAGAATTTCTTAAGATCAGTAGTCCCGTCACGGACGTAGAGACAAACATGGCGGAGCTATACAGACGGTGAGCACAGAAGATACACGGAATGAAAATATAGTCTAACTAGACTCGCGACAATCTAAGAAGTCCGTTTTGACAGCTTTAAAAATCCTTTGTGTAGCGATGAAAAAAAAAAATGCTTTCTTATATACTGATTCTCGAGACATATCGATTAAACATACGAAATTCCTAGGGTGGGGCAACGTTATTAAAAAAAAAAAAAAAAAAAAAAAAAAAACATACTTTGAGAGTGTGTAATCGACGACTTATCTACGTTGCTTAAAACTGATTCTCAAGCCATAACGTTTTATTACAAGTCCGAGAACGAAACGTCAAAACGGACTTCTTAGATTGTCGCCAGTATAGCTGCGACCGTCGCACAGTGGTCTGAAAATCGAGTTCCATACTCATATGGATCTCGATTTTCAGACCACTGTGCGTCGGTTTCACCCGATAAGTCTCGATCCCGTGGGAATATCGAAATAAAAAGTATTCTATGTCCTAAGCTAGGTCATGGTCTACCCATGTGCAAAATTTAATCCAAAATTCTTCGTTTTAGCGTGAAAGCATAACAAACAAACAAACTCACTTTTGCATTTATATTAAAACTAGCTTCCGCCCGCGGGTTCGCTCGCATGGTATGTCGATAAAAAGTAGCCTATGTCCTTCCCCGGGATGCCATCTATCTCCTTGCCAAATTTTATCGAAATCCATTCAGTGGTTTAGGCGTGAAAAGGTAACATACGGACAGACAGAGTTACTTTCGAATTTATAATATTAGTATGGAAGTATGGAACAGCTGCATCAGGTTAGACTGGAAGCCGACCCCAACATAAGTACTGAGTTGGGAAAAGGAGTTTGATATCGGAAGGATAAACACAGCGCAGGATGTAAACAACTGTTCAGGGTTAGGATATGAGAGGTTTTGGACACAGTGAGATACTAAATTCCAAATTGTCCATTGTTACGAGATGGCCTTCTGTTCTGTCAGATACTGCGGCAATTCTCTTTGTTTTGCGCCTGCGCCGTGTACGGAATACGACGCTCAATGAAAGTTTATTTGTAAATGAAATTACGAAAAAAAAAATATCCGGAGAAATTTCTTGTTACAAGACTTGTGTTGTAACTGTTTTTCAAAAGATAACATGGTAAACTTGTTTACGGGCGTTACAATACATAATATAATCTTTGGTGTAGGCCCCCCTCGCCCCTTGGATCTTGCCCCTAATTACTTAAGTGTACCCACTCGCCCCTTCGTATATTAGATGGCCCCACTCGCCCCCGATTGTTAGTAGGTTAAAAGTACAGTCAGCAGTCTAGCCCTCTTATTCATAAACGTTTCTTAAAGTTAAAGAGACGTATAAACGTCGAAAATGTATGGTTAAACAGTTGCTAATCCATAACTAAACTTTATGCAGCGTTTATGAATAAGGCGGTAAGTTTTTAAATATTAAAATAAATATTGTTTTCTTAAAACTTCAATCAAAACCTAACAAAAAGTGCTAGGCTTGCATTATTTCAAGACAGTATTACAACCATTAATTAGTATTATCGCAATATTAAGATTTGGATGAACGGGACATAAATAATTTATAACTAATAAAAAGTACTAGGCTTGCATGAATTTAAGATAGTATTACAATTTCGTTTATTTATTTTCTTTCTTATCTATTTACATTTTTAAATATTTTTATAAAAATATTAAAAAATATAAATAGAGGTCCGCCGGTGTCCGGAGCAGGGTCCAAGCTACCGGTAGTTAGGGTGGCAGAGACAGGAACCTCCTCACAATGCGAGCCGTATCAAGGAGCCTTCTGAATCAGGCCCTTGATCCAACCGCCTAACGAGAGCCTCGAGAGATCGAGGCTTTCGGCCATAAGACGTTACGACAATCGGCACAATGATAGCCGAGCTCATGTTCTCTTTCACGAGATTCTCGTCATGCGGGACAGTATTACAATCATCATTAGTATTATCCCACTAATAAGATTTGGATGAAAGGCACACAAATAGTTTATAACTAACAAAAAAGTATTAGGCTTGCATAAATTCACGTTTAGTTACACTTGGAGATAAGTAATAAACTAATTAGCAAATATCGCAAAACGCATATCTTTCACATTGTAATACGAACATAGAAAGAGAAAGCATTCATAATATATTCGACTCTAATCCGATTTTCTCAACGCGTAACATATTTTACCAAATGTTTTGTTTAATGGACCTATGAAAAAGGTTCCTTTTGTTATTACTTATCGGTAAGCCAGGTAGCAAAAACTATCATAAGTATCATGAGATGGTGAGATTACAGATAGAGTTATTAAAGTAATAAAAAATAGCGTTATTCATAATGTTTGCATTTTTTTGTCTGACTTACCTTTTTGGTTAAATTTCAAAGGAAATGCCGCAAGGGGCGAATCGGTACATCAAAATAATTATTTAAATGTCAATTTTCCACTCGCCCCTTCGTAAGGGGCGAGTCAGTACACCAAAATTATTAAAAAACGGGGCGAGTGGGACATTTAAATGAAAGGGGCAGGATCCAAGGGGCGAGCGGGGCCTACACCAATTCTTTTTTCTATCCTCAGCTATACCTACTTCTTCACCAACTCTTCGTGATGATTCTGTCTAGGGAATGACGTAACAGTCACCTGATGATGATGGCGTCACAGTAACAGGTGATCACTGCTGAAAACGTGACAAATTGGGAACTATTCTGAAATGTCTTAGGAGCTAGTCTTTATGAGCAGTCACCACGCTCTTGGAAATATAATTATTTCTTTGGAATTAAAAAAAAAAACTTGAATTTACAGATATGTAAGTATCTTGCAAATGTGGTAAATATAAAGGACTAGCTGCGCTCCGCGGTTTCACCAGCGTAAGTCTCGATCCCGCGGGAATATCGGGATAAAAAGTATCCTATGTCCTATTCCAGGTCATGGTCTACTCCAGTGCCAAATTTCATCCAAAGCCGTTCAGCCGTTTTAGCGTGAAAGCGTAACAAACAAACTAACAAACTCACTTTCGCATTTATAATATTAAGTTGGGATTAGAATAATACACAGGATGTTACAGATGTAAAAAGGCTGACTTCCTAGTTAGTAAAGACTTCCGCAGCCCGCCAGGAAACTCAACTGGCTCACGAGCAGGCTAAACTCACATACGAGCTAAGTAACAACTTAGTTCTTTTAAAAATACATAATATCTGTCACCACCAACCGCCCTTCTCCGTCACACAAGCCTTCAACATGTGTCCTAGATCACGCGTGACCGGTTCAGCTAAAATGCTGGAATGCAGTCAGGCTGTAGGCTAGACTGGCGCACCTTACCAAAAAAACTTGTCGAACTTATTAAAAAATGTATTTCAGAATTCTGTATTTTCTGGGAGGTTATTTTGGATATTTCTCAGACCTTTTCTGATTTGAGAGGGATTGTACCTACGTGTCGATTTGATATCTCTTGATGTCTACAATTCCAGCATTTTACAGGGCTCTTTTTGCAAGTATTTTGCGGTTAGAAACTAGTGCACTGAACTTATTATGTATTCCTATGCAATAGTTTTAATCTTGGACCAATTCACTCTGACATAATACCTTATTTATTCTACTGCCTAGATTTTGTAATATACAAACAATAGGTACTTTTGACTTCATTGCAATTACTAAGGTAGGTACCGACGCAGAAAAGCGTAAAAACTAATATTATATTTAAATGCAACAGTGAGTTTGTTTCGCTTTCACGCTAAATCGGCTGAACGAAAATGGATGAAATTTGGCACATTGGGTAGGCGATGACCTGGAACCTGACATACCACGCGGGCGAAGCCACGGGCGGAAGCTAGTTTTGTATAATAATCAAAGTGTCTCTTTCGTATTCAACTAGATATTTATTATTTTGATACGACTTGATCGCTTGACTAGCCTTAAATTATCGCAGTAAAACGCGGCTACAACATAAATCAATTTCTAATTGACTGGTGCCAATTGTTAATTTGTTTTTTTTCGTGATTATGGTATATTTATTACATACCAAATTTCATTTCGCTAGTCCAGTCCACTCGATTGCTGTTCTGAAAAATGTGTTCTATATTCTCTGTGTCTCAGTTTTGGCCAGGGCTTAACTTTAAAGAGATGTGATGGTTCCCAAAATTTTAAAAGTTAGGAGTTCTAATAATTACTTTTTTATAGGGATCCGAGTTATCAACATCATTGAAGAAGTTATCGGGCATGAAAAGGTTGATTCTGTAATTTGTATTTTTTTCAGCCAACTGGGACTAAATAATATGGCGTAGATTAGTAAAAGTAAAACATATTGGTATAGGCACAGATAATTTAATACTGTATGATCTCTCCCAATATCCTAATTAATCCTAACTTAATTTAATGTTATAAATGCGAAACTGAGTTTGTTTGTTTGTTATGCTTTTACGTTCAAACGGGAGAACGGATTTGGATGAAATTTGGCACATGGGTAGACCGTGTCTTGGGATAAAAAGTATCCTTTGTCTTAACAAATTATACTTTTTATCCCGATATTCACATGGGATCGAGACTTACGCGGGTGAAACCGCGGGGCACAGCTAGTTATCTCATGAAAGTATAACCAAACCCTCATGGCCTCAATCAATCAACTCAGTCTAATATTTTCTGTACGGTACATTTTCTGTTGCAAAATGAATGCATTCCATGCATTAGTTTACATTTTCATCTTACTATTAGAGCTAACTACCATCCCATCATGTGTCAAACGGGCTTTTAAATACCGATAACAATTAAACTTCTATTGTGTCTCGTTAATAACAGTTGAAGGTATGTAGTTAAGCAAACATCTGTCGATTTTCCAAAGCTCATCGTTTGATGGGTGCAATCAAAATTTGTATTTATCGAACTGTAATAAATACCTAACATGAGTTATAAAGGTCACTTTTGGATTGCAACGCACAGTTCACTAAGTCAGTATTCGATCTAGGCTGAAGGTTAGGTGAACCGGATCCATATTATTGAATATAAGGTCGAGAACTTGTTACAATATGAGAGTATGTGATAAATTCATTCGCTTCTGAGTCTACTACATAAATAAAGGTGAAATATAGAGCATGGCAGATTGTTGTCATGGTTAATGAAGAGATGTAGGAAATTGTTCAGACGCTTTTTGGTTGACCAATGAATGCTATAAATTTTTACAGCATACCTACATTTCTGGTCATGAAATATTCAATCGGTAGGTAACTTCAATGATATCCATTCAATAGGCTAAACGCGTGAAAAGTAATTGATAGGAAGCTTGAACCGTTCTTAATGTTTAACTACCCTCCAATTGTGTAAACTCTGAGGAAATAAGCGCCAAAAACCTCAAAGTTTTTGGCGCACTGACAGACAGGTGGCCTAAAACTGAAATATTCGCGGAAATCAAATTTGACATGGGTTACATCGGCGTGTTACGTAAATCTTTATGCTTAATTACGAGTCGTATACGCCGTAAGGTCGTAGAAAGTGAATCGACTCGTGTGAACCGTCAAAAAAATCGGCGGCCATGTTGGCAGTCTGTGGCGCGCAGCCCGCGCGAGTGAACGCTTCCCGCCAAAACTTGAATTTCGAACGCGACTTTTCATAACTTTTTTTTAAATCGCGTGTTTACGGCCAGTGTCAATATAGTTTTTTTTTATTAATGTGCATTGGATCTAGTTCGCATGTGATGTTGTGAATAATGTGAATAACAGTTGTGTTATAAAAGTACAATCGATAGATTCTTTGTGTACTTACGGTTTATAAGGATGGGGAACTTTGACAGGACGAGTTGGTTTTATACGATATTTAAAATGGTAAGTTCTATTTTTAAATTCAAATAAAGAACAGTTTAAAAAATATGGTCAATAAAAAAAATAAGCATGGCTTAAACTTTTCTTTTTTAAATTACATGCAAGAAAGCCAGTATTAATGTGATACAGGCTAATTAATGTGCGTTAGTCGAGTTTCGTAACTGCATAATATGCCTTTATTTCCATAAGTAATACGTAATCGTCAAAATTGTTCGCTTTTACGAAAGGCGATGAATTCATCTGAGTCCGGCTTAGTTGGGTAACAAACTGGTTGATAATTTAATCGGTATACAATCGTAGTATCGAGTAGAATCGACTATGGAATTTCACTTGATTTGTTTTGCGATTTCTCAGGGGATTTCTCCGTTTGGTTATGCGCGGTTACGAAATAATTTGATAATTAAATCTTATATCTTTTTGACTGTTTTATTGTTTAAAAATATTACCTATTGTAGTCGTTTAAAAACCGAAATATTTTTTTTTTCCTATATATGTAATCGATATTCTCATTCTAAGCGCAAACTGTGGTGTTTGCCAAATGATTTATTTTAAAATTCTAGAAGCCTGCATCTCGATTATGACCTTACCAGTAACACCTTCTCTAGATGCAGAATTAATAAGAAATCTCTGACGACACGCATGCTTTAGCAGCTAAAAAGGTTTTATATTCATAGGTATTTGCTCATTCAGGATATTTATTATTGCCAGAATAGTTAGCAAAGATAGCTGCGTCACCTGCAGCCTGTAGGCAAAGCGTTGTGGTTTGAGGAGACTATCATCTCAAGACAGTCCAATACAGAAATCGACGTGCTGACCTTACTCCAAATAAATTGGGGATATCCTCTTCTGAGACGTTCGTGTGTTATGTTGAAATCAAGACAAAACATCACTTCTTTTTAACCCCCGACGGAAAAAGAGGGGTGTTATAAGTTTAACGTTTGTCTGTCTGCGCCTTCGTAGCTGCTAAACGACTGAACCGATTTTGATTTGTTTGGTTAGGTTAGAAGGTGATCGAGAGTGATCTTTGCTATAAAAACAATCGATTATTAGATGCTTTGATTTTGTGGGGGGTTTAAAAAAATAATAATTTAAGGATACTTACTTGTTTTTTTTAAGTCTGCAATTGTACTGATTATTTCCGAGATAAAGTTACGTAAAATAAAATTTGAAAAAGCTACTAATGTCTACATTAAACTCAATTAAAATGGTTGTTAATTAGCTAACTACAGCTGAGTAAGCGCTAACATTACGTAAATATGTTATAAGTAGTCGTTAAATTAATAAGAGAGTCTCACTAATGGATCTGAGTAATGATCAGGTTTATAAAACTTTCTTCCTGATCTCGTAACTCCCGGATAGGGAAAAGATTCATTGATTGGTCCTGAAAAATTCATTGGAAAACCGTACTGTAAAATTCTGAATTTTTAGGTCGAAACTGGAATATTTTAACAGGGATTTTCGTACATAGAATTTTGCCTCAAAATATATACCAGCTCCAATAAGCTTGAGAAAAAACGGATTTAAATCCACTTGGTTGTGGCCGTAACTCAAACTTTTGCTGAAGTTTTGGCCACTTCAACCACATTTTCTTAGTCTTAAAGGATATCAAGCCAAAATGGCAGTAAAATACTTTGAAGGGACTCTATTTCGGAAACACGAAGATTACCGAAGCACATAACTTTTCTTGTTTAACTGTATTTATGAATTTAATATAAAATAAAGCTGTCTACAGTACCAAATAACTTATTTATACGCGTACGTTCGGAATGTTAACCAACAGATACAGGTTTTAACATACTTTACGTAATGCGCAGTCATTTGGACTCGAGATTCTATTGCAAATCGATTATTATTTTATTTATAAATCGATTAATCTTCAATCTTGATGTAGAAACGGTTTATGGATCGAAGAGAAACCTTGTGGCTTTACTTTCGATATCAGACTTATTTCAGGCCCCCACAAGCTTCACTACCAAAGCTTATACATTTCTCTTACAAAATTCACAAGCGCAAAAATAATCTTGTCTATTTGAGACCTGAATCGAGGTGGTATTTACTAAGATTAATGAAAAAAACAAAATAGTAGGATTTGACGTTAATCGTGACGAGGGTCCATGATCATCACTAATTCCTTAAATTGGTTTACCTTCTTGTGGTCAAGGATAAAAAAGATACGAAGGAAAAAGAAGATTACTTGTTATCCCAAGTTATTAATCTAAACACAACGCTTTGAAGCCCTATGATTATTTTCCCTCCTTTTTTAAAACTTGTTAATATTATTTTAAGTTTATATTATATTATATAAGTCTATACACATAATATTATATCGTTTATTAATTTACTTTCTTACCTATTTACATTTTTAAATATTTCTTGAAAAAATTAAAAAAAAACACATTATTATTATTATTTTAAGTCTGTAAGTTTTTAAATTATGTAAATAATATCTTGAAAAATATTAATAAAATTTTATGGTGATCTGGTGTTATGGCGATCAGTCACGAAAGTTATATTCCATAATAAAAAAATATAAAAAAATTGGAATTATGAGAAATAAATAAATAAAAAAAGCCATTATATATGGATAAAAGGCCATCTTTGGGTCAAGCGATTCACACATAAACTATTTACTCCTATGATTCCCACTGCCTTATAAAGACAAAGTAATAATTATTGTGTAATTAATTATAAATCACGAGCAACAATATAGCACGACAAGAATTCTCTCATTTTTAGCATAACGTGTGTAACCTACATAACTTTACAAGAATGTCATTATATTACTAGATAAAGATAAATAGTTTATTGAATCACTAACCTTTAAGCCTGACTTTCAAGTTAGAATCTCTGTTGCTATGGTTCCAAATGTTATGCCACAATAGGTCATAGAATTTGACCCTGTGACCTTTCGGCAGTTTTAGTACGGTTTTAAGTATATGCTATTGTTACTACATTCAATTTATTTTATTGGAAAACTAGCTTCCGCCCGCGGCTTCGCCCGCGTGGTATGTCGATAAAAAGTAGCCTATGTCCTTCCCCGGGATGCCATCTATCTCCTTGCTAAATTTTATCGAAATCCGTTCAGTGGTTTAGGCGTGAAAAGGTAACATACAGACAGACAGACAGAGTTACTTTCGAATTTATAATATTACTAGCTGCGCCCCGCGGTTTCACCCGCGTAATTCTCGATCTCGTGGGAGTATCGGGATAAAAAGTATCCTATGTCCTAATCCAGGTCATGGTCTACCCATGTGCCAAATTTCATCATCAAAATCCGTTCAGCCGTTTTAGCGTGAAAGCGTAACAAACAAACAAACTCACTTTCGCATTTATAATATTAGTAAGGATAAGGATAGTATGGATGTTACATTTAATCTAAGTAATAATCAAATATTATTAATTCGCAGATTGATAGGGCAAATCTTTGATTCTATACCTAAAAATAAATTCATTAAACAATCTTTTTGGAGACGTCAATTGAATCTACATTAATAATATGTAAAGTTAAACATGACTGCGGTTCTTGTACCTTAAAATAGAATCATTAAAAATCTTTTTGAAGACGTCATCTGAATTCAGTAATACAATATTTAAAGTTATACTTGGCCAGTTTTTTTTATGGCTTAGTCTATAGAAATAAAACATTTTTTTACTCAAAATTTAAAGCTCATCCTTGACAATTCGCAAATATTATTAGTTCTGTTAAAATATCACAATTTATATTCAGTGTGTGTAGCTTTATGCTTGAGTAGTATTATTTTATATTTGTTCTGTTTTATTTTGTACATGCCATCAATGACACATAATTATTTTAAGGCACAAATGATGTCTATCGCCTATGAATTCGCCGCTAGAGGCGCTAGTGTAGCATGAGGTCTCCGAAACGTCAAATGTCACTGAACGTTAATTGTGTACGGGATTTTATATCGGGAATGTTTTTTTTTTACCTGAGAGATATTTCTCAACGGCATGTGAAGCCAAGTCAGAGGCCCATGGGCGGCTTTAAAACTCTGACAGTAGGTTAGCCACTAACCATACGAAAAGAAGGCAGATCTATTGAAATGCGCCCTACTTCATACCAACCATGAATAAATCTACCAATAGAGGTTCTATTGGTAGATATAGCATATAGCCTAATCTATAGTAATACAGGGTGTTTGGCAGAACGTTGAACGTACGAAAATGGTGGATAGGTGGGATCATCTGTGCTACTTACTCAGCCCTAATTAGTTTAACTGTAAAGTGTAATAAAAAATAAAAAAACATCCTTTTCGTATGTTCAACGTTCTGCCAAACACCCTGTATTATAAATTCGAAAGTAACTCTGTCTGTCTGTATGTTACCTTTTCACGCCTTAACCACTGAACGGATTTCGATAAAATTTGGCAAGGAGATAGATGGTATCCCGGGGAAGGACATAGGCTACTTTTTATCGATATACCACGCGGGCAAACATATTTATAATGGACAGCACCTGCTATGTATTTTAATCAATATCTCGATGTTAAGACCTGGTTCTTCTAATTGTGGTGAAGGTCAAACGACATATTATCAAGTGATCAACGCGGATTAGGGAACTGGTTTAGTGGGTACTTATGAAGACAATACCAGCTTTAAGGCTTAGTGGCTAGTGGTAAATGGTGGAATTGACTTAATTATGGAGTATAGGTGGCGCATGACATGTTTTCAAGAAATAATAGGCTAGAGCAAATTAAAATATTGCAATAGTAACGTTTTTTTTTCTAAAATTTTTATAGGATTCAGGAAGTGTTTGATAAACAACGTGATCTGTGATTTTTTAGGCAGTCCTTTTTAAGGCTATAGAAAAATGGCCAAATTAACTTAATTATCGTACAGTGGGTATATGGAAGGCGCGTGACTAGTCCCCAAAACTATGATAGGCCTATTATTAATGTTAAACTGTTTTTTTTAATGCTCGTCGGATTCAGGAAATGCTTGATTAACAACCTGACCTGATATTTAAATAATATGTTATATTTTTTTTTAAATAAACCACTACCAATATCTTGGTATAGCTAAACGTTTTGTTTTTCAATCTTACCTAAATATTTTTGCTGACTGTACACAATTAAGCCAGACTAGAAGCCTAACGGCTACTCCAATCCCAATGCCCAATATTTATCTATGAAAACCACAATTACTATACTATTTAAGACTAACTTCAACGACCATATATTTTATATTTGATTGCAATCACATAACGTACAATTCCGCGCGGTCTGCGCACGAGTACTGGCGACACGTCCTTGGCTGCGCGAGCGCACATTCCCCGTCGCGCCGCTATTCCGGCTCTTCTCAACAGATAATACTTATAATAAAGATATATTTGTGCGAAATTATTGTCTTGTTGACATGAAAATACAGTGCTTGCTATTAAATGTCCAATGGTTTAGCAAAACGGTTACTGGAGGGCGACAAAATCCTCAGTTATACATCGAAATGTTGAACTAAAATAAATAAAATGTGAAAAATGACGGTGTTGGTACTATAAGTACAACTCTGCCTAACTCTTCAGGGATTACAGGCGTAAAACTACGCTAGTCATGTTTTTATTTTAATTTTAACTAATACCTATTGGTTGATTTTGACATCTATCTATGCTACTTCTAATCAAACTGTAATCAAAATAGCACATACCAATAATATGATCCAGTCAGTGAGGTCATAGCGGATCTATTCGTCCAGACCGTGCCAAATACAAGGTAGTGACTTAAAAAAAAATGCTGTATATCTCAATTAAAACAAAAAAAAAAACAATTTTGTAAACTTTAATAATAATTTCACAATGCAATATTGCTACTGTGCCCTTTAAAACAAACATAAAACTTAATTACCCATCAATTTCTTACGCAATCGATTACTCAAGGTCATAACAGTAATAAAACACCATAGACAACCATAGAGTATTGAGTTCTTCGATAAAAACTTTCGCTTTTTACGATTAAACTCTTTGGGTGAGAGTTTTCAACTTTTCACAGTAGCTAAATACACCCATTCATAGCCCGTATCGTCGTGCCATACAAAAGAGTTCAACGTGCTCACGAATAAGGTGCCATTCAAATTATTTTTTATTGGTTTGTCTTATTTTGTGTTTTTTTGATACTTTTTGTTACGTGTAAGATGAGTTACATAAGTTTAGTAAGTTGAGTATTACTGTAGATGGGTTTTTTGCTGGTTATAAATCAATCGTAAGGAGAAAACTGTATTTGTATTCGAGTAGAAAACTTGCAAGTTTTGAAGTTAAATCAACGAAAATATTGTGATAAACTATTTATTTATTGATTAAAATATTCTTAACAATACATCAAGCTAGTTAAGTAATAGTTAGTTAAGTTTGTGGGGGTGAACATGTCGTGTTCAGGTTCGCGACTGGTCAATCGTCATCCTGAGGATGCCTCGTTGGGAGGTGAAACACGTGTCGATTTTTTACAGGTTTTTTGTGACTCTTGAGGAATAGGTAAGCGGAATAGGTTACTAAATTGATCTGCGTCTATTGTATTTTATACATGAAGCTAGTATTCTAGAACAGTACATAGTCGTATTTTCCTCTAAAAGCTCGTTAGATGCGTCATTTCTCCTTAACAACCTTGATATTATTATTCTTATAACTCTACAATTAACCACATACGATTTAATTTAATGGTATCTAAATTAAATACATCAGTAGGTCAATCAAATTCGATAGACGCCAACAGAGTAAAAAAGTTAGTAAAAAACTGGTACAGACATAACGTGTGCACGACTTGTTTCATAACGATGTTTTTTGTACTGTGGCTTATTATACTTATTGATCGTGTTTTATTGAAGAAAATAAATTAGGATAGCGTTACACTTGTCAATCTTGTATGTTGGTACCTTTTTAGGGTTCCGTAGTCAACTAGGAACCCTTATAGTTTCGCCATGTCCGGCTGTCCGTCTGTCCGTCTGTCCGCGGCTTAGTTCAGAGTAGTATACAAATACATTACGCCGACAAAGTGGTAAAATAAAATCGTAAAACATATTTTTTTTAGGGTACCTCCCCTACACGTAAAGTGGGGATGATTTATTTTTTCTCGTCATACCCATGGTGTGGGCATGTTGGAAAGGTCGCTTAAAAATAATGTTAGTTTGATGAAACCATTTTTGGATTCAGGGATCCGGGTGCGGAATATTAAGCTTTAAAGTGATAATTTTTGTTAGAGCCAAGTGTCCCCCCCCTGCCGGCTAAATGGTTGGGTTTGGATATATGAAAAAATTCATGGCAGTAGTATATATAACGAACTTAAAAGGAAAACTATCACCGCTACATAGGCTCCACAAGTTACCGAGTAATAGTCGACCAACTTAAATTTACAGTTGTAAAAACATGTTCTCCCATACATTCTGTATCGGAGAACAAGTTTTTCAACTACAATGTTAAGTTTGTTTTAGAAATTCATCCCAAATACGGAACCCTTCATTGTGCATGGTATGACATGCACTTGGCCGGTATTTTTTTTTTGCGGGTGGGAGGGAAATCATCAAATGACTTCTCCCGCTCTGGGTGGAGCGGAAGGCCGTGTCAGACTTTTACTGACTAAAACCTACCCGTGTTCCTTCAGTTGCCTGTTGCCGGTCCCGGTATCAACTTCGGACTTTCCCGCAACCCTGGCAGGTGTTTGATGGTACCTGAGGGCCAATTCTCTTACGAAAACGTTCACATTCAAGTCTCATCAGTTCATCTGTCAAACTTGTCAAAAATGTTGGTAAATTGATGGTTTTTTTGACAGATTGCGAATGAGATGCGAATGTGACGTTCTTATAATTATGGGATTGCTCCTCTGGTACTTGTTGAAAGTTGAAAGGGTACACTGTCCTCCCATACCTATTAAAAATAAATAAACATAAAAACTTTTTACTTCAGATTAAAAATCCATAGAGTGTTAGTATATTAAAACTTATGAACCTAACCTTAACTATGTAATTCAAAAATATCGTAAAAGCCAATTATTTTTAATTAAAAGAGTAACCGTGGAGTTTCTTGCCGGCTCTTCTCATAGGAAACGACAAATTGGAACCGTGCACCTAGCTTCTGACGTTTCATAAGTGCCCATGTAGGCTTATGTGAAATAAGATATTTTGATGTGCCAAAATCAAAATCAAAATATTTTATTTCACATAAACCTACATGGGCACTTATGAAACGTCAGAAGCTAGGTGCACGGTTCCAATTGGTCGTTTCCTATGGAGAAGAGCCGGCAAGAAACTCCACGGTTACTCTTTTAAAAATAATTGGCTTTTACAATATTTTCAAATTACAGTATTAGTAGGCATGGGAGGACAATGTAGGCCTTTCAACAAGTAAGTACCAGGTACTTAACAAAATAGATGTTCAGTAAATCTACAGTCCAATAAGCCTACAAAGTTCTCACATTCACAAAATAGAAAATAATCTATATAAAAGACAAACAATAAAAAATAAAAATAAAAACCTATTTCAGCCAAATGACGTGATTGCTATTACAACTGTAACAAATTGAATAATTATCATGTCCACAAAAGCTACTAGGAGTTGAAATTAAATTGGAGGTATCTATAATAATAGGAATAATGTCAAATACAATGATTATGTCAAGGATGAATGTAAAGAGAATAAACATGGTAATTTGGGAGCAGTTAATAGACTCTTACATAATTATGCCGTTTATAAGGTACCAGGGAAGCCACATGTGCAGAAGGAATTATTGCCAAACTTCCTTGTCATCAACGTAGTCTTTAATCTTATAATATGCTTTTTTGATAAGGACACGTTTGATATGGGTTTTAAATTTTCCATCGCTAAGTTCTGTAACCGACTTTGGCAACTTGTTATAAAAGCGGATACTGTTTATAAGAAATGACTTGCTTGTTTTAGTTAATCTAAATTTGGGTATGACAATTTCGTGTCTACTACGTGTATTTATATTATGGAAATCGCTTCTTGTTTTGAAAAGTCCTAAGTTTTTGCGAACATACAAAATACTTTCAAAGATATAGAGAGAAGACAGAGTCAGTATATCAATTTCTTTGAATTTGTCTCTAAGGGACTCGCGAGGACTCATTTTATAGATCGCGCGGATTGCCCTCTTCTGTAAAATGAAAATTGAATCTACGTCAGCTGCCGATCCCCACAGCAGAACGCCATAAGACATAATACTGTGGAAATAAGCAAAGTATACTAACCTAGCTGTGGCTATATCAGTCAACTGCCTTATTTTTCTTACTGCATATGCAGCTGAACTTAGTCTACCTGAAAGAGTTCTGATGTGGGCGCCCCATTGTAATTTTGAATCTAAAGTAATTCCTAAAAATATTGTTTCTGTAATTGCATCTAGTTTCTTGCCATCAAGTTTTAGATTTAGACCCACTTGAGGTACATTTGGTAATGAGAACCTAATACATTTGCACACATGCCTGATTTACGTGTAGGTATTCCTTATGACTCAGTGTCTTCTTCTTTTCGTGTGGTTATTGACTAACATGGTGTCAGTGTTTTAAAGCCGCCTGGGTCACTGACTTGGCTTTACATGCCGTCGAGAAATATCACTACTGCTCAGTTATGTATCGTATGTCATGTCTCAGGCATGTATTGGCATGTCAGAGGCCCTGGCTAGCTAGTCTCTGATTAAATAAATTACAAATTGCTTTTTTAGGGTTCCGTACCCAAAGGGTAAAACGGGACCCTATTACTAAGGCTCCGCTGTCTGTCTATCTGTCCGTCTGTCACCAGGCTGTATCTCATGAACCGTGATAGTTAGACAGTTGAAATTTTCACAGATGATGTATTTCTGTCGCCGCTATAACAAAAAATACTAAAAAACATTTAAGAAAAACAATTAAATATTAAAATAAATATTTAAGGGGGCTCCCATACAACAAACGTGATTTTTTTTCTCGATATTGGTAACGGCAACAGGTAGACGCTTGAAATATTCACAGAATATTTATTTATATATGCAATTTAAAAATAAATAAACAAATATATAAGAGAGGCTCCCATACAACAGACATGATTTTTTTGCCGTTTTTATAGATAATGGTACGGAACCCTTAGTGCGCGAGTCCGACTCGCACTTGGCTGGTTTTTTATCATTATGGTCTGCAATAAAGATTTTTATTTATTTTAATGAGTTAGGCATTGCATGCATCGGATGATAAGAACAGTATGAGTCGGTATGAGACTGCAATAAACTAAGTTGATTGACTGATTCATTTAGAATCATCCCAGCGCTGATTTGCTGGACTCGTTTACTCCTCTACCTATCGTTATTTCTCCTGACTAATTTTATTTTGTTTATATGTGTGTATCTATGTATTGGTATTTGTTATTTTTCGAGTTATATGTCAATATATTTCACCTGCCATGTTTGTCTCTGCATCACCGTAAAGTTGACTGGTAGAAAATGTCTCTGGCGTTAATTCCGCCTTTGTACAGTATTTTTTTTCTTTTTCTTATGCATAAAGTTTAAATAAATAAATATATTTAGAAACATATTTATATCGACATAAAGTGGAAGTGCAGTGTTTTCAGTTGCTACATTTTTGGTTAGCTAATATTATAATTGTATATTTCCACATGTACCTGCGACAGATTAAACCTTTACGCACCAACCACCAACCAACCGCTTAATCATCACTGTGTTATTAAAACATTCACATTAATAAAGCGCTAATCATTTTTTCATTATTAATCTACTCCTGCTTCGCACGGTTTTTACGACTTCACAAAACATCGAGATTTCTTAGTTATGTGTAACTTTAATATTAACTTAATAAACACATAAACCTTCCGGAATAAATTCTCTACACGATGGTGAAAACCTCATCAAAATCTGTTTCGTGGTTTAGAAAATCAACGCGGACATACAGACAAATACGAAAAGGGTCTTTAATTTATAATATGTATAGAAGAGAAACTCATCATTTTGTCTGCCTCGTTGGTCTAGTGGTCGCAAGCGCTACTGATGAGGTCCTGGGTTTGATTCCCGGGTCGGGCAAAGTACTGGTATTGGGTTTACTATCTGGATATTTTCAGTAACAGCTTTGAGTCTGGATTTGTGCCCGGCTGGTGGCAATAGGCTCGCCCCCTATTACATGGTACTTAAACATAACTGGCGAAATGTGGGTGTACCTATTACAGGTACACGTCTGCCAACTCTTCGGGGGATCGAGGCGTGATGTTATGTAAACTCATTATATTACTCATTTGTTTTCGGAAAAAAAATGTTACCACAACTCAACATAATGTATGTATTTCCCGGAGTGCGACGGCGGAGAATCATCTCTGCCTAATACTTTGGGGAATTCAGGTGTTACTTAAAAATGTCTAGGCAGATATCCTGGGGAATGTCGTAGTCCACCTAAACATGAAGACAGAAGTGCTAGTTATTACCAAAGTTCACGCAAATATTACTGTTTCTACAATATGGTTAGCTGGCTGTTGCCTGGGACTTCATCTGTGATCCAGGATGAAAAGTAGCCTATGTCCTTCTCCGGGTCATGGTCTACCCATGTGCCAAATTTCATCCAAAGCCGCTCAGCCGTTTCAGCGTGAAAGCGTAAAAAACAAAGAAACTCACTTTCGCATTTATAATATTAGTTAGGATTACGATAAAAGAGGGTAGTAATATAATCAGACTCCATCTTACTAAACTGCATAATTATGTCAATAGAACAGGTTTACATTACAGTAAAGGGTACACAGCGGTTGGCCTCAAGGGTGCGCCTGCGCAGGCAATGTCAACGAGTACTTATTAATATATTGTAGATATGATACGAACTTGCTGATTGGTAGACATAGTTAGTGAGTTAATTAATTAAAAAAGATCGAAAGGAAATATGATATTTATGTGTATTTCTAAAACAAACATGGCTGTTGACTGTATACATACATAAACTCACGCATTCTTCCCATGGGGGTAGGCAGAAACTACAGAACGCCACCTGCTACGATCCTTACATACTCCTTTTGCCTCGTTTACGTTCATACATCTAGTCATACACGCACGCCGGTTGCGAGTACTACACACCTGACCTTTCTGAAGAAAATCATCAATAATGTCTTCCTAGGGCGTCGCCACGGCGTTTCCACTGATATCTGCCTTGTAAATACCATATACAGGGTTATTGGTAAAACGCCAACAACCTCTTAAGGAGATCATCATTATAAACAACTTTTACTATTAGGAACAAATATGAATTACAACTGCGAAAAAAAAAACAGCTGTTCAGTACATTTATGTTAGCATAACTCGTCAAAATGTACGGAACAGCTGTTTTTTTTTTCGCATTTGTTTCTATAGTAAAAGTTCTTCATAATGATGAGTATAATGCTTTCTTAAGAGGTTGTTTGTGTTTTACCAATAACCCTGTATATTAGTCGCCTGTTGCAACAACTTGATACAATAAAAGATCCCATTGATACACCCAGTTGACATGATCAGATTTAAGGTCAACACTCAGCTTTACATGATATGCACACAGAACAAAACTAGGCAGAAAAGTTACAATTAATAAAAATGATTGTTTAAACTAAAATACACAATACAAAGAGCAGTGGTGGGCTGGTGGTAACGGCCACGACTTACGAGTTGTAGGTCGTAGGTTCGAAACCTGACTGGCGCTTTACTTTGTGTAAATTATTTCATCGCCACTGCTCTCAAAACGGTGAAGGAAAACATCGTGAGGAAACCGGCATGTCCTAGAACCAAAAATTCGAAGACATGTGACATCTACCAACCCGCACTGGGCCCGCGTGGTAGATTACGGCCCGCTCCCTCTCACAGAGAGGAGGCCTGTGTCCAAGCAGTGGGAACATTATATAGGCTGATTATGCTACACAATACAATAAAAGAATCCATTTGACATGAGCACGTTAAAGTTCAACAAGCAACTTGCGTCACCTAGAGATCCGCTTGCCAAACGTCTATGAAGCTGATTCAGAGCTTTTTGTACAAAATTATATGCTACATAGATATATAAATGTAGGTAGGTATTTAACAGATTCCGATGCGTTTTATAACTCTATGAGTCAGCCTTGTATCCTGTCAAGTGCAGAATGTCAAATTAATCACGAGAATTGTGTAAGATATAAAAACGATGTCGAGTAAATAGAGAGGATGCTTCTTTTATTTAAAGTGTATAGTGTAGCGAAAACGAACCGCAGAGGTCACGCTGCAATGGGCAGAAGACAGGCTATCAATAGTTTTGACAGTTGTGCTATTAAATCTTGTTTTGGTGTCAAGAAATAAAAATAATGAAGTGAGTTCTGAGTTCAATGAGCCGATAGAGTTTTTATTATAAGCAGGTCTATATATGATGTAGGTACAGGCTTAAATATAATACCATTCCGGTCACATTTTATGCATCACCCAAGGAAACAACTTATATAATACCTGCTAGATACTGTGATGATTAGGCAAAGCGTGTGCTGAGACACAGGCGAGACAGGTCCACGCAGCGCAGGGCAGAGAAAAAGAAATGAATGCATGAACGTGCTGACAGCTGCGTACGTTGCGGCACGTGTGACGCAGATATGTGTCTGTCCTGCTGTGCGTCTGGTTGTAGAGGACGTGAGCGTGGCTGTGTAGCTGCGTCGAAGCATGCGCTTGCGGCCTATGTCTGCCTCTCCGCCATGCAAAATCTGTCCTGTGCTGTGCTGCGTCGCCTGCGTCTCAACATAAAATTTTCTTACGTTTTTTGCAATTTGTAGGTCAGTATTAGGTCGTATGGGTCAGGTCAAGTCAGTGTCATGTAAGTGCATTGAATGTAAATTTCATGAAATCGTCATTCAATGCACTTACATGAACTTTAGAGAGTTGTATTGCTGATTCTAATGTTTATAATTCTGTAAATCTATATTTGTTACGGCCGCAAATAATATTTAGATCAACATACAACCTAATACTGACCTGCAAATTGCAAAAAACGTAAGAAAATTTGAATTTCGCGGGCCACCCTAGCGCATCCACCTTAAAGTACGCATATTACAGTAATACCTCGTTGGTCAAGTGGTCGCAAGCGCTACTGCTGAGCATGAGGACCTGTGGTCGTTTCCCTGGTCGGGAAAAGTGTAATTGGAACAGCGGGAGTTTGGATATGTGCCCGTTTGATTGTAATAGACTCGCCCCCTATTACATGAAACTGAAACATAACTGGCAATATGGTTGTACTATAGGTACATCTCTCTGCCTAACCTTTCAGGGATTGCAGGCTTGATGTTATTAAAATAGGCTCTCTTACTTTCTGAGTAGATCATGTACTGTAGCAAAAAATATAGAAAAAGCAATACTCAACAAAACAGTTTTTTTAAAGGAAGGAATAAAACAAGAATTTAAAAAGGCACCTTCACAATAAGAACACTAGTGTTTTAAAGACTTGAAACTTGTTTAGCGGTTTGTGTTTTGTATAAGCCCATGTAGGAATATTGGCATTATAATTGTCGGCAGTCGTCTTCCTTGAGTCTCCTTTATAGCGACTGGTTTTACTGATAGTGCTTATTTTAATGCTTTATCTCGAAGTAGCTTTAAAACACGATTGTTGTTTATGTATTTAGTCAATGGAAAATTTAAAAGGATTTATCGGCTATGAATATACACATTTTGTGAAAGTTTTTTTTTCTTAAGACATAATTACGTCATCACTTAATTTATTGTTATTGTATCTGCAAATTTTTATATATATTAGATATTTATATATAAAAATTTGCAGATACAATATATCATCATATATATCATCACATATATCAATATAATCTGATCTTTATCTATATATTCAGATCTTTATCTATATATTCAGATCTTTATCTATATATTCAGATCTTTATCTACATAATTATGTATTCCGTCTATAAAGACTTTCGGCTAATCTTTTAAGTATTAGGAGTCCAAATCTTCTAGCCTTTCCATTATTGTCAAATGTTACAAAGACGCTTAATTATAGTCTACCAAAACATGTCATAATCGTAATACTTTACAATAATACATAAAAAAACAAAAAAAAATTGCAACACCTAAAATCTTTACCTCAATCCATAAAAATTGATTAGAAAACCATCTTAATGACGTTAAGGACCACTAATTGCACTAATTCAGTTAATCACGGTTGCACAACCATGAACTACGGGTGCTGGTTGTCTTTAGCAACCGCTGGCAACCGTGAGAACTTGGAGCGAAATCTTTAGACTGCAAGGAAATGCATGAATATTATCGGTTTTATGATGCTGTAGCTATTCATAGATCTTAGGAAATATGGCTGATTTCCTAGATAAAGAAATCGTTGGTCGTTGAAGTTTCCATTTTGTGACAGTTAAAATAACCAGGAGTTTTGAACTTGAAAGTCTTGTCGTGGAGTAAATCCGGCGTCGTTTTCGTCCCCGTTGTCGTCTTGGAGGTGTTAAAATGCAAAATTATCAAGATGTTTTACATTATCTGCATGTGTCAGGAATGTGATAACATCTAACGATTAATAATCCGCTTGCGAATTTATGTCATATCATATATGACTATTTAATGAAGCTATCCTTAAGGTGAATGCTCACAGGTCCTCACAGGTGTATAAATAACCTGTGAGTACCAGTGAGCACCTGTGAGCATCTGTATCTGTGTAAGTTTTAAAAAACCTTTCAAAAACTCCATCAGGATTCAAGGTCAAAGTCAAATCTTTTATTTCAAGTAGGCCATTAAAACGCACTTTTGAAAGTCAAAAACAAGAAAATAGAATTGATTCTAGGCGCCCTTCCAAAAGGTATTTATTAAGAAACTTCTTAGTTAGTAGTTGCTTTTTAAAAATGTTTTACAATGTTTTGTATAAATTAATTATAATTATATGAGAACGATGTACCTATAACTCAATAGGTATTTCTTACCATCATTGTACATCTACGATACCTGTACCCACCGATCTTCGACGACTCGATTCTCTTACCGATTCTCGTACTTACGTCGCAACACTCGATGTTACGTTGTACTCGTAATTAGTGTTAGCTAATGATGCCAAACATTCGGCTTTCTATCAATATTTCCTCAAGGGATATCGTAATTATTTGTTTTGCCGGAATACGAGGCCGGAATACTCGATGCGAATTGTCGATTATGTAGTTTATGTAATATGTATAAGGATTTTTAAGGATGTTTAATATTAGTAAATTGCTTTGGAGAAACAAGGATATTCTTTGTGTTAATCTAGGTTTTCCGGGATATAGGTACAGACATAAATAATGGCTTCTGGAATTAACATACACTGAAACAGAATTATTTTTCTAACGATTATCGACAAGTCAAAGCGCCAGCGAACATCTCTCTCTCTCACACATTCATCCTCACATACACTCACACACGCATACACAAAAATAATACACGCTTTACTAAACTAGCCCTGTAAACTTTGTATGTGTTAGGTCTCGTTTACGGAGACGCGGGGCGTTGGGCGGCGCGTGAAGCGTGGCGTTTCGCGGCGCGTCGTACCAAGCGGCACTTACCATCGCACGCGTAAACACAAACATATGGCAATGTACGATGTTGTTCATAGAGACGCGTGGCGGGAAGAGTGGCGGTGCCCGCCGCGTAAACGCCCCATTTCAAGCAAACGCGTGAAAAAACGCTTCTCCGTAAACGCACTCATATAACGTCATAAATGTTTGAATTCAGTGCGGGCCGCGCCGCCCAACGCCACGCTCGACGCCGTGCGTGTTCGTAAACGAGGCCTAAGACTTAGACCAAATAAAATCGTTGTCCATCATCACCTTTTTGTTTTTGCCAATTTTTTTTTTTTTTTTTTTTTAATAGGCTTTGGGTAATTATTTCATGATCATTTCAGTCGAAACATTGCTGGACTACGCTAGGATTGTTTTCTAAAAAAGTAATACAAATATTCCCAATATTAGCTCGGCCTAAAGTTAAGTAACATAATGCAAGGTACTTATAACTTTCCAGCGCTTCTCGTATTCTTTCAAAATACGGTGGATAATGGACTTTTCCAAAAATATAATACAGACAAACATAACATCATTACATCATGCCTGTATTTCCTCGAAGGTTTAGGCAGTGTGTACATTAGTACACTCACATTTCGCCAGTTATGTTTAAGCCCCATGTAATAGGGGGCGATTCTTGCCATCAATCGGGCAGAACCAGACTCCGGGGTGCTGCTGAGAAATTCCAAATGGAATCGCACCCGGGGCCTCATACTCGGCAGTAGCAATTGCGACCACTGCGACCAACGAGGCAGATATACAGACAAACCTGTATTTTTATAGCGTTAAAGAAACAATTTAAAAAGTTATCGAAAGGATCATAGTAATTAGAAGCAAGTTCTGAAGCATGAAACCAAGCGGAGCCATGACCACTTTTCTAATCAAGCGATCATGCAAGCATCGGACTTTCGCTCGCAATCACCTCTGACCTGCAAGTCTTATCGTGCAAGTATGTTTTACAAGCCTGACTTGTTTATCCGTACGAAATGTTTCGACTTGTCTTAGGTACTTGATTTTGGAGTTTCACCGTTAATTATTAGAAGTTGATTTTTCTTTTAATTAAATGAAACGGCCTTAAGGCGAAATGGGACTGACGAGAGCCGAGGGGGGGGTGGTATGACCCCGCCCGCGCGCAATTCTAGTGCACTATGTTTACAGATATTTAATTTTAAAAATTTATTTGTGTTTAAATAGAAAAAATAAGTCCATAATCCCTTAAAGTATTTAAAAGTGAACACGTAGACAAAATGTTATTACAATTGCTTTGATAACAATCGAATGGAATAGGATTTTCTCTTTAAAAAAGCAGATTTTAAGGAAACTTTGCGGTTTTTTTGTATCGAGGAAAGTTTTGTCAATCGTGTTTCGGGCATCATACTTCACTAAAGACACTCTTCAATTTTCGTAATCATAAAAAAAACGCAAATGCGTTGTTGTTTTTTAGAGAAACATTGATTTTGCGTGAAGTCGAATCGCGTCAAAACATCTGCTTTGGAACCATTTCACCTTAACAAAATCATTGTTATAGTATAAAGTCATTATGGTGGTGGTTCTTTTTGGGTTATTCCACTAATCCCCATTGAAAATCCCCATCATTGTTACAGGGACAGTCTACATTTTTTGAAAAGTTATAGAAACAATTTAGAGTGTGAAACATCAAGTTAAAACGCAATAGAACCTATCAGTTTATGAACATTCCTTGTGATTACAAGGAATGTTCATAAACTGATAGGTTCTATATTCATAACGTTTCTTCTACAAAACTAGATTTTTAACTTGAATTTATGTTGAGTGAAAGGCGACCAACAAAGTCTAAAGTCAAATCATTTATTTCAAATAGGCACATTAAAGGCACTTTTGAACGTCAAAAAAACGAAGAAATAGAACTGATTCTAGTTGCCCCTTCCAAAAGGTAGTTTTCGTATGGAGAAGAATGGGCAAGAAACACCAACGTTACTCTTTAAAAAAAATGGTTTACAATATTTTGTATACATCAATTATAATTACATGTGAATACGATGCACCTAGAATACGATTACTGTACCAGAATTTGTAAAAAGAATTAAAAATGGAGCAATGAAAAATAAATTGATTAATAAAATTATGTGATAGATACATGGTGCTCACATATTTACAAACATTGTAAAAGTAGGTATACAATATCACAATATTCCTAACATTTTTACATTACAAATAATACTAATAAGACAGTGTGTGAGTTTAAGTAATCACAAAATGTGTAAAAATCTATGATATACAAATAAAGTAAATTATACAACTAGATTAGCAACCAGTTTGATTTTGTCCAACAAAAGGTAAGGCAGATGTGAGTGCAAACGTCGGGAGGGGACGCCCTAGGAGGACTTATATAGAGATCTCATTGGAGATGTTCTTCAGAAAGGTCAGGTGCGTAGTACTGTAGTACAACCGGCGAGCGTGTATGACCAACTATCAATCTCAATCTGCCTAGCCTTTTTCCAACTATATTGGGGTCGGGTTCCAGTCTAACCGGATGCAGCTGAATACCAGTATTTTACAAGGAGCGACTGCCTAGCTGACCTCCACAACCCAGTGACTGGGTAACACGATACCCCTTGGTAAGACTGGTTGTCAGACTTTTGGCCTTCTGACCCGTAACGACTGTCAAAGATAAACAAATGACAGCCGGGACCAACGCCATAACGCGCTTTCCGAGTCTAGTCAACCATCCACAGACCAGCCCCGGCAAGCATAGCTTAACCTGTTGGATCGACCCGTGCGGCTGTTATTACTTAGCCACGATCTTCTCACCAGCTATCTAATTTCATAACTTATTTTCGTAACCGATTAAGACTAATCTGTTTCATTTTGACAGTTAAACAACATTCATTGCGTTATTTACGGCAGCAGATATTTTTTCGAACTTATGAAGCAATGGATTAGGAATTTGCTTCAAACCGATTCAGATTGTGATTGATCGTGTATTACGCAAAACTACGTATGTAAGGATTATAGAAGCTAGCCTTATGCCTACCGCCATGGGAAGAAGGCGTGTGTATATAAGTGATTGTAAATTGTATGGTGTGCAAACAATGCCATGTTTTTACCGTAATTATTGACAATCGATTTAGTCATTTTGGTCACTCACAAGAGAATTTACTTGTATCTGCAGAGACACTAGTTGTGTACAGTCATGGATTACATTACTTAGTTAACATCAGTCGCAGGAAACTATTATAGTCCAAACAAGCTTTATTTTTAACGTTATTGATTTATTTCCGTTCTTTATACTTGTTATATAATATTATCGAAGTAAATTCGCAGATACTCCAATCTCATTGGGTCTTACATATGTTCGAGCCGTTTGGGGTTGAAACGCTAGGGCCATGGCGTCCGAGTGCTCACTTATTATAATTATCAAGACATAGCCAAGCGGTTGGTCGACTCTTCACGTGACCAGAGCGCAGGCCTATTCTTCGGCCAAAGAATCAGCATCGCCATACAACGTGGCAATGCTGCCAACCTTTTGGGCACATTTCCTGCTGACAGCGATGCGGACGAATTTTTAATGATTATTTCCCTCCCTTTTTATATACTTGTACATATTATTAGTATTGTAGTGTTAGATGTATTTATTATTGAATTATAAATTCGAAAGTGAGTTTGTTTGTTGCGCGTTCACGCTAAAACGACTGAACGGATTCGAATGAAATTTGGCACATGGGTAGACCATGACTTAGGGAAGGACATGATAGGAAAAGAAGCCTATGCCCTACTCCAGGTCATGGACTACGCATGTGCCTAATTTGATCCAAATCCGTTCAGCCGTTTTAGCGTGAAAGCGGAACAAACTCACTTTCGTATTCATAATACTAGTTAGGATTATGTTTGTCTTTAGTTCAAAGTTTCACAAAGAAGGGTCATGCAAGTAAGCCTCAAGTTTAGAGCCACTTATCTCTCAGAAGGGCGTCTCTGTTCCATTGTGAAAAAACAATGAATGGGTAACAAGCTAACAACTAAAAACTAAAAGTAAAAATACTACACGGGTCAGCGGTTCCTAACAAAAACTTAACTAAGAGGTCATTCTCACGAAAAACAAACATAGAATAGGCATATTTAATTTAACAGCTTTAAACGATAATTATCTTTAAGCTGTACACATTGCTGCTTACCACAAGGTTGTTTATCGCGTGTACAATAGGAAAACGTATTAGATAAGTGTCGATGTTATCTCGATTCTTGAAGAAGGTAATCAAAACAATTGCGGTCTTACATTCCTTGTGATTGTGTGGTTTGTGAGATATTGTGATGGACTTTGAAGGTTCTGACTTCTGTTTTCGTGAATAAATGTATTGGTAGGTATGTCACCTTTATGATAAGGTATTACTATTACATCTAGCAAGGGTCATCTGTGGGAATCGGCAATACTTATGATTCTTTGTTGATAATAGAGCTATTCTAAGTTATAATATAAACAGAGGGTCCTTGGAGTTTACTATACTCCATTTGAAATAAGATAAGACATTTAACGTGTCACGGAGGAGTTTCGGTATGTAAAGATGGTCACCCATCCACGGACCAACCACGGCAAGCGTAGCTTAACCTGATGGATCGACCCGTGCGGCTGTTATTACTTATCCTTTATTCATATTAAACATATACATATTGTAAAAAAATCGATGTTTTGTCAACTCGGAAAAATCGTGAGACGTAGGAGCGGGGCGGGTCGCTAGTTTCATCAAAAAAATTAAAAATCCGGAGTCACAGGGCATAAATCGAACAGATTACGTGTGACTCCGGATTTTTAATTTGTCTGTCTAGGGTGTCTTGTTTATACCTTTATAGTCGTAGTTAGGTTTTAGTTTTTATTACTTTATTTTTTTTTTAAATTATTTTGGGGTTATAATATATATATTTTTGAAATATGCTCATTAAGCCCGTTCATTTGATACCCAACATAGTACGATTAAACAATTTTTTTTTGTTAATTCCTGACTTTATGTCCTCTAGAGGGCGCCTTTTTTAATTTAATGTGACGTCACATAGCCTATAACCAGCGGACGATCAAGACGCTTCCAACGATACCTCATTTGTCGAACTGTGATGAGAAGTTTAGAAGATAGGAGGGAACAGATGAACATACATACATACATACATACTGGTCAAAATCATAACCCTCCTTTTTTCTTCGCCGTAGTCGGGTAAAAAGGAGACCAGACCGACAGACACATTACACAGTCATCTCATACCAATACAGTCACAATTAGAAACTATAGCACCAGCACCCACCAGCACTAACCTCGGGGTATATTCTCATATCGCTATACATTGTACGCAGATGTGCGAGAAAGTGCGACGTGATACGAGTCTCAATCGATTACTTATTCTTTCACTTTTCGCCGGCATTTTTGCGAAACGTGCCACCGTTTGTCGAGTGATTTCTAGAATAAGGTTCCTTATCGACATTGAGGATGAAAGTTGTTTTGCGAGTTTAGAATTTAAATAATTGGGTGTGTGTTTATACATCATGTAACCAAAACTAGGTCTGATCCAAAAGGGGGCGAATAGGTACCGCAATAATATTACAAAAAAAAAAAAAATTTTTTGTTTATATAATTTGGAGACGACTATACAACAATAAATGAAAACACTGGCAATACTAATGCATAAGAGTATTTTGGAACTATCAAATAAGTCCTAACATGGAAATTAAAAAAGTAATTATTTCAAACAAACTAAATAGTAGTGATGGGCCGACTATGGGGATTGCCGATCTTTGACTAGCTATCGTAACTAAACTATTGGATATATTTGATTAATTTTGTGAATGTAGACCGAGAACGTCATTAGATAGACGGAGTTTTATTTTTTGTCGTATTGTCGTCTCCACTTTGTATATTTTTTTATTTTTATCAAAAGGTTTTGCTTCATATTTACCATTTATTTATTTAATAGACATTGTTTAAATCGTCCCGGACCATTCCTTCATCTTTACTCTTGCAGACGGACGGAAAAATGTAATTGAAAACGACTTTCCCCAAGCAAATCGAATGATTCTATTCATTTTGTTAAACCATTAAAACTCCTTTTAAGCCTAGGATTATAGCGTGATCTTACCACTTACCAGGCGTTACCAAATTCATTACCACCACTACAACCATTCAAACATTGCATGAATCGCGTAATATTTGACAATTTCGCACGCACGCGATTCTAGCCTTTATTATTATGTGTTAAATGTTACATTCCCATGTAATTTAAATAGTATTTGTTCACTGTCCCACATATTTTGTGGGTTAAAATTGCGTGACTATTGGAAATATTTTCTCTTGTATGTAAATGTATGCGTATCGTAATAGTCAAGATTTATTTCGCGTTCAGAAAAAGTTTACGCATCTCTTCTCCATAATGATTTGTCAATATGCGTGTGATCATTGTGATCATCATAGCCATTTTATTATACATACATACATAGCTACGTACAATACAACTATTTTCTTAATGCGCCTCGGCAAACTTCGTGTTTCGTCAGTTGTCGGATTTCTATCAGTTGCACATTGCACTTGGTGCAGACCGGACGCTCTCAATCGAATTTGAAGTACAATCCAAGTCGATGAAACACGAAGTTTGCCGAAGGACATTACGAAAATTGTTGTTCTGTAAACTCTTACTTTCTTCCCATGGGGGTAGGCAGAAACTACAGAACGCCGCTTGCTGCTATTTTATAATAAGTAATTTTGATGAAATAATGTTTTAATCTGTACATTCGTTCTTCAGCTATTAATGCATTTTAAGCCTACAAAGCCAAGTTCCCATATAAATCAAATAATCTGTCGACTACAGCCGTATAACTAAGTCTAAAATGTACCTAGCCTACAATCCGATCACCTAGTTAACCAAACTCCCTCTCTAACTCGGAGTTTACTACATTCATAGTTAGTACCTGTTGTGGTAAGATGTTGAAATGTACGAGCACGATCAGACCAACAGGCAGATTAATTTAAATTCGAGACTATCGGAATCGAATCGGGATTCGGAACTATTTCGATTATAATATTGGTTTATGGGAATTGTTGCTTTCAATGCTTGTTATATTAGCTGCGGTCCGCGGTTTCACCCGCGTAAGGCACGATCCTGTGGGAATATCGGGATTAAAAGTATCCTATGTATTAATCTAGGTTATAAACTATCTGTGTGCCAAATTTCATCCAAATCCATTCAGTAGTTTTTACGTGAAAGAGTAACAAACATCCATCCATCCATACATCCATACTTACAAACTTTCGCGTTTATAATATTAGTTAGATAGCTAGCTTCTGCCCCCGACTTCGCCCGCGTGGAGCTCGGAAATTATCCCATGGGAACGGACTACCGGGATAAAAAGTTTCTGTGTACCGTAAACGTACATCTAATACTTTCTGCCGTTTTTGCGTGATTGAGTAACAAACTTCCATATATACAAACTTTCACATTTATAATAATTATTATACTATAGTAGGATATTGGTGCCAATTCTGTTGTTTAGAAACTAAACTAAATTTAAGTTCTTGCATCTTTTTCTTTCTATTTCATTTAGAAAAGGACAGAAGATAAATTTTAGTTTAGTACTGTCAAACTGTCACTATTCCTTACAAGTTTAGACGCGATTAAAAACTTGCCTACTAAAATTACGTCAATTTATGTCAGGCGCTGATTAATTTGACAGGACTAAACTAAAATTTATCTTCTGTCCTTTTCCTAGTGAAATAAAGAGAAAAAGATGCACTGCACTTAAATTTAGTTTAGTTTGTGAACAACAGAATCGGCACCAATATTAGGAATAGTAGGAATTAGTAGGATAGTAGGATTACATAACATAAAATCATACCTGTGTTAGGCAGATGTCAAGATGGCAGATGTCAAGATGTGTGAGGTATACTATTTAGTTGTAGAGAGTCAATATGACTTGCCGCAAAATCCGAGACTGGATGTATCTATATATTTGAGGTTTATGTCTGTAAACTAAGGTACCTACAGGACAAATTCCTACTCTACATCTACAAATGTTTCATATTGAATGGTTTTAAATGAAAGATATTGAGTTTGTGTTACTGATTACTGTTACTTATTCATAGATTGCGCGCACATAATCGACTAGGGAAAAAAACATATTTGTGCGTGTTGTTTGTTGATTAGATACTGCGTGTAAAAAGTATCAATAAAATTAAATATGGGTAGTTGCACTCTACGTAGGTACTACATTTATGAGAATTCGTACTTTTTAAATAAAAAAATACAATGTATTTAAAGTTATCTAAAACAAGTAGCAATTCTTGATCAGGGGCGACTCTAAAAAACTTTTCCTAGTGTTAAAAGTTAGGAAAAAGAAACTGTGCAATGATCCCTAGCTAATAGGTAACTTATTAGTAATTACTTGTAAGTAAAGTAATTATAATCATTACTAAAGAACTAACGAAGCAGGAAAGTGGTTTCATAACTCCGTTTTACGCACTATCACTCTCGTAAGAATATCTTTATTCAATGCTTAATTTTATTACTTTTATAAGTATAAAGTAACGTATTGAAAAAGATATAAAAGTGACAGTAATAATAATAAAATGGAGAAGTGACTCGTAGAAAATAAGCGTTATTTACGTTGCTGAGCAAAGATACATACAGTCACGGACTTTAATTGATGAGCCACCTGGCACTGTTCGTATTTTAGCCGTGTAATGCAAATGCGGGTTTATTCGGTTCTCGACACGGAAAGTCATAATGTCTTCGTATTAGTAGAAGAAAATTATATTTAATAACTTTACCAGTTGGCTAACCTGAGAGCCAGAATTACAAACTTGACAGCAGAGTGACTACCCAAAGTCAACCAATTGCAGGTCTAGCAACAGTAACCTAGCAACGATTGTTAAAGCGTAGCGATAGTAACGTTAGCGTACGGAGACATATTAATAGACATTTCGGCAACTTCGAAATGAACGTCTCTGACATTGACATTTCAACTGTCACTGTCTTCAGTTATGTTTTCAGAATAACTGAGTTAATGAGCTCTGATTCAAAGGTCACTATCAAATAGATTGGATAACCTTAATGCAACATTTTATTTATTTTTATCATTGAGAACTTATTAGTCAACCTCTATGGATAAGACTATTTCCAATTATAAGTAATTTATTTGTCATCTTGTTTACGAGCGTGCGGTTTCAGTTCGTGTTTAATCGTGTAATCTCGTGAATGTATGAAACTGTAAAATTTAAAAGTTTGAAGGTGGCTTATCAATTAAAGTCCGTGACTGTACATATGGAAGAAAAGAAGAAGAAAGAAAATTGCGGCAAACATGACGCTAAGAAAATACAAATACACAAAATATAACAAATTGGGGGTAAATATGCGTCACATTCACGCAATCACATATGAATCATGCTATTACCCAGTTAGGGGGTTTTTTCTGGACAGTTTTACTTTTAAAAAAAGCAATGCCTACTTGACATGCCTAATGTTAACATTATCCAGAAGAGCAAATAATTAAAAAGATATCTGATGTACTTTGGTCTGACGCTATTTTCTCAGATTTAACTGAAAGTTAGTTCTTGAAATCCTGTTGAAGACTTTCTTTCAAGTTGTTGTTTTTGCAGGATTTATTTGTTATTATTTGTACAGTCGAACAAGCTATTTGGTATACAGGCAGATAACTTGCAACTACTTTAAACAATTTTGTGAGGGTTTTCAGTAGTCAACAATCCTTTTACATCACTCTTCTAAACCTTATGCTCAAAAAGTTAAATTACACACACAAACAAAACTAATTTTGACAGTGTAGCGGAAAATGAATATATTTTACCTGTATACCAATTAGCTTGTTCGACTGTACTAGACAACTTTATCACTGCTGACCTATTGAAGGATATAACAATATTGAAAAACTAGCTGCGCACCGAGGTTTCACCCGCGTAAATCTCGATCCCGTGAGAATATCGAGATAAAAAGTATCCCATGTCCTAAACTTACATCGTTCTTCTCTTCATACTAACTTTAATATTGTAAATGCCAAAGTAGGTTTATTTGTTAGCTTCGCTTTCACGCTAAAACGACTGAACGGATTTGGATGAAATTTGGCACATGGGTAGACCATGACCTGGAATAGGAAATAGGATAATTTTTATCCCTATATTCCCCCGGGATCGAGACTAAATTGCGTACAAATAAGTTTCTCTTACAGCCTTATTAGTAAGTCTTGTATCAGTAAAAGCACAAGTTATTATCCAACGATCTAGAGACTGCGCGTGCGCCGAAGCATGACCAAAGGTTACGTGCTTATTTATATTCTAGTTTATTTCCTTCGCTTATTGCTGTGTAAATTAGACAAATATTAATTAGCTACTCGGCCTAGAGCTATCGGTAAATAGAAATTGTAAATTGACTTATTGGAATTTCGAACGATAATTTTATGCTTTGTTGTGGGTGAAATCTTGTGTCGGAAAATCTAAAGCTGGTTTCCACTATTTTCGCGCACCAACTGTGTTCCGCGAAGTGCCGGATTGAACCCTTTTTTATTTGCAAATATTTAATTTAAAAATATTTTTTATTTATTTATATATACTTAACTTATTTTACTTGTTTATTTTTCGAAAAATATACTATTGTTTTATTTTCTCTCGCCCTCCGAATTTTGGTCGCCCCTGATTTGCCGCCCAAGGCACTAGCCCCGATTGCCCCTAGTGTTATTTGCCGCCCAAGGCACTAGCCCCGATTGCCCCTAGTGTTATTTGCCGCCCTGGGCACTAGCCCCGAGTGGCCCTAGTGTAAATCCAGTGCTTGTTCCGCGCATCTTTTTTTTGCTTTTATGGAAACACAAAGGCGGAGAACGTTGCCTAGTGGATGGTGGATCAGTTTAGTTGACTTAAACTGGCTAAGTTACTCAGTTAATGAGGGTAGTTATACCGATGAGTCGTTATATCATCAACTTGAATAATCTTGAAGTTTAAAAAGAAAGAGTCCATTTTTTATATAAAATCTCGTACTGAGCTAATATAAAAAATAGACGTAACAATGCACAACCTTGCATACCTCTCGAGGACGTCAGCCATGACAGTTATGTAAGCAAACAAAACAAAAATAACAAAATATAAGTAAAGAAACTAAGGAAGTGAGCGCGCCGTAATGATTCGTCCATTTTGTAGAATGATCTGCTCGCGCGTGAGCACTCGTGAGATATGAGTGTACTTTCACACGGTCGAGTGTAAGCGCTGAACGTTATTTATTTATTATCATGATTAGTTTAAGTTAGCAGTTAAACTGTCATTTGGCCGTTTTGATACGAAAGAAACTTCTGAAAATCCCGCACTTTAAATGTGTAATTATTTTAATGACATTTCCAACATGATATCCATTGCTCTATACAATCATATGCTTGGAGAAAATTGAATAGGCAATTTTCGCTATTGCACCTACCACTGTTTGTCTCCACATTACCCAAAGGTTGACTGGTAGAAAATGTCTATGGCATTAAGTCCGCCTCTATACATTTGTGTGCTTAAAGTATTAATAAATAGGTACCTAAATAATAGGTAGTAAAAACATTTTTTTTTTTACTTACCCTTAGGCAATATTTTTAAAATTGACCGTGAATTGTTAATTTGGACTGTGATTTCATGACAGAAAGGAATTTAAAAAATCGATGAACATATTACGGATATGTAACGCGATTAGTAAACTGATTTCGTAATAGACCAAAAAAAAACAAAGTAAAAAAGGAGACGGAAAGAAGGAAAAACCGGCCAAGTGCGAGTCAGACTCGCGCACGAAGGGTTCCGTACCGTTATCTATAAAAACGGCAAAAAAATCACGTTTGTTGTATGGGAGCCCCCTTAAATATTTATTTTATTCTGTTTTTTAGTATTTTTTGTTATAGCGGCAACAGAAATACATCATCTGTGAAAATTTCAATTGTCTAACTATCACGGTTCATGAGATACAGCCTGGTGACAGACGGACAGACAGACAGACAGCGGAGCCTTAGTAATAGGGTCCCGTTTTACCCTTTGTGTACGGAACCCTAAAAAGGAGAAAGAGGAGGACAAGGAGAGGAGGGAGATAAATTTATTTCTAATAATAAATAAATTAATTAGGTTTCAACACAATAGATGTCAAACATGCTTAATAAGTTGATCGAATTCAAGGCTTTCTAGTAGTCCACAAACGGTAAGCAGAGAAGGAGGTCATATTCTGCAATCTTCTGTACTTGGTCTCCGGTGCTAATGCTTTTACGGAATCCGGTTTATAGAGCCTTGCACACAATTCCTGAATTTCTGGAGTCCTGAAATACAGGGCTGCCCTAGTTTAGGCTCCAGTCCACTCCATTTTAATAATGACTGTAATGTGTTTTTAATTAGTGTGGAAAATAAATTCATTTTTACTTTACTTTTACAATTTGATTAATTTCTAATGACATGTATTTTTTTTTTTACATAACAAGTACCTACTCCGTAAACAGTTAGGTATGTAAACAAAAACCTGTAGTTCTCAGTATATATAGGTAACTCGATGGTGCAAAACCGCGAACCTCGGCCCGCCTACCTGCCTGTCCAGATTACAGTGTATAACCACACTCATTGTGAAATTACTGGTCGGTATAGCTAATTGTAGCTAGTTACTAAGCTATGTAGTCAATCTTTGTTCTTCACGATCTTCTTCTTTCGCTTCAAAAGGGACATACTCGAACTCAAAGCATTTATTTCAAACTAGCTTCCGGCCGCGGCTTCGTCCGCGTGTTATGTCCATCGAAAGTAGCCTATGTTCCCCAGGATACCATCTATCTCCTTGCCAAATTTAGTCGAAATCTGTTCAGTGGTTTAGGCGTGAAAAGGAAATGACATACAGACAGACAGACCGACAGACAAACACACAGAGTTACTTTCGAATTTATGATATTAGTATGGAAATATGGATTAGTATGACAACAGATAGATAAAGACATAAACGAATTACAGGCAGTTTTGAATTGTCAAGGGGTCGGTCAGTCAGAAATATGAAGTTAGTTGGCCATTCCAAAGAGTAGTAGGTTCCTATGGAGATATTTGGACTTTTTTGATATGATAAAACTCTTATTTACGAGTACTATCACAGGATCGCCATCACGTGTGTCTGTCTGTCTGAACGCGATAAACTCAAAAACTACCGAACGGATTTTTATACGGTTTCCACCAATCGACGAAGTGATGCATGAAGGTTTGTGAGTATAAATTCAGTGAGGTTTTATGTAAATTGGCTGAAATATGACGATGATGACTGGGAGCGTTACCCTACTGGCGCGTGCGCCGCGTAAACCAATAGAGTTGTCTACTATACATTGTAACAGCGAATCAATTATCAGCGAATTAATTAACCTTCCCTTAAACCCTAAACCAAATATTTTTTTTATATTCGGGTAGCTCATGACCTAAAGAGGTGTCATAAAGAATATTAATTTAAAATATTTACTCATTAAAAAGTTATGCAAAAACGCGAAATTTCGCGGGTATTCTGCTATGAAAACAATATAACGGAATTAATACATTGTTTACTCGGATTATTTCATAGAGTACTTTTAATCCTTGTAGTACGTTTCCGTGGGATATTTTCCAACATCCACGCGGGTGCAGCCGTGGCCAAAAGATAGTATATAATATAAAAATACACCACTACTTTGTATGTGATTAACCATGCTACAAAATCATCCATCACCCTTCCATAAAGACACATAATCTCAGGCATTTACAGCTAAAAACATAAACTGAGTGCTTCAAATCGCTAGAGCTATTACGCGCATAAACTATTAAAAATACTATCTGTTATTTTAATGTCAAAGTCGTGCGCTGCTCTCACCCCTGACATTTTGTGGTTGGCTGTCCAAGTTACAATATTGTGGGCTTAGGATTTGGACATGTAGTACTATTCAAATGGTACACACAGCTACAATCAAGCTATACATTTCCAGTGTATGCTGATCTCGCATTGTATAGGATTTCTGTATAATTCGAGGTCGGCTTAAACTGGAAATTTATAGCTTGATGTGTAGCCGTGTTGTGTGTACTATTTTAGTTTGTAATAAGATGCGTAATTTTATATGTTGACATTTATTTTTGAATGTCACATAGCTGGTCAAATACTCGTGGTTTTGACGTGGTGAACCCACTCGTATTACATGCATATTTAAAGAAAGAAGGAAGGAAAAATAAGTTATGTATTTGTCACAGAACCACGTGCACACAAAAAGATAATTAACTCGAGTAACAGAGCAATAAAACACAATAGATTAAATATAATCACAAGCACAGAGGACGTAGACAAGTGACAATCACTTCGAAAGTGTTTCGTATTTCTTCAACGACTTTCAACAGGATTGACATAAGCTTATGTCAGTGCTATACATTTTTGCCTTTTCCATCATCGTTATCGTTGATAGAATGTCACTTTGTCCAGGGTTTTTGAACAGAAATAGTCGGCAGCTGTACGTCATGACAGTGACAAGAGGGCTTCCACTCAGCATGATGCTGTGCTACGGGGACTGACAGCACAGCCCTGGTTTTCAGTATTATTTTTTTAGTATTATATTTACCTTTGTTTTAGGGGTTCTAGCAGGAATATTAGACTCTATCAAAAACATTTCAAGTAAAGTACGTTGCCAAAATTTATATACCTAACGCTTTCACTGTTAAAAAGTTCCCAGATCCTGGACCTGTCTACGTAAATGGTGATAGTGTTATTATTAAGTATGCTCGGGCCAGCACGTACCGAATCGTTAAAAATCTCAATATATTTCATAAACTTAGTCCACGACCTTTAAAACCCTAATTAATATAATAATAGGCTGGATAAAAAAATAAAAGCTTGTAATGAACATACACATTCCACTTTCAAATTAAAAATACAATCCACAATTGGCTAAATTGTATAGCAACTCGACTAATTTTGGAGAAGTGACATTCTTATCTTCAACACGGAAAAAATCGAATTAAAACCGACAAGAAGGGACTTATATAAATAATTCTTTAAATCATAAAAGAAAGGAAAAGCGACCTTACTATTAAATATTAAAATCCAAAATGAAATGTCAAGTCGGTATGTTAATGGGGATGTGGCCTTTTGCAAGGTCGAACCGGTGCGCGGTGTTTAAAATGTCGACTTTGACATTAATAAAACAGGTCGACGGATTGCAAAATAAGAAGATGAGCTCAAGCAGGAATTTGGGTTTTTATGTTTCAGTAAGTAAAAAATAATAATTGGTATATTATTATAATGAGTAGGTAAAGTGCGAGTTGGTTTATTATAATAATGTAAATATCGATTTTTAATGTCATAATAAAACTTAATCAGTATGTCTAATCGTTATGACGATGTTTCCGGTTATAAATTAAGAAAATTGAAATTAACTTTTGTTCAAAGTTCAAGGCTAAAAATGTAAGAAGACTTTTTTTCGCAAACTGAATTGAACGTTCTTCACTCTTAAGAATATAACGCTAAGTAATAATAGAGAATAGTAAAATGAAAATAATACTGTCAACATCTAATATTTAAAAAAGGAATCTTAAAAAGCGAAGCTAAATTAAGAACACGGTAAGATGTATCCAAAATGCTAATTTCTAATAACATTCTATCATTATTTCCGTCATAGGTTTACAAGTTCATCAAATGTTATGCAAACATTAATCGATTTAGAGAAAGTCGACTTTAGAATCGAATAGATAGCGCAAATAAATAGAATCGTTTACATAATATGTGTGAAAACAAATTGAATGACAGTCGTTTTGTTACAGTTTATTAGACAGTTGTTGTCTACTCTATTAAATTGTAACAATGTTATTAATAACTAACCGATACTAAAATATAATAGGTGTAATAAAAAGAAAAACATTATTAGAAACTGGCAAAACCAAACACGAAAAATCTAAGATAGGTATTTTACATTTAAACGTTTTTTTTTTCTTAATTTTCATTTCGTTTTTATTATTTTTTATTAAGTTTTAAGTTTTTTTGTTGTTTAGTGTACTTGTGATGTGACATATGCCAAATGAACGCATTTCCTTTCTTTTCTTTTGTTATTCCATTTCCTAGCCTTTTTCCAATATGTTGGGGTCGGCTTCCAGTCTAACCGGATGCAGCTGAATACCAGTATTTTACATGTAGCGACTGCCTATCTGTCCTCCACAACCCAGTAACTGGGTAATACGATACCCGTTGGTTAGACTGGTTGTCAGACTTTCGGGCTTCTGACGACTCGTAACGACTATCAAAGATCCACAAGTGACAGCCGGGACCAAAGGCTTAACGTGCTTTCCAAGGCACGGAGGAGTCTCGATATGTGAAAATGGTTACCCATCCACGGACCAACCCCGGCAAGTGTAGCTTAACCTGATAGATCGACTCGAGCAGCTGTTATTACTTAGCCACGAGCTCCTCTAATCATTCCATTACGTAGGGATTGATTATATTGAAAAAATATTGTTGCACTCTATAAAAAAAATCATCCAAATGTATTGTCAGTCCGTGTCACGGAAATGTAAGTATAAATAAACAGACACGACATTGTTAAATATTAGTATTATATATCAAACATTGTACATCTACTTACGTAAGGCTAGTTAGCCATTTTTGTAATGAATGAGCTTTTAAAAAGACGCCCAAGGCCATGCTAGAGTGTTCATTGTTCGAAAGAAAGTTTCTAATGTACAGTTATGTAAGTAATACTTTGTAATATTTGTAGATTAAATAGACGGATTCTATTTGCGATTTTTTTTTTAAAGTCAAAAGTATCTGTGGTTATTTGTTACGTACCCATTTAATCATCATGGATAAAACGTACCGTTCAATGTCACGTTTATAATACTACATAATAGTAAAAGACTACGCTAGCCTAAAAAGAAAACTCAATGGCGTTTTTCAGTATTCAGGATCATGTCTTACTTTACAGAGGTCATTAAAAATGTTTTGTCAACAACTTAGCATTTAATTTATGCTCATCCTCCCATATGTAAATATTTTTATAAGGACTAAAAAAAAAAAAAAAAAAAAAAGTCTTGGCTTACCTCAAAATTATTAAATAAAAATAAACCTAAATAGTACCTACCTTATAATAAATCAGACTCATAACATAACTTCATTACGTCAGTCACCAAAACACAACAACAAGAAACAGAAAAAATCAAAGATTTTATTCACTTTTGCGTAAATCACTTTCTTTTGCTCTCAACATCTTTTTTCTTTATTTGTAACTTCATTAGATTTAATGGCTACAAATTGGTTGCCAGTAATTCGGCTGCGGTTCACTCCGCTCCAATAACCTCATAATTAAGAACAGAGACAGGCTCGGCTGGTTTCACAATGATATCTCGATTCGAGACGAAATTCATCATAATTCAGAAAGGGAGATAGAGAGATGAATGAATGAAAAGAAGACATGACATTATCAATTACAATTTATAATATTTTGATTTTTTTTGTTATAAATCTGACATTAAATTAAACTTTATCTGTTGAACAGACATAGATATAACTCTGACATCAATTAATTGTGTTCCTTAAAATCGTAATGCATGAGATATTATTTGTTGATGCTGACTTTTTATACCTACATTTAAATAACATTGTAACATATCTAACAATGATAACATTGGGTAAAATTATTAAATTTTCTTTTTGATGAAACGCCACTTGTACCATTGATGACTGCCAACTTTTGTTAAAAAATTCTTCGAATACCCTAAAAATTTTGACTCAAAATATACGTAGTATTAATTGCAACACTCCCAACTTTCAAACATTACTCGCAAGGTCAAAAGTTGATTGGGATATTATTGTTCTCACCGAATGCTGGTTGCAGCGAAATCCTACCGTTCCTGAATTCGATGGTTATATTTCATTTACTACACGCAATAACCAAACTCAAAACGAAGGCGTGGTCATTTACTGCAAAAATATAGACCAGTACAGTATTGATGAACCGGAAATTGTCGACTCAAATTGCCTTATTTTAAAAATAAACACAAACACTGTAATTGTTGCTGTCTATCGACCACCTAGCCATAAAAATATCGATAACTTTTTAATATCCCTCAACGATTGTTTAAACAATCTCTCATCCTTTCAAAATATCATATTAGTCGGCGATATTAATATTGACATTATTGAAAATTCCCAAGATAATAGATCCTACGCATATCTGAACCTTATCGCTTCTCATGGTATGCTTCCAGCTCACACGATTCCTACTCATAGTCACACGTGCCTAGATCATATAATGTTAAAGACGAGATTATCAGCGTTCTGTTATGTTGCTCAGACTTCGGTTACAGACCACAATAGCGTTATACTATTTTTAGACTCTACACTTAACACAATCCAAGGCCCTAAAACTGTTAAACGAATAGACGACATAGGACTTGAAACGTACGTGAAGAACATAGATTTTGAAAGGATTTTCAATATGACAGATGTTAACGAGGCAACCAATTTTTTTGTACACTCTCTAGGTCAAGCTATAAATGATAACACAAGACTAATCACTACTTCTAGACGTAAAATAATTTTAAAGCCTTGGATAACACCGGGTCTATTAAGATGCATGCGAAATCGTGATCAATTACATATTAAAACCATTAAGAATCCAGATAATGACGTAGTACTTTGCACTTACAAAAGATACAGGAATTTTTGCAACGATATATTAAAGAAAGTTAGACAAAATTACGAGCAAGATATCATTAAAAAAGCAGGGAAAAACAACAAAAAACTTTGGGAAGCAATTAAAAATATAACCTATACTAATAAAACCAAAAAGCAATCCACACAGCTCATTTCTATAGAAAATCCTATTGAATCAATTAATAGAGTAAATTCATTTTTTGCAAACGTAGGTAAAACATTGTCAGAAAAATTACTCTCACAAAATATTAATTTTCCTAATATAGAACCCGATAGTCAACCAACTAATTCGTTTCAAAATTCTTTTGTTCTTCTTCCTACTGATGAGGAAGAAATACGGGCCTTAATTATGAATTTAAAAAATGAGTGTGCAGTTGGCGTTGATGATATATCTGGATCATTTTTAAAACGGTTTTCTGATATTATTGTTCCTCCACTTACATACATATGCAATCTCTCATTCTCTACTGGAATATTTCCGCGTGCTTTTAAAAAATCCAAAATTGTACCCATATTCAAGTCCGGAGACAGATACTGTGTCAATAACTATAGACCAATATCAATACTATCAACTTTATCAAAAATTTTAGAACGATTAATGAACACCAGACTTACTAAATTCCTTGAACAAAATTCTCTTTTATCTCCATCACAGTTTGGCTTTCGATCTGGCAGGTCAACAGCTGATGCCGTCCACGAACTAACAAATCACATAGTCAACAAACTAGATAATAAAAAAAAGACCTTAGCCATTTACCTAGATTTAGCTAAAGCATTTGACACAGTATCTGTTCCTATTTTGGTTAAAAAGTTAGAGAATATGGGTGTAAGAAGTCTACCACTTCAACTATTCACAGACTATTTGTCTGACAGAACACAAACTACTAAAGTAGATAGTTGGATTAGTGACGAACTTCCTAATCAGTACGGCGTACCACAAGGTAGCATTCTTGGTCCAACATTATTCTTAGTTTATATAAACGATTTATGTGATATCAAGCTGCCTAACGGTAAAATCATCACATTTGCCGATGATACTGCCTTGATTTTCGATGCTAATACGTGGGATGAGGTTCAATTTTATGCTCAACAAGGTCTTAATAAGGTCTATTACTGGCTTTATTACAATTTGCTTACCCTCAACGTGGAAAAGACAAAATACATGACGTACTCCCTTAGGCCCCAGGATCAACCAAACTTCAACCTTAAAGTCCACTCATGTACCCAACTCTGCAACTCACTCATCAACCATTGTTCTTGTCCTGTATTAGTTAAAACAAACTCTATCAAATATCTTGGCATAATCATAGATTATCGACTCAATTTCCAACAACACATTGAAACCCTAGTTAAAAGAATCCGAAAATTAATCTACATATTTAAAAATTTAAGACATATATCTGATACATCAGTTATTAAGATAGTTTACTTTGCAGTATGCCAGTCTTTGCTAGTATATTGTATTACCTCTTGGGGCGGTACCTCTAAAACTTTTTTGATAAATCTAGAGAGAGCTCTAAGAGCCATATTAAAAGTTAGTTGCTTTTTCCCAATCCTCTATCCAACCTTCGATCTTTACCAACACTGCCAAGTGCTAACGGTCCGGCAGTTGTTCATTCTTATGACAGTTCTAAAAAAACACACTGAACTTCCCTTAGATCACGATTTACAAACACAAAATAGACGGTCAACAAATGTTTGTTCAATCAGCCGTTATAATACTAGTTTCTCCCAAAAGTTTTTCTGTTTTCTTGGCACTTTTCTTTATAATTCAATTAATAACAAAATATCTATCTACTCTCATACAAAGACTATTTGTAAAAGAAAAGTACGCTATTGGCTATTAAATCTGGACTACATTGCCACGGAAAACTTAATAAAACCAATTTCATAACACCCATACACTAACACTCACACACTAACACTCCACACACCCACACACCTACACTTACAAACATTCAACACACCTACTCATTATTCATTTCCCCATTTCCATTATTAATTATTTTAAGTTCATTATTATTTTATTTTCATTTTCTTATTTAGAATTCTGTTTCTAATTTTTTTCAACTAGTCAATCTTTTTATACCTGCAGTTATACATTATCTTGACCCGACCTACTAAGAGAGCCGGGTGATCTGTAACTCAGGATACTCCTACCACAGACACCTTTCTCTATTTAAGATTGTGCATCTCATTAACCTGTGCCTGTAATATGATGTTGAGATAAATAAAGATTTTTGATTGATTGATTTTTGATCCTTTTTCATACCCAGATTCTTTAATAAGTGCCAGTATCATTTTGGCTATTAACCTCTTTACAACTAAGTGATTACCGTAGAAAAATCAAAACCGCCCGTTTTATTTGCAAAGGAGTGTATTTGCGCACCATAAGTAATGGTAGAATGTAAACCTACATTCATGCGAATAAATGGATTTGATTTGACAAAGTTACGATGTGTGTGTGACTCTAATGCACGTTTTCCCGGTTTTTCGTTTAAGGGATCCCCTTAGCATGCTTAGGGGGCTGTTAAAAGGTGGCACGTGACTTACCAACAGTAAGGAAAAAAAAGTTAACGCTTAACTAAACTAACGTTAAAGTTAACGTTTAACGTTAAACGGGCATACCTACGTACCAACTTATTAACCTCAGTGTTTTTTTTTTCATACCCTACCTGTTATTTTCCCATTGCTGGCCTCTTCTCATGCAGAGAAGGAATGGGCACTGATCACGACACTTGCTCAAAAAAGATTGGCGTACCTCGTATTACTAGAGATAAATCTATTTCTTCAACTTCCATTTTACGTATGAAAAACTGAATATTCTTAAACATCGAACGCGGCTGTAGCGACGTGTGAAAGCGGTGCGCCGGCGCAGCAGCCGGTGCGCGCTGATTGCGAAACTCCTGCGCACACCGCGTTCCGAACTCACGCCTTGTGAAACACATCCAAGGAATCTGTTCTGTTATTAATTATATTGGACGCTAAATATGCAAATTAACGAAATCTGTGGCAATCTAGAAGTGAGAGGGATCGGAATTATGTATTTTGTCAATTTTCCGATCCCTCCCACTAAAATCCTAACCAATATTATAAATGCGAAAGTGAATTTGTTTGTTTGTTACGCTTTCACGCTAAAACGGCTAAACGGATTTGGATGTTTGGCACAGGGGTAGACCATGACCTGGAATAGTACATAGTATACTTTTTATCCCGATAATCCCACGGGATCGAGACTTACGCGGGCGAAACCGGGGGGCGCAGGTATTAACTCATAATTGCTGAAAGTATTCAAATCAAAATAGTTGTCCTTTCATTGGGAAATCCTCAGGAACAGTCCGGAGTCGGGATGTGTGCACATTAGCGGCAACAGGTTCGCCTCCCATTATCTACATGACGAAAGGATGAACGTACGTTGCCAAATATAGACATGATTTTGGGTTATCAAAATAAATGAGGGTTATCACTAAATTTTGGGACATTTAACCCTCTTTTATCAAAACAAACCTCTCCTACACCTTCTATGAGAAGAAGGGACATCTTTTCTAAAGAGATGTGTTAACTTTAGCGGCTTCGGAGCTGCTTCATGCCTTTTTTATTTTTGAGGGTGTGAAATCATCGAATGACTTCTCCCGCTCTGAGTGGAGCGGAAGGGCGTGTCAGACTTTTACTGACTAAAACCCACCCGTGTTCCTTCAGTTGCCTGTTGCCAAGGTCCCGGTATCCCTTTCGGACCTTCCCGCAACCCTGGCAGGCATCGGTCCTAACGGACCCCGTCAAGTGTGTCAAGTGTGCGCGCCTGGTATACGACACGCCATTGACCCGGGCTTGGTCCCTATCGGACGGCGAGATACAACCTAAGTTGCTCGCCGTCTGCTGAGCTGCTTCATGCCTAAAGATTGTTTATGCAGGTGTCATTATAACAGCATGATATGAATCAGTAACGCAGGTAGCCACAGTATCCATTTCAAACCGGTAAATCAAGTCAGACATCTTGATAATTGTCAGGGCGTCACACTCGTGGTACATTTTTATATAGAAATGTGGATATCCTCCCGGAATCGCGACTCTTCCGTATCCGTTGTGATCTTGGTGATTTATGTTATGGGTGACTAGCTACTAGATATGTGAGGAATGGTATTTTTATTGTGGTTGATGAATAGAATGAAGAATTATTTAACACTAGCTGCGCCCCGCGGCTCTACCTGCGTAAGTCTCGATCCCCTGGGAATATCGGGATAAAAAGTATCCTATGTTCTGTTCCAGGTCAGGGTCTACCCACGTGCCAAATTTCATCCAAATCCGTTCAGCCGTTTTAGCGTGAAAGCATAACAAGCAAACTCACTCTCGCATTTATAATATTATTATAAAAAAAGTTAGGATTTATAATATGTTGTTTGTTTTATTTACCTGACAATGAGCTTTTATTTACAATTCTAAATAAAATATACAATCTAATTCTAATGATACTAATAACAAATAAAGGGGAGGGGCTCATTGGGCATCAAAGAATTCGTCCGCATCGCTGTCAACGGGAAAAGTGCCCAAAAGGCTGGCAACATTGCCACGTTGAATGGCAATGCTGATTCTTTGGGCTAAAAATAGGCCAGCCTTCTGGTCACGTGAAGAGTCGACCAATCGCTTAGCGATGTCCCGAAATACTCGATGAGCACTATTTATAATATTAGTTAGGAATTGTTAACTACTTCACAGTAGGTTGGAGTTGGTGACAGCAGCTATGCCTAACTTATTAGGATCACTGCTGGAAATAATTTTCCCGTTTTTCGCAACCAATCTTCAAAAGGGCTTCTGACATAAGCACTGAAATATCAAGAATTTCATTCCAAAATGGTTTCTTTTATTTACTGGCTAGACACTATTGACAGCTCCCTTGAAACTCACTTCACCTTAGTTTTCACGGTGTTTTTTTTTTACTGAATCTATTCTATAAATATCTCACGGTGAAAACTTGTGAGGTGAGCTTGAAGTGAACTGTCAATGTCTTAGCATCAGTAGTATTCAGTAGGTATCGATGACAATGACAGCTCACTCCACGCTCACTTCACCTAAGTTTTCACGGTGAGATGGTTACAGAATAGCAATGCGGGTGGTTTTCTCCGTCACATCACTACAATGCGATTATGATTAATTGCAATAAAATGTAATAGCAAGATGTCATAGAATAGCAGTCTTTATTACCACTTTAGCTTGTAAACTCAACAAACTTACAAAAAAATTACAGCCTATTTTCAGAAAATCTAATTTAATTACGAAATCGTATGTAATCTTAGCATCATTACACTACCGCTAAAAAAGAAAGTACAGCCGCTTATATTTATCATACTTTAAATTACGACATCAATCACTTGTGTTTACCAGTTTCTTAACTTGTTATTAGTTGCTGCAATTTGTAAAGATTATCTAAAGAAGTCGAGACAAAGGCTTCGTACAAAAGGGTCAGTTAAAAGGTTCGATGGCTTGTTTTACTTGCTAACTGCCGGTGAGTCATTGCAGGGTTGACAATGAGAACGGAATTTATTATTAAACATAGAATTGCTGAAACATGTTTTTATTAAGCACCCGCTCCGCTCGTGCTTCGCGCGGTTTTTACGACTTGACAAAACATCGAGATTTATTAGTTATATGTAACTTTAATAAACGTATTATACACATAAATAAACCTGAAAATGAATGAAATGAGTGAATGGTCAAAATCTGTTGCGTGGTTTAAAGAACAACGCAGACATACAGACAAACGCGAAAAGCGACTTTAATTTATAATATGTATAGATAAGCACACATAGTACGTGGATGTCCTGAGGTGGTGGGATGTTCTTTTCATGTCAAAAGTACATAAGTTTTACTTTGACAGGGTGACGGGTGTTCTACTATTATAATTATTAAGTAAGTATTCCAATGTTTAACAATAATAACAGTGATAAACTATACTGATACTGATGCTACAGGTAACTACATATTTACACGTGGATCTAAATTAAAAAAAAAGTAACTACAATTATCTACATACCTACCTATACAAACAACAAGTTTTTTTTAATATATCAAACATAGAGTTTAAAATGTACTCCAAATGTTGCCACAAAAAATATATTCCTTTCGAAATACGTTCAAAACAATTTATTTAGTTCCGCGGTAACCCCGCAAGACGTGCAGCGTTTCATCAAAGATTTCAAATACAGAAACTCATTGATGGATTTTGCAGTCAATGATCTGTGAAGAGGTTGCGCCCGCGCACTGAGAAAGAAAGAAATTCATTAGAATTTGTTGTAAACAAATTGTTTTACTCAACGCTTCTTATTATAATACTTTTTAACACGCTTTTTGCGTTTAGAATACAATAGATATAGTTTTGAAACTGTGTCTTGTCATCTTCTGAATTTTGTTAAGATGCCATTGACTAACTGATTTGTTAATAAGTCTGTAGCTTTTTTTGTGATGGTGTAACTGTTATTTTTGTAGGCTGTGGTTGTTATGTCAAGTTGAATGCGTGATTAAATTATATCGATACCAATACATTTAGTCATCGACAGTTATGTTGAAAACTCGGTCATGTGTGTCAACCCATAGTGGTACGGGAAGTCATTGCAGTAGAGACTTACTCATATTACTTTAAGTCCAAATCAATCTGCCTAGCCTTTTCCCAACTATGTTGGGGTCGGCTTCCAGTCTAACCAGATGCAGCTAAATACCAGTATTTTACATAGAGTGATGGGTAATACGATACCCCTTGGAAAGAGTGATTGTCAGACTTTCGGACTGGACCCGTAACGACTGTCAAAGATCCACGAATGACAGCCGGGACCAACGGCTTAACGTGACACGAAGGAGTCTCAATATGTAAAGATGGTCACCCATCCAACGACCATCCCGGCAAGCATAGCTTAACCTGATGGATCGACCCGTGCGGCTGGTTAGCTGCATCCGGTTAGACTGGAAGCCGACTCCAACATAGTTGGGAAAATGCTAGTAAGATTTTTTGACAATAAACTAAAAATACTGGTTCTCGTTAAATGTAATCGTAGGAGTCTCTGTGTTTACTATGGCAATGAGTTCCCATTTCATATTGCAACTTTTCCTGGCACACCAAACATTTGCATTACCCAACCCACTACTGTCTAATTATTCACCTGTAGCTTCAAAAATGAAGCAACACATGACCTAAGGGACTGTCTGCGCCAGCAATTACCACGGCTATGCTAAAATGAGTGAAATCTACCGTTAAACTGATTGACGCGAGCTCTGCGCTTGCGCCGACAGACGTTACGCATCATTAGTAGCGCGAATAGCATCGGAAATTGTTTAGGCTTGCTTTTATTGAGGGTTTTGAGATGTAAACAGGAACTTTAAAATGGGATGAGAGCTAGGTTATGTTTTCAACTTATGTTTGCGATCATCTGAAGAAAGATGTCCAACAGCCTAATTTCTTACACTCACAATCACACTCCCTATAATTAATTACTTAATACCTTATTACTTCAAGCACACACATATATACCCCTACCTACTTTAGTAAAATAAAAATAAATAAATCAAATTATTTAAAAAACAAAAACCCGACTGCAAAAACCTATACCTAACCGAAAAGAGAAAACCTAACCTAACCTAACCGAAAAGAGAAAAATAAGCATTGAATTTTGTTTTTTGCAGGCGGGGACAAACAAAAGTTACAACATATTTCAGGTTATTGGTTTGTCCCCGCTAACATACAAACATACATACTCTAGAAAAACATTAACCTCCTTCTGGGGCAGCCTCTTTATTTCATGCAAACATACCATTTTTTTTACATAATTATAATAATGACAAGTTACATTTTGCTAGGGTACCTACCTATAGTCAGACTTCATACCATAGACATTTTCTACCCCTTGATTTTAACAATTCAACAATATTCATTGCCTTATTACGTTGTCGTACTGACGAAGTTTTCAAGAATTGATGGATCTTGGCAAAACAGGCAACCTAACCTAACCTAACATAATTTTATTAATCAATTTATTTGTCATTGCTCCATTTTTAATTCTTTTTACAAATTGTGGTACAGTAATCGTATTCTATACTCCATTTGAAATAAGATTAGACGTAGAGATAAGCCTTTTTTACATTCCGTTCAACCGATTTTGAATTCTATTGCGTTGGTAGCATGACACATGGCAGCCGCAGTAGATAGTTGGTATTGTGTAACTTTTTTTGGTGTTAATGCTATCCTTATGCCTACGGTATAGAAGACAAAATCGGTTGAACGGACTGTAAAAGGGTTTGTTTTAATGTCTAATCTTATTTCAAATGGGGTATAGGTGATTATAATTGACACATATACATTTTCACATGTTATTATAATTGATGTATACAAAATATTGTAAACCATTTTTTTAAAAGAGTAACGTTGGAGTTTCTTGCCCATTCTTCTCCATACGAAAACTACCTTTTGGAAGGGGCAACTAGAATCAGTTCTATTTCTTAGTTTTTTTGACGTTCAAAAGTGCCTTTAATGTGCCTATTTGAAATAAATGATTTGACTTTGACTTTGACTAACTCTCATGGGCAGTTCTGTATCCCAAATGCGAAACTCACTCGCAACCTTCATTTTGAAGAAGATCTTCGAAAATATTAGTTTGTTATTTGCTTGTTGTTATTGTTGTTTAGAATTAAAAAATGAGCATGCGGTGCGGATGAGAGTCAAACAATTGAACAGTTGAATTAAATTAGGTGCACCGAAAACTCATGAAATTTTTGACATCAGATCCTAACCTATGTCACCCAAACGTTGATATAAGATCCGTATCCGTATACCCATCGCGTGTTTTGTCGAATTTTGCATATCTTTAAGGTTGATGCGCTAGGGTGGGCCGCGAAATTCAAATTTTCTTACGTTTTTTGCAATTTGTAGGTCAGTATCAGGTTGTATGTTGATCTAAATATTATTAGCGGCCGTAACAAATATGGATTTACAGAATTATAAACATTAGAATCAGCAATACAACTCTCTAAGTTCATGTAAGTGTATTGAATCAAAATTTCATGAAATCGTCAGTCAATACACTTACATGAACTTAGAGAGTTGCATTGCTGATTCTAATGTTTATAATTCTGTAAATCCATATTTGTTACGGCCGCTAATAATATTTAGATCAACAAACAACCCGATACTGACCTGCAAATTGCAAAAAACGTAAAAAAAAATGAATTTCGCGGGCCACCCTAGCGCATCAACCTTAAGTTTAACAATAATGTGGCTATATTTTTTGGCACATGTCTTACGCTAAGGGACCGTCTGCGGTGACACCTAGGTAACCTGTAATCCGTACCTAACCAAGGTATTCTATAGTGTGAAGTAAGCTACAGCTATGGGCTGGCTTATTCAATGTACAATTTACTCATAAAGTGAGACAATGGTAAATATTGTTTAGCGTAATGTGTGAATGGCTAGTTATTATGCCATTGATTTACCTGTTACCAGTAGAAACAATAAGATATATGTATTGTAAAAGCTATAGCATATCTGTCTGTTTGCTCTTTTCATCTAAAAACCAAAACGATTTTTAACCGAAAAGAAATCAGATTCCGGACATTGAAAAATAATAATTTATGATATTATTTTCTTTTGTAAAATAAAAGAGATTTTATATAATATTTTTTCAAAACGGATTTCGGGTGTTTGTTATTGATAGAAAAATTACCTATATTGCTAATCATCGTTTACAAAATGGCTATCTGTTACTAAAACTACATTTTACAAGTTATAATCTAACGGCTAATCAAAAATCGAGGTCGCCATTGACAGGACAGATTATTATGTCACTTTGTTTTGTAAGCTATTATCACTTTTATAATATGCTTGTTAAGTGTCATAATTGCGTGAAATTATAGTTTTTAAATTATGTATCAAATTGCGTTAGGTGGCTGTTATTTTTTTCATAACTCTCTAGATGAATTTCCAAAGAAAAGGTTATGAAATTATGGGCAAAAGTAGTACTACAAAAATATTCACCTATTCTTTTACTTCTTACTCTATCTTTTAATTTTCAAAGGCATTTGTTTTTTTTGTTTTTCTTGCACGTTTTTATGGTCTATTAATAACGCACCAAAGAAGGGTTTCCTTGATCTGACCGGATTGGTTTCAAAGTGAAAAAAAATTGTATGAAATATGCAAAGCTTATGACATTGGCAAAATTGGTAGAAACCAATAAGTATTGAAGAAAAAGATATGTTGCGCCGAATAAAGAATAAAGGCAGGAGAATAATGAATTATGGTAGAAACCAAGTACCTAGTGTCCGTTGCTATTGCTACTTCAGGAATGCGCACCATCAATCTTTCAATTTAAATTAAAAACTTTTCCTTTTAATAAAAAATGTGGATATCGCGACAAGATTACAAAGTTCCTGATTGGCAACCATTTCAAGAAAGCTTCATAAAAACATATAAAATATTTCATGTTTGTTTACACGAAAAAATCAACGTATTTTTTTTCGATATAAATGGAATGTTAATTGGACTGGACACTGACCATTATTAATAATTTATTGAAGTCTCATATTTACTTCCATTTTCGAACGATATTTATTTTGTTTGTTTTCCTTGAATGTGTTTTGCGATTTTCTGACGTATCGCAATAATCGGTAACCGCCTATGCCCGCCTCCTTTAGTTCCTCTTTCATTGATAAGACAACCGTTAGAAAATACATAAGTAGTACTCTGTTATTTTTTTGCGACAAATGGTTTATTTTTGCACATCTGTAAAGCGTCAGAAATGTTTTTTTGCGAACTTTAGCACTGTGCACTTGTATAGCATAATCTATAATTATACATTGAAGCGAGTTGAACAGTCACGAATCAATTTTCACGCCTCCCCCTTAAGACGTAAGCAAAACTATTTCTTGATATTCGGATAGCTCATGAGTCATGAGTTCATGACCTAAAGAGGTGATATAGATAAAGAATGTGAATAATAATAAAAAATAAAAAAACATTTCGCGGGTATTCTGATTTTGACAATTGAATTTCGTGATGACGTTATTTTTTTGACATTTAAAAGTTATCATCCTTACATTTTTTATTTCTTCTTTTTAAAGTGTCATATTCAAAACAGCGGTTATGTATCGTTAGGAATCATAAATTAACAACTGCACCTATTTATGTAAAAATGACTTAGTATTCAAGTATGAAACTTTCCATTTTCTTGGCACTTGTGACGGGAGGCTTAATTACGAAAGCTAGGTATTCGTGCCATATTAATTAGCCAATAACGTCGAAGTATCGAGGTAACCCTGCACTGCGCTGCAGTAAGAATATCAATGATTCATTTCTTTGAAACTCGGTAGTAAACGTTTAGAGGATCAAGTTAAAAGCGGTAGCGGAATTATTTTAAATTCCACATTGAGGAAACTGCGTGTTGTTAGCTTTTATTTACATTTTTTCATATTAAAATAAAATAATTACTTAAGTCAATCATTTTAGGTAGCTATACCTATAGACAATTCTTAGTACCTATAATCATAGTTTTACACGCGTATGTATAGATAGCTCCCCTCTGCAGCGATTGATAACATCTATTCTGTCAGTCTATTGTGTAAGTAAACTTAAGAACCGTACATTTTGTCGTGGTTTGGCTTTAGTGTAAGTACTATAATTTCTTGACAATGAGTGTAGGAATCGAATAAATAACTTTAAAAGTTGTCTTGTTCGAAAATAGCACTCATGTTGATATCGCAATAAAGCATAAACTTTAGTGAGAGTCGATGTAGGGTAATAATATTAAGGAATGAAGACTTCGTCGTAATCAACCCATAGAGAGACATCGGACCTTTTTGGGACGCATAAGGAATCATGTTCATGTAATACCATTTCCGTGAAGGTATTTATAAGAAAAACAAGTTTTTCTTTTTCTCATTTGCGTAAATTGCAAAGATTTAAGTATGTGCTTCATTTTGCTAAGACTTTTTACTACATTTCTTAGATTATTATAGACAAACCTGTATTCAAAATCAGAGCTTAGCACAAATACTTTGTTCTCGTGTCACTTACACCACGCATTTCGCAATTCGACCCGCATAGTGATGTCCCTAAACACGAAGACAGCATTGCACATAGTTTTTAATATCTATGTGTAAGCGCCGCATCACTATTCAGACACATAGCGGTCTCTGTTGTTTACTTTTTAAGGGCCACATTAGCACCATTCTGCCTATAAGAAAAGCTGTTGGAATGTTTTGCTACTTATCCTTAATTAGTTCGTCAGTTGACTTATTATTACTTATTAAAGATAGTGTGGCTTTGAATGGGTTAATTTCAACGTTTTGAAAATAGAATGTGGAAGTAGCAAAAAGGTTTGCGTGTTTGAGTTCCTGTAACTACGGTGTTTGTTTTTTTTTTGTCTGTCTATGTGCTTTTCTGGTTTGTCCACGGAATAACCTGGAAATACCTTTTAAAAAGGAATTTTACTATGAATAGCGTAAAAATAAGTTAGGTACTTTGGCAAATATATTGAGAATAAAAGAGCTTAAATATTACTAGGTATAATGTTGTATTGCGAGAAAAATTTGTAATTTGAAACATGGCTGAATAACTTAGTCGATTGACACCTGTCAAATTAGTCGTCGTTAATAAATCAGGGCTAACACAAAACAAGTTTTATTCGTAAATTAGGGTCATTACATAATTCTTATATTTGCCTTGAATTTAATCATGATAAAATCAAGTTTTTTTATGACCAAACACCTGTATTGGACAACGCATGCCATGTTAACGAAATTACGTAGTAGAAAGCGATATTACAAAGTGATGTAATAGGGCGCGGCCGAGATGAGCCGACCGCGCCCGAATGGGCTTTCCATTTTCAAAATCGAAGGATTTGATTGGCGGTTACGAATATATGATTTGTTTTTGTTTCTATTGTTTTATAAATAAAAGCTTTGAACATACAAGTTGGTTTTGTAAATATAATAGGTATAATCTTTGGGGTCATAATTTGGAAGTACGTTAAGAATGAAAATTGTTTAGAATTATAAGTATTTAATTATAAATAAGAGTGATGAGTTGATGACTTAGTTTTTTTATTTTTCAAATACTTATGTTGTGTTTTTACTTTTTCAGGTACGTACGCTGTAAACATTGCTGGAATCCTGTATCCTTGAGTATTCTTCTCATACCAAGAATACAACGTTCAAACAAAATCAGGGAAGTTAGTAACAATATTATATTTGACTGCCTCGGTGATCCTCGGTGGTCAAACAATTCTCAGTAGCAGCCCTAAGTCTGGATTAGTGCCCGGTTCACGGCAATAAGCTGTCTTCCTTTTACATGGGATTTAACAAAAAACTGGCAAAAGCCTACATCATCATCATCATCATCATCTGCCTAGCCTTTTCCCAACTAAGTTAGGGTCGGCTTCCAGTCTAACCGGATACAGCTGAATACCAATATTTTACATGGAGCGACTGCCTATCTGACCTCCAGAACCCAGTAACTGGGTAATACGATACCCCTTGGTAAGGCTGGTTCTCAGGCTTTCGGACTGACGACCCGTAACGACTGTCGAAGATCCACGAATGACAGCCGGGACCAACGGCTTAACGTGTTTTCCGAGGCACGAAGGAGTCTCGGTATGTAAAAATGGTCTACTACAGCAACGCTTGCCGGGGATGGTCCGTGGATGGGTCCACGGACCAACCCCGGCAAGCGTAGCTTAACCTGATGACCGTGCGGCTGTTACTACTTAGCCACGAGCTCCTCTGAAAAAAAAAAGCGAAAGCCTACATTGTTTATTAATAAAGAATGTTATATATAATTCATTAAACTATCGCCAAGGAAACTACTTTCTATCATCAACACTAACTTATTAATAAAACAAATAATTGCTTCACACGACCAGTGATTGGCATACCTTCGTATGAAATGGCATTTCCTACAGTCACTGACATGAAATGATTTAAAATGGCCGCCGATCTAGATTCATTTTTAATTGAATAATGTAACTAGATTGTCGTGTGTCGCGATTTGAAAATGCAATTTTAAATTCTTGTTGCGTGGCCTGAAATTGTTATATTATTTTTAGGTCATTGCCTTATTGAGATGTTACTGAAACTTTTTTTTTTTTTTAATAAAGACAAGTTGTTGCATTGTGATGAAAATGCATTTATGGTAAAGGTCTTGCAGTGGTCGTATTAAGACTTCAAGGATTCGTTGAAACATTTTTGGGCTAAAAATAGGCCAAAGAATACATAGGTTTCCTGTTTCTATAACCCTTAGAATGTTTTATTATTGACTGCACCATAAACACTGGTTGGCAGATTGACCATCCTATTTTACATCTTACAAACTGTTTGTTTAAAACAAGCAATCCATAATATTGATTCTTAATTGTCATAATTAAACTGTTAAAGTATTACATCAACGAAAGTACTAATTAAAAGCGTACAGGCTCACAATAAACCATTGACCGATAACAATTATTGCGCCATAAAACGCATTAAAAAACAATTGATCAATTCATTTGCAAATCGATTACGATTTAGTAAATCGTTACCAATGTAACGATTCTAATTACTTTAGTCGATTTTTGACAATCATGAACATTTTAATTTTACTGTTCCCTGATTTTTTACGATAATTTATTTATTTTGTTCAGTCTAAAGCTGATTATCAATATTATTGTAGGTACTTTTATTATGAACGAGTACTCTGCGTGCGAAAAATCCATTGAGCAATGGCAATTTTGTAACTGGCTGTTTGTATTGTATTGTCTGTGGGCTGGCGTGTAGCCGCTGTTCTAATTTTGAAATAATAATAATTGTTCGAATTATGCTTTTATTTTCATTATTTTTCATTTCGTGGTCAAAGTGGTGGATTAATGATATAAAAATTAAAGTTGCTTTTGAAATCTGATTATTAATTTCAAAATATATTATTTATTATATTTTGCTGCTTTATATTATATTGTTATTGCATATCACAATGGCGTGTCATTCATTCATTACAAATGTTATGCAAAATTAAATAACTCTCATTTTTCAGATTCTTAGAATTTTGAAAGAATCAGTAACTTCAGCAGACATGTTTCGGTTTTGATAATGAATTTTAACATAATACGTACCTCCTATCTATATCCTAAATAGTTGTTTGATTACAGTCTTAGGTAGAAAGCCCTTAAAAAGTTATTGTAATCGAACGATTATAATATATTTCATTTCTCTCTTGGCTTTCCTCCAACATAATAGCTAATCTCAACATCTACCTTCATAACATGATAGTTAAACTCATTTGTCAATGTTCAGCCTTATTTATTATCTATTTGCTTGCCTTCAAAACTCTCGTGAAAGCTATGATTAATACATGCTACTAAAGTTTCACTGCGAGATTTGAACAGAGGTTCGAAATAAAATGATTTGTTTTTTTTTTTTTGTTTTTTTCAAACTCTTACCCAGATTCTGGCATGACTAGTTACGCATCGACACGCTAAAAAGATTTTTTTTTTTTAATCTTCTTCCAATTTTCCTATATAATGTCAATAAATTACCTAGAATCTTGAACGAAACCGGTTCTTTTCTTGAAATGAAAAAAAAAATCGATTTTATTATTAATTGCCACAGGAAATACAAGTCAAGTAGATATTGACAGAAATAATGAATTTTTATATTTATGCTTCCGCTAGATTCCAAGAATGTTTACGAATTGGTTAGGTAATACAATTTAAATTAAAACAGTACATAGAGCAAGATTCAATTCGATATTTATCTAGCATTGACAACGTATGAATAATGTACCATTCGCATTTTTTTTCCGAGGCAAGGACACAATTGTTATTCAGCCTCTAATTCGGAAACGATTGTGCATCGAGACGATTTATCGACTAAGTACATGTTTAGTTTATTGAAATAGACTAATTTAACATGTAGATGTTCTTAGTTGACCCTGACCAGTGTCCTAATAGCTACGTGACGTAATTAACCTTGATAGCTTGTGCTTGGTGAATTGGACGTTGACAAATTGAAGCTTCTGAATCGATTTTTTTGTCGATTTTGTAATCGATGTTATAATGTGGTTTAGGATTTTGATGGTGAATTACGTAGAGGCTTAGGTAATTATTACCAGGTCAGATATTTTTGGATGAAGAATAAATTATTAAGTATTCTAAAAATCATCATCTGCCTAGCCTTTTCCCAAGTATGTTGGGGTCCGCTTCCAGTCTAACCGGATGCAGCTGCATACCAGCGTTTTTCATGGAGCGACTGCCTATCTGACCTCCACAACCCAGTAACTGGGTAATACGATACCCCTTGGTAAGACTGGTTGTCAGACTTTCGGGCTTCTGACGACCCGTAACGACTGTCAAAGATCCACGAATGACAGCCGGGACCAACGGCTTAACGTGCTTTCCGAGGCACGGAGGAGTTTCGATATCTAAAGAAAGATGGTCACCCATCCACGGAGCAACCCCGGCAAGCGTAGCTTAACCCGATGGATCGACCCGTGCGGCTGTTATTATTTAGCCACGAGCTCCTCTAAGCAGCTCTATTTTAAGTATTCTAAAAATATTATTTGAAAATCCCTATAACTTAAGTTATTAGGAATTATAAGTAATAACAAGTTACCGTTTGACCTGGCATAACTTCCAGTCTGCTCTTTATGGTAGCATGGTCTCAATTTCCGTATGCAAACAGAGTACCTACGTGCCTGCTTTACTTAGTATCATGCATGCATGAGACAGGAACTCCCAGTGGGCCAAAGGGGCTATGAATGGGACGAATGGGTCAGTTCTTAGAATCTATTTATAGAAATGCGAACTTCGTACTCTCTATGGAGCTGGCTATGAATATGGAATTGCACTCCTTTTTAGTTTTAGATTTACTTTGCCTGGCCGTACCGATTGGGAGGGGGCAGCTTCTCCGGACTTGGACTGCCACTCCTGGGCCCTTCGTATCTACCTATTGATTTGCCCTCTCTACGGTTGATTTGACTCCCTCAGCCATGCCCACTTGGTCACATTTTCTGTGTGCCTAAACCGGCCATATTAGCAATTCCTCTAAAAGCAGTTCATATTCTGAATCCCTGCTGTCACTAATAATTCCTCTAATATGACATAAAAGCAGTTCATAATTTGTGGACCAATTTTCGAATCTCCATAGAAAACTTTCAAACAGATGAATTACTTCGTAATATGAATTATACGCAGATCATATTATGAATTGTCAGTTGGTGACATTTTACGATGATTCATGATATTTTCATATTATGATTCTGCTGCTAAGTTAGCTTCAATAATAAGTATTTTTCCCACTTAGCCTATACATGGATGATGTTTAAAGTTCCCGTAACTGTTATTCAGGTAGTGGTATTCAAAAAGTGTAAAATATTTTTTTACGATGATTCATGATATTTTCATATTATGATTCTGCTAAAGTGACCGTTTTAATCCGAAAAAATCATATCTTAGTAGATTTTTAGGAAGACTTTTTCAGACTGACTTCTAAAAGGAGGTTCTCAATTCGACTGTATGTTTTTTTTTTGTTACCCGATTACTCCGCCAATTAGAAGTTGATTTTGTTTGGTAGGTGCTTCAGAGGTGGTTCAACATAAATTTTATTAATTTTGCTTGCGAAGTTTTTGAGTTAGCTTCAATAATGCATATTTTTCCCACTTAGCCTATATATGGGTGATGTTTAAAGTTCCCGTAACTGTTATTCAGGTAGTGAAAGTGTGGGGTAGGTACCACAACTAAAAAGTGTAAAATATTTTTTTTTTACAAAAAAACTTTTTTAGTACTAGAGTAGGTTCTTGTCAAACTTCAGACTTCTTATCAAAAGATGTTATATCATCTACATTCTTGCCTAATACTACGTCAACTCTTGAGGTATAAACGCAAAATCAATCATAGTTCTATAATTTTTGAATCTCAGCCACCTGCCAAGATATTAGATAATAACATACAAGGCAATGACCACACACCCACAATTTGCGTACTCACTCATAGAGTCAATAACATAGACAAGCGAGTATGTAATGAAAGTGAGAGTGAACCGGAACCGGCTAGCATCCACCTGCCAGTTGCGCCTGCGCTGGTGACGTCACTTCAGTACAGCAACTATTACTAGAGGTACAGTTGGCGAAAGAAATTGGTGTGCAGGTCTGAAATTGGTAGGACTTAGACGGTACGAGTAACTACCTATCTGACCTCTACAACCCAGTAACTGGGTAATACGATACCCCTAAGACTGGTTGTCAGACTTTCGGGCTTCTGACGACCCGTAACGATTGACAAAGATCCACGAATGACAGCCGGGGGCCACGGCTCGTGCTTTCCGAGGCACGGAGGAGTTTCGGTATGTAAAGATGGTCACCCAACCATGGGGCCCACCCCGGCAAGCGTAACTTAACCTGATGGATCGACCCGTGCGGCTGTTATTACTTAGCCACGAACTTCTCAACCACTCCACTAGTGGCACTCCTCTATTACCACTTTATTCATTTTAATTCATCAGCCGCTTGCCATCCATGGTCCTCATTCCTTCCTTTACTTTCGTATCAGGATAATTAATTAAGTAGGTAAATAACAATATCAATATCTTGATTAGAGATAAGAAGAATCTCGCAGAACATGGATTAAAAAGTAATTGTAGAGATACCTGCACACCCATCTGTTTTACTGACTGTGCTATAAGCTACCGATAGCCGCTCTCGACTATTTTTGGAAGATAATTGTGTACAATTCAATTATTTGCGCAGTTACTTGTTGTTTCTTTTTTGATCCAGATAGTTTGCAGCGTGACTAAAAATATTGTAGGAAATGATTTTGAAACGCAGATATTATGGCCATTGACTTGACTGGTACCATGTCTATTTCTTCTTTTACCTTGTACCTACTATAATAACTGGTGTATTACACCCCGTATTTTATTTTCATCTTTGGAAAGTACTCATTAGCCCGTTTTTATTAACACTGGGAAACATTATCGACCGTCTATATTAAACATTATTTGCACTGTTGGATTTTCAGTTCTTGGAGGTAAGCGGAGCGTTGAAAATCCAACAGTGCGTTTTTATTTAGGTGTTCATTTAGGTGTCACTTAGTGTTAGTGAAAACGGGCATTACTAATTTAGGAAATTCTTTTACGTGTCATGTTACTGAATTCAGGCGCGTTTCGCTAAGCATCTGACTTCCGCATAGCTTAGGCTCAACAGACTATGTCATGAAAGTTACATTGCTAGTATTTCTATTATACCTCGAATGTTTTCGAAAAAATACTTAAAAAATACTAGGCGAGTTCTGGGTTTGTGCCTGCTTGATGACAACATAGGTGCGCCCACTATTGGCAAAATGTGAGAGTGTACTCACTATTTATCGATAGGTACACCTCTGCCTGATCCTTCGGAGAAAACTGGAGTGATGTATGTGAAAAAAAAACCGTGAATAAGTGCGAGACGGACTCGCGCACGAAGGGTTCCGTACCATTATCTATAAAAACGGTAAAAAAATCACGTTTGTTGTATGGGAGCCCCCTTAAATGTGTATTTTATTATGTTTTTTAGTATTTGTTATGCAGCCTGGTGACAGACGGACGGACAGCGGAGTCTTACCTAATAATAGGGTCCCGTTTTACCCTTTGGGTAAACCCTAAAAAAGTGAGATTTCTTTTGCTAACACAAAAATATGTTTATGCCCAGCAGTGGGCGAAGTCAGGATGTGGATCATGATGGTGACGGCTTCCTTATGATTCAATCTGGCTTTCGGACTCCTCTATCTGGATCTTAGGGCATCTGTTGGTATCTCAGTATCAGTAGTATCAATAGTATCTTGTATATATCCCATCTTTTGAACCTCAAGATTAACTTTAAGTAGATACTATTAAGTATTATAAATCCTTTCTATACCTATACATCGTTTACTTTTTTATTTTTATTTTATAACAAAAACATTCAAAATGTACAAAATAGTAGCTCATCGGCATCAGGTACAGGGTACAAGCTGCCGATGGTCAGGGCTCTATAGAGAGGAACCTCCTCACTATGCGTGCCGTGTCCAGGAGCACCTACTGCTTTCTGATTCAATTCCTTGACCCAGGCAGGTGTTGGTACAGGCTTATTATTATCATCTCAGTAACTGTAGGTTTTTTTCTAATACCAATACTAATACCAGGTTTCTTTACCACAAACCACACCTAAAAACTTGAACACCCGCAAACAGTCACGAGTGCTATTCTTAGGACCACAGAGTATTAATTAAGTGCCACAGTGTATCAATGACATAATGCTATAAAAATGTAACAGGAGCCGCGGGGCAAGGCCAGTGGACGCGATACATTACGTGCTAGTTATGTATGTTGTGACTCTTGCGACCTACGCCTTATTAGTTATTAATTAAGTCATTAGTACTTCAGGATATTGACGAAGTTGATTATAAATCAAAGTTATTTTGAAAATATTGCCTTTAACAATCACGTATATTATTTTTATTGGCGCTCCTGGCTAAGTTATAACAGCCGCTTGGGTCGATCCCTCAGGTTAAGCTACGCTTGCCGGGGTTGTTGCGTGGATGGGTGACCATTTTCACATATCGAGACTCCTCCATGCCTCGGAAAGCACGTTAAGGTGGATGCGCTAGGGTAGCCCGCGAAATTCAAATTTTCTTACGTTTTTTGCAATTTGCAGGTAAGTATTAGGTTTTATGTTGATCTAATAGTTATTTGTTATGCAAGGCTGCAAAGTTGTTTTTTCGCGCGAGTACCTGTATTGAAACCTGAGCAAGCGAAGGATTCTAGGATTGACATTTCTGCCGTTTGGATTCCGAGTGGTTCTTTCAACTCTAGGTCCTCCATGCGGCAAATATATCCACTGGCCACCAGATTATAGTTCTGTGGCGGCATCTACATTGCCACATGCGAACTACGCATCAAAGACCTGACGTCACACAAAAATCATGACGTCACATAAAATCCTGCATCACACAATTACAGTTTACCGCGCAATCAACATAATATTACAAAATTCCAACATCAATCGTTGGGCAGTTGCCCGCCAGACACAACACCGGTCTGGTCGGAGGATCCTCCCTATTCTAACTTTACACCCTGTTCCTCATACCTCTAAAGTTCCACATAAGCCCGTTTTTTTATCCTTAGGTCATCAACGAAAATTAAGACCTAAAAACCATGAAAATGTCGAGGACTTACCAAACTAAATACCTAAAAATTCTTTGAATAAAAAACATCCTCATGACGAACAAACAAAGATCCGAGAAGACCAGCCATCAAACTGTCATTCACAAAACCGCAAAAATACCAATCGGCCAGCATTTAAAAAGTTTCTATGTCCAGTCCAGCATTTACCAGGTGTCGTCGAAAGGTCACAAGCATTTCGCAAAAGCGAGTTAACATCGAGTTGCAATCACAACACGTTATAGTGTCAAGTGGGTGTTGTAAGGGATGCCTGGACCTTCGAATTTGAATTTTAATTGTTCTATGGTGAAAGAAATTGTGTGTCGTGTGACTGTAGAGTTTCTATGGTATTTAGCGTAATGGGCTTTTTGTGATAGGAATGTAGAATTTGTATTCTATGGGAGTAAAGTTTTGGCACACCGCCTGCTGCTACCGCATTCTCGTTAATGGAATGAATACAGCTCTTGAACGCTTGTAACCTTCACTATGCATGGTGTGGCATCTGAGAACCACGCATCAAAGACCTGACGTCACACAAATCGCGCAAGAGGGATACAATTGCAGTCAAATGGTCCATTATTGGGTACACGAACAAGACATGATCATCTAACATGACAAACATTTAACTCAACTAACAGATCTGCGGAATTCTTGGTGTCGCGTGACGCCGTAACTGGAGCGGCGCTGGCGCAACGCCTCCCTTGCGCGTGCGCATATCACAACCGATTCAAACGCCATTATCGTTCTGTTGGGATATTACAAACTGTATGACATTACTGTTGGTATATTTGTAGTAATCATTGGGTATACAAGGTACAAAATGTAATTGAAATAACTGGAAACCTAAAAATTGGTCATTATTCTCATCATTATGAACAACTTTTATTTAATGAAATATAATTATTATTTTAGTTTAATTTATAATCTAATTTTCATATTTATTATTAATCAATTTGTATCTTGTTTACTCTTTTATGATCTAATTTATTAATTTATGTATGTATATTTTTTTTTTTTATGAATCTGTCGTAATAGAAACGTTTTACCTACCAATAAAACGCTTATTATATATAATATATCGCCAGAAAAGCTGCTGTTCCTTATTATGTTCGCATAACTCGACGAAATGTAGTACAACTGATTTTTTATTCTTTTTAGCGATTGGTGGTCCATATTAAAAATTCTGAAAATTTTCTGGTTTTCAGTTGTTTGAGCCAAATTAATTAAACTGGCGAATCTTCACAGAAGTGACGTGTATCGATGTCTAATAATAATAAAGTAAAACAAAACAATGATTTTATAAACTCATAACTTTAAGTAGGCACAGCTGCTTAGCTTGATGGTTGAATAAACCTACTAATAAATCCAAAAAATGGTGACTAATGAAAGAAATACCTAGTCAATAGTTTAATAATTAGCTCTGTAAACTCATTTCATTCCATAAGCAAAGCGGAAAGCAAGTAGGCTTTCTGTCTTCGATCAAGAGAAAGATTATGAAACACAAAATTAATATTAATTTTTCATTGATTAAATTATGTGGTCCATGTTTACAAAATTCGATCTAAATATTTAACGTCGGAAAAGGTTTTCAATATGTTTCTGTATAAATCTTGTCGTAACTCTTGCGCAACTGGTCAGCGAGTTGAACGAATAAATTCAACTTAATTTGGACAAGTTCTTGTTGACTACTTTTTGGAAATAAGTATCCAATTATGTACTATAGGGACATTCCAATATGGCCCGAGCAAGAGTATAATCTTTTAAATTGTTTTCGCTATTGTATTGACGAAAATTATTATGTCACATTTTGTAGCTACGCAAATTAAAATACTTTTGTTATCTCATAAGATGCCGCATGCTAAACAGACCGAACATCAAATCGGAACTACTCGTAGCAGAAAATTAGGAAGGAGAGCAATATACCGAGTAGGTACAATGGGTTTGTTTCCATGTACGAAAAACTTATGATGATGGAAGCGTTGATGCAATGAAGCTATGCTACTTCAATAAAACAAACGACTTCCAAAAAAAAACCAAAAAAGTGAAAAATAACTTTAATTTCGGAAGTCGGTGGCAAAAAACGAAAATTGAAAAGTAAAGACACTGACTTCCGAAATTAAATTTATTTTTCACTTTGTTGGGGTTTTTTTTTTGTTTTTTTTTTGTAAAAAGTTTTTACTTTTCACTTTTTAGTTGTGGTACCGACACCACACAAATTCGAATACAGGTAATAATAAAATAATAAATACCTGCTATGCAAATAACAATGACGGAGTCACATAAAACTTCGTCTACATAAAGTAAATGGGAAAAAAAAAGTAAAGTAAAATTTATATGGGACCACCTCTGAAGCATGACCTACCAAACAAAAAAAGGATCATGTAAATCGATTCTTATTTGGACATACAGACGAATTGAGAACCTCCACCATTTTGAATAAGTCGGTTAAAAATACACAACATTCCATTCCTTAATATTCTGTTGTAAATGGCCAGAATCCAAATAAATTATTAACTTATAAAGTAATTCACATTGATTATTCAATGTATCGGAACTTGAGAAACTATTTGGAACCATAGGAGTTATGTTACTTACAGTTATTTAGTAATAATTTCCAGTATTGCCAACGTGCAACGTGCGAGCCTATATACAGCCTACAGATTCGTATACATGTAGCTAATAGGATACATTGAGTCGTGTAATAATCATGTATGAATCATCGATAATATTATAATGGAAACTACAAGGTATTTTAATAAAAGCTTTTAAACCACACCCGTTTCACAATTTATAGGAATACGAATAGGTATATTTATTTACGCGATAACATTGTTTAAACCAGAAGCAAAACTTGCGGAATTCGACATTTAAAGATGAATCATCAACAGTAAAAAAAGGTTTGTTAAAGTTAGTTTTTAAAAGAGAATCATTAAATATATTGTGCTTTTCATGGCATCATATGAGACAGGAAATATTAACAGCTAAACATTCCAATGTTAAAGTCGTAATACTTCTTTATAAGGCTGGCTTCATAAGGTTTTAGATAAAAGATTGCTTTAGATTCCCGATTTAATGATGCAATTGTTGGTGAACGTAAGATGTTGAATGGAGAATGTCGGTATCCATTCTCATATAGCTACCTATTAGAATAGCATAATCAGCCTATAATGTTCCCACTACTGGGACGCAGGCCTGCTCTCTGTGAAAGGGACTGGGCCATAATCCACCAGTGCGGGTTGGTGGATGTCACATGACTTTGAATCTTTTTCTAGGACATGCCGATTTCCTCTCGTTGTTTTCTTTCACCGCTTTGAGAGAAGATAAAATAATTTACAAAAAATAAAGGGCATTTCGAGGTTCAAACCTACGACCTAACTCGTAAGTCGCGGCCGTTACCACTGGGCCACTACTGCATCTATTAGAAAACCTTAGTCTAAGTTGCGTGAACTCAAACCTCAGGGTCTATTAGCATTAAATGTAGATAAATTATTAGGTTTGTGTTCGTAATTTGTCTGTCACACTAATGCACTCATAAGGTATATTTAAACTTGTGAGGGAAGTCCGTTTTCCGCTTCGACAGACCCTAGCTAAGTGCTAGCCTCGGAAATTCTATCTGATTAGAAAATTCCTGATTTTTATAGCCGTTTTTGAATGGAGAATGAAAGACGCTTGCTGTTAGAGAATTATGGACGTAATTAATAAGACGGAAGCATCTTAATGCTGCGATTAACACTGATAAGTAGGTGGATTGAAGGTTAATTAAGAAAAAGACATAGGATTATTGACTACAAATAAAATGGAATAGGAGGGAAAATAATTGTTAGATAGATATATGCATCTGGTTAGATTGATTCCAACATAGTTGGGCAAAGACTTGACAAATCAATCTGCCTAGCCTTTTCCCAACTATATATGTTGGGGTCGGCTTTCAGTCTAATCGGATTCAGCTGAATACCATTTAACATGAAGCGACTGCCTATCTGACCTCCACAACCCAGTAACTGGGTAACACGATAACCTTTGGAATGACTGGTTGTCAGATTTCCGGGCTTCTGACGACCCGTAACGACTGTCAAAGATCCAAGAATGACATCCAGGACCAACGGCGTAACTTACTTTCCGAGGCACGGAGGAGTCTCGGTATGTTAAGGCCACCACCCATCCATGTACTGACCGCGGCAAGCGAAGCTTAACTTAATCGATCGACCCCGCGGCTGTTATTACCAAGCCACGAGCCCCTCTCGGGAAAAGAATTGAACTCAAATGATGATGAGTTAAATAATTCTGTTAAATGAGAAACTCTGAAGAGGAACTTTGTCTTTTCTGTTGGAACGTTACGGGAGAAGAACGTAGAAATGCTTCGGAATTGTACATGTAAGAAAACGTCAGACGCTACTCAAAAACCCATCTGAAACACAGATCACGTTTAGCACAGGACATATACATGTGACCACAAAGTACCTTTCCGCGCCTAATGGCAGTTTCACTACATTTCACCATGGCAGGCGCACTTCCTAGTGCGAAGTGCCCGAGAAAGTGGATGGCTCGTTACAGATCATATTTACCTGTTCTTGGTACTAGTACTACGTGTGAATGGTTCATGTATGTATAAGTAGGTTATTTATGAGGTAAGCAGGATTGAAGGTACTTTTTAACCGACTTCTTCAAAAAGGAGGAGGTTCTCAATTCGTGTGTATTTTTTTTGTGTATATGTTACGCGATTACTCCGTCAATTATGAATCGATTTTGATGATTTTTTTTTTGTTTGGTAGGTCATGCTTCAGAGGTGGTCCCATATAAATTGTATTAACTTTGCTTGCGTAGTTTTTGAGTTAGCTTCAATAATTATGTATTTTTCCCACTTAGTGTATGTAAACGATATATTGTTTGACTCCTTCACTGTTATTTACATACCAGGTAGTGGTATTCGAATTTGTGTGGAGTAGTTACCACAACTAAAAAGTGAATAATAAAAACTTTTTACAAAAAAAAAAACAACCGACTTCCAAAAAAACCTAAAAACGTGAAAAATAACTTTAATTTCGGAAGTCGGTGTCTTTGCTTTTCAATTTTCGTTTTTTGCCACCGACTTCCGAAATTAAAGTTATTTTTCACGTTTTTAGTGTTTTTTTGGAAGTCGGTTGGTTGTTTTTTTTCTTGGAGTGGACTTTGTTAAGAAATCCCTTTTCCCTTTCGAAAAAGCGGGGATGTAGGTAGGTGGCTCTTTGATAAGCATGTAAACATCTTGACAAATCGAGTGTTGAAAATCTTCGGTGGATGCGCTAAGGACCGCGAAATTCAATTGCAAAAATTGTTAGTTCATGTAAGTGCATTGAATGAAGATTTGAAATAGTCATGCACTTACATCATGAACTAAGGAGTTGTATTGCTGATTCTAATGATTATAATTCTGTAAATCTATATTTGTTACGGCCGCAAATAATATTTAAATCAACATACAACCTGATAATGACCTGCAAATTGCAAAAAACGTATGAAAATTTGAATTTCGCGGCCTACCTTAGCGAAGTAGTAACAAAAAATAACAGTGATTAAAATCAGTCCGATTTTATATTTTCTACACCAGAACCACGTGTAGTTAACACGGTACGTAGATGTCAATGCCCTTTAAAAAGCGTGCCCGTTACAACTCATATCCAGTAGTCACAACAAATGACGTAATTACGCATCTTCTCCTACAACAACAAGACCGTAAAGTTCTAATCTTTTGCACGCAACGAGCTCTACACTTATCTTTACTATAGACAACTTCATAACTTCCATGAGTACACCACAGAGTGAAAAATATGAGTGGATAAAGATACATACAAAAAGACTTACATTATATAATTCACAAATTCTTTTGCTCATGAAGTTTTCTTTTAAACATTGGCCTCCCAGTGACCACTACTTCATGCGACGACGCGACGGTCACAATAGGAGTATGCTCAAACTCAAACTCAAAGCATTTATTACAATTAAACCATTTACAGACACTTTTGAATTGTCAAGGAATCGGTCAGTCAGAAATATGAAGCTAGTTGCCCATTCCCAAGGGTAGTAGGTACCTATGAAGAAGAACGGGAAAGTAACTCCACGGACACTCGTTTAAATAAATAAAAAATTGTTACAAAATATAGGTTACATCATTCATGTTGAAATTATACATCTTAGAACAATGTAGAAAGCACGTTAAAAGTGTCCGTAATATAAAGATAAAAAAACAATGCTACAATTAAAATAAGCCATGGCAGTCAAGAGATGACCAGTCCCAACAGACGGCGTCTGTTCACGTACATGACGCATGGATCAGCACCATTCAGCTCAACCATTTTGAAGGGAGCTTTTATTACATTCATGAATGATTAAAGTAATTCTTAATACTACTCAACTCAACACCATAGACATACCAGCTAGTGATCGCATTTTGTTTTTTACCCGACTACGGCGAAGAAAAAAGGAGGGTTATGATTTTGACCGGTATGTATGTATGTGTGTTCATCTAATCCCTCCTATCTTCTAAACCACTCATCCCAATGAAACAAATGAGGTATCGTTGGAAGCGTCTTGATTGTCCGCTGGTTATAGGCAATGTGAAAAATAAAAATTGCGACCTCTATAGGACATAAAGTCAGGAACTAAAAAAAAACATTGTTTAATCGTACCATGTTTGGTATCAAATGAAAGGGCTTTTCATGAGGACATTTCAAAAATATATATATAATATTATAAACCAAAATAAATTAAAAAAAAAGTAATAAAAACTAACTTGTTTATACCTTTTTAGTCGTAGTTGGGTTTTAGTTTTTATTACTTTAATTTTTTTGCCGATTCGTGTTTTCCATTCCACCGACTCTTCTCCTGCTACTTTTATGCAAAGTTGCATCAAACTTTCGAAGCGGGTTTTGCCTTTTATCTAACAGAATCCCACAGTTCAGTTCAGTTGATCTATTCTACAAAAAACAGTGTGAAAACTTATGGCGAATTAAGCTGTCAATAATGTCAATCCCTTTGGAATGACAGCTCACTTCACCTAAGTATTTACGGAGAGATTTTTACAGAATAGACCAACTCGGCTGGTTGAAACTAACTCGACCAACAATAACCATAACTTAACCACAGCCTAACAAACATTCCCACAGTATAACCATAATGTTTCCACAGTCTAACAATTGCTTCTACTGTAAATGAATCTAGAACGATGACCGTGACATATTAGCGCCAGGAATTCATCGGAATCCGTGAGCCGCTCTCCTTACTGAATGGTTGGAATAGTTCACGAGCGAATCTTGTTAACTAGGAAACTGAGCGGATTTTAAATTGTACTCGACACTACTTTATCACGTTTAAAAGACAATCGGCATTTAGCAAGCAAAAGACGATTGGTGATGTTAATTGGCCCTAAAATTGGAATATAGGTTAAAGTTAGGGAAGCCAATTTTCCTAAATAGATCAACATTTCATTATATCGCTGGAATGGAAATGTGTTTACATAAGTATAATAGAGAATAGTACTGCTAGGTACATTAATTATCAAGACTTTTGGATACGTAATTTAAAACTAGTTTAATTTATTATAAATTTTTGTACCTACAACTTCTTTATGCACGTGGACTGATTGTTGCACTGTTGCATATACATTTTTGCATGTTACTCGTAAGGATTATTCCAGTGTAAAAAAATATTGGTGTTGGTGAATCAATAAATAAATAAATAGGCCAACAGTTTTAGGATTAATTTGTTTATTGATTGACACGGTGAAAGCCTTAATGGATGTTGAAGGTTTCATTGACGATTTTTAATATACACAGTAAAATCTTTCGTTTAAAAATAAATATACTTTTATTTGAACTTACTGAGTTTTGATAACTCTTCTTACTGAATTTGTTATTTTTTTATAGCTCGGACTAATTCGAGAACGAACATAAATGAAAGATTACAGCCATTAACCACAATTATTACCGCCATTTACCAAACTTGTACTAGGAAGAAATGCAGGAATAAGTGAAACTTCCATTAATAAGGCAAACATGGCGTAGTCCGGTGCCTGTTCAGAATGGAATAATAAAACCGGACGCAGAAAGTGGTTCCACATCGGACACTACGATCTGTAGATAAAGATATAATAGTAGCACTAGTAGGTTAGAGATCTTTTGAAGTAGGCGCATTTTTCATTTTTGGACTACGAAATTAAGAAAGATTTGCAAGATAAGGCATTTTTTCAACACTAACACTTTGCAAACAACTTCTTGTAAAACGCTATCTGGCAATACGAATTAACTAATTATTATTCGATCAAAAAGGATCACTGATAGTTTAATATCTTCAAAACCAATGTGTTACGAACCTTTTTGCAACAAAAACACTGTAGCTGCATAACGCCAGATTCCCCTCTGCCCAAAAGATCTTGAAGATGATTGTACACACGTAATCGTAACAAAAATTGTAGTAATAGTTAGATAATAACTAAGATAAACTATCAAATCGAGAGCGTGTGAAGGAAATGACTAAAGAAAACAAAATAATATCAATATGAGGATCAGCAACTGATCTATGAGATGAGTTGCTGATGCTCATATATAAAAAAATACATAATTATTATGCATTTAATAGGTAATAATATCTGATATCTATAATAATATATGATAATATCGTGGAAGGCCAAAATTCAGAAAGCAATTTTTATACATGTATTATAATTATATTACCGAACTAGATTTTAATTATATTTTCCTCATTCCTTCCCAAAAAGGCCATATGCATACATATTTTTCAATTTATACCGAAAAGTTATTTAAGTAGGTATATTATTTTTTTATTGGAAACATAAATGGAGTTTTAAGTTCATTAAGTTTTCAATCATAAAATAATTGTGACATCTGCAACCAGCAAAGAATAAAAAAATAATAACAAATGATTGTGATGAAAACAAAAAGTAGTATCAACCAGCCGCAGCCGTGCGTACGTCGAAAGTGAAATGGCGGCTTTCGTCGGAAGAATGCTGCCTCGCACAGGAATCGAACCCGCGGCCGTTACGTAACCAACATTTGTTGGAATCTTGCGTTAGGGTTCGGTGGACTGAGATGAAGATGACGAGCTTAGAATACTTAACGGAACTAAAGATGTACCTAATGAAAAAAGGTTAAGGACCTGATCAAATTGTAGGTACTTACTTATGGAAAGCAAATAATCCTTACTACCTTACTAATATTATAAATGCGAAAGTAACTCTGTCTGTCTGTCGCTAAACCGATGTCGATAAACCTACTGAACCGATTTAAATGAAATTTGGTAAAATAATAATAAATAAAAATAACTTGGCTCACGAGGTTATCGACATGTGGGATGTGGACTCTGCGATCATTGTGCCGATAGTCGTATCAGCCAATGGCTTAATTGCCAAGAGCCTCGACCAACATCTACGGAGGCTCTCGTTAGGCAGCTGGATTAAGGGCTTGATTCAGAAAGCGGTACTTCTGGACACGGCCCGTATTGTTAGAAGGTTCTTCTCTCTGGAGCCCTGACCGCCGGTAGCTTGGACCCTGTTCCCGATACCGGTGGGCTACTATTTTTTATATTTTTAAATGTTTTTATATTTTTATATTCTAATATTTAAAAATGTAATTTATGTGTAACTTTATGAAATAAAAGGAGATAATAAAAATAATAATAATAAAAATGTTTATTTCTTCACTTAAGTAAATAACTATGCTAGGTTTGGAGTCACCTTTTAAGCATAGATTTGCTTGTATTAGGTGGTTCCGCTCCTCCAGTTTACAATAATTCTACAAATGTGTGAGAAATAAGCCAAAAGATTTATTTAAAACTAATTAACATTTTATAACCCATTATTATATTAGTAAGGGCACTGGGTGTAGAATATGTTTGTGAGTTTGTGTGTGGGTTCGTTTGTGTGCGTGTGTGTGTTTGTGTGTGCTTGTGTGGGTGTCGGGATGTAGTGGGCATGTGTGTAAGATAAATGTGGTTTGTGTGCCGTGGGGGTGTGTGGTGTGTATATGTGTACAAATTATGTGTTTCTTAGTTATGTGATCTTGTGTAGGATATCTTCGATTTCTTCGTAACTTTTGCTCTTGAGCCATAAAGTTAGTGTTTTTTTGCAGTCGTGGTATGTCATAGAGTAGATGGCACATTGTTCATTGTGAGCGTTATATATACGGGGGGATTGTTTAATAAATTGCCTTGTAGCAAATGTAGTATTCACTGGACAATCTTCAGCTACTTTATTCTTTCTCCTAGAATGTGTCTTGGAAGTAATGTAGCGAAGAGATTTGGTACACAGATAGTCTAGACCCTGACAAAGGACATAGGCTACTTTTTATCGACATACCACGCGGGCGTAGCCGCGGGCGGAAGCTAGCATTGATAATTTTTTTAAAGCATAAAAGATAAAATATATTGTAGGATAAGATTAAGTGAAACGATCGGGATCGGGACTCGTGGCCAAATAATATCAGCCGCACGCGTCGATCTTGCCGAGGTCGGTCCGTGGAAGGATGACCGTCCATTTACATACCTTGCCTCGGAAAGCACGTTAAGCCCTTGGTCCCGGCTGTCATACGTAGGTAGATCTTTTACAGTCGATAAAAGGCTAGGCTGATGATGATGAAGTGGAAAGAGCAACCAGAATGTTACATTTTTAAATATATAGATCCAGTATCTATTTTTACTTAGGACTCATTAAATTGTAGGTACTATACGGAACTATTCACGCGAGTAGGTATGCCTCTAACTTAGTCTAGTCAGGTTTTTTCTCATCAATGACTATTCCTGGCATTAGATTCCTAATTCATTTACATTCACTTTTGATCACGCGTGATGTCACCATGTGTGGAAGGAGTTCATGCAATATATATCTTGTAAATAGACTTTGAATGGTCAGTGATAATGCGTAATAAAAACTGTACATAATGGAATTTAAAACATTTTCCGCCAGTTCTAGAAACGTCCATTTCGCAAAATGTCCAGCGGACGCAAAATGTCAATTTCTCAGAATGTCTCTTTCGCAAAATGATCACTTCGCAAAATGTTTCGTAAAATTTATCTTTTGTAGAATGTCTCTTTTGCAAAATATTCCTTTTTTCCAATGTACCATCGGGGAAACTCATAACTAACAACTTTTAAGACAAAATCCCGTGCACAAGATGACCACATCAATTCCCGCCCGGGTTCGGTCATCTGTTCCCGGTACATTCAATCCTTTCTACTAGACTAATATTGTCTATGTCGGATTCGCGCACAGGATAGAGGCGCGAAGGTTACATAATAATCTTTTATTCAGGTATGTAGTTACATAGAAACATTTATACACACAAATAAAAATATATATACCTAATTCTGGTGTTTATAATTCAAATACATTAGTATCAAAGTCTTTGACAATACAGTGGCGTAGAGAAAACTCTTATTTCATGCGTAATTTTATTTGTGAACGAGAGTTTGTAACCCGTCGCTCGATAGAAGGCGTAAAGCGCGTTTTAGAAGTCACTATGGTTCATTTTTTTTTTTTCGGTTTCTTTTCCGAGCAGAGGTAATACTTCCCAGTTGCAAGCTATTGCGGTTGCGGCTACTTAGGAAGGGTCCATATATACCGGTATATTTTTGTAATAATAAAGTCTACCCTTTGGTAGGCTTTATTATTTACTAATCTGTTATTTGACGCAAGAAAAAGCAGTTAACGATCTATTGCTTATTTTTTATTGAATTTGTCTGAAAAAAAATTATAGGATGTACTTTTAATTTCCCACGATAAAATGTGAAATAAAAAACGTAAATGAAATGAAAGTATACAATGTGGAGACGACAATACAACAATAAATGAAAACACTGGCAATACTAATGCATAAGAGTATTTTGGAACTATCAAATAAATCCTAACATCGAAATTAAAAATCATTTTTTCAAACAAACTAAATAGTAGTGCTGGGCCGAGTATGGGATTTGCCGATCTTTGACTAGCTATCGTAACTAAACTATTGGATATATTTGATTAATTTTTTTGTATGTAGAACGAGTACGTCATTAGATATACGGAGTTTCATTTTTTGTCGTATTGTCGTCTCCACTTTGTATAAATATATTGATAATTTTATTTAATTATTAAAACAATATTACAGGTAAATATAATTAATTTTAAAAAAAACACTATTTTGTTAAAATTAATAGTAATTCAGATATAAAGGTTGTTACCAATCATTTTTTGTTTTCACCATATTGCGTAGTCTACTGCACGGAAATAGGTACCTAGTGCCAAAGTACAAAATTAAATAATTATTATTAGAATGTACTCTGTGGTACAAATTGAAATTCGTTTGCCTAAATTACAAAATAAAGGCGCTGTGTTGTCAATGTCAAATCATTATCATAGAGAATGTGAACTAACACATTGTTTGCTTTTCAATTTTTATAAACATGGCGTCACAATCAGTATTAAGTATAATTTAAAATGTAGCGGGCATTTCAAAATATACTATTCTCACTATTCATGCCACCGTTCAGTGTTACCAAAGTTGAAAAATGTCCTACTACCCGCAATGTTCCCACGGAACAATAGTTTGTGCCAACAATATTCTGATATAATTTTACTTTCACCTATATATCTATGGGAAGTTCATTTTGACATTAGAATAGTGTGATATTGTTTGCTTTTTAGTATTTTTTTGGCTTGAATGAAAGTGACAGTGTGTTGAATTTTAATGATTAAAGGTGTTTACAATAAACTGTACTCACAGTATATTTCTAGATGCTATTTATTAGGTAAGTAAAAATTTTAAAACTTACGTATAAGCGATCAAACTCACTCGAGGCTTTTTTTAGTGGATTTTGCAAACTCTATAATGAAGTCAAAACAAAATGTTTAATAACTTCGTTTTCATTTTATCAGAAAAGGAAATTACTGTGCGTTTGCACTGACGAAACATTCCCAACAAAACATGTTAGAATCTTTATTTTCTCTCAATGTTCCATACAATTTTTGACAGACTTCAACATGTTTTGTCGTGAATGTTTCACGACCGCGTTCAAGACCTGTCAGTGTCAATATTGTACAACAATGATGACACTAACAGCTATTGAACGCGGTTAGTTCTTAGCAAGAACTGGTGTAGCTGCCGTAGCTTCATCACCTTACATTGCATCATTCAGTTCATCAAGATTGTAAGACTCTTCCTCATAAGAAAGAGGCGGTTACCCTGTCACTATATTAACACAATGATGACCTTTATATGAAAGAATGCCTGAAGAAATAATGAAGACGATATCATATAAGATGCGAGTGATCGGAACTAGTAGATGTTAACAATAACCTATCACGAACTATTTTAGAACATACCAGTTGTTAGGAAATTATCTATATAGAATATTATATATATATATATATACTTGACATTAGACCTGACAGTCTAATATCAAGTAAGCGGAAGCCATGGACTTAGTAAATACTATTTATGGTACAACAAGCTTCTTGACGAAACCATATGCACCCTTGTGACAAGGGGTTACCGTCGCCTAAGGATTGCCGATACTCACTGACAAAATATCAAGACCTTATAAAAATAGTCCGACAAAACTTAAAGAAAAAAGACAAAAAAAATACCTGTGTGTCGCGGGTTTATTTACAGGATATAAGTTAGGCGTAAAATGGCATATTCTCAAATGGCACATGAATGTACTTATACTCCATTTGAAATAAGAATAGACATTTAAATAAGCCTTTTTTAATGGCAGCTGCAGTAGACAGTTGGCACTGTGTAGCTTTTTTTTTGCCTTTAATCCTTATGCCTACGGTAAAGAAGTCAAAATCGGTTGAACGGACTGTAAAAAGGTTTGTATGTCTAATCTTATTTCAAATGGAGTATAGTTGTTTTCGAAAACGTAAACGTCATATGATATTTGAAATCTACCTTAGATCTGTATCATGTAAATTAACACCGACTCATGAGCAATTGCACTATGTATATTATCAATTTATAACTCAAGGCATGTACCCTGTATCCCTGCTTGCCTCAGAGGAAGTCGGCTCGATATCCACAATAATCAATGAGAACTGGCCACTACTCACAGAGTGGAGCAATTTCCCGTGTCACAGATGAGGCAACTGCATAGGTACAGCTTGGAAATGCGACTGGCAACTTGGAATAGTTACCTACTCGTTTAAATGTTTATGTGTATTAAAATAATGATTTTGAACGGTAAATACGTTGTGTCATCTGGCTAGCCTTTTCCCAACCAAGGTGGGGTTGGCTTACAGTCTAACCGGATGTAGCTGAATATCAGTATTTTACATGGAGCGACTGCCTATCTGACCACTACAACCCAGTAACTGGGTAATACGATACCCCTTGGCAAGACTGTTTGTCTGACTTTCGGTCTTCGACGACCCGTAACGACTGTCATAGATCCACAAATGACAGCCGGGACCAACGGCTTAACGTGCTTTCCAAGGCACGAGGAGTCTCGGTATGGAAAGATGGTCACTCATCCACGGACCAACCCTGGCAAGCGTAGCTTAACCTGATGGATCGACCCGTGCGGCTGGTATTACGTAGCCACGAGCTCCTCCAGTAACCCGGCACAATATGAGTCAAAATCAAAAAAAAAAAAATCTTCTTGACTTCTTCTACTTCTTCTATATGACTTCTCTATATGAGCACTTATGAAACGTCGGAAGCCGTCTCGGCAAGTTTCTAGCGTAAACTGATGCGATTTGTTGAATGATTTCGCAACACCCAATCGCAGCGGTTTACGCGCGCTTGAGAATTAATTCTTAGATATGTTTCGTTCGAAAAACTGGCGTCATCATTCTCTTGCGTTTTCCCAATTTATTTGGAAAAGAAAAAGAAAGAAAGAACATACGTTTATTTGTGGTAAACAAGAGAAGGAAGATAAGATTTTTTATTTGCTTAACATGTGTGTGTACTTATATAGAAAGTGTATACAAGATGATAAAGTAAATTAAGTGCAAACATGTTTGCCACTATGTGACGTGCAAAATAATAGATTTATACAATTTATAAAATGTATGTATGTAGGTACCTATTTAGTGATTTGTGGTTTTAGTAGGCCTTAGATGGATACGAACGAACGAAACCAAGAACCACAAGAAATCCACAAGATACCGCGACTTTTGAGTTATATTTATTTTTTGGAAACAAACAATAATGATGCCGTTCAAATCTACTGATAGAGTTGTCCATCTTGGACACATTCGCGATCATTCATCACAATCACAACTCTTTCGATGCGCACATTCTAACATCAATATCTCCGATAACCGCCAATTACCGCATATAAACTAACCCACCGGCTAACAAGATTGCACCACGCCAACGGTTTGTCTTCACACTTCCTTATTCGTCTATGTAAAGCGGTTTTTAAACGCTTGTGAACGTTATGCAAGTTGCCAACAGAACAGCAATAACAATAGTGTATGCAATTTATTATGTAAATTGCTTCGCTATAAATTGTGCAAAACTTAGTACATCACTGGTGTGACTTGCAGCTTTTGTACTGGTTTTTGGCTTTCGTGAAGCATTCTAAGATTAAAGTAAAAAATAGTTTTGGCGAGACCTTGTTCTAATACATTCACCATTTAGCCTAAAAGTCAAAGTGCGCCCAGAAAAAAAAAAGTTACGGCCAGCAACAACCTCTAAAACTATAATGTCATGAAGTTTTTTTTTTGCTGTTGATCTTTCAAATTCAAATTAATTAAAGCCAGTCCCAATTTTATGTCACAAAATGTATGGTGCTATAACTTGTTTTGTGCGTTCACTAAGTGGTCTACTGCTAACTAAGGCAGCCATTTCTGCTCGTCAAAAGAAGATGCGAAACTCACTCTTTATAAGATTCGCAAACTAAGATATGAAGGTAACAATGCTATCATATCGCAATCGCATTCCCTTATCAGACGATGTTCAACAAGTATGTAAACAGTAATTACATTATCTAACAAAAGTTAGCTCAGTGATGCCCATCGTTGCGTCATGGTATCGTTACCGTTGGGTAACCCAACGGTAACCGTTGCGAGTAACCGCTACACGTGTGGTGAATCGGTTAACTATGGTTCAGATTGGAATTTTGAGTTATTGAGTTCATGGTATGTGGAATGAATAATGGATTGTAGTTTTTTTGTTTGTTTTATGACTGTTTTGTGTGTTAGAAAGGTTTTAACATCGAGTTAACCGTATTCAAAAGGAAAGGCTGTATTTCAAGATGTTTTTGAGTCCTGACTCCCTGAGATACATTATAAACAGTCATTGTTTGATTTGACATGTATACCAGCTTCATGTCTTAGCTTAGAGGCTGATTTTCATAGTACAACTGGAACCACTGATGTCAGATTGACTGTACAAGATATTTTGCTGAAAGTCTGACTTAGGATCATTTTAATACGTTACGAATTCTTTATTTATGAGATTAAAGTTGCATGACACACTTAATGTATTGCTGGAAACTGTATGTCAATATTGTAGTTCAAAGATCATAGTTATGTCATATTGTTACAGGCTTCTAACGTAACACATTATTACTTAGTCTTATCTACCTGTACCATTTTGCCTTATGATGGAAGCTTAGTATAATGCATCTAATAAACTATGAGAAAAGTTTTCCTCGTGTTTGTTAGTGATCCATAGGTTACCTCATAGCAGAATTTCCTGTAACTGTAACTTACAGGAAATTCTGTTAATTTACTTAAGATACTTAAAGCCAAGCACTCTTAATTCCTGATCAATTAAATAATTATTATAATGAGGTTACATCTCTTAATAGCCGTTCTGATAGGTTTATTGAAACACACAGCTGAGCCCCGCGGTTTCACCCGCGTAAGTCTCGATCTCGTGAGAATAACGTGATAAAAAGTATCCAACGTCCTATTCCAGGTCATGGTCTATCCATGTACCAAATTTCATGTAAATCCGTTCAGCCGTTTTAGCGTGAAAGTGTAACAAACAAACTAACTAACTTTCGCATTTATAATATTAGTTAGGATAGGAGACATGTAATCTCCTGACATAATATTTTGACATAGAATTACTTTCCAAGCTTCAGAGATAATGTTTCACCAATAATGTTTTAAAACTACGTCATTTTTATCATTGAACTTGTGGAGATCAGATAGGTAGTCGCTCCATGTAAAATATTGGTATTCAGCTGCATCCGGTTAGACAGGAAGGCGACGCCAATATAGTCGGGAGAAGGCTAGGTAAATTATTTGAAAGGTCCTATATTCCAATACAGATACGCCATATAAATTAATAACAAACAGGAAGATATACAGACGCCCCATATTCCCAACCAATAAAAACCATTGAATATTCATAACTCGTTACAATACTGTTATCTAACGGTTGCGCCTGGTTGGTCAGCAACCTTCAGTAACTGATAACGGTTACATCAACCCATATAACTTAATTGGAGTATGTGTGGTGAATGGCAAAGAGTTCGTGTGTGGTTAATGGTTCTTTTTGGTTAACGATCTGCGAGGAATATTTAATTACGACCACCATAAGTGTCTGAGAACTATATTTAGAATGAAAGGGTTCTCATGGTGACAAAAGGCTGATGTCTGTTGAAGAGTTAGTTCGTTTTAAATGTAGTACATGCCGCTATTCCGAAGTATCGTTATGTTACATAGCAAGAATTTCGCCCTGTGTTACAAGAACAGTTGGAACCGTGCACCTAGCTTCTGACGTTTCATAAGTGCCCATGTAGGTTTATGTGAAATAAAATATTTTAAATAATTGATTGATTGGTTGAGGAGCTCGTGGCTAAGTAATAACAGCCGCACGGGTCGATCCATCAGGTTAAGCTACGCTTGCCGGGGTTGGTCTGTGGATTGGTGACCATCTTTACATACCGAGACTCCTCCGTGCCTTGGAAAGCATGTTAAGCCATTGGTCCCGGCTGTCATTCGTGGATCTTGGACAGTCGTTACGGGTCGTCAGAAGCCCGAAAGTCTAACAACCAGTCTTACCAAGGGGTATCGTATTGCCCAGTTACTGGGTTGTGGAGGTCAGATAGGCAGTCGCTCCATGTAAAATACTGGTTTTCAGTTGAATCCGGTTAGACTGGAAGCCGACCCAAACATAGTTGGGAAAAGGCTAGGCAGATTGATTGAATTGATTGATTAGTTCTTTTCCAGGAAATGTTTAGGGCGTTCAAGGGGGAGACATATTACATTTCCCGGATTTTCCATAAAATTGGGTCACAAAGATGAAGACAATCTCTTTAGTGAAAGTTTCCATACTAGGATCAATGATGATCTTAAAATTAAAACAGGATAAATTTGTAAAAAAAAACAGCCAGTTATACCTACAACGAATTGGTCCCTTTCGACTTCTTTAATAACAAACGACTGCAATTTAACAAGCGGCAATTAAGTAATTAAATTAATGAATAATTATTACATTGTAATATAAACTTACTGCTATACGAAATATGCAACCAGTATTCAGCAGATTTCAGAATGGTTATATAACGAAATAGTTTCGCACTTATGACAAAACTGCAACAATTTCTTTGTTACAATTAGCCCCAGTTTCAATTGACCTCATTTTAAACACATTGTATTTACACTATGCGACACTAGTGACCTTTGTGATCTTGTTTCCTTGTATTTCAGTAACATATATGAACGTTTCAAGAAATACTTTTCTAATTTTTATGCAGTAAGTTCAAGCACATAGGATTCGTTTTCCTACACATATATACATAAAATACAGTGACTTTTCGTGTGCTCTTGGTTCTGAAGTACACAATGTACTTTGATGCGATTTTCAGCATCATTTAGAGCTTTTATACCAGAAGATTTATGCGTATAAAAAAAAAATAGCAGTGGTTTATTAAAATTACAAAAAATACTTACCTACTTCGTCTATGACATATGCTCAAAATGGTTGTCAACTATCACCTCCTTATTAAAACTTTGCACCCAGCTTCCAAACACCCTGTATAATTAGTAACTTAGGAATTCAACAAGGTATCGTACCGAGTACAAGAAAGGGATTGAAATCTAAAAGTACAGAATCTTGTGAAATAAATCATTTGTATGGAAAGAAGTCGGTTTTTGCCTTTTTCGTGGTAACCACGTTATTTAAACACAGAAATTATCATAAAATTATAGACATATCCTTCACAACTAGTAAGCACTTACGTGTATTGAATTTAAAGATGGCGGAAAAGAATATTAATTTTTAATTAATGAAGACACGACAAACTGGTTAAACCGTCGCGAAGAACCTCTGTATTATGTAGTTCACCTTGAATATATGGCAGGCTTTTTAATTTATTTTGCACAGTGACTGTACGTGTCTATTAATTAGCATAATTGTGCGTCCTAAAGACCAATATTGTCGCTTTACCAAAAAAAAAGAGTTAATAATGAAAGGAAACAAAACGCCGAATAAAACACGTTTCATATACCTAATATAAAAATATAAGCGTTTTGTTTCTCGATCTTAATACGATACGAAAACCGAATTCTTTTCATTATAATGATGAAATTGGTATCGTCCAATTTCTTTCTGGCAACGAATTCAACATCATCTAAAAGATTTTGTTTTACATTGTTCTCACATATAGAAGCAACAAGAATACTGTACCCAGGATTTTGTAATATCTATATCCATATTTAAAAGAGTGTCCTTGGAGTTTCTTGCCCGTTCTTCTCCATACAGATCTACGTTTTAAAATGGGCAACTAGCTTCAACTTTCTGACTAACTGACCGACTCTTTGACAATTCAAAAGTGCCTGTAAATGGTTTAATTGAAATAAATGCTTTGAGTTTGATTAACTTTCAGATAAACAACATAATAATATCATACATACATAACTGTAAAAAAAAAAACTACTTATAAAAATAAATAATCGCCTGCAAAAAACCCTTCACGTTTTACCCACAGTCGATGCACTAATAACTCTTCAAGCAAAAGACATCAACGCGCGACCGTCGCCTGCGCATCTTTTTAGTCTATTTCAAAAGTTAACATTGTATTGCAAACAATGCACAATGGAGGTTTTCTTGCTTTATTGTATTGTAAGGAAGTATTATGTATTGTATTGTGTGGTCGAGTTCATGCTCTCAGTTCAAGTTGAAATTAAATTATTGTCCGTATGTCGGTTTTTTGTGGTATTTGGTAAATGATTGACTATGATAGTTTGGTGTCATTGATTTTATTTTTAAATTCAAAATTGATTTTTCTTGTATTTTTAAGTATTTGGATACTAGAACGAGCATTAGAAGTATTACGACTTGATACTCTTGTCTGTATTTTGCTAAAAATATGTACATTTTAATGTAAAAAAAAAAACACAAATTATTTTGTTTTCCTATTGTAGCTCTTCTTCTGTATATGTTTATTTTCTGATCATTGTGTTCTAATGTTTATTTTTCTTTTGTCCACAGGAAGTCACAACATGGCTGTCACTACTGTTAGCAGTCATAGCATTAGGAACAACAGGTAATATTTGTTTTTACAAATATTTTCCGAAAAAAAAAATCTTCTTGCATCCTTCATTACTGGACCGATTTCAACGAAATTCGGTATAGATCTTAAACAAAATCTGGATTAGGACACAGGGTACTTTTTTAGCGCGCAGTTTTCCTAGGATGCTACTGAAACAAAGGACAGCAGTTAGTACTTATAAATAAACTAAAAGAATATTCTTCAACATAAGCAAAATAAACAACATCATGTCTTGCAGAAATGCTTTCTCGTACGTTTTTGAATGCATGAAATACGACCAACAGTTGTATTTTCTTTATTTATACTCATTGTGATGCATGGTTATATTTTTTTTGAGGATTTTTCTCTCATGGGAGAATATTTTCCAAAAACAAGGACAAAATTTACTAGAAGTAAAATACAAGTTCAATTAACCGGTGATTTCCACACTAGTTCAAAGCGATCTAGTTATTTTTTAAACGTCTAGGGACGCTTTTCGTTGAGCGACGATAAAAATACAATGATTTAAGTTATTTAGTTACTTGCTTCGCCACAAAATCAAACTGTTTAAAGCAGACCTCCGAGTGATTTTGTTATAAGTTGGCGATGCAGCTATACCGCAAAAATAGACTTTACAAACAGGATTATACAAAAATAATATTAAACAAATTCTTTCGTTTAATGACGCCATTTGCATAAACATCACATAACATGACTCCCACAATATTTAGCCATATAAAGCTCAAATACAAAGCTGTTCTTAGTAAGATAAAACAAATATAATATCCTTTCATGGAAGATTTTATATTAAGTCAAACATACTCATAAAATGACTGTGAAGTTGTCTTTTAGGAAAGAATACTTCCTATATCTATTTAAAACTCATTTTAAACTGTCCCCAAAATGGTGCTTCATTTTGTTATTTTCATAAATATTAAAAACATAAAAATAATGTCGTCGAGAACTGCCCAAAAAGCTAAACCAAGTAGGTAATCAACGTGGCAATGCCGCCAGTCTCTTGGGTACATTACCAGCCGATAGCGATGCGGAGGAATTTTTCGACGCCATATTTTAGTTATTAATTGTTTATTTGCATAGTTAGTTTTAATTAATATTAGTTAGGATTTAATTAGTTAATTGTATAATATACCTAAAATTGTCAAAAAAGTAAATAATATTATGTATTGCTCTTCTTACCGAATAGCATATTAAGTAAATGTGATATTATCATACATAATGTGCCTACAATATCATACAATATATGTTATCATAGGCACTTAATATTATTATGATATGTGTGTAATACGAGTATGTGTGTGTATTGAAACGTCGATAAATAATGAATATACTTCAGAATTTATCGATAATATTAGCAAGCAATAAATTCCCTTTTCTAGGACTTAAATCATTTATAATCCCACGTCAATACATCCTTTTAAAAGTTCCTTAAATTATTCTTAAGCTCTGAGAAACCCGGGAACAGCCTTCAAACTTGAAAATGAACTTTACGATATACAAGCGAAGGTTGATTGTCCAACTGTACATTTTTCTAATAAAACTGATAGTATTTTACAATGTCATACAATCGTGAGCGGCTGGAAGTAAATCCTGAACAATGGATCATTAGTCCCACGTACTCCCGCGCACTGCGCCGGCGCATCGAGCGATGACCTTTACTTACAAGCTTTACAAGTACCTACATGAATCATATAAGTATGTATAGTGCGCTTTCATATGAAGATACATAAGTATTATGCACTTGCACAGTGCTTTTGAGCTGGGATGGAGTTTGAGACATTTGTATGAAATCCTTTTATTTTGGTGCGGGCAACAAATACCGTTCAGGGCAAAGGAGCTGACTGCCAAGGGATCGAACGACGTACTACCTATCGTCAGTCGTGATTACTCGTGAAGCTGGCTGGACTAGTGGCTATTGAACTTTTCCCTAACCAGAGCAAAGAATTACAAATATTTGTTCCGTGCGGGGATCGAACCCGCGACACGGTTGGCGCAGTGGCTGAGCGATGGACGGCTGCGCAACGTGTCGCGGGTTCGATCCCCGCACGGAACAAATATTTGTATGATCTGCAAGTAGCTGTTCCGGGTCTGGGTGTTAGTGTATATGAGTTTCTATGTTTTTAAACGCACCTACGATACAGGAAGAAATTCCTAGAGTGGGGCAAAGTTTTTCAAAAAACTAAAAATAACCTGTCTATCTACTGAAAAACGTAATAACAAATCCCAAAAATTGACGAGCAGTGGTGGCCCAGTGGTCACGGCCACGACTTACGAGTCGTAGTTCGTAGGTTCGAACCCCGACTGGCGCAAGGAAAACATTGTGAGGAAATCGGCATGTCCTAGAGCCAAAAAGTCGAAGACATGTAATAATTACCAACCCGCACTGGGCCTGCGTGGTGGATTACGGCCCACTCCCTCTCACAGAGAGGAGGCCTGTGTCCCAGCAGTGGGAACATTATAGGCTGATTATGGTTATGCTAAATCCCAAAAATGTCTGAACTTTATGAAGTTTCAAACCCATACTAAACTTCCCGAAACATCACACCTTTCATAACATCGGTTCGTGTGATACATAACTCTTCCTTTTAGGACTGAGGCGTATTTATCGTAATAGATAGAAATAACAGATATTAAAAAATAACAAATAACAATTGTTCCTATCAATAAAATATACCTGTTACTTAAAATATCAGATCCTCAAGACTGTTACCGCGGCTGTTACTGTTAAAACTTCGGATACGATTTTCGACTTTAAACGAAAAGAAATAAAAAAGATATTCAATTGAGATTTAAATACGTATTTATCGCCCATACAAAAATAACAGGCTGTTATTTAATAACAGATATTTGGATCTGTTATTTTTTTGTAACAGTAACAGTGATAACAGATGTCGTGTTTAACCCTGTTACAACCCATCTCTACTTCCTTTTCAACTCGCTGTAGTCGGGTAATAAAACATGCCGCACTCAGCGTACGCAGCTGTTTTATTTTGTGTCTGCATTTATCTTCACAAACATAAATTCCTGGTCCTTCCAGTTTAAATTTCTTTGTGTCTGGCTACTGACCTTCTCAGCATTTTTTGTTTTTATCAGAAAGACATAAAATAAAAAGTTATGGCTACTCCTCCCACAATCTTCCGCCAGACGGAGCCAATGAGCGATGACCTTTAAGTACACTGTTTACATACATACATACATGTTTTTGTAAAAACCTATAAGGTTTATGACATTGGTTATAAATTATTGAGTTATAAGTACAGGCTTTAAACTCTTCTTGTCTGGTTTTCTTGACTGCGGAATATATTTTTCTTATTTTGTTTTATTTTTGAGTGGACTGAGAAAGGTCTTGGTAGGTACATCTTTCGGTGAAATTGAGATAAATTCCTCGTTTTCTTCGATGTTTTTGATGAAGTATATTTTTATAAACGGACTACGTTCTTTATTTACGATATCTATGATTCAGATGTCTTCTGATTTAAATAGCAGAATAGATTATGCGTAATGGATACAATAGCCAGACGTTAGTGCATAGTTACATAGGTAGGTGTACATACATAAGCTTGGAGGCTTTACTCACTGTTCAAGAATTCGCAATGTGAGTCACAAGATGAATCGGGTTTTAAAGTTATCTCTGATCTTTTAAATAAAGCTTCCATTTGCAAGGCGTAGTGAATTTTCTAGATAATATGTTCTTATATTGTAGATGATGTCATGATGTTAATATCCTTAAACAGTTCCCTTAAAGAATCGCGCCTGCGTAGATTATAAATGGCTCTGATCGCTCTTTTCTGCAGAATAAAGATAGACTCGATGTCTGCAGCCCGTCCCCATAGTAAAATACCGTAAGACATTATGCTATGAAAGTAACTAAAATAGACTAGCCTCGCGGTATCTACATCAGTAAATTGACGGATTTTTCTGACAGCATATGCTGCTGAACTCAGCCGTCCTGCAAGAGATGTTAAATGAGGACCCCATTGTAGCCTTGAGTCGAGCGTGATCCCCAGGAAAACAGTTTTATCGACGAATTCTAGTTTCTCTTGATTCAATATAATCTCACAATCCCTACTTTTGACATTTGGTAAAGAAAATTTTATGCACTTAGTCTTTTTTCCATTTAATACTAAATTATTAGCAGTGAACCAATTTTGGACCTGCAGTAGGGCGTTATTTACTTCGTCAAAATTTGTAGCACGTCTATCTACCTTAAAAATTAAGGAAGTATCGTCAGCAAATAACACCATGTGTGGAAATGACCATGATGGTTCGATTTCATCCATACTTCCAGGGACACCCTGTATACGGTTATTTTGTAGTGTGTTTAGTAGTTACTTTATATATTTTTGTGAGAGTAGTGCTGTATGGGAGCATAATGTTCTTAGGACATTTTGCCTTAAAAGGGTATTGATCTCAGAAAAGTTCAACATCCTCTTAAGGTAAAATGTCATTGTGATTGTTGTGATAATCTTTGGGAATTTTGCTTAAACTGGCATCGGTTTTACATACTCATTCTCAATACTTAGAATGTTTGCTAAAATTATCGGTTTATTTATACTTGAAGCTTAAAAATTAAATAGATTATTTGGTAAAGGAGGAATATCTAGAGATCTTTCACCCGTAAACGGAACCCGGAAAGTATTCACCGGGCCAGGCAAGGGTATTCAATTTTTTTGACGATGTACTGTAGAAATAGTTCCAGCACTGATATTAGACATTTTACGATTACATAGTGTTCCCGCCTGGTGTTCCCGAGAGCAGTGGTGGCCCAGTGGTAACGGCCACGACTTACAAGTTCTAGGTCGTAGGTTCGAACTCTGACAGGCGCTTTACTTGGTGTAAATTATTTCATCGCCACTGCTCTCAAAACGGTGAAGGAAAACATCGTGAGGAAATCGGCATGTCCTAGAACCAAAAATTCGAAAACATGTGACATCTACCAACCCGCACTGGGCCCGCGTGGTGGATTACGGCCCGCTCCCTCTCACAGAGAGGAGGCCTGTGTCCCAGCAGTGGGAACATTATAGGCTGATTATGCATAGTGTTCCCATACCTAATAAGACATCGAACAAGAATACTTATCAAAGGTCGCCACAAAAGCTCTTAGACAATCGCGCCCTATCGACCACGGTAACCGGTTTATTCTCAAGTAGATGTTAAGCACTGGTCACTTGACTAAAGAGCGTGCAAACACGCTATACCTCGCTGCTCAGTCGGTCAAGTGTGACGCTGCGTTTAGTCGCACCGACACACTTCGTCTCAGTGTCGTCATTGAGATCGCCAATAGGTTAGTGATTTGATGTTGTAGACAAAACAAATGATAAAATATTTGTAGTTCTAGTGTAATTTGAAGGTGGGTCAATCGGCGTAAAAGCTGAGACTGTGCAGTGTGCAATGGGATTGGAGGTTTGAGCCCCGTGCAGGGCCAAATATTAGTAGGGCTAGTTGAAACCAACCCTTTAAAATATGATTTTAAAACGCAGTTTTGTTTTTTCGTATGTTTTTTTTGTTTTTCGTAAGTTTTGTCCTCTAACCGACAGTTTCTTCATCAAAGTAACAGTCAACTGTTCTTCACTAAAGAACAGTTGAGTGTTACTTTGGCTGTTACTGTTCTTTAGTGAAGAACAGTCGACCGTTACTTTGGCTGTTACTTTTGATGAAGAAAAAAGTAAGTGTTATTTTCACATTATGTTTACCGGCAAAATGACACTTCAAATCACACAGAGGACTAGGTAAGTGCAGAAACCAATCCAAATAAAACATTCTGCCTTAACAAACAACTCTGATGTGTTACAATATTCTCATTAATGGGTCAATATCAACAAAGTGCATTTTTCTTCAATTTTGGTGGCAAAATTTTTTCTTCTGTTTTGTTGAAAAATAAGGACCTGGTATAAGAGTAGTTTAGGGGTATGAGTAACAGGGTGTAAAGTTCACTCATCCACCATAGAAAAGGGAGGATCCTCCAACCAGACGGGTGTTGTGTCTGGCGGGCAACTGCCCAACGATTGATATTGGGTTCTTGTATATATGTCCACTGCACGGTAAACTTTAATTGCGCGATGCAGGATTTATGTGACGTCTGTCTGACGTCAGGTCTTTGATGCGTAGTTCGCATGTGGTGATGTACCGCCACATCACTCCATTACACCATGCCCTTACCGCCACATCACTCCGGTGTGATACCCCAAAATTGGTGTCATTTAACACCTCGATTCTCAACGTGGACACGTATAATTTTCCGCCGGGATATTCACCCTAATAAGTCTTGATCTACACGCAATGCTCCAAATACAGTAATAATATCAAATCAAAACTCATTTACTTACTCAAATTAGGCTGATAATCAGCACTTTTTGACCGTCCTCTATGCTCGCCCGTCTAATTTACTAATAATATATTAATAAAATACTATAACAATAGACATTAGTATAGTTTCAAATATGCACAATAATCTTTCCCAAATTAACCGACATTCGTGATACTAATATGTCGACATCTTTTTATTAAATAACAACACTAGCACATCAGTGTTGCCACACGTCCATAAAATATTATTTGATTGTTGCAAGATTTTCTTGCAACAATCAAATAATTGTAAATTAATTATATTGTTGATTAACAAACCATGTATTGTAACTGTGTATGATATACTCGTAGCTTTTATTAATAGCTTACGATTCATCAATAAAGATAATTAGCGTATGATTGCTAAATTGAGTTGTAGATGTTATTAGGTTAATTATTAATTTCAAGAGTGTTAATAACAGATATCAATTTAATTCTGGGTTAAGAGAAATGTATTTTTTTATTAGGTCTTTACCTATGAAATTGCCGTTCTGCAGTACTGGCCATTTCAAATCAAAATAATTTTTGTTTGGCTAAGAATTCTAATTTCAAATTAATTTTATTTTAAAAACATGGTTTTTTTTTCCAAAAGTAGTCATTTCTTTATTGATTAGTGTTACATTTTCATCGCATTTCAACCTTTTTCGTCATCATGGATACGTTAAAAATTCGAGTAATTATGGAATATGAGTACCGTCGTGGCAGCAACGCGGCACAAGCGGCACGCAACATCAACGACGTTTACGGAGCTAACACTACAAACCAACGCACCACCTGTTATTGGTTTGCTCGCTTCCGTTCTGGAAATTTCGACCTGAAAAATAAACCTCGCGGTCGTCCGAAGACTTTGGTCGACAATGACGAATTAAAGGCGATTGTGGAAGCTGATGATACACAATCTACGGCTGAATTAGCAGCAGCTTTCGACGTTAGCGTCAAAACAATATTGGTCCATTTGCGTCAAATTGGCAAGGTAAAAAAGCTTGACAAATGGGTGCCCCACGAACTCAATGATCGCCAGCGCGAAGTACGCGTCGAGACGTGCCTTGCACTGCTCAACAGACACACAAATGAAGGAATTTTGAACCGCATTGTTACCTGCGATGAAAAATGGATTCTGTTTGATAACCGCAAGCGCTCAGCAAGTTGGTTGGATCCTGGTTCAGCACCTAAACAATGCCCTAAACGAAAACTTACCCCTAGAAAAGTGATGGTCACTGTTTGGTGGTCTAGCGCCGGTGTGATTCATCACAGCTTCTTACCAAACGGGGTGAGCATTACTGCAGATGTGTACTGTGAAGAACTGAACACAATGATGGAGAAGCTGGCGCATCTCCAACCAGCATTGGTCAATCGCTCGTCTCCGCTGCTCCTGCACGACAACGCGCGACCTCATACTGCACAGCAGACGGTCTCCAAGTTGCAAGAACTGGGGTTGGAAGCTCTCCGTCATCCGCCCTACTCACCAGACCTTGCGCCTACAGACTACTACTTTTTCCAGAATTTGGATAACTTCTTGGCGGGAAAAAAATTCAATACCCGAGAGGCAGTACAAAATGCCTTTGAAGAAGCTGTTGCCTCCCGTCCAGCTGATTTCTTTAAGAAGGGCATCAATAAACTGCCACTGCGATGGCAAAGATGCATTGATTGCATGGGTGATTACTTCGATTAATACAAATAAAAAATTCATGAAAAAAAATCGTTTAAATTTTTTCATACAAAACGGCAATTTCATAGGTAAAGACCTATTATTATTAGCCTTTTAGTCGGGCAAACATAAGGTTTATTCCTCAGTCTCATAATTGGCGTTTGTTTGAGTTTTTTTATGTCCGTTTGCCAGTCGGCTGAGGCCTCCTCCAAAAGAAATGTATCTAGCTTCCATTCCGTTCCGTAGCAATATAAATTGAGCCTTATTTTCAGATCAATACCTAAATACTATTGGAGAAATAATAAAAAGAACTAAACTGCTTTTCGTAATATAAAAGGATGCACAGCTATGTCCAGGATAATCTTCTTTTTTAGGGTTCCGTATCGAAAGGGTAAAACGGGACCCTCAAAATAGAATAAAATAAATATTTAAGGGGGCTCCCATACAACAAACGTGTTTTTTTGGCGTTTTTATAGATAATGGTACGGCACCCTTCGTGCGCGAGTCCGACTCGCACTTGGCCGGTGTTTTTTTTTTTCTTTCCCTTCATGAGTAACGGCAACGATCCGAAACCATAATGTAAGATTACGAATCTTTTTCGGAAAGTTACTGTCCGAAAAAGATCCATCGTTCTCGGAAACCCAAAATCTTTGTGGTTATTCGGAGAGATACACTACACGGATTTGTGTCGGTAGGTAAGGGAAAAAGGCTTCGAAAATGCAAAAGATTATGTATTTTATGACATCACTAATTGTAACTTTTGGTTTCGTCTTGTTTCATCAAGTCCCGATTATTATTAAACAAAAACGCTTACTTAATTTAATGAAATTGTTACACAAACCTGCTGCACATTTCATGGACGGACTGCACTAAATAAAGTACTTTATTATTTTTCTTAATAATTTTCCGCTGCGTTAGTCATACTGATTAGTAAACAACGTCGGGCGGCGCGTCGCGTCGGTCTCATAGACAAACTGTAGGTAGGTATTGAAGGCGTTCACCAAACGTGGCACAGCGCAGCATGGCATGGCATCAAAATGCATGGCAAAGGATTTTCGTAAACGGAAATGATTTTGAATCTTATTTTCATGCACTTAGCTAAAGAGTCTCCGAAACGATCAAGTGCAATTGTTATTTTTTTACATGATTGATACATGGATGCGCAAATTGATCATCTACCTACCAAATGCAATTGAAGCCATTGTTAATATTACTATAATTGCAATTGATGATTTCGGGGACTCTTTAGCTTTACAAATATTAATGCTTTGCCGCGGCACCGCCACCGGCGTGCTGCCTAGTGAGCCGGGGCCTTAAAAGTTGCACTTTCAGTTATTCAATAAGTCTAGAAACGCAACCGTGCGGAAAGTTTATTTGCTAACAAAACTATTGTTTTATTTCTAGAAACAATCCTAGGAATAAACAAAATAAAAAGTATAAGTACAGATTATTTGTCTATGGTTGATTAAACATCGCAATGTTTTGGTTATGGTTATAATCGTTTGTTTTGGTATGATAACCGAATAGTATCGGTTACAAACTTCGCAACATTTCATAATACTAAAAACAGAAATGTCTCACGAAAATAATAAAAGAAAACGTGATCAAGACTTTTGACATAAAAAGAGCACCATCTAACTGCATTCTTCAATCAGTCTACGATCGCGATGCTTGTTGCTGCATCTTATTGGGACCTCAATACAACATCTTACAATGATTGATGAATTAATTGGTCTAATGAATGACTCTCGTAAGTGTCAATCCAGGAAAACTAGATCAGAATATTGCATGTTAGTAGTAAATGCTCTAATGCATGCACTATTATCTCAAGCCCGCCATTTGTAAAGACAACGTTAGTTATTACACGCCCGACAAGTTACGTGACATCACATCACTCACGCTCTGCTTTCCATGTCCGGGAAAAGTCGAGCATATCATGGTTATACATATTATTATTCTGTAAATATTACACTATCATACTTGAGTAATCCGTTACCTGCCGTAGCGTACGTTGAAGATTGATAGAAAAAATAATATAGATCACTTTGAAAGCAAACAAAATCACTTTTCTCATAAATATGCATTGGGTTTAATTGTTTTCGGTTTTCCTTATAATTATGCGTTTTTCGCGACTGAGGCCCATTTTCTAGGATGAAAATTAACACAATCATTTGCAAAAAAATTGTCAAGCGTGCGTAACCTGAATGTCTACTCCCGAAGCACGAAATCCGTAGTTTTGGTCGAAGTAACGGACGATTATTACTCCGTATTTATAAGATAAGATAAGTCTCCTAACCTAGGAATGAATTACACCACGATATGTGACTTGTCCCTACTCCGGAAGAGTTTTTGCCTGTCTCAATAAGATAATTATTCGGGTGTAGGATTCACTTCGAAGATTCAAACTACTTTCGGACGGGCCCGTAGCTTCATTGACGGAGTTAGAGAGTAGGCACCCTCTGATTGGTTGCATGAATCAGCTAAGCACATCATTTGACTCTCGTTTAATTTTGACACGTCTATACCTAGTGTTCGTTCCAGAAACCGGGCGTGTGCGTTCAGAACCTGGCGTGTGCCTGTGCCGTGTGACTGTGTTCAGATTCTCTTTAAAACTAATAAGCTAATATCAACCCGCTATTGTCTGTGTTGCAGTTCAGTTCTGAATAATTAATACTGTTTATTGTAAAGCTGCTTGACCAACATTTAAATACAGTGTGTCAACGTTTCGTCTATTGGGTAATAGTATCACATTCCACCAATTACAACATTAAGATTGAATATCATAACAAGTAGCAATGCAATTTAAGCAAGTATTTAATTTTCATATAATAAAACTTTTTTGACTCGGTAAATGATTGTAAACGGTCTGTAATATTTAGCAAATGGCAAAACGGCGAGACTTATTTTAAATGTCATAGATAAAGTGTTTGATCGCCTACTTTTGAAGTTAAACAAAAATAGATAGAATCCAATGAAGCATTGAAATTACAATCTCCTTGAGTCTTTAACATTGAATGACGATAACATTTTCCAAAGGGACAGACAGAGTTATACCAGTAAAATAACAAAATGCGATCGCTAAAAATATATGATTAACTTCGGACAAATTGGTGCTACTTGTTGGAACTTTTTAAATCTCTAAGCCCTCCTAAAGTAAGGTTACATGATGATCACGATGACCTCATCATCATCATAAATCATCCTATTTTGCACTGCAGTGGAACATAACCTTATCTAAACAAGTGTTAGGTAAGTTATGTTAGACTCGTCCATGTTTCTGGTTTACGCAACTGTGTGAACGATTGTAGTGCTAATCAATATTTAGTTTAGTTTTATTTAAATGCCAATTTTTTGTGTGTAATTTGGTGTTAGTGCTGTGTTTGATGTGCTAAATACCGGATTTTTATTCGTTAGATTGTTTTAATACTTGGCTTACCTATGATTTTTTATTTCGCAACAACTACGTTATAATCGCGTTTCAGTAGCAGGTAATGCAATCAATGTAACATATTACATTAAGCACTGTGGAATAAGCTGGAATGTGAGTGATTTTCTCGATTACACTGGGAAGGCCTCTCTCTTAAGGAGAAAGCGCCAGTGTAGCGCGCGAAATTCAAATTTCTCTAAATGTTATTTGCCATTTTCAGGCCAGTATGAAAAAAATGCCTATTAAATTAAAATAACATTAAATCATGACAATGGAAGTCAATTCCAAATACTTTTTTGTGGTTTGACATATTTGTTACGGTTACAAATCATATGATCAACAAACATCCTGACACTGAAAAATTGCAAAAGACGAATCTAATATCTAACCCTACTTCATTTTTGTTTCAGCATCAGCGAGCGAGCCCCGCGTGGTATGCTACTATACAAATTGGTCGGTCTACCGCCCAGGAACCGCAAGGTTCAACCCCCAGAACATCAACCCCTACCTCTGCACACATCTTGTCTATGCTTTCGGAGGATTCACGAAGGATAACACGTTCAAGCCTTTCGATAAATATCAGGATATTGAGAAAGGTTGGTACAATAACTTATTGATGCTTGTTGGATCAAAAGAGTTGAATCATTACTGTCTCTTAAACAAAATACAGATGTGGGTGGATCCCCTTAACTTTGTTTAGCTAATAAAATCACGAGCCCCATGTTGGGCGCCAATTCATTTAAAAGTCAATTTATTTAAAATTAATCAATTCTTGCATTATATTATTTTCACTGATCAGTAATTTGCTGAATTATCTTTTAATGATACCAAAATCATACTATAATCAAAAATCTAAATTGTCCCAGTTGGGCGCCACTTTGCCAAATTGTCAAAATTAATGAATTCTTGACAATTAATTTCTCTGTTATGTGATAAGTTGAATTAACTTGTAATGGTCCCGAACTAATATTATTTTCAAAAAAGTTGATGGTCTCAGTTGGGCGCCAATTTAACTGTCTTTGATTTGTCAGGTGGTTACGCCAAATTCACCGGTTTGAAGACATACAACAAGAACTTGAAGACAATGCTGGCCATCGGCGGATGGAACGAGGGCTCCAGTAGGTTCTCTCCCATGGTCGGCTCCAGGGAGAGAAGGAAGGAGTTCGTCAGGAACGCTATCAAGGTAACCTGCAATACATGTTTTCATTAGATCTCATCGTAAAATAAAGTAATTACGTCAGAATATCAGTTTAAGTAAAACAAAATTGCTGCTTTATAATAAAATCTAGCATTTAAACAATGTGAAAAATTTACCCAAACTATCGTACATGCAGCAATTAGCGAAAACTATTTAAACCTCTTCAAAAGGCGTAAAACCTGTTAATGAAAGAATGGATTTCGAAAGTTGGTAGCATCGTTAATAGCTTGATAGTTATTTAATATTTCGCTGTTTAATTAATTTGCCAATATTACTTAATTAATTTGTGAAATATCGCTATGTAGTGCAGAAAATATTGATTATTAATTCCAATTTGCTACGTTGCCAACTTGCCAACAATGCAACCTCTTAAGAAAATTGTATCGCATACATCGTTTAGTTTATCCACCATACCTGCCACCGTTTCTTTAGTATATCAGATGTTCATCGAAGCTGTCAATAGAAATCATTCCCAACACAAATCACACTACCTTTTACGTTGTTGTCATTATATTTTCTCTTCATGGATAAAGTCTTCATTCAAAAGATTGGACATGTTGAACATCGAAAGCTTCTCTGATCTCTGCATTTGCGAGACTATTACTTTCTCCATAGACCTGTAATTACATTGCACCTTTCTATGTGAAATTAGATTAGAAAATGTTACTACAATGTATTACGAATTATACGGTAAGTCATGACTTTGGGAATTTCTGCACAACTTGGCTATGTGTGTCTTTCTCACAATGGCTTTTTGTATTATTTTCGAGATTTTCTGACGTTAAGAATAATGATCTTAATTTAGACTAAGTATCATTACTATGTGACTTTTCGGCGGTGTCTTTTATGTCAATAGCATTTAATACAATGAAAGTATAAAAGTTTTGTAAGCGCAACTCTTGAAAATACATCGTAACCTTGACTGGTAAACTACATTCTTCTCAATCGAAGTCATGCAGACTGCTTATTATTTCATCAGTTCCCTTTCACCTGGTTTTCCGCATATGGTACAAGAAGGAATCAAAATTATACCTAAGGAATTAATAATTATTATCAATAGATGTTATGTTATATTCTGTAATTAAAACTCCATCTCTTTTCTCCCCAGTTCCTCAGACAGAACCGCTTCGACGGCTTAGATCTGGATTGGGAGTACCCGGCCTTCCGTGACGGAGGAAAACCCAAGGACAGAGAAAACTACGCCAAGCTCGTGAAGGAGCTTCGGGAGGAGTTCGACAGGGAATCCGAGAAGACTGGCAAGCCCAGGCTTCTGCTGACCATGGCTGTGCCGGCGGGCATCGAGTACATACAGAAGGGATTTGATGTGAAGACTCTGAACCGGTGAGTGTTTATTTGGGTCAGTTTTGAATAATAGTACAGAGGCTATAGTGAGAAAGAAAAACCTTCAGAACAAAGCAAGGACAACATTTATGTAGAATAGCGAATATTGAGTGCACTAAAATTAGAATATTCAACATTGTCAAATAATAGAAAGAAATACAGTCAAGGTTTACATACACTTATGATTTTTTTAACAATTCCATTTTCAAAATGTTCAGTAACTACTGAACATTTTGCACACTTACGACCTCAGTCTAGTCTAAATAATGCAAAAATGAATATTGACTACAATTTTATGACTGAAATTTAAATTAAAATTTTAAAATTCTTCCACTTTGTTTCACAAACAAGCACTCTTTTAAATCATTACAAAACAAACGCCAAATTCACACATGACATTGTACAAATTGCCAAAGACTACACTGTGCAAATACTTAATTGTCACATGCAAATACATTGCTCCATACACACCTTACATACATACCTACACTACTCATACACAACACATCACGACACTTGCTTAATTTACTAGTTCAATGTCGTATTGCCTAATATATAGGCAGTGGTGAAAGTGATAGGCGAATGGTCTGTGATGAGCTTTTGTGCACGATTTGAATGTAATAATGGCGCTTGAAAGTCCATTGACTGAGAGAAATAATATTATTTCGATCTCTTCGAAGAACGATTGAACAAATATAGGTACTGAGATCTTGATGATGAGGCTCATCGATAAGATCGGAGTTTCGAACAATAATATTTAGTCCGGCTTGTCCCTAAATATTCATGTTTTGATTCTGTTGCAAAGATAATTCATTTGATTTACTGACAGCGACCATTTTGGATCGCATGCGTGTGACTAAATCGCTCTCCGCTTTGACCTCAGACCAACCTACAATTCATGCCCCCGACAAGAATGTCACACGTTCGAAATCGGAATTTTAATGATTGTAAATGTAAAGCCTAAACCGTCGGTAGCGGCGCGGGCGCAGGCGTGTAACACGTTACTACTGAACTGAGCTTACGCCTCGTCAGTATGGCCGCTCACATTTTATAATCGAATACCAAGAATTAAGTCGACGTCTACTTCAGTAAATACAAGGATTCTGTTTAATAAAAGTTAATTAGATTCGTATGAACTTGTCCAAATTGATTCATGGATAGTTTTGTAATTCATAAATAATTTATTTTGTAACATTGACTCATCAGACTTGAAAGCTTTAGAATCTTCATCTAGAAACTATTGCGATTATAAGGCAGTAATTTTTTTTAAAGAAAAATTCGATCTCGGTTCTCTATTTTTTTTTCTGCGTGTATAACAGGTCCTCTATATCGGTACCTAATGGTATACTATGCAATAATTAAAGTTTCCTCGTTTTTAATTAATGTAAATCATAATTTTACTTTTTAAGTTGTTTTTTTATTTTTTATTGTCTGATTGTAATTTCTAGAACAGTTTCGTTCTCAATTTTGAAACCTTTTTTAACAAGCCACTCCGATTCCCTTTCAATTTAAAACATAATTAAAAGACACCACAATCCCCATTGGTGTAGAATCCCACAGCACATTCTCATCACATGCCACGATCAGAGCTCCAATGTTAGCGAGTACAGTCTAACAACCTATTTGGTATACAGGAAAAATATATTCATTTTCCGCTACACTGCCAAAATTTGTTTTGATTGTGTGTGTAATTTAACTTTTTGAGCCTATGGCTTAGGAGAGTGACGTAAAAGGATTGTTGACTACTGAAGACCCTCACAAAATTGTTTAAAGTAGTTGCAAGTTATCTCCTTATATACCAAATAGCTTGTTCGACTGTACTAGCGTTATCGCAAGTACCAGCTGATTTGAATGAGGTATACAATGCATCGGAGCTTAGAATACACAATGGGAATTGCTATGGCGACCATGGAGTAAGGGTTATGCAAGTTAGATGGCCTTGGGGGTTCGTGTGATGTGTAAACGAACCTTCGGGGTAATTTTGCATTTGTTGAAGTGTAGAAATCAAAAATCCACTTGCATAATCAGGCTATAATGTTCCCACTGACACAGGCCTGCTCTCTGCGAGAGGGCCGTAATCCGGGCGGACCCAGTGCGGGTTGGTAAATGTCACATGTCTTCGAATTTTTGTTTCTAGGACATGCCGGTTTCCTCACGATGTTTTCCATCACCGTTTTGAGAACAGTGTTGATGAAATAATTTACACAAAGTCAAGCGCCTGTCAGGATTCGATAATTGACCTGCAACTTGTAAGTCACGGCAGTTACCACTGGGCCACTACTGGACTTATAAAAAATCCAATTGCGATGCAAATCAATTATAGATTTATGGTCCGAAAGCTGTAGTTGTTTTTGTCTGTTTGTTTCTGTTTTACGGCTAAGCTTCTCTTTACTGTTTACCTGTTGCGTAGACCTTGATAGAGGACATAGTGAGACGCATCTACCATACAGCACAGCTGCTCCCATAACTAATAATCACACGCTTACTGCCTTGACAAAACGTGACTCTTATAGGTTATGATTAATTATTTTAACTTACAACCAAACAGCTTCCTACTCTGGCTTCTGTATGCTAACGCTTCACTCTCATCATCATCAGCCTAAAGCAGTCTACTGCCAGCAGTAGACTGGAGTATGTCGAGACATACGCCTCTCCAATTTGCACGTCATTCAGCTTGATTCTCGGCAACTCTCATCCAGCTGCTACGCTTGCCTCATTGTGGACTAAACAGTGACATGACAAAAACATAATTATAATGTCTGTTTTAAAAGTGTCACTGCTTATTTCTCACTAAATTACGTCCCAATTACCATGAAATCTTGGCAGCCCTACAAAGTTCTAAACAATGAGATGTGTTAATTCTCCTCCACCGTCCTTCAACGCTCTGGTTCCTTCGCTTAGCTTTGTCTTAAGATATTTACGCAAAGAGCTCAGAAGACAATGGCTTAGTTTACGATTTGGGGTTTACGATAAACTAAGTAGCGGGTGATGAAAATCTGCGCTAACTATTAGCGCAGGTTTTGTCGGTGTGTGCACTTTTGTGATTCTCGTCTGGTTATCTCAACTTACTACTAAAGTTTTCTTTTAAGTCTTTTTTTTCCCCTCTTCTAACTATCATTACAGGGTAACTAACAGGTAACCTACTGCGACAGTGTACATATTATGGTTTCTTAAAGTCAAATTAGTGAAAGCATAAAGCACATCATGTAAATTCTGGACAGTTTTGGCCAACTAATTACCTGAACTAACCTGAGATTACCTAATTCAGAATACACTTGTTTTGTTTATTAGCAGGTTTATTATATACTAGCTGATTCCCGCGACTTGGCCCGCGTGGATGTCGGTTATTATATACTAAAACCTTACTCGAGAACCACTCTATCCATTGGTGAAAACAGCATGAAAATCGGTGCAGTAGTTTTTGAGTTTATCGCGTACAGGACGACAGACAGAGGCGGCGGAGGACTTTGTTTTATATTACTCGAAAGCCCTGTAAGATTTCATGTCAAGTGCTGTCGATGCTGCCCCTTCCACCAGTATCCTAGATACAGCAATTTACACATCAATAAAAACTTTAATGAGACACGTACATTATAATTCGCCTACATACATACAGTTATTTAATAACACACCAAACAAAGGACCGTCTTTGAACCCACACTAATTCATCTCCAATTTATCATCATACAGGAAATACATTCTATAATTATCAGCTGATGTAATGTTACCGCACGTCCATGGCAAAATTTTGACTTTGGCAGGGCCTTTATTCCGTAGCAGCAAGGGCGGCTTTCGTAAGCCAAGCGTGACGTGCCAAATTAAATTAAATTGTTTATTCTGTAAATAGGTTATTGGAATCACTTTTACATGTCATATTAAAAAATATGTAAAAATAAGCTAGACGAGGTCCTGGTCGGCGTTTCCTATAGTCTCTTTTAAAATCTAGACATAATCTTGGTCAGGCCATATGAGGACCATGTAGATTAGAGTCTGAAATGGTCTTTTGAGGAAAGAACCACACAGATTTGAGTGGACCTGTCCGGTTAGTGCAAGCATTTGTCAGTAATATTGGAGCTCTACTCAGAACTTATGGAGCTCAACGATTGACTGTACTATAATTATGTCTATGACCAAGTTTCTATGACAACTAGTCTGTTATTTTGAAACTTAGGTCATAGACACATTATTATCTATGACAACCTCCTTTTCATTCATACTTATGGATAGATCAATAACATAATAATTTATCTTTCTTAATGAAGTGCGTGGGCGAACTGGTTAAACAAATATTTCGTGCTACGGAATCCGATTGAATACTTACTTGCAAAGGTCAAGGTAAGTTAGTTTCGGACCATATTTAACAATCATTCGTTCCTATGGCGATCTTTAGATGATTATTATGTTGTGTCAGGTGTTAATAGATTGAGTTATTCCGTATTCGATACCATAAGTTAAGTGTAAAAACAAAAATCTCCTGTATCATTGCTGGCAGCCTGTCTGCTTAACGTTGAACGAAAGAATTCTATTGTTTCATGCTTTCCTTTTTGTGCATTAGCCTGATCATCTGCGTTCCCACTGACAAGCCGCCTATCAAGTACAAATCTCACAGTCTAACACCCAAACGCACCAATGTGGTTCGTAGGTACTGGAACAAAAACTGCAACCCAAAGCGCTGCAGCAATAGTTCAACTGTTGTGCGTAGAATAGTATTTTGTGTATGCACCATAGATATCGTGCTCCATAAGTCACCAACTGTCAAATGGTGCATGAAAAACGTGATATTTGTTCTACGCGGATATGCCCAAGGATGTTTGGCCCATTTTGAATACACTACACCTGCTTTTCCATTCGTCCATTCTAACTAAAACTTTAATTTACATACCTTTACTTCAATGACAAAGTTAAAACCTCATCTGAAAAGAACATAGATTTAATCATTTCTAATATATCTACGTAAAAAAAAATCTCTACATCCGGGAACTGGTCTAGGTTCTATCAGTTATGAACCTTTACTAAGTATTACTTACTCGTTATGTCTACTACGCCAATTAAAATACTTAATCCACAATCCAAAACTCCAATGTCTCCGTCTAAATAACAAGCCGAACGTTTTTTTAAGTTTTTTGTATTTTTATTCTTAAACAAAGGTATATTATTTGTTGTATTTACAGTTTTACTCGCCAAAAATTAAAATTTTATGTCGAGAAGCGCTTGTTAATAGGTATACACAAATAATCTATACTCCATTTGGAATAATATTAGACATTTAAACAAACCTTTATACAGTTTGTTCAACCGATTTTGACTTCTATACCGTAGGCATAAGGATGGCATTAAAAGTAAAAAAGATTACCAAATACCAACTGTCTACTGCAGCTGCCATTTGTTATGCTACCAACGCAATAGAAGTCAAAATCGGTTGAACGGACTGTAAAAAAGGTTTATTTAAATGTCCTAATCTTATTTCAAATGGAGTATAGTAAAATGAACCTTAAAACTACCAGCTATGCACTAATTTCAGTCAAGGATCAACCAATAGCAGCCCTATACTATGTAGTTGGGGAAAAGATGCAGATGATGATGATCTACATAGTGCTAATTACCGCCTGTTTATTTCAGATACTTGGACTGGATGAACCTCCTATCGTACGACTACCACTCTGCGTTCGAGCCGGCAGTCAATCACCACGCGCCTCTATACCCACTGGAAGAACCCAACGAATACAGCGTGGATAACGAACTTAATATTGTAAGTATAACTTGAAATAATCAAAGGCTTTTGACAAATAAAAGATGTTCGTCTTAAGGCAGATGAAGACAAACAACTGACGATCAACTTCTATTTTCAAAAACGACTCGTGAAACAAGTTGGCTTTTCACAAGGCAACTTGGTTCAGAACTTCCAGCTGCTGACGTAAACGGCCAGCAGTATTGAAGAAAAGAGAACAGCATTGAGTGATTCCGACAGCCATTATCAATTACATAAAATTGCTCAATCGTTGCGACAGACAGTAGCTCATGTCATGTATGTAGCTCGGACAGTTCTCACAGGTATTCAATGAGAAACCGGTTGATCCTTCAATCAATCAGATCAGCCTATTGTAGACGACTGCTAGACGTAGGCATTTCGAAGTTGCAGCACGATTTTGACCTTAGAAGACCGGTATACCAACAATGAGCTATCAAGGTCAACTGAAATGCAATGTGTATTGTGCAACCACTGTCAAAGCCTAAAAACACACCAGTCAATGTCTAAAACGATCCGCAGTCAAAAATCAGATGTTAGGTAGGTACTTTACTTGATTCCTTGCATATTCAACAACGAATCCAATAACATGACGTGAAACTTGACAATAATTCAAATCGATGAGGCTTTCGGAAACCATCTTGCTGGTAACCAGAAATTACAATTCAAAAATAGGCTTGTCCTAAACTCTTTAGCGGACCAGACACTATCCTGTAATAATAACATCAATATTACTGTTATTCCTTTCAATATTGACGTAAAACTAATTTTTTTTAAACTGAAATCTCATTGCATATTTTAATTTGAGTATGTAACCTACTAACACTAGAAGTTAAGTAAAATTGTTACTAACCCTATACAGGGTGTTAGGATAAACACCGTTATCCTTGAAACCAGTGGTTTGGCGTCATTTATAGAACGTAAAATCAATGGAAAATTACGACTTTTTTTGTTTTTTTTTTAAATTTGATTTTACCACTAGAGTATTTCACCCTTTCCCCTATGCGCTAGGGCAACAAACTTGCGTCTCAACACGGATTGGGAGCGCGGGACGTGACCCGACGGGCAGCTAGCGCGATCCCTCCCTCAGTTAGTCAGCCGTTTTGCTAGAGAGCACGGTGTCGGATAGAAACTTTTTAAAATCTTTTAATGAAAATAACGTTTTTTTTTTGTTGCTACCACCCATGAGTAACAACGGTGTTCACCCTTACACCCTGTATACTTCGGTCTGAAATAAAATAATTCCATTCTATTGTAATATTTAGATCACATCATCATTCCAACCACCACACTGTCTTACTGATAGTGTCCGCTATTAACTGAGCAAAACCCCATTTTTCATGCTCCTTCTACTAAATCCTATAATCTTAACCTTTTCCTTCCAGGACTACACGATCAAGTTCTACATCGAGAGCGGCGCTGACCCATCGAAGCTCGTGCTCGGTATACCGACATATGGACGCTCCTACACTCTGTTCAACCCTGATGCTGTGGAGATCGGATCACCGGCTGATGGTCCAGGAGAACAAGGAGACGCTACCAGGGAGAAGGGGTACTTGGCTTATTATGAAGTAAGAGACTTTTATTTGTTTTTAATACAGATCCATTCAAAGCCCATAAAGCTGCTGAGTCGCAATCTGTTCTGGCGGTGTCGATGTCACTAGTCCATTGTTCTGAGGCGACGTTAGTTTCAAGATTACCAGGCCCGATAAGATATTGTAACTAGTTGAAACAATATCAACCACATGTCACCAATCAGCATTCCTGTCACTGGATTATGATTTGTACGATTCGTAACTACGAGTACAATGTCAACCACCAAGGCTCTTGACGGTGTGTTTGAACGTAGTTGAGACTACATTGAGACTATATGTTTTTGCATTGAAATCTTGGTAATGAGAATATAATAAATAAACCAAAAGATTGACTGATAAAAATATAATTAAGATTACCTAAGTTAATTTGACTAGTTGTTAGCAAAAACGATCAGAGATCAAAATTCTTAAAATAACCCCATTCCATTCAGATCTGCGAATCCCTAAAACCCAAAAAGAAGAAGCGCCAGGCATCTGAAGAAGATTCCGAGGAGTATTCAGACGAAGAGGAAGAGGAAGAGTGGACAGTCATGCACCCCAACCCTGACGCGATGGGTCCCGTTGCCTTCAAGGGTAACCAGTGGGTCGGCTACGATGATGTGGATATCGTCAGGAAGAAGGCTGAATATGTCGCTGAGAACGGACTTGGAGGTCAGTTAATAATCAAACTGTATTCGCTATATAAGGATATTGTCCTTATTGTTTGTTTTGTTATAAATATCCAATGTTATGGTTAGGTCATTTGAAATTAATTTACTGGCATCAACAGCCCTTCCGTAATCTAAAAATGAGACCCATCCTGTCACTCAAGTACATAGTACTAATTCATTTTACTGAAAATATCTTCTTAACCAACCGCAGTTAAAAGTCGTTAAGCAACTTAACTTCTTTGTTGAGTTCCACGATTACTGACAAATGCTTGCACTAACTGGACAAGTCCATTCAAACTGTATGGTTCTTTCCTCAAAAGACCACTTCAGACACTAATCTACACGGTCCTCATATGGCCTGACCAAGATTATGTCTGGACAAAAAGAGGAAAGAGACTGCGACCTCTGAGTTTGTTTCGGACTTTCTCCTCACAGAAGTCAGATAGGAAACGCCATCTAGCTTATTTTTAATATTTTTTATTATGACGTTTAAAAGTGATTCCGGTGATATTTTCAGAATAAACAATTTAAATTAGTAAAAAAGAATCGGTTTATAAGGAAATGTATTTTTATTTCAGGTATTATGTTCTGGTCTATCGACAACGATGACTTCCGTGGCGCGTGTCACGACAAGCCCTACCCACTCATTGAAGCTGCCAAGGAGTCTTACTTCGCTAAACTTGGGTAAGCACTTGTTTCAAATTGACACCCAGCACATCGTCTGCAAAATTGTAGACACCGCAGTTAGTAAGCATTTGCTCATAATAACAGTCGTATAGTCGTATCACATAATGTATACTTAGTCCGATTTCAAATTTTCTTTCCTTAAAGTTTTTACATCGAGTACAGATTTCTTTACTTTCCAAAACTTTTCTTTACAACTTCCATAAAAATAGTAACCAAAATAATAACGGTCTCTTCTTCCACAGATCGACAGACAACGTCATTAAGGAGAAGGTATCCACCAGCACCAGGAGGAAGACCAGGCCGAGGAGTTCCAGCACTACCACAACCACCACCACACCCAAACCAGCTTCCAAGTAAGTTGTTACTATGAAACTTTTTATTGTTGATACTTAATTTGATCGAATGTTGATAACCATGAGATTTTTAATTTACTGCACGCGTAGCATGACTACTTCTGTCTTTACTTTACAATAAATGGACAAACCTCTGTCTGTAAAACAACTAATATTTATTTTCTTCATTTGTGTCACTTCTCCGTAGAAATCCTAACTAATATTATAAATGCGAAAGCGAGTTTGTTTTTTCGTTTGTTACGCTTTCACGCTGAAACGGCCGAACGAATTTGGCACATGGTTAGACTATGACCTGGATTAGGGACATAGGATACTTTTTATGCCGATATTCTCATGGAATCGAGACTTATGGGGGTGAAACCGCGGGGCGCAGCTAGTCTTTCGATAATCCGTAATTTGCATTTCTTTTCTTGAGAGAGAATAGACTTGTGTTTATAAACCCGAAGAAAAAGAATGAAAGCCTTATAATATTTCGAAGTAAATATGAATGTAACCATATTTAAACTTATAATAGGAGCAACCGTCGCAAGCCGAGTACTAGTGTCACCAGCACCACTCCAGCGTGGAACATCATCACACCGGAACCACCAACCACCCCCGATCCTGGTTCAGGTACTTTGTTTGTCTTATCTATCCAACCTTATCTGATACATTCTATCTACTTATAGCAAAAATAATAATGCTTAGTTTGATCACTGGTCTCAAAAAACCGCGAATTTGTATTAATTAATAATATTGTTAAGGTATCTTTTTCTATTATGTAAGTTTTTTTCTATTAATATTTTATGCACCCAGGCCTTTCTACTCAAATATCTTATTTTTACAAATTCATGCCAAAGATTTTTGGTATTTTCTTTACAACATTTAATAACCATAGTATTTCTATAAATAGTAATAGTTACATACATTAATAAACTGTAGTAATATATGTTATGTTTTCGTCTTTCTTCCAGACTTCAAGTGTGTTGACGAAGGCTTCTATCCTCACCCGCGTGACTGTAAGAAATACTTCTGGTGTCTCGACTCTGGACCTTCCAACCTTGGAATTGTGGCTCATCAGTTCACTTGTCCTTCTGGTGAGATTACTTCCAAGTGTTTTTTTTTTTATTTCAAAGAAAACTAATCATATTTTATTTAACGTTACAATTCAAATCTTGCTTTCTTTTTAATGATTAATTGTAAAGGGAGTTCTTTAGTATTAGGTATGTCACGCACTAGACGGCCATGACTCCGACCAGTCGTGGCCGTCTAGTGGTTTAGTATGGTCTGCGGCTAGTTGACCGTTGCGAGCAAGTGAGCGATTCGTATCGGTTTCTATGCGGTACCTGGTCACTAAGACGTCGTGGTCATAGCCGTCTAGTGCGCGAGATCCCTTATTATATCATTGAACATGATTTTGAATTATACTTATTAATGCTGATAATCTAGCATAATAATTTATTGGACTACCCAATTATGCATTATTCTCAATAATCACACTAAAAACAACACTACTACTATGAACATATTATAATCTTATTCTCGTATTCGTCAACAGGGTTATTCTTCAACAAGGCGGCCGACTCATGTGACTTCGCTCGCAACGTGCTCTGCAAGATCAAAGAGCCCACCACCAAAGCGCCCACCACTCGCGCCCCCACCACGAAGGCCGTCACCACCAGTACCACTACCACCACTACTACCACTAGGAAGCCCATCAGACTGAGTACCAAGAGCTCTTCCCTGTTCAGGACTACTTCGACAACTACTCCTGAACCCGAGGTTAGTTTTACCTATTTGATAGCATTAAGTTTTGACATCTGCCCCCTATTAAATGGGACTCAAACATAAATGGCGAAATGTGGGTGTATTACCATTTCCTTCAATTTCGCATGCTTTACGCGATTTTAGAGAATCGAATTATATTATTGGGACTTATACGGAGGGACCACTATGTTTTTATATTTAATTAAATGTATATTGCCTGAACTAATAGATCACCGTTTACCAAGAAATCTGCCTATCAGAGATAGAATATGAACGTAGTGTGTTTATTTATTTCACGAAGCAGTATCTAATATACATGTATTGTGAATGTGAGGACTGTGTGTTTTTTTTTAACGCGATAAAATTAGAATAGGAACGACTGGTAATACGATTTCAGTACAAGGCAATCTGATTCTAATTTTAAATTGTTTAGGAAGAGGAATACGAAGACGAATCGCGTGAAGAACCAACGGATGAAGACGCAGAAGATCCCAGGGTTATCAAGGAACTGATTGATCTGATCAAGAAAGTCGGTAAGTAATAACAGTACAAACAATTTGTTCGTTCTAAATCCTCCAAAATGTCTCAAGAAATAAGAGAACGCCGCATTTTTATTCGTAAAAGCTATTTTTTTCCTCGGAATGTTTTGTTCAATAGACGTCAAAAGAATAGGCCATAACTATTCTACCGAAAAATTTCAAATTTTTGTGTGTATCAAACTTATCTATTTTATAGGTGGTATCGAACAGTTAGAGAAACAGCTACGTTTTGGCGAGAACAACCAGGCTAGCACCTCAGACGGTGCCATCACGACCACACCATCTCCTTACAAGAAGAAGCTGTACCAGAAAGTTTTGGAGAGGACACGCGGGCAAAACAGGTAGAATTTCAAATTATTTAATGGAATATGCAGCAATAGGGAATACTTTACTAGTAAATTGTTCTCCGATGCGGACTACAGGTCCCTATAACAAAATACGTTTTTTTTAAAGTTACTTCGAAAAAAAGTTCGAGTATTATTTAGAAGCCTGATAAAAAATAATAACATTCTCTACAGATACACTGGACCTAACAGCATACTCGAAAATTCTGGACAAAACAGTAGGCGAGGACCACAAAATGCTGGTATAGAACCATCAAATGATAGAGACAAGCTGATAAGAAAAGACCGACCACAGTAAGTCTTCCCAGATATAAGTGAATTGAAATGCAAACTTTTTTTTTGTTTTACGTCATACTCATTTACTATAACATCATCCAGGTACACAACAATCAACCGTCAACGTGGTACCAAAGGAGCGACTGAAGCTACTCCCGAAAGCGAAGAGATTGAAGATGAATCCCAAGAGACAGTACAACCGAGCCTTAGAGTTAAGTCTGCGGATACAGAGTCCAGGTTTGGAACTACTACCAAACCTTTGCAATATGTAAATATCCGACGAGCGAGACCAACAACTTCAGACACTGCTGATGATACTGCTTCAAGGTAAGCTTTCAACTTGATGAGAAACTTGCGTTTTAATGACTTTTATACGGGAAAATTTAAATTACTGAGTTGAAATTGGAAAAATACACGCGTGATGACTTAAATAATACTTCAACAATGAATCTATGTCTATAGCCATTCTAATTATGTTTCGTTATTCTAGGAACGCACTGTTCGAACGCTCAGAGCCTTTCGTGTCTGTATCCGACACACCGAACTCCCTGGATATACTGAGCGCAAGACGAGAAAATCAACCAGAATACGTCACAATCAGGAGACAGCGACCTACCACTGAGGAAACTACTACCGTGCAGTAAGTTAAACTTGACATAACGAAATCATAATAATAGTATCTTAATTTGCTTTCCGATCCTGTAGGGCACAGCAAAAGAACAAATTAAATTCTTAAAATTATGAAACAATGAAAAATTTTTAGATATTGAATGTGATCTGAAAATAACCTTTTTTCATATAATTTAAATACATTTTTCTTTTTTGCAGATACCAAAATTCTGAAAATTCTGAAGAAGAAGTAGAACTCCAAGAAACAGCATTAGAAAGAGAAATATCTACACAACCCCAGTATACTTCTATAATACGATCTCGCTCAACCTCCCGTCCCGAAGAGCTTAGCTCTGAAGCCCCCGTACTTAGAGTACGTCCCACTACTGTCGCTACTGAAGAAACAAGTAGTCCTGACCCTACTACAATCCTATCTGTCCAAATATCCTCCTTTCTTAACTCCCCGAGCTCCGCCGAAAGCGACACCACTGAGACCGAATCACCCGCTCCGACTACTGTAGTTGAAACTACGACTCCAACCACAACTACAACTACGAGTACTACAACTCCAGCTCCTCCAAGTCTCCCCACTCGACGTACTCTGATCAGACGGCGAGGCTCCACGACCCCATCTCCAAGTACAGCAGCCCCATCAAGCAACACACAGGTGAGTCCCAGGAATTATACTTTTGTGAACCGACGACGTCCTTTGCCAAGGCCGAACGAAATATCTTCGGATTCGGAAGACTCTGCCGACGTATCGCGTAAAATTAGATCCACTACCCCGGATAGTCGTGAAGTCGATGAAGCTATACCTAGAGAAACCGGTCCGGTTGGTAGGAAGTTTAGGAGTAGATTCCAAGCCTCACAGAATGCTCGCAGTGATGACTCTATTCCCGCTGCCGCGTCTCCTGTGTCACGAGGGTCGTTCAAACCCCAAGTTTTGAACCCCGATGAAGTTATTTCTTTGACTCCAATTGATGTGGAGCCACAATTCGTTCCGAGACAAGTTTCTAGCTTTAGTACAAGAGCTGATAGACGATTCCGCAGGCCCATTGCTAGCACTGCATCTGGTGCAATCCCTGATAATGAAGGTTCAGCTGCTACTGTAGAGACAAGTCGACCAAGCCTTCTCCCGCGTGGCCGTAGCCGCTTCACAATAAGTACCACAACAGAGGGCACGGTTCAACCAGCTTCTATTTCTTTTGCTCAGAGAAGACCAACATTTGCAAGATTCACTCCACGGCCTTTTACACGCTCGCCATCTTCAACTGCTTCACCTGACGTGGACGATGAAAATACTGAGTTGCCTGAAGAATCTACAACACAAAGAATTGCACCTCGTCTGCCTTTTGGTAGATCTAGACCTACATCAACCGCCTCACCAAGAATAATAGCCAGAAAGTTACCATTTCCGTCTCGTCAATCAACTACACAACAAACCTTATCCAATAATGACGATGATGATGACGAAGAACCTGAAAGCAGAGGTGATGATATTTTACTTTCTGAGAGTGCCAGAGAAGAGAAAGAGCACGAAGAAGGTGAAATAACTGAAGAGGCGCCTAAACGTAGAGTTATTATTAAGAAATTCAGGGCTCCGGGTGCAGCCGATAGTGACACGGTTTCCACTGAATCAATTCCTATTGATGATTCTGGTAAAAAGAGATTCAGAGTTATCAGACGCAGACCAACTTCTACGACAGCAGCTCCAGAACCAGTAGCTACTGAATCGCCTACTGCACCTGGTCCTCAGAGGATTCGTAAGATCATTCGCAAGAAACTAAAACCTACTGAAGATGACGCGGAATTAACTGCCAAGTCTGTTGGTTCTCTAAACAGTTTGAGAAGCTCGACCACTGACGAATTTAACTATGGTGAAAAGACACGACCCACTACTACAACTACTGAAATTGTAACAGAGCCAATAATAGAGGAAGTAACCGAATTTTACAAAGAGAAGAAAGATAAAGTGGAGCTACAAAGTGAAAACATTGACTCCAAGGAAGAAGTTACAGAAAAACCCATTGAAAATGAAGAAGAAAAACAAATAGAGCAAGCAGTTGAGCAAACAACGATAGCACCTGCTCACATTGAACCTAATGGAAATACTCAAACGGACGAACCTAAGAAAATGGAAAGTAGTCAAGAAACGGTTACAGAAACGAAAACCACTAGTACTGAACCAAGTTCTGACGATAGTTCTAAGACTGCAGAAGAATATAAGAAAAGTTCCGATAAGTCTGAAGGTGTAGCTAAAACTGAAACAGACACAAAACCTGAAACAGAAGACAAACCCGAGGTGACAGTAACATCTGAAGGTAAGTCTGTGGATATTTCTGAAAACAAAGAAACAATCGTAACTGAATCAACTGTAACGGAAACTGATGACTCACAAACAGAAACTACAACTGTGAGCACCACTGTATCGACCACATCATCAAGCAGGACTAGGTTACCTTACAGGCCTCGTAAAAAATTATATACGCCATCCACGGAATCTTCAGTACCATCAACTAGTCGAGTTTTTAGCCGAAAATACAATCCTGGCGTTTACACAAGTCCTGCAACTGCTGACAGACCACTCTTCAGACCAACTGGCAGTACAAGGAGACCATTCTCTTCAAAACTATTTACAAGAAAGCCATTCACTCCTAGAACCACTCAGAGATTCGAAGATGACGAAGAATATAATGATGAGGAGCTACTTGAAGAGGATCCAGAATCTGATAACCCATTTGTATTCGTGCCGCCTAACCAACTGTTCACAAGAAAACCTGACTCCGAAGAGGAAGGTGACGAAGGCATTCATGACGAAGATGCTAACTCTGAAGAATTGTTAGATGAGGAAGAAGAGGGACCTTATGACGAAGAGGTAGTCGATGAGCAGGAGACACCAACAAGGTTTGCTCTCACTACAAGGAGACCAGGTTTTAGACCTCGCATAGTAAACTCAAACACATTCAGAGCTTCCACCTCTACAACAGAAATTCCAAAGAGATTCCCAAGCTCTCAGAATAGAACTGGAGTCATAACTAGATTTAGTAACAAACCAGCTGTTGATACTAAAAAACGAGTGCAAAACTTCCCACCAGGTTACAACTCCCCTGTGAGCGCCCCTAGACCTAAAAGTACTGTACCAACTAATATTAGGAATGGAACTCAAGGAGCTGAGAAGGAATCTAAAGGTACTACGACTGCTTCAGTTACTGAAGGTGAAACCACTACATCATTTGATGATGATTATCTCACAGTAACTTCAACAACTTCGACTGATGTTATAGAGCTCACTACCTCTGAGGATGCATCTACTAATACTAATGAAATGGAAACCACAACATATGAAATGGAAGTAGACAATAGTACTGATGATTACTTGGAGAGTACAGAAGGTACAACGAACTACCCAACAACACAAGATATTACCACAATTTCACAAACTGAGGCTGAAATTAAAACAACAATTGTTCAAAATACTGTTGCTTACACTGTACATAATACGGAAACAACAACTGAACCAGTACCTACGACTGTACCCATAACTACTACAACTGAGCTTGCTTCTCCACCACCGCCGATCATAAAAACACAATTCGACAAGCTATTCTCCATCACTCGAGTTGTTGAAGTAAATTCAAAATTAGACAAACACCACATAAACAAAAATAATGAAACCACTCTTATTGAAGAAGGCAAAATCATGGTTGAAAAGAAACCCGTTATTGATAAAATCGGTGAAGTCAGTAGATTCAGTCTTATTAAAATTGTTGAAGATGATATCCCAATTTATTTAACTAAATTTGGTCACATATATCCAGTTGAGCACCCACCTGAAAACCATATTCGTATTGACGAAGCAAGAAATGCTAGAGCTTTAGTTGAAACTTTTCCTGAAACACCCAGAGAAAATCTAGTTGCGTCCGAGAGTGTTAATGAAGCTTACAGGCATATCAAGAAAGTATCTGATTCTGAGAAAGCCGATGAAAATAAAGATCATGTGGAACATCTACCAAACGATGACTTTTTATCTTACGTAAATGAAGAAAACAAAACTGACTCAGAAAATGACGGCCCACTGTTTGCTTCATGGCAATTCGTTCCAGCAGCATATGAAAATGAAAAAGTAAGAGCAGCTAAAAGTTTTGATATAGTAACACCACGTTCAATGCTGACTTACCCATCCACTTTATCTTTAGAAGGCTTGTTTAAAACTGAGAAACCGCTTATGGCACGTAAAGTAAATGATGATAAAAATCAACCTTTTGTGGTATATTCTGCATCAGTACCAAATCAAGAAGAAGAAGCTAACATTGTTAAAATAACCCCTTTGAAACCTGAATCAGGTCGTAGTATACTTACATTTGCTAAAGGCCAAGAATTTAATGGAGGCTCTGCCGATGAAGTGGCTACGGTGAAAAATCCGTTAATCAATATCTCAGTTTTACCGCAAACTTCTGAAAGTTCAACAGTTTCCCCTCCCTCTTCCACGACATCTTCCACTATTTCCTCGACTACTTCCACAACGACCACAACAACGGAAAGTCCATCAAGTTCAAGTCCTATAATAGATATGCTTTCTGCGACACAAGCTACCACTGAAGTCTCAACAACTACTTCAACAGACACACCCTCAACTACAGAAACAGAACCAGAAGAAACAACAACAGTCAAAATATCGCCTTTGGATGCCAAACGGGCAAAATTCGGATTACCTAGAAGACCAATCATAAAATCTTCAAACTTTACTAGACCAAGCGTAGCTCCAAGAACATTTAAGAAAATAAACGCGACTGTAACATCTAATTTAAACCAGAAAGCAAACAAAACCACTTTCAGTCCGTCTAAATCCCGTTTCACTGCAAACAGAGTTCAAAACGTCCCAGTAGATCTTAAGAAGAAAAATAACACTCCAAAAGTAGTTATTAAGACCTTTACTACAACTAAAACGTACACGACAGAGAGTCCAAAGACGACAACAGAGAGAAAAATATATTTCAAACCCATCAGACCTAATGTAAGACCAGCGTTCTTCCCAAGAAAAACAACAACGCCTCCCGTTACCGGAGACACTTAAAAATTCGGCTAAATCTAGTTCTTACTAGATTTATGCGGCTCCCACTAGTAGGATCCGGTTTCTCTGGCCATAGTAACATGAACGACTGATATTATTTGTATAATTGGTTTATAATAATACACCTTTCGTCCGAATCCGAAAATATGAAATTGCAAAATTTTAAAATTGTCATTCGTTGATCTTTCAAGGCATAATATTTTAACATGATAATTTTGAAAAATATTCTTTTATACTGATGGGATAACTTGTATATATAGGTACACAACATCATTATAGTCATATTTCTTAGAGATTTTAATAGCTTTAATAATATTCTAGGTTTTAATGAAAGTTTTATTGTACCAAATAATTGTATTTATTAGTTCGTTTTGGTAGAAGAGACTTTCAGTTTACAAAATGTCATAGGTTATGATTAGATTACATTTATTTAAAGGTTTTATTATTATATTAATAATTATTAATCGTTACCATTAAATGTACATATGGATGGTTAGGATTGGGATGTTTTTTGTAATAATGTGAATGAAATATTGTAACATTCAAAGAAAAAGGTTTGTAATAAAGTATTAGAATTTATTTCTTATGTTATTTTAGTTGTAACAAAATTTTCAGACATGTATTTTGTGCTCGCACCCCTTTTATCAACAGAGTCGTCACAATATCTTTATAATACAAAATTCTATAAAGTATAACTTTACAAAAGTGAACATAAATTGATACAATTTTATCATGTTTGTGCTCATCCAAGACTGGGATTTGCAGGTAAGTGCTTATTTCTATATTCTTCCTAGTTTAAGCGACAAGGTTGGCATCTATTGGTATTTGGCAATAGCCATCACTCACAGGTCGGCATTTTCTTTTTACAAATGTTTTAGACGCCCTATAAAGAAGTTGATGGCTTTTCACTATTTCAAATAATCAATTAAACAATTTCTCATTGAGTGCACAATTAATAAAATACCGCGTGGGTAAACTGTAGTGTAGTGTAGTCCTACCATAATGTTGGTAAAATTTACAATGACCTTCCGTTTCATGAGAGTATTTTTAACTATCCCGATTGAAATGACTGATTACCAAGTTTTTTGTATCAAATCTATTTTCATGAATTAGACAAACTAGTTCCTGGAATTAGCGAATGAATACTTTTCTGAAACCTTTTTACCTACCTATTACCGTAATCAGCGTTTTTATCGTCACCTTATATAACTGTATTGTTCTATTTCTTATCGAGTTCGGAACAATAGTAAGCTATTATTGAAAGACAATTGACTCTCATAGTCAAAAGGTTTTCTTAGTGGCATGTCAACATACAATGTTGTGTGGACACTTCATTAGAAGTTGCGCATCGTTATACAAAACTTACAAAATGATAATGAACTTTTAGACTAATATGTTAAAGTAAAATCATGAAATTGGTATTTACTAGGTTTATAGAGTAAAGTGGAAACACAGAAATTAATTATTACAATATTCTTTATTGTACACATACTTACAAACAAAAAAAAAACAAACATCGGAAAAGATTGCATGCAGAAATTTTATTTCGTAAATTACAAAAACAATCCTTGTCAATCATTTTAGAAACATAAAGACGTCTCAACTAAAACTATTACTCAAATTAAACTGCATAATTATCAGTGCATAAACCAACATGATATATTACCCTTTCTAGCTGGATTAAACATTGCAATTTTCAACATTAAAAACGTATATATCCTCATTAATGTTTGGCAACAGAACTAAGAATGCACCCAAACTATCACCTGCCTACAATGCAGTGGTTTATTTATTATAAACGTTGCTTTAAAGTCAAGAGACGTTTAAACGTCATAAATGTATGATTAACTGGTGGTAACTTTAATCAAAGGGCTAATAGGCAAAGACTTTGAATTAATTCAAGAGTACTTATTGTATATGACTCATTCATAGCTAACGGTCCGTAGAATGCTTTGCCATTCCAATCCACAGGTACTTATTGTTTCTCAATGATTCTGAAATTAAACCTATAGGCTTCACGCGTGCGAAAATTAACTGAGTTTCTGATAGGCTGATAAGGTCTCTGATTGGTTATCATACTGCCACATGTCATGTTAACTTTTTGGGATTGGATGACAGAAATGTCAACAGCCAATGACTTGATAGAAGATGTAATTAAATAAGCTCTCTTTACGGTAGCCATAAGATGTGTCGATACTTGACATACATTCAGAAGCTTTGGCTTTTATTTGAAAGTAAATTGAGCTTGATAAATTAACCACTGTAATCGGTTAACAACGTTCCTTACCAAAGCTTGAAATTGCCTTCAGGCGTAAAATAGAATTCTCGCAGAGCGACAGCAGGACTTACAATTATTTTGTAGTTATCGATCTGCATAAAACAGTTTCACGATTGACTGACTTTCAGACAATAATAAGTCTAAACCACAAGAGTTTATCACCGACTACCAACGTAGAGTAGAGATACCTACATTGGAATATATTTTGAAACTTATCCCCAAAATTAGTCCAACGGATAATTAAAGTCTGCGGTTAAAGCTAGTCAGTTGGATTATTAATTTTCTCATGGTCACAGGTAACCTAATTAATTAAAAAATATAGTATAATAGCAATGACCCGCATTGCATTTGAATTTTAATCACACATGAGATTGTCAGCCTACAGTGCCCTTCACTTTTATGTTTAAGCTACAACCGTTAAACGAAACCTAAAGTTAGGTAACCTAGGTTTATGTCGATAGCAGTATCTAGTTAATCATACGTTGGTTGATATCTCCAAGTAGTTGCGATACGAATTTAATAGTGATTGCAAACCTGTAACAATGGTGGATAGTGTGAAATTGTAATTGGAAAGCTGCAAAAGTAGTAGGTACTTAAAAGAGTTAAATTACATAATTGTCATCAACGGATTCCTCGTTTTCGTAAAATTCCTCTGACTCATTGTCTAAGTCTATGCTGATACCTATGGCCCTTTTTCTATCATTTGGCAAGTTGATAAGCGGTGCATTCAGTATAATGCGATCTACATTTGTGCTTTGCTAACTAGTCTATAGCATCAACATTAACAATACGTATTATCGACATTTTGGAAATATATTCTTATTTGTGAAATCAAACTAGCTAAAATATTGTCAACAGCAACTTTAGGTTCAAAACCCTAGGCCATATTATATACTTACGGTAATAAATAATGAAAAGTCGTGACTCCTGCGCATCTTACGATACTGGATCCTCGTGATTTTCATATACAAACCTGCTTACATACTTATAGTCTTTGTCTATTCATTCATCGTATTATCGTTACATGGTCGGTGGTTTCATCATTTTGTTTGTGCCTGCAGTAGAGAGCTTAGCAAGTACTATGTAGCATGTATTTACCAGATCATGTACTGATCCAAACAAAAGCTTGTGTTGTTCGGGCAATTAACAGTTTTACGTCTAATTTTACATTTAATATATTTAAAGGCATATTACCTGGATATAATCAGGTAAATATTTGACATTATGATTAGGATACAGTTGAATCTCGTTAATTGGTTCCACCGAGATATCTGACATTCATTTAAGTTGGAGCTTTAATTATTTGTTATGGGACGAATCTTTCAGTATCTGTAAACTTTTAACTATTTAGTTTACATCGATGATTTTTTTGTCTATTGCATTTAAATTGAATTCAATTTCTTGATTTAACCGTAGCTTTGTAGTAATAAGATGATATTTCATGGTATATAAAAAACTTTAGGCGATTTTTGTTGTGATTTTATCCACTCCAAATCAGAAGGTCTATAAGGGACCAAGTGATTTTAAAATTATTATCCTGTTCCTAGATTTGCTAAGGGATCAGATGAACTTATATAATTTTAGATGGTGTTATCTATCGACTACTATTTTGATCCTATCGACTGTCAGTTGAAAGTTCGCCCGTATTGGGATAATAAGGGCGAACTATTTCCTATTCAATATAACTCAGTAGCCATTTGCGTAAAGTTTCGAGTTCTCTAATACTAGCTAATAAATTACGAGTGTTGTATCATCCACGACCCACTTATGGGCCGGTTTAGCAGACGCTGCTATGAATATCAAGTAGATTGTTTAGTATTAAGCTATTTTCCTCTTGTGAGGTAGATAGAAAAGTAATTTGCGTTAGTAAACCAGTATTATTCTACAAAATAAAGCTAGATTCCAGTATAGACGGTATCTATGACGTGTTAAGTCCTTTCTTATGCTATTCGGAAAATCTATTATGGTTATCTATTGAGTAAAATTGCTACCTACTAAGATTTCACAGCCAGAATATGTCAATTATCAATATTCAATCATTGCCCGCCATCGCCATAGGCATTGAAGCCTGCTATTCGAGCTAACTCTAAAACTTTACTATTTAAACTGCCTTTAAAAAGCTTGAGGCCCTACAGAGTACGGTTAAAAGCATAACCTTCCATTATTTTCCTTTGACTCTATAAAATTATTCTTTGTCAATATTATGTAAAACTGGTTATATTATATGCATTTAATTTTATCTTCGTAAAGTGAAAGTTCTGATCACAATTCTGTTGTTTTTATTACGATTGGAGTAAAAGTCATACCACCTCCTATACCAACTTTCAATATTAAATTACATCTATCTGTGGACATTTCTGTTTTACTTTAAAACACGCTATTTCCTATGTCATATACTTTAGTTACTCAAGTAGGGTAATAGGGTTCAGGGTCAATCAAGGAAACACGCAAATTGACTTGTTTTATTTTACAATCTCTATCGTCATTGTCTTCTTAAATCTACTCTGAGATTCTTCAAAATTCTTCTCCAAGGTCCTCATGTCCTTCTTCATTATTTGATCTTCATGTCACCAGACGAATCTGGCTTACAAGTTTAAGCTTCATCCTCCTTCCATGTCGATCTGTAACAATGAAAAAGAAAAACGTTAGTACGATGTAATTGTCTACAGTATCTTCTCCTATACATCATCATCATTGGTAGCCTTATTCCACCCACTGCTAAGTATTTGCCTGCTCCCTTAGTACCATGCTTCCCTGGTCTGTACAAGTCTCATACTGGTCTTCTCCGAGATCTTTCCTAGGGACATTACCGTTTTATTGTTATATTCCGGTGTATCATTTTATATCTACCCATACATATCTTTAGAATTTTCCGATTTTTTGTTCAAATAATGTTAAATCATTGCAGTAGCTTTATCGTTATTTATTACGTCTAGACTATATAAATACATAGTGTGTATGTTTAGCTTGTATGGAACGATTGGTTCCCACGCAAACTGTGAGAGTTGTTAGCATCTGAGAGGAATGGCCGGTTTCTTGCGATGCTACTGGCCGTCGATTTCACTACATATACATTATTGGAATCTTGTGAGTTCGCACGTTGTTATAATAAGGCTGGTAACGTAAGGAGCTGTGTTCACATCGAGAAATAAGTCGTTTCTCGATGTGAACACATTCTTTGCTTATTCAACGTGCCTACAAAAAGCAGTATAAGTATCTAATATTAAATTCAGTTGGAAGGTTTGGTTCGAAGTGTGATTGACCGATTTATTCATTTATCTATTAAGATAGATTAATAAATCGGTCAATCACACTTCGATAGTACCTAACACTCGATGTCGAAAACCATTCTTATCATTGCATAATCAGCCGATAGTCTTCCCACTACCGGGATCCGGCCTCCTCTCTGTGAGAGGGAGTGGACCGTAATCTACCACGCGGGCCCAGAGCGGCTTGGTAGATGTCACAGTCTTCGATTTTTTTGTTTGTAGGCCATACCGGTTTCCTCACGATGTTTTTCTTCACCGTTTTGAGAGCAGTGGTGATGAAATAATTTACACAAAGTAAAGCTCCTCTTTGAGTTCGTACCTACGACCTACGACAACTCGCAAGGCCCGGCCGTTACCACTGGGCTACAAGTCCAATTTATTCTAACCATTGTCCATGGATGCGCGGTTGACTGTACAACACTACTTACTTCCAATATCAACAATACTACAGCACCAATATAGCACCTACATGCTAAACAATACATCAATACATCTAATTCGCGCGCACGCATTTCACCCACAATATTGACGCGCAGCATCCGACCGAAGAAAACTACTTTCTCTGAGGAATGACTTGTTTAGCGAGATATTATCTAACTGTTGCGTCAGATGCTGGTGGTGACACGTTTTTATTTCAACGCTGTTATTAATTACAGTTCTTATTGATCTGATAGGTTTTTTTAAATCAAAGTTGCTTATGGATGGTTGAGTTCCATCCAGTATTAAAAATGTAATTTTATTAGACTTTGTGTTGATATTGAGTACCTTTATATAAAGAGAAGTTTTACCAAATAGATTTGCGATATGCATCAATAACATAAAATATTACGACACCATATCTAAGCAAAAATACTAGAAATACATAATTTCTAGTATTTTTACAGGCAAGAATTACTGTAATCGTAGTCATAAATATATTTCATGTTTTAAGAATCTACTATTTGATCACTAAAATGTGTTTGCCATAAGATAGTGCAAAGAGCTGCAGTAAATATTGATCTGACAAATATTTCGATCAAATTGATTCGCTGACATAAAATAAACGATTTATTAAAAACTATTATTGATGAGGTAAAGGCCGACCAAATTAATATGAATTAAATATTTAATTAAATGATTTATATTCATTTGAACGACCTTTGATAATAAGCACGTAGGACTCCAATTTATAATCATAAGCCAATTAATTTAAATGAGAAACGAAGCCAATATATTTTGGTTTTAGTAGGCAGATATACGATCATATTGTTTTATCACAGATAACTTGCTACTTTAAAATATATTGTGAGTGTTGTCAGTAGTCAATAATCCTTTTACGTCACTCTCGTACGCCATAAGCTTAAAAAGTTAAATTACACACACAAAACAAAACGAATTTTGGCAGTGGAAAATAAATATATTTTGCCTGAATACCAAATAGCTTGTTCGCCTGTACTATTAATGCCTTCAGGTAAAAGGCAAGGTAATTAACAACCTTCCAAATAAAGAATTAAAAAACACCGTTGTAACATACTTCGGTGGACCAAGTCAACCTAACCTAACTCTACTTAGCACTTTTTCTATCAATCACCTAATTATAGCTCAATATAATACAGCCAGCTTTTAGTGATAATCACGTGAATATTATTGGACATTAATCGTGCTAGATTATTGAGTCATTGTGGTAGCACCATGGAGTAGGAATGAATGGAGTGCAGTGGCGTTCCTTCCATAGAAGCCCAAGAGCCCGGCTTGCCTTCAAAATGAAGCCTATCAATAAAATAAAATAAATAACACTATATAATAATGGTGTTACCATGAACAACATAGAAAATCCGTAAATCGCTCACTTGGCTATTTTTTTAAATCGTAAAAGACCTGTCTGTTTGCCCTGATTTTGACCCCTAGGCACGCCACTGATGGAGTGCCAATATAATTATATGGATGAATTGACATCAGCATGAGCAGAAGCAGTACTTAGTAGAGTATAATTTTATCTCTTATAGGTCTTTCTTTTGAGGTACCTACTTACTGTTTAATCACATCTACCTAGAACATTGACAGTGACAGTTTATTAGATTGACAGTGAAACCCACAGAAAAGATAAAATTCTTAAAATGCTCCTATAATTTTCCCATGATAAAACAGTGGCGTTTGTAAAGTACTTTTTTTTTATTGAGGTTGGGAAATCATCAAGTGACTTCTCTTCTACTCTGAGCGGAGCGGGAGGGCGTGTCAGACTTTTACTGACTAAAACCCACCAGTGTTCCTTCAGTTGCCTGTTGCCAAGGGCCCCGGTATCCTTTTCGGGCTTTCCCGCAAGTTTATCAAGTACTAAGTTGAATTAAATGAAAAATTGAGATTGATAACAAAAGCCTACTTACTAGTCGTTAACGTTATGTCCGTATTGCATGGCGCCCATAGTACTCATGCCAAAGCTTATTGATATATCATGAACCCTCCATTCATATTACTTCACGTGTGTATAGCACCTCGATGTAGTTACTGACGAGTTACGTAATGACATAACGAAGTGCGATCATATCGTAATTTTGGTAATATTGGTCGGTCAATATTAACAGATGATTGAGTACAGAGTTCGTATAACTAGAGGCAAATATTATATTTGTAATAATTGAACTTATGGGAGATAACCTTCTTGCTCTCCTCTGTGGTGTGGTGCATTGAATTTAGAAAAGCCGTAAATCTAGGGTTAGAAAAAGTAAATATACCTAAGTAGGTACTTATTACGTGTTTGCGAAGTTTCGTTTCAAAAATCAAAAAATATATACCTAAGGGGTACGCAAAATACGCGCTTGGACGTGAAGTTGTGGAAACCAGCCCGTTATACAATTATACAATACAATACAATACCAAAGGAATACCTACCAAAAGAAGGGAGAACTATTATTTAAATTAGAGAACATAAAACTGCAAGAGTACTAGTTATTACCGTAATAATTACTAATTACAAGATTATGCTAATTTTAAATTACCACAGTAGGTAAAAGAAGATTGATAATGTTGCCACAATTTCACATTTCCGCTTCCGTTTCTCACTGTACCCGGTAATTTTACAAATTAACCGGTAACATTCGCTTAATAACTGGTTCACATTCTTGTTACATTAACCGATGAGGTAATGACTTATGTAATGTTCGCTTTGCTCCGAATAGGCTGAACAGGACCTTTTGTTAAATTCCTTTGCCTACTTGAAATGTTAATTTGACTGGGCTTAGTCTATGGATTTCCTTAAAGAGTTTCTAAGAAGGTTGAATATGTATACATCAGTGTAACATATTTGTGTAATGAAACCATTTCCTGTACTTTAAAAGATATTTTCCGTTGAGACATAAATGGAGACGAATTAGCTGGAATACTGTTAAGTAATTTTCGTCGTGATAAAATGCGTGTGAAAATTTAACTATGTTGATTTCCCAGATTATGCATTTGTATAACGCAACGATGTGTGCAGCTGTCATCCGGTATTTCTTTGGTTTTTTAATAACAGGCTTTTGCATCACGTTGTTATTAGCACTAATTCTACCTACTTTAACATATTTAAGATATGCCCTAGACAAAGTCTATTCTCGGCCTAAAACCACATAAATTCTGCATCCACCCCATAACGAGGCATATAAACGAACGTGTTACCGCAATATGATTCCCTTTTGAAGATCGAATGAAGCGATTCCAATTTCCGTCCTAACGTTCCTAAACGACATCATTGCGCATGTCACATTCCTCAATAAATTGGCATAGCAGGAAGACGTGAGCTCTAATACTCAATTACCTAACATCTAATTAAATAGAAAGCTCATCATTCAGGTTTTCCGCCATTTTTTGTCGTGTTGCGACAGGCGTTATGCAAATCCCATTCACGGTCAAACAGCGTAAGTCGCCAGCCACGCCTCTGTGTGAATAGCCGGCTTTACGTTATGGCGTAGTAAGTATGTAAATAAGCTTAGATCTTTGTGAGGAATAGCAAAAAAAAAGAAATCCAACCATAGCTACCAGGATTTAAAATGTTATAAAATTTTAGACACAGCTGCAATAGACGCGACATTTTAAATTCTGTTTGAAAAATATTCTATCCGGCTTTAATTGACCACTTCTCTGTTCAAAGCACTGCTTAAAAAATTACATTATTAAAAAAAAACCGTTATGGAATTATTAACTTTATGATTCTCATAATCTAAGAACGAAAATCTCATTCATAGGTTCCAAGAATGTCATCTGACTATATCAGTGTTCGTTTCACATCATCCACATGGTCGGATGTGGTCAGTGACACGGTTGAGCAACGTAATCGTATGTAAGTGGACCCTCAGTTCCGTCACAGATGCTGGACGTGAGTCATGGCTTCGTAAGTCAGAATTAAGAGTAAAATAGTTTATGGAAATTAAAATACTAATGGCATGGTTTAGCCATAGGCATTCGTAATTACTCTTACCTACTATACTCGTGTGAGGAAGGCCAGGAAACAGCCTTGTCAACCTAACTCAAAATATTATACTTCATTCAAATAAACCTACATGGGCACTTATGAAACGTCAGAAGCTAGGTGCACGGTTCCAATTGGTCGTTTCCTATGGAGAAGAGCCGGCAAGAAACTTGCTGAATGTTAACAGATGACACACAAAAAGAGACATTTCCTAAAGAGTTAAGACTCTTCATAATTAAGCAATGCCGTAGGTAAAACATCAGACTACTACACTACTATATTCACTGAACATAGAACTCCTCGCATACAATCCACTCATAGCAAAAAAATAGGGTAAAAACGTTGATTAAATTGGCAAAAAGGCTAACATATGTAAGTTGTTTGTGGAATTAAGGAAAATACACTATTACTGCAAAAGTTTATTCTTGTTACTCATACGTGCTACGCGATCTTAGTCAAGAATATACCTATAACTGGCATCTTTCATCGGTTTAGTCTTTTTAATCCAAGATGTTAACTATTTGATTGCAAAAAATACTGACTGAAAAACTGCTGTCGTTTCGATTCAAAAATAGAATCATAGAAGTAGAGAAGGGACCGCAAAGGACAACATTCAACCCACGCCAAGGAATTTAATCCCGTCAAGTAAAGTCAAGTTACACCACCACTGGCTATATGTGACCGTTATGCTAATGTATGGACAATATAAAAAAGCGACTGGCCCACGCATGGCATCCCAACAATGCTGGCCACCATGACAAACGAGTTACCTCATACAATCAATTCTCGATTAATTGGTGAGGAGTATTCGAGATAATCGACAAAATTAAGGTGAGATTGACAATGATTCATAAAATGGTTCATAGGGTTTATACCTACTTTTAGGACACGTAAATGAAAAATAATTACAGCAGTTAGATCAAAGGTTCACTGGCAGAGCATACCTTGTGGCATTAAGTCCGCCTTATGTACTATATCACTCTTTTACACGGATTTTAAATAACTAGGTATATCTTGAGAATCAATTGAAAAACCAAGTGCGAATAAGGGTTCCGTATCACCGTAGGTACAAAACACAAGGACAAACAGACAGCGGAGGTTTAGCAATACGGTTCCGTTGGGACCCTTCGAGTACGGAACCCTAAAAAGTAAAATATAAAGTTGAGACACCCTCGAATTGGTCATCAATTTATCGACTGCCGTAGTTTTACGAAATATCTGATCGATTTATACCTTCCACTAATCGATTCGAATAGTATCGAATACGAGATCTCATTAAGAAATATATGTAACTTACTGCGTAGTTTCGCAACGAGTTACATAAAAACCTTTTTTTATTAAAATGGGAATGAACACAACATGAACGTTTTTTACCATGGTCGATTGGCAATCTGGGTGTTATGTTTCATGTTTTTTGTCTTTATCTGGACTGTGATCTAGTTTATAGCGAGCCCACAAAAAAGATAGAAACAATAACATTAAAACAAGCAATGAAGGTACCTGTGCGTGATCAATGTGATATCTTAAATTCTAAAATAATAGCCGCAAGCAGCAATAAAACGTTACTTGATAACTTCTGAATACCATAGACTAAAATGTTGCGACAAAACTACGCATTATTAGAGTTTGCTGTCACAATCTGCGCGGGAAAATGAGAAACTGTCATGGGTGTCATGGCTACTTGTGCAATCGCAATCATGATACAAAAAATGTTTAAGTATATTTACTTATGTAGCTACAATTCTCTAGATAAACGAACGTACGAATATAGATCCGTCATTAAATTAAAAAAAAAAAAAAATTGCTTAAAGATTTGCAAATAAATGAGCAAACCCAACACCAAGGAGGTGGAAAACCTCTTCAATATTGATTCATACCTACTTCCTTTATCAACGGTTGTCAGTTCCAACTTGGTTCAAACACTTTTTGACGGGCAAGCGTGAACTTCAATTACCAATTTACAACAGTTAGTTAATTGTTTTACCAAATAAGTACAACCTTATATTGACCCACTGAATGGTACTAACCACCATTACGATTACGAAAGGACACGTCATGTTTTTACATATTTATAAGTGGTTAAAAAACCACTGGTTTCATGGTCAACCGTTCCATCACGTGCAAGCAAATATTTTTAGATTTTTGCGCAATTATGGATGCATAAACAACATAGACACTAGGAATTTTTTGGATCGACGTGTTTAATTTAAAATTAATTTAAATATAAGGTTATTTGGTAATTTTAAAATCCGAGCTGTGGTCGTGAGCAACGCTACTTCGAAAATATTTCCTGGTTTACAAAAAAGAGGTGATGTTACTAACGATTAAATTGCTGAATGTTCTTTTGTAGAAGCAGAACATCATTTAATTTCAATTATAAAGACAAAAGATTTTTTTTGGCAACAAAAAAACAGTTAGGTACTGATAAGTAATAATAATATTACCTAATATATTCGAAACAGTAGTCTATCCGAAACAGTAGTGCTTGTATCTTATTAAAATTATACCTAAAACTTGAAAAGCTTCAGGGCTGAAACAAAAGAGTCACAGGCATATGACAAAACATGTGCAACCCTAATCTTACAAGAAAACTCGACAGCAATTTAAAAACACATTTGTCTTCTTAAAGAACCCAACAATTCCATAGACAATTCAAAGCTGCATGATAGCAGGAAAAACAAAGAATCCACTTAACATTCTTGCTCCGTATATCGTAAAGCAATAACATTGTTATTCAGCACTCAGAATGACCTTTAACTCGATTAACAAGTCGATGTGATCGCGATGAGCATACATTCATGAGGGTAGTGTAAAATTGGTGTTTAAACATGTGCTTCAGTTGTTGCTTTGCTATACATGCTAAGGTGTGACGTCATCTGTCAATACATTCGCCATGTTGGTGTTTTGGCGCCCAGTGTGGGTTTAGTAAGTAGTTTGTAAGGGTTTTTGGTATGCGAATCGAGTTGATGTTGCAAATTATTTAGCATAGGGCCGTGACACATTTTAGGGTGTTCTTAGGCTCAAATGATGGGCCAACTTATTGTAGGGAAGGGCACTTTCAATCTGTCAAATAGGTTTTTTACAAAACTAGGTGTTGACTTGACATTATTTAATTTACGTTTTATAACAAGGAAGCTAGTCTATGAAACCCAACCCATACCATGTCATACTTCGAAGTACAGTAAGCACGTTACATTGGGTAACTAAGGTGGGCTTAGATTACATAACACAGAACACACATACTTATTGGTAAAGCCGTTACTGATAAACAAACCATAAAAGCATTGTGAAATTGAATTATACTTTACTCTTTATGTTTTCCCGAATGGAAAATGGCAATAACACCGTCTTTTCTAAAATCTGCCGTAAAGCTATCGTAAGCTGATTGGTTGATCAAAATTGGTCATTGTTCACGCCTTACTCTATCCAAACATTTTAGCTTCTGACAAGTGGAATTAAATAAGCTGTTAGAAACCTGTCTCACAGTGAACACAGGTGAAGTGAGCTGTCATTATCTGTAACCATCTCACCGTGAAAACTTAGGTGAAGTGGGCTGTTAATCCCTAGCGTCAGATGGAGTTCAGACAGCTCACGTTAAGCTTATTTCACCTAAGTTTCACAGTGAGATTTTTACAGAATACCACTGTAGGTATCAATGACAATGACAGCTCACTTCACCTACTGCCTTTATCCCAATTTCATATCTCCAGGGGTAAACAAATCTGTTAGGTACTTTATTTCATCACACGTAAGGCCAGATTCGTTTACAAAAGCCCAGTTCGCCATGATCCACGCAATCTTCGCGCCTTTTTCGGCCACGCAAGGGCGACCAGATGTTTTTATAGGTTTAATTGAAACAACACTGTAGGTACCTTGGTCATGAGACCAATCAAGTTGTAATCAAAATGGCTTCCGTGTTTTTTTTTCGTAGGTAAGTACGGTATTGTTGTTCGGCACACAACCTTTATTTTTTTTAAAGTGATGATTATAATCTGGTTTCATTTTAGTTTTCCTATATCATTAAGACATTATCTTAGAGTGGTTACCCATATTTGGCTATTTCGTGCAGAAGATAATGAAATCACTCACAAACAAACCATTTCCGCCCGTTTTTGAATAAGTATGAGTCAGAAAGAGATAATAGTGTAGTCGTCTAAATATTTATCGTTATAATAAATCAAATATGTCAACGAGCTAAAACAAAATAAAAGAACATGTAGATATGTAGGTGCAGCCATATTCATTTGACACAAAACAAAGATTAATGATAGTCCGTAACTCAGTAAACGTGTACATAGCTGGTTCTTATTATCGTCTATCTACTTATTCATTACTTTAGCAGTAAATACAATGTAGGTGGATAGTGTTTATACAACATTATAATTATTTTCAAATTGCGTAAAACACGATCAATCAGAATTGGAATCGATTTGAAACAAATGTCAAATCCATTGCTTCTTAAGTTCGAAAAAATAATCTGCTCAACATTGTAAATAACGCAATGAATGTTGTTGAACTGTCAAAATGAAACCATAGTCTTAATCGGTTACGAAAATAAGTTACGCAATTAGATAGCTGGATCACAAATTCCTCAGACAAAAGTGGTAAGTATTCAGTATTACAGCTTTCGCTTGCTGTGGACGAGCTCGTGGCTAAGTTATAAGTAGTAATAACAGCCGCACGGGTCGATCGATCAGGTTAATCTACGCTTGCCGGGGTTCGTCCGTGTATGGGTGACCATCTTTACACTCTGAGAGTCCCCCGTGCCTTGGAACGCACGTTAAGCCGTTGGTCCCGGCTGTCATTCGTGGATCTTTGACATTCGTTATGGGTAGCGCAGTTACATTAGCGCGAATGCTTGACAACTAGTCTTACCAAGGGGTATCGTATTACCCGGTTACTGAGTTGTGGAGGTCAGATAGGCCGTCGTTCCATGTAAAATACGACTATTAAAAGCTGCATCTGGTTAGACTGGAAGCCGACCCCAACATAGCTGGGAAAAGGCAAGGCATATAGTTAGCTTCGCTTGCTGTAACCGTTCATGGTAGTCTATACTTCATTTGAAATAAGATTAGACATTTAAACGAACCTTTTTACAGTCCGTTCAACCGATTTTGACTTCTATACCGTAGGCATAAGGATAGCATTAAAAGCAAAAAAGTTACACAATACCAACTATCTACTGCGGCTGCCATTTGTCATGCCACCAACGCAATAGAATGCAAAATCGGTTGAACGGAATGTAAAAAAGGCTTATCTATACGTCTAATCTTATTTCAAATGGAGTATAGTCAAAGATTACGGTTGAAGTCTCAGTCAGTTCCAATTATGATCATTACAAAGTTAACTGTTATGGGTTTGTATATAATTTACATTTAAATATAGGTATGTATGTCAGTAGGAATTCGACGACCGCCAGTAAACACTATGGTTGTTACTAGTTATCATAACCTGCTTACCGTTAAGTATGAATACCATTGAGGAACGAGTTATTGTAATCTGCCCTATTATCAACATAACTAAATGCTAAATAACCTATCTAGCCTACCCTACTTGATTGACAACCAATATAAAGTCCTGTGCAAACATATGTTAATTATTTTTTAAAGTAAGTAGATTAACTGGTTTCAGTTGTCTTTGAAATATCAAAGACAACATGAATTAGCATACTAAATCCTATAGAGAAAAAATAATACGATAGAACGAAATCAAATCATCCTCCATTTTCAAAAGTGACAGCTTAACCGCCAATTTACATAATTATACGGCATTAGTCTGAACTAACAGGAAACTTAACTTGTTTAAACCAAGCTCTTCACAAATGCTCTTCAAACGACGAATTTTTTGCGCAATATGCCCAAAGACACATAGAGCAATCTTTACTTATCTGTCATAACCTATATTACACCACCATTAAATTCGGAAATACAAACAAACCGAACCCAAATTGCGAGCAAATAATTCTTGTTTACCTTCCTTTAAGCCTACGGAGTTTAAAATTGGAATATTAAATCTTCAATCACGATAAATATTCCAAGGGTACTATAACGAGTATGGTCGCAATTACAAGAGTATTTTATAATCTGTGCCGAGATGTTCAGTGGTTGATCACCTTGAATGATGTTGTAGTGTGATTTTATAATATGTTACGAATGTTGAGCATCCCACCTGTTCGCCTACTATTGGTTTAAATTATTGTTTGATCGTTAGGACAAGGTTTGTTTGAAGAGTCTATTCAGTTTAGGTACAGTTGACTAGCTGTGCCCCGTGGTTTCCCCCGCGTAAGTCTCGATCCCGTAGGAATATCGGGATAAAAAGTATCATATGTGATATTCCAGGTCATGGTCTACCCATGCGCCAAATTTCATCTAAATCCCTTCAGCCATTTTAGCGTGAAAGCGTAACAAACAAACTCACACTGCACTGGCGAAACATTCAAGACAAAACATGTTGAAATCTTTAGTTCCTGTCAATGTTCCATACAATTTTTCACAGGAACTAGAGATTTAAACATGTTTTGTTGTAATGTAAAACGCACGGTTAGGATAACCGAAAGTTGCAGAGGTCAACAATAAAATTCTGTAAAACCTAGGCAGAGGAAGACAAGCCCAATGAAGTTAACAAAAGGGAAGAAGACGATTTAACACCAGACAAGGCAAACAGGTCGGTATACGGCCCAGAGCAACACCCATTGATAAAATGGTGTGATGTAGATACTTCTTGCAGATCTGCGGTCCTTAACTAAGAACACAAAATGCGCATGGTTCATAAACAGGTACAGAGGGCCTAGACAAGTGACAATCGCTTCGAAAGCTTTTCGTATTTCTACAGCGACTTTCAACAGGATTGACGTAAGCTTTTCGATAGCTTATGTCAGTCCTATACATTTTTGCCTTTTCCTGACAAAGTGACACTGACATTCTATCATCTTTATAGCTGATAGAATGTCATTTTGTCTAGGGCCTCAGGTACCTAATGAGTATCTACGTGAAATCATTTTTGTATAAAATCAACTATATCGTATACAGAAAACAGTCAGAAAGACCTCTTTAAGGAAAATTCCAACAAAACGTGTAAAGTTATACCTACATAAAGCCTTAATCCTACAACTCTAGAACCAGTTTTTTTTAATAAAAACGTCATTAAAATATTCACATTATTGCCTCCATTATTTTTTTATTTCGCGACATAAGTACCTTAATTTGCTTGTCACGATATAAGGTTATGATCACATTATATAATTATGCGATATATATAATTTAAGCGTACTGCAATAGACTTATAAGCGATTTTTGCGACATCCTCCTGGTAATGGACTATGCAAGAGCATGATAATACAATAAACATCGCCTCGAATAAACGCCCTTAATTCTCAGCTCAAATTCACTTTTTTATCTCGCTCGCACCATACTACTCGCGGCCTGAGTGAGAGCGAGACGTAGTGGGGTGCTGGCGGCTCTAAGCCTCAAATAGGTAATTGCTTTTTACGGTAAAAAGAATGGATATTTAAAAATAAAATCAGTAGTTAGCAAAGTTTCATGATCTAATTTGAAGTATTTTTTTAATACCAGCAGCGGTTTATAGTTCGGTTTAGCGGTAACTTTGTTTTTTTTTTTATATCGAGAAAAATTGATATAATATATCCTGCCGGCCTAGCCTGTTTGATCAAATTACTTGAACGTATATGGCCCGCATAAGTTAGTAAACGGTTCAAACATAAATGCAAGTGCATATCTTTTAAAAATATGACTACCACTATTAAAATGTTTTGAAACTCATGTGCAATGATTCTGAAATCACAAAAACTTGAGAAGTAAAAAGTTATATTGCCTGGCGGTTAATGTAGAAACCAGTGTGTCGTTTGCAGATGCATTACGTCCTTGCTGTTACTTTGAAATTCTAACTTAGCAAGGTATAAAATGAGTAAGTACTAAAAAGATCATATCAAAGGCAGGCAAGTTGATTTCCCAATAAAATAATTTCTGAATAGGAAAATACTTATTTCATCACAAAATACTCATAACCACGTGGTGCATTCGTGCTGCATTTATTTTAAATGAGTCAGTAAGAAAATGCTAATGAAACAAGGTGTGCCAATGACGATCAGCAAGACCTTACGATTAAAATTGCTGCGGCGATATGAATCAATTGAGGCATATATATATATATGCTTCATCAGTGTCACGCCCAAGAACGTTGGGAACTACCAGTGTTACCCCAGGTCTAATAAACTGTGTTTTTCTTTACTTATCTAATTTAGTAAACAAAGATGGTGTAGTTTAGATTTTGTGAAAATCCAGTTTAGATTTTTCGAAGTATCTTTTCTATTATTCATACTATTTTGATTTCTTTAGGACTCTTGTTTTTAGTCGTATCATGCTTGTTTACCAAATTAAATATAAAAGAAAAATACACTTTAGTTGAAGTCCCATACTTTGTTTATAAATGATATGAAAGACAAGATTCACTATAGTTTAGTTACTTGTAAGATATAAGTACCTATAATAAGGAAAAGACAAGCATCCCTATCTATCAAACCGTATATATACCATGTGAGTAGACAACCATTTAAATACCTTAGGCAATAGACTTTGCATATAACCTTTATTATATAAGGTGTGTCTGAAACCTGCCATGTACGATTTACGAGGTACTAGCTCCACACTAAATACCTGTATCATCCATTTAGCCATATTAATCACTTTAAATTAATTAAGAGAAATTAAGGTAGAGGTCTTAGAAGCTCTTGAGCTGCATCTCACCTGATGGTAAATGATGATCAGGCCGAGGGTAGAAGCGAGCTTCATCCGTAATCCTCAACCACAGAGGAACTGGCTACCCTACCTCTAACTGCCGAAACACAACAATGCTGTTAACATTTTTGTTACGGCGAAAGACTTAGATAAGATGGTGGCAGCTAGCCAGGCGGGCAGAAGAAGCATAATAAATGAATATGATTTCATTCTACTTATTACTAGCTATAATGGTAGTAGTAGTAATTTAGTAATGAAGAATTTTATCACCTACTTCATATTTTTCATCATCAGTTACAGCTATAAATAGCTATATGTAAGCGGGCACGCCCTTTGTGCCTGGAGGCTTTGATTTAGATATTATTTTATGTTTACATTTACTTTTTATTTCTGCTTGAGTACTTACAGTACTCGATATTTTTTTTTGGTTGGTATAATGGCGTGTGCTAGCTGACATAATATTATGGCTAATAATTAGATTTATGTTTTTTTTTTGTACCGTAATGTGAATGATTTTGCATACTATTATATAGAATCATTTTTTTTTTAACTAAACAGACAGCTGAGCTGCTGGGGAGTTTATTTCGCTACTTCTTCTTCCCAGCTAAAGCACTAGGAAGTGGAGAAGGTTGGGCGTTTTGGCGGACTGTCTTATGTAATTTTGACGTTCGAAAAGTGCTGATTCTCAGCCTAGTTTGAATAAATGACTTTTAATTTTGAAAAAAAGAATGAATTAGAAAATTAATGACTCTCTATCCCTGCTCTATCCTCATATAAAAATCTCCGTGAAAAATGCTGTATCGCAAAAGTAAATTAAGTATTATTATATGTATCCTAAACAATCAATGGGTGTTAGATTATTTCCAAACATCAAAACAAAAGAATAATCAAAATTGGAATTTCACACTCACAAATAAAAATACAACGACAGATCTTTCCGCTCCACTCATCACAGCCGTTGAGCCGTCACGCTCAGTTTGCGCGGCAACCGACCGTGTCTCACCAACAGACAAGAAAACCCTGATATTGTCCGAATATGTTTAATTAATATCAGATTTCACCTAATGATTAAACCATAACGCGCTAATTGGTGATATTATGAATGAGCTCAAAAAATATTCTTAAATTGTTTATGATTCTACAGAATCAGCAGTGAGGCGCGCTTGCGATTTCTTTTTCTTTTTTTTTTTTGCTGTGGAAGTTGCGGTATGCAGGCTTGTCAGTTGTGAAAACTTTATGTAACATTATTAACTTTCTTTTAATCTTACATTTGTAATGAAATTACGTTTTGTTTTTAATTGTGTTCTTAAGTAGAAAAATACTTACAACAATTTTATTTTAAATTAGGTACAATTAAAAATAAAATTGTTGTAAGTATTTTAAAATTGTGTAAAATATGATAATTTTAATTAAAACAATAATCAAAACGTCATATAAATTACAGAAACAAGTAATTTAAAAAACGAGAAAAGAAAGAACGTAGTATTATAAAATCTGAGATCATAACAGAATATTATGAAGCTACGACCGTTGATTTAAAATTTAAATGAGATAGAAATTATTTACGTAACATGTTATTTTTTACCCAAACTAGTTTTTGACTGGTTTTCATTTCACTGACTGGGGTAAAAACTAGCTGTGCCAAAGTGGCCAAAGTGATATTCAGCAAATTATGTTATGTCACACTTCTCACTACCTACATGGTAAATATTGGGACACGTTATTTTTTTTTACGATATCCTGGATCTATATAGGGCCGTATACAATATAATGTGCATAGTAACAAAAAAACGAAACAGTCATCATTTGTCGAAAGACATCCAATGCTGGACATAGGAGGTAGGCCGGTCCAAGAATCGCGACTTCGACCAATTCTGTGCTTCTCACATCCAGTGGATGCCTTCCTAAACAGTCAACCGAAACCTATTTAAAGTCAAAATATGTTTCAACTCAAATTTTGTTGAAGCTACTTGGTTTCAACAAGGAAATCAACCAAAAGCTATGAATAGAATTCCATGGAATTTTCCTAAGTTATTAATTAAAAAATCAAAGCCAATAAAACCTTTATTTACAATCATATATCTGTCCTACGTTACATTAGAAAAACATACATAACATATTAGAATTTCAAATTATAGTGATTTCGCATATTTTTAAATATTTTATGTTAGATTTCAAGTTTCAACACGTGATTTGTGAGAATTAAGAAACAAGTTCACATAATCGATATGTTTTCGATTATAAAATCTATGTCCGCAGGGAGCAATAGGAACACGAACACATTTTTTGCATGGCTCTAAACATAATTATATCCTTCTTGCGAATCTGCAAATAATTATTTTTGCGAAATTAAATATTTATCTCCACAAGTCAAATGACAAAAAATAATTGACAGACATTATTATTCTGTACAGTTTCTCACATGCGGATCCAATAAAATTTAATTATAACTCTGACATAATAACTAATAATAAACTCTGAGAGAATTTATTAAAAAACATTCTAACAATTGACATTCAAACATTATTCGTCATTCAAATATTTTCATTAATTAGATAGCTAAATTGCTGATGTTCTAATATAAAAATATTAGTTATACATAGTAGGTATAATAAAGAATTTATTACACAATCATTATATTACACTAATTACCAAAATGTGGCTGTAAAACATCGCCGTTTGCAACAATCACCTTAATAAACATTTTGGCATTAGCGGATACAAAATTGCGAGTCATATTGCTAATGTTTCATTATTGTAAACATTAAACTCCGGATGTAAGTAATTTAATCCAAACTTTAACAAATATTGCAGGCGGTAATGTGGGTCACAATTTTTTCGATTCAGTAATTTCGACCGCAAAGGTAACCGCACCGTATCTTGTGTTACAACTCCTATGAGTTGAAATAATCCCTAAACCACAATCAAACGTTACCTTCGGTGTAATTCGCGCCATTAAATCTTAACAACACTAATTTTACCGTCCATAGACAAACCATTACCAATTTCGTTAATAAACACTGTGTGGCAATTGTCAATTAGTTCTAGAAAAAAAATTATATTTATCCTTATTTCTTCACTCGGTTTTATAGACAGGTAAATCAAATTAATTTGTATCGCATATATTTGCAACTTTTGTTTTAAATTGCGAAACAAAATTTAATTATCAAATTACCAACACCAGCATTAATTAATATAGGAGTTCGTTGATGAAAACTTAAAAACTTTCTAACTACCTAATTACTTTGATAGATCTTTCGATTTCTAATAGAGCTTTCATTAAACAATTTATTATAGATGCCTTCACTTAATGTTCACACGTTGATAACTTATGGATATTGTGACGACCTTACAAAAAGGAATACAAACATAGCTATAGTATGAAATAGTTTTACGTAGTAACTCCATTTAGCAATAAACAACATTCCATTCAGGTCGAGTCTCAGACACAACGCAATACAAGAAAACTACTTTACAAATAAATAAAATAAAACTTTACTAACCGTTTATTTTTTCCACAGGCACCAAAGCGCAGTTTCCTTCGCCGTACAAAAGCGACCGCGCCACCAGACACAACGGAGACGGAATCCGTCACAGATAAAACAGAAACCACCACAAACAAGTTCAACAGACGCGGGAACTCCAAATTCAAATCGCGAAAAGAGGCTGAACTCGAGAAAAAAGGTGCGACTGCGAAAAATGAGGTTGAAAATGCTTCGCGTCGGCCATCTTTCAACGGCGGTGCGCGGCGTAGTGAGCGCCCGACTCGCAAGTTTGTTCGCGTGCGGCCTGGGGGGGCAAACGGTGAGTCCGGTTTTGCTCTAAGCTATTTGTGTTTATTTTCTGTAGATTCTATCACAGTTTCCATGGAAAGCCGAAGGGAAATTTGCAGTGAAGCTTGAAGTTGCTGGTTTACATAAAGAGCATGATTTGACATTGCTACTATACTTTCTAAACGATACAAGTGTTTGTTTGCTTTGTATTTATAGAGCCACCATACAGTCTCCATCATTAGAAATATTTCAGCATCTCTGTAGCCAAATTCTTCGCAGAATTTAGTAAGTACTTATAATTTTTGGCAAAAAAAAAATATTTTCCTACTTTTCAGGCTTGTTTTACCACAAATCCTATAAAACAAGAAATTCGACTTATCTAGTCATATACGTTTTAAAACAATGTTAAAACAGTCGGAACATTTCCGTTGGAGCCCTTAGTCATAGAGTGGAAATCGAAGGTCACTGCGATTTACTATCGTCACGAGTTCATGGTGTAATGATAGCTGTGAGTGCTAACTATCGACTTTAGAAGGGAAGCCCGTTGCTCACCGAAGTACGTATCGATGAAAATACAGGGTTTCTACCTAACTTTGGTAGCTAATAAGTTAGATTTTGTTTAAGAACTGGGTTCACTGGACCTGTTTCTTGGTTACATTCTATTAAAAAAACAAACAGCATATAGGTAGATAACAAACACACAACGAATGCGTACGTTGACAATTTAAAGCAAATAATTTCATCTGTAAATCCTATATTAAACGACCAATATTTGTACACAATATTTATATATATATTCTCGAAAACGACTCTAAAGATTTCGATGAAAGTTGCTGTATATGGGTTTACGGGGCGAAAAATAGATCTAGCTAGCTAGATCGATTCATATCTGGGAAAATTCGTTTTCTCCGTATTTTTACCAAGTAAAAGAAGAATAAAACAGAAGAAAACAGAAGTAAAAGAAGAAAACAGAAGCAGTTTATAATCTAACAAGATGAGATAGGGTAATCCGGGTACTAATATAATGCAGAATTTCTGCAGATTATACATTTTTGGCGGTCACGTATAACCAGTGGGTGTCAATATTTAAGGTTCGTCATCCATCATCATAATCGTATGTACTTATGAATTGTGTGTAAATAACGCCCACTATCGAGAATAACAATATGGTGTCTTATTTGTTGGGTGTTACCAACAATTGACATTCACATCACATCAGATTCAAGAGCTGTTTGACCTCCAAAAAAATACCCGTCGAATTGGGAACCTCCTCCTTTTAATTTTTTTTTTGAATCCGACCGATCTGCTTACAATAAATGACACAAATCGGATTACTCAGTAAAAATTTATGCGTAAAAATAAACACAAAATATACGCGTCGACTAGCGAAGCTTCTCTTTTTTTTTTCTTCACTTCTATACATCTATACATAATCGCTTTTCGTGTTCGTCTGTATGTCCACGTTGTTCTTCTAAACCACGCAACAGATTTTGATGAAGTTTTCTCCATTGTTTTGAGAATTTATTCCGGAAGGTTTATGTGTATAATACATTAATATTAAAGTTACATTTAACTAAGAAATCTGATGTTTTGTCAAGTCACAAAAACCGTGCGAAACAGAAGCGGGTCGCTAGTTTAACCATAATTAAATCACCTCTCTTTTACTTACGGCTATGATGAAAGCACCCCTCTCTCACCTTTGACCAGCATTACATAAGCTATACCACCTCAGAGCATGACCCTTACTGTAGAGCAAGAGAAATCCAACACTCTCACTAGATGAACGGCACGTTCCATTGTAGAGTTAGCAAAAGCGCGACAGTCATATTGAACCTCAGATATTATAATAACAATCAGTAACCATCCCCTGTACGGGGCTTCTCAACAAAGTTGAGGGACCTTTTTCCAAATTCGTCCTGTGACTGAAAAGGACGAATTTGGAAAAAGGTCCCGTCATCCATGGAAAGGTTTCAGTCACAGGACGAATTTGGAAAAAGGTCCCGTCATCCATGGAAAGGTTCGAAAAAGAATATTAATGTGAAAACTATCATTAAAAAAAAAGAGTTAAGTAGGGGTCAACCCGTAATGAGCAAATGTTCATTCGAACTTTGTTGAGAAGCCCCGTACAGGGGATGGTTACTGATTGTTATTATAATATCTGAGGTTTTGACACTAGGTGGAATGTTGCCTGAAATGCAATTCTTTCGTGATGGAGTTGAGCAGTAACTCACAAGTTCACGACCTCTCGATCGCCATCATAAACTTTCTAGAGAACTCGTTTTACAACAAGTTACGCACACCCACTTCTATAATTTACCATGGCAAGAAAATTAATAAAAAACTTTATAGGAAAACTAGAAAAAAATGTCAGAACATTCGCCTTGAATTAACTAATTAAATCTGAGTGTCACCAGACAAAAATAACAAAAATATTGTTTACGAAGTAATTATAAATTCGATCAAAACAAACGACATGACATCATCGACCTCAAAATAAAACGCAATAAGAATATTATATTACAAAATAAAAAAGATAAATGGCGATAGGGTCGACCGCAATATGGACTTAATTCCTTTAATTGAAATCTGTAGGCGTGAAATGCAATCTTTTACACTTCTACCAATGACACACACAATCAAGAGATGTTGCTTAAACATCAAAATACAGAAATATTAAACGCAGACCGGGTAAAGATATAGCGGACAGTCTCAAAAAAAAAAATCAAATTCAACCGACTCAAAAGCCACCAAAAACGTTGAATAATTTTAAAATAAGAAAACTTGTAACTAAGGCAGCCCTTACATCGAATAACAAACCACTCCATTCAACCAGTACTAAGAACTAAAATAAACTAAAACGAGTACCAGCCTAGAGCTTCGACCTAGACATTCCGGGGACGTTGTCCTCACTAGCCAGTGCGGTACAGACCTCCACGGAGGTCGGTCGCCTCTGATGTCAAATAATGCTAAAATTATCCATTTAACTATGTAAAATAGATCGTAGTGATGTCAGACTTGTAGAGATAAGCTACTTTACATATTTATTGGCTAGAATGTTGGAATGAAATGGTCTTGAAGTATGTTTTTAGGAGCCTGCCCACGCAAATGATCGGATAAATTATTTTGTTTTGTCTTGCCATAAAGGTATATAGGCTGAATGCAAATATGAGTGATTCTTAGGTATTACAATTTTAATAGGTATTTATAGAAACTACAGTTTTTCTATAAACTCCAATTTTGAACCGTAGCGGTTCTTCACTACTTTCTATCTTATAATAATAAGATCATTACTTCGAAGTATTTATAGAATTGCGTGTTTTTTTTACAAAAAAGACTTTTAGGATTCTTTGTAAAAGCCGCACATTGTCTCTTTCATCCAGATATAAGAAATATATTTCTATGCTTTCATCTGATCTTTTTGTATCAATGTCCGAGATCTTCAAACAAAAATACAACTTACCAACAGTAATAAATCAAATAAACAGTCAATAAATATTCAAATTGGTTTAATAGTTCAGTGTGAAACAGTAACTGGCACACCGGTAGCAGCGCGTAACTAAATAACGTTACAAGTCCAAGATCACGCAATGCTGTGAGGAAAACTTGAATGTAAGAAGAAAATTCTTCGTTAGCAAAATAATACATGACTGCTTATTGGACGAGTTTTCGTTGTCAGCTGTATCCTTTGTTGGCGATACTAAATAGTTTTTTTTTTTTTTTTTTTGTAAAACGTTTTTATTTTTCACTTTTTAGTTGTGGTACCTACCCCACACAATTTCGAATACCACTAATTGCTATGTAAATAACAGTGACGGAGTCAAAGAATATTTTGTCTACATACACTAAGTGAAAAAATACGTAATAAAAATACGTAAGGGGAAAAAATACGTAATATTGAAGCTCAACTCAAAAACTACGCAAGCAAAGTGAATAAAATTTCTATGGGACCACCTCTGAAGCATGACCTACCAAACAAAACAAGAGTCATCAAAATCGATTCATAATTGTCGGAGTAATTGCGTAAAATGTATACAAAAAAAAAAAAACCCTACAGACGAATTGAGAACCTTTTTGAAGAAGTCGGTTTGAAAAAAGGAAAATTATTGTTTTAAAGAGTCAATTGGTAGAAGATGGAATGTCGGATCTTTTTTTATTTAATATAAGATCTGACAGTTAGTGCCACGTACTAGACAAAGGAGGTGGCGTATTTACTAAAAAAGCAAGTACGCGATTTAATCAATGATGTACAGCTGTTCTTGCGGTCGTCATCCCGTGAATGAGTGACTATTTTAGTTCTTTATCTCTTAGACCACGCAAGATGAAGTTGGTATGTACCTACATCTCCCATTAATAATATTGATATCCATTCAATCTAATGAGATGCCTGAGTAACTGTTGAGAAAACTTAATCCTTATTACCACAAAACCGTGTTTATCAGTTGTTTAGCTAAACACTTTTTAAATTTGACATTTCTGTATGGAGTTTGACATAAAACTGACATTAAACACGCGCTGAAAAAGTGACAGAAGTTTTTGTGGTAAGGCTCACTGTGTTTAAATTACATCGTGCAGTGAAAGTGGCTCATTCAGAACATTTTAAATGCATCATTGGATACCTGCAATGTAAATCTATAAATAATGACAATATCCTGCCGGCCTTGTATCTTTCTTTATATCTATACGTTTCCTGTCACGAGTTTTCTCTTTGCATAAAATAACGAGTTTTGCTCACATTAGCGAGCACTTTATCAGAAAATAAATCTCTCTGTACATGAAGTTATTTTCTGGTTTACTCGAGAAAACAAAATGGTGTCTAGCTGAGTAGAATTCTGAAGCCTTATAGCTCTTTCTTTGACCTGTCAAGTGAAGTAAAACATCCACCTCCACTGCCGCACTTACCTGATCAAAAGACAAAAATGCACTTTGCATTCAGTTTACACAATCTGAATCAATTCACTAGTTAACATCTACCTAACTGTTTGACCCACACAGGACCTAAATTCGAAAAACCTTCATGCACTTAGAGCATCTCTACAGATTCTTAAAACTCAATCTAATACACTATCTATTTTATCAAGGAGTTATCTGCCAAATTGCACTTTTCCATCTTCAGTCCTATCGTAAAATGTCTGTCCATCCGTCACGGCACTGTTTCATATATGTAAATACTGTGCGATTCCACGTGATGTAATCTCCTGATCTTTCGTCACCCACGTGGCCCGCCAAGCTTAAAACAATAAAGCCTAAATACATAAGGTGATGTCACACTGAGGTTCCCGTCGCACTTTCCACCTAACAATGGGTGCCTCGTTATGTAAGCCGCCTAATGATGCGCCCGCGCCGGCTCTGTGTGTTGACCCAGAACTTTCTCCTGTTAGAACAATAATATGACTTGTACACTGTGAAGCTTTTGGTGCTGTTCTATGAGGATTTGTGAAACTATGATTTTTGAGAAGGTAGAGAGATGTTTATTACAGAACGCCCGAGATATTGTGTTACTAATTTGATCCTGGTGTCACTAATTAGAAGTGCCAACTAATTTCGTGTCGGCACAATGAAAATCGTTCATGGTAATGAATCTCTTTGGTTTATACCATAGACTAAAGATTGGGCAGTCAGCAAATATGGTAGAAGATGTTTTGGAAGTTCTTGACATGAGTACGATCAATGCAGGAATTTAAGCGCACTCTAAATATCTCTGTAACCTGTGGTGGGTTTAATGCACATTACTTTGATTGGGGCCCGCGGCTAATATTCTTAGAATTTCAAAGCTAACGTAATAATGGCACAAGTGAGCAGGGCACATTGCTCGCAGAACCGATGGCCGAAAGGTTCTGGAGTGACGACCGCGTACCTGAAGACATAGCGTTGGAAGGCCTCCCACGAGGTCGACCTTGTGAAGGCAGCAGGAATCCGCTGGATGCGGGAAGCACAGAATCGGTCGAAGTGGCGGTGCTTGGGGGCGGCCTATGTCCAACAGTGAACGTCTTTTGGCTGCAATTATGATGATGAAGTAATAATAATTTAAAAAAATATACAAATTTGGCTCTTTCGGTCTGAAGATACACATTAAATGCTCCGCGGGCCCGTGTCCAAAATAAAGCTGTTTAAAACCTCATACATTGAAATAATGATGGCTGGCGAAACGATCAGTTGCATCCATTGTTTGGCAATGATTTGACCGTGAACATTTTAACATCTGCCTGCTAATCTAACCAGCTCGAAATGATTGGTTTCGACTCCTCTGAAACAGCTAGTTTTGATTTCAAAGGCAGCTGAATGATTGTGTTTATTTAGCAAGTTTGGCAGGGTCAAATTAATTATGATCTTTTGTAGCAATGACCGCGAACTCAATATGTTTTTCTTTATCCACAAACATTGGTTTGTGTAATTCTTTGTAAAGGCATAGTTGGCGTTCTGTGTGTCTAAGAGGAAAATTATAAAATTGCATTACTTACTGGCTAAATAAACATCGTGCACACGACCTTAGACCTGTAGACTCTGATTCTGTAGGTCCTACTGTTTTTTATGAAGTTTCATGCTCTGTATTTAGTCGTACTTATTTCAGGAGGTCGTCGCAACGTAATAACAGCCGCACGAGTCGATCCCTCCGGTTAAGCTACGCTTGCCGGGGTTGGTCCGTGGATGGGTTACCATCTTTACATACCGAGACTCCTCCGTGTCTCGGAAAGCACGTTATGCCGTTGGTCCCGGCTGTTATTTGTAGATCTTTGACAGTCGTTACGGGTCGTCAGAAGCCCGAAAGTCTGACAGTCAGTCTTACCAAGGGGTATCGTGTTACCCAGTTACTGGGTTATGGAGGTCTGATAGGCAGTCGCTCCATGTAAAATAGTGGTATTCAGCTGCATCCGGTTAGACTGGAACCCAACCCCCAACATAGTTGGGAAAAAGGCTAGGCAGATGAGACAGATGATGAGCCGTACCTACTTATTTCTTCAGCGCCACCTGTCATAGTCCCATATACTCCTAAAAATCCCTCTTTTATTGAGTATAAAATTTTCTTGCATAGGTCCTGTGCTCTTTGCGTTAGCGTCATTTATATTGAATACCATCTCATTATCAAATGTTATGCACGAGGGTACTGCCACCATTTTGATTGACACTTTTAAACAACAAAATTATTCTTTGTATTTAACGCTGTATGTTTTCTAGCAGTTATCTCTAGATCATTTCCTTAAGCTCTGTCAAGGCTCCGTCAACACCGTGACACCATTCTGTCACAAGCGTCAGGATCATTGTCATGTTTAGATATGCATTGGCAACTGTTCGTTTATTAATTCTTGTCATTATTTAACAACATTTGTTTTGTCATCTATATTACCCACATATTAGGTCCCTACCTATGTTACTCATTATTTTGGCAACATCCTGTGCATATCTTCTTCTGTGTGTATCTTTCTTCGTACTTAGGTGTCCTTGTTTTTCACTTTTTATATATATTTACGCCTTTGATTTTTACCATTTCTTCTGATAAAAAATCTCTCCTTTTTCGCATTATGCGAAGTCCAGAATTCGTTTCTCTAGCATCCAAATCGATGCAATTCTGATGGAAATACCTATTTCAAATTCAGAATAAATGGAACCGGATGTTTGCAATCTTCGTGCTCAGATCAATCAATGTCATGTGGTTATTCCGGAAATGCAGCTAGCTGTCCAGTATTAACTTGGTCATCGTAATTCGTAATATTGGGTACTTAACATAGCTCTATAACCATTACTCGCTTGTCACCTACGGTGTCTACATCTCTTTTTGATCAAATCTCCTATCCCAGGAATGCTGGAAGAGATTTCTTTAGAAATAAGCATCACCTTTTTACGTCCCGTTCTTCTTGTTTTTTTATACTTATATGTGTAGGTACGTTAACTGTTGAGAAAAAATAAAACGTTACACTTTACGAAACTTAAATAAACATTAGTGACCGTGAAGACCACACCAGTTTGTTCAACACCATTGCTTCATTTGACGAATCATTTCCAACGATTCGTGTCGCAACACTATAAACTGCTCGACTCATCATATCGATGCTCGCGTGAGTTTAATCGCTGTAATTAACATTTCTTCAGCTGGTTCCTACTCGCGGCTGATCTATACGGAAATTAACCGTTGCGTAACCATGTGAGAGATTTATTGAGATGTCGAGCTGACTTTACGCTATAATTTTGCGCGATGAAGCGTAAAAATTGTCTATAAAAAGCCTTTGCCCACGGTTTCGCCCATGTGGAGGTTGGAAATTATCACACGGAAACATACTACCAGGATAAAAAGTATCCATGTTAATCTAGGTTATAAACTATCTGTGTCAAATTTTATCCAAATCCGTTCAGCAGTTTTTGTGTGATTGATTAACAAACATCCAAACATAGGTATAAACTTTCACTAGGATAGTAGGATTAGTAGGATTTTAGCAACTAATAAAAGTTTTTATTTAGTTTCGTTCACAAAAACAAAAACTTCTGTTGAAACAATATTTGCCATCAACGCGCGAAGCATCCATTCAATCCTTGCTCCTGCTATGCTGAAGGAATAGTATTTCCCCCAAAAGATCCAAACGAGCAATCCAAATCATCAGAATTTTTCTCTGGTCTCCTGAGTTTAGTCATTCAAAACTGAATTCAATAACAGTCGACAAAAAGCATTACAAATCTTATTGATTCAAGGAAATATATCCAAAATCGAATCCGGAACATCATAAAAAATTAAAAGCATCAATAAAATTCAATTCCGCTTTAAAAATTCGAAAGTCAACCACAATAACCACAAAAACAAACATCAAAGAAACCAGACAATCTATAACAATAAACAATTACAATTATCCACACTTTGAAACCTGCAAAAACACGAAAGTATCTGCATAGAACAAACTCTATTCTTCTGTAAAATCTCAGCCTTATTCAACCGCAATAAGTATTCAGAAAACAACTGACAATAACAATAGCAATTATCAACAGAGATGAGGTGAAAGCGACCGGTCAAGTGTAACCGTTGGCGATATCAACTCGCTTTCATTGGCGACACGTAATACTTACGAGACTGACGTGAATGTGACAGATTATTTGAAACGATGTTGGGTGATTATGAAAGCAATATGGGCTTGTACACAAAACTGCGAATCGGTGCGATGCCAATTCGCAACGCAGAAGCTTTCCTAAGAAAATCTTAGGGTACCATCGATGATTTTTGCGATGCAATGTCGCAACGCAGTTGTGTGTACAAGCCCTATGGTGGCCGTATACAGCATTGAAAACCGACCAATAGTGTCTTGGACCACGCTTATAAAAGAAGAATGGTTTCTTAGTTGGAATGAATTCATCCCAAAAACAAACATAAAAATGTTCTTCCATACATCACTTAGTTCCATACCATTCCATTAACTTATATTGCAATTGGAGAATTTACTTTGAGCACATTGCAGAAAAAAATCAGTAAGTTTTAAAATATGTCGCATAAATGGCCGTATTTTTTATTGCGTTGACTTAGAACTCCAAGACCGTAAACCTACCGTATTTGATACCTCGGCGTGATTCTGAGAAAAAAGGTCTTGACAGATTGACAGACACACGGATGGACAACGAAGATATCCGTTCGTACGGAACACAAAAAATAAATAAATATGATTTGAAATTAGAGTGGTATGAAGATAATGATAAAATGAAAGTGAGTAAAAATTGTATCCGTCTGTAAATTACAGGCTCCAGCTGTGATTGAGAGAAAACCAATTGCATGAAAGGCTGTTGATCGAACTAAGTGCAACCGACAAGCTACAGGTTTAAGGTTTTTTTTGTATTGTCTGGACCCTTTCTATCCGATTCTTTTTGTAATGAAGATGCCTTCAAGAGTTTATAAAGGAACGCTTTACCAAATACTACGATTCGATAAAAATCATTTCAACATTTTGATATCAAAACCATAAATCGTAGTCGCTTGCTAACATCCACCACTAAATAACTGCATTACCAAAATCACCCATTACTTAGATTTTGATACAATAATGATCAATGTCGCAAGATACACACACGACATCATCTACATCAAGGTTGCCGCTACGCATACAGACAGATGTCTGTCGCGCAATCGTCCCATCGTTACAAAGGCGTGAGAAACTAGACCGAGCTGATTGCACTCAACCCTAATAATGAGTATGTGCTCATGTGGGTATTAGAGGAATGTCTCGTGTAAAGAATTGGTACTTTTTCTCTCGTATCGGCTGTACCTTGGTGACAATATCTACTCCGTATTAAGCGCGGGCCGCATGGGAACGAAGCTAGCAAGCGTTTAGCTTTCCTCGCGGCTTTTCATACTTCCGTTCATAGTACGCGGTGTGAACCGAAGTATGAAAAGTCGCGAAAGTGTGGGCTGCGCGTGAGGTTATACGATGGATGGGACTACAGCTAAAATATGAAAAATAAATCCAGCTGTTCCATACGTACAACGATCAAAATGTATGGAACAGCAGATTATTTTTTCATATTTCAAAGTTGGTCCCATTGTAAAAGTTGTTCATTTTCATGAGTACTAGAGTCTGGCCAACGAAAGTCAGTCATGAAAACACGACCGACTTTCGTTGCCCCTAACCCTAGAGCCCCCCTAAACATAGAGCGATCGTGTTGATTATTGAAATTTAATTTCATCTAAATGAAATAAAATTTCAAGTATCAACACGTGTTATCGCACAATGTAGTTACAGGGATAAACAGTCTTGATTTTTTTTTCGCGCGCGTTTTCAGAGGTCCTAGACAAGTGACAATCGCTTCCAAAGCGTTTCGTATTTCTACAACGACTTTCAACAAGATTGACATAAGCTTTTCGATAGCTTATGTCAGTCCTATACATTTTTGCCTTTCCCATCATCGTTATCGCTGATAGATGTCACTTTGTCTAGGGCCTCAGGACCGACTTTCGTTGGCCAGACTCTAGTATGTCCCTCGTTTCACCAAATAGTGTTTAGTATGGCGGGTAGAATCACCCCTCTCGACGGATGTAGGTGACTAAATCGTCACCCTGTATAAGTATTGTCTGTAAAAGTACCCACGATAACACAGTCATGCATCAAGGATGTCATCACATCTGAGGGCCTAGACAAGTGCAGTCGCTTCGAAAGCGTTTCGTATTTCTACAACGACTTTCAACAGGATTGACATAAGCTTTTCTATAGCTTATGTCAGTCCTGTACATTTTTGCCTTTTCCATCATCGTTATCGCTGATAGAATGTCACTTTGTGTAGCACCTCTGGCGTTTATAGATGTCGCATAGCCGTGTAGGTAGACGTCGCGTTAACGCGAAGTTAGCGTTGCGTTTGCGCGTCGTATTCGTTTGGCGAATGCCTACGCTAGATCATGCAAGTACCTTAAGCAATCATTATAAGAAAGTCGTGTTCAACCATGGTAGTTATCGTAAAAATGTGCTGTTCCACATAAAAACGCAAACCCTTACAGTTCCCACGCTCTGGTTGAGCCACACACGCTCCATGGTGTCTGAGTTAACTAGATAACGTTGGGAAACGCGTTAACACCGTGACTTTCGTCAGGTTAACGTTGACGCATTTATTCAGGTTTATGGGATTTGAGAGCAATCATTGTTATGGTGTTGCGTGATGAGCTGATTCGTGCGTTTTAATTGCAGTGCGTGTGACGTGTATGTATCTTATGTGTCTCGCAGTCCTCATTATAATTGCTAAGTATTAATCATAATCAGCCTATAATGTTCCCACTGCTGGGACACAGGCCTCCTCTCTGTGAGAGGGAGCGGGCCGTAATCTACCACGCGGGCCCAGTGCGGGTTGGTAGATGTCACATGTCTTCAATTTTTTTTAAATGAATTTTGTTTTTCTTCACCGTTTTGAGAGCAGTGGCGATGAAATAATTTACACAAAGTAAAGCGCCTGTCAGGGTTCGAACCTACGACCTACAACTCATAAGTCGTGGCCGTTACCACTGCTCTCAAAGTAAGCTAAGTATTCAAGTGATGTTTTTGATATATGTACCTATGTAAAATCTTTATTCTCGTTTTCCTGCAATCATACTAAGTATCTCTATGAGTCTCTCGTGCTAAAATCTGTGGGAGTGATTTTGTAAAAAGCGACGGAAGTTGTTACAAGAACCCGGGGAAGGCGCGCTATTTGAATTGACCAAAGAGCACGCGCGGTTCTAGAGTTGGCCGTCAGATGGTACCAACACATTTTCCGAGGGGTCGCTACTGTCAGCCAAGATGTCAAAGGTTTCACATCATATGTGACTACTGCAAGGCAGACTCGCTCGTTGTTTGGTGTCGTGGTTTTTCGGCCGTAAAGGTGAAACCTATTTGTGTTAGCATAGGCTATATACGAGGTGAATTTTTTCTTCGTATATGGCATTAATATTCCAGCTAAAATAATATTAACTATTATTTTGTTTTCTAATAACTTAAAATTATTGAATTAATTGAATTGAATGAATTTGTAATCTGTTGTGAATTTTATATGGGTGTATTCCTGAATTAAAAATGATTTGATTTGATAGGAAGCAACGTGCTCTCGTGGGTCAAAAGCAATGAAGTAGGTAAGGGTTGTTGGAAAAGTAGTCTCTATGCCAATAATCTGTACACTCAAAGGAGTTCTCTTAAAACAGCAGAACACTCCAATAGTCGTAGCTGATCTCTAAACTACATCAACAGGAAAGACAATTATTCTTAGTCAACCATACAGCAATTATAATACTTTGAAAAGCTTGAAATCTTTGACCACATATTTCTCAACTACCATAAACCTTCAATTATGTGGTTAGTCAAGTAGTTGGCTTCGAATTCAGTGGCGTGTCGTCAGTATTGGCTACCGTACGATAAAAAATTATAAATAATTGCTTTACGGTAACGTGTCTTGTTAATTAAAGATTTGAAGATTATTAGGTAAAGTTGCGATAATACTTGCTGACTATCTTGGTATTTATTGATTTTTTCAGGAAATTGGATTGTGTATAATTTGTGTTTTATAATGGCCGAATTCCATCGTTGCCTTTTGAGCTGATGGTTGCTACCAATTTTCTTATAGAAAAGTCATATCTTACTAAATAATCTCAATAACGACACGTTAGTCCACGTTAGGCTCTTGAAAGAGACTGCGCATTTTTTAACCGTCTTCAAAAAGGAGGAGGTTCTCATTTCGACTGAATGTTTTTTTTTTGTATGTTTTCTACGCGATTACTCCGCCAATTTATGAATTGATTTTCATGATTATTTTTTGTGACTCACGTGACAGTATATAGGGGCAGTGGTATTCTAAGTAATTTGCGTGGGATAGGTACCACAACTATAAAGTGACTAAAACCTTCCTCGAGAACCACTCTATCCATTGATGAAAATAGCATGAAAATCGGTGCAGTATTTTATGAGTTTATCGCGAACAGACAGACAGACAGACGCGGCGGAGGACTTTGTTTTATAATATGTAAAGACATATCTCAAAAGACAAGCTACACGAAAGTTTGCAAACCTCATTAGTTTCATCTTTGCATCAGCTTTCTCAATTCCCTCGCTCCTTTCTCCCTCACCCCGATCATAGTGATAGATGATGAAATGCTCGTGGTTGCAGAAATTGGATCAAATTAATCAATGTCTTACGCGTGAACTCGTCTCAGTATGTCTTGCGAACGAGCGCACATTGCGTCATCGGAGCTGCCTTATTTGGAGCATAAGATGCTGTTACCAATGAAATGCTCTTAATTTCTTATCTTACATTCACTTACGACCGTCTTGTTAGTAGGTAGACGTCGCGACGAATCGATTACAGCGTCAATGCGGAGAGCATTCAATCTCGCAAACTTACCTAATTGGGATTCTGTGTTGCAGAAAACTTGTAAAGTCCGACAACAGTCTTACCAAGGGGTATCCTGTAACCCACACCCACTAGCTGGGTTGTGGAGATCAGATAGGCAGTCGCTCCATGTAAAATAAGCTGCATCCAGTTGACTGGAAGCCGACCCCAACATAGTTGGGAAAAGGCTAGGCAGATTGATTTTGTTGTTGTAGAAAACTTGCTGTTCCTGTGTAAATTGTTCAAATTAAGCTTCGAAGCGATCAGTTCATAGTTTACCTACACTTACATGTTAAGAATATAATTTTATGAAAAAATCTAGCTTTTCAGTTTGTTTGAAATCATAATGTCAGCATAAAATTAGAGTACCTAGCCCCTTTGAAGGCATTATTTCCATTTCATTACACCTTACCTTCTTACATTCATTTTATTGTTTGCTAGCTTTTGCCCGCGGCTTCGCACGCGTGGAAGTCGGAAATTATCCCACAGGATCGTCTACCGGGATAAAAATCGGGTATCCTATGCCCTATTCCAGGTCATGGTCTCCGTTCAGCCATTTTAGCGTGAAAGCGTAACAAACAAACAAAGTCACTTTTGCATTTATAATATATATAATATAGTTAGGATTAGGATTCTGGGATACAGTTCCTCTATCCTCTATGGGATAAGTAAACTCTAGGAGCAATGCTCCGGTAAGAAAGAGTCCCACAATCCACAGTCCACATTAATTCAAACGATACATTGTATCTCTGTCCGTCCGGCAGAGCGTCCGGCTATTTCACGGTCTGAACCCGAACAATAGACAACACTTGTTTGTTTTAACAAATGTCTGCGTGGACCTTGGAATTGATGTTTATTTTGCAAACTGAATTCTGTATGCATCATTTATGATTATGACAATGAATGGAATTACTAGAGCTTAATGGTATTTACACTTGTGTTTCGTGTGCTAGCATACTGAAAGCAAGGACGATTCATATCTACGGCGTGATAAATTGTTACACATGGGTTCAATGATCGTCTGTGAAGTAGGTAATCCACTCTTGGCTAATAGAATCAAATAACTAAACCGCTGCCGCTGTCGGTAGCCAAATTATGACCCGACGCCCTTTAGATTACCATCGCCAAGGTCAGATGCTAGCCCATAGGACTGCTGCCCGTCCCCTTTGCATCTTTGCAAAAAGCACATTACTAAGTGATTTCGTTTTTCTGTGTCTGACTCGTCTTACAAATTCACAAAGTCCATATTACCCCACCCTTACTACACACATCACTATCAACAACTAACCACCCTATCATCTTTGCAGCAACAACAACAACCACATCAACGGCAGCTCCCCTATCAACATCTTCATCAACGCTACTAACTCGCCGTCCGTTCCGCGTCACCAGTCGCCGTCGCCTAGTATCCTCTACAACTACAACAACGACAACTACAACAGCCGCTCCTACAACTACGGACGTACCAACTACTGCTGCACCTCAAGCGGTGACGAACGCGTATGAAGATGAAGAGTCGCTACAAGACATTGGTGATACCGGTAAGTGAACACCTAATTTATTAACAACACCGATACTCCATTTGAAATAAAACAAACCTTTTTACTGTCCGTTCAAACGATTTTGACTTCTATACCGTAGGCACAAGGATGGCATTAAAAGCAAAAAAAGTTACACTGAACACACCAACTGAATACTGGAGCTGCCATTTGTCATGCCATCAACGCAATAGAAGTCAAAATCGGTTGAACAGACTGCAAAAAAAGGCTTATTTAAATTTCTAATCTTATTTCAAATGGAGTATATAGGGGCGCTAACTAATGGAGCAAATAGTGAAATAAGTTTGCGAGAATGAGGAGTCGCCTCAAGATATTTGTGTTATTAGAAAGTCACATCATTCGTTTAAGAATCAGCGTGCATTTTTCCAGATCCAGCTTAAGTACCTACCTAATAGGTAGAGCGTGTGTAAATGATTAGGTTTAGTAGTATGCACCTACTCACTTTAATTAGTCGATATTATAGGAACCGATATTAAGTATGATATTTTGGAGCTGTGTCATAGGCAGATGAGAGGTTGAACAAATATGCTTCGTTAGAATGCAATTTTGATTCTACAGAACATAGATTACAGGTATAGATTATTTTTACTTCTACTACGTCAGCTTCCAACGATCGTGTCAATGTTGAAATTATTTATCATCAGAACATAAGAACATAACAAAACATTATGAAGAACATAACATTATTATTATTATGCAGAACATAAGATAACATAACATTACATAACACAAGCTCATTTATCTATCGCGATTAATTGCAATCGACATAAATAAATTATTTTATTCTATCATTTCCGTCTCTCATAACAGACGCAATCGAAGACCCAACTCTAGAGCCTAAAGTACCCAAGAAGAACTTCAAAGTCCAACGTCGTCCGCTAGTAAATTTGAAGGACGATGCCAAAGACCAGAACCCGTCGGCTACCAACGAAGAAGAGAACAAGAGACAGAGTAAGAAATACAGCGCGACCATCAAACAGAACCAGCTGAACGACCTTCTGAAGCTGAAGAGTCAGGAGGAGACGTCTACGGAGAGGAAGACCACTGCTGATGGTGAGTTTATAGATAAAACTACAGTGGAGGGCATTATGGTAGTAAATATTAGGAATGCAAAGGATGATATTCGCAATGAGCAATTTGAGACAAACAATGACTATAATTATAAAATACTCCTTCTTTCTGGTTAGGAATGCACAAACAAACCCACATGCACATGCTTGCAGTAGAGCGAGCCGCGTCGCATTGCAAAAATCCTCCCACATCACTTCATGAACTATCGCACGCTGCAAGCGGGCCGCATCGCGCTTATGTATTCAAATGCAATGCGATGCGGCCCGTTGGGACTGTAATGATCACTGGCTTTTATGAATCCTTAAAGAATACAGTTATACCTAAAAACTACGCACCAGCACATACCTTTACCTAACTTTTCGCGTAGCTAACACATCAAAGGCACGGAGCTTAAAGTACTTCACAAGTTCACAATGCACAGCATTACATATATACTTTACAAAAATACACTTCTCTTTCAGATTTCAGTGCCGAAACAGCCCTAGCGATAGCAGCACACCAACTCATTACAGCACCAATACCGAGCATACCCGACTTCGAAGAAGATGTCACACCTACCAGAAAGACTCAAACCACTGTAGAATACAAATACACGAGTCGCGAGTACAACGAGTACTCAGACATCAGCAGAACACCTACCTATGATGAATATCAAAGTACGCCAATCTATAGGGGCTCGGGAAGCTTCGATCAGACTACAGGATACAAAAACCCTACTGACTTCGATACCACCAAAATAGCTACTGACTTCGATACCACTAAAATAGCTACTGACTTCGATACCACCAAAATAGCTAATGACTTCGATACTACTAAAGTAGCGACTGAGTTTGAAGCGCCGAAGTTACCAACAACATCAACTATTTACAACACTGATTATGCTCAAACCACATCTAATGAGCCGTTCACTTCAGAATTTGACGCTTCTAAGTATTCTCCTACCACTTACGACGTTCCGAAATCAACAGCCTTCCCTAACACTGCAACAGCAAATACGGCGAATTTGGAGTTTATTAGAACCAATCCAAATGATTACACTATTAATACTTCTGCTTATCAACTTCCTGAAGTCACTCCTACCTTCAGTCCAAGGTCACCTTCAACTAACTTCCCTAACACAGCAACAAATCAAGAATTTGTTAGAACGACATTCGGAAACGCATACACAGGAAGTACCTTCAATTCCAGGAATACTTACCTTCCGAAGGCAACCAACATCCCAACTAACACAATACCTTCAGAATACGCCCGAACAACCACCAATACATACCTGGATACTTCGACAGAGTTAATCTCAAACACATCTCCAACTTACGTCCCCAAATTCCCGTCAACTGACTTCCAAAACACGATAAACCAAGAATTTGGGAGAACGACACTTAATTCTTACGATAATACCCAAACAGAATTGAATGCTCCTAAAATCTCTACGACTTTAGCTCCTCCTACCCCGACGAGATACTTCGAGAGAACGACTTTCGCAGATACACCAACTGAGAACTCTCCAAGAATTTCATCTGCATTCGAGCCAAAGTCTACCGCTACCACCAAGTTCTCAAGAAACGGCTCCAGATTCAGTCCAGCAAATACGAATGCTGCTCCCACTGGGTATACTGGAGTCCAGAGGTCTTCAACTCCAAGATTTAGAACTGAGAAGCTGATACCAGTACCAGTGGAGAATACTGGTTACTCTACTGTTTCGTATACTGGACCTGGTCAGGAGCCTTCTTACTTTACCAGGGAATATCTCTTGGAATCTCCAGTTACTAAGACTTATGATGGTAAGTGAATTTTGTATTCCGAAATTTTGTCTAATCAGTCTGTCGTTTTCATTGGGACAATAATAATTTAGAAGGCAATCGTAGCTAATGATAACAACGACAAGAGATAAAGATTCTAAATTCATTTATTTTTATTGCAAACCCTTATAATTCCTACCGGTTTTTAAAATCTAAATCTTTACTCTTTCTACAGACGAATACCAATACCTCTCACCGATCACCACCCCACAAACGCCCGCGACCTCCCCACCAACGAGAAAGGTCATCAGAAAGAAAATCCAGCGCAAGATCTCGACCACCCTCCAACCCACCGAGCCACCATCAACGACCACGCCTGTACCGCGCCGCCGAGTGACCTCCAAACAGCCGTTCGAGAAGATTGCTAAGGTCCCCAAGAAGACGTACAGGCCTATAGCGAACTATGATTACTATGACGACAGCGATGAAAAGGTGGCCGTGAAATACGTGGAGGGTACGAAGATTGTGATGCGCGATAATGGTGAGTAAGAGTGACATGTGGCTCTATTTTATGGAAATCAAAGCAATGATTGAATGAAAGCTGACTGCAGTGTCAATACCCCTTTTTACACAACTATTTGCAGGAAGGCTAGATAATAAAATACTAATCAATTCAAAAGTGCATGTGATTGGTTTAATTGAAGTAAATTCTTGTGCGTTTGAGTCCATAATTATGATACTTTATCAGTGCATCTGTCTTAAAGGCCTTTATTCACTTCCTATTTCTTCACAGGTCAAATCGAGTGCCTAGACATTGGTAACTTCCCTCATCCGAAATCGTGCAAGAAATTCATCTCCTGCGCCCGTATTGACAACGGGTCCCTCCTGGGATGGGAGTACGTCTGTCCCAAAGGTCTGAGTTTCGACCCCGTAGGAGGCATCTGTAACTGGTCGGCAGGTCTTGGCTGCGATGAGAAAGACATTTGAGAAAAGAGTCCTAAGTTGTTTATGGTTTTAAAAAAAAAATAAGAATTCGCATCAAATTGGACTATTTTAAAATGCTATTTTGAGGAATTTGAAAATTGACTGCAATTCTTTTTTTTAATTAAAAAGAAACTGTTTTCAAAATGATTGTTTATAGATACGAACGATTTAGATCGAGTATTTATTACAAGTCCGATCTATTATTAGTTAGAATTTTGTATGAATTCATTTTAGAACGTGAAGATTACTTGATAAAAAAATACAACGAAAACAAATGAATGTAAATAAATAAAATAGTGATTTTTACTATACTTGTTCACAAAATATTATGTATTGAATTTAATTTCACATTTATCTATAGTTTACTTAATATTTCAGTCTTTTAATATATGTTTATTCTATATTTATGTTAACTTGTTATCAAAATTTTATAAAAATCTATGTGATATTTAACTATCCTGTATCTTTGACTGAACAAAAGTAAATTAAATTTTATACTTAAAAAAATATTTTAGTAAGAAAAGTATTTAGTACAAGTGAAGGACACGATCTGAGTGGTCTGACAAAATTTTGTCATTTTCATGACAACTTTTTGTCATTGTTACAAAAGTTTGTCATTAGTCATTGCATTTTTTGTCATTGACTGACAAAATTTTGTTAAAGACAAAATATGACCTGAAAATTTGAAAAAATATTCAGTTCTTTTTTACCCGACTGCCAAGGAAGGGTTATGTTTTTCTCTTATGCAGTTTTCTCCTTGTAATTATAATTTCTAAGTCAAAAACTGGTACTTTTGTATCAAATTCGTACGAACACTGCCAATAATATACTCGTAGGTTAAGTTCGTATACAAGTGTGTAGGTACCTAGGCAGAGAGAGATCCTGAATGTACCCGCTGTTGTGGATTTACATACATTTCAGAATGTGCCTTAATTATTTTTACAATTTTAGCTATAAGATTATTGAGACAAATAAAATTATTAAAATTATGTTTATTTTTTATTAAAGCTTTTCCTCCCATAGTAGGCAAATTAAAATGAATGTGGACGCTATTTACATAGACTTTACTAGCGCTATTGATAAAGTACCTACACCATAATTTGCTATTATATTTTATTACAATTTTTATGCCAATTCTATCTAATTTTATCTAAGTTAATCTAATTTCACCTAATCTTGATTAATTTAACTACTAGACAAAATTTTATGAAATACCTACATTTCATCAAATTTTGTCTAGTTTTTATATTATGTAAGTAATCTAATTTTATATGTAACAGATATTGGTGCCGATTCTCTTGTCACAAATTCTCTAAAGTAAACTAAAAATCACAAAAATTTTGTTTATTCCTGCCAAACGCCGATTTCCCATTCTGAAATAAACTATAGTGGTACAGCTTAACTATTGTTTAGTTTGACAGTACTAAGATGGCACTGAGTTTTAATTTAGTGGAAATGCTATACTGAATTTGACGTTTTAACCTAAAATTATGTTCTGTATCTAAAATCTTCTAACTAAATCTGACAATTTTTAATCGCGAAGTAAAATTAGATGTCATGAACTAAAATTCAAACCAACACCTCGACTTCAGTTACAAAACAGAACGGTATCTATTTTTTATTTTGTTTTGCTTATATCTCGAAAACAGTGTGTCCTATCGCAAAAATAATGAAAATTTCGACCCCATTTAGGAAACCCTTAAACCCCGTAGGTATACTTAACACGCTGGTATTTTTTTTTTCCATATTTTCCTTACAAAAAGTGACAAATTCCATAAACACGTCGAAGCTGATGTCCCTGACATCATTTTTAGAGTTCCGTACCCAAAGGGTAAAACGGGACCCTATTACTAAGACTCCGCTGTCTGTCTGTCTGCCTGTCTGTCCGTCTGTCACCAGGCTGTATCTCATGAACCGTGATAGCTAGACAGATGAAATTTTCACAGATGATGTATTTCTGTTGCCGCTATAACATCAAATACAAAAAAAACAGAATAAAATACATTTTTAAGGGGGCTCCCATAGAACAAACGTGTTTTTATTGCCGTTTTTATAGATAATGGTACGGAACCCTTCGTGCGCGAGTCCGACTCGCACTTGGCCGGTTTTTTTACCGACGTGTTTTATTACCAGCATGTTGAGTATTAGGGTTTTTTTTTATAAAGGGGGTCTAAATTTTCATTATCTATACTATAATATTATAAAGCTGAAGAGTTTGTTTGTGAACGCGCTAATCTCAGGAACTACTGGTTGGAATTGAAAAATTCTTTTTGTGTTGGATAGTCCATTTATCGAGGATGGCTATAGGCTATATAACATCACGCTACGACTAATAGGAGCGGAGCATAAATGAAAAATGTTGCAAAAACGGGAAAAATTATTCCTTTTTGAGAGCTTCCGTTGCGTGCGCTGCGTAAACGGTTTAAGTTACGCAAATATCATGTATGATGGAATTGTTCCTCTTTAAAAGTTCTAAAAAAAAGTCCGCGACAGCATGTCTATCTTTTAAGATTGACTCACTATAACCTTTTTTTATGGTAATCAAATTTTTTCGAAGTTAATGCATTATTTGCGAAGGAGTTTTATCGACATAATATTAATTCTTATTCAAATAAATAGTTTTAACATCAAGGGTATTTATGTAGCAGTAATATACTTTTTAATTCATTCGAATCGGACATTTAATTTCGGTTTGCGTATTGCATTTTTATACTCGTGATATCTTTCACGAGTATAAAAATGCAATACGCGAACCGTTCGACGCCGGCGCTGCGCCTCTGCGACGTTCCCTACTTTAGAGAGGAGAGGATGAGCACACGGGTAGACATGACCTGGAATAGGATATAGGATACGTTTTATCCCTATATTCCCACAGGATCGACATCTACGCGGGTGAAACCGCGGGGCACAGCTAGGTATTCATAAAAATCACGAAATATGGAAAAAAAAAAAATACCAACTTGTCGAGTATTAGGAGTTGAAGTGTTTTATTAAGGGTGTCGAAATTTTCATTATTTTTGCGATAAGACACACCGTTTTCGAGATATAAGCAAACGAAAATAAAAATTAGATACAGTTCTGTTTTGTAACTGACGTAAGTTGAGAGTTTACAAACATTCAAAGTTATTTCTAAAAATTTTTGCAATCATGTTACTAGGCAGGGTTTTGATTCAGGACGAAAAATTAAACTCAATATATCTTAAAAATAATGTATATTAATAACTATTTACAACGTCCTCTTGCTAATATTAACGTATCCTATACCGACACAAGTCATCTTGATCTTACTGGCGGGCGTGACCTCTTCATCATCAGACTCGTCGTCTCCAGACCCTGAGCGCTGCACCTCTAGCTTGAACATCACGCCAAAGAACTCTTTGAGGAGTTGCAGGAAGGTTATTGTGTAGTCTGAGAGGGGGCCGACCTGGGAAGTAGATCATTTTATTCATCTATCTTATGGCCTGTTTCACCACTTTCAGACAGATTCCAGATGAATAATTCAGCAGATAAATTTATTTAATAGAAACAAAAAAGCACGCCAAAGGGTTAGGCGAACATTTCGCCAGTTATGTTTAATTCCCATGTAATAGGGGGCGAGCCAAACGGGCACAAACCCAGAATTTGGGCTGGTACTGAGAAATTCCAGATGGAAAACCCCACCCCCACCACTTTGCTCGACCCGGGAATCGAACCAGAAACCTCATGCTCAGCAGTAGCACTAGACCAAAGAGACAGTCTTCGTCAACTTTAATATATATGTATGTAATATTAAAAGAGCAGGTGGGATTTAGGTCGTAATAAAACATGGAATTTTGTGTTATACCGTAGGTACAGGCAGCTTCAGATATTTTAATCCTAATTATTGAATATAAGTTATATTTAATTAAACAGAAGTTTGTCGAAACATTTTGTGTACATTTTACTGATAATAATTATGTAAAAGTGAAAATGTTAATGGACATGTAACAAGTTGCTGACCTACCTAAAATTCTATAGGATGGATGGCGGAATGTTATGGGTCTGAAACTGTGACTGACGAACTATCCAAAAGAATTACAAAAAAAAAACAACCGACTTCCAAAAAAAACACTAAAAAAGTGAAAAATAACTTTAATTTCGGAAGTCGGTGTCTTTGCTTTTCAATTTCCATTTTTTGCCACCGACTTCCGAAATTAAAGTTATTTTTCACTTTTTTAGTGTTTTTTTTGGAAGTCGGTTGTTTTTTTTTTGTAAAAAGTTTTTATTTTTCACTTTTTAGTTGTGGTACCTACCCCACACAAATCCGAATACCACTACCTGCTATGTAAATAACAGTGAAGGAGTCAAACAGGATGTCGTCTAGATAAACTAAGTGGGAAACATACGTAATATTGAAGCTAACTCAAAAATTACGCAAGCAAAGTTAATAAAATTTATATGGGACCACCTCGAAAGCATGACGTACCAAATAAAAAAAGAATCATCAAAATCGATTCATAATTGGCGGAGTGATCGCGTAACAAACATACAAAAAAAAAAAAAAAAAACATACAGGCGAATTGAGAACCTCCTCCTTTTTGAAGAAGTCGGTTAAAAAAGAGCTTATCTTATCCACTTTCAAGTTACATTCACACGAGACTGCTGGGGAGTTTGTTGCGCCACTTCTTCTTCCCAGCTAAAGCACTAGGAAGTGGTGAAGGGTGGGCGTTTTGGGGGACTGTCTTATGTAATTTTGACGTTCGAAAAGTGCTGATTCTCAGCCTAGTTTGAATAAATGACTTTTGATTTTGATTAGATTTTGACTATAAATGAAATACTTACAATACATTCACTGACGTCTTTCTGCCCGAGCGCCATCCACAGAGCGCATAGCCACTGGAAGGACGAGTCGACGGCGCCTCCCCGGTAAATCTCATCCAATAGCCTCTGAGCGCACTCGCGACCTAGGTCCTCGGGTAGAGTGATGTCGCCAGTACCAACGTCTGTTGATTTCTGGAAGGAAATAAAGAGGCAATGACATTGGAGTTAATGCAGCCATCAGAAACATATAAAATTGAAAAGTGAAATGTGTCTGAACATCACAATAAGGGTGCCTTTCCACCAGAGATGTGCTATGCTACGTTGCTATGGATGCGTTTGATATCCACCAATCATATTCATTGATCCCATATTGGTCTACATAGCCAATGAATATGATTGGTGAATGTCAAATGCATCCATAGCATCGTAGCATAGCACATCTCTGGTGGAAAGGCACTCTAAAATAAATAACAAAACTTGGCAGAAAATGCCTGCGGCATTAAGTTCGCGGTTTTTTTGATTGCGCATAAAGCTTAAATAAATCTTTTCTATTCTTTTTTTCTTTTTTAAAAAAAAACAAAAAAACGTTGCCCCACACTGGGAATTTCTTCCTGTATCGTGGGTGCGTTTACAACATATAAACTCACATACCCAGACCCGGAACAACTACTTGCAGATCATACAAATATTTGTTCCGTGCGGGGATCGAACCCGCGACACGTTGCGCAGCCGTCCATCGCTCAGCCACTGCGCCAACCGTGTCGTCAAAAAAAAAAAGAATACTACTTCTTGTAAAAGCAAAATTCATGCTTCAAACCCAATTTTTTTTAAACATACCGTCACGCCTCTATCACCGAAGGGTCAGGCAGAGGTGTACCAAGTACACCCACATTTCGCCAGTTATGTTCTAAGTCCTAGGCGGCGAGCCTAATGCCACCAACCGGGTACGAATCCAGACTCTGGGTTATATTTAATATTATTGTATTTAGATTAGCAAACACTGCAACAATCCTGATTACTTGGCAGACGAAATAGTAGTTTTTAATTCTAGAGTCCGACCGAAAATGGATTTTCAGCCGAAATTGAAAAAGAATCTTCGGCTTTAGAGTCTTATTTTCGGCCGAAAACGAAAATGATTTAGACATAAAAAAATAAAAAAAATATTTCCGCTGTACACTGACATTTACTCCTTTTTTTTTACTCCGAGGGAGAGAAAGAAAAAATATAGGCTTTAAAAATGAATCATGATTTTTTGGCCGAAAACGAAGCTTCGGTCGCCGGTCGGTCACTATTTTTAAGTCTTTAAGATACTTACAGCCTCAGCGCAGTAGAAGGTCTTCTCGTTAGTTTCAGCGACGAGACTGACGCCGAAGCCGGGACTCTTGCCCGCGTTGGAGCCGCGGCACTGGTCTGTGTTGATGTACACATCCGGGATGAAGTTTAGCATGACCTGAGAATAAAAATATATTGAGAATATAATATTATGTTCGTAATTTAGATGGATACTAATGAGAAGGCTTGTTAGGGCATGTTCATTTTCGACCTTAAATCAACCAAAGCAAAATGGTTTTAAATGTCAGTCATTTTGCTTTATTATTTTTTATTTATTTAGTCATGTTTTTTTTTTGCATTCTAGAATACGTAGGTATATTTAATAAGTATTTTAGTTTAAGTTGTCACAAAATCATAATATTCCCTTCTTGTTCTCACTCAGTTTTGTCTACATTTCTTTTTCATTTCTCTTTTTGCTGAAATCTTTTTAAGAGGGCTATTAATTTTCTTCTAGATTTTGAGCGTTTTACTCGATTTTTGACGTGTGATTATGGTTTAAATGTAGCCTCAAAATAAAAATAAAATGTGCCTGAGAAAGTTTGATTATTTCTCTTGGGAGTGTATTAAATAAATATTTCAATTTCTCTTCACAAATCAGTAAAATCCTTGTCTTTGCAATAGCTGTTTCATAAAATGTAACTTTAGGGCGTCTTTTGACGCGTTGTTACATCGAAGATATAGTAATTTAATCATTTATAAAAATGTCCATGGTACAACTATATCTTGAACTTTGGAGTGTATAAGGATTTTTTTTATGTTTCATTCAGTAATGCACCAAAAATAATTCCGTAACACAAATAGATATTCGTCCGAAATTATATTTTTTATCTATGAATATACATTTCAAATTTAAATAAAAAGTATTTACTAACAAAGGTCATTAGATCACCATGCTTCAAAACAAAAAAAGTATTTTTTAGAGTAAAATTATATTTTTAAACAATTGTTGTATGCAATGCTAAAAATCAATATAAATCTCGGGACGCACGGACTTTAGCTTTCTTGTCCGATGAAGTGCCAGCCCGCGCCGCAGCTGAGCACTTAGCTTTAAATTCCCCTGATAATAATATTATATCTCGATCCAGCCTGTCCCGTCTGGCTGTCCTCCCGTCAGTGACGCCCTAAGCCGAGGTTCGTACCCCACAGGGGGTGCCCTTAGCGAGCGTTCACTTAGTTTGTAATTTAGAATAGTTTGTTTGCCCCTGTCTGGAGGCTTAGGCAAGTTTAGGAGCTTAAGGCAGCCATAGGAAAGTCCGGTTAAGTAGTCACGGTTTCAGAAACCAACTACGAGATGCCCTAGCTAAAACAAAAGCTTCCTGAGGGAGAACGTATCGCCCGCTGAAACGCGGCACACCCATGCGCACAACGTGCGTGCGCCGCGTAATCTCAAGAATATAGTGCAACTCAACACTTTTTGATACGCGAGTTTATTATTTTTAATAATTATGAATGATTGTAATGGAAATTTATAAATATTTTCCTCTGATACTCTAATTTGAATATATAGAAAATGAACATATGCAATAAAAATGTGTACTGAATACCCACTCAAAGTTTACAAAGATAATGATTTCTGGAACCAAAAAATGTTGCCACATGAATAAAGTTTTATGAGGAGAGCGTTTTACCCGGTATATTAGATAATTCAAACCAACACCTCGACTACAGTTGCAAAATAGTACTGTATCTTTTTTTATTTTCTTTTAATAATATCTCGAAAACGGTGTGTCCTATCGCAAAAATAATGAAAATTTCGACCCCTTTTAAAAAACTCTTAAACTCCTAATGCTCAACATGTTGGTAATTTTTTAAACTTTTTTTCCTTATTTTCCATACAAAAACTGAAAAATTCCATTAAAAACACGTCGAGGCTGCCGTCCATGAGCGCCTCTGGCTCTAAAACAGGGCTCAAAAAAAAATCACGGGGTAGGTAAAACAAGTACCAAGTGGAGGCGCGCGGTTGTCAAATTCGATTTTAGTTGTGTCAAAATAAGAATTTATTTGGCAGAATAGCTCCAAGATTCCCATAGCCAAAAGTAAGGAATTTTAGTGATAGTTTAGTTAGTTTAGTTCGGTGTACAAAAGAATCGGCACCATTGTCTACTTACCTGCTGAATAAATTTTGTACCTATAAGTAAAGAAAATTGGCAACTGCCAGTACCTACTTCTTTTACCAATTTTCTTTAATGCCAGAAGCATCACTTGCGTGCGCGTTCGTAAGTGATGCATCTGGCGTTACTTGCGTCTTTAGGCCGCGATAACTGCAGTTACATGTTACCAGTAGCAGTTGCATGCTAGTTCGCCGCTTTAGTGGTATAAAATATAAATTAAAATTCACGTACCTAATTTTTTATGACCCTATCGTAACTTATACAAATAATATTTCACGACAAAAAATAACAATAATTTAATTCATTTCAAAAGTAAAGTGGAAAGGATCAAGTTTGTTCGTCGCGTCTGACGCATAGCGGTTTGCATGTGTGCGTAGCGTACTTCAGACGCACACGAGCGCATCTGCGCCGTCAAATTTACCTATATCTGTGCACTTCGATTTTGTAATAGCGCTCTTAAGAAATAAGCAGTATCTTTTGCACTCAATACTTATAAATGTTGTATGTGTATCTAGTTTACTGGGTGTATATGTAATCTAATCTAACTAATATTATAAACGCGAAAGTTTGTAAGTATGGATGGATTGTTTGTTACTCTTTCACGCAAAAACTACTGAACGGATTTGGATGAAATTTGTCATACAGATAGTTTATAACCTGGATTAACACATAGGATACTTTTCATGCCGATACTCCCACGGGATCGTGCCTTACGCGGGTGAAACCGCGGGGCGGAGCTAGTAAATAATAAAATAAAACTTCAACTGGCTTATATGAATTCAAGAATGACTCTTTGCCAACAATTTATAGTTCGGCAAGTTGTTTAAAAAAACCACTACTGGCTGCACTAGGCCGCAAACCATTCCATATGGCGAAACTTGTGACATGGTTAGGGGACTGCCATAAACAAAGTTGTTTCACAAACTTAACTAAAAAACAAAAGTAACTAACACATTGTCCTTTCAACTCACCCCCTTAGCAGCGTCAACAACCCTGTTAGCCATGGTAGGCGACACCCGCAGCGCGTACACGACGCCTCGTATTCTCTTCACCAGCCCCCATTGGGTCCACTGCAGTGGTCGCAGGCTGCGCCGCACCGGACATTTGAATACTACCTCGCCGCCGCCGAGGGGTGGCGCTCCTGAAATTGATTAATTTATAGGATTAACAAAAATTCACAAGTTGTTGAAAACTTCTTGCAAGGGTAAAAAAACCATTTTAATTATACCTCCAACTGTCACTAACGAGACAAAATAGAATTTTAATTGTTATCGGCCTTTAAAAGGCCAATCAACAGTTGAGCGGTAACATACCTGTACCCCACATCGAAGCAGTTCCCCCTCACTTCCAATTTATGTTAATAATTATAGTAGTTAATATTTTTTATTTGTGAAATACTTTTTTTAATCTATTCTTAAACTTGTAACATAGGTTAGCAAGAAAAGGGATAGTTCTGCTTTCGAAGATATAAAAAATATGCCTATAAAATGCACTTTATTTATTCAACTATTAAGTTATTCAACTATTAAGCTATTTATATGACTTGGTGACAATAGTAGGAAAGACATGGACTAGACAGGCAAAGAACAGGGAGAATTGGAAGGGGTTGGAGGAGGCCTTTGCCAAAGGGCACACAGAGACTCAGAACTGAGATAAAACGCTTTGTGATACAACAGTAACTCTGAATAAAGGCTATAATTAAATTAACTATTAAGCTGTACTTACCTCTTCTAACAACCTTCAGCTCCAGGCCATCATCAACTAATATAAACTTAAGTAGCACCGGGAGGGCAGATGTCTTGATTTTATCTACTGAGACGTCAAGATCACTGTGTGTGACACCCTGGAGGACTGCATTCAGAGGCTCCTTGCAGAACGGACCCAGTGCTAGCAGGATTTCCAAGTAGTAACCTGAAAATTATAATAAAATGTTTTTTAGATTTCTTTCTTACAAAAATGCTTTTCAATAAACAACTGGTTAATATTATGGGTTTTTCTTACAAGGTCATATAGTCTTAGGGGCGCGGGCGGAGGAAATGAATAAAAGATTTGTCAATAATTCACACACTTTTGGTTGGATATTGAATTAAATAAGTCACTTCCCTGGGATGGACTAAGGGCAATTTAACAGATAGTACAAGAATAATCCACTTATATGAAAATAATAGGATAAAACAAGTAAATACTAACCTATTCCCCGTTGTGTGCTGCAACTGTGTGTAACTTGTCCACCGACCAATATTCCGGGCTGATAGTACACCGAAGTACCCGTCTCACTCAGTTCCACCCTGGTGCCATTCGTGACCTTGTCCAGAAGGCGTATCAAACTCACTTCATACTCCCGAAGGCCCGGATCATCATGCGTACTCCGAATCTCGTCAATTTTAATTGTACGACCACTTAGCGTGGCTAGCAACAGCCTTTGGCGAAAGAAATTGCTGCCCTTGTATACAATTAAGTCATTATGCACTGTCGCTACCATTTTATCGAGATTTTGTGTGAAATATAGATGTAAACATTCGGCCAAATAAAAACACGTGTGGTGCGACACAAAGCACTGTCAAATGTCAAGATGACAGGTCTTCATCACGTTGTTACGTTTTGTTACTCTCTTTATAGGACAAGGAAAAGGGAATTTTCTATTATTTCTAATATTTTATTCATATAAACATTAAATTACTTTAGAATTCTCATTAAAATGCCCTAAAATGCAGACCGTAATCAAATGTGTGGACTAATGTGTACCAAAAATTAATTTTATAATAGTGTACCTTAATTAACTAAACGAAAATGTTTTTTTTCTAATCTGTAATCGGGGTGACAGCCCGCCTGTCCTGTCAAAACAAACATTGAGGTTAGTTTTGTGTGGACAATATTTTAAGTAAGCGAAAAAAACTAACTTTTATCACAAACAAATGATATAAAGAATCAATTATGAAGGTAACAGTTGGTGACGTTGTTCTTCCGGGAGATTTCTCCGAAGAAATCGCTGCAGTTGGTGAGAAAAGTAAAGTTATCCTCGGACCAGGATTACGGAAAGAAGTCGACGGCATTTTTATCACAAAAGCTGGAACTTTGAAGAAACGAGCGCCTAACACGTACTGGGTGGATAACTACCAGAAGAGATACATTCCAGCACGCGGGGAGAATGTTATAGGGATTGTAGTGCAGAAAGCAGGCGATATATTTAGAGTCGATGTTGGTGGCAGTAATACGGCATCTTTATCTTACCTGTCTTTCGAAGGTGCTACGAAGAAGAACAGACCAAAAGTGGTGAATGGTGATGTAGTATACGCCAAAATGCTGGTAGCCAGCAAAGATATGGAGCCTGAAATAGTCTGCGTCGACTCTCATGGGAAGAAAGGTCGTTTGGGCGTACTAGAAGATGGTTTCGTGTTCAAATGCTCCTTAAATCTAATAAGAAAGATATTAAATCCTGAATGCCCATTATTAAACTCTTTGAAGAATGAATGGCCATTTGAATTAGCAGCGGGTATGAATGGCAGGATTTGGATAAAAGCAAACACTATGAGAGAAACCATTGCTTTAGGAAATGCTATCTTGGGATCAGAATATCTTAGCAATGATGAGATCAAAAGCATGTGTACTAATATTGCTAGTATATTGGCTGGACATATTTCATAACATTTCTATGATGCAGCATTATAATTTCATTAATAAATAGATTTTTAAGGCCAAATGTTTTTGATTGTTATTGTTAGAAAGAATCCCTATTAACATAAAATACTGGTATTCAGCTGCATCCGGTTAGACTGGAAGCCGACCCCCGAAAATAGTTGGGAAAAGGCTAGGTAGATGATGAATCCCTATGAACATACACTTGATACCTTTTTAAAGAAATTCCACAAAATCATGAAGGTTTGGCTGTCTTTGTTAAATAATTATGTTCATCAGACCTAGGTTCATAGCAAATAATTCTCCATTCCTCTTCCCCCTCCACCCTCCTACCTCTGACTTTTCGGATTCATGATCATATTGTATAATAATCACTTGCTTAAATTTTCAAAAACGGTAAATTATTGACAGAGCATGCCCAAAAATCTTGACTAGTGGTTTAGAACGAATTTTGTGAACCTGTTTAGGGTTCCGTACGTATAGGGAACTGAGGGACGGCGCCCTGAAAACCATACCGCTACACTGCAATCAGCATGCATACAGCTCAGGTAAGTCGCCCGAATCTGCTCTTCATCTTGTGGTCAGTCAGATAGAGGAAGCGATTCATCAAAAAGGCACCTGCCTGGGCACTTTCATAGACATCGAAAGAGCCTTCGACAAAACCAACTTCTCCAGCATCAGCAGCGCCCTCTCCAGGCATGGAGTAGAACAGGTACTAACGGACTGGATCACGAATATGTTAAGCAAACGAATTGTTCGCCTTGAAGGGGAGCAGCAGTCGGCAATGATAGCCAGAGGCTGTCCCCAGGGAGGGGTGCTATCCCCCTTCTATGGAATCTGTTTATCAATGACCTCATTACAAAACTCAACGCCAGCCGCTATTATACAATAGGGTATGCAGACGAACTCGCAATCCTGGTCTCAGGGAAGGTGACGGGAACAATCTGTAACCTCACTCAGCAAGCACTACGCATCGTAGAAAATTGGTGCAGGGAATTTGAACTATCAGTGAATCCCACTAAAACTGAACTAGTCATGTTTACCCAAAAACGAACTTTAGGGCCCTATCGCCTACCAAAGCTGTTCGATACAGAACTTCAGTTGGCCAACGAAGTCAAGTACCTCGGGGTAATTCTAGACAGTAAGTTAAACTGGAGTAGTAACTTAGACAACAAGCTAAACAGGGCCTGCATCACCTTCTGGCAGTGCAGGAAAATGATAGGTAAGAAGTGGGGCCTATCCCCCAAAATCATACTATGGCTGTACACTGCAGTGATCCGCCCCACGATCGCGTATGGGGCTGTGGTCTGGTGGCCCCGCACCCAGCTAGTGACAGCATCCAACAGACTACAACGCATGCAAAGACTAGCCTGCGTGGCGATCACGGGCTGTATGAGGACTACTCCGACTGCAGCGATTGAAGCCATGCTAGACTTACCCCCGCTCCATCTGTTCATACAGCAGGAAGCGACAATGGCAGCGGTGCGTCTAAATGCAACACAGCTCTGGGGTAAGAGAGTAACACCGCTATAACAACAAATACTAAAAAACAGAATAAAATTAATATTTAAGGGGGCTCCAATACAACAAACGTGATTTTTTTTGTTCGTTTTATAGTGTAGCGGTATCTACATCGCCACATGCGAACTACGCATCAAAGACCTGACGTCATCCTGACGTCACAATAATCCTGCATCGCGCAATTAAAGTTTACCGTGCAGTGGACATATATACAAGAACCCAACATCAATCGTTGGGCAGTTGCTCGCCAGACACAATACCCGTCTGGTCGGAGGATCCTCCCTTTTCTATGGCGGATGAGTGAACTTTACACCTTGTTCCTCGTACCCCTAAAATAGATAATGGTATGGAACCATACGTGCGCGAGTCCCACTCGCACTTGGCCGGTTTTTTTTATCTGTTATCTCATTTACAGTTGAGTAAGCTGGCAAGATGGCCTGGATTAGCTAACCACATGTTTATACAATTCTAAGTACAGCATAAAAAATAAAACAATAAAGAAACAGTGATCGGGAAATTTATTTTGGCAAATGCAACTAACCTAATCATTTCAAATCTCAATACATAATGTAAAACTACATCGATCTGCATTCCAACCATTGTTCTTTTCTAATAAATATATATTACAAATGGCGGGCGCCCTGCGATTTTCATATTTACAGTACTGCACGACGCCATCGCTTTATTTTACAAACTATCATAATAGGAGTCGACTGACCAGAACAATTTTCCTTTATAACAATAATTTAGTAAACAATAAAATAATGAGCTGTTATTTTTCGTTTTTTTTTTTCATTTTAAATGATAATTTTTTGCTAATTAATGATTTGATGACAGCTGTGTGCTCTTGTGGCGGGTTTTAATGTGACTGAGAAGATTTTCTAAGGTGATTGCGTATGCACTTATTTCAAACAATTTGCATCTCCTTTATTCATAAACATCTCACTAGAAGTAACAGAGCTACTTTTGTTAAATTTGTCCCAATTGATTAACCATTTCACTGTTTTATAAAATACTAAACCTGAATTCAATCATTTCCATCGATTGAAACCTCTTTATTTTTGTACATGAAACTCGAGTCACATCTAAACCCGCGACGTAGCATAAACATCGCCTGTATTTCAGCCTAGACTAACGATAAGCCTCTTAGCAACGATATAAGAAAGTGGTAACTTTTAAAAAGATACAAACTGATGCACTACAGTTTGAATAGTAACTATCAAGTTTTAAACCTCAACAACCTACAAAAAGGAATGTTATATTCTTTTATTTACAAAACATATTTTTGTTGTTCAATAGTTAGAGAAATTACTGGAACCCACATTTTCTAACAAAATTGACGAAAAAGTCGCCTGATCTGTACCAATTTGAGGTGATTTTTCATATCCAAAGATATAAAATTATGAAAAATCTGGGCCATATAGGGAAGTGTCGTATCAGTGTTCCAATGTGAAAAAGAGATGGTGTTATCTAGGACACATAGCGCCATCTCCCTTTTGCATTGATTGCAAACAAATCATAACAAAGATTTAATTTTGCCACCTTTTTTCCCCAACTCCAATAATCTCAGTAACTAAAGCAAAATGTTTAACTGTAACATTAAAATAAACTGTCTTGTCGTTATACTATGTAATATCAAATAAATTCGTTTCGCACCGCGAGGGGACTAATATAGTTTTAATAAGAAAACCTGTAAAAATAATGTAGTAGGTATGAAATATGTCAACTCTTAGCCTAGTACAGACAGAATATTTTGTTGAATGCACTGATCTTCGTGTTTTTATAATGATATCACTATTTTATAGACGTAATTGTAATAAAGTTTATTATATCTTATTATTTTCGGGACTTAAATAACGTTATTATTCGAGGATTTACTGTGTAGACATTGATAGGTATTGCTCGATTTTAACATGTAGTTGTTACAAAAATAACTGTTTTAATTTTAATAACTAAAACTACTCACTTGTTTTTAGATTCTTATAATATTGATATAAGGCTTTATCTTGGTGGTCAGATCAGTGCATTCACTGACTGTTCTAAGGTAGAAAAACCATTTTTAATACATGGAAGAGGAATAACTCATAATGTTTATGTGAGGAAAACTCTGTTCTCTGGGGTATGTGAATGAATTATTCCGATAATTGCGGAGCTAAATTCCAGTCTCCAAAAACGCTAAAAATGGCTTTTCTTCTCTCGAACAGTTGATTCATCGATCACAGCAAAATTGTAACACTGTACATTATATTTACATTCTATCAACAAAGCAGTCATTTTCACGTTTTTTTTTCCTTTTTTTTTACTTGAATTAATTATTATTTTAATTACGAAAATATAATTTACTCTATCGATTATTCAGAGATCAAGATTGTTTACTTACAATAGACGTTATTAACATATGTTACATTTTATTTATAAATGTTTATACTAAGTATCGAAAACCCGTTTGTTGTGTTATACTGAATATAACAATTGTTATATTTTTGTTTACAACTTGGGAGGACAATTTTTGGGTCTTAGCATTTTTAAGGTTACAACAATTTGAGAAACAACGACGTTAATCAATAAGTACTAAAGTCTGTTTTTTAATCTCGTAGACTAATTTGACATTTCACGTGATTGTTGTTTGTTTTTCAATTTGGAGTTTGACATTTGCACCTGTCAAATTCGTGTACGAGATTAAAAAACAGACTATGTGTGACATAAACTGGGTAATGCATATGTCCATCAGTGGATTGCGACACGCAAGGTATGATTGACTGAAAGATGCCTCGCAGTTTCGTCAAGAGACTCTGATTAGCAAGGAATTAAGGAAATGAACACCTCTGCCTAACGCCTTCGGGGATTACAGGCGTGATAGGCTAAAATGAGTTATAAACACATGATTAGTAACTTATAAACATTTTTAAAATTAACATAAATTATGCGTAATTTTGGACGATCAAAACAAATTCTCATTAAATTATTAATTTAATTAATATGTTATAAAATAATTTTATATCAAAATTGTTCTCCCAATTTGTTGAAGAGAAAAAAATCCTTTTGACACTTCAAATTATAAATATACAGTTTTTAAATAGTTTTATTTATTTCGTCGAACTAAGAGATTTGTGAGCGAATACTTTTCGTGGTGAAAGTGGGTAGTGTAGTATAGTTGTCGATAAGTCGATAGTCAATACATCTATATCTATAAATATTATAAATTAAAGTCGCTTTTCGTGTTTGTCTGTATGACCGCGATGTTCTTCTAAATTACGCAACAGATTTGGATGAAGTTTTCACCATCGTTTAGAGAATTTATTCCGGAAGGTTTATGTGTATAAAACGTTACTATTAAAGTTACATAAATAATTAAGAATTCTTGATGTTTTGTCAAGTCGTAAAAACCGTGCGAAGCAGGAGCGCGTCGCTAGTTATATTATAAGACAAATTCGGTTTTGACTGCGTTTATGTCTGTTTATCAAATTAATGTGGTTTTGACTATCATTTAGAGAATTTTCTTACGAAGATGTGAATAATAAATTTATAATAAACTCAGAAAAAACACATAAAACTAGTTGTTTTGACAGGCGCTAGTTTTATTTGTATATTATGATTTTGTTTTCGCATTTTGGTATCGACAGAACAAGTATACCACACTTAACCACACACCAAGACACCACACTATCTCCATCTCCCTCGCACCAACACTAGGGTCGCACACACAGTGCCCCCGCGAGTCGTTCTCAGAACACCGAGTCGGCCGAGCGGGACAGGTGTACCGGGTGCGAGGGAGAGCGCGCTAGGCGCTTGCGGGGCAGCTTCTGTAGTGTTGTGAGTAGGTGAGGGAAGTCCGGGCGTTCTAATGATCGGTACGACCAGCACAGCATTAGGATGTCCTGCAAATTGTTAAAGTGGGTAATTTAGTGAGAAGAAATCCAATGATAAAAGGAGCGAGCCTTATAGAATACATATAATAAGGCTTTAGTTAGTTAATTGATTCAGGCGTGACTGCAGAAATCCATTATAAATTACAATAGACGTAGATATATTTAGAAACCTATTCCGCTTAACTATTTTTCAACAGTTATAAAAACCCTGTAAGAAACGACACGTGTTTCACCTCTCAACGAGGCATCCGTTCGCTGGCCGCAGAGTACTCTGCGTCCGGTGTACACAGTACACGTCGTGTTCTGGTTTGCGACTGGTCAATCGTCATCCTGAGGATGCCTCGTTGAGAGGTGAAACTCGTGTCGATTTCTTACAGGGTTTTTTATGACTCTTGAAGAATAGTTAAGCGGAATAAGTTGCTAAATATATCTACGTCTATTGTATTTTTTAAAGCTTTAGTTGTTACCTTGATATCTCTAGAAGCCTGCATGTTGGCTAGTGATTGTTTGACGCCCTTGCCGACTTGCCAGATCACAGCCTCAGGCGGTTGACCCTTGAACGGATATTCGCCACATAGGAGCTCGTACCATACCGTGCTGAAAAGTGTTCTTACATTACGTTTACGTATATTAAATTAAAATTGTAGTAAAATGTTTTCATAGTGCGACGATGCGCCTGCAATCCAAGTATTCGATTATAATAAATCAAATCATTTATTTGCTTGAATATGGGTACATGAGGTGATACATACAACAAAGTTCTTTAACCATATCCTACCTACACAGGTGTGCTAATATCTTTTATAATTATTTAGTACATTATTCGTTAATTTAAAGAATATTAATATGAGATTATTTATGAAATGTATTTACATAATTACTTATATAATTACTTACATAATTCTATTACTTAGCCACAAAAACAAAGAATAAGAAAAAAATTGTCATTTGAATAATTATTTTTTAATTAATTTATTATTATTATATTTGAATTAAATGTCAAAATGTACTAATTAAGTATATAATGTCAAATGCTAAACTAAAAAGTCTATATACACACACAAAGTAATGATAAAAAAAATAAGCCAGTATCAAGCGGTTCATGAAAACCGGGTAAAGAATTAAATTTAGTTTAGTATCCCTTCCCGCACTGGGAAATTCTTCTACGTCTACATTTCTTTCTAATTTCTCCTTTCGCAGGTCTGCTGGAAGAAATTTCTTAAGAAATAAGCAGTACCTTTGTAGTCATATTATAATTATGTCGTATCTCTATACATTTTCCTGTGTGTACATAAATAATAAAATAAATAAATAAGAAGGAAAGAAAACATATGTATTTATTTGCGGTAAACATGACGCAACAAACAAGTTGTGGGATAATATGCGTCACATCCTCAGAAAAACGGGCATCGCTCAGCATCATTTGTAAACCCAAAAGTTGTTTTAAGTATTTAAATTATTTCATTCGAGTGTTGAAAGTCAAGTCAGGCTTTTGTCTGAATAAATAACTATTCTGCGTTCGTAATTTATTTGCCAAACATGTAAATAAACACGTGTTTCAGGAAAAACAACTGTAACGCTTGCACATAAGGTTCGGTTTGACCTACAACTTCATATTTTTCTCTAATCGTCTAAAATCAACTTTATTTATACTACCACAAAGTTTATTTTTGTTTAAGTGGAAATAACATCAATATTGGAAACAAGGAATTAGATAGACCTTAGAAAAGTAACCGCGTCGAAGCGTTCAAAGAAGGTATTTTTTATAACTTGAATGTTAGTATTGTATGTATATCTGCTTACCCGAAGGCGTAGACGTCAGTAGCCTTAGAGAAGGGCAGGTGCAGCGAAGCGTGCGGCGTGAGCGCGCGGCACAGCTCGGGCGCCAGGTAGCACAGCCAGCCCGCCGGGATGCCCAGGCTGTCGCCGCGCAGGCTGCGCACGTTCATCATAATTATATCACAATATGGCCCATATTGATGAACATATTCATCATTTCAGCCGAAATACTTCCACTGGTAAACATAGGTCTCCCCTCAAACGTCGCCACACAGATCAGGTCTGTGTTTCTCACATCCGACAGTAAACGCGGGTTCTTGCGTCCTTCACGAGCCATCGATCCACCGTTGACTTGTGAAGGCCACAGGAATCCGCTTTCGACCTAATTTTCCCAACAACTGTTGTGGTCGGTTTCCAATTTAACCGGATGCAGCTGAATACCAGTATTTTACATGGAGCGACTGCCTATCTAACCTTCACAACCCAAGCGTGTTCATAGCTGCTTAAAATCATTTTTTGAAACTTTTTTAAAGTGACTTGCCTAATGATTGATAATTGTTTTATCACCTATGGCCCTGGCTGATTATGCTATGGCATAGCATAATCAACTTAAAATGTTCCCAATGCTGGGACACAGGCCTCCTCTTTCTGTGCGAGGGAGTGGGCTGTAATCCACCAAGCGGGCCCAGTGCGGGTTGGTAGATGTCACATGTCTTCGAATTTTTGGTTCTAGGACATGCCGGTTTCCTCACGATGTTTTCCTTCACCGTTTTGAGAGCAGTGGTGATGAAATAATTTAAACAAAGTAAAACGCCTGTCAGGGTTTGAACCCAACCTACAAATCGTAAGTCGCGGTTGTTACCACTGGGCCACTATACCATGGTCTCGAGTCACACATTTTATATGACTGAACTGTGATAAAATGTGTGACTCGAGCCATGTCAAAGGCCGTGTTCGCCCCGCTGCTCTCTCAAAACTATTTTTATATGAGATTTGCCGTGCATACAGATTGAAGATAGTTTCGTCACCCATTATGCCGTTATAAGTGCTTTAAATGCTTACTTTTGCATGAAATTAATTCAGTGTGACTGATCTATGCTTGATCACATATTATGCGTGCTCAGATAGAATAGAACAAGTCCCAACGCCCTTAGGCGTCATGCAGTGGTCGTGCTTATAGTATATTGCAGTTGCAATGCAGCCTGTAGATGCTTGTATGGAAAGCAGGATCATCAGATTGAGATATTTCGAACATATAAAATTCGTATTCTTTTATTAACAAATGCGTTTAATCGCGTAAAAACCGATGTGTATGGAACTAATTTTCATTTTTCATGTTTGTTTTTGTTTCAAAAACAATAAATTCAGTCATCAATAATATTTATTCCCATATTTTCAAAAAATCTTGCTTCCTTCAGGCACCCTTGTGGTAAAATTAGTTTTTACATACTTCATACATGGTGCAAGTAACTTTCTCAAGCAAAGGCAGCAACTCTTGCGCGGGCATTTAAGAACTCTCACGTAAAGCTATTTTTCACCTAGCATAGTTACTTGCACCATATAAAAGCACCATAACACTATAACTAAAGTAAGTAAAGTGCAAAATTGTGTATTAACCTTTGTACTAACTTGTTTCCAAAGCACAGTTTGGTAACACTGAAGAGGCCGAAGTCTGTGATGACGACCTTTCCGTTCTCCAGGAAGATGTTTTTCGTCTTCAGATCTTTGTGGATAATGCCTCGTGCGTGCAAGTAGCCCATACCCTGGAGAAAATAAATAGAAACATAGGTTCCTAAGAGGTTGGAACAAGTTTTTTGGAAATAGCAATGAGAATGATTGTATCCCTCAAATACGTAATGAGAAATGTTTTAAGGTGAAACGGTTCCAAAGCAGATGTTTTCACGCGATTCGACTTCACGCCAAATCAATGTTTCTCTAAAAAAAAAACAACGCATTTGCGTTTTATTATGATTACGAAAAATTAAGACTGTCTTTAGTGAAGTATGATGCCCGAAACACGATTGACAAAACTTTCCTCGATACAAAAAAAACACAGTTTCCTTAAAATCTGCTTTTTTAAAGAGAAAAACCTATTCCATTCGATTGTTATCAAAGCAATTGTAATAAAATTTTGTCTACGTGTTCACTATTAAATACTTTAAGGGATTATGGACTTATTTTTTCTATATAAACGAAATAAAATTTTAAAATAAAATATTTGTAAACATAGAGCACTAGAATTGCGCGCGGGCGGGGTCATACCATCCCCCTCGGCTCTCGTCAGTCCCATTTCGCCTTAAGACAAGACTTAGGTCAGATCCTCGAGGGTAATGATATAAAAGGGACAGTTCCTCCGGGGTACAACAAATAAAAGTTCAGTTACTCCGCGTAATATAAATTATAGTTCAGTTCCTCCGCGGTAATACAAATTATAGTTCAGTTCCTCCTGGGTAATACAAATTATAGTTTAGTTCCTCCGGGGTCAACTGTTTAACAATTCCGTTTTTTCATGAAAACCCCATCATGACGCCATCTATCGGGTCCAATTGTCTTCACAAACCATCATGCTACCCATACCCACTCAAATATACACACAAAATTTCATTCAAATCGGTTCAGCCGTTTAGGAGGAGTTAGGTGACAAACACACGTACAGACGAATTATACATTTATTTATTATAACTCAGGGACATGACATCAAACGACCCCTGCTTCGCAAGGGTAAAATTGAGATATGTCAAAACATCGAGATTTGTGCTAAAGTCCGGTCGCGAAGCAGAAAGAATTTCGTACAAAGACCCCTCATTACTTAACTCTATCGCTCGCGCTCAAATGTATTGCCGTCGCGCTCGCGATAAGGGCGATCCTTCTAGTGTGTGAGCGCGACGGTAATACATTTGAACGCGAGCGAAAGATATAAGTAATGAGGGTCATTGTACTAAATTCTTTCTGCTTCTCGACCGGACTTTACATCTAATTAATATATTTTACACATTGGAATAAATAGACTTAATGATGGTAAAACCGCATTAACAAGGATAACTAGTTAGTTATTTGTATTGAGATTTGATCGTTTGAGAAGTTTGCTCGGAATTAAAGTTTCTGAATGCAGCTTTACGCAACTTGTAACAATGGAGCATCCATCATCACTTGACTTGTGATTAATTTGGTTGCGTCGATAATTTTCGTTCCACACAACAGGCGTAAGTGTGCCATAATCTTAAAAAAATATTAACCACAATACAGATGATCCTGGATTGATGTATGTCAGTTTACTACCAATATTATTAATGCGTAAATTCTGCAGTAGAGGAAACAAGGTTAGAGAATTCAGTGGTTGCTCTATAATTCAATTTGCGTCATTAATTATGAGACATGTCAGTCAACACTATTTATGTCAGCGATAACTGCTTCGGTCTCTGATTCACATGTTATTTATTTATTACTTTAAGGACACAAAGGTACAGAGGCGGACTTATTGCCATTGGCATTTTCCGCAAGTCAACCTTTGGGTGACGCAGACCTTGAAAGTCAAAGTCAAATAATTTATTTGAAATAGACACTTTTGAACGTCAAAAACAAAGAAATAGAACTGACTTGACCTTTGGGTGTGGTAGGTGCGAAAATTGTGAAATAAAGACATATTTATTTAAATATAAGGATATTATTATATCCTTTATTTAAAAAAATTAATTATTAGAATATAACATTCATCTATCAACATTTAAAAAAATTGTTGCCCACCAGTATCGGGAAAAGGGTCCCGGGCTACCGGCGGTCAGGGCTCCAGAAGGCTTTTTTCATTTCTTTGATTTCCACGGGGAGCGCATTCTAAAGAGAGATAGATTGAACGAAGAAGGAAGAGTGTATGAAGTCAGTACGGTGAGTGGGACAATGAAGAAAACGATTAATTGATGAACGTAGATTTCTACTGTCTTGTTTCATGTTCTCGTCGTTGCATAACGAAATATTAGCAACAATTATATTCATATTGATGAGTAATGAATTACGCATAATATATTATTAAACAGCGATTTGTCGTCGATCGAACAGGAAAAATAAATAAATTTAAATTCTCAGTTACTGGATTATGTACCAACTAAGGGCGTTTGCCCACTTATCCGTATCCCGTTCGTATTCGTTTCTGATCCGGTTTGGCCTTCCTAGTAATTGTACGAATAAATATACACATGAGTGCACAAACGTCCATACAATTACTAGGATAGCCAAACCGGATGAGAAACGAACATGAATCGAATACGAACCGGATACGGAAAAGTGGGCAAACGGCCTAATATGGGTTTTACCTTAAGATACTGAAACGGTATAAATGAGACTTGGGAATCCTATTCCATCGTGTTCCTTTACCAACAGTCGAGTATTCTCAACGTGTCAATATGAAGCTCTTCATCGTGTTCGTGGTTGTCGCGTTACTGGCCGCGGTGTGTTCGGCGCAACCGGCTGACAGCTCAGCATACGATCAACCAGACACTTCAAGCATTCTACGATCCAAGAGGTCGTTAAGTATTTGGGGCAATTGTCCGCAAGGTTACAACAAAAGGGCCGGTTTCTGCTTCCCTGAGTAAGTAGGAATATTTTATTTCATCAACTTTTATTTTATTCAAAGGAACAACAAACAGCTACAATATATCAATCTGCCTAGCCTTTTCCCAACTATATTGGGGTCGGCTTCCAGTCTAACCGGATGCAACTGAATACCAGTATTTTACATGGAGCGACTGCCTATCTGACCTCCACAACCCAGTAACTGGGTAATACCATACCTCTTGGTAAGACTGGTTGTCAGACTTTCGTGCTTCTGACGTACCGAAACGGCTGTCAAAGATCCACGAATGACAGCCGGGTCCAACGGCTTAACGTGCTTTCCGAGGCACGGAGGAGTCTCGGTGTGTAAAGATGGTCACCCATCCACCGACCGACCCCGGCAAGCGTAACTTAACCTGATGAATCGACCCGGTGCGGCTGTTATTACTTAGCCATGAGCTCTACCACAGACTCCAGCTGTTCACAGATTAACTGTGGAATATAATATACATTGAATTTTTGGTCGACTTTAGTATTCTTGCGCATATATTTATCAACGTGTAAAAAGTTGTCGGTGCAGATACCTATAAGTATGTAATTTATTTGCAAAACATTTTTTTTTTTAGTTTCACTTCGTTCCATTTAAAGATATTGTTTTGCATTAAGTTGCACCATCTCCGAGTTTCCGATTCCTAGATTACCTTACCTTTCACTAATTACTTAAAACTAATATTATAAAAGACAATGTTCAGTACATTGAGTGTGCTCAAACATAAGCATGTTTTTAACATCTTACTTTTTTTTTTTTACAGCGATTATTATGATTAGAAGAACAGAGGACTGAAGATACTACCTACAGACGTATTACAAGTTGTCTATGATATCAAATAAAACTTTCGAAGTAAACTTATTATTTTGTAATACTACTTTTTTTTTCATCCTTGTCCTAGACATGAATACAGGGTCTAATTACAAAAAAAAACAATCGACTTTCAAAAAAAAACACTAAAAAAGTGAAAAATAACTTTAATTTCGAAAGTCGGTGTCTTTGCTTTTCAGTTTTCGTTTTTGCCACCGACTTCCGAAATTAAAGTTATTTTTCACTTTTTTAGTGTTTTTTTTGGAAGTCGGTTGTTTTTTTTTTGTTAAAAGTTTTTATTTTTCACTTTTTAGTTGTGGTACCTACCCCACACAAATCCGAATACCACTACCTGCTATGTAAATAACAGTGAAGGAGTCAAACAGGATATCGTCTACATAAACTAAGTGGGAGAAATACGTAATATTGAAGCTAACTCAAAAATTACGCAAGCAAAGTTAATAAAATTTATATGGGACCACCTCGGAAGCATGACCTACCAAACAAAAAAAAAACAAAGAAATTCATAATTGGCGGAGTAATCTCGTAAAAAACATTAAAAAAAATAAAAAAACATACCGACGAATTGAGAACCTCCTCCTTTTTGAAGAAGTCGGTTAAAAAGACCCATCACATAGTCGTCAACTACGCATGCTGTACAACAAATTAAATAACACTGCACAAAAATAATTGCTGGGAGTTTTATTTTTGGTGTGAAAAATCGCTGTTTACGATAGTGCGCAACGTTACAAACGCAAAACATTGTGTTTATAGGTGCATGCAACGGTTCGTGGGGTATTTAAAATTAAGTTATAACATTTAAAACTTGCTTTCTTTAAAAAATATCTAAAAAAGTTGGAACTGTTGACCTTCAATAGCTCCGTAACCAGAACGTTCCCAGGTTTGGTTCAGATTTTAAAAAAAATTATCACAATGACGGGAATAACAAGTGACGTTCGACTACGTTAAGCGTCTTTTTACACCCGTTATACTACGTAGCTGATAAAAAGAGTATTTATGTATTGAACGCTTTAATAAATACTTACAAATACAAGTTTGTAGTACAATACTACTGCGGAAACCCTTCGGATTATATGTGTTACCGTTAGAATACGGAATACGTTAATATGCGCATTAACTAGGTAATTTACAAATTATCGGGAACGATCCGTTAAAGTGTGAAATTTTACTTATATCTGCACTTTACCTAGTTAATCTGCATATTAACGGATGCTACACCGCTAAGTCGCGGAAGATAGTGAGCGAAACACTTTTGTCTCATTTTCTGCCTAATTTGATCGGTTATTTCAGTGGAGTAACATATGAGTTAAATTTAACTAATGTCCAGCCTGTCAGTAACTGATTTACGCACATTAGCGATAACATAATCCTTACTTATATATAATATTATAAATGCGAAAGTGAGTTTGTTTGTTACGCTTTCACGCTAAAACGGCTGAACGGATTTGGATGAAATTTGGCACAGGGGTAGACTATGACCTGGAATAGGACATTGGATACTTTTTATCCCGATATTCACACGGGATTGTAACTTACGCGGGTGAAACCGCGGCGTGCAGCTAGTTATGTAAACACAACACTGACTTACACTTATTGCTTTTACTTCAAAGCAACAAAGTTTTGCGCAGTGTGTTCTGCGCAAACCCTACAAAACATACCTATAACTCATATTTAACCTACCTGTGATATCTGCTGCGCCACAATAACGCTCTTGTTGGCAGTAAACTTGTCTTTGCGCAGATGGATGTGCGTGAACAGCGTCATACCCTTGCACAGTGACGTCACGATGGCGAGGCGAGGCGGCTTCATGCATGCGCCCATGAATAGGACCAGGTTCTCGTGGCGGGTCTTTCTAAAGGTCGCTACCTGGAGAATTATTAAGTATTGTTAGTTTTTTTTCTTCAATTGAATACGTGGAAGAAAACACTCTATAATAATCAATGACACAATAACAAAATGGCAATTTGTAAAGTAGAGCTACATCTGACTTGAATCCGGCAAAAATTGGATAGATACAGCAAATGAACCATTCTCTATGGTAGCGTATGGATAGCAAGAAGTTCAAACATGTCTGTCCCGAAATTCAACTGTGCGAATTTCGTTCACTGACGCAGTCGATCATCATTCATCAAACAGTCAATAATGGTGATTATTGACTGTTTCATTAATTTTTCACAGATTTATAGTTAGTTTATCCTTATATCTTTTAATTTTACTACAATCCGGCCGTCCAGTCCGTTCTTGACACCTGTCAATTTCATACTAATTTAGAGGTATGAGGAACAGGGTGGAAAGTTCACCCACTCCAGAAAAGGGAGGATCCTCCGACCAGACGTGTGTTATGTCTGGCGGGCAACTGCCCAGCGATTGATGTTGCGTTCTTGTAAACAAAGTGGAGACGACAATACGACAAAAAATGAAACTCCGTCTATCTAATGACGTTCTCGGTCTTCATACAAAAAATTAATCAAATATATCCAATAGTTTAGTTACAACAGCTAGTCAAAGACCGGCAAACCCCATACTCGGCCAGCACTACTATTTAGTTTATTTGAAAAAATGACTTTTTTTATTTCGATGTTAGGATTTATTTGATAGTTCCAAATATATGTCCATCGCGCGGTTAACTCTAATTGCGCGATGCAGAATTTATGTGACGTCAGGATTTTTGTGTGGCGTCAGATCTTTGATGCGTAGTTCGTAAGTGGCGATGTAGATGCCGCCACACTAACGAATATGTGTTTTGCGAATTTGATCCTTATTACTACTAGAAATAATCCAACTGACAGGTGTTAAGAATGGATTCCCTCGACGGCCGAACTGTATTGACGTGTTCCAGCCATCTTATGTTTGAACGTTTGTTTCCATTCCACAGCTGCGTAAACTCATCCCAGGTACATATCAAGTAATAAGTAGGCAATATAGGCAGAATTCGTACATTGTGCGTGCAAGCAGAAACTTTAATAAGCTTTGTAACCAGTACGATATACATCCGTTCCTAACTAGCGTGTCGTCAGGCAGGAAGTGCTTAAGCCGTAACTTTTACATGTAGACCATGTAGTTCATTCATTATGATAAGATGGTTGTATAATTATTATGCTGTAGTCATATAGTAACTTGGTGTGAATGTCCTTGGAATTTTAAATTTTTTTCTCTGTATCTTATATGTGGAGACCTGTAATTGGCTTTCTGACTAATGTACTGTTCTTGATCTGTTTGTTTTAGCTGTAAGTCAGTAAATGTTTCGCCGACCTCGTGCTTGAAGGTGTCGAGAGGCACGCAGTCGTCGCTGAGCACGTGCAGCACCTTGACGGCCACGGCGCCGTGCCAGCTGCCGCGGTACACGGTGCCGAAGCGGCCCGTGCCGATCACTTCGAACAGCTTCAGCTCGTCGTAGGGAATGTCCCATTCTTTCATAGATAGCTGCGGGGGAGAAAAGGAACTCGTTACTTTATTTATTTTACATACACACTTATATGAACTCTATGAAGTTAGGATGTACTTGTACTACAACTAGCTTCAACTCTGTGACTAACTGACCGACTCTTTGACAATTCAAAAGTGCCTGTAAATGGTTTAATTGAAATAAATGCTTTGAGTTTGACTTGAAAGAGCATGGCAGTTGAGAGTAAGTCATGCTCACTAAAATGTCTCGCTGATGGTGGCGCGTGTTGGATCATTCGGTTCCTTACAAAATGGTTGAGCTGCATGGTGCTGATCCACGTGTCATGTTCGTGGATGGGCGCCATCAGTTGAGACTGGTCATCTTTAACTGCCAGGGCTATAAGTACCCAAGATTTTGTCGTATCTTGATTTAAAAGAGTGTCCTTGGAGATTCTTGCCCGTTCTTCTCCATAGAGATCTACGATTTGGAATGAACAATTATCTTTTACTTTCTGACTAACTGACCGACTCTTTGACAAATCAAAAGTGCCTGTAAATGGTTTAATTAAAATAAATGCTTTCACGCCTTTTTCCCATGGGGATAGGCAGAAACTACGGAACGCCACCAGCTACAATCCCTTACATACTCTTTTCGCTTCGTTATCGTGATTTTTTCATGACCACCAAAATATTTCTTAAGGTTAGGAATTACTGACAGCTCCCATGGATTAATAATGTGCAGCAAAAATCAATTAAAAGTGGCTGCATGACTTGAATTATTCCACTACTATCAGCAGAACATTGTAGTCACCAAGAAAACAAAAGTACTTTAAGGAATATTGCTCAAAACACTACAAAAATATCGAAAACACTTACTTCTTCAAACAACCTACGTCGTCGTACAAATATAGACATAATTACTGCTCCTTACAACGACCTCAACTTCAATTCTAAATCCCAAATCCTTGAGATCTATTCCATCACTACATAGTTATAATAAAACAAAATCCACATTTCCGTCCCTGTATCGAAAACTTATCTACATAACTACTGCACAGAAATTGAGATACAACAAACAATATCGTAAATAAAACTATTCTTTAGAAAAAGGAACACTATAGTATAAAAATACACACGAACTCAATACACAAAAACTGTTATTAATACGCAAAAGCTTTATAACTGCTTAAAAAAGTAACTTTCAACTGACAAGTTCCCTACAAACACAAAGTTAATGTCATGTACCGTTCGCTATCGCAAGGAGACCGCCCTCGGGCCTTATCGGGATCATGACCGGAACTATGCCTACTGTATTGTATGGGTTAAGGGGACGTATTATTATCATTTCCTTTATTTCATTTTAAACACATTTTAAAATATCTATATGAAAGTCTATAAATATCTGTATGTTCGCGTTGTTCTTCTAAACCACGCAACAGATTTTGGTGAGGTTTTCAACATCGTATAGAGAATTTATTCAGGAAGGTTTATGTGTATAATACGATGCTATTAAAGTTACATATAACTAAGAAATCTCGATGTTTTGACAAGTCGTAAAAGCCTTGAGAAACAGGAGCGGGTCGCTAATTAAAATACATTAATATTTTTATTATTTATAAAAAACATTAAAAAAATATTAGTGTAATATTAATATTCGTTTAGGTTTCGGAGAATAGGAGTAAATGACTATTTTCAGACATATTTTAATGTGTTTGGAGGAAATTTTGTCGATTTGGCTGATTTTTTTACAGTTAAATGAAATACTTTATTTGTATAAGTTTTATTGCACAATATGAAAGATCATATCAATTGTGATCTAATGTATGAACTACTTTTTTATTTAAAAAATTATTGGACAAAAGTTCTTCTTCTTTTCGTATTGTCGGTACTTTCCTATTATATTTAACTAGCTTCCGCCCGCATCTGCGCCCGCGTGGTATGTCGACAAAAAGTAGCTTATGCCCCTTTCTCAGGCTCTAGACTATCTGTGTACCAAATTTCATTTAAATCGGTTCAGTAGTTTTGGCGTGAAAGCGCGACAGACAGACAGAGTTACTTTCGCATTTATAATATTAGTAAGGATTGTTCGGCCCCAGTTGGTCACGTTGATTGCGGTGTCTGAGACGTTGTTCAGATTACCAAAGGTCACCAAATCACACCCCAGCAAATGGGACATCCAGGAGTCTGATCAGTCAAAAGTGTGTGTACTTACACTATTCTGTCGCGGCCACCTGTTGTCGTGCTTGTTGGCGAGGTCGAGCGAGTCCCCGCGCGTGCAGCCGCCGCTGTCCGTGGAGCCCGAGCCCGACAGCGACACGCAGCGGGAACTGTCGCCTGCAAATTGTATTATGGTTTTTATCTACACCCATGCTATAAATCCTCTATAAAAGTTTCTGAAACAGTTAGCTTATTGCGAACTTTGAAACACTGGTTGTTTTAATGTTGTCCTAGTAACCATAATATCATCCAAACGGGTGTTATAATGTTGTACAAAATTTCATAATACAACTCATTTCAAAAAAAGAACATTGTCATGCAGGCGCGTTTCACTAACAAAGCACCGTAATTTAAAACAAAAAAACATCTATGTTAGTCGAATTCGAAAAATTCGAATTCACGTGCGGCGTATCCCTCCATTTTTATTGCTATTAGTATTGCAAAGTATCTTTTATAGAGGATTCACATCATGGGTGTAGATAAAGTCTTGTATGCAACTGTAAATAATTAGGTATTAAAAACTCATGTGATACTATTATCACATTCGGCTTCGCCTCATGTAATAAACACACATTCGTGTTTTAATACCCCTTAATATATAACAGTTGCATAAATAACTATTATATCATCACCATAATTTCAGCCTGGAATCACCCAATGACTTTTCGGTTATTTCGGTCATTAAATCAAAATGAAGATCGTTTATTTGAATTAGACTGAAGATGAATACTTTTTAAACGTCAAAAATTGCGTAAGGTAGCCCGCAGATGAACGTCTTCACAATTCAGATTTGAATAAAATTAAAACTCTCAAAAAACCCACTCTAAACATATTCTTCGTTTATTAAAACTCAAGAATTCTCAACATCACTATAGCTATAATGCAAGTGCATTTCAAATTCAGGAAGAGCTGACCTTGCATTCAGTTTTTTTTTTGATAATTTACTTTCATTGCCACTCAATTATCAACTTTAATGTTTTACAGTCGTCAGTAAAATTTTGTATAACCATTTATTTGTAATAAAAATATTTTCAAATACTTTTGGTTTCAATGAATTGGAATTTGAACTTTATCAAGTATGACATTGAATTTGTTGTTCCTAAACATAACATTAGTCTCCGATTCTGAATTTGAAGTTTAAACTTTTGTCTTCGTTGATTTTTATAATTAGAACTCACCACTTTTAACGCTAGCCATGAGGTCTTCCTTGTTATCGTGTTGTCTCGCCGGCGACTGCACCGACGCGTGGTTAGGACTAGACACCACCGGCTTTAGTTCTGTCGACACGAAACAATCTTTATTGAATCTTGAAAAATCTTTAAAAACAACACGGAAGTGTTTTTTTACAAAAAAAATATATTTGTACCATGACACAGATTTAATACAGATGATTCACTCCGCATTTTAGGTATGGAGTTACAAGTACGCGGACGACCCGTCTTGTCGGGACAATTCAGTGAGTGTAACGTAGTCAGAAGATATAAGAGTTACGCGATAGAAAGAGAGGTAACTTCTAGGTGAATATAACTTTAAGTAAAATACAATAGACGTAGATATATTTAGTAACCTATTCCGCTTGACTATTCTTCAAGAGTCATAAAAAAACCCTATAAGAAATCGACACGTGTTTCACCTCCACGTCGCGTTCTGGTTTGCAATTGGTCAATCGTCATCCTGAGGATGCCTCGTTGAGAGGTGAAACTCGTGTCGATATCTTACAAGGTTTTTTATGACTCTTGAAGAATAGTCAAGCGGGATAGGTTACTAAATATATCTACGTCTATTGTATTTTATAATGGATTTCCGCAAAGTCACGCCTGAATCAATTAACTATCATAATTTTAAGTAATTACGTTGTGCGACATGAATAGCGCTTTACTGTTTCGTAGCAAGAGTCACTTTTTATTTAAATGATTTTGCGGAGTGAAACATTTGTTTCAGGTGTGACCAGAATAATGAATTTAAGGTTGCGCTAGACGACGGCTCAAATTTGTTAGTGGGCGTGGCTAATATGCATGCTATGTCACCTAACATCGTACGAGAAAGTGAAATACACGATGATTTATAACGAAAACGAGAGCCTAAAATTTCATGAACAGACCTTTGGGCGTAAAATAATAATACATTCACAGCGTGTTTGTAAACTTGGGTACCACAAATAAAGCGCGCGACACTTCGTGAGATAAATATCCTATTCAAAAGTTAAATGAATTCTTTTTGAGACTAGTCCGCTGCTTATCCGGACCGATCCGGTTCGTTTCTAAGGTTTTTTTTTGTTTCCAATGACAATAAACGATTTTTTCTTTCTCTCTTTATATACCTGGGAAGTGGAACTGCTGCTTGGTAGTGGGCGGGTGGTGCGCGTGATGCGCGTGGTGCGCGTGCTGCGCGTGAGGCGCGTGCGGCGCGTGCTGAGTGTGCGGCGCGTGCGGCGCGTGCGGCGCGTGGTGCGGCGTCAGCGGCGGCGCCAGCGCCGGCGACGACGGCGTGGAGCTGTTGCACGACGACGTGTTGGACGACGAGTCGGGGCCGCCCTGCTGAGCGGACAGGTTCATTGAGGAGAAACGGCCAGGGTAGCCCGCGAAATTCAATTGCAAAAATAAAGAATGATCTTGACTATAAGGGCGGTGCGCTAAAGTAGCCCGCCAAATTCCCTATTTTTTTTTGCAATTTGCAGGTCATTACCAATCATATTGTAAGTTGATCAAAATATGTATTTACAGAATTATAATCATTAGTAGAAGTTCTACTTCGAAGTTAGAGAATCTTCAGAGACAAGTGGCAGAGCATTTATTCCGTTTTTTAAATAAATGACTTATGACTTACTTGTATATTGCTACTGTAACGGATACATAGAGTGACACACAGAGGCCTGTAGACTAAAAAGACTGTCAGGCTAATAATAATAAACAATAACAGATACATACAGTATGGTGCGGTACGGGCGGCGCATGCGGTCGGCGACGATGCGTCAATGATGATAGGAAGCCAGAGCCCCGCCCCGGCTGAGGTGACACGTAGCCATAGTACCCACCTGCAAGATATACAACTTAAAGTACCTCATACAGTTACAGTATCATCAATCTATATAATAATCGTTCTATTCAAGATTCAAATTCAAAGATGATTCTATGCGGGCCCGCATGCGGTTGCGCTTCAAATGGATTTTATACCCGCATGCATGCCGATACGAAAATATATCACCTTGTGTCACACTGTGAGATATTATAGACATGGTTTGTGTTGGAATCAAGGAAGCTGATTTGAATATCATAAACTTATAATTTTCGTCACACACTTACCGTCTTTGTGAAACTTTTCTTTGAAAGCATCCACAAACTCAGGCGGTAAACCACACGATGGAGGTACTTTACTTTCACAGTCCCTGAAATAAATTAGGTTTTTATTATGAGTTACATCATTTTTGCAGTACGTCGCATCGAACGTTAAAACTCACATTTTATTAGTTAATTATTTTGTTAAAAATAAAGGAAACAAACAACTAGTGAATTAAAAGGATAAATTACAAATTATGACGAATCGACAAGCTTTAACACTTTTCTATTTATTCCCATCTTGTCAAGAATACCGACTTCTATACTTCGAATTTAAAAATAATTTTAGAAGAAATAAATCACCTTTTGTCCACCACTAACCTGTGACATTTAAACTTGCACTCCTTACATTTCAAACCAGACCCGAACAGCATCTGCTTATCGCAGTAGTCGCACGTGGCGATCATATTGAAGGTCTTCGTGAACCGGTGCGCGATGTCGTGCGCCATGCAGCGGCTCACGGTGGGCGTGCGCGGCGAGCGCGGCGCCGCGCCCGCGCCCGCGCCCGCACCTGCGCCCGCGCCGGCCTGCGGGCGTGGCAGGTGGCCACGTTAAGTGCTAGCAGTACGCTTGAGCATTTCGCAAATATTCCCGTTATCTCTTTAATACAAAATGATCTCTATAGCAATAGCGATAAGGTATATTTTGTATTACCAAAATAACGTGACTATTCTGACAAATACGCTTAGTGAAGTGACAGCATTAAAGGACGTTGTTTGTTAGTACAGTTTGTTGAAGGAAAGAGAAAAATTATCATTGATGTGTAGTAGGCATGTGTTATGAATTTTGTCGATCGATACTTTGGACAGAATTCACGAGACATGTTTGTTCGCTAGAGCGTTAGACCTTTCATCGATGATGTATTTTTTTTTTCTTAGCTTGAACAAACTGTAAGGCTTGGTTCAGATCGTCAGCGTAACGCATGTAATAACACGACTTTTGAGCAATCACACGAACTCCAAAAGGATCATTTTTAAAGAGATGTTCATGTAATTCAAGAATTAATCTTAATTTAATATCAAGCAACAGTTATACATATTGGTTGCATATAATGAGACGGCACACAAACACTTATTATAAAACTTTATTAAACGATTTTTTGTTCCTTTTTTTTTAAATATATTTTTTCAAATGTGCACGGCGTAAAGCCCATTATATACGCTTGGAAGTATCACATAAGAGTTATGTAAATAAGTTCATAGTAATGTACCTCTATGTCAATGAATAAATAATTAATTTACTAACGTACCATCCACCATTAAGCAAGCGTGGTGATTTATGTACATGATTTTTCGTTATAGGAAGAAGCATCTGCCTCGTGAGCGTCAATAGGCCGATATAATTATTATGAATACTCACGCGCATAGAACACTGCGTACGCTGACCAATCCGAATGCTAACCTAAAGGGCTGTACCCACCGGCTCGTGGTGCAGCAGTCTGGGATGAGACCGCCTCCTGTGCTGCGAGGCGGCGCAGGCGCAGGCCATGATGCTGGCGAGGCGCCGGCCCAGCGCGCCCGGCCGGCCCGCCCCGCGCACGGGCCAGGCCTGCTGCTCCGATATACAACAAGCCTATATCTACAGCAAGGTACATGTCGCCGGCCGGGCGGCCTTCAAAACCTTCGTAATTACATAAACCTATGCCTAAATAACCTGACTTTACCTTGGCCGGAGAAAGCAACACATAGGGAACAATGGAAAGCTATGGGGGCGACCTTTGCCCAGCATTGGGACAATACAAGATGAATAAAAAAAAAAACTTTACCTGTGTGTATAGACTCTGACAATATGTACATTTTTCAGGTACCGCTGAAAATCTACCTAATAATGTGTGTGCATAATGAGCAATTGAAGTCAGTAATTAATATAGGAATCTACATCCTATTGTTACTAAATTCTAAACTATTTAAGACTAGCTGTGCCCCGCGGTTTCAGCCGCGTAGATGTCGATCCCGTGGGAATAAAGGGATAAAACGTATCCTATGTCCTATTCCAGGTCATGTCTACCCGCCTCTCCTCTCTAAAGTAGGGAACGTAGCGTCGAGGCGCAGCGCCGTCGTCGAACGGTTCGCGTATTGCATTTTTATACTCGTGATATCTTCGAAATTAAATGTCCGATTCGAATGAATTAAAAAGTATTTTACTGCTACATAAATACCCTTGATGTTAAAACTATTTATTTGAATAAGAATTAATATGATGTTGATAAACTCCTTCGCAAATAATGTATTAACTTTGAAAAAATTTGATTACCATAAAAAAGGTTATAATGAGTCAATCTTAAAAGATAGACATAATTATGCTGTCGCAGACTTTTAATTAGAACTTTTAAAGAGGAACAATTCCATCATGCATGATATTTGCGTAACTTAAACCGTTTACGCAGCGCACGCCACGGAAGCTCTCTCAAAAAGGAATATTTTTCATGTATGCTCCGCTCCTATTGGTCGTAGCGTGATGTTATATAGCCTATAGCCTTCCTCGATAAATGGACTATCCAACACAAAAATATTTTTTCAATTCCAACCAGTACTTCCTGAGATTACCGCGTTCAAACAAACAAACAAACTCTTCAGCTTTATAATATTAGTATAGATATAGTATAGATAATATTAAGTAGGAGCTTTGCAAATTGAACTCATCACATGCTTTACATACCTACAAAATGTATGAAAAAAAAAAATGAAATTCGGACATTTTGTATTTATATACTACAAAATGTCCGAAATACATTCCTTTTTATTGTTGTACTCTTAATTCTCAACCTGTCCCAACCTTTTTCGTAAAAATAAGTTACGATAACATTCCTTTGAGGCTAATATCACAAGGGTTGTCTTAAAAAACTCTACACCGTAAAAAGGATGGTCTAAAGCGCTAATCTGTACAAATGCGTTGCAATAAGCACTGGAGTCTTACATTATTGTTATAGACCAGCGGGCGGTGCTTATATCCTAACAATATTGTGACGATAGCATTCCTACACTTCACTTTTTTTAATTTTATTATTGGACTTTTTATAGCACACATCACACGTCTAAAGCGCTAATCTGACAAATGCGTTGCAATAAGCACTGGAGTCTTACATTATTGTTGTAGACCAGCGGGCGGTGCTTATATCCCAACAATATTGTAACGATAGCATTCCTACACTTCTTTTATTTATTTTATTATTGGACTTTTCATATCAAACGTCTAAAGCGCTAATTTGACAAATGCGTTGCAATAAAGAGTCTGGAGTCTTTATTACTTGTTTTAATATGCAGGAGGGTGGTGCTTATGTGCTAACAATATTGTGACTATTACCTTCATAAACTTAATTTTCTGAATTCTCATAGCACACATCACAAGTCTAAAGCGCTAATCTGACAAATGCGTTACAATAAGTACTTATGTCCTAATAAAGTTGTGACGAAAGCATCCCTCGTTTCACTTTAGAGGACTTTTATATACACACATCACAAGTCTTAATTAACCGCTAATCTGTACAAGTGCAATACAATAAGTACTGGAGTCTTACGTTATTGTTCTAATATGCAGGAGTGTGGTGCTTAGAAAATATTTCCTACACTTAACTTTCTGACTTCTCATAGCACTCATCACAAGTCTATAGCACTAATCTGTACAAATGTAATACAATAACTTATGGAGTCTTACGTTATTGTTCTAATATGCAGGAGGGCGGTGCTTAGAAAATATTTCCTACACTTAATTTTCTGACTTCTCATAGCACACATCACAAGTCTATAGCACTAATCTGTACAAATGTAATACAATAACTACTGGAGTCTTACGTTATTGTAATATGCAGGAGGGCGGTGCTTATGTTCTAACAATATTGTGACGTTAGCATTCCTACACTTCACTTTATAGGACTTTTCATAGCACACATGACAAGCCTAAAGCACTAATCTGTACAAATGCAATACAATCAGTACTGGAGTCTTACGTTATTGTTGTAGTAGGCTGGTGGTCTGTGTTGCGGCGTGTTTTCAGACTCTGTGTCGTGGGGGGAGGCCGGGGGAGTTACTTCCACTGTACCCACGGCCGAGGATTGGCTGTTGTCGCTGCAATTAAATATGATGCTGCATCATATCGCAGCATTATGCTGAGATAGGGAGCCTTTTTGGCCTCGCACAGGTCCTTTTTTTTTTTCGTTAGTTTTAAATGTTCCTTTTTTATTGTTTGTATTTAGTGTGCGTGCCCCAAAATATTTTTTTAACGGGTGAATAATCCAAAAAACGCTGAGCAATGTTGTACAGGAAGTGGTATATAAACCAGTAATTTATTTTATCAAGTACACAAGTATAGTAATATTATATACTCGATTGTGAGAGAAATAGTATTTAAAAAGATTATATCAAAATTAAGAAAAAATGTTTTTTTTTAATAATTATGCTCTTCATTATGTTCTTAGTCTCTCTAGTCTAGTACAAGTCTTACCTGAGGTCGGAAGCGTCCGGTCTGACAGATAGTTGCGACTCGTGTGAGCGAGATTTGGTGAGCGCCGCGGGAGGGGGGAGGGTGCTGTTCTGTTTCCGCTTGGCTACCGGCGTGGGGGGAGATTTACCACCTGGAACATTATTGTTGGTACTGACAGTGTACGTACGTACAGAATTAAAAACGAACGAATTCTTATTGAAGTGAAAATGGGCGTATCACACGCCTTGATATTGTAGCGTGTGATACTTCTACCAAAACCAATAATTACGCCGGTTTCAATACTGAATCGCTTTATTAAAACCGATATCGTAAAAGTATGTCCAAACATTGAGCGACAAGAGCGCGGCAGCTACACGTGGCGTTTGCAGGACACAATTTCTGCCGCGCTCTAGTTAGGTAAAAATGTTCGCGAAGAAGTGTGTGTTGAATGTTCAGAAGCGTTCGCGCGCAGCAGATAGACAGAAGCGTTCGCGCGCGGCAGAACGCGCGCGACATCCGGGCACGATTGCCGCTTTGTTTGGACACACCTTTACAGCGAGATTTTGAATACATTTAAATCGTGAGTTAAAATTCTATAGAAATAATTATTTATTTGTAAGTACTTTTGCAAAAATCATAAGTGGGTAAGTTTGCGAAACTTTACAGTGTTGGTTTCTAGCAACAACAATTAAACAAAAACATTTCTTAAATCATAATTTAAAGTAATGTAATGTGACCCAACACGTCAGTGAAATTACGCCAGGTTTTTTTTTTAAAAACGTTTCATTGATCCTCATTTCTATTCCTGAAAGTATCATAAAATTACCTTTCTTATTATGCGGCGTGCCATGATGTTCGTGGTTGGCATGCCTGGCCCGAGGGGCTCTAGGCGAGGCCCGCACGGTTCGTTCCCACGAATCCCAGAACAACTGCAGTTCTGCGCCGCCCTCGCCGCGACCCAGAGCCTCTGTTGAGAAGGAAAACCAGTTTATACATTTTTCATTTGTTAGTTGATATCACAGAATTGCATAGTTATTGTTGATAGTAGAAAAAGGTCCAACAAAACGGCTGAAATCATCATAATCGCAATCATAAGCGCAATCGTTACCTGTATTTAAGAGACTTGTGAAGGAACATTACTTGTTGATGTGATCTTGTTCTCATCTGTAATAATCTGTAGTCGTCATTTATTTTTCGTTGCTTACATAAATATTCTTTTAAAGTCAGTATGTATGTATTTATGTATGTATAGTATAGCATATATTATAGTATATCGTATCTATTGGTAAGTTTAAGTACCTACTTATTATTTTGCACCAATGACAACCCCATTTTTGATGTCCACGCAATCACTGTCCATTCTAAGGTTGCCTGGAAGAGATCGCAGAAAGCGATAAGGCCGCCCATTGTATGGTTTGTAGTGTTAAATTTATTTATTTTCGCTATGTATTTTCTGGTGTACAATAAAGTATATATAAATAAATAAATAATCTTTGTCAGCGTTGAACTATGGAAAAGTGGACATCACTTAAACTTAGGATGATGACTAAAGATCTGTGAATGGCGTTTATTCTACGACAAGTAAGAAGATAATTACCATCTAAAAAGCAGACGCTTACAGCTGGATGCAATGTTTTTGTTTGATATATGTAATAATTCCTACGATTGTCCAGATATTACCAATAAGTTGTTTTATGTGGTTCCTAGAAAAGCGATGATGCGTAGTGTACGTGAACGACCTGTATTTGCCGTATCGTCATGTAAGACAAATGCAGGACTACGTGCGCCATTGCGACGACTTACAAGTAATTTTAATACGTATTTTAAGAATCTTGACTTGTTTGTCGATTCTGCTAGGACATTTAGAAAACATGTAATAGAAATAATAGTCTCCATAGAATCCCCCCGAATACCTAACATCGTTGATATTTTATTTAACTCAAAAGTTAACCAATGTATGCTTTGTTTTTTTTTTTCTTGTATTTTCTCCTCCTTTTTGATTGCCATGTTAATTTTGTTTTTAACTGATAATTATAGTTATAGTAGATAATGATACAAAACCAGCATGACGTAGTTTTAAGGATTACAATCTAGATATTCTGTGAATAACGTAGTTGGATATACATTAGTAAAACTGTCTTATTGTAATTCCAAATATAAAAAAAAATATAAAAAATAAAAAAGTAGTTGACAAATCAGGGTTTTCGCTTTGATTTGCTTTGGTATACTAACTATTCTGTTATCCCTAGTTATATTTCTCACCTATGTAACTCCTGAGCCGCTGCATGGCTCGACACAGTCGCAGCACCTCCTCGTCGCGTGCGCCGGCTAGTAGCGCGCGCATCTCGTGGTCGGAGCGCTCCCGCAGCGTCTCTAACGACGCCACACGGGAACATACCGCCTGCAAAATACACATTATGTATTAGTATGTAATGGAGGGAAATCAGCGACAATTTAAAGAGTATACAATCTTTTTTTTTTTTCTAATTGAACAGACAGCTGTGCTACTGGGGAGTTTGTTGCGCCACTTCTTCTTCCCAGCTAAAGCATTAGGAGCTGGTGAAGGGTGGGCGTTTTGGGGGACTTTCTTATGTAATTTGACGTTCGAAAAGTGCTGATTCTCTTCTTACGTTTTTTGTAAATTGCACCGCTGTTTTAGTAATAATTTCATCATTATTACCGAATAATGCATTTTGATCAACATAAAACGTAGAACAACGCCGCAATTTGCAAAAAACCTAAGATATTTTGAATTCCACGGGCTACATTGAAAGAATCACCATAAACAATGATATGATAATAAACGCTAGACTTTCATGGGAGACCAGAAGAGCTGCCTCCATTTATTGTGGAACATTTCTCATTTTGAATTGCGTACTAAACTGCGCAAGCTCGTTGGTACTCAACAAACAGCTCACGGGTGAAAATTTTCTAGGAAGAAATCTCTGAATTTAGCATGTCGCCTTCTGTTCGGACTCGTCGATTTTGTCGACTAATAACTCACCTCGCTTAAACCGTTGCCATGAAGGGTGCCTACCCCGGTTCCAACTTTAGTATACCGGACGAGGAAACACCATAGCAGGTTTATGAAATTTGCCTTATCTAATATCTAGTGTCATTTATAAATGTTGATTTAAGGACTTGATTGCGAAAGGAAACGGAATCATTATTTTCGTGTAAAGAAGTCCACAGCGGAACCTCGTTATCTTGTCTTATCATCCCTTTTTAAATATTTGACGACAGTTTTCAACTATTATGATGTTGACATTAAAGAATACAATACTTCTAACAGAATGTTGTTTCTCGACGTGACTGACTGCAAAACAATCGACAAATATTTCCTGAAATTTCTTATTAATCTCGTGAATTGCAATTTCCTACTGCTGGGACACAAGCCTCCTCTCTGTGAAAGGGATAATCTACCACTCGGGCCCAGTGCGGGTTGGTCGATGTCACATTGTTTTCGAATGTGAACGGATTTAGTAATTTCTGTCAGGTTATCTACTCTGGTCGCAGACCGTCATCTGTTACTCAAAGTATTGTAATTTTTTTTTGTAATCTATAAGTAATTTTGTAATCATGGTAATATTGGTAGTACAAAATAAATTCGTTCGTATTTCCGAAAATAGACGTTGATTCCCGAAGCGCATTCTTTCTTGGTGAATGGTTACCTCGATAGAATCGGGGCCGAGCCCCACAACCCTGAGCCACTGCGCGAGACACGGCACGTCGCCGAGCTCACGCCGCAGCTCCTCACCGAAGCTGGCCTTGATCACCAGCTGCCGTGAGAAGTGCTTCACCAGCTTGCCCTGGAACAGAAAAGTTTAGTTATATAGTGTAGATAATCAGGTTAAGCTACACTTGCCGGGGTTGGTCCGTGGATGGGCTACCATCTTTACACATCGAGACTCTCCGTGCCTCGGAAAGCACGTTAAGCCGTTGGTCACGGCTGTCATTTGTGGATCTTTGACAGTCGTTACGGGTTGTTAGAAGCACTGAAAGTCTGACAACCATTTATACCAAGGGGTATCGTATTACCCAGTTACTGGGTTGTGGAGGGCAGATAGGCAGTCACTCCATGTAAAATACTGGTATTCAGCTGCATCCGGAAGCCGACCCTAACATAGTTGGGAAAAGGCTAGGCAGATGATGAGATGATGGTATATATTATATATATCATATAGTCGGCCCATCACTAATATATATACCATCTCTTATATATATATAGTGTAGATAAGTTACTGTACATAAGTTATGGAATCAGGAGTTACTTTGCGGAAATCCATGACGAGAAAATGTCCTGCAAAAATATTTAGTTTTAATTCCGCAAAAAACTATATCTAGCATAGCTATTCGCAAACTTCTGATACGGTTCCGTGCCGAATCGAAAACCAATCAATGTTATCGGAAGAGTTATCTCAACGCTGTTCACAAATACAAAACCCATTTTGTCAGTTAAGAGCCTATTTTATATGCTCGTTCCATGTAACGCGCATCGACGGCACATTTTCTGCCTTGAAAAATCAGCACACACTACGTTTGCAGCGCGTCCACGGCGTATGGTTAGACTAAATCAAATATCAATGTACCCTATATCAATTTTTTTCTAATTAAACACAAACACACAGCTGTGCTGCTGGGGAGTTTGTTGCGCCACTTCTTCTTCCCAGCTAAAGCACTAGGAAGTGGTGAAGGCTGGGCGTTTTGGGAGACTGTCTTATGTAAATTTGACGTTCGAAAAGAGCTGATTCTCAGCCTAGTTTGAATAAATGACTATAGATTTTGTTTTTTTTTTATTTTGATTTTGAATAGACGACCGATTTTCTTCCGATAGCTGTTTGCTGTCTCGGCAAGGCAACTCAAGTCACCAAAAATATGTCTTTTCGACGCGGGAGCCTCTCGAATTGTCATGAGTAGCTATAGAGTAGGTATACAGCCTTGAATGCAGACTGCAGCACCGCCTTTTGCATTCACGCTTGAATCTAGTTTTGTGAGTAAACATATTAGAGTTAGGATGTGGATGGCTAAATGGCTATAAGAGTAGAAGAAGATCAAATTAATCGTGGATGGATTGTGTGATGCTGATAATATAATTAATATGGCTAAAAAGGTTTAGTACTGCCAGTACTCAAAACTGATGCGTTCAGTTTATGTCGCTGATTTTCGAAGGTCTTCGCTCAGGAGTTATAACCTTGGGGTAGGCCTATGTCCAGCAGCGGACGTCTTTCGGCTGAAATGATGATGAATTGATATAACCGAGAATTTAGTATTTTTTCAGGTACAGTTCGTTAAGTTTGAAATGGCGGCTCGCAAGTTAGCTACTCGCTGCCACCCCTCACCCCCGCTGACACATGAAATTGTTACTGCGCAGCGACTCGCCTCATGTTCCGAGCCGCCATTAAGTTTGTATCGAACAGTAAACCGCTAAATGGAACTTTGGCAAAACTAGGAGAGTCAGTTGTAATTTGCGTATTGACGTTACCCCGCTCTTAAAATTCTTTGCCACCCTATAGATGCTTATATTATTTACACTTAAACGCCGGGCTTGTTATTGGTAACAAAAACAAAGAAATCTATAATAAAATTGTTAATTTATTAGCTTCATTCCGAGAAATTACAACTGGGTACTTATCTTGCGAATTGTAAACACGCATCACGAATCGTACAATCATTGAATCGTAACAAATAATTCTAGTAATAACAATTGGTAGAGATTTTGAAATCTTAAATTAGAGATGATCGCGGTTTCGAATACGACACGATATCTTGAAGTCAGAAGATGGCTAGATCGGGAAAACGAATGCCACTGGAATTCAAGAACAGCCGCACGGGTCGGTCCTCCACGTTAAGCTACGCTTGCCGGGGTTGGTCCGTGGATGTATGACCATCTTTACAAACCGAGATTCCTCCATCCCTCGGAAAGCCCGGGTCCCGGCAATCATTCATGGATCTTTGAAAGTCGTTACGGGTCTTCAGAAGCCCGAAAGTCTGACAACCAGTCTTACCAAGGGGTATCGTATTTCCCAGTAACTGGGTTGTCGAGGTCAGGCCCTACAAAGGTTTGCCAAAAATGTCAAGTATTGTCTAGCTCATATTTTGGACAAAGAAATAGAACTCTTTCTACTAGTGCCGGTGTATTGTACAGAGTGATTGTCAACAAACATCTCTATCCAATATACTAATTAATCTTATGTGGTCTCAACAAATATTAAAATTGATTCTTCTTTATATACCAATACAAATGATACACATTACCCCTCTCACAACACAATCATGCATTATAAAATGCATACCAATTATTTATGAACGCAAATGTGCAATACAGATGATTTATTTATAAACAATATTTGTCAACAAACTATATATAACAGAAACAATGTTTATTGTGGGTTCAAGATTGTATATGAGTCATTGAAAACATTATTGAAATTGAAACCCACATTGAAACTAACCTACATGAACTTGCATTCAGGGGATTATTTATAAATGTTACTTAAAGTTAAGTAATTGTTTAACTTTAAGCAATGTTTATCAATAAACCCCAAAATGTAATGAAATTCAAAATATTTGTTTGTGGTTCCTGTAGCCGAACGTTTGAACTAATTTAGATTGAAATGAGGAAGAAAGGTTGTTTTAAAGGACATGGGATAATTAAACAAATATAAGGAACTAAGGATGTGACATGCCGGTTCTACCGTTACCAATACCACGAAATCGTATGCACCTACAGCTTGTATATTATGATGAAACTTAGCTTAAGCCCCACTGATGCAATGAAAAGATCTTATGAAGATTTATATATAATTATTGAAAAAAATTACTTTGAATTCATCCACAGAAATCGCCCGATTGTAAAAATGTAATTCTTTAAGATGAACTAGATGCTTAAGCTTATAGGTAAGTCTTAATTGAACAAATCTCGATCAATTTATTCGTTGATTTAATAAATGATTCTGGCACCTTTCTTCCTACAGCGTTATTGTAAAATCTTGTAAAGGCGAGGTCTTCTTTCGTGTTTATTCACGTTTGAATTCCATTAAAATACTTTTGTGTATGTTACACGGCTGTGATCTAACATACCTTTTTTTTTTTTTTTTTGTGTGTGGGAAATCATCCTATGACTTCTCCCGCTCTAGGCGGAGCGGAAGGGCGTGTCAGACTCTTACTGACTAAAACCCACCCGTGTTCCTTCAGTTGCCTGTTGCCAGGGTACCGGTATCGCAGCAGAACCTATAATATGCAATCTAAAAATATTTACCTAGTACTTCAGCAGTAAAACAATACATAAAAAACAAGCATCAATAAGTGTGATGAAGCATATCAGTATTAACATTGAATCACTAGGTTAAATAGCCCACCCATTGTTGATAATATTATGGCTCGATGACACATTGGCAGCGCTGCTTGACCTGTGACAATTTTTTTTGTGTGTATGTGTCATTCTGGTTCGAGTCAGGAACTAAATTTTTTGGTTTGTATAAGGGTGTATGAACGAAAGCATTTAATTGTAGTTCATAATTAGCATGCTCTTTGCAGCCCATCACAACTGGGGGTCTACTCCCCCCCAAGTATGAAGTTTTAGCCTAAGTTAGGGGCATTTCCTACTCAGTACTTATGTTAGGGATTTGGTTTCCGCACTCCGTCCTTAAGGTGGACCATTGTGCGGGGGCCATGGTGGCCGTCTGTGGTTACCAACCCCGTATCACTTACAGTTATTCAATTTGTTCGGGAGCCAAACTAAAATGACTGACAACACGATTTGACAGGTGTCCTTACAACTGATGTATTTTTGCTTGTCTGAAAAGTCAAACTACTTTTAGATAATCCTGTATCTTCGTTGATGGAATTAGAGAATAGACCCCATGGGTTGTGGAGGCCTGATAGACAGTCGCTCCATTTAAAATACTGGTATTCAGCTGCATCCAGTTAGACTGGAAGCCGACCCCAACATAGTTCAGAAAAGGCTATGCAGATTGATTGAGTTTGTATGTCGGGTTTATTTGTTTAATTGAATAACTTGTTTTTTGTGTTTGAGTTGTAATTGATACCTTTACTTAGCCAAAGTAGTTGATACAGGCCATCCCAATAAAATACATCTTAGATATGGGTAGCTGCTTAAACCTTCAACTGTCATTAACAAGACTCTACAGAATTTTAATTTTTATCAGTATTTAAAAGCCCGATTCACATTTGATGGGCTAATAACCGAATTTCCTTTACTTTGTCTTTCGATTGAAGATTTTACTGTACTCCAGTGTGAATTGTGAATCCAAAATGTTGGGTTATTTTGAATAAAACTTTACAAAAAAAACCTCTGTATTCAAACAAATTGTTCTCCTTGATAAGAAAATTATGAAGAAAATGCTTCGAAGAAAAACTAAAACTTGGTTGAAAATAATAAAGTTACTCAGAGCTAAAGATGCAATGTATTATCAACAATAAATCAAATCACTCTACTTTTTACCACATAACATGTCTAATCTATATCTGTGGCACGTGAAACCAGTGGATCAATGTAAATTATCAGATTCCTTAGCTATTAACTAACAACTGGCAATAATTTACTCTCTCCTAAGGAATGCATTTTTTTCTCAATAAAATGCTAAAAACATTGCCACATTTCACATAATCCGAATTCCTAACACAAAAACCTACTTTTCTACAAACATCTACGCACATTATGTTTCTAATTTTATGTTAAAATAGATTTCACAACCTAACTGTGGCATCAAAATTCAAATACCAATAAAATGACTACTACAAATTTTTATCGCGTGAAATTAAAAAAGGTAAACATTCAAGGTGAGAGGCAGCAGCGCACGCGTACGGCAACGATTTCCACTACGGCAATGAGCTATTCACCCCAGTCCTTGAGTGCACCAAAGTCCTTGAGGCCCGGCCTCTCGGTATAATACTTTCAAGGGCATTGCTTATTTCCCCTTGATAGTTATCGAGTTGTGAAGGTTAGCACCCCTACCTCCAGGGTCCGGATCTCCTGCTGCGTCAGCTCGGCGCTCGTCGAGCATTGTGTCCGTAAACCCTCGAGTCTATCAGCTGAAACGTCGATCATGGACTGGATAGTCTCTATCGTTTGTATGGCCTCACGAACTCTCTTTATTTCGTACTCGTTCTCTGCATCCATTACAAATATCACAGCACTGTACACGGTCCGCTAATCACTATACATAAGTAAAAAACACCTTATTCATTTTATAAAAATGAATTTACAAAACATTGCAGATGTTGTATTGCCGATACAGCGGCCATATCCGAAGAAAATCTATATTTTAGTCTATGACCGTGCATTGTAAAACCATAGACAAACAGTATCTGACAGTTGTCAGAAAAATGAAATGTCACTTTCACAAAAACACAAAAAGTGAACCAAAAATCCGTGAAATTATTCATAAAATGTAAAATTTATAATTAAATTCTTGAAAAGCACTTACAAATAATTCAATATAATAATGTTCTCCTGTGGTTTTAATTGTGTCAGCAAACTGTAGTGTTTGTCGATGGGACTCTAAAGCGTGGAGTTCACGTTAGCAAAATTCATTAAAAAAAGAAAAAGAATAGAAGTGACATTGAGAAACATTGACAGAACATTGAGAAATATTTTACTATTAGGATAGATAATATTTGTTAGAGTAAATCTTGATTGAAAAGTAGTTCAGAAAATGTAAAATTATAACTAGTGTGCAGCTACCTTTAGTGGCAAATGACATTTTATTTTTCGAGTAGCAATATTATGTTGCGACAAATGAGTTATAGCAACATAATTTAGGACAAAATTAAATTAGTCTATGCCTTTTATCAATGGAGTGAAGACGTTTGTTGTGAGATTTGTTTCATATTATTTCGCCTTCCGTCGTTTAATTAATTCTGTGTGATGTAAAATAAATAGATAGGGAATCAATCTTTTTTACTTTACAAAAAGTATAGCTCGAGAATTTTTTCTAAGTGTCTAGATGTAGTTTTAGTAGAATGTTTTTCGAGCGTATATTGTTGTGTGTGTTCTGCCTTGGATTAGAAGGTAAATAAAATATATTTGTTACAAAACCGGCTTGTAATAAATTCACTAATTTAATGTCATTAATACTTACAAAAAAAACATCAAACATTTTAAAATATTTTTTCGGTACTTATTAATTATTTCCATTCTTTTTTTGTAGCCTTCTCCTTGGCTCTGGCCGAGGAGGTGGAGATCAGGGATGTAGCTGCAGACAAGGGCACTAATGTGACTGTTCCTTGTGGCAGTCTAGATACGGTTCCTGTGCCCAATGTGCAGTGGGTGCACAGGGGCAATCGGACCCACCATGAAGTTTTGGTGAGTTTAGATTTTATTTAAAGGATATTCATTTAAAAAAAACAATTTATTTTCATAATAATAAGAATAATCCTCTTTTTTAATTTTATTAAAAAATGATTAAGTAGGTACATAATGAATTATTGAATTAGTACCTAACTAAACACAAAAAAAGTATTTAAAAAAATACTAACCAATAAATAAGTACAAACAAAATAATACTATAAAATAATAATAAACAAAGGCCTGAACTACCCTGCTTCAAGGGAAAACCACCCCTGCTATTCTTTACCTCACTCTATTTATTATTGCTTCGTTATATCCACTAAAAATATAAACGTATTCATTAGATAAATAAATCTTACATTATTATTATTATACATGTAAATAGTGATGATAACAGCTGTTATTTGCAGCCTATCATCACACCATTACCTGAGTAGTTATTTACATAATTCATGCAGCTTAATCTCAAGGTATTAGCACAATCATAATAATAACGCAGTGTCCGACCGAAACACGATTTTCTGCCGAAACCGAAACCGTAACCGAACCTTGAGCTCGTCTTCTAGTTTCGGCCGAACCCGATACCGAAACTTATGAAGTGAAGTAAAGTTAGTTAATTATAAGTTATTTGTTTATTAAGTTGTTAATTGTTAGTACCTAATAACAAAAACTATGTAACTGGTAGCGCCATCTATTTAACAGTGTATACAATATTATGACAATAAAAGTCAGTCTATTATAAAACTATAAAATGTCTTTTATTAGGTTTTGGGCTCAGACACTATAAATTAAAAATATAATAGACGAAGCGTTAAGTACTGTTCGGTTTTATAATAAAAATGACGGCAAATTATATTGCTAACGTTCCCAAGTTGCGCGGCCGTGAGAATTACGAGGATTGGTGTTTTGCGGCTCAAAATGTCCTAGTGTTGGAAGGCATGGCGTCCGCCATTGAAGAAAAATTACCAACAACGGCAACTGCAGCGGAAAAAGCAGAAGACGCCAAAGCGAAGGCAAAGCTTGTGTTGACCATCGATCCATCGCTATATGCTCACATAAAGCAAGCGGCTACAACTTATGATTTATGGGGAAAATTGAAAACCATGTTTGATGATTCTGGCTATACGAGAAAAATAAGTTTACTCAGAAATCTCATCAATATTCGTCTTGAAAACTGCGATTCGATGACGCAGTATGTGACCCAGATAATAGAAACAGGGCAGCGGCTTCAAGGAACAGGTTTCAAATTAACAGACGAATGGATTGGTGCATTAATGTTAGCAGGATTGCCCGAAAGATATGCGCCTATGATAATGGCCATTGAACACTCGGGAATCGAGATAAGTGCCGATGTCATTAAAACCAAGTTGATGGACATGTGTGCTGAGGTTGGTTCAGTTTCCGGTTCCGAAAATGCATTTGTAGCAAAAGGGAAGCAGCGCATGAAAAATGGTAACCATAGGAGCGACCCTAAACAATTGCAGGAAATGTCAAAACCTGTCAAAGTTATAAAATGTTATAAATGTAAACAAACTGGACACTATAAAAATCAGTGCCCCAACTCAGAAACAAGCAAAAGAAAACAGACTAATGCATTCAGTGCGATTTTTCTGAGTGGAAAATTCAGCCACAGTAACTGGTATATTGATAGTGGGGCTAGCAAACACATGACGGCGAGACAAGAATATATTGTCAATCCGACCCATCAGCACGATAAGAAGGAAATTATTATTGCAAACCAGACAAGTGTTTCAGTTGTGTGTTCTGGTGATGTCAACATCGTCACAGTTGTGAAAGGTGTGGAGTATGATGTCACAGTTTCGGACGTATTATGCATACCGAAGTTAACAACGAACTTGCTATCGGTGAGTCAGTTGATCGAGAATGGCAACAGTGTAATTTTCAAAGAAAAAGTTTGTCACATCTATAATCAACAGAAAGAACTCGTTGGTGAGGCAGAATTAGTCGAAGGTGTGTATAGATTATACACGAAAACAGAACAGTTATTAGCAGCAACTGCAGTAGCATCGAGTGAGATTTGGCACCGACGCTTGGGACACATAAACAGTACTAGTTTAACGAAAATGAAAAATGGTGCTGTAGAAGGAATTTCATACCCAGAAGTAGCAAACATAGATAAGTCATCGTGTACTATTTGCTGTGAAGGCAAACAAGCTAGACTGCCGTTCCAGCAAAGTTCATCTAAAACAGAGAATGTTCTAGAGGTGATTCACTCAGATGTATGCGGTCCTATGGAAACCCTATCAATAGGAGGATCCAGGTACTATGTTTTGTTCGTGGATGATTACAGCAAGATGGCATTTGTTTATTTTATGAAGACAAAGAATGAAGTGTTTACCAATTTTAAAGATTTTAAGTCCATGGCAGAAAAACAGAAAGACAGAAAGATCAAAATTCTAAGGACAGATAACGGAGGTGAGTTCTGTAGTCGAGAATTTGACAAGTATTTGAAGGAGCAAGGGATAGTTCATCAAAGGACTAATGCTTTTACGCCGCAGCAGAACGGTTTGTGTGAACGGATGAACAGGTCAGTAGTTGAAAAGGCCAGATGTTTGATCTTTGATGCTGGCTTAGATAAGAAATTCTGGGCAGAGGCGGTTCATACTTCAGTTTACTTGCGAAATAGATCTGTCGTGTCAGGACTGAATAATAAGACTCCTTATGAAGTCTGGACAGGGTCGAAGCCAAATTTAAGTCATTTGCGTATATTTGGAAGTGCAGTCATGGTGCATGTGCCAAAGGAGAAGCGTTTGAAGTGGGATAAAAAAGCTAACAAGCTTATTTTTCTTGGCTATTCTGACCATGTGAAGGGCTATAGAGTTTATAATCCAGAAAATAACTCTGTTAGTACGAGTAGAGACATAGTTATCATGGAGAAGTCAGTTGAGAATACAGTGGACATATCCGTGAAATGCAAGTCTTCAGCGGAGGACGTATGCACCAAAGATTCTGAGAGTACTGACATGGAAATGTCAGACTCAACAAGTGTAGAGTCGGTAGAAGAGAAGGTGGACAGTACGTATATCATGGATACGGAAACTTCTTCAGTAAGTACCTCAGATGACAGTTTCTTAAACGCTACTTCAGATCCAGAAGTTACACTAGTGGAACCAACACCAGAAACTCTACCAAAACGAGAGAGAAAGAAGCCTGATCGCTTTGGTTATAATAATTTGTGTATCACAGAGTGTGATGATAACGACAAAGAGATCACTCTTCAGGAGGCCTTAAATGGACCGGAAAGTAAGTTTTGGCGAGCAAGCATGAAGGAGGAGTTAGACGCGTTCGATGAGAATGATGCGTGGGAGCTAGTTGATCATCCTCAAGATAGTACGGTGGTGCAATGCAAGTGGGTGTTTAAAAAAAAGTTTGACAGTTCTAATAATGTGCGCTACAGGGCAAGATTAGTGGCAAAAGGGTTTACTCAGAAAGCAGGTGTAGATTTCCATGAAACTTTTTCGCCAGTTGTCAGATATTCTACCTTGAGATTGCTATTTGCTCTGGCAGCCAAGTTAAATTTAGATATAAGTCATCTAGATGTTACCACTGCTTTTCTAAATGGTTTTTTAAATGAAACTGTGTATATGAAGAAGCCTGTTACTTACGAATCTAGTATGGATGATAACAAAGTTTTGAAGTTAAAACGCGCTATCTATGGTCTTAAACAGTCTTCCAGGGCTTGGTATAAGAGAGTAAATGATTACTTGATAAGTTTAGGTTATAAAAAGTCAAAATATGAACCTTGTTTGTTCACAAAATATGCAGGAAAAGTTAAGATTATTATAGCACTTTTTGTTGACGACTTTTTTGTGTTTTCTAACTGTGTGACAGCAACTGAGCAATTAGTAAATGAACTGAGCTGTAAATTTAAGATCAAAAACTTAGGTCAGTTAAAACAATGTTTAGGCTTAAGGGTCAATATTAAGGAAAATGTAATAACAGTTGATCAAGCTCAATATGTAGACAATTTACTAAGGAAGTTTAATATGACAGATTGTAAAACTGCAGAAACTCCTATGGAGATTAATTTAAAATTAGAAAATTCTCAGAATGTTTGTCAAGATTATCCATTTAGACAACTAATAGGAAGTTTAATGTATTTAGCAGTTTTAACCAGGCCTGATATCGCTTATAGTGTAAATTTTCTTAGTCAGTTTAATAACTGTTATAATGAGATTCACTGGAAGCATGCTAAAAGGGTGTTACGGTATTTAAAAAGAACCAAAAACTATGGTCTTGTGTTTTCGAAAGATATTTCTTGTATTGAAGGTTTTGCAGACGCAGACTGGGGTTCTGATGTAAATGGTAGGAAATCATTTTCGGGATTTTGTTTTAAGTTGTCTAATACAGTGATTTCATTTGAATGTAGAAAGCAAAGACATGTAGCTTTATCCTCAACGGAAGCAGAATACATTTCTATGTCAGAAGCATGTAAAGAGGCAATATATTTAAAAAATCTCTTGCAGGAGATTGTAGGAATATCAGAACCTATTGTCCTATTTAATGATAGTCAGAGTGCGCAGAAATTGGTTTCAAACCCAATTTTTCATCGCAGATCTAAACATATAGATATTAGATATCATTTTGTCAGAGAGGCAGTAACAAATAATTTTGTTAAAATAGCTTATTTGGAGACGGCTGAAATGCCAGCAGACATTCTAACCAAAAGTTTAGGGTCTGTTAAACACAATTATTTTATGAAAAAGCTTGGTATTTTACCTGTTTCATAGATGTTTTCAGTATTATTTTTGTTAAGCGGAGGTGTTAGTACCTAATAACAAAAACTATGTAACTGGTAGCGCCATCTATTTAACAGTGTATACAATATTATGACAATAAAAGTCAGTCTATTATAAAACTATAAAATGTCTTTTATTATTAATCATTATTGTCTGAGACCCGCGGTGTTTCGTAGATTTGTTACAAATAATTCGGTCTGATTTCAAAATGTGTGGAAGTGAAATGCGGCAGCGTGGAAGTAATCGCTGAAACGTGTGATTTTGCTATTGTGACCAAACGCAAAGTCGCTAAGATGCACATTGCACATGCTGTTGCCCTTAGACCTTGTATGTATCAATCTTCCAGAAAGAGAATAACTCGTTTTCTATCAAAACCTAAAGATTACTCACGAAAGATGTCCGCCAGTTTCGGTCGGGCAGAAGATTCGGCTACTTTCTGGCCGAAACCGAAACCGCGGCCAACACCAGATTTTTTAGCAGAAACTGCCCGAAACCGAAACTGAACCTTCGGTTGGACATTTTAAGATAATAATGACTCTTGCAAAAATTATACTGTTTAGCCAAGTTCTTATAAGAATCTGACCCGATTTGGTTCACATGAAACCTCCCGATATAATTTTTCAATAGATTTTAGAAACCGTTTGGAAACTGGGGTCAATTATATACTTGTATTCAAATCAATGAGATCATAATTATTTATAATTTGTTAGAAAACATCTGTATTTAATTTATATTCAGTGTCATAAATCGTATTTACAATATACAAACGAAATATACCTGCTGGTTGCAAAGGCTACTTTTCTTCTGCGACTAACTAGCTAGAATAATTAATCAACGATACAAAGCTATTGGTTTCCCGGCGCTTTACATCTCTACATCTTTCAAGATCTATATCGTTACTTATTGAAAACAATTCTGCCAATAAAATCAGCCAACGTTAGCCACACGTGGAAGCTTGCGGCCAACGCTGGTTTTTATTCAGAAAGGCATTACAAATACCTACCTATAAGTACATGTTTAAGAATGAATCTACTTAGTCAAAAACTATTCAACCAAAACAATCCTTTTATATACTCAATTTAATTTTCTAATTGTCTTCATGGGTATCAAAACCCCAGAACTCCTGAGTTTCGTACCCGGCACATTGTCACCAGGGACATACACGCACGTTTAGCCTTTGGTCCCGCCTGTCATTTGTAGATCTTTGACAGTTGTTACTGGTCTGAGAAGCCCTTAAATCTGACAACCAGTATTACCAAGGGGTATCGTATTACCCAGTAACTGAATTGTGGAGGGCACATAGGCGGTCGCTCCATGTAAAATAAAAATATTCAGCTGCATTTGGTGGACCATTTGGGAAAAGGCTAGGCAGATGTTGACCTTGTCACCGTCCATCAGGTCCCGGAGTCCATAAACTTCCAAGCTACTGCGTCAAAAGTCTAAATAAGATGAACGCACGTCCTCTCTTACGGCAACGGAACTAATGGCCATCAATATATTCCGAGCAACTGGCACTGAGTGCCACGTGCATCAATAATTGTGAGGTTCAAAGACCACATACAAAGTCATTTTCCTCGTCTCATATCGTAATGAAGTAATTATAGACAGAGTAGGGTGTAATTATTTGATTGTTTTTGTAGTTTAAATACCCTCGGAAATTAATCCTGGTTTGATTGATTGAGTGGTTACGGACTTTCGTGTCATAAGTCGTGAGTTCGATCCCAGACAGGAATAATTTGTAATTTATTTTATCACCACCTGCTCTTAAAACGGTGGAGGTAACCGGCATGTCGTAGATCCAAAATTCCAAAACGTGTCATCCCCCAACCCGCACTGTGCCCGAGTGGAGGAAACGGCCCCATGTAACAGGGGGCGAGAGCCCAAATTCAGTCTCCACAAAAACTACATACAAAAACTAACCATCAAATAGAATTAAAACGGAATTTTTATTCCGTTGAGACCTTAGCAGCTCCGTACCTAAATCTTTATCTTGTGAATAAACATTTTCCAGAAAACCATTTAAAAGTTTTATTGGTTTTGTTTAAAATATTTGAAGTCACAATCACAACGCTTGTGTGACTATAAATGTAAGTACGGGTTCGAATGGTAAATCCTTTACTGGTACTTTTTTTTTTTTTTTTTTTCGTCAAAAATAAAATTCCACGATGTTCTATAAGATATTTGCCCAACCTTTCCTACTTACAGACATGTCTGCTTACCCGTTTCCTCTAAGTCTGGCGGTCATAACATTAAATTTTAACATTTCTATCGGCCCATAGTAAATATTCAAGAGTAGTGGTAGCTCAGTGGTATCGGCCCCGACTTAAGAGTCGGTAGGTGGTGAGTTCCAACCAGCCAGGCACTTCAATTTGTGTATTTATTCATCACCACTGCTCTCAAAACGGTGAAGGAAAACATCGTGAAGAAACCTAAATGTCCTAAAAACAAACATTCGAAGACATGTGACATTTACAAACTCGCACTGGGCACGCGTAGTGGATTATGGTCCAGTCCATCTCACAGACGCCTGTGGCCCTGCAGTGGGAACATTATGGGCTGATTATGCATAAATATTCAGTTTCTAGATGAATAGGTCTTTCTTCAAAGCTATACAGAATGGTAATGTCTCTACTTGTATTTCATGAGACCAACTTCAATGCCTCTATCTCCTTGAAATTTTGCTAAACCTTCAAAGTCAAAGTCAAATCATTTATTTCAAATAGCCACATTAAAGGCACTTTTGAACGTCAAAAACTAAGAAATAGAAGTGATTCTAGTTGCCCCTTCCAAAAGGTAGTTTTCGTATGGAGAAGAATGGGCAAGAAACTCCATCGTTACTCTTTCTCTTCTAGTGCAGCGCAGAATGTGATCCCATTGACACCTTAGGCTGATATTTATCCGGGTGTCACCACTGTGCGGACCGTCCGGAGGACACGGTGGAGCATACGGTGGAGGTGTGCCCTGCTTGGGCGGAGCACCGCCGTGTCCTTGTGGAGGCGATTGGCGGCACTGACCTCTCGCGTCCGGCCCTGGTCCAGGCCATGGTACGGAGCGAGAGGGCATGGGAGGCGGTCACCTCCATCTGCGAAGCAGTGATACTTGCAAAGGAGGAGGCGGAACACGTGAGGGAGAGGCAAAGCTTGCGCCCTCACGCCCCTAACCGCCGCCTCTGGAGACACCCTGGGCGTCGGGAATCCTAGGCGGATTCCAGGCCACCATAGGCGCGAGCTTGCGGACGGCGAGAAATGGCAGCTGGCCGTCCGATAAGGACCAGGCCCGGGTCGATGGCGCGTCGTGTTCCACGTGCGCCTCAAAGAGATGTCAGCACACCTGACGGGGTCCGTTAGGACCGATGCCTGCCAGGGTTGCGGAATAGTCCGAAAGGGATACCGGGACCCTGGCAACAGGCAACTGAAGGAACACGGGTGGGTTTTAGTTAGTAAGAGTCTGACACGCCCTTCCGCTCCGCCCAGAGCGGGAGAAGTCATTTGATGATTTCACATCCAAAAAAATAAAATAGGCTGATATTTATAAGTGATCCGTAGTAATGTTAAGGAAAGGATCCTAAATCAAAACCATTTCCTCGATCAACCGCATCTCCAAATAGGTTCTTACGATACCGCGATACCACGCTAATTTGATGAGGGTACTATACTACTCATAGGAATAAAACTTCCATCCCGTTCACGAATCCGGGAGGAAACAAATTCTTTCCCCGCCTATAAATTCTTTTTATCCTTTTCCGGTAAACAATCATCCGATCGTACCTATAATAAACCTCTCCACACCATTCATTTTAAATGTTCATAAAACATTTACGTTTGCTCATAAAAAACCTCGTCATTTCGTAGTTCAGTGTCAAGTTTATGCCCATAGACGACCGACTATAATTCGATGCGATAATCATAATCGCCAAAACTAGAAGTTATGAAGAGATCCTCAAAAATCGGTCCTAATGTCAATAAGACAAACATGGGTCATCTAAAAAAATCTCAAATCTAAACATTTTATTTCACATAAACCTACATGGGCACTTATGATATGTCGGAAGCTAGGTGCACGGTTCCAATTGGTCGTTTCCTATGAAGAAGAGCTGGAAAGAAACTCCACTCCACGGTTACTCTTTTAAAAATAATTGGCTTTTACAATATTTTCGAATTACAGTGTTAATATTATATGTATGGGAGGACAGTGTAGGCTTTTCAACAAGTACCAGGTCTGGCCGACATACATATTATAGAACCTGAAATCGGTCGAAAGTGACCACGTTTTAATGCCAAAGACGAATGTGAGAATTTGTCCTATTCTATAATTTGCTATTCGAGAATCAGAGGGCCTAGACAAGTGACAATCGCTTCGAAAGCGTTTCGTATTTCTACAGCGACTTTCACTTGACATAAGCTTTTCGATAGCTTAAGTCAATCCTATACATTTTTTCCTTTTCCGTCATCGCTATCGCTGATAGAATTTCACTTTATCTCTGATAAAATGTCACTTTGTCTCTGATAGAATGTCCCTTTGTCTCTGATAGAATGTCACTTTGTCTCTGATAGAATGTCACTTTGTCTAGAGCCTCAGGATCATGATAAAAAATCAGACAATCACCAAATAGTCGACAGTTTTCGGACTCGACACCGTTGGCGAAGCTAATCGGTCATCTGCGTTGGACCTGTATTTGCACAAATACATACCAATTGGTACATAGTGTTTACTTTATGTGAACAACATAAGCACGAAACCTGTTTGAGTATGTAAACATTTGTTCAAACATACAGCTATGATATGAAAAAAAATCGCTCAGGTGCGCCGAAACGTATCGCAGTTTTTAGTTGATGTAAAATTTTAATTCAAAATAATTTTTGATTACATTCACTCACTCCTCAACGGGTAACCATATTACACTTTATTCTTCTTTTTTTATTGTGATAAGGGCCAGACATAAATCGTATAGGTTTTTTGGCCGAAATTGTCTGTTCGTCGATCAAGTCTGTTTGTCTACAAAAAAACTGTTTTATTGAACCCTCATCATGACTTTGTAATGTCTGTCGGCCATTGATGTCCAAGTCCAATACCGGTTTCAGTCCACTGTCCCTCAAATGAAGGGGGTGAATATGTAAAAGCAACTGTGTCTCGTGGCTCGGTCATAGATATTCGGATCATTGATTTTGTCCCATTTTCAAAGGGCGACCTTTCATAAAATCCTGTACGTTTTCCATGTCGTTAGAGCATAAAATAAATTACGGTATTTTTTATGAAAACCAACCTAGCGAGACTGTGGCGAGTTCTTTACTAGTGATTTCGTGATCCGCCACGAAAAAGAAATGAAATTAAAACAGAAGTAGTTTTACCTTTCAAAGCCATTCAATGTTAAAAAAGTAAATGTCAACTGACGAAAAATTTGATATTTTTTTAGGTGCCAATCCTAAAGATACTTTCTGGCTACGATGTTTTTTAAACTGAATTTTTATTCTTTTGAAATATTTCGTGGGAGCGAAAGAAAAGCCTTTAGAAATTTATGTTGGCAAGTTGTCAATACTAGAGGTCTTGAAAATCAATTAAATTTTTAGTACCTACTAAGGTACTTACATTGCATGGCTTAGAACTGTGCCAAAACCATATAATCTTCTAATTAAGACCGCAGAAATGAAAGGCAAGGGCTCGTGGCTATTTAGCATTATTTAATAACAGCTTCCCTGGTCGAACGAAGGTTAAGCTAGACTTTCCGCAGTCGGTTCGTGGATGGGTGACCATTTTCCATTATCAAGACCCCAAAGCACGTTACGCCGTTGGTCTAGGCTGTCATTCATAGATCTTTGACAGTAGTTACGGGTAGCCCAAAAGTCTGACAGCCAGTGTTACCAAGGGGTATCGCGTTACCTACTAACTGGATTGTGCAAGTTAGATAGGCAGTTGCCCCATGTAAAGTACTGGTATTTAGCTGCATCCGTAAGCTGACCCCAACATTGTTGACAATAGGCTAGGCAGATGGATTGGAATCAAAGACATGGCATTTTATATAATTCTAAAGTAAACTACAGAACCATAGAAATGCAATTAAAACTTGTAGTTATCTAGAAACGGTCACCTGCGAAACTCGCGTGTGGTGACTGGTGGTACAAGCCTTAATTACGATATATTTACTGCCTCTCGGCTATTTATGGCAAATTGTTTAACGACCGCATTACGTCACAAGTATAGGTTCCAATCTAAATTAATGGTTTGTACTGAATCATGAAAGTAACTATGTAACCTATTCTGGAAATAAGAAAAAAAAATAGAGTGATCCAAATGTTTGACTGTATAAGTACTCAGGAAGCTTTGATACAAAATACCTGCATATACCAGGGGGCCAAGTCTACTAATATATAAACGTGTCAGTGGTCTCACAATGATCAGTTTTTGACAGATATGCCATACAAAAGCTGTCAAAAACTCATCATTGCGAGACAACCGACACGTTTGTAAATTAGTAGACTTGGCCACCTGATGATTGCGTTAATAGATGTTCCACAAATGACCTTTGATATAGACAATAGTGTCACTTCTACGACGCATGCTAACCTAAAAAACTCTATCTTACTATGCCGAACCTAATAAGCGACACAGCTTATGCAATGCGCCTGTGGGAAATCAGGTTGACTTCCTTAGCTTGCACCGTCTCACGTTGTCTACAGTCTTCATTTATTATAACAATTTCGCGTTGTCCTTCTAGAGATCGATGGAAAAGAATTGGAAATAATAGCTTGTGAACCTCAGTTTGACGTTGAAATATTGTCCTTCTTTCAAGCAGCGCGACTTTAATATTTACCTCCACTTCTGAATTGCTTCCATTCTTATTATTTGTGACATTTCTTTGTTTATCCAGTTCATCAAATATTGAAAATAACACATCAACTTGTACATTTACGTAATTGAATGTCCATATAAATGCAGGTTTGAGGGGTTTTGATGTAATGTAAATATGATAAATGATGGTGTGATGGTATCGTATTCCCCATGTCCCTAATGGCCTTTCACACCTGCCTGCGTTCTAATCCTTTAGATACATGCCTTTTGGAAGTGTGAATTAGGGGGAGCCGCACTAATAGTCAAGACGATTATCGATAATCATATGTTGGAACAATTGGGTACGTTTATGTTTCATCGTGATGGTATAATTTCGGTTTTGCTTTGTATAGAGTTGTCTAAAGTTTTCTTTGTTTGGGATTAACAAAATCAAAGTTGTTTTTTTTTGTCCATATTTTCACTGATTCTGAACACTATTCTATATCATTTTAATTCAGAGTGACTAATTACTTTCGTATTGTTCTAACTGAAGTCTGCACAGTGTCAACGCTAAGGGTGACCGGTCCTCCTTCTCCAGTCTGTAGTTAATGTTCGACTATTAATTTCAGCCATTAGACGGATAACCTAGCCATTCCCTTTATGTAACGGCTCAGCATAAAATTATTAAGTATTTTCATTTGAGCAATTTTTTCTTTTGAACTTTTAAGTGCACTAATATTATATATAAGTGCCAATCTAACGTTTATTTACTTTTCAAGTGTAGTTAAAATCTATGTTTGGTGCATAGAGTTTCCAAAATGCTCACACTTCTCTTTTTAGTCTAACGAAAACTGTTATTACATTCTTAGCTAGTTTGCAACTGTCTGACATGATGGTCATATTTTGTGTCTCTGGAAATTGCATGTGCATGAAACAATGAATATTAAAGTCAAGAACTTTTGTTATTAAAAATCTTGACACGTGCAGGGCTCGAGCGTCCTTTCTTATTAAATTATCTGATAGTTATCTTCGTCGAACTCTGCAATTTAAAGGTTAAATAAAAAAACGAGCGAGCCTTATAGTAGTCGCATATGATGTGTGTCTGACATCTTGGCTGACAGTTTGGTACTGTTTGCGCTTCCACGGCTTCCTGTTACACACTTCCGTCCCTTTTCACGAAATCACTCCCAGATTGCAGGAAAGCGAAAGGAGAGATGTTACACATAAAAAAAATTGTCCTCCTTCCACTGAAGCCGTTACTATTGCAGCAAATGAAACAGCATTTATATTTGCTCCAGATCTGTCGCTCCGCCTCTACGTTGTTTCAGCGAAAATATATCATTTTCATGATACACAATCTTTCCAACGAAGATATTAAATATGTATCCAACAAACACGTATTGTGTCACACGGCAGATGGCGTACATGAAGAGTGGGAGCTCCTTAGAGACCTTTTGTTCCTAAAACTGAAAGATGAAACGAATTTTAAAAGAAAAGAGAACATGCTTTGTCTTGATGAAAACGCAGGACACTTAACATTGTGTTCTGGTTCCTGACCTTCATAGATGAGTTACTAATGGAAGCTTTTGATTATATAGTACTCAAACCTAAGTGGTAAAACTTATACTGTCATAACCGGTATATTATATGAGGCAGAGCAGACCGATATTAGAAAAACAAATTTCGAGGATGATTTTCTTAACTAGGTTGACACAATCACAATTAAAGTTTCATATCGACTCTTCAAACCTTTTAAAGAATGGGGTCGTTTGAAGCATGAATAGAGTACTTCCAAAACTATCGATGCGCCTTTCCCGCCAAACCTCAACTATCAACGGGGAAAGGCTAATTGGGTCAGCGGCCTTTCAGACCTCTATTCAGAGAGACGGCAGCATATCGGTATACAGCGGTGGGGAACCAATCATATCAGTAGCGTTCACTGGTTCAATCAATCAACTCGGCCTATTGCAGTCTAGTGATATCACACAATAGCGGTGAAGACGAGGTAACAGCGACCGCATCGCAAATTGGCAATATGTTAGCGGTTTACAAACAATGCAACATGTACGTTAGACTTACGACTTACCCTATAGTTCACAATTCACATAGCTCTTGATAGCTAGCTTCTGTTTTGTTGTCAAATGTTAGTATCTACATGAAATCACCTATAGCATGGCTGACATAACTACATCCAATATTCTATGCGGTATATACGCTGTTGTCAGACTCAGAACCATCTTCATGTAAGAGCCTCAACACAATCTATATGAATCCGTCCAATGACCTTGAATCGAGCTTTTACCAGTATAGCTATATGTTCGATATAATCGGGAGTTTGCCCATTTCGCTACCCATACCCAGATATACAAGTAGGGGTTAATTGGGTCAGCGCCATCTGCGGACCTTAGTTGGTGCTGAACCGGACCCAATCCGACGTCAGAGCATACCGGTGTAAACCGATTATAACCTTGCACTTGCAACCAATGTGGAGCAAACGGCTGGTGCCTGCGTGTCTAGTTTCAATTGAGTTGCGAAGTGTGATTACTAATATTAGGTCTTTACCTATGAAATTGCCGTTCTGCAGTACTGGCCATTTCAAATCAAAATAATTTTTGTTTGGCTAAGAATTCTAATTTCAAATTAATTTTATTTTAAAAACATGGATTTTTTTTTCCAAAAGTAGTCATTTCTTTATTGATTAGTGTTACATTTTCATCGCATTTCAATCTTTTTCGTCATCATGGATACGTTAAAAATTCGAGTAATTATGGATATGAGTACCGTCGTGGCAGCAACGCGGCACAAGCGGCACGCAACATCAACGACGTTTACGGAGCTAACACTACAAACCAACGCACCACCTGTTATTGGTTTGCTCGCTTCCGTTCTGGAAATTTCGACCTGAAAAATGAACCTCGCGGTCGTCCGAAGACTTTGGTCGACAATGACGAATTAAAGGCGATTGTGGAAGCTGATGATACACAATCTACGGCTGAATTAGCAGCAGCTTTCGACGTTAGCGTCAAAACAATATTGGTCCATTTGCGTCAAATTGGCAAGGTAAAAAAGCTTGACAAATGGGTGCCCCACGAACTCAATGATCGCCAGCGCGAAGTACGCGTCGAGACGTGCCTTGCACTGCTCAACAGACACACAAATGAAGGAATTTTGAACCGCATTGTTACCTGCGATGAAAAATGGATTCTGTTTGATAACCGCAAGCGCTCAGCAAGTTGGTTGGATCCTGGTTCAGCACCTAAACAATGCCCTAAACGAAAACTTACCCCTAGAAAAGTGATGGTCACTGTTTGGTGGTCTAGCGCCGGTGTGATTCATCACAGCTTCTTACCAAACGGGGTGAGCATTACTGCAGATGTGTACTGTGAAGAACTGAACACAATGATGGAGAAGCTGGCGCATCTCCAACCAGCATTGGTCAATCGCTCGTCTCCGCTGCTCCTGCACGACAACGCGCGACCTCATACTGCACAGCAGACGGTCTCCAAGTTGCAAGAACTGGGGTTGGAAGCTCTCCGTCATCCGCCCTACTCACCAGACCTTGCGCCTACAGACTACTACTTTTTCCAGAATTTGGATAACTTCTAGGCGGGAAAAAAATTCAATACCCGAGAGGCAGTACAAAATGCTTTTGAAGAATTTGTTGCCTCCCGTCCAGCTGATTTCTTTAAGAAGGGCATCAATAAACTGCCACTGCGATGGCAAAGATGCATTGATTGCATGGGTGATTACTTCGATTAATACAAATAAAAAATTCATGAAAAAAATTCGTTTAAATTTTTTCATACAAAACGGCAATTTCATAGGTAAAGACCTATTATGTGCAACTGAGGACCAATCAGCGATTGAAACAACATTTGAATTAGGAAAAAACGTGCGAATTACTGGTCCAAAATCATTGAGACCTTTTAGCAAAGGAGCTCGAGTCAAAAAATGAATTGACATTGTTGAGTTTGTAAATAGGATATTGGAATCACTTTTACACGGCATATAGAAAACAAACTCAGGGGTCGAATTCTCCTGCCAGGGTTGCGGGAAAGTCCGAAAGGGATACCGGGACCTTGGCAACAGGCAACTGAAGGAACATGGGTGGGTTTTAGTCAGTAAAAGTCTGACACGCCCTCCCCCTCCGCCCAGATCCGGAGAAGTCAAATGATGATTTCCCACCACCAAAACAAAAAAAAAGGGGTCAAATTCTGTTTTAAAGTCATGGTCAAATCATAATATTGGTCAAATCATGGGGACATTGTTGATTAGCGTCTGAAAAGTAAGCCCCAATAAAAACTTTTTACAAAAAAAAATACAACTGACTTCCAAAAAAAACACTAAAAACGTGAAAAATTACTTTAATTTCGGAAGTCGGTGTCTTTGCTTTTCAATTTTCGGTTTTTGCCACCTATTTTTCCACATATTTTTCACTTTTTAGCTGTGGTACCCTACACAAATTCGAATACACTTATGAAAATGAAAGTGACGGAGTCAAAAAATATATCGTCTGCATACACTAAGTGGGAAAAATATGTAATACAGACGAATTGAGAACCTCCTCCTTTTTGAAGAAGTCGGTAAAAAAAAGCGATACTCAGTAACTTCGTATCTAGACCACATATTTTACGAGCATACAATTTTGGTGGTTATCGGAATGAAAATATCGGTAAAAGCATTAGCAGCATCAATGCCAGACTGATTGTCCTTGATAGAAGATTACTGTCTCGAAGCCTCCTTTACATTGTATGTCGGATAAGTGTCTCCACAATTGTCGTGCGGATAATCTAAGCGAATCCTGTTTTTCTCCGGAAATTTTACACCTTATTTTTATTTCATTGCGTAGCAAACATATAGTTAGTTAAGCGATTGTTGTGAATGGTAGTTTTAACGTTCGTCCTACATTCTCGATAGTAGAAGTTTTTTGGCAAACAATCTGTAGATTGCATCACTTCACCTAATTTTCGAAGAAAAACAAACTTAACATAGAGCTAAAGTTCAAAAAAGGTACTAACGCATTGTCATCATCATCATCATCATCATTTCAGCCGAAAGACGTCCACTGCTGGATATAGGCCTCCCCCAAGCACCGCCACTTCGACCGGTTCTGTGCTTCTCGCAACCAGCGGATTCCTGTGGCCTTCACCAGGTCATCGGTCCACCTTGCACAATCTTCAACACCTTGCAACTTGCTTCATATTTCTGACTGACTGACTCCTTGACAATTCAAAAGTGCCTGTAAATGGTTTAATTGAAATAAATGCTTTGAGTTTGAGTTTGAGCTTCTAGGGGGCTTTCTAACGCTACGTCTTCCGGTACGCGGTAGCCACTCCAGAACTTTTTGGCGCTATCGGCCAACGCAATGTAGCATTACTTAAATTTGAAAGCCTAATTAACAATTAGACTCTAATCAACGCGATTTACTTGAATATTAAGCGAAGCTGATAGATATTAGTAGGTAATAGTAATCATTTATTTGTATCATATATACACAGAAAGAAAGAAGAACAGTTCATTTAGATACTGGATTTTGCTCGTATTTTGCCAACCTTCTTTTCAAGGTGATACGAGAGTTTTTATGCAAACATAGATTTCAATTTAAGTAATGGTGTTTTTTTCCAAAACGCATATTTTTCCTGCTATAAAATATTTTATGGAACCAATTTGCAAAATTAAATGCAAATAACATCGAAATCGTTTATTGCCATTTCCATTGGCGTATTTTAATGTTGGATCCTTTTCTAGGGGGCTCGAGTGTAATTCCTCCCTTCAATGCATTTAATCAGGATTAGGGTCGTGCATTTTCCATTTGCTTAACTCAGCTTTGGCTTAGGGGATGAAAAACCAGTTATGTGCCGCGCTTTTGAAGATTCGCTAAAGATAAGTTTTAATAATATCCATATTTCATGGGAAGTATTGTCTGGTGTGGTTATTGTACAATTTTATGTATATGAACCTATTATATTTATAACTCTTTAGTTTGGAGAGCGTCAAAAGTAATAATTGAGAATTCAACATTGAGAGACATAGCAATATAATACAGATAGATTTGTTTTGTTTGTCAAGGCTGAAGTGTTATCATTGATTATTGTCCCTATGTCAGTTACCATTACAAAACTTATCTTACTTAAACTCAAAAAAAAAATTATATCAATCTGGCACATTCGACATCCTAATATCATGTTTATCATCATTTTTATAGCTCCTATCAACTGCAGATCGTCCCCGTTGTCCACCGGCCTCGACAAATCTGGATACAACTGGTATTCATTTGGAGATAATCAACGTGCTCCACTATGTTCCATCTCTCTCCATCACACTCGTCACAACAAGGACAGCAATCTCGACATACCTATTATTGATTCTCAAAGGATTTGCGGTTTTGTAGGCAGTCCTGGGAATCAGTTACCGAAATTCTGAGGAAAGGGATGTAAGGACCAATTTCTAACTGGTTTTGTTTGGCTGTTTTGCTTCGAACATTTCTGTATAGTTCGTCCGCTGGGAGGTGATATAAATCTTTAAACCGGGCACGCTTTGTTGCATTGTCTTCCATTCTCTACGTGTCTGCCTTTACGTCTTGTAAGATTTTACAAACGACTAAAGAATATTGTATTCCATAAAAATGTTTTTGATATTTTGTTAAGAATTTTTATACTGCTGAGAGATTTGAGTTTGAGGAACTCCTTCTGATGAGTCACTGTTGTTATACCTAAAGAATTTGCGATTTCGATTTTCAACATTATTTACCCTAATGACGAAAAACCATAAAAATCTCCTCTCATAACAATTCAGTGGTATTAATTGAGTCGAGATCTTGCAAAGATGGCAGCCGCATGCCGTAAAGTAAATTGGCCAATGTCTCAATTCGGACAGTGCTCCGTCTATTTATAGTGATCCTATCAAGGCAGATGTTTCTTGATAGAGCTGATGAATTACATCCTTTTATTGCTCGTGGCTAAATAATAACAGCCGCACAGGTCGATCGAAGGTTAAGATACGCTTGCCGAACTCGGTCCGTGGATGGGTGACCATCCACTACGTATATATCGAGACCCCTCCGTGCCTCAGAAAGCATGTTAAGCCATTGGTCCCGGCTGTCGTTACGTGTAGTCAGAAATCCAAAAGGCTGACAACCAGTCTTACCAAGGCGTATCGTGTTACCCAGTTACTGGGTTGTGGGGGTCAGATAAGCTGTCGCTCCATGTAAAATACTGCCGACTCTAACAAAGATGGGAAAAGGCTAAGCAGATTGTTTTTTTTTTTTATTGCTCTGTCAAGTTCAATACTGATAAATGAAACCCCAGTATGTTTGGGAACAAAGAAACCATAATTATTATACATAGTTGTTTAGTAGCTTTGTTCCAGATTTTAATTAACTCCGCACAAATGGCAATGTTCCTGAGAGAGAATTGAATTGCGGCTTTTTCCACTCCGAAACAGTTATTAGTGTTTGTGAAATTCTGTGGTAGCTGGATGAGAGTTGCCAAAATTGATAGAGGAGAGGCCTATTTCGAACAGTGGACTGCTGTACCTGTAGGCTGATGATGTGATGAGCAGGAATAAGCGTCGTTAATATTACTTTCGGTGATTTTTGGAAGGACGTTTGTCCAGGAGGCCTACTGCCGCTTACAGCAGTATTATTATAATATTACTTCAGTGTAGGAAAGAGATGAAACTCTACACGATGTATAGCTCCATTTCTTTCCCCCACGAAGTAAGATTAAAATAATACTGCTGTAAGCGGTGGTAATAGGCCCCCTGGTCATCTATATCTTTACAAAAGAAGAGTGTTCAAAAGGGTCATTGTCAAGTTCGTTATTAACAAAATGGTTATTATCACTTTCTGCTTTATTTTCTTTTCTTCCTAGCCCAGTGTGTCTGTGAAAACAATTTTCTTCTAATTATTGTTTTCCTCTAAGCCTCCAAAGCCGGGAGGTTATTCAACCGGAGTATCCTCAAGGCTCCTACTTATTCCAATTAAATAAGAAGAGGGTGAGGGATCAGGAACTATCTAGTTAGTTAATTAATACTTACGTTCAATTATATGTATGGTCTGTATAAGACGTCGCTCGCCTACGGTCATGTTCTCATGAAATCAAATTCTTTCTGTTTCTTTTACTGTCAGAATTATTAACACTGATGGTATAGAATTCAATAAATTTCAATATATTATTATTATTATTTATATATATTTCAATGCTCAAAGGATCATTTTGTGCACATCTTTACATTCGGTTCAATTTCATGATATACCATGCATTGCTAGTCTCGTAATTCTATCTAGACATTGCAGCATTGGTTAGTTCATAATTGGATGTCTCATTTATTAGTGATCTCTTGGCTTCTTCTATGTCTTTTCAATTCCTGTCATTGTTGCTATCTTAAGATTCATCTATCAACATGTGTAGCTTTCTTATAACATCAACATCACTTTCAGCCGTACATGTAACATTAAATAGCAGAGTTTTATGATCATAGTAATCTACTTTTACGAGTCAGTCAATGTTTGCCCTCATTTCGCGCTTTCAGTAATATTTTTAATCAACATCTCTCGGGAATTAATGTGGACTTGCTTTTTCATTTCATACGATAAGCCAAGCTGTAAATGGAAATGTGGTACCGAAAACTTTGCTTATAATGTGATTTTTACGTGTGTTTTTTAATTACTCGAAATATGTACATTAGTATTATTTATTACACTCTAGAGAATAATGTTATTTATTCAACAAAAATTATTACTTGAAAGCACTAAGCTTTATTCCCTCTAGTTAATTTAGGTAAAGCTTATCTTCTCGCCTTTTGGCATTTTAGTAAGTGGATAACCTAAATTTTGCCTCTTTAAACCTACGCCCAAGCCTCTGCCTTACTCTATCTCAACCTCTTCGACTTCTTATGTTGTTTCTTCATACCTGTGGTGTTTGTATTCAAAATTGCATTAAACATAATTAAATCAGTGTGTTGATGTCCCATGAAATGAATTTTCATCACACCCCGGATTGTTATCTTAAAAATAACGCATTGAAATGTTATATAGGTACTCTAAAATCTAACAAGCTTTTTTCACCTCTTCGATTACAGTCTAAACATCCTTTATTTCTGACGTTTTCAATTAAAACTACTATCCCATTTTCAATCTATTTGATAAATGTACTCAATGTATACCCTCGTGCGGTCCAAGCCATTTCCACTTCAATCCAATCCCACTTAGCCATGTTTGGATCTACAATATTTACACGCAATCGCAGCCGATGTGGCGTTGAACGAGCGCTGTACTGCAAACACTTTTTATAACCATAACTTCATGCCTTTATTCCCCGAAGGGAGTAACAGAGGAGCACCCACTGTCCTACACCCAAATATGGCCAGCTTTTTTAAGTCTTGTATAAAGAGGGCGTGCCTATTGCCATAAACCGGTCACAAATCCGGACTGGCTGCTACTGTTTCCACTAGAAAGAAAGAATCCTTTGTCCAACCTAGGAATCGAAGGACCACCCTACGCTTAGCAGTCACCGACCATAAGCTGGATCCACAAAGCAGTCAACAGGCATTGGTCGAGGCATTTTTTATAAATATTGTAAAAATACCTTGAACAGTCCATTAATTTGATGGCCTTGGTCAAGATTTCCTCTACTTCGATAAAACCACGTGGTGCAGTTGATTTGTTGTCGAAATGTCTAGATGTTGCCTAATGTGCGTATTAGAATAAGAAACTGGTTTTTCATAGGAAGTTGAAATTTGTTATGGTACTTATGTATTGGCTTGTTTTTGCTTAGTTAGTCTTTGTTGTTCGCGAATTTAGCGAATCTTCTCCATTGATAATTGGCGTCTAGTGTATTTGGTTATTTGCGTTCATCTTGTAATTAACATGATTCGATATCCAAAGCATTTTTATCCAAAGCATGCATTATGCCTGAACTAGTGATTGTCAAATTAGATTACGTTTTTTTTTTGATTTGTGAAATAGACTTCAATGAAAAACATTATAATTCATGTATTTTTGTCCAAATTCATTAAAACAAACTGGTCATAAATCACTAATCTTTCCCTCGAGAGAAAATTAACTAATTTCAGAAACAGTAGCGGACGTAATCATAATGAACATCTACCGAGATGACAGCTGTAATCTCCCGACCTACCTCACAAATCCTGTCATTTACTGGCCCACCCCGACCAACTGTGTATTGAGGTCAGCTACAAAGTTGTTGGCAGCAAAAACTTTATCAACGTCAGATGCAGGACCAATGTCGATTTGATAGCGGTCTCAAGGTTTTTGCTCACGAAAATTTAAACGTTTAGCTTGTTCTAATTGTATATAGCTCTACAAAAAATCAGGTTGTCATCCTAATACCGGTGTCCGTACACCTTTTAAGTACCTTCTTCACTTCATAATTCTGATCTCCTAGTAGTTCGTGCCACTTACCACTATAATATACAAATCTCAAAATCTGATCTACATTCCCAGTATGTATTACATTATCATACAGCATTTAAAGAAAACTTCTCCATGACTGTGGCCTTCTTGTAATTTGTGAGAGTTTACTTCTCAGTTCTCATCTCGTAGTTGTCCATGCCCACTACCTATTTTTTAACCGAATTCTTCAAAAAGGAGGAGGTTCTCAATTCGTCTGTTTTTTATATTATTATATGTATGTTACTCGATTACTCCGCCAATTATGAGTCGATTTTGATGGTTCTTTTTTTGTTTGGGAGGTCATGCTTCCGAGGTGGTCCCATATAAATTTTATTAACTTTTCTGGCGTAGTTTTTGAATTAGCTTCAATATTACGTATTTTTTCCCACTTGGTCTATGTAGATGATATATTGTTTGACTCCGTCACTGTTATTTACATAGCAGGTAGCGGTATTCGAATTTGTGTGGTAGGTATAACGACTAAAAAGTGAAAAGTAAAAAAAAAAATTTTCAAGTGTAGTCTCGGACCTGAAGCTATATACCAAACCCAAAGAGGGCTAAATTCGAATTTTACACTGTGAGTATTTACACCTACGCCTTAAAGGGAAAATAGTGTTAAAGAATTTATGAAGCAAACTTTTGTTGCCTGTACAATTGTGTACAAAGTCCTTTCTACACTTCAAACGTTTTAAACTCACAACAGCTTTGTTGTCACAATCCTTTTGCTTGAGGCAATTGCTTCGTGCTACTAGCAGACTTTATTTTTCTCTGTTCCATACAAAAAGACAAAATTAACTTAGGTAACGATACAAAAACTATACCAAGAGGTTGAAAAACTTCCATAAGTTCTAGATCATTTCGTTAATTATCACAAACAAAGTAATGTTAGGTGTTATATCATGCCTGTACAAGTGTACAAAGCTCATCTATTCTCATTCCCATAAGAGATTGCTCGGTCACGATACGAAACACTATAAAATCCCTAAATCCAGCGCTCGATATAATTTGCCAAGCGCCAGACATACCTACCGGACATGTCTTTTATCAATATCCCATCTGGCTAGCAGCCACCCCTGCTGCCTCCCCGGATGTCGGATGAGATCCCTCGCGTTCTTTGTGTCCAGATATAGCTTCCGCCTGCTAAAACGTTTTCTTAGATATATGAGCCGCGATGTTTGGCGCGTCGGAGCATGTATCAATTTAATATAAAGGTTTATTTCGGTCTGTTTTGATATACTGGCTTTATTTACTAGCTGTTTAATATCCTGAAAATAAAAACGATACGAGGAAAACATTCTGGTGTTCAATTGAGCAAGATGTAAATTTTTTTTATTGTGCCTTTAGCACTGAGTACTCTTTTAGTTTGCTGTGTTGATTCAGCGCTAGACTTTAGCTTACTCTGCGTTAAATCGTATATTTAATAAACGATTGTTAATTTATGAACCAGCACTAAATACATGTTGATTTGTTGGTTCTTGTGCCGCACAAGTTCTGATACTCGCCAATTATAATCGGATTACTGCGGCTCTCGCAAGACGCGGTGTGAGCCATCTCGCGACTTAATACAATTATGATCTTAATCAGTTTGTGCTCTGTCGTCTTCAGTTAAGATAGAAACAACACAATTTCTGTGGGATCCGAAGCAGATTATTACAGAAGCCTGGGAAATTGGGAAGGGAAGGTGAAAAAGTTTTGATATAGGCAGTGACAGTTTAAAACCAATCCCAGATGTTCCTTTTATTGAGCCGTCCACCTCCAAGTAGCGTTTCCATACAAATGACTGATTCCCTCGGGTCATCAGAGCACAAAGCTATTCGTACCATCGTTTAATCATAGACAATGAGCGTGCTAAAAGCAACTGTGCGTTGTAATGGCCGCTTTTGTCGTACTACAATAAGGCTGTGTGTTTGTGCAACAATATTGTCATAATAATGTTTTTCTGCGTTTACATTTGTCTCTGACAAAAAAATGTTTTTCTTTTGTTGTTTAACGATGTGTTGTTTCCTTCTTGGTTTCATACAACGGTTATATTCTGGCTATTTTGACTTTGACCCCTTAGACCGCGTTAACCGAATGGTTTCGTTTAACTTGGCTACGATCAAAGATTAATGTGGCTATTATATGTATTGAACCCCTTTTAGGTCAAGCCAGATCGTCATCTGACTTAACCTTTGGCACCTAAACTCATTAACGTCTTTATGAAACGTTTAACGCGTTTAAGACATTTTATAGCTGTGAAATAATTCTGTTCGCATACCAAGACTGGTGACCATGGCAAGATATATTCTATATATCCTACTAATAATATAGCTGAAGAGTTTGAATTTTTTGTTTGTTTGTTTGAACGCGCTAATCTCTGCAACAACCAGTCGGAGTTGAAAGAATCTTTTGCGTTTGATAGCTATTTAATATCACGCTAGGACCCTTAGGAGAGCCGCGCAAACAGAAAAGTCGAAAGAAAGCTAAATGAAAACGAAGTAATAACGCGGGCAGGCGATGCGATGCGACAGGATGGGTCGGGGGGACACGAAATTACACGGACGAAGTCGCGGGCAGAGACTAGTTATTACATATAACTCTTCAGAATCTTGACGAGGAGAGCCCGTGGCTTATATAAAACAGGGTGTAGTGTGAGTCATCATGAAAAATGTCGGCAGTGAAAAAATAACTCAAAAATCTGAATCAATCGTCCATATAGTTTTGGTCAACTAAATGCGGCATTAACCGCTCAGTCCCACTCCCAAGCATAACTGAACACATTAAAGCTAACCGCATACATCCGAAATGAACTCACAAATTGTGATAGACCAATTTTGTATGTAACATCATTCTATACGGCTTATTCTTAATGTGTTGCATGCAGTGAATACCAGTATGATACTTGTCGCATCTATGTATAGCAAGGGATATGGCAGTACCTTAACTTTGTCGGGTTTTTACTTTCTAAATATGTTATTACATTACTGAAACTATAGATCATAAAAGTTGTTGAATGTTTCGGATATGTAACACTAAATTTCTAAAAGTTAAGTTTAAATACGAAGCGTCTCTTTTAAAAACCTACTATTAATTTACATCTGATAGTATCCCAGAGCTAGATCTTCCGTTTGTAGACAATATTTTGAAAGTATTTTCTAACGCCATAGTTGGACTCATGCCTTTTGGAGGCCAGACTTTCTTTCTTTCTATCGAAGACCGAAGTAATTAGAAAGGGTCTGAATATGTAACCCAGCCATCCCCTAATCCATCAGGACTTGAGCAAGACAATGTTACAATCGATAGGGAAGTGTGTCTGTAGGGCTCTCAACATTCAGAGAATTTGAGATCCGAAACGGAAGACAGGAATAAATCGTACCTAATGGAAGCTTCCCGCCTCATATAAGTCAATGATGTATCGTATTCCCGGAAATTGAATCGGCAATTCCGGACCGGAGCTCCTGATGACATTCAGGATATACGCAGACTGTTATATGGTGGTATTTACAAAAACTCGGAATTTTCCAAATTACCTGACACTTATAAATTCTGACAATGCAATATTCTGATTATACTTAGCTCAACGTCATTCAACCAAGGTACCTACAATGTTGTAAACATAATGCGTTTTAAACGTCTGCATAGTTTGAAATACCGTCCCATAATCGCCATCCTTTCTTTGGCTAATCTGAGCTATTGCAGGAGCTAAAAGCTAAGAACTAACCTCTTTCTTGAAGTTTCCAACTGAAATAACTCCATCTTTCACACAGAAGTATAGAAACTTTTCAATTAAAAGCTGCCTGCCAAAGTTACTACACTTGGAAAAGTTGGACGGTTCCCATACGTCTTGCAGTCCGTGGTTATGATTCAGGCGACTTCACGACTATTCACAGGGGTGCATGGCATTAGGTAAGAGTGCGTTGCCCTTTCTAAGTGACTCATATTTAGACAGGGTGTAGGAACAAGTTAGAAGGGATGGCGGTGCTAGTGTCATGTGACTTGTGAGTCAGCTTCAGGGATGTAGGAGGATGCCCGCTAGACTTTAATAAATTGGGGGATGACTAAACGGCTAGGTGAGGCATTCAAACTCAAAGCATTTTTTTTTTCCATATACAGGCGGTGAAGTGGTGGGGCTTGGGGGAGGTCTATGGCCAGCAGTGGACGTCTTTCGGCTGAAATGATGATGGTGATTTACAGACCCTTTTGAATTGTCTTTCTGAACGTACCCCAGCCCTACCATGAACTTTTGAATTATGTGGGGTATGCTGAATTACCTCATAGTGAACCACTATAGACTTGAGTGATTACATGATCCTTGAAACACGTTCATTCAGAATCAAGTTGCATAACATTAGAATTGTGTAGTTCATTCATGCAAGAACCAGTCGGTATTGTGTTACATGCATAATTCTTTACGGTCAGCCTTTACAAGCTTCATTCAACAAAATTTTCTTCGCATAAACTTCGAATGAAAAATAAACGCTGAACAAAGTTTCAAACTTCTTTGCTTTATAAAAAAACACAGGTATTTATTGCGCCTTTCTCATTTAATACTCCCTGAAGCGTTCGTAACTTCGCCAAGTTGTGCTAAGTTACTCTCTTTAGTTCTTATTCAGTTAGGGCCACCGTTCACGAACACTATGCTACTAGAATACCAGTTAATATGAATACCTCAAATCACCGGGTAACTCTAACTTAAGGGCCATATCAAACTGGCGGTTTGCGAGTGTGTTTCCAGCACGCGTAGCCACTGTAGAAACGGGTTTTATCGACGGAAAAATATACAAAATGACAGATTGTAGCACGCGTAGCCACCGTAGAAACGGGTTTTATCGACGGAAGAATAGACAAAATAACAGATTGTGATTGTTTATCTGTCATTTCATCAGGCGATTGTTTAACGCGCTCGCTACGAGTGCGTAGCGAGCAAGACACGTGTGCGCAACGAGTTCGCCGCGTTTGCGTAACAGGAGTAATTGACGCGAGTCTACAAGAGAGAGCAAGACAAGCGAGAGTATAATATTGTGAACGGCTAGCACGTTCACAAATTGCTTCGCTGGAAACACGCTGGTAAATCGTCAGTGTGATGACACTGATAACGCTCTAACTACAAGAATCACTTGCAACACTGAGAGCATAACTAAATAAGAGCTTAGGCGAATAAGGCCCATCATTCACGACGCTATTAAACAGTAACGTGTTGTAAACGTAAATCAATGAATAATTTGAATGTCACAGTACTAGTATTTCAATGGCGGATCGGCGGTTCATTCACGACATGACCAATCACAAACTAGGTAATACCGCGTTCGTTAGTCGCGTTATGTACGAACCGTAACGTCATCGCCATTGAAATACTAGTGCTGTGACATTTTAGCTACTCATTGTTGACTTAAGTCTTAACCTTTGATTATTTAGATAGATTTTTGCGCTGCAAAGGCACTAAATCAAAGAAGCCAACTTTGTTAGGTTGGTGTGTATGACAGCTCCGTCTTACATTCGCGGTACGTCATTGTGCATTTAGCGGCCAACAGTTGGACACTATATTTTCGTCGAGTTCACAAGTATCTGTAACATGTTACTATTGAGTAGCGTCGTGGACGATCGGCTTTACTTTCTCTATTCAGTTATGCTCTCCTTGTTGCACAAGTTATTCTTGTCGTTACCCGCTGCCGCTTATAACTTGGGTAGTCGTGCGCACAGTTTAGTTTATAGTCGGCTAAGGTAATAAAGTGTTTATGACTGCCGACTGTTAGTCGCTTTGTGGTTGTCGTGTAGCAACCTGACTGTTCTGAAGGAATAGGTGAGGGGGTTAATGAAGATGTAGAAACAATGTAGTACATATACATAATATTATTGTCCCAGGGGTTGCAAGTGTGTTGGAGGTTTCTTACGCAAAAGGTAGGTTCCTAATGGGATTGAGATGATTTCACCTTTGTATTGCTAAAAATAGAATGTCATGTTTTGGTCAGCTGACTGATCTAGTCTCTAGGGATCGGCATAAATTGTTCCAACAAAATGTTTGAATTCAATTTGAGTCTTTCACAGTAAATATACTAACTGAAAACAAAAGACATCCATAATTCATTGAGGTCCAAAATAACTTAAGTCGTGTAACACTAAATCCTTGATAACTCCAGCAAACTTCAGCGTAAGCACCTTCACTTCCTGCCATAACTTCGAGAATAGCAGCTACACACAACGTTGCCGCGTTGGTGTTAGTCCATAAAGTTCAGTTCTTGCTTCTAGGAATAATATTGCTGCATGTCTAAGTTGAAGCTACTCCGCCTCTTCACATAATTCATTCGAAACAGCGGCTAGACGCAACGTTGGTGTTACAAGAAATATAAAAATGGCGGAAGCACCTGCATTAAATAAGCTGCTACTAAGTTAGGCCGGTGTTTCGTAGCAGCGTAGCAAAAAGCGTAGGCACCTTTGAAAAAAAAAGTTAGTAAGCCGAACCGCGTTGCGCCGCCTACGAATGATTCGTAGCGTTTTTTTCTACGGTGCTACGCGGGCTCGCTTTGAGGTGTTTGTCCAACTGCAGATTGTAAATTTTGTTCACTTACATAGATGACATCGTTTTGACATTGAAATCCATTACTACGGAACATTGGATTTCATTTTAAAACGATGCCATTTGGTCATGATGTAAATTCTACGATCGGGCCATGACATTTGAACATTTCTCTTATTGAAGTTTCTGTTCTTTCGTACACTTTCCTCTCAAAGCGTTTTTCTGAAAGCTACCCTGCAATATAACCGCAGCCTTAAAAGTAGCTATAAACCACTCCGCTCCCAGACGCCTGGTGTTAGCGGCGTTTAAACTTTTGTTCACCGCGCTCCGAACAAAAATGTGGCACCTGCATACCACAGCTCGCACCGCAAGGCAGCGATGATTTAGTATTATTAAACACATTTTCTCTGAAAACTGCATTCATAGCGAGTTTTCCTACTTTGTGGTGGCGATTTTATTGTTGGCTGACTGTCGTTTCCAGCTGTCCCCACAGGATACGTCGATTGGATTGACAGGCATAAATTGTCCTATCATACCACATTGTTGAAGCCAATTATTTTTTAAAAGTAACCGTTGTTTCTTGTCTCTTTATAGAAAACGACCAATTGGAACAGTGCATCTAGCTTTTGACGTTTCCTAAGCGCCCGTGTAGGTATTATGTGAAATATTTTTTTTTTAATAAAATTGATAGTTATAAAGAAATAATAACATTTATTAGGAACTAGCTGCGCCCCGCGGTTTCATCCGCGTATGTCTCGATCCCGTGGGAATATCGGGATAAAAAGTATCCTATGTCCTATTCCAGGTCATGGTCTACCCCTGTGCCAAATTTCATCCAAATCCGTTCAGCCGTTTTAGCGTGAAAACGTAACAAACAAACAAACAAACTCACTATCGCATTTATAATATTAGTTAGGAATAACATTTTTGATTTTTTAAAGAAAATGTGACGGTCGTTCTGTAGAATTATCACCGTCGACAGTTGACCGAGCCGTGGTAAATGTGAACAGCTCCATTGAGTTAAAAGCCACGAACAGTGAGGACACTCCCTTAGTATAATTATGTTTTCAGTAAACTTGCAAACGTAAGTTAAACCAGGTTTTTCCTCGGTAACCACGTCAACACATCCGGTTTTTGTGAACATATTTGATGAGATTTTAATATCCAAGTGTTTTGGTAGTTAGAGAGATCATATTTATTCTGGTACGCTTTTATATTTATGTAGGTACTGAAAAATTACAGGCTGTAAATTACACTCGAAACAGTTTTTGCGCTCTGTATACAAGAATGAATGACAAAAAAGGGATGACACAAAGGGGTAAAAAAAAGTATATATACCTATTTAGTCCGTCAGTCCGATAATAAAAAAATATTAGACACGTATTTTTTGCTTTATCATAATATTAATAAAAAAATGACTTAGATAAAACGCATTATTTTTGGGGAGTAGGAGTCGCTACGACTAAAATCTCCATACTCGTGACGTCATGACACATTTTTACTCACTCTACCACCGTAATCTTTTGATAACGTAAAACATTAAAAAATACGTGTCCAATATTTTTATACAATCTACCTGACGGACAAAACACAATTTTTAGTCATCATCCCTATTGCGAAGCAGTATTTGCAAACAGTAACCGAAGGACCAACTATTGTATTCCTTGCATATATTAATTAACAAGTAAAAAAGTGTAGACCATACGATAAAGTCAAACAGAATATAAGAAAACCATATCTGTAACCCAATTTTCAATTTATGACCAGGGTTTTACCGCGCTGATATAATAAATTATGTAGATATTTTACAGGTCATAAAACCGCCATACAGCAATATATTTGAGTAAAAATTTATAGTAAGGCAGATGTGAGTGGGAACGCCGGAATAGGACGCCCTAGATGGACATAATATACTAATCTTATTGGTGAGGTTCTTCAGAAAGGTCAGATGCGTAGTACTCGCAATCGGCGTGCGTGTATGACTAGATGCATGAACGTAAACGAAGTAAAAGGAGTATGTAACGACCATGGGAAGAAGGGTGAGTTTATGAATGTATGTAAAAATTTTGCAAGTATGGTTAAAAGAGCATGACGACGCTTCTTTACTTCCACGTATAAGGCTTATGTAAAACCGCTGATAGAAAACACGAAGGGATTTGCACTACTTAAGGATTTATTTGTTCCTCTAAAGTGAAAATGTGGTGCCTGCATTCAGATTCAGAAGCTATTCCACTAACGCAGTATGATTTAACTCTGTTCACGTCGTGAAAAATGCTGAGGACGTGTTTCAGAACACGACGACGAAGTGACAAGGAATTTTCTAAACATAATTTTTGCAATTTATATAAAACATAATTTTTTCTTTATGCTACACCCGAAAAGGGGTCATTGTACTCATAATTTTGAACAACTTTTCTATGGGACAAACATTTAAATCAGGAAAAAAAATCAGCTGTTCGATACATTTTGTCGATTTAAGTGAACACAAATGTAGGGAACAGCTTTTTCTTGTCGCGATTTCAATTTTGGTCCCATAGAAAAAGGTTGTTCAAAATGATGAGCACAATGACCGCTTTTCGGGTTTAGCATTAAAAAAAAAATGTTGTATATCATTACCACTACTCTCAAAACGGTGAAGGAAAATATCGTGCGGATATGTTCTAGAACCGAAAATTCGATGTGACATCTACTAACCCACGCTGGGCCCACGTGAAGGATTATGGCCCGCTCCCTCCTCAGGGAAGAGACCTGTGACCCAGCAGTGGGAAAGTTTTTGGCTGATTACGTGCCTATGTGGCTAATATGAAACCTCGTCTTTTTATCCCAAAAAATGTTTTTACTGTCAAAATAACTAGCTTAGCTAGGTAGCTATAACTAGATATAAGCATGTAAAAATGGCTAGACTGTTCGGCTTATCACGAAGTCTCGATGCTATGTATAGCCTGTCCTTCACATAATGTCTATCGACAACAGACCTTGTCCATACAGCCATGTATTATTAGCATGAATTATACTTTAAAATATTTTAACTTACTTGAGTTTATTTACGTAAATTAGTAAAAAACTAGCAAAAACGTCCCTTCTCATGGTGATCCAGAATATGTGTAGTAGTATTTTCCTATCAATATTTTCATTCATTTTCCAAGTGCCATGATTATAGTTAGATGTCTCGAAAAATTCTTTGAAAAAACCTTCAGCATGCAGTGATTACAACAGCCATTCTCATGAATCTATTCATCTCAATCAATCAGTCCATCCAATCTTTAAATGTGTCTTGTACCAAAATCTATATCGTTTACCTTCATGTACCCTAGACTGGCAATTCTTCTACCTTAGTTCTCCAGCGGATCTCTTCATTTCTGATTCGATCGAAGATTCCAAGCAAAGCTCCATTGCCCTTTGGGTGACTTTTAGCCTTCTAATAACGCCCATTGTGGGCGATCACGTCCGTCCCGCTGGATGCGGGAAGCACTGAACCAGTCGAAGTGGCAGTACTTGGGGGAGCCCTATGTCTAGCAGTGGACGTCTTTCAGCTGAAATTATGACGATGACCGTACACTGACGATTGTAGGTGCCTACTGCAGTTATTACTACAACTTGCTTTATCAGAAAGGAATTGTCCTTCCTCAAGTTATATGGAGCAGTTCCGCGAAGTAACACAGGTTCTGATAAATAAGCCATAAAGTGCTAAGGTAGATGTAAACATTTGCAAATAATAATATTGTGGCTTGACCTACTTTACCTTACTATCAAGCTAATATTACTTGAGAGTTTGAAAGGGTTGTCAGAAATGCACTGTTTTACATAAATAGAGAAACCATATAAATTGTTTTTGGGTGTTGTTTATTCTTTGAGGAAGCAGTACCAACGATTGTTCTACGTTAAAAAATCGAAATCAGAGAATCGAATAACTCGGCCCAACTTCGAGACCTGATTCAATAATTCTGCTCGCAATCTCCAGACTAACAAAGAGGACACTGTTCTAACCCTGATGACCTAACATGCAAATCAATTTCATGGAAAAGGGCAACTGAATGGCCTACTAACCTATCGTTGCATTTATATTCAAGCTATTTTCGAACCATATAGCCGCTTCAAGCGTAGGTCGCCACTTTATCAAGTCAAGTAGCCGCTTTGTCAAGCGTAGGACCCGTAGCTTTGTCCACCAGTTTGTAAATCTAAAATTACCAGCAATATGTGATGCAGACTTGACCAGTTCTTCGCATCTTACTTCAATTTCAAGGACCACTAATTTAGTTTCGATTACAGTATTTCATTTACTATACGTCTTTAATTTCGATAAAATCACCATCACAATCTTCCTGCTGTTGTCCCATGTTACTTGGGGCTGCACGATCTTCTTCCATTCTCCCCTGTCACGCTATCATTCACACCCTTTCCGTTCATATCATTCCTCAAACAATCAATCCATATTTTCTTTGGCTTTCGTTTCCTTTAATTTCGATAAAATACTAAGTCAAAAATGTTTCGAGGGGTGTCATAGTTCATTCTCAATTTGCCAATATCGACACTTGCTCCCGCGAGACAAGACTTTCTATCGCCATAATGCTTCCAAAATTGCCGGTAACCTCATAACTTCGAAAAACAATTTTCATGAGTGCAATAAATAATAACAATTGATCGATTGTCCTCGACGTCGACGAGAATATCCCCTTCTCAATGACCCTTACGTTGTCGCATGACCGCATGTTGTAGAATTTCAGCCACACTGTCGCTACCAATTCGTCTATTTCTGTACATTGTCATAGCTGGGGAAATTTAATCAAACTCGTCTAGACAGCAATGAGTCAGTGGTTCAATTTCGGTTGGTTTTAAGTTACGACAGTTATGACAGTCAGGACTATTCTTTGTTTTATCTTTTGGAGAAGATTTGAGTAATTTATCATGGCTAAATCTGCCTTTATAAAGTTTTGATGGAAGCTTATTTATTTTTCTTATTGCTTTAATACAATGTCTGTTTTATTCATGAGTGACAAGGTTTATTTATAAATCGGGCTTGAAGTAAATGGTTTTCGCAAAGCTGCTAATATATCGCGTGTTACATAACAACGTGTTTCAATTTCCGAGCTTTAGGCTGTCGCGTTCACACAACCTTATATTCCAAGCCAAAACTTTCTATAGCCTTTAAAACAATCTTCTACAACGTTCCAAATCAGTGGCAAGTACCTCGCCGTATCCGGAAGCCAAGCCTCGTAAAATAAACGGCGGGTCATATTCTCTACATCCTGTGTTTAACCTTCTAAGTGGAATACACCACGTCCTCTCATAACTCACGATTAATACCGAGCATAACCGAGTGTTGCCGAGACCCCACGCGTTTCCACGTGCGGGAAAATAATGTTTATTATAGCAGCCCTTTTATGCACTGCGGTGACCTGGAACCTTTACATGATACACCTGCTTGTTTTAAATAGTGTTGAACTCTTCTTTGTACGTGGGTTAAGCTACGCTTGTCGCGGTCGGTTCATGAATGGGTGAACATCCATTACAGTATTTAGACTTGACTCCTTGCCTCGGAAAAACACGTTAAGCCGTTGCACAGTGTTGCCAGTTCATAGCCGGACACAGACTATATATACTACCTATCATTAGTATTTTATAAAAAATAAGTATATGTATTTAATAGAATAACTATAATTTACTATCCACTAACTGAATCCCGCGGCTATATTTGCGATAAACTGGATAAAGAATTTAAAAGTAGCCAATTTCAGGTTCTAAACTATTAAGTTTCATCCGAATCCTCTAATAGGATAACAATAGTTACACACACACTTACATTCTTTCAGATAGGTATATAATATTAGTAGGATTAATAAAAAAGTTTAGAAAAAAATAAGAGAAATTTACATATTTTAGACGAGTAAGTAATTATTCAATTAAATGATTCGTTCTTGCAAATTCTGGCCCATTTGACTCCAATTCTTTACAGGATCTTGAAATAACAAGTCCACAAGTGAATTCAACCACGCGTCCTACAAGAGAAACATTTAATAATAACAACGGAGGTAAGGTTTGTTATTACAATATAATAATACATTACAAAAAAAAAAACAACCGACTTCCAAAAAAAATTTGGATTTTTGGAATTTTTTTTTTGGAAGTCGGTTGTTTTTTTTTTTTGTAAAAAGTTTTTATTTTTCACTTTTTAGTTGTGGTACCTACCCCACACAAATCCGAATACCACTACCTGCTATGTAAATATCAGTGAAGGAGTCAAACAGGAAATCGTCTAGATAAACTAAGTCGGAAAAATACGTAATATTGAAGCTAACTCAAAAATTACGCAAGCAAAGTTAATAAAATTTATATGGGACCACCTCGGAAGCATGACCTACCAAACAAAAAAAGAATCATCAAAATCGATTCATAATTGGCAGAGTAATCGCGTAACAAACATACAAAAAAAAAAAAAAAAAAAACATACAGACGAATTGAGAACCTCCTCCTTTTTGAAGAAGTCGGTTAAAAACCAACCACAACAGAGATTATTTGTGTTAATAAATTGATATAGAAAGTTACGGAAAACACTTACTAATAGCCTTGTGAATTGTAGTCGTATTTTTGGTCGTTAATTGGAACTGTCTATATACATACATTATGATTATATTTCAAGAACATTAATATCATATCTTAAAGACAATACCATGAACTTCAGAATCCATGTTGTTGATTATGCAAATAACAATAAATATCAAAACTGTATTTGACGGAATTACGGTGAGTTTTTAACCGACTTCTTCAAAAAGGAGGAGGTTCTCAATTCGTCTGTGTTTTTTTTTTTTTTTAATGTTTGTTACGCGATTTCTCCGCCAATTATGAATCGATTTTGATGATTTTTTTTTGTTTGGTAGGTCATGCTTCCTAGGTGGTCCCATATAAATTTTATTAACTTTGCTTGCGTAATTTTTGAGTTAGCTTCAATATTACGTATTTTTTCCACTTAGTTTATCTAGACGATATCCTGTTTGACTCCTTCACTGTTATTTACATAGCAGGTAGTGGTATTCGGATTTGTGTGGGGTAGGTACCACAACTAAAAAGTGAAAAATAAAAACTTTTAACAAAAAAAAAACAACCGACTTCCAAAAAAAACACTAAAAAAGTGAAAAATTACTTTAATTTCGGAAGTCGGTGGCAAAAAAAGGAAATTGAAAAGCAAATACACCGACTTCCGAAATTAAAGTAATTTTCACTTTTTTAGTGTTTTTTTTGGAAGTAGGTTGTTTTTTTTTTTTTTAAGTTTTTATCGCTTCTTGAAACCGTATTTGTCGACAGCGTACTTTGACAAGGGATATCTTGTCATTTTTATTGAAACTGTCCTCCGTTTTTTGGATTCGTATAACATACATATTCTAATTGCAAGTCCGGTATTTTTTTTTAAATCTATCTTCAATATTAAAGTTTTGTTTTTTGTCCGCCCTCGGCAACATAGTGCGTTGGTCCCGGCTGTCATTCGTAGATCTTTGGCAGTTGTTATGGAAAGCCTAAAAAACCTGGCAAGCCGTCTTACCAAGGGTATCGTTTTACCTAGTACCTTGGTTGTGGAGGTCAGATAGGCAGTCGCTCCATGTAAAATACTGGTAGTCAGCTGCATCATCAGATGGCGAAAGTGAGACCCGATAAAGAGAAGGCAAACAATAAAACAGAAAAAGAAGAAGTACAAAATGTTCAAATTACAGTGTTAGTAGGCATAGGAGGACAATGTAGGCCTTTCAACAAGTAAGTACCAGGTACTTAACAAAATAGATGTTCAATAAATCTACAGTCCAATAAGCCTACAAAGTTCTCACATTCACAAAATAGACATTCACAAGAAAATAATCTATATAAAAGACAAACAATTAAAAAAAAAACCTATTTCAGCCAAATGACGTGATTGCTATTACAACAGTAACAAATTGAATAATTATCATGTCCACAAAAGCCACTAGGAGTTGAAATTAAATTGGAGGTATCTATAATAATAGGAATAATGTCAAATACAATGATTATGTCACGGATGAATGTAAAGAAAATAAACATGGTAATTTGGGAGCAGTTAATAGACTCTTACATAATTATGCCGTTTATAAGGTACCAGGGAAGCCACATGTGCAGAAGGAATTATTGCCAAACTTCCTTGTCATCAACGTAAAAAACTACAGCTACATGCACAGCATACTAAAACATAAAAAAACTACAGATAGGTACTTCTTTTCTACTGTAATGCACTGACTAAAACCTAAAGTTAATCTAACAACGCAACGATGAAAACTCATGGATTACATGATTGAAATAAGCCTTTCAATTTAAATGAAACCACTAAATTGAATCGTGTAAACATAAAAGGGAATCGATCAATGTCGGCCATACCCTTTTAATCCAAACGAATCAATTTTACTGAATCGTATATTATTCCCATTATGTCATATTATAATGTGCAATCTGGTCCGAAGCCATGATAAGCTATCAATAATGAATTAATACTCATTAGTGAATATCGACGGCAAGCCATTAATTGGTAAGCCAAACATTCTCAATAATAGATGACCCTCATTAATTACCTGTTCTACCTTGCCATTGCTTTGTAATTTAGCTTTCCCAACGCCTATTGTGTTGACTAATATGGATGATTCGAGTTTCTGCAGCTTTTTAAATCGTTTTTGCTAATGCATGTTCGGGCTAATCATCTACTTCATCATCTAAAAAGCCTTTGCCCAACTACGTCGGGGTCGGCTTCCAGTCTAAATGGATGCAGCTGAATACAAGTATTTTACATGGAACGACTGCCTATCTGGCCTCCACTACCCAGTTAATGGGTAATAGGATAGCCCTTGGTAAGACTGGCTGTCATACTTTCGGGCTTCTGTCGGCAAAGATCTACAAATGACAGCCGGGACCAACGGACTTAACGTGCTTTCTGAGGCAAGGACTAACTTCATCTACGGAAGGAAGAATTGTCCTTAAATGTATCTAAGAAACATTCTTCTTACTTTTCGTCGTTCCCTCACTGCTTTACAGTCTTCCGAGGTATAGACCGCGATGATCGTGATGCCTCCGTCAGTCTTCTTTATTGCATCTGACCATGCCGACTCTCCGAAAAAATTCCTGGGCCTCCCAAAAGACACCAAAACTGAAATACCCAAAATTACATTTTCCCCATTCATATGAAAATTACTTACAAATTCACAATGACACTAACAAACTCCACAAGGGTTACAGTCCTGAAATGTTGGAACCAACTGCAAAGGCTCTAACACAATTTTCACGAATACTCGCAACGGATTTATAGAACCATTTTATTTTAATTTTACGCAAGGAAAGCCGATGTCGGGTCGCTGCTTGCTAGTCAACCATAAATTACCCGAAACTTCCACATAAATAAAGTGCTGGAAAACAGGTACACTTTCAGCTTAAATTTATTCTGCAGTGTAGATGTCGGGAACTATATCTACTGAACAGTATCTTATTCAATTTCAAAGTTCTCACTCAATTTGATCATTATTTTCCTTTAACGGCACTACCACTAGCTTTCGTATCTTAAATGAATGTTTGTGGAACTAAAATATCTTGCAGTGTTTTTGAAAAGAAAACGAACACTTCAGGTAGCTTGCCTGTCCTAGATAAATACCTGTTTATTCCACAAGACCTATCTATACTTATACCTAAGCTTGATAATATTATCCCAAGCCCATGTTTATTTTATCAGATCGTGGAGCGCTTCAAATGGAACGCTCAATTTACGCCAATCAGATAATGGAGCCCTTTAAAGTACGAGCTAATCGAATATTTTCGGGTCCTATGGCTCTTTTGAGAGGTAATTTTTATTTACACATAGTATCAGGGTTGTAATGAGAAAAATTTCGTGAGAAAAGTTTTGAGTATGAATGGATGGCTATAATATAAGAGTAGGGGAAGACCAAAGAAATTATGTATGGGCTGTGTGAAAGATGATATGGCTAGAAGAGAGGTGACTACCGAGAAGCAACTACCGCTATCAGAGTTTACCGCGCGATTAGCAACAACAACAACATCCCGCCATCAATGGTCGGGCAAATGCCCAACAGACAACCTAAAACCCATCTGGTTAGAGGATCCTCCCTTTTCTATAGAGGATGAGTGAACTTTACACCCTACTCATACCTCTTATATGCCTAGATTGTTTTAAACTAAACATTCGCATACATCTCAAGTTATTTTTAAACCGACTGCTTCTAATTTTAGCTTTTAGTGGTTGTACATATAAAAGTACCTATTTTTAGAGCCTAAAGTAGACTTGGTCGATATATGAACTTAAAGCGAACAAGAGACGTTTTGTCCTTGATGATACTTTAAAGATTGCCGTCTTGCCGAGAAAAGGTTTTAATTCCAGGCTGACTGACAGCGAAATATCTTTTTAGGCCACGTTAATGTAGATTTAGATTCCTGAAACGTTTTAAAGTACTAGATGGGGAAACAGAGGGAACTAAGAAGAAAGAACACAGACTAATTCAAGGGACAGAATACAGAGAAGCGTAGAAATCGTAATTTTCACAGAAAAATTATGCATTACTGACTGGTAACACTTCCTTGACTGATAGAAGAAGGGCAATACCAACAGAAAACACAACTCGACTCTCGATGTAAGTTGTTTTCCTAACCGTTATCCGTATTACTAGGCAATTTGTTAAATTTTGTTGACGGAATAATCTGACATGACATGTTATTACAGAATAACTAGTTTTGATGATAAATAAAATAAATTATTTAAAAAAACAAAAACCCGACTGCAAAAACCAAACCGAAAAGAGAAAAACAAGCATTGAACTTTGTTTTTTGTAAGGTATTGCCGGCGGGGAAAAACAAAAGTTACAACATAATTCAGGTTATTGGTTTATTAAAATCCATCAAGCCGTTTAGGCTACAGAGCGTGTCAAAGAAATAGACATACATACATACTCTCGAAAAACATTACCCTCCTTCTGGGGCAGTCGGATAAAAAGGCAGCTCGAGGTAGTGAAGACTGTTTACCCAAACCCGATTGAAAGGCCTTGTTCAATAGCCTCAAACCTGAATTATCATCTACATACATACATACATAACATCATGCCTTATTTCCCCGGAGGGTTAGGCAGAGATGTACCCATAGTAGGTGCACCCACATTTCGCCAGTTATGTTTAAGTCCCATGTAATAGGGGGCGAGCCTATTGCCATCAACCGGGCAACAATCTAGACTCCGGGCTGCTACTGAGAATATTCTAACGGAAAAACCCAATAACACTTTGCCCGACATGGGAATCGAACACTAGACCTCATGCTCAGCAGTAGAGCTTGCTTCCAATACACTAACGAGGCATTATCATTAATCTGCCCAAATATCACACTGGCGTGAATAAAACAGGCGTGTCCTGCATTGAACTACACACATGACACGATAAGACTAAAAATCGAGACACTGGTGCCGATTCTGTTGTTCACAAACTAAACTAAATTTAAGTTCAGTGCATCTTTTTCTTTCTGTTTCATTATGAAAAGGACAGAAGATAAATTTTAGTTTAGTCCTGTCAAATTAATCAGGGCCTGACGTAAATTGACGTAATTTTAGTAGGCAAGTTTTTAATCGCGTCTAAACTTGTATGGAGTAGTGACAGTTTGACAGGACTAATCTAAACTTTATCTTCTGTCCTTTTCTTAATGAAATGTAAAGAAAAAGATGCACTGAACTTAAATTTAGTTTAGTTTGTGAACAACAGAATCGGCACCAATGTCTCGCAAATGTCTATCACCTCACCTAATGTGTGACTAAGAAGAAATAATGTAATCACCAATACAGCCATTTCACACACGTGATAAAAAACGGAGTTTGTGGACTTGTTTACTGCCTGCCACCCCATATAACGATTTATTTTATTGCTAATGGCTATGATGTAACAGCTAGGTAATCAAATCAAGTATGATGTGATAACAGATTACTACCCGGTTTAAGTATAATGGTACTACTTACCTTAGTATTAGTGATGTAAACGCCATACAAAGAGAAGTTATGCAACTGTGTTTGTAAACATGGGTTAGAGAAGTTTCTGATAAAATTACATCTGAAAGCCAAATAAGTACTTAAAGAAGTCCCAATCTGTCAAACTTGTCAAAAATGTTTGTAAGTTGATTGTATTTTTGACAGATTGCGAATGCGAACGTTCTTAAAAAATACTAGTCTTATAATGCGAAAATCACTGGTAATAAATGTTTAGGGGTATGAGGAACAGGGTGTAAAGTTCACTCATCCATCTTAGGAAAGGGAGGATCCTCAGACCAGACGGGTGTTGTGTCTGGCGCCTGTTTGTTTGACCGTGCTAGTCTCTGCAAGAACCAGTCAGATTTGAATAAATCTTTTTGCAATTGATAGCCCAATTCTTGAGGAAGGCTATAGGCTATTTAACATCACGCTTAGACCCTTAGGAAAATGTCTGAAAAAACTAAACGAAAAGGAAGTAAGTAATAGCGCGGGCAGACAATGCGATGCGATGTGACGGGGTGGATCTCGGGAACAAGAAATTTCACGCGAACGTCGCGGGCATAAGCTACAAAAATATTTCTCAGGCATATCTGCTGGAGACCTTGACTTAGGTACCAAATAACATCAATAGCCTCTAGATTTCGGAACGATATTTTCATAAGCTGAATAAACTATAATGAGCCATAGAGCATTCACTCTGTTGTTGTCCTATGCTAATACAGCCAAAACAAGCAGAACATACATAGACAAACCAGTGTACGGAACTGGACAGCATAGTTTAACCTATTCGTTCGTAATATAAATTCTTGCCGGCGTCCCTAGCGAGCTAAGCTGTGTACTTACACAACTATTTCCGTGGATAAAGTGCTGTGACATGGTATTTATATAAAACAGTTGATACCTAGGCCCGGCAGACGTGGGCCACTCCATATCGATCGCAGTTCAAGGCTTGAACCAAGGCCGCCCGATGCCTACATAATTCGAAGCTCGGCCTAAACGGTGCCGGTGCCACTAAAATTGCCTTAGCAAATATTGGACTTTGGCGGAATTGAGTTACGGGCATTATTCTGATTGCTTTTCATGGGAATTTTTCCACTTTGAATTTTAGGGTGCTTAGCATAAAATTACGTACCTATAAAAACTTTTTTCAGCTTTCTGTTGAGCCTCAGATGAATGTAATAAAAGGCAACCAAAGTTCTACCAGAGAAAATGATAGGAACATCTCATTGTGTTCTTAGACATTTAAGCGCTGAGTAGACGATGGATAATTTGTCCACGGCGATATAGAACGTATTGAAATCTATGCAATAACGCACACGTAGGACAAATAGACTGCCGGACATTTCTGCCATTTTATTGCGGTCATTTTAGTCCGGTGGACAAATAGTCCATCGTCTGGTCTTGTTTTAGACAGTTTAATGGTATGACTGATGATATGTCTGCCACGGGTATACATACGCTCTTTATGTCTGCTCCAAATTCCTATATACCTACTGCTACAAATGTTAAAAGTCCCCTTTATGAAGTTGATGTCCCTCATTTATTTACACACAGTAAAATACATAAAGCTACGACATAGTTATAATATGAGTACTGCTTATTTCTTAAGAAATTTCTTCCAGCAGACCTGCGAAAGGAGAAATGAGAAAGAAATGTAGACAATAGTGTGTGAGAACAAGAAGAGAAAAACATGATTATGCGAAGTCATAACTAACACATATACCTACCTTAGTTGCAATATTAGAAATTACTGCTCTCTAAGTCTGAGAGCAAGCTTGTACACAAGATTTATTAGTATTGTAGTTACGTCTTAGATCACTTAGGTCCACAGATTCTGGTATTACGTAAATACCGTTAACCTGATTCTCTCAGTTAGCTGTCTAAACTTTGCCGTCAAAATTGCTGTTCGGCCGCCAATATTTATGTTTGACGGAATTAAGTTACGGGTATTAATCACGTAATGGCTTTTGTCGTATATTCTATTTTGTTCACTTACAACTTTATGTCATGCTGTAAGTTTAGCTATAAATGACAGCCGTCGGTTTATGTGATCGATCAATTTACAATGTCTTTGACCTAGTGATTTCCAAAGCTGTTGCCAGGGTTTGTCTTTCTTAATTTAGGCATGAATTGGTTGTTTACTTTTAGCTCCCTCGAAAGATACCACTTTTTTGAGTAAGCATTGTCTCTTACAAACGCGCTGATTAAGTTGGGATGCCATATATTTTGTGGTAGAATGTATAGAACTAATAAAAATACTAACATAATACTATGTAAAACTACATTCTTACAAATAAAAAAAAACTTTAAAAATCCGGCCAAGTGCATGTCGTACCATGCACAATGAAGGGTTCCGTAGTTGGGATGAATTTATAAAACAAACTTAACATTGTAGTTGAAAAAGTTGTTCTCATACAAAATGTATGGGAGAACATGTTTTTACAACTGCAAATTTAAGTTGGTTGATTATTACTCGGTAACTTGTGGAGCCTACGCATCGGTGATAGTTTTCCTTTTAATTTCATTTACATAGCAATTTAAAGCTTAATATTCCCCAAACGGATCCCTGAATCCAAAAATGGTTTCAACAAACTCACATTATTTTTAAACGACCTTTCCAACGATACCCCACACAATGGGATTGACGAGAAAAAAAAAAACCATCCCCACTTTACGTGTAGGGGAGGTACCCTAAAAAAAATATTTTTAACGATTTTTTTTACCACTTTGTTGGCGTCATTTATATGTATATCCATACCAAATTACAGCTTTCTAGTACCAACGGTCTGTGAGCTAAGCCGCGGACAGACGGACATGGCGAAACTATAAGGGTTCCTTATTGACTACGGAACCCTAAAAATGGTATAGAACTACAAGGCTAAAAAACTTTTAAACGGCAAAGGGTTATGGTTTATAGTACACCGTATACAGAAATGTTAAATGAAAGATTTCGCGTTTTTTCCTTCACATCTTCATAAATCAGCCATGCCAAATTCTCACCCCCAAGAATTGTTATAGCACCTACAAGACTACGCGAACCTTGTAGTTCTACATCACCTTCTAAAACCTCAAGGCCTGTTAGTGTACTGTATACTACGTAAACATAAATGTGTCCGTGCCAATGGAATCTAAAAGCACGCTGAGTATAAAAATCAGTGCATTAAATAGGTCACTAGTCCAACTTCCAACGCCCACAGCCACAGCACTAACCAATTTCCCTTAGTTGATCCTTATCGTAAGCTAGTTATTGGATAGCAGGCCAACCCATTCCGGAGTAGTGAACAAAAGTATGAAAGATACTACTCCTTCTTCACTCTATTCTTAATTCATTTTGATTCTTGGTCCTTTGAGACAATTAACTTAGACTTTCGGGGACACAGCACAATTTTAACCACTCCTAACTTGCCTTTTTTTTTTTTTGCTGCTCGGAAATCATCGAATCACTTCTCCCGCTCTGGGTGGAGCGGTCAGATTTTTACTGACTAAAATCCACCCGTGTTCCTTCAATTGCCTGTTGCCAAGGGTCCCGGTAACCCTTTCGGACTTTCTCGCAATCCTAGACTCCTAAGTTGCCTGGATCTTAGGTTTTGGCTTTCTGCGTCTGAATTATAGATGCTGTAGCATTAAGTCATGCCTCAGGCATTAAGACCGCCTTTATACGTTTCTTTTTATTGTTTTCCTTGTGCCTAAAGTTTTGATATATAAATAAATTAGGTGGTTTGACTCCCTGCCAAGGTTGCGGGAAAGTCCGAAAGGGATCCCGGGACCTTGACAGACAACTAAAAGAACACGGGTGGGTTTTAGTCAGTAAAAATCTGACACGCCCTCAAGCTCCGCTCAGAACGGGAGAAGTTATTTGATGATTTTCCAACCTCAAAAAAAAAAGGTGGTTTGACTGGTCTTAAAGGTTCTTTTTCTATTAAAGCCCACGTAGCCTTGGACATCCAGTCTAAAGAACTGCAGTTGTTTGGACGAAAAACAAACAATAAACAATCCGGTCTGAGAAATGTTGTAACTTCGTTTTTAAAAACACAGTATGCGTTTTCTCGGAGGGCACAGGTAGATATTGAGGCGAAAAACAAATATCCTCAAACATGACACAATCACACAAATACGAATCAAGTCTGGTTTCTAAACCTTTATTTTTAAGGAAAATGGGACTTAATAATGTATGTAGGTAACATAACAGCAAAAAAACCAAAACAATGCTATGTTATGTATGTACTTAAACGTATGACACAGATTTCTGGATACTTACGTGCCGGAGTAGCAATAAGTACCTACTTAGTTATAAAATGAATGGATTTTGTTTTCATGATTATAATACCTACTTAATTAAATACAGGACGACTCTGAATACGAATGATTTTACGGAATGACTAGTCATTATTATGTGTATATTATAGGGTTTGGTGACCACAACCACAGTATAATAAAGTAACAGTATTATATCCTGTCACCGGCAGTGACCTTGAAATAATTACCTACGGCCGCTCAGTAGATAAACCCTCTGCGTCCGTGTAACTGCCGCGCACTGGTACTGTTGCATTCTGATATTTACTGAGATTTCGAAGCGCATCGTTTCGGCCGTTTTCTTTGAAGATATACTACTGTTACTTATTTATACTGCGCCACAACTAAAATCAGTTTCTTAAAACTTTGCGGGACACTAAACGAGACTCACTCAATATAAGTTTTATTGTTGTTATGTTGGTAAGCTGTTAATATCTAGAAGGAGAAGAAAAATTTCTACCTCTTGCAAGCTGTCAGGTCATATTTGTCGGCCATCCGGCAGCAGTTTCTCACAAGAGGCTTATTCTATTTCATTTACTAACTACTCGCACGATTTTTACGACTTGACAAAACCTCAAAATTTCTTATTTATAATTATGTATCTGTAATATCGTATTATACACACAAACCTTCCGGAATAAATTCTCTAAACTATGGTGAAAACCTCATCAAAATCTGTTGCGTGGTTTAGAAGACCAACACGGTCAGACAGACAGACACGAAATGCGACTTAAATTTATAATAAGTACCTACAGATAATTCTAATAGTCATCATAATCAGCCTATAACGTTCCCACTGCTGGGACACAGCCCTCCTCTCTGTGAGAGGGAGCGGGCCGTAATCCACCACGCGGGCCCAGTGCGGGTTGGTAGATGTCACATGTCTTTCTCTTTCGAATTTTTGGTTCTAGGACATGCCGGTTTCCCACTTGAGGAGTGGCTGGAGAGGCGCCACGGCGTCCTTACCTTCCGCCTGACGCAGGTCCTCACCGGACCTGGCAGCTTCGGGAGGTACCTGTGTAAGATTAGGCGGGAGGGAACGCCCGGGTGTCACCACTGTGCGGATCGTCCGGAGGACACGGTGGAGCATACGGTGGAGGTGTGCCCTGCTTGGGCGGAGCACCGCCGTGTCCTCGTGGAGGCGATTGGCGGCACTGACCTCTCGCGTCCGGCCCTGTTCCAGGCCATGGTACGGAGCGAGAGGGCATGGGAGGCGGTCACCTCCTTCTGCGAAGCAGTGATGCTCACGAAGGAGGAGGCGGAACGCGTGAGGGAGAGGCAAAGCCTGCGCCCTCACGCCCCTAACCGCCGCCGCTGGAGACACCCTGGGCGTCGGGAATCCCAGGCGGATTCCCGGCCACCATAGGCGCGGGCTTGCTAACGGCGAGCAATGGGTAGCTCGCCGTCCGATAAGGACCAGGCCCGGGTCGATGGCGCGTCGTGTTCCACGCGCGCCTCAAAAAGATGTCAGCACACCAGACGGGGTCCGTTAGGATTAGGACCGATGCCTGCCAGGGTTGCGGAATAGTCCGAAAGGGATACCGGGACCCTGGCAACAGGCAACTGAAGGAACACGGGTGGGTTTTAGTCAGTAAGAGTGTGACACGCCCTTCCGCTCCGCCCAGAGCGGGAGAAGTCATATATGATGATTGCCCACCCCAAAAAAAAAAATCGAGTCGTAAGTCGCGGCCGTTACCACTGGGCCACCACTGCTCTCTGATAAAGTCAATGGTTTAATATTGCGTTTTGTATTGTTGCAGAGTGACGGCAGTTTGCTGCTCAAAAACATAGCTGTAGAAGATGCAGGCCTGTACGAGTGTTCAGTAGAGAACGAGACAGCGTATGTCGACAGAGTCAATCTTACTGTGCGGAGTGAGTATATAAATTATATCTACTATTTTATAGACACATATTTTGATACAAAGCAGTTGACAACCGAGGATTTGAAAAACCGAACATATCTCTAGGTTCCTACCTATTATAGGGTGTAAGGGTAAACATGGGTAGTTGACTTAAATATAAAAATAAATGACCGAGTAACAACAACAAAAACGTTATTTTCATTAAAAGATTTAAAAAAGTTTCTATTCGACACCGTGCTCGCTAGCGAAACAGCTGACTGACTGAGGGAGGGACCGATCTCGCGGCCGCTCAGGTCACGTCCCGCACCCCCCGCCCGTGTTGAGACGCAAGTTCGTTGCCCTAGCGCATAGGGTGAAAGGGTGAAATACTCTTGTGGTAAAATGTAGATTTTCTATTTAAAAAAAAAGTTATTCCATTGATTTTACGTTCTATAAATGAAACCAAAACACTGGTTTCAAGGATAACGGTGTTTACCCTAACATCCTGTATAATCATTTGCAGGTTATGTTCAAGGTCAAGGTCACTTTGCTGTTACTCCACTTTTCGTCTGTAGGAGTTGAGTCTGTTATAATGTGACCTTTTAGAGTGTGACATGTTAATCTGCCGTCAAAGCTCATTAGCTGCTGTGATTGCTTGACCAAAGTTACCAACGACAATCGCAAACGTCTGATTTATATTGCGTCGAGTTTCAGAATCAAGAAGTAAATGCTAGAAAACAATTAAGCTTTCAACATAACCTTGAAAAAAAATTTTTGTGAATTTCTTTAGACCTACCTCAACACCGTACTTTTAAATCCATTAACCGAATTTATTTTATCAACCCTAGTTTGTTTCATCCCGATTCAAATTATACGAATGAATAAAACATTGTTTAGCTGAGTCTAGAATACCAATTGTCTTCATTTCCAATGGACTAAACTCCTCGAGACAAATCCTGCTCCTGTCCTTTTGATAATATTTCAAACGATGTGACTCTACGAGACAAATTAGTCTTTCGACTACATACTTTATTTACTCGTTAGTTAAAGTTAAAATGAATGAATGTAAGCCTGGTCAGGGAAGACGTGACCAGCACACTAACACGTTTGGTGATGCCCTAACCGTTATGACTGCAAACTTATGAAGACTTGAGAACTTATAACATAGACGTGAGGGGAAATTTTCTATGTATTACTACTAATTTTTATTGATCAGCACTTGAATCCTTTAGAAGGGGAAACCTTAAAAGACCGTTATGAGACATGGTGTTTATAGTACCTACAATTAGCCCCATTCTTACCAACCATGCTGATCTCCTCGATAAAAATATTTAAATCACTAGGTTTAGAAGCATGAAATTTGGCATATGAGTTCCTAAAATAACAACGGTAGTAAATACTAAGAAAGGGTGTTTGAAAATTCATCCCCTAATCGGGTTAAAGAGGGGATAAAAGTTTGTATGAAACTTCGTCATTTTTGCGCATAAGATATCCTTTCAGGCACATGGCTAGTAGACAAAATAATTCACAGTGAAAAAACCTATTGCATTTTGATTGACATGAAAGATGAAAGCTAACCCTTTGTAGGAGTGTTATGTATGTGTGGTAGATAATAGGTCTTTACCTATGAAATTGCCGTTTTGTATGAAAAAATTTAAACGAATTTTTTTCATGAATTTTTTATTTGTATTAATCGAAGTAATCACCCATGCAATCAATGCATCTTTGCCATCGCAGTGGCAGTTTATTGATGCCCTTCTTAAAGAAATCAGCTGGACGGGAGGCAACAAATTCTTCAAAGGCATTTTGTACTGCCTCTCGGGTATTGAATTTTTTTCCCGCCAAGAAGTTATCCAAATTCTGGAAAAAGTAGTAGTCTGTAGGCGCAAGGTCTGGTGAGTAGGGCGGATGACGGAGAGCTTCCAACCCCAGTTCTTGCAACTTGGAGACCGTCTGCTGTGCAGTATGAGGTCGCGCGTTGTCGTGCAGGAGCAGCGGAGACGAGCGATTGACCAATGCTGGTTGGAGATGCGCCAGCTTCTCCATCATTGTGTTCAGTTCTTCACAGTACACATCTGCAGTAATGCTCACCCCGTTTGGTAAGAAGCTGTGATGAATCACACCGGCGCTAGACCACCAAACAGTGACCATCACTTTTCTAGGGGTAAGTTTTCGTTTAGGGCATTGTTTAGGTGCTGAACCAGGATCCAACCAACTTGCTGAGCGCTTGCGGTTATCAAACAGAATCCATTTTTCATCGCAGGTAACAATGCGGTTCAAAATTCCTTCATTTGTGTGTCTGTTGAGCAGTACAAGGCACGTCTCGACGCGTACTTCGCGCTGGCGATCATTGAGTTCGTGGGGCACCCATTTGTCAAGCTTTTTTACCTTGCCAATTTGACGCAAATGGACCAATATTGTTTTGACGCTAACGTCGAAAGCTGCTGCTAATTCAGCCGTAGATTGTGTATCATCAGCTTCCACAATCGCCTTTAATTCGTCATTGTCGACCAAAGTCTTCGGACGACCGCGAGGTTCATTTTTCAGGTCGAAATTTCCAGAACGGAAGCGAGCAAACCAATAACAGGTGGTGCGTTGGTTTGTAGTGTTAGCTCCGTAAACGTCGTTGATGTTGCGTGCCGCTTGTGCCGCGTTGCTGCCACGACGGTACTCATATTCCATAATTACTCGAATTTTTAACGTTTCCATGATGACGAAAAAGATTGAAATGCGATGAAAATGTAACACTAATCAATAAAGAAATGACTACTTTTGGAAAAAAAATCCATGTTTTTAAAATAAAATTAATTTGAAATTAGAATTCTTAGCCAAACAAAAATTATTTTGATTTGAAATGGCCAGTACTGCAGAACGGCAATTTCATAGGTAAAGACCTAATACAAATAGTTAGCGAAGAAATAAGTCCCAAGTACACAAGCAGAAAAATTAAAGTTTATTAGGTACACAGACACAGGTTACAGTTCACACACACACACACAAGAGTTCTACTTAGTTAAGAAGAAGTGTTAGGTGTGGGTGGGGTGTGAACTGTAACCTGTGTGTGTGTACCTAATAAACTTTCATTCTTCTTCTTGTGTAAACCTTTATAGTTGATTAAAACCCTACCCCATTCTATATTCTCTCTAAACTTTTAATAACGCAAGCTAACTCGTGTTCGACGCGATCCTGCATGACTAACGAAGTTTGAGCTACAGTTTGATATAATTGCCGGAGTATCAGATCCCGACCTGCGGTTTAGTGATGTTCTAGTTTCGCGACTGTTTCGTGATATTCACTGTTCGCTTCATTTTGAATTAAATCTATTTACTAATATTCATAGTGTTATTGACATAGTGGAAAGCTGGACTCCAGACATCATTATTAGCAGGACCGGATTTGAGGCAAGGCAACAGGGGCCATGGCCCCGGGCCTCCACAAAATAGGGGCCTCCACAATATATATTTTTTTTATAAAAAAAAGTATTAATTCAATTCAAGGAACATTTTTTTATTTTCTTTTGTGTCCTGGGTTGATGGTCTTAAAAATGGTACGTTGAATTACTTTGATACCGAAAGTCTTATATTTTTCATCTTTTCTATAAAATATTCGGGGCCACCAATTATTGGTTGCCCCAGGGCCTCCACACCTTTAAATCCGGCCCTGATTATTAGACCTTCTCACTTGTTCTTTGAGAGACAAAAATATATTCTTCTCTTGCTGGGAATGTAATTTCAACATTTTGTCAAAAGTCTCTGCTATCTGCTAAGAAAAACTTTTTGGAACTGAAAAGGGGATGTGCTCAATAAATGACAATAGCTTTGACGCTAAGATGACAGATTTGTAAGGCAACAAGGCGACCCATCTCACTCACATTTGGGTCTTTGTGAGTGAACTACACACTCCACACACAAATCATATTTTGTATTGATTGAACTAAAGTCCTGAAAAGACGAAGAAGAAAGGATTTCAGTTGGAAAATAGAGAATTAATTGATGATGTGACCGAAATTCGAAAAGACTAAGATCTGGTTGCCCCACAAATCACTAATTATGCTTAGCGCTAACCGAAAAAAACACGAATTTAAAACATCATTGCTAGCTGTTTCTGTCAATTATTTGTAGACTAGCTTCTGCCCGCGACTTCGTTCGCGTGGAAGTCGTAATACACCGCAATATCCTAAAAAAACAACCAAAAATTTCCCGCCTGCACTATTACTTCATTTTTGCTCGGCTTGTAAACGTCGTACTGTGATGTTAATATGGTAGCCTATACCCTTGCTCAAGAATTGGGCTATCAAAAAATTACAAATCCGACTGGTAGTTCCAGCGATTAGCGCGTTCCAACAAACAAAGTCTTCAGCTTTATAATAGAAATATATGATTATTATATATTATAGACAGAATGATCATTTCAATACGTTTAGCGCTAAACGTATGAGGTGCATATGGGCCTTAACCTTAATCCTAGTCACACAAACTCGATTACACAAAACGTCTCAAAGAATTTCCACTTGTTTCAAGCCATGCTTCAATAGCTTCCAGCCAGCTCTCAAAGACATGCTCAGCCATCCAACTCATCGTCGTCAAGTATCAATTTCACGTCAAGTTGAACTTAGTGCTCAATAAGTAGCCACCTGTTACAGAATTATGCGATGTTTAAAGGTTTAAACACAGCAGCGCATATTAATGATGCCGCTTCAAGCGGAGTAGCGCTTGAAGCCCTGTTTTATTCCGCAGAACGAAAATATGAGCAATACTTTTTATTTTAACTGTAGTTGGACTGGTATTGCGGTTTTTATTGCGTTCTGTATTTTCTATGATATTTAAAGCAGGAATTAAAAGCTTATTTTTACTGGAGAACTGATAATTAAATGCGTTGGTTTTTCAAGATACTAGTAGAGGTTGTGCTAAGTTTCAACTATGAAGACAAGAGACGGTTCCGATTCCTAAGAAAAATGTCGGATGCCACAAGCCGGGGTCAGCTCGCTTCGTTGAAGTGAAATTGCACAGATCAATTGATGTCAAGATATAATCAAAATATTGGATAGTGGTTAGCAGTAGATCCAAATCGTTTCCAGAATTACCAACACCAGCTGGCCAGTTTAAAAGTGATATTAAGATCTGTTTTCAGTTATAGAAAGCGACGGTTACACTTTAGGAAAGGCTATGATTATCTTAAAGCATGGTAATATTGGTAATGCATTGGATGAGGTCTCCAAATTCTTATTTAAGTAACAAGTACTTATAAAAACCGTAACGTCGTAACTGTGACAATAAATCACATTATTCAGTCCATTGTTATCCTTTACAATAAAATAAGTACATAAACGGTAGCGCGTGACTTAATGAACATTGTTGCAGACGTAATCAGCATTGAAGCTAATCTTTGTCCTCAGATTAACATCTTCCTTCTAACGGCTAACCGCGATAGTCATTTTGACATCTTTCTTAGGGTGATCCTATTTAGTTATCCATGCAACCTTTTACCAGATGTAAATTTTTTTCATCATCGTCGTAATAAGCCAGATATTGTCTACTACTGAACAATGCTCTCTTCAAGGAACGCTATTCGGGATTTACTATTTTAATAAAAATCTCGTTTTGTTATTAAATTCTATTGAGGAGGCTTATAATGTTTTTGACTTTGCGGTCTCCTAGCTTTTATCAAGCCCCTCAATATATGTTTTCTTTGGTATTGTTTAAAATTGATTATACCAATATGGCTGCGGATATTATATTCTCGTGATGTCTTAGTTTGTTTTCTTGTAAATTATTCTATCTTTTTTTATTACGCAACTATGGACCCGTCCCTGCTTCGCACGGTTTTTACGACTTAAAACAAAACATTGAGCTTTCTTTACTATATGTAAGTTCAAGTCAAATTCAAGAAGTATTGCTCTTCTCTATATGATGTTGAAAACCACACCAAAATCCGTTATGTAGTTAAGAATAACAACACGGTCACACTGACAGACACGGAAATCGACTTTATTTTATGTTACATAGAAAATGCAAAAGAGGACACCTTCAGCAAACAAGTCTTTTTTGCTCACCTTCAATAAATTTTCAAACGACCATACTAAATAATTCATCGTCATCGACCGTTTGAAAGTTCGCTATTGAGTTGTAGCACCCCTAGAGAGCAGTTTAAAGTGTGCATTGTGCGAGAGGAAATCTATTACACACAATGAGAGCAATACAAATCCAGGCGACACAAATAGCAATCTGATAAAATGAGGCTAGTAGGGGGACAATGGTTCACAAGTATGAGGACTGGTTTTTCTATACGCCTTGTCTCGTAGATTGGTACACTTTTACGTGATTTTGAGGTTTACCTACATTGCGAATTCTCTCCCTTCGTGCATTGATTGTTTCTGATTTCCTCATGTCATCGTATTATCCCGGTAACGTCCCTAATGAAGCTTGTGGTGAAGGGAAGGGAACCATTCTTCTTCCTATGTTGTCCCATGTTACTTGGGGTCGGCACAAAATGTTTTCCTCTTTCATAGACGTTGAGAGGGGATTTTACCATTTAGTTTTTCAGCTCTTTTACTAATGATGCATTTATTTGACATATGAAGAAACAGCTGCTGCCGGGTGCCGATTCATCATTTTAGAACCTTGAATTTCTTGTCGATTCAGCTAATAGTAGATGTAGGTAACGTGACAACATTACAGTGTAATAATTTACGAGAAAAATATTCTCTATCCTCAAGATTTGCGAGAATAGCTCATTAGATACGTGTTGAAGAGATTATAAGTCAATCAACAAGGTTTTTAGCGGAGCTTATATCAAAATTCATGTAAGATACCCTTTGAATTACTATCTATAATTTTTACGGACTAAATGCATTTTAAAATGTAGGTAATACAATACATTTTCCGATAAACATGTTTTGAAGAGCTCATGGTCACTGTACGTATTGATGTATCGCACACAGTTTATAGAATATTAATTAATTTATTAAAGGCTCCCGCAGAACGGCGCGGCGCGACGCGACGCGAGACGGTGAGACTCGATTTTGGTAGAATAATTGCCATGATGTTTTCATAGTAGTTGTTCTACTAGAGCCGCGCCGCGCTGTCCCCTCCCAGGAGCCATATGTAATAGGCACATGGAATGAAATAATGCATTCATTGTAATTGGTTTCATATTCAATAGCGTTCTCCTTAAATATGGCATGCATAAGTTAGTATATTGGAATATGTGAGCAGGTCAATCAGAATTTTCTTGTGTAGAAACGATTGATTTGCGTATATTAAGATATATATTATCTTCTCCGTAAAAGACATGTGAAGTATTAAAATTATCAAATTCTTAATTCATTTCAATGGTACTCATTAGTATGTAATGCCTTCCAGCTGATACAGATTAATGATTGCCTTTATCCAACTTCTGCAATACGATCTTTCTTTGAGAGAAACTTGTGTCGACCATTAAAAGCATGGAACGGTCAACATATGTCAGAAAAGAGGCAAACTAATGAAAAAGAAAGAAAATATGGCTAGATTGTGTAATTATACATTATGACATTGATTAGAAACTACAAAGTAAGAGACACCTGGAATGACGGCTGATAAAGATGTATAGAAGAACTCTTCAAGACGTACTGGGCTGACCGAAATAAATTAGGATACAAGTAGGAACTTCTTGATCGTCAAATTTGTAGTCAAGCCGTCCTTCTCAGTCAAATCCTCATAATTATAAAATAATTAGTTAATTAGCTATAGCTTAGTTAACCCAGAGGCAAACATACTACATAACTCAGTAATCAGTTTCCAAGACTTATCTCGTCATGACATCTACCATTACTTATTCAGAAACACGTGAATCGTAGCCTTATACCGGGAACTGATGATACCATAAGCGAACTGTATTATTATCATCATTTGTAGGTATCACGCAAGTAAACGATTTAAGATCATTATTACGTTCTCAAAACGGTAAAGGAAAATATCTTGAGTAAACTGGCATGTTCTAGAATCAAAAATTCGAAGACGTGTGTGTCATTCACCAACCCGCACTGGAGCCGTGGGAGAGGAGGCCTGTGTCTCAGCAATAGAAACGTTATAAGCTGATTATGCACTTTCGAAGCCCTATGACGGCACGGTTTAAAATCTAAGTAGATTTAGTTGTAAGTTGTAAAACATACTGTGTCCTTTGATCATCGTCATCATCAGCCTATATCAGTCCACTGCTGGACATAGGCCTCTCCAATTGCACGCCATTCAGCTCGATTCTCGGCAACTCTCATCCAGTTGCTACCAGCCACCCTGCGAAGATTGTCGCTCCACCTAGCTTGAGGGCGTCCTACCTTATGTTTGCCGATTCGCGGTCTCTACCCCAACAGTCATCGGTTCTACAGCTAATATGGCCGGCCCATTGCCATTTCAGCTTGCTTATTCTGTGAGCTATGTCAACAACTTTGGTTCTGTGTGGTGTCCTTTGATAAGAAAATTATATCTCAGTGCAAAGTCTATAGCTTTAATACTCGGTAGGATAATAATAGGCTAAGAATATCCTTTCGCGATATTATGTTGTTATAACTGTATCAATTCTGATTTAGAAAGGTTGAGTGATGTTGCTATTGCTGCACACTAATTGAATGAATGTTATTTTACGGTTTATAAAGACATAACCAGAGTCCCAGACCGCATTAGTTAATCCAACATGCTGCACACAGACCGCACATATTTAAACCCCATATAGGTACATAAAGCCGAAGTAATGAACTTACTACAGTACCTGCCTAAGTATGGAAATGTAGCAGTATCGTTCTCAGAGTCTATCGGCATGAAACCTTTCAGGTTCGACCAACATACTACGTTCGCCAAGCCTGGATTCGCGTTTACATTCGAACAGTGAAGACCGGAATAAGCAGTCTGCTGGAGTGCTGGATATATCGTTACTGGTTCGATGCTAGTTAAAGTAGGATGGCGAACTACTTATTTATCGGAACTTGATTCTACAGGAAGCATAAATTACGCGGAGGCGGTAAGGTCACGATCGGAATTTCCTCGCAAAATCATACTTCTCAATTACAATGTTAATAAATCCTCTAAATCTTCAATCTATATATATAGTAATAGTACTTGCTTACTCGACCAACGTAAATGCTGCAGGCTGCTAACCTAACGTAGATTTAGCGGGGCCACAAAATATTGCAAAAATCGTCCATGTAGGACTTTCGTACATTTTGTCAAACAAGAAACATCGCTCTGTACAAGTGCGCGGCACTGCACTTTTTTGTATTGAAATGAAATGAAATTGTTTATTCTGTAAATAGGATATAGGAATCACTTTTACACGTCATATTAAAAAATATTAAAAATTAGCTAGATGAGGTCGGCGTCTCCTATCTGACTACTCTGAGAAGAAAGGCCGAAACAAACTCAGAGGTCACAGTCTCTTTTAAAGTCCAGACATAATCTTGGTCAAGCCATATGAGGACCATGTAAATTCGAGTCTGAAATGGTCTTTTGAGGAAAGAACCACACAGATTTAAGTGGACCCGTCCAGTCAGTGCAAGCATTTGTCAGAATGAAATACGATGCGCTGCGGCTCGACGCGGAGCTGTAATGTGCGCTTAGCTTTAAAAACGCAATATGATGTAACCACCACTGTTGCTAACTACAGTCGTTATAAGATATAAACGCTCAAAGGACTGAAACAGTACAACAACCTAGACTACAGTAGGTATACTAACTTATAATACCCAACTCGACTGCACTAAGAAAGTCATAAGAAAGTTTTGTTATGACTTCAGCACTGGCACGGAATTTATAATTGTTACTGTCTTTTTTAGTAGATGAAGTTTGTGGACTGGAAATGGCTTTAATAATGTCAGGATTATTAATACTCTAGCTGCGCTCCGCGGTTTCACCTGCATAAGTATCGATCCCGTAGGAAAATCGGGATAAAAAGCATTCTATGTCCTAGTACAGGTCATGGTCTACCCATGTGCCAATGTGCACATTTTCTATGAAGAGGATTTCATGGTCACTGCCGAGAATAATACTGTTACTTTATTATACTGTGATATAACTTTCAAAAGGCTTACAGTATTTCTATACTCTGCATGTTCCAAGAAACTCCAAAGTCATCTATCATAGTTTAATATTATAGAGAGAAAAGTTTTCTGCAGAGTCAGGGTTTCGGGGTGACTTTATGTCAATCATAGCTACACTAAAAGCAGTTATGTACTTTTTATAATTATAATAATATCCCAATCATCACTTGGCTGCAAAGTCGTGCTTGCGTTCTAACGGCTATCTTTTGGTAGCCGTTAGAAAGCCAGAAGACAAGGTGTTAGTTGATGGAAAAGAAATATCATGAGTCCTATTTAGAATCCTAACTAATAAATGCGAAAGTGAGTTTATTTGTTTGTTACGCTTTCACGCTAAAACGGCTGAACGGATTTGGATGAAATTTGGCACAGGGGTAGACCATGACCCAGAATAGGACATCAGATACTTTTTATCCCGATATTCCCACGGGATTGAGACTTACACGGATGAAACCGCGAGGCGCAGCTAGTACATAATATAAACGTAAATTTATCCTCATCCATCACTTTCCACCAGACGAAATCGAGGTCAAGAGCAGCCATTAAATAAAAAATCTTCGCTTTTCCGTCACGTACAAACGGAACATAGTCGTAATTAATTACTTATCATAAAACGAGAGCAGAGCTCATTACGTATTCCACCTGTGTTACTTGGATATCATTACGCACAATACCGTCACAGCTGGTGTCCCTATATCCAACATCATTTTCCTACCTTATCCCAATTTATTAGTGGTCGGCGCATCATGTCCCTTTCTTCCATACTTCTCTATTAGCCGTCATCTCGGTAGTCACCCTTTTCTAGCCATATCATCTTTCACACAATCCATCCATCGTTTCTTTGGTCTTCCCCTACTCTTATAGCCATCGACATTCTACCCAAAACTTTCCTCACAACATTTTCCTCATTCCTTCGCATCACGTGCCCATACCATGACAACCGATTTCCACACACTTTTCAGTCACCGGTGCCACTTTCAGACTTCCACTTATGTACTCATTTCTTATTCTATCCATTCGTGTAACACCACACATCCCTCTTAACATTCACATATCCCTCATAATTATTTCCCTGCAAATTGAAGATCTTGTGCCATTATTGAAAGGATAATGGAGTGAAAAACGCTGTTCGCGAGGAGGACGGATCTAAGGTCCAATCCGATACCCAATTAATTGCTCTGCAGATCGGTTTGAAATTGAAAAGAGCGAGTAAAGGAAGAATAGAAGCAATTATTGCTATCTATACAGTAAGGACATCCAGGAGCGAAAGCTGAAACTTTTGTAGAAGAATACGAATTTCCAAAAGCTGTATTTTCTAAAAATCTTCTTAAAACAAATCCTGGATAACATAAAGCTTCAGCAGAACATTCCTCCTTAAACTCCATACATGGCCACTCCACAGTACTGAAGACGAGTACACCTCACGAAGGCCACGTAATGACTGTCATTACCCATCAACCATCACAAGCTGACCTCCCATCTTGTATCGTACATCCCCCCTCCACCTACATTTCATTTCGCAATAGAGGATCGGGGTAGGTCAACAGTCATTGGCGGTTTAAACGTAGTGACGTAACGATGTGTCGCTGGCCATTTTTCTCATAAATACGTGTCGGCTATTATGGGCGACGGTGCTTGTTCATGACACGTATTGTTGAACTAGGGCTACGCGATTACAATTGTTGATGGGCTGGGGAAACCCTTTTCTAAGTATTACAAAGTCTCCTTTTAATGGAGATTCTTAATGGCGACTACTTGCGTGGTTAAAACCAGACCTTCTCCAAGATGCAAAAACTGGCATCCGTAGAGATTAGGGCACATTTTTTTAAGACTCTCCACTCAACCTGAGTCTCTACCAGCAGACCCACGTTCATCAAATAAAAGGTTAACGAATCATTGGTAATTAACCCTGCATAATGGATGCCGAAAATCAAAATAAAAACCCTTTAACCCGCCCAATAAACCGCTCCCCTGCCATTTCGACACATTACCATAGCACGTTCATATAGTCCCTAATTCCCCCGCTTCTGTCAAATACTCTAGCCTAATTAACTAACGTATTCGTACTAGTTTGTTTACTATGGTAATTGGATGTCTAGCCTATCCCGCAGATCGATATAACGGCATTTAACAGGCACACATCGGACAAATATTTGGAAGGTGTAAATGCTCGGTTCCATCGCTCGCTTTTCGTACATAGTTGGGGGGACCACAGGTATTGGATAGGGTCGTAGCTTGGAATTCTGGTTACAACACAAACATTGAAACAGCCTACGCTCAGGTTTCATTGATATACATACTATAGCAGTTTACCTGGCTACGACGAGCCACACTCCCTCATATACCCAGTTAGATTCACAACCCTTCCCGGTTGTGAATCTAACTGGGTATATGAGGGAGTGTTTACCTCTTATAGTCTATATTATGAAGTCAATATCAACTAATGAAGTGTCCTGAAATTTGTCTTTATCCAGAAAACTATTTTAGGCTCTCAGGAAATTTAATATGGTGTACGCTAGATCTTTATTCATTTTTTTTATACAGCAACATTACCAGAAAAATATAAGTTTTTTATTTTATTGAAAATAAAAATGTTATTGCAATTTGAAATTCACATTTTTAGTACCAAAATTACCCAAATTTCATTATAAATTAGCTAATTTTCTGCAGAGATCATAATATGTTATGAGTTGTAGACACCCGCTAGACGACGGCCGACCGCACCCCATGTAATAACACATATAACACATGTAATAACAATAACATGTAAAACTCCCGATTGAAAAAAAAAGCGGCGATTTTTTTTTTCCGTTTTTCTGCACCCGTATTTTTCATGCCGCGGATATTCTCCATCACAAATTGGTTTACGAGGTTTTCTTTCGTGTTGTCATTATAAGCCACTTTGTATTTTTAACACTTTCACCCGACCGCTAGCAGGATTACAATCTCTTTTAATTAGGGTTTCGCGATGTGAACGTCCCTTGAATAAAGTGGATTGTGGTTTCAAAAACACTTCAGTCTTTATTCAAATTCACACGTTATGTAGGAAAGTCCTCAACTCTGGATGGGATATTACTTTGGTAGCATTATTACACGACTGCCCAAAAAGGAGTGTAATGTTTTCAGGGTTCATGTATGTTTGTATGTATGTATGTATGTGAGTTTCTTTATTCCACTATAACTTTAAAATGCCTGAACGGATTTGGATGTATGGGGTATCGTTAGAATCCTTACATTATCCCGAGTGACATAGAACTGACATGTTTTTTTTGTTGAAAATATCAATATGGCGGCAGTATGGCTCCATTTTCAAATGTGAAAAAAAAAATCTTCAATTATTCCTCTTAGATTAAAAAGTGTTGCACAGAACGGTCCCCCGACTGCAATGACAATTTTATCAACTTGTTTTTTACTTTTTAGATCGTTTTTTAGCAGGGCAGTCGTGTTTTTTAATTTTTTTATTAATTATTTTGAAAGCCTTCTTTTTTTCTTGCCATCATGTACTGTAAGTACATAATTTCTCTGTAGCGATAGCGTTCTCATATCAATTTCGTATCGTTACACAGTATGTTAACTAACAAATGGCGTTTCCGTATACCTGCAATAGTATAGCGTCTATACTTACAAGCTAAAAAAATATAACAAACTTTAAAAAAAAAAAAAAAGTTGTAAAATATTCACAAAAAATATTTAATTCATACGGAAAAGAAACACTCTGTACACGCACACTTGTCACACTTGTCTTTCTACGTTGAAATACAAGTATGCGTGTACAGAGTTTTTTTTACGTATCAATTTAATAGTTAGTAATAGTAGTGAATATTTCAATACACTTTTTTTTTTTTTTGTGTTTTATGTAATATTTTTTTTATCTTGTACGGACGCTATTCTTTGTTAGTTAACATACTGTATAGACGGTGGATCTGTTCGGGTATGACATTAATATGCTCTCATTGTCTCCTCATTAAGGATTCTGTGCGAGCATGTTCTACAAACCTATCTACTCCCTAGTGTGGATAACATTGCAGAGAAGAACGCAAGAAGCTGTATATTGATTAATGATCCAATTTGTTTGTAGCAGAGACAATCAATAGTGTTGGGCGACAAAGGAAGCTATAAATTGACAATCAAAAACTTAGACAACAGAAATACTTCTTGTTTTTCCGTTTGAAATTGTTTTCTGCGTGGTTGCTGGGGAAGGAACCTCATAATTCTCAGCTTACCCCTTAGGGCCGATTTAACCAAAGCCAGATTTATCTTTTATTCGGGGAATAAAATTGACGTCTGACAGTTTTTGTATAGAAAATCTGTCAAAAATTTAATATTTACTCGCTGGATTAGACTTATACTAGGAATAAAAGTTCCTAGTATAAGTCGAATTCGCCCTTAGTAAGACTGGCTGTCAGACTTTTGGGCTTCTGACGACCCGTAACGACTGCCAAAGATATACGAATAACAGCCGGGATCAACGGCTAACGTGCTTTCTGAGGCACCCATCCACAAACCGACCTTGGCATGCGTAGCTTAACCTTCGATCGACCCCTGTGGCTGTTACCATTTAGCCACGAATTCGTTAAGTCCGAATTAGGTACAAAGCTTTCGAACTCAAGTTACTCAAGATCAAACGAAAATAGACGGAACTCGTGAAAAAATTAAAGAAAAAAATATAGTTAATCACACGTCTTGCCAACCCTATGGTGCTGACGTGCATATCAGCCAGTTACATTATATCACGTGTAGTCTTTTATTGCTAATAAACACGCGATTGGCGTATAGAGGAATATTTTGACTGACGCACTCCGCGAGTCCGCGACAGACGGCTTGGCTGGGGTCGCCCCGATTTTATTGTTTATACGCCAGGGGTGAAACGTGTTGAGATTAGCTGCACGCGATTTGCTATTGTTAAGATTGTTTTATAGGCCGAATGACTAAAAAAGGGTCCAAAAAACAAACAATTAAATGTAACATTATTTGATTGTTTTCTTTTATTACAGCCTTTATTGCGGATTTATTTTACTTGTTCATTTAATGGGCTCTGAAATCGATTAAAAGCCACAGTTTTGAAGAGATCCTAGTGGTTTATTAGATTACTCAGTCGTGCATCAGTCAGCTAGATTCCGGCTAGGATACACTAAAACTTAAAGCATTCATTTCAATTGAATACTTATAGGCGCTTTTCCATTGTCAGTCGGAAAGATGAAGGTTGTCATGTCAGATTTTTAATTGGGCTTCTGACTAGTAACGACTGTCAACGATCTACAAATGACAGTCGGGACCAACAGCTTAACGTGCTTTCCGAGGTACAGAAGAGTCTCGATATTAAATAGATGGTCCCATCCACGGACCGACCCCGGTAAACTTCGATCGAACGTTGCGGATTCTCCAAAAAAAAATAAAAAAACTTTATGAAAAATGTCTTTGTGGGTCTGGAACTTTTAAAGGCTCCACTTTGTGAGGCTTTATAACAGTGGTAGGTGTAAAGGTCGCGAGAAAGTTAGTACCACTTAGCAGTTACGGCAGTATTCTCAAGGTGTTTGTCAACTCCCTTTTTCTTAGGAACGCTTGGAGGTATTGAGGAGTTGAAATAAAATTAATATCAAAAACGTTGGCCTACGGTCCCTTGGAGCTCTTAAAATCTCAAGCTTCTAAGGCAAATCAATAAAAAAATACGCCAATATATATGCGACATATTTTGGTACTCTCAAATTAAACAAAAGCTATAGGGTACTTCCCGTTGACCTAGAATCATGAAATTTGGAAGCATGGGGTCTCACAGCACAAGTAAATCAAATAAAAAAATGCAATTAAAAATCTGACATTTGTAGTTGGAGAATTGACCGTCACGTATATCGATGTACCTACGGGAGAAAAAAAAAATAACTAGGTACCAAGTAAATTCTGTTCTTGGAATATATTCATCCCAACTACGGAACTCTTCATTGTGCGTGGTTTTTTCAATGCATTTGACAAAGTTTATCAAAAGCGCAACCGTCAACGTCATTCAAACGCCTTGTAGCACTTTACCAAATCAACACCGGTATTTACATCAATGAAGTCCCTTTGAAATAAGATTAGACATTAAAACAAACCCTATTACAGTCCGTTCAACCGATTTTGAATTCTATACCGTAGGCATAAGGATAGCATTAAAAGCAAAATAAGTTACACAATACCAACTATCTACTGCTGCTGCCATTTGTCATGCCACCAACGCAATAGAATTCAAAATCGGATGAACGGAATGTAAAAAAAGGCTTATCTATACGTCTAATCTTATTTCAAATGGAGTATAGTTACCCACGATTCACAACGCAATCAATTATGCACAGATCTTAATTTCGCACTGTCAGGATGCCTGTTTTCGAACTAATTCATTCACCTTTTCGTTTATTTGCTGGAACTGGCTGCAAGCTCATTAGCAAGCGTACCACCATTATTACGTTTCCTCATTTATGGAATCGTCAACAACGGAACGTTTTCGTATCACGTACTCACGAACTAGTCCTTTGTACGGAAAATCGTGGGCCGCATTCCGTTTAAATGCCAAATATAATTTAATACTAGTTGCAAGCCGGAGGCGTGTGTCCTTGATGGCAAACTTGAGGCTCGGCGAAAATGTAAAGTGGAAGTAAAATATAATGTATATAAAAGTATGAGTATGATATGAACTCTGACAGTTCCTTAAGAATTTCTAAACAAAAATTTAATACGACTTCAGTTGCATATGTGGCAGAAATTTACCTGATTTAATATGAAAAATCTAATCTGTTGCCCTCTATTATAAGATGGACAACGATCATAGAAGTTAACGTAGGCAGAAGCTATGCAATGTGACGCTATGCTTCCAATAAACGACGCATGAACGCTTGGTGCAAGTGTACTTGACTTCGCTCTGAATTAAAATGTCGGGAGATTTTATCTACCAGCAGCCCATTCACACGCTGCTCGCTGAGGCGTGGTTTTATGTCATTACTTACTGGCGTACGTGTCGTTTTGAGGACATTTACACGTGCTGGGTGTTTTTTAGTCAGATCATCTTTTTCGTCAAATATTTAAGGGAAGTAAGCATGTTACTCGAGAGTTTTTCACAATCCAACTATAAGGGAATTCCTTGAGTTGCTATAATGTCTTGTCGGTCAAAAAAGAATGCCTCCTACAGGAAACAGTTTCATTGTATGCTATTATGACATCAGCTAATACTTTCTCCCTAATGGCCAAACTATTCTGTCGCGAGCAATAGAAATAATGGAAGGCAGAGAATAGTTTTTCTCGTCATTATCATTGTGGTTCTTTCCACGTTATCTTTTCTCGCTTTTTGGCTTCCAATTTCATGTTATTTTTACTAAAAATCATCATCAGTAAAAAAAACCCCGTCCATTAAATTTACCTACCTAAAATGATTTAGTTGTAATTTGTTCACGTCCTTGATACAAAACTGTCAGGCGTATCGGAAACATACTTGCCCCATTACATCGGACATCAGTGCCGGTCGTGCCGGTGCGGAGATAGACCCGTGTACCGTGCAAGCATTCATCACGTTGATGGCGGCGCTTACGTACCTAACGTTGGCTACCTAGAGGACGTTACATTACCTTCCAGGTTTCATTAAACTGTCGCAGTTCTTGTTAGGAATATTTCGCTGTATGCTGAATATAAATGTAACGAATGGTGCCGTTTTGTAACATGGTCCTAGGTTGATGGTAATTTATTGCCGCGCCGAAATAACTTCTCGTTCTGAAGTTAGTTCGGATGTTTGGTACGCTTCTAAAGAGTTACTTTACCCTTTACGCATATAGCTGTCCCAACTGTAGCCAACACCGGGCACAAACATTACGTAACAACTGTATATTTGTTCGCATAAAAATATGTTTAAAATAAAACTGTTGCGGAAAAATAAGCATTGCAATATATGATAAATTCTTATAATAACTTTTATCCAAACAATGGGCTAATCGGCTAATCTGCATTAAACACAATGAATGCATTTGAAATTCTAAGATTTATTCGTACGAAACTGTGAATTCATGTTTACAGGTAACCTACATATTATACCTAATACATTTGTTGTTTCATGAAGGTCAAACTATTTTGGTACCACATCGCAGATATCCTTTGCTACACCCACTTTCCATAGTTCGCTTCTAAGTTGTAGTTTGATATGATCAATATGATCATGTCATCAGTCTAGTACGCAGTTTAGTTTGGTGTTGATACCACGATTCTTTGTGTGTTTATTAATTTCCATTGTTCCACTTGGCATGCGTTTCTTGAATTTGAAGATACGCTTCCTAAACTTGAATAGAGCCACTATAGGAATTAGCAGAATTCATTCGCTTCAATCATTTCATAATAATAAGGCTAGAATTGCAAATCACTTTGAATTGCAAATCACGGTAACTTGATATTTATTCCTTAGCTGAGGAGCGTAATATTTGAATAAAAATAACAGACATTACTTATGGGCTCACGGCCCTTGTTTGTTTTGATATGCTTAAACTTTTTGTAATAGCACACGAAGAAAAAAAGAAAAATGTTTATTCTTCCGTCAAGTATCGAAACGTCTACTTCGTAAACGTAACTTAAACAAAATTATAGATTTGTTTAAGGGATTTTGTTTAATTTTAACCCATTCATTTCTTTCGATAATGAATGGGTCTAGTTTTCCAAGAAACACAAGTAGCCAAGTGGCATTTTGCATCTTTCCATCACTTCACAAAATCACAGAAACACTAAACCTAGTATTTTGCTGTACACGCCTAATTTCAGATTATTATTTGTTTTTAAAATCATGTGCCCTTCCCTAATCTAATTTTCTTTAATTATGCTTGTTTTCAGCGGAGCCGCCACCGTTGGTGAACGTGACAGTCCATGCGTCCACCATCTTGGCGCTAATCCTGTGGAACGTGGCTGGCGATGGCGGCCACCACATCATAGACTTCACTGCACAGTACCGCTCAGCGGCGCCTGTCAATGGCACCCTGGAGCCTTGGAGGCCTATAAGCCCCAACCATATCAGTCCTAATTCGGTAAAACGAGATTTTATTAGTAACGGCAATATATCTGCGTTATGGGCAAAGCAGACGCCTGAACATTTTAAGGCGGTGAATTTACAAATGTTTTTGATTACCTAATTACCAAAATATTTTAGTACATGTTCTCCTATAACTTTCCAGCGCCAAGTAGACGTGTACCACTTAGACACAAACGCGTCCTACTGGTTCAGGGTGTGGGCAACCAATGCTCTGGGGCCGGGACCGCCAGTAGAAGTGCTTGCTACAACGCTGTACAGCGACCAGGAGGCTGGTGAGTTCTCATTCTCATCTAACTGAAACAAACTGGTCCCATCTGGGCGACAATAGTTTTAGATAGTTTATTGATATTCATTTCCTGAATTGCTGGTTACTACGCTCTTCGACGATCGGGAGGCCTGTAAGTTATGTTATGTAAATGTTTAATGGGTATCCGACATAATTATTATTACGATCACTGGGACCAATGGCCCACCAAAGTGGTCCCAAGAAGGGGCTCACTTTGGTCCGCCTAGTTCTATGAAATGAGACTGGAGGATTATGCTCAATGTCATGCGTTTCAAATAACACCTTCTCTGGTTACTTATTAGACGGCATTTCCATTATTCTGAATGGATTCTGTCCTAGTGTGGGCGCTGAAACCAAGGGAGTTGATGGGAGGCAGGCGGAACAGTTATCATAAAAAAAGAGTTATTACAATTTCATGGTGTTTCAGAGAGATGCTCGATTTTTTTAGTTGCCACACTATACTTTTACCTATTCATTTTGGCAATCTTATAAAAATATAACGTGGTAACATTACAGAGCTGTACAAGCACTTCTTCTCTGGCGCGGAGCAGTTCGACGCGCGCACGTGGGTGGTGGCGGTGTGCGTGGTGATGGGCACGCTGGTGGTGCTGGCGGCCGGCACGTGCTGCGTGCTGTGCCGCGAGTGGCGGCGCCAGGGTGAGCCCGCGCCCTAGCACAAGCCGCTGCCGCGCCTCTACTTCATGTGGGGCTAGCGCGCGGAGACAGGAGGCATGCGAGCGTGACTGATTTAGAGTTGTCGAGTGTTCGTTCCGTTTTCGAGAGTTTGAACGTTTGAGCAATTTTTGATCGTTTGATCAAAAAGTGCAATTTCTCGTGTTTGAACATTTTTGATCGTTTGATTGACTCAAGATTGGCTTCAGTCATTTTTGAAGTAAATTCGTGCGTTTGCGCAGTTTTTGGAAATGTGATCTAAAGTTCCGTCATCGATCAAGTTTAAGTTCAAGCGTTCAGAAATTTCGGCTGACGATGACTCGACGATTTTAGCGCTCAATTTAGTTAACTTTCATTCCATTGATAAAATTAAATTGAAAATTAGATTAGATATTTATTTACTGATCGGTCATGCGAGCATTGTATAATTTGAGTGGATCGTTCTATTTAAAGATTCGGTCGATGATGAACCAATAGCAATAATGAAAAGATATTAGCATTTATAATGCTTGATAAAAAGTATCCATGAACAATAATAAAGTTTAATGAATTGATCGTGCGGTCAGGTGATCAATTATAGGGCTTAGGATATTTGCATCTAATGAGTAAAAGAGTGGGGAGGGGTACCGTTCATTAATTTATAAAAATAAATATTATATTTATAAGATTTTCAGCCGAACAATCGAAAGTGTGGCCAATCGAACCAACTTCGAAAGATCGATTTAATTTGACCTTTATTTTTTATGGAATTAAGATTATTCCTATTGATGTAATAATTGAAACGTTTAGACTTTAATAAGAGCATAATAAAATAATATTATTAATCATTCTTAGATATTTCAAAGCACAATTTTACAATTTTAGACGCACAGCTTGGAATTTCAAATGATAAATAATAAATATAAAAATTATTTTAAAAAAAATACAAGTATTATAATAGTGCCAATTTTAAAATAAATAATAAACAAAAATCTTCCAAATAACTTTTTAATTAAATAGATTAGATTTCTATAAAACTAACAAATGGTACAAAAAATATTCCTTTTTGAAGCGTTCACTAGAATTTCTACGCGATTGGTGCTATGCATATATGATATTGATATGGATATAACTGTAATACCAAAAAAGCAATCGATTGTATCTCGCTTTAAGTAGTTACCTATTTGCTGTAATATTGCTGAGGATTTAATATATAATGGTAGGTAGTTATATAAGATAAGAGGTTGTTGGAGAGTATGCCCGGTATATTTTGACCACACATTAATTAAAAACCCTGTAGGATAAAATAATTCAGACTAACAAATAACTTGGAACTGTGTCTTGAAGGAGAACTCCATGATTGAAAAATCACTCGATCAGTTTAGTCATAGCAATGTTCAATTCTAATTCCGTTTATACAGTTCAAACGAGGATCATACAGGGAAGGTTTCATCGGGAAAATGCTCCAAAAATTGTTCAAAAGAATCGTAGAGAATGAAATGAATGCTTAACAGCTGCTGTATCCGGTTATACTGAAAGCCGTCCCCAACATTGTTGGGAAAAGGCTAGGCAAATGATGATACGTTCAAATATACTGGGATACTTTCCGATGAGCATTAGGATACGGACCAATAACTACAGGACGTCAATTATAACAATAGAACTGTGCTATAATTAGTTAAAATGCAGTTTTCAACTATTTAATTAAAATAATAATTTACTTTTCGCCATTCTTGATAAAAGGCTGTGTTAACATCACACAGGTTACATTAAAAAAATATTACGCTTTAAAAAAAACATTTTTGCAATAATTATTCAGCTTTAAAATATTAAAAGACAAAAAATAATGTTCAGAATATATTCAATTATGATAAATGATATTCGCGTATAATAAGAACTCATTTACCTCGTTATAATAATTTAATTAATAAAACAAACATATTTCAAATTCGCGCTCTTTATAAATTGATAGTTCATTATTAAATAATTCAAAGATATAAAAGAATATACTACTTTATATTCCGTAGGATCTAAGGCATTTCATTCTATTATAAAAGTAAGTATAATATATTTTAGTATAAAATGCGTTTAGATGTAGGAATTATGAAAGCTTTACCGCTAAGTAGTTTACAATTTATTCTTGCCAAAAGTTTTTGTTATACACATTATGTTATATTTGTGATTTTTAATACTTTTGTGATATATATTCCAAATAATATTAATCATTCCTTGGAAATATTTTTTGTATAAATCACGTCTTGTTTTCTAATAACAATAGTCACAGTTATTTTTTCATAAATAAATATTTAAAAAAATATTTTAATTATAATAATGTAAAGTCTATAACCGTTACAATTTTATAAAGGCTCCTTTAAAAAAACTATGTGATCAATATTATCTTGCCTTTAAATAATTATACTAATTAATTATGAAATAAATATAGCCTCCGAATTTCAATAAATAACTATAAATACTTGCACTATCTTGTGATGACTTCAGGACCACTATTACTATAATATAGGACCACCATTTTATATACACTGCTTGTAAGTATAACATACTACAGTAGTTGCTTAGGTAGGCTTGGATAGGTACTTTACAATGCAATAAATAAAAATTATGAATATATCGCATAAAATGCACAATAATACTAAAGTTAAGCACTAAAAAAATTATAGATTAACTTTAAGTGACAGAATAACATGAACTCCATAAAAAATCTCTAGCTTTAGGGATCAGAAGTGTTAGAAAATAATTCTAACATTTCCTTGCCATCTGGGACTACGTCAATAAACAGACATTATTTCACATTTTCAATATAAATGTCGTGCTGTAATATCAATTCCTAAATATCAACAGATGAATTTAAATTTCCATAATATATCGAAATTCAATAATATTTTAAAATTTAAATATCAATAATATTTTGAATTTCAATTTTAATAATATTTTGAATTCAACATAATAACTTGAAGTGTTATACGGTTTTATTCACGTGAACATGAGTGCGTGCTCCGGGCAAATCCAATTTATTCTCGAATAATATACATGCGAGTAAAACCGTAAATACTATATTATTAATGACCTTTTATGAAACAAGGCTATTTGTATCACCATCGTAAGATATGTACTCGATTTTAACGCCAACTCCAAAGCATAATATATTTATTTCTGCTAATTTTTATTTTACGTCGAATGCACTTACGATACAAATATGCCCCTGTTAGAAATGTCGTAACTACAGCGACAGATAAAGCAATATGATTAGCGCTCTAATGCCGACTTACAACCTGCTTATTAACAATAGTAATTAGATTTTTTGAAACTTTAGACGATCTTTAATCAAGAAAGTGGCTTGGCATAGCGCTCAAGTGCATTATACTATTTCAAAGACGAATTTCATATCTATTTTTAAGTCCTTGCCATGCCAAAAATTATAATCTCCTTTTGAAAGTATGAAATTCGTCTAACAGCAAAATGTGTCGAGTATTACTGCGTCTCTGCGATTTTGCTGTCATAAAGTAGCCATTAGAAAATCGCTCTTAAGTCTATGCTGATAAAGACGAAATCCGAGCGAATTTCCACTCTTCGAACTATCCGCATGACTTTTGCATAATCTTTTAATAATGAAGACCGCCAGTATCTGCCAATTTTTTATTCATTCGAGATTTTTTTCTTCTTTCCCCTCTATCGCACTCGCTTGGAACGCACGCTTGGACTGCGGGGCCGCACACTAACAAACAAACACACACACATTTGGTGACGGTATGTATACTAACTTTACCCACGTCCTCTCCTAAGACCCTAAAGACTACGTCGAAGACCAAGACGTAATGGAACTAGTGCCTAACATAATCCTGAACCCTGGCTTCATGGAGATGGACCCCATCAGGCCGCGCGAGCCGCTCGCGTCTTCCATCATCAAGTCAGCGGAGTGTCCTGGCCCCGGGAAGCCGAGGCGTGTTTGATTCTCGTCAATACTTAACCTTAGGATATTCTATCGCACCGATTCCGGCCTATTGTCTTGATCGTGGGCTTCACACGACAGAACTGTGGTGGTTGATAAAAGCGTTAAAATTTGGACTACTTATAACGAATCATTAAATGAGAGAACCACAGCACCACAAATATTACCTGTGGACTGACAGCACCGTTGTCATTCTTATTAGAAGAATGATGTTTTAAAATGTCATTGTGGTCGCACACATAGATGCATTTGAGTAAAATTCTCGAGGTTGTCAAAGAATTTAATGTTTGTGACTAATGCTTGCTCTCACGAAGCCAAGAAAAGCTCAATTAATTGCTTTGATAACGCTTTCATTCCCATCACAGACTGATTTACCAAAATGTGGGTACATTTTGGTTGGAGGGGGAGTCAGTTTGAAAGTATCGCTGTACGACACTCACGTGACATTGAGCGATCAAAAACAATGTATTATTATTAGAGAATTTTCAGTGCAACAATGTCTAGTCACTTGCGCAATATTCCATTTTACCATCATACAGTATGACTTGAAATACCAAAGAAAAATATTGCCAACTTCAAAGTAAACGTGTTGGTTTCATACAGATATATTTGAAAATGACTCCCAAACGCTAGGGTAAAGATGGACATATCAAAACGCATGAGTTTCGTTTCGTTAGCCAATCGGAGCGATAGGGTAGCTGGGTTATTTAGTGCGCTCAAGTTTCTCCAAAGTTGTGACAATCTTTGCATATACTATCCCCTTGTATAATGCCCGTAGACACTAATGTATATTTGTAAATCTGCATGTCAATTATAAATTTAAAACTGCTCACTAAAATGTTTGAGTGACAGCTGTCAACGTCGTTTTTGACAGCTGTCAAAATGAAAAAGTAAGAATTTTCTTTCGTTTTTAAATGCCTGTGAAATGTAGTCAAGTTATCCCTTGAAAAATGTATTTATGAAATGTTTTTATAAAAAACAAATTGTTCAACTTTAGAGAAACAGAGACGCCAGTAAAGCAAATAATAAGCTTATAACTAATCACTGAGAGAGATCATTAATTCTAGTTTTGTAAGCGTTTCGTGTTTAACCGTAGTGGTGGTTGCCATATACAAATAAGAATTACGTAGTTTTCGCTATAATATTGTACACATTTGTTTGTAAGAACTGATGCTTGCATTTACTTTTTATACATTTTACAAGTATTCGCCGTAAGTCTGACACGGACGCTTTATTTAATATTGTAGTTTATGAGAATGGTAACATTTAGCTGCTTAGTTCTGGTCTCTCAGCTGGCTCAGTATTATAGCATTTTAATTACGAATAGGAAAGGTTTTATTCTGAAAAGATTTTAGGTTTGAAAAATAGTAATCTAGCTATAATACTGTAACTTGCAGTCAAACCAAGCTCTAATATTTTGTGATTAAGTCACGAGATAAGTGTTACCATTCTTATAATATAATCTCCTTTCTGGCAACCCCAAAATCTGATTGGAACTTTTTAGGAAACATATTGCTTAACGTTCAATATTGTTAATGTTGCTAGCTATAGTGATAGTATATTTTTAATTATATATATTTTGCTATATTTTAGATGATATTTTTATAACGAGGATCTCATGTATTTAAGACACTTAACATTTTAATATTGAAAAGACGATTTATTTTCAAATTTAAGTGATTTCGAACGCTGTGATTATTATGTTTTCCGTGTAATTGGGTTTTGTAATTAAGGTAAGGGTTAAGTGTATATATTTTATATATATATCGTATGGAGACTGGTGCAATGGTATTGAGTAATAAGTATAGTTAGTATATGTAGTGGCGTAACGTTAGCTTACTCGTGGGATCGCCCAGTGTAGCGTAGCTAAGATACACTGCTTTGTTGAAGGTTAATGATAAATGACAATATGGTAGTGGTTGTATATTATCCGTGTTATGTCCTGCGACACTTAAAGGCAATGATGCGAAAGACTGGTCCGCTTTGTAAGCATCATCGGTATCGTTGCAGCTTGAGCTTGACGTTTGGTCTTTGACAGCTGTCATTTTCAGTGGCGGTTATTTTTTAAACATTCGAATTCGAACTTCCTTCAATTAATAATTTACATAACAAAGGAGTCAAATGTAGAAAAATAAACATAAAATATTTATGATAGAATAATACTTAAAAAATGTGGGAAAATTTTGTTTTAAGCTTAAAAACTTCAAGCAAAAAGCTGTAAAGTCCCCGATAATTCTTACACAGTGGGATCACAAAACTGGCGTGACGAGAAAAAATAAACATCTTCAAAGTTTCAAACGTCCTCACGACAGATATAAAATAAAATAAGTTGATATTATAACATTGTTGTGTAAGTGTAGAGCTGTTTATTTTTGTATACGGCCTGTATACATATCAGGGGAGCCTTAGGATGTAAAGAGATATACATATTATTATAATAAACAGATTTTAACTTCCTTCCGATCTGTGTACTTGCACGCTTAGACCCTATTTAGAACCTTTTACCGTTATAAATATAATAAAGTTAGCCAAAAGTCCCTCAAAAATTATTAAAATTCGCAGATAGCTTCTAATATAACAAAGCGAAATTTTTTTTTATAAAACATTTGGGTCTAATTATAACAGAGGCCCTAGACAAGTGACATTCTATCAGCGATAACGATGATAGAAAAGGCAAAAATGTATAGGACTGACATAAGCTATCGAAAAGCTGATGTCAATCCTGTTGAAAGTCGCTGTAGAAATACGAAACGCTTTCGAAGCGATTGTCACTTGTCTAGGCCCTCAGAACATTTTAATAATTTCCCCTGAGCATTAGTAAATAAGCCAATCTTAAAACAAATATCCAAAGTATTTATCCAAAGTTCCAAACTTAAACTATCTTCCAAAGATTTTATCCTAAGCGTGCAAGTAATTTTCCTCTCTTCTCAGCTCATTGCCTTTCTGTGTTCTCACTACCTTCCGTACTGTTCTTGCACTCAAATATATATTTACTAATAAATAATAATACAAATCTATATCGAAAGAATTCTGTGTTTGGTGGGATTTGAGAACGAATGCTGTGACAGAATTAGTGACAAAAAGTGCCAGTATAATTCATTATTTTATTTCTTCACCCAATCTACAGTTTTCATAGTGTTTAGTTTCGAGGTTTTGTAAGCTTTGTACTCAAATCCTATCGCTCACACTACTAAACGGATATTCCTACCGCGTTGTGCTCGCTTCATAAAAATAGTGTTTAAGTGTTAGGAGCTCTGAACTCACCTCAAGGATCGATCACGTGCTTGTCAAATTATTTTTGATAATGTTTTAAACGTTTAAATTTAAAAAAAACATACTGCTAGAGTTTACTCATAATATTTCAGTCTTGAGGGCTATCGCTCAAAATAGTAGTGGCTTCTTTTAATCCAACGAATGTCCTATGGCACGTTTTTACAAGCTTTATATTAGCTTGCTCTGTTCCGTGTTTCCGGTTACTCCAATTGTCATCCATTTTTCAAGCACTTCCTGGCATCCGATTGAGCTGAAACTGGGCATACTTATACAACTACCGGGATATTTTGAAAAAAAAATATTATTAAATGCCTTTACTGTGATTGGTTATAGCAATATTGACAGTATTGACATCTATGGTCTAGACAATAGACCATAAATGACTATAATGCTACAGCAGCATTCCAAAACAACCAACCAAAAATAAACACAAGAACGGGCGTTCGATGGGCAGCAGTGACTCCCTTTTGAACCCTGTATTCATAAACAGCTCCACAGGGGCCTGTTATTCCATCAATAAGCAGTTTTTCTTAATGCTCAGTTTCCAGCGAATTCTTAAACATGTACACCACTGACCACCTGCAGTATCTATTGTCTCTCCTTCTCGTTTTAATCGATCCAAGGATTGTCTGTAAAATATCGCTTTTAGCGATAAGATCATTGGGTCACCCTATATAAAATTTCTAAATTGATATCTGTAATTTTTATGGTATACATCAATCTGCCTAGCCTTTTCTCAATTATGTTGCGGTCGGCTTCCATTCTAACCGGATGCAGCTGAATACCAGTATTTTACATGGAGCGACTGCCTTGCCTATCTGACCTCCACAACCCAGTAACTGGGTAATACGATGCCAGCCCGAAAGTCTGACAACCAGTCTTACTTCTGATGACCCGTAACGACTGTCAAAGATCCACGAATGACAGCCGGGACCAACAGCTTAACGTGCTTTCCGAGACACGGACGAGTCTCGGTATGTAAAGATGGTCACCCATCCACGTACCAACACCGGCAAGCGTAGCTTAACTGCTGCTATTACTTTTATGGCATGCATAATATAGAGTATGTACCTATTTTATCTATCTATCATTTAGAATTTTATAACGTTCTGTTCTGCGTGTGTTCGGGGCTCCAACAAACAACATTTTCCGTCTCGCGTATCAATGTGCTATGGTGTCAATTACGTGTAACTGTCTGCACCTGTTTGTTACGTGTTGTGTTCGTGTTTGTCGTGTCTCGTCCTTGCACTCTCTCACTTTACTAACTACTTCTAGTTAATAATGCGCGTTTGTGGGAAAGTTACAGGTTAAAAAAGAATAGACCCTATATCTTTATACTATTTTATCTTTTCATACACGAAATCTCTTAAGGGGTCATTGTACTCATCATTATGAACAACTTTCACGATGGGATCAATCTTGAAATCGCGAAAGAAACTGGATAAGTACACTACAATTACCCCTTAAGAGATTTCGTGTATGAAAAGATAGGTATACCTTATTTAATTATCTTGGTTCATTGCGTTTGTATTAAAAGTTTCTGCCATTGTTAAGTCTCCAATTATTGTTGTGGTGGCTAATCTTTGGGCCACCTAACTTGCTTGGGTCAAAAGACAAGAACATTTATTAACAAGAATATTTATTAAAATAGGTCGTTTATTTTAAATGCGTTTAATAAAGTTCTGTAATTCAACCACAAACCGCAGCTATCACAGTGTTCGCACAGTTTTACTCCATGCTCTTCCTTTAATAGTATATTTATTAAAAAATAATTCATATTTTTGTATCGAAAACGGTATTCAATTATTTACAACATAAATATGTGTTGTGAGACAAAACGCAAATTAATTATACTACTTAAATATTAATGGTAAAATAGCGAAATTGTATGATAAAAATTGTCTTTCCTAGACCCGTCCTAACGTGCTTAAGAGAGGGCACACATTACAGACTATTCGCAGTTCCGGAAAACAACTACTATGAAAAGAAAACTACTATAAAAAGAAGGGTTCCGTACAACCGTACAATTAGTTTATTTTTATTATTTTTTGTTATAGCGAGTGGCCATCGTAGTACACACCTGTGAAAATTTTAAGTATCTACCTACGGTTTAAAATATCGGAGCCTTAGTAATCGGATCCTGTTGGCATCCTTGGGGTACAGAACCCTAAAACAAAGGAACAAAACTTCTTCCTTCAGAAATTCAGTCTTGTAATGTGTGATTGCTCTCTTAATGTAATCTTTTCTTCTATTCGAATCTCAATGTTCGCCAAGAGAATGACTAGCACTAACAAGTTGTGTGACTTCATAGAGCGGCTTGTAGTGAAACGTTGTCATTTTAGAAAACGGCTGGAAAGTGACTGTGTTTATGACTGGTCGTTTTTGTGGGCTGATGCAAAATTATATTGCTAAATATATATGTTTTTATATTAAAAATTCATATCTATAGCGAGTAAAAAATAAGCTAAAAAGTTTGTTACCTAAATTAATCTAGGAATTCTAATCTTTTCTCTTTCGCTTTCCCAAAACTCTTGTTAAATATGTTGTTTTTATACGGTAAAAAAGTAAGTAACACGCAATGGTGAATTAAAGCTCCTTTTTTAAACCCAAATGTATTTGATAAAATCTTGCTCGTTAAATAAAAAGCTAAGTAATTAGAGCTAGCAGCATAAAATTCTGCATCAACTCAGATCCAGCCGAGACAAACGACATCGCCTAATGAATGCGTGTAGTTTAGTAATAAATGGTTGTTAGACTAAGTGTTGTCCTAGACTAATTGTTGAACGCTAGCATAGAGGGCGCGGACGACTGTGACATGACTGCCAAGCGACGGGAAAAGGTAAGTTGAGAAAAAAACATAACTTTTGCATCAACAACCAAAATGCGAGTATAAAAGTGATAAGTGATATCTTTAGAATGGTTGTGACGGTTGTCTTGCGATTTTTGGATGTTGATGCAAAAGTATAACATGTGTGCGGTGTCTTAAATGTTGGATGTTGAAAGCGCTTTTGATTTTTCATTTTAGAAAAATCTTGGAAATGGTTCGACGTTTTTTATAAGGAAGGTTGCGTTTAAAAAAGTAAGTAATGTGGGGGTTTAGTCGATTGAATTGCAAGAATTAATTTGGAATTCGGTTTAGTGAGTTCGTGAAAGCCACAGGCCACTGCCAAACGCACTTACCTATATGCTACTTACCGTATTATATTCCTTGCTTACTTCTGCAATGGTTTTATTGCATGCCCTGCTTCTTGCAGAAAGCCTGCTATTTTTTTATCGTAATTTGCATTTTTCACTTGATATTCTGATCGGTCGACAAACCGTTCAGTTTGATCGATCAGATTCTTCAAAGTTCAAACGATCAAAACTGTTTTAATTGAACTGATTTTTCTGAACGTATTGCCCTATTTTATTAATCGTTCAAATCAGAATTTGATCGATTGGTAGCACGGGGCACAAGAGTAAAGCATGAGTAGATAAATGATGTGAGAAAATATATGTTTTGTGGATTTCATGTTATTCTGTCTGTTTTCAGTTTGTGCACTTGTAGACATAATTCTCGTACAAAAGACGTAATAATTATATATTATAATGATATAGTGCTAATTGCAACGATTCTTATTCTAATTGTATGAATCTTCGAGTATTTATATGTTTGTATATTTAAGCTAAGGATGAACAGTGAAAATGAAATTCTTCAATATGTCGTGATTCAAATGTTATGTTGTGATATTAATTACAAAACTTTATTTTTGCGGATGCACCCAGTGGTAGTAGGTATACACCTACTTACGTAGGTATCTATTTAATTTTAATTAATTAAAACTGTCCTAATTATTAAAGTGCCGGATAAGAAAACTTAAAGATGTGATAATATCCTTAGCTTAACTTATACACAGCTATCGGCGTCGCCTCCGACAAATATATATCTCGAACTTTACTTTATATTAAAGTAATAATTACCTTAGGTTAAGATTGCCTTTTATAAATTAAGCACGTCCAGTTGGTGAGGGCAGCGAATCTTTAGTTCTTCGCTAATTATTAAGATTGTGATGTCACAGTGAATTGATACATGCAGGGCATAATATTTTTGTATTTTACCAGAATTTTTGAAATGGAAAAAAAAGATCTTCTTCTATTAAAAAATCTATTAATAAATCGGCAACTGACGAATTTGATGTTGTATGCATGTTTGCACTTGATGAAAAAACCAATATATTATTCTAAGTATTACCACCACCAAAAAGTGATAAACTAACAGATGCCTTCCTAAATTCTCTGTCTGGTCTGCATTTGCTAGTATTAATTCACTGTGGCAATGTGTTACCAAATATTCTTTGTTTATGCGCATTCCTATTGTAAGATTAGTTATTCTGGATATTATATTATTCCATAGATCTGCACACGATGATATTATTTTTAAATATACACCTACCATGTTATGGACGATGACAGTATTTATCTAAGTAATAATGCCACTTGTCTTCATTATAATATATGCGAATATTGCTTGTAATAAACGTAACTTGTTCACTGTACCTAGCATTCATTGTTTCAGTATTATTGTTAAAAGTTCGTATATGAATCTCATTTCAGCTCTTCTGATAACGAATAAGGAAGAATCTGTTTTATTATCTAAAAGCTACTGCTGCAGTCTATTTGATAGATTGTTGAATTAATTACCCACTAACGAATAAAGATTGATCGATTGATTGATTGACTAATTTACTTTAAAAGTACAGTGAACATAATCTGGTGTATTTTTTTCATCACAATATTATAGATGTTCTCCAATAAAAAAAATAACTAAGAAAGAAACGGAAAAAAAACTAAGAGGAAAAGGAATTGTAATTTTATTTTTTTGTTATTTTTGCACTATTGACTGATACGATAAGTGGTTTAACCCAAAAGTTTTTTTTTAATTTACTAAAAGTTATCGGTGAATTATAACCCAAAAATTATAAGTGCAATATGTTTTAAAAGCTAGTGTTTTAATTTTAATGTTATGTTGGACGGCAAAATAGTTGACTCGACCAAAATTGATCGAAATGAAATTGGTCACAGAAGGCCATTCGCTTAATTTGATCGATTGAACCATGTTTGGTCAGAAAGATCATGCACTTTAAAAGTGTAATTTTATTATTCAAGTCAAAATCATACTAAATCGATCAATTAAAAAAGAACCTTGTTTCTAGTTAGTTAAAAAAATATCTACAAATTTTCCAAGGTTTCTCGTTTTGTGGGAAATGAAATGAAATGAAATGAAATTGTTTATTCTGTAAATAGGATATTGGAATCACTTTTACACGTCATATTAAAAAATATTAAAAATAAGCTAGATGAGGTCGGCGTTTCCTATCTGACTACTCTGAGAAGAAAGGCCGAAACAAACTCAGAGGTCACAGTCTCTTTTAAAGTCCAGACATAATCTTGGTCAAGCCATATGAGGACCATGTAAATTCGAGTCTGAAATGGTCTTTTGAGGAAAGAACCACACAGATTTGAGTGGACCTGTCCAGTCAGTGCAAGCATTTGTCAGTAATGGCGGAGCTCAACTCAGAACTTAAGGAGCTCAGCGACTCGACGAACAATACCAAAGAAAGGACATTTGGGTAGGCCGCATAAAATTCTCAAATTGCCAGACCAATGATAAAATTAACTGAGAACGAAAAAAAAAAAAAAAAAAAAATTCACATAGTCCTCACATTCACAATAATAAAATACTTTACAAAGTAATCATGTCATTTTGTATAGAATATTCAATAATGTCAATTTGTAAATAAAAACTGGTTGATATACTTTGATGATTTTCCATATTATTCAAAATGTTACAATGCTTAGCAGAGCGAGCAGCTCAATCCCATGCTTTTTTGTCTTCTAAATAATCTGAAATTTTATAGTACCCTTTTCTACAAAGTTTGGTTTTAATGCAGCTTTTAAATCGTTTAATGGGTAAGTTTCGAATGTCAATGGGAAGTTTGTTATAAAAGCGAAAGCGGGTAAATTGCCTATTTTTTTCGAGTCAACTATTTCGTGGTCCTCAAAGTTTTGTTAAGCAAGGTTGCGTTGAATACATTGGAATTGTGATGCCCGTCGTAGTACATAATGTTAAGTACATTGTTGTAGCTGATGTTGGAGGTCATTCCCATTAAAACTACATTTTACACATTACTGAAGTTTTATTAAAACTTTATCCCTATTACCTACAATAAGACTATCTATAAAAATATCAATTTTCTAGAGTGTAGGGCAGAGTCACACCGGAATGGCAGCGGCCGGCAGCAAGGCGGCGAGCACTTTCAGTGTGAAATAATTTTTAACTTTATCTACATACTTAAAAGACCAGTATCGCTTGAAAAGGTGGCAAGACTGTGGTTCTGCCCGCGGCTGCCAGCGGCGACGCGAGGCCGCTCGCGGCACCGCGGGCGGCCTCGCGCACCCCCGCCGCATTTCATGCGCCAATATGTTCATTTGTTTCTTCTAAACAGTTATATTTGCAAGCGGCGACGCCAGGGGTCGCTGCCAGCCGCTTCCGGCCGCTTCTGGCCGCTGCCATTCCGGTGTGACTCGGCCCTCGCCACTTACAACATGGGTCTAAAACGTAACTGTGGTGTATAACTCTGCCTAATCCTTTGAGGAATTCAGGCGTGATGTTAGGCCTAAATATAGTCTAAAGAGTAACCACTACATTTTCATGGTGAATAAATTAGGTAGTGCTGCTAGAGAAGTTTTAAACGTACACCGTAACTGATTTCCAGGTATACAAATATAAGATTTGATTTAATTTTCGTTTACCACCAATACATATCGTAAAGAGTGCGTCTGAGGCGATTCAATGCTAATCTGCTTCTCACCCGCGGTCGGATACTGGCCAAATCAGCTTCCAGGTTCTGCAAGCAATCACAGAATCAGATACTAAGTAATATACAACCTGAACTGCGTAGAAAATTGTAAAAAAAACATAAGAAAAAACCGGCCAAGTGCGTGTCGGACTCGCGCACGAAGGGTTCCGTATCATTATCTACAAAACGGCAAAAAAATCATGTCTGTTGTATGGAGGCCTCCCTTGAATATTTGTTTTATTTTCATTTAATTATTTATTTTTAAAGTGAATATATAACTAAATATTCTTTGAATATTTCAAGCGTCTACCTATTGCCGTTATCAATATCGAGAAAAAAAATCACGTTTGTTGTATGGGAGCCCCCTTAAATATTTATTTTATTCTGTTTTATTAGGCAATAGAAATACATCATCTGTGAAAATTTCAACTGTCTAACTATCACGGTTCATGAGATACAGCCTGGTGACAGACGGAGAGATAGACAGACAGCGGAGCCTTACTAATAGGGTCCCGTCAGACGGACAGACAGAAAGACAGAGGATCCTTAGTAGGGTCCCGTTTTACCCTTTGGGTACGGAACCCTAAAAATTAATTTCTTGGGCTAAATCCACATAACTGACGAAATTCGGGTGTGCTGAACACCTCTGCCGAACCTTCAGGGAGTACAGGCGTGATGTTATGTTATGATTTATGTAAAAGTGCTTAGTGCATCTAAACAAAGAACCTATTACAGGTAGTGCCAGGCGGAGAATGAGTGAGACCTCACTGCGATGGTTTGATGCTAGCCAAGACTGCTTCCAGGGGCCTGCTAACAATAATTGATGATTAGTATAATATATGCATACACATGACTTTTAATTGTCCTGAAAACGGTAAAGGGAATCTCATAAATCAAGAATACTCAATTAAATCACTATAGAGCGATGATACTAGAGATCTTGTGGGATTCTACTCAGAGTGTCGAGTGTAGTGATGTCATAAATAGTGATTATTATCACGGCCGGATTTAAGGCAGGGCAACAGGGGCCATGGCCCCGGGCCTCTAAAATTTGATATTTGTTAGATAAAAAAAGTTCAAATCTCAAGGAACCTTTTTTAATTTTCTTTTCCATGTCCTGGGCTAATGGTCGTAAAAATGATACGTATTAAACATATGTTTCTCGTCTGTTCCATATAATTTTCCGGGGCCTATAAATCCGGTCCTGATTATTATTATGATCTATGACATTGATCCTGTTTGTTCGCGCATTAGGAATTTGCTCTGGGTATTGCAGGACCGCTTGTTGGGACTGCACCTAGTGAAGGACTATATCCAACAGTGAATGTCTTTCGGTTGACATGAGAGTGACGATGACTCTACAAAACTTGCACTATTCAGAATTAAGACTACAAACTTTTAAGCGGTGGACCTTCATATCCAAGCTCCAAAGCTCGTCTTGCAGCTCGAGCAGACTTGGATCGCCAGGGGAGTACACGTAGCATGCTTCATCGAGCCGCCTCTGCAAGCGACGCCGCCACTCTTCGTTGTACCAGCGCCGGCTTTCAGCCAGCTCCGTGGCATAACGCAGCTCTCTGTTCAGTTCGTCTACGTCTGTGTCCAGGTACGTGTATCTGGGGGTAGAAGAAGGGGTAAGTTAAAGCTACCATTTTTACCCGACTACGGCGAAGAAAAAAGGAGGTTTTTGATTTTGACCGGTATGTATGTATGTATTTTCATCTGTCCCCTCATATCTTCTAAACGACTCATCACAATTTGACAAATGAGGTATCGTTGAAAGCGTCTTAATCGCCCGCTGGTAATAGGCTATGTGACGTCACATTTAATTAAAAATGGCGCCCTCTAGAAGACATAAAGTCATGAACTAAAAAACAAAAAATTTTTAATCATGCCATGTTAGGTATCAAATGAAAGGGCTTAATTAGCACATTTCAAAAATATGTATAACATAACGCCAAAAAATAAAAAAAACTAATAAAATCTAAAACCCAACTACGATTAAAAAGTTATAAACAAGACACCGCAGACAGACAAATTAAAAATCCGGAGTCACACGTTTTAGGGCATAAATCGAACAGATTACGTGTGACTCCGGATTTTTAGTCGTAGTTGGGTTTTAGTTTTTATTATTTTAATATTTTTTTAATTCATATATAATATTTAATATATATTTTTGAAATGTGCCCTTTCATTTGATACCCAACATGGTACGATTAAACAATTTTATTTTTTTAGTTCCTGACTGTATGTCCTTTAGAGGGCGCAATTTTTAATTAAATGTGACGTCACATAGCCTATAACCAGCGGACGATCAAAACGCTTCTAACGATACGTCATTTGTCAAATTGGGATGAGTGGTTTAGAAGATAGGAAGGAACAGATGAACATACATACATACATACATACCGGTCAAAATCATAACCCTCCTTTTTTTTTTAATCCGGAGTCACACGTAATCTGTTCGATTTATGCCTTATCACGTGTGACTCCGGATTTTTAATTTGTCTGTCTGTGGTGTCTTGTTTATACCATTTTAGTTGATTGACTTTCTAGTCGTAGTTGGGTTTTAGATTTTATTAGTTTAATTTTTTTGTTATACGGGGTCTGTAGCTACAGCAGATCCTGCACGTTTTGACACTCGGTTTACAAGAAACATGGAAACCATCAGTTCTCAAAAGAACTCAACATATACGTAGAGGAACTGCCGACGTCACACGCCGCCGTTGTGTTCTTCGAATCAGCACTCCAGCTTTCGCTTAAAGGTTCTTACATACTGGCGCGAATTGTCTCGCAAGGCGACGCCGCGCCGCATTGTTCGCCGTGAAGTTTCTTTTTGTTTCTCAGAAATTGTTTTGTTAAAATTTGCGTCGCGCGACAAGTCGCGTCAGTGTGTATAAATTCATCGAGGCGGCTGTTGTCCAGTGAAATATGTTAACAAGCGCGCGCGGCAGAAAATACTTATCTATCCTATGGCTATGAGTCTATCTTCTGATTAACAAAAGAAGTAGGTAGGTAAAAATGATTTAAGAAAGAAAGAAAGAAGAAAGATTTGGCACCAGTTAAGAGAAGACATACATCTGTTAAGGGATGAGCCCGTGGCTTATTAATAACAGCCGCTCGGGTCGATCCATCGGGTTAAGCTACGCTTGCCAGGGTTGGTCCGTGGATGGGTGACCATTTTCACATATCTAGACTCCTCCGTGCCTCGGAATGCACGTTAAGCCGTTGTTCCCGGCTGTCATTTGTGGATCTTTGACAGTCGTTACGAGCCGTCAGAAGCCCGAAAGTCTGACAACCAGTCTAACCGAGGGGTATCGTATTACCCAGTTACTGGGTTGTGGAGGTAGATAGGCAGTCGCTCCATGTAAAATACTGGTATTCAGCTGCATCCGGTTAGACTGGAAGCCGACCCCTACATAGTTGGGAAAAGGCGAGGCAGATTGATTATAAGAGAAGACATACCTATAATACGACGGGTAAGAATACACAGGATCTCTCCAATACTTCCAGGTGTCCGTGTAGTTGTAGTCCCAGTACTGCGAACAAACACTCGTTTACCAAGAAGATTACAAGAACTTACGAGATTCTACGTCACTCTCAGCCAGTTGCAGCCTATAGGCGGCGGTAACCACTGCATCATACATACCTACAATCTGAATGTTAAACGCCTTGAGGAGAGGCTGGCCATACCATGCCATGAACGGTTCAATATCATGAACCTCTCAACCAAAAGATTTTCACGACAATATATATAGCATACACAGACTATATATATATACATAAGCATAATCAGCCTATAATGTTCCCACTGCTGGGACACAGACCTCCTCTCTGTGTGAGGGAGTGGGCCGTAATCTACCACGCGGGCCCAGTGCGGGAACATATAGGCCCCACAAGAATCACCACGACGTCGGAGTACGGGCCCTGTGACCCTTGACCCGGCCCGGGGACCCTGTGCCGAGGCTCCTGCGAATATCACTATCATCATACTTAAACCTAAAGTAATAATGGAGATAGAAAAATCTACAAATTACTTACCCGTTTATAAACATCGTAGTCAATATTGGAGTCGCTCATGGCCCTGGAAAGCGGCATACCTACTGGAGTCCTTACTAAACGAGGATAGATTTGTCGTACTGGGCCAAACTTTCAGTGAGAAAGCTGTCACTCCTCAAAGAGTAGCAGTCATCCAGATCAGTCCACACGTACGGAGTCAAGGTTATCTCTGGGATATCCGAATCTGAAACGTAATATATATTCCTTAAAATATACCTACCTAAACTCCTTACGAGTTTAGGTAGGTATATTTTATTTGAACATGTTCATACTGTTAGTTATCTCATTGTCTTTATTTTTCATTGTCTTTCTTTGCCTAGTTGTAGGATAATGGACACCTACGGTAATAATAGTAGGATCTTCTCGTCACTATATAGGTAGCTGGATGACGGCGTAAGGTTTGTCACTCACAAATAATTACTCACACGGGAACTATTTTGAATAAACTAGGAGAGGTAAAAACGCGTCTCGCCTCACGTATCTCTGAGTTATGTGACCCGTTCGCCGGTAACTGTTGTGTAATGCTAAAGTTTGGTCGATGCGATGTGATGGTTGCCACGCGACTGTTAGTACAAGGCACTATGCTCACGTTTGCAGAATTTCACGTTTTCAGAACAAAGAAACAATTTTTATCTACTAGAAAGGAATTCATCATTCTCCTACCTTTATCCCAATTTACTTATTTAAGAGCGGCGCGGCATATATTTTTCTTCCATATACTTCTCTATTAGTCGTCATCTCGGTAGTCACCCCTTTTCTAGCCATATCATCTTTCACACAGCCTATCCTTAGTTTCTATAGTCTTCCCTTATAGCCATCCACTTATTCAAAACTTTCCTCAGTCATCATATCATTCTAATTTCTCTCACAGTCTCACACTTCGAGCGTGAATACGTTTTACGTCGCATTCACCCGATTGCAATCCTAGTTCAATTCCCACAGGAGCCGGGTGCTGCTCCTGCGCGTCGCCTGTGGGGTACTCCCTAGCCCTATGGCGCTCCTCATTTTCACTCGTCGATTTTACGGTTTTTGCCACAGTGTTACACTCGGCCGCCTCCGCGACACCAACCCTCCTCGGGAATGCTATTCTATGTTCTATGAATGTTCTAAAATGGTATGCACTAGGTCTTAAGTAATCACCAAGGAAAGATTGAAGATTTTCTTTATTTACAAAAAGTTATCGGTGAATCTTACTACAACCCAAAAATCGTAAATGGAATATGATTTGTACAGTACTAGCTGTGCCCCGCGATTTCACCCGCGTAAGTCTCGATCCCGTGGGAATATCGGGATAAAAAGTATCCTATGTCCTATTCCAGACCATGGTCTACCCATGTGTAAATCCGTTTAGCCGTTTTAGGTGAAAGCGTAACAAACAAACAAACAAACTCACTCTCGCATTTATAATATTAGTTAGGATATTTTAAGTTATTGTGGCCAGAGTAAACCGAAAAAGTAGACCGAAAATAGAAGATTATTCGAACAATTTGATCGATTGTAGCACTTTAAAAGTGTGATAAATAGGTAAACGTCGTAGTACATAATGTACATTGTCGTAGCTGATGTTGGTGGTCATTCGAATAAAACTACATTTTACACATTGCAGAAGTTTTATTGTACCTCAAAATAACGATTTCCTGTCAGAGTGTACAAGCTATATTACCTTTATCTATTCTAAATACGAATCCAAAAATCCTTCTTATCCTCGGTGCTCCTCTAGTGGTCGCTCGTCTGTTGAGCTCGTCTCCATGCTCCATATCCTTCAATTTCCAGCAGGGCATTGTTTTTGTTTTTCCATGAGGAATTTCTTAGTAACTAAACTACCTACCTAGCTGGCGAAATTTCTACTATAGACAGGCACACGTCTGCCAAACCCTTGGGGGATTACAGGCGTGATGTTATGTTATGATATTGGACAGTCCATAGTCTGAATTTGTGTTCGGTTGTTGCCATTAGCCTCCTAGATGAAATGTGGATAGCTCGATGTAGGTACTGTAAATCTCTGACCCTTTTGAGGGTACAATTGTTATGTTATGATGTCTAGTCTGCAGTACGTTTTAATTTCTACTGGTGTTTTAAGTCCCTAATGGTGTTGGACGCTGGAAAAGTCTGTTGTAGTACGTATACCGTTACTGATTACAAATTGAAAACTTTGTACCACAAAAGTGCGCCTGAGGCGATTTTATGGTAATCTACGTCTCAGCCGCGATCGGTATGTTCAGATGCTGGCCAAATCAGCTTCCAGGTTCTGTAAGCAATCACAGAATCAGACATCATCAATCAGTGACACAAATAATTACGCTCGAACAAGGAAATCTTTATTTCACTTGTAGGTAGTAGATAGATATCTTGCTTATGGCGTTTTCATCAGAATGACTGGATGACGATCAAGTGATAGATTCACATACCTTAATATTACTACCAATTTCATATCTATGCGGTTAATTAATGGACTCGAACACCTCCCCTCTGAACAAGATTATGTCTGGACTTTAATAGAGACTCTGATCCCTAGGTTTGTTTCGTCATTTCTTGTGAGGACTGTCAGGAGCAATCAAATTGGTAATGTCGAATCCATCTACTTTATTTCATTATGACGTTAAAAGCGATACAACGTCATTTTCCCAGCTTGGCAAAGAGTTATTAGGCTTTTTCATCAGGAACTTCTCAGTAACAGCCCAGAGTCCCCATAAAATAAAGTTAGCAAAATACACGCCCCCTGGTACATGGGACTTAAAGATAGCTGGCGAAATGTGGGTGTACTAAACGACTCTACCGATCCCTTTGTGTACAGGCGTGATGTTATGTTATGACTGAAAGTGCATGAGTGCATCGAAACTATAATAGAACCTATTATAGGTAGGCAGTGCCGACAGGAAGAATGAATTAAGCTATTCCGTGATTTGAAATGAGACGTCACTGCGACGGTTTGATTTTGGCCAAGTCTGCTTCCAGTGCCTGCTAACAAGAATTTGATGATTAGAACAATGTATATATACACGTGCATGAACTTGATTTTAAATATCCTTGTGAATGGTAGAGAGATTTATGGAAGAAGACATGCTTCGCCGACATTGGGATAAGTGCAGGAAGATGAAGATGGCTCTTGACGACGGAGATACACATTGCATTGTCGGCAATCAGCAGTACTTAATCACACATACAAAAAATTCTACCACAGTAGAGCGATGGAGATGCTAGAGTTCTTGTGAGACTCTACTATGAGTTTAGTGATGTCCAAAGTAGACTGATCATGTTGACTTCCACACAAGAATGCTCCGGACCGCACAGGTCCAATCATTGACGATGCTTGGTGGAGAACTTATATCAAGCAGGTTCTGCAGACTGATATGTCAATGAATTATTTATTTTATGATGATGACTCTACAAAACTTGCACTATTTAGATGTTCAGAGCACGAACTTTTAAACGGTTGACCTTCATATCCAAGTTCTGCAGTGCGTCTTGCAGCTCTAGCAGGCTTGGGTCACCAGGAGAGTACACGTGGACCTCTTCATCGAACCGCCTCTGCAAGCGACGCCGCCAGTCTTCGTTGTAACGGCGGCGGCTTTCGGCCAGCTCGGCGGCGTCACGCCTCTCACGGTTCAGTAACTCTTCGTCTACGTCTGTGTCCTGGGACATGTATCTGTAAGCAGAATTGGGAAGTTTAAGCCACCCTTCATTCATAAAATTTTTGTTAATGTCCGGGATAAGGGCTGGAGGATGCAGATGTTGTCGTCCGCTATTATATAATGTGTGAGGGTGAGAGTGTTCTGATTTGAAACAAGCAAATCCAGAAGATGCCTGTTCAGTCTTACTTCAAACCCTGATAGTTATTGGGTAGGCCGGCAAATAGTGCCATACTTTCAACGAATTTACGATCCGATCAACCTTCATCTTTGTCATCTTATTATTTAATCAAAAAATCTGAGGCGAAAAGTTTTTCAATCTAAAATTCAAAACCATCCTGGTTATATTGACACTCGTTTATAAGATTTACAAAAAGGAGCTTTTCTGAAAACTTATGATTGATAGAAGAAAGTTGGAACGAGTTCACTGCGAGCTGCGGTCGTGTTTCATTTTGAGTTGAGAGGACTTTCCCTTAAGTTTTCGTTTCGACTTACCAATGTTTCAAAGCTATTGTATTTTAAATCCATCAGGCTTGTTCTTTGACATGACATGACTGTAACCACGAACTTTTAATTTTATGGAGGTTAGTTATTACCTTGAAATCTACATTTTGATACGATCACAAAATCAATAATTATACTTACCTAATACCTCCTTCATGGCTAAGGCTACGTGGTTCTATCTTCTAATAAGTAGGTAAAAAAAAGTGTTACTTAAATAAATAAATCGTACCTATTAAGAGAAGCCATATAATCCGACGGGAAGGCGTGCACAGCATCGCGCAAGTGTTCCCATGTGTCCGAGTAGTTGCAGTGCCTGTACTGCAAACAAACACTCGTTTACCAAGAAGAAATGTTAATGTTACATTGAATTAATAACAAAGAACGAAATTCGATGTGGCTCTCAGTCAGTTGCAGCCCAGAGGCGGCGGAAACCACAGCATCATAATTATGTTAAAACACTGTACCTACTGTATCTACCTTAACAAAATAACAATCCAATGTATTGTATTTTTCTTTTGTTTCGATATTTTTTTGTTTGTTTTTCTGTGTTATTTTTTTTTTTGTTTTATCTTTATTTTAATAATAATCCTGACTGATATTTTTGTATGTCATCAATGTCAAAACATAGGGTAATCTGATTCTGATTCTATAAATATCTCTGACCATACCGTGCCATGAATGGTTCAACATCTTTTGGTTCAGAAGAATCGCCAAGAGTCCTACGACTTCGGACCGTATGCGTACCTCGTACGCGCATTTGCAGACTGTACAGAAATATTACTATAAACCAACTAACAACAATAGATAGGTAAATCTACAAATTACCCGTTTATAAAACTCGTAGTCAATCTCGGAGTCCGTCATAGCTCTGGAAAGTGGTATACTGGAGTCCGTACTAAGCGTAGATTTGTTGTACTGCCCCAAACTGTCAGTGAGCAAGCTGTCACTCGTCAAAGTGCTGCTGTCATCCAGATCACTGCAGACGTACGGAGTCAGGGTTATCTCCGGGATTTCCAAATCTGTAACGTAATCTGATCGGTTCTTTGGTAAGGAGTTAAGGTATGTTTTGAACATGTGCATTCTGTTGGTTATATCACTGTCTATCTTTGCCCAGTTATAGGATAATGGAGGTCTACGGTAATACCAGTATCTTCTATTCATTAGCTGGCGGCTCTAGGTTTGTCACTCACAAATCAATCTCACAAGAGAGTGTAAAAACGCGTCTCGCCTCACGTATCTCTGAGTTATGTGACCCGTTCGCCGGTAACTGTTGTGTAATGCTAAAGTTTGGTCGATGCGATGTGATGGTTGCCACGCGACTGTTAGTACAAGGCACTATACTCACGTTTGCAGAATTTCAGTGATCGAATTTAAGTTGTAGACCTACCTATGTTTAATGCCAGGGTTGCGGGAATATCCGAAAGGGATACCGGGACCTTGGCAACAGGCAACTGAAGGAACACGGGTGGGTTTTAGTCAGTAAAAGTCTGGCATGCCCTTCCGCTCCAGCCACCCAGAGCGGGAGAGATGATTTGATGACATCCCACACACAAAAAAAAAAAAGACCTACGTTGAAGACTTTTCTTTAGAGATGCTAGTCTTTTTCATTTCTTTAAATAGGCAATACAGATAGGAAGTACCTATATTGTTCTCCTCTTGCTCCATTGACTAGCATCTCTAAAGAAAAGTCTTCAACTACTAAAATACTATACTAGCTGCGCCCCGTGGTTTCATCCGCGTAAGTCTCGATCCCGAGGAAATATCAGGATAAAAAGTATCCTATGTCCTATTCCAGGTCATGGTTTACCTATGTGCCAAATATCATTTAAATCCTGCGTGAAAGCGTAACAAACAGTACAGGAGTTAGGATTAGTCCCGTCTTCCTGAAGGCCGTAATACCTTGAATTGTAAATCTTATTTACAATTCAAGGTTTTAGTCATTTTTCATATTCGGGCAAAGATATCCGCTAAGGGAAAGGATGGCCAGTATTACTGGAGCCAATTCAGAGCCAAGAAGTCCTCATCTTCCACCTATTATGGCCATGTACTGCACCTAGGTAAAGGTATTAATTATTGAATATTGTGGTGTGTTCCCATAAAACAAATAAATAATTAGCTAATAAATGCAGGAAGAGTCGCCGAAGGCTGTTTACTTTATAAACTAAGATAAATACGTCTCTGATTGCATACCGAGCGACTGTATAATCACTGGCGATCATCTTTCAATAATAATTGTTTCAATATTGATACACAGTAGAACTATGAGGAGCTCGTGGCTAAGTAATAACAGCCGCACGGGTCGATCCATCAGGTTAAGCTGCGCTTGCCGGGGTTGATCCGTGGATGGGTTACCATCTTTACATATCGAGATCCTCCGTGCCTCGGAAAGTACGTTAAGCCGTTGGTCCCGGCTGTCATTCGTGGATCTTTGACAGTCGTTACGGGTCGTCAGAACCCTGAAAGTCTGACAACCAGTCTTACCAAGGGGTATCGTATTACCCAGTAGGGTTGTGGAGGTCAGATACGCAGTCGCTCCATGTAAAATACTGGTATTCAGCTGCATCCGGTTGGAGTGGAAGCCGACCCCAACATAGTTGAGAAAAGGCTAGGCAGATAATGAAATAAGTAGGTAGGTACGATATTGATCTCATACTGACAGTATGGCATACTGGCAATCATCGATCAATAATAATTGTTTCAATATTGATACACAGTAGGTAGTATATAGTAAGTAGTTCTCTACCGTAGTATCACTACAGTGTGTCGCCCGCGCGTTATATGAGCACATCCATTGTCCTCGCGTTCAGAACTATTAGTTAGGTAATGTGATAGTCAATTGACCGCATGTATATAGGTACCTATCTTCAATGTTGTTTGAGTCGATTGAGGATATTGATGAGTTAATGACATACACTGTAGATGACACAAAGAAAGGGGTAAAAGCGGAATAATAAAGGATTATGATGATATAGATAGAGCTACACATAGGGCTCTCAATGTGGTTGTCCATGTCGAATTCACATCTAACCATTAAACTAACTTTACTCTCCTCTAATCAAAGTAAAGAACTAAGTTTAATTTGTGGAAGCTGGTAAATGGCAATTGTAAGCGCTATTGTATAAAACCTACCTTTGACTGAAGAATAAATAAATAAAGGCTTCAGTTCAAGTTTTTAAACAAATATTGTTCCACCAGAGTCGCGTTGCTCCTTTCTGCGGGAGCTGTATGTAGTTCTGACGTGCAAGGCTTTCTTATGAGAGCCGTAATCTTCAACGGAGCAGGACAAGTGGCATTTTAAAGTCCTTTGCTCAAGACCTCAATCAGTACCTTCATTCATAACATAACACATGATCCATCACAATCTGTTTCATTTTGACAGTACAACATTTATTGCGTTATTTATCTACGTTTTTGAGCATACAAGTTTTTCGAGTATTTGATGAAATTGATTAGCAATATCCTTCAAAATGATTCAGATTATGATTGATCCTGTGTTAGGTACCTACGCAAATAGGGTGCAGGTCGAATCTATAGCGAAAGTCAGATTTTAAGAGCAACTTGAATTGTTATTAAGTCGTTACTTTTGTACAATCTTCTTCTGATGATCCACTATGTATATATATAGGAGACTTGCATAGTTCTAAGGACAAAAGGACTTACTTTGATTGTAGTGACAGTTGATCGATAGATACTGTCTCAGAAAACAATAAAAGATACCTATCTACTGTTAAAATTGCGCCACAGACTTGGCAGTTCCGAACTTCGTTCAGTAAAATTTTTTTTAGAAACCTAGTGATGGCATGAGGCGAGTGTGAGTGGGAGAACATGTCCGAAAGTTATATGCGCCTTTGTTCAGACCTGGCAAGATGTAACGGCCGTATTGTAGGTAAGATTCGTCTGATTAAGGACAATAGGACTTGCTTTCATTGTTGTGTTTGTTGACCGATATGGCTCCGAACAATGATAGATAGGTACCTAACCTTACCCAGAGTTAAAGTTGTGCCCTTGTTGACTCAGTTAATACGCAGTTGGAATAATATAGGTATGTGATGTATTTTTTTCCCGGGAATACCCTACCACTATCTTAATAGGTACGTAACTATCGGATACCTACCTATATATTACGCCAATACGTTTATCGGTCGTTTGGGTCGCTAAAATACCGGCTTATTCGGATCGGATCCCACAATCCGATCCCAATTTGTAGGATCCGTTAGGAACGTGGAAAAATTGAATATTTTGTTTCGGAACAAAATATTCGTTAGGAACGTGGAAAAAAATTGAGGAATGAGAATTATATTTATAATTATATCCGAACGAAATGATCACCTGCTTGAATCGATAAATGAAAATAAAGAGTACCTACATAATATCGAGATAAATAGTAAAGTAGGTAACAGGATTATAAAAATAAAAATAAAAAGAATGTCACTTCAACAATAAGAGGCCTGCTAACGCTGCCGATGCCGGTGCGTTGCGTCGCCGCAACTGAACGCAGGCCCGCTAGCGCTGCCGGTGCGTTGCGTCGCCGCACTGAACGCACCGGCAGCGTTAGCAGGCCTCTTATTGTTGAAGTGACATTATTGTTATTATTGAAGTGACATTCTTTTTATTTGAATTTTTATAATCCTGTTACCTACTTACTATTTATCTCGATATTACGTAGGTACTCTTTATTTTCATTTATCGATTCAAGCAGGTGATCATTTCGTTCGGATATAAATATTATCCTCATTCCACAATATTTTTCCACGTTACTAACGAATATTTAATTCAATTATTCAACGAGGAACAAAATATTCTATTTTTCCACGTTCCTAAGGGATCCCACAAAGTGGGATCCGATTGTGGGATCCGATCGTTATAAGCCAAAATACCAGGTCTACACGGTTCGATTTTAGTTAATCAACTAAATCGAAAGCGATATACGAACGGTCTGAACAAACTTTCAATCAAATTGAATTTCAAATTCAAAGTCAACGGTGGTGGTAGTGGTGTTGGGCTGGGTAGGTAGGGTAGGTTTTAACTTTAAAACCGTAAATCTAAAACATTTGAAAAATTAAAAGAAAAATATTCTATGCATGAAATTAATTGCATCTGATAATATTTTAAGTCTGGAGTTCCGGTCCGGACCGCTGCAATACATTTCTCGTAAATCTTTGAAGCTGCATGGCCAATAAAACTATTCCGTGATTGCTCCGTTAAAACTCAACCTTACAACAACAACAACAACATCCTGTATATTAGTCAGTTTCGTAACGTTATTGAATGTAATTGAATGAACATAAATTGAATGAGATGAACTAAGTTCTATTGCTAATTGATGACACACCTATATAAAAGACTAAATTCTAGAACTATATAATAGTTACACCTATTAAACTTGGCCTTACACTTGAGGAATACATTATCAATCGTCAACTGTTTTATTTTCAGTTCATTTAGCTTATTTGGCTTCCAATTTTCCCCTTCCCAAGTCATCGATCACGATTCTATGAGCGAATCCGAGCGAGACAATTACATGTATGCCGCACTTAATCAGGGATACAGAGTACAGCGTCTCGGAAGTGTTTACGTTCGCTGAATGGCACGCTGCCCATCTCCCCGTGAGAGCTGCGTGACGCGCCCTGCTCGCCTGATCGCCCTTGCACTTGAATGTCGTCCCCAACTCCCCACAGCGCATGCAAGGCACAGACAAACACGCACAGATATCGCCGTCTCACCCGACACCTCCACAATCAGCTGTGGACATCGCACATTGCGGGCGCGCGCGGTAGAATTCGATTCCGTTTCTCAGTCATGCTTCGATAGCGCACACAGATGGATGTTCCAAACGGGTCGCCTTCGCTGCGACTTCGCGGTGGCGTGAATAGTAGTAGTGATAGTAAAAAACATGAGTTGAATCTGTGTCCGAGTGTTATGTCGCCGGAGACCCAGCGGCTCCTGCCGCCGACGACGGAGACTATCATGACGAAGCCGTTCCCTATCCGAGGTAACTATAACAGCTACTTTAGAATAATAGTTCTATCGGACTAAAAATACGCCGGACGCGCGAATTTGTGACAGCTGCACGCTCGCTATCCGCTCGATTCTTCCCCCGGACGCTAAACCGCTCAACTGCCGACAATTTTCTGTGCTTACATCGGAACTGGACTATCATATTTTATATCCTCTCACGATGCTGTAATGTGTTTCGATTATAAACAGCTTAGCGGTCGTATCGTAGCGGTATTATATTTATAACTGCGTTATAACCACACGCGTGCGAGATATGATAGCCGGGACAGTTGTGCGCATGATTCCAATAATTAAAATTAATAATCCTCTTTCGTCACAGAGAGCTATCCTAAAATTCGATAATTGGATTACGTTCACTCGTTCAATTTCATTCGATTTTCAATTTGTATGGTCCCGGTGATCTATAGAAACGAAGTGAAAATTGAAGAGCGCCATAACAGGTCAACTACTAATCCTTAAAACAAACAACACTCTGTGCGGACTTAATTAAATTTTCAGACACAAACAAACCTAAGAAGATTTAAAGAATCTAAGGATTTTTTTTAATAATTACGTAGGTGTCTACTTGATCGATATTTATCTAGGGACTTTTATTATTAAATAATACCTAACATTTCCTGAATAATTCAAGAAATCCATAAAAAAATCCATGTTATAATGTTATCCATATTTTATACACTCATATGACATTAGTCAGAAGAAGCGTTAAGCTTACTTTATGAGAGATTCAAGGTACTTTCCTCTATGTTAATAATTATTACAAAGACGTGGATTCCATAACTATCTCATAATATTATGATCAAGCTTCATAAATGATATGTTGATTATTTTACAAATCCATTCTTTTGTGTTCGTTTCTGAACGAAAGAGACTTTTTAATTAAATGTAAATGGAATGAGCTAGGTATATGGCATCGCAGTGCATTGTTTAAAATGAATTTATGACACATAAATTGTGTTTATGATTCAATTTTGTTGATGATAATAGAATAAACTTCTTACAAGTTCTTACATTTCCTTCTTAAAATCTTACAAGTTATACCTACATATACATATTAAAAAAATACTTAGGTACTTACTTATATTTTAGGTATCCAAAAAAAACGACTTCCAAAAAAAAACACTACAAAGTGAAAATTTTTTTTTTATAAATTTTAAATAATTATAATTTTTATAAAAATTAGATATAATTTCGGAAGTCGGTGTCTTTGGTTATGTGTTTTCGGTTATTGCCACCAACTTCCGAAATTAAAGTTATTTTTCACTTTGTACTTATTTTTATTAAGTCTTTTTTTTTTGTTAAATCTTTTTTTATTTTACGCTTTTTAGTTGTGGTTCCTACCTTACACAAATTGAACTACTTACTATGTAAATAACAGTAACAGGAAGTTATTATTACACATCAACATACACTAAGTGGAAAAAATACCCAGGAACCACCACGTAAGTTTTCTCTACAAAATAAAATAAAAATATTCAAAATTGGTCTATAATTGACGGAAATATCGATAAACATGCATAAAAAATATTACACTCCTTTTTGGGCAGTCGTGTATTCAGGGCCGTAGGCAGGGGGGGGTTTTGGGGGTTCAAACCCCCCTCCCGAAATGTGAGAAACCAGAATGACAATCCAAAGATCGACCTTAGGGTACTTCCGTACTCAAATACTAATCTACATATTTTGCGTATACGGACTTTATAATCTACAAAAGCAGTAAGAGTACGCTTACATACTGTATTTTTATGGAATCTGACTTTGTATTGAATAGAAAATGTTTGAAAATTTTTGAGCTCGCTTTGCTCGCTCTTGCATCTTACATTGTCTAATTTTCTGCATAAGTTAAAAAAAGTTATAGGTCTCTTTTTGTATGAACGGTCAAAGAGACAAAATAACCATCAAGATTTTCCGCAAAAAGAACAAAAAATGCTATTTTAAAAATAACAATAAATAATACTCTTTTTTATAAAACTGTACTCTTAATTTACCCCCCCCAACCCCCCCCCCCCCCGAAATAAATTCCTGGCTACGGCCCTGCGTGTATTATAGAAACGAAAGTAAAAAATAATGGCGCTATTTTGATAAACGAAGAATTTTTATAGTCCAACAACTTGATTAAAATAAGAGACACTCTGTATAACTCTATTATTTTTACTGTATCAATAAATAAAAATATTGTACGCAATATCAGAATTAAAATAATCCGGACGTCATAAAACTTTCCTGATCTGGGAACATCCTCGGTATAAAGCAAAACACTAAACTAAAAATAAAAACTGAAATAAATTAACAACGTTTGAGAGTAACTAAATTAAAAAATAATAATTAAGGAATGGTAGGTACCTAATAAAATTGTTTTTTTTTTGCTTTTCTTAATAATACCTACAGTAATATTACTGAATGTTATAGCTCTAATTCGCCAAGTGCAAAGTATATCATATCGCGCAATGAGGAACTTGTTCCAAAAAATAATAATTGAAATATCCGCTGTTTAAGTGACCCTATGCAGAACCGCGACCTTGCGTTTCGTTGACCCACAAGCTAGACGAAGTCTGTCATGTGACTGAAACCGATCGCTCATTGGTTAGTACTAATATACGTATATTGTACATAAAGACCGGTTTTATACATAAATACAGCGAAGTCACACAGCCGTTAAAGACATACGCGTATAAATAATTCAATTCAATATAATCCATGCAGGAATTTTGTTTATGCAACTTTAATATGTTTATTTGTGCGAATATAAAGTTGTACATACTTCAAAACCTCACTAGAAATTAAACTAAAGATTTACCAGCAGTTTCACCCGCGTAAGTCTCGATCCCGTGGGAATATCGGAATAAAAAGTATCAAATGTCGTAACCACCCAATCTGTTCAGCAGTTTTAGCGTGAAAACGTAACTAACAAACTCACTTTCGCATTTATTAATTAGGAGAAATATGTGGAATCCAATCCAATTGACATTTTACTGATATAATTTTCTCAGATCAAAAACAATTTGTCACTCTGATTACTACTCGATTTCTGTTCTACCACATTTTTTTAATAATCTCACACAGTGCCCCACTTTGACTAATCGTCACGAGGCCCATACACATTGATGACGAAAAGGTATGATTAACGATAATTTACATCGTTCTCAAGATAATAGTGTGTATGATTGGCAAATAATCCTGCTCTCTTACAACTTCTTGATAAGTTAGATAATGAAGTGGCGGTTATATTATTCAATGAATAAAAAAAAGAGATGTATGATTAATTGCACGTATTCGCATTTAAGTAGATACGTGCAATCGTAAAGATAATAATGGCGTACACTGAGTGCACAGGATTAAAAAAAAAGTAATTTATGCGCCAAATCTAATCGGTCCATCAAAAAATTCCAGGTGATATGGTCGCTAAGCCACAAATTAAAAATAAACCACCATATAATGACACAAAACAATTTTTTCACAATTAAAAATCAATTTACTTTGTAATCAATCGATTTGCAGTTGATAATCGGAACATCCTGTATGTAACTTATTAGCTCCATAAAGAGAAGCGCGTAGGTACATATTGCATTACCTCTGCCAGAACGAATGATTTGAAGGAGCTTATCAGCATATATTAGCTTGTTAAAACAATTGAGGATATAATAATATATCTTCATAGCAGCTGATACAGTGATACAACAAAATACAACATATACGAGGGTCATGCCAAAAGAAATAAGATAGGTACTAAAAAAAAATTTTTTTTTTCTTTATTACATGTATCAGCCTTTTCGAATGATTTACTCTGAGCACGTATACACTTTTCCATACGTCTGAACCAATTGGAAAATACCTCTGACCACTCTTCTTTAGACACCTCAGCAATCTCGAAATTATAGGCAGCCGGTGCATTCTTTGCTTTCAAACCTTTTCCCCTTTAATTTTTCTTTGTTTCTTGGAAACAGATAAAAATCACAAGGCACTAGGTCAGGGGAATATGGTGGGTAAGGAAGGATAGACACGTTTTTTTAGTTAAAAAATTCGAGTGACGTGTGGGTCGCATTTTCGTGGTGCCCGAGAAGGTGCCAGATTCCTGACTGCGGTCGCTTGTCACACCGAGCTAATATTACTGTGCGAGGACAAACTGTTTCAAATATGTCAATAAATAACCAGCCTGTAAGATAGTGATTAACTTGCCAGTGTCAAACAAATGAGAAAAGAATATCTAACTTCTTTTGGCATGACCCATGTAATTTCCTTGTCAAATAGAAACTCAATTTTCTTGGAAAATTGATTTGCAAAGACCGCAGCTGTTTCAATAATAAGAAATCTCGAGCATTCGCTTTCAAACAAATTGTGTTACGGGTTTGATTGAGTTGTCTAATTTAGATAGAATGTTTCCCTATCCAGTGTAGGCGTTTTATAGGTTTTCTCTTTATTCAGATTATGTACTAGTAGAGTAACTCTCCTCATCTGCGTCAGTCATTTCTTTACTAAAAGTATTAACGAAAATATCTAGCAATTTACCTTGGCGTACCCCAAGGAACTATCCTGAGTCGCATAAATATTCGATAGATAAAAAAATAAGGGTGAAAGGACAAAATATTATTGGATTATTAAAGACACTGATGAATGGAGCTCTGAGGAATCCAGTTCACACACGATTCATTCAATTTGTCGACGTGGGAGTGGGTTTAACCTTTTACAAAGTAATGATGAGACAGAATGTTTATTAGTATCCGGTGAATTCCAACTGGTTCTACTTTAGACAGACTCTCTACATTTTAAGTCTAACACAAAGGGGTTTCTTGTATTTTTTAATAGGAACCGGTGTTCATAAATCGATTCTGGGAATAATCTCGGCCCACGGAACGGAACAAACAAAAGACAAAATGGCAGACTATGGACCGATGTCAAAACTAACTTTGTTTATAAAGATACCTATTCTTCGTGGAAGTGCCCAAGTGCTGGAGTTTTAAAACAGTCACTTTGGCAGAATCATAATAGGAAAATAATTATTATGAATCATCGTAAAATGTCACAAACTGACAATTCATAATAATGTTCTGCGTGCGATTCATATTACGAAATAATTCATCTGTTTGACAGTTTTCTATGGAGATTTGTAAAATAGTCCGCATAATATGAATTGCTTTTGTGTCAAATTAGAGGAATTGCTAATGACAGCTGGATATTCAGGAAATGAATTGCTTTAGAGGAATTGCTAATGTGGCCGTTTTAGGCCCCCTGCGTCCGATTCATATTACGAAATAATTCATCTGTTTGACAGTTTTCTATGGAGATTTGTAAAATAGTCCACATAATATGAATTGCTTTTGTGTCAAATTAGAGGAATTGCTAATGACAGCTGGGATTCAGGAAATGAACTGCTTTTAAAGGAATTGCTAATGTGGCTGGTTTAGGCCCCCTGTTCGGAGAAGTGCCGTTGAAATCAGTGCTAAAGGTGGAATACCTCCCTGAATTATGTCGCACACCATACTTTCTTTCCAATTAATCGAAATTCTTTAATTTTCATATGAAAACTTCAATTAAGATTACAAAAATTCCAGTGTAGTCAGGTCTCTAATTAACACAAGTTCATTGTATCTGATGTAATAATAATAATAATAATATTTATTTGCAGAAAACACGGTATTAAAAGTTGTTACAGTACAAATTGAGTCCAATCATGTTTTGCTTAATATTAAAGCATGCAAAATTATAGTATCAACATTACAGTTTATGTTGAGAAATTCTTTAACACTATAGAAACTATTTTCATTCAGCCAGTTATACAATTTAATTTTTAAAAGTCTGTAATTTAGATCTTTAAACGTATTTGTAGAGCAAGGAGTTCTGTGTATCGATCCTGCGAGATAATGTCGCCGACTTTCTGAAGGTCATAGCTTCTCGGTTATATCGCTGAGCGACCTCTGTCTGCATCATGAAGGCCGACCCAAGGTTTGGGAAATGACCCAATTTGTTATACAATATTGAGCTAGGTATAAGGCTTCTCTGCACAGGCGCGACGCGATTCTGGTGGAACTATTTATATGAAAACTTCACGGAAATTGTTCTACAGGTGGCGCGTCGCGCCGTGCCTGTCTGCGGGAAGGGAGGAGGAGCCTTTACAGCTCCATAATTTGGTATAAATTATAAGAAGAAAATTATAGAAAAATTAATATGTCATTTGTGGGGAATTGACTTAACTGAATTGGAAATTCTGCGATGACATTATAACGTTTTAAAGATTTTTCCAACAGGAATTTCTCTGTAGCAGCCCGGAGCCTGTCTATGGCAATAGGCTTGCCCCATATTACGTGAGACTTAACACAACTGGTGTGGGTGAAATGTGGATGTACCTACGGGTTACTACACATATTTCTGGCTCTCCCTTAAAGGCTCCCACAAACAGGCGCGACGCGACAGCGCGACGCGATTTAAAAACAATTTCTGAGAAAACTTCACGATAGAACAATTGACCGGTGTAGAGTCGCGCGATAAGTCGCGTGATATCATGTCATGTTAATGGAAAAATATCTCGTTACCTTTGATCATTTCTAAGAAAGCGGTTACCATCTATATCAATGTAGATATAGTTACGGAAATAAGCGATCAGCATAATCGATATTTGGCGCCGAACGGTGCCAAGACGCCTCGTGGATGTGATGTAGGTACGATATAGTTAAACCACTCTATTTGTTTTGTGTTTACTAAATAAACGTATGTTTTGTTGTGCCCTGCGATAATTACTTCTAAACAGTTACCTACCTAATTACCACAAAACCGTGTTTTTCAGTTGTTTCGCGATGACTCCGCCAATAATGAATCGATTTTGATGATTTTTTTTTGTATGGTAAGTCATACTTCCGAGGTGGTCCCATATAAATTATTTATTAACTTTGCTTGCGTAGTTATAAATAAAAAAGTTTTACAAAAAAAACACTGAAAAGTGAAAAATAACTTTAATTTCGGAAGTCGGTGTCTTTGCTTTTCAATTTTTGTTTTTTGCCACCGACTTCCGAAATTAAAGTTATTTTTCACTTGTCAGTGTTCTTTTTGGACGTCGGTTATTTTGTAAAAAGTTTTTATTTTTCAATTTTTAGTTGTGGTACCTACCCCACACAAATTCGAATACCACTAGCACTAAAAAGTTTTTATTAAATATTTTGTTAAAAGGTTTGTTTCTTACGTCTCATAGGACCAAAATTGTGGGATACCTACTAGGTATATTTTATACCTAGAAGGTATCCCACAATTTTGGCTTGATATTAAAAATATCCGCAATCTATGTTCTTTTTAGGGTTCTGTAGTTAACAAGGAACCCTTATAGTTTCGCCATGTCCGTCTGTCTGTCCGCGGCTTAGCTCAGAGACTGTTAGTAGGTACTAGAAAGCTTGCTGTAATTTGGCATGCGTTTACTTTACATTAATCACACCGACAAAGTGGTAAAATAAAATCATGAAAAAAAATTGCGAGAAAATGTTTTTCTACTCCAATTTTAAGTTTGGGATAAATTCATCCCAACTACGGAACCCATTGTACGTGGTCCGAGACGCACTTGGCTGGTTTTTACTGTAGGTAGTCGAATTCGTAAGTTATGTTATTTTACCCGAACACGATTTGTGTTATTCTAATTAATTATCAATTCTTTGAGTGACTAATTTAATGTTTGGGGTCACGGCGAGTTTAAATGTTCAAGTTCATTAGCAAACGCGTAGGTAAATAGGTTTGCTAATGAACCTACTGTTGTGAGTTTCTTATGCGCATTTTGTGCAAGAGACGACTCATTATTTAATTTACATATTTACCAATTCAAAATATTGGCCTTCAAATTACCGTTGAGTTGTCAAAATGAAAAGATTTGTAGTCAATAGTGAGGGTGTGGTCAAAAGTCAAATTATTTCCATTTCTGTTTGAAAAAAACTCTGAGGTGCTTACATAATCTAATCTAATATCTAGCAACTATCATATTTTTTGCCGGATTATTGATCGCAGTTTAATAAAGTCTGAGACGAGAGTTGTACTCGTTACCGGAACTAGTACGCGGAACTAATATTGATAACGGAACTGTACCTACTGAAAAATATCGAATTTGGAATATCCAGTAACAACGAGATTATTCAGTTTGCTTCAATGATAAAAAAAGTTATAGAGGTCGCTTGAAGCCTTGTCATCAGCCTTTAAAATATATTATTTCTATTATTTTTTTATCTATCTTTAATTGTTCGTTATGCAAATATTGAAACTGAAACGGAAGTATGTATGCCATGAAAGTGGTCAACACTGCTGAATAAATAACTTTCATTGTGTGCCAAAGAAAATAATAATAATAATGTTCTTACTCGATAGATACTAGATAGGCCCTGAGGCTGGCCTAGAGCCAACTAACTATATAAACAGTACCCGAGTGAGTACCAGCTTTTATGGCTCTATTCTAGCACAAAAATAATAAGATTCCATTGAACGGAAATTATTTCAGAGATGTCAGAGTCAGTTATAGGTACGTAGCACTAAGTATAATCATAAGACAAGTAATCTATTTTCTTTCATATTATTAAAAGTTCCCATTAACTATATAGGTATAACAATCCGTGAACTCACTGCAGTACACCGTAAGCAGTGGCAGTGACCACAGTTCTAAAATTAGTGGTTCTATTTATAACTTAATCTTCTCATCTCATAGTTTGAGCAATGGACATGAGGTTATAGCGTGACACCGCGTGGCAATCACCTCTGAGATGCAGACGCGACTGACCGCATAGTAAATAATAAAACAGTGAGATTATCTTTTGTTTTTATTTTGGAGACGGATGTTTTCGTATTTAAGCATTTCTTGTAGGCTCTAGATTTACTAAAATCTCACTAAGCATTAAACATATTATGAGTAGTGACATGTTTGGATTATGTGATGTCACAAATGCAGTCACAATGTTTTAGAGTGCTACTAATCTCCTTGAAGATAGTGTAGAAGTTTATTATTTTATGAACCGTACCAAAATTCTAATTAAAACATTATTCTCAGACTAGCTTGAAAGTCTAATAATAAAAATGATAAATGGGGAATCGTCTTCCACAGTTTGATATTAAATTTTATGGCTCTGGAAACACTCTTGGGATTTTCACGTTGTTCAAGTAAGATTGCATGCTTTATATATGATTGTTCATGCTGTCGTCGTAACGTTACAAGATTGCTGTTACATTAATTGGACCTTTTTTCTTTTTGTTGCTTTTTGACAAAATCCTCTGTTCTCGGTTTACAAAGCCCTAGCAACTACGAAATCTGTGTCTAATTAATATTTCCTGTTCACTATTTTTATACGAATATGATAAACTTTTGGTAAGTGTTTGCGCAATTTGCCTTCATTACATATTAACCAGAAATAAGAAAAAAAATCTTAAAATCTGCTGCCGGTCAACCTTTTTGTTGGGCTTTTCTTGGGACACCTACCCAAGATTGAAGACCCCAAAAAAACGGTTGCAATTGTTCAATATGTAGGTTATCAGTTATCGCAATAAGAATATATCGTAAATAATGTTATAGACCCTATAGCCGTGACATACTTTTACATGTAGAATAAGCAACGCATAATATTGTTCTTACTCAAAGATAATAAAAATTCATTGTATGCAATATGAATTGAATACCCTTGATTTAAAAAAAAACCTAACCCAACTATGTTAGGTCTGCTTCCAGTCTAACCGGATGCAGATGCAATACCCCCTGGTAACAGTTGTTATCAGACTTTTGGGCTTCTGACGACCCGTAACGACTGAATTCTCTTGATTACAGACCCCCCATTTAGAACCTTAAAGATGCCACTATAAAAAGATACTTCCAGGATACACTCACATAAAATACCTACTTAATTACCTACCAACTAAGGTTGTTTCATAATTATTGTGGTTAATCCATTCATTTATGCACATAACAATTAACATAGTAAACAACAACATCGCACCCTGAATCATTGTTTTGTTTGACTTGTTCCGATTATTCCATTCTAATACCAAAAACTAATACCACTGGTATTTGTTAAAACTCATATTTTTACTGACTGTACTTTATATCTTTGAACTTGATCTGGTATTAGTTTATAACAATGGTATCCGTTCGGAATAGAAAATAAATATGAGTTTAAAAAAATACCAGTGGTTTTTGGTATTAGAATGCAATAAATCCTTGTTCCGTGTAACTTCCTAATAAATTATTCACTATTTAAATAATAAAAAAATTTACTTACAAAAATCTTATTCACGACTTTACGTAAAAGTTGACATTGAAATCTCTTCACAGTCCGTGTGTTCTCCAAAATCAACAAAATCACTTTTCGCCACCGACCGACCTACCACGACGCGTCCTTGACCTAGAAAATAATTCGTTCCAAATTCTCCTGCGAACACAAAGACCAGACTGTTATACGCCTAGAATGCGAAAAACCTGTAGGTATTTATAAACTCTGTAGGTATTTAATTTACCCGGGCAGCTGCGTTGGCTGATAATGTGAAAAATCACGAGCGGGCCGCATGGTGCGACCGAGATAACCACACATCAAATTGTGTAACGTAAACAGTTACCATAACAAACGACGCGTAATGTACGTGTTTATTGTCTGAACATGCTTATTGTTTTTTTAGGGTTCCCCTATAGGATCACTCGAGTCTGTTCGTCTGTCACAGCAAATTTTCTCAAAATATAATGGACCAATCAAGTTGAAATTTGGTAAAAATAATATCAATTGCTGTAACCCAAACACCGACGTGTTACGTAAATTTTTAAATTAATTTTGAATACAGGGGTCACTATTGGGAGATAAAAAAGTTTTTTTTTTTTTAATACTTGCACCCTGTACTGTGGGGTGGGACATATCAAATGAGGGTCTCAAATATATTTTTTTATAATGTTAAAACACATCGTTTTAAAGTTATTTAAGAAAATACTTCGATGAAAATTGACCATTCCCTTATTATCTCCAAAATACTGAGCCAAAAATTTTGAAAAAATATAGAAAATAATTCTATACTTTAGATTACAGAAAAACCTGTAAGAATTCTATGGTCTTAAAATAACATGGTAAATCTCCCATTATTGTGCTTACAAGATTTGCAATTAGAATGCATGATTTGCAACAACAATGTTAAGTTTGTTTTTGGGATAACTTCATCCCAACTACGGAATCCTTCATTGTCCGTGGTCCGATTGGCACGCACTTGGCCGATTTTTTTAAGCTGAAGTCATCAAACGACGTGACGTGTTGAAATAGTTTACGAATACGAATGAGGATCCTGTTTTCTCCATTTGGAAATGTTCGTCTGTAACAAGGAAATTGGTGCCGATTCTGTTGTTCAAAACCGAAACTAAATTGCATATTTTTCTTTCTATTTCATTAAGAAAAGGACAGAAGATAAATTTTAGTTTCGTCCTGTTAAACTGTCACTACTCCTTACAAGTTTAGACGCGATTAAAAACTTGCCTACTAACATTACGTCAATTTACGTCAGGCGCTGATTAATTTGATAAGACTAAACTAAAATTTATATTCTGTCCTTTTCATAATAAAATAGAAAGAAAAAGATGCACTGAACTTAAATTTAGTTTAGTTTGTGAACAACAGAATCGGCACCACTCTTGATTTAGTAGAAAACATAAATCGTTGATTTGGATCCAGTAGAACTCTTCTTGTTGCTTTCAAAGATTTTTTGCTAATATATATGAAATAGATTCGTGCAAAAGGATACTCACGGAAAAACCTGTTCCATATACGAATATCATAATAATCATACTTGGAACTCAACGAATATTTACGTAAGTAGGACCTATTTTATTGGAATTTAATTTGCCTACTGGTAATAAATAAAGTCCGATTGATTTACGAAACTAGTTAAATTACTTAGATCGTATATTAAACTGTGCCTGGCAAACACCAATAAAAACTAATTCCGATGGGTCATTGCTCCCAATATCTACGTGTTACACCTAACAACAGTGATATATACTGTGATTTGTAGACAAAACTAGTGAAATATCGAGCCCGAAAGTCTGACAACCAGTCTTTCCAAGGAGTATCGTGTTCACCAGTATAAGGAGGTCAGATAGGCAGTCGCTCCATGAAAAATACTGGTATCCAGCTGCCAGTTAGAGTGGAAGCCGACCCCAAAATAGTTGGGAAAAGGCATGGAAAAGGCTAGACAGATTGACTAGTGAAGTATCGATTGGAGGCTCTATTTTGTTTGCGAGACTTTTGTTTATAGGCGCGTCCACATTGGGGTCCACATTTCATTCGCAATTAATGAACATTCGGTGATGAATACTCGAGCAGTGTTGTGAATGCTTTTTCTCGCAGTGTTTTCACAACCACGTGAACGCATGCTTTCAAAGTAGGTACTGCGGAGTAATTCCGTAACACACATAAAAATTCATCGCAATGGGTTTCATTTTGACAGTTCACCTAAGTTCATTGCGTTATTTACGTTGTTGAGCAGAGGCAGACGGAGTTTTTCAAACATCATCTATGAATGAATCATCATGTATGAATCATCATCATCTGCCTAGCCTTTTCCCAACTATGTTGGGGTCGGCTTCCAGTCTAACCGGATGCAGCTGAATACCAGTATTTTACATGGAGCGACTGTCTGTCTGACCTTCACAACCCAGTAACTAGGTAATACGATACCCCTTGGCAAGATTGGTAGTCAGACTTTCGGGCTTCTGACGACCCGTAACGACTGTCAAAGATCCACGAATGACCGTGCTTCCAGGCACATCCAACCACGGACCAACCCCGGCAAGCCTAATGGATCGACCCGTCCGGCTGTTATTACTTAGCCACGACCTCCTTCAAACATAATGGATTAGCAATATCCTTCAACACGTGAGAGTGACACACAACGGTTCGTGAACGTGTGACGTTCGAAGTGCAATCGAGACGAGATAATATCGTCGAGATAAGAAGAGAATACTTTATATTTTACACGCTTTATTACTTTATGATGATCTTTTGACATTTTTATTGCTTGTTCTTTAGTCTTATATCAATTTTGTTTTGTAAACTACTGTAAGTACTTATGATGATACAACAAAACAACATCTACCTATACCAACTTACTTATATTTTATTGAGAGATTGCATGACCACTTGGCTCATAAATTAAAGATCCGAACTGAAAAATACTTGCATGAGCAAAATACTATCACAGACAGTAAGTACTGGCAATTTAAAGAATAACAAAAAAAAAACACTCAAAACTGAAAAATAACTTTAATTTCGGAATTCGGTTTCTTTGCTTTTCAATTTTCGTTTTTTGCCACCGACTTCCGAAATTAAAGTAATTTTTCAGTTTGGAGTGTTTTTTTTGGTAGGTGGTTTTTTTTTGGAAAAAGTTTTTATTTTTTATCTTTTTAGTAGTGGTACCTACCCCACATAAATTCGAATACCACTAGCTGATGAAAATAACAGTAAAGGAGTAAATGAAAACATCGTCTAGATAAACTAAGTGGGAAAAATACGTAACATTGACGCTAGCTCAAAAACTACCCAAGCAAAGTTAATAAAATTTATATGGGACCAACTCGGAAGCATGACTTACCATAAAAAAAAAGAATCATCAAAATCGATTCATAATTGGCGGAGTAATCGAGTAACATACAAAAAAAAAAAAAACATACAGACGAATTGATAACCTCCTCCTTTTTGAAGAAGTCGGTTAAAAAGAGAAAAAATACTAAAATTACCGTATATTTTGATGCAAAAACAACACGTTTTCAATCGTCCCGTGACTGAAGATATTATTCAACCAGTGAGTGTTGTTGCAATGTCTGTCATGTGCTGTAAAAAACGACTCGAATGTCATCACTCATCATAAATCCTATTTTCTTTTTCACAATCGACCTTGGCTGCAACTTTGCAAGTCTGTTGAACCGGTTGCATCTCGACCATTTCGTCATCTCCTACGTGCAATGAATCACTCTACTGGATCTCTAGTCTCTACTGGATCTAACCACTTTCTGTACCAGTTATGTCATGTCATGCCTCATGCATGACGTGGCGTGAATTGGGACAGGCAGGACGTGCATAATTCTGAAGGAAAAGGCACATTTTGCCTGTAATCAATTCAAGCCAAAACGTTGTAACTTTTAGCTGTTGTTGTTATTGTTATCTTTGCAATATAAATAACTAGCTTCCGACCGATATGTCGATAAAAAGTAGCCTATGTCCTTCCCCAGGAATGCCCAGGATGCCATCTATCTCCTTGCCAAATTTTGTCGAAATACGTTCAATGGTTTAGGCGTGAAAAGGTAACATACAGACAGTTACTTTCAAAATTATAATCTTACTATGGATGTTTTATTGGACTGCACATTCGCATTCGCGACTATAGAGCGTGGGGTTCGATTCCCAGGTCGGGCAAAGTGTTATTGGAATTCCATTATGAATTTTCTCAGTAACAGCCCGGAGTTTGGAAATTGGCGGTGTGATACCACCGTAGCTCGGTGCCCTGCGCCTAGTGATGTGCCGTTACCGGAAAGTCCGGTAACTTACTCCAGTCGAGTATTTTCCCAGTAGCGTTACCAGTAACATTCTACAAAGTTGGTAATTTAGGGTAACATAGCGGAAAATATGTTTTTTCTTTTTAATTTGCGTTCCTAGTAACTTACCGAGTAAGTTTCGTGAAACTTACTGATTTAAAAAATTAAATTAATTCAAGTACGCTTGACTAAACAACTTCACATTGGAATATTGGTCCTAGTATGTTACCCAGCAATGTATCCTATACATTACAGTGACTACCATTCGACACAGCATTTTACTGAGAGTAAGGAATTCATTGAGTGTAGAAATTGTATTTAGAATATTAAATTGTTTTTCTATCTGAAATTTCTTAGTAGCAGCCCGGAATCTAGATTTATGCCTGGTTGATGGCAATAGACCCGCCCCCTATTACATGGGTCATAGAACTATTAAAAACTAGCTGCACCGCGCGGTTTCACCCGCATTATTCTCGATCCCGTGGGAATATCGGACTAAAAAGTATTCTATGTCCTAATCCAGTCATGTTCTACCCATATGCCAAATTTCATCCAAATCTGTTCAGCCGTTTTAGCGTGAAAGAGTACCAAACAAACTCACTTTCGCATTTGTAGTATATTGATTAGGATTAGGATAACTGACGACATGTGTGTGTACTATAGGTAGGTACTACACCTCTGCAAGCCTTTGGGGAATACAGGCGTGATGTTATGTGTGTAAATTATTCCAATGTTTGTTTGTTTACAAAGACATATTTTGTTCTGCGCAATCAGGATGAGCGTCTCATTATCACTGCCAGTGCCAAATGACGAATATATTCACACCCAAACAGCTGTTAGCTGATGACATATTTCATGTGTTTATCAAAGTATTTGATACTTACTAGCTTTTGAGCGTGATTTCGTCCGCGTCAAATTTTTTAACATACTAGCGGCGCCGCGGTTTCACCCGCGTAAATCTTGATCCCGTGGGAATATCGGGATAAAAAGTATCCTATGTCCTATTCCAGGTCATGGTCTACCCCTGTGCCAAATTTCATCCAAATCCGTTCAGCCGTTTAAGCGTGAAAGCTTAACAAACGAACAAACAAACAAACTCACTTTCGCATTTATAATATTAGTTAGGATTCTATGTTACTCGGCAATAGCGTAGTTTTCTAACAGTGAAACATTTTTTTTGTAATCGTATCTGTAGTTCCGAAGATAACCCCTGAAAATCTCACCACTTTGACCTCTCTGCTGACTGTTATAAGAAAGGATCAGCCCCTAATCTGAATCATTTTGAAGGATATTGCGAATCCATTTCTTCTTATGTTCGAAAAATTTGTCTGCTCCACAACATAGTTAATTGATTCGCGTGAAGTTATAAAAAACCATGTAAGAAATCGACACGTATTTCGCCTCTCAACGAGGCATTCTCAGGATGACGATAGACCACACCGAGCGCGTCCCTCTCGTCGTTCTCTGCGTCCAGCGCTCGGTGTGGCAACACGTTGTGTTCTGTTCTGGTTTGCAACTGGTCAATCGTGTGGTGAAACACGTGTCGATTTTAAACAGTTTTTTATGAATCTTGGAGAATAGTTAAGCGGAATGGGTTACTAAATATATTTACGTCTATTGTATTTTTTCTGTTCTATAACGTAAATAAGGCAATAAATGTTGTTGAACTGTCAAAATTTGTGACAACAACAGATTGTGATTGATCGTTTGGTAATATGGAACCACCTCGAGAGCGTACCCTTTCAAACAAAAGAAGAATTTTGCAAATCCGTCTATTTATGACGGAGTTATGCCCGAAAATACATTAAAAAAATACATATAAGCAACCGAATTGAGAACCTCCTCCTTTTTAACCGACTTCTTCAAAAAGGAGGAGGTTCTCAATTCGTCTGTATATATATATTTTTTTTTGTTTGTATGTTTGTTACGCGATTACTCCGCCAATTATGAATCGATTTTGATGATTCTTTTTTTGTTTGGTAGGTCATGCTTCCGAGGTGGTCCTATATAAATTTTATTAACTTTGCTTGCGTAATTTTTGAGTTAGCTTCATTATTACGTATTTTGCCCACTTAGTTTATCTAGACGATATCCTGTTTGACTCCTTCACTGTTATTTACATAGCAGGTAGTGGTATTCGGATTTGTGTGGGGTAGGTACCACAACTAAAAAGTGAAAAATTAAAACTTGTTACAAAAGAAAAACAACCGCCTTCCAAAAAAAACACAAAAAAAGTGAAAAATAACTTTAATTTCGGAAGTCGGTGGCAAAAAACGGAAATTGAAAAGCAAAGACACCGACTTCCGTAAATAAAGTAATTTTTCACTTTTTTAGTGGTTTTTTTGGAAGTCTGTTGTTTTTTTTTTGAAAATAGTTTTTATACCCACTTAGTTTATCTAGACGATGTATTCATTTACTCCTGCACTGTTATTTATATCAGCTAGTGGTATTCGAATTTGTGTGGGGTAGTAGGTACCGCAACTAAAAAGTGAAAAATAAAAACTTTTTACAAACGTTTTTATTTAGATGCGGTTAAAAATAAATCTTGAAACACAAGTATAACTACACAAACATTACACATTAGACTCAACACTTGTATTAATCACGCTGTATGTACATAACGATGATGAGCCGTCATTATGTACACAGTAAAGTGTACATAGTACATAGACAGTTTATTTTTTTGTCTGTACATTGTAAGTGTAGTGATAACTTCTGGCATGTCTGAAAAACGTGAACGTCTCATTTAATTTTCTAATTGTGTACAAGCGTTAAATAAAATAAAATAGAAACAAACGAGCGAGCCTTACTTTACAATACTCGCGTATTATGATGTGTAACATCTGATATATTGGCTGACAGTTCAAGTCTAACACCGCGCGCGGTCATTGGTCAAATAGCGCGCGCTTCCCCAGCTTCCTGTTACACACTTCCGTCCCTTTTCACGAAATTACTCCCAAAGATTACAGGAAAGCGAAAGGAAAGATACACATCAAAAATGATAAAGAATACCCGCCTATGACTGTTCCACTGCAGGGCAGGTCTCTTCTCCAACAGAGAAGACCTAAGCATTGATCACCGCACTTACTCAAGTCAAGAAGGGTTGGCGATTTCAGACTTCTAAGAGTCACACTGAGTCAAGAATGACAAGTGAATATTTGTACACCATATATTTTTTGGTAGAATGGAAGAACTAACAATAATACTAACACTATGTAAAACTACATTCTTACAAACAAATAAAATTCTAATTCTATTTCTAAGATGTTAGTAATGTCCAAGATAAACTCAGAAAGTACTTAAGGTTGATGCGCTAGGGTGGCCCGCGAAATTCAAATTTTCTTACGTTTTTTGCAATTTGCAGGTCAGTATCAGGTTGTATGTTGATCTAAATATTATTAGCGGCCGTAACAAATATGGATTTACAGAATTATAAACATTAGAATCAGCAATACAACTCTCTAAGTTCATGTAAGTGTATTAACTGACGATTTCATGAAATTTGTAAGAAAATTTGAATTTCGCGGGCCACCCTAGCGCATCAACCTTAAGAATTGTAAAAGACACATTGGTTTGAATCACCCGGATTTGAATCGTCGTGTATGAGAGGCGAGGCCTTAACAGCTGGGCCATCACGTTATTTCAAAATAGAAATATGATAAAGAAAAAAGAAAATGAACTTCCAGTAACGCTAGTATGCATTATCTATATATATTATTTCAAATGAATTTCCTTTCAGCAATGAAAACCTAAAAGCAAGAAACGAAATTCAAAAGAGCCCTTTGTCATAATTTTATTTTGTTCTTTTTCCTAAGAGCCACTCGAGAACAAGGAAAAAGAAAATACGAGGAAAATTTTATTCGACCAATAAAAGGGTAGTTTCAAGAATAACGCAAAAAGGTTTTGCTCCGTTTACTTTTGTGCTATCTTTTATCTTTGCTGTTAAGATTAGATCAATAGATAGTCGACCGAGACGTTGGAATTTCCACTTTTCTTTTCGTGTCACTTTTATCGAGACTTGTGCCTTGTCTCCGACATAAATGAGAATATTTTTTTATTAAAACAGGTTCAAAAATTATGTGATCTTTTCAATTATATGAAGATAAATAACATCTTATAAGTACAAAACTTATAACACCCCTCTTTTTTCGTCGGGGGTTAAAAATACACGTGATGCTATAATGTCCGTAAACGTATGCTATAATAGTGGTCTAACCCATCCTTTAAAACCTCACGTTTCAATTCCCTCGACTATCTATTCCATAGTCTTTAGCGATTAGCAACTATTACTGCAATTTGCGTAGCTATAGGTCATTAAAATAGTTCAAGATAACTCCCATCTAGATTAACTGTATCATATGTATAAACAAACTATTATAATCTACTCGTATCTCCGCCATATTGTACCTAGCTATCCACAGACCACATGTGACCGTTCCTTAGTCATCCTAGGCTGATAAAATTTTTGTTTTTCCTGCATTTGTGAATATTTGTGTTTAATCGGCTTCCCCATTTGGGGAAAGGCACTGTAGTGCTCGTCACCAGACATGAGCTTGGTACAAAAATATGGCGGAGCCGGAGATACAAGTAGGTATCAACGTTATCTTAATAGATACCCTGCAGAAAATATTGTCGCTAATAGGTTGATAGTGCGCAGTAATTTGTGCTCATTTGTCATTTCAAAGTCTGGACTGCATATTTCTGAGTTCAAAGGTCGCTGCGATTATAATAATTATAAACAAGTAATTTATTGTGCCTCATTTTCTCATTGGTTAACGGACAGCGCACATTAGGTACCTAAATATCATTAAATAGTTACTACACTACCTACCTACTCAATATTTTTTAAGTGACAGCTGACAGCTCAATATTTTTTGAGTGACAGGTGAATATTTTGAATTATTGTAGTTCCATATCTATACAGGGTGGATCTTTCTACCATTTAAGGAATCTTTATTAGAGAGATATGATCCTTTAAATTGACCCTTTCAAATGAAGTAATAAAATACATAATATTCTTTTACCAAACATGCTTGAATATTAGACAATTATTTTGACAACCTTCTTCGTGATAAATCGAAATTGCTGTAGGTCAAAAACAAGTTACGATGCGGCCGGCAATCTTACTATGAAAATCCATAAACTCAAACTCAAACTCAAAGCATTTATTTCAATTAAACCATTTACTGGCACTTTTGAATTGTCAAGGAGTCAGTCAGTCAGAAATATGAAGCTAGTTGCCAATTCGTAGTAGGTACCTATGGAGAAGAACGGGCAAGAAACTCCATGGACACTCTTTTAAATAAAAATATTGTTACAATATAATGGTTACATCATTCATGTTGAAATACATGAACAATGTAGAAAGCACGTTAAAAGCGTCCGCAATTATAAAATAAGAACAATTCAAAAATTAAAATAAGCCATGGCAGCTGAGAAATGACCAGTCACAACTGACGGCGCCCGTTCACGAACATGACGCATGGATCAGCACCATTCAGCTCAACCATTTTGAAGGGAGCTAAATGATCCAACACATACGCCACCATCAGCGAGACATTTGAGTGAGCCTGACATTCCCAGCCGCCAGGGCACATTCAAGTCAATGAAAGACAAAATACCCGGTAAATGGTAGCTCTATAGTACATAGTACTCACACCTGTGCAATTATATAATACAAAGGAGAGATTGAGTTTATACAATGCAAAAATAGTCTTACAATCTTCAGCAGCTCCAACAGCATTTTCGAATGTTAATTAGTTAGTTGTGGTTCTGGAGCAGGACCAGCATTAAGCCAAGCATTTTTATCAGAGATGTAATCCTCCAACTTATAATATGCCTGCCTACATATACAAGTACACGTTTATACAAGTTTTGAATTTCGTCTCATTCAGTTGAAGTATGTGGGGAGGGATTTTATTGTAACATTTTAAACAGTACCCCATGAAAGATGAGTCTACTTTAGCCAGTCTGAAACCTGGTTGAACTAATAGGTCCCTATTTCTAGTACTATAAGTATGTCTATCGCCTCTTTTACTAAAAAGATGTAATTTTTTTTGTTACGTGCAAGATGTTATCATATATATATTGACAAGGTACCGTCATGATGTTAATATTCTTAAACAGTTCCCTTAGAGAATCGCGCCTGCGTAGATTATAAATGGCTCTGATCGCTCTTTTCTGCAGAATAAAGATAGACTCGATGTCTGCAGCCCGTCCCCATAGTAAAATCCCGTAAGAAAGAACCCGTAAGAAAGTAACTAAAATAGACTAGCCTCGCGGTATCTACATCAGTAAATTGACGGATTTTTCTGATAGCATATGCTGCTGAACTCAGCCGTCCTGCAAGAGATGTTAAATGAGGACCCCATTGTAGCCTTGAGACGAGCGTGATCCCCAGGAAAACAGTTTTATCGACGAATTCTAGTTTCTCTTGATTTAATATAATTGCAGGCCGCGACAGTAGGTAATGTACTATTATTTTTCGAATTTAAGTTTGATGCTATTTCCGTTTCAGACAAGCGACTTTTCGAAAATGTTTAGGGTATTTACCCTCCAGGGTCCACTTCGACTCCACCCTGTATATACCTACCTATCCATCTTTATCAAAGGCTATATATGAATCCTCCTTGAAACAATTTGCCTAGGTACGCCCTAGTTCAATAAACTCTATATAAACAATAGGTAATCGTTTCATATCAGGTGCGTTATGAAACCTTATCGGCATTTAAGTGCTTATATGCACTTAGCATCTGTGTGGTAGAATTGATATGGAATGAAATGAAATCTTTTATTTTCAGATATGAAACCAAATAGGGACAAGTTTAAATAAATACAGATACACACATAGATATCGTAATAAATATACAATATCATAAATATGACACATTCACACACACACACGTCGAATTAGGTAAATAGGTAATCGGCGTGTGGTATATAGGACTGCCACCTTATAAGTAGGGGCTTTTTTTTGTGGGTGGGAAATCATCAAATTACTTATCCTGCTCTGGGTCAGCGGAAGAGCGTGTCAGACTTTTACTGACTAAAACCCAGTGCCGTAACTAGGGCGGCGCCAGCGGTGACCAGGCACAGGGCGCAGACCCTGGAGGGGCGCAGAAATGACCAGACCAGGGCCACTAACAATACCTATTATTTATTTTTATCAGCTCGCACCGGGCGCATAAAAGGCTAATTACGACACTGCTAAAACCCACCCGTGTTCCTTCAGTTGCCTTTTTTGCCAAGGTCCCGGTATCCCTGTCAGACTTTCCCGCAACCCTGGAACATACCTATACCCCATTTGAAATAAGATTAGACATTAAAACAAACCCTTTTACAGTCCGTTCAACCGATTTTGACTTCTATACCGTAGGCATAAGGATAGCATTAAAAGCAAAAAAAGTTACACAATACCAACTATCTACTGCGGCTGCCATTTGTCATGCCACCAACGCAATAGAATTCAAAATCGGTTGAACGGGATGTAAAAAAGGCTTATCTATACGTCTAATCTTATTTTAAATGGAGTATAGTAGGGGGCTATGGTTCCATTCTCGTACCGCGCGGCCACCATACATTTGGGCCCAGCCGCGCCATGGCGCTCGCGCTGCATGATTCACCGAGGCAGTCGAAACATCCCGCGCCAAGTGATATTCAATCATAAATCTATCCAGCACCCCAATTGAGTAACACGTACGGTATCTTTCAAAAACCTAAGGGTTTCGAAGGAAATACCTAATCCATTGCTTGATATTTTCGAAAAATTGGTCTGATCGCCAACGAAAAGGTAACGCACACGGAACAGTGGAAAGTTATGGGGGAGACCTTTACCCAGCAGTGGGACAATACATGTTGATAAAAATAAATAATAATTATAATGTCTAACGCGATAGGTCAACATTTCGAAAACGTGTTCTTGCCTTGCCTAGTCTTAGATTGAGGTTGAATATATCTCCGTATAAAAGAACTTGCTGTTTAATTTACTGGAAGTACACATCCCCATATACAACCCCACATCAATAAATATATTGTCTTAAGACAAGAGTAGATATTTTAAATACCTACGATTGGAAAACAAGTTGTATTGCAATTATCTGGATACAAATTACAAGCAAAATACATAGTCTACACAAAAATAAATAAACAAAAGATATTTTATCAACACAACAAATTATAGACACGACAACAACTTGTGTCGTTATCGGCCAGACGACAATAATTATTCGGAATTAACTGGATTCACCTTAACTAATCAGTTTGATGACATCACAAATCAGTTCTACGTATTTTAATTAAAAACAAATGAGAGAATCACTGGAAACTATATATGATGTTTAATGAAGAAAAAGATAAAAACAAAAACAATAAAAAAAATATACTTATCAAAAATTATCTTTAACACAATCTAAGGTTTCCCCGATCTGATGACTGTGTTAATTGAAATCCTAAAATCTTGCCTTGAGGCATTCCCTAACCAAATTATTCTACAGAACGGAACGCTCGCAAAGAGTTTGCATGGCTAATCCACTGTAAAAAAAATGATAAAATTGTAATGTAATCTTATATTTGTTTACTATCTTTGTGTGAGCAGTAATTCCCAGCGTCACATGACTCGGTCAAACGCCTGAGACAGGACGTGGTGGTAATCACACGTAGGCTGCAATTTCCTTGATGATCCCATTCATTGCTGCCTCTGATGTTTCACTTACTACTACACTAGCTAGTGTTCAACTAGCTATAAGTACTATGTTTAGAAACGGTTAGGTTAATTTAATACTTCTAAGAAAGTTTGAAGCTCTCGGCATAATTGCCGTGAATCATTCATGTTGCTTACCTTCACCTAAGCTTCTTTCAATTCTCTTTATCATCATCATGTGCGTAGCTTTTCTCCAACTATGTTGGGGTCGGCTTCATGTCGAACCGGACGGTCTAACCGGACCGGCAGCTGAATACCAGTATTTTACATGGAGCGACTGCCTATCTGACCTCCACAACCCAGTTACTGGATAAAACGATACCCCTTGGTAAGACTGGTTGTCAGACTTGACGACCTGTAACAACTGTCAAAGATCTAGAAATGATAGCGGGACCAACGGCTTATCGAGCACGGAGGGGTCTTGTCATGTAAAGGTCACCCATCCACGGACCAATCGCGGCAAGCGTAGCCTTCAATGCTCTTTATAATTTATGAATATTATAACATCACTCTCTAAATCAGGGAAATTCAAATTCACGTCATGTCTTCTTTACCAAAAAGCCTCCAATGAAAGCGATAAGTATACGATACCTAGGTACTTTAATGAATTGATCGATTTTATACACGCTAGTTTTCCTCGCGGGATGAATTGGCCCAAGTAGTGCCAGAACTATGTTCACGCACGTGTTGCATAAATATGCTCAAAAATAACAGAAATGTTTACAAACAGTTCATGAGTATGACGAATACCGAACTATAATATTTACGGCATTAAAACTATTTACAATTCTACATTTCCATATTACTTACCAGCTGCGCCCCGCGGTTTCACCCGCATAATTGTCGATCCCGTGGGAATATCGGGATAAAAAGTATCCTATGTGTTAATCCAGGTTATAAACTATCTGTGTTTCAAATTTCATCCAAATCCGTTCAGTAGTTTTTGTGTGAAAGAGTAACAAACATCCATCCATCCATCCATCCTCACACGCTTTCGCGTATAATATTAGTAAGATTTACGGAACTGTCGTTAAACGTAAGCAGGAAAACTTTTTACAAAAAAAAACCTGGGGTAGGTACCAAAACAAAAAAGTGAAAAATAAAAACATTAAAAAAAAAAAAAAACAACCGGCTTCCAAACAAACACTAAAAACGTGAAAAATAACTTTAATTCCGGAAGTCGGTGTCTGCTTTTCAATTTTCGTTTTTTGCCACCGACTTCCGAAATTAAAGTTTTTAGTGTTTGTTTGGAAGTAGGTTGTTTTTTTTTTTTTAATGTTTTTATTTTTCACTTTTTTGTTTTGGTACCTACCCCACACAAATTCGAATACCACTACCTGCTATGTAAATAACAGTGACGTAGTCAAACAATATATCGTCTACATACATTAAGTGGGAAAAAATACGTAATTATTGAAGCTAACTCAAAAACTACGCAAGCAAAGTTAATAAAATTTATATGGGACCACCTTTGAAGTATGACCTACCAAGCAAAAAAAGAATCATCAATATCGATTCATAATTGGCGGAGTAATCGCGTAACATAAACACAAAAATAAAAAAATAAACATACAGACGAATTGAGAACCTCCTCCTTTTTGAAGAAGTCGGTTAAAAATACCGGCTAAACTGCGTCAGAAAATCAAAGAGGAAAATGAACCGTACGCCTAAACTGGTTGACCATGACCATATACCTACCTTCCTATAACTTTGATGACCAGTTTAGGAGATACTAATCTAAAACATTAATAAATCAAAACGCATTATAAAATAAAAAGTCGAATGATTGGGTCATATTATAAATCAACAATCTTCGCTCGACAATCATAAGATGAATGTTCATAATGGGGGCCATTGACGTTCAAGTAATTTGATCAAACAGGCTGGGTATAAATAAAAATGAAAGACTAACCACAAGAAATCAATTATTTTTACAGTGCAACTATACTCCATTTGAAATAAGATTAGACATTTAAATAAGCCTTTTTTACAGTCCGTTCAACAGATTTTGACTTCTATTGCGTTGGTGGCAAGACAAATAGCAACTGCAGTAGACAGTTGGTATTGTGTAACTGTTTTTGCTTTTAATGGCATCCTTATGCCTACGGTATAGAAGTCAAAATCGGTTGAACGGACTGTAAAAAGCTTTGTTTAAATGTCTAATCTTATTTCAAATGGAGTATAGTGCAAGCAACAAGGAATATTTTTTAATCAACAAATAGGTTTCTATATTTGATGCTTCCAATATCTCGAGTGTCGGTATTTTCCACTATCCCACTGATTGTCATATCGGGCTCGTGGCATCCATGACATGTTGTCTCCTGTCCAATGCTATTCAATTATTAGCTTTTAGTTCTCTATCTAATAGACCACCCTATGAAGGTTTGGAATGACTAAAAATGGCTACGGTTGGTATTGATACTAGATATCCTAAGTAATTGAGAAATGGGCACATTGCTCGCACTCAAGGCCGATGGAGCCGAAAGGTTCTGGAGTGGCGAGCGCGTACTGGAAGACGTAGCGTTGGAAGGCCTCCCACAAGGTGGAGCGATTACCTGGTGAGGGCCGCAGGAATCCGCTGGATATGGGAAGCACAGAACCGGTCGAAGTGGCGGTGCTTGAAACCATCTTTTCTTAGCAGTTTTCTTTATCAGTCTGGAGCTCTCCTTCTCCCTGTCTTCGGGCGTAGAAATCATTATTTCAATTTTACTCAAGTTCAAGGCCTAAAATTACTTTAGTAGCCTACCTACATCGCTAACAATAGATAAAGGTTCTTTAGCCAAAGTGTCTGATACAAATTAAATTACATGTGTAATTGGACTGTATTTCTGAACTTCGAAGTTTAAAACACCGATGTACTGTATTTATAAAGTTTATGAGTACGACTTACGTGAGTTAGAATGTACGCTATGACGAATTACTTAATGAGAATGTTCATAATCGTGATGTACGGAACATCGAAATCTTGCTATATCGAATTACTAAATCCCGAATGCTTACGATCGAGATTCAGTGAGTATTTCGTTTTTTAACCGACTTCTTCAAAAAGGTGGAGGTTCTCAATTCGTCTATATGTTTTTTTTTTGTATGTTTGTTACGCGATTACTCCGCTAATTATGAATCGATTTTGATAATTCTTTTGTTGTATGGTAGGTCATGCTTCCGAGGTGGTCCCATATAAATTTTATTAACTTTGCTTGCGTAGTTTTTGAGTTAGCTTCAATATTGCGTATTTTACCCACATAGTTTATCTAGACGATGTATTCATTTACTCCTTCACTGTTATTTACATCAGCTAGTGGTGTTCGAATTTGTGTGGGGTAGATACCACAACTAAAAAGTGAAAAATAAAAACTTTTTACAAAAAAAAACCGACTTCCAAAAAAAAACACTCAAACCTGAAAAATAACTTTAATTTCGGAAGTCGGTGGCAAAAACCGAAAATAGAAAAGCAAAGTCAAATTCAATCAATCAATCAATCAATCAAAAATCTTTATTTATCTCAACATCATATTACAGGCACAGGTTAATGAGATGCACAATCTTAAATAGAGAAAGGTGTCTGTGGTAGGAGTATCCTGAGTTACAGATCACCCGGCTCTCTTAGTAGGTCGGGTCAAGATAATGTATAACTGCAGGTATAAAAAGATTGAATAGTTGAAAAAAATTAGAAACAGAATTCTAAATAAGAAAATGAAAATAAAATAATAATGAACTTAAAATAATTAATAATGGAAATGGGGAAATGAATAATGAGTAGGTGTGTTGAATGTTTGTAAGTGTAGGTGTGTGGGTGTGTGGAGTGTTAGTGTGTGAGTGTTAGTGTATGGGTGTTATGAAATTGGTTTTATTAAGTTTTCCGTGGCAATGTAGTCCAGATTTAATAGCCAATAGCGTACTTTTCTTTTACAAATAGTCTTTGTATGAGAGTAGATAGATATTTTGTTATTAATTGAATTATAAAGAAAAGTGCCAAGAAAACAGAAAAACTTTTGGGAGAAACTAGTATTATAACGGCTGATTGAACAAACATTTGTTGACCGTCTATTTTGTGTTTGTAAATCGTGATCTAAGGGAAGTTCAGTGTGTTTTTTTAGAACTGTCATAAGAATGAACAACTGCCGGACCGTTAGCACTTGGCAGTGTTGGTAAAGATCGAAGGTTGGATAGAGGATTGGGAAAAAGCAACTAACTTTTAATATGGCTCTTTGAGCTCTCTCTAGATTTATCAAAAAAGTTTTAGAGGTACCGCCCCAAGAGGTAATACAATATACTAGCAAAGACTGGCATAGTGCAAAGTAAACTATCTTAATAACTGATGTATCAGATATATGTCTTAAATTTTTAAATATGTATATTAATTTTCGGATTCTTTTAACTAGGGTTTCAATGTGTTGTTGGAAATTGAGTCGATAATCTATGATTATGCCAAGATATTTGATGGAGTTTGTTTTAACTAATACAGGACAAGAACAATGGTTGATGAGTGAGTTGCAGAGTTGGGAACATGAGTGGACTTTAAGGTTGAAGTTTGGTTGATCCTGAGGCCTAAGGGAGTACGTCATGTATTTTGTCTTTTCCACGTTGAGGGTAAGCAAATTGTAATAAAGCCAGTAATAGACCTTATTAAGACCTTGTTGAGCATAAAATTGAACCTCATCCCACGTATTAGCATCGAAAATCAAGGCAGTATCATCGGCAAATGTGATGATTTTACCGTTAGGCAGCTTGATATCACATAAATCGTTTATATAAACTAAGAATAATGTTGGACCAAGAATGCTACCTTGTGGTACGCCGTACTGATTAGGAAGTTCGTCACTAATCCAACTATCTACTTTAGTAGTTTGTGTTCTGTCAGACAAATAGTCTGTGAATAGTTGAAGTGGTAGACTTCTTACACCCATATTCTCTAACTTTTTAACCAAAATAGGAACAGATACTGTGTCAAATGCTTTAGCTAAATCTAGGTAAATGGCTAAGGTCTTTTTTTTATTATCTAGTTTGTTGACTATGTGATTTGTTAGTTCGTGGACGGCATCAGCTGTTGACCTGCCAGATCGAAAGCCAAACTGTGATGGAGATAAAAGAGAATTTTGTTCAAGGAATTTAGTAAGTCTGGTGTTCATTAATCGTTCTAAAATTTTTGATAAAGTTGATAGTATTGATATTGGTCTATAGTTATTGGCACAGTATCTGTCTCCGGACTTGAATATGGGTACAATTTTGGATTTTTTAAAAGCACGCGGAAATATTCCAGTAGAGAATGAGAGATTGCATATGTATGTAAGTGGAGGAACAATAATATCAGAAAACCGTTTTAAAAATGATCCAGATATATCATCAACGCCAACTGCACACTCATTTTTTAAATTCATAATTAAGGCCCGTATTTCTTCCTCATCAGTAGGAAGAAGAACAAAAGAATTTTGAAACGAATTAGTTGGTTGACTATCGGGTTCTATATTAGGAAAATTAATATTTTGTGAGAGTAATTTTTCTGACAATGTTTTACCTACGTTTGCAAAAAATGAATTTACTCTATTAATTGATTCAATAGGATTTTCTATAGAAATGAGCTGTGTGGATTGCTTTTTGGTTTTATTAGTATAGGTTATATTTTTAATTGCTTCCCAAAGTTTTTTGTTGTTTTTCCCTGCTTTTTTAATGATATCTTGCTCGTAATTTTGTCTAACTTTCTTTAATATATCGTTGCAAAAATTCCTGTATCTTTTGTAAGTGCAAAGTACTACGTCATTATCTGGATTCTTAATGGTTTTAATATGTAATTGATCACGATTTCGCATGCATCTTAATAGACCCGGTGTTATCCAAGGCTTTAAAATTATTTTACGTCTAGAAGTAGTGATTAGTCTTGTGTTATCATTTATAGCTTGACCTAGAGAGTGTACAAAAAAATTGGTTGCCTCGTTAACATCTGTCATATTGAAAATCCTTTCAAAATCTATGTTCTTCACGTACGTTTCAAGTCCTATGTCGTCTATTCGTTTAACAGTTTTAGGGCCTTGGATTGTGTTAAGTGTAGAGTCTAAAAATAGTATAACGCTATTGTGGTCTGTAACCGAAGTCTGAGCAACATAACAGAACGCTGATAATCTCGTCTTTAACATTATATGATCTAGGCACGTGTGACTATGAGTAGGAATCGTGTGAGCTGGAAGCATACCATGAGAAGCGATAAGGTTCAGATATGCGTAGGATCTATTATCTTGGGAATTTTCAATAATGTCAATATTAATATCGCCGACTAATATGATATTTTGAAAGGATGAGAGATTGTTTAAACAATCGTTGAGGGATATTAAAAAGTTATCGATATTTTTATGGCTAGGTGGTCGATAGACAGCAACAATTACAGTGTTTGTGTTTATTTTTAAAATAAGGCAATTTGAGTCGACAATTTCCGGTTCATCAATACTGTACTGGTCTATATTTTTGCAGTAAATGACCACGCCTTCGTTTTGAGTTTGGTTATTGCGTGTAGTAAATGAAATATAACCATCGAATTCAGGAACGGTAGGATTTCGCTGCAACCAGCATTCGGTGAGAACAATAATATCCCAATCAACTTTTGACCTTGCGAGTAATGTTTGAAAGTTGGGAGTGTTGCAATTAATACTACGTATATTTTGAGTCAAAATTTTTAGGGTATTCGAAGAATTTTTTAACAAAAGTTGGCAGTCATCAATGGTACAAGTGGCGGATTGAGCTACAGTAACAGAATCCAAATCATTATTTAGTATCACGTTAAAGTCATCCATTTTTCAAAACATCATAATTTAGGGTGCAATTTAAATTACCAATGTATTTTGCCAACCATCGAGTGACACTACGTCTTACGCATAAACTCTTTATAAAGGTTATTAAAATATTAAGTCTAACCACATAAGAGTCTGAGTTTGTATTTATTACGTGTGTGTTTGATTGTGTGAATGTGAATGAGTATAATGAGGTGAGAGTTATATCAACATAATCGAGAATTGTGAAGTTAACACAATGTAAGGTATTTTGGCTATGTACTAACATCTTTTTTAAAACTATTATAATCAACATATTAAAGTACTGACTAGTCATTAAAAAGTATTTTATGGTTATTAACAAAATCTTTAGAAAAAACAAAGTTAAATAAAATGTAACAAAATATTTCAGCAAATAAAAACTGGCTAGTCAGAGGTTGTACACTGCTTTAAGCTTATCTAAATCAGCCTCTGAATTTATACGAATACGATTTTCTCCTTCATTTTTCCGAATAAATATCTTGCCGTGGGCGGCCCAACAATATACAAAGTTGTAGGTCTTAGCAAAGTCACGCGCTAAGAAAAACAGCCTTTTGCCTTTGCTCGTCAGATTTTCAGCTATGAAAATTGGTTTATTGGACCCATGGATATGCAGATGTGATGTATTCAATTTATTTTCTTTATGTTGCTTGTTGAAGTTTTTAGTGTGTTCTAAAAATTTCTCTTTGAGTAAAACAGAGTTGAAGTCCAAGATAATAGGTTTGTTTTCTTCGGTTTTTGTATTAATTCGGAAGACATCTTTTATGTCACTGTTTTGAATAGTAAGATTTATGGCTCGTCCGACTGTATTCATTAACTGAGCAAGATCGTCTTTCGTTTCTCCTCTTTTAGGAGGAATATTTCTAATCAGCGCCTGACGTAAATTGACGTAATTTTAGTAGGCAAGTTTTTAATCGCGTCTAAACTTGTTTGGAGGAGTGACAGTTTGACAGGACTAAAATAAAATTTATCTTCTGTCCTTTTCTTAATGAAATAGAAAGAAAAAGATGCACTGAACTTAAATTTAGTTTAGTTTGTGAACAACAGAATCGGCACGAGTATCTGCCTAAAACATGCTATACGTACACAGAATGGCTAGAATTCCATCTCGATCGCACCGCGCTCGTATCTTTGTCTGGCAGAGAGAGCGAACATTCAAGGGATGTAGGTGTGTCGGCTCTGCCCAAAACTGAATGCACAATTTAATGGCTATTTTTATCACAACTGTGCGTCAGTTGTTGCTCCTAATTCCTAGACACAATGATCGAATACCTAGAAGAGTTCGACGTAGAAACATGACATAAAATTCACGTGCAAAATCTCTGACGAATGAGCATTTATGGTTTATAGTAATATGGATATGGATTGTAAAGCCGTAGTACTTACTAGTTTCATTTTCAGGTGGCACATAGGCTTTTCCCAAGCACCGCCACTTCGACCGGTTCTGTGCTAGCTTAATAATACCATCCGATTGGCCAGATATTGGTGGTACAATTTCTATAAAAACTTCACGGAAATTGATCTACCGGTGTCTCGTCGCGCCGTCGTGTCGCCCCTGTCTGCAAGAGCCTTTATCCTCTAGCTTTTTAAGAGTTCAAAATTGTACTCACTGCACTCAGGATGTTTTTTTTTGAGGTTTCCAACTAAACCTGCGTGCCTCTAGAAACGATATCTTAAGAGACTTTGATCAGGGTTTCCGTTTCAACCTTGCGTGGGGGATGCTGTGCTTAGTAAGTCTGTTGTAGAAAGTCTCGCTCTATTTTCAGATAAGAATGGAAGACCTACCTACACACCGCTAGGAATTTTCATTAGGCTTCATTATAATTAGTTCATGTACTTGGTACAGTCAACTGACTACGAGTCGAATCCAACACAATGTCAAGGGTATTCAATGACGTAGGCAACAGCGAGCTAAATTAGCGCGACCCACCCACCGAACATCGTTCACTTTCATTCAAAGACCTAACAGATGACGTCACAAAATGTATTGGTAAACAAACGTCTGTCAATTTGCACGTTAGCGCCTTTGAAAATTGTGTGCGGAGTCGCCATTGTGACTTCATAATAATGTTGGAACAAATAGTGTGAACCAGTTTCAACTAGCCCCGTTCAGTGAAACTGGAATCGATTTGTGTGAATAAGGTCGGCTTAATTAAATAGGTCACGAGTTGGTTGCATTGCATCTTATAGAAACAACTGTGCAAAAATGTAGATTAAATTGAAGAAACTATTGCCATCTAGCGAATTGTTCGCGAACTATACATAACCTAAGTATTGTTCATATAGGTACATTCACAATCATGAACGTAATAATAATACGTCCATGCTTAACAATTAGTGTAGGGTGTAGCGATGTTGATTGCATTGCTTCAATTGCAGTAATTGCATTGAAAGGCCAATTAACATTAGGTTATTTACGAGTCTGTGACTCTGTAGCCCCTGACAGACAATCGGGTACGTAGACATAATTAGCGTAAAGCCGCATGTTTTCCAACAAAGTGACAAATTCTCGTGAACTTGTAAATTAAACACGTAGACATCTCCCGTAACTTTATTATTTAAAAACATCAACAAACCAGTAGGTACCTATGTATGGCCTTATATGCATAAAGATATCCATATTGATTTGGTTTTATGACGTTTTTCACTTGCTGTTGCTAAATCGATTAAAAATAAACAGGCAGCTTTCTTACTTGAAACTATACTTAGTGCATTAAAGTGCTATGAAAAATGTAGGTAAATCATTGAAAAAAAGAAACATCTGACTCTAACGTTATTGGTTCTGGTTGTAATTGTAACTTGTAATTGTCTGCCGTCGCGGACGCGCTTTCGGGAAGAGTTAGTCATATTGACAAATTATAAAGCAGTCTTCCCTACCACCATCTGCTAATAATTTATAATCAATATTATGGCCAAAGATATAAAAAAAATCAAAGACTGTTGGCATTAGAGTTAGGGTCGGAGCAATCTATGTTATGCAAAGCTTGATGATAGGTAGCTCTACAGTTTATCTCTTAGTAATGCCATCGCCACTATTATTATTAAGCTTGACGCTAAGACTGACGCGACGCGACTCTAACCAACAAAATAATTTCTAACAAAACTTCACGGTAGAATAATAACCGCGATAAGTCGCGCCGTCGCGTCGCGCTAGTCTGCACGAGTCATTACTGTACTTTTCGTCATCTTACCGCAACGGGATATTTTGATATTGGTTCCCGCCAAAAAACATTTGTAGATACATAAGTAGGTAATAGGCTGGTCTTACTCGGCCACGCGCCTAAACCAATTTTCGCGCAATAAGTACTTAGATACAGATTGGATTATACATATAAAAGACTAGCCTAGCACATTTTTCAAATCCAATTTCGTTCATAGTACTTATAGGGGTCACATTTTCCGCTACGTAGATAGGTCATGATGATCTTATTATGTACCAAGGTACAAACTTTACTGAATTTCAAAATTTTCAAACCGAATACGAGTAGGTACATACAGCACACGATTTGCTCATTCTTCTAATGAAATGGGGTTTACGTTCAACATAAGATAATTTACTCCTATAAAATATACAAACCTATAGAGGGGAGAGTAGACCATATTGGAGTAGAAGCTCAGGGCTAACCTTGAAAATGAAAACCCTTGTTAGGTTTTTGCCTTAGCTAGATTGAGTGCCTACCACTGCTGATCATTTTTCGAGCTGTATACAATAATTATTTTATAAAAAAAAATCGGTACAAGCAACGACATCTATGAACGTACACTACGAGAACTAATTTTTATACAAACAACTTAGAAACTACTATAACTCAAATGCAATATTTAGTGGACTTAGAAACGTTTAGTTATTATGTCGACGTGGAAATATTATGAGCCGTTATCATGCAATTTATGTAAAGGTTATCGTTTCGATGTCGTCAACTGGCTTCATCAACACACGGCGTGATCTCTGACGCATTTCTCTTGCTAACAAGAGGTTACATTTTGTCGTAATCTTAATAAATCGTAATAAATCTTGGTTATACTAACTACTTACAGACATGGAGTTTGCATACTCGGATCGGAGAAAGAAAGGCTGTCCAAATACGTTCATTCATTATTATAAATACCGGAAATCGAACATAACATCTGAATCTACACCTAAAATAGTTCGAAGCCAACTTACAAAGGTTGATAAATCAGGCCAAAAATAAAAGTGGCTGAAACGGCTCTTGTCCATGCCTGGTAAATCCTCTGTCATGCTGTCATGTCAATCGATTCGATTTCACTTCAAAGTTCAAGTTGACATTGACAGTTCGCGTATTGCCGTCGGCGGAGCTGATCGAGTGCAAATTAATTAAATTTATTAATAAAAAACGTATTTATTCTACCAACAGAGGTAGTACATAAATCAGCGTACTATGGACTCGGAAGATAACCGCGCTGAAGGTTGGAAGTACCTCAACAAGCAGTATTTTGGTGATGGTTAGTAAAAACTCTTGTTTCGCGAATTCCGTTGGAGAATTTAGCAGTAGTTTACATGCTGTCGTCACAAGGACACTCATATTTCATATGGCGACGAGTTCGTAACATCCAATTTATTAGAACTGGTGTCATAACGAGGTTTTTTGCTAAAAACGAGTGACTGGTTGGGGTGTTGGTTAACTAATTAATTATACGTAGTAATGGTTTATTATCAGTTAGATAAATCACATAATCGAATTAATGTGTCGAGCATATCTATCGGCAGGCTTGAAATTGTGTTCGAAGAATATAGAACATTGTTTTGAAGAGTTATAATGTCAAATAGGAACCGATCTGCAAAACTATGATTTATAACATTTTAGTTAAGCAATTCCTAAGCAGATAATCCAATTGGATTTTGTTCCGTACATAAACATTATGTATTTGAAATAAATTCATATTTGGAAGTCTAACATCATGAATTAAATTAATAAAACTATCACGCTGGCTCAAGGCCCAAGTAATTCAAACAGATGATAATATTATAAATCTCATGTTTTCTTCCCAGATAAGAAGCACAGATCATTACACATTCTGCCTCAAAGGTACTGATAAACAAAAACTGGCAGCATAGACAAGATAACTTGCAATCAATTTTATTTTAATAGCCAATTGATTTATTAATTTTAACTCTTATGACCTATGAATCTACTTACTGACCTTGTTGGAACGTTTATTGATTTTATATTCATAATCATGTTGCGTGGATGAACAAGCGATGTGGTAGAGCTTTAAAATGGCTGTGAACTATCATTTCCTTTTATTAAAATGTTGTAATTAATACCTGTTTATGCACAAATTTTAAAATTATAACAAAACTAGCTTTTGCCAGCATCTTCTTTTTTGTGGGAGAAATTATCCCAAAGGACAAAAAGTATATGTTAATCCAGGTTATAAACTATCTTTCCTTTTTTGCATGATTAAGAGCGAATTTCACCAAACTTTTATACCGAGTATAAGTCTTATCCTGCGAATAAATTTTGAATTTTTGACAGTTTTTCCATATGAAAACTGTCAGAAGACAATTTTATTCCACGGATAAAAGATATCTGACTTTGACGAAATCAGCCCTAAGTAAGAAATATACGAACTTTCACATTTTTATTATTACATAAGAGACATTGTTTTCACATTTATTGAGAAAAAAGTTGGTTAAATCATTTTTGTAGATCTTTGCCCAGCAGTGGGGTATACATTAAGAATATTATTCATAGTCCAGCGATAATGATGCCATCAGTCAATATGGACAGCAAAACATTTACATAGCCTATCAAGCATATCATAAAACTAAACATAAACAAGTAGTTATTTGATGATAACCTTTTGTAAACAGTCTAAGTACATATAATATCATGACTGTATTAATAGACAAAAACCGGCCAAGTGCGAGTCGGACTCGCGCACGAAGGTTAGCTTACAATATTTAGGAAAAAAACACTGAAAAAAACATGTGTCTTGGATGACAACCTACTTTATTTAATTTTCTCAATTTATAGACACAATCTGTGAAAATTTCATTTGTCTTCCTATTACGATTCATGAGATACAGCTCGCTGACAGACAGATGGACAGCGGAGGCTCAGTAATAGGGTTCAGTTTAGCAACCTACGCGTACGGAACCCTAAAAATAGCCATCGCTTTAAGGCTCCCACAAACACGCGCGATATAGCGGACGCGACAAAGTTAGAGCTGCCTGTCGCGCCCGCGATATCGCGCCAATTTGTACGAGCCTTTACGTGAATCATGTTTTGCTTTAGCATTTTTATGTAATCTAAAGAATAATTATTATGTCTACCATATTAATTTTGTTGATAAAATAATAATAATAATGCTGGGTAGATGATAATTGTATGGTGCCGTGTGACGTTATTATCTTAGTAGTAACAATAAACAATACTTTTTATTTACTTGTTTAATTATTGTCTCATAATACAGGCAGGCAGGCCTTTACAAAATATGTACATAGTTATTATGTATAGTCGAACTCGTAATTTATTTATCACCCTCAGGTTGAATCACTTGCACGTCATAAAAGTGAAGTGCTACTAACATAGTCTATTATTAACACAACCTTATTTATTAACACAAGTTTTGTTTATAGAATATGTATGTCTAGGTTAAGGTATTTTTCTATGGGACTGTGTCGCCTGCAATAAATGGTATTATAATAAAACGTCAAGCCGCCCCAGTCGGATGAATACAAGAAATGATTTCGTGTCCGTGCCGCCTCCTGAGAACCTATGTACGTTTTTTATTTCATTGCACGACCGTGATTAACCGACCATATGATTGGGCGCTGGGGCACAGCAATTGATATAAAACCAAGTGGTCAAAAGGTTAAGAACAATGTGACAGATAGTTTCTACGTTAATGAAGTTTCAATTTACTGGGAGGTTTTAACAAAAGTGGTAAACGAATTACGAGGTTGGCAATATATGCTGCTACCTATACATATATTTTAATAAACTAAAAAAAAAACTATTTTTAAAGTATGTTTCTCTTTTTCCCCAGGTGAACGCGCCAACTATGTGAACATACCACATGTGATCGCGATGGTCGGCTTGCCGGCTCGCGGCAAGACATACATCTCCAAGAAATTGTCGAGATACCTCAACTGGATAGGAATTAACACTAGGGGTGAGTTGTACTTTTTCTTGTTCTTTAAGAGATTTCCTATATAAAAAGCTCTATTTATTAAGCCTTCAAAGTCCTCCGGCAAGACTTCATGCCAGTAACAATATCACTAATCCTAACTTACATTATGAATTGATTGATATGAGTTTGTTTGTTTGTTACGCTTTCACGCTGAAACGCCCGAACGGATTTGGATGAAATTTGGCACATGGGTAGACCATGACCTGGAATAGGACATAGGATACTTTTTATCCCGATATTCCCACGAGATCGAGACTTACGCGGATTAAACCGCGGAGTGCAACTATTGCTTCATAAACCAAAATTTGGCGTATCACACGCCTCGAAGCTTGTACCTAGCTTCAATAGGAAGTATTATTTATTTTTCCAACAGAACGAAGTAGTCAGTTAAAAACGACAAATGGGCACAAAAATTAAATGACGTATTACACTTGATGATTTTTTGTTTGCATTTTTTGATAAGCACGTGTCGTGTGTTTGGCGTAGCGACCAGTCTAGAACCGGGTACTCGTTTCTAGACTAACATCAATCATGTAACGTAAAACATAATACCCTCCATGAGAGACGAGATACGTGAACGATAAGCTAATATCAGAGGCACTCGAGTGAATGGCTCATTCGAGCTAATGTCATTTTGTTTTCATTCCACGTTCATACGACACCGACAAAACTACATAGGAATGATCATTCACCTGCTCTTTTCATTTTATTTTTCGATCATTCGGTAGGCAAGTAAAGAGTACGTAATCCAATTTCGTTGGATCGGTTTTATACAGATAAATTCATTTTATATTCTGACGTTTCACTTCGAGTGAAAGACAATGAAGAAATAGTGAAGCGTCCGATATCTGCTTTACTGACGATAAAAGTACACCCAGCGCACCCTATGCTCGTCAGCTCTGCGAGCGCCTTGCTGACTGGCCAATATTATCGTTATTCTCAATTATTTGTGCCGATACGATAGAAAAGAACGGAATATTTCCTGAACCTTTCATAGGAAATATCTGCACACCCTAATTAATTTAAATTGAATTTGAATAAGTCCGTTGGCGGGTTGTGCAGTGAATGCAGTCACGCGATGTCAAATAAAAGCGGTAATGTCTCGCCTTTGTATAGTTGACCTCGTAATTCCTTACCACCCTTTTTTTTTTCAGTATGGGAAATCATCAAATGATTTCTCCCGCTCTGGGCGGAGCGGGAGGGCGTGTCAGACTTTTGCTGACTAATACCCATCCCTGTTCCTTCAATTGCCTGTTGCCAAGGGTCCCGGTATCCCTTTCGGACTTTCCCGCAACCAATTCTCTACCACCCTAAGGTTGAATGTCACTTCCACGTCATAAAATGACAAGGACTACCTGTTCTAGACAGGTAGACCTTGTCATTTTATTTGCTTAAAGGATGTTTTGGCTCGTAACTGACATGACAGGGGATTGTTAGTAAACATTTCTGAAATTGTCACAGAAATTGTATTGAAAAACCGAGATGGGGGCGTTAGTTTCGATTTTGGCCACGCGCCAAAAGTACCTTGTAACATTGTATGTGGCAATTATATATATATTCAACGTAAGTGACGTTTTAATTTAATTGTTGTCAAAAGTGGTAACGTAATATCGAGGCCGACGATACCTACATAGGTTGAAGGACATTAAAAAATTACACACACGAGGCACGTCAGTAACGCTCTGATATATCAACAACTATACCTATTTTACGTGCACTGACGTAGAAGATAGCCTGTGCTAAGTAATTAAGTAGTTTCAAAGCAACATGTGCTGTACAAACAAATCGATACAAAGTCACGCCTTTTTCCCATCGGACAGGCAGAAACTAGTCTAAGTACAAAATGGAGTGACAGATAAAATACAATATTGCTAACATTAAATGAAATAAGAAAGAAAAACCGGCCAAGTGCGAGTCGGACTCGCGCACAAAGGGTTCCTTACCATTATCTATAAAAACGGCAAAAAAAAGTCAACTTTTTTTGTATGGGTTTTGTTTTTGTTTACCCTTTAAATATTTATTTTATTCTGTTTTTAGTATTTATTGATAAACCGGCAACAGAAATAGGTACATCATCTGTGAAAATTTCAACTGTCTAACTATCACGATTCATGAGATACAGCCTGGTGACAGACGGACGGACAGCGGAGCCTTAATAATAGGGTCCCATTTTACCCTTTGGGTACGAAACTCTATAAATAAAGTAAATACGGTAAAACACAAATCAAAAAAAGAACAAGGTGGGGGAAATTATGCGTGACATCTACGCAAAACGGCCATAGCTCAGCACAATGCTGTGATATCTGACCCTATGCGAGACAGCCACAGCGCTGGTTTTCAACGACAGCTGGCGATGACGTGATGACGTCAACCAGTGCAGCATAAGACATACAATTGCAATTCATTACTAATATTCTAGTTAAGTTAGCGATATTTCAATATTTCCATACAGTAATATTGCCAACATAATCAAAAAAATATGGTAAATATTTGTGACGTTACCAACTTTTAGAATCAACGTATCGTACGACATCGTAGTTACCTATCTAATAAGCCAGTCAATTATTTTTTCAATAAGTAAAGTAAGTCATATGTTCTCAGGCCCGTATTACCGTGTACTCAACCGACCCCTTTACGGATACAGGTGTTATGCCTATCGCGGGCTTGCGGACGGCGAGCAATGGGTAGCTCGCCGTCCGATAAGGACCAGGCCCGGGTCGATGGCGCGTCGTGTTCCACGCGCGCCTCAAAGAGATGTCAGCACACCTGACGGGGTCCGTTAGGACCGATGCCTGCCAGGGTTGCGGAATAGTCGGAAAGGGATACCGGGACCCTGGCAACAGGCAACCGAAGGAACACGGGTGGGTTTTAGTCAGTAAGTGTCTGACACGCCCTTCCGCTCCGCCCAGAGCGGGAGAAGTCATATGATGATTTACAACCCAAAAAAAAAAAAAAAAAAGGTATTATGCCTATGAAAAAATTACTATATCGATTGTATACTTCATTTTCATTTTAATGCTTTGTCGTTATCGTTTTAACTTTCATCAACATTCAATGCAAATTAACACATAATTACTTTATTTAAATTACCGCGTTCTGTCGCCTGTCCGCCATTATGTAATTATTCTTTTTTTTATTTCCATGTTAGACTGGCACCGGTAATAATTGAAACAGCCTTATTTTAATTGTCTGCTATGGCACTATCAAGGAATCTTACACGTGGCTTATATGCAGTGTGCTGCCAAAAACTTAGTGAAGATATAAATAATGTATTTCTACAAACGGACTTATTAAATAACTAGGTTTAAAAATGGATTTCTTTTGGGAGCTTTGAAGGTAATCGATAAGTAGATAAAAAAAGAATCCATGACGTATGCAAAAGTTGTGCCTACAGCTTTCAATCAGGCTTAGACCATCAATAAATGATCAGTAGGATAGTCGATTTCTTTGAAAGAAAGCGCTATTTTGAGGTATAGTAGCCTACTTCTTCAGCCGTTAGGTGCCGAAGCCATTTCTTGATAGACATGCATTCAAGCCAGCCCATTCAGACGATTCGATTTTATTTTACTTAAACCGTTGGGGAGAGGGGGGGGCACGTACCCCCTAAACCATCTGGATCCGCCCTTGAATGGAAAACCTAAACTTTTATTTTGCAGAATATGTTCTGGGCCTAGAAACAAGTGACAATCGCTTCGAACGCGTTTCGTTTTTCTTCAACGACTTTCAACAGGATTGACATAATCACATGAGCAAACTCAAACTCAAAGCATTTATTTCAATTAAACCATTTACAGGCACTTTTGAATTGTCAAGGAGTCAGTCAGTCAGAAATATGAAGCTAGTTGCCCATTCCAAAGCGTAGTAGGTACCTATGGAGAAGAACGGGCAAGAAACTCCAAGGACACTCTTTTAAATCAAAATATTGTTATAATATAATGTTAATTAGTTACAACACAATTCAAAAATTAAAATAAGCCATGGCAGCTAAGAAATGACCATTCACAACTGACGGCGCCCGTTCACGAACATGACGCATGGATCAGCACCATTCAGCTCAAGCTTTTCGATAGCTTATGTCAGTCCTATACATTTTTGCTGATAGAATGTCACCTTGTCAGGGCCTCTGTGCCTTTTAGTCTGTGCTAAATAAAATGTATTTTCTTTCGGTTGAGTAACCTTTTTTTTTCTTTTCTATTGCAGTATTTAACCTGGGCGAATACAGGCGGCATGCGACGACAGCATACACCAGCCATGAGTTCTTCCGCGCAGACAACAAGGAAGCGATGGCGATACGACAGCAGTGCGCGCTGGACGCCTTGCATGATGTCTGCGAGTGGCTCGTTAAGGGCGGCGAGGTCGCTGTGAGTATAAACCGTCAATTATTATAAGCCCCAACTCAGTTATTGATATTATAAAAGTTAGTCTATCCATCCTAGTTTATGCAATCTAAATTAAAACGATTTTCTGTCGGGTTTGGGTAAACAAAAAAGGGGGGGATCGTATACTGTTCCTACTTAAGGCGAAAGCTACAGGTTAGCCCGCGAAATTCATTAAAAAAAATGTTTTTTACTATTTGCAGGTCACTATCAGGTGGTATGTTGATCTAGATATGATTCGCGGCCGTATCAAATATTTATAGAATTATAATCATAAAAATCATCAATATAACTCAAAGTACATATGTTTATTCCTATTTAATGATCATTTCATGAAATCATGACATTTGAGGATTATTGTAACTTAAGGAGTTGTATTGCTGAATCTACTGATTATAATTCTGTAAAGTCATATTTGCTACGGTCACGAATCATATTAACATACAACATGAAGAAAATTTGAATTCCGCGGGCTACCCTGCCCCCCCCCCCCCCCCCCCCCCCCATAGAAATTAGAATACCTTTTTGAAGAACCAGAAAAAGAGAATACAGTCTCATGCATTCTCCGTAAAGGAATAACTTGTTAAAACTTACAAGAAAGTAAGAAATCAAATCAATCCTTGTGAATAATCATAATCATAGCCTAAAGGTACTATGATAAGTTATATTAGTCATAATCTCTTCAGCCAGGAATCACCTATACTATACTAGTATAACGTTTATTCCTACTCTACGGATCCATGCGACGATAAAATATTAACAAATGCGAAAGAAAATTAAACCTTATCTCAATAACAACAAAAATCTTTTTCCCCAGGTGTTCGACGCGACAAACTCTACCCTCGACCGGCGGCGCATGATTCGCGACATCGTGGTCAACAAGATGGGCTTCAAGCTCTTCTTTGTGGAGTCCATTTGTGACGACCCTAGGATTATCGAACAGAATATTATGGTGAGGTATATGAACAGGGCCGGTTTTTGCTTGCAGCTATTAATGTTATTCAAGAATTTTTAATAATACGAATGGTTTTGGAAACAGCGATTTACTTTTGCTCCAATGCAAGTAGGATAGCATGTCACTGTTCGAATATCTTAGCCCAATGTGACTGATCTAGGAAACTGTTTTATCTAACGTAGATGTTATAAGCAAGATAACATAACATAACATCTCGCTGTGTTACCCCGTAGGGTTGGGCAGAGTTGTACCTGTAGCAGTTACACCAGAGTTGTACCTGTAGCAGTTACACCAGAGTTGTACCTGTAGCAGTTACACCCATCGCCAGTTGTGTATAAGTCCCATGTAATAGGGGGTGAGCGTATTGCCAACCGGGCACAAATCCAGACACCGGGCCGCTACTGAGAAATTCCAAACCCAAAAACACTTTGCCCAACCCGGGAATCGAACCCAGGACCTCGTGCTCAGAAGTAGCGCTTGCGACCACTAGACCAACGAGGCAGTCGAGACAGGCCCGTCTTGTCGGGCCAATTCAGTGAGTGTAACGTAGTCGGTCAGAAGATCTATGAGTTACGCGATAGAGAGGCAAGTTCTAGGTGAATATAACTGTAGGTAATTAACCTGGTTGCGGGAAAGTCCGAAAGGGATACCGCGATCTTGGCAACAGGTAACTGAAGGAACACGGGTGGGTTTTAGTCAGTAAAAGTCTGAGACGCCCTTCCGCTCCGCCCAGAGCGGCAGAAGTCATTTGAAGATTTCCCACCCTCAAAAAAAAATATTGCACTTTATTGTGTCGTAGCAAGGGTAGCTTTTTATTTAAATGATTTTGCGGAGTGAACCATCGGTATTCATCTGTGCCGCAACGCTAAAATCCTCCTAAATCACTTTCATACTAGAATGCATTGCCGCTGTGACTTGCCTTAATTAAAAACTCAAATTGAACCATTCCCTCTCTTTACAGGAAGTAAAAGTAAGCAGCCCAGACTACACAAACATTCAGAACACAGACAATGTCCTCAACGACTTCCTTCTGCGGATAGAGCATTACAAAGAAAAATACGAGCCTCTGGACGAAAGCATGGAGTCAGAGTACAGTTATATGAAGATCTATGACACTGGGGAGAAGGTTGTGGTGCACAAACATGAGGGCCACATACAGAGCCGGATTGTGTACTATTTGATGAATATACATATCGTGCCTAGGACTATTTATTTGACAAGGGTGAGTGGATTTTGATTTGGGTGAATTTTAAAGTTTAAACTTTGAGCGAACTGGTACATTTTTTTTTATGTGTAACTTCTTTCCTCTCGCTGCAATCTGTGGGAGTCATTTCGTGAAAAGGGACGGAAGTGTGTAACAGGAAGCCGGGGAAGCGCGCGCTATTGTGCTGTCAGGCAAGATGTCAGATGTTACACATCATAATTATGTGACTACTGTAAGGCTTTGATTTTAGTTAGTAACATTCATTGAAAACTGCAAAGCTATTGTCGCGTTAAGCGCTCACAATACGCACTCGTACGCTGCGGATGTTCATTATTGAACTTTTTTTTTACATGAAGAAAAAAATGATTGAAAAGACCCCTAGGCTTGAATTACCTTTATGAGTAAGTAGTTGCGCCCCGCGGTTTCACCCGCTTAAGTCTCGATCCCGTGGGAATATCGGGATGAAAAGTATCCTATGTGTTAATCCAGGTTATAAACTGTTTGCCAAATTTCATCCAAATCCATTTAGCCGTTTTTGCGTGATTGAGTAACAAACATCAAAACACACAAACTTTCACATTTATAATATTAGTAGGATTGGAGATTGACTTGACTTTTTGAATAAAATAATACCTTAGCCGCTACTTGCTACATCAGAGAAGAACATAGTCATCCACATTTGGTACTTTGGAAACGTATACAAGATAAGGTCTTTTTAAAATCAGCAAAACTTCACAGACCTGTCGGGTATCGGTAGGTGCCTAAAAGCATTTAATCAAGCATATTTTTAGTATCACAGTAAATAACACTCCTCTGTGTAAATGTTTCTGTAAATGTGTCATAATGTAAATGTTTTCGATGAACATTGAATGTGCAAAATCGGAGCTCGGAGCTAAGTAATAACAGCCGCACGGGTCGATCCGTCAGGTTAAGCTACACTTGCCGGGGTTGGTCCATGGAAAGCACGTTAAGCCGTTGGTCCCGGCTGTCATTTGTGGATCTTTGACAGTCGTTACGGGTCGTCAGAAGCCCGAAGTCTGACAACCAGTCTTACCAAGGGGTGTCGTATTACCCAGTTACTAGATTATGGAGGTCAGATAGGCAGTCGCTCCATGTAAAATACTGTTATTCAGCTGCATCCGGTTAGACTGGAAGCCGACCCCAACATGGATGGGAAAAGGCTAGGCTAGGCAGATGAGTAAATAACACTGTTATTATTATTATTATTTAAATGTCTGACATATCTAGGGTCCATTGGATCACGGACCTTTGGAAGGCGTATGAGGGACCGAAGCCAACTTGCAGAGGCCCGTTAGACTCTTTGAAGAACTTATCAACTTAACCTAAACGAAACCCTAATAACGTCACAAAATTCCATAAAAAACCGACCTTCAAATTCTAGCATGGTGAAAGCACACACAACATAGTGGGTCGCATCGGCGGCGACAGTGACCTCTCCTCCCGAGGGCGGCAGTACGCCAAGGCGCTCGCCAACTATATAGACCAGCAGCAGATCCCAGGGCTCCGGGTATGGACCTCGTGGATGAAGAGGGCCATACAGACCGTCAAGGATGTGAAGGCGCCGCAGGAGAGGTGGAAGGCTCTCAATGAGATTGATGCGGTAAGATTTTATTTTTACTAGGCTTATCATAATGGTTACAAAAAGAAACAAACCGGCCAAGTGCGAGTCGGACTCGCGCACGAAGGGTTCCGTACCATTTTCTATAAAAACGGCAAAAACATCACGTTTGTTGTATGGGAGCCCCCTTAAATATTTATTTTATTCTGTTTTTTAGTATTTGTTGTTATAGCGGCAACAGAAATACATCATCTGTGAAAATTTCAATTGTCTAACTATTACGGTTCATGAGGTACAGCCTGGTGACAGACGGACCCGTTTTACCAACTGTCTGCTTTTACCATTGATTTTTGCAAGTGATTGAATCCAATAGACTGATCTCAAAGCAGTCAATTGGGAATTATACAAATTAAAAAATCTCAAAATCTTTAAACACTACAAAAAGTAGATATTTAAAAAAAAAATAAGATTGTCCCATTTTTAGTTTTACTGTAGTTCCAGATACGAAGATGTATAAATAAACTTTTTTTTTACATTTAGTTCCTTATTTTATTCTCTACTGGTTTGAAACATTAGAATCGAGAGTTTATTATGTATTAAATTATATTTTACTTTAACCATCTTTCATCCCCAATTCCAGGGCATATGCGAAGAGATGACATACGCAGAGATCCAACAAAAATACCCATCAGACTTCAACGCGCGCGACGCCAACAAGTTCGCGTACCGCTACCCTCGCGGGGAGAGCTATGAGGACCTGGTAGCACGCTTGGAGCCTGTCATCATGGAGCTGGAGAGACAGGGGAACGTGCTGGTCGTGTCGCACCAGGCCGTCATGAGATGTCTGCTGGCTTACTTCTTGGACAAGTCTGCTGGTAAGAACCTGTCATTATCTAAGAAATAGCCAAGTAACATCTTCACATAACACCAACATATTCAATCTTTAAATATAACTGCACTATTGTATTAGGTAAGCCTGTGATGATAGTTGTATGTGTTTTTAAATAAATAAATAAAAATCACTCTGATCCGAAAAATCTTACCATGAAAACCCGAAAGGGATACCGGGACCTTGGCAACAGGCAACTGAAGGAACACGGGTGGGTTTTAGTCAGTAAAAGTCTGACACGTCCTTCCCCTCCACCCAGAGCAGGAGAAGTCATTTGATGATTTCACACCCTCAGGTGAAGTCGGCCTGAAGTGAGCTTTCATTTCACCGAATGCTAAGGATTGACACTATTGACAGCTCACTTCAGTTTCACGGTGGGATTTTTGCAGGAATCGCCCAATCACATTGGTTTAAATCCACGCCTCTCTAGTCTCATCTCATCTGTGATTGGCCGATTTTTGCACGTCTTCACTCCGCTCGTCTTCGTTTCAGTGGAACGCACCCTAAAGCTCAATGACTTCCCCCCCCCCCCCTTTTCCCCCTTTTCTTTTTTTCTAAATGCTCTCGTAATTAGGACTACAATGGCTGAAAAAGATCGTAGACCTATCATTACTTGTACTTAGTTGTCCACCAGTTACTGCAACAACCATTTCTCATTGATACTAACATCTCCTTGGCCCACAGAAGAGCTGCCATACCTCCACGTCCCACTCCACACAGTGATCAAACTGACGCCGGTCGCGTACGGCTGCCGCGAGGAACACATCAAATTGTCAGTCCCCGCCGTCGACACGCACCGGCCTAAACCTTCTGTAAGTATGACATGTGAATGTCCCTTGTTAGGCCTCGGTTGAGGACGTAGAACGAATATATAGTTAGACGTCGTTTGACGACGGATAATGAGTTAATAAGGTCTCATTTGAGGACGTAGTGAGCTCGTTTGAGGACATAGAATGTGCTAGTTGAGCTCGTTTGAGGACGTGCAACAAACTAGATGAGCTCGTTTGAGGACGGAGAAATACAAGTTAAGCTCTTTTAAGGACGTAGAACGAACAAGTTGAGCTCTACACGTAAAATGAACACGGAGAATGCGTTCTTAACATCTGTCAGTGTCGTACTAACGAATATGTATTTTGCAAATTTAATCCTTATTACAACTAGAAACTGTCCAACTGACAGATGTCAGGACCGCAGTCTTTCGACGACCGGACTGTAAGTACTCGTTTGAGGACATAGAATGTGCTAGTTGAGCTCATTTGAGGCCGTAAAGCGAAATAGTTCAGCACGTTTGAGAACGCAGACTGAACTCGTTACACCTATAAATAAGGAAATGTTGATCTAATCGTAGAAGACAATAATAAATTACACAGAAAGTGTTAATATCGGAGGACAAGAGTTATAATATCCTATGTACAAATAGCTTTTGTTAGTCGCTTGATAATAGAATAGGTAGTTAGTTCATTTTATCTATTATCTCGCCGCAGTGTATCCTGCTTGATAGGATGCTTACCTAACGTAGCTATAAACACTCGTGTCTTATCGCACTGTTAAATTGCGGGTAAACTATACCCACCTAACAGTTGCCACGTTAAAGTCATGTACAAATACGTGTTCTCAAAAAGAAATACATAAGTTTTCTCGAGAAAACTTTAAAGTGGCCAAGTGGGAGTTAGTCTCCTAAAAATACATTCAGGAACATTTCCTAGAATTATTTCTATCATAAAAATAATAAACCTTCTATAAAATTCTTTTGATCACAACTTCTACATAAATCATTCTTACTTCATTAAAAAATCTGAATTACTCCTAAATAGTAATATCAGACCACAAAAATCATAAAAAAGTTAAACATATTTTTTTATTAAAAAGCAATTTATTTGACAGGACGACGAAGATGCGGCTGAGGTCCAAGTACGCAATGTTTGAAGCATGAGCTAGCATAGCATAGATAGCATGGGTGTAGTATAGATGTTGTTGTGAAAACCCGTAATTTATCGCGAAGTTACTAGTGATCATGTTAATTTTTTGAGAGATTTTGCAGATCTTCGGCGATACATCTACTGTTTTCTTTTTTTAGACACTTCAACCAACCATGATGCTATGATGCAACCATTATTATGAATGCATTGTTCTTAAAGAGCCAGTTCAGGTTCAAGCAGACATGTGGCGGGCTGACAATAAATGTCAGATAAAACAATTACTGTCTGTTGTCCGCGCCCGCTAACGACTCCGTCTGAAAAACGGGTATAGGTTGTAAATTTTGGACAAATCGGATCATTTTGTAAGAACTAAAGGTTGTATCCGATGGGTTCCTGCAATTTTTTCAGTAGGTCTGCAGTTTATCTTATGAGTTGACGTGTCACACGCCGTCTTCCAGTACGTTTTCTATGAAGGTACGGTAGTCGATTCTCTGGTGAAGGAATAGCCCTATAAAATCTTACTGTTAGTTTTACATCCAGAATCCAGATGTGATACTTCTGCAGGTTGAAAATATTTTAAAGACTAATATTTTCTATTGTTCGAGCATCTTCCTGCGTAACCAATCTATCAGAGTTAATCCCTGAATAGTAATTCGCATAATAACTAGTCATACGCCGTCGCGACGAAATATGGATTTTTACAGCAACAGCCAACATGGTCCGACACTTTTTTTGGCGGGAAAAGTGACAGTTGACAGGTGGTGGTTATCTGTGTGTGTTTGCTTGTGGCGGCGTCGGAGTTTTTTTTTTTAATAAATAAAACCGTGTTTTTTGTTGCGTTCCAAATTATTTGTTTATTCTTTTGGATATTTATACGTTTATGTATTTATTGGTAAAGGTGGTTTATATTGTGCCAGTATTCCCCATATTGGTGCCACACACTACCGTTCTTACCCCATTCCTTTCCATATTCAGCAGAGATCCTCGTGACACCAGAACAAGTCAGACCTGTTGTAATTCACATACAACTCAAGCGTCGATTGAAGAGTAGGTAATAGGAAAATGAAAATAAAAAAGCATCAAATATCCTAGACAATCATATATATAAAAAATAATCAATCAATCATATAAATGACAAATAAAAATAGAAATCATAGTAAAGATTCTATCAGAGAATCCAACTAACAATCTTTTGAGTATTTAAACCCTAGAATAGTATGTTGAATAATACATGCATGGATTATTTCCATTGTAAAAGTTTCAGGCAGGAATGAATGTTGTGGCGTTCTTAATTTTCTGTCCATTAATATGGTGAAGAGGCGTGATGGCGTATATTATAACTTACTGACGTGGTGTCGGATAAAAAAGTTAAATCCATCCGTAATTTAATATCCATTCAACATGAAATTATAACATCACGCCTGTAATCTCCGAAAGGATAGGCAGAGGTGTAGGTACGTAGTATACAGTACATATCCAGACCCTAAAGTAAACATAGGTACCTACTAAAGTTTTAAATAATGGCCTGCCTGGCCACATAATTCCTTCCAAAACCCAGTTTATGCCGACGAAAACTACGCGAATCACCGTTATGTCACCTACATGCATAGATTTACAAGACAAGTAGGTACAAGCCGGTGGTCGGCAGATCGCATGAATACAAGACCGAGAGTATGGACTACAGCTTGCCTTAAAATGAAAGGTGCCATCAGTTTTAGAAGACCACGGTTCTATAACAAATGATTGCATTGACGTTGCAATGGTCTCACCATCGACAGATTGTTTATGGTAAATCTGTCAAGAACTAACAATCGAGAGATCATTGCAACGTTTGTAAATCAGTAGATTTGGCCCCTGTTTTATGAGTTGACTGTGGTGTTCGGTAATATCCGTTTACTACAAGCTGCTCGGCTTTTACCCGTTTTGAAAATACTTGTAGTACCTACCGTTTATACTGGTACAGTCAACAACGAAACTCAATCGACAAAGTTTTTTTAAGATTAAAAAAAAGTAGCTAATCGATTTTCGTTGCTCACCGACAATCAGTCACAACTCAAACCCAGCATATTGCCTGTTAAAAGAAAAGTCATAATATAGGCAGCACAATCAGATGGCCATGAGCCAATAATCCATTGCGTCCATTATGTGTATCAGTGTGTACCCACAGATATATGTATTTGTTCCATCAATGTCTAAATCACAGTTTTTTTTTGTATGGTCTGCACGTGGGTGATGCACATTGTAATTAAACGCCACTGCAAGAATCAAGTCTTTTTTTCTCCGCAGGTGATACCAGCGCCGCTCATAAAGACGCCCATGCCGCCCGTACTCAACGGTGATACCAACGGTGAACAAAGCGAAGAAAGCCAGTCGCATTAGGGACACCTTAGATAAAGAAATAAATACATGTCCATGCTAGTTCAAAAATTAGATTAAAATGACATTTGGGTATTTTTTTTCTGTGTGAACGAGTTAAAAAAATCCGTATCGTGGAGGTTACTGTCTACAATCTGAAATGTCGAATTTGAGACTGATGCTAAGTGAGTTTAGATTTTTAAATTTTTAAGTCGTTACTGTCTTTGTACAATACAAAAATACCTAAAATACGTTCACATACACTTGGCCGTAAATCACCGTTCACTCAGATTCAGCGGGGGGTCACAAAATCCGGAAATTACATATTTTCTGTTTGAAAGAAATCTGACGAAACATTTTCAAACTTCCAATTCCGTTTTTTTTAATAAACTCAGTAGGTACTGCAACGCTTTGCAGCAACTGTTTGCAGCTATTCAATTAGCTTCATTTGACGTTTTACTCACACGCGGCCCACTCCGGCCGAGCTGCTATCAAAGCGCTTAAAACGCTTACTGGCGTCAAATGCAAGTACAAGCGTTCATAAAAAAGAGGCGCGAATTCCCGATAATGTGCCCCCACGCTTATATATTTTTATAAGCTGTCTCGTTTTGTCTTAGTTAGTTCTTATCATCCTATCATATTTATAAATAATATTTAACTATACCTACATAAGAATTTTTACAAAGTGGCTATGTATATTAAATGTAATATTGTAAAATTAAAATATTTACTTTTATTTAAATATAAGTTTATTATAAGTGGGTCCTTGTGTTTCATTTTATTATCTAAGTACTAGCACTGCCTCCGCGAGATTGTTGGCGTGAATGAAAATTATCATTATCCTTATTATCTACTAACTTCCGCCCGCGGCTTAGCCCGCCTGGTATGTCGATAAAGAGTAGCCTATGTCCTTTCTCAGGCTCTAGACTATCTGTGTACCAAATTTCATAATCGGTTCAGTAGTTTTGACGTGAAAGCGCGATAGACAGACAGAGTTACTTTCGCATTTATAATATTAGTTGGGATTATAATTATTTCGACGCATCGCCGGCCCGCGCTATTATTGCGTTATCTTTCTGACTTTTCTGTTTGCGCGGCTCTTAAGGGTCGAAGCGTGATGTTAAATAGCCTCCTTTCTCCAGAATTAGGCTATCAAACAGCAAAAAGAATTTTTCAAATCCGACAGGCAGTTCCAGAGTTTACCGCGTTCAAACAAACAAACACTCTTTAGCTTTATTATATTTCAATCATTTATACAAGCTTTAGCCCGCGTGGATGACGGAACGGGAACGTATTACTGGGATTAAAAGGAAGCGAAGCGATGATCGCTTATTCAATAGCCGAGGAAAAGGTCATTGACTCTTGTTCTAGCGCTGCGCCGCCGATAACCGTAATTATTTTGTTGCGCGTAATTTTGAATTGGTGATACTTACCCATATTTTACAGTCAATCAATCTGCCTAGCCTTTTCCTAACTATGAGGGGTAGGCTTCCAGTCTAACCGGATGCAGCTGAAGTTGAATACTAGTAGTAGGTATTTTATACCTATGGAGCGAATGCCATATATTTTACAGTACTTATTCATATAACATGATGTATTTAAATTAACCTAGTCCAATAGAGTAATTCCCAATTAAGGTTTATATTATAGCCTAAGATTAGACGAATAAATATTAGGTATGCCTTAAAAATATAAGCAACTCCAATTATGCTCAAACAAATTAGACCGAATGACAGATGCTAACCTTAGCATTATGCCAAGACAATAATATGCCACAGTATTATTATGCTATTATAAGTTATGAGAAAACGTTATGCCAAACAATATTATGCCTTAAAATCGTATGCCAAGTGGGGGATTCCCCAAACAAACAATATACGTGCATAGTTTGTACTTTAGCAGAAATGATGTACTTTGTTATTAAAACTTCTCGCCATTTTCGAGCAAATTTCTATAACCGCGCCACCTATTGCGTAGCTATATAATATATTTAAAAAAATATCCTTAGTGTTGTATCGACGTGCAACTAGATGGCATAACTTGTATCTAGAGACCAAAATACTCGAGGCACTGTTGACACACAGATAGCCTCTGGCAAAGTCACAACGTATCGCCCCAAAATCCTGAAATGCTACAACACAAGTTGTATAAACAGAACAGTTTACCACCTTATATAAATCTATCAAACCTTCTGTCGGACTCCCATCGGGTATGTGTGACGCTGGAGTTCAGAGAACTCCTTGTATTTTCTTCCAATAAGTAGTAGGTATATCTTCAAGCCGTTACTGTTAGTGGGTAGATAGTTCCTCAGGAACGTTGAAATTATTGTTAAATTCTGCCGCCAAATCAAACAGAAGGAAACTATTTTTGAGACGTGGCCTGGGATAATCGAGTAAGAGAGTAGATCTATTCCTTGTCTATTAGTCACGTCCTTTATCATAAAGCCTGGCATGTGCCACTTGGTGCCACTGCCACTTATGTAATGCATTGGTAATTTGTGAATTATTAATTTAGATAATGCCAATTAATTAGGATGTCATACACTATAGCCTGTGCATAATTTTGCAAAACTCAACTTCGGAATTATTTTACGTGTACTAAAATGCGTGTATGCAGCCCGGCTACGTAGGCTCGATTCCAGGTAAACATCCGGGCGACCTACATAACTTTAACAGTGCAAAATAAACGGGCCGAGCGTCCGTACATAGGTACTATACCTAGATAACTATGTAACATGAACGTCCACGGCTACATACAAACTCGTGAGCAATCAATAAAATACTATATAGCCGGTCATGTACTGCCAATGCCTACCTATACGCGTCCCGGTCGGCGGCTATGGAAACGAATGGAGTTGATTTAACATTTATTGAGTAGGTGTATTTATTTGTTATTGAGCAAGGGTTCCGTCCTTGGAGTGTTTCTCGAGTTAGGTATTTCACTACCTTAATTACTAACCTTAAACTACCTTAAACTATTTTTTTTTAAAGGCAAGATTTTAATAAATCATAATATTTTCTCATAATTAGAAGAATTACAAATTATTTAAACAGAGTGGCTGTACTTACTATTTTTCCTAATACTTTGTGGTATCGATTGCAGTATCGATTATTTACCATAGATCTTCAGAAAGTCTTTTCTCTATTCGTCACAGCTGTCAATGACATTTCGACGTTCGAAACGTATTTTACGAAATGTATTTTGCTTAGTTTTCTTCGTCGAATCGTAAACTTACATAATTATTTAATTAAAAATACTAAAGCAATGCATCTATAGATAGATGTGCATTGATTATGTGCCGTTAAAGTTAGCGGATTTTCCATACAATAGATAACAAAAATGGTATCAACTTTGAATTTAGACGAAAAATATAATAGAGGTGCGTGCGTCATATTTTCAATGTGACCTATTTTGCCGAAACATTAGTTATATTATTCGGTTTTATCGTAATACTGTTGGTGTGTTGCAGTGAGGAGGAATTTCTGTTTTTATTTGGATATTCAAGATCATGGTTTGGCTAGATCCATATCTCGCAGGATTCAAGACATGGGTTTGGTAAGTACCTACACAAGGCTTTTACCGCCAAAATTGTTATTCCTCAAAGTAGCACTGACTAAACCTACGTTGCCACATAATTTTTGGTTATGTATAAATGTAGTGTGACCAAAACAGGGATAACAGTATTTTTTCATTTGTATGGCTTCTAATCAGGCTAACTGCATTTGGTCATGTTATTTACGTTCTGTTTCATCTTTTGAGCGCTCTTCAACTAACATAGTTAATTCTTTTTTAGAATACTAATGTTATCAGGCATTCGTCGAAATATTTTCTTACGAAATTCGTCATTGAATTTATTTTTATAATTTTCTTATTGATTTATTTGTTTCAAATTTTCCTAATAAAACATCGTCGAAACGAAACATTTCTATTTGAATTGGAACGCAATTTGAACGGACCAATGAGAAGCGTCTCCCCTTCCACCTGACAACAGCGCCCCCAGTGTCAAAAACATGAACTAACGTGAAATATCTCCATCTTGTATGACAGATTTGTGTTTGTTGTTACTTTTTCGATTTTATTTATCAATTGTGTATAAATACGTTTAAAAAGTGTACCAGACGTTGCGTTATTAATCCACAATCACGTAATTCAATGTGTGCTACAGACAATTTGAAAGCATTTACCGACAGAAGGTAAATCTATGAGTGACGAACATAGTGGTCGTCTGAGTGACTAGTATATAGTTACTTATTTTTGTGATAAGCGGAGCGCGGGGCCCTCGCGGACGGCTTTTATGTAAGTATATACAGTGTATAATACCCACACGTGCGTACCGACACAGCGATCGTGTCAGAATTGTTTAGAAAACAGTTTAAAAACAGTTGGAGTGGCTAGTGGGTCGCATAGCTTGCGTTGAATTTTAGGTCATCTTTTGTACGGTCGCGTTAGAGCCGCCGCCGCCGCACCGCGAAATGCAGCGGGCCGAGGCCGCGCGGCGCGCTCTCTCGCGCTGCGTTGCACTACATCCATTTTAAAAGCCGTTTGAAATGTAGTTTCCTTCGGGTTCGCGTGTGTCCGCTTAATTTTTGACAGTTGATATTGCTTTCATGTAATCAAGGGGTTGTGAGTCTTAGGTAGAAGATCTTAAGGGTGAGATTTGTGTGTGATAGTTTAGTGTGTTATTTTTTTGCGCGGGACGGTTGGCGCGAGTCGTGGAGGGCGCGATGGCGCGGCCCACCGGCGTCGTCTCGTTGTGTCGGCCGTATTTCAAGGAAAACTCGCCGATGTGTGTTCCGGCGCGTCGATACTCGCGAGGCTGATGCCCGCCCCGTTACATTATGTTGTCGCATGCATCGCTCAATAGCATATTCTGAGAATGACCAAACGCCGCCACTCGCTTCGAGTAGGTAGCAGTTGCGACACATACATTACACGTATTAGGTCAGCCTGGTGCAATGCTGACTTTCACATAATGTCACTGTACACTGCATTACCTAAACAATAATACTTGCTGACACTAAATTCCTATAAGAGTTGCCATGGTTTTCCTGTATTTTCTTAACCATAATTTAATTTAATTTAATGCTGGCAACATTAAACTAATTAAACTGTTCATGATAACTCACTTTATCAGTACTTTTTTTTGACATGGTAATAGTTTTAAATATATTTGAGTAGTCTGTTATGTTAATGTATGATAAAATGATCATGGTATGTAATAACACTGAAAGATGCATTTAACATATATTATAATATGTGTTGACTAATACAGGCAACCATTGTGTTGAGAATATGTTAACTTGTAATTTGCAAGGTTAGCAATACCACACATTAAGTGGCATGCAGCTATAAATAAAAATGCACTTAACAGCTAAAATTAAAGGCAACTTGTTGCACAGGCATCATTTGAAAATATTTGCCAAAGCATGTTATTTTAGATGACAGAATTTGTAATATATAAATTATATCGATTTCTATAATTATAACAGGGAATTATTATTTTTACAAACATTTTAACCTAGCGAACGACACCACATTAATAGATATCTGTTTTTTATTATGTTATCTTCATTATAAATTCAATAGCTAAATATAGGTACTGTTTATGCAAATAAAATTACATTTATAGATGTGGGTTTTCAACCATAGTGAATTAATAGTGGAATAAACCTTTTATAAAAAAAATATAATTAGGCTTGCTATATTTATGTTAAACTTCAAAAGCGGTGTTATGGGAATTTAAGTCTTAGAAACTAAAAAAAGTGTTTGATAAAGATTTAGTAGTAAAATTAATGAATGGTGTTATTTATAGCCATTTATTAATTTATTTTCTTTTATTAAGTATGTTTAAAGTAAATTTCAAAAATTAAAAACCGTATTAATGAGAGAATAATGCATTTTTTTTTACCATAACTTTTTAAAGACACTTGGTCTCTTTTTTAATAATCTCTCATTTGACCCTACCATCCTAACTAATATTATAAATGCGAAAGTGAGTTTGTTTGTTTGTTAAGCTTTCACACTAAAACGGCTGAATGGTTTTGGATGAAATTTGGCACATGGGTACACCAAGACCTAGGTTAGGATATAGGATATTTTTTATCCTGGTATTCCCACGGGATCGATATATATGCGGTTAAAACTGCAGGGCTCAGTTCACTATCTAGCTACCTACCTTGCTAGCTAGTACCTTATAAGACCCACACTAATTATTAAGTAGATTGATTGTGACTTTCTATGTCTGTAAAGTATTTCCAAAGATTGCTGAATCTCAGACCATTTATAATCAACCTGTTGCTGTACCAAAACATAATAAATAATTAATGTATTAGGAACATCAGTTTGTGATTTATACCTGAAACTAAGTAAATACTATTTGTTTTTAATAAATTATGACATAAATTGAACAGGAAACCGAAAAAAAAAAATTAGTTAAACTTTTGTTCAAGCTTTTGATTGTAAGTATTTGAATAAATACTTCAATTTATTGAAACTTCATATTGATTACAATTCATTAATAAACTCACACTTTCCCGTGGAGGTAGGCAGAAACTATAGAAGTAAACTAAACTACACATACAACTTGTAATCCCTGAAGGGTTACACAGAGGTGTACACACGGCTCCACATCAAGCTATACATTTCCAGTATAAGCTCGCATTGTACGTAAATCCTATACAATGCGAGATCAGCATAAACTGGAAATGTATAGCTTGGTGTGTAGCCGTGTGTACCTATAGTACATTCACATTTCGCCAGTTACTTATGTTAAAAAAAAAGAAAACAAACAAAAAGACAAAAAAAAAACGATATACTAACTAACTACTAAATATATATAATTATATACTGTCATAGTGTTTCCCAATTCACAGATCCAGTGATAAATAAGTGTGATTGTACTTCCAAAAATAGTTTACCTCCCATACTTAGGGATAAGTAAGGTATAATATAATGACAAATAAAAAGTCACGTTATCATTTATTTTTGATCTCCAAAAGGAATTTCCTAAATAGGTTGTAACTATGTGATCCATTCCTGGACATAATTTTCCATAAGCATGGAGGAAATCTATCTACAGAAAATGTAATTATTTCTATTGTTTATGTCATCCTTTAACATTTATTCCCGTTTTTATTAACAGTAGGCGACACCTAAATAAATGCGTAAATAGAAGCGCGATGGTTGGATTTGAAACCCTCGGCTCATTGCCGTAAGTTGAAAATTCAATAGTTGCTTTATTAGCCATAACATAGGTGGCATAATCTCTGAAGAGTAAACTGAGACATGTCTTCTGTTGTAACACAATCACAGGCTTCATGTTTTAAGGCGTACTTCCAATTAGCGACAGTCGATTGACATACGCAGTTTCGATTGAATCATTCCAATACACATTATATGCAATACCTAAATGGCCCCATTTTCATGGGAAAATATATACAGTTTACTGCAATTTTGCTGAGCAGCCTAGTTGTGTGTGTCGGACTGCCAAGTCATAGGTCTCGAGTTCGAACCCAAGCGACGCACTTCTGACTTTTCGGATTCATGTGCGTACCAAATCAAATCAAAAGTCAAAAATCAATTCAAACCAGTCTGAGAATCGGCACTTTTTGAACGTCAAAATTACATAAGACAGTCCCCTAAAACGCTCGCCCGTCGCCACTTCCTAGTGCTTTAGCTAGCTTTAATTTGTATGGTGCAATTAATAAAGAGTATTCTATTTATGTCAAGGAATCATCAGACTAGCACAAGTAGTTTCATGTGCACTTAACAAATTATTGATAAACAAAGGTGTTCGCTTCCAGCAACAAGAAGTATTCCTAACTTCCCGCGTGACGCACGTGGTGCGGGACCGTCCTGCGGGCGCGGGAGCCGCGTGGGCGTGCGGGGGCGCGCGATGGGCGCGGCGTGAGGGGCGCGCGCGCGCCGATGCCATGCTGGAGCGCGTGCGGCCGGACCCGCCACACATCTCGCCCAACAACAAGTACATACAGCTCACTGTGCAGAAGGTATACCCTATCCCCCCCCACACCTGCACACTAGCATAAGGGAAGGTGCGAGTTTGATGGATAACATGTGGCATTTAAACTGAAACGGTCTAAGCTCAAAGCAAGTTACTTTGTACTTATGTAAATATTTAGCGTTAGGAGCTTTTGAATTCTTTTTTGCTGCTTCATATCCATGAAATTGATACCTTGTAAAATTGTAATAATTTCAGATAATTGTATGTTTGATATTCATACAGTTTGTGTAAGATAAAAATGATAGTTACATTATGTAGGTCTTCATAGAGCTTGTTGCAATTGAATATCTATTCTATGCATGCTACTTTCTGTCTAAAACTATTAACAATTTTCCTTTTCCTTCTAATATTTCTATTTATTTATATCTTAATCGCGCTTTTATTATTATATATCTTTACAAAATATTTATTAATATTTCAGGCTATAAGTCTATTGGATAAACTGTATGATACATTCTTCACGGCGTCGCGCAAAGCGCATGTCACGCTCTTCACTAAACATTTTATCAAGATTGAATTTTTGGACAAGTATGAAATAACATTTATAAGAAAACGTATGTCTTTTCACTCTCCGACAACCAAAAAACTCAAACATGTTGTACAATTGCAGGTTGTGCAGGCCTATTTACAAGGAATTTGATGAATGGCCTGAGATATCACTAGAACCAGACCCACCTAAAGAAAAGAAGAAGGAAACGCCAGAAAAGATTACTACCGCTTATCAAAATATTAAAGATATTGCCATACAGAAGTAAGCCGGAGTTGCGTTAATGTGCATTACTGGATTTACTCAATGTGTTCTTATAGTAAACAACATTTATTTTTACAGAATGACGAGAAAGAGTCGTCCAAGAATCAAAGAGAAGGAAGACAAAGAGGTGAAGGGAGGTTACTGTGAGATGTGCAACACTGAGTACGTGGACGCCGCGCTGCACCGTCGCTCCCCGCACCACCTCGCCTTCGTGCGCAACCACACCAACTTCATCGCGCTGGACTCGCTCATCGGCGCGGGCACTGACGTCACCAGCTTCCTCGACAAGGCCACGCCCATCAACGGCGAGAGGCGCTCCCTCAGGAAGATGTGCAACGGTGAAGTGGACCAGCCCAAGAACAAGAGGTCGAAGCGATCGCAGTCGCCAGACTCCACAGTCAACGGCAACCTGAGCCCGCGCCGCAACGGAGTCGTCGACGACGAGAGGAAACACAACACACGCTGCAGTAAGCGAGCTAGCGAGGCGCTCTCTGAAGACCGACAGTACTACAAAGTAGTCGGCGTCAGCACCAAGCTAAGGTCGAGCGGCGGGTTCTCTAACAAGAGGAAAGACTCTCCGCCCGCGTTCAACGGCACTAAACCTCTAGTCGTCAAGTTCAGGAAGGTGCGGCGGTCGGAACTGTCGGTACTGAGCGACGAAGCCGAACAATTCATGTTCCCAAAGCGCGCCAGTTCCACGAGCTCTACATCTTCCGACGACGACGACGACAAGGAGCTGAGCGCGCGCCGCAAGCTCACCCCGCCGCCGCCCTCCAGCGAGCGCCGCCGCCTGGCGCGCCCGCTCGCGCTCAAGGAGGAGTCCTCCGAGGAGGACAGCTGGGCCGAGGACAAGCGCAGGCGGAAGAAAAGAACTCCCGCCGTCGCGAAGCGAGCCCGCAGGGTGCCCTGTAAAGCACAGGCTACTGAACCGCCGCCTGAACCGCCCGAGGTAGTGGAACAACTTGTCCCTGCAGAGCCACCGGCACCACCAGACCCTGAAATCAGTCCATTGAGAGAAGAACCTATAGAGAAATGCATGAAGTGGGAAGATGGGAAACTAAAGTATACCCCAGCTGTGGAGCAGTTGGAGTTCGCCTTTGAATCTGTGCCACACAGCGAACCCTGGTTCGAGACCTTCAAAAGACAAGATGAGGACAAAGTGCTAGCTAAAAATATACCACAGTATTTCGGTAAGTAATGTGACAAAGAATTAAAAATAATTGCCTGTTTATTTGAATTGTGTTTTAATCAATGTTGTGTTATTTGTTACAGCACTATACTCAAAATCGCCAAAGTTACCGTATGAAATCGGTCAGTTACCGCCCTTGAAGCCAAATTGCTGTCCACTGAGTGACTTAGTGAAACGAGAAGAAAAGCCAGGACCGTCGCGGTCTTACGGGACGCGGGGTATGAAGAAACAGAAGATCAGGAAGCGAACTGCCGTCGCCCTACTAGCGCTGGAGGGGCACCCCAGGAAGTCTCCGCGCGAGCACGCCTCCACGCTCGCCATCCTCGGCTCCGCGGGTCTTGGGCAGCGGCGGAGAAACCATGACGACAATAAATCCACGGCGTCGGAAGACACCATCAGCGACACGCACAGCAATGTCAAACTTGATCCTGTCATATCTGAGACTCAGGAGGCATCGGAAAGACTACAACAGTTTCTCTCAGAAGTATTTGAGGACGCCGCGGAGTACGACGTATCGGACGAAGTGATGGACGGCGAGGCCGCCGTCACCACGTCTACCAATGTGCCCGACATGTCCAGCCTAGTCTCCGAGTGCGAGAATTGCGACCTAATCAGAAACGAGATCAAGGAGGCGGAAGACAGGCCCAAAGGAAGGCGCGGCAAATTCAAAAAGAAGAATCGAACGGGCTGGCCGAATAAAAAGAAGCAATCTAAAAAGGGCTCCAGAACAAACAGTCTGGAGTCAGAAAACAAGGTGGAGAGCAGCAGTTTAGACCGGTCGTCAGCAGAGCCGCCCGATGACGACACGACGCAGGATACCATCAGCGAGGAGGACACCAATCTATCAGAGACTGAAAAAGAAGATAAGACTATCATAGAAAACTCCAAGTCAGAGTGTGACTCGCAAGACAAGACTCTAACAGAGGATTCAATAGAAGAGCAATGTGAGCCAATGGACATATCTGATAGTAAAGACAAGACGTTATCTGATAGTAAAGACAAGACGTTACTGGAGTTGAAGGTATCAGCGGAAAAGGGAAAGGTTGAGGAGAAAGAGGAACGAAAATTGCGTTCAGAGACTGATGATAAGGATAATAAGAAGAAGAAGCGCGCGTTGCACGGGCTGGGCGACTGGCTGCAGCCCGTGGTGCGCGTGGCGCGCGTGGACCCGAGCGCGGCGCGGCGCCTGCGCTCGGCCGGCCGCGCGCGCTCCAACCGCTTCAGGTAGCGCGCCGCCCAGCGCTGCCGAGCCAAACAACGATAACTTCATAACCAGTGGACATCGTTCTAAACCTACCGTCGAACAATCGCTAGTGTTGTGATCGCGTTCCGTGCGAGTAGCTACAGTAGACTCCTCACCGATGACGTGGATCATTGTTTTGTTGTTATTTATTTTGTAAATACGCTGTTGTTGTCTGTGTTCAGCATGAACTTGGCCATTTTGTGGCAGTTGAGAAACTGGGAGTATCAGTATTTAAATTGTTTTCGTTTATAAAAGAATAATATATCTTGAGGCTGCGAACTTCAGATTAAAGTGTACATAGTGGTGTAATATAATATGAGAACATGACTCATGCATGTGTGTGTGTAAGGACAGTGCGGTGCGTAGATGTCGCGAGCTTAGTCTGTATATAAATGTTATTATTGTATGCTTAGAAAGTATCTTTCTTTTCTAAAGATAAATGGAGATGCAGGAATATTGTTGTAATTTCAATCAATAACCTATGTACTACTAAATGTTAATATAACTGAAATAATAATTGCTGTTAATAGAAACCATAGATATGGAATGTTTTTAATCTCAATGTTGTCTCATGTCCACCATTACCGACTATCAAAACTGATAATACTTATTGCTGGCACTACATTTCGTATTTCTGATCGCATCTCCTTTATCTATGTGAAACTTCATCAAAATAAAGTTGTATAAATACTATGATTCTCAATTACTTGTTTTGTTTACTTCAACAAACTCTTGTCCATAAACTTTACCCCACTCCACACTGGTGATATTGCCTAAAAGCTCTTCAAGGCAAGTAGTGTGTCGACGAGATTTTCTCATTCCAGTTTTTTAAGAGCAAGGAGTTCGGTCGAATGCAACCGCCGTCAGCATGTATCATAAACTCACGCCTTTTTTCGATGGGGGTAAGCAGAAATAGAACATCAAACAAAGAATAAATCCAACATTTTATTGACGCTGGGCTACTGAAGCACTGCGCATTGAGCAGTTGGCTGATACTAAGCGCATTTTGACTTCAGCTTGTCAGTTCTACGTTGCTGCGCCCCGCGGTTTCACCCACAGAGTACATTTTTATATAGGCTACTGGATCACCCGCGTGTCTCGATCCCGTGGGAATAACGGGATAAAAAGTATCCTATTTCAGGTCATGGTTTACCCATGTGCCAAATTTTCATCTAAATCCGTACAGCCGTTTTAGCGTGAAAGCTTAATAAACAAACTCACTTTCGCAATTATAATATTAGCTGCGCTCCACGGTTTCACCCGCGTAAGTCTCGATCCCGTGGGAATATCGGAATAAAAAGTATCCCATGTCCTATTCCAGGTCATGATGGTCTACCCATGTGCCAAATTTCATCCAAATCTGTTCAGCCGTTTTAGCGTGAAAGCGTAACAAACAAATAAACTCACTTTCGCATTTATAATACGAGTTAGGATACCCAGATCCTAAATCTTATTTGTCGAAGGATTTTTTAGTGGTTCCAGACAAGTTGCATAAATCTATACTATATTAGTACAAATAAATAAAATTGAAGTGTCTGTTTGTAAAGTCTAAATAATGTATGAACTTTCACGGTACAAAAATGTTTGTCTGTCTGTTTGTTCCGGCTGATCTCCGAAACGGCAGGACCCATTTTGACGGGACTTTCACAGGCAGATAACTTATGTTATATGGAGTAATTTAGGCTACTTTTATTTTAGAAAAAGAATTAAAGTCCACGCGGGCGCCAGCTACTATAATTTATGAACTTGCTAGTTGTTACTAAAGAAAAAATATTGAAAGCATGAAGATAATGCAATCTTGCTTGAACGGAACTTGGAGATAAACTTGCGTAAACAAACAATTAGGGAAGGCAGCCGCAGGTATGTACCTACCTATCTAGGTGATGTAATTCTTCGATAAGAATATTTGAAACAGCGCCATCTAGAAGTTTCGTTACAAACTGAAAGATCGAATGTTATTTACGTACATAGGTAGGTATAGGAGGCATAGGCACGCACGGCACAGCCCATTATTTATTATCACATGTACATGTAGTAAAGGTCAGATGGCGGGGCCAGCACTTCTTTAGACTCTTTTCATGTGTGTAAGAATGTACGTAAGTACTTTTTTCTTTTTCGGAATTGTAGTTTTAGGATGGCTGGTTCTATAGATATTGTGTTATGTAGCCTCAGACCAACAACATTACAACCATTTATAATAATTACAATCAAACTACACTTAGTATTATACAGGGCGTCCCACGGTTATGCCACATGGAGGGAAAGTATCTTGAATATTGTAGATGGCACATTTATTGAAAGAAGACATTATTTGAATTAAAAAAAACAATTTAAACTGCATTCATAGATATTTAAATAATTACATGGTTGAACCGGGAATCGAACCCGTTACATGAGAAAAATAATCACCGAGTAGCTTTATCATACCGATCGAAAGGCTTCATCATATGGATTATTTTTTGCTAAATAACATAGTGTCACAAACAAAAGGAAGATCATGAATTTTAACATTTGATGTGAAATTTTGTTCAGATAAATTTACTGACTCATTTTGAGCATTTGATAAATAGATAAATTTTGAATTAAAAATATAAAAATTCATGGTCTTCCTTTTATTTGTGACTCTCCACCAGCCTGCATGTATCACCAGATGTGTGAACAACGTACATGCAGAAAAGAAGTAGGTATGTAAGGATTGTAGCAGGTGGTGTTCTGCCATTTCTGACTAGCCCCCCCTGGGAAGGTGTGAGTTTATGCATGTATGAACCAGTGTATTGGCACATGATTCAGTATCAAAAGGTTTTCAAATGTAGACGTCTCATAAATAAAAGCTTGCAAGTGTGTTATAACATGTTATTTGACAACTGATGATATCACAATAATTAAAGAGTTCTACTATACTAGGTTCTAAAGACGAATGACAGGAAAATGGCAAATGCATAGTATTTCATCAGTTGCTTTTCATGAAGTTTCGTTGATTAATTATTGCCAAAGCAAGCCCATTACTTTGTAACTGAAACAATTTATTTGTCTAGGTATTGATATTGACCAAATGAAAAACAAATGATCTACTCTAACAGGCATATAATCAATAAAAACAGAATTTACATTTTATACATCTTCAGAAATGGATGTTGGATCAGCAGTTTACATTGTTCATTCTTAATTGAATTACAAGTAAATTAAATCAAAATAAACCCTAAGCTCAATGTCTTGTCATCTTAGGCCAGTTGTATCTTAAAAGCACTGAAATGTTTCACAACTGGTCTTAAATTCCAGAGACAATGCTACTGTGTTATTTTTTTATTTATTCATAAATATCCTCTTTGTCAGCAACATATTGGATAATGTCTTTGGGTCTAACCAGCCTCTCTGCATCTCCATCAGGAATTTCAAAGCCAAATTCATCTTCCATTGCCATTATGACTTCCACATGGTCCAGAGAGTCCAAACCAAGGTCAGTCATAAAGTGGCAGTCTACACTCAACTGAAACGGAGAAATACTTAATTAATTACATGTTCCATAGTTCCGAAACTAAATGAAAGACAGTAAGCATAGACAGAACATATTTATGCAACAAGGCATCTCTATATGAAAATAAATAATTTCAGTTTTGAGCTACCTTATCAGGGTTAATTTTGTCATAAAGTTGAAGAACAAGTAGCACTCTACTTCTAATAAGTTCTAGTGTGAGCGGGGGTCCACCGCTGTAGTTGCGGACACTGATATTCTGGGTCTGAAACAGAGTATTATGGAAATAAATGTTATGTATGTACCTTCATACCAGTGAGTTTGTCGTAAGCCTTGCAAACTTTCAGCACTCGTTGTTCTATTTCCTGTGGAGAGGGCTTGGGGTGCCCACCTGTCGAGTACTGTTGTGCTTGCTGTACCTAAACAATTTGGGTAATACTGTACAATCATATTTGTTATGCAATAAGATTGAGGTTATAATTTTAACAAAGAATAATTTATAGAAACTGGGACTTTCCGATAGTGCTAGTATCCTCACTAGCACAAATTCCACCTTAAATAAAACACTTTGTACGAAAAATATCACGTTGTATTGAATAATGAGACCCTTACCCCATTCTGATGGTACTGGGTGTTGTTTGTCTTTATGACAGCATTTACTGAGCTATATTTTTGCTGCAGGGCAACGGTCGAGAGCCGGCATACTACCGGTGTCCTAATCGTAGTGGATTTCCGAAATAATCCACTTAGAGCACTGCGGGCAATATTTCCAGCAGCCATTTTCCAGCACTTCAAAAATTATTAAATATTCATAGACAATTGAGTGAGTCTGACAGACAGACGAGCAAGCAAGACAAACGAACTGAGACAAGCACAGAGACAAGAGAGCACAGATCAATACTAACAGAACAGACCAAAGAGCATGGAACATGAAAATACGTCAAAAATAAATTGTTTTTAGGAATAGTCTTACCAGTGCAATATTCATCAAAATAATGTTTCATTAGTTTCAAAATACCCAAAAACACAATAGAATCTACTATTTATCCAAACTTGGTGGCTAAAAACTAGTGCCTTTTTTGAAAATGTCCATTGTCTTTGACACGTCGTCTTCTCATCTTCTGTCAAGACAACCAGCTGTCAGTTTGTCATTTTTCATTGTTTTTATGAGAACTTGTGTTGAGATGGATTTATTGTATTTATACAATTAGAAATCGCGAAAAATGGGTAACGCTGACACAAAACTGAACTTTAGGAAAGCTGTCGTTCAGCTTACCTCTAAAACTCAGGTAATTGTTTCGAATCTGGTGCAAAATATATATTTACGAAGTTGATGTTAGAGTATTGATGTAATGATTTCATTTTAGCCTATTGACTCTTCCGACGATAGTTTTTGGGACCAATTCTGGTCTGAGAGCGTGACCAACGTTCAGGATGTGTTCGCACTGGTGCCTGGTGCGGAGATCCGCGCTTTACGAGAAGAATCGCCAAACAATCTCGCGACACTAGTTTATAAGGCTGTGGAAAAGCTGGTGAAAATGGTGGATAGCAGCTGCAGGACCCAGAGGGAACAGCAGACAGGTATGACTTCACGACACGGACAACATAGCATTAACAAAAATAGATCATCCTACAATCCTTAAATAAGGTCAGTTTATTTGATCCTACATTTCTCATGATCTCGTTACAGGTATGATTAGAAAAGTAAATAACAATAGCAATCAGGATGTTACACTTTTCCACATGACACATAGTTTTAATTTTGTCAAGGATCTCTAAAGCAGCCTTACTGCTTTAGACTATAGAACAGCTGAATGATTTTTCATTATTGTAATGATTCATAGTAAATATGTCACAAGTACAAAAAGTAATTTACTATAAAAATACACACTGACCATGAATCATCATAAAACAGTAATAAAAGCTAGAAATGATGTACATAAAAGGTTGTTTTATTGTTTTTTTTTTATAGGAAAACAATGAAAATCTCTACAGAATTTTAATAATCTTTGAATCTTGCCAGTGCTGCCCCTGAGCAACCCTTCACAGAAATTTTGATTAAAATGGTTTTTTTTTTTCACAAATGCAATGAAAATATTTATAAATGTTGTAAATTTTTCAAACATGTACTAGTATTTTTTTTTATCATTCATTTTATTTGCATTTTCGAGAACACAAAGATTTTTTTTTTTTCTGCCTTGGGCACTAGCCCTGAGTGCCCCTAGTGCCCAGCAGTCAGTACCAGTAGTGAGTGTCCACTGTCTGATGCTATACTAACTAACCCTGTGAATTTATAATTAACTTGCTTCAAATTAAGTGCCCATGCTTAGTTTATTGGGTGAACAGAAGGAGTAGTTGATTTATTCATAAAATCCACAATCTGTTTGTCATGAATTAATATTTAAAGACAAGCCTATTGAGGCACATATTTAAAAACAGGGTTTTTATTAGTGTACGGTACAAATGATCACCGTCATATACTAAAATTAAAAATATTTGTTGAAACCTACCCAGCAAATTGATTCTTAATCAATGTTTAATGCCTTATTTAATTTCAGCATTAAACTGTGCTCGTCTCCTGACGCGAGTGCTGCCGTACATGCTGGAGGAACCGGAGTGGCATGGTTTCTTCTGGTCTTCTCTCCCAGCTGCCGCTGAGAATGAGTCAGTGCCCCTCGCGCAGTCTCTTATCAACGCTGTCTGTGTGAGTGTCTGTCTTGTCTTATCTATGTCTTTATTTGTTTATGGCTTGATGATAATAATGTATTGAAATTCGAAAACTTGGTTGCCTTGGCAACTGTGTTTGTTAGTTTATTATCTGCCAACATGAGACACCGTTCTTGCCAAAGTCATTACAACTGCCTTCAATTATTTTATAGGAAATTCTACACATATACACAATTACTTCATGTACTTCGTATGCTGCTACATCAGTCTATCAGTTAGAATTCTAATTCCAATATTTTATCTACATAATATACTACTTAATACTCATCTTTTTCTAACTCTGGTATTTTAGCTATGTCTGTGTGATGTAAGAGACATCACTGTAGCTTAGAACAGGACAGAGTCAGAATAAGTTATTAAATTCAAATACACTAAATCTGAGATATCATTATCATACGTTTCATAACATAGAAAGTAATGAGATGATTGATGTATATAATGAACAAAACATTTTTTTTTATGGGAAGGAGTGGAGACTGATTTCAAAGAGCCCTTTGTACACACGTTTTTCTTTTCGTGAAAAACTACGGTTTCTTCGCCATGGCGTATAAACTGCGTCGTAGAAAAAACGTGTCCGTCAACAAGCTTCTATAGTGATCCATATGATGACCGTGCCTACATAATATGGCGAATAAACTAGTATAGTACAGAGGGCTATTTAGGGTTCCTTACCCAAGGGGTAAAACGGGACCCTATTACTAGGGCTCCGCTGTCTGTTTGACTCTCTGTCTGTATGTCTGTCCGTCTGTCACCAGCCTGTATCTCATGAACGGCAACAGGTAGACGCTTGAAATATTCACAGAATATTTAGCTATATATTCACTTTAAAATAATCAATTAAAATAAAATACAACAGACATACAACAGACATGATTTGTTTGCCGTTTTATAGATAATGGTACGGAACCCTTCGTGCGCGAGTCCGACTCGCACTTGGCCGGTTTTTTTAAATCATTTCACGTTCCCATTAAAAAAAAAAGTGTGTTCACAATGGGCCCTAGGGTACTGCTTTTTAGGGTTCCGTACCCAAAAGGTAAAACGGGACCCTATTACTAAGACTTCGCTGTCCGTCTGTCGGTCTGTCCGTCACCAGGCTGTATCTCAAGAACCGTGTTAATTAGACAGTTGAAATTTTCCCAGATGATGTATTTCTGTTGCCGCTATAACAACAAATACTAAAAAACTGAATAAAATAAATATTTAAGGGGGCTCCCATATAACAAACGTGATTTTTTTTTGCCGATTTTATAGATAAAGTTACGGAACCCTTCGTGCGCGACTCGCACTTGGCCGGTTTTTTTTTAATCCACGATGGTTCAGCTTTGGAATCGGTTTGAAACAAATGACGAATACATTGCTAAATAAGTTGGAAAAAAAATCTGCTCTACAACGTAAATGAAGCAATGGATTAGACATTACACAATTAGGGTGCAGTTCCCTTAGTAAGTAGTAAAAAATAGTTTAGCTAAGTCTCCGATTTCTACAGGTAATTGGTGGAATTTACGGCGCGGACCCTATGGCCGCGCCTTATCGGCCTATAGTACCCCTTGTTATAATAGTCATAGAATCATGGATTTAGTTTTATTTTGATACATAATTTATTCTGCCTCGTTGGTCTAGTGGTCGCAAGCGCTACTGCTGGGCATGAGGTCCTGAGTTCGATTCCCGGGTTGGGCAAAGTGTTTCTCAGTGGCAGTCCGGAGTCTGGATTCGTGCCCGGTTGATAGCAATAAGCTCGCCCCCTATTACTTAAACATGGTGAAATGTGGGTGTACTATAGGTACACTTCTGCCTTAATCCTTCGGAGAATACAGGCGTTATGTTATGTTTGTGTATAATTTATTCTGTTGTCTACAGGATCTGCTGTTCTGTCCGGACTTCACGGTCGCCACCACGAAACGGGCGGGCCCCGTAAGTATTGATCCATAGATAATATATTATTTTATCTAATCAGTGACCGCCATATCTCGCTTTAGCTACTAGTGCTAATGGACTAAGTTAGTTTCTGTGACGTCATTGTAAACCACTTTATGTTTTACATGTTTGGCTAGTTAAATTTTCAGTATTCTTTTAAGATATTTTTATGACTACTTATATATTACGACATCTAATTTAATTGATTCAGGCATGAGTAGAAATCGATTATAAAATACAATAAACGTAGATGTATTTAGTAACCTATTCAGCTTAACTATTACTTAAGAGTCTGTTAGTCTAGACAGTTCTGGTTTGCGACTGGTCAATCGTCATCCTGAGGATGCTTCGTTGAGAGGTGAAACACGTGTCGATTTCTTACAGGGTTTTTTACGAGTCTTGAGGAATAGGTAAGCAGAATAGGTTACTAAATATTGTATTTGACATCTTATATTTCATAAAAGGAAAATATTATTTAAATACGCATTTGCGTAGGCGGAACACGAACTTATTTAACTATAGTTCCCACAGTATATTCCTTATCATCAATATACATTATCTATTACGTGCTTAGTAGGGCGAGGGCCGGATACGATCACGTTGAGCTGTATCCCCGGTTGCCATGACAACGTCTATAACAGTTCGCAGGCAAAAGGAGGGAAAATACCTACCACGTTATTAGAGATTAACCATTCTCTAGATAAGTTTGATAGCAGACTAGCATTCGCATGTGAACTCAATTTTACGGTGAAAATGATGGTAACTTAAAAAACATAAGACCTGCTTTATATTTATTTCAGTTATTATGCAAAGTTTCATAATCTAATTTGAAGTATTTTTTTTTTTAATACCAGCGGTGTATAGTTCGGTTTAGAGGTAATTTAACGAGAAAATTTTATGTAATCGTGTTTTCGACAAAGATAGGACCTAGCATCAATCCTCAACTTTAACATATATTTATTTCTAAATTAATGCTTCAGTATTTTCGGCGTAACGGAGGATCATGCTAAGCAATTTGAGGTTGGGTAGGCCATCACGACAGTACCGTAACAGTAGCAGGATACAAATAATTATAAATAATCATTTTTCATTCCATATTTAGCTTCGTATCGAAATTAGCAAGGAAGCGATTGCGTATGGAGCACATAATGTGGCCAAGTTCCGAACACTTGTAACAATAGTTTGCGAAGGTCACTCCTTTCAGCGAATGAGCGCTTTGATTTTATGGTCTGATTGCTAGTTATATTTTATAGACATGCAGATTTGGTTGCACGGTTTATTGATATTCTTCTGGATGCTTTATATAAAAAAATGCAAAATCTCTTTTAATTCATATCGCATCTGCAGGCACATCGAGAAAATGAAACCTAGATCTTTTGGTGCTCTATTTATATATTTTATCGACCTATGGTAATAAATACGGACATTTTGACAAGCTACTTAGGGCAAAATAATTAATTATAATTTGAACTTCACATTGCCTCGTCATTATAAATATTGCCGTGTGGTCTTTGGGAAATCTAATAATACACAGGTATTTAATTATGGTAAAGTCATCATAGGTAAGCAGAGTGGGAATGAATGAAAATATTTTATTTGATTTTAAATATTGATTCTACGTTTGAAATCAAAATAATAGTATTAAAACCTGGTTTTAATTGTGCTGCCCCAAAGGTGACTAGCATAATAAAAATATATATACATACGCCAAGCTCAAAATATCTATAGTTCAGAAATCTATTTTCTTGAAAGATTTAACAAGGATTGGAGATTACTTACTTGTGCACTCTTCAGAAATAAGATATGACCAGAAAATGAACCCGCCGATTTAAATTGCAAACTTTTGGCCAACCAGTCAGAAAAGTCAGATTTGTAGTGTTTTCCAAACCATAAATTTGTATGACCGTAATGTAATATAATTTCAGCGACATACATATTATATTGAGCGTCGTTAAGCACATCTTTCCGTCGCGTATGTTTCCGTAGCTGTCGCTAGATTAAGGATGCTTTGCAGTTTGCAGTATGTTAAAACATAATCTAAAGTTCTAAACCACACCCCATCTTTCTACCCAGGAACGTGCCGAAGAGCTATCCTCTCTGGACAGTTGCGAGTACATCTGGGCAGGCGGCGTGGGCTTCGCCCGCTCCCCGCCTCGCGTGTCCACCCACGAGGCGGCCAGGACCGAACTCCTGCGGCTGATGCTCACGTGTTTCAGCGAGACGATTTACAAGCCCGCCTCGCATGCTGCTTCGCATCATAATAAGTGGATTGCGTGAGTGTGTAATACGTGTAAAGGGGTACTTTGGTGTTTGAAGACAATGTTTGAACAGCTGTTAAAGATTTCTTTGAACAATAGCCGAAAAAGTAATTCATTCGGCAAAGTTAGTTAATTGATTCAGGCGTGACTTTGCGGAAATCCATTATAAAATACAATAGACGTAGATATAATGTAGTAGTCTATTCCGCTTGACTATTCTTCAAGAGATTCTCTATCCACCAATGGTAAGATGGAATCTTGTGGCACTGGGACGTTAAGAAGCGTCCTGCGCGCACTTTTTAACAATTATCGAACTTATTTACTTCACGAAAAGGTACAATGTTCAGTGCGAGCGTTGACACGTGTCAAAGTACGCTGAGATGTGCGGTACTGCGCAGTGCGTGAACCTTATTTTGTAGTAAATAAATTCTATATTGTATTGGATCATAAAAAAGTGCGCGTCGCGTCGCGTCTCGGTGTGAACTAGCTTGTTACATATTAGTAATCTGTGGTGTGTACCCTTACCGTAATTTTTTTTTTTTATCTACACCCATACTATAAATCCTCTATAAAAGTTTCTGGAACCGTTAGCTTATTGCAAACTTTAAAACACTGGTTGTTTTAATGTTGTCATACTATCATCCAAATGGGTGTTATAATGTTGTACTAAATTTCATAATACAACGTGCCGCTACAATGGCGACATTAATTTAACACACGGGTAGGGCTAGTAAACATAAAAAATATAATAATATAAAATAATTCGTAAATTGAAAAATTTAAATTTTCAAACAAACTAAATACAACAACATAACCAGAATTGAGATCACTCTGTGTAAAAGATTCACTCATGAAGCTTTTCGGTACTATGCTTTGTTGTCGCATAATTTCTAAGAAATTGCGCAGCTTTCCTCTATTCGCCTACCATATGATCCGTGACCCCGGCAAATGACCTCTTTACTATAGTTCTTTAAGTACAGGTTGCTCGAGGATGGTAATTAAGAAAATTGTAAATAAATCAATAAATAATAACGTTTAATGAAATTCAAATATTTTCATAAAACGAATACGCGAAATCGTATACGTGTGTTAAATAAATGTCGCCATTGTAGCGGCACGTTGTATAACTCATTAAAAAAAAAAAGAACATTCTCATGCAGGCACGTTTCACTAACAAAGCACCGTAATTTAAAACAAAAAAACATCTATGTTATTCATGTTATTCGAATTCGAAAAATTCGAATTCACGTGCGTCGTATCCCTCCATTTTTGTTGATATTAGAATTGCATAGTACCTTTAATTTAGGATTCATATCATGGGTGTATATAAAGTCTTGTATGCAACTGTAAATAATTAGGTATTAAAACACTCATGTGATACATTCGTGTCTTAATACCCCTTATTATATAACAGCTGCATAAATAACTATTAACGCCCAGCAGAATTTCTGTATTCTGAAATAAAGGCTTTTGGCCAATTCAATTACATTGTTTATGCTCTAACTAGGATATTAAAAATCCTTCATCACTTACAGCTACTTAACAAGTCCTGAGAACCGTCACGCACTGCCTCTCTTCACGTCGCTAGTGAACACGGTGTGTTCCTACGACCCCGTGGGGCTCGGCCTGCCCTACAACCATCTGCTGTTCGCGGACACGCTGGAGCCGCTCGTAGAAGTAACTATACCGGTTTATTAATAGTTAGTTCTTCACAGACCTGTGACAGATATCGATACGTATGTTCACGTCACTAGTGAACACAGTATGTTCAAAACATGATGTCTCCTAAAATATGCCGAGATCGAGTGTCCTTTCTATAAAAAATGTGTGTGATTATTTATTTTTCTATTCTCAAGGCGGGTCCACACCTGCGCACGTGCATCCTAGGAACAAAGTATGAACACCTTCACTTCACGGTTCGTGCGCATGAGCTTCAATTGCGCAGGTGTGGATCCTTGTTTTGAACGCGAATCGTTCGCAATATGCGCGCGCGCATAGAATGTGACGCGTCCATAGTCAGTCGAGGCGCCTAATGGGTACGGTTCGTGCGCGTGCGCAGGTGTGGACTCGCCTCAATAGATATTATTAATTAATTATGGTTTATGATTAAACCCTTGCGGTCGCAAGTACCAATAAAACCATTTAGTAAAAGTGTTGCGATAGTAAGACGTTTTCTGTGAACTAATTAAAAAGACTCAATCTAGTTATGAGTATTTAAACTAAATTGACTATAACTTAATTTTAAACTCGTTACAGGTGGCTCTTCAAGTGTTAATCGTGACACTAGACCATGACACAAGCAACGCTATCAACGAGGAATCCGATGAAGTAAGTGCAAATACATAAGAAAAAATCGCAAGCTAACTAAGGTAAAATATCGAAAAAAAATCCTTGAAAGAAAGTGCTAAAGTCATAATTAAAATAATGTTGTATTATTATTATACAACATTCGTTTTTGTTTATGCTAAACCCGAAAAGGGGTCATTGTACTCATCATTTTTAACAATTTTTTCTATGGGAACAACATTGAAATCGCCAAAAAAAACCGCTGTTCCCTACATTTGTGTTCACTGAAATCGACAATGTATGGAAAAGCTGATTTAAAAAAAAAAAAAACAGCTGTATATGTGCCAAAGAAAAAGTTGTTCAAAATGATGAGTACAATGACTCCTTTTCGGGTTCAGCATAAAGAAAAAATAATGTTGTATATCTATTATATAGTAATTATTATTATTTATCTTTAAAATCAGCTGCGCTAAACTAGTGGTCGAAAAATTATTCCCAGTAGCTCGAAAAATCTTTTTTTAATAATTCCCAGTATTGGGAAGTCTCTCTTGAATGGTTCAATTTAATGATACATTCCTGTTTGTGTTACCAGCCACAACTGGGACCTATGAAACAGATGATGACGGTATGCCCGGGAAATATACAGGGTGTAAAAAGACCCATCACATAGCCGTCAACTACGCATTCTGTACATCAAATTAAGTATCATTGCACAAAAATAATTGCTGGGAAACGACTTTTATCTTTGGTGTGAAAAATCGCTGTTTAAGATAGTACGCTACGTAAAGCACGCAAAACATTGTGTTTATAGGTGCATTCAACGGTTCGTGGGGTATTTAAAATAAAGTTATAACATTTAAAACTTGCTTTCTTTAAAAAACATCTGAAAAATTTGGAACTTTGACCTTTTAATATCTCCATAACATAACCAGAAGGTTCTCAGGTATGGTCCAGAACAAAAAAAAATGACGGGAATAACAAGTGACTTTCGGCTTCGTTAAGCGTCTTTTTACACCCGTTATACTAAATAAATATTTAAAAAAAATTATATAAGGGCCTGTTTCACCACCTCGGGATAGACACAATCCAACATACAGGGTGTAAGGCACTTCTGTGTTACTCTTGGGGTAAAATGTAGATTTTCTCAAAAAAAAAAAAAAACATTTCCATTGATTTTACGTTTTATAAATGAAACCAAACCACTGGTTTCAAGGATAACGGTGTTTAGCCTAACACCCTGTATAATTTAAAAGAAATAGTTTTATTTTTAATACAACTGTTTGTACTTCTGAAGTTGGTGAAAAGGCCCCTAAATATAAAAATTACAATATAAACGTCTTTTACAGATCCTCCCAGACAATCTCTTCATCAACTACTTGTCTCGGATCCATCGTGATGAGGACTTTCAGTTCATCCTGCGAGGGGTGACGCGGCTGTTGAACAATCCTCTAGCGCAGACCTATCTGCCTAACTCCGCTAAGAAGGTGAACTTGCACCAGGAGCTGCTTGTTCTGTTCTGGAAGATGTGTGATTATAATAAGGTGAGGGATTATGAGACTAGCGAATAATAACAAGTTTTTATTTTTTACCTTTTAGTTTAGGTACCTACCCCACACAAATTCGAATACTACTACCTGGTATGTAAATAACAGTGACGGAGTCAAATAATATATCGCCTACATAGACTAAGTGGGAAAAAATACGTAATATTGAAGTTAACTCAAAAACGACGCAAGCAAAGGTAATACAATTTATATGGAACCACCTCGGAAGCATGACAAAAAATCATCAAAATCGATTCATAAATGGCGGAGTAATCGCGTAACAAATATATTTAAAAAAACTGCGAATTGAGAACCTCCTCCTTTTGTAAGAATTCGGTAAAAAAATGGTTTTGACGTTGAGGTACCTCGATAAAAATATTGCTGCCGATATTTTATGACTACGGCAATTCCTGACTGCCTCGTTGGTCTAGTCGCAAACGCTACTGCTGAGCATGAGGTCTTAGATTCGATTCTCATGCCGGGCGAGTGTTATTGAGTTTTTTCATCAAGAATTTCTCAGTAGCAGCCCGGACCCTGGATTTGTGCCTGGTTGATGGCTATAGGCTCGCCCCCCATTACATGGGACTTAAACATAACTGGCAAAATGTGGGTGTATCCATCGGGTCGATCCATCAGGTTAAGTGACACTTGCCGGGGTTGGTCCGTGGATGGGTGACCATCTTTACATATCGAGACTCCTCCGTGCCTTGGAAAGCACTTTAAGCCGTTGGTCCCGGCTGCCATTCGAGGATCTTTGACAGTCATTACGGGTCGTCGAAAGTCTGACAACTAGTCTTACCAAGGGGTATTGCAATACCCAGTTACTGGGTTGTGGAGGTCAGATAGGCTCCATGTAAAACACTGGTATTCAGCTGCATCCGGTTAGACTGGAAGCCGACCCCAACATAGTTGGGAAAAGGCTAGGTAGATTGATTGTTGTATTGATTTGAGAAACCATTTTGGTAACGGATATAGATCACTCTTAACCAAGATGCCTCGATAAAAGTCATCTCTATCTGTTCTGAGAGCAGTGCTGGCCTAGTGGTAACGGCCCCGACATCCTAACTAATATTATAAATGCGAAAGTGAGTTTGTTTGTTTGTTATGCTTTCACGCTAAAACGGCTGAATGGATTTGGATGAAATTTGGCACAGGGGTAGACCATGTCCTAGAATAGGACATAGGATACTTTTTATCCCTATATTCCCACGGGATCGAGACTTACGCTACGGGTGAAACCGCGGGGTGCAGCTAGTTTTTAATATTAGTTAGGATGCGTATGTGTCCGATGTGTTCTATGTAATTCACGGAATTGATATAGTATTTTGTTTCAGAAATTCATGTATTACGTTCTGAAGAGCAGTGATGTGTTGGAAGTGTTGGTACCGATATTGTATCACCTCAACGACTCGCGCGCAGACCAATGTAAGTGAACACTTCATTAAGGAATTAAAACTTGAAAATACATTAAAATTATGCAATTTTATAGCCATTCATTCTGTCATAAATTCATAATTGAGAACTATTAATCTTTCTTGTATATATTTATTTTTCTTTCTTTTATGTGTCCCAGGATAATTGGAAAAATAGTTTTCTTTAAATTTTGGTCATTTACAAGAAGAAGAAATATAAAACCGGTTCCATACCATTATTTATAAAAACGGAAAAAAAAACATGTTTGTTGTATGGGAGCCCCCTTAAATATTTATTTTATTCTGTTTTTTTTTTGTATTTGTTGTTATACCAGCAACAGAAATACATCATCTGTGAAAATGTCAACTGTGTAACTATCACGATCCATGAGATACAGCCTTGTGACAGACAGACAGACGGACGGACAGCGGAGTCTTAGTAATAGGGACCCGTTTTAGCCTTTGGGTACGGAACCCTAAAAACAATGATGTTTTACAAAGTTGTCCAGTGATCAAATTGTTTGTTACAGCGCGCGTAGGCCTCATGCACATCGGCGTGTTCATCCTGCTGTTGCTGTCCGGCGAGCGCAACCTGGGCGTGCGCCTCAACAAGCCGTACGCGGCCTGCGTGCCCATGGACATCCCGGTGTTCACGGGCTCGCACGCCGACCTGCTGGTCGTCGTGTTCCACAAGATCATCACCACGGGCCACCAGAGGCTGCAGCCGCTGTTCGACTGCCTGCTTACTATACTTGTGAATGGTGAGTCAAGAATTTATGGTGTGATTTATCTGCCTGATATCTTAACCCGTCCTGAGTGACGGCGCACAGCGCAGGCGGATTGCGGAGTGGATTTATCAGACGGGGCGTCCTGAGTGACGGCGCACCACCGTTGTTTGTTGCTATGGCACTACCGTTGCCATAGCAATGAACCGAAAGAAATGAAATTGTAATAACATCCTGTCAGAATATTAATGAACGATTAATTCGTGGTTTTGAGTGCAATTTTCCAATATAAAGTGAAACATGGTGCTTTACAATGATACTCATTGTTATAGTGTATGGATAACATATTAATTCGTGAGGATTATGAATTAGATTTTTCGGTCTCTTACGTATACGTTCATACAAAGTTATCGGGGCATGTATAATGAGAAACGTCAAATGCGCCGTGAAATGCGCGCGCCCGCTCGCACTCCGGACAAGTTCGAACATCTCGAACATTTATTTTATCCGCCGTTCATTCCGCCTGCGCGGTGCGCTGTCACTCAGGACTCCGCCTAACGCCGTAAGAGCGGTAGTTCTAAAAAAATATTGATAGTTTTTCCCAAACCACTCTCCTAAAGAAAAGAAAGAAAGAAAGAATAAAGTTTATTTGGACACAGTTCATGAAACACATAACACAAATATCAAAATAAAGAATAAATATTTTTTTTTAAACGATAATGTGTCCTCCTCTATAAGATATACTTTTTTATACGGTAAAAAGGCGTTCATGTCATGTATTTCATGTAGACCATGACCTGAAGCCCTAGTGTGTTTCTTTTAACTATCTCGACTTTACGCATCGATCGCGTGCGGCGCTCCGATTGGCCCTTCACTGGCCTTCACTGCTGAAGGGCCAATCGGAGCGCCGAACGAGGTCGATGCGTAAAGTCGAGATAGTTAAAAGAAACTCACACTAGGGCCTCTGGAATAGGATGTAGGATACTTTTATCCCGATATTCCCACGGGATCGAGACTAACGCGGTAGAAACCGCGGGGCGCATCTAGTTTCATAATAAATTCACTGGCCAGACTTCACAGACAATTTCACTTGACCCTGTATAATTTTGTACCGCAGTGTCACCATACCTGAAGACGTTATCAATGGTGGCGTCGACGAAGCTGCTGCACTTACTGGAAGCGTTCAGCACGCCGTGGTTCCTGTTCTCGCAGGCGCATCATCACCATCTCGTGTTCTTCCTGCTGGAGATGTTCAATAACATGATACAGTACCAGTTTGATGGTGAGTTAAATATTTTAAAAGTCCATGCCAATTTTCAGTGAATTTAGTTAAAATAATTATGAACTTACGGGAAGTAAACTTTACGCGTTTATCGTAGCAATTCGTATTCATTTATTAAGTTTATCTACACCCATGCTATAAATCCTCTATAAAAGTTTCTGAAACAGTTAGCTTATTGCGAACTTTAAAACACTGGTTGTTTTAAGTTTGTCATAGTAACCATAATATCATCCAAACGGGTGTTATTATGTTGTACTAAATTTCATAAAACAACTCATTTCAAAAAAAGAACATTGTCATGCAGGCGCGTTTCACTTAGAAAGCACCGTAATTTAAAACAAAAAACATCTATGTTATTTGAATAATTCGAATTCACGTGCGTCGTATCCCTACATTTTAGTTGATATTAGTATTGCTAAGTACCTTATATAGAGGATTCATATCATGGGTGTACATAAAATCTTGTATGCAACTGTAAATAATTAGGTATTAAAACACTCATGTGATAAACACACATTCGTGTTTTAATACCCCTTATTATATAACAGTTGCATAAATAACTATAGTTGCATCCAAAAAAAATGCGCTGAAGCAGAAAATTTGACATTAGAAACATGAGTTTGTTTGATGTCTGTCACGTTCACTTTTTTGTCACAATATTACTCTATTGTACTTCATTATATTGTATGAATTAATACGTATTTTCTCCCTCAGGTAACTCCAACCTAGTCTACACAATAATCCGCAAGCGAGCAGTATTCCACAACTTAGCGAATCTACCGCACGAGCACGGCGCCATCGCTCGCTCGCTCGCGGCCGGCAGGGCTAAGGGACTAGTGCACCATAAGACTACACTGCCCAGGTGAGATAGCACTCAGTAACTAGCCAAGCTACCGCACGAGCACGGCGCCATCGCTCGCTCGCTCGCGGCCGGCAGGGCTAAGGGACTAGTGCACCATAAGACTACACTGCCCAGGTGAGATAGCACTCAGTAACTAGCCAAGCTACCGCACGAGCACGGCGCCATCGCTCGCTCGCTCGCGGCCGGCAGGGCTAAGGGACTAGTGCACCATAAGACTACACTGCCCAGGTGAGATAGCACTCAGTAACTAGCCAAGCTACCGCACGAGCACGGCGCCATCGCTCGCTCGCTCGCGGCCGGCAGGGCTAAGGGACTAGTGCACCATAAGACTACACTGCCCAGGTGAGATAGCACTCAGTAACTAGCCAAGCTACCGCACGAGCACGGCGCCATCGCTCGCTCGCTCGCGGCCGGCAGGGCTAAGGGACTAGTGCACCATAAGACTACACTGCCCAGGTGAGATAGCACTCAGTAACTAGCCAAGCTACCGCACGAGCACGGCGCCATCGCTCGCTCGCTCGCGGCCGGCAGGGCTAAGGGACTAGTGCACCATAAGACTACACTGCCCAGGTGAGATAGCACTCAGTAACTAGCCAAGCTACCGCACGAGCACGGCGCCATCGCTCGCTCGCTCGCGGCCGGCAGGGCTAAGGGACTAGTGCACCATAAGACTACACTGCCCAGGTGAGATAGCACTCAGTAACTAGCCAAGCTACCGCACGAGCACGGCGCCATCGCTCGCTCGCTCGCGGCCGGCAGGGCTAAGGGACTAGTGCACCATAAGACTACACTGCCCAGGTGAGATAGCACTCAGTAACTAGCCAAGCTACCGCACGAGCACGGCGCCATCGCTCGCTCGCTCGCGGCCGGCAGGGCTAAGGGACTAGTGCACCATAAGACTACACTGCCCAGGTGAGATAGCACTCAGTAACTAGCCAAGCTACCGCACGAGCACGGCGCCATCGCTCGCTCGCTCGCGGCCGGCAGGGCTAAGGGACTAGTGCACCATAAGACTACACTGCCCAGGTGAGATAGCACTCAGTAACTAGCCAAGCTACCGCACGAGCACGGCGCCATCGCTCGCTCGCTCGCGGCCGGCAGGGCTAAGGGACTAGTGCACCATAAGACTACACTGCCCAGGTGAGATAGCACTCAGTAACTAGCCAAGCTACCGCACGAGCACGGCGCCATCGCTCGCTCGCTCGCGGCCGGCAGGGCTAAGGGACTAGTGCACCATAAGACTACACTGCCCAGGTGAGATAGCACTCAGTAACTAGCCAAGCTACCGCACGAGCACGGCGCCATCGCTCGCTCGCTCGCGGCCGGCAGGGCTAAGGGACTAGTGCACCATAAGACTACACTGCCCAGGTGAGATAGCACTCAGTAACTAGCCAAGCTACCGCACGAGCACGGCGCCATCGCTCGCTCGCTCGCGGCCGGCAGGGCTAAGGGACTAGTGCACCATAAGACTACACTGCCCAGGTGAGATAGCACTCAGTAACTAGCCAAGCTACCGCACGAGCACGGCGCCATCGCTCGCTCGCTCGCGGCCGGCAGGGCTAAGGGACTAGTGCACCATAAGACTACACTGCCCAGGTGAGATAGCACTCAGTAACTAGCCAAGCTACCGCACGAGCACGGCGCCATCGCTCGCTCGCTCGCGGCCGGCAGGGCTAAGGGACTAGTGCACCATAAGACTACACTGCCCAGGTGAGATAGCACTCAGTAACTAGCCAAGCTACCGCACGAGCACGGCGCCATCGCTCGCTCGCTCGCGGCCGGCAGGGCTAAGGGACTAGTGCACCATAAGACTACACTGCCCAGGTGAGATAGCACTCAGTAACTAGCCAAGCTACCGCACGAGCACGGCGCCATCGCTCGCTCGCTCGCGGCCGGCAGGGCTAAGGGACTAGTGCACCATAAGACTACACTGCCCAGGTGAGATAGCACTCAGTAACTAGCCAAGCTACCGCACGAGCACGGCGCCATCGCTCGCTCGCTCGCGGCCGGCAGGGCTAAGGGACTAGTGCACCATAAGACTACACTGCCCAGGTGAGATAGCACTCAGTAACTAGCCAAGCTACCGCACGAGCACGGCGCCATCGCTCGCTCGCTCGCGGCCGGCAGGGCTAAGGGACTAGTGCACCATAAGACTACACTGCCCAGGTGAGATAGCACTCAGTAACTAGCCAAGCTACCGCACGAGCACGGCGCCATCGCTCGCTCGCTCGCGGCCGGCAGGGCTAAGGGACTAGTGCACCATAAGACTACACTGCCCAGGTGAGATAGCACTCAGTAACTAGCCAAGCTACCGCACGAGCACGGCGCCATCGCTCGCTCGCTCGCGGCCGGCAGGGCTAAGGGACTAGTGCACCATAAGACTACACTGCCCAGGTGAGATAGCACTCAGTAACTAGCCAAGCTACCGCACGAGCACGGCGCCATCGCTCGCTCGCTCGCGGCCGGCAGGGCTAAGGGACTAGTGCACCATAAGACTACACTGCCCAGGTGAGATAGCACTCAGTAACTAGCCAAGCTACCGCACGAGCACGGCGCCATCGCTCGCTCGCTCGCGGCCGGCAGGGCTAAGGGACTAGTGCACCATAAGACTACACTGCCCAGGTGAGATAGCACTCAGTAACTAGCCAAGCTACCGCACGAGCACGGCGCCATCGCTCGCTCGCTCGCGGCCGGCAGGGCTAAGGGACTAGTGCACCATAAGACTACACTGCCCAGGTGAGATAGCACTCAGTAACTAGCCAAGCTACCGCACGAGCACGGCGCCATCGCTCGCTCGCTCGCGGCCGGCAGGGCTAAGGGACTAGTGCACCATAAGACTACACTGCCCAGGTGAGATAGCACTCAGTAACTAGCCAAGCTACCGCACGAGCACGGCGCCATCGCTCGCTCGCTCGCGGCCGGCAGGGCTAAGGGACTAGTGCACCATAAGACTACACTGCCCAGGTGAGATAGCACTCAGTAACTAGCCAAGCTACCGCACGAGCACGGCGCCATCGCTCGCTCGCTCGCGGCCGGCAGGGCTAAGGGACTAGTGCACCATAAGACTACACTGCCCAGGTGAGATAGCACTCAGTAACTAGCCAAGCTACCGCACGAGCACGGCGCCATCGCTCGCTCGCTCGCGGCCGGCAGGGCTAAGGGACTAGTGCACCATAAGACTACACTGCCCAGGTGAGATAGCACTCAGTAACTAGCCAAGCTACCGCACGAGCACGGCGCCATCGCTCGCTCGCTCGCGGCCGGCAGGGCTAAGGGACTAGTGCACCATAAGACTACACTGCCCAGGTGAGATAGCACTCAGTAACTAGCCAAGCTACCGCACGAGCACGGCGCCATCGCTCGCTCGCTCGCGGCCGGCAGGGCTAAGGGACTAGTGCACCATAAGACTACACTGCCCAGGTGAGATAGCACTCAGTAACTAGCCAAGCTACCGCACGAGCACGGCGCCATCGCTCGCTCGCTCGCGGCCGGCAGGGCTAAGGGACTAGTGCACCATAAGACTACACTGCCCAGGTGAGATAGCACTCAGTAACTAGCCAAGCTACCGCACGAGCACGGCGCCATCGCTCGCTCGCTCGCGGCCGGCAGGGCTAAGGGACTAGTGCACCATAAGACTACACTGCCCAGGTGAGATAGCACTCAGTAACTAGCCAAGCTACCGCACGAGCACGGCGCCATCGCTCGCTCGCTCGCGGCCGGCAGGGCTAAGGGACTAGTGCACCATAAGACTACACTGCCCAGGTGAGATAGCACTCAGTAACTAGCCAAGCTACCGCACGAGCACGGCGCCATCGCTCGCTCGGCCGGCAGGGCTGTAGTAAGTACACAATATAAATGGCAGAATATGAACATATTGAAGTATGCTTTGTTCAATGCTGCTTTTATGAAACATGACACAGGTACTTCAGAACTGCAAACCCAAAAACAACTCATAACTCAAACCCTTCCTCTTTTTCAGTCCAATAGTCCTTTTCCAGGTCCTTTTAAGGTCGATTCACACATATACATACACATACAACATTATTTTTTCATTATGCTAAACCCGAAAAGGGGTCATTTGTACTCATCATTTTGAACAACTTTTTCTAAGGGACCAAAATTGAAATCGCGTAAAAAAAAATCAGCTGTTCCATACATTTTGTCGATTTAAGTGAACACAAATGTAGGGAACAGCTGATTTTTTTTTCGCGATTTCGATGTTGTTCCCATAGAAAAAGTTGTTCAAAATGATGACTACAATGACCCCTTTTCGGGTTTAGCATAAAGAAAAAATAATGTTGTATATTCCGACACAGTACCGGCACAGTACAACATATTTTTTCATACATTCTCATGCCGGTGTCGTCACTGACACTGAGACACTGACACTGACAAGTGGTGATGCGTTCATAGAGAATGTATGAAAGAATATTTTGCACTGTGCCGGTGCTGTGGCTTCACTGATATGTGTAAATCGACCTTTATTCCTACTTCCTATAATTATTGTCTAGTAAATAGTGAAGCATTGTTACAGTTACATTCTCGATGGTGGACAAAGATGCCACCATCTTCTATCTCCTATTATATGAATTATTTATTGTCTACCTACCCAGCTTACGACAGTCCCCTGCTGATGAAACGCCACTACAACTTGACGTGCCTATAGCCAACGGAGCTACCTCTAAGCCAGTGCTGCCCGTCGAACGACTGCGGTATTTAGTATACGCGCATTGCTAGCTAATCACTTAATACACGTACAGCTTACCAAAGACAAGTATGCGCTTCGTGAATCATCGTCTTTTCTTCGGAAATCCGAAACGCGCGATGATGAGATGTAATATAGAGCTGGTACAACCATGGAAGTACTTATATATTTTGTATTACCTTTACCTACCATGTTCACAAAATTATATTCCAAAAAAACGATTGTGAATCGCGGAATGATATATATCTCAGCGTACTTCGACAAACGATCACGCTCGCAATGAAATTATAACTTTTCGTAAAGAAAAGTTTGATGAAATAAGTTTGATATTTGTTAAGAAGTGCGCGCAGCGTCGCGTTTCGGTGTGAACTGCTCCTCAGATGCACTACTACAAACCGCGGTAGTACACACGGCTACATATCAAGCTATACATTTCCAGTATAAGCTGACCTCTAATTATACGGAAATCGTATACAATGCGAGATCAGCATAAATTGGAAATGTATAGTTTTTCTGTGGCGCGACATTCGTGCTAATTCGGAAACACGAAGATTACCGAAGCACATACCTTTTCTGGTTTACCTGTACACACATACGTCACAACTGTTGCCTGTTGCCAATGTATGAGGTTAAACAGAAACTAAAAACAAACTAAAACTTTATGCTTTGTCCTCGTTCATATTGTATTTGAGAACGCTGGTTGTGTTAGCACCTGACATTTTTAGGGCATCACCATTGAAAACTGTGTATGTCCTTCTAGGGTGGCCTTTCATTGACATTCGCCGTAATTTTTCATTTAGCTAATTGCCTTTCATTCATTCTGTCAACAACATTATGTATGTTATGTACTACATTTTAATCTTCATAGCCTTCCAAGCCCAAGAAAAATAAATTATGATGATTAAAATATGTCCAAGTTTGTAATCGTGAGACTAATACCAACTTTCTGAAAGTCTTTTCAATTTAATTCTACTGTCAACCCGAAGGCAGAATCCTATTTAAAAACGATCGTGCGATAATTATGTCATTTTTCATCCGGTGAATCAGAACGCATGGTCGCGCCGACAGAGGGCGCTTGCCGGTTTTCCGGACAAAAAGTGACTTATGGAACTCCGATATATTCGCGTATTCGCGCGACGATCGCTTTTAAATAGGATAGGGTTATTGGTTGATTTTTGTCAACTTACCGCATGTTTTTGAAACATTACTAGCATTATGCACGTTACTAAATTACTAATATTCTTGTTAACCCCTTGCGACCAAGCAAAAATAAAATATACTTATACCTAATCTACAAACAGTGGGTTCACGCCATACCCGAATAGAATTCACTCTTCCTCCCTCCGCCTTTACCGATAACTATTGTAATTTAAACATTATTTAACATGAGATCTGGACCCCCTATCAAATGAATAAAAAAAAAAGATTAAAATATTATTTAGGGCCGATGTCAATTGTCACATAACTTTTATCTGAGGAATATAATATGACATTTTGACAGCTTTTATATAGAAAATATGTTAAACTGACATATTGGTAAATTCTGCAGAAGTTACCTGACTGATGAAAAAACGGCCCTAGACTTGCGACAATCTAAGAAGTGCGTTTTGACAGCTATCAAAATGCTTTGTGTAGCGATGAAAAAAAAAATTAGTTTCTTAAAAACTGATTCGCGAGACATATCGATTGAACATACTTAGAGAGTTTGTATTTTACGACTTTTCTACATTGATAAAAACTGATTCTCGTCTCGAAACGTCAAAACGGACTTCTTAGATTGTCGCGAGTGTAGGGATTGATTTTTCCAACGTCAGATGTGTCTAACGGTTTTTGTATGGAAATTCAAAATTATTCCTCAGTAACGATATCTGGCGCTGGAAAAATCGGCCCTTAGTCAGCAAGGTCACAGCTGGGCCGATAATGCAAGGAATAAAACTGTTATCACCAGCGTTGGAGTCTATTTTAATGTAACTCTAAAGAACAAGAGGTTTAAATTGATAAGGCCTTCAGAAAACAACGGTAAATGTCTCGAGGGTTATACTTCGCAAATATCAAGTTGATATTCTAATTATTGTGTCATTCATAGGTCTCGAAGCGCCGAATCAGTGGCGGAGACTCCGATGGAAGGCTCACGGCCCGCACAGCCTGCGGAGCCAGGCACACTCAACCCTACCCTTGCTGAGACACCTGGTAACTATATGATAACTTTATTAATCTTCGTACCGAGCTAAAAATCTTCTTGCCTATGGAAGAATTTGACATAATTTTACAGACAAAAACATTTTTGGATACTCACTTGGCTGCCATCCAGTAACGAAGCAGATTTTACAGTCCGGCCGTCAAGAGAAATACCTGTCAGTTTCACACTAACGAAAATGTGTTTTGCGAATTTGATTCTTATTACTACTAGAAATTGTCCAACTGACAGGTGTCAGGAACGCAATTCTCTCGACGGCCGGACTGTAGTAAAAAGAGTCATTTACAAACTAGTGTATTTATACAACATTATTTTTTCTTTATGCTAAACCCGAAAAGGGGTCATTGTACTCATCATTTTGTACAACTTTTTCTCTTTCGCGATTTCAATGTTGGTCCCATAGAAAAAGTTGTTCAAAATGATGAGTACAATGACCCCTTTTCGGGTTTAGCATAAAGAAAAAATAAAGTTGTATACAGTTTTATGTGCAGCATAGATGTTTTTTATATCCTTTAAAATTAAAATCATGGCAGCTGTGAAGTATTTTTGGGTTACTATAACATTTTTTCAGGTTTTGATTTCTATATTTAAAAAAAACATACAGACGAATTGAGTCCCTCTTCCTTTTTGAAGAAGTCGGTTAAAAATAGAATATTTTCAAGACACCCCGTATCGAAATCGAAATTATTCAACTTGCAAGGCACACACAACACTATTCTATCTCACCAATAAATCTACCAACAACAGCCTTCCCTTACACAGCAATCAGCACAATGACAGAGCGCGAATCGGCTCACCCGCCGCCGCAGCGCCTAGAGGGCGACGCTATCGAGCCGGCCGACGCGCCCGACACGACCGACGCGACCGACACGACCGACACGCCGCACGACGGTGACGGCGACAGCAGAGAGCCACGGGATAGGTTGTTGCCGCAGAGGGCGGGGCCTGATGGACAGGATAGGCCTGATGATGTTGATATGGAGGACGAAAGTGAGAAGAGGACTGTGGCGCATGTGAGTGTACTAACGTTTTTTTTTTTTAAATATTATGAGATATAAAGGCTATTCTGTAGACTTATTTATTTAGTCATGAGGACCTCTAAATGTACACTTTTAAATCAGAATTTACACACATAACATCACACTGTATTCCCCGAAGAGTTTGGGCAGAGGTATACCTATAGTACACCCACATTTCGCCAGTAATATTTAAGTCCCATGAAGAAAAGAATAAATGACGACACGGTTGGCGCAGTGGCTGAGCGATGGACTGCTGCGCAACGTGTCGTGGGTTCGATTCCCGCATGGAACAAATATTTGTATGATCTGCAAGTAGTTGTTCCGGGTCTGGGTGTTAGTGTATGTGAGTTTCTATGTTTGTAAACGCACCCACGATACAGGAAGAAATTCCTAGTGTGGGGCAACGTTTAAAAAAAAAAAATGATTATGAATGAATTTACGCAGATTTTGATATATTTTTAATTAGGAAAATCCTTCAATTACAGAGGCCACGACGCCACACGCGCCCAAATTAACTTTAACCAAAATCTCTATCAGTTCATACGAAAAATAAAATGGATAAATGTGAAATACAAACACATCTACATATTATAAGTTAAAGTCGCTTTTCGTGTTTGTCTGTATGTCTGCGTTGTTCTTCTAAACCACGCAACAGATTTTGGTGAGGTTTTCCATAATCCTTTCGAGAATTTATTCCGGAAGGTTTATGTGTATAAAACGTTAGTATGAAAGTTATAAATAATTAAGGGCTCTCGATGTTTTATCAAGTCGTAAAACCGTACGAAGGAGCGGGTCGTTAGTGAGATATAAAAACATGACGAAATCCTCTTTCAAAAATATTTCAAAGACTTGCAACTTACAAAGCAATTGGGTATAAATAATCATAATGTAACAAAAAAATATCAAAGTTATGGGTACGACTTACAAGTGACTTTTGATTTTTTAAAGCTACTTTTTACCCACGTTATTAACAAAAAGTATGTATTCCAGAGGAACAGCATCCAAGTAACCAGCACGGGTCGTCGCGAGCTGGAGTCAGGCGGCGAGTGGAGGCCCACCGCGGAGTGGGTGTCGAGCTGGCGCGGCAAGCTGCCGCTGCAGACCATCATGCGCCTGCTGCAGGTGCTGGTGCCGCAGGTCGAGAAGATCTGCATCGACAAGTGAGTGGGCTTGACGATAAGAGACAGCACGGCTCGTCGAGAGCTGTACTGCAAAATCTCACCGTTAAAACTTAGGTAAAGCGAGTTGTCATTCAGTACATCGCACTCGTCTCCACAGAGTAGGAAACTCGGTCATGGTTCAATGTATACGCTTTTATAACAAACCTCCCATTGACTTTCGAAACTTACCCATTAAACGATTCAAAAGCTGTATTAAAACCAAACTTTAAAAAACTATAAAATTTCAGATTATTTAGAAGACAAAAAAGCATGGGATTGAGCTGCTCGCTCTGCTAAGCTTTGTCATTTTGATTATTATAGAAAATCACCACCATTTTTATAAATATACAAATTGAAATTATTAAATATATATACAAAATGACATGATTACTTTGTAAAATATTGTATTAAGTATTTTAATTACTTGTGTGAGCTCCTTAAGTTCTGAGTTGAGCTCCACTATTACTGACAAATGCTTGCACTGACTGGACAGGTCCACTCAAATCGTTCTGGTTCTTTCCTCAAAATACCATTTCAGACGCTAATCTACATGGTCCTCATATGGCTTGACCAAGATTATGTCTGATCATTAAAAGAGACTGCGACCTCTGAGTTTGTTTCGGCCTTTCTTCTCAGAGTAGTCAGAGAGGCAACGCCGACCTCATCTAGCTTATTTTTTAATATGACGTTTAAAAGTGATTCCAATATCCTATTTACAGAATAAACAATTTCATTTCATTCCACTGAATGCTATCGACAGCTCCGAATTCCGAAAATAAAATTAGTTTTCACTTTCTAGGGCCTTATCACAAAAACTTGGACACTTGTTCAACGCGTGTTTAATGTTAGTTTTATGTCAAACTCTATACAGAAATATCATGTTTAAATGGTGTTTAGGCTAAACAATTGATAAACACGGTTTTGTGGTAATTAGGGTAGTGTTTTGTTTGGAAGTCAATTGTTTTTTTTTAGTTTTAGTTCTACAAAGAATTATTACGTACTTAATTTGATGTGTCCACCGTAGGGGCCTGACGGACGAGTCGGAGATCCTGCGCTTCCTGCAGCACGGCACGCTGGTGGGCCTGCTGCCCGTGCCGCACCCCATCCTCATCCGCAAGTACCAGGCCAACGCGGGCACGGCCGCCTGGTTCAGGACCTACCTCTGGGGCGTTATTTATATACGGTAAGTTCACTGATGCTAAGGCCCAGTTACTGTTGATGATAGAAATTCAGTACTACTAGCCTTGAGTCTTTCTATCATTATGTGTATATATATCTATATTGGGAATATATGTGGATAATGTATCCAATATTTTGATTTACAAAAAAAAAACCGACTTCCGAAAAAAACACTCAAAATAGCTTCATGCCTCTGACTGACCGACTCCGAAAATTCAAAAGTGCCTTTAAATGGTTTAATTTAAATACTTTGAGTTTGTGAGCATGTGTGTTTTTAGTCTGTAGCTAAAGTGATATTTCTGACAGATAGGTGCCCTTTCAATATTTATTACCAGCACGTGCAAAACTCAAACTCAAACTCCAAGCATTTATTTCAATTAAACCATTTACAGGCACTTTTAAATTGTCAAGGAGTCAGTCAGTCAGAAATATGAAGCTAGTTGCCCATTACAAAGCGTAGTAGGTACCTATGGACAAGAACGGGCAAGAAACTCTATGGACACTCTTTTAAATCAAAATATTGTTACAATATAATGGTTACATCATTCATGTTGAAATTATACATGTGAGAACAATGAAGAAAGCACGTTAAAAGCGTCTGCATGACCACCGTAGAACCGGCTTTTGTCGAAGAAAGAATAGACAAAATGACAGATAAACAATCACAATCTGTCATTTTGTCTATTCTTATCGTTTCTACGGTGGTCTTGCTTCGCGTGCTGTAGTTAGACACAAAATAAATGATAAGATTTACTCTCAATTAAAAAAAAGCGCAATCCTAAGTGGCCTTTTACTGTCTTGAAATATTGAAAGTTGGATTTTATAGATTTTCTCTGGACCGATTTAATCGGGTTGTTAGCCATCCTAATCCTAACTAATATTATAAATGCGAAAGTGAGTTTGTTTGTTTATTTATTTGTTTGTTACGCTTTCATGCTAAAACGGCTAAACGGATTTGGATGAAATTTGGCACATGGGTAGACCATGACCTGGAATAGGACATAGGATACTTTTAATCCTGATATTCCCACGGGATCGAGACTTACGCGGGTGAAACCGCGGGGCGCAGCTAGTAACATGATATGTTTGAGTTTTCAAATGTATTTTTGTTATTTACAGCAACGTAGACCCACCGATATGGTACGACACGGATGTGAAACTCTTCGAGATACAACGGGTATAATTTTGGCGACTTCAAAAACGACATAGCTGCAATTATCCTCTTAAAACAACCGGCGTGATGATCTCCAAACCGAAACGCTGGTAAAATAATACCTTTTATTTTATTAATTGATGTATTTAGTTGTTTTAACTGTATTGAGGAGTTTTGTTAATAGGTAAAGTTTTCTATATTATTAAAGCTCTGTTCACACAGTTCCGGGAGTTAAAGCTTTCCGGGTTTTGTGTCCCAGTAAAGTGTATTTTTGTGTATTCCGATTGGATTCCGATTAATCCTGAGTTAGCTGTTAACTCCCATGTTAACTGTTAACGTGCAAGTGGGCTTTAGGGTATAACTTTAATCTTACGAGGAATTATGACAGTTTGACATATTTTCTATACAAAAGCTGTCAAACCGTCATATTGTTCTTCCAGTATAGAAACAGTTTTTTGCGTTCCTAACAGGAGATCAACCGGAACCCGGAAGAGCATACCTCTGTGTGGATAGACCCTTATACGTAAAACTATACGTGTAATGAACTAACGAATATTTGTCTAGGAGCTATATTCTGGCCTAGGCAGAACATTAGCAGCCTTTTTATGACTGGATACTGCTACTGGCTGGCTGCTATATTTTCTATGTATTTAATCATATTGCATATCTCTTAATATAGAAATGGCGTCTTTATGAGCCTCTCTGCCTTGACTGACAGATTTCTTCGAATATTATGTATGTTGTTCAAGACCAATGAGATACCTACTTACTTGAATTTTATAAATATTTCATGTATTATTATTTATTTTGTAAAATAAAGCTGATTGTTCAGTTAGTTAATTTATTTACATGGTACAGTCGCCTGCATTAATTTGATGTAACTACCATATTAAAGAGTATAGGTAAACTATTAATGCAGCTGTCTGTACATTTCATACTAATATCTTTCAGTTTAAAAATAGTATTTTCAATAAACTTTTGAATTTCCAATATTTTACCCACTTAATGGTATAACATTTTAGTTCAATGCGATTCATATTTTCACATATTTCAAACATTCTTACGAATGTAATCTACTATCTAGCCTCTCTGTGTGTGCGTGACAGCAAAATGCTGGACACATATCGATGTTACTTTAGTCAATTGAATCATTTCACTGTAACGGACCATGTCTTATGAGCGCTTTACGTGTTAACTTAAATAAATATATTACGTTAAAGCTGACGGCTAGTCATAATTTTTAATCTGTGTAATCATAAATTAATTACTAATCTTATGAAGGAATGTTTTATCTGTCAGACTTACATTAATTGGGTACAGATTGCGCTGATTTTTTTGCATGATCTGATGTCTTTATGTCTTTAGAATGGCTTCTGTATCGGAGAACAAGTTTTTCAACTACAATGTTAAGTTTGTTTTATAAATTCATCCCAACTATGGAACCCTTCATTGTGCATGGTACAACATGCACTTGGCCGGTTTTTCGTTTGCTTAAGCGAGTAATAAATAAGTACAAGTTATAAAGAAATATTAGTTTTGATCCTTTCCATTCTGTAAATATTGACTTATTTATAACCTGCACGAACGCAGTCTTCTAATTTGGCGCAAACTGTACTTAAAATTAGACATAGGCAGTTGTCCCACCGCCGGCGATAAACGAGTAGCGAGTAGAGCTAGCAACTGAAAACGAGTTGGCGAGCAGCGAGTGTGTAGTTCTGATAGTTTTGTCGCTGGGTTATCAGCAAGTGTCCGAGTGCGACGGGCGATTACTCGCACCACTAGCTCGACCGCTGGTTGGTCTCTCGGCGTGAATTTTGACCGCCAAGCGAGTGAGGAGAGAGCGCTGAGCGAGTATTATCTTTGATAGTTCTTGTCGCTCAGCGACAAACTAAAGCGAGTACTCCCGGGCGGTGTGAACAGCCAGCGATCAACTATTAATTTAAGCATCTCTTTTGTTTACACGGAATGTGTATCTATTGTACGTTACATGAGCGAGAAATAGCCAATAGTTAGTCGTTTCCTCGGCGGGGGTGGACAACTGCCTTAGCTACTTGTTATTACTTTGATGGAATTATTTTATATCGATGGAAACATGACGTCTATGTTCGTTTAGTTAAATAGTAGTGCAATTATGTTATAGGTTTCGCTACAAAATTAATATTTTATATTTGAAGGGTTTATTTGAAAAAATTATAACATTAATATAACATCATATTTTTTTCTTTGTTTTTTATTTTTATTATGACAAGAAAACGAGGCTTATGACAAAAATACAATTATGATGTACATACATTCCATATGATGGTTTTATTTTTGTGATTATTGACGTGTATGTCTATAATATAATGAGAATTTAAATATAAAATAGTTTATATACTTTATCACCAAATTTTAATAGTTATATACTTACGCATTTGTGTTATGGCCGGTCCACACGGCACACGCGCGCGGTCTGAAGTACTAAAAATACAAAGTAAATTCACAAAAATAGGTTTTGGCTGGTGTTAAAATCCTTAATCATTCCGTGTCCAACATAAAGTCAAGAAAATTAATTGTTTAGCATATTGACTAGCAACTTAAATTGTCCGTGTATTCAAATCACGACTGTTATTCTCTGACAGTTGTATGAAATACGGCTATAACACGGCCAAATGGCGTAGTGTGTCAATTTGATAAACAATTAGTTTCCTTGTCTTTACATTCATCTGCCTAGTCTTTTCCCAGCTATGCTGGGGTGGGCTTCCAGTCTAACCGGATGGAGCTGAATACCAGTATTTTACATGGAGCGACTGCCTATCTGACCTGTAGTAAAACTGTGTCGTGTGTGTGTGTGGACTAGGCTTTATTTGTCATGTTTAGTGCACTCAACGTAATTCTTATGTAAATTAATAGGGGCCTTGGTGGACCACAATGAGAGAATAGGATAAAACAAGATGTAATCCTTCTAATATTATAAATGTGAAAGTTTGTGTGTTTGGATGTTTGTTACTCAATCACGCAAAAACGGCTGAATGGATTTGGATGAAATTTGGCAAACAGATAGTTTATAATCTGGATTAACACATAGGATACTTTTTATCCCGATATTCCCACGGGATCGAGACTTACGCGGGTGAAACCGCGGGGCGCAGCTAGTAACAATATAAAATAAACGCAGAAAATTTAATTAAGTATAGAGTTTATAGAGTGATTGGTAATTAATGACCGATACTTAAACACGTGATTTTACTCATAATTATGAACAACTTTTACTATGGGACCAAACCTAAAATAGTGAGAAAAAAAAACAGCTCAAAATCAAAAGTCATTTATTCAAACTAGGCTGAGAATCAGCACTTTTCGAACGTCAAAATTACATAAGACAGTCCCCCAAAACGCCCACCCTCCACCACTTCCTAGTGCTATAGCTGGGAAGAACAAGTGGCGCAACAAACTCCCCAACAGCTGTTCCCTACATTAACAGTTCGCATAACTAGTCAAAATGTATGGAACAGCTGATCTTTTCGCGATTTCAGGTTTTGTCCCATATTAAAAGTTGCTGATAATGATGAGTAATGTCACATGTTTAAGTATCGGTCGCTAATGGTAATTAGCGACCATTTATACATTTTTTTCTGTAATATACAAGGTGACTGGTAAGTCACCCTGTATATTACAGAAAAAAATGTATAATTATTGTATCCGGTAAAATAAATCTAAATGTGAAAAAACTAAATGTGTATACAAAGTTTTAAGTCCCTGTAGATGTTTCACAAAAATGGTCACCTGAGCACTCATAGTCACGTAAAAATTAGAATTTATTTGTTATTTATACTTTTATTGTATAATACTATACAAGCGAAGTTCAAAGATTCCACTGCGGCCCGCTTTTAGTGTAACTTGTACTTTTAATAATTTATTTGACACAATCACTGTACTTAATGTTATGTAAAATAGAAAATATATTATAATGTGAGCATTGATATTTTGAAGTTATTTGCTTATCCTGATTCTCATACGCATTTGTACAAATTAGGTGATAATTTCTTTTTTTTTTCCATAGTTGGAAGCCCACTTTTTTGTTTTGTTTGATCTAGAGATATGAAACAGTCATAAAACTTCATAGGCTTCCATTACAACATTCAAAAGGAAAGTCAAATCAATCTGCCTAGCCTTTTCCCAACTATGTTGGTGTCGGCTTCCAGTCTAACCGGATGCAGCTTAATACCAGTATTTTACATGGAGCGAGTGCGATACCTCTTGGTAAGACTGGTGGTCAGACTTTCTGGCTTCTGACAACCCATAACGACTGTCAAAGATCTACGAATAACAGCCGGGACCAACAGCTTAACGTGCTTTCTGAGGCACGGAGGAGTCTCGGTATGTAAAGATAGTCATCCATCCACGGTACAACCCTAGGCAAGCGTAGTTTAACCTGATGGATCGACCCGTGCGGCTGTTATTACTTAGCCACGAGCTCCTCAATAGGAAACTGAATAAAAATAAAACAACAAACTCACAGATATACAATCTTTAATAACCAAGCGTCTGTTATAAAAGACGAACCGACCAGTCCCTTTCTAAAAGGATCCCTTGTATAAACAATAGTGCAAACGCCAACGAAGTAAAACTTCAACCAAATAACATCACATTCATTAGAGCTAACATGACTAGACTTACTTTTATTATATTATATATAGCGGTGTTGTACTTCTTGTATACTTTGTTGAATATATTTCTAAAATGAGACATATTTTCATCAGCTCCTGAGCATAAATACTTATCATGACGTTAAAAGTATCCATACTAATATTAGAAATTCGAAAGTAACTGTCTGTCTGTCTGTATGTCCTTTTCACGCCTAAACCACTGAACGGATTTCGACAAAATTTGACAAGGAGATAGATGGCATCCCGGGGAAGGACATAGGCTACTTTTAGACATACCACGGGGGCGAAAGCTAGTAGTTTATAATTTATATTTGTAACAGTTCACACTTCTAAGGGTCAGCTCACAACGTGACGTGAAGCGACGCGACGCTGCGCGCACTTTTTAACAATTATCTGGCTTATTTTCTTCACGAAAAGGTATAATTTCAGTGCCAGGGTTGACACGTGTCAAAGTAAGCTGAGATGCGCGGCGCTGCGCAGTGCGTGTACCTTATTGTGTAGTGAATAAATTGGATATTGTATCGGATCATAAAAAAGTGCGCGTCGCTACGCGTCTCGGTGTGAACTGACCCTTAAGAAAGTAATTTTGTTTGTGGCTTTCCAGTAAGGAAATGATGTTAAGTCAACCGTTTCGAAAAGTGTCTCCCTTCATAAACCCTTTTTGCAAATACTTATCTTATATAAAATTAAGTGTTGATCGAATTCAATGAGCCTGTATTGTGATGCTCTTCTTGACTTTTTATAGAATTCGGTAATCCAAAGTCCTATTCCGTTCTGCCCTATGTGTGTATTCCTAGATACAATTCCCCACTATAGTATACACAATTTACAAGATAACCAGAACTGAAAAACGTTACCTTTTTTTTGTGCGTCGATATCTCAGTCAATAGGTCTGGTTACCCCATACAATTGTACAAATATTCGCTAAATATACAAGAAGTGGAACACCGCTACCATATTGTTATCAATTCGCCATTTATGAACTATACGAATGAGTCCTGCCGATTTTATGAATCAGTAAGTTTCGGGTTGCCAGAGAAACAACATTAAATGTTTTATATATTTTTTTCTTTATTCTATTTAAACAGACTTTATACTTAATTCCATGCATAAAATTGTGTTGAAACAGCTCTGATTAATGGTGCATGAAAACTTTCGAAAATCTACCAAGCATATGTTTTTTTTTTAGTCTTGCAGCATTTAAAATGCCTTTCCTGGCAACCCTGTGTTATCAGCAGGTTTTTATCAATGACATTGGCTGTGCACTGATGTGCGATTTTAATGGCATGGAGTCTTACAAAATGTCCTATGATTTATACCCGATCTGCCCTTCTAATTTGGCAGGACTTTTACAAGTTGGCAGTTTAAGTACGAAAGTTTGGTTTTTCTTAGAAATGGTCGCAGATTGGGTATAAAAAATGGGCGTCTGTAAGCAATAATATCAGCACATATAATTACTTGCTTACCACAGACATACTAAACTATACATACTATACTAAACATGTACAGAATAAATGGGGTTTAAGATTATCTCTCTATCTTTATATGCGATACAAAACTAGTTTCGAGACAATTCTAAAAATATTTCAACTTTTTTGCCGATTTTTGAACACCGTATTATTGTTATTTACATTTAAAATCGACTTACGAACCATGGCGTGATGATTGGTAAAACTCCTAAAATACAATCTATATAATGACGTTAATTACATCGAGATCGGTCTAGCATTTACTGACAGAAATCTTAAGTATCTTGTCTTGTTATGTCGCAAAAACGGCGACTGACTGGCCGTTATGGATATTCCATACATTCAAAACAATCCTTCATTGTCCTCTATCTATCATTAGAAATATCACTCCTCTTCATTTTTTACATCGAATATAGGTCGAAAATTCGTTATTTTATGGAGAATTTTAAGAAATTAATTCTTCGAACAATATACCCTATCTTATGCAATAACCTGACATTTCAAAGCCAATTATTCAGCGGAGTAAGCAAGGCGATATAATTTCCTAAGCATATTCTTCTGTCATACCTTACCATAACCGCACAGGTTTAACAACGATCATCAATAATTATCTTATCAACTTACTAACATACCAGAATAAATGTTGTTAAAATTCTCCATAAAAATCTTTAAAACATTTAAATATTCATGAGATCTTGAGAAAAATGGTTCAGAGAGAGTGACTAAACAAAACTTAAAATATTGCTGTCTCTTAATGGCAGATAAATCAAGAAAGAAAAGGAAGCATTTAAGAGCTGTCAAACTAGTCTGAATTTGTTTGGAAAATTTGAGTTCAGCTTATTTTGACAACTTTAGTATATTTCCTATCTACTTCCTGCAACCTTATTGCGTAATACACGATCAATCACAATTTATATCGTTTTGAAACCGATTGCTAATCCAATGCTTCATAAGTTCGAAAAAAAAATCTTCTCAACAACGTAAATAACGCAATGAATGTTGTTGAACTGTCAAAATTTAACAGATTAGTCTTAATCGTTAACGAAAATGTGTTACGCAATGGGCCATCGTCAGGTTTAACAAAACCAAATAAGAATTAAAATTGGACTGTTTTACTAATTTTCTTATGTTCAAAAACACTACCAATGCTTGAATTTTATTTATTGAACAGTGCCAAAACTTTAATATTTATCAGGAAGGGTAGTAAACCTTGGAATCATAGGAAATGGTGGGAAATTCGAAAACAGTGATCGTGAAGATAATTAGATCATTCTGGTGATAATAAGGGTGATAATCGTGAGTCAGGATAAGTGTTTATATATAGACTAGTCTAGGGTAAGGTTTGGGTAGATTTAATATAAAATGCCTGGTTCATATTAAAATTACCTAAGTGTAAAAATATGTACCTAATGCAAAATTCTTCACCAATTTTTTCGGCAATCTCTAAAGCGACTTCAGCTAAAGTTATAATATTTGGCTTTCTCTTTTTGTAAGTTATTACGTATGGAAGCCACATAAACCCGTTAAATTTTTTGTCAATTATTTCAAAATTCTATAAAAAATCACTCATAGTGATTTATAACCACTCTTTGCCAAGCAAACATGTCACAACTCATTATTTTCTACAACTTGCAAATCATCTAGTTCAATTTACTAAAGCTACCAAAAAAAACTAGCGACACCTTCAAACAAACCTCTAATGTTGCCAACAAACAAAAAAAACTACCATTTTAGTAATTTTCTGTAAAAACCTGTATTATAGATTGGTGACTGGCTAAAACCGCTGTGTTGTTAAAACCTTACCCTCGTGTGCAGTCTATATGATGAACTCCTGGCTCACGGGCGCCGCTAGCTAGCTGAGCGAGCTGTAGGCGGGGGGCGGAGGGCTAGCGTCGCGGCCGGGCATCAGTACTGCGATCTTGTACGGGGGCGGCGCCTCCGGGGACTCCGTCGTGGCGGGCTGCGATCGCTCTGAAGACTGTAGAAGTGTCGCGAGCGATATGTCATCTGAGGGTTCTGATGGCGGTGGCTGGAGGAAGGAAGATATTGTGTGAAAATAACAGTAAAATATTTCAATAGCTTTAGACCACATGCCGTTAAGTTAAATGCAAATGGACTCTTAGGGTCTCCGCACACGGGCCACCGGCTACAACCACAAAACGCCGCCACCGGCATATTTCCTGTAGTTTCATTCGACGTTTGTGGCTGTCGCGTGTGGCTCGTGTGCGGTGAGTCCATATAAAATGTATGAAAACTACAGGAAATATGCCGGGGGCGGCATTTTGTGGTTGTACCCGGTGGCCCGTGTGCGAAGACCCTTATAGTTGGTCAATATTAGACAATGTGAAGTGTCATCCGGGTGTAACTGTTAATTTTCAGTTTGACTTGCACTGCCCTTGTGCCCTGCAAACGATCATCATGGTATGGGCTTCTGTTGGTGGTTTAGGAGACATTTCTCCTCTCCACTTTAGATGGAAATCGGGTCCAGTTTCATCCCAAACAATCTCTCCTCGACTCCGTGATCAGCTGGCTTGAAATGATGGGTTTTTGTTGTACCATAAATTAGATGTGGTGCCTGAAGTTTGTCGCAGTCGTACGTACCACGTATATGCTGACGTGCCGGTCGCGCTGCGCGGTCGAGGACACGCGCTCGGGCGTGCGCACGGGCGCCGGGCGCGCGCGGCACAGCGACAGCGCGCAGCCCACGCCGCACACGCACGCCACGGCCGCGCACACCACGCTGGCCTCGCCGCCGCCGCCCGACCCGCCGCGCTCGCGGATCACCTGCGGTGTACGTACAGGTATATATGTGATAGTACTGCAAACCAACTCGAGAGAAGTCAGGTTTTTGGTTGGCTGCCTGATTTATCGGGTCAGGACAAAAAGTCTTTTAAAAAGTTTCAATAGCTATTCTGACTTATTTCGTTTGCAGTTGGAACTAGCTAAGGGCTCATCTTCAGGGAGAAAATAACCACCTTTTTAACCGACTTCTTCAAAAAGGAGGAGGTTCTCAATTCCTCTGTATATATATATATATTTTTTTGTATGTTTGTTACTCGATTACTCCGCCAATTTTTTAATCGATTTTGATGATTCTTTTTTTGTTTGGTAGGTCATGCTTCCGAGGTGGTCCCATATAAATTTTATTAACTTTACTTGTGTAGTTTTTGAGTTAGCTTCAATATTACGTATTTTTCCCACTTAGTTTATCTAGACGATTTCCTTATTTACTCTTTCACTGTTATTTACATAGCAGGTAGTGCTATTCGGATTTGTGTGGGGTAGGTACCAAAACTAAAAAGTGAAAAACAAAAACTTTTTACTTTGCTTTCCAATTTTCGTTTTATGCCACCGACTTCCGAAATTAAAGTTATTTTTCTCTTTTTAGTATTTTTTTTTGGAAGTCGGTTTGATTTTTTTTGTAAAAAGTTTTTTGACCCCATGGTTCAGAAGATGGTGGTATGTATAGACTTCCATAAAGTGACTAAATAAACCTCAAATTTACCTTAGATGGAAGTGGAAGAAGTTCAGCGATGATTCCATATGAGGTTGTGGAAGAATCCTTTATTTATAACCCCCTTCTAAGAGTTTGCATGATAAAGATCTGGTTATTGAGCCAGTAATTTACCAAAGTTTTACTAACCAGTTCTAAAGTTCACAGTGTACGTATTATAGGTAGGTAGGTATCCTGCGTGCAGTGTACCTACGTTTTTAGGGTTTCGTACCTCAAAAGGAAAAATCAGAACCCTTTAAGGATCACTTTCACTTCGTTGTCCATCTGTCAAGACCGTCCGTCTTTTTATCAGGAACGCATGGAGGTATCAAGTTTAAATTAATACCTAACAAATAAGAAGGTCTATGGTCCCTTGGAGTTCTACTTTGAACAAGTTAACGATGCACTCTCTAAAGTGGTGCATTGGTTTAATGTAAATAATCTTCTCCTGAATGAGAAAAAGACTAAACTCATTAAATTTTCAACGCCAAATGTCAGGCAGCTATCTACCAATGTTAAAGTTAATGGAATAGAGTTGGACCCCGTTGAGTCGACAGTTTTTCTTGGAATAACCATTGACGGTAAATTACAATGGGGCCCACACATAGAAAAATTGTCAGGAAGGCTTAGTTCGACCGCCTACGCCGTTAAAAAAATTAGACAGATAACTGACGTAGATACAGCCAGAATTGTTTATTTTAGTTATTTTCATAGTCTTCTGTCTTATGGGATTCTTCTCTGGGGAGCCTGTGCGGACATTAATGCTATCTTTGTTTTACAGAAAAGGGCTATTCGAGCCATTTACAACCTAGGTCCAAGGGATTCCCTTCGTGAAAAATTCAGAGAAATAGATATTCTGACTGTAGCCTCACAATATATATTTGAAAATCTATTGTATGTACACAAAAATATATCTAATTTTAAGAAAATGTCCGATATTCATAGTTTAAATACCAGGAATAAACACAATCTTGCTGTACATCGCACTCGTCTCCACAGAGTAGGCAACTCGTTCATGGGTCAATGTATACGCTTTTATAACAAACTTCCCATTGACATTCGAAACTTACCCATTAAACGATTTAAAAGCTGCATTAAAACCAAACTTTGTAGAAAAGGGTACTATAAAATTTCAGATTATTTAGAAGACAAAAAAGCATGGGATTGAGCTGCTCGCTCTGCTAAGCATTGTAACATTTTGAATAATATGGAAAATCATCAAAGTATATCAACCAGTTTTATTTACAAATTGACATTATTGAATATTCTATACAAAATGACATGATTACTTTGTAAAGTATTTTATTATTGTGAATGTGAGGACTATGTGAATTTTTTTTCTTTTTTTTTTTTTTCTTTCTCAGTTAATTTTATCATTGGTCTGGCAATTTGAGAATTTTATGCGGCCTACCCAAATGTCCTTTCTTTGGTATTGTTCGTCAAGTCGCTGAGCTCCTTAAGTTCTGAGTTGAGCTCCGCCATTACTGACAAATGCTTGCACTGACTGGACAGGTCCACTCAAATCTGTGTGGTTCTTTCCTCAAAAGACCATTTCAGACTCGAATTTACATGGTCCTCATATGGCTTGACCAAGATTATGTCTGGACTTTAAAAGAGACTGTGACCTCTGAGTTTGTTTCGGCCTTTCTTCTCAGAGTAGTCAGATAGGAAACGCCGACCTCATCTAGCTTATTTTTAATATTTTTTAATATGACGTGTAAAAGTGATTCCAATATCCTATTTACAGAATAAACAATTTCATTTCATTTCATTTCATTTCATTTCATTTCATTTCTAAAAAAATCAAACTTCTAAGCCAAAGCAAAAAAAACGGCGATATATGCGACAATTTTGATACTCGCAAATAAAACAAAATGCATAATTATAAGATACTTCCCGTTTACCTAGAATAATGAAATTTGGCAAGAAGGTACCTATCACAGCACAAGAGGGAAAGTCCGTAAATCATTAATTTGTAGTTTTATCGTCACTCGTTATCTGTCGTACTATTTATGGAAGAACATGTTTTCCAACTAAGTACAATTTTCGGATAAATTCATCCCAACTGCGGAACCCTTCTTTGTACGTGGTTCGACACCCACTTGGCCGGTAAACACGCAATGAGATTTTTCTGATATGGACAAATAACGCGATGAAATATCGATACCGACACGAAGCTATGCTGCCCCAGTGGGTTAAAGGTTATTTAAAGAAATAGGTGAACGAATAAACTCATAAAGTCCATATACCTAGTGTATTCTTTTATTTTAAACGAAATCTAAATATTTACCTACCTACTCTACAAGATATTAGAAAGAGGTTTTTTGACCCCATGGTTCAGAAGATGGTGGTATGTATAGACTTCCATAAAGTGACTAAAACCTCAAATTTACCTTAGATGGAAATGGAAGAAGTTCAGCGATGGATCCATATGAGGTTGTGAAAGAATCCTTTATTTATAAGTCGGTTGTTTTTTTTGAAAATATAATATAGCCTATGTCAACCGGGGATAGTGTAGCTTCCCAACAGTGAAAGAATTTTTCAAATCGGTTCGGTAGTTTCGGAGCCTATTCAATGCAAACAAACAAACAAACAATCAAATCTTTCCTCTTTATAATATTAGTATAGATAAACATCAAAAATAGACTCACGCTCACCTGCCGGTCGAAGTAGTACTTAGCGCCGGCCAAGAACACGGTAGCCAGCGCAAAGGAGACCAGCATGCCGAACTTAAGATGCGGTGCCATCATCGGCGAGTGGTGGAGGCCTAGGGCTGCGGTCCGCAGTAAAGTGTCGGGGGTCACGGAGCGCGCAGCTGCAAGGCTCGCGATTGTCGGCTGAGGTGGTTCCGCTGGTATCTCCACGTAGAGGCTAGGCTCATCGTTCTGTCGCCGCGCGTGGACCGCCGGCATCGGTGGAGGCCTATGGGATTATATTTCGCTGTTCGGTGTCTGGACCACAATCATAGATGTCATTCTTTATAATGATTACTTAAAGATTTTTTATGGTAAGAATAAACGTCAGTTGACCATGCAGTTATAGAGACTGGGCGTCAGTAGTCTCCAGGCGCGGTCCGAGCGGGGGGGGGGGGTCCTGGGGGGTCATGACCCCCCCAAAATCATTCAAGCTGTCATGAGACTGAATGATTTACGTACTTCAATTAACCATTTCCGTAAAAATATACATCGGCACCAATGGTGACCCCCCCCAAAATCGTGGGCTGCAACCGCGCCTGGTAGTATCATCAATGCTTGAAGACCTATAGAGAGTGACTTAAGAGGCGAAAAAGCGATACATTACGCCTTTTCCCATGGGACTTGGCGTCCACGACACATCATAATACTAAAACTATTATTATCTATTTTATCTACTAAGTAAGTAATGACGTACCCAGCATGTCGATGCGAGCGGTGCGGGCGGCGCGGCGGGCAGTCCACGGCGGCGAAGCGGTGCACGGGCGCCGCCATGCCCTTGCGGCCCCCGCCCCCGCTCGCGCACACGCGGCCTCGCGCTCGCCCTGTGTTAACATCTGGATGCTTAGGTACTAATCAAGTAGTCACTAGTGAAGCCTAAAATCTCCTGACTCTGAAGACCAAGATAGGTACGAGTTACTTTCCCTAAAGAGTTTAAAAAAAGAGATACTCTTGCACTAGGTATAGTTCGACTTATAATTAAGGCGACCGCAGATGGCAATCGCAGACCGTAATGACAGAGACCGCAGCGACACACAGAAACAGGTACAGATAAACAATCCAAATAAAATTGTGTTTCTAAATATTCCAGTGAACATACAAATCTACTCTTAATGCTTTAATACTTTAAGTATACAAACAGATCTCATAGACTCCCAAAGTTCCATAGTTTGCAAGTATTTTCAGACCTCTTCTACCCTCCTAAACATAAACTCCATTTGAAATAAGATTAGAAATTTAAATAAGCCATTTTACAGTCTGTTTAACCGATTTTGACTTCTATTGCGTTGGTTGCATGAAATGCAGCTGCAGTAGACAATTGGTATTGTGTAACTTTTTTTGCTTTTAATGCCATCCTTATGCCTAAGTTATAGAAGTCAAAATCGGTTGACCGGACGGTAAAAAGGTTTGTTTAAATTTTTACTACTCTCAATATGCAACTTAACAAAACCAGTAACTATTCCACATACCAGCAGAAAGTGAAGATGGAACACGATGACGGCCGGTGTAGGCACACTGGCTGCGTTTATCTATCCAAAAATGCATTGGAACGCCTCGGTGCTAGCTGCTAAACGAATATCAGTGGCCGTACAATGCCCTCAGTGTGCACATTGGACCATTGTATGGAGTTGCTGCAAGGAGAATTTACTTGATGATAATTTAGAAGTAATGTGGTTTAGTTTATTTAGATACAGTTATTTCACGGTTAAAGATATTTATTTACTCAAAAGAATTTACAAAATTCACTTACAGAGTAAACATAGTTTAAATAAAGTTTATGTGCCAGTAAGCGTAGATAAATAAATAAAGTACGTATCTTAAAATTTTCATTACAATTTTAACACTTCAATTAAGACATATACCCATTACCTAAGCACAACAAACAAAACAAAACAAAGACAAGTTAGAAGAAAGTTACCCACAAGAAACAGCAGTTTTGAACAATGTGGGTAGGGTGCAATTTAATAGTTGCTGCGTGTTTACTAAGGCCTATGCCATAGTGTGGAACATAAGCGATTTAGTGATATTACATATTATTATTTCTTTATTCATATTTTCCTTTAGGTATATATTTGTATTTTCTTTATAGTCTAAGTGAGTTTGTGTATGTATTTTTTTTTTTTTTTTTTTTTTTTTTTTTTTGTTGTTATTATGAATTAATCGAAAGGTAGGGAAATATCTTTTAGTATATATCTTTTTAAGGATTTTTTGTAACTGTTTGATGATTTAATTTCTTTTATGTCTTTAGGTAATTTATTATAGAACTTAGCCCCTTCATACATGATATTCCTCCTTCCATAATTGGTCCTAGGCTGGGTTAAGCAGATATCATTCGCTTGTCTTGTTAAAATTTTATAAGTTTGTGCCCTTTTTTTAAATGTTATCTGAGAGTGTATTTCTTTAGCTAGAATTTTTCTGACGAGTATGCATGTGTTGTACTTATACATTTGATGAAGGTTCATAAGTTGTGTTTCTTTGTAAATTTTTTCAGTAGGGGTTAAATAGTTATATCTAAATAGTGTTTTAATTATTTTATTTTGGGCAATTTGGAGTATTTTTAAGTTAGTTTTGGCGGCAGTTCCCCAGACCTCAATCAGATAGTCTAAGTGAGATTTAGCCATCGAGTTATATATAGTGTAACGCACATGTCTGGGAAGACATCGCACTATACCACGGAGCGCACCTGTTAGTGATGTGAGCTTATTTTTAATACTTTCTATATGTGGTTTCCACGTTAATTTATCATCCAGTATAAGACCAAGATATTTTTCTTGATGCACTCTCTTTAGCATTTGACCATCAATTTGTAAGTTACTGTGCTGAGCAACCTTTTTGTTCTTCGCAGCAAATATTATATAATTGGTTTTAGTTATGTTTATTGTCAATAAATTTGATTTAAGCCAGATATGTAAGAGATTTAAATCATGCTGAGCTTGTTCTATAATTGAGCATATTGAGGCACCTGAGTAAAACAAACTTGTATCGTCAGCGTACAGTGCAATATCCCCTTTCAGGCCAATTTCATGGATGTTATTTATGTAGATTAAGAATAGTAATGGCCCAAGAATTGAGCCCTGGGGGACGCCGTAGGTAATTAGTCGAGGGCCACTTTGAATTTCACCAATTTTTACAATTTGATATCTGTTATTAAGATATGATTTTAACATTTTTAAAGCAGAATCTGAAATACCTAGATGATTTAGTTTCAACAAAAGTATATCGTGGCTAACAGTATCAAACGCTTTTTTAAAATCTATAAACACTCCCAATGTAATTTTTTTATTGTCAATATTAGTTTTAATTTTTGTTGTTAGATCGATTGCAGCTGTGACAGTGTTTGACTTTGGTCGAAATCCATATTGCTTTTCGTATAAGAATTTTTTTGATGTTAGAAATTCACTAAGTCGGTTGTGTAATATTTTTTCAAATATCTTTGAAATTACTGGCAATACAGAAATCGGTCGATAATTACCTGGATCCGATTTATTACCTGACTTGTAAATAGGGCTGACTTTTGCAAGTTTCAAGGATTCCGGAAAAATACCGTCAGTTAAACACCTATTGATACAAAGAGTTAAATTTTCCGCTATTTGATTTTTGATACATTTTAACATTTTGGTACTTATTCCGTCAATCCCAGCACTTGTATTTACATCTAGATTTTCAATTATTTTAAGTACCTCTGCAATAGTAGCAGGTTCAAATCGTGTTAATTTGGCAGTAGTGTCTTTTTTGTTAACTGGTACTTGTAAAGCTTGATTATTATGATACGATTTAGGAATTTTACCCGCGAGCTCTGCACCTATATTTGAGAAAAATAAGTTAAAACACTCACTGATTTCCTTTGTGTCAGTTGTTTGGCCTGATGGCGTGTCTAATTTTACTGGAGTAGAGCTATGTTTTGTTTTGTTGCTAGCCAGACTATTTATAAGTTGCCACATTTTGAGAGGATTTTTTTCACAATCTTTAAAAGTTTTGTAATAGTATTGATTCATCTCTGACAATAACAAAACAGCAAACTTATGACAAGAATCATCAATCAAAATCAAAGGTAAAATTATGGTCAGTGGGTTGTCTTAGAGGCGGACAATTGAAAGGACTAATTATAAAGTTTTTTTTTGCAGTTAGAATTCTGCTCCTGGTATGCCTGACTCATACAAGTAATAAACATTTGTGTTTTGTTAACATAAAACAGATGTTTTTGTGCATGTTATATTTTTGATCATAGTAGTATTTGTGTTTGTACACAGCAATTAAAATATTTTTTTGGTGTAGTACTTATTAAAATACTATTATAATGATATGATACAGTAATTGTACATAAGCTGAATGATTGTGGGTAGAGTTTAAACTAACTGCAGCTAAAACTACTTTTAACGAACCATCTGTGTTCCTAAATATGAATGGAGTGCTACAAGGGATAGTCTTAGGGCTTATAATAGATGATGAAGCTGTGAGCTTCCTTAATAGCTGCTGCCTGCACCTTCGCCAGAATGGACACTTATTCTTTTTCAAAATAAAAGAAGCATAAGTTACTCCTTATAACATCAGTTATCTGCCTGTGAAAGTCTTGTCAAAAATCAGTCAGCTGTTTTGGAGATTAGCCGGAACAACCGGTTTTTTAATATGTTTTGTATACACTTTCATAAGCAAAAGCTGTGATTTTAAAAATATAACACAAATTGAAGTGTCTGCCACTTCAGTTGTATTTATTTGTATCTACATAAATAAATAAATGAGAAATTGTAGACTTCTTACTAAATATTACAAGGTAGTAATAGATAACTAGTAATATAATATTCTTGACTTACTAGTAAATTCGTAATTGCTGTCTTTATTATATCACTGAGTTATAAAATATTTGCAATGTATTCTTAATGATATTTACATTATTTGATAACAGAATAGTAATCAGCTGTGAGTTAAAGATCTGTTATTATGGTAATTGGTGCTTGCAGACAATGGGTGGCAGGGCCTGACCTATAGTGACCTATTTTTTAAATCTGTCACTATGTCACGCCTAGTTTAGTGATCCCCTGACCCCTTAGGATAGGAGAAGGGCGAGGGATTAAGAGCTCCTTTTGTTTTGACACCGCCACACTTGATTTGCCAGAATATGACAGCCACTATGTAAATAAAAAAAAAGACTTTTTTTCTGCATTGACGCCTTCTTTATGAAAATATTTATGCAAAATGAAAACATCTATACAACTTAGTAGAAGAAATATATTAAAAAACTGAAATCATAGAAAAATACTTTACCTTTTTATTTATGTTATTCACACTTTAAAATGAGGTCACGGGCTAAGACCAGCTGGGAATTAATTATCAAATATATACCTAAAAATGCATCCATTCATGACTATTTTCACTGCATATTCACAGGGACACGGCAATATAAAACCTTCTCACTTATTAAAAAATATATACACTATCTAAATACATAGCTAATACACTAAGACATAAATCTACGGTGTTATATTTTTAAAATATAATAAAATAAATCATCAATTCACTTTTGCACTTGACAGCCATTTGTGGGCGGGGTGCGCGCGCTAAGCAAAACAATCGGAACTACCAACTGCACCATGATTTTGCAATCAATAGGTATTAATTTGCTCAATTACTTTATTAATTAACAATACGCAAAGTTTCATGCCATATGGTGAAAATTAGCATCTACAAAAAAAGAATTTAAGTTTTACAAACATGGAAAAAAGTCCTAAGGCCTAAAAATCATACAAGAAACTGAATTAAGAGTTATTTTTTTCGATAATTTAAAGCACGTCTATAAGATTCTGTATTTGTATATATATTTTATAATTATTTTTTATATTTCAAGGGAAACTAAAAGTTATTTGTATCGCTAGTTAAGAACAATTTATTAACATTATTTAAATTTACCTCTCAAATGTGTGGTAATTTCCGGAAACTTCTATGCATTATCTGTCGTTCAGAAACATAGCGAATGTTTTTTTTTTTTGTTTGTTTGCGTCACTCATCTGCCTATCCTTTTCTTAAATAAGTCGCTGGCGCCCAGGCCCAATAAATAAATCCATTGGAAATGCTTGAAAATAATTTATTTTACTCTTTGCTATCATTTATCAAAAAATAAATAAAATTATAATATCAAAAGATCTCTTCAGCTGAGCCCGAGTTGAATTTCTGAACGAAAAACGTTTATAAATATATCCTCCTCTTGGATGAAAATAAAATCATCAATCTGTCAAAAATTATCAAATCAACTGGTCAACTGACTGAACAGAACGTCGTGGAGCAAATCAATAGAAATCAACTTTATTTTGTTTAATTCTTGAATCTGGTGGTGTGAGATTTCGCAAACTAACAACATTGACATGTTAAGTTGGATTTTGTGATATTTTACGAGTGAATTTAAAGTTTTCATTGATTAGCATCGTGTTTGTATGAGGACAAAATGCTAACATCAAGATGTAGGAGTAGTGACGATCGTCAGAGGTCAGCGAAGCCCTATTGCCAGTGTTGGAATGAGAGCAGACCTACACCATGGGAGCACACTGGTGGCTGTGCATGTGGAGAACACTCGAACAGTAAGTAGACAAAAACACAGTCTCAAAAAAAACACTTACCACCTGTGTCAAGTTGTCTACCCGCCTTTCGAGTTATCGTCAATAATAATTGAAGATTGAAGGAAGATAAAAATAGAACAAATACTTGATTATTTATAGCATAATAAAGAATTATTTAAAAGTAGCTTGATAAGTTAACTATTTCAAGTCCTCATTAACTTGTACTTTCACAACAATGACAACAGGACCTTATTACAATAATAGTATCAATTAAGTTCAAAGTCTGTTTACACAATCCAGGTACACCAAAAAATGGAAGCCAATTAATATTTTTTCACATTTTTTAAATCTAGATGGTTTGTTGACAAGATCTTAGGTATGACAAAGATTGGCTTAAAAACCACAGATCTTGCATATCATACCACAAAAAAAAAACTGCATCTGAACAAAATAAAAATAAGAAACATTTTTGGGTGACAACTGAAAATAAGCGCTGTGCTTTGGGTATAGCCCCATAAAACAGCAGTATCTTTTTTTTTGTGCCTTTCTTTATTATTCCTGTCAAATAACTTTCTGTGACAAATAAACCTGTTTATGTGTCAACGTAAAATATCAACTTGTTAATTGATTCTACAATGAATGATGTAATCTTTTTTCTGATGCAAAATGCAATATTCCAATCTGACTGTTAGTTACAGAGATTAGCACATTTAAACAAACAAACTTGTCAGCTTTATTATATAAGCATAAATAAAGAGGTAAAATTGTTTGTTTGTGAGCGGAAGTAGTAATCTCTGGAAGTCCTGTACCAATTTAAAAAAATGTGCAGTAGTATATAAGTTTTGTGTTAAAACAAAAAACTTTGCAGGTTAAGTTGCAGGCAGATTGGTTTCTATTCACTCTTAGAAAATCTTAAAACATTCATAATGGTTTTATCTTAACAAAAATAGTATCATGTATTGTCAATCTTAAACTATTTATCATTCTCATTATAATATTATTAATTAACATACTGTGTGCGTATTATAATTAATGTTTGTTGCAATGTTATTACATTGCAACAAAGATAATAATTTGTCAACCTTTGTGAAAGTTTATCATTTCAATGTAGAAAGGAAGTTTATATGATTAATGTTCATGAACATTTCTACACACACACAAATACATTACAAGCACACACATACTTACAATACAATTTTGTTTTTTTTCTTGTTACTTGCTTTTCTAATTTTTCTTAGTGTGAATATTATACTGTGAGTTCGATGGAATATCTACGAAAATTAAAACTTTTGTTAGTCATCTGATTTAATCTTACTTGTTTTTTTTTTTTTGCAAAGACATACCATCGTACTTATTTGTATTATTGCAAATATCAATCACTATGTGAAATCTCTTACATATAAATAGGTTACTTTATTCCCTTGTTACCTCCGTTCTATAACATAAACAAATCTATTAAAAAAAATAACCCTCATCCACTTTTTCCAGTAAGCGAATGGCGATGGGAGATGCCAGACAGTACTGGCACCAGCTGGGTGATGATGTGTCCTGACCAGAAGCAGGTCACCTTCCACCCGTTCTACAGCTCCGGTACCGCTGCAGTCAAGGGTGATACTCCACTAGTTAATGACTATCATTACTATTGGGAGGTCAAGATGCTGACTGAGCCTTATGGGACTGATATTGTAAGTAAAATGTTACTGACCAGCTTTTGCCCGCGGCTTCGCTCGCGTAGAGTTCGGAAATTATACTACGGGAACGTACGACCGGGATAAAAAATAGCCCATCGGTTAATCCAGGTTATAAACTATCTCTGTGCCAGATTTCATTCAAATCCGTTCAGTCGTTTTTGCGTGATTTAGTAACAAACATCCAAATATACAAACTTTCACATTTATAATATTAATATTATAAAATCCGTTCCGTATTTTCAAAGAACGAAGCGGTCAGACAGACAGACAGACACGAAAAGCGACTTTATTTTGTATAAAGTACCTACATCCCGCGTGGAGGTCGTCAATTATCCCACGAAAGTTCACGATAAAAAAAATCGCGTCATTTGCAATGCAAGTGGTACAAAAAATTACAATATTAAATATGAATTTTAAAATCCTTTTTTATTCCCTCGGGGGATGATTTTACAAAAACCGGTAAAAACACATAATTCTTTATTTCTTACCAAAAGCTTAAATTTCATATTCATAATTTAAAATTTGCTAAACTTAGCACTTTTTAAATTAGGAATATGAAATTTAAGCTATAGCCCTATACCAACTTTCATCCCCTAAATCATCCCATGTAGGATTATTTTTGAGACAAAAAGTACTTATGTACACAATAGTACTTTCGAATCGATAATATTAGTATGGATATGTATATGTACAATTGTACATAGTAGAAATGTTCCAGTGTAGCAGTTTCTTTTGTGTGTGGTCCCACTACATTATTTCAATCTAAACTTTTATGATTTTATGTCTGTTAGTATATATATAGTTAAGACTCGAGTGTTATTCTTTCGTATATATACAATCTTATCTTATGTTTGGCTCTCTGTCTGTCGGGCTGTTATCATTTTACGCGTGTGTAACTGGATTATCTTTAGCGTTCAATTACCTATTTATATTTTACGACAGAACTGAACAATACTGATTCTATCATGTGTTTACAAAATGGGAGGGTAGTTGCCGACAAATATAATTCCCATCAGAAGCAGGAAGATCTGAAGACCGATAGTTTCCTAAGCTGACAAGACGAGCAGTAATAGCCCGATGGCCAGCAGCTTAGGTTGTCTAACGGCTAGTTTCTTCATCAAGTAACAGCCAAAGTAACAGACATCTGTTCTTCCGCGCTGTTGGATTTACAACCCTCGCCTCAGCGCCGAGGATTGAAAATAGAACAGTGCAAAAGAACAGTTGACTATTACTTTTAATGAAGAAACTGGCCGTGAGTCACAAGCAGGAGGTCGTGAGTTTGAAGCCTACTCGTTGCAGTAACATAAGTAACTAAAAAACCCGCCAACGACACGAAGGGTTCCGTACGACCGTACAATATTTAAAGTAATTACATATTTTTTTTAAATACTTCAGTAAAAAATCACGTTGTTTCTTGTATTACCTTACATTTTTTTATAATTTTTTGTTATAGCGGCAATAGAAATACACAGTCTTGAAAATTTCAACTGTCTAAGGGCGATATTCACCAATGAAACTGATCGCGATCAGCACTTATACTATGTAAGGGGTGTCAGTGTCATTATTTTCTGTGGAATATTGACACTGACAGCTCTTGAAGGCGTTTAAGATGTGCTGATCGGGTTCAGTTTCATTGCTGAAATCCGCGCTTAGTGTCTACCTATTACAGTTCATGAGATACAGCCCACTGATAGACGGACGGACGGACAGCGGAGGCTTACTAATAGTGTTCCGTTTGGCACCCTTTGGATACGGAATCCTAAAATACCCTTAAAAATAGCAATTCTTTTTGATGACTCGACAAATTTTCATTCCTAGTCGTCAACTAGCAACAGCATTAGACTATGACGTAATCTCATCTTGGAACACAATAGTTATATAAACACGTGACGTTCGTGTTGTTGAACAACTGTGATAACAATTTGATGCATTATAATCTTACCCTCTTATTCATAAACGTTTCGTATAAACGAGACGTATAAACGTCGAAAAAGTAAGCAGTTGCTGCACTAATTCATAACTTAACTTTAAGCAGCGTTTATGAATAAGACAAGACGGTTAATCATACTTATATCTTTATGTACAGTCTTACACTGCACATATTTTGTTGACGCGGTGGCTTGCACCAGGCGAGCGTCATTAATCATTACTATAAATGCACATGAATTAGAATAAATCGGCGAGTGCGATTACTGCTACGCGGTGACTAACATTAGAGAAAGGAATCGTCAACAGTGACCACTATTTACACGTAATAAACCTAAAGGGAACTAAGTGATCTTTTCTCTACGCACTTCAACATTACCAACAACCACTCTGCAAGTGTACGAACCGTACACTTTATTTATCTCAACATTGCCTTTTTAATTCAGATACGCTCTATGATAATTATGATTATGCACATCCACAGATTGGTTGCATTTTAGGGCTTGTACATAAAACTGCGTTGCTACGTCGCATCGCAAAAATCTGCGACAGTACCCTAAGATTTTCTTAAGAACGGTTCGCATCGTGCTGTTTTGTGTACAAGCCCTTAGGTGGTTGGTCATTAGATCATTACAGGAGTCTGATAAAATCTGTAAACTTCAATTTGTCAACTGCCAACTACCAATCTGCATAGCCTTTTTAACCGACTTCTTCAAAAAGGAGGAGGTTCTCAATTCGTCTGTGTTTTTTTCTTGTGTGTATGTTACTCGATTACTCCGCCAATTATGAATCGATTTTGATGATTCTTTTTTTGTTTGGTAGGTCATGCTTCAGAGGTGGTCCCATAATTTTTTTTATTAAGTTTGCTTGCGACTTCCAAAAAAACACTAAAAACGTGAAAAATAACTTTAATTTTGGAAGTCGGTGGCAAAAAACGAAAATTGAAAAGCAAAGACACCGACTTCCGAAATTAAAGTTATTTTTCACGTTTTTAGTGTTTTTTTGGAAGTCGGTTGTTTTTTTTTTGTAATCCCAGCTCAATTAGGGTTAGGGTCGGCTTCCAGTCTAACCGGATGAAGTTGAATACCAGTATGTTACATGGTGCAACTGCCTATCTGAATTCTGAACTCCACAACTCAGTTGCTGGGTGAGCTTGGTGATAAATATGATACCCCTTCGTAAGACTTGTTGTCACACTTTTAGGCTTAACTACCCGTAACGACTATCAAAGATCTCTTACGAATGACAACCGGGACCAACGTGCTGTCCGACGCACGGAGGGGTCTCGATAAATAATGAATGGTCACCCATCCACGGACCGACCTCGGCAAGCGTAGCTTAACCTTCAGTCGACTCGTGCGGCTGTTATCATTTAGCTACGAGCCCCTCTACCTATCTTCCTTAACCATCTAATTACTAGATTCTAGTATATTCTATGTAAAAGACCACTTAGTAAATATAATTGAGTGAAGATAGCTTATTGGCCACTTATATACTACTAGCTGCGCCCCGCGGTTTCACCCGCGTAAGTCTGGATCCCGTGGGAATATCGGGATAAAAACTATCCTATGTCCTATACCAGGTCATGGTTTACCTATGTGCCAAATTTCATCTAAATCCGTTCAGCCGTTTTAACGTGAAAGCGTAACAAACAAACAAACTCACTTTCGCATTTATGATATTAGGTAGGAAGTCTAGAAAGGATTAGCCCTGTATATTGAAGGCGATCCAATACCATATTTTTTAAGGAAACAAAAAAATATTGCTAGAGGAATCTTGCCACCAGATTAAATCCAATAAATAAAAGAAAACTGTAAACTACGCGTGTTGTTTTGTAAGCACTTTCAGCGTTGGCAAGCCGCCAGTGTCTATGTTGATGTTGATCAACAAGATCAAACTAATGTGTTGAACATGAACTTCTACGTTGTTTTTCTACAAATATTGAAGTATATTTTTTTAAATAGATCTTGGACTTTTGTTTCGCTTCCGATGTAAATAACGAGGTCTAAATATACATAACTTGTATATGTTATGGACCAAGTGATAAATACGGGCATTTTTCATAATGCCCGCGCATTATGAATAATGACAAGCTACTTAGGGCAAAATAATAAATTATACTTAGAACTTCCTTATTTATCACATTGCCTTGTCATTATAAATATTGCCCTGTGGTCTTTGGGCAATCTGATAATACACAGGTATTTTGCACGGGGTGCGGGTATCGCGCGGGGTGGGGGCTCGCATTTCGGAGCCGCGCCCGCTCCAGTCCGACCAGTCAGTTTTAACAACAGTTTAACATTTAATTATGGTAAATTCATCATAGGTCAGCAGAGTGTCTATGAATAGGAAATATTTTATTTGATTTTAAATATTGATTCTGAAATGAAGAGATCCGTAGGAGAACCAAGGTAACCGACATGTCCAACATATCCCGAAGTATTGCCAAACTTAAGTGGCAGAATGCCAACTTTCAAGTAGAGTTCAATTAAAATGAGTGAGTGTATTGAAGAGTGCTCAGTGAGTGAGTGTTTTTTTACTTTATCTTTAATGTGATGTAACCTAACTTAACTGTTTTCTTTTACAAAAGCGATTCGCTTCTGGCACATCGCCGTTCGCTGCCGCGGCACGCTCGCTTCGCTCACTCGGCTCGTGCGTTGTTAGTCATACTCTAACCTAACCTAACCTATCGTAACCTAAGATTGAAATGTTTGACAAATGATAAATGTCCCAAACGTTTTGTGTTATTATAATAATCAGCATTACAATAATTCTACCAAATGAAACGTTGTCATACAAAAATTTGCTAATCATTAGTTGTCAAAGTGAAACATCGGCGAAACGTTGGTTGGCAAGTGATAACCTGCCAAACAATTTTTTGGCAAAAAGGCAGGATACCAGGCCTATGTCCAGCAGTGGACGTCTTTCGACTGAAATGATGATTGATTCTACGTTTGAAATTAAAATAATAGTATTAAAATCTGGTTTTAATTATACTGCCCCATAGGTGACTAGCATTATAAAAAATGCCCGGTCAATTTGATTATTTCAATAGTTGTTATCACATTGCCCTCTCATATTGGGCATTTTTCAAACTGCCCGGGCATTATTCATAATGTCCTAATAATCACTTGGTCCATAACATATACATTATACGTGAAACTGGAATCACACCCACGCGGCGCGCGCGGCGATAAATTCATAGTAATGACATTATTGTGTTAAGTATCATATTATTTATCAGCATAGTAAAATTTAAAGCAGCCATTATTAACGTTGTTCGACATTCTCTGTCTGATTTATGAGGGACGCTTAATTTTTCGCACACAAAAAGAAACAATGTAAAGAGGCTTTTTATTTATTTCCAAAGGCTTCTGGAGTGTCTCTATTTATCATCTGCCTAGCTTTTTCCCATCTATGTTGGGCTCGGCTTCCAGTCTAACCGGATGTAGCTGAACACCAGTATTTTACATGTAGCCACTCCGTAGGAACCCTACAACCCGATTACTAGGGTAATACGATACTTCTTGGTAAGACTGGTTGTCAGACTTTCGGGCTTCTGACGACCCGTAACGACTGTCAAAGATCCACGAATAACAGCAGGGACCAACGGCTCGTGCTTGCCGAGTCCCGGAGGAGTCTCGGTATGTAAAGATGGTCACCCATCCATGGACCACCCCGGCAAGCGTAGCTTAACCTGATGGATCGACCCGTGCGGCTGTTATTACTTAGCCACGAGCTCTAGCTGGATAGAGACACTCCAGCTAGAGCCACAACTTAACCACTAATAAAGATAAAATAAAAACATTTTACAAAAAAAAAAAAACGATTTCCAAAAAAACCACAAAAAAAGTGAAACATTACTTTAATTTCGGAAGTCGGTGTCTTTGCTTTTCAATTTCCGTTTTTTGCCACCGACTTCCGAAATTAAAGTTATTTTTCACTGTTTAGTGGTTTTTTTGGAAGTCGTTTTTTTTTTTTTTTGTAAAATGTTTTTATTTATCACTTTTTAGTTGTGGTACCTACCCCACACAAATCCGAATACCACTACCTGCTATGTAAATAACAGTGAAGGAGTCAAACAGGATATCGTCTAGATAAACGAAGGAAAAAAACTAGGGAAAAATACGTAATATTGAAGCTAACTCAAAAATTACGCAAGCAAAGTTAATAACATTTATATGGGACCACCTCGGAAGCATGACCTACCAAACAAAAAAAGAATCATCAAAATCGATTCATAATTGGCGGAGTAATCGCGTAACAAACACAGACGAATTGAGAACCTCCTCCTTTTTGAAGAAGTCGGTTAACAAAACAATCCTCCTCTAACATACCTACTTTTCGTATTTGCCACCTCATTCCAACAAATTCCCAACTTCTAACACCACTAAACCTTTATTTCCAGATGGTAGGGGTGGGTACCAACAAAGTGGACATGGCGGATTCCCTGTTCACGTTCACCTCCTTCCTGGGCCGAGACGGCGAGTCCTATGGGTTGTCGTACACTGGAGCGCTACGACATAACGCCTCAGTCAGCCGGGATAACACCGGCTTTTGTAAGGGGAGCATTATAGGCGTGAAGGTGGACCTATGGCAGGGCACGCTTGAGTTTTATCTTAACAGGAAATCACAAGGTGAGTCGGTAACTTTTTTTTTTCGTGCAACCGACCTAACTTTAGTGATAACACAATGCGCTTGAGCTGGTCTAGCGTAGTACGCAGTTTAAATAGAATAAGGGCCGGCGCACATCTGACGAGGCGCACCGAAGCGCATGCGTCACTGCCAAACAAATATCGACCTTGCAACATTTGAAATAAAATTGAAAATAAATAAATTTCCATTAGTTAGAGAGCGCGTCTAAGCGGGAAAAGGCGCGCGTCTCAGGTTATTTATTCTCAACTTATTTTTTAGGCACGCAACGTTGATATTTGTATGACAGTGCCAAGCGCTCAAAAAAAAAGTCACTGTCAGCTGTTTCCACATTTATGTTCGCATAGCTCGTCAAAATGTAGGGTAAAAGCAGTTTTTTTGTTTTCGCGATTTCTGGTTTGGTCCCGTAGTGAAAGTTGTTCATAATGAATTAATGATGAGTACAATGACCCCTTAATTAATAATTTCGTGTATGAAAAGATACACCTTATACATAGTGTGATTCTTTATAATGTGCACATATCGAAATGAGGGTATAAAATACTGGTATTCAGCTGCATCCGGTTAGACTGGAAGCCGACCCCAATATAGTTGGGAAAAGGCTAGGCAGATGATATCGAAATGAGGGAATCTATGCTTAATTTTATCGACGGCAAAAATATATATTTTTTTTATTAATATTAGCAAAAATATTAAAAGGTGTCTAAATGGGGCGTCTTATTGATACATTTTACGATTGTTGTAAAAATTGATGAAAAAAAAAGAAGTTTTTGCTAAAAAACATGTTCACTGGAAGTCGATAAAATTCAGCCCATGTTACTCGCTGATAATGTAGCTTTCTATAAGTGAAAGAATTTTCAAAATCAGTTAAGTATTTTTTTAGTTTAACCATTACAAACAAACATACAAGAAATCTAATCTTTTCTCTTTATAATAGTTATTAGTTTAGTCGTTATTGTTTGTTTTGATTATAGTTTATCAGTAGTATAATGATCCTAGCTGATAACGATATCACGATACTCGGCCCTTGTCCTCTGTGGGTCAAGTCTTGGTAGTAATCTAATAATCTAGTGATAACTCTAAAATAATAATAGATACATACATACATAAACTCACGGCTTGTTTCCACGAGGGTAGGCAGAACCTACATATCGCCACCTGCTACGATCCTTACATACTCCTTTTGCCTCGTTTACGTTCATACATCTATACTCCATTTGAAATAAGATTAGACGTATAGATAAGCCTTTTTTACATTCCGTTCAACCGATTTTGAATTCTATTGCGTTAGTTGCATGACAAATGGCAGCCGCAGTAGATAGTTGGTATTGTGTAACTTTTTTTGCTTTTAATGCTATCCTTATGCCTACGGTATAGAAGTCAAAATCGGTTGAACGGACTGTAAAAGGGTTTGTTTTAATGTCTAATCTTATTTCAAATGGGGTATTGTTATACAAGCACGCCGGTTGCGACGCACCTGACCTTTATGAAGAACTTCACCAATAAGGAAATAAATAACCCTTACTATACAGGGTGTTAGGGTAGACACCGTTATCCTTGAAACTAGTAGTTTGGTGTCATCTATAACATACCTTTTCTTTGGGACCAACTTTGAAATCGCAAAATAAAAAATCAGCTGTTCCATACATTTTGTCGATTTAAGTGAACACAAATGTATGGAAAAGCAGATTTATTTTTTGCGATTTCAAAGTTGGGCCCAAAGAAAAAGTATATTATAGATAACACCAAACCACTAGTTTCAAGGATAACGGTGTCTACCCTAACACCCAGTATAATATTATAAATGCGAAAGTAACTCTGTGTGTCGCGCTTTCACGCCAAAACTACTGTCTACTGAACGGCTTTAAATGAAATTTGTTACACAGATAGTATAGAGCATGCGAAAGGACGTAGGCTACTTTTTATCGACATACCACGCGGGCGAAGCCGCGGGCGGAAGCTAGTATAAAAATAAATGCTATCCTTACATATTATAAAACAAAGTCCTCCGCCGCGTCTGTCTGTTGTCCTGTTCGCGATAAACTCAAAAACTACTGTACCGATTTTCATGCTGTTTTCACCAATGGATAGAGTGGTTGTACGGTGCACGTATATGGGTTTTAAAAATGTATTTATTATAATAAGTTAGCCAGTAGGCTCGCGTATTTGCACTTTGGACGCGACCTACATTTGGCAGTGCACTGACACTGACATATTGCACTATTCTATGCATTTTATGTATATTACATTTTAGTGTTCAATTAGACGTGGTTTGAGTCGGACAACTTGCATTTTTATTTAGATTCATCCCGTTGACCATTCACTGACATTTTCTGCATTTCGTTTAAATTTGACATTTTACATTTGCATTGACACTACTTATGTTAGGGATACGCCCTACAGTGGTTCTCGTGGAAAGTTTTAGTAGATAATAACCGACATCCACGCGGGTGAAGCCGTGGGTATCAGCTAGTTGTTGATTAAATACAACCTAAGTGACTTCTTTGTTTTTCATCAAAATCATTTGATAGTTAACCTCTGACAGACAAACGTGCATTCATTTTTTATTAGCCCTAACTCCAATGTAATACTGTGTTACGGTTATCTACCCGGGCCTACTGCATGGCACATGACCTCTATCTACATGTTAGTACTATCCGTCGGATAAGGAACATGTCATACAACCACAACATACTTGCCATGTTATGAGATAAAGACTTAATTAGTAAGTCGCGATGTACTGCGATACACTGGCACAGGATTTACGAAACAGTTTTATTTATACTATCTTCAGACAGTTCAAAACTGTCTGAAGATAGTATAAATAAAACTGTTTCGTAAATCCTAATCCTAACTAATATTATAAATGCGAAAATGAGTTTGTTTGTTTGTTACGCTTTCACGCTGAAACGGCTGAACGGATTTGGATGAAATTTGGCACATGGGTAGACCTGGAATAGGACACAGGGCACTTTTTATCCCGAAATTTCCACGGGATCGAGACTTAGGCGGGTAAAACCGCGGGGCGAAGCAAAGAAAATCACTTTTGCATTTATAATATTAGTTAGGATAATGTTTATTTACTATAATGAATACTAAATTAGCAACACCATAATTAATCTAGATTGGCATATTATCACAATTGACCGATTTAATGTTATAAATATCGTTTAGTTTATCGTCTGGTTAGACAAGACAACAAAACAATATCTTTGATAGATAAACAATAGCAAAATCTATGATGAATCTAGTACAATGACCTAATAATGTGAAACGTCAGTGTCCTATTCGTCATAAAAAAATAAATGATATGAAAAACAACATGAGTGAACATGAACACCTACAAGATTTAAAAAGTAATTCCAAGATTGTCAATCAAAAGTGTTCAAAACTAAGGGCCTTACCACAAAAACTGAGACACTTGTTCAACGCGTGTTTAATGACAGTTTTATGTCAAACTCCATACAGAAATGTCATGTTTATGCTAAGGTAGGGGTAAGGTAGGTATAGGTGTTTAGGCTAAGCAACTGATAAAGTTCACTGAGTAAGTTCATCGAAAACATTTACATTATGAAAACACCCTTCCATTATACTCATAATCTGCCTAGCTTTTTCCCAACTATGTTGGGGTTGGCTTCCAGTTTAACCGGATGCAGCTGAATACCAGTATTTTACATGGAGCGACTGCCTATCTGACCTCAACAACCCAGTAACTGGGTAATACGATAACCCTTGGTAAGACTGGTTGTCAGACTTTCGGGCTTCTGACGACCCGTAGCGACAGTCAAAGATCACCGAATGACAGCCGGGACCAACGGCTTAACGTGCTTTCCGAGGCACGGAGGAGTCTCGATATGTAAAGATGATCACCTATCCATGGACCAACCCCGGCAAGTGTAGCTTAACCTGACAGATCGACCCGTGCGGCTGTTATTACTTAGCTCCGAGCTCCGATTTTGCACATTCAATGTTCATCGAAAACATTTACATTATGTAACCACCCTTCCATTATACTGACTACCTAATTCAAATTATAGGTATATCATTCTACAACCTTCGTCGCCATCAGTCCTTGTACCCGATGATCTGTTCGACGGCCGCGCAGTCTTCAATGCGCCTGATCTATGCGGCCTCCTGGCAAGCGTCCCTACTGGTTGACGCCGCGAAGATCCTGGCAGCGTCCGTGAATGGAGACAAGACCCTCGGACTACCGCCTGGCTTGAGATGCACATTGAAGAATCAGTTTTGGTTGACGTTGCCTAATCAAAGTGAGTTTGAATTTGTTTTTTTTTTTTTTCAGTTGTTTTTGGAATATTTTTCGCCTGTGGATGTTGTGAAAGAGGGCTGGAACCACAAACATATTTTTTCAAATACGACTTGTATTTCCAGAGATTAGCGCGTTCAAACAAACAAACTCTTCAGCTTTATTATAATGTATCATGTATATACATTAGATGGTAATTTCCGCTATGATCGTTTATCACGATCGGATCGTAAGAAAGTGACCTTGCATGCACAGTTCGTGAGCTATTGCTATTTGATATTTAATTTTCTCGATAGCCAACATCGCATACCTTACTTAATTCGTTAAGTACTAAACTGAATATCTAAAATAAATAAGTTAATTCGTTAGTCGACGCGATTAATAAAGTTACATCTCAAAATTGTCCCAATGTGCGACTGTGCCGCCATCTAGCGAGAAAGTGCCTGGGAGATCATCTAAAGATCCGCCTTAAGGTTGATGCGCTAGGGTGGCCCGCGAAATTCAAATTTTCTTACGTTTTTTGTAATTTGCAGGTCAGTATCAGGTTGTATGTTTATCTAAACATTATTAGCGGCCGTAACAAATATGGATTTACGGAATTATAAACATTAGAATCAGCAATACAACTCTCTAAGTTCAAGTAAGTGTATTGAATGAAAATTTCATGAAATCGTCAGTCAATACACTTGAAATTTGCGGGCCACCCTAGCGCATCAACCTTCAGGCAATACAACTCTCTAAGTTCATGTAAGTGTATTGACTGACGATTTCCGAAATTTTCATTCAATACACTTACATTAACTTAAAGAGTTGTATTGCTGATTCTAATGTTTATAATTCTGTAAATCCATATTTGTTACGGCCGCTAATAATATTTAGATCAACAAACAACCTGATACTGACCTGCAAATTGCAAAAAAACGTAAGAAAATTTGAATTTCGCGGGCTACCCTAGCGCATCCACCTTAACCCAACATCTTTTTGAACCCGTACTTTGACCTCACACACAGTATACACAAACCTACAAACATATCATTCAAAACAAACGGGATATCCACGCGTCCTAGTAAAGATAACATTTTTATACAAACGCTATCACTAGCCCAAATATTATGAACGGCACTGCACACGGAAAGTCACTGAGACGAACATATTCTGACCTTAGATAACACATGATATTTGTGTTGATATTGACTTAATTTTGTTATTATTTATTTTAAATGCTTAATAACCTCTGCGAAAATAAAATAAATTAAATATCCGGGAGAGACAAGGTTGAATAAAAATAGATTTAGTTCTTAACAAGGTCCAATTTATCGATTGGTTTCTGAGCTATGCTAAATATAGTGGTTGGACTGGAAGCATACTACTTTACCTGTTTTTGTGTAGAAGTAGTTACTTCACCCTAACAATCAGAGTTAAATTTAATGGATTTAAAAAGAAACTGAAAGACTTGCTGTGTAATAAATGTTATTATAATAAAAACGCCTATTTGAATGGTACTTGAGATCCTAATTGAATTGTATTTTTTTATACTTTGACACTCTGACATTAAAATGAAGTGTGTGTGTTTATGATATTATTATTAACTGACACACTTCAAAAAAGCCTATATTATAATGATTGTTACATTATACATTAAATTATCTATACTAATATTATAAAGCTGAAGAGTTTGGTTGTTTGTTTGTTTGAACGCGCTAATCTCAGGAACTACTGGTTGGAATTGAAAAATTATTTTTGTGTTGGATAGCCCATTTATCGAGGAAGGCTATAGGCTATAACATCACGCTACGACCAATAGGAGCGGAGCATAAATGAAAAATCTTGCAAAAACGGGAAAAAATATTCCTGTTTGAGAGCTTCCGTTGCGTGCGCTGCGTAAACGGTTTAAGTTACGCAAATATCATGTATGATGAAATTGTTCCTCTTTAAAATTTCAAAAAAAATGTCCGCGACAGCATATGTCTATCTTTTAAGATTGACTCACTATAAACATTTTTATGGTAATCAAATTTTTTCAAAGTTAATGCATTATTTTATCAACATCATATTAATTCTTATTCAAATAAATAGTTTTAACATCAAGGATATTTATATAGCAGTAAAATACTTTTTAATTTATTCGAATCGGACATTTAATTTCGAAGTTATCACGAGTATAAAAATGCAATACGCGAACCGTTCTACGCTGGCGCCGCGCCGCCGCAACGTTCCCTACTCTAGAGGGGAGAGGAGGATGGGCATACGGGTAGACCATGACCTGGAATAGGACTTAGGATACGACGTTTTATCCCTATATTCCCACGGGATCGAGACATACACGGGTGAAACCGCGGGGCACCGCTAGTAATTAATAAATCTCATAAATAATCTAATATTAATATTCGTCATAGTTAAATAATTGAATAATGTATGAAATATGTGTATTTTATTAGATATCTGCACACATGTTTTGGATTTGGTTTAAAGAACTTTTATTGTATGTACCTATCACCTCATGTAGCCATGATGTGATTTACATTTTAGACAAAAAATTCTAAAATTCTGTAAAACTCTGCCTGGTGCCCGAATTGGTTATCATTAGCAAAATACAAGTTAAATCTTTCTAAGTAGTCTTTTGTTGTCTTGGGCCACTTGGAACCTTCAAAGTCAAAGCATTTATTTCAAATAGGCACATTAAAGGCACTTTTGAACGTCAAAAACTAAGAAATATAACTGATTCTAGTTGCCCCTTCCAAAAGGTAGTTTTCGTATGGAGAAGAATGGGCAAGAAACTCCTACGTTACTCTTAAAAAAAAATGTTTTCCAATATTTTGTATCATTAATTACATGTGAATACGATGCACCTATACTTCATTTGATATAAGATTAGACATTCAAACAAACCTCTATACAGTCCGTTCAACCGATTTTGCCTTCTATACCGTAGGCATAAGGATGGCATTAAAAGCAAAAAACGTTACACAATACCAACTGTCTATTGCAGCCGCCATTTGTCGTGCCACCAACGCAATAGAAGTCAAAATCGGTTGAACGGACTGTAAAAAAGGCTTATTTAAATGTCTAATCTTATTTCAAATGGGGTATAGATGATGCAGCTCTCGCGGTGTGCGTCCAGGACATCTCGCCACCTCTTTCTGGGCACCGTGTACCGTCACCTGTGCCGCGGTGGCACCGTCCATCTAGATAGCAAAATACTAAATAACTTTTTTTTTTTTTTTCAGAATGTATCCTAGACGAACATGAGCTCCAACCAGAAACAAACCAGACGCCGAGTAAATCTAACACAAGTATGGTGAGTTCGAGTTTATATTAACTCTGGTACTAACCATCTATTTATCTATGGCACTCTTGACAGGCGCAGGATGTTCGCTCTCTTTCTAACGCTAAGCTAGCGTATAGTGCTGTCTCTTACTGTCAAGACGAACACAGGTTGAGAGTGTCATAGATAAATTGACTTGCCAATAAGTTAGCACAATTTAATTACAAAATACAGTCCGAACCATTCACTTAAACATAAACAATTATGAATATTGAATGTTAATATTATTGCAACATAACAATAAATGCTCGCTAAATGGCGTTTTATGGTTTCAAACTTTGTTGCTTTTCTTGCTGTGTTGTCAATTTTGTATTGTATCATTTCACATTACTTTTCATGAATGTACACGCATGAGATGGGTTCAAAACCAATTGTCATAAAATATTTATTTATGTCAAATATATTTTTATTACTTAAAAAAAAAACAAAGCCTTGTATTTATATCATGTTAGGTCTTAGACAAACATCTCAATTATTTGTAAAGATTTTATCTAATTATTATGTATAAGTACAGTCGAATCTTATAAGTTACGGCACCCAAGGCAACAGTGTTGGTCAAATATTTTTAAGTACCTATACCCCATTTGAAATAAGATTAGACATTAAAACAAACCCTTTTACAGTCCGTTCAACCGATTTTGTCTTCTATACCGTAGGCATAAGGATATCATTAAAAGCAAAAAAAGTTACACAATACCAACTATCTACTGCGGCTGCCATTTGTCATGCCACCAACGCAATAGAATTCAAAATCGGTTGAACGGAATGTAAAAAAGGCTTATCTATACGTCTAATCTTATTTCAAATGGAGTATAGCTATTCCATTTTTTTAATCTCTTATTGTAATTATAAAACATCTTTTTGTGTGCCGAAATTGATTTCATTTATGGTGGATTGCATGGACTATTGGGGTATTGTAATAAGTTTTATAGTAATTTGCAAACCTTCTATAAATAACATTTCGTTAACCTAGGCACTGCAAAATTAACTAGGCTAGTCGACCGAATCTGGTTACAAAAGTATAACTAGTCATGCATGAACTGTAAGGCCATCTAGTTTGTCCGACAGGGGGCACTTACGCATGATAATGAAGGATATAACGGACGTTTTAGTTGAGAGCACTTAAAGGCGATATGCATAATCAGCTTATAACGTTCCCACTGCTGGGACCGAGGCCTCCCCTCTGTGAGAGGGGCCATAACCCGCCTAACGGGAGGGCGATATTGTCTTTGATAAAATCTTGCATGCACAATATATTATCTGTTCTTACTTCTTAACGCTCTTTCCCAGTCCCTGTCATCTGCTGGCCTGAAGAGAAAGCATTGGCATAGGAGGTGGTAGCACACGGCGTGATGTGTTGATCATGGGGCGCTTTTCCATTCTGCCAGGTAGCGACGGCATGGCAAAGATGTAGTACTCCCAGTATTCCCCCATCTCTGCCCGGACTCTCAATATTCCCCCATCTTTGCCGAGCTTCGGCCAATGGAATAACGCCCTATGAATTCGACTTCGGGTCGATGCCGTACCGCTGCCGGCAAGTGGAAAACGCATTCTTACAATTCACATAATTTTCCCGCCATGCGCCATCTTTGCCGTGCTGGTGCCAAACTTGCCAATCGAAAAATTGGGCGTTGTTGCCAATTAATTTAAAATAAGAATTATAAAAAAAACTTTGGCTGAATTATTTTGTAATGATAAAGAGAGATGATTTTTTTATTCGTGGCCATTTTAATTGTGGCTGATAAAGTAAGTTAAGTAGATAGTTTAAAATTAATAAGAAGACTGTAAATATTGAAAATACAATAAATACATTAAATTTTGATACATATTGACACTTTTATTGTACCAATCCTACTCCTGCAAACAATCTGCTGGGGTGTTTGTTGCGCCACTTATTCTTCCCAGCTAAAGAACTAGGAAGTGGTGAAGGGCGGGCGTTTTGGGGGACTGTCTTATGTAATTCTGACGTGACAAAAAGTGCTAATTGAAGTGAGAATTTAGGCTGATTTGAATAAATGACTTTTCATTTTGATTGCATCAGAGTTGCGTTTGCGTGAATTAACTTTTCCAAGCGTAACTCATCGCCTTCCAGCACTTTGAGAAGACATACATGTCCTACATAAACCTTTCAGACAAATGGTTCTTGTTGATAAATACAAGGCTTTGTTCCAATTTCTTACACAATAACATGCCTTTTTTCACGAGGTTGGCAATCTTGAGTGGCGTCATAGACCATTTAAACACATTGACGTAGGGGCGTTCCGGGAGCATTCGCCTGTAATGTAACGAGTGGCGCGCATTGATGTTACAAGTTGTATCAAAATATTACATACATTGCGCACTGTAATGCTCGGTTCTCCTCCCTCACTGATGTAATGCTCGAATTGTATTATTACAGGTTGTGAACTTTAATGTTCGGTTCCACTCAGTGATGAAAGCTCGACTCTATAACGTTACATTACAGGCATTCGATGCTCCCGGTGAGGTAGCACCCGGTTAAGGTTAAATTTTCAAGATAGTTGAGCGCTCAAGTAATATAACTACCTACTATACAATAAAGCAATCATAACACATGAGTATTGTATTTAAATGCTCCATATGTTTCATCCACGTGTTTGTATTCATTCAATAAAATAAATGAAAGTGATATATTTTCAACTCAAAACCTATATTTTCCAGCTGAGCGACGCCATGCCGAGTCCGTTTATGAATGGCTACTACGTTGACAGTATCGAGCGAGACTACCGGATCGTAGTGTGGGAATAATGTAGACTATAGTACTTTCACAGTAATTTTACCTCTGACAGCAACTCAAGGGTTTATGTTATATAGATTTTGAGTTATTAAGGTGTCAAAAGTGGCTCCAAATGGTTCGTATCATATAACACACGGCTGTTGCGTCCGGCTGCGTGGCCAGTTCTTGGCTTGAACTTGGCAGCGTGTCTCCATAAAGCCTTTCCCCCACCGCGCACCAGCGCGTTTTTATCACGCGAGAATAATGCAAGCGTTATTTCGATTTAGACAGTGTTGCTAAATCAGAGGTCAAGTTACTGTGGAATCAGCCGCCCAAGTTAGACAACTGTCAGTCATGAGTTCTCATGAGCAATCGTATTTGATCGTTACCAAGACGAACGCGGGAGCTGAAATGAGGCGCTAAGCGAGTGTGGAGCCCAATTCCACCGTATTATCCAATTTCTTTGTCGGTTAGAAGTGTACAAAATATCGTTCGAGCGGATTCCCCGAGACAAGCCTATGATTATGTTAACAAATTATATCCCAGACAAAGTTTTATTGATTTTACCGGATAATAAATAGTTGCCTTTCGCGCCAGAAATGCAATACATGCATTTGTGAAGGGGCAGCCACAAAGATAAAATCGACTAAATGGCGGTATTATTACAATGTTAAGAATATGGAATAATTTGTGTTTAGATAATAGTTTTAGTGTACCTGTCTTTATTGTGAAAATTCTAATCCTTCTAAAAAAGTGGATGGTTTTAAGAGAATCTTGTAACAGGTACGGGTTATAGTTAAAAACGATCTATGTTTTAAGTGAGAATTGTAAGATTATAAATATTTTTTCAATAAACAGTGGTAATTAATTTTATTATTGTTTGAATTTACCTCCCCCCAGGTATGAACCTCTAGTCATATTGCGAGGACACGAGAAAAAATAATATGAGGTAATTAGTTATGATCCGGGTGGAACGTCTTTACTGAAACTATACGTAACGCTTTTTTAACTTTATTTCCTAACGTTTCTTGATTATAGTCGATAGATTACGGCCAATAAGTTAGGTACTCTTTACTGTATAGTTTGTCATAAATAAACATCGCGCACCTCTCACTAGTTTTAGTCTGTGGTCTGTACCTGTATAACATGGCAAACTGATGGCAAACTTGACTTGACACTGACAGTGACAGTTCCATAAGCGGTTACTGTGGTGGTGCTACGAGCTCCTGTAATTTATTTAATAAAATATATTTCTATTACGTGAATCCTTCAGTGTTCGTGCAGCCTAATTGGAATTGACGGTTTTATTTACAGATATCCAGTGAAATTGTCAGTCAGTGAAAGATCTAATAAAAATCTTATTAGAATCTTGAGTGATCGCATTATTCTTTTTGCTATACAAAGAAACGCTACGTCAAATAGAAAAAATGGTGTTCCAAGTGAGTATTCGATTGCTTGATTCGTTATTTCCTGGTAATGGTGGGCGTAGGGCGGATCCCGGTGACATCAGACTACGAATTAGGGCGCAGGGTAGGACACGCAACCTTGACCCGCGCATCTTCGAGTAGTAAACAACTACCGAAATTAAATATCGAGCCCTTAGACACTGGATAGTTGTCTTTTATTTCCTTAGATATTTATCTTTTCTTCTTTTTGTGTCAGAATCAATATAAAGCCAGTCCAGTTAGCTTGTCAGCTTGTGTTATTTTTTTAAAGTTTTAAACCTGTTTAAATAGCCCTGAATTTAAAAAAAAACGTAACAAAACCAGTTTTAAGTGGCCCTGAACTGTGTAAATGTTCTTGATTATTACTGTTAGTACTGTAATAAATTGGGCTTACTATACATCTTGCTAACTTTTAACTATGTTAATATTATATACTTTTGCCCTAGTTTTGTTATAGCTAATTATAAAGATTTATGTTCTAATTTTTGTGAATATTCATTTGTTTGTACCTATTAAGTGAGAACAGTTTTGAGTCCTACAATAAAAATGTGCTGTTAAAAAAAACAGGTTTTTGATACATTATTCTTTGCAGCTTGTCTGCAGAAAGTAGAAAGTGGAAACACTTGATAAGATCTTAAATAACTCGGTAGTGAAAGTAGGCACAAAGGACCATGCAAAAAATTGTCTCATACCACCAACAGATTTCAAACATATCTCATTAATTCATCTTGGCAGCATTTTTTATTATGACGACATCACCGTAAGTCATGGGGATATGGCGCAAAAAATAATTCTTGTACAAACTCTTTGGTACAGTAAATTGTACAAAAAAAATGTACAGGAACACTATTTAACTATAAAAAAACTGTTGATAGTGAACAGAGTATTAGAATATCAACTAAAAATAAAGCGACAATGTCTTACAAATTAATACATTGCAAGACATCTTGGCCTAGGTCATATTTCTAGAGAAGAACTTCTGGACAGAAATCTGTTTTTACCAAAACATATTTTCGGAAATGGGGACAATATATAATTAATTATTATCGCAGATGCAACCTCTGTGTACATCGAAAAAAGCACCAATTTCTTATTCCAGAGTAAAAGTTTTAGTCTCCACAAGGTCCGTAACGATACATCATAGATATTGGGCCCATTTCCAGAAACAACATCAGATGCGACTATAATGCAGAAAATAATGAATGACGAAGAGCATTGGTTAATGCACAGAGGGGACGTCTTTATTTTAGACAGGTGATTCAGGGGCAGTATTAATGATATTGAATCCCTAGAATATGAAGCTTACATACCACCAACTAAGGATATATATACACTTATACATGTTATACAAACCTAAAATGTTTTGTTGAACAATTGTTTATTGTAAAATGTCTAAAATAAGATAATTTAAAAAAAATACACTTTTTTAAGAAAAAAACACTTTTTTAAGAAAAAAAAATTTTTTTTTTAATGACCCCCTATATTTACGGACTAAAAATTGTTATTTGTGTTTTTATGAGACTTCATAATAACATTAAAACAAGTCCCATGTCTGTTGGTGGTTTGGGACAGCGCCCATACAATCTTTTGCATGGTCCTTTATCTTTTTTTAATCTTGTGCAAAGACAGTAACTTATTTTTTTTTGTGTCCCACTGCTTTGCAAAGGCCTCCCACTTTCTCTCCAAATCTCTCTCAATTCAAATATTACTAAAACCGATACATAAAATTCTTAATTGCATTTAATAGTGTAATAAGAACTTGGAATTCCATTCATAGTATGGAATCCATTCATTATCATTTATAGTAGGTTCATAGTACGTCAATTGAATATTAATGAACATGATTCATGTACGTGTTTATGACTGGCCACTAAATTATGACCATGCAGTGTTAGTCACACTTAAAAGACCATCAACCCAATTTGTTGGTAAAAAAGCTCAAAAAAAGCGAGTAATATTCCTTTGTAATGGAAATCCTAACTAATATTATAAATGCGAAAGTGAGTTTGTTTGTTTGTTACGCTTTCACGCTAAAACGGCTGAACGGATTTGGATGAAATTTGGAACATGGGTAGACCATGACCTGGAGAAGGATATAGGATACATTTTATCCTGATATTCCCACAGAATCGAGACTTACGCGGGTAAAACCGCGGGGCGCAGCTAGTTGGTTATATTTTGTGTTTGGAGACCAATACCCGAAATTCCTTGAACCACTAGTGAGACCATTTAAACTATTTTATTACCCTTTATAAAAAAACTGCATAATTCAGCTATAGTCCAGCATAAAATCGTTAGCAAAGTCACTTTCCAGCTACTCTACAAATTAAAAACTCTGATAGTATATGTGTTAATTTAAAACTTTTTAACTAAGGGGCTAAGCTCCCAAGGGCCTTCATTATCTATTACGCACACAATGAGGTGTGGCTCATAATAATACATTAATGACTTTGACTGCCATTGAGATATACTCATTTATAATTAGTCTGAGTTAAAGGTGTCACATAAATAATGTGACGATTTTTTCTTTTATGTAGTGTGTCGCTTTTTACGGCACACTTTCACACGTTATCATCAGAGTCCCTAGCGCGAACTAGAGACGTAACGTAAACTCAAACGTTTTCTGAATCGAAAATGGAACAAGTCTGTAGTACTTTATTTAAAAAAATTGCGACACTTACTGTTAGTATCGCCCATAGATAAGTCTTAAAGCTAAGTAAATGTTATGTGCAAATCGAGATTTTGACAGAATAACCAAGCTGAAGTGGCCATGGGTGGGCCATATCATCTAGCCGTAAAACTGATGACCATTGGAGGGGGTAGACGTGTTCTCGAGTAGAGACAGCGAATGGGCAAACGTAAGTTAGGTACGCCCCCGCTTGGTAGAGCGACGATCTTCGCAGGGTGGCTGGTAGCAGCTGGACTAGAGTTGCCGAGAATCTGAATGAAGCTGAATGAGAGGCCTATGTCCAGCCGTGGACTGTAGGCGAGGATGAATATTTTTAATTTTAAAATCGTTTGATTTTACGTTACGTTTACTTCCCGCGCTTGTCCCAAAATTTACCTCATGTTGACAGGATCATAGGCGCGCCCACCAGACACTCAAAGCACTACTAAAACAAAAATCACTAAAATACTCTTTTCTCAATTAGCATGTCCAACCGTCCCAACTTGTGTGACCAACCGTCCCAACTTGTGTGACCAACCGTCCCAACTTTTGTGACCAACCGTCCCAATTTGTGTGACCAACCGAGCTAGCCTCACGCAACGTTCGTGGGACGAAAATCACTAAAACTTCCTCTTTTTCCATCCAGCGTGAACCAACTGTCGTGGGAGTCCCCAACTTCAACGCCACAGAGGATGCGGCGGCGCTCCGAGCTGCCATGAAGGGCTTCGGAACTGATGAGCAGGCCATCATCGACATCCTGACCACGCGGTCCAATGCTCAGCGCCAGGCTATTGCTAAGGCCTTCACCCACGAGTATGGCAGGGTAAGTGTTATGGTTTTAAACTTGTTAATAGGTCAATATAGGTCTCCAGTTATAGTTTTCGCGGAAGAGCTTCATCGAGACGTAAATAGCTGCAGCCGCAAGTATTGAAGAAGAAAGAAAAATAGGTTTATTTGTCACAGCAACACGTGCATACAAAGATAGCAGTATTTAGTCAGCAAAATTAAACAAATTATATCTAAATAGAAACATGATATCAGGAGTACTTGTAACAATAAATATTATGTAGTTGGACCAGAAGGTTCCACTCAGCATGATGCTGTGCTATCCGGCCCACAGCCAGCACAGCGCTGATTTTCAGTGGTCATCCGTAAGACGTACGAAAATCAAGTCAAGTTCAATGATTTTTACATAATAAATAGGTAAAAAATAAAATAAACAGTACTTAAAATATAATACAACTTTAAGTAAAACGAATTATAATATAATTCGTTTTCATATATTATATTAATAAATATTATTAATTAGGTAACGTAAAAATAATCCGCAGGCATCACTGTGCGTACATAAATAACTTACCTGTAACATCAAATTATATGAGAATATTATCCAATGTTTTGCTTGCGTGCGATTGGAGAGGCCTATGTCCAGCCCAGCAGTGGACTGTTATAGGCTGGTTATGAAAGAAGATCCTCCTGAGTCAGGAGGATCTTCTTTCGCTCCATTCGGCGCAGCCTTTCTTCTTTCGTACACCTCGGTTACGGGCCATTGGCATGGAAAAGGTTTTTCACCTATAATTAATTATACCATTTTATCTACCTACTTACTTTTTACTCGAGGAGCTCGTGGCTAAGTAATAACTGCCGCACGGGCCGATCCGTCAGGTTAAGCTACGCTTGCCAGGGTTGGTCCGTGGATGGGTGACCATCTTTACATACCGAGACTCCTCCGTGCCTCGGAAAAGCGCGTTAAGCCGTTGGTCCCGTCTGTCAATCGTGGATCTTTGACAGTCGTCCTGAGTCGTCTGAAAACCAGTCTTACGAAGGGGTATCGTATTACCCAGTTACTGGGTTGTGGAGGTCAGATAGGCAGTCGCTCCATGTAAAATACTGGTATTCAGCTGCATCCGGTTAGACTGGAAGCCGTCCCCAACATAGTTGGGAAAAAGTTAGGCAGATGGATTGATGTATCCTATCTACTTACTTTTTGATATTGTGAACATAGTGTTATAAACACGCAAACACTGAAAATATCTACATTATCTAAACTTCGAAGAAAATTCTGTGGGAAAACTGTAACTCATACTTCTCATTTGCTCTCAATTATAGCTAAATATATCTAAAGATTCACTGTGTTAATAGATAGTGAGTAATCACGCGTCATAATGTGTATTCAAAACGTAAAGATAAAGCATCTGTTAGTATAGCTCCAGTCGTGACTTCCATTGTAAAACTAGAGAGACGTAGATACGTATTAGATTGTCTTTAACTCCCTTTTATGAAGAAAATACCCGGTAATGAGTCATCTGTGTGGGGTCTGGTCCAAATAATCTAAATCAAAGATCCCGTCATGACCAATATGCTTGCACTCACTGACACGACAGGTCCACTCAAATCTGTCTGGTTCTTACCTCAAAATGCCATCTCAGACACTAATTATGAGGCCATATTATAAGGACCATGCATGTCTCCATAATAATTATGAAGACCAAGATTATGTCTGGACTTGAAAGAGGTATTGTATTACCCAGTTACTAGTTTGTGGAGGTCAGATAGGCAGTCGCTCCACGCAATACTGGTATTCACCTGCATCCGGTTAGACTGCAAGCCGACCTCAACATAGTTGGGAAAAGGCTAGGCAGATTGAAACGGCCTATAATAATAAAGTTGCCACAGCTGGGATACAGGCTTTCTCAATCTCTTATTAGTTAGGTAATTTTCCTTTATCCATTATATATTAAATGTTTTTATATAATTGACCCTGAAGACTTTGATCTTGATTATCAATGATTTATTATAAGATAACCGTGAGAACGGACGAGAGTAGAATGAGTCATAGCTTTAATATATAACGACTAATCGCCCGCATATCCGCTACGTACTTTAAATTTGATTAAAACGGGAACAGTAGGATGAGAACTATTGAAGTATTCATCGATAATAAGGCTTTACCTACTTCCCATTAGTTGATGCCGGTGGTTATTGAAAAATGAGCGAGTCTTCCCAGTCGGATAAGATGTGTAACATCTGACATCTTGGCTGACTTGTATGATATAAACAATATTCATCATCATCCTGTTTACAACCTCTCGGAAAATGGATTGGTATCATCTGACGGACAACTCTAGCAACGCGCGAGCTGTCTGGTCAAATCAAATAGCACGCGCTTCCTCGGCTTCCAGTTACACACTTCCGTCCCTCACATATAAAAAAAATCTCTATTTAGAAATATAATATGTCTCTGTCGCCTTCTACATGTCTCAAAGGCAGATTGCGAAAGATCTTGTTATTATTTCTCATTCGCCTGTCTGCCTGCCTGGATATATCAATATCCTATCGTTTCTGAAAGCCTCTGCTGTCGAGATTACAAAAAAAATTAAATTATTTCATCGTAAACATTGTGTCAGACATAAATTGAGACAGCCCCAGTAAGTTGCAGAAGTACTTGTGTCGGAGCTGTCTCGCTCTTCCTATAACTGGTAAGTAAACAATGATTTAGAGTTGAAAGAAAATTAAAAAAAAAGAATATAAAAATAAAATAATAATGAAACATTAATTAAGCAGGTGTGTGCGTGTGTGTTTGTGTGTGAGATTAAACTCTAAGGAACTACGAAAACACATGATTTGATATAGAAACCAGTGTTATTCGTTCAAAGAACAGCTTGAGCTAGAACTTCCAGCTTCGTAGTTATAAACTTAAGTCTACTCCAAAAGTATGTTCTCCTCTGAAAAAGTATCCATAGGTAATAATAATACATTTATTGATCCATATTTAGCGTCCCCATACCACTACGAGTCTACGACACTAATATTTAGCCGACAGACTGTTTAAAATAGCCATGCATATTACATGGAGTGGCAGGTTCGTGCGCTAGATACACGTAATCTTCTATCAAGGTAACTACATACCTCTGACATGACATTAGTCATGTCGGTGTACCATGGTACTCGGTTTGTTTTTGTAATTCAGTATCTACGTTTTCTCAAGGCCAAGACAAATTATGAGTGGATGAGTTGTAAGAAAAACTTGAATAGGATTTTTGTTTTTCAAATACTCGAGTATTTAGGTGGTATCTAATTAAAGTTTATCTCGATTAGGTAATTGCGTTGATAACGTAACAAGGTGTTATACTTACATGTGTAGGTATGAGGTAGATTGTGGCGTGTGTTGGGGAAAACTGGTCTTTAAGTATTTGGAAAATGAGGCAGAATCATAATTATGAAGCCTCCTCAAATACGGCAAGATACTTTTTGCTGTGAGGAGATCTTCCTTCCCTCCGACTCGGTGGAACAGAGTGTAATGTGAGACTCCTAACGACGATAACCCCATGGTTCCTACCACTACCATGAGTTGGGGGCCGGGATACTCGAACATTTGCGCGCACCCCCGATTTCTAAAGGGTCCCTGAAACGATCAATTACAATTGTCATAATATTGTCAATGGCTTCAATTGCATTTGTTAGACGATCAATTTGTGCATCCATTATATCAAGCACGTAAAAATTGACAATGGTGTCTTTGCTTTACAATTTCCGTTTTTTGCCACCGACTTCCGAAATTAAAGTTATTTTTCACTTTTTTAGTGTTTTTTTTGGGAAGTCGGTTGTTTTTTTTTTGTAAAAAGTTTTTATTTTTCTCTTTTTAGTTGTGATACCTACCCCACACAAATCCGAATACCACTACCTGCTATGTAAATAACAGTGAAGGAGTCAAACAGGATATCGTCTAGATAAACTAAGTGGGAAAAATACGTAATATTGAAGCGAACTCAAAAATTACGCAAGCAAAGTTAATAAAATTTATATGGGACCACCTCGAAAGCATGACCTACCAAACAAAAAAAGAATCATCAAAATCGATTCATAATTGGCGGAGTAATCGCGTAACAAACATACAAAAAAAACATACAGACGAATTGAGAACCTCCTCCTTTTTGAAGATGTCGGTAAAAAATGGCGAAAATGACACTTACTACGATCGCTTCAAAACTGAGCTAGGTAGGAGGACTTCCATTAATTATTAACCATTTTACCTCCCCATCTTAGGATATAATCGAGGACCTAAAATCAGAGCTGGGCGGTCACTTCGAAGACGTGATAGTGGCGCTGATGATGCCCCCTGAGGAGTACCTGTGCAAGGAGCTGCACAAGTGCATGGATGGGCTGGGTACTGATGAGGACACCCTCGTCGAGATCCTGTGCACCAGGACCAAGCAGGAGATCGCTTCTATCGTGCAGGCTTATGAGAAGAGTGAGTATTGCTTTGTGATAACTAACCATTATGCTTGTCTGTATGCTCTGAAGAAGTAAGCCAAAGTGATTTGAAACCCACATTTCACCTGTAACGGTAGTCCCATGCGGGGGGCAACTCAAAATCAAAAGTCATTTATTCAAACTAGGTTGAGAATACTGAGAATCAGCACTTTTCGAACGTCAAAATTACATAAGACAGTCCCCCAAAACGCCCACCCTTCACCACTTTCTAGTGCTATAGCTGGGAAGAACAAGTGGCGCAACAAACTCCCCAGCAGCACAGCTGTCTGTTCAGTTAGAAAAAAATTGATTCTAGTCAAAAGTATGCAAAATCATTTACATTACACAACATAAAACATAAATCTAATTATTACTGCAAAATAGAAGACGAGTCTAAAGCCATTCGTCACCACATATAATTCTGGCTTAACACTTAGTACTTACTAACAGATAACATCACGCCTGTATTCCCCGAAGGGCTAGGCAGAGGTGTACCTATACACATAGTACACCCCCTCATTTCACCAGTTATATTTAAGTCCAATGTAAAAGGGGGCGAGCCTAAAATCTAGACTCCAAGCTGCTACTGAGAACTCCCAGATGGAAAACCCAATAACTCTTTGCCCGACCCGGGAATCGAACCTCATGCGTAGCAGTAGCGGAAATAAGTATCACTAGACACGCGACAATCTAAGAAGTCCGTTTTGACAGCCTAAATAAAAATCCTTTGTGTAGCGATGAATAAAAAAATTGGTTTCTTATACACTGATTCTCGAGACATATCGTAAACATACTTAGAGACTTTGTAATCGACGACTTATCTACATTGCTTAAAACTGATTCTCAAGGCATAACGTTTTATTACAAGTACGAGAACGAAACGTCAAAACGGACTTCTTAGACTGTCGCGAGTATTATTTTGTTGAATTTGCAACCCTTGTAAAAATATCCCTGTTGGGCACGTCGGTTTTGTATTCGTGTACTGCTTATACAAAAAAACTCGCTCAAATGGCCATGGTATCTGTAGCATTGAATTTTTTTTGTCCGTTTAATGAGTCATTATTATCATGGGCAGAGTTCATCGTCCTCCTAGTGCTAGCAAAAGGCGTTTCAATGCTGTTGGTAAATGATAGATGAATAGTGAAAACTGTTTCAAATAATCACTGAGGGATTTCTTAAGTGGTCTGGGTTGCCAATTTACGGTACTAATACGAAGTGCAACAAGAGGTATCATTTCATGCTATCCACAAAATAAGAATTTTTAAACATACCCAAATTATTACCTACTAGCTGCGCCCGGTTTCACCCGCGTAAGTCTCGATCCCGTGGGAATATCGGGATAAAAAGTATCCTATGTCCTGTTCCAGGTCATGGTCTACCCATTTGCCAAATATCATCGAAATCCGTTCAGCCGTTTTAGCGTGAAAGCGTAACAAACAACCAAACAAACTCACTTTCGCATTTATAATATTAGTTAGGATTTAGGATTTCAAAACATATTTGATCTAAAGTAAAGTTGCTTATCTCCAGCTATGGACTGCAATAGGCTGTCATGAATTATATTGAGAAGGATCGGTTCTCAATATTTATAAAAATTGATTTCAATAACTAACTAAAGCACTTATGGCCGGCACATCCTGGGCTGTCATCCGCACCGCGCTATCGCTTCCAACGTTGCTGATTTGTTTATCTTTGCCCCACGACGTCAGGAGCTTGATCCATCTAATTAATTCCATGTGATGGGACTCATGTCGTGTATTGATGATGGGATGGGACTCATTACTAAATTTGTCTGTACAGTGTATGACCGTCCCCTGGCCGAGCACATGTGCTCCGAGACGTCAGGCGACTTCCGACGTCTGCTGACCCTCATTGTGACTGTAAGTATTATGTTATGTGTTGACGTTATGCATGCTGTTATCGTTTTACTACTTTGTGTTAAAAATATGATAAAGAAAGAATTGGGGAACTAATTTAATATTTTATCTACACCCATGCTATAGATCCTCTACAAAATTTTCTGAAACAGTTAGCTTATTGCGAATTTTAAAACACTGGTTGTTTTAAATGCTGTCATAGTAACCATAATATCATCCTAACGGGTGTTATAATGTTGAACTAAATTTCATAATACAACTCATTTCAAAAAAAGAACATTGTGATGCAGGCGCGTTTCACTAACAAAGCACCGTAATTTAAAACAAAAAAAACATCTATGATATTTGAATTCGAAAAAATCGAATTCACGGGCGTCGTATCCCTCCATTTTTGTTGATATTAGTATTGCAAAGTACCTTTTATAGAGGATTCATATCATGGGTGTAGATAAAGTCTTGTATGCAACTGTAAATAATTAGGTATTAAAACACTGATGTGATACTATTATCACAGTCGGCTTCGCCTCATGTGATAAACACATATTCGTGTTTTAATACCCCTTATTATATAACAGTTGCATAAATAACTATTATGTTTGCTGACGACACGTAAAGTCGCGAAGTTGAAGTGGATTTGAGGATATTTCATTTTTGTTATATTTTTGAACCATAGAAGTAATAAATATAAAATAAATCATGGCGAAGGACGGTTAATATTGAAGTAGGTTAATCTAGTTTTCTATTAATATTAATATCTAATTATATACAATCCAATCCATCTCGAATCAACCTATCTAATATAGAATTATTCCAACAAATTTTCAGGCAATCGTAGATCATTGCTTGGCAACTGGAATTAATTTTAATTTTCCCAAGCAAAAAGAAAAAAACTTGCCTTTTATTAGCAAGACAACGTTAATCGTTGGCTATTGTTACTCCGTCGCCATGTTTGATTACTAAGCAGATCATTTACTATTCTGACATGGATTGCAATGGTTATTATAAATCAAATTAAACGTTTGTTTGCTAGAAAAACATTGTTATTACAAAGGTGAGATCTTAAATAAATGAAATTGGAAGTATTTGGCATGAAAACATGAAAGACTGACCTTGGGATGGTACTAATACTAACATCATCATGGTAATGATTGAACTGAATGTATTAAGATAAAGCTTCAGCGGTGTTATCTTTTGCACTTAACGCTTGACTAGACTAAGGGACAACAAACTATATTTTTTATATGTTTTACAAAAACCAGCCTTATTAGAGTATCCTTATTAGAGAACCCACGTCGAAAACCAATTCATGCTTTCTATTCAGAGGCCCTAGACAAAGTGGCATTCTATCAGCGATAACGATGATGGAAAAGACAAAAATATATAGCACTGACATAAGCTATCGAAAGACATGTCAAAATCGATGTAGAAATACGAAACGCTTTCGAAGCGATTGTCACTTGTCTAGGCCCTCAGTATTCACATGTTTCTGAAGTTTTAACCTTGATGTCGATCTAGTCCCGGGTACGAAAGGGGTACATAAATTGTCATAACACATTAAGAGTAGCAACTGTTTGAGAATTGACTTGTAAGATTGAAAGCCATTTTTCAATTGGAGCTCAGAATCAATCTTGTGTTCATCTTGCAAATCTGTACGTCCGCCACACCCTGGGAACTCAGCAACGCTACCATTTTGTTGATGGCCTAGTTGTTGTAACTAAAGCGGACTGAGCTATCAATACGACAAAATGTCGTTCCCAACTTTCATCGATTTACATCGAAAGATATGCCCCATCCCGATAAAAGATGAGCACGTTGGTGCGTAAGTTGTCATCTATAAGACTACAATATGATTCGCAGATCAAAGAAAGTGGCGAATAGGATCGAGGGCCCAGTACAATAAAGTAACAGTATTATATCTTGGTAGTGACTTTGAAATAATTACCTACGGCCACTCGGTAAATAAACCTTCTGCGTCCGTGGCTGAGATTTGGAAGCGCGTCGTTTCGGCCGTTTTCTATGAAGACATAATACTGTTACTTATTTATACTGTGTCGAGGGCCAGCCCTGCGAAAGCTCTCGGGATGCACGCACCATTAATTTTCCTTTTACTTCGCTTTCGCTCACAATGTTGTAACCTTGGAGTGTCGTGATCAGTCATTTTTGTGTCGATACTGTGTATGTGTTCTGTTTGATTTATTGATTGCTGTTTGTAAAATATGACTTGCGTGTCGTTTTGTGGTGAGTTTGCATGTAATTTCAAGGTGGAAGTTATTATTGTAGAATTTATTTTAATTGTAGGGCTAAAGTAATGTAACATTTTTTTTTTGTTTTTTTTTTAAACGTTGCCCCACCCTAGGAATTTCTTCCTGTATCGAACATAGAAACTCACATACACTAACACCCATACAACACATTAGGTATTTAATTTATCAAAAAGGTGGGGTTATGTATTTTAATTTGTATAATAGATAGATTGTATATTTTGTACATATTATTGATAAATGGTATTTAACATTTATTTCTGTAAATTGGATTTAAAAAAACATTTACACGACAACATTAAATGTATGTTTTAAAACTAGATGAGGTCGATTTAAAGACCAAAACGATATGTTTTAACATCCTGTAACTCAAAATCTTTCACATTCACTTTAAATTTATTAAGTATATATATTTATGATATATTTTCGATACGTATCGTACATTTTGCTTAACAAAAGTTCTAAAAGACAAACACTGGAACACAACTACTGATCACCACACCCAAGGTATGCAAAGAACGTTGGCTACGTGTTAACATAGTCTGTGCGACAGGGCGCACGCGACGAAGAGGTGGGCGTCGACCCGGAGAAGGCGCGGGAGGATGCGCAGGCGCTGTACGACGCCGGGGAGGCCAAGTGGGGCACTGACGAGGAGGTGTTCAACAGGGTGAGTAGACCATCGGTAAAGGGAGGGAAGAGATATTAGAATAGAATCATTAGAGCGAAGACAACAGGCAAATGGTAAAAGTAGGCTCGACTTAAACAAAAAAAATACCAAATCTGTATAGTTTGTGACAGCGGAAAAAAATAGACGTTTAACTTGAACATATTTCTCAGAACTTGGTTGTTAACAAAACACGTTTAGAAAAAAAAAACTCGATACAAATTAACGGTAAACTAACCTCTTACCTTGAGTTTTAATTTAAAATATCTTTATTAAATATCAACGTACGTTGGTATTTTAATTAATAACAAGAACGTCTTATTTAATGCAGAACTTGGTTGTTTTTAATTTTCGATTATTCAACTCATTTTTGAATAAATCGATAATTGCTTCATATTTTGCAATAAATTGCGAGCGTCCTGTCATCGCGCTTCTCTTTCTTTTCTATGCAATCCGACGGTGACCGCGGTTTATCTGTTGTCAGCGTCTTAATTGGAAACAAAGTTGAGAAGAAGTTGCGCAGTATTGTGTCCCGCAACTTCAAATCTTGCGCATCTTATGTTCACCATGAAAGTATGAAAGTATGTACATAATAAGCATGTTAGAGTCTGTCAAGCGAGTCTTGTCCCATGATAAAGGCGGTAAATTCAAAAATCTTACAGGGGTCAACACTGATATAGTACGCTGAAAACTGGTTTGATACTTGAATTTTTGTAGAAAAAAAAAAATCTTTGGGATATGCATTTCAATGTAGCTATTTATTTATCACAATCAGAACTAAAATCAGAATCTAGAAATTCAATGCCTTCATTAGAGAAATCACTGTCAGTATCATCATTACGCACGTCATGACTACGACGTCTGAATCTAAATCCGAAATCGTGATCACATCACAGTAAAATAAATAAAATTCGGTAATTGAACGAAAAGTATCAAAATGTTGTAGACCAGAACTTGAGACAAACGAAAATCCGTTTGACAGATAAAAGTATTGCCATTTATAAGAAATCGGCTAATAGTCGTGGACAAGATTCGCTTGACAGACTCTACCAGCATCACTGCAACATTTATGTTGCTTTTGTTTGCAAATGAATAAAGAAACGATACGGATTTCGTGACTAACTATGTGAGTATTATTTGAAGTAAATGAGGAGAGGGTGTAAGAAGCTCTCAGGAGTTCACGCCACACATTGATATGTGCCAAGGTACTGGGCGACAAAATATAATTTGTATTTGACAACACTTTTCAGAATCAAGTTTTATATAATCTTTAATCTATTACCAAAAAGGAGGAGCTCGTGGTTGAGTAATAAGTATAACAGCCGCTCGGGTCGATCCATCAGGTTAAGCTAAGCTTGCCGGGGTTGGTCCGTGGATGGGTGACCATTTTCACATACCGAGACTCCTCCGTGCCTCGGAAAGCACGTTAAGCCGTTGGTCCCGGCTGTCATTCGAGGATCTTTGACAGTCGTTACGGGTCGTCAGAAGCCCGAAAGTCTGACAACCAGTCTTACCAAGGGGTATCGTATAATGTATTTACTGGGTTGTGGAGTTGTGGACGTCAGATAGGCAGTCCATATAAAATTCTGGTATTCAGCTACATCCGGTTAGACTGGAAGCCGACCCCAACATATTTGGGAAAAGGCTACGCAGATTTTTATTACCAAAAAGGCTTAAAGTAACCAAAATGAACTCGTATGATATAACAGAAGTTTTTATACTACATATTTGTTTACTTCAGTAAGTTGTATTTTAAACCACACCATGTGTTACAGATCCTGGCCCATGAGAGCTTCGCCCAGCTGCGTCAGATCTTCGAGGAATACAAGAACATCTCGGGGCGCACCATCGAGCAGGCCATCAAGGCGGAGATCGACGGAGAGCTCAAGGACGCTCTGTCGGCTATCGGTCGGTAACATAAGTCAATTTGTTTTTTTTACTGTCCAGGGTGCTTTTTTTTTGCTGTCCAGGGTGTTGCGGATGCAGATTTTTTCACATCCGCGGATGCGGATGCAGACATTTAGAGGCTCACATCCGCGGATGCGGATGTTTAGATATTTTATAAGTTTTTTTTTATTTGTGTGGGTGGAGTAATAAAAAAGATAGTATTTTTTTATTACATATTATTTAGTAAGTAAAGTTAAAAATTGGAGCATTATTAAAAAGTAATATTGCCACCTTTTCGGAGTCAAGTCTATTAGAAAGACAGAAAAGTTACGCAGAGGTTCATATAAACCCGCGCTACTGAACAATTTTTCGCTAGGAACACTGGCTAGTGGTGTCGATAAAAATCTGGGTGCTATTGGTCAATGAGAAGTGCTCATTGACCAATAGGAGCGAAGGTTTCGTTCGCATACGGCACGCGCCAGTCGCCGGCCGCGCTCGTCTTTCTTGTCGCGACCTGTGCTACATCCGCATCCGCATAAACATCCGCATTCATTATAATCGATGCGGAAGCTCCGCGGTTGCGGATGGGGATGCGGATGTCCGCAACATCCCTGCTTAAAACAGCCACTTTTGCAGAATCATAATAGCCAAAAATTATGAATCATCGTAAAATGTCGCAAGCTGACGTGCGATTCACATAATAATTTATCTGTTTGACAGTTTTCTATGGAGATTCGTAAAATAGTCCACACATTATGAATTGCTTTTGTGTCAAATTGCTAATGAAAGCTGGAAATTCAGGAAATGAATTAGTTATAGAGGAATTGCTAATGTGGCCGTTTTAGGCCCCCAGATATATACATCCAATATGCAATGGATCAAATCAAGATAGACGCCGTTACCACTAGTTTCAAGGATAACGGTGTCTACCCTAACACCCTGTATATTATAATATCAAACAATCGTAATAGCGAACGAGTTTTGAGCAGTCAATTAGCGGATCGGATGTGTTGAACTGCTGTGTCCGATAGTGCAACATGTGGGGGGCCTATGTCCAGCAGTTGACAGCGATAGGCTGACTTGGTTGATTGATGCTGGCGATGTTTAGGCCTTAGCTTGGCATTGGGTACCGTAATCTTACCGACGAGGTGACTGATGTTTTTAGTTTAGTTTCTTGCATACATACATACATAAACCCATGTCTCCTTCCCATGGGCGTAGACAGAAACTACAGAACGCCAACTGCTACACGATCACTACATACTCGTTTTGCTTCGTTTACGTACATTTCTTAGTTCGCTTCTTCTTGCAGTATTTGCAACAAAAAAAAACATGGCGAAACTATAAGGGTTCCTTGTTGACTACGGAACCTTAAAAACAGTAGGGAAAAGTAATAAGTAGTAAAATAAGATGGCACTAATAATTAAATTAGTCGAAATTAGCGAAAGTCACGAAAAAAAAAGCAACAAAAGAATGTCCAACCACGTTATTCGTTTAAAAAACTTCGATCTTTGCTCTGCATTCTGATCAGTAATTTATTAATAAAATATGCGCTTGCGTGCCAATACCACGACATGCGCGTAAGACGCGAGTAATTGAGTCAATTGTGTGGCACATGCGCGCCGCGCCGGTGACGTCACACGCACGTCGGCTGCGGAAGGGAACTATTTAATGAGATTGTACACGAATTACGAGCTTTGAGATAGGTTAGGCCATTGCATGAAAGATAGTGAAGACTTTTAAACCTTTGATTTGACGGCTTAATCTGTTCAGTAATAGCATTTTTTTCGCTTGTCGTTATAAGCCCCTATTACAAAACCCTACTCAAGACTCAAGCTCTGAAACTAGTTTGCAGTAATCTCGTAGTTGTAGTGTTTGAGTTAGTTTCTATAATATTAGCATTTTAGACTCTTCTTTGAACGGACAGATTGGAAGGATTTATTCAAAACTAGCTTCCGAACGCGGCTTCCCCAAGGTGCCATCTATCTCCTTGCCAAATTTTGTCGAAGTCGGTTCAGTGGGGTTACTTTTGTTGAATTTATAATATTAGTATGTATGAACTGATCAGTGAAGACTGAATAAACTTACAAAGTTTAAATCAAACAACAATTTATTTTCAGGCAACTAGGCCCATAGATAGAATACATTTTTTGTTTGTGTGTATATTTATGTGCTTGAATACACAATACACAGAATTATACAAAATGTTTATTAAATGATCCTAATCCTAACTAATATTATAAATGCGAAAGTGAGTTTCCTTGTTACGCTTTCACGCTAAAACGGCTGAACGGATTTGGATGAAATTTTGCATATGGGTACGGGTAGACCATGACCTGGAGAAGGACATAGGCTACTTTTCGTCTCGGATCGTAGATGAAGTCGTGAGCTAGTAAACTATAAAGTTACAAATGAGACTGATATAAATTCCTACGATGACGTCGTAACGGTTCCTCGCTAATATGGAGAGAACATTCAACATGGTAGAAATTAATTAGTATACTTGTCACCCATTTATAGCAGGTTGAATGCACTGTGCACTGTCCTACTGGTATAGGTATACAAGCTATATCATCACAGCGTACAGTGGACTCTGAATTTGTTTGAAAATATATACATATAACCTTCTTACATACAAACATACAATACTTACTTAATGAAAATGTATGAAACAGAACACATTATATTTTACAAATGGTGCATATTCATGAGTATCTTTCACCCCTGTTAGGTTTTCTAAAATTCATAGTCTGTCCTGTCTGCCTGTTCAATATTTATGTACCGGCCCTCCGGGACGTGTACCTGCGGGATCAGTGCCTTCAGGGACGAACCCAAAAACTAAACTATTTTTTCTAGGCTGAACTGTGTGGCAAAATAATATCCCTTGACGTAAAATAACCGGACTTTTTGCCACCAAAATATTTTCAGTGGAATGCGTGGAAAGCGCAGCGGCTTGGTTCGCGACCCGCCTGCGGAAAGCGATGCAAGGCATGGGCACCGACGACCGGACGCTCATCAGAGTCATCGTCAGCCGCTCCGAGATCGACCTGGGAGCCATCAAGGCAGAATACGAAAGACTTTACGATAAGACCTTGGAAAGCGAGATTAGGGTACGTATTATATGAATCCTCCTTCAATTCCAGTGGAATGTGTGGAGAATGCTCCCGCCTGGTTCGCGGCACGGCTCCGCAACGCCATGCAGGGCGCTGGCACTGAAGACCAGACCCTGGTCAGGATCGTTGTGGGTCGTTCAGAAATGGACCTGGGCGGCATCAAGGCAGAGTACGAGAGATTGTATGATAAGACCCTCCAGAGTGATCTATCGGTATGTTGGACTATGTGGACGGTTGGGGGTGGTGGTGGACTTTTATTTTATTTCACCGAATGTTCTCACTATATTCTTTGTTAATGCAAACTCTGACTTGCTGATCTGGAAACGATAAATGATCATTTTAAACCTAAAATAAAATGTATAACCGTGTTACCAACAAGATAATTTATTGGCGCTCGGTGGCATTGTCAAAATCATTATTCTGCCGCTATCTGTAGGACGTATCAATTTCTAAGCTTTAACTGACTATAGTAGAGTTTGAAAAAAATATTGAGGTGTTACTATTAATTTCCACCTCGCTCTTTAGCATTATATGTATATATTAGGGCCTAAAGCTTCCTGTACATGACCCCGGAACCGCACCGACACCGCACCGGAGACTAAAAGATGAAAAAAAAATCTGAACATCTAGAAAGAAAGAATAAAGTTTATTTGGACACAGTTCATGAAACACAAAATACAGATAACAAAATAAAGAATAAAAAGATAATGTTTTTACAACAATAGTGTGTGCCTTACGGCTGCGTCAAAAAGGTTCATTTCAGCATTAATGCCAGATAGAATATACCGATATGTCTGACGCTGGTTTTCTAAACCCTTAAGCCATCTCTGAATGACAATGTAAAATCTACGTGGAGCGGTGCGACGCATCCAGGACGCATCAACATTCATTCGTATACACAAACATGCGGAGACGCACCGGCGTGCGTCTCCAGCTTCATGTACAAGAAGCCTTACAATTCCCTTAGAAGATTTATTTATTTATTTCCAAATCAGCATGGTTTGATAAAAGTACTACTCCTTATATTGATGGAGTCAATCACTGCCCCCTTAGTAATGGTCGGATGCTTGAACTTCGCACTTCACTCACATAAGCAGTAGAAAAGCACTTGCTATCTATACTTAGGCACCAAACTCCAAAATTATTATTGAGGCACTTAATATATCTCAAATGTTATCATCATACTACAATCAAACCAATCGATGTGGTAACAAATACCTCGTTTTTTTTTTTATACTTAACATAATTTTAATGGTTGATGGGATAGTACTTTAGTATTTTTAAGTTAGCATATTATGCGATTTATATAGAAACGCAGATAAGTTCAGATAGTTCACTCCGAAAAATACTTTAAAAAGCTACTTACTACGACACAATAAAGTGCAATTCAGGTCGCACAGCGCTATATCCTACAGTTATATTCACCTAGAAGTTGCTGACTACGTTACGCTCACTGAATTGTGCCGACAAGACGAGCCCGCCGCGTACTTGTAGCGTCATATCTAAAATGCGGAGTGCGCCTTCTGTACTATTCTGTGATAGAAATAAGAATTACCTTTACCCCAGGTTCGCACAAGCGATTTTTTCACGGGCACTGGATTTTCAACTCTCGGTGTTGACCCGAGCATTGAGAATCCAATATAGCGTATCCCAGCGCGTCTAAAAAAAGATGGATATTCAACTTTCGGCGCTAGCAGTGCGTTGAAAATCCAGTGCGCGATAAAAAATCGCCCGTGGGTACGAGAGCTTATTCAGATCTAAGTTAAGTACTTTACTTCAATATCGACGAGCTAATTATTTGCATATCGACGCCTTAGAGTGAAAACCTCGTAAGTGTAAAGTATTAATTAATATCTACTATATTAATATTAATTTAAAAAAATATATAAAAGACGCTGTACAAAAATTTTACAGCACGCAGTTTTTTCTTCCTCCTGCAAATTATTTTTTTTACACTTACGGGTAGGGTAGGTTAGGATTTCACTCTATGGCGTCGATATGGTACTCTTAATCTTAATGAACACATTTTCCAAAAATATTTAAGCACATTATAAGCATGAAAGTAATGCTTTTTATTTATTCTACTTATTCGAATAGCATGGCATATACTTCGTCTAAGAAACAATCCCGAACATAATTCTCTCATATTTTTGATCCCCTTATGGTTCTGTCTACGTTTATGTAATGCTTTCATTGTTACTTTTATGAATTTAAACATTACTTTTATGTTGTATGTCATGTGGTTTAATATTTTTCACATTTTCTGTAACTCTCTGCCACCGTGATTGGAAAGGAGGTGAGAACTATTTGTTTTGAATATTTAAAACTATATAAATACGTGCTTTATGGCTGTTGTAGCTAAAGGATCATATTCAGAAAATACAAGTTATATTTCCGGTTTCTAAAAACTTGAGTGACATAAACATTAACTAACAAACTGTCAAATGTCGAGTAATTTGATTAGAGTGCGTTCCATGACATAATTCCTTTGCTGTAATGTTGGCTCTACCGTAAAATTAAAAAATCGAACCTATTAGATAGCGCCTTAGCGGGCGTAGCGTATACGTATTGGTGCTAGAATAGTGGAGCCAACATTACGGCATATGAACTATTTGATGAACGCACTCTAGCTGTTGTTATTTTACCCAACCAATCACTGCAGTTAACATAAGTTTGACAGTCTGTTAACTTAGCCTTTCAGAGACAGAGTGATAGCGTTTAGAAAAAAATGTATGCATATTTATGGTATTGCAATATTTATTTAGTACTTATATCATGCTAAATACCTAGATTAAATGAGTAAATAACCCACATTTTCCTAGACCCGTAACGACATAAAAAAAAACTATAATTAAATCTTGGTTACGGGTCCAAAAAGTCACAAAAATACTAATCATGTCGCGTTTTCTCTTTCCGCACGCCGCATGCGCTCCGCAACACATCCCTTCCTTGAACACAACGCCATCTATCGACGACTCTCGGAACTACTCGGTAACGCCATCTTGGTTTTGCGACACGTCAGCAGGGCGAGACTTCGGGCGACTACAAGCGCGCCTTGGTGGCTCTTCTGGGACCTGTTTAAAGAGAAGATTATGGAGATAGCAAATGGAGGGCTAAAGAGCAAATTTGGTCCTAATTTCCGCCTTTGACGGAACTGCCTTTGAGCAATTGCCTGCACGTACTGTGGCTTTGTATTGCCGACCCATTAAGTGGGCGTGGAAAGACATCGGTCTTGGCAACTTATTGTTTCTGCCCTTTCTTTGCTCTTTAGCGCTCAATTTGTTTTTAATTCTACAAAACTAAGCTTCTGTGTCGTGTGCAGCTAGGATAAGATAATTATTTTATGTGTACTCAAGTTGTCTTTGCGAGATTTTGCATCTTTACGTGTTTTTTGCAGTTGAATGTTTTAATAATATGTATTCGGTCGACGGACCTAAAACTGTAGTGCATAATGTTTTAAGATTTAAGACATTTTTTAATTTTAAGCTCACATAGGCATCAGGCGGCTGATTTGATGAATCGAATATGAATAAATGATTAATTGGTTCAGGAATAGTAACATTGAAATCAATTCAGAAACATAAAATAACTTTTTTTTTTTATTATTATAATTATGCAGTTAATGAGAATCTCACAACTTTAAACTCGAATATTTAGTTTTACAAAAAATGATCATAAGTCACAATTTACGATCGAAATTAAATCAGAATAATAATTAATGACGATAACCCCCGAAGTATACGACTGATTTTACTTAAACATAACATCACACCTGTCCCAGCAGGGGTAGGCAGAAGTGGTAAAAGTACAGAAATATTTTCCTAATTATAGCTTAATGTGCTTGTAACTAGAATAAGAACGAAGAAGTACATTAGATGTTAGCACACGATCCTGCCTTAGCAGTGCCTATAATTTATGACAAATTGTTTTATAGAGGATATTTATGCAAAAAATATGTATGTTGAAATGAAACAAGGTTTTATGGCTGCTATTCTAGTAAACAACTGGAAATTGTTAACATAGTCAGTTTTGGCGTATTTCCCAGTGACATGGAATGTTTAAAAAACGATGAGAAACATCTATACGATGAAAAACTTTGGTAACCTAATTCGTTTCACTGATTTTGTCAATTCATTATAAATGTTGCCTGTCGATTGTATAACAAAATGATAATTGGAATTATTTAATTTATATAAAAATGTTTATTGGAACTTTTGCATTCCACTTCGAATCTTTATTTTAATCTTTGTAGCTTTAATTTTTATTTATGAATAAATACGATTTTAGTGTAATTTGTTTTTTTTTTTTATTGCACGTTTCAATGAATACGTTCCCTACACGCTGTCTAAACTAGGAATCGAACCTTAGAACCCCTGTACAGCAGCATTTACTGCGCTTGCAATTGGCTACTGTCCAGACTTGGCAGTCTCTTTTTGGCCCGACACAGGATTCGAACCCGAGAAATCATGATCCACAGCCTTATAAGCTAGTCACTAGACCAATGAGACAGTCACGATTTTGTTTCGAACTTATAACCTTGAAGACAGCCCTCTTGGTTATGCAAACATAGGTTTGGATATAGATAAGGCATGAAGTCTGCCCCGTGTGGTTACTCAAATGATATTATTCGTGTATTGTATGGTATGAATATGAAAACGTTGTACTAAATAAAACTGGAATATACATGTTCATAAAACTTATTTAATCGCACGCCATTCGCACGTTACAGCCATTCGTTAACTGATTCTAACATTACATTATTACAATATAATATTTAAAAACTTGCATAAAAATACTTGTAAACACATCAAGCTGTGAATGTAGGAAAATAAAGTATGATAAAATAATCGCTCGCATTACGTACATGACGCAGCCAACTAGCTTAGTTCAACTAGAGGCCAGAACGATATTCATTATAGGTTAGGTTGGAACTGTGACCAACCACGCGCGAGCCGAATTGGTCGCCGTAACTAAGCCTGAGCACCGCGACCGTTCGGGTTAGGCTAGGTTAGAACTGTGACCAAACGCGCGCGACCCGAGCGAGCGCTACCTCCAAAGGCTAGGCTGTTAACTCAAACGCTAATTAAGCTAGTGGGTTGCGACACATAAACTGCATTTAGTTAACAAGTACAACTTCTGTATAGGAGTTTTCTCTGCAAAGCGAAAATAGATATGTTTCTTTTTCCTACTGAACTACTGTTAAACTTTTGATATTTATACAATTTACAAACAAGACAAATCTTTAGAATATTAAGGCAGTGAGATAAATCATGATTTATTGAATGCAGTTTTACTCGTAGTGAAATATTATACATAATTTCTCGAGTGACTTGTAAACAGTACTCACTAGCAAATAACCTGTGACCGTAACTGGCAACATTGGCAAAAAAACAAACAATATATACAACATTTCAACTCTAAAGATTGCACATTTCATTCATACAATTACATCGATTCACTAAATCTAATTTACGCGAAAGCAACAGTAACTAATGTAAATTTACACGAAAGACGTACACAATAACATCACATACTGACTTACAGTATCAAAAATATTTGTTTACACTTAATTTTAAAAGCCTCTTTCTTTACATTCAGGATTTAACGTTTATTTCTAATAACATCAATCAAGCGAATGACGCGCGGGGATTAGATGTGAACAAATAATTTTGATAGTGTAACTCTCTGATAAACAGGAACAAACGCAGTAAGCTACCGTAACAGTCGCAGTCCTATACGTACGAGCTCATAAAAACTAATGTATTTGTTACGCGCTCACTAAGGTAAGGCCGGCACACACTATAGCTCATTATAACGCATTAACAAACAATCAGACAAATAGTTAGGCACAATCACTTATACATGCCCTGCATTTTTTTTACAATTTATGACTTAGCATAGCCTTTGGCGTTATACGGACACTACGATGTGTCCCGGACCTAGCTACATCTAACACAGGTTTTGCAAAGCGGATTAGATTATGATTATGTTACGTATTTACAATTTGAGCAGGTTTAGAGCTCTGACAGTGAACTTTATCTCCGGCGTCCGAGTGCGGTGATACATTCAGTAATGTCTAATAGTGTCGTTATGAGTATAGAAGCTAGAAAACACTGAGATAACTTGCATGAGTATTATAACGAGCTGACTATACCCACTCAGTATCAACTTCCCAAAACCCGTCCTAGTAAGCGATAGAGGTTTCATTTGCGTTAAAACTTGTCAATTTACAGTGAGTCTTGCATGTGCGTGTTACTATGTATTAGGCACAGATTGCTAAATGAAACCTCTCGAACACTACGATAAACAGGTAATTTGTAATTTTCTGTAGTCAATAAACGCTTATAATATAAATAGTCCCGTGGGTCACTGTTTAACGTCCGCTGTTGGGGACGTGAAGCGAGTCTCAGGCCGCGTGATTTTAGCTGCGCTCAGTCGTTGGGGCCGAAGAACTTGGCGTGCAGGTCTGACAGCGGGATGATCTGCTCGTCGCCTAAAGCTGGCTGCTGTTCAGCTTTAGACTGCTCTCGCAGCTCTGTGGGTACGAGAAGGAATGTTTGAATGGAGTTATCAAGATATTTTATATTGACAAATATATGGTATACTTACTGAGCCATTGTTTGTCTGGAAGAGAACAGACTTCTATAACGATTGTTGTATAAAACTGGTACTCAATCAGTTGAGTCCCAGTTTTATACAACAGTCGGCTACAGGGTCCTTCTTTGCTCTTATAAGTTTAGCGCTATGTATTATATACTACATAGCGCTGACCTGAGATTTCAATGGTCTGATAAATTTTACCTGAAGAATAAATATTGCAGTTTGACAACAAAAATCAAACTCATATTATTCTCAGATAAAGTTATGTGGCTATTGAAAAATAACTCCTAAGTTAATATTAGATTGACCGTTTTTAAAAAAAGGTCCTACATCGATTGCAATGTAATTTGAACATTGTCATGCAAGACATAGAATTTCTTGTTCATAAAAACGTGATAAATATCTCAAATTCTGAGTTCAAATACGTCGTAACATACCCTGCCAGTGCTGCAACAGTCTGTTGTAGTGGTTGGCGCGGTCGTGTCGCTTGAGCTGAGTGAACACGTGCACCAGGCCGCGGTAGTCGTACTCCAAGCCCGAGTAGCGCTCGCCGAATAACTTCAGACCTAAAAAAAAAAAACATATTCGTAAGGATAGCTTTGTGCATCAGCTTAGAGACAAGAGTTGCTTCTTTTTTACATTGCGCAGATAAATATAACATGATATAGCTATACTCCATTTGAAATAAGATTAGACATTTAAACAAACCTTTTTACAGTCTGTTCCACCGATTTTGACTTCTATACCGTAGGCTTTAAAAGCAAAAAAGGTTACACAATACCAACTGTCTACAGCAGCTGTGCAGCTGCCATTTGTCATGCCACCAACGCAATAAAAGTCAAAATCGGTTGAACAGACTGTAAAAAAGGTTTATTTAAATGTCAAATCTTATTTCAAATGGACGATAAGTATTTGATCGTTATTTTTCTACATAATACTTAAAATATAAAAAAATCTCCTAACAATGTACCCACTACTGGGACACAGGCCTCCTCTCTGTCAGAGGGAGCGGGTCATAGTCCTCCATGTGGGCCCAGTGCGGTTTCCTCATGAAATTTTTCTTAACCGTTTTGAGAGCAGTGGTGATGAAATAAATTTGTGGTGGCCCAGTGGTAAAGGACCCAAGTTTCGAGATGTAGTCGTGGGTTCGAATCCAAGCAGGCATCATACTTACTGATGGAAATAGATCTTAGATAGAGCTTCTCAGCAGCAAGATGCATGTTCATGTGGTAGTTGTAGAGCGAAGCCAGGTGACCGATGCTGAGGCCCACCTCGTAGTCCTCGGGGCCTAGGAGCTCCTCCTTTATAGCTATCGCCTTCAGGTGCATTTCTTCTGCGGCCTGGAAGTATTACAAATGAGTTACAGATAAGTATAATAATGATCTTATAAAATTATAACTGAAAATACAAAAACGAGCCATAGAACTCATAATTATTATTGTAACAACTTATAGATCCTATGGAATTAACCCTGAATTCGTAAGATACAAACTACTCGTAAGGGATACAACTATGGAACCCTAAAAATCGACTGTTCCATGCATTTTGTTAAGTTTTCACGATTTCCGTGTTGGTGCCATAATAAAAGTTGCTTATAATGTTGAGTATGATGAACGTATCAGGATTACAGTAATTTCAAATTGCACCTTGTTTATGGGCTAAAATGTTATTAAAATATCAAGACACAATAATGTTTTTAACGACTTTAAATAGTTCGCCTTTTGCATTCCTATTGAAAATATCACATCTGTGCCACAAATATTCAGACCTGGAACTTCTGCATGCTCTGGTACAGGCGGCCCAGGTTGCCGTAGTGTTTGGCAGTCTGCACGTTCTTCTCTCCGAACGCCATCATGGACAGCTGCAGCGCCGCCTTGTGCAGGGCTTCGGACTCTTCCAGCAGAGTAGGCGCTGGAATCATATCCAATAAAATAATATTAGTAAAACGAAAAATTAGGCTGTGTTATTATGAAACATGCCACATACTTTCATTACAGCTAAACGAAATATTGTCTGTTATTATAATTATTGCAATTTATCATCAATATTTTAGTGTAATACAGACCAATATTTAATTTAGTTTAGTACAATTGTTTTTTTTTTTTCTTTCAAAATAGCGAAATATTTGACGATTGCAAACTTTTACAATGCAGAAAGTGTACTGCTTGATTTAATTACATAATTAAAAAAAAAAAAAACATTTTTAGCAGGAACATGTCTTTGTGTTACTGAATAATTTTTCATGAAAAATACAAATACAATAGACGTAGATATATTTAGTAACCTATTCCACTTAACTATTCCCAACCAAGAGTAAAAAAATACCCTGTAAGAATTCGATACGTGTTTCACTCTCAACGAGGCATCCTCAGGATGACGATTGACCAGTCGCAAACCAGAACACGACGTGTTGCCACACCGAATGCAGGACGCAGAAAGCTTTTATAATGGATTTCCGCAAAGTCACACCTGAATTAATTAACTACCATTTTTTATGTTACTGGACCGTGAAGCGAAAGATATCTAAGCTCACCGGTCATGTCCTGCCCGGCGGGTGTGTCGAGCGCGATCTCCTCCAGTATGAGGGCCTTTACCCGTTTGGCAGACGCCAGCAACAAGTGGTCCGGGGGCACCAGATTCTGAAATCATACACGAAATAGTTATAATTCAATTCGTGTAAACCAGAGTTCCTTCCGTAATTCAAAGGTTGGGTTTATTGATCATCTTTTAAACATTTATTTGAAAGTAGTCTTAGTAGTATCATAGTTAGCTCTCTATATGCTGTATTCAATCATCTGGCTCACTTTCTTACATCATCACGCCATCTGGTGCCGCATTATGAAAAGTTGAAGCAAATGAATCAATTAATGGCGACCCATTTTTTATTTTTATTTGGGTTTTTTTTTTGTGTTTTTTAATTTCACATTATTCTACAAGGGCACTTATGAAAGGTCACACGCTAGGTGCAAAGTCAAATAATTTATTTCAAGTAGACACATTAAAGGCACTTTTGAACGTCCAAAACAAAGAAATAGAACTGATTCTAGTTGCCCCTTCCAAAAGGTAGTTTTCATATGCATCAATTATATAATTATATGTAAAGATGATGCACCTAGAATAAGGTTTCTGGAAGGGCCTAAAATGGAATTTAAAATGGTGCACGGTTCCAATTGGCCATTTCCTATGAAGAAGAGCTGACAATTCACGGTTATTCAACATAATTGGCTTTTACAATATTTTCAAATTACAGTGTCAATAGGTATGGGAGGACAGTGTAGGCCTGTCGACAAGTACCAGGTAAATGTCGTACCTCAATGATCCGTATGGCCCGCTCGGCGTGGTCCCGCGCCTTGTAGAAGCGGCCCGACGAGTACTCGAGCACGTACAGCGCGTACGCGAGGTCCTCTTGTGCTGTGGCCACGTGCAAGCTGCTGCGACCGAATACGCGACGAAGAGTGCATAGAGCCTCCTGGGGGGCGAAATATAAAAGATTAAAATGAAGTAACAATTTTTTTTTTTTTTTTTTTTCAATTGAATGTATTTTTGATTAGGATGACATTGGGGCTTTTTGGTACGACGATGATCTTTCAGAAGAATAATGTCTAATCATGGAAGAGTATGGTACACATAATGATCTGACCATTATGTATGAGCTCCTTCTGACCAAGGTAATTCTATGGACTTTAAAACTGACTTCTGAGTTTGTTTCGATGTTTCTTCTCAGAGTAGTCAGCTAGGAAATATCGACCACAACTAGTTTTAATTCAAAAAAATATGACGAGTGTTATTTTTAACATACCAAAAAAAAAGCAGTTTACGATATTGTTGTACGACGTCACATTACCTCATACACGGCCACGCTGTGTACGATGGAGTCGATATTTAGCAGGTAGAACCCTAGATCCAGTAGGGCTGCGGCATATCGCGGGTGCTGCGGTCCGAAGGCTCGCCTGGCCAGTGCGACGGCCTGCCGTACCAACACGCCGGCCGAGCCGAAGCGACGCTTCACGACACACGCTTTGCCGCAAGCGCGGAGGACTTCGATTGTTATCCTGGAACAAACGCGGATGGATTAGTTTTCGATAGTGCGATAACGTTAAAGAGCAGAGGACTTTAAAATCCATGATGGCGGATTTATTGAGTACTAGCTTTTGCTCGCGAATTTGCCCGCATAGTAGTCGACAATTATCCTACAGGAACGTACTACCACGGGAACAAACAAAAGTATATATAGTAGTATAGAAAAGTTATGTCACGGTCTACCTGAGCGCCAAATCTCATCGAAATCTGTTCAGCCCAAGGTGTGAAAAGGTGACAGACAGTTACTTTCGCATTTCTAATATTAATTTGGATTTGTTAGGCTCTAAAACATTTGGTCGACTTTCAAATTCATGATGGCGGATTTTATTGAGTATAACACTTACTTGGGAGGCGTGTGCGGCGTGAGCAGCTTGAGCGCGCGCATGGCCCAGTCGTAGGCGGCGGAGTAGTCGCAGCGCACGAAGAACAGCGCGCTGAACTCCTTGCACACGCGCGCCGCCAGCGACGTGGCGCCCCACGCGCCCGGCCCGCAGCGCCCGCAGCAGCCGCGCGGCCCGCGCCCCGCCGCGTCCGCGCTGGGGGAGCCGGCGGTTACAACTCGGAAGGGGGCGATAGCATACGCACCATAAACGCACACAATTATGTAGCTGGCTACAAGAGTATTGGCGTTCGAACGACGCGGACCAGAGCAATTGCAATTGTTATGTGAAACTTTATTCCAATTATTTATTTCAACTTCATCTTTTAACAAATTGGGCAATTTTGTCACGCGTTATATCTTTATGTATTGATATTATTCTATTTTCCATCGTCTTCAAATAATAGCTTTGTCAATTTTTGCAAAACCCTGTTTTCTATGAGTTTATGGAACAGCTTAATATCGGTTGAAAGTTGGAGCAAACACATTTCCTTGACGGGTTTCAAACTAATACCTTATATGAAGATATTATGAAGAAACAAACCATTACATACCTGAAATAACATCTGAGGCAAGAGAAAAATCACTTGTCAATTATTTTGTCAATAATTATTTCTATAGAAACGTATACAAATCGAAATAGAAAGTATCACATTCACTTTGACATAATTTACACAAAAAGGCTCTATGCAGACGGCCTATATACTACAAATAAAAAAGTAGCATTATTTAGTGCTGTTAAAATAACTACGTCGAAATTGTAGACGATTATACTGTGAACTGCGCGGTCCGTCGACAGTTGCAGTTGAGTCGCAAGCGCAACTTGCAATTTAAAAGCTGACCATTTGCATATGCCCGTTGGCCCCACTGGCCATAATAAATAAATGTATCGCTACTTCGGCGCTGTCATCTCGTTCTCGTTGACGTCCCGTTGATGTGGCGGTGGACGAACGACCTTAAAGCTGCCATCAGACGGACTGCATTTCAACTGTTTCAACTGCAAATTTGAATGCAGATTACCAGTACACGAGTATTGCAGTATTAAACTGCAGTCAAACTGCAAGAATGCAGTCTGTCTAATGGCAGCCTAAGAGTCAGTTCACACCGAGACGTATGCTGCGCGCACTTTTTTTGCTAGCGAAACAATATCAAACTTATTTACAACACAATAAGGCATACAAGCAACTCGCCTGCTTCGATACGCTTTCGTCCAGTAAATAAATTCGATATTTGGTCGCTATCTTGAAAGAGCACAGAGAGTCACGCCCCGATGTGAACTGACCCTCAGATTTAAGGTCGTACCCTACCTCAGATTTTATCTCGCTCGCGCCATACTACTCGCGACCTGAATGAGAGCGGGACGGAGTGGGGTACTTGCGGCTCTCAAGCCTCGAAAAGTGTAGGTAATTGCTTTTTAAAAGCATAAGACCTGCTTTATAGTTAATTCAGTTATTATGCAAAGTTTCATTGAGAGGTAACTTTGGTTTTTTTTTTCCATCGAGAAAATTTTATGTAATCGTGTTTTCGCCAAACATAGGACCTAGCATCAATCCTCAACTTTAACATATATTTATTTCTAAATTAATGCTGCAGTATTTTCGGCATAACGGAGGACCATGGTAAGTAATTTGAGGTAGGGTGCGCCCTTAAGAAGGAACAGATCACGATTTTCACAAAATCTCATACATACTTGGAGTCAGCTTGGTACTGTTCAGTACGTAGCTCGCGGTCGTTCTCGCAAACGTCGCCGAGTGCTATGGGTCCTTCGGGCCACTCCGTCATGAAGTCTTCTGGCATGCCGAGCAGATCCAACGCGAGCTCGTATGTGGCCGCGGCGCCCGTGAAGCAGCAGTACGCTGATTGTGTGTTTAGTAACCTGGGGAGAAAAATAATAAGAGATTCGTGTATTCTCATAAAAATCTTAAATTCATTCACTAACAGACAATGCTTGGCCTGAAAGCTTGAAATATTTCAACAAGAGTTGCTTTTAAAAAGAAGGTGAGCTACTAAGGAAGAATTCTTGAAAATAATAGGCTAAATATGGTATGGAAGTTTGCCAAGCCAGGTTACACAAAAAAATGCCAATATGCACAAAAGAAATAGAATATCTTTTCGCAGCTAGGAAACCATTCTAGAAACACACAGCTTTCAATTGTTTTTTTTAAACAAATATAAACCCACAATCTTCTTCTCTCTGTCGTCATTTCCTTAAAGGAAGGTTTATACGAATCCAATAAAATGACAGAAACGCTTGACCACTTTGCAAGGCGCGCCCGATTACCGCATTTTACGCACTTAATACTACGGTAAAGGTTCGTGCAAACAGGCACGATATCGCGGGCGCGATCGGCAGCGCTACCCTTGTCGCGCCCGCGATATCGCGCCTGTTTATGGAAGCCTTAATGCGGTAGTGGTAAGACTGATTGTCAGATGTGTGTCATTTCAAGTGGACAAGCTATACAAGTACATCAGTCCACTGACTTGCAACTGGGCTCGTTTAAACACTAGTTTCAGGCCAGTCCAGCGCTGACGCGTGGTCAGCGCTGGACTGGCCTGAACTGGCCTGACTGGCCGAGAATGCAAGTCAGCCCAGCAAATAGGTGGGTATTTTTTCGACCCCGTAGCTTCCCCTCACTCGCGCCGCCCAAGTCAGGCCAGTATGACTGACTTCGTCTGTACGCATTGGGCAGTCGCTGCCGAATTTTTGTGTTCACGTTTGAATGTTTTAGTTTAGTTTTACAGGTAAAGGTTTTTTTTTTTTTCAAAAAACGACGACAGACTGGCTGGTCCATAGACTGAGGCACTGGCCTCGTATAAAACATGCTTTTAATCAAAAATATAAGTTGCCTAGCATACCGAAACACGCTCGCTGTATTACGTTACTTACTACCGTTATATACTTAGCAGTAATTATGTGCATCGGTTATGCAAATACCGGCACAACACATAGTCTAATGTAATAGTAAAATAGTTACGCGATCCGACGTCCTTAGTAATTGTTGTGTATCTACTAGAGTGCTAGGAAATAAGAGAACTACCTATTACCTATAAATGTAATCTTTGTAGGAATTGTAGGTGATGCTAAACCAGACACAGCTTTGGCGCCACCAAACATTTAAATACTTGTTCGAAAAGAAATACTAGAGACACACATCGCGACTTGTATTATATTATAATTTGATTCGGTTTAATGTAATGTCTGAATTGTTTTTGGTTTGCTTTGCGGATAGGGAGTTTTAAAATGCATTATTTAATTGGCATTTGCACCACTAAGGCCGTCTTGCACCACAAGCCATGTATAAATCTAACTAATATTATAAACGCGAAAGTTTGTAAGTATGGATGGATGGATGTTTGTTACTCTTTCACGCAAAAACTACTGAACGGATTTGGATGAAATTTAGCACACAGATAGTTTATAACCTGGATTAACACATAGGATACTTTTCATCCCGATATTCCCACGGGATCGTGCCTTACGCGGGTGAAACCGCGAGGCGCAGCTAGTAAATAATAACTTTATTTCCAATTATACAATTTACATAACGGCGATAGGTTATTACTACGACAATATTGTTTTTATTAAATTACATAAATCACTGACTATCTCCACTGGCACCCAGGCTAAGATTAAACTTGTGTTATGGGTGCCACCAGGGCTTTCCAATTTAAGGCTCGTGCAAACAGACGCGAAATCGCGGGCGCGACAGGCAGCGGTACCTTTGTCGACAAAGATACCGCTGCCTGTCGCGCCCGCGATTTCGCGTCTGTTTGCACGAGCCTTTATGCAAACTACTACGCAGTTAGATTGGGTAAGTACAAAAATAATATAAGATTAATAAAATAAAGAAACAAAACAAAAACATAAATTCTCGTCATATTGTCTCTGCCATCTTCAAACGGTAGACAGAAATAGAACGAGCCCATTAGGGCTCGTTCTATTTCTGTCTGGAGAATAGTTATTAAACTATTCTCCGCTTCATCCTAAAATTATTATAAATGCGAAAGTGAGTTTGTTTGTTACTATTTCACGCTAAAACGGCAGGATTACACATGGGGAGACTATGATCTGGATTAGGAGATAGGATACTTTTTTATCCCGATATACCCTCAGAACCGAGACTTATGCGGGTGAAACCGCAGGGCGCAGCTAGTAATATACAACGTGCCGCTACAATGGCGACATTAATTTAACACACCGGTAGGCCTAGTGGCCAGTAATCATAAAAAATATAATAAATTAATTGGTCAACTGAAAAATTTAAATTTTCAAACAAACTAAATAATAAAAACATAACTAAAATTGAGATCACTCTGTGCAAAAGATTCATTCATGAAGCTACCTACCAGCTGGCTTACGTTCTATTGGTCCGATTCTAAGTCGGCATAATTTCTAAGAAATTGCCGGCTTTCCTTCTATTCGTCTACATATGATCCGTGACCCCGGCAAGTGACCTCTTCGCTATAGTTCTTTAATTACAAGTTGCTCCAAGATGGTAATTTAGAAAATTTAAAATAAATCAATAAATAATAACGTTTAATGAAAATCAAATATTTTCATAAAATGAATACGCGAAATCGTATACTTGTGTTAAATTAATGTCACCATTAAAGCGGCACGCTGCATAATTATTCTTTTCTTAATTCTTCTCCTGTCAAAGATGACATGACTCAAGGCAATGGCATCGCAAAAAATCATTCTCATCAATTATTCGGGTACTATAGTCTTACCTATGGCAGCATTCTAGTGTGAGCCTCTTATAGTGCGTGCTCTGCGGCATTGCCTGGCACAGGTCGCGAACCCGCAGCAGCACGCGCTGTGCGTCCGCGTACCAACCAGCCTCGTTCAGGAAACCACCTGGAACGAAAGAAAATATAAACATGAGTAAAAAAAGGAGACAAATATAAATATGTAAACAAATACAGGGTGTAAGGGTAAACACCGTTGCTACTCAAACCATAAATGACGAGTAACAATAAAAAAAAACGTTATTTTCATTAAAATTTTAAAAAGTTTCTATCCGACACCGTGCTCGCTAGCGAAATAGCTGACTGACTGAGGGAGCGGTCAGATCGCGTCCCGCGCCACCCGCCCGTCTTGAGACGCAAGTGACGATGTATTCGTTATCCATTGATTGTATGATCTATAAATGAAACCAAACCACTGATTTCAAGGATAACGGTGTTTACCCTAACACCCTGTATAAATATGAAAAATCGTAAGACACGATGATCGCTTTTCATCTCGATGGAAACACAAACTCGGAGTCCTTAAAGTCCACAGTCTATAGCTTACATAGTCGACTCGTCGACTCGACCAGATCATTGCTTACCATCAGGGCAGAGAGTGGCAGAAATTGGTAAAGAATGTCAAGAAATTCAGAAAAAATATTTCCAAGTCATAAAACAGGACGGGCTCGTGGCAAGCAAGTTAAGCCTTTCGTAGATCTTTGACAGACGTTACGGGTCGTCAGAAGCCCAAAAGTCCGACAACCAGTCTTACCAATGGGTATCGTGTTACCCACTAACTGGGTAGTGGACTGGTAAGATAAGCAATCGCTCGATGATATTAGCTGCATTCAGTTAGACTGGAAGCCGACCCCAACAGGCAAATTGGTCATGAAATAGGAACCGTAAGCACCCAGAGTAATGTACTAGCTGCTACTATGATGAGGCAACAGTCTAACAAAGTTCTGGAGTTAACACAAGCGATGTGTCATTTTCTTCTCATGCTTATGAAGTTATGACAGTGTATTTCCCGCTAATTTAGAAGTACATGATGTAATCTCCTGTGGGCGACTAATGTACGTGCAATTTTTAATGTTCCCGCTTCCTTATAACGACGGTTTTTTTGGGTGACGGATATGCTTAGAATGCTAATAATGCTGCATAATAATGTGGGAAAATTATACAGATGCACTAACACTGTTTACGGTTCAAAAGAAATTTGTCCGTATCTTAGTAAAAATACAACAGATAGATAGTTGCAAACCCCATTTTATAAACTTGCATATTCTAACACTTCCGTGTATATATATACTTGAAATATGCAAGTTCGCTCATAAACACCAAGACTTTTACACTAAACGAGAAGACATACAAACAAGATACACACTACGATACAAAACACGACTAAACTTACCAACATCCCGCCTAAAAATACATTCAACAAGCCCCCTGGTAATGTCAATAAAAATATATAATAAGCTACCAGAATCAATAAGAAAAGTAAAAAAACTCCACCTATTTACGAATAAATTAAAAACTTTATTAATAAGTAAATGTTATTACAGTGTAAGCGAATATTTAGATGATAAATCCTTAAAGCACATGTAAAATACCCAAAAAAAAATTTTTTTTTTTCTTTGTTGTAAAATTATTATGTTAGATTATAAGACGAACAATAAGTCCTCTCTACCGATACTTATTTTGCTGTGCCCGACAGGGTCCACGGTTGTTCATACGCAAATGTTTACCATCTAAGCAAATACATTGTGGAATGCAATAAAGAATTGAAATTGATAGAATTGAAATTGAAATAGAATTGATAAATGGTAGGAAAATTTTAACCCGCTGTGCAGACTGGCACTTTGTGAACAAATTTTCAAGTGGGTAATAGACGGGCGTACTTAAAGTACGCGGTCTTTAAGTTCGCGACCCTACACGGCTCGCCGTCGGTGACACACGTGAAGCTTGCTCAAAATTTCATTGTCAAATTGGCTCGCGGCTTGCGGCGATGACAGACGGGCGAGTAAGCTCGCCGAGCCATAAGTACGCGTACTTGCTCGCACGTCTATCACCCCTTTAAAAGAGAGATTTGTGACTTATGGCTTGCTTGTTTTGCAGGCTTATGGCAGTCACTGACAGTTGTATAAGTATACACACTTGCTTATGATAGCAGCCGGGAAGGAGGGCGACATCTTGCTAGATATCTCAGAAAAGAAAGTACGGGAACTATTGTTAGGAATCGTTTACTACTTAGCATTAGCAATCGTATCTTACTAACAATGATTCAAGCAGACAAAACTATTTTGTCTCTAGTTTTGGTATGAACTTTCTGCATAGTTGTGAGGTATATCATATTATTCTGAGAATAGTTCATGCCGATGTTGCCGCATGCCCTGGCAAAAATATTTGCCGGTGAGCAAGATGGTAGCGGCGTGCGCTAAACGTACATTTAGGCCGGCGCGCATTGGCGGTACGGCACGGCAAGAGATTTTTATGCGACGAATAGAAATGTAACCTTAATTGTATGACAATAAAATTTAAAATTCATTGGTAATGGCCTAAGGACGTCGCAGGATGCCTAAGGATACCGCTGCATCGTTGCCGTTGAAATTTTATTGTCATACTATTAAGGTACATTTATTCATCGCATAAAAATCCCCTGGATGTTTACCTAAATGTACCAGTGGCGTGCCGCCAATGTGCGCCGGGCCTTAGTTGTTGAGTCTATTTAAATGCTTTATTAACTACTTACTTACCGAGTCTGAGTCCAAGATGTATGAGTGAAGTCTTGCTGTGGCGCGCACTCTCAGCCTTGTTCAGGTAGCTGATGGCCAGCTCTGAAGACAGCTTGGAACCGTGCTCTATCACTGCCTGGGGATAAGGATATTATGACGTTAATGTTTTGTACGACCGTTTTGGTTTTTAATCCACAAAAAAAGGGGGAAAGATAGCGCACGGGTTGATCGATCAGGATAAGTTACGCTTGACATGATTGGTTCGTGGATGGGTGACCATCTTTACATACCAAGACGGCCAAGACCCCTCGGTGGCTCGGAAAGCATGTTAAGCCGTTGGTCCCGGCTGTCATTTGTTGATCTTTGACAGAACTATAACAACTTTGTTACGGGTCGTCAGAAGCCCGAAAGTCTGGCAACCACTCTTACCAAGAGTACTAACTGGGTTGTGGAGGTCGGATAGATAGTTGCTCCATGTAAAATACTGGTATTCAGCTGCATCCGGTTAGACTGGAAGCCGATTCAAACATGGTTTTTAGGAGATAAGACAACTCATACCTATGACAATATACCGCATCCTGTGTTTAAAATCGCCAACATTGAGCAGCTATTAGGGGTATTGAAAGAGACGCTATTGATGACATAACAACTGAATGGATTTGCCTGCCGGCTCTATTTAGCTAACAATCGCTATTACCTACAGGGCTGTCTAATTCCTAGTCCACAGGATTTAAATAGATAATTTTTCCAATTATCTATCGGATAAGAAATATGTGTGTGAGGCGGTAAAGAAAAACATCGTGAGGAGACTGGCACACTATCTCATAGAGAGGAGCCCTGTGTCCCAACAGGGGGAAAATTATATTATAGGCTGATTATTCAAACTTTTTAGAATTTTAGACATGTTGTCTTAAAGCATCGACTGCAAAATCGAAAAAAATAATAATAAGTGTTCCCCCCAATCAAAATCGTAATCTCTCAATTAGCGGATTATAGATAATTATATTGTTCTTTTTATCACATAGTTTGTTTATTCTGGCAAATCATAATTTGGCTATCAGCGATAAGGCACACATTCGCAAAGAAGATTTTAATCATATTCATATTACTGTAGATTACGCGTACGCGCGTTGCACGGGTGCATTGCGGACATTTCAACAAACCGTAGATTTTTGTCAATGAAAATCAATCTGCCTAAACTTTTCCCAACTATGTTGGGAATTTGGGATCGGCTTCCAGTCTAACCGGATGCAGCTGAATGCCACTGTTTTACATGGAGCGACTACCTGCTGGGTTGTGCCGACTACCCGCCACAACCCAGTAACTGGGCGGGTAATACGATACCCCTTGGCAAGACTCGTCAGACTTTCGGGCTTCTGACGACCCGTAACGACTGTCAAAGATCCACGAATGACACCCAATGTTTGTACTAATGCGAAGTCAAATATTAATGTATTAAACACATAAACCCACCTGGAATAAATTCTCAAAAATGATGATTAAATTTAAAACCGCAATAAAACTTCATTGTGTAGTTTAGAAGATCTAAGCGGTCAGGTCACGCAGACACGAGAACCAACTTGGTTTTATACTATGTATAGATCGAGATATAGATTTACATGCCACAGCCATTAAAACCGGGAAGCCCAACAAGACTTGGGTTTATCCGAGGTAACAATAGAACATACGAATATGATGTAAGACTGATTAATGACATGAATATGTTCGGCAGCCCTAGCGCTCAACCGAGCGCGCAATACTCGTTGTGATGAGAATGACATTGCGTCGTAAACACCGGCTGTTTACTATTGAGTGTGTACGTGACAGGAGATTTATCTGTTTGGACAGCCTGCTATAATATTCCTTTCAACGTTGGAGAACCCATTAAAGACGGGTTTTGCGTCAGAAACTTTATTTTAGATAATATTTATGACGTAAATGAGCTGGGATTGTAAAAGATACAACTATTGTTTTAACTGGATTTAGAATACATTACTATTCTCCTGCGCTTATCAATATGTCCTTATACAACATGTCCCTTTCTTCCATACCTCAATTATTGTCCGTCATCTCGGTAGTCAAACTCAAAGTATTTATTTCAAATAAACCAATTACAGATACTTTTGAATTGTCAAGGGGTCGGTCAGTCAAAAAGATGAAGCTAGTTCCACATTCCAAAGCGTAGTAGGTTCCTATGGAGAAGAACGGGCAAGAAACTCCACGGACACTCTTTGAGTCACCCCCTTTCTAGCCATATCATCTTTCACACAGTCCATCCATCGTTTCTTTGGTATTCCCCTACTTATAGGCTTATAGCCACCAACATTGATACCCAAAACTTTCCTCACGACATTTTCCTCATTCCATTCCATCGCGTGACTCCGATAACTTTCCGCACAACTTTTCAGTGAACGGTGCTACTTTCAGACTTCCTCTTAGGTACTCATTTCTTATTATATCCATTCGTGTAACACCACACATCCCTCTTAGCATTCTCATCTCAGCTGCATGCAATTGCCTTTCATTTATCCCTTTTGTGGCCCAACATTCTGATCCATTGATTAAAGAGGACATGAATTCTAGCCAGAATGCACAATTGCACATACGAGTGCGTCATCGTCCTGCCCTCAGCCCAATATCCCAGACGGCAAAATGAGCTAAAAAATTGATTACTCAATATGTAGTATGTTTTATAGCTACAAATTGATACAATATTATGGAACAATGATTGTAGACACTTAAATGAATTCTTGTCGGTGTTCATCCACACATCTCTATATTATCCATCATCTTAGCGCATAGAAAAATTGTCTTTTATAAAAGCTATGTTTTTTACCTGGAAACACTGCAACAGCCTGAGCTGCGAGCCGGCGAACCGCATCAGCCGTTCGAATATGTCCAGCTCAGAGAGTTCTGCGCCCAAGATACACAGGCGCTTTTCTTGCAGCATCTGTAACAAAGATAAGGAGAATTAAAATATATGTGACAATAACCTTGCATTTCAAATAAAGGAAAACAGCATGGAGGACACCGGCATGTCCTAAAATCACATCACCGTTCTACCCCATAGGAACCTAACCTAAACCGCTTAGAACGAGCAACTAGCTTCATCTTTCTGATTGACCGAGACCGTCCCTTCACAGTTCAAAAGTGCCTGTAAATGGTTTAATTGAAATAAATGCTTTGAGTTTGATCAAAACTTTTCTAAGACATGTGACATACCTACATCCGTACACCAAGACTTCTTACGGCCCACTCTCTGCCACAGATTGGGAGTCCCGAGTGCCAGCAGACAGTGGGCACATTATAGGCCGATTATGTAATATAGATAACTACGGAACCCTGAACTTGGCTGTACGTTTTGTGTAAAGGAAGGATGACTGGACTGACTGCATAGTTTTGTCTACCCGAGGACTGTGCTTAAGGTTGCACTAGTCGGCTCGAACTCGTTGGTGCGCCTGGCTAATATGCATGCTATTTAGGATAGTTATTTATTTATTTAGTGACATATAGATGATGATATATAACGAAAACGAGCGCGTTTTCATAAACTACCCTTTGGTGTAAAGATATTATGGCAAACTACAGGATGTATCTACTCAAAATAACATTATTTGAACTTTTGAATAAATTATCCTGTGCGGTTTCTATTTTTCCATTTTCATACTACATAAGTTATTTATTTACGCCCAAAGATGAGTCAAAATTAGTGTTGAAATATGGAAGTTTCGACGCTCATTACTTCCAAACCAATTTTTTTTTTCAATGCTGCTTCCATTCCATACTGGTTTAGATAATTACAAGCCAAATTGATATAATTTTTAGTTTTGAACGTACAACGTCAAACAGCCGAGTAATCACCGTACTACGATCGTATAAAAGAATGACCGACTAGCGTAGCCTTAAGCTTCTAATCCTTGTACCTATACCAAAACTCATCAATCGGTAAAAAAGTGGATTGACCTCCAGAGAATTAGTTCATTAGCACTGATTGTAATTTAATTGTTATTCGTTGGCTTACAGAAACAAAAGATTCATCAATCAGAGGAAATCCCAAGAGAGAATTAGCTACAAGTATACTTTGTTACTAGGCATACTTTGTTCGTGATATCAACAATGTAAAGCTGGAATCCCGTTGCCGACAGGCTCGTCCTATAACGCGCTATAAAAGCAATGTCTTATGTCAACGAACGCGTTTCTGAAGACAAACATTGTAAAAAGTGCTATATATTCTTTACTCATTCTTTAGGTGACTCGGCGACAAGCGCGGAGCGGGAAATACATTTTTTTTCTACAGAATAAGCTTCAAGGGTCCACCGAACCATCTTTGATGTCCGATTAACATTTTTCTGTGCACGAACTGGCAACTAGCTGTCTATGAAGGTAACAGGTTACTGATCTGCGAAGTGGTAACTTAAAAGCGGTAACTTGTAAATGATAGGATTGATGATGGACTTTCTAAGCACATCCAGTTCCTATTACATCCAATAAATACTCTTTTTAACATTGGCACTCGAAAAAGGGCATTTGATTCATGGAAACCAGTGAATCAAAATTCTCTTTTAGTCACTGAGTGAATAAAAACATTTAGAATTTTGCTTGTATCCCTCGCTCCGCTCAGGATTCTAATCTAGAATCCTTCGGTTCTCTCGGGATTCAACTTAGTCCCTCGAATTAAATTCCCTTTGTCACTTGTATAATCCACTTTTGTCTTTTCCCCCGCTATTCATTTCTCACTTGCACTCTCACATTATAGGACAATGTCGTCGATAAGCGCTGGACAACAAACTCCATACATTGTAGTACTTTGTGGTTGCACACATTGAGCAAAGTGTTTTTATTAGTCCATACGTTTTAACGGATATCGCCTCACCTGCGAGTGCAGTAGGCACTTTGTTGCCTTCGTTTTTGTCTTGTTTTTGTTCGATGAGCTGTTCAGTTCCGTTATTACTGTTAATAAGCCTTTACATTATAGTCTTTACAAACATTGTTTGTATGGCTGGTCAGTGCCATTATGACTAACTCCAATTGAGGCTGCTTTATGATATTTTATTCCGCAGCGTAGTCGTGCTTTCAACCACGTATCTTGTTTCCTTGAACTTGAACAGGAAAAAACGCATGAAGTAACATAACACTGCGTTTCCGTCACCTGGAATTTTGGGGCACCAGGTCTTGAGTAATTATATCAGGCGTTTGTGAAAGCAACACCTGGATATTAATACCATTACATTATAGTTTACTAATCATCAGTTATAATTACGTCAGTAACCCCCGCAAACGTTAGTTATAGTTTACTGTGGGGAGGTAAAAAAGAGCAGTGATGGCCCAGTGTTAACGGCCGCGACTTACAAGTTGTAGGTCGTAAGTTCGAACCCAGACAGGTACTTTGTGTAAATTATTTCATCACCACTGCTCTCAAAACGGTTAAGGAAAACATCGTGAGGAAACCGGCATGTCCTAGAACAAAAAAATCGAAGACCTGTGACATCTACCAACCCGCACTGGGCCCGCGTGGTGGATTACGGCCAACTCCCTCTCACCGAGAGGCGGCCTGTGTCCCAGCAGTGGGAACGCTATAGGCTGATTATGCTATGCTATTTGGGGGAGGTCCAAGATCGATTGTACGTTACAACGTCGCGCGTCGTTTCGTTCTTTGCGAACAAAGTATGAAGAATAACCTATCCTCATTTTACTTAGTTCATTTATACACTTTGTAAGTTATCGCCACAATCAGGGCGTTGTAGGTCAGAGTGAACTAAATTGTAAGCTGGCGGATTATTCGAGCGAATTTATGTGATTTCCTTCTCAAGTATACAATGTGTTCAAAAATGAGGGACTTCTTGGAAGTATTTAAAAACAAAGTAAGTTAAAAGCTTCAGATTATGTACCTTTACTGGTTAAGCTCCTGCTTGGTTATTGAGTAAGTCATTATATTTGACTATTATATAGACTAGTGAGCCGCTCCTGCTTCGCACGGTTTTAACGACTTGACAAACATCGAGATTTCTTAATTATATGTAACTTTAATATTAACTTATTATATACATAAACATCCGGAATAAATTCTCTAAACGATAGTGAAAACCTTATCAAAATCTGTTGCGTGGTTTAGAAAAACAACGCGCACATAACACGAAAAGCGACTTTAATTTATAATAGACTAGCTGATGCCCGCGGCATCGCCCGGGTTATTATATACTAAAACCTTCCTCGAGAAACACTATCCATTGGTGAAAACAGCATGAAAATCGGTGCAGTAGTTTTTGAGTTTATCGCGAACAGGACGACAGACAGGCGCGGCGGAGGACTTTGTTTTATAATGTGTAAGGATGCCCGGGCTCTGCTTCTTAAGCGGTTTAACGTCAGATATTTTCGCCTGTTCGTAATACCGCGAGATATCGTAGGACTGTCAAACTGTCAGATTACTTCGCAGTCTTGTTTCAATTGAGGACTTTAAGTAGGTACTCGTAGGTACACTAATAATGGGCTAAAATTCATTAGTGCCAGGTTGCACAGCCAGAAAGGGGAGCATGATTGTGCATCCTGGTATTACTGCGAAGTCTTTAATATCGTCTTCTTAACGTGTCGATGGCGATCTAAACAAGAGTCGGTCCAGAAAATGGCCATGTTTGGCGCCATCACTAGCGTACATCAACACCCTAATTGCGTAATACACGATCAATCAAAATTGGAATCGGTTAGAAACAAATGTAATTCATTGCATTGCTTCATAAGTTCGTAAGTTACGTTGTTGAGCAGATTTTTTTTAGAACTTATGAAGCAATGGGTTAGGCATTTGTTTCCAACCGATTCCAATTCTGATTGTTCGTGCATTGCGCAATTAGGGTATAGTTCCTGTAATGTACAATCAACCCTGGACACGATATTAAATGGCCGAGTGTTTGTGGAACAGCACCACGTTTACAATAGGTCTTTACTATAGGAAACAGACAGCTGTGCTGCTGGGGAGTTTGTTGCGCCACTTCTTCTTCCCAGCTAAAGCACTAGGAAGTGGTGAAGGGATGGGCGTTTTGGGGGACTGTCTTATGTAATTTTGACGTTCGAAAAGTGCTGATTGTCAACCTAGTTTGAATGTTTTTTTTTTTTTTTTTTGTTATGTTAAAACTTAAATTATAAGTACATCATTGTCTTAAAATCGCCCTCAGCCCTCTTTGAATTGGGACGCTAATTCAAGTTATCGATTTTTAAACACTTCATTATGGCGATTAAAGGCTCCAGCACGCAGGCGCCACGAGACACAGTACCAGTTAAACAACTTCCTGAAGTTTCATAGAAATATAACATTAGATAGAAATTGTTCTCCCAGAGTCGCGTTGCGCACGTCTGCGGGAGCCTTCAACCTAATGCACTAAAAGGCTAGCTCTGCTTCTATAAAGGAACCCCATTTGCGTCGAACTTATTTTAATGATTAAAAATGAGTAATTTACTATAGACATTGAAAACAATGATCTAAATAATATGTAGTCCATCTTTGTGCGCATATGAGGCGACCTGCTTATTTGTTGCATACAATAGTGTTTGTCACGTTCGCCTTCCATAGAGGTAAGCAGAAGTCCAATTGATGTGTGTGTCTGTTATGGCGTAGACTTTAAGATATAGGATAATAGTATTAAAAAAAAACAATATGTACAACAAAGAATATAAAACACTTGGTCAAGTTGAATCAAAACTATACAGAATAAGAACGCACAAAATCAATTCATTGCAACATACCAAAATTAGATTGTAAACATCCGATAGTAATTATTAGGGGCATTACTCATCAATGAACAGTCGACTTTGAACCTAAAAACTAGGACATCACCGGTTACATAAATGTTTATAAACAATGGGTAAATTGAAGAAAGTTATTCATTTAAAAAGAGGTTTCGTTAATTAAATACAACTTACGTACGTTACGTATTCGTTTTACTGTGTGTACATAAAAAATAAAATAAATAAATTTCATCACAGATTATGTTGAATCATTTCTGCTGTGGCAATAGATTTACAATAGGTGAGTCATACTCGTATATGGCACATTCCCTTTTAGAAAAAGGCTGTCACACAGAGATGAACGTGTTATTCGGTGTTACACTTTTCTAAGTCAGGTAACACACTCATGATTTTATGAGTAATAGAGACGGCAACGGGCTCTCTCAAAGCCAATCTTTTCCAAACCTCATCATCTGCATAACCCTTTCCCAACTACCAGTATTTTACATGGAACGATTATCTGACATTTACAAGCCAGTTACTGGGTAACATGACATCCCGTTGCAATCCTGGTTGTCAGACTTTCAGAGTTCTGATGTAACGACTATCAACGATCTTCTAAACCCATGTGTGCCATATAACAACCGGGTACTACACAAATAATCATATAGGACACATCTGGAACAAGACTTATCCTGTTGCCAAGGAAACTTTGCCATTTGAACTGATTGCACTTTAATGAGCAGAACAGTTCAACTTCGTGCATGAGTATTCCGTAGTACTTTGATAAGGTAACTGTAATGACATTGGTTAGTTTCAAACTATGTAGATAAGAAGTTTTGTTGTATGCTGATTTAATGATGAAAGAAAGATAGTGTATGACTTGATCAACATGCGTTTGTACTAAAAACATTTATTTACTACTACCTGCGCCCCGCGGTTTCACCCGCGTAAGTCTCGATCACGTTAGAATATCGGGATAAAAAGTATCCTATGTGTTAATCCGGGTTATAAACTAAAAAACTGATTGAGTAACAAACGCACAAACTTTCACATTTATTAGAAGGAAGTAGGATAGTAGGATGATAACATAGTAAGGTAGGGTAAGTAGGGTATATGGGTCATGGTCATCATTGGCAACCTTGTTCCATCCACTGCTGACTATAGGCCCCGTCCCTTTTGTGCCATGCTTTCCTGGTCTGTGCAAGACTCCTTCAGGTCTGCCAACGCTCTTCCTACCGTTTCTTGGCAACTATTCCGTTAGAGCTCTGCCGCACCTGCCATCACCACGTCTAGGTAGGGTACATCATCATCATCAGCCCATAGCAGTCCACTGCTGGACATAGGCCTCTCCAATTGCACGCCATTCAGCTTGATTCTCGGCTGATCTCATCCAGTTGCTACCAGCCACCCTGCGAAGATCGTCGCTCCACCTAGCCTGAGGGCATCCTACCTTACGTTTGCCGATTCGCGGTCTCCACTCAAGAACACGGTAGGGTACATTATTTACGAAATTACGACTTTTCAAATGTTTATAGACAGTTTCAGTATTTGAAATGAAATGAAAAGCAGGTTTTTTTTCACCCTCAAAAAAAATGGTCAGCTCTTTTAGCTCCCGCCTTGCTGACTGGATAATATTTTTATTACGGCGTGAGTGTTATTCTCTCGAGCGAGCCAATACGAGAGAAAAATAAGTTATGTAAGCAGTCGCAAGTCTGATTCATAATGTGTGGTCATCGGAATCGTATTCAAATCAACTTACAACAAATTGATAGGTTTGGCCCACTTGTGAATCGTGTTACTAGTTGCTATGCTACTGATAAATACTAGCCACGGACATAATAAACAATATTAGATTACTTATTGGAGTTATTGACGTTGGTATCACTGAATTGACATCTTGAAATGCATATCGGTGCTCTAAATTGAAGTTGGTAACACTGAAGTGACATATATGACACATCTTGGTACAGTTTTGCACCTTGACCTTACAGGCGAAAAATCAATACGCATTGTGAGAAGACGTTCCAGTTGGCTTCGTATCTTTGTCATTTTAATCAATTGAAGACATTGGGCCTTCGACCAACCATGTGATGGTAAGATTGAATCATTTGATCAGTGCGTTTACCAGAGGCCCAAGCACGAATTCGCGAAGTAAACGTACCATAATTCGAACTATTTTTGAATCGAAATTATAATTATCCTATACAATTTTGGTTTAAATTTATGCGCAAGCACAATTAGGATGTCAATCAATCTGCCTAGCCTTTTCCCAACATGTTGGGGTCGGCTTCCAGTCTAACCGGATGCAGCTGAATACCAGTATTTTACATGGAGCGACTGCCTATCAGACATCCACAACCCAGTAATTGGGTAATACGATACCCCTTGGTAAGACTGGTGGTCAGACTTTCGGGCTTCTGACGACCCGTAACGACTGTCAAAGATCCACGAATGGCAGCCGGGACCAATGGCTTAAGGTTGATGCGCTAGGGTGGCCCGCGAAATTCAAATTTTCTTACGTTTTTTGCAATTTGCAGGTCAGTATCAGGTTGTATGTTGATCTAAATATAGTATTTGCTTTTTACAACTCTGCTGTCCCTTAGAAAGCGCTGTCACACAGATAATGTATGAGTGACTGTATGAATGACATGACAGAACCCTACAAATTAGGTCTTTACCTATGAAATTGCCGTTCTGCAGTACTGGCCATTTCAAATCAAAATAATTTTTGTTTGGCTAAGAATTCTAATTTCAAATTAATTTTATTTTAAAAACATGGATTTTTTTTTCCAAAAGTAGTCATTTCTTTATTGATTAGTGTTACATTTTCATCGCATTTCAATCTTTTTCGTCATCATGGATACGTTAAAAATTCGAGTAATTATGGAATATGAGTACCGTCGTGGCAGCAACGCGGCACAAGCGGCACGCAACATCAACGACGTTTACGGAGCTAACACTACAAACCAACGCACCACCTGTTATTGGTTTGCTCGCTTCCGTTCTGGAAATTTCGACCTGAAAAATGAACCTCGCGGTCGTCCGAATACTTTGGTCGACAATGACGAATTAAAGGCGATTGTGGAAGCTGATGATACACAATCTACGGCTGAATTAGCAGCAGCTTTCGACGTTAGCGTCAAAACAATATTGGTCCATTTGCGTCAAATTGGCAAGGTAAAAAAGCTTGACAAATGGGTGCCCCACGAACTCAATGATCGCCAGCGCGAAGTACGCGTCGAGACGTGCCTTGCACTGCTCAACAGACACACAAATGAAGGAATTTTGAACCGCATTGTTACCTGCGATGAAAAATGGATTCTGTTTGATAACCGCAAGCGCTCAGCAAGTTGGTTGGATCCTGGTTCAGCACCTAAACAATGCCCTAAACGAAAACTTACCCCTAGAAAAGTGATGGTCACTGTTTGGTGGTCTAGCGCCGGTGTGATTCATCACAGCTTCTTACCAAACGGGGTGAGCATTACTGCAGATGTGTACTGTGAAGAACTGAACACAATGATGGAGAAGCTGGCGCATCTCCAACCAGCATTGGTCAATCGCTCGTCTCCGCTGCTCCTGCACGACAACGCGCGACCTCATACTGCACAGCAGACGGTCTCCAAGTTGCAAGAACTGGGGTTGGAAGCTCTCCGTCATCCGCCCTACTCACCAGACCTTGCGCCTACAGACTACTACTTTTTCCAGAATTTGGATAACTTCTTGGCGGGAAAAAAATTCAATACCCGAGAGGCAGTACAAAATGCCTTTGAAGAATTTGTTGCCTCCCGTCCAGCTGATTTCTTTAAGAAGGGCATCAATAAACTGCCACTGCGATGGCAAAGATGCATTGATTGCATGGGTGATTACTTCGATTAATACAAATAAAAAAATCATGAAAAAAAATCGTTTAAATTTTTTCATACAAAACGGCAATTTCATAGGTAAAGACCTATTATTATTAGCGGCCGTAACAAATATGGATTTATAGAATTATAAACATTAGAATCAGCAATACAACTCTCTAAGTTCATGTAAGTGCATTGAATGAAAATTTCATGAAATCGTCAGTCAATACACTTACATATTACAGCCGCTCGGCTGAAATATTTGTGTAAATCAAATATTTTCGTGATAAATATCAAAATGGCGTTATTAAATGTAAAAAATATTATGTTATTTTCTCAATTATATCAACATTAGGCCTTGACAACCCTAACAAGAACTTCGACTGTCATAATATTTTTTACGCTTGGAAGATGAATCGGTTTTTGCAGTATTTTGTCATAATTTTCTTCCTATAAAGATAAAATCAGAATAACAAAGTTTGTTATAACACTAATTACTTTAACACAATACCTCATTAAAGCGTTTAAAGTGCGGCTCTTACGTAAGTATATTTGCACTACAAATTGTAACTACAAGTGCAAATCTATGTATACTACTAATCTAGATATAATCTATACTAATAATAAAACTGAAAAGAGTTTGTTTGAACGTGCAAATCTCTGGAACTACCAGACGAACTTGTAAAATTATTTTTGCGTTTGATAGCACAATTCTTCAGGAAGGTTATAGGCTATTTAACATCACGCTACGGCACTAAGGAGCCGAAAAAAAGAAGAAGAACGAACGGTAAGCGACGAAGTAATATAGCGGGCGTGCGATGCGATGCGACGCGGTGGGTCGGGGGAATAAGAAACTTCAAGCGCACGTCGCGGGGAGAAGCTAGTACTGAATAATTGTAGTCTACAATTAACATAGTAATCGCTTAAAGGCTGCCGCAGACAGGCACGATGTAACTCTAGTGGAAACATTTCTATGAAAACTTCACGGAAATTGTTCTACCGGAGTCGCGTTGCGCCTGTCTGTGGGAGCCTTAAGACTTCAACACACATTAAGCTTTGTTATTGTTTAACTATGTTGCAACGATTACTACTAATTATGTCATGTTTGTAAAGATTTACGTTGACACAGCCTTGTATACGTAATATACCTGCAACATAACAATACACTCAGGTAAGTGCACTATAAGTACACTCAGGGACTTGATTGTTGAGCAGATTGATAAACTACGTCAATTTGCCATGTAAACCACCTCGCACACTATGCGACTCCGACAACTCGACGCCAAGACGCTGACCTGCCGCATGCCACTGTCATTCGGTTACCAAATCACCATGCGTCTAGAGTAGACTTTGGACGCCCTTCCGCTCCGCCCAGAGCGGGAGAAGTCATATGATGATTTCCCAACCAAAAAAAAAAAAAATATATGAGGGAATAAAGTTCACTCATCCACCATAGAAAAGGGAGGATCCTCCGACCAGACGGGTGTTGTGTCTGGCGAGCAACTGTCCATCGCGCGGTAAACTCTAATTGCGCGATGCAGGATTTATGTGACGTCAGGTCTTTGATACTTAGTTCGCATGTGGTGATGTAGATGCCGCCACAAGACTACGACGCGTGCGACTCCCCCTAGCCCGTCGTTGACACTCTGCAACTCGACGCTAAGTGTGCGGAGCTTTGAACAAAATGTATGAAAATTGTTGGCCGCAGCCTGTCGTTGCGTCTTGTCGTCGAGGTGACGCAGTCGCATGTCGCATAGCGTGCGAGTCAAGTTAATTTCAGGAAACAGCTACAACGAGTGACCCTGGTAAAATATTATAGCTCTATAATGAGCGCACTGCGCACTAGCTCAGTTTTCTTCGCAACATGGCAATCGATTTTCACAGCCTCACTCGCGATAAATATAATTGAATCTGATTTAGTTTTAAATTGACCGTTTCGGATGTGTTGATCGTATAAGTATTTATTGTGCCTCCTTCAAGATATCGTTGAAGGACAAACAACATTAGCATTTCATATTTAATATCGATCCTAAATCATTTTTTATTACCGCTCTTGGCGCACTAAAATTAAAGTTTCAGAATTAAAAGATGTGCCTATTAAATCAAGTTTTTCCAAATAAAAAACCGTATCTTTTATTTTTAGTAAGTATTTTAGCCATGAAGTGAAATGAAATGATTTGTAAATAGGATATCGGAATCACTTTTACACATCATTAAAAAAATATTTTATTACAATAAGCTAGATGAGGTCGGTTTCCTATCTGACTACTCTGAGAAAAAAAGCCGAAACAAACTCAGAGGTCGCACTCTCTTTTAAATTCCAGACATAATCTTGGTCAGATCATGCGAAGACCATGTAGAATGGTGTCTGAAATGGTATTTTGAAGAAAGAACTACACAGATTGAGTGCACTTGTCTAGTCAGTGCATGCATAATATGTCCGTAATCGTGCAGCTCAACATGAGGCCTTTAATATTATAACCCGCGAAATCCAAAATTCCTTGCCTTTTTTGCAGACATTTTAAAAGACGGCGAGGCATTCAACTTTAGTAAAGCTACATTCAAAGCTAGATTCAAACGTCCTGAGGCCATAGACAAAGTAACATTCTATCAGCGATAACGAGGCAAAAATTTTGAAAGTCGTTGTAGAAAAACGAAACGCTTTCGAAGCGATTGTCACTTGTCTGGGCCCTCTGAACTCCTGACAAAACGCCGGACATTCGCAAAGAGGTCCGGACCTTTTAGTTTTCAGTAGCTAGTAACAATGGACTGTGAGAAAGATGATAATTACGGCTAGAAACGGGTTGACTACCAAGTTGACGAATACTAGAGAAGTATGGAACAAAAAACTTTTTACAAAAAAAAAAACAACCGACTTCCAAAAAAAACACTAAAAAAGTGAAAAATTAGTTTAATTTCGGAAGTCGGTGTCTTTGCTTTTCAATTTCCGTTTTTTGCCACCGACTTCCGAAATTAAACTTATTTTTCACTTTTTTTGTGTTTTTTTTGGAAGTCGGTTGTTTTTTTTTTTCACTTTTTAGTTGTCGTACCTACCCCACACAAATCCGAATACCACTACCTGCTATGTAAATAACAGCGAAGGAGTCAAACAGAATATCGTCTAGATAAACTAAGTGGGAAAAATACGTAATATTGAAGCTAACTCAAAAATTACGCAAGCAAATGTAATAAAATTTATATGGGACCACCTCGGAAGCATGACCTACCAAACAAAAAAAGAATCATCAAAATTGATTCATAATTGGCGGAGTAATCGCGTAAAAAAGATACAAAAAAAAAAAAAATATACATACAGACGAATTGAGAACCTCCTCCTTTTTGAAGAAGTCGGTTAAAAAGACATGTTGCGCGTACCCCTAATAAATTGGAATAAGGGCAGGGCCCTGTTTATCAAAAGTTACAAGCTGGAGGACTTATTAAATATTTTCTTCTTTTTAACCGACTTCTTCAAAAAGGAGGAGGTTCTCAATTCGTCAGTGCCTATTTTTTTTTTTTTTTGTATATTTGTTATTTGCAAGCAAAGTTAATAAAATTTATATGGGACCACCATATAAATTTTATTAACTTTGCTTGCGTAATTTTTGAGTTAGCTTCAATATTACGTATTTTTCCCACTTAGTTTATCTAGACGATATCCTGTTTGTCTCCTTCACTGTTATTTACATAGCAGGTAGTGGTATACGGATTGTGTGGGGTAGGTACCACAACTAAAAAGTGAAAAATAAAAACTTTTTACAAAAAAAAAACAACCGACTTCCAAAAAAAACACAAAAAAAGTGAAAAATTACTTTAATTTCGGAAGTCGGTGTCTTAACTTTTCAATTTCCGTTTTTTGCCACCGACTTCCGAAATCATAGAATAAAATACTTTTATTTTATTCCCTTTAGTTGAAAAGTCCGGACGGGACCAAAGCAAATCCGGCCGGATGCTAACCCTGACCGCAGCGCGCACGTTGGCCTTTTCCGTCCGTAAATAAGAAAGGGTTGTTTTGTTGTTTGTTTTCAGTTGGAAGGCTTTGAGGCTGAAGGTTGTTTGTAACCTTGAGCTTTTTTGTTTGTTTGTTTGAATTAAAATGTTTTTGCGTTGTAAAAGAGAAAGAAGGAAAAATTTAAGCAATACCTACCTTATGCGGTTACTGAGCTAAGTGTTGAGTGTTTCCTGCAAAGTAATGTTCGTTTAAGAATATTATTATATTCGCATCTTTTTTTTTCAACTACGTGCTTATTCCATATAAAGGCCCCAGCAAAAAGGCGCGTCGCGACGCTACACTGCAGTACACCGGTAGAACAATTTCCGTGAAGTTTTCATAGAAATTATTCCATCAGAGTCGCAACGCGCCTGTCTGCGGGAGCCTTCAGGCCATTATTTACTTTTTCAGAGGTTCAATTTCGCTGTCGGCACACAGTAGATTTGCAAACGATTTACAACTTAATTAAGCATCCAAATCGTAAAATATGCAGTAAAATGTAAACGTTCCTATAAAAACGTCTGTCAGTCACGAATTCACGATATAGCTCATTGTGTATTGCTTTAAAAATGAATGTACCAATATTATATTGTGCTAGCGACCAGACGACTTGAGAAATCAAAATTTCTTTATTAATATTAATGTTCTCTACACATAAACCATGCGGAATAAATACTCTAAATGATGATAAAAACCGACTTTAATTTATAATATGCATACTTAGATATGTATAGCTAAGTACTGTACTGTACTGACAGCCGACAGACGGCGAGGAGTATCGATCCAATTTGCAGACATCCCATACCGATGACGGACTTCGGACCAGGCGGGCGCATCGTGACATAGAACTACATAGCTATACTAACTAAACTAGACTAGACTATAGTCAGGTACAATACGGCCGATATAACTTGACAGGTCTGAACATAGGCGCTTAAAACTTTCGCGTATGTTCTATCACTCATACTCGCCTGATGTCACCATTTGATTCCTAACAAATGTTATTGCGGAGCCCTCTGCGCGAAGTTCGGAACTGCCAAGATATATCGGCCATAATGTACCAGTTTTTAACCGACTTCTTCAAAAAGGAGGAGGTTCTCAATTCGTCTGTAAGTTTTTTTTTTTTTGTATTTTTGTTACCCGATTTCTCCGCCAATTATGAATCGATTTCGATTATTCTTTTTTTGTATCGTAGGTCATGCTTCCGAGGTGGTCCCATATAAATTACATTAACTTTGTTTGCGTAGTTTTAGAGTTAGCTTCAATATTACGTATTTTTCCCACTTAGTTTATCTAGACGATATATTGTTTGACTCCGTCACTGTTATTTACATAGCAGGTAGTGGTATTCGAATTTGTGTGGGGTAGGAACCACAACTAAAAAGTGAAAAATAAAAACTTTTTACAAAAAAGAAACAACCGACTTCCAAAAATCACTAAAAACGTGAAAAATAACTTTAATTTCGGAAGTCGGTGTCTTTGTTTTTCAATTTTTTAATTGAGAACCTCCTCCTTTTTGAAGAAGTCGGTTAAAAAGCAATTCATTTTCCTGAATTCCCAGCTGTCATTAGCAATTCATAATGTGTGGACCATTTTACTAATCTCCATAGAAAGCTGTCAAACAGATGAATTATTTCGTAATAAGTATTTGGCACGCAGATTATAATTATGAATTGTCAGTTTGCTACATTTTACGATGATTCATAATATTTTCCTATTATGATTCTGCGAAAGTGGCCGTTTTAAGCCGTCAGCTTTTTACCAAATTCATTTGAAATTATATACGGTAATTTTTGTCTGTCTGTCTATTTGTTCCGGTTAATCTCCGAAACAGCTGGATCGATTTTGACGGGACTTTCACCGGCAGATAGCTGATGTTATAAGGATTAACTAAGAAGTATTTATTAACTAAAGGCTTTTATTTTAGAACAATAATTGGGGTACATGCGGGCGAAGCCGCGAAGCATAACTAACGAACCAGAGGGCCTAGACAAGTGACAATCGCTTCGAAAGCGTTTCGTATTTCTACAACGACTTTCAACAGGATTGACATAAGCTTTTCGATAGCATAAGTCAGTCCTATACATTTTTGCCTTTTCCATCATCGTTATCGCTGATAGAATATCACTTTGTCTAGGGCCTCTGGCTATTACATTTTGATACAATCTTTTACCCGTAAACAACTAACGCTACATGCTACGAAATAACAAATTAAAACTGAACCCTGACCTTCAATCTGCCTAACCTTTTCCTAACTATGTTGGGGTCGGCTTCTACTGCAACTGAAAACCAGTATTTTACATGGAGCGACTGCCTATCTGACCTCCTCAACCCAGCCACAGGGCACACCCCTTGGTAAGACTGGTCGTCAGACATTTGGGCTTCTGACTACCTGTAACGACTGCCAAAGATTTACGAATGACAACCGGGACCAACTTCCAAGGCACAAAGGGGTCTCTCGATATGTAAAGGTATAGTGACCCATCCACGAACCGACCGCGGCAAGCGTAGCTTTAAAACCTTTGATCCACAAGTACAGCGCTATTAACACCTAAAAATAGTATTAAAAAGTCACATAATTAGTCCATATCACATACCTACTCTTATAACATGATACAGTGTAAGTGTATTAATAGTTTAGCACTAAATAAAGATGTTTAGTAACAAGGTCGCTACTCGCTACACCGAGGCGGGTGTACGCCAAGCCAAGTTTCTCTACGTAGGTAACGTGATTTTATTTCAGTATTTTCAGTAATCTTCCAATTCCGCTCGCAAACATGCTGATAATTCTGAAAAAATAATATAGAATATTGTACAAAAAGATGCAATGCTCAAACTCAAAGCATTTAGCAATTAAACTATTTACAGGCACTTTTGAATTGTCAAGGAGTGGGTCAGTTAGCCAGAGAGTTGCAGCTACTTGCCCGTTGTAAAACGTAGATCTCAATGGAGCAGAATTAGCAAGAAATTCCATGGATACTCTTTTTTTCACTCGTTTTTTCTTCTTTTTTTTCATTATACTTGATCTTGAGCAAGGTGAGTAAGTTCTCAGCGAAATTGAATTTTACCGGATTGTTTCCAAACCAAGGTAAAACAAAGTTATGTCAAAAAAGACTTACATTTCAGAGAGAGAGGCTACGACGATAATCTGTAGACTTATTTCGGATCATAGAATTAGCGTGATAAAGAAACAATGCTACGATTTTTTTTTAATTAAATTCCTATTGTTCTTTGATAAGCCCAGCAAAGAACCTTTTCTATAACTATTGTCTGTTCCAAAAGTATCTAAAGAATGTGTAAACAAACCCTGTTTAGGTTAAACTCTTACGCAATCATTCACTAAAGGGAATTAGTAACACATTCTTCTGTATTTAGGTTTAAATTTTATATCTCACTACTATTTCCACCAATTACTATTTTTGTTACATTATTAAATTGCCATTTAAAATCATCGACGAAAATTATATAAATTACCTCAATTTTATCATCTTTATGGTGATTTCAAATTAGAATTTCGGGTTTAAGTATTCGAATAATCAAATCAAAGCATTCTATTTGTAAATGGTACTACAAATTGACATTCACAGGTACGTTTTCAGATCCATTTGTTTACATTTTCATTAGATATTTTTGGGACAGACCATACTACCATATCCCTGGGCCAAGAAAGAAGCCAGCTACTTTCGTGCTACAAAACTGCAAAACAAACAATACTCTATCATGAGCTACCTCACGACAAGTTTTCTTTCGTACTTCTACTATGAGTCCGACCATACATTCAGCACAAAGTATTCGCTTGTAATGAAACAAACATCTAGTTTCAATTGTGTGATCATCTGGTGTCAATAAACACCGAAATAGATGACATTCTCAGCATGCTAACTACCACATCTGTCAAACAAAACTAGTTATTTACTTCAGATTAGGCCTGTATCCTAGAAAGTAGAATTTTGTTGACGTTTATTTAATTATATTTAATTCGGGAAAACAAACAGGTACTTACACAAATATCTTAATAAACAGGTTAAAAATAAAAATTATATTTGTAGCTCACGATATTGTTATTTACATCTTAAACGTGTTTATCGGTTGTTAGCCTTAACACCATTTAAATATACATTATTTTTTCTTTATGCTAAACCCGAAAAGGGGTCATTGTACTCATCATTTTGAACAACTTTTTCAATGGGACCAACATTGAAATCGCGAAAAAAAAAACAGCTTTTCCCTACATTTGTGTTCACTTAAATGGACAAAATGTATGGAACAGCAGATTTTTTAAATATATTTAAATATATTTAGGCCGCCCATTGTATATTTTGTAGTGTTTGTTATTTTTTTTGTTATATATTTTTGTGGTGTACGATTAAGTATAGTATGTATATAAATAAATAAATATGAAATTTTTTCAAGCCTATCTGATTCTGATCTCAGTGACACAGTTCCGAGAAATTTTGACCGGATCTTTTGAAACAATACACCTATCATTTTTGATGCTCTTATTACAATCAAACTAAAATCAAAGTAATGAGCAGAGCATGGCAGATGCCGTGAGAAAGGTCGCCGGCAACCGCCGGTTTCACTTTCATTCTCTGAATTAATAATAACATCGTGTGAACAAGGTTGGAATTTCTAAGCAATTATTAATAGTATAAATAGATCTGAATATTCGAAGGCAGAATGCCTTTATTAAACTAATTGCTGTACACGAGGAAACAAGTTAGGAAAGGATATAAAACAATAATTTTAATTGCTGTCATATTCATAACTGCAAAGCAAACATTTTCAGGATAATCCTATGATATAAAGGCATAAAGAAAAAACTTTATACAAAAAAAAAAAAACCGACTTCCAAAAACAAAACACTCAAAGCTGAAAAATTACTTTAAATTCGGAAGTCGGTGTCTTTGCTTTTCAATTTTCGTTTTTTGCCACCGACTTCCGAAATTAAAGTTATTTTTCAGTTTTGAGTGTTTTTTTTTTTGGAAGTCGTTTTTTTTTGTATTTTTTTTTTATTTTTCACTTTTTAGTAGTGGGACCTACCCCACACAAATTCGAATACCACTAGCTGACGAAAATAACAGTAAAGGAGTAAAAGAAAACATCGTCTAGATAAACTAAGTGGAAAAAATACGTAATATTGACGCTAACTCAAAAACTACCCAAGCAAAGTTAATAAAATTTATATGGGACCACCTCGGAAGCATGACCTACCATACAAAAAAAGAATCATCGAAATCGATTCATAATTGGCGGAGTAATCGCGTAACAAACATACAAAAAAAAAAAAAAAACGAAAACATACAGACGAATTGAGAACCTCCTCCTTTTTGAAGAAGTCGGTTCAAAAGGAACAAGAAAGGCAAGAATTAACCTCGGTACGGAAGTAAAACAAATTCTCGCCTTGAGACAAAATAGCCAGAATATTATCCGAGCCAACCCTGAAAATAGGCTTTCAAAACTGCAGTTATCTTATCGCTGTGCAGCAGTTCCTAACATGTTTAGTAAGTAAAGACCCGAGTCGAGTTGCTTCTACATCTTATAACCAATTAACTTTTTTTACCCTCGGTTACGCCCGCGTAGAGGTCGGAAATAATCCCACGGGAACGTACTACCGAATCATAAAGTATCCTATGTCCTAACTCAGGTCATGGTATACCCTTGTAACAGCACATGGGTCGCCGTTCTAGCGTGAAAGTGTAACAAACTCACTTTCGAATTTATAATAATTATTAGTTAGGAAGATAAAGGCTCCCACAGAAAGGCGCGACGCGACTGTGCGACCTGATTCTGGTAGAACAATTTCCATGTTTATGTAGAAATTGTTTTAGTACACTCGCGTCGCGCCTGTCTGCGGGAACCTTAATATTATGCGGTTAAAACCCAGCGTTATAGGTACAGTATTTTGGAGGTATAAACTAATTCAAATTCAATATCGATACCTAAGCGATGGTGTGGGTGGCGACCTCGACATAAGCCGGGACACAGTGTTATGTTACAACATTGCGCAGGCGCACCTTACACAACTGTGGGCTCGAGATTAGCCGTTGTGCTATTATACATAGGTGAAAGGTTACTTTCACTTAAGGCTGCGAATGAATCCCTTAGGCGAATTAACTTTATCATAGATTGAATTTTATGGAGATCAGTCACATTTTTGTGTGTTAAATAAACCTTTCGTTGGACCTATCAAATTCAGCGGTTAGTCCCCCTATGCTCTAGTCCCGCTATGCCCGACTCGAAAAATACCTACTAGTTTCGCTATGCACGAAATTCTTCGATTCTTCGTAAACAATGGAAGGAATAGTTGAAGTTCAAGAAAATTGTTTGAATTCAAATTAATATGCGTAAGCGTCTGTAAGTTAAAATTTGTTTTATCTCGTTCTGACAATCAAAAAAGTCAAAATAACGGATAAGGACCAAACGAGTTTCAAAACAATTCGAAGTTAAGAAATGTTTATGAATAGAGCTGTAAGACAATACTGGACCCACAAGATTTAACGAAGTCTGTACCTATATTGTTACAAATCCTATCTTACTAATATTACAAATATAAATGAGAGCAGAAAACTAGAAAAATATAAAAGACCGTAAATAAAAAGTCCGTTCTCAAAGTCAAATCAACTGTATTGAAAAAAAAATATAGAAAACATAATATTATAAGAAAGAGAAAGCTAGGGTTTCTGCCAATAGATCTGTTAAATCTGCCATTCCAAGATTCAGCCAAGTTAGTTGTTCTGTGGTGCTTAATGATAATAAAATATTACACTGTAACAGTTTTCTTCATAACTGCCCGCGAATGTAATTTCGTGCATATCGAAACTTTTTAGTAGGTATTTTACGAGTCGAACATAGCGGGACTAGAGCATAGAGGGACTATCCGAAATTCAGAGGGTCAACAATTTTATCTTTACCCTTTCTGTAGGTACGTACTTGTTGTACGAAAATTGGTACTTACATTAAATTTGTGAAAGTATCAAATCGTTTTCCATTAGATTTTTCAGGCTTAAGGCTAAGGGACTACTCACACTTATTCAGCTCTATTCTGCTTATGCCCATAGAAAACAACGATTTTGTATGGGCATAAGCTGAATAAGTGTGAGTAGTCCCTTAAAATATTCAGGGGTCATATTTAGCAGAACAATTACATGCAGATAGGTTTATCTTTTAACAACTAAAAAAAATGACAGAAAGGCAGGACTTTCCCGACATCTACCTACGTGACTATTAACATGGAGTTATTGTTATGATAGCTCCACAATCCATGAATAAAACTGATTTACTTGCCACTATCACAGCACTTACAACGAAATCACAAATCGTTTCCTCACAAAAGATCAACGAGTTAGTTACCCAAGGTCCTCATCTAATCAAAAATGCTCGGTTTCTATCGAACCGGACGCGCCAATGAGGCAACGAGCAACAATGGCGGCAGACAAAGGCTGAGTCAGCGATGTGAACTGCCAATAACCGTTCCGACAGACACTTGAACTTTACAAGGTCGGCTCACACCTGTGGGGCCTGTGTCTGGGGGTAAAGGCTCGTGCAGTCTGGCGCAATATCGCGGGCACGACAAGGGTTGCGCTGCCTGCCTGTCGCGCCAGGCTGCACGAGCCTTAATGATAAAGACAGCGAGTCTCCTATAGTAGTTTAAAGCTGTACAAGAATCTTGGCACTTGGCCTAAATCGGTACTACTAACACCGCCAGTCCACCATCTTCTTTTTAGGGTTCCGTACCCAAAGGGCGCCCGCTGTCCTCCGTCCGTCACTCTGTCACATCACAGGGCTTTATCTTTTGAAACAAAAATTTCCACAGTGTACGTAGGTACAGCATGGCCCCGATATATATGAAAAAAACATCTATCGGCAGTCCCCGAAGACATTCATTCATTACTTCAAGCGTTCGGTGACGATGACGCGAGTTCCATGATTTTTGTTCACCCAAAAAATGCTCAACGCGCCTAAAGAAGTTTTCACACCGACTATATCATATCACTCATACCAAAGTGAAAGTAATAGATATCTACGCATTTGTCGGCTTGCGTCTTAGCAAGACATCATCCATCTTTGCATGGAGTTTTATTGCATCATTCAATAGGCTCGTCCAATACGCAAATGTCACCTGTTTTCTACTTCAGATGTCACCTCTTGCCACAAATCAAAAGCCACTCAGGGCACCCGACGTGTATCTCTACACGACCTTGGCCCCGCCAGTTTGCACAACGCAACTCGGTCATTCGCCGCACTATTTCCACAACACACAAGTCACACAACGCATACGGTACGGGTTAAACCCTGCCTTGGATTCGTGTGATGTTGTTGTTTGTATTCACTTTTATTATCAGTGTGTATATAAAAAGATCTTATCCCATCGTATCGGTATGAGTTATATGAGTGTAGCATAAAGCGTGATGAAAAGATTAGCCACTATCTGATTACATTTCAACCATAAACACGTCTCTCTCAAGAGGTTAAACGATTGAACAGGGTAACGATGACACACAGTATTCGAAATTGGATAAACACTAGAAACCATACAAGTTACAACACACTGTGGACACTTGAAAATTAATTGACACTTGAGTTTTCACAGTGTCTGTTTGCCACTATGGCCGCTAAAATAACAAATAATAATAAAAAAAAAGTTTAAAAAAAATAAGGGTGTCCCCATATAAGCAATGTTTTCCTATCCCGATCTTAAATTGCTAAAGTAGGTATTTTACAAAAATAATATGTAGTGTTAAATATTTCACGGTGGTATGGAACCCTTCGTATAAGTCTGACTCGCAATTGGCGGCTTTGACATGTGTAAAGTGTACTTATGACATGTGCCGAATAAACATAATTATTATTTTCTTTATTTCTCTTCATTTAGTGCCTCAAAGCACATAAACATGTGCAAATGACCTTGACCCCGCGGCATCTTGGCTACCGCGATCCGGTCAACGCAGCGCGGAGCCAAAACCTAAATATCAGACCTACAAGCCAATTGGGTAAGAGTAAGCTTATTTAATCTGTTATCAGATAGCAGAGATAGTGTTGTGTTGACAAAGTTAAGCAAAGCAGATGACCATCGATACTAAGGACTGCGACACAAATTGCGATACACGTAATCAGTACCTATATAGAATGAAATTCTTCTAACTGCAGAGCTGTGCTGCTGGGGAGATTTTTACGCCACTTCTTCCCAGCTAAAGCATTAGGAAGTGGTGATGGGCGGGCATTTTTGGGGAACTGTCCTATCTATACTTCTATACTTAATATTATAAAGCTGAAGAGTTTGTTTGTTTGTTTGTTTGAACGCGCTAATCTCAGAACTACTGGTTGGAATTGAAAAAATCTTTTTGTGTTGGATAGTCCATTTATCGAGGAAGGTTATAGGCTATATAACATCACGCCAATAGGAGCGGACCATTAATGAAAAATGTTGCAAAAACGGGAAAAAATATTCCATTTTGAGAGCTTCCGCTGCGTGCGCTGCGTAAATGGTTACGCAAATATCATGTATGATGGAATTGTTCTTCTTTAAGAGTTCTAAAAAAACGTCCGCGACAGCATATGTATATCTTTTAAGATTGGCTCGCTATAACCTTTTTTATGGTAGTCAAATTTGTTCGAAATTAATTCATTATTTGCGAAGGAATTTAATCAACATAATATGAATTCTTATTCAAATAAATAGTTTTAACATCAAGGGTATATATGTAGCAGTAAAAAAATTTGTATTCATTCGAATCGGACATTTAATTGTGAAGTTATCACGAGTATTAAAATGCAATACGCGAACCGTTCAACGCCGCGCCGCGACGTTCCCTACTCTAGAGAGGAGAGGATGAGAGGGCACACGGGTAGGCTATTAACTGGAATAGGACATAGGACACGTTTTATCCCTACATTGCCACGGGATCGAGACCTACGCGGGTGAAACCGCGGGGCACAGCTAATAGATAGATAGCCTACATTTTCATCCCAGCCTAGTTTGAATAAATGACTTTTGTTTTTTTTATTGAAGGCAACGTTTTGCGTTCGCGTAACACACTATATTTCTTTATTTATGAATATCATAGTATAAATAACGGTGATGTGTATGTTATGCCTTGCCGTGTGTGGCCATATTTTTTGCGTCTAAGAGGCCACTTGTAAGTTCATGAGGCGTTAAGCGGCACTTGATCTTTATACAAATGACAGCCATGATTTGTTATTTACGAACGGATAAAACACTTCATTTATACATACATAAAGCTAAACAATACTTTATTGATGTCTTTGGTGGGTATAGGCGAATTCCCAATCATTATGAAGTTACCAACTTACAAACAATTCCGAAACTTTCAGACGGAATGAAGTACCATGAAAACAAAACAGTGCAATTTTAAGTGCAACAACTGTGTTTCAACCACTGAGGCGCCTAAAACGGCCACATTAGCAATTCCTCTACATATATGCAATTAATTTCCTAAATTCCCAGCTGTCATTAGCAATTCCTCTAAATTGACACAAAAGCAATTCATAATTTGTGGACCATTTTACGAATCTCCATAGAAAACTGTCAAACAGATGAATTATTTCGTAATATGAATTACACGCAAATCATATTACGAATTGTCAGTTTGTGACATTTTACGATGATTCATATTTTCCTATTATGATTCTGCCAAAGTGGCCGATCATGTGCAATTTTGCAGACTGTTTATACCAAAACTGAAAACAAGGCCGTAGGCAGTCATTTGCAGTTAAACATTTTAACTGCTAATATACGATAACTTAATTTAATTAACTTACAAGGAAAATTATTATAAATTAAACAATTTGTAGCGTTATCTATGAATTACTATGTGTCATTGTTTGTGTTCATTCGTAACATAAGGTGACATTTTAATAAAATTATTTACACAGCAAATAACACAGTACCTATTAATTAATGCGCAAAAAATTAAGTGAATGTCCAACGTAAATAAACATGATAAAGTCAAACGCTTTGTTTTTAGTAAACAAATACATATTACAACACAATACTCTTGTCTTATTCGGTCATGCATAATACCTTGATAAAAAAAAACAACCGACTTCCAAAAAATACTATAAAGTGAAAATTAACTTTTATTTCGGAAGTCGGTGTCTTTGGTTTTGCATTTTCATTTTTCTATACGTAATTACGTATTAAGGCTCGTGCAAACAGGCGAGATATCGCAGGCGCGATATCGCGCCTGTTTGCACGAGCCTTTACGCTATAGTCCGGTAAACTGATGGAATGCTAAAAAAACATTACAGAAGACAACCGCGAAACCACAGGAATACTCCACAAAATGTCAAATTAACAAAAGCACTGACTTCACAAATTGTCAAATTCAATAGTAGTACTTAGAGTCTCTGAGCTAATCCGCGGACAGACAGACGGCATGGCAAAACTATAAGGGTTCCTTGTTGACTACGGAACCCTAAATAAGGACTAAGTGTCCCAAAACTTGCCAAATTACAGGCAGGACTACTCCACAAAGTGTCCAATTCACCAAACTACTATTCCACAAACGACCAATTCATTAAAAGATTACTTTGCAAAATGTCCAATTCTGAACATGAATCTCTTCTCCTATCTTTTAATTTAGCGTTTAGAGTTTAGATAAGATGGTTATAATATCCTCCCACCAGATATATACCTCCAACTGTCATTAACGAGACACAATAGAATTTTAATTGTTATTGGCCTTTGAAAGGCCAATCACCGGTTACCGGATCTGATTTCGGCCACGGTGGCCAATCTCAACGGAGATTGCCACGTACGCACGAGCTATTTATACAGGGTGTTAGGGTAGACACCGTTATCCTTGAAACTAGTGGTTTGGTGTCATCTATAATATACTTTTTATATGGGACCAACTATGAATACGCAAAAAAAAAATCAGCCGTGCCATACATTTTGTCGATTTAAATGAACACAAATGTATGGAACAGCTGATCATGGTTTATCCCATAGAAAAAGTATTTTATAGATGAAACCAAACCACTAGTTTCAAGGATAACGGTGTCTACCCTAACACCCAGTAGTACACAAGTGTGTGCGCAAACACAGGTGCACTCTCTGTTTCTTTTACTCTCATAGTCCCATGGGAAAGCGATCCGACACGACCGGGGAGAGATCAGGCGCAGGATCAACGGCTTTATGTACTTTCCGAAACACAGGGATATCACACCGCCAACTTCCAAACGCAATTAATGGTTATATAGAGATAGAAGACAGTAGCTTGGTAATCGTGGAGGAATCGGCGCCTTAGCCCTGACGTCACGGCGATTGAAACTATTTGCTTTACGTGAGGATTTGTTTATTGTGCCAACAGCCAACAGCAGTATGTAGTAGCCATGCATGAAGGTTGTTTATTATTTTAATTCAGAGGAATTTTATCCATTCTGTTTTGACAAAGGATAAAGGCTTCCACAGAAAGGTGCGACGCGATTCTGGCGAAACAATTTCCATGAAGTTTTCATAGAAATCATTCTACAAGAGTCGTGTCGCGCCTGTCTGTGGAAGCCTTTATCCTTTGTCAAAACATAATGGATAAGATTCCTCGTGATCTGGTCCCCCATACATTATCTATAGGTTTATAAATATGAGATTACATTCCGAGCACGGCAGCACTGTTGTGCGGCAGTGTCGCCCTGCGGCCGCGGTAGACCAGTAGTGCGGCGTTCATGAACTGATGAATACATATATCTTAGCCCTAATTCCGCTACTCGCAGTCGCGTACCCGAATATGACGCGAGTCAGCAGTACAATTGAACTATTGCGGTTACGCTTCTATAATTTCGCGGCAGAGGTGTGCTACCGGCGTTATAACCATACAAAAGCGTAACCCAACACCGTACATTAAATCAACTTCCTCATCTGTCAAGTGATTATCATTCATACCAGCATACCGCCAAATGTTTTATTTACTAGTGCTGTACCTACGTCAGATTACAATTAATATTGGCTGCTTCCCTATGCCGATTATGAGTCGTGCTTGCTGAATTGTAATTGGGAGTTAATGGCTTAATGGTGACTGACACCTTAGTCATTTTAGTTTTGGAATGAGACGATATCTAAATATAAAAGTTTCCATTCAGTGATGAAAATATTGTCAGACTATCGAAAGAAGAACGTTTGTTAAAGCTTAAGTGTATTTAGCAATACATGCATGTACATATTATGTTATTGGTTAATACATATTGTTGTAAACTCAAATAAACAAGCATTTCCTAACACTAAAGTGACAACCATCGCACAAGTCCTAGACGAGCATGTTGACGAGAGTCACTTCTTGCAGTTTCAAAGTTTGACATTAATCGACAAACTATAAGGCCGCCTCCTCACGACACGGCACACCCATCCAGCCGCTACCATAAACGCTCCACCCATAAACGTGCAGCCGCGCAAGCGCAACGACATCCGCGATCTTTTAAGCCGAGACCTAAAAACACAGCAAGAAAACACCAACCAGTCGGACTTCTAATAAATCCACATAGCGCATATTTTCCCAGAAGCCGGAGCCAGATAATTAACAAACATAATTGTGACCAACGATCTCCGTAAACGCGTATGGCGGGTACAAAAAGGTGCGCTCGCACAAGTGTGCAAGCAGGCCACCCGGTTACCGAGTTGGCAGAACCTAGAATGTCTAGCGCATATTGCCTAGATACGGCCCAGTCTAGACTTGTGTGAAACGCATGACACACATTAACGTAAGTTAATAACAGCCGTATGTAAGTGTACCGACGCGACGGTGCGAGTGGTCCTTGTGAGCGCATACAATAGGACCACACAGTATTTAGGACCGCGACAGGCGACAGGTGCTGCGAAAGTGTGAAAGTTATGATAAAAACCAGCCCTTGAGAGGACCTACAGTACAGCCGACCTGTTGCGGCAGTAATGTATATTAATAACGTTGATTAACATTTATGGTAATCCTATTGGTCTCGTTGGCTCAGCCAATGAAGCATCGATATTGCATGTCGGCAATGCGGTCAACGCACCGATCACTGGAATTAGATCATGAATACAAAGACCACGAACTTATACAACAAGTAGGTGCCTTTTAGAGTTCAACTTAATAAAGAACAAAAGATTCTAGACGTGATAAAGAGTGTAGAAGCCAGCAATGCAGCAAATCTTGGCTATTTACTCAGTGACAAGTTCAATTACCGACTCATTTTCATCAAATCAAACCAAAAAAGGACCAATTCTATAAAACAAACGCCAAATAAAAATGAGCAAAGTGAAGTTCTCACAAAAACACCAGGAAATTGAGTATAGATTTTAAAGTTAAGCAAAAAATAGGTGCTAACGATCTAGCACCGATTTGGAATAAGGAGAACTACACGGAAGTAACTAACATTATTGAATGTGGCATAGATTAGCGAAAGGTGTGCGGGGGCTTCAAATAGGACCAGAAAAAGAATACAGCACACGAGCGAGCGCAAACTGAGTTATTTCACCACGACATGATCCTTTGAGAGAAGAAAGACCGGGAAGGACTTGGAAAAAGTTCAAATTTTCTTATGGGAAAACAGATTCAATGTGCCTAAACATTGAATCTGTTTTCCCCTAAGAAAATTTGAGCTGACGCACATTTTTATAACTATATGTGGAAAAGTAAAAACAGCTATTCCACCACATGACGTTTGTGTGTGGGATGAGGACCAGACAAACTTTTCATGTGCATTTAAATCACAACAATACTAAGATTCAAACCTGTTTGTTTGAGGTTAACACAAAAACAGTTTAATCTGATAAGAAAGTCATTACAGTATAAACTACTGCAATATAATAAATGTGATAAATTTAATAAATGTTAAATATAATAAATGTTCCACTATAAATCATCCACTCATAAAGTTATGCTTGACATTCATGATGGAGGTATAACATACTTCATGCAGATGTCTTAGTGTGTAACAAGCCTAAGGCCGTTTGTCCACCGGCACCGTCAACGGGACGTCAACGAGAACGAGATGACAGCGCCGAAGTACGGATACATACATTTAATATTGCCACGTGCCCGCCGCGCACCACAGCCCGGGACGTCACACTCATATTTATTTGGTTCGAATAATCTGGTTTCTCGTTGACGTTCCGTTGACGGTGGCGGTGGACAAACAGTGTAAGGGGCACAAAAAAGTAGCGTCCAACAGTTTTCTATCGACTATGTATGGTCTAACAACCTGTTTGTAGCCTGTTTGATACATTGTAATATCACTAACTTTTTTACACAGACTTTGATTAGCATAATCCTGACATGGGTGTCGCAAGAAATAATCAATATCAACCAAATTGTTGTATGGCAGATCTATTCTCCAACCTGTGTGGGGTAATAGACAATTGAGGAGCTCGTGGCTAACTAATAACAGCCGCTCGGGTCGATCCATCAGGTTAAGCTACGCTTGCCGGGGTTGGTCCGTGGATGAGTGACCATTTTCACATATCGAGACTTCTCCGTGCCTCGGAATGCACGTTAAGCCGTTGGTCCCGGCTGTCATTTGTGGATCTTTGACAGTCGTTACGAGTCGTCAGAAGCCCGAAAGTCTGACAACCAGTCTAACCAAGGGGTATTGTTTTACCCAGTTACTGGGCTGTAGAGGTCAGATAGGCAGTCGCTCCATGTAAAATACTGGTATTCAGCTTTATCCGGTTAGACTGGAAGCCGACCCCAACATAGTTGGGAAAAGGCTAAGCAGATTGATGGACAAAAACATTTTACAAAAAAAAACAACCGACTTCCAAAAAAAAACACTAAAAAAGTGAAAAATAACTTTAATTTCGGAAGTCGGTGTCTTTGCTTTTCAACTTCCGTTTATTGCCACCGACTTCCGAAATTAAAGTTATTTTTCACTTTTTTTGTGTTTTTTTTTGGAAGTCGGTTGTTTTTTTTTGTAAAAAGTTTTTATTTTTCACTTTTTAGTTGTGGTAACTACCCCACACAAATCCGAATACCACTACCTGCTATGTAAATAACAGTGAAGGAGTCAAACAGGATATCGTCTAGATAAACTAAGCGGGAAAAATACGTAATATTGAAGCTAACTCAAAAACTACGCAAGCAAAGTTAATAAAATTTATATGGGACCACCTCGGAAGCATGACCTACCAAACAAAAAAAGAATCATCAAAATCGATTCATAATTGGCGGAGTAATCGCGTAACAAACATACAAAAAAAAAAAAAAAAAAAACATACAGACGAATTGAGAACCTCCTCCTTTTTGAAGAAGTCGGTTAATAAAATGACAATTGTTGGCTATTCCTTTCATAACAGCAACGTTCATTGCGTTGAGGAGACGAATTTTTCAAACATATGAAGCAATGAATTAGAAATTTCCTTCAAAATCCTTGGATTGTGATTTTGTGATTGAAAGTGTGTTAGGGTGTTAGTTTAGTGATGAGCAGCAATTTAGAAACAAAGTCAAATGTATCTAGCAGTGACCCTTCTTTGTCAGTTTGTTTTTGCCGTAGCATTTAAATTCAATTGTTTCGATACAAAAGCACACTTATTGCACAATCAAAACCCATTTAAATAGGAAATTGTGAACGTAGCTATCAAGAGCAATAACCTATTTTACTGCACATATCGATAAGAATTCTCGATAACAGGAGCGGTTTCTCGATATGACTTTGACGTTTGACCCAAAATGATGATTTGATGTTTGTTTGTAGTCTATGGTAAGTGTGGCAGTGATGTTTTGTTCATAGAAGCGTTTTGTTCGATTAGAACAAGGTGAAGCTAGTCTAATAATGTGGGGTAGGATACCCTCTGGCTAAATGGAGCGACGATCTTCGCAGGGTGGATGAGAGCAGCTAGTTACAGTTCGATTCAAACTTAATGGCAGCTCGGAACATGAGGCGAGTCGCTGCGCAGTAACAATTTCATGGGTCAGCGGGGGTGAGGGGTGGGGTACTGCGCAGCTTGTAGCCAACTTCCGAGCCGCCATTAAGTTTGAATCGAACTGTACTACCCGAGGATCGAGATAAATCTTGTCAGTTTAATAATTTACAATCTATGTAATTATAGTTTTTTCTAATCTGCTTATTTGTCTCTACATTTTCTGTCCTCTTCTTTTTCACTTCCCGTTCGATAAATAAAGATTTTTGTTTAAAAAAATCTTTCTAAAATTGTTGTAAAACCATTTTAACACATAATTAATCGTATGCCGGCGCCGATATAGTTATTTACGTAACGCGTAACAGTTGCCAAGCCGTAAACATGGCGGACCGTAAGTACACTGATACAGTTTACTTGGCTCATTGACTCATACTATCTAGAATAGCGTAGCAACTGCTGAGGTTAGAACCAAGTTGACAAAGGTACAAACAGTTTTGCATGACTATACGGGAAATAATACCTATAAATACGTGAACATTTGGTTAGGTACCTATCGATTTGCGGGAAAGTCCGAAAGGGATACCCTTGGCAATAGGCAACTGAAGGAACACGGGTGGGTTTTAGTCAGTAAAAGTCTGACACGCCCTTGCGCTCCGCCCAAAGCGGGAGAAGAGATTCGATTATTTCCCACCCTTAAAAAAAAAAAAGGTACCTATCGATAAAACCATTTACATCCCTAGTTGCGGCATTAAAGTCAAGTCAACCCAAGCAATAGCGCTCAAGTTAAAACTCATAGCATTTATTTAATTTCAACCATTTACAGGCACTTATGAATTGTCAAGGGGTCTATCAGTTGGTCAGAAAGTTGAAGCTAGTTTGCCAATTCCAAAATGAAGATCTCTATGGAGAAGAATGGACAAGAAACTCCAAGTTATAAAATAACCATTGACGCACCTATTTCTAAATTACTAGGAAAATAAATTAAATAGGTATCTTACCAAAAACATGGCAGCACGCAGTGGGTAACATGACGATCATTGCAGCATTTTATATTATTTACCTGTAAAGAAAAATAAACAACATTATAATCATTGTTGTATTAGTGGCATGATAACAGTCATTACATTTTATCATTTACGACATGCTGCCTGCAACTTCGTGCGCGTAAAATTCCTTGTTTTCGGCAATACCTACTGTAGCTTACCAGTAGTGAAAGAATTTTCGGAATCGGATCTTTAGTTCCGAAGATTACCCCTACAGTATTAGTATACTTACATTTAAAAAATATACTAAAGTGTGGATTATAAAACTTATAAAAACTTTTTACAAAAAAAATAAAAAAATAAAGTGAACATAGAACATAGAACCTCCTCCTTTTTGAAGAAGTCGGTTAAAAAGTATCAAAACTGTTTGGTCCTTGTATACGTAGACGTCTAGACGTAGGGTTTCCTTTGTGTTCTATCGAATATCGATTTTCTTATGCTGAGGGGAAATGTGAAATGTTTATGTGAAAACAGACACAATAATGTTTTTGGAAAAAGAGTGTTGTGTTCAACACTTTTACTCCTAACACAACATTATAAATCAAAAGTGAGTTTGTTTGTTTGTTTTTTACGCTTTCACGCTAAAACGGCTGAACGGATTTAGATGAAATTTGGCAGATGGATAGATTATGACCTTGAATAGGACAAAGGATACCTTTTATCCCGATATTCCCACGTGATCGAAACCTACGCGGGTGAAACCGCGGGGCGCCGCTAGTATTTTATAATCCAGGAAAAGAAGTTCATTGCAGTTTTTATACCCGCACCTCGTTCTAAGAAATAAGAAGTACTGCAAACCCATGAATCATAAAGTTACCCTAAGTAACATTGTAATGCCCGATACACATGCACGACCACATAGGTGAAACGTAATAATGAAATGTAACATACATAGAAACAACTTCGTATAGCTATTGTGTTACATTTCATGTTGCATTGCATTTAAATTTGGACGGCTCATTTGTGTTATTTTTCATGTTACGTTTCCATAATCTGTATCCGGCATTTTATTCAAACCAAAGAATATATTAATTTAGGATATTGCCGTATTTGTACTGGTTTACTGAACAATTGTATCTTTATTTAATTAAATTGGTATTTAGTGTAAGTAATACTACATATATTTTCAGTTAGGTATTGTTTTCAGATAGATTCATGATTTTAGAGGTAAATCAGAATGAAATAAATATTTCTGTTATTAAGAGGAAATTGATGTACACACAATGCGTTATTCCGGGTTTTTTCTAATTGGTATTCAATTTTCCTCGTTTCCTTTACTTTTAGGTATGAGTAAGTACCTACAATGAATACCTCATATATAATTATTAATATAACTAGCAAAATTAACTAAGAATTAACTTATATGCAGCTCAAAATAATGGGGTCGGCTTTCAGTCTAACCGGGTGTAGCTGATTAACAGTATTTTGCATAGAGTGACTGTCTATGTGACCTCGAAAACCCAGTTACTGGGTAACACGATACTCCCTGTAAGACCGGTCAAAGAGAGGATCAATAACAAAATTATCATTAATGCAATCAGATAAATAGGCGATTAAATAAAATAGGTACCTAACCTTTAGATAGATATACTCCTATTTCGTGATCTAAGTATTCCTGATAATCAATGGTCCTCTGTTACATGATATTATTATGATAATAGCTGCATTTGTAATCAATACCGCCACCATGTGTAACTAACGGTCTAAACAGTTTATGATTCAAAACAAGTGAAGCGTATCGGAGAAATCTTTAATGCTGAGGCGATGATTTTTTTTTTCATTCCTTACTTATTGAAGTCTGACATCCATTCGTTAGGATGCTTAAAGGGGGTAAAAAGAATCCCACCCACAAAGATCCATAGATCATCATCTGCCTAGCCTTTTCCCACCTATGGTAGGGTCGGCTTCCAGTCTAACCGGATGCAGCTGAATACCAGTATTTTACATGGAGCGACTGCCTATCTGACCTCCACAACCCAGTAACTGGGTAACACGATACCCCTTGGCAAGACTGGTTGTCAGAGTTTCGGGCTTCTAACGATCCTTAACGACTGTCAAAGATCTACAAATGACAGCCGGGACCAACGGTTTAACGTGCTTTCCGAGGCACGGATGAGTCTCGATATGTAAAGATGGTCACCCATCCACCGACCAACCCCGGCAAGCGTAGCCTGATGGATCGACCCGTGCGGCTGTTATTACTTTAGCCACGAGCTCGTCCACAAAGATACATAGATACGCGTGAAAAACATAACCCTGGCTTTGCTGTCACGCAGTTCGGTAAAAAGGGTGAAAGAAAAGATGAAAGACTGAGATGAAAACACATAGATCAATGAGGAAAAACGATATAGAATAAATTCACAACAATATAGCAGTCGTAATCAAATAATCAGGAGCGCTATCATCGCTATGCGACACGCTGTGTACATGTGATTATCTGATAAAGCGACGTGTGTGAGATCTTTGCATTATTTGTCACTCTGTTTACACAACATTGACGTAGAATGAATCGAACACTGCTTTACACTCTGATTAGGGCTCAGACATAAAAGCCTCGTACAGACTGGCGCGACGCGACACCGGTAGGTAATTATTATACCGTCATGTTTTCTTAGAATTTGTTTTGTTAGAGTCGCGACGCAGTGTCGCGTCGCGCCAGTCTGACGCCACCATCTTGTTTCTTGAATACAATTTCTGTGACGATTTCATAAAATGTTCACCAACAACGCCCTCTTTCAATGTCACTCAGGCGCCAAAAGGTCCTTGTAACACTCTAGAATCGTTTATTTATAGCTCAGGTAAGGTAGCACAGGAAATTGCGATCGAATCAGTAAATCTGTTGTGTAATCACATGTTATACCTATATTGTAAGTAATTGGCTAACATAACAACCATAGATATAAGAAAGATATTTCTATGATAACAACCATAATCCGCCTAGCGGTTTCGCAACTATGTTGGGGTCGGCTTCCAGTCTAACTGAATTTTACAAGGAGCGACCGCCTATCTTACCTCCACCGCCCAGTTACTAGGTAAGACCTGAGTAGTAATACTGGTTCTGACTAACCGTAACGACTGTCGAAGATCTACAAATGACAGCTGGCATCTGGCATGCCTGAGATATATGTATAATATTTTTCGACGGCATGTGAAACCAAGCCAGAGGCCCATGGGCGGCTTTATAACTCTGACATTAGGTTAGTCGTTAACCACGCGAAAAGAAGAGCTGGGACCAACGACTTATGTAAATTATGTATTAGACGGTCACCCATCCGCAGACCGACCTCTACAATCATTGCTTAGCTTTCCGTCGATCCGTGCGGCTGTTTTTATTACGACGAGCCCCTAATTCAACATCCACCAGCCATATAATTGCAAAGAGATTTGAGAACAGATTGAATAATCTGTGAAACTTTCAGAATTCAGTACTGCAGTTCATGAATACTTTGTTAGTGTTACACATTGTGTATCTTCTGACCCCGATTGATACAATGTAACGAATCTAGATTTTTGTAAACAAGCAACAAATTATTAGCAGTAGCTCTCGACACAATGTAGGTCGACTTGCAACGCAATATAAACCTGCAATGTAGTCCATCGTTTACATTATATCCTCTCTACAATTTTAAAAATTCGCTGTCTTGCTATGTAATACTAATAGTCCCTTATACCGGGGTCACACATTGGACGTAATTGAGCCTTGGAGCATTGGCTCCAATGTGTGGCTTGTACAGGACTTTACAGATTTTTGCTTAATATTGTATTTGGTGCCAAGCTTGACCAATGGCCAAGGCATTAGGGTTGGGCAGAGGTGTACCTATACTACACCCACATTTCGCCAGTTATGTATAAGACCCATGTAACAGGGGGCGACCCTATTGCCATCAATCAGGCACAAATCCAGACTCCAGGCTGCTACCGATTTCTCCAGAAAGAAAATCCCAATACTCAAGCCTTAAATTAACCCTCAAGTACAATAAAATCACGAACAAAACATTCTTCCTCATTACTTTTCCGAACTTCACCGATTCGCATAAAGTTGCATGCACACAGACGCGACGTAAATACCAAATCGCGTGATCGTCGATAAAAGGTCGCAGTTGTTTATGTAAGCAAGCGAAAGTGAAATTTTCGCGGCGCCGCGCGCGACCTGCACCGCGCGTTAAGGCGACACACTCGTCTTAAAATAAATGCGAAATGGTGAATTGCCTAATGACTGGAAATGATGGGACAGATAAAGTTATTTATCCTTGAAAGTTGAAACATGCTGCGGGTAATGTTTTTTGTGTAAAGGTAAAATGTTTGGAGTAAATTGACGGAAATGCAATGAATATCGTTCTATCTTATAAGGCGATGTTACCATGAATCACATTTAAATGTGCTTACGACAAGCGGGACAAAGCGGACATCAAAATCTACTTGCGTCTCGTATCATATGCCCCACATCCACATATCAAGTCGCAGTTTGCGCTAAAAGAAGATATTCCGTTAGATGGCGTCACTGAGACATGGGATCACAGTTTTTTTGACATTTATTCTGATAAACTCTCCTTTGCCATGAATGAATGGGCAGCTGGACATGAAAAACAGGCCGTATCTTCTCCATAACATGATGTTAGCTAAAAACTTTCATAAACTACAAACAAACAAACATTCATTATTTTCTTTTTCGTGTGGTTTTTATGCCGCCCATGGACCTCTGACTTGGCTCCAAATGCCGTCGAGAAATATCTCTCAGGCATGCCGGTTTCGTCACGATGTTTTCCTTCACCGTTATTGAAGAAGTGATAATTATACAATACGCACATGAATCCGAAAAGTCAGAGGTGCGTGCCAAACAAAAATAATTATCAACTTTCCACAAAACGATTACAAAACAACTTGTTTATTTTTCTGTTTTTCGCCTACATAACGCGTTGCGGTCGGAAACAGTGTCGGTCGCAATTATCTTGCGCTGATAGCTTCGAATAGAGAGGTCTTTGCCCTTGGGAGCCAATAGACTCGCTATGGAGCAAAAATAGCCAGTTACAATTACCTAAGTACCACAGTAATTGCTTCATTTGGTGTCGCATAATACCCAATGGACCGAATTGGCTGGACAAAGTACAGGCTCGAGTGTTGCTTAGTAGCTGTCAGGGCCGTGGAATCAATATCTATACTAATATAACGATTCTTAAGGTAGGTTTTCGGCTATTTAACATCACGGTGCAACCGTTAGGAGCCGAGCAAAAAGAAAAAAAGTCAGAAAGACTAGACTGTGAAGTCTGTTTGTCTCTGCATCACCCAAAGGTTGACTGGTAGAAAATGCCCCTGGCATACAGTCCGCCTATGTACATTTATATGCTTAAAGTATTAAATAAATAAATAAAAAACGCTAAGCAAAAACAAAGTAATACGCGATGCGATACGACGCGGTCGAAGAAATAAGAAATTTCACACAGACGAAGTAACGGACAGAAACTAGTCAATGATATAACAATGTATTCTACTGTATGTATTTTACTGATTAAAAAACATCATGAGAACTTTGAGTTTCGTAAGAATCATCAACACGTGGTCGGCAGCACATTCCTTCTCTGATGAAGAGATCTTGCCCTGCTAAGGGACAATAACAGGCCGATATGATCACTCCTATAATTCATGGCCTTGTGGGCTGTTTTCATACGAAAGCGATAGCATTTTGACTGATGTTGTTTATTTTCACTTACGTTAATTAATAAGTTGTAATTAGCAACAGTAATCTTACGGATATAAATAAAAGTGTATTTATTCTTAAAGGTTACCAATTATGTGAAACAGACTACAGACAGAAATAGTCTCTTTATAATATTTGATAGAGGAAACCATAGAAATATAAAAAAAACATATTTATGGAGAAAACATGCATATATACGTATGTTTAGACTAATAAAATTATCTTTATCTTTTAAACCGTCGATCAAGGCCTTGAGAAAATTCCTGCTCGAGTTCGGGGCCAAAATGAGGATACGACCCACATTTAGAGCAAGTTCTTCTGAACAAAACCTAAGCTGCACGCAAAACAGTAAACATCTCATTTAGAGCCCCATAAACTTAATATGGAAAGAGCTCCTGGTTTAATTATAACAGTCACAGGGGTTGATTGAAGGGTAAGCTAGATACGGTTGTCGCAGTCAGGCCTTGGATGGCTGAAAATCCATTTCATATCGGTTTCCCTTCCGTGGCTTGGAAGGCACGTCAAGCTATTGGTCACGGACGGCTGTCATTCGTAGATCATTGACAGTCATTTACGGATTGTCAGAACCCAAAAAATCAAAGAGTCTTACCAATGGGTGTTACACAATAACTGGGTTGTGGAGTTCAGATAGGAAGTCGCTCCATGTCAAAAACTAAAATTCATTTGCATCCGGTTAGACTGGAAGCCGACCCAAATATAGTTTAATTTGTTTTTGTTTTTACTAACGTTAGTCTATTTTAGTTTTTATTTTAGTTTAGTATACTAAACTGCAAGGCAGCAAGATATTTTCTAGCCTATTCAATGCTATGTACGCCGTAATTGTCATGTACATTAGTCCTTTAGCAGTGGCGTGCCTAGGGGTCAAAATCAGGGCAAACAGACAGGTTTTTTACGATTAAAAAAAATAGCCTAGTGAGCGATTTACGGATTTTCTATGTTGTTCATGGTAACACCATTATTATATAGTGTTATTTTTTATTGATAGGCTTAATTTTGAAGGCAAGCCGGGCTTTTGGGCTTCTATGGAAGGAACGCCACTGTCCTTTAGTTATTTATATCATAAGTTTTATGTGATGTGATGTGGCTGGGTTTTTTTTAAAATAAATAATTAAATAGTTGGGAAAAGGGTAGGCAGAATGATTGAAACTTAATATGAAAGGCAGCTTGCGAGTATGCAAAAATCACATATTACGTATACTTTCGTAATTTTTGGATAGCGCTTCGCCTTAACAGTTGTCTGCTAGAGAAATTCCCCTTGAAAAGCGAAAGGTGGTTACACATCACGTGTTTCTTGTTCGATGGTAGGTAGGTGGCTTCTGAACGACAACCAGTTTCCAACCGAAACTAGTGGAAAGAGGTATCAAGGTAACCGATGATAACTTTTGAATACACACCCACGTATTGTTTGAAGAGTTGAGTAAGTTTTGGAGACAGGTAATGTTGCTTGCTTTGCTTTTGCGCCTTTGGAATCCAGTGGCGTTATAAATAACTTGTAAACATCACAAACACATTACTTATTGACGTGTTAAATCCGCCATTTTGATTTTATAAAAACAAAACAAACAAGGCTATAACCATCAGGCGACCTAAACGAGTCGATAGACACCATTATTATACACTTCTCATCAGAACAATCGAAACACCTGGCAAGTTTATTTTTTGTAAGGATTATCAGAAAAATGTGCACATTTAGGAATATAATTATACATATATAAAAATGGAAGTGTTTCTATTTTTCTGATCAGAAGTATATTAAAATCCATCTAGGCGTTAGGATGCTTCGAGGGTATAAAGAATCTCACATATACATAGATACACATGAAAAACATTACCCTGTCTGCCGCGCAGTCGGGTAATAAGACCCACATTCAATCCTACTTAGCATGGGTCAAATTCTACTTTCAAAAACGCCTATAATTCCATGCGTGCAAGATGGAGACTCGATCCTGTAATGCATGTTATTGCGCAGTTCTGTAATTACTAAACTCGAGGCGTAGGAGACTTCAATAGACTGTTTGCTTTAGCACGGAGTTTTTATTTTGTATTGTTTTTAGCCACACCTACGAATATACACCACTGACATGTATATAAAGACACTTCACACTCACACACTCTGACACACTCACCTACACACAGAGTGTTACTCTTGACACTGTGTATATACATAATATAATTATAATTATGTATAGACTGTCATGTTTAAGCTATTTTTATAGCAGTTTAGCTAATTAAAGCAATTAGTTGACTGAATTTTGGTAATTTTTACATAATGTAATTTAATATTAAATTACATAAGTATACTCTTGCTTCTTTTACGTTCATAATGAGTATGCAAGATGGTATGTAATCGTAGCAAGTGGCATTCCGTAGTTCCTGACTACTCCTATGGGAAGTAGGCGTGAGTTTATGAATGTATGTAAATTACAACTGAAGTTCAAAACAATATATAAAACAGAATTATAGTTGAGAGGAAAATAAAATAAAGAATTATAAAGAACACAATCCCGTTATTACGTAAGTTTATCAAATGGATTTATAATCGTATTGTTCGAAAGAATTTATAAACAATGTTGGTATTGTATTGTACGTTTCTGGTACTAACAGAGCCACACACAACTTTCTAAATAGAAGTTCAAAATATGTCGCAATAAAGATACTTGATCTATGACGAACGTGGTAGGTAAAGGTATTAAATTTAAACTAAATAGTTGATTTATTTATATAGTTTTCTTTTTAATATCTAATATCATCAAGTACTTTAAATAACAACTGTGTAAATATTTATTTCGTTTATATTTTACAATAAATATAAATATCAAGTTACATTGTTTGTTTTGTTAAAAACAAGTATAGATATAGAGCACTATGTATTGTCATTGAAAAATAAGAACGTAATTAATTACCCTTATACTCAATTATCTATTCATTGTCACTGTCGAACTGTACGCACACGTTTCACTTACATCTCTGCCTGGATCAGTAGAGACACAATCACACAGAGTCTGTACTGATCAAGTTATTTAATACTAGATAATGCCCCCGCGGTTTCGCCCTCTTGAGAAATTATATAGGTACTAAAACCTTCTTCAAGACCCACTCTATCCATTGGTGAAAACAGCACGAAAATCGGTACAGTAGTTTTTGAGTTTATCGCGAACAGACAGACAGACAGACGCGGCAGAGGACTTCGTTTGTATAATATGTAGTGAAGATCCGGAAAAAATCTTATCATAACAGAATAATAATTACATAAGTACAATTTATCGTCATGTATCTTATTTTTATTACTTTTTGTATTGATTAAAAACTGACCTCGGAATTTAAAAACTTGAGACGTATCAGCATTCAGCAGCAACCGTGTTATTAAAAAATAAGTAAGTACGTCAGATTATTATTATTAGATTTACAACTCTACATAGACATTGTACGTTTTAAATTTTCTGATATTATTTTTTTAATGCTGCCAAAACTGCTTCTTGACTACGTTGGTCATTTTAAGTGTTAAGTCAAAGAATAGCCGAATTGGTAATCTATGCACTGGCTTAATTAAAAAAGCGGGTAGGTGGTTAAAGCTAACTGTCTAAAGGCCTAATGATACCGACTGTTTTTCTGCCTCAGTCCTTCTATCCATACTTTTATTATAAACTAGCTTCCGTCCGCGTGGTATGTCGATAAAAAGTAGCCTATGTCCTTTCTCAAGCTCTAGACTGTCTGTGTACCAAATTTCATTCAAATCGGTTCAGTAGTTTTGCATGAAAGCGCGACAAACAGACAGACAGAGTTACTTTCGCATTTATAATATTAGTAAGGAAGTGAGAATGAGAAAGGTCCGATTGTTTGTTTACATTTCCACGCCTTCGATTGAACAGATTTCGATGAAATTTTCCGTAGGTAGGTAGATCAAGAGTTGGATGAGGACATCTTTATTCCGGTGGGTACGTTAAAACTTTTCCGTGGAATTATTCGCGACCTCCAAGAGGGCGAAGACGCGGGCATGTGTCACAGTTTGTTGTTTACAAACACGTAGTTTTTTTTAAACTGACCCTGTATCAGTCTTCCCTCGAAAAAATATTTTGAATTTGAAAAGCATTCACGATAATGTAATTTGTGCGTATCACAGGTAATTGATTTGTTCTTTAAACAAAAGAGGCATGTGTTATTGCAGTTAACATCTTTGTGTATGTGAAATAAATAACCAGCAAATTCTCTGATCTTCCATCGTCTGCAAGCAATATACCTAACCTTAATAAAATAATACGACAGCGTCTGAAACTTTCACAAAATCATAACGATTGTAGGTCATGCATTTTAGCGGTTAGCATCTTAAAGTACCGTTGCAGATACAGGAACATTTGGTACAATTTCTACCTGCTGGCAAATCATGAGTCACCGATGATAAGAGCAATGACCTTTATTACTGTTTATAATCTTCGTACTAGCCCACGTTTGAAGCTAAATAATAACAGCCGCACGAGCCGTTCTTCAAGGTTAAGCAACGCTTGCCGAGGTCGGTCCGTGGATGGGTGACCATCCATTACATACCGAGACGCCTCCGTGCCCCGGAAAGCATGACAAACCGTTGGTCCCGGCTGTCATTTGTAGGTCTTTGACAGTAGTTACGGATAGTCAGAAGCCCGAAAGTCTGAACACCAGTCTTACAAAAGGGTACCCACTGGGTGTTACCCAGTAACTGGGTTGCGAAGGTCTGATAGGCAATCGTTCCATGTAGAATTCTGGTATTCAGCTCCATCCGTATCCGGTTAAACTGGAAGCCGACACCAACATATTATTTGGAAAAGGCTAGGCAGATGATGAATGTTCATACTAGCTTAGCGATACTGTTTATAAGGAAACTGTTCTTAAGAAGCACCTTCTTTTCTAATCAAGTTCTCAAACGTACAGCTTAAAATTTTGTTTACGCCAAACTCGCTGACTTCTGCAACTCGTATTAGTCATCCATCACAGAATCCTAATTTGATTATGTAACACTAAAATGGTGATACTAAATAAGTAAATACTATCCGAACACGACCTCATAGGATGCGGTGTTTTAATCAATTAAGATCGAAGATAAAACGTTTTATCCAAGAGCCACTATGCGTATCCATGTGTGAAGAAGACGTGCTAAATAAATTATTATGATTTTGCGATAGCATTTCCTTAATTACTACCGTTATTTGATTTTCCAAAATTACATAAAATTATCCACTACCGACGACGTCAGACATCACATAACACATTCGTATCAATATAATTTTTCTTTTAAATAATCGACTTTCTTTCTGTAAACGTCAGTCAATCAAATGTTTACTTTATACCATGAAAAATAAGGTAGTATTTTCGTCGGATCATGCCGTACAGTACACATGGCCGGTTTGCCTTCACCTAAAATGCTAATCGTTGTAGCGGTAACCGAGACGGGCCGGGGCAGATATCTAACGGTAAAGGATTGCTTGTAATATCTCCACGGTAGTTAACATTTCGACCGGATCATTCAGACACGCCTTCCGTAAGACCACTGTTTAATGTTTATTTACGGCTACGCCGAAAACTTCTTTTTTAAGAAACTTTTTAAACTTGTCGCGTTTTTAACCGACTTCTTCAAAAAGGTTCAGGAGGTTCTCAATTCGTCTGAATGTTTTTTTTTTTTGTGTATGTTACGCCATTACTCCGCTAATTTGGAATCGATTTTGATGATTCTTTTTTGTTTGGTAGATCATGCTTCAGAAGTGGTCCCATATAAATTTTATTAACTTTGCTTGCGTTGTTTTTGAGTTAGCTTCAATAATTACGTATTTTTCCCACTTAGTGTATGTAGACGATATATGCTTTGACTCCGCTACTGTTATTTACATAGCAGGTAGTGGTATTCGAATTTGTGTGGGGTAGGTACCACAACTAAAAAGTGAAAAAAAAAAACCTTTTTACAAAAAAAGTCGGTGGCAAAAAACGAAAATTGAAAAGCAAAGACACCGACTTCCGAAATTAAAGTTATTTTTCACTTTTTTTGTGTTTTTTTTGGAAGTCGGTTGTATTTTTCTGGTAATTTGGCAAGAAATGTAATTTCACACATCACGCCTTTCCGAAGGATCAGGCAGAGGCGTACCTATAGTACCGACATCCACATTTCGCCAGTTACGTTTAAGTCCCATGTAATGGGGAGTGAACCTATTGCCACCAATCTGGCACAAATCTAGTCTCCGGGCTGCTACTGAGAAATTCCAGATGAAAAACCCAATAACACTGTTCGTCATGGGGCACAAAAAACCGGGAAACGCAATTTCTTTCTATAGTTTTATCAAAATATTTGATATTGAATACGTATGTTGAGGCCTTTCAAACAAAGAATGATGTCTTCATCAGATTACATAAGGATTTTTTTGGTCTAAAAATAGTGATGAAGATTAGACTGGAAACACAAAGATAGGCGAGTCACATCATAATATTCAAATGATATCACGAGACCTGTTTCTCAAATAGTAACTAAAATCTTGAGGACATAACCTGTGAGACACTCAATGACTTTTACACACTTTTACACCACACAAATTCGAATACCACTGCCTGCTATGTAAATAACGGTGACGGAGTCAAAAAATATCGTCTACATAGACTAAGTGGGGAAAAATACGTAATTATTGAAGCTAACTGAAAAACTACGCAAGCAAAGTTAATAAAATTTATATGGGACCACCTTTGAAGTATGAACTAGCAACCAAAAAAGAATCATCAAAATCGATTAATAATTGACGGAGTAATATCGTAGTACACAGACAAAAAAAAAAAGAGACGAATTGAGAACCTCCTCCTTTTTGAAGAAGTCGGTTAAAAACAAAACATGTTATTCCATTTTGACAGCTGGAAAGTTTCACACATCGTACCTAATCGATTTGAGCAAAAATAATCATCAATCCCAGTTTATTTAGAATCGACGCAACATGTCTTTTTCCTCCATACTAATACTAACTAATTTGACATTTCAAGTGATTGTTGTTTGTTTTTGCAATTTGAAGTTTGACATTTGCAACTGTCAAACTAGTCTACGAGATTAAAAAACAGACTTCAGTAGTCGTAATCTCGGTAATCACTCCCTTTCTAGCCATATTATTTTTCACACAGTCCATCCATCCTTACTTTGGTATTTCCCTTTTCGTATAGCAAAAAGAATATCATATAGATAATATGTTATTGATCGACTAAATAAAATAAAATACTCGTGAACAAAGAGACAACAAAAACCTCAAGGAATGACTAACTATAATATGAACAATTTGTAGGAAGGAACATTTTCAGCATGTAGCATGTGGTTACCTCTAACGTCAAAGTTAGGTTTTGCCAATGATGTCTCAATTTCTTAGAAGATACTATGAGTAAGTTGGAAAGACAGAAAACAAGACAATTAAATATGAAAGTTGCTAAAATTTTCCATGACGTGGTGTGCGGATGTTACTTGTGCAAAAAGTTAAAAGGGAGGAAGTTTATTCAAAATGTGAGAAATGACTTTTATGTAATGTAACGAGGGACGTTTTATCAGAATTTCGTACAGTCTGTTTATTATTGTGCTGATCCCTCAATTGGGCTTGGAAAAATCACTGCTTTTACTCTGATTTAACCGTTACAGGAACTAAACCTGGTTATTTTGTTCACCAATTTATCGTAAGCCGTATGGCCGTACCGTGTTATTAGCGGATTTAGGTACTTGTATCACCATTTATCGGGTGTAAAAAGACACTTAAGGAAGCCGCAAGTCACTTGTTATTCCCGTCATTGTGATAATTCTTACCCGACTACGGCGAAGCAAAAAAAAAGGTTATGATTTTGACCGGTATGTATGTATCTTCATCTGTTCCCTCATAACTTCTAAGCTACTCATCATAATTTGACAAAGGAGGTATCAATGGAAGCGTTTTCAAAAAAAAAACAGCTATTCGTACCTATATAAAGTTGTTTATAATGACGAGTACAATGGCCTCCAAAGAGATTTCGTGTATGAATAGATACACCTTATATACCAACGTGTAAAAACCATCCATACGTGTTAAAAGCGACCAATGGAGACCTGTCACTGCACTTTGTTTACCCCTCCTATCAACTGTTCTAAAAGTAATGTTCATACTAACTTAGATGGACCAAAGAACTGCATTACAATATGTTTAACCAAGTGCTGGTTGGCAACTTGGCATCCCTGATCATTATTTTGACGCGGTTCGACATTGCATTATCACTACTAAAGCAAAACTCAATAATGATAAAAAATAGGTATTTAATTGAAACAGCCACTTCAGCTAATTATAATAAATTAAACACATTTCTATTGCATATGCGCCTTAAGCATTGATCATTTTTTACTTTTTTACCAAATTGCTTTCCTTATAAGAACCCGTAGCAAAGTGAAAAAAAAAAAAGAAATATATAGTTATAATCAAAAAAACTATCTAGTTTATCATTTAGTTAGCTACTTTTTCAGGAATCTTCGGCACTGTTCATCCTCATGCTTAAGCATCTCTTGTGCGATCTTTGTATGTCTAATAACCACTCTTTCGATGTCCTGGAAACAAAAATGACCACATGTAACGCAAAAACTAGGTATCATTATCAACTAGACTTAGTGCTCATTCACACGAACGGCACGCGTCAACGGCAGAGGCAACTGCGGCCGTTGCCGTAGACGCGTGCCGCTCGTGTATATGAGCACTTAGTTGAACCTACCTAATAGTACCTACACTTCAATATCTGAGTGCCCCTCAGCTGTTGAAGTGTAGGTACTATTAGGTTCATTCCCATATTTTTAAGGTGGATGCGCTAGGGTGGCCCGCGAATTATCATGTAAGTGCATTGAATGAAAATTTCATGAAATCGTCAGTCAATGCACTTAGATGAACTTAGAGAGTTGTATTGCTGATTCTAATGTTTATAATTCTGTAAATCCATATTTGTTCCGCGCGCCAATAATATTTAGATCAACATACAACCTGATACTGACCTGCAAATTGCAAAAAAACGTAAGAAAATTTGAATATCACCACCTAGCGCATCAACCTTAAGTTCATTTTATGTATGTTGACTGCCTCGTTGTTCTAGTGGTCGCAAGCGCTACTGCTGAGACGAGGTCCTGGGGTCCTGGGGTTACCCGGGAGTCTGGATTTGTGCTCAGTTGGTGGCAATAGGTTCGCCCTCTATTAAATGGGACTTAAACTTGACTGGCCTAATTTGGGTATACAATAGGTGCATCTCTTCGGGGAATACAGGCATGAATCGTGATGTTATGTATTTTTATTTTAACATTTAATTGTCGCTGATATTCGATTGCATCTGTATTTACAGGCTATAGTCGATCGCCTGTATTTTATATTTTTAACGATCACAGTGATTGAGCATAAATTAATATCAATCATAAAATATACTTAACGAGATTACCATTTTTGAATCTCGACCGCTCGGTGTGATGTACGTACCCATTAGTATTGTTTGTATTTTTCCTCATTTCATCCAATAAAAGTGTGCAAAACCCGTACCTTAGTACGCCCATACACGCACCGGTGTACCGAGACATCAACGGGCGAAATCGCAAAAGGATCTCATCAATGTTCCTGCACCTCAATTAATTTGTGGTCGGCGCTACATGTCTTTGTCTTCCACACTTCTCTATCAGTTTTCATCTCAGTAGTCACTCTCTTTCGAAACATATTTCATCTTTCACACATTCCATCCATCGTTTCTTTGGGAGTTCCCGGCGTCTTTTAGCCATCGACATTCACACTCAAAACTTTCTTAACGACATCCTCCTCATTCCTCCGTATCATATGCCCGTACCATGACCACCGATTTCCACGCAACTTTTCAGACACCGGTGGCGACGCTTTCGGAAACGAAATAAAATAAAATTAAAAGTAAACCTAAAATCCAACTACGACAAAAAATCAAACTTAAAGGTATAAACAAGAATCACAGACAGACAAATTAAAAATCCGGAGTCACACGTGTGAATTACACGGATTTTTAATTTGTCTGTCTGTGATTCTTGTTCATACCTTTTTAGTTGATTTTTTGTCGTAGTTCGGTTTTAGTTTTATAACTATAATAATAATATAAAATAAAATAAGTTATAATATAATTCAAGACGCATCCAACGATACCTAATTTGTCAAATTGTGATGAGTAGTTTAGAAAATATGAGGGAACACATGAACGTACATATATACCGGTCAAAATCATAACCCTCCTATTTGCTTCGCCATAGTCGGGTAATGAACAGAATATAAAACACTGCGATGAAACCACCTTTTAGAACGTCTATATATGAAGACTTAAACGGAATAACTTATAGCTAGAAATTATCACGCATGCATTTTTACACCAACCAATGTTTACACTTTTACCATACCTCTTGAGTTTTTTTACAATATTTCACAAACTCTCACTTTCAAAGTACTAACTATTCATTTTAGTTCAAGACGATGTCAAGTGATTTTAAAAGTCAATTGCCTGAGATAGAAAGTGATTGTATTTTTGCTGCCATATTAGATGACGCATTTAATTATTCATACGATATTACATTAACCTCATCTTCATAGTACGAGTGTTAGGTAAGCAAACATTTGAATACAGGATCTATTAAAAACATATTCAGAAAAATAAAATTGCTCGTGCAGCGCCATATTTATACGTGTGATAGATGTGAAACTAAAAAAAGAATAAAAATAAAAATTATAAAACTAAAACCCAACTACGACAAAAAAGTCAATCAACTAAAAAGGTATAAACAAGAAATGACAGACAGACAAATTAAAAATTCGGAGTCCCACGTGTTAGGGCATAAATCAAACAGATTACGTGACTCCAGCGGACAATCAAGACGCTTCCAACGATACCTTATTTGTCAAATTGTGATGAGTCGTTTAGAAGATAATAATATGAGGGAACAGACATACCGGTGAAAATCATAACTCTCCTTTTTGCTTCGGGTAAAAAGAGATTTAGTGTGTGAGACAAAGGTTATATCTTTCTTCTCTCTCATGTAACTTAATGTGCCTAAACGTGACGCGTCCTTGAAGTTACACTCTTAATTCCAGTCCAATTATCGAATCGCCGCCAAAGAAAATTCACTTCAATTACAAAAAAAAAAAAACAACCGACTTCCAAAAAAAACACTAAAAAAGTGAAAAATAACTTTAATTTCGGAAGTCGGTGGCAAAATACGGAAATTGAAAAGCAAAGACACCGACTAAAAAGTTTTTATTTTTCACTTTTTAGTTGTGGTACCTACCCCACACAAATCCGAATACCACTACCTGCTATGTAAATAACAGTGAAAGAGTCAAACAGGATATCGTCTAGATAAACTAAGTGGGAAAAATACGTAATATTGAAGCTAACCCAAAAATTACGCAAGCAAAGTTAATAAAATTTATATGGGACCACCTCGGAAGCATGACCTACCAAACAAAAAAAGAATCATCAAAATCGATTCATAATTGGCGGAGTAATCGCGTAACAAATATACAAAAAAAAAAAAAAAAAACAGACGAATTGAGAACCTCCTCCTTTTTGAAGAAGTCGGTTATAAAGGAATTTGTTGTTGTTGTTTGTTAAAAAGTTTAACTTATCAACTAACTCCTCCACTGGCTTCTTATCAGTTGTCAGCTTGAAAGTAATTAGTGGTCATTACCTTTGGTTACCGTAACCAGTATTAAGTAGGCGATATCATTTGTTGCAAATGAAAGCCACTGCCTTGACTACGTGCCAGTACGTGCTACTTCGCATGTAATCATCAAATCAAATCGGCGCATCACATCTTGTTTTTATTAGAAGTCAAACAAGTCAACGGCCGAGCTGATGTTATGTGGTCACAGGAACCTATGAAAAACCAGGGCATACTGAATGCTTTGTCATCTCGGAGAGAAAAACCTTCAAACAGAAATAGTTAAAAATGTAGAAACAGGCAGTGCTTCCCCGTAAAAGCACTTTCACATCAATCTCTACCTACATGACATGTGAGAGAAGCCTTTTCTAGAAAAGCAAGCAAAAATTGTGCAAATTATTTAGTTTTTTGTAAATATTGCCAGATGTGGTCGAAACCCAACCGGCTTGCAGTGAAAGTAATGTCAATACGGTGTTTGGTTTTAGAGATTTCCTCAGTTTCAACAACAATATTAATTTCGTCGATCCATCAGGTTAAGCTACGCTTGCCGGAGTTAGTCCGTGGATGGGTGACCATCTTTACACATCGAGACTCCTCCGTGCCTCGGAAAGCAAGTTAAGCCGTTGGTCCCGGCTGTCATTTATGGATCTTTGACAGTCGTTACGAGTCGTCAGAAGCCCCGAAAGTCTGACAACCAGTCTTGCCAAGGGGAGGGGTATCGTATTACCCAGTTACTGGGTTGTGGAGGTCAGATACGCAGTCGCTCCATGTAAAATACTGGTATTCAGCTGCATCCGGTTTGACTGGAAGCCGACCTTAACATAGTTGGGAAAAGGCTGAGCAGATGATGATATGATTCAAAAATGATTAATAAGACTTACAACCATATTAGTAAGAACTGACACTTCACAAAAACAAACAAATATTAGTGGATTACCGTTGTGGCAACCCATGTGAGATGACACAACAGCGACACACGAAAACAGTCTAGCCGGCTTGAAATCATGGTATAGCAGGCCCCATCATACTCCTGCCATTCTTCCAATTTATTTAAGGTCGGTGCAACATGTCTTTTCCTTCCATACTTCTCTATTAGTCGTCATCTCAGTAGTCACCCCTTTCTATCCATAAAATCATCTTTCAAACCGTCCATCCATCGTTTCTTTAGTCTTTCTCTACTCTTATCAAGCCAGCCATCCACATCCACCCACACCCGACGTTATTTTCCTCATTCCTCCGCATCATGTGCCCATACCATGACCACCGATTTCCACGTAACTTTTCAGTCAGCGGTGCCACTTTTAGACTTCCTCTTATATCAAAATCAAACAATTTTATTTCACATAAACCTACGTTCCAATTGGTCGTTTCCTATGGAGAAGAGCCGGCAAGAAACTCCACGGTTACTCTTTTAAAAATAATTGGCTGTTACAATATTTTCGAATTACAGTGTTATTAGGTATGGGAGGACAGTGTAGGCCTTTCAAAAAGTACCAGGTAAGTACTTAGCAAAATAGAAAACTGTATATCCAGTCCACTACTGTATATACTTACTAGCTGATGCCCGATTGCCCGCGGCTGCGCTCGCGTGGATGTCGTCGGTTATTATATACTAAAACCTTCCTCGAGAACCACTCTATCCATTGGTGAAAACAGCATGAAAATCGGTGCAGAAGTTTTTGAGTTTATCGCGAACAGGACGACAGACAGACGCGGCGGAGGACTTTGTTTTATAATATGTAAGGATTTCATACGGAATGTTTTATATATTTGTACCTTTCTTAATCTTTCACACAATCTATGCATTGTTTATTTAGGCTTCTCTTGAGTACTCCCACTGTTATTTATAAACCAACACAAAACAAATAGTCTAACTAAATAATTAAAATTTTATTGTTCTTGATACAAAGTGAGGAAAAGGCTCACAAATTATAGGAAAATCTTATATAAAACCTCCTTCGCAACGGCTCGCAAATTGGACGGAGTCACGTTTTCAGTACCACTAAGGCTTCCACGTTGTATATTGTTTGTTGACTGGTACCCTAGCAAGTGTCAACGTTACAGGTAAACGTATAAATTATAAGTCACAAGGACATTTCTTTTCAGATGAAATTGGAATCACGTAAAAAAGGGGTAAACAAACATTATTTTGAAATTCAAAAGCGTTTGTCTTAAACTTTCCATAGAAATTGTGTATTAATCATTGTACAGGTTTCTGATGTTATAAATGATAATCAAATCTTTGAGAGAAATTGTATACATCCGCCTAGCCTGTTCTCAAATATGTTGGGATTGGCTTCTTCCGGTCAACCGGAGGAAGTTGGATACCAGTATTTTATATGTAGCGACTGCCTATCTGACCTCCACAACCCAGTTACCGGGTAACACGATACCTCTTGGTAAGACTGGTGGTCAGACTGTCGAGCTTCTGACTACCCGTAACGACTGTCAAAGATCTACGAATGACCGCCGGGAGCAATTGCTTAACGAGCTTTCCGAGGACTAGTCATGTTATATAAAACATTTAATCAAGCCATTGGGAGAAAATTGCTTCAAAATTCAATCTTTTCATACGTGGTTGCACCTCGTGGTCGCTGATAAGACGGTTAGGTAACATGTGATTCTAGGTCCTTGAAATAAACTGCAGAAATCAGGAAATACTGCAACATTGAACTGAAGCCAAATTCACGTTTATTTTTTCCTGTTTTTGTACACTTTACAATTGAATTCGTAATGCTTGATACAGCGATTGTGTATAGAATTTTAAAAGAAACTTATGTGTGACGAGTTGTTATGCCAACCATCGATGCATCATTAGTTTCCAAACTAAAATATTTCATCATCATCTGTCTATACTTTAATATTATAAATAGGTTTGTGAGTTTGTATGAAGGGGGTAATCTGCGGAACTACTGATCCGATACCGAAATTTGACTAATGTGAAGCTACAGTATTGCCAAGTCTCATATGATATATATTTTATGTTCAAACTAGAGATGGGCCGAATGTTGTTTGAACCGAATCCGAACTTCGGTTGAATTTCGCGCGCTTTCTAGGCTTATTTTATTTTTGTAATAGTAATATCTCATTTTTATGTCTTATTAATTAAGCAGAGATTTTCGAAACTAATAAGAAGAACTGATTTAATATAAGGTTTACATTTACAATGTTCCTTAGTAAAATAAATGACCGTGCGTAAAAGTAAGTAAAGCGTGAGTAAAAGACAATTTTATTGTTCAGTAATGCTATTCTAATTCTATTTAATTTAGTTTCAGTCAAAATAGTGCAAGTAGGTATTATTTTTCTTGTGCCGAATGTTGGGCATCTGAACCGAATTTCGGCCGAATGCCGAAGTTCGGTTCAAGCTGCCGAAATTCGGTTGAACCGAATGTGAAACGAATTTCGGCCCATCCCTAGTTCAAACATGACATTTCACGCCGAAGGGCAGAAGCTAGTTGGTAGTAATTTTATTACAAATACATTCTATGAAAAGAGTCACTACAACCCTTGCATATAATAGGATACGACGAAACAGATAAATATGGGCAGCAGTAACTGTCAACAATGAGGAAATCACACGGAATGGTTAATTCTAATCTTCTTAATTCTGACAAAACAAGTCATTGGCCAGTTGGCCAAGGCTGGGTTCTGCTTCTGTGTTTCACACAGACACCACAACTCATCCAAACCGGATCCTTGCTAGGACAACAGATTGTCAACATTAATAAACATAACTTTCGCTGAACTATCTACATCGCATTAAGTCACAAAATTTTACATCATCAACTACATTAGTGATAGTCGTTACATCACTAAGGATTATCATAATTAATCTGGCCACGTAATAATAACTTTCTACGCGAGGAAAATGAGAACGAATGCTTTTTGTATTGGATCAGTATTCTGTATGGCGGACACTTTCGATGCGATGGCTCGGTCGCATGATAATCGATCTCTCGCGAATTCGAGAGTGCATGTAAGACTGCAGGTACTGTAGGTATGGGTAGGGTTTAAAAAGGACTTTCTCAATTGCAAATCTTTGAGGATAATGTGAACAGGATACTACACGTAGATCGGAAGATTCCAATCTCGGTTGGAAGTTAATGTCGGCAGAATGACGATGGGTTATATGCCTAATGAAATTAATTTAATGCTCTCCACTCCTTGGTAGATATAGGATAGCTGTGGATATTGGTGCCGATTCTGTTGTCCAGAAACTAAACTATATTTAAGTTCTGTGCATCATTTTCTTTCTATTTCATTAGGAAAAGGACAGAAGATAATTTTTAGTTTAGTCCTGTCAAACTGTAACACGACTAAAAATCATTCTTAAGTACATAGTAAAAATTAAAATACTTATTCTAGTCCTCCACATTCCTACCTTGAGTTTTTTTCCTATTGCAATTGCATCCTATGACAGTTTCCGAATAACTCCAGTTGCAATGTCAATGAACTTCAAGTGATAATGTTTAGAATTCTTCAACCAATAAGGAACAAGCATGAGACGCTCTATGGCCTTGTTTGGTTGCGTATTAAGTTTCTAGTTTATAGAATGATTGATCAATTGCACAATGTTTGTAGTAAACAAAACATTATGCTGCCAATGACCCTTGACCTGTACGGTATTGCAATGAATTAGTAGATTCTTACAAATTCCATATACTATTGCAACACTGAAGTCATCATCTCATCATGGACATGATATACCATTTCTGAATCCCTTGTCCAGGTTTTTGCAACCTTTGGTGATAGGGATATGTCGTAGACAAGCTGTCAGGGACTTTACTAAACGTTAATTAAATACTGCTTTTCAAAACTCAATCAGAGGCAAGCACAACCATGTCAATGAGTGGTACTTTGGCCGGTGTCTGGTATGGGTGCATACCCAGAAACCCAGACCAAAATACAGGTAGATTCATTCAGTAGCCGAAGAACCAAGACAAGATATGAACCAAACACAGTGCATATTCCTAGATACACAATCGGCATTAAATATCGAACGTACGCACGGTTGCTGAACGCGTTGAGCAACCGTTGCATCAGAGCATTGTTCGTCAGCGGTGCCAATACTACGATTGACATGACAATTGAAGGATATCACACCTCTAGGTATACATTATGTCGACTACCTTTGTTGAAGGGAAAATAGTCTTCTACCTAAACAAGAATGAAAAGTAAGTAGCGCTGGGCAATGATGTAATACGTAGGAAAAGCTACATAATGTTGCAATAATTATGTGGGTACTTGGGGCGGACACCTGGTGACCTGAAATATTAGCTTCGGCGTAGCTTAGGCACCTGTCACATAGTATTTTTCTTTGAGCCCATGACGGTACATTCAGATTATTTGTTACTATTTTATAAGGATATTGTAGGAGAAAATAAATTAATAATTTATTTAATAAGGTATGTGAAAGTATTTTGAAATGTTTCTGGAAGTTGAGAAAAAAGACAAAGAAAGAAGAGTGAATAAAACCAGAGCGATGAGAAGGACATCGTAGAAGAAGATTGTTGGTGGAGCGAAGATTTTTACTATGGGCAGAGCATAGCTATTGAACATGGCAAGTCAGATAAGAAGGAGAAGTGGTTTTGTCGAGTATAGAATCAACTCACTCTCTGCGCTGACGTATGGGTAACCATTTTAAAAGCAAACGGTGCGCAGACACATGATCGTACTTACGAAGATTGAAAACGAATCCAATGCAGTTATTTAGAAGGCGGTCAAGTTTATTGAGTAGATCTGCATTCAGGTCGTAGTAACACACATCACCATAGTCTATTATGGGAAGGATTAGGGACTGTACAAGCATTGCCTTTACGCGTGATGGTAGAAGATTTTTCTACCGATAGAGCGAACGCAACATTCCGGTGACTATTTTGTTATGATAGTGGTATAAATGCGCCGGCTCACGGCTTGATGCGTTGTTAGCGTAGATCAGCTTTTATTTGGCATACGAGTATAGTAGATGTGGACTCTATGGCCAATAAAGATCAATGATAAACTAAATTCAATCTTGTTAGAAGCTGAAAGTTTTTGGTATTTTTGTTTATACTGGTAACTTCAACAACAACTTTCAGGAACAGTAACGAATACGGAGAGAATAAAGGATGCAGCATTATCTATTCGATGCGCTTCCGAACCAGTCCTCTAAACGTTGTTCACAAATCCGAAACCCGAAAATTTTGACAGTTTAACCAAATAGCTGGACTACTATTTTTCCGACGGCTATTTGCTGTCGGAGTCTAGGCAAATCAGGTATCCGAAAATGTGTCATATTCGACTCGGAAGGCTGTCGAATGTGAATAACTTTTATAAAAGATGATTATGATTATAGATTTAAAAAAGTCTAGACAGGATTATTTATAAATCCATGACCTTTAATAATGTCTCACATATTTGTATACTTGTAAATGTTAATTAGCTTTACCAAAAATATAATTCGTTAATGATATAATAACGCGACATTTTTTATGTGTGTCTGTCCGCGACAGTCTCGAAAATTACTGATCCTTTGTTAATAAAGCAGTTCTTATTTCTCAATACGGCGTTTTATTAAGAATACGAAAACAACAATACCATTAGCCTTGACAGTAAGAAGCAAAATATTTACTTACTATGCAAAATTAATTCCGACGATAAACAATGTTTAAGAGAATAATTAATCAAAAAGATAATTACAATGGTTTTAATATATATTCATTATTCGGATAAAAGAAAAACGGAAACGAATTCCGTAGCAGCAAAATAAGACACTCGCTATATTTATGAAAAGCGAGTATCTACTGTCTATCGCTGAATTCGCGGAACACCGCAAGTGGTCGTGGAAAGTTCCTCATCCATTGAAAAGCGAGGATCCTCCGATCAGATGGGATAGGTGTTGTGTCTCGTGGGCTGGTGCTCTACGGTTGTTATCGTGCATATACCTACTAATCTCACGGAAAACTTGCGTAGGATTTCTACTGATGTGGCGTTACGTTACCTCCTACAAGATCAATATATCACCCGAAAGTACTCGGTGACAATAGGTAAATTAGTAGGTTAACATTCAGCTGGAATAATTAGCTCCAATCAGAATGATGGTTTGAATTGCCTAGGCCCCTAGAAGAATCAATGGTGGAGTCGAGACCATCGTCACTTTGAGGACAAATAAATCAATTGACAATAACCTCACACATGGGACTAAGTTAACTTGTTGTCACAATGAGTTTACTGACACACCATTTTTAATGATACTCTTATGACAAGTAATGTGCGCGGCAAGCATCATTGCCATCAGAGTGGAGATGGAGTGGAGCAATCAGTTGTCGTTAGGTGTCAAAGTGGCGAATCAACGGCATTGCTGGACGTTCTGCAGCCGTATTCTACTTTGTATGGAGGAGATATCCTAATCCGGATGATACCCACAATTCAGCTCTCTAGTTCTTTGGACACACGGCAAAGTGCTACATCCTAGAACATAGTACGCAGTCGGTCCCAGGAGTTGAGACCTATGCGATGGATCCACACTGTAAAGCTGCCGGAACGCATACTTAAATGACACACAGGAGTTATAGGACAGAGCAGGCTGGGAAGCGCATGTAGTGAGAATTGACACACACGACATGAGGAAGTGACTGAGCAAAAGATGAAGCACTATAATAAACCTACAGTACATCAGCAGCAAGTAGGAAACTGTCAAATTGAGACATTTCTGACATGAAAATGTACGTGCCATGAATTTGTATGAACAGTTGTGTTTTGTTTATATTGTGCACATGTAAATATGTAATGTTAAACAAGTGTAATGCATTTATTTGCATTTATTGATTGACATACATCACTGTTGTCTGTGGGTTCCGAATAATAATGTCGTCACATTGCAATGATGCACTTAAACAACGGGCAGCTTTGGTATCATCACAATGCTTGAGGTCTTTTCAGATTGTAGAGAATATTGACCTCATGATGACGTAGGTAGGTATCATAATTTCATCTGTCATTAGCGTATTGCAGTTGGATGCCTCCGTTGGTATCGGCTATCATTCATCGTCATGACGTTTTGGGGGACTGTCTCATGGAATTTTTACGTTTGAAAAGTGTTGATTCTCAGCCTAATTTGAATAAATGACGAGAATAAAACAAATATTTCTACATCGTTCTCACATGTATCATTTCATCATGAATGATGTAACCAATATGATGATTTAAAAGAGTGTCCATGACGTTTCTTGTTTCTTTCTCTGCACGTTCTCCTCCACAGGAACCTACTACGCTTTGGAAGGGGCAACTAACTTAATCTTTTTGACTGATCGACTCCTTGACTATTCAAAAGTGCCTGCAATTGGTTTAATTGAATTACCTTTATGCTTTGAGTTGGAGATTCTGAGTAGCTGGATATTGTACTCAAGACAATATCCAGCACGATTTTGAAAAGAGTAGATGACCCAACTTGTCGCCCGGATCAGCTTTACCAGTAATTCATTCAAATACTATCACCATTTGAAATAAGATTAGACATAAAACAAACTCTTTTACAGTCCGTTCAACCGATTTTGACTTCTATACCGTAGGCATAAGAATAGCATTAAAAGCAAAATAAGTTACACAATACCAACTATCTACTGCGGCTGCCATTTGTCATACCTCCAACGCAATAGAATTCAAAATTGGTTGAACGGAATGTAAAAAATGCTTTCTAACGTCTAATCTTATTTCAAATGGAGTATAGGTATTGTACTTTTAGCGCCCTCATACACCCATCTATCGTCCGATACTGTCCCATCGTCAGAGTCCGACTGTTTCCTGGTAGCCTAGGTAGTCTGGATATCAATTAATGTTGGCGAGTGCACTGGTTCGAACTGTCTTCTCTTCTTGGTCGCGTACTTCATTACTGAAGGTCGTGTCCCTTCGTGGCATTATGGATGATGTTCTTCCACTTCGCTCGGTTCTCGGCTTTTCACAGGGCGGTCGTGACAGAGAATCCAGTGAGGAGTTACTTGGTCTGACCAGCGGCAGTGGTTAGGTGACCGGCCGCGTGGGATCCCCCTTCCATCTTGCCCATCACCACAAACTTGCTTGGCTGGTTCAACTACTTATATGAAAATAGTATCGATATTCGAATGATAGTTTAATTCGATGTCTGCGCTCAACTTAGCAGGCTATTGACAAAAATCAGCGTTTTTTGTCGAAATACATAAATATTCTGATGTCAATAACCTCAGATTTCTTAATGGAGGCAGTAAACTGCTTGACATTGTATTGTATAGCCAACATCGTAAAATTCGCCGTCAGTGTTAAAGCCAAACATAGCGCCAATATTTGTGTTCCTTGTTTATGTTTTTTTTTAATTGTTGATTAAAGGTCTTTTCCTCAAACTCGTAACATTCATATTGATATTATGTCAGTGGTAGGTATTTATAATAACAGAGTAATTAATTTATTTCTGGTACATAAACTGTTTTTGCAACTCAAAAATATCCAGGATTAAGTTAAAGTTTGTTTTAAGTTATTTTTGAAAAATTAAAAATATTTAATTGTTCAAAAATAAGCTGAAATGTAAAAACAAGTTGTAATCTTGTATTGGCTATGACTCTCCCAATAAGGCGTCATAAGAATTTGCGCTGTTTCCAAAGTTTCTTAACTTTATAGTACCTAGGTAGCATCTGTAGGAGTCGTATGTGTGTAGGGAGCTCTATTTAAAGTAAATCGCCAAGGCTCAGTTGTTTTATTTATTAAAATATTTTCAAGTACATTTTTCTTACAAAACCAAGTACCCTTACCAAGGACAGCATAATTATGCTGATAGTAGTCACTGTTTTCTAAAATTAATAACTGATATTTTAATTGGTAACTAAGCCAGTTTTGTTTATTATTATCCAGTGGTCAGATAACTATTTAGATCTTAGAACTATAGAGATTAGAAGATAATTCGGTAAACCTACTGTTTAACTAATGGAATTCATTTCCTAATGTGATATAATGTTAGGTATTGTTTGCTTCTTGTACTTTTATTTACATGTGCAAAATGTAACTGGTACCTAAAGCAAGATGCTTGATCACAATCATAGAGAGTTGGAGATTGATTAAATATCATGAACATAAAACTGTCGACCTGACCAATTAATAATGATGTTAGGGGCCGCGTTTTAATGACATTATAAACTTATTATTAACAGAACTTGCTAAGTATTACTGATATGTTCTTCTTGTTCTCATTAACATTTAAAGATTACTACATATATATTTGTTGAAATATGCAAATGCAAAATACATTATGTAATTAAAATGAAGAAAAGAGATGATAAGCAGGTTATTATACTATTATACGTTATTATAATATTTGATCAGTATGGTTGAGCCATATTTCCCTAGATATATTTATGTCTGTCTATACCCCATTTGAAATAAGATTAGACATATAGATAAGCCTTTTTTACATTCCGTTCAACCGATTTTGAATTATATAGGTCTTGACTTGCAGTAACATGACTGGAAATAATATTAATATTCTTAATTAATATTCTTATTGGATTCCAACAAGTTTTTTTTTTAAAGTTTCATGTTTCATTGCCAAGCAAAATGAGTGATTCAGTAAATGTTACATGAGTTTTAGCAAAACCTGTATGATCAAAAAAACCACATGCCTTGATCTTTGCTGATTATGCTCAACAATCCAGTTGAATGCCAGACATTATAAACATAATCAGACCATATATATACTAAGCCGCTATAAGGATATGACTGTGTACAACATGCCATTATGTAAATATAGGAATTAACTGGTAAACTGTAGATCTGAGCCATTTTTATCCATTGTTAGATCGAGCAAAGCACCTATACATCTAAATATTATTGTTCAACACACACACAAGACATTATCAGTATTTACTGGTGGTCAAACTAAACATAATGCAGAGAGCGAGTGAATCCTATCGCATTATTATCGTCTGGAGGTACAGATTAAAGTATTGGGTCGACATTATGTGCAAGGAAGTGGCTACTTGAGATGAGAACTCGTTTGCAATCGAACATTTTATTGCTACACAAAGCAACAAATTGGACTTTTATGGGTCGTATGAAACATAATAGTGGGCAGATTGATATCGACGCACGCTAGCGATGCACAGCTACGTGTTTCGTAACAAAGAGCGATCGTGTGACGGTGCAGCAGTGAAAGTGACTTAGCTGCGAATACACGCACTGACTACGTTCACGGTCACTGCCCAAACCCAACTAATTACTAAACACCCTCCACTATCGATTCAGTGTACCTCTGGTAACAATATGATCGCCAACAGCCACAATATCTGACAATAATAACGGTATTCTCACTGTATTTTTTATCGATAAGAGAAAGACGAGCTGAGTGTGGCATAACTCACCTTGTAATAAACATCCATGCGGACGGTGTCCGGAATCCCATCGAGCACATTCCTGTCGCACTTAGCTTTCTGCAAATAGTTCACTAAATTCGTGAGGCACAGATCGTACAAATTATCGGGTATTTTCTTTGAGCGCATCGCCGACGAAGATGCGTCAGCCATTTTGCCGAGATAAATGAAAACTCTATTCAATTTGCTTCGCTCGCCGAGATGTCACAGCGGTGCGACAGTAGAGGATTCGCACGAACTTCACGTGGTATGCGGCGTTCCTATTGGTTGATTATAAGCTCGTTTTCTAAGCTCAATTAAGACTATTTCTGATTGGCCGTGGCGATTTATAAGTCGGAAGTACAAAGCATTGATATCTTTTTTAAATTGCCGTGCTAAGGAGCAAATCCAAATCAAATCTATGTTTAGGATAGAGATGGAGATATTTTGTCATGACAAAAAAATCATGGAGCAGTGAACAGCTGTGTGTGAGCTGGCTGATAATCCTGAATCATAACTGCGAACGCGAACAGCGGCAACGAAACGAACAGCTGTCAGCTGACTGACTGCCTGCGGGCCATGTTACAATAAAGTTGTGAGCAGACCTCCGAGGGGATCGGAAAGCGCGGAATATTTGGACAATCAATGTGGACTATATTCTGACTCTGGGCTAACAAACGATGACGAAACAAGATATTGATGATCGTTCCTTTTTAGGGTTCCGTACCCAAAGGGTAAAACGGGACACTATTACTAAGACTCCGCTCTCCGACTGTATTTCATGAACCGTGGTAGTTAGACAGTTGAAATTTTCATAGATGATGTATTTCTGTTGCCGCTATAACAATAAATACTAAAATCCAGAATAAAATAAATATTTAAGGGGGTCCCATACACCAGACATGATTTTTTTGCCGTTTTTATAGATAATGGTACGGAACCCTTCGTGTGCAGGTCCGACTCGCACTTGGTCGGTTTTTTGTTATCAGTCAGCTGACATTAGACATCTGCCTTGCCTTTTTTTCAGCTATGTTCGAGTCGGCTTCCAGTTTAACCGGATGCAGCCTGCTGAATCAGTAAGGATTTTTGTAAGAATTATTGTTTGGATAGGACCACCTCAGAAGTCTAGTTATAATAAAAACAGATATCGTTTCATACCTAGTTAGCACATAAATCAGGGTTCTAGTTGCAACTTTTTTTTCTGCTGTAGGTACTAAGGTAAATACGCTACTGCTACTGCAGATACCTACGGTTGGGTACGCATGCCTTATCATAATGTTGACGTTCAGATGGTCGAGAGAGGCGTATAGAGGCGCAATATTTTGACGCTAACTACTTATCGACCAGAGTACTATGTGGCTCGTTATCGACTTCAAGATTGGTTTTGTACATGTAAAATTACTAACTACGCCCCGCGCCTTCATAAAAATATACTCTGTGCACGTAAGCGCTTTTATAAAAGTATATACATATAAGTTAGGATATAATAATAGGCATACAAGTGGCAGCATCATCAGCAGTATGCATTTGAGCCTGAGCGGTAATGTCGTCGCTCTAAAGTGTGCGCCGATCTTTTTTTGGTTGTTCATGAGTAAATACAAACACATGATGGTTTTACAGAGGGGGGTTCTAGAACCAATAGAAACAACAAAAGTAAATTGGAACAATTTAATTGAGATAACTAACATATAACTAACATTAAACAAAACATCACCATGACACAACTAAACTATTTTAAAGCTGGCTACAGCATAAATGCTTCACTCCTTACAACTATGATATTTTAAATGAATGAACATTTAATTCATTTAAAATATTACAGTTGCATATTTGACATTTACAAAATATCTTTATGATCTGTCAATAATGACCAAACTGCGAGTTTTTTTTTTTTTTTGAGTACACTACCTAAGAAGGAACATGTCTATAAATTCTTCTCAATAACTCACAATCATGGTTTTTACATGACAGAGGTTCAATACAGCCATTAGTCAATCCGACTATTTAAATTTGTTTAAGTATATTTTAAAAAACGTGTGCGGTCGGGGACAACCCTCAGGAACGCAATTGCTTACGCGATACTCGCACGAAAATACACACTCGTATATATTGAAAGAGAGGGAGAGAGAAAGTCGTAGGGGCAAAACGCTTTTTCTTTACGTGACTATTTTTACCAGTCCTACTGCCAGCCGCGTTGAGAAAATTCGTTCCAAAAACATAACATTATTATCTTATTAAACTTAGACAAAAGACAAATATATACTATTTGTATTATTAACACCCTACAGTACTTAGACGTGAATATGACAAGAGTACTAGAAAGAGACACAAGAGGTATGACAACACTCTACAGAGACCAAAAAGTTCTAATAAAATTCTTTCTAGTTTTTCTGTGCCATTTTAACGACCGCGCACTGTATTTCGATGATTTTGAAACACTGCATTTAAATAGTCGAATTTTCAATGAGAATTTTCTAGTATTTGACACTTTGTTCTTGTGATTTCAAAAAGGAAGCTGGTTTTCTATTTTCCGATGGTAAAGCGAGAGACAGTCTCGAGAAGGTTGATGTAGGCGTGGTGTTCGTAACCCGTGCTGTAGTCTGACAGCTTGTTCACGAACTCGTTGCTGATACCCTTCTCCTCGAGTAAATTCATCAGTAAGTCGTATAGGTACTGTGGAAGATAAAAAAAAAAAGGTTAAAAATATGCAAAACAGTAATTTATTTGCGGTAAATACCTATGTGGTACAAAAGATTGTAGGTATACAAAGTTTTCGGGAAATGACACATTTCGTCATTAATTAGTGGTAGTGTAAAATCCATGATTGTGAGTTATTGAGAATAATTATAGACATGTTCCTTCTTAGGTAGTGTACTCGAAAAAAAAAGTAGAAAAACAATTAATAAAAATATGAAGGGAATGTTTGATCACATTTGGGTTGGATGGAACTATGTACTAAATTTTATATTGCAATTGAAAAAAAAAAAAAAGTATACTATTGAAGATAAGTGAATGGGAATTTACAAAAAAAACTGTAGTAAAATAAAAAAAGACGTTATGCAAAAACAGTTAAAAGTAAAACACAGTCAAATAATGTTTTTCAAAACATTCCGAAATGTGCTTTGATGTTTACTATTATTTTTAAAGTAATTATAAAAATGTAGCATCTCAATGAATATCCCGCATACATATTGCGTGATCGACTTCACTTCAATGCGTCAATATACCCCGATTTTGGCACCTGACAACTACTTGTGGTATAGTATCAAGTGTGGCATAGAAATGGGGCGACCCGGAATCGAACCTGCGATCATAGGATCACAAGTAAGCGAGTTAGGCCGCTAGGCCATAGTAACATCTGAAATTACGGCGAATTTGAAGTTTAGTATGAATGGAATAGTGATGCTAATTTAATTTTCTGTAAGAGACATTGGGTATCATGTTAGCAGCAGGATTTATAATCATAAAAAGTTGTAGCAAGAAAAAATAATCTTGTTTTTTTTTATTTGCTCATCGAGATAAGCATGATTCAATTCATATTTTTTTTGCCATAAAACTATTTGCACTAAGCGTAAACTTTAATCGAAAATTCGATAAGATTTTGATAAGAAACGAAAATACAAAATCGTGCCCAGCGGCGAGTCTCGTACTTCCTAGTCGTATGTCATCAATTGTGAAGTAGTTTGGTTATAACATACCCCGTCAAGCACATCGCCAGCGACAGCATACACTTTGTCGTTCCACTCGCCCTTGTAGATAGTCAGCTCGTCGATACCGAAAACGTCATCTGTTAATAAAGGACACAGAAATACGGAATTAATAACTTTGTCCAGAGGAAATGATTCAGTTTTTAATTCAATTCAATCGAAATGCATGTCTCTACTGAGTCCCATGGAAGAAATATCTCTAATAAATATCAAGAGGTACAGTGGTATATTTGTAGCAGTACTGTTCCATACTCACTGGCATATGGCTCAGTGGTATTCTACTTGACTGCGTTACTGTACCCCACACTTGGCACCTGAGCATGCCATTGAGTGGCGACGTCGAGCGTGGCAATTGTGAGGGGATATGAGCTACAGCTTGTGTGAAGTGGGCCTATTTGGCGCATCCGTGTGGCAACGATACTGTTATGTTATAACTAAGTTTATTTGTGTATATTGTGTGCCTTAACCTTAAATTTTCTTTTTTTCTTGTTCAAAGCAAAAGATGTGTCTTCTCTTCATATCATAGCAAACATTTGTTCCTGCTAACGTCAATATCAATACATACTGTACTCATCAGCACTAGCGTTGGCAGCTGCAGGCTCCTGCAGGTAGGAGCAGGTGAAGCCGAGGGTGGTGTCTCCGCGCACGATGTCCACCTCAAACTGGGGTCGTGACCTCATCTCCGCAAACTCCTGCTTCTCCGGCTGCACGTCACCTTCAAGCTCTTCGGAGTCCACCGTGTGGTTCACATTGAAGGTTATTTTGATGCTGTAGTGGAGATGTGTATCGTGTAAGTATGGGATACCTTAAGAATACTTGAGATTATTGCCTACTTGCTTATGTGATAATGTGACAATGTAGGGGTTTTTGTGAAAAGATCTTGCTGGGAAATTATAAATCTGATCTTTATAAATTCGAAAATAAGATTGCTATTACTTTATTTTATTATTCGTAGTTCGTGTTTCACAATCTGTTGCCGAATAAATATTATGATTTCTTTTCTTTACTGGCTATTTAATATGGGTCTAGACGTCAAGAGTCTAGACTAGAATATAAGCAGGAATTTCCTGATAAGAAAAAGTTTGTCTACGCCCTATATTATCAAAAAGTAGTTAGATGTAGCTGTAGCAGTACTGTTCCATACTCACTGGCATGGTGCTCAGTGGTATTCTACTTGACTGCGTTACTGTACCCCACACTTGGCACCTGAGCATGCCATGGTGTGGCGACGTCGAGCGTGGCAATTGTGAGGGGATGAACAACAACAAAAAGCAAAAATCACTTCTGTATAATGGGTCTTCTGTTAATGACTGTGACATGCAAACTCTTAACAAACTTAACTTAAACTAACAAAGATAATGAGTCTGGCTAGTAGTTCTAAGGAATGTTAATTATAATAAACTAGCTTTTGCCCGCGGGTTCGTCAGCGTGGAGTTCGGAAATTATCCCTTAGCCCATGTTCTTCCCCAGGGTGCCACCTTGCCAAATTTTGTCGAAATCCGTTCAGCCGTTTTAGCGTGAAAGCGTAACAAACAAACTCACTTTCGCATTTATAATATTAGCCAACCCCTAATAAATTGGGATAAGGGTAAGACAATGGTAAGATCTTTTGGCTACAATGAAAATTGTCATGAAGCAAACATTATAAAGTCTGGTTATTAGTGCTAATCTTAGGTTTTATGACCCTTACTTACAGTTCATCCTTGAGTTGCTTGGTGAGCACAACCTCAGCGCCATCTCCAGCTACAATAAAGCCTTCAAGTTCCTTCGGCAACACTTTCATCTTCTGTGCCTTGCGTTCAGCTACTATCTCCTCAGTCAGGAACTCTACGAGCTCTCTCTCACCTAGAAATATTACATATGAGTGTTTAGTGGGAAGTGTTTGTTTGGAAGACTTGCAACTTGGATACTGTATCTAACCACTTTTAACTATTTTAGCTTTGTCCTAGTTTTCTAAAGACTTTTTCTCTACATATTTGTAATTCTGCCTGTGTATTTAGGTATATGTCATTGAAATATGGTTCAATATAAAACAATATTTTTTAGGTCCATTTTATGGTTCTGGTAAAAAGTTAAAAATGAAATTGAAAGTAACATTAATTAAAAAATGGTTTCTATACTGTTTAAATGTGTGTATTGTATCAGCTCCAATAGTTGTGTTTGTGATAAGTGATAACATCTCTGTATGTATGTATGATGCAACATTTTCATAAGTTAACAAAAGAGGGAATAAAAGATAAATAACAATTTTATAATAATTTTATCATTAACAAACAATGGCTAGAGCATGAGGTAGAATGTTTGAACCTGGCTTTTTTGGTTGTGTTAACAAGATTTTGTGTTTGAATAAGACCTACAGTTTATTTTACAATTACGCATTTAAAAAAACCTACTTAATTTTTATCCAACTACAACTTAAAAACTGGTACACAAATTCTTAAATTAATTAGGTTATACGACTTGATTAAGTTACTGCTATTAATGTCCCATGTTTTTATGAAGAAACAAGACACAGGTCCGTGTTCCTGGATGTGAACATGGTTATACTCTCCCCTGCATCTGGCTCCACGCCTCTCCTGTTTGGAGGACACAGTGTGGCAATAGTGCAGGGGCTAGAACTTACTATAATATTCAAGCTCATTTCAGACTACACTATAATAGTTATATAGCATACAGCACAACAATATAGCTGACCATACATTTCCAAGTGTGAATGTGTTCTAAATAAATATGGCGGGCGATATTGTTGTGCTATGAACTACATGCTATTATATTATAGTGTAGTATGAAATGAGCTTAATGTTACACAAAATAGAAGTATCAATAACCGAGGAACATGTTGGCCCGTAGGTTCTCTCGTTGTGCGGACCAAGTCAAAATCACCTTGTTTAAGGCGTTTTGTCAGGGTCTGTATGCGGGGGGTCTGTGGGTCAGTTACACCAAAAGATCGCTAGATGTCTTACGCATCCAATACAATAATGTTTTTAGGATGCTGTTGAAACTGCCCCGTTTCTGTAGCGCATCGGAGATGTTTGCTCAGTACCAAACCGATGGCTTCCATGCAGTGGTTCGCAAAAAAATCGCATCACTGATGCGTAGAACGCGGGTCAGTGACAATAGCATCCTGAAAACAGTGGTGGAGAGCCCTTACTCCCCTTTTCTGAGGCACTATGTGGGGAGAATGGTTAGGTAGCATATTCCTTGGTTATCATTCTCTGCACATCTTGTCGCAGTCACCAGCTTTTGTTGTTCATGTTTTGTGTACTACTAACACTAGTGATAAGGTATTATTACTAACAAACTGGACCATATTGTTGTCCGAATTTTAATAAATAAATAATAAAAAAAATAACTAATTGGATATCTATATCTTTCTACTTTTTTAACAAGGTTGTTAACACTTATATAAGATTGCTAAAATAATGTAAAGTATGAAATTAAGGGATAGGGATGTTACATGAATTTTTGATATATTAAGTGAAGCAAATGGAAACGTGAAAAAAACGCCAAGGAAACTTACCTTATCTCGACGAAAGTGATGCGTAGGAAGGGAAAGAGGTAAGGACTCACCAAGGGGTCTGGGTTTGAGTTGACGAGGATTAGCACTGTCGGTTTCCGTATCTGGAGAAACTACAGCATATTGAGTTTAAGTCATACCTAAAAATCTGTTACAAAAAGAAAGACCGCAAAACAAGCATGGTATTGTGAGCACACAAATTCTGGCGTGATCTTTGCGTGTGGTGCAACCACATAACCTCAAAATTGTACCAACGAAAATGGGTCGTATTACCTTTTGTGTGCAACGCCTTCAAACCGCAACCGCAGCCGCATGTGTTGGAGTGATTATGGAGAAGGGTTGACGTCGCTGCAGTTCCATCTAGCCTCTTTGAACAGCTCATGTGCCATATTCCCCTTGTGAAATCACGTTTCACGGGTACCTGTGCTCGGGACACTAAGGCACCCGTTAATGTTGTGGTTTTAACGCAATTTTGTATTACCCGTTGCGCAGTTCTCCCTAATCCATTCATTTTTACTAGTTTTTTGTAAATGTGTCACTTATTTTCTTGAAAAGTATTCGAAAAATTGTCAGAAGACACAATAGAACGCTGCCGGTGGCCGGTGTGAAGACGAAATTGCCAGCAGTGTAAAATCGGGCTGCTGCAACCTTTTCTATGAAATAGTAGGTAAGCTATGAGAATATCGGTATAGTTACTAAAAATAAACCGTACACTTCTTTCCAGGTTTACCTCTACCTGTCTGACTGCCTGTGGCCTGTGCTACCAGCAAAACCGGTTATAACGCCCAATAGTATTAGCACTTCAGAAGTTTTTAGAATTAATTTTGAAGCCAAAATAGAAGGATGCCCTAAAAGTATTACGCATATGAAATGACGGCAGAAGCCATACATACATAGGTACTCCACACTAATGGAGCTGGATCTGAATGAATATAAAATATTCCTGATAGGATAAAACGTTTTGTCAAAAAATTAAGTGGTAGGTATTTAAAAATTATGTGCATGTGCTGCTTGCAACCCTGAAAATTCTTTTGTCAACGTGACATGAAAGTTTCTTTTTGTCAGTTTCACCGTCACGTGTGTTTTTAGATACATTGAACAACTTATTTTTTAAATAATTTAGTTGAAATTCGTCAAAATGCCTAGAAAACGTAAGCTGGAGTCAAATGACACCAATACCCAGAAATCTTTACCCGTGGAAGTGGTTATAGAAGATGTAACTTCACATCCTATATGTTTGCATGGGCCTACGTTGTTATTTTCTACTGAAAAAGGCCGATACTTCGCTTGTGCTTCGTGTAGAAATAAGGAATGTACAGTACACATAGATGAAGAAGATTGGCTGAAGGAAAGTGTAAGGAAACGCAACGAAAAGTATTACAGTTTGATTCCAAAGGTTGACAAAGCAGCAGCATGGAGTAACTTTAGTGAGGTTAGTTTTGATTAATAAACAACAGATTTTTTAATATTTTTACATAAAGGGATAAATAATAAACATATTGAAACATCTTCATTTTCTTAGTTTGACCAACATGGTAATAAAAAAACAAATTGTTTCAATTAATTAAATATTTATTCTAGTTAAAATCCAGTCACTACGTAGACCGAGCATTTTGTAATACGTGTGAGGAGCTCTACTTAGTCTCAAAGCCTTCTAAGAAGCATGCCAAGGACCACAGGATCATCACTCCATTAACAGATGAGCAGCTAACCCACCCCATGACGTGGCTACCGATGTTAGAGAATGATTCTGTTGAGGCACAGTACATGTTTACTAAGAACTCTGTCGGCACTGTGTTTGGGATTCTCAAGAATAATAATATCAGGTAAATATTCATATTTATAGTTAATAAATAGAACTAAATGAATGTTGGAATATATGGATTATATTCAAAGGATTATATCCATTTCTTTTAAATCTTTATTTGCTATTCAAAACCTTACATTACAGTTTTGATAAATAATCCAAGATTCAACTTTAAAGGTCCAGATTAAATTTTACAATAACAAAAAAAAAGTGTAAATACTTGTACCAATCTATTATAAAATAAAATGTAAATACAAGCAGTTTCCTTGAAGGAATGCTGTATTTTCTACCAAATCACTTCTGTAACACCATGATTCCTATTACAGCAATATCCTCTGCATCGGCACCCCCTCCATCCACCAGGAGGCCCAGTCCCGGGATGACTTCAACTCTATCCTCTTGGACTATGACAAGCGTCACCAGAACTTCAATCCACCAAACAAGTTCGTCTGGTACAACATGTTCAATAACTACATGTTTAATGGCAATGAAGACGAGAAGGTGCTCAAGAAATTCTTTAAGCAGTCCCGGTAAGTGCTGAGATATCATACCACAAATTTTGCTTAATGTTATCTTAATATTGAAGAAATAAAAGAGGAAAAGTTTTCCATAATAATGCAAAATGATTACAAAGTTACCTTGTAATATTTGGCACTGGTAAATCACTAATTTCAAGGGTGCTCAGCGAGCTATGGAACAAGCTATGCTTGGAGTATCGCTGAGGGATAGAATCCGGAATGATGTAAGTGGGTAGAGAACCAAGTTGTTGACATAGCTATCAGAATAAGCAAGCTGAAATGGCAAAGGGCCGGCCATAATAGCCGTAGAACCGATGCCCGTTGATGGAGAAGTGTTCTTGAGTGGAAACCGGGAATCGGCAAACGTAAGGTAGGACGCCCTCAGGCTAGGTGGTAGTGATGGATTAATTAGCATTCGCATTCATTGTTATCAAGTGGATGAGTCCACTGCTGGATGAGAGTTGTCGAGAATCGAGCTGAATGGCGTGCAATTGGAGAGGCCTATGTCCAGCAGTGGACTCAATACGACCACGAAATATGTCTAAGGATAACAATTTGGTCTTCCATAATAGTATGATGAAACAAGATTTTATATTATCCTAATAAACCTTTTGTCACTTTCAGTGAAGGAGGCATCTGCATAGTAATGGACCCTCCATTCGGCGGTCGCGTGGAGCCACTGGTCCAAACACTGAAGGAACTGACAGACTCCTACAGGAAGATCTGTGACAAGCCTGTTGAAGGCCTCCTGCCAGTCCTGTGGGCTTTCCCGTACTTCTCGGAGCCTTACATTACTAACATAGTCCCGGAGATCAAGATGCATGACTATCAGGTATTTGTTGTTTTAGTTTCTTCCACAAAAAGATAAAGTCCACATATGTGCGTGTATTTTAAAAAACAAAAGAGAAGGCAGTGCTTTTGCTAAACTAACAAATATTATAGACACGCCTATACTTTGCTAGTATAATCTTGAATCTACTGATGCGACATGTCAAAACAATGTATTACACTCATTAACCTTCTGGAACCAATCTACTTAGCCTTTTCCCAACTATGTTGGGTTCCAGTCTAACCGGATGCAGCTGAAAATACTGGTTATTTTACATAGAGCGACTGCCTATCTGACCTCCACAACCCAGTACGATACCCCTTGGTAAGAGTGGTTGTCACTTTCGGGTTTTTGACAACCCGTAACGACTGTCAAAGATCCACTAATGACAGCCGGGACAAACGGCTTATCGTACTTTCTGAGGCACGGAGGGGTCTCGATATGTAAAGATGGTCATCCATCCACGGTACAACCCCGGCAAGCGCAGCTTAACTGATCGATCGACCCGTGCGGCTGTTATTACTTTGCCACAAGCTCCAACATTAACCTTCTGCAACGAATTCTCTAAATGATAATAAAACTGCATCAAAATCCAATGTCTAGCAACTTTGCTTCATACTATTTATAGACTACCAGAAATCTAGTGTTACCTTTTTTTACAGATTGAATACACAAACCACAAGAAATTCCTAAACAAGACTAAAGATGGCAGAAAATTTGCATCACCAATCCGATTCTTCACCAACTTGCCACTACGGACCATTGACTTGTCCAATGACAGTAATTACAAGATGTGTAACAAGTGTAAATTCTATGTTTCAACGTCCAACAACCACTGTCACAAGTGTGGGGAGTGTACGAGTAAGAATGGCATGACGTACAAGCACTGTGATGTTTGTAAACGGTGTGTGAAGCCAACTTTCTTTCACTGTAAGGAGTGTGGGAGGTGCAGTCAGCAGAGGAATCATGTGTGTGGTGTTGTTGTTGAGAGTCAGGTAAGATATACACAGCATTTTATTGATGGTATACATTTTCTTTGGTAATCAAAGTCGAGTAATACCTCTGTAATCTTCCTTACAGTCTTGTTTCAACTGCAAAGAGAAAGGTCACAAGCAGACCGCCTGCCCTGCACAACTACAGGGAAGAAATAAAAAGAAACGAAAAAGTGCATAATTGATAATAATCACTAAGTATATTCTTATATGTACACAATAAATCATTATAAAAACACTAATTGTTTCATTATCATTCTATTCGTCAAATCAACATGATCGGTATCTATACTTTCTATAATCAAAGGAATTCTATACAAATAATCAAAATTTTAGTAGATTGAGGTAACACACGGAATGGTAGCAGATCTCAGATTGCACTGAAACAAAAAAGGTTTTCATTATCTTATTACTATTTCTTGGAGATTCAAAAGCAAGGGAATTTTGTCGCCCTTTCATATTACGTCCGCGCCCCGCCGCCTGTATATGTTCCGCGCCTCGTCGTTTCTATACATTTTGTATGAAATATGAAAGGACCGGCGCAACACCCGCACCGCATCGCCTTAGAATTAACTTAGTAATGGGCAGATGTACAAAAAATTTGGAAAGATTGGCTCAATCAAGATTTACAGCTGACCGATTTAAGGGACTAAGAAAAATAATTCAATATCAGTTATTCGGTACTTACTTAACATTGATCTTGTTGAGGACTTGCTGCGCGGATTCGTAGCGGGCCTCCACCTTGGCGGCTTGTTCCATCCAGGCCTGTCTCACTGCCAGCCATCGAGAGGAGTGTGAAGCCAGGAGCTGCTCCCGAGTCGGGGGCGGGGCCTCGCGCTGAAGAAGAACGGTTATGAGTAAATGACTCGTATAACGTAGGTGTACGTCTAAACGTATTACAGTAACGGCATAATACTCGAAACGCTACACAATCTCATGTTGCACATGCACATCTGTTAGGTCTTACCCTATTTCCTAATAGAAGCGATCGTCGCGTCGCGATCATTTGTCGACCCGCGTTGATCGTCGCGCAATTATGCGATCATCGCGTTCATTTTGCTTGGCGAACCCGAACGCTTGGTCGCATATATTAGAACATGGGCCATATGCTGTCCCTACAACTCAATACTAATAGACCATTTTGACGGGGCCAATATCCGAGACAATTCACTAACCGAAGTTCTTATAACCTCGTATTCAATATTTAGCATCCTCTCTTTTTATGACGGCGACTGCCACATTATACATGGATGGGTAACCTTAGTATTTATGAATCAGCCTGTTTTTTCTTGATAAAAACTTACATAGTTCAAGTTGATATTGTTTTTGTTGGCCTTCAGTTGTTCAGGAAGCAGAGGCGGTATCTTGGACACAGGCGAACCTTCCGGTCCTGGCAGCTCCAGTCTGTCTGAATTCTGATCCATATCCTCATTCCTGCTAAAATCGAATTGTAAAGAAATTGGAAATACATGTATGAGGAAAATGGTAGGATTTCCTTGGTATGAAGCCTGTTTTATTCTGTACTTTTTTTTCCTCACTCTCATAGTCCAATGGGATGGCAATCCGACAAGAACGGAGAGAGATTAGACACAGGCCCAAAGGTTTAATGTGCTCACTTTCACGATGTCGAGGGCTATTATTCTGCAGTTTCTACTGTGTTATTATAATTATTTCAAGCGATAGGCTAATTTCTTAGTACAGTAAATCTCCCTACCCAAACTCGCTGTAATTAGCCCTAGGCTGGTTGGCGATCCATGCCCTGCATATAGGGTACAATGGGGACTCTTCGTTGAACTGGGACAAGTCCACACTTCGGTCAAACAGCTTCAAGACGTAGGACTGCCGATGTGGGGAGCGCTTCCTCCTGTATGATCTCTCTTCATCTTCTGATCTCTGGTCTTGGCTGGAAATGTTTGGAATCACAATATTTTATTAGATAATGTAATAATGTTTACTGTAATGCAGAAATAACCTTTCCCAAACCTTTTGTCCTTGGTTTTGGTATAATTATGTTGAAGACACCAATTACATGTAGGCTGATGCTATACATATTATCTATGTATTGATTGTATACTAGGTTTGTGATGTTAAAGTATTAATGCATAACAAATATTTATTCTAACTTTAAATTTCAAACGAAAAACATTTTTCTTATTTTTAGGATTAAGCAAACCTTTCTCTCTTGTCTGGAACGTAATCAGAGGATGCATCAGAGTCATCAGCAGTGGGGTCCAGTACCTCCATCAAGGCTCCTTTGAGCCTGCCTCGGGCTGTAGACACTTCTATAAATAAAAAAGAAAATATAATGCAGGATTTCCCTTCAAATAATGTGAAAGACTTACAACTTTAAAAAATCTAGTTATTTGCTGATACATTAATATAATAAAAATGTATACTAAGAGGATCACCAGTGCATTACGAATAAATAATGTGTCTGTACACTGAATTCAGAATTTTGTAAAAGTATTGATCTAATAAACAACGACACTATTGATTAGCTCATATTCACTTTCACAAACAATGAAAGTGAATTTAGAAGTAGGACATTGCTGTAACAGCGCGGCGTTTACAATTTGTCACAAAACCAATAATAAACCCAAGAGACTTCGCTATACGTGGCGTATTTCGATGCTCGTAGTACCTTCATTGTTTTTTTTGGCCCATCATCGATTTCTTTGTACTCCGCGGCTACACGCAAAGATACCCTAAAACTTGCAGTAACACATCATTGTTAGAATTTTCTGCGGCTCTACTGGACATATTAAAATTTTATGACTCGGAAATTAATTTAAAATACTGAGGGTTGTATAAATAGAAAGTAGTAACTTAATTACCTATTGCATCGTTGCTATCTCTGTTGTGATTAGGCTTTGCTTTGTTTTTCAAAGGCGTGAACAATCTTCTTCGTTTCGGCATCGCGTTAATTAAAATTCGCGTAGTAATTAAAATTTTAATCAAAACAAAAACAACACGATTATTGACCAAATTCGAATTTGTTTGCCTTTTGCCTGCCAGAAAGGCGCTGTCACTGTGGTTAGTCTCGTAAAATACACAGATAACTATCTACAATTAGAGATGGGTAGCTATTCTAATAACTAGCCAAATAACGGCTATTTAAAAAATAGCCACAGCTATGGTATCCGTCAACACGACAGCTAGCTATTGGCTACTGCCTAGATACAATACTCGACAACTGACAAGCTATAACTATTTCGTTCAGCCGTTTCGGTAGCCGGCTCACGGCTGGCTACTCCGCTACTCCGGCTACGGCTAGCCGGGCTAGCCAGACTAGCTAGTCGTATGTAAGCCGATGCGATAGCTGTATTATCTGTGTGTGTGCGTGCTCGCTCAGTCGTAGTAAGAGTCGCGAAAGTTTTTTAGTTCAAATCCAAAGAAAGAGATGATGCTGTTGTAGATTTTCGATGTTTTTATTATTAATACGTACGATCTACTAGGGGAAGTCATTTCTTTTCTAAAAAAGTTTATAAAATTAAATTAAATGTAAATAAAAAACGAAACCATGACATTAACTTATCACCTATATAGACTTGTTACCGTGCCGTGGCGAGGATCGAACTCGGATCAGCCTAGCTACGCCGCCGCTAGCGCTAGTCACTATTGAACCATTTATTCAATAGCCAAGTAGCCAAAATAGCTGGCAAGCTAGCTGGTTATTCAACCACCAATAGCCGGCTAGTTAAGCTATTGAAGTTTCGGCTAGTTACCCATCTCTAGGATAGTCTTCATCGAATTAAAAACACTAGAGTTGAGCGAAAACACACTAAAACCGTTTTTTTTATGTTTTCAAATTACATCACTAGTGATGGTATACTTGTGGCAACATTTTTGTTTCTGGATTTCATTTGTTTTTTTCATGGCCTGAAAGACTCCGAATTCGCGTCAGTAGAAATAAAAAAAACTATTCGTCTTTTTGTCAAATGTCAAAATAGTTGTGTACGAAAATAGCGAAACGAGAAATTCGCAAGGCCCACCAGGTTGTGGAGTTTTTTAATTTACCTACTTGTCACTTCAAATCAATGAATTATAATGGCCACAACAACAGCGTATGAGCACGATGCTGAAGGTATGCTTTGTTTTTTTTTTTTTATACGTTTACGGCGTTTGTTTATTTAATTAGAAATTGAAACAGCATTTTGGTGCGTGATAATATTTGTCTCGACTTTCCATATTTTCGTGCGGTCGATGTACAGCTGCTAAGCCAGTGAAAGTCTGCTGTAAAAATGTTTCAAGTGATAAATTATTAACTTTACGATGCTTCAATTAAAACATTCTTGTCGTTTTGCTTATTAGTGTCATTCAGTTAACAACACACGCTCCACCATACCAACACGCCGCACTTGAGACCTCAGGGAAGGTACAAAGCCAGTTTTAATATAAACTTTTATTCATCATCCATTTATTATACAGAGTTTATAACTAACCATCTTTAACTCAGATGTTTTAAATTCCAGGTGGGAAATTTATCCCAGCAACGCAACGTCCCGACGGCACCTGGCGCAAACCTCGAAGAATCAAGGATGGCTATGTCCCTCAGGAGGAGATCCCACTGTATGAGAGCAAGGGCAAACAGTTCAAAGCTCGTCAGAACACTGGGCTTCCTGTGGGCCTCACCCCTGAGATAGTAGCGCAAGCACAGAAGAAGAAGAACCACGGTGTTATTCAGCCCATCCCTGGTATGCTCATCAATGTTGACAAAAAGAAGAAGAAAAAGAAGACAGGTTGGTTAGCATTCATGTCTAATTTTTTTTTTTTTACATTCGCAAAATTGTGGTGACTCTTCCAGAAAAGCCACTAAAACAAAGTTGAAGATGTTGAAGTTGAGAAAGTAGTTTTTATGCAAGAAGTTCAGTAAACCTGTTTGTATCTAACAGGAAGATTGGGCGAATTGTGGCATTGTTTCAAACATGTATAAATATAACATAAGTTATTGTAGATAAAAATTAAGTGCAAAGTAATTACTTAATTTTAATTTGTGTAAGACTCTGATATTGTAGTAAATATTTTATGGTTTATAATAATAATTATTTAATTTAGTGTGTACCTGGTGTGTACAGGTAGTTTTTAGTGCAACAATAGAAGTATAATACCTAATTCATTTACAAGCACTTCATGAATAAGAATCTTTCACTTTCACTCTAGTTATGTAAAAAGAAACTTGTATAGAATTGTTAATTAGAATTAAATATCAGCAGTCTGGTTACCTAAGAAAAAGAAGTGCATGTTTATGTTACAGCTTGTATCTGTGTTTTGATAGACCAACTCAAGGGATTGATTTGAATTTGTATTTTAATTCGGTACTACTAAGTATCTCTAAAGAATTTTCATTGAACTTTTTGGTCTCATCTAATCAATGCATCTTCCACTTTTCAGGAGCTGATGAAGCAGCAGACAAACTCGCCAAATGTGAGATAACAGAACCTGACTTTACAAGTCCAGCACCTTCCACCCCCAGTAACACTTCAACAGACCCTGTCAAACGCCTCAAAAACTTAAGAAAGAAACTCAGAGAGATTGAAACTCTTGAGGAGAAAATTAAGTCTGGATCCCTCAAAACCCCAGACAAAGATCAAAAAGAAAAGATGTCAAAGAAAAATGACATTCTCAGAGATATTGAACTTTTAGAGAAAAATAGTGAATAAGTTATACCAAATTGAATACTTTATTGTTGAAAAACTATGGAATTATGTCTATGGTTAGCATGAATGATTGTGTTCTTTATTGTGTGGGTGCAAATTAATGAATTTCTTTATTACCTATAAATTATTTACAAAACTATTTTTGGTGTTTTGTTCAGTAATTCTCCATAACGACACATTCCCATCAGAAAGTATTCAATAAAGATAGCCTGATACGTAGGAATTAATAAAAAATTAAATTAAATAGAAAACAAATAATTATATTTTTACCAATTAAAATAATTGAAATTCTGATTTTGAGATTGCAAAGTAACAAAAATAATGAAAAATAAGCCTAACCTGTCTTGGAGATATTATCTCTAATATAATACAAGAAATATCACATGCTAGTGTTGGTCACAGGCTTCATCTGTTTTCAGACAAGAATAGCTTCAACACATTTTTACAGTGGAATTAATTAACTAGTAAATAAATTACTTGAAGGACTATGCATGACAACATGCATGTGAAATTAAATAGGAAATAATAATTTATCAGATAAGTTCAGCTAAGTTTGTCTGAAAACAGATTTATTTTCTATACAAAAAATATACTTATATCCTACATTTGCTACATATTCGATAGCCTTTTAATGATTAGTGGAGACTAATATTATAAAAATAGTTTTTGTTTCCTGCTTCAATTTATACATTCTTTCCACAATGTTCATGGCCAAAATACTTTGATCAAGAATACTCAAAATGTTTTAACTTTATACAAAAACTATTTGAACAGCATGGTTATTATTTATTTTTCGTTACAACATGGGCGTGTTCGTCACTTCCTTTATTTTTATCAGTGCTTGCATGTTCTGGAAAACAAAAATAAAATATTAATAGACTCAAATATTGATAATAGTTAATAGGTGTAGTTGTAACCTCATTAGTCATCTATTACGTTTTACGTTCTATTGAGCAACTTAATTAAAATTGATAGCGTGAATACAAGGACGCAATAACCGGTTTTGATGAATTCTCTACCAAAAAACCACTTGGAAACTACCTAATGTTCTATCAAAATCTGTATTGGGATCGAAATGTACTCACCAGGATATGTTTTATATGAACTCATTTCTTGCTTGCTGTCTTGCATATTTGCCTAAACATGCGAGAATACCTATAACAGCAATTCCAAGTCCTAAAACTGTCGCCAGAAAGTCGCCGAAGTCGTAGCCTTGTGCTGCCTCAACATTTGTTACGGTCAGCAAGGTGAATAGAAATACGCACAATTTGAAATACATTGTTAATTTAAAAAATTTAAAGCAATTCTTTTTGAACTTGTTGTGGATTATTTCGTGTTATTGTGTTGTATTTTTTTTCTCTTTGTCACGTCACGCCGTCATGTCAATCAAATTGACATTAAATTCAAGGGATGGTACCACAATGCTGATTCATCAAGACACATAAATTAGTCGAGTCAGAAAGTGGTGAAACCGAAAAAAAACAATTGTTCGAGAATTCTTTAACTCTTCTCCTTGGTTTAATTTAATAGAACAAAATTTCATGTGTGTTGGCAACACAGAGAAACAGATGTCAACGATCGCCGTAATTGTCATCATCGTTTTCCCGTTGAAGTTGAGAATTTATTGTTTTTATTAGCAAATAACTGGTTAATTCTCGTAAAAATTAAAATTATGAGCCTTAGAATCGTCTGATGTTATGTTGAACTCGAAAATTTATTAAAGACATCGTTGTAAACATAAATAAAATAACCTTATCGTGGTAATGAAAATAGATTCCCTACGGGGTGTTTTTATTGTTATTTAGTGGCTTTTAAATAATCAAAATGAGTTATAATTCGGGTGGGAGTGGTAGTAAAGGGTTCGGCTTCGCTGGTTTTACGATGCCGAAGCGTAACCCATCGAACGTGTCGCTTCACGCGGTGCCTCCGCCGACGACGCCGATGCATGCCGTGCCGCCTCCTTCCACCGGCCTGTCGAAGCAGGGCTACTCGACTATGAACGCGATTACACAGAACGCTGTAACTGGGAACTGGGGCTCGTTGGGGAAGAAACGCTCTAAAACTGAGGATGAGTAAGTTTCGAAATTCATAATAATTTAGGACTAACCATTTGGTTCATACTTTCTTTCATTTGCATAGGTATAGGTTAAAATTAATTGTACGCTAAAATGTTACTGTGTAGGTACTTTGATGAGGATGATGAGCCTCCAACTCCAGCACTGGCCTACATCCCTGCTCCTGGGAGCCCTACATATGAAGCTGCTTGCAGTTCTAAGGTATGGACACAACTCTGCTGCTGATAGTTACCTGTCAGAATCATGTTGTTACACTCTAGCATTACCTAGTAGACAGATTGTGAAACCATTTTAATGAATGAAGTGGTTAAATGTTATGGTAGTATCATAACTATGTAATCAAACTGAGTTTATGAAAATAATGACCTAAAGCTCACTATAGTCTGGTTTCAGAAATGTAAACAAATATCAGACAATGCACCTGTGGATGCCAATTTGAAGTGTCTCTTATTGAGTGCTTTGACTTGAATATTTGAATACATAAACCCAGAATTCTAATAAGTTGATAGTAAGATGTTTTTCATTTAACAATAAAATTGAGTTCTCAATTTTTGTCCATGATTTTTCAATTATAATTTAATTATGATATTGAAACAATAGTTATTGGAAAATGTGAGTTTAGTGATTGCGTAAGAATGAACCTGAACAGATTTTGTTTACACTTGTATCAGATATTTTTGGATTAAATTACATAACTATGCTCCATTGAAAATAAGATTAGACGTTTAAATAAACCTTTTTTACAGTCTGTTCTACCGATTTTGACTTCTATTGCATTGGTGGTATGACAAATGGCAGCTGCAGTAGACAGTTGGTATTGTGTAACCTTTTTTGCTTTTATTGCCATCCTTATGCCTATGGTATAGAAGTCAAAATCGGTTGAACAGACTGTAAAAAGGTTTTTTAAGTCTAATCTTATTTCAAATGAAGAAAATCCTAAAACCAACAGAAGTATCCAATCTTATCAAACTGTGGGGAACCATAGCCTACATTGCCAAAAAAATACACAAACTGTAAACTTTGTGAAGTTAAGATTCCATTATAGACACAGGAAGAAGATGAAGAGGATCCCCTAGATGCCTACATGGCTGGCTTGGAACAGCAGGCGGCTAAAGACCTGGTGGCAAGCAAGGAGAACGCAGCCAGCGGCAAGGGAGACAGCGGGAGAGGGACCAGAGGAGATATTGATGAAATGGATGATGAGGAGAGCTATTATAAGTGAGTTTGGTTGATTTAACTTTAGCATGGTAAAGAGTTTTGTTGGTATTCTTGATCAGGTAGCCTAGGCTTCAAAGGAATTTATTGCTGGTCACAACTTTTTTCAATTTCCCAAAACATTGGAATTTTTTAGTTCAAGACACAATTTTACTATAAATTTTTGAAGAAATATGAACACCACCTTCTGTCATGCATGTGTCACAAACGCGACATTCTACCTAAGTGTTTAAATTAATTTTTTATTTGTCTGTCTCCTGTCTATCTCTTTGGAATACACGCTTTGCAACAATAGCTTTGCGTTATTATTTTAATCTTTCTCTTACTTAATCCAGTCAATCCATAACACACACAAGTTTCCATCAGGTTATGGGCCCACTTCTACTGACTAATAAGATCATGTCCTTTAGAAATAGATAAAGCATTTTCTACTGCTTTGTTATTTTCTAAAGGACATACATGCTTTGGGAAAACAATAAGCCAGGCATGACTTGACACCTACCAGAGTATCGGATGAGCTTGACTATCCTCAATTCCTCATATATGAAGACTGTAAATCCACTGTTACGTCCTAATAGATAACATTATATAGCCTTAAAAAGTTTTATAAAACTTCATATAATAACTATTTACCACAGATACATGGAAGACAACCCACTAAACCACGGCGACGATGGCTCCGACATCGAGATAGAATACGATGAGGATGGCAATCCCCTCGCGCCGCCCAAGAAGAAGTTCATAGACCCGCTGCCGCCAATAGACCACTCAGAGATCGTGTACGAACCTTTTGAGAAGAACTTCTATACTCCACATGAAGATATCGACCAGCTGACTCCACAGCAAGTTGAGGATTTGAAGAAGAATTTGGGAGTCAAGGTGAGTGATTGTACATGTATTTGAAAGTATTCCCGAAAGGTTAGGCAGTAGTGAATGGCGCTTCGGTAATCTTCGTGTTTCCGATTAGCACGAACGACGTCGCACCACCAGTAAACTCCTCAGGTAAAGCTTCAAGTTTTGTACTCCCGCGCATTATAGTGGTGCACCTTTCATTGTTTGTATGAAGTTTTCTCTATGTGGGATTACTTTCTCCGGTTGCAGATCGTCATCTGTCTCTTATAAGTTTTTATAAATATTTTGGAATTGCATGGAGTCTTTAATCTATGATTTTGCTATTGTGGTAATGCAACAAGTTAAAACCTCACAGTTGTTAAGCCCTATTAAATTAGAGCTCATCATCGCACGTTTGTATTTCCGAAGTTTGACGATGGACCGAATCGAAGCGCAAATTTTCTTTGGATAAATCCATTGTTGGATGGCACAAATCCAGTCTCTAGGCTGCTACTGAGAAATTTCATTATTTTTTATTTTCAGATTTCAGGGCCCGACCCACCGAAACCCGTCAGTAGTTTCGCTCACTTGGGCTTTGATGAACAGCTGATGAAAGCTATCCGTCGTTCAGAGTACACACAACCTACACCAGTGCAGGCTGCTGGCGTGCCAGCTGCATTGTCTGGAAGAGATCTTATAGGTAAGCCATGCAAACATGCTACAAAAAACAACCAACATGAATGGGATCTGAACCTGTGACCATTGGTGTACTGTAGTATTGCTCTGACAGATGACCACTAAGGCCTTATCATTTGCATCAATCAAATTTTAAATATCTTTCAATTTCGCCATTAGGACTAATTTGGCATTCGCTCATATGGAGCGAGCATAAAAATACAAAAATAATGAAGACTGACAAAATGAAACTCATTTTAATAATGTTTATAGAAATTTTTCGGGATTGCCTGATTACCCACAACTACTATTGCTTTAAACGGAGCCAATTAATAAGCTTTAAATTACAGGTATCGCTCGCACGGGGTCCGGTAAGACAGCGGCGTTCCTATGGCCCCTGTTAGTGCACATCATGGATCAGAAGGAACTGGGGCCCGGGGACGGACCTATTGGGCTCATCTTAGCACCCACTAGGGAATTGGCACAACAGGTAAACATTATACTTGTTGCATTTCAGTTGATTCAATAATTGGATTAAAATCTAATATCACATGAAATAAAAGTCAGAAAATGCGTGCTCGTGACTTGCATTGACTATACTAAGTTTTCAAGTGGTCCAAGGTAACTGGAATCAAGGAAGAATTGGAATCAAATTATAAAAATATTGAAATGGCCGTTGTAAAAAATTAATACAATAAAAAGTAAACTTTTATTGATTACTCTGTAAAATCACACAAAATAAACAATTTATATTCAAGGCGTAACTTTATTTTATGGTTTAAGACATGAATATATTCTTCTCATAAGATTTATTGGCTCATTGTTTTCATAATTTTGTAAAACTCAATAAATAAAATTTACTTAGATCTACATGGAGGCGAAACGTTTCGGCAAGGTGTACAACATCAGATGCGTGTGCTGCTATGGAGGAGGCTCCAAATGGGAACAGTGCAAGGCGCTAGAAGGTACAAAATATATAAAAATAACAGGCTTTAAAAAAAAAAAAAAAAAACAGTATATTGTGTGTAAGTCATTCTTGACTTATTACATAATATCAGCATTATCAACTTATAGCATTCCCATTCCTGGAACACAGCCTTCCTCTAGGTGACAGAAACTGCGCCCTAATCCACCACGCGGGCACAGTGCGGGTTTCTGCATTATTGTCTTTGATTGTCTTTGAATTTTTGGGTTTAGGACATGCCGGTTTCCTTATGATGTTTTCCTAGACCCTTCGATTCTACGTTATTATAATCATATTCGTATCTTTGTTACTCAATCACGCAAAAACGACTGAACGGGTTTAGATGTTTGGCAAACAGCTTATAGCCTGGATTAACACATAGGATACTTTTTATCCCGTTTTTAAGTCCCCGTGGGATATTTTCCAACAACCACGCGGGCGAAGCCGCGGTTTAAGTTAGGTTAGTCATATTTTCTTTACAATTATTATTATTAATTATTTTATCTTATTTTCTACATTTTATCACTAGTAGGACAGTTATGCAATACCTAGTACCTCATTGTAACGCTGAGATCTATAAAGCATAAGTAGATATTGCTTTATTCATATAACATTAACGTTCATATTCGTGTGAATCGTGACAATCTCTCATGTTCGTATATTAATTCCAGGTGGTGGAGCAGAGATAGTGGTGGGTACTCCGGGGCGGGTCATTGACATCATCAAGTGCAAGGCGACCAGCTTGCAACGAGTCACTTACTTAGTGCTGGACGAGGCCGACAGAATGTTTGATATGGGATTTGGTAAGTAAAACTACGATATTTTGTATGCTTTTTGTCTTAGATTGTTTTTTGGCTTCTCTGCATAGAGATAAATTGTTTTTAATACACATAGATTCCGTGCTAGTTTTCGATATTCTCAGATAAATCAGACTTCCTGAAATTGATAGTGATGCTTTCGTATATGTATTTATTAAAAGTCTGATCATGTTTCTAGAGCCGCAAGTCCGTTCGATCTGCAACCACGTGCGGCCCGACCGCCAGGCGCTCCTGTTCTCGGCCACGTTCCCGCGGCGCGTGGAGCGCCTCGCGCGCGACGCTCTGCACGACCCCGTGCGCGTGCAGCACGGCGCGGCCGGAGAGGCCAGCCATCTTGTGACGCAGCACGTCAGGTATGACACGCTACATGACTAGCCAGCTGTCCCGCCGCGTGTTATGGTTTACAGATCATTTTTATAGTATACATAATAATTAAAACAATCGGAGACTATATTTGTAAATGTGTATAAAAACACTGCAGTAGCCTTTCTGTTATCAAAGTTAGTTACATGACGTTTTGTTTTCAGAATATTCCACAAGCCAGAAGAGAAGTGGTCATGGTTACTACATCACTTGGTTGAGTTCCTATCGGCCGGGAGTGTGCTAATATTTGTCACTAAGAAGGTACGTATATTTAACGTATTTTTATCTTACAATTCTTCCTCTTTTTGCGCAAATGTGGAATTAAATGGAACATATAACATGTATATGTTACAGTTAAAACCCGTTTTTCGTTAGAACTCGTTTTCCCTAGTTAAAACTAGTTTTTACTAAATGCCTTTATTAATACTAGAAATACCTAGTCAAAACTAGAATTAACAACTGATGTATTTGATTTTCACATAAAACTAGTTGCCACTCCGAGCTTAAAAACGTTTTAAAACTAGTAATAGTATACAATAAATTATTGTAGTTATTGAAAATTGCTCTAATTAATGACAATGACAACAAAAGAGCCTAATGAATTGCCAACTAAAATTTTATCAAAAATATATCCAAATTTTGTCGAATTATAGAACGGTCTATGATCATTTTAATCAGACTTCATCACACTCTAACATTAAAGTAACCATTACTAATATCTTTGCAGCTAGAAGCGGAACAGACAGCAGCAAATCTAGGCGTCCAGCAATACGACGCGTTACTACTACACGGAGACATGGAGCAAGCGGACAGAAACAAAGTGATCACCGCCTTCAAACGCAACGAGAACAACATACTCGTCGCCACAGACGTCGCAGGTCAGTAGCCGCTGTGCTCATAGACAGTCCTTTCACAGTTATCTTACCTGTGACAGACTGGTAGACCAGACGGGTAGCTTGGGTTGCCTGGAAGAGGAGAGGCCGCTCATTGTATATTTTGTGGTGTTTGATTTACATTTTGCAATGTAATTAATAAATAAATAGATAGATAGCAACCCACTAGCAACCTTATTGTAATGAAACTAAAGATCCCTTTGACTTTAGCAGAGGTGCAAGATCAGAGGTAAAATAACTATGAAAGGACTGTACATGGAGCTAGCGGACTTCATTTTCGGCATTAGCACCCTCGAAAACCAGGAAAATTACAACCGAATCGATCAAAATCATCATGGTTGCCATCATTAAGGAATATTGATGTAATTTTTTAACATTTGCCTACTACAATTCAAAATACCGTTACTTTCGCGGCCATGATGTGACGTAATTATCTACGATACTTTTATTATTTACATCTTTTTTAGGGTTCCGTACCCAACGGGTAAAACGGGACCCTGTTACTAAGACTCCGCTGTCTGTCTGTCTGTTTGTCTGTACGTCTGTCACCAGGCTGTATCTCATGAACCGTGATAGCTAGAAAGTTGAAATTTTCACAGATGATGTATTTCTGTTGCCGCTAAAATAAATATTTAAGGCAAACTATGTAAGGCAAAAAAATCACGTTTGTTGTATTGGAGCCCCCATACAACCAACGTGATTTTTTTGCCGTTTTTATAGATAATGGTACGGAACCCTTCGTGCGCGAGTCCGACTCGCACTTGGCCGGTTTTTTTTTAAATTATACGTTTACTTCCACCCCCAGCTCGAGGTCTGGACATCCCGCACATCAGAACAGTGGTCAACTACACAGTAGCCCGCGACATCGACACGCACACCCATCGTGTGGGACGTACAGGTCGCGCCGGTGTACGGGGAGACGCGTACACTCTACTAGACAGAGGGAAGGACAAGGACTTCGCCGGACATCTGCTCAGGAACCTCGAGGGCGTGCAGCAGGTAACATGTGACATCGACATTACCAGCCAGTGAACTCAAAGTTGTAGATGACGAAATCGCTGTTGGAGGAAAACCCCTCTCCACGGTGCAGGTTTAGACCTCGTTTCTCCACTACTGCTGGTTACCCCGACATGATCATCATTTTATATCTAAACAGGGAAATGAAATGAAATGAAATGAAATGAAATTGAAATGAAATGAAATTGTTTATTCTGTAAATAGGATATTGGAATCACTTTTACACGTCATATTAAAAAATATTAAAAATAAGCTAGATGAGGTCGGCGTTTCCTATCTGACTACTCTGAGAAGAAAGGCCGAAACAAACTCAGAGGTCACAGTCTCTTTTAAAGTCCAGACATAATCTTGGTCAAGCCATATGAGGATCATGTAAATTCGAGTCTGAAATCGTCTTTTGAGGAAAGAACCACACAGATTTGAGTGGACCTGTCCAGTCAGTGCAAGCATTTGTCAGTAATGGCGGAGTTCAACTCAGAACTTAAGGAGCTCAGCGACTCGACGAACAATACCAAAGAAAGGACATTTGTTAAGTCACACCACTGGTAGACATCCTATACTATTAAATTAGCAATATTTTTATATGTATAGATGTATACCCATATTTGTCATCACATTCTCGAAAAAAGCTCTTACGATTTCGATCAAAGTTGCAATTTAGGGGGTGAATAATCGATCTAGCTAGGTCTGACATCTGGGAAATTTCGTTGTCTCTATTTTAATTTTTTCGGGAATGTGATACAACGTTGGTATACTTGGACGATATGATTGTTTATGTTCATCCAAGCAGAGCTTTGTCGACCAGGTACTACAATATAAAGCGATATTAATTTAGACCTTGATGAAAATCAAAAGAACTCGTTCTCTTTATAAAAATAATAGAAATAGGAAACTAGTAGCTAATTATGTATATAAAATACTAGCACTTTGTCCGCGGCTTCGCCCGCGTGGATGTCGGTTATTATATACTAAAACCTTCGTCGAGAACCACTCTATCCATTGGTGAAAACATCATGAAAAGCGGTGCAGTAGTTTGTGAGTTTATCGCGAACAGGACGACAGACACGCGGCGGAGGACTTTGTTTTATAATATGTAAGGATAAATGTAACATAGATTGTGACTAGTTCTAGTCAACGTAGGAATCCATTTCATCCGTAAAAATCTTGTTCACAGGAAGTACCGGAGGATCTGATGCAGATGGCGATGCAGTCGGCGTGGTTCCGCAAGTCGCGCTTCAAGAAGGGGAAGGGAAAGAACCTCAACGTGGGCGGCTGTGGACTTGGGTATGTACCCTTGCTCTCATGATTCACAGTAAACGGACCAAAAGATCGGACCAGCTGTATGAACGTAAACGAAGCAAAAAGAGTATGTAAGGATCGTAGAAGGTAGCGTTCTATGGTTTCTGCCTGCCCCCATGAGCAAAGGTGTGAGTTCTTGTATGCCTATGAAGTAAACGGTTGTACGATTAGGTATGTATTACATTAATATTAGCAACAGTTGCATATAACTGAAACAGAATTGGAATTTTAAAATGCTTTATTTCATAAGAATTTTGACTTCTGCTTGCAGGTTCTTGAAAAAGTCGTGTAGAAAAAAAATCAATATGTTTGACCACTTTTTATTAGAATTTTTCCAGAGGCAAGAAATTCGAAACTATCTATTTTAATCACGTGATCATGTCTCCGGCTTATAAATATACTAAGCAGTTTTTCACTTTACTCAGTTACAAAGAACGTCCCGGCCTGCCCCCTCCGAAGGAAGAGGCGCCCCCTAGCCTGACCCTAGACAAGTCCCACGGCCCCGCCACGGACCGCCTGGCCTCTCTGAAGGCCGCCTTCCGGTCGCAGTACAACCAGGTAGTCGATAATCTGTCCTATTTGACTGTGCACTGACGAAGCGCAGTCAATCGAAGCAAGTTTCGCCGACAGGATAACACAAGGAATGGTATTTTAAGTTACGATATAATACACGGTGGAAGCGAACCCTCAGTGTTAAAATGTTCCGTCTACAGTCGCTGAGGGAGAGAATCATGTACTAAATATCTATGGTATAAGTTTTTGTCCATATCTCTTCCACCGTGTATACATATCTATGTCTGCATGGCTCCTCTTTTTTATAACCATGTACCAAGAATTATTAAAGAGCAACCTTTAAGAAGATTTAAAAAGCACCTTAAAAGAATTATTAATTCTGAAATGCTATTACCCTGTATCAAATTTTTTAAATGACAAGACTATTTAATTTTAGGAACTTCTTTAGGCGGTTCATAATATTAAGTAATTAAATAGCTGTAAGTAAATAGAATAATATGTAGTATCCTAAGTTTATGAGAATTTTTGCATGCGGCAGAATGTATAATTCAAAAATATTGAAACACCTAATTGTAATAACCTACATTCTATGCGAATAACTAAATCTATCTACATAGCTCTATTCAGCAGTGGACTATGTACGCTTAGTTGATTCATCATCATTTTCCTAATGCCAGTTACTACCACCATTGTTCTAATGCAACAGAAAGAGAGAGAGAGAGATAGTTTCAGATAAACAGAACGATATTTAATAACGCCATCCCTTTTTCACTATAGGGCAAGCAACACACAGTTAATTCGCCGTATTATTAATTGCTTTATAGACTATATCCCCTAAAATATCAATTTTCTCCGCCAGTTCACAGCATCAACAGATCACTCCTGGGAGCAGACTCGCCCCACCATCCAGCCTGGCGTTAACGCTCCCGCAGCACAATCCGACGAGCGGGGCGACGAAGGCCCCGACGAGCGAGCCGAGCGCTCTGAGGAGCGAGCCGAGCGAGCGGAGCGGGCTGAGCGCATCCGCAAGAGCGGCAAGAAGAGTCGGTGGGAGTAGATCCGGGCGGATGAGGTTATTTGTGACCGCTGACGGTCCTGGTGGTTCTTTGAATGTCACTGGACTTGTGTTTTGGTGAGAAGAGCGTATTTTATGCAAAAGAATTTTGTGCATGTAAGGAAGAAAAGAATATGTTTATTCTTGAATAAAAATAATTAAGTGATGAAGGCGCGATAACTGTTTGTTGGTCATAGTAAAGTTTATATTCAATCCCTTAGAATAGACATCAATTTGAAGAACTGTCTTTTTTTTAAACGACCAGGGATATAATACATTCGGTTATTCTGTAATAAGTAATAATAGCTCAGTTCTCTGGCTCTATTTAACAGTGCCTTTTTTGGAATCATCAAACCAAAGAGTTTGTCCTTTCCCCAAAACATGATTTCAATACGACAGTTGTTTTTAAGAGATAAATAAAGAGAGGTGAAAATAGTTATGGCACTCCGAAATAATTTAAAATAATGACGAAAAAAGCTGCAACCGTAAATAAGACTTATAACACATTTCGCTAATGTATTTTGGTACAGGACAAGCCTAAATATACACAATCTTTACTCAAAACGTTCGTTGATATAATGTAAAATGTATATTATGTATGTATACAGTAATACCTCAGTTACGATAGTTATACATTAGCATTAACCAAAGTAATGCCCCAAATAAATTAAGTAAATAATCATGCAAAATGTGCCCTGTGTAATATAGTGCCTAGAAGTGGATTCGACGAGATTTATACATATTTATATCTATAACGGGGGTAAAAAACGCTTCAAGAAGCCGAGTAACTTGTTCTTCCCGCCATTGTGATCATTTTTTTGTTCTGAACCATAGTTAATTGATTCAGGCGTGATTTTGCGGAAATCCATTATAAAATACAATAGACGTAGATATATTTAGTAACCTATTCCGCTTAACTATTCTTCAAGAGTCATAAAAACCCTGTGAGAAATCTACACGTGTTTCACCTCTCAACGAGGCATCCTCAGGATGACGATTGACCAGTCGCAAACCAGAACACGACGTGTTGCCACACAGAGCGCTGGACGCAGAGACAATAACAAACAAATAAACAAAAACAGGAATAGGTTATATATCTACATCTATTGTTTTTTTTGTTCTGGACCATACCAGCCAATATTTTGGTTACGGAGATAATATTGAAGGTCAAATATACAATTTTTTTATTTTTTTATGTAAACTGGTTATAAATTTAATTACTTACCTTTAACTGTCTCATTGTTCTACTGTTGGGAATGAGGTCCTGGGTTCGGTTCAAAATGTGTTAAGTACTGGGTTTCCATCTGGAATTTCTCACTAGCAACCCCGAGTCTGGATTCGTGCTCGGTTGATGGTAATAGGCTCGCCCCCCCCCCCGGTTACATTGGACTTAAACATAACTTTCGAAATGGTGTACTATAGGTGCACTTCTGCCTAACCGTTCGGGGAATATAGGCGCGATGTTATGTTGTATGTGTACTTAACTTTTAATACCTGGGGGTATTTAAAGTTAAGTACATATACGACCCCTGTACCGTTGATTGCACCCATGCACAATGTTTTGCGTGCGTTACATTGGCCGCTGTACGGCAGCGGCCGGAAAATGTCTCGGAAAAATCGAATGAAAACCCAGTAACAGCAAGTTTTCACATTAAAAAAAATGAGAAGTCGTTTCCCAGCAATAATTTTTACTCGATGTTACTTGGTTTGATGTACAGAATGCGTTGATGACAGCTATGTGATGGGTCTTTTTCCACCCTCTATTTATTTATAACTCGCGTTAATTTACTATCTGACTTTTTAATGGAATGTTAAATGCCTTTTATTATTAAGAGTGTCATTACATATTGAGACATTAGTCAATATATTTAGCAAAATATACTAAGAAATGCACTTAAAAGAGAATTTATTTCAAACTTAGTTATTTCTGTAACTAAGTTCCCTATAAGTAAAATTTAAGTAAATAATTCAACTAGATTGTTATGTTTAAGTTAAATAAATACACTTTAGTAAAGTTACTCGCCAGTTGATTTAATTGTAAGCATAGTGTAAACTAGTGTTGCCAGTGATGACCTATGGGCACTGAAACATGGTCGCTCACAGTGGGCCTCATTAGATGGATAAAAGTCACCCACAGAGCAATGGAGAGGGCTTTAATCGGAGTTTACCTACGTGATCGAATCAGAAATGAAGAGATCCGCAGGAGAACCAAGGTAACCGACTTAGCCCGCAGAATTGCCAAACTAAAGTGGCAGTGGGCAGGGCACATTGCTCGCAGAACAGATAGCCGATGGGGCCGAAAGGTTCTGTACCGGAAGACGTAGCGTTGGTAGGCCCCACAGGATGGGGGAGGATCATTTAGAACTGTACCTAACCCGTCAGGGTGGTAAATACGGAATATGAAATGTATTGCAAGAGCAGTCACGGATCATCAAAGTAATATGGTGGATGCGAGAAGGCCAGAACCGTTCGGGGTGGCGGTGCTTGGGGGAGACCTATGTCCAGCAGTGGACGTATTTCGGCTGCAATGATGCATGATATGATGATAGTGCAAACAATAGCAGGCAAAAAGAAAGAATAAGTTTGTGTAGCTTGTGGTATTACTGTATTCAACAGATATTGTATTTCGTATATATTGGTTTCTATACAACATTCTGTTACACATCATAGATTATAATTGTTAGTACTAAGAGTCGTATAACACGGAGTTGTAAGTAAATGGAGTGTTCACAGTAAGCAGATAGATAAAAAAAAAACTCTTTATTATGCAGTTAATAGTAGTACGTGTCATTGGCAGACCCGACCTTCACTGAGCTCCTCAACATTATGGATTAAATAAAAACATATATATATGTGCCGCATGTGGATGTCTTATATCATACCTCTGACTACAGTTTTGGGAAATGCTGTGATATTATGTCTTATTTCCATGTGTATACTCCATTTCACTACTCCGTGTTCCTATTCACAATGTCAATGCTACATTGCTACGAGGATCTTTTGGCGCTCGAATGGCTTTGAGAGGGGGCGCTGTTTGTAAACAATCGTGCCAAATGTATTGAAAAACAACATGGTGGTGTTAGTTCCACTTTTGGCCGCGCGCCAAAAGAGCCATATACACGGTTATGGTACGATCAGCGACGCCATGACACTCGGCGGGGGGCTCCGAAACAAGCGATTTTTGAAGCGGATTCATACGCGGAAGCGTAGAACTGATAATTAATTGTTATTATTTAGTAATCAGTGTAAGATTTAATAGGGAAATATGACTATATTTCTTTGTTTTAATTGTTCCGAATTAGATTGTAAACAGCGGATACGATATATTTGGATCTTTAGTTAAGCGACTTACACAAGTTTAATGATTGTCTATATACATTATATAATTATATATTATCATAAATATGTATATTTATGTTATATTTCTGCTACCCGCTAAAAGAATCGCGTGTTCCGTAGCTAAGTTCGGCACAATTATGTAAAATGTACTCTATTTGTATAGCGTGAGAGTTGAAATTTGTTTGTACCCACAATGTTTTCAGTACCGATTTTTTTCATTGACTGCGTTAACTAAGATATGTTTATACATGATTTATATAATAGTTATTGGTTTTGTTTTGGAGATAAGCAGAGACACTACTTCCATGATGGACTTATTACCTTTTTTTGTATATTGGGTTCGAGGTTCGATTCCCGTGTCGGGATATTTAGTTGTTACTTTAAAAGGGATTTTTGAATAGTGGAGGTTTTAATATTCAAGGACTTTGCATAGACCGAAGAAATGCGCAATAATTGGAGTATAGTATTCAATTGTAAGTGAATATTGTCACTGATTGAATGGAATTCTACATCAGTAGAATTCTGCCCTTTTAAACAATACACGTGATGTATATTTTTATAAATACACAAGCTTTAGAAGAAATAGATAATAGACTATAATAGACCTTATCCTCAGTATTTTTTTAAATAAATATTGCTTCATCCATGACTTTTTTCCTGTATTAAGGGGGGTGCGCTAAGGCAGCTCGCGAAATTCAATGTTTCTTACGTTTTTTGCAATTTCGTTTTTTGTCAGGCTGTATGGTGATTAATATATGATTCGCGACCGTAACAAATATGGCTTTACAGAATTAAGTATAAGAATCAACAATACAACTCCTTATGTCATGATTTCATGAAATGGGATGCTCGTGGCTAAATAATAACAGCCGCACGGTTCGATCTTCAAGGTCCGTGGATCACCATGCATTACATTCTGAGACCCCGTGCCTCGGAAAGCAAGCCGTTGTCCCGGCTGTCATTTATAGATCTTTTACTGCTGTCAGAAGCCAGTTACCCAGAAACTTGGTTGTGCACGTCAGATAGGCAGTCGCTCCATGTAAAATACTGGTATTCATGCATACGGTTAGACTGGAAACAGACCCCAACATAGTTGGGAAAAAGGCTAGGCAGTTAATGATTGATTAACCGAATTCTCAAACACAACCTTAGTTTATTGCCCTTACTGTGCGTTTGCACTGGCGAAACATTCACATTAAAATCTCTATTTCCTGTCAAAAATGTTATGGAAAATTGACAGAATATAGAGATTTCAACATGTTTATAAGTGAATGTTTCGCCAAAACGCACAGTTAGTCACATGCTATCTCAGTCACACTAAGGTATGAAGCGTCAGAATGTCGTTTGAAACTACGGCGGAAGGGGAGAAACTCTGCTTATGCCGCTAATATGTGAGCGTGAAGTTTTATAATAAACGCGTATCTTAGTTAACGAAATCTTGTTGTTTGTCACGTTGTCTGTATGCACATTATACATGAATTAATTATTTTTATTTTTAACGTGTAAATAGAAATAAAGTGCTATTTAACGAATTTATACGAGTTTCCTATTATTTCTTTTCCCTATTTTATTTAATTACCAAACGAATTCTGAAAACCTAATCAAGTATTTAGTTAACTTACTGACCGCCCCAGTCGGATTTAAACGACAAATCACAAAAAATGCAATAAAACAAAAATGCAAAAAATTAAATAATAAAAAACAAAAATAGGTTCTCAATCGTACAAATTCGACCAACGGGACGGGCACGAAAACATTTGTCGTATTAATCCGACTGGGTAAACTGGACTAAATAGGTTAAATGCGTTTTTGGCGAATTTTGAGAGTTTGACATGTCATGGTACCCCCAGTCTGCTGGAGCGTATGTATGATGCAGGCTGTCTCTTGCTCTGACATTACAAATTACCAAATGACCTTATAACCTTGACCTAACCTTTCCCAACTTCACATAACTACAAAACGAACATATTCAACTCAATTTCGCGATAATCGCTGAAACTTCCAACTTTAACGTTAGATTAGCATTAGATTGCCAGGAATCTATCACTACTGTAGGTACAGTCAGCCTCAAAAGGATGTTTGACAAGAATTCATTTTACTGCCTCGTTGGTCTAGGGGCTACTGCTGAACATGAGGTCCTGGGCTCGATTGATGGGTCGGGCAAAATGTTAATGGGTGTTTTTTTAGAATTTCTCAGTAGCAGCCCGGAGTATTTGTGCCCGATTGAAGGCAATAGGCTCGTCCCCATTTCCCAAGTATGTTGGGGTCGGCTTCCAGTCTAACCGGATGCAGCTGAATAGGTACCAGTATTTTACATGGAGCGACTGCCTATCTGACCTCCAAAACCCAGTACCTAACTGGGCAATACGATACCCCTTGGTAAAACTGGTTGTCAGACTTTCGGGCTTCTGACGACCCGTAACGACTGTCAAAGATCCAGAAATGCCAGCTCGTCCCCTCCTACATGGGACCTAAACATAACTGACGAAATGTGGGTGCATGTGTTATATACACCTCTGCCTGACCCTTTGGGGAATACAGGCGTGATGTTATGTTAAGAATTCATTTCATTGTCTACAGTTTGTGTTACTACTGTATCAATGTGTAGCTACAATAAGTACCTACCCAATGTGTAGAATGTTTTGTGGCTGCACATTGATACAACATTATTGAGCAAAAATTGTGGACAATGCAAGGCTGACAGTATTAGTATTTTGATGAAACACTCCAATATTGGAATACCATCAATGTATTATTCTGTAAAGAAAAGATGTAGGTTATGGGTGCATTGCATCCTAAATATGTTTTTGGCGCTGACTGTACCACTCGGTGTGCGTGCTAGCGTACAGTTTGCAGAATAAATTAAAACTTGGTGGGCTATTAACGCCGCGATTACTACTGGTTGGTAGGATAGCGCCCTTTATCGAGGTTCTTGTGCCGATTGTTATGGCTTCTAATTTGTGAGGTGTTGAATAAATTGCAGTGTTGGTATGAATTCGCAATGGTTAGTAGGTCAACGCTCAACAGCTAAAGTAAACAAAATAGATGAAATCAAGCTCATCTATGTTATACTAGCTTCCGCCCGCGGCGTCGCTCGCGGTGTATGTCGATATAAAGTAGCCTATGTCCTTCCCCAGGGTGCCATCTTTCTCCCTGCCAAATTTTGTCGAAATCCGTTCAGTGGTTTAGGCGTGAATAGATAACATACAGACAGACAGACAGATTTACTTTCGAATTAATAATATTAGTATGGATTACAAGTTACATCAAATAAAATCGTAGCGAAGTCAAAACTGTACATTGAATATTTTTGAAAAAAGTAATTGCGGCGAGGTCCGGGAGCGATTCCAAAACCGACATTAAAAAAAAAAAAAAAAATTGTCTTTGTGTTTGAATATATGTATGTTACCAGCATCACGCAAACACTAGCGTCATGTAAAAGTAAGTAAAAGCGTCTATTCTCTCTATGGTCTATTCCTTCAGTGTTAGATATCAAAAGCAGTTCGGTTACAGTACTCACTCATTATTCCAAAAACTTATTTATACTCCATCAAAAGACGAAGTTGAACGTTTTACTTGAATCGCTCACAATCTGGCCACGAAGCAGGTTGTGGACAGAAGATCTAGAGAACGAGTATTAATCCAAATCTTTACATCAGCACCAATTATATTATATTAACATATTACCATCAGCACCAACATCAGCACCAATGATATAATATAATATAATGATCCTCCAATCATTGCTTTAGCCACATCTACCAGTCCTTCACAGTCTGATGCCGAGTACGAGCATTTAGTTTAGATTTGATAAATAGCATTAGCATGGCTTCGGAATGGAGTTTTATTCTAAAGTTCGAGTACATTAGGATACCTCCAAGTTGCATGAAAGCAGCCTCAACGAATGGCGCTCCCGGGGCATTATTCCGTTTTGTTACAAGAGAACGGTTCAATTTTGCACAAAGTTTTACTTCTATCTCTTCATGTCCCAGTGCCCCACCCTGCCTGGGGGTGCAAGTTCCCCAGATAACGCTCTGTGTGGATAGTAATCCGAGCCGTGCTCAAACTGCCTCGCCTGAAAGTATTCCACTCGTGTTGCTGAATCACGAGCGTCTTTCTAATTTTAAAAGTGCTCATTCTTTGGGTTTCTTTTGGATATTTTCTTTCGAGTTGGTTCAACTGAAACTTTAGTAGCAGTTTTATAACTACTGCGTAAAACGAAGAGGTTCATTGTTAAATAATTCAAATGGCGGTTGCAATATTAACATACATAGCTTATGTTTTCGCTTTTGTCCCATAGGGGTAGGCAGAAACTACAAGATCGCCATCTGCTACGATCTTTACATACTCCTTTTGGTTTCGTTTACATACATCAGACACGGACACCCGTTCCCAAAATGATAATTATTTTCTTACCTTAATCACCGATTGTCAAGACGATTGGTGATTGGGTGTCGCGGCCCATGGGCGGCTTTAAAACTCTGACACCAGGTTAATCAGTAACCATACGAAAAGACGAGAAAAAGATGAATAAATAGAAGAAGCTGTTAACTGATGAATGAGAGGCAAATGGGCTGCGATATCCTGGCTGTTTTTAATTTATTTTATAGGTGATTCGATCCTTCCGTTCATAAAAAAATACCTAAATTGCCTTCTTAAAAGAACGGCAGCCTTATAGTAGGAAGTTTCCAAAAAATTCATTGCGTTCGCCGTTCCTAATAGCTTTTTAATACTGTTGAACGCAGAGACCTACATTTGGGACAAAAGTTGCGCGATAAGGCGCGCCGCCGACTGATAACGAAACTATTCAAGTTTATGTAACTATGTGTCTACGGGGATTACAGGGATGAATATTTTAGTATACTAGTGGAAGATTCTGAAGTTTAGTAGGAAGGCAGGCCTGTCTTGGTTCTTGGTTAAAACAGGCAGAGGTATACAGTGGGTATATGTTTTAAGTCCCATATAAGGGCGAGTCTATTCCCGTAAATGGGTCACAAACGAATCCAGGCTCGGAACTTTATTAAAAAACAGGTACCTATTTCCTTTTCCTCTTTGGGGTATGACCAGCTTAATTTTAGCGTTTTTAATTATTTGTTTAAATAATAATTAAAAATATAATAATGAGCTACTACTAATAAATGCATGATGCAAAAAATGCCTGCCCCGCCCAGGAGTCGAACCTAACAGGTGGTCCTGCAAAAGATACCTAAGTAATTAAACAAATAGGTACATAATAAACGAAAAGGTAAGTAAAGATTTTGGTAAAGGAAATGCTTTGTGAGATACTAAAAGCAATCTTTAAATTACCTAGTACTTTTCCACATCCAACTAAAAAAAAACTGTGTTATGTAGGTATATTAAATATCTAATACACATTTAAAAAAAGTTAGTGTCGTAATGGCCTCTAATAACATGCCACATGCGCGGAAAAACTAAAATGTTTTTGTCCGAAAAGAGTAGTTGTCCAATAAGATAAATAATAGGCGACTCGTCCTCCAACGAACCTCCATGGTAACAAAAGCAGAATGACTGTGTAAACAGTGGTATTCGGACACAAACATTTGTTGTGTGGCTGTATGCCGCGGCGCCTGTGCCTCGGGAAAATACTCGTTGAGTTAGCGCGGCAATTTTGACAGCAATGGAAGTTTGTTTTTAGTTTCGTTTTGTGCTTTTATTTTATTGTGAAACTTTTGGAAAACAGGTATTTATTTTAGGTTGTTTTTTTGTGTTTATGTTGTTTTAATTTTAATGTTTTGAAGCAGTTTTATTATACCTACCGGCCAGTTTAGACACTACTTCCCCCTAGTGTTGTATTTGCAAGGCAGGCTGCCAACAGAATATTCGGTCTGGGTTCGATTCCTGTGTTAGAAATAGAGAGTAGGTATATCATCTTTTTACGAATGACTACCGAAAATGTATTAATTAATTATTATTGGCTATTGCCATAGGTAACGTTTTAGTTCGGACTGAAAAACCACTAAATTCACCCATACTTACCACGGTTTATTTAAGTTTATAGTCGATTGAGAGCGTTCAGTAACTAAAATAATTGTAAATATAAGAGATTAAGTACTAGGTATACAAAATAAAAATGAATCTATATCATATGGCCTGACCAAGATTATGTCTGGACCTTAAAAGAGACTGCGACCTCTGAGTTTGTTTCGGCCTTTCTTCTCAGAGTAGTCAGATAGGAAACGCCAACCTCATCTAGCTTATTTAATTTTTTTAAATATGACGTGTAAAAGTGATTCTGATATCCTATTTACAGAATAAACAATTTCATTTCATTTCATTTCATATAAAGGACAAATAATAAAAAATAAATGAAAAACCTATTCCAACCGATCTTAGATTTATTTATTTGTTACCTACCTGCACAGTTCCTACATCATTTCTCGACACGTTGATCTCATCACTCATCCCATCCGCCATGATAATCTCCCTTATCTATGGCATGAGATTATCTCGTCATTCCCATGATTCATGCCATCACCATGACTCATGCCATCAGCCATGGTTTATGGGAAATTAAGGTCACTTTGAAGGTGAGCGATTAATGGAATAATAATCAATTGGATACTTAATAATTGCTTTTAATACAATACAATGTTATGTTAATTTTAGTTGAGAAGTAAAAATACGTGCTGACAGAAGTATGCAATTAATATTCTTGTCGTAATAAAAATGCAGTAATGTTCCCATTACTTAAAATGGTTGATAATACCTAATAAAGAAGCTACAATATCTCTTATTCTTTTAGAAGCCAAATTAAACATGCAGAAGATAAAATGACCTGCTAAAGGCTGATGATGAAGCATAACTAGGCTTACAGCTGTTTATTTCAAACCAAGACTCACTCGAACCTCTCTCTCTCTCACTCTCTTTTTCTCTCTCTCTCTCGTCTCTCTTTTGTTTGACTGGTTGATGGCAATTGGCTCACCCCCTGTTACATGGGACTTAAACTTAACTGGTGAAATGTGTTTGTAGTGGTGCACATAATTGTACATAATTTCTATTTATTTACATACCTCCTTACTAATAAACGTTGTATAGCGTCTGTCTCTGTATAGTTACACAACGTTTTGTCTTCTTCTTTCAAAGAAGAAAGAGAGACATCGGTGTGTAACTATTCACCCAATATAATACGTTTATTAGTAAGGAAGATATACTTTATTGTACACCAGTTTATAAATTACAAAAAGAAAAAGTTATAGATTACAAAATATACAATGGGCGGCCTTATCGCTTACTGCGATCTGTTCCAGGCAACCTTGTTTATTTAATCTGAAAACTTTATTCATATTTATGGGCGACACGTATTGTGCTCGTCGCATTTTAAACCAAAATACTATAGAAGAGTTTTTTTTTAGATTTAGAATCGATTGAATTTACTTTACGTTTATTCGGCGCGTTCGTGCTAGGTATCTACAGGAAAATCTGTACGAAAACTAACTCTTTATTCCTTATAATTTCAAAAACACATTCGTTCTTCAACGACAACATATTCTACATACATCAATGTTATCCTAATGACAACGATTAGTCGTTAAAATGACCGGTCATTCATTACCCATTGTCACGGGGACACGGAAGGCAGTCGCCCGTAACTCGGTGGCTCGCAAAAAGATAAATAACCACTCTATTAGTAAAAAAAAAGATAATTGGTGAGTGTTGAAGGCTTGAAGGGTACAGCAGAGATTGTGGGCTGTCATGTCCGTATGTCTTTTGTTTTAATTGTAGAAGATTTTTGTGGAAGGTTGTACAGTTCTTGTTTTTTTGATTATTAGTAACTAATCGCAGTTCGGTTAATTTCATTCGACTCCAGTAGTCTGGTCACTCGTAATTTGTTTTCGTTTACCAGTGTTCGGTGCCTATTACTCTACTATTACATAGGTCTCGACTTCGAACCCAAGCCACGCACTGACTCTTCGTATTCATGGGCCTATTGTATAAATTATCACTTGCTTCAAAAACGGTGAAGGAAAACATCGTGAGGAAACCGGCAAGCCTTTTTTTTTAGGGGGTAAATTATCAAATAACTTCTCCCGCTTTAGGCGGAGCGGGGGGGTCGATTCTTACTGCCTAAAACCCACCCGTGTTCCTTCAGCTGCTTGTATGTTGCCAGAGGCCGCGGTATCCCTTTCGGACTTTCCCGCGACCCCGGCACAACGCATGCCTGAGAGATATTTCTTGACAGCATGTGAAGCCAAGTCGGCATAAAAACTCTGACACCAGGTTAGTCACTAACCACACAAGTAAAGAAAGACTCTTTCCACGACAATGACCGTTGAAACTGTTGAAAGAGTAGGCAGTATGTCCTTCGATACATAAGCACCAACTTTAATTAATTAAGTAGGTATAGTCTGTAGCAGTCACCAAACATCAATCGTTTTTTACGTCTAGTAGGTACTTAGGGTAGCTACTTAGGTACTTGATAATTCATTCATGGAAGTCGCCGTATTATTGGAAGAATGACTGATTCAATTGTGTACAGATAATGGATTCTACAAATCTATTGATTTGTTATTCAGTAGGTAAATGCCTCAGAACGAAGTCAATATTATTGGAGAACTTATTGGTTGAGTATTTACTTAGTTCAAAAATAATTGCTTTAACGTTATAAATAATAGTTTGTCATCTACTTCGAGATGGTAAGAGAAGTCTATAGGAAACGGGCAGGTGCGCTATAGTGGCGAGTAAACGGTCGGGGATTTAGGATATGAATAATTTCCAACGTACGACTGAATACGGAATCTTAAGAGGAAATAGGGCCGGTCCCCTCTCCATACAAACGCTCTCGCCTGTTTTCTCTCTGGTTTATACCTTAGAGCAATTATTTTTTACAGTAAAATTAATATCAATATCAAAATTAATAGTTCTATGCCCCTATGTGTCCGTTTTGATGATAATTTATCTGTAGAAGCACTAGAACCCTCAGAATGCTCAAAAATGCCTGTTTAGACCGCTGTCATCAGAAGCCTATTGTACAAATTTGACAACTATTAATGAAAAAAGAAAAACATAGGGGCACAGTAAATATCCTTCTTAATCAATTTGTAAAATATGTTTCAAATCGGTCGAATATTGGAGGAGGAAATAGACGAAAGCCGAACCTCGAATTATAACTTTTTGTATGGAGAAAAGACCGACCCTATTTCCTCGAAGCAGGAACGGTAGAGAACTGAGTGTTGTGGGAAATACATATATCAAGTAGTGATTGGTTGATATATTTTCTTTTAATACAATTTCCTTCGTACCTTCTTCTCTTGAACCTGACCAGACCAGAAGCTACAAATTCTTCCATTCCCACATCAATCAGTCCTTCAAATACTCGTTCATAAATCAGGTAAACAACTCCAAATAGATAACAGACCACGGTCACCTGCTCGCATGACCGGCACCACATAATGCGCTTCCGCCGGAAGTGCGACAGTTGCCGCCATTTTGATTTCTGCCCACATTGTGCGCCGGCGCACACCGTGTCATCAATGTTACACAATCGATTGTGTTTGTATTGATCATAGTGTTTGGGGTAACTCGATGGGAAGGAAAGTTTCTGTAGGATAAACATCTAATTTGATTTGTAATGATCGTTATAATGTTATCTAACATGCCTACTCATGCTGATTGAGCACTTTAATTATATCAAATAAAGCTATTGGAATAGAATGATGATTTACATAATAGAGCAGTGGTGGCTCAGTGGTAACGGCCACGACTTACGAGTTGTAGGTTGTAGGTTCGAACCCCGACAGGCGCTTTACATTGAGTAAATTATTTCATCGCCACTGCTCTCAAAACGGTGAAGGAAAACACCGTGAGGTAACCGGCATGTCCTAGAACCAAAAATTCGAAGACATGTGACATCTACCAACCCGCACTGGGCCCGCGTGGTGGATAACGGCCCGCTCCCTCTCACAGAGAGGAGTCCTGTGTCCCAGCAGTGGGAACATTATAGGCTGATTATGCTTACATAATAAAACTGTGCTACATATTGCCAGACTGTTCCGCCAGACGACTACATCAGGAATTTAACCACGCCAGATTTTGCGCATTCTAACGATGACTGTTAAGTAAATAAACAATAATGTATGAAGGTAAAAGGTCACGCATTCGTCACGTCAAACGTGTAGGACATTGTATTAGTACGTTCAATGTCAACCGCTCATAATGGAGATAACATCGAAATAATTAACTTTACTGACAGTACCGCTTGTTTTATTACTTTTCAACACGCAGAGATGTGTGTGTACAACATTGATTACACCTGTCTTTCAGCTTAGGTATAAGTACTAGATTTCACTGCCCGATTGGTATAGTACTCTCTAGGTCTAGCAACTAGTCGCAAGCTTGACTGCTGAGCCTGCAATGAGATCAGTCCCCAGAAAGAGCATTCTCAGGAACAACCTTTTTTTTTTGGTGGGAAATTATCAAGCAACTTCTCGCGCTCTGGCGAGAGCTCCCGCTCTCGCCGGACGGCGAGTGTCGGGAGTGGCTCTTAGTGACTAAAATCCACCCGTGTTCCTCAGTTATCAGTTGCCTGTAAGTTGCCAGGGGCCACGGTATTCCTTTCGGACTTTCCCGCGACCCCGGCAGGCATCGGCCCTAGCGGATCCCTTCAGTTGTGCTGACATGTATTTGAGGCCTCAGTATCAGCCTGAAGTCTAAATTTAATCCCCGTTAATGGCTATGGGGTCGCTTCGTATCGGTATACATGAGACCTGTAGCCCTACTGACGAAATGTAGTTGTACTTAACACTGCTTTTTTTGTTTTTTGAGTGTGTCACATCATCAAATGACTTTTCCCGCTCTGGGCGGAGCGGAAGGGCGTGTCAGACTTTTACGGACTAAAACCCACCCGTGTTCCTTCAGTTGCCTGTTGCCAGGCTCCCGGTATCCCTTTCGGACTATTCCGCAACCCTGGCAGGATACTTAACACTGCTGCCTGCCACTTCCAAGAATAAAGACGTGATATTATGTAATTTCTGTTCACCAGCTTCCTGTTAACTGGGAGCTATGGGTTCAGGAGCATCAGGTCTTGCGAGCGAGACGCCAGGCGGAGACCTGCGTCTACCAGCATCAGGGCTGCGGTTCTCAGTCAACCAGCTGAGGACCCTTAACTCATATGTAGACAATCTCTGGGAAGAGGATCAGACAGGTATGTCCTAGGTATTTCAGGAGCTAATGGTTCATCGACACAAGTTGATCCTATCAAGTTTAAATACAAAAATGACGTGTAAAAGTGTTATTTTTGACCAATTTTCAAAATAAATATAATTTTTAGCCGTGGATATAGATTGGATATTATCAGGCTTTTAATGGATAGAGAGCCCAAGATCTAACCTGTTATGATTGAACAATGCTCTGATATAGCCATTACTGTTGTGTGCAGGGCGCATTTCAACTGAGCTGGAGAGTGCAGTGGAGAGCCTGGTACAGAGGATAGTAGACGGAGCTGGACAAAGGGATCCCAGGTTCAGATGCTGTCATTTAATAGCCCTGCATAGGGGGAAGAAGGTAAGATGCTAATGAAGTAAACGTATATAGGTATTCATTTTGTAGTTTGGTTACCATGCCGATCGACCACTTGACGGAAACTGTTTGTCAACTTTAAAAGGATGAAAATGAAAATGTAATTTCACCTAAACCTTCGTAATTTAGGCAGAAATGGTCTGCTTATTTGATGAGGGTGCAAATAATCTTTCAAGTATAACTAAATCTATAAAAGATTGGTCCCTTCATCTCATTTTCTGGCGGACGTAAATATTAACGGTTTAAAAACCAACAAACATCTTTTAACAGATGCGATCCCGTTCCCTGGAATACCTGGTGACTCTGGACTCTCTTCCTCCTCTAAACTTGGGTGATGACTGTCGTCTTCAAGACGGACCTGTGGGCTATGGGCGCGTTCGTCTCACAGGGAGAGAGGCTGACAAGTGGGAGGAGTTTCTGACGCCTTCGGGGTATTTGTGCAGGTTGGTAATCTCTTTCTCCTTGCTGAACTGGTGGCAAACCTGACTTGAAGCACCTTTTCAGGACACAATGAAAATAACACGGGTGACCGAAGAAGACTTCTTTATGCGCACTTGTGATACAGCATGTATCAGGTAGGTGTATTTCAGAATGTGGTACAGACCATCAAACAAAACAACTTTCTTCAAAATTTTCTTGGGAAATAACGATCTTCTCTCATGTAAAAAGTGGCGATCTGTCCTATACAAACAATAATATTTAGTCTATCTTATTTAACTTCGTATAAAATTATAACTACATGAAAAGGATGACAGTAATATTGCTGAATTTTAATTTTCATAACTATATTTTCTCATTTTAATTGTACTAATATGTATAAAAGAAAATAATATGTTTAATGGGTGAATGATAATTGCAATGCTTGTAAAAGGCTGCTAAGTCATAAGTACTAAAATAACATAACACTAACATTGTACACTTAGTTTGCAATAAATATTTTGACTTTGACTTTGACCAACATGGTAATCATAGAAAATTATTACCCGTCCTATACATTTGGATCGAGTAGGTATTGAAGTTTTGTATGGAGCAGTTGATCCATGCTAATGTTTTTAATGTTCACAGTTTTAGTCTTGTTTTGGAATTAAACTGAAACAAAACCTTGCTTGTATCGCACAAAAGCTTGTTTAAACATTGGAAGCGTTAAAAAACCCGTTTTAGTGATAGGAATTAAAAATGTCCTGTCCCCTAGGAAATACGGGTTGCTTTATTGAAGTTTAATGTTAATTAATCATAATTACGGTCATTTTACTACTTACAAATATGATTCGAATTGAATTGAGTACATATCTAATAATATAATTGAGCTTAGTGTCACCATTTTGTTAATTAATCTAAATTACGGTAATTTTTAACCGACTTCTTTAAAAAGGAGGAGGTTCTCAATTCGTCTGTATGTTTTTTTTTTTTTTTTTATGTTTGTTACGCGATTACTCCGCCAATTATGAATCGATTTTGATGATTCTTTTTTTGTTTGGTAGGTCATGCTTCCGAGGTGGTCCCATATAAATTTTATTAACTTTGCTTGCGTAATTTTTGAGTTAGCTTCTATATTACGTATATTTCCCACTTAGTTTATCTAGACGATATCCTGTTTGACTCCTTCACTGTTATTTACATAGCATTCGGATTTGTGTGGGGTAGGTATCACTGATCACAACTAAAAAGTGAAAAATAAAAACTTTTTACAAAAAATAAACAACCGACTTCCAAAAAAAAACACAAAAAAAGTGAAAAATAACTTTAATTTCGGAAGTCGGTGGCAAAAAAAGGAAATTGTAAAGCAAAGACACTTATTACTTAGGACTTATTACTTAGGTACGTCTTTTTCATGCAGCAATATTTACATCAAATATGATTCGAATTGAATTGAGTACATAATAATATGATTGAGCTAAGTGTCACCATTTTGTGTCAAATTAGAGGAATTACTAATGATCTGCTGGGAATTCAGGAAATTAATTGCTTTTAGAGGAACTGCTTAATGTGGCCGTTTTAGGCCCCCTGAGGGAGTTAATATTGTGTCTATCTAAAATCTTTGTTTTCTTCTAGGGACAAAGTGGTAGAACGCTGGGTGGAACTGATAGCTCGGTGCACGTCAGCTCGCGGCGGGGGCGGCTCGCGAGTGTTGTGTGCGAGGGCCGTGCAGCATGCCGCGCCGTACAGGCACTGCTACCTGCAGAGAGGTGAGTGGATGATTTTGCTGGAAATGGAAACTTAACTTTAAAATATCTCCTGAATCTGTTGGCGATTTGTGTAGTATTAATTGTATATAGTATATTTTTCAATGACGATAGACTGGTTGGGTTTCGAATTTCAAAAGGGAAGCCGATAGGAATAGGCTTATAGGCTAGCCTCGGGCCTGGTAGGTTGGTTACCATGCTGGTCGACCACTCGACGTAAAGTATAGGATGAAACTTTCGTAATTTAGGCAGAAAAAGTCTCAAACTCAAACAATTTATTTCAATTAAACCATTTACAGGTACTTTTTAACTGTCAAGGAGTCAGTCAGTCAGAAATATGAAGCTAGTTGCCCATTCCAAAGCGTAGTAGGTATCTATGGAGAAGAACGGGCAAGAAACTCCATGGACACTCTTTTAAATCAAAATTAAATCAAAATAAATCGTCACAATATATTGGTTACATCATTCATGTTGAAATTATACATGTGAGAACAATGTAGAAAGCACGTTAAAAGCGTCCGCAATTATAACATAAGAACAATTCAAAAATTAAAATAAGCCGTGGCAGCTAAGAGATAATCAGTCACAACTAACGGCGCTCGTTCACGAACATGACGCATGGATCAGCACCATTCAGCTCAACCATTTTGAAGGGAGCTAAATGATTCAACACATGCGCCACCATCAGCGAGACATTTATTTATTTTATTAAAACTTTATGCACAAGTAAAAAAATACTGTACTAAGGCGGACTTAATGCCTGAGGCATTTTCTACCAGTCAACCTTAGGGTGATGCAGAGACAAACGTGGCATGGCATTTGAATGAGCATGACATTCCCAGCCGCCAGGGCACATTCAAGTCAATGAAAGACAAATTACCCGGTAAATGGTAGCTTTATAGTACATAGTACGCACACCTGTCTCTCGGCCTATTTGATGGTGCAGGCAAAATATCTGACTTCAAGTATAACTGTAACCGGCTTACAGACTTACAACAAAAGAGTCTCAGCCCTACGTCTAACTAGCACTCTTCCTAGGTTTTCATTTCAGTCACTAGGCCGCTAGGTATATAATCAGATCTCTCGTCTCGTCTTGCTTTTATTTCCATCCATTTTTAACCGACTTCTTCAAAAAGGAGGAGGTTCTCAATTCGTCTGTATGTTTTTTTTTTGTATGTTTTTTACGCGATTACTCCGCTAATTATGAATCGATTTTGATAATTCTGTTGTTGTATGGTAGGTCATGCTTCCGAGGTGGTCCCATATAAATTTTATTAACTTTGCTTGCGTAGTTTTTGAGTTAGCTTCAATATTACGTATTTTACCCACATAGTTTATCTAGACGATGTATTCATTTACTCCTTCGCTGTTATTTACATCAGCTAGTGGTGTTCGAATTTGTGTGGGGTAGATACCACAACTAAAAAGTGAAAAATAAAAACTTTTTACAAAAAAAAAACAGACTTCCAAAAAAAACACTCAAAACTGAAAATAACTTTAATTTCGGAAGTCGGTGGCAAAAAACGAAAATTGAAAAGCAAAGACACCGACTTCCGAAATTAAAGTTATTTTCAGTTTTGAGTGTTTTTTTTGGAAGTCTGTTTTTTTTTTGTAAAAAGTTTTTATTTTTCACTTTTTAGTTGTGGTATCTACCCCACACAAATTCGAACACCACTAGCTGATGTAAATAACAGCGAGGAGTTTTGAGTGTATTTTTTTGGAAGTCGTTTTTCTTTTTTTTACTTTTTTTCATCATAGGTCTAGATGCGACATTCAAAGTGTATGAATAATATATCAAACATCTTATAACGTTATGTAGACTGCGCTTAGCTCCCCATTTTAACTTAATTGACGCAATTATTTTCACCAACATATCCTTTGGTCTTACAATCATTTCAAAGATATCATCACTATCTTTTATCTTTTATTCCTAATATAAAAAAAACGTAACAAAGACAGGCCTGATACCGCACCGACTCTTGCGAACATGGTCAGCGCTCCAGGAATGTAATGTTATCGCCACGTCGGGAATCCGTACACGACGCCGACTTGGACGAATGTATATGTATTATAAGTATAGCTGTCGTTACGTAAGATATATCTCTTCTGATGTAGGTATGCCAAGACCAGCCACTATTTACCTCTATCTGTAGTTGTTTGTGAGCGATGCCAAGTGGTATCGTGTTACCCAGTTAAGCAGTTGGTCCCGGCGGTCATTTGTGGATCTTTGAAAGTCGTTACGAGTCGTCAGAAGCCCGAAAGTCTGACAACCAGTCTAACCAAGGGGTATCGTATTACCCAGTTACTGGGTTTTGGAGGTCTGATAGGCAGTCACTGCATGTACAATACCGGTATTCGGCTGCATCCAGTTAGACTGGAAGCCGACCCAAACATAGTTGGGAAAAGGCTAGGCTCAGACCAATTATGAAACGAAGACAGAGCGCTGTCAACAGTGACGTGAGGCCGGTTTCGTAAACATGAGTGCACATATTTTGGTGTAGAATGATTGTAAATGGATGTAAATGTGTGCGTGTGACCGTGTATGCACAGAGCGGTGGTGTAGTTTTGGCACGCTTCACTGTAGTGTTCGCAGTGCTCTGTCTTGGTTTTTTATTTGGTCTGAGAGGCTAGGCAGATGAGTTGTAACCGATAAATTTTGCATTGCTGAGCGAAAGTTAATTTATTTCCTTATTTAAGAACACTACCAGCTTACATATACATTTATACATCAATGACCACCAGTTGACTGCTATAAATCTTTTATTTCGGACCTTATAGTCCATTTGGTTAGTACACGACACACGACTTAGAAACTAGTGTTAGTACTTCATCAACCAGAAAAACAATACAAACTATTCATTGCTACGATATATGTATATGCTACGCTACGCTATAAGCTGACTTAAGTATTTTGAATGAAAGTAATTTCACTTTTTGATTCATTCCAAGGAAGCAAAAGTATAATAAGGATCGTAGCAGGTAGCGTTCTGTAGCTTCTGCCTACCCCTATGCGAAGAAGGTGTGAATTTATGTATAATTATGTGTATGTGATTCATTCGTTTTACACTATCCCTTTTCATCTTCTTCTGACTAGAAGATTAGCTCGTTTAGATATACGTTTAGGGGTATGAGGAACAGGGTGTCAAGTTCACTTATCCACTATAGAAAAGGGAGGATCCTCCGACCAGACGGGTGTTGTGTCTGGCGGGCAACTGCCCAACGATTGATGTTGGGTTCTTGTTTAAATGTCCATTGCACGGAAAACTTTAATTGCGCGATGCAGGATTTATGTGACGTCAGGATTTTTGTGTGGCGTCAGGTCTTTGATGCGTAGTTCGCATGTGGCGATGTAGATACCGCCACATACGCAATATTAATTACTGATATGAGGTCAGCCAAAGCATATACAAGTTTACCCGTACATGTACCTCAAGGTACACGTGCACTGAGTTGTAGAGAAAAATAGAGAATTCCGAAAATATTTATTTTTTCTTCCTCAATCGAAACTTTTGTGTAATTTACATACGAGAGCCAGTTATTAAAATTGCCATTGCTTGAAAACAATACCCATTACAGTTTATAGGCTTTAAAACTAGGTCTAACACTTCAGACTTTTAACACCGTTCAGTCAGATCCGTATCAACTTTGGAACTAACATAAAAACGGCTTCTCCGACCCCGGTCGACACGCTAGAAATGTTCAGAATGTTGCTATCGACCCCTATCTCTTGGGGAATTTGCAGACAAGCTGATCAAACGGCTGGAGAGTGGAGATGTCAATGCTGTGTATCAGTAAGGAAGGAAGAATGTTTTTGATATTAGACAACAAAGATTTTGGGAAAACTAATCTGATGCAGTTCGGGGCAGTTATTTAAGTTCAATCTCAGATTTGATGTCACCAACGGAATCATACTGCTTGAAAAAAGCTTGTTTTGTTTTTTTTGTTGCAGTTGGGTTTTTTTTCCACCTTTTGGTGTTATATTTTTAGAATCGTAAAGCGTAACAAACAAACAAACAAACTCACTTTCGCATTTATAATATGAGTTAGCATTATTCTAGTTAGCACTATTGATTCATATGGATTTATAGGCATAGCGGTTGTAAGATTTCCCTTATACCTACCTATATTTCGGGGGTTTACTTGTTTATGCCTGTTCTATAAGCCAACACACGAAATACCATCATAAAAAGTATTTTAAAAAACGAAAAAAGCTCCACATTTCCATAACTTTATTGATTTCGTAACGATACAACTTTCTCAGAACTCCTGAAACAAAGAAAATAATTGAATTACCCACATATCACACCCTCCTATATTTTCACATCCACCGCTGCTTCGAGAAAGTTCGACTGAACTTTTAATTAAAGGAAATTTTCGGAGCGGCTTTCGATGCACAGACATATTGTACAATCAACCGCATATCAGCAACACTTGAACCACGAAAACCGTCCTTACAGCTACGAAATAATGGCGCTGTCAATGTTAAATTGTTACATGGACGTGCGGTTGCGTGTACCCAAGGCAGTTTAACTTATAAAGTTACGTGGTTAGGGCTATTGGCAACTGGAAGTTGAGTGGGAGAAGGTTCTTCGTAACCTGTAGTTAAGTGGGAACCTTTGCTTGCTTCCGATTAGTTTGGTTTCAAGGCAGAAGTAGGCTAAAGGCTGAATGCTTCCGGCTAATTGAGTAACACATTTGCAAATGGCAATTCAATTCATTTTGACATTTCAATAATTTTCAGGAGGTAGCACCTGGTCATACATAATGTCCACAATCGAGACCGAGGCCACAATCATGTATATACGTTACTGAAGTTTTGGAAATAAATTACTATTACCATTACAATATATTCATTGCGTTATTTACATATTCGGGAAGAAAAAATTCAAAGATATTGAAGCAAAAATCTTTCAGATTGTGATTGAAAGTGAGTAGGTATGCAATAGGGGTGCAGATTTGTTTTTAGCGAAAATAGTACCCAAAACATGGTAATGTGGTACCTTAGCATGTAACATTATAAAAAAAACAAAAAACCCTGTTCGATCCGAAAGAGGCACATAGGTACTGCAATAACATAATCAGATAAAAATAAGAAATGTTATTTTTATTGAAAATAAAAAAGTTATTGCAATTGGCAAATCACATTATTTGTACCAAAATTACCCCAATTTCATTATAAATTAGCAAATTTTCTGCAAAGGTCATGTGTTATGACTTGTAGAAACCCGCTAGACGACTACCGCCCGCGCCCCATGCAATAACACCGTAAAATTCCTGTTTGAAAAAAAATGGGGCGAATTTTTTTTTTGTTTTTTCAAAAAGAATTACCATTTATATATACTCTCAGTATGATTCTTAACAACACCCTAACGGATCGAACAGGGTTTGTGTTACACATTGTATACCATTTTAAACTAATTATGTCAAGCAACACACACTCTTGAAAAACGTTCCAAATGGCGTACCGTGTCGGTTTAGTATTTTGATCAAACACTCAAAAACCGTCAAAATATTATTCTGTATTCGAGGAATCAACTCTCAAACTCTAGTGAACTCGTTCCCAACTTTCATTATGTGTTGTTATGTTATTTTCCTCTCATTCACAACAGCATATGCACAGGGATTGGTTGCGAACTATTTATTCTGTTTGACAGTTGGACACGGTTCGCGTCCCGGTGGACACAACTTTGTTATGTTGCTCCCATTGGAGGATAGGAATGCATGGATTCCACGTACCTAATAGACTGTATTTTTAAAGTGTACGATTAGGTGTTTGCCTGGGAAATTGATAAAACCTTTTCTTCGAAGGTTTAATTAAACCCTCTTGTTTAGCCTTTTGTTCTTATCCAAATTCGAGGAATCGGTGGGAACTTATAATTTGATTGTTTTTCTGAAAATCCGAGAAAGGAGAAGTTTCACAGAATTGATCGAGATTTTTCGTTACCATGCTACGATGTCGTTTAAATTTTAAGTCATCAAATTATGTTAGGTATTATCAAATGGAGCGTTTCATATTATATACATAAAATCATGTGTTCCATGGGGGTAGGCAAAAACTACAGAACGCCACCTGCTACGATTACTACGTAGTATTTGATCCAAAAGATTTTTACCAAAAACCTTTAGGTATGTTGCGAAAATTACAATATTCGTGGATTAGGCAGCGGTGAACCCGAGGTCGCACGATTTAAATGCAGTGAATCATTGCTGATGTCATTATATGTAATGGGGATTAAAACAATTTGAGTAGTCTGTCTATGTAGATGTTGTCGAAAGTTACAAAAAAAAAAAAATGCATTTCAAACATTTTGAAAAGGTTTACATTGTGGCGGTATCTACATCGCCACATGCGAACTACGCATCAAAGACCTGACGTCAGACAGACGTCACATAAATCCTGCATCGCGCAATTAAAGTTTACCGTGCAGTGGACATATATACAAGAACCCAAGATCAATCGTTGGGCAGTTGCCCGTCAGACACAATACCCGTCTGGTCGGAGGATCCTCCCTTTTCTATGGTGGATGAGTGAACTTTACACCCTGTTCCTCATACCCCTAAACGTATATCTAAACGAGCTAATCTTCTAGGCAGAAGAAGATGAAAAGGGATAGTGTAAAACGAATGAATCACATACACATAATTATCGGGGCTTTATGTTTTAGGGGCATGAGGAACAGGTTGTTCCTCATGCCCCTAAAACATAAAGCCCCGAATCGAACTCCCAAAAAAAACTCACAGAAGAAATATAGGTAATTTAATATCGCCCGTAACCTTTCACGAGGTCATTATTCTGCCTCGCTACATTTACTTATTTCATTAGCAACATTCTTAATATCAAGTCGAGTAGACATACTAATATATCTGCAGAAGCTCTCAGGGGGACCGAGCATGAAATATTAAGAGTTTTTTTCTTATAAATTAGGGCAAGCTCGCGACTGAATGGCTCAAGATGAATAAATGAAACTTGTAAAGTAGAAAATGAGCGCCGCATTCATCTTATTTGGCGTTAGAGCTATGTAGATGAGAATAAAAGATGTACTGCAGCTGAGAGCTTTTCTTAATAGCTTGTGTATCTAAATGTTTGCTACTGAATAAGTCAGTCATTTGTGTGAGGCTAATAAAAAAGGTCATCTTCGTCATTCGTAGGTGTTTTAAAAGTTAAAGGCTCTTACATACTGGCGCAAAATGTCGCGGGAACGACGCCGCCGTATTGTTCGCCGTGAAGTATTTTCAGAAATTGTTTTGTTAAAGTCACGTCGCGCTGTCGCGTCGCGCCTGTTTGTGGGAGCCTTAATTAGGCCTGAATTCTTCTTACGCTGATGTCGGTCGCGTTCGACGGTCGCGCGTGCTTATATACTTTGTGTTCTATATACCATGTACTGCGACGCTGACGTCCGCGGTGCGTACTACGTTGCTACGCGTACGCGACCGACATCAGTGTAGGAGGAATTCAGGTGCATCAAGAGACAGTAACGTCCTTCTGTCTATTTAAACTAATGTTATATACAGGTAATGTTGTTTGTTTGTTTGTAAAAGGTAAGTAACGTCTGGAACTGATAGAAAGCTAAAGTATTGACGAGTGCCATAGGTTGTTTCTTTCATGCGGACAAAGATGCGGGCAGGAACTGACTACTAGGGCTCATATTACTAACTACGCGTACCAATAAGAGACATCATCATTATCATTTCAGCCGAAAGACGTCCACTGCTGGACGTAGACCTCCCCCAAGCACCGCCACTTAGACCGGTTCAGTAATAGGAGACATACATCTTCAAGTTATCAGAGGGGCCAGACAAGTGACAATCGCGTCGAAAGCGTTTCGTATTTCTATAACGACTTTCAACAGAATTGACATAAGCTTTCCGATAGCTTATGTCAGTCCTATAAATTTTTGCCTTTTCCATCATCGTTATCGCTGATAGAATGCCACTTTATGGTATAGCCATTATTGAAAGGTTTAAGACAGAAAAATATACTAAATATTACGTACGGGCCAAGATATGAAAGCTTAAGGAAACGTCTTGCTAACCGCTGTTTATTTAATTACCCAACTGTTACATACTCTATCCATCCTCAATGATATACTTCATTATTTCGAGGGCAAAGCTCCCAAATCCCGAACCAAGTCTTCCCCGGAGTGTCGGGAGTTATATCAGGTGAATTAGTACATATTCGCTCATAATACACCGGACTGTGGAGCCCTGATTTCCCTCGAGATGGTGAAGTTATTCAGTGACCGGTAATAAACTTGTTCAGAGCATTGCAGTAGCTTAATTTATTACTATATTGGTGTAAGTTGTTTTATTCATTGGTGGAGCTTTTGTTTTTAAGTATATGTCCATAGTTAGGTTTAGTCCACGTTCAAGCCCTATATTCTCAACCCCCGACCATGTTCAACTCCTAAATGTTGTCCATGTTCAACCTGGGGGTTGAATCTTATCATCATGGTTCATTCATGGTCCTATTTTTGCTTCCATTCAGTTCCAAATATATCTAGCTGAAAAGTATGCTTCGAAATTACTTGAATAGGCTCCCTGAAGTGCTGTATCCCAGAAAGTGGTGGGTTAGCACAGTTATACCAGGTGCTCTACACATAAGCACTGTTCTCCACAATATGACTCATCCATCTTTATGAGACACAATATTTACAGCCTACAATTTTCAAATTCGTAAAGATTTGTGATATAATTCTACCAATATTCATAATATGAATGTTTGGTTGTTTGTGAGTTTAGATGTTTTTTTACATGGAGCTGTTTCCACATCCTTAGTGAAAAAACGGGTAATAGCTATTAACACTTCATTTTTGGCCCAGGGTCATCACTACTATCCAGCACAGACCGTCGCCTCGCCATCGTGGAAGGTGCAGCCTGGGTCATGGTCCGCGTTGGCGCTGGTGAAGCTGAGGCCAAGCTGATGCTGGGAGCCAGGGTCGAGGGGTGCAGTGCAGCAGCCTATACGAACAGGGTGCCACTGACGCATCCGATGGCGTTGCTGCATTATACTAGTGCTCAGGGGGTGAGTAACGGAAATTATTGATATAGCTTGACTTTAATATGACCCCTCTTTTCGAAGATGTTTGTAAAATAGATAAAAAAGATCGCCTTTAGCAATAAGACCACCCATCATAGATATAAGAATATATTTTTGTGCCGCTCATAAACATGTAAATCTCAAAGCTCTCTTATTCGTAATTTGTTAGTGCACAATAAAGGGCATTTTATTATATTTACCCAATTAATGTACGAGTCAATCTAAGTATATTTTCAGCTGTGTCTGTCTGTCATTGTCTTGCATTATTTTATACCTTTATTTATAAAATAATATAAGAACGGTTTATAAGTATAAATAAGTATTTATTAAAATTTATTTACAAGTGATAATAAATATCTGCTGTCCTTGTCAGTTCTACAAGGTAAAAGCATATATATAAGCATATTATATATATTATGCTTTTACTCAAAGAGATATTTGGAAAATGATTATACTTTATTTCTCATCGACTCTGATCCACGAAACATAATCGTGTATAACGATTCCTCCAGGGTTACTACGCAGTAGCAGTGGGTCCACCATCCTCCCTGGTCTGCGGCGACCGCTCCTCCACCTGGCAGCTGTGGCATCCTTCCCTAGAAGCTGAGCTGGACGCACACTGTTCAGAACTGTCCACTGTCGCCAGGATCGCAGGGGCGCTTAATGTTCTGATAGACAAGATGAGGGAGGGGGTGTACCAGGTGAATGATCATTAAAAATTTTCTACTTGGATGATATTTTTTAGTAAGATGAACTTATTGTATCTAACATGTTAACTATCGATGAGAGAGACGAGCTCTCTCTAAGGCTAAGTAATAACGGCCGCTCGGGTCGATCCATCAGGTTAAGCTACGCTTGCCGGGGTTGATCCGTGGATGGGTGACCATTTTTACATATCGAGACTCCTACGTGGTAAGCCGTTGGTCCCGGCAGTCATTTGTGGATCTTTGACAGTCGTTACGAGTCGTCAGAAGCCCGAAAGTCTGACAACCAGTCTAACCAAGGGGTATCGTATTACCCAGTTACTGGGTTGTGGAGGTCAGATAGGCAGTCGCTCTATGTAAAATACTGGTATTCAGCTGCATCCGGTTAGACTGGAAGCCGACCCCAACATAGTTGGAAAAGGCTGGGCAGATTGATATTAACTAATCGATACGCCCTAGAAAGTTGGCAGTACTTTAATACCAACCTCCTTTTCTACAGTTTCTTGATACATGAAACGAAATAGAAAAGTGCAGGTCTATTTTCAAGGCTTGATTATGCACTTTAAGCTCAGTTTAAAATTAATGTTTTTCTTTGTAACTACTACAAAAATTGATTGTATATCAATGACTACAGACCATTGAGTCTTGAAATGTAAGAGACGTCAAGTAGTTTAGGCTTTTATGTTTATAAAACCTAACCTATTTGTTGCCACTTTCAAGCGCACTACTTTCCATTGTCCGTAGGGCACTCTACGCGTCCTCAGTCGCTACGCGGCGAGCAGCGTGCTGCGCCGGCGGCTCGACCGCTGCGCTGCGCACGCGCACGCCGCGGCGCGCTGCTGCGTCGCCGCGCATGCCTCGCACCATCTGCTATTGGTGCTGGATTCGTGAGTTTACACAGTCATACAGAACCTATGCATATTGCACAGATATTTTTTTTTAGCTATCCACTTCATAATGTTTAGTTTTCAATATAGTTGCAATAGTAACATAAAGATCTTCCAGGCTCTACGCTCTGTGCGACCGTGGCGGCGCGGCCGGCTACGTGTACCCGGTGGAGCGCGGGGCTGTGGTCAGACGAGGGGCGCGGGACGCCGACTGGCAGTGCGATGCTGCCTGCGTCAGGAGCTGTCTGCAGCAGATGCATCATGTAGCTGGTAAGACAGTATGATCGACATGGTCAGTCCCAAAAGTATCCGAGATGAAAATGTAAAAAACATGGATCAGAAAACGTTAAGTTCCAGTGCCATTTACAAATTGAATGCTATGATTTGATTTTATAAATACTTAGAACCGAAATTCATAAATTACCTACAAAGATGTTTTCATTTGACAATTTGAGGTTACTTTCATGATCTTAATTTTCGTCCATGATTTTTCAATTACAATTTAATCATGTTTTTCAAACAATACTAAACTTGGAATAAGTGGTGAGATATCTAAATACAGATGAATGGGTCACTTATTCTCTTTAGTGAGTGATTCCATAAGAATTTAACGTTAACAACTTGTTTACACTTTCATCAAATACTTTTAAAACAGACTATAAAATATTTTAGATAGCGTCATTACTGTAAATAACAAAAGCACAACTGCGTAATAGAAAAAAAATCTAATAAACCTCTTAGCGTCGTCTTTGAATATTGTAAAGATTGTGAAGAACATTCATAATATTTATGATGGCTCAAGGTTATTTTGACACGGAGCTCTAATTAATTAAATGTCAAAGACGTCGCGAAAACGAACTGCTTACAATCATACAAAAGAAGAATAGCCTTTGGGAACGTAAAACCTGTATTCAATGTTGGATTCGCAAAGCTAGTCCGTGAATTCAAATTTTGTTACGTTTTTTTTTTTAGTGTCAGGTTGTATCTTGAACAAAATATGATTCGAGACTATAACAAATATTTTACAGAATAATAATTACCATCTCTCTAAGTTAGATTTGTTCTGTTGAATGACTTTTTCATGAAATCATGACATTCGAGAACAAATCTAACTTACTTGTAGATACGTCCGCAAGCATCCACCTCAATAACCTTCATCATACATTCTTCATTTATTGCTTCATCATTCATTCATTTAACTTATAAATTAAATCCCCTTTTCTTAGCGTCTTCATTCGAAATTTAGGCTCGATTACAAAATATAATAAAAACACAACCACCAGGTGAAGACATCCCGCCATCCCCGTCAGAATGCCTAGAGACCGCATTACTCAGTCGCTGGGAGAGCCTCAACAGAGAGGCGCGGCTCTCTGCGGGGTCCAACCCGACGTACTCCAGCAGACAGCTGCGCTACTTGTGGAGGGTGGCTAGTGAGCTGATGAAGTGCAAGAGTATGGTGTTGTGTGTAAGTATCTAACTCAAACATCCCCTTCAAAGTAGAAAAGTTGAAAGGTAATCGTTTGGCCTGGTATGGGCATGTGATGAGAAGGGACGAAACGCATGTGACTAAAAGTGATGAATATAAATGTTGATAGATGGAGCGGGAGAGGTAGGCCAAAGAAAAGATGGATGGATTGTGTGAGGAATGATATGAAAGAGAGGGGAGTAAATGATAGCGTGACGGTTGACAGGGGAGAGTGGAAAAAGAAAACGTGTTTCGCCGACCACAAGTAACATGGGATAAGGGTAGATAGATGATGATGCAGACATCTTCTTCAAACTGCAGTACTCAGTCGCTGGGAGGGCCTCAACAGAGAGGTTCGGCTCTCTGCAGGGTCTAACCCTATGTACTCCTGCAGACAGGCTTGTGAGCTGATGACGTGCAAGAGTATTGTGTTTTTTAAAAGATTCTGGAGAATATTTCATTAATTTCGATTTTGATCTTTTCCCAGGAGAACCACAGTACGTTCAGAGCGAACCTGATCCAGGTGACGTCATTAAACCAAGAGCCCATTGAGGATCTAATCCACATCCTAGCGATCATGCTGGACCAGGCCCGAGACCTGTACCTGAACAACTTCCACTCCAGGAATGTGGGGGAGTTCGATAGGGAGCTGTCTGCTTATAGGTAAGTTATTATGGCCCAAAGTGTCCACGTGTCCACATACCTGCTTTTCTAAGGACCTAAAAATGCTACTGATTGTGCGATTGGTATCACCACCTACTGGGTCCAACTCGTTTTTAACATAATACATGTATTTACCATCAACTCGAAAAGAAGAAGATGATATTCTAAGAGAGCTTTGGGCAACCAGAACATTTTTAACAAAATCCATCTTATTGATTTTTTAACAAAATCCACCTTAATAATGTGCCATCCATCGTAATATAAAAACTTTGCAATAAACTTGTTTTTTTTTAAATTATTTGAAGACTGCAGTTCATCTTTCATATAAATACTACTTACGTAAATTGTATGATTACGATCTACTGTCATAAAATTTCAAATATTTTACATAGAAGCATAATCAGCCATAATATTCCCACTGCTGGGACACAGGCCTCCTCTCGGTGAGAGGGAGTGGGATCCAACACGCCTAGGGCGGGTTGGTGGATGTCACATGTCTTCGAATTTCTGGTTCTAGGACATGCTCGTTTCCTCACGATGTTTTCCTTCACCGTTATTTTAAGACCATTTGGGAATACGATTTTGACACAATATAATTCCCAACAGATCAAAAAAATGGAATAAACTAAAAGATTATTACGACGCATCATCAGCCTGTCTCATCGACGCCGTCCGAAGAGACCCCGACCTGCGGCGAGAAGACCTGAAAGACCACCTGGTCATCATGAAGAACATCCTCAAATGGCTGTACAAAGGCGCGAAAGACGACAAGAAATACCTAGGACCAGTCCTAAGACCATATTTGGATGGACTTTTCGCCAGTTCTTTGGAGAATGCATGGTTTTTGGAAGATTTCGATGGGAAGAAGTGTTTGAAGGAGTATGATGGGTTGAAGGAGTATTGCTTGGGGGTCCATGATGGGTCCCTGGAGCCCTGCATGGGGCTGCTCGATGCTGCTAAAAAGTTTGCTTGGGCTAAGGCCATGGTCGATTTCGTGGACCGGTTCAGGCACATTGGTGAGTAGTAGTTTTAACATCAGTTATGTTTATGCGTGCGTGATAAAGAGATAAAGTGACAATATCGAAATTAAAAGTAGATAAAAAACATTACTCATATTATTTTGGGCTCTGCCGCAGTCGGGTAAAAATATATTTGACGTTTAAAAAGGTTTACATTATAAACGTTATGAAACTAAAACCCAACTACGACATATAAGTTAATGTGACTCCGGATTTTTGATACCGGTCAAAATCATAACCCTCCTTTTTGCTTCCCCGTAGTCGAGTAAAAAGATTATGGTTTTGTTGGAAAAACGCAATCTTCTAGTACATAATATCACACCTTGTGTCCCCGAAGAGTTCAGCAGAGGTGTACTTATAGTAAACCCACATTCCGCGAGTTATATTTAAGTCCCATATATTAGTATTCCCTTGGAGGAGCTCGTGGCTAAGTAATAACAGCCGCTCGGGTCGATCCATCAGGTTAAGCTACGCTTGCCGGGGTTGGTCCATGGATGGGTGACCATTTTCGAAAAAAATAAATTTTGGCTAAGTTAACAAAAAAATGGTGGTCATTTCTGCTAACAAAATGAGGAGTAATTTTTAAGGTATTTTTTATGTTTAGAAAACTATAAATAATAAGGTTTTTTACTATTGTTAGCTGTCTATGATGGATATTATTGGATATAATACCAAGCAGTTAATGAATATTTTAAATCATATTTTAAGTGACGAGGTTCTCTATTTGTGTGAAAAAGAACGCCAATTTCATAGGTGGGGACCATTGACATATATATTACTGGGGACCCAATATATGGTTTTAAGTTAAGTTATCGCACGATTTCCATTATAAACTATAACACTTATACTAAATGTTTACAACTATATTGAGTCTTGTAGGATGTTGTTAGATTTCATACGCTAAGTACCGGTCATTGCCCTCATGAATACATGCGAACATTACACCCATTTGATTGTTCATTTATAAAGCCCTTGGGTTTGAGCCCTGCTTTAAACTGTTGTGGTGAATTTACTGGCAGCGCTCACATTTAGCTAAATTCTAGGGATAATAGAGAAACGACCGCTGTGAAATTGGGAATAAACCACGTAATTATCTAACCTCTGTAATAACAGTAGAATGTTATGCGATGTAGGGCGAATACCTCTTTTATAAGAGCGTTAGCACACTGGTATGCCATGGCGACGTCCCTGGCTACCTACCGTAGCGAAAAAGGTTGCGAAATAAGCCAGTAACACGCGGGTGTCCGTCCTGAGAATCAGTTGGTAACTGAGTGAGGGAGGGGTAACTTTTTTTTTTGGGCGTGAGAAATCATCAAATAACTTCTCCCGCTCTGGGCGGAGCGCAAGTGCGAGTCCGACTTTTACTGACTAAAACCCACCCGTGTTCCTTTAGTTGCCCGTTGCCAAGGGTCCCGGTATCATACATTTCAATGCGAATTGTTTGGATACGTAGCCGGCGACGTCGCCGTGGCGTCTCAATGTGTTAACGCTCTTATACATATAAGTCTGAAATCGCCAACTTGTCTTGATCAGGCGTGGTGATCAATGCCCGTGCCTTCTCTGTATGAGAAAAGGCCTTTCCCAGCAGTGGGTAAGTAATAGGCTAGTATTATACGTGAATTTCCTTCATCGCAGAGGTGGAGGTAGAGATTTTGAAGATTGGTTAGTTATGAGGTTCTGAAGATTGTGTCATAATCAAATTATTTAACTAGTTTATGTTATCCCACTACTACTACACAATACACAATACCGGTATTCAGCTGCATCCGGTTAGACTGGAAGCCGACCCCAACATAGTTGGGAAAAGGCTAGGCAGATTGATTTTGATATTATCCCACTACTTTCTAACAGCTATAGCCTCCCGTTAGCTAGCCAGGTCGCCGTGACCAGCCAGTTGAGATGCCACTTTTGTGTGAGTTGAGTAAACTTGATGTCTAAAAAGTACTATACTCTAATTTCAATCATTAATGTTCCCCATCCAATGTTTAATATCGACATACTACTTATGTAGCACATTGCAAAACATTACTTCATTAAATCAAAATCTAAAGTCATTTATTCAAACACGCCTGAGGAACAACACTTTTTGACCGTCAAAAATATATGACAGTCCCTCGAAACACCCACCCTTCCCGCTAACCTCCTTGTGCTTTAGTTGGGAAGAAGAAGTGGCGCAATAAATTCCCCATCTCCCAATTCATTTCAAAACAGAAAACCCAGCTTTAAAATATCAAATAATTCCTTTAAAACGTACACAAAAATAACAGAAGCCACTATTTTATATCACAATCCAGTGGATCAAAATTTCAAGATCGTTTCGCTTGCAACGGAATACGTTAGCATTTTTAATACGACCAGTTTATATAGGCATTGGGTATGGTCGGGTTGTTTGGGCAAGCCGGGTCAGGGTGGAGTGGGCAGGAGTTAATGCTGGCTGTGGCTGGATTGGTGTGGATGTAGATGGCTGGATGTGACTGGAGATGTTTTGGATTTCGTTGGGAAAGAATGTTCGTGTTTTTACGTAGTTCTAGCAATCTTTATCTTGGTTCCGATTTGTCTAAAGTCGTGGACAGAATTTGTAATCGGACATGAAAAATTATTGTTTTCTTCTTTTTAAATACCATAATTCTTACATTTTTAAATATTTTCATAAAAAACATTTATGAAAATACAACATGATAATTAAAAATTACAAAATGTAAAAAATAGCCCATCGGCATCAGGATCAGGGTCCAAGCTGCCGGTGGTCAGGGCTCTAGAGAGAGGAACCTCCTCACTATGCGTGCCGTGTTCAGGAGTACTTTGTGTTTCTTTTTATTTTTAACATTGCTTTGATTTAATCACCGTTGAAAATTGAGAATGTATATAGGGTAGAAAGAGTTATCTTTCTTTCATTCATTGTCGTTCAATACGTCGACGATTCTTTATTATTTAGTATTTTCAGGAAAAATGTATTGAGGAGTGATAGGATTTCTCATATAGCTAGTGTTGTTCATAAGGCCATAGAGTTAAATTGCCCAAAGACCATATTAGTAGCCCTTATTTTGTAATAAAAATAGAGATTTATGTCGCGTGTACCTGCCGTGTACATTTGTATACTGTGGAGCTTAACACCGCCTTGAGGAGCTAGGGTGGATCAAATGATCGATTTTCCCACGCGTTTCGACGTGGAGTTGCAGATTCCAACACGTCTTACTACTACTAGAGACTAAAGACCAGTTATTTAATCACCAGTTACCTTTTATCTGACGAATAAGTAAGTCTAGACAGTTTTTGTATAGACAATCTGTTAAAACGTTACATTTATTTTTCAGGTAAAAGATATCTAATGATTGAAAAATCGTCCATAAAACACTTCCAGCTCTCTGTCTCCTTGTTAAAGTTTGAAACTGTGGTGAGTTGCAAATCCCGCCTAAGTTGTGGATACGGCGTCGAGTCTGTCCCCGCGAGCTGTTCCCGATCTCTCCCACCGCTATTACTATGCCATTATTATTTGTGACCGTTTCTTATATTGTACATTTAAAATTGAAAAGAGTTGGTTTGCACCCACCTTGTATAACGCGTATTTAGCACACGATCGATACTACTAGTTCCTTCTCTTAAAGATGATTAGCACATAATTCTCATTAGTTAAGTTAGAGTAAGCCCCTTGAGATTTAATGTGACACTTCAAAATGAAAAACTGACACTTTTTATAACTTTACTACTTGAACTAAACTTATTGCTTAACTAATGCAAAAATGTAAATCAGCACATAATGTAAGGGATCGTGTAGTGCGATTATAGTTGATTTAGTGCAGCATGAGCTCCTGTATTCGATTCCCAGGTCGAGAAAAGTGTTTCCTGTCAGATATTTCTCAGTAGGAGTCTGGATTTGTGCCCGGTGGATAGCAATAGGCACGCCCATTACATGGGACTTAAATACAACTTGCGAAATGTAGGTGTACTAAGTATAGGTGCGCCTCTGCCTATGTTTTCGTCCCTACAGGTGTGATATTATGTTACGTAACTTTTTCCTTGAAACCAACATCCTGTTTCAGATTTCCGCCTCGTGTTCCCGACCGGCGAAGGCATGGCGATCTCGTACCCCAGCAAGCTGCCCTCCCGGCGCGAGCACAGCTCGGCGCGCACGCGCACGCTCAGCCGCCGCGACAAGGCCGACGCCAAGCTGCGGCTGGCGCGGCGCTGTGTGCTGGGGGCCTTCGCTGCGGGGCTGCTGGGGGACAGGTCAGTCACATGGAACAAGAGAGGGGCACCAGGGGGCTAGCCCACATACTTCAATCAATCTGCCTAGCCTTTTCTCAACTATGTTGGGGTCAGCTTCCAGTCTAACCAGATGCAACTGAATACCAGTATTTTACATGGAGCGACTGCCTATCTGACCTCCACAACCCAGTAACTGGGCAATACGATACCCCTTGGTAAGACTGGTTGTCAGACTTTCGGGCTTCTGACGACACTCTTCGTAACGACTGCCAAAGATCCACAAATGACAACCGGGACCAACGGCTTAACGTGCTTTCCGAGACACGGAGAAGTCTCGGTGTGTAAAGATGGTCACCCATCTATGGACCAACCCCGGCAAGCGTAGCTTAACCTGATGGATCGACCCGTGCGGCTGTTATTATTTAACCATGAGTTCCTCTACCCCACATACTTACTGTCAGTTAAAATTACGTAGACGAAAAATTAAATGTCATGCAATTTTATAATAAAAATTATAAAACCGGCCAAGTGCATCTCGAACCATGCACAATGAAGGGTTCCGTAGTTGGGATGAATTTATAAAACAAACTTAACATTGTAGTTGAAAAACTTGTTCTGCGATACAGAATGTATGGGAGAACATGTTTTTACAACTGCAAATTTAAGTTGGTCTATTATTACTCGGTAACTTGTGGAGCCTACGTAGCGGTGATAGTTTTTCTTTTAATTTCGTTATATATACTACAGCCGTGAATTTTTTCACATATCCAAACCCAACCATTGAGCTAGCAGGGGGGGGGGGGACACTTTGCTCTAAACAAAATAGCACTTAATATTCCGCAAACTGATCCCTGAATCCAAAAATGGTTTTCACAAACTCCCAATATTTTTAAACGACCTTTCCAACGATACCCCATACCATGGGATTGACGAGAAAAAAAAAACCATCCCCACTTTACGAGTACGGGAGGTTTTTTTTTACCACTTTGTCGGCGCCTTTATATATATATTCATACCAAATTACAGCTTTCTAGTACCAACGGTCTCTAAGCTAAGCCGCGGACAGACGGACATAGCGAAACTATAAGGGTGTCTTGTTTACTACGGAACCCTAATGATCATAATGTTCTAGGGACTGCCTCATTAATGTCAAGTGGTTGCAAGCGCTATTGCTGAGCATGAGAGTCCGGTTCGATTCTCAGGTCGGGCAACGTGATGTTGGGTTTTTCCAATAGGAATTTCTCAGCAGCAGCCCGTAGTCTGATTTTGTGCCCTATTGATGGCAATAGGCTCGCCTACTAGAAGAAAGAAAGAAAAAATTGTTTATTCCAATACTATTACATAGGACTTAAACATAACTGGCGAAATGTGGGTGTGCGCTCCTCTGCCTAACCCTTCGGAGATTACAGGCGTGATCTGATGGTATATGCTATACGGTCCCAGTGCGGTCATCTCTCATAATTTTTTCTCTGATCTCGGCACGAGTTATACAAAAGTCATTTAATTTTAAAAAGAGTACCTAGGCAGTAGCAAGGCTGCCTTTCGGTTGACGCCGGGTACACATAAGTATTACTCGGAATTTCGTCATTATAATGGATACTAAAACAAACAAGCTCATCTATAACATAAAATAATAAATACTACTACCTCTGAGACCCTTCCACAGAACCCCAGTGTTCCGCGAACCACCTTTTGGGAACCGCTGGTGAAGAGGCCCAAAAGTCTGACAACCAGTCTAACCAAGGGGGTATCGTGTTACCCAGTAACTGGGTTGTGGAGAGGTGAGGTAGGCAGTCGCTCTATGTAAAATACTGGTATTCAGCAGCATCCGGTTAGACTGGATACCGATCCCAACATAGTTGGGAAAAGGCTAGGCAGATTGATTGATCCGATCTCTACTTAAATGCCTCTTTCAATCAATGTATGTAAGTAGTAGTTGAAACCGTTCACACGCCCATTCGCCATAATAAATAACATCTCATCTGACCTCACCCATACCTACATATTTACCGGTATCGGTTCGAACTGAACCGGTGTCATCTAACTATCGCGCCGCGCCGTATCCGCTCCCTGGCAGTCAGCCAGATATCATACCTCGTTGCCAATAAACTTACGGGTGCTTTTTGACATTGATAAAATTGTTTTCAAGTCCGAAATAGGATATTGTTGTGTTTGTGAAATGGAATTATGATTGCTGTAGCATTTTTCACTAGGTATTTGTTGTTTGTAACTGGGCTCAAGAGATGGGTGGGTGGGTCTCTTTAGCTAGTCCCTATGACAAGATTTTTATCAAAACCTACAATTGTGGAGGTTTTATGTACAGGAATGTTTGTTACATAAAGAAAAATCAATTCATAATTGGCGGAGTAATCGCGTAACATACACAAAAAAAACATACAGACAAATTGAGAACCTCCTCCTTTTTGAAGAAGTCGGTTAAAAATTCAACCATAATACCCTATTTTTACTGATTAGCGATCATAATACTATTATGAACAAAGGCACAGAAAATATTGATGTCAACTAATGTATCCTATAAATATTAAGGTTGCCTGGAAGAGATCGCAGAAAGCGATAAGGCCGCCAATTGTATGTTTTGTAGTGTTCAATTTATTTATTTTCGCTATGTATTTTCTGGTGTACAATAAAGTATATATAAATAAATAAATATTTATCAAAATTAGGAAGACAAAGACGCGAAACATCTTGTCTTAAACACCTAAGGTTATTTCGGTTGTCACCACTACTCATTACGAATCCAATTAGTTCAGTAAGTACAATGTACATCTACGCAGCATCCCATCTGTGGCATTGAGTTTATCTATGACATACCGATCTCATTTTAAACAATGGTAGCAAACTTCATACGCATACTAATTATAATAGCAGAACATAAATAACTTAAATAAATAATAATTTTGGTACCTACTTTACGGGAATTTATACATGCGGGGTACTTGATAATACACTTACGCAAAGACCAATAGAAGTAAGTTTATCAAATTGTGCAGAAAACTTTGAGAATTAAGAGAATATAGGATGCAAGAGCGAGCTCAAAAATTTCAGAAACCCGTTTGGGATAGGTTAGACTCTCTCAGAGAATGCTGAAGTTGTAGGAATGCATTCAATACAAAATCAGAGTCGATACAAATACAGTATTTAAGCGTACTCCTGCTTTTGACAATTATAAGATGAATTAGAGTATGGAGTTCCTGTTTATTCTAGGGCTGTCGATCTCTGGATTGAGATTTTGGTTTCTCACATTTCGGGGAGTGTTTTCGAGGTTTCAACCCCCCCCCCCCCCCTGCGTACGGCCCTTATGGGAAAAGTTCATTGCCCCGCAGTGAGGCTGTAAGACAAATGTTAGCAGATATTAAATTGCATTCAAGATAAAGCATTATTAGACCGTTAGGAAAGATATCGCTCGAAGTTTCGCTCAACTCATAACACTATATCAAAACAAACCAACTAACAATCGATTGTCTTGCTGTTCCAACATTGTGACAATTTAACTGAAGTTGAGCATGAACGAACAAACATCCCATCATTAATATATTAGTGAGTTGTAAGGGCGCCACTCATTTGTCATTCAATGAGGGTGAAACCACAGAGCAGTTGAGGCACAGTTCTATTGCTGCCCACGGACAAGCGACGCACGTGTAGCTACACTTTGAATAAAAATGTAAACGGAATAATACACTGCGACTAACGGCATTTGTCCACCGTGGCCGTCACCGGGACGTCAACGAGAAACGAGTTTATGTGAACCAAACGTGACGTCCCGGTGACGCTGATTGTTTGTCCACCTCGACCAAACTCGGCCGTTCAATCTGTTATGATACCCAAAACAAAAGCCGGGAGAACGGCGCCGCCGCAGGTGTGACGGCAGTGTGTGAACAAGATCAAACGTCTTTGTATTGCTGGCACATGCCCGTCACAATATCAGGTCGCCGTTCTAGCTGTCGCGCCGAGCTACTCGAAAATTCGGGGGCCAAAATCCTGGCGTTTGGGCTACGAACGAGCGATAGGCACGCGGCCATAGGAAACTATCTCCGCTCGTAAACTCTCCGTGCACATCCACGCAGCAGTGGAATTGTGCCTTTATATCTAAGGGTGAAATAGATGAGGATTTCGAGTAGTGTTGCTGACTAATATTTTATACAATAGCTATGTAAAGTGTAACTCATAAAAGATAGGCAGAGGAGTATCGGCAAAATAATAAAATTGTTAAGTATACGAAGTATTTTCTGTAGTAGCCATTTTCTGTGGAGATTCTACTTGGATATTGATCCCTGTTCGTAATTAATTTTCAATCGTCGTTTCATAAATAAACAACTACAAAGTAAAGGCTATATTTTGTTTAATTAGTATCCGACTTATTCACTTTAGAACAAATTCGTACTGACGTCGCGTAACACTTATTTACATAGATACAAAGCTATCCAAGAAATAATTAACCATCTTGAATTATTTGACTTGCGTGATCGATTTCATTCATTCATGGGGTTTCTATTGTATCAATTCACTTGTTGCTAGGTGGCTACGTATTTAGATTGTAACAAAACACACTATCTCAAATATGATTCTGTTTCATAAATATGATACTGAAGAATCAATGGTGCTGAAGATAATTGTCCTTTTTAACCGACTTCTTTATGAATCGATTTTGATGATTCTTTTTGTTTGGTAGGTCATGCTTCAGAGGTAGTCCCATATAAATTTTTAACAGACTTCTTCAAAAAGGAGGAGGTTCTCAATTCGCCTGTATGTTTTTTTTTTTTTTTTTTTTTTTTGTGTGTATGTTACGCGCTTACTCCGCCAATTATGAATCGATTTTGATGATTCTTTTTTTGTTTGGTAGGTCATGCTTCAGAGGTAGTCCCATATAAATTTTATTAACTTTGCTTGCGTAGTTTTTGAGTTAGCTTCAATAGTTATGTATTTTTCTTACTTAGACTCCTTCACTGTTATTTACATACCAGGTAGTGGTATTCGAATTTGTGTGGAGTAGGTACCACAACTAAAAAGTGAAAAATAAAAACTTTTTACAAAAAAAAAAAACAACCGACTTCCAAAAAAACACTAAAAACGTGAAAAATAACTTTAATTTTGGAAGTCGGTGGCAAAACACGAAAATTGAAAAGCAAAGACACCGACTTCCAAAATTAAAGTTATTTTTCACGTTTTTAGTGTTTTTTTGGAAGTCGGTTGTTTTTTTTTTTGTAAAAAGTTTTTTGGAAATCTGAAAGTGGACCCCTGACCATGGGCCTCGTATCTAAAACTTTTCAAATACTTATGTTTTTGGTGTTCTCTTTTCATGGCACATCTACTCAGCTATCATCAACTTTTCACCCTGCATATGCTTGCTCAAAAACCCTCTGGGCTTTACCATTATTGAAATGCTTTTAGATGCTGCATTTTTATTTTCAGTTTTTTTTTTATATCCCTTCAACTGACAGCTGTCAAAAATAGTCTGATTTTTGGCCTATTTCGGCTTCGCGGCGCCATCCCGACTCACTCAACGCTCTGTTATTATTGTAAACATGTCAAAGTTGCCTAGCTTGAGAGTCATGTTGCAAGTGTCCCACTCCTGGGCTAAGATTTAGCCCATACCCCAATAACGCTGCTGCACTAGAAGTGGCAAATTATTGTAGTCCAGTTACTATCACTGCTTACTAAGCTTTGCCAAATTGATAATGGAATTCCATTACGTATCAAGAAATTATAAACGAACAAGCCAATCCCATATAATATCGAAACGTAACGTAGGGTAGCAACCGATTTGTCATATACTGATAACTGATAAGGGTAGAACGTTTGTTATCAGTGCGTTGTGACAATGATTTGCAATATGCTGCGGTCGTGCGCCGAATTATTATTGGTACCAGTGTTCAATTATGGTTGCGTTATTGAGATATTTTTTTAATGTAATCCTGAATAATGAATTGCCTATTGATGAATCTTTCGTGATTCACAATGCATACAAGGCATGGTACATTAATTCAACTTCTATTTCGATAAGAATAAATCAAAACCAATCCAATCCTTTTGGAATGAATGCCAATAAACGCATGTTGTTTTCTTTCAAAATTTGTCAAATAACATATTGTTTTTCATTTAAATGCATTTCAAATTACATTCCTATTGTTATTTTTAATCTAATATAATTTTAAAAACATTGGTACCATGTTTCATGATTTTGTAAAAGCAATAAAATGAAAGCTAATAAGAGCTTTTGTGGCGGTATCTACATCGCCACATGCGAACTACGCATCAAAGACCTGACGTCAGACAGACGTCACATAAATCCTGTATCGCGCAATTAAAGTTTGCCGAGCAGTGGACATATATACAAGAACCCAATATCAATCGTTGGGCAGTTGCTCGCCAGACACAACACCCGTCTGGTCGGAGGATCCTCCCTTTTCTATGGAGTATGAGTGAACTTTACTCCCTGTTCCTCATACTCCTAAATTGGTGACCCCGAATATGAACGTCAACGCAGCCTTCGTGCAACTACTCCAGCGTGACGTCATCATCATCACTCCCGCAAGCTTTCAGTGAGGCGAGTCACACAGCCAAGCCAACACCCGAGGCGTCAACGAGTATCCTGACCACCAGCATGCAGCGAACGCGCATTCCTGGTCATCACCCTCAGCCTCATCACCCCGACCCACTGGGGAATCACCTCAATCACCTCATCACTCCGACCCACTGGGGAATCACCGCAATCACCTCATCATCCCGACCCACTGGGGAATCACCGCAATCACCTCACTCACCACAACCGCCGCAAACAGTTCTGACCCACCGCGAACAATGCGGCACCCGGTTCCGACTCACTTGAACCACAACTGGCACTGGCAAGCATCGCAAGATACAAGACTGAGCTCACTATCGACCTCCGGTCTCCGGAGGGGAGTGATGTGGCGGTATCTAAATCGCCACACGCGAACTACGCTTCAAAGACCTAACGTCAGACAGACGTCACATAAATCCTGCATCGCGCAATTAAAGTTTGCCGTGCAGTGGACATATATACAAGAACCCAATATCAATCGTCGCCAGACACAACACCCGTCTGGTTGGAGGATCCTCCCTTTTCTATGGAGTATGAGTGAACTTTACTCCCTGTTCCTCATACCCCTAAACTTTCATTTTATTGCTTTTACAAAATCATGAATTCTGCCTATTAATATTATTGACTGAATGATTGAATATTGCCAAAGCAACGGGTCAAACGTGACAGCCCAGAGAATCACGCAATCATCCGTATACACTGATATATACAATCAATTCAAACTTTACTAATTAATGTAAGGGTATCGAACTCTCTAAACTTCTGAAATTGTTATTATTGCTTCTACAATTCGACAGCTAACGATATTGCGAATAATGATCGTATTTTAGTATACTAACTGTTGATGCTGTCAGGAACAATTTAATTAGTGATTGTCAGGTAGGTCAGGGACCTCACAAAATCCTTATTTCTGATTTTTGAGTGACTTTCGTTACAGTACGTAACTAAGGCTAGGCAGATGATAAAACAATTTTCATAATATATACAGGGTGTTAGGGTAAACACCGTTATCCTTACAACCAGTGGTTTGGTTTCATTTATAGAACGTAAAATCAATGGAAAATTACAACTTTAAAAAAAAAAAGTACTTTTTACCACAAGAGACGCAAGTTTGTTGTGCGTCTCAACATGGGCGGGGGGTGCGGGACGTGACCTGACCGGCCGCGAGCGCGACCCCTCGCTCAGTCAGTCAGCTGTGTCGCTAGCGAGCACGGTGTCGGATAGAAACTTTTAAAATCTTTTAATGAAAATAACGATTTTTTTTTTGCGTTCGGTCATTTATTTATATATTTAAGTCAACTATCCATGGTTTGAATGACAACGGTGTTTACCCTTACATGCTGGATAAGTATTTGAAGAAAGAAGAAATGATAATCATGGCACATTCTTACTACTCCTATCGTAACCAGATATGACTTTGTTATTACCTACAGTAACAAATCTCTCCAATCCAGAATCTATCTGACTCTATCTAAATCAGTTCCTGAACTATCTGACAATCAGTAATGATATTGTTGCACCTAAGGAATTTCCACGTCTTATCTTGTCCGGCCAGACCGATTTGCCAATCAAAATAGTAGAAGTCTGAAAGGGTTACCGTGGCCTCTGGCAACACACTGGCAACTGAAGGAACACGGGTGGGTTTTAGCCAGTAAGAGACTGACCCTCCCGCTCCACCCAAAGCGGGAGAAGTTATATGATAATTTCCCACCCAAAAAAATAAAAAAGGTGTATTGTATACATACAACTATTCTGGCAAATCACGGTTATCTCTTATGTGGCCATATTGCGTTCTTAGTTATTGTTTTTTTTGTCAATTCTGTCCCACTGCTGAGAAAAGACCTTCCCCGAATCCTTCCAATAACTCTTTATCCTAATTTCTTTTTACCTACGTTTTTTCTCTTATCACCAGACAAAAACAAAAACCCATTTCCCGCCATGAGAGCAGCGACGAGATTCTCGCAAACGTCAAGACTGGAAACTACTGGAGGACAACAAAACCAGACATCATCCCCTCCTCATCCATCCAGGACATCTCTAGAGACACCCTGGACAACCTGCCCAAGGTCCGGAGACGGTCGCGAAGACATCGACCGGCAACTTCTTACGGGTTTCCAGAAATTTCCATATCTGACCATGCGGACACAAAGACTATGAGAAGGAAGTACCATACGTTGAAGAGTCTGGTGTACACGGAACCGGTGGAGAGTATCCGGGAGATGAGGGAAAGACCGCGGTCTGCTGGGTCTACTGTCAAGAATAAAGAGGCATTAAGTAGACCAAGTATTCTGGAGACCCTGGATTTTATAAACAGCGTGAAGAATGCTTTGTGTGGTAAGTTTGATAAACTAGAAATACATTGTTTTGGCGTTTATAAGAATTCACGCCTGAGAACAGTGCTCGTGTGAATTTCTCAGTAGCACAGGGTGACATTGGATGAATTTCAGAGACACTTGGTGAATTTCAGAGACATTCGGGTGCATCTTAGTGAAACTTCGGTGAATCTGAGTGACACTTGGGTGAATCTTAGTGAAACTTGGGTGAATCTTAGTGAAACTTGGGTGAATCTCGCTGACGCCAAAATGACTCTGGATGACACTTATTGTGACTCACGGTGACACCAAAGTATCTCTCGATGATACTTGAGTGACTTTGATTGGCATTAGTGTGACAATTATGTGCTGGTTTTAATAAATTAGGTTATTTATAATGCAGGCTCTAATCTCTTTCGTATAGTGGAAGAATCCGGTGCCTCAGACGCTGAAGACTCAGCCTGGTCGTTGGAAGACGAGTGGCTGGTGGGTCAGTGTGCGCCTCTCAACCTGATAGCAGGTCGCTGTGGCCATCATACTCTGCATCTTGCACTTGGAGAGTTGGTCCTGGCGTTACTACACCGTGGCAGGTTTACTGTGAGTATATTAGATAAGTAGAATGTATTAAATAATCATTCTTACGTTCAGTTTCTATAGCAACGACACAGAAAACCGACCCATGTCTTTTTAGGGTTCCGTACCCAAAGGGTAAAACGGGACCCTATTACTAAGACTCCGCTGTCCGTCCGTCTGTCACCAGGCTGTATCTCATGAACCGCGATAGTTAGACAGTTGAACTTTTCATTGATGATGTAGTTTTGTTGACGCTATAACAACAAATACTAAAAAACAGAATAAAATAAATAGTTAAGGGGTTTAGGGGGCTCCCATACAACAGACATGATTTTTTTGCCGTTTTTATAAAAAATGGTACGGAACCCTTCGTGCGCGAGTCCGACTCGCACTTGGCCGGTTTTTTATATACATAATGTCATGAAAAGGTTTTAATACCACACGTCCACTCCCCCTGTCAACCCGAGTTATATATCCAACAGCTATCACTATTGCTACATCTAAGTCCCATTGATCAGGGCATGAATGCCGGTCAGATAAACATTTGTTTATGTTTTTTTTTTTCGTGTGTAGTTTTTGATCAAGTGTGAAACGATGTGTGTTCCAGATACTACAAGAACTGTGCTCATTCCTGGGAGACGCCAGTGAGGGTGCGTTGTTCGCTCTGCACCGCCTCGCGAGGGCTGCCCGCTCCAGGAGTAGTGACAGAGCCTCAAGGTAATATTATGTTATGTGTTTTACTAGCTGATGCCCGCGACTTCGCTCGCGTGTATGTCAGTTATAATATACTAAAACCTTCCTCGAGAACCACTCTATCCATTGGTGAAAACAGCATGAAAATCGGTGCAGTAGTTTTTGAGTTTATCGCGAACACGACGACAGACAGACGTGGCGGAGGACTTTGTTATATAATATGTAAGGATACCACTCCTTCGGATTACTATTTATAAAATGAGCGCTACATTTTATTTAGTAATCTAGTTGTGAATTGCTTATAATATCTTGATGTTGCACTATATAATTATCCATAGATGAGATCCTTGTGAAATTTTCGTTCAAAAAATACATCGCAAATCCTTATTCCTAAACCAAGAATAGGCTGAAAATAATTTTAGATTACATTGACTTGCAAAGTGACACTGTTAGTAGGTAAACTTTTCCGAAGACGCGCGGCGTGAGCGCGTGGGCCCGAACCTCTTGGAAAAAATGTAACTTATAAAAAGTAATTGAACTATGTCCAAACTCATTTCAAATAATCTCGACAGACGCACAACGTTTTGATTTTTTCAGTTAGTAGGTTAAAAATAAAACGGCGTATTCTGTAAAAATCTCCATCGTGTAAACTTAGTGTGCGTGTAGTCTTTCCTCCTGATGCTAGGGATTGACACTAACATCACCTTGAAGTGAAGTGAGCTTGAAGTGATTCAAGCTCACTTCACTTCAAGTTCTCACGGTGAGAGTTTTATAGCAATGCTATTCTGTAACCATCTCACCTTGAAAACGTAGGGGAAATGTAAACAGAATAGCAATGCAGATGACAATGACAGCTTACTCCACAGCTGTCATTTTCATCTGTACCTAGACTCAAGACAATCTAAGAAGTCCGTTTTGACAGCTACAAAATGCTTTGTTTAGCGATGAAAAAAAATTGGTTTCTTATAAACTGATTCTCGAGACATATCGATTGAACATACTTAGAGAATTTGTAATCGACGACTTATCTAAATAGCTAAAAACGGAATCTCAAGGATTAACGTTTCATTACATGTACGAGAACGAAACGTCAAAACGGACATCTTAGATTGTCACGAGTGTACTGATGCTAAGGCAGTGACAGTTCACTTCACCTAAGTTTTCACGATGAGGTTTTTACTAAGGCAGTGACAGTTCACTTCAAGCTCACTTCACCTAAGTTTTCACGGTGACATTTTTATGGATTACGGTGATTATTCTCAGCGTAATTTGAATGACTTTTTTTTTTTTTTTTTTAAAAACGTTACCCCACACTAGGAATTTCTCCCTGTATCGTGGGTGCGTTTACAAACATAGAAACTCACATACACTAAACACCCAGACCAGGAAAAACTACTTGCAGATCATACAAATATTTGTTCCATGCGGGAATCGAACCCACGACACGTTGCGCAGCAGTCCATCGCTCAGCCACTGCGCCAACCGTGTCGTCTGACTGTTATTATAAAACTTTCCAGTTCGTGGCGCCTACCTGAAGCGGACGGGGCGATGGCGAAGTCTCCTCAGAAGTACAAACCGCGACACCCGGACTATGTGTCGGGGGACGAGGGGCCTCCTCCGCCGCCGCCGCTGCCGAGGACCTCCAGTATTGGGAGACAGGTACATCATTCGCCTTTATCCCAACTTGTTCCTCCATACTTCTCTATTAGTTGTCATCTCGGTAGTCACCCTCATATCATATCTTTCACACAGTCCACCCATCGTTTCTTTGGTCTTCCCCTATTCTTACAAGCTTTCCAAATTCATACTCAAAACTTTCCTCACGACATTTTCCTCACTCCTCCGGCTTACAAATTAAGAAATTAAACCAATTTTATTTAAAACGCTCATTTCTCTTCCAGGTATCCAACCGCTACTCCGACTATCTCCCTCCAAGTCGTCTCCAATTAGAACCTACCATCACTCAAATAAACCCCTCATCATCCCCCCCTTACACAGGTATTATCAACCCTATATACGACATCAAAATGCCAAAAGACAAGTTCTCAGTCAAAAGATCTAAATCCCTAGGTCGTAGCTTCAGCTCTCGGAACTTAGGTCTGGAAATAAACAGATATAATATAACCTTAGGTCACAAAAGTGGGAAGAAGACCAATGACGTGGTGACGGCCATTACTGGGATGTCAGGTGAGACTGGGCTGGAGACGAAGGGACATTTCTTCCAGAGGTACAGCACTGCCGAGGTGGTGGGAGACTCGTACAGACTCAGCAGGGTTACTATTGATTGATTTGTGGTAAATGATGAGGATGACCAAACGATAGAATTAACTACGGGTATATTAAAGCGTTTTTTTTGTGTGTGTGTGTGGGAAATCATCAAATAACTTCTCCCGCACTGGGCGGAGCGTGTCAGACTTTTACTAACTAAAACCCACCCGTGTTTCTTCAGTTGCCTGTTGCCAAGGTCCCGGTATCCCTTTCGGACTATTCCGCAACCCTGGCAGGCATCGGTCCTAACGGACCCCGTCAGGTGTGCTGACATCTCTTTGAGGCGCGCGTGGAACACGACGCGCCATCGACCCGGGCCTGGTCCTTATCGGACGGCGAGCTACCCATTGCTCGCCGTCCGCAAGCTCTATATATAATAAAAGAGCCGATATTATAAAGATGTGGTTTCTTTGAGAGTTCTAAAAATTACTAGAATATTGAAGAGAAAGAATCGTGACATGAATAATTTTGAAGACATGAAGGCCCAATATTGAAGACTTTAAAGGATTGGGTTATAAAAGTAGCTGGGTAACCGTATTGAGTCACCCTTGACTTGAAGTTAGTCTTCTAAATTGTTGAGGCATTCTGAAGGAAAGACCAGATAATGCATAGAAGGAATTGATTATGAATTAAATTAGTACTTACTTAAAATTAAATAGATTGTAATATTTTGTTAATATATTGTGCTTGAAGCCAATTCCGCAAACTGGAATGCAATCATGTCGACAAAGTTCCAGGAAAAAGATGTTACAGAGAGCAATTTAAATGCTATTCGAGCAATAAATTGTCGCCAAAATAAAGCATGCACAGTGCAAACAAACTTTGTATAAAACAAAGTGTAGTTATGTTTTTAATTGATTGTTCTTTTCAGCCAATTAAATTATGTATGTGTTTGTATTTATTGTACTTAATATAAAAATAATTTATAAACTTATTTGGTAATTTTATTTCTTATAATATAATACCAGCCTATTATTGTACCACTGATTATAAAGGCTCTTGCAAACTGGCGCGATATCGCGGGTGCGGCAGGCAGCGTTACCCTTGTCGCGCCCGCGATGTCGCGCTTGTTTGTGGGAGCCTAAACGTGCGATAAGGGGGGAGCCTTACCGTTTCAATTAATCGGTAATTATCTAGCAAGATCGTGTTTCACCTTATTGGTCTTATGGTGGCAAGCGCTATTGCTGAGCGTGAGGTCCTAGGTTCGATTCCCGGGTCGGGCAGTGTTATTGGTTTTCCCATCTGGAATTTCTCTGAAGCAGCCTGCGGGAGTCTGTATTTGTGCCCGCTTGATGGTAATATCCTAACTTATATTATAAATGCGAAAGTGAGTTTGTTTGTTTGTTACGCTTTCACGCTAACATGGGTAGACCATGCCGCATGACCGGCACATGGGTAGACTTTGACCTGGAATAGGACATAGGATACTTTTTATCCCGATATTCCCACGGGATCGAGACTTGAGCGGGTGATACCGCGGGGCGCAGGTAGTAATGTAGTTAATATTGCTAAAACGTGGTCGCTCACAATGGGTCTCACTAGAAGACTAGAATTCCCAGATGACCGATGGGATCGAAAGGTTCTAGAGTGGCGACCGCGTACCGGAAGGCGTAGCGTCGGAAGGCCTTCCACAAGGTGAACCGATGACCTTGTGCAAGCCGCAGGAATCCGCTGGATGCGAGATGCACGGAACCGGTCTAAGTTGTGCTGGCGGTTCAGCTGTTTTACATAACGGTGCTGTTTTGTAAAACAGCAAGCGGTTATGTAAAACATCTAGCGGTTATGTAAAACAGCGGACGATGCGATGTGACGCGTTGAGTCGGGGGAACAAGAAACACACGGACGAAGTCAAGTGCAGTAGCTAGTTATTAATATTAGTATTTACTTGTGAGGCCTTGTGCGACCCACATGATTAACATCTCATACAGTAACGAAGTTGTTTTCAGTTGATTTACAAATAATGTAGAACTTTGAATAAATGTAGAAAATACAATAGACGTAGATATATGTAGTAGCCTATTCCGCTTGACTATTATTCAAGAGTCATAAAATACCCTGTAAGAAATCGACACGTGTTTCAAAAACCTCACTTTGCGTCCAGCGCTCGGTGTGGTAACACGTCGCGTTCTGGTTTGCAATTGGTCAATCGTCATCCTGGGGATGCATCGTTGAGAGGTGAAACACGTGTCGATTTCTTACAGGGCTTTTTATGACTCATGAAGAATAGTCAAGCGGAATAGGTTACTTAATATATCTACGTCTATTATATTGTATAATGGATTTCCGCAAAGTCACGCCTGAGTCAATTAACTATCTTAAATGTAGAAAGTTAGAATCCATTTAATTTTATTCTAACAACCTAACACCATTAACGTCACAGCTCTAATTTCCGCTTCACCCCCTCTGCTCAATAATTAACCTTTATCTCGCTATAATGAAGGCAATCAGCTGCAATCCGGCGCATAATGAGTAGCCGCATTCTGACCTAGTTCAAATGCACGACCACGTGACCCCAGCGAACAGAACAACCTTTAACTGCGGTTTCGCTTGCTTTACATTAGTGTTTGCAATTTAAAAAAACACATAACATAACATTACGCCTGTAATCCCCATAGAGTTAGGCAGAGGTGTACCAGAGGCCCTAGACAAAATGACATTCTATCAGCGATAACGATGATGGAAAAGGCAAAAATGTATATGACTGACATAAGCTATCGAAAAACTTAATGTCAATCCTGTTGAAAGTCGTTGTAGAAATACGAAACGCTTTCGAAGCGATTGTCACCTGTCGGCCCTCTGGTCCTGTAGTACACCCACATTTCGCCAGTTATCTTTAAGTCCCATGTAAGAGGACGAGCCATCAACCGGGTAGAAATCCAAACTCCGGGTTGCAACTATGAAATTCCAGATGGTAGCACCCAATAACACTTTGCCCGGGCTGGAAGTCGAACCCAGGACCTCCTGATCAGCAGTAGTGCTTGCGACCACTCGAACAGAGGCAGTCAATCAATCTGCCGACCTTCCAACTATGTTGGGGTCGGTTTCCAGTCTAACCGGATGCAGCTACCGGTGTTTTACCTGGAGCGACTGCCTATCTGATCTCCACAAGTTCCACAACCATTCAGTAACCTATTCCGCTTAACTCACTTAGGTTACTTAATATATTTACGTCTATTGTATTTTATAATGGAATTCCGCAGGCACGCCAAAATCAATTAACTATCTCCATAATCCAGTTACTGGGTAACATGATCCCTGATCATGAACCCTTGGACAAGCCCTGATATCGAAAACTGAGTACAACCCTTTAGCATTTTACAGGTATCAGACACTACAATTTATACTCTAATTTTTTTACGATTACGCGAAATCGTATATGTGTGTTAAATTAATGTGGCCATTGTAGCGGCACGTTGTATAAGGACAGCATTATGTATACCTCTACATATATATTGCGATGTCAATGAGGCACAAATGGGCAGTCCGATTTAAACATATGTACGTATATAGCCGGCAGGTTGGCAGCGACACTAAACAATTCGTGTGTGCACCTCGTTATCCAATTGATGAAATTGGTTCAATCATGTTTTTGTTGTTGTGTACTGTAGTGTGATCAGACCACCTATATTGTGAAGGTCAATAGTGGTTATAGTTCTAGATTTTACGTCTATCTGTATGTTTAATAGGGGTCGCCGATTATTAGTAAGTGGATATTCCTAACCACCGGCTTGACATAATTCCATACTAATAAGCTTAGTTATTAATAGTTAAGTTTCCTAAGTGACTACTTCACTGTTACTAACTCTCTTGTTGACATAACATAATATACTAACTAACTTATAACTTGTGGACTAATGACATAATATCATTTGTTGTCTTGTAAATCTGAAAGTCTTTTTCATGATAAAATGTAGTCTTGTTCGTTTGTCAAATAGAAATAAACAAATTCTACAAACTTCTTATAAACAGACTCTAATTTACAATTTTTTTGGGCCCAGTGCGGGTTGGTAGTTGTCACCTGTCTCCGAATTTTTGGTTCTAGGACATGACGGTTTCCTCGCGATTTTCTCCTTCATTGTTTTGAGAGCAGTAGTGATGAAATTATTTACACAAAGTAATAATTTCCCTTAGATGTATACTACAATAATATAACTATACATAGACATACACTTAAGGAGCTCGTGGCTAAGTAATAACAGCCGCTCGGGTCGATCCATCAGGTTAAGCTACGCTTGCCGGGGTTGGTCCGTGGATGGGTGACCATTATCACATATCGAGACTCCTCCGTGCCTCGGAAAGCACGTTAAGCCGTTGGTCCCGGCTGTCATTCGTGGATCTTTCACACTCGTTACGAGTCGTCAGAAGCCCGAAAGTCTGACAACCACTTTAACCAAGGGGTATCGTATTACCCAGTTGCTGGGTTGTGGAGGTCAGATAGGCAGTCGCTCCATGTAAAATACTGATATTCAGCTGCATCCGGTTAGACTGGCTAGGCAGATTGATATTGACATAGACATACACTTGTGAACACATACTATAGCAAACGTCCTGAAATCTAGCTCTCATTCGCTAAGTGTGCAGTGCGGGAACTTCGTTACAATAAACTCATTTATAATTGACGCCCCCTCATTATCATTAACACTAGAGAATATAAGACCGCAAGCTGGACGATTTTTAACGTCCCCAATCACTTGTGGTCTCTTGGGGGATAAGGGGGATAATCATCTCATTTCAGTAATGATAATGTGCACACTAATGTATTTAGGTTCTAAGTGCTAGACATTTGGGGACTAATAGACTAATTAGAGGTAATGTGGGGGATAAGTCGAGGATTACAGAAAATGTGTGGGATGAAAAGGTGGATATAGGTAGGTAAATAATTATGGTAACGTGTAATTGATATTACACGTATTGAACGTGGATTTTTGTAACGGGGCTAGGAAGTGCGTAAATTCTTTCAAATTTTCATTCTCCCAAAAATTACAACCTTTTCAGTCTAGTGGTGATAAACGTGACTTCTGAGCATGTGGTTCAGGGTTCAGTCCCGGGGTTGTTCTCATTAGATTAAAATTAAAATGTTTATTCTTAAAATATTGCATAAAAAAATAACGTTTGCATTTTTGTACGTACCCAGACATTTCGGAGAACTCTTAAAAAATGCAAACTATACAAGAATACAGAGTGTTTACGCAAAAGAGTTTACATAAAACGATGAAGCATCCTGTATAAATAAAGTAGTTAAAATTCATCATCACTCATTCTTTGACTAACTTAAAGTGCTTTCAAGTAATACTTGTATACTAACTTAGTAATATTTATTGAGCGAACAACTCGTAGCACTATGTAAATGAACACAGTTCTACGTAAATTACATAGAAGGGTCTACGCTGCTACGGTGCTACGCTGCTACGGCGTAGCACCCGCTACGTTGTTTAGTTATTTTGTGAGAATTTCTTAATTTGCCAATTCTGTTTAGTGGTTCAGGCTTAATTTTAGGCTTATGGAGTAAAACTGAATGTTTTGTCAGAAAACAATATGAAAAAAAGACGACGTTGAAGACGAGAAAACAAAATTGCATTTTGTTAAAGAGAAAGTTCCTTTCAACAAATAAAAACAAACTAGTCAATGATTCTAATGGTTTATAAACAAATAATTATGTATAATTTAATCACTTTTTTATTGCATCCTAGTATTGTAATAATCGACAAAATAGGACTTTATTCGCTGACACACGAAAATATTATTATTATTTATCATTCGTCCACTACAAGTATTATATTACATTTCATTATGTAGGTACAAATCCCAGCCAATTGAGACACTCCTGACCTTGGCAAGGTCATGCGCACCGCTGGGGTCATTCTCACGACCCGCTATCCTGTTTACGATCGGTCGCATAGTCGAGCGGGATTTATTAGCAAAAGATATGTATTGGTTTGATCAACATAATATAATAAAAGAGAAAAGAGTATGCTTAGATGAATGAAAGGCGACTTACAAAAGGTATTTACAAGGCCGATGTGAGTGGAAACGCAGGGAGGGGACGCCTTAGGAGAACATAAAAGGTTAGTACCTTATTGGTGATGTTGTGGCGGTATCTACATCGCCACATGCGAACTACGCATCAAAGACCTGACGTCAGACAGACGTCACATAAATCCTGCATCGCGCAATTAAAGTTTACCGTGCAGTGGACATATATACAAGAACCCAACATCAATCGTTGGGCAGTTGCCCGCCAGACACAATACCCGTCTGGTCGGAGGATCCTCCGTTTTATATGGAGTATGAGTGAACTTTACACCCTGTTCCTCATACTCCTAAATTGGTGACCCCGAATATGAACGTCAACGCAGCCTTCGTGCAACTACTCCAGCGTGACGTCATCATCATCACTCCCACAAGGTTTCAGTGAGGCGAGTCACACAGCCAAGCCAACACCCGAGGCGTCAACTTGTATCCTGACCACCAGCATGCAGCGAACGCGCATTCCTGTCATCACCCTCAGCCTCATCACCCCGACCCACTGGGGAATCACGTCAATCACCTCATCACCCCGACTCACTGGGGAATCACCGCAATCACCTCAATCACTACAAAACAATGCGGCACCCGGTTCCGACTCACTGGAACCACAACTGGCACAGGCAAGCATCGCAAGATACAAGACTCAGCCTACTATCAACCTCCGGTCTCCGGAGGGGAGTGATGTGGCGGTATCTACATCGCCACACGCGAACTACGCATCAAAGACCTGACGTCAGACAGACGTCACATAAATCCTGCATCGCGCAATTAAAGTTTACCGTGCAGTGGACATATATACAAGAACCCAACATCAATCGTTGGGCAGTTGCCCGCCAGACACAACACCCGTCTGGTCGGAGGATCCTCCCTTTTCTATGGAGTATGAGTGAACTTTCACCCTGTTCCTCATACTCCTAAAATGTTCTTCAGAAAGATCAAGTGCCTACTCACAATCGGCGTGCGTGTATGACCAGATGTATGAACGTAAACGAGGCAAAAGGAGTATGTAAGGATCGTAGCAGGTGGCGTTCTGTAGTTTCTGCCTACCCCCCATGGGAGGAGTAAGCTTATGTATGTATGTAAATAATATTGCAACCGCCATTTCAATTATTTAACTCTCGCAACGTAACCTCTTCGTTTAAGCAGTAGGTAAAATGCCACCTCTGATTCTGTAGTGTCTGCCTACCCACCCCCATGGGAAGAAGGCGTTTGTATAGGTAACATAATATAATATTGGGACTAGCCGTAGTTGCCTGTTGCCAAGGGCAAAACTTTCTCAAAACCCTGACCTTTAAGCAACCATGAGAATAATTTAAAAAAAAACCAGTTTCGCATTTCCAACGTGCTGAGGACCCAGGTGTGTTGGTTAAAACAAATCTAGCATGAGCCAATCATGAAATTATTATTGCTCTATTAGGTACTAGCTTGAGCTTCCCCTGACCTTCACCCGCGTGATATCTTTACGTGAACGAGCTTTCTACATTGTTCTCACATGTATAATTTCAACATGAATGATAACCAATATATTGTAACAATATTTTGATTTAAAAGAGTGTCCATGGAGTTTCTTGCCCGTTCTTCTCCATAGGTACCTACTACGCTTTGGAATAGGCAACTAGCTTCATATTTCTGACTGACTGACTCCTTGACAATTCAAAAGTGCCTGTAAATGGTTTAATTGAGATAAATGCTTTGAGTTTGAGTTTTATAAATTATCACAGTGATAACATAGCATTCTCTACCAACGCGGATAGTATGTACAAACACGTGTGTTTAATTGGTTACCCTCTTTTAAAAAGCTGGCGTATGAACATTTTATTTCACCTTATGGCTACCCCTAAATACCTACAAACCTTAATTCTCACACTACAATAATGTTTACAAGGAATATTCCGTCGTACGAATAGTAAGTGGTGATGCGTAACACTCGTAACAAGTCGCCGTGTCCGGTGTGCCCACACCTTTGTCTGACGGCCGCCAGTCGCCGGCGACGCCAGCTGGATGCTGGTTAGTGGACGTTATTGATGCCACTACTAAGAATGTTTTGATATAAATAAGGAAAATGATAAACAAGACGTATTAACGTGTTAGCAAAACGCAAGAAGAAACATAATGAGCCTATAATGTTTCCACTGCTGGGACACAGGCCTCATCTTTCTGTGAGACGGAGTGGGCCGTAATCCACCACGCGGGCCCAGTGCGGGTTGGTGAATGTCATAAGTTTTCGATTTTTTTGTTCTAGGACATCCCGGTTTCCTCACGATGTTTTCCTTCATCGTTATGAGAGCAGTGGCGATTAAATAATTTACACAAAGTAAAGTCTGCTTGGGTACGAACCCTGGGCTACCATTGATCCAAGAAAAAACTATAGGTCCTAAAAGGACTGGTTGCCGAAACCCAGACTTAGGTAGAAAATTTTCAGCCAATTTTTTCGTCATGAAATCGGTTCATAATTTATTGTTCCTACAGGATGAGTCAGTCAGGAACCTGGGTATATAATATACTCCTAACATACCAATATTATATCACAAACTGACTGGTGTAAAAATAAGGTTCTTTACTTACATCATGAGCTTTTTTGTTATAACTTCTTCCATATCAACTCACGAGACGAAGACATTAACGCTATTTGGTAGAAAATGGATAACATGGAATTTAAACATAACTGGCGAGTGTGGGTGTAATAAAGGTACACCTCTGCCTAACGTGGAAACAAGCCGTGATGTTATGCTATGTAGAATGGATTAGTCATCGCTGCACTATATTTGATTATTTAATTTGTCAAAGACACGTGATGTGTAGCCATCCTATTCTGTAACCATCTCACCGTGTAAACTAAGGTGAAGTGACCCTGAAGTGAACTGTCACTACTTTATCATCATTATGTATCGATTACAATGAGAGCTCACTTCACCAAGTTTTCACGGTGAGATGGTTATAGAATAGACCGGCAGATTGAGAACACGAAGAACCAAACTGTTTTTTTTTCTTAGTAACTTTCTTTCACCCGTGGATATGGAAAGCCTGATCTTTTGTTCTATCAAAGTGAATACCAAGTGAGTATCAACCGTTAGTAGGGCCAATCGACACGTGCATCGCACAATAAGGCGGAAACAATTACTTACATTGTATCAGAAACGTGTCCAACGCCAGCAAATTGAACGTAGGTATCGACGCGCGCGCACTGACGTACTGGGCTGTCACTTCTGTGAATTTGTATAATCATTTGAAGATAGAATAGGAAGAGCTCGTGGCTGAGTAAAAACAGCCGTACGGGTCAATCTATGAGGTTAAGCTACGCCTGTTGGGGTTGGTCCGTGGATGGGTGACCGTCTGTACACACCGAGACTCCTCCGTGCCTCGGAAAGCACGTTAAGCCGTTGGTCCCGGCTGTCATTCGTGGATCTTTGACAGTCGTTACGAGTCGTCAGAAGCCCAAAGTCTGACAACCAGTCTTACCAAGGGGTATCATATTATTCAATTACTGGGTTGTGAAGGTCAGATAGGCAGTCGCTCCATGTAAAACACTGTTATTCAGCTGCAACCGGTTAGACTGGAAGCCGGCCCCAGAATAGTTGGGAAAAGGCTAGGCATTGAATAGATAGAAAGATGGATAATAGGGTGCTGGCAATTATATTTATGAGAGCTATGTCCAGCCATAACGAACGAGACTGTTGCCATCGCGGGTAGAGCCTTTTGCACAGAAAAAGAGAAGCCTATGGCATTAGGTGAAGTCGAACTTTGGATAATGATGTCCAGCGTACGGATCCTATAACATCATTCGAAAAAGAACTTGAGTTTCCGACAGGCTGAAGTGGCAGTGGGCGGACCATGTCTGTTAAAGGTCAGAATGACTGAGCAGACGAGTCCTGGAGAGAAGCTCGCGTAGTGACAAGCGATCGGCTGCGTGCTTGGGAGTTCGTTGCGCCACTTTTTCTTCCCAGCTAAATCACTAGGAAGTGGTGAAGGGCGGGCGTTTTGGGGGACTGTCTTATGTAATTTTGATGTTATGAAGGTATTAATTCTTAGCCTAGTTTGAATAATTGCCTATGATTTCAACATTTCTGCACTGCCATGCTATAGACACAGCGAAACATATCTCAAATGAATAGCGGCAAGTTTGTCATCGCAGACGATCTCTGTGAAGAAATTGAATCTTCAACTCTGCAAGGAGCTTATCAATCCAGTCAAATACTTCAGCATCCACTTTCCGCTTTTGAAAAATACCTCAAAAGCAATAATAAAATGAATCCAATAAAATGCAAACGCATCATAATACCATTTGCGGTATCTCTTCGCTCTTTTCGCTCAGATAAGCTGACGCGTCGCTTTACCGCTCACTTCGCGAATTAGCGAGCGAATGACAAGCTCTTTACTCTTTGCGCGATTGTGGAGATAAGGAGGGTGCGTGGATTAAAATTAAAAGGGAAAATAACTTGTGTGGGTTTTAGCTGAATTTTGTTGCTAAAAATGATATTAAGGATTTAGCAAGTTCCCTTAAAAACAGTCTAAACTTTTAATGATTATGTAACCGTTTGCCGAGTCGACACCGCCGTACAATCAAAACAAAACGAAAACTAACAAAACTAAACTAATATAAACGCAGATAGGGCTATGTAACGAAAGGTTCTAAACCACAAGACAAACAGAGATAGAGAATAAAAGCCAACTAAAACTGAAAATCCTTGAAAAGTGGTCCAAGCTAAACCATTCCAAACCATGTAATTAGAAATTGAGATTTATTGTGCGCCCACTATCCTACTTTGGTCCAAAATCTATGAAGTGCCGTGGGCGAGGGGCTTGTATGGATCCGCAGTTTTTGCGCGCGAAATTCAAACTTTCTTACGTTTTTTGCTATTTGCAAGTCAGTGTCAGGTAGTATCTTGATCAAAATATGATTCACGACTATAACAGATAAGAAAGAAAAATAGGAGTTTGTTTGTTTGTTACGCTTTCACGCTAGTATGGCTGAACAGATTTAGATGTTTGGCACATGGGTAGACCATGACCTGGAATAGGACATTTTATCCCGATATTCCCTCGGGATCGAGTCTTACGCGGGTCAAACCGCGGGGTGCATCTAGTAGAATTATAATCATTAGAATAGATCTCTCTTAGATTTGTTCCATAGGAACAAATCTCTTATGGAAGAATTCTTAGGGGTTTCCTATCTAAGTAATACTGTAGCTACAGGAAAATTCTCAGTTTTCCTGTAGGTACAGCAGTTAAGTACCGATTTTTGTAGGGGATTGAAAGGGAAGATTAAAAAAACGAATGATTTAAAACACAAGTTATTCGTTTTTGCAGGCGGGTTTTTTGTTTTTTAAATAATTTGTTTTATTTCAAGCTTTTTAGTTTTACTAATTTATATATTTGAATTAACTCATTACTAGCTTTTATTTGATACCAATATTGTATTTTTTTTAAACCTTCCCCTCCCTTTTTTTTTGTATGCAGATGAAATATAAAAATAAATTAGCCTATGAAAAAATTAGCCTATGTCACTCCCACAATTAAGACGAACCTAACGACACCTCGTATGTTAAAATCCATCAAGCCGTTTAGGCTACAGAGCGTGCCAAAGAAATAGACATACATACATACATACAAACATACAACTCCTTCTGGGGCAGCGGGTAAAAACATTACCCTCCTTCTGGGGCAGTCGGGTAAAAAGAAATAATCGTTCCTATATTCAGCAGCAGTTTGTTATAATTGCTGATAATTAGGTGCTCACTTCTCGATGTAACCTCTGTTACTTTGAGCTGGCTCTGTAGTCCGGCTCTCACTTGGCCGGTTTCTTGAACATAAAGTACGTTGGTGCCTACAAAGCCTGCTCATCTACCAAAGATAAAGCTTCATATACACAAGCTTACCTTACGTAAAAGTCTGTAACCACAGGGTCCGTTAAAACCGACCGGAAGAGAAAACTTTCATTTTAAACTACATACTTACTCAAAAGTACTAGTAAAACACTTAAAACTGTTAAAATTTCGACCTTATTGCTTTAAAAATAGAGTGGGTATTGCAATTGATGTAAAGTTAGCATTTGTGGTCGTTTGAGCGTGTGGTGTTTGAAATTTTTGGTTCTTAAGTTTGGTATTGAAATGTACTTACACTGTTCGCACGTCTGCCCGTCGAATTAATTAATAATATTTTTATAATAACTAAAAAGAACGTAGAATTAAACATTTCTTTTTTGGTTATATTTAGTTTTCACCTATTCCGCAATGGAAAACAGTTTCACAGCGAGGAAACGAATACATTTTTCATTCGCAAGTCGCTATTTTAAAGATAAACAGCTTAAACAAGTTACGAAAAAACATTAATTAAATAAAATGTTGAACTCATAATTTTCGTTAGAAAGTTCACCATTTTTAATATTTACTTATTAAATTATCTCCATGAATCAACAAAAAATAAAAACCGCGCTCTATGAAAAATATCTCTTTTAAATTTCGAACGTGCCTAGACAACAAATTGAGAGGATTATTGCACTCACTTCGGTAGTATTGTCGTCTCCCTCTTTTGTACGAAGCCGGTATTGTTATCTCACTCTAATTTTCCAGTTCACGCCTGCGCGTTGAGGGTTTTCCCGAAAGATGTGGGCCGGTCGAAGCTTCGTATGCTGTTGTTCGTATTCTGCGAAATGTTAGGGGCTTCCAGTTATATTTTATTTACTATTGTATTGAATAGAAGTATTAAGGCAACGCAGACGATTGGTTATTAGCCAAAATTAACGATTTAGTTTTTTTTATTTTCATGTCAGGGACGAATTGTAAGTTATAATTGACTGCACTAGACATAAAAGCTACATCAAATCATTAAAAAAAAGATCTAAAATAAATATATTATTTGGAAGCCACTATGAGGTAGCCTAAAGAAGCTATTATAATTTACAACAATATCAGTTACGCAAGAGGGGAGGCGCAGTATACGTAGCTTCGATCGCCGGTCGAGCCAGAGTCAGCCTCTGGAACCGGCGAGATCTCCCGGGCGAACGTCGTGTACGGGCGAAAAATCCCGGACGCCGGACAATATTCGATCAGTGCCCTCGTAATAATTAAAAAAGTAATCGAACTGTCAAAAAATGTGTATGCCGCGTTTCAGAGCTGTCACATTTGAATTTGGAATTTATTTCTTTTTTATTCGGCCAGTGTGAGAGTGGAGGTTCCGTGTGTGATTGTGACCTTTGTTTTAGAGAAAAAAGCGAAATTCTTTATTGTTACGGTTAATTTTTGAGTTGTAGTGAGGTGTCAATTATTATTTGTGATATCCGTTTCGGACCATGCGATTTACGGTAAGTTAATGATTAATTATAATATTGAGATCAGATTTTTTATATGTTCATTGTTCCTTTTACTGAAAAATATGATTTAATTAATACATTTTGGCTAAAATATAACAAAGAAAATTTTACGAATTACGGTTGATTAAAATTCATGGTTAAGGCAACAAGTAGCTACTTATCTTTACCGGTTTCTTCAGTATTGCAAGCAACAATTGCTCGATCTTCATTTATGTAACTAACGTTGACTGTGCTTTCGTTAACTTGAGACCTCTTTGACCTCAAAAGGCGGAGGATTTGAGTTTATCTCCTCAATGTCTTACCGGTTTGCCTGATTGGAGATTTCAGTCGCTTATGGGATTTTCTTTGCAAATGTTTAACGGAATTTTCTTCGTTTTCCTAATGTACCGTTTTGATTTGTGATGTAAGAAGGTTATTTTATTTTTTATTTCCATGAATAGGGATCATTTTATTTATTGACGGTGCTTTTGTCGCGTTAATTTAAGCTGTATATTTACATTATTGAAGTAAATTAAGTACTTTGCTGCAGTTGCGGTGCAATAATTTAACAGCCGATACGCGGTCACACATCATTATTGTTATTAATTTTATAATTGACAATAAATTCAATCGATTATGAATTGATTTACGCAGTTGGCATAACAAAGCCTCTATAGACATAAATGGCTACTTTATAGCTATATATTTTTTTCCTTAACAGCTAGCTTTGACAAAAACAATATGTATTAATTTTTGTAGCAACGGTTTACAGGTAAAAGGAAATGTCACATCCAGGCGCATCCCTATTATGTCAACTGTGTGTGCTGGCATTCTAAATTCAAATTCTACTATTATTCTTTAGCATTGGTTTCTTATGAAAGCGGTGAGCGGTCACACAATAAAGGCTGTCAATAAAAAAATCTTTTTATGACACCTTAATGTCTGGTAATGCCATCCGATAAGCGATTGCCGGGTGCCCATTGCAAATCAGCGCTGTGCTGTGGGACAGCCTCTGCTGAGTGGAAGCCTTCTTGTCACAGTCAGGACGTGCGGTTGCCGACTGTTATTGTTCTGTGCTGGTGATTATAGATTTAGTTTATTACGTGAGTTACCTTATATTACCTTATAGTTATATAGTACGCAATGTCAAAAAAAAAGTGTGGGATCCCCGTCAGGTGCGAAGTACCTCTTCATGATACTCGCACACACACACACACACACTCGTTTATAATAGAAAGAGAGAGGTAGCAATTCGCATGGCATAACGCTTTTTCCTTACGTGACGATTTCTACCAGTCAACTTCTACCGCAAGACGCGCTAAGGAACTTCCTTCCAAAAAATAACAGGGACAGTATTTACAAAACTTCAAGGTTGATACGTAACTTGTAAGATACCAAATCGTCAAAATACGAGTAAAATAAACTTTCTACGACGGTATATACTATACTTACCATGTATATGTACATGTCGTCGGTATCTCGCCAAGGTAGCGAAGGTCGTCCCAATAATGTAAGTATATTATCAGCCAAGCCTTCTCGAGTATGTGTTGGGTCGGCTCCCATCTTACTAGATGGTATTCCTATACCAATATTGGTATATTTTTGACCTTGTCAAGGTTAATGGTGTTTAATGTCCCTTTTGTTAAGAAATCTGATAAAATGATTTGAGTTACCTCGTCAAGTTTTTGTAAAAAAAATATTTACAGGTAGGTAAGTACGAGATTTGTCCACGATACAGCAAAAGATGGAGAAGGTTAAAGGATAAACTAGTTTCAAAATAATTAATTAAACTATTCACTATATCAATTCTCAATCTTTTGAGATTGATTGGCGGATAAAACAACAGATAATCAAATGACTAGACAAAAGGTTCTAGCAACAGAGGCATTTCCCGTATTTTAGGAACGTTCATATTCTAATGTCAGTTTCAATCTGTCAAAAATAATTTTGACATTAATTGTCACTGAGATGGAACTGTGGCTAAAGAAAAGTTTTTAAATACGGTAAATTGGCCTCCAAATCCCATGAAAAAAGGTTTAGCAACAGATTTGGAAACATCGTCGTTGTGTTGGCTCAAAATCATTTATGAAATGTCCCTACCACTTGTTAAAATAATATAAGCCAAACTTCAAGGTTAAATTGACGGAATCCTAACCGCTCCAATAAATCTATTGTATACGAATGAAGCGGGGCCTTGGAATGGGTCTAGGAAGGCAATGTGCTCCGACCACAATTGATATTTCCGACCGTACGGGATCAGGATCAATGTCTCGAACTATCAAAGCCCCGTAGGTAGGTGTAGGTACTTATGAAGAAAAGGGAAATATTTAAATGATCCTCTAAAAACTTATTGACCTTCTAATGATCGACACTTTTTTAAATTAATGAACCTCTAAAAACTTTATGCGTTTCTAATGACGCACACTTTTTTAGGTAATTGATCCTCTTTTTAACTTTCTGTCTTTTCGTTCCAGTAATTATTTATTATTACTACTTAATTATTTATTACAACCAACTGTAACAACCAACAGTAATTAGTACGTTTGTCTTTATGATATCATATTAAAAAAATATAAATGGTTTATGCCAAAACCGAGATTTGTGATCAAATCTCTGTAAAAGAAAACTTTGTGGTACACAGTAAGAGTTTTCATTCCATTTCAACCCTTTTCGTTTTTATCGCGTTCATGGTGCCCGAGGCTGTGCCGAGACCTTGGTATATATACCTAGATAATATCGCACTACCTCTTTAGTACCTATCATATCAGCCTAGCTTTTTCTTCCAGCATTTTTAAGGTTGAATTCTATATATACATTTAAACATATTATAAATTAAAGTCGCTTTTCGTGTTCGTCTGTATGCCCGCGTTGTTCTTCTAAACCACGCAACAGATTTTAATGAAGTTTTCACCATCGTTTAGAGAATTTATTCCGGAAGGTTTAAGTGTTTAATACATTATTATTAAAGTTACATAGAACTAAGAAATGTCGATGTTTTGTCAAGTAGAAAAATCGTGCGAATAAGGAGCAGATCGGTAGTTCAATTAAAATGACCTTCTCATTTCAAAATTGTGCTGCCCTTTATTGTGATGGTTTATCATAGTCATTTATTTATCTATGATCGAAGATCATTGTAACTCTGGATTCTAGGGTATTTTTTTATTGTAGTTTTTTTTCAATACTTGACATTAGCCCGTCTTTCGCAATGTTTTTGGTTCGGTTTCCAATATTGAAGTCGGATAAAATACCTCGCTTGACAATGGCGATCTTTCCAGTTTTTGCGAAAATAAATATTAGTTGTATTTATTTCGCGGATTTTTTTTCTTAGATTTTTTTTTCTTAGAGTTTTTATTTATATTATTTAAAAATCATTTTCAAGGGACTCAATTTGAGCATTTGATAAATTGATTAATTTTGTATTAAAAATGTTAAAATTCATGGTCTTCCTTTTATTTGTGACACTACTATTATTTAGCAAGCTATTATTTAGCAAAAAATTATCTTTATGATGAAGCCTTTCGATCGGTATGATAAAGCTACAGGGTGATTATTTTTCTCATGTAACGGGTTCGATTCCCGGTTCAACCATGTAATTATTTAAATATCTATGAATGCAGTTTAAATTGTTTTTTAAATTCAGAAATCAGAAATCAGAAATATTTTATTTGTGATACATAGGTAGGTACAGTGGTTGGACATGTTTTAGGTTAATGAGCGCTATGATCAACCTATTAAAGGCATACAAAAAGAATTAATTACAATTATCACATGCAAATAAAGAGCTTACTCGTTCTAAACTACAAGTCAACTACATAAATGACTGTATTATTTTAATAAAGGAACAAAAGTCAAAATAATTTGTTAGGTAAATGTCAAAAATAATTCAGATTTAAATAATTAATTATGATTTATGATTACAATATAGTCAAAGAAGCAAATTACATTACATTACAAAAATTTGATTAACATGTCAAAATTTATCTGATAAAAAATCCGATACACTATAATAACACTTTTGACATAGCAAACTTCTTAGTTTCAGTTTAAATGAGTTAATTTGTAGATTTTTTTGATCTTTTGGCAATTTATTAAATAGAACTGTTGCCATGTGAAAGACACTTTTATACATCAAGGCAGTATTCGTTTTTGGAACGCACAGACGACTTTCGTCCCTTTGGGTCCGATTGAAAGCTGTAGATGCTAAAGTAAATAAATGAGGATTTTGTTTAACGAAAGCCGCTACTTCAAATATGTATAGTGACGGTAATGGAAGGATAATATGCTTTTTAAAAAAAGGCACACAGCTCTCCGTTGATTTTAAACCAAACATAGCCCGAATGCATCGTTTCTGTGCCTTAAAAACGAGATCTTTGTCGGTGGAATTCCCCCAAAAAATTATGCCATACCTAAGAACAGATGCTACTAGCCCATGATACGCAATTAAAAGGGCACTGGTGTTTATTTTGCTTGCAAGTGTATGTAAGGCATAGGCAGATTTACTAACTCGCTTGCATAGTTGTTGAATATGCGGTTTCCAGGTCATTTTGTCATCAATATATAAGCCTAAAAATTTACAATTGTCTACTTCCTCTATTGTTTGCATATTAAAATTTACATTTAGGTTATTTGGTGCTGGTAAACGCTGTAAAGTACATTAATTTAGTTTTGCTTAAGTTGGCTTTTAGGTTATTAATATTAAGCCAATTCATAACAGAGCTCAATGTGTTATTTATGTCATCTTCAAAAGTATTTATGTCTTTACATTTTATCGTAACTGTACTGTCATCCGCGAAAAGAGCTATAGGATTATCAGTGGCATTGGGTAAGTCATTGATGTACAATATAAAAAGTGGCGGCCCCAAAACAGTTCCTTGAGGAACACCGTAGTTTAGTTGACGTTCACATGATCTAAAGGTTTCTTCTTTTTTTGTTAGGATATTCACTCTAGTCAATTCTGTGTATTGGTGACGGCCTTTGAGGTATGATTCAAATAATTTCAGAACATTACCTCTTATTCCATATTCATTAAGTTTGCTAACCAATATATCAAATAATGTCTTCATTCAGTAAAATGTTCCATCTACAATATTCAAGGTACTTTCCCTCCATGTGGCATATCCGTGGGACGCCCTGTCCTCCGCCGCGTCTCTCTGTCGTCCTATTCGCGGTAAACTCAAAAACTACTGCACCGATTTTCATGCTGTTTTCACCAATGGATAGAGAGGTTCTCGAGTAAGGGTTAGTATATAATAACCGACATACACGCGGGCGGAGCCGCGGGCATCAGCTAGTAATAGATATTTATAATTAATGGCTATAATAAAAAACTTCTTAAACTAATTCTAATCTTCACGAGTTGAAGATACACGAGTAGAAGAATAATTTATACACCACAAAAGAAAAATAAAGCATTTTCTCTATTCCTACCATAACATTTTCCGTTCTACATTGTCTAAAGCGAGAAGGTAATAAATAAATCAGCTGTTTCCAGCGAAGCGTGGGTCGACTGCCACAATGGCGCTCATTTGTTTCTACAGCCGCCATTTTCTTTTAGCGCGAAACAAATATGGCGGAAAAATTGTTGTCATTAAGCTTAGGACGGACTTCTCCTGAAACTAGAGAGGGTTTGAAAGAGAATCTTTGTATGTTGAAATAACCAGCGTGTGTAATTTTCTGGTAGAAAGTGTTTTTCTAATAGAAACTTCCTATTTAAGGGCATTGAAATTGGTGTCCCCAAAAAGACTCAATTCCATGAGACTTCCTGCCATTGACAATTTTCCTCCATTACCATAAACCATAATACAAATATCACAACCTTAGGGAGTTCAAGGTGTGAAATATTACAATATTAAAAAGAAAACGAGTGTCTGTGGTGATCGTGGCAATATTCCTTGCTATTCTTTGTGGCCGTTTGTAGGGGAGTAAGGGGGGGTGGCCACATATGTCACAATAGACGTTTATAGCCTTTTGTGCGAGCGTGTGAATATGAATCTTTGTAGTCGACCATAATGGAAAATCTTCGGGGATGGCTGAGAAAAGTATTGGTTTGCATACTAATAGGAATTGCTTTTCCAAAGTAAAGGTATTTCGGATAATTTGAAGACTTAGGTCCTCGGTATTGATACCTACACAAAACTTTTATGAAATAAGTTTATATCTCCTACTGTCACTAATGAGGCACAATAGAATTTTAATTGTTATCCGCCTTCTAAAGTCCAATCCACAGTTGAGCGGTAGTGGTGTCTAAATCATGAATACTACTGGCTTCAACTTGCTGACTAACTGACCGACTCTTTGACAGTTCAAAAGTGCCTGTAAATGGTTTAATTGGAATAAATGCTTTGAGTTTGAGTTTGTATAATTTGTTTTAATAAAAGCTATGTCAATAGACTCGCCCCATATGGGATTAAACCGTAACTGGCGAAATGCGAGTACCTACATTGCTCAACTACCCTTCGGGAAATGTTGACGTGATGTTATGAAAGGTCCTTTCAAGATAAAAATAATCAGAGGCCCTAGAAAAAGTGACATTCTATCGGCGATAACGATGATGAAAAAGGCAAAAATGTATAGGACTGACATAAGCTATCGAAAAGCTTATGTCAATCCTGTTGAAAGTCGTTGTAGAAATACGAAACGCTTTCGAAGCGATTGTCACTTGTCTAGGTCCTCAGGTACGTACCTGTCTTAAAAACCTAGAGACGGCCCCAGATACAGAAAATTACTGACCTGACAAAATAAATCATCTACCGACAATTTTATTATGAATAAAAAACACTTAAATCTAAAAACTCCCACAAAAAGGTCAACACATAACGACTTTTGAGCACATTATCTGTTATGAGAAGCGATTGGAGCGCCCCCATCGCGTCGCGTAGCTTCGATATTTCACGTCTTTATGGGACAGACCTTAGCTTCAATGATTTGTTGGCACACCCCGTGTGTGTGGGGAGCGAACAGTAGGTTCAGTGGGTTTGTGAGGGTTATCTTGGTATTGGTCTAGGTTGATTAACTGCCGCGTTGGGCAAGTGGTCGCAAGCGCTACTGCTGAGCATGAGGTTCGGGATCGATTACCAGGTCGAGCAAAGTATTGTGTTTTTCCATTTGGGATTCCTCAGTAGCAGCCCGGAGTCTAGATTAGTGTCCGGTTGATGGTAATAAGCTCGCCACGTGTTACATGTGACTTAAACATAACTGGCGAAATGTAGGTGTGTGGCGAATTAAATTAATTAAATCTACATCGCCACATGCGAATTACGCATCAAAGCCTGACGTCACATAAATCCTGCATCGCGCAATTAGAATTTACCGTGCGATGGACGTATATACAACAATCCAACATCAATAGTTGGGCAGTTGCCCGCCAGACACAACACCCATCCGGTCTGGATTATACATATATCCCATCTAAATCCGTTCCGCCGTTTTAGCGTGAAAGCGTAACAAACAAATAAAAAAATTCACTTTCGCATAATATAACATTAGTTAGGATTAGGATGTACCCAAAAAGTTGACTCCAATTTCAGCACAAGTCTAAAAAAAATTCAATTGCTATACCAGCACTAGTTTTTTAGTTAGTACCTAATTGAGTTGTTTAACGAGTTTTTCTCGAAAGTTCCACGCAACAAAAAAAACTCGAGAGCCGTGTTTCTAGTTACGTTATTCTCCTAGTTACATCTTAAACTCACGCTTTCTTCCCATGGGGGTAGGCAGAAACTACAGAACGCCACCTGCTGCGATCCTTACATACTACTTTTACTTCGTTTACGTTCATACATCTGGTCATACACGCACGCCGGTTGTGAGTACTACGCATCTGACCTTTCTGAAGAACATCTTCAATAAGATCACTATTTCCTGTGTTAGCTACATATAGTTTTAATGAAAAATTGAATCAATCAATCAACTCAGCCTGTCGCAGTCCACTGCTGGACATAAGCCTCCCCCATGCAGCGCCACAATACCCTGAACGTACTGAGCTGAGCGGCATTAAATGTGCGGACCGGCCCGACTGTAGTGTCAACGTTTCAGCACCATTTGTTATAAGGAATAGGACGGATGGTTGAAGACTTTAGCCTTCAAACATTGCGGGATTAGCGACGAGAAGACTTGATCAAGTTTTCCAAACGCTGCCCAATCCAACTGGATCCTTCTGTCGGTTACTTTCTCAAAATTGTGTCTACCGAGCTGGATGACTTGCCGTAGTAGATAAACTCCTTCACAACTTCGAGAAGGGACTGTTCGACAATTTGAATGGTGTTAGGAAACTATACTACTGCCTTTTCTATGCACCGCGATATTATCGGCTCTATCGGATTCTATCTGCCTTGTATGGGTACCTAGCTATAGGTAATACAATGTTTCGTATCAACGGTCACAATACGTAACTCGAGGAGCTTAGCTAGATGTGTTGATTCAGGCAAACACTGAGTTCTGACGTAAGATGTCGTGTGTCTGTTTATCAATACAATATTATGTCAATAGTCTTAGTCCACTGCTGGACATAGGGCTCTCCAATTGCACGCCATTCAGCTCGATTCTCGGCAACTCTCATCCAGCTGCCTCCAGCCACCCTAAGAAGATGGAGGCTGCTAGTAGAGTTTAGTTTCTTTAAAACTACTTCAAGGTACAGTTTGTTCACATAATTAATTAAATGCGTCATCATGATGATTCACGTTACTAAATATTTTGAACGTATTCAGCTGTTATTGTATGTACTCGTCAATATTCTCACATCGATCATTTTACTTATACAATTTTCTCATATCGATCATTTTACTGCTTGCCAAAGTCGAAGTTGCTTTACATTCGGCTCGTTTGAATTGCTTGGGCTAAATAGATTATTTACTGATTATCAGAAATCAATCATAACAAACATGTCCATGTCCTCAGTCTTGAAAACTCTCTCCATTTATTGGCAAATAAAGGCAATTCAATAAATATGATTGTTTTTCGTTACATAGTTCAACCGAACACAACAGCTAAAACTTTAATAGCAGTATAACTATTCAGGAAAAATAATCACGCTTTCAAAATCTATGCAAGGATAAAATGAAATTGCAATGTTGCCGGATTAATGTTGTTCATTTCACTGTATCCACCCTTTCACGTTCATATTACCATGACAACACACTGTTCAAAAACAAAACAGCATTTAATAGTGTGTCATACACATAACCTCGTGGCCACGAGCTCCACGTTCAAGCGACACGCGTCTTGCGTCAGCTACGGAGAAAACAAATGAAAGAAATTGTTTAGAGCATGTCAGGAGTCACCGTGACGGTAGGGTTTTTTAAGACTGCGGTGACCGCCACATACCTTTCACAGTTTTCCGTCAAATGACGTCACTTAAACGTTATTTATGAAAGTAAGTTTGTGTGTTTCCCTAGAGAGCGTTTTTTGACACTGTAAAATCATTGCGACGCTGATTTGTAGGGCTTGTTTTCTCCTCTACTTATCGTTATTTCTCCTGACAAAGTTTATTCTGCGTATATGTATGTAAGTAAGTATTTAAGTATTACTATTTATCGTTTTTCGAGTATCTATCCCATATTTTGCACCTGCCCTGTTTGTCTCTGCATCACTCTAAGGCTGACTGGTAAAAAACGCCTCAGGCATTAAGCCCGCCTTTGTACAGTATTGTTTTTTTATCTATGCATTAAGTTTAAATAAATAATTAAAATCAAATCCCGGTGTCATCATTTTCATGATAGCTGTCACTACGGCCGTTATGTGGCGATCACCGATCCTCTAGTGAAATGAAATGAAATGAAATGAAATGAAATTGTTTATTCTGTAAATAGGATATTGGAATCACTTTTACACGTCATATTATAAAAAAAATATTAAAAATAAGCTAGATGAGGTCGGCGTTTCCTATCTGACTACTCTGAGAAGAAAGGCCGAAACAAACTCAGAGGTCACAGTCTCTTTTAAAGTCCAGACATAATCTTGGCCAAGCCATATGAGGACCATGTAAATTCGAGTCTGAAATGGTCTTTTGAGGAAAGAACCACACAGATTTGAGTGGACCTGTCCAGTCAGTGCAAGCATTTGTCAGTAATGGCGGAGCTCAACTCAGAACTTAAGGAGCTCAGCGACTCGACGAACAAAACCAAAGAAAGGACATTTGGGTAGGCCGCATAAAATTCTCAAATTGCCAGACCATTGATAAAATTAACTGAGAACGAAAAAAAAAATTAAAAAAATTCACATATTCCTCACATTCACAATAATAAAATACTTTACAAAGTAGTAGTAGGAAACTGTAGCTTTACGGAGCGACGAAAATCACGCGAAGGAAACATGTGACGTGCGCGAGTGTCGCTTGACGCAAGTCGCTACGATCGAGGCCATGAACGGCGCCTAACTTCGTGAGTACATTTTGGTATTGTTCGCAATACGTCGATTATTTCGGTCGGAGCGTGAGGCGGGCCTTCATCTGGGAGATTACATAGTATGGTAGTTGTTCGTGCCTTTTTGGTACTTTTTGGTAACTTCGGAATTAGTAGTGTGTTGGGACGTAAGAGGCTTAGTTTTGGTTTTGTACGTGGACATTTTTGGGTGGAAAAGGCTTAAATATGAATTTGTCAAAGATGAAAATCTCTCACCGAACAAGATTTAATTTTAGGATTTATACTAAGGGTACTTTTCACCGGTTACCGGGGTACAACTCGCGGGCACAGCCAGTATCAAATAGAAAAATAAATTATGAAAGATTATAGCCGGATTCCCAACACGTAATAGCGCGTTGTATTGTATCATTCAAAATGAAAATAAAACCAAATAATCTGAAGATAAGTCAGTATTTCCATCAAACCTTTGCCAGGATAATGAATAGACTTAAAGAATTTGAATATTAAAAACTGCTTTCTCTCTTTAATAAAGAGGAAGAAAAGAGAGGGAAACATTGAAATAGGAGTAAAGAGCAAAAAGGTACTAAATATACTTAAAGCGTCGTTACTCGGTTTTTGTTTCCAAATTACATTTTTACTGTTTCTGAAGGGCCTTTCTGAAACATTACAATTATAATTTTTATCTAATTTTAACGTTTAAATAACGGTTGGAATGCTGATGCTAATCAAATGAGACTGTTTTTTTATTTATGTATCTTCTAGCACTTCGCCCGCAAATTAGTCCACGTGGATTTTTTATAAATATAGCCTTATAACACTCAGGCATTACTGTAGATTCAAAGTCAAAGTCAAAGTATTTATTAGTGTGATTTTTGGTGATACAATAGGTCTTATATTCCCTTTAGTCAAAGAATTTTCGGAATCAGATCAGTAGTTCCAAAGATAACATTATACATATTATATTATTACATATTATATAGTACAGAAATATAGATTATTATTTGATTTGCAATCAGTTTCGAAACAGTTTTTTGACACAAAAAGGTCATGCAAATTGCTTATCCACTATACTAAGTTCATTCGAATCTTCCTTAGCCATTTTAACGTGATTAAATAACAAACAACTAAGTATTCAAACATCGCTTAGGTACTAACTTTTGTTTAGAAGTATCAGCTTTGCTCAACAGCATTATCTACATTGAATATTTTATGTAGCATGTTCCGGACTCGACTGATGAGTGTACAGATTTAGAGTTTTAAGGTGGATAGCCCCTGAACCATTTGATTTAGTTTATTTTGAATATGTTTAGTTTATTCTCTAGACTCTTCACGTGACCAGAAGGCTGGCCTATTTTTAGCCCAAAGAATCAGCATTGCCATTCAACGTGGCAATGCTGCCAGCCTTTTGGGCACTTTTCCCATTGACAGCGATGCGGACGAATTCTTTGATGCCCAATGAGCCCCTCCCCTTTATTTGTTATTAGTATCATTAGAATTAGATTGTATATTTTATTTAAAATTGTACATATAAGTTATATTTATAAATATTAAAATTAAAAAAGTACTCAAAAAAAAAAAAAAAAAAAGTTTATTATGAATATGTTTAGTTTATTATGAATATGTTTAGTTTATTATGAATATGTTTAGTTTATTATGAATATGTTTAGTTTATCATGAATGTGTGTGAGTTTTAAGGTGGCTAGCCTCTGAACCATTTGATTTAGTTCAGAAAAGCCACATATTCATAATTTTAAAATCATTACTTATGTAGTTATTAAGACTGCGTCGATAGTCTAGTGGTCGCAAGCGCTTCTGCTGAGCATGAGGTCCTGGGTTCGATTCCCGGGTCGGGCAAAGTGATAAAGAGTTTTCAAAAAGGATGAGGTTCTCAATTCGTCGGTATGTTTTTTTTTTTTCTGTTTGTTACGCGATTACTCCGCCAATTATGAATTGATTTTGATGGTTCTCTTTTTGTTTGGTAGGTCATGCTTCCGATGTGGTTCCATATTAATTTTATTAATTTTGCTTGCGTAGTTTTTGAGTTAGCTTCAATATTACGTATTTTTCCCACTTAGTCATGGACAATGTTTCAGTCTATATGGACGATGTTTTAAGTTACTCCGACACTGTTATTTTTCCATCTGGAATTTCTCAGTAACAGCCTAAAATCGTAAATATTAAATCGCTAATCATCGCTTGACTTCTGTGGGCCTAAAACGGCCACATTAGCAATTCCTCTAAAAGCAATTCATTTCCTGAATTTCCAGCTGTCATTAGCAATTCCTCTAATTTAACACAAAAGCAATTTATAATGTGTGGACCATTTTACGAATCTCCATAGAAAACTGTCAAACAGATGAACTATTTCGTAATATGAATCGCACGCAGATCATAATTATTATGAATTGTCAATTTGTGACATTTTACGATGATTCATAATATTTTCCTATTATGATTCTGCCAAAGTGGCGGCCCCCTAAGCCCCCTATTATGGCAATTATAGCGCAGTTATAGTGTAAAATATTGTAAAACTCGCGTATGACATCCCTAACGTACATTTTAGTCAGGCCTGCACATAATTTGACTGTCACTCGCACGCCGACTCGCATAAAATGTTTTTATTTCGGAGAGGGAACACGTGATCTGTGGGACGCCGTTAAGTCCTTAAAACGAGGTTTATTTGAATAAATAATAATATGGCCACCCAATGTTTTGTAGGAAAACAAGAAGGCTTTTTAAATAAAATACGGTGGAGAGCGGACTATGCAAATAAAAAAAATGGGTAGTCTTTTTATGTTTTTTGTTTGCCTCTAGGTGACAGACACAATTTAATAACGGGACCTACCAGATGGGTTGCTTGAAATCAAATCACATCGAGATCGAATAATACTTGCTCGATAACGTTAACTCGATAGTATTAATTGGTTACAAAATTCAGTAATTGTTAGGTCACGTCCACCTAATCTATTTTCGTCTTTCAATAATCATGTGACGTGCTAACCCTAACACGCTGCGCCGTAGGTGTACTTTAGGTCTCGTTTGTACCTATAACATAGCTAGCACGGGAGGGTTCGTTGTCAACGGCTCTACGATGATTGACACACGATTAAGTAGGATTTATTTCATTCTCAGTGATCTAGTTACAAAAACAGCACTTCACCCTTCAAATTTGTTGTATACCATGTTATTTATTATGTATACTTTGTAAGTATGTACTACACAAACTGTATGTGCCTAAATATTATTGTTTTTTTTTTATTTCTTTCACATATCTCGGGAGCCCAGGGTCCCGGACTTTTGGAAGGCGTACGGGGGCTAAACCAATTCGCATAGGCCCCTTAGACAATTTTAGATGGAATGAGGCACCAACCGACGATTATCCCTGTCTGCACTATGCAATAGCAGCCAACCCCCGGTTGCTGTACGACTATTGTAGGATCATCATCTGCCTCATCTGCCTAGCCTTTTCGCAACTATGTTGGGGTCAGCTTCCAGTCTAACCGGATGCAGCTGAATACCAGTATTTTACATGGAGTGACTGCCTATCTGACCTCCACAACCCAGTAACTGGGTAATACGATACCCCTTGGTAAGACTGGTTGTCAGACTTTCGGGATTCAAAGATCCACAAATGACAGCCAGGACCAACGGCTTAACGTGCTTTCCGAGGCACGGCGGAGTCTCGGTATGTAAAGATGGTTACCCATCCACGGGCCAACCCCGGCAAACGTAGCTTAACCTGATGGATCGACCCGTGCGGCTGTTATTACTTAGCCGCGAGCTCCTCAATGAAATAAAATATATAAAAAGTCATATTAAAAATAAAATTACACCTTTTTGCATAGGAGTCAAAAGGGATTTTGTGGTTGTTATGACCTCTCCTACATCCCCTGAATAGATTGCCGACATAATTATAACCAACTAACTTCCGCCTGCGGCTTCGCCCGCGTGGTATGTCGATAAAAAGTAGCCTATGTCCTTTCTCAGGCTTTAGACTATCTGTGTACCAATCTGTGTTTCATTTAAATCGGCTCAGTAGTTTTGGCGTGAAAGAACGACAGACAGACAGATAGACAGATAACTCTGTCTGTCTGTCAAACTTTCGCATTTATAATATTAATATAGTATATGGTAAGGATAATCCTATATATACAAGGATAAAATGGCAGGGGGTGACTTGTACACTCAATAATGGGTTATTATTATTCAAACATTACGATTTTCGTAGTGTTATTTAAATACCGCCACAGCGATGTCTGCGAAGGGTAAAAAATTGTCGTTTCGTCAGACTAGCTGCCTTTTACTTCGTAATCTTTTGGTTTAATATATAACCTATTTTGATAACTTGTATAATAATTATTGTGTTTGCAAGCCAACAAGGCAGAATGTACACGGTTCTTTATTATGTTATTTACGATCCTATTTGTATGTACCTGCATTCAAAGCAAATAAAGTATATTCTATTCTATTCTATTCTAATATAAAAATCTATGGGCGGCAGCTACAGTCATATCCAAAAAAGTATGCCAGGCTCAATTTTGCATAATATGTGTAAAGGCCGCCTACCCAACGATGCTATGTATAAACATGCATGTTTTTACATAAACACTTTATGTAAATAATAATATACAGTGTGTTGTATTCTGTAAACGTGCGTGGGTTTGACGTTAACCGAAACTGACATGTGACTGGCCGCCATTTTTCATTCAATACCGACACGTAAGGGAAAATACTGGGATTATTTTAGAAAGTATTTTATTGACACAAAAATTATTGAGCTTATTTTTAAAATAAGGCATACTTTGTTAGCTTTTTTTGATGTTACGATCAATACACTTTTTAACGGGAATGCTGTCACACTCACACAACAAAGTCAAAGTCAAAAAAGACACTTCTGAACGTCAAAATTTACAAATAAAATTGAATTGAAAAATAAAATCTAGAATTGATTATAATCGCACACATGATTTCGTGCCATAATTATACATCTATGGATACTGAGGGGTAAATGCATGACACACGAACAGTAGCAATAGCTTTCATTTTGACAGTTCAATATCTTTCATTGCGTTGTTTACGTTGTTGAGCAGACAAATTCGAACATATCAAGCAATGGATTATTAACAATATCCATCAAAATCGTTCAGATTGTGATTGATAGTGTGTTACGCAAGGTGCTAGTCTTACACAAAGTGTATTTTAAAAGCAATAAAGAAAAAACCTATTTTTAAAATCATACATTTTCCTGTAAGTAAGATAGTATATTTTATGTTTTTTTAAATCAAATGAAAACGTGCCCAATGAAGTGTCTATAATGACTGTACTAGAGAAGGAAACGACTTTCTATATTATATGTTAATACACATAATTGGTTTTACATGTTTAAAAACATACTCTGGGGCTCTGAGCTTACAACGCCATTATTACTTTAAAATAACATAACTTAACAGCAAAGATAACACCCGCGATTTCACACAAGTATAAACACAACGTAGACATTTAAAATTAACAAGCCTCGTTGCTTAGCAACCGTCACCCCCCGTCGTCATAATTAGTGACGGTAGGGGGCACCCGCGTCAATTGCTCATTAGAACTGCCTGTAAGTATGTTAGAACACCCTGTAAGTATATTAGCAGGCACACCTAAGACGTGCGCAGATTTAATAGGCTACTCGTTATTGCATTTTATGAGAATTCATTATTTCTAGCTGTGCTTGCGGTTTCACTCGCGATGCGACGCGACATTAGTTTTCGCTAAGTTCTAAGTTTCGTTCGTTCTGATTTTTTTTTCTTCTTGTTCGTTTGAGTTTGAGTTTGAATTATGCGAAAAGAATTTTTCAAATCCGACTGGTAGTTCCAGAGATTAGCGCGTTCAAACAAACTAACTCTTCAGCTTTATTATATTAAAGTATAAATTAGTTGTATATTCCATGTTGTTATGTAACGTGATTTTATTTTAATAGTGGGTGTGGTTGTGACAGTTCTTGCCATGTTTTGGATTTTCTGAGACGAAAAGTATCTTTCATACTTTTTTTGATGCTAAGCACGATCAAACGAACCGAACAGAGATGTTTTAAATCTTGATTTATGTCCTTTTAATTGTGCCGTATCGTCTTCTTATTAATATTATAAATGCTAAAGTGAGTATTTTTGTTTACTTGTTTGTTACGCTTTTACGCTAAAACGGGTGAACAGATTTGGATGAAATTTGGCACAGGGGTAGACCATGACCTGGATAAGGACATAGGATACTTTTAATTCCGATATTCTCACAGGATCGAGACTTATGTGGGTGAAACCGCGGAGCGCAGCTATACATAATGATAGGCTTCCGTCACTCATAATAATATGTATGATGGCTGAACATGTCGTCCAAAGCATGAAATTGACTCCATAACGTGTCCAAACAACAGGTGACCCGCTTCAGTAGCTCAACCATCACTGCATAACTGAACACTTTGATCGATTCGCGCGGCACCCAACAAGCCACGAGCCAAACAGAATACATGATCTATTCACTGCCCACCAAGCACTGCACACTGTGCTGTAAACAAGTAATTTCAAGCTAATTCTAACAGCACCACTAAGTATTTATAGGCTTCTGTCCCACCGCCGGCGTTTACGAGAAGCGAATAGAGCAACTGATTCTCATTGAAAATGCATCATCCTGCAAGCTTTCATTCAAGTAGTAATTAGCATCTATCTTTCTGACTTGCGCTGTCGTCGTTTTGTACTTTTTAGGGTAAGGGTGCCAAACGGAACCCTATTACTAAGCCTCTGCTGTCCGTCTGTCTGTCAGTGGGCTGTATCTCATGAACCGTAATAGGTAGACAATTGAAAGTTTTACAGGTTGTGTATTTCTATTGCCGCTATAACAACAAATAATAATCATCAACTTGAAAAGAGCTGATAATCTTCAAACGGCTGAACCGATTTCTTGCTTAGAACACTAGATCGCAGTCAGCTTTCAAACATAACAAAAAAAAAAAAAAAAAATCGGTTCAGCCGTTTGGCAGCTACGTGGGAACCGACAGACACACAGATACACACGTTAAACTTATAACACGCCTCTTTTTCCATCGGGGGTTAAATATTGTTAGTATTACACTTGCTTAAAAGTGTTTCAACATCCAGAATAACCTATTGAGGTTTTTATTATGTTATTGTTAATATTTTGTTTTGATCATAATAAAAATAATAAAAAATAACAGCGCCGACACACGACTGGAGTTTACTCCTTAATACCATTGTCTTTGAATATACAATAGGCAAAGAGTTAACGCTTCACTCCTCATAATATTTCCAAACCGGGGATCGTCGATCGAAAATCAGTTCCTAAGACGCATTGGCGGCCAACAAGCGTGACGGTGGCGAGCGATTACTCGCCTGCGTATACTACACCAAGACTAAGTCTCTCAGCGAGTGTTCTGCTCGCCAAGCGAGTGTGACACTCGCTGAGCGAGTACACTCTTGAGAGCTGTTGTCGCTGACAAACGAATACTTACCGGCAGCCTCAACAGTCGACTAACTATAAATATATCTGTCTCTTTTACTTACGGGAAAGTAGGGAAAATCGTTGATAGCTATTATAGTCGCTTCTTTACAGCGCAATACAGCGCTTTTCGGTGCTGTACAGCGCAATACAGCGCTGTTCGTCGCGGTGACAATTAGGAGAGGCACTAATTATGATTGTTCTGTGCGGTGGGTACTTCGCACTACGGTACTTGGTAAATAGTTGCAGTTTGTTTGTTGAATTAGTGTAGTTCATTTGTTTCCGGTTTATTTATTTACGGCCAGTTTGCTACTGTACTAAATCCCTCTATAACTAATCTCTTAGTTGTAACACAAGGCATAACATAACATTTCCCCTGTATTCTCCGAAGGGATAGGCAGTAATTGCACCCATAATGCAACTATAGCACACACATTTTGCCAGCTATGTTTAAGTCCCATGTAACAGAGGCCGAGCCTATTGCCATCAACCGGGCACAAATCCACACTCCGGGCTGCTACTGAGAAATTCCAGATGGAAAAACCCAATAACATTATTCCCGACCCGGGAATCGAAGCCAGGACCTCATGCTCAGCAGTAGCGCTTGCGCTTGCGACCACTTCATTATATTTTTAGATTTGACAAATTTCTTGGACTCAACAAAGTATTTGTAATCAACTACGGTTAGAAACACCTAACCCTATAACTCCATTTGAAATAAGATTAGACATTTAAATAAACCTTTGTTACAGGCCACCGATTTTGACTTGTATACCGTAGTCATAAGGATGGCATTAAAAGCAAAAAAGTGGTTGCAATACCAACTCTTTACTGCAGCTGCCATTTTTCATGCTACAAACGCAATAGAAGTCAAAATCGTTTGAACGGACTGTAAAAAAGGTTTATTTATATGTCTAATCTTATTTAAAATGGAGTATGTTGATTACAAATACTTACATCACCGATCAACTTAATAATCGACTGAAACCCGTCCTTGTGCTCGTGTGAGCACGAGTTTTTCTTGTGAGCATTAAATCACATTTTGGAAATTTTGGTAATCTAACCAATAATCATACATGGCCCAACTACCAATAAGTTTTTGCTGTAATATAAAATTTCCTTTCACTTATTGAAGAATATTTTTATTTTATTTAATGTATTTGGTTCACCAACGAATGTATTATTAGTGTAAACTAATAATATACATAAAAACTATTATTATAAACAAGTAACAATGCAACACTCACTTAAAGGTAAACACCACAAGCGCAATATTAAGCTAAGTTAGTAGGTAATCTAAATTTACAATATAACTATAACTTCTTTATGGCACATATTGTAGATAACAAAGTAATTAAAGAGAAAAAATAAACCAACTAAGGATGGAAAAAAAAGAGCCCATCAGCCTAAACTACGAGTAGTTAACATAATTATATCGGACAGAGATTCCACAAACAGAGATTTTAGCTTTGCTAGATTATCATGGTGTACATCAATTAAGTCGCTACAACTGTTTATGATTTGACAAAATCTGGCATATGGAGAGTTGGAGCCCAAAATGGTTCGGCGAAAGGGAGGACAGAGTGGAGTGATGGAGCTGCGTGGGATTCTTGAAGGCGCACGGAACTTACAAAGGGCTAGCAGCCGAGGGCACTGAATTTTATTTTTTAAAATTTTGCTCATAAGCGTCGTTAAATCTCCTCCGTTTATCTAAACTGCACGTGGTAAAATGTTTTAATCTTTCTCTGTAATAGGGCTTTCTTATATAAAATAAATAATAATCGACTCCTGAATTTAAACCCTCAAAGCCCAAGTTTTCCCAAAACAAAATATGTTACTAATATCGAGCAGAAGCCTTGTAAATTACTCACGGGCACCTCGTATAGCAACATAAGGGGTTTCCAACAAAAACCTCTTACGAAAATAAACCGTCAAGGTCCACAAAGGCAGCCAATTTCAACCTTATTTCCATTAAGTAAGATGTTCAGCGGAACCCTTTGCGAACAATTACTGCCGAGAATTAGGGTTCCATCGTCGTTGCTTTTTTTAGGAAATTGCTGCTGAAATTCAGTGAAGTTAATTGTTTTTAGAGTGTTGATACCCACTCAGTGTGTTTATTTTAATTGATTCAAGAATGATGTAGTTTGTGATGTTAAATGGATGAGATAATTAGTTATACTGTGGATCTCGTGGCTAAGTAGTAACAGCTGCCCGGGTCGATCCACCAGGTTAAGCTACGCTTTCCGGAGTTGGTTTATTTATACTAGACCATACCTGGGAACCTTCTGTTATATTGGAGGTCAAAGTTTCAACTTTTTTTCACGAAGGCAAGTTTTTATAACTTCACTTTAAATACCCCCAGAATTCCTGTACCGTTGCATGCGCTCATAAGCAGAATGTTTTGCGTGCGTAAAATTGCGCGCTGCCGTAAACAATGATTTTTCACACCAAAAAGAAAAGTCTTTTAGTCATAATTTTTGAAATACAATAGACGTAGATATATTTAGTAACCTATTCCGCTTGACTATTCTTCAAGAGTCCTAAAAAAACCCTGTAAGAAATCGACATGTGTTTCACCTCTCAACGAGGCATCCTCAGGATGACGATTGACCAATTGCAAACCAGAACGCGACGTGTTACCACACCGAGCGCTGGACGCAAAGTAAGTCATTTTTGCGTCCAGCGCTCGGCGCAGAATAGTCAAGCGGAATAGGTTAATAAATATATCTACGTCTATTGTATTTTATAATGGATTTCCGCAAAGTCACGCCTGAATCAATTAACTATCATAATTTTTGCTCAATGTTACGTAGTTCAATGTACAGAATACGTAGATGACAGTCTTTTTACACCCTGTATTATTCAGAAAAATCTCTGAGTGCACCAGTAGTAATCCTTTTCGCATTGGCTATAATGGTAATATGAAAATCAATTGCCGTGCAATAACTCGAAAATGGCTCTACCGATTTGCTTTTTTATTTTGTTTGTTTTTGCCGCTATACTATTACTGTTTTAGGAAAAAATAGGAACAGTCGAAAAATCAAAATGTTGTCTCACGTGGTACGAAGTTTACCGGGTCATCTAGGTAGATAAACATCTAACTAATATTATAAACGCGAAAGTTTGTAAGTATGGATGGATGGATGTTTGTTACTCTTTCACGCAAAAACTACCGAACGGATTTGGATGAAATTTGGCACACAGATAGTTTGTAACCTGGATTAACACATAGGATACTTTTTATCCCGATAATCCTACGGGATCGAGACTTATGCGGGTGAAACCGCGGGGCGCAGCTAGTAAAAATAACTTTATTAAAGGATTACCTACAAGTTGTAATAGTTATTTATGCAACTGTTATATAATACCTAATTATTTACAGTTGCATACAAGATTTTATCTACACCCATGATATGAATCCTCTATAAAAGGTACTTAGCAGTACTAATATCAACAAAAATGAAGACGAATTTTTCGAATTCGATTAACATAGATGTTTTTTTGTTTTAAATTACGGTGCTTTCTTAGTGAAACGTGCCTGCATGACATGTTCTTTTTTTTAAATGAGTTGTATTATGAAATTTAGTACAACATAATAACACCCGTTTGGATGATATTATGGTTCATACTTTTATTTTTATTATTTCATATGGACCATTCTTTTATTTTTATTATTTATTTTTCCTTAGTTTTAATTAATCATGGTCTGGCAGCTTGAGTAATTTATGCGGCCTACCCAAATGTCCTTTTTTTGGTATTGTTCGTCATATCGTTGAGCTCCTTCAATTCTGAGTTGAGCTGCACGATCACTGACAAATGCGTGCACTGACTGGACAGGTCCACTCAATCTGTGTGGTTCTTTCCTCAAAAGACCATTTCAGACACCAATCTACATGGTCTTCACATGATCTGACCAAGATTATGTCTGGACTTTGAAAGAGACTGTGACCTCTGAGTGTGTTTCGGCCTTTCTTCTCAGAGTAGTCAGATAGGAAACGCCGACCCCATCTAGTTTTAAAAATGTGTTTGACGTGTAAAAGTGTTTGTACAAACCTACTTACAGAAATAAATCATTTATCATTTGGTTACTATGACAACATTAAAACAACCAGTGTTTTAAAGTTCGCAATAAGCTAACTGTTTCAAAAACTTTTATAGAGGATTTATAGCATGGGTGTAGATAAAACAATCTTAAATCTCTTCTTTTATATTTATTAGAAAACTTCAAGTCGTTAGTTTTTTTTTTTTAATTTTATTTACCTCTTGTCTCGGCATTCTTTGTTTTAAGCTTCATAAAACTTGAACGTCCATTATGTTAAGAGTTAGTTAACTTTAAGCTGTTTTGTGTTAGATGAGCTTGTAAAGCATTTTATTCTTTATCCGGTATAAATACTTACAATGTGGAGACGACAATCCTAACTCATCATCTGCCTAGCCTTTTCCCAACTATGTTGCGGTCGGCTTCCAGTCTAACCGGATGCAGCTGAATACCAGTATTTTACATGGAGCGACTGCCTATCTGAACTCCACAATCCAGTAACTGGGTAATACGATACCACTTTGTAAGACTGGTTGTAAGACTTTCGGGCTTCTGACGACCCGTAACGACTGTCGAAGATCCACAAATGACAGCCGGGACCAACGGCTTGTCGTGCTTTCCGAGGCACGGAGGAGTTTCGGTATGTAAAGATGGTCACCCATCCACGGACCAACCCCGGTAAGCGCAGCTTAACCTGATGGATCGACCCGTGCGGCTGTTATTACTTAGCCCCGATCTCCTCACGACAATCCTAACTATAACTAATATTATCAATGCGAAAGTGAGTTTGTTTGTTGCGCTTTCATGCTAAAACGGCAGTATGAATCACATGGGTAGACCATGACTTGGGATAGGACATAGGATACTTTTTATCTCGGTAGTACGTTCCCTTAGGTTAATTGAAGTATGAACCTAAATGAAGCAAAAGTAGTATGTAAGCATCGTAGCATGTGGCGTTCTGTAGTTTCTGCCTACCCCCATGGGAAGGAGGCGTGAGTTTATGTGTATTTATTAGGCATTTGTGTTTGCGATTACAAGGCCACTGGGGCTTAAGCATAACTGCATGCCCTCCTATGGGACTTAAAGGGAAAATGGTACAAGCCCACAGAAGAGCAATAAAATCGAACGTGATGTGAACAGCCATCAGGGTGATATTTACTGGCAGGTGTCACTTTGGGTAGACGTGATGTGTCTGTAGAGATTATTACGAAATCTTTCTGCTTGACGGTTTCACTATAGTGTTTTAGCATAGTGTTTTAGGAAGTCGCTAGTCCGCATCCTAACTTAATAATTATAAATGTGCAAGTGAGTTTGTTTGTTTGTTCCGCTTTCACGCTAAAACAGCTGAACAGATTTGGATGTAATTTAGCACAGGAGTAGACCATGACCTGGAATAGGATATAGGATACGTTTTATCCCGATATTCCCACGGGATCCAGACTTACACGGGTGAACCCGCGGGGCCCAGCTAGTTTGTCTATAATTCTGTTTTTTTTTTAAACTAGGTACCTACCTGCTTGATGGATTTCGTTGTGTTACTTACCTATATCGCTCAAACCCTAAAAAACTATCATCATCTGCCTAGCCTTTTCCTTAGCATGTTGGGGTCAGCTTCCAGTCTTACCAGATGCAGCTGAAACATTGAGTGACTGCTTATTTGACCTCCACAACCCTCCGTAATTGGGTAACACGATACCCCATGAATCCAAAATGCTTGATATTTCATGAAAATCTAGAAAGTAAAATACTTCGGATTCTGAGAAGAATGCTCATTGCATCTGAAAAGTTTAAACTTTAATCACGTTTAATATTAGTTCAGAGGTAAATAATTGCACTCTACATTACTTAGTAGATTTCCACGTTCAGAAATGCAAGCAATAAGTACCTAAAGCTGTAAACACACAAATAACTTTTAGTTAAAGTAATAAAACTTTAACTGAGGGCAACGATTTGTGCTCAGTGACCTTTAGAGCCGGTTACACACCTGCGAACTTTAGATGACGAGAAAACGCCATTAGCTTACTACCCACGACTTCTAGTGACTGCACCGTAAGGACATTTTTGAAATAAATTGCCGGTATTATACCCCATTTGAAATAAGATTAGAAGACATTAAAACAAACCCTTTTACAGTCCGTTCAACCGATTTTGACTTCTATACCGTAGGCATAAGGATAGCATTAAAAGCAAAATAAGTTACACAATACCAAATATCTACGGCGACTGCCATTTGTCATACCACCAACGCAATAGAATTCAAAATCGGTTAAACGGAATGTAAAAAAGGCTTATCTATACGTCTAATCTTATTTCAAATGGAGTATAGATTATAATATAATATTTGATACGACTGGCTTACTGATTAAATGACATCCAAGACTAAAGCAGGAAGGTCAGTACTCACTGACCATAAGGTGATGATGATAAGATTACAAGAACATGCGAGTAGGTGTAACAGTAGTCTAGCTCCTTAAAATAGTAATCTAGTTTCCTAAAAACTTTGTAAATTGAACCTAGGGAGGAGCGGAACCACCCAATACAAGTATCACTACATGCTTCCTGGGTGGTTCTAGCCACTGAATAATATTGTAAAAACGTTAAGGAAATAAACTATTTTATTTTTAATTTATGACATACTTGCTGTTTCCCGTGAATTCGTCTGCGATCCAGGATAAGTAGAAGTACCCTATGTCCTTCTCCGGGTCATGGTCTACCTTTGTGCCAAATCCGTTCAGCCATTTTAGCGTAAAAGCAACAACAAATAAACGAACTCACTTTCGCCTCCTAACTAATATTATAAACTAGCTTCGGCCCGCGGCTTTGCCCGCGTGGTATGTCGATAAAAGGTAGCCTATGTCCTTTCTCAGGCTCTAGACTATCTGTGTACCAAATTTCATTTAAATCGGTTCAGTAGTTTTGGCGTGAAAGCGCGACAGACGGACAGACAGAGTTACTTTCGCATTTATAATATTAGTAAGGAAGTAAATTGTGCTTTATTTGTGCATGCTGAGCATGGTCTCCTATATGTGAAGGAGTACACCTATTTAGTACCTGATATTTCCCATTATTTGTGAGCCATGTATTGTGTAATCTGTAATCAAATATTGTGCGGGAGATGCTAATAAAAAAAAAAAAATTGTGCATCCATCCTTTGTGTTATCCTTTTCCAATCCATTAATTGCATCCTTGACCGTTGATCCTTCAGTATTACGATAAAACCATAATCCTTTGCCCAGAAAACTAATCACTTTAAACTTTTATTACTGATTTCGATGCAAACCTCGATTAAAACCGTTTCTAAAAGCTTTTTGTAAACTAGCTTGTTAGTCCAACACCTCTCTCCTCATCGCTCACTAGCCCCGGCAGTAAAATGCTCCGGAACAATGTTTTTCCTTCTCAAAAGCAATAAAATAAATTCTGTTGGACGATCATCTAATTTCAATGAAAGCTTCTGCCGCAGTAAATCTGCCGCGTCTGTTTGTTTATCACTGGGAAGGTACATGCAGAAGGCTTACTCATACCAGCTCTGAATTAACCGGGGAAAAATTAATAATATTTCTCTTTCAATTCCTTGAGATGTCTTTATTAATAACTGGAAAGAAGCCACATAGCGTCCGCAATTTACCGCCAAATGACGTTACTGAAACGTTATTTATGAATGAAAGAAAGTTGGTGTTTTCCTAGAGAGCGTTTCTTCAGAGCGTCTCTCAAAGTATGACTGTATAAATAAGCGTGTAACAGTTTCACTATTGAGCAAACATATTTTTTGGAACGTAGTTTTTAGCGCGGCTTGCGGTAGGAATAAACTGGTAGAAATCATCACGTAACAAATAAGCGATATGCCCGAAGAAGTCAGTTGTCAAGTGTCAAAAGTTTTTAGTAATTGGCTCTGTATTAGTTAATTGATTCAGGCGTGATTTTGCGGAAATCCATTATAAAATACAATAGACGTAGATATGTTTAGTAACCTATTTCGCTTAACTATTCCTCAAGAGTCATAAAGAACCCTGTAAGAAATCGACACGTGTTTCACCTTTCAACGAGGCATCCTCGGGATTTCTGCGTCCAACGCTCGGTGTGGCAACACGTGTTTGGGTTCGCAACTGCTCAATCGTCATCCTGAGGATGCCTCGTTGAGAGGTGAAACACGTGTCGATTTCTTACAGGGTTTTTTACCAACTGTGTGTCCCATGATACCTCCCGACTTTTTGACGCTAAGAATGAACAAGCGTTTACTTCACCACGTTAGGTCACAGGGTGTCGAGTTTAGAAGATTTAGTCCAGGTTTTTTCAAGAGTTTTCTTTCACCGTAATTTGTATCTTAAATTCCCTTGTAAAATTGTGATTGTATTCAATTGCCTTTATTATATTGAAAAACTAGCTGCAGCAAGCTCTAGAGTTTAAAAATGTATTTTAAAATAGAGTAGAATAGGTAATTATTTGAGTATAATAGGATGTCGACATAACATTTCAGAATCCTAGTTCATTCTGTTATGTAATTAACCTTCTGTATCTCTCTGTTCTGTGTCCCAGATATCGCTGCTTCGTCTAACTTCGTCTGGTATTGTATACCTTTGTTATTTTGAAATATATTTGTGTTGCAAGCGCTTGGGGGTAACCGTGTAGATAGATATCTTACTATCTTACCTGCTTTTGTGTACAATCTTCCCTATACCAGCGCTTTTCATACCTATTGTTAATGTTTCCAATGTAGCAAATATTGGAAAACATTGACAAATATAACCTTTTTTTTTAGTTTTATGGTTCCGATCTATCTGCGTTTATTTATTATGGATTTTAATGCGGAATCCAACATAGTTCAAGTGTTGTGGGATGGAAAATTCTGCAATCCTTACTTTATAAATACGAAAGTTTGTTTGATTGTTTATTGGTTTGTTACACTTTCACGCTAAAACGGCTGAACAGATTTGGATGAAATTTGGCACATGGGTAGACCATGATGGATGACCTGGATTACTTTTTATCCCAATATTTCCACGGGATCGGGACTAATTAATACCTTAATCAGCTAGCAACTGTTTAATTATTACATTATGGATTGCAAGAATTAAGCTGTAAAAAGCTGATGGCAGTCACTCCGACCAAAAAACTGATATTCAGCATTATTCTCCTGAACTAATCCTTTAATCTCCTTAGCGACATCCCCAGCCGATTCTCTGCAAAAATCGCCGGATCAATTTCCCCGATATTAAAAAATGCCACTTCAAAAATGTGTTTTTGTCTGTCCGCGGGCGTTCACTGAAACCCTTTCTACGATGTCACGTTGTCACGCCAGAGATTCTACCGAGAGGGTGTCAATCGAAATCTTATAATATACGCTTTGCGGATTGTGGCGGCTTAGTCAGCATTGTAGTAGACGCCATGTGTGATTTGTTTATGCTTTTGGGCACTGACATCGTCTTTGAGAAAATGATGTAGGGTGTTTGAGAGAATGAAATGGATAAAAGGATTAATGGGTTTGATTTTGGCGAAAAGCCAACTGGATTTTTATGCCATATTGTTTTTTTGCAGTGAACCGTACTCAAAGCTCTGAGAACATCAATTCTGAATTGAAATATTGTATTTGTTTTCTTCAATAACGAATGTTTTAGTCACTTTTCATTACATAATACAAAAAGATGTCCAAGTCTTACCAAGGGGTATCGTACTGGGTTGTGGGGGTCAGATAGGCACTCGCTTCATGTAAAATACTGGTGTTCAGTTGCACCCGGTTAGACTGGAAGCATACCCCAACATACTTGGGAAAAGGCTAGGCAGATGATGATTACAAAACAATGTCCCTCCGCCGCGTCTGTCTCTCTGAACGCGATAAACTCAAAAAGTACCAAACGGATTTTCATACGGTTTTCACCAATGGACAGAGTGATTCATGAGGAAGGTTTAAGTGTATAATTCATTAAGGTTATGTGTAAACTGGCTGAAATATGACGATGATTGTTAAAGCTTAGAATATTATAAATGCGAAAGTAGCTCTGTTTGACTGTATGTTACCTTTTTACGCCTTACGCCACACGGGTAGACCATGGGTTAGGACAATTTTATCCCGGTCGTATGTTCCCGTAAGATAATTTCCGACCTTCACGAGAGCGAAGCCGCTGACAAAAGCTAGTTTCTCATCGTTTTCAGTTTATTCTTCAGTTCGTACCATAAAGTCAACTGATTTTCTTGTCAATTAAAATAAGCAGAACAGATTATAACGGTTAACAAAATAACTCTTTATCAACAACCAATGGATAATATTATTAAACCTACTGTATCACTAAAATTCACACTAATAAATACTTTGACTTAGATGGAATTTGAAGTATTGCTTGGTGTGAAACTGAATCGCATCCCGCGGGAAATCTGCAGTTTAAATTAACTTGCCGTACAGACTGCGTGAAGTAATAAACACTGTATTTCATGAAGGCTTTTTGTAGGGGAGTGCACGTTCTGTTATGACCTTCAGTTGGTAAAGGAGATAGCTTAGAAGAACGTCTGAAGTCTGAACACAACATATTCAAAAAATATTCAGAAATAATCATGGGTCCGAAATAAAAGCTTTTTTAAAATTAAAAAAAAAAAAAGTAATGAAAACTAAAACCCAACTACGACTAAAAAGGTATAAACAAGACCTCACAAACAGACAAATTAAAAATCCGGAGTCACACGTGTTATAAATCGAACAGATTACGTGTGACTCCGGATTTAATGTGACGTCACATAGCCTATAACCAGCGGACAATCAAGACCCAACGATACCTCAGTTTTCAAATTGTGATGAGTGCTTTAGAAGATAGGAGGGAACAGGTGAACATACATACATACATACATACCGGTCAAAATCATAACCCTCCTTTTTTCTTCGCCGTAGTCGGGTAAAAAAATGAATGGAACGTGATAAATTATTTCAGTATGAGTCGAACCAATGACGTTGGATTTCAGCACTTGGGATCTTTCACTCGCCTACAGAATGATCGAAATGAAAGAAGCAGATGCATTCCTATGAAAATTACATAATTATATAAATAAGTCGTAAAAGAAATAAGTTGGTGTCGTGTGAACGTGTAATGAAACAATAATGCACATCCACTCGAGAGAAGCATCTGATATCAGTTTTAAGTCTCGTGCAAACTGGCGCGATATCGCGGGCGCGACAGGTAGCGTAACCCTTATCGCGCCTGTTTGTGGGAGCCTTTACTTTACTTCACAGGATCGTGGCCTCAATACCCACAGCATTGAGACCGTTAAATGGATGGGATAGTGACTTTTCATATAGATCTATCACCAAGGTATATTTTGTAAGACTTAGGATCAATTAGAGCATCAAATAAAAAAGTAATTGAGTTTTTAGCTCAGAAAATTCCTAGTCATTGCTTGTAATTGGAACTGTGTCAAAAAAAGGACGCGTTCGAACTTTCTAATTCCAACAAATTGGCTACCTACGTAGATACTCTTATATCTTTTAAACGTGGCATTGTAAGAAACTAGGAAAGTACGTCTAAAGTTTTAAAAGCACAATACCTTTTATTCTCCAACGTTCCGGACAGATTGCAGCGACTGTTGCAGTCTTCGTATACATAGGAATGTAACGGAGCCGTTTTTTAAAGTGTAAAAGTAGTCAACGTTAGCCTCATTGGCTCTGCCCTACTGGCCTGTGTCTACCAAGAGAGGAAATGGAATGGGACCCAAGGGAGACGCATGAGACCGCGGACTAGACGTAAACACTGCTCTAGCATGTGGCGACGAGTTTAGGTCTTGTATAAAACATTTACTGGTACTGCTAATTCGACTACTGCTTGTACAGTTGCTGCTGTTAGAGTATCTATTTCAATATAAGAAAATTCGTTTGTTGTCAGAAAAAAAACAAAATAAAAAGTTTGCTTATGTCTAAAAGGGCCTTTATGTCAGATGGCAACACCAGGTACTGTGGGAGGTACTTCAATGAAAGATATCTTCATCAAAACATTCACTCATCAGATCTTTTTACTGACCCCTGATTTGTTTTTCTGTCTTCTTCATACAAACTGGTGTTTTTCTCATAATTATGCATCAACTTATAAACTACTAGCTGCGCCCCGCGGTTTCACCCGCGTAGGTCTCGATCCCGTGGGAATATCGGGATAAAAAGTATCGCATATAGTTAGGATTCATGAAGGTAGCATGGTAAAACCCTGAGGGTAAAACCTTGTAGGCTATAGAGTCTTATAGTACCTACTACCACTTGATGCAGATTTTCAGCTGCACCTACTTGTAGCTAAACTGTGATAATTCTTTTACTATTTTACTTTTACACTAGCCCGGAGGCACTAAAACCACATAACAATCATGTAAGTAGTTACACGTGTGCTACATTTGGGCTGGCACGTTACACAAGATAAAACGAGATAGGCACGCTCCCGGTAACCTATATTAATCTCTAGCACGCTGGCGGGAATTTATCTCAAAAATCTAGCTCATGTAACCGCTTCATTGATTTTGCTGAAGTTAGCGTGTCTGCGGGTCATATGAGACTGTGGGTGGGAAAAATCGGGCTTAATTTATTAGTAATCGTACCCAATATATAGCCATCTCATCTAAGTCTTTATTATAAAAATGTTTTCTATAAATGGTGAAGTGTTTTGGCCATATCAAATACTAGCTTCCGCCAGTGGCATCCCCCGCGTGATATCTTTATAAATGTGCAGTGATAATATAGTATGCTACTGGAGATATTTTTTTTAAATCGGTCCTGTAGTTTTTGAGTTCATTAATTACAAGCAAACATACAAATCTTTTATTTTTATAATATTATTGTTGACAAATATGCAATTTATTCAAAACGTTAGAGAGTAACTGATAGAAAAAAAATACGGGCACAGTGAAATAAAAAACAACTTTTGAGAGTATCTAACTTAATGGAGAAAAATACTATAGCAAAAGTGTCGTGACGGTAAAATTAAATGTTCTAAATCAACCGAAGATGGTGTTATGTGCAGATGATATATCATTGATTTTTAAAATAAATCGACGGTCACAAAATCTAGACGACGTGAATAGCTCTATTCTTCAGGTCCAAGATTGGTTTACGGTAAATAATTTGGTACTAAATTAAAAAAAAAAAACAAATGCATTCGATTTAAATTACCTAATGTTAGAAGTAGCGAATGTGACATCATATTGAATGGAGAAAAACTGGAGTTTATTAATCAAACAGTTTTCCTGTGAATCACGCTAGACGAGAAGTTACAATGGGGACCTCATATAAAATCTCTTGAGGGGCAGCTAAGCTCGGCCGCTTATGCTGTTAGAAAGATAAGACAGTTAACAGATGTAGAAACCGCGCGTTTGGTCTATTTCAGTTGCTTCCACAGCATTATGTCGTATGGCATTTTACTGTGGGGTCGAGCTGCTAACATTGAATCCATCTTTATTTTGCAAAAGAGAGCCATCAGAGCCATTTATAATCTATGTCGCCGCGAATCTCTCACGGAACTATTAAAAAGAATTCATATTATGACAGTAGCTTGCCAATTCATTTATGAGAATATTATGTATGTAAGAAAAAAATTAAATCTTTTTAATAAAATAAGTGATAGACACAATTTTAATACTAGAAATAAAGATAAACTAGATCAACCATTTTTCAGATTAGCTAAAGTACAAACATCTTTTATGGGGTACTGCGTTAAATGTTATAACAAAATACCTTGTGATATATTGCAATTAAATGAAAGAAAATTTAAAACTCATATAAAAAGTACACTTTGTAAACAAGCATACTTACTCGTATTACAAACTAGAGGATTTTATCCAAGATAAGATGCTTGGAAACATGCTGGTCTTGCTCCATAGGACAAATTAGAGTCTGACAAAATCAAACTGGTTCCTAACTTAGTGGTATATTTTGTAATATTTGTATGTCATAGATTTTTACACTCTGTGATTACTTAGACTCATGCACTGACCTATTAGTATTACTTGTTAATCAATGTTAGGAATATTGTAATATCGTTTACTTTTACAATGTTTGTAAATATATGAGCACCATGTATCTATCACATAATTAATTTACTTGTTATTGCTCCATTTATAATTCTTTTTACCTTTTGTGGTACAGTAATCCAGTAGTAGGTGCATCGTCTTCACATATAATTATATAATTCATGTGTACAAAATATTTTTCACTTTGTTAGTGTTTTTTCTGGAAGTCGGTTGTTTTTTTTTGTAAAAAGTTTTTTTTCGTGTTTTTTTTTGTAAAACGTATTTTTTCAGTCTATCTCTCATTCGCCAAGTGTGCAGTCTGCGATAAGGAACTTTGTTCCAAATATATTTTGGCCGTAATTTATAATTATGATGGATAGCAATCCACCAAAGGAATTAAAGATTGTAACAGATTTTATGTAACAATATCTGCCATAATTATAATTTAACGGGAATTGGCTTAGAAAGTGCGGAAACAGCTGAACTGTTTCAAAAAGGCCATAACACTTCATTGAACTACGATTTACACTTTATTATTGCATATACTCAATACTCGTGGCTACGTAATAACAGCCGCACGGGTCGATCCATCAGGTTAAGCTACGCTTGCCGGGGTTGGTCCGTGGATGGGTGACCATCTTTATATACCGAGACTCCTCCATGCCTCGGAAAGCACGTTAAGCCGTTGGTCCCGGCTGTCATTTGTGGATCTTTGACAGTCGTTACGGGTCGTCAGAAGCCCGAAAGTCTGACAACCAGTCTTACCAAGGGATATCGTATTACCCAGTATTTTACATGGAGGTCAGATAGGCAGTCGCTCCATGTAAAATACTGGTATTCAGCTGCATCCGGTTAGACTGGAAGCCGACCCCAACATAATTGGGAAAAGGCTAGGCAGATGATGATATTGCATATACTTAAACCTTTCCTATTACAAACACACAGTTATATACATAAACTCACGACATTTTCCCAGAAACATCAGAACGCCACCTGCTACGATCCTTACATACTACAATATTGCAAATACTAGCACCTGATCTATCTGGAGAATATCACCAATAAGGTCACTTTGACCTTACCCTTTATTATTGCATATATTCCACCCTTTACACACACATACATCTCTAAAATAAAATGTATGTAGGTACTAGATGTAGGCTGGTAGCGTGACAGAGATAAGCACGCTCCCGGTAACCTAATAGTTCACAGAGTGCTCTCTGGCACGCGCCGGGCTTTATCACTTTTATACTGCCCGTTAAGAGCGCAGATAACTCTTTAGTTGTACCTAGGCAAGCTATTTTATATCCTTACGTAAAATCTAATTCTTTTGTATAAAGACTGAAGCTAGGTACTACTAATATTTCAAACGCGAAAGTGTGTTTATTCTGCGTTCACGCAACACCTACGAACATGCACGGTTCCTGTGGGGACCACCATGAGGGTGAAAGGCCGGGAACAGCAGCTACAACTTAAATTGTAATTTTTATTATAATAATACCACATTTCGCCAGTTATGGTTGACTAGCTGTGCCCCGTAGTCTCGATCCTTCTCGATTATCGATTATTCTATGTCCTTTTCCAGCTCATGGTCTACCCATATGCTAAATTTCATCCAAATCCGTTCAGCTGTTTCAGCGTGAAAGCGTAACAAACAAACTCACTTTCACATTTATAATATTATTTATGATAGTTAGGAAGGTTTAGGATTGATATATTTTAAATCTTAGTTGCAAACGGACCGCGACAATTTTTTTTTTTAAACGTAATTAATATTTGTATTATTTCCCTGATCCTAATTGGTGATCCCTGCTCTAGAGCTATGTGGCTAAGGGCGACCACGACATTAAATAACACTAAAGATTTTACGTAAATAACAAACAAGAATGTAAGGTTTGTGGCACTTTGTGGATATTGTAGGTCTTTGAAGTGTAACCCTTTTCCACCACAATGATTTTAAAGCTCTACATTTTCCAAAGCGTAGCTTTAAGTGATCCTGACATTACATAATCTTAAATACCAAGGGATGTAGGATCCTACGGCCTGGTTCGTGGTTGGCTGCTGGGCTACGTTTTGCAACACGCAACATAGTTATTTGCTTATTTTATTAGGTTTTCCAACAATTGTTTACTTACCCTAAAAACAGAAAGAATATTCTTCAAAATGAAATTACAGTCCAAAAAATATTTAAAGGTGCCATAAGCATAATATAAAAACTAAATCAGAAAAATAAGCAAGTTTACTTTAGTAATAAGCGCTAATATTTAATTAAGTAAGTAAATGAAAATTGATAAAATTGGCAACATTGAAGAATTAATGACGTCGGTAATTACGTGGAAATGAGAATCTGATAAAAAAATATGAAATTGATAAAAGTAAACGTTATGAAATACTAATTGCGCCCCGCGGTTTCACCCGCGTAAGTCTCGATCTCGTGGGATTATCGGGATAAAAAGTCCTATGTCCTATTTCAGGTCATGGTCAGCTATCGCCAGGCATCGTCCAGCCGTTTTAGCTTGAAAGCGTAACAAACAAACAAAAAAACTCACTATCGCATTTATAATATTCGTTTGGATTTTTATGACGGTTTGTTTACGTTTGTTTGTCTGATTGCTTTCGGGGACCAACTATTTGCACGTAAGATTTATGTCTGAACCATCCTACTGAAGAATTTATTAAAAAAAAACTACTTACCCAACCCTATTATTTCCTCTAAAACTCAACTTAGCAAAACCAATAAAAACCCAAGTCGTTACAAAAGACATGTCATTCAATAGAATGACCCGCCACACTTGACTTTGACAAATTGCCGGCAAGTCATTCCTAATTCATACGTTATGGGCCACAAGCTGACGATGTTAGGGCCGTCCTCACTGCTGCCGAGTTAGGGCGCTCCTTACTCCGGCTATTTAATGTTGGATCGTGAAGCAGAGATTGCGACGTGGTGAATTATGTATGTACTGTTTATTGTAGTAGGATTGAGGGGAGTGGTGGTGATTCAATATAGGGTGCTATGACGGTTTCTTCTTTGATGGTACATTTCAGCCTTACCTACCTGAACTGGGTCCGCGAGGTAGATTATAGCCTACACTCTCTTTCGAAGAGAGGAGGCCTGTGTCCCAGAAATAATGAATAACAATAATTCTTTATTGCCATGAAAACAGGTTACAAAAAATTTTAGACCCTGGCAGTGGAAGCAGTGGGAACATTATAGGCTGATTATGCTATGCTTACGCCTTCAGCCTTGTTGTTGGTATCGGCATGCTTCATCATATCATCAAGTCTGTTATTTCCGAAGGGTTCGGTAGAGGTACCAGCTGTAGTGCTTACAAATTTTGCCAAAACCCACTTTACGTGTAGAGGTACTCTAAAAAATATTTTTTTGTACCATGTCGGCGTGATTAATATGTAAACCCATGCTAAATTACAGCTTTCAAGAGTCTCTGAGCTAAGCCGCGGTTAGATAGACTGGCAGATAGATGGACATGGCGAAACTACCGTCCTTGTTGACTACGGAACCCAAAAAAAACAAAAATTTAAGTAATTCCTAAAATTATTGTCATAGAGGAAACATAATTTTAATATTTGATCAGAGTATCTTTAGCCGTAAGTGAACGAGTTCATAAATAATAATCAAATAATGAATGCAAAAGAAATGAATGAATGAAATAGGCTAGACAGATGTTGAATGTAGTTGTTAATGAGACTAATACGCGAGAGCACGTTGTAACCACAACAATTTATCAGACCCACAGCACAACTTCTAGCCCACTATACACGTGGGTTAGTTAAACGCATCGTTACATTGTTAGACGTTCAGAACTAGGTCAATGGGCAGGGTTAGACAGAACGGTTCGCCGGTTAGACCAATTACATTGTGTAGATCGCGGGTAGCGGTTAGTGTGGTATTGTCTTTAGTGTTATAAATTTACATGTTCTATGTGATGAGTTGTGTGTTGTGGAGGCAGTGGCCTAACGGTTTTTAGAACTTAGAGCTTGGAACTTAGTTCATTTTTAAACGGTTTTCAGAATAATTAAAGACTTTGATTGTAAAAATGCACAATTTTATTAAGTACATAGTGAAACATTATTTCAAAGTCAAAATGATAATTACAATATCTTGTAATTCTCGGAATATTTCGAAGACACTCAATTAGAAACTAGTGTTCAACGAAATGAAAATACAATAGACTATGTAGCTCGTTTCATAATCAAGTTTCATCAATCAATTCCATCACAAAGCAAGCGTCCACGTGAAAAATTAATTAGCCAGCCATTGTTACCGCCAGACATTAATCAAGTTAGCGCAAACTTTAATAGATAACTGTTCTTTGTCCGCAGATGTCCGCTGACAGACACTGAAGCTTCGAAGATCCTCTCATTAAAGATGAACTGACACTAAAAGAATTATAATGAACCCTTGATCGAATAAAAATGACTAACGTTAAATTAAAACTCATGTTCTTCCTCTTGAACGCTTTACTAACAGCTGACATAGTCCACGCGAGACCATACTCCGACATGAACAGTAACACCACAGATATCGTCATCAAGTTTGGAAATAAAAATAATACTTTCAATTTACCGATCGATCCAAACTCTGATACTCTTGTGGTGGCTGAAGAGACAGATGAAGAAATAAGAGAAACCGATAGAACATCGAAATCAGAACTAGAAGGGCTTATGAATGCTGAACAAGGCAGAGATGAGGATCTATCAAAGAAAGTCATGAAGGATCAGAACACAAACAGATTAGAGCAGAGAATGATGGAAATACCAAGTGGAGAAGCGGGTGCAGTCGAAAAACAAATGAACATATCAAGTAGTCTGCTAGATGATATCATCAACTCAGAAACAGACAGAGAAGATACTATTACAGACATTCTATTCAGGCCAGAATCTGAGTTCGCAGAGGACATGCCAAAATTTGAATTTTTAATAGCTGCGAAAATAAATGAGAGTGAGTTTTCAAATAGGAGTGTTAGTGAGATGGAAAGAGATAGGAATAGTAGTGATGTGCTGAAGAAGATTGATTATGTGGAGCTGGTCGAGGTGATTAAGCCATCGAAGGAGAACAGGAGTGCTTTAATGATGAACATCACAGGGCATGAAGTGGATAACGATTTGGCGCCAGATACGAGTGAGTATTCAGATATGTTACTTAAATTTTAATCAGGTCAAAAATACTTAGAGAAAAGTTTCAAAAACTGGTGTGCTGGAAGGCTGTAAGCAGTGTCTATATTTAAATATTTATGTTTAACGAAATTCTCTCTACAACTGAATAATTTAAGCTAAAAGTGCTTTGTCCATAAACTATTACCAGGAATATTGGCAACCACCAGCAAATTCACCTTTACAGCCATAATAATAAGACCCTATGTATCGTGCTTGGCTTATCTCTTAGTCTACCTGACCGGTCTCTAGACACTAAATTAATAATCAAGAAGTCTCTGAATGGAGTCTTTGAACTGGATCATTGCACCTGGGGCTTCTAGTGGCAATACGTTGCTTATAGGATGTAATATGTCTCATGAAGGGTCGGTGTGGGTTAGGAATAGTACTGTGAGAGATATTATTCATTTTTGTTGAGTGTTAGCTTCAGGTTATAGAAACATGTTTCTAATTATTTTTTAGTTACCGTCAATTTTTTTTTTACTAATTCTGATAATTGTAATACTTCTTTGATCACGTTGGTTGCAAAAAAGTGACGAAAAGTTGCATCTTTTTGGTGTAAATATTCCTTCAGTTTGCACCAAACATCTTTTATTCTTACCTTTTTCGCCCACTTCCTGAATATAACACAACCGTGACTAACTATATGAATGAGGGTAGAAAGTATTCTGTAGCCTGCGGTTCCTTTTTTGACAAATTAGCGGGGCTTTTTCAAAATTTATCTTGCTTGCTCGTTGCTCAGCGCGAATTTGTATTTAGTCCCTAAGGGTCCGCAGCACTGAACCGTATGGTTTGTGCTAAGAGCGTGGGCGACAGTAAACTAACGTAAAATAGAAAGTAAAGTTAGAATAGGAAAAGTAGGGTAATGGAAAAAGTGTAAAAAAAATGTAGAAACTGTTTCGGATTGCAGTTGAATTTATTTTGGAAAGGTATGGTTTCTGTTTTAGTTAGATGATGAAGTGGGTTTTTAAATAGGGACCGGTTTGAATTATATACATTACACATAAAAGAGCTAATGAATAGCGAATTTACATTTGACAGCCATATGCATATGTTCAGATTCTATTGTCATTGAAAATATATAAAAAAATATACGGAAAATAAGCTTGTAAATGAGTAGGTATATCAATTAGAAAATATTTATCCAAGGTACTGTTACAAAGCCGACCCCGATTGTCTTTTTTTTTTAAAAACAATAATTCTACTGGTACCACTTTAATTCACCACAGTACAAAAACACAGACACACAAGTTTTTGGGTGCTTATATTTTGGCAATGACCCTCTTAATTGCTCCCTTAATTTAGGCACACTAGATTACGTGACGGCGTCCAGAATCTAACTAACTAAATTATACATATTATTTCCATGCACTGGGTAAAAATGCAACATCAGTACTTTATTAAAGGAAAAGTACAGTGTTTTAAGTAAAAGCTGACTTAGGCTTTATTGCCTTGTAATAAGGGTTATAACAGTACGAAGCAAAAGGAGTATGTACGGATCACAGGTAGGTTCTATTAGTTTCTGCCTAGCCCCATGGGGAGAAGGCGTAAGTTTATGTATGTATTTGTAATCCAACGTTCTTTTCTTGCAACCAAACATGGTACCCAAACACTTGGACCAAGCATATTCCTGTTTGATTCAGCAGTAATGAATGACAGTTCGTACTGTTCACAAATTACAATTAAATGAATAGACAGAACAAATGGTGCCCTATTTGTCCATCGTGTTTGTTATTCAAAAGCTGTTTACATTGTTTGTGTTAATTAAAGCTGTTTAATTCGATCGAATCAGCGGCTATTGTTCAAGTTCGTTCTGCTGAATTGATTTCCATGAAACCATTTAATGTTATTGAGAAATTAGTGCGTTGTTAGATAAAAAAAGAAATTTTTAAAAGGAAATCGTTTTAACGTTCAAGAAGGACTATTCTAATGGAATTACGGAACGTGAGTGAGAAATCGATCAAGATTCAACTGTTACTTGGTTAGGGGTGGATTTCGCTAAACTATTTTTACCTGATTTGGAGTGCTAGTGACCAAATGTAGGAAAATGGACGAGCAAAAAGGATTGTAGCAGGTAGCGTGCTGTAGTTTCCAGGCGCGGTCGCAGCCCATGGTTTTGGGGGGGGGGGTCAACCTAATTGATAAATACCTACTCTAAAAACTCTTTTTTGTACCTATATGCCCATCTGGGTCACTGTGTCTCAAGTACCTAAAGTTTTTAATTAGTAAAGCACGTTAATTATTCAGTCTTTCGACAGCTTGAATGATTTTGGGGGGGTCATCCCCTAGGACCCCCCCCCCCTCGGACCGCGCCTGGTAGTTTCTGCCTACCCCCATGGGGAGAAGGCGTGAGTTTATGCATGTATGTTGATTTTAAAGATTAACCATCACTTTGTTGTCCGTTCTTCTCTATTAGAACTTACGCTTTGGAAATGGCCACTAGATTCAGCTTTCTAAGTAACTGACCGACACTTTTGATGACCATGAAAATGAAACGCAAAAACATCATTTTAATACAAATAGGTACATACAATAAATCCTCATAAAACCTTCCGATAAATAAGAAACCCAATGAACCGAATAAAAGCAGACAAAGCAAAAAGAGCCAGTAATACAATTTCATTGCGGCTTATTATTGGCTAATTCCTCAAGCGGCTAATTGGTAGTTTGGTCACGTAAAATCGATGCTTGTAACGGAATAGCGCCGAGATTTTCAGCAGCGTCAAGATAGACTGGTCCCATGTTGGGTGCCAATTGGAAGACTGCCCAGGTTTAGAATGTTTGGTTCAAAGAACATCGGAAATTGACTTATTTGAAGCGTGTAGCTCTTTAACGGTGGAGTTTAGAAGTCTGCTGTATAAAGTCCGTCGTGATTACGCATACTCATTTGTTTTCTTTTTCGGCCAATAAGATTTAACTTTATAGGGTTAGTAGGGAAGCAGTACGTTACGCTACTTCAGCGCCTACATACAGTAGTAGGCTGCGATAGAATCATTCTTATTGAAAAATAACTCTAGAAGTAATAAGTAATAAAAAAGTCTCTTAATGCAGGCCCACGCTTGGGCGCCATTTCAACAATTGGCGCCCAAGGACGGGACCAAGTTTTTTAAGAGCGATGAAATAATCATATAATCTGCTTCCAATAATTTAAAAGTATTTCTTACTTAATTGGAACTTAATTTTAATCGTGTTTTTAAATTAAGCATGTATTCTTCATCAATAGGTAATAGCTATGTTGTTAGATGCCATTATCTATGAACTTTATACTATTTTAATTGTGCTATGCTACGAGATATTTTAACAGCGGGGTCTGAAGCAAAGGAGATTTTTACAAGAAATAAAGAAAAGAAAGATAAAAATTGAAATATGTATATTATATTCCTATGCTCCACTGCAGCGTCGCTTCAACTTCAATAACATAATATTTTTTTATATTTTCATATTATAACAATTCAAATTCATTTTTATCGCAGCGAAACCAGTACTATAATAACGATATAGGTATGGAGATCAAATTGCCTTGTGTGCAAATGCACGTTGCCGATATATTTTGCTCGTTATTTCCTCATTTTCTATTGAATCCTGTGCTATCTTTTCCTTCGTACGACCTAGGACACGTCTGTTCAGTTGCCACCGAACTGATAAAAGAGATAATTGACACTAACAGTCTTTCAGACGGCGATGAAAATATATGACCTACCCACGTTTCAACAGTAATTTCTTCTTACGTTTGCTCTATTGCTTTTCTACCAACTTTATATTCCTAGAAGTTTTTATTATAAGATTGCAGTTTTCCTACAACCTCGCCTGAGGGTAGGAAACTGTGTATATGTTTATGAAAACACATCGGTGCACACCTGAAGGCTATTGCGGGTTTATGAACTTTTTATAGCCCTTTTATTTACAAAGGATTATGTGCGCTTGCTACCAGATAGATTGTTTGTGCACCTTAAGTGCTAGAGGGCGTGTTTATGCTACTTGTTTAATTAGACGATGTTATTAACTACTAACTGCTTTGTGACGTGGGTGTGTGCGTATACAGTCGTACTTGTATAAAAATATAGGTTAGGTTGTTTTTATTTCGGAAATGAACTTGTTATGTTTGATTATATTGCAGTAGTTCTCTATTCTTTGTTTATTTTATGGTTGTTTTCTTTCTTTTTATATTTTTGTTATATTACAAATATTCCTGTTTTAAAAAACAATGCTTGCTCTTGTCTAAATATACACTAATTGTATTATACCAACTTAGTTAGATTTAGGATATTAACTGCTGCACATAGGTCTCAAGTCTCAAAATTACAACAATATAAACAAAACAAGTCATCAAATATAACGGGTTTTTGCAATCAGATGCATAGCGATATCCATCATTCTGATTTATACCATGTCAACTAGGTTTGATGGAGGGTCTATCCGTAGTCGAACCCATAACACGTTATGTACTACATGTATACCGATGCTGTTTGACATTTGACTAAAACAGCCTACCTATAAAATGTGGAATGGTAACAAAGCACAAAATATAATAGAATACTCATAATTGTACATACGAATTACAGATATAAGAATTATATATATTTTACATCGGGGGACACAATGGGCGGTCTTATCACTAAAAGCAATGTTTTAAAGACAAAAAAATTAATGGGCCCTAATTTCCAGGATGTTGATTTCAGTTATTACTTGAATACGGCATATTTTCCAAAACAACGTTTTTAGTTTGATAAACAGCTTACCATGTGCGATGTTTATAAATATGACTTTCTTGAAGAAACTCATCAAGAACTGTTCAAAATCCTTTCTACTAAGTCTGTGTAAGGCTTATGTTTAGTACCAGTCTAGTAGATGAGCCAGTACATGCTAGTATTCTAAGCTGCCCTGTCATGTGAACTGTCGCAGTTTTGTCTTTTTTCTCAGGCTACTCGGACGTCCAGACTTTGTTCCTCGCGTGCTTCGGGACGCTGCTGCCGCTGCTTGCCGTGCTCTTCGCTACGCTTCTTATCAGGTAAGAAGCAAACTTTGTTTGTTGATAGTAAGATAAGAAGTTATTGTAATAGTATAAGTAAGTAGTTTATGCGTCGATGTATTAACTCAGAATTGAGTTTAGTTTAACACAAAGCGTCGTACAAAAGATTACGCCAAACCAAAATTAGAAGTTACACTAAGTTACAAAAAGCTGGACGCATTTTAAAATGTCTTAGTTTTCTTTAAATTTCCTCACAAAAATGAGGGTTTTCTAACTAAGTTTCTAAAAAGACTAATTCCAAACAGCAATAAAAACTATAAACTTTCCCAGTCCATTTGCATGACCCAACAAACATTCAAATCCTAAATCCCCCAGCTCTCTAAGGCTCCCAATATACACTTAACATCTAAGGCTAAATTGCTAGTAATATTTCAGACAATGCTCCGACCACCCCACGACTAAATACGATATTGCTTACAGTGAAATCCAAAACGTTGTGTAATCGGGAGCCGCACAATCTCAGCTCATATTTCATGTCTTAGTGAGCGTTAATTAAAATTAAACGTCTTGGAAACTGTATTGTTGCAAGTACCGGCTTCGCTCAGGTGCGGGTAGTCGGCTCTATGCAAGCGGTTACCCGGTTTGTGGTAATTATTTATTGCTTTGTTTTGGAAGCTGTAAAACTATTAATTTCTACAGGTGGGTAAGAATTTGCACTATTATGAAGATCTAGACTATCGATCTTCAAGTAATTTGAAAGAGAATTGTCAGCGCTCAATTTTGAAGTTTTTTTGTCTAAAGTAAGAGTTATCAAATTATATATTTTATGAGAGACAGAATAGTATTATTGGCTAGGACTAACTTGGATATTACTTGTCTCCAACCGCAATGAAAATGGGAAAAAGAAGACAAATATGTAGGAAATAGATATCAAAGGAAATATTAGAAGAAAATATTACACCATATATCCCCCTTTCAATAGACGACTTATGACAAATAACGGAGCATTACTTAACAGCCTGTCAATACCCATTGGTACACTCGCTTCCATACCTGTGGTTATATCCAAACACAAACAGAATTCAACCTTACATGACGAATATACGGTGCAGTATCCATCGAATAATTTAAAAGTATAAGCGTATAATATGAGGGTACTTGCACACGGGAGGATGGACTTACAAATAGTTATTGGATTCGTCGAGTGTACCCGACCTATTTTTTTGTTTCACAGTAAACGGGCGACCGTGTGTCGCAGTTTTTATTTAAACCTTGCATTCGAGCTTTATGAAGTAGGCGAAATATTAAAAATGTTTTGAGGGTTTTGTTAATGTTTTATTTTGTTTTACAAAGCCAGTTGCAGCGTGTTTGCAGCTTTATTATGTCGCTGGTGTAAAAGAATTAACCTGTGTTGGGAGTATTTAATATAGTTGGGTATTTAGTTCCTGCTGTCATTGTTCAGGCACATTATGTAAACAAGCTTTTTGATCAAAGGGTTAAAGAAGTAACTTACTAGTACTGAGCATGTCTATACAATCTGAATATTTTTTGGCTTTATCTTCCTGCCCTTTGAAAATACTAAACTGCTTATAAATACATATATCCTATTCATCATGACGTGCACGTGTTATGTTTCTTTTAATGTAAAAAGTTTCAACACCGCTTTTCCTGCGGCATATAACATCCATATAAGCATCTCCTAGCGCAGTTTCCAGTAATTCGATAAAGCCGGGTTGACCCGTCCTTAATTGTGTTCCATAAAGTCCATTCAGACTCTATTGTGTTAAATATACGGCGTGGGTTCGAAGTATGGTGTCTGAGAGGGTCAGAGGTCGAAAGTTTAGGTAGCAGTATAGATTTTCTTGATTCTTGGAGTTCTATCCGTAAAATTCGTTCAGAGTATGAAGAGGTCTGAGAGTTAGGTATTGGAAAACTTAATTATAAGTTTTGGGCCTTTTTCGGCGTTCCATCCTATTAACCTAATTCTTGTTGGCTAAGATTATAACTATTGTTTTATTTATGTGTTAGATGATTTTTTTAAAGAAAGTTCTTGGCAAGTGTAATTTTTGTATGAATTTTATTTACATCGACACGTTTTCATTTTCACAATGTCTATGATGTCTGACTAGATTTTGTAACATCAAAAGAAGCATGGAATACTGTAACAATGTACGGTAAACATTAATTTAGATCTGACACATTAAACTTTGTAATTTTTTTGTTGAGTACCGTCTCCATACTTACGTTAGTTAAAAGGATAATGTACTTTAAACTAGATTTGTTGCCATTCTTTCTGAAAGCGGTACCTATTAATACCGTTTTTTTTTACATTACTGGAAAAAATATTGTGGGTACTATGTGGTGTATTGTGGGTTTCATGGTAATGGCGCCCACCGTGGGACGCGCTGCGTAGTTCGTAAAGTGAATATTATTTCAGAAACAATTTGACTTGCATGTTTAAATTATTAATTTAATAAGATTTAATTTCCCAGTTTTGGCTTTAAATGTTTTGTCATAGAGAATCACTCTGTATTCATAATTAAAGCCTATAAGACCTTTTCTGTTTATTTTAAATAATAAATTATCGCGAGGTCCTAAACAATGAGTGTTTGCATAACCAATTCGTATAAAAGGTTGAATTTAGAATTATGTGATTGTGTCCCACATTGGGCGCCATTATCTCGGGTCGGGAAACGTATGTTTCTTTAGTAACGAGCTGACAAGGGTTGTTCTCGTCTTAATATAATTATTCAGGTAAGAACCTTTCTTTAAAGGATTCTGTATTTATTAGGTTATTTATAGAATATTCCGATAGACAAATGTGAGGGGTGTGAGATACGATAAGTTCTATCTGCAGTTTCTACTGAATTTTAATTGTGACCTGGGTGAAACAGGCAGGTTTGTCGCGACAAAAGCCATTTGATTGCATTATAGTAAAAGAAAACGCAGGTGTCCAACCGCTAACCATAATCTCTTTCGCCTTTAAAACTCCTTTATGTAGCGAGGTGGCCTCAAATGCACAGTCATATTAATTTTCCATATTGCCGTTGATATATGGCTCTAGGCAAAAATACAAATACTGGTAAATATTGGTATTCAGCTGCATCCGGTTAGACTGGAAGCCGACCCCAATATAGTTGCCTTGCTCATTCTGCATTAGATCATAATTCAGCTACATCTTAAAAGCCTAATTTAATAATATAACCTAATAGTGAAACATCCAGCCAGACCAATTTTTTTCCTCCTAAATTGGTCTCAGCTAAAACTGTCCAGAGCCCCCGAAGTAAAATTAAGTCGTTTTAAAATATATTCAGTGGCGCAGCAGCTGGAGCCGAGCCAAACTGTTTATTGAATTCTGTCTACTCTGCTTAACATGTACCTTTATGTACTGCTGGAGAAACTGGACCGAGCTTAGGAAATACTGGGGAGTTTTAGAAAGTGTTGATGTTAGTAAAAGGTAAAATTAAATCAGCTGGCGAAACGTGACAGATTTGATGGGAGTCGATACCCATCACCTCCAAAGTATTGCCAGCAATTTTCACTTACCTATTTATTATTAGTAAAAGGTGACAAAGGGTCATGAAAAGGTTAGGCAGCAGGTACTTTCTGCTAATAAAACTGCGTCCAGCAATCTGATGGCCGCGCGTGGTAAGTACTCTCTTGGGCCATTGGTGGTCCATTAAAATAATCTTGTTCGAGAGTGGTCAATATCGGGTTGCTATTGTAGCGGCATCTATATCAATGCGAACTACGCACCACACTGACGTCATGCGAAATCCTGCATCGCGCAAGTAGAGTTAACCGCGTGATCAGTATATATATAATTTCCCGACATCATTCGTAGGGCAGTTACTCACCAGACACGACACCCATCTAGTTGGAGGATCCTCCCTTTGCTTTATAGGATGAGTGAACTTTACACCCTGTTCCTCTAATAATAATGTTAGCAAATAACTATCTTGGTTAGGTTCGTACGTTTTTTCTACATTTACCGTTGAGCTTCCGACTAGATTCTTTAATTGGCTATCCCGCTCCGAATATCCCTAACCACCACTCTTCGAAAAAAACATTGATTTCCGCAAAAAGCTCACTTTTACCCCCACTTAACAAGTCTTAACCTCGTTAAAGGTCAAAGCAACAACAAGTAAACGAACATCAAACTACCCTATTTTACCTTTAATAATAATTTTGGCGCCAACCTGCCTGGCCTTTGCTTTTATCGACAGGATGTTGTTGATGCTATTATGTTCTCGTTAATTTACTCTCGTCGTTCCTCACAAAGGAGACTGTGGAGTAGGACATTGTGTCCCTGCCTTGATTGTGTGCCGTTTAGGTTTTTGTCAGGCAATAGACTCACTGTTAGGTATAACAGGCGTAATATTCTAGAAGGTAGACTGTTATGAAATTTGTTTGACGCTCAACCGTTGATTGGTCTTTAGAAGGCCGATAACAATTAAAATTCTATTGTGTCTCATTAGTGACAGTTGGAGGTTTAACTTGGTAGTTTTTCGACTATGAATGTAAACTATGGAAAGTAATTTCAGTACCTAGTCAACTATAGGAGTACGTTGTAGTAAAATTATGGGAGAAATCCAGTCACAAGTAAATAGGCTATTTCTGGCCAAGCGTGCATCATTATAGATGTTGACCGCATGTCTGGTGAATTATGGCTCCCGCAGCCAGGCGTTACTTGTCGCGCGACGTGTCGTGTGGCAAATCTACGATATTATCGCCACGCAACACATTTCACACTAGCGTGGTGCGATATCGCGGGTGCGACAGGCAGCGTGACGCTCAGCGCGACACCATAGGAACATTTTGTATGGTGTCGCGTCGATAACGCGTCGTGCTAGCAACACAACACAAGAGATTATTTTTTGTGTCGCGGCGTGACAGGTCGCTCCTGGGTGTAGTGTCAATGACTTACTTTTCGGCCATACATATGGGGGGTTCAATTTGTTGCATTCTGCCAACCCATGCTCAACCATGTTTGACTGGCAGGCTTTACGTTGTATGATGGATGCTCCGTAACTAAGACCTCCGTTTTGAATGACACAAGGTCGAACGCAATTTGAACGATCATAAACGTAGCTGCTGCATCGTCAAAACATCTTATGATATTACGTACGGACTCCTTATGACAAAGTGTATTAATTCTACTTCCCCTTGCTACAGATGTTTATGTCGCCGCTACTGCCCCACCTTCTGCAAAAAACCAACGGGATCAACGGCTTCTGATAGCAGTGAGAAGCAAGACGCAAATCATCAGCAGGTAAGACATTTTTAACAATATAAAATGATATTCGGACTCAAAGATCTTTTAGTGCTTTCTTTAAGAGCTTTTAGTGATATCAGAGTGCCTAGACAAATGACTATCGCTTCGAAAGCGTTTCGTATTTCTACAACGACTTTCAACAGGATTGACATAAGCTTTTCGGTAGCATAAGTCAGTCCTATACATTTTTGCCTTTTCCATCATCGTTATCGCTGATAGAATGTCAGTTTGTCTAGGGCGCTTTTCGTTTAAATCGGCTTATAAGGTCCAAAATTTTTGATCTGTAACATCTTTCCTCTCGCTTTTCTGCAATCTGTGGGAGTGATTTCGTGAAAAGAGACGGAAGTGTGTAACAGGAAGCCGGGGAACCGCGGGCTATTTGATTTGACCAATGAGCGCGCGCGGTGCTAGAGTTGGCCGTCAGATGGTACCAACCTAGTTTCCGAGAAGTTGGTACTGTCTACTAAGATGTCAGATGTTACACATCATATGCGACTACTATAAGCCTCGTTTTTTTTTTCAATTCTTCTTTGTTCCGGAAGATAATAGGTTACAAATCTATGTGTACGAGTTACAACCGTAAACCAATACGCGGGTATATAATGTATACATTCACACCTTTACGGATTAAAGAGGCCTTTTTTTACCGTGGCATTTCATCAAATGACTTCTCCCGTTCTGGGCGGAGCGGGAGGGTGTGACAGAATTTTACTGACTAAAATCCACCCGTGTTCCTTCAGTTGCCTGTTGCCAAGGGCCCCGGTATCCCTTTCGGACTTTTCTGGAACCCTGCCAGGACGGATTAAATAGGCCTCACATGTACTTCCTTCGCTTCCTCTTACAGGGAATTAAGAAAAACCTAGAACCAGGGGTCACCATATTAAAGAGTGCCTTATTCTCCAATTTCCAGCCAGTTCTAATGCTAACCTAAAGATTCGGTAACGGAAAATCAATTACACCTGTTTGGCCGAGATAGCCTGGCGCGGACTGGACCAATATTTGTGGGACCCGACCGCACTGGGCTCGACATTTTAAACAAAGATTACATTCTATATTTTCTACCAATAATGTAATTGGTTTTAGGTTGTTTGAGGTATGGTTCGATACAATATTAATTTTGAAATTGGTCGCTGGAGTTTTCTCTTGGTATTTTTTCTGGGAAATAGGACTGAGTTCCTAAAGACTAGGTTCGTTGAGTGCGTTGAGTACATTGTTTAACGGTAAATCGTTTTTAAGTAAATATGTTTCATGTTGTTATAGCATAAAAGTATTGTATTGTTGTGAATGTGAGGACCATGTGAATTTTTATTTTTCGATTTTTTCGTTCTCAGTTAGTTTTATCGATGGTCTGGCAATTTGAGAATTTTTATGCGGCCTACCCAAATGTCCTTTCTTTGGTATTGTTCGTCGAGTCGTTGAGCTCCTTAAGTTTTGAGTTGAGCTCAACTATTACTGACAAATGCTTGCACTGACTGGACACGGACAGGTCCACTAAAATCTGTGTGGTAGGTACTTTCCTCAAAAGACCATTTCAGACTAATTTACATGGTCCTCGTGTGGCCTGACCAAGATTATGTCTGGACTTTAAAAGAGACTGTGACCTCTGAGTTTGTTTCGGCCTTTCTTCTCAGAGTAGTCAGATAGGAAACGCCGACCTCATCTAGCTTATTTTTAATCTTTTTTTATATGACGTGTAAAAGTGATTCCAATATCCTATTTACAGAATAAACAATTTCTTTAATAAATTTGAATAAACGAATTCTTTGATGCCCAATGAGCCCCTCCCTTTTATTTGTTATTGTTTTTTTTTAATTAGTTAAATAATAGTTAGTTGTATAATAATTATAATGAATAAATTGGGGATTACAAAAAAAAAATTAGATATTAACATCAAAATTCTCTTGAATATCATTTTTTTTGACGGAATACCTACAAGTTGACATTTACTACAACCCATTATACCTGAGAACAATGGTGGTCCAGTGGAAACGGCCCCAACTTACGAGTTGTAAGGTCGTAGGTTCGAACCTAGCAAGCGCTTTACTTTGTGGGCTATAAGTCAATATTAAATGCAAATATGCAACCGCATCTAGTTAGCTCAGAAGCCAGTATAGTTCAAAAGGGTATGGTAGGTTAGGTAAACATAAGACTACCACACTGAACTTCGATAAACGGAACTACGACAAGTTTTTGTTTCGACATTACGGAACTCCGACACGTCTTTACTTCGACATGACATAAGTCCGACACTACTCTACACCGACAAAACGTTGCTTCGACATAGTAACGCTCAAAATACTACCTGCATAAAGTAAACCGTTTCCAGAACATTTTCCCTTTGATCTGTTATGTTCAGGATGTAGCAAACTGTCTGTATATCATTCCTCATATCGATTCTTCCAAGGTTCCGGGATCCGAAATATCCCTGGAGACCGCGTGCCTAGTAGAGATGAGTTTTAGCAGGGAAATGAATGTTTTGTCGGAACTGAGTAATAGAACTGTTGGTGAGTTTTGAGAATGTGTTAATGAAAGTTAGGGAATTAATGTTAATATTTTCTTAACTCCGAGCTACTATTGAGAAATGGATGGAAAATACAAATAACACTTTGCCCGACCCAGGAATTGAACCCAGGAGGAGACGCAGCGCTTGCGACCACTGGACCAACGAGGCAGACAATTAAACAATCATTTGTACAAATCAGATATGATACATCTTACCTCTACCGTCCATTCTCAGCATAATTTTCAGCCCAGGCAGATGTAGCAATGATAGCTGTCAGTTATTCAGCAATTACTGTCTAAAATTCTAGACCAGACGGCTGCTGGACTTAATCTAATCTTTGTAGAACTAAAATGATTCCTAAGTTACGAAAACCAAGTTAATATTTCGGCTAGACTTTTACTAACCGAATTATCTTATGGTTTATGATCAAATTACAGGTCTCGGTACGACAAAAATGAGTTTAGCGCCTGCAGAAATTATGTCTACTACAAGTTGTTTCATTGAGAAATGAGAAGTTGATATTTTTTTCATTGCAGGATTGAGTTTTTATTTCAATATCGTAATTGAAATAAAAATTGTTTTAATTTGGTAATTTTTTTTGTCTATTCCTGATTTAATTAACAGAAAACATTATTATTTTGGAACAGGGTTTCAGAACCATTCCATATCCAATTATCCAATCATGATTATGTGGACAAAGCTTCTTTACCAAACTTTAGATAGGTAAAACTTTTGTTGCAACTTGATTTACTGGGACAAACCGCCATATTATTGTGCATAGTACCAAAACAGATTTACTGGAGTCATAAAGAAAATCTAAAGAATTTAATTAACTACAACGAAAGCATTTTTTTTTCAACAATAACTTACATAGAGTCTTCTAAACTGCGTAACAGTTTGTCAGCAATTGTTCTCGTCCAGCAACAGATTACAAATTTTGAAACATTCATGTCCTTAAACTTAATTATGTTAAGTAATAGTAGTATATATTATTTTCTGTATAGGTTGAGAACTACTTGCTGCTTGTATGTTAAACATAAGCAACCACTAGTCAGTAATCTCTAGTTGCCGACTAGAGCCCGCATGTAATCGATCAACCGCAACTGTTTGCACACGTAAATACTGCAGGCGCTTGCAGTCAGTTCATTTGTTTATGTTAGTTGGATGCAAGTTACTGTGCATTGGTGTGCATTTAAGGAGGTAATTTGTTAGAAATAAATACCTACTGATAAACTAACTAACCAATAACTTCAACTCTTGATTGGTGGCTTTTGTGGAGAGGATATTAATTTAGTTTTGTAGCAATCATGTTATTTGACGTTTCATGTTTTTTCTGACGTTTCATTTTAGTTTTAAATTAGTTTTAAATGAATCTTTTGGTTTATTTCTCACACATTTGTAGAATTATTGTAAACTGGAGGAGCGGAACCACCATTCTTCTTCATAATCAGCCTATAATGTTCGCACTGCTGGGACACAGGCCTGCTCTCTGTGAGAGGGAGCGGGCCGTAATCCACCACGCGGGCCCAGTGCGGGTTGGTAGATGTCACATGTCTTCGAATTTTTGGTTCTAGGACATGCCGGTTTCCTCACGATGTTTTCCTTCACCGTTTTGAGAGCAGTGGCGATGAAATAATTTACACAAAGTAAAGCGCCTGTTAGGGTTCGAACCTACAACCTACAACTCGTAAGTCGTGGCCGTTACCACTGGACCACCACTGCTCTATTATGTAAATCATCATTCTATTCCAATAGCTTTATTCGATACAATTAAAGTGTATTCTTCTTCATTATGTACCATTTTTGTATTTCGTTTCGTACTTAGGATCTGTAATGCTTAACTGACCTAAGGCACCTACCTATTAAGACTTAAAATTATAGTAATACATTGAAATACATGGGCTATGTTGGTTTTCTGATTGCGAAAATTGCGGATCGCAATGTAATATTATTATTATTCAAAGTACCTATAAGTAGATTGATACTGAATAACTCTTCATTGTAAAATAGTACCTAAACTTTTACAAAACCAAAAGGAGCACTACAATACTCACAGTAAATAGTAAAATAACTGGGTTATACCTAACTAGCTTCCGCCCGCGGCTTCGCCCGCGTGGTATGTCGATAAAAAGTAGCCGATGATAAAAAGTAGCCTTCCCGAGATTGAGTGTGTGAGATGAATTTTTGAAAATCCCTATTATAGGTACATTATTACCTGATACTAACATTGATTTTCGAGTTAATTAAACCGTGCGTTAAATTTCTTCCATACAACCTTTGACACACCCCTATTCCCGTTTAGGGGGCAGTGTAGAAAAACAAAAAATGACAAACTTTATCATTTACTTAGATAAGTATTCGTGCCAAGTTTCAAGTCTATTAAGTCAAGGAATTCGAATTTCAAGTCTATTAATTCAAGAATTTTTCTTACTAACAAAATCTCCCCTTTTCATCCCCTAAACGTCCAATTTTGAAAAACCCTTTCTTAGTGAATGCCCACGTCTTAATAACTATCTGTTTGCAAATTTTCAGCCCAATCCGTTCAATGGTTTGTAGCTGTAGCTGTGTAGACTACCCCTTTTCATCCCGTCAGGGGTAGATTTTTGAAAAACCCTGATACAAATTATTCTTTATTTTTGGTTTTAAGTATAAATACTGAGTTTCGAGTTAATCGAACAGCGCGTAAAAATTCTTCTATACAAACTTTTACACACCCCAGTCCCCAATCCCCGTTTAGGGGGTAGTTTATAAAAAATAAAAATGACAAAATTTATCATTAACTTAATAAGTATTCGTGCCACGTTTCAAGTCTATTAACTCGAGGAATAAGATTTTTCATACAAACGAAATTCCCCCTTTTCACCCCTTTTAAGGTTGAATTTCCAAAAACCCTTTCTTAGTGGACGTCTAAGTCCTAATTACTATCTATGTGCCAAATTTCAGCCCTATTAACTCAAGAAATAAGATTTTTCATACAAACGAAATCCTCTTAGGGGTGGAATTTCTAAAAATCGTTTCTTAGTGGAAACTTGCTCTTCATAATGAACACAACCTCCAAATTTCATGTCTCTAGGACCAGCGGTTTAGGCTGTGCGTTGATATCTCAGTCATCCTAGCCTTTTATATACAGGGTTATTGGTAAAACACCAACAACCCCTTAAGGAGTCATTGTACTCATCATTATGAACAACTTTTACTATGGGAGCAAATACGAAATGGCTAAAAAAAAAACAGCTATTCCGTACATTTTGACGAGTTATGCGATAATAAATGTACTGAACAGCTGTTTTTTTTTTGGCGATTTCGTATTTGCTCCCATAGTAAAAGTTGTTCATAATGATGAGTACAATGACTCCTTAAGAGGTTGTTGGTGTTTTACCAATAACCCTCCATATAGATGTATGCATTCAACACACATAGCTAAAACGAACATACATAAATATACCGATACAAAACCGAATTATGACATAATCAAATAAATAATCTAATTACCACCAAATCACATCTCATTCCCCAAACAAACATAATTATTATCCTCTTCAGCAACTGACGGGTATGCCCCTGACGAGTATTACCCCTGAACAGAGTATTTGCACGGCATAAACCTCTATGACGTCAGCAGAGGTCACGCGGAGGATTTACCTTCCCTCTGGGATCACACGTTCCAATGATTTAGAGTTACCCTCCGTGTATTTACTGGTGGTGGTAAATGTTGAAGGTTTTTGTGCTTGGTTTATTCATGTTCATCTTTTTCTTTTCGGCTCATAGTAGGATGCACACTTTTTGGGTGATCAACCCCCCCATTAAATCGTATCGTAGCTACAAAATAATAAGCATAGCATTTTAAAGGTATTAGGAACAGGGTGTAAACTTCACTCATCCTCCGTAGAAAAGGGAGGGTCTTTCGACAACTGCCCAACGATCGATGTCGGGACGTCAGGATTTTTGTGTGACGTGAGGTCTTTGATGCGTAGTTCGCATGTGGCGATGTAGATGTCACCACAGCATCTTTACATTTTGATGTCAAAGTTAAAGCATTCATTCATTTCAAATAAACCATGGACAGGCACTTAAACTGTCAAGGAGTCGGGCAGCTAGTCAGAAAATTGAAGCTAGTTATGGGTAACATACTACAAACAAGATTACCTGATTATCTGTTTCTGTCAGTTTATTATAGAAGAAGCCATGTACACGATGGAATTTGGGGCCCCGGTAAAAATGACGAACTCCCATGTACACTTATATCCTCTTATGTAATCCATTTACGGGATGAATTTTCAAAAACCGTATCTTAGAGCTCAGTTTCGTTATCCATATATGCAACTCTTGCATGCTTCTAGATCCAGCAGTTTAGGGTGTGCATTTTTTTTTTGTTTTTTTTGAAGGTAGTAAATCATCAAAATATGACTTCTCCCGCTCTGGGCGGAGCGGGAGGGCGTCTAAGACATTTACTGACTAAAACCCACCAGTGTTCCTTCAGTTGCCTGTTGCCAAGGGCCCCGGTATCCCTTTCGGACTTTCCCGCAACCCTGGCAGGAAGGTGTGCGTTGTCTATCATTTAGTACCTAAATACCAATACTAAATCAGTTTAACCAGATTTCATATCTTTAGTTCAATGTATCTTGAGGATCAAGTTATATGCCTACCCACTTTAGTACTTAGCAATAAATAACATAATCAAGCACCCCATTATCAACCGTTACAACAATTACGCACGATATTTCGTACGCAACAAAATCTCCTGCTCCCAAAAATATTGCTACAGTTTTATAAATCAAACAAAAAGAAATCATTGTACGGATGTGCGCACTTCCATGCAGCTAGAGTTACCATCCGTCGGTATCATTTGTCCGGACACGTCCTGCTTTTTGGCCGCCTGTCCGTCCTTGTCATTTGTCTCGGCTTTTCTACTACTTGAAGGTTTTTTTAGAAAATAAAAGAAAATCTAGGCCAAGCTCAACAGCGATTAGCCAAGTACATAGGAGATATTTTAGTGCACAAGAGTATGCGCAGACACAGGTACACTCTCTGTTCCTTTACCTTCATAGTCCGATGGGACGGTAATCCGACACGACCGGGGAGAGATCAGGCGCAGGACCAACGGGTTTACGTGCTTTCCGAGGCACGGGGCTATCAAACCACCAACTTTCAAACTCCGGGCTGACTGAGATATTCCTAATGGAAAAACCACATAACATTTTGCACGACCAGGGAATCGAAACCAGGACCCAAAGCTGAGCAGTTGGGCTTGCTGGGTTGCATAATGGGCTTTTACCTAAGGAATTTCTCAGTAATAGTGCTCTTAGTATGGATTTGTGCCCGGTTGATGGCAATAAGCTCGCCCCTAATTACATGGGACTTAAACATAGCTGGCGAAATGTGGGTGTACTATATATACACCTCAACCTTACCCTTCGCGGAAAACTGGCGTGATGTTTCATGAAAATGTCCGGCTAAATTGTCAGGACTTTTCAGATTTCGAAATGGTAACCCTACATGCAACGGCCCCGAAATCGGTCGCCGGCGCATAGGTCAAACTACAGCCCTCTCCTTCTAACGCGTTAGTAAGAGGGAGATGGTTATAGCGCTCTCTAGAACCCAAAAATGCAGTTTGGACAAGCTTGCAATCGAAGTAATGAGATATTTCGTGGCGATGCCTTTTTTATTGCAGTTCTTTGGTGGAACTAATGCGAGAAGAAAGCGAGGTTTTGGATGTTAGAATGAAATGCAATTATGAATAACTTATGATGCTCTTTAGCTCGGTTATTTTAAACTCCTTTTCAGTATTATTTATCTCGTGTCGTTCTTCTATGACTCATTGTAGAAATTACTGAATGCTTAAAGTGATCGACAGTCGTTACGAGTAGTCAGACTGTCAGAAGCCCAAACTTCTGGCTTGTGGCTGGGTTGTGGAGGTCAGATAGGGATTCGCTCCATGTAACATACTGGTATTCAGGTACATCTGGTTAGACTGGAAGCGGACCCCAATATAATTAGGAACAGGCTAAGTTGATGAATCGCAACATTTATGCCAGTTTACACTGCTTGTTTACTGAGTTTCGGACATAATTCTAGTTACGGGCTGGTAGTCTAGATCACTGATGTTCTTTTGTCGTATCAAAACAATAATACATTTAGAATCTCACGGAATTGGTAAAGGTTTAAGTCAGTAAAATTGGTTTAAACAGAAAAACTGGGGAGCGACAAACTGAACTCGCTCATCATCATCTATGTTGCCTAGCCTTTCCCCAACTATGTTGGGGTCGGCTTTCAGTCTAACCGGATGCAGCTGAATACCAGTATTTTACATGGAGCGACTGCCTATCTGACCTCCACAACCCAGTAACTGGGTAATACGATACCCTTTGCTAATACTGGTTGTCAGACTTTCGGGCTTCTGACGACCCGTAACGACTGTCAAAGATCCACAAATGACAGCCGGGCCCAACGGCTTAACGTATTTTTGAGGCACGGAGGACTCTCGGTATGTAAAGGTCACCCATCCACGGACCAGCCCCGGCAAGCGTAGCTTAACTTGATGGATCGACCCTTGCGGCTGTTATTACTTAGCCACGAGTTCCTCCAAACATAACTAACTCACTGAAGCTATATAATCTTGAAATTACGACCAGGAAATAGAGCCGCACAAACTTATTCGAGTTTGATCCATAAACCAATTAAGTTGTTATTTAAACCGAACCTTGTTTCGCTCGACAGTATCCTTAACTAGGAAATCACTCACAAGGTGTCGCCTTATCATACAACTACACATAAAACCAGTCGCTTACTGCGGAGAATAGTATTAATTAACTGATTGTTTGGCAACCGGTCGCGCGATCGCTAAACGAGAACTGTTCAGTGCAGGGACGGATCGGGGTGGTGGTTCGTACGCAATGAAATAAATAAGGTACTCATTTTATGCTTCGGGGTCCAAAAGTCTTAAAACCACTACGATGTCATCGATTCCTCAAACTTTTTAGAAAAACAGTTTACAAACACCTGAAATAAAGTCAAGGAAAACCAATGAGTAGGTACTGGTTACGCTCGCTGATAGCAAGCAACTAATCTGAAATTAGTTGGTAGTTTCTGAAAGAGTATTCGATTTAATATTATTCCATATCACAAGATTGTCAATTGTTATTACAGTAGTCAACCAATCAAAACAGTTTATGCGAGATTTTAGATTTGAAGAAGAGATAAGACTTGATTAACCGACAAAAATCACCGGGAGAGAATTTTGACAAACAAGAACACATAACAAGTACAATCTTGTGGCATTACCCATAGAAATCCGCATTACCGTTTGCGTAAATACGGTAAGTTACGAATTAAGGTATAGCTTACCTAATTAAATCGTAACTTATAAGGAGGCACTTTGGGACACCATGGGGTTTATTTATAAACGTTGCTTAAAGTTAAGTAATGATTCGCTACTGTTAAACCATACATTTTTGACGTTTGAATTTCAATTAATTTTAAGCAACGTTAATAAATACACCCCCTAGTACCAAACTGATTCGGCCCTGTTCGCGTTCGTGATTTAATTAATTAGTGCTTGACAGTTATCGATTCGGCGAGACGTCGACTTCCTTCATCAGGTTACCGCGTGATTTTCATAGCATTTAACTGAAGCAAGGGTTTAGTTATATAATTATCGTAGTTGAAAACTAAGTAATACTTCGATGCCTAAGTGTCCTTTTGTTTTTATTGTAATAGTTAGTTAGTTCTTTAGTTAATTTAGTAACTTACTGAAAAGATTTCTTTGAAGATGTTATGAAAATATTATCTCTGTAAAGCGAGATGAAGCTAAGTTCGTTTAGCTTTCCTCCGCGTCTTTTGTTTAATATTTTTAATAGGACCCCAAAATAGGAATTATTTAAGGATCACAAAAAAAAGCCGCAGTACTTATATTAGAGTGTTAAATCATATTTCTAGGAGCTGAAAATTGTTAGATTAAATGCATGCCTTTATTAAAATCTTTCTCTTTTTAAAATTAAATATCTCTCCTCATTCTTCAACAAAAACAATTCAAAAGTTATAAAACTCAATTCGCTAACTTACACAAGTAATAAAACCTTAAAACTTCATTGCAACGTATCTTCGAGCGCAGCCAAATTCTACCCATACATGCCTACTGCTCTAGTACTCACGAATAATGAGCGCCTGCGCACACTCACACTCACACACACACATAACGAGACTAATACATTATACAGTACAATACAGACATGATGCAATTGTGTGCATTCGCGAAAATGAGGTGCGATTTTTGGTGTATAAGTAATTTATTATTGTTATTACTTAGTAGAATTAACTTGGAATAATTTCCAATAAAAAAATGATCCAACAACAACAACATAATATGAAAAAAACACTTATCGTAGACGCTACGTGAAGTCTACGAAATAGTTTGTGCTACGGCGTAGCTATTCGTAGCACTAATCTATGACGTGCTACGAAATTGAAGATAAGATTGTGCAGAACTTGCCCGATAGCAACCTGTAAATTTTTCATATCTTTCATAAACGCTCTGAGTCAAATCATAAAATATGTTTATGGTTTTTTTTTCTCCGTGATAGCTTGCATTATAATCTATTCTCCGTATTTCGCAGCCATTGTTTTCTATGTATTTATGCAACACTAGCTGTTACCTGCGACTTCATCTGTGATCCAGGATGAAAGTGGCCTATGTCCTTCTCCAAGTCATGTTCTACCTATGTGCCAAAATTCATCTAAATGCGTTCAGCCGTTTTAGCGTGAAAGTGTAACACACTCACTTTCGCATTTAAAGTATTATTCAGGATAGTAAAAATACAAAAAGCTCTCACCATCTTTCTCCACACAACCTATACAACACGAAATTATTGCCAAAATTTCCCTTCGCCCTTCTTGAGCATGTGTGAGTAGGTAATGCGCAAGCGCAGACGCACACAGACGTCACATACCTGTACTTACCACGCATGTGTGTGGGTTAGCCGGTTTACCAAAGTACATTTTTAGGGTACCCATACACCTATAAATAGTTTTATGAGGACCGAAAGAATTTTTGGGGATTATTCGTTGCCACAAAGTATAGGGCATCTGTTTCGTTTTTTGTCAAGTATTTTGGCAATGGCCTTATGAAGGCGGCTGGTGTAAGGCTTTGCCCTTTTATGGCTGTAATTTGAGTCTATGTATTGGGATATTGCCGTGTTTCAAGTCGAACGAAGTCGTAAAGAGGTTAATGACAGACGAATGTGAGGCGACGGGCAAGGAACGCGAGTCTTTGTTAGTTTTAAATGCTCTAATGTTTTAATACTTGTAGGCAAAGTGCCTAACAAAGAATTAGGTTTATAGAGGCCATTTTATTTGTGAATACTTAAAAAAGAATGGTACTTATACTCAGTAATGCTTTTATATTGGTGAAGATACAAAGGTCTGGAATAAAAACGGCCGGTTTTTATAAATGTGGAGATAACTTGGAAAATATCTGTAGATAGAATATAGGGAAATCTTGAGGAGCTCATGGTTAAGTTATAACAGCCGCACTGGTTCATCCATCAGGTTAAACTACACTTGCCGGGCTTGGTCCATAGATGGGTGAACATCTTTTCATATCGAGACTCTCCGTGCCTCGGAAAGCACGTTAAGCCATTGGTCCCGGCTGTCATTCGTGGATCTTTGACAGTCGTCACGGGTCCTCAGAAGCCCGAAAGTCTGACAACCAGTCTTACCAAGGGTTATCGTATTACCCAGTTACTGGGTTTTGGAGGTCAGATAGGTAGTCGCTCTATGTAAAAACTTGGTATTCAGGACTGAAAGCCGACCCCAACATGGGAAAAAGCTAGGCAGATTGAGGGAAAGGAAAATCTTAAAGCAATCTTTGTTTCTTTATCATTTCTAAACGAAGTTAAAGTTTTATATCTTTTTCAGAATCTAGTTGTATACTTAATTAAAACAGGATAAGACAAGTCTTCACGGTCTATCACTGAAGTTTTTGAGGAAATAATTTTGACAAGTACGTTTACTTGTTTTACGAGACGTTCAGGGGTAAAATGGCAAGTTTGTAAATGGTAGCTCAACAAAATGTCCGGGAAATACTGGTTTATGTTTTAACTAGAATTCTTCCCCTATTTCTACACGAACTATGATAACATAGATAAAGTTTAATATAAATCAATCATAATTAGTTATATGTAATAGCTCAGTAATTAGTTATATGGATCTGACAGCCCTGAGAATGCTGAATCGCTGCTACAATTTTGGAGTATGTGGATCGTAGAAGGTGCATTCTGTAGTTTCTGCTTACCCCCATGGGAAGAAGGCGTAAATTTATGTATGTACTAGCTGCGCCCCGCGGCTTCACCTGCGGAAGTCTCGATCCCATGAGAATATCGGGATAAAAAGTATCCTATAACCTATTCCTGGTCTACCCATGAGCCAAATTTCATCTAATCCGTCTTTGATGTGTATTTCGCATGTGGCGTTGTAGATGCCGCCACAGATAAAAAGAAATGAGAGAGTAAATAAATTATAACCCTCCTTTTTTCTTCACCGTAGTCGGGTAATAAGGTCATGTAATGAGTAAGAGCATTCGAATTTTCACGATTAGTAAGCTAAATCGTTTCTCGTCCGATCCCCGAATTAATTTTAATTACCTGCTACGTTCCTGCTGAACTATCAGCAGTTCTGTAACTTTGCCCGGCTCCCATAGTGTTGCTAATTAGCGGGGACTTGTATGAGGCAACGTGAGAGGATTGGGGAACTACGGGGGTCTATGGGGGAATGGATGAACGCTCTAATTTGAGGTTATTAGAGTTACGCCCAGAACAAGTTATTTTCAGGGGGCTTAAAACGGTCACTTTAGCAGAATCATATTACGAAAATATTATGAATCATCGTAAAATGACAAAGTGACAATTCATAATATGATCTGCGTGCGATTCATATTACGAAATAAACATCTGTTTGACAGTTTTCTATGGAGATTCGTAAAATGGTCCAAAAATTATGAATTGCTTTTATGTCAAATTAAAGGAATTGCTTATGACAGCTGGTATTCAGGAAATTAACTGCTTTTAGAGGAATGGCTAATGTGGCTGGTTTAGGCCCCCAGATGGGTCGTAGTAGTAATTCTTGTAAAGGTGGTAAAATATTAGTATTGAAAAACAAATCAATTAACGTGCATTAGTCTCGCAAAAACTCGAAAATGGCTTGACCGATTATGATGAACCTTTGGTAAGTTGTCGTGAGCGCGCCGCAGACGGTTCCTAACAAAAAAAATGAGAACGGCATTGCAACGCATCGGCATTAGGTAGTTTTAAATAAATTCAGATTTTCAAACGATGTTTTCCCCGTGTTTAAACTATTGTGTGACGTCTAGTAAGTTACCTACATACGAATTCATATACAGGCATAAAATTGATTTCCACTGGCGTAGCTTGGTAATATTTGTCCATAATTTTGGCCTAAATTCTAAGAGAAACCGTCCTTTCTGCTTTGTTTGTTCTGCTTTCTTTGTTGAAAGAATATTTAGGTAAGTAAGTGCGTTATTGCTAAATCTAATAAATAACGGCTAACATAACAATAAACCCTGGATCATTCTAAAAATACTTAAATGTAACATATAGGTAATGGCTCAAAATTTTCCCCAAAAACCATCAAGCCTATCCGTTTTGGAGCAAGCAGGAGCTATAATAAACACGATTTATGATCATCCAGTGCATTCCTCACACGTCCATGCCATAACAAAAACCATCAGCATTGTTCACCAAGAACTATACAATTGGCAAACCCGAATAAATTGCACCCAACTTCACCTTACACCTATGAAAATTTTCTATGTCCCTTATAACGTAAGCCATAAGGATAATTTTCCTTTACCCATGGGGTTTGTTAAATGTTGGGAGAAAAACCGCAGCATCTTTGTTACTCCATGTTTTTGGAGCTAACGGTAATTCAGGTTTGTACCTATGTAGGTTTTGAACTTTGCTATATATATTTCCCTATAAGATTAATGTTCAGTTGAATGATTGGAAACGAGGTTTTGTGAGATTAGATTGATAATGTTGGTGAAGATTAATTATGCCTTTCGGTATTGGTAATTCCTTTGTGTCAGAGTTCATTATGGTCCTTATTTGAAACGTTTTAACTTTGTGTTACTCTATTTCGATATTTCTTTTAAACTGGTCTTAAATAACGTTTTATTTTCTTTTGAATGATTATGTTAATTTAAAACGACAAGACCATATGAGTACCAAGTACTTGTAGTCACGTGGATTGTCATAATTATTTTTTAGTTTTAACACACATGTACTGTAAACGCAGCAATGTTATATATAGTGACACACATCTATCTAACTTCTAACTAATATTATAAACGCGAAAGTTTGTAAGTATGGATGGATGGATGTTTGTTACCTACTCTTTCGCGTAAAAACTACTGAATGGATTTGGATGAAATTTGGCAAACAGATAGTTTATAACCTGGATTAACACATAGGATACTTTATCTCCCAATATTCCCACGGGATCGAGACTTACGCGGGTGAAACCGCGGGGCACAGCTAGTATATTTATATGTATAAACATTAGAGTTCAGGGCGAAGATTGAACCTCCATAAAATTGTATAACAAGGTATTGCTACCACGGTGCGCGGCCGAGTTGCGGTATGTCTAATGGCTGATAAAAGAAGGGCGCGAGTGGTCTGTTTTTTCAGGAAGCTTCTAGAATGTTCTAGAAGCTTCGACTCACCCTTATTGGTCGAGCGGAAACGAGAGACGTTTCCGTCAGAATCACCAAAAAACTATTTTCTCTTTCACTTAAAATTATGCTCATTTAAAGATCCATAACGTTTAGGAAATTAAAATGTAATACTTATATGTAAATTCTCAAAAGAAGTAATTACCAGAAAATTTGTTCAAAAATAAAATTTTATTTAAAAACCGACGTCTATAAACAATTTATGCCGTAATTTTCCATATTCTGAACACGTACACATACAGCTAAGAAAAATTGAAAACTTTTACAAAATTAGTTGGAAAAGGTCCCAGACAACTTTCCGGTCAACTAACGGTACTTAGAGCTCAAAGAAAATGTGTTAGGGCCCGATCACACTTACCACAACCACAGCACAACGACAACACGTGGACGGGCGCTAATTTGTATGAAAATGAAAATGAATAGAAGTCACACGGACTATATTTATTTATTTATTAAAACTTTAACCTTTTAACCGCTTACGACGGATTTATCCGACAAATATTTTCGTGTCCATTTCGCCAGAGTCGTATATTTACGACATTCATTTAATCATTTTTTTTATTTAATTAGGTACGCTTTGCACACCATCTTTGTTGAAGGTATTTATTTTTAGATTTTTCGATGCCAGGCGCTGGGGGCACGAAAACCGATATAAAGCCGGGCGGTTAAAAGGTTAAGCAGACAAATGTACAGGGGCAGACTTAATGCCATAGGCATTGCATGCCCGTCAAAATCAACTGTGATACCGACCACACCTAAGCCACAACGTTGCGTCGACGTCTTCCTCTACGGAAGCCGGATTCGATCTGTCTGTCTGCAAACTACTAGCGACAACGCAACCACATCGAATTTTTTAGTTATCACAACGCAACTGCAAGATGCTGCAGCGACACTTCACACGTAACCACTGCTTGCCTAATTTTTGTCGCTGCGATGTGGTGTGGTTGTGGTACGGTGTGATCAGGCCCTTAATATCTCCGCTCGTCGCCATTGTTCGAAAAGTGTCGAGATGTAAATTCTAACAAAGATGGTGGACATTTTGTAACTTTTTTCCTTGTAGTTTACAAAAATGTGTTTTTTTTACTGCTTCGCTCGTAAATTATAATAGCTTTGTGGTCGCTTTGTCGTAGAAGTGTTATGAATCATTTTTTGGTTGAGCAATTTTCGTAGTATTTTTAGGAACGAGGGCAACAGGAAAACATTTGTTTTGATTTAAGAAATGAGGTACTTTCTCACTTTCTTGATGACTGTTCGGTCCCTCTAGGTGAAACAAACAGTGACTTAGAAAAGGTTTACCTTTATTTTAACACAATTTGTAATTTTGTTGTAATTTTCTATGCATAATCAGCCCATAATGATCCCACTGCTGGGACAGAGGCTTCCTCTCTGTGAGAGGCCTTAAAACGTGTGGTGGATGAATGCGGTTTGGTGGATGTCACATGGTCTTAGAACTGGTTCTAGGACATGCCGGTTTCCTCACGAAGTTTTCCTTCACCGTTTTGAGAGCAGAGTGGAGATGAAATAATTTAAACAAAGTTAAGCACCTGTCGCGGGCGTTACTACTGGACCACTACTATCTATGCGTAGATGATTTATTGAGTATTAACACTAAATACACGAAAAATTACATAATAAGCCTTCGATGTTTACGGTTGTTGCAACCGTAAATCAACTTATAAAGAACAAAAAACTCACCCAATCTGTCATCAGGAACCATATCCGAAACAGAAAAAAAAATGGTTTTTAAATACATTACCCTCCTTCTGGGGCAGTCGGGTAAAAATAAACCAAAGAGGTTTCAAGTACCATTGCCTAACACCTAACCAAAAAACAGAAATTCCCGACTTCACCTTAAAGATTCTGTTGTCCATCCTGCTCATTTAAAACGTCACGGGAAGTAGGCAGCCCTCCACAGGCTAGCAACCAGTCAACTTGTCATTACCCTTTATATACTGTGTATAAACCATTTAGTTGATACCGTATTATGCCATGCTAACCTGTACTTAAAATGCCGGGAGTTCCGCTAAGTTCTTTAATAAATAGACCGTGACGCCGCGGTGAAATGTTTAGGGATATTCAAATGAAGGAACTGCCAGAAAGGTACCTCCTCGGAGGTAGGTAAGGTACTTTTTATTCCCTTGGGAAACAATGTCTATTCTTGTTCAATGTCCTGGGGGCCTAAAACGGCCACATTAGCAATTCCTCTTTAAGCAATTCATTTCCTGAATTCCCAGCTGTCATTAGAAATTCCTCTAATTTGACACGAAAGCAATTCATATTTAGTGGACCATTTAAAAATTCTCCATAGAAAACCGTCAAACAGATGAATTATTTCGTAATATGAATTGCACGCAGATCATGTGGTTTGATGAATTGTCAGATTGTGACATTTTACGATGATTCATAATATTTTCCTATTATGATTCTACCAAAGTGGCCGTTTTAAGCTCCCTGTTCAAAGAATTTGTTTTTATTTATTGTTGCCAGCCCCTGCCTTGCACCGGTATTTTTAACTTGACATAACCTAGAGATTTCTCGAGCTCGTGCTCGGGAGGAACTCGTGGCTAAGTAATAACAGCCGCTCGGGTCAATCCATCAGGTTAAGCTACGCTTGCCGGGATAGGTCCGTGGATGGGTGACCATTTTCACATATCGAGACTCCTCCGTGCCTCGGAAAGCACGTTAAGCCGTTGGTCCCGGCTGTCATTTGTGGATCTTTGACAGTCGTTACGAGTCGTCAGAAGCACGAAAGTCTGACAACCAGTCTAACCAAGTGGTATCGTATTACCCAGTTACTGGGTTGTGGAGGTCAGATAGGCAGTCGGTCCATGTAAAATATTGGTATTCAGCTGCATCCGGTTAGACTGGAAGCCGACCCCAACATAGTTGGGAAAAGGCTAGGCAGATTGGTTTGATAACATAGAGATTTCTGTAAATGTAAATATCAATGTATTACTTAAAAACCTTCCGTTGTGTAGTTTAGAAGAACAACGTGGTCAAACAGACAGACACGAAAAGCGACTTTTATTTATAATTATGCATAGATATGATTGTGTTACCTACTGTAATGTATAGATTGGCACTTTTTATCCCCTAGCCCTTAAGAAATATTGTACCTGCTGAAGGTTCTTCAAAGTACACAAAAGAGTGATGCGCAACATTTTGAAAGGTTAACCCAAACACAGACTTTCTCTGCTAATAATAAAGGCAAACTCGATATTTAAGGACGTGTAGGGTGACACCACCAATTATCTTCCTTGTCATTATTTATCTAAAGCCATTATTTTTGAAACCGCGCACCTACGTAGGTACTTTTGAAGTCCTGCGGTTTGACGCATTGGAGTGAAAGTTGATATCGAAAATTAAATGGCATAGGTAAAGCAGGCTTGATACTTTTGTCCAATGTCATGTTCAAAGAAATAATTCAATTAAACCTACTGCTGTTGATTGCACTTGGGTACACTGCTTGTGATGTCAGTTTTTTCTTTGAAAATATTGTGATACTTGTAGTTCTTTTGTTTAGAAGGCTAGTTTCACCTTACTCTGTTTAACGTCCAATCACATAGATAACGGCCTGTTAGGCGAGTAGTGAGTGTTTCAGCACGTACTAACGAATTGTTAATTCTCTTAACAAGGCATTAAACGTAATCACTGCAATAGAAAGTAAACTTTTTTGACGTCCACATCAATTTTAACAGACCATCTCTTAATGGCTTATTGAAAATAGTTTGGTGGTGAAATCGGGTCTTAATTTATAATAAATGTCATGCGAATGCGACAGCTCTGCGACTAGACGCAACGACAGGCTGTTGCGAATAATTTTCATAAGTATATTTGGTTCAAAGCTCCGCACACTTGGCGTCGATTTGCAGAGACGTAACGACAGGCGCATAGGGTAGGATAACCGCTTTATTACTGGTGTATAACTGCACCATTTTCCTAAGCATAATGTTTATTTTTCTTTCCATTTACTAAGAAAATAATACTGCACTTGCTAAAGTTTCCTTGGCCCAGTTCGAACAAAGCATATTTTTAAGAATTATTGTACTGTACCTTCAAAGTACACAAAAGAGTGATGCGCAACATTTTGAAAGGTTAACCCAAACACAGACTTTCTCTGCTAATAATAAAGGCAAACTCGATATTTAAGGACGCGTAGGGTGACACCACCAATTATCTTCCTTGTCATTATTTATCTAAAGCCATTATTTTTGAAACCGCGCACCTACGTAGGTACTTTTGAAGTCCTGTGGTTTGACGCATTGGAGTGAAAGTTGATATCGAAAATTAAATGTGTTTTGAAAACGAGTTGGTTATAAATAATCAATCGAATCCATCGAGAATTCTGTGCACAAAGTACAAAAATATTTAGCTTATTCGTATTTACCCAAGCTATAAAAATATTTAGGTTGCTTATACGTATTTACGCATCAAAAACAACTGCACACAAACAGTACTGAAACTTTTATACAGAAATTACAATTTACGCTAAAACTCTTAAGCACCAAAACTCCTAGTAATAAATATTGCTAAGATGTGTGGTGTCTAGAGCGAAGCTTTAGATAGCGGTATATCAAGTATGAATTACTGATGTAACCCAAAGACGGCTCTCATACTTCCAGCGAAACAAGTGTAATATTCAACACAAAAATTGTGTTATTCCACTCCGGATTTCTGAAACATCATCTGCCTAAAAAATACAATAGATTTAGTAACACATTCCGCTTGACTATTCTTCAAGAGTCCGAAAAACCCTGCAAGAAATCGACAAAATCATCATCATCAAAATCATCTGCCTAGCCTTTTCCCAATTAAGTTGGGATCGGCTTCCAGTTTAACCGGATGCAGCTGAATACCAGTATTTTACATTGAGCGACTGCTTAGCTGATCTACATAACCCAGTAACTGGGTAACACGGTACCCATTGTTAAGATTGGTTGTCGGGCTTCTGACTACCCGTAATGACTGTCAAAGATCTACAAATGACAGCCAGGAGCAACGGCTTATCGTGCTTTTCGAGGCACGGAGGAGTCTCGATACGTAAGTGATAGTTCCCACCCAACCTTCTATCGACCCGTAGGGCGTGTGATTATTCAGCCACGGGCACCCCTTTCTAAAACAATATCTATATAAAATACCAAGGCTTTTTTCCTTTTATGGTTAAACAAAATACTATAAAATTGTGGATTCAATTTAATTACGGTAGGTTAAACAATTATTGGATCGAGTCCCATTATTAGACCCTCGGGCATTTTGTTTTATAACGAGTGAGTGAGTTTCCTATATTTCGTAAACGTTACATCATTATTTATGTAAAACGACTTGTAAACCTAACATTGGTAAAAAAAATGGTAAAAAATTGAATAGGTAAGAACTTCACTTCGTTCTTTTTTAATGTAAATTACTATGAAATAATCCAATTAAAATTAAACATGAATAACAAATATACATCAAATATTGTCCTAGAATACGCACTATAACCAAACCAATTTTCAAACTAAAACTTACAGTAACTGGGCTTGCCACCCTATAGTTTTTGCAATACATGTCAACTTTCAAACGTTGGCACATCTGCCGATGCCCTCTAATTAGCAGGTGTGCGCTCACTTTTTTTATTTAAAGTCTTTTTGTACTTTCATTCGTGTTTTATAAGTTAATATCCACCTGTGGTTTTGTCAGAGTGGAAAAAATCTGTTGAGACGATTTGCATATAGTATTTTAGAGGTATAAGGAACAGGGTGTAAAGTTCACTCTTCCTCTATAGAAAAGGGAGGATCCTCCGACCAGGCGCGTGTTGTGTCTGGCGGGCCAATTGCCCAACAATGTTGTTGATCTTGTATGTATGTTGTTCGCGCGGTAAACTCTAATTGCGCGATGCAGGATTTTGTGTGACGTCAGGTCTTTGATGCGTAGTTTGCACATGTAGATGCCGCCACAGTATTTATTGTATACTTAGCTTAAATCTGGAGTAATACACGGTGTAAAGGTAAACACCGTTGTCACTCAAACCATGGGTAGTTGACTTAAATATAAAAATAATTAACCGCGTAACAACAAAAAAAAAACGTTATTTTCATTAAAAAGTTTCTATCCGACATTGTGCTCGCTAGCGAAACGGATGACTGACTGAGCGAGGGGTCGCGCTCGCGGCCGGTCAGGTCACGTCTCGCACCACCCACCCGTTTTGAGACGCAAGTTCGTTGCCCTAGCACCCCAGGGTGAAAGGGTGCAATACTCTTGTGGTAAAATGTAGATTTTCTTTAAAAAAAAAAGGTTTACGTTTTCTATTGATTTTTCGTTCTATAAATGAAACCAAACCACTGGTTTCAAAGATAACGGTGGTGGTTTACCCCAACACCATGTATAAAATCATGCTTATAGATGTCATACAAGGACTTAGAAGTTTGATTGGTTACTTAAAACTCATTCTAATTTAAATATTATAAATTCGAAAGTGAGTTTGTTTGTTCGTTTGACGATGTCACGCTAAACGGACGGCTAAATGGATGTGGATAAAATTTGGCACACGGATAGACCATGACTGATAGACGAAGTCGCGGACAAAAGTTAGTTTTGAAAAAAAAAACAGTGGTTTTCATGTGATTACTAAAATGCCGTTCGTATCTCATAGGGGAAAAAAAAAACTAAAGAAATTCACACTATATGGCGCTGTCCCTGAATCTCAATCATTGGAATTTCCCTTTGTTGAATAATGCGTTTTATCTTCCTGTGTTTTTCCTAACGGCAAAGAATAACCTACGAATTGCGATCCTTTGCGATTGAGCAAGTAACATAACATAACATCACGCCTTTATTCCCCGGAGGTTAGCCAGAGGCCACATTTCGCCAGTTACGTTTAAGTCCCACGTAATAGGGGGCGCGCCTATCGAGCAAGTATTCTATCCCTATTTTGAATCTCACCTACTTTTCAGTTTTTTTTAAACTATTCAGTCGTACATGTATCACGAACTAACCTACATTTGAACCAAACCACAACTTTACGTTAACTTAAACTGACCGAGTTATTCTCAGAAGCGGGGCCTTTCTCTTATTAGCCGTGAATCGAACCCACGACCCCTAACTACGATTTATTGATTATGGAGGGTTTCTGAAAATTATAGTTAATTGTTTTTATAGTTATGAAAGGTTCTGAAAACACTATGAAAGAGGGGTTTTATCGTAACAAAAGTTTAAATGCTGAACAAGTATTCGAAGACGAAGTTTGAACCTCTGTGAGCACTAGGTTGGGGATTTAAAACCTAGGCACACTGTGAAGGAGTGACAAAGTCCGAAAGTCTGACAACCAGTCTTACCAAGGGGTATCGTATTACCCAGTTACTAGGTTGTGGAGGTCAGATAGGCAGTTGCTCCATGTAAAATACTGGTATTCAGCTGCATCCGGTTACACTGGAAGCTGACCCCAATATAGTTGGGAAAAGGCTAGGCAGGTGATGACTGCGAAGGAGAGAGGAGGCCTCTTCTTATACAAAGAAAGATCGACCATCAGACCACGAAGTTCAATTTTCCTCACCATATTTTACTGTATTAATGCTTATTATAAAACAGTTCTATATTCTTCTTCTTCTGAAGAAGAAATTCTACATTCATAGCATTATTAATCCTAATTAATATTATAAATGGGAACGTGTGTTTGTTTGTAACGCTTTCACGCTAAAACGGCAGAAGTGATTAGATCATGGAATGGACCAGGAAAAGGACATAGGATACCATTTATCCCGATATTCCCACGGGATCGAGAGTTACGCGGGTGAAACCGCGGGGCGCAGCTAGTTAGTAATAAGTTAATGTTGTGTTAAACCCATTGATACATTAGACCTCCAACTGTCACTAACGAGACAATAGAATTTTAATTGTTATCCGCCTTCTAAAGGCCAATCCACAGTCGAGCGAACATTTCAATGGTTAAACCTCTTGGCGTTGCCCAAAGTGCATGCCATATCAGGAGTAAATAAAAAGTTATTTATGTACTAGTTCTGAAGCGGTGTTTCAGTTCTGGTAGCTACAAACTTTCACCGCGGCGTTAGCGACATACCTCGCCCTTCGGTGAGAGCCGACTGAGGTGGCGGTGTTTATACTACTAAAATACAGGATAAAATAGGATGAGTGTAGGCAATTGTAAGCACCTCATAACGGCATCGTTGGGAGAATGGTTGCAGGGATGGAAAAGTCATGAAACACTCAATCCAAACCCGGTCTATATCACACAATTTCTTAAAGTATCGTGGTGTATGATACGCCTAGCTATATTTTTTTATTTCTATAGTGCCAGTAAATTATAGTTTTCTGGAGTTTTCTGTTTTAGGAGTATCTCTTTAGACGGGTGTTGTGTCTGGTGGGCTACTGTTCAATGGTTGTTGGCGGGCTGTTGTATACATTATGTTAATTTTGTGGAAAACTTTGGTTGCTCAAAAAACGTCAAATAACATCCGTAGTTTCTTAAGCGGCGTTGTATGTGTCGCCACAAGATGAGAGAGGTGATAGGATTTCAATTGAATCGAGGGACATGTTGTAGTTCGCGTTAGTTGAAATCCAATCATACCTCCATCTCATGGTTCCCCTACCCATGATCGATAACTTCAAAGCTCTCTGCGCCCGCGCACTGATGGCGATGCTTTCTCCCGCTAACATCGTCCTACTTGCGCACAATTTGAATGAGTTACGTCGAATTCGCACTTCACCGCATCGTTACGCGCGTCCCCCTTTTACGTAATTAGACGGTAAGACTTAAGACGGAGAATTCGTAGAAACGACGTGATTTCTTTGCGGAAAATTGTCGTGTGTAACTTTTACTTTGTTAAGAATTTGGGAGTCTTACTTGATTGTGCGAGGGGGCTCGTGGCTAAGTAATAACAGCCGCTGCCGCGATCGGTCCGTGAATGGGAGACCATCTTTACATACCGAGGCCCCTTCGCGCCTCAGAAAGCACATCAAGCTGTTGGTCTCGGCTGTCATTAGTGGATCTTTGACAATCGTTACAGGTAGTCAGAAGCCCGAAAGTCTGACAATTAGTCTTACCAAAGCGTATCGTATTACCCAGCAACTGGGTTGTGTAGGTCAGACAGGCAGTCGACCCCAACACAGTTGAGAAAAGATATTATGTATGTTTAGATCATTGGGGAGTCCAGGATACGCCCTCTGCAATGAACGCATTTGGTTATTAGGTTCACCTAAAAAAATCATGCACACGAAAAGAAGAAAACTGTGGGGAGTTTGTTGCGCCACTTCTTCTTCACAGCTATAGCACTAGGAAGTGGTGAAGGGTGGGCGTTTTGGGGGACTGTTTTATGTAATTTTGACGTTCGAAAAGTGCTGATTTTCAGCCTAGTTAGAATAAATGACCTTTGATTTTGATTTTGACTGTATTTTAGAATAACTGGAGCTGTAGAGAGTACTACTACTTACCTCCCACAACAGGCACATAGCGAATATACTCAAACTCACATAAAACCCTACATTATATACTGCTCTACTTCCTACAACAAAGCAAAGGCTGAAGTTTCCAAATCTCTGAACAAAAACAGCAGTTTTACATTCTCGCGCATAGTTGAGTCGCGAACATTCAACCGTAATGAAAAAAGCTCGTAAACACACTTAATACTCTTTTTATGAGCGATATTATCTCTATGTATATCGTAAAATATTACATCTTGGCACTCCTCGTAAATCTAATTTTTGTAGAATGTAAAAATTCAAGTTTTTTCGGGCGTAACTTGTTTTACGCGTAACGAAGCGAATGTTCGTCGAGTTGCGTTAAGTATCGCGTAAATTATGATTGTTATTGGAAACTTAAAACATTCGGATTTTAAAAAACAGTCTTTGATCGGATTTACGAATGCTTGATATCGTACTGATGACGTAAGATCAAAATTTCATTGAATTGAATAACATTTCATGTGATATAATCAACAAAAAAGTGACAAATCTTGACAATATCGTTATGCAGCTCTTCCTTATTGAGACAGGAATTATTACAATTTATTTGGGGTCGGTGCAACATGTCGTTTTCTTCCATATTTCTCTTTTAACCGTCATCTCAGTAGACCCCCTTTCTCGCCATATCATCTTTCACACAGTCCATCCATCGTTTCTTTGGTCTTCCCCTACTCTATAGCCATCTACATTCATAACCAAAACATTCCTCTCAACATTTTCCTCACACCTCCGCATCACATGCCCGTAACATGACAACTAATATCCACAAAACTTTCCAGTCCCCGGTGTCACTTTCATACTTCCTCTTATGTATGTATGTATGTACTCATTTCTGATTCTATCAATTCGCGTAACACCACACATCCCTCGAAGCGTTCTCATCTCAGCTGCATGTAATTGCCTTTCATTCATCCCTTTTGTGACCCAACATTCTGATCCATTGTTGAGACAGGTTAATTGAAGATATTTAATAAAGTCCAATTTCCTTCACAAGTATATCTACTTTCTCTAATATTGCACTTCAAGAATCATTTCTACATCTTCTATTATCGCTAGTGTATTCCAAATACCATCCATTTATGATAGCCCATAAAACGAAAATATTAGTAAAGATTTCCTCCTCCAACCAATTAATAAATTCAAGTACCTATGTATCATCAACCTATTTATGACAAGAACAGTCAGCAGTAACCATAACAATAAACCTTATAATTTAATACAAATAATAACAACGAACAATAAAACGATGCTCGCGTGGAATAAACGTGGTCTTTAGAATGTCTTGACATTATCATAATGTCTTGTTGTGGAGAGAAATCTAATGGATTTAATATTTTACCGCATCCCTTGTTTTCTATTGCGGCATTAAATATTTAAGGCGAAATGGGACTGACGTGAGCCGAGGGGGTGGTATGACCCCGCCCGCGCGCAATTCTAGTGCACTATGTTTACAAATATTTAATTTTAATTTTTTTATTGTGTTTATATAGAAAAAATAAGCCCATAATCCCTTAAAGTATTTAATAGTGAACACGTAGACAAAATTTTATTACGATTGCTTTGTTAACAATCGAATAAAATAGGTTTTTCTATTTAAAAAAGCAGATTTTAAGGAAACTTTGCGGTTTTTTTGTATCGAGAAAAATTTGTCAATCGTGTTTCGGGCCTCATACTTCACTAAAGACACTCTTCAATTTTCGTAATCATAAAAAAAAACGCAAGTATATTGTTATTTTGAGAGAAACATTGATTTTGCGTGAAGTCGAAACGCGTCAAATCATCTGCTTTGGAACAATTTCGCCTTAAGCAGAACTGCTTTTGAAGGGGCTTGTGGCTAAATAATAACAGCCACACGGATCGACCGAAGGTTAAGCTACGCTTGCCGAAGTCGGTCCGTGGATGGGTTACCATCCATTACTATCGAGACACGGAGGCACGGAGGCCTCTAAAAGCACGTTATACCGTCGGTTCCGGGTCATTTGTAGATCTTTGACAGTCGTTGCGGGTAGTCAGAAGCTGGAAAGTTTGACAACCAGTCTTACCAAGGGGTATCGTGTTACCCAGCAACTGGATTGTGGAGGTCGGTTAGGCAGTCGCGCCATTTAAAATACTGGGTGCAAGCTACATCAGGTTAGACTGGAAGCCGATCCCAACATAGTTGGGAAAAGTACTAGTAATAATATAAATGCGAAAGTGAGTTTGTTTGTTACGCTTTCACGTTAAAATGGCACAACGGATTTAGATGAAACTTAGCACGACCATTATCTCGATATTCCCACGGGATCGAGACTTACGCGGGTGAAACCGCGGGGCGCAGCTAGTAGCCGAAGTCCACTGCTGGACATAGGCCTCCCCCAAGCATCGCCACGACCGATTCTGTCTGTACTCTCGCATCCCGTAAAATATGAACATTTAATAACCCGTATCCTTCCAAGTCGTGTACTTCTTAACCTGTCAAGCTTGGAGCGTGAACCAACCCTTAGGGATGATACCCCGTACAGCACAACTGAATTATACATAGGACAAGCAACTTGGGAATACTCGGGAAGTTGATAGATCTTGTATGTTTTATTCGGCTTGTTACAGATTTCGGTGAACACATGTGAGTAACTAGTATTTAACATGTGTGAATTGAAAAGTGAATTTGTGTGGGGTAGGTAATACAACTAAAAAGTGAAAAATAAAAACCTTTTAAAAAAACATTAAAAAGGGAAAAATAACTTTAATTTCGAAGTGTATTTTTTTTTGGAAGTCGGTTGTTTTTTTTGTTTGTAAAAAGTTTTTATCTCTAATCCTTCTCATAAAAAGGACCCTAAAATACATACTTACAACTATAATAGATACCTATTCTCATAGACGGGAGTGTTCAGTAAAAAGGGTAAGATGCTTCAAAGACGTTAACCGGATGAGAGGGATAGCTTTGTAGCCAGAGGTTCAGAGGTACTGAATGCAAATAAAGGCGAATACGGCAAGAAGCTGCCTTCCGGGTCGGCATGCGATTGAGATAGTCCTTGGAGGACGGAATGTTGAAAAACGATAGCAGAAAAAGTTGAGGTGAAATAAAATTGCACCTAGCATTAAGTCCACCTCTGTGCATTGGTGTGCTTAAATTATTAATAAATAAAATTGGTGTATATTATTTGATTGTGTTTTTGTTTTGTTTTGTATCAGTTACTTACTTACTGAGGGTGGATTTGATCAAAATTATAACATTTTGCCTTCTATACCTAGCATAAGGTTGATCCTATTAATCCTATATTTTGATATATTTTTTTATACACGCCGTGTTACAAAGCAAGTTACAGATATATCAATGTAAAACATAGGGTGACACAATGGGTGATCTTATCACTAGCCATTGATTACATCACAAAATTCAAATAGTACCATACACCTACTAGAAACAGTTTATGAAGAAAACAATGATTGACCTTTACCCTTTTTCAGTTTACCTACAAAAATAGGTACCAAATTGAAGGTCTGAAGGTCTCCCTTTGATCTAAGTCCACTGTAGTTACAGGTTCTCACACAAGTGGCTTTGGGCCTAATTAGTACATGGGACACTGCCTCTGAGCTATCGATATGTTTAGCTCACAAAGGTTATCTGGTATGGTATCTAGATTCTCATAGGTAAATATCTAACAGTGCCCAGTAATACCAGATTAGAAATTTATTTTCTGTATCAAATCTTTGAGCTTTTCGTCGATCAATCAGGTTAAGCTACACTTTCCGCGGTTGGTCGGTGGATAGGTGACCATCTCAAAGCTCGTACTGTTGGTCCCGGCTGTCATTCGTGGATCTTTGACAGTCGTTACGTCTTACCAAGGAGTAACGTATTACCCATTAACTGGATTAGACTGGTCAGATAGGAAGTTGATCCATTTTACATGGATCAACTTCCTATCTGACCAGTCTTTTTACAAAAACGTTTTTAGTGTTTTTTTGGAAGTCGGTTGTTTTTTTTTTTGTAAAAAGTTTTTATTTTTCACTTTTTAGTTGTAGTATCTACCCTACACAAATTCGAATACACTACCTGCTATGTAAATAACAGCGACAGAGTCAAACAATATATCATCTACATACACTAAATGGGAAAAATACGTAATTATTGAAGCTAACTCAAAAACTACGCAAGCAAAATTAATAAAATTTATATGGGACCACCTCTGAAGCATGACCTACCAAACAAAAAAAAGAATAATATATACAAAAAAAAAAAAAAAAACATACAGACGAATTGAGAACCTCCTCCTTTTTGAAGAAGTCGGTTAAAAATACTGGTATTCAGCTGCATCCAGTTAGACTGGAAGATAATGAAAAAAAAATCTGTGAATTTATCAGTATTAAATAATATTAATATTACCAGGGTAAGAATAATAATATTACCCGGTAGTCATGAAAAAAGTTGCCGCGATTTCAGTCCCAAAAGTCACCGAGGCACATTATAGTTCTTAGTTTGATTTTCAACATAGACGGTGTTATTGATTTTTTCTTCTTTATAAAATGATTTATTACATGTACGAGATTGAATTTGTGCCGGGTCGAAGTAGATAGGGCTAGACCTACCGGGCGTGTGTATTTTGGGGTCTATTTATAAACGTTGCTTATAGTTAAGTGACGTTCAAACGTCGAAAACGCTAATGATTTCTTAACTTTAAGCAACGTTTATAAATAAGCCCCTTAATGCCTAGAAAAGCATACGATCTTGATAACTTAATTTTTTCTGAATATTATGACATATTACTTCAAAATATTTATGTGGTCGCTATGTTTGTCTGCTGTCGCTACATATAGGTATTTCGCAAGAGGTATTTCGCCCGGTGACCGTTAGCGCCCATAACTTTGGCCTCCGGCTCCCTATCAATATATTCAGCCGTATGGACAGTATTTAGCGTAGTTATCCAGGTCGAATATAAGAACAGTCACGAGCATGAAATATCTTACATTTACGCAAAACTCGAGAAATAAAAATTGCAAGTTTGTGAAAAGACCTATTTCATAAACTAGCACTAACTACAGTAAAGTTTAGATCAAAGTCAAATTCAAAACTAAGAAGGACTTTTGAACGTCAACATTTACAAAAAAATAGAATTGATTCCAGTCGCCCCTTCCTAAAGGTAGTTTACGTAAGAAGAAGAATGAGCAAGGAACTCCACCGTAACTCTTTTAAAATGCTTTCTATACATTTTATACAGGGTGTTAGGGTAGACACCGTAATCCTTGAAACTAGTGGTTTGGTGTCATCTATAATATACTTTTTCTATGGGACCAGCTTTGAAATCGCAAAAAAAAATCTGCTGTTCCATACATTTTGTCGATTTAAGTGAACACAAATGTATTGAACAGCTGTTATTTTTTTCGTGATTTCTAGGTTGGTCCCATAGAAAAAGTATATTATAGATGACATCAAACCACTAGTTTCAAGGATAACGGTGTCTACCCTAACACCCAGTATAATAGATAAAGAGAACCGAAAGTACCGGCATAGCCTGCAGAGTAAGCAAGCTGAAGTGGGAGTGGGTTGGTCATGTTTTTCCAAGGACCGATGGCCGGTGCAGCAGACGAGTCCTGGAGTGGAGATCGCGTTTAGCGACAACCGCAGTGTAGGAAGCCCCCCAGCTGGACGACCGACGATCTTAAAATGTTGGGAGGGCTGGGACAGACTGGATGCTAAAGGCGGAGGACAGGGTGTTGTGGCGCAGCCTCGGAGAGGTCCAATAGTGGACTGCGATAGGCTCAGTTGATATTAGATAATACTTTGTTCGTAACACCATAAAATAACTATAAATACTTTTGGTAAAAATCCTGTAAAGTGTTTATGTTCGTGACTGTACCTGCGTAAAATTATTAACTAGGTGAAATTTTCTGAAAGTCTTCAAAACGAACCTTTCCCTGCCCATGAACCGCATATGGTTCAGGTTGATTATTTAACTATTCGATTAGTCTACTTTGTGGACAGTGAAAGTGTTAAGTAGTTCAAGTAAGTTGAGTTTCAGCAGTTAACAAAAGAAATGGTACCTACCTAACCATATTAAGGTTTTATACACATACATACTTAGGCGTTTTTCCCATGAGGGTAGGCAGTAACTACAGAACAAGATTTTATTTTATTTCCAAATCAGTGTTAAAATGAATATTGATATTCCTCAATACTATTTTTTGCAAATCTTAATAGGACCTCTTTTTAAGTTTTTTTTTCTAAATATTGTACCTACTGCAGCGTTGAGGTTTGTGCATTTATTGACTCATAATTTTAGAGTTTTACAACGTAGGCATATTGACCATGGTTAATTGATTATAATCATACGACCGTTTTTAATTCCTTGTAATTAACGAACCCTCGAACGTTATGGAGATAAACGGTATGCTGTATAAAAGGTTGATCGTCAAGGAGTTTGACATAATAAAGATTTTAAATCTTTTTGTTCGATTATTTATGGAAATTCTATGAACAAAGGTAATTTTCCGCAAATAATAATCCTTTAATATTTTAGCTAACTTGATGAGCAAATCCAATACATTTCGGATTTTGCACCTTGTAAAATTACATTTAAAATGAGTTTTTCGCATTATTTATGAAATGGTCAATCTGCCTAGCCTTTAGGGGTATGAGGAACAGGGTGTAAAGTTCACTCATACTCCATAGAAAAGGGAGGATCCTCCAACCAGACGGGTGTTGTGTCTGGCGGGCAACTGCCCAACGATTGATGTTGGGTTCTCGTATATATATGTCCACTGCACGGTAAACTTTAATTGCGCGATGCAGGATTTATGTGACGTCTGTCTGACGTTTGATGCGTAGTTCGCATGTGGCGATGTAGATACCGCCACAAGCCTTTTCCCAACTATGTTGGGGTCGGCTTCCAGTCTAACCGGATGCAGCTGAATACCAGTATTTTACATGGAGCGACTGCCTATCTGACCACCAATACCCAGTAACTGGGTAATACGATGCCCCTTGGTAAGACTGGTTGTCAGACTTTCGGGCTTCTGACGACCCGTCAAAGATCCACGTATGACAGCCGGGACCAACGGTTTAACGTGCTTTCCAAGGCACGGAGGAGTCTCGGTATGTAAAGACACCCATCCACGGACCAACTCCGGCAAGCGTAGCTTAACCTGACGGATCGACCCGTGCGGCTGATAATACTTAGCCACGAATGACTTAAAAAAGGCTATTTTTCTAAAAGGACTAATTCAACCACAGCGTTCTTCTTAAACATGTAACTTGAAAGTAACATGGATGCTCGAAAAAATTAGAAGGAATACACTTGATAATAAAAAAAGGAAAATATTACATTCAGAGACAACCACAGCACAGAGTACCTATATTATCCTTCATTTATAATATGTAGTAGATTTCTTATGGCGGAAAACTCCCAACAACTGCAAGTGTTACTTTAAGGAGTACACAAGGAAAAACTTTCCCACCCATTCTACATTTTACAACCCAAAGTCGTCACTTTGTGTTTTACCTTCAAGAAGTAAAACAAAGTCTGCAGCCTCAGCATTTACCTAAACACGGAATCTGCGACATCTCGCAGTAGTAAAAGAGTTGTAAAACTTTGCACCCACTCGCGAGCACTGCGCAATCTTGATTGTACTGACTTGAGAAACTGTAATAAAATGTTTTTTATCATTCGAATCTAACACATTACTGAAATACTTTTAGGTTTTTCTAGAAACGTAGGCGTTATGTGTTTGTAATTGGAACAGTGGGCATACAACGGCCACATTAGTAATTCCTCTAAAAGCATTTCATTTCCTGAATTTCCAGCTGTCATTAGCAATTCCTCTAACATGACATAAAAGCAATTCATAATAATTATGTGGACCACTTTACAAATCTCCATAGAAAACTGTCAAACAGATGAATTATTTCATAATATGATTCGCACGCAGATCATATTATGAATTGTCAGTTTGTGACATTTTACGATGATTCATAATATTTTCCTATTATGATTCTGCCAAAGTGGCTGTTTTAGGCATACAGTAGATAGACATGATAATTTACACATCTATGTAAGTTTGACTTTGAATAATTCAGGCAGGGCAGGGTAATCTGCCTAGGGCGTGCTGGAAAATATTATTTTCGATGGAATTTAGTATAGTAAACTTATTCTGAAGATTCTTCAAGTCCACACACACCTCCTAAACTATGAAACAAGCCTCGCTAGGTAGTGATTCATGTCACTAAACACTTCTCTTTCAAAGCTCTGCCCACCTCTCTAAACAAAGTTGTGCTGCATGAATCCGACCTCGATCTCTGCTAATCTCAACTTCCATTATGTTCATATTAAGTTTATACCCAAAACTTTACAAAACTAATTACAGAAATATTATCCTTCATTTCTTTTCAAACCCATCAGAAAGTCATAACCACGTCGTGCAGGCGGTGCGGGGGCTGGCACGGTTAGGGGGGCAGGGGGGACGGGAACAGTGCATGCGCCGCGCGTTGCCAAAAATCTAGTCAAACTGGCTCGCTATAGTGCAACGCACTTCTCGATGAATGCGTGCGCGCAATAGAGTACGGTGGAGTCGAGTTTGAAGTAGAAGATTTGGGTTAGGTTTACAATTACAATCTCAAGACGGTTTACTAATTACAGACTTATATTTAATAATTAGCTTATAATTAATTAGGGCCTATACTCCATTTGAAATAAGATTAGACGTATAGATAAGCCTTTTATACATTCCGTTCAACCGATTTTGAATTCTATTGCGTTGGTGGCATGACAAATGGCAGCCGCAGTAGATAGTTGGTATTGTGTAACTTTTTTTGCTTTTAATGCTATCCTTATGCCCACGGTATAGAAGTCAAAATCGCTTGAACGGACTGTAAAAGGGTTTGTTTTAATGTCTAATATTATTTCAAATGGGGTATAGACAAGTGACAATCACACAAATATAACGACTTTTAACATTGACTTGCTTTTCGATAGCTTATGTCAGTCCTATACATTTTTGCCTTTTCCATCATCGTTATCGCCGATAGAATGTCACTTTGTCTAGGGCCTCAGGTTCTCTCAGAATAATTTTCTTCAACTATGTCAGCGATGTCCAAGACCAACTTAGAAAGTATAGAAAAGACAGTATATGAATTTGAAAAAGTCATATTGGTACTTGTTCGGATTTGAACCCACAAATTCTAAATTGCTAAGTTTTAATTACATGTTTGCTCATAAGTATATCCATTAAGAGTCATCGTGTATTCACATATTTTAGGTTAAATTTTTACGAACAACCTACTCCTCGCCATTCTTTCTTCAGGTCGTTAGATAGTCATACGACTCAAGTAGGTGCATCTAAAAACTGCAACTCGATTGGGAGGCTGCGGCGAAGCGGGAGCCGGGGGGACCCAAAAAAAATAAGAGTACGCCAAAATGCGCGGGCGACGACCGGCCAATGACCTGCAAAGTTAGACCTAAGGACCTAGGTCTTAAGTGTGAATGTGGGTGTGTGAGTTTTTGTTGTGTTTTATTGTGTACTTTTGTGTTGTGGTATGTATGTTGGTAGGTATAGTAGGTATTTCAGGGTTTAATGACTTGTGGGCTTGGTGTGTGTTTTGTATATGGGAACGAAATAGAATGAACGATGAATGATGACTGGCGAAATTTGGGTGTACACCACTGCCGAACCCATCGGGGAAATAAGGCGTGAAGTTATATTAATGAAATAGAATCATGGTCGTATCCTACTAATATTATAAATGTGTAAGTTTGTGTGTTTGTGAGTTTGTGTGTTTGGATGTTTGTTACTCAATCACGCAAAAACGACTGAATGTATTTGGAGGAAATTTGGCAAACAGATAGTTTATAACCTGGATTCACACATAGGATACTTTTTATCCCTATATTCCCACGGGATCGAAACTTACGCGGGTGAAACCGCGGGGCGCAGCTAGTTAACTAATATTTTGTTCGCTAATACCTATTAGAAAATTCTAAAAATAAATAGACAGGGTCGGATGTTTTAGTGCTTGGTAGAGTTCTATGTCCAGCAGTGGACTACGATGGGTTGAGTTGATTGATTGAGTAAACAATTTTGTGTTTTCTGGATGTGACCTCCCCCAAATCCCTCCGAGCATCCTTTTCCAGGACCATCTCGACCTACCCTTGCGGTCGTAGATCGTCTCGCCACCTATTCCTGGCCCGGCCTCCTAGTATCCTATATACTATCCTTCAGTTTCAAAGTATTGCGAGACACGAGTTTAGGGATTGAAATAATAGCTTTTTGTTAGAATTAGCAATAAATAGTTTTACGCCATTGATTGGGTCTCAAAAGATTGAGCAATATAATGAAAACTTGTTGAATACAAATTGTGTGAAATAAATAGTTTGATATTTAATTTTTAGTATTTCTAACTTGAAAGATTAGAAATGGTAGCCTAATCGAAATAATATACATTACCCTTGATATTACCACAAGGTAATCTGGCACCAACAATAGCAGATAGTTGTTGGAAAAAAAGGGGAAATAAAAAGTTAAAAAGACTTTTTTTTCTATAAAAAACACATACAACACAAAACAATTTTTGCATTTTTTTTTATAAATGGTGGACCAATCAATATAAAATGTTCGTACCCTTGTGGCTATCTATCAATAAATTAACATTTTTATTATTATTATGTAGATTGTTGTTGGACTTCAAATTACTGGTTTATTTCAGTAATGTTAGAATTAATTCTGAAAATTAAGACAAAATGTAGCCAATTTTCAGATGCTGCAAAATCAGAATGCTAATTAGATTTGAATCATCTCCATTACGATATCATGTATTATAACATACCTACCTAATTTAAAATAACCAATTATAAATCCACAAGGTTGCTAACACCTGGACACGCTTCATTGCCTGTCAGAAAGTTGAAATACCGAAACACTTATTTTATTTTTACATTCAAACGCGAATCATAAAAATTCCTGCCAAATGATTTCCAACTCTATTGCAATGCTTAAAGCTATTATTTTTAATGTTAACTCAATATGTTTATGCAAAAGAATTTCTATGTGAGTTTGAAATAACGAGGCGACCATTTTTAAAAGAACTTCCTCGCTCCCTTCGGTTCAGAAATTGTGAAACGAATTAGGGATTTTTATATGTAACGTTAGAGGTCGTTTAATTTTGGTTTGTACCTATGTCAAAAGCTAAAAGAGTTTGCGGAAGCGATATACACTGAAATCGCTTGATTGTGATTATAAATTATTAAAAAAAAAAACAATCTGCCTAGCCTTTTCCCAACTATCTTGGGTTCGGCTTACAGTCTAACCGGATGCAGCTGAATACCAGTATTTATAAATATTGTATAAATTAGTACCTAGTTTTAGTAAAAATTATTAACCCAAAAAATAATCATAAAAGTGAAAATACCGAGAAGTTCGATGTGGTGGTAGCGAAGCGAAAGTTTGTTTTTAGCAAGAATTTAAATCTAAATTAGTACCACGTTCTACTAAATTATGTTACTCATTTACTCAAATCAAAGCTCAAGGAACTTTTTGTTCACGTATTTTTTAGTTCCTTTAAACTAGATGATACGAAACACCGATTACTATCCGACTATTCAGAGCCCACATGATGAAAAATTTCAAAATATTGCTAGGTCTCTACGGGTGCAGTGTACAATTTTATCCCACGACACTGTAATCACTTGCTTCTTTTGTTTTGTTTTTTTTTCTCGTTCCCTCTCTCTCTCAATTTCTTTCTCTTTGAATTAGAAGAAGATAGTGGCAAGTATTAATTTGTAACATTACGATTTCTGTCAGTTTACAAGCCGCGTTATAGAACTTCGTTCCAAAATAAATGTACACTAAATGCAAATAATTAATTCCCAAACACGAAACTTCGAATCGAATTGCGAATACTTCCCAACTGAACTGACAGCCATCTGACAGTTGGTTGGCATATTATTCGCATTTCGCCTTCGCTCACCCCTTGCGGCCAGAGCGTGGGCGAAGGTGAACGATTTGTCAATGCGGGTCATTAGCGGCCCCAAACGAGAGGATAGCTCCTTTGTCAGTGGCCTCAGTTAGTCATTACGAATGCCATCACCATTTGGGTAACTGATGTTATTTGAGGTAAAACATGCAGAGACTGTTTGCACATGAATGTGGTAGCTTTTGATTATTTTATTTATTACGGTATGATATTTTGAGCTTGAACATTTTCTGAATAATTCAGCCGTGAACGATGAGATAGACTTTTCCAATGAGCTAATCTAACAGTAGGTATTATGCGGTTAAATATTAACAGTATTTCAGACTTCTACATTCTACAATCCTGTTGTTTTATTATAATAAGAACAAATAAACTAAGCTACTGATTAATACCGATATCCTAAAATCTATATAGATCTGTATTCAGACTTCGGTCTTATGACTATCCTCAATGAGTATTGGTAAACCCCAAGGTTTGAAATTCTCGGAATGATTTCGATGTGTAAATTAGTATCACCCATCTACGGATTGAGAAAGCACACATATCTTGACCTCTCCGGTTGATCGATTTCTCAATTATTATCAAGCCCATACCATGTTATATTGCCATTACATCACACCACATATCTTTCCATGAACTGAAGTCCTCAACATTAAATCTTCTTATTTCTGTTTCCAGCTGAAGTCTCCGACAGACGAGAGCACCGGTACTGATGGTGGGGAGGCGCCGGCTGCCAACGGATCCATCTTCACCATGACCCTGAAGAACAACCATCTTATTGTGGAGACTGAGGAAAGGAATGTAAGTTAAGAAATCTTTCTTTATAAACAAATCTATGAGGCGCTAAGGTAGCCCACGAAATTCAAATTTTCTTACGTTTTTTGCATTTTGCAGGTCAGTACCAAGTTGTATGATGATCTAAATATGATTTGCGGCCGTAACAAATATGGATTTACAGAAAAATCTTAGTTAATTAAATCAATATTTTTTTATGCCCGGTTGGGGTCTTCAGATAAACTCTCAATAGTGATTTATGGTGTTCAGAAATAAGATATCGAACTAATAATCGTCGTCATAAACTCCGGATAAAACTCTCAGAAATTGGGCATTAATGATTGCTCGCTTCATGGCGTAGCATAGGTAATCTATCAAGGTCACTCTTAGAGCTATGTTGCCTAAATCAATTGTTGTGCTAATTTCGAGACCCAAACACTGAAATGTTACTTTCATAAAAGTTTGTTACCAATCGGAAATACTACAAGTAATGAGAGTTCTAAAGTCCAGAGACTCTTCCGCATTAGTTCGGGTTAGGATAGTTAGAAAGTTAGTGTGCACATGCATTCTGGCAGGGGACCCATACCCCGCAGGCAAAGTTCGGCAAATACCAGACATAAGCTGTCAGACACTGCGGTTCCTCAGGCATTTTCCGTCGTCGCGTCGGAACACATGGTCAGGAACTTTGTCTTATACTGTCCTAACTAAAACTGTATCAATAAAGAGTTTGCAGAAACGTTTTCGTGAATAATTAGACTAGGAACATGTTATAATATTGTAACGTACTTACTTCCTATCTGGTTAAATCAGTATCTTCAGCTAAATGAGGATACTGATTTTTTATAGCTTTAGAGACATTTCTTTTGTTGATTTTGAAAACCAGATTATGTTGGTAGATAATTATCATTTTTATCCTACCTAAAAAAATAACTTGTATCTTTTCAGGACATAACCAAAAACGGACGAGAAACGAAGATGAAGTATTCACCAGACAACGACGGCATCTTCGTGGTTGAGGTCCAGCAGTCAGCAGTCTACAGGTCGAACACCAAGGCCGTTCACAACTCCCCACCCCATGATCCTCAGATCTCCACCAACCAGGCTCTCATACACCGCGTCCCCGAAGAGTTGGAGAAGAAAATGGAAGAAGACAGTGAAAATTGCAGCGGAAGGTACGAGAGAGACAAAGCACTCGCTTTGTCTAGTACAGGCCTTTCAATTTCTGACCTTAGCATGTCGTCAATTGGCTCCCATAATGTAAGCTACTCTTACAGCAGCCAAATGGGCTATGAACAAGGACCTTTCGGGTATCCAGTCTACGCTGGCTATGACACATCAAAAGACGATGTCCCAGAAGGAATAATCAATGACAACTCTCAAGAACCTCTGATTACTAAGACCCCGACAGACCCTGATAAGCCTGTGGTAACTGCAGCAATATTCAAGCAAGATTCTATCATTGGCAGCGAAGCATTACAAGGACCAGGATACTGTATCGAAGGCTCAACTGACGGACCGTTATTATCAGATGTTCAAGCTAGGGAATACAGCTTACAACACCTTCACGACCAGAAGCAACTGGAGAATGGTGTAGCAGTTCCTGTGGCAGAGAAAGTTGAAGGTTCAAAGTCTTTGAATCGAGCTGACAGTCTCCCTGTGCGGTTAGAAGAAGAAGTAGCAGAAAAAGTACCGATGGAAATTATCAAAGAAGATGACGGTTCTGGGAAAGATAACATGAAGGGTAAGAGAGGATCATTGCCAATTATAAGGACAGATATGTACGAATCAGTTCGGGACGTGATCCTGCCTTCGGGGTCTCCGAAGTTTGAGAAGCTGATGAATGAAACATCGCCAGGGGATGGCTCGTACGACTCGCCCCCTATGATCACTATCACTGAGGAGAGTGAATCCAGCAAGTCTGATGGCACGAGTTAATTCAGCGCTCGGTTTTATGTATATAGTGTGGGTCAGGTTGTTTATTGATGTGTTGAGGTGCGGTGTCAAGGAGAAAGACGACAAAAGATATATTATATATGGTTTGAAAAAAAAACCATTTTGAATTGACACGTCTACAGTCTAGACTAGTAATGTATGCTACGCTCTGTCAATTTGATTCAAGACTACCAAGGAGTTTTTTGTAATTTTCTACAAGAGTAACCACTCTGATAAAATATAACTTTTCCTATTTTCATTTCTTCTACCATCTCTAATTATTGAAAATTTGGAAAAAGTGATTGTCTTCCTCACGGACACCGCATGTCCTAGTAAATAATTTTGTAAAATCTATGAAGTAGTCGTAAGCTTGGAGTCACCTCGTTGTTTCAGTTCAGTTCAGGTTCAGCCACTAGTAGCACGTGACCGTTCTGTGTGTCGCTCCGTAGGTGAATTTGTATAAATTAGATTATTACTGGTATATTTAGATGATATAATTATTACTTTTGACGACTCTTTATTTAAATCTACCCATTCAATGATTAATTGGATTATTTATATATAGACTGTGGAATGGCTACAGAGAAATTGTTGGTTAATGGAATTGTCATCAAGAATAAGGCTGTTGATCTGAGTAAGGCTTTTGAGTAGGTTAACGTTGAGTAACTTGATAGAATTCTAAAGGTGGTAACTTTGAAGAGTTTACATGGCTTATTGTAATTTTGCATTTTCCCGAAGCTAAAGCTCAATGGATACTATAAAATCGATGTTGGTATTAGTATCGCTTCTTGTTTCTTCCTACTCTATCGGTACCAGTAGCTTTTGATACCGGCTTTATAGTTTACATTGACGACATAGTTAATGTTGCTGAGATTAATATGTCATCTAAATATACCAGTGCTTAGAGGATAAGCATGAACATGTGATGAGATAAATATATTGACGGTTAAATGTTAAAGAAATGTAAAAGAGAAAATACATACCTAGCGTGTTAAAATCATAACTTCCTTTTTCTTTGCCGTAAAGTGCTGTATGAACTACATTAACACAATAATGCTTAGTTAAAACATTCGATGTTCATATTCAACGTTTTGTTTATTCTTCAAACCGTAACGTATGTTAGGTCATATCATGACGTATTGGGACTAAAAGTCCGTCTTTGTAATTCAATTGAAAAATTTTGTTTCTTTTTGTGATTTCTTTTTAACATTTAACCATGGATGTATGTTATAGGAAATCGTTTCCATGATATTATGTACATTTCTGTTCTTCATCGTTGTGGCCAAATAGTTGTATGTATAGTTAAGTGATAGTGGAGAGAATGGTGACAGGGTTGTCACGAGCAAGAATACTATAGTTGTGGCGTTTTATCATGACAATTGCGGTCTTTGCCCTTTCTCTAATATCTCTCCGTAGGAACCCGAACAATAAACTATGTATGGTATTTCGTTATTGGAACATGTTGACATGAACGGAATTTATTTTGGTTTTTTAAATAAAAAAAGAATATTGCTAGAAAATGTAGCTTAATGATCGCTATTTTCATGCTAAAATGTGACAAAAATGGTAAATTTGAAGGAGGCAGATGTGGTTTGCTTGTTGTCTGGTAAACGGTGGATACCTAGGTGATAGAGTACGCACAAATTCAATGTGTATAGATATCTGTGTTATTAATTTTTCGTAGTAGTTCTTGTTGTTCTTTCATTTTTATTTACTGTTGTCTTTTACTCTATAGTTTCTTGTTCTGAAGGTACAATAAGCGTCAAACTAATGGCGGCTCTGGAAGTGCGCTACTCATTGCGCAGGACAGCACCCCTCACCCCCGCTGTCACGTGAATTTGTTACTGCGCAGCGACTCGCCGTAATGTTCCGAGCCGCCATAAAGTTTGCATCTGGTTGGACAGTCTTGGATCAAGAAAGGAGAAAAATGCACGCATTTAAAATGCCCGCAGAGATTTTGTATATGACACAAAGAAGAAAACTAGTGTAAGTATGAGACACTGTTTTTCTCCATCAAGTGATGACCCTGTCAACATTTCATTTCTGAATTTACACCAAATTTCGCTACTAACTAGTGTAAGATACTTATTGTTAAAAATTATTTATAAATTAAGGAATTGAGATTCAATATTCAAGGCTCTTTTCAGTTGTATTCATATAGTTTATAAATATTATAATAAATACAATATTATTTGTTAGTTAATAGGTATCTAATGTTAGTTTTGCTCAGTTCTTGAAATTATTTTTAAAGTTGTGATAGAATTTATAGATATTATAAAAATGATGTTTTTCTGTAAAGTTGGCTGTCAATTACAGTGTACTGGATTTCGAATTCATATTTGAATGTGTAAAAGTGTGATATTTTAGTCCTTTCCACCAATTTAATATATATCTATAGAAAGCTAGTACATTTCCTGATCGAAGTACCGAATAATATTATATTTAGAGCGGATTTCATATTTTGCTTTATTACTTTTTTATGGGAAATATTTAACTGATCTTCCTATTTATTGACCTTCTAATGGTAGACGCTTTTTGTAACTAAGCTAGAAGTGTGACAAAAGGCGCGCGAGCCGAGCGAGCGGTGCCGCGGCAGCGGCCGGCGAGCGCTATATGCAAGTTGGTCGCAGTTACTTGGCTATTTAATATTTTAAGACTTTAATGGGAATTATTAGGGGTTCACAAAAATAAACACAATTATTTTATTAGTGTTCAATAATTAGAGATTCGATTAAATACATGCCCTTTTTTATGAATTCCGATTTAATTCAATTATAACAGCTCAACACCTCCTTCGGAGAGGATTATACTCCTCTCATCACTTCCTTTTCTTCTAGATTTTTTGACATAACGATACTTTTAGAAGCTCTGATGTGTTAGCAAAGCTAACCATTAGTAGCATTAGCAGTAATCTATTATGCTCATAAAGGAAACTGCATGAAGTTCGCGCTCATGTCAATCACTGCCGATGTAACACTGTAGTCAGCAGCCGCCTTTATATTGTATTTAGTTTGAATATTAGTGCCGTCCGCGAGACAAACGAAATCTTTACGTGCCAAACGAACCTTTATGAAGAGTTAAACTGAACTAAACGTTTTACGGGTTATTAGGAGTGACCACACTTGACGCCGAATCGACTTGAGGCGGTCACAAATAGCTTTTCGGCTATAAAAGCGAAAAAGAATAGACTGCATTAGTAAATTGACGGATTTTTCTCACAGTATACGCTGCTGAACTTAGCTGCAAGAGATGTTAAGACCATTGTAGCCTTGAGTCGAGCGTGATCACTAAGGAAAACAGTTTTATCTACGAATTCTAGTTTCTATTTATTCAATACCATGTCCCAATGACTAGTTTTATATTAATGTATTCGCCTCGTTTCGGTTCGGACGACACGACTCGACACCGATCGGAAATGAATTTGCATAATGCCGAATTTTCGATCGCCGAAGTGACCGAATGTGTGAATAGCGATCGGCTCGAGCATTCCACGTCAATAAGTGGTACCCCTTATGCACAAGATTGAAAACCATAGGCAATTAGACAAGCAGAATGCCATAATTGGGTGCACGATGATAAAGTAATTATGAAAACAAAAAGATTGGATAATAATGTGCCAACAGTAGGTACGGTCAAAACTTTGGATGGGAGCGTGACGTCACTGCGTGTTGGTCAGTGAATCAAAGGTGAATCAATATCAATATGCCTTGCCTTTTCCCAAATATATTGGGGTTGGCTTCCAGTCTAACCGGATGCAGCTGATGCCAGTATTTTACATGGCGACCGACTGCCTATTTCATCTCCACAACCCAGTAACTGGGTAACACGATAAACCTAGGTAAGACTGGTTGTCAGACTTTTTGGGCTCCTGACTACCCGTAACAACTGTCAAAGATCTACGAATGATAGCTGGGACCAACGGCTTAACGTGCTTTCCGAGGCACGGATGGGTCTCGATATTTACTGGATGGGTTATATAAGGGCTCTAAATAATAAACTGTTCCAAAATGAAATCGGGGAATAGAATGCTGGTCTTTTGATCTTCGATTATACGAAAATTCGAGTAACCCGTAAAACTAGTTTAAAAAAATATGGAATATTCGCGTTAATTAATTAATTATGAATTAAAGAAATTATGGTTTCGTTGTAGGCTAGTTGAAAAGCTAAGAGTTTGAAAAATATAAATAGCATGTAAGTGATAATTATTGTATGTAAATGAATTTAGTTCGCATTAATGATTTTAATATTTTATTTGAAGTTACTTTTATAAAATAAATTTAAAGTGATTTGCGGAATGTGTGTTTTATTTTTTGGTTTAATCCTATTTAAATAATATTATTTATTAGGAAGTACTTCCGCTGCCGGCGCCGGTTGGTGAATTGGCTGCCGGCGCTGACTTTGGTTGTCAGTTTGGCGTGAGGAGTATATATGGAGTAAAAAAAAAAAAAAAAGTTTAGGTTAGAACTGTGCGTAGGGGACGCACGAACCGAGCCAGCGTAGCGAGAGGCGCCGCGGCAGCGGCCGGCGAGTGCCAAAAACGACTCGAACATGCAGAAAACTTATTTTAGTTACGGTTAGTTAGTTGGGGTTCTGAATACTGGAAGGGTTTCTATAAACGCCGCGCCGCCAGTGTTATTATGGAAGCCGGCGGTGACATTACTGCCGGCAGCCGAGATTAAAAACATCGGCTGCCGGCGGTAATGTCACTGCCGGTTCCCAATCGCGTTATTTTTGGGAGCCAGCACCGGCAGCGGAGGCACTCCCTATTTATTATATAACAAGAGATCTTACTAACATCATAGGGTCAAACAAATAAAATGTGACGTTCTAAAATATTAGATATTTACTTAAGATCTTTTAACCAATATATTAATTATGAATCAGATCAGAATGATCTGGTGCGTAGTACTCGCAAACGGCGTGCGTGTATGACCAGATGTATGAACGTAAACGAAGTAAAATGAGTGTGTTAGGGTCGTAGCAGGTGGCGATATGTAGTTTCTGCCTACCCCAATGGGAAAAACGCATGAGTTTATGTATGTATGTGTAAAGACCTATGTAGGTACTAGAACGCGCCCTTGTTTAGTATTAAAAAATCTATTCCGCTCAAATTTTCCCGTAAAAAATGCATGAATCGTGAAACTCAGAAACGAAGCAGGTAGTAACACACAGTAGTTAGTTCCGGAAAAATATAGATGGCGCTTATATAGCATTATCGATGTTATTAAACCGAAAAGTTAGAGCACCATCTAGCGGGGGGTGAGAGAACTGTGAAAAGCCAGAGTGAGAGAAAGGAAGCATGCTTATAGAAAATATCACTGCTTTGTTATGCTTTGATTTTTGGTGAGTGAAAAGTTTCGGGAAATTCTGGCAGATGGCGTGAATTTAAAACTCAGTGCTTCACGCTAGGGTGTTGCAGGTTAGGTCGATTTGAATAAAATGGAATCATGATGATGTCAAGTCGAAATGTTCGTTAGTACGACTATTTCTGGTATACCTGATTGGTAATTACAGATTGTTCAACTGAACTATATGTAAAATCTTTTTCTGCACCAATGTAAGCACTCTAAGGAAGGTCTTAGCAAAGCCATTTTTTGTACAAGAGGCCTGCACGTGAACGGTGTGTATTCCTGATTGGCTTGTGAACAAATTGGCGAACAGTATTAATATAATATTATATATATATATAATAGCACTGAGGGAGTAATTAATTAGAATAAATTAAAAATAACTTACTTAATTTATTTCCTTATAAAGTAATTTAAATAGACTATGAGAGAGTACCTAATCATTTTGTATTCATCTGTGGGGGCTTGTAATTAGTAATGTAGTCGAATATTATTGTTATTATAATGTTATTTGTCTGTAAGCCTTCCGAAAAAGAAATTTAAAAAAAAGTTTTTTTTTTAATGATAATTAGAAATAAAATAGGCCATATAACATCATCATCATTTCAGCTAAAAGACATCCACCGCTGAACATAGGCCTCCGCCAAGCACCGCCACTTCAACCGGTTCTGTGCTTCCCGCATCCCGCGGATTCCTGAGGCCTTCACAAGGTCATCGGTCCACCTTGTGGGAGACCTTCCATCGCTACGTCTTCCGGTACATGGTCCAGAACCTTGCGGCCCCATCGGTGTTTTGCGCCAGCCACATTTTTTTTTTTTTTGTTGCTGGGAAATCATCATATGACTTATTCCGCTCTGGACGGAACGGAAGGGCGTGTCAGACTTTTACTGACTAAAACCCACCCGTGTTCGTTCAGTTGCCTGTTGCCAAGGTCCCGGTATCCCTTTCGGACTTTTCCGCAACCCTGGCAAACATCGATCCTAGTAGTAACATAGTCCTCGGTTTGAGGCGCGCGTGGAACACGACGCGGCATCGACCCGGGCCTGGTCCTTATCGGACGGCGAGCTACCCATTGCTCGCCGTCCGCAAGCCCGCGCCCACGGTGGCCGGGAATCCGCCTGGGATTCCCGACGCGTGCCCGTCCTCTGCCATTTAAGTGTGGCAATTCTTCGTGCTATGTCGGTTACCTTGGTTCTCCTGCGGATCTCTTCATTTCTGATTCGATCACGTAGGAAAACTCCAAGCGTAGCCCTCTCCGCCCTTCGGGTGACTTTTACCGTAAGTCAGTGATGTAGTTACAGTAAAATGAAAAAAAAAATGATCCTTAGAAACGTCTTTCTTTGGAATCCTAACTATAATATCCTTCCGAAAACGTCGTGAGGAAACCGACATGCCTGAGAGATATTTCTCGACGACATGTGAAGCCAAGTCAGAGGACCTTGGGCCCCTTTAATACTCTGATACCAGGTTAGTCACTAACTACACGAAAAGTAGAAAATATCCCTCCTAATCCTAATCCTAGTTCTATCCTAAATATTATAAATGCGAAAGTGAGTTTGTTTGTTTGTTACTCTTTCACGCTAAAACGGCTAAACGGATTTGGATGAAATTCGGCATAGGCTACTTTATATCCTGGATTGCAGATGAAGTCAGCTAGTTATATAACAATGATTATTATTTCTAGTTTTATAATTTTTTTACCAATTGGTACTTATACTTACTTAATTATTTTGTCATAAATTTTAGGTTGCCTCTGACACCCAAGCTAAGATTAAACTTGTACTATGAGTGTCAGAGCTCTCTTAGTTGACACCAGTTAGACAAATTAAAGTTCAGAGTTTCTAAATTGTTTAGAAGCTTGATAAAATGCTTAGTTTAGAAAAATAAACATCGATTTTCGCTAAAATAGATTATGATAGAGCATTAATGGTTAATGGGTCGTTAAGTATTGGTCATAAAATTATTATAGTGAGATTGAAGAATAGATATTTGGTTTCAGGGATGTTTTAAACGAGCCACCATCATAATTTAAATTATTATTTATAATTTAAGTATTTATATTTATAATATATTAATAATGATGCCGATTCTCTTGTACACCGAACTAAACTATCACTAAAATTCCTTACTTTTGACTATGGGAATCTTGGAGCTATTCTGCCAAATAAATTCTCTAAATTTAAAACTTATTTTGACACAACTAAAATCGAATTTGACAACCGCGCGCCTCCACTTGGTACTTGTTTTCCCTACCCCGTGTTTTTTTTTAGAGCCAGATGCGCGTATGCACGGCAGTGTTTTTAATGGAATTTTTCAGGTTTTGTAAGGAAAATAACGAAAAAAAAAAAAAAATTACCTAAATGTTGAGAATTAGGGGTTTTAAAGGGGGTCGAAATTTTCATTATTTTTGCGATAGGAGATATAAGCAAAAGAAAATAAAAAAATACAGTACTGTTTTTTGTAACTGAAGTCGAGGTGTTGGTGTGAATTTTAGTTCATGACATCTAATTTTATTCCTCACATTTTTAATCGCGATTAAATATAGTCAGATTTAGTTAGAGGATTTCAGATATAGGACAAAATTTTAGTTTAAATCGTCAAATTCAGAATAGCATTTTCACTAAACTAATCTCAGTGCCATCTTAGTGCTGTCAAACTAAATTATAGTTAAGTTGTCAGAATGAGTTTGATCGTTTGACAGGACTAAACTAAATTTTAGTGATTTTTAGTTTAGTTTAGAGAATTTTGTGACAAGAGAATCGGCACCAATATCTTAGTGATAATTATTTTAGAAGTATGTACTTATGGACTTATTATGTAATTATATTCTCAAAAATATTCATGTTTTATTTTTTTAGGTTAATTGTTTTTGATTACCGGATACTTCTCCAAAGGAAACGACCCATTGGAACCGTGCACCTAGCTTCTGACGTGTTATAAGTGCCCATGTAGGTTTATGTGAAATAAAATATTTTGAATTGAAAGCGACAGATAATTAAAAAAATATGTGGTTAGTATTTCAGAATAAATTAATAACGTTGTCTTACATTCCAATATAATTTATCATACAATAAGCTCATTCGCGTCATGAAATGGTTGTAATGTATTGTATTATGTAATACGCAATACCTACCGAAACACCTGTAACCATTGAAAAGTGAAATCGATTTATAATAACAAATGTACCATTCCTCAAAATTTACCTAGTTCGTATGAGTAATTATCTCAATTGTAGGCACACTAATTACTCAAAGAATTGTTTGACGAAAAAAAATCGATTGTAAATTGTCCAATCAGAAAGGAAATAAACTTAACTCAAACGGCACTTTAGCAAACATTACCTACGATGTAATTAAATACAATTTTAGCATTATTATGCGTTAAACTTTCGCATAATTTGCAAAATAAGGGAGATGAATGTTGTTCCCCCGCAACGCACCAGGAAGAACCTCCAAAAATAAATTATAAAAAAATACATGCCGGTTATTTATACCCGCGCGTATGTTTGGAATACCCCTCGTTGGATACGTACATTTTTATTCCCCTAGACCGCAGTAAACGGGAAAATAGGTCAAACAAGCGCCTGCCGCTCAAACACGGAAAAAATTTAAACTGATAAAAAGACATTAGCCCCGTCACAAACATCACAACTACCCTCATCTCGCCGCTATTGATTCACTGCGGATAATTGAGTACACGCGTGTCACCCCCACACGACACCCCCACACACCCCCTCATCACACCCCCACACACACGCGTCGCACCTCATTTGATTACAACAGAAAAAGCGGCGAAAAATCGAGTAGATGCGATGCAGTAATCTACCCGTTGCCATAGCAACCGATATTAACGCGAGGGGGGTACATCACATAAATAGATTCCCACATAAGTCCGATTCCACACACGCGCCCCCACTCACCCCCTACATTTTTGTACAGTGTTAAAATGCCTAAAACCACCTCACCCGAGTTTAAAAATGCCGCGCGGGCCTCGACGCAGATTAGCTAAAACTACGTATTTTTTACCCCACCGAGAGGGATCTGTTTTCTCTTTTGCCCGCTTGCTAACTACCGAAATGTGGGGGGAAGGGGGGCTAGGGGTCGAGGGTACGGAAAACTTTGTGTTTTAAATATGTCCGAAGGCACGCATTAAAACCGTTTGCGAAATACGAATCATTAGTGTGTTGTTTTACCCTTTCGTCGTTTTATATTTTTGTTTCGTGTTACGTTTTTATTTCGGGATACTGCCTAGTGCCTGCTTGCATAAGCGAGTTAGGAATAGGATTATAACTGGGTAGGAGGTACTTTAGTGAGTCTTTTAAAACTGAGAGAAACGGGGCTGTAAAATTCTCACCGTGAAAACATAGGTGAAGTGACCTGTCAATAATGTCAATCACCTAACACGAGGTGGAACGACAGCTTACTTCACCTGAGTTTTATGGCTCGGATGGTATCACAGGCACCTCTTACTTACACCACTAATGAGGGTATTTTCACCACGACATGAGCTATGCCAGTATCAGAGAAGAAGAAAGCTTTGGTGAGTATATGAGGAGCCAGCAGGGACCTTTGAGGTGGTAATAATGACTAGATAAGAAGATTTCATTTCGTAATTTTTCAAAAATAAAATAATTTAAATGTTTTGTATTTTCTAGTAGCCTACTATGTTAGGGTCGGCTTCCAGTCTAACCGGCGCCAGCTGAATACCAGTACTTTGCATGTCATGAAGCAATTGCCTATCTAATCTCCACAACCCAGTAACTGGTTAACACTATATCCCTTAGTAAGATTGGTTGTTAGATTTTTGAGCATTGACTCCCGTAACAGTACCCTTTCAAGTAATCCGCAAATATGTAGTTACTAAAACTATCAACAGCATAACGGGTTACTAGATATTAGCTCAATATATCAATAATCTTTGTGGCTTGAAAAGCCACCATACTGTTTAGTCTTTAGTTCGCCTCCATAGTTGTGTAAATACGACTTATGGTAAACCGACATTATGAGGGGTGTCTTGAAAGATCCCCTTAAAGACTGAAGGGGTGAAACAATGGTTCGAATGATGTGGTTTTTGGGTTTTGATTGCAATGTTAAACTATAGTTGGTATAGTTTACCTACTAAGGTTATTTGTAGTGTTAACCTTGCCTGCACTGGTATACCTTACATTATACAATTGAATTTTAGCTAGAGCGATTAATTAATTCTCGTGATAATTATTTTTAGGATGATCTCTAAATCTCTCTGGCTGAAAAAATGCTACGTTCTACATTTCACCGTAAAACAACGTATTTTATTTTTATGAATCTATGTATTTTGATGTATTTTCAATTCAAGTAAAAATCTAATAAATGTAAATTATCACCGTTGTATCTTATTTTATTCTGCTCTATCTTAGTCTACATTGCATAAAAAGGTAAAGTGAATATTAGCAATGTGTACACCACACTTTTATTCACTATTTACACAATATTCACTTTACCTTTTTTATTCAACGATAAAGCCAAATATCTAAATAAAAGATTAGTTTTAATTACAAAAACTGCAATGGCAAAGCAGTGATAAATTATTTTCAATTGTGAGTGCCACCCCGGTTGGAAACGCGGGTACCACAACCCTCCCGAATTTAAAATGTCGCCCGGAACACATCACGGATTAGCTAAAACTACGAGTATTTTATATGCTGTCTCTTTCTATCATTTTTAGGAAGGAAAAGCGTGGTATAATTGGTTTTGGGGGTAGGTAGAGTGCTTTTGAACCTATTTACAAAATAGAGGAGGTTCTGTTTTTGGTTTGAAAAAGTGTTTTGTTTACTATGGAAGAATTTGCATGAATATCTTCCTTACATTATTTGTTTGTTGGTTTGTGTGTACAATGTTTTGTATGTTGCACCGAAGGGCAGTATAATGTAAGTAGGTAGTTCGATTTCGATTCCCGGGTCGGGCATAGTGAGTTATTGGGTTTTCCATCTGGAACTTCTCAGAAGCAGCCCAGAGGCTGGATTTGGGTCCGATTGATGGCAATATGCTCGCCCCCTATTACATGGGACTTAAACATAACTGACGAAATGTGGGTGTACTATAGGCACAGCTCTGTCTAACCCTTTGGGGAATACAGGCGTGATGTTATGATAAGACTGATAGAAGATCCTATAATTTATAACGCCAAACTGTGGTGGCGAATAGGTTATTAACAAAATAAGATGGGTACGTAGCGTTCATTAATAATTTCATCCACGCTCAGTATTTACATAGAGATTTAGGAACAGTCCTGAAAACACGATTTTCTTCTGAAAACATCTTTATAACAGTAAACGTAACTGACATTATATCTAAAACACATTTCCTTTCCCTCCACGTACTCAAAAACTATCAATACTTCAAATTGATAGCATGCTTGTCTATAAAAGTCCCCCTAACCCACATTGGACCCTTCTTTCCATTGATATTAGTATTCCTGCCACATTCCTTACGGCGCAGAATAAACTTAGAATTATTTAAAAGATATCGAAAATGCTTCATATTTTAAGATTTTTAACGCATGGTTTTTTTGCCTTTTGGAAGTTGTTATTTTTATAGACCATGGCTATTTTATTTCTGAGTTTCATTCTATGATATAGCGTATGAAAGTATGACTTAGATTATCGAAATCATATCGTATTTATTGTGATGCATGGTAGAAAAAATACGGAGTGTAAATCATAATGGCGAAGTTCATTACCGCGATGTACGTTACTGCGAAATTATGTGATTGCGATATACGTTGTCGTGAAAGTTCTTTACTGCGATGTACAAATAAATTAAGTTATGTAAGTAGGTATCACTTTTTCGTGGGACATGCTAGGATCTAGGTTCGTTTGTGACCAATCAGAAAAGCGGCGAGACAGTGAAACTCGACGAGTATCAGCGGGGCAATTCCCTTACTTTTAAGAACGTTCACATTCGCATAATATTCGCAATCTGTCAAAAAAACAATCAATTTACCAACATTTTTCACAAGTTTGACAGATTGCGAGTTGAATTTGATCGTTTTTTAAGTAAGAGAATTGGCCCTCTTAACTCCCATAGTGTTGGAACCCGCATGGAAAAATTAAAATAGTTTCCACTGTGTTCCATATCAAACAGGAAACAGAAGAGAGCCCTTTTGCCAAGAACGCCTTTTGCCAACAGCAATTACGTCGCAATGGTAAACATTCGCAGTAACGTACATCGCAGTAAGGAACTTTCGCAACAACGTACATCGCGGTAATGAACTTCGCAATTATGATTTACACTCCAAAACACGTCACTTCTATGATTAAATTTTATCAATTAATGATGTACATTAGTAAGCTTACATCAGTGTATACTACTGCCACCATTATACCTCTTCTCGGTGATTGCATGTGTTGCACAGGTATAGCTCATATAGCTTTATGAATATACAGATTAGACTTCATCTGCCTAGCCTTTTCCCAACTATATTGGGGTCGGCTTCCAGTCTAACCGGATGCAGCTGAATACCAATATTTTACATGGAGCGACTGCCTCTCTGACCTCCACAACCCAGTAACTGGGTAATACGATACACCTTGGTAAGACTGGTTGTCAGACTTTCGGCCTGCTGACGACCCGTAACGAAAGTCAAAGATCCACAAATGACAGCTGGGACCAACGGCTTAACGTGCTTTCCGAGGCAAGGAAGAGTCTCGGTATGAAAAGATTTTCACCCATCCACGGACCAACCCCGTAGTTTAACCTGATGGATCAACACGTGCGGCTGTTATAACGTAGCCACGAGCTCCTCAAAATTAAAATTAGAATATACAGATAAGACAGTCAACAAGATTTATAGAGTGACTGACTGACTCTTGTTCGCTTGGGTTGCCTACGACAGCGGTGGCCGCCACATAACGGCCACAGTGACGGCCGTCATGAAAATGATGGTACCGGGGATTGACATTACGATGTCTATAAACGCTCTCTAGGGAAACTCGCCAACTTACTTTCATAAATAACGTTTCAGTGACGTCATTTGACGGCAAATTGCGGACGCTATGTGGCGGCCATCGCAGACTTAGGAAATTCTGGCTTTACGGTAGACTTTTCCTATCCTAACTAATATTATAAACTAGCTTCGCCCCGCATTTTCATATTATAGTTAGGACTAGTTAGGATGCGAAAGTGAAGTTTGTTTGTTTGTTAAGCTTTCACGCTAAAACGGCTGAACGGATTTGGATGAAATTTAGCACATGGGTATACCTTGACCTAGAGAAGGACATAGACTACTTTTCATCCTGATCGCAGACGAAATCGCGAGCAACAGCTAGTTTTATTTAGCCTCACTAGGCATGACAAGCTCCACCACTCGCTCTATCAGCTGAAAATCTAATTTAATATGAAACCATTAGCTCGTCTAACTACGATTAAAAGTACTAACCTATTACCACAACATTAACAGCAACTCCAACATAAATACATGTAACCATTAAAAATCCCCGAGCAAAAATATATGCTCGATTAAACGAGCAAAAACAGGCAATTTAGAAAAATAACGCTACACATTATAAGCATTACATGCCATCCGTTCAGGGCTGGCATTCGGCAATATAAGCCTTTCGAAATATTTGGCATTTTCTAAAAGTTATTCCTATGTCGTTAAGGGTATGTGTTTACAAATATTTTTGGGTTAGATTAAATTATTTATTAATAACGTACATAATATAACGCGTGTATTCCCCTAGGGGGAAGGCCGAGCTGTTTGAAATACCCTCATTTTCCTAGTTATGATAAAGGTCTCATGCAGTAGGTGCGAGTTTTTTTACATAATGATGGAGTACCAGTACAGACTCCGGGCTAACTGGGAAGGCAACCTATTTTGCTTTCACTGTTGGGCAAATGCTTATGATGCAGAGAACAAAAGATTTCGTAGGAAATGAAAATAATCGTGAGGAAACCTCGTGATACCTATTAGGTAAGTACACATTCGCGATCTATAATTTGTCCAAGTTCTAAATCGTTGATTTGTTGACACTTCAGGCCTTCATTTTTGCTGTTAAACCATATTAGGAGCATAATAAAATGGCGTTGTGTTGATCGATGAACATGTACCATTGATCGAGAACTACTTTAGTTTACATGATTCGTTGGAAAATAAAATGATCGGTGTTTGATCACCTACAACGAATGTTGAAAAAGTAAGAGATGAGTACCTACAGTACAACTATTTTCCTAATGTGTCTCGGTAAACTTCGTGTTTCGTCAGTCATCGGATTTCTATCAGTTGCCCTTTGCACTTAGCGCAGGCCGGACGCTCTCAATAGAATAGGAACTATTTAGAGAGCGTCAGGTCTGCACCACCAAATGCAAAGGGGAACTGATAGAAATCCGACGACTGACGAAACACGAACTTTGCCGAGGGACATTAAGAAAATAGTTGTACTGTATAATAACTTTTAATCAATGGCCTGGATTTAGTAATATTGTTCCTGAATACTCCTGAAACGATGTTAATACTGTAGGTATGTACTGATAAAATACTGTTTCTCCTCATATTGTGATTCTATTTCTGTAATGATCTTAATCGCTTTAGAAAAGGGTATAAACATAAATAAACCTAACTCATTATTTTGCTCCGATAGCCTCTATTCCAGCACAAACCCTGGTCAGTAAAAATGCCAGCAGCTACCTGTATTATATCGCCATATATTAGTTGCGGCCTCTGCCTACCCCTGTTAATTCCTACAGGAGATCTCTATGCGCGTTTTATTTCCAAGCGATTTTAGATAGGGGTTGATTCACATATCTAGGGAATGGTGTAAGATAGAAGCGGGGAGCGGGTGAGTTAGATGTTTAGTATTTTATTCAGGCTCGTGAAAAGTGACTTAACTTCACACAACTTGAATGAAAATTAGAGTCCTAACTACTAGAATGGGTCTTAGTCTCGGTACAAATATTCTAATCTTTTACGTCTTGGTTGCGGAGGTGGAGGACAGGTTGTTGTGGCGCAGCCTGGGACGCCTATGTCCAGCAGTGGACTGCGATAGGCTTGGTTCAGTCGTATACTATACCTATAGGTAATATTAATGGTATAGAAATAACGTACGAATAGTGCTTTGCGCATAAAGCTAACGTATTTAGAAATTATTTTGTTATTAGTCTAGGTTTTTTAGTAGTTAAAATAGATATAATATATATAGAAATAAATAATACTCCACGTTGTCCATCATAAAAGTAACAATTTTAACTTTTGACAGCTATCTACACAGTGTATCGCAAACTCAAAATGGGCATGCTTAAAGGTATTATGTCGCAATAGGCGATAGTACATAAATATGATACGCTTATATCCTACCTGGAAACATATACAAAGTAAAATAATATATAAAATATATACCTATCCACATTATTCACATAAGACTAAAACTGCTAAAGAACTGTGATTAACGAACTTCTGTGTCGTTAATTATTTGAATTAGTTTTTAAACGTTACGATTAAAGTCAATACATAAATAAACGTAAAGTAATTTGGTTAGATAAATGAGAAAGCGACCAATATTTTGATAAGAGGCAGCGTTTGTCCGGTTGCTCACAATTGTTCTCCTAACCTCTCCACATCTAACCTTCCCGCTCTCGCTCGGCTCCCCGCTACCTCCTTTACCTTCCACCGCACATTAGAAAGCGGTACATGTTGTGCGCGATCGATGTCGCCCCAAGGCGTCGTTTGAAACGCCAATAAAGTTTTTTTGTTCGGATTCTCTTACATACGAGCGGTAAAAGTGAATTATAAGTTTACATGGATGATGTGTGAGTGGGTTATATTATTAGAAGGATTTTGGCTGTTATAACAATTGTTATAGATCTGAAAATAGGCCTCACGCGTGGGAACATAGTGGACTATCCTTAGCTGAAATATTATTACGACTGAATTGCACTTATTAATTTGAAACTTGAATTGTTATGATCCGATCATTTCATACATGCTGGTTTGATTAGATTGAGTGACATACAGGACGAAATACAGGGGGCTTAAAACAGACACTTTGGCAGAATATTAATAGGAAAATCTCAGACGAAGGATTTTTTACTTCGTCTGAGAGGAAAATATTATGAATCATCGTAAAATGTTACAAACTCACAATTCATAATATGATCTGCGTGTAATTCATATTACAGAATAATTCATCTGTTTGACAGTTTTCTATGGAGATTCGTAAAATGGACTACAAAATCTGAATTGCTTTTGTGTCAAATTAGAGACAGATGCTAATGACAGCTGGGAATTTAGGAAATGAATTGCTTTTAGAGGAATTGCTAATGTGGCGTTTTAGGCCTAAACATGGCCCGAACATAGTAATTTTATAACTCCAATATCAGTACGCAACGCCACCATCCTAGAACACGCAATAAAGCCTGCCCAAAATTAAAAACAAAAAGAACTTTCATCCTAAAAAATTAATAAACAGTCCATCTACCCGAACCCTTCACCACACAACATATATTTGTTCTACGTATACGTGAGCCGGGAATCGAATTAGTGACCTCTGGCTACTTTACCGTATTTGTTCAAGCGGCCGCGACCCACCCCCGGGGGTGGCATCGGAAAAACCCTTCAAAATTTGTTAAGTTAGAAATGGTTTCAACCCCTGACGGTAAATTAAAATGGTAGAATGGAATGTATGGTAGTTTTTTATGTAAGTAGTATATTTTTTTCGGGTTTAAAAAAAGTTATTTTAATAAATAATTAATAATAGTATTAATGCCAGCCTATTGCTTTCCCACTGCAGGGCAGGCTTCTCATACGAAGAAGGTACGAGCACGAGGCACGAGTATTGATCACCGCGCTTGATCAAAATTAGAAAATTAAATTATTTATATGAATTCATTAAAGGAATATATGAATTCATTGCACGTGGGGCTTGTCGATAAGAAATAACAGACGCACGGGTCGATCAATCAGGTCCGTGGATGGGTCTTTACATACCGTGTCTCGGAAAGTATATTATGCCGTTGGTCCCGGCTGTCATTTGTAGATCTTTGATAGTCGTTACGGGTCGTCAGAAGCCTGAAAGTCTGACAACCAGTCTTACCAAGTATTACCCAGTTACTGGGTTGTGGAGGTAAGATAGGCAGTCGCTCCATGTAAAATACTGGTATTCAGCTGCATCCGGTTAGACTGGAAGCCGACCCCCACATAGTTGGGGAAAGGCTAGGCAACATAGATGATGATGAGCGAGTTCAGTTTGTCGCTCCCCAGTTTTTCTGTTTAAACCAATTTTACTGACTTAAACCTTTCTGCTGCTGCTGCTGCTGCATCTGCATCCGGAAGCCAACCCTAACATAGTTGGGAAAAGGCTAGGCAGATTGATTGAACTCTACTATCAAGATCTCAAGTTACTTTGGCACCTCTGGAGATGATTTACAGAAGCAAGTCAAAGACAAAGTGTATTTTCAGCACAGTTTTGTTTAGCATCAGGTGCAACCCAATCTACAAATAGTACAAAATAAAGTCGATTTTTGTGTCTGTCTGTGTCACCGCTTGTTCTTCTAAACTACTCAATTGATTTTGAAGCGGTTTTCACCATAATTTAGATAATTTATTCCCGAAGGTTTGTGTCTAATAGATTTTTATGAAACTTAAATATAATAAAGAAATCTCGATAATTGGTCGAATCGTTAAAATCGTGCGAATCGTCTAGGGGCGGGTCGCTAGTAGAGTAATAAAAAGATTATTTCATGGAGTGTAACTTCAATGTATCGAAAGAACAATGAAAAGGAATATTATTTACGAACGAGGTTTTCGATTTTCGATTATTGTCCGGTCCGTTATTAGGAACTCCAAAGGTTAAAGTACTTAGGAAAGCTTTTAGCACAATTTATCATTGTTAGGAATTTCGTAGAATCGTATTTGGTTAATTGCCGAAAGAATTTGGTTTTATACACTAATATCATAAAGAGAAAATATTTGTATTTTAGTTTGTAATGAATAAACTCAAAAAATAATGGAACGATTTTAAAAATTCTTTCACCAGTAGAATGCTATATTATCACTGAGTAAAATAGGCTATAATGTATAAAGCTATCACGCTGTTGAAGCCGCTGGCGGAAGTTCAGATAATAACGAAGCCTAGATCAAGTCATCATAACCAAATTTTTAATGTAATGTAATGTAATCCATAGTGCTAATAAACTTTCAGTTAAGTATTGTATTATCAGAATCAATGCCGTTTTATTTCTTAGCCTTGAATGTCCCACTGCTGGTAAAAGACCTTCCTTATATTTACAACCAGGTAATCTTTTCATGCCAAGATCAATGCTATTAGAATTAATAATACTTATTCGCGCACTAATGACTTAATCTTAGTTTAAAAAAACTCATAACTATACCTTACGAAGGAGGTCAAAACGCCTTGCAAATTCACATAAAATACCCTATGCTCAGTCCTACAGGGCGGGCGAGGTCATTGTCCTAGGCACCCGAAATTCGAAAGCATTAAAAAAAAGTTTCAAAATGGCGGCTGGACCTGTTACCGCCGCGTAACATTACTCTATGCCAGGTGCTGCAAACTTTTTGCAATTATACTCCACAAATAATGCTTGTTCTGGGGTTCTGGGAGTTTTTCGGTTCAACTGATATTTTTTTGTTAGATAGTTATTGTTCTTAATGGTACTGTCGTGTTTATGAGTTTAGTTTGGAGTGCTTACGCTAATGTGATGTGATTTGGGATGAAAAAAGTGTGGAGCTTTATTTTTCTGCCTAATTTTCCCGAAGGCTTTTTTTTTTAAGAATATGGTTTACAATGTAGAAATATATGCTCGAGAGGCTTGGTGTGGTGGTGAGTCAGTGTAGTGATATAATCAGCTTATAAACGGGATCAACAGGATTCTACAAGCAGTTATATCATTATTGACTTATACTGGGTGTTAGGGTAGACACCGTTATCCTTGAAACTAGTGGTTTGGTGTCATCTATAATATACTTTTTCTATGGGACCAAACTTGAAATCGTGAAAAGAAATCAGCTGTTCCATACATTTGTCTCAATTAAATCGACAAAATGTATGGAACAGCTGATTTTTTTTCGCAATTTCAAGATTGTTCCCATAAACACCCTGTATTAACTTACAGACTTATATAAAATTTCTTCTTTTTGCTAAATCAATTATTCTTATTCTTATAACTATTTTAAAAAGAATACCTACCTCCTTTTCCAAGGAATAGTGAAAGGACATGATAAATAGATTATCAAGAGCCACCTGAGGTTCCAGCTGAGGTTTTCCTGCGTATTCTTACACTTTTCCAGAGATGAAAATCCCTACTAAAAATATCTATTGAAATCTATTGTCTTTGGAACGGTAAATGAAAAACAAAACCAAGATAAAAGACTGACAAAGTGATATGATAATGCAGTAAACACACAACATCTGGTTTCTTGAAAACGTAAGCAGAAGTGAAAACAACATTAATGCCATTTTCGTTAGTCACGAAAACAGGAAGAGACTTTTTATAAACTAAACATGTATTTTCGAGGTATCTGCACTTCCTAAACAAAAGCTTCAGGGGTTTATTTATAAACTTTTCTTTAAAGTTAAGAGACGTTTAAACGTCAAAAAAATTAATTGTCTAAGTAGAGTTTAATCGTTACTTAATTTAACTTAAAGCAACGTTTATAAATAAACCTTTGTATCTATGAATTTATTTTTAGACAATATATACATATAAAAACTAACTATTTACATAAAACACTAAAACTTAAAGAACTAACTAAGTATAACTAAAGTAAGGCGTCGAAAAATTCCTCCGCATCGCTGTCGGCTGGTAATGTACCCAAGAGACTGGCGGCATTGCCACGTTGAAGGCACCCTTTAGTTTGAAATTTTCATTTTCATAATGTTGACGTTAAGTGAGCATAATAGTACGTTTCTTGCAGAGGAATTGGGGTGACTAACCTATTCGTTCCGCGGATTTGTAAATAAATTATTTTGAGACGAATTAAAGTCACAAGTGTTTTCAAAGATTAATTATCGTTTGATGATCGTTATCATGCATCATCGGATGATAAAGTTTCTCTGTGATAGCGAAAGACGTTCGAGTAATCATTGGCTTGAAATCAACAGTTCAAGACTTGCAAATTTTTCACACACGAGTACCAAAAACATATCTAAAAATAACCACAGCTTGAGCCCCGCTGCCGTTCTCTACTCCTAAGAACAAGTTGCATTTCACCCGGCACGCACACAGACGCACCTCACGCACACTTACATACACCGCACTAATGCACACCTGTAGGGCAAGGAACGAATTCGGGAATAGACCGGTTGTTACCGCTTTGAACCAGCTCGCGTCGGATCGCGGCGGATCGCACTAGTTTCGTTAGTTAGGGCGACACCCTAAATTTGGGAGCATTTTTAATTACGTCCGTTTTTGCTTTGAGATTCAAATGCAGGGGATGAAACAGGGGAGCAGCGATGTTGATAGTGTTAGGTTCGTGATTTTGCGAATGTTGTGTTTGTAGTGAAATAAGTTTTGCAGTAGTTTCGTTTTTCAGCGTTGTTAGCTTGTGAAAATTAGAAAATGGGCATAAAAAATGACTTTCTGATCGTTATTAAACTTGTCTTTCAAAAATAGCATTAATTCAATTAACTAACGAATGTAAGTTAATAATAGAAAAATTACGAGTATTACTTTGTTAATAAATAAATAATAAGTAAATAATTTTCTCTAGTTTCCCAGAGAAGGAACGAGGAAAAGAGGAAGACCATTTTAAAGATGGGAAGACGAATTGAAAACTTCATGGGGGAGGAAATCTCACTACCGTGAGCTATGGAAAAGCCTGGGAAAGCCTACGCTAAAAAGTAAACCAGTCTGGAAAATTCTGATGTCTACCCTAACCTTTAATTTATTTAAATTGTAGAACTAGGTTTAAGATGCTAGTAAAGGCTATTTGAAATTGAACGTAAATAATTTTCAAGGCCATAAATAGAACCTTACTGGTTATAAAAAGACAAGTTTTAGGTGGTCAGTGATCGAGTTATACCAGGGAAATATTTATAGCCTTAACCTCTTTTGGTAAAATGTTTCGGCTCCGGGATCAATGGCCTTGTTATCTTATGTTAATTTTACGGAAAAGAAAACTAAGCATTACCCAATGAACTTTTCTTAGTTGGGTATTACCTGCTGATACCTCATCGTGGAGAAGATAACAGATCTTGTAAAGAATATTTCAGTTTACACCAAGATTTCGTTTGAAAAAAGATTTTTATTAATGATAAAATAATTCTTATTAGTTTACTAGCTGACCCCACAGACGTTGTCTTGTCAATAATTTATAAAAAAATCCCAAATCAGTTTTCCCAATTTTTTAAATTTTCTGAATTTAATTTTCTGGAAATGTGCGTTTATTTAAAAACTTGAACATGATTGTAATTACAATGACCCTGAAATTTTTTTTAATAAGAAATGTTTTATTTTACATTTCTAAATTAATTTTTAGTAGTTTAAATAATAGTTTTAATTTTATTAATAAACCAATTAATTTTCTTTTCAGACTTTATAATCTTTACAATTTTTTAAAATAAAATTTAAATTACTACACTAAATTACAATGACGCTTATCCTTTTTAGTTTCACTTATAATTAATGTTAAGCATGTAATTTTTTTTGGCCTTGTTTTAAAACTTCTCTCCATTTGAGATAGCTATTTCTACCAATCAAAGTTGAATTTAATCGCTGAAACATACAAAGGAGAGGATAGGCTTCAAGAAAGTTGAAAATCACTAAAATATTATTAGTATTTTCAGGTTTCGCTGAAGTTGGAAAATTGAAAGTAGAATGGTTTAAAAAGATGATTACCTTAGAAGATGCAACATGGAAGAAGGCAGGAATCATGAATTTTACGAGCGAACAACTTGTTGAACGCTTTTCAAAGCCGATGGAAGCAAGAGATGCAAGAAAAGTAGTAACACGAACATGCATGGTCTCTGCGGCAAACGTCTTGAACATAATGCGATGATGACTTCATTACTGCACATTACTGCTTGGCCCTACTGAATCCGCGAAATGTATTCCAATTTATATCGACAACAAAGAACAGACAGCCCCGTAATTTGCTAGTTAAAAATCATACATAATTATATCCCACCATTTTTCTACGCACTTTCGCGCACGCACACATGCGCACTGACCGCGTGTACACACGTCACCGCAACGCACACGCGTCCACCAACCAATAAATAGATTGAACTAAACGGTGAAATTTAAAAAAGGAACAAAACGAACGAATCGCTCGCGCACACATGCACAGGCAATGCAACCCAATCATTAAACAGATTTTTTTGGAATATAAACTGTGGAAAAGGTACGATAAGGTTGTAATTGCAATGGTAGGGTGTTGTTTGTAGAACTAGCATGTTAACACATTACCCGTGCGTGGGAATGACGGTACACACACTGTCACACAATTTTTGATTATAGGAACACCGAATTTTCTTTCCGTGTGCGTTTTTTTCTGTGTGTGCGCGTATAAATGCATTCTTTCTGCTTTAGTATTCGGTAGAAGTTGTCATTGTGTTGCGTTAAAACGTGATAATGTGTGCGTTATTTCGTTGTTCACATGATGGATTTGCGTGTTTGTATTAGTGCCTTTTTCGTTTTTTTTCCGTATATACGGCAGCGGACACACAGTGGGCTGTGTAAGTAGTGAAAAAATAATTTTAACTGGCACACTGCAAAGCATGTTTAATTTTCGTTCAGTCGTCCTGCGAAATGGAACGTCATTACGTTTTAAATTACGATGTGCGGCTTTTTTATATATACGCTTTTTAATTTACATTGTTTGTTTAATTTCTGGATCGAACTTTTTTTGTTTGGTTTTTCGTATTGTAACGGAAATGCTGATTTATTGATGGTGACCGGGAAATTAATATGGTCCAGATGTGATGTTTTCCACGAAACAAGTATTAAAGAAAACAGACTTTGTATAATGAAGCACATTTCCTCATTAACAATTTCGTATTTAATTTACTTGGCCTGAAAAAGTTAATCATGCGCTTTTTTACGTTCGCTGAAGGTACAAAGCTGCAATTTCATATTTAAAGCGTAAGTAGTTATGTAATCTGTCACATTTTAAGAACCAGCCCTGCTACGTATTGAAAGAAAGAAAATAAAGAAAGAAAAATATTTTAATTGGGACACGCACAGGAAATACAACAGTAAAAAAACATTCCAACTTTCAAAATCACGAAAACAATAAAAAATGACATTAGTCGATGTTGACGGAAAATGTTTTTGACATGACAGACAAATTCAACAGCACTGCTTCTTGTAATCTACCTTGATAAAACAATGATATAGAAAACTATTTAATTTCCAACTTTAAAATAAATGATCATGTGATAACTGATTCTCAAAAACCGGCCAAGTGCATGTCGTACCATGCACAATGAAGGGTTCCGTAGTTGGGATGAATTTATAGAACAAACTTAACATTGTAGTTGAAAAACTTGTTCTCCGATACAGAATGTATGGGAGAACATGTTTTTACAACTGCTAATTTAAGTTTGTCGATTATTACTCGGTAACTTGTAGAGCCTTCGTAGCGGTGATAGTTTTCCTTTTAATTTCGTTATATATACTACTGCCGTGAATTTTTTCACATGTCCAAACTAGAGATGCCACGAATATTCGGCAACTATTCGGTATTCGGCCTATTCGGCCACTTTTTTGCTATTCGGTATGTGGCCGAATAGTGCGTACTATTCGGCCGAATACCGAATAGCAAATCATGTAAAAAAAGACACGTTATTTTACTGAAAATTATGTATTTATTTCAAAATTATAACATTTTAGTACTTAAAATTAATCAGTGGTAAGTTGTGATGGATAAAAACGAGCTTTTCAACATTTTTTGGTAGCAAACGATTGCGCTTTTCATCGTAAACGTTACCAGCCTCAGAAAATAACCTCTCACTATAAACGCTACTTCCATATAATATTCCCATATGGGCGATTTTTTATTAACCGGTGTCATTTTATAAGCCTTTTGACGAAAAAACAATTGAAAATGAACTAAGGAACAAACTTCTTAGCAAAATAGTAATTAAGTTTCACATAACGTATTATTTATAAACTAACAAAGCGCTCCGTGACGGGATTTACTCGCAATTGAAACAAATACAAACAATGTTTGCTTGCACCCCGCCCCACGCGCGCGCCGTCGTCGCCTGCCGCGCGAACGCAACGAGAAAAACAGGTTGTGACTTGTCTTATTCCAGCTAACGCGCCCCCACCAAGCATTCGGCGGCCGAATATTCGGCGCTTTGGCCGACAGCGTTGCCGAATATTCGGTATTCGGTATTCGGCCAATTCACTATTCATGGCATCATTAGTCCAAACCCAACTATTTAGCTGGAAGGGGGGGGGGGGACACTTGCTCTAACAAAAATTAGCACTTTAAAGCTTAATATTCCGCAAACGGATCCCTGAATCCAAAAATGGTTTTGACAAACTTACATTATTTTTAAACGACCTTTCCAACGATACCCCACACCATGGGATTGACGAGAAAGAAAAAACCATCCCCACTTTACCCTAAAAAATCGTCGTTTATATGTATATTATTATCCATACCAAATTACAGCTTTCTAGTACCAACGGTCTCTGAGCTAAGCCGCGGACAGACGGACAGACGGACATGGCGAAACTATAAGGGTTTCTTATTGACTACGGAACCCTAAAAAATGAGCAGGAGTAAGCGGTAAAGCAACGTATGCGGGTGTTTATTAGTTAATGACGTAAGGTAAAACCGACTGGAGATGTTTTTCAGGCAGAAAATGGAAATAGGCTGAAAGAAGACAATCTGCCTGCCTTTTCCCGACTATGTTGGGGTCGGCTTCCAGTCTAACCCGATGCAGCTGAATACCAGTATTTTACATGAAACGAATGCCTATCTGACCTCCACAACCAAATTACCGGGTAATACGATACCCCGTGGTAAGACTGGTTGTCAGACTTTCGGGCTTCTGACGACCCGTAACGATTGTCAAAGATCCACGAATGACAGCCAGGACCAACGGCTTAACGTGGTTTCCGAGGCACGGAGGAGTCTAGCTATGTAAAGATGGTCACCCATCCCCGGACCAACCCTGGCAAGCATTGATCGTGGATCGACTCATGCGGCTGTTATTACTTAGCCACGAGCTCCTCCAAGTCAAGTCGACACGTATATACAACGTGTTTTTTTAAAAATCCTATTGACATGGTTTTATAAATATCCTAGAAATAAGTGATAAAATATTGTGCTTTTGCTTGTATTGTAGCAATCGTAAGAAGGTTATATTACATGGAAATGCTCGACAAAATGTTCTAGTGTATACTCACCTTTAAGCGGTCTGTAGTTGGAGTCTGCGTTTCCTACTATCTGCCTTAAGGCGCTTGGTCCCGTTCAGTACCGTAACATGGTCAATTTAAAAAGCCTACTCCTCATTAACGACTTGGATAAAAGATCTGAAAAAAATACATGTTTGCCATAGATTCATGTACAACATTTTAATCGAGCAGTTTTTTTCGTAAGACTAATACTTTTGCCTTAAAAAAATATCTACCAAGACGCAATTGTTGGCTAATAACTACTAAACGGCTTTGATGTTTGGAAATATTTATATACTGAAAAATTGATGGTTAGAGGTACTACAGATTGTTCGTTGCATAAATGTAAATTAATCAATATTTTTAAGAATATTACCCCACTTAGAGATAGAGGTTCAGAGGTGCTCTGCGCGGGGCGCGGGCGGCAGTCCCGAGTTAGCATTGCTACGGGACGGCTGTGTCGCTCGCTGCTCCGCCCCGGCTATCGACCGACTATGCACGTTTGCGTGTGTTAGTGCAAATATTTACGAACGAATTGTATCAATGTGCGTTTATAGACTAGCTCGCTGCAGAGAGCCCAAGTCAATTGTGCGCGTAGGCGCTTTATTGTTGAGTTTTTTTTTTAACATGCAATTACTTATTAATACTTTTTTTATTTACATTCACATAATTTACATACAAATTTATAATATAAGTATACCAAAAAAATATGTTAATGTAACATAACATCACGCCTGTATTCCCCGAAGGGTTAGGCAAAGGTGTACCTTTAGTTAGTACACTCACATTTTGCCAGTTATGTCGCATGTAATAGGGGCGAGCCTATTGCCATCAACCAGGCACAAATCGAGACTCTGGGCTGCTACTGAGCAATCCCAGATAGAAAAACCGACCAAGTGCGTGTCGGACCACACATAATGGTGCCGATTCTCTTGTCACAAAATTCTCTAAACTAAACTAAAAATCACTAAAATTTTGTTTAGTCCTGTCAAACGATCAAACTCATTCTGAAATAGACTTTAAATGACATAACTTAACTATAATTTAGTTTGACAGCACTAAGATGGCACTGAGATTAGTTTAGTGAAAATGCTATTCTGAATTTGACGATTTAAACTAAAAATTTGTCCTATATCTAAAATCCTCTAACTAAATCTGACTATATATATATATATATATATATCGCGATTAAAAATGTGTGGAATAAAATGAGATGTCATGAACTAAAATTCAAACCAACACCTCAACTTCAGTTACAAAAAACAGTACTGTATTTTTTTATTTTCTTTTGCTTATATCTCGAAAACGGTGTGTCCTATCGCAAAATTAATGAAAATTTCGATCCCCTTTAGAAAACCCTTAAACCCCTAATTCTCAACATGTTGGTAATTATTTTTAATTTTTTTTCTTTATTTTCCATACAAAAACTGAAAAATTCCATTAAAAACACGTCGAGGCTGCCGTGCAGGCGCGCCTCTGGCTCTAAAAAAAAAACACGGGGCAGGGAAAACAAGTACCAAGTGGAGGTGCGCGGTTGCCAAATTCGATTTTAGTTGTGTCAAAATAAGTTTTAAATTTAAGTTGGTAGATTATTACCTACTCGTTAACTTGTAGAACCTGGTATAGCCTATAGCTGTGATAGTTTTCCTTTTAATTTCGTCATACATTATATACTACTGCTGTGAATTTTTTCACATATCCAAAATTGGACGAAAATAAAAGGTGTATCTTTTATACACGAAATATTTTAAGGGGTCATTGTACTCATCATCATGAACAGCTTTCACTATGGGACCAAGCCTGAAATCACTTTACTTTATGTTCGCATAGCTCGTCAAAATGTAGAACAGCTGACACTTTTTTCGCGATTTCAGCGTTGGTCCCATATGCACACGGCTACACATCAAGCTATACATTTCCAGTTTATACTGATCTCGCATTGTATAGAATTTCCGTACAACGCGAGGTCAGCTTATACTGGCAATGTACCTATAGCTTGAAGTGTAGCCGTGTGTACAATGACCCATTAAAATATTTCTTAACTACATACCTAACTATATACCTACCTACATACTTACCTACATACATACCTAGAATACCTACCTACATACCTAGAATACCTACCTACATATACCTACATACTTTTATATCTACATGTTGTACTTAGTAAACGTTTAAAACTCCAGCACAGACCTACATAACATAGGTTTTTCTGTTGCATTTAGAATACGCGTCATAGTGGCAACCTATTCTTACCATTGGATTGCTAAAATTCGCGTAGATTTAACATGTACTTGTAGCCGTAAGGGGTAAGCAATGGATCCGCAATCGAAGACGACCGGGTTCGAATCCGAAGCGATATTTGTTTTTTGAAACCATCATAATTATTTATAAGTATTCTAAGCAACAATGTTAGTTATTATTTTAACTATTTATGTTTATTTATAATCTATTCATTCTTATTTTTGTTTTTTTATGAAGTTTAATATTTGTTATTGTATTATTATTTAACTATTTATAGATATCAGTATTCAGCAGACTTTACTGAAAACTAATAATATGATTTAGACTTTATACATGTTTTTTTGTTAATGTAACGTATCGTATGAACACAATAAAGTCGAGCACGTTACTCGGTCATTTATTTATATATTTAAGTCAACTTTATCTTTAAAAAAAAACATGCATAAAGTCTAAATCATATTATTAGTTTTCAATAAAGTCTGCTGAATACTGATATCTATAAATAGTTAAATAATAATACAATAACAAATATTAAACTTCACAAAAAATAAAAAATAAGAATGAATAGATTATAAATAAACATAAATAGTTAAAATAATAACTAACATTGTTGCTTAGAATACTTATAAATAATTGTGATGGTTTCAAAAAACAAAAATCAATTCGGATTCGAACCCGAACCTCTTCAATTGCGGATCCATTGCTTACCCCTTACGGCTACAAGTACATGTTAAATTTACGCGAATTTTAGCAATGCAATGGTAAGAATAGGTTGCCACTATGACGCGTATTCTAAATGCAACAGAAAAACCTATGTTATGTAGGTCTGTGCTGGAGTTTTGAGCGTTTACTAAGTACAACATGTAGATATAAAAGTATGTAGGTATAATGTAGGTAGATATGTAGATAGGTATTCTAGGTATGTATGTAGGTAAGTATACATACTTACCTACATACATACCTAGGTAGGTAGGTAGGTATGTAGGTAGGAAATATTTTAAGGGGTCATTGTACACACGGCTACTCGCGTTGTACGGAAATTCTATACAATGCGAGATCTGCATAAACTGGAAATGTGTAGCTTGATGTGTAGCCGTGTGTATATGGGACCAACCCTGAAATCGCAAAAAAATAATCAGCTGTTCGACATTTTGACAAGCTATGCGAACATAAAGTATCACGTGTATAAAAAGATACACCTTTTATTTTCATCCAAAGACATGCTAAAAAATAATATCCAGTAAAAACTTAAAATATATGTAACTTATGTATCTATCTATACAAATGTCAGCCTTGCATCTCCGCCATTCCTTTCTGGAATCGTAGGCAAAATAGGCGTCCTATGCGCGCAACTCTGCGCCCTTGTATTTTCTTTGATCGCCGTTTTAGTTTAGCGCGCCACCGCACGCGTTTTACGTATTCGGGGAGTAGGGAGTTTAGCTCCGCCCACATGCTCAAGGTCAGTGAGGAAACTATCGCCCTTAAAGAACTTTTAAAATTACCAAAAAACCCAAGGATATTTTCCTTTACGTAGGTATTGTATTTGACTGAGGTATATGGTGCCTATATGTTAGGTACCTATGTTATTTTGCTATCAAAATAAACTTGTTTAGGCAATCTTTCTGCGCAGTAGTGCCAAATCGTTTTGCATATCGCCATTCTTAGTCAACATCGATTATCTTGTTTTCTTTTGCCTTTTTTGTAGCGTTAGCAAAAACTATCATTTTAAAATAAAGACAATAATATTTTCGTTTACTTATCCTTACTAATAATATATATACATATTATTTTTAATGTGACGTCACATAGCCCATAACCAGCGGACAATCAAGACGCTTCCAACGATACCTCATTTGTCAAATTGTGGTAGTATTATGTAAATAATTCTTGGCCTACACTGTCCTTTTTTTTGTTTTTGAGGGTGGGAAATCATCAAATGACGTCTCTCGCTCTGGGCGGAGCGGGAGGGCGTGTCAGACTTTTACTGACTAAAACCCACCCGTGTTCCTTCAGTTGCCTGTTACCAAGGTCCTGGTATCCCTTTTGGACTTTCCCGCAACCCTGGCAGGAGGCCTACACTGTCCTGTAATGCTTATCATTTTTAAAAGAGTAACCGTGGAGTTTCTTGCCGGCTCTTCTCCATATGAAACGACCAATTGGAACCGTGCACCTAGCTTCCGACGTTTCATAAGTGCCCATGTAGGTTTATGTGAAGTAAAATATTTTGATTTCGCATTTTTGTAATCTCTATAACTATTTTCACCTCAAATCATCATCATTATCAACATGGAAACGGATACGTTTATCTTTCTCTTTGCAAACCGTATTTTCAAATTAAAAAATCATCGTTTTTGTATACCAAAGTATACTAAAACTCTGAAATACCCTGAAAATATGTGGAAAAAGAGAAAACGAGAGTTCTTACTTGAAGATTGTGCTGTGTTAAGTAAAAGGGCTTGTACTTACTTTTATTTTATTTTGAATACGTATCTCAAAAGTTTTCTTTCATGTATGAATGTGAAAGTATTCGAAAATAATTGCTCTGCAAAAAAAAAAATAGAAAATTACGAAGCCGTCGGCATTATAGCATCGCATTATAGAAATGTGGAAAATTAAAGACAAATATTAGGTATGTCACATTCACAAAATTCACTGTTTTTATTTTTTTCTTTTCACAACCCAAGGAGTTTTATTTTAGTTACGGAATCTTTCTACGTTTTCTTCTGACCTCCGGGTACGACTGTAGTCTTAATTTACAGATAAAAGTTATCGGAAGATTTAAATATTGGCCTTTAGTCAAACAAAGTCAAAACGTCTAATTAATCCGTATAAAAGAAACCTCAAGTTTCCTTTTCAATCTAAAATCAGCTCTATATCTAATAAATACGGCACCAATCACTGTGTCACAATATTTGAGTCAACGTCCTAGGCTGAGTTGAAGGCTGAACGCCGACGGCTAGACTTCTAGTTGTCGTAGGTCAGGTCTAGCTAGACTGAACTGAATAAATAGTTCTAACGTAACCTTGTACCCAGTCGTGAGCTAAATTCTTAGCGCTAACGTAATTTTTTACGTAAACGTAGCTTGCTGGCTTTAGGTGATTTAATTATTTTTAGTTATGAATGAGTGAGAATGTTTCGAGGTAAATAAGGCCTATTTTTACGTTATTGGGGCTTTTTTTCCGACGATTTTTTTAATAGTAACCATGGAGTTTCTTGTTGGTTCCACTTAATAGAATACCTACGACAAAAGGTTGATTATATCACTTCTTGGAACTGCTTCTAAAGGACTTTGGATCTTTTCATCTATCTTTGAATATACAGATGCGAAAAAAAAATTAAGTAATAAAAACTAAAACCCAACTACTACTAAAAAGGTATAAACAAGACACCACAGACAGACAAATTAAAAATCCGGAGTCACCCGTAATCTGTTCGATTTATGCCCTAACACGTGTGGCTTTGGATCTTTTCATATATCTTTGAATATACAGATGCGAAAAATACTTGTTTTTTCTGACCCGGTTAAATCAATTTCGTTTTGAATCGACTAAACATTAATGAGAATTTTGGAAAGTAGCCTCGGAAGTGTTTTAAAAATAATAAGTACAACATTCATATTTCACCACACATATAGTTCAGCACTTAACAGTACACTGCTCTCAAAATTGTGAAGGAAAACATCGTGAGGAAACCGGCATGCCCTAGAACCAAAAATTCGAAGACATGTGACATCTACCAACCCGCACTGGGCCCGCGTGGTGGATTACGGCCCGCTCCCTCTTGAAGAGATGAGGCCTGTGTCCCAGCAGTGGGAACATTATAGGTGACTTATATATATATATTTGTTTATTATACATAGTATGTAAGCCCTTAGTGTGAGTTCTATGGTGACCCAAATACCTATGAAATTAACACTTAACGTAACATAACATCACGCCTGTATTCCCCGAAGGGTTAGATAGAGGCGTACCCATAGTACACCCACATTTCACCAGTTATATTTCCACGACATCATTAAGCGCATTTAATCAGTTTTTGCTACCATTACTAATATTCTAAGACGTAACAAGAGCTGGCCTTGCTCTGTCGGGTCGTTGCACTAGACACGAGGAACAAACGTAGCATAGATCTTTAAACCAGACCTATTGCGCAGTATATGAAACATACATAACTAACCTATGTGTGAGCCTAAACATATCACACTATATTCCACAAAAGATTAAGCAGAAGTGGATAGCACACCCACATTTCACCAGTTATATTTTTGTACCATGGTTTTTATTTTTCACTTCTTAGTTTCCGCTCAACTGTTTTGGCCTTTAGAAGGCCAATAGCAATTAAAATTCTATTGTGTCTCGTTAGTGACAGTTGGAGGTTTATAAGGTGACCCATTCCTCATACCCTGGCACAAATCAGACTCCCTGCTGAGTTCATGTGCTTTCGTTTTTCTAGCTGTTACAGTTAAAACTGATCGCGAAAGTCGTGTCTTCATGTGTAGTTTTCATTAGGTACTTAGGTTGGTCTTGGCACCAAGTTTTTATCTTTAAGATTGGAAGAATCTCTACAAAATATCAACCAGACGTTTTGTAACATCACGACTATTTCCCTTATTAACATTTCTATCCAACCCTCAAAAAATAAACAAAAAAAAAGTGAATTCAAATATCGCATGCAGTTGCAGGAGGGTAGACAGCGCCCTATCTCTCAGCATTTAGGGTGCACTAATTGATTAGTACTGCGTAAAACCAGACAGCAGACAGGGTAGCCTTGGGCATTCAAAACTGCCTGCGTTTGCAAAGGAACAAAATGTCATAGGTAAGTGACAATAGTCATCCGTCTATCCTTATTTATTTAGGACTTCATAAACAGGTACACTACCGTAACATTTGGTAAAGATAGCTTGGAACTTAAATAATCAAAAATCAAAATATTTTTATTTCATATAAACCTACATGGGCACATATTTTTTTAACCACTACGGGGAATCTCTTGGCCTGCATCTCATAGCATCTCTCTCTGCATATGGAAGGTCAGAAGCTAGGTGCACGGTTCCAATTGGTCGTTTCCTATGGAGAAGAGCAGGCAAGAAATTCCAAGCTCCAGTTACTCTTTTAACAATAATTGGCTTTTATAATATTATCAAATAACAGTGTCAATAGGTATGGGAGGACAGTGTAGATCTTACTTAATGAGAAAAATGTACCACTTTTCATCGTATAAAATGAATCGACAGCTGCACATCGTGAGTATGACAAGAAGGAAAGTAACTAAGGTGACTCAGCGTGATGCTGTGCTATGGGAGTCACTCGAAAACGACGTACGGAAACCAAGTTCATAGGTCCATGTTCAACAGCTGATGTTTACAAGAATAAACGTTAAAGATAAACCGACACGATACGACATGTACTCATACGTTTTAGCCTAGCCTGTACCTGAGTGTACATTATGCAAATAAATAAACAAAAAGTTAGTATATTTTCAAATACATACTTACTGTTAAACAATAATACTTATATGAACAAAATTCCGATACGAGTATCACTATTGTTATTGTAACCACATTCTAACCTGTAATACACCGCAACGTTTACATCACTCAATTGACTGTGATACGTGTAAGCCCTCATAATCCTCATGTTTCCCCATAGGGAATGTTGTAGAGTGTAGAGGATGGTTTTCCGGGATAAAATAGTGAGGTATATAAAGTTATTATAGGAAGGTACCTGTGTGTCAGACAAAAGAGTGTTTGAAGCATTTTTGGGAAGCTAAGGCACTTGTACAGAAAGATTGCACTGGTATATGTTTGTAGACAAGACAGAAAAACTTTTTAACAAAAAGAAAGACCTATTTCCAGAATAAAACACAAAAAACTGTGAAATAACTTTAATTTCGGAAGTTGGGTGGTTTTGTATTCTCGTTGTTTGCCGCCGGCTTCCGAAATTAAAGTTATTTCACTTTGTGAGTGACTTCCATGAGTTTACATGAATGAGTATAATAGTATTATTTTTCTTTATAGTGGCTACCAATGCACTATCCCACCATTAAAACTACTTAAGTCAATGTAAGCAAAGTTTTAACTGACGAAAAATCATGAAATCGGTGAAATCTATCACAAGATTCCACCGTTAGTTACATGGACGCCAAACTGAATAAAACCGAATTCTGGAAACTGACCCTATCTACGGTTGAACAAACCCCAGGAAACCCTCCAACATAGCTATGAACATCAACGTTTCCATTCCCGCCGTCTTCTACACGTGTGTAATCCTATAATCGCGTGTTTGTGAACAATACGGCTTGCGACGACAACTATCGCACACACGCGGCGTGTGGACTGAGTGGAGTAGTGTGTGCGGACCGATAGCAGACTCAGGTAGAATATTATTTCGATTTGTGATTATTTTTAAATTATGGATTTTTGTCTAGAATCCTAATCCTATATATAAATATCCTAACTATACATGTTTATTATAATATTATACATGCGAAAGTGAGTTTGTTTGTTACGCTTTCACGCTATAATGGCTGAACGGATTTGGATGAAATTTGGCGCAGGAGTAGACCATGACCTGGAGAAGGCATAGGCTGTATTTTGTCCTGGATTACAGAAGAAATTGGAGGCTACAGCTAGTTGGAACTATACATTTTTTGGTGTGACTAAAGCTGCTTTTGTGGAACTAGTAAACGTAACGGACGTTCGAAAAAATTTAATATTGGAAATACTCTTTTCGTATATAATATTTATTTAGTTTTAAGACTATAAATTCATACCCGTCGTCGCAAAAATTTAAACCAAAATGCTGTCGCATTGCGCGTTCCTGTTAGAAACAGAGGCCTGTATGTTGAAATTTGGAAGTGCATCCAATTTTAGGAGAAAAGATTATGGAGTAGAATTTCGGTGGCTTTATGAGTAGGGTAAGAACGAACAAACCATGGATTGACAGTGTGAAAGATTATATGGCTAGAAAGGGAGTGACTACCGAGATGACGACTAATAGAGCATGGAAGAAAAAGACATATTGCGCCGACCTTAAATAAATTGCAATGAGAGCAGGAGAATGATGATGATTGTAGGAGAAAAGTTAAATTAATAAATATGGGCAGATATTTATACCAAAGGCGACCGTGGAATAAAATTGACGGCGGAAATTTCTTAAAACAGGTATTAAAGTTTTAGAGAGGCTCGTGGCTAAATGATAACAGCCGCGGCACGGTCGATCGAAGGTTAAGCTGCGCTTGCCGCGGTCGGTTCGAGGATAGGTGACCATCCATTACATATCGAAACCCCTTCGTGTCTAAAGGCACTTTACGTGGCCGTGATTTTACAGTTAAAATATCAGTTCCTATAAGGTTTTAATGCACAACATGAAAGATCATTTCAATTACGATCTAATGAATGAACGATTTTTTTTTAAGTAGTTCATTCATGGATTTAGACTGTTAAAAGATGTTTTATTGCCTCAAATTTTTATTTTTTTCTTGTCCTTTATGGGTTCCGTTTTTCCTTTTGAGGATGCGAACCCTAAAATTTAAGCCTTTTTAATATTTTTGTTCATCATATAGAGTGTCGTATAATAAAGGAGTTTTTCAGTACATCCTGAAGGAATCCTATGCGGCAAAATTCTGGGTATTTTCATCATACATTGCTAACGTTTTACGCGCTGGTGTAGATAGTATTTAATGACCGTTTAACGTCACCGACTCTACTAGACAAAAAGCGTACTTTTAAACCCTGATCACGTTACCCAGCTAATCGGACTTCGTCTTTCAAATACCCTCCTGCCAGCAGGTCAGTGGCACTGCTCGCTAAGCATTCAGCCTGTGTATGACCGCGTTCATTAATTACGAGTAATACGTTAATTAGAACACGCGACTGGCAAATTCTTCGGTTTTCGGCGATTATGGGACATGGGCTGAAATTGTTCACATGGAGTTAGAGATGTATGGAAGGTTTGGTAAGTCGTGACAGAGTATTGTGATTGGTATGTGTGTGATTTATTCAAATTAGGCTGAGAATCAGCACTTTTTCAACGTCAAAATTACATAAGACAGTCCCCCAAAACGCCCACCCTTCACCACTTCCTAGTGCTTTAGCTGGGAAGAAGAAGTGGCGCAACAAACTCCCCAGCAGAACTAAGGAGTGATATGCTGCGGTATTTGTTTACTTCTTTCTCAGATATCGTAGTATCCTGAGATAGGAGCCTTTTTGGCCTCGCACAGGTCTTCTTTTCTCTTTTCACTATTTTGTTGAGTTTTAATATTTTTTATTGTTTTCATGATTTTGTTAGATTTTATTTATTTATTTTATTATTGAACAATTTATGTACACACATAATAAACAGACAAGAAGAAAAAAGAACAGAAAAAAAAATTGAATTTATTTCCTGTGCGTGTCCCAAATAAAATATTTTTATTTCTTTCTTTAAGTGTGATTGAGTAAAAAAGCAATTATTATAAAAAGATGTCTTGACCTTAATCAATCGATAGATCGATCGAAAACTGTTTTTTGTTTAGAATACATAATTATGTTTACACGATTGGCTGATTTTGAAGGACTTGGAATATTATGCTTTGGCGAGGTTTGTGTTGTTGAAAGAACTTTTGTACTTTGCAAATGTCTTGAGTTATGAATAACATTTAATAATTATAGTTTTGTCTAAGCTTTGTTCTATTAAAAACTATAGTCCAATTCAAAATCAATTCCGCCTCATAAAGATTTATTATTTGAATGAACTACTTAACATTTTTGTTTATCCAATCCAACTCCACACAAAACTATTGCCCACAGAGCCCCCAACAACTATTCTAATCCTACAAAACGAAATAAGTACATAACATAAATAAATAATCCACCACTACCGACTGTTTTACTATCGCTACAACTAAACTAGTGTGCGTACTAGACGTTGCCTAGACGAAGTGACCCACTGCCCGACGACCTTGCGTTTCTTATGTTATTACTCCGTCTCCCTCCCTCCTTCCTCGAGACTATCGCCGTCTCCCTCGTGCGTGGAGTCTATTGATAGTTAAGATGGAGTTTTCAAGGTTATGGACAGGATCGGGTTATTGTGTAGGACGGGAATGCGTTCTGAGGGTAGTCTGGCGGGGAGGGGTGGCGGGGGTTGATTGATTTGAGAATAGTTTCATGTGTTTTCTTGTGTAGTGTAGTGAGGTGTGTTTGATAGTGGATTTGTCTTGGCTGCTAAGTTATGAGCATATTCTGCCACGTCTCGGGTTGAAGAAATAAAAGATAGATTGAAAGAAGATATTATGCCTGTGAGCCTTTTCATCATCGTCTAAGGCTTTCCAGCCGCGGGTGGGCCTTAGTCTGATCAAGTATATTTCTCCAACGTGACCTATTTCCGGTTTTTTCTATCCAATTTCTCACTACAACAGTTCTTAAAAATCTTGGTTTACGCTTCAACCATCTGAGCTTGGAGCTCGACTTCTCCAGCCATCCTGTTTACTATCCAGTAAATATTTGGGTGCTGTGGTCATGTCCATTCTTATGACATATCCAGACCATCGAAGACGTCCTATTTCGATGGTTTTAATTACATTAGGCTCGTACATAGATTACCTTTTATTCTGCGCTGAATAACCGATTGTTTTTTCTATGCTAGTTGCCTACAATGCAATATAAGCTAGGATGTCATCGTAGTCTTGTCAAAACGGGTTTCGATCTTGGATAAAGCAGAGATAGTCCTATTAAAGCATCTGGACGGAAGAAAGTTCTTGAATTAGATTTTACATTACGTACAACGGACACAAGCCTTTTGAAGCAATTTGAAGTTCTTATATTAGGTAAAATTATCAAAACTCGCAATGCAGTGCATAAAAGAAAGACTTTAAGAATCTTAGAAGAAAAAAACTATAATAAATCAATCTATTCTTACACATTGTCCTAATTTTTCCATACAATAAATATTTAACAAAACAGAAAACTAAATCCCTAACCAGCTTGGCCAATTCATAAGGGAACTAAATCCTATTACATTAGTGGCGTCTACTGGGGCGTACTTGACCGACCCCCGACCCCCGAGGGGTTCGTCTTCGTCTAGACATGTGGGCCGCATAGCGAAGTGGGTCACCGGGGTCTGCCGACGATGGGATAGTTACATGTCACGACAGTGTAATTTTCTTCGGCCTTGGGAGAGGGGTTGGTTATTCTGATCGGGTGTGTAGTTTTGTTTGAGGAAATGGCGGTTGGTCGTGCGTTTAGTTTATATTAGTGAGTTCTTTGTTGGGAAATGGGGAGTCTGGAATATTATATATTAAAAAACTTTTTACAAAAAAAAAAAACAACCGACTTCCAAAAAAAACACTAAAAAAGTGAAAAATAACTTTAATTTCGGAAGTCGGTGTCTTTGCTTTTCAATTTCCGTTTTTTGCCACCGACTTCCGAAATTAAAGTTATTTTTCACTTTTTTTGTGTTTTTTTTGGAAGTCGGTTGTTTTTTTTTTTGTAAAAAGTTTTTATTTTTCTCTTTTTAGTTCTGGTACCTACCCCACACAAATCCGAATACCACTACCTGCTATGTAAATAACTGCGAAGGAGTCAAACAGTATATCGTCTAAATAAACTAAGTGGGAAAACTACGTAATATTGAAGCTAACTCAAAAATTTCGCAAGTAAAGTTAATAAAATTTATATGGGACCACCTCGGAAGCATGACCTACCAAACAAAAAAAGAATCATCAAAACCGATTCATAATTGGCGGAGTAATCGCGTAACAAACATACAAAAAAAAAAAAAAAAAACATGCAGACGAATTGAGAACCTCCTCCTTTTTGAAGAAGTCGGTTAAAAAAAAAAGGTTTTAATACCTAGTCAGAATATCTATCCGTCTAGTTTCTGCGCAATGAAGTCTTAATTCTGCTTGAGGCCTATGCCGTAAATACATAAGTTACGAAAAAGAAGCCTAGTTTTAAGATTTCGAATAAATGGGGTAGTAATGCGTTTGCAATGTAGTTAATCGGGCATCCTAGCAACGCTTCCTATGTCTAAATCTGTGGGTTTAAAAAAATAAACAAACCAGAAAATAAAGAATTTAAAGAAAATGTATATTCTAATTATGACACTGCGATAGGTAACCTATTGTATTTCTTAAATTAATAATGGTGGTAATGTTTTTTGTTGCGTAATGTAAATTATTTTGCATACTATAGAATCAAGTTGTCACTGGGTTGTGGAGGTCAGATAGGCAGTCGCTCCATGTAAAATACTTGTATCCAGCTGCATCCGGTTAGACTGGAAGCTGACCCCAATATAGTTGGGAAAAGGCTAGACAGATTGCTTTTTTTTACTATAGAATCAAGTTCTGTGCTGCTTAGGAGTTTGTTGCGCCACTTGTTCTTCCCAGCTAAAGCACTAGGAAGTGGTGAAGGGTGGGCGTTTTGGGGGACTGTCTTCTGTAATTTTGACGTTCGAAAAGTGCTGATTCTCAGCTTAGTTTGAATAAATGAATTTTGATTTTTGATCACTATTTGCAATTTGACAACAGAAAACACAACCAATTTTACAACAAAAAGACCCGTCTCACAAACCAGTCTAAACTATTACCCCCTGGTCCCTTAACAATAACATATTCATAGGTAGATACTTGTCTAGTTGACCGTACTTGACCCCGGCTCAAGGGTCGGGGGTTCGAGTCTAGACGAGGACCGGAAATAGTCCGGTTTATAGGTTATTTACTTTGTTGTTATTATTCTGTTTTGTTGTGAGTATTTTTGGGTTATAAAGGGTGTTTGTTGATTGTGTGAAGGTGGGTTTTTGCTTGATTTTAGTGTTGTTTTATATCGTGTTAATTATCACACCTTTATTGGTTGATGATATAGCCATTAAGGCTGCCAAAGACAGGCACGACGCGACGATCCGACACGATTCTGGCAGAACAGTTTCCATGTAGTTTTCATAGAAATAGTTCTACAAGAGTCGCGTCGCGCTGGCGCGTTACGCTTGTCTGCAGGAATCTTTACTGATGCACGCTAATGACAGCGTTGCTCGTGTGGCTATTGAATATAGATTTAATTAATCTAATTATTTAGAACCCATTCCCTCTCAGAGAGAGGAGGTCTGTGTAGTGTGTCTGAGTAGTGGGCAAATAGGCTGATTATGCTAATTATTTATTTCATAAGGAGTGAAAAAGTATGAATTATTGGGCTGAAAGAAGTTAATTACCAGTAGCCGAAACTATTCGAAGCGAAAAAAAAACTACATTTTTTTTTTGATATTACGATCTCCATCTGACCGAGCCGACTCTACCCACCGGCCGAGAGACACGGAAAATATATTTCCACTCGATCTAGGTATTCTGGGCAGCGCTGTGGGGAAGTACGCAAATAATTAGGCAAAAAATGGGTACCTTGCACATCACCGACCGCCTGACTAAAATCATCTCTATTATTCGGTAGTTTCCTTTAGGTATAGGAAACATCACCACCACAAATAGATTCCTTGAAACAACCTTCAACATCAAAATATACAAACATTTGGACTCACACCACACTCCTCATAATGACGTCATCTATCCGAATCTAAAAAATACAAGTCGGGACATAAAAATTCGCACACATGTAGATTATAATGTGCGTCGTAAATGCACACAGCGATGCGCTTGCGCCGATCTAAAACACTCGTCCGGCGAGCCCGATAATGGCGGTCGGGGTTAACGAACTGACGGTTACATATTTAGAAAAAAATATTTGGCAAATGTTCAGTGCAGCGGGGATTACATTGTGTGCCAGGGAAATTGGTGTACGGAGTTTCTTTTGATGAATATCTTTAGTTTGAGGAAGTGGATTTTCTATGATTTTGTTACTTTTGTGCATCATTTATAAATTACTTGCACTTAAATATTATTACTACTACTTTACTTTAATTTATTATTATTACTTCAAGCATGCGTTAAGGTAAAAATCAAGTAAATGAATATCCCGCGGGACAAACGAAAATTGTCAATTTTTTTTTTTCAATTCAAACAAAAAAATACAGGCTTAAAAAAGGTTGTTTGTTTCCCATTTTGATCTGAAAGTGATAACGCAGTTTACAATTAATTTATGGCCGTCACCCTGTGTATATTGTTAATTGGGACAACGAGTTCTAGAGTGCCTGCATGCGGGCTAGGAACAAACTACCACTTATGGTCTATAAACACAATCTAGATTTATTTTTTTGTGGTTTTTAGTGTTGCCCGCATTGATAGACTTTTGCTAGCTTATATTCAATTTATAAACGGAACTTTTAAAGTCACATAAAACTACTAAGTATAATTTCAGCAATATACCGACTTTTGTTGATAAATAGGGTCTAATAAAAGGTGTTTCTTATTTCGCCCACCCTGCTGCTGCAGCAATAACACGGCCCTATCTAAGAATTAAATCAAGGACTTCGACAGTCGCGGTTGTGACAGACAGACCCAGCAGCCTTCAGGGTTTTTATAGAAGCCCTAACAAGCCAATGAGCAGACGGGCCAGCAGCATCATCCTGTCTGCTTATAATCATCGGTTTAATATCGTGTAATTATTCTAATCTATTCTCACTGTTGGGACACAGTGTCCTCCCTGTGAATGGGACTGGGCCGTAATCTAACACCAAAGCCGAAAGAGTGGTTATGGGAATGATCACGTGATTTTTGTTTTGCTTATTGGCGATACATGTTTAAGTCTTTATTAGATGATCAGAGATCTTTATTAGAGGAGCAATGGTGGCCGCGACTTACGAGATATAGGTTGTAGGTTCGAACCCAGACAGGCCCTTTATTTTGTAAGTTATTTATTTCATCAGCACTGCTCTAAAAACGGTGAAGGAAAACATCGTGAGGAAACCGGCATGTCTTAGAACCAAAACATTCGAAGACATGTGACAGCTACCAACCCGCACTGGGCCCGCGTGGTAGATTACGGCTCGCTCCCTCTCACAGAGAGGAGGCCTGTGTCCCAGCAGTGGGAACATTATATGCTGATTATGCATATTAGATGACTACCCACCGCTGCTGGGATCTCTCATCTGCAAAAATGGCGAATTTACATACAAATAATTGATTGGGAAATTTAAAAAAATCCTTCCTTATAGTGCTCACCAACGTGTATTATAAGGAACTCTTGTGAAAAAGTAAAAATTGTTGAATTTCTTGTTTTTGGACCCAACGGTTTAGGCTTTCCGTTGTCTGTCAGTGAATGAATGATTTTTGAACCTTATATAATTTGATAATTTTAGTGAGCCAATAATCTCGGCCTGCAATGTATGAACTGGTCTGCCAGTAGAGATGGGTTCACGCAACATACCTATGTGGTTATCTACTGCAGTTTAATGAACTAACGCAATTTTATATTTACGCGCTTATGTACTTGTTATGTGTATGGCAGGATATAGTACTGGGAGGCCCCGAAGGGAGTACAGGAACCATTTAAAGATAGATTTTGTTAGGGATTTTTTCTTTGTTTTGTCTCTTCAAGTAAATGGCAAATGTCTATTTATGTCAGTTTAAAGTACCTGCACAGAAAGAGGAGACGGAGATCTCTGCAGTGGGACAGTGTAGGCTGAATCTTTTGTCTATCTTTATCACAATATATGTAGTTAATTGCCGAATCAATTTGCCAATTCTGGTGATTATGTAAATATTCCCCAAATAAATGTTGTCCTGTCGTTGTATGTTGTTGTTATTGCATTACATTATTGCAATGTGTGGATTTTTTCATTGACACTTGCATCAACAGGTTTACGGCAACATTATTGAGTCGAAGTAATCACCATTTTTGGCAAATGTATTGGTGATTAGTCTATCTATATTATAATTACCAACCAGTCTTACCAAGGGTTATGGTGTTACCCAGTAACTGGGTTGTGGAGGTCAGATAGGTAGTCGCTCCATGTAAAATACTGGTATTCAGCTGCATCCGGTTAGACTGGAAGCCAACCCCAGTTGGGAAAAGACTAGGCAGTTTTTTTACTCTATAATATAATTAACGTATAAGAAAGCTTTTGCTGTTTTGTTTAAAATAATTATTGAAAGTCACTTAATGGAAGAAAATAGCTTTTCATTTTCAGGAAGCTTCAAGGTACATTGAGCGTCTGCTTCTACGATTTCATTACTTCTGGCGGTTCGTGGGCGTTTTTCTCTTCGTAAATGTACTAAGAATAGATGAATCATTGGTCCTGGGTTAATGCTCGCATTATGTACGTCATGTATGTATGTGTTATGTATATAGATGGCAGGATATAAAGCGCGAGGCCTCAAGAGAGATTGTAAGATGTGCAATAACATAGATTACTTTTTCGTCGCTTGGTGTGTCATTTTAGTTAAGCTGCGGTGTTTGGTTTTTTAATGCGATAGTTCGGTAAACAGACCGTTGGGTAAACTGATGGAAAGTGGAATGCCGCTTGTGGACACTTGTAAGGCGTAGTTGTAATTTTTGGATTTGCTAGTGGCTTATTGGCACGAATAGCCTCAGGGTACTGTGCCAAAGTTTGATGATGCGTTACTGAATTTAGAGTTTAAGAAAAAGAAATAGTATCAAGTTACGATCACCGATCTGTTTTTGCGAAGCGTGGTGTTTGTAACGTACATTATTGAAAAAGCGATTTCTATTTATTTATTTTATTTTATTATTTATGTACACACAGTAAAATACGTGGAGATACGACATATAACATGAGTACAAAGGTACTGCTTATTTCTTAGGAAATTTCTTCCAGCAGACCTGCGAAAGGAGAAATGAGAAAGAAATGTAGACAATAGTGTGTGAGAACAAGAAGAGAAAAACATGATTATGCGAAGTCATAACTAAAATATTAAATATACCTACACATATACGCAAGAAAATTAACATATACTTAAATAAATACATAAAGCTTAAATATATAAACATAAATACACTATAGGTACCTATATAATTATATACTCATAGTTGAGAGGAAAGATAATGCTCTTTTACACGAATTTTAAATAGAGAAACAGTTTTTACATCACGAATGCTAGACGGAAGTGAGTTCCATAATCTTACAGCATGGACAGAGAAGGAATAAGAATAATAGCTAGTTTTAATAGTATAGTTCTAATAGGTTAATTAAACGGAACTTCTTGGAGCGACGATGATGTTAACGTATTTCTAGTACACTCTTGGCAGTCAGCCCCGCCACCAAACCACTTTCGCGTTAGCACGAGAGAGTAGATCCAAACAATGCCATGAAACTGAAGAAACTATAGGTCCCTGCTAAGTAGCTGCACATATCTTAAAGAAAACATCATAAACAAAGGCGAACCATAACAAAAACACCACTCTAACTTGGAATAGAATTGCAAAGCAGTAATATTGTGTTCACAACACGAGAAGCGACGCGGGGCAACGCACTGCGACTTAGGTTCAAGGCAAATGTCTTATGTTAATTTATGTTTAGTAGTTAGTTTTATGTATTGATTTAGGAATTGTGACGTAGGTACGCTGAGTTTTATGTTTATAATGTTTAAGAAATGGATAGTGAAAATTTTAAAGTGAGGATTTAAGGATCAGCGACGCAAAGCACCGTCTGACGCGGTTAAGTCTTGGATGGGGTTGCTTTGATAAATAGTGCTTACTTTATGGCTGAATTAGGTGCGGTGTAGTTACTCCGGGTTAATGATTATAAAGTAGACTTCAATTGTCATTTACATAAGCATGTTGTTCAAAATGGTAAACTAAGTAAGGCGTGTATTCTGAATGAATGACGTCTAAGATAAAATATGTCTGACCAATTCTTGACCTATTGTAATCCGATCCAGCCTGTGCCTTGCTGTCCTCCCCCAGGGACGACCTAAGCCGAGATCCGTACCCCACAGGGTAGGCCCTTAGCGTGTAATCGCTTAGTTTTTAAGTTTTATGTCCTGTGTTTATGTTTTGTGTCTGGAGGCCTTAATTTTTTGGCGCATCCACCGGAAACTGCAGTCCCAGCCGACAACCTCCCAGGTTGTCCTGTGAGATGCCATTTCATTAAAAAAATACGTGAACTTATTGACTCTTCATTATAAAATGCTATTGTTTATTTTGATTCTAGTTTTGTACAGACCCTGAGGCCCTAGACAAAGTGACATTCTATCAGCGATAACGATGATGGAAAAGGCAAAAATATATAGGACTGACATAAGCTATCGAAAAGCTTATGTCAATCCTGTTGAAAGTCGTTGTAGAAATAATACGAAACGCTTTCGAAGCGATTGTCACTTGTCTAGGCCGTCTGAATGACCCTGATGTTGCCTGATGTTTATAGCTGGACTCTGATTGCATGGAACATACAAAGGGGAAACCTATTTACTTGTGAGATGAAGACTTTCCGCTTTTCAGCTATAAGAAACAAATGAATTTCGGGGATTCTTCACAAATAAAAGAAAGTTTTAACTTAAGAAAATACACGATGATAAAATACTGCAAAGTAAAATCCTGTGGCGCAGCTATCAACGCCCAAAAGAAAATACATAGAAGATATTTGTTCCAGACTTTCACATCTTTAAGGAAGTCATAATAAATTAAAAATTATAAATGAAATTCCACTAAAAGTTTGTGTAATGTAGAGTGGGAGTGAGGGTGAGAGTGTGTATGTGTGTGAGTGTGAAAGTGAGTGTGTGTGAGATGTGCAATTAGTCTATTATGAGAGTAGGTACGCTCTAGCGTGAGAATTTATTTATGATACCACAAGTTGCTCAGTTGCATCATAGGACATGGATTAAGTCAGTCTGTTTAGGTGTATTTTTAACCGACTTCTTCAAAAAGGAGGAGATTCTCAATTCGTCTGATTGTTTTTTTTAATTAAAAAAAAAAAAAATTGTATGTATGTTTGTTACGCGATTGCTCCGCCAATTATGAATCGATTTTGATGATTCTTTTTTTGTTTGGTAGGTCATGCTTCCGAGGTGGTCCCATATAAATTTTATTAACTTTGCTTGCGTAATTTTTGAGTTAGGTTCAATATTACGTATTTTTAGTTTATCTAGACGATATCCTGTTTGACTCCTTTACTGTTATTTAGATAGCAGGTAGTGGTATTCGGATTTGTGTGGGGTAGGTACCACAACTAAAAAGTGAAAAGTAAATTCCTTGTTAAAAGGGTAGATTTTACTCCTACGTATCCTAATCCTAAGCCCATACTTAATATTATAAATTCTAAAGCAACTCTGTCTGTCTGTATGTTACCTTTTCCCGTCTAAACCACTGAACGGATTTCGATAAAATTGGCAAAAGATGGCAAAGAAATATATAAATATATATATAGACTAGCTTCCGGCCGCGGCTTCGTCGATAAAAAGTAGCCTGTGTCCTTCCCCAGGATGCCATCTATCTCCTTGCCAATTTTTTTCGAAATCCATCGAGTGGTTTAGTCGTGAAAAGGTAACACACAGACAGACAGACAGAGTTACTTCGAATTTATAATATTGGTATCGATGGCATCCCGGGGCACATAAATAGGCTACTTTTTGCCCCAAAAATAAAGTTAACGGAGGTCGGAGACCACCACACGGGCGAAGCCGCGGGCGGAAGCTAGTATTATAAATGCGAAAGTGAGTTTGTTTTTTACGCTTTCACGTTAAAACGGCTAAACGGAATTGGATGAAATTTGGCTCACGAGTAGACCATGATAGGCTAAATTTCATCCTGGATCGCAGAGAAATTCACGGCAACAGCTAGTATTATCATAAAGTTTAGAGCTAATGTAGTTTAAGTGGTGACTTACCATCGCATTAAGTATCATTTACGTCATTAAGTATAATTTCTAGCCGCACAAAACGTAGGTAAAAACCATAGCCTGACACCAACCAACTGCGCAGTTAACATGTGGGCAAAGTCTCTCCAAAACTACCTGATTTACAAATCAGACCAAAATAAACAGCGCACCATTAAAGCTAAAATAAATACAAGCAATAACCCTGCGTTTGCAACTAATATGAGCAAATTTAGTGCGTCGGGATATTGGAGGAGAATGGGCAGAAGGACCAGAGGCCCTAGACAAAGTGACATTCTATCAGCGACAACGATGATGGAAAAGGCAAAAATGTATAGGACTGACATAAGCTATCGAAAAGCTTATGTCAATCCTGTTGAAAGTCGTTGTAGAAATACGACACTCTTTCGAAGCGACTCACTTGTCTAGGCCGTCTGTTGTGTCTTAAGGAAAGCAGGCTGCATTCCACTAGTGTAATGCAGTGTAATGCAGTGTCATCGCAGTAGATAAGAAAAAATATATTTAAAACTGTGTATTTTCTAAATTGGTGTCGCTGATCTTGTTCTGCAGACTAAACTAACAGTTTTTTTTCATCTTGAATTAATATATGCCATAATAAATCTATCTTTTTTGTTGATTTGTAGAGAATGCTTTAGTAATTTATTTAGTCAGCCTTTGTACCTTTTTGCATAAAGATCAATCTATACTAATAATAAATCTGAAGAGTTTTTTTGTCTGTTTCAACGTGCTAATCTCTGGAACTACCAGTCGGATTTGAAAAATTCTTCTGTATTTGATAGGCCAATTCTTGTGGAAGATTAGATGATTTAACATCACGCTATGACCCTTAGGAGCTGAGCAAAAAGAAACAAAGCCAGAAACAGCTCTAAGCGAAAATGAAAAATAGCGCGGGTGGGCGATGCGATGCGACGCGGTGGGTCGGGGGCGAAATTTAACGCGGACGAAGCTCAGGGCAGAAGCTAGTAAATAAATAAGTCAAAATAGGAAAGGGTCTCAATATTTATTAATAAAAGGGTTAATAATAAAATAAGAGAAATAGAAAATAGTTAATAATTGTCCTGTAATAATATAAGGATCTTCGACTGTTCGAGCTCCAATTCAAGTTATTAAAATAACAATTGTTACTATTGATCAAAATAATATTTGATTAATAGGGTAAAATGTTCTAAAAATTTATTGATGACCATGATAATGTTTAGTGTGTTTTTAGATGGTATCTTCGAAGATGTCATCTAAAATTGTATTTTATTGCAACTTGTGTAATATGACCAGCTAGGCTATGTTGTTTCACGAACCAGTTACCTCTTCAGCTAATTTTATAACCCTTGTTTGGGGAAAAATTTGTGTGGGATAGGTATCACAACTAAAATGTGAAAAATAACAACGGACTTAAAAAAAAAAAACACTAAAAAGTGAAAAATAACTTTAATCTCGGAAGTCGGTGTCTTTGCTTTTCAATTTTCGGTTTTGTCACCGACTTCCGAAATCAAAATAAATCTTCACTTTTTAGTGTTTTTTTATTGGAAGTCGGTTGTTATTTTTTGTAAAAAAGTTTTCTTTTTCTTCGATATCCTCCCGTTAGCTTGCAGGGACTGGTCCTTCTGTCCCTCTCTTATCGCTGGCCTGCCTGCCCAAGGCGAGGGTTCGACAGCACTGCCAAGGTTGCGTCTGAATACCTACAGTTTGTACCTACTCGTGATGTCTGCTTAATGCGCTGTTTTGGTCTAGTGCATGCGATTTTTTTGTCGCAGTGGAAGATCTTTGTGTACTTTGATGACGCGTTGGTTCATGCAGTTTTTTGGTAGGTTTTGAAGCGTCACTTGAGCAGTTTTGTAAACATGGTTGACTTGTAAGGAAGTTTCTAGTAAAATGTTCAAGTTTTCGGTAATTCTGGGGTGAACAGAATTCTCAAGGTTACATGTCGGCCTTGGGCGGTTTTTCAGCTGTAACTTTTTATAATTATCGATAAACATACTTCCTTTGTTCTCCCTTTTGTTTTAGATTTGATCTTCACAAAATGTTGAAATAAAAGATAATTTTACGTTAGAATGATTATGTAATTTTGATCTCGAGTAACATCCAAAATTCTTCAACTCCTGTGTTGTTAATGAAATCAAAGTCAAAGTCAAATAATTTATTTCAATTAGGCACATAAACGGCACTTTTGAACGTCAAAAACCAAGAAACAGAACTGATTCTAGTTGCCCCTTCCAAAAGGTAGTTTTCGTATGGAGAAGAACGGGCAAGAAACTCCACCGTTACTCTTAAAAATGCTTTACAATATTTTGTATACATCAATTATATAATTTATAATAAGTGTATATAATCAATAACAAAATTCTAATAGCATTTTTCTGCGGTAACAAAATCCCCGCGCCCAAAATCCTCCTCTACTACGCATACTATGACAAATCAACGCACACTATAATATGATCACACTATCACATCTACGGCAATGAGTCAGTCGGTACTCTGACCTGCGCATGTCTGGTGCCTAGACCTTGGCAGCTAGAATTCATTCACACTAAATGTATGCTAACTAATATGGCGGCCGGTTGATTGAATATCAAGTGTTTATATCGCGGCAGAGAATAAGATATGTTTGGTTTGTTCTATTTTCGATGTAGTGAGGAGAATCTTGGGTTTGGAAAATGTTTAAACATATTTGATGGTCTTATCATAAGTTATTAGTAGGTATTTCAAATCATCATCATATTCATGGTGATTATCAATGGGAATAACCATTTACTTCTAATTTCCTACGATCTAGTTTATTTTAAAATATACAATTGTTTTACTTTAAAAAACAGTCTAGATAAGATCGTAGATTGATCTTCACCTACAGTTATGGAAAGGATAGTTACCTAGTATCCTTTCTATAACTGTAGGTGAATATATAATAACTGAATTAGAATTGAGGAGGAAAACTGAACTAGACCTAATGACTCACATTGAAATAAAGAAGAAAAAAACAAAAAAAAATTAAACTATGCACATTATTATTATTTTAATAATTAATATGTGTGAGTTGCCGTATCTGGCTTTACCGCAGTTAAACCCGCGATGGTTTGTGTGGTATATTTAAAGTGTAAACAAAAGTATGTAAACGTCTTTGCAAAATAACAAAAAAAAAAAAAAAAATTAGGAAAAAGCGAGTCTACACCACTTGAAAATCACTATATTAATATTAATTCCTTTTTTCCTAGGAAAACATATTTAAAAATGGAAGAAGTGCATTAATTTTGTACATAACCAAATACCTAACTATCCTTCCATAAGTGTATAAGGATAATGTTCCAATTAATAACCCACAATTGGTACTAAATTGCGCTAGAACATTACACACACGAGCACAATAAATGACTCAGCATAGCTCCGACCTACCACAACGTCCGGTCTATGCGACCTAATCGCCTAACCTTGAGCCTAGGTTGTTGACATTCAACTACTAACTACTGTATTATGAATAAGTTGCTGGCTGGCGCTGATTATTTTGTCCTGACGTGTAAACCGTTGTTTATGAAACCTGCTGAATTTCAATTGAACTTTAGAGTTCTATTATGGGGAAAATTTCGTGTGGAAAGTTTTGATTACTCATTTTGGGCCAAACAAAAAAAAAATTACATTCCGTTAGAATATGTTATTCTCTTCACTTTTCACTATTAGACCAAATCTGTAGGGCAATACCCTGCGCTGTTATACGATTCTGAAAAAAGTTTTAGTTAAAATAATTAATAGTTATCTAATTAAAGTATTGAATGATATAATAATGATAATAAAATGATAATTAATATGATAAATGATAATTAATATGATGATAATAAAAAATGAAGAGAAAAACGTTATCTTTCGGAATATAACATTTTTTTTGTTTGGCTGGCACTTTCACAAATATTGCCCAAAAATTTATGGACGGTGAAAGGTAGATGGCTCTAAAGCTAGTATGAAGTCTAATAAGGCTAATGGTGGATTGTGTATACCTCTGGCTAGAAAAGGAGTTGAATAATAATAGTCTTCCAGACGGAATTTCGGCCATGGCGACCAGTTTCAGCGGAGACCAGCCTTCGGCGTGGGAGAAGTATGTGTACTCTCTCTCCCTCATTCTCGTAGTTTAGTATTAAAGGAGTTAAATGCTGAGATGACTTCTTCGATTGTCTGGTTAGTGACTAACCAGAGGGCCTAGACAAGTAACAATCGCTTCGAAAGCGTTTCTTATTTCTACAACGACTTTCAACAGGATTGACATAAGCTTTTCGATAGCTTATGTCAGTCCTATACATTTTTGCCTTTTCCATCATCGTTTTCGCTGATAGAATGTCACTTCGTCTAGGGCCTCTGGTGTCACAGTTAGGGCCTCTGACTTGGCTTTACATGCCGTTGAGAAATATCTCGATATAATATATCGAGGTGACGGCTGAAAGAAGAAGAAATAAATAGCGATAAGGAGTAAAGAATACTCATGATTAGAGGATTAATATTGGTCTAGTTTCGAGTATTGGAACAGTCTGGTAGGTAGATTTTGATCTTAACCTAGAGATAAGAAACAAACCGCACACTTATGAATTAAAATATTAAGAAACGGATTCAAATAACCACACAGATAATGAAACCACGTTTGAAAAACCCTTGAATATGCACATTTCTACGAAATACTAATAGGCACACTAGGTTTTGAATGTGCCTTTAGAGAAGCGAAGCGAGTTAGGTGGCCAAAAATATGTGAGTTTTTAAATACCAAATAAATGTGAAAGTAACTTTGTCTGTCTGTTACGTTTTATGCCTTAATGGCTGAACGGATTTCGATTAAATTTGGCACACCGGTAGACCATAACCTATAGAACATATTATGATACTTTTATCCCGGTAGTTCATTCCCGTGGTATAAATAACGACCTGCACGCGGGCGATGCCGCGGGCTTAGCAAGTATGCTATAAGCTTCTTACATACTGGCGCGGCGACACCGCCGCATTGTTCGCCGTGAAGTTTTCTCACAAATTGTTTTGTTAAAAGTCGCGTCGCGCGACAACTCGCGCCAGTATGTAAGAGCCTTAAGCTCGTAGGTAGGCGTTCATAGTTGACATATACTTGCGTATTCACTGAAATATGATGCTGTTTAGTTGGTCGTGAGATAAGTCATCTAATGTGAGTGATCTAGCGACCTACCGGGGCGACCTTGATCAATGCGGTTATTGACATTATTATAATACAACAGGCTATTTGACAGACATACAGACCTTTTACGTTTGATTTTAAATAGTTTTGTTCATGCTCTGATGGCCACACTTTCATGCATGTTACCACAGGCGTGAATGGAGTAGAATATTCATTTATTTGCTCAGAATGTGTGCTTTTACAATAAGGTGGTTACAATATATTAAAGAATATTTTGTACATTCTACAATTTTGGCATGCAAACATTGGTTCAGTTTATCATTAACTTACAAACATCGATACACACAACTAAAATTTATCAGCTAGAAAATTCGATACGGAATAATAAATATTATTACAATAAAGTTAGTTTCATTTTGAGTGTGTGAGCTTATTTTATGGGCCTTTTACGAGTGATTTGAAGTTATTACCATGCTGTAATGGCCGCTTTCTTGCATCTTTCCAGAGGATATTGTGGAAAACGACTAGGACTCAAACGAGAGGCAACTGTTTCCTTGAGACTGTGGATAATTTTTCTGCCCAGCATCACCATGGCGATGATGTGGGAGGCGTATATACAGCAGTGGATGTCTTTCAACTGAAATGTTACATTGATGATGATAGCGATTCATTGGCCCCGTCACAGTAGTTATTAATAGCTCTATTTTTTGCTAGAAATGGTAATTCTTATTAATTAGGAGAGCGTAAAAATTAGGAGAGCAACATAACAAGAATGTGAGTATTTTGAATCCAGATTACATTAATTTCAGATGTAGTTAAACCCGAAAAAAGAGGTCTGGCATTGAGAAGGTATTGATCATTATTCAAATTATTCTGTTGATTTGATTAAATTATTTTGTTTATAAATATATTTTATTTATAAATATATTTTATTTATAAATATATTTTATTTATAAATATGTTTTATTTATAAATATATTTTATTTATAAATATATTTTATTTTGGAATATTGCAAATAGTGTATTTATTGGGATACACAATCAATAGTAAAAATTGCTGCTTTTTCTTAATTTTTTCCAAAGATTTTTCTTATACATTTATAGTCTTCATAAACAATGAAGGTTCCACCTAAAGTGTAATAAAGTAGCCGGTTGTTTGAGCCGACTAATTTTACATAAATAATGGCTATCCTTGGCGCGGGCAATGCCGCCTGCTTAGTGAATACTCGTCTTATTTTGTTCTGCAATAGTTTTTATAAGTGTTGTTTTTGTTTGGATGTAGTGTTTTATGGGGTGAGCAGGGTCTAGATAGAATATATCATAGGAATAAATACCTAGGCAAAGGTAAAAAAAAAAAAAAAACTTTAACAGGGAACTTTTAGTATATACAATGTGGGGACGACAATACAACAATAAATGAAAAGACTGGCAATACTAATGCATAAGAGTATTTTGGAACTATCAAATAAATACTAACATGGAAATTAAAAAAGTAATTTTTTCAAACAAACTAAATAGTAGTGCTGGGCCAACTATGGGGTTTGCCGACCTTTGACTAGCTATGGTAACTAAACTATTGGAGATATTTGATATTTTTTTTGTATGTAGACCGAGAACGTCATTAGATATACGGAGTTTAATTTTTTGTCGTATTGTCGTCTCCACCTTGTATTTATTTTTTTATTTTTTAACTAAAATTCCGAAATGTCTTTCCTCAGGACGCCATCTATCTACTTGCCAAATTTTGTCGAAATCCGTTCAGTGGTTTAGACGTGAAAAGGTAACATACAGACGGACAGATCGAGTTACTTTCGAATTTATAATGTTAGTATGGACTAGCTGATGCACACGACTCCGTCTGCGATCCAGGATGAAAAGTACCCTTTATCCTTCTCCACGTAATGGTCTACCCATATGCCAAATATATTCCAAATCCGTTTAGCCGTTTTAGAGTGAAAGCGTAACAAACAAACAAACTCATTTTCAATAATCTCATTTATAATATTACAGTTACTTTCCTATGTCCCGAGAGATACAAAAATCAACTTAACAAAACCAACTAATCAACTTAAATCAATTTTAACAGATTTGATTTTTGATTATGATTTTTCATTAAGTTTCTAAAGTTATATTTCAATTGCACAAGCTACATTTCTGCTTACCCCATTACTACATAAATCTACGCATCACGAATGTCAGGGCCATTCAATTGTGAGTTAGACTCCTACACAACAACATAAATTGCCTCCGTAGAGCTGACAATAGTTGACCGGATAGGCGTAGGAGTGGCGTGAATGACCTGCCCAAGGTCAGGGCACACACTCAGGGTCAAGGTCGAAGGTGACTTGGATAATGTGACAAGTTTTGTTGGACACTTAGTGTAAGTTGAGCAATGAGCACCCTCTTTTAAAATAAGTTCTTAAGAACCGCTTTTTAGGTTCCGAAAAATCATTATGACCCTTTTAGCCCCTTTTTTTTTTTCGGGATGGAAATCATCAAATGACTTCTCCCGCTCTGGGCGGAGCGGAAGGGCGTGTCAGACTCTTACTGACTAAAACCCACCCGTGTTCCATCAGTTGCCTGTTGCCAGGGTCCCGGTATCCCTTTCGGACTATTCCGCAACCCTGGCAGGCATCGGTCCTAAGGGACCCCGTCAGGTGTGCTGACATCTCTTTGAGGCGCGCGTGGAACACGACGCGCCATCGACCCGGGCCTAGTCCTTATCGGACGGCGAGCTACCCATTGCTCGCCGTCCGCAAGCCCGCGCCTATGGTGGCCGGGAATCCGCCTGGGATTCTCGACGCCCAGGGTGTCTCCAGCGGCGGCGGTTAGGGGCGTGACATCAAGGGCAAGGCATCACCGGTCGGCCACTTGGTCCCGGCAAGTACATTCGTGGTTTGTTCCCGGTTAAATCATTTTCTTCTACCTAAGTATAAAATTACGGCGAAGGAAGAAATTGTAAGGAAGTTTCGGAAAATTCACGATGTTTCCCTGCAGTGGTCTCCAAGTGATATTATATAATTGAAAATTCACATAAAAATATGTTTTTGTTCTAGTTTTGAGCCCACATCCTCGTGTTTGAGAATCTTGCCCCATAAACACAAGAACAGAAGATTTGAGGATTTTTCTATCCTTCTGGACAAAGGCAACTTCCAAAGTCATGGCCGTGTAATCCCATAGCCTTTTCAAGGTCAAATAGAGTCATTGGCCAGTCCAAGGTCAGTTGTAGATTAGAACAATAATTACACAATGTTTGTGCTCATTTGTTTATGTTTTTATCACTACCATGTCATTGCTTCTAATTTGTGTGGTCAACAGAATTTAATGCTTGCTAGGTTCTGGCTAGCCGAGTTCCGAATCATTATTTCGACTTGTAGAACAGTTAGGTAATTAAGTCCTAGAGCTAACCATTTAATATCACGCCTGATCTTACCCTGAAAAGGTAGGCAGGGGTGTTTTTTCCGTACAGCCACATTTTACGGGGCGAGCCTATTGACATTAGTTTCTTGCCCGTTCTTCTCCATAGATACCCAAGCTTTGGAATGGGCAACAAGCTTCATCTTTCTGACTGACCGACCCATTGACAATTTATTTTATTTTTATTATTGGTTTTTATAGCGGCAATAGAAATACACAATCTGCGAAATTATATTGCAACAGTCTACCTATTTATGGCTCATGAGATACAACCCGCTGACAGATAGACGGACGGACAGACGGACTGCGGATGCTTACTATGAAATAGGGTTTTGTTTGGCAACCTTCGGGTACGGAACCCTAAAAATAAATGTTATTATTATTTATTTATTTATATTATATATATAAATCAATATTATTTATATATTATTGGATATATATTTATAGATATATTTTTTAAGTCAATATTAATATTGACTGAACTATAAAACCCGGAAGTTGACCCGCCATTGAGGAAAATAATCAACCAGATAAACACCATCCTAGTGAAATTTATATTAAATATCATCAAAATAAAAATAGAGCCACTATAACCTCATGTAGAGTCCTACCACAACATGCACCCACATTCACATCGAGACAAATTCTAAGAACACATAACTCTACGCGTGACTAGTTAAGTGACGTCACTTATTGGTAGAGTCACCGACCGCCAGTCAAGGTTGCGCTAGCCGAATAGAGACGACGTTAGTGTAGGTCAAATGCTTGATATAAATCTCATAGACTTGAATTATGACTCTATATTTTATTTTGGTAGAGTGACTTTTATAGAGTCTAGGAATTTTTTAGGAGGTTAAAAATGACTGCCTCATTGTTCTAGTAGTTACAAGCGCTACTGTTGAGCATGATGTCCTGGGTGCGAATCCCAGGTCGGGGAAATTGTTATTTTTGTGCCTGATTGATGGCAATAGGCTCGCCCTTTAGCACATAGCCAGGACTTCATGTAATCTGGCGAAAAGTAGGTTTATTATAACAAGTCTAAAAATCACGCAAGCAATTGATTGCTCCGTATTTGACACCCGACACCACCATATTCACATACTTAGGCTCCTCATATCATACTCACATAACACAAAAATACACCCATCTCCCAGTCACACACACACACACACACACAAACACACACACACAAACACACACACTCAAATACACAATACAAATAAACCATACGTTTTCCAGACACACTTATCAGAATCCACCACTCAGTAATTTTATAATTTTATATTTTTTAAATGTAACTACATAATTTGAGTTTTTTTTATTTTTATTTTTACGTTTTTTAAATTAGTTTATAACATAATAATATACTCTTCCGAATAATTATTAGCTTACCAGCTCTCAAGTTCCATAGGTATATTGTGTCCAAGTGGCAAACTCAAACTCAAACTCAAAGCATTTATTTCAATTAAACCATTTACAGGCACTTTTGAATTGTCAAGGAGTCAGTCAGTCAGAAATATGAAGCTAGTTGCCCATTCCAAAGCGTAGTAGGTACCTATGGAGAAGAACGGGCAAGAAACTCCATGGACACTCTTTTAAATCAAAATATTGTTACAATATAATGGTTACATTATTCATGTTGAAATTATACATGTGAGAACAATGTAGAAAGCACGTTAAAAGCGTCCGCAATTACAAAATAAGCACAATTCAAAAATTAAAATAAGCCATGGCAGCTAAGAAATGACCAGTCACAACTGACGGCGCCCGTTCACGAACATGACGCATGAATCAGCACCATTCAGCTCAACCATTTTGAAGGGAGCTAAATGATCCAACACATACGCCACCACCAGCGAGACATTTGAGTGAGCATGACATTCCCAGTCGCCAGGGCACATTCAAGTCAATGAAAGACAAAATACCCGGTAAATGGTAGCTCTATAGTACATAGTACTCACACCTGTGCAAAGGAGAGATTGAGTTTATACAATGCAAAGATAGTCTTACAATCTTCAGCAGCTCCAACAGCATTTTCGAATGTTAATTAGTTAGTTGTGGTTGTGGAGCAGGACCAGCATTAAGCCAAGCATTTTTATCAGAGATGTAATCCTCCAACTTATAATATGCCTGCCTACATAGTGTGCGTTTTATACAAGTTTTGAATTTCGTCTCATTCAGTTGAAGTATGTGGGGAGGGATTTTATTGTAACATTTTAAACAGTACCCCATGAAAGATGAGTCTACTTTAGCCAGTCTGAAACCTGGTTGAACTAATAAGTCCCTATTTCTAGTACTATAATTATGTCTATCGCCTCTTTTACTAAAAAGATGTAAATTTTTTCTTACGTGCAAGATGTTTTCATATATATATTGACAAGGTACCGTCATGATGTTAATATCCTTAAACAGTTCCCTTAAAGAATCGCGCCTGCGTAGATTATAAATGGCTCTGATCGCTCTTTTCTGCAGAATAAAGATAGACTCGATGTCTGCAGCCCGTCCCCATAGTAAAATACCGTAAGACATTATGCTATGAAAGTAACTAAAATAGACTAGCCTCGCGGTATCTACATCAGTAAATTGACGGATTTTTCTGACAGCATATGCTGCTGAACTCAGCCGCCCTGCAAGAGATGTTAAATGAGGACCCCATTGTAGCCTTGAGTCGAGCGTGATCCCCAGGAAAACAGTTTTATCGACGAATTCTAGTTTCTCTTGATTCAATATAATCTCACAATCCCTACTTTTGACATTTGGTAAAGAAAATTTTATGCACTTAGTCTTTTTTCCATTTAATACTAAATTATTAGCAGTGAACCAATTTTGGATCTGCAGTAGGGCGTTATTTACTTCGTCAAAATTTGTAGCACGTCTATCTACCTTAAAAATTAAGGAAGTATCGTCAGCAAATAACACCATGTGTGGCTGATTTTTTAATAAATGGAGTAGATCATTAATGTACACTAAAAAGAGGAAAGGACCCAAAATCGAGCCTTGTGGAACACCCATTTTTACTTTTAAACCTAGTGAGTTGATACCGTTTATTTGAACTTGCTGTTGTCTATCATTTAAATAAGATTTTACTAAACTGAGCGCAAGTTTACCTAGTCCGTAATGCTCAAGTTTCAAGAGTAAGGTTTCGTGATCGACGCAATCAAATGCCTTGGAGAGGTCACAAAAGATTCCTATGGCGTCTTGGGCTTCTTCCCACGCGTTAAAAATGTGTCTTAATAAGGTTACACCGGCGTCAGTCGTACAACGTCCTTTGGTGAAACCGTACTGTTGGTCGTGAAGGATTTTATTTGTGTTAAAATGATTGAGCATTTGATTCAGCATTACCTTTTCAAACACCTTACTGAAAACCGGCAGCACGGATACGGGCCTATAATTATTGGAGTCTTTACTGTCCCCGGATTTGAAAAGTGGTATTACCTTACTGTATTTCATTAAATCCGGGAAGACTCCTTGATCCACACACAAATTAAATATTAAGGCTAAGTAAGGCGCTATGGTCTCAATTATGGAGGTACAGACTTTAATGGACATTCCCCAAAGATCCTCGGTCAATTTGATCTTGATTTGCTTAAAAGCTTTTATTACTGTAACGGGGTTAATATGCTTAAAGTTAAAATCAATCAGGCAGGCTGGAACGTTCGCCCTTACTAAATCAAAAGAGAGCGATGGCGAGGAGTTTAAGGTTTCAGTAGTTTTAAGTGGGATACTGGAAAAGAAATGTACAAATTCTTGAGCCACTTCTTTGCTATCGCAAATGAGACCACCACTTGACGTCTCCAGTGTGTAATCGGAATTATGCTTTTTGCTCCTATTCGTTTCATTATTGATAATTTTCCAAACCGTCTGTATTTTATTGTCCGCTGATTTAACTTTGTTGCTAATGTATAAGGCTTTAGCTGCCTTACAAGTGCTCTTAAAAGTTCTAGAATAAGTAGCAACATACTTATTAAAACTTCCCGTGTTAATATAAGGCTTAAGGCCATACAGTTCGAAAAGTCTTTCCCTACTTTTCCTGAGTCCTTTAGTTGCCCAATCACTAAATAAAAACTTAGGGCTGATAGTTTTAGTGCTTTTCTTAAAAGTATTATTGAACTCGGTTTGGACTACCGAAAAGAATTCTTTATACAGAATATTGACATTGTTTATTGAAAGGTCCTGATTACTTAATTTACAAACTAAAGTGCTATTAAATTTATTTAAATTAACAGCGGTAACTGGTCTGAATTGTATCTGCACTTTTTTTATGGGTAAGTTGGATTCAAAAGTTACTGTTTGCCCACTGTGATCAGAAGGGAGATAATTAACGATGGCTTTATCTAAATAGTCGCAGGAACACTGACTGGCAGTAGAACACTGACTCCTAAGTCACAGGTTTTCCTAGTTTAGGAGTCAGGGTTTCAGTTTTTGTACGCCTTAACTATTGTGAGCTTTGTTAGATATCATGCATATTGTAAGGATTTATATCAATAAAGTATTATTATAACATTTCTGTCTAACCCTACAGGTAATACAGGCGTAATAAGTTAGATTATAAGGTCTGACTGAAGGGAAAGGTAGAGTTCAAATACAACCTGTCAATATTTTTACACATCATTTGGAACCTTTTTTTTTTTGGGTGGGAAATCATCAAATGATTCTCCCGCTCTGGGCGGAGCGGAAGGGCGTGTCAGACTCTTACTGACTAAAACCCACCCGTGTTCCTTCAGTTGCCTGTTGCCAGGGTCCCGGTATCCCTTTCGGACTATTCCGCAACCCTGGCAGTAACATTTGGTACCTAATAATAATATTTTAAAGCTTAAAAATAGTAAAAAATACTAGTTGCATAAAACTAAACAAACCAGTATTAATTCGATAAAAGTCAATGACCGGTAGAGTCGTACCTACTAAAAAATTCTAACGACAAACGTTGGCGTAGGTCACGCTCTATCATAGTCGCAACTCTACATAGAGTCAGTGACCGTTCAAGGTCATTCTAGTATTCTAGTTGAATAGAGATATTGATGTAGGTTGTACAGCGCTCCATGTTACAGCGCGCTGTACAAAGTCAATGTCAAATAATTTCTTTTAAGTAACCCATTAAAAGGCACTTTTGAACGTCAAATAATTAATTTTCAAAAGGTAGTTTCATATGGAGAAGAATGGACAAAAATTCAGTAGTTACTCTTATAAAATGTTTTAAAATAATTCGTATATATTTATATAAAATTAAACGTGAAGCCTAATTAACTAGAATAAAAAATGTACAAAGCATTAAAAATTTAGCAGTCATTGATGTAGGTCACGGTATAATAGAGAAAGAAATACATCAATTTGCGTGACTGTATTTTTTGAATGGTAGAGTCGTTGACCGGGAGAGTCAAGGTTACGTTCTAGATATTAGATTGCCGTTAGTAATATTGGCGTAGGTTATGGCGGTGTTTAATTGTTTCCATATTTCTGGTCGAGTTTTATCGATGTAGAAAAAATCTAAAATCCAAACAATCTCACATAAAACTCAAATTATTCATGAAATAATCTTGCTCTATATCTCTACAAAAATACATGTATCTCTATCTCTAGATATAACTTTTGCTTCACATAAAAACGGCTCTGGATCAAATTAGTAAACACTAAACATAGGTAGGTATTTATTTTTGTTTTCGTGTATTAAAAAACTTGTTTCGCTTGTACTAAGTAATTGATCAAGCTCTACATATTTTTTACTACAACGTAATGAATGATTGTTTATTGAACAAAAAAAAGCGTGGAAAACGCGTGGTTTTAGTAAACACCTATGATAGAGTCACGTGTAGAGTCACGCGAATGTAGAGTTCATTGAATTGAATGCAGCCAAGAGATGTTTGTTTTACTACGTTTGGTTGCAGAAATAATGTTTTTTGTAGATATTTTGGCCTTTTCATTTATTTATGAGAGATGATGAACATATAAGTTTGCCAAAGTGTGGTGATTTTGTAAATATTATTATCTTACATAAAAATTACGAAATTTTAGCGACACTTCTGTCTATCTCGGGTGTGATGTAATGTTTATGAAGCACAGCAAACAAATTGTTGAAGACAGTAAAATTTATGGAAAGCTGACGTATATCCTCACGACTCATTCAAAATAATAATTCAAAAAGATTTCACGTTTCAAAAAGTTTAATGTGCCTTATTGAAATAAGTGATTTGACTTTGACTTTGACTTTATAAATAAACCAATTTAAAAATGGCGCCTTGTTTTTACTAGTTATTTATATTTTAAACTAAACTTTCAAGAGTCGTAAATACGTTAAAACCAGTAACAATCTCATCTCAGGGACAATGTCAGAAACTTATTAAAAATGTAGGTAAATTAGAGAAATTATTGACAGATTGAGACTGACATTAGAATGCGAACGTTCTTAAAAATAGAGAGTTCCTAGACAAAGTGACATTCTATCAGCGATAACGATGATGGAAAAGGCAAAAATGTCTATCGAAAAGCTTATGTCAATCCTGTTGAAAGTAGTTGTAGAAATACGAAACGCTTTCAAAGCGATTGTCACTATTCTAGGCCCTCTGGAATTGACACTGAAATGGTCACATAATTCCTCCCTATTCAAAATCAAAATATTTTATTTCACATAAACGTACATGGGCACTTATGAAACGTCAGAAGCTAGGTGCACGGTTCCAATTGGTCGTTTCCTATGGAGAAGAGCCGGCAAGAAACTCAGCGGTTACTCTTTTAAAAATAAATGGCTTTTACAATGTTTTCAAATTACAGTGTTAATAGGTATGAGAGAAACAACAAGTTGAAAATTCAAAATATCTTTATTGTCATATCTTTATTGTCATATATGTCCAATAGTTATGTATTGGCATTAAATTTAAAATTATTTTACATGTCAAATTTTCTTATTATAAATGTCAAAATATCAAAATACATGGTCAACAAATCAATCAATAATTCAAGAAATCTTGGATCGTGTAGTATTCTTATCAATTAAAAATGTTCGTAACTTATTTTTAAATACTGGAAGTTCCTTGGCGCTCAGAATTTAAATAGGTATTTTTTTGTATGTAGTACCAGGTACTTAACAAAATAGAAAATGGTCTACAAATCTACAGTCTGTTAAGTCTACAACGTTCTCACTCTCACAAAATATGAAAGAACGAATATAAAATATAAATTAAATAATAAAAATAAAAACATATTTAAACCAAATGTCATGATTGCCATTATTAAAAGTCAAACCCCAAAAAATAAGATGATAAGGTTTATGCAGGACCATTTGTCACCATCTATAACACCAAGACTAAGACCCATAGGGACACTTTATGAAGCAATCATTAAAAAAAAAACTTATACAATACATACAACTCGAATCTTCAACTACCTATTTGAAAAATAAGTCTCAGAAAAATTAACATTTTATGTTCACAAAAAACATTAATCCTCGGACCGTGGGCACCAAAACAAAGGGCGTCTACGAACGACGCGGGCGCAGCTGACAGTGTGTGCGCTTACACATACATGAACGTTTTGGTTATCTTTGAAAAAATCTGCAGAAGCGACATTTTTGATTTCGGTCTATTGTTTTGCTGTTAGACTGGAAGCTGACCCCAGGGAAAAGGCTAGGCAGATTGATTTTGGTCTCTTGTTTTGCGATAAAGCAGAAGGTACGGTCTTAAATTAAATGAGGAATATTTATTTGGGAAAGCCAAGTCAGGAAAAAATGACTGCGGGGGAAGTCGGAGTTCTGAAAACCACTTAAATGAGTGATAAAGTTTACATAAGCCTCGTCATTGTCACTTATAGAGGAAGATTGGCTATCATTTGTCCACAGGACTATCTTCTCCTAAGCGTGTCGATGAAAATCAAATGAACTCGGCCCAGAATTCGGCCACGTGCAACCAACAGTTCCTGTAACGTGCAGCTGACAAGACACGCAGGACACGACAGTAAGCGTCCCATCGTTTGTGGAACAGCATTTAGACTACAAGGAAGTCGTGTATGAATCTCCACCTGAACAGGTTTTCCTTGCTTCGGCCAACCTGTGTCTGGAGTCTGTTTAAAGACTTCCAGGTCACCCAAGTCATGTCCAGGTTGAGAACCGTCTTCAGCAGGTGGAACGAATGGTTCGGGTAAGGAAGCACTGTCTCACCACAGCTTCAGTCTTTCTTCTGAGAGGATAGTAATAGTTCAATCCAGGACGTTTCTTCACACATTAGAAGAACATCTAACTTCTCCAATGTCTGTTCAGTTAGATGAACTTGATTTTATACAATAATATTGCAAAGTAATTAACATTACGAAACACAAAACATTAAATAAAATTATTTGCCATACACTCACTAACTCAGGAAATCGTGGCTACGTAATAACAGCCGCCCGTGTCGATCCATCACTTTAAGCTACGCTTGCCGGGGTTGGTCCGTGGATGGGTGACTATCTTTAAATACCGAGACTCCTCCGTGCCTCGGAAAGCACGTAAAGCCTTTGGTCCCGGCTGTCATTTGTGGATCTTTGGCGTTCTGACAACCAGTCTTACCAAGGAGTATCTTATTATCCAGTTACTGGGTTGTGGAGATCAGATAGGCAGACGCTCCATGTAAAATATTGGTATTCAGCTGTATCCGGTTAGTCTGGAAGCCGACCCCAACGTAGTTGGGGAAAGGCTAGGCAGTTGATGACACACACTAACACACTCCATTATACCTTTTTATTTAAGTATGTTTAACTAAACTTTTATCTCATTGCAGCTGAAATACCTCCCAGCTTTCGTTCACTGAGTACTACTTACAACACTGCATGCATCATTCGGAAACTTCTTCCTCTTTTCGTGTGGTTAGTGACTAACCGGGTGTCAGAGTTTTAAAGCCGCTCAAGGGCCCCTGACTTGGCTTCACATGCTGGCCGTCGAGAAATATCTCTGTGGCATGCCGGTTTCCTCACAAGTTTTCTTTCACCGTTTTTAAAGCAAGTGATAACTATACAATACGCACATGAATCCGAAAAGTCAGGGTTCGAACTTGAGACCTTTGACTTGGCAGTCCGACAGTCAAACCACTAGGCTATCACTGGTTTTATTTGGAAAATTCGGAAACTAAAGTTAAAATATGGAATTCTGCATGGTGCCAGAAACAATTGCATGATAATTAATTACATGACTCAATTGACACGGTGGCAGTGTAGTTCGCTTCAGGACGAGCTTTCAGGTTCTACTCTCGCATGGCACAAGGTATTAGTTTCAGTAATGCGCGTATTGAAACATATCCACGATATATGTAGTCCACATAATGAGGAAATCCAAATAAGGAGGAGCTCGTCGATCCATCAGGTTAAGCTACGATTGCCGGGGTTGGTCCGTGGATGGGTGACCATCTTTACATACCGAGACTCCTCCGTGCCTCGGAAACCACGTTAAGCCGTTGGTCCTGGCTGTCATTTGTGGATCTTTGACAGTCGTTACGGGTCGTCAGAAGCCCGAAAGTCTGACAACCAGTCATACCAAGGGGTATCGTATTACCCAGTTACTGGGTTGTGGAGGTCAGATAGGCAGTCGCTCAATTTAAAATACTGGTATTCAGCTGCATCCGGTTAGATTGGAAGCCGACCCCAACATAGTTCGGAAAAGGCGAGCACGGAGGAGTCTCGATATGTGAAAATGGTCACCCATCCACGGACCAACCCCGGCAAGCGTACCTTAACCTGATGGATCGACCCGACCGGCTGTTATTACGTAGCCGCGAGCTCCTCTAATATTTTAGTTCACTAGTTATCGATATTTCATATTTCCATAAAATAACATTGGCAAATTAATTAAAACAGCGAAATATGTAACAGCTATTTTGCGACGCTGCTCACTTTCAGAATGCATGCTCTTAAGTTTTAGTTGTTTTCAGAGCTCTTTTATAATCACACAGTGCACCATTGACGCGTCTGTGTGTGTGTGACTACTCTGCGGTCTATCAGTATTAGTCGATTCGTCCTTCGTCTAACAAGGGCGGCAGGTCGGCAACCCGGCCTATCGATCTAACGCGCGAGCGCAGTGTTTTTAACGTTTATCACTGAATTTTGCAGGAAATGCACTTTTTATTTTTGTAATATTATTATGCAGTTGTATATGCTATTGATAATGCTAGTTGGGTTTTTTTTTATGGCCTTCGTACTTAATCTCCGACAAATAACAATAAAATTAGAGGGAATTGAATCCATGTCCCTTATTTAAATGGGACCTAATAAATTAATCCCTGTACCTATTAGACTGAATCTCTCCAAATTAATATTATTAAGAGGAACACAGCTAAAGGACGTGAACATGGTAGTCATTATAATTATTTATTAACTATGTCTATTGTCTAATTATTTATTTATATTAACGAAATTTGAAAACCCTAAGCCCTAGCGTCTTTGGGTTCTCTGGTAGCAGCTTGCACATTCTAGGGTTTTGGTCACTTTAACCGCTATAACCGAAGCTTTTACAACCAAGAAAATGCGCAACAACCTCTATAGACACTATCACAAGGAGACTATCACAGCCCTCAAAAATTACAAAAAAAATGTAGTCACGCCAAAATCGATAAAACCCTTTATCCATAACCTAAATCACTGATTATAATTTCACGAACGCGCTCTATATATAGTTCTTACCGCTCTCGAGCCCACTGAGTAGTTTCAAAGGGATTTTTTACTATTTTTGAAACACCTGTGTCGCCTGGCGACCTTTATTGTCCTTTTTTGCTTCGATGCCCTTTATACACTATGGTTAGGGTACCTACCTTAAATATAGGAGTTAGTTTGAGTTTGGTATTTACGGCTTTTTGGTTTAGTTTTGAGTTTTTGGTGAAAGAGGGGGAGAAGGGATGTTAGTACGATGTGGTGTACGTAATGTTGGGTTATGAAGATCCCTGGTGTGTTTGTGAAAACTAGTCTTAAAAACATGTGACGAATGTCGAATTGTGTTTGGAGTTAATGAATTTGAAACAAAATAAGTTTACGGCGGTTTTGAGGAATCTAGGAAAAGTCTGCCCTTCTGATTTAGAAAGCTGTGTTTTGTGGCTACTTAGGTGATGTACAGGCAAACCATTGGCAAAAAATACACTAGTGTGTACTGGAGCAATAGATGAATCGACGATTTTAAGCTTTTTAGTGAATATACCGTTCATGCTAGACAGCAGGGTGCTTGCTCATTAATTCATAGATTTCGTTTTGCTCTGCTAGTCAATGAAGCATTAAAAGCTACTTTTGGTGTCATTTTTTCTTTTATTTCTTTGTAAAAGTTTAATACTTCTAGCAAGTCATTGCAAAATGAAATCCGGTGCATCGGAATTTACCTTGAAATCTGTCCACCTCAAAAAAAACTACATAGCTATGTTGTAAAAGATATTGCATGCAAAGAATGCAATCTAAACCTTTTTTCCCTACATAGCATTAATGAATCAGTTTCTTAGAGAAATATCAAACTCATAAATTGTTTTATTGGTTATTTTTAGACGAGCGGCTTCTGTACTCCATGCTAATCGTCTTCCATTTAGTCTAATTTAGTGTTTGACTAGGTATAGACGGGAATTTGGTACCCAGGTTTATTCATATTATATGCTAAAAGTGATGATTAAGTGATGAAATTATCGGAAAAATAGATTTCCAAAAACAGTGTATGAAAAAGAAAACCAATTGGTTTGGTATGGTTTCGCGATTTTGTGATTGGTGGTTTCAAATTCAGAATTCGGTATGAACGCTCTGAACATCGGCGATAAATCACAAGTACATAATGAGGAAAATATTCATCGACTAAACTAATAAAGAATTTCGAAAACAAACGTTCCAAGTTCAAAATTCGTTCGCGCCGAAACGATGAAACACGAGCGGCGTTCGTAAACCGAACTTGGGCGTTCGGCTGCGACAGCCTCAGCTACCGGAGTGTGTACGAAAGAGATCCTTTTAGCGAAATTAGTCAGAGTTCCCGAAAAACGCGGCCGTCGACCCCTTCGGGCAACACCTAAGTATTTTAGTGTCTAAAAAAAATTCCCGTGTTTACATAACACGCCGAATTTTTTAAATAAACTCCACGTCGAAGGGCTTACAACGCGCACAGACAAAAATTTCGTCGGTTGCGTTCGTGTGCGTGCCCCACACACTGACACCACATAAAAATGCCCAATCGGTACATGTCGCACCACTACAATGAAGGGACGACGTAAGTCGCATACAAGTGCATAATTCGGCCGAGATGCAAAAAAAAATATTTGGCAATGCGGCCCCTACGCGCCCGCCAGTCGCCCGCCCGCCTGGGTTAGGTTAGGTTAGATTTTTTGGCTCAAAACGCTCGTTGGCGATTTTTTGAAAAGAATTTTTGTGTCTACATGGCTAGGAAAATGCGTTCTTCCTGCAACTTTATAGCGCGCCAGTACGTCGCGATTTTTTGAATAAAGAACCCGAAACGCGTTACATCGCTCCACTTGGAATCTTATTTGAATTTGATAGTTCGTTTTTAATAGATAAATAGATTTTATTTTAGTTAATTCAAAGAGCGTTTTGAACTAAAATACCGCGGCAGTCGGGCGCAGTGTTCATACGGATTTTATTTTACAGACGTCACCGATTATGACTTAATATTTAAAAAATAAAAACCAAGATTTTTCACCGTTTCGGAAAAAACTCTAGTGCCTAAAGTGTCGTGTTGTGTTTTATTTTACTGCAATTAGAATTTATATTTTTATTTTATTGGACTTTTGTGTTTCCCGTTTTTATTTTTTGGTAAGTACTTTTATTTTTCCCTGTTTTTCTTTTAAGACTTTTTGTTATTTTTGACTTCACTTTTTTCTTACGTCTTGTATGAAGATCCGTTCTTGCAACACTTTTGCAAGCATGTTTTTATTTGTAACAACCATTATTTAAAAAAAAGACACAAAGGAATAATCAGCATCGTATTCAGCGCCACGGATCACAAAACTGCAACGTTTAAGCTTACAAAAACACTAGGTAACTTTGTGTAACGTATATTTTTCTAATAAATCGGGAATGATCCCTAGACAAAGTGACAAGGACACGTCGTGAGTGACGTCAGCAGTACTAGGCACTGCCGAGAAAGTCGGCCATCTTGATTCTGTGTTCTTTTTTTGAAGCCTACGAAGTGCGCGGGCGCGGGCCCGCCATGTTGCTTTATGTTCAAATTTTGAATTTAGAACTACCATTTCTTCCTTTTTGTGGAGAACTAGGTATAATAGAGAACGCATAGTATTTTCTGGTGTTATTTTAGTGTTACAAAGACACTTTTATTGCATTTCCTGCCATTTAATGCAGTACAAGTTAGGCCTATTTGAAGCCGCTTGAATGGAAGTATTTTAGTTCCGACATTCAAAAATTGCATAGTATTTTGAATTGATAAAATAAAGTAGATTTCGTTTTATTGCATTACAATATTATTTTATATAAACTCAATTAAAAAGGTTATTTAAAATAAAAAAATAAGTTACCACATTTTATAGCAGAGCTTTTCAAAAGTCAGGAGCTTTGGATATTCAAGGGAATATTATTTAAAATGGACCAATAAAAAATTTAGCTCAGCTAAAATACTTATTTTAATCTATTTTGTATCTTGAAAATCTTTGGTTTTTCGTTTTCAAAAGACAAAGATATTCTTTATGCTTGAAACAATAAGAATCGCAGCACCTTTATGTGAGTATACACAAATAATATTTAAAAAAAACTTCTAAATAACGAAGAGGGAAGATTTAAGTACCAACTAAATTACTTGCATTTTACAACTGCAAAAAGATATTGCAAATGTTATTGATAAAATCTTTTGCTTTTACTCATTTACTTATTATTTAAGAGATCACACAACTTCATGAACAAACAGAAAGCATGGCGGCACCAGCTACAAGAATTGCACATATTTTTTAAAGTAAGATAGAAACGCAAGTTTATAGTATTTTTTTATTAATAAATAGGTGAATGACCAAATAAGTCAATGGAGTCATTTTTGCATCATCATAATAATTGTAAGTATAATCATTTGAAAATGATTTAAAGATATTATGGTATTATGGGTTTTAAAATCGTCGTTTGCTTGTTAAAAAATCTTCATCGAAACTCATCTATTTGAAACTAATGTAATTATGACTACAAAAAATCTTCACAATTATTCATATTCCACATCAACTTCCTTTTCAATTAAATAATTTGCCTAACTATTGTACAAATCAATCAGAATTTCTACAGAGAAAAATACCCATTAAAAATAAAACAACCGACTTCCAAAAAAAACACTAAAAAAGTAAAAAATAACTTTAATTTCGGAAGTCGGTGTCTTTGCTTTTCAATTTCCGTTTTTTGCCACCGACTTCGTAAAAAGTTTTTATTTTTCACTTTTTATTTGTGGTACCTACCCCACACAAATCCGAATACCACTACCTGCTATGTAAATAACAGTGAAGGAGTCAAACAGGATATCGTCTAGATAAACTAAGTGGGAAAAATACGTAATATTGAAGCTAACTCAAAAACTACGCAAGCAAAGTTAATAAAATTTATATGGGACCACCTCGGAAGCATGACCTACCAAACAAAAAAAGAATCATCAAAATCGATTCATAAATGGCGGAGTAATCGCGTAACAAACATACAAAAAAAAAAAAAAAAAAACATACAGACGAATTGAGAACCTCCTCCTTTTTGAAGAAGTCGGTTAAAAATAGCAAAAAAACATTTTTTTTTCAGAATCTTCGCTATTGCAGCGAAGTCAGCAAAAAAGGGGCAAAAAATCCACGATTGTACACAGAACTATCCCATGTAGCGTGCTGGCACCCGGTTCTGTGTCTTCCGGATGCCGTCCAGTCTAGAAACAGGTTATCAAGACCATACAGACATCTTCCGTTCCAAACACGTTACAATATCATAAAAATACTAGCAAAATGACATTGAAAATATGGACTTCTAGCTCAATATATATAATATAGCCATTTATATATGGCCATATAAAAGATACTAAACAAATTAATATTAAAGCCATAAAAATCTTTAAAAAAAACAACAGTAACAGTATGATTAGCTCTATAAACATCATCGAAATATGGACGTTTAGCTCGATATATTTACAACTTATTTATAGCCATAATATTATAAAATATATTTATTATATTAGATAAAAATTTCAATGTTTAAAAAAACCACCAAAACATTCCAAACAATATATATAATCATTTAGCTCAATAAACCAACGATTTATTACCATTAATAAACAGACCCTAATTTAAAAAAAAATAGCCTTGTAATCTTGTTGACACCTCAGCTTTTAGCTTATTATATTTGATTAAATATGTTTATATTGCAGCCTTAAAAACTTAAAAAAAAAAAAATCATGACCCATAAATAAACAAACCCTATACTCTACAAAGCATAGCCTTGAAATCCTGCTGACGCCTCAGATCCTGCGCTTGCACATATCCGAAGGCCACACGAGATAGCTACCTAGTCTAATCCGTAGTAGCTCGGCCGCCATCACCGTGTCGTTTAACTTTTGATTTTCAAATGACATTCTCCTGTTTTGCTTGACTAAAAACTATTCAGCTACATGTGTATCTTTGCGTGTGTTTGGCTCTGTGTGTGTGCCTATGAATGTGTAGTACGTCTATTAGGTATGTTGAGTCTATGATAGCAGCATTCAAAGTCTTTGCAAAGTCAAAATAAATGTTTTGTTTGCAATGTTGTGGGAATTGATCAAATCTACTGTGTGAATATCATTGATAAGAATATGGCATCAGTACAAAAATTATTAGTTTAGCGCAAAACTAGAAATCGTTTAACCATTGATGACAAAAATGACAGTAGTAATGCTTGTTAATAAATAAATAATCTTTAGTTCCACAGAAAAAGGCGCTTCTGGTCTCTGAGAAAAGATGTACCTAACTTAGTAGTTATACAAATACTAATATATATACGACGTAAGTCCTAATCATGCCATTTCGTTATTATTAGCGTGAATGTTAAAAATTGATTACTTTGTATCCAAAACGCTTTTAAATTAAAAGCTTGGCAAACCTAAAAATGGTAAATTGCACCAAAATCAGTAGAGCGGTTTCGTGCGCCAGCGCATAAAAACAGACATTTTGAAGTATAAATTACAGTCTATTTATATATTTACAACTTGTTGTTGGTAGCACAATATATGGACAAAACAAATTGTTTTGAAAACAACATTTTATATTCGCTGGTTTATGTCAAAATATTTACTTTTAATCTGCAGCTTTGGTAATCTTTTCTAGGTATCCGACTTATTCATAAAATACAAGCTTTTAGGTAAATATTTAAAAAATTAGATATATATCTAGGGACCTAGTAAACGCTACTAGATTTATAGTAGCTTTTGCTTTATAGCATTTGTAAAATTGACCAAATCACCTCACTTGGCGAACGGAGCACCACCCCGCACTGGGCCCGCGTGGTGGCCCACTTCCCCTCACAGAGAGGAGGCCTGTCTCCAACAGCGGGAACTGGGAATGTTATAGGCTGATTATGGCAAACGCACTGGTGATTAAAGTAGGATGATACAGGAGGATGCTGCTCATCTACACGTCAGTTTTACGAGGTGGCAGTTGCCCCAGTGGTCAGATACCCAGTCGTTCTATGTAAATACTGGTTTCTACTGCATCTGGTTGGACTACTCCAACCAGATGCAGTAGAAACCAGTATTTCTGCGTTGCCTTTTTTGCCGTCGACTTCTACAAGTCGACGACAAAAAAGGAAATTCAGATGATGAGATGACAACAGCCAGGGTACGAGGACATGGAAACTGTGACAGTCACCGCTCAAATTATAATCAGATCGGTGATCGCTGTGAGGGGCTCGTAGCTAAGTAATAACAGCCGCACGGGTCGATCCATTATGCTACGCTTGCCGGGGTTGATCCGTGGATGGGTGCCTCCTCAGTGACTCGGAAAGCACGTTAAACCATTGTTCTCGGCTGTCATTCGTGGATCTTTGACAGTCATTACGGGTAGTCAGAAGCCCGAAAGTCTGACAACCAGTCTTACCGAGGGGTATTGTATTATCCAGTTACTGGGCTGTGGAGGCCAGATAGGCAGTGGCTCCATGTAAAATACTGGTATTCAGGTTAGACTGGAAGCCGACCCCAACATACATAGTTGGGAAAAGGTTAGGCAGATTGATTGATCGGTGATCGTTGTTGCTACTGGCTGAATGAAGGAAGTAGATAAACAGATTGATAGAATAGTCATATGCATACATAACATAACATCACGCCTGTCTTTCATCAAAGGGTTAGGCAGAAGTATACCACCCATATTTGGCCAGTTATGTTAAATTCCCATGTAATAGGGGCGAGCCTATTGCTATCAATCGGGTACAAATCTAGACTCCGCGCTGCTACTGAAAAATTCCAGATGGAAAAACCCAATAAAACTTTACCCGACCTGGGAATCGAACACGAGACCTCATGCTCAGCGGTAGTACTTGTGACCACTAAATCAACGAGGCAGTCTCTTTTTTACCCAAGAAAAAGGGTATATTCTCAATCAATGAACAAATTACCTTTCCTTACTAGATACATCCGCAAGGTTTTAAAAACAGCTACTTCTTGAACCGAAATAATTATAAAATATAAACATAAAGCATAAAGGACATCCTAACACATTCAATGCCCTTCATACAAAACCTTAAAGGTTTAAAGCTGTCTATTCACGGGCGATTAGTCGCACGACGAATTTGTAAATGAAGGTCTAGACGTGAAATATTATGTTGTTGGTTTTATTGGCTTTTAAAGTCGAAAGGCTGCTTAAAAGACACTTGATTAATATAAACATAGTGGGAACACCTTATAGTTGTTATACAAAATATTGTAAAACATTTTTAAAAGAGTAACCGTGGAGTTTCTTGCCCATTCTTCTCCATACTAAAACTGCCCTTTGGAAGGGGCAACTAGAGTCAGTTCTGTTTCTTTGTTATTGACGTTCAAAAGTAACTTTTATGTGCCTAATTGAAATAAATTATTTGACTTTAACTAAAGTAGCTCATTCGTTGTTTATATGGCCTGAAGTAGATTTTCCACTGAAGCTTCTAAATTTTTTGAAGATTTAAAAAACGTTCATTGGTTTCCATTACAATAACCCCATTTTAAAGTACACAAGCGCATTTACGTACGCGGAGTATATGACAAAATAATCGCACACACTATTATTATCCGCACCATCCATGCTTCACCTTAGCTTTAAGTAAAGAGAAAATAAACTAACAAATAATATAGGAAACAAAAGCCAGTCTCATAAAAGGAGACCCGAGAGTCTACTTGTTGAATACCACCAATTTAAAACGACCTCAGCTACCATATAAAAGGTAAGACAACATGTGTCAGAATACACTGGTAAAAAAACGTAAGTACTGTTTTCCATCTATGACACACAGACTTGCAAGGTACGGAGTTAACTTGACCTTCATTGAGGAACAAATTACAAGGTAACATGTCTCAAGATGTATTGGTTGTGTTATTTTTGCTGGTACTGTGTTTTGTCAATGACAGCTTCTGTGTTTCCAGTTTATTTTGAGCTCCTGTGTTTAATAAAATGTACGACAGAAGAGGTCAAGGTAATTTATGTAGTTGATTTTGTGTTTCGATTTTCCAACTATGTTAACACAGTGTTAAACTAACTTAATGTGAGCTTAACTAGCTGTAAGGAACAATACGATAGTGGTGTCAAGATAAACTGGATATTTCCAGTTTATCCTGACACTGTTTAGTTTGTGTGTTATTTTCTTTCTAATACTGCATTTGGAATAGACCAATTAATGTTGACCTCTTTAATTGAATGGAAATCTATGTAACAGAGGTCAAGGTGTTCTGGTTTTACATATGGAGTGCTAGTTGCGCTTTCCATTTAAGACACAGTGTAATTTTATACTAGTGAGAAATTGAGTAAATTGATACACACAATCCAACACTGTGTCATTTTCGATTTGGTTATGTGTTTAAGAGATGGCATAATTATTGTAAGCGGCGCCCCGCGGTTTCACCCGGCCTCGATCACGTGGGAATATCGGGATTAAAAAGTATCCTGTGTGTTATACAGGTTATAAAGTATCCTGTGTGTTTAATATACAATTTATTACTATTTTTAGTTTTGTTCAACCTAATTTCAGAACCTGAAATATTGAATTGGAAAATAACTTTAGAGTTAAACAGCCTTGAAATTAAATCATCCTCTTCTTAAAAACCAAATTATCCCAAAGAGTTTTGTCTGCCTCGTTGGGCATGAGGTCCTGGGTTCGATTCCCCGCGCTAAGTGATATTGCGGTTTTGCTATGTGGAATTTCTCAGTAGTAGCCCGGACTTTAGATTTGTGCCCAGTTGATGGGTATAGGGTCGCCCCCTTTTACATGGGACTTAAACATAACTGGCGAAATGTGGGTGTAGTATAGGTACACCTCTGTCTGACCCTTTGGGTAAACAAGGCGTGATATTATATTATATTATGTTATGAGTTTAAAATCATGACAAAACTAAGGTAATCACTGACTTGCATCAATTCCTAGAACACGTCTAGCCCGTGACCTGACATTATCTGATGTCTACTTGCAAATTAGAAGAAAACTATTCAATCTATTGTGCTAACTTCGTTTCCTGTCTGTCAGACTTCGGCTAAACTCGTGCGCATGAAGATTCTCGAAGGCGCTCGGCGATCATCGTGGTGCCGAACGCTGCCGAAGACAATTGATTCGTCACATTAGTATTTTGTAACTTCGGAAAATGGAGAAAAAACCCCGGCATAAAGTTAGTATCACCATGAAATACAATTCATTACCACACAATAGCATATAATGTGACTATTTGATGACGTAATCAATTATAATTGGTCAGTTTGTATTGTTAATGTATTCTACTAAACATTGTCATGATAATGCATTACTACTTATATGAAGGTTATTCGATAAATAACTTTAATGTGAATGTTCGAATGATTTTATGAGTTTCCCTTCAGTATAATATTGGAGGAGACTCGTTTAATAACTATTATATTAATATTTAACGCCATCTGTTTAATTTCTGAAGAAACCCAAAGGGCAAATTGGGCTTATTCTATTGGGTTACAATCTCTTCTCCAAAGAGCCTAGTTTTTGGAAAGACTTATCTTTTAACCTCGTTGGTTTAGTGGTCGCAAGCTTTGCTACTGAGCACGATTCCTAGGTTCGGTTCCCAGGTCGGGTAGTGTTATTGAGTTTTTCCACCAGGAATTAACTAAATAGCAGCCCGGTGTCTGACTTTGTGCTGGTTGGTGGCAACAGGTTCGCCCCTATTACATGGGACTTAAACATAACTGGAGACATATATGTGGGTGGGTATACCCCTGCCGAACCCTTCAAGGTTTACAGGCTTGATATTATGTTCTTACCTTTCATTAAATCTTTGTCTGTCTGTTTTTACATGTGTGTATGTGACAAAAAACAAGAAAACTAACTAGTATCAAATTAAATAATAGCAATCAGTGATAGCGTGACGGTTGACAGGGGAGAATGGAAGAAAATGTGTTGCGCCGACTCCAAGTAAGATAGGACAAGGGCAGGAAGATGATGATGAATCAGTCAGTATTAAACTACACCATTTAACCAGAAAAACAAAAAAAAAACTTTACTACTCCACCATGCACCATTATAAGTTTCAAAAAATTTAAAAGTCTACAAGCTATTAATAAAAAATAAATTTAAAAAAACTTGGATCTAAGAAAAGACTTTACGTAGAGGTTTCCGTAATCAAACACGAACTTCAGGGCCGCCCAGTGTGTGGTGCGTGTGCGCACCTTGAATTGCATAGTTACTTACTTTATTTTTGTTTGGTGCATTCGTAGCTCCGTGGCGAGATAGACGCGGGTTGAGGAAATACTTGCACTTTAGTAGTGGCGCCTTATTTTGGAATGTTGTTTATAGGGTTCCGTAGCTCAAAAGGAAAAAACGGAACCATTATCACCCGTGAGTCGGTCTGCCTGGCTGGCTGGCTCTCTGTCTGTCCGTCTGTCACAGCCAATTTGCTCCGAATCTACTGGACCAATTTAGCTGAGGTACATATGAATTTCTGTGACCCAAACAAGGTTGTAAACAACGTAAATAAATGAATTTTGAATAAGGGGGTCACTTTTCGGAGGAAAATTAAAAAAAAATGTTTTGCATTCTATACCGTGTGACGTATCAAATGAAAGGGCTTGTTGAGAGCACCTCAATTTTTTTGTTAATGATTTTAAATAAATACTTTAAAAGATATATAAAAAAAAAGATAATTCGGGGCGTTTATCTCCGAAACCATTCTCTGTATATTTTCAAAATTTCAGGCTCGGTACATTAAATTTTGAAAAAGATACAGAGAATGGTTCTTGGTTTTTCTAACACTATGGACTCATGTCTGAAATAAAGAATTTAATTGAATTTACTCATGGATTACGAGAAAACCTTTAAGAATCCTAGTATGGTCTTAAAATAACATGGTAAATCTCTAAGGAACCCTTCATTTTGCATGGTCCGACACGCACTTGGCCGGTTTTTTATCATTATGACACTTTTTCATTGAGATATTTAAGAGTGCTGAAAAGCATCGTTAAACCTCGTAACGATGCTTTTCAGCACTTTTAAATATCTACCTGTTTTCATCTGTGGGTATCATAAAAGGTACCAAATGCGCACTATGACATTAGTAGTTGGGTCTTTAAAATGCTGATAAAAATGATACAAACGTCAGGTACTCTAATTAAAGATACTGTAACAAAAGACTTCAGTTATATATTCTTTTACTAGCTTTCGCCCGCGGCTTTGCCCGCGTGGATGTCGGAAATTATCACATGGGAACGTGCTGCTGGTATAAAAAGTATCCTATATGTTAATCCAGGTTATTAACTATCTGTGTGCCTTTCGTCCATTCAGCCGTTTTTGTGTGACTGAGTAACAAACAAATCCGACACACACTAACAAACTTTCACATTTATAATATTAGTAGGATAATAGGTTTAAGGATCGGCAGCTAATTATACTACTTGTAGATATTAGAACTAAGCATAATTACGAAATATAATCATTTATCAATATAATAATGACAACGTTCTCGAATGACCCCATGAATACGGTTAAAACACAGAAACATTCCAGTTGATCCCGTCCTCAATAACAAGGATAAACATACATACATTAACAAAGCTACAACAAAAGAAAGACGTCTGCACCAAGGCTGTCTCGGTGAGTAACCACCGGCTGCGTGCGCGCAGCTTTGGTAACACCATGCAGATTTGACACTTAAAGGTCTACTTTTATCCTAAAACTAAAGAAAGAACAGGCTAAACAAAAAATATAGAAGAAGAGAGAAGTTTTTGTGTAAGAAGATAAAATACTGAAATTCAATCAATAATAATACCTGAAATATCGAAAATTGCACAATTATTTATTTACTAGCTGTTGCCCACGATTTCGACTGCGATCCAGGGTGAAAAGTATCTTATGTCCATCCATGTGCCATATTTTATAAAAATCCGTTCAGCCGTTTTAGCGTGAAAGGGTAACAAACAAACAAACTCACTTTCGCATTTATAATATTTTAATTAATATTACGAGTATATAAGTTACGATTTATTTTTATCGTTTTTCTAGTAAGTTTTTTATGCCAGTGAACCTAGTTTTGCAATGAATATAGATGGAATTACCTGTATTTCTATTTTTGATTTGAGACGATGAAAACCAACAATTCTATTATTGTATAATGATGTGTAAAGAATATCTTTAAATTCTTAGCAATGTGAATGTAGTTTAGAAATATAAAGAAAACTGAAAACGTATCTTTCCGTGTCTTGATACTTTTGGTGTCTAATAAAAAATAACCTACTTTTTTATAATTCGGGATAATAATATTTTTCAATATAGAATTTCACAATATCATAATACCTATTCCCCTGCCCACCCTAAATCACAAATGCAGTCGTAGTACAACACTTGCAACAAAAGCAACGCGTCGCATCAAGGCTGTCGGCGTGAGTAAGCCGGCTGCCCCTGCGCAGCTTTTCCTTATCGCTTTGTACTCGCGATTTTAACTTAGACTAGAGTTTTATCTGAAGATTTAAATGTGTGATGTCTCTTATCTGTAAGAGGATTTGTACGTACAAGAAAGGTTGTGATAAGAAGATGATTTCGTAATAAAAAAAATCTTTGTAACAGACGTAAATGTGTATTGTGGAACTATGGTGTTAATCCAGCAGTTAAGTACTGCCTAGATTTCACTCATAGAGTTAATCCATTCGATTTTACTCAGCTCAATGGACTTTCTGAACCATACATTTTGGATTGAACCTAATTTACACATTAATTAGCTTACCAAAACTATAAAAAAACTCAGTTATTTTGTAAGCTACTGACAAGGTTATCGAATTCTCATAATACGAATAAAATAAAATAAATTGTGCATGAAATTCCCGTTTACGAGGTATGTATGTGGGCACTATTTTTATTATTTTTGAGCAATGCACATATATTTATGAATTTAGAAAAATAAAATATGTACTATCTATTTAATTTATCTAGGAAGACGTCTCGTTTGTTCGTTCGTTTTTCTTAACGTCTGTCTGTCGCTCATCAGTTATTAAGCTATTATCTGACCTCCGGCCTTCCGTGGTTGAAATGCACTTAATGCGCCTATAAATAACGCGCAAGGATACCCCCCCTCGAGGGGTAAGCGCATCAGACGCGGCGTGGGGGGGAGGATTCGAAAGTTGCACAAACATATCACCTTGACCCTGATATGCGCGCTAGGGCTTGCCTTCTGGCTTTGCCTGTTTTTTTAAACCAGTAATGTTGTAATGTTGATTTTTTTGATGAATGGGAATCTCAATATTGCTAGACTTTGCGACAGAGTTAGCGATTTTAATAAAAGAAAAAAAAAGAAATATGAGTTGTAATGGAAAAATAACACTCTCCATCATTTAAAAAACCACCCTTTTTCACTTTCTATTTCGAACCGCCTATTTTCATCATTTACTATTCAACCAGCTTCTTTATTTTTTGTGTGGCCGCCCTTGAAACAAATAATAATTATACAATACGCACATGAATCGAAAACTCATAGGTGCGTGGCTTGGGGTCGAACTCGAGGTTCATGATTTGGCAGTCCGACGGTCACACCACTAGGCTATCACTGCAATCAGCTAAAAATACTAAGTACGCTACTAATTTCTCTATGTACAGAAAATAAGAAACAGCCTGCACCGTGATCCTGTAAAAAAAAGTCGAGAGGTGACGCTCGGTTGGAACGAAGTTTTTTTCGTTTTTGTACACTTGTCGAATGAGAGATCGATAAAAGTGTATAATATTTTGACTGTCACGACACTTTTTAACCGACTTCAATAATGTAAATTTTATTAACTTTGCCTGTGTAGTTTTTGAGTTAGCTTCAATAATTACGTATTTTTCCCACTTAGTGTATGTAGATGATATTTTATTTGACTCCGTTACTGTTATTTACATAGTAGGTAGTAATATTCGAATTAGTGTGAGGTAGGTACCACAACTAAAAAGTGAAAAATAAAAACTTTTTACAAACAAAAAACAACCGACTTCCAAAAACAAACACTGAAAAGTGAAAAATAACTTTCGTTTTTTGCCACCGACTTCAGAAATTAAAGTTATTTTTCACTTTTCAGTGTTTTTTTGGAAGTCAGTTGTTTTTTGTTTGTAAAAAGTTTTAATTTTTCACTTTTTAGTTGCGGTACCAACTTCACACTACGTGTTGTTTTTTGATAACGTGGGATGAGGAACTTCGTTCCAAAAATCATGCATACATGACAAAACCATACCACAAATGACCAAACCACACATGTATAAAACAAGTAATTACTATCAATTAACTAACCACACATCACCCTTGCCGATCAAGAGTGACGTCACCGACTACCCTCGAACCCTTGATGACGTCATCACTGAGGAACGTCACCCCTGAGTTAGGGGAAACTAGTTTATGAAGGAAATGGAAAAGAAATTCAGTTTAGTTCCGTGGTTTGTAAGTTGTGTTGTGAGAATGTTGTTTCTGTTTAAATGTTTAGATGTGGGATTGAAATGAAGGTACAAAAAATAAGGGAAATTATTAAATAATTGACAACTTTAAACAGTGTTGAAGGAACTTGAAATAACTCGAACAAAACAAAAGTAAATCAAGAAAATTCTGTTATTTTTCTAACATTCAGCAGAAATCATGATTACACTAAGACGTATGCTATTTTTTACTTTCCTAGGCGAACGATAAATGGCTTATGAAAAAGATGGAATGTGAGGCTTTGTGTAATAATAATAACCCACTGCCCAAAGGCTAGTAGAACACGTACTACTCTAGTTTTAAGACCTTAGTAACATTGATAACGACAGCACTTTTGTTACGTGGCAATAAGAGCCGTTTTCGAAGTTTAAGTGTTACCGCTGACGTGCAGTTGATTGTTCTAAACTATCACTATCATCTCGTATGGAAGCCCCATGATGAGGTTTAACGAAAATAACTTGTTATTTATAAAAGCAGAAAAAAAATATCTTGTAAAATAAAACAATACTCGTAGAGGTGATGTGACATCAAGTAACAATTAACATAGATTTTATAAATAAATACAACACCCCATGAATCTCCTCATAAAGCGATATAAAAGTTAATAAAAAAATGCTCAAATATGTCTGTCAAAAACAGCCTGACCACTGACGTTACTAAACCTTATAACAACTTCGTCATTTATCTTTTATATAAGTGTCAATAAAAACCTTCTAAATCTACTCCTAAGCACATGCGATCACACGTGTAGTAGCTAACGTCACTATGTGCCGCTAGATCGAAGGCCACGTGTCTGCCTACGTAGAGCGACATGTGTCGCGCGGCGTGGGACATGTGTCGCCGTGCGTGGCTCATGCGTGCTCGTGCATACGTCAGAGTTACGCACGGACGGTAGTGTGGATGCAGTGAGTGTGGAGTTGGGAAACTGGTTAAATTATTTGGCAGATAATTTCATACTAATATTGCAATTTTTTAAACCCATGATTATTAAGTTTTATTCGTATTGGTTGAAATGTATTGTTAGGCACATTTGTAAATTAAGTCATAATTATTGAAGGAAAGTAGTTATTAACTGTAACTGAAAAAATATTGTTATTACGAAATCATCTCAGATAATTTAACAATAATAACAAAACAATAATGTAAAATATATTTAGATAACACTAGTATGAACAACATAAAATCTTTCCACAAACCCGCCCAACAAATACAGAAACATACAGATTCTAATTCTAAGCTACGCGCCACCGACCGCCTCTCGTAGCCTAGATCGTAGACACGCTACGTCGTAGCGTAGGTCTACAGTTTTCGTAGCATAGACCCGTCTACGGAGCTACGCCACCCATTCATAGCGTCATCGTATTTCAAAAATATGAATGCACTGTGGTTGTGTGTGTGTAAAATACACACACACTAATGTTAGTGTGTGTGTATTTTTTCAATATTGTAATAGAATTTGTACGTCAGTGTTTAAAAATAGTCAGTTTACGCAACACGGATTAAAATGGTGAACTGGCTTTTCCATTTTGTATCGGTATTTATTTTTGATCGTTCACCGTGTTGGAGGGATTGATTTGGTATTTTGAATTGTAATTCCGAACTGTTTTTAGAGTGGGAGTATAAATTCTAGATATAATATTTTGTTTGATCAATTCGCTTAACTAATATTTGAAGCGAAGGTTATTTTAGGTTTAACCAATGTTTATCGGAGCCTAGCTATGAGGAAGGTTTTTAATAATATCGACTAATAAAATTAATAAAAGATTTTTTTTCTTTAACAAAATGAACGTCTAAACTAATTTTAACAATTACTATTTAAATACACGACCATATGACGTAATGTCGAATAATTTAGAAAGTATTGCCCCTGGCCGGTGCCTGGCGGTAACGGCGACATTGCTAAACAACTGATGATGTTACTTGATGCATCGCAATAAGTAAAGTTATGTAAGTATCAAAAATTAAGTTTTACTACATCCGTAAAGTATTTTAGGGGTATGAGGAACAGGGTGTAAAGTTCACTCATCCACCATATAAAAGGGAGGATCCTCCAACCTGACGGATGTTGTGTCTGGCGGGCAACTGCCCAACGATTGATGTTGGGTTCTTGTATATATGTCAATTGCACGGTAAACTTTAATTGCGCGATGCAGGATTTATGTGACATCAGGATTCTTGTGTGACGTCGGGTCTTTGAAGCTTAGTTCGCATGTGGCGATGTAGATACCGCCACAGTATTATAATATTATTTTAATTATTGTGAATGTGACGACTATGTGGATCATTCTTTTCTTATTTTTTTTAGTTTTTCTCAGTTAGTTTTAATTAATCATGGTCTGGCAGTTTGAGTAATTTATGTGGCCTACCCAAATGTTTTTTTTTTAAATATGATTGACGTGTAAAAGTGTTTCTAAAAACCTACTAACAGAAACAAAATCATTTATCATATATTAGTAGATGAGATTTTTGTCTATACTCTAAAGGTTTAGGTAGTCAAAAAAAGGTAAACAAATCGTAAAAAGGGTTTTTTATAGTTGACACTTTCTTGTTTAAAAATAATATGTTATATCAAAATTAAATTTATTTTCGATCACAGTATAGTTTCCTCTTTTATTATGGTATATATTAATTCTTAAACTACTCTTCGTAGATGTAACTGCTTGAGCACAATTTTTTTGTTAGATTTATTATAATGATATAATATTTTGTAATCTGTCTATTATAAAGAGCCCAAAAAGACAGTTTCCCCAAACCTTTTAGAAAATACAACGAATAAGATAACGTTGCTAAATTGAAGAGTGCAACTGTGACGTAGTTTGGAAACTGAAGTGGCAGGTATTACGTTTAGTCGGTTAACCAGACGCCTTTGTTGACAGCGCCAAAAGAAGAACAGAAAATGTTTAAATTAGACAAAATAATTGATGATACCAGTGAACGCTTTATTATTAATGTGACAGATAGTTCAACAGATTCAGATTCAGAATTGAGCCTATTAATATGTGACTCTATAGAATATGATTTTAACATTTGAAATAAAAGGTTTAGCATCTATGAGTCACGTGGTTTTTTTTGTTTACCCTTTTTTAACTACCTAAACCTATGGAGTATACGTGCTTTGTGTAGATATAGTTAGGAAAACATGTAATAATCACACGATCACAATGTTCCCACTGCTGGGACCCAGGCCTCCTCTTTCGAGTACCTCGGCAAACTTCGTGTGTCGTCACACATTAAAAAATAGGTGTGCTGTACTGAATATTTGATATGATAATCATATCTTGGAAGACACAAATTGCTGAAGCAGCCACCGTGACGACTGTCTGCCCTTCATAAGTCATGAGGATACCTCTGTTGTGTGGATATCTCTAGTGTAATGGTGATAGGCGATTTGCAAACCAATTACCCACGGATTAGGGACAGTTATAGCTTGCAACTCAGTGTTGTTTTTCGACTTTCATGTGTTCCCAGATGAATAGCTGATCAGAAATAGCATTCATTTTTACGATAATATACTACTATCATCTGAGGTAGTCATGTAAATTATTTGTTAGCAAATTAACTACCAACTTAAATTGTCCGTATAATCAAATTGCAAGTGTCATTTGATGACGGTGACTGTCATTTTATGACAGTTGTATGAAATGGCAAGTTCGCTTACGCGATTTAATTCTCTGAATGTACATACGGACCGTACCAATCAATTTGGAAGGATATGGTGAGTGACGTAAGGTTAGAAGGAGAGGAAAGCAAGCGAAAGACAATTTCATCTTTAAGTTCCATATCAAACGTTGTACTCTCCAATTTATAGTTATTGTAGGCAGTCCCTCCGATCAAATGAAAAACTAAGACAGAGCTCGTTTAAAAGTGACGTGACACTGATTTCATAAACATGTGTGTACGTAGTGAGCTGTAGTTTGATTGTAAATGTGTGCGTGTGAGCGGAGGTGTAGTTTTGGTATGCTTCACTGTATTGTTCGCAGCGCTATGTCTTGGTTTTTTATTTTGTCTGAGGGCTGCCCTAAGAACCTTCCTAATTTCCTGTATTTCAAAAATGATTAGAACTGAAGTCTTATCTGTATTATAAAGAAAAGAACCTACAAATGTTCCAAGTAAAAATTCGTTTACCGTTCTTCTTTAATAATAAAACTTAACATTAATAAATAATGTTTTCTTGGAAATGTGTACGCGAACGTTCACTAACATAATCCGTTTATACAAGTTCTTCCTAGAATCCCCAGATTATTAAAAAAACCTCATCTGTCGAACACAAGAACTCCATTTTACTTTAATACAATTTTATAACGAACTTGCAACGAAAATCTCGTTACCGGCTCCCTAATTATGCCGAAATAATACGTGGAAACGCGCCATTGTTGTCGAAAAAAAAATGTTTTTGTCAAAAATGGACGCCATTATACGATTCCCGCGCAATGATGGCAAGATGGCGGACCTATTTAGATCGAGCCTTCTATTGGCGCGCTATTTAAAAATGGAATGCACTGTCCTTGGCTGGCAAGGTTCGTTGACCTTCCGATGCATTTTGGCGGTTTCTCTTTACACACAAAACGTTCTAAGTTTGAATGCAACTATCAATCGAATTTGAACTCTATTCTTGTATAGCTGAAGCCTTATTTATGCTGCATATTGTTAATACAATGTAGGAGCCGGTCTTTTTTTGTATATTCAAATGAATTTAAACTCTTCAGCATTGAATTAAGGATGGAATTCTAATGTGCCTTAATGAATTATCTCTTGTTTACTATTCGATTTATTTTATACTTTATTTTTATCGTGATATGGTTGAGAATGGGTTGTTAATGCTAATTGACGGATGGAGTGCTTTTAAGGTGACGCTAGGCACGGACGGGTGTATTAAAATTTTGTAAAATGATAATTAAAATAACTGCCAAAGTTTTTTGACAGAGGAAAATGTTAATTACAGGTAAATGATGTATTGTTTTTAAATCTAGAGGACTGACTGCATGAATAATCAATTGAGCCAAACAAACTGTCATTCTGTTGACAATATTATCCGAATGAAATATAGAAACTTCTTGAACATTTAAAAACTAAACCTATCATAATCGACTGTAGGACAAATCATAATAATTTTGAACGTTTTCACAACAATTATTCAGACTCCATTTTCCTGAGAAACTGTACATTGTTCGCCCAAAAACAGAAAATCAACAAAATATTGAAGATTTAAAACTTCCTCAATATACCCAGAAACTCCTTTTTATTCAAAAAGTCGGTAAGAAACGGCTTCCTTAACAACTTTCTTCTAATATTAGATTGTTCACGTTGGTATATTTAGTGGCCACGACCTAGCCAACACAAATAAAACTGATCTATTGAAATATCCAACGAATGTCTGACGTGAACGTGCGATGAAACGGTGATATTTTTTTGGACGGTCGATGATCTTTGAGCGAGGTCTTGCTGGCTTGGTAATCCTAACTAATATTATAAATGCGAAAGTGAGTTTGTTTGTTTGTTACGCTTTCACGCTAAAACGGCTGAACGGATTCGGATGAAATTTGGCACAGGGGTAGACCATGACCTGGAATAGGACATAGGATCTACTAGCTGTGCCACGCGGGTGAAACCGCGGGGCACATTTCACTAAACTTGATTGATTAATTAATCAAACAAGCCTAATTATACATAGACGTCATCAAAACAAATATTTAATAATTACTTACGGGCCTACCTCTCCTGCTACTCTCATCCCTCGAATAGTTTAGGTAATTGCAGCTTTTTACGGTGAAAATAATGATAAATAAACATAAAAAACATAAGACCTGCTTTGTAGTTAGTTCAGTTATAAATGTTATAATGGAAAGTTTTTGAATACCAGCGGTCTATAGTTCGGTTTAGATACCTCTAAAATCTAATGTAATCGTGTTTTCGTCAAACATAGGACCTAGCGTCAATCCTCAACTTTAACATATATTTAATTCAAAATGAATACTGCAGTCTTTTCGGTATAACCGATCATGCTAAGCAATTTGAGGTAGGGTAGGCCCGTAAAGTACACCTATAAAATAGTTGGTGGATAAACAGTATTACCTACTTCTTACGTCACCATCTGCCATTCACTACTTGGCCCCCAAGCTTTTATTTTAATCAAATCTATTATGTACCACATCGACAACATTAGATTAGGTACCATTTTTCTGGGTAATTCCAATAGCCTTTTGAGTAAATGACGTAGATCAAAAACTTCATATACTTACAAAGTAGAATCGTAACTTTATCGTGTAGGCGTTACGGGCAGGCATCGAAGAAACGTTACGAAAATAAACCACAGTAGTGCTACTGAAATTACTCACTGTAGTGCAACGACACACTAGTGCGGGGAAATGGATATGTCGAGAGATGTGCTACTGATTTGTAGTTGGATTATCGATAGGCGTGATAGACAATATATGTTGAAGAATATATGTTGAGAAAAATATATGAAAAATATATGTTGAAACTCACTTTATTATTTATTTTAATAAACCATGATATTGAATTTGAGCTACTAATGATAGAAATTTTTAAGATGTCTGGATGCCAATTTTTTATTTTAAAGTTAGTGTATATGAATCTCTAGAGTTGAAATATAGCAAAATAATAATATATTTCAAAAGAAAAATCCCTTCTTCACTTCACAAAATCACAAATCAGTTTTATTAACATCTTATTAACATTACCCACACATACAAGTGCATGCAACATAGTTAGGGTTCAGGAAACAATTGTTTTTCATGCTAACCCTGGTTGCATTCTTGGGCTCATTTGTATTCAGCCGTTGTCGATCGCTAATACAACGGCCGACGGATTTGAATATCATTTGGACGTCGAAGCCAGCCATGTTGCAAGGTTATAGTGTCTTTAGATATGGCGGGTGAAGTGTGGGGTCCGTAGTGATGGAAAAAGTATGGTTTTCTTGTTGAAACATTTTCTTGATAGGAAAAGTATTAACGTGGTGAAAATGTTTTTTTGTCAGACACCACAGCGTTCGAGTTATTCGATGCTTATATCCTATCCTACTAATATTACAAAGGCGAAAGTTTGTAAGGATAGATGGATGTTCGTTACTCTTTCACGCAAAAACATACCAGATTTGCTAACAGGTAGTTTATAACCTGACCATGGAAGTGTTTTATGCATTGACGCTTTACTATAAACTTCAAATTGACACAATAGGGTCGGGCTTATGTCATTCTGACAGTTTCGACACATTATTTACCCATCGCAGCTATGGCAAAGATTACAACTACATATAAAACATAACCATATTATAAGTCTAATTACCTGCAAAGAGAATATAATTAAATAAAGAAAAAAAATCTATACTTCAAAATTAATATTGTATGATAAAAAGTTAAGGTCAAGAAATCTACAAAGAAGGCAATAAATTACCTACATCCATAACAAAGTAGTAGGTACACCATTTACAATGGGTTTAAATACTTATTTTTATTGCACAAGTTACAAAGCTAGTGTTGCATTAATTTCTTGTACATACACTGACCCTTCAAAATGTGTTAATCAGTATTATTTCAATTGACAATATACTTTAGGTAGTTGGTAGATTATTTACCTGGCTATTTGCATTATAATGAGCGTTTATGTATTTTTATTAATTACCTTATTATAATGAAATTACCATTAACTGGATTAATATTCATCAATTAGGTTCAAATACTTTTTTTTATATTTTTATAGTGTACCTTTTACCTTTCCTTTATCTTTACCGAAACTTACAAAAAAATCTTAAAATAAGTGTCAATGTTTTCTCTAAAACACACACCAACACAACACACTCCAAACATTGATATATTTTTATTCAAACAAAAACACAACACTATCCCTACACCAAAACGCATCGACAGTTTTCCCACAAAACATCGATAGCACATCTCAACCTCACCACATCACTACTATTTCTAATTTCACGGTCGTCGCGTCTATGTGTGTATGCGCTTGTGTGTGTGTGACCTTGTTGCGCGCTGCGTTTCGGCGGTCATTCACCCCGGTGCATACAACCCTTGACTTTGTGCACATATAGATACATTTGTGCGTATATATATGTGTACGTAGAAAAGCGATGTGAAGCCGGTTAGACCGGATTTAGAACAGATAGTCGTAGCATATTTGGGGAGGAGGGGGGAACGATCCAATTATTCGTTAGTGTATTGTATAGGGTATGTAAGGGACAGAAAGTCGAAGGCTTAGTTGATTGATTGAAAAGTTGACAGGCATAAAATTGGGAGCAAAAGAATTGGACGATGTGATTTTTTTTTAGATTAGATTTATTAACTTGAACTGACTATGTCTTAATAATCATTGGCTAAATATAACGTGTCTTAATACTATCTATACTCCATAGGTTTAGGTAGTTAAAAAAGGGTAAACAAAATAAACCACGTGACTCATAGATGCTAAACCTTTTATTTCAAATGTTAAAATCATATTCTATAGAGGCACATATTAATAGGCGCTATTCTGAATCTGAAGCTGATGAACTATCTGTCACATTAATAATAAAGCGTTCAGTGGTATCATCAATTATTTTGTCTAATTTAAACATTTTCTGTTCTTCTTTTAGTGCTGTCAACAAAGGCGTCTGGTTAACCGACTAAACGTAATACCTGCCACTTCAGTTGCCAAACTACGTCACTCTTCAATTTAGCAACGTTATTTTATTCCTTGTATTTTCTAAAAGGTTTGGGGAACCTGTCTTTTTGGGCTCTTTATAATAGACAGATTACAAAATTTTATATCATTATAGTAAATCTAACAAAAAAAAATGTGCTCAAGCAGTTACATCTACGAAGAATAGTTTAAGAATAAATTATAAAGTTAACATATACTGTAATAAAATAGGAAACTATCCTGTGATCGAAAATAAATTATTATAACACATTTTTAAACAAGAAAGTGTCAAGTATAAAAAACCCTTTTTACGATTTGTGTACCTTTTTTAACTACCTAAACCTTTAGAGTATAAGTATTTATATTTTCAATAAATCCCTCTGTAACTCGACACTATCCCCACGCTACCTACCTACCCACTATTTGGGAGAACACTATTAAGTATTATACCGACTAATTAATAAAAACGCAAAGTAGTTATTTTTAATTGTCGATTGTTATACACGAAATCACTAATAGAGTCCGCATTTTATTTGACATCTCTCCTAGTTACATTTTCTTCGTTACTTTATTGGACTCAACTACAGGTCGCTCGGTCGGTCAACTCAATTAAGGAACGCTTAAAAAAAAATCACATTAACAAAACTCCAAAACACTATCAGTATCATATAGTCCTCCAGACCGTATTTCGGCCATGACAGCCATTCTCAACGGAGACCAGCCTTCGGTGCGGGAGATGTTGTAGTGCACAAGTGTGTGCGCAGACACAGGTGCACTCTCAGGACTGCAATCCGACACGACCAGAGAGAGATCAGGCGCAGGACCAACAGCTTAACGTCCGAGGCACGAGGGTATCACACTGTCAACTTCCAAACTCCGGGCTGTTACTAAGAAATTCCCAATGAACAAAACCCAATAACACTTTACCCGACCCGGGAAACGAACCCAGGACCCCACGCTCAACAGTCGCGCTTGTGACCACGAAACCAACGGGGCAGTCGAACCAGTCTTACAACAGTGACAGTAAACATCTCTGGCACCCAGAGGCGGTAGGTAGGAACCCTAATAAGACACGAGTGGATAGGTATCACCGTCATCATCCACAGCGTGACTTCACCCAATGTATAGGCCATAGGCCTTTTAGAAGCAATTTCTGACAATGAACTTCAAAGACTCGGTACACATTATGACATAAAGCCATCCGCTATAGTGTTGACAATGACTTCGATATAAAATATCGATCGTCGATTGTTCACCGTACTGCGCCGGCGCATCAACGATTATGAGTTGTTTTTTATTTACTTCGCACGTGGTTGTATGGAGAATTGTTTATCTGTCCTTGTTTTTGAAGAAAGATTAATTTCAATTAATTTTAAAATATTGTGAAAAAATCCTACACTAGATTATTCTTCTCTAGTATCAACACGAGCTGTCATCATCATCTGCCTAGCCTTTTCCCAACTATGTTGGGGTCAGCTTCCAGTCTAACCGGATGCAGCTGAATACCAGTATTTTACATGGAGCGACTGCCTATCTGACCTCCATAACCCAGTTACTGGGTAACACGATACCCCTTGGTAAGACTGGTTGTCAGACTTTCGGGATTTGACGACCCTTAACAACTAGCAAAGATCTACAAATGACAGCCGGGACCAACGGCTTAACGCGCTTTCCGACGCACGGAGGGGTCTTTTTATGTAAAGATGGTCACCCATCCACGGACCAACCGCGGCAAGCGTAGCTTAACCTAATTGATCGACCCGTGTGGCTGTTATTTCTTAGCCACAAGCCCCTCCAATCAACACGAGCTGACAAAGAACATAATAAATTATCGTTGAGGTCCGTAAGTTCTGAGTTTAGCTCCACCATTACTGACAAATGCGTGGTATGACTGGACAGGTCCACGCAATCTGTGTGGTTCTTTCCTCAAAAGACCATTTAAGACATCAATCTATATCCCATTTGAAATAAGATTAGACATTAAAACAAACCCTTTTACAGTCCGTTCAACCGATTTTGGCTTCTATACCGTAGGCATAAGGATAGCATTAAAAGCAAAAAAAGTTACACAATACCAACTATCTACTGCGGCTGCCATTTGTCATGCCACCAACGCAATAGAATTCAAAATCGGTTGAACGGAATGTATAAAAGGCTTATCTATACGTCTAATCTTATTTCAAATGGAGTATTATGGTATTCACATGACCTGACCAAGATTATGTCTGGACTTTAAAAGAGACGGTGACCTCTGAGTACGTTTCGGCCTTTCTTCTCAGAGTAGTCAGATAGGAAACGCCGACCACATTTAGTTTTTATTAAAATATGATTGACGTGTAAAACCTACTTACAGAAAGAAAATCATTTATCTTCAACAAAAATAGCCAAGAAAAGCAACAAGTTTCACTACCTACATCACCAACAAATAAATAACATATGCTACAAAGAAACGAGGGGAAAAATACCCGTTTTTGTGAAGGAAAAAATACGTAAAGGATCGTAAGCTGCTTATCATACTCTTGTATAGTGGCGAGAGGTAAACGGGAAACTGCTAGTAATGATATTATGTCAATATGAATTGAAATAGGCGATTTGTTTCGTTTGATCTCTATGGAGGAAAATGTTCCTTTATCCCGCTTTGTTTGGTACTTGAGTGAAGAAGACAGGTAATTCATACATTGTTCTTTAGTTTGATTGATTTAAGATCTAGCTGTAATTTCTAAAAAGGTAGTGATGGGATTTGATTTTATCGTCATTATCGATAAAGTCGAAATAGGTAACTTTCTGGGTTTTTGATTTTCATACATATTTGAAAAGTATTTGTGAAACATAATAAAAAGAAATAATGTACATGTTTGTTATTCTAGTATTTATCTGCTAGTTAGTAGATAAATAGTAGAACAGTCACTTATAATGCCACATATATATGTAGTTGTTTTTGTTTTCAAAACATAGCCTGTCATTTAAGTGAAAGTATTGCATCTATTTTGATTACGCTACATAGACAGATTAACCCTATTACAGATTAATTAAAACTCATATAGTATTTTAATAAACAAATAGCTACTGGATTGATTTCAGCAATCTTTAATAATAAGCTAAGCGTTAAACTAAATCAGGAATTAACAACAATTAACCCATGCTACTACTTCAAAATTCCCTAATTATTTAACTACCCACTTAAAACTTTACTCACGCAACACATTTAAAATTACCCTCACGTTTACCTCACAAACGTTAAATAACTAATAAACCCCATCCCTAATTAAAACTAAACCCGAAATTCAAATCAAGAACCGCCGACGCCATTTAATCGGGTCCACCAACCGCATTTCGTCTACAGCTCGTCTAGTAACGTGTCCAATGAATGAAGACACGGGGAAACCTATTCAAATGCAGCGCAGACGATCCACATGTGGTATAGAAAGGGGGGAGGGGGAGTCCAAGGCATACTGGCCGTCCCGTATAGTGTATAGTGGTCCTGACCTACTGTAACTAGCGATAGTAGCCGTCTCTAGGTCAAAGAAGGATAGACGCACACATGCACAACGCGTGGGTGTGTTGTGTACGTATGTGGGTGTGTTTGTGTGCATAGAATAGTGTACGAGTGAATTTTACGGAACCGGAACGCGATTTAGTTTGAATCGGATATTGATGTAATCGGTTCGAATTGTATTTTGAATTTTTAATCTGTCAGTTTGTTCTGGTTTTAGTTTTAGTTAACATTAGTTAAAGACATGGTTTTTCATTCGTTTATCGTATTTTTGAAGAAGATTTTCTTTATAATAATTATAAATTCACTGACAGACAACGCACAGCCTAAACCGTTGGGTCTAAAAATGCAAGAGTTCGTTTTATAACGAAAGTGAACACTAATGCCGTTTGTCCACCGCACCGCACCGGAAATACTAAATGTACTGTCGCTTCTTCCGCGTCGTCATCTGTTTTCGTTGACGTTCCCGGTTCCCGGTGCGGTGGACAAACAGAGTAAGGAATCATTTTTGAAAAAATTTCCTGACATGGTTAAATAGGTGATAAAGGTTTCTAAGGAAGTTCGACATTTTTGCCACTGAGAAATACCATCGGAATAATTATAGTATCAATTTTATAGTTTTTTAACCGACTTCTTCAAAAAGGATGAGGTTCTCAATTCGTCTGTATGTTTTTCTTTTTTGTATTTTTGTTACGCGATTACTCCACCAATTATGAATCGATTTTGATGATTCTTCTTTTGTTTGGTAGTTCATGCTTCCGAGGTGGTCCCATATAAATTTTATTAACTTTGCTTGCGTAATTTTTGAGTTAGCTTCAATATTACGTATTTTTCCCACTTAGTTTATCTAGACGATATCCTGTTTGACTCCTTCACTGTTATTTACATAGCAGGCATTCGGATTTGTGTGGGGTACGTACCACAACTAAAAACTGAAAAATAAAAACTTTTAACAAAAAAAAAAACAACCGACTTCCGGTTGATTTTTTTTGTAAAAAGTTTTGATGACATCGTGTTCATCTAAAACGATTAGTTTTACATGGAGGCCATTTTATAATGTCATAAAGAGAAAAGTAGAGTATGCTTTTTTAGTATTGTATCATTTAATGAAAATGATGATATTAAGTAAGAAGCTACTTCTAGATTTACTATATGCTAGACAAATAAGTCACTAAAGTGAAAAAGCAATTCTGAAAAACTTATCAGGACCTTGACAAATTATGTAACTTAATATAACAGTAAAAATATATTTCTTTCAATTTATAATACCCGCGTTAATGTAAATAATGCGTTCCTGCTATGCTATACGCCTATAATAATTCATTTTGCGCTACTTTAATAAACTGAATGAGAAATCGCATTTTAACACGCATATAACTTAACCTGTTACTGGAAAAGAAAAAATAACTTCTAGAATTAAAAACCATATTTATCAGGAATAATAGGATACTCCTTTCTTTAAAAAAAACAGTATTTTACTACATTAACAAGGCCAGGGAGGGGAACCTTATAAAATGGTTTTAAATGCATTTGTGACAAGTTTTAGGCAGTTTTCTGCACAAAATACACCTGAAATTCTTCCAGAATGATGAAGCATCTCCCAAAAACCAACAAAGCCACATACATAGACATACCCATAACTAGTTGCGACTGGTTCAATCCAGTTTTTTCGACCCTCTGCCCTTCGAGTCTAGCTCGACAGATCTTGAAGAGCCCTCGCTTTTTATAAAACTACCGTCCATTTTAGCAAGACCTCTGACTTCTTAAATAGACACCTTGATATTATCCTGTCTTAGTTCAGCTCAGAGGGGTGGAGGGTCCCAAGTAACGGTGGTTTGGTTTAAGTAAGAGTATACTTTGTATGGTGCGGTGTGCCCTTGCGCTGAGTGGATCGTCTAATTCTGTTGCTAAGTTACGGAATGGGGTAGGCAAGGATGGAGATACTGTTGACAAATTTAAATAGATGTTGAGATTTTAGATTAGATTGTGAAGTTAGTTTGTAATGTTACTGAGAAGAAGCTCAGACCAAATAAAAAACCAAGACAGAGCCCTGCGAACAATACATGAAGGTTTCTGTTGTTGAAGGTTAGGCAGAATGATGGTTTCAGGTATTTACATGATTTCGTTCCTAGGGTTTCTGGCAAGGTATAAACCCTTGTATCTTAAACTTTGGATCAAGTAACAGAAGAAGATGCCCAGCGGAGCATCTTCTGTAGTTGGCACAGCACAGCCGCGTCAGAATACAAATTGAAAATATTTTTATTTCACATAAACCTACTTGGGCACTTATGAAACGTCAGAAGCTAGGTGCACGGTTCCAATTGGTCGTTTTCTATGGAGAAGAGCCGGCAAGAAACTCCACGGTTACTCCGACGGGTAGACTGGTTACAACAAGCTGCAATCACCAAGACATCTACCAAATGGCGTCAATTTAGGAATTTTGATAACTTTCTTCTATAATTAATTATTGCAGTAACTGGAAGCATATTCATAGTGAATGATGACATATGATTTCATGTGATAAAACGTAAAACTAAAAGCTACTCTTTAGTAGGTATATAAAGAAATGACATGCCATTCCGCGGCTTATGAGAAAAATAGTGAAACTTTTTGGCTGTCCTGACAATCTAAACTGAAATCTCTCGCTCTGCATACGACGACATAATACGAGTGTCACCATCATTTTAATAATGCAAAGAATTTACTTTTTAATTAGCTACCGATAATGCCTTCCATTCCACTATAAATTCATAAATTCCCCGAAATAATTTGCATTTCTCATTAGGAAAGCTGTCAGTACACAAGTCACAAAGTACCATACCATACCATGCACAAAAGTACACAAATACCCAATTCAAAAAACGAATCACAATATAAAAGTTCATTTGAAATTTTCTGTTTAAAAAACATTCACTAATTATTGAACGTGGCGCGACTATGTATTGTCCGGTTATGTACTTATGTGCTCTTGTACATAAGTGTGCGTGTGTATTATGTAAAAAAAGGGTGTTTTTGTCTATGTGCCAAATAAAAATGAGGCCGTAATGTCCGGCTGCATCGAACGTTTATCGTGCGCCCGCCGCGAGCGAAAACGCGATAAGAATGTTTTTTTAGTTTTCTCTTTTAATTAAGTATGTTCGAGTATTTTATTTAAGTAGTGAGTTCGATTGATAACGCTTTAAGTTAAAGGTGGTTTTAGTTAAGTGAATGATTGAATTGTCAAAACAGTTGATAAAAGTAACTGGCATTTTCCAATGAAAAAGTATTTTGCTGAATGTAAATGAATATTCCAATTGTGTTTTCCTGAGAAATACTCACAGTTAACCGTAGAGCTGAGATGAAAAGAAAACTCTGACAATACTTATTTTATTTTAGAAACGTTTCCTTTGATCAAACACTTCACGTCAACCTTACTTAACGTAACTAAAGGCGAATTTCTGCGTATCAATTAAAACAACATTACACGAAGTCGAAAGTTACAAAAATAACGAAATTCAACCAAACCTGGTTTTCACGGTGTAAGGCCAGATATGAATCATAATTATAAGTGATAATCTCTGTATATTACTTCTATCTTTACGCCAGATCCTCTGAGGGTAGACAGAGGGTATTTAGAGGCCGTCACCGAAAAATAAAGAGGGTCCGACATTTATCTTCTTTTGGGATTAAGCATAGCAAAAGTATGTAAAATATTTCGATATGAAATCTTTACTGATCACAAAAGTAATATTGGCGCGAGAATATTTTTATTAATGTTTCTTTTTGTCTATGTTTTAGTGAATTCTCTATTTAATTATAATACAAACGTCAAACTTGTAAAAACTGCAAAAAATACAAAATTTTCATCAGTTTCCCCATTCAAACCTCCTCAGACTGCGCACGATCACCCAACCCTAGTTTAATCTCATTCTTACTTCAAGTATTAAAATATAAGAAAAATGTGTTTACATAATTAGCCGAACAAAAATGGTCAAGTTATCGTATCTGGTAATCTGATTTTTGAGGTTATTCTGAAAGGTTAGGCGCAGGCGTATAAAGTAGCCGTTTGAAGAGGCAGGTTATCGATACTTATGTATATTGGTACGTTATGGCTTTGGGACAAAACTATATTTTTGGATTTTTATGTGAGATGTATATGTTTCAATGTTTTTGTCTTATAAGGCGATAGTTGAAAGAAACCTAAGAGGAAATAATTAATGTACCCGGATAATAAGTATTCTATGTTTTAATCCGGAACATGGTGTACTGGTATGTTAAACTTTATCTATATCCGTTCAGCCGTTTATGCGTGATACAGTAACAAACATACATACATCCCACATTTATAATGTTTTTAGTAGATTTTCGTAGCGTTCTTTCAACAATAATAATTATAATACGCCAAAGTTCAATATATCACTGGATTATTATTATTTGCATAATTGAAATGGTAAGGCTAGCCTTGCAACGTGCAAGTTATTATTAAATTATTAATTTGCTATCTTGATTGTAGCAGCTGATACATTTTTATTGTTACTGAAACTTTTGTGACATGTATTATGTATGAGTATTAATAGAATATTATTATTTTACCATTATGTGCAGAGAGCAATCAAATCAGTTTTAATATAAACCGAAAGTAAAGTAACGTATTCTAGAACAATACGAAGCATGAATCTAAATGTAAAATTATCCTAACTATCCTAAACATGCGAAAGTGAATTTGTTTGTTTGTTACGCTAAAATGGCTGAACGGATTTGGATGATTCGCACACGGGTAGACCTTGAACTGGAGAAGGACATAGGCTACTTTACATCCTGGATCGTAGACGAAGTCGCAGGTAACAGCTAGTATTTGATAAAGCTTTACTGTTAGTTTTGAATCCATGCTTTTAAGAACCTTTTAAAACACGGAAGTTATTATAGTAGTACAATTTCAATTTCGCCTTAAAAATAAAATGGTTTGACATAAAAAAGAAATTATCTGACCATCGAAATTATAATTTAAACTGATCCCCATACAAATACCGCATCACACTCGGCCCAGCAGCGCCGGTTTAAAAGCCCAAGTCGGTCAGTTCGTCCGTCTGTTCAATGCTAACTAGGCGGCACCGCCGTGTTCCGGCTCGCCACAAGGCCGGCGAGGTTGTGAATACACAGGCAGGTGTCTATCCTGACTAACTGAAATACAGCTTCCTCTTGACGAGCCGAGATTTTAAATACATTAAGATGGGTAATAAAGTTGAGGTCGCAAAAAAATATTGTTGGTTGATACATAATTTTTTATAAAATCTAAATGTACGAGAAATACCAATACAATTTCTTGAACATTGTACCCACTTATTCCGTATTCGGTGTCAACTTAAATGCATTCTGGAAAGTAATTAATGCGGCACCAAAAATACAATGTTACATAAAAATTACAGTCATAAATTATCATCATACAATAACTTTCAATACTGAAAAACACTAAAAACAAATCTCACCTGATCACCTAAAACCGAAACGAAAAAAACCTCAATCTATACTTACTCCCATTTCCCCACCAAACGGCTGACAGTCGAAATTTAAATGAAGTAGCTATCGCAATTAGCGCACACAGACAGATAAACGCAACTAAACGCACACGATTACAAAAAAGCCCAAATAAAAAGTGTAGTGATCAAAAATGTGTGAAAGAATGGTGCGCACACATGCGCAACTCGGCCACAATTCAATATCGCTTGTCATTCCCGGTAGCGTCCGCATAAAATTGCATTTTTTATCATAATTAACTTTAAATTTTCTTGCTGGTATTAATTTTAGTTGAAGATCTTTATTTCGCTGTGTTTATAGCATGTTCATGTTATTTTTCATGGTGGGGCTAGCTTTTAGTTTTGTCAGAAAAAAAAAAGCTAATTATTGATCTAAGTAGGTAACGTGAATTAATTAGTTGTTGTTGGTGATAGATACGTAGACTCTCGCTTACCACCATTAGAATATCTATTGAGTAATGGTGGCTAATTATAAATAGAAAATACAAATTTTAGGCAATTATTTGCAAAGCTAAAATATGTATCGGCTATTATTATTTCGGTTAGCAAGAAAAAGAAAAATTCGAAAAATTCTACGCCTGTCTTTTCACTGAAAACTGTCCTAACCCAAAAATTCAGTAAGACTTGCTAATTATTTCTAAATTAGTTAATTATTCAGTTTTAACAGGAAAGAAGATATACTATACTTTTGAATAAACAGGAACCATGATTGAACTTAAGTAAGAAATTAGCCGCAAAAAAATTTGCTCAATGATACTTATAAAAAACTTAACAAAATTAACTTTTTTCCGCACCCTACAGCAACAATACAACCTGTATCGTGCACACGCCTGCATCCTCACTCACACACGCGCAGGCGACGCATACGGACACAGATATGTGCGTTAAGTCGGCGCGACCATGTGGCGTATTTAGGTCAATTGCTGAAATAAACGCATCGCCGCAGCACTGTGCGCCTGAGTCGTTTTTTATTGAACCTAAGAGAGAGTATGTTGCACATTTCTTTTTGTATGCACTTTAGGCGCCGGTTGGCGTGTTAGATTATTTGTTTTAAATGTACTGGAGATCCGTTAGTTGGCGCTCTAGTGTGGGCTTTGTTTAATAAGTATGTGCAGTAACTTGTGCAACTGTTTGCTTTTACTTTTTTGTACTGTTTTCGTTTTAATTTATGAGTAACACTTGGCACAATTAGCACAGAGTTTAATAAGACGGTTCTTTCATATGGAAATTCCTAAGTTCTACGCATATATAGGATTATAGGTATTATTCTTTTGTACATCAGAAAAAGTTTTCGTTTAGTCCGAACTCTTATTTCAAAGCCATAAATATCAATTAAAACTCTCACAATTTTCCTCAAATTAAAATGAAATAGGCAAGGTATAAAAATAAAAACTGAAAAATTAAGTCATCCTTACCGCAAATAACCACTAATATTCGGTCTTAAAATGTCAAGGTGCTAGCAAATTGCAGTAATTTTTATAAAATAATGACCGACTTGTAATTTTCAACTGTTCAAACGTTTTACAACGAGTGAACAACGACCATGATAATAAAATATACCGACAAACAAGGTTTATCGGTAATTTATTACATTTAAAAATCTAAAATATGTATTTTCGTATTGATTACGAAATTTAATTGAACGTAATTTGAAGTTACATTGCATCAGCACCATCTATCGGGGCTTATGTAAGAATTTTTGTTTTGTAAAGGTCATACATAACTGGCTTTTAATTAAACATTATATGCCTTGAGGGAAAACGAGCTTAAATTATATGTTAATATTGTTACTTTATAAAATATTAATGTTTCACTACTGAGAGGTAATTATGACGCTTGAGATTTAATTTTTTGCTTGCATTTTAAAAACATTGCAGTGACTTGTCTAATAAAAAAAAAACAAGAAAAACACGTCAATGCCAAATGAATGTAGACCTTTATTTGTCTTTGTGTTAGTTTTGTTTTTCCTTAATTATGTTTATTGCATCATGTAGCTAAATAAAAACTGTAGATAAAATGATCTGCGTATTTTTACATCTATATAATATTTAGCTTCACTTATAAACTCAAATAAACAAGTGAAACACACAGAATAGCTACTAAAATTATCCATAAATTTAAAAGAAGTCACTTCAAATAATCATATCATGTCCAGATACATTTTCTTATTTTGACATGCAGTTTAATATTCTCACAAGGCTGATGCCGACACAAAAAAGACAAAGGTCGCCGAGCAGGTTCGCGAATGCAATTGAAGTCGATTTTTATGCAATCAATATCGTCTCATTACTCTTTATATTAGGTGTGTTCGCGTAAATGTCATTATCGTACAGTTTTGGTGAACGGTTTGTCTTGATATTTTTTTCTGTAAAAGGGTTTTGGAGATCCAATTGACGTACAATCGGTCGTACAACTGTAGTACAAAAACTATGGGCCACTGTTTTAATGTCTTTATGTACGGTTTTAACATTTGTATGGACATTTTATACACAAGTGTCGAACGCTGGGAGACTGTTGGAGATTATTCATTGTGGAAATCTTTGTGCCTAACCTTGAAGGGCTTGTTTGTTCAGTCTACGTCTGTCCTTAGGGCTGTTGCTGCTTAGAACGCTTCACACGATTTGAAGAAAACAGAACCGTGATGTCAGAGCGATAGAGTAGAATTTCAATAATGTTGGCGATGGATAGGCGGAATACGAATCAAGGAAAAATACTTTGGTTCAAGTTTGAAAGCTTTACCTGTATAAGTTAAGTAAATACACATTTGCCGACCTTCATAAACTTTGTAAACATATTAAATAAATAAAGGCTGGCACGTTTTTATCATACTAATGTAAATTGCAAAAACAATATTGAAAATAAAACATAAATATTAAACACTTGATCAAAAATAATTCATGGGTAATATAGAATAATTAGAGTAAGCAAGTTTAAAAACGTATTTTAGTTAATTTAAAATATTAATTAACTGTGTGAAAAACGAGCATGTGGCCCCGCCACAGTGAAGCTCACCACGATTGTCGATTTTTAATGCGTGCCGCGACAAGGCTTGCATTTTCGGTAATAGAGTACACCTAGAAGCACCATAGACTATCGGCAGTATTTAATTTAACATAAGTAGTGATTACTTTTCTTTTAAGTGCTTATGGTTTTTTGAGTATTTTGTACTTATGGTAACACGATTTTAATATTATAATTTTAAACATGATTCGATAATTTAATTGACAAGAAAGTAATTTCAGATAGTTCTTTCATTAAATTGTAGCCCAAAAGCATTATATTCACAAATAATTTGTTTAAAGTAAATAAATTAACCTAAAAAACACAAGAAAACATATGGCCCTACACACTGAACATTTCACCGCAAAATAAACATTCAACACAAAGATAACTCGTTGCAACGAATGTCATCAATACGTTTTCGACCTCTTTGTATTGATTTAAATCCGAACGGAATTTACATAAGAAAAACTGCGGACTTTGGGTACCGAAATACACTTTATACCTAACGCTTCGAACAGAACTTGACTGTGTTTGACCTAAATATGCTTGCATCTGTTAACAAAACTGCATATCGGGGTCGAAAAGGCCTGATATATGATCCTTAGGAGAAACAACATGGCTTCTCCCTTGGTATTTAAGCACATTATAATGTATTTCGGACATATTACGGAAACAAGACTAGAGATATTATGATATTATTGTCATTTTTAAGGGATATTTCAATGATTTTTAGTTTAGTTTGTCTTCTGATATTCTGACGCTGTGCAAACACCATAATCTCAGGATGATGGAATATTAGGGTAAGCTGTAATTTGAATCGGACTTTTCGATGGCCAAAGTTTTCAAAATAATACATATGCATTTCTTAATGTAAGGCTATAAAATAGGCTATTGACATTTCTTACAGAAATAAACGTTTCATTTCATTAGACTTCTTCTACATCAAAATCTAAACTGTAATAAAAAAATAAAAAATCTACGTATCAGTCACGACATCACAAAACATTGGAAATGTGCAATAAATGACGTGTTAAAAAAAACTGGCACACAAACATGAGTTGAGCATAACAAGAGGAACCGAGCGGCGCCGGGGGGCGGAGCGAGCGAATGTGGCACAAGCGGAATGATGTCGTTTGTTAATGACAAACCAATTTGTGTACTGTAGTTATTTTAGGGTTACACGTAACGGTTCTTGTGCCCTACTTTTAGGTCCATTGCTCATTTTTTTGAAGCCTAACCGTCGGGATTAATCAGGACCAATGATATCCACGCCTGACACGTTCTGAATTGTAACTTTAGATCGTCTTGATATTTGTTATCGGATCAGTAGTAATGCAGAGTACCTACCTACCTTCTTTTCAAAACCTAATAATTATAATCATCATAAACATTATATAAATTAACAGTAACCAAATTTACGTAAACGCAGGGAATATTAAATGAATATTTGATTGTTGTCTAAGGAATTTTTAAGAAACTTAGTAAAAGTCAAAAGGAAAAACACTTTAAAAAAACCCAAATATTATTACAAGAAACATAAACTAAAACATTTATGAAGGTACACAGCACGTCTGTTACAGTTTTATAACTAATAATATACAACACACTAAAACGCCGCCGCTATCTCAGAAAACAGCAAACTTTCCAAAAACAGGAGGCATTTTTTTTAAGTTGCATCACAAGTGCCTGCCCCTGTACACTGCAATGTGACCTCGATACACACACACTCACAAGCCAATACTACACACACAACCGAAAATGAACGGCTGTGTGATTGCGTGCAGATGCACCTACACATATGCATCGCTCATACACAGGCTGATGCCCATTTTTGAACAGTCATTTTTTAAAGGCATGTAATTTTTTATTAGTACATTAAAATGTTATAAAATAAACTCGTAATTCGTTTGTTTATTGTACAGATATTGTCGAACAGGTTTTTGATAATCAGGAAGAGATAACGTGGGTAATTATATAGTGAAGTATTTTGCTTGTAAGTAATATAAGGTCGTGTCTTCTTGCATCCCTTAGTCATTAACTACTTGCATCGATTAATGGCCACAAGATCTCACTTGCCATTTAATAAAGAAATGATGAAAGCCAAAGATAAAATATGTAACAGTGATCCTATATATACGTTACGTAAGGGTTAAACAGGCATTTTTATGTCAATAAAATGTTTAACGGTAAGTTTTTAGTATTCATAACATTAAATATATTCTACGTATTGCTATTATGACGCCATTTTATTTTTATAACTTTATTTACATTCATGAGATTTTCTCAAAATCCGTAACATAAAATATAACGTTTATATCATCTGTTTGTTTGTCTCATCGCTTTCGTTTATCATTTTTACTTGAATTCCGATCATGATCTTTTGATATATTTAGATTTATCCGACATTATTTTCAACACCGAAAAGGAATACTTAGGTATTTTATTTTTTTATAAAATTAACTTGCTTAAGTATTTCGATTTAATCTATTCTAACTTCATTACGCCAAATAATATTAAAATATCTGTTTTAGACACAGACATATTTAACAAAGCAACTACCAAGATAATCCACATTCAAAATCTCTTTAATCTTCAAATAATAATAATTAATTAGTCCTAAAATCAGCACCACCCTGTAGACGCACACACACAGGCGTAGGCCTCTCTCGACTGATCTGCTCATAATAAAATGTGGCTTTTTTATCATGTATTTACTTTTTTCTATGTACTACCTTAATCTGTATGTACTACGATACATAGCGCTCATGTACTATTATTATCATTTCGAGCGTTGTGGTAGTATGTCCGTTGATTTATTGGTTATAACGATATTGTCTGTTATTATTTATGCATAAGTAGGATGAGAATTAGTGTATGAAAAATACAAGTCATTGGTCGAAAAAGTTATCAAGGAAAAGTTGTTTCTATTGGTATTTTCACGCAATTCTTGTAAGAAGGGCGAATCTTATAACAAGTTATAGATTATATTCATTAATTTGAATATATAAAATACCTTCTTAGTGCAACTGAAAATATTTATGTCTGGCAATGAGCCCCCTATTGGCTGATAAAATATGAAAGTGACTTCTTGAGGAATTTTCAGAAAAGTTTTTATTTCTTCAGTCTCATTTTTTCCTTTTCTTATTTCGCAATACCGGTCAAGTTTTTTTCACTACAATATTCTCAAAACTCACATTTTCAAGAACAATGAAATCAAAGGTCTCCTTTCTGAATTTATATTACTTATATATAATAATCTTGAAAGCAAATCCGTACTATCAAGTAAATAAGGTTTTTGTTCATACATTTTAACTAAAATGCAGCCATCATTATATATGTATGTTCATTTGCGGCGGCTCTTTGTCGGAAACCTGTGTTTGCTCAGTGACCGGTGCACTGATAATTTGGAGCTGATTGAAAATGTGGGTTTTAAACTGTTTAGCTACTTCTATAGGGTAGGTGACGAATGTTTGAGAAATTGGCGCTAATGTTGAATTAATAATTTAATTTTAACACTGCTCAGGAAAATAGCATCATTTTCATAAAACATCTTTTGAAAGAAGCTGGAAGTAAGACAGTACTTATACTCGAAAGGTTTAGGTAGTTAAAAAAAGGTAAACAAATCGTAAAAAGGGTTTTTTTTATAGTTGACACTTTCTTGTTTAAAAATACGTTATAACAAAATAATTTTATTTTCGATCACGGGATAGTTTCCTCTTTTATCATAGTATCTTAAACTTTATCATTTATTCTTAAACTACTCTTCGTAGATGTAACTGCTTGAGCACAATTTTTTAGTTAGATTTATTATAATTATATAATATTTTGTAATGTGTCTATTGTAAAGAGCCCAAAAAGACAGGTTCCCCAAACCTTTTAGAAAATACAACGAATTAGATAACGTTGCTAAATTGAAGAATACAACTGTGCCGTATTTTGGCAACTGAAGTGGCAGGTATTACGTTTAGTCGGTTAACCAGACGCCTTTGTTGACAGCGCTAAAAGAAGAACAGAAATTGTGTAAATTAGACAAAATAATTGATGATACCACTGAACGCTTTATTATTAATGTGATAGATAGTTCATCAGATTGAGATTCAGAATAGAGCCTATTAATATGTGACTCTATATAATATGATTTTAACATTTGAAATAAAAGGTTTAGCATCTATGAGTCACGTAGTTTTTTTTGTTTACCCTTTTTTTAACTATCTAAACCTATGGAGTATAGGTGTCTCATCTGATAGTGTTTTGTATAATGTCGTCCATAAGCACAAATGAAATACGTAGTTGTAATTCAAGCGTTAATTTTACTTAAAGTATAATAAGTTTTACCTAGAGTATAGTAGTTTTTACCTTGAGTACAATAAGTTTTACCTAGAGTACTTATAGTAATTTTTACCTAGAATATAATAATAAGCGTTTTACAATAAACGTGCTCATCAGTTTCTTTTTGTACCTAGCCTTTTCCCAAGTATGTTGGGGTCAGCTTCCAGTCTTACCAGATGCAGCTGGATACCAGTATTTTACATAGAGCGACTGACTATCTGATCTCCAAAACATAGTTTCTGGGGAACAAGATCCCCTTGCTAAGTCATGAGTATTATTTTGAAATACCTAATTCAGGTATTTCAGTACCTACACTGGCCTTCAAAACTTAGTTCCACGCTTTTAAAATTGCAACTTGTCTTAAGTGTAGAAGCCAGAGTTTTGAAATAAAAAATATTTTATAGCAAATTTCATCAGCTTTCTTGGAAATTATATGTAGTTTATTATACATAAGTAACGTTTTTAACCTACTGGCAAAAAACTCAAACTAAATTTATAACTACACTTTTACGCCATAATTACATAATTTTTTGACATCTTGGCTTTTGAATCAAAATTCATCGATTAAGAAATAAATGTGAAAACAAAAAAGAAACAAAAAGAGTCAAAAGTTGAAAACGAGTGTATTTGTCTATAAGGTTTTTTTTAGCCATTCCTTAAAAGATGGTTATCGGCTATAAAGTTTTTATATTCCTAAAAAATTTAATTCATTTTGTAATCATTTTTATTTCGAAAATATATCTTGAGTAATTTAACCGTTATTGCAATTTTAGAAGTTTTGACGGCCAGTGTAAATTGAAATATCCAAATGTTAAATCGCTTTTCTTACAGAATGTTATTAAATAGAAACAAAATGTCTGAGTTTCTGAACAAAAACTTTCTTTTTACTTTCAAAATAAATCAAAGAATCTTTTCAAAACCAACCCTTCACAGAACAAGACACGTGGTTCACCTGACCGCGAGTTTCACGGCATTTAGAATTTATTTATTAATGTGTCGGCTCCCCTTTTGTTCCGTTTCCTAATTAAAGTTACCATTTTCGATTGAAAAATCGTATTCTTTAAAGTTTAAAAGAACCGTTTCGTTTTTCCGTCGGTACCTACTCTCTCAATTTATACTCAGTGGAAAAAATAACATTCATCATCTGCCTAGTCTTTCATAATCATAATCATCATTTATTGCATTCATGTAGTTTACAAGTTGTTACAAGTATATAGGTTTCATACATAAACCCTGCTAGAGCACAGCAATATAAATAGTTTCAGTGTCACAACAATAAACGAAAGTACCAGTCCTAACATGTACAGGAGTCCAACATTTGTAATTAAAATAAGTAGCTGTCATAAGGCAAGAACAATTAATTAGTCATCACTTTGGTACATTCACTAATTAAAATAAAATCAAATAAAACAAATATCGATAACAATAATAATCATAAAATAACATCATCAATATGTAGGTCAAAATTGTAGGTGTTGTAAGTATTGTGTACAGGCATGAATTTCAATGTCAAAATTACTTATCTTCAAAGAATTCCTTCAGAGTGTAATACGATTTTAATTTAAGGTACTTTTGGAGACTGTTCTTAAATTTATTTTCGTATTCTATATCCTTGATTTAATTTGGAAGCTTATTATAAAGTTCCCAACTATGTTGGGATTGGCTTCCAGTCTAACCGAATGCAGCTGAATACCCAGTATTTTACATGGACAGTATTTTGGATGGAGCGACTGCCTATCTAACCTCCACAACCCAGTGAGTGGGTAATACGATACCCCTTGGCAAGACTGTTTGTCAGTATTTCGGGCTTCTGACGACACGTACCGACTGTCAAAGATCCACAAATGACAGCCGGGACCAACGGTTTAACGTGCTTTCCGAAGCAGTGGAAAAAATAACATCGAGTGATGTTATGAAATATATACTTATACGCTTTAATAATTATACAGATCTAGAGTGATAAGATAGATGAAACATTTATTCAGTGCAACAAAACACAAGAACACATTTAGATAAGCACGCTGATAATTTGACCTTTATAACCTTACGAAACAGAGTCTCTCTAATCTGCCTAGCCTTTTCCCAACAGTGGTGGGGCTTCCAGTCTAACCGGATGCAAATAAATACCAGTATTTTACATGGAGCGACTGCCTATTTGACATACACAACCTAACTACTGAGCAATAAACCCCTTGGTAAGACTGGTTGTCAGAGACGCACGTAGGTACGCACGTAGATGTAGGTAGCAAGAGTACTATGTAGTTTGTCAGCCGTGTCACTGTCGTCACCAAGGAGATGAGAAAATAAAATAAATAAAAATAATAAAAACGTTTATTTTCTCCACCACATAACAAACATTATGTACAATACATAAATGTGTAGGTATACAAAATACATTGATGTAGTGGAGACTGGAGCCTGTACTAGGAATACCTGTGTTACAGGTCTCCAGGCATCCAAACTACCCGGACAGTTACAGTTATACAAACGTAATAATAGTTTATAATGCTGGGATGAAAGATAAAACACAATTTATGACGAAAATATTAAAGTTAAAAAAAACAAACAAATAATTAGACAGCATAGTAGGGTGTGTGGGTGTTTAGTTAGTGTGTGGTACTCCAAACTGGTCATCTAAGTCGTAAAGGTAGTACATTTCCAGCTGCTTTCTCATATTTATGAAATGACTTGTAAGAATCTCTCTGTGGTTTCATAATCATAGAATAACATAACATCACGCCTTGGTACCCCGATGAGTTCGGCAGAGGTGTACCTGTATTACACCCACATTTCGCCAGTTATGTTTAAGTCCCATGTAATAGGGGGCGAGCCTATTGCCATCAACCTGCCACAAATCCAAGCTCCGTGCTGCTACTGAGAAATTCCAGATAGGGAAACCTAATAACACTTTGCCCAACCTAGGAATTGAACCCAGGACCTCATTGCTCAGCAGTAGCGCTTGCGAGCACGAGACCAACGAGGTAGTTTGTGGCTGAAATAATCGTCTTATTTTTAATGATTTCAGTACCTCTGAGTTGGTGACCAATGTAGCTATGTTTGACAAGAGTAGACGGTCTTTATCATTTTATTTATTAACTAGCTGATGCCCGCTTCGCTCGCCTGGATGTCGGTTATTATATACTAGAACCTTCCTCGAGAACCACTCTATCCATTGGTGAAAACAGCATGAAAATCGGTGCAGGAGTTTATCGCGAACAGGACGACAGACAGACGCGGCGTAGCTCTTTGTTTTATAATATGTATGGATAAGGATAATCAGGTTGTACAAGAACAGATTGGACGGTGACCTCCAAACTAGGTATTTGCTTGTAACTTGGGGGTCTATAACTAGCTCTATAACTCTGAGGATTCATCATACAGAACAATTATGACTCTCTTTTTAATTGAGCTGAATTGTATTATGGCCTTTCCTGGTTGTATATTGCATTGAATGTCATTCGTGATGATTGAACTGTTTTATTGAGACGTAATCGATCAAAAACACGTCTTTATGTCAATTGCCAGTACGTTTATGAATGGTAATCATTATTATTTTCATGGTTTATGATTCCAAAATTTTCATAGCTTTGCTTTTGTTTTTATTGTGATTTCACCTTGTGATCATTATGTTCTGACGTCTGAATTTTGCCTGTAATGGTTCGATGACTGGCCCTTTTTTTAAAAGAATCACGATATTCTACTTAAAAGCAAAAGGTAAATGTAATCATAATTGCAAAACCAACGTCGCAACAGTACAACATAGTTTATTCCAACAATTTAACCCATTCACCAAAAACAAAACAGTAACAAACATAAATACAAAATAATATTCACCTCACTAATCTGTTCCGACGCGGGACGTCCCGAAACTATGCACTGACAGACCTCAAAAACTTTTAAACTCCAATCAAAGCGACACTACACGGCTTTTTGACACTCACCAAAAGCATCAAATAGAATTCTGCGTCAAAACAATGAACAAACTAACAGAGTGGCTGTATAAAACACATGCATACAATTTGCTAGCACCGGACGCCGCGTCCGAAAAATCCTTTTGAAAAAATACAAAAAAAAAAATGGACGCCAGGAACGAATTTTAGATGGCCGCATATGGGCCGGTAGATGTGGTTTCTTTTCAACGTTTTTGGACTCTGTTTGAGTGCAAAGGACTTGGGATAGACGGACTTAGGGGATAATCTATATGTAGGGAGTGCCTATTGTGTTATTGTTCTGTGCGAAATTTTCTACCTAATAATACCGTAGGGATTGGCCACAAATAGCTAGAGATAAGTGGAAGGAGGGAAGCGTGTCCTTAGCCCTGTAGTGGGACACAAACGGCTGTAATAGCACCACATAATTTGGCTATTGCATAGAGTAAGGTTTGTCCTTGCCGACATATTTAATCATTTTTACTCATAATACTGTTACAACACAGTAGTTAGAGTGTCCGTGGAGTTTCTTGCCTGTTCTTCTCCATAGGAACAGGACCTACTACGCTTTGGAATGGGCAACTAGCTTCATCTTTCTGACTGACCGACCCTTTGACAATTCAAAAGTGCCTGTAATTGGTTTATTTGAAATAAATGCTTTGAGTTTGAGTGTGAGGATGCGGCAATGTCCACTTTCAAAGTCACTAATTTGCAAAAATAATTTCATAGGAGGGGTTGCAATCCTGCCAGGGTTGCGAAGTCCGAAAGAGATACCGGGACCTTGGCAACAGGCAACTGAAGGAACACGGGTGGGTTTTAGTCCGTAAAAGTCTGACACGCCCTTCCGCTCCGCCCAGAGCAGGAAAAGTCATTTGGAGGTTTCCCACACACAAAAAAAAGGAGGGGTTGCAATGAGTACTCGTGGGAAGCGCAGTCTTCTGTAGGAGAAAAAACCAGACTAAATATTGGTAACTTTGCTTATTTATGTCTATGTCTTGATAGGGTGTCGCGCTGCAAACGAACTAAAACATACAAGCCATCTTTATTATGCTAGTGTGCGTGACAGCCACATGTTACACTCGCGCCATGACATTGTGCTTGTGTGGCCAACAGTTGGATACTATTTTTTCCGACGAGTTCACAGCTTTTACAGTCTAATTTACTAGTCTAGTTTAGTTTACTGATTATGTATTTATTTTATTGCTAACATGAAAATGAAAAGTCTTCCTGTTCAATAAGAATTACCAAAGATATGACAGCAAATATATTGGGACAAAGCAGGCGGATGATGATTTCACAGCATTTTATTCTCTTTGAAGAGACTGAATCACACATCTCTTGCTATCGTTCTCTCCTAAAATCGAAATGATTCAGTTATTCCTTTTATGATTAGGCAAAAGGGTTCACATGCACATCTTCCCTTCTCAAAAAACATTCCACCCCCCGAAAGCGGAACCCAAAATATAAAAAGCGAACGGCGCGCGGGCATAACGAATATAGAACTTTCTCTCTCGTCGGGTAGATGGCATTTTTTCCGTTTTTTCACGCGTACCCGATAGAAATAGTGACGTTTTTTTTTCGTGGACCACTCTCACTTTCAGTAGTTGCTCGTAAAAAGCAAATAAAGATCGGTAAAAACTCGTTTGCGGGTATTTTTTGCGTGAACTACTTTTTCAGGGTTATTCATTATTTTCTCGCGGCTTTTTTTTTCGTCTATTTTTCATTTCATAGTGGTATTTTTACGGGAGGTTCGGTAAGCGGATTTTGTTTTTTTCAGTACGCTATTTGATTGGCAACGTGTGGTGTTTGTAGTGGTTTAGATTTCAATATAAAAACTTTATTTTTTCAGTTTTTTCAGTTACGCTCTATTTGGTATTTATTGTTGAACATTGGAATGTCAAGGGTTTTGAATCATATTTTTATTGGTCTTTTGACATTCATATGTAAAATAAAAAAATAATGTAAAGTAAACTTATTACTGAAAATTTTAAGTGAATAGAAATAAGGTAAAATACTGCTTAACTGTAAATCTAGATAGAATAAACCCGAGACTTTATAGAGAGAAGAATTGGGTTTTCTTTCATGAATACTAAGACAGTCTATAAATCTAACTTAATATTATAAACGCGAAAGTTTGTAAGTATGGATGGATGGATGTTTGTTACTCTTTCATGCAAAAACTACTGAACGGATTTGGATGAAATTTGGCACACAGATAGTTTATAACACATAGGATACTTTTCATCCCGATATTCTTACGGGATCGTGCCTGACGTGGGTGAAACTGCGGGGCGCAGCTAGTCATATATATTTATCACTCTTCCTCTTAGCGTGTCGATGGCAATCTAAATGAACTTGGCCCAGAATTCGGCCACGTGTTTGGCGCCATCACTAGCGACCAACAGTTCATGTAACGTGCAGCTGACAGGACATTAAGTGTCCCATCGTTTGTGGAACAGCTCCACATTTATACTCCAAGGAGTCGTCTCTGAATCTCCACCTGAACAGGTTTTTCTTGGCTAACCTTGGCATATTACTTATTTTTTGCTCAAATTCAGACTTATTACGCTAAACTGGAAAAGAAGCAAAAACGTAGATAACTTCTTTTTATAGTTCTAAACGCAAGTAAGATACAATTTAGCTCTGCTTGGCCTTTCAGGGAATATAATAGTCCCTCCAGACCGTATTTCTCTATCTCAACGGAGACTAGCCTTCGGCGCTGGAGATTTGCACTCTCTGTTCCCAAACTCTCATAGTCCGATGGGACGGCAACCCGAAACGAGCAGAGAGAGATCAGGCGCAGGACCAACGGCTTAACGTGCTTTCTGAGGCACGGGGGTATCACACCGCCAACTTCCAAAATATAATGGAAATACTCAATTACTCTGCCCGAACCAGGAATCGACCCAACGACCCCACGCTTGCGACGACGAGACCAACGGGGCAGCCAAAAGAGGAATACAGGCGTTATGTTATGTTAGCTCTCTCCTTGCCCTCTAGAAGTCTATAGTATAAAGACTGTGTGGGCAAAGTTACTAGAACCTATGTTATCGGCTTTAGTACATGCACAACTTCAAGTTAACTTGGTTTACTTTAAGTTAGTAACTTAATAAACTTGTGTGCTGGAGTTTGTATTTTTTATTACTTATAACATATTTAGTGGAGAGAAACTTAAGCGTAGCTAGTAACTATGTAAATATACAATTATCTATGGGTATTATACTCAAGCCCAAGTTCTTAGATTCTGTTTTGAAACCAACAGTTCACAGGCGAAAATTTGTCAATTTTCTTTGATTTTCTTTCATACATTTTTTACTTTTAAACACCACTTGTCCTGAAAATGAACCAATTTTGTAATTTTTTGACAATTATGTCACATTGTCAGTTATACTAAATAAGAAAATCCTTATTTCTTCATGCTAGATTGACTTCTAAGCTCTTCTAAGCTATGGCTTGTGGGTTTGTTTTCCGCAAGTGTTGTCTCTGTTTATCCTTTACATGTAATCTTGTCTCAATAATATCTACCCATTACGATTTGGCTACTAGGTAAGTGTTGATGATGAATTTGAGGATTGGTAACTAAAGTGACTTAAGGAGAAAATTATTGATGTTATACACTCGACAAATCGGAACTTTTAAGAGTATCATATCAGCTACATTATGATCTCATTTTAAAAGTGGTCTTACTGTTTTTTTTGACGAGTGTGGGATTAGGCAGCATTTATCACCTTCTGAATAGACTTCTTGATAACGCAGCTTCCTCTATCGATCTAAAAACTTCCCATTTCCCTTTCCCCCTTTAGAACTAGCCCCCTATAAAATTTCCCATGAAAATCTTTACAATCTCGTCATCAATTTTACAATCAAAATAACGACATATTTTAACGCACGGGCATCAAACCCTGGACCGCGCCCTGCACTAAAACATCACTACCCTTTAAACATTTTGATCTTTACAAGCGACTGCTGGGTTTTTATTAGACTAGTTTACATCGCGAGCCTGTTACTAGTGGCGAGGCTTTTTATCTATATTTCTTAAAGCTTAGAATTTGGTTTATTACTTCATCGTTGTGAAAATTCATCACGTTTTCTACTCTTTCGATGAATCTGTGACCACATTGTTTCGTTTGGTTTTTAGCATTACAAAATGCTGTTGAACAATTCAATTATAAATTAGTTTTATGGCTCTTTAATTACTAATCTAATAAATTCTAGTGAGGTCATTTATATAATACGTGTTTAAACCATTGACATAACCATTATAACCATCACCGACCAACCACCCACCACCACCACTCTTAACCAGTAATAGATTATCCTCTGAGCTGGTGTCATCAACACCAGCTCAGAGGACAATCTATTACTTCATTCTAAATGAACACCTGATATCTGGGTTGATTATTTACTAGAATTCATAGTAAAATCGACTACTACCTAATGAAGGAATGAAAACAAATCCTTTTATTACGAGTATGTTCCCATTATAAATGCAACTAGATAAGCTCAACCTCAAGGCTTCGTTCTCTCCAGTCTTACACTAAGATCTATTAAAACCTAAAACCTATAACAACAGCAAAACAAAACAAACAAATAATTCATTTAACAAAGACTCATCATCAAAATTCCATCCGAAAAACTGATAAAACTGCTGAACTCAACAAATAACAAAGTTATAACTAAAAACAGAAACGTATCTACAACATTTAGGTTAAAATATAAGGATCTTGCATAAGAAAACGTGGGGGTAGCCCCCCCTGTATCTCCGTTTTTAGTATTTTAGTAAGTTCGGGGGAATTACCGCCCGGGGGGAGTGGGCCCCTCAGGGTGGCAAGATGTTGATGCTCCTTAGTTTTATATTACTGCTGTACTTTATTACTTATTTGTGTTAGTGTTTTATTCGTTTCGCGTGTGAGTGAGGGGGCCGGGGGCCCAGGGGCCCGGGGCGACGTGCCGCGCTTAGTTGCCTCTTCTATGCAGATGCGGGTTTTATGTAACTTGTAATTTTTTTAATAGTAGTTATGATTGTTGAGTTTTCGGTTTGTTTTGGTATTTGAGGCTGTTTCTTTGGAATCGGTTGGTTGTAGTACTTGTTGTTTTGTACTGTACTAAGGTTATTGATTTCAGTACCTTTAAAATATGAAAACCGGAAGTAATTTACAATTTGGTCTGTAATTCATCGTGAATAATATTATGGAAGTGCTTTGCCTAGATAACATTTTAACAGATCTATGTTAAAATTAAACCCGGAAGTAAGTTACCGTTTGATCTGTAAGATATAATTGTTGTCACTCAAAGGTTTAAAGCCTCTTCTCACAGGCGCGGTTTTAGCGGTCGATAATAACGCAAGCATTATTTCGATAATGCGTCCCGATTCCTTGCACACAGCTGCGTTTTTATCATCCGATATTTCTAACGTCTGCGTGTAAAGTACTAAATTAATACAAAGTGTTCTAAGAACACATATCGGAATATCGCAGGACGGAAGAACGCAAGGGTCCTACTTCTCTTGCGTCGCAGCAGTGTGTAGCTTCGTGGCCGTCGTAATACAAAATGTACTGAAAACAGATATCGCAATAACGCTTGCGTTATTATCGACCGATAAAAACTCGCCTGTGGGGGAGAGACTTAAAATTCTCATCTGCTTTTAATGTAACCGTCACTCGTTTTTTTTTCAAACCGGAACATGGTAAGGCTACTAGCTAGACGATATATTATGTAGTTAAGATTTAGGTCTTCTCCAGACGTACTTTTTCACAAACAGAACTACGAGTACACTATTATAAAATATGCTTACGACTTATCAATCACTAGCGACCCGCTCCTATTTCGCACGGTTTTTACGACTTTGCAAAACATTGAGATTTCTCATTATGTTACTTTAATATTAACGTAAATCTTCCGGAATAAATTCTCTGAAGGATGGTGAAAGCCTCATCAAAATCGTTTAGAAAAACAACGCGGACATGCAGACAAACACGAGAAGCTACTTTAATTTATATTAATGTATAGATAGAGATGTAAATAAAGTCTACAATTACTTATGACAACTAATTATTTTGTTCTGCAAAACATAATCCCTCATTGTTTTGGATAAACGGTGGACAGAAACCAATACACGTGAACAACTTACACATAACATGCGATGCTTAACTCCGGGCAATAACTTACAAGTAGTTACAATTTGTAAGTTAACCCTCCAGCTACCCTTTTTGCGTTTTCTACCGTGTAAGGGTTAACCCTTCAAACTGATAACATGTGTTATATGTGTGTTTTATATTGAAAGAAAAATGTGTTGATTTGTTAACAAGAAGTTTGGTAATGGTCGTTTTTTATCTGTTTTTCTTTTTGTTGTGTTTTTAATTTGATTATTATAAGTAAATTAATAAGTCAGAGAGCATCTTAATATTAACCGCTTGTACTTGTTTACTTTTCATAGAAAACCTCTTTAAAAATTACTTTTTGATTTGAAAACATAATTAATGTCTATAAATAATGCAGTTAATTTGTCTTCTGTAGCCAAAGTCATAATTTGTCTCACAAATTACGGCAAAAATTTGCGTACATAGCCGAAAAATACTAGCTACGTGGTTGGGATCCTAATAAGGTTCTTTGAACTGTTGGAAGTCTCTGATTAAGTCGGAGTTTACTCAACTGATTTATATATTATCAGTGCTGGATAGAACTTCACCAATACCCATGGTGTTTAGCGACTTTGTGCATTCAAATGGCTGAAATATATACAACAATAATATTATTAGCTATTTTTGGTTACTGCAGGGCAAGTGACCGCTCCTAAAGAGGGCAAACGTTCATATCACTACGTTTGCTTGTCATGTGTTACGAAAGATACCTTTATTTTCTCATCTCTGAAAATCATGCCATACTCACTACCATATTTTTGGAATGTAACTAACTAGTTCTAACCAAAACAAACGAAACTCAAAATTTTAAATTACAACGTAAAACGCTCACGATGGGAGCACATCACGTACATTTTAACACATCCCTTCACACTCAAGCAAGGTAACACCCTAAAAATTCAACACATTAGCGATATACACACATATTATATAGTATATGTAAAACAGGAAACGACGCACATCAAAAACTCTAATCAAAGCACCCCCTAGGAAACTTTCTTGGGGGTCTTTGGGGGAGGACATCAATATTCTTAGTTGAATATAATCAATTCTGAGAGAAAGAAACAGTCTCCGTATTGATAAATGAGAGCACCCTTCATATTTCCGCATCCCCACCCCTCGGGGGTTGTTTTAAACCACCCCAGGGGGGGCATCTTAGGAACGTGCAAGATAGTAAACGCTAGGGTTGTCGATGCTAATGAACTTTGCGTTCTAAGATGTTTTTCGTAGATCTGTGGCGGAAAAATCAATAGTGAAGTTTTTGAGAAAAATGTTTTATGTTGTTTGATGTTTGATTTAGGTGGTTATGTTGATTAGTCGGGTAGGCTGTGCGAATGTGTGTGTGTGTGTTGATGTTGAAGTTCCGTAAAATAATGCTTTTATGCATTAGTATGTCAAAATCTGTGTAATTAATGACAAGTTATTATTATTTTTTACTAGATATTTAATACGTTATAATAAACACAACTAAACATTTTGCAAGCTTCAACAATTAGCAATAGCTAAAAATTATTTAGGCTTTTTTTTTCGTAGTATCATAAAAACAACTAATCACATGTCTGAACCGACTTAATAATTAAAACTATCCTTACCGTATAATCAAGAAACACTGCAAACTGCAACCTGAAAAAATAAAACAAAGAATTATGAATAAATCTAATCAATTAGAATAATTTCTGCGCAGCCCTGCTACGTTTGTAGCGAGGCCTACGACTCGTAGCGGCCACGGCTACGGCGTAGGCGCTAGTGGCGCCCCCCCTCTTACACAACTTTTTACTAAGAACCACGGGAAATGAGTGGATAAAACATAGGTAGCTTCACTTTACTTCTAATAATTATTATTTTATTGGGTATTATTATTTTTTGTTTGCGCAATAGTATTGTTTTTTGTTCGTTAATTAACATTGGTACAGCAAGTATCTGCTGTTACCTTAAGGTACTATTATCAGTTCTTAAAAAAACCTTATTTTCTTAGTATGTTCGAAGATATATGCAGATCTATAAGTAACTTTTAGGGAAACTACTGCAGAATAATGTATTTGCGTTTTTGACACTGTCCATAAAAAAACAACGTTTAATTAAAATGAAGTATGTATGGCATTTTTATTCGGCATTGGCATTTACCGTTCCATTCACTTAAAATATAACTTAACTATTACTTTATTACAATTACTACCTACTATTATTAAATCCAAAGTCCTATGTAAATGGTATCATTTCAGTGTTTAACGAGTTCACTAAAATAGCGACTGTCATTTATCTGACTCATTAACTGAATATCATTTCAGACAAGCTCTTTGTATATATCATTATGGAAAATATTATAATAACGTAATATTCTGACTTAGTTGTTATAATTAACAGTTCATGTCATACGGTAATGTTAAAGTTATGTCATAATAATGTCGATACTAAATAGCTATTCCACTGTCATAAATTAGGATATCGCGTGGTTGATTTTTGGGCTAACAATATTATTTTAATTTTCACAACTTTTTTATTTGCTATCGATAGACTATGAAGAAGAGTTATGAGTTGTTTACGTTAGTCTAAAATATGAAAGAAGCAACGAAATAATAAGAAGATAAACATAAAATAAACTCAATACAAATTCCGCTTCATAAAAAACATTTTTAAACCACAAACCTTACTACGATAAAAATAACAAAACCCTTCTTTTTTCTAAATTAAAGAAAAACAAAAAAAAAACTATTAATTATTATTTTAAATTTATTTCACTGTCCCATTCTATAAAACCACCCAACATCTTCACTAAACAGTCCACAAAAATCTACCCACCAAATTCCTACATCAATCAGTAATCGAACCCGCACCCCTGATCCTTTTAAGCACTACACCACAGACGCCATGGCCTGCTCTTATTTTAAACAACTACGCCTTTATAATACATCCAGTTTCGCGACTAAATATCAGCGAGTGTAGCGTTGTACTGCGACCGAACGATCTTGAGACTTCTAAGGAACTAATCTGTTTTTTTTTTGTAAGATGAAAAACGGAATGTCATTTCAAGAAATGATCTTGATAGTATCTAGTGCATAATCAATCTATAATGTTCCCACTGCTGGGACACAGGCCTCTCTTCGAGATCGAGTGGGCTGTAATCCACCACGCGGGCAAAGTGCGGAGTTTTGGTCATGCCGTTTCCTCACGATGATTTCCTTCACCGTTTAGAGAGCAGTGGTGATGAAATTATTTACACAACGAAAAGCGCCTGCCTAGATTCGAACCCACGACCAAATCGTAAGTTAGGGCCGTTACCACTGGGCCACCACTACTCTTTGTATAATTATATTTAAAGAGTAAGAAAGTTACAAAAAAAAAAATGGTTTCGCCGCCCAGAAACACTTTGCAACATCTTAGTACTTTGCAAGTTCTGAACTAGCTTTCTTGTGAAGATCCAATCCAGCTGAATAAACTGGCTTGTAGATCTACAAGCCAGTTTATTCAGCTGGATTTGATCGAAAAAATAATAATTTACAAAATATACTTTGTATGTAAAAAAATCAAGTAGATTTTGCGAGCTAGGTGTCGTTTTGAAGGCCATTTCTGATCCAGATTTGATGCTGTAGAGATTTAGGTAGATGCCGTGTCCTCCATGATGTAATACCGTATTTAGCAAACCTATGTGAAGGGTAGGGGTGGTTCATTCCTAAGTAGAGGCGTTACAGTTACATAATGCTATGTTTACATGCAACTACTGCCAATTATGAAGTACCAAGACGTCATAGTCGCAGTACTTCCGCGTACCGTATTTACAAGTATTGTAAGTATAGAATTATATATTTTATAACGCCACCCCACCGCCCGCCCCCCCCTCGCCCGCGAGAACTAAGTCTTCGCGCATCTTTCTATCCCCACCTTTTTGCTTCTTTTAAAACCACCCTTCGTGTGCACCCCTTCCCCTATTTCGACTAATTTGGGGGTACAACTGAAGAATTATTTCTTGCCGATGTATGTTCAACAGAAATTCAACTCTCAGATTAAGAAATTAAGGTTTAAATTTGAGTATAGCCCGTGTATAGTCTTTGGACTGTATCTTTTCACTTCGAAAACTAATTCCGAATTAGAAGACGGAAGCAAGTGCTCTGTGAGTGCAAGCGAATATGTGTTCTAAAAGTGGTTATGAGAGTTCTATATCCGTTGCATGGTGCTGTAAAATTAGAACGGTTTCGTCAAAAATATGAAATTAAAATCTTATACTAGCGAAAGAAGTTTTAGCATCTTTGTTTTAGAGTGAGAGGGGAGAGGTGCATTAGTCCTGCTCGCACAGGGGGTAGGCAGGGAGGCAAGAGATGGGTAGTTTGGAGTAAAAAGCTGCTTTCTTGATCAATGCGCCTCGCATTCGGTATTAATCATAACCGGGGTATTTTCGTCTATGTCCCGGGTAGGGGGCTGTAGAAGGGGGGTAGAAGGAATCGAGAAATCGTATTCTAAATGAAAATACGGTTCTTCCTGTTTACATTTTGTAATAAATTGTTTTACTCACTGTGTTTGTGTGACGTGCCAGCGTCGTATTTATTATTTAGGCCTTCGGGCTTACTGAGCTGTGCTCTGTTTCATTGACCGAAGTTTTAGATACGACTTTGCTAAAGCATACTTATTACAATGCTATATAATTAATGTACTACTAATTACTGCATCCCCACTTATGATTAATGTAGGCACACAAAATATTGTTAACATTTTAAAAGAGTACATGTGGAGTTTCTTGCCCAATCTTCTCCATACGTACCTTTTGGTAGGAGCAACTAGAATCAGTTCATTGACGTTCAAAAGTGTCTTTTAAATTAGACTTGTTTATACTAAAATCTTGCCTGGAAGCACTGTCTTTATTCCGTAAAAAGCGACTTACACACATTACATTTTCAAAGACACACATGACCTGCATAATACAAGGGGTTCAAAAGGAACATAATTATAATCCATCAAGTGCAGAGCAGACCTACCTACCCATACAAATAATTCCATTACTTTCTTAAGAACGAGAATAAACAATATTCTAAGAAATAATTCTCAAAATATAATTGTATACTTGAACCAGCTATTTCATAGAAGAGTGCTCTTAGAATAATAAGTAAAAGCTTCTTTGAACGGGAGCGCCTATAAAAATGTTACAGCAATGCGCTCGAATGAACTTTCTTGCTATGCCGCAATTTTTAGGCGCATCAGACTTACGACTTAGCGCTACGTCGAAAGATGCTACGTAATAACTCGGTCGAGTTATAGTATTGATTTCATTGTCGCTTTACTTAGATATCACATTAATTAACAAGGATAATTCGTCGTCAATGTATGCTGCATACATCTACAGTTTAGTTTCAAAATGTTATGCATTACGAATGGAGAATTTATTTGAAAATTTTGATACGATTCGCTAGTTGGCTGGTAGTTAACTTTGTTAAAATTTTACACCGAAAATTATTTTTAGAGCTTGTTATTTGCGAGCTAAATAACAGAGGAATGTTTGGCGGGATCTATTCAACAATAAAATAAAAACGGATTCCGGTTGAACGAGATTTTAGTTATTTTAGTTTGGCAAAACGTTGTTGGTGTGACTTGCTAATATATTTTAATTGGTTGGAGTTATGACAGCTAGGCCACTTTGCATTTCGCATTTGTATTTTATATATATATTTTATTTTAAGCTACAAACAGAAGTTTTAGGTAACACATTCATTAATAGTTTATAATAAGTTATTTTTATTGACGTATTTGTTAACTCTGTTTTATTCACCTAGATACACGATTTCGTTTTTTCTGTGAACTTAAAAGAAACCGTCAGGATCTGCCCACGCAGTTTCGTTAGAAACAGTGTTATATAAGTATTATATAACCTTGAATAAGATCCTCAGAGCGTAGGTAGGTGAGGGGTAGTGACCTGAGCTTGTTATGTACTAGGCTGGATTTTATGTATATTTATAAGGTTTATTATTTAAAGGGTAAGGGGTTTTGTTAACGTTAGGAGTGGTTTTAGTGGCTCAATGTGGTTTATTTGTATGTGATGCTTAGTGATGCCCTGCGTATAGTTTTCAGGTTTTTTTGCAGGTTGATAAGTATGTTCTTAATTAGGGACTAAGCTATCTATCTGACAAATACCCATTATCAAATTAAAATTGATGTTTTGAATTTCTTATGCTGTACATAAATCTTATTTTATTTTTATTTATCTATTGTATATACAGTGCGGCAGTTATTCATTGTGAATACTTTATTAAAACAGTACTCTAAATTGCCGTACGATAGAGTTGTCACTGATAAAAGACGTAAAGACATCTGTATGGATAATTATAGATTAAGGCATTCTTTATGTACAGATTTTTTATATTCTTAGGCCCATTTTTGTATAATAAAGTAAACGCAATTTTGTCTATGTCTGCATTAAAAACGGTACAATGCAAAAATGTTATTACAACTTGGTTTAAAAAATTTGTCTTATGATGACACAGAAAAGTTACTGGTTGTTTTAAGTTAAATATTATTTTAAATTAAGTATTGTCCTATCATTAGTCTGTTAAGTTACTCACTATTTATGTCTACCATTAATTTTAGAAAATTTTAATGTTATTTTGCACTTATGACACCTGAGATACAGGTTTATCCTAGTTCAGGTCGAACCATTATTATATACCTACCACTTTAGTATAAGGCTTAATATTGTAAATAGGCTTTATTTAATTAAATAAATAAATTGAAATTGAATAATCTATAGTTACAAGTAATTAATGAAATAATTGTTCAAATGTTATTATAATATACTATAGAACATATATTTGTACGCCGTTAAGGTAAAACATGACCGTGATCCTTTCTGCAATGTAGTGAAAATCTTGCATGCTCTGTGTGTACTCATGTTTCGGACAAATAAATGATCTATTCTATTCTAAAATACTTAGTTCGGCCGTGAAAACGTTTTCACCAGGTTTTGCATTTCCTGAAAGAAAAGTGCAACTCATTCCTACATTTTCACTATTCTCAATCTTGGTGCCATACAGTTATACTTTCTAACCATTTTTCACTTTTACTGTAGTAGGTAAGATTCATAGACTGGCAGTGATTTTTTTTTCTAGTTTTTATTTTTTCTCAATGATAAGAAACCACTCATGACTACATTTTCAGTATTCTCTATTTCAGTACCTACAAATAAGCTTTCTATCAATTTTGATACCACTTTAACTTTCTGACGAACACTTTTACCGTAGTACGGGTCATATATATAACATTCTTCTAACATCAATCCTTAAAAGTAACATTCTCACATTTCCTATATAATCCCCCTTTGCACCTGACTATCACTTACAGTTCTGCCTACCCCTACATGACAAGCAATACTTGTTGCTTACAAGTGTCAGTCACAGTACACATGTCAGAAATATCGTGTCACTACACCCAAACGGAATGGTACTAAAAAAATCTTCCGTAAAAATATTATACTCACTAAACTGCCCACACTCGATCTTAAACCGTGTTTCTTTAACGTAAGGTTGGTTTTAGATGCGGAGACGAGTAAAAGGAACTATTTCTGCCTTATTTGCTTACTCAACGTCGTCATAATAATGTGTTTTCATGTATTTTTGCGGCATTTTATTTGAATTGGCTGTAGTACGTTTTGTGGTTTGAATTCTTGATTTTTTTTACGTGTATTTTTACTTATTTTTTGTTCGTTTGTCTTATGCTTAACGACATAGTGTTTTTAGTAGTCTGGTGCTATTTAGAAGTTCCTAAATACCTATAAAATATAGAAAAAGAATATTGAATGAGCCAATTGATTATAGTTAATATTTACAATGCTTTTAAGTACCTACTTGTTATAATTGTTTACATAATAATGTGACTTAAAATATTAGATACTGAAGACCTTTTCCACAGTAAAATACAGCTCTAGTTTTGAAATAATAATCGTTTCATTAACATTTTCAATTATTTGAAAAGAGAATTCAAATGAACTGCTACTTTATTTAAACTTAAATCATCTCTAACATTATGTAAATTTCAACGAAATTATCTTAATTTTTCACGCAAACATCATAAACCTAACATCACATAAACAGGCGTCACAAAAGTACCTGAGCCACCCCCTAGGCACCACACAAACCCTAGCCACCTAATCTAATACCTAACACAAAACAAAACACAACAGAAAAAAACCCCAAGTATTTTTCATTACCGTAAGCCGAATGACGCAGCCTCCCAAAAACGTAGCTACTCGTATATTCATTTCCGTTTTGTTAATACCGCATACTTTTAACTGACTAACTAGGTACGTACCCCCTGCCTCCCTGCCCAAACCCACTACTTATACAGTAGGCACAACTTTTATAATACTACGTACTCGGGCGCTTTTTAACGAACACCCCTGGGGTGGCGGCGCCACCTGCCACGCACACCGAAAAATACGCAAAAGGGGAGGGTGGCGGGCCCTGGTTAGAAGTGAAGTGGCTGTATTTTGCGTATTTTTAAATTATTCCCACATGTGGAACGCTGTTTAGTTTTTTTTTTTTTAGAGCTTGCGTGTGACACGGCCTTTATTTCGTGTGATGGAGCTTTGCTGTTAGATGTCTAAGTATGTGTTGAGCTGTAATTAGGAAGTAATTAGTAGGTATTATGTAATAGAAGGATGTGTAATTGTTCTAGGATTGTGCCACTCCCTTTTTTCATGTGAAAGGCGACTGAATCGTTGTGTCAAAGGGATTAATTAGTATTGCGATTTTTTTTCTGTCTACTCATAAAATCAGATTAGACACGAGTACGTTTTGAAAGCGTGGTAATTGTGGTGATTTCATGTTCAGTGGTGAACTTTTCAGAAATCACTTTATCGAATTATATTAGGTACACATAAATGGTTTAAGTATTTTCATTCCACGTTATGTTTGTATACATAATATATTCATTTTGTAAATAATTAAAATTGCTGTAATTTTTTCAATCAACTACCCATGTAAAACTTTATGTGTGTTAATGATTGCCTTTTACAACGAAGAAATAAATGATATGATATTACGTACATAAGTAACAAATTACATTAGGTGTCAATTAGGGCAACGTTTACGTTCTATGAGTAAAGCAGGTTGGATCGTAAAGGACTACAATGTATGAAGCACTAGCTTCCACCCGCGGCTTCGCCCGAGCGTTATGTCGATAAAAAGTAGCCTATGTCCTTCCCCAGGATGCCATCTATCTACTTGCCAAATTTTGTCGAAATCCGTTCAGTGAGTTAGGCGTGAAAAGGTAACATACAGACAGACGGACGGACAGAGTTACTTTCGAATTTATAATATTAGTAAGGATGAAGAAAATGAGAAGCTGGTTATGCCAGGATCCTATGATCAGTGATTCATTGCCGGTGTTAATAAGCCATTCTCAACATTGCCCGGAGAACAAACTAATGAAATGAGCTGTCATCTCAGTTTTATACCATGCAATCAGAGCCTCGAAACTCATTTAAATAACGCCTGTTAGGAGGACTTTCATAAAACATCAGCTTATTAAATTACGTTTTACCAATACAACTTTACTATAATATCTAAGAGCATTTTAAAATAAAAGCTCGCTAACTTTACAGCAACTATTTTCTAACCGAAATCAAACCCCTTTGCGCACATTTACAATGCAAGAGGGCGACAATCTCTATTGCGGAGTGAGTATCAGCTTTGTCCGGGCAAAAGAGGGACCAACACAGAACTTTTACTATCTACATTCATCAGGACAGTGATTGTTGACAATACCATTGAAAACGTGTGTTCGTTTTTCCTGTTTTCATTTTATTTGATAATTGTTAAAGTACCTTACTTAAGAGAAAGTGTTTTATTTTGATTGACCATTATTTCAATGCCCTAAATTATGTTTTCTCAAAGAATTAGCATTATTATTCGTGACTATTGTCCAGAGCAGCAGGGTTATTCCGTAACACACCCACAGTAGCAATGTGTTTAATTTTGACAGTTCAACAACATTCATTGTGTTATTTACGTTCTTGAGCAGACAAAATTTTCGAACATAATTATGAAGCAAGGATTAGCAATAATATCTTTCAAAATCATTCAGATTGTGATTGATATTGTGTTAAGCACTTAGGGAGCAGATGCCAACGATTGGGTATCTCATTATGATATCATTTCGTGCAGTTTTTATTTCTTGTACGCCTACCTTGACGACAGTAATGAAGTTCATGTAAGTGTTTGTCTCTGCATCACCCTAAGGCTAATTGGTAGAAACTGCCTATGGCATTTGCACATCCGCCTCTGTACATTTGTGTGCTTAAAGTATTAATTAATAAATAAGTTCATATCCTGCAGTGTTATAGGTAAAATAAAAACTTATCTAAGATGCTTTTTTTCTCTATATTCGCTCATTCGAAGCTTGAATTCCACATGGAGAACTTGAGCAGGTAGTAATGAGTATTTTCTTAAACAGTAGGTATTAGAATTAATCTGATTTTGAATTTACCTAATATTGTAATTCTGATTTTGAATTTTTAACCGACTTCTTCAAAAAGGAGGAGGTTCTCAATTCATATGTATGTTTTTTTTTTTTTTGTATGTTTTGTTACGCGATTACTCCGCCAATTATGAATCGATTTTGATGATTCTTTTTTTGTTTGGTAGGTCATGCTTCCGAGGTGGTCCCATATAAATTTTACTAACTTTGCTTGCGTAATTTTTGAGTTAGCTTCAATATTACGTATTTTTCCCACTTAGTTTATCTAGACGATATCCTGTTTGACTCCTTCACTGTTATTTACATAGCAGGTAGTGGTATACGGATTTGTGTGGGGTAGGTACCACAAGTAAAAAGTGAAAAATAAAAACATTTTACAAAAAAAAAAAACTTGTGTCTTTGCTTTTCAATTTCCGTTTTTGGCCACCGACTTCCGAAATTAAAGTTATTTTTCACTTTTTTAATGTTTTTTTTGGAAGTCGGTTGTTTTTTTTTTGTAAAAAGTTTTTTCACCTATTTTTACTAAGTTATGAGACACACACATTAACTAGACTTGTTCACATTAAATTACTATACATCGTTAGTATTCACTAATAATAGTGTCATATTTGGCCCATAAGTCATTAATTGATACAATTTATTTCAGTTATGAAAATAGGTGTTATTACGTTAAATTGATACATGAAACTAAAAATTGAGTAATGGTCCATTTTTATGGATGATTTATTATGATAAGTTTAGTTAAATGTAACCTATGGATATAAAAAATACTAACTAATATTATAAATGCGAAAGTGAGTTTGTTTGTTTGTTACTCTTTCACGCTAAAACGGCTGAATGGATTTGGATGAAATTTGGCACAGGGGTAGACCATGACCTGGAATAGGACATAGGATTTTTTATTTACATTAGGACTTTTTATCCCGATATTCCCACGGGATCGAGATTTACGCGGGTGAACCGCGGGGCGCAGCTAGTAACTAATATTACAAATAATGTGAACGTAACCTGGATGTGACTCCCACAAACCAGGGAAGCATGGCATAAAAGGCATGAGGTGGGTGGAATAAGGCTGCCAATGATGATGACGATGATGACTGACGTCATTCTGTTTAACCGTTTTTGAAGGCATTTTGGACAGAGTCATCTTCATCTCAGTCAAACAGGAACTTTTCACTTTATCAAAATCAAAATCAAAATATTTTATTTCACATAAGCCTACATGGGCACTTATGAAACGTCAGAAGCTAGGTGCACGGTTTCAATTGGTCGTTTCCTATGGAGAAGAGCCGGCAAGAAACTCCACGGTTACTCTTTTAAAAATAATTGGCTTTTACAATATTTTCAAATTACAGTGTTAGTAGGCATGGGAGGACAATGTAGGCCTTTCAACAAGTAAGTACCAGGTACTTAACAAAATAGATGTTCAGTAAATCTACAGTCCAATAAGCCTACAAAGTTCTCACATTCACAAAATAGAAAATAATCTATATAAAAGACAAACAATTAAAAAAAAACCTATTTCAGCCAAATGACGTGATTGCTGTAATAGCAATCACGTCATTTGGCTGAAATAGGTTTTTTTAACAGTAACAAATTGAATAATTATCATGTCCACAAAAGCCACTAGGAGTTGAAATTAAATTGGAGGTATCTATAATAATAGGAATAATGTCGAAAATAAATATCGAAGTATTAGCTTCCGCCTGCGGTTTTGCCCGTGTGGTATGTCGATAAAAAGTAGCCTATGTCCTTTCCCAGGATGACATCTATCTCCTAGCCAAATTTTATCGAAATTGGTAATTTGGTATATGCGTGAAAAGGTAACAGACGGACAGACAGAGTTACTTTCGAATTTATAATATTAGTGTGGATTAGAATGGATATTAGTATGGATAAAATACACACACAGTTATTTTTAGATACAAACATGTAAATGCAATATGGTAATTTATTTTATGCTAAGCAATTAGTACAAATTTTTAATTTAGCAATAAGGAAAAGGCTAAATCCTACGTAGTACAATTTCGTCAACTTTTAATCTAGGTACCGTTTCGGTGCCAAATTGTGGTTACAATTAGTGAAGCTCTAATTGTAGCATTTGTAGTACTACTTAGCCTACTGCCAGTGATTGTATTATGAAAAAGCGTAAAATTTTACTTATACTAATGTCAAAATGTTATTTATTTCATAAGCTGTTAGTTAATTAAATGACGATGACAATTTCTTTGAATCGCATATTTTTTTGCATTAATGATGGCATATAACAATTTACGCATAAATTGACACATTTATATAGAAATTTATCAGTTAACTTTACATTATAATACTTAACTATGCGAAGGACCCAACAAATACGCGAATTTTCTCCTCTAAAAACACAAAACTTTTAATATCATCTTTCTTTCAGCGATCTCATTACAAAACATTTTAAACATTTACACATCATTCAAATCAAACGTATCTCCGGCATACAGCATCCAACAACACCCGCATCATCCCTCTAAACATAAAAAACCGTATACTAATGACAAAAATTCACACACACATACTGAAAAAAAAAGGAATCTAATTCACGCACGCTCTCCCCCCTCCCACTCCGCCCCGCCCGCCATGAAACGTATATACTCCTATATACGCAATTTTTGATCAATACTTAAAAATTAACCCAGCCTCCCGGTAGTTTTTAAATTTATTCTGCGCATGTCATGCCTTTTAATCAGAACCCTTTGTGCCTACCCCTACGTGTACATAATAATGTGTGAGTGTGTATATGTGTGTCAATTTCATTCTGTAAACGCGACAATCTATTGGTACTCGGAAAAGTGTGACTAGGTTTTGATTTTGGAACGAAGTGGCTGGGTTTTAGATTCGGCAGCGCTCGTTTAAGATCGTGTGTGGTCGGACGTATGAGCTTGTGTTTATGAAAATGTAGGTTGTTTTAACCTTCAAATGGTTAAGTTTTCAGGTCTTGAAGTATGATCTTTGCTGTCTTAACTTATTCGCGCTCAGGCAAGAAGAATTTTTTCTTACCCGTCGCTGTCAACTACGGAATTAAATGGGATGGATGAGATACAGCATCCATTAGTGTAGGTACTTAAGCCATTACACTGCGATTAAAAATTAGCATATACTTAAGATGCCTTTAAGCGGTAGGCTGGACTTACGATGCTGTTACAAGTGAAAGAGATTTTACGTTTTGTAGAAACATACTTATCACGTTTGGAAATATTACTAGATATATACAGACAAAAATTTTACACATTCCTAAATAAACCATAGTACATCACTGTCGTGGCCTGCATAAGTGAGTCCATCAATGCTGGTTGTTCTCACCTAATGCGCAGAAATTCAAACTAAGTAAATTAATTGTAAATTCCAGAATAAATGACGAACAACGATCACGCGCCAATATGTTCATTTGTTTCTTCTTCACTTTAAACACCTCTATTTGCAAGCCAAATTGAAATTTTAATAAAATCTTTGTTAATTTACCTCCTTGATTGCTATGTGTTGAAGTAAAAAGTTCGTTCTATTTTAAAAACAACACAACACATGAGTTTTCATGGTAACTTATTTTGCTGCTAAACACGACATATGGATTTTCATAGTAACATTGCCGGCTGCATAATCGCATGTATTCGACTAGTACCACAATTTCAATTTATCTCGAAGAAGATTGTCAAAATAATGCTCGAATTTTGCTTCGAAATTCGATTATTTTGTTATTTTGTTTGTGAAAAAAAAACAATTTCTACTATCCAAATGCTATTATAATATCAATCATTATCTAAATTACAAAATAACATGTTTTATAAGATATTTAAATAAAATATTTATAGAATAACCAATAACTGCCTCATTCGTCTAGTGGTCACAAGCGCTACTCGGACCATGTGTTTTTGGGTTTTTCCATCTGGAATTTCTCAGTAGCAGCCTGGAGTGTGGACTGAGCCCATTTGATGGCAATAGGCTCACCCCCTATTACATGGGACTTAAACATAACTGGCGACATGTGGGTGTACTATAGGTACACCTCTGTCTAACCCTTTGGGGAATACAGGCGTGATGTTATGTTATGTGTGATATATAGAATAACAAATAAGTAGTTAAATTAAAGCCTTCTTCTCTCCTACTTTGCTGTACCCGATAGGGTCCTCAATGATCCATATAATTATGACTTTGTAAAATCTACCACCTATGTTCACAATATTGAAGCAATACATATATTGGGTATTGTAGATATCTTAATTATATCACTTAATAAATTTTAATAAAGTTTTAATTAACTTTAGGAATGAAAACTTCTTAAATTAGTAAGATAAGAATGTTGTAATTACCTCAAAATAATTAATTTGGTACTACGAATCTATGTACAAACTAAACAATGATTTTCAATACTTATTCTAAGAACGATAACTTATAATTTTCACAATAAATTCATTGATGAGTTATTGAAAAGAAAAATGATTTATTATCAATAAATTATTTGTGAAAGACATTACAATTTTATTACCAATAAAACTAAGGTTTATAAAAAGGTTCAATTTTTTTTTTAATTCTTTAAAAGTGAAATTTAATAAAACTTATAATCTTGAATTCTCTTGTTCTTGCCTGTAACTATAAAACCATTTAATACCTTGCTTAATTACCTTTAGAACCAATTTTTTTTCACGTAATACCTACATGGTTTCTGAAGGGACTCGTGGCTAAATAATAACAGCCGCACGAGTCCATAGAAGGTTAAGCTACGCTTGCCGAGCTCGATACTTGGATGGGTGACCATCCATTAAATATCGAAACCCCTCCGTGCCTCAGAAAGCATGATTTAAACCGTTGGTCCATTCGTAGATCTTTGACAGTCGTTACGGGTAGTCAGAGGCCTAAAAGTCTGACAACCAGTCTTACCTAGGGGTATCGTTTTATCTACCAACTGGGTTACGGAGGTCAGAGGCTGTCGCTCCATGTAAAACACTGGTATTCAGCTGCATCCGGTCTGACAGGAAGCTGACCCCAACATAGTAAAAAGGCTAGAAATATTGATTTACATGATTTCTGCAGCTATGTTTTAGTATATACCCACACCAGTGGAACCATAGGAAAACCTAGTCAAAATCAAAATATTTGATTTCACATAAACCTACATGGGCACTTATGAAACGTCAGAAGCTAGGTGCACGGTTCCAATTGGTCGTTTCCTATGGAGAAGAGCCGGCAAGAATCTCCACACTTTTTAAAATAATTGGCTTTTACAAAATTTTCAAAATACCTGACTGGTATGGGAGGATAGTGTAGGCTTGTCAGCAAGTACCAGTCACTAGTCATACATATAAACAAGAATGGTACTTAGTAAGGAATAAATAATGTCACGGTGATTCCAAAAAGGTTTCTTTTCTTTCAAGGTTTTTTATTTCCCCATCCTCCGTTTTCTGTACAGGTAAAAACCTTGTACTCATTATCAAAGCCATGAACGTTAGATATAATGATTCCACGATATTTTAATTTTTAGGGTTCCGTACTCAAAGGGTACCAACAGGACCCTATTACTAAGGCCACGCTGTCCGTTCGTCCGTCTGTCACAGGGCTGTATCTTTTGAACCGTACTCTTATTATTATTTAAAGACTGTTAGCTTTTAAATTATATAATTATTATCTTGGAAGTAATTGTCGTGTTATTAAACGCCTACTCAACCTCTTTTATCTCGCTCGCACCTTACTACTCGCGGCCTGAGTGAGAGCGAGACGGAGTGGGCCCGCTGGCGGCTCCAAGTCTCGAATAGTTTACTTAATTGCTATTTACGGTAAAAATAATGGTAATAAAAAAATAAAAAAAGCATAAGACCTGCTTTATAGTTAGTTCAGTTATTATGCAAAGTTTCATGATCTAATTTGAAGTAGGTATTTTTTTAATACTAGTGGTTTATAATTCGGTTTAGAGGTAACTTTGGATTTTTTTTCTATACGTAAAATTTTACGTAATCGTGTTTTCGTCAAACATAGGACCTAGCAACAATCCTCAACTTTAACATAATATTTATATCAAAATTAATGCTGCAGTATTTTCGGCATAACGGAGGATAAGCAATTTGAGGTAGGGGGAGGCTCTTAAAAGTGTTCTTAATTATCATTTATTTTCAGCCCGTTATTCCCCACTATAGGGGAAAAGTCCTTTCTTTAATGCTTATGGTAACAGTACCACTTCTTTCAAAACGGTGAAGGGAACCATCGTGAGGAAGCCGGCATATCCTAGAAAAAATCGAAGACATGTCATATCCACCGACCCGCACTGGCCCGCGTGTTGGATTACTGCCCACTCCCTCTCACAGAGACGAGGCTTGTTTCCCAGCAGCGGGAACTTTGCAAGCTGATTATGCTACTACAGTCTGTTATTTCATAATGATACATTCCCATTGAAAAAGAGATCTAATCAAGATCAGAAACAGCAATTGCTTGGATTCGAATCCTAACGTTTGATAAATTAATTAAAAAGACATTCACAATAATGTCTTACTGAATTGGCTCTAGCAAAAAATAAATGTAGTATTTCGTATCTACCCCCGAAAATAGAATTACAGCCGTCATAGCTTGGTATTTTTAAACAAGGAAACTGAAGGAAAATTCTATGATATCTTGATAATATTATTACTTCGTCCTTTTCACTGACCCAGTAGTTATGGCGACATCTAGATAAAATATATTTAAGGAAGAAATTGAATAATCTTAATCCAAATTAAATTACCAATCCTAATCCTAACTAATATTACAAATGCGAAAGTGAGTTTGTTTGTTTATTTGAGCTTTCACGCTAAAACTGCTGAACGGATTTAGATGAAATTGGAATAGGACATAGGATACTTTTACTTACTTACGCGGGTGAAACCGCGGGGCGCAGCTAGTAATTTTATAAAGAGGTAAGTTTGAGTTTGATAAGCCACGAGCATAGAAACCTACTCCTAGCAGTGGACTGACTCTTCTTCTAAAACCTCTCGACGGTTCATCTACGTTCCCTATAATGCTTGAGCGCAGTAGGTGGTCACATTTATTGCGGTGTCAGAGGCGTTGTTCAGGTCGCTAATGACCAACGAAACGAGGACTGGACGAGGACTGGACTCAAACTCAAACTCAAACTCAAAGCATTTATTTCAATTAAACCATTTACAGGCACTTTTGAATTGTCAAGGAGTCAGTCAGTCAGAAATATGAAGCTAGTTGCCCATTCCAAAGCGTAGTAGGTACCTATGGAGAAGAACGGGCAAGAAACTCCATGGACACTCTTTTAAATCAAAATATTGTTACAATATAATGGTTACATTATTCATGTTGAAATTATACATGTGAGAACAATGTAGAAAGCACGTTAAAAGCGTCCGCAATTACAAAATAAGCACAATTCAAAAATTAAAATAAGCCATGGCAGCTAAGAAATGACCAGTCACAACTGACGGCGCCCGTTCACGAACATGACGCATGGATCAGCACCATTCAGCTCAACCATTTTGAAGGGAGCTAAATGATCCAACACATACGCCACCACCAGCGAGACATTTGAGTGAGCATGACATTCCCAGCCGCCAGGGCACATTCAAGTCAATGAAAGACAAAATACCCGGTAAATGGTAGCTCTATAGTACATAGTACTCACACCTGTGCAATTATATAATACAAAGGAGAGATTGAGTTTATACAATGCAAAGATAGTCTTACAATCTTCAGCAGCTCCAACAGCATTTTCGAATGTTAATTAGTTAGTTGTGGTTGTGGAGCAGGACCAGCATTAAGCCAAGCATTTTTATCAGAGATGTAATCCTCCAACTTATAATATGCCTGCCTACATAGTGTGCGTTTTATACAAGTTTTGAATTTCGTCTCATTCAGTTGAAGTATGTGGGGAGGGATTTTATTGTAACATTTTAAACAGTACCCCATGAAAGATGAGTCTACTTTAGCCAGTCTGAAACCTGGTTGAACTAATAAGTCCCTATTTCTAGTACTATAATTATGTCTATCGCCTCTTTTACTAAAAAGATGTAAATTTTTTCTTACGTGCAAGATGTTTTCATATATATATTGACAAGGTACCGTCATGATGTTAATATCCTTAAACAGTTCCCTTAAAGAATCGCGCCTGCGTAGATTATAAATGGCTCTGATCGCTCTTTTCTGCAGAATAAAGATAGACTCGATGTCTGCAGCCCGTCCCCATAGTAAAATACCGTAAGACATTATGCTATGAAAGTAACTAAAATAGACTAGCCTCGCGGTATCTACATCAGTAAATTGACGGATTTTTCTGACAGCATATGCTGCTGAACTCAGCCGCCCTGCAAGAGATGTTAAATGAGGACCCCATTGTAGCCTTGAGTCGAGCGTGATCCCCAGGAAAACAGTTTTATCGACGAATTCTAGTTTCTCTTGATACAATATAATCTCACAATCCCTACTTTTGACATTTGGTAAAGAAAATTTTATGCACTTAGTCTTTTTTCCATTTAATACTAAATTATTAGCAGTGAACCAATTTTGGACCTGCAGGAGGGCGTTATTTACTCCGTCAAAATTTGTAGCACGTCTATCTACCTTAAAAATTAAGGAAGTATCGTCAGCAAATAACACCATGTGTGGCTGATTTTTTAATAAATGGAGTAGATCATTAATGTACACAAAAAAGAGGAAAGGACCCAAAATCGAGCCTTGTGGAACACCCATTTTTACTTTTAAACCTAGTGAGTTGATACCGTTTATTTGAACTTGCTGTTGTCTATCATTTAAATAAGATTTTACTAAACTGAGCGCAAGTTTACCTAGTCCGTAATGCTCAAGTTTCAAGAGTAAGGTTTCGTGATCGACGCAATCAAATGCCTTGGAGAGGTCACAAAAGATTCCTATGGCGTCTTGGGCTTCTTCCCACGCGTTAAAAATGTGTCTTAATAAGGTTACACCGGCGTCAGTCGTACAACGTCCTTTGGTGAAACCGTACTGTTGGTCGTGAAGGATTTTATTTGTGTTAAAATGATTGAGCATTTGATTCAGCATTACCTTTTCAAACACCTTGCTGAAAACCGGCAGCACGGATACGGGCCTATAATTATTGGAGTCTTTACTGTCCCCGGATTTGAAAAGTGGTATTACCTTACTGTATTTCATTAAATCCGGGAAGACTCCTTGATCCACACACAAATTAAATATTAAGGCTAAGTAAGGCGCTATGGTCTCAATTATGGAGGTACAGACTTTAATGGACATTCCCCAAAGATCCTCGGTCAATTTGATCTTGATTTGCTTAAAAGCTTTTATTACTGTAACGGGGTTAATATGCTTAAAGTTAAAATCAATCAGGCAGGCTGGAACGTTCGCCCTTACTAAATCAAAAGAGAGCGATGGCGAGGAGTTTAAGGTTTCAGTAGTTTTAAGTGGGATACTGGAAAAGAAATGTACAAATTCTTGAGCCACTTCTTTGCTATCGCAAATGAGACCACCACTTGACGTCTCCAGTGTGTAATCGGAATTATGCTTTTTGCTCCTATTCGTTTCATTATTGATAATTTTCCAAACCGTCTGTATTTTATTGTCCGCTGATTTAACTTTGTTGCTAATGTATAAGGCTTTAGCTGCCTTACAAGTGCTCTTAAAAGTTCTAGAATAAGTAGCAACATACTTATTAAAACTTCCCGTGTTAATATAAGGCTTAAGGCCATACAGTTCGAAAAGTCTTTCCCTACTTTTCCTGAGTCCTTTAGTTGCCCAATCACTAAATAAAAACTTAGGGCTGATAGTTTTAGTGCTTTTCTTAAAAGTATTATTGAACTCGGTTTGGACTATCGAAAAGAATTCTTTATACAGAATATTGACATTGTTTATTGAAAGGTCCTGATTACTTAATTTACAAACTAAAGTGCTATTAAATTTATTTAAATTAACAGCGGTAACTGGTCTGAATTGTATCTGCACTTTTTTTATGGGTAAGTTGGATTCAAAAGTTACTGTTTGCCCACTGTGATCAGAAGGGAGATAATTAACGATGGCTTTATCTAAATAGTCGCAGGAACAAAACACATTATCAATACATGTAGCAGTAGTCGTAGTTATTCGGGTTGGCTCTACAAACACATTTGACAAGTTGAAGGATTTAAACAAATTTAATAATCTACTGGTATTAGAATTATTTTCTAAAATGTTAATATTAAAGTCCCCGCAGATAATTACCGATTTATTCCCAGTTGCAAGTTTTGACAAAACATCTTCCATTACTGACTCAAATAAAGAGTAGTTTTGATAATTTGGGGGTCTGTAAACGCACACTATAACATGCTTATCTAGCTCAACACAAGACAGCTCAATGCTATGTTCAACCGATAGTTCAACTATGTCGTTACGGGTTTTTGATTTAATACAATTTTTAATTAAGATTAGTGAACCACCACGCAGCATTGATTTTCGGTTAAAACAACTGGCCACACTATAATTTTCATAATTAATTAACATTTCATAGTCTTTTAACCAATGCTCAGTTAAACAAATAATTAGTTTTATTTTTTATTAGTTAGAAAAACCTTGAATATTTTGATGAAATAATTTCAAGGATTTCTGCTTAGCCCCTTTTGTGCAGTTACCTTTGTTAGTGCTAGAAAATACCTTTTTGTTATTAAGTGCAACTATACTGCTATTGGTACCTTCTGTTGTCTTACAAACTAGTTTAAATTACTAATTTGAAACACCTTATCATTAGTACTATTACTAATTGTGGTGCTAATTAAACATGACTTCGACATACTAATTATGTCTGGGTTAATATTAAAAGCTAATAGCCTAGCTATTTGACGTCTAAAACTAATGGGCAGATACACAGTATCCCTAGTCGACCTAAGCTTATCAACAAAAATGTTGGTGTCAAAAAATATAAACTTGTCACTATGGTGACTAACTAAAAAATGCATGTAATTATTTAATATATGAATGAAGTTATTTTGCCTATTTGACAAGTGCTCAAAGTATGGAAAAGCACACAATATTACTTTCTTACAATTTAACTTCAGTAGCTCGGTGACACTGTCAGTGATATCATCTTTTTTAACATTTAAACTATTACCTATAAGAACAGTTATAATGGCATTAGGGTCATATTCATTCCTAGTTATTGTAGACATTATTTGATTATAGGAAGTCTGAGGCATGCACTAGTTTTGAGAAGAATGACTCAGGTTGTTACTAAGTAATTTTCCTAACCCTTTTCCAAAACTATCAGAAAACATAATGGAGCAGCAACAAACTTTACTACTACAAGTGAGAGAACTAGCTTCTGTCTGAAATACTTGCAATGGACCTTGTTCAGCACCTGGTGTAACCCCACCGGGAATCGAGACCTGAGCACTTCCTGACTGGTATGGGTCCTCTGTTGCCTCCGGTTGGTGAGTGCCAAGATTCGACTCACTATGCAGTGAAATTTCAGGGGTGCTGATAGTCAGCGGGTCCACTTTGTCTGCATTAGAGTTGCACATGTCCACTAACTCATTAGCTGCAAGGATGTGCTCCTGAATTTGTTTTTCAGACCTCACATACTTAGTATAGAGTGAATGAAGTGAAGCTTCTAGTACCTGAATTTCAGACTGTAAGTGTTGAGTGTCAAACTCATAAATGTTCTTACTGTCTTCTAATTTTATTTGGTAGTTATTTAATTTATTTATAAGAAAACCACGTTCTTTCCTTAACTTAATATTATTGGAACTGTGTTTTTGTTGTTTCCTATATTTATTGCATTTATTTATGATTCTATTTAGCTTTGCATATTATTTAATTTTATTTTGACTTAATTTATAACTACTATTATTATGTTTCATTAAAGAATCTTCAGTGAGGTCTATTGTTATTAATGAGTGCTGGTTGCAATTAGTGTTTAATAATTCACTATACAAATTATTCGTTTCCCTAGCCTGAGTACATTCTTTTTGTTTCTGTAACTTATAAATTTGTGTATTTGCATGACCTAATTCTTCCTCTAGGTCCCTAACCTTACATAAAGCCTCCTCATATATGTTACTGCAGTTGTTGAAACCATCTGTGACCACCCGCAGTTTGTCCCGTTCATCAACAACATCTAGATATTGCTGATGTAGGATCACTAGCTCCTGTTTTAAGCCTGTGTTTTTGAAAACGACGTTCTCGACTTCCTTCTCACTTTCATCTATCTCCTGTAACAGCTGTTGACATTTACTGTTTGAAGCCGCCAGATCATGAACGGCCGTTCTCAATTTAAGCTCCAACTCCTGAGCAGCAGCCTTACGGGTCATCACAGGCATGGTTTCAGGAATTAGTACTGAAAATAGAATTAAAGGAACGGTGAGAACTACTTAGACGGACAAACAAAGGAAAGAATGCTAGAAATGACAGGAAAAATGGTAGAAGTTAGTGTTGCTTTATAGAGAAATGAGGTAGGCTGTTTAATCTAATTTAAAGCAACCAGATTAGATCAGATTACAAAGTTTCACTGATTCTTTCTTATGATTTTACTTTTCTTAATGTGGGTAGGATGTCTAATTTAAAATAATAAAAAATCGTTTTACATTACGATAATGCAAAAAAAACGTTAAACAACGTTCTTGTTGTTGTGTAATTCTAATAATCTATTAAAATTATTATGAAAAATTCACTAAAGTTTCGTTATCTTAATTAACTAAGGTAAACAAAGCGACTTGGACCCACTGCAGAGTGCCAAATCAATCAAGAATGGTTATTCTAGGGATCAATGAAGGCGTGTTACAGAGTCTAAGATACGACTGTGTGATAATTAAACAATATAAATAACAATACTCCCCGTTTAGATCCGCAGATCGAACATCAGCTGTTCGAGTTAGGTTACCGGTAGCGGTGGGCAACCAAACACTGTGTTTTAATATGAATATTTTAAGGAAAACAATAATCCTTAGTATTTATGCAGTTATTACGCTGACTGATGAGGCTGATGATTCAATCATCATAAAATTAACTAAATATATTCTACTCTTAACCTAGTTAAAACGTTCACTCTACAAGGAAATCTGTGATGAAAACAATGAAAAATATACTCAAAACTTTCCTTGACCGAGATATTTGACCTCGTTCTTTATTATAGCACTAGCTGTTACCCACAGCTTTGCCCGCGTGGACCCTAATTCTTTTTTTAAAATAAAAGTAAGCTAAGCTAAGCCTAAGCTACTCTTTATAACATCAGCTATCTGCCAGTGAAAGTTCCGTCAAAATCAGAGATTAGCCCGTACAAACAGATGGACAGACAATTTTTTTTTAAAATATTTATTTATTTATGTACACACAGTAAAACACATGGAGATACGACATAACTATAACATAATTATCGTTTAGTTATATTTTTCATAATAATAATTATGCATTTAGTAAAAAGCTGTTATTTTGACATCACAAGCAGACAGTTTGATTTTATTTATTTGTACCTATCTATGTGTACATAAGAAATTAAGTTTTTTTTTTCTTTTTCTTAAAAAGATAAATACTCTTGTCGCTACCCGGAAAGTGTTTTCTCAGTCACTTACTTTTCTTCAAGTTCATGGGGAGTAGATATAAATTAACAGTTCTGGCTCAACCAAAACCAGTGTAAGAAGATCTCTGTGTTCGTACATGGTTGGTAGAAGCGGGCGATCAGTTTATGTTGGTTCTTGTGAACTATGGAACAGGAAGTGATTACAGACGAGAGGTATTCTGAAGTTGGCGTGGTATCGTAGAGGACAATGTTGCAGTATTGATTTCCACGCGGGTGCAGTTCTTGATGATAAGGTTTTATTATATATAATTATGGTTTTTTTATGGTATATTTTATTATAACTGACAATGCGACCTATTTGTCAAAAAAATACTTAATTGTCACATTTTCACATCCGGTACTGAACATAAATCTAACAGAGTCTGTTTGTGATGTCTTGTTTATATCTTTTTAATTGACGTTTTGTCGTAGTTGGGTTTTAGTTTTATAATTTATTTCTATTTAATTTTTTATGGGGTTTTAAGTAGGTGTATTTTTTTTTTATGTGCTAATTAAGCCCTTTCATTTGAAACCCAACACTGCGTCCTCTAGAGGGCGCCATATTTAATTTGACGTCACAGCCTATAATCAGCGGACACTCAAGACGCTTCCAACGATATCTCATTTGTCAAATGATGATGAGTAGTTTAGAAGTTATGAGGGAACAGATACACATGCATACATATACATACCGGCCAAAATCATAACCCTACTTTTTGCTTCCCCGTAGTCGGGTAAAAATAGGCGCCAGATTGAATAGTAATAACTGTGGTTATATATATCTACGATTTAATAGTAGAACATTGTGAAATTCTAACTAAAACAAGAGAATAAGTTCCCACAATTTTCCCTAAAAATGATAGCCTCTGCAATGAGTTTTGAGCAAAGATCGATAGTTTTAATAGTCAGAGGGGAGATCAAAAATGTTCGCGTCGAGAGTACTTCCTTTCTTTAGAGTTCAAGTTATCAGGGACTTGTACAGAACTTGTGTTCGGCAGACAATGGACTTGAGGAGGCGGTAGTTGTATGTATCTAAAATATATTATGACGTCATTCAAAATGGAATGTATTTTTTTTTTGTAGTTGGGTATTTTGTTTTTAAGCTACTTCCAAATAGGAGGGTTTTTTTTAAGAATATCAATTTCATATTTATTAATTGGATATAAAAACCATTGTTAATTTTATTATCTTTGATAGAGGATATTTTTAAACAGCTCAAAGTGAAGATAAAACTGAAGAATACGGGAACACTGAAGTTATTAATGCAATGCTGAATAAATCTTCATGATACTCCACTTATTACCTAGAATTAATTATAGTGTAATTATTTCAATAAAGGTACATAAGATCCATGGCCTTAATAATCATCAACGGTAGAACGAAAGATTCCGAACAAGTATTCACAATTGCAAATTCAACTCACTTTTCAACTGTCAACCAAAATTATATTTAGAACAGAAATATCCTTGATTTATGTACAAAATTAATCTAAAAATGTATAAAACTTTCTACTGGAGACTTTCATTGAGAGATTCAACAATATAATTAGGAACGCCCGTACCGTTAGAAAATATTGTTTTTGCGTAGGCCCCGGCTACGGCGTAGTACTACGGCTACGGTGGCGTAGCTAGAACGCTACGAGATTTCTTGGACATTCTGAAGGCTACCTATTGATTTTACTTTGACGATGTGACGTCAGATTGTAATATAATTTATTTGACACTATATTTTCGTAATTAGGTGAGTTAATTGGGCTAAGAACTAATTAATGGCTTTGAGGTTTTCGTTGGGATTCGCAAATCAACGGGCAGTTTGTTGTTTGAAATCGGTACCGATATCGGCCGGTTTTTTCTAGGACTAGTCTGATAAACTATAATATGCTAGGAAAAAATAAACATCCCACCGCTGAGCAAAAAGGCTTTTTGATTACCAGGACAGACGACAGTGACAGTATTTTAATTATGACCAATAAAATACCATTTTTTTATAGTAAAACATATATTACCTACATTAACAGAAAGAATGTCAAGTCACAGTAATTTCCTATTGAATACGCAAATTGAAATTCCGGCCAAAATATTATAGGTTAGCTACAAATAGACCGTGTTATCTGGTCTTTTGGGGTTAAACCGAAAGTTGACATAACTATTAAATTATATCAACGGTATCAATGATATATCTGTTGTTAAGGAGTTAACAATCAGATCGATTAATGTTCAAGGTGAATTTGTCATGCCAAGGTGAACTAATGGATAGGTGAAATTTTTAACTAACTGCAACAAATAGATGGAGTGTTTTGGTACTGAATACTCCTATAATCTTCAGAACTGAAGTCATCTGAAGGATGGCGAGTCCGAGCTAAATAAAACTCGTTGATTTTGGCAATAAAATACATAGTTCGACTAATAATAAACGTGGCTAAATCAAAATACGGATTAAAACTACTGGTCACCTCACCTTGGTGTATTCAAACATTATTCTATTATTAGTTCAGGTGTTTTGCATAATTTTACTAGGGGCCTCATAATAACACAATTCCGGATATTAACTATCGAGAGGACGACAAAGGTTCTATTATATTACTGACAAAACAAGGCCTTTACAAATACTTCATTTGTAGAAAATATCTTTAATAAAATTTCAACACCTTTTTCATAGAAAAACACTCACACAGTTTTGAGATAGCTTTAAATGGTTAGCTCTTAGACTATTACCTGTAACTCCTGGTTGTGTAAAAGTCTAAGTAAAAAATTTCTTCACCTTCATTGTCGTATTGGTAATTACTTTATTTTTGTGGTTAAATATTACGTGCATTACGTATATTAAGAGGAAATAGAGTCGGTCTTTTCGACATACAAAAAGTCATAATTCGAGGTTCGGCTCTCGTCTATTTCCACCTCCAATATTGGACCAATTTGAATATTATAAAAAATATATTTTATAAATTGAATAAGAAGGATATTTACTGTGCCCCATATTTTTCTTTTTTCATGAATAGTTGTCAAATTTGTACAATAGGCTTCTGATGACAGCGGTCTAAACAGGCAATTTTGAGCATTTTCTGAGGGTTCTAGTGCTTCTACAGATAATGTATCATCAAAACGGAAATACATAGGGGCATAGAACTAGTTGATATTTATGTTACTGTAAAAAAACATTGCTCTAAGGTCATAAACCAGAGAGAAAACAGACGAGAGCGTTTGTATGGGGAAGGGACCGCCCTATTTCCTCTTAAAACTAGTACACTTAACGTTACTTAAAACAAGGCCGTATTGATCGAATCATCGACTTATGACGGAAACATTTTTTTTTAATTATCCGAATGTATTAATTTTTCGGCGAAGACTACATTTTAAAATCAGTTCAACTCGCGACTCCGGGGCGTGATGAGCTCATGGCAAAGATTTTCGTTCGAGCTCAAAACTGGTCGGGCTAGCCCGAAATAGAAACGTGAGTAAATTCGTAGTCATTAATAGATAAAAAGAAAATTATTACTACTCAGATCTAAAATTAATAAAAAAACTAAAATACAAAATTAAAAGTGTCTATTCTGTTTTCTAACCGTATAGTCCCACAGCTGGGCAAAAGTCCCGCCCACAGCTTGCACCATTTTCTCTAAAAAATGTGTACCTACCTATCTTCTATATCATAAATTAATTAATTCAAGTCTAAACAAAACCTTACCAATATTTTAGAAGAAAATATTACCTACTTATTTGAAGATTAACATCACGTAATTCTAGGTTCATCATTATTTAATGTGTTAATCAAAGATAAAGCGTAGAAGATCACTTATCATCCCACACCAAGCTGAACAATAATTTGAGGGAGTCAGATTAATAGCGCTTGAAGAAAATTATCGATTCATAATATTTCTAACTGAAAAAATTGGTGAGTTTTACGAACAAAAGGAGATTTTGGGTACGAATGTATTTGAAAAAAAGAAACAGCAAAAGAAAAATTAACCCGGAAATGAGTATGTCGTTAACTCGGCAAGTAAAAGCCACGCAAAGCCAAGAACAGTGCCTAGTATTTGAGTCCAGTATCACCCAGAGACCAACATATCGAATTAAATAAATCAAGCGACAAAATAAATGGAAATATAAAACACAATAAGTAATCATTGGACGCACTGTCCAATCATAATTACGCCCCCCCCCCCCCTACTCCCGAAAAACTGCAAACATGCAAAAAAGCTGACAAAAAATATATACGTATACACAATAATTACCAAATACCCTCATAGTAGTGAGAAAGGGATAATGATAAAAATGTATTGCGCCCCACGGGGGGGTCACCCCCACTGCGAAATTTTTCGTACACCCGTTTAGCGAGATTCGATCCCGCAATCAGGGGGGAAAAGGGGGGAATTTTTTGGCCTCCCATACCCCAACCCCGCCATCGTAAATTGGAGCATATAATTTTTATTACATTGGTGTCGTGTGTTCCTACGTGTTAGATCGTATACACATGTTCTTTAGAGGGTAGTTTGAGAGAAATGTGGCAGTTATTAAATATTGGCAAGTTCGGTTAGGTTATTTGGTAATTAATGTATGCAAAAATTGGTTCTGTTCATGTATTTATTTCCGGGGGTGTCGACTACTTTTTTCGTATGGGCGTGTCCTAGGCTTATTTTGTATTGTCCGCCTTTTTTTCGACATACTTGTAGCAAGTATAGTCATTAGTATGCAGATATATTTTATTTCACGTACTACTACGCAATTTGCTACACGAGAATTAATGTATCAATTTGTAAAACTTAACACAATATATTGAGGACTTGACTACATTTTTTGTAAATCATTCTACACTTCACCTAACAATATCCATTAGCTTAGAATATAAGTCTAATCTGGAATAAATAAACGACTATATATATTTTGCAAGTCTTCCAAATCTAGTCCAAACTTTCTTCCAAAATCTAGCCTAGAACATAAATCTTCCTGACTAGAACACTATTTAACACACGATAATCTTTTCACAAATAAATATCAAAGCAAACCTCAGCAATTTAAAAGAGAAACAAAGGAATAAGAGAGATATTGCCGTCGCATTAATGAACTGCGGAATCTCACTGCTTCGATTAATAAATGTCTTACTTAGCGTTGTAGGTAACTGACCTTTTATTGATACCAAACTAAGTTTCAGAAAGAAAGCAAGAAATGAACAAGATTAATAAAGAAAATCTTGCATTTCCTTGCATAAAATTTCATATAAGAATTGCTTATAAATTGGTCTATACATCGTTATTATGAAAAACAGTAGCAGGAGATATTCCCACCATCAACGTCCTTTGCATAATTATCATGATCAATGATTGCACCAGCGTAGATGAGAATAAACAAGATTAATAAAGAAAATCTTGTATTTCCTTGCATTATATTTTCTTTGACATGTACTTTTTTATTGTTTTTCCTCTATTTCAGTTAAACTAGGGCGTTAATTTAAACAAAGAAAATCTCAATTGGCAAATGAACACTCCGAAAATTGTTAAAGAATAGTAATCGAAAATATCAAACTATTTTATTATCTCCTTTAACATCATTATTGAATAAAAGTCACACTAATTTAACAATACCAAATCCCTAAGCACCAGACAAGCTAAACACTACCCCATTATTACCAAAAATACCCCCTTTACGGTGTCAATTACCCTTACGGTTGTCACATGCTCAACTAAGCATCGCACACACTGACCGAGACATTCCTCAAGAACATGTAGATCGGCGCAGAATTAGGGTTGACTGCCCCAAGTGGGGGGTGCGTTGCCCAAGATATACTGACCCACATCTAAGGGCTTGTTTGCGATTCACGGACGATTCCGGTGTGAAATTTTGAAATGTGTGATGACTTGCAAGTGATAATGGTTTTTGTAAAGGCAAGAAGTGTTTTTTGTAGGTTTTTTTACAAAGAGTAAGGTTTTGATCTAGTATTTAATTTATGTTTTTCTAAATAGCACAGTTTATTTAGTGTTCTAATTAATAGTAAGTTATTTTTCAGTCAATTATATATATTAGGTATTTACAAAAATGCGTAACTTTGTGCAAATTGTATGATTGATTTATTCGTATTTATAAACTTTACGTAGAAGAAAACTTGGGCAAAAGTTTGGAATGGTTACGGTTTTCCTTGCAAGAATTTGTCAGGTTTTGGGTAATTTCGATCCCAAGAAATCTTTGGCGGAGAATCTTTGTTGCTAAACAGATAAATCTATGAAATTTTGCTTCCTAAAAAAGAAGAATTGTGCTATTCCAGAGTTAGTGCAGATATTCCTCTATCAATAATAAAAGCCTGTGGAACAAATGTAAATCAAATCAGCTTTAATCAATTCATTTGCCCACTACGTCTCGACGATTTCAGGCCAACCTAATTTAAAAAAAGTAAATCACATAAACAGTAAACTAATTTAACGTATTTCAGCGACAATATTTTGTGTCTATCAAGGTTTTATTTCGTTAGGCAATGAACAGAGATTTATGAATCGTCTAGACTTTGCTTCCGGCTTGGATCACTGAGGGGTGAGCCACAAACTCTATGGTTAGTCTCTTAACTGAGTGAGTATTGCAGTCATAATGCTATTTCCTGAAAAGAAAAAGGCTTTGCTCTGTAGAAGGAAAGTTTGATGCTAAGATTTTATATAACGTACCTTATTTAAAAGGTTTACTTGCTAGATTTTTCTAGAATTTATTTTACAAATATAATATAATATAATTTCATCATATAAGAATGGCTTATAAATTTGTATATTATACTATAAGCATTACTATACCAGTTACATCATTAATGAAAAACAGTAGCAGGAGATATTCCCACCATGAACGTCCTTTGCATAATCATCATGATCAATGATTGCACCAGCGTAGATGAGAATGTAACCGTCTCTCTTCCTGATAACCTTTTCATTTTCTCTTTACGATTTCCCAAAAGTCATCACTCAGAAACTGCTCTTGTTGTGTATATAAAAGTTAAATATTCGTTAGTTACGATCAACTTTTGAAGATAAAAAGAGAACAAAAGTGAAAAAAAAATATAAGCCTGTAAAACCCCTCGCATCCCTCCTAAAATTCATATTTTTCCATAAATCGTACACAAGCCATAAAAAGTAAAAAACCGTTTATTTACAAACACAGCAGTACAAAAAAGCAAGTGAGAGTAAAACAAATCGGGATTTTCACTTTCTATACAAAGCTGTTGAATAAAAATTCATCGGACGAACTCGATTCTAACGCTGGCGTGATAAAATAAAGGCTTTCAACCGAAATATTTCAGTTGGGATGCGTGAACTAAAAAAAGGTCTAAAAAAATCATTTCACTTTCACTATAGCGTACTTCAATTACCATGTAACGCGTGATTTTTTTGTCTTTTTTGCATTTTTTTCCGTGTTTTTATTTTTATTTGAAGTGAATGGGCAGTTGCGTGGTCTCATTTTATTGGTCGGACTTCGTTTTTTAGTTTTTTGAAGGGTTTGAGTTTGTGGGGACTGCTAATACAGTTTTCGTGTTGACATGAACTGGAAAAAAGGTTATGTGGTGAAAAGATTTGCTAGTTAGCAAGATTGATATTGAGTAACCATACTCCGGGTACTGGCAGAGGTCTGCTCCCTCTCACCGAAAGGAGGCATGTTACAGGTACTGACAGATTCACAGTTGCTAAGATTTTTGTAAAAATATTACTAGGCACCCAGCAAAAGTTATATTTTATGACAGGCAATTTGCAGGTCAACCTTGGAGGTTGACGGTTTCTTAACCGGATTATCTATGTTACCGGATAGGCCTTATAAATAAGGTCTCCGACAAACCAGTAAATGTCTGCAGAAATAGTAATAATGTTAGTATTTTTTCCCAAGAAACTCTTTGATAAAGACTGTACGACTTCCTCAAAATTACGATTACATTATTTTTCTAATAATCCTAAGCATTTCCTTCATTTCAAGTCTCAAAAACCTTCCGGTAAAACCTTCACATAATCTCTACATCTCCAATTTATATTACTGTCTAATTTACGCATACATTAGTCCCTCATTTTTCAATCAGAGCCTTCGTACATAAGCGTGTAGCTCTATATAGAGCCATATGTAGAGTATCGACAAATTACTAGAGTTCTCCCCCGCGTTATTTTCTGAACATTATGAGCGAAAATTTTCCTTTAGTAGACTTAGAACAGTTATAAGTGGGGTAGAGATGCCATAAAGGTAATATATCGGATGTAGAGTCGATGTTTGCTGTTTTTATTTTTCGTATTTGTATTTTTGGGTTGGTAAGTATTTAGATTTGGTTTGAATACAGAAATGGGTCGTGAATCAGGCGGTCAAACTAATTTTTTTTTTACTAATTGGTCTCATGTTCCTCATGTAAAGTGAAAACAGTCTAATCTACACAAAGAATATTAATAATTAAAGAATTAATTAGGCTTCTTCTTTTCGTATCGATGGTAAGTCATTTTTATTAGGGTTCTGTGCCCAAAGGGTAAGACGGGACCCTATTACTAAGACTCCGCTGTCCGGCCGTTTGTGTGTCTGTCTATCCGTCTGTCTGCCACCAGGCTGTATCTCATGAACCGTGATAGTTAGACAGTTGCAATGACATTTCACAGGTGATGTTTTTGTGTTGCCGCTATAACAAAAAATAAAAAAAACAGAATAAAATAAATATTTAAGGGGGCTACCATACAACAAACATGATTTTTTGCCGTTTTTATAGATAACTAGCTTCCGCCCGCGGCTTCGCCCGCGTGGTATGTCGATAAAAAGTAGCCTATGTCCTTTTCCAGGTCTACCCCTGTGTCAAATTTCATCCAAATCCGTTCAGCCGTTTTAGCGTGAAAGCGTAACAAACAAACTCACTTTCGCATTTATAATATTAGTTAGGATTAGGATGGAACGGAACCCTTCGTGCGCGAGACCGACTCGCACTTGGCCGGATTTATTGTTTGAGCCCAGTAGGTGACTTTGTTGATTACGGCATTCTTAGGCTTTTGAAGTATGACGCTATTTCTATATCTTTAGGTACCTTTTAACAAGTCAAAATTGCTGGCATAACTAATACAATCCTGAAATAATAAACTGAAGATTTCATCACTTTAATTTCCAGTAGACAACTCATATCATATTGTTTTGATTTAAAATATACACTTTGGACTTGTTTATTCATGAATATAAGAGTAATAACAATAGTTAGATCTTTCTCTTAATTATGATCGTAACAAGGATTCATTGCCTGATTTGTGTATCACATATCATTTAGAATATAGAAGAAAGGGGCGTTTAGAAGGGTTCCCTAGTGAATAAAATATTAGTTTTAGCTGTAAATAAATCTATTACATTGCGATTCATTTAGACGTTATACCTATATAATTAAAATTGAGGTTACTTGCATTGTTCACATTCATAAACTAAACTTGTATGTAGTTTTATACATTCACCGCTATTAAAAGAAATCACAACTAATACCACGAGATTTTATAAGGAAAACTTAAATATTAATAACTAGCTGCGCCCCGCGGTTTCACCCGCGTAAGTCTCGATCCCGTGGGAAAATCGGGATAAAAATCATCCTATGTCCTATTCCAGGTCATGGTCTACCCCTATGCCAAATTTCATCCAAATACGTTCAGCTGTTTTAGCGTGAAAGCGTAACAAAGAAACATTCACATTTATAATTAAAAAAATACTAGCTTCCGCCCGCGGCTTCACCCACGTGGTATGTCGATAAAAAGTAGCCTACGTCCTTCCCCAGGATGACATCTATCTACTTGCAAAATTTTGTCTAAATCCGTTCAGTAGTTTAGGCGTGAAAAGGTAACATACAGACAGACAGGGTTACTTTCGAATTTATAATATTAGTATGGATTAGGATATCAAACAGGATTAGTACTTCAACTTACCAACTTATTCCGACTACTCTAGTAACAAAACTTTTCTTAATTAAACTTTCAGTACTTCTATTTCAACTACTTAGTAAGTAGGTTGATATTGATCATTACACATTATTATTTTTCATTAATATCACTTTCTATTACCTAATAAATTTGCCCCTGCGAGAGACAAAACATAAGCGCGTTCTTTGCACCATGCCTGGGCGCCTGTCCAGTTACCAACTGTGCTGACTGGTCGCAACTCTTTTAGCTACGACATTAATTACCCCGTTGGTCTCGTGGTCGCAAGCTTGACTGCTGAGCTGAGGTTCTGGTTTCGATTCCCGGGTCGGAATAGTGTTATTGGGTTTTGTCCATTAAGAATTTCTTAGTAACAGTTCAGAGTTTGGAAGTTGTTGGTGTGGTTGGTGGAAGTTGTTGGTGGTTGGTACCGGAAATCGTGGCTCGGAAATCACGTTAAGCTATTGATCCTGCGCCTGATCTCTCTCCGGTCGTGGCGGATTACCGACCCATCGGACTGAAGAGAGAGTGCATCTGTGTCTGCGCACACACTTGTGCACAATAATATTTCCCGCGCCGAAGGCTAGTCTCTGTTGAGAAAGGCCGCCGCCCGTGGCCGAAATACGGTCTGGAAGACTATATACTATAGATCTTCTCCTGACATGAAAGAAGAAGGGAATCAACTAGTTCCACAATCATCATCTGCATCATCTGCCTAGCCTTTTCCCAACTATGTTAGGGTCGGCTTCCAGTCTAACCGGATGCAGCTGAATACCCGTATTTTACATGGAGCGACTGCCTATCTGACCTCCACAATCCAGTAACTGGTTAATACGATACCCCTTGGACTGGTTTTAGACTGGTTGTCAGACTTTCGGGCTTCTGACGACTCGTAACGACTGTCAAAGATCCACAAATGACAGCCGGGACCAACGGCTTAACGTGCTTTCCGAGGCGCGGAGGAGTCTCGATATGTGAAAATGGTCACCCATCCACGGACCAACCCCGGCAAGCGTAGCTTAACCTGATGGATCGACCCGTGCGGCTGTTATTACTTAGCCACATGCTCCTCAATAAAACTCCACAACAACTAGTTCCACAGTAAAACCACAAATTCCTCCACATCCAGCCACTCAAAGATAACGCCCACATTACCTCTCTTCCTTCACAAGATTACTACAGTTCTAACATCCCTTTACAACTTAGGCCCATAAAAATAGGGACATAAACATAAAAATGTTAGCGAAATGTCGCATCTACGCCAATTTCTTATTCCGCCGGTGCCGATACGGGCTTACATTAGCGACCTGCGAGTGTGTGGAGTTACCCCCTAAATTATTTCGACATATGCAAATTTGTGCGCACCTACAGATGGTAACAAAGATTAGAGAGGGAGAGGAGACAGCTTGAGTAAGAAGGGAATGTCCTCTGAGAGGGAATGTTGGTAAGGAAGTTTGAAATTGTCTTAGGATATAGTTTTGAGTTTCTTTATTAGAAAAAATTAGGGTTGGTTATACATGTGGCGAGGGATATCGACAGTTATTAGGTAAACTTAATTTTTATAACTCTTTCGTTCAATTTGTCAGGAATACCTCATAGAAATGAGGTTGTCTTACTGTCTTGTCATGCAATTAACGAGATCATTTTTATATTGAAGAAAAACATGGATATTAATAAAACAATAATCATTATAACAACTCTCCTGGCAACTTGTCTTCAAAGTTTTATGACATCAATCTCTATCAGTTTACCCATATTCATCTCCCATTATCACCTTGCTTTATGGCTAACATTTAGCTACAGCATGACCGGCTTTCAAACTACAGCTCGTATCACCAAGAGAGAAGAAAATCTTCCATCAAAGATCACATCCACATCTACCGGTTTAGGCATCAAACCCTCCCCACACATAACCGTCTCATCTTCTTACATAATCTATGCGCACACACCTAGCGAGGAGAGAACGCCAAAAAACGGAGCGGCGCAGTTGTAAAATTGTCTAACTACCCTCCCCCCGCGCGGGCTCATTACAGGGCGCGTGCGTGCGGGTTGCACGAGAAGCTGTATGTTAGGATACGTCTTGAGATAGACTAAGTATTTGGAGAGAAGATTTAGGTTGTGAAAAGTTGTGGGGAAACATATTTTTGTTCTGACAGCGGTGTGGCTGATTGTTTTCTTTGTAAGTAATAAGTCTCGTAGCATAGACATTCACGGCAGGCAGCATACCTAATAGTTCAAGTAATTATACATAATTTCAATCATTTATTTCGTAATAGCTCTACTGATTAATAACTTGTTCAGTTTTCATGGATATTTGGCACGCTTTACAATAGGTTTTTTTTTTTAACAGATATATACTTTCAACTAGGTATGCTTAGTAACAAAATAACAATAAAAAATTCAATCATCATAACCAGAACTTCTTTTTTGCTCTTGCTCTCGGGTTTCACGAAAAACAATTCCTCAACCAACCACTTCCTCATCTGACTCCGCTATCTCGGGATCTATCCGTCTAACTCAATCCCCTGTACCTCCAAACACTGGATCGCGATACTAACGCACGATGTTCATCTCTTTCTAGTTTTGAAAAACCTCCCGCCCCCTCCCCCCTCACCGTACCCCCTGAGGGGGGGCGACCCCTCTCCTAATTCCTTACATATTTAAATTCCACTTTGGGCGTCGAGTCTTCATATTGTCTCCACACGACATTCGTATATTCCATTTACTAGGTTTTTAGCCCCAAAATTGGGTTATGACTTTTCCCCTGCTGCAATCGGATTTGGTTCTAAGAGTTTTTTTATATAATAATTAGGCATAATAGGAAATGTAAGAGTTTGGAGATTATTGTATTAGTATTTTCTGATATAGTCATGAGAATTAAAACTAGGTTTTATGCTGTCAGTAGGTTTAATGATGAAAGGAATAAACATATTGTGAATAGCCATTGCTTCTACGTGGCCTATCTATATATGGCGTAGTATGGCTATCTCTTTTTCAATAGTTTATAGTAACTAATGTCTGTCCCAAAAGTCTGTGATGAAAGTGTAAACATTGTTTAGGTTAAATTCTTACGCAAACACTCAGAGAATTAGTACCTAACACATTCATCTGTATTTAGTAGTGGTGTACTTTACCAATCTCACCACTTTTTCGAACCATTATTGTTTGAATAACTTTATTAAATTGTAATTGAAATTATCATCGACGAAAGTTGTTGTTATAAAATTAATCTAAAAAAAAACATCTTTAAGATGATAAAAAAAAATCTGTATTCAAATAATCAAATTAAAGCACTAAAGTAAATGGCACTATAAATTGGCATACTTACATATGTTTTTTGATCAATTTGTTTAATTTTTTGATACTTTTGAAGCAGACCATAGCTATACTAGTAATATATTATGGCCTACAGATTGTAAAGTTTGTTTTTTATCTCGTAGACTAATTTGACAGATGCAAATGTCAAACTCCAAATTGAAAAAACAACCACTTGAAATGTCAAATTAGTCTACGAGATTAAATAACAGACTTTAGTCTTAGTTAATTTCCCTCTTACTTGTTAAAAGCCTATTCTCACTGAGCATTGAGCACCACACGCGCACACAACGTGTTCCATATCCCAGACTATTATTACGTCCACGTTTCGTCACGACTTTTACCTTGAGTCCTACTATAAACCTTACCTTTATTTAGCAGGAACCTACATATAACTTTATTATCTAATAATCGACCAATTATATAATCAATACACTAAATGTGTTACAAGTATTCCTAATTTAATCATGTTTCCTTCTAGCGTTACCTAGTCAACCTTGATTGGTCTAAAATTCAGCCTCACATTTAAGTAAATATATACATACATACTCAATATATGGCATTGTCTACGTATATACATTGGCACAAATTCTGTCTAAGTTGAAACAGATGTTTTGTCACATATTCTATTAGATGTAACTAAATAATACCGTTTGAACAGTTGGACAGTTTTATATTCAAGAATTTTTTTGGAAGACTAAACTGCGTTCTACCTTTTCCTAGTTTTAGACGGCTTGTCGTTAATCATGATGATTTGCGATGTCATAAAAACTTGTGACAAATGAAAGACAAACCGAGTACAACTATGCATTGATAGACACATTTTCACCTTCGTCCGCAACAGGGGTGTTGCAGGCTATTATCCAATTTCTGCAATATTTCCTTTGTTTCCTTGCCAATTAAGGTTTAACAATAACTTATATTTTGTTTTGTTCTTGTTACAGATGTGCTTGGGCAGTCATCAATTCAGGTAATTACAATAATCAAATTCTGTAATAACAAAAAATATTTATTGAGTTTTAAATACAATTATTTACCTTGATTACATTGTAGATACAAGTTAACACACTAACATATATAAATTATGTACAAGTATACAAGGGAAAAAATATCTTAATAATTAGACATTAACAAACAAACATACATACATCACGCGTGTTTTGTCCCGAAGAGTTAACCAGAAGTCAGTTATGTTTAACTCTCACTATAATTCTAATTATCTCCCTTCGTTACGAGCTATAAAGAACAATTCAATCCGTGGTATACTACTTAGCACTCACTGTGTCGGGCGCCAGTGGCAACAGGGTTCGTCGCGTCACTCATTGAGGCTTCAGCGTTTAAAAACTGACCAAAATATGATAACTGCAAGAATGTTAGTACGCCTAAAGGCTGAAAAAGCCGGCCAAGTGCGAGTCGGACTCGCGCACGAAGGGTTCCGTACCATTATCTATAAAAACGGCAAAAAAATCACGTTTGTTATATGGGAACCCCCTTAAATATTTGTTTGTATTTGTTGTTATAGCGGCAGCAGAAATACATCATCGGTGAAAATTTCAACTGTCTAATTATCACGGTTCATGAGATACAGCCTGGTGACAGACGGACAGACAGACAACGGAGCCTTAGTAATAGGGTCCCGTTTTACCTTTTGGGTACGGAACCCTAAAAATATGCTTGTTTCGTAGAAGGTAGCATTCTCTTTTATTCTCTCCGTGTGTATAAAATAATCATACTCTTTTTAAATGCACACGCTAATTGTGTGCTTCTAGGATCGAAAATAGCAGGCTTCAGTGCACATAGCGTGCATAGCATGTATATTCCAAGATTTATGTCGAGACAGCAACTCAAGCAGGACCACGAATCTTCATCTTGAGTTTGAGTCCCGACGTAAGGGCTCCCAGACACAGGCGCGATATCGCGGGCGCGACAAGGGTTGCGCTGCTTGTCGCGCCCGCGATATGCGCCAGTTTGCACGAAGCTTAAGGCGGCATCGAGCGTCTACCTCTTCGCAATAGAAAGACGCTCCGCCACCATATCATCCAAAACTTCCTAGTTTAGTCTTATTTTCGTGTGGTTAGTGCCGCCCAGGGGCCTCTTACTTGGCTTCACATGCCGTCGAGAAATATCTCTCAAGCACATCCTCACGCACCACACAAACATCTCTCAAGAACATCCTCACGATGTTTTCCTTCACCGTTTTTAAAGCAAGTGATCATTATAAAATACGGACATGAAACCGAAAAGTCTGAGGTGCGTGTCGTGGGTTCGAACTTGAGACCTACGACTTGGCAGTCCGACCGTCACACCACTAGGCTATCACTGCTTACTGCCTACTTTAATTAACCTACGTCACACGCTTATCAAAACCTTGTCTTTTAACTCTATAATGACAATTTCCAGCAATGCAATCAGGAAACATAATCCATCATAATAATTCCCTATTAGTGAATTTAAAAAGTCGATGCCTCGTCGCAGCGTCGAACCCACTCCCATTCCAGCCACAGGCATCGCAACACCGCTATATGTTATCGGCGTATTAAAAATAAAATTATATTGTTATCGGGGTGGCGGGGGCGTTCCCAACCCCACACGATCTATAATAAATTCATTTGCTGTAGTTTTTACAGTAATAACCCTATTGGTGCAAAAATGACTACTTTTCATTTTGGCTACGTGTGTGCGTGTTGTTTTATCTCTTTTTATCGCCAATACGCCTGTTTTTCGGGTGAAACTTTTTTTGTACAAAAATGGTCGTTGATGTGTGTACTTGGCCGGTAGTTGATTAATGTTTAACATGCCCTTCTGTGTGGGTGCTGAACGTATGTATACATCATTACACACATGTGTATTAATGTACTGTACAATACATAACTATGTTTGTCACAAAAAGAAATAAGAATGACGTGAAATGATAAATGCAGTAATACCCTACTATTCCGAAAGAAATCTCGTACCTTCTCTGTATGAGAAGAGGTCATTGCCCTGCAGTGGGGCAGTAAAAAGCTGGTATTATTGTACAAGCTTTTGTGTAGGTGCTGGACATATATTTATGTATGTATAACACATACATAAATAGTAATATACGGTACAGTTCTTTTCCTGTGGTTACTGACTAACCTGGTGTCAGAGTTTTAAAGCCGCCCAAGGTCCTCTGACTTGGCTTCACATGTCGTCGATAAATATCTCTCAGGCATGCCGGTTTCCTCACGATATTTTCCTTCACCGGTTTTAAAGCAGGTGATAATTATATACAATACGCAGATGAATCTGAAAAGTCAGAGGTGCGTCCTAGCCTTTTCCCAACTTTGTTGGGGTCAGCTTCCAGTCTAACCGGATGCAGCTGAATACCAGTATTTTACACGGAGCGACTGCCTATCTGATGTCCACAATCCAGTAACTGGGTAATACAATACTCCTTGGTGAGACTGGTTGTCAGACTTTCGGGCTTCTGACGATCCGTAACGACTGTCAAAGATCCACAAATGACAGCCGGGACCAACGGCTTAACGTGCTTTCCGAAGCACGGAGGAGTCTCGGTATGTAAAGATGGTCACCCATCCACGGACCAACCCCGTCAAGCGTAGCTTAACCTGATGGATCGACCCGTGCGGCTGTTATTACGTAGCCACGAGCTCCTCAATAAAAAAAAGCCAGAGGTGCGTGTCTTGGGTATAGTACATACCTATGTTTGTCACCAAAAGAACAAAAGAAAGATGAAACATATCAGCCAAGATATACAAAACTAAAAGGATTAATAAAACTTTTTACAAAAAAAAAACAACCGACTTCCAAAAAAACACTAAAAACGTGAAAAATAACTTTAATTTCGGAAGTCGGTGTCTTTGCTTTTCAATTTTCGTTTTTTGCCACCGACTTCCGAAATTAAAGTTATTTTTCACGTTTTTAGTGTTTTTTTGGAAGTCGGTTGTTTTTTTTTTGTAAAAAGTTTTTATTTTTCACTTTTTAGTTGTGGTACCTACCCCACACAAATTCGAATACCACTACCTGCTATGTAAATAACAGTGAAGGAGTCAAACAATATATCGTCTACATACACTAAGTGAGAAAAATACGTAATTATTGAAACTAACTCAAAAACTACGCAAGCAAAGTTAATAAAATTTATATGGGACCACCTCTGAAGCATGACCTACCAAACAAAAAAAGAATCATCAAAATCGATTCATAATTGGCGGAGTAACACACAAAAAAAAAAAAAAAAAAAAAAAAAAAAAAACAGACGAATTGAGAACCTCCTCCTTTTTGAAGAAGTCGGTTAAAAACCAAAACTAATTCCACGATACTACTGAAGTCACCGATTCAAAATTCTACGATTATCGTCTTACCCTTTCTTAACTCAGTTTTTACGAGTCATAAGTTATTTATCCAAAGTTTAATAATACGTTAGTGCGTTTTGAACATCACCATAGTTTAATCTTTTTTTTTTGGTGCCTCTATCGACTCATCATTCTCCTGTCCTTATCCCAATTTAATTGTGGGCGGTGCAACATGTCCCTTTCTTCCATACTTCTTTATTAGTCGTCATCTCGGTAGTCACCCCCTTTCTAGCCATCTTTCAGACAGTCCATTAATCGTTATTTTGGTCTTCCCCTACGAAAGTTTTGAGTATCAATGTGGATGGCTATAAGAATAGCCATCCACATTGATACTCAAAACTTTCCTCATGACATTTTCCTCACTCCTCCGCATCACACTCCCATACCATGACAATCAAAAAGGTAGTTATCAACTCTGAACACACATAATATAGAACCCAAAATCGCTCGACCGCTCGTCCTATGCTATGCAAAATTCTGGGAAATCATTTAATCATTTTGGTGGACCTATCATCTTCAGCAGTTCCCAATTCGTAACATACCGATTTGCAGAATTACCTTTGCAAGTTAATAGGTTTTTCAAAAAAAATGTTTTACTATAAAGCTTACTAAGACAGGGGTAATTCTTAGAAACTTATTTATATTTTACCGAGAAATTCGGTCCCAGGTATAACTTAGTTATCCCAACGTTAAACTAATTGATCTAAAGCGGGTTAGGTTAGGTTAACTTAAACCAATTTAGTTTACCTTTATAACAAAATTTAAAAGGGATAGGACGAACGGATAGTTTTTAAGGGGTAAAAATGGTACTAAAAGTTTCAACTACCATGTAGTTTTTTAGAAACCGCTGTACTTACTAAAGTGAGTTTGTATGTAGGGCGTAATCTTCGATACTACTCTGATTTCAAAAATTCAACTACACTCTTGCCGAGTGTCATAGGATATGTTTTATGGTAGGTTATCGGACTTCAACGCGGACCACGTCGGGGGCAGAAGCTAGTAATTTATAAACTAGAATTATTTATCGTGTTTCCTGAACAAACACTTGAAACTGTTTCAAACTACCTTCGCCCCATAAGTCGCAAAAGTCTTGATCCCATGGGAATATCTTGATAAAAGGATCCTGTGACGTCTACGAAATTTGCCACATGGCTAGACCATGACCAAACCACCATGGGACCATGCCATGCATACTCTAGCCATGTGCCAAATTTCGTCCAAATCCGTTCAGCTGTTTCAGAGTGAAAACGCAATAAACAAACAAACTCACTTACGCATCTAGAATATTAGTTAGGAAGTTAGGATTATAGGAAGTTAATGGCGGTAAAAGGGTACCATGATATATTCCTCGCTTGTATACCCCTCGATTCACCCCTGAGCCTTCAAGCCTTCTTTTTCTGCGTGGCATAAAAACTGTCTAGCTATATCTGAGGGTGACATCATACTTCATGGTAACATCATAGAGAGCGGGATTTTTGCTGTGTACTATTATTGTCGATTTAGAAGTTCAGTCGGCAATGCCTTCATTATTATATTATTCTGATACAATAGCTCTTAGGAAAAATGCAGGAATAAGAGAAATGCTCGAATGATGAGAAACTTTTAGGAAAAAAAACCGACCAAATGCGAGTCGGACTCGCGCACGAAGGGTTCCGTACCATTAACTATAATACAGCAATCGGTCCTGGTCCCTTTGGGTACGGAACCCTAAAAAGAGAATTATAATGCTGCTGGACACTATCAAAAGTGATAATTATATAACTTCTATTAAATTGTGTCTAGTCAGAAATCGCTAACCCTTCTTGTGCAAGCAGCATGTTCATGTCTTCTTTGTATGAGAAGAGGCTGGTACTTTTATAATTGTTTGTGTCTAGTTAAGTATTCAGTGTTAATACCTCATGTCTTTGAATGATAATCTTACTTATAGAAAGATTTCTTCTTTAGATAAAAATGAATTTTATTATTTTATTTTAACTACATCAAACTGTTCCCTAAGATTCTCTTTCTACGATTTTTTTTTCAATCAGAACTTTTATAAATGTCGGATTGATGAGCAAAGGGATATTAATTTTTGCTTATAAAAATAGTTTTTTTCTCTATCTAGCTACTTAATTTCCTATCCTAGATCCATTACTAAAATTAACAAAATAAAAAGATATCCAATACTATCATTATTCCAATACCCCATACTGACCAACACAATACATCTACCCCTGTCAACCACACATCGAATACATTCGTAGACGTCTACGCTTCGTAGGCGCCTACGTAGTTGCTACGACATAACCCCTTGCCTCGTAGCATAGTTTATTTTTGTTTCGGCCCTCTATGTCTGTGTTAGGTTATACTTTGAGTATGTTGGGGAGGTTGTGATGCGGGCCTCAATGTTGCTTAGAGCGTTTTAGATTATTTTTTATGTATGTGTTTGTGTGTGTGTTTGAAAATTGAAGTGTTTTTTTTTTTGTTGATTTGTTTTTGTGATTAGGGTGTTATGACTATCTATCCGATTAACAATAAGAAATGTTACTTTAAATGGCATTACGTAATCAATTGAAATATTAAATTAAATGAAGGATCGAATTAAAATGATTTGCAGTTGTTACTGTTTATTACCGATTTCGCTATGTCTGCATCTCGCAAGTTAATATTTAAATAATTATTGTTATGTATTATTATATTTATTGTGACTGAATTATTATTATTTTAGAAGTATTATTTTTTATAATCTTAAATAGATGGTTATAAATGATTTTTGAATTTGAATTTAATCGTAGTATGTCTCTCGGGGGGAAGAAGTGTCGGGTTTCTTGAGGGGTAGGGACTTCATTTGCATTACTGACTGAGCTGCAATTTTCCCTATTGACGGCTTATTGTAGAAGTGTTTAGGAAGGAATCTATGAGCGCTACACCGTGTGCTGTTGGTCCCACGTCTACATAGCTGACTTATCTACTTGATAAAACTCTTCAATTCACTATTTCACTGATAGACAACGCACTGCCTAAATCGCTGGGGTCTAGAACCATTATTTTATTAATTATAGGAATATTGAGCCGTTTGGGGTTGAAACACTGGGGTCCGACTGCTCATCGAGTATTTCGGGACATTGCTAAGCGATTGGTCGACTCTTCACGTGACCAGAAGGCTGGCCTATTTTTAGCCCAAAGAATCAGCATTGCCATTCAAAGTGGCAATGCTGCCAGCCTTTTGGGCACTTTTCCCATTGACAGCGATGCGGACGAATTCTTTGATGCCCAATGAGCCCCTCTCCTTTATTTTTAATTTTGTTATATAATTGTACATACATAACGTGTTTGTATAGTTAATTTTATTTAGGAAAACTGACAGCGAATACATTATACATTAATTTTTACTTTAATATGCTACAACCAACGGTTGAAAAAGATATAAAAAATCACACATGAGATAGACTTTCACATTATATTTTTCTTGAGTGACAATTTTCAAAAACAATTTCCTTTTTTTTTTTTAAATAGAACCAATGACAATTTCACAACAAGTACAATGAGTAAACGATGGCCAATTACAAGCTTCCATTAACGATTAATGTGAAATTGCAAGTGCAACAATTAGCACAAGAGTTCTTTTTTTAAAGAAGATGAGCACGAAGGAAGGTATTTTAAAAAATCATCCCCTAAAGGGGTTGAATAGGGGATGATAGTTTCTATGGAAGTTTGACATTTTTGCCGATGAAAATCATATCAGACAACTTCTATTTCACATAATTTTACTACGGCATGAGCTTTTCCTATACTTTTCGAGCAGAGAAGAGAAGAAGCATGAGGTCATTCACCTTATCTTACCGGTGGGACAAGGTGACTCATGTCAGTGGAGCTTCTGAATAAGCACGTAATGTCAGTCCTCATCAGATCATCTCAGACGCTTCTCTGCATGGTCTGACCGAGACAAAATCTGAACTTTAAATGAGACTGTGACCTCTCTGAGTTTCCTTCGGATTTTTTTCTCAGGATAGTCAGATACTATTTATCACGGCGGACTGTAAAAAGTTATGGTATGTATTTTTGAAGTAATGGTAACGCATCAATTCCTTTATTGTTGCAGATAATATAGGTGCTGCTAGTAATATAGGCGATAAGCATGATCCACGAAAATAATTTGAAATGTTGTTGTTTGTGAAGATGTTTGTTGCGCCATCACACTTAAACAGCTAAACAGATTTGAATAAAATCTGACACACGGATATCCTGGATTAAAATATAGGTTGATTTTTATCCTCGCAGTAAATATTTTAAGATGCGAATGAAACCGTGGGCTAGAAGATAAATAAACTGAACTTAAACATATAAGCTTGATTCAAATCGGATTATAAAATATTCAATAAATAAATAAATAAAATAAAATAGATTTTTCAATACGTAGTTAAATAAAAATAAATGATTTATTATTGAGTTTATTTGAGGACCTCAAAAACCCAGCATTGTTGTTGAACAATACTGGTTTTCTGAGATCCTCAGGTTAATTGTAACCGCATTGTTCAGTCACCCACATTAAAAGATATAATATGTTATGTTTAGTCCACTACAGGTCGCCACTAAACACAGTGCTGATGATTCATTAATTTATCCCATATTGTGATTTAAATCCAACGTGGAACCAAACCATTTATCTTTAATTGGCTAGTAATTAAACACCATTTGTGGGATTTGAGTGGTGTAATGTAAGTTAGGACAGGCTTATGTCCGGCATGCGATGGATACAGGGGATGATTATGAGGGTATTTGGAGTTTAGAGTTTATGCATGTTTCTACTTTAGGGAGGAATTTTTCAACGCCATATTTTAGTTTGATAATATTTTTAGTTAAGTTAGGATATTATTATTTTATTTATGAATTAGATATAAGTTGTTATTAGGTCCCCAACTATGAAATCAGCGTTTTGTATGGGGAATTTTAAAGAAGTTGCATTTTTCATACTAACATTTTCTTAATTTATATAACAACCATGAACACTAATGTTTGAAAACTTTTATGCACTAATGTTTTAAAACTAAGTCGTAATATGCCACTTAGATTTAGCGACAAAAATAAGTTTCGGCTAAGTAAAAAAAAAATAGTGGTCATTTCTGCTAAAAAAATGAAGAGTCATTTTTATGTTTAAAAAACTATAAGTAATAAGGTTTTTTTACTATAGGTAGTTGTCTATGATGGTCATTATTCGATATAATACCAAGCAATTGATGAATATTATAAATCATAGAAGTGACGAGGTTCTCTATTTGTGAGAAAAAAACGCCAATTTCATAGGTGGATAATCTTTTAATATTTATGGGCGAATTGTTTTTAGGAATTACTTTTATCAAGTTTTTTTGGCTCTGGTGTCTTGAAATTAGTTGATACTGTTTCTGAAATAACACTAAAATAACTACCTTTTGTTTGAGCTGCTGATAATTGCATTGGGTTAACAAGGATTTTGCATTATTTTGATTATAAAATTGATATCTTAATACAGAAACTTTGCTTGAGACACACCGTTGCTGTCACAGGACTTCCTGTAGCAATAAAAATAAAAAGAGAGCAGAATTTTCGTTCATTAGTTTTAAAAATTAGTTTCCTTTAGCGTTCTTACGAAGAACGAACCTTGATAGATTGAACGCTACCCGCGTTCAATTTATCAATTAACAAATGCAGTAATAAAAACAATTCGGATAAAGTTAAAGTAACAATGATTAATAATCTTCCATAAAAGACCATTCTAATTTGTCAGATTACATAATAAAAAATGCTGGTTAAATCTAAAGAAAATATACTAAATGAATTAATACTTTTTAGCAGCTTACAAGTCAGTTACTTAATTTTTGGTATTGTGAATGAATGAATTTATTTTTACTGTCGATCGAGATTTCTTAAATATTCTTTTCGTGAAACCATACATTCACTCCCTAATTAACTTTCTGCCTTTGAACTTCAAGTACATCGGCAAGACAGCGGCACAAGACGACAAAAAAAAAGTAAATAAAATACATCAAAATAGTTCGAATAACAAGTGCGTCGGCTCCCTCAGCCATCGATTTGAAGATGACCCAAAAAATATTAGTTCATTGCAACAAGAACCCACAAATAAAACACGTAATGGTAAAACAAACATGCCGTGACTGTGGCCCATAGAATTGTCATCGCAAATCATCTGATACCGGGTAACCCGGAAAAAAGGCAAAAACAGTACAGTCTCTACTAATAAAAAGTTCTAATAAACATGCAACTAAGCACTGGCTTCCGGGCAAATAAAACATAAAAATATATCCTATTTTCATAGGGCGAGGGTGTGGGGTTGTGGGGGGTGTTCCCACCCCTGGCTGCGCAAAAACCCAAAAACATCGAAATGAAAATGAGTATAACGGGGAGGGAGGCGCGCCTATGTGTTAGTAATTCATTTTTAACATTACACTTGTGTGTGTTTTAAAGTACAGTCGGATGAAGAATTGTTGGCAGTTCCCGTAATGAGCTGATGCTGTGAGAGATGAAAAAATGTGGATTTATTATAATTTTTGTTGATTATGCTTTGTTTTTGGTTGTGAATTTAGATGGTGCTATGCTGATGAATTTGGTGTTTAGTATTTTCATAAATTGATAACCAAAATCAAGAAAGGTTTAAACTTTTTACCCATTTTTGGAGAGCTCAACTTTTTCATTGCCTTTAAATAACACCTGTTTTCAAAGCTCAAATCAACAGCTAAAGTTACCCAAAACAAACCTTAGATCGGAACAGACAAATCGCAACTACCCTCCAGGAATTGGAAATTAAATATTCAAGTTCAAGCCCATCTAAATCTATTAGAAAGTAAAAAATAGTTTCTGTTAGGTCCCAAAGGAGGTCCTTTCCTAAACGTAGAACTATTTTCGAGATTTAAAAGGAGGGTAGTCAGAAATGTGAGCTACGCTTACTGTTACAAAATCAAAACTTTTGTTTTGTTTTTCCTGGATGGAGAGGTCTATATACGGTCTATAGTTGCACATTCGCCATTTTTAAAACAATACATGTGTAGCATTTGACATTAGGGTGTTTTTTTTTAAATAAATACAGGGTTATGGGTTGTAAGTTGGCAATCCATTAAGGGGATGGCTATTTACAACCAAGTTACCCCCTATTGAATCCCATGCAAATGTCCAAAAAAAATCGGGTCATTTGACATTTTATATTTTTATTTCAATAAGACTGTTTATAGAATACTATGTATACCATAAAAAATACTAATAACAATTAGATAAGGTGACACAGTGACATAAAACGATCATGTATTTTTTTTCTCTTTTGTGAAGTAAGAGTTGCAAAAGTTTAATATAACCGCTACAAATAGTACACTATATATTTCTACTCAGTTTAGTAAACAACAGAATAGAAACGAACAGTTTCTATTCTGTTGTTTACTAAACTGAGTAGAAATATATAGTGTACTAGTTCTAACATGGAGATTTCACATGGGCGGTCGGTTTGCCACCTGTTAGATTAGGCACGCCAATACCGCGAGCGTGATATATTCATATTTTAGTTAAAACAATGCTGAAGTAAATAATTATACTTAGTTAGTTTAAACGTTTATATCTAATGTTTTAAATTAGTGAAGTAGATAACTAATTAAGTTATTTGACGGTTTAGATTTACTTTTCAATTGACTAATCAAAAAGTTTATGATAATCCTATTTAGATCAAAATAGAAGAGTAAGATAAAAATTGATGATGTAATTTTTAATTTTCTAATCAGCGCGTTGGGGCCGACTGTACACCCGCGAGTTCGCATTGTGCTCCCCTACACACATCTACACTAGCATCAACATAAAACGCAATTTTGTATTAGATTTAATTTGAGGGGCGCGTGTGTGCGTGCGTGTGTGTGCGTGTGTGTGCGGAAGTGCTTGCTTCCTACGCACAAATTGATTACGATCGTCGTCGAAAAGAGGAATTTGCATACACGTGAAACCTCTTTTTTCTCTTTCCGTTTGAAAAAAAATCAATCCATCTCGCGCTACGTCGCATTAATTTGCCGTGTATTTATTTATTTCTTTTCGGATGCTGGATTAGTATTGCCAGCTTTCAGTTTTTTGGGTTTTTTTTTTCATTCGTAGCTCTAGTACGTCTGTTCGCTTGAACTTGGCACGTCTTGGCGTGCGCGGAATAAGTGCATGCGTGATAGTTGAGGAGCATAGTGCGGTGCAGGGAGCGGTGAGGTGCAGTCGCGGCCTCCGCCCGCCGCGGCGCCGCGCCGAATGAGCGCCCGATTTAAAAACTATACGGACGAACCCGCGCAGTGAAGCCCCGTAATACCACCCCCCGCGTAATGATTTTTTGGCGATGAATTTATATTCGCGCGCGAGCGGTGCCACTTTTTCGACCCCCCCACGAACCCCCTACCCCCGCTCATTAACGCAACCCAGATATGCAATTCTGATCTTTGACGAGGAGGCTGTAGTGTCGGCGGGCGCCTCGCCGGGAGAGGTGCCCCGTTTTGTTTTTTCCCGCCCGGCTTCATTATTGATGGCATCGGGACGGTAATGCGGAAGCATGTGTGAACGTTTCATTACAAAAGGTGGACGCGCCTCGTGTTAATATTGCAGACCGGCCGGACCCGACCGGACGGGAGGACGCCTCGGGAAAAAAAACTTTTACTCACAAAAAAAAAGGATAGAAATTAACAACCGCAATTAAATTTTTGGAATTACGGGTTCGGATTTAAGAAAAAAAAAATATTTTGAAAGTTGTTGCGCGCGGCGCGGAACTATCGGACGCGTGTCGGGGAAAGTTTTCAGTCGAACTTGGAGCAAAGTTCTCACGTGCGTGTGTGGACATCGGACCGGTCGCCTGACGGATTGGCCGGCCGGTCGACGCTTGACGATCGTAAACCGAGTCTCGCACAAACTCGCCGAATTCTATCCCAATTTTACTATTTGAATAGTTTTTATTGGTGCATATTTTGTCAACAGTCGGGTTAAGTTTGTTTATTTGTCTGTCGTGTTCTGTTACCGGACTTTGCTTCTCATATAGTGACTTTGTTGAACTTTGTTGATTGTTTTTGTTGAGTTACATTTTTGTGCGTTCGACGGCGGCCGATAGAAAAGGTAAGTCACATATCCGTTCAACTGGATTAATATCTGATAAAAGTACAAAACTCCGTGTAATTTCTCACATTATCTCCACAATTTATGCATTTAAAAATCCGGAAGTAAAATTATAAATTCACAAACTTTAGAACTATTTTTCTTTTGACAGAAAGGTAAAAAAAAAAAATTGTAAGATTTGCATATAAAAAATAAGAATGGTCAATAGATACTCTGATTTTAATATGTTCACAATTAGTTTAACCCTCTGAATACTGGGTTATTATTATGTTAATGTAAAGCCCGTGGATGCAGGGGATAGCTGACTTGCAAGCGACGCCGGACCTCGAGTTAGACAAATCTTGCATAAATAATTAGTATCGGTAAAGAATTGCATCCTTCGTTGACCTTACAATAATTGTTATTTTGTAACGAGTCTAACTGGTGGATTTAAATGTAGCGAAACTGATTTTTGTACTTTTTAACGTGTGAATTATTTATTTGTCGTGTTAATTTTGTTTTTATTGTCTCTTTAGACTTCAGTTAGTAATAAGTTTATTTTTTGTTTATTAGCAAGTTTTACGACAGTTACTCAAACTCATAAATGTGACTAAAAATGATTTGTGTGACGTTACGTTAAATTAAAACCAAAACAATAAAATTTGACGTTATTAAAACATTTAACACATTTAACGAATTTTTACTTTACTAAAATTTTGTTAATTAAATATTTTTTGTTAATTTTTTTTGTCTTACAATAATTACGTCTAGTCCGATTACGGCTAGCAATATAATAATATTGACCTAGAACTTCCTGAACCAAACTAGAACTATCACAAACATTATCTTATCGCTAAAACAAATTATCTAAGTGTGTCGCCAAAAACTATTGGTCTAGCAACATTTTTGCATACGGTTTTATATCAAATTAAATTATGAGTTATGCTTCTTTCTATATATTTAATGTATCTAGGATCCTTGGCAGTTCTGCTTATCTATCCTGTTTAAGAAGAATGAAGATGTAATGATAAGTAAGTGTCTACGTTTAAAAAAATAACGGGGTGTTTGCAATTGCAGCTTTGATTTCTGCTTATCACACGGAAAGGGAGCTAGCTCCTTGTAGCTATTTAAATAAAATAGGGACCAACAAACTATAAATCTAATAAGGCAGTAATAAATCCTCCACATTTTGTTATTTATCAATAGTTATAAACAATGAGGAAATTATAATTAGAAATTCTAACTAACTTTAGAAATTCTTGAAATTATAATAAAAAACGAATTAATTATTAAAACGCCTGTAAGTAAGCAGATACATTCAAATCTCTCTCATCTTATATCTCTCTCATCTCCTAAAAATTCACTTTACTCAAACACGCATTTTTCAACCCTTTAGAACTGCCAAAATAATTCCTCGCTTAACGGTAAGTCTAATTATTAATAAAACTGCAAACTCAAGCCGTTGGCGATGGTCATCCGTCTAAGCAGACCCTCTTCTTATTCCCACATTCTGTTGCAAGATGAGCTCTGAAGCAACAGCGAGCTAGCTGCAACCGTGCAAAACACCCCTTTTCGATCGCGACACCATTGTCCATACAGAAAGGCACATAGATTAGGTGAAGCAGGTTTTAAAAACGTCTTTACTATTGTTGGATGGTGAAATAGTAATTAATTTGCAATTTTTTTGCTGGGTCAGCTTTTGTAATTCGAAAAAAGTAAATAGCAGGAGAGAAAAACGTGTTTGATGCAAAATCAGGCCTCGAAATTTTAAATCTACGAAAGCAAATCCCTTTATTTTAATTTAGGTATTTTAGGCACAAGACATCACTCGCATTTTTTTTCTAAAAAAGACTCCCTAAGTCTAAGACGTGTCCATTTTCAGGTGAACGCTACAGGAACAGCTTTATGAAAAAGGAACCATTTGGGATTTATCTTGACTCTTATCCTTTAAAGTGTTTTTTTCTAGGTATTTTTAGAAAACTGCACTATTAGACTTATATTTAATACGACGAATTGAACTAACTTATAGATAGTCAAAAAATTCCCTAATTAATCTACATTAATTAGGCAAAAATCAAAGTCCACAATATCTCTAACATACAAATGCAATTAATAAACGTTAACTATAAAAAAATGGCGCATCATCTCATTTCTTAGATAACGGCCGCGATACATTTATCTAAGTTACCTACGCTCAGTACTCGACCAATAATCTAGTCAGACAGTCCATCGATTTAGTCTACCTAGGCATTCGTACACAAAATGCCAGACTAGGAAAAAAGTAAAAAAAAGCGGTGACAGACTCATTCCGTCCGCCGTCTCCTTTCTAATCGCGCCCCCACACGCACGCGCGGCTTTTTAATTGCATCCCCCACCCCCCACCCCGGAAAAAAGGGCGAAGCACACGATGGATTAGCATACAACCTCAGCGAGAGAACGCGGAGCGCACCCCTTCAGTTTTTGCGTGTCGGCTCCCGCCATATTTTTCGCGGTTGTATTTTTTTCGGGGGGGCGCGGGGAGCATGGATGTTGCGTGCGCGCCGCGCCAGTCGGCTGGCTGCCGGCGAACAAGCGATGTGCATAACCCCGTCCGCGGCCCATAACAACATACTGCACTCTCGGGACATGATCGGACTATACTAAACACATTATTTTTTTATTTACACGTAATAAACTGTGACCAAAGTGTTGTGCTGTGAGGATTTATAACAATAATTTATTATTAAAACGGGTAAGTTTTTCTAGATTGCCTAGTTATCAATGTGACGTTAGGACTAGCAAAATTTGGCGATAGCTGGGAGCAAGGTCGTGGCATAGAGATAAATTTATTTGCACAAAAAAAATGTGTTAGACTTATACGGATAACCTCATTTCGGAACAACGCGCGCTCTTGTGTTAAAATATGTTTCATTTCGCATAGTTTTAATTTATCGTTTTCGTAATAAAATCTTTTATCTTAAAAATTACGCCGTCAATTAGGTACTAAGAAGTTACATTCTTTTGGCAACTTTTGAAAACTATTTAGAGATAGAAAATACTTTCGTTGTACGTACGAATTATAGGCCAAGAGTTTTTAAGTTATTTTAATTAAGTCGAAACCAATATTGTCTATTTTTTAAATAAACATGATTGATTCAAATGTGATAATTTGAAAGTGACGTACAACTAAGTAATCGCTTAATTAGATTAGACTCGATACTGTATTATTTATAATGTTGATAGACGAATTATTGTCGCACCCATTTTTATTAAAACTTTCGCATTCCTTTCTGTAATTAAAACTAGGCTAACATAGGAGGAAATAAAGTTTGGAACATCGTCATCGTTTTAAATACACTAAAAACATAATATATTCAGTTTATTACATTTTACTGCATATATAATACCTAGTCATACATTTAGAACTTAGAAGTTTCTACGTCTGTCAACTTAAATATTTTTTATTTATTATAAATCTTATACACAATATAAAAGCTTATTCCACATTTGACTAAAGCTCTAAATAAAAGTTTCCAACATCATACTATTAGGTCACACAATTTTAGTAACTCAAAAAAAAAAGCAAAAAAAAAGTTAAGTTGCAAAAGGCGTATGTGAGGATCGTAGCAGGTAGGCGTTCTGTAGTTTCTGCCTACCCCCATGAGAAGAAGGCGTGAGTTTAAGTATGTGTTTAGAAACTCTATTAAACTGACAAAAAGTACATTCTGAACCTAACTAACGTCATCTACTTTCATTAAGAGTATATAAAGTACTTACATTTTTTCCTTTATCAATAACAAACTGCAATGTGTACTTACCTATACACACAGTGCATTCAACAGAAGTGCATTTAAAAATAGTTCTAATACACACTAACCTGATAATGCGTTAGTCATTTAACAATTATTAATAATTATTATTTCATGTCTTGTAGTCTGGATTTAAGTTATTAGTAGACTCACCTCGCATATTCGGCCTATATTCCCACTGCTGGGCAGGTCAGACACAGGCCTCCTCTCGGTGAGAGGAGGTGAGAGGACTCGCCTCATAATAGTAGGTAAATAGGACTTATAAATAGGGTTGTGCTAAATACCTCTGCCTAAACCTTTGGGGAATAAAGGCATGACTTAGTTACGGCTTAATTACCTTAATTCCTAAGTTTTTATATTACCTTCTTAGTTCTTTTACCACTGGACTTAGCCAAGCATTTATTTTAAGCATTCCACTTTACCCCACCAGTGGGGTGGCTCGCTGGGTCAAAGTGGCATAATAATTTGTTTATACTGTAGTACCTAATTCTGAATTATACAAAATCTTTTGAAAGATTCAGCTCATCTTTATTGCCCGATAATGTTCATAAAAGCATTATACTGTATTTAATCCCTAATGTAAGCAAACACGTTACTTATTTATATACAATTTTCTTTTTAAATAGGATATAGTTTGAGTTATGTTAAAATACTTAAATAGTGTCTCGAATCGTCAAACGCGACGGACAGTTTGAGCCACGTGACAACAGCTGTCAACGCTTTCCCGCTAAACACAGGGCTAGGAATTAAAATCTAACTTTCAAAGTGATATTGAGTTTCCTAGTTTTTCTTTATGAAAATAAAAGATAAATAAAATAAGTAAAAAATTTGAGATTAGAACGGATTTTGCCAAATTGTATACTTAGCTTTATTGTTTGTAGATCTAAAATTATAACGTTTTACTCAAACTAGGTTTCATTTCCGCAGGGCAGTTGGCAGTGTTTTTGATGCGAAATTCAGTTATATTAATTTAATTTAATGCATACTAGAGAATTGTCTACTTTTTTACAAAATAAATATGTCGTTGAAAACAATTTTAGGTAAGTTCTTAAGTCTTAGTTATTACTGAGAATAAAACTAGATTATATTAAACAACTAAAGCTCTGCAATGCAATTGTCTAGAAAAAAAATTCGCACTAAAACTCTTAGCAGTTTTACAGGGCTGAAAAATTAAATAATTATGATTCCTAATTTAAATTTAAATTCCTATTAAGAAAATATCTTCATAATAATTACTCACAATGAGTATAAGGCGATAAGGCCGCCCATTGTATGTTTTGTAGTGTTAAATTTGTTTATTTTCGCTATGTATTTTCTGGTGTAAGTACAATAAAGTATATATAAATATAAATAATTAAGTATTCAAAATTGTTTAAATTTCTATAAATGAACACCAACTATGAAAATGCAATAACTTATAACCTAATAAATAATAAAATAATTAAACTTAATTGTGACTTAATTATGAAATTCAATCGACTTAATAATATTGAAATAGTCCTCAAAATTTTAGGGTTTAAATTCCCCAGATGCGTATTCTAGAATAGTTAGTTAGGTACATATTTTTCCATAAATTATGATTAGACTAGCTTCTGTTTGCGAGTTTGACCGCGTGAAACATCTTATTTTAACATAAAATTATATCATGTGATACTCTACTATTATAGCTTCTGATACTATAGCTTCCAATTAGTGACGAATTTTTGGAATCGGATCAGTAGTTCCGAAAATTACCCGCTACAAAAAAACTCGAAAATTTTACCTCTTTGGTAAAATATTAATATATTTTTTAATTGGTTTTTTTTTTACAACTAAAATACCAGCAAAATTAACCCGTAAGCGGCCACGACTAAAAATAGGCCTTCCGATGAACGCGTCAACCATGTCTATATCTCCGTATTTTGCTACAAAATATTGACATATTAAGTGACCTATTTGCCAAATCGATCGAATTCATAATTTTACACGTGTGCCTGGGCTAGATAGATAAAAAAAAATAGAATTGTTCGCAAGCATGTTACGATTACCGATGAACTTCAAGACATTCCGATAATGATTATAAAATAAACAAACACACGTACATATACTTAAAACTCACGACTTAGTCAAATGAGGGTAGACAGAAACTACAGACCGCCACCTGCTACTATCCTTTCATACTACTTTTGCTTCGTTAAAATAGACATACCTACATAATCTACGTATATCATTACCCTTCCTTTGCCGCCGTAGTCGGGTAACAATAAAACAGCAATATCTAGTACATTATTATACAAGCGAAAGTAAGTTAGTTTGTCATTCTTTCACGTGAGATGTGATATATTTTGCATAGCGATAGGGTACTTTTTAAAAGTTAGATATCAATATTAAATTAAAAAAACATGTAATATTAAGACAATTTAATTTTGATAAATGTTGTAGGTACCAATAAATATCAGATAAATATCTGTAATATTAAATAATTTACCTAAAAATGATTTTACAGTTAGATAATATTTTGTCTAAAATTAGATATCCGTTACAATTAAAATGTATCATCATAAATGATTTAATCTACAAATTATTTCCCCATTGTTAATTGTCTGAAATGTAACATAAACCTCCAAAAACGGGTAAATATAAAGTAAATAAGTACATAACTAATTAACTGTAAAAATTATTACTTATATTCCGGCCAAATAAAGCTTCATATACTTTTATAATTGAGCAAAAACCCTATTTAACACTACATATTTAATAACTTTCACTTTAACGTATAAAATAAAAAATAAAAAAAGCATTTATAAAAAAAAACCATTGGTAAGTTAAACGATTCCTTATAATATAGAAAACCGACATGAAAAGCTAAGGACAAAAATTAAGATCTTTCTTTAAAAGCAGGAAAGTAAATGATATCCGATAGTAAAGATCGAATAAATTATCTGTTCCTACTCAAGTTACGTTTAAGTCTTTGTATTAAAACAAAAGCCCTAAAAATACTATTTTCTTTCGAAGAAATATGAATTCTTGACTGAAGTTAGAAATAAAATATTATGTTTACTACCACGCAAATAAAGTTAAAAAGATTAAGTAAAAATATTCCTCACTCTTAATTCCACCGACACAGTCATCACTTCGTGTGCAATCATTTTTTGTTATTATAATAAAAATATGTATGTTTAGGTTAAGGTTCTCTATCTATGGGCCTGAGTCGCCAGAAAATAAATAAATTATTATTATTATTAATTCCTAAATGACCATCAATCAATCAGTATAGATCAGTACAATTTCTCAAACGACTTATAAAATTAAAGATGGTTTCAGTAAAATAATTTAACGTTACTGAAAACAGTGCTAGAAGGCAGACTATCAAACCGAAAGCATTAACTTTTTAAGGGGCCATTATACAAATTTATAATTTTCCAAAAAAAAAAAAGATGCTTTGCGTCCTCTGCAATTGTTTAGCGCTAAAAAACAAGTCTATTTTCTTAATTCATTTAAATCGAAGACTTCCTCATCATCTGTCTAGCATTTTCCCAACTATGTTGGGGTCGGCTTCCAGTCTAACCGGATGCAGCTGAATACCAGTATTTTACATACAGCGACTCCCCCTTGGTAAGACTGGTATCGAATACTATACTCTTATAATTCTACCTAAAACAGTAATCGATCGAAAAGACGACAACAACTATACAATAAAAAAACAAAAAGGAGAAATGATTTCTCCTTTTTGTCTTTAAACTAAACTAATAAAAAAACAAAAAGGAGAAATAATTTCTCCAATTCTCAATCTTGTGCGATAGTACGCAGATTTAGGTACAAGTGTAGGAAACAGTAAACAATTGTAGCCTTGTCCTTCGAGAGGTCAATAACGCGAGCTAGATAATAGCTCAGCGAAACAACACTAGAAGGGTTAGTCACACTGTAAACAAGGATAGTTTTAGCACAAATTGCGCAGTTTTTAATTAGCGGTTTAGTAAAATTGTAATTATAACATTGTATGTTTAGTAAAATATTTGTTTTATATTTTTTTGGGTTTTAGTGTCTTTTATTACTATTAAAGAAATAAAGAAAAAGTATTTATTAGGATTCACACAGAAAGATCACAAACTAAACTTTATATGGAAAAATAAAAAACAAAAGCAAAACAAGAAAAAATGAAATAAAAACCTATGTCCTGTACAAGGCCAATGGCTGCTATCTCAGCTATTTTTTTCAATTTACTATTTTTTATAATAGTTAGTTGAGTATAATAATTTAGCTACCATCATTTAGTAACTTAGAGATGGTGTAAACTTAACTAACTTAGCTTCCTCGTCCAGTGTTACTATTTCAAAAATACACGCTCTACTAAAAGCAAGAGATGTGTTTATACGAGTTTAGTACAAGTAGACCTACTTAATTAAACTTATTCAATAATTCCTTCTACCTTCAGCAGCCGTCGGGTTAAAAGGTGTTTGAAAATCAAGTATGGCTTGTTGACAGTCACTTGTCAACGTGTTCTAAGAATTGACGCTCAATCATCTCCGATAGAACATCAATAATAATTGCAAGCGTGATGTTCGATGATGTTGTTTAACATTGAATGCAGCAATCAAGTTGTATTTCACAATTCGAAAGTTTAGTCAATAAAACTTGTATCAAGTTGACTTACTGCCAATATTTGCATGATGCAACTAAACTTGTCGGGTTTGTTCAACTAAACTTGTTAGTGGATTTTTTTTTTTAGTGTAATTTTTTTTTACCCGACTACGGCGAAGCAAAAAGGAGGGTTATGATGTTGACCGGTATGTTTTCTTAAAGTGGTGCGAAGCGGTGGATTAAATAATATTTTTTTTTTTTTAAACACAGAAATAATTATAAATTTGAATTGAAATGTGGAAGGGTTTTGTAGTATTTATGTAAGTTTAGCGACTTTGGTGTTTTCTAGCTAACTGCGAAACGGAATACACTTCTAATAATAAATTTTATTTTCACAATTAAGTGAACAGGTAGATAATATAGCGTTTGAAGAGCGCTAGCTGTAGAATTACTATGTGGGGGCGTAGAATAAAACATGATTTAATATAATATTTATTTTATATTTGTCACATTCAGATACCTACTATTTCCAAATTCGCTTGAATTATAGAATGTAACCAGAGTTATTTTTCTATTCGCCCGAACGAAATAAGATTGCCCTTTGCCTGTAACCATTACAGTATTGTTTAGAGTCTGGAGTTTTAACATAACCATTCCCGACTAATCATCCGTTTGACCAGTTCAAAATTAATAACGTCATCAACATCTGTATAGCCTTTTCCCCATCTGCGTTGAGGTCGGCTTCCAGTCTAACCGCATGCAGCTGAATACCAGTATTTAACATGCTTATCGGATCTCCAAAACCCAATTATTGGGTAATATGATACCTAGTAAGTCTGGTTGTCAAACTTTCGAGCTTCTGACGACACGTAACAATTGTCAAAGATCTACAAATGACAGCCGGGACCAACGGCTTCACGTGCTTTCCGAGGAAAGACCCCTCGTCTTGGTATGTAAAGATGGTCACCCATCCACGGACCAACCGCGACAAGCGTAGCTTAACCTGATCGATCGACCCGTGCGATTGTTATAAGTTAGCCATAAGCCCCTCTTACTTAGGTATACCTAGACTTATGCAATATAATATAATATTCAGAATGGTTGGAATGGTTTACAGTAGAGTAAATTAGGTACAGACTTATTGCAATGTCAATAAGGTTCAATTCTACAGGTATGTTTTTAGTACTTATTATACATAGGTATGCTATTATTGAGGATATTCGCCTCATAAAATATTGAAGTAAGTAATTCAAAGTTTTAATCACACGAACCATGCATTCCGTCTAGTTTGGCAAACAAGGATAGATCTAGGAAAATACTAAAAATAGAAATAATTCAATGTATATATATGGCATTTTAGCATTAGTAATAGTCATTTAAATTTTTTACAACGTTGGTTCAATTTTAATGATTTTGCTAAGCTACGAAGATGACTCTCTAATAATCCCAAAAATACTGGGGTCAGGGGGCCCGAGTGCGCGTCTCCCTTTTAAGGAAATTTCGCGTGACCAGAGGGCTGGCTTGTTCTTTGGCCAAAGAATTAGCATTGCCATTTAACGTGGCAATGTTGCCATTCTTCTGGGCACGTTTCCGGATGACAGCGATGCGGACGAATACTTCGAAGTATGTGTCCTTTTGTTTTTGTATAGTTTACGTAAATAGTTAGTTGTGTTATAAGTAGGTATATAGGTGTTGTAAATAAGTTCTAAAAAAAAGATTAAATTATTTGAGTTTATAATTATATATTTGTAAAAGATAGAAAAATACATGTACTTATTTAATTTTCTGAAAACTTTTGGTAGTGAAAATATGATATAGTTACCTAACATGATATTAGTGTATTTGAAGATATATAGGTAACTGGGATGTGAAGGTCAGATAGGCAGTCGCTCCATGTAAAATACTGATATCCAACTGCATCCGGTTAGACTGGAAGCCGACCCCAACATAGCTGTTGGGAAATGGCAAATGATGATGATTCTGGTCCACCTGATTAAGGGACTGGACTACAGGAGTGACATTTAGGTACTCTTTCTGACAATAGTGGTACCTACTAACTTTTTAAACTGCATAACCTAATACTAAGGTATTTTCCGCATTCTTCCACTCTACTTCTCTATGATTTTTTTTTATACAGCTAATTAGTACGTATCCAAAAATTCTCGTCGGGAAATTTAGTTATGATTTAAAAGTGATAGCTAATAAATGTGGTATCCTATGATTTTCGTCTCAGCGCGATAATATTTACATTGCCCCGACGTTAGTTTAGCCAACGTTTGTCAGAAACCCGAGCTCAGTTTATTATAGCCGACATCTACTTAACTACTATTGGTTTTATTATAATTCCTATAATTTTCTACACAGTTTTAATGTGAAGGGAAAAAACAAGAGTGAAAGACGCTCTGAAATGATCAATGTCAAATGTCCTTTCTTTGGTATTGTTCGTCGAGTCGTTGAGCTCCTTAAGTTCTGAGCTGAGTTCCACTATTACTGACAAATGCTTGCACTGACTGGACAGGTCCACTCAAATCTGTGTGGTTCTTTCCTCAATAGACCATTTCAGACGCTAATCTACATGGTCATCATATGGCCTGACCTAGATTATGTCTGGACTTTAGAAGAGACTGTGACCTCTGAGTTTGTTTCAGCCTTTCTTCTCAGAGTTGTCAGATAGGAAAATCCGACCTCATCAAGCTTATTAAAAAAAAATATATATATGACGTGTAAAAGTGATTCCAACATATTATTTATAGAATAAACAATTTAATTTCATTAATGTACTTATGTTCAATATGTTGATCCAAAGATAAAAACAAAAACCTTACCTAAACCTACCTACTTACTTTTTAACCGACTTCTTCAAAAAGGAGGAGGTTCTCAATTGTTTTTTTTTTTTTTTTGTGTTTGTTACGCGATTACTCCGTCAATTATGAATCGATTTTGATGATTCTTTTTGTTTGGTAGGTCATGCTTCAGAGGTGGTCCCATATAAATTTTATTAACTTTGCTTGCATAGTTTTTGAGTTACCTCCAATAATTACGTATTTTTCCCAGTTTGTGTATGTAGGCGATATATTGTTTGACTCCGTCACTGTTATTTAAATGGCAGTTATTTGAATTTGTGTGGGGTAGGTACCACAACTAAAAAGTGAAAAATAAAAATTCACGAAAATTAAATACCATGATCATAAGACAGTCGTAATAACCTTGGAGGTTGCCGAGTCGTAGGTCTACGCTGAAACGTCTCATTTCAGGATCAATTTCTTGAGTCAATAAGTTTTCAGCATCGTCGTCTGTTAAATTAGTCCTAAATGATGACTTGAAAAGGCTTCAAGCAATCCGAACAAATAAATACGATTAAACAAACAGAAAACAAAAATTAATTATATATAGATAGGACCTAAATGTTCAAAAACATTTATGGCATCAATTTAAAAAAATGCATCAATTTAAAAGCAATCTTGATAATAATCTGAACAATAAGTAGGTAACTACCATCAATTCTAAAAATCCTGATTTTATATAATTTTCATTGTATTGGAAAATTTATAAAACAAGACATCTGTAAATATTTAATCTTCTTTTACTAAAAGAAAGTTACTTTTCATTAACACTTTAAAAATAAAACAAAAGTAACGCGTATCCTAACCCCCCACAGCCGTCTGACGCCCCACTACGCCAGTTAGTTCGTCTAGATTGAAGCCACAGGTAGCCGCGATATAAATCGTGCCTAACTACGTACTGACAGGTTACCCGCCGTTCAAGGGTTAATATTTGCGTCACCCGTCACCGGCGTTGGAGGGTTAGCCTTGTCACCTACCCGCTTCAGTGGCTATGAATTGTTAGTTACCTTTTTGGCTGAATTTGTTGTTTATATATACTTTTATAGGCCATTACTGTAGCATACCATATTTAACAGTAATGCAAAAATAACAAAAAATAAAGTAACTTTTCCAACCGGGTGTGTTGGAAAAAGTTACTTTTAATTTTTTGTTGTCATTGCCATCAAAATCCAAGCCTCGACTATTGACGCTTAACCTAGCGTCCAACACAATCTAATGTGTGTATTACATAAAGGAAACAGTCGGCTGGTATATTTTTTTATCTTTTGGTGAGCATTGAACCTAGATAAGGCAAGCATACAGCTCTGCCTAGATAGGCTATGCTAACATACTGTATTTTTTATATCGTCGCCTAAATAGATTTGTCATGTCAGAAAGGGGGTAGGCAGAAACACAGGTCGAAAAAACGTAACCAAACAAAACTTTGGAAAGGAAAAAGTCGTTCAAAGATTGATGAACAAAATAGTATCTTTGTTTAAAAAAAACAACGTATATTTTAATCGGTAAACCAATTCAATTTATTTTTGAAAAATACTTTTTGTTAAAGATCAAATCTTACTATGTTATTTCAAAGCAAATAATATGCATTTTTTTAAATTAAATGTCTGTTTATCATATTACTATTTCACGGTTCAGGAAAAAAAATGCACATCTCTTTCTGACCGACTTTTAAGTAAAGGGAGGTTCTTTTGTTTTTCTTTTCACGTGACGATAAGCAAAGAAAACATCGTATATTTTTCTTTGACTACCATATCATTGTAGTACTACTATGAGCCACTCTTGGTGCATTACGAACCAGATTCTTATCTTTCAGTTTAATAATATTTATCACTTATTTAGGTATAATTTATAACCGGATTTATCAGAGCTGACAGTGCGATGTTCACATTTTTTTAAATGAAAGAAAAAACAGGGTGCTAAAGAGTTTCATAAAATAAAAAAAAATCAAAGAATTACTCTTTCTTGCTTTAAAATAATCAAAATCAAAAACATTTCACTGAAAGTCTGACTGAGATTTGTTCAAGAATTTTATTTTCTTTAGGGAAACTTATGAACACATCATCATGATCTGCATATATAGCTTTTCCCCAACTACATAACATTACATCACGCCTGTAATCCCCAAAGGACCAAGCAGAGGTGTACCTACAACCAACTACAACTAGTTATGTTAGACAAAAACTCTTAATTGTAAATGTTAGGATTTCAGTATTACAAAAAATACACTACTCTAAAAGATATTCTTTGTAATAAAACAATGCTGTAGGTAATAACTTAGTATCAAGTTTTGTGAAATAATACATATTAGACCACCCCGCGGTGTCTCCTGTTACGGTAATTCTTAGACACCGTATTATTATCTATAAAACGGAGAGACAGACCGGAATTATGTGTGTAAACAATTATTTAGAACTAATGTTAATAAAACACCATTGTCTGTGATAAAAATGCGTTTTTGCATCTGTGTAGGTTTTATAAGGAGTCATATTCCAGCTTGATATCTTATCATCAACTACAATTTCTTTTGAAACGTTCTAATACTGTAAACACTAGCGGATAAAATAAATTCAAGATGGCTACTAAAAACAGTACCAGAAAAAAAAAAAAATGTTTTTTAATAAAATAATTTGCGAAAAAGAAGTAGAAGCCAGGTGAATAGTAAATCTACATTTTGACTTTTGACAGTACCGACGAATAGAAGGCAAACTTATGTCCAATAACCGAGAATTTCCTTATTGAAAAACATATTACACTTTGCCGACTCGAGAAAACCCAGGACGCAACGCTCAGCAGTCGCCTTAGCAACTACTGACCAAACAAGCCAATTTAATAAGGACAGTGATCATTTTAACCACATGTGTAGGAAATCCGGAACTACTAGGAATACTATTAATAAATAATAATTATAATCTACATTTTGACTTCCCTAAAATATTATATTATAATTATATATAATATTATTAATATTATAATATATATAATATTATATATAATTACCCAAAATGCAATAATGATTTATTAATTTTAACAGAACAGTACGCCTGATTCCCCGAAGGGTTAGGCAGGGATGTACCTATAGCACCCCCACATATCGCGATTTGTAACAGTCGGCGAGTCTATTGCCATCAACTGGATACAAATCCAGACCAGGCTGCTACTGAGAAATTCCTAATGGAAAAACCCAATAACACTTTGCCCTACGCGGGCATCAAACCCAGGACCTCAAGCTCAGCAGTAGCGCTTGCGACCACTAGACCAACGACGACAACGATCGACGATTTATTAATTTTCTTATCATTTTATGCATAAAATGCGATTGAAAAATCTCGTCATCATCATTTCAGCCGAATGACGTAGGCCGGACGGACATAGGCCGCCCCCAAGTAACGCCACTTTAACCAGTTCTGTGCTCCTCGCATCCAGCTGAATCCTGCGGCCTTCACCAGGTCTGGGGTCCACCTTGTGGGACTTCCAATGCTAGAGCAAGCTATAGATTACTGAAGCTAGTAACAGAAAAGAAACATAGTTTTTAGTCTCGCAAAGACTAATTAATAAAAAAAATAGTAAATAGATCTAGTGCCTAGCGACATTTAACAGGCAATACTCCTAGCTCGCGATAGCTAATACTCCTAGATAACTTAGGTAAGCTCTCGCAGGCTACTGGCTAGTAAGAAATACCTCATGACCGCCTGATTTCTGATGCGTTGACGCTATATTTACGAAAATAGCTGACTATTGTAAACATATTAGCTATTTGCATGTTTGAGAGCAGGGTTAACTGTCCCGAATGCGCCGGACGTCGTAAAACTAATTAGTTTAGTTTTAGCGACACGCCCCTACATCGCAAGATTTTTACAACTTAATATGTAAGTAAGTTTAATACGGGAATTGCCCCCCTGCATAAAACAACAAGTTGCGATCGCTAATCTCTCTGCCACGCGTTGATCATAGGTAAGTTAAGCAATATTCAATTTTACCGTTATTTTGGGTTTACCCCTAATCAATACACTCCCACCATAAGGGTCAATTTAACCCATAACTAGCCAGATTCAATAACGAAAAATCCAGTGATCTGTGAGGTACTTAATAACTCACGGCTCGTCCTTTTATGTACACAGTACCGATAGCTTCTCTCGATTTATTAAAATTTCCCCCTCTATTAATAGCAATTATTATTAATACTAAGGTACATTTATTAATGCATAGTAATTACAAGTTCTAATTAATAAACAAACTTATTAGTTGTATTCCGTTTTTTGCGACGTATCCTGTAAGTACCATGACGAACTGCGTCTAGCCGGGCGATTAGTCAGTACCGACGAGAACTGAAGTGTCTACTCTGTTATCTAAAAATTAAAGTAATAAAAACTAAAACCCAACTACGAATAAAAAGGTATAAACAAGACACCACGGACGGACAAATTAAAAATCCGGAGTCACACGTGTTATATAAATCGAACAGATTACGTGTTAGTCAGAGGTGCACCTTTTCGTGTTCCACGCGCGCCTCAAAGAGATGTCAGCACACCTGACGGGGTCCGTTAGGACCGATGCCTGCCAGGGTTGCGGGAATGTCCGAAAGGGATACCGGGACCTTGGTAACAGGCAACTGAAGGAACGAAAGGGTGGGTTTTAGTCAGTAAATGTCTGACACGCCCTTCCGCTCCGCCCAGAGCGGGAGAAGACATTTGAAGACATACCACGCTCAAAAAAAAAAAAGGATAGGTGGGGTCATCTGCTACTTACTCAGCCCTAATTTATTTGGCCCTGGCCGCTGGATATAAAAAAAAAAATGCGTTCTTCTAGTTTCACCGCTTTCTTAACTTTAAAGTGTAATTTTTATTAAAAATGGGTAAAACAGACAATTTTTTTGACTATTGAGGAATTGGTGCGGAATAGGTTACTAAATATATCTACGTCTATTGTATTTTATAATGGATCTCCGCAAAGTCACGCCTGAACCAATTAACTATATAGTAAGTTTCATTACTAAATCCCTTATTCCCATAAAACTTGTATCTATAACTGTACTTCACAATAACACTAATCAAGGAAAAACAATGTACTTAATGTTATTACCTATTTCGGAACTACTGCACCTAATAATAAGTTTACTTTATTTGCGAAATAATAGTTAAATAACAATTCTGATGTTTGTTAGCGTTTAAACATTGTTCATAATTCACTACAGTTTAAAGTCTGACAACCAGTGTTACCGCGTGGTATCGTGTTAGGGTGCGTTTAACGTGAAGCGGAGACGAGCGGAGCTGAGTGGAGATGTGCAGGGATCGACAAATCAGTGGTTGAAATTCTCATCGCGTCTCCTCGTCGTCTATGATTGGACGATTCCTGCACGACTCCACTCAGCTCCGGTCGTCTCCGCTTCAGGCTTTCTAACTCGATTGTGGAGGCCAGTTAAGCAGACGCTCCATGTAAAATACTGGTATTCAGCTGCATCCGGTTAGACCGGCCCAGTGGTTAAAGGCCTCGCCTCTCATACACGAGTTTGTGAGTTCAAATCCTGGAAATCAAATATTTGTTTTATTTTATTTTATTAATATGTACTTTCTGAGTTTATCTTGAGATTACTGACATGAGTGAAGGAAAACATCGTCTGGAAACCGGGACTTATCTATACATATGATTATAAAATAAGGTCGATTTTCGTGTTTGTCTGTATGTCCACGTTGTTCTTCTAAACCACGCAACAGATTTTGATGAGGTTTTCACCATCGTTTAGAGAATTTATTCCGGAAGGTTTATGTGTATAAAACGAATATTAACGTTACATATAACTAAGAAATCTCGATGTTTTGTTAAGTCGTAGAAACCGTGAAGGCAGGAGCGGGTCGCTAGTTTAAAAATAAATAAAAACTGCCAAACTACAATAAAAAAAAGAACTGACACATTCAAATGTATTATAACTAGGTGTTCTGTTGACACCATCCGAGCAAGAATCACTAATATATCATAACAATCAAAAAGAAACGTGTCAATCTAAACAAAGTTCTCAGTAACCGTATTAGTTAATTTTAACAAGAATATTGCGCAAACCACAGTTAAGGAATTTAACTGCATGTTGTTTTAAGAATTGAACTATAATGTCAGCAAGTTGATTGATTCAAGGCGAATCTTCTCATTGTTCAAGCCATGTCTCTTTTGGTATCAGCAGTAATTGCTTCCCATCCTTTGATTTCATGGGTCATCATCATCTGCCTAGCTTTTCCGTACTATGTTAGGGTCGGCTTCACGTCTAACCGTATTTAGAATACAAGTATTTTGATTGGAGCGACTGCTTATTTGACTAACACAACCCAGTGGGTAACATGATACCCGTTGGTAAGACTAGTTGTCTGACTTTCGAACTTGACCCTAATGGGTCCACCAAGGCTATGGTCATTACAGTTTTTAAATGGTTCGTCCGTTCTTCTCCGATTATTACCTAGCTTTGGAATGGGCAACTAGCTTCATATTTCTGACTGACAGCCCCTGGAAAATACACAAGTGCCCCTAAATGGTTTAATTGAAATAAATGCTTTGAGTTTGAGTTAATGTCAGCGACTTTATTTCGCAGCATTAAGGGTCGTTTTCGTTGTACTAGTATTACTACTGACGTGCTTTGGACTGTACCTAATCCAATCAATGTTATTTTTACAAGTTCTAAGCCTATACAATTTTATCAGCTGTCAACAATATCAGTCAACTTGTGTGATTGGTTGTTAGTATTTTTGTACACCAATCACAACAACTGACATCATGGTATGAGACAGCAGTATTTCTGATAAGACTTATCAAAACCAGGAGGGGAGTTCTCCTTAATTATTACCCGACTACGGCGAAGAAAAAAGGAGGGTTATGATTTTGACCGGTATGTATGTATGTATGTTCATCTGTTCCCTCATATCTTGTAAACGACTCATCACAACTACGACTAAAAAGGTATAAACAATAAACCACAGACAGACAAATTAAAAATCCGGAGTCACACGTAATTTATTTGATTTATGCCCTAACACGTGTGACTCCGCATTTTTAATTTGTCTGTCTATGGTCTCTTGTTTACACCTTTTTAGTCGTAGTTGGGTTTTAGTTTTTATTACTTTAAATTTTTTTAGTACAGTAGTCCGTAATTCTTCCTTTATTTTTGTTATTCATCGAGCATTCGAAAAGCACATTTGTCAGTTGGTCCCGGCTGTCATTCGTAGATGTTTGACAGTCGTTACACTAGTCAGAAGTCCGAAAGTCTGACAAATGGACTTGCCAATGGCTATCGTGTTACCCAGTAACTGGGTTGTAGAGTTCAGATAGGCAGTCGCTCTATGTAAAATACTAGTATTCAGCTGTATCCGGTTAGGCTGGAAGCCGAACCTAACATAAGTGGGAAAGGGCAGGCAGATGATGATCCATCTTTAGAGAGAGTCTGTCACAAAGATATGAGTGACAGAGAAGACACTACATAGAACTAATTAGCAGCCTCGTTTTGGTACTTACCTTTCAACTTTTTACCTCCAAAGGAAGCGCTAAGATCTCACCTATCAATTTGTTGAAAAATAAATTGTTTAAACATAAGCGTGTGCGCATCCGGATGAGCAAACAAACAGCACATATCTAGGCGTCAGTTACAAGTAAACATGGTTTGTAATTATCAATTATCGCGACGCTATAGTAGTAATTGGGTGGGCAGTTTTAATGGAGAAATTAAGAAGTACTGAATACTGTTTTTAAAGTGATTTTCTTTATGAAATACGCTCTATCTTGGTACCTACTCTATATTTTTTGGTTCTAATTTATTAATAACTAGCTGCTCGCTCCGGCTTCGCACGGGTAGCACTAAGTACTTATCTACGGCTATTTTAGGTAATTTTTTTACACCTTGCGTTACATTATTGGAGTTTTAGTAAGGAGCCCTATTTTTTTTTAAAATATATTATAGCCAATGTCAGCCGGGGAGTATGTAGCTTCCCAACAGTGAAAGAATTTTTCAAATCGGTTCGGTAGTTTCGGATCCTATTCAATGCAAACAAACAAACAAACAATCAAATCTTTCCTCTTTATAATATTTTATTTATAATATAATTAATAATAATAATTGCAGTTATTAGTACCTAGTACAGTTATTTTAGCAGTTAAATTTGAATAAGAAGGATTATGACTTTATGGATGAACCTAAACCAATTTTTTTATCGATAATCTTTGGGTTTGCAATAAGATAAATAGATAATTTAAAGATAAGCTCCTGCTAATAATTAAATTATTAATTATATTATAATTGGATTATTGGTTTGGGTGCCTGACATGATGACAAAAATAAATGCATCAAAGCTAAACTTCTATAATCTAATCTATGAACGTAGCGTGATGGCTATGACGGGTCGTTGGGTGGCCCGTGTTGGAACACAGATATCCCCAACTTTTGATTAAACCAGCTATTGATAAAAATCGCACTAACATAAAATCCAAGGCCCAAAATCTAGTAATTCTACTGATAACATTCGAAAATAAAAATAAACCTAGTATATGCTGTTCGACACGTAATCTAGATTTATTCGGCACACGTTATCATTCGATATATCAAATTCGCAATCTCTTGCAACGATAACTAGCCCAGCCCTAGGTTAGGGATGTGACGCGAATTTTATCGATAAAAAGAAACTTTGAACTGTGACGTAACGTTTTATTTATTTTTGGCAATATCTATGGATCTTTATATTTGGAACATTATTGCTTACGCATATTATTAGAATTGGTTCTTGGTTTCCTAATATCTGATAATGACTTTGAAAGCTTTATTGAAGTTTTTGAGCTTTTATCGACGGTGTATTTATATAATACTAGATAACAGGTAAAAATTAAGTATATTCATAATATTGAGAAAATATAAAAAAAGAAAAAAAAAACATTCATGAAAGCAACTAAGTTTATTATAAAAAAATCGATACCTAATAGAAAGTATCGACAGCAGCACATCGCATCACTAACATTCAATGCAATCCTTATCTAAAACCTAACGTTTTAATACTCGGCATTAATATTTGTATATTACCATAGACAATTTTTCGTGACAATATTTATGGCCAGGTGACGATAATATAAAAGTATAAATTATTTTGATTCGTAGATTGCTTCCATTGAGTCCCATAGTTGTTCAAAAAGTTGTTCATGAGTACCTACAATGACCCTTTATATAAACTCATACAGGGAATTCAATTTAAGTTAATTTTCAAATTCATTATAAGTTTCATAAAAAAATCTAGTTTTTTTTTAGTGCATCTAAATATCGAAGTTGTTTCCAGTCATGTCCACTATGCTAGTAGAATGAGCTGCGAGATAAGATAACACAGACAAATATGCACTTGTAATCTTGTTTGATATTTTTATTAACATTTTAGTACAATGCTAGAGTACTAGGTGTGTATGTGCAGTTTTGTACTAGCTGTCCATTTGTACCCATCTTTTTGGAACGTAAAAAGTAACGGTTTCAAATTGAGTGGTGCAAGTCCAACGGCCTAATGTGAAAACTAAAACGAAGAAAATTGTTCCTCCAGACCGGATTTCAGCCATGGATGCCAATCTCAGCGGAGAATAGGCATCTAAGCGGGAGATATTATAGTGCACGAGTGTGTGCGCAGACACAGATGCACTGATCAACTCTATTTTCAAAAAAAAAACATGATTTTTGGTCTATGCAAAAATTCCCAAAATTGGTACGCGCGTGATTTAGGTAGGTATACAATATTATCTGCATCGACATAAATAGAAGCAATAGATTATGCAGTGCAATGTGCAACTCTACCTATCAATGATTGTAAATTATGAAAAATATACAATATTAGGTTATTTCGCAATGTCGGTTAAAACTCTAATTGAACTCTCCACCTGGTCATTGACACAAAGTCTTACTTTCTTTATAGTTTATCGTGGAAATAATAAATGTTATAATATTAATATAATAGTACTATTATTATATAAACCTGAGATAAAGAGTTCACTCTTCCTTGTGCTGTTTTCTAAGAGTTTTTTGACCCAAAGGTCGGGACTATGATCGCATAAAAAATAGGGATGTGTCACTTTAGTATATTATAATAATTATCATATCGGTATATCTGACTAATATGACTTTTAATGCTTTCATATTTTACCAAAGACTATAGTGGTTTTACCCGACTACGGCGAAGAAAAAAGGAGGGTTATGATTTTTACCGGTATGTATGTATGTATGCATTATGTATGTATGTATGTATGTATGTTCATCTGTTCCCTCATATCTTCTAAACGACTCATCACAATTTGACAAATGAGGTATCGTTGGAAGCGTCTTGATCGTCCGCTGGTAATAGGCTATGTGACGTCACATAAAATTAAAAATGGCACCCTCTAGAGGACATAAAGTCAGGAACTAAAAAAAAAAATTGTTTATTCGTACCATGTTGGTTATCAAATGAAAGGGCTTAATGAGCACATTTCAAAAAAATAAATATTATAACCCCAAAAGTATAAAAAAAAATTAAAGTAATAAAAACTAAAACCCAACTACGACTAAAAAGGTATAAACAAGACACCACAGACAGACAAATTAAAAATCCGGAGTCACACGTGTTAGGGCATAAATCGAACAGATTAGTTCGATTTATGCCCTAACACGTGTGATTCCGGATTTTTAATTTGTCTCCACCCGCACTGGGCCCGCAAGCCACTATCTCTCACAGAGAGAGGGCCTGTGTCCCAGCAGTGGGAAGGCTATGAGCTTATGTGTTTTCTTAATATAACACATTGATCGAACTGGCTACCGCAGGAAGCTCTCAGTCCATTGAGTCATCAAGCTCTACATATTTTTCAGTCATTATTTAAATTATATAAGTACAAAAGCAATAACAATTAACTGAAGGTCTAGGTTTAGGCACTGTGGGGTTAATATCAAACAAAACTACCTCAACGGAAGAAAGCTCCAAAAGTTAAGTTTTATAAGGTTTAACGCAATTATGATAAAAACGCCACTTCCGGCTTTGATAGTGATATCGCTAGAATACTCAACAGTAGTGATACTACAAGACCTAATGGCGAAATAACGAAGGTGGCTTTCAAGTGGAGCACGAGCCTATTGATGTCTTGAAGCTGCGACTGAAAACTTGTGTGGTTTTTTTGTGCAACAAACCATCATTCTCCTGTCCTTATCCCAATTTATTTGGGGTCGGCGCAACATGTCCCTTTCTTCCATACTTCTCTATTAGCCGTCATCTCGGTAGTCACCCCCTTTCTAGCCATATCATCTTTCACACAGTCCATCCATCGTTTCTTTGGTCTTCCCCTACTCTTATAGCCATCGACATTCATACCCAAAACTTTCCTCACAACATTTTCCTCATTCCTTCGCATCACATGTCCATACCATGACAACCGATTTCCACACAACTTTTCAGTCACCGGTGCCACTTTCAGACTTCCTCTTATGTACTAATTTCTTATTCTATTTTCTCTTCTATTTCTTATTCTATTTGTGCAACAAACCGCAAATTATAAAAAAAAAGCCGTATGTGTGCTCGATGGGATTAGCCATGGACAAACATTACAAATTTTCCCCTATGGAATCCCATTAGGGGAAGATTTTCTTAAATCCTTCGTTATTACCGAACATCTTTGGTATTTAAGGACTTGTGCAAAACTTCAAGGTTTTTGATCCAGCTGGGCATTGTCAGTGACAGTGAATTTAAAATTTTAATAGTTACACAGTTGGCACCCTCTGCCTACCTCACCGCACTATCTAGGGTCATGCATAATGACGTAATAAAGAATAAAACAAGCAAACCCAGTATGCAGCAACTAGTTAATTCAACTCCTAATGTTTATCAGCTGACCCCGAACTAAGGAGCAAGAAAAAACATAATTCAAATGAATACGTCTTTGTTTAAATAGATAATGACTGAGTTTGTACTGTTTAATGTGGTTTTTATATGAACGTAGTATGAAACTTGTGATTTTACAGAAATATATTGAAGTATAGAATGCGAAAATATCTTAAAGAAATCTGAAAATGGCCTGAAATCGTCAGAACACATTGAACACGTGGACATCATTGCTCGTTTTTCCTCTGTGAGAAGTTTTTTCAGGGCAGTTGAACATTTAGTTACTTTACAAGCAGTTATTATACTTAAGAATAACAAGGCCAGTATAGAAAATTATCATAAAAGACGCAGTAAAAATACGTGCTGAAAGATTACCCGCTGTTCGTAAAATCTTTCAGCCTAAACATAAAAATATCGCGAAACATTTTCAGTCATCGTTATAGGTAAGCCATTTGAATAGGAACTCATTCTTAGACTTTTTAATTATCTTGTCTATGTATCTCATACCATTTCATGATCATCATCATCATCTAACTACCCTTTTTTTTGTTGTTTTTTTGCTTCCGGGGTGGAAAATTGTCATTGATGTCCTCCGCTTTGGAGCGGGCGGAGGGGTCTGTCAGACTCTTACCGACTAAAAACCACCTCGGTGTTCCTTTCTCACACTTGCACCGGGGAACTAGTGCGTCTTCCACGATCCCCGGCTAGATCATCTACCTCAGTGACTTGGCCTCTGTGCAACACGTTTTCTCCTTCCATTCTCGGCCATCAACCGCCACGCTGTCATTCACTTCCGTTTCCTTTCATATCATTCCTCACACAATCCATCCATCTTCCCTTTCTCCTTCTCCATCCTTCTCATACAATGTATAGAGTCGAACGGTTAAGTCTGGTGATTCAATAAAACTTCTAAGAAATCTCTCATTTCTTTAAGACAATTAAATATTTCTTGGTAATAATATCGACTGAATGTAGGTACGTACCTAAATTCCATGAACTTGATGTTAACTAAATCCATCGACCTAGCCTTTTCCCAACTATGTTTGGGTCGGCTTCCAGTCTAACCGGATGCAGCTGAATACCAGTATTTTACATGGCGTGACTGCCTTTCTGACCTCCACAAAGTCCACAACCCAGTTACACGGGTAACACGATACCCCATGGTAAGACTGGTTGTCAGACTTTCGGGCTTCTGAATACCCGTAACGAGTGTCAAAGATCTACAAAAGACAGTCGGGACCAACATTTTAAAGTGCTTTTCGAGTTTTGGTATGTAATACATAGTCACCCATCCACGGACCGACCTCGGCAAGCGTTGCTGAACCTTGAGAATCACCCGCTTTTATTATTTGACCACGAGCCTCTTGACTACTAATCTCAAAAGATATAGTTTAAGAGCCAACGTATATAATATACTCAAGGAGACGGAGCAATTAACCCTTTCTAATCCGGCCCGAACCCCGCAGCGGATAAGTCATGCCATTAAAACAAACAGCGAGCCTTAAAATACCTAAACAATAAGGTTTTACGGGCCCAGCCGTACATAACTCCACATCACTTCCGTATATAATCCTTACATATGAGAATTTTCAACCAATAGCGTGGAAGGTCAAAGTTGAAACGACCAATCGGGCGGCGTCACTCGGTATTCAAACTATGTAGGTTTGTAGCGAAAGTGAAAGCGCTCCAATCACGTGTGCGTATCCTATGTGTGGGTGTATGTTGGATGGTTGTATGTGTGGGTTATGAATGAAGGCTGTTTTAGTTTGTATGTTATATTTGAGCTTCGCGTTTTATCCGCAAAACATGGGTTAAGGAAATGTAGGTTAATATGAGAGGTGGATTCGTGATATAGTCTTGTAGGGTCAACAGGGAATGTACTCATCTTGTTTAGTTCTATGTAAGCTTTCATCCTTTCTGTTGATTGACGCTTCTTACAATTACATAACGTTCAGTTGCGCAATTAACTCAATCAATCTGCCTAGTCTTTTCCCAACTATGTTAGGGTTGGCTTCTAGTCTAAGCGGATGCAACTGAATACCAGTATTTTACATGGAGCACCTTTTTGACCTCCACAACCAAGGTTACACGGGTAGCACGATACCCCTTGGTAAGACAGGCTGTCAGACTTTTAGTCTTCTGAATACCCGTAACGCCTGTCGAAAGATCTACGAATGACAGCCGGGACCAACGGGGTTGCGCAGTTAACTATAAATGCCAATTTCTAAGCCAAAACTCAAAATCTTCTAAGTTTTTAACGCCTCTATGTGAAGGCTTCATTTCCTTAAGAACATAAGAAGGTCGCTTACCTATTTCATGTTTAAGTAGAGTGGCACCAACGTGTCTAAATCTAGATCCAAAACTACTAATACAGCATTTACCGAACTCACTCTACAATCGTGTTGATTACAATTTTATCGTTCCAAAACTAACGTAGGTAATACCAAAATATTAGCAATCACAAATTATTTTCTTGACAATTTTGGTAATCAATCATTGATAACTATATCCCCAAGTTAACCATTTTAACAAACAATTAAATAGCACAAAAGGACAAATCAACTCCGACTAAAGATGGCTGTCATAATGAATCCCTAACAAAACACTTAGGCATTTCACAGAAAAATCCACAGAAAATTCAAATATCACATTTTTTTCTAAAATTTTACTGACATGTATTTTTATTTGTTTCAGGTTTACGCAAACAATCTAAGAGGACCTCTATTATACTTAAGGTTAGTACTGAAATTATTTAAATCTTACTAAAAAAACTTTCAAAAAAATACGACTCGATACACATAAGTACCGAAAATATAAAGACATATTAGGCTTCAGACATTAGATCAAGTAAAATGAAACGTTTGCCGATGTGATGCCATTGTTCAGACTTAAATCTCGAGATAAAAACTTTTTACAAAAAAAAAGAACCGAGTTCCAAAAAAAACATTTTTTAATTTCGAAAGTCGGTGGCAAAAAACGAAAATTGAGAAGCAGGAACACCGACTTCCGAAATTAACGTTATTTTTCACTTTTTAGTGTTTTTTTTTGGAAGTCGATTCTTTTCTTTTTCCTCCTCAATTCCCAGAGGGTCGACGAAGTACGTCATCTTCCTTCCACACATCTCTAACAACCGTCATCTCAGTACTCTCCCCCTCTGTAGACATTATCATCTAACACACAATCCGATCATTGTTACTTAGGTCTGAAGTCACGCAAGTTAATCTTAGGTATATAAAGCACCTCTAAATACCCCCAAAACCGAACAAAAACAAGATTATACATTTTAAAACATAATTTCAAATGTTAATACGTTCATACCTATTAATTCTGATATTTTTCATTAAAGCGATTTGAGATAAATACAGGTCATTCCGATAGCGTGCCACTAAGCTAGATACGCTAAAAATTTAGACTTTTTGCACTCAAGATAACCGGTGAATCGTATCTTTTATATATATTTTTATGCGTTCACCTATAACGCATATTTCTTATCGAGTATTCGGGCTTCGGTTTTGACGGATTTCTTTGTAGAATTAACTGTGAAACAAGCATTATAATCTATATAATTTTGGTATTGCAGGCAGGACAAATAAAAGTTATGTCATATTTCAGGTTATTAGTTTAAATTGTCTCCGCCTGCAATACTAAACTTCTATAAATTATAATGCTTGTTTTTCTCTTTTCAGCTACTGTGTTTTTGCAGTCGGGTTTTTTTTTTTTTTTTATAATTTCCTTTATTTTAAGCTTTTTAGATTTATTTATATAAAATATATCACGGGTGTAAAAAAACGCTTATCGAATCCGAAAGTGCTAAGAGGCTCATTAATTAAATGTTCATCTATAAATTTTAAGAATACTTCCCATAATCAATTATATTAATTTCTAAAAACTCGGAAACATTTCGAAGGCTGCGTTCAAATTGCACAGATGGTTCGTATTACCGACACATATTGATACAAGCTGCTGTTAGATTCGCACCCATATTGGCAGACCTTGAGAGGGAGAAATATGTTTGTTTTAGAACATAAGTATTTCATTGAAGATGTAAGTATGTATAATTATTATATCGATGATATTAATATCGTTAAGTAATTACAAGGATTAAGTCTGAAATGACGGGACATTGTTTTAGGCAATAATTTATCGATATAATAATGACAGATTAAAAAAAAAATCTTATGCAAATATAAGAAAGAAAAAGTGGTCTAAAAATAGAAAAAAGTGAATTTACCGACTGCAGAATCGAAATCAACACTATTTAAAACATTTATCTCTATTTGGCAAAGCCAAAACAATTTATGATAATATTTGAAATGTCATTGAGGAAGGAACTGATATTGCTAATGTCAACTAATGTCACCCATTAGCAATACCTACCTAGAAAAATATCAACAGAGAGCAGTGGTGGCCCAGTGGTAACGGCCACGACTTACGAGTTTTAGGTCGTAGGTTCGAACCCGGACAGGCGCTTTACTTTGTGTAAATGATTTCATCGCCACTGCTCTGAAAACGGTGAAGGAAAACATCGTGAGGAAACCAGCATGTCCTAACCAAAAAAATTCGAAGACATGTGACATCTACCAACTCGCACTGGACTTCCTCACGATGTTTTTTCCATTACCGATGTCAGTAATATCCCAGATAAACTTAGAAAGGGACCTCAAATACTCAATACGTAGTTCGTTTTAACCCAAGGTGCAGTCTCCTTCATAAACTGTATTAACTAAGACTTTTCCAGGATATAATACCTACGTGGACACTAGCTTTACAAAAAATATTTTATTATTTTATTAAGATATATCCAAATCTCCTAGTTCCTAAAGATTTAAAAGAATGCCTGTGGAGCATAGGAACCTACTATGTATTGGAATGGGCAACTAGCTTCATATTTCTGACTGACCGACTCCTTGACAATTCAAAAGTGCCAGTAAATGGTTTTGAGTTTGAGTTTTCTGTTTTTTTTACATTGTCATCCGGAACAGTATCATAATTTTCTCTAACCGTGCACAAATCCAGGCTCACGGATGGTACTGAGAAACAGACAAAAAGTTATAGATATGGTATATCCTTAAATTCTAGAAGCCAGCACCTTCGAGGTCTCTAATAGTAATCATTATGTTTGATGACGACTTTCTTTGAGGTGAACAATTTATGAATAGTTGCAAAGATGATTGCAGTTCCACATATATATTCCGGGTTTATCCGACCGACCGATACATAAATTGAATTCCCAAAACTATAAATTCTATTTAACAATAAACCTAAAAAGCTGCTCTAAATTGAACATATCGTTATTATTTTCCAACGCTAGTACCTAACGGTTGAAGCCTAAACTTAGCGATAAGATATCGCGTAGCCTAGGTCTCCGATAAAACGCTAAATTTGCTAAAAAAATACATTGATAACAGCTGGAGCGTAGCGTTGCGACACGACAACACACAATTTTTTGTCTAATTCGTTTATTAAAATGTTTGATTACTTTTGGCATTTAACTAATATTTGAATTCGAGTGAATTCTAAAGAAATTATCCCGAATAAATGTACTTTTTTACGTGAAGTCAAACAGATTCTTAAGCTGTAAATTAATAGATTAAAAAAAGTATAAACCGACTTAAATGATGCTGAAAAGTATAACAAAATTATGTTATCCACTAAAACGGTCTTTCATATTTAAAAACACTAACAAAAATGCAAAATCAAAGAAGAAAAAATATTGGTATATGATCTTTGCAAGAACGTTTGAAGCGCCTATGAAATCGTTTATGATAATTTTTAACCGATATCTTCAAGCAAGGAACCGTTTCTAATACATCATAGGACCTTTAATCCTTTATATAAATACCTTACATAATGGCCCCTAAGTGTCCCATTGACACTAGACTTACAGAATGGATATAAAGTACCCAATCGTGTAACTTTACCACCACATAACAAATTCTTTAAAAGACCTCGAAGTGACACGGACCTTACAGTGTGGTCTAAGTTATAAACTTTTGAAGACATAATTAGATAATAATTTATTGTTCTAAAAACACAGTTATGGATAAGCAAAAACTGTGCAATACAATACAGTACTTAACTTTTGTGAAAAGATATCCTATATGCTTCTTTTGGTCTAAGCTTAGAAACTTGTTACGTTGCCTACTATGTATTTAGCTTATTTTAACTGCCCCGTTGGTCTCGTGGTCGCAAGCGCGACTGCTGAGTGTGGGGTCCTGGGTTCGATTCCCGGGTCGGGCAAAGTGTTATTGGGTTTTTCAATTTGGAAATTCGTAGTAACAGTCAGGAGGACTATTATTATTATTTAGCTTATTTTATATATTTGGCATATTATACTTTATTTCATTATAAACAAGAAGTCCGAAATATGGAAAAAAAAATGCATAAAAATCTGTTTTATTTCCATAAAAAACCACAAAGTAATGAAAATGTAAAATAATGAAATTTTTTTTTATAAAAAAGTTATATTTCAACAAAAAAATAATGATGATTTTCATGATAATTTTTCGGTTGAAATAAAACTTTTTTGATGCATGAATGAGTTGTCCTTATCTTCTGATCTGAGATTATTGTCTAAACCGAACCTTTTTACTGTAAGTTTTGTTAAACTAATCATCGAGTAGGAAATTAAAGTAACCATTTAATAGAGTTTTTATATTAGATTATTGTGTTTATGATAACATACATTTTCCTCTGTTTATTTATCAATTATCGGTGAAAATGCATTACACGATAAATTAAATAAACGAGTCATCTAGGTAACTAAATACACACATAATTATAAACTCACTCCTTCTTCCCATGGGGGTAGGCAGGAACTATAGAATGCCACCTGCTAGGTAACTAAATAATAGGACTTTTGAAATATAGATGGCGCTAATACCAGTTTTTAAAGTTTTCACATCTGTCGGCAGTCTCCATCACTGCCTCTGTTAGCATATAGTATTGTTATTACATAAGTATTTATTCATTAAAACTTTTCCTAATCATATTTGTTATCCCTTTAGATATTATCGGTTAGATTTAGATGTTGATACATTTACCCGCTGTTTCTCCTAACTTGGACCCTAAAACCAAAACGGCTGTTTTTCAATACAACCGTTTTGTCTCATACAAAAGGTCACCATTTATCTTTGTGACACATTCAAAATAGTTTTTTGTTTAACCATTCTACTTCACACTTTGTACATTATGTATTAAGGTGTAAAAGAAGTCTATTTTTAACAGACTTCAAAACAGGAGAAGGTTCTCAATTCGGTTGTAATTTTTTTATGTTTGTTACCTCAGAACTACACCTATATTGAAAATTCTTAAAAAAAAAAAAATGATTGATTTGAATATGAATTTATAATATAACTAGCTGATTCCCGCCACTTCGCCCGCGTGAATGTCGGTTATTATATACTAAGACCTTACACGAGAACCACTCTATCCATTGGTGAAAACAGCATGAAAATCGGTGCAGTAGTTTTTGAGTTTATCGGGTACAGGACGATAGACAGACGCGGCGGGGGACTTTGTCTTATAATAATTATGAAAGGATAATACCCGCCTATCACTGTTCCACTGCAGAGCAGGCCTCCTCTCATACAGAGAAGGGACGAAAAAAGAAAAAAAAAAAAAAATTATTTATTTAAACTTTTCGCACAAAAAAAAAAAGGTACAAAGGCGGACTTAATGCTTTAGACATTCTCTACCAGTCAACCAAGGGTGGTGAAGAAATTAGATGGCGGGTGCTCTGATTGAGAGGAACAAAGAAAAAAGAAAATATATATTTGGACACAGTTCGTAAAACACAATAGGTACTTATACAAAACCGGCGCCGTGTGTGCCTCACGGCTGCGCCAAAAAGGTTCATTTCAGCATTAAAATGCTGGTTGGTGGGACGAGCATTGATCACTGCGCTTGATCAAGACAAGTTGGCTATTTCATTTCTATTATTATTTGTACTATATTTGGATGTTTTTGCATAAATTAACCGTTTCCTTAATTATCATGGTTGTAGTTTCAGGAAAATGTATTTTAGTTTATGCGGAAATAGTGTCCTATCGTTATGAAATAGTACCTAATCGGTAATAAATAATACATACACTTTTTCCCGCCATGTTGACTAAACGATTTCCCTGTTTTAATTAGAATCTAAGTTATCTATTTTGTTAAGTACCCGGAAATCGGTAAAAACAGTGAAATAACAACGTATGTGATTTGGAAATATTGTAAAAGCCAATTATTTTTAAATAGCTTCCGCCAGCGTCTTCGGAAGCGTATATTCTTTACATATTATAGCCTACTAGCTGTTGCCCGCGATTTTGCCTGTGCTCCAGGATGAAAGTAGCCTATGACCTTCTCTAGGTCGAGGTCTAACCCTGTGCGAAATTTCATCCAAATCCGTTCAGCCGTTTTGGCATGCAACCACAACCAAACATTTCTAATATTAATATTACTAGCTGCGCCCCGCAGTTTCACCCGCGTAAGTCTCGATACCGTGGGAATATCGGGATAAAAAGTATCCTATGTCCTATTCCCGGTCATGGTCTACCTCTGTGCCAAATTTTATCCAAATCCGTTCAGCCGTTTTAGCGTGAAAGCGAAACAAACAAAAACAAACTCGTTTCGCATTTAAAATATTATAGTTAGGATTAGGCAGGGCACATACCATAATTAGGTACACTGTCTGAGTTTTTGAAAATTGACCCAAGTATAGCCTCCGAATCAGTTTTCAAAAGACTTAGTCTACACAGATACACAACCTAGCCTTCAGCAGGCAATCACCTTGTTTTCAGTCGAAGTGCATGCCAACAGGTAACACGATTACCTATCATTGTCAGCTAATATGAAAACGTCTGTCATTCTTATTGTCTAACTGTTGTTTTCAAACTTACGTGTCATACCAACTTAATTTTGTTTGCCGCGAAAACTGAAATAGCTCTTAAGTGTATGGGGAGAAGAGTGTATGTAGAATTATGTGGTTGTCAGATAAAGTGGTTGGCATGAATGTAAGAAATGTACTAGTGAGAACTAGGGGCGATGGAAGGTAGGCTTGGTCAGTTGAGGTGAAGTTGAGAAAAAAAATGGGGATTTTTTTTTGTGCTATCACTTTAGATTGTTATGATTATTTAAGTGTAATTTGGACACTTTAACGCATTATTACCATAAAAAAGTCGGTAAAACTACTGAAATATTTTATCTGCCTTATGTAGGTATGCCTTTCACTTCCTATGGAAGAAAAAAGGTCTTAAATGGAAGTTAGTCGCTCCCAAAAGTAACAATCCGGAATACATGATCAAAGACAAGTCGGTCCGATTAGTGCGGATAAAATAGACTCATTAAATTAATCGTTTATTTGGAACAAGAAAAAATTAATTTAAAGAAAATACACACAGGCCAAGTGCGAGTCGGTTCGCGCACGAAGGGTTCCGTATCTAGAAAAAAGAGCAAATAAATCACGTTTGTTGTATGGGAGCCCGCTTAAATATTTATTTTATTCTGTTTGTTAGTTATTTGTTGTTATAGCGGCAACATAAATACATCATCTGTGATTTCAACCGTCTAACTATCACGGTTCATGAGATACAGCCTGGTGACAGAAGGACGGACAGCGGAGTCTTAGTAATAGGGTCCCGTTTTACTCTTTGGGTACGGAACCCTAAAAAACAATTTCAGACGATGATAGTTACAAAAGCGCAGGTACTAACGTCCTAACACATAATGAAACTGGTCAAATATTGTGACCGTTTATCAATCTGCAGCCAACTGAAGGCCTCGTATTAAAAAAACGTTGGGCTTCAAGTCGCAATCTGTCAAACTTGTGAAAAACGTTCGTAAATTGATTGTATTTATGGCAGATTGCGAATGAGATGCGAATGCGAACATTCTTAAAAGTTACGGGAATTGCCCCTCAGAATGCTACAGGTTGATCTACGCAAAGAAACGGGAAAGCAAGCGGTTCATAACGAGCAGGTTTTCCGGTGCAGATGTGTACCTGGGGGTTTAAAACAGTCACTTTGGCAGAATCATAATAGGAATCATCGTAAAATGTCACATGACATACGATTGCGATTCATACTTACGAAATAATTCATCTTTTTGACAGTTTTCTATGGTGATTCGTAAAATGGTCCACACATTATGAATTGCTTTTGTGTCAAATTAGAGGAATTGCTAATGACAGCTGGAGATTCAGGAAATGAATAGCTTTTAGAGGAATTGCTTATGTGGCCGTTTTAGGCCTCCTGTAAACCGGCTGCTTCATGCAGGTATAACCTCACTGCCATGATAACCGGGACAGTATAAAGAGCCCTAATACCTACTAATCCACCTTCCGAAAATCGTGAAGATATCCAAATATTTAAAACGTTATCATGCACACGCCCCGTGCATTCGTCCATGGAGATAATGCACCTAATACCTACTAATCATAGTTTTTCTAAGCCGTTATCAGCTGATAAGGAATATATAATTCAATATCGTGACGCTAGATTGCGGTTGTTGTTTATGCACGATTTTATCTATGTGCAATCTTTTATGTAACTGTTTCTACGCTGATGAAATTTTTTTGGGGGTAGGATGTGATTTTTGGTAATTCTATCTTTTATTTGACGGGGTAACAATATACCCCGTCATCATCTGCCTAGCCTTTTTCCCGATTATGTTGGGGTCGGCTTCCATTCTAACTGGATGCAGCTGAATACCAGTATTTTACATGGAGCGACTGCCTATCAGACCTCCACAACCAATACGTTACGTTTCGGAGTAACGGAGTCAAATAAGATATCGTCTACATAGACTTAGTGGGAAAAATACGTCAATATTGAAGCTAACTCAAAAATTACGCAAGCAAAGTTGATAAAATTTATATGGGACCACCTCTGAAGCATGACCTACCAAACAAAAAAATAATCATCAAACACGATGCATAATTGGCGGAGCAATCGCGTAACAAACACAAAAAAAAACAGACAAATTGAGAACCTCCTCCTTTTTTAAGAAGTCGGCTAAAAATCACCAATAATGTCGCATTAAGTCCTTATGATGAATATTAGGTAAAAAAAACCGGCCAAGAGCGATTCGGATTTGCACACGAAGGATTCCGTACCTTATTACGCCGTATTATAAAATTGAAATTTACCGCTGCAGCGTTGCCGTTGAAATTTCAATTTTATTGTCATACGATTAAGTTACATTTCTATTCGTCGCATAAAAATCCCTTGCCGTGCCGAGCCGCCAGTAGGCGTCCGGCCCTCAAGTTCGAGCAAAAAACGCTGAAAATAAAACACGTTTCTTGTATGGAGACGAGACCCTTTCCAGGTTCAGATTAGCACTCTTCGGGTACCTACGGAATCCTAAAAAAGATATGAGACCTCTCTAGTTAGAAGACCACGATCAAAGGCCGGTTAGCCTATGGCAAATAAAAAACGTTGTAGTTTTGCTTTTTTCTGCCTCAGTGAATTTGAGGGGATTTTTTTTTACATAATCCATAGTTCCGTAACATACCGCTGTGTCTCAACTCCCATATCTTACTGACCGTTATTCGTTAGAATTACGACCCGTAACTTTATTTAAGGCACCAAAATAATGAAGTCAAGAAAGAATGAAAAGATTCGCCACGTTTTATAACGCTAAAGAAAAAAAGATTACTGAAGTACTGAAAATAATAAAAACTTATTCTTTTGAAGAACTTTCTACTCTTGTCTTACGAATCGCTCAAACGACGAACATTTAACAAAAGTCGTACTATGTAGGTAGGTACTTAAAAAGCTAAGTATGTTCACGGACTAAGTAAACAATAGATGTAAGGTACGTAAACCTTGCTCCGTTTCCAGATTCACGGAAAAACGAAATAATATGAAGCCACATAAATGGTAGTTCTCAATAATTTTTTTGTCTGAACATAGCTGTGGAAGTTGAAAACTTTCGGCACAGCCAAGAAGCCAAAATAATAATAAAAATAAAAACAACATCTAAAACTTTTGTTTGAAAGGTAAAAGAGGGGTCAGACAATACACGAATCCTACCTAAAACCTTTTTTGTTATTAAACCTTATAAATAACAAACGATGTTCTTTCATTTTTTTTTCAGTCGGCACAACTCTTTGAGCTTCAAATGCCAACAATCTGAGAAATTAATACGTTACATAATTTCCAGACATCTTTTCACTTGAGGAAGGTCATTGGTCACTCATTGTTTTTTACCCGGCTGCCCCAGAAGGAGGGTAATGTTTTTGTTGGTATATTGGCGTTGGCGTGAGCTAGCTAACATACATGTCAAACAATTTAATTTCATGTTTTGTTTCGTAATATTAATTAATTTGCATATCCTAACTAATATTATAAATGAGAAAATGAGTTTATTTGTTTGTTACGCTTTCACGCTAAACCCACTAAACGGATTTGGATGAAATTTGGCACAGAGGTAGACCATGACCCGGAATAGGACATAGGATACTTTTATCCCGATATTCCCACGGGATCGAGACTTACGCGGGTGAAACTGCGGGGCGCGGCTAGTCCTAAATAATGGAATTGCTAATGTAAAAAAGGCAATATCATATAGGCATAAGATCTAGTTTTTCAAATACCTACATCAACTACCTTTAAACTGGGACACATAACTCACCATTTATCTTCACAATAGGGTAATTGCAATTATTTCAAACATATAGGGCAGATATTAAACAATAACATGTCTGACACTTAGTAGCGAGACGGTAGTTTTTATCACACACGACCTATTTTTTGTAATCTTAACTTTGTTATTTATAAGTTTTTCTCATAATTATATCTATAAAATAGTCATGTGATCTCCTTACCTAGGTTAAAAATGTTTATCCTCATCTTACAAGACTATGTAAATCCGGACCTCCGGTCTAACGAAGATTCTTTTACCAATTTTCAAAATACCTAACAACTCGTTTATACATGTCACAGATGATCGAATAATAATCGAAATCGTAAGTGAAGTAAAAATATCCCCATGTGTAACTTCTGGCAAATAAATGGAATTTATTTGAGAATTTATTTGTAAAACGGGACCTACCCAAAACTTACTGGAAGAAGCGATATCAATCCTTTAAAGACTAATACTTATTAACGCCTTCAGAATTCCGTGTAGTTCCGACACTGAACAACACACCCCGTCTCTACATATTGGGTGTTGGGTATCATAGAAATTCCTGCAACACTCAAAATCAAAAGTCATTTATTCAAACTAGGCTGAGAATCAGCACTTTTCGAACGTCAAAATTACATAAGACAGTCCCCCAAAACGCCCACCCTTCACCACTTCCTAGTGCTTTAGCTGGGAAGAAAAAGTGGCGCAACAAACTCCCCAGCAGGACAGCTGTCTGTTCAGTTGGAAAAAAAAAATTCTATACACTTATGATTCTATATACTAACCGTTCTAAAATTTCCAGATTCCATCACACATGACTCCATAGCCGTCAATATGGTGGACACACAGCATTTCTGCCTGCGCTGGAACAACTATCAGAGCAGTATCACCAGCGCGTTCGAGAATCTTCGCGATGACGAGGACTTTGTCGACGTCACACTGGCCTGTGACGGCAAGAGTTTGAAGGCACATAGAGTTGTGTTGTCAGCCTGCAGTCCGTACTTCAGGGAGCTTTTGAAGGTAATTTTTTGGGGTTTTTTAAGTCATCCAAGTATGAGTGTAGTCAAGTGCCTACTGGATCTATTCTTAAAGGCTCGTCCAAACAGGCGCGATATCGCAGGCGCGACAGGCACCGGTACCTTTGTCGACAAAGGTACCTTAAATAATATTGGAACAAAAAACGCTTACGAAAAGCTACCTACCGGATTATAAACAATCACGGAAAGAATCTACTCTTTCTTTCTGTACGCTTACTGTATCTTTAGTTCTTTACATACGGTTTTTTTGTCTTGAAGTGAAGAATTTGAGCATAGAGCCTTCTTTGTGAGTGAAACCAGTGAACAAGGATTGTAAGAACCATAGAGCATAATACTGCGTATCTAGAGGTTAAATTTTTCCAAAGTTGCTTAAGTTAAGTAATGATTAACGTGTGGTTAAACTATACGTAAATTTTATTAGCGTATAAAAGTTTCACTTTAAGCAACGTTAAAAATAAACCTACTTAGTTCCTAACATCGTATTCCTTTTGAATTATTTAGAAAACAATTGAATTTATCATAATCACTTCAGATCGTTTTTTCAATTAAATGTGTATGCTTGATTTCTGTCGACCCTCTGACAAAACAAGCGAAAATTATATTAAAAACGTTGTGAATAAATCAATTTGAAGAGTAAATCGAACATAACTTGGTACTAAAATTGAGATGAATCATTATTCATTATAACAAGACTACGTCGATAGTTGCATATAATGGCCACCAGATGGCGTATTTTAACTTCTAGATATTGTAATAATCTCGATAAAGCCAAATTATGTAAGTATAGTAATTTCCACTTTGCAAGAACTATGAAAACCCATAAAAATAAAACCTAGCATATTTTTTATTAAAAATAAAATAAAATAAATTAAATTATGCAAATATAAATAAAAAAAATACAAAATATGTTCCAAAAATCTAAAAAGTAATATTAAATTTGTCAGGTGTGGGGTTCGAACCCACGCTCCCTCTCGGGAACCAGAGCTTAAATCTGGCGCCTTAGACCACTCGGCCAACCTGACTTGTTAAGAGATGTCGAAATTTGCGATTGCGTTCTAGGGTCAACTTAAGTTACGTTTGATGCATCAAAATGTGATGAAACAATTGATTTTTCGGTAGAAATCATTTTCAACTGTAACAAATTATGATAATACCGTCAATCGTTTATAATCGAAACCATCTATAACAGCGTTGATAGTCTGTTTGCCTACAATATTTTTGCTTACAAAATTGAAAAAAATCGTTTCCCATTCGCAATTACATTTCGAACGAACGTTCTAGATATATATTTTATTATTTTAATCAGTTTTTCGTCTATAATCCGAATAGCTAGTGTTACCACACCCAATAAATAGTAGAGTGGGTTAAAACAGCCCGACTAGAGCTCTACCGCTGAATATTTTATATTCATTCCATTGTAGGTAATTGAGTTTTTTGTTTATTTATGATAGCTGTATGATATTTTAAGCTTCAGAGTTATTTTAGGACTTTATGGTAGAACGATTTTGTGTTTTGACGATTTCTTGTATACCTACATAATAGGTAGTTAGGTATAATGAAATAATTCATTTTTGTTTGATGGCATTGCGATTATTTTCTGGAATTCATGAATTTAATTTAATTTGTTGATTTCTTTATGTGATTTATGTAGGTAACTTAATTTACGACCATTTTCAATAGGTTGAGATTCATATTTACAGATATTTTGGTACAAAATAACGGTTAAGGTTTTAAGAGCTGATCTTCGTTTCTTAATAAAACTATTTAACTTTATGTTTAATGCTACTTATAGGTAAGTAGGTGGTACTTACTTTAAATTAGAAGAAACTTTAAAACAATTAAAAAACTTGAATTCAGATTTTTTGTTGATGAGTGTGAAAACGTATAAAAAAAAATCACAAAATTTTTACTTGCCTTGCCTTTATTGAAATTATCCATCTTTCTTTTAATCAAATATTAAGTAACTATGCCACAAAAGAGTTCTTAGTCTTTTGTTCACTGAAGGCCATGCCTTCAGCCCATGTAGGTTTTCTTACACAATTGTTTTAAAATGCGTTACTTAATAATTTTAACGAAAAATATTTAAGAGACTGTTTTATTGAGAAAATAGCGATAGTCAATCGCGGTGGACTAAAATTTTTTTATTAACACTCAAGTTAAAATTATTTTTATTGTTTTCATTTCGCGGTGCATTCATGCGCTAAACTAGCGAAGATTACCATAATTTTTTTGGTAATTTTATTATATTTAACTATCTTATTTTTTTTTTTTGGGGAGATTAATTCCTACTTTGTTATTAAAGTATCAGACATTCCAAACTAGAATCAAACCAAATAATTTTAGTTACTACTGACCGGCGACTGAATAAAATCTTTTCTTCATTACTCAAGCCCTGTTAGCGTCTACCATCTCAGCAATAAAGGCCCTTCGTACAACCTACCACATTGTATTGGGTTTTTTTTTTCAGTACTATCTAACCCTACTTCCTCGCACTATTTTAACCCTCAAACTCTCTCCCCAGTCAACACCATGCAAACACCCAGTGATCGTACTCCAAGATGTGGCTTTCACGGACCTACACGCGCTCGTCGAGTTCATCTACCACGGGGAGGTGAACGTGCACCAGAGGAGCCTGTCCTCCTTCCTCAAGACTGCTGAGGTCCTCCGCGTGTCCGGACTCACGCATAATGAGAACACTCAAGGGGTGAGTGATTTTAGAGTAAGGAGGTTATGTTTTAGAGCGGGTGACTTTTAGAGTGGGTGACTTTTAGAGTGGGTGACGTTTAGAGTAAATTGAGTGATTGGTTTTTGAATTGTTTAGTGTGTCCAGTAGATTTGGTGGATTAGTAAAGGTAAGTGTAAAGGTAAGTTGGTTAAAATGAAATGGGTAGAGTGTTATGTAAGAATAAGTCAGAGGAAGATCGTTGGAATTGAAGTTATCTGCTTACGTAGGTCAGTATTTATAAGTTTATAAACGACATTAATTAACGTGATATAATTGATAACCATAAAGATCATTTATTGGTTTTAGTCAAAAATACCTACCTCAATTTGATAACAGTTGTGGTGTACCTAAAAAATACAAGTTTTACCATTATGTTATTTTTAAAACGGTATATTATAGACTTGTATTGTGTAGATATCTTCATTCAATATCTACACAATACAAGTCTTGCGATTTTTTTTACAATTAGTAGTTTGTTTATAATTTCAAGGCTCTTCCAACAACTGTTCAAAGTTTTAAATCATGCTAATTAGCCAATTGGTAATTAGAACGAGTGTAGAAGGTATTCTAGAACCGACATCGCTACGTGTGTTATATTTATTGGTCTTTTATTTACCAAATTATACATTGATAATTGAATTTATATGTTGCACAAAACAAAATGGATATAATTTATCATATAATTATAGCTGACAAAATATTAAATCCGTAAGTTATTGTTAGGTACTACTCTTCCTAACATGTCTCCCTGACATGTGACATCGTCCCGGCCCTGTCTGGACCTTATTTTAATATTAGGTAGGTACTTACAAAAATGCGACGTATTTGTCCAAAAATACAAAATTGTCACATTTTTACGACACATGCTGATTAATGGAACAGAAAATGTATGAAACAAAATTGTTGTGTAAACGGATTGTCGCCTGTCATCGGTCGCTTGCCGTTTTTATTCAATAGGTCCCTGCTGGATTATGGACTCCTCCCGAAGAGGCCCGAGTCTAATCCAAGCAATGGGAACATTACAGGCTAATCATAAGTTTCTAACACACCCCCTTTCCACAGCCGCTGCTGCAGCCAATGCCCGCGCCCTCCACAACATCGCCGCACACGCCGCCGCACTCCGCTCACAGCACGCACATCAGCCACACGGCATCCTACGACCGTCTGGAAGAGGCTCTACTCCAGCCAACATCATCAAGCATCCAGCAACTCATGCGCAGGACCCCGCTGCCGCCGCGCCGGCTCAGCCGCTCAGCCGACAACAGTCCCGACGTCATCAAACGTCCTCGCCACGACAATAACAACGAGCAACCACAGATCCATGCAACTGACTTTTCGACTAAAAACAATACTCATACCCGCGGGCATAATGAGTCGGGGAACAACGGGAATGGGATCTCCAACAGCAGCTCCTCGCCTTCCCCGAGGCTCATGGATGACGTGAAGAATGAGCCGATTGATATGATCTGTCCCTCGAACCCGGATATTGACAGGAGCACGGATGATACGCCGCCGCATCATCACAGACCACTTGTGAGTTGGTAAAACCTCTACCATTTTATTTTTTTAGAGTGGTGTCGAGTCGGTAAGATTATGGCTGGGTAAGAGAAATTGGGTTCAATTCCCAATGATAGTCTGTTCAATCTCGTCATATTTTTTATACCTACTATAATAAAAATCAATCTGCCTAGCCTTTTCCCAACTATTTTGGGGTCGGCTTCCAGTCTAACCGGATGCAGCTGAATACCAGTATTTTACATGGAGCGACTGCCTATGTGACCTCCACGACCCAGTAACTGGGTACCTAATATACATATAGATACTCCTTGGTTAAACTGGTTGTCAGACTTTGGGGCTTCTGACGACCCGTAACGACTGTCAAAGATCCATGAATGACAGCCGGGACCAAAGGCTTAACGTGCTTTCCGATGCACGGAGGAGTCTCGATATGTAAAAATGGTCACCCATCCACGGACCAACCCCGGCAAGCGTAGCTTAACCTGATGGATTGACCCGAGCGGCTGTTATTACTTAGCCACGAGCTCCTCCTATAGACTTTATTAAACATACTGAACACTGCAGTAGAGGCTCTGGGTTCAATTCCCTGTTGAAATTAAATTATGCTATGCTGGTAAAACTTCCTACTAACATAACCAAGATTTCCCTAATGTTGAATTCGAACCCCGAGTAGAAAATCTTGTTGGATTTGGTTGGAGTGGTGAACCCCATACCCCATGGGACTATTCCCTTCATATTTATAAGCTGACCGTTGGTATATCTACTACATAGCTGTATATAGTGTATACTCATTTAATTCAGAGGCACAGTCACTCCTCTGGAAGTTCATTCATAAGAAAACGTAATATTAGACTCAACTGCGGAGAATTTAATAACTTCCCATAACAAAATTAAAACAATCCAATCCGAATCTGAAAACTGAAACACAAGGAAATCTTAGTTTCTCATGAAAAAACGGAAAAGACAATAGTATCTACATAACATTTAACTTAATTTTGAGAGAAAAACTACTCTGAATTGAATTCGGGTATCATTCAATTGACCGAACTAAAACTGCGAATGTCAACAAATTCCTGAATACTTAGTAATACTTACAATAAAAATACAAAGATTGTTAAAATTACTATTAAGCAATATTATCGTATTACTTATATAGGACTTGCTTCACATTCTATGAGTGTTTATTCACAGAACCAAATCGATTACCAAATCAATAAATTGAGTACGATCCATGTTCTACTAAAATATTTAGTTAAATATCGTAATAATATAATGACGAACTGAGTGTTAGAACTCTGAACATTACAAAATAGTACAATCTATATGAGGCATTCGATCAAAAACGTATGTAGGTAGCAATGCCAGATTACGATTCCTTGAAGCGAGTTTCTTATTAGTCACTTAATCCTAAGTTTGTAATTATTGTATCCTCAATTTTCGGCCTGCTTGAGAAAAATAGACGTATATACGCTATTTGTTTGTGGTAAACTTGGATTTTTAGCGTTTAGACGTGAAGATTCTCTCTCATTATTTTCTCATACAAGTAATTCTAAGCATTCTGAAATGCAATGAGCAACCTCTACATATTACTTGATTTGCTAATCCTCATAACGTATAAAAAGATATGTCAATCGAGACTTGAAATAATGCAGAATAAAGTTAGACAGTTTCCAAAACAAAATCTGACTTTTTGGAACATAATGTCCAATGATCCTTAAAATAAAATATCGAATTAAGAGCTGTATTAATTCTGAAAGTGGGCAACGTTGCAAATAGATGTCAAATATTTCACAATATTACTGTATGGAAATATCGCTAACTAGTGAACTAGAATACAATACCTAATGAATTGCATTAACCGTTTTAGGTGTAAAAAAGGCATTTGGAAACTTTCGAAATACTTCTTCATTATCTCACAGCCTTAATTCAAAAATTCCAAAAAATAATTAATATAATTAATTCATTTGGCAATTAAATTAATTAAAAATAATTATTTTATTTTATTGCCAAATTAATTAAAACAGGTAAATATTTGACAGCTATTTGCGACGATTAAGCAATTCTTAACAACCACTTCCATTTTCTCGTTTTTTTGAAACCGCACTTCTCTCCAGCCTTATTTCGGCCAGAGACAAAAACATGACCCGGTAGCCTCAAAATCACCAATACCATAAACAAGCAATACGTCTAAGTGTCAGTACCACGTATTAGAGTGCTAGACACTAGAATTTGTACCCGGAACTCGATGGGTGTCAAGTACAGAGTATCAGGTAGTCGTGACAGCGATAACATTGTTGTATGGGCTAATGAGGCTGTGGGTTAGCGACCTTGACATTGATTGAGGCTTGGGATTTGGAATTCTACATGTTTTTGGTGGAATTTGAAACGATGTTTGTAAGTTTTCGGGAGTAGAAGCACGTTTTGGCTATAGTAAAGAGATCTTAATGTAGTTCTAACTGAACAGACAGCTGTGCTACTGGGGAGTTAGTTACGCCACTTCTTCTTCCCAGCTAAAGCACTAGGAAGTGGTGAAGGGCGGGCGTTTTGGGGGACTGTCTTATGTAATTTGGACGTTCAAAAATTGCTGATTCTCAGCCTAGTGCGAATAAATGACTTTTGATATTTAGAATGTAATAAAAGGCTTTTTATATTGGGACTTAAACATCGCCCACGAGAAAAAAAACGATGTCGGTAGTTAAATACATATAATTAAATAGGCTCTATTTTCAGCCGGAACCCACACGATCAAAAACTTAATTAAAATACTAAAATTATCACCAATAATTTCTAATTCAGCCCACTTCACAAAACTTCGCCCAAATACACATTAAAGTTGAGAAAAAACACGCAATTCCTGAGAAAACAAACATTTACAAATAAAAATGTTCACAAAAATAAGATCCCATTTGGACTGAAGTGCCTATATTTTTATTAGGACGAAACTTTAGTTATTTGAAAGTTAAATTGGTGTAGCTCCTAATAGTTGATGACTCCTACAGACTTCTGTTAGTAACGCCTTCTTGTAATACCGCTTCGAGAAAACGATTTCCATTTTTCATTTTGTAACATCAAGTAGATTTGAGAAGTTAATAAGCTCATTCCGTGAAGTAAACAACGTCATTTCGAATCGACATAGCTTAGAAATATTAGTTTCCTGTGCGTAGGGTTTCAGATTCGACTCCTACTTAGAAATAAACAAATAAAAAGCCTAGTTACTAATACTCTGTATCACATTACATCCTAAACAAGTTACAGCCATAGAGTAACTAATATTCGGCGTTACTTTAATGCCTACTCGTATCGTTCCTCAGGGAGGAGGCCCGCCTTCGCGCGGCAGCTCAGCTGATGCTGAAGAGTGCACACCACCGCCGCACCCACCACCGTTCATACAGCCACCGGACTCGAAACTCTTCAACCCGGCGAACACATACAACTTTACTATGGAAGCTCTGTCGCATCCTTCATTGACTGGTAAGAGGGTACTTGTTAAGTACTTTTTTGTATTTTCAGCCAAATAAAAAACAAGAAAAATGAAATTAAAAGAGAAAGGATTTTTGACCGCACTTGATATTTATTCCTTACCCAGGATGGGTAAGGAAAAGGAGTAATGGAATGTATGTATGAATGTGTATGCTTTTTAATAACTGGAAAACTTAACAAAAACATCTGACAATGAAAATTAAACCGAAACAACTGGACTCTTTCAAGTCTACCAGAGATAATATTTTCTTTTGTGTTTATATTATTGAGAAAACAATAAAACATGATGGGTCGATGAAGAAATTCTCAAAACTGTTCTATACCACACCATTGCCAAAAAAACAACTTCTCCTACTGGCAATTCTTAGCACCCAAGCATGAACCTGACCTATCAAGCATACTCTATATCAACTTTTTCTGTGCATATGTTGTATAGTTTTTTTTTTTAATGAGAATACTTGTATTGTCATCCAATCCTGTTTGGATACCAAGAAGAGAAATATTATTTATCTTAGATAATTTATAATGAAAGATAAAGATGGCATATGAACTGTGTGATCTTTCCAGGTCTCCAAAGTCCCTTGGCTCCGGACGGCATCGCAAGTACTTCCCAAGGTGAGTGCCAGCTTGTCTAGCAACGAATTTATTTTATTGCATTACTACATATATTGAGACAAACGATATTTTTAATGCACTGTCTGTCGTATGCCACCATCACCGCTTCCTCTCTGCTCTGTCATATTAGGTTTATATATCATTATTAGGTTTTTTTTTATTATAATTTTTTAAATGTATGAGGCAATTATCACGTGACATATAATTTATTTATATTATTATATGTATATTATTATAATTATATACTATTAACCTTGTATATGTCTTCATTTGTGCTCTGTGTTTCTGTATTTAAATTAATTAATGTTAGCTTTTGTGTTATGGTTCGATGGAGACGCGCGTAGGTACAAAATGATTCGATTTATTTAATTTTCAATTGTTTGGACTATCTGTACGACTGGGACGAATGTTTATCATTGAACCAAAACGCAATGTGGCGTGCATGTAACTGTTACTGTAACATAGTGTAATGTAACTTTACGAAGATATGCTAGCTTGTTTTATAGATGTTAAACAATTGTGTGCTAGGAAAACCCCTCACTCCCATGTCTCCGAATTAGGTTTTTGTTACTTTTTGTTTCGTTTTTTTTTTTCAAATTCTCTCATTTCTTACCAACCATTCCACGGATATAAACGAAATGTTAACGAACGTAATTGTACCTACACAAATTGGCTGTAAACATTACATTAAAAAATTGTAAAGAAAAAAACCTACTCGAAAATAAGAAGAAAACCACAAAATTAGCTTCCGAGAAATCCAATCATAACTTCGATATAAAAGTTGAGCGAATTCAGTAAAAGTTGAGTTTACTTATTGTTCCGAGCATAGCGGATCGCATGAATCATTTCTAAATACACTATCGAGTTACACTCGATCACATTGTCTTGGGAAACGGAAAATATAATAACAGGGAGATCGAACAATGGATTTTTAGTAATGGTAACTTGGTGTCGGTTTATATAAAATACGCTCAAATTATTTCATTGAAGAATTAAAAACGCTTTTGTTCGGGAAATTTGAAACAAACGTTGCGCGCGTCTGTTATGTCAACGGACCTTAGTCGATCACACAATCATTGCTGAGCTTAACTAGCGACGAGTAGGCGACATGTATGCGTTACTAATACCGCTTCGCATCCCGCGGCGGGATCGCCTGTCGTCGTAACGGGGGGTGGCGGTGCTTAAACAGAGGCTACGATACGAGAGTGCATTAAACGCGCGAGCGTCGACGGGGCTAACTGCTTGTGTTGTGACCAGGTGGCGCCCGCACCCCCCAAGAAGATTACCGCTGTGAGCCATGTAACAAGAGCTTGTCGTCTCTGACGCGGCTCAAACGACACATCCAAAACGTGCACATGAGACCTTCCCGGGAGCCCGTGTGTAACATTTGCCGGCGGGTGTACTCGAGTCTGAACAGCCTGCGCAACCACAAGTCCATCTACCACCGCAAGCAGCAGCAGCCGGCGGCGGCGGCCCCGGGCCCCTTCTACTCCGTCAACTGACGCTCGACCCGCCGGCCCCGGCGCGCCCCCCTCACGTTGCCATTCGAAGAAACAGAGCTGCCATCCTAACCACCTAAAACGCCATACTCTTGCCCCTAGAACTTCGTTAAGTTTAAACAAAATTGTAACGCGATATGTTCCTAACATTTGTATATAGCATAGTAATGCATGCGCATCGCAAACTTTATCTATATGTATGTATAATTTATTATTTCTCACTAAACGTATCTTAACGCTTGGTGGGGGCGCAGCGCGTCCGCGACGCCGCTGCGCTGCCACGTCCTCTATGGAACCAATTGGGACATCTGATCGGTACACGCATAACCACCAACCGTTTTGTAAAAAGCGCATTAGTCAAATTCGTGAAACACGTTGAATTGCCTCTGCTAGGTTCAAAATTGCCACCGAAACAATAGTGGTACACTAATTGTGCCAATTGGTTCCGTCACTTGGGACCCGTCGGGAGCGAGCGGTCGCATGGTGTGGATACGACGGGGTCGCTCGCGCCGGTGTGTTGACTAATGCGCTGATGTTGGTTGTTATGTGTGGCGCAGTTGGCCCTCTGGGCGCGGGGCACCGCTGCGAGGTGTGCGGCAAGCTGCTGTCGACGCGGCTCACGCTCAAGCGGCACACCGAGCAGCAGCACCTGCAGCCGCTGCACTCGGCGCGCTGCTCCCTGTGCCACAAGGTGTTCCGAACGCTCAACTCGCTCAACAACCATAAGAGCATCTACCACCGCCGGCAGCGCGGCGCGCCGCAGCAGACCCAGCCGCAGAACCTCACCACCAGCCCCGACACTAAGATCAACCCGCAGCATCACAACATCGACTTCTACAAGTTCAAAGACCAGTTTAACGTCTAATTTAACTCAATGAAAGTTTTCTTTTTCAAAAATAATTATTCTCTATTTAAAAAGGAAAGTAACTATTTTATTTTTCATATATCTTTTTTATTTCCGTAACGGGACTTGTATATTTTTTTTGTTTTTCAGATTGTTTTCCTCTATGAAATATTTATTTGTGAACTTTGAACTTGTAAGTAAGGGTTGACATTGACTAACATCACAATATTTAATGGCTTTTCGACATTCCACTTGTTAAGGGAGGGCGAGCTAGATCGAATTTGAAATATGTTTTTTAGTTGAAATGTTATCGATCGATTGCGCCCGGAGAGTGCAATACTGCGGTATAAAATGATTCCTGAATTTTTACACTATGTTAAATGTGCGACAATAAGGCGAAGAGAAAAAAAATAATATTTTGAGAAAAGATGAAAAATCTTGGTGCTGTAAATTTATATATTAGGCTTAAATTTATATAAAAGAAACGGTGTTCGTGTAAGTAACAGAAGAGGCATATTGTTTTCAAATTGTGTTCATTATTTTCGGCAATTATTTATTCTGTAATTTATCTGTATGATCTCACTCTTAGATATTTATACGAGATTACTAAACGAAAATATGTAAAAAGTATAAAAAAAACTATATACACAGATATATAATTGGCTTATGAGGCTTTCAAATTATTATTTTTATTTTAGGTGTTTTATTTTTTCATTTTTAAGACTGAATTCAGGATATAATAGCACCAATAGAATGAGATGAAAGATTGTTTTTTGCAAAAAATATATATATATTACCCGCAGATAGCACAACCACAGAAATATACCGGATATTACGACATACACAAACCAGGAATACATACATACAGTACAGCAAACCGACTTAGACACAAACAGACTAACTTCTCGCTTTCTTTTTGCAGTCGACAGTTTATTTATATTTTATCAATTTATTTATTTATCTAATTTGTCGACTTTTATAAATCCTTTGCTGCCTTTTTATTATTATTATTATTGACAAACAACCATCAGTCGAAGAAAATTGCATTTTACAAAGTGAATCGCAAGGTGCCATTTTAAATGAATATGGCTATTTTATTTTTTAGTTTAGTCACATTTTTTTAGTTTTCAAACATTAGTTTTTATCGCAATCTTGTGTTCGTTTCTATTATTATTATTTCGTTGAGCCTTTTTAGGATAGTTTTTTTTTTTTTTTCAAATAATAATATTTTTCGCTTTTTACCGACCTACTTGTACTCGTATTTTTTGTACATTAAACACTCACAGTTTGTTTTTGTTTTGTACAATTGTAATTACACATTATTATTATTATATTATACATAATAGGTAATAGTATAAAAACAAATTTTTAATAATTCTCAGTGTTAAATGTTCCTAAATTTCAACAGTGTGAACTTTTCAACTATTAAATGTTCCGTGCTCGATGTTAATTAGTAACGGAATTTTGCTTGCCATAAAATAATTTTAGTATATATCTCGATATTGGGTGACAAAACTGGAACGCGTTAGAAAATTATTAAATTGAGAAAAAAATAAAAGAGCCCTGAAAATTATCATACAACTACGCCTTTTTTTAATGGCAAGTCCATGTAATGAAAAAACTGAGACTAAATAAAAACCAGTAGAAGACAACAAAAAAAAAACTGATTTCTGAAGGAAGAAAACCAGCTAATAAAGACTTTTTGTATTTTAAAAGTTTCCCTTTCGCGTTAAAGTTCAATCATCCAATAAATAAATTAATGTGCAACTTTCCTTTGTGAAAAATATTCTAGTTCATGAAAACATCACTATACCGACTTTAAAAAGTCGATAAAATATCACTATTGTTAAAATTTTCATTTTATAGCAATAAGGGAACTTTGATTGTAAATGTTAACATAATTTATTATAAAATGATATACACCTTAAGTAATATTAGTGCCTGCTTCATATTATTGTGTTCTTATTGACAAAAAAAAAGACATATTTTGCGTATTTTTTCGTAAATAAGCATTAGGTAGTGTTTGACACACTTTTTACCTAGAGAAGATGCTTTACCTTTAACAACTAAGAGGCTTCCTAAAATGCTATATGTTATCAAATTCTGTTGTTATTGCTAGATACATAAATGCTTAGCCATTACTCGTTTAGTTAATTAGTAAGCTTTATTATAATAGTTTGGCTAATTGGAAGACTAGAGATTTGGTGCTAAAAGGAACGATGTTCGTAGAAGAGATAAGGGAAACGAAAGGAATCTAAATTTTTTCTAATATTTCGCAACATTCCGTGTACGAAAACGAAAATGATAAAAAAATGTTAAGTTTTTATTTGCGTAACATTGCAAAGTTTGAAACGTAGGATTGTTGTTTTTTGATTAGTAATTTAGTCATAGTTTTTCTTGTTAATTTGGGTTTGGGAAATTAAGTTAGTTGATTAAATAGGATTAAGGTTTATCTGAATTCATATAGATAATAGAAATACATGTTTACTTTACGATTACAGGGATGTGCTGCAATGGCAGTACGGTATTTCAGCTATTTTCAGTATAGCTATGAAAATTAAGAATTTATTTAGTAAAAAAACTTGTCTCTGGTTGGGAAAAATTTTGCCAAAATAATAAGCGCTATAGACTGATTAGAGTAAGTACGCGTTTGACTTGTACACTATTAGGCGTATTTTATAGATAAAAAATGTACATTATTTACTAAATTAATTGATAATTTTATAAAAAAAATCGAGAAATGTTGTCGCACAGAAGGCGGTCAAAGCGTGATTAATTTTGGTATTATAAACTCGAAATTTATTTGTGATTTTGAAATGATCTTTGGTTCGAAATTTTTAGGTGTTAAGTTATTTTGGGATCTCGAGAGGCTGAAAGCCTCGGGTTTGAAAGGGTAAGAATTACACCGTGTTCTAAGGAGCAGAACACATCCCTGTCAAAAACTATATTAGTTAGGATCTTAGCAAGATTAAGACTGTTTCTGTGACCTGTTTAAGTTTTTATCTTTCTAACGAGTTAAGATTTTTTTTTCAAACTCGCACGTGCGCGTGTGTTGACTTTATCCAATGTGTTCTTATACTTCTTGTTGGCATTTTTACTTATTTTATAAGGAATCTAAATTAATTTATTGGTTGTTGTATTGAAATTTTATATATTTTTTTCTTAAATTATTGTTCTACTATCCACGAATCTAGATATTTTTTTGTTAATAATTGGCATCTGTGTAATGCAGTCCATTAGATTTTTTTAATGTTATTCGAGATTGTGCCAAAAACTTCGCCGTTTTTATGTTTTGTCTTCCATTTTGAGGCGAATTCGTCTTGAACGTAGCGTGGAACGCCAAAAATAAATAAATCATTTTAATGGGCTGCACTTAGTTATATTCTAATATTAAAAATGATTTCGCAACACTATATTATATATTCATAAATAGTTCTTTTCCTTCCTTACTTTTTAAATTAAAAATAATTGAAGTAACTACTCATAAAATGTAATCGTTAAACCGAACTTCATAAATCCTAATATTGATGATAATGGCGTTTTTAATAAAAACAAATATACAAAAAACAATATTGCCAGTTTTATTAGAAAATCCTTTAACAACCCGAGTATTTATTTGTGTTTTTTGTCAAAGAATTATCAGCTTTTTTGTAGAAACAGTTAGATAATTTTCATAGTGCACTGTTTTCTTTTTTTATTAATTTCGAAACACGCTTAGCATATCTAGTTTTCCCGCCTAAATATTTATTTTCCCGCCTCAACGCATGCTGACTGTTAACACCCTTCACGAGCCACTGTAGCTTCGCCATCATTTACATTTATTTTTCTATTTTATTTATCATTTATTTTAGTCACACTTTTTATGTTTTTTTCTTGAAAAAAAAACTTGTCATAATGAGATCCCTGGAGTAGGTTTAATTTTTTTTAATTTATACCGCGTTCGGGGAGCAACCCCATATTTTTTTGTTTTTTCGATCTGTTTACAGGTAAAAAGTTATTCTCGTGCTCGTTATGCGGGAAGGTTCTGTGTTCAAAGGCGTCGTTGAAGCGGCATATCGCTGACAAGCACGCGGAGCGCCAGGAGGAGTACCGATGCACGATATGTGAGAGGGTGTACTGTTCGAGGAACTCGTTGATGACCCACATATACACCTACCACAAGTCAAGGACAGGGGAGACAGATCAAATACGATTTTTTTAGTGACTACTCGGACGGAGTTGGCGCGGCGTGCGGCAGTGTTCATCTAGCAAAGAGAATCTACACGAGCCCAATCTAGCTGAACCCGCCGTACATAGCAACACTCACAAAGGTTAGATATTGTTTATAGAACCAGAAAAAATTAGAGAACAGACGATCTAACTCATTAACAATGGATTTCTTTTATTAGACTAAGCTAGGTACAAGGGTCCTTCTTAAATTATCATTTCATATTTTTTCTGTTCAATTTTAATTTTATAGTTGACTTTTATGTTCTTTTAGTTCGACTGTACTTACCAACCCCCCCCCGCGCCCCCCCTCTCCCGTCGGGTTTCGCAGTTTTGACGTTGTTGTGTTGCTTGGAGCATGCTTCTATCATTTTTGTTATCACGTGTCTATGTGTTATTGTGGTTGAGAGAATTTCCTTAAGATTTTGAATATTATGAAAATCTCGTGATTATTGTGTAGTTAGTCAATGTGTACAGTGCATATTATTAGTATTATTAACTATTATTATTAACCTCATACATGTATTTTTGAATGAAAATTAACAAGCAGAAAATCACTCAGCGGATTTTCTCCATGTCTTCGCGTGTTGCCAGCTAATGATATTACCTTGTTTTTTTGGTAAAAATGCCTAATGTAAATGGGTTGTTTGTTGTTTTCCAGCAGTACCGCCCCTCCGTATGCCCCCGCCCACCGCCGGCGGTATCAACGAGCCACAAGAGTGTCCTTACTGCCGCAGGACATTCTCTTGTTACTATTCCTTGAAACGACACTTCCAAGACAAGCACGAGCAGTCGGACACGCTGTACGTGTGCGAGTTCTGCCACCGGAGGTACCGGACGAAGAACTCGCTGACCACGCACAAGAGCCTGCAGCACCGCGGCTCCAGCGGCATGCTGAAGCGGCTGCTGAAGACTTCGGCGCTGCACTCGGCGCTGGCGCCCAGCCCGCACCACCTGTTCGACCTGGGCGCCGACCACGGCCCGCAGCTGCCGCCCGGCCTCCAATGACCACAGACCATGGCTTAGATCGCTCGCAGAACCCCCTGTTCCGAGTAGACTGGGCGTCGCCGCCGAGTGTACTTGTAACGCGGCTCGACGGACGCGCTTACGAAATGGATAGCATCATGTGCAATATAACGGACAATGCCAAAACAATGCAGGACTTACGCCGCATTTATGGTTAATATCGTATTATAATTAGTAAAATATTGACGTTAGGATTAAAATTACATAAACAGTATTGTCGCACGCGACTGTAGAAGTCGTTTAGTGTACGCTTCGAGGATCGGACTTCGCTTTGTGACTAGTTCGTAACAGTTGCGAGTTACGGCATTTTCTAGTGAAAATGTTCCAACAGTGTTCAATATGACAATGTAATCCAGAGCAATACTAAAGTATTAATATTTCTAGTACTGCCAAAATTATGCCAACTGTATTCTAAAAAATGAAATACATTTTTTAAAATCACTTTTCGATAAATGTCTAGTGTCAAATTAGATTCGATAACTGTACAAAATGAGAACGTACAAATTTTAAAACCGTAAATTTTAAAAGAAATGCAAAGAAAATATTTTTTACTGAAACTTTTTTCGGAACGCCAAATCTAAATTAATTAAAATGATACAGATTATTTAGCGGTTAATTACAAAAATGTTTAGAGTAAAAGTAAAAAAAAAAATGTTGATGTTGAGTAAAAAATTAAAGACTTCTTAGAATCTGATTTCGAAAGTACAAAATTTAACGTCTAACAATATCTAATCTATGTGCGTTTGGCTTCAATAATAATAATGATTATGATCAATGTGTAAGTAGCCGTGCCTTCGTTCGTCTTCGAAATATGGATGAATTTCTGAACTGACGAGGTATGCGCAAGTGAAGACGGTTCACGGACGAATCAATGTTGGCGGTGACGTTTCGAAAAGGGAAAATGCTGTAGGGTTGCCAGACTCCGGTGGGATCCTTGAATACAGGGTTAAGAGTGAGTAAACAGATGTAGGAAATAGAGGCGCTGGTTTGCCAGAAAGTGGGTCTTCGAAAAGCAGTTCGACGATCGTATACGTGTGCATGATTACAAATCATGAAACAAAATCAAACATTTCTTCTGTATAGAAATACGTAGACTGTAGGTATTAATTAATAGAATTATATTTAACCTGTATCCATTTTCGGATTTCTCTCTATGAGTGTATAGTGGTTCTTATTTAAATGTCGACCAACGTAGCTGATGTCTCGTTATTGAAAATTTATTAGATTATTATTATATTATTCTCAAAAATCTTAGGATACCTAACCATAAGATGGCTGCAAATTGTATAAAAATTTATTTTATTTACTTATATCGTAGAAAATTGCTTGCGAACCGCGTTTTTCAGGTAACACGACATATCTATTCAGGGTGTTTGATGAAGTAATTCAATAATATCTTTAAAATCGCGATCCAATCTCTTAAACCACATATCACAAAACCATGAATATCTTTAAATAAAAGAAAGTATTTTTAACACCGTGATATTTCACAAAACCAAAGAAAAAAATTAATGTGAATAATACTTACTGATTTGCATTTATTCCCGTAGAAATATGAAAACTTTCTGAAGAATGTTAAAATACTAAAATGTATTGTGCCATATCCATTTTACATGTTTCATAGAACTTTCCAAAACTTAGGGACATATCAATCTCTGATCACTTTAAGTGAAATAAAAAACGTTTTTTGCAATGAATAATAAAAATATCAATGCAAGTTTTACAAACAATATCAAAAACCAATGCAACCACATTGTTTTGGAGCAATGAACATTTTTTGTTTGCATTTCTTTGTCCATGTTAAGTAACTTGGGTATAGGATCGTAATGTAGGTTTTTTTGTATTTTTACTTTCTTTTTCGGAATGTTACATATATGTGTACTTTGTGATATGAAATACATTTAATGAGAAGTTGTTTGGTAATATCCAGATATTTTAACATTTAAGTTTTTATCATTTTATCCTCAGCTTAAATAGTGTTAATAGCGGGTTGATTTCGAAGTAAAATATTTTTTACGTGGACATTAGCCGGTGAAGCCCGTATACCTCCATATAAGTAGTACCTCAAGTATATTATTTTGTTTTTTTATTTTTATTTCAATGTTACAGGCTGTTTAATTTAAATGTAAAAGGAAACACGTCGATGAAATAATTTCGGAAATATTAAAGATCATAGAATCATTTAGCTGGAGCTTAGAAGGAAAAGCAAGCGGGTAGTTTGAATTGTAAATATAAGTTAGATTACTTACATAACTGAAGTATCGTGGCATCGTTCGGGAATAGAAGCCTCGTGATATTATTAACTAAATAGTAAATAGATAAAATCATTAATGGAAAGGATTTTTATATATTCTACTAATGGATTTATTAATAGTGAAACTTAGACTTAGTCTTCATAATGTTTTTTTAAATGTTTGTGTTTATTGTTTTCGCTGTGCAATTATTTCTTATTGGTTTGGCTGTTTATTGAGCTTATTGTTGACTGCTTCGTTGAAATATTGGATTTTACATCCCCACTTGTTTTTGTGGTTCGATTTTTTGGATATTTTTTTCTAAATTGATCTCAGTTGACAGCTGCGTACTACATCAATATCGGAGACAGCCGTTGGTGATTGTTGTTAGGTCTTATACTATTGTAAAAATTGTGTTAAGTTTGGATTATGTGTCGGCAAAAAAGGAGGTTCAACAGACGCAGCGTAAAAATTTAAAATTCATGAAAAAAACACAAACAACCAATCGCTAAATAAAAAATACAGCAAAACAATAATAAGTAAAAGTATATTTTGCAATGTATACCAAAATACTGCATTTTTAAATAGTAAGATGAAAGTGAGAAAAACTTTTTTTTTATATATAAATCGTGTAAATTATAAAACAGCCCTTTGAATTCGCAATATAATTTTTCGCTTCTTCGCCAGTTAATAACGTTAAGTTTAAAGAAATAATTTTATAAACCGACTGTGTTACTAATTAGCGTAATGCGCAAAGTAATCAACAACGGGATGCCTTCTAAACAGTACAACTTTAACAATAGCCTACAGTAGATAAATAAATAAGATTCGTGTACTTTAAAATGACTATATGGACGTGGGGATTGTCTCAAATTAGTTGCACAAAAATACCTGAAATAGTTTCCCTACTCTCCTTTAAGAGTAAAAACGGCTAGATTATGATCTCAAAGGTGAGCATCAACTCTCGCTCGACGTTCGGGCGACACTTTTTGGGTCGATGCTCAATTTTCGGGATTGAGTTGTGCTAGCTCTCTGGTAGCTTTATGTTGTAAATTAGGCTTCAGTATCTGAGCCATTCTACTTCCAAATGTCATTTTAAAGTATTTTTATTGTCAGTTTTATTTTGCAAAATCAGTAACTTTCGTATTCGAATATACAAAGCTAATACTGCCGTTTTATAAATTTCGTAAATGATTTAAATGAGTTGTTAGGGTTTTCCATGATTTTCCTTAGGATTATTCGTGGATATAATTATAATTACCTAATCTTATGATAGGCAGGTAACTTAAACTTCTTTATGATCGAAGTTAAAACGTCTTTTACGGGAGTTCTCACCTGATAAATACATGTTCACAAACCGTTTCACAAAACAGTTTTTTTAAGAAAATGAAATGCTTTTATCGTAAGTATTACCTCCTATAATTTTAAGTATTACCTCCAATTATATAATTTAATTTCTAATGTATTCGTTTAGATCGTGGGTTTGCCTGTAGACTACAGGCCGATGTATTTATATATGTATTACAGTTACAACATACAGACAGGACAGTGTTTTATATTTATCGAATTATATTGTAAATCGCGAACGAGATATAACAGTTGTTACATAGTATTTTTTCCCATACAATCATTTTTTGTTGATCCATTTCCATGTTTAAAATGCAATAGATATTATCCGTTATTGTTTTAATTGAAAACTTAATAGTTTTTAATTAAAATCGTAATGCAACCAGAACATACAATAGTTATTTATAAATAATTTAAATTGCTCGATCGGTAGAGGGACATCCATCTTTTTTAAGAATAAATCGACTGCATTTTTTATTAAAAGTCTTTTTTAATCGTTGCTCACAAATTAATATTAAATACTTACGAACTTTTAGTGTTTTCGTATGAGAGTCACGAGTCGATGTATTCTTAAGTCAATAGCTTTAATATTTATATCAGTATCTTCCACTTTTAACGTAATATAATTATAAATAATAACAGTTATAGCAATAGTTCCCAATTTGCCACAGTACCTCAATATAATAGTTACATTTATGTATGACTTATAATAAGCTACAATCAGCAGATTTTCCTGTTTTAATGTCAATTAAGATTTTAAGGAGCTCTATTTATTAATAATGTAAGTCTTATTTCCCATTTCATTTCTATTCGCTTAAAAAAAGCGAACTTTTGACTTCAAAATTATCAATTCATGCCCTCAAAATATTCTTTGTAGTTTATTATTTTCTTCTATAAACATTTCGCGTCAAAAAAATCTTAGTGCCAAATATTGACAATACATTTAAAGTCACATGTCAAGGAACATCTCTTTTATAATTTAAAGTACTATAGTATATCAGTGTTAAATCTGCTAAACCTACAGTAAATAGTTACATTAATATAGTTCCGTAACTCAAAGTGCACTTACAACTTTTTATATGAAAATAATAAGTATTATATACTAAGTAGTACATTTGTCCCCCTGGTCGAGCAATTATCGTTGATATCCCGTCTATAACAGTACATAAAAGAAAAGTATTTACAATATACACACTATGACATACAATATACTGACAGTTATATGCTAGAAGTAACTTTTATCTACAGATAAAGTAAAACGGTGGTGCAGTTTTACCAAAAACTGTTAATTTATGTGCAAGTTTAATAGACAGTCCGAATGTTGAGTGTTGAAACTGTTGAGCAATCGGGTGTCGAGTGGGGCGCATGCTCAGTTGCTGATATTGAGGAAGTCGTGTTGTAGTATACTCAGTACTTTCTTTTAAGTAATGAGTTGTTTTTCCTAATGTTTACGTTTAATTTTTTTGTAAAACTGTGCCGCTGTTACTTGTTATGCTCGGTAACACATTTTATACACAGAAATATTTTTTTACGAGAAAAAATACAATTTATATTGTGAAAGTTAATTAAGTGGCAATTCTAATTTACTGCATTATATTTTTGCTGACACACTTAGGATTAGATTTTTCTTTTATTCGTAATTTAATGTATGCACGATCTGCGTTTTTATTAGCATTGATTTTTCTTTTTTTTTTCTTTATAAGCTGAAATCGTAAGTGATGCATACGCTTGATTCCCTAAAATTGGAAAATTAAATTAATAATTTATTGTATTTAGTAATTTGGCAAAAAAAATAACGAAACTATCAGGGGTGAGTATCACTTACGACGTTTTAATATGCCTAAACTAATATTGTGTTACTATGTAAAAGTTATAGTTTGCCATCGTTGATCAAAGATGAAAAATATGTGTTAAATTTAGTTAAATGGAGTTTTGTTATACTTTTAAAGGGTCCGGGGATGAGGTGTGTACAAAAATGATTTATAGTATTGTGTATTGATCGAATAAGGTTAGATGTGGGGCCGATAGGACCTGGTAGGCTTCTCTTGAGAATTGTTGTAAGTTACACCCAAGTCGGTGAAGACACTTAAAGTACTATTGTTGTAGATACGAGTTCGAGTTTACGAAATGATTTTAAATCATCACTGGACTCATGGGACGAAACCTAATCGAAAAACTGAAGATGCAACTCTTTAGTGCCAATATTATAGGTTTTATAGTATATATTGCATAGTATGTAATTATGAAAGGTTTTTCTCCTGGCGACGTACGTTTTTAATTTTTCGATTAGGTTTCTAATATTGTAAATTAATGTAAGAAATAATTCGTGTTGAATATTTTTCGTATTAATGCAGTAAAATCAATCAGTATTACAATCGTAATAGTATATGGAAAGGAAATCCAAAAATAATTTTATTATTAAAACATTAGGACGCCTGATTCGTAATACATTACTTGTTAAATAAGGCAAAGAAAAACTTGAAGAAAATACTCTGGAACAAAAACGCAATGTACAACGAATCGGAAAATCTGCATTGATACTAAAAGTTGAAAACTCATGTTTCAGTGATATTTAAAAAGTGGTGTCTTTACTTGTTTTGATGTTGTTGATATTTGTGAATAAGGAATCAATTCGGGTTGAGTATACGGCTGCGACCACGAACATAGAGATCCGACGTTCACACATCCCATTATTCGTTCCATTTCGGCATCCCAATCGTCTTTATCACGACAATACTTTACGATACCAGCAATGAAATGAATAATGGGGATAGAAACTCTTGTCTCGTGTCCTCGTGATGGCAGCCACCTTGGTAGGAAGTTAGGAACATATCAGATAGTCGGAAAACTTAGTACTATAAGTATCTTTGAATCTGACTCTTTCGTCTAAACTATACTGGAGAAAAATATATCGGTTATTTTTAAGTTTAGGTTTCTAACAAAATCTGCGTTTCGAATCCTCAGCGACGTATAACAGTTGAATGTAATAAAAGTATAAAAATAAACTCGCAGTGATTCCATTGATTATGAGGTCTTTTATTAATTAGTTTAGAACCTTTTCCCTTAATTAAGTACATTTAATTAAAGATACAATTAAATACCTGCCCAATGTATAATATATTATAAGTTTTGTGGCTACACTTTAATACTATAATATGGAACAAAGATTTTATAAAGATAGAATAAAACTTATATATACTCTTTCCCTTAGATTGAACGCTGTTTTCTTAGGCGGCGTCTGCGCAGCGCAAGTTTGCATAGTGTGATTGCAGTTTTGTAAAAAACCTTAGATTTATGTGAAGATTCCTGAGAATTTTGGAAGTTTGTTGTGTAGCCTAATCTTTTTAGCAGACGAGGCAAAGGCAATTTCTTGCATGTCCTAAAACCTGTGTTCATGTGGCACATCTTCCCGATTTAATGAATGTGCGCGGACGCATGGTTGCAAGAACGACACCATTAATTTGAAGGGGAACAGCCTGATATAAAGAAGAAATATCAACGTAGCTACTTTATTTGGTATCATCTTGTAATTCATCATCCACCTACCTTTTTACCCGACTACGGCGAAGAAAAAAGGAGGGTTATGATTTTGACCGGTATGTATGTATGTATGTATGTTCATCTGTTCCCTCATATCTTCTAAACGACTCATCACAATTTGACAATCGTTGGAAGCGTCTTGATCGTCCGCTGGTTATAGGCTATGTGACGTAAATTAAAAATGGCGCCCTCTAGAGGACATGAAGTCAGGAACTAAAAAAAAAATATTGTTTAATCGTACCATGTTGGGTATCAAATGAAAGGGCTTAATGAGCACATTTCAAAAATATATATATTATAACCCCAAAAGAAAAAGAAAAAAAAAGTATTAAAAACTAAAACCCAACTACGACTAAAAAGGTATAGTATATAACAAGACACCACAGACAGACAAATTAAAAATCTGGAGTCACACGTAATCTGTTTGATTTATGCTCTAACACGTGTTTATACCTTTTTAGTCGTAGTTGGGTTTTAGTTTTTATTACTTTAATTTTTCCCAACTATGTTGGGGTCGGCTTCCAGTATAACCGGATGCAGCTGAATACCAGTATTTTACATGGAGCGACTGCCTATCTGACCTCCACAACCCAGTAACTGGGTAATACGACACCCCTTTAATAAGACTATTGTCAAACTTTCGGACTTCTGACTACCAGTAACAACTTTCAAAGATCTATACAAATGACAGCCGGGACCAACGGTATAGCGTGCTTTCCGAAACACGGAGGGGTCTCGACATGTAATGGATGGTCGGTCACCCATCCACGGACTGTCCTCGGCAAGCGTAGCTTAACCTTCGATAGACCTATGCGGCTGTTATTATTCAGCCACGAGCCCTTCCATCCAAAGTCAAAGTCAAAAACGTTTATTGCGAACTAAGTGTACAATGTTGGTGTTATCCTTTTTTCATCGTGTAATTCGAATTGACCTGTAATTAATGTACTACTGCAGGCAGAGGCAAAGAAGTGAGGATTGATGACCAAAGCAGTTTATTTTTGTGTTGGCGATCTAAAAAATTAATTGGTTTTTCCGTCCGATATTTTCTTCCAAAAGTGAGTCAAGTCAGAAAATGGGTCCCTCCAGTTAGTGATTGATAAATAACTGAGCCATGAAATATATCTTTTTTTTGGGCGAGAAATTATCAAATAACTGAATAACTAGGGCGTGTCAGACTCTTACTGACTAAAACCCACCCGTGTTCCTTCAGTTGCCTGTAATATGTTGCCAAAGGTCGCGGTATCCCAGCCATGAAATATACTTATGGGTCTAAACCTGTTACCCTACCAAACACTATAGAGTAAAGGAAGGAAGTTTAACCTTATCAAATCCAAAGTCATTTATTTAAACTAGGCTGAGAATTTGCACTTTTTAACCGAATTCTTCAAAAAGGAGGAGGTTCTCAATTCGTCTGTATGTTTTTTTTTTTTGTATGTTTGTTACGCGATTACTCCGCCAATTATGAATCGATTTTGATGATTCTTTTTTTGTTTGGTAGGTCATGCTTCCGAGGTGGTCCCATATAAATTTTATTAACTTTGCTTGCGTAATTTTTGAGTTAGCTTCAATATTACGTATTTTTCCCACTTAGTTTATCTAGACGATATCCTGTTTGACTCCTTCACTGTTATTTGCATAGCAGGTAGTGGTATTCGGATTTGTGTGGGGTAGGTACCACAACTAAAAAGTGAAAAATAAAAACGTGTAAAAAGTTTTTATTAAATGTAAAAATTACCTACATAAGACAGTCCCCACCCTTCACCACTTCCTAGAGTTTTAGCTGGCAAGAAGACGTGGCGCAACAAACTCCCCAGCAGCACAGCTGTCTGTTCAGTTAAAAGAACTAAATTCTGTACAATAGCCCAGTATAATAAAGTAACAATATTATATCTCGGCAGTGACCTTGAAATAATTACCTACGGCCGCTCGGTAGATAAACTTTCCGCGTCCGTGTGTAAAAGCCGCGCACCCGAGACTGTTGCGTACATTGAGATTTCGAAGCGCGTCGTTTCGGCCGTTTTCTATGAAGACATAATACTGTTACTTATTGAGACTGTGACAATAGTCATCATCTGCCTACCCTTTTCCCAAGTATGTTGGGGTCGGCTTCCAGTCTAACAGAATGCAACTGAATACCAGTATTTTACATGGAGCGACTGCCTATCTGACCTCCACAACCCAGTAACTGGGTAACTGGCATTGTGACTGGAGTGCACCGTGCACAGTAATTCTATCTAAGCACTAAAACAAACAGGTTTTGCTGGGACCGTTCTTGTTGTTTTGTTTTTGTAATTATATGTATATATATATATATATTATTTTTTTATTAGATACTAGTTTATTTATATTATGACTTATTATTTATTAGGTATGTTGAAACTGTATGTACTTCCCGTCATTTGTCCATAAGGGTTCATTAGAAAACCAGCGTCAGACAGTATATTCTGTCTGGCATTAATGCTGAAATGAGCCTTTTTGGCGCAGCCGTGAGGCACACATTATCGTTTAAAAAAATTTATTTATTCTTTATTTTGATATTTGTGTTATGTGTTTCATGAACTGTGTCCAAATAAACTTTATTCTTTCTTTCTTTATTCTTTCTTTAATACGATACCCCTTGGTAAGACTGGTTGTCAGACATTCGGGCTTCTGACGACCCGTAACAACTGTCAAAGATCCACGAATGACAGCCGGGACCAACGGCTTAACGTGCTTTCTGAGGCACGGAGGAGTTTCGATATTTTAAAGATGGTCACCCATCCACGGACCAACCCCGGTAAGAGTAGCTTAACCTGATGGATCGACCCGTGCGGCTGTTATTATTTAGCCACGAGCTCCTCCCGTCACGAACTGTGACAATAGTATGCAAAGCAAAAGTAACTACCATGGCAGTTATCTACAGTATACCTATAAATCATCGAAAAATTTCTATACTTATTACGGGATCAATCTTTTTGTAGGGTAGATAGAAGTTCAAGGCTAGGCTGAACGTGGCTTCAGGATAGATAGAGCGACGATCTTCGCGGGGTGGCTGGTAGCAGCTAGATGAGAGTAGCTGGAGATCGAGATAAGTGGCGTGAGGTATAAGTGGCCCCCAGCAGTTCAGTGCACGTCTGTCAGCTGAATGATGGATCATGATGATACTTTACAGTACCGTAAGTTTGAGCTTACATAGTTCGCTAAGACGTTCCTCGGACGCTATAAACTATATTTCCTAAAAAAAACACTAACCTCAATACATTGGAACTCTGCGCAAGCGCATAAGCAGCCCTCATAACTTCGTCACAGAGCCGCAACATCATGTATTTGAACCTTGCTAATGCTAACTTGCTAATTTATCATCCCTGGCTCGGCTGCCGCTGATCACCGAACCCTCGGAGTCCTCCGTCTCCTGACAGTATAGCCATAAACGAATCAAAAGGAGGTAGGTATAACCAGTTCTATTGTACGAAGGTGTATCTTGTTATACGTAGGTAGGTATCACAATAGGTACACCTTGAATCCCAAAACCCATTTACTGGTTAAGCCCAGTAACTGCGCTTTGGAATTCAGTTATATAAGAAGTGGTATTGAGCTAAGGATGGCCGGCCCTAACATCGTTTTGTAGTTGATGAAGGCTTGCAAAAACAAATTTAGGAATGTAAAAAGTAATTCACTTACCTCAATGTATGCAGTTCTTTATTATAACACAGACATTAATCTAATTTAAGCTAATAAAACACTAAATAACAGCAACAAACAATAATAACCAAAGTGCAATTATAAAGGGAAGATCAAACTCACGCGCACTTTTGTTGTCAATAGTTTTGACACTTTTGACCACTTTTGACGGTTTTCAGAGATGTTGCCAGACTAAGAACCACAATACTACCACACAATACTACCATTGCTAAAGATGTTTTTTGTAGGGATCACCGAGATTGCCATAGAAAACGTTTGTTTTACATGTTTTTTTATTCTTCCCGCGACTCCTATTCACCCCGTTTTACGTTATTTCAAAACCTAATCTTTATATGTTTATTACGCTTTCACGAAAAAACGGCTGAACGGATTTAGATGAAATTTGGCACATGGGTAGATCATGACCTAGGTTAGGACGTAAGATACTTTTTATCCTGGCAATTCGTTCCCGTGGGATAATTTTCGACCTTCACTCGGGCGAAGTCGCAGGCAAATATTATAATAACCGCGTTTGAATACACATTCAAACGTATGGATTGTCTACTGTAATAAAAACACACCACCGTCACCTTTTTGTATTCTTATTTTTATGATAAGTTTATCCAATTAAAATCGAATTGTTTATTATAATACTGTTTAAAATAGGTTCGTTCCTAAAGAGGTTGTATTACTTTCCAAAATCAATTCTACAGCGTGAGCATAAAAACGAAACACTTGGTACCTCCTTGCTACGTCTGTATCAGTGTATCCGAACGACAAAACTGTCATGTCACTTTATTAGCTGTCAAAATTAAACAAGAATGTGACATGTGTCATGGTGGTCATGTCAATAGTTGGTTGTTGTTGCACTTCACACGTGTGTTTTTGTATTATTTTTAATTAAAAATTCCATTTTAATGCAATAATAATGGACGCATACGATATTTTTAAAAAATTAACAAAAGGTTTAACTTTTAAAAATCGTGTTTTGGGTGTTAAAAATAATGTAAGTATTGAACATAACCTACTGTGTTACCGATATAAAGTTTTGGATAAACTACTAGTGCTACCAATATTTTATCGAGTTTGAAATTGCTAGAAAGTACTTTGTTACCTTTAGTTGACGACACACTTGATATTTTGCCAATTATGTAAGACAAAAAGCTAATAAATGAGAACAAACTTGTGTTAACGATTTTTTTTTCAACCCGTAGGTATTGTCCCACTGCTGGGCAAAGATTTCTCTCATAGTCAGATACGTATAGGTAGTGTTTTTTCAAGACTTGGAACTAATAGTGTCATGAGTATAGTTAAACTAAACTAGCAAATAAACCGTTTTAAACCAAAATCCATGGTTTGAAAACCATGTTAAACAAATTTGAAACGGTCTTTAAACCACGGATTTTACTTTAAAGCTCTAAATAAACCGTTTTAAACCGAAAATCCGTGGTTTAAAAACCATTTTGAACAAATTAAAAATGTTTTTACACCATGGATTTTCGGTTTAAAATGGTTAGAAGTTGTCAGTAATTTCTTATGAAATGCATGTTATCACCGCTTGTCACAATAAAAGCCTAAGAAAATAATTTTTAAAAAAAAATCCCTTGCATCTATTTAAAAAGAATCTTCTCTTCTATCTTCAGGGCCAAAACTCTAAACCAACAATAAAAAAGGAAGAAATAGAAATAAAACAAGAACAAATCAGTGACAATGAAGAAGAACTACAAAATAATTCCGACCACTCCGCATCGGAGTCTGAAGATCAAGATACGGACCAGGAAGGGAAAGAAGATGGTGATCTACAGTTGGTAGAAGGAGTCAAAGTGGGACAGAAGAAGAAGAAACGCGACAAGAAGGAGAAGACTGAAGATTTGAAGAAGAAACTTGAATTGGAAGAGGTATAGAAATTAATTGGGTGACATAATTTACTGATTTAAAACCCCGATAATTACTCATTGACAACCATTATAACCAAGGTGTTTATAGATTCATTAAACAAAAGAAACCTTTTTATCTTTCCAGCAAAACCGTTTTCGCAATGAGCATGGAATCAAGACAGTGGGTCGTCACGTGCCCGCCGCGCTACAAGACTTCTCCGAGCTGACTGCACGGTATAACATATCACCCGCGCTGGTGGAGACGGTGACACAGTGCGGTTACAGTGAGCCTACTCCCGTCCAGCGGCAGGCTATACCTTGTATGTTGGAAGTAAGTACTACTCAAATCATGGATTTTATAATAAGATTTTTTAAGATACAAACACTGACTCATTTAGATTTTTATTTATTTATTTATTTAAAAACCGAACAATTCCAACGAATACCTTAGACATTAGCAAAATCATCGAACATTTATTGATGGAGTCACAACCAAAATTGCCCCCGCCGCGTCTGTCTGTCTGTACGCGATAACCTCAAAAACTACACAACGGATTTTAAAACGGTTTTCACCAATGGACATAGTGATTCATGAGGAAGGTTTAGGTGTATAATTCATTACGTTTTTGTGTAAATTGGCTGAAATATGACGATGTGCAATACTCCAAGTAGGTGTTCATCCTACTTGGAGTATCGGTATGTCGGTTACATTTTAATCTAACCCACATACTCGACGCGAAAAAGCTGATCCGACAGAAAAAAAAAAGTTGACATATGCTGTGCTACCCGTGCGAAGGGGCGGGTTACTTGTTATATTATGAATTCAAAATAATAACATTACTTCAACATTTCTAGGACCGTCAAATCCTCGCCTGCGCGCCAACAGGTTCAGGCAAAACAGCTGCTTTCCTCCTCCCTATACTCCATGCCTTGGGGGCTCCGTCGGGCGGGCCGAGAGCCCTAGTGCTCTGCCCCACGCGCGAGCTGGCGCATCAGATCTACCGCGAGGCATTGCGCCTGAGTGCCTCCAGTCAGCTGAGGTGTAGCGTCGTCAGAAGCATTAAGGAATCGAAGGTGAAAGAAAGGGAAGCCACAATTAGGAAGAGTGGTAAGTACTCTATAACTACACGTTTTTCTTTAAACATTGCTTTTACTGTTGTGAGATGGATCTCTCTATTTCATAGTGTATTTATTTAGATGTACTTTTAGAATGTCAAATTTACAAAAGACGGAACTCAAAAAGTTGTTTAGGTATCTTTTCTACGAAACATGAAATTCAAATTCTTCTGATTGATGCAATGGAAATATGAATTTCTTTGATTTCCCATTGTGATTAGGATAGTTGTGAAGGTGTGAAGTATATATTCTTAATAATGGTTATGATTACATTTGTAATTTTCAGATATTATCGTGAGTACACCAAATCGTCTCTGCTACTTGCTAAATCAAGACACCGTCAACATTTCTTTAGACAAGTAAGTATCGACCCATCAACAAACGATAGTCGTCTGTGTCACTCATATGTCAATGTGTGACATTAACGCTCAAGTACGTTTTCTAATCAGGTACAACAGATTACCATGAACCTAATTCCAAATCTACCTTTCCAGAGTACGCTGGCTAATAATCGACGAAGCAGACAAACTGTTTGAGGGCTCAGCCGACCAGTCCTCAGACTTCAGACAGCAGATGGAACAGATCCTGACAGCTTGTGGCAGCAAACAGCGCCGGATCGCCATGTTCAGTGCCACGCACACGCCCAACGTGGCCAAGTGGTGCCGCCATCACATGCGGGGGCTTATTAACATAACTGTAGGACAGAGGTGCGTTTATCATTTATTGACGAAATTGTCATAAATAGAATAGAATAGAATATCTTTATTTCGGACAAGTGTCCATATAGTGTTAGTAACATACAAAAATAACTTATTGTCTAGTGTTAGTAAAAATCAACCTCCGCACAAACTGCTGTACAATCGGAGAGCCGAAGCTCTCTGCTACAGTTTTCAGGATGCTGTTCCGACTGCCCCTCACTCTCCTCAGTACATAAAACAGTACTTTTTAAACATCCTGGTAACAAATGATAGCCTCGCTCTCGAATCGGCCCTCAACTGTATTATGAATATTTAAACTTGCTCGCTTCTACACAAAGAATGCGATCCGACATCCGATCTGCTGAACGAGCTACCAATATGCGATGTACTGTGTGATGCAAAAGCGCACCATCGAGATCGGATCGCATTTCAGTGTGCAGAAGCTCTAACAGCTTATATTTAACCTATGGACCGCCCCAGTCGGATTAATACGACAAATGTTTTCGTGCCCGTGCCGCCCGAGTCGTATTTATACGACTGAGAAACTATGTTCGTTTTATATTTTTTATTGAATTGCTTAACCCTATTCGTCGTCCATATTTATTTGTCAATTTAGCTGGGCGCTGGGGGCACGGTAATTGATATAAAACCAACGATTTAAGGGTTATGGTAAACCATTTCAAAGATATTGCATATTGATAGTACAGACACTCATTGTAGACTCAGTAATAAAATACCATTTGTTTCCTTTAGATACGAAAATAACCCTCACTATAAATCTTTAATCAAACCATTCCCTTATTTTTCAGGAATGCAGCAACAAGTCTAGTCGATCAAGAGTTGTGTTTCTGCGGCAATGAGAACGGAAAGCTTGTCGCGTTCAGACAACTGGTGCAGCAGGGACTGAAGCCTCCTGTATTAGGTATGTAGAGAACATTTGTATGACCGGACCATAGCAAGATTTCTGCAGATACGAATCTCTGCATATTAAGTTACCAACTAGGTGAATTTGTATTTATGGGGCTAATGGGTTATTTTACTCATCATTATGAACAACTTTCAATACGGGACCAATCCTTACAAAGCGGGAAAGAAATCAGCTGTTCCCTACATTTATGTTCGCATAGCTCGTCAAAATGTATGGAACAGCAGATTTTTTTTTTCGTGGTTTTAGTGTTGGTTCCATGAACATTTAACATCAACATCATTTTATTCTAACTACTAAATTATCCCACAAAATTCAGCAATGTTTATAATTACTTGTTAACATTTTTATTTTTTTATTTTCAGTATTCGTACAAAGTAAGGATCGCGCGAAGCAGTTGTTCAAAGAGCTCATATACGATGGCATCAATGTGGATGTGATACATGCTGATAGGACACAACAACAAGTAAATAACTTTAGCTATACTACACAAATCCAAAAATATTGTACGATTTAACGGCATAACGTATGTCCGTTCAAGCCCTCTGCTAATAAGTTACCAACATTACCAATAATTACTTACCAACATTACAAATAATTACCAACATTACAAATAATTACCAACATTACAAATAATTACCAACATTACAAATAATTACCAACATTACAAATAATTACCAACATTACAAATAATTACCAACATTACCAATAATTACCAACATTACAAATAATCACCAACATGACCAATAATCACCAACATGACCAATTTCCCAGCGTGACAACGTGGTCCGTAGCTTCCGCGTGGGCCGCATCTGGGTGCTGATCTGCACGGAGCTGATGGGCAGAGGTATGGACTTCCGGGGGGTCAACCTGGTTATCAACTACGACTTCCCGCCCTCGGCCATCGCTTATATTCATAGGTAAAGTTTCTATTATTAAACATAATAATTATATATTTTTTTAATGTTGGGGCTAGAAAAGCATATCGCTTTTCTCGATCGTCGAAGCAACTCAATCTCGACTGAAATAGAGTAGAAAATAAATTGCAAGACAAATTCCTTATGGCCAGTGTGTGTGCCACTGTCAACCATTTCATTTGTGACTAAGTGTGTTCTGACCGTAACTCGGCGTAATATGCGCTATTCAAAGTTAAGTTATTTTTAAAACTTGGAACTTTATTTCCTTTGTGTTTGGTAGGATTGGACGCGCGGGTCGTGCGGGTCAAAAAGGTCGAGCGATAACGTTCTTCACTCAAGACGACGTTGGCAACCTTAGAAGGTAAGAACCTTTATCTATTCTACTGGATCACTCATACTCATCACTCTAGATTCCAACTTGATACGCCATGTTAAGGAAACGTATTTTTTTGATTACGTAAGTATAATATGTATTCGAATTTTAAATATTAAAATGTGTTATTTTTGCCGCCAAAAACACCTAACCTACATCTACATCACAAATGTTTAAGTATGGAAGACACTGCTAATAGTCTTGCTTGACTCTTTTTAGGGTTATGTACGGAACCCTAAACATAATTACTATGCCTCCGCTGTCTGTCCGTCCGTCCTTCTCTGTCAGCGAGCTGTATCTCATAAACCGGTAGACAGTTGAAATTTCCACAGATTGTGTATTTCTATTATCACTATAACAAAATATATAAAATAAAGTGAACAATTTAAGGGGGTCTCCATACTAGTAACGTTTTTTTTTTCGGCATATTTGCTAAATATTGTACGATGGTACGGGACCCTTAATGTGCGGGTCCGACTCGCACTGCCGGTTTTTTATTCGTTTAATAGAATTTTCATAACTAATCAGCGCCATGTCGCCCACAGCATAGCCTCCGTGATAAAACAATCCGGCTGCCAGGTCCCGGAGTACATGCTGCAGCTGAAGCAGAACCCCAACAAGCGCAAGAAGCTCATGACGAAGGCGCCCAGCAGAGACAAGATATCCACCATACTGGAGAAGAGGCCTGACAAGTATGTGCTTAGGTCTTATTACAAACAAGGTCTTATTTTACTAAAATGCGCATAGGTACCGCAATAACATTATGTACCAATTTTTTTTCTTTTTTTGTGATAATAAAAAAGTTATGTCTATTTAAAATTTACCTTTTTTAAAAGGCTTCAAAAAGGAGCAGGTTATCAATTCGTATGTTTATATATTATATTTTTTAGTACCAAATATAATATACAATGTGGAGACGACAATACACTGGCAATACTAATTTATTTTTTGTCGTATTGTCGTCTCCATCTTTTATATTCGCAAATTTTCTACAGAGGTCATAAGTCATAACTTGTAACCTCCTTAGAATATAATACAAAAAAATATAAACTTAATAAACCGTAAAATTCCCCATTGAAAAATATTGCGCCTTTTTTTTCCCATTATCTTAACACATAAATGGACCCGTATTCTGAGGACGGTGTTATTTCATACATAAAAAAACTGATGGCTCAACGCGACGCCATATGCTTTAGCGGTTACCCATCTAAAATCCACACATCACCTCTGCGTAACCTGATCGACTGATGTAAACCGAACGTTTTTCTATTCACTTTTCAGAAGGAGATTAGAAGCCGCCAACGAAGCTTTAAAAGATGACAAAACAAAAACCACAGAGGCAATAAAAAATGCTAAAAACAATAAACAGAGAAGAACACAGAATTTAGAAAAACAAAAACAAATCAAGAATACGCCGGAGAAAGGAAAGAATAATACAAAAAGGAAAAAAAAGAATCTAGCTAATAAGAAAAATAAGAAAGGTGTTAAATGATAAAGATAATATAAGTCTGTTATAAAAGTAATATTGAATTGTTTTATTACAAAAATTCTTCGTTCCTCCTAGAAAATACACGGGGAAATGAATCTTATGACAATTCCATACATTCCAAAATTAAATACACCAACACGCAAGCTCAAGCATCAAGTTGGATGCTCAACGTGTATTTAATTTTGCAATGTATGGAATTGTCATAAGATTCATTTTTCAGTAGTCTCAGAAAACGCTCTGCTCTGTTCTGCTCTTGCGTGCGCTGACGCGAACATGAATAATATTACCAGCCAGTAAATGGCAACTGTCCCTTAAGAGGTCAAAGGCGTGTTCTCGTGCCTTCTCTTAATTTATTTCAGAGAAGTTTTACTTAATTTACCTACACTAACCTATCCTCCTGACTGACAGGTCCACTCAAATCTGTGTGGTTCTTTCCTCAAAAGACCATTTCAGACGCTAATCTACATGGTCCTCATATGACCTGACCAAGATTATGTCTGGGCTTTAAAAGAGACTGCGACCTCTGGGTTTGTTTGCCCTTTCTTCTCAGAGTAGTCAGATAGGAAACGCCGATTTCATCTAGCTTATTTTTACTATTTTATAATATGACGTGTAAAAGTGATTCTAATATCCTATTCATTTCATTTCTCACAGGTAAGTAAAGGTCCCTATGTTAAGTAAAACTTCTCTATAAATAGGTAAACCACTGATACACCACTGCCCATCCCTTCCGGGAAACAAGTCGTGACGTTATGATTATAGATTTCAGTATGCTAAAATTTGAACTATTAAAATGCATTGCATAATCAACCCTACTGTGTTAACGATAACGTTCAGTTTCCTAAAGCATGATAATCTTACTTAGATGGAACTAAATAAAACGACAGTCCATACAATTATGTAACATCTATTATAAAATTTTCATACAAAATATACAGTCTTCACGTTGTAGTATTATACAAAAATATCTTTATTTTAAACTTAAAACATTAATTTAAAAGAATTACTTAGCTTGTAACATTTGCTTGATAACCTTGTGTATACCTTGTATATCTATTAATAGAGTTCGATTCAAACTTAATGCCGGCTCGGAAGTTAGCTACTCACTGCGCAGTACCCCACCCCTCACCCCCGCTGACACATGAAATTGTTACTGCGCAGCGACTCGCCTCATGTTCCGAGCCGCCATTAAGTTAGAATCGAACTGTACAATAGCTAGTTTACGCTGTGGCAAGGGTAAGCAAGAAGTCTAGCAAGTTCGGTAGCGAACTGCTTTTAATAGCATTTTGACTGCTTACAAAGTAAATTCACCCTTACTGGCCATACGCTAGAAGATTTTAACTTGCAAATATTACAACTAAGGTTACATTAACAACATAATTTCCCAGCCAATCTATAAATAGAATATGGCACTGATTTTCAAAATAATACACAAAGATTTGAAAGAGCCTCGTCAAAATAGTATAGATAGCTAAGTATTTAACAATAATTGGTCCTTACACGTTAACATTCAAGCCTCTACAACTGGCCGGTTGGTTTCGTAGCAAAATGAAGCACATTTTAAAAAGATTAAAACAAAAAAAGACAATTACAAAAAAGAAATTGCGTCGATCGTCTACTATTTATTTTCTAATTTATGTTATAAATATTTTGTACCGAGCGTGTTTCGTATTTATTTTAGTGTTTATCGGCGGAAACTTGTAAATGACCTTAAATTTCATAGGTTTTACTTTTTTTTGCGGTTTCAGAACAGAAAACAATTAAATAAATGTTAGTGGAACTCGTTACCCAATAATTTGACAACAGTAGTGACTGTCATTAGACATTGAAAAGACTTTGGACACTAGCAACCAACTCGGAAGAAATAGGTTGCCATCAACCTATATTTAGAAGACAATGGTTGCCAGCAACCTGTACAGCCCAAATTTTATTTTAATTTTATTGTGCTCTCCTTTGCTACGAACTTATCGATTACGTCTAAAACGTGAACGCTTATATTCTAAAAAATGGTAATTGTTTTTAGTGTTGCAATTTTTATTTAAACAAATTCAAAGGATTTTTTTGTTTTAGCAGAACTATTTACAGTTTTATCACGCGTTAATCAAAATAATGGCTTGGTTAGCTATCTAATCAAACAATATTTGGCAAGTTCAAAATTCAAAATAAAGTCAGTCTTTGTTGAGAATCAACTATTAGCTTCAATTAATGTGTTACCATGAAATTACTTGTGCGACACAAAATGCAATACCTAATTGTATAGGTCAGTACCTATCCACCAAGGGTTCTAAACCATTATTTTGATTATGAACAAAAAGTGACAATCGAGACGATCAAACAAGAGATTCTTGACAAAATGGCAAGTAAAATATAAGTAAAAAAAACAAAATTTACATAAAAAATAGAACTTATGTAGGTATCATAAATTATACATACATACAGCTTATTTACAGAGATCTCGGGCGAAAATTAAATTTAAACAAGCAGCTTAAAACAAAAATTAAACGACTAAACAAATTAATTATGATAGCTTATATAAATTAATTTTATTTACAGTTTTAGAAGTGATGGGAAGCAACCTGAATCAAATGCTTTTCCTTAAAACGTAAAGAAATTTAGTAAAACCACTTGCTAGCAGAATCTGAAACCCATTACTACTTGGCACATTCATACATACAATAATTAAACATTACAACACATATACAAAGCATTAACGCATTAACCAACAAGGCATTCAACACAGAAGCAAATGGTCGCTGGCAGCCAACACTCAAATATTCACCACAACACTAAAGTCACCAATCAACATAGCTAACATTGGTTACCCATCAACCAAAATTCCGAAGCAAACGGTTGCCAGCAACCTAAATCTATTCACATAACCAATCGCACGGCAATCTTGGCATTTTATTCGCTGGCCAGGGCAAGTAACCAGCAGTCTTAAACACCCAGTAGTCATAAGAAACCTTGCTTATAAGCAGGACTAGGATGAGTACTTCTAAGCCTATGATGTAGTATATGTAGTCGGTCCAGTCGCGCGGCGTGTGGCACACTTGGGACTCGACCAGCTCCACGACGGGGACGTTGTCGTCGCATTCCAGCATCTTGTAGTCAGGGATGTTTTTAAAGTTTTCGAGGAGCCACGGCTGGAAAGAAAAGAATGTATTTTAGGTCAATCCTTACTAATAGGCTACATTTATTATAAATGCGAAAGTAACTCTGTCTCGCCAAAACTACTAAACCGATTTAAATGAAATTTGGTACTCAGATAATCTAGAGCCTGAGAAAGGACATACTTTTGATCGACATACCGTAAAATGAGGCTACTTTGCCCCGTGAAGGTAAATACGCTCCAAATTTGTATTAAGATTATTTCGATCAAATCTCTAAATATACAAGGAAATTGAAATATTTTTTAACGCATCCAATACATATTTTATATGATTAGCAGCACTGAATATGGACTTCCGGTTTCTATTATTTTTTTAACGAAACACTGACTCCTGATTAGGAGTCAGTGTTTCGTTAAAAAAATAATAGTCTGCAAATTCCACCTCCATGGACGAATCTGCTTGGATATTTGAGGTAAGAAGGGTTTAATGTAGTTGGGTATGTAATTGGCTAACGGTAACAGATAGTATTTAATTGTTAAATAGATTTATTCGGGATTCTAATCTCTTTTACTTTCACGTTTCTACTTTGCGCCATGTTTGGGGGTAGTTTGCTCCTGGAGCCGAGTGACAAATTATTTTTTTGAATTCTTAATATTTGACTGCTACTTAACTCATAGTGAATTAAAATGATTTTTTTATAGGAAATATGACACGTAAATATATAAAGAAAGTGCCTTCAAGAAATTACAAAAACTACTCTGAAGAGACTCTTCCGAGATTGTCTAGCAGCAATAGAAAACAAAGAATTGACTCAAAGAAAAGCCAGTGAAATATATGGACTCCAAGAAGGACTCTTATAAATCATCTGAGACTTTTACGATGCAATGAAAAAGCAAGGCCTCCAGGAGCACCTACTACCTTCACAGTTGAAGAAGAAAAAATATTCGTATCATGCATAGAAAAATTAAGCGACCATGGTTTTCCACTTACAAGTTTATCTTCATCTGGAGAGAACCTACAAACCTTACCTACGAATAAAAAGTTCTGTAGTTGTACCTATATCTAGAGTTTTATTTTGTTCAAACTATTTCATTTACTTAGACGAGAAACACAAAACTTGCTTCCATATTATTATTTTTGGAGCATATTAACAACTGAAGCTGATAACTTTACCCCTGTCTCTGAAATGTGCCTGTTTTAGTACAAGTTAAATGTAGGAGCAATGTTTCCAAAAAGGTGGGTAACATTGCTCCATTTTTTAATTTAAAAAAAAGTAGAAATTAAAAGTAAATTACTATTTTTGTCATTGAAATATTAGAGCCAGAATGCTATAGAAGCTGTGGAAAAATTTACAAAAGCTATATGAGACGGATTTGTACGTCAGTCACACTTTTCTAATTTTGGAGCAAAAAACGGGGCAAAGTAGCCTCATTTTACGGTACTAGTCTAATCTAACTAATATTATAAACGCGAAAGTTTGTAAGTATGGATGGATGGATGTTTGTTACTCTTTCACGCAAAACCTACTGAACGGATTTGGATGAAATTTGGCACACAGATAGTTTATAACCTGGATTAATAAGATACTATTCATCCCGATATTTCCACGGGATCGTGCCTTACGCGGGTGAAACCGCGGGGCGCAGCTAGTATCACATAAAGCTACATGGGCACAGAAACGTTACAAGCTAGGTGCACGGTTCCAATTGGTCGTTTCATGTGTAGATGAGCCGGCAAAAAAATGCAAGAGGCTCCAGAAAAAGATGAGAAAATAAGGTTCGAGAGGTTTAGGATAGAGTGGAGTCAAGGGATTCCATTTTGGAGACTTAATTGATTGTTCAAAAAGGATAACTTTGAAGGTCCTACCTACTTTACGTGACGCTGACTGTCTCCATGACACTAAAAAAGTATTTCTACTGATAGATGAACATGAATGAACACCAGTTAACTGTGAACCTATCATATCTTCGTCCTGGAAAGTCTAGTTTGGTATAACAGGGTAGTGAACTTAAAAATCTGGATTACGCGCTTCTATGGGCTGATCAGGCTTCAAGTGACCGGACCTTTAAAAGAGTCGAAGCATAAAAAGGAAACGTATTTCCTTACCTTGAGCATTTTCTCAGTGTTGCAGTCACAGTGAATGAAGTTGCCCGCTATGGAGAAGATGGGGCCCGTCGATTCGAAAGAGTTTGACAGCACGTATGTGTGAATCTGAAATAATATTAAAAATCTACATTATCAGTCACATTACGGTTGTAGCTCAACTAAATACCCGCGAAATTCAAATTTTCAGATCAGTATCAAGTGTAGGTATGTTGATCTAAATATGATTCGCGGTTATGCTTCCGAGGTAGTCCCATATAAATTTTATTAACTTTCCTTGTGTAGTCCGGTCACTGTTATTTATACAGGGTTTTAGGGTAGACACCGTTATCCTTGAAACTAGTGGTTTGGTGTCATCTATAATATACTTTTTCTATGGGACCAACAATGAAATCGCGAAAAAAAATCAGCAGTTCCATACATTTGTGTTCACTAAAATCGACAAAATGTATGGAAAAGCAGATTTTTTTTTTGCGATTTCAAAGTTGACGGTGTCTACCCTAACACCCTGTATAGTACGTAGTGGTATTCGAATTTGTGTGGGGTAGGTACCACAACTAAAAAGTGAAAAATAAGAACTTTTTCCAAAAAAAAAAACGAGTTCCAAAAAAATACTCCGAATTTCGAAGTCGGTGTCTTTGCTTTTCAATTTTCGTTTTTTGCTACCGACTTCCATATTATTATTTTTTTTTCACTTCTTAGGGAGACCCCTAAGTAGTGAAAAAAAATTTAATTTAATTTAAGAATAGACTATTCTTAGACGATGATTAAAGTTAAGTGACGTTCAAACGTCAAAAACGTATGTTTCAACAGCCGCTAATTATTACTTAACGTTTATAAATAAACCCCTTACCTTATTACCACAAAACCGTGTTTATCAGTTGTTTAGCCTAAACACCTTTTAAACATGACATTTCTTTAAGGAGTTTGACATAAAACTGACATTAAACACGTGTTGAACAAGTGTCCAAGTTTTTGTGGGAAGGCCCTTGTGTTTTTTTTTTTGGATTCTTTTTTTTTTTTTATTGATATAATAGTTAAATAGCTACTGCCAAAAGCAGGTGTTAGGTGGTGTAGATAATACTCACAGTCTTCAACTTATTATAAGCGATGGAGAAGAGCATGAAGTTTTGGATGAACTTGGTTCCCTCCAGCTCCAGGATGTTCGGGATGTCGTTGTGGTCCACTATCAGCTGCTTCAGTTGCTCGTACGTGGGGTCTTCTGCTACGGTCTGCAGGGAGGTTATCTGAAAGATAGAGAAAATAAAGAATTGTTAAAAATCAATCAATCTGCCTAAACTTTTCCCAACTATGTTGGGGTCGGCTCCCAGTCTAACCGGATGTAGCTGAATACCAGTATTTTACATGGAGCGACTGACTATTTGACCTTCACGACCCAGTAACTGGGTAATACGATACCCCTTGGTAAGACTGGTTGTCAGACTTTCGGGCTTCTGAGGACCCGTAACGACTGTCAAAGATCCACGAATGACAGCCGGGATCAACGGCTTAACGTACTTTCCGAGGCACGGAGTAGTCTCGGTATGTAAAGACGGTCACCTATCCATAGAGAAACCCCGGCAAGCGTAGCTTAACCTGATGGATCGACCCGTGCGGCTATTATTACTTAGCCACGAGCTCCTCATCCTCCTCTCATCAAAATAAAGATTTAGTTAATGAAACTGAAAAGTGTGTGTGGACCGTCTGCGTGGCTGCTTATTGCCTGTAGCCAGCCCTCCGGCCAGAAGTAGTGCAAGAAAACGGTTTTAATAAGTTAGTCTGACATACCCCTCTGCCTGCCCCAATGTGGAAGACATACATGAGGATTTCCAAACGAGAAAAACTTCCTCGACTATAGCCAGATCCGCTTACGGCGCGGCGGCGACGCCGGCGGGTGGCGTAAAGATTTCAACAAAATCTGTAAATGCTTAAACCTGCTTTAAGTTTAGGTTTCTATAAAAAGTATTTAGTACCGATTTATCTCGAAGCTCCTTGTGTTAAGAGGTACTCACATTATTACACGACACATTCAACTTGACAGTGTGTTGCGGCAGGTTAGTGGGCAGCGCGGTGAGGTTCCGCTGCGAGCAGTCCACGGCCACCAGGTTGGTGATCTCGCCGGTGTCCAGGAACTCCAAGCGCTCGGGGATGCACGTGCAGTTGATGTTCGCCGGCCTTATGTCTCGGCAGCTGGCGTTGAGCTGCAAGTAAACAATCAATTATGTTTATTTCTGTAAGTTGTTTTATACAATTGTTTTTATACTTTACATGAATTTAAGCACAATAAAGAAAAAAAAACGACTAAGTGGGAGTCGGACTCGCGTACGAAGGGCTCCGTACCATTATCTATAAAAACGGCAAAAAATCACGTTTGTTGTATGTGTAAAATATATTTTATTCTGTTTTTTAGTATTTGTTGTTATAGCGGCAACAGAAATACATCAACTGTGATTTCAACTGTCTAACTATCACGGTTCATGAGTTATAGCCTGGTGACAGACGGACAGACAGACAGACTGACAGACGGACGGACAGCGGAGCCTTAGTAATAGGGTCCCGTTTTACCCTTTGGTTACGGAACCCTAAAAAAGTAGTAGTGTCTGAAATTATCTTTTGAGGAACGGACCACGCATTTGTCAGTAAACGTGTAGGTAGTTTAACTTCAGGGTTAGAGGAATGCTGTTAAAAATGTTAGTGTTAGAGCTTGCAGAGTTAGATAGTTGAGATGAATGAGGTCTTGTTGTGGATATATAACTAGAAATAAACTGTAGAATACCTACCACGATTTTGAACGCATTCAGTGAGAAAGTTTCGTGTTCCCAACAGAGTCAATTGAAAGCCTTTATAATTAAATCTACGTTTGACGCAACCTGGGCAACCAACCAGCTACAGATACCTCACTGACTGGCTAAAATATAGTTTGCAGTGATGATATGAGAGAAGAGGAAAATCAAAGAACACAAGATTAGTTGTAGGAATAGGAAGAGACGTAAAAATACCTACTACCTCTTTCTGTATCCTCAGATGGTCAATCTGGACTATCCTGACATCCCTGAACCAGTTGAAGTTGATGTCCAGCGCGCAGTAAGTATCCTTGTAGTTGAGGAAGGTCACCAGTGAGGAGTTGTTCGTCTCCATCGCTTTCTGGAAGTTCTTGCAGGGCAGGTACTTGTTGCCTGGAGATGTGAGGTTGAGATTAAATGGAGGGTTGGTAATTGGATGACATACATTGCCTGGCGGAGCTCGTGGTTAAGTTATAACAGCCACTCGGGTCGATCCATCAGGTTAAGCTACGCTTGCCGCGGTTGGTCCGTGAATGGGTGACTATTTTCACATATCAAGATTCCTCCGTGCCTCGGAAAGCACGATAAGCCGTTGGTCCCGGCTGTCATTCGTGGATCTTTGACAGTCGTTACGGGTCTTCTGAAGCCCGAAAGTCTGACAATCAGTCTTACCAAGGGGTAGGTATCGTATTACCCAGTTACTGGGTTGTGGAGGTCAAATAGGCAGTCGCTCCATGTAAAATACTGGTATTCAGCTGCATCCGGTTAGACTGGTAGTCGACCCTAACATAGTTGGAAAAAGGCTAGGCAGATTGATTTTGATTGACATTGCCTGGTTAACAGCTGGCTTCCTGTTTTGACCCTGTAGTTACAGATTTAGGGGTATGAGGAACAGGGTGTAAAGTTCACTCATCCTCTCTAGAAAACGGAGGATCCTCCGACCAGACGGGTGTCTGGCGGGCAACCGCCCAACAATTGGTGTTGTATTCTTGTATATATGTCCATCGCGCGGTAAACTCTAATTGCGCGTTGCAGGATTTATGTGACGTCAGGATTTAAAGATTAACAAGATAATAGATCTCCATTTCAACGAGGGAAAAACTGCGATCACCAGTTCGTTTGGGGGTGGACTAGCAATTTTGGCACGAAAACCTAAAATGTTGCGTCCAACTTGGCTTCCAATGTAGAAGACGACTTTCGCAGCGCTAACAAAGTTGTTTTTTTTCGCTTTGGCACAGATGAAAGAACTATCTTTGTATAATTTCGATAGATTATCTTAACGTCTAACCTGACAAATCCACCGAGATCTTCCGGTTGCTCTGCACCAGGCTCAGCGGGAACTCCGTCAGGTTGTTGGCGGAAGCGTCCAGCACACTGAGGTTGAACAAGTAGGCGAAGGGGCGCTGTATAGACGGCTGCAGCTTCGCACTTGTCAAGTTGTTGTTCGAGATGTTCAGGCACGCTGCTGAGGAGTATTTCGGGAACTGGCCTGGAAGGAGAGAAGTTTTCGTTACCCTCATGTTAGCCTTGTGGCTGGTAGCAGCTGCATTAAAGTTGCCGATAATCGAGATATTAGACTTGTAATTGGAGGGGCCTAGCTATGTCCAGCTGTGGACTGCTATATAGGCGGATGATGATGATTTTTTTCAAAGGAGGATATAGGTTTTCGCTACTTTGAGATTTGAGATTACCAAGGATTTGTTTTCTATTTACTTTCATCATAAGGTTCAAAATTACGCAACAATAAGATGCTGGCGTAGAATAAGCAGTACCCTTTACTCGACAGAGGGACACAGGGAGTCAGGGAGATATCAGAAACGTTGTGCAATACTTACTTGTGTCTTTTGAATATTCCGCCCTCGTATCTTAGTTAAGCAGGAAAGTAACAAAATGGTAAGTGTTAAAAAAATTATAATAATTACCTATGTTAGTTTTTAGCACCTATTTTTATTAGGTGAAACGGGGCTATTTGCGTACGACTATCTCACATATCAAGCAATCCAACTTGCTACCCCTGATCCACAAGGACAACCCTGGTGATCTGACTGTAATTTGAAAATATTGTAAAAGCCAATTATTTTGTATAGTTTCTGGCCGGCTCTTCTCCATAGGAAACGACCAATTGGAACCGTGCACCTAGCTTCTGACATTTCATAAGTGCCCTTGTAGGTTTATGTGAAATAAAATATTTTGATTTTGATTTTGATCCCATCACTAACGGCCGCGTCAAAACACTCAATAAAAGTCATTCATTCATTCCGATAGACAACGCGCAGCGGTAAACAGTTGTATCTAGAAACATACAATTTTACACTACTGCACAAAAGTTGTTGTTAGATGAGCGAATATTGAAAATTCGTTTCCTAATGGAGTTAGGATATGAAAGTGTTCTATGGAATTTTGCATTTTTTTTCGATGGGTAATCCCAATGGACGGCTTGTCAAACAATCCATCCATCTTTTCTTTGGTTTGCCTTTTTCTTTTTGAGGTTTTGAAATCATCAAATGACTTCTCCCGCTCTGGGCGGAGCGGAAGGGCGTGTCAGACTTTTACTGACTAAAACCCACCCGTGGTCCTTCAGTTGCCTGTTACCAGGGTCCCGGTATCCCTTTCGGACATTCCCGCAACCCCGGCAGATTCTTTGGTCTGCCTGTGGTTACATTCCTCAAATACCATTAATTTATTAATTACCATTGGTATAGGGAGATTATATATCAATGTTTCTCACCAACAATCTTGTCGATGTTCCCATCAGTGAAGGCCATGGACGCGAGCCGTCGGAACATGGCCTGCGACACGTCCAGCTCGTCGATGGTCGCGTTCAGCACGTGCAGGTACGTCGTGTTCTGGGTTACTGGAATACAAGATGGAAGGGTTAGAAAATGTTAGAGTTTATGAGACTTTTCCTAAAGGAAAACATATAACCGATCTTCTAAAAACTTTTTGGGTACTAATGCTAATGCACACTTTTTTAAATAAATGAGCCTCTTATTAACTTTCTGTATTTTTTTCACAGTTTTTCGCAGTAACTAACTACCCAAGCTATCCCGACTAAACGGTTAAGGTTAGGTTGGAACTGTGACAAACAAACCACGCGCGAGCCGAATTAAGTTAGGGTACCAGACAACACCAAAATCATCATCATTCAGCCGAATAACATCCGCTACTGGACATAGGCCCAAGCAGCCCCACTTCGACCGGTTCTGTGGTTCTCGAGTCCAGTGGATTCCTGCGGCCTTCAAAAGGTCATCGGTGTGGGAGGCCTTCCAACGCTACATCGTCCTCCCCGGTACGCGGTCGCCACTCCAGAACCACTCGGCCACATCGGCCATCTTTAGCGAGCAATATGAAATGAAATGAAATTGTTTATTCTGTAAATAGGATATTGGAATCACTTTTACACGTCATATTAAAAAATATTAAAAATGAGCTAGATGAGGTCAGCGTTTCCTATCTGACTACTCTGAGAAGAAAGGCCGAAACAAACTCAGAGGTCACAGTCTCTTTTAAAGTCCAGACATAATCTTGGTCAAGCCATATGAGGACCATGTAAATTCGAGTCTGAAATGGTCTTTTGAGGAAAGAACCACACAGATTTGAGTGGACCTGTCCAGTCAGTGTAAGCATTTGTCAGTAATGGTGGAGCTCAACTCAGAACTTAAGGAGCTCAACGACTCAACGAACAATACCAAAGAAAGGACATTTGGGTAGGCCGCATAAAGTTCTCAAATTGCGATGTACCCTGCCAAATGCCCTGCCCCTGCCCACTTCAGTTTCGCAATTCTGCGGGCTATTCCCTCTTCTACTGCAAGCATAACCCTCTCACCAAAATAGAAACTACATCCTATTACTACATCCTACTACACACTAGGTACTACATCCTTTTAAGCGCACGGTCAGTTGCTTGATTTGATTAATAAGCACAGTGCCTGACTAGGCTCTAAGCACTATTATTATTCCGTGGTTTTTACATAATTGACACGCAGAATCAATTATTTTACCGTTAAATAAGTAGGTATATATGTATAGCTTGGCACGGAGCAAGACCATTATCTGTAGTGGCAGCTTCTGATAACCTTTACTTAAAGATATAACATGTTTGTTTTCAATGAAGAGGTATTGGTATGGTTTATTATTTTATCAAGAAGCTGTTTTGAGCTAAAACAACATAGAACCAGACTTGACTGTTTCTCTGTTATTTTAGTTCAAAACAGCTACTTTTATTTGTGTAACACGCTGTTTTGGGAAATCTTTTTATTTTAATAATAGGTAGTTATTAGTTAATCTAATACTTATTAAGTTTTCACGTTTCAGTATAAGAAAATCAGGAAACAATTATCGGAACGGAGCATTATAGCATTATTTATTTATTTATTTATTATAGACTTCCTAACTATAAAGCGATAACCTTTGTGCATTATCTACTTAAGACAGTAATATAAAGTCGGTCACGTCCACCTGCGTGTAATTATCGTGTCCCATCACTTAAGAGGGCGCATTGAAAGTTGGCAACACTGTAATTAGCTGTTTAAATATTTCGCTGTTTTGATTAATTAATCAAAGGGTACCTAAATGAGGTTGCTAAATGAAATTATGAAATATCGTTTTGTGTTGTACAAAAACGTTGATTATGAATTGCAATAACAAAATTATCGTAGTATATTTTGTTTTAGGATGCACATCCATAAAGAAAAATTACAAAGTCTTGTGTAATTTTATCGGCGGTTGTAGATACTCATTCTTCTAAGATATATTTAATAAATCTACATAATTATAGCATTTCTCTCTCTAACGTCCATTAATGGGCCGAATTTCACCTATGGATGCTGAAATTCTCCAAAGGATCCATTTGGGACGCATTATATCGGAATTTAGTATCAGGACAAATAGCTGTGAATCCTAACTAATATTATACATGTGAAAGTGAGTTAGTTTGTCTGTTACGTTTTCACGCGAAACCGGCTGAACGGATGTGGACAAAATTTGACACATGGGTAAACCATGACCTGGGCTAGGACATAGGATACTTTTTATCCCGGTCAACGCAGACGATGGTGCGGGCAGCAGATACTAGTAATAACTAAAAACGTATGTTAATTGGAGTATGTATAAGCAGTAGGTACTTAGTACTTGCCTGTAAGTGGCGGTAACTACATGCACTTAACAACACAATAAACATTATAATTTACTGCATTTTTCTATTTTTAACTAAGTAAGGTAATTGTAGGGTAATGATTGTGTGATTAAAACAATTGCTTTGTGACCTATTAACGTAACTATCAATGGGGTAAATAAGGAAAAGTACGAAGCAGGTGCACCACACCACAACCGTTTAGACTTTAAGACCGTCACGTCGTCTATGACACGACGTCTTTGGAGACGTACATTAAATACGTGATGTGTTTTTAGCAACTTTTTAACTCCCCCTCGCCCCTGGTGAGGTTTAGACTAATCCCGCCCCCCCTACCAAAAATCACGTGTACTTTTACTAAACCCGCCCCCCCCCCCCTACCCAAAATCACGTGTATTTTTAGCGTTCCGTACCTGAGTGACAATCAAATCCAATGGACCGATTAATTAAAAACTTCTAAGTGGACATTTAATTTAATTATTCATATTGAAACAGTTACACGTGGTTCAGTTTATTTACTAGGATAATGGACAAATAAACAGCATTCTTGTGTTTGAATGACTAGCAGCCACTCAACTCTAATGGCTTATTCAGGCTTACTGAATTAATAGCGCTGTCAATTAAACAGTAATTAATACCTATTTGTTTGTGGAGTAGCTATTAATACATAAAATACCTTTTGAGTACAAACATCAGGCAATATGACATACCTAATGCAATATTCCTGTAAAATGCGTGCTGCTCCCATATGTATTAAGGCTGTCATTCGTGGATCTTTGACAGTCGTTCCCGAAAGTCTGACAACCAGTCTTACCAAAGGATCTGTCCAATAGGTCTGATAATACTAGTATTCAGCTGCATCCGGTTAGACTGGAAGCCGATCCCAACATAGTTGGGAAAAGGCTAGGCAGATTGATTGATGAGTCATTTGTGGTTTAATAACTTTAAATAAAACCTATTTAACTCTATTTCTATGACTTAGCTGTTGTTTATAATAGAAGTCACGCGTACACTAATGTCCCTCGGGAATCATCGCATTTCCGAATACAAACGAACTCTATATACTTCCCAGTCGATTAAGTTGAGAGCGTCTGGTCTGCACAAAGTGCAAAGGGCAATCCGAAGACAGACGAAACACGAAGTTTGCCGAGGGACATTGAGAAAAAAGTTGTACTGTATTTAGGAACAATGTATTAGAATTAAGTATGTTTGAAACTTAACATTTAATACGATCTTGGTTTATGTGACTATTAGTAGCTATACCTTCGTACCTCACTTCAGCTGGACTATCCATACTAATATTATAAATGCGAAAGTAAGTTTGTTTGTCTGTCTGTTACCTTTCACGCTTTAACGGCTGAACGGATTTCGATGAAATTAACACACAGGTAGACCATGACCTGGATTAGGACTAAGGCTGATCCACCGCCACCGTTAACGGGACTCTACGTTCCAGTGGCATAATTTGTTAAAATATGGTTTAGCATAATCAGCCTATAATGTTCCCACTGCTGGGACACAGACCTCCTCTATATGAGAGGGAGTGGGCCGTAATCCACCACGCGGGCCCAGTGCGGGTTGGTAGATGTCACATGCCTTCGAATTTTTGGTTCTAGGACATGCCGGTTTCCTCACGATGTTTTCCTTCACCGTTTTAATTAAGAGCAGTGGCGATGAAATAATTTACACAAAGTAAAGCGTCTGTCAGGGTTCGAACTTACAACCTACGACTCGTAAGTCGTGGCCGTTACCACTGGGCCACCACTGCTCTCCAAATATGGTTAAAATTTCTTTAAGTTTAAAGTTAAGCATACTCACTAGCAGAAGCCAGTGCCTCCTTCAGCCTGGCGCTGTCCAGGTCGCAGCAGAACACAGACATGCTGCCGACCCTGGTGCAGTTGGCTTCAGCTGGGCACTTGGACCGCGGCATGTGGAAGCACTTGCCCATGTTCAGGTGCTGGTTGATGGGCTCCGGTTTTTCGGTTGAGGCTGGCGGTTGCTGGAAATAATTTATTTATTTATTAAGGTTTTTAAGGTTTTATTAATTGTACTTCTATTCCGATTATAATTTAATATTTTAAGTTTCAATCTGCCTAGCCTTTTCCCAACTATGTTGGGATCGACTACCAGTCTAACCGGATGCAGCTGAATACCAGTATTTTACATGGAGCGACTGCCTATCTGACCTCCACAACCTAGTAACTGGGTAATATGATACCCCTTGGTAAGACTGGTTGTCAGACCTTCGGGCTTCTGACGACCCGTAACGACTGTCAAAGATCCACGAATGACAGATGGGATCAACGGCTTAACGTGCTTTCCGAGGCACGGAGGAGTCTCGATATGTAAAGATGGTCACCCATCCACGGACCAAACCCGGCAAGCGTAGCTTAACCTGATGGATCGACCCGTGCGGCTCTTATTACTTAGCCACGAGCTCCCCTCTCCTCCTTTAATATTTTAAGTGTTAATCGTATTTTCTTTCTCATTGCCATGGACATTTCTTATGTTATGTTCTAGTTACTTTTGTTGATATCCAGCTTCTGAAAATTTCTCAATGGAAAGCCCAATAAGGTAAGTAGGTACTTTAAAGTTATCTTATAAGATTTCCCATATATATTCCTATCACATCAGGCAGGTACATACACGAGCAAAACGTATTATTTCTGTGTTTTAGTTTCTGTACAAGTAGGTAACTCAAGCAAATTCAGGCAATAATAATAATCGAAAACGTTGAACATAAACATCAAACGTATACCCCGAAGAGTTGGGCACCTATGTACCAATAATACACCCACATTTCACTTGTTATGTTAAAAGTCCTATGTCATAGGGGGCGAGCCTATTGCCATCAACCAAGCACAAATCCAGCCTCCGAACTGCTACTAAGAAATTCCAGACAACATTTCCAACATTGGCTCGACCCGGGAATCGAACCCAGAACTAGACCAACGAGGCAGTCTTGACACGTGACGTTGAAAACCTGCTTAATCCTACTATCCTACTAATCCTACTATATTATAAATGTGAAAGTTTGTGTGTTTGGATGTTTGTTACTCAATCACGCAAAAACGGCTGAATGAATTTTGGATGAAATTTGGCAAACAGATAGTTTATAACCTGGATTAACACATAGGATACTTTTTATCCCGATATTCCCACGGGATCGAGACTTACGCGGGTGAAACCGCGGGGCGCAGCTAACTTTTATATAAACAAACATAAAGTATTGAACTGGCACAATAACAAAAAATCATAATATTGACTTATGTAAATGAACTAGTTATGCTAATATGTATAGATATAGATATTTACGTATGTAAATTATAATTAACACATTACTTGGCTATAAATCTTTGCATAGGTTAAGACTGTTATAATAGCCGAACGTATAATTTCTTTTGTATCTATTAATTTTATTTCAGTCATTTCAGTAATCGCGTTTCCAACCCCTGAAATGAACATTAGAATCAGCAATACAACTCTCTAAGTTCATGTAAGTGTATTGACTGACGATTTCATGAAATTTTCATTTAATACACTTACATGAACTTAGAGAGTTGTATTGCTGATTCTAATGTTTATAATTCTATAAATCCATATTTGTTACGGCCGCTAATAATATTTAGATCAACATACAACCTGATACTGACCTGCAAATTGCAAAAAACGTAAGAAAATTTGAATTTCGCGGGCCACCCTAGCGCATCCACCTTAAGTGCCGATAATATGTTTATTAGCCGTCTGGAGTGAAGGTACGTACTCCCCATGACTGGATATACTATAAAGAGCCCTTTAATACATATACCCCATTTGAAATAAGATTAGACATTAAAACAAACCCTTTTACCGTCCGTTCAACCGATTTTGACTTCTATACCGTATGCATAAGGATAGCATTAAAAGCAAAAAAAGTTACACAATACTAACTATCTACTGCAGCTGCCATTTGTCATGCCACCAACGCAATAGAATTCAAAATCGGTTGAACGGAATGTAAAAAAGGCTTATCTATACGTCTAATCTTATTTCAAATGGAGTATAGGTACTTCAAAGTCTGTCCAGCTAGCCACCTTGTCGACTGGAAATCAGTACTTTAGTTCTAACGCTGATGTGACTAAATTATGATTTTCGCAACCGATTTTCTCGTTGACGTGCCAGTGGATCCTAACGGAGAGGAGGCCTGAATGAATCTCAGCAGTGGACACATAAATGGAAAAGAGAAAAATGTATGACTGAGTCTCATGCTCATATATGTGTGTGTATACCTTTAAATAGTAGGTATACGTATCTACTAAGGGGTTTATTATAAACGTTGCTTAAAGGTAAGTGACGTTCAAACGTCAAAAATTTATGGTTAAACACTCGCTAATCATTACGTTAAGCAACGTTTATAAATAAACCCCTATGTCGCGGAGTATGTTTGTATATTTTTTACTCTTTTCTAATGTGTAAATAGTGTAGGTAATTGGCTCCGGCGTTTCTATTTAAAATAAAAGAATTATCATTAACAAATCAAAGTCCATACCTCTCTGGCCTGCGCTTGAGCCTGCTGCTCGAAGTCGTCGACCCTCATCTCTATGAATGGCACGTGCAGCAGGAGGTACACCGTCAGGACCCATATCGACACCTGCAGGCAATAGAGAATACACGTGTAGGTAGTTTTATTCGAAAGAAATCGTGGAGTTTAGCTACGATTGGCGCAGATGATTCTTGGGATGGGTGACCGTTCTTTACTGCAAGTAGGTAATGTAGGTATTAGTCATGGACAGGCTGTGAAGTTCGAAATCTCGTTTATTCAGAACCTAATTAGAAGGATCAAGGTATAATTATTAATTATTCATTCAGAAAAATCACCAGCTTTAAATTAATATTTTAAAATAAGTATGTAAGTATATGAAACAGACGTGACTCCCCGAAGCTACCTCCACTCTAAATGTAAATGATACGCACATGTAGGTAAAGTTGGTACTGCGTAAATTTTATCAGTAACTAAACACCTGTGGATCCTTTCCAACGAAACCTTGAGATTTTCCTACACGTTTTGCAATAACATCGTACCTATTACATAAACGTTTATAAATAAACTATTTATGATAGACTACGAGTGATGTTTATTTGCGGCTCACATTGTGGTTACAGTACGCCATGTGGCCGAGATTCCTGCCATGTGAAGGTATGGTTAATAACATATAATAATAATATGTAGTTGGTATTAGCCATCAGAATATACAAAGTAATATCTAAAATTGGACTACCGCGCTCCCGGGCTAAACTAAAACCATAATACTAACTTTTGCGCACGCGGGCGTAGCCGCGGGCAAAAGTTAAATTATCCCACGGAAATGTACTATCGTGGATTTGATTTGATTTGATTTATCGGGATAAAAAGTTCCTATGTCCTAACTCAGCGCCCTGTTTGCATAATACACGATCAATTTGAATCAAGAAGATCATATCGATCGAGTAAGATCGATTAGAATTGGAATTGGTTCGAAACAATCGATTTGCAAATAAATAAATCAAAATCAAATCAATAAATGTCTAATACATTGCTTAAAAAGTCCGAAAAAAAGATTTGCTCAACAACGTAAATAACGCAATGAAAATTGTTGAACTGTCAAAATGAAACAGATTAGTCTTAATCGAAAATAAGTTACGCAATTAGATAGCTGGTCATGGTCCATCTGTGCGCGTCTTAATTCTTTCAGCCGCAAAATTGTTAAACGTAGACAAATAGAGTTAATATCGCATTTATAATATTACTATGGATGGAAGAGAAGTGATTAAAAAGGTGGAGTAATTTCAGTGAAATATACTGAAAAAAATAAAAAACAGTAGCCGTTTTGGCTTTACACAGTGAACATAGTTAATCATGTTATAATTTTTCTTGATTTTGTAGGTGCATAGGTACTTCCTTTTCTCTCTTGAAACTGAATTTTTGTCCCGTTACTTCCGGAAATGTGAGAAAAACTGGCCAAATGTGAGTCGGACTCGCGCAGGCGCGACAGGCAGCGGTACCTTTGTCGACAAAGGTACCGCTGCCTGTCGCTCCTGCGATATCGCGCCTGTTTGTACGAGCCTTGACACATATGATTTTTTTGCCGTTTTTATAGATAATATGATAATAATGGTACGGAACCTTTCGTGCGCGAGTCCGACTCACATTTGGCCAGTTTTTCTCACATTTCCGGGACACAAAGGGAAAAACGGCGGTAAAAAAAATAGGTAGGAGAATAAAATAAATATTTAAGGGGGCTCCCGTATAAAGGCTCGTGCAAACAGTCGCGATATCGCAGGCGCGACAGGCAGCGGTACCTTTGTCGACAAAGGTACCGCTGCCTGTCGTTGTTTACCGTCGTTTTTCCCTTTGTGTACGGAACCCTAAAAAACGTATTATGTAGGTATTATGTAAGAAGCAAATGGTGTAAAGTAGTTTCTCTTATTTCCGAACCATAGATCATCAATTCATCACTCATCAAGTCATCAGATATAATAACATTTCCATATAATTATGTATTAAGTTGATAATATAATGATCAACAACTAAAACATATGAACACCTGTTATAATAATCATAGAGCACATACCTAATTGATGTCTACTTAGTTAGATCATTACTATTGCCGTCGTACGCGCATGAGGACGTGCCGACGTACAGACGGATAGACCAATTATCTAATAGGTTGTTTCCTCATAAGAACAGGCCAGAAATACTTGACGACTTAATGGTTTTTGCTGGAAACAACAGAGGTAATGGGAACTAAGGAGAATATAACAATGTTTTAGAAGTTTTAAAAGAAAATTTTGTTTAACATTGCACCTACTTTGTTAAATCTTGTGGCTAAGTAATAACAGCCGCACAGGTCGTTCCATCAGGTTATGCTACGATTGCCGAGGTTGGTCCGTGGATGGGTGACCATCTTTACATACCGAGACTCCTCGCTGCCCCAGAAAGCACCGGCTGTCATTCTTGCTCTTTGACAGTCGTTACGGGTCGTTAGAAGCCTGAAAGTCCGACAACTAGCTACAGTCTTTTACCAAGGGATATCGTAGTACCCAGTTACTGTGTTGTGGAGGTCAGATAGGCAGTCGCTCCATGTGAAATACTGGTATTCAGCTGCATCCGGTTAGACTGGAAGCCGACCCCGACATAGTTAGGCTAGACAGTTTTTTTTGTACCTACTTTGCTAGTTGAACATTTAATTTTCGTAGATACCTGGTACTTTTTGTCAGTCCTACACTGTCCATCCTAACTCCCGTATCTGAGTGTACTTAATTTGAAAACATTGTAAAAGCCAATTATTGTTAAAAGAGTAACCGTTTCTTCGGCTCTTCTCCATAGGAAACGACCAATTAGAACCGTGCACCTAGCTTCTGACGTTTAATAAATGTTCATGTAGGTGTGTTCTGCTGCGACCTGGACAGCGCCAGGCTGAAGGAGGCACTGGCTTCTGCTAGTGAGTATGCTTAACTTTAAACTTAAAGAAATTTAAACCATATTTGGAGAGCAGTGGTGGTCCAGTGGCAACGGTCACGACTTACGAGTTGTAGGTCGTAGGTTCGAACCCTGACAGGCGCTTTACTTTGTGTAAATTATTTCATCGCCACTGCTCTCAAAACGGTGAAGGAAAACATCGTGAGGAAACCGGCATGTCCTAGAACCAAAAATTCGAAGACATGTGACATCTACCAACCCGCATTGGGCCCGCGTGGTGGATTACGGCCCGCTTCCTCTCACAGAGAGGAGGCCTGTGTCCCAGCAGTGGGAACATTATAGGCTGATTATGCTATGTAGGTTTAGGGATGTGAAATAAAATATTTTGAGTTTGAACCACTTTGACATGTCGATCCATCCGAACGGGAGCTTTACAGCCTGTTTGTTGATATTATATGTGTCACAAACTTTCGCGTATAGTACTAATTACGATTTGCAATCTAAATTTTCAGGAGTTAGGTAATTTTCAGAGCGCTTCCGTATTTTTTTTTAACAAAAATGTTATCACACATGACAAGAACTTAATCCCTGATCAAGCGCATAGTATTATGTTATGCATAACATCACTGTGTCACATCGTTATCTTATCAGCTGGGCCTGTGTCACGAAATATTGGGAGCAGTTGATCCAAGGGATTAGGTCTCACGATACTTCAGTAGTCTATCAGAGAGATAGGAATGTGCTCAAAAATATTGAGGCATAATCTACTAGAGACTATAATGATTTGTGGCAATCTGTAGTGCCTGATACATTCATTCAAAAATATTTTTGAATACTTTGAGACTCTCATATGATCTGGGGGCACGGGAGTGCCCCGTCAAGACGAGCCACGCGAAGCGCAAAGAGGGCACTACCTACCTTTTTAACCGACTTCTTCAAAAAGGAGGAGGTTCTCAATTCATCTGCATGTTTTTTTTTTTTTTTGTATGTTTGTTACGCGATTACTCCGCCAATTATGAATCGATTTTGATGATTCTTTTTTTGTTTGGTAGGTCATGCTTTCGAAGTGGTCCCATATAAATTTTATTAACTTTGCTTGCGTAATTTTTGAGTTAGCTTCAATATTACGTATTTTTCCCACTTAGTTTATCTAGACGATATCCTGTTTGACTCCGTCACTGTTATTTACATAGCAGGTAGTGGTATTCGGATTTGTGTGGGGTAGGTACCACAACTAAAAAGTGAAAAATAAAAACTTTTTTTTTGTAAAAAGTTTTCTCGAAACGCTTCGTCGTTTTTTTTGAACCCTCATGACTTGGGTTTGGATTATACCAGATAAACAAAATTCTCGGGATATGATCTCAATAGTGAAGTTATTAAACGTAGAAAGCTTCAATTGCAAAGCTTTTATACTTTCGATTTTATTGATATCTAAAAAACCCCGATTTCGTCACTGACTGACTCACTCACTCACTCACTGATGATCATCATAATTCTTAGGGTACTTCCTGAAGTACTAGAAAGCTGAAATTTGGTATGTATGCTAGTATTAGTACACAAACAACAAACAAAAAACAAAAACTTGGAACTTTTACCCCCCAACCCCTTAAACTAGGGGATGGAAGTTTGTATGAGACTTCCGCAAATTTTAATACTAGAGGTCTTAAAATTGATATATTGGGACTCCTTGTTATAAATAATAAAATACATATTTCAGGATTTTTTGTAAATCACCTCCCACCCTGTAAATTAGGGGATGGAAGTTTGTATGGGTTTTCCAATATAAACCTAATTTTATGCTAGAGATCTAAAAATTATGCAAGTACACTTAATAAGAAGTCTGTTATTTCATATTACAGAAAAAAAATACGTGTTTTAAGTTTTTTTTTACACCTCTCAGCCCCTTAAATTAAGGGATAAAAGTGTACATGGATTTCGTTAGATTTCATAATACTACATTAGTATACTTGTAGTATACGAATAAAGAGAGTGAGCTATGAAAAAAGACACCCCTGATGTGCAAGAAATACAACACAAAAAAAGAAAGAAAGAAACAATGTAGAAACTAAAAATTATTGTCTTAAGCAATTTACAAAAAGAAGCGAAATCCCACCAAAAACATTTTCATGTAAAATGTTGCCAAGACGAGACAAAAATTTAGCAGATCTCATGTAGAGCCAAGCTTCTTACTCTACACGCCCTAATTATACAAGCCTTAACATCACAAACTCTACACCTTAGGCAAAGTATGTGTCTTGGCCGTTTCCGGCCCGATCGCATCTACATGAGAAATAATTAACTAAATGAATGAATAATTAACTATTGTCTTGCAGGAAAGCAATGAACAGTTAATACATTTTTCACCTTACGCCCTGTGACGGTAGCGAAACGGCGAAGCCACATAATTTGCCTAAGGTGTAGAGTTTGTGACGTTAAGGCTTGTAGAGTTAGAAGCTTGGCTCTACATGAGATCTGCTAACTTTTATCTCGTCTTGGCAACATTTTACATGAAAATATTTTTGGTGGGATTTCTATTTCGCGATACGAAGCCATATATAGGATACTTATGCACCATTGCACCTATAGCATATATCCTAACTAATTATAAATGCGAAAGTGAGTTTGTTTGTTACGCTTTCACGCTAAAATGGCTGAACGGATTTAGATGAAATTTGACACGGGTAGGGCATGACCTGGAATAGGACAAAGGATACTTTTTATCCCGATATTCCCACGGGATCGAGACTTGCGCGTGTGCAACCGCGGGGCGCAGCTATAGTATTATATATTTTCGTATATTGGTACTGGTAGCCAAAACAGTTCCATAACATTCCAATACCTACTTACAGGGAAAGAAGCCATACATAACACAACATAACATCACGCATGTAATCCCTGAAGGGAAGGCAGAGGTGTACCTGTAGTTAAGTACACCCACACTTCGCCAGGTGCCTTGTAGTAGGGGGCGAGCCTATTGCCATACCTACCTTGTTATTTAATTAGGTACTGAATGTAATTTAAACCTTTTGACCCCGGAAAAGAGTTTGGAGGATTTGTAGGTCGGTCGTTGCCAAGGTGAGAGCACTGACATTACTTGAACTATAGGTGGGTAAAGTACAGGAAGAACGGCCATCATGGTGAGTTTGTTTAAAAAAAAACACAATCAAGGTTGTTTTAAAATAGCGACATAGTAAAAAAACCTTAGCGTAACCCTTTGGAATTGAAACCATGGAGACTAAGTTATTCGTAAAGAGAAAAGAAAATCAGCAAGACTGGAGTTGGGCATAAGAAATGAAATCAGAAACGACAGTGAAGTCCATTTCTCACAAGCATATACTTCTTCTTCTCGACAGCTCTGTCTCTTACCTGTTGGGCACAACTATCTGCCCCCCCCCCCCCCCCCAGGACTTTAATGACCCAAGGGCAGAGTTGCCCCAAACAACGCGTGCCTATCTCCTCCACAGACTACAGACTTTCTATCGGCCGGGTTCTATTCTAAAAGTCGTCAGCTACTAGCGCGCACACTGGGTCAGCTAAACAATCGGGTTGGTGGTGAGTGCGCATACTCGTACGATATGCTAGTTACTAAGCGGCTTTTAAAGCAAGCGGTCGCATAATGTTAATACAAAATTCTCCAGAACGGAGGAGAAGCCGAATCTCGGAGCAAACGGAACTATCGGCCGGGTCGGCCGACTAGACAATCTGAGAGCGGTATACTTAGCAGTCGGCCTATAGTTCGCCGACAGTTCCGTTTCAAGGCAAACACTGAAACTTTTTTATCGGCCGATACCAAATCATCATAATGTGCGCATTTGCATACATTTTCATACTTATTTATTTATTTTATTTATTTAGGATCTCCAATAAAAGATGTACACAATACATGACACAATTAAAGGACAACATCGGGTAATAAGTAGGTGTACTCCTTCACGTATAGGAGACCACAGCGTGCACAATAAAGTAAAAAATCTAACTAAGCTAACAAAGTTAAAAAGGTAAATTTTTTAAAATAAAATAATTTTTTGAAGGACATTAAAAAATTAAGAAAATCTAACATTTAGAGGTACTTAAATTAAATTAAATCTAATAAACACTGTTTATATTTGGACAGAGACTCGCAGATGTCTAAGTTCGTAGTTTTAGCCAACATGTTATATTGCCTACAAAGTCTTGGCACAGCGGCGAAATGACCGAGGTTCGTTTTTGAGCCAGGAATGTAAAATAAATTATACGTGTTATGCCTGGGAATCCGAGACGGAACTTTAATCTCTAATGAGCTCAAAAGTTCGCTGCAATCTATCGTTCCACTCAATAACTTGTGAAGGATGATGCAGTCCAGTTTCTTCCTACGACTGGCTAGTGTATTCATGTGATAGTGCCTCAACCTGTCAGTGTAGCTAGTGAGTTGTTTAGCCAAGTGATCTCCGTAGCACAAATGGTAATACTAAACTTAAACTACCAGCCAATAGAAAGTCTGCAGTCTGCGGCTCTTAACCTTTGAGATACGCATGCTATATGACATAAATAGACGGAGGACGAAGTTAGTCAAGGAAAATAATATTACAATTAGGTATTAGCATATAAATGCTCACTGTCAGTAACATTATATTACACGAAAGTATTCATTACTGTGCAAGTAGCAACACCGACTCGAAATACCGATAACTAAATATATACCGCACTGCGTATGCACATAATTAGCGTAGGACCAAAGACTAGAATAAACAGCAGATGTGGAAACTGGACTCGATGAAAAGCTGATAGGAGGAGGGTGTAGTTCCCGTTTCTACATTTTATGTAGAAACTCTTGGTTACATAACACTTGGAACGGCTAAAGGTTCAATTCCTTAGCCGACTGCAGGTAGCAGCAACGGGCGACGTGTCGTCGCGACACTACTGGTTTCTATGTATTTCTATGAAATAGGTTCCGAGGCAATGGACATGTCGATTTAAAAACAAATTGTCCGTCTTTCTGTTTCCGTCCGTTCCGGCTAATCTCCGAAACGGCTAGACCGATTTTGTCGGGACTTTCACTGGCAGATAGCTGATGTTTTAAGGAGTAACTTAGGCTTACATTTTGAAAAAAAAAACAGACTTAGGGTGCACGCCGGCAAAGCCGCGGGTAATAGCTAAAAACTATGCCAGAAGCCAGTGTTCCAAAAGTTTCACCGTGTGCTACCTCCCACCCCCCTAAACTCTGAGCCCTCTCATACCTTACTACGTACTTGCTTAAATTACCATGAGCCCACATAGCTAACCCAATATTTACGAATGGTCTGCTCTGCAAACATCTGTTCTACACCAAAGGTATGCACCACAGTTCTTTGCCACGCCTTGCCTATAAATAGTCTGCGTGTATGTAAGCATCGTTTAAGTACATATACGTACTTACAATGTATGCTATGTACTTAAGTGTAAGTGTCCATTGTGAGGTGAGGTTACGATGGTTCAAGTATAAAAACAAGGTATTTCGAAATGCATTAAGTGGGAATGAAAAACGAAATCGGCGCAAAAGTTTATGTTTATTTTTTTTATTTTTACTTTAAGTTCATTATGTAAAGTATAAGTAGATGCAAAGCATGTTCCATTGTACTTAGTAGTTTCAAATAAAGAAGAACCGCCGAATTTCCCAAAGGTTACCCTTTTTAAGATTAACGGAAAATACGGATGTCATGTAATAAATAAGACAAAAATTTTGGAAAAAAAAAATGAATGTTCCTATTGAGAAGAACGGACAATATCAGCGTCAGGTATATTTGCCTGACACATGCTGAGTTGGACTCCCGTTTGGTGCAACGTTGAGACGCACACCGCGCTTTGTATATTTCGTTATTTTTCAAAGTATGTCATAGACAATATTGTCTCGCTGTGTCTAGTTTTCTTTTATTGTTTTTATTTTTTTTGTATTTTTTTGTATTTTGGCACTTTGTAGCTATAATTATTTAACCGTGCTTTTGTATGTTGTGTTGTCTTTTGTATGCACCAAATAAACGTTTTATCTATCTATCTATCTATCTATCTATCAATAAACTCCATGGACATTGGAAATATTGTTATAAAATATTGGTTACATCATTCATGATGATTAGTAAACATGGACCAATCATTGTTACAATAACTACGATGAATATTTTTTTGTGTTTTAGGTTATTTTTACCGTAACCCTCGGGAGATGGATGTTGTTACTAAGTATAATTACGATTGCTTTAATTCCAAGAGTTCCAATTATTCAAATAGTACCGGTATGATATACCGGGACACCTGCCAGTAATTACCGCTAATCGTTCATTCACATGGGTTCGATTTAATTGCCCACATGTTTGGGCTTCCTCACGATTTCCACGAGAGGAACTTAACTCATTATGTACTATGATATAAGTAGGTACATTGGCATAAAGTTTAAAGAACATTGGCTTATTGTGTCCAAACTGAATTAAAAAATTGTCGAAAATACCAAGTTTGAACCATTAAAATCAAATAATTTATTACTACAATTCTGTTTATTTATTGCCTTACATTTAATAGATATTTTTAATGTTTCTTAAATTAAAAAGAAACAAAAAACATTTAAAAAATCATAAGTACTGTGGTCCGCCGGTGTCGGGAGCAGGGTCTAAGCTACCGACCGGGTTAGGGCTCCAGAGACAGTAGGTACCTCCTTACGATACGAGCCGTATCGAAACACTACTGTACTGCCTTCTAAATGAGGCTCTTGATCGAACCGCCTATAATAACGAACCCTTCGAGACGTATTAAATACTACTTACCAATATTACCATTGTTATGTAAAGGGCTTAAACACCAAATCAGCTATAAACTAATTGAAAATATGCAAACTATCCAAAGTATAAATATTGACACTCTTACGCTCCTAACTTAGCAATTACCTGGTATGTTGGGCGTCTAGGAGGTGTCAATCACACGATCTATTTGTAAGAGCGTTAATTGTAAAGTGGGTAGTATTTAATTTGTTCCAAGGAGGTCCAATGTGTTCTAATTGCTAGTGCCGCAAGCAGAGCCGTGCGAATTTGGAGGAAGCCTATGATGACCAGCACTCCAGCAGTATTTAGATATTTTATTACCATATTTACGATGATAATCTTGATACAAGGGCACCACTACTACATACGCTTCAAAACCGCTGCTTTTTCAAGGCAGGAAACGCTTTGTTTCGACGCGCAGACGCCGCGCGTTACATGGAACGAGAAAAATCGCCCTTACCGTTTCTGACATTTTTCATGTTATAAGGATTTTCAGAAACAAATGGAACCTAACAATCACCTAAGGTCGCAAGACACATTGACATAAATAACTACTTAGTGATCGTTGTCAAAACTGTAAAAATCCGGCTCGAAGGACCACTGTTCCGGCTGTTGCCGCTACTGTGTTACTATTTTAAGAATTCGCATGGCTGACGTCGCGGTCGATAATAATTTAACTAATAATAACATAATTGTATTCAGAACAGAACCAGAACATTGGAATATCAGAAATTTGTACCAGCATAACGTTAAACAAGTTCTGTCGATGGCGTGTCCAATTGTCTGACAGCATGCTGTGCATACAGATGGGTGATCAATACCTGTGGTTGACGTAGATACGCATGGTAATGTACAAATACTTCGGTACTTGAGAACTGACAAGCGGTTTTGGAAGTGGGACTTATATCCAGAAAGCACTCAACATTTTTTTCTTGGGCTTAGGGCTTTGGGTTAGCTTTTTTTTATAAAAATGCCCATTTTTATTGAACAATAAAAACTTGTGAAGTAAGTCTACTTTACTACTACTAATAATGTTGAGGGGTTAGTAAACAATGTTCTTGATTTGCAAGCAATATCACTATTCTACTAACAAGAAGGTACTGGAGCTTGCAGAAAGTTACGAAAATCCGTTTTATCTCGTAAGATAAATATCTTTTACGATAAAAAATTTATTTTATGTAACCACCATCTTAGCATTGCAAGAGTTATCACTTACTTTAGGTAATTATGCTATGTAATAAGAGCTAGACATTGTCAGAGTTAGTCAAATTATCCCATCTTAAGTCAGAACCATTTCAGAACAATTAGTGGGACTTTAAGATCCATAAACCAAGTCTTAAAATAAATGAAATCACAGCATTAGGTACACGCATCATTTCAAATGACTTTATCAGTGTTAAGATTGCACTGAGCAAACCAACTAAAAACCTTGAAGCCCCACTATTTATGTTAAGATAACGAAATAGCCACTTAAAATAGAACATCTTGCTTATTTATGTTTGTTCTAATTGTATATAAGTTAATAAAACTTATTATCTGGCGTCTTAAATTGTGAAAGACAAACACGACGCTTAATTACCTAAATGTTATGACATTCTACAAATATTTTGTAAGAACAGAATATTTTAAAAGTTTAAACAGGCTTCAGACACATTCAGGCAGGGTAAAAAACAAACCTCTGACCTATAATGGTATTATTTATGATTTTTTAAATGGTTTTGGTACCTATACCTAGTTATTTACATCGTGGCAGCAACCCTATGCTGCCTGCATTGTCAAACTAAACAGTTACGATACCCACAAATACTTCATAGTTAGGTATATTATCAATTTCTACTTAGATATGTACTTGCTTCAAAAACGGCGAAGGATAAGTGTGAATAAGCAAAAATAAGTTTTTTTATGTTATTGTGTTGCAGTTAAGCAGCCCAGGTGATGGAAAGCGACACCACCCAACCTGTATCACCTGCGTTACCATTGCAGATGGCTAGATACAAGACATTTCAGCTTTGTAGCTGAAATGACTGGCATACCTGCAATTACACCGGTACCCTTCACACCGAAGTACCATATCATCAAGATTCTAAGCTTCGATCCCGAGGGGTTTCTACAAGGAAACTACCCCTTACCCAAGCCTTGTAGGCGAGCAACTACCTATAGTACCGAAGTGAACCAATTCTTCACCAACACAAACAACATCGAACTCTCTATGGGAGGTCAAACAAATAAATTCACAGCAGGCGTCCAATTGTGGGCACACCCCTGTTTGAACAACACAAGCATTCAGGCATACACAGTATAAACAGTTATTCCTACAACGACATAACACCATGCCAGAAATCCACGAACGGGTAGGCAAAGGTGTCCCAATATCTAATTGTGAGCGAGTCTATTGTGAGTAACCAGGTATTGATCCAGACTCCGGGGTGCTACTGAGAAGTTCCATTTAGCCCACCCCATCCAAAACCCATTAACACTGTCTTCCTTTCTACATCAAGTAGGTACTACTGACGATACTATGAGTGGGTCTCGAGGTCAAAGTCAAATCATTTTATTTCAAATAGGCACATTAAAGGCACTTTTGAACGTCAAAAACTAAGAATTAGAACAGATTCTAGGTGCCCCTTCCAAAAGGTAGGACTCACTCAAAGGGATGACTCTCCGATCCGAAGTCCTCGATAGTTAAAGAGAAGTTTTATATTGCTTTGAATTCAGCTATGATGGCCATAGTCTAGTCTCAAGGTCCTTTTTACCCGACTACGGCGAAGAAAATAGGAGGGTTATGATTTTGACCGGTATGTATGTATTTATGTTCATCTGTTCCCTCATATCTTCTAAACGACTCATCACAATTTGACAAATGAGGTATCGTTGGAAGCGTCTTGATTGTCCGCTGGTTATAGGCTATGTCACGTCGCATTAAATGAAATGGCGTCCTCTAGAGGACATACGAGTCAAGAACTAAAAAAAAAAAATTGTTTAATCGTACCATGTTGGGTATCAAATAAAAGGACTTAATGAGCACATTTCAAAAATATGTATATTATAACCCCAAAAGAATTTAAAAAAAATAAAGTAATGAAAACTAAAACCCAACTACGACTAAAAAGGTCTAAACAAGACCCCACGGACAGACAAATTAAAAATCCGGAGTCACACGTAATTTGTTCGATTTATGCCCTAACACGTGTGACTCCGGATTTTTAATTTGTCTGTCCGTGGGGTTGTTTATACCTTTTTAGTCGTAGTTGGGTTTTATCTATTTTTCTGAAGATCATCAACATCATCAAATCATATTATCATGATCAGTATCAAAATCAGATCGCAAATTAGCCAAACAGCTATGGGCAAGCACAAGAAGATCCTATTTCAACATAAGAAAAATAACATGGAAAAAGATCTAAAGAGGTAACACAACCTTGCGATGATGAGTAATAGTCACACACTCACAACTCACACCCACTCAAAAATTACATTCAATTGGTAAACTCAACAAGGTACAAAAAAAACAAAATACCTAATATGAGACTGCAGAAATCGTACGGTACATAAAGACTCTGACCGCATACCTCTTTATAAAAACCACATAATCATAAAAAGTAAACAAAAAGCTTTGCCATAGCAACAGGACAGTTAAATGATTGTGATAAAAACATCAGGGGAGGTCATCGCTCTCTGATCGTCGCGTCGTCGGTGTGATAGCAAGATTCTTGTATGAGTGATTAGATTTACTCAAGGCTAAAGCGGGGCTTGGCTTCTGATATTCTTCTTAACGGAACGATGAAGATGTTTGGTCACAGAGTCACAGACAAGGATGGCTGTAAAAACCAATTTACTGGATCAGAGATCTTGGCAGAGCATTCTCTTTTTCTTCTCTCGACCGAAAAATCATGGTAAAATGATTAGTAAGACGGTAAAATCAGCGTCGGGTCTGACTCCTAAAAGAACGCAGGACTTATTTAGAAATAATTCGGAATGGTGGTCAGTTCAAAATGTTCGAAATCAAAACTTTCCCAATGGCGCGAGCGCGGCAGCGCAGGGCAAGGATCTAAGCATAGATCAATAAAACCAATAAACCGAATTCAATCCAATAAACAACGTCCAGCAGTTGACGTATTTCGGCTGAAATGATGAATGCAATAAACAGACATCGAGACACACTTCCTTACTTATAATTCAGAGCGCATAGCTGAATCATAATCGAATTCTCATAAATATTACGTCAGCTGACGGAACAAAAAGTTATTTCTGTTTTGAAAGAAAAAAGATTAATTATTGCATTTGGGACAGAGAAGAAACTTGTTTCGCCTATTTTGGATCTTGAATTATTGAGCAAAGTTAATTATTATTACTAAACCTATGTGACGTAAATGAAATTACGAGGATGATTCTTCTCTACATGTGTAGTTGATTAAGAAATCAAATCTCCTGCAGCAGTCAAATCTGCTGCTGCATCTGGAAATGTGATTAGGAGGTTTGAGGGACATGTTGTGAGGAATGTTTAGAGAAAGAATTTATGAATATAGTTACTTATTACTATTTCATTAATAAATTGTATGACTTAGGAATTTCCAAATCGCTGATTCTGTTTTTAGGGTTAAAGACCTCAATAAGTTGTGGAGCATACGTAGCGGTGATAGTTTTCCTTTTAATTTCGTTATTATATACTACTTCCGTGAATTTTTTCACATATCCAAAACTAACCATTAAGCTGGCAGGGGGGGGGGACACTTGACTCTAACAAAAATTAGCACTTTAAAGCTTAATATTTCGCAAATGGATCTCTGAATCTAATAATGGTTTTCACAAACTCAAATTATTTTGAAACGCCCTTTCCAACGATAGACATTACGAATAGGGGAGGTACGCTAAAAAAAAAAAATTTTACTATTTTTTTTTCCACTTTGTCGGCGTGATTTTTATTATTACGGAATATTATGAACGTGACTACTATCACATTTCATGAGGTAAATGAAATGCTATTCTATGGCACTTAATTATAAGAATATTATAAGATGCTTAGTCAACATTCAAAGGTCAGAGGCCCATGGGAGCCTTTAAAACTCAGCTTAGTCACTAACCACACCAAAAGAAGAACATTCAAAGGTAAGTTGTGATGGTTATACAAAAATACTCAGTCAATACTACATTTTTCCTTGTATGCCTTTCAACTAATTGCTATAAAATTACGAGTGCATACTATTTTGTATTAATTAAAAATGTGCTTACCAGTAAAAAGCGCCAAGATTTTGTTTTGAACTTTTTACCTAACTGTTTTTTTTCCTCTTCTGTTTTTTTAAATCTCCAATATATTGTTATCGGCTTAAAAATACCTATTCTAAAACATTCTGACTGTACTTTCATCTTCATTTTCCTCAAATGACTAAACCAATAAAAAACAACTCTAAGGAAACTGTTTTATTCGAACTAAAACGCAGTAAAAAAAAGTGTGTCATCATTATGTAGTTACATACGTGGAAACAATACAGCGATATATTATGTATTTATTAGACGCCTCTAACCTGTCATTATCTAGTACAATATCTCTGTTCGTACGCTATTATTAGATACATATGTGTGAACATTGTTAACACAACAACAGTTTAGTTATAACTAGGTTGTTCTTTTTTAACCACAATGAGGAAGCTCTTGGTCTGCATCTCACCTGATGGTAAGTGATGATCAGGCCGAAGGTGGATTCTATCTTACCTCTAACTCTGTTCTGTCTCTCATCTCTGTCTCTGTTACTGTTCTTTTTAAAAGTTAATTAGCTCTGGACCGAAATAGCTGGTGGGGTTAGGCCTTTGCCCAGCACGGGGGTGATGCAATTTCAGTAATCAGTTTCCTGTTGAGGACGGATATCAGTTTGTTTGTAACCTATAGGTAGAGTTAGTTAATTTGAAACCTGTCGAAAGACAGCGGCCTAGTTTTATAAATAAATCAACCCCTGTACGGAGCTGTTAAAGTGTGTATGAAAAAATCTGCAACATAGGTAGTGTATGTATTAATAACTATCGACGTCACATAGATCTCATTGGAACAAGATCTGTTAAGTATATTTGTATAAGCACATTAAGATCGACAGTGCAATGTACCTCATCGATAACGTAATAATATCGATTCCACATTGCACGTTCTAATATGGTGCTAATCGACGACGTCGCGTAGATAAATTCCGATGATCGATGTCAGTCGTGTAGATAACTATCATATATTAAACTTAATATAAACACCCTAACGAATGCAAATGCGAGCTAAAAATACCATATTGCATACATAAATAGATGTACTTACGACATAAGACACGAGGTAAACAGGTAAACAAAGTAGTAAAGTATATAATTGGTCGTTACGGCTAATTATGTATTTTACATAATAACTCTATTACAATCCGCCGGCGCCGTGCCTCGGAAAGCACGAAGCCGTTGGTCCCGGCTATCATTCGTAGATATTTGACCTACCCGTCAAAAACCCAGAAGTCTGACCTGTCTTACCAAGGGGTATCGTGTTACCCAGTAAATGGGTTGTGGAGGTCAGATAGGCTGTCGCTCCATGTAAAATACTGGTATATATCTGCATCCGGTTGGACTGGAAGCCGACCCAAACATAGTTGGGGAAAAGGCTAGACAGATTGATTGATTGACAAACACTACTTTGTTTATTTACCTCGTGTAAAGTATATAATTGGTCGTTACAGCTAATTATGTACTTTACATTATAACTATTAGTAGCGTATTTAAGACCCATTGTGATCTGTTTGTTGACTAAAATAACCACTTTATATTACCTATACGGATTTTCCGCCTAGATAACGATCCTCCATCTGTTCTCCTGGAAATCAAAAGCTGTTTATGTGTGAATTTCCTACATTGCAATCAAATTCATCACGTTTGCAAACAGACGGTCAATTTCCATATTAAGTTCTGTCAAAAATACCTATAGTTTGCCTACATTATTGACAAGTTTTTCATATTGATTGTCTTCGAGACATATCCGAGATGAGATTGCCAGTACTTAGATTTTGAAAGTTTTGAGCCTATTACCAAATCCCTACCTTTATTTAGCAGTAAGTAGTTTGTTTTTAGCAGTAGCATCCTTAGCGCTAAATATGAAGCTAATGAGTTCAAAAACAAATTAATGTCGCGCAATACTCTCATAGAAGTCTAGACGTACTGAAAAACAGGATAAGGACATAATCATATACTTCCTAATAAGCAGTGAGTTTCTTTTAACAGGACAGATACAGGTCAAGGAACTACTAGGTACGTTCTGAAGAACACTAGTTCTATGTGAGTAGTTCCAAAAAGAACTAAAGTTTTTGGAAGGAACACTGAACTTCTCCGGGTATATATTGTTCAAATATTGATTGACTTCAGAAACGCGTGCCATGGTCAATATTAACACTAAGTCGTACGTGTCTAGGGTAAAAAAGGGGTTCGCTTTGTTGAATTAGTGATTACGACAGAAAAATGGCGAAACCACAAAATGATCTTGTGACCCCAATACTTCAAATAGAGAACCCTTTGTCCTATGTCGGCCATGGCCACATTGGCCACAATCAAGAGAATCATCATTCTCTCTTGCCGTCTTTTTCTTCCATACTACTATTTGTCGTCATCTCGGTAGTTATCTCCTTTCTAGCCATATTATCTTTCACACATCGTTTCTTTGGTCTGCCCCTACTCTTATAGCTATGCATCAAGAGAATATACTTGCTCACGTCGGCTTTTACCCGTATAATAACAATAAACTGGGATCAATTGATCCAGAACTATCAGCAATCTATGTCTGACTGGCTTCCTCTGTACCGTGCTACAATACCCGTATGGAACAAACATTTGTGCCACTTCACTTGCAAATATATATTTGTGAGTGCCTCGAATGTAAAGATTTTTTTCTTGAACACATTTTCCTCTACAATTTACAAAAAAGAATACATTCTAGATGCCTATGTTATGTATTTATTTTTAGTCTTGAGGAAGTGTATTTTAGAGGTTGCTTACGAGTAACATGTATGTAATTATTACCGAAATATTATTGTACTGTGGGATTTTAAAACCTCTACGCTGAGGCGAGCGTTGAAATTCCTACAGTGCGCTTTTATTTTGATACTAGCTGCGCCCCGCGGTTTCACCCGCCTAAGTCTCGATCCCGTGGGAATATCGGGATAAAAATTTAATCCAGGTATAATATCCTATGTGTTAATCCAGGTTATAAAGTATATGTTTGATTGAGTAACAAACATCCAAACACACAAACTTTCACATTTATAATATTAAGTAGGAAGTAGGATTATATTTAAGTGTCGCTTAGTGTTAGTGAAAACGGGCGACAGTTCTCGCAGACCTGCCAAATTGCTTCAACGCCAATTTCTCCAGCTTTTTTGTTTTATTTACTAGTGAGAGTACCAACATTTTTATTTAAATGAAAATTTTATACCAAGCATACCGAAATGAAATTGCATTAATTCGATAAACAATGCTAAAGCACAACAAATGCATTGCACTGCACTACGTGACATTAATGACAAACTCAGCAATGTGCTACTTAGCATTACTATGAACCCACACCACCGCCGATTTCCACTAAGGACTGAGGTTGCTTGACGCAACGAAACGTGAACGCAGCAGTTTAGGGTCATAGGGCCGTGCCCTATAGACCTCATTATGGTAATTAAATATAAACCCAGTCTTTTGCGACGCGGTGTGATAGGTAGGTACAAACATAATTACCTTTTAAGCGGTTCTGCTTTTTCCTTATCCTAGGTGCGACTGCAGCAAACTTAATATAAGTAACACACAAATGAAATCAGAAGAAGGTTGCTTACTGGGAAGAATGACCAGGGTAAACACACATGATTAATTGTTCTATAAGGTTTATCGCCGACCATCTCAAAAACCTCCACTGCTAACAAAGACCAATAGATAACTACAATAAAACATCGGAGTCTTCAGCAAATCCCACGTCGCCTCTGACTATCGTAATGCCAAAAAAAACAGCCAAAAATTAGTTCCACTTAAAAATAAAAACTAGATTGAGCGGTAGTTAATTATAGTAATTGGTGTAATAAACTCAGTTCCGTTATGTTTATGTAGAACTGTTTATAATGGACATTGTATACTAGGTGACGGTACACACGCAAAAGTGACACGGAAGTGTCAAATTCTGACCAAGTCCGTTGGTCAGAATGTAGAATGTGGCTGATGATGCTGCATATCATAGAAAATCTAGGCTAGCAAGCTATGAACTACATAATGTTTGTGGTTAGCATATAAGCCAGTTATTAGTTCCCAATTTTCTCATTTGAGTATTTAATTCAGGCTGAGAATCATTTCTTTGTGTTCGTCAATAAAAGGTTGCCCCCAAAAAGCTCATCCTTTACAAGTTCAAACACGCATTTTTTTTTTTTTTGAGTATGGGAAGTCATCAAGTGACTTCTCCCGCTCTGGGCGGAGCGGGTGGGCGTGTCAGACTTTTACTGACTAAAACCCACCCGTGTTCCTTCAGTTGCCTGTTGCCAAGGTCCCGGTATCCCTTTCGGACTTTCCAGCAACCCTGGCAGGAAGTTCCTACACGCTTAGCATGAACACTTCTATCTCTACTCCACGAAGAATAGACATAATTATCTCTTTCTATACAAAGTGCCATTTCTGTCTTCATTTTTTAAATCATAGAAAACTAGCTTCCGCCCGCGGCTTTGCCCGCGTGGTATGTCGATAAAAAGTATGTCCTTTCTCAGGCTCCAGAATATCTGTGTACCAAATTTCATTGAAATCGGTTCAGTAGTTTTCGCGTGAAAGCGCGACAGACAGACAGAGTTACTTTCGCATTTATAATATTAGTAAGGATTAAATCTTCTACGTAAGGCAGTTCGTTCACAGTTATTTTACCTCTCGTAGCAACCCCACAGAAACCTTATCGTTATAACAATAACGATCACTGTATTGACAGTGACACAACATCAGAAGTAAATTAACTCCGCAAAGTTGCGGAACAAACTCGAGCATCATCTCTCTTACAATAGGAACCAATTTGTCAAATCATAATAGTGACATCTCTATATCATCAATTCATCACTATTGTTTAACCTTATCATAAAGATTCAATTATATCGTTACTGCTAAACATGTTATTGTGGTAGCGGCACGCGCTGACCTCTTTTAATTAACGGGTCATGCGTACGCGCTTCGGTTTAGAAAGACTCGCGCTTTACTGTTAACTCTTTATGCAAATAAAATTTTATTACAAATAATAGGTCTTTACCTATGAAATTGCCGTTTTGTATGAAAAAATTTAAACGATTTTTTTTCATGAATTTTTTATTTGTATTAATCGAAGTAATCACCCATGCAATCAATGCATCTTTGCCATCGCAGTGGCAGTTTATTGATGCCCTTCTTAAAGAAATCAGCTGGACGGGAGGCAACAAATTCTTCAAAGGCATTTTGTACTGCCTCTCGGGTATTAAATTTTTTTCCCGCCAAGAAGTTATCCAAATTCTGGAAAAAGTAGTAGTCTGTAGGCGCAAGGTCTGGTGAGTAGGGCGGATGACGGAGAGCTTCCAACCCCAGTTCTTGCAACTTGGAGACCGTCTGCTGGGCAGTATGAGGTCGCGCGTTGTCGTGCAGGAGCAGCGGAGACGAGCGATTGACCAATGCTGGTTGGAGATGCGCCAGCTTCTCCATCATTGTGTTCAGTTCTTCACAGTACACATCTGCAGTAATGCTCACCCCGTTTGGTAAGAAGCTGTGATGACACACCGGCGCTAGACCACCAAACAGTGACCATCACTTTTCTAGGGGTAAGTTTTCGTTTAGGGCATTGTTTAGGTGCTGAACCAGGATCCAACCAACTTGCTGAGCGCTTGCGGTTATTAAACAGAATCCATTTTTCATCGCAGGTAACAATGCGGTTCAAAATTCCTTCATTTGTGTGTCTGTTGAGCAGTGCAAGGCACGTCTCGACGCGTACTTCGCGCTGGCGATCATTGAGTTCGTGGGGCACCCATTTGTCAAGCTTTTTTACCTTGCCAATTTGACGCAAATGGACCAATATTGTTTTGACGCTAACGTCGAAAGCTGCTGCTAATTCAGCCGTAGATTGTGTATCATCAGCTTCCACAATCGCCTTTAATTCGTCATTGTCGACCAAAGTCTTCGGACGACCGCGAGGTTCATTTTTCAGGTCGAAATTTCCAGAACGGAAGCGGCAGGTGGTGCGTTGGTTTGTAGTGTTAGCTCCGTAAACGTCGTTGATGTTGCGTGCCGCTTGTGCCGCGTTGCTGCCACGACGGTACTCATATTCCATAATTACTCGAATTTTTAACGTATCCATGATGACGAAAAAGATTGAAATGCGATGAAAATGTAACACTAATCAATAAAGAAATGACTACTTTTGGAAAAAAAATCCATGTTTTTAAAATAAAATTAATTTGAAATTAGAATTCTTAGCCAAACAAAAATTATTTTGATTTGAAATGGCCAGTACTGCAGAACGGCAATTTCATAGGTAAAGACCATATATACTTATGATGATCATTTATCACCCAAATCGTCTTTGTTACGAAACTTCGTCGCTCTCCGTGTGTCATCTTTCTAGTTAGCCTCATGATAGTCAGATTAACACCGGGTTGCTGGCGTGCCCTCTCTAACCCAATCTCACCCACAAATTGCGCTACCGCGTTTGACAAAATCGTTCTCATTCATGCCCTCATCTTATTTCGAATAGGGTCAAATCAGCATAAATATATTTTTCTGCTTCTTCTTCGTATACTTCTTTATCAGCCTTCAAATTAGCTTTAAATTCCTCTCTAGGTATTATTTATCTCGATCCTGGGCCACTCTCATCCAGCTTCATCATACATAATTATTTACATATCTCATCTCATATCTGCGAACCTGAAGACCCATGTTCACACAAAAAATCATTTCAGGTCTGTGACTATTTGAAACCCCATATAGTAAGTTGTATATGTTGCATTAATTGTATAACTCAATGGTTGCGATTAAATTATGTCACTCCGTGTGATGTATGATAGCGAATCGTGCGCAGACCGCCTATTTAATTGATGTCTCATGCTCAAGCGAATCTCGTTTTATAAGCATTTTGGTTAGTTTTATTTATTATAGGTTTAGTATGACGGGTAGGTCACCCTATTTACCAGTTTTTTATAATTTAATTTTTGTAATTTAACGCAATGAATATTGTTGAATTGTCAAAATGGGATTGGGATTGTGAGTGTGTTACGCAACCAGGTAGAGTATTAGGTAGAGTAATAGGGCGTGATACGTGCGCGCACCGCATTTGCTCTTATCTGCAGCAATAATGCGGAACAGATACACCTTTTTATAGACCCAATCTAAGTACCAGCAATTCAAATACTTACTTACGAAGGTAAATTTTCTTCGCTTACAAACAGCATACATTTTCTTGGGCGCGATAGAAAGTGAACAGGTTTCTATTTTCTAAATAAATAAGTGTTCGCAATAGAGCGCGTACGCAACGTTTGTGTAACATTCTAGCAGGGCTGACAGGTATGCCAGTAACCTGGATTACTTATTTTATGTAAGTTCCTTATCTTTTGAAACATAATCATAAGTCTCTGTAAACAGCTCTGAGTATGTTTCTGTCATTCTTTTCAGAGTAGTTCTTTAGGAAACACGAGAGAGGCTTATAGTAGTCGCATATGATGTGTAACATCTGACATCTTAGTAGACAGTACCAACTTCTCGGAAACTAGGTTGGTACCATCTGACGGTCAACTCTAGCACTGCGCGCGCTCATTGGTCAAATCACACTTCCATCTCTTTTCACGAAATCACTCCCACAGATAACAGGCAAGCGAGAGGAAAGACCAAGACATAAAAAAAAGACGTAAAAGTGTTTCTGAACCAATTTACCGAAATAAATATCATTATCATCTAAATATCTTTAATAGCCCATACTTCCTGACTAATATTATAAATGCGAAAGTGAGTTTGTTTGTTTGTTTGTTACGCTTTCACGCTAAAACGGCTTAACGGATTTGGATGAAATTTGGCACATGGTTAGACCATGACCTGGAATAGGACATAGGATACTTTTTATCCCGATATTCCCACGGGATCGAGAGTTACGCGGGTGAAACCGCGGGGCGCAGCTAGTAATATTATAAATTCGAAAGTAACTCTATCTGTGTGTCTGTATGTTACCTTTTCACGCCTAAACCACTGCACGGATTTCGACAAAATTTGGCAAGGAGATAGATAGCACCCTGGGGAAGGCCATAGGCTATATATTTTATGGAAATACCTCGTGGGCCAAGCCGCGGGCGTAAGCTTGTCATTAATAAGCCTACGAGAATAGCTGTCCTTTGCCAGTCAGTCATGTTGGGCTGAATTCAAACTCAAACCATTTTTAATTACAGGCACTTATGAGCTATCTAGGCGTGTTTTCTATGGAGAAGAGCGGGCAAGAATCTCCATGGATTCTGTTCATATCATGATATTTTTAACTGTTACGTAATGCACACCCTAAAATGAACGGGGAAACATTTATTTATATGATATAGTTTAATGTATTTCTGAGAAGGAGAAATCAGTGCAAAAGATTCACATCATGTAGGTAGTTCCATTTATGATACTACTAAAAATAAAAACACCCAAGATCGAATCGATCCTATGCCAAAAGCAAGACCATGCTAAGCAAAATGAAGATTTTTATCTCTCAAATCTCGGCACGTTACTAAGATGAACAATTATAATGGTCAATGTAATTCTTAGTTAAATAGGGCGTGATGCGTGCGCGCACCGCATTTGCTCTTATCTGCAGCAATAATGCGGAACCGGTCTGATAAAATACCAAGTTCTAGTGCTAAATTATGCTTTAAACTAGAATTGTAATGATCTACACATGGAGGACAAAGTTATCTTGATGGTTGGTCTTTATCGGGGACATTTGCATGATTTGCATGTCTTTTATTGAAGCTTCCAAAGTAGGTAACTGGATATCTAGATACTGTTTGTTAGACCTTAAGTAAAGCATTAGATAAGGTTCAAAATCTGGTGATCGCTCTGATTAACATGGGAATAAGACTCTAGCGATAGATGAAATCTCGTCATATTTCAAACGAAAGTCCCGCGTCGAAGGACGCTTTTGCTAATCGAAGAACAATTATCACTAGATTACCTACTATGTTATTTCTCAAAGCACCTGAGAACCGTAGTAATTTATCTTACTCAATACAGTGTTTCTTAAGTTCTACCAACTCGAAAATATCCACCATTTTACAGGTAGCCAATGTATTCTACTTGATCTATTTTGTTTATTTAACGCTTTTATTTAAAAGTGTTTACGTACTACAAACAAATGATCTATTCAGCCAGCCGCGCGTGTCACATCACAGCTCATCCCGGTTATATTTAGACGATTTATAGTGAAATGACGTCACCAGCCCAATGTTGACGAGTGTCGGTCAACGCGACGCGATTCATTCACATGTTGGTTTAGTAGTCATTTTATTTCATTATCCTTTAGTTAGTAATTACTTTAAATAACGGGACTCCTAGCCAGAAGAAAAGTTAGGTAAAGAATGAGCAGATCAGATGCAGTGCAGACTAGATGTACCTAATGATGATGAATAAGATGATAAAATTTATTATTATATTCAGCCGTATCTAGGCAAGTTTGTAGGTGACCGAAGTATGGACACACCAAGTGTAAATAATCATATATTGTATAGAATAAGAAGGAACCACAAATGAATTAAAATGCAACGTTTTGGATTTTCCAAAATGAGATTTTTATAAGAGGAATGACAGACAACACTTAATGAGTAAAACACGACATGAATAAACTATTAGATGAGCTGTGGAACTTAGGTACCTATAGGTAAAATGCATTATGAATCCAAGTCAAACTTTTGGCTCTCTAAAATACAACATTGAAAAAGATTAGGTCATCGATCTTTTCGATAGTCATTTGGTGATTTTTTGAAAAACACTGCAAGTCAAAGGTCTGCTTAAAATCTTACTTAATAAAGCTAGAAAATTTTGTTCCATAATATTGATGAAACATTTGAGTTTCTACTGTATGTACATATTATGGACTATGAACGTGATAAATTAGTGACAAGTGCATTGTATCTTAATTATGATGAATACTCAAATTAAAAAAATCTGGCTAGTTTATTGTAAATATATCGTTGTGTAGATAAGTCACACGAATCAGTAAAATCTAATCTATTCACATTAAAACTTTGACTCCAGTTTATTAACCATTTAGTTATGTAATACAATTTAAAGTAGTGAGTGATTTGTTCAGCTTATATAGCACCTAAATTGAGAGTTCACATTACAAAACGTGACTCACACATTTACATTTTTCATTTCAAGCTGCGCCAGACGGAATCAATTCACCAAAATGTAAATCACCTCCCATTAAATTGCAAAATACTCGCTGACAGCAAACCACCTGTTTCCAAGTCTACAGCCACAAATATTCTAGTTAACTGCACTTGTGGGTACATTATCTTATTAGTCAAAGATGCCGGAGGAGGCCAGTTAAGCGGCGGATATGTTCTTACAGCCGACCTTGTTCCCGTCCCATGTGGCAGTGGAGAGGAACGTGGTGACTTGTCTTGTTGTATGATAAATAACTGGATTTTTCATACTGTTGTGAGTGAATCATTTGGTGATTTCTTGCGGTGGTGTAAGAAGTTAGTAGTATTAATGAGGATTTGTTAAGTAGGTATAAACTTAAACTTCAATTGAAATAAATATGCTTTGAACGGAAATAGAACAAACCGAATGTTGACCGTCGGGCTTTAGTTATGCTATCATTCTCTTGCCCATATGCCAACTTATTTGGGGTCGGCACAACTTCTTCATCCATTCTTCTCTATTAGTCATCATCAGTGTTATCACCACCTTTCTAACCATTATCGTGTTTCACACAGTCCACCCATAGTTTCTTTGGTCTTCCTCTACTCTTAAAAGTAGCCATCTACATTCATACTCAAAACTTTCCTCACGATATTTTCCTCATTCCTCCGCATCACATGCCTGTTCTTGTAAATTGCTCTCTAAAAGAGAGTACGTGCTTTCTCTAGGAAATCTGATCTGTTAGCACATTAGGCACTACTAATTTCCTCCTAATTTTCTTTACATATTAGTACTGACTGATATAGACTTCGTATAGTCACGCATTATATATCTTTATAACACATTTCTCAAAGGATAGACCTTGAAACTCGAATGCCTCTAGCTACAATCTAGTCAGACACACTGTGCTATGTATCTCCTGCATTTTGTTTTGAGTCTGCTCAGAGTGTATTGTAGATTTTCTCAGAACTCATACGTCAATATAGCTATGCACACTGCCTAGTTTGAGGCACTTGCAGAGACTAATATCTTGTAAACATCACGTCAGTGAATTAAAAAATACTTGAAGACATATACAATTAACAAATCTCCGTACGTAATATATTACTTAATCTAAGGGCTGGTCCTCATCACAGCTAGGGAAATATGACCCCTCATTTAGACCGATTACTACTTAATTTCTTCATTTATACAAGAGGAGTCTCAACTGTTTTCATAATATCATATTGTTTTGGTTTTTGCAGTCAGTTAGGTACATAATAGGTAATGAATAATGATTGCGAGGGAAGCGCCACCTGACACTGCAAGTGTATAGGCAATAACAATGGATCCCACATTGTGCAACATGCTGATAACTACGACAAGTTATATCTTTGTTATTGCGTATCACAAGGGGTCTGACCTGAAATGGTGAGTTTGCCATCTGAGTAGGACATTTCGAAATAATATTCAAATGGAGTTTAAAAACTATTGAAACCTACCATTATAGTCTAGGGATTCATTAGACGATTTTTTTAAAATTAAAAACAAAGAGAAACCGTGGGCCCAAATGCGAACCTTGGGGAACACCACAAGTGCAGTAAGGTGTAACCTCTCTCTTGAGTAATAGGACGAGTCTTTATATCCAGATTCAACTGTAAGTAGGTACCTACCCTACGAAACAAGTTATCATGGCAATAAGTGAGCTAAGCTTCAAGCTTACGGGGTAAGAATATTTTGATTACACGTGTCAAATGGTTTAGTTAAATCTAAACATACCTACGCCATCAAAATTATGATTATTCAATTAATTCTGTGTTATTTGGGCTTTTTGATGTGATGAGAGTATGAGTTGATTTAGTGATTTAGGAATACATGCGTACGTGCAATCGCCAAATAAATACCTAAATTGCCAAATTTTGTTGGATTTACTTCAATTTGAATTCAGATCCTACTGGACCGACTTCCTGAAGCGTCTAGGAAAATTAATTCAATATAACTATTGCCTTGAAAGAACGTCTGAGACACTTTTAGTAACTCTATCTATTTCACTTACTTACTTATTCTTTTAATTTTTGCAAAGAACAGTGTATTTTTATTTTTAAAACAAACAGAAACAACAATTAAAATTTGCGCCAATGAACTACCCACCTTTGGACGAATCGAATAATCGATGCATTCATTACAAATATTACCTACAACAAAAATAATGAATGATCCTATTGTAAGTTATTCTAATTGAAATATTGATCATTTATTATTGATTAATAACTTTAGTGTCATATTCATTAAACTGCAATGTAAATTATGATATTATTGTAATGTTTAAATCCATTGATCATTCATAATACCGAATGATAAAATTAAAGTGTTCTTCTGGCTCTTTGCCAACTCTTTGTTTGTCAGTTACAAGGAAAAATATTTGATAACACTTATTTATATTTGCATTATCTGGTTGAAGTGTATCTCAACAAAAAATTAAATGTAAATTGACTGCCAGAAAATATTTATATTTACCCGACACGAAAATATTGTAAAAAAAAGAAAATTAATAAAATAAAACTGAGAACGACTTACGTTAAATAAAGAAAATCTCCCGTTGAACATTTTCACAATAATAATCACTGTTATTTATAAACACAGCACATAAACATAATCCGTAGAAAATCACAAACTTTCGTTCATTATAGGAATCTAAAAAATGAGTCGTTTCCGCGCCATCGCACGGCCGAACGCATTTTACACTTGCACAATAAAAAAAACTCCCGAACACTACGCTCCACGTAAAAATGAGTTTCAATTCACTTCACAACACATTAGTAACAACGAACATGCAGCGATTCTAATTTCGAACGACATCAACTTGGCAAAACTACACACAAAAGTAAACTATTCAGTTACATATTTCTAACTATAAGCATAGCGCGATATCGGTTCGCGGTTGAGGACAAGGATGGAATACAAAAACGCGGCCCTTTTACAATGTGTTGGAAGGAGACGGTTGTATTTTCTTAGCACTGCGTCAGTATCCGGTATTCCCGTTCGAGATTTTTGTGTAGAGAGGTGTAGCGTGTAGGTTTGATAACGTGCGCGCTGTCGGTCGCCACCGTGGTCAGTGCGTCGGAACTCCCAACTGACCTTTATAGGATAATACTTCAGTTAACATTACTAACTGATCATAAAACCCTCCATTGTTAGCTACAATGCCGCTTAAATTATCAATTTATTAGAATGAAGAATGTGCTTTAACAGCAGAGGTGACTTGGAGAACAAAAGAGGAGAAAGTATAAATAAAAGAATAGATCTTTTTGTATTCCGCACTTCACTAGCTGGGTACTTGCATGATTCTGCTCCCTAGAAATGGGAACATCGTTTATGCATTGTTTAACAACGTTATCAGAAGATAACGTGCTCAATATAGCGCTGTCTAGGTAAAAATATATAAATAAATGTTTGCACAGAAATGAGACGTTTTATTAAAAACAGTGATGTTGATGTAATATTGCGTCACTTGATATTTTCCGAGTATCTTTGTATGTAGGTTGTTACTAAGAAGGTATGCTAGGTCATCAAAGTTCTACCTATAGGTAGCGTAGGGCCATTAACCTGTCATTACAGAGGTTATTTTAATGCTAAGCTAGACTTTATTTTGTTTCTAAGCTTAAGGCCTTCTAGTCATATAGCTTAGTATAATTTAAAATTCATATATTTTTGACAGATTTTCACTTTCACATATTGTTATGAAGGCATAGAAACAGATACATTTTAAATTACCTACTTTAATTTTATAGACATAGGTATTTCTAAACAAAACTGCATGTAGGGCATTCAGCATGAATGATGACATAGCTGATATTGGCGTGTATTCCCGTTCGTCCCACTGGCTTCGTCCCACTGGTGGGACGAACGGGAATTTAATCAATTATATTAAATTCATTCCCGCTCGTCCCACTGACTTTCTCAGTGGGAGAAACGGGAATGATTTATAATTTTATTTTTAATTCCCGTTGGCCCCACTGAATAATTTGAGTCTGGTTGTTGTTCAATTTTACACTTATTTATCCTAACTAATATTATAAATGCGAAAGTAAGTTTGTTTGTTTATTTGTTCGGTACACTTTCACGCTAAAACGGCTAAAATTATTTTAATGCAATTTGGCACATGGGTAGACCACGACTTGGGTATACATAGGATACTTTTTATTTCTGTTGCACGTTGCATGCATACAAGACGGTATTCTGTGCAAAACACTTTATGCACAATTTATGAACAGTACATAACCTAACAATAAATACAATTTATTCCCGTTCGTCCCACCAGTGGGACGACGCCAGTGGGACGAACGGGAATGAATACACGGATATTGGTACTATCACCATTCATACTAAATACAAATAACGTAGTCAATCAGCAGGAAAATATGTTTTTAATGACGTAGGTAACTACTGATGAATTAACCCACCTACCGACTAATAGGTACCTCAAACTACTGTCCACTGCCATTATCAAAAACGGAAGAATTAAACATAATGTATGCACTTGTATTATCCTTAGTAAAATAATAAAACAACTTGGTATGATTCAAATAATTATCATGTAGGTAATACAATACAATTAGTAGGTATACATATTTTTAGAACAATGGACATCAGTCGCTGGTCCGGTCATCCGGTGGGTGGACGCTGATTATTAATCACAGCACTGACTAATAGGTGCATTTTCACATTGAGTCCATTCAGTATCCAACTACCCACACTGCCTACACTAAATAAGCGTGGAGCTATCATCTTCGTAACATCACCTGCCTGCATCAGCCTGTATTCCCCGAAGGAAAGCAGAAGTGTTCAAGACACAAACTTCGGTAATATGCCATGAACGGGTAACGAATCCCGACTAAATACTTACGAAGAACGTAAGAATATCCTATGAACACTGCCAGATCCTATTGAACCCTGGACCCCACGGCACGCATGACATAGCGACCGCAGCAGCAACCACTAGACCAACGCGACGCTTTCAAGATAGTGTTAAAACTGTTACTTTATCAACAGTTTTTGAAAGTCTACGATGTTTGAAGTAGCTCACTCAGGAGTTAAGTTATGGTAAGGTGCCGGATCAGCCACGTAGCAATTGCCACGGGCCCCGCGCAGGAGGGGGCCCCGCGTATCCTTCCTATCCTTTGTAAAATATTTACAAATAATTTAAAAAAACACAAATAAATAAGGCTTTTTGTACTTGTCAGACCCCAACAGGCCCTATTAATCTTCTGTACTATTAAACAGCAACAAAATTGTAAAAAAACGTATTGATTGAGTACCTATTGAATATTTTTTTAACACTATCAAAATCCCATCAAGGGTCCCTCGATATAATTTGCTACGGGCCCCGGCTTGTTTAATTCGGTCATTCACTGGTATGTACTATCATCGAAGAATATAAACGATTGTAAAACCAAATGGTAACTCCAAAGAAAGTCAATGCACATCGCATTGACTGACGTAAGGTCAACAAAAACATCTTTCGTAGCATTAAATATTTGCATGACACTGCGTGGAAGAATGTGTTTGCACTGAATTTTATATGTAACATATTGTGTCCCCACCACAATATATGCAAATAAACAATGTTGTTTTTTTTTATTTTATATATAAAATAACAATGATGAGACGCTATGCACGTGTTCACTATGGACCGTTACACAACCCTGAAATAAACCAATCTTTCCGCTGGATTGATACCAAAACTTACAACTATTCAGAGGATGTATACGGAATAGGCCTACTTTACTCATACGCTACGCTTTCATCAAAGTTTGAAACGCCTTATCAAAATGGTCAGCTCACTTACTACTTACAAAGTGCTATTGTTTCACTGTAGGCGTCACCGGTAACAAAACACTAAACAAGCAGTGTAGTGGATTGTGTAATGTGTATATTAGGGGAACGGAAATCTAACCTTGTAGTAGAAAACCTCTTGCTATCACAAGGAATACGACAACCTCGTGCTATAAAGCTTTATTGATTTCTTTGAACAGACTGTAGAATACTTACTAAAAGATAGAGTTGAAGTTGAAAAAGTTGAAAATATCTGTTACGTTTGGAGGGCTCTGGGGAATTAGGCCCGCTACCGGCTTGCTGACTGATTCAAATTAGGTACATTCCAATATTTTACCGAGGTAGGTACATTCTCTACTATTTTGCAAGAGTACAAAAGCAGAAGATATGAAATGAACAGAGCCTCCAATAAATTAGATAAGAAAATAGATTAGGATAAAAGCAGAAAGATTCATGATGAACAGAAGGCGCCGATGTCTACAGGACACATTATAAATATACGTTACTAGCTGTTACCCGCGACTTCGTCTGCGATCCAGGATGAAAAGTAGCTTATGTCCTTCTCCCAGTGCCATCTATCCATGTGCCAAATTTCATCCAAATCCGTTCAGCCGTTTTAGCGTGAAAGTGTTACAAACAAACTCACTCAATTTATATTGAATCACACGCCCGCTCAACAGCACGCATCCAATCACCTTCAGTGTGACTGACGGGCACCCCGACCAGATCCTTCGCCAAAAAGCACTCATGGTCTCATTATCTGGTGGGCGCGCGTCAGTCAAACCTTGAGTGGGAATGGGTCGCTCCCATGCTCTATATACCCACCTTTCATCGCTCTGGAACATACGGTTCTGAGTGTACCGGTCCACTCTTCGCCTATACCGACGGATACGGTTTGCCCATGCATAAACTTTCTGCTTCAGGAAGTCGATACGCTCTGTGACACAGGAAACATATTCTCGAGGACTGATACTAGTTCCCGAGAACGCCCGCCTCACAAAGCGCATCACCCTTGGGCGTGTATTGCCCTCCCTGAAGCAGATGAGCTTCCCGATGAGTACCCTGGCCTCATTAATACGACGCTCAATCCTGCACTGCCAGGCTGGTGCGGCAGGTTTCGGTCGTACAGCTCTGTCAGTGTTTGGGAATTTGACACGAGCAATACGACATGCCGCAACAGCCGTGCAATACAAGATCGAGTGTATATCGCAAAGGTCTGCGCTGCCTTCAATAAAATTTGGTAACAGTGCATCCAGAGCACACACCAGCGCTCTGTTTCTTTTATTCATGGGCAAACGTGGTAGCCGCGGTCTAAGGTCAGGTGCTGTGAACCGGTACTCACGGATCGCATCCTCCAGTGCGCTCCCTAATTCCACATTGCATAGGTTATCTGCAGATATAGCCCTGGCGTCCTCCTCCTCATCACGTTGATTTTCCCGCAGTGGAGCTGCGACAGGGGCATGCATGACATTCTGGGATGGAGGAGGGTTGCTAGCAGAGCTACTCTGCATTTCCGAGCGTAGCCGATCAAGTGTAGCGTTATCCAGTCTATGATTGTTTTGAATGACGCGCACCTGATCCGACAATCGTTGGGTCGAGACATTAACGGCAGGTTCAAGCACCTTAAACATCTGACCTCGGTACGCTGTAAGGTTAATTCCTCCCTCAGTAGCCCCATAATATGCGTGCATCACATTTTCATTAATGGACTGGGTCCATCGCATGCGCGACACATTTCCACCGGCAGCGGGGACCCTGTTCGGGGCCTGTTGGCCTCGAGGTCCCAAGCCCGCTGGTGGCCGTCCTCTTCCTCGCCGTTGTGGTGGTATTGGTGACGACGGTGGGGAGAAAAACTCGTCGCTCGAGCTCGACGCAGCTGCAGCGACCGGTGACACGGCGCTCACGGTTGCGGCGCGTACCGGCCGCTGCGAGGCGGAGCTGAGCGACAAGTCCGGAGATGGTGGGTGTGCCTGTTGTCGTGCTCTGGCTCTGGTCTGCATTCTACATACTCACATGAGACTGACATTTATATTATAGTCTATTATTTTGGATATTTTTATAGTTCGGTTTGGTTTGGTTTTCATCTTTATTTCCATATGGTTTTAGTTTTGTGGTTTTTAATTGTTATTTGGATCTGGACTGTGAAATTCTTGCTATGTTTTATGTAAAAAATGTTGAGCGTAAAATTTTTTTCGTGCTGTCTTTGACAGATGCCATAGAATATTATTATTATTATAGCAGTTAGAATTATTATTATTTCTATGTATATCCTGGGTAGAAGTTTATGCTTATTATGTTTGGTTTATTGTATCTATACCGTTATAAGCAGGAGCCAAGCTGTCTAAATACGAAGCAAGTAGGTACGTTGACACCTACACAGTATGGTAGCGCCAAAATATTAAATATTTTGTCTAAAAATAAGAACTCCTCAACATCCTGCTTTTTTACCCTAGGTAGGTTGGGATTAGTTCACTATAACACTAAACTAACCCAACGTCTGACCATCCATCTGTGTTTTCCGTGTCTCGAAAAGCACGTTGGTCTGACAAATATTGTTTTAAAGAAAATATACCATCTATCCTGCAAAATACAAGTGATTTACTGACAATTTAAAGTCCCCATATATCCTGACGATCCTGGTCTGTTACTTAATTATAAGTACAATTATATTGAGAAATAATTGAGTATTTTCTTCGTAGTCCAACATCAGGTGGAGACTAGAGAGGAAACCAAGAAGAACCAAGAGAAAGATCACATAATGATAAACTCCTTTCAATGTTCTTTAATATCACGTCACAAAAAATCACAGGGTGCACAAAGACCCTGAAAAACCTCGTTCAAAACCTATAAAGAACGCAATCACACTTGACACAAATATCGTGTATAGTAATTAGGTGCGCAGGCGTCGATTTCACGGTGCAGGCTTATCCGCTAGGGCTGCGGCCGTTAAAGTTTTATCAACATTCGATAAAGCGTTCGATCGGCGCGCGCAGTATGTGGGTCGCTGGCTACCTGCGACTCGTCGTCACTGTCGCAGCTAGGTAGGAATGTAGGGGTTTGGTGGAATGGCTAGGTGGTACCTTCAAGGTATGGTCAATATGCAAATGCAGCTGTTGTTATGCAGTTTTTGAGGCGAGAGCGAGACGAAACAGTTAGGTGCTGTAGTCGTAGGTAAATAATTATTTAGTTATCTAATTGCCAGTTTGAGTTGATACAAAAGCAATGCTCTTATAACTTGCAAAAAAAAGATCAGGTAAATATATTTAGCTATTCTAGCAAATAAAATTTCATTAAAACAGAAAAGCATAAAGGTAAGTAAGTAGTTCTAGCAACATTTTTCAAACGACGACACGGCTAGAATGCCAATGAAAGAATGTTAAGTATTTTCCTTTAAAATATCTACCTTACCCAAGTCTTTTGCACTATATTGTAATGACATGCAATCAGGTCAAAAATATTGAACAAAGCACATGAAATAGGCGACGAAACCTTTTTGGCAATAACAATAGCAAGTTTTGCGAAAAGTCAAAGATTGTAGGACATTTTGATTACTGAATTTCGCAACTAGATTGGAGACTACAACTTATGAATAAATAAGTAGAACCGACGACAAAAGGTAATGTGTCACTTCTTCAATTCAATATATTTTTTTACCGTAGGTTTTGTCTAACGTGTTTACGATAGTTAATTGAAAAAAAAAAACAAAATATGTAAGTATGTACGTCTATTGTATTTTTTTACGTGATTACTAAAAACTGGTACGAATATTTTACAAAACCTACTATGGATTTAGTAAAACTATTAAACACAGAAATATTACTTTAATCGACTTGCAGAGATTAGTTAACAAATTGATCGTCAGTTAAAAGCTAACTTCAACAGCACTAGATTGAATACAATAACTGAAAACTCTCTGCTACGGAGACGTCCGGCCGCGTAGCAGTTTGATTTCGTAGCATTTGAATTCGCTCGTAGAAAGTTTTCAATGACCAATGACAGCCTTCAGGTTTGTAGTTTGTATATATAGTGTTTTGAAAGTAAGACAGATATATAGAATACTCTTTACGAGTATTATGTACACCATACAAATTAGAAATATCAATGTAGAAATTAAGTAAATTCATTACATAAAAGTTTCAGATATTAATAGTGATAGCGTCATGAAACCATAAAAAAATGTTCGGCGAAGATTTGTAGGTACATTGGAGTTTTCCCATACCTACTGAAAGCGTTATGGTTCTGACTAGTATATATTTACTACTAGCTTCCGCCCGCGGCTTCGCCCGCGTGGTATGTCGATAAAAAGTAGCCTACGTCCTTTCTCAGGCTCTAGACTATCTATGTACCTCATTTAAATCGGTTCAGTAGTTGTGGTGTGAAAGCGCGACAGACAGACAGACAGCGAGTTACTTTCGCATTTATAATATTAGTAAGGATACGTATTATGTCCCCTAACTTAAACTATAGTTGTTGCAAGGTTTTACTTGCTTTTAAAACATTGAAACCACCGGCCTTCAGAACGTTGCTTTAGACAACAGCCGCTTTGAAGTCTCCGCGCAGGCACAGCTTTTATGTAGACACTCTAACATACTAAGACCTACGGAAACAGCCATTTCTAAAACGTCCAACTCGTATTTAACCTACAACATTACAAAAGTAATAGTAGAAAACTCCTTTAGAATTGTTTCAGAAAACACTTGTGCATACACTACTACGTTTTCAAGCAGTTGTTGTGTGGCGGTCGGCGTGTGCGCAGCTCTTCGGCGAGTGGCAGTGACGTCATGAATCTCGCCATGACAGCGAGACAACCCGAGCGGATTGAGCAAACTATTTGTCTGTTAGCAAGTTTGTTCGCCCCGGCTCGAGTCGCCTCGCGTCTTAACTCGACGGCATGGACCAATCTGGATGAAATGGGAGGCGCACGCGGCGACACGTGAGTCGCTGTGATTGGCTGATAACCTGATAATTACATCTTTTTTTATTTCCATGCTCAGGTGGTAGGTTCCTTTTCAGAATTTTTAATTTTGAAATTTTCCATACCTATTTTCTTTTTTCAACTTTGGTGTCTTGAAAAGGTTGTGGAAAACTTTTTCCTTGTTAGTTTTCTGTGCTCGTGAATTAGCCACGGAACTTGAGTGAAATTTGTGGGAATAATGTCAATATCTTGATTAAACACGAACTCAAGGTGATTGGAGTATTGCCCACATGTTTCAGTTTTCCAGTTTCCGAACTTTTTGTGAAAAACCAAGTCCATATGCTGCAGCGCGTGGTTTTTTATTCATTTACTCTATTGTTCTTTTCTTTAGGGCTACAGGTACATAGTTTATGGGTTCTGGAAATAGGTTAATTGCATTATTAATGTGTAGAACTTACGGCCTACTTCTATATGGCTTGTAAATGCGAACTGTGAAATCTTGAGTTTGATTCGAGAGTTTTTCTTGTATGGTTGAAAATCTGTCAGTTTTAGGGTAAAACTCTCCTTAGGTATATGTAGATCTATTCTACTCTATCTATTGGATCTCATGCCTGGTTTCCGAGGTCCTCAATAAACTGTCAATAGTATTTTAATCATTTAAACGTTTTCACTCCGTCAGTTTTAGGAATTCACAGACGTAGACTAGTAAGTAAGTAATTGATATCTAGTAAGAATGGAGTTAAAGATTACAATCAATAGGAGACTCCAAGACGATCATCTGACTCACTATTCTATGACCTAACCGTATCTCTTCAACGTTTGTGACAATCATTGAGAGACGATGATCAGTAAAAGAATTTCAATTTTCTAACGGTTTTCAGATGAAATAAGGTGCCATTTTTCTGTCCATCCACCATTTTGCTATAAGTTGGTATCTACACACTATAAATATGTCCTTGTAGTGCCAGATATGGGACAGTACTTCAGCATACCTAGGGTTTTTACAAAAGGCAGGCAAGTTACCTATAGGCAGACATTACCGGGCACAATTCTAAAAATTTTGCTCGACAACAATGCAATCGTAAATGTTACAATAACGGGGTTATGGAACACAAACTAACCGTTAAAGGGCTTGTAAGTAACTAGGCAAGTGGGTACCTGCTAGGTACTTACCACGTTTTATTTCATGTAAGCGTTTACGTTTTATTGCGTCTACTGTAACTGGGATTTTGAATCGTAGAGGATTATGTGCTGCTGTGGAAAACATCGTGTGGAAACGGGATGTCCACAAAAAATTAGAAGACCACCAACCCGCTCTGGGCCCGCGTGGTGGATTATGGCCCTCTCCCCACTCGCAGCGAGGAGGTCTGTGTCCCAGCAGTGGGAACGCGATACGCTGACCATGTTGATTCTAGTCAAAGATTCTCTAAACGCTAAAAGCCTTCTTTCAAAGTCAGAGCTATTTGAGAGCGGCGCTTCAATAAGTTGCAGTAGATACAGCCACCCACAGCCATGATCTTATGCGCCAAAATGCCAGCTCATAAATAGCTGTATTATTTTAATCTTACAGGACACAGGACGTATGTATAGCTCTATCTATTTCCCACACTGATGTAAGATTAAAATAATACTGCTATAAGAGGTGGTTGTAGGCTCCTGTATAAACTACACCTGTTATCCACCTGAGTATCATTATCTATATCCTAACCTAGCCTTAAAAGCTTTAACTAATATAGCAATACGTATGACATAACGCTTATTCCTCATCAACAACACACACTGCACTACTAATTTCTATCATAATACATAGTCATTTTAATAGTCTAAAACTTCAAACACACAAATGGCTCTTATTTGTCGATAACTATACTCCATTTGAAATAAGATTAGACGTATAGATAAGCCTTTTTTACATTCCGTTCAACCGATTTTGAATTCTATTGCATTGGTGGCATGACAAATGGCAGCTGCAGTAGATAGTTGGTATTGTGTAACTTTTTTTGCTTTTAATGCTATCCTTATGCCTACGGTATAGAAGTCAAAATCGGTTGAACGGACTGTAAAAGGGTTTGTTTTAATGTCTAATCTTATTTCAAATGGGGTATAGCTAACTACATCTTGGTTCCTAAACCATGAGAATTCACATATTTTCTCCCCACCATCATTAGTATTTTAGTTAACATTACACTCAAGGTATTGATAGTTAACATTTATTTGTTGTGGTATAAACAAATGAAAACAAGAAAGTCATGTCGTGCTTACGTTTTGTTTAAACACACGGTACCCATTACTTGTGTTAATAGCTTGACACTATTGTAGACAATGATGGCGCTGCGCTGGGGACTTTTGTAGAGGCCGCTTCGTGTGTGGTCAACATTAGGCCTCGTATGTACTTGCTGTAAGGGCGATGGGCTCCCCGGTCCTTAAACCAAGATATTTTGAGACGGATTGTAGGTATCACTTACCTCGTATTGTTCGGATTTTAACTTACCTATAATGTGTATTGGAGTGACTTGAAAAGCCGGGATTCAACAATTATTACATTAAAGATCAGATAATTTTATAAAATATCATCATCTGCCTAGCCTTTTCCCAACCAAGTTGGGGACGGCTTTCAGTCTAACCGGATGCAGCTGAATACCAGTATTTTACATGGAGCGACTGCCTATCTGACCTCCACAACCCAGTAACTGGGTAATACGATAACCCTTGGTAAGACTGGTTGTCAGACTTTCAGGCTTCTGACGACCCGTAACGACTGACAAAGATCCACAAAAGACAGCCGGGACCAACGGCTTTACGTGCTTTCCGAAGAAACGGGGGAGTCTCGATATGTAAAGATGGTTACCCACCCACGGACCAAACCCGGCAAGCGTAGCTTAACCTGATGGATCGACCCGTGCGGCTATTATTACTTAGCCACGAGCTCCTCGAGATAATTTTATAAAACGTCATGTTAAAAGCTCATTAGCTACAACAAACTGCTGGTTGCTTGAGAGAAGTGGCCACACAAACTCCCGAGAGTTCGTGTGGTCACTTCTTCTGTCCGAGCTGAAACATTGGACATTTGGGGGATGGATTTATTTTGGTACTTTTGTTCTGCAAAGTCCTGATTCTAATTATTTGAATAATGAATTTGGATATTTGAAAAAACTACCATCTATACTGATGCTCAATGGTCAGCCACTCTCTTGTTCACTCTTTTTACGGCTCAGCTAATTCTTTCAGGTGCTTGTGACTTGACTGAACGAAAGAGTTGGATTATACCTACCTACCTAGTAACCCAGTTGGTTCCAATATTCAATTCAACTTGTGCACTTACTTCGAGTGAAATTGCCAAGAATGCGTGGTTTACTACAGCTGTGATATTAGCCATTGGTTACGTAACTTTGTTTTAAATACGTCATCTTAGTTGTTGCTATGCTAATTTTTATGCCTCTACTAGCCCTTTTGTGGTGTTTCGGGGGCTTGAAGACTCGTCTCCTATGTAATTACCAGTCCAAAGCCTGTGTTTGGAGTTGTCAGTTGAGTTAGCCTACCCTCTGTGTAACATCTCTACTGATAATACCTACCTACCTATCAACCTAACCGTAAATAGTATACACATAATAAAAAAATAAAAAAACTTAACTAAAATAGTATAAACATGACACAAATTAAAAATCCGGAGTCACACGTAATCTGTTCGATTTATGCCCTAACACTTGTGACTCCGGATTTTTAATTTGTGTCTGTGGTGTCTTGTTTATACTATTTTAGTTGATTGACTTTCTTGTCGTAGTTGGGTTTTAGTTTTTATAACTTTTTTTTTTTTTGGGGTCATTATATATTTATTTTTGTAATATGTGCTAATTAAACCCTTTCATTTGATACCTAACATAGTATGATTAAACAAGATTTGTTTTTTAGTTCATGACTTTATGTCCTCTAGAGGGCGCCATTTGTAATTTAATGTGATGTCACATAGCCTATAACCAGCGGACGATCCAGACGCTTCCAACGATACCTCATTTGTCAAATTGTGATGAGTGGTTTAGAAGATATGAGGGAACAGATGAACATACATACATACTTACATACATACATACCCGTCAAAATCATAACCCTCCTTTTTTCTTCGCCGTAGTCGGGTAAAAATGACCACAACCCAACCCGATGAACATTCATCAGCGCCCTTTTGTTTAGACATTCATTTAGGTGTCATATAAGGGTAGTGTTAGTAAAAACGGGCATATTCTACAACGGCTATGTGGAAGATGATGTTTTACTAAAGACCAACAATTTTTGCTAATCATCGGGGATCACTAAGCCTGTATATTCTGATTCTAAGCTACAATTCTACCTCACCCTACGCGTGCAGCGTAGGTACACACGTAGAGGTGGGATTTCGTGTGATTGAAGTTTCAGTAAGTTACATAGTTTGAGCAGTAGGTACCTAGCATCAACATTTTTACTTACAACACAAGTTTCAAAACCTTGAAGCAACAAGTACCTAGTAGGTAAGGAAATTACGCTTTTCCGTTTGCGTAACACACAACAAAGTTCAATATATAGAAAAAACGCGAATTTTCTCATGGCGTAAAATTGTCCGCCGCCTTATCAGCGCTATAAAATATTTCATACTCTCAAGTATACTTCTAGTAATAAACAGTGTGATAGTTGGTAGCATAACTGTACACAGCTAGGTAACTATATGTGTGCAAAGTATATATGTACGGGCCTGAGATACTTGGCTTATTGGAATACAGGGAAGAGTATTTAATTAATCTTATATTACATAACTACACGCTTATTTTCATCTAACAATTTCTCTATCCCCATGCTGGTTTTAGATATTATTACAGAGGTTCTGTTCTTTAGATCTTCTCCGAATTATTTGCGTTAATGTTCATATGTAAACATTCGTATGTAACGCTTGCTCATGTCTCGTGCATATGAACATAACACGTAAAAGATAAAGTTAATATTCGTTCGAAACACTTTCTTTGCTTATTAAAGTCAAATTAAAGTGCCTTCTGTGAATCTTGTCTTTAAATAGCTGTCCTTCCGAGATAGAAAGTACTCATGAGGAAAACTACTTGTTAGAAGGGTAGCAGAAATACCTAAAACATTATACATCTTCTTAACCAAAATATCGCTCTGACATCGAATCGTAAAGTGGTGAATCAAATCCAGGGCACGAGGCTTCATTTTTACAAACAAACAAACAAGCAAGCACGGTCAGGTAAATGAATAGCTAAACAAATTGACTACCAATTTAAAATTGTCCTCAAATCACATCTGTCATTCTTTGACAGTTGAAATGGCTCTAAGGTGAATTGACGTCGTGACACCCTACCTAGGCTAACGACGCGTCGATAGTCTAGGTAGGGTGTCATTTTGCAATTTGCAACCTACGATTCAGATGAAGGTTTTCACTAAAGGTATTATTTACTTGAGTTTTATTTGCAGCTCATAAACCGGTGTTATCGCGTATAGATTTGCTGCTAGATGTATTTTAATATCGCGTTGGGCAATGAGTTTTATCGAGCTTTCGGCTTTTATTACTTAGACATAAGTACCTACAGTTATTGGTCTCGAATTGTGAAATTATTATAGGTACATGTCCTGGGACTAATGCACACCACACCCCCCAATTATAATATTAAGTTATAATCATAATACATACACTGAATTTTTATTATTATGTATAAAACATTGTTTAGTGATTAAATTAGTTGTACTGATTGTAAGAGAAAATTGTGGCCACATTACAAATCTACGCACGCACATAGTGGCACACGTATCTTGGGTCCTCAGACCAAATAAAAAACCAAGAAAGAGCGCTGCGAACATTAAAGTGAAGCATGCCAAAACTAAACAAACGCTCTGTGCTCACACGCACACATTTACAACCATTTACAATCAAACTACACCAAAACATGTGCACACGTTTACGAAACCGGCCTCACGTCACTGTTGACAGCGCTCTGTCTTGGTTTTTTATTTGGCCTGAGCTTGGGTCTAGCGCAGTAGGTAAGGTACTTCGGCAATTTAGTTTGTTTTGACTGTACAGAGGTGTGAAGTGTGTGTCTGTAATGAAAGTAGTTTTAATTATATTAGGTCTTTACCTATGAAATTGCCGTTCTGCAGTACTGGCCATTTCAAATCAAAATAATTTTTGTTTGGCTAAGAATTCTAATTTCAAATTAATTTTATTTTAAAAACATGGTTTTTTTTTTCCAAAAGTAGTCATTTCTTTATTGATTAGTGTTACATTTTCATCGCATTTCAATCTTTTTCGTCATCATGGATACGTTAAAAATTCGAGTAATTATGGAATATGAGTACCGTCGTGGCAGCAACGCGGCACAAGCGGCACGCAACATCAACGACGTTTACGGAGCTAACACTACAAACCAACGCACCACCTGTTATTGGTTTGCTCGCTTCCGTTCTGGAAATTTCGACCTGAAAAATGAACCTCGCGGTCGTCCGAAGACTTTGGTCGACAATGACGAACTAAAGGCGATTGTGGAAGCTGATGATACACAATCTACGGCTGAATTAGCAGCAGCTTTCGACGTTAGCGTCAAAACAATATTGGTCCATTTGCGTCAAATTGGCAAGGTAAAAAAGCTTGACAAATGGGTGCCCCACGAACTCAATGATCGCCAGCGCGAAGTACGCGTCGAGACGTGGCTTGCACTGCTCAACAGACACACAAATGAAGGAATTTTGAACCGCATTGTTACCTGCGATGAAAAATGGATTCTGTTTGATAACCGCAAGCGCTCAGCAAGTTGGTTGGATCCTGGTTCAGCACCTAAACAATGCCCTAAACGAAAACTTACCCCTAGAAAAGTGATGGTCACTGTTTGGTGGTCTAGCGCCGGTGTGATTCATCACAGCTTCTTACCAAACGGGGTGAGCATTACTGCAGATGTGTACTGTGAAGAACTGAACACAATGATGAAGAAGCTGGCGCATCTCCAACCAGCATTGGTCAATCGCTCGTCTCCGCTGCTCCTGCACGACAACGCGCGACCTCATACTGCACAGCAGACGGTCTCCAAGTTGCAAGAACTGGGGTTGGAAGCTCTTCGTCATCCGCCCTACTCACCAGACCTTGCGCCTACAGACTACTACGTTTTCCAGAATTTGGATAACTTCTTGGCGGGAAAAAAATTCAATACCCGAGAGGCAGTACAAAATGCCTTTGAAGAATTTGTTGCCTCCCGTCCAGCTGATTTCTTTAAGAAGGGCATCAATAAACTGCCACTGCGATGGCAAAGATGCATTGATTGCATGGGTGATTACTTCGATTAATACAAATAAAAAATTCATGAAAAAAATTCGTTTAAATTTTTTCATACAAAACGGCAATTTCATAGGTAAAGCCTATTATTTGGGATAAAAAAAAATGTATATTAAAAATGACAGAAATCTATTCATTAATCGATTCTAGTACTATAATACAAACGACAAAGTACTATAATATATTATAATGTCAATGTGCACTAATTCAGTTACACATTGTATGTTCTTTGTAATAAGTTTTCTGTACTTTATCTGCCTCGTTGGTCTAGTGGTCGCAAGTGTCAATTCTGAGCAGCTGATTCTGGGTTTGATCTCCTGGTCGGGCTTGTTCTGTCGGGAAGTTTCTGAAGGAAGAACCCAACAATACTTTGGGTTCTTCCTTCAGAAACTTCAAAGACTGATGACATTCTGACTTGAGAGCCATTATTGGACACACTCAACAAACAGGTAAATTCAGCAGTTTATCATCCGGTTTCTGTAAAACCAGTCAAGCAGATTGACAAACTCGAGTCAGTAAGGCCCGGCGCCCATTGGTTGCACGGCATGGCAAGGTATTTTTAGGCGAAGAATAAAAATATAACCTAATTGTATGGAAATAACGTTGAAATTTCGATGGTGATGCATTAGGACGTCACGGCATGCTTAAGGATACCGCTGCATCGTTGCCGTTGAAATTTCAATTTTATCGTCATACTATTAAGTTACATTTCTATTTGTCGCATAAAATTCCGCCAGTGGGCGCCACTGGCGGAATTTGATTGACTGTTGTTGTCAGTCAATCTAATTCGTAAATATAGTAGTTTGACAATCTGTCAATATTTATGCATTGATTGGCCTTTTCGAAACTGGGATATATTTTGGGTTTAAAATAAAAGGGCATTATTTAATTATCATTTAGATTTTTATTTCAATAATTCAATAAATTCTACTAACATTATATTTATTGTTCTTAACGTGAAATCCTTAAATAAATAACATTTCGATAGGATCAACTTCGCGCTTACAATTATTATTTTTTATTTATCTTTTTATACATATTCATTTATTTTTGTGACTTACAAACTAAAAAATAAATTGCTCATTCACAACGCTAAAGAATTTCATTTACTTAAAAATAAGAAATAGTTGATAGAATTTATCTACTAAAATTATTCGACTAAAATATTTAGTAGAATCGATGAGACATCACACAACTATTTTTAATAACTAATTATTAGTATGATTGTTGTAGTACAGTAGACGATTACGAAGTTATTTATTTAATCGAGACAATTACTAAAGTTTCGTAACCTCCATTTGACATTGAAAGTCCTAATAACTGGTGAATTACCAATACTATTCGCTACATAGATTTTCAACACACATTTATAGCATTTTAGATGTTATTTTACCAAGTAGAAATTATGATCCAAAAGGAAAAAATAATTCACAATAATAAAAAATATTTGACATGAATATTGTAAAAATAAATCAGATCAACTATATTGTTAACCGTAAAATTTGGCTTGAAATAATAAAAAAACAGTAAAAATAAATTCAATATCCCTGTACCAAATGCTAGATATTTTACAACTTTTTATTATAGTTTTCGTATTAAAATATTATTACACTGTATTATTTCAATTCCAAAACTTGCTGAAGCGATATGCATTGTATTTACAAAATTGTTAAAGCTATTATTGATTGCATCATTGATAAAAAAATAAACTTTATTTTATTACTATTACTTATTATATTTATTTGTTAGAATAACACCCGGTGTCTGAAACCATCTCGCACACTATGCTACTGCGACCGTTCGACGACAAAGCGCAGACCTGTCGCATGCGACTGTCACCGGGTGTGCGCGTGCACAGTCGCATAGTGTGCGAGGTCACAGATATAATGCGAGGTGGATAATTTACTGACGCTCTATCAAATCATATGTCAACTACTGTGAATGGTTGGCCAATCGAATTACTTGACATGGGTTTGACAACGGATTCATAATTTAAATAGGTTTTAAACCATGGGTTAGTCGAATGAATATAGCACTAGGAATAGTGAGATAATCAGAACAATCGACAAACAATTTTAGGCTTATTGTTATAAATATGATTAAACATAGGATGTAAGCTACAGATTTTTCTGGTAATATTTTTATTGAGTAGCTAATAAGAGGTTAACTTAACTTTCATTTGAAAAAATATTTCAAAGAAATGTCACTTTTATCTGGCTGGCATAAGGTTCCAATTCATGTGTCCCTTTTAAAATCTTAATTAAACCGTTATACATACTTGTATTTATAAAATTAATGAGGCTGATGGTATTCTATAAGCATTGTAATTATCATTTAATTATAACCTAATCTATGTTATTACGCATTCGAACTGTAGGCAACACTATTTTTTCATAAGTACAAAAAATCTATTTCATCGACGACGTGACCCTGGGGACATCCCTAGGTCACGTCGATGAAACAGTTTTTTTAACTAGTCGATAGAATAAGGAAAAATGTTTCAAAAATATATTTTAAAGTTTATTTTCTTTATTTTAGAGATTGTTATGTAGATACACAACAAAAAAGATTCTTGCAGATATATATTTGCAAGAAGTGCCATGAACTCTTCAATTACTTATGTCAGGGGGCCTAAAACGGCCACCTTAGCCTTTTAAAGCTATTCATTTCCTGAATTCCCAAATGTCATTAGCAATTCCTCTAATTTGACACAAAAGCAATTCATAATTTGTGGACCATTTTACGAATATCCATAGAAAACTGTCAAACAGATAAATTATTTCGTAATGTAAATTGCACTCAGATAATAATTATGTATTGTCAGTTTATGAAATTTTACGATAATTCATAATATTTTCCTATTATGATTCTGCTAAAGTGGCCGTTTTAAGCCCCCCAACTCAGTAATGAAATTCGTTACGTGTACGTACCACAGCCACCTTCAATGCTGTGTACTAATATAACTAATTAGAATGTACTACACTTTGCAAGATTTCTTCATTAAAAACTTGATTACATAACGACACAGCGCCACTTACCGGTCACAATCAGATATCAATTCCACCTAACATTAATTGAAAAATAATTGATTTTAACTATAATTACTACTAGGGTGATTCAATATGAACTCTATTCAATCGGCGTAAGGTATACTTCATTGTGGGGACTGGAATAGTAATTTCCTGATAGGTATTTTAATATTGAAGGTGTTTCTATTCGCATCTTGGAAGGTTGGTTTTGTTTTAAAGAAATAGGAGAAATAAGTGAAAAGTGATCAATATTCGAATTTAATTTACTGTAAGAATATTTTATTTTAAAATGCATGTGTACTACAAAGTATAAAGCACTTGTAAAATTAACAAGATTGTCCTTGTAATCTCATAAACAGCTGAACTAATTTGAATAAATATTATTAGTTTACAATAAATCATTTTTTTCACTAACACGCGTTTTAGTCGAACTAATTTCACTACATTAGTAGTAATTTTGAAATAGTGTTTTAATAAGCTTATGTATTATATATTTTATCGAAGAATTACACTCGATTATGAACTTAAAATATCAGTTACTTCATTGGGCTTAGCGACAACAAGGAATACGACAAATACCTAGGTTTTTAATAACATTTTCTAAGAAGTTATCGCCAAAAAAGTAATCCTTAATATTTCAGTCCAAAACCGAATTATTCTTCAACATTTAACCATATACCTATATAAAACTATACATTTATTATTATGTACGGAAAAATATGTGCAATCTGTTAGTTGAACTATCAAATGACGTCACTACCGAACACTCTCAAATATTGAGTTACGATCCTTACGCTTCACGTAAAATATATAACGTGTGTCCACACCCAGCGATAACACTACTGATATTTTGGAAAATATGACATACTGCCGTCAACGAAGGGAGGAAACGAGTCTGGGATGGGTCAAGGGGCTACATGACATATCTAGACAAATCGCCCAAAGTGAGTCGCCGAAATTATGTTGCGTTCTGTTTGATACAATATTGCTATTTGCGCTACTCTTGAGTTCAAATGAGTCAGCTAATATTCCAGAGTAGGTTTGAGAGACGCGAATTACGCCATGTTAATGGTATTTTCCCTAGGCCAGCAAGATTTGTAGAATATTATTTTGGCCACCAGACACTGATTTGGCGACTTAATTGTAAGAATTTAGGAAAATACAAGTAGACCATAATAGTTTAGGATTTAGATAAGCCATTAATTCCTCAGTTAAAGTTGTTAATTGTCATTAAATATTGAATCCAACGTTGTGTATTTATTTTATCGCTAAGTGAGACACATGTTGGCAAAATTAGGCCAGGAGCTTCGTCCAAACTTTGATAACAAGCAATGTATAAAAATATTCTTCTTTATTTATACCAGCTAGAAAGGAAGGGGAATTCAATCAAATTAAACATTAGTTTTATGATAGTCTTATGATATATTTTGACACTTTTTCACTAGCTCCTGGACTAAACGCCACTTTTACACAATTTTGTACCCGACACTTTTGTGTTACCTTACATATAAGTCTGAGCATTTAATTTGGCTATACATATATTTTTAGCACATTTATTTGATGTACGTAGATAACGCATGTTTAGGCCATTACTACTCCTGGCCTATATTGAAGACAAGAATTACATTTTACTAGGTAACTCCTAACTAAATATAGTGGTTTCCACTAAATTTTACGTGACAGGATTCGAATTCGCGACCCATTCCCACTTCTTTCTTCAACAATGACGTATGAATGCGATCCCTTACAACAGAGAATTAAATATTTTACTTAAATGTCTACTTAAGTTCAGAAAAGATTTAAATTTTCTATTTAAATTGGTACTTAATAATTTTCCATAAGGTTACTGCATACAACATTTCCATATATGTAGTTACTGAAATATTGTAATTTCATATACTCGAAGTATATAAACATGCGTTATTTACGACCGATTAAATGTACATACAAACATTTTATTCATATATTTTGCTACTCATTGAAAAATAGACTTTATTTTCTTGCTATAAGATTGAAATTTGTTTGGCTTGTTAGGCTTCGTTTTAGTTAGCATGTTTTATGGCTACGATAATGAAGAATATTATATAAGAACTAGGATTTGTTACACTATTGTGGCTGTTCAGACGAAGAGATTGTTTGCAGGCTCTATCGCCGCGGTTGATATATTTTAGTTTTAATTGTACTACGAGATTTAGCTACCATAAGTTTTAAACCACTACAATAGTATGAATTTGCATTGGTTTATAAAGATTTATATTATTATTCCACAAGACGAGACCTACATTACACGAACTCAGCGTCAACACTTCGAAAAATCTAAAATTATACGATATCACAATTTATTTATATAATTCTCTCCAACAAGTCGCCCCGTCTGAACACACCTCGATATAAAGCCATTTACGTACATACACACATTACGTGTATTTTCAAGGACGCAATGAGATCGTGTTATATTTAATAATATGCAATGTATTGAGAAGGCACAGCATTTTGGGCAAAGTCTGGGCAATGTTGAAAATAAGTTACCGAGAAATTATTCTATGATTGATTGAACATTTTACAGTTATATACGAGGATCTTGGCGCATGGCCAAAATAACTAAGGGCGCCATCTTGCTTTTTCAATACATTTCACAAAACAAATTGCACTAAATTTTTACCAAAAGCCTGTCAACTACATTCGACCGCCAAAACATCTTTGTAGCAGTATATTTTCAACATTGCTCTAAAACTATCAGCATTGCCCGCTGTACGAAATGCCTGCACAGAATGCGATCGTCTATACACAGATAAACCATCGTCAATTACAATAAAAATATATCTTTTAAATCGTATTTTATTAAACCTAACCCTTGAAGAATTGCATTAAAAATAAAAACAATACGAGTCTTAGAACTAAAAACATTTACTATAAACTGCAACTATTCAGTTTCTATGAAATTCGTAACTATATCAAATCCGACAGCTATTACACGAAATAACTTTGAACTAAATATACTGTAACGTGTAGTTACTATGCTAGATCTAACACCAAAGATGTTTAAATCACCTGCAAGATGTGTCTGTTGAGTTCGGAACTTTTAGCCATTTAGCCACTTGGCCTTCTAGCCATTCAGCCGTTAAGCCAGGGCTCAGGAGAGTCGCGCGAGGGCGGGCGGCGCGTACGTCGCAGAGGGCTCGCATCACCGGGACGGGCAGCTGCTGGCCACTGACTTACCGCTGAGACAGGAGAATCCGCTGGTTCCTGATTGCAGGCTTGACATTGAGCCCCTGAGGAGAAAGGTAAGGTCAGCAAAACGTAAGTTTTTAGATACGAAGCTCTTATATTAAGTCGTCATATTGATAGTTATCGACGGGGGATAAGGTGTTGTGAACAGTCAATGCAAGAGATAAGTAACTAGCCAAGAAATTAACGTCTTTGCACTATGTTGCCACTCATACTCCACAGGGATGGTTGGCACTTTATGGTTTTTGTAGTTAGCTGCCTGGTTGATTATCTCTTTTGTCCACTGTAAATGGAACTATTGTTTCAAAATGCATGCTTTAGGATTTGGACAGAGGTCGTTTGAAATATCGCACCCCAGGGACTTTAGCAAGCGGACCGCAAGGGCATACGGCATACGTAAGATACGAGATTTAAAGCACAAATTTTTAATACCAACTTTGGTTTTCTTATCCTATCTTTTCTTGGCATGTTGACACACGGTCATAATATCATAAATAAATTGTATCACAACCTCAATTGGCTTCGATATGATTTAAAATCTAAAATAAATAGTATTATAATGTGATATGGCTTTTCTTATTATTTAAATCTATGATACTATGTCGAGTTTGTTTTCTCAGGAGAGCTTGCGAGGCCTGACTTTTTCGATGAAGCTGACTTAGCCAAACTGCAGTGTCACAAAAATAAACAGTGATTAGGGAAACCAGGTTCAAGGTTCAGACCGTATGATGTAATGAGACAAGATGACTGACCAATGTAGCGGTGTAATGAGGTTTTCAAGGCTCTTAAGACCAAATGGCAAGCGAAGTGACATGGATGGCAAGTTTGTATATTTTTATTTGAAAAACTGAATCGTGTAAGAAACGTTCATGACAGATTTTGGAAGAAACCCATCCATTCAAAGTTACATAGCATTTTACTGTAAAAAAAATCAAGAAATGCAAATGGAACATAATCATGCAATGATGAATGAAAATGACGGCAAATATAATGTGTCGACTTAGTTTAAATGATTCAAACTGAAGGATAACGGACAAGGGTCTTATGTCGCGTCGCCAAAATAAGAAATAATTCGGCTATCTTGTTTTTCGATACAATTGCTGTGATAATTTCACAAATGTTTACCAAGAACGCCCTCTTTTCAATGTCATTCAGGCGCCAAAAGATACATGCAGCACTCTAGTCATCTACGTTGCAAAATGACTGTCCGTTTAGCTGATGACTATTGACTTAACCTATTAGATTCAGGCCTATAATAATAATAATCGTTTATATCAAGCATTGGCAACAATAAAATTACAAACTCTTATCTGATGTATAGTAAAGATGTACGTACTTGTAGTGATGGCTGGTGAGCGTCTCATGGAAGTACATGAGCTGTGCTGCTCGGTGCGTACTGTCCAGCATGTCACAGCGCCACTGTAGCACGTAGCTGCCGCACTCCAGCATCACGTGGGAGCCCTGGACATATACAGCAGACCACATGAGAGCAGGCTTGTGAAGAAGTAAAGTAGAGAATGAAGGAACCCTTAGCAAGAACATATCGAGCTTCATTAAGTTATAGTAACATTTCTTCTCACTAACTACTAGACCGTGTAAGTCAGTCATCAATGTATACCCAAAACTAGTAAGTTTTGGGTCAGATAACACATAAATGATAACAATTTCGTAAAAATATTCCTTGTAGTAAATATCCTTTTTAATGTTGCTATAACTATACACGATAGCTGCAGTAATTTCGTAGAATCCTTCGTTAACTAAGATTGTTTTTCTTCTATTTTTACCTGATGATATCCTTGAGCTCAGTCTAATGCAAGGGAAAGAAAAAAAATAAAAAAACTTTACATGAAATGTAACACACGTTGAAACAAAGTCGCCTAGTTGTTGTGTTACATTGCATAAATTAGGACGGCCAATTTGTGTTACATTTCATGTTACGTTTCACCAACCTGTAACGGACACTACAAGTTTATCTCATTGTTTGATTGTAATTTATTATGTGATAATATCAATATCTACACATTCAATCTTGTCGAGAAGTGTAGTGAACAAGGAAATGCTTCGGTTTCAATAATGTAAGAAGTAAAACATATGTTTGAGCCTGGCGATCCTACCTGTATGCTCTCTCCATCATGACAGACGAGGGTAGGCTCGACCCTATGGAAGTGTTCCCCCTCCCGCCAGCCCTTCTGATCCAGCACCGACTTGGCCTCATCTCCGCCACCTACGCAGAGGGCTGCAATGAATAGCTGGTGTTATGCGCAACATAAAACAAATAAAAAGAAGCGGGGAAAAAAGTAATAAAAAGGTGGGTAGTTTGAAATAATTGGGTTGGTAAGAAAAAAAAAAAAAGTTACCGAAAATGAAACCCATAAAAATTCAAAGACAAAACTGAATAATGATAAATTCTTTGATGCTAAACGTTGAGTTTGAAAATATGTGATGTAATTGAAAACATTTGACAAACTGTGGAAGTTTCATAGTTGTGTAACAGTCAACAAAAACTTAAGCCAATTACCCTGTTCTGGATCAGTTCAATCTGCCTAGCCTTTTCCCAGCTATGTTGGGATCGGCTTCCATTCTAACCGGATGCAGCTAAATACCAGTATTTTACATGGAAAGAGTGGTTATCTGACCTCCACAAATCAGTTACTGAGTAACACGATTACCCATCTACGAACCGACCGCAGCAAGCGTAGCTTAACCTACGATCGACCTGTGCGGCTGTCGTGTGATCAATCATTTAGCCACGAGCACTGTTCCGAATATAAGCGCATAAAATCCAGCTTCTTCAAGGTCAGAATTTCTTGCACAAGATAAATCACACATTGCCGCTGACTTCTCAATAGGCGCTGATCGTTTAACAGGTGAACGTTTTCCACCATATTGGAGATTTCAAACTTCATTTCACGTTGGGACCGAAATCCAGCAATTTTATCAGAACCTGAAACAACATGGAATTCGTACCTGAGGTGTCTGCAGGTGGATGACTGAGCTCATGTTCACTGCGATATACAGTGAATGCGATGTCGTGACGAAGCACGTCGAAGTCCCAAGTTAGCACGCTTTGAGGGTCGCGGTTCGGTACTATTACTTCATGGACCTGGGGAAAATTGGCCGTTAGTCATTTTAGAGGTTAAAAGTTTAATATGCTTATTATGTTTGTAAATGCTTATAAGGTATATCAATGGCCCCTTGTGATTGAATTGTATCTTAGGAACGGTCTATTCCTATAGAAAAATCTAGGAAATTCTTCAAATAAACCTTTATCGAGACCCTAGTTTGAGAGAAATCTCAAATAACGGAACCGGGCCTCATCGGGGCGGCAGAAAGAGCTCGTTAGGCGCGGTACGGCGCTCGCCACGTCTCATCTTCCGTGGCGCGTATTGTACAAGCGTTAGAAGTCAATCTCCCAAAAACCAAGGATATAGGTACTATATTTCTGCATCCGCATCGACTAAGAAAGATGAATAATAAAGATCAAATATACAATCTCCAACAGATTTAAAATATTTTTTATAAATCTAAATCCTGCACAGCCGAAGATACAAATAGGATCTCTTTCACATCTCAACAAATACGACATTTTTTAAAGTATGTTCAATTAATTTCCAACATACCTGACCCTTTCCCAAGCTGACAGACCGGTAGATGCTATCCTCACTGAGAGGGTCCCCCTCACGCTCCGTGAAGGCGCCGCTCACGTACAGACTCTTGGGCACCAGTCCCCCTTCGTGGACGAAGCTCTGTGGACACGAGATACGGTCACAGAGGGCGACACGGAATGTGGGGAGACATGTATGTGAGTGAATCTAGCTTGGTGGTCGCTAGGTGATAATATGTGTGTGTGATGGAGTGTTTACAAGCTGAGTTAAGAAGAAGTGGTTGAGCTGATGTCGAGCTAAATATCATCAAATGTTTAGTCGTAACTCTCATCAATTCTAGTATTCTAGCATGTCTGGTTGAGAATGTATCACTCAATATCTTCTTTGAGTATGTTGTATCAGTTGTATAGCAGCTTTTGCCACATTGCCGGACCCGTTTTTATTTAGGTCTTTAAATATTTACAGCTTGCATCTTGAATGATATAACACAGGTTATTAGCCTAGCTTAGGCACCAGTCTCCCACAATATTTTATATTTTATTATAATTACTAAACAATATCTTCATGTTATGTTTAAATCTCAGGGCAACGTGGATCAAAAAAAAAAAAAAAAAAAAAAAATATTGTGGTGAGAAAAAAAAATGATTTAAAAAAAAAAAAAAAAAAAAAAAATGCCAAGACACTCGCTATCGTTTATCATTTGTTCATGGCTTTAATAATATTCATTAGCTTCATATATATTATTATACAGAAAAGCATGATTTATGAAAATACGATGTAAATAATTTTGCTAGTGAAATGATTGGTCATCAGACTTCAGCCGTTAGTATCAAACACTAATCATTTATTTCAATTTAAACTTTTGAATTGTCTAGGGGTCGTTCAGAAATATGAAGCCAGTCGCGCAATGCAAAGCGACCATGGACATTTTTTCTCTCCCTTCGTAATAAACCTACACTGAGTATGTTGCTATGTGGATGAAACAAATATTGAACTGAAGAACTATAAAGATCCTGGCTTGGGTGTTTAGTGATAAATGTATTCGGTACCGTGCGAGTGACAATACACATAGATTCTCGTAGCACAAGTGTTGGTCCGACGTGAATCTGACTGAACTGACTAGCACCATGGCAATACACTGACAGATAGGCGGCCAGACCTCGGTATCCGCGATTTGTTATACACGATCTAAGAGTTAGGCAAGACTGTTAAGTTATAATGTTTTTAGCTAGTTTAAATTATGTTTCATGGGCGATTCCAAGTTTTAGTTAAAATGATGCCGTACTGGTTTTATGACAACACTGGAGACTATTTTACTTGAAATCGGCTCAAAAAGGTGAAAGAGATGGTAAGCTTTGAAGACTACGCTTTAATATAACGCAGTAAAGTATGCTTGGTACTTCCATATAGTAGCATTCTGCAGGATCAATCTAAAACGGGCGGAAAATGGAAGAATCTCGGGAGCAATATTGTTTTTGAGAATTTGGTTACCTACTAGAGATTTTTTATTTTTTAAATGGTGTTAGTTCTTAGGTGCCAAAGTCACTAGCGAGTAGCTAATATTCCTAGCTGTGCAGTTTATCGGATTGTTTAATCCAGGACAAGTTAGTAACTCTATCCCACGGATACCGAAGGCCCAGCGCGATACTTATCGCGTACAGAGTCGAAATACTGATGCGGCACGTTTAACGTCGCGTCTACAATGTCCGACTGCAGCGGGCCGGAAATAAAACAACATGTAAGTATTAAAATAAAGTTAAATGGTAAGTCGCCTTCATTGTTTTGATGGACACAGGTTCCGTGCTCGTCTGAGTTCGATTTCCAGTTAGGCCATTTTCTTTTTATTTTAGTCAAAAGATCAAAACATGGCATTAGGCTTGTTCCCGTAACGTGACTTATTTGTCTCATCTATAGTATTTCAGTCAAAAAAAACTCAGGGTTGCGTTTTGTAAAGAAAAAAAAGGATTCTCATTACGCGTCTGCTCTGAGTAACCTAATGTGGAAATTAGTTCAGAAAAACTTGATTTACCTATCCAGCAATATAAAAAATACTAGCTACGCCGCGCGGTTTCAACCGCATAAGTCTCGATCCCGTGGGAATAGTGGGATAAAAGTACCCTATGTCCTAATTCAGGTCATGGGCTACCCATGTGCCAAATTTCATCATTGTTCAGCCATTTTATCATGAAAGCATATCAAAAAAATAACTCACTTTCGCATTTATAATATTAGATAGATAAGATTTTAGTTAAAGTACGCTGAGAACCAGCAATGTCATCGCCGAAAAGTTATAAAAGACAGTTTATAAAACGACCGCCTTTCATCACATTCTAGTGTCCAGGCTTGGAAGATCAGCTAGAATCTAACTGATTCTACAGTTACAATAATTTCTCTCACCTTGCAGGGTCCACCGAGGAAGTCGGGTATGAGGTCCTTGGGGATGTAGTCGAGCAGGCCGCCTGGTTGCAGGTAGTCCTTGCCGCCGTAGAACAAGAACTTGCTGCGGGTGTTCTCGTCTGGAACAAACAACACAATGATGATCTGTTGTATACTTGCATGCTACTAGATTTTTCTTTTTTTGTACGAACGAGTCATTATAGTGGTTTCAGGGGGTCTACCACCACCGTTTACACCAGTTTTATTTTATCCTACTTCATGGGGGAAAGAGATGGAGCTATACGCCCTGTAGAGCTTCATCTCTTCCCTACACTGAAGTAATATTAAAATAATACTGCTGTAAGCGGTGGTGGTCGGCCTCCTGGTAAGAAATCGATCGCAGCCTGGGTATTTTGCTTTGATTGAGTTACTTTCAGTAAGGGAAAGATCATATTATTTCTACCCCGGGTGTCATTAAGAGCGGCAGGTATTATTTCAAAAAGTTATTTCTGTCATAAGTACAGTTATCCTCACATCAGCGGTAACAGTTGCACTACGAATACGACCCTTACGGCCATAACGGCCCTGGTAATGGCATTTTGTTACAACTGATTTGCAGTTGACTGTAATACATAATACATACTCAGCCTATAATGTTCCCACTGCTGGGACACAGGCCTCCTCTCTGTGAGAGGGAGCGGGCCGTTATCCACCACGCGGGCCCAGTGCGGGTTGGTAGATGTCACATGTCTTCGAAATTTTTGTTCTAGGACATGCCGGTTTCCTCACGATGTTTTCCTTCACCGTTTTGAGAGCAGTGGCGATTAAATAATTTACACAAGTAAAGCGCCTGTCAGGGTTCGAACCTACAACCTACAACTCGTAAGTCGTGGCCGTTACCACTGGACCACCACTGCTCTCAAGTTGACTGTAATGCCAATGCATAATCTATACATAATAAAATAACGTCGCTTTTCGTGTTTGTCTGTATGTCCGCGTAGTTCTTCTAAACCACGCAACAGATTTTGATGAGGTTTTCACCATCGTGTAGAGTATTTATTCCGGGAGGATGGTGTATTACGTTAATATTAAAGTTACATATAATAACTAAGAATTCTCAATGTTTTGTCAAGTCGTAAAAACCGTGCGAAGCAGGAGCGCGTCGCGAGTTATATCATAAACAAAAGCCTCAGGCAAAGGCCTCAGTATTCATATTATCATAAACAAAAACTCACCAATAAAAGTGCTAACAATAGTCCACAGAATCGGGAAGACCCTCGGCGCCCTCACGATCAACACTCTGCCCATAGTTTCAGGGTAGTTGGCCTCCACGATCTGTATGATGCGCAGCAGTGCGCGCACGCCGGGCCGCCACAGGTGCCGCATGTTGAGCCCGTCCAGGTCCACCAGCAGGCACCACGATTGCACGGCGTGTTCTGAAGAGTTGGTGGCTTCTTCTAGAAGTTTGAGACCTTCCTCGCATACGTGAAGTGTCTGGAAAGAGTAAGAAAAGAGTGGTAAAAGTGTTGGATGATATCTTTGTGAATAGGTCTTTGTTACTTCGACAAGATTATTAGATAGAATTCATTTCTTTTGCGATTATTGTGTATATTACGACATGTGCCAAATAAGTATATTTTCTTTAAGTACCTATCTCCTAATCTTATCTAGGTTGTTAATACAAAAATCTAGTCCCACCAAAGATTACAAATAACTAGCACCAAATAGTTCTAAAAAAAACATAAACTTGTCAATGCAAACACACTTTTTCGCATGAGCTTTCAAGTAGAAACTTCCTGATTCACAAAAATTGCGATATAATATTATTTTTTAAACAAATGAACCAACTTTCAAATGGTCATGATATAGTAAGTACAAAACGTTTATCTTACCAACTTCAAGAGCCCATCTTCCCCGATGGACTTGAGTAGTCCTTTCACGTCCATCTGACCCAGTCGCAGAATGTACAGCGGACGTCCGTCTGAAATACAAAGAAAAACTTTAATTAGTAATGCTAAGGATAGAACTAAACTATCAAGTTAGGATTTTCAAGTCGAAGATTCTTCATCATCTACTTAGCGTTTCCCAACTATGTTGGTGTCGGCTTCCAGTCTTACCGAATGTAGTTTACATGGAATGACTGCGTATCTGACCCCCACAACCCAGTTACTGGGTTACACGATACCGTCTTGGTAAGACTGGTTGTCGGGCTTTTGTGATTTAAAATTCGAAGATTAAAAAACAAAATGTTTTCTCTGGGCATAGATCTTGCTACTTAAGAGTTTTAAAATGCAAAACCCAATCCAGGGAATCAACCCCAGAATGGACGCTTACGACTCGCGCATGCCCATACGACATGCGCTTGCGCTTGCGACCAGAACAAGACCTCCTTTAGGTGGTTTTCGTTTTTTCCATAATTCCCTTATAACCTAGGCTGGTCTACTCACCCTTGTCATGATGATGCCAGCCTCCAGGGAAGTACTGCTTCACGACGTCTGGAGTCTCGTACTCCGAGAGGATGCGGTCCACCTGGTGCTTCTTGCGCCACAGGAGGGACTGGGAGAGCATCTCGCGAGCTTTCTCCACATTGAAGTCCCGAGCGCGGAGGAATCGGAGTAAGGTTGTGTCGCTTGGCACCTGGAATGTACGGGTGGTTAGTAGACCTGCTGCAGGATTGATGAAAGGAAATAAAGTCGTGGCAATTAGTAAGTTAGATTTAAATAATTAAAGTTTTGTAGAAGTAGGAGACAGTATCCATACTAACAAATCGGATTTTTATGTCGATTATTCATGAAAAGAACCTTAAATGAAAAATGTGACACGTGCATCGTTATTTTCTGACTTTTGAAACGACTCTATTTAGTTTCGATGCCTTGTCTTCTTCTGCTACTATTAGGCCCTTTGTAAACGGCACGTTTCTTTACGGTACGGCGTATAAACCGCGTCGCAGAAAAAAAAGCTTCCATAGTGATCCATACAAAACTGTCTACCGTGCCTACACACGGCGGATAATCGGCGCTGTATAAAAAAACGTGTCTGTTAACAAGCTTCCATAGTGATCCATACAACAATGACGACCGTGCCTACACACGGACACGGCGAATGAACCATAGTGTTTCACGGCAAGCAAAACGTATGTATACAAATGGCCTTAGGCTAAGAACTCACGGAGCGGTTTCCACCCGCACCCGCCGAGTTTGCGGGCCCGTAGCTTCCGTAAGATGCGCAGGTGTAAAACGCGTCGTGAAATGTGCTGTTACTTTTTGCATATAAATCTACATCCTACAGAAGCTGCGGGCCCGCAAACGCGGCGGGCGCGGGTGAAATCCGCTCCGTGAGTTCTTAGCCTCACAGTTGTCATAAGGAAACAAATGAATATCAGATGGATTGACCATGAATATCAGATGGATTGACCACAATATCTCGTATAAGTATCATCGTAATTATACCCTCATGCGATCAGTAGCAAATACGCACGGCATAATATCAGTTTCATTTCTAGAGCGTGCCAATACTAATAAAATAAAATGTAATCTAAGTATAGGTACTTAATACACAGTTTTAGAGAATTTACATGTATTACCACTTGTAAAACCATTTTCTTATAACATTATAGTCGAGGAAAATTAGGATTTCACCTCGGAATGAGAGATAGTCAGCTATAAACTTGTATAAACCTTTATTTTGGCAGCCTAAAACTTGTCTCAAAACCTACTTATCGTAGGGTGTCCGCGTCTTCAGATATTCCAAGGTCAAAGGTCAAAAAAACGATTTTTTACACATTTATTGCAAATATCTCGTTTTCTATGGGTTTTATGCTATTTGTATGTTTATAAATATTGTTGAGGATTAAATTCTGTACAACTTTTGTATACACATTTTTTTTTTATCTTGAACCATTTTCGAGATAGAGGGCAGAGCGCGCGCAGTGTTTAACTATTTAGAGTATCATTCGAGGTCAACCTGTAGTCCCGATTAAAAACACGCCGTATAAAGTTTATAAACTATTGATAAATATATATTTATCAATAATTTATAATAAATAAAATTCTAAATAATTTGCATTTTTTATTAACTATTACTTTATTATATATATACTATTTTTTTCAATAATTCAGTATCTGAAATTGACCTTGGAATATCTGAAGACGCGGACACCCTACGATAAGTAGGTTTTGAGACAAGTTTTAGGCTGTCAAAATAAAGGTTTATACAAGTTTATAGCTGACTATCTCTCATTCCGAGATACTTGCCCAAAGACTTATTTTCCTGGACTATTAGACAAATAACGGTTAAATAACGAGTTATTGATGAAATTAGTGCACTATAAGAGTATTTTTTTAAATGGAAATGGTAAATAGGTTACATTGCTTTATATTTATCGTGAAATAACGGAGTTTATTATACGTTTATATCGAAATAACGAAAGGGTATTAACCTTTTTTTGTCTAATGTTTGATTAAATGGAGTAAGTATATGCGTAATGCAGTCGTTGATTTGTGATAGATAGTTTGTCAAAAAAGTCCTAAAAAAATTGGTTGCAATGAAATTTGAACTTTATTATTTTTGACATTGAGTTTTTGTTCCCAAAACTTGCCACTACAAAGTAAAAATAAATCCTTTTAAAGAAGAAATAATGTAAAGTGCGTTAGTTCTGTCTTGGCACTATACCTACACTGAGCTTTATTCTACTTCCACAGCGAATTGCTCGAGTTTACAATTTATTGCCTACGTGTAGAATGCCCGAAATTCCCCAGTCTGTTTCAAAGCGGCTATAAATTTCGACTTTGTGCACATGTTTTTAATATATGTTTGAGGCGTTGGGACATCGTGGACAGGAATTTAATTTTGTGTCTAGTTCTCCGTTTGTGTCCTTGTTATATTTTATTGGAGTATCCACAAAGGAATTTTTAATAACTCTGTTACTTGTTCGCTGATGGATAGTTGAATATTTATTTTCTCATGTCCGCGCGAGCTATGAACTCAGTAGCCAATCAGTAATGTGTCACAAAACTCTAAATCGCAATAAAAGCATTACCGAGCAAACATTATAACTGACAGGTGTTAGGAACGCATTCTCTCAGCCCATCCTCAGGTCTCCTCTCTGTGAGAGGTAGTGGGCCGTAATCCACCACGCGGGCCCGCCCGGTGCGGGCTGGTAGATCTAGTAAAATGTACGAAAACGTTTTTCGTTCAGTTTTGAGAGGTGATGAAAAAAGGCACTACGGTTTGTTCCAAAGTATCTGCTTATAGTGTAAACAAATGGATCAGGAAACGTATCTGAGTACCTTTGTAGTGCCACTTATAAATTGAGTGTTTTGATTTGATTATTCGAATACTATCCGAAATTCTAAATCAATTTAAAAAGTGTTTCATTTGACAATTGAGGTATATTTTATGATCTCAATTTGCATCGCTGATTTTTCAATTACAATTGAATAATGTTATTCAAACTAAGATAGTTGGAAAAATAAATACTTAAAGTTAAAACCTTCCAAATATTTATATGAATGTGTTACTAATTCCCTTTAGTAAGAGATTGCGTAAGAATTTAACCTGAATAGCGTTTGTTTACACTTTCAGCAGATACTTTTAGAATAAACTACGATTGCTACGATTAGCAATCGAATAGCAATCGATTAGCAATCGTAGTCGCGTTCACAAACACAAATCTAACATGCACACACAGCCAGACTCAGGAGTCAGTTCTTACTTTAGGTGTAGTCTTAACTTCCTTGAACCACCTCCAGGAGGTGCTCACCTTGCCCTTCTGCAGGTCTGCGATCCACTTGCGCAGCTGCAGCAGGCGCGACTCCTGTGTGGGGGTCAGCTCGCCCAGGTAGCGCTTTATGTAGTCGCTGTCCTGGTCTGGAGACAAAGAAATGGGTTTTTATTAGAATATAATAGAATACGCTTAATTATGAACACAATATTAATCGCTGATAATTTTACAAGGGCCATCTTATCGCTAAAAGCGATTAAAAACTAACTTTTGGATGGATTAGAAGGTAGGAGAGACAATACTGGAGGTCTCTTATTATTCCGAGGTTTTAGCAGATTTATTGAGGAACAAAAAAAACACTCAATAACTTTAAGTTTGGAAGTCGGTGTCTTTGCTTTTCAATTTTCGTTTTTGCCACAGACTTCCGTTTTGAGTGTTTTTTTGGAAGTCGGTTTTTTTCTTGTAAAATGTTTTTATTTTTCACTTTTTAGTGAAATGAAATGAAATTGTTTATTCTGTAAATAGGATATAGGAATCACTTTTACAGGTTATATTAAAAAATATTAAAAATAAGCTAGATGAGGTCGGCGTTTCCTATCTGACTACTCTGAGAAGAAAGGCCGAAACAAACTCAGAGGTCACAGTCTCTTTTAAAGTCCAGATATAATCTTGGTCAAGCCATATGAGGACCATGTAAATTCGAGTCTGAAATGGTCTTTTGAGGAAAGAACCACACAGATTTGAGTGGACCTGTCCAGTCAGTGCAAGCATTTGTCAGTAATGGTGGAGCTCAACTCAGAACTTAAGGAGCTCAACGACTCGACGAACAATACCAAAGAAAGGACATTTGGGTAGGCCGCATAAAATTCTCAAATTGCCAGACCATCGATAAAATTAACTGAGAACGAAAAAAAATAAAAATTCACATAGTCCTCACATTCACAATAATAAAATACTTTACAAAGTAATCATGTCATTTTGTATAGAATATTCAATAATGTCAATTTGTAAATAAAACTGGTAGATATACTTTGATGATTTTCCATATTATTCAAAATGTTACAATGCTTAGCAGAGCGAGCAGCTCAATCCCATGCTTTTTTGTCTTCTAGATAATCTGAAATTTTATAGTACCCTTTTCTACAAAGTTTGGTTTTAATACAGCTTTTAAATCGTTTAATGGGTAAGTTTCGAATGTCAATGGGAAGTTTGTTATAAAAGCGTATACATTGACCCATGAACGAGTTGCCTACTCTGTGGAGAGGAGTGCGATGTACAGCAAGATTGTGTTTATTCCTAGTATTTAAACTATGAATATCGGACATTTTCTTAAAATTTGATATAGTTGTGGTACCTACCCCACACAAATTCGAATACCACTAGCTGATGTAAATAACAGTGAAGGAGTAAATGAAAACATCGTCTAGATAAACTAAGTGGGAAAAATACGTAATATTGAAGCTAACTCAAAAACTACGCAAGCAATCTTAATAAAAATTTATATGGAACCACCTCGGAAGCATGACCTACCATACAAAAAAAGAATCATCAAAATCGGTTCATAATTGGCGGAGTAATCGGGTATCAAACACACAAAAAAAAAAACATACAGACGAATTGAGAACCTCCTCCTTTTTGAAGAAGTCGGTTAATAAATGCCCATGGGCGGCATAAACACTCCAGGTTAGTCAGTAACCACACGAAAAAGAAAGGAGGTGTTAAATATTGTGTTCAGATTAAAAAATCTACCTCTCCGTGGAAATTCAGCCACAAAATCCATGAAACCATACAAACTCATAACGTCTGTAATCGATTAAATTTCGTGAAACAATTTCTCTATGGACAATAAGTCAACGCTGTTCAGTTTGCTGTATAAAAATGAACGAATGTATACGGCTATCAACGAGTAGGTAACCTATGTTAAAGGTATATGAGGATGTAAAAACATATCGAAATAAAACTCTTCTGGTGCTGGAAATAATTCGGCTAAAGTGACCTCCAGTTAGAGCCAGACAGATCGACCTCCCCTCCAAATCAGAAATAGCTTCACATTCCAATGGCCCACTTTTCATACCCACTCTTTCAGCAGACCTTTTGTTAGGTACCTACATAATAACCTACATGTTGGAGCATGGCAAAGTTGGAATCCTGACTAATTAAATCATTTGTTCCACTTTTCTTTTCAGAGTAACAGCCTGGAATCTGGAGTCATGCCCGGGTGATGCAGGATTTAAACATAACTGGCGAAATGTAGTATAGTTAGTTAGTTTTGATCAGTTATTTAATTTAGTCTATACTTCATGTAAATAATTAGTATAATTTGTTATGTAGCATAAGAAGTTTGTCATGAATTGTGTATATCTTTTGTTCGAGATCCTAAATAGGTTAATGTTCGAAACTGGCGAAATGTCTTTGTATTGTAAGTAAGCCCTTCGACGATAACAGGATTATATTCGTAATAAAAAAAAATGTTTTCACTAAGATAAACTTTTTTTTTACTCGACTGTCCCAGAACGGGGTAAGTAATGTTTTAATGTATACAATTGGACTCCAACTACAAAGTCCCATTGCAAGCGAATTTCAGCTACCTATATCCGACACTTGATGGACAAAGACCCTTCCCTAACAGGTTACTTAACTAGGCTACAAGGTAAGCTCCCTTCTACCCACTAATCCTTTGGAAAAGCCTATTATTTTAATACAAAACGAACGCGAATAACAAACAGCGTTCTAATTTCTTATACTCGGAATAACAATCCCTATCATTTTTACAATAAAATCCTTTGCAGAACAAATGTTTGGAAATACGATAAAAATAACGAATTAAACATTAAAGAAATTTTCCGAATATATTCGCAATAGTGCTTGAACAGCTTTCTTTGAAATCCGATTTCGAATTGTGATGCAAAATCGATATCTATACATATTATAAATTAAAGTCGCTTTTCGTGTTTATCTGTATGTCCTCATTGTTCTTCTAAACCACGCAACAGATTTTGATGAAATTTTCACCATCGTTTAGAGAATTTATTACGGAAGGTTTATGTGTATAATATTTAAATATTAAAGTTACATATAACTAAGAAATCTCGATGTTTTGTCAAGTCGTAAAAACCGTGCGAAGCACGAGCGGTTCGTTAGGGTAATATAAACACAATAGGAAACTGAATTCGTTTAATCGGTAACATAATATGGTTGCAATTCGATAAGTCTGTAGGTACCCATTGTTTTTATATCGTTATGAAAAAATAATTCCCAGAAAACCAATTAATCAATCAATCTGCCTCGCCTTTTCCCAACTATGTTGGGGTCGGCTTGTTAAGTATATAAAATATCCCCAAGCAAAACTATTGAGCTCTTTTCCTGATATTTTACTTCTGTAACTTCCAGTAAAAGAATATACCTACCTACTTAATAGGAAAAAGTAAACTAAAATAGCTCAAAGCGAATTTCATTTTTGTAGAAATTCAGTCTAACTTTGTAGTGAAAAATAAGACTGAACGCGTCCCGAGTGTCCCAATCCATTATGTTCGTTCTACAAATTTTTCTCCGCCCCTGAACGTTCTCTTTACTAAGAGCAAAAAGCCCAACACATCTTGATACGTGGTAATATTTAACAAAGATCAAAACCTGCCTACCATTACTAAAAACCACAGGAATAAAAAAAACAATCATTCTACTCCTGTCAAGACTTCTGAGATGACGGCTAATATGTAGAGCTGCTGTATGGAAGATTTTGACATACTGCTCCCACCCCAAATATAGTGGTCATTATATGGGCAGGATGATAGTGAAGATTATAATCTCTGTGAACTTCAAACGATTGGCAAATTACAAAAAAAAAACAGACTTCCAAAAAAAACACTTAACACTGAAAAATAACTTTAATTTCGGAAGTTGGTGTCTTTGCTTTTCAATTTTCGATTTTTGCCACCGACTTCCGAAATTAAAGTTATTTTTTCAGTTTTAAGTGTTTTTTTTGGAAGTCGGTTTTTTCTTATTTCTATCTTCACTATCATCCTGCCCGGTTTTTTTTTGTAAAAAGTTTTTATTTTTCACTTTTTAGTTGTGGTACCTACCCCACACAAATTCGAATATCACTAGCTGATGTAAATAAACAGTGAAGGAGTAAATGAATGCATCATCTAGAAGTGGGAACAATACGTAATTAATATTGAAGCTAACTCAAAAACTACGCAAGCAAAGTTACGCATACAAAAAAGAATCATCAAAATCGATTCATAATTGGCGGAGTAATCGCGTAAAATACATACAAAAAAAACACCGACGAATTGAGGACCTCCTCCTTTTTGAAGAAGTCGGTTAAAAAAATAAAACGATGTTTCTCGATTAGTGATTGCCGAGGTTGCGTATTTGGCATTGCCCTTAACAACTTGCACCAATACAAAGTGCCAAGTTACACAGGGTGCCGCGTTAAACTGCGTCTGTTGCAGCAACAGTTATGCAGTAGCGACAGGGTCAAGGTTGGGACTTGGCACGCCCGAGCAGCGGGTTAAACTTGTTGGAAAATGTACGTGGGTCGATTAGAGCTACACAATATGTTGAATGTGGGATTACCAGGGTTGAGGTGTAGTACATGTGTAATTAAATAAATGGGGTACAGCAACAGTTTCCTGAGACTGCAACGTACGCCACATATCGTCCGTAATTTACTTGAATTAATTGAAAAGTTATTAATGAAAGAAGATGGTGTGTTTCCATAGAGAGCGTCTTTTGACACCGTAAAGGCTCGTTCAAATTGTCGCGACAGGCAGCGGTACACTTGTCGCGCCCGCGATATCGCGCCTGTTTGTGGGAGCCTTAAAGTCAAACCCCGATGCCATAATTTCCATGACGGCCGGCGGCCGTCGCTGCAGACGTTATGTCGCGGCTACCGCTGTCTTAGGTTCATATATAAAAATCGTGTTCTGAATTGAAAAGGTAAAACCGTCTACCATATCATACAGGGTGTAAGGGACAGCCCTCCGCAGACTGATGGGATGAATTCAGTATATCATACTAAGACGACCGGTACATGAAATTATTTCTGGAACGTTATGGGAATCCAATAAACCTGATTTGTATGATTACCTCACGCGCAATGTATCGTTGCCGTGGCAAATCCCACGTAGCCGCACTCCTCGTGTTGGGGGGAGCGTGCTCGAGTATTTTAACATCCATTGCTGTATTTTTGAATTTTAGCTGTTGTATTTACGTAAATGGAGTGCTGCGTACAAAGAATGTAATTTTACACTGAAATGAAGGCATAGTAACTGAAAAAACGATTTAAAAAAATTAAAACTTTCCTGAGAAAATTTCCGCGGGAATATGATTCAAAATAAGGAGCTGAATGCGCCCTGTTAATTTGCGGAGGCCTGTCCCTTACACCCTGTATAGAGTAGTAATCCGGCTTTTATAATTCAAAATCATGAATAATTTATGCAATGCTTTACACAGCTAATACGTTTGCTATTTTCACTCTCCTACAGCTACACTAACTCTACTACAGCGTAGATTCAAAGTTAGTAATAGGTTAGGTTAGATAAATAGGCACTTTAAAACATTAAGGTCCAAACCACTGCAACTAATAAATCAGCCGGTCCCTACGTGGGCGTCCCGCTCCACGCGCTGACGTCACCGCTATTACGTCACAGATACTATCGCAAGGTGAATGGGGGCGAACGCGAATGGGATGAATGAGGGTGAATTATGGGGATCCCTCTGCCATATAAACTTCGGGTATGAGCGACGATTTTGTTCCTAGAATCAACTTTGTTTTATCTCAGTTATTGGCCTTAGTTACTAGATCAGATAGGCCTGAGGGAAACGTATAAAGGAGACAATCCGATTTGTCAGGGTAATCTTGTAACCGATCTTACACAGTCGATACGTTCTCGTGGTACGTGTAATGATACCAGTGTGTGTTCAAAGAAATATTTATTGAAGTGAAAAGTTATTTGAGTTGAGCGATTTTTGGTATGGGAAAATCTTATGGGTTCGCGTCACCGACATGCTAACGTTAGCAGTGTATCTGTAGATATGAGTATGACGTGCTGCGCTTGGCCAGCAGTGAGAGCATTTTGTTCACAGTACCGTATGCAACGAACACATTTGAACAAAAATAAAAACCAACGTAGGTGTATCTCCTCGATGGTTGAGCCTTTTGCTCTACGGGTCACGAGTTTGATATCCACCCGGACATATTCATTTGCATGCTCTCTGCAGATTACTACATTTCCGGGTGCATGTGTTTGGGCTTGTCAGATTTACCTGTTAACTACACTGGTGAAAAATAGCAAAATACTACATAGGTGAAAAATAGCAAAAATAGTACTGAATACTTCTTTACGGTAAACATCGTAAAGCTTTGGTCTCCTAAGAAAGCGGTTGCGTCATTATAACGTCGTCATCAAGAAAATTTGTCATTTTCACCGGTAAGTATTTGGCATTGAGTTTTAAAATATATAAAAAAAAGCTCTGTGTTTCGACAGCCGATAATGTGTGACTATTCACCGCTTTTTGGATATCAAAGCTTTATAAACACAACGATCAACCCACACAAGATAATCAACATTACAGTAATACCATCAAACAATAATGACTCCTACGCATATATAGACAAGAAAATATGTGATATTTTTCCAAAAACCGTATGTTGAAACAAGAAAATTGTGAAAAGCAAAAACATAAATAAACAATATTAGCACAAGACTATATTCCCGAGACAGCCAGAAAGATTTCTTTCCAAGATAAATTGCGGTCCCATATTGCAAAAAGAGACAATATTGATGCCAAGAACATCATCAAATATACTCTTTGTATTTTCTATTATACTATTGATATAGACGCAATTAATGTCAATATTATATGTTTATACTGTTGAAAGTAAGAGCTTGGATAATCATAATTACATAAAGGGAAGAATGGCGCAAAAAGGAGGAGAGAGCCACGCAGTGTAAGGCGAAAGATAATATGGATGAAGGAGTGTGAACGTGGACCAAACAAAAGTAGATGGATAGATAGAATACTCTTTAGTGCACCGTTTGAATTACAGATATAAATGTAGACAATTTAAAAGGGCCGACGACACAATGCGCGGTCTTATCGCTAAAAGCGATCTTTTATAGACATCAAGGTATGGTATGTAAGGATCGTACATTCAGCCTCAAAAAGATGTACCTACACTCATTCATTTGATTGTCCACAGTTCGCGTTTTATGAAACTGTTTTAATGAGTGTGTACAGCTACAATAAAGTACCCAACGTGTAAAATGTTTGTGGGTACCCATTGATACATATTATGGAAAAACTATTGATGAATTCTTGTCGATAGTATATATTTTTCAGGTTTGGCAGATTGATATAAATGTACTTAAATTTTTTAAGGCTGGCAGTACCAATTGACGTCCTGTAGTTTTTAACTACCCCTATGGGAAAAGACGAGTTTATCGAAATAGTATTGCGTGCCGTAAGATTTTCAGACATAATGAGCCACCCCCTTTCAGCAGTGGGTGTCATAAGGGGTGAGTGCAGCCGTGTATTTACTGGGCGACAAATTGACACGTGATGCCTGACATGTTTGGCGATACGTCGCTAAAAGTTGATCGTTATTGTGCGTCATGTTGCGTTATATGACGCACATCGTTATGTTGAAAAATATTTAACCATGAACACACGGTTTTAGGGAAAGACCTAGAGGGATAACATATCTTCCAATTTCTACAAATGTCGGATGAAGATATCGGTTTATTCACCAAAAGCTGTTACTAACACCCTGCGGTTCCTGACTGATCATCTGCCTAGCCTATGCCTAGCCTTTTCCATCTATGTTGGGGTCGGCTTCCCGTCTAACCGGACGCAGCTGAACATATTTTGCATGGAGCGACTGCCTATCTAAACTCCACAACCCAGTAACTGGGTAATACACTATACTAAGACTGGTTCTGCTGTTCCTGACTGAAAGGCGAAGACCCAAACTACGTTGGAACTCGAATTTCTACGTGTAAACTGAAGAAAACTTTCAAAAAGTTTTTACAATAGGATGGAGTTTTTTTCTACTTATCCCTAATTTTTTTTCTACTTATCTTTCCCTCATGGCTTCATACTTCATAAGCATAACCAATATTCCAGTAATCCATAAGGCTTCCTAGCATAAGGAGCTATTCAGCCGTGCCCTGGGACGCATCAATATACATTATCGAGACATTTTTCCATTCCCTAGTCGATGCGACGTCCGCCCACGCTAGGAGATTTAGTAACAAATTGCCGTTATTATCTGTATGGAACCTATATTGGTATGGACACTGGGCTTAAAAATATTAATATTATTAGTTGAACAAAAAATAATCCACTTTAGTGCTAGACGTAGCAGTAATGAACGACGAACTCAAGTCATTTATTTCAAATAAACAAATTACAGGCACTTTTGATTTGTTAAGGGGTCGGTCAGTCAGAAAGATTGAGAAGAACGGGTAAGAACACTCTTTTAAACCAAAATATGGTTACGACAGATCATAAGCGACAGGGAACTATTTGTCAACACAGAAAGTGCGAGATTATTATGAACGTTCACAACGAGTGCTACCATTTATGATCGCAAGGAAATTGATCATAATCATAATTTTGGCAGAAGATTTGTTGATCACAGTCGGTTGTTAGTTAGCGAATGCTCGCCCTTCGTCCCATAATACATGTGACTTAGGCTAACTGGTGAAATAATACTAAAGAATAGGTATCTACACCTCTTCCTAATTCTTCGGCGAACACAGTTTAATGGCATGTTCACTGCTGATGCTCGTGTGTAATAGCTTATTGGCCTTTTCGATGGACAAGAGATGGCGAATTCTGCAACAACTTGGTGTCAAAAACTAATTTCGGAAATTGCATTCACTAGGTACACAGCTAAGCTTTTTATCAATCACTCGAATCTTAATTTCAGTGACGTACATAAAGCTTGTAAGCTTCTAAGCCAATATAATTTCATTAAGCACGGTTCATCCATTCTAATGAATATAAGTTTAGAGGTCAACCATCACCATTACGAACAGCTTCTGTAAAGAAAGGTCGGAAAGGCATAAATATGGCCTGAAAGTTGTTCGGAACACGACTTTGACCTATTTTAGTTGGTCGTTAGAACGCTGCGGGATGACAAGCGAAAAGTCTATAAGGTATACTTAGGTGACCTAGAAAGCCTGTTATTTTTGTAATGTTTTTATCAGATCCTCATATTTGTAAAAATTAAGTACCTGGTCGAGCGAGCTCTGCTCGGGTGAAAATAGATAAACATATCGTCCAGGTTTACCAACTTTATATCACATTCCCGAGGCTCTGAAAATAGAGAAAACGAATTTTCCCGGATATAAGACTTACCTGAGCTAGATCATAATTTTATTCGCCCCCGTAAACTTTCATCGAAATCGTTAGACGCAAATACAAATATACAGGGTGTTAGGATAGACACCGTTATCCTTGAAACTAGTGGTTTGGTGTCATCTATAATATACTATTTCTATGGAACCAACGTTGAAATCGCAAAAAAAAATCAGCAGCATACATTTTGTCGATTTAAGTGAACACAAATGTATGGAACAGCAGTTTATTTTTTTTTCGCGATTTCAAGATTGGTCCCATAGACAAAGTATATTATAGATGAAACCAAACCACTAGTTTCAAGGATAACGGTGTCTACCCTAACACCCTGTATAAGGTGTATCTTTTCTTACACTAAATATTGTAAGGGGTCATTCCGCAGGGGGCAGGCCACACTGCGTTTTTTGTATTAGAATGCAATGCGCTGCGGCCCGATGCGACTGTAAGGCTGAGTCCTAAGTCACGACGCACCGCGCAGGCGGATTGCGGGGCGGATTTATCCGACGGGGCGTCCTGACTGACGGCGCACCGCCGTTGTACTGTGGCCCTAGTGAAAAGAGATCTAAGTCCAAAAATGCAACTTTACAGGAGACGCAAAAAGCACTCTGCGCGCTTCAAATTGTGTATTTGATCTCGTGTGACATATAAACCGCTATCAAATGAAATACATGTGATGTTTTTTATAGGTAAACAATTTATGCTCTTTATATAGAGTTATTTTTGATGTAAAGTTATTAGTTTTTAATATAGCGACTAACCTGAAAAAAATGAATTCCTTGAGGGTATTAAATAAGTTATACCCCTTCTCCCCTATGTTAAATGTTAATTCACACAAGTGAAAAAGGATATGCACTTGGAATGATTATGACAATACTAATCTCAACGGAGTTTTTTTCTCTTTATTTTGGTGAAAACGGATTTATGTGTAATAATATCATTACTCACTAAACCAGTTTTAAGAACCAGGTGTTATTGTATTGGTAAACACCAACCAAATTAAAACGTGGGTAAACAAGAGTACTTGAAACCGACTTTTGTACTTTTTTTTTGTGTCAGTTGGACCCTTATACAGAAGTTAACTCCTTTAGTTTTAGAGATAGCTTAGATCCGTTTACACCAAACGAAAAAGCATTTATTTTTGATCACTTCTGTATACTTAACTAATTTTCCACAAAATTGGATTTATATCCCTTTTCACTAGGGCCACAGGTTTGTGGCCATGACACTACCGTTTCCATAGCAACGAACCGAAAGACATGACATAGTAATAACGTCCTGTCAGAATATTAACCAACCATTAATTTGTGTTTTTTTTGTGCATTTTGCCAATATAAAGTGAAACTTGGTGCTTTCGAATTATACTCATTGTTATAGTGTATGGATAACATAGTAATTCATGAGGATTATGAATTTGATTTTTCGATCTCATACGTATACGTTCATACAAAGTTATTGCGGCATGTATAATGAGAAACGTCAAATGCGCCGTGAAATGCGCGCGCCCGCTCGCACTGCGGACAAGTTCGAACATCTCGAACATTTGTTTTATCTGCCGTTCATTCCGCCTGTGCGGTGCGCCGTCACTCAGGACTGGTTCCAAAGCAGATAATTTGACGCGTTTCGACTTCACGCAAAATCAATGTTTTTCTCAAAATAACAACGTATTTGCGTTCTTTTTTTTATGATTACGAAAATTTAAGAGTGTCTTTAGTGAAGTATCCCGAAACACGATTGACAAAACTTTCCTCGATACAAAAAACCGCAAAGTTTCCTTAAAATCTGCTTTTTTAAAGAGAAATACCTATTTCATTCGATTGTTATCAAAGCAATCGTAATAAAATTTTGTCTACGTGTTCACTATTAAATACTTTAAGGGAGGGAGAAAGAAAATATTTGAACCTACATAAAATGTTTCTTTAAAGCACTCAACTCAATGGAGGCTTATAGGATTTCTGCCCATCACAAAAGATCCATTGAAGTTTATTTCCGAATTCTTTGATAGGTAGTATGTATAGCATAAGAATTTCTACAGTTCTCTGAAAGGAACGTAGCCTCTGGATCAGGCAATTGTATTTCTAATTAATCTTGTGAATTCAAAACTGCCTGTGAATGGTCTAAGTGAAACAAATGCTTTAACTCCAAAAACAGACGGATACCACAAAAATACTCATGAAAATATTCGATAGGAACTAGAAAAAACTTCCATCATTCGGTATCAACCGGAAATAACCGAATAGCCAAATGGTAAGTACTATAGTCCAATTCCCGTGGAACTCCCCACTGCCAGCCATCTCCGGGACCCGACGGAAACCATCTGATTCGCTTAGCATCAATATTTCGTGGCTCTCCGCTTCCAATCGGCTTTGTCGTTGGGAAGTTGATGGAGATTATTTCTAGGAAGTTGATGTTGATTGAATATTGTTGTAAGAAAAAAATAATATAGATGGATATTGGAATCGTTTTTGTATTGATAATTTGCGAAAATAATTTGGAAATGGGAGATGGAAAACGGTTTTCCGGAAAACAGGGCTGTGCTACACAAAACGTTATTTTGAATTGTTACCGTTTATTTTTAAATGGATGTTTGTATTGGTTTCCAGTGAAAAAAACATCTGGCTGAGTTCACTAGAGCTTCCAGTTCCAATAAACAAGAATTCGTGCGTATACCGAAATATTTACGCCCAAATATTGAAAAGCGCTCAACAAAAATAAAAGATAAATCAGATTTTGTTATTAAATTAAAAAATCTTACTTTCCTCAATAATAAAGATGAATGGGAAAGGAACGTCTTGAAAGCACTTGTAAAGTTGGTTAATAATGCGGGAATCTTGCAAATGTTTGGGGTATGGTATGCCTGCTACCTCACTGCTACCTCAGAATGATTTCTTTACCTTACGTAACACGAAATGTTGGAAAAATCTGCTCATTTCAGGTGGTAAAAATTTTAACACAAGAAATGTTGTATTAAACCTTGCAGAACCTTTAACATGGTGATCGTGTTTTTAATTTAATAAACAAAAGAAGTCTGGCTGCTTACCAAGCAGGTTTTCTACCGAAACTATGAAATGATTTTTTCTAACGATGTAAATGGGATAATTTTCTGCGATGACGTAGATAAGAGGCTTTATTATTAAAGCCATTCATTGATATTTTAACCACATGGAAATTGTTAAGGTGAACATCTCAAATGTCAATCAAAATTATAAAATCTCAAAATTTCATGAAAACGTCATTCAATGGAGCAAAAATGTAATTTAAAGAGATGTATAATTGATTCTAATGATTATCATTCTATAAACATACGTATTTGTTATGGTCGCGAATCATATTTTGATCAGCATTTTGCCTGTCAGTGTCAGATATAATCTGACAGACAGACAAAATGCAAAAAACGGCGGAGCCACCATAAGCAACCCTGGTACAGTACACCGCACGTCTGTGGCAACACTTTGCCCTTGCACTGGCCTAGCGTAGTAAGGAGTTTCAATATAATGCGATGCTAGTTTATGTGGATTGCGGTCTACTGTAGGTTAGGTCCGGAACGACGAGTCCTGCTTATCCCCTCAACCAGAGACAAACATAACGACAGAACATCACATACAGCGAATTTGAAAACAATACCAGCCTTGAGCGAACTTCAAACAATACCACAGATGTTTTTGTTTGTCTATGGAAAACAGTATGTTAAGCAGTGTATATTGTAGCAGAGTTGTTGTTTTCCTGATCCGATATATTTACTCTGTGTCATGTAGCCTAGGAACTGTAGGCTATTGATCTTAGTAGGTATATCTGAGGGTTGTATGTGTAAGGGATTAGGGTGGCATAAGCTCTGTTATTACATGAAGGAGGATTCAAAGAGGTTGTATGGGTATCAGGAATAGGTTCGATCAAGTTCAAGTAAGTATGCTAAGTGTAATATATAGCCACAGACTGGATATATTCGTTTTTATTTTCCACTCGGGTCTGTTTGCATTTTGCTTTTCACAAGAGAAGACTCTTCGCCCGTTCCCAAAAAAAGTCCAAGATAATCAAAACTCAAAATTCTAGTTTGTTTTTAATGCATTTTTGTGCGCGAAAAACTTAATAGAATGAAATAATTACGAGTAAAATTCGCGATATTTAACGAACTTTGTCGAATGAAACCCAAATCCTTTGTGGAGATAAACAAAAAGTTTATTTTTGCAACCCATAAAAACAGGATGTACCAATTAATGTAGGTACACGGACAATAACACGCTTTGCTATCCCGCCGCATTAATAAGTTTTTCTCTAAGAAAGATATAAAACAGTAAGCACTGATAAATGGCGACGGGAACTTCCTTATCACAATGGGATATAATACCGTTGGAGAAGTGTGCGTACAACAACCTCTGCTTGTCCCCCCGAGGAAAACACGTGACGATTATAAATCCCTTTGGCTGAGCCGCAGTTCCGCGCTAGAGAAAAGTTTTTAAATTTCCGGAGTGAAAAGATGGAAACTACAGACCGTATGTCCTTGTCTAGGTATTCAGCTAACTTTCTGCCGAATATCAGGAACATTAGTTGGACAGTTTCGCTGTACAAACGTACCAAAAAATACAGGGTCCATACAAACTTTCATCCCATATTTTTGGGGGATCAATGTTCAAAAACCCTTTCTTAGTGCGTACTGCGTAATTACTAAATTTCGTGCACCTTGCCCTAGACCACAATTCCGTGCTTTCAGGTTTATGCTGTGCGTTGTCTGTCAGTGAGTGAGCTAAGTAGAAAAGTTCGGAGACCGAAGATAAGTATGGCACCAATGGGTGCACAACTCAGCTGAAAATGATATCTACCGATGAAAATCTAACAACATAATATTAGATTATTGTATTAGGGAAACAGAGGGCCTAGACAAGTTACAATCGCTTCCAAAGCGTTTCATATTTCTACACCGACTTTCAACAGGATTGATTAGGTTTTCAATAGCGTAAGTCAGTCATATACATTTTTGCCTTTTCCATCATCGTTGTCGCTGATAGAATGTCACTTTGTCTAGGGCCTCAGATTGCTAAGTAGCAGGATATACAAAAAAAATAAGTAGAAAAGTGGGAATGGAATTGATTCTAGTAGCTCGGTTTTCCCCCGACACCAACACGTAGGATAAACTTTATTAGGAAAACAATAGGTTAAGCACGTATTTAGCTACATGTTTCCTTTTGACCCTTACACATAGTTACCCCGAATCAGTAAAACCAAAGCATAACCGGTCCCTACAGTCCCTAGTTGACATTCAGATCGTGTTCTTGTTTTCTTCACATTTCAGACTGTCCTGATTCCGTGCAACTCGATTTTAAACACAAAAGCTCCCTTCAGCTGTGCTTTTAGAGCTAAATGTTCTATTTCCCTTTAGTTTTTGGGTCACATTCGACATTTAGAGCGTGTAAAAGTTTCAAGAAGTATTGTGACGATCTTGACAAAAATGTCTCTATCGGTGAAGCATTCACCTATTTTTTATCGGTATTTTGTTGCACCGATTCCTTGCAGATTTGTTCCACTTTCGCGACTCGATTTTTAAATCGATATTCGTTGAATATTGAATAGCTCGTCTCGTAGAGGAATATGAGTGTTTTCAATGACAGAGATGCATTAAAAACGTTTTTCTTTTCAGCACGTAAACAACTGTAGAAGCTTCTTATAAACCGGATTGCTATCGCAGTATATTTATACTAACTCAAAAAAAGCCTTTCATATACTATCCTAATCCCTTGAACGCCATTTAAAAACCCTTTTGGGAAACACAAATAATAGAGAGAAAAAACTGAAACATTTGTTAAATCTCCTACTTATTTCGGCATCACAGTCGTCCACTAGGTCGCTTCTATCAATAATCATAACATCCCGGGGGCGTAATTCTACGCCCACCAGTTAGAAAAACAACAATAATCTGATTAATATGTCGACCAGTTTTCCCATAATACTAATCTAACTAAGTAAATAACCACCTTTGGGGAGTATACAGACTTCCTTCCAGGAACTGTAGGTCACGTCTGACATTTTAAATAAAGCGGTGGGCGTCTGTCCCGCCCACGATGTGGTGAGGGATTTGAAACGCGCTGATTAGGGACTTGTAATGCTAATAAAGGACAGAGTAATGAGGTCCTTTCTAAAGCACTGTCTGGGCCTTTTGGGTCCCGTATTGTTATGTCAGGCGCGTGCCATCAATTAAACTAAAACAGTTGAAGTACCTAATTTTGGAGGAGTTTCAAAGACTAATTTTTATACTTTACTTTACTTTACTTTATTACGCTTTCATTTACTTTATCAAAAACTACTCTTTACAGTTTTGGGCGCACTTTGGGGCTGAGAGTTCACTGTTGTAAAACGTTAAAATTACGCCATTATAATGCCAGGCAGATGCTGTCTGACGCTGGTTTTATTATATTTTACCTATAAGGACAAGTGACGGATGATAAATAACAAACAGTTCCTACAAAATACAAATAAGTATCGGACCTAACAGAAAAGCCAAACGATCACATCGTTGCAGGAGTTAAACTAGGATTCATCTACTCTTGTATCTAGACTATAAATCAAGATGACTGCGCTGCATTGAGTCATTGCTGCTGGAGCATGTGTTATGTGCGTGTCTTTACATGCGCCCACGACTCACTCATTCTGTTGATTCAATTTTGTTCATTAACGTCGGTAACTTCCTCTTTTCTTTTTCAGTTTAAACCTTTTTTTATTGTTGTGGCATGAACATAGGTCACGAGTTTTTCTGTCCCAACTAATATTATAAATGCGAAAGTGACGCTTTCGCGGATTTGGATGAAATTTGGCACATGGATAGACCATGACCTAGAAAAGGACTATGTCTTTCCTCTAGTCAGTTAGGGTCCAAACAGGGGCAATCGTGCGCGGCTGCCGCGCGCGGCTTGTCACGCTGTGTTTGGACGAACGCGCGCGAACGCTTCTGTCTACCTGCCGCGCATACATATTTCTAGCAAACATTCGTCAGTAATAGTGTTTGAACGAATTATAAGCAGAGCTACGACACACGCAACCGCTTTCATTTTAGTCCTATGTTAACTGAAGTGCGTGGCGTGTCTCGGATATGCCGCGCAGTACTACCGCGCAAACATTCGTCGGTTTAGTCCTAACTAGAGTACGGCAGAAATGTGTCCTGCAAACGCCGCGTCTTGCCGTCGCGCTCTTGCCGCTCAATGTTTGGCCACACCTTTAGATTTCACCAATGTATAAAGTAAAAGATCGTTGAGACGGGAGACAGAGACGGGACAAGGGCAGGAAGATGATTATAATTAAAGTAAAAGATCACGTAAATATCTAGCCCAGCTCGTTCATAAGTTTATAGGCTATTGTGTACCTAATTCCCTGCAGCAGGTAAGTTAGATATTGTGTCTGATAACAAGCATGAGGCTCGCTGCGTTACGCGGGACCTAATAATCCTAATACCGGCTAAAAGTGGCCACAACGACCCAATCTACTATTACACCCGCCCGTGAATTTAATCTAAATTTTGTGCACATACACGGCCATTTTGTAAAGGCCGAGATTTAATTTAAACTTGAAACAGCCATAATTGCGTGTGTTCATAATGGCTAGTCTGAACAACTACAAACAATTTCATTCAGCTGGCTCCAACCTCATGTGTTGCATATAGAGTAGCCATATTGCTTTTATTGCGTTAATAAACCAGTGTAGCGATAGAACTGTGGTTATTGGGCATTCCCTTTCCTATGTTTGCTAATACAGCAATTGCTAATACATGCGGCAAAGGGATGGCGTTTTACGCTTACGGTGTGCTAGCATGTCACGGCCATCATGAAATTTTTTTAAGCGTTCATCATCTTCCTGTCCTTGTCCCATGTTACTTGTGGTCGGCGCAACACGTTTACTTTTTCCATTTTCCCCTGTCAATCGTCACGCTATCATTCACTCCCTTCTTTTTCACACAATCCATCCATCTTTTTTTAATATTTTTTTAAGCGTTATAAATTTACTAAGGAATTTCTCGTTAGACATTTTTCTAGACGTATATATATTTTCCCCCAACTTGTTTTTTTTTGTTTTGTTTGTTTGTGATTTTTCTTTCATGTTTTACCGCAAATAAACGTATTTTCTTTCTTTTTTTGCTAGCAAAGGATTGCAAGCTTTTCAAAGTATTGGTAAAGGTTTTGCCATTATCAGCACGCTTCGCAAATGAATTGGTAACGTGATAAGTTGATACTAGAATGAAAGAACTATAGCCCCTGCATCGTCTAAAATGAACCCCTTTCTATATTCTGGCAAACAGATCATTCAATCATGTTTTTTTTAAGGTGAGACAAAGGCAAACAAAACAATATTTCCATACTAGAAAATCCAAAATAAGGTTCGTGTTCGGTTCAGTACAGACAAGCCGTAGCGATCAATAGCGTAGTGTATTACTTTATATTAGATATTAGAATACTACTTAAGTATATTAGAATACTGCTTATATTATATTAGAATACTACTTGGTATTACAGGTGTATTCTAGGTGTATTCACAGCGATGTCCAACAATAATAATGTAGACGGACACGAGATATACTGTCAGTGATAGATGTAAGTACCTTGAATAACCTCAGGAACTTGTACCAACAAAATTATGCTTTTAGAGTAGCACATTACCTGATAGCTACTAAGTGGTTTATTGCTGTGATAACTCAAGCACTTTAACACGAATATCGAGTGTGGTTTCCTTGAGTTATTACGAAGTTTTATCTCTAGGATCCATTAGAAAAGTTTCGACTGTTCACGATTGAAAATATTAAACTATTGGTTGTATGAAACCGTGATGGAACCCATTGTCACAGTTATCTGATTAATACGTTAAAATACATTTAAATCTTACCATCAGCTTCTTTCTTGAATAAATACATAATTGAAATAAAAAAGAATAAAACAAAAAAAAACTCAAAAAATATAATTACTATATTACACTTATCTCCTCCGCCGCCCGCTGGTCCTTCCAAAAAAGTTAGTTAGGGGAGTGGTCAGGACGATCATAAACGCAGTAGCACAAACTAGCAGCACGATAAGGTTATCCCACCTGTTGAGGTCACCGAGGCAGTGTGATGAGTAGATCGCTGGACACGGCTGCCGCTCTCCATCAAATTCTCTAGTAGCGGGGCAGAGTGATACGCAGGATGCTGGACACGCGTGCAATCTATCAGATTCGGCAGGCAAGTTCTCCTCACGATCTGGACGCTGTGGCGAATTCGCAGCACGCGCTGGACGCTGTGGCAAATTGGCCGCTGGGGCTTGACGCTGGGGCAAATCGGCCGATGGGTCTTGACCTTGGGGCGAATTGGCCGCTGGGGTTTGACGCTGTGGACACCCCTTCTCCGCAGTGGCTTGACGCTGCGGCAGATTCGTCGGACGGCCTGGTAAATCTGGGACGTTTGCCGAAGATTCAGAAGATGCAAACTGTGGCGCTTTTGCTGCAAGGCCTCGAGATTGTGACACTCTCGCCGCAGGACATGGGGACTCTGACGCTTTAGCCGCAAACTCTGGAAATTCTGGAGCTTTCGTCGCAAGGTCTGGTAGATGGGGTTTCGCCAGGGATTCAGATGGTACATTTTCCCAAAGGCCTGGACACTTTGGCAATGCCGGAAGGTCAGACATCTTTAGCAATCCTTTCTCAGGCAGCAGGTTAATTCTTGGAGCTTCTTGCTTAGGATGCGAAGCAGGTTTACGATGACCGAGCCGTTTCAACGACGCCTTTGGTGACGGCAATGAGTGTGCGCCGTCTTTAATTTTCCCTTTGCCTCGATGCATAACGTCTTGAATTTTCCCTTTGCCTCGGCGAATCAACTGGGTACCTTTAGAAAAAAAGTTCGGTTTTCTGCCCCATGCTGCGGAAGTGCCTGGGGAGAAAAAGGAGCCATGAGGAAGGGATAGGTTAGTTCAAGGATAGGATAGATTGGACAGACTGGACGGATTGGAAGGACTTTTGAATATATTATGATACCTAGAATATTTTATCGGTGGCAGATGGTGTAAACCGTAATTTATGGCACTTTGGGGGTCCAGCAAAGTGCTTTGATGAATGAATTGATAAATTAGAACAGGAAAATTCTAAAAGAATATAAGATGAGTCCTTAAACCGTTATATTCTTATATATCTATTTAAACATATCATTCGAACCGCGTAGCCCAATTTACATTTTTAGGACAATTACCTGAAACACCTACCAACAAAGAATATATCCCGTACAGGATGCGGCTAGCACGAAATACTTAAACATTGTAGTACCGGCTATCGATTGAAGTACCACGGTACTAGACATTGGCTTAAGTATACGTACTTAACTGAAAGTACATAATCTCGGAAGCCTTACAGGTGTTCCGATAAAATCTCCCAGACTATTCATAAAACTTGACATGGAAGGAGCGATAAAATATTATCTTTGCAATAAAACGAGTTGGTTCATGGTTGCTTTCTTTTTAAATCAATGGATTGGAACAGATTGTGTTGAGCGATAAACTGCATGTTATCCAAGAGGTTAGGTTATTGTGTTTTATCGTGGATTATTGCGCGAGCAATATCCAGTTACATAGTAGAAGGTCATAAGTTGGAATAAGGAGCTTTGGGTCGTTGGATTCCGGAATAACCCGCCCTTTTCACATAGCGAAGGGCATCTTTGAGGATAGCTTAGATTGGTACTGCCACATTTCATTCATGTTATTTACTTATTTATTGAACACTTTAAGCACACAAATATAGAGGCGGACTTAATGCCAGAGGCATTTACTAACATTTTTTTTTTCATGTTATTTTGTTGCAGTTGCAGAGGTGTACCCACATTTCGCTAGTTATGTTTAGGTCCCTTGTAATAAGGGGCGAACCTATTGCTAAAAAATCACAAATCCAGACTCCGAGCTGCTACCCCCATAAATCGACCCCTTAGTGCTCATACACACGAGCGGCACAGAACCGTTTTCCCCCTTTTCCCGTTCACCTGTCCTCGGGCACTTAGCCCGGGAGCCTCGGCCGTTCAAACACGATCCCGAATTGTCCTTGACCGACTTACTAGTGAAAATAGACGGGTAAGGTTGGAAATGTTGGAATATTCCTCGTACGATTTAGTTATATCATTTTATCATAAGTAGTATAGCAAATAAACGTTTATCCTTTTTGTTAGTAGTGGCAGACGGCTTGCGGAAAACGAGGCCCGGGGATTCTAAGCGCGAATTTCACCAACGAAACTGAACGCGATCAGCATATGATTTACATCACGTCCAAGAGCTGTCGTTTTGCAATTTCGACCCCGATAACATGTGGTTGAAACTGGGTTGTTTTTTAAATAGCGCATTTAAAAAAATACAAATACCCTACGAAGTGAACAACCCACTTATATATATGTCTGCAGCCTGAGGGAATTATTTTCAGGAAATTCATAAATTTTAAAATGAGAAATTACACGAACGGTGCGGTACTGTGAACGGCGTAAAATAAATATCAATGTATAACCTATTAAGCTACAATTGTAAGAGTATAAAACGCTCGGTGGAGAGTGTCAGGCAACTATGTAGCACGTCAGACATAATTGCCTTGCAAGAAACGTGGTTGCTGCCCCACGATATCTCGTTCCTGAGCGAAATTGACGCTGAGTTCGGGTGCACCGGGACGTCGGCGGTTGACACCGCGGCTGGCATGCTACGTGGACGGCCCTACGGCGGAGTTGCACTGCTGTGGCGGAAAAGTGTTTTTGACAACGTTTCGGTAGTGCAGCGCAATAACCCACTAGTGTGCGCCATTAAAGTATGCTTGAAATCAAGGTCATTTCTAGTGTTCAGTGTATACATGCCGACGGATAATAGTGCGAACTTAACGGATTTTACGGACTGCCTCAGCCTGGTGAGAGTTATAATCAATGATAACGATATCGAAACTGTTTTTCTACTCGGAGACTTTAATTCGCATCCCAATGAACAATTTTATTTAGAATTGGTTTCTTTTTGTCGGGAATATGAGTTATTATGTGCCGATGTTGAATTGTTAGGAGTAAAATCTGACACTTATACTTTTATAAGTGATGCGAACGGCTCGAGGCGTTGGCTGGATCACTGTGTTGCTACGGAAGCAGCCATGTCCAGTATTATTAATGTAAACGTTAAATATGATGTACTTTGGTCCAACCACTTCCCTCTTTTAATACAATGCAACTTAAATGAAGTCAAACCAAAATTGTACAATTCAAATGATATTAAAAATCTGTCATGTAATAAAATAAAATGGGGTGATAGAAAACCTAAGCAAATTTACATATATACTAAATTTTGTAATGATAATTTAAAAGATATTGACTTTCCAATTAAATTGAGTGCATGTTGTGACTATGTTTGTAATCATTTGGACCACAGAATAATTATTGATAAAATGTATAATGACATTGTTTATATTTTATGCCAAGCAGCTTATGAAAGTTACGAAACAAATCATGTGCGAAAGAGGAAGCCAGTAATGGGGTGGAATAAGCATGTGAGTGATGCTCACAGGCAGGCCAGGCTAAAGTTTGAGCAGTGGGTATCTTATGGTAGACCGCGCGAGGGTCGTGTTTGGACTGATATGCAAACAAGTCGAAAAAAAATTAAGTCGCGCTTACGATGGTGTCGGGACAATAGTGAACAAAATAAAATGGACATGTTGGCGTCGCATCATTCTAGGGGCGATTTCCGCAGTTTTTGGAAGTCCACCGATAAACTCAATAGTAGGCCGGGCCTGCCGGTGAGTGTTAGCGGCGCTGCTGATGTCACAGGGATAGCCGAGCTATTTAGGCACCACTTCGCTGTTTCGTCGCCGTTGGGACCATCACAGTTTACAAGCATTGCTGGTTGTAGTGGTCAGGAGATCAGTGTCCGGTTTGTGGCAAAGGAGGTAAGACATGTCATTATGTCTATTTCGAGGGGCAAGTCTCCAGGCCATGATGATTTAAGTATTGAACACCTTAAGCATGCTGGTCATCATCTGCCCAGAGTCTTAGCGATGTTCTACTCCTTATGTATAGGACATTCGTATCTGCCTGAGCGGATGACGAGGACTGTGGTGGTGCCAATTATTAAGAATAAAACTGGTGATGTTAGCGATAAGAACAACTATAGGCCCATTTCATTGGCCACTGTTATTTCGAAAGTACTTGACGGTTTGCTGAACACACAGCTGGATAAATACTTAAATTTACATGATAACCAGTTTGGTTTCAAAGCCAGTCTCTCAACAGAAAAAGCTATATTGTGTTTAAAGCAAACTGTCAGGTACTACACTGATAGAAGTACACCTGTCTTTGCTTGCTTCCTCGACTTGTCGAAGGCATTTGACTTGGTTTGTTATGATCTGCTGTGGCAAAAACTGCAGCAAGCGTCAGTGCCAGACTGACTGATCCGTATCTTTCAATACTGGTACAACAATCAGGTCAATGTTGTTCGATGGTCGGGGGCTTACTCGACCCCATACAGGTTGGAGTGCGGCGTGAGGCAAGGGGGGCTAACCTCACCGAAGCTGTTCAACCTGTATATTAATGCGCTGATAGAGAGGCTCAGCAGCACGCATGTCGGTTGCCATATTGGAGGTGTGTGCATAAACAATATTAGTTATGCCGACGACATGGTGCTGCTGAGCGCCTCGGTCTGTGGTGTCACAAGGCTGATTCGCATCTGTGAGAAGTATGCTCAAGAACATGGTTTGTTGTATAACACAAACAAGAGCGAGTGCATGGTCTTTCGGGCCAAGAGGAGGTGTCCTAAGTGCCTACCGGCAATTAAGCTCAACGGATGGCCTCTTAATAGAGTTGATACGTTTAAGTATCTTGGACATTTATTAACCTCTGACCTGAAAGACGATGCAGACATCGAAAGGGAACGTAGGGCGCTATCTGTTCGTGCGAATATGATAGCCCGCAGATTTGCTCGGTGTTCGAAGGGCGTCAAAATAGCAATATTTAGGGCATTTTGTACGTCCTTTTATACTGGCAGTCTGTGGGTGGATTATTCGCAGAAACAGTACAGCGCTCTACGCGTCCAATACAATAATGCGTTCAGGGTGCTCTTGGGGCTGCCTCGCTTCTGTAGCGCGTCGAAGATGTTTGGCGAGGCGCGTGTGGATTGTTTCCACACAATCATGCGCAAGCGGTGCACATCCCTGGTGCGCAAGGTGCGGGCCAGCCGCAACAGTATCCTGAACGCTTTTTCTGAACGTTTTGACTGTCAGTACGTGAACCACTGATGTATGGTACACGTACTGACTAATGTTAGGATATTATTTTAATTGAATTTATATTTGTAATTAATTAATTTTGTAATGTTAATTGTGTGATCCACTGTTGATTGAAATAAATAAATAATAATTATTATTATTATACCGACCGAAAAATAACTTTAATCTTAACTTAATTAAATGCGATAAAGAGTTTGTTTACCGTCAAAATCATCAATTTCGTTTTTGCTTCGCCGTAGTCGGGTAAAAAAAACATACAGCCGAACATAGAACAGCCTCCTTTTTGGAATTCGGTTAAAAATCTACTAATTATGAGAAACCCAACAAACTCTAGATGCAAACTTAATACTTTTCTGATAACTCATCAACAAATGATTCCTCTGAAAACCCTAGTCGATCGAATCAGGCAAGATCTGCCCCTACCGGGTGTGTTCTTAACTATGAGACGTTGAAAGCAGGTTCTATTTGCCGGGATGCCCATGGGGACGCAGATGACAAGGTATCAAATTAGCTCTAGTATAGCTCCCTTTAATGAATGCATCGAATTACTAATCATCCTATACAATGTACATTGGTTAACTTTTTCCATCGAGGAAATCATTCTTCGACAAGGTATCAACTGTCCCAGTACTATTACTCTACACGTAAATCTTATACTTATCTGATAGCTCATCAACACAACTATCCTCCAAAAGCTCGCGTTATGAAAATTTCTTGAAAATACTCTTGTATTTCGAGTCAGATTACTTAAAATAAATGTACGGCACTAGACGTACAAATCTGTTTTAAAACCTTTCAAAAATGGTGTACCAGTGCCCACATTAAGCATGTTTTTTAATTTAAAAAAACCGTTGTTCCAGACGAGGTAGTGTTTTGATTGACCCTACACATTTCTGGACGAAGGATTTTCTTGTTACTAGTATGATGTTGGCTGTTTGACTGAATGCGACGGGCCCTAGTCGATCAAATCAGGCAAGATTGTCTTACCTATAATATGAAACAACGAAAGCCAGAACGCGGTTCTGTTTGCCGGGTGTAGTTCCACAATGATCGGGTCCGTGGGGACGCAGGAGCTACTGTCGGAGCAGTACCCGTCTCCTGGGCTACGCGCAGCTCCCCTTGAATAGCAGGAACTTTCGGTGTTTCTGGTATGAGAAACAGTTTGTGGTTATTTTCTGTAATTTGTTCTTTTGCATTATTATTTTAAGTACCTCAATCATTCTGCCTAGCCTTTTCCCAACCATGTTGGGGTCGGCTTCCAGCCTAACCGGATGCAGCTGAATACCAGTATTTTACATGGAGCGACTGCATATCAAATCTCCATAACCCAGTAACTGGGTAATATGATACCGTTTGGTAAGACTGGTTGTCAGACTTTCGGGCTTCTGACGACCCGTAACGACTGTCAAAGATCTACGAATGACAGCCGGGACCAACGGCTAACGTGCTTTCCGAGACACGAAAGGAGTCTCGGTATGTAGAGATGGTCACCCATCCACTGACCAACCCCGGCAAGCGTAGCTTAACCTGATGGATCGACCCGTGCGCCTGTTATTACTTGTCCACGAGCTCCTCCATTATTATTTCAAGTACCTAATGTCCCTGATAGTACCTAATCTGTAAAACAAGAGTAGTTTCAAGAAATGTTCATAACGCACGCATAGTTTCCGTTATGAGGAATTTTTTGGTAAATCGGTTTTCGATGGATTGTGGATTCATTCATGAGCATCAGAAAAGTATAAGGTTTGCGTCTAGAGTTTAGCAAATATCTCAAAATGGCTTTGGATGAAAAGCGAGTTTTTTTTTTCAATACTACAACACTTGGTTATATTTTTATAACCAGGTTTCAACCCCATGTCATATCAAATTAGCTCTAGTATAGCTCCCTTTAATGAATGCATCGAATTACTAATCATCCTATACAATGTACATCGGTTAACTTTTTCCATCGAGGAAATTATATCATTCATTTTAGGGTTCCGTACCTCAAAAGGAAAAACGAAACCCATAAAGGATCACTGGTGTGTCTGGCTGGCTGGCTGTCTAATTGCCGTCTGTCACATCCAATTTAGTTAAAATTTGGTATACATATGAATTTCTGTGACCCTAACATGGACGTGTAACGTAAATAACTGAAATTTGAATATGGGTCACCTTTCGGAGCAAATTGGAAAATTGAAATAAAAGTTTTGCGAACTGTACCGTGTGATACATCAAATAAAAGAGCTTGTTATGAGGATATCATTTTTGTTTATTTTTTTTATATTAATATTTAAGTACTTTTAAGGATATTTAAGAAAAATAGATCAAACATGACCATTCCCCCGCCTTATCTCCGAAACTACTGAGCCGAAAATGTTTAAAAGGTCTTAAAACTCATAGATTACGGGAAAACCTATAAGAAGTCTATGGTCTTAAAATAACATGGTAAATCTCAATATTGTGCTACAAACTTACATTTGCAGTTTGAATGTATGGGAGACCATGTCTTTCAACTACAATGTTAATTTTGTTCTTGGGATAAATTCATCCCAACTACTGGACCCTTCATTGTGCGTGGTGCGACACGCACTTGGCCGGTTTTTTTTCGTGTCCTTGTTACGATACTTATTGAATTAAATATTGAAGGAGAAAAGACAATTGTTTAACAATTCTTCAAGTGAAAGCTTATTTGTTTTTGATCTAACATAACCACCCCTTATGAGAAAAACTTTGGCAATTCTATTACATTACATTATATTCTATACAAACGAACATTAAAGTGCGTCTGCAAACTTTGCTTGAACTTCATTGGTATTTCCTTTTATTTATTACTACTTTAGCAAGAAATCATTCACTTCTATTTAATTAAGATCCCGAGTTATAATAACGGTGCAACATTTGGCTCATTTTAATTAAAAAACCTTCAAGACTATCATAACATTATGCTGTACTAAAATGGGACAGCGTTCAAGGTGTTACATTAATTACTTTTTAATTAATTTAGGGACAAACAGTAGGTAAAAAATTGAATAAATAAGGGATAAGACTTACGGAAATTCGGAGTTATACATACAGTCGAATCTTAAACGGAATATGGAATAATCGCGCAAGCAATTACGATTTTAATTTCGAACGAGACATCAGCTCAGTTTAACGAAACTCATTTGTCAAACCAAATAAATCTTGTCAGTGTGTCAGTGCAATGACAGCCACTGTCAGCACTAACTGGAATGCCGTCTGCAGTCACCTCTCAATCGCAGTAGGCGGCGTTGTCGCCACATACGGAAGATTTTTAATAGAAATACATAGATACTATTACTGTCAAGTGTCACAGCGGTCTGGCGTTGCGGTTGGGTGGCACTTACTATGTCGTCTGCGATCTGCCTTCATTTCCATAAAACAATAATGAAATAGCTGTCGGTATCATGGCTGATAGTCTAAATTTACCAAATACCTATATATCAAGCTATATGGTGCGACCATCGCAGGGTGGCTGGTAGAAGCTGGAAGAGTGTAGCTGAGGATTATGCTAAATGGTGGACATATGGCGAGTCTTATATCCAGCAGTAGATTGGTTTTTTAAGGCTATGAGCCTAACTTTGCGGTTTACTTTCTGTAAATTATTTAATCAACAGTGCTCTCAAAACGGTAAAGGAAAATATCGTGAGGGAACAAAAATCAGCTGTTCCCTACATTGTGACGAGCTATGCGAACATAAATGAAGCGAACAGCTGATTATTTTTTCGAGATTTCGGGTTTGGTCTCATAGTGAAAGTTGTTCATAATGATGATTACAATGACTCCTTAAGAGATTTCGTGTATGAAAAGATACACCTTATATGTATAATGTCCTAGAACAAAAAAATCAAATACAAGCGACATCCACTAACCCGCACTGGGCCCACGTCGTGAATTATGGCCCACTCCCACTCATAGAGACGACGCCTGTGTCTGAGCAGAGGGAACGTTATAAGCTGATTGTGCTAAGACCCTATCCACCATCATTCATCAGAATAAACATGTTTTCTTTCTACCACACAAAACCAAGAGCACGTTAAAGCAATTCTATAAATAAAGCATCCTTTGTGATAAGTATCTCATTACGGCGAAGATCGCGAGGCATCGGAGGCACCCGCATTTCTCGCTAAGACCTCCTTAGGGTTCCGTCTAAGAATAGAACTCCAACGTGAAAGAGGAATGAGATATTACGAGGTGGAAAGGAATAATGGAATTAATATTATTCGATAAAATAATTAAGATATAGGGGTTTTCTGCAGGTGTCGAGTTTTGGCAGAGATCTTACTGATCTTAGTGCGATTTCGACCAAAACTCACAGTTTTGGTCGAAATCCTGTCTGAAATCCTGTTAGTTACTAAACTATACAAATTCCTGGCGTTAACATTATAGGTTCCTAATGCTGGAGGTTGTATACATTGTGAGTGTTTTAAGATTCCAGTAAAACTGTTTAGAATCTGTCACTACAAACTGTTCCGTCAAGGACAAAAAGTCTATGTGTAATATATTAATTGTGGTGTTGTATTGCTGGTATATTAAATGTGTTCCACCCAAATAGCCTCATTTGAATACCTAATGCTTGCTCATTCTCAGAAATTTCCTTTAAACATGACCAAACACAGCTTCAAAAACCCCGAGGAAGGTTGCTGCTTCTACGCAATGATAATAGGTCTTTACCTATGAAATTGCCGTTTTGTATGAAAAAATTTAAACGAATTTTTTTCATGAATTTTTTATTTGTATTAATCGAAGTAATCACCCATGCAATCAATGCATCTTTGCCATCGCAGTGGCAGTTTATTGATGCCCTTCTTAAAGAAATCAGCTGGACGGGAGGCAACAAATTCTTCAAAGGCATTTTGTACTGCCTCTCGGGTATTGAATTTTTTTCCCGCCAAGAAGTTATCCAAATTCTGGAAAAAGTAGTAGTCTGTAGGCGCAAGGTCTGGTGAGTAGGGCGGATGACGGAGAGCTTCCAACCCCAGTTCTTGCAACTTGGAGACCGTCTGCTGTGCAGTATGAGGTCGCGCGTTGTCGTGCAGGAGCAGCGGAGACGAGCGATTGACCAATGTTGGTTGGAGATGCGCCAGCTTCTCCATCATTGTGTTCAGTTCTTCACAGTACACATCTGCAGTAATGCTCACCCCGTTTGGTAAGAAGCTGTGATGAATCACACCGGCGCTAGACCACCAAACAGTGACCATCACTTTTCTAGGGGTAAGTTTTCGTTTAGGGCATTGTTTAGATGCTGAACCAGGATCCAACCAACTTGCTGAGCGCTTGCGGTTATCAAACAGAATCCATTTTTCATCGCAGGTAACAATGCGGTTCAAAATTCCTTCATTTGTGTGTCTGTTGAGCAGTGCAAGGCACGTCTCGACGCGTACTTCGCGCTGGCGATCATTGAGTTCGTGGGGCACCCATTTGTCAAGCTTTTTTACCTTGCCAATTTGACGCAAATGGACCAATATTGTTTTGACGCTAACGTCGAAAGCTGCTGCTAATTCAGCCGTAGATTGTGTATCATCAGCTTCCACAATCGCCTTTAATTCGTCATTGTCGACCAAAGTCTTCGGACGACCGCGAGGTTCATTTTTCAGGTCGAAATTTCCAGAACGGAAGCGAGCAAACCAATAACAGGTGGTGCGTTGGTTTGTAGTGTTAGCTCCGTAAACGTCGTTGATGTTGCGTGCCGCTTGTGCCGCGTTGCTGCCACGACGGTACTCATATTCCATAATTACTCGAATTTTTAACGTATCCATGATGACGAAAAAGATTGAAATGCGATGAAAATGTAACACTAATCAATAAAGAAATGACTACTTTTGGAAAAAAAAAACATGTTTTTAAAATAAAATTAATTTGAAATTAGAATTCTTAGCCAAACAAAAATTATTTTGATTTGAAATGGCCAGTACTGCAGAACGGCAATTTCATAGGTAAAGACCTAATATATTTTTAGGTAGTAAAACCGTTCCCTACATGAGCCAAAAAAGGCGCAATCAATAATTCAATCAATTTACTGTATCAAATATACGCTACAACATCTAAACCTTTCAAAATTCAGTTTAACCAAGCTTTTTCTTGCAATAACCCTAAAAGGTTATGCTAAAAGCCAAAAAATATGACGAAAATGACACGGGAATTCGGTCTTTCATACCACTTCGCGTATAAGTAACCCTCGCGAATGTTATAAATATTCATTATCCTTTAAACCAAGTTAACCCTTATACGTATGACAGGGCACTTAGTATTTATGAGCCCGTTTTGACCTCCAACTTCATCCTTGCAAACATACGTTATTTTTGTCGCGAAAAAATGTTTTTTTATGCTAAGTAATGTTGGCAAAGACTTTTTGGATTATAATTTCAGTAGAATTTAAAAGGTTATGTTTTAAAATGTTAGGTAAAATTTCTTTGTAATAGCTTGTTTTTTAGACAATGGAAAAGGACACAAAAGAAATGTTTGATAATATTAAGGCCGTCACGTCAGAGAAGGACGATCACTCATTTCCGATAGATTCATGAAAAAACCATTGTGTGGGCGAAATTGACAGTTTAGGAAACGCTAGAAATAAAATGGAATCAAGAATATTTAACTACTTATCTTTATACAACATGTAAAAAAACCCATCCCAATCCGTGAGGGGGGTGTTAAGTATCGTACTGAGAGTCTATTTATGGCGAAATTTTCAGGAAATAAGAAAAAAAAATAGGTATGCCACATTTTTTTTTAAATGGGGAATTTTACTAAGATAGTATATGTGGTGCGGGCGGCCATCGTTTAGCGGGTGTCTACCAGTCATAACTTATAACTCCTGTTGAAAATTTGATTAGAATTTAAATTTTAGAGGATATCGGCTAATTTTAGTACAAAAAATGTGAATCTTAAATAGTGCTTTCGGATCGGACAGGGATTTTGTTTACATATTGTATATCAGTCGTTTTAACTACGTAACGCTGTTTCAATATTTTCTTCATATCCTGAAGACGTCAAGGCATGGAAACACTTGACACATCCGTACCTAAGGAAATCTTTGACTAAGGGCTGATTTTTCCAGTCAGACATCTTTTATCCGTGTGGTTTTGAAAAACTGTCAACATTTCTAAATGTATCCCCAGAAAAAGATATCCGGCGTTGAAGAGACCATCCATAAGCCTCTCTCCGATTCCTAGAAAAAAATACACCATCTTTGAATCACTAACCTGGACCCGATTGTTTCCTGAAAGTGCTGGAGCCCTGCGGTGAGAGGCTCGGAGACAGCGGCTCGCCCGAGAGCGCGTGGCGAAGGTTGTGGTTTTCCTTGACCAGGCCTTTCTTCCATGGGTCCAGGCTCCTGACGCCGTCCTCGTAGACCTCCGCCATGAATATATCGATCAGCTCCTTGCCTGGTTAAGATTTCATAAATGTTCAAAATTCTCTTCATGTTTAAATAGGATGCGTAGATCGGACAGTGTCTTTCTTTTGTCATTTTTCCAACCATTAAGTCGGTTTCAGACCAAAAGCTAAGCTAAGTTTGTTTAGCTTAGCTCACAAAGCTGGCTTAGTTTTTTATACTTGTGTGCAGACCGCAAGCTATGCAAACTAAGCTGTCTAAACTAACTGACATATGATCCGGAGCTACGCGAGCTATGCTAAGCACTCCGCTTGTTTGCCGAAATTAAATGTGTTGACTTATCCAAGGTCTGGAATGTCTCTTCTTTAGGTAATAATAAGTAAGTAATTAAGTATTAATCTTCTTTTCCTACGGCTAATGAATTCGTCATCAGAACTTCCTTCATCTATCAACTCAGCATATCGCAGTCCACCGCTGGACATAGGCCTCTCCCAGGCTGCGCCACAACACCCTGTCCTCCGCCTTCCGCATCCAGTCTGTCCCAGCCAACTTTTTAAGGTCGTCGGTCCATCTAGCTGGCATCTATCTTCATATATCATATTAATTCGTCTGTCGAACGGAACTACACAACACTGACTTAGCTTTCGCTTAATTGTCATAGTTGTTTGTGTGCACGCAATCAATTTCTAGTTTATTTATAGCTGACTTATTTGAGTTTTCTTAGTTTAGCTTCGGCATAACTTAGTTTTTGGTCTGCGACCGGCTTCATACTTGTGTTCACAGTCTGTGGTCCACACAAGTATAAAAAAAATACCTCAGCTAGCCAAGCTGAACTAAAATAGGTTGGCCCTTGGTTTGCAACCGGCTTTAGATTCGCGCCTTCTTCTCCTCGTTGATGTTTTTATTTTATCACAATGGGAAGTCCCATGGTTCCTATTGTTATAAAATAAAAACATCAAATAAATGCGGACGAATGAAACGCGATTAACAAAAGGTATTTACAAGGCAGATGTGAGTGGACACGCAGGGAGGGGACGCCCTAGGAGGACATATAGGCTAACATGAATGCAAAATGAATGCTGCAGTATTTTCGATATAAAGTAGGATTATGCTAAACAATTTGAGGTATAATACCTTAAGAGTGTAGCGATTAAGAAGAAGAGGATATAATGGAGTAAGAAAGGACTCACCCTTGGCAATGTTAGCAGCATACTGTTTCATGGCGATCTTCTCGACGGTGCTTTCGAGTCCGAAGAAATTCTTCACGTCTAGAAACGCGTTCATTTCGAAACACGTCCAATCTGGATTCTCTGGGTGGACCTGGGGGACAACAAAATATCCCATTCAAAGAAGAAACAAGAAACATACATAAACTCACGCATTCTTCCCATGGGGGTAGGCAGAAACTGTAGAACGCCACCTGCTACGATCCTTACATACTCCTTTGGCTTCGTTTACGTTCATACATCTGGTCATATTCTTCAAGGGCGTCCACAGACAACAAGAAACAGTCTGCCAACAATATATCTCTAAATTATGTTTGATTCCGAATATGAGTTTGTGAAAACCTTGAAGGCTTCACTTAACCCTTTCATTGCCCACATAGTCATAGTGATTGTTAAACTACTGTGCCTGCTTCAATCTTACAAATAAGAGAATTTAACTTATTATCACCGTAACCTTTATCATAGAAACAGAGATACATTCAGAGTAGAGATTAAAAAATTTAAAATGTCCGTGTGATGATCCTCTCTCCCCTCGAGCAAGGAGGATCTCGTAGCTTCATCCTCAAGGTAGCCTGCTCTAAGCGCACCAATCTACGTGAAGTTGGTCTCGAGGCACTTAACGATTCGCATTGCTAGCACACACACCGTCGGGGATATCATTTGCAATATGCAACATGTGTGGAAACGCTAATGCTTTCGAAATGGACACGGTATGGTTACTATAAAAGGTATCTTGGCAGTACGCATGCTGGCTTTATGCTAATAAGGTTATTTTGTAAGCTTTAAGTATCCACATATTCCACATACTAATATAAACTTGTCTGTCTTTTGAGGAAAACTACCAAAAAATAAAATTTGCCAAAAGTGACTTTGTAACTTTAGAAAGACATTAGGTTATTTTACTATACTAGCTTTTGGCTCCGGCTTTACCCGTGTGGAGGTCGGAAATTATACCAAGGGAACGTACCATCGGAATGCGCAAGGACATAGGATACCATAATTATCCCCAGGCCATGGTCTACCTGTGTGCCAAATTTCATCGATATCCGTTAAGACGTGAGCAAAATCAAAAACACTGTTATCCTTGCAACCAGTGGTTTGGTTGCATTTATAGAACGTAAAATCAATGGAAAATTACAAAAAAAAAAAATTTTTTTATTCTACATTTTACCATAAGAGACGCAAGTTCGTTGCTCTTTGCGCTAGGGCAACGAACTTGCGTCTCAACATGGGCGGGGGGTGCTGGACCTGACCGCCCGCGAGCGCGACCCCTCCCTCAGTCAGTTAACTGATTCGCTAGATCGCTAGCAAGCACGGTGTCGGATAGAAACTTTTTAAAATCTTTTAATGAAAATAACTTATTTTTTGTTGCTTTCGGTCATTGATTTTTGTATTTAAGTCAACTACTCATGGTTTAAGTGACAACGGTGTCTACCCTTACATCCTGTATACATATAACACTCGAAAGACAAGCCAAAATACATGAAGACAAAAAGTAGCTTTGTAAGCATAATGTGCTTAGCTTCCAAGTTCTAACTGCTCGGTAAGAACCTAATGATTATTCTTATAATACACGTAAGTGGCTTAAATGGATGGTGAAGTCTCATGCAAACGTATTAACAGGCAAGAACTGCAACTCTGCAAGTACTTAATGCTATTTCAAAAGTAGTTCCTACTTTTATCGTCACACTTAACCACCTTTTCGAGAAACGAATAATACTTTTCTTAAGAACTTCTAAGGACTGTCAAAGTATACTTTTTATAGTTTTAGGTACTTGTTATTTTTCTAATCTCACGACGCGACGCGCGCTTTACTTATGGTAACCAAAGGTAACAAACACGTATACAACATTATTTTTGTTTATGCTAAACCCGAAAAGGGGTCATTGTACTCATCATTTTGAACAACTTTTTCTATGGGACCAACATTGAAATCGCGAAAAAAAAAAACAGCTGTTCCATACATTTTGTCGATTTAAGTGAACACAAATGTAGGGAACAGCTGATTTTTTTTAGCAAATATTTGTATGATCTGCAAGTAGTTGTTTCGGGTCTGGGTGTTAGTGTATGTGAGTTTCTATGTTTGTTAACGCACCCACGATACAGGAAGAAATTCCAAGTGTGGGGCAACGTTTTTTTTATAAAAAAAAAAAAAAAAAAAAAAAAAAAAGGAAATCTAACAATACCATACAATTGTTCAGACACTAGAACAATAAGATATTTTATCAACTCCAAAATACTTTTACAAACATACCAATAAACACCAAAGTAAACAAGAGGCTAAATAAAGAAACCTTATCAACACCTGAAACTATTTACTGCGATGGCGGCGAAGGCACTAAAATAACTAATCCATCCACATACAATGATATACAAGTAAATAACAAACGAAATCACTTTCACCCTTCACGGTCACTGTTCAATAGAAGCTGTTCACAATAAGGAGACCTTCATGAATAGCTGATAAAGTATTTCCTGTATTGTGAATGGTATAAGCAGTCACCTACATAGATACAAATACTATACAAAGAAGCCTAGAAGACATAATAAGCTTATGAGGATGGGAGACGATCAAATGAGGCCTCTCCCGATTAATCTTTATCTATATGTCTATAGGTAAAATCGTATCGAATATAAAACTGTACATTCAGTAGGTATTTTTGAAAAAAAAAAGTAATTGCTACGATATCTGGGAACGCTTCTAATGCCGAAAATATTATTATAGTTTCAGCATTTTTGTTTGTTTGTTTCAAAGTATGTTCCAGATAGATTTAGTATGATATATAGCTTTGCATAGATATTCCCTGTAAGTCTGGTCAGTCTATAAGCTATAAATTATCACTTTATTTGATATGGGGCATGAGCAATATTGCGCAGGTTTCTTCAATACTTGGATAAAAGTGTTGGAGTTCGGAGTAAGTAGAGGCGTTCCGTCTTTTGTAACTTTTGCCGTTCAAAAAGTGCTAATTCGGATAAATTATTAAATTTCTTAGCTATTAAAGCCCAGAGATAAATCTAGCACCAGTCCAGGCGGCGATGCCAAAAAGTTATAATCTGTGTTATTTAATTAAAACTTTGTGGTATCGCTGGACATCCCATCGCATATGAAATCACATGGGATTTGGGAGCATGGGACTACCCTCATCAGATAACCGTGGATACCGAAACACGATTATCTGATAAGGTAGGCCCAGGAAGATGTATTATGATTCCCAATCGTAATAAATCTAGGTATTACCATAGTGTACGGTGTATGTTGGAAACATATTATTCTTAGCCTGTGACAGCAGATATTTATTCATCGCAGTACGCCACGGGTATGGATATACTATACACCTCTTCATTTTATTATGACAATTTCTATGTTTTATTTATTCCATTTCCATCGTTCTGAGTAGGCACTTATTTACACTATACACATGATACGACATGACATAACACATTTCACACCCTTCCGTTCTCACAGCGTATATGTACTACATCAATAATATCATCGTCTTCGCCCTTCATGGCGTCCTTATCAATTCTGTTATTTCTGTCCCTGACTAGCAAAGTAATTTGCCATGCAACCACAATCAAAACAAGATTAATAGGAAAATACACTCTAATTAAAATAAGGTAAAGTGCATTTTCATGTTTTATCGCTGCGAGCATGCAATGCAATCCGCAATTTCAAACTGTTCAGCCGTTTGAAAATAGGCTCTACGGTGATGGAAAAAAGCGGGGTTTCGTTTGTACGGATTAGGTCTGCGCAGTGCATGTTTAAGTTATATGCGTCGGTAATGTGTTTCCCTTGCAATGAGGGATGTAACTAGTTTCTTGCTGACTTCTATAGAAAAACGAGGCTTATTAAAATCCTAGTTTACTATTTGTACATCACTACCGATACTGGTTTTAATTTGAACTGTTAGAACTCAGTTACTAGGTGGCTGTTTGCAGATTTGACTTGATACATACATGCATAAATAAACTCACTCTCATCTTCCCATTGGGGGTAGGCAGAAACGACAGAACGTCAACTGCTACTATCCTTACATACTCCTTTTCCTTCGTTTATACGTGATACATCTGTTCATACACGCACACACTGTTGACTTAATATTGTTGAAAATACAAGCAGAATTTTAAACTGAACTTTGTATCAAACCTTTCACCTAAATGATTAATAATTAATTTGGACATTGGCAACGTTTATACTTACATATATTCAAAAGTTAATTAATAATGACAGTAACAAACAAGCAATCAACTGCGTTAAATAAATTAAATAAAAGTGACAATTTACATTTTAAGGTCACCATTTTTGTAATTGACCGATTTGATATTTGCAAAAATATCAAAGTGACATTGTTATAAACGGGTTCGTGTTGAGGACAGGTTTTACACCAGCCATTAAAGCTCTGACACTTTTTGTCAATGTCACCGAAAATTGAGAGACGGTTCGAGAACCCTGTATTTTTAGGAAATAACGATGAAGGCTGGTAAACTGATTTTGCAGGCACGAGTAAGCTGGGAAGTTGACGTTTTTAATCCGGAACAAACGAAAGGCGTCAGAGAGGAGGATAAACTGTCAGATGAGACTGAGAGATGAGTGGGGGAAAATGAGGCCTCAAGTTTGTAAGTTTAGAACTTTGCGCATTTGACTGAACTATGTTGTATATGATTATACTTGTGGTATGCGACGCGCTATACTAATAAACGTTCAGAACATTGTCATGTCTCTCAGGTAACTTTGTGGATAGCAAAACTTCTCTACCAAATTGATATCTTACGTAACGTAGCACCAGATATTTCCGATTTTGTGGAGAGTATTTGTCTACATAATTGTGCTCTTACGTTATACCGCTTTGCTTCCGTGGGTTGATATTTATTGGCAGTCCGTAACGACCTGCATGGCCGGCTTTAGGGGACTCCTATTGCAGAATGTGGCTCGTAATCCCAAGACCAGTCCACCCCACATGATGAGCAAGTACTCATCGCGTGCGTACTTTCTACCGTTGCATCACTCTAGATATAATCGGCTGAAGTATTCGCGTTTCCTCCAGTACTCTTCCTTCGTGTTGAAACGGACCAATATTAAATAATTTGTCCGAAAATTGCCTGCTTCCCTCACTTTGGTAACGAATACCAAGCGATTAGCGTTTGTTTGTGGATCAAATGGTCGTATGATTGATTTGCTATGCGTGAAGAATTGGAGAGGAGCATGCTCATGAAGTCATGATTATTATAAATGATTGATTGCATTCAGCCAGCAACGCAAGATTCCTTTTTTTTTTAAAATAAGATGTTATCATTACTAAGTTTAAATATCTAGAAAATAGCAGCGCAACGTATGCAGCAAGCCAGAAAACCAATCAGCGATTCTATGTTAGATCTTTGCAAAAACAGAATTAGCATTCCGAAATCAGAATTCATGTAAACAGCGATCTGTTTTCAACGAAAATATTTTAGATTAACATCTGGCGAAGCAATTAGATTCAGATTTGAGACTAGAGAAATCAATGAAGAACGTTAGAAACTAAACTCATTAGCATGAAATATGTTTACACTGACGAGAATTTAGACTAGAGCTGCTAATTGAAATGCTTCTAGTTCGGACAAACATCCGTTCAAAAATCAACCTTGCACTAGCCGAAATTTAGATGCACTTTCTGAACCACACATTTTGGAAACTGACTATCAAAATAGTGATGAAAGATATCTAAGCTAAGTTTTAAATGAGAAATATTGTACCCAATGCGATTATGAGCACTCAAATTGTGAGCCTTAAAACGATTACGTTTCCTTAAAGATAAGACACCTATCTCCTGTGGGGTAATTGCGTAACACACATAAAATGACAAATTGTTCGGATATCTTTCATTTTGACAGCTCAACCACGTTAATTGCGTTATTTACGCACGCAATGGATTAGGAATTCCCTTCAAAACCCTTGGATTGTGATTGAAAGTGTGGTACGCAATTAGGGAGCTGGTAAAACAACAACGTCAAAAAAATAAAAATCATCCGCTCTTAAAATAATATTATTCAAAAACATAAAAGTAGCAGTCAAGCTGGTTTTGCACTTCAAACAAAAAGGTACTAAAAACAATTACTTTTTTCTGCGAGCTTCGTAAGATACTAATCAAAAAAAGACAGACTACTAGATGTATATAATAATTCAATTTGTCGTAAAAGGTCTGATAACAAATAATATTCGAATAGTGACCCGAAAAATAATTTTTAAAAGGTCTTGGTACGAAAAGTACTCGATTTGTATTAAAATAAAATTTGGTAAAACGAAAAGTTGTCTAACTCTAGAGTAATTAGTGATTTTATTCCCAGGATAAGACATATCCAAGTTTGGTCGAATCCGCCCTAAGAAACGGTTGGCTCTGTTTTATTAATACAAATCGAGTACTTTTCGAAGAAAGAAGGTGATTTGCAGTACAAAGTACTTATAACAATTCTAGTGTTACACATGAATATGTATATACAACTTTTCGTATGGGTCCAACTCTGATAGTATTAATATTAATATCCTCTGTACCGAATTTTGGTCACGGCTGCCAATCTTAAAGGAGATTAGCCAAGTCAGTAAGAGATATTATAGAGCTCAATTGAGTGCGAAAATATAGGTGCACACCCTTTACCCTCATTCTCATTTTCCGATGGGACTAAGTATATAACATAGTACTTGTAATTTATATGACTGTACTGGAAAAAGTTGTGAATACTCACATAATATTTACATTTCTCGACGACTCCTACCCTGGCGGCGAAGCTCTCGTTCGTGGCTTCAATCTCCAAGACCCTCTTGCTGAGGTCCAGGCTGTTCTTCTGGATAAAGTAGATGTAGTCCACGCCAATCATCTAGGAAACACGAAAATTATAATTAAATTAAAGACAATAAGGACTAATTGCGGTATCCATACTAATATTATAGATATGAAATATCTGTTATACAGGGTTTTAGGGTAAACACCGTTATCCTTGAAACCAGTGGTTTGGTGGAAAATTACGCCTTTTTTTTATTACATTTTACCACTAGAGTATTTCCTCCTTTCACCTATGCGCTAGGGCAACGAACTTGCGTCTCAACACTGGTGGGGGGGACCGGGACGTGACCTGACCGGCCGCGAGGGCGACCGCTCCCTCAGTCAGTCAGCTCGAAAAGGTCGTACTTATTTATATGAACTTCCTTACCTACCTAAGAAGTAATAATATCCCGTTTGCATTTCTGCTTCCAAAAATGTAAACAAATATGTGCTTCTTGAAAAATAACTTTAACACCACACTAACTAAAACTTTTTTTTTTTTTTATGTCGTTTTCGATAGAACAAGTATTTTGAATCCGCTTAATTTACACCGACATAGTTGATATTTCTTCAAGTGGAAATAACATCAATTTAGAAACAAGAATTTGAATATGCAATAGGTAGGTACTTAAACGACGATGAGGGTGGATATGTGAGAAAAACATACCTTCTAACAAAAATAACTGGTAAAATGTGGGTACATCTCCCTAACCCTTCGGAGATTACTGGGGTGCTGTTATGTATGTGTGTGTAATATACCTTCTTAAGAAGATAAGGAGCTTCTACATTCAGCTGGCACCGCCTGGTCGTCGTTCGCTGGGAGTCGTCGGCTGTCCAGTTGTCTTCTGTGATGACGCACTCCACCACCACCGGGATCTGGGGGCAGCTGGGGAACCGCTTCTCGTATGCCTGAGACAAAGAAAAGAGAATATTATAATGGATGACACTTTAACAGAAGATGTCATAGCCGGTCATCAACTCATCACAGTCAACACCTAATTTTAACGCTTAACAAACAGTTTATTATATTTATGTAGATAGATGAGCCGTCGATACGAAAAGAAGAACTTAATTCTTCTAACTTGTGCAATGAACATACTTCACTTTCACAAGCTTTTCATTAAATTAACACTCGTGCTTGGTTTTGCCCTCAAGTTTGAAGCCAGTACATACAATTCTTTAAGATTCTTTTCTAAAAATACCACCTTATCCACATTAGCATTTTCTACGTAATATATAACCTGGCATCCTGGCACCATTAATTAACGTCTTTTGTGCCCCTAAATTACCATTTCTAGGCGCGATAAATATCTAAACACTCGTTTTCGTGTCCGAATTCCTGATTCACGGCTTACAATTCGTGCCAATGGCCCACATTACTGTTTTAGTTATTAACATACCTACAGCTGAAACCGTTGGAAAATGGAAAATTATAATGGCCGAAAACAATGGAAAATAAAACAAAGAACAGGGCTCTGCCGAAAATTCTCGAATGCCGCAATCAGCGAAGTTGGTAGCATCAATCAAATACGAATGTTGATAAATACTTGACAGTGAAGGACCGATGAAAATTTCTACCCAAAGTTTGCGTAATTTCCAATTCGGGTCTTACTTTCGAGCCATTTATCTCGTGTTAGATTTCTTTTCTCGGGCTTTCCGCAAAAATCTTTCTTTTCCAAGTTAAAGAAATAAGAGAGTATCACAGAGGTCATATAATATTTAAGACTTGAATGGGTAATTGGATCTACAAAAGTACCTTTACAGGTTTACCTTTTTAGATTAACTTGATAAAACCGAATACGTTATAAAGAAATGTTGGCAGCAAGCTAGGAAAACGAAGCTAATATTTGTTTAAGCGATGGAGGAAACTGCAATCAAACTGTAATTAAAAAGTTTAAAAAAGCCCATTTTAATTGAACGTAGTTTTTATTTTTGTAACAAAAGTATGAGAGGCGGTAGATCATTATCGATTGCTGAAGTATCTAGATTGGGACGAGACATGAACTGACGTTGACGTGACGTTTGGGTACACAAAACAAAATCTGGAACTTTAGCACACTATTGATCACATCAACGTGTTCAGATTTAGGTTCGTTTCATCGTTAATCAAGTGAACCGTTTCACGGCGAATCCTTTTACAAAACTTTCCTCTCCACAATATATTTATACAATACTCAACCAAGCATACAAATTCTCTGAAAACTGTTTAAGGTGTACCGCAAGGGGCTATATTTGGACCAAAACCAATTTCAATACTTTCTTTTCCCAAACTTCTTGATTAATCTAGTTTCATTCCCAATATACCTTTACGTAATTCCTCAATAATATGGCAACTTCGATTAATAATTTTACGATCTATTGTGGCAATTCTCAATAGGTATTTGATTTCTTGGCGACAATAATACCTCATTCGTGTTACGTACCGTCTTGGTTTATAGCCTATTAATTTTTTAAAGAATTTCTCACGTGGGATTAGGTATGGTAGGTATAATGGAATATAGCCATGGTTTTCTTTTTAGGGTTGTGGTAATGTGTTTTGGCGATAAGTAATTTTCAGGTAATGGGCCTTTGTTTTTCACTTTCATTGCGCTTGAGTTGATCGACTAATAATAAGCTAAGCAGCTGAGCGCTAACGTGCATGCAAATAATATAAAGCACGTGATTAAATTACACTTTGAAACGTTTGTTGCTAGACTGACTGACAACCTAGGTTTCAGTTTTCAATTCCAACATGGATTTGCCTAACAAATAAATCAGCGTAACAAAAGCGACAGCTGGTTCAAGTTTAAGAATATCCAAGTACTCTAAAAGTAAATGTGATTACACGTGCCTTCCGATAAATTTTATATTACATTCGTCGTATAATAAATATTTTATTAGGCATGTGACCTAAACGCGCAGCGTTTTCGTTACGATGATTATTGAATGTCAAGTGTCGCCATCTTAAATGTCTTTTGCATGTAACATATTTGTGAGGTTAATCAGTTACATGCCTTTTGAGTTCTTCTTGGTTCAATTTTCACGGTTCGTATGTCATGACTTGAGCAAGCAATCTTCTTTTAGCGGAAACTGAAATCCTGATGAAAGTTTACTGAGCTCTTCCTATTGCATCGTAAACTTATATGTTACTGCTCTGTGCTCTGCCACAGTTCGTCTCACAGACTACTACTAACTCTAGCAAGTTCCCTCCCTCCCCCACCCATAAAGGGAAGGAGCGTGAATCTACTAAATATTTGCGATTAAAATGTAATGTCGACATATAAATAGTTGACCGCACGCGCGCAATTCTATGCTAAACCTGTGCACACATGTCGATGTGTCAAAAACGAAAGCACAACCTAAAATCATATATGTACTGTCATCATGGAAACAAATTTCTACTACTGCCTGTCTATGACTTGTTGATCACGCATTTGCTGATGCGAATAGTTTTGGTACCATCCCTCAGACCCCTTGTTGGGCCTATTATTCCTGGGGAAGTACAAAGCGATTGAGGACGACATGCAAGCCCAATCGAACTTGTGAGAGGATTCGAAACGTGCTCAAAAAGCTAAAACCTAAAGGGCCGCAAGTGCCAAGGGGAGAAAATAGAATAGTTTGGCCAGACGATAAAAAACTTTTTCAAGTTTCAACTTCTCTTGAAGTGAATCAAGCATGCGAAGGTATTTCCTTTTAAAGAGAACTGACAAAAATCAAACATTGAAGAGAAATCCAATTTCATGAAAATATTGGAGCGTATCAGAGCGTATAAAATTCCGATTCCTCGAATGCTTAAAATGTTAATAAATATTTATTGCCAGTTTATATTTTAAAAATAAAATGATCGTGAAGATAAGGCATAATAATTATACTATTGTCCTTTATTTTGCCTACATTCAGTTTCTACTACTAGTTTCTACTACTACTAGTCTACGCTACTGTTATTTTTAATGGTCTCTAGTGCAATTTCTTTACTAAACTTCATAGGCATTTTCTCGCATGTATGCCTACAGCTTTACAAGCAATATTCCCGCAAAGAACGCTATGCACCTGTGTATAGGAGAGAATACTAATCCTTGAGCCGAGAGAAACTGGGAGGAATCCCAATACAATATGATAGTCGTGACGGAGGCTGTAGTTCAGCAAATAAATATGATAGCGAAATATTTGCTGATAATATCAGATAGTTGGCACGGTTAAAATAATAAAATAACAAATAAAAGTTTACACGAGGCATATACAAGCTAAAGGATATAGAACCGCAAAGCTGGCAGCACTACCATCAGTAAACTTAATGCACTACACGTCTCTTCATAATTGGTTGACAAGATTGTATTAGCATCCAATGAACGCCTTTAGATATACGTCACACTATGTGCTTCACCTACGTCGGAATCAAAGGTCCCTGAACTCTGAAGGATCCCAGGTAAAACAAGATGCGACCAAGGAGGCATAGCACAATAAAGCTGTGATTGGCTATACCTTGGCTTCTACAATGATACTGTCCCAAAAAGCAACTAAAACCAGAATCTTATTGGATCTCGTGTCCAAACTAATTTAGCAACAATTTACTTTATGGAGCTTTGGAACGTAAACCTAAATGACAATTTTCTGACCTACATAAGTAGAGAAACCATTTAGTCTTAGGTCAAAGTCTGCAATGCCTGCAGCTCTAATAACAATGAAGCTGATAGCCACTCAGTCTGTGAACTTAAAACTACACGAGAGTTTTACAAGCGACCCAGTACACAATATTTTCTAACGGGACAACACACAGTAAAACAGGACGACATAATATAGCCTCCCTTTTGTAATAAAGACAATACGGTTCGTAAGATTAATACACGTTAACGTTGGACGTGGTTAAGTTCTGAAGTCAGTTATACAGTTTCGAGTAGTTCAGTAGTTTCAATAGCACAGCATAAACAGAACGTAGAATAGCTTGCGAAACAATAACATAGACTGGTTGGGTTTGCTGAAAATGGACTATTCGAGTAAGATTTTAGGGCAAAGAAGAAAATTCGCAGTTCATTAGAAAAATCGTTTGTAAATAAGTCTTTCTTGACCGTGCAAGTCAGACTATCACTGAATATAATATATTTTTTTGTAAAAATACCGTACCATTTATATATACAATATACATATATATCGTTTAGGTCCGTTTCCAGTCTTATCAAGTCATCAGCGAACTATGTGTATCAATCAGCTTCACATCACACATACAGTAGACACCGTTAAATCACCAACTGTCTACCATCCATCCCACTACGTTAAATTCTGACTATTGTATAGCATCTTGTAAGTTCTTGTCATACAACTTCTCCATTCTAACTTTGAGACAATGTATCATTACAATTGAATGACGTCATCTGACACGTCGGCGGCTTCGATAGCTCCGATTGAATCGTAACCGTCATAATTAATAGTTGCGATTCCGACAACACGTTTTCAATCTGTCAGTAACGTGTTGTCGGAGACTTTGTGTTTCCATGTTTGTTCATGAATATTCTAGTTTAATTGTTAGTAAATTATTTGCGCAATAAACAGTTAAAAGCGTCTAGACTAAATTTAAATAGGTCACGAATCGATCGCAACAACAATAGCGTTCGGTCTAGTTTTCTCTAAGCTCAGCAATTGCGCTTCTGAAACAATTGAAAATAAAAACGCACCACTACATTGATATTGTGGAACGTTAACATCGATAAAACTGCCAATATCAATTGACCTTGTGCCGACTTGGGTCACGATGCAATCGTCAACATAGCGCGAACATAAATAGTTTCTATCGGCATTTGTTAATACCCTTATTTAAAATCCAAACGTTTTTCCGCGCTTTAATTTAATATTATCACCTATTAAATCATTCTTATCGAGGTAAATTAACACCATTTATTTTAGTTTCAGGTTTATCAACAATAGAAGCTGACAGATACGTCATTAATTATTGTGATGGTGACTTGTAATAAAGTGTCCACTTTAAAATATTGGTGTTGTTTCAGAAACACGATATTAAAATTAACAACCTACTTTTTGTTTAAAGGAGTATTTAATACTAGTTTTTTAATTAAAACAGCAGCTTTATAGCGTCGTCAATGACATGAAAACACATTCCATCTACATTCAAAGAAGTTGCCCAATTAACGAGGAATCCGGACGTAAGGACTTAGGAGCTGCAGCTGAGATGTGAAGAGGACGTTCATAATGTTAGTCCAGCCAAACGAAGCACTCCACAAAGCACTCGACAAGGAATAATAGAAAGCAGTAATAAGGAAATTCGGTTGAACTCGTAATTCTGTGTGGGACTGTAGGACTGAGTGACTGACTAATTTTATCTGTCGCCAAGTTCTGCTCGAGAATTTTCACGCAACGCATTCTAGCTAACATTTCTAAGTTTTTTTTTTTCGGCTCTATAAGGCGAAATACTTTTTTAATACATAATTTTGACGCTTTGACTTTCATTTATCTTTGGGATATGAAAGAACCCAATTCTGAAAATCAAAGGTATTTCTCCTCCATAAATCAAGAACAAATTCGTTTATCGCTAGAATAATTTCCAGCCAATAAAAAACAACGCAATCTTCGCAAATGTGTACGAAATACGAATTTCGAATTCCCGACGGAGCTCGAACGCGCTCGTGTTGTAACATAACGATTTCATATCCGTTCGGACACCGTCGGCCGACACTCGGCGAAGGGCGTTCGTTCGCTTCATTTTCAAATTCAAATTTCAATCAACGTCTCTACTTGATTCGGAAGTATTATTGTTGATGAATATTTTATTGATTACAACGGCTGATTCTTTTGCATGAATGAGTTACTTTTAGGGACGTAGTCTTGCATCATTTAAGCATGTCTTGAATTCATTTCAGGCTCTATTGCGTACAAACGTAAACAAAGACTTCTAAGTACATACTGCGTTGCTACGAAATATATTGTGTGAGCCGTGTTTATTTGATTTTAATCAGTTATTTGTGGATTTTCCTAAATGGGATGATTAGAATATCATCTATATACTTATCGTACAGGATAACACATAATATAGATTGTTCAGAACAAAACAGATAATATGGATTGTTCAGGTAAGACATTTAAAATGATGCCTTACGCCTCCGTATATGCAAAATGGTATTGTTGACCCTGCAGATTGATTATGATAATTCTTTAAACTTGGTCTCCATAATCCAGTTGACCTATTGGAAATTATAATGATCGGCATGGCGGCAGCGGTATCTGAATTTCATGCTTTTGTAGAGATAAAAGAATTGTAAGCGTATCCGCTACTTTGATCAGTTCACGCTCTGATGAGTTTTTGGAATTTAAAACTATCGATATCGGAAGTTTCAACAGTATTCATTTCATTGTTTGCGATTTCGAATTTTATTTTTGAGACGTTTACTGCGTGTCAAAGTCGTTTGAAAGGTTCTTAACAGCTTGATTTTAAAGTTTAATATTAATAAACCTAAGAAAAAAGAAAAGTATAATGAGTATAGTATTATATCGGTACCTATAATGTATTCATGTTTATATATTTAAGCTTTATGCATTTATTTAAGTATATGTTAATTTTATTGCGCATATGTGAAGGTATATTTAATATTTTAGTTAAGACTTCGCATAATCATGTTTTTCTCTTCTTGTTCTCACACACTATTGTCTACATTTCTTTTTCATTTCTCCATTCGCAGGTTTGCTAGAAGAAATTTCTTAAGAAATAAGCAGTACCTTTGTACTCATATTATATTTATGTCGTATCTCTATGTATTTTACTGTGTATACATAAATAATAATATAAAAAAACTACAGTAATTTTGTAAAAACCCTAGAGAATCCTGGATGGCCACTGTTCTTAGACCGATCCTCCTAATTAGGGTTGAAAATAAAATGGCCATAAAGGTTTTCCTTCTTCAAATCTTTTAGCTGTCTTCTAACCTTGAAGGAAACTGGAACGTTAATCACGTTCGGAAAAATCGTAAAGAACCATTATATAAATTGATTCTAAGACCTATTAAACATCGCTAAATGAAGAATACAAAGAAGATATTCTTTATTAGCTATCATTACACTAAGGTTCGGAGTGGAACGTCCTTGTCCAAGACATAAAGTGGGATCGATTTTATGAAAACATTATTTTTCTTTTCAGTAGGTATTATAAAGTTGTCATTACTTGATGTGGGAAAATAGGCACGTGTGATGATGATGACTCACGACCACAGTTTATACAAAACAAAGAACTTGAAAAAGCAAGTGACGACAAACGAGTTTCCACGTAATTGTTCTTTTTATTGACATTCATAACTTTCAGACTCGCACGCTTTACTAGCATTTTGGCAATAGTCAAAAACAGGACAAACATTGTTATAGAGGGGACTGCGAACATCGAAGTGTCTCAAATGGAAGGATTAACGACCAGAAGGTCGTGGGGACAGGGGAACAATTTGATGAGAGGGACCGACCGATTACGAATACTCAACACAATTGCCGGTGCGCAAACGTGATAAAGGAGTTACGCGGGCAATTGATTCAATTTAAATCATGTGCAATAAATCATAGTTGGGCGAAAATAGAATAAAGAAAAATAGAAGCAGAGAACGCAGAACGCTTCTCCTTATACGCACTTCTCCTATAAAAGACGGTTCAAATTCAAACGAATAGAGCAATAGCCAATTGGCTACTTTGATCAACGACGAACGTGTCCCACACACAGAAGTCATAACATTTAATAACCAAGTACTTAATCCAGAGTATAATTAAACACAGTGACATGTCGCTTGTAATTGTTAAACCTTAATAGCTCAGCAATTTAGAAGCACGCAACCGCGAGGTCACATGTTCCGACTAAGTGTTGCAATGAACCTGTACTTCATGCAAATAATTTGGCTTCTAGGAACACTTGGTGTTTTAACGGCTTCCCAAGAAACACACGAATTCTAGATAGCAGTCCCATCAAACTTGAATGTTATGTCTCGCCTTCTCGCCGATCCTATAAAAGATTTCCGATTATTACTTTTTAGGACATAAATTGACATTTATGCCCAGCTTCATCGAATGGAATGACTCTCACAGGAATTTATTTTCTCGGAAGCAATTCTATAAGTACTAAAAGTTTTATTATTGGACAGGCCGTCTTTACTCAAATCCTTAACATGATCCTTTTAGGATGATAATAACGGCCACTCATATAGACGCAATAACATTAAAAATCCTTACATACTTCTGACTTCTTCTGCCCAGTACGTTCTTCTTGACAATATTTATGTGCCTCAGATATAATGTCACAATCAACATATATTAACCAAAAAGAGAAGTCTCCATTAATGAGGACTATTATTAATGTTGATCGCCGTAATGTTGGTCCAACGTAACGGAGTAACGTTTCTAATTCTTATAAAAATCATTCACAAAATAAGTTGTATATCAGCGGTAGACCCAGCGGTGGTAACCCACAATTATTGTCAAGCTTATAAAATGTGCTCTCAAATCATGTTTTACATAACGTGCGTGTTCTACGCTTACATTTAATAACAAAATGGTCTTACGTAATTTATCTTTAATTTTATTACGGCAGACACGCACGAAGCGTTTGTTCAATAGGTTCATTCATTCGTGTTATTCTGGGGGAGTTTACCTTGACGACATTATTCCCCATCGGGTAATTGCGAGGTTTAATTTATTCTGTCTAATCCTCGAAGATTGTGGGGTAAACAAATTCATGTTATTTATAGATAACAACGGATTTCAGGGAATTAATTTAAATCCCCCTTGAAAATGCTGTTCTGTTCTGACTGTTCCATAGGGACTACAGTTCACTCGGAAGTTTTCAAGATCAGTTCAAAGATAAGTTGATGTCAAGGGCTTCGACCAAGTTTGGATTCGAGGCGTTCTTAATATTGTAAGTGACGACAAAGTTCGCGTTCTTGTCACCGAAGTTCTGAATAGGCTCAAGATCAAACATCTCAAAGAAGCAAGCGACGCTTTTGATGTGGTTTTTTCTACAATAATGACGTAGAAAGTATACCGTACCATATTCTCTGAGAATTAGAGAAAACAACTCATTAAGTATTGCCGGGAAAAAGAGCTTATCTCGCCGCTCAGTGCAGATTTAACTCGGAAATGCGGGTTCAAGTTGCGCTCGCTGTGATAAATCTTTTAAGCCGAGAGGTTGAAGCTATGTAGGTGACCTTGCTAAAACGTGTATATAAAGCCAAACGACTTGAAGATACACTATTATTAAAATATGGGTAAATAAGAATCGAAAAACGAAAGATTAAAATATCTGTACGATCTAAGAACGACATGACACTGTGTTCAAAAACAAATCATGTAAATATTTTTTTTGAACAGCTTGACACACAAAAACAAAGTATAATTTCACCTAAATCATCCTTCATCCCGAGATACCGTAAACCCTTGTTTTTGCCTCTTACAAAGATATACGCATTTATCCACAAAAACAGGGATCTGTCAGCGATATTACGTAAAACGGGCTTGCCCTTGACTTCCCCGGCATTCGGATTCACTATCCGTATTATTTGGCAATACTAATCCCTGGTTATGTAGCATAAGCGGCTGAAGCCGAGTGACGTCATCTGAATGATCAATATCTGCGCTAGGATGAGCAAAGGTTAAGGTAGGGTCGGATACATTTGGCTATTTGGATTTTTCTTGTGTTATGTAAGAATGAGAAATTCTTGCTAGATGTTGGGAACGAAGGAATGTCTTAAAAAAGCGAACAACGATGGTATCAAATCAAATAGGTACAGTAAGAGAAAAACATAATGGAAAATATTCAATTGACTATCAAAACTAAAAATATAACTTGAAGAACTATTCCCAAAAAGCAAAATAGACAAAGATAGATAATAATTGTAACCATATCCAAGAACAATACAAAATAACCCATAAAAACCATTTAAATGCTAAGACAAAGCTTCCTCCCAACGGTGTCACTCACACATTGTCATGTAATCATTATTGTTGACATCTTCAACACGTTTATTGACACTTGTAAGATCCATTGTTACAACACCTATTATTAGTATGACAGCACACGTGTCATTTGATTCAGTATTATACATAACCAATCTCTTTGAATACATGGAAGACATTACGATTGTACTTGCTCTCGAGGGCAACTTCGTCCACGTGAATTTTGGAAGCGTAAGAAATCAGATCTTCCAAAACTTTGGAAAAAATCTAATCTAACTAATATTATAAACGCGAAAGTTTGTAAGTATGGATGGATGGATGTTTGTTACTCTTTCACGCAAAAACGGCTGAATGGATTTGGATGAAATTTGGCAAACAGATAGTTTATAACCTGGATTAACACATACGATACTTTTTTTTCCAATATTCCCACGGGATCGAGACTTACGCGGGTGAAACCACGGGGCGCAGCTAGTATAATAATATTTCTATAAACACCTCAATATCCTGTACACTTAGAACATCTAAGTATATTGAAAATTGGTTTTCTCCAAGTGGTTTAGGATGTGTGTGAGTCTTCTGAAAATAAATCAGACTTTTCAAAGTTAGAAGATTAGCAGCGGAATCTGGGTAATCACTAACATCAATATGAGATCATGAATTAGTCTTACAAGCCCGGTGATTAGCCCATCCTGCACTTTCCCCATCACCCATCCGCACAATGACAGAACACGTGAGTGTCTAATGCTACGTAGAATCCGACCTACATATCTTGACATAATTAAGGGTCACTGATAAATTTTAACCGGTCGCATACCGAACGTGATAGGCGAATGTTCTGTATCAAAATGTTGAACTATTGTTAGTAATTATATCAACTCTGAACTTAGTAAAAAGATTGATAACGTTTAATATAACGGAGAAATCTAAACGATTTTTTTTTTTTTTTTTTTTATTTCTATAATTATTTGACGTCTTCGTTGGTCTAGTGGTCGCAAGCGCAACTGCTGAACATAAAGTCCTGGGCTGGATTCCAGAGTCGGGCATAGTGTTATTGGTTATTGGGTTTTTTCCTCTGGAATTCCTCAGTAGCAATCTGGAGTCTGGATTTGTGCCCGATTGAGAGAAATACGCCCGCCCCTGTTACATGGGACTTAAACATAACTGGTGAAATGTGGGTGAACTATAGGCACACCTCTCCCTAACCCTTTGGAGAATAAAGGCGTGTTGTTATGTTAAAATATTACATTTAGGGACTAAAGTAAATGCCAAGAACTTATGATGAATTTCGAGCTCATTTCATTTGGACCTTAGTAAAGCCTTTAAAACCTTAAGTACTTAATACTAATTATAAAGGACGAAACAGAGCATTAAATTAATGTTTGTTGAAGATTTTATCCATCTTATCAACAGTTAAATTTCTTAGAACATAGGAAGGAGTAATCTAAGAAGCTGAATCTTTACAAATTCTCAAAGGTTTTTTCTCAGATAAACTCCACTCAATAAAGAAAATTTACTTTGCCAAGTCTGCAAAATTTATAGGGCAACATAATCATGAATCTTAAATAACTTTCATCAGCCTACATCCTATTTATAGTTTCGGAAAGGTCAGGTCCCTGGAGATTAAGTGCCTGAGGTACCTATGTGCCCGTGCTTAAGTGAACAGTTCTGATTAATATGGTACCTACACGAAATATCTACTCACCCGTTAGGATCAATTTCCAAGTCTTTCATTCTTCATTTCTTTCAGAAGGATGTCTTAACTTAATTAATCATCTTTTGAAAATTCTAGGGGATGATTCAGATTAAGGCAATTATAAAAATCTAACAGAGCATTTTTTTTACTTTTACCCAACACTTTAGATGAGAACTGACTCACAAAATTCCAAAATACATTCCTTCCTAAGGAAGTATAAAATTCGGAGGATATTGAGGCTTTTCCAAATTTAAGTTAGCAACGGCTTTAATTGCCTTAATTGGGTCAACTTGAGGAAACTGCTACTTTAATTTTCATCCTTTAAGTGCGACTTTTGAATAATCAATGAAATCAGCAATAAGTGAACTCAGCGTTATTGATCTGAACATCTTAGTGAAAGGAGCTTTGATTCATCTACGACGAAGTCAAAATAACATCACACACATCACGCCTGTAATCTCTCAAGGGTTAGGCAGAGCTTTAGGTTTCGCCAGTTATGTAACAAGTCCCATGTAGTGCCCGGTCCAGATTGGTAAAAAAATTAAGTAATAAAAACTAAAACCCAACTACGACTAAAAAGGTATAAAAAATCCGTAGTCACACGTGATAGGGCATAAATCGAACAGATTACGTGTGACTCCGGATTTTTAATTTGTTTGTCTGTGGTGTCTTGTTTATACCTTTTTAGTCGTAGTTGGGTTTTAGTTTTTATTACTTACTCCATTTTTTTTAAAATTATTTTGGGGTTATAATATTTATATTTTTGAAATGTGCTCATTAAGCCCTTTCATTTGATACCCAACATGGTACGATTAAACAATTTTTTTTTTTCGTTCCTGTTTTTATATCCTCTAGTGGGCGCCATTTTTAATTTAATGTGACGTCACTTAGCCTATAACCAGCGGACGATCAAAACGCTTCCAACGATACCTCATTTGTCAAATTGTGATGAGCCGTTTAGAAGATATGAGGGAACAGATGAACATACATACATACCGGTCAAAATCATAACCCTCCTTTTTTTTTCGCCGTAGTCGGGTAAAAATGTAACATGAAATGTAACACAAATTGAAACAACTTCGTACAGTTATTGTGTTACATTTCATGTTGTACCGGCATAATATATCCGATCCTATTGCCATCAGCCCGGCACAAGTCCAGAATCCGGGCTGCTACTGAGAAATTCCTGATGGAGAAGCTCAATTTGCCCAACCTGGGAATCAAAGCCAGGACTTCGTGCAGCAGTACAGTAGCGATTGCGACCGCTAGACCAACTAGGCAGTCAAAATCTACATGTCATATAAACCTGTGTTACCTGCTCAACAACGACTAGTTGTCCAAATAAAACTTTTAAGTAGGATACTCAAGTACACAAAGTCGAAGAAGCGCCCGTTGAAGTAAAAAGGAAATTACTACGCAACTACACTTTACTCAGATATGGCCTTTATTCTTGGAAACTTGAAGCGAAACTTTGCCAAGAATTTAGTATCTGCAAGACGGAGAATCTAGTAATAGTTTGCGAAAGATCTTCGTTTGAATACCTCGGAGACGGGAGTATTTCAAATGAACAAAGAAATCTTTGTGTAAATCAAATTAAAATATGAAATGACGAGATTTAATATTCTTATTCTTAATTTTAAATCTACAGTGACAAAAATCCTGCAAACTCATATAATTTTCGTCAGAATTGCTGACATCGCTTACACCATAAACATTTCACATAGCCAAGACACCGGTGCAAACCAGATTGTGATTTGCGAAACCGGTCCTAGCCGGTTTGAGAAGACGCTTCGCAACAGTATAGAACTAATAAAGTAAACCTAGCCATTTCAAGAAACATTAAACTTGAAAGGCATTCTAAAAATAGGCTGAATAGTAACAATGAAAAGATAATAGCTGAAATAAGGAAGACAATGTTTGTCGTTGTGAATGTTACACTGAACAAGGAAAAAGAGATCACTTTGTTTGTAAAAGAATATTAACTGTCCGGCCACATGTCCCAGTTGATACTTGGTAAGATAACAGATTTAATACTTAGACCGTTTAAATGTTTGTTTGTCCGAAAGTTGATAGTGTAAGCCACAGAGTCAACAATTAAGTGCATCGTTCATAAACTGTTTGTTTGTACTCGCGTTAATCCGGAAGTGAATAATGGAGTTAGGAAATAGAGCGTCAAGAAAGGTTTAATTTCTGGTCCTTGGAGCCAAGAAAAAACAATCCACAACTAAACATAATGTTTATAAAGCTTGTAAGGTTATATTTAAGACAATTATCAGTACAGTAGAAAGGATTTTGATAGACCACAATTATAGTCAAATATCTCTTACCATAAGGAATCAGTTTTAAATACCAAGAAATAGCAAAGATAAATGAAAAAATGGAAATGGAATAATTTTGAAGCTGTCGATGATGATGATGAAAAAAGTATGGTTCAATCAAAGATAAACATTCAAGGTTAACTTGACTGGCTCCTTGGGGTATATACATAATCCACTCGAAACATAATGATAAAACCAACACAAGTGTAACAATCTCAATATCAAGGTAATGTAGATATATTTAGCTATTCTCGCGGAAGACCAAAACATCGTTTGGGAGCTGCGCAGACGCAACGCAAACCGCTCTGTTTATTTATACGGCAGGCGCTGGATTATATTCGCAAAGTTATTTGACGGGTTGCTTGACCATAATGTGGTCTGGGAAACATGATTGAATATTTAACGTCTTGGTTGTTTATTATTTTTGTCTATAGATTAGTTTAGATTTGTATCAGATTGCCCGGATTTTGTTTCTTTGATTTTAAGTTTACAAACTATCAGCTCTTTCATCTCTGATGGGTATCCGAGTTGCTGGCCTTACAAGAGGCGACAATTATTCAAATGGACCTCTGCAATCCGGGAAGCTGGGTTTAGCAACATTTGCAAATGATTATACACCCATATTGTCATGTAGATCTGACTTTAATGTAGACAGAACTCTCGTGGCATGCATATTTATTACATCCAATTTAGAGAATCAGTGATCTGCATACTGACTAGAGATCTCTTTAATTGATATTCGTCGCAATAGCACCACACATAACGATAATTTTTCATTATCACGGTTCAATTCGAAATCAACTTCCTGGTCAGTCAGATTTCCGGCAAATATTTTGTTGTTATGAATTGGATATTTATATATAATGTTAATATAGGTTTTTATCCAGAAGATTGACCAAATTGGCCAAATTAGGATCTTTTACGAATTCGAGATGCAGTTTACCTGTGGTATGCAGCGGGAGTCAGCTGAAACCAGACTTATTTAAATACAAATATTGGACGACTGGAGCTTGATTTCCACTTGGATGGGTATGGAACATGAGTTATTAGAAAATATTGATGAAGTCATCGACACACGCAAATATCTAAGTTAGTAATTGTATTAGTTAACACTTTTTCAGGGACGCTAAACGCCCCCAGGCGAAATAACAATAATACTTCTATTGTGTCTCGTTCAGTCTCTCAACCGATTAATATTTTCCAAAATGCATGAACACTATCTAAACCCATAGCAAGCCTAGTTCGAAGGTGCCTATCCATCATGGTGAAAGTGTTTTAGAAATAAAGACGCAGACGTAACCAAATAATTATCATTCCCTAGCAGTCTGAATGACAACGCGAAATTACTTCCCGTTTCAGTGAACATTAAAAGAAATAATGTAAAGTTTTGAAACGATACTGGAAACACGTGTAAATGAATGAAATTGTTTACAATATTCAATAGGCAGGGCCGGTTGCGTGTGATAACACGGCTGGGTAATTTAAGTTTTAAGCCGTATACGCATATCTCTATAATATATAATACGCACTCAAAACAGATGCTACTGAATATTTTTACGAAGTATTCGTTGTGGTGATCCTTAGGGGAGACCTGTATCCAGCAGCCAGCAGCTGAGGATGTCTTTCGGCTGAGATGATGATAATGACACGGAGCAACTGTAGTGATGATAATTATCGGTGATGTCAAGCCTCTTCTATAGTTGTATATAGGAGAGACTTAACATCAGCGACCAATATCAATGACAGACACATATTTTTAACTAGCTTGAAACAAGATAATCATAATTATAGCATAATTATATTAAATATCTATATCTTTACATATTATGAATTAGTCGCTTTTCGTATGTGTATTTATGTCCGCATTGTTCTTCTAAACGCGACAGATTTAGATGAGGTATTCACCATCGTTTAGAGAATTTATTCCGGAGATATATGTGTATAATACGTTAATATTAAAGTTACATAATTATAACTAAGAAAACTCGATGTTTTGTCAAGTCGTAAAAACCGTGCGACGCAGGAGCGGTTCGCTAGTCTATCATAATCTCAAAAGTGTTTATTAAACCTAGTTACATGGACTAGTTCCAACTTCTTTATCCGATATTCCATTTCCACCTTTGCCAGAATAAACAGGAGCTGCTTTTGACAGTTGGGACAACAACCTTCACGTAACTGTTGGTGTAGAATCGGAAGACAAGTCGCAAAGTATTTCTTTAAAATGAATGACAGCGGAAAGACACAATTTAGTAAAAATGCCAGTACAATCATCAAAACAAGCTGGCATTTCTGGAATAAGGTCATCGGCCATCTCTTCCGCATACTGTCGCCCGTCCTTGTTATCAGCTAGTGTAGTGATATCTAAACTGTCTATTTCACTGCGCGTGCGTCAACAAGGACTTTTATTTTCGTCTACATTTGAGTAAATATTAGTACGGAATTAACTATATTTTTTCGACTAGCTGTCACCTTAATTGTCGTCTGCGGATCCGAACGCTTCCATTAATTTCTCTTCACAATAGTCATTCTGCATCCATATATCAATCGCTATCTATGAGACGGTTAGCGTGAGTCTGTCAACACATCTAGATACATTTGAACTGAGTTTTAGGATGTCTGAGTGAGACTGGAAGCCAGTCGGAATTCAGAATCATCGTTGCAAAACTTTCCAAGGTTAAGTCGAAACATAGTTGGAAGGATTGCAAGGTTGATACAACTTGTATGGATACTTTGGGAGACGTGCCACATTACCATTTAATTCAAGTGTTCAAGGCGTTTCATTGACGAAATGAATGGAAAGCGATAACTCCTCTCTCGAATAATGGGCATGCTGTTGATTCACTTCCGGGAGGGCATCGAGATATTTTGTCCCAATATTTTATCACTCTCACAGAATAAATCTAGTTGATAGATCATGAACTCATGACATGGCCAGTTTTATAAATAGTCAGTGACCTTTCCCACTTATGCGGCCACCGGCGGGCACAGATGGCTCTCAGGCGAACTTAGATATGCTTAGTAAACAACAGTGGCTAAGTGGGTCGCGGTGGAGCTCGGCTTAGGACTTAGAGGCAAATAGGGGTCCAAAACTGGTTCGGATTTTGTGCGAAAGTTCTCGGATTAGGTTGACCTAAAATTACTTTCATAAATGTGGGTAAGAGGTCTTTGCCCTGCTGTGAGGCCCCAAAGAGCTAAAGGGCAATAATAATGGGTGTTAACCACACGATATTGACTTGCAAATGTAGGTGTTTTTGGCTAACAAAATCGCTTACTAAACAAGGAAATTAAATGTATTTTGCGATTTAACAGCTAGCAAAACATATGAGTAACGTCAGTACACGTGTTACGAGGCGTGTATAAATCGAATGAACATTTAATAACTAACTAACTACATAATTAATGATGATTCATCCTACACAGATCCAATTAGTTGTTGGTATTAAGAGCAACTTAGGGAAACATGAAGATAAGTGTCTAACTACATACGTGCCAGTCACATGCACATTGTGATTACGACGATTTACAGACTTCACCCTTGAGCTACATTATTGGATTGCTTATAAGTTCCCGATCTACTTCGGTTTATGAATTGGGATGGACGGCAGCATGTAGTGGTTACATGACTTACATGTTCACGGAAAAGGTGTTGGAGAAGGAAGGGAAAGGAGAGTGTCTCTGTTTTCCTCGGAATGAGCTACAAGCGAAGCAAAGCACCCTGCTTTGCTTTGCCTGTAGTCTTCTGGAGTTCTGGTTTCACCGGAGAGTAGATTTCTTGTTATCAGCATTTTCCTAGCGCGGTGGGTGTTTAGAATTTTCCTACGGAAGTACAAAGGTCAGTAGATGGATTCCATGAACCAGCTTACACAGCATTGAGTGGGAAGAAATACGCCCCTAAGCCACATGACACTAGAGGCGGTGGGAAACGCCCTAAAGTGAATAAGTTAAAGGCCAGTTTTGGAGAAACCAATGGATATACAAATATTGTTCAGTCTCCAAGACATACGAACCTACATTTCCAATTAAATAAGCCACAACCAAGATTCCAATCGTTGTTATTATGAAATACATGCATTATATTCTTACAATAAAATGATTTTATAACAACTTGTGTGTCATCGACCGGTATTTAGGATAACACATATTTGTATTACGAGGTCAATAACGTTTTGAGGGCAGATGAGTTTAATCTTGTTAATATATTTATAATAAAACAAAGTGCCTTTATACTCACATTAGGTAAATGAGAATAAACAGTATTCTTGATGGTTTTTATGTAGCTTCTATATTTTTACGCTTCTTTATTTTCTGGATTGGTATGTTAAGACTTGGAGACTTTTATTTTAAGACTTCAAGATCATAGTTGCATACTGTTTAGTTACTAAACATGGTACTAACTGATCTTTTGTATGCAAAATGGCGGCCCACCAGCAGCATGTGATGGTCGCAGTAGGAGCCCATATAATACCTCGTAAAGTAACTAACAAAAATCATTAGTACCACCAAATACTTGTCAAATAATAATGTTTTTTCTTTAATGTTATTGAATGGGAATGGTAAACAAGCCAATGGCCTACGGCCTACTTGATGTTAAAATGGTCACCGCCTACTATGGGCATCTGCTGCGCTAAAGGCTCTCATATGCGTTGCCACCCCAGAGTTAATGCTGCAAAGGCTCATGTCGTTGTACCCCACCACACCCACACTGTACACCTGTACTGCACCCATACCTTTCAACCCGGGACACAGCACCGGTGCTCGACAGAAGAATTCGCTTGAAAATAAAGCTTCCGCCAGCGGCTTCGCCCTCATGATCCTACTAATATTATAAATGTGAAAGTTTGTGAAGTCGGTTAAAAAGGAAAAAATAATTTTAATTTCGGAAGTCGATGGCAAAAAAAAATTGAAAACCAAAGACACTTTTGTGTGTTTGGATGATTGTTACTCAATCACGCAAAAACGGCAGAATGGATTTGGATGAAATTTGGCAAACAGATAGTTTATAACCTGGATTAACACATAGGATACTTTTTATCCCAATATTCCCACGAGATCGAGACTTACGCGGTTGAAACCGCGGGGCGCAGCTAGTATCTTTATATATTACTAGCTGCCCGCCCCGGCTTCGCACGGGTAGCACTAAGTACTTATCTACACCGCACTTACCCTACCTACCTACCCGACTTACCTACCTACCTACCCTGCCCTGCCCTACCTACCCGCCCTCTACCTACTCTACATACCTACCTACCTGCACCTACCTCCCTACACCTACCAACATATGTACCTACCCAACCAACTTACCCTACCTCCCAACCCTACCTATCTACCTACCTACCCTACCTACCCTATCTACCTACCTACATACATAACTACCAACCTATGTACCGAGATATCATCAAAAAAGCCATTTTATACTGAATGTATGAGCCGATATTTTTTGGAGCTATACTTACATTTTTAAACTCGTGATATCTTTCGAATAGAATGTCCGAATTGAATAATTCAAAAAGTTATATAAAGGTATTGAAGCAGTCTTAAATATGAAGTTATTTATTTTGATAAGGATTAATACCAAGATACAAATAAAGAACCTTTTCTAGCGGCGTCATTCCAATGAAATTTTCAAAATAAAATAATTATTATATTATTGTGGCATAACTATAATAGTTAGACATATGCTGTCGCGACACTTTTTGTAAATAATAATGTGTTCTGCAAAGTCGTAGTACATTATTTTATTCTATCCTCAATAGTTTTCGCAGCGCACGCGATGTAAAGAATATTTTAGCTAATTTTTTTACTCCTTGGGTTACATTATTAGAGTTTTAGTAAGGATCCCTAATCTTATCTAGCAATAAATATAGCCTATGTTACTCAGGGTGAATGTAACTTTCTAATGGTGAATTTTTGAAATCGGCGCAGTAGTTTTTGAGTTTATTCGTTACAAACACACACAAAAATACAAAAATACAAATCTTCCTCTTTATAATATTAGTGTAGATAGTGTAGATAGCCTACTAGCTTCCGCCCGCAGCTCCGCCCGAGTGGTATGTCGATAAAAAGTAGCCTATGACCTTCCCCAGGAGGCCTGCCGATGATCTATCTCCTTGTCAAATTTTTTCGAAATCCGTTTAATGGTTGAAGCGTGAAAAGGTAACACACAGACAGACAGATAGAGTTACTTTCTAAATTTTAATGTTAGTATGGACTAGCTGTTGCCCGCGACTCCGTCTGCGATCCAAGATGAAAAGTACCCTTTATCCTTCTCCAGATAATGGTCTACCCATATGCAAAATATCATCCAAATCCGTTTAGCCGTTTTAGAGTGAAAGCGTAACAAACAAACACTCACTTTCACATTTATAATAATAGGTCTTTACATATGAAATTGCCGTTTTGTATGAAAAAATTTAAACGATTTTTTTTTATGATTTTTTTATTTGTATTAATCGAAGTAATCACCCATGCAATCAATGCATCTTTGCCATCGCAGTGGCAGTTTATTGATGCCCTTCTTAAAGAAATCAGCTGGACGGGAGGCAACAAATTCTTCAAAGGCATTTTGTACTGCCTCTCGGGTATTGAATTTTTTTCCCGCCAAGAAGTTATCCAAATTCTGGAAAAAGTAGTAGTCTGTAGGCGCAAGGTCTGGTGAGTAGGGCGGATGACGGAGAGCTTCCCACCCCAGTTCTTGCAACTTGGAGACCGTCTGCTGTGCAGTATGAGGTCGCGCGTTGTCGTGCAGGAGCAGCGGAGACGAGCGATTGACCAATGCTGGTTGGAGATGCGCCAGCTTCTCCATCATTGTGTTCAGTTCTTCACAGTACACATCTGCAGTAATGCTAACCCCGTTTGGTAAGAAGCTGTGATGAATCACACCGGCGCTAGACCACCAAACAGTGACCATCACTTTTCTAGGGGTAAGTTTTCGTTTAGGGCATTGTTTAGGTGCTGAACCAGGATCCAACCAACTTGCTGAGCGCTTGCGGTTATCAAACAGAATCCATTTTTCATCGCAGGTAACAATGCGGTTCAAAATTCCTTCATTTGTGTGTCTGTTGAGCAGTGCAAGGCAGGTCTCGACGCGTACTTCGCGCTGGCGATCATTGAGTTCGTGGGGCACCCATTTGTCAAGCTTTTTTACCTTGCCAATTTGACGCAAATGGACCAATATTGTTTTGACGCTAACGTCGAAAGCTGCTGCTAATTCAGCCGTAGATTGTGTATCATCAGCTTCCACAATCGCCTTTAATTCGTCATTGTCGACCAAAGTCTTCGGACGACCTCGAGGTTCATTTTTCAGGTCGAAATTTCCAGAACGGAAGCGAGCAAACCAATAACAGGTGGTGCGTTGGTTTGTAGTGTTAGCTCCGTAAACGTCATTGATGTTGCGTGCCGCTTGTGCCGCGTTGCTGCCACGACGGTACTCATATTCCATAATTACTCGAATTTTTAACGTATCCATGATGACGAAAAAGATTGAAATGCGATGAAAATGTAACACTAATCAATAAAGAAATGACTAGTTTTGGAAAAAAAAATCCATGTTTTTAAAATAAAATTAATTTGAAATTAGAATTCTTAGCCAAACAAAAATTATTTTGATTTGAAATGGCCAGTACTGCAGAACGGCAATTTCATAGGTAAAGACCTAATATTAGTTAGGTCCGGTACTCAGTGATAATTGATAATATAGCATTCTACTGGTATTTTTACTTTAATCATTAAAATTGTACTTAAAAATAGTTCATATTTAAGTATTTAGAATATCGCTAGTTCATGTCCGGAACTCCGGACCACTGTAGATATAGCAGTACTTTCCCAGACGAGCTCCTTCCCAGAAAGCTTTAAAATGTCGTACCATTAAGTCTGTTGAAACTTTTTAATTAATAGGACCAGAAAACGAGCAACATTCCATAATATTTTTTTCATCATCGACTTGTCTGTCTAAGCGGCTTAACAAGTAAACGCATAGCTAATGAGTTACTTACTAAATACTAGCTTCCTGCGCACAGCTGATAATTATGACATACACTAATTTATGTACCGTCACGGCCTAAATGCCACTGACAAGATAGCTCATACCTAATCGGCACGCAGGCGCAGCTATAGTGGACTAGCTTTTGCCCGCGGCTTCGCCCACGTGGATGTCGGATATCGTACTACCGGGATACTTAAGAAATGCAGGGTTTCCTATACAAACTTCCATCCCCTATATCACCCCTATATTTTTTGATGCAGTACTGAAAAAGAAATATTAAAATTATATGACCGGACTTTGTGCAAATGTCCGGTTTTATGTCAAGAATTTCGAAATTTCGAAATAGTAACCATGTGGGTGATGATAAATTACAAATCTACTTTAAGACTAAAAGATTTCAAAGAGGGAACTTTTCTAGATCTTAATCTGTAATACAGGCCTACATAAGGGAAATACCTTTGTGCCTTTCATTTCATAAAATATTCACAAAATGGTACATCAGGGGCGACGTCGTGCGACGGTGGTAGCTTCCATTTTAATCAAAGTTTCAAAGGGCCGTATCGCATTCCGCATCGTCATGACAAATATCTGTCAGGACTTTAAAGTCTCAGAGGACCCATATTTTTATTTAATGTTGATACGCAGGCTTACATTCGCTTGAGACTTGTGTGACCAGACTCAAACTCAAAGCATTTATTTTAAATAAACTATTTACAGGCACTTCTGAATTGTCAAGGAGCCGATCAGTCAGAAATATGAAGCTAGTTGCCCATTGCAATGCGTAACAGCTTACTATGTAGAAGAACGGGAAAGACACTCCATGGACACTATTTTTAGATCAAAACACTCTTGTTACTACAGGAGAAATCCAAGTAAAAAAAGTGTTCCCCATAACTCCCCGACCCTAAGTAAATGTCTTCGCATCTGATTTGTTGATTGACGTCTTATCACCCCAGCGTATAGGCACCTACATTCGACTAATGCCTACACTACATGCGAAATTACGAACGGTGCCTCAGGGCAGCATAAATTTTCCCAAGTAAATAGACATCCTAGTTAGTTATACTGAATAACAATAACAAGGGGTCAATAGAACTGAAAAACAGCCAGGATAGAGAGGTCTACGAACTCTCACGACATAAACAGACTGAAAAACAGAGCTGTATTTTCTTCTCTAGTTCATTCAAGATCAAACTTATCAGATTAATTATTATAAAATTTCATTAAAAACAATTACTAATAAACTTTCAGTCATTTGAAACTAGATATTTCTTTTTACGTCCCATTGACCAAGGTTCCAGGTTCGACGCCTGTTCTAGAAAACATTTTTTGACTGTTTAGTTAGTGTTAGTGTTAGTGTTAGTGTTCCGGGACAGCTATCTTATTGCGTAACTTATTTTCGTAACCGATTAAGACTAATCTGTTTCATTTTGACGGTTCAACAACATTCATTGCGTTATTTACGTTGTTGAGCATATTTTTTTTTTCGAACTTATGAACAATGGATTAGACATTAATTGTTTCAAATCTATTCCAATTATGATTGATCGTGTATTACGAGAGGTTAGCTCGCAGTCATGTCTGATGCCATCTTTGCTGAATGCCCCGTTAATCCGCGACATCATGACCTATTGTCTTACCGACATCACATGGGAGAAGGAACCTTTGACAGTGATATGGCTAAATTCTATTCTGTAATGTGGTAAGTAATGAAGACAGGGTCTTCACTCTTCAGTGTTATTAGCACTGAACAATACTGTCAACCAATTAGCCGGTTCGGGCTTCGGCCATAAAAGCAAGAAGAGGGTTCTTTACCTAAGCACCGTTTCATAGCTTGGAGAACTGAGGAACACAATGGAGAAGACTGAGATGCTTTGTTACTAGTAACGTTTAGTACCCAGATAGGCACATCGATCAATATTTGTGCATATTTAGACCAAGCGGTCTTTATTCGGGTTTCGTCTAAAAGAGGTTAGAAACGGGAATCAAATGCTGAACAACATATCCACAACCCTATTGATACGATTTCTAAATTTCTCGGCCACAGCTGATCTGCGTATAGACCGGCAACGTGTTGCCTGCAAAACTGCAATACAGCAACATGTGTCGCGCAACAAAGACTTAAGTTGCTGTAAAAAAATTGCTTAAAATTCATGACAAGATTCAAAACCGGACATTTTGAGCAGGCTTCATGATAATTCCTTTAAGAAAGCATTCGACCCAGAAAACAATAAGCATGACTCATGATTTCCATGTCCGACACCACAGCCAAACAAATCATTCAGATCATCGACCGTAGCGTGACTGAAATACTTCACTATCAAGCAAAACCCTGCCTTAACACTTAGGAAGTAGAGTCGAAAAAACCACTTATAACAAACCCAATTATAAAATGAACTCAAACAATCGGTCATAGCAAGAGAAACCCACTAATTTTGGAAGTACAAATGAGATTAAACTTTATTGTATTGAGTTAGAGATTGTTTTGTTTTTATGCGTCGCTCCTAGCCCTTTGAGACGAAATTATACCTATTAAATATTAAAAAGGTAAATGGTCGTTCGTAACTATTGACAAGCAGATTGGAGTTCTGATAAAATATGTAACGTTACTTCAAGCCCCCTTTCCCCATTTGCCTGGAGATAAGCAGAGGCGTTACTATTACATCCACATTTCGCCAGCTAGAAGGCGATCCAAAAATATTGAGCTTTATGGAAGTTAATATAAACATGGATCACGTAACCATAGCTATTAGACAAAGCAGGATCTCCAGTGATTCACAGTTCTAAGAATAGAATTGCCTATTTCTCCAGGCGTTCGATGGAGAGTCGAAAAGCAACTTTATCACCTATGGCATAGATTCTATGCTTAAAGTCCTATTAGATTTTCCTTAGGATTGTGGAGGATAAACCACAGTCAGTCCAAAATAACCACAGAACGTTATTTACGTTGTCTGAGAAAAGTAGAAGAAAATTATTGTGCAATTTTGTTTTATTAAGAGTTTTCTAATACCTATTTACTTATCTATTTCTTTATTGCATGCAATAGCTATGATGTGCATTCATTTAGATAGATCACACGACAAACACGTGGCCAATATTATCTATTGCTAATAAATATTCGTGATCTGTCTCCAAAGAGCATAAGTTCAGGAATAAAAAAAACTTTTTTACAAAAAAAAAACTTTTTTTTTTCGAAGGCGGTTTTTTTTTTGTTGTAAAAGTTTTTATTTTTCACTTTTTAGTTGTGGTACCTCCACACAAATTCGAATACCACTAGCTGATGTAAATAACAGTGAAGGAGTAAATGAAAACATCGTCTAGTTAAACTAACTATGAAAAATACGTAATATTGAAAAGTCTAAAACTATGCAAGCAAAGTTAACAAAATTTATATGGGACCACCTCAGAAGCATGACCTACCATACAAAAAAGAATCATCGAAATCAATTCATAATTGGTGGAGAAATCGGGTAACAACCATACAAAAAAAAAAAAAAACTGACGAATTGAAAACCTCCTCCTTTTTGAAGAAGTCGGTTAAAAATAATTATAATAATAATGACATAAATAATAAATAAATAATTTTGTTTTATCAAGTAGGTGAGAAGTTGACATTAATTTAAATACATTGTTGTTAATAATAAAATAGTAATAAAAAAACGAGTGAGCCTTACAGTAGTCACAATTTTAACACTCGATAATTTTGCCATCGACACGCTAAGAAGAACAAGAAGAAGAAGTAGTCATATAAATTATGTGTAACATCGGACATCTTGGCTGACAGTACCAACCTCTCGGGAAATGGGTTGGTACTATCTGATGCCAAACTCTAGCACCGCGGTCTAATCAAATAGCGCGCGCTTCCCCGGCTTCCTGTAACACACTTCCGTCGCTTTCACGAAATCATTTCCACAGATTGCACGTTCACCGTAGGTGAGTATAAAGGAGAATGGGCCCCTGCTTATGTGGTTCTGCCCTGAAGCCCAATAAAAATAAGATATATACCAATGGAAAGAGCTTTTCAAGGGGAGCCTTTCCTACTAACACGACTTTTGCCAATTGTTAGTCAGTTCGGAGTAAATGACCGAAATGGGTGTGAATACTTCGGTACCGAAGTTAAGGAATTTTCTTAGCCCAATAGCCATAAGACATATACCAATGGAAAGAGCTTTCCAATAAGACCTTTGCTACAACACGACTTTTGCCAATTGTTAGTCAGTTTGGAGTTAATTACCTAAATAAGTATTACTACTGGGGCACCGAGGTTAAGGAATTTTCTTGACCTAATAGCCATAAGATATACACCAATGAAAAGAGCTTTTCGCAGAAAACCCTTGCTTGTAACATAACTGTTGCCAATTGTTATTCAGTTCGGAGTTAATGATCTAAATACGTAATAAATTGCGCACCGAAAGGAAAAGCAATTCTTGGCGTCCAATAGCCATAACATATATACCACTGAAAAGAGCTTTTTAGGTATAACCTTTGCTACAAACACGACTTTTGCCTATTATTATTCAGTTCACAGTTAATGACCTAAATAGGTGATGAATTTCAATAATGCTTAATTACTCACATTTAGAGGTCTGTAGCTCCTTTCGTACTAACAGTCGAGAAAAACGTCATATCACGAAATATTTCCTTTGAAGAGATCTTTCCATTGGCATATATCTTAACTCTATTGGTGGATCTGGCAGGCTTAACGAAGGCTTAACGATCTGTACTACCGATCGACTCTTAAAAATATTGTTCCCAAAAGGGAATCTAGGAGGCCAACGTTTAAAAATGTCCGTTTATAGGTTTGCAAGGCTCAAAGTTAATAAAAGTCATTTCATTGTCTAAATACCTGAATTCCACTAATGCTTAATTACTCATATTTAGAGCTCTCTAGCTCCTTTCGTACTAACAATCGAGAGAAGCGTCCCATCACAAAAAATAGCCTTAAAGAGATCTTTCCATTGGCATATATCTCAACTCTATTGGGGTACGCGTCAGGCTTAACGGTCGACCGACTCTTAAAAACATTGTTCCTAAAATGGCATCTATTGGAGACTAATGTTGTAAAATGTTCATAGGCTTCAAAGATGATGTTTGTAGGGCACTGAATCATTAAAAGTTATTTAATTGACGAAATACCAGAATTACAATAATATTTAATCACTCACATTTAAATTCTGTAGCTCCTTTCGTACTAACGATCAAGAGAAGTCTTCAGAATAAGAAATATTCTTCTTGATGAGATCTTTCCATTGGTATATATCTTAACGCTATTTGGCTCCAGGGCAGAAACGCCCATTGAGTCAGCTCTACAAATAATAAAAAAGGTGACAGAAGCTTATTAATGAAGATGTAAAATAGGATCAATCAAAGACTGGAATAAACTTGAGTAACCAATTATGGTTACTCAAGTTTATTCTCCGAATTTTGTATATCAAGGATCCCGGATTCTATATACAAAATTCGGAGACTATCCCTAAATTATCGCATAATAATTATATTATACGATAATTTAGGGATAGTCTCCGAATTTCACGTTCAAGTAGGACCAGAATTTAATTAGACAAGTAATTCGTATCGTAGCCTTATCTGGGGTCGGCTCTCCTTGTCTATCATCTAATATTCCTATAACGCGCAGTAATGGCAGCGGCGGCGGCGTAAGATAAGAAATATTTTTTTATTTTAAAACTAGCGACCCGCTCGTGCTTCGCACGGTTTTTACGACTTGACAAAACATCGAGATTTCTTAGTTAAGATGTAACTTTATACACATAAACCGTCCGGAATAAATTCTCTAAGCGATCGTGAAAATCTCATCAAAATCTGTTGCGTGGTTTAAAACAACAACGGACATACAGACTAACATGAAAAGCGACTTTAATTTATATAGATATCAAATTTTGTAGCGTGCAAAAAAAGGGGATAAGTTTACCGCACCAAGCTGTAATTGTCTTGCCACACTTCGCAAGTAATTATATATTCATAGGCAGAACAGGTGTGTTATCCGATATCCTAGTTCGCGGTGAGCACGAAAGCATCCACGATTTTGTCCACTAGGTTTAAAAAATACAGATATAAAACGAATAATATTAAGTTAACAATTTACTAAACAAATATTCCACAGCTGTAATTATCATGTACGATACGCGATCACGCGTTCTCCGCACGTGTCGGACACATTAGTATCTGACTGAATAACTGTGTGACTGTGAACCGTTTAGCATTGTTATTCTCGTATACTATCAAAACATCATAATGCGCCATTTTAAGACGTTTAGGCAGCATAATCAGCCTGTACTGTTCCCATTGCTGGGACACAGGCTTCCTCTCTCTGCAGGCGTAGCATGAGCACCGTTTTGTCGACGGAAGAGTAGACAAAAATGACGTTTCGTGTAGACTGTACGACGGCAGCAAAGTAGTAGGGTCAACTGCACTTTTTACGAAATTCACTCTTTTACATAATTCGACTCAGAATTCTTTGTTTTGTCATAGGATTTTTTTTTTCTGTTTGATTCTCACTTTTACTGATTAAGTCAACTACAAAATATTTTCTCAAAGTGTCGAAGTACCGTATTTTGGATCAAACAATTTCACAGTAATATTGGCCTTAACTATTTTCTTAGTACTTATAACTACTTATTATTAACAAAATGATGTAAAATACGAGAAGATAGCTTTGTCCTTCTATTAATTATCACAATTTTGCGTTCAAAACGCTCCCTTGTAAAATCATGATTTTGTAGATAACCGTATATACTTTGTGGCCGTCGAGTAGAAAGTTTTCTACTGGCGATTCCAAAATCAAATTGTCTTCACTACCATAGACAAATGTTAGCTGTCAGTGTGATTTTGACAGTTTGAGTAGAAAACTTTCTTCCGAAATAGTCTACATGTAAAAAGACCTAGACAAAGATCGTTAGAAAAGAAAGACAAAATGACAGATTGTAGAAAGATTTCTACGGTGCGATGTCAAAAATGAAGAAACGAAATGTCAGTTTGTATAGAAAAAGCTATGTCTATTCTTCGTAGAGTTAGAAACCGTCATCATACGCCTGCTGGGCTGTAAGCTGTTCTGGCACAAAACACCCCACAGAAAAAAGCAAGTTAAGTAACATGAAAATGCTCTCAAATCGTTTTAGTCGGCGGTCTCGATATCGATCCGCAATTAGAATAGCTATATCTGCCAGCTATCTCGAAGTGTCAACTAAAGAAATCATACACAGATTAGAGGCTGATAAATGCGACTTCGTCCGCGTGTAATTTCGGCCCCGCCCCACCCGCATCGCCCACCCGCGCTATAACTTCGTTTTCGCGTAGCATTGTTTTTGACGTTTTTTCTTTTTGATTGGCTTCTAAGGGTCGTAGCGTGATTTTAAATAAGCTATAACCATTCTCAAGAGTTGGACTCAAATGCAAAAATATGTTTTAAATGTGACTGTTATTTTCAGAGACCAGCGCGTTTAAACAAAAAAAACAAACAAATTCTCCAGCTTTATTATTTTAGTATAGACTTTATTAGATGCCTAGGTGGCAAGTGATGTGGCTGAAGTAATTACTGGTTTAATCTGATACTCGAAATTGGTTTCCAATACTGACGAAGATTAAGTATTACCAATGCGCAAATTATTTTATCGGTTACTTACACAATTTAAGTGGTAAAATGATAAATTAATTGGTTATTGTGAAATCGTTGCGGTATTTTTGGTTGGCAAATATTTAAGTACTATAAAGTAGCTAACTGCGGGCTATTAGCCAAATGGTTAATGCGCAATAATGCGCATTGCCGTGGTCACGAATTGGTGATTATTTTTACTCACGGATACGGATCTCTTTCATGCATTGCTAAACGATACGCCATCGATCCAGATTTTCACATGATTATCATTCTTCATTAAGTTCATAATATTATGATAACATTGATAACCAGTGATCGGAATAGGTAGAGCTAATCTACCTAAACTTTAAAGAACAGAGACAAAAAAGTGGAGACTTCCCTTACGACTAAAATATTGTTTTGGCACTAATGTCGGCAAAAATAATGAAAATTTCGACCCCCTTTATGAAACCCATAAACCCCTAATACTTTACATGTAGGTAATTTTTTTTTCATAGTCCAAATCAAAATTAAAAAAAAATCCATAATAAACACGTCGACGCGGCAAATCCGGCGCGCCACCGGCTCAAAAAAAAATCAGGCGTAGGGCAAACAAGTAGGTACCAAGTGGAGTCGCGATTGTCAAATTCAATTTTAGTTGTGTCAAAATAGGTTTTTAAACTTTATATTTTAAATAGATTTTTTTTAGCAGTAGCTTTAAGATTCTCATAGTAAAAAGTAAAGAATTTGAGTGATTAGTTTTGTTAGTTTAGTTCGGTGTAAGTACAAGAGAATCGGCACCAGTGAACTGCTTGGTAAGTTTCTGAATTTTACATGACTTTTGAGACACTCTAAACATTAAACTATTCTTGATTAATTTTCTAAATTCAAACAATTTTATTCAACAATTTATGGAATTTTATTCAAACAGGTTGTTTTATATTTTAGTATGGGATTAAATTTTGTACTATAAGTAAAACTGTATTTTTTTTACCTTAACCTTGTTAGTTATATAATTATCAAAACCGTTATGTAAATAACATTAGCTTCCGGGCTTACTTACAGCGTTCAAACGAAGATTAGGAGATTACCTTTATTTTTTTTAAACAATGAAAATCGTGCATACTCTTTTTTTTAAACAGAAACAGGAAATTAATTCGATAGTTGTATTACTTTATTAATTTTGGTTGTACTTAAGTAATGTTCCGAAACCCGGGACATTAGTCCCGAAAAAATATTTTGTCGTAAGGCGTCTCCACTTTGTCTCTGTTCTTTTTCAAAGTTTACGTAGATTAGCTCTACCTATTCCAATCACTGTTGATAACACTCACACGTGTAGTTAATTGTATTATTCATTGATAGCTCTATCTTGAACCAAACGTGTGACAGTCTGCATTCTGCAACGGTATCAATACCTATACGCTTAGCATTCTGAGCACGCCGCGTGAAAAGACTCCGATAATGGGCCCCGCACAATTGCAGTGCCTCCTGATGGTATTGTGCCGATTTCACGGTTAAACGATCCATGGTATTGCTGGCAGAAATATAACTGAGAGTTAGTATGAATTTATGATAGAACTCTCTTGACAAGTTGGTGTTAAGCGAGTAAGATAAAAATTATGATAAGTAGTTTAGAAGTTATGAGGGAACAGATGAACATACATACACAACACATACATACCGGTCAAAATCATAATACTCTTTTTGCTTCGCCGTAGTCGGGTAAAAAGTAATGTTACATGCAAAGTTAAGATCCCGGGAATGAACTTTGACGGTAAAACTTAGCTGATGGCAAACTATAGTAGGTAGTCTCAAAAATACAGTACCAATATATGTGGGTCCTAATTATACAAAAAGATTGTAATTACTGGTTAAGTTTCCGCCATTCACAATCAAGACCCTGCGCGGATGCCACCAGGCGCGATTTCGTCTCAGCAGTGAGTAACAATGGTGTGTAGGTAGAGTCCATTATTTTACATACAATACATACATGCTAGTAAAGGTAGACAATCAGTAAAAGCATTGTTTATCTATGTTTGAGTGTATAGTATATTTTATTGACAACAGGAATGTCTGGGATAGTGCTGAACATCATTGTCACACTACTTTCGTCACACGTCCTAAAAAGTTATAAAACTTTACCATTTAGTTTTATAACTTTTATTTTTTGATTTCCTTAAATATTATATCTAATATGAAATTATAAATAGAGTTACTTAATTATTTAATTGTGTAGACAACAATGTCCAGGTAGAGTGTGGTCACCTATACCACAATATAAATATGCCTATACAATGGGTTGTACGTTTATTTATCTTAAGCTCATTATGGTAGTTACTTATTCAGCTTTTATAAGTGTCTGGTATTTAAAACATATGGGTGTACCTGTACAGTAGGTCCTACACCGCTGCCTAACCCTTCAGGAAATACAGGCTTTATGTTATGTTTTTTTTAAGCTATATTGTCCCACTCTAGGCAAAGGTCTCTCCCCTATAGATTTCCATTCATCTTTGTATGCTGCCTGTTCCGGCTGTTCAGCCAAGAAAGAGCATTATGTTATGTTACCTATTTAAAAAATATAAGTAGCATAAGTACCTACCTACAGTACCTACTTTAATTTATTTTGATGATTCAAAATGTCACAATTATCGTATTTGTCGTCTATTTTCCTTTGTCTCGAATCTCAAAATCACGTCTCGAATACAACTCTACTAGGAATGCAAATAGACGTATAAAAGCCTCAGAGATAATAATTTCGTGTGAGATATCGTGCATTGCTGTCGGTTTAGCCTTGCTATCTTTCATATTTATTCCGAGCATGAATCTGCGGGAATTTCAACTACAGATATGTACAGTCAGCCGCACTTATATATGATAAGTTAATAAGTACTCTAAGTTGACAGCGTCTTTCATTTAGTAGGTACCAATAGTAGTTTTAGCAGTTTCTAGCTGTGGCTTTGTCCGCGCGAAATTTGTATCCTATGGCACTCGCAAATACTGTAAATTCCAATTAGTAAAAAAAAATGGAATTGGATCAGTAGATCCGAAGATTACACACAAAGTACAAACTCACTTTTACCACTTTATGATATTACTAGCTTCTGCCCACGGCTTCGTCCGCGCAGTATGTCGATAAAATACTTTTTACAGGCATAGGCATAGGCCTATGTCTTTCCCCAGGATGCCATCTATCTCCTTGCCAAATGTTGTCGAAATCCGTTCAGTTATCTAGGCATGAAAAGGTAACAAACAGACAGACAGACAGACATGCAGAGTTACTTTCGCATTTATAATTTTAGTATGGATAGTATAGATAAGGGGCGCTTTTCGTAGTTCAAGTCTTCAAGTGTTATAGTCATACTGTAATAATAAATCCAGTACATTATTGTCCAGACATCAAACTGCCATAAAAAGCTAAAGAGATGTGTATAATTAAACACGAGGTACAGTCAACTGCATGGTAGCCCATAACACTTGGAGTGTTTATGGGCACTTATGGGCTACCATGCAGTTCACTGTACCTCGTGTACATATTATACACATCTCTTTAGCTTTGCTACAAGCCATTGAAACAAGCCAATTTTTTTAAATATGAAATTTGTCTTACATAATGAACACATTATGTAAGACAAATTTCATATTAAAAAAAAATCATCTTGTGAGTTATGTTCTGGGATATTGTTCAAGTAAGTTACATAAGAACTTATCACCGTAACAGACATTCCACAAACCAAAGCAGTGTAAAAGTATTTTAGATTAGAATCTTGCACTAACTGAACATAGTTATTATAACTATGTTCAGTTCTTAAATGTTACCTACATAAATATGAAATCCTATGACCACACCACTTGATTGAGGACCTTAGCATTTTTCTTATTATTTTGGACTGACAAATATTTTTATCATCATCATCATTGGAACCCTTGTTCCACTCAATGCTGAGTGCATGCCTCCTCCTTTTTGTGCCATGCTTCCCTGGTCTGTGGGAGTCTTATCTAAGTCTTCCCCGCGATTATCTGTAGGTAGCCCATCCTGTGCTATGCTATAGTATTTTTGAGACACAACACAACATCTTTCTGGATTTTATATTCACATTGACATATTATGTATACCTACAATGACATGAATTATTTACTTTGTAACGTATTTTATTATTTTAATTATTGTGAATGTGAAGACTATGTGGATCATTCTTTTCTTTTTATTATTTATTTTTCTTTAGTTTTAATTAATCATGGTCTGGCAGTTTGAGTAATATTATATATAAATATAAATTATGCGGCCTACCCAAATGTCCTGTTTTTGGTATTGTTCGTCAAATCATTGAGCTCCTTAAATTCTGAGTTGAGCTGCACGATCACTGACAAATGCATGCACTCACTGGACAGGTCCACTCAATCTGTGTGGTTCTTTCCTCAAAAGACCATTTCAGACACCAATCTACATGGTCTAACCAAGATTATGTCTGGACTTTAAAAGAGACTGTGACCTCTCGAGTTTGTTTTGGCCTTTCTTCTCAGAGTAGTCAGATAGGAAACGCCGACCTCATCTAGTTTTAAAAATGTGTTTGATGTGTAAAAGTGTTTGTACAAACCTACTTACAAAAAATAAATCATTTATCATTTATTTATCATTATCATTAACAATACACTTCAATTTCCCCAATTTTTTCTATTATCTTAAATATTTATCTTCAAAAAACAGGACCAACAGTAGTCTTAGATGTAAACACATGATAGCATCACAAGGAAGTAGCTCATTGATAAAATAACACAAGTGTCAATGATAAGGAATGCTATGTTTTGAAATAACAGACAGTATTATGGGTAGTAGTTATAGAGAAACATATTTATCAACAATGTTAAAAACAAATAATCATAAGATGAAACATCAGTATAATATAAACATTACTTAAAGTTACAAGATTACTTAACTAAGCAACGTTTATAAATAAAGACGTTTATCTAGATCCAGCACCTAATTTACTGAGACGGTTTAAGGAACAAGGTATAAAGAAACTATGCAGGGTCATAATATATTATCTGAATATCTCAGACAATGCTAGGATATGCAAGTAGGTGTAAACTGTTGCAGTGGCGTTCCTTCCATAGAAGCCCAAAAGCCCGGCTTGCCTTCAAAATTGAGCCTATCAATAAATAAATAAAAATAACACTATTTAATAATGGTGTTACCATGAACAACATATAAATCGCTCACTTGGCTATTTTTTTAAATCGTAAAAAAACCTGTCTGTTTGCCCTGATTTTGACCCCTAGGCACGCCACTGAACTGTTGTAACCTGAGTAGTTTTATCTATAAGTAACAATATCAAAGGTACAGTGCCGTAACTAGGGCGGTGCCAGCGATGCCTGGGCACAGGACACAGACCCTGGAGGGGCGCAGAAATGACCACACCAGGGCCACTAGCAATACCTATTATTTATTTTTATAGCAGCTCGCACCGGCGCCTTAAAAGGCTAATTACGGCACTGCAAGGGTATAATGGATTTCTTTTTCTCTGGTTTCAGCACAATCAGTATGTAATTTGCCAGTCCAAGGTTGGTCCAGTACTTGCTGCATATGGTGCAGTGGATGTTTATTCAAATAGTGGAGTTCATTTTCATGCAACAGATGCATAATATCCTCTATTATAAACCAATTCGAATAAAATCCGAAAAATCTAAGTGCTAACTATATTTTAAGATTATTTTAAAGGAAGAAAGACTGGTAATTGGGACAGACCTCTGTCCAGCAGTATTCTGTAGTAGGAATGAATTAATATAGGTAACTTGAAGGCTAACACACAGAATGTTATTCAACTTAGCTAAGTCAATAATAGATACAATAAGTAGTTATTGAACTGGTTTTTCCTTGTTCTACAAGGATGTACTTTGTCTCCTGTGGTTTTGGATCACAATTATTTATAATGTAATGCAATAGGTGCATTTCATTATAAATAATTGTGAATTGAAATGGTAACTAAAAAGTTGAATATTTTATACAAAAATATTTATCTGACTACATAAAGTAATTTGAATAATGTTGAAGCATTGAAGATATTGAATTCCCTACTAAAATGCATGTAAGAATTTGAAAATCAACAGAAGACACTATCAAAACAATAAACCAGATGTCCATTGCACAATACAAGTATTTTTTTGTAAGTATTTTAATCTAAGGTACTTACTAAAATTTTGTGAACTGAATGTTTTGTCAATTTATCAATGAAAACTCAATGTCATTACTCTTGAAGCTAAGCAAATATTTTGGAGGTGAGCATTGCACAACTTATCAGTCGAGTGATTGTCAGACCGTGTTGACGAAACATTTCTGTGGCCCATAATAGGAAAGTTTTATCAATAATTATCTAGCCTGACCTTGCCACCACTGTATGTTACTGTCAATATCCACACAATTATCACCTCTATCATAATAAATTAGTGCTAAATACTCACGGCCATCACCATCTCGAAGGTGTGCTTATGCACCCTTACTGGAGCTTGGAACTCCTGCACCATTTTTCACACTTTAAAAATACACGAAACAAAATAAAAGAAAACAAGGACTTCACAAACTTTTATATATCAACAGTTTCACAAAGTAGTCATGCTGCTCGAACTCCTTTCACTCGCGATTAGTAAGACAGCAAAATATTCATACGTCGAGTCAGAATTACACCGTGTCGTGAACTTGAAATAAAATCCACGGATTGAAACAAAATGGAATGTTTGCTCCGAAGTTAGCTGCGTGTCAGATTGATAGACGATTGACAGCTTCATTGTTGCAAGTGCAAAAATATTTGTAGGTTTTGTTCGAAAACGATGATTTTTTTCAAGGCCACGTCAACTGTAGAAATACGAAAAATATTGATTTTACATGTATTCTTTTCCATCTTACTGTTACTATTAGGCGTTTATTATGTTTGCTATGAAATAGCAAGCGCTTTTTAATTTAATCATTGTAAAAATATGAATGAAGTTCATAAGAAGTAGCAAAAATGAGAAAAGAGTAGAGACTGATGTTTCATTATTCATAATAAGTTTCGGTACTAGTAACTATCTCAAATGGAAAAATAATCTAAACGTAAAAATTAAATAGTAGTTTCTAGAAGTAAATAATTCTAAACAATTTCATAACTGGACCATGCCTATGTATGGCTACATTTCAATGTTGCTATAATAAAATAAAAAAATACAAATTCGCAAAATAAAACTTTTAAGTTCCCTTTTTAACGCTTGCTCCACGTTGATTGTCCAGTTCTAAATTAAATAAACTTGAAAGTGAAATTATCAGTGACTAATTAAGTTCATCGGAATCCTCATTATAAAGAACTATCACAAAAATAACCAAACAAAATATCATTTCCGCAGGTCATTTTCCACGTATTTCGCAACTAACTTCAAGACAGTGAGTAAGCGGGCCTTGACGAAGCGCGAATGTCGCTTTCTAATAATTGAAGATTATTTCTTCTGAATTTAAAACGCAAAGCAAAATTCTGGCAAAATTGTGCGCGTTCGTGCCCGATGTCTAGTGCTGAAGTCGCCGATAATTCCGTTGACCCCCCGGCGAAAAAGCGGAAACTAAATACAGGAGAATCACGTTCCAACAACTCGGCAATGGCGAACAATGGGACGCGTGTGGAAGATGAGATTGACGAGGCTCTGTACTCGCGCCAGCTGTACGTGCTGGGTCATGATGCCATGCGGCGGATGGCCAGCTCGGACGTGCTTATTTCGGGACTCGGGGGTCTCGGTTTGGAGGTAGCGAAAAACGTGATCCTCAGCGGAGTGAAGTCGGTGACTCTTCATGACGAGCGGAATTGCACGATCGCTGATTTGTCGTCGCAGTTCTACCTGTCCGAACAGTCGGTTGGACAGAATAGGGCTCTGGCATCGTGCGAACAGCTGTCGGAGCTAAACCACTACGTGCCTACGACTGCGTACACCGGCCCACTCACGGAGGACTTCCTCCGCAAGTACAGCGTGGTGGTGCTCACTGGTGCTTCCTGGGCCGAGCAGGAGCGAGTGGCGGCCATCACACACGCCAACAACATCGCTCTCGTCATAGCAGACACTAGAGGACTATTCTCCAGAGTCTTTTGTGATTTTGGACCTGAGTTCACAGTTGTAGATGTGACCGGAGAGAACCCTGTGTCAGCTATGATCGCTGACATCACACATGAGTATGATGCTATTGTCACCTGCCTCGATGACACCCGTCATGGTTTAGAAGATGGTGACTATGTCACTTTTAGTGAGGTTTGTATTTTTCTTGTTTTCCAATTTGTTGCACTATTTATCTAGTTATCAGGGATTTTGAAATCATGTTAGTTTGAATTACTTACTCACAAAATAAACATTACAATTCACTATAAAGATTGATTAGTACTCAAGAACATTCAACTTGAATGTCAATGTCATGGCGCTATCACCATGGTGGCATCCTTGACCTTCCTGACAGATCAAATTTACCATTTTGAATACCTGACAGAAACTGTTTATGTCGACATCATGTAGAATAAACCTTGATTTCTACATGTTCATCCGATTCAATAGAAGTTTCCATGTGAACGATGTGGTCAGTCTTCTAACTGGTTAAATGCCGTAATTACAGAAACAATTAAAAAGCCATTGTGTCTCGTGTGGATCCACATTCAGGCATTTAAAGAGTTAAAGGAAGGCTTTGCTTGTTTAACTGAACTTTTCTATTTTTGAGGGTAGGCAGAGGTAATTTGTACATGTGGTTACATGAATTGAATTTCTTCTATCATTGAAGCTAATTGCTTGCACCTGCATACCTACTGATATAATTATTGCAGTTGTTCTTGAAATATCTGTAATTCCATGAACAAGTAACATTGACTGCAATCAAAGTAATTAAATGTGGTTGAAATTGTGCTGTCTTTTGTGTGCACCGAATAAACTAAAAAATGTATCTATCTATCTATCAAATAGCTATGAATTCATTGATGTTTCATGGTATTTATTTATTTTTATTGTAGATTTTTCATTGTTTCTACCTGGTTTTTATAAGTTATGCAATTAGTTTATTTAAGTTTACTAGGAACAAAAACGGAACCAGGTCTGAATGAGATCACTTTTTCTTACAGACATCTTATCTCTTGGACAGTCAACTGGACCATTTCTGAACAAGATATTTATAACTTGTTTTGTGCTCTCAACAAGTATGTAGCATGATCACATGAAGACATTGTATAATAAAAAAGAAGAACCAAAAATTCCATCTGCTGCTTTGTTTTTTTTTTCAATTATTTCTTACGTCCCTTTACAGATCCAAGGCATGACTGAACTGAATGGCTGCGAACCCCGCAAAATCAAAGTGCTTGGCCCATACACCTTCAGCATTGGCGACACAACCACATGCACATGCTCCAAATACATCCGCGGAGGCATTGTAACACAAGTGAAAATGCCCAAGAAAATCGCGTTCAAGCCTCTTAAGGAATCCTTTGCCAGCCCAGAGTTCCTTATTGCTGACTTCGGCAAGTTTGACTACCCACAACAATTGCATGTTGCATTTGCTGCCCTCTATAAGTTTGAGGAGTCTGAAGGCCGTCTTCCAAAACCATGGAGTGATACTGATGTCATCAAGTTCATGGACTACGTGGACAAAATTGATGTTTTCAAAAATGGGGACATGGAAGTTAATTCTGAATTGCTGAATACTTTCTGCAAGGTATGTAAAAAAGAAATGTAATTTTTTTTTTTTTTTTTCAAGCTATTTTGCCCGTTAGTTTGCTGCAGCATAGTTCTCCTGCCCTTGTCCCAATATAATTGGGGTCGAAGCAACATATACTTCTTCATGCATACTTCTCTATTAGTCATCATCTCGGTAGTCACCCCCTTTCTATTTAGCATATCATTTTTCAGACAGTCAATTGTTTCTAACGCTATTCTTAGGGCTCGTGTAGACGGCACCGCAGCCGCGCCGACACCTCTCCGCGTAACCATGTAGACTGAACGCTGAAGCGCCATCGCCGCACTGTTACCGCGCCTTCTCTGCTTGATTTTGCCATATCACTCTACAAACCGCGGTGGCGCCGCGGCAGTGGGCTGGCAACGTTGCATATACACAGCTTGGACGCGGCGGTGGCGCGGCGTCTTCCTGTCATCAATTATAACTTCTACTTTCTACCACCAGGTGTCTTCCGGCGACCTGAACCCCATGAATGCCGCCATCGGTGGTGTGGTAGCCCAGGAGGTGATGAAGGCTTGCTCTGGCAAGTTCCATCCCATCAAGCAATGGCTCTACCTGGACGCCATCGAGTGTCTCCCTAAGGACCGAGCTTCCCTGAACGAGGAGAACTGCAAGCCGACTGGCTCCAGATACGATGGACAGGTGGCAGTGTTCGGCAAGCAGTTCCAGAAGAGGCTGGGTGAACTAAAGTATTTCATTGTTGGTGAGTACTGGGGTTGGTGTTTTCTAGATCTTCAAGCTTATGATGCTGCATGGAGAAAAAAATCATTAAAACTCCTTAATACAAATAGTTGGGTAAACAGGGAGAAATATAGTGAAGTGAGCAATCTATAACAAACACTTAGTCTGTTAATTTTGGGTAAGCGATGATAAAGGCTGTTTCTTACCTATACCAGCCGACTCTCTGACTCATACATATTTACTTCATGTTAATGATTCGCTGTGCGCGATTCAAGGTAGGGAGTCGAGTTTCAAGATCAAACCTACCTTAACATAAGGTTTTGTTAAGTTTAGCTGCTACTATAGAAATACAAGGATGGGTACTTTGAAAGTTTGTACAATGGATTTCTATTTCACATCTCTATTCATCCACAACACAATACAAAAGATAGACGTTTTTGCGTGCAGATAAGTTATTATGCCAAAAGGTCGTTAACCCTTTTAATATTAAAGACATTTTAATTAACGTTATCTGTTTGTTTTGCTATCGTTTCTTATCAAAACAACTCATAAGCAATATAGGGAACTTCACAAAAGAACCTTGCTTGATAGATTTCGATTAGTCGCCATTTTTCCTTATGTTGTTATATAGTGTATGGTGGCTGAATCGCCCTTGACGACAGTCAATGGCAGTCTTACATATATACCGATTTAAATGTGCGTTTCTTTTACGAAGCGAAAAATAAGCCCACGTTTGCTCGGACGCTTTTATAACGCAAGCTTTTACCGCGATCTGTTCCCTCTCTGTATGAGGAGAGGTCTTTGCCCTGCAGAGGGACAATAATATGGTATTTATTATATCTTTTACAATCCAAAACACGTATTTTAATTCAACAGAGTGAGATGAAAATATCCTTTTGCGAGTTAGCTGTTTAATTTTCAAGCCCCCGCGCTGAGCCGAGCGTTGAAAATCCAGTGCCATGCCAAAAAACGTTGCTTTAAAAATATCGTATGTGTAATAACTGGGTTACAGTTCGATTCAAAGTAAATGCCGGCTCGGAACTTAGCTACTCACTGCGCACTACCCCACCCGTCACCCCCGCTGACACATGAAATTAGTTACTGCGCAGCGACTCGCCTCATGTTCCGAGCCGCCATTAATTTTGAATCGAACAGTAACGCTTTAGATACAGTGTTTTTTATCGTCAAAATATAATTCAAGTAAAGGTCCACTGTTTTTATATCATGCTATTTTTATCTGTGAATGTATTAAATACCGGAAAACGCGTGAACAAAGACTGTACTAGTAATTACTTAGGTATTTTTTTCTAGCCCTGTTGTGTGCTTGACGATCTGACTCATTACCTTGATAGGTTTTCCTGCATGATTAAAACGCGTAATAAAAACTTTTGTTTTTTTTTTTGTAAACAGTTTTTATTTTTCACTTTTTAGTTGTGGTACCTACCCCACACAAATCCGAATACCACTACCTGCTATGTAAATAACAGTGAAGGAGTCAAACAGGATATCGTCTAGATAAACTAAGTGGAAAAAATACGTAGGTAATATTGAAGCTAAATCAAAAATTACGCAAGCAAAGTTAATAAAATTTATATGGGACCACCTCGGAAGCATGACCTACCAAACAAAAAAAGAATCATCAAAATCGAATGAAATTTCAAGAATGAAATTTTCATGAAATCGTCCGTCAATACAATTACATGAACTTAGAGAGTTGTATTGCTGATTCTAATGTTTATAATTCTGTAAATCCATATTTGTTACGGCCGCAAATATTATTTATTTAGATCAACATACAACCTGATACTGTACTGCAAATTGCAAAAAACGTAAGAAAATTTGAATTTCGCGGGCCACCTTAGCGCATCAACCTTAACATGGCACCTGGCTCGGAAGTCAATACTCCCCCCGCTAACCGCGCAGGGCCCCGCCGTCGCCGTGCGGGGAAGCAAGGGGAGGTACAAACGTCATTGAGCCAGGTGCCATGTTAACGCGCACGGGTTGTACTTGCCATGGTATTAGGCATAACATAAACGATATAAATCTGTGGGCATACATCAAACTATGAGATGTCTGATTACGGATGTGTCATGTTCATAATAGGCGCTTAGATCAGGCCTTCTTTTCATCACAAACCATACAAGAATAGCACGGGCGAACCACATCAAAGCGATGCGACTTCATATATAGCGCATAGTTCGCGTAGCTACTTCACATAATGCTTCGGTTGACGTCACCGATTTATGCGTTTCGATGTCACCCATCTCTTTGATGCCAGATTGTAATCTGTAATGCCAGTAAATGGTCACGGTAAAACAAAAAAAGATTACCCATTATTCTAACAAACTGTAACAACCTTTTATATTGATTAGTTTCAATACGGGTGAGTAAGTATATCGTTCGACTCTGAGGCGCCGACCTCGTTTAATCGATTTTGAGAAACATGTCATTACTATTAATTTGTTTGTCGTCCATTTTCTAGAATTTCTGGAGTGATGAGATTTAGACATAATTACGCTTTGCTACTGAATAATTTCCCTATTGACGGAAATTACGTCTAATTTGCAAATTGAGATAACGCCTTATCAAAGTATTCAAAGTAAATTTAATACAAGTCGCGGAGATAGTGTGTTAGAATGATCTACTTAGGTAAATTAATGGCACCGACAGATTTTTCTTTATAAATTAACAGAACACATTCAGATTATGAAGTACTTTTTTGTATGTTCTATGTAGGTAGGCATACATTGTTCTTCAGGTCGCAGATGACGCGCATATTCCTACACGCAATGTATATCGACCACAGATATGTATTCTATGAAATTGATCCTTCATATCTGCTGCTCTTTCACATATTGAGAATGAAAGATTTCATAGTTTGTTTTTAGAAGTAAGCTCGTTCTTGGATATTTTCTTGTTGGGGAGTGTGCTACTCGAGACAACGAACTTTTCGTGGATTTCGGTTTCTACGGCATTTTATGTTTTTTTTTTCCGGTATTTTTTTCTATAGTGTCTGCACGAGATAATACAGCCTCACAATTGTGGCTAAAACATAAATGAGTCAAAAAGCAGCGCGGCTGACTGCCCTAAATGCGGCTCTCCTGTAAACTATCATCTAACCATGTAACCAGTAATGACCCTCTTCATAACTTTGCATCTTCTACTCCTAGGCGCCGGCGCCATCGGCTGTGAGCTGCTGAAGAACTTCGCGATGATCGGCGTGGGCGCGGCGGGCGGCCAGATCACCGTCACGGACATGGACTTCATCGAGAAGTCCAACCTAAACCGACAGTTCCTCTTCCGACCTTATGATGTGCAGAAACCCAAGTCTAGTACTGCTGCTAAGGTAAGGCTTTAATCTACTCTTTTTGCGTGTTCTACTATCAGGCTGATAGTATCAGCTGCACATCCTTGGTAACTATTTGACATAGACAGCAGTGGCGAAAGGTCCATAGAACACGATTCCTACCGGCTTCCCTTTGGAGGTTCGCATCAGCAAGTCTACCGCTATTGAACAATGGCACAGACAATAGCGTCTACTATTGCCAAAAATATAGTTACAGGGTATTTAATTCACCATAACATTCAAACAACAAAAACGCCTATTTCTGGCTTTGAATTAGCACACAACAAAAAATGACCTAAAATAACCCGGCGCCAAAACGTCAGAATCGGGAACTAAACATTCATACAAAAGCGATCCCGTCATGATGGTCACGTGGCACCGCTTGATAAGGACGATAGCAAGCCGATGTTTATCGGGTTACGATAGAGACAGATATAGAAAAATGCGTCACCAAGAACGAGATGGAGGAATATTGCACATTTTATTTCGTTTTCACCTGTTCAAGTGTATTTTATAAACTCCTTTATTAATTTTAAAATGATATTTCAGTTTATTTCTGTAAAAAATTTAAAGTATATGCGTACCTATTTTTGGTTCTGCTACTTTGGCGATAGATGGTGTTAAATTCAGTTACGGAAAGACTTTTATTTTTAAGTTAATAATAATTCATGTTTACTTTATTCATAAGTAAGTAAGTTAAGAACAGCACTGCTTCGGCTTCCCTCTCATAAAAATTTACCCCTCGCCGCTGATAGACAGCGCTTCTATGTCGTAACAGTATAGCGTATATATTTTTCGTAGTCTCAAGTGTCACTGCTGACATGCAGTTGACTGTTTTTTTTTTTTTTTGCTTTCTTTCAGCTAATATCAGTAGGTAAGGTACAGTGCAGGTTTACTCAGGGATATCATATTACCCAGGAACTGGGTTGTGTAGGTCAGATAGGCAGTCGCTCCACGTAAAATAGTGGTATTCAGCTGTATCTAGTTAGACTGGAAGCCGATTAATAATTGGGAAAAGGCTAGGCAGGTGATCTTTCTTTCTTTTGACGTAACTAAACTAAACTGGTGTCGAGGGTTTGTATGCCGCCCATGGGCCCGATTTGGCTTCACATGCCGTCTAGCAATATCTCTCAGGCATACCGGTTTCCTCACGATGATTTACATCACCTACGACTTGACAGTCCGACGGTCACACCACTAGGCTATCACTAGGTATCTTAGTAAGCTACTCTAGATTCCATTTAAAAATATAAAACTCTCATTCCAGGTCATCAAACGCATGAACCCGGACGTGAACGTGGTGGCCCAGGAGAACCGCGTGTGTCCCGAGACCGAGTCGGTATACGACGACGCGTTCTTCGAAGCCCTGGACGGCGTCGCCAACGCTTTGGATAACGTGGACGCGCGTATATACATGGACAGGCGTTGTGTGTACTATAGGAAACCGCTGCTGGAAAGCGGTACTCTTGGTACTAAGGGGAATACACAGGTTGGTAGTGCATTATGTGAATGTAATTACTGGCTGAGGATAATATAACTTTGCTTTTTATAATCTTGTTGTACTTTCTGAATTATAAAAGCAGCTAGCACGTCTGACTGTAAGCTAAAAAAAACTAATAACCAATTCGTATTCGCACGCTTATGATACAGGACCTCCTAGTACAAGAGCTAGAGCTACACAGATGTTTATGACTTTGAAGTGTAAATAACTTTATAAATTATTTAATTTATAAAGTTCTAGCTTCGCCCCGCGGTTTCCCCCGCGTAAGTATCGATCCTGCGGGAATATCGGGATAAAAAGTAGCCTATATCCTTTCTCAGGCTCTAGACTATCTGTGTAATAAATTTCATTTAAATCGGTTCAGTAGTTTTGGCGTGAAAGCGCGGCAGACAGACAGTTACTTTCGCATTTATAATATTAGTAAGGATTTGTGGTGATTTTTAGTAGGTTCTAAGACTCATTGAGAGTAATCTTTGTATTCAGTTTCATTTAATACGTATGGTTGTCAGTGTATCTACATGTTAGAGAAAAAAAAACTTTTGTAGGCAATTTTTTTTTTTTTACTTTGTATCAAGCAAATTCGGGATCTTTACCACTATTGTAAATTATGGATTCAATTTCATTTGAACACACTACAAATCAACCACTCTATTTTCCACAGGTGGTAGTCCCATTCCTGACTGAGTCCTACAGCTCTTCCCAAGACCCCCCAGAGAAGAGCATCCCGATCTGTACGCTGAAGAACTTCCCGAATGCTATCGAGCACACCTTGCAGTGGGCTCGTGACGAGTTCGAAGGTCTGTTCCGTCAGGCTGCGGAGCACGCCGCCCAGTACCTGAGGGATCCTCACTTCTTGGAAAGGACCCTGAAGCTGCCTGGCAGTCAACCACTTGATGGTATTGAGAGCGTCAGGGTAAGCACTTTCATTACGTCCTTTTGTTGAAAACCTTATAAGAATTCGTTCGGTAGCTTTTGAGTTTATCGCGTTCAGACAGACAAGCGCGGCTTTGTTTTTTTTTTATGTAGGCGGTGATAGTAAGAGCGGTTTTCGTAGTTCATGTGTTACCTATTCATCAATATCAGCGACATGCGGTTGACTATACAGTACTGGTACTGTATTTCTTCAAACTTGTGAGAAGGCCGAACGAAATCTCGTATTCAAAAATAACTTATGTTTAAAAGGAGTACGAACATATTCCTTGAAGTATTGCAAATAAAATGAATGGGCTTCTTTTATATTTTTTTAATTGTGTAAAATCAACTGAAGAATACATGTTGTTTAAATAACTCATTCCATATTTTTCCAGAACGCGATCCAAGAGCGCCCTCTTACATTCGACGACTGCGTGACCTGGGCGCGGCTGCACTGGGAGGCGCAGTACTCCAACCAGATCAAGCAGCTGCTGTACAACTTCCCGCCCGACCAGCAGACCACCAGCGGGGCCCCATTCTGGTCTGGCCCAAAGCGCTGCCCAGAACCCCTCACTTTCGACCCTACTGAAGACCTGCATCTGGACTATGTGGTGGCTGCGGCAAATCTTAGAGCTCATGTTTATGGAATGGCCCCTTGTGTGGATAGGGAGAGGATCGCGAAGGTCGCTTGTAGTATCCCGGTAAGGAAACATTCTTCTTCTTTTCGTCTCGACAGTACATCTACATATGTTTGGGCCTAGTGAGTGGCCAAAGACACATAATTTTTTTGTGTAATTTATTGATGATAGAATACTCTTTAATATGTACACCGTTAAAATTACAAAAAGAAATGCTTTATGAGTTGTGAGGCAATAAACCGTTTGACGTGTCTCATTTACTAATAAACCCAATCTTGTACAGGTACCAGAATTCAGCCCCAAATCTGGCGTAAAGATCGCAGTAACCGACGCTCAGCTGCAACAGAACAGCGACGATATGGACCACGATAGAGTAAAGAACATCATTGCGGAGCTGCCGTCGCCCGCCAAGCTCGGCGCCCTCAAGATCACGCCGCTCGAATTCGAGAAGGACGACGACACCAACTTCCACATGGACTTCATCGTCGCCGCCTCCAACCTTCGCGCCGCCAACTACAAGATCCCCCCCGCAGACCGGCATCGCTCCAAACTCATCGCTGGCAAGATCATCCCCGCCATCGCCACCACCACCTCCGTGGTCGCCGGACTCGTCTGCCTCGAACTGTACAAGCTCGCACAAGGCTTCAACAACCTCGAAGTCTTCAAAAACGGATTCGTCAACCTCGCTCTGCCATTCTTCGGCTTCTCAGAACCCATAGCTGCCCCAACAAACACATACTATGACAAGAAATGGACGCTCTGGGACCGCTTCGAAGTCAAGGGCGAGGTCACGCTCCAACAGTTCCTAGATTACTTCAAAAACGAGCATAAACTGGAGATCACGATGTTGTCTCAGGGCGTGTGCATGCTGTACTCGTTCTTCATGCCGGCCGCCAAGTGCCAGGAGCGGTTGAACCTGCCGATGTCGGAGGTGGTGATGAAGGTGTCGAAGAAGAAGCTGGAGCCGCACGTGAAGGCGCTGGTTTTCGAGCTGTGCTGCAACGACGAGGACGGCAACGACGTGGAGGTGCCCTACGTAAAGTACACGCTGCCCTAGGCGGCCCGGGCCCCGCATGTCACCCCCCCATGTACACTGTCGTCGACGATGTGGTCAACACGTGAAGCATAATAGTTACCATTTTCGGAGATGGTTGGTTATCACATCGGGAGGCCGAGTGATACGCTCGCGAGTGTCAGACGATGGACGAGATGTACAGATAGTGTTTACATGTGTGACGTTTTATTTTGTGCTTCAGAACACGCTTTTGTCTACTTATTGATTCATATATTTATAGTAGTTTTAAATTGATTGCTCACGTCTCGTCAAACGCGCTAGCATTTATTCTTTTTTATTCGTCTCGTGATACCACAATAGTTTTTACACCAAATTTATTGGATATTTTTAAAGTTGAAATCAGATGGGTCTGTATATGGAAAGAAATAAATAAAATTTGAGCAATGCTTTGTTTTATTACCATGATAATTTTATATTTTTCCTGATACACGGGGCGAGTCACCGTCGTCGAGCGATGTTTGATCAACACTGCTTAGAGCTTGTCCAGATGACGCGATTTACGCCAGAGTGTGATGGCGCGTTCTATGTACGCTATTTACGTACACTTAGCAAAACACGCAACAATGTGGACGGAATGTATAAACTTTACAACCGCGCGACTCGACTCGCGCGTAAATCGCTTCATCTGGACAAGCTCTTAGTTGTGACGTCATGACGTGGTCGAACGTGCTGCAAAGTTGGCCTCGAGCGATCGTTCGAACTTTTTGTTCTGTGAACCTAAACACGTGGTCGCGCCGACAGAGGGAGCTTTCCGGAGTTCTGAACAAAAAGTGACATCCTTACATTATAAAACAAAGTCCTCCGCCGCGTCTGTCAGCCTGTCGTCCTGTACGCGATAAACTCAAAAACTACTGCATCGATTTTCATGCTGTTTTCACCAATGGATAGAGCCGTTCTCGAGTAAGGTTTTAGTATATTATAATAACCGACATCCACGCGGGCGAAGTCCCGGGCATCAGCTAGTGTGCATATATACCCTTCTTCCTCTCAGAGCAGTGATGGTGGTGGTGGCCAGTGGTAACGGGTAGGTCGTAGGTTCGAATCTTCGAACCCAGACAGGCGCTTTACGTTGTGTAAATTATTTCATCACCACTGCCTCTTAAAATGGTGAATGAAAATATTGTGAGGAAATCGGCAAGTCCTAGTAGAACCAAAAATTCGAAGACATGTGACATCTATCAACCCACACTTGGCCCGTGTGGTGGATTACAGCCCACTCCCTCTCACAGAGAGGAGGCCTGTGCCCTATAAGTGGGAACATTTAGGCTGATTATGCTATAAGTACCCTTCCTCTTCGAGTAGAGAATGTATAGTTCGCTTGCAGGGCGCGCAATGGCTCGTTTGCCTCAGTTTAGATGAAGAATCGAGTCCATACAAGTGAATCAATAAATCTGGAGTAATTGCGCATTTTAATGAATGCGAATCATCTTAGTTGATTCGTGTAATATTGCCCGTATGACGAGAGTTCTAGGTTCGACACAGGAGTTTTTTCCTACTAAAGCAACCCATTGCGAAAATGTATAAATTGGATCAAAGATAACACCACATGTTTTTTTAAATTATTTATTGTGTAAAAATGTATGCATGAAAATACAGAATATCTTACTTAAAGGTTAACGGAGAAACATCTTTGGGAATATACAATTTGTGAGACCAATGAATTAATAATTATTAAACCGGCGCCAGACACACTAATACTTGTGAGGCACGGGTATTTGAGTATATGTTCAAAGTTTGATCACATAATTATAACCGTACCTCACGAGTGTTCAAATATGTGACCATTTCTGACGCCAGTTAATAAGATGTAAGCTTTCAATATTTTTCGTAGGTACAGTCACGGACTTTAATTGATGAGCCACCTTTAGCCAAACTTTTCAATTTTACAGTTTCATACATTCACGAGATTACACGATTAAACACGAACTCAAACCGCACGCTCGTAAACAAGATGACAAATAAATTACTTAAAATCGTAAATAGTCTTATCCATAGAGGTTGACTAATAAGTTCTCAATTATAAAAATAAATAAAATGTTGCATTAAGTTTATCCAATCTATTTGATACTGACCTCCTTTGAATCAGAGCTCATTAACTCGATTATTCTGAAAACTTATCTGAAGACAGTGACAGTTGAAATGTCGATGTCAGAGATGTTAATTTCGAAGTTATCGAAATGACTATTATTATTTGTTCATACGCTAATGTTACAGTCGATATTGAGTCGTGTAGTCGAGTCGAATAAACCTAGCAACGATTGTTTAAGCGTATCGCTACGCTTAAACAATCGTTGTTAGGTTACTGTTGCTAGACCTGCAATTGGTTGACTTTGGGTAGGTAGTCACTCTGCTGTCAAGTTTGTAGTTCTGGCTCTCAGGTTAGCCAACCGGTAAAGTTATTAAATATTTTTTTTTCTAATAATACGAAGACATTATGACTTTCCGTGTCGGGAACCGAATAAACCCAATTTGCATTACATGGCTAAAATACGAACAGTGCCAGGTGGCTGATCAATTAAAGTCCGTGACTGTACATATTTTTTTGATATCCAACGCCCATTTTTTTTACTAACGTTTAACGTATGGCCACATGTTATCGCTGCGATGTGGTTTGGTTGTGGTAAATGTGATCGGGGCCTAAACGAAAAGAGCAGACAGGCAACATGTAGAATACAGTCCACCTTGGTGTAGACGCGGGTTACAAATATATTTTAATGAATTATTAATTAATACGTAAATCCGAGGCATAAATAAAGCCCTGTGTGCGATTCTTAATACAAAAATTATATAACATTCCTTCATTTTATAAATACAGATGAGTACAATTAGTAACAGAAAAAAGAATAGTAATAGTAGTTCGAGAGCTGTGAAATAACTGACTAGAGGTGCATAGTTAGCAGAAACATACGACCTGGTTAAAAGATATCGGTTCCGGTTTTCAGTAGCGTTATAACTGCTACTGTAGGCCGTACATTGCCACATACTTACATAATAACTGAACCGATAGGTAAAATAAAATTAAGCAGATTAAAAAGACAGAGTTCTGAAATAACGGCGTATGTAGAGATAGTTTAAAACGATCCATTTGAGTTAGCGTTACAAAGAATAACAATTTAATTTTGCTGTTTTTTTTTTAAATCTAATCTAATCTTTAATGTCAAATTATATCGAAAAATATCCTGAAAGTTGGAAGCACTTAGTAATAGTTAATCTAATCTAATCTTTAATGTCAAATTATATCGAAAAATATCCTGAAAGTTGGAAGCACTTAGTAATAGTTAATCTTTATGACGCTAACACAAGTGAAACCATAAAGGATGGTTTAGCATGCCACGCAAATAACTCCTGTACCAAAATCTATCTTATATTTAGGCGATACAAAATGTTACATTTCAAACTATGTGTGTGTAGGTACCTCATTTACATTAGCCACTAAGAAATTCACAATTTATGTCACTATTACATAACGAGGCAAAATGGTTAATGTAAACAGTCTTGCGTGTGGATTCTAACTAGCATTTTACAGAGATTACACCATGTGTACAATTTCTTAATATCTAATTATTACAAAACTTACATTAACTTTTGGATTTATCGCCGCGACATACGAAGGCCTCTTTTCAACCTTTTATTTGTTTACCCATTGTCAACTAGTTTCCGTTTATTGTTTAAAAAAATAACGGAAATCAATCTGCCTAGCCTTTTCCCAACTATGTTGGGGTCGTCTTCCAGTCTAACCGGATGCAGCTGAATACCAGTATTTTACATGGAGCGACTGCCTATCAGACCTCCACGGCCCAATAACTGGGTAATACGATAGATACCCCTTGGTAAGACTGGTTGTCAGACTTTCGGGCTTCTGACGACCCGTAACGACTGCCAAAGATCCACGTATGATAGCCGGGACCAACGGCTTAACGTGCTTTCCGAGCCACTGAGGAGTCTCGATATGTGAAGATGGTCACCCATCCACGGACCAACCCTGGCAAGCGTAGCTTAACCTGATGGATCGACCCGTACGGCTGTTACTACTTAGCCACGAGCTCGAAAAAGAACGGCAATTTGTTGAAAAGCTGTTATTTACACCAAAAAGAAAAGTCGTTTTAGAGTAATTATTTTTGCTACATTTTTCTTAGTTTGGTATGTGTCGATTTTGACTTGGTGATGGATATTTTTAAAGCCTGTACATAAATAATGATAAGTTGGGGACTACGTTTGCGGGAGCGCAGGTAGTGGCACACCACCCAGTTCAACACCACTCCACAATAAACATACTTTTTTTTTTTTATATATAAATGTCTTAAGCTCGACCATCCTGGCGCCTCTTGCGACCGGCCGAACTTCGTTCCCAATCAATGTTTATTTACACAATCAACGGAAAATAATTTGCAAATATTACATACCAACAAATACAATTTAAATGAATAATATATGTTTCAAATGGCCTACTGCATATAAAGCCGAATTTCCGTCGCATAATTTAGGCAGGTGTATCGCTACACTAATATTATTGAACAGGATTTAAAGTTCGCCTGCCTACAAGATTGCTTGTGTTTGTTTCACCATAAATTGTGTTTTAATTATAGTTTTACAAACACAGCGACGTAGAGGGTTAAGATATTAATTTTAAATCTAAGTCACATAGGTGCAAATATAAAATAGGCACTTTGCTTTGCATACTAAACGAAATAACAATTACAACCATAATTTATGACTTAATGCTATTAATAAATAATTTTGTTACAAATAACTTTTGAACTTGCTTCGGTGTTATTGAATATTGGAGATTGAGGCCCGAAGTTTTAAAGAAAGAGGAATTACTTACTAATTTTTTTTTAATAAATAGAATGCAAAAATTTAAATAAAGTTGATGCTACACTAAAGCACGATTTAGTCGTTGCATTAAAAGTTTATAAAAGAGAGCATATTAATAGGCGGAGTACAAAAGATAAAAATTTCCGAATTATTATCAAATTAATATTTATCAATTATTAAAGGCTGCACATAAAACAAGCATTCTAAGTAATTAAGCTCGAGCATTAATTTTTCCCGCTAATAACATTAATTTAAAAATTGAAATTAACTTAAATAACAATAATTTTGGCTGCACGAAATCATTGCCGTTTTATCGACAAATAACAACATTTACTTATACAGGTTGTTCGAAAATATTGAAAATAATCTTTAAAAAAATCTGTCACAATTTCACCGTGGGTGGGCAAAGCAGAAAAGCGTTACAGTGTTAATTTTACCAAGTTTATAGCCCAGTGTCATGGCGGTTTGCCCAGCAGTGGGCGAAGAAGCGCGGCAGACAGCTGGGCGGCGTGGGCGAGGGTCAGCGCCACGGGCGCCGGTGTGGGCTGGGCATGCGGCGAGACACCGACACTCCGGAGCGTTTGTCCTCGCTAAACGTCTCTGTGATAATATCATAATGAGGATTATTTTAGTAGTATATCCCTACCTTTACAGACGCTGACTTTTCAATGGTCTTACAAACGATGTAAAATATTAGGTAAATAAATCATTGGTGAAGAATTTTATACCGTAACTTTCTATAGAATTTCTATAGATATTATTTATAGAAACGGTATTTAAAGCCACTAAAAAGCAAACGTCTTGTCAATGGTGGATTCTGAATTTTTATTTATTTTTAGAAAAACCCATTGATCTCGATGAAAAGAAAACAATTTGTAACTTTTCATCACTTGAAACATGTGACAATACAAAGGTATGAAATTAGTATATGTTACCGTGCAAACGAAAGACGCATACATTATTATTCACTAACACTAACATTAATTAAGGGGATAGAAAAATGGCAACACCATTTAGTTTTAGTGATCTGGCAATGAAAACTCAAAGATTCAACGTGACAAAAGCACATGCAATTCTTTTTAAAGGCAGAAATTTAAGCGACCGACATACCTATTAAAATTTTAAGAATAAAAATGGATGAAATATTTTGCAGGTACTCAACTCAACTCAACTCAAATTCTTTATTGCATTCATGTGTACATCAGCTGTTACAAGTATTTAAGGTAAGATCCAACATGAAACCCGGTTAGGGCATGGCAAGATGACTAGGTAGGTAACATGACTTTTAAAACAAATCAATTTAAAACTTTCTAAGGCTTAGAATGTTTTGTATGCATGCGTCTGGGCAAAACAAAAAGAAAGCTGGCAACATTATTTAGTTCAGCGTTACCATAGTTGGACTGCGTCATCAGCGAGGCCGTGGTTGGTCGCTTGGTGCGCGCGGGAAACGCACCGGTGTGGCTTTGTGACATTATGTCCCTGTTTTATATAGTTTTGTTATAAAGCTTGATCAAAGACTAAATTCTATGATGAGAATTTGTTATATAGTTATTAAATACGGTTTAACAGGTATCTTCATCCCTCACCATAGACCCAACACCAATAAAACTAGTACTATATCTCGCCAAGACTTTAAAATCCTGAATTCAGGATTGCCTTGTCGCCTTGCCTAAAGTATCCAAAAATTAACAGTTCTCAAATATGCGTATCCAGAATCATTCTCGAAATAGCGATGCTGTTTTTTTGCATAATTATGTCAATTCTAACGTGCAATACCAAAGCGTCCCATGAACTGAACAGCCACCACCCTGCTAACGAATTCAGCTTTATCGGAAAATCGCACCAATAATCACATAATATACCAATCATGACCACTATTTGGGGAACGCACTAGATACGCTACATAAAGTAGAGTCTCACGTCTGTTTGAAAGCGCTGGTGTTGCTGAGGTGCCGCGCGGCGAGCGATTGGCGGCGCCCTCTGTCGGCTGCGATCATCGCGCAACGTTCGGCGGCTGTGCTTGCCACGAAGTTATCGTGCAAGGAGTAACATGCTGCGGTGATCTGCCAAATATCATTATTATTTGAACTGTTAGGAGTTAGGATAGTACAACTGTACGTCCATGCTTACAGTTTCAGAGCCATTACGGTCGTAGCGAGGTAGGTATTCGTAGTTCAAATGTTACTACTGAGATACGATTGGTTTCTTATTTTAATATCGAAGCTTGAGTGAGGTAGGTACCCATTGGGTCAAATAATATCATTTATATAAAATTATTTTTTATAATCCTAAGTGGCATCATATAATGTTAAAAACTAGTAACAAGTCAGTTATCTAATCAAGAAACAATAAGACTTATAATAGAATAATAGTAGAGTTGTTTTTTATTTGTAGTTTTTTTTGGAAATCAAAAGAATATATAAAAAACTAAACCCTAGTCAAAATATTTTTCATAAAATGAATTGTGAAAAATATTTTAACACGACTTCAACGACGAGTCTTTCACCCAAAACCAGTGCACCCTAGACAGTCTCACAAAGCGTACCTGTTGGATCAACCGTCGATGCAGGTCTACATCAGCGCCCCTGATGCCCTCCCGGTCTTGATGCAGCTGCAAGGCGCACAGCAAAGCATCCTTGATGGTCTGAACCGTCGCCTGCACACGGTCCGTCCGCATCAGACGACGAACAAGGTACCCCTTGGCCAAAGCCACAATTTTGGTCGCAGCCGCTCGCTGATTCGGGCAGTACATAAAATTGTATAACGAAATCTGCTGAAGTAGTGTGGGTAAACGGAAAAAGAAAGTAGCAGGCTTTAGGATTTGCCGAAAGGAATTTGGAGGTTCCGGGATAGCAGAAATAGAAGGTGCCAAAACTGGTGAATCTGTATAATGATTATGAGAGGAAACAATCCAACAATTGGAATGTGAAAAGGAAATACCTACAAAATAGTCTCTATCTTTTGTTTATGAATTACACAAGTCATCGAGATAAGCAAGCATGTTACGCGATAAAATATAAAGCAGCAGCTGGATCGGATGACTTGCAGGAAAAGAAGGGATCATAAGCATACGGGTGGACAAGGAAACAAAACAATTAGGAAATAAACAACTGATTATAAGTGAAACATAGAGCATTCATAATTTTTAACACCACAATGTGCGCTATAGTAAATTCCCTTGGATATTAAGTACTACGATTAAAAAATCAATACAAGATAATACTACAGTCTACAGACAGTTCATTTGAATACTAAAATAATGTTAAAATGTGACTTTAGGATTAAATACATATTATCTTACCTCTCTTGGCGTGGCTTGCATGTTGAATCTAGCTTTGCACGCTAGCGAGTTAGTGGTATTTTTTGAATGATGTATAGTTCTTTCCATATTTCGCATGGCACTCCCAGCAGAACTGCAGTGCATTTCCGAAGTTGCATGGATCGTTTTAATTTCTTTACCATAGCTATGGCAGTTTACAACACTGTTATTTTCTTCATCACAAAAATTTCCATCATCGTTGTCAGAAGGAAATGTAACATTCAAATCAGCCATCGTGTCGTTCGTTCGATCGGTTAGCATCGGTTCGTAATCACGATCAGATGATGCACTCGTCTCGTAGTTCAATCGTCGGGACGCCGGAGTGTTTCTTTGAGAAGACGTTAGAGTTTTTCCCTGAGGGGACTGAGTTCGTGTCCTGGAGCCCTCTGGTTGCGTCCTCGGGGACATAATCTTAGTCCCGTTCTGACTACGAGCTTGAATCGGCTGCTTTTTGATACTCCCAGTAATATCCCTGCTTTTCTTCAACACATTATCACAGTGGTTTATGTAGTTGTTGGTATTGGTCAATGTGTTAGAAACAGGACTGTCAAGACTACTTTGATCAGGTGATTTGTAGTTGATCAGCTGACTGAGACTCACCGGCCCTCTGTCAGTCGCCTCACACTGTTCTAGATGTTTGTCACCCCAAGCCTCCTTTACCTCTATCGGAGACGTGGGACAGATAGTCTTCAGCTGCTTGAAGAGCAGATTGTTCTGTTCCTCAAACACCTGCTGAAGTAGCATCTGTTCCCTTTTCTGCTTTTCCACTAAACTCGCCATTTGTAACAACTGTTGATTTTGTATCTTTTCATAGAGTTCTCTGACACGAGCTGCCGGGTCTTCCGCCTCCGATATTAAGGGAGTGGGTTCGTGGCTTTGACACAATGGATCGATTATTTTATTTGTTTTAGGTGATCCTGTGTCTTTTACCACAGTACGGTTGCTGGTGTTTTGGATCGGACTAATGGATTTCCTAGTTTTCGGAACTGGTTCAGACCTGGGTAAAGGATCTGAGCTGGGTGTTGGATTAGATTTTATCATTGGTTTTGGGGTTATAATGGTGCGTTTAGGTTTTTCTTGGGCAACAGACTTTGCCCGACCCGGTGAGTTTTTAGGTTGTTGTTTCACGAAACTTTTATTAGAAGCGTTTCTATTAATACTATTTGCCTTAGTCTGGTTCAGTTCCAGCGCCATGGATGACCATTTTACCTTGGCAGTCTCCAAGTCCCAACTTCTTCGCTTCTTACTTGGGCTAAGGTTTGATAGAGATTCACTCATCGAAATAGAGCTCATCTCAACGCCAGTGTTCAATGATTGTACTTCTAGATGAGCCAAGAGTTGAGGACTAGGGTTTAGCAGTGTATAAGATCGTTGCCGAGTTAATGGCAGAGTATTGTGCAGGTCCTTTAGACTGTCCCTGTGCAAGTCATTAAGGGATCCTGTGAAGCTTTTGGAGCTAAGAGAGGCGGGGCCATCTTGAGAAACAAATATATTGTCACCAAAAGGATCTGAATTGTTATTATTAAGATTGAAGCTGAAGTTAGCCATTTCTGCAGCAGCACCTTTTTGTTTTTTATTTCTTTGTGTTTCTGTGATTACTTCTTTTTCTGTTATTACTTTTTGAGTAATTCTTGTTGTGCAGTTATAATCTCTTTCAGGAAGATCTATTTGCGGGGGTAAGTGTGGAGACCGTTTAGCAATGTCGCAAAAGTTTTTTTCTGTTTCATTTTTTATTCTTAGACTGAGATCTATAATGAGTTTCGGAGAGTTTGACCTAGAATGAGATTTTACTGATCCCACAACCACATTGGAAGTTATATTGTTACAAACATCAGTCACACGAGACTTTCTTGGCGATGAAGGACTATGTCGTGGCGATGAAACAATAGATTTTTTGCGATGTTTAGCATTGTAGCCAGGTTTTACTTCTTGGTGGGGTAGTTCGTATTCACATTCAGGAAGTTCCGGAGCGTCAGTCTTATCAGACTCCGAATCAGATTGGGCCACAAAGGGTTGAAGAAGGGAAATGCGCTTATCTACTTCCCTGGCAAGAAGCTTGTAGTATTGCATTTCTTTACGACATTCTTTAGATAGCTGAAATATTTAATAAAAATAAGAAACAAAACATAAAAATAATCATGACTTAATACCTACAATTATTAATATTCAATCACCTTTGCAAGAGATAACAACAGAAGAAAATACAATATTTTTTTCATTTTTAGTATTAAACTTTTCTATTATGCTCTTGAAAAATATTTAATCTGCAGATGCTTTTTTAAATGCTTGAAATTCTGCAAATAAATGAAAAAAATAATGTAGATTGCTTGCACTAGGAAACATATAGGATGTTGAGTAATAATAAAGTGTTCTAAAAATAATGTAATTTCGAAGAAGGGACAATAAATACAAAAATAAACGGACCAAGTGCGTGTCGGACCATGCACAATGAAGGGTTCCATAGTTGGGATGAATTTATCCCAAGAACACCAAGAACAAACTTAGCATTGTAGTTGAAAAACATGGTCATCAATGCATTCCAACTGCAATTGTACACACAATATTGAGAAATTTCCCATGTTATTTTGAAACCATAGACTTCTTATAGGTTTTCTTGTAATCTATAAGTAAGTATAGAACTATTTTAGGTATATTTATGCTCAGTTGTTTCAGAGATAATGGGGGAGAATGGTCAATTTCCATCGTCAATTTCCATCGTCAATTTCCATAGTCAATTTCCATCCATTTTCTTATATCAGTTGTTTCAGAGATAATGGGGGAGAATGGTCAATTTCCATCGTCAATTTCCATAGTCAATTTCCATCCATTTTCTTATATAACTATAGCACTATTTATTTTATATTTATAAAAAGAAATATGTTTGTGACCCTCACAGTAAGCACTTTGCAAAACTTTTATTTTTAATTTTCTTATTTGCCTCCCAAAAGTAACCCCCCGAGAGTTTATATATCATGGGCCAAATCTACCACCATATGGGACCCAGAAAACATCTGACGTCATTGAGTCAGGCCCAAGAGAAGATGGCGGGACAAGATTGACACCAACAGACAGAATTGGTCCACACTAGCTCAAGATGTAGAGGAACGGAAAGGAGAAAGGGAGGCCTTTGCCGTGCAGTGGAACAACACAGTCTAAAAATATAATAAAACATATAACCAACACTTATGTATTCAAATTAAAGTTTAAAATATTAGTCAATGCTGCTCAGAAAAAGATGGACATGGTCAGCGGGTCCTCACAGGGGCGGAGTTCAGGTCACTTGACATCATTTCAATTAAAACTGCCCTATTTTTTTTTAAAGCTAGTTTTCTATACTGTTTCACCTCTACCTACCTTCCTACCCTGCTTCTTTAATTAATGGTCACCCATGTCTGAGATGGGGATCAGAGCGTTGTCTGAGGATGTCTTGTCAACTATAAAGTTAAAAGCTTACTAGCTAGAACAAGATTACAAAGAATGAACTGGGACACAATATAAATAATTGATATACTTACAACTGGCGGAAGGAGCGGCACCCCATTTATTTTCATACAAGACACGTACTGGCCGGCTGGTCTTACACATTTCACATCCCACGGGTCGTTCATCCTTATCATCCACCCGACAAATGCGACTAACAGCTCCTGGACTCCGGATGTACCCCAGAAAACTGCTAAAATATTTAATATCCGATTACTAACATCACTACAGGAAGTTTCACGGGAAACTTCCGTCTATCTAATGTAATAAATTACAGATTTTGAACCTTATGACAAGGGAAATTTCATTTCATTACGCCGAAGGACTTGCATCGTAATGTTCTTCCAGTGTTCCAGATGTTGTCATGCACGATTACGTCAGTTATAATATATTGTAACGTACCGGTCTGATGGCGAACACTTACTATAATTTACTCTACGATATGCGGTTAATGCAAAAATATGACATTGGTCTTAGTATTTGTTTGTCAGCTTTTTAAATTATGAATGTTGATAGAATTATCGGTACTCGAATAATTACATGAATTAATTTGAAAATGATTGGACTTTTCTCGGTTTCGTTTCTACTGGATGGATTCAACTATGAATTTGTAACCAATCACATTAACTTGGTTATTACGCTTATAGTTTTACAGCCAATGGAAAGGCTGAGTGAGCAAAACAAATTCTATTCGGGATTTCAGATCTGGAAAACCGTCTTGCTGTAGGTTGTCAAACAAACTTCGTGTTGCCATGGTTACTCATTTATAAAATGAAATGTAAAGCATCAATGATTTAGTTTGTTGGTTTGTTTTTATTACTCGGGAATATTACGAAAGTTTTCAAAACATACAAACAACAACGTCCATTCTTCATTCTTTCAGCTCATTGGGCATCAAAAATTGTTTCGTATTGTATACGAAACAATTTTTGATGCCGAATGAGCTCTTCCCTTATTTTAATTGTTTTTCTTTTGTATACTTGTACATCATTTCTATATTTTAGTGTTCAATGTGTATGATACAAAGGTTTGCCAACAAAATAAATAAATTATTTAAATAAAAAAATAAGAAATTTTAAATTACAATTATAACAAAAAGAATAAAAATAATTTGGAATAATTTTTGAACGCCAAATTGTTCGTATTGTTTTGAGACATTGACAAGATTAATTAGTCTGTGCATTGACATTTCATCGACACTGACAGCAACTGACAGTGACTTTACCAGCGAAAGGTACATAATGAGTTCTCATGTAAATTTTGGGATTATTTTACAAATGTAACAAATTCTCAATGTTTACTTCGAAGAAATATTCGTGTACCTATCGAAAATAGTAGCAGAATTTTATCAGATACAGTTCCATATTTTCCAACAGCTTGAATTCAAGAAAATGGCAATTTCAAGAATGACAGATATTTGTATCGCCGGAAAACAGGCTTTAATTTGTTTTTTTCTGTCCGTTTTTATTTTTACGATATCATTCTTCTCTGGAAAAGTCCTAGGATTCTCGTCGGAGCTATGGGCCCTGACATGTTGGGGCCCAGCCCTGTATTTCTGCCTATTTAACTTCATATTAAGGTACTGTTACACAGGCTTTATTTACGAGGTAAGATCTGTTTTATTTCATTAACTAGTCACATTTTATGATACTATGTTTTCTAAACTTTACATCACTTCCAGGCTTAATATTTAAGTACAAGATTTAGCAAGCAAAGTTCTTTAAAATTTTGCTTATTGAATTATCTTGTAGGTCAGCATGACTCACATTTTTAAGAGTCATCATTATATTTGGACTTCTATTTCTGATTTGCAGAATACACATTTTGTAATACACATTTTACAAACAGTTTTTTGAAAGAAGTAAATCATTACTTTTGGCCAGGAAAATTAAATAACATGTTCATTCTCTTTCAGGTATCAATACGATCAGCATTCCTCGGTGCAGTATTCTCCCTGGGTATCTTTCTCGTCACCTTTGACAATGGCTGGAGAGTGTTCGGTCTCTACACCGTAATACTATCATTTTTCCATTTCTCGGAGTTTATATCTGTTGCACTCACAAACCCACGAACTCTGTCCGTTAACTCGTTCATATTGAACCATAGTGTACAGTACGGTTTGGCTGCTGTGGCCAGCTGGATAGAATGGGGAGTTGAGTACTATTTCTTCCCTGGTAAGCATTTTACTTTATCCTACATCCTACTGCTTAAAGAATAGGTATAAAAGGCCTTTTTTAGAAAAGGCCTTTTTTGCCAAATTAAAATACATCCTGCACACTCTACAACCTATTTGATTGACTATTATTTACTATGAGCTATTCTGCTAAAAAGTTTATACCAGTATGCAATAAGAACACAAATTGGATTGTCAGAAATATTGTACCGTGGGAGGGAACCATTCGTTTACGAGTGCGACTCGCACTTGGCCGGTTTTTTATCAACACGTGCTTTTATTCAGAAGCTTGGCTTACCTACATATGTTTATTTTTTCAATGTCAAAGTCAAAACGTTAATGCTAGCTAAGTGTACAAATATTGGTCTTATATTACTATACAGTTCCAGAATTCGAGCTGAGGGACATGAGGGATGAGGGATGAGGCGAGTGTTAGTGAGAGAACATGCTCGATAGTTCGTAGAGCCTATGTTCAGACCTGCCAAGTTATATCGGCCGTACAGCCGTACTGTATGTTGGAACTTGTGACTTAGCAGCCTTTAGCTAATGATTTTTTGCTCTTTAGCTTTCATTACACATTAATTTAATTACAGAAAAATATTGTCATTAATACATGAAAAGGTACATTGTTATTATAAGATAATTTAAGAGAATATTACTTAATAATATCTTTATTTCAGCTATGAAGACTTACTTCTGGCTGTCATATGTGGGTTTCCTGATGTGCATCGCAGGAGAACTGTTCAGGAAGTCTGCCATGTTTACAGCTAGGACTAATTTTAATCACACTGTAAGTCATTCAATGTTTATTTAAAATTATTTTTATTAAATGGTAACCCAGCTTAAAATATATGCATGTTTATCCAGGGTCATCATTATCCAATCAATTTTATATTTCTTATTAGTTGATCACTATCACTACATATTATAAAACAAAGTCCTCCGCCGCGTCTGTTTGTCTGCCTGTTCGCGATAAAATCAAAAACAACTGCACCGATTTTCATGCTGTTTTCACCAATGGATAGAGTGGTTCTCGAAGAAGGTTTTAGTATATAATTTGTCAAGACATCCACGCGGCCAAAGCCGCGGGCATCAACTAGTTACAAATAAGAACCACTTCATATTTACCCCATCATTGTGTACACACACCTCACAACTTTTACCACTTTTGACAAAAAGCCCGAGTAAATTATAACTACACGAATAATAATAGACTAATAGAGAAGTATGGAAGTAAAATACACGTTGTGCCGATCGGATAAGGGCAAGAGAATGATAAAAACGAAACTTCACTAAGGTTGAAACTGTATAAGAGCCTGTTCACACGATGCGTTGCGGCGTCGCACCGCAAAGATCGCCACATTGCTTGGCGGTCACACGGTGAGACTGAGCGGTCGCAACGCAAAGCGTACACCCCTCCCCGCCTCGTCTGGCGGGTTGCAAGTCCGGTATACGTGCGGTACGACGACGCCGGATCGCACCGTGTGGCATAACATGGATAATGTAAGTAGGACGCATCGTGTGTATCGGCCCTGTCATATTAGTTTTTTAACCGACTTCTTCAAAAAGGAGGAGATTCTCAATTCGTTAATAAATCGATTTTGATGATTCTTTTTTTGTTTGGTAGGTCATGCTTCAGAGGTGGTCCCATATAAATTTTATTAACTTTGCTTGCATAGTTTTTGAGTTAGCTTCAATATTACGTATTTTTTCCCACTTTGTGTATGTAGACGATATATTGTTTGACTCCGTCACTGTTATTTACATAGCAGGTAGTGGTATTCGAATTTTTGTGGGGTAGGTACCACAACTAAAAAGTGAAAAATAAAAACTTTCAGGCTTTCGGTTGTTTTTTTTTTGTATAAAGTTTTTGTCTTATGACGTGCAAGGATAAAATTTAGCACAGAAAGCGCACTCCGCACTTGAGGTATGAAGCTACAAGTACGCCGGTACTCGTCTTGTCAGGTCAATTCAGTGAGCGTAACGTAGTCAGAAGATAGAAGAGTTACGCGATAGAGAGGCAACTTCTAGGTGAATATAACTGTAGGTAATTAGCGCTGTGGGACCTGAATTACACTTTATTGTGTCACAAGAGTCGCTATTTAGGGTTTCGTACCCAAAGGGTAAAACGGAACCCTATTATAAGACTCCGCTGTCCGTCTGTCTACGTCTGTCCTTCTGTCACCAGGCTGTATCTCATGAAGATAAGATCATGAAGTAAGATTCTATTGACTTAATTTTCAGGTGCAGTTCGTGAAGCGCCCTGACCATGAGCTGGTGACTCATGGGGTGTACTCCCTCTGCAGGCACCCTAGCTACGTCGGATGGTTCTACTGGTCCATTGGCACACAGGTATGAGATTAAGAATAATCCGTTTCAAAGCAATGTAAGCTTGCTAATGCACTGTAATGCGATGTCCATAGTTATAATCCTGTTAGTAGTTAACTACAATAGCTACATTATTACCTATGCATCCAACCATCCATACGATATCTTAATTTTATAGTTACTTAGCAGTTATGTTTATTTAAAATTCTTACTAATATTATAATTGCGTAAGTAACTCTTGTCTGTCTGTCGCGCTCTCACGCCAAAACGACTGAACCGATTTAAATGAAATGGTACACAGATAGTCTAGAGCCTGAGAAAGAACTTAGGCTACTTTTTATCGACATACCACGCGGGCGAAGCCGCGGGCGGAAGGTAGTTTTAAACAATCTAACACTAACATTATATACAAAGTGAAAAAATAAAATATAAAAATATTACCCTCCTTCTGGGGCAGTCAGGTAAAAAGAAGAGCTAAAATAAGAGCATCCATACTATACTAATATTATAAATGCGAAAGATTGTGGTTGTTAGTCTGGCCATTTAAGACACCAATCTACATGATCTGACCAAGATTATGTCTGAACTCTAAAAGAAACAGTGACCTCCGAGTTTGTTCGGCCGTTCGTCTCAGAGTAGTCGGGTAGGAACCGCCGACCTCATCTAGTTGTTACGACGCTGACGTGAATACGTGTTTGTACAAACCTTTTTACAAAGAGACAAATTAAAAATCCGGTGTCACACGTAATCTGTTATATTTATGCCCTAACACGTGTGACTCCGGATTTTTAATTTGTCTGTCTGTGGTGTCTTGTTTATACCTTTTTAGTCGTAGTTGGGTTTTAGTTTTTATTACTTTTTTTCTTTTGGGGTTATAATATATATTTTTGAAATGTGCTCATCAAGCCCTTTCATTTGATACCCAACATGGTACGATTAAACAATTTTTTTTTAAAGTTCCTGACTTTATGTCCTCTAGAGGGCGCCATTTAATGTGACGTCACATAGCCTGTAACCAGCGGACGATCAAGAGGCTTCCAACGATACCTCACTTGTCAAATTGTGATGAGTGGTTTAGAAGATATGAGAGAACAGATGAACATACATACATACATACCGGTCAAAATTATAACCCTATTTTTTTCTTCGCCGTAGTCGGGTAAAAATAAAATCGTATAAGAGAGAACTAATGTTGTAGTTAACAACCTCAAGCTCAGCCACATACAGGGCAAAGTACTTTGGTATCCCGTATCCCACTACTCTCCATGAGATCGTCAGTAGCAGTGCTTTTCTTAAGGAGCTGGGTGGATCGAATCATCAATGTGTGGGACATTACGTGCAAAATATGCGCGTACGCAAACTATGCGCTTAGACGTGGATTTGCGTACACCAGCCCGATGTAAAGTCAAGGAAATTAATTGTTTATCAAATTGTCTATTCAATCACATCTGAAAGCCAATTCACGTACATAAAAAACGTTCACATTCAAGTCGCGATCTGTCAAACTTGTCAAAATGTTGGTAAATTGACTGTATTTTTGACGGATTGCGAATGAGATGCGAATGCAAACATTCTAAAAAATAACGGGAATTACCCCTCTGTTATTATTTGACAGTTGTTTGAAATGGGTAAAGGGGTAAAACACGACAAATTGACGTAATGGGTCAATTTGATAAAGTTAATTACCCATAAAATAAAACTGCTTGTTTGGTGATTGCCCAGAGAACTTAACTTTATTGAATGACCGCTGTTTGTGTATACGAATGAATATCACCCATGCATCGCACCGCCGCCGCAGCAGCGCCTCGTAGATTTTACACTCAGAAATCAGAAATCAGAAATATTTTATTTGTGATACATACATACATACATACATACGTGAGATATTCATATTTTTTCATCTTGTGATCCGGCGCCGGTGCCGCTCCGGCGTCATGTACAGGAAGCCTTTAGCCAGTTAGCCATATTTACACATACTTAGCATAGCTGGTAGCCCAAGTCTAGTTTTGAGATAAGTATAACACCCCTGACGATACAATACAATGTAAGAGATGTTCCTAAAACTGTCTAAAGGGCCTGCCAGTCCACATATCTCTGATCAAACTCCTTTTTTATTTATTTAACTGTTTATACACACACATATAAACAGACGAGAAAACCGGCCAAGTGCGAGTCGGACTCGCGCACGAAGGGTTCCGTACCATTATCTATAAAAACGGCAAAAAAACAGGTTTGTTTTATGGGAGCCCCCTTAAATATTTATTTTATTCTGTTTTTTAGTTACAGCGGCAACAGAAATACATTATCTGTGAAAATTTCAACTGTCTAGCTATCTCGGTTCATGAGATACAACCTGGTGACAGACGGACAGACAGAAAGACAGACAGGCAGACAGACAGACAGACAGGCAGACAGACAGACAGCGGAGTCTTAGTAATAGAGTCCCGTTTTACCCTTTGGGTACGGAACCCTAAAAAAGGAACAGGGCTATACGTACAAAGGCGATGCTTATTTCTAAAGAAATCTCTGTCACCTTCCAGATAACGCTCCTAAACCCACTGTGCGTCATAATCTACGCGCTTGCCTCCTGGATGTTCTTCAGAGAGCGAGTGTACGCCGAGGAGCTGACCCTCCTTACGTTCTTCGGGCCTCAGTACGTAGAGTATCAGAAGCGGGTCAGCACAGGACTGCCCTTCATCAAGGGGTACATCCCGGAGAACACTGGGCAGAATGTTCGCGATGACCATTGGAGTTACTAAGGTAATTATGAATTTTGACAAAAAAAAATGGGTTTTATGTGTGTATGGGGGCGCAAATCTGCTGGATCACAGCGCAGCGTGGTTGTCGCTGCCAAACACATATTAACATTGCGTTCCTTATTATGAAATCGAGAATAAATATTCGCGTACCTCTGTCCAAAATTTTTTTTTTTTTTTTTTGTTTTTTTTTTTTTTTTAAAAAAAACGTTGCCCCACACTAGGAATTTCTTCCTGTATCGTGGGTGCGTTTACAAACATAGAAACTCACATACACTAATACCCACATAATTTACAGTATTTTCAACTTTATTCTCCCGGTGCACGTTTGATATTGGTTTAGCAGTCACCTGCTCACTGCGCTTGGCCAGATCTGCACCGGCGCTATCAATATTACTTGTAGAAGCCCGCCTGATATCTTTGGTGCATTACCTACTTACTAACTCCTATGCGCAAATGCACAAGTTTGAATGGTTTTAAGCATTATTTTAAAATGTACCACTATAGCCACTTTCAATGCCTATATTGTATCCTAACTATACTCCATTTTACACTCCATTCATTAGACATTTTAATGAACCTTTTTTCCAGTCCGTTCCACCGATTTTGACTTCTATAACGTAGGCGTAAGGATGGCATTAAAAGCAAAAAAGTGGTTACAATACCAACTGTTTACTACAGCTGCCATTTTTCATGCTACCAACGCAATAGAAGTCAAAATCATTTGAACGAACTTTCACGCTAAAACGGCTGAACGGATTTGAATGAAATTTGATGGGTAGATCAGACCTGAGGCTACTTTTCATTCTGGAACAGCAACTGCTATACAATATAAGGCTAAAATTATGTTATCTATTTGCAGGTACTTTTATTCCCTTGGGTAATAACCACAGCAGGCTCAAGACAGTTATCTAGTCTGATAAAATAAGCGAGAGATACATAACTTTATTCGATAATGTAATATTAGTGACGGCTAGGACTCGGACAATATTATAAGAAACTTTTAAATTGTGGTAGTTAGTAAACGACCTTTAAACCTCAACTTTGAACATTTCGTAAATTATGATAATTATTCGTATTAAGTGATCTAAGGTAGCTTGATTGTAAAATGAGGGAAATTATTAATTAAGTTGACTGCCAACTTAAATTATCTGTTTAATCAAATCATAACTGTCATTCTTTGACAGTTGTATAACAGATTGACGTAGGGTGTCAATTTGCTAATCAATTAATTTCCCTATCTTTGCTTTCATTATCTAGTATTTGTAATACTAAAAGTGATTTGAATAAATAAAAAATTAAAAAATGCATGATGAGACGATGGCTAATATCACTTTTCGGTTTGTAATTCTACCTTGTTTAGCAAGATGATATTTTTCCCAGTTCTAGGACATAGCACAGTTATTTTAATCCTCTCAATTGACATAATTATTTTTGTAAATACTGTTGTAAAAATTCTATAGTACAATCTTGTATATTTTAAGGTAAGCAGTTTTACAAGGTTCTCAGGGGAATATTACATATTTAAATACTCATTCAACGAGAAGTATGAAACAATGCATTCTTTCAATTTATTTATAAATTATATTACTGATAAGTATTAAAAAGTGGAACTAAAAAAAATCTTCATTCGATCACGTCGCTGGTGGCGCCATCTATGGCTTAGATTGATAGAGAGAGAAGTTAACAAAAAAATTGAATACGCTGTTCATCAGCTTGAATCTTCATAACTTAACGTAACTTCAAGCTATAATAAAAATAATGCATTTATGTACTTACCTATTTTATTTTAAAACCTAACAAAAAATATAGCAAGAAATGTTTGATAACTTTACTAAACTTACTTTTGAAACTAAGTATATTTATACTAGAATTTTGCTACTAATTGTAGTAATAAAAATGTAAATAGACTTGAAAATATCATATTTTCTAATATTTCATAACTTATGTATTTCATAATTTCTAATATTTCATAACTTATGTATGTAGGCGAACGTTAGCGGTCGACTACTTCAACCTTATTACTAAGGATATAAGGGTGAAAAGTGGTCGACCGGCAATGTTCGTAGTTGTACGATATGCGACCGAGAGGCAAGACATCTTTCGTACGTCCTCTTGCAGTATATGTGTCTTCGACTAGAAAAAAATAAAACCCAGTGTGCAGAAGCCAAAAACACACTTTTCTGGCGTGCCCGCATGCGGTAAGATAATGTCCACAAAGATCACGACAGATAATGGAACAAGTTATGCTGTTTGATATAAACAACACTTTAAGTGCAGGTATTTAAAACATACCCTTTATCAGGGTTCTTTTTACATTCTCTAAGATTTGCGGGCCCGCATGCGGTCACGTAAGTTTGGTCCCGTAATAATTTTAACATTGAGCAATGATTGTTATCGTTATAAATGCTTGTATGTGTAAAGGTTGTGAATGTATTGAACAAATGTTAAATCAAATAAATATTTTTAATTATTGTCTACTTGTCTGTCTTTTTGTACAATCAACCGCACATCAGTGCTTGATTCATACTACAGAGAGGCGCGTTCAATGTCAATTGCTTACAACTGATATGCGGCTGAGTGTACCATCAACTTTTTCTCTTCATAATTGAAACTAGTATAAACTTAAAATATTTTGGGAACATAAAACAAAGTCAAAATTCCGTTGCAACCAAAGTCTATTTTTACCCGACTACGGCGAAGAAAAAAGGAGGGTTATGATTTTGACCGGTATGTATGTATGTTCATCTGTTGCCTCCTATCTTCTAAACCACTCATCACAATTTGACAAATGAGGTATCGTTGGAAGCGTCTTGATTGTCCGCTGGCTGTGATGTCACATTCAATAAAAATGGCGACCTCTAGAGGACATAAAGTCAGGAAATTAAAAATAATTATTGTTTAATCGTACCATGTTGGGTATCAAATGAAAAGGCTTAATGAGCACATTTCAAGAATATATATATTATAACCCCAAAAGAATTTAAAAAAAAAAGTAATAAAAACTAAAACTAAATTAAAAATCCGGAGTCACCGTAATCTGTTCGATTTATGTCCTAACACGTGTGACTCCGGATTTTTAATTTGTCTGTCTGTGGGGTCTTGTTTATACCTTTTTAGTCGTAGTTGGGTTTCAGTTTTTATTACTTAATTTTTTGAACATTTTTATTTCAAATTATCACTCAAAAATCAACTGACTTCACGTTACGGTAAAGAAGATAATTGATAAAGTGGAGATAAACGTAACTAAATGATTAAAGACTGCATTTAAGTTTAGCACAAAGTACTGCACACTTTATAAGAAAGAAATCGTTACACGAGTTGGTTTACATAATGTTTTACAAAAGCACGATAACTTTACGATTGTTTACAAAACAGTACTGTTTAGTGTGAACTAACAGTATAGGCCCGAAATCAAGCCTGAACAGTCACCACCGAAAATCCTGAAATAAGTCTGAAAAAGGGACAACAAACTGAAAACGATATTGTAAAATACACGAAAAGATTTACCTATAAATATTGCTAAGAAAAAAACAGTCTTCAAGGTGCAAGGTGCAAAGAGCTTTGATCAAGAAGTAATCAATAACAGTGCGCACACGCAACACACACACATGCAACGGTAAAGTCAACATTCGTTGAGTACAAAACAATTGCTACCAAAATGTCGACAGTCGCGGTTTTTGTGTTTCTACTGGATAATTTGGCAGGTAAACAATATTCAATCTTTACTTTAAAATATCTTAGTAATTCACTGACAGACAACACAGTCTAAACCGCTGGATCTTGAAGCATGAAATTTTGCGCAAGAGTTCCAAAAAATGTATTTGACCCTGTATACTGAGAACGGATTTTTGAAAACTCATCCGCATCTCATCTCAAAGGGATTGAATGGGGGAAGAAAAAAGTTTCAATGGAAGTTCGTTCATTTTGTCGATGGGAAATCCCATAGGGCATAAGGCTTGTGTTCCTATAAATTATTTTATGTTAAAAAAAAGAACGGCCAAGTGCGTGTCGTACAACACACAATGGAGGGTTCCGCAGTTGGGATGAATTTATCCCAAGAACAAACTTAACATTATATATAGTTGAAATACATGTTCTCATACATTCCAACTGCAGTAAATGTTAGTTTGTACCCACAATACAGTACACATGTTGACATCATCTGTATTTTTTTTCAAAATTTTTGGCTCCGCGTTATCGGAGATAACATTCATCTATTTTCTTTAATAACTTCAAAAATATTTATTTTTCCTTTATAAAAAAATATATATTTGAAATCCATATAGCAAGCCCTTTCATTTGATATGTCATATGGTGCAGCTTGCAAAACTTTTTTTTTATTTTCGATTTTTTCTCCCAAAAGTGAACCGTATATGTATTCCGTGTATTCGGAGCAAATCGGCTGTGACAGACGAACAGACAGACACACGACTGATCCTGTAAAGGTTCCATTTTTTCATTCGGACGTACGGAACCCTAAAAAAGAATATTAATAGGTATCTCAAGTTTTGGCCACAATTGAATCGAGACATGGTGTCATAATATGACTTCTAGTACTACAGGCAGACATGCATTCTTGGAACATTTCTTCTCTTGAAAACAGCCTCATATTTTTTTGGAAGTAGTTAAAAGGCCATAAAGTGACAATCAAATAACGTCTCTTACAGCCCTTTCCCACCGCCGCGTTGGCTACTTCTGCCGGAACGGTTTCGATTTCGATCCAGTTTGTAGTGGCAAAACCGAATGTCAGATTCGAACGGATCGGTTTTTTGCAGGATACTGTAAACAGGATACTCGCGTAACTGCTAGTATTGAAACATGTACACTACAAAACGGGATCCTGTAAAAAACCGTACCTGCAAAAAACTGGATGTTGTCGTGGGAAAGGGGCGTTATATATCGTCGACATTGCTAGACTGTTTCAGTCAAGTACCAATGGATCTGCCTACCCCAGGTGCCTTACGATCTTTTATTTCCTTCGCATAGTTACATAATGTTAGCTTAAAACTACCTTCTACCAAACAATGACCGGCCGGTGTTTACAAACACTAGAAAAAGGGCATCATAATGTTTATATTGAGAATGCGTTCTTTCATAACATGAGCAAGTGTTTGTATGCCTGAAGCCTAGCAAAGGCAAAGCCAAGCCTCGCGGTTTTTGAATTGAGAATTTGAAGATAATAAAAACTCAAACTTTACTTTAGCTGCGGGCAACATTAAAGTCACTTTAAAAGTTATTTAAGATGACTTCAATTTAACCCGCGATTTTCATAGGAATCACCCTAAGTACCAATGCTACTGTAGAGTTTAACAAATTCTCCACTTCAAACTCTCTATTCAGAAACCGGGTTACCGATGTTTATCTGGTGATATTCTAGGTAGGTCAAATTATGATGATCAAGCAGTGAAGTATACCTACCTTTTTTCAACTATTTTAGGTTTCAACTATGCCCTCAACGACACTCTGTTTCAAAACGCAAAGTTCACAAACAGCGATGAGATTCCAGTCATACGAGACTGTGATCCCTCCACCACTGACCAGATCCTGGACGCCGTGAGCCAGGACCTCGACTTGGTCATCGTGCCCTCCTTCAGAAGAAATGACAACCAGTTCGACAACGAACAACTCGATGAACAGGCCTTAGAGGTGTTTGACACCGTACCCGTAGTCGATAGTTCTTTGCCTGAGCCCGATGTGTCGAGATCGTTTGATGAAAATAAGTCTAAATTCGACAATGATTTGACTACATTCTCTAGAAAGAGTTTTGTTAAAAGTAGACACGAAAATACTACAAAAAATATCCATGAAAAAAAAAATGATACGAAAATAGAGTTTCCACATAGCGCGCCATTTATGGTTGCCATATTTGAAACGCTTGCTAATGTTACCGCGCAGACTTGTGCGGGAACTCTGCTGACCCCTCGATGGGTGCTCACTGCTGCCAACTGCATCAATGTCTTGAGTAATTTGCATGCTAACAAGTAAGATCCAATCATTATTGCACATAATTCTACATATTTTCTCTATAATCCATAAGGAAGCACATTTTAATGTGACCATAGAGTATCTCCTAATTGCTTACTGGCGGCCCGCTTCAACGCCTATGTATAATCAAACTCTTCTTATATTACGCCTACATAAAGTTATATTGCTTGTTCGTTTGAGTTGTTCAGACAATTTTGACTCATCCCTCATTCTTCCAGCACCAACATGACAGAAACAAGCCACTACACTATAGTAGCGGAATCCTCAAGTCCACTTCTAGACGGTTCAACACACAATGTGACGACGGTTCTTCGGCACCCTGACTCCAAGTCCTCACGAACTGCCCTCAAGGAAGAAGAGGACTTGGATGCGTCGTACTTGGCGCTGATGAGAATCGAGCCGGAGGTTGAAGGCCCTGCCTTGGAGCTGATGAAAGGGGAGGTGGTGAAAGGGGACGTTATGGCGTACGGCTGGGTTCTGTCGAAGGTAAGGAGTCTAGACTAGAAGTCTTACGCGCATGCGCACAGGTCGCGGTTACACAGCATTACTTGTATGATAAAGCAATTCAGTGAATTGGTATGATGTGTAAAGTATAACTTCGGTTGTGGTGGAGCTAACTTGTAGCAAATTCGTCATTATGTTATCATGGTAACCCGAACTAAATAAATAAGTAACAATTGTGGGCAAGACAACGTTAGTTGCAAGAGCCAACATCTTGTATTGTATCATCTTGAACATGCTGAAGCTTGGTGATGGTTTTTTGATAAAGTGGTGCTGTGATATAACGGCCGCAATTAAATTATTCTTTGATACCATAAAGTCATTCACCCACAGTTGTTTTCGGCACCGCTTTCTTGGAAACCCAGCTTGAGAAATCTTGATCATTCCAGAACAATAACGACTCAGAGCACGACTCGATGGTATGCACGTCAGCGGCCAGCCAGATTCTGAGCCACGCGGAGTGCCAGGCCATGTACAGCTACAAGGACAACGATGTGCTGTGTCTCTATAGCAAGGATATGGACCAGAATGTTACGCAGGTGTGTATATTGTCACTGCTGGACATGGGCCTCGCCCAAGCATTGCTACGATGACCGGCCATGTGCTAGCTACCCAAATCCAGCGATTACCGCGACTTCCACAAGGGCGTTGGACCACCTTGCGGAGGGTCTTTCCACCCAGGTCCTCATAATACTTCTTAATATTCTTGCGATCTCGCTGGTTGTAGGGTTGTCTACCTAAATTTGACTACTTGAGTTTTGAATATCAGTTTTTTACTCCTAAACCTAACTGACAGACTGCCTCGTCTCAATGTCCAATCGCATCTGCTAAGTATGGGGACGCGATCTCATGATCGATATCATTATCTTTATGGGGTCCTGGGTTCAAAACCCTAGTCTGGCAAAATAGTTATTAACGATCGAAATTCTTTGCAGCAGTCTTATGTGGGCTAACTTAACTAGCAAAATGTGATTGTAACTTCTACTTACATTCCAAACTTTCTTTACCTACTGGAGTAATGTTACGGTGTTATTCCAGCTCAGTACGGGTGGCCCCGTGATGTTTATTCACGACGATAAAGTGAAGATGTTAGCCGTAGTGCAGACTGATGAGGAGGTGTTCGTATCGTACCCGGTCGCGGCGCATTACGACTGGATCCTACACACTATTAGAAATAAATGATATCTTAGTATTCGTGTTTTATTGAGACAATTGTGCCTGGTAATCATTTTATTGTAGAAATACCTTTTATGGATATGCAGTATGTTATAATATGGGCTTTTGTAAGTGGGAGACTGAACAAGAAAAACCTACATAAACACCAAAATTCTACACTTGTGGGGGGCAGGCATCTATAACGATCCGTTTTTATGGAGGATAAGAAACTTTCCACCCTGTTCCTCTTAACTTTAAAGAATCTTTATTTATGACGGTCATCGACGAACTAGCAGTGATGAAGCCGGTCGCTCAAAGCACCACACATAATGCCGAGTGTGCGTTACCCTAGCAAAGATTTTCACTATACAACGCCATCTAGCTACGAATAGCTAAATCTAGTTGTCACTCTGTTCACCGTTAGATGGCGTTGAAACGCGCTGGTAATAGGATACTTTTCTGATCTCATTCTTGTTGTTTGATGTTTGAAGATGTTTTATTTACAGTTTCTTTGTATGTTATGTGTATTGTTGAGTTTAGCTGAACAATAATGTGACATAATGGCTTACTAATATTAATAAACAAACACATGTGATCTACCGAATATACTAAATAATAGGTACCTGGGTATTATAGAAAGTTCTGGTTACACACAATTTGTTCTGTAACTGTCAAGTTTTTCTTGTTAAAAACATTTAATAAATACCTTCCTAAGTAGTACTAATCAGTTACCTCAGCCTGTCGCAGTCCACTGCTGGACATAGCTTTTTCTAACTTGCGCCACAACACACGTTACGCACAAACATAAGCTATCCTTGTGCATGATTAGGCCCCCAAAATCATTCAAGCTGTCGAGAGACTGAATGATTTACGTGCTTTACTAACTAAAAACTGTAGGTACTTAGACACAGTGACCCCGATGGCCATAAACAAAAAAAAATGTTTAGTATACTTATCAATTAGGTCACCATTTCCCTAAAAATATTACTCGGCACCAATGGTGACCCCCCCCAAGATCTTGGGCTGCGACCGCGCCTGGATTAGACAAGGCTGCCGACTGGTGAGGTGGTGAGGTACTGGGTTTGAAACATGATTGATTGAGGACGGTACTGACCTAACTACGTGCTTAGGTATGGATTATGGATTGAGAATTGAGATGATGGATCATACTTTAATTAGCCGCACGTTTCGATCTGATCAGGTTAAGTTACGCTTGCCGCGGTCGATCCGTGGATAGGTGACCAACTGACCATCTTTACATACCGATACCCTTAGATTCTAAAATGCCGATACCAAAGGTTCAAAGTAAAATTATAAGTACCTAACTTAGGTTATTAATGTGCGCATTAATGGTAGGTAGTTAGAGCTAATTTTATTTATTTATATACTACTAACTGTTACTGTAGGTAGCCGCCTCTGACAGAATCAGAAGTGCTAATGTAAGGCTTCTTACAAACAAAACAACGTGTATGGCGTAGGGCTTCCGCACACTGGCAGTTTTTACTTACTGCACTGTAAATAATGGACCAAACGAATGGGTAACCTAGGTGTAACAAAAAAAAGCTGTAGCACCTCTTTACCTCGTCGCTCATCGTGGACCTTCGAACTTGAACTTCAGTAGGTATTTTTATTTACCTATCTACACAAGCTCAATATGGTTAGTGACGTCAATATTTAATTGTCTATGAGTGCGGCTAACTTCTTCATTCTATTGTTAAACCTTTAACGCGTCCTTTGCCAAATAAGTATTAGCCCGAAACGCTAAATAGTCGCTTTGTTTGTCCTGACTTTCCATTTTTTAACTCATTCAGTCGTCTACTTATACTCACTGGACCCGCATTGTGGGAGCTCTCTCCTTCTCAAAGAGGGGAGGCTTGTGTCCCAGCAGTGATTATAGAGTGATTTACATAATCAGTCTATAATCCTGACTTTGATTTACTTTCTTTCCTATTGGGTGAATGAACTGCACTGCGACAGATCATTGCGGATGGATACTGTTCAAGCTGATCGACATTCGCCAGTCAGTTCTCCGGTTTACATATGAAACCTGTTATTATACAATACAAGCAATATGCAATATCAGCGATTAAAATACCATCTCTTGCACATGCAAATAAAATCGAAGTAAAAATTGATCGTGTATAACAAGTTTTCTGTCCTTATGCAATCATGGAGTGGCTTCACAGATGTTGGTTCAACCTACTTTTTATTACTTAATTTTATGCAAATATTGATAAATTGTTTTCATCTTTTTCTATGTAAAAGGAGCGAAAGAATTCACGATTTGTAAAAACTGACCAAGCAACTACTATTTCATTCATAGTGTTAATTTTTTGCATATTTGTTACACAATTTTATGACTTAACTTTCACGATTGTTTTCTTTTCTTACGCATAATATACATAACGCTGACCTCTTGACGAATTTTACACACGGTGTCTACATCTCTTATCTACTTTCCTATCGCAGGTGTGCTGGAAGAGATTTCTTTAGAAATAAGCATCACCTTTGTACGTTCTTTTTTCTGTTCTTTTCTTCTTCTCTGTTTATTATGTGTGTACATAAATAGTTAAATAAATAAATAAACTCTGTGAACTCTTGCTGGCAAACGATCAAAGCAACTTTCGGTGTTATTCGATGAACCAGTATGCTGCAAACCATTGCTACACCCACTTTCTAGTAACAACATTATAATTAGGTCTCTGGCCGTCTCCGACTGGGGCATTGCGTCTTCCCTGGGTAACAGGTCATCGATCCACCTAAGTTTCTGGGAAACTAAGGTACCCATTGATGATGATGGCAATTTCCGTTTTGATTTTGGGTCCTTCGGAGAGCTTAAAAAGGGCTGAAACTGACTGAAAAAGCTATGTAGCGCAACTGGGCCCGGGCGCCCGGGAGAAGCCTGAGGGCCTAGACAAGTGACAATCGCTTCGAAAGCGTATTTCTACAGCGACTTTCAACAGGATTGACAAAGAGGGATTTTTTTTGGTTTTGTTTGACAGGTGACTTGATCGAGAGTGGTGTTAGCTATAAAAAAAAAAAATTATAATAGATGCTTTGTTTTTGTCGGGGGTTTTTTTTAAATTTTTAATTTAATTTAACTTGTTGTCTTTTCTATCATCGTATCACATCGTAGTATCGTTATCGCCATGCCGAATGTCACTTTGTATAAGGCTTCTTTTTACCCGACTACGGCGAAGAAAAAAAAATGTTTTTTGACCGGTATGTATGTATGTATGTATGTTCATCTGTTCCCTCATATCTTCTAAACGACTCATCACAATTTGACAAATGAGGTATCGGTGGAAGCGTCTTGATCGTCCGCTGGTTATAGGCTATGTGACGTCACATTAAATTAAATATGGCGCCCTCTAGAGGACATAAAGTCAGGAACTAAAAAAAAAAAATTGTTTTGTCGTACCATGTTGGGTATCAAATGAGGGGCTTAATGAGCACATTTCAAAAATATATATATTGTATCCCCAAAAGAATAAAAAAAATAAAGTTATAAAAACTAAAACCCAACTACAGACAGACAACCTAACACGTGTGACTCCGGATGTTTAATTTGTCTGTCTGTGGTGTCTTGTTTATACCTTTTTAGTCGTAGTTGGGTTTTAGTTTTTTATATAACATTTTTTTTTTTTTCAGTATAGACTGCAACACGCTGAGTTCAAATATCGTTTAGAATTCGAGTCTTCTGCCCGTTTTCACTAACACAAGGCGCGTCCTATATGGATGCCTAAATAAAACCGTGTTAATAAAATTTTAATTTTGCTGGCAAATCGGCATTAAACTTCATCGGCGTTCCTTCCCTTGTGGAAAAGAGCTCACTTGAAATAAAAACCTTCTCTTGCACTACTCTGCATGCCAACTGCAAGTTGCTAATATTATGAAATAGTCATAAAGACGATATTTTAATGTCAGGTCGGTAGCCTTCGACCACTAACACGGCAATAAGCTATTTCCTTTGACATTGACACTTACAACATATAATCTCATTCTTTATCTAAATCCTTTGCCCAGAGGAGTATCATTCAGTACCTACCCTAATTGCGTAATACCTACACGTTCAATCAGAATTGGAATAGGCGGTTTGAAACAAATGTCTAATCCATCGCTTCATAAGTTCGTAAGTTACGTTGTTGAGCAGATTTTTTTCAAACTTATGAAGCAACTAGCTGCGCCCCGCGGTTTCACCCGCGTAAGTCTCGATTCCATGGGAATATCGGGATAAAAAATATTCTATGTGTTAATCCAGGTTATAAACTATCTGTTTGCCAAATTTCAACCAAATCCATTCAGCCGTTTTTGCGTGATTGAGTAACAAACATCCAAACACACAAACACACAAACTTTCACATTTATAATACAAGTAGGATTAATGGATTAGACATTTGATTCAAACCGATTCCAATTCGGACCGAAGGTGCAGTTCCACTTCCCGCTACTATTGTTAAGAGCGGAAAAGTCGTTTGGAATTAAACGAGGAACTTGGATGTTGGATAAGCTTCATCTTCCAATAAACCCCCCGAATTAAAACGTTCTGACTGACTAGCTGCACGATTTTCTTAAATTTTTCAAACTTTATAACCGTCTGTGGCTGTCCGCTGTAATTTTCTCTACGATGTTTGATCTAGGTCACTTGCTAAGGAGCCCTAGACCTATATTGTTGCACCCACAGCCCACACGGAAGTTAGGACACGCGAGTGAAACCACCTCGATCAGCAGACACTGACCGCCGCGTGACGTCACTGGCGAAGAAAGTGCTGATCGCTCACCAGCAGGGCCGCCGGCGCCAGTCCACGACAGACGCGCGCGCGGGCCGCACGCTCGCGATATGGCCGAACGGAACACGCATTAACCAATAAAAAAGTTTAATTAAAAACACAAAATGTCATTCCGGCGATTACTGAGCGCGGTCCGCTCTGCGCGAGAAGCTATCACCCGAGGTGCTCCGATGGCGGACGGACTTTTGAAATCCTTGCTATCAGTTGTTGTTATATTTTGCATCGCGGTGTCGTCGCCACCGTCGGCGTCTGCGAAGCCGTTCGCGTTCAGTTTTCCTGCGGGATGGTCACTGGCTGGCCTGGTGGGGACTGTGGGGGCGCGGTCGGACGACGCGGAGCGCCGGGAGCCAGCGGCGGGGGCTAAGCCCTACACGGGGCGACGGGTCGGCAACGACACGCTGCGGATGGTGTACCACCACGACCTGACCGTGGCCGTGGTGGAGCTGGGGCTCAACAAGTTGCTCCTCAATTGCGAACTCATTGAGACACAGTGAGTACATTGTCATGATTCCTTTAGCGTTACCGTCTCCAGCACAGCTGATGAATTTTTTTCATTAATTTTAATTTAAGATGGTCGTATAAAAAAATACCATCTCCAATAGGTGTCTTATTCAAAACAAATCGTTTTCAGGAAAAATGTGTCCCACATGAAGAGACAAGTTCGCTTTCAGTATGAGAACGTGGACACATGTTAACTAATGAATACTTAATAACCAGGCATTACAAGCCGGCGGCGGCGCTACGTCCGCGTGTTCCACGAAACTTAATAAATACCGATCAGATATCGATTCCGACTAGGTACCGCTGTCCACTTACAGCAGGATTTACTAAAGGTTTACACACTAATTAAGGTACCTATCGGTAAAGACTGATTTATGATCCAGTATTTCAATACAGCGTTTGAATCCAGTAGCACTAAATCGAAATTTGGCTAATCAGCGACTAGGTACTCTTTGCAAATCCAAGGGTGGATATCTGCTGAACTGAATTGAATGTTCAATATCGATCCTGTGTCACTTAATCCCATCCCTCGCAGGACTGAAAAACTGACTGGATTAGTAGGTCAAATTGGCCTGCCTACCTTATACTCAAATTCTAGCGTGAAGTTCATACTTATAACATAAGGAACAAGAGCAATTTTATCGTTACCGCCTAGTTTTAGCTGCTCAATTGTCCAATTACATACAATTTTCTCAACTAAACTAATAATTTCTTTAACAAGATGGAACGCCTGTCTTTTTTTCTTTATTTTTATTTAAGTTTGTGTGGGATCTGTTGCTAGTTGGTTAGTTAATCACAATAGTTGTGACCTGTCACGTTATAAATCCTAATCCAACGCACTTGCTCTGAAAAGTAAAAACAAGTCGGTTAGTCTGTCAGACAATTTGATTAAGGTTATGAGACTAAACGTACAAAACAAAACAACGGGAATTAGGAATTTGTTCAATGGACTCAAAGCTTTAAATAGCGGGAAACAAATTGAAAATCTAACAGATAGGTACCAATTTTAATCTCTGATTTATAAGATACTGACAAACCGACCTCATCTAATTATAAAACATAATTTATTATTGACGTGTTTATAGAAAACAAACCCAGAAAGTATAAAAAAATCTGCCTAGCCTTCCCACCTATGTTTGGGTCGGCTTCCAGTCTAACCAGATGGAGCTGTATTTTACATGGAGCGACTGCCTATCTCCACAACCCAGTAACTGGGTAATACGATATGTATTACCCAGATACTGGGTTGTGGAGGTCCTTGGTAAGAGTGATTGACAGACTTTCGGGCTCCTGACGAACCTTAAGACTGTCAAAGATACATGAATGCCAGCCGGGAGCAACGGCTTAGCGTGCTTACCGAGGCACGGAGGAGTCTCGGTATGTAAAGATTTAAGATGGTCACCCATCCACGGACCAACGCCTGCATCGACCCGTTCAGCTGTTATTACTTAGCCACGAGCTCCTCTCCAACGACTCCTCTTACAGAAATAAATATCGTTATCAATTAAAGTGATATCAAAACGCACGATAGTGATTTTGAGATGGAGCCCTCGGTACCTATTTTGACAAAATATGAAAAGTTGACCAGGATAGAGACAATTCGATACTGACCAGTCTATAATTTACATAATATTAGGTAGGATCTTCACTACATCCGGTGGTGGCGGCCCAGAGCCCCAGACTAATTTTCCTACCTTCCGTAGGCTCTCTTTTGCTAATTGATACTACAGAAGATGCAATCAACAATGAATAAAATCGCACACACGACATCATTTTAAAGCTACCGCTAAAATACGCTTTACAAAACCGATATATAACTCTAAACCTCTCTAATTCCCGCCAATTATGTGTGTAATTAACTTTTTATAAAAGCACAAGCTTGTGTGCTAGCGATTTTTAAATGCTACTTCACGATAAAGGAAGTACCTAGGTGCAATCAGGGGCTAATTACCGTCGCACACCGCACTGCGTTACAGCTGCGAGGCAAAATCAAACGTTTCATGAGGATCATACGGCATATTTTCCACGTTTCAGTTTAGTTCTGCTCTTTCTCCTTTTTTATTATTATTTATTTTCATATCCATACTTCCAGTCTTCCATACATGGATTATAAATGTGAAAGAAACTCTGTCCGTCTGTCTGTTACCTTTCAATCCCGGTAGTAGTTCCCGTGGCATAATTTCCGACCTCGACGCGTGTGAAGCCGTGGACAAAAACAAGTTGCATTAGGAGGGTAAGCAAGTTACCGTCGAGAATAGCTGCATTGTGTTTATGCATCTTGACAAAGAACTGTACTTTATCATAAGTTGCTCATCAGGTCATTTAACTCCTAAAAATCTGATACCAATCTTTGCATACAAGCCGACTCCAGACAAACTTAGAAAAAGGGAAGACAAAATCTAAAAATAGCCGCAAGACAATTGTTTATGGCACTTATGGGTAGTTAGTTTTGCGTAATCAAGGTTACGGGCAGCTACGGTACCCAGTTAGCCACTTAGGTGAGTAACACGGTGCAGTGGACCCTTCCTGCTGGCTCCTGTGGACAATAAATCTAGAGCAAACGTACGTAACAGATAACAGCTGTGTTGACGGATTTTTTGTGTCATAGGTGAGAAATAGCTGCATAATCAGCCTATAATGTTCCGCACACAACCCTCCTCTCTTCAAAAGGGAGTAGGCTGTAATCTGCCACGCTAGTCCAGTGCGTATAAGTACTAAGATGCCACGTGTCTTCGATTTTTTTCTTCTAGGACACGCCGCAAATGCCGGTTTCCTCACGATGTTTTCCTTCACGGTTTTAAGAGCAGTGGTGATGAAATTATTTACACAAAGTAAAGCGCAGCCGGAACCACCACTGGAGAACTGGCTGATAAATAGGAATTCAAAAAAGCTGACCAAACTCATCAAAGCATTGACTTCAATTAAACATTTTACAAGTACTTTTGAATTGTCAAAGGAGTCGGTCAGTCAGAAAGATGAAGCTAGTTGCCCATTCCAAAGCGTAATAGGACCCTTATTAAATATATCAAGTCTCCAAGTCACCCTGTTACCCTGTTGCCCAAAAAAGGAGTGTTATTAGGCGGGATATTTCGGATAGAATTGCAATATTAGGTACCAAACAACATAAATACAAGTCTGGAAACCTATGTTGATACCTATGAAACTTTATGGGCACATACTTAATCTGCGTTATTCGAGCTGATTCGGAACAAAAATTTGGGATAAGTATATTTGGGGTATATCTTGATTATTAAGATTTGCAATTTAGGTTATTTAACTCTCTCTTTTTTGGAAGCATAAGTTTTATTTCCACAACTTCCTTGATCACGTAAAATTATATCTACCCTTGAAAATCCACTGCTACTCTGCAATGACCAACCTAAGCCCCATCAATCAATATTAGCCAGACCACAGTGACCACTCTAGCCACACACAAGACGATGGTATCCGACCACTTCCTTCGTCATCATGCGCCTGAGTCGTTTATCTTTGTCCGTCGATCACACATCCTTGCGAATGCCCATTTCATTGTGTTGATCTCGTGAATCGTCGAGACGAAGTGGTGTGATGTTTCGAATTGGCTGGATAAAATTATTATTATTTTCGTTCGGAAATAAACACAAAAAAAAAGATATAACATCTTTTGAAGAATCATTCGTGGTGGTTTAAAGTAACATTATAGCAGCGGAGATACTGCATGGGATTTGGGACCTATGACTAAGTAGAACAGCCGTTTGCGAAAAAATCTCAATTATGTCAGTCCAGAGCTCGCTTTACTGTTTTCACGATGAGATTTTTCAAAATAGTCAGGCTGATGACTGTTAGTATAACTCAACTCTGTTGTATAATAAAACGCTATGGCGCCAATGAACGTCATAGACGGTAGGTGGTTTCAAAGTTTGAACATTCGCATTTGAGTACATACAAAGTGCATGGAGACAACAATACGACAAAAAATTAAACTCCGTATATCTAATGACGTTCTCGGTCTACATACAAAAAAATAATCAAATATATCCAATAGTTTAGTTACGATAGCTAGTCAAAGATCGGCAAACCCCATACTCGGCCCATCACTACTATTGTATTGTCGTCTCCACATTGTATACAAAATCCACTAGACAGTCTCAGTGACGAAACTTATTATTTCTGTTCATTTATTGTAACACCTTGAACCATTTTCAAACAATAAACAGGATCCATTAGGCGTTCATTATATCAAAAAGTGATTATCATTAGTATTTACCAAATAGTAGAGTAATACGCATAATAATACTCAGGTATGTGTATTTCGCCCAGGGACAGCAATTACGTATTGATTCTATCATATACCGATAAAAAATGAATGGAGTATGTGTCACTATGTAACTAACTATGTAGAACAGCAATGTGAAATGCAATGATTTTATTTTCTGTAAATAGGATGAGGTCGGCGTTTTCTATCTGTCTAATCTGAGAAGGAAGGCCGAAACATACTCAGAGCACACCTCTGAGTTTGTCACCTTTGAGTATGCATGTAGCTTAACAGCTTAATCAGCCTATAATGTTCCCACTGCTGGGACACAAGCTTCCTCTCTGTGAGAGGGAGTGGGCAGTAACCCACCACGCATCTCACCGTTTTGAGAGCAGTGGTGATGAAATAATTTACACAATGTAAAGCGCCTGTCTGGATTCGAACCTACGACCTACAAACTCGATAAGTCGCGGCCGTTAACACTGGTCCACCACTGCTCTCATGTAAGTATGTAGACTCAATATTTAATTTTTATTTATTGAATTGATTTGTGCGAAATCTTTTCCTTTTTGCTTACTAGTCTGTATTGTAATTCCCTTTAAGGAAACTCTTTATTTTGTTTCGTAACCCAAATTGGCCCTGAACCTTTTACAACCATTTTCACACGCTCATCATCTGCCTAGCCTTTTCCCAACTATGTTAGGGTCGGCTTCCAGTCTAACCGGATACAGCTGCATTTATACCAATAACCATTTTCACACGCTCACCACGAATATTGTCCGTCGAAAATGGCGGATATGTTGAAAAAACAATCAAAATAAAACACAGTTAGTCATCCCGGATATATACCGTGTGAACAAGGTGTGAACTTACCGTAAGGAAGACAATTGAAGCACTGGACAACAAAACATATAATATCGTTGTACATATATCACTCGGAAATGTCTATTGACTATTTTGCTTCAAATAGGTTTAAATACTGACTGATTGAATCTTCAGGACTGTAGGTCTAGATTTCGGCAGGTTGATACACGGTTAGGTAATATCTCTACCCCCAGATTGAAAAGTCTGAATAATATTACTCTATATCCCCATCATCAGTACCCTTCTGCCCTTCATCATTTCAGCCGACAGACATCCACTGCTGGATCTCCCCCAAGCACCTCGGCTTTGACCAGTTCTGTGCTACCCGCATCCAGCGGATTCCTACAGCCTTCACGAGTTTTTATTCCTCCTGCCCTTAACGCAATTTATTTCCTCTACCATATCTCTGTTGTCCACCATCTCAGTAGTCAATACCTTTCTAGCCATATCATCTTTCACGCAATCAATCCATAGATTTCTGGTCTTTTATAACATAACATAACATCACGCCTGTTTTTCCAGGTAGGGTAGAGGTGTATGTCCTATAGCACACCACATTTCGCCAGTTATGTTTATGTCCCATGTAATTGGGGGCGAGCCTATTGCTATCAACCGGGCACAAATCCAGACTCCGGGCTGCTACTGAGAAATTCCAGATAAAAAACCGTAGAACACTGCCCAGGAACCCTTGTCCAGCAGTAGCACTTGCGACCACTAGACAACGAGGCAGTCGAAGCCATCCACATAGGTCCATAAAATGTCCAAAGTTAAACATAGGTTTACTTGCGAACTTGCGGCCGATTAATGTTCAGCGCAATGCAAGCGGTGTTAGTAGGTCAGAGCATTATCCCACCGACTCCTCGCCTCCGTTCAAAGGCCTGTTAAAGTTTATAACGGCCGCGCTGTTATAAGGTCAGTTTGTGTTTGGATTACATTGTGAAAGTGGACCAGGCTAGAGCACCATTAGGGCGAAATTTACCTATGTTGTTATAACTTCGAAATAAATAACATAACTCATAAAATCATGCCTGGTTTCGCCGAAGGGTTCGGCAGAGGTGTACCTATAGTACAGCCACATTTCGCCAGTTATGTTTAAGTCCCCGCTTGGTTGGCGAGCCTATTGCCATCAACAGGGCACAAATCCAGACTTCGGGCTGCCACTGAGATATGCCAGATGGAAAAACCCAATAACACTTTGCCCGACCCGGGGATCGAACCCAGGACCTCATGCTCAGCGGTAGCGCTTGCATCACAATACCAACCAGACAGTCAGATTGAAATAAATTAAATTAAATACGTAACACTATGGCTGTACTGCCTGAAGGGATGGGCAGAGCTGCATGGTACCTAAACCCATATTTCGGCCATTTAACACTTTACTCCCATGTAATGGGGGGTGAGGTTATTGCAACTCTCGGCTGCTTGCTATGCTACTGATAAAAAACATTTTCACTTTTGACAAATTGTGGGGAGATATTTTTTTATCAAAACGGATTAAATCACATGTAAGAACAAGTGTGTTTAACCATTTCGTTAACAATTAAAATTATTGTGTGTGTTAATCACAATGAAATTGGAAGTACCTACTTATCACCAGTAAACGCGTGTACAGGAACAGGCTAATCGTATAACGATCGTAAATAATTTTAATGGTGTACTTACACCAAATAATAAATGTTTTCAGATTTCGAAACAGAAATATTTATTTAATTTTTCAGTGCAACGTGTGACTTTTTCACGTGGTTTTCACAATCATGAATTCACCTTTCCGGCATAAAGAAGGTCATCAATAAATATTTAAAAAAACTACTTATAGTTAATAAAGCCTTCTGATGGGAACCTCGCCTTTGGGACAGACACTAATAAAGTTTGGCGAAGACTTTATCAAACTCACGCTCGCAAAATTATCATTTATGCTTTACTAGCTGCGCCCCGCCGATTCACCCGCATAAGTCTCTATGCCGCCGTGGGAATGTGGGGATAAAATCATAAAAACTATCCGATGTTTGTTCAGCGGTTTTAGCGTGAAAGCGTTACAAACAAACTCACTTTCACATTTATAATATTAGTTAAGATTCAATTACCTTATATCAGACGCTTCCCCTTTCTTCATTTTTAACCGACTTCTTCAAAAAGGAGGAGGTTCTCAATTCGTCTGTATGTTTTTTTTTGTTTTTTTGTTTGGTAGGTCATGCTTCCGAGGTGGTCCCATATAAATTTTATGAACTTTGCTTGCGTAATTTTTGAGTTAGCTTCAATATTACGTATTTTTCCCACTTAGTTTATCTAGACGATATCCTGTTTGACTCCTTCACTGGTATTTACATAGCAGGTAGTGGTATTCGGATTTGTATGGGGTAGGTACCACAACTAAAAAGAGAAAAATAAAAACTTTTTACAAAAAAAAAAAAAAATATTGTGCCCTTCATTCGACATCTTCCACACGAAGTGAAACGTCTGAACACAGCAATAGAGTAAATTAACACAAAAATAAACAAAACGAATTAACAAAATAGAATCAATTGTTCATAAGTATTAACTACCTAATTCTTAATTCATATGCTTAACGTACTAACCCATCCTTCACCTCCAAATTAGGCAGGCCGTTACACAACACCTTTATCCTTCTTATTGTAATTCGACCTCGATTAAAATATTATGTCGCCTTATAGTCACTACGATCATTTGTGTCAGAGAAGATTAGTTGACCTACCTTAATTATTAAAAGAACTAGCTTTTGCCCGCGGCTTCGCCCGCGTGGATGTCGGAAATTATCCCACGGGAATGTGCTACCGGGATAAAAGTATCCTATGTCCCATAACCCACGTGGTCTGTCTAGGCGACCTAGGCGTTACGGTGTAAAAGTAACAGACATGAGACAGCCAGTAACTTTATATATTAGTGGTAGTCCATATCTATATTGTGGTGATAGTGTGGATAGTATGGACAACCATATGAAACTGTCGGAGAGATTAATGAAAAAACTATGGCATATTGTATGGACGATGGAAACTAAGGCGAAAGCTTTGGGGGAGCCTGCGAAATTCAAATTTTCTTATGTTTTTTGCTTTTTACAGGTCAGTATCAAGTTTTATGTTGATCTAATGAGTCGCAGTTGTATCAAATATTTATTTATCTAATCTAACTAATATTGCAGGAGTTGTATTCCTGTATCTAATGGTTATTATTCTGTAAAGCTACTATTTGCTATGGTCGCGAATAATATTTTAATCATATTGACATTCGAAACTTACCCATTAAACGGATAGGTATGTCCTAGGTATATCCGGACTTTAAAAGAGACTGTGAGTTTGTTTCGGCCTTTCTTCTCAGAGTAGTCAGATAGGAAACGCCGACCTCATCTAGCTTAATTTTACAATTTTTTGATATTATTATGATGTGTAAAAGTGATTCCAATAACCTATTTACAGAATAAACAATTTCATTTCATTGCAACATACAACCTGCCTGACACTGACTTGCAAATTGCAAAAAACTTAAGATTAGAATTTCGCGGGCTAACGGCGCATCCCCCTTAAGAAAATCGCATCATTTGCACAACGCCATCTATCGAGTAATTACTCACTGGTAAACTCAAACTCTTCGTTCCAAGCCATAGCCAAGTAGTAATAACTTTTGATTTAGTGGACAGATTCTCAAGATATGACTATATTCTCAATCCCTTAACGCTCTTGAAGAGAGTCCCGCAAAACTGTCAATAATAAGTACTTACATGTGAATTTTAAAATCAAGAGGGTAAAGAAGGGTTTTTACCCTCATGAGGGATGATTTTAGAAAAACGTAACTCTTTGTTAGTTACAAAAAGCATAAATTATCACAGCCCTAACTTAAAAACAAACGGATTATGTGTTTAATTCAAAATGAGCCAAATACTCAATAATGATGAATTCGGCGAAAGTCATTCTTCTATGTAGACTCTTAACACCGCGATTCAGAAAATGACGTTAAATGAACAACGCCATCTATCGAGCACGAAGTGATACTGTCAAAATATATGGGAAAACGTTCGAACACTCAGTAAGCTATGTAGAAAAGACTGTTTTTAGGGTTCCATGACTGACTTGACCTGACTTGACCTGACTTGACCTGACTTGACCTGACTTGACCTGACTTGACCTGACTTGACCTGACTTGACCTGACTTGACCTGACTTGACCTAACTTGACCTAACTTGATTTGGATTGAGTTGAGTTAACCTTGAGCAGGTATATTTTATCGCGGCAGGTACATTGGTAGTTGAAAGAAAAGTAGATTACGTACCTTGCTAAAGTGAGTAATAAATGCACTCGTGTTAATTTAGTAAGCGCATTCGTGCCTTAATTACTCACTTTTTGCTCGAAGTAACAACCTACAATTTTTAAGAAATTAAAATTTATCACCATTTTTTCATGATTAATATCATGATTTAAAAGATAGATAGCGCCACCTATGGCACTACTACCAAACAATGGATTTGGAAAACTTGAATTAACCAAACTTTAGAATGGGTAAATTCACAATGTATCGCGTTATGTTACGCGCGAAGTATGTGAACATATGATGATTATGATCGTGTGTTACACACGTTCTCACAAACCTACCTGATTTTACGCTAGTGTCATTTTACGTCAATAGATGTCGTTACGTGTATCTACATTACGTACCTAATGAAAATTTCTTCTTGAATACTTTAAACTCTTATATCTTTTAATATTTTGAAGCGATTGCGATGAAACAAAGACTAAATGAAACATCGAGTTACACACAATATTTGAGTTTATAAGTTAACCATATTGATTTCGTACTTTTTACGTGATACTGGAACAATCAAACAAACGAACAGAAAAACAGACAAACAGACAAAAAATCCAAAAATGGTAGAAATGGCATCTGTTGGTTATTCTTGGACACTCCACCTAGGTTTCTTTTTTTTTTTCCATTGTACAGAAACGCCTCGTCTACAGATTTATTATATGTATAGATATGGCACGTTACTAGCAACAGTAGCCTGTCAATTGCCACATGACTGCATTCTTCAGTGTTTAGCGTATTATTCGAGACATATTAAACTGAAGGACGATCGGGAAATAACCTGATTGATAGACAAATTAAGTCCGCTATCAAACATAACTTCCTCTTTACACCTAACTTTTATTTGGGAGGTCGGGATGTTTCCGTATATTTTCATTTTTAACAAGAAAAAGAAATATATATATATAATAATATATATATAATAATATACACTACTTTGATCCCCTATTGAACCCCGATGGGGAATTATTTTTCAAAAATCCTACCTAAATGCTGCTCACCTTCTTATTATTAGGAAAACTTCAAGCTTTTAGACCTAGCGGTTAAGGCTGTATGCATTTTCTGTCGGAGAATGAATGAATTTTAGAGAGAGCCCTTGAACGCGGTTTCATTTTTTTCATTGGTCAAATTAGCTGCAGATAGCTCACGCTGCTTGCAAAAGCAAGAAGCAATTATCACATAATAGTGCATGCTAAGCAGTACAAACTATAACCTGGCACTGTGTCAGGTCATTTCAACAGAGCTGCATAGTACACTCGTGCTAGTAACACAGCTCTTTTGTCCCTCTGAATCGCCGCTACTTATCTGAAGCCGTGAATACGTTGAATGGATAATGAGGGAGACTCCGTACATTATTCATGCTGGTGGAATCTTTTGTAGCCGTGTTTCTAGCCGCACTGTCTGTGCTGTTACTAAATGGCGACTGTGTTATTGGGTTTTGGGATCACGGATCACTCGGAGTGACGCGACGCGGTGCTAGAAATACAGCATGTGCCAGAAAGGTGCAGTCACATTTAAAGTTGTGATATAGAACATCAAACTGAACAACTTTCTCCATGGGATTAATATTGTAATCGTGAAAAAATAATCAGTCGTCCCATACATTTGGGTCGAGTATTATTATAACACTCAAAATTTTGACCACACTTTTCTGATACACGTTGGATAGAGTCATACCACAGCTAAGCTATGATTCTGCTAAGCAATGACTTTGAAGAAGATGAGGACGATTTTTTGTAAAAGGAACGTTAGAAACAAGATCTTCATTGGATCACTAAAATCCTGTTGTTATCTAGACATTAAAATAATAAATCAAAACTCGATACCTAATGCGTACGTAATTGAAATTAATGATTGTTTGTCGATGCCAACAACACTTTAACTTTGACATTGTGAAGAGATAATTGAGTAGGCAACACAAGAGTTCAATAAACCAACACAAACAAAGATTTATTCTTCGTCCGGCCCACTGAGTTTTGTCCTACATAAAAAAATCCTGTTTCGTCCCAAAAGAACAGTGGTCGATACCTGATAATTGCTCTACAAGTAGTCCTTACTCACTCCACCTGAAAATTCTTTTCTGAAAGAAACCTTATTTTCTTCCAAGAGCGTGCAAAAAATTATTGAAAATTAAAAATTCTGTGAATGGCCATTGTAATATAATATTGATATAAAGAATATGTTACGTTCTAAGCAGCAACTTCGTCGAATTATTCGGAATTATTATCTAGTCTCAAGTTTGATGATCAGTTAAAATCATCAATATTATCATTATAACAACGAATGCTATTCAACCTTCTGTAGGAGTCGTGGAATATATCGAACCACACAACACGAATGTAGTAATTCAACTCGCAACAAACAGTCAGCATCAATTTCGCCAGCATGTTGACCATTTGGACGGTATCGCAATTGATACGGAGCTAACGCATGATGAGCGAGGTCACAAGGTTATGTGCTATTCAAACTATTGGTGTAGGTACTATTACTGGCAATATACCAAATGGACTGCCAATATTGCTCAGTAATGCCTTTTTGTGATGCTGATTTTAGGTTCGATAACGATTTTAGTAGATATTCCGACACATTTATCTTTTTATGTAAGTAGGTACCTAAATCATTAAAAGTGTTGCCATCGTATGGTCATTTAGGTTTAAAGATATTACAAAGAGTCGCTTTTTATTGGGAACACATTATACTATTATTTACAAGTTGTACCGGGTCCAGTCTGAGATGTACCAGCACCCTATTGCGTAACACACGATCAATCACAATCTGAATCATTTTGAAGGATATTGCTAATATTACTTCATATGATCGAAAAAAAAAAAAAATTGCTGTAAAATTTCAATTTCATGTCAAAAAATTCATATGTTGAAAAATTTGCTGGTCAGAGTCTGACTTGTGATACCAGGAAATTGTAAAATTGTTCAGGTTATCAGTCAGCGGGTTTTTTTCAGAAATCTGTGGCTGTGGCAAATATGTACCTTAAATATTTTATTTCGTCATCCGACGTTAAAGCTCTTCCACTCTGAAGTGACGCGTCCCACTACCGCATTTTACGTACAGGGCGCGAGCCGTGTACGGGTAGTGGGGCGCGTCATTCCAGAGTGGACGAACTATACCCGAGCATCGCCGAACTAACCTCGTTTAGCAGTCGGAGCGCATGCGTCGGCCTTTCAAAAGACTGTCGCAAGGACATACAAACGTGAATAATTTAGTGGAAGCTAGTCGCCCTTTTAAAGACTGAAACACACTTTCTACGTACAATTAGTGAAAGAAGACGTGACTGTTTTTCTAAAGGGTCCGAAGAAAGCTGTGCTGGTGGGCAGACGGCATAAAGTAGTTTTTTTTTTGTGACTTGTCATGAACTTTCTTTTTACTTTACTGAATATTGAATCCAAGACCCTAAAGCAGGCGTTTGCAACCAAATTGACCGATCGATGATTCAATTTTTTTTATTATATTATAATTTATTTTATATTTTCTTTTTTTTATATAATTGTACATACATAACGTGTTTGTATAGTTAATTTTATTTAGGATTTAATCAGTTAAATAATAGTTAGTTGTATAATAATTATATTGTTTATAAAGTGAATAAAGTTAAACGTATAAAAAAAAAGAACAAAAACATACTGAGCTCATTGGAAAATATTTTATTTTATTAAAACTTTAACATAGCATAGAGCATCACACCTGTGTGTCACCAAAAGGGTTCAATAATCCAGATCCAGACTAGACTCCGAGTTCCGAGCTGTTACCTACTTACTGAGAATCCTAATCCCAATCCTAACAAATATTATAAATGCGAAAGTGAGTTGGTTTAATTATTTGTTTTTTACCCTTTTACGCTAAAACAGCTGAACGGATTTAGATGAAATTTGGCACATGGGTAGACCATGACCTGGAATAGGACATAGGATACTTTTTATCCTGATATTCCCTCAGGTTCGAGAATTATGCGGATGAAACCGCGGGGCGGAGCTAGTATCCTAATATATATATATATATTTCTGTGGGAAAAACCATATACCTACCAAATCTTATTATCATGCTAAACTTGACTTACGTCGAATTACTCCTAAGCACTTTCTCTAGCCTTGACCACTTTGACTCAACGTTCAGACATCACGGACAATGATTACAACACTAGTTGGGTCACTCAGAGAACCAGGGGTCGTTACTAATACAACAGGTTTTATTTTTTAATAACTATCGACTTTTTACGACTTGGTAAAACATCGATATTTTTTTATTATTTGCAAGTTTATATATGAACTAGCTTCCGCCCGCGGCTTCGCCTGCGTGGTATGTCGATAAAAGTAGCCTATGTTCTTCCCCAGGGTGCCATCCATCTCCATGCAAATTATCGAAATCTGTTCAGTAGTTTAGGCGTGAAAAGGTAACATATACACACAGAGCTACTTTCGAATTTATAATATTAGTATGGATGTATTATACTCATAAAACTTACGGAATAAATTTTCTAAATAATGGTGAAAACCGCTTCTAAATTCTTTGTTAGAAGGACAACGCGATCACACAGACAGACTGGAAAAGCATCTTTAATTAATAATATTATATATAGATTTATTTATAATAAATTATAACGTATTTGTCAAGATTTTATAAAAATAAATTGATTTGTGAATCAATTAATTAATTTATTCAAAAGACATCAACGCGTTTTTTCACTCATGTGTGTGGGCAAACTTGCCCGATTCCGAAATCGATGCCTTTAGGTAACAGAATATATTGCACAAGTTTAAATGTCAGTGTTTTACTATTGTTTGAGCAATCGATGCTATTGTTGTCTGCAAGTGTAATATTGGTCTGAAAAGTCATAACTCCTGAATTTGTTGACACTCATCGATATGAATACAATAAAACAAAATGAATATGTCGTGACGCTTAGCCAATACATGGTGAGTGCAAACATAAAGTTACATCCGTATGAACCCCGATAGGGTAGGCAAAGAGGTGTATGTTAGATTTAAGGTAAAGCTAATCACTATTGCCATTAGCCGGGTGAAAATTCAGACTTCGACGTACTAACGATAAATTCTTCAGGGAAACATACCAGTCACCAGGGGATCGAATCTAGGACCCCACCTCACTGTCGCATTTGCGACCACTATTCCCAAAACATCTCTCTATGCCACAATGATTTTTCTAACTGAACAGACAGCTGTGCTGTTGGGGAGTTTGTTGCGCCACTTCTTCTTCCCAGCTAAAGCACTAGGAAGTGGTGAAGGGTGGGCGTTTTTGAGGGACTGTCACGTAATTTTGACGTTTAAAAAGTGCTGATTCTCAGCCTAGTTTGAATAAATGACTTTTGATTTTGACAGTTGAATTTAATATCTTCCTATATCATCGATGTTTATGGAATGGAAGTCCGATTCCGTACGGTGGTTCTTCCTGTTTCTGAATTAATAATACTCCAAGTTGTTTAAATTTTATTTCCAGAAGGTTTTATTTTATGTTTAATTTGTGTGGCTTTTGCTTAGGAACAGGCTCTTTTAAAAACTCAAACTCAAAGCATTTATTTCAAAACTATTTACAGGCTATTTTGATGTGTCAAGGAGTCAGTCAGTCAGAAATATGCAGCTAGTTGCCCATTCCAAAGCGTAGTATGTACCTATGGAGAAGAACGGGCAAGAAACTCCATGGACACTCTTTTAAATCAAAATATTGTTACAATATAATGGTTACATCATTCATGTTCAAATTATACATGTGAGAACAATGTAGAAAGCACGTTAAAAGCGTCCGCAATTATAAAATAAGAACAATTCAAAAATTAAAATAAGCCATGGCAGCTAAGAGATGACCAGTCACAACTGACGGCGCCCGTTCACGAACAAGACGCATGGATCAGCACCATTCAGCTCAACCATTTTGAAGGGAGCTAAATGATCCAACACATACGCCACCATCAGCGAGACATTTGAGTGAGCATAACATTCCCAGCCGCCAGGGCACATTCAAGTCAATGAAAGACAAAATACCCGGTACATGATATCTCTATAGTATTTACATAGTAATCACACCTGTGCAATTAATATAATACAAAGGAGATTGAGTTTATACAATGCAAAGATAGTCTTACAATCTTCAGCAGCTCCAACAGCATTTTCGAATGTAAATTAGTTAGTTGTGGTTGTGGAGCAGGAGCAGCATTAAGCCAAGCATTTTTATCAGAGATGTAATCCACCAACTTATAATATGCCTGCCTACATAGTGTGCGTATATTATATTATACAAGTTTTGAATTTCGTCTCATTCAGTTGAAGTATGTGGGGAGGGATTTTATTGTAACATTTAGAATATTGGTTACCAAATTCTTTAAAAGTTTCATCATGGATATGGTTTGTTATGGTTGGTTATGTTTTTTTCATGATACAATTCAAATAAACTCTGCCTACTTTTGCACCAATCACTAAATATAACGCTGTCACAAACAGGCAATGTTTTAGAGGTGTAAACCTTCCTAAACTCACGATTGATGAGGTTTTAATAATAGTGAAGTATAAGCTTGATCCGGGTCGTTATGTTAAGGCACAATAACTGTATTACGTAGTTCCTAAATGACAGGGTGCAAGACACGTCATTTATGATAGACCTAATGATCGAATGCCCGCCCCCCAAGGGCCCACCACAAAGTGTCGACCCATTAAAGCCTTCATTAAATTTTAAAGCGCTTCCCACATTTCCTATACCTAGAATCAATCAATAGACCGTCATTAGGCTTGGTTGCGTGTTCCATGATGTTAGAAAGCTATTTGATGGCTTTTTCGATTATTATTTATATTGGTTTTTTCCAGACGTGCGATAGGCTAGGGGTAGATGACGATCGTGCCATAATTGCCGATTGATCGATGAAAAATCAATAGTTTAATGGGTGATCGCTTATCAATCTACGTGTTTACGTGACGCAATCATCGAATGGGATCATAGAAATATAATGGGATACGTCTATTCTATTAATGGGATTCTTCATATGTTGCAATACCCATGGTTCATGGGCAGTGAACATTTTACTGTGTGCAAAAACTTGACTGATAGGTAACATTGAAAGTTTATTAGTAAATGCATGAGAACACATATTAGAACGAAGGCCATACAAATATTAGAACCATGACACACGCTTTTACCTGAGACTTCGGCTTCGTCGATGTCTGCAAAATAAGAATTCTCATTTTTTAAGGGGATGATTTTAATCTTACTTACTTAGCTCCCACATGACCCTTGTATCATGAAGGTGGCGCGTCATTAATTCACTAATTTATTAATTTATTTAAAGTATACTTGGCTACGTGCACAAGATACCAGATTTAAATATATATCTAGGCGTAAATTTGAAAAACTAAGTTATGTTTAACGCTAAGTTCGGTAAGTAAACTGCTTCATGTGTATGGATGTCTGAAAAACACAGCTTAGTAAGGTATTCTTCATAAATCACGGATGGCGACACATGTAACTGATGTGTAACCTGTTCGCGTGTACGAGACGGGAATAGCTAAGTTAACATGAATCAACAAACGTTACCCAATACCGCAGCTAATGAGATGGTTTGGCCGTGAATGTAGGCCTAGGAGGAGTTATGAAATTAACTTGTTTATTGAATAGTAATCAGGTATTCCAGTTTTCCACTGAATAACGGCTTGAGGGAAATGCGCAAATGTGGCCCGCGAAATTCAAATTTTCTTACGGTTTTTGCAATTTGCAGGTTGTATGTTGATTTAAATATGATTTGTGGCCGTAAAAAATATGGATTTACAGAATTATAACATTAGAATCAGCACTACAACTCTCTAAGTTCAAGTAAGTGCATTGAATAACTATTTCATGAAATGATGACATTTGGCACATATATGAACTTCAATTACATATTATATGTGAAGACGATGCACCTAGAATAAGATTACTGTACCACAATAGGTAAATATTGCGAGATTAGATCATTGTTGCGCGTCTGCGTCCCTGACACCCTGTATGTATAGTTCCCGGCAGCCTGCACAGAGTAACTTCTGCATGTTCAATCGATCGATCGATCGAAACTCGGTTATGGAATTTTCTTCCTTCTCTTTCTATCTCGTCGCTTCGATTTCGTTTTGACATGTCGCCATTGCACCATTGTTAAATACTTGACAATGGTGCAATGGCGACATGACAAAACATCGAGATTTCTGTGTTCTAAGTTAACTGTTAATGTTTTGCACATAATTATAAACTTCCGGAATCATGGGGAAACCCGAATCCCATGTCTCATTTAGAAGATCTAAGCTGTTATACATAGACAGACAGGATTAGCGGCTTTAGATGCAATGCTAAGTCGTCTAACATGCTATGTGTTATGGCCCTAAAAGTATAATTGCCTTAACCATGGCCTTGGTTACTTAACCATGTTTTCTCCCAAATTATCTTCAGTTACGTTCCAAGATACTATCACAATACAATAATACGTCATAAACAATGAATTATCTCATCAGTACTCTCTTTTTGTATTTCTCGAACATCAACAATGAGATAGCCCACGTTGAGATTGACGTGGTTTCGTATAATTTGATAATGACTTGGAACAATAAGCAGCTGGTGATGCTGCGTTGCGTGCGCGCAGCTTATGCGATGATTGCGGAGATTTAGATGGTAAATTATTATCATTAGAGGCTGCTTTGCTTGTAGTAATAAAATGTGCTACTGTGATATTTATTTCATTTCGAGAAAAATATCAAAGGCTTGCTTGTGTTGTTTGAAGATCAATTTAGATGGTATCAGTTGGTTGTTTTCCTACCTACGCAAGACCACCGTTTTCTTTTACCTGTCCCGATTTATTCGAACTTCTCCCTTATAGGACCCTTCCGGCAATTTTCCCTTCAATGCGAATTTACATATTGAATAGCCAGTTCATTGACTTCCATTATGATATATTCTACGACATCCCATCATCCATCCATTAATCTATTACACATCCATTGGCCATTATGTTTTTTTCCACAAATGATTATGTTTGTTAGCTTCGAAGCGTATAAACCTGCCCACGCATTTTATTCGGAAACGATAAATCTAAACTTTTGAATACATGTAAGCGTCTATTTCCTACAAAGGAAGTATTTTTCATTAATTTAAACTCTTTACGTACAAAATGATTACTTTACTGCTGATTCTACCACAATTTCAATTTTCTGTGGCCAAAGTCAATCAATTAATCAATCTGCTTTTCCAAGTATGTTGGGGACCACTTCCAGTCTAACCGGAAGCAAATGAATACCAGTATTTTACATGGAGCAACTCGCTACCTGACCTCCACAACCCAGTTACTGGGTAACACGATACCCCTTGGTAGGACTGGTTGACAGACTTTTGGGTTTCTTACCTGTGACGAACGACTGTTAAAGATCTAGGAATGACAGCAGGGACCAACGGCTCGTGCTTTTCGAGTCACGATTTATGTAATGGAATGTCACCCATCCACGAACTGACCGCGGCAAGCGTAGCGTAACCTTCGATCGATCCGTGCGGTTGTTATTAGTAAGCTACGAGCCAAAATAAAGATCATCAGCTAATATTTGCAAAAAAAGAAACGCTATCAAAGTTACGCCACAGATTAGTTATGCTAAGTTGTGAACTCAAATATTATTTGCAAACATGTTTGGCCCATAACATTGCTTTCACTTTCACTGCTTCTTTTCATTTCATCATACATGATACATGATTTACATAATATGTAGGTGCTGAGACGGAATTGTAATTAATTACTTTCTAGACTAACATTGTGTTTATTTATATTAGGAAAATAGAATTGACCATCAATATTAACCAGTAAGTTGGATTAACGTTTTATTTCTTTTGGTATGTGAAGCCCTCATTGATTTTGTATGCTACTAATTTACAGTAACCTGATTATATTAAGCTATCAACAATTGGATAAAAACAAGCATTTTAATAAATCAATCTTTTAATTTTTCAATCAATCGAAAAACACTCTTGCTCTAAAATTGAGAGTATTTTTGGGGCGTCTTGACCCTGGAAATCCTACTACAGGCTATGATTACATAAACACAATTTGATTGAAAAGTGATGGCTGAAAATATGAGCTCACAACCATCCACTAGTCATCACTAGTGGAACAATTCATTCAAACCAAAGATTTCGTTCGCCAATGACAAACGAAATCTCTTACAATCGAAGGTATACAGTTTATTGTGAGGTGTTGGCTGTCGCTTACTGAGCATTTGAGCACAATACACAATAGACGATACGCTTTATATGATACGGGACCGGCGTGTGTGCACGTTGCCACGCAATTGTACATCACGCCACTAGGTAGCACAGGTAGGCAGCACGTGGCGAAGTTTTGAACCTTCTTTCTTGTCAGGGTCTTCTTGGAGGAGCCCCTGCAGCACAGTGTAAAATATGGTGCTGACAAGAGAGAAATAGAAGCTCATACAGTTATTACAGTTTGCCCTTCAGTGACTTGGTTTCTTATCCTCCCAACCCAACAACAAACTATGGGGTTTATTTATAAATGTGGCATAAAGTTTTGTGAACTTCAAAAATGTATGGTTAAACAGTCGCTTATCATTACTTAACTTTAAGCAACGTTTATAAATAAACCCCGTAATATTTGTGAAAGTCGATATATTGCATACAGCTCAGAGATTCGAAGCTGGCCTCCTTGAATTTGATACATTTTATGGATTTTGTGGTTTCATATTACTTATCAGCTTATCTTATTTAGACAAACTGAGCCCATTGATGATACTAACCATCAGCCGTCCACTGACTGACCACGGATATCTTATTAATCGAACAATCCACGCGTTTGCCAGCCCATGTTAAACAGATTAGCTTGTCATCCAAGATGGTATCTTGACTAACTGTCCAGGGTGCGCCTGACATGCTTAGGCATCGTCATTAGGGGTGGGCAGTTTCCACATGACTACCTCAGTAATACCTCTTCATCGATGCAGGTGTTAATTCGACGTGCATTGACATTCACTATGAAACAGGAGACGATTACACGTTGCTTCGATTTTAAATGGTCGTCACGCCACTGGTGTCGGCGACGGAGGAATGTGGCGTGATTTCAGCTAATTGTCTTATTTTTACCGTGAGTACACATACATAAACTCACTTCTTCCCATGAGGGTAGGCAGAAACGACAGAACGCCCATCTGCTACGATCCTTACATACACCTAACTTTTCTGAAGAACATCACATCACATTAATAAGGTCAGCTGTGCTCCTAGGGCGTCCACTCACATCTGCCTTGGAAATACCTTTTGTTAGTCGCCTTTCATTCATCTCCTTACCTAATTAGTCCTTATACAACCAGTTGCAATCACGTTTTGCGTAAAAAGCATGCAAGTAATATCTGGATCATTATGATTTTAACTAACATACCTATCTATGTTAACACGTCATGTCAATCGATTTTCCCATGTCGAAATAAGTAGAAAGTACGTTTCGTTCCCAACTAGAAGTATTTCATTCAAGAGATGAGCAGCATGGTAAACAAAATTCTAATGTCATAAAGTATGTTGTTGTGTAGTAAACCAGCGTAGGTCCGGCACACTGGCACTGGCAGCACTCGTACTAAGTGAAACCAAACACCACACAACTGGAACCATCAATATATCGGATTATCTATTGTTTCCAGCGGTAAAGTAGGGCAAGCAATCAAACATATGTACACTGCTTTCCTTCTTGTCCCAGGAATTGACAAGGTCATTGACAAAATATTGGCATAACAAGTTGATAATTATTCCCACAAGTCAAATTTTGAATTTACCTTCAACGATGAAATATACATGATCAAAAATTGTAGCATGAAATTGTACTTTAGATCTAGAATCCACAGAAGAATCTGTGCAAAACTCCTCATAGTTACTGTTATTCGTTCTGAACATAGCAACTGGAGATTAAATTATTGATGAAATAGTTTTATGTAGATTAATGAGTGATGGCGTGAAGGGAGTGTTATGTGTGATCCGGTTCGCGGCCGGTTGAACCTCTCAAATAATTAAGTCAATCATGAAGGACATTGCCTAGCAATTACTATCGGTGGTATAACGAACCGGTCCGAGTTATCATAGTATAGGCACTTGACTGGTTTATCTCTTGAATAGATACATAAATAGTTTTACTCTCGCAGCGGCAACTTCGGGACCAAACCGTTCACGCTGTGATTCAAAAAGGTAAGATCAATAAAACTGTCTGACAATTAACATAAATTATAAATGTAACAATTTCTGGATAATTTACTCTGACACACGACAACCCACTAGATTTAAATGTAATAGTTTTCCATAATTCGCTCGTGTGGCAGTGGTCTACCACCCATTTACGGATGCATAAAAATGTGATTGATTGCCATTCACACACCGCACTAGCAGCAGAGTATCAATCATTTACACTGTGTAGGGTTCGCTGGATATTTTAAACTGGCTGTTGTGGTGGCTCATGTCTAGTGGCACTATAATAACCACAGATTATAACCATCGCAGTTCTGCAATGTTGTAAAAAGTCTTCTCTTCATTGGCATTTCTTTTTTCATTGCTATTTTAGTACTTTTTTGCCTCTTATATGCCTCCTAGCTTCACTTCATGCACAGTAAGTCTACCCTTGATCCTAGGGCTTTGTAGACCAACTTATTACTTATTGAATGCTCATTTGGTGCCTTTTAGATAAGTTTTGATTTTGTGCTTCAAACATGTAGGAGTTGGAATATACAGAATTTAAAAACGCATTAGGGTGAATTTTTCGTTGCCTTTTCTTTGCAATTCATAGAAGGCTCTCCGCATTCCTCGTAGGCAATGTTTATTTGTTGTCATAAGACCGTCCGAATTGTTCAAAATAAGACCGCAATGTAAGCATAACTACGAAATTCCACACGTGAATAAGTAAAAATAGAAACATATCGAGCAGTTAGCAGGGCATCGCTATAGGAGCCGCTTTCTCCGTCTACCCGTCTTCCGGCGCTCTCAGCTCAAGGCCAGTCGGGTAATCCACTCCATTCCACTCGGGCTACACTACTGACATTGTAGCCAAGTTAGCTATAATGATACACCACGTCTGTCCCATTCACGAAACAGCTAAAAGAGGCACAGTTGTAGGCGCATTTACAGTTCGTACTCACACCATAGAGCACGAAAGTTAGACACGAAAAAACTTTTTACAAAAAAAAACAAACCGACTTCCGAAAAAAACACTAAAAAGAGAAAAATAACTTTAATTTCGGAAGTCGGTGTCTTTGCTTTCCAATTTTCGTTTTATGCCACCGACTTCCGAAATTAAAGTTATTTTTCTCTTTTTAGTGTTTTTTTCGAAAGTCGGTTTGTTTTTTTTAAAAAAAAAAAAAACATACAGACGAATTGCGAACCTCCTTCTTTTTGAAGTAGTCGGTTAAACATCAAATTTAATTTCTAAAATGAAGGTACTTATAATATGTTGCCCGATCAGATCATATTACTCCAGCTTACGTGCAGAAACCCAGTAGAAAAACGAAACATCGTTTGAGCAAACAAACTTAATTCTACGTAGGACTACGTATTAGTCAACTTCTAACAAGTTACACCTCAATGACCACTTTACTTCTTACACTATTCATTGATTCGCTACGCTAATCAATCGTGCTATTGATGATGATTGATTCGATAATTGATTGATACGAAGCAATGAGTGAAAGTTGCGTTAAATTCCGCTCGGATATCAGATCGATACAATGAAAGTGTAAGTAATACGTGTTCGTGATAGAAATATTTCAACTGCCTTATTGTAATTGATGCCACATCCGTGAACTTTTTTGTCCTAGTTTTCATTTTCATTTCACTGGACAAAATATAAATGTATTCCACTCCACTATCTATGTATCAATAAGCTTCATAAAATTGTGACCTTTTTCTCGGCCGACTTAACGATTTGTGTGGGATTAAAGCAGCTGGTACCGTCATTAAGTAGTCATGTTCGTTCGTTCGTGGAAGCCTTATTCTTGAACCCGTCCAAGGACAGTAGCAGCTCAGTTATCGTTTTAAACAATTAATTACAAAAAAAAAAACAACCGACTTCCAAAAAAACACTAAAAACGTGAAAAATAACTTTAATTTCGGAAGTCGGTGTCTTTGCTTTTCAATTTTCGTTTTTTGCCACCGACTTTCGAAATTAAAGGTAATTTTGACGTTTTTAGTGTTTTACCACTACCTGGTATGTAAATAACAGTGAAGTAGTCAAACAATATATCGTCTACATACACTAAGTGGGAAAAATACATAATTATTTAAGCTAACTCAAAAACTACGCAAGCAAAGTTAATAAAATTTATAAGGGACCACCTCTGAAGCATGACCTACCTAACAAAAAAAATATAATCAAAATCGATTCATAATTGGCGGAGTAATCGCGTAACGTACACACAAAAAAAAAAACATACAGACGAATTGAGAACCTCCTCCTTTTTGAAGAAGTCGGTTAAAAAAAGGAAATAGTTGAAAGAAGTAATGAGTCTTTAGGATCTAACTCCTAGCTGAAAGACATTTATTTATTTACTAATACCACTTAAATTTGTTTTACAGGTAGCAACCCAATAATATTACAATATAGTTACAATTTCCACACTCAAGGACGTCAGCCAAAAACCAATTAGACCACCACCAACAATGTAATGTTTTTTAACTGTCCTCTGTTGACTGAGTCCAAATATACCGGTCGATTAACGTGGATGATTACAACAAGTCCCAAGTAACGACTCTGAGTACCGGCGCAAGACATAGATCATGATAATCATAGAACATACATAGGTCTATGAGAGGGGAAAACCAAGTGTTTGTAATTGGTGATAAGTATAAAACCGGGATCACACCACTGCTGGACATAGGCCTCCCCCAAGCACCGTCACTTCTACCGGTTCTGTCCATCTTAAGGTCCAACGCTACGTCTTCCGGTAGCGGTCGTCACTCCAGAGCCTTTCGGCCCCATCGGCCATCTGTTCTGCGAGCAATGTGCCCTGCCCACTGCTACTTAAGTTTGGCAATACTTCGGGCTATGTCGGTTACTTTGGTTCTCCTACGGATTTCTTCATTTCTGATTCGATCACGCAGGGAAACACCGAGCGTATCCCTCTCCATTGCCCAGCGACTGATATGAGGTAACCAATCTCTGACGCTTGACGAGGTCTTTGCATTGAATTAAGTGATGAATGAAAACATTTATTTGTCAAAATCTGGTACCTACAAGACTTCCATACTTACATTTGGTCTTCAGTTACAATTCAGATGACTCTATGCAACATATCGCTGTGGCATTCATAAAGGATTAACTTACAAAGCTTAGCCCATCTTTACATCTACAGAACTTGTACAACCTTGAAGAGTACATCAGCCAATCTCAGTGACCACTTATATAGATGTCAATGACATTACACGTCTGAGTCTCAAATCTCGGCCAGATTTTACAACCTCGTTCTAGAAGTGTCAAGTGCCTACCTAGGAAGATATGTGGAGGGGGCGTGCGGGGCTACGTCCCGAGGGGGGCCGATCTGATTGGATCATTGAGCAATTGTTATAGGTCCGCGTTATGCCATAGTGTGTCGCACTTAAATATTATGTTGAACGTTACACAAGTCATTCAAGAGAATGACTTGTGTAACGTGGGTTTTTACGCGCATAGTATTCGAAAGGTTTTCTCAATAAATAGTGTACCTACAAACGATGACGACTAAAATCATTTAAGTATTTTCAAAATAAAGTTGTTGGAATTTTATTACATAAAAATATTTTTTGGTGTAAGCGTAATAGTACATTGTGATACGAGTGTGCTGTTTTGGATATTACAGTCGAGGCGATATTATTCGCCGATAAGGCAGCCGAGAGTGTAATAATCAATGCACACGCGTTTCATACGACGATTTCAACACACTTGCGAGGAAAAAAACAGACTTGTTGTAATAACGTTAAGCTACAATAACGTAACTATACATAGAGATGATAGATTTATAAAGTTTAACTGACCTTTGTTGCCAAGTACTCACTATCCGGAGTTTCTTTTAAAAACTTCTGTGTCGGTTGGTGACAATACTTAAATTTTTATGGTATTTTTGATAATAATTAACCACACAAGGAAACATTAATAAATATTATGTATGTAAAATGGCGGGCTAGTTTTGTTTTTCTATAGGTGTAAATAGAGGCACTGTCAAAACCGTTAGACAGCCTATACAAAAAAATATTAAAATATCTATTTATTATTATTTACGTTCTTCTTCCCTACGTGAAATCGTCATTTTTAATAATGATTTTAACCACACAACAAAAAAGTTAACAAATATTTATGGAAAATGGCGGTGGCTTAGATTATAAAATGTCGGTGTTTTGTTTTTTCCGCTAGCGATGCGCGCGCGGGTGTAAAGGCACTGGTAATACCGCTTTACAGCCTATATAAAAATATAATGATGTTTAAAATACATAACACGCAAATGTGGTTAGGGTAGTGAACAATATATAATTTGATGATATTTTAATAATACATATTTTTTTTATTTACACAGTAGGCATAATAAAAAGGCATGAAGTTTCTTTGATAAGATTTAAAAAAAGCGCAAGTCTCTGCCCGGGTGTAAATAGAGAATGCTCATTTAATATTAAGATAGTTCATACTAATTCAATGTATATAGTCTTACCAACGAAAGCTATCGAAGAAAAAAGGCGGCAATTAAAAAAAATATCAAGAGCTGTCAACTCACCGCTTATACGGAGTCGATACTATAATTATATTATTCAAGACCTGTCTTGAATAATATAATTACTAATAATATAATACAACAAGTAGGTATGCGATACTTACATCAGTTTTTCATATTTATATAATAATGAGACATGATAAATGAAATGTAATAAATGTATGTATTTAGAAGTGAAATAAAATATTCAACAGATAATGATTCGTGGTTAGCTTGCGTGTTGAATAATTTTTAAAGGTGTCTTTATAAACTAACCCTGCTTTAGGTATATTTGTAAAAGCATCAGTTAGTTTCGTTTTTAGCCGTGGGTGGCGTTGTTTTCTTCTCTTTGAATGTCAACGTAAAACTAATAAGCTATGTTTTATAGGAATAACATTTTATTTTTCATTTTCAAAAATTCTTAGGTACGTCTTTTTACTGAAATATCGCCAAATTCCAATATTTCGTTGGTCAGAGTCTAGTATCCCACTGACATTTAGGTAAAAAAAATCCAATGGGCAGCCATGGGATTTTATTATGGGAACTAAACGCCACTGGTTTGCTTATGGTTCTTTTTTTTTTTGCTTTTGAGCGCTTGTCTTTGGTAAAAAGCTTCACCAAAAACAATTTATAGTTGGATACATATTCCATGCTGCCATGATAGTACTTACCAATTCAATACTGCCATGCTCCGACTACTAAATAGTTATCTGTGGCGCATATTACCGCACTAGTGCGGTAATATAAAGTAAAAAGCACGCTTCCATAATACACCGCATTATGAACCTAAAAGCGTTTCAATAAGAGCTACTTTATGAGCAAGTGTGTTGAAAAAATATATGTAAATTGTCTACAGCTTTATGTATTTACCGTATGTAGATATTATAGGTAATATCACCTAATAGTCATTCATTATGGATGCGCATAATATTGAAATGAACCTTGCATTACGTTCTAATGATTCATTACAATCTTATGTGGTATTTACTGTATCTAATGACTTGTAATGAGTAGGTACAGGTACCGCTATTATAATAGTAAAATTGTAAATTCTTAAAGATGCAATTACAATTTTTAAATGGGTCCTCGATGCAAAAAGTGTGATGGCTCTGTTTGTAATGTGCTAAGTGACTTTGTTGCTCCCAAACGAATAGACCATCATTAATCGATGAAAAAAAAACTTGTGCTTTGAATTACCTACAAACACAGCCAAACTTCGTTGGAAAAAACTATATCAGTACATTCACAGGTAGATTTTCATGACAGCTTTGAATAGTGTTGCATTCCTTTTCCTAATGATTTGCACCAGAACAAAGACATTTCCTTCTCATCGGATTTGTGTGTCAATAAATACATAAATTACCACGAAGATGCTCACAGACAGACTAATAAATAAAATGCACGCCGATGCTGCGCTGCGACGAAGTCATGCGTATATAACCCACTTACGTACGTTCTTTCTGCCTTTTCTTGTTTTAGCTCGTCTCTTAAAGGTCGTAGCGTGATGTTAAAAAGCCTATAACCGTTCTCAAGAATTGGGCTATTAAAATTCAAATCCGATTGATAGTTCCAGAGAGCGCAATAGCGCGTTAAAACCAACAAACAAACTTCTGCTTTATACCTAATGTTAGTTTAAAGATATGAGCAGATTGCACTCTCGCGAATGTAACGGTCCTGTATACACGTGCGTACTGGCGAGTACAGTATAAACAAGACAACAACAACAATATGTTAAATTATAACGTAACGTCGGTGACGCGTCTGTCTGTCTGACGATCCAGTTAGTACATACTTACGTACCTACTCATCTTAAGTAATTTTGCCTAGCTTTCAACTAGTTTCAACTTTCTGACTAACTGACCGACTCCTTGACTATTTAAAAGTACCTGTAATCAAAATAAATAATTTGAATAGTTATATCTACACGGATTAGGTTACTGGATTGAAGGATGATGTCGCAGCAGAGAGGTTACTAGAATCTGGGGTCCGTAAAATACCAACGGAAAAAATATTTTTGGTGGAAAATTAAAATTTCATAGAACTGCAAACGTGTTTCCGCCAAACGCCGGAAAATCGCAGTTTCTCAGTTGCCGCTGTTTGCTGCCCATTCACTTTTCGGCCTCAAGAACTGGCTGGCAAAGGTTTTGTGTGTGAGTGTACCAACACAGTAACATATTATTTGGATCGTGCCGTCCTCGAACCTTGATATTAGTTAAGAAGACGAAATTTTCCTTTCTAAAACGGATGTATCAAATAAATTCAACGGGAAAATGATTCAGCATTTGGAGCTACTAATTAAACAGCGAGGAGTTTTTCGACGACATGATTTAGTTCCCTAAGTTATCGTATTTTTTTTACTATTGTTTTTTTTATTTAATTTATTTAATATAAGGTGTTTATTGTTTATTCAATGTAAGTACATATTTTTATCGTATAATTAAATACAACTACTAATGTCAATTTGATTTGAATTCAAAATATAATTATTTTACAGTAGACCCTTTGTCCTAAAATAAATGATCAATGCACGCGGAAATAACAAATAATACATTCTAAAGTTGCTGCAACTGAAAACGTAATCACTTAACTTTACAACGTAGAGTTATGTTAACACTTCGTAGTTTTCAGTTTTCACAGCACAAGTTAGAACTATGAATCAGAACAACTATTACGGCAAATTCGCAATGCAAACAAGCTGTGTTACAGCAAGTTATACAATGTTTGCTCACAAAAATAATGGTAGAATTGACAACTCTGCAAAGAACTGCTGCAGCTCTACGACTAGCATGTTCTACACCTACAGTTGAGTCACAAAATCATCACAATAATTCTCCCAAGTCCTAAGTCCGTTGTCAGAGGCCTTGTCTTTTACTTCCAATTCCGTCATCTCTTTCTTCACGGAGTCAAGGTGTTCATAGGTCAGAAATGACGAATTTTTGGTAATTGGAATATTTGGTAATTGTTGGTCACGGAATGACGAATTTTTGGTAATGAACAAAAAGACTGGCCGAATCCGTGATATACATTTGTTTTTTTTTTCGAAAAGTACCTTGGCCACTACCAGTCAGAGCCAGTGAATACTGGGAAATGTGGAAAATGGAAAACGAATTGTTTCATTACCAATCGGACAACCGGAAATAAACTCTCCGTTCCAAGTCTTTCCTTTGATGAAACGTGTTTCACTAGCTGGCCTTTGAATTTAGTGTTCAAAGAGTAACTGAAACTAACTGGTGGACATCGGGAATAATCGAAAAAAATCTTTTGTGAGAAAGATTTTTATAATTATTATTTGAGGGCATTTAATACCTATGTGAAAAATAAAACGGAATAACTCGAATCATCTCTTTCCAATACTTTAAAAGGAAAACTTTCCCGTTTCGATAATAAATGAAACTAAAAATATACAAATTGTTGTAACTTAATAAAAATATATATATTTCTAGCGGTGCCTCACGTAACTCTCGATCCCGTGGGAATATTGAGATAAAAAGTATCCTATGTCCTATTCCAGGTCATGGTCTACCCATGTGCCAAATTTCATCTAAATCTGTTCAGCCGTTTTAGCGTAACAAACAAACAAACTCACTTTCGCATTTATAATATTATAAAGTTAGGATTAGTAAATTAATTAAAGTGGCTAGAGTAGTACCAGTAAGCTAGCCACGTTAGCTTAAACACCTTGACTCTTAAGTGCACTGGTTATAAAATGTAAGAGAGCCAAGGCCACGCGTAATGCACAGTACACACGTATTAGTCATACTTATATAGTTCGCTATTCCTTTCTCTACTTCTTAGTAAACAAGTAGTTCCGACTCGCCAAATACATTAAAACATTACAATGCAACCTCGTTAAAAGTTTTCCTGAAAAAACATTAAACTACAGCAGTACTAACAATGCAACAACTGCTGTGAACCACCTTATATAAAGTTAGGTTGGAAACAGCCTTTCTTGATTCATTTATTTATGTGGTAATTCCAAAAGGTATCGTGTAACTCAGAAACTGGGTTTTGGAGGTCAGATAGGCAGTCGCTTAATGTAAAATACTGGTAGGTATTCATCTTTGTCCGGTTAGACTGGAAGCTACCTCAACTTACATACTTGGGGAAAGGTTAGCAAAGCTAATGATTTATGTGATAAACGAAAATTCCATACGGACTTATACGGGCATAAACAACTTAATAACAACGCCTGTGACAAACCACCTTCTCAAACAGAACTAGCTGGTTAGCGTAACCAGCCACTTATTTATTTTATTAAAGTGCAACAAACCAGAAGCACCACGTATTACAAAAAGCCATTTACCACAGCCACTTCATCTCGCCTAGTCGAGTTGTGCAACACTATGTAGCACAAGGATGCGCCTGCGCATAGTAGTCTACCAGGTCAACTGAAGCAGGCACTGCGTTTACAAATGACTTGTAATTGGCCTGTTACATGGACGATAGTTTAATAATGATAACTATCTGGTCTAGCCACAATGACACAAGGTCAAACAAAAACTAATGATTCAGGATTTATAACCATAGAATATAGTTAGTTCTGAATTATTGCGATATTGAATGAGTACATAGGTATGCTGCTGATGATGATGAATATCCTATTAGATATCGCACTGAGCATGAGGACCCTAACGACGGATGAATAATAATTGTGTTATTATGCTAACACAACATTAGAAGTGTCTATTCGAATCTACGTAGTCCTTGAAACTTACTGAATATTCACACTAATCAATGATCACGTAGAATTCATCATCAACTCGTTCCATGAATATCCTATTAGAACAGTTGCATTGTGCACACAATTGGATAGCTTGGTTGTTGGTGTCAATATAGTGTGAACGCAAGGTCAAGCAGGAAATGATTATTTATATTTGAAAACCATGAATGAACATGATACAGCATATATTACAGCGAAAATAGGTAGCTTGAATTACAAAGGGGAATAATAATGCGTGGTAAACCACAACGGGGATGAAAAATGTCAAAGCATTAGACGTCACCGAATGGTGTTTGTGGTCCACCCTGGGACAGGTTATGGAATAGATATAGATATTACTTATAGAAAAACAAAGGAACAAAATTCGCAGAGCTATACCAATGGTTTAGAATCCAATATGACGCTATCTTAGATAGAAGTGATTCATGAGAAAGCTGTTACTATTACAATTAAGTCTGTCTAAATAAACTGGGTCAGTGTTAAAAAGTTGATGGTGGAGATAATGAAGCAGTGGCAACAGCAGCCGGAGCAATGCATCAGAAATTGTGGTGTAACAATACATCCGGTGGCTGAGCCACGGCAACACGGCCGGCGGTGATACGCAACACTCGACATGTAGTTATTTGCTTATCGACATAATAATGATTTTTTGACATTGACTAGGTTTTGAATTTGCAGTAACATTGGTTGGTAATTGATTTACCTTTTTATTTTGCTTTGTCTATATGCAAAATTGTATTACTTGGCATCGAATTCGTTCTTTCGTTGTTCCAGATTCGAATGATATTAATAGGTAGATACACTTACTTTCAAATGAATTTCAGTTTACTGCACTGTAGAGGTTTCTTCGACTGCATGCATATGATTTAGTTTAATTTAAATCCTGTCTTGCAGCCGAAGTGCGGGTCGCTTAGCGCGGCACGCTAACATTAATGACATCATCCGACGAGCTCTTGTCACCGTCGGCGTTCCAGCTGTATTAGAACCCAATGGCTTGGCACGCGACGATGGCAAAAGACCACACGGCATGTCCTTGTTCCCATGGAAGATGGGTAGGCCTTTAGTGTGGGACGCAACGTGTCGATACTCTTGCGCCATCCCACCTTCCTGGCTCGGCGTGCTGTGCTGGCGCTGCCACTGCAGCCGCGGAAAACCTCAAGCGGCGAAAGTATAATAGCCTTATAGGCAATTATATTTTCGAGCCGTTTGGGGTTGTAGGGCCGTGGGGTCCGAGTGCTCATGACCAAGGTAAAAGCCAGCGCTTGGGTCACGACCCTAGGGCTGGCTTTTACCTTGGTCAGAGGCTAAGCATTGCCATTCAACGTGGCAATGCCACCAGTCTCTTGGGTACATTACCAGCTGACAGCGATGCGGAGGAATTTCGCCGACGATCGACGCCAGATTTTAGATATTAATTGTTTATTTGTATAGTTAGTTTTAATAAATATTAGTAATAGTTAGTTTTGTTAGAGTTAGTGTTTAGATTTATACCCCATTTAATGGTTTAATTGAAATAAATGAAACACATAGTTTAATTTAAGTAGGTACCTCTAAATGTTATATTTTTTTTATTTTAATATCCTTTATTTTATTACCTATTATTAATGTTTTAACTTTGTTAGCTTAGTTTTTAACTTTATTGCGCATGCTGTGGTCTCATACAGGTGAAGGAGTACGACCTATGTTATACTTGATGTTGCCCTTTATTTATGTGTCATCTTTTGTTGGAGATCCTAAATCAATAAACACTTTCGAGTTAATCTCTAGGGCCTTTACATTAACTCCTCCAACTTCCAAACGTCATTTTATCTTTGGTAAGACCTGCTAACTAAAACAGTGTTATTGTATCTTCCTCCTCAGTCGCGCCAATGTCAAGTGCTTGGATTCACGAGCACGTAACAAATCGTAGTGTTTATCCACACCGCCACGGTAGTCACAATAATACAAGAACAACAGACGAGGCAGAAGTTCCACGATGCGTATATAACAGTTGCGTTGCATTTTCTATGGTGAATTTTTTCATACACGAATCTTTTAAGGGGTTCTGAACAACTTACACTATGGGATCAACCCTGAAATCGCGAGAAAAAAAAAATCTGATGGTCCCTAGATTTTACGAGCTATATACGAACTTATATGTAGATTTTTTTGAAGCAATATCGAGGCTGAAAAAAAGAACTCTAAATTGTAAAAGGGAGTCTTAACATTCATGGTAACGATGTTGGCCTTCTACTCCGTCGCGTCTCATGGTATAGTTTCCAAGCGACACCTGATTGAGGTGAAAACTAACAAGGCGTATAGAAAGCGGCGCACGCGCAGTTTCCACATGCGCGGGAGCAACGTGAGAGCTCACAATGTAACGCTCGAGACCTAAGCTAGCCTTTGACATGGAAAGCTATTAATTAAAATGATTAATAGAATTAACTTTCCAGTAGATAATAGATTTATTTAGTGGGTAAATCTCTCCGAGAAGAGAATAAGTAAATGGCTTTTTAAGTACCTCTGCTGGTATATTTTTGTCGAGGCATATATTGATGATTTTAAGGGTACAATACATTGACTTTCACTCGCACATTATCTACTTACCTAGGTGTACCTACTTGTCGGTTGTCAGTAATAACATTGTGTTATGGTTTCATGCAATGCGTGTTAACACAGTTTCCTGAAATCTGTAACTAAACTTGCGGAATCGAAATAGATTAGTTTTAGTACAAAAAACAAATCGGAAGTAGGTACAATCGGGGCGTGCGCACCCAAATGCATCGATTATCGTACTAAATTACCTACGTATTCATGACTGGAGGTAGTGGTTATTGGTTACATTCATTCATGCTTTTCAAGCTTAGGATCATGAACATGCTTCCTGAAAGGTAAGGTAGAGCTAAAATCGTACAACAATTTGTTAATTATCTCGAAATTGACAACATATAATAGTTTGTAAACGTCACGTCATGTAGCGATCAGAATTATATGTATTATAATCAAGGCATCAAGCTCTCAGATCATCGGATGCCTCGTCAAGGCAGTCGTAATTCATTTCTTATAATTTCAATTGTTACATTTGTCAGGAAAGTCAGTCAGCCACTGACCTTGTTATTTGCTAACCGGCTGATATATCTTCCTCGGCAGGAATGACTAATGTTCATCCCGAAACTAAAGATAAAAGATAAATAAAAGTTGCCGAACGTGTAAACCCATTACACGGTGTATAAAACTAGCACTATAGACTATTCCACACTCACGTTTCCGGCAAACACGTTCAACAAGCCCTTCACCTAACGTGACCGACACGTTACGCAACCGAGTGATGCTAAAATTATGATAAGTAATTCAATTTGCTGGAGATCCAGCTCACTGGGTGACCGGCCAGAGGTGCTGAGCGAAGCCTTTTCAGTGCTAACTAGTTTATTGTTTTATTTATATTTCGTCATTCGTGCGGTATTGCTTACTAAGCAATATTGTTCGGACAACGATTGATTTTTCCTCTCTTTACCTTGAGCAGTAGATAATTATTACTGCTTCGATTTAATTCTTCAGATAGGTACTTTAAAAACATTTCTCCTTTCTTACAATGAACATTACCTACTTAGTAGGTACTTATTGTTTGCCCTTAACAGTTAATTAATTCTAAAGCGTTTCTGCTGCTACGGCGATTACATTATAATTGCAAGTTTATACATACTTACTTTATTTTTGCGATTGCTTTGTTTAATGTGCATGCATCAACCTATGTTCTTCTAGATAAGGTAGAACAGCCCAGTAGCCGAAAACTATTAGAATTCTTTCACTTCGTAACACCAACACCATGGCAAATCTCGACAACTTTAACAAAATCCCGATATCCCTGAACCCTGTAGCGCCCAGCCTCCGAAACTTTCTAGAACTTCTCCCGTCTAAATCCAGGCATATCTACAGCCACGTGACTTCGCCTCCTCCTAGCCGTTGCAAGCACAATGGGCGCTCGGTACGGCCACAATGCTGGACAATGGGCCGCTTATTGATATGTCCTGGTATATGCACGACGATCGCACGGCTATTTCCCTTGCCTGGCCAAGTGGCTAGTAGAGTAGGTATGCCTCGGGCTGGATAGGTCGTGAATGGAGGGTGGCGTGATCACTGATCACGTAGGTGTCGTAAATTATATCTTTGTAGTACGAGTTAGGTCTTAGGTACAGCATGGATAATATCTAGGCACAAGATAATAGTGAAAGGTTTCGTCCAGGAAAGAAGGGATTTCCGCTGTATATATTCCGCCAGTAGCATTGCTGTTCCGGATTTTAAAAGTCCGGTGAAATTACACGTGAGGTCTGTCTAAGGTCAGCAGTGCAGTTTTATTCACATTCAAGTGTTCATTGATTTATTCCCATAACAATAAACATTTGACCACGCTCAGATTACTATGTCGAGATTCGCGCCAGAGGGCCAAGGGCCGCCCTCAAAGGCCCTTGACCGACGTCATAGACGGACTAGGTCAACATCCCAGTAATAGGCCATACACTTGCGTAATGTCCAGTCAGTGACACTGACCACTTGTGGTTGGTGGTCAGTGGTCTGACCACTTTCTCCGTGCGACCCATCGGACCAGTCCCAAGTACTTGCATGTCACGGTGTGAGGATATCCTTCGTTTAATTACGGAAGCGATCATTGATTTCTTTTAATTTAGAATTTAATGAAGTTGTTACTGGAAATCGATATTCAAGTTGTATGCATGTTGGTAGAGGCACATAATTATAATTCATACAAAATATTGTAAAACATTTTTTTAAAGAGTAACGGTGGAGTTTCTTGCCCATTCTTCTCCATACGAAAACTACCTTTTGGAAGGGGCAACAAGAATCAGTTCTATTTCTTTGTTATTGACGTTCAAAAGTGCCTTTTATGTGCCTATTTGAAATAAATTATTTGACTTTGAGGTACAGACATACATGTGTCTAATTTCGCGACAGTTTGAATGATGAGTAAAGTTAAGTCTATTAGTCCCCTTTTGTATCTCAATCTACAGCACACTAGCATTTGTCCACGTCGTTGCTTCACCCGCGTGGAGGTCGGAATAAAAAACCTAAATATTTAAACCTCCTCTATGAAAAAATACATATATCCCATACTAAGTTTCATGGGAATCGGTCAAACGGTTTGGAGTTTATCAATATTATATACATTAATTTTATAAATACCAACATCCCTTTTTATAAGTATACCTATCGAACTGAAACTCTTTAAGTCTTCATTTATTTAAAAGCCTATCGTGCTCATCATAATTTTCTCTCGTTTCCAGTGACGAAGACGACACGAGTCGCCTGCTGCGGCAGCTCAGCAGGATCAACAGGCCGCTCGGCGTGTCCTTCCCGCAGATGGTCCGGCTCATGGCCCAGTGCCAGCAGGTAAACCCACATCTATATCTACTTATATATATATTATTAAATAAAGTCGCGTGTCTGACTGTGCGACCGCGTTCTTCTAAACTCCGCCACGGATTTTGATGCGGTTTTCAGCATCATCGAGAGAATTTATTCCGGAAGGTGAACTTGTATTACATCTAACTAATATTATAAACGCGAAAGTTTGTAAGTATGGATGGATGGATGTTTGTTACTCTTTCACGTAAAAACTACTGAATGGATTTGACTAACACATAAGATACTTTTTATCGAGACTTACGTCTGTTAGACTGTCAGACTGACGTCACTGACGTCTTGACGACAATTTGACAATTGACAGAGTCCTTCTGAAATCCACCGCTAGCATTTATTTTTTTAAACACTTTGTATTAATGGCTTTAGATACTTTATTCTTATTGAACAGTAAAAGTAACCCTAGTCGCATGACACGGATAGTATAGAAAGCCAGGGACTTGAAACGTCAAAATAGGGGTATGATAACGTTATGTATAGTTCGTAACCATTTACGAACTAATTTCTTGGCAATATTACGAAAATCTATCGACAAATCGACAACGATCCGGGTGGAACAGTAGAAATTATCGCTACTGGAACGGATCGTAACGGTATTTTAACGTTATTTTATAACGTTTCAAGTCCCTGATAGAAGCCCAACAAGTTCTTCTTGTGAAATTCTCCGTCTACCCCGATTTTTATTTAAATAATGAACTCCACAATCTCTTCCAAATTTACCTAAGCCTTGAACCAAAAAACTACTAACTACTCTATATCAAGCAATATCGAGATGATAAAGATATTTGGCTCTCGGTCTATATTAATCGCGGCGGCAAACGCTCTTCCCGTGGCTTCATTCCGTGCCGCTTGTTTTGCCGTCCCGCTTGCCGCACCGCAATTCGCGCCGCAATTCGCGCCGCCTGTCCCGTGGCCAGGCGGTTACGCGGGTGAAACCGCGGGGCGCAGCTAGTACATTAATCTAGGTCAGTTATTTAGAACGAAGGTTAACAATTTTGAACTTTTTCGGAATATGGACAATATTTAATGTTTTTAGAATTATGTTTGTATCTCGGGTTCTATTGGAGCTACAGAGCAGAGAATTATGTATAAAAGGGTGACCGTAGGTCGCACGTTTTAGAAGTTATAAGCCAAAAACTGAAAGGAGTCCGACCACGCAGTTTGCACAGGGCTTTCGATGCTACAAACTTGGTTTTCCACTTACGGTTTATCATATTTAACATCCCAAAAATCCGTTCAGTGCAATTTTTGTGACCTAATACGATTTTTGTGTCTCGGTAACTGGCCTATTAAGCATGCATATAATAAAAAAATCACGATGTTTTGTCAAGTCGTGCGAAGCAGGGGCGAGTCGCTAGTTGATAATATAGCGTTAGAAGTAAGGAAATAGGGTGCAGCTGGCTGAGGACCAAAGTGAGCGAAATACCCAGGCGAAAATACCCAGGGAAACGCACGAGTTGTTCCCGTTTGATCTCTCTCCGTAGCCATTGGCATGGAATAAATTATGATTTCTGTTCTTCGTCATTGGGGAGGCTTGCTTAGCTGCTTGATTAACTGATGATAAAGTTACAAGGCAAGTAGGTTCTGCGGTTAAGAAATTCGCAATTCAATTATTCATCAATATTGCCGTTGCCATTGCCAAGCATAATCATGATGATGATGATGTATCTTGACAATACTCAATTTGTGGCGAGTAGCTAGGTAGGTATACATAATATATTGCTTCAATAACATTCATGATGTACACGAGGCATTTGAATGAATTAAACTAAGAGCAAATGTAGGTGCTACCCAGGTTTTTGAAAAAGCATCCAATATTTTCATTGCCCTATTCGTCTCCTCCGACCACAGTGATTGCTAGTTAGACCTTATCGTGTACCCCAATCATAGTGAGGCTACATGCAGATAAGTAAGTGCCTTAGGAATTAAATTAGCTAAAGGTAGAAACTATAAAATTGCAGGTTTTCTCAATTCTTATGTTAGCTTTACTTTCTTTCTGGAACATATATTTTTCTATCTGCTTGTTGTTTTATTCCGTGAGTCTGATGGCCCTTCTGATTACCTCTGTCTATTGCAACTTCAATTACCCATTCCATACCTCCGACTTCGTAGGTCACGTCCTTCGGGTCATTGCTTTCTCCAAAAGTCGTGAGGTGTGCCTCTCAGCGCAGACACAACCCCTTTCAGTATGGCGTTTGTGCTCTGTAACGTGTCTATTTATTTATAAACTAGTTAAATTTTAATCAATTGCTAGGGTATTTCACATCCTGAAAAAGTAAAATTTTCGATCTAAAATATTTATACCGTTTAATGATTTTCGCATAGCAGTGCCACATTTTTTCTATCACTTCGACCTCACATTTATCCTTAACCCGAAATGATTGTTCTGTCAAACAATCAATATTAAATAATAACATTTATTTTTATCTTTATATGGTACCTAGCTATAATTATGTCCGACACTCCAACCACGGTAATAACATGTCGTGTCGAACCTGAACATCATTGAAATACTTTTATGTGCTATCTGATAGATCTATGCCTGATCGGATCGAAATTGTGATGTATCACGAATGTCATGCACGCGAGTGAACATAAGTGAACAATTAATAGCAATTTTTTCATTCCTATGTTAAATCAGGTTGAAATCAGAAAATTAAAAAAAGTCCTATCTATGAATATTCTGCAGGCTAGTTACGCCATCTAGCGGTGAGTAGCTAACTGGAATGGCCAATGGAATAAGCCATGGGAAAAAAAACAAAACTGTCCGTTTCAAACCACTATAAAGGAAGGACCGATTGTTCAAGAATCCGTCTGCAATTTGGTATAGTGGACACGGTGGACAGTAAGCGAGGACTTTCAGAACTAACATTCTATTGATTCTCACACAATAAACAATCTATTCCAGGTTGCAGGTGTAGAAGCTTTCGACGAGGGTGGAGACACACCCACAACTGGCAGCAGTGGCGGCGGCTGGCAGGAGACTGGTGCAGCGCGGGCCAGACTGGATGCTGGCGGGGCGCATGCAGGGCTACTGGGGGGCAGTCCGCTCACTCTGTTCCAGGGGATCATACCAGGTAATCATAGAAAGAAAGAAAATAAGAAGCTGATAAGTTGCATGCTTTATTAGATAGAATGTACATGGATTCACCACTGAAATTCTACATAACATGACGCCTGTATTCCCCGTTTATGACCATCACTTGTGACTTATACCTATTATAATATGTATAGAAGTAAGCTGGGTAATACTCGCTCGCTTTTTGTGATAAGACCGAGCTTTATGTCACCCTATGTAAAATTTCTAAATACTTATCTGTAAGTTTTGTGGTATACGTAATTAAGAGTATTCTCTGTACTAATAACAATCGCCCCATGTAAAACAAAAAGTCTCTCCTCTAGTCTAACGATAAACTGCAAATATAATATTCATGATGAACTAATGATGTAAATAATTTCACTCCAGGTACAAAGTGGTGCGGCACGGGTGACATAGCAGCAGACTACCACGACCTGGGCGCGGACAGGCGCCTAGACCGCTGCTGCCGCACGCACGACCTCTGCCCCACCAAGGTCCGCGCCTTCTCCAGCCGATACAACCTCACCAACAACTCGCTCTACAGCAAGTCGCACTGTATCTGCGACGACATGCTCTTCGAATGCCTGAAAACCACCAACACCTCAGCTTCACACCTCATGGGACACATCTACTTCAACATAGTCCAAGTTCCCTGCCTCGAGGACGTCGACGACGCGCGACGGTTTCGTAATGCAAGGCTCGGCTTTTAACTTCATCTAGCGGAGAATAGCGGAATTAAACTCATCAGCGCCATCTAGTAGTCACGATAGTGTGTCATGCATGCACAGATTTTTTTGATGCTGTAAATTTTGCATTTTACTAATCTTCGTGTTATTCTCTGATTGAGATTGTAAATAATGATTAAATTTTAATAATGTTCTTATAAAACATTAGACATCAAGCTGTGATACGTCTGTGCCTTTAAATGTACTAGAAAGTATTTTTGTTAGAGGATGGCGCTATACAAATAAAAAACATTGTTTTAAATAGTTAAGATATTTATTTATTTGTTACAATAATTCATGACGAAGATGCAGATTCTTTATTGTTATAATAGTAACAATAGTTTAATATGTGTTTACCAAGGCAAAGATATTTTATACTAATGTAGAGAAATAAATGTGAATTAGTTCATACCAAATAAAATTATTTATTTTAAATCGTGTGTGCATTGTTTTATTTTCCTCTGCTCATCAATGATTATGAAAGTCATCATAAGAGTTCCTACAGGATAGGATTCTAAACAGAAGTAATCTTAGTGGGCTAGGCAAGGGTATAAAATACAAAGGCAATCGTACTTTCTCTCCTTTTGCAAAGATACTTCAGTTAGGTTGACTCGTCACTTCCATGTAGATAGTGTAGGGATTAATTCTAGAAACGTGATAATCTGATCCCCTAGTGCTACCTGTATAGACCAATTATGAAATTTTAACTAGTGAGCCTAAGTGCCTGTGGAGTAGGACCAGCGTTAAGCCAAGCATTTTTATCTACGATATAATCATTCAACTTATAATATGCTTGTCTACATAGTGTGCGTTAAATGCATGTTTTAAATTTCATCTCATTTAGTTGAAGAATATCGAGTGGAATTTTATTATAACATTTTACACAGAACCCCATAAAAGAAGTATGTACTTTAGACAATCTGAAACGTGGTTGATCTAATTTGTTCCTATTTCTAGTGTTAAAATTATGCCTGTCACTTATTTTGCTAAAAAGATGTAGATTTTTCCGAATGTACATAATTTTTTCATATAATAGGTCTTTACCTATGAAATTGCCGTTTTGTATGAAAAAATTTAAACGAATTTTTTTCATGAATTTTTTATTTGTATTAATCGAAGTAATCACCCATGCAATCAATGCATCTTTGCCATCGCAGTGGCAGTTTATTGATGCCCTTCTTAAAGAAATCAGCTGGACGGGAGGCAACAAATTCTTCAAAGGCATTTTGTACTGCCTCTCGGGTATTGATTTTTTTTCCCGCCAAGAAGTTATCCAAATTCTGGAAAAAGTAGTAGTCTGTAGGCGCAAGGTCTGGTGAGTAGGGCGGATGACGGAGAGCTTCCAACCCCAGTTCTTGCAACTTGGAGACCGTCTGCTGTGCAGTATGAGGTCGCGCGTTGTCGTGCAGGAGCAGCGGAGACGAGCGATTGACCAATGCTGGTTGGAGATGCGCCAGCTTCTCCATCATTGTGTTCAGTTCTTCACAGTACACATCTGCAGTAATGCTCACCCCGTTTGGTAAGAAGCTGTGATGAATCACACCGGCGCTAGACCACCAAACAGTGACCATCACTTTTCTAGGGGTAAGTTTTCGTTTAGGGCATTGTTTAGGTGCTGAACCAGGATCCAACCAACTTGCTGAGCGCTTGCGGTTATCAAACAGAATCCATTTTTCATCGCAGGTAACAATGCGGTTCAAAATTCCTTCATTTGTGTGTCTGTTGAGCAGTGCAAGGCACGTCTCGACGCGTACTTCGCGCTGGCGTTCATTGAGTTCGTGGGGCACCCATTTGTCAAGCTTTTTTACCTTGCCAATTTGACGCAAATGGACCAATATTGTTTTGACGCTAACGTCGAAAGCTGCTGCTAATTCAGCCGTAGATTGTGTATCATCAGCTTCCACAATCGCCTTTAATTCGTCATTGTCGACCAAAGTCTTCGGACGACCGCGAGGTTCATTTTTCAGGTCGAAATTTCCAGAACGGAAGCGAGCAAACCAATAACAGGTGGTGCGTTGGTTTGTAGTGTTAGCTCCGTAAACGTCGTTGATGTTGCGTGCCGCTTGTGCCGCGTTGCTGCCACGACGGTACTCATATTCCATAATTACTCGAATTTTTAACGTATCCATGATGACGAAAAAGATTGAAATGCGATGAAAATGTAACACTAATCAATAAAGAAATGACTACTTTTGGAAAAAAAAAAACCATGTTTTTAAAATAAAATTAATTTGAAATTAGAATTAGCCAAACAAAAATTATTTTGATTTGAAATGGCCAGTACTGCAGAACGGCAATTTCATAGGTAAAGACCTAATATATACTGACAAGGTACCGTCATGATGTTAATTTTTTTAAAAAGTTCCTTTAGAGACTCGCGTCTGCGGAGTTTGTAGATGGTACTTCCCTCATTTTTTAAATAAAACGTCAGTTAGTCAACTTTGAACAAGTTAACGATGCACTCTCTAAAGTGGTGCATTGGTTTAATGTAAGTAATCTTCTCCTGAATGAGAAAAAGACTAAACTCATTAAATTTTCAACGCCAAATGTCAGGCAGCTATCTACCAATGTTAAAGTTACTGGAATAGTCCGGTGAGTCGACAGTTTTTCTTGGAATAACCATTGACGGTAAATTACAAAGGGGTCCACACATAGAAAATTTTTCAGGAAGTTTAAGTTCGGCCGCCTACGCCGTTAAAAAAATTACACAGATAACTGACGTAGATACAGCCAGAATTGTTTATTTTAGTTATTGTCATAGTCTTCTGTCTTATGGGATTCTTCTCTGGGGAGGCACATTAATGCTATCTTTGTTTTACAGAAAAGGGCTATTCGAGCCATTTACAACCTAGGTCCGAGAGATTCCCTTCGAGAAAAATTCAAAGAAATAGATATTCTGACTGTAGCCTCACAATATATATTTGAAAACCTATTGTATGTACACAAAAATATATCAAATTTTAAGAAAATGTCCGAAGTTCATAGTTTAAATACCAGGAATAAACACAATCTTGCTGTACATCGCACTCGTCTCCACAGAGTAGGCAACTCGTTCATGGGTCAATGTATACGCTTTTATAACAAACTTCCCATTGACATTCGAAACTTACCCATTAAACGATTTAAAAGCTGTTTGTTTGTTTAAAAGCTGTTGTTGAGCTGCTCGCTCTGCTAAGCATTGTAATATTTTGAATAATATGGAAAATCATCAAAGTATATCTACCAGTTTTATTTACAAATTGACATTATTGAATATTCTATACAAAATGACATGATTACTTTGTAAAGTATTTTAGTATTGTGAATGTGAGGACTATGTGAATTTTTATTTTTTTTCGTTCTCAGTTACTTTTATCGATGGTCTGGCAATTTGAGAATTTTATGCGGCCTACCCAAATGTCCTTTCTTTGGTATTGTTCGTCGAGTCGCTGAGCTCCTTAAGTTCTGAGTTGAGCTCCACCATTACTGACAAATGCTTGCACTGACTGGACAGGTCCACTCAAATTTGTGTGGTTCTTTCCTCAAAAGACCATTTCAGACTCGAATTTACATGGTCCTCATATGGCTTGACCAAGATTATGTCTGGACTAAAGAGACTGTGACCTCTGAGTTTGTTTCGGCCTTTCTTCTCAGAGTAGTCAGATAGGAAAAGCCGATCTCATCTAGCTTATTTTTAATATTTTTTAATATGACGTGTAAAAGTGATTCCAATAGGTATCCTATTTACAGAATAAACAATTTCATTTCATTTCCCAAGATTACCTACTCACTTTTGAAGTTTTTAATGAAAGGCTTATTGTAATTTATTATAGATATCTACTATTTAGTTAGTATCAGTAAAGTTCTTGGAGAACGAGTTCCTCCACCAGTTTTTGGTGCCAATCAACTTATCACTGATCCAATCCGAACTTATTCCGTATAACTTACCTGGAAGAAATCAGTATTTTTAACCGACTTCTTCAAAAAGGAGGAGGTTCTCAATTCGTCTGTATGTTTTTTTTTTTTTTTTATGTTTGTTACGCGATTACTCCGCCAATTATGAATCGATTTTGATGATTCTTTTTTTATTTGGTAGGTCATGCTTCCGAGGTGGTCCCATATAAATTTTATTAACTTTGCTTGCGTAATTTTTGAGTTAGCTTCAATATTACGTATTTTTCACTTAGTTTATCTAGACGACATCCTGTTTGACTCCTTCACTGTTATTTACAGATGTCCAGAGGAGGACCTAGGCTAGGGGTGGTTTCCACCACATATTATCTACTGACTACAGTACCAGCGCTTGAATGCTGCTCAACCCAAAGTTCGTATAGGATTTTGTAATAAAACGAATCTGACATTTGCATTAAGAACGCAGCTTGTTTTTTAATCTGTCAACACATAAAAAAACGTCAATTTGAGAATGAGAAACGTCAAATAGTTTTAGTGATTTCATCTTTTTCTCTGCAATAATCTTGAATTTCTAAACTTTTGAAGTTGTAAATCTGTGTAATAATGCGAATTATTCGAAGAATACTGTTATTTTAGCAATACCTAGAGTTAATGGACATCCCGTCCACGATGTCAAGTGATACAACAGAGACTGCGAAAGGTATGTTATTTTTTTCAATTGTTTGTTAATTTAGGTTGTAATGTCTTCCGTAGAGGCACTGAATGGTGTTTCTGTTTCAAGTGGAGGCCGCGGGCGAGTGCAACGGCCCGGCTCCGGACCAAGCGAGACGATTACTTGAAGAAGAATTTAATGTCCAGCGAGCGAAAATGAAAGAGTTGTTCTTGCAAAAAGAAGGTTCGTTGTCCGTTATCAGAAGAGTAGGCCGCGCGGGGTATCGTAGGCTTTGGTTCTGGTTTGTTGAAATGCATGAAATTACAATTATTCACATGATAGCATTGTTTTTGTTGTGGCTGTAAGACAGTTATTGAAACTGAATCTTAGTTTGTAGAATACCTTTGTTCTGCTAATTGGTTGCTTCCCTGGTGATTGCCATCCTGATATGTTGACCTTGTCCTTGTGTTACCTGTGAGACCTGTCCCTGCAGCTACACAAACTGGTTTGTTCATAACATCAGGGAATGGGCCATTTTTACAACATTAACTGCATTTTACTTTCCTGAATGCATAAAGTTTGCATGTTTACCTCGTACATAGCAAAGACAACATTAACACCTATTTGTCACTTATGAACATCACCTTGCTCAATGTTTGTGTCACTTTTCTAAAACAATATTAGGTTTGTTTTATTATTTACATTTTCAATTGTTATCGTGCCATATTTACAATTACATCTAATCCATGCATAAAAAAAACTGTAAAAACTATACCAAGCTGTTAAAGGTGACTTGTATAAATGTACTAAGAAGGTTAGTGCAATAAAAATCATCTATTGTTATGTGCGTGAGATGGGGAAGACTGTAGTAAAGTTTTTTTGTAGGTGATGGCTTATCATGTGATTGAAGGCTATACAGAATACTTGATGTTAAGTTGGTCACATTCTAATATTTTGGAAGAATGACTATGATAATATAAAAGTATTAGAAAATCTATTGTTATCTAAATACTGAACACCATTCAAAAAATAGCTCTTAATCAGTTGTAATGTTTCATATCAATCTATGTTTAGTTGTTGTTATTTTGGATAGTATAACCAATCACCAGAAGGCAAAAACTCATACTTCAAAAACGATCACATTCCAGTCGCAATCTGTCAAACTTGACAAAAATGTTGGTAAATTGATTGTATTTTTGACAGACTGTGAATGAGATAAGAATGCAAACGTTCTAACAAATTACTGGAATTGCCCCTCGGGTATGCAATTTGACAGTAGTTTAATTTATAAGAGACTAGAGGGTATTTCATGAACTAGAATTTAGTTCATCATTGTTCTACCAATCTCCAGGAACAAGTTTACTTTGTTTTACTACAAAATTATGGACTAAAAATACTAAAACCACTCTATATATAAAAGCAATACAATACAATAACATTCAGTGTAATTCTACCATCTATTATTATACTTATGACTAATTAGCACTTATAGTAAAGTGGTTTAGAAGCATTTAGAACTTGAGACTGGTTTATAGTTTATACTTAACTAAACACATGTCATTGTTATGATTATTAAGTAGATACTCCTGGAAAGTAAATAATAGTGGTGGTTGGATAATAGTGTTTAAGGTGTAATAATAATATCTAATGACTGCTGGTAAGTTATGGTAAAGATTATGAATTCTACATTAGTGTAGCAGTTAGATTTTTACACTTCACAGTTCACTGGCATACAGATCCAAAGGATTTATTTTTTCCCATCCAAATAGGTGCATGGTTTCAAGAATAACATTCCACATATAGTTTTCCATTTGTATTGTTAGTGCATCACAGTGCGGATTCAATTGACACTACACTAACACCACTCCTAACAGAACCTCCATTCCCATCATTAATGTGTGTGACCTGCCCTCTTTGCAGAGGACATGAGGAAGATGATCCAGGACAAGGAGCAGCTGGAGTCAGAGGTGCTGGGGCTCCGAGCTGAGCTGCAGCAGCTGCAGACTCTCAGTGAAAACCAGAAGTCGGAGATACAGAGCTTGCAGATGCTTGTTAGTGGTATGTAAAGCTGCTTTTTCTGTAACTTGCCTTGTGTTTAAAAAAAATTGATAAATACAGCGACCAAATAAAATATATGGTATCAATGATTTATGTAGTTTGGCTGCATAAACAGACAAGAAGAAAAGAACAGAAAAATATGTACAAATTTTTATGCTTAAAATATATTTTATAGTGTTTCTACCTTGAATAGGAATATATACTTATCATCAACAGTATCTTACCCAAAAAGAAAAAACTTTACAGAAAAAAGTTTTCCAATTCCTAAAACTATGTTGAAAGAGTTAAATGCATTTTTCAAGTCAACAGGATATTGTTCCTACTGTGAGTATGATGAGGATAACACTGATTTTTTTAATACAGCAATGAATAATGTTGTTCATTAATTAACTTGATGGGAATTCATGTGGAACTTTTTTCTGTTATCAAATTATTTTAATCAGTTAAGTTGATACTATTGCAGTTGTTCTGCTTTACTCATAAAACAAATGATATTATTTAAAGATTGAATATCCATTTTGCAAGGGTGCATAGGGCCAAAATCTCTAAAAGGATTTATTGGTGGACAACTCAGCCATTTTCATAGGCAACATCAGTTGTATACCAAAGACAATCTTTATGAACAAACCAACTAACTCTATTGACATGGCTTTGTATAGTTAGAAATCAAACATATAGTAATTAAAAAATATCCAGTGATAAACCATATTCCTTATTGGGTTGTGTGATGGATGAAACTAATAAGTGAACAATGTTTCAGTCTTTCTGTTTAGGATGGGGCCCCAGAGGTAAATTAAAAAAATTACAATGTAAAACAAAAGTTTAACAAATAGTTGAAATACTAATTAAAACAGTGAGTTGTTTTTTTGTGATTGAAGTGTGTTCTAAGAACACACCCAACTGCCAACTGTTATTTTAACATAACATAAAAAAATATTTAATTTTATCGTAACATCTTATTTTATGTCCCTAAAAATCGAAACACCTTGCAAGTTTATGTTTTGTAAGGATTATCAGAAAAATGTGTATATTTAGAAACTCGAAACCATAAAAACGGAAGTGTTTCGATTTTTCTGATGAGAAGTGTAAATATAACTAAAAGCTGTTTCCCTGTAATTCTTAAAACTAAAAGCGAAGCAGACGAAGAGTTTTATCTGTGACCTTGTGAAAATGAGGTGAATTAGATACAGAGAGAAAGAAATTTCAGCTTACCAGTATTTTTTCCTGACTAATTGAATATTTAATATTGCCAACAGAAACAGTGGAAGTCTCATCTTCAGGGACGGAAGAAGTAAGAAGGTTGCGAGCCAGGAACATGGAGTTAGAACAACACCTGACTCAAATGAGACAGGTCGCTCAGCAGCAGGTAGCCAAAACTTATAGTTTTCTAGCTTTAAATAGTTATTTTATACAAAAAAAAGGTACCAATATCAGTTACCAAAAGGTATTTGTAACCCCAGGGCTTGTTTTATTAAATCCAATTTAATAGAGTATAAGAGCATAATCACAAAAACAAGATCCCGATCTTCTTTTCAGATCTTAAATTGCAAAAAAAAAAAAAAATGAATGCATTCCTGAAAGTGCTATTTTTGCCGTCTTTGTTTCGTCCTCACAAGTGGCACATTTACATAGTGTGTACATTTGAAACCATATTTCAATGTTTAATTTAACACACACTAAAATAAAGTCAACAGAAATAATGTGTATCATTGAAGCCATGTAACTGGTATCGGTATCTGTTGAATATTAACGCTACCGACGCTTGCGCATCTTATCGGGACACTTAGGAATTAAAACCGATACTGGCTCATAGTTTGAAATTATTCAAGCACTAGTACAGTCAGCAACGAGAGTCGATGCAAAACGGGACAATAATGTAAAAAAAAAACAAAGACTATGTACTTACATGAAATACTTTAGAGCAGTGAGTGTATCGTATAATTTAGTGTCAATTATATAAAATGTGAAAATAACAGTGGGCATTGACTGTTGTTGCTTTACATAACATATTACGATCTTCTTGTTTACGTGTCGATTTGAGTCAAATGTTCGACGAAAATGCAATATGGGACACACAAACCCCAGACGGCTAGCATTCGGTAACGCAGAGTCAAGGCTTCTAAATCCGTTCGCCACAATCGATAACTTACATTCAAATATATTACGATAATACGTACCAATACAAGTTCCAAAATATGATGTGATGAATCGTATCCGTTGACCTCAGCAGACAGCAACAGTGTTGTTCTTTATCATTTGAAGGTAGTCCGTGTTGACTTATCTGCGGGCGAACACATTGTGTACGTATTTGAATACAGGCTGTTGTAACTGTAGCAGGCTGTAGCTAAACCGTTGTATAACTAACATTGTACAGAAAATGTACGTGTTAGCTATTATCAAAAGACTAGGTAACGTTAGCGAATTTAATTGTTATTGGGTTTAAAGAACTTTATTTCTCATAAGAACTTAACAGTTCGCTTACAATGAGATACTTAGTGATCTAATTACATTAGTTAGTTACCTCTAGGGTGTTGGAGACATTATATCAGTGATTATAACTAGTAGGTACCATTTATTCATATTGACTAGGTACTTACCAACTTAAATTGTCCGTATATTCAAATTTAAATTCAATTGCCATTCTTTGACAGTTGTATTAAATGGCTATAACATAGCAAATTGACGTATTGTGTCAATCTGATAAATAAATAATTTCCCAGACTTTAAATTTTTTAAAGAGTTTTTAGAATGTGAGAAGTAATTCGGTTTGTACTTAAGACACTTTTGCACGACTGCGCGAAAATAAATGTTTCGACGTTCACACGGTGACGGCTTCCTTAAGGAAAATAAAAATAAGCAACAAGGAAAACACAAAGTTGCCTTTCGAAACACTCCTTGTATAATCTTAAATTACTATAACATATGTTTAGAAAACCGTTTGGCGCACACACCACAATCAAACTGTACTTACGCGATATCGTATCACATTAGTACATCAACTTAACCAAACCGGTTCCGATAAGTAAAGTAACTTAGATGTAACTTATTTAAGTATTACTTACAGAACAATGTCGTAATTTATGGCTGTCGTGAGTTTATCGAGAAATTTACATATCGTCGGATCCGTGGAGTGAAACAAGTGTAGAATTATCATACATACTCGGAGAATACTTAAATGTAGCTTAGAAATCGTTAGTGTTTGTGTAGCTGTGTTGCGTTTATAATATTGGTTGTGTGTGTTTTCAAAATGTTTTGTAACTTTACATTGCAAAGAACGGAAAATGGTTTAAATAGAAAAAGTGTCTTATAGAAAAACTAAATAGAACTGCTCCTTGAACGATAAAGTGATATATTATTTCGTATCAATTTCTTACCTCAATCAAAGTGTGACTTCACACGATACCTACCTCATCCTCATCCTCAACCCTTGTTATCAATTTTGGCGCCCACACAATACTTTATCTCCCAGAAAAGACACGCTTTATAATTCATATCTATCTTCCAAAATAATCGTGAAACTGCATTTAAATAAATGATTCTCATACAACCCCTTATCCTAAACGCATATAACACCGTCACCCTTCCGCCACGGATACAACCACACCTACAATCCTACGTACCCCTCCTACATAAACTAGTATAATGGACGGGAGCTACTTGGTAAACGCTCGCGCTGTGTGGCAGGAGGTGTCGCTGGCGCCCGCCAACATCGTGCGCTCGCTGGCACGGAAGTTAGGCGCAGAGGCCGAGGAGCAGCAGCCTAGGAAAGTATGTATTATTGCATTGAATTATTATAATATGCATTCTCATATTTAGGGCCTGTTTCATAGTTTCTAAATGAGCTATTTACTTATACCAGATAAATAATAAAAACTTTTTACAAAAAAAAAAACCGAAATTAAAGTTATTTTTCAGTTTTTTTGTGTTTTTTTTGGAAGTCGGTTGTTTTTTTTTTTGTAAAAAGTTTTTATTTTTCTCTTTTTAGTTGTGGTACCTACCCCATACAAATCCGAATACCACTACCTGCTATGTAAATACCAGTGAAGGAGGCAAACAGGATATCGTCTAGATAAACTAAGTGGGAAAAATACGTAATATTGAAGCTAACTCAAAAATTACGCAAGCAAAGTTAATAAAATTTATATGGGACCACCTCGGAAGCATGACCTACCAAACAAAAAAAGAATCATCAAAATCGATTCATAATTGGCGGAGTAATCGCGTAACAAACATACAAAAAAAAAACATACAGACGAATTGAGAACCTCCTCCTTTTTGAAGAAGTCGGTTAAAAATAACTTGTAACTTATGTGCAAAAAACAACATAGCCTATATTCATTGTTATGTTTAGCTGAGCTACATTTTATTGATAAAGATTATCTGCTCTCAGACAAGACATAAAATTAGCCAGTTTTATATTATAAAATTCATAAAAACTCCACATGTTCGACTTTGCATGACATAAAACATTGACCAATAGTAGTAGTATGTAGTTCATCCTATCTTCCAGACTATTCTAGAGACATGCAAAGCTATCGTAACTTACGTATTTCTCTGTATGCAGGAAGAAGAGCTGCTGCGGTCCATCATACAGCCTCTGGAGATGGAGATCACGGCACTCAAAGGCAAGCTGAGAGAAACTGACGCACAGCTACAAGATGCTATGGCGGTAAGCAAAGCTTTGTTTTATTCTTACTGTGATGGCCAGCCAGGCCAGCTTCCGTACAGATGAGACGGGAACCAGCGGCAACAGCGGATACGAATAGAGGCTTAGCCTTAGATATTTATCTAGCAGGCTGAACCTATTGCAATCATTTTTGGTATTCTTGCATAAGAACTTTCACTACTGTGTCAAGTTTAATCTTTTGCTCTTGTTGCAGAAAGCGAAAGCATCAGCCGCTGCTACCTCAAGTGGAGATGCTAAACCAGAAACAGGTCGGTATTTATCTTCAAACTTATTAGTTAGTCATAAAGTCGAGGCTAAAGGAGTATGTAAGGATCGTAGCCTGCAGATGGCGTTCTGTAGTTTCTGCCTACCCCCATGGGAAGAATGCGTGAGATTATGTAAGTCCTTTACTTGAATTAAGAATCTTTAGATTCCTTCCATCTTAGATTGATTCCTTTACTCAACAATCTATTTTAGCGTTTTGTAGTCTAAGAGAAGAGAGTTGATTTTTGAGTGACCATATGACATTATCATAAAAAGGGAATAAATGAATTATGTTTGCAGTTCCAAAACTTTATAATTACCTAAGATTATTTTTCAAGCTTGAATTTAAATTTAGTAATTGATTATAGAAATATTTGTAGAGCCAAACAGACAATGCGACATGTGTGCGAACTATGAGAAGCAGTTGGTGCTCGAACAGGCGAACGCCGAACAGGCCAGAGAACGCGCTAACATGAAGGAGTTGGCGCTCAAACAGGTGAGTTACAACTACTACACGTTTTGGTAAAACGAACTATAATTATAACTTTTAAAGTCGAAGACGTAAGTACTTAAATAACAAATTGTTTAAAAATTATCAATACTCAATATCTTTATTGCTTTACCATAATGTGTTCTTAGGTGGTAACTATATAATTTAGATCATGATGAACCCTGTAGGGCGCAGCAAAAGGGTACAGGATAGGGTTATTTTAGAACCTCAATTTACATGTTTCGCTTCTTTACCCGTAGTCCAAATTTTAATATATTTGTTTATATCATTCTTTGGAAGACTAACAGCTAAACAAAACAGAAAAAAAAGAGAGGTAAATAGTTAGTGTGACCAAATAAACGTAACATTGTTGATAAAAGTAACATTTAAGCAGCAGTCAAACGAAGAGGTTGCTTAACTGATAAAACATTTCCTATCCTGCTTGCGAACGGAGAGTGGAACTGTCTTCCATAAAGTGAACAGTCTGATTTAATAACTTCTTCTTTATTCAGGCCACAGACGAGCTAGAAGGCGTTCGATCCCTCCACGACGAGACAGTCAGATCCTGGCACTCAGAACGCCAGTCCTCCGCCCAACAGCTAGAAGAACTACAGGCCGCCGTGAAGGCCGCGCGTGAAGCCCTAGAGCTGCAGGTGGCGCAGGCCGAGGCCGCTTCGCAGAGAGCGCTACAGAATGTGACAGAGTTGACCGTGGATAGGGAGACGTTGCAGAAGAAACTTGACAGGTTTGAGATGAACATTCCAGCTCATAGCAGCTGATATTTCCTGTAACAGACCAAAACACGCGTAACATCAGGCCTGCATACCCCGAATGGGTTAGGGGGCAAGCCTATTGCCATTTACCGGTCAGAAATCCAGACAACTGGCAGCTACTGAGAAATCCTGACTGAAAAACCCAATAACACTGCCCTATCTGTAAATCGAATTCATTCAGATCCCACTTGTTTAACATCTTGCAAACATGTATATACTTAGTTGTATGTTTTTCACTTTCAGTTTAGAAAGAGATAACGCGATGCTAATAGGCCAATATACTAAGAGAGCAGCCGAGATCCAGAACGAAATCATAGACTTACCCGATAACGTAGAGGTCAGTACACATTCAATTGAATAATAATTTTAATTTTCAAACCTCTTACATAACTGCGCACTTACATACGTAAAAGAAAATAACGAAAGTTTTATTGTCATAGATATAAGCATTAGTTTGATTGACGACTTCTATCTGCGCCCCGCGGTTTCACCCGTATAAGTCTCGATCCCGTGTGAATATCGGGATAAAAAGTACCATGTGCCAAATGTCATCCAAATTCGTTCAGCCATTTTAGCACGATATCGACAGCGAACAAAAACGAAAAAAACCTCACTTTCATATTTATAATATTAGTAAGGATTGTTAACTACAGACCTACCTACCTACCTTACCTACTACGCTTTGGAATGGGCAGCTTCATTTTTCTGACTGACCGACTACTTGTTAATTCAAAAGTGCCTGTGATATTGGTTTTATTGAATCAACGGTTTGAGTTTGATTACGTGGGATGTCGAGTAGAATACCAGGTTTTTTCAAACCCTTGAATTCCAGTTTTGTATTAGAGTATTCGTTCCTCTAAAGCGTCTGTCGAATTTCGTATAGTCAAGATATACCCGTGCCTTTTAGATACTTTACACCCATGTTTGTTTCCAGGAACTCCAAGAGCACACTCTCCGACTAAGCGAACAGCTAATCTTCTGTCAGATAGGCAGAGAGGAAGCTGCAGACGCAGAGAGAGAGCTGCGAGCCCAGCTGCTGGAGCAGGGCAGCCTGTTCCACAGCCAGGAGGCCGAGCTCAACAACCTGCGCGCGCAGCTCAAGCTGGCCAGGTAACTTGAGTGCCTTTATGGATGTACGAAAAATATCTGCTGAAAGTGTTAACAAACCCTGGTTAATTAAGTTAAATTCTTATGGAATCACTCATTTGTTTCTATTCTGATAATCACCAGAAATGTATATATCTTTTTATATTATATCCTCTCTGTAAAACTTGATCACCTTTGCGGTTTGTTACATTCAAATCGATATTTGTCCATAGATGTAGCTGTCTTTTGGCTCGTGTATTTTTAACGTCACCATTTCCATCTTATAATATGACGTGACCTAAGTTTTCAAGGGCCAAAAGTAATAGCACTTTTTAACTTTTTTTTCTATTTTTAGGGATGAAGTAGACCGACTACAAACAGAACACGAACAGATGAAAGAACTGGGTGACAAGCTACGTCACTCTAACGACATGATCGAGAACCTTCTCGAAGACAAGAAGCGGCTGCAGAACTCGCTGCACGAGGTGCGCTCGCGCGTGTCCGTGCTGCAGCAGGAGCTGGACAACAGCGAGAAGGTGCAGCAGGACTTCGTCAGACTGTCGCAGTCGCTGCAGGTATGACGACACACATTACAAGGAGCGGCCGCAGAATTATCTGACTGTGTAAAATGTTCTCTTATTTTCGACTCAGTAAGAACAGCTAGAAACTACAGTCGTCCAATCTGATCGTGACAGAGTGGAAATTCATCACCATCTTCCAGCCCTCGTCCCATGTTACTTTGGGTCAGCGCATAACTTCTTCCACTCTCCCCAGTCAACCGTCACGATATCATTCACTTCCTTTTCCTTCATATCATTCCATTTTCTGGACACTCAGACAAAACAAATTAAAATGACGCGCGCTTGTGTTTTGAGTGTTATTTTCCTTGGTATAAGGTTTAAAGTACAAGTATCCGTGTGTGTGCGGCAGGTGCAGCTGCAGCGCATCCGCGAGGCCGACAGCGAGGTGCGCTGGCAGCACGACGACGACGTGAGCGCCTGCCCCGCCTGCCACGCGCATCTCGCGAACAATAAGAAAAAGGTAAGCAGCACCTTCCTTTTATACACATTTCAATATTATAAAAATGAAATGCTGTTCGTTGGTAAGCATATCCCTTTAGAACTTAGTATAAATTATTGACATTTGGACAGGATAACGTAAACGTAACGGGAAACGTAAGGCTAAGCTAGAAGAAAAAACATAAAGTTGAAAGCACACGATTGTAGTAAACCTATGAAATCATAATTATGTTATAACTTTGTATTTGTATGTACGTAATCGGTAGGCTATTTTTGTGATAATTCAAGAATATAAGCTTAGTGCTGTGGTTGATATGTGGACGGCATTAACTTCTTGCAAATTATTGCATTTAATCTCGCGACACCTATTAAAATACTGTTAGTAGTAATGGGGCGTAAGGGGGCACACTTACCATCTCAGTGCCCCAAGTCAACCTCACCTGCTCGTGGTGCACCCTGCTGAATAACAAATGAGGCTCTGACAACCGACAAATGGCGGTATAACCATTTCTATATAAAACTTCGCAACTAAATGGCGCAGACTAGTGACGGGCAGCAGCATCACTAGTGCGAGAAGTTGCGATCTGCGATCGCCAACCCGCATGCCCAGCGTGGCGATTATGGGCAAAACCTCCAATGGCAAGCCAAAATCAACCACGGCCCCCAGTTCCCGGCCGCCTTGCTATTCCTGATTCTGGCGGCGGTCACGGTAACGGCAAGGTAGGGGGTGCGAAGAATCCCCGGGTTACGAATGGCCGCCAAACCCAACTGACCTTGGCGACGTATAACGGACGCACGTTACGGCTTGACGAACACCTAGTGCAGCTAGAAGAAGAGCTCGGAAAAATAAGGTGGCACATTCTTGGGTTGAGTGAAGTCCGAAGACAGGGGGAGGACACAATAACCCTCGAATCGGGCCACCTTTTGTATTTTCGAGAGGGAGACCATCTATCCCAGGGCGGAGTCGGGTTCCTGGTAAACAAATCTCTTTGTGATAACGTTGTGGAAGTCTCCAGTGTCTCGAACAGGGTAGCGTACCTCGTAGTGAAGTTAACCGAGAGGTATAGCCTCAAGATTGTTCAAGCGTACGCACCGACCTCGGCACACTCGGATGACGAAGTGGAGGAAATGTTTGACGACATTTCCAAGGCTTTGCATTCCACCACTAAGGCCCACTACAACGTTCTCATGGGGGATTTTAACGCTAAAGTGGGAGTACAGAATTGCAGCGAACCGGTAGTAGGATCCTACGGGTTTGGCAGTAGGAATCATAGGGGGCAAATGCTTGTCAACTTCCTTGAGAAGGAGGGGCTTTTCTTGATGAATTCCTTTTTTAAAAAACAGCCCCAAAGGAAGTGGACGTGGCGAAGCCCCGACACTATGACGAAAAATGAGATAGACTTCATCATAACGGATAAAAAACATATATTCAGGGATGTCTCGGTGATCAACAGGTTCAATACCGGCAGTGATCACAGACTTGTTCGAGGCTCTCTGAATATCAACTTCAAGCTCGAGCGAACTCGTTTGATGAAGTCTAGGCTCCGTCCAAATATGCTCCAAACTATGTTGGGATCTGAAGCGTTCCAGTCAGACCTGGAGAAACGATTCGCTGCCGTGGAATCCACAAATGACGTCGACCAGGCGTTCGACCAAATGGTGGAAATCCTCAGGGAAGAAGGTACGCGATTTTGCAAAATGCGGCGTAAGGGCAAGAAGTCGAAACTTTCGGAAGAGACTCTGAAGCTTATGAAGGAACGACGTGAAAACCCACCTATCACTTCGTCAGAACAACGGGCACTCAACAAAAATATTAGAACATTGGTACGACGTGACCTCCGACGCTGCAATACACGCTCTATAGAGAAAGCGATTGAGCAAAATCGGGGGTCGAAAGTGTTCGTCCAATCACTCGGGAGGAGCCACCTGACGAAGCTGACCACATCTAGTGGGGATACCGTCGTTTCGAAGCCGGAGATCCTTTCGGAAGTCGAAAACTTCTACGGCCAGTTGTACGCATCGCATGCATCTCGACCTGATCCCGAAAATGAGGATTCCAGAGCCACCTTAACCCGCCATTTCACGGAAGAGCTGCCAGAAGTCAGCCAAGATGAAATCGAGGCGGCTCTTAAACAGCTTAAAAATGGAAAAGCCCCTGGTGAGGACGGGATTACGACTGAGCTCCTGAAAGCGGGAGGAAGTCCTGTACTGAAGGAGCTTCGGGAGCTTTTCAACTCTGTCTTGTTCTCTGGGAGAACTCCAGAAGCGTGGCGAAGGAGCGTGTTCGTTCTCTTCTTTAAAAAGGGTGATAAGACCCTTTTAAAGAACTATAGACCCATTTCGCTCCTAAGTCACGTATATAAGTTGTTTTCAAGAGTCGTCACGAATCGTCTAGCGCGAAGACTCGACGAGTTTCAGCCGCCAGAGCAGGCCGGGTTTCGAGGAGGATACAGCACCATAGACCACATCCACACAGTGCGGCAAATTATACAGAAGTCCGAAGAGTATAATCGGCCCCTATGTCTTGCTTTTGTGGACTATGAGAAGGCTTTTGACTCTATCGAGACCTGGTCTGTTTTGGAGTCTCTGCAGCGATGCCAAGTTGACTGGCGATACATCCAAGTGCTGAGATGTCTTTATGAAAACGCGACAATGACCGTCCAAACTCAGAACCAGCAAACTGAACATATCCCCCTGCGTCGAGGTGTGAGACAAGGGGACGTAATTTCCCCGAAATTGTTCTCTAACGTATGGAGGATGTGTTTAAGACGCTGAACTGGGAAGGACGCGGCATTAACATCAACGGCGAGTACATATCACACTTGAGATTTGCAGATGACATCGTCATAATGGCTGAGTCGCTGCATGACTTGCAACAGATGCTGAACGGTCTAGTTGATTCTTCTGTACGCATTGGTCTCCGGATGAACTTGGACAATACCCAAGTTATGTTCAACGACCACGTTAGTCCGGGACCGATTGCTGTCAATGGCGGTGCTCTCGAAGTTGTTCGTGAATACGTTTACCTCGGGCAAACTCTGCAGTTTGGTAAGAACAACTTTGAGAAGGAAGCTAACAGAAGAATTCAGCTGGGCTGGGCAGCTTTTGGGAAGCTCCGTCGAGTCTTCTCGTCGAGTATTCCGCAGAGCCTAAAGACTAAAGTCTTCAACCAGTGCGTCCTGCCTGTCATGACTTACGGAGCCGAAACGTGGACACTCACGGTACGACTGGTCCATAAATTCAAGGTCGCTCAGCGAGCTATGGAACGAGCTATGCTTGGAGTATCTCTGAGAGATAGAATCCGGAATGAGGTAATCCGGCAGAGAACCAAAGTTGTTGACATAGCTCATAGAATAAGCAAGCTGAAGTGGCAATGGGCCGGCCATATTAGCCGTAGAACTGATGACCGTTGGGGTAGACGTGTTCTTGAGTGGAGACCGCGAATCGGCAAACGTAAGGTAGGACGCCCTCAGGCTAGGTGGAGCGACGATCTTCGCAGGGTGGCTGGTAGCAGCTGGATGAGAGCTGCCGAGAATCGAGCTGAATGGCGTGCAATTGGAGAGGCCTATGTCCAGCAGTGGACTGCTATAGGCTGATGATGATGATGATGAGTAATGGGGCAAAAAATTGGTTGTTATAAAAACCGATTCTCGAGACATATCGATTTATCATACTTAGAGTTTGTAATCGACAATTTATCTACATTACTTCAAACTGATTCTCGAGTCATATCGTTTTATTACACGTCATTATCATCATCATCATCAGCCTACAGCAGTCTACTACTGGACCTTTCCAATTGCACGGCATTCAGCTCGATTCTCGGTAACTCATCCAGTTGCTACTAAACACCCTGCGAAGATGGTCGCTCCTCTTTTAGACATGTTGACGAGTTTACACGATAACACCAGCCGAGTCAGAAAATATAAAAATAACCTTTAACCATTTCCTTTTGACATATTAAATATCAAAAGAAAGCTAAAAATATATGTGATCAGATTTTATTTGTTATGTTACTCTCTTTTCTAAATGTAATATATTATTTGTAAAAATATCGATTTTTCAGAACATCGATTTTATTCGGTCAAAAAACGGGTTAAAATCTTCACAACACTACCGTTGCCATAGCAACGAACCAAACGACATGACATTGTAATAACGTCCTGTCAGAATATTAATCAACGATTAATTCGTGTTTTTGAGTGCATGTTACCAATATAAAGTGAAACTTGGTGCTTTCGAATGATACTCATTGTTATAGTGTATGGATAACATAGTAATTAATTAGGATTATCAATTTGATTTTTCGATCTCTTACGTAGACGTCATGCAAAGTTATCGCGACATGTATGATGAGAAACGTCAAAACGGGCTTCTTAGATTGTCGCAGGTTTAGTTGTGATTGATAGCGTCGTCGATAGAAGAATAGCACATTATAACAACATTTAGCATATTGTAACAATATTTTGATTTAAAAGTGTATCCATGTAGTTTCTTTCCCGTTCTTCTCCAAAGGAACCTACTACGCTTTGGAATGGGCAATTAGCTTCATCTTTTTGACTGACCGACCATTTGACAATTCAAAAGTACCTGTAATTTGTTTATCCTAACTAATCCATACTAATATCATAAATTCGAAAGTAACTCTGTCTGTGTGTCTGTATGTTACCTTTTCACGCCTAAACTACTGAACGGATTTCGACAAAATTTGGCAAGGATAGATGGCACCCTGGGGAAGGACATAGGCTACTTTTTATCGACATACCGCGAGGGCGAAGCTGTGGGCGGAAGCTAGTAACATTATAAATGCGAAAATGAGTTTGTTTGTTACGCTTTCACGCTAAAACGGCTGAATGAAATTTGGCATAGGGGCAGACCATGACCTGGAATAGGACATAGGGCACTTTTTATCACGATATTCCCTCGGAATCGAGACTTACACGGGTGAAACCGCAGACGCAGCTAGTTTGAAATAAATGCTTAGAGTTTGAGTTTGCACGTCGCCATGTCCCAGATCCACTGCCGGCACTGCGGGCGCATCTTCTGCTCGTCGTGCGTGCCGCACTCCGTGCCGGCCGGCCCGCGCGGCGCGCCCGCACGCGTGTGCGCCGTCTGCCGCACGCTGCTGCAGCCGCACGCCGCGCCCTACTTCAGCACCGACCCGCCGCGCTCGCCCGACTAGCGACACTGCCGCACTCGCTGCCGGCCGGCCCGCGCGGCGCGCCCGCACGCGTGTGCGCCGTCTGCCGCACGCTGCTGCAGCCGCACGCCGCGCCCTACTTCAGCACCGACCCGCCGCGCTCGCCCGACTAGCGACACTGCCGCACTCGCTGCCGGCCGGCCCGCGCGGCGCGCCCGCACGCGTGTGCGCCGTCTGCCGCACGCTGCTGCAGCCGCACGCCGCGCCCTACTTCAGCACCGACCCGCCGCGCTCGCCCGACTAGCGACACTGCCGCACTCGCTGCCGGCCGGCCCGCGCGGCGCGCCCGCACGCGTGTGCGCCGTCTGCCGCACGCTGCTGCAGCCGCACGCCGCGCTCGCCCGACTAGCGACACTGCCGCACTCGCTGCCGGCCGGCCCGCGCGGCGCGCCCGCACGCGTGTGCGCCGTCTGCCGCACGCTGCTGCAGCCGCACGCCGCGCTCGCCCGACTAGCGACACTGCCGCACTCGCTGCCGGCCGGCCCGCGCGGCGCGCCCGCACGCGTGTGCGCCGTCTGCCGCACGCTGCTGCAGCCGCACGCCGCGCTCGCCCGACTAGCGACACTGCCGCACTCGCTGCCGGCCGGCCCGCGCGGCGCGCCCGCACGCGTGTGCGCCGTCTGCCGCACGCTGCTGCAGCCGCACGCCGCGCTCGCCCGACTAGCGACACTGCCGCACACAGTACCACAGCTGGACATCGCACTGTTACCCGACACACCAACTTAGGGGACAATACCTGCGTTGAACACGCTATCATGTTTTTTTGGTTAATGTCAATACACGTTATCAAGGATCTACGAAATATTACGTACTAATCTCGTGCTAAATTACCTTTCATTAAACAAGGAATTCCATTTCACCTCATAAGGTAACGACGCGGCGTGAGTTATAAGTAGAACAAGTGTAGCTAGATGAAAGGTTTTGTGTTAAATTATTTTTGTTGTTCACTTGTCTGGTTGACAGGTTTAAATTGTGATTAATCAACAGCCGTATGTAGGGTCATCGATGACACAAATATTCCTGTATAATGGGCCTGACACACGACGTTTTTTAAACTGAAACTTCTTAGGCAGTGATTCGATAAATGGACGAGAATTTAAAGTTAAACTCGTCCTTGAGGACGCGCGGAGAGAAGAAAGATATAAATAACTCTCTCGCTCTCTCTCACACACTAAATCTGTCTTATTCTTTACGCGCTACTTTTATATAACGCGCGTCGACGGCGCAGTTTCTGCCTTGCTAAACTTGTCTCGTTGCGAGTGCAGCGCGTACACGGCGCAACAATAAGTTGTCAAAAAAAGGCCGTGTGCTTAGGTCCTACGAATAACCATGAAAACGATTGGGTAATAAATGATCGTGTTGCATACAAATGTGTATCTTATGCGCATAATTTATGATACAAGAGTAAGCGTCCTGGAGCTTTCCAAACAATTACCTCACACACATCCAGAGTAAATGTGGAAGTTCGCCGTGCTATAGTTAACTGGTGCTTCCGGAATACGGGTCAGGAATCTCAGGATGTATAAGTCGACCAAGGTATTTAGACATTTAAGTGGCTCACTGACCATCACAGGTCCCGCGAACTCTAAGCCGAGATCTATAAACGTTACTAAGCTCGTGCTTTCCCGTCTCTGTCTTACACTTGTCGTTTAACAGTTGTGCGACAGTGTCAGGAATAATTAGTACGTGCTAAGTAACTCTTATAGATCTCGGCCTGAGTACCTTATCCGTACCCGACATATTTGTTGAGGATTTTCTAATCAACTTGGTCGGCCCGTTGATGGCTGTTGATTGTGAGGGAAGTTGGTGCGACCGGCAGGTGCAGTGATAACGCGTGCTGACAGTTGATAAGTAAATTATGACATCTAGCAATAGCGTAGCATAAGAGTTGTAATATAAAGATATTTTATTGTAAATAAAAGAGCTCCATATTGAAATGTTTTGTTTAAATCTACCATTCTTGATCTATCCTACTTTTTATTGATAATAGACTTCAAGAACAAATAACTTAATGACTCACTTAATTACTCCTAAGTGTCAGGTTACGTGATTGTGCGGCTCCAGAACATTGAATTTGACCAGATTGTCGTCGCCCCATTGGGAAACGAAATTTAAACACAAAATTATTAGCTTAACATTAATATAATAATTAAAACGCTAAACGTAGCGACGAATCGACACAGTGTGACAATGAGGAATGAAGTAAAACATCATATAAAAATATGTTGATTATTAAAACGTAATGTTTGTAATTAGTCGGGGTATGACTCCAGGCTGAGGGTCATCACGTCGCTCACCAGGCAGTCTGCCGGCTGGAACAAGTGAGATGATGTTTAGAATGGTGTACTTAAATGGCGAAACACTCCGAAAACCTAATTAGTTCAAGTAGTTAAGAGTATGTGCAGTCAAAAACCCTTCAGGTTTATTGGTAGTTGTACTTACATACATATCTTCAATCTTATAACTACTGAAGGATGCCTTAACTCAGTATTTTATGACTGACAGTTGTCTAGCGGTCTAGTATCTCGTAAAGTCCCTCGCGATTGTCAATAAAGCGCAGCGCACTTTAGGACGGATCGTGACGTATTGAAAAAATCTCCTAAAATCGCTTTCGTACATTTTGTATGAATTATCGCACACTACAGGAATAGCGTCAGTAATGCGAAAATACTACTTTAACCCGCTTGTCGAGGGTGACTACGAGGACTTACCTCTGAACAGATCCCGACCAGCGCGTCTGCGCAGCCGTAGAACTCCTCCTTGAGAGATATGACGATGGTCTGCAGGTTGCCCTTCTTGGAGCGAATGTAGGAGGCCACCTTGCCGATGTTTGTGTTGTCCAGCGCCGCGTCGATCTCGTCCAGTAGGAAGAACGGAGCGGGCTGGTAGCTGGAAGAAAGGATAATCATTCAGATTAGCCTGGGAAAGGTTGGTAGGTGACTAGTGCCTATATGTATCATTTGATGTAGCAGTTGAATCATTCTAACTGATGAGACAAAGCGAAATAAACAGTGGATTGCCCCTTTCAGAGATGTTTACTATTTATTCTGGCGGTTAAACCATTAATTCTAAAACAAATGAAAGTCGATTTTATTTACTATATCATATGTTACACATTGTAGCTTCGCCACCACTCCGTAAGTCTGCGCTGACCCTAAGGACTCGATTCCTCGGATACTAATGATGAAAGTTTTCTTCAAAAACTCGAAAGCTACGCCATGTGCGAATCATACTTTCGACCTGTCAGAATTGTGCTGAAAACAATCCCGACTGGCTAGACATCCCGCAAGCTCCTATCAAGTTCAAACAACTCTAATAAGCCTGACACACACGGTGCGATCAATTCGCCTGTGGCATACCGTAAGTTGCAGCAACAAAGAAAATTGCCCTTCTAAACATTTAAAGACGATGCAAGTCATTATTTGCTTCAATTTTAGCCACCGGCAAGAAAGTTACTTTGTGTAACTGTAGCGTCCAAGTGCGGGCGCTCGTACCTGTGTATCGCGAACAGCAGCGCCAGCGCGGCCACGGTCTTCTCGCCGCCCGACAGGTTGGACATCGGCTGGAACCTCTTGCCGGGCGCCACGCAGTTGTAGTTGATGCCGTCCAGGTACGGCTCCTCGGGGTTCTCGGGGCCCAGGAACGCTTGCGCGGACTGGTTCATGGCTAGAGCCTGGACATCATAATTTTATTTGCATTTATCAAATGTTCAAAAATATTGGTAGCTCCAGAGGCACGTGGAAAACGTTGCCCAAATGTAACGTTAATTTCGATAAAATCATGTCTATGCGACACTAGCGCAGCGTGAACATGACGTAGACTACACGTATTTCGGTACTGTAGGTGTTAAACAAGAAGTGAGACAAATTATATTTACCTTGTAGATAGCATCAATTTCATTGGCCACATGCTCGAAACATTCTATGAACTTGTCGTGACGCTCCTTTTTCACCTGAAAAAAATATAAAAATAAGATGATTAACCGTATAAATAACCTAGAATAAATTCATAGCTATCATAGAACATACTTCATACAATTGTTGTAGTACTTCTCGGATACGTGAGAGAAAGAGATGGAGCTATGTATACAAGATGAATAGCGCCATCTCTTTTTTGCGCCAATTACAGTATTATATTATTGTTTACCTTTTCGAAGGCTAGTTTAGCTTTGTGCGCTCGCTTTCTGGCAGTGACGAATGCTTCGTTCGTAGCGTTCACCTTCTCTCGCACCTCGTTTAGTTTCTGCATCGCCTGCAAAATACCAGTAAATTCTATCTAACTAAATCTACTTCATAAAATCGTAAATTCACTGACAGACAACGCACAGCCTAAACCTGAACTATAGGACTTTTGAAAATTCATCCCATATAGAGGTCGTATGTTTTGCCGATGAGAAATGTCATCGAGTGCACAACTTGTTTCTTCTTTCTTTCTTTGTTACCAATATTTTTGGGTTTGGCAAAAGGTTAGGTTAGTTCAAAGTCTAGATCTTAATCAGTTTCTGAAAACATATTCTAAATCCAATTTTCTTACATACAACTTGGCTTATGGCTAACATATTTTATTTTGGTCGACCAATTACAACTTGGTTGAAGAGACAGAGAGTGAGAGTAATCTCCAACATATTTCACAAAAAAAAAACGTTTTTTTTACCGCGCATACTATTTTCTAGGCTGGCTTTAGCGCCGAGAGTTGAAAATCCAACTGCATTTTTTTACTAAAATGTTAAAAATGCGCCCCCGAACGCGGCTAACAGTAGTATCAACGTACCCTCATGTTGGGAGCCTGTATCTTGTCCACGGTGTTCTGCAGCGAGTTGATGGCCTTCTGCAGCTTGTCGGCCTTGCGCTTGATCTCATCGTGTTCCTCCAACTCCTTCAGGTTTTCTGATAAAGACCGGTAGTCCACGCGGATCCTGACGAATGGACAAACAAACATTATTGCTTAAATAAGAAAATGACCAACGGTTTTAGATACAGTTGGCTATGAAAGTTTACTATCACTAATTTGTTACACATGCATGGTGATCTCGGAAACGTTCACGTTGAAAGTTCAACAGGCTGCGGCCTCTGGGGATAAAGAAGCCATTGAATAATTTCAACGCCTTGAAGTAATGAAAACAGACACAATATCACAGAGCACGGATCCCCGCGCCCGCTGGTAGTGAGCGCTGAGGCGTCTCCGTGCTCGGCGTAGACAGTGTAGAGCATCTTCAACAACTTAGTGAAGATCGTCGGCATCCTAAATAATTCAATAAGTGACACATCTTATAATGGATGTTAATTTACAGAATTTTAATGTAAATATATCACAATAAAACTTAAAATTACCTGGAATCCTTACGGTACTGCTGCGTGGTGGACATGGACGAGGGCTCCGACTCACCGTCCGCAGTATCTTCCAGGTTACCCTCCAGCAGAGGGATTGTTATGTCATCGATCTGTTTGGAATAGATCAGAGATATAGCAATCTAAAATACGCTTTATGTTGTACACGTTAAGGTTTAAAGTATTATTTTTTGGCGACTTATACACGCTTCTGCTCTCAGACTAGTGGAAGTTTATTCATTTTCAACTTTATTTAAAGTAGTGCAAGGGTGATATTTGTTCGTCCGTGCCGAGCAGGCCAGGCGTCGCCCGTCACCTTGCACTGGCGCAGTATGTTGTGTCGGTCGCTGCGCTTGCTCTCGATGCGCGCCTCGATGCTCGCGATCTGTTTCTGTATGCTCTGGATCTCTTTCTGGATGCTCGTCAAGTCTTTGCGGGCCTGTTGAAGTGTGAATTAGTTAGTACCAAATGGTGAAATAGTTATTTGTGCAACAAGAGAGCAAAGTTGTTTTTTGGTGCGAGTTTTGATTTTGAATCCCGAGTAAGCGAAGGATTCTATAATTCAATCTAGGTTAGAATCCTGAGCACAGCGAGGGATTCAAAGAGATGCAAATAACTTTGGTCTCGTGTAACACATACAACTTTTCACCTCAGCAGCGAGAACATATGAGATATTAGAACATATAAGGGGTTTAAATATGAATTTGCCGTTTTGTACTGAAGAACGGAAACCATTTGTTTTCTGAGGTTAAATATATTTATTTAACCAAAGTATTTTCCCCATTGTCTACACATTTCTGCCATCTCCTGGGAAGGTCATTTATGCCTTTGCCGTACTCTGGGAACCTGAACTCAACAAACTGAGTGAAGGCATTTTGTATTGAAACCTCTTCATTTCTGTACAGGTTCAACAATGTAGGTAAGGCAAGCTTCACCACGCGGTTCTCTCTGCAGATTAGTCAAATCATGGGGCACCTATTTTGCAAGCTTTTTGTCTCACCGATTGATGCAAATTAGTCATTATTTTGGATATGCTTAAGCTAACATCAAACCGTGCCGCTAGTTCCTTGGTAGTTTGATATGGAGCGGCTTCTACCATCGCATCTAATTCATCGTTATTTACCTTAGAGGCTGGTCTTTCTCGGGGTTCATTCTTCAAATCGAAGTTTCCACTACGAAAGCGATTAAACCAAAAACGCACGGTGCGTTCATTAGCCGTATGCGTGCTGTTTCCGCTGCGTTAGTTCCACGTCGGAACTCGTATTAAAAAATTAATCTAATTTTCAATGTCAGTACAGTACGACACAACTCACATGTAGCAACGGCAAAATTTGTAAAACCGATCACAATCCGACCTGAAAGCGCCTTCAAAATCACCTATCTTTATTACTGCTGTAGGTGAAAATGATCTTTACGCAAACGCAATAACTTGTAAAGTTATATAACCAAATACGTCCGTAAAATTGAAATTAATGAATGCAAATTTTCACATTAATGTTACATCTAAGTTGTGTCGTACTGTAGTTATCTTTACTGTTAAAAGCTGAATGCAAAAACAAAAATCGAATCTTGTGAAAAACGTTTCACTCTGGAATCTCAACCCGTGATGCAAGTTTAATTTTAATTTAAAGTGGCCGGTATGTTTAAAGGGCATTTTCATATTTAAACCCATAATATTGCTTAAAGGTAAAAAATACAACATGGTAAACAAACCACATGTATATTCGTAAAACGTGTTCGTTTAATAAAATAAATAAAAATAAAAAAGTTAAATTACTTATTACATTTAAAACCTGTATGTGTATCCGAACGTTTTATTGTTTGTTTCTTTTTTGGGCCTACTAGATATCGAAATTAAAATCGAACTTCGAATCGACTTGTTTCTATCTCTCGCTTTTTTCGTATCGAAGTAAAAGAGACAGAACAAAGTGAAATTCAAATATTTCGAATTTTGTGAGTAGACCCATGACATGTTCTCGGAATTAAAAAAATAAATAAATAAAAAGTTACTTTGTGTCACGCTCGCACCAAAATGGAATTTTGCACACTGTCTGTAGACATCAAAACCTGCTTGTTTGAGGTGCTGAGGTGAAACATATATTATTATTGGATTCTCTGGAGAGAATCGGGCTTGAAAATATAGCGTCGGGATTGGTGATTAGATGAAAACTGGAATAATGGTGATATATTGCACCTTGTTGACGGCGTCGTCGGCCGCGTCCTGGCGCGCGCGCGCGGCGGCGCGCTCGGCCTTGAGCGCGTCGGCGCGGCGCAGCTCGGCGTCGATGTCCTGGCGCTGCTTGGCCTCGGCCTGGCGCCCGCCCTCCAGCTCGTCCTCCGCGTCCTGCGCCGCGCGCTCCCAGCGCGTCACGTTCTCTGCGCGAGGGAGTTACGGCTACAGACTGAAGCTGCCGGGGGTGCGACCTCGACGCCTCATAACCATACGTACTTTGTGTGTCTCTCGAGCGCTCGAACTCCAAGTTGGACGTGATCCTATCGATGTGCGCGTCGAACTCCATGCGACGCTTGGCTCTCTCCTGCTGCGCCCGCAGCTCGCGCTCCTCGTACTGTCTGTGAGCATAAAACACATTCATCTGCTTCCAATTAGACTGGAAGCCGACCCCAGCACAGTTGGGAAAAAAGAAACTTCACTAAGGTTGAAACTATCTAACCATCACAGATACAAATACACCTTGTCGTTTTATGACGTGCAAGTGACATTCAACCTTAAGGTGATAAAGCAATTACGAGGTCGAGTAAGCGTGTACATAATAATGTTACCGTATATTAGCGACGCCGATATCGCGACAGAACCCGCGGAACACGACATCTTCTACGTTATTCATGTTTTCCTTGATCTCCTGTATCTTCAGGTCTCGAGCATGGATCGTTCGCTCTATGTCCTCGACTTGGGGCTGCAAGATATATGATGCATTTTATTATCAAACACAAAGCTCCAAAAACAAATTCCCATGTTAATGTGCCAGTCAATTTAGTTATCACTCTTAAAAAGAAATTCTATTAATTATCCATCGAAATATACACAGATGACTTGAAAGTCGCTACAGTCGGTCATTCACTATGATTCCAAAAAAAACGGCGGGATGTTATCGCGCTGGATTTCAACTGTTGATGTTGAGCCGAGCATTGAGAATCCAACAGAGCGCATCCCAACGCCTCAAAAAAATACACTGTTGGATGTTCAACTGTCGTCGCGCGCGCGAACCTGGGCTTATTTATACTTACACCAAACATTTCAATCTTCCTTTCGAACTCCGCGAGTTCTGCGTCCAAAGCTTTAATTTGTTTTAACTGCAAATATAAATATCAATATTAATCACGACATTGCTGTTTTGGGAGTCAAATTGGCTATTTATTACATATTCAAGGTTTTTTATGTAAGATTTTAATTAGTCATTAGTGCGGTGTACATACCGTGGTGTCCCTGTCAGTGATGGCGTACTTGAGCCGGGACTCGAGGCCTCGTATCTGCGAGTCCACGGTCGTCAGTTCCGACTCCTTGCGAGATTTCTTCATGGACTCACGAAGCTCTTCTGTCAGTTTTTCCTGTAAGTTAGTTGAAGGTGTATGTCAGAATTTGTAAACATTTGAATAGTTAAACAGTTGTGAAAGATTCTCAAACAAGATTTTTTCTGGCTTCTCTTGTCAATTAATTTTTCAAAATAATTTTGATACGAAGACTTTCTTCCTAGGCCAATGGCACAGTTAGTAATAAAAGTGGGTTAACTCTATCCTTTTGATAGCTCGCTCATTATTATAACTTGTTTGTAACAAATTCTAGGGTAAAGAATTTTTTTTTTTAAGTTACCAATTATAATATAATCAAAGTTCCGAAATGAAAATCACGTTTTAGACAATTCCTATTTCGGTTTAGTTAGTTTTAATACACATACCTTCTTAGACTTGAGCTGTGAGAGGTGTTTCTCGTCCCAGCGCTTGGCCTTGCGCGCCAGGTCGAGCGAACCTCCGGAGATGATACCAGACTTCTGGTAGAACGTGCCATCTAACGCCAGGGCCTACACAATTATGGAAAAGATTATGTCAGAAAGTAAGTAAGAAAACATGTCAAATAACCCGTTCTTAGCGAGTTTGAGGCCATCTAGCAGGATACCCCTTTGGAAATAATCATACTTTTCTTGATACTCACATCATATCTGCTGTTCTTGGACCTGTCCAGGTCGTAGGCGACGCGCGAGGCATCCTCTGGTGTCTCGCAGACCAGCGCGTTGTTGGTGACGAACAGAACCGCGCGGTGGATGGCGGGAGGCTCGTAGCGGAGCACGTCGAATAGGAGCTTCACGTTCTTGGGCTCTTTTATGTCCCTGAGAGATGATGAGATTATACAATTGGAAAAATGCTGAACTGACCAGTGGCGTAGACGCCGCATATATGCTGCGTACATGAAAACGGTAGCGTTAGTTCCACAATAACAGCCGAGGAAATAGCTTTTAGCTTTGCTGATGCATGTTTAAAATACATATAAAGATTTATTACCCGACTGCCATGGATGGGTTTTGTTTTTCGCGCGTATCTTGTATGTACATATATTTGTAAATTTCTTTATTACTTTGGGTCCTTATTTTTGGGTCTCGAAAAATGTAATACCTTATAACAAAATATTAATAAAAATATTGTGTGCAACTCTAAAACTGCAAATGATTGCAAGTAAGACCCACCTCAACCTCTCCCGGAGTGGCTTGGCCTGGATGTAGTCTAGCGGCAGAAAAGTTTCTGGCTCCAACATCCTTTCTTTGAGTACCTAAAAATTAAAACAAGTTAATAATCTGTATGTTTTTATGAGTTAGGACAGGCATCAAAATTCTGGATATTCTCAATATTTCGTCGAATGGTTTCAACTTCTATTGGCTGATCGATCCACCAAGATTATCGTTAAAGCTCTGGCGACACTGAGGCGAAATAATTTTTTTATGCGCGATCGCGCTCGTCGATAGTTTTAATGATTAGGAAGTCATGCGACCATACAAGTTGACAAGATCGACGCGAGCTAATTTAGTGCAGTATCCTGCGCTGAGTTTGCTTCAGTTTGTCCAGAGCTTTAATAATGTCTTATAAGAAGGAGGAGTGAACCAAAAGCTAGTCCCATGCCCGTACCTGGATGCACCTCCGAGCCGTCTTCTCCGTGTCCACGACGATGGCCTCCATGTACTTGCCGAGCACCTTGGTGATGGCCACGTTGTAGCGCTTGTGTGTGGGCTGGCACATGTTGATCATGCGGTCGTACTAAGAGAGACATACGTACAAATATTGCTTCGTATTGATTGTAGGTAAGAGATGTGGTGAAATAGCAGCGATTTGAGGTTTAAAATGCGATAGTTTTATACACAAATATTTATCATCGCCGTTAACCGACTCGAACAGGATGGCTTGACTATCAGACTTTATTTTCTACCACAACAGGGATGCCTTTGGCTTGCATCTCACCTGATGGTAAGTGATGATCAGGCCGAAGGTTGAAGCGAGCTTCACCCCCTGTTCTAACTGCCGAAACACAACAATGCTGTTACCATTGTTGTTATGGCGACAGACTTAGATAAGATGGTGCTAACTAGCCAGGCTGAATTAGAACAAGCCCTACCACCAACCAAACCGAGCAGAAGATTTTGCCCCCACTGGGAATCAAACAACCTCTGGTCATACTTCATTACTAAGCCATCAGACGGACTGCATTTCAACTGTTTCAACTTGACTCCAATTGCAAATTTGCAGTTTGAATGCAGTTACCAGTACATTACGAGCATTGCAGTCGTGCTAAACTGCATTCAAACTGCAAAAATGCAGTCCGTCTGATGGACCCTACGACTCACCACGCCCGGTATGTCTCTCTTGAAGCTCTCGACGATCTCCTGCTTCTTCCTGCGCCGCGCCTCCTCGTGCTTGTCAACCCTGGCGTCTCCCAGCGCGGCCGCTACTTCCTCCAGCTGCGACTGCAGTTCTGCTGCGCGGCCGCGGCATTCGCCGACGTCAGCCTGGAGGAGAATCAAATTGTTTGAGCCTCTTGTTTATCCTTCTGATGGAGTGTCGCGAGTGTCAGACACTCGGAGATGGTGTATTAAATAGAGGTGTTTGCCCTGCCGTGAGACGCTATACACTACAGAGGCAAATTTAATTAGCTTGTGACACTCCAGAGAACTGATACCTAAATATGTTTTTTTTTAAAGAAGGTTTTGCCCACTAATATACATAGACCTAGATAACGCAAAAGCACCCACTTCGCGTGCCAGGCATAAGCATAAAATGCTTAAAGTGGCCACTGTCGCGCGGAGTCTGCATCGGTGCGCCGCGCTAGCTGGACGTCAGGCAAAAAATGAAAAAAGCCTAGTTGTAGTGTAATAAATTGTAAAAACTGCACAAATGTGAGCAGAAACAAAAAAGTTGCTGTTTATCCTACGCAACACAAATCGATTTTGGAAACAGAGGAATGATTTTGTATTTTATATTTATTAAGTAGACAATTTTAATAAATAAGGAATATTAATGTTTCGTGATTTTTTAGTTTTCCACATGATCCCAATTTAAAAGAGCAATGGATGGAGGCGACGGGAAATAAAGATTGGTTCCCAACAAAGTATAGCACTATTTGTTCGATAAATTTTGAGGAAGAAAGCTTTGTAGAAGGGAAAAAGCGTCGAACATTGACAAAAGCAGCATGTCCGACTATTGATGTACTGAAGATCACAACTAATGCAGTGAATTGATAATTGGCGAGGCGGGTGTCGCACGCGGCGGCGTCTTTGAATCGATTTGGTTTTCCCATCACTAAATAGTGCTTGTGACGTCATAGTAGGTAGTCAAAAAATGCCACGCTTGGTTTTCATACAGATCGTGATACTTGCGTTATCTAGGTCTATCTATATCTGTGGTTTTGCCCCAGTTTTGTGGTGTTATAGTGTAAAACAATGCTCATAGCCCTGACCTGCAGTTCAGCGCGCAGTCGCCTCTGCTCCTCCAGCGCTTGCTCGGAACTCTTGATGTGCTCGTTCAGCTTGTCCACGCGCTTCATAGCTTCGTTCCGCTCGTGACCCTGAGTGATAAACGTTATCCTTACTTATAAATGCGGAAGTGAGTTTGTTTGTTTGTTTGTTATGCTTTCTCGCTATAACGGCTGAACGGATTTGGATGAAATTTGGCACATGGGTAGATCATGACCTGAAGAAGACATAGGCTACTTTTGGTCCTGGATCGCTAGTTATTAAGGTAATACAAAAAAGTGAAACGGCAGAAAAAAAACTAATCGCACAACACTCAATTTTGCGAAAAACATTCTGGTCCAAGACAGAGATGGAGCTATGCACGACCAATAGCGTTATCCCTTTTTCGCAACAGAACAATGAAGATTATGACACTCGCTAATGCCTAGTCATTCAGTCATATACATTACCTTCTGCCGATGTTTATTCTCGATGTCTCCCTTCCGCCGGTTCTCGTTGTCGAGCCGGTCCTGGTCGGCCTTCTGCTCCCTGTTGACGGAGTCCAGCTCTTGTAGGTACCGCGCCGCCTGGCGAGACGCTTCCATCTTCAACTCCTCGTATTCACGGATCTGGATAAATAAGAAACGAATTTAATTATTCAAATAATGTCAAGTGAGCCATAGTGTATCTGTTGGGAAATTCTCAGAATTATTTACTAGTTTTGCCCAATAAAAGACAATTTCGCCAATTATCAAGTTTGAATAATGACAGAAGAGGTCAGATAGGCAGTCGCTTCAAGTAAAAATACTGGTATTCAAATACTGGTTTAGACTGGAAGCCGACCCCAACATAGTTGGGAAAAGGTAGGCAGATTGATTTGAAGTTTGAGGAATGTGGTACCTGTGCTGAAAATGTTGCCCTGCCTACTTTTCCACTCGCCGATTATGTTTAACACTCATTTATTTTATCTAGGAACATATATATCCCACGGTCTTTATACAGGGTCACATTAAATTAGCTAGGGAAACTATCGAAATAAAAAAAATCTGTTTTGGACATATAAATTGTCGATATTAATGAAAACCCTGCAGTTACCTGTGCCTCCTCAAGATGCACGTCAGCCCTTCCCGTATGAGTGGTTCCTAACGTCGTTGTCTCCCACTGCGCCTTCTGCTCCTCAATCTGGCGCAGTTCATCCTCCAACTTCTTGATGTCGGCCTGATGAGCCTCGTGGGCCTTGCGAGCCTGTTCCAGGGTCTTTAGGGCACTTTCTAGCTTTTTTTGGGTGTGGGTCACGCGTTCTTTAGCTTTTATGAAGGTCGGACGTTTCTTTGAGATTTCGGCTTCCTGTAAGAGAAAAAGTTTTGTTTTTTATAAATATTGTGCAGAGGAAACCCATGACGTCATGGTCAGCAGTAGCGCTTGCGACCACTAGACCAACGACGCAGTATGCTTTCTGTCTTTCAAATAGTAAGAATGCTGCTACAAGGATCAACAAGTCACAGTCCCACTCACCACTTCCCGGATCTCCTGCTCAATCTTAGCAGTCTCTCTCTGCACAGTACCAGCTTCCTTCTTCTTCTCCTTAAGTGCTTCCTCCAGCTTCTGCCGCTTCTTCTCCACCTTGGTCAGCTCTGTCTGCTTGTGCTGAAGGTCTTCCTCCATGGATTGGATCTCTTTCTCGTTGTGGTATAAGTGGTAGAGTTGGAGCTCGATTTTTTGTTCTTGCTGTGGGTAAAATCACAGTTTGAAGAATTAGAACTCAGGATACTACTGAACCTGCCAGGGTTGCGGGAAAGTCCGAGAGGGATACCGGGACCCTGGCAACAGGCAACTGAAGGAACACGGGTGGGTTTTAGTCAGTCAAAGTCTGACACGCCCTGGGCGGGAGTCAATTGATGATGATGCTTGTGGGAACACAAGCAAAAATAAAAATAAAGTATACTACTAAAGTAATTGCCTAGACACAAGTAGACAATCAATAACAAAGATATTTTTATTCGAAATGCAATGTAGTAAGAAAATTAAGGTGATCAGGTCTTAAGAATATTTTGTTCTTCATTCATCATTATTTACTAATATTATAAATGCGAAAGTAACTCTGTCTTTTACCTTTTCATGCCTTAACGGCTGAACGGATTTCGTTGATTTTGGCACACAGGTAGACCATGACCTGGATAAGGACATGAGATACTTTTCATCCCAGTAAGTATGTTCCCGGGTGACAATTGCCGCGCGCCCGAAGCCGCGGACAACAGCTGGTTTTGCTATAAATACCACAACTCACCAGTTCCTCCTTGAGCCGGGTGTACTTCTCAGCCTCCTCCTTCTCGAACTTGGCCTCCTTCCTCTCAGCGGCCACTCCCTTCTTCTTCTGGTAAGAGAACTGTGCCTCTTCATCAGCACGATTCACTTCGGCACGACAGTGCTCGTACTGTTCCTTGAGAACTCCAGATCTGGTGGAGTCACAGCACCAAAGAAAGTAAGAACTGGCCAAGAGACACACCTGGCAAGAATTGTGCGACGGAAACTCATTTTCATAGAAAACATCTGGTGCTTATGTTTTCTATGAAAATGTGTCATACTACGTACATAAGTAATTTGAAAAAGATTGCACATCTAAACACGCCTTACATTCCGTTTCGCACCTATAACTTTCTGTAAATAAATAAATTAAGATAGAACTTACGATAGGAGGATTAAGTGTTAAGTGAGACTTTGCATTCAAATTCAGAACTCAGAACCCTAGTCTTTGTTTAAGTTAGTGTCCAACCGAAGGTTCGGTTTCGGCCAGTTTCGGCCTTAAGGACAGAATTCAGCTACAGCTTCGGTTTCGATCAAAAAGTGGCCGAATCGAAATTGGCGTTCGTGAGCTATCGGTTTGGTTAGACTTAGTATTGGGGCCGTCTTCACCCTTTTTGTACAAAACCCAAAAAAAAATGTGATTAATTATAAATTGAAGTCATTTAGGTTCTAGGCAGCGCATAAATCCCTACTCGATTTATCCGCTTTCCGGTAGATTGATACAAGTTATACAGCAGCTGCTTCTTAGCGACTTTGCGTTCGCTCGCGATAGCAAAATCACACATTTTAGCGACTTTGCCGCTGCATCGCGTCCTGAAGACTCGTTCCGTTTGAGTATGGTTTAAAAATTGCGTTTTATGACGATCCTGCATTATTAGGCGGAGAGAAATTGCATTGTTACTGTATCGAGGTTCCGAAGAGCGATTAAATCGTTGATTGCTTGTGCTAAAATTATCCAGTGTTTAGAGCTCAGTTGCTGTATCGAGCTTCTGAAAAACTACTAAATCACAAATTGCAGATGCTAACAGTAGCAGTGTCATGGATCCACCTACCCACTGATCTCCTCAAACAGTGCAGTTCTCTCCTTGGGGTTCTTCATAGCAATGCTTTCGACAGCTCCCTGGAACACCAGGAAGTTCTTGGCCTTCACGTTGATGCCCAACTTCTCCAGCTCACTCAGGTAGAGGGATGTGTTTACTGACTGTTGACAAAATGTTAGATTTATTCAGATAAGCATCAGTTTATCCTAACTAATATTATAAATGCGAAAGTGAGTTGGTTTGTTTATTTGTTTGTTACGCTTTCACGCTAAAACGGCTGAACGGATTTGGATGAAATTTGGCACATGGGTAGACCAATACCTAATAGAATAGGACATAGGATACATTTTATCCCGATTTTCCCACGGGATCGAGACTTACGCGGGTGAAACCGCGGGGCGCAGCTAGTATTATTATATATAATATATCCCATGTTTTAATCCAGGTTATAAACTATCTGTTTGCCAAATTTCATCCAAATCCATTCAGTAGTTTTTACGTGAAAGAGTAACAAACATCCATCCATCCATACTTACAACTTTCGCGTTTATATTATTAGTTAGATAAACTGATATTTCAGTCTGAAAAGTCTAAAGAGTGCAAGAGTATTTATAATTTTCTGAGACTATTGTATTAAAGCAAAAAATGAGAGTATCTGAGGGAGAGAAGAATAATATTACTAAGTAGATTGAAATATATGTGAGTGGGTGCTAGTATGGTGCAATAGGCAGCATGCTGGCTGCCACTGCAGGCTGCATGCTATTCATTATGCTTTGGTACATTTGATCCTATGAGGTAAGTGTGCAACAAAGCCAGACACTTATGTATTTGACATAGCCTATGTCACAAATGCTATCTAGTTGTGCTAATACAACAAGAGAAGAACATTTAAACACAAACGCTTAGCCTAAAGAAACCGAAACTTGGTATAGTTAAAAAGTCACATATAAAAAAAAACCTTTAGACTTTTTCTTCATTTTGCTTCAATGGTACCTTTTTAGATCAGCTGAGCCACGGTAGGCCCAACTAATCTAAAAGATACCAATACCATAGCGGTGTTAGTGATGTTCATTAGATCTTTAAAGGTGCAGGTGTTTCTTACATGGCTTTGCCCATTGTGTAATGTGGTACGAGCGGATGGCATGGTGCCATCGGATTAAGGCATTCATTGAAGAATATATTATTCAACTGCACTGATGTAAAAAAAAATAACTTTGTGTATGCAATAAATGGTTGCAGAGCAAAAATTACAATGTTTTGATAAAAGTCCATGTATAAACTTATACTTGAACCAACAAACATTTAACTATTTATACAAAACATGAGGCTATTATAATTCATTTAGAACATGGAAAACTTACAGTTAAATAAACCCATGGATAAAATTTGATTAATTTTAAGAAAAGAAATAAAATATTAATTAAATGGAACTGACCTGCCCATCAATCTTGTGTTCAGATGACTGTCCTATGACTGATCTCTGAAACTGCTTCTCTGTCAGGTCTTCAAGCACAAATGTAGCAGTCACTGATGCACTGCAATGCAAAAACATCATTTTATTCTACAATCATTGGGCATTTCATACATATGCTACAAAGTATACTAAGTCACTATGTGACATTCAAATGTGGTTGACAAATGGTTTGATTTAGACAATTTATTTTTAGAGAGTTTAGAAATTATTAAAAATAATACAGCGAACGTTACACTGTTGAACAAATTTATTTTTATTTTTTTATATTAGCTTATCTTGCAGGTTTTAAAACTACGAGTAGATGAGCTGTAGTAAGATCTGGCAGGAAGTTGTTATTCCTCATTAGGAACAACTCTCTTACCGTGCGTTTGCACTGGCAAAACATTACAACAAACCATGTTTAAATCTCTAGTTCCTGTCAAAAATTGTAACGAACATTGACAGAAAATAGAGATTTCAACATATTTTGTCTTGAATGTTTCACCAGTGCAAACGCACGGTTATAACTCTCTAAAAGTTATCTTATTGTCTTTTGAGTCTGCTAACACAATTTGGTATTGTGAGTTAAGCGGTAAACAACAATATAAAAAATAAAAAATAAAAAAGACTGGAAATTAAATAAACTACAAAGTAGCAAAGCAGTAGTATTGGAAATCAAGTATGATTTTGTAGCAAGAAGGGCCTGCTATAATTTCATTCAAAAATCTTTGCTTTGCTGGAAGCAGATATTTTAATTTATGCAACTGTTAGGATATGTTAAATACTCCACAGGCTTATTATGTAGCAAACTGCATTGTCATTTGATCATTATAATTAGTTTCCAGTCAGTGCCTGTAAAAAAGTACAATACATAATTTCTGTTTTGTGTGTCAAATGTATACATAATCAGCCTATAATGTTCCCACTGCTGGGACACAGGCCTCCTCTCTGTGAGAGGGAGCAGGCCGTAATCCACCATGCGGGCCCAGTGCGGGTTGGTAGATGTCACATGTCTTCGAAATTTTTGTTCTAGGACATGCCGGTTTCCTCACGATGTTTTCCTTCACCGTTTTGAGAGCAGTGGCGATGAAATAATTTACACAAAGTAAAGCGCCTGTCAGGGTTCGAACCTACAACCTACAACTCGTAAGTCGTGGCCGTTACCACTGGACCACCACTGCTCTCACTGTCAAATGTATATTTGGTCTGAATTTGTATGATCTTAAAAAGTCAGTAATAATAAAACATGAATGAATTAATTCCAAGTTGTTTTACCTTCTAGACACAGGTTTGTTGATGGAAGCCCCATGGATTAGATCACTGAGACGTTTCACACGGAGCAGTGATGTCTTCTCACCCATTACAAAACTCACTGCGTCCATGAAGTTGGACTTGCCTGTGGAGGAATAAGTATGGCTATGTAAGTCTTATTTTTATGAGGTAACAGTTATACAAGTCACTTCTGTTTTGGAGGCAATAAGTGCCAAAAAGACATACAACTGGACAAGATAAGGAGACAAACACTCTTTTGTTTCTGACCAAATTGTAGGTACATTTTGACTTTTACAGGTACGGCTAAATACACTAAAAATTATACAGATGTTTTCTAGAACACTTTTCATTCTTACCTGATCCATTGGGGCCTACCACCGCAGTGAACGATTCCATGGGCCCTATGCGGTGGTGTCCCCGATAGGACTTGAAGTTTTCCATATCAATATACTTGAGAAACGCCGGCATTTTGGCTCCTGATAAATAATTTTGTATCACCATTCGAAAATATTAGAGATATATCACTTAAATAAAATAATAGCGCCAAACATCGTCACATCAACAATGTTTACTGTCAAACAAGTGTCAAACAGTGTCAGCCATTTAACAAACAGGGTCTAGGCCAAACATGCTGGGTACAAAAAACCGTAAAATATTTAGTCGATAATGTATGATCTACGTTTGTGTGGATTTTGTTAAACAAAACCAATAAAAACAAAATTGTAGTTAGAAACCGGAAACTGGCCAAATGCGTGTTGGTGTTGGACCACGAACAGTGAGGGTTTCGTAGTTGGGCTGAATATTTACGTATGAACGGTATCGATTTTGAGGGGCTCGTGGCTAAATAATAACAGCCGCACGGTTCGATCAAAGGTTAAGCAATGTTTGCCGCAGTCGGTATGTGGATGGGTGACCTATTACGGAGATTTGCTTCGGACCCCTTGGTCCCGGCTGTTATTTGGGAATCTTTCCGCAGTCGTAATGGGTAGTCATAAGCTCAAAAGTTTGACAATCAGTCTTACAGGTATCTTGTTACCCAGTAACTGGGTTGTGGAGGTCACTAAGGCAGTCGCTCGCTCCATGTAAAATACTGGTATTCAGCTGCATCCGGTAAGACTGGAAGCCGACCCAACATTGAACGAATGAACGTTATCATTTTATCCATTTTATTAATCGCAAAAATAATAATGAGTAACTTAATATTTTTTCTATTATTAGTCTCGCGACAATCTAAGAGGTTCATTTTGACAGCTATAAAAATGCTTTGAAGTTATTTCTGCGGTTGTAACCGAAGTTAATGATTGGACTTAACTATCTAAAAGAAGTCACAGTAAAACCATCATGATCGTAGCGACACGATAGAGCATTGAATTTTTTTTTCATCCCTCGTTTACCTGTATTGTGGGTGATAGACGCGCGTGCTTATTAAAGTACGCGGTCATAAGTTCGCGACATTACTCGGCTCGCCGTCGGTGACACACGTGAAGCTTGCCTAAAATTTCATTGTCAAATTGGCTCGCGCCTCGCGGCTCGCGGCGGTGACAGACGACGAGCCAAGGCGGGCTACGAGCAAAATTCAAACCTGTTGGATCGCGGACGTACTCGGCGGTTTAAAGTCCGCGTACTTAACATGACACGGCCACACGGGCGAGTAAGCTCGCCGAGCCATAAGTACGCAGACTTGCTCGCACGTCTATCACCCGTTATAACACGTTTATGAGTAGTGAGTGCCATTATTTTATATTTTCGTAATATCATCCTAGAAATTGTTTAGGGGTGCACAGAATACAAATGTTTTTTTCCAAATTTTCATAAGACCAATAACCTGAAATATTGTGAAACTTTTGTTTGCCTGCAATACCATAAAAAACAAAGATCAATGCTTGTTTTTCTCTTTTAAAGTATAGGTTTTTGCAGTCGGGTTTATTGTTTATAATTTCATAATTTGTTTTATTTCCATTTGGCTACGAAACCCATAAAACGCTAAGCCTGGAGCTTGCCAGGAACGCACGAGTACCTATCGTGAAACGTCAACAAAACGTCACTAACGTCAGGCAGGTTTATTTATTGACTTCCTTCCTTCATTGATTCATTGTGTAAGTATTTGAATTGTATTTCTATTGATTATGGGTGATGGTACTGTTTGAAATTTATGACTGCTAAAACCATGGCAGGTGACCAGAGCCCCGGTAGTACTATTGACTTAACTAATCCTGAAGAAGTTGTGCTAATGGATCCTATAGACCACGATCGCTGTCGCTACCCTTACTGTATTGTTTGGACGCCTATTCCTGTGCTAACGTGAGTATTAACATTTTCAATATTAATGACTACTAAATGATTACCATATTACGATTCCCAATTAACTTTGTGTTCGACAAACCAAGCACAAAATAATATTGCAAATAACCGGTTCTGCTGAGGCCCAATGACGAGGAGAACATATTTTTTTGATTAATTTTCCTTATCATGTAAAAAATACTTGTTGTTTTGCATAATTTTGAATAAACAAACGAAACATATTTTACAACTCTTTTCCACATTGATCAGTTATACAAGTCATAGGCCTGCCATTCAATTTTCAAATGTTAGGTACTTTCAAAAATTGGGGGATGCCTTGTTCAAGTTATGTGTCGATCATCTAATTGAAGATCATCCAAATAGATAAATTGTGGACTTAACAAGCAATTAACCTACTTGGATATCATTTTGCAAAAACATTATAAATATGAATGATGTTGTGATGATTATTAACATGTTGTATGATGTTATTGACTAACAAATGATTCAAAACAATTTCATAGACCCAATTAATAATATAGACCTAGCTTATCAATTTTCAAACCACTTTTCCTTTTATTTATAGGTGTAATACAATAACAACTTTATAATAAATATTATGCTGTAATAGTTCAGAATAATAAGGAAAAATACATATTATTTTTCAGATGGATATTTCCATTCCTCGGTCACATGGGCATCTGTATGTCATCAGGAATAATCAGGGACTTTGCTGGTCCTTACTTTGTGTCTGAAGATTTGATGGCATTTGGGAATCCCACTAAGTACTGGCAGTTGTCTCCGCAAAGGGCTGCAAATGGACAAGCAGGGTGGGATGCTGCTGTTTCCGAAGCCTCAGAGATTTATAAAAAAAGAATGGTACTTTAATTCAAAGTATTTTTATTTTATTTAATGGCACTGCTTGTGCCTTCATCAAAAGAGTAGAACCCAGATTAAAATAATTTTCCTATTCAATTCAGTATGAATAAATTAGTAATCTATAAATGTTTCTAATTTGCAGCACATTTTGTTTTATGACAACTGCCACTCTCACGTGGCTACTGCTCTCAACATCATGAGCTATGGCTGCTCCAGGAATTGGAACATGGTGAAGCTAGCTGCCTACATGATACTATACTCCAAATACGTCAGGTAATCCAATTGATTATCATTTGACTGTACAAAATGATTTATTTTTTGTAAATTAAGTAAGTAATTTGCTTTTTTCATTAATTAAACTTGAATCTTATTTACACTGTTAATTTATTTTCCAGTGTTGGAGCATTTCTGAAGACTTGGATACCATTTCTGATAATAGTAGCATTTATAGTTGGCTTGGCAGCAATGATATAAATGATATATGTACATGCAATAATTCAGAATTATGGATAAGTAACGAATCCATGTTTTCTGCTGTGGAGTGGACTCCTTAGTGAAAGACGTGTAGGAAATGATGGTGCTGGTTGTTAGATGGTGGAAGTAAGGGATAGTGGACTAATGTGATGTGCAGAATAGAGTATGGTTCCACAATGTATAACCAGATTTACTACTTAATATTTATAGTGTAATGAAGTACTTTGTATAAGCTACATGTCTGTTATGGTAATGGGACATTCTTGATCATCATTATATTGTTGTTAATATTCTGATTTTATCCTTAATGTTGCAATGTGTCTCTAGTATTAGTATATCGATAATTATGTTACAAAGCACCTGTGGTGCATTAGTCAAAAACAAATAGTATTTTATTTTGTTTTATCCACATCTTATAAGATATTGTATCTAAATTATTTTGCTCTTTTTGTTTTTATCTCTTGAAATATTTTCCTGAAGTGAAGCAAGAGGAAATACTGCCTTCTTTTGAAATCATTGTTTGAGTGTATTATAATAAAATATGTCTATTTCGATTTTAAAAATTTTATTTACATCTTTATACATATGTTTCTTATATATTTTTATACATACCATTATACATATATTTTTACAGATATAATTCGATTATTATTATAAGATCTCGTAAGGAATCCTATTACCAAAAATGAAAAATATACATCTTCCTGTAGAACACATATGCCTAATTTGAAGAAATAAAATACATGGGGTTTTTAAGTTTTCTCTCTTAGCTACCTTAGTAAGATCACATTATGTAGTTCTTTGTCTTAGATGAACCTACATATTTGACCTAAGTCAACTAATAATAACAACCATTACAAAAAAACAATATTTTTGTAACATTTTCATGTCTGGTAAAAAAGAGAAAGATTTTACATACTTAGGTGATCATCCTAACTTATTGTAGTACCAAAGTTCAATAGCATGAGCTGGAGTTATGATGCCTCTTATGACCAGCATCTTAGATATGCTAAAATTAACAAGTAAGCAAGCATGAGGTAAACAAAAAACCTTCACTTATTTTCTAGGCCCACTTGGACTTCTCACACAATTATTTTACACTGTTTACTAAATATTTTTATTGTGCTTTAGTTTGAATGACAAACTATACATAGTAACTAGATAAAAGACTTTTTCTGATTCTATAAAAAACTTTATATTTTTAACTTTATTGTAGAAAAACGTTAAAGAAAAAAAAAAACGAATGACCTTTATAACATCATCGTAACAGCAAATATTTAATAATGAATGTATGTAAAATAATCCAACTTACACTGTAATTAATATATTTACTAGCATTTTATTATCTTGTTTTCTGTTTTCTCACCATAACGATCTTTTATGTTAATTAAACACATACATAACTGGAGAAACTCGGCAAAAAAATTATTCCATACAAGATTTTTTTACAACACACACACACACATAGTAATAGTAAGTTATCCAGAAAATAAAAGACCATACAAATCATTTGATTCATTGCTATTGATTTCTGTAAAGATCAAGAAAATAACATCAACATTCCTTCAGAACACTACGTTCTACAGAGAAGTCATAATCATAACTGCTCACATTGACTTTGTTGGTGAGGAACGCAAGAAGATCTGCCAATTCCGTAGCGAACGTATCTTTGTTTGAAGCCATCTGCAGTGTTTTTGACATGGCGAATGGGACTCCCTGTAGGTAGTGGAAAGTGGGATCTATAAGCGCAGCTCTCGGCACGGGCGGCGCTGGCCTCTGCGCGTAGGGGGCCGCGATACCACCACCACTCACGTTTGGGTAGAGGCTATTCCTAGGTGAGCTAGGATCCACCACAACGAATCCATCGTCCGCCCGCGCACCAGGAATCGGAGGAATCTCGCCCTCTACTTCTACCTCCACTGGCGAAGATCTTCGCTTACCGAATATTGATGAAAACATTTTTTAAGAACTAGAACTGCGTTACAGAGTGATATACTTGAAGATTTTTGTGTTTATTTGTGATTTAATGAGTCAACTTGTCAGTCACCGTCACCATACTAATGTATTTTTTTGACAGTGACACTCGACTCGAATGACATTCTCATTCTTTCATCACTAAAAGTACGCCCAGTATATGTTCCACTGTTAGTTATGGCGAACAATTTGCGTTGTGGACGATTACCGCAAAAAAATAACATACAATGGGTGCCTAAGGACGGACGGCGCCCAGAAAGCAGGGCGATCAATCACAATGTGAATCATTTTCAAGGATATTGGTAATCCATTGCTTCTTATGCTCGAAAGATTTGTCTGCTCAAAATGCAAATAAATCAATGTAAGTTGTTGAACTGTCAAAATGAAATAGATTGTTCGTGTGATAAGCAGTCAGGGTGCAGGACGCGTAGGTAGGTACCTATCGCGAGGGCTGGTTCGGGGTGGCACGGGAAAAGAGTTCCTGGAAGAACTTCGGTGAAGCCTTTGAACAGAAGCACACAATGAAGGGTTCCGTACTTGAGATGAATAATTTATCCCAAGAACAAACTTAATATTGTAGTTGAAAAACATTTTCTTCAATACGTATGGAATGTATGCGAGAACATGATTTTACAACTGCAAACGTAAGTTGGTCGATTATTACTCGGTAACACGAGTCTACTTAGCTGTGATAGTTTCCCTTTTAATTTCGTTATATATAGCTACTGCCGTGAATTTTTTCACATAAGTATCCGAAACTAACCATTTGGCAATAATTAACTAACTAAAATTAACACTATAACTAAAAATAATTCGCAAACGGATCCCTGAATCCAATTATTTTTGAGACCTTTCCAACGACACCCCACAACAAGGGAGAGGCGAGAAAATAAACACATCCCCACTTTACATAAAGGGGAGGTACCCTATTTTTTTAAAATATATATTCATTTAACCATGCCAAATTATAGCTTTCTAGTACATAGGTACTAAGTCTCTGAGCTAAGCCGTGGACAGACAGTAATGACAGTATACAGACAGACGGACATGGCGAAACTTCCTCGTTGAGTAGGTACCTACCTACGGAACCCAAAAAAAAGTGTGATTTACTTTTATCCAATCTACAGACAGACCGAGTTACTTTCGCATTTATAATTTTAGTATGAATATTGAGCACTCTGCATGAGAAAGAAAAATGTTTTGTGTGTCAAGAAAACGAATTTCAAAAACCATGAGGATTCTTTGTTGATTCAATTTAGTTGATTTTTTTATATATTACTAAAGTGGGGTCAAGCGCTACAAATCGATTTAAGAAACCGGACTTTCCGGACACAACGGTAATAGTAAACCGTCACCACGAATTGTTGTCCTGATTGGTGGCAATGTTCAAGTTATCCAATAGGATTCCTATTGGCCAATAAAACACTAGAAAACTTGCCTTTATGTGACATGAAGACAATGCGAACGAACTGATCATTCGACGTAAGTATTACGTCAAAATCTGGTCAAAACATAGATTTTTGGCTTGTTTTGAAGCGTTAATATGTGAACTTTTAATACTTTGAGATGAATTCGTCATTAAAATGTTACTATTTGTGTCCATTGTGACGTTAAAAGGATACAAATTAGTATGTAAAACTATAAGATTGTGAGTATAAGGACATTTATAAGATCGAGTGTTTGGAACCCCAGCTGGTGTAAGCAAGGTAGGAACTTATAGTTGGTGAATTATGCTTGTTTCATGTTTATAAGTGCCGTATTAAGTTATTTCAATACCGTGGAGGTCATTTTTTCCGTATTTGATATAGTGTTTGTTATTGAAAGCATCACCTGGTTGTTATTGTAAGTATGTTCCGCATCGCACAACTGAACTATGTCATACAATCACAACACAACAATTTATACGAGAGTATAAATTGTAATTCAAATACAATATTAGAGAGATAACAAGATATACGAGTTGTTGTCAATGTACTTGTTTTGCTTTCAAACTAGAATCTGTGATAGGAATATGTACCTACTAATAGATGATGATTATCCACTAAATCAATGAAATGATCATGGACACCCAGACAAGTACGTTGTAGTCATTATATACATTCAATTATATTTACTTCCAGTTTATCTTCATGAGGCTGTTTGTTTTCCGTAGATGCATGGTAAATGTTTTGTCTTTGGTGACAAAATTTTATGTTAAACAATGAAATTCTTGTATTATTCATGGATAAACATTTTGTAAAGTTAGTTAAATATTTCTTTAAGTAGACCTAAATAACTTAAAGCATAATAATAGATTTTTAATAAGTAAGATTACCTACTATTATATTGAATGGAAATCTCCTGGAAAACTGGAAACCCTTTTTTATGAAATAAACACAAGAATACTCTTGATTCAATGTTAATTCTACATAAAGAGTAAAAATGCTTTAACATTTTTAAATCTACCTAGAACTTCGTCTTTCTCCTAGCTAGACCGTGTGCCCATTTATCTGTGATTATCCCTCCAGTACAAAAAGATTTAAAAAAATGATTAAAGTTTAGCCAATATGTAAGTTTTATGTAATAAATCAACAATAATTATCAACATCGGCTCAGTTGCCAAACAAGAAAAAATAAAAAAACAATACTTATCCCAATTATTAAAGAAATTAATTGCTGTGCCCGGAAGTTTCACCCGCTTAAGTTACATTCCTGTGGGAATATCGGGATAAAAAGTATTAGTAGTCCTATGTCCTTTTCCAGGTTATGGTCTACCCATGTGCCAAATTTCATCCGAATCCATTCAGCTGTTTTAGCGTGAAAGTGTAACAAACAAACTCACTTTCGCATTTATAATATTAGTTAGGATGGATTATTATTGAATAGTCTCAACACCCTTATTACAGTCTATAGGTATTTATGCTTATTATCTAATTAGTTTGTTCCCTTTCAGGAAACTGGAGAAATGGCTGATGAACCCGGCCGCTCTTCAAACAACTCAGGTATGTGCTGCAGTTTTCTATTCAGACTTAAACTTGGATTATAAAATATTTTTCAACCATTTTTAGATTCCTTTGTATGTTTCATCAAATCAAAATCAAAAGTCATTATTACAAATTAGGCTGAGAATCAGCACTTTTTGAAACAACACAGTTACATAAGACAGTCCCCCAAAACGCCCGCCCCTCACCACTTCCGAGTGAAGTGGCGCAACAAACTACTCAGCATTTTAATTTCTAAGCTTCAGGACTTTAATGTTCCACCTGTACCATTATCATAAATGATTGTTAAACTAACGTGTCTGTTTCACGGGCAGTGTTTTTTTTTAACAACATTAGCACAATGGTGTATTCACACATATTTTTGCATTCGGACATAATGATAATAAAATATGTAACTTTCAATAACACATACTGCTACTGGTTAACCTTGCCTTGACTACCTCAACATAAGTCTAGGTGGACTAGACATAATTTATACATATTTATTTTATTATTTGTTAGGATTATAAGTGCTGCCTGTAATTTTCCTGGAGCCGTGGATAAGACATAACTTTTTGTGTTCTGTGTAATACCTACGTGCAGCTTTCGTAGACGTACCTAATAACTATAATTTATTTAAAATTATAGAAACAGATATTTTTGTTTTGAATCTAAATAATTCAGAGAGCTGCTTTAATTGGGTACCAATAATAATATCTTAGTATATCTAATTTATTAATAAATGCAGCTGTCTGCGTATTTTTAGTACTTAGTTGTATTATTAATTTAAATATAAATATATTACCTTGGGTCTAATACGTAACATGAGATAATAAAAACAGATATTTTGGCATTGGAATAGTTAAATAGGGGATGATAAATATTCCATTATGCATACGAAAACTGATAATTTATTCGAAAAAAAAAAAGTAAAATTAATTTCCTGTACCTAAACAAATTAATAAATCACATCCCCCTATTTTTTTAAATATAATTCCAGGTAAAGTTTATTATTCGAAAGCGGGCTGATACAGCATTCGAATGTTTTTTTTTTCGTACAGTACTATTTCTCTGCTTTATCTGGGAGGTGAAACAAACTCCACAGCAACATTTTATAGTATCGTATATACATCCTTAGCCTATTGTTGACAACATCGTCGACTGCTCAATTATTATTTCCCGCGCGAAAGCACGCGTCTCCAAGAACGCTGGCATGGTGCATCTTCCACGTAGAAAAATCTGTAGGTGTAGGGGTCTGTCATTCGGCTGCCTTAGCCAATCACAGCGCGGGGGAAAGTGGGTGGTGGAAGGGAACCAGAGGGTGTCCCGCTCCACAGATATAATGCCATGGTGTGAGTAATAATTGGATAAATCTCAGTTGCTAGGGTCCGCCTTTTGATCTCGACATTTACATTTTCTTAACACAAAAACAGTTAGACTGGAAGCCGACCCCAACATAGTTGGGGAAAGGCTAGGCAGATTGATTGGGTATTGCCGAGCATTTTGTCCGTATTTTATGAATTTCTATGGTGGCTTCACGCCATAGGAACGTTCTCCTAAACCTTCATACCTAATGGAAGATTGAAACCCTTTTTATTGCGAAATCAAAGCATTTTTCGGGCACATTTCCTAGGCGGAAAAATATCCACGCTGCGTAGTACAACCGGGCTCGGGGGCTCGTCACGCACACCCATCTGTCGCGGCTCGATCGATGCTGCCAAGGCCACGGGCGGCCTATCGATTTTATATAAATAGAAGCAGCCCCTCGCAACCCCCGCCCCGTATGCGCTCGCTCACCCGCCCGGGAACCGGGAGCAGCAGGTTCGATGCCCGTCCTTGCGGTCCACGTGTCTTGTATTCTTTGTTTTAATTGCTTTTGAGGGTAGTTCAAAAATATATTTGGTGATTTCGGTTTAAGTATAACAGAAAAAACATTGTTTACGGTTTTTTATATGATATTAAGCATCTCTATTAATTGCATCGTCCTACAGACGCTTGTTTTTCTTATACATAAAAAATCTACGTTATTGGTCGTAATTTATTGAAAATCAGTCACGATACTAAGGGCGTATATAAGTATAAGTCTAATCCAGCGAGTAAATATTTTTTTTTTACAGATTTTCTATACAAAAACTGTCAGACGTCAATTTTATTCCCCGAATAAAAGATATCTGGGTTTGGTTAAATCGGCCCTAAGGCGTCTTCTTATTTCTTCAAGACCTGTATAGATGTACTTATATGAACTAATATATTTACAGAACTGTGATTATAATAAAATCTTTTATCTACAGTATGGTCTATCGAAGCTCTATTGCTCAAATTCTTGGAAAAGTGAATCATTACCTATTGTATAGAGCATATTGGATAGATTAGTTGCTAGAAAACGCTTCCAGAGCCTTCTAGACGAGCACGTCGCTTATAATATTGAAACATCACCCCTGGTGGTGTATTGTGGATAGGTAGAGAATAAAAGAAGTTAACGTTTGATGCTTAAAAAATTAGAAAACTGTCTATTTATTACGGTTCATGAGATACAGCCCGCTGACAGACAGACGGACGGACACCGGAGTCTTAGCAATAGTAGTCCGTTTGACACCCTTCGAGTACGGAACCCTAAAAATTAAAGTTATTCACTAGAAATGTCAATAATTCTTTAACAGTTATTTGATGACGCGTAATGTTTCGTTTGGGTAATTCCTTAATACCTGCGTAGATTTAAATTTAATGTCAAAACAATTGACACTTTCTGTCCTACCTCGGTAAAAAGAAAAACCCAGAATGATAATAAACCGATATGAGCATGAGCAAGCCATCAAGCGACTGTGACATAATGGAGTGGGCGTCGCCCCATGGCGTCCCATGTCGTTCCCATTTGACCTTAGCTCCAACATATTCTATTGTTTGGGTTGCCGGGGTCAGGTGACACATAATGTCAGCTCGGAACTCTCCACTGATAGAAATGGGCTTCCCCTCGATTCACATAGAAATTGCATTAATTAAGGTTTTGTGCAGTTTGTTGTAATAATCAGTAGATATTGACAGACGACGCTGTGGAAGCAGAGGACGCTGTCTATCTCTTTTCCTAGCACCACCTGGAACTCAAAACATGGAATTGGTTTATAGAATTTACAAGCCTTTTGCCTAAAATAGAACGCATATAAATAGAACGTGATTACTTTCATCGAAATCGTCAGAGCCGTTAGTTGTTGTTAGTTGCATTATAGGGGTTTACGGCGGTGAAAAATCATTCTAGCTAGGTCTCATTTCTGGTAAAATTCGTTTTCTCTATTTTCACTCGAGTAGAGCTCGGTGGACCAGGTATGTACTTAGAATAAATAAACCAATTTTGTTTTGTTTTGAGCACTCCTTTCAAACCTAAGCCTTTCGAGAAAGGTGCATCGTTGCCGCGTTGTTTGCTGGCGAAGCCGCTAAAAGCGCGGAGTTGTGCGTAGTATTTCGCTGGTTTCGCGCCGCGCCGCTCTTAGTGATGGGTACAGGGAATATTCTCTCACGGAGAATGTTCTCCGATCGAGAATATTCTGCAATATTCTTTTCCACGGAGAAAATTTTAAAAACTTCCATGGAGAACTTAAAATTGAAATAATTTAAAAGTAGTAGTTACATAATTATGATGGGCAGCAGGCAATATATGCAACGCAAAATAAGTAACGAAACCTTTCCTTAATGTTTATTTATACATTTTTATTAAAGGAGATCATTCACCGTCCATACATTTTTAGGCTATACTTGTGAAAGTGCCGGACAAAAAAAAAAAGCTATATTCCGAAAGAGTACGTTTTTCTCTTCATTTTTTATTACTACAAGCTATTACTTTAATTAGATGATCTCCTTTGATTATTTGTAAATCATGACGTCAACTTCGTAAACGTTAATAGAATGATACAATGGACACAAACAATATTTAAATTCTCTTCCAAATGATTATTCTCGAGAACTTAACAGCGAAGTTCTCGCTAGGAGAATATTGTCGGGAATTTACCATCACTAGCCGCGCGTTCTACACTACTCCACCCACTACTTGCACCCCCTGCCGCTGGGGGGGAAGCACTTAGTTTTTATCTTTTCCGTGGGTGGTTTGTAACTGAAAGTAAATAAATCGTAGATCACAACCATTACAACGTTGTAGGTATTGTTTACGTGATTTATTTTTCTTTAAACCGATAGCAAAAGTAGGCACCTACCCGTAATATCACAATTAATCAATTAATTCAGCATATCGCAGAACACTGCTGAGCATAAGTCTCTCTTGTCATCAGTGTGTAATATAGTTAGTAGTGGCAATTATTGTAAAAGGGCTTCTCAGGGGAAGTCCGGTACCTATTACCTACAGCATAATTGTGGTTCCGTGTATTTAAGGGCACCTGCATGAGACATTGCAACCTTGTTTCTGGGATGGGCCATCTCTCTGGAATTCTGCAATCTTTATCAGTTCGTTTCGCACTAAGGAGCAATACCTGCTTAATCTCCAGCATATAGTTGCATTTAATTTGAAAGCAATATGTAGGCTACTTGACCGCATTACTTGGCACGGGGCCAGAATATGTCAATATTGGACTAGCATTTACATACAATGTAGAATTTAACAGTATAATGACTAGTAGGTAAGTAGTAATATATACATAGTTCTTGGAAACATAGATTGTAGTATAAAGGCGTAGGCGTTAGAGAACTAAGTGGGCGTTTAATGTGAAGTTGTTCTTCAAATATAAATAATAAAATACTTCTTGTCTATTTTCGTCTAATATTATCCAATTATATTCACGGGATCATGAAAAAACATGGTACGAAAAATAAAATACCTCACTTAACTTACTCATCGTAATCAAAGAATATAATTTTAACTTATTGATTCATCAACATTGCTCATGGCTAAGTAATAACAGCCGCACGGGTCGATCCATCAGGTTAAGCTACGCTTGCCGGGTGGTCCGTGGATGGGTGACCATCTTTACATACCGAGACTCCTCCGTGTCTCGGAAACCACGTTAAGCTGTTGGAGCCGGCTGTTATTTGTGGATCTTTGACAGTCATTATCTACGGGACGTCAGAAGCCAGAAAGTCTGACAAACAATCTTGCCATGGGTAAGGGTTAGCGGGTTGCGGAGGTCAGATAGGCAGTCGCTCCATGTAAAGTACTGGTGTTCAGCTGCATCCGGTTAGACTGAAAGCCTAGGCGAATCGATGTCTGAGAAAAGGTTAGGCAGATTGATGCCTTCTTCTTCCATATAAATGCTTTTAACCGTCTTCTTTAGAGTCTAAATACTTCTTTAGGTAAATAATATACCCCTCCCCCCTCCTCCCTCCTTTAAAGGGTAGTTTTGGAAAATTCATCATTGCGATCTATATTATTCGACGTGACGAAGTTTGTAGGGGAAAGTACGAACTCCGCGCGCACGAAGTTGTGGGCGATGTACTAGTGATTTATTATAATGTAGACAAGACAAGGCACTGCTGTATAGGCTCTTGACATTGACATAAACCTTCATAACAAGTTCAAGTCGGCTTTTTTTTTCATGTTTGTAAACCTCCAAATGTTTACCTACTATTAGCTCTTGTTTACTTCGTAATAATAGGTCAAAAAATAAAATATACACTAATTTAACTCTGATTTTATTGTTGTTTTGGTATTAAAAATACCATCCATGCAAAATATGCAAAACATGTTATCAGTCATTTTGATTACGTCCGTACGTGTATACCTGCACCGGTACCTCCTAGTCCTAGTACAACGTGCAACAGAATACTTTTATATCAGTCAGAATATCTTAATCGGGTCCTATCAGATAGTTAAGATATATACCAATGGAAAGATCTCATCAAGAAGAATATATCTTATTCTGAAGACTTCTCTTGGTTGTTAGTACGAAAGGAGCTACAGAGCTTTAAATGTGAGTGATTAAATATTATTGGAATTCTGGTACTTCGTCAATTAAATAACTTTTAATGATTCAGTGCCCTGCAAACATCATCTTTGAAGCCTATAAGCGAACATTTTAAAACATTGGTCTCCAATAGATGCCATTTTGGGAACAATGTTTTTAAGAGTCGGTCGACCGGACGGATCGTTAAGCCTTACGGTTACCCCAATAGAGTTGAGATATATGCCAAAGGGAAGATCTCTTCAAGGCTAATATTTTGTGATAGCACGCTTCTCTCGATTGTTAGTACGAAAGGAGATACAAGGCTCTAAATGTGAGTAATTAAGCATTATTGAAATTCATCATCTATTTAGGTCATTAACTCTGAACTGACTAATAATAGGCAAAAGTCGTGTTTGTAGCAAAGGTTATCCCTGAAAAGCTCTTTTTAGTGGTATATATCTTATGGCTATTGGACGGCAAGAATTCCTTAACTTCGGTGCGCAATTTATTACCTATTTAGGTCACTAGCTCCAAACTGACTAACCATTGGCAAAAGTCGTGTTAGTATCAAAGGTTCTCATTGGAAAGCTCTTTCCATTGGTGTATATCTTATGGCTATTGGGCTAAGAAAATTCCTTAACTTCGGTACCGAATTAGTCACCTATTTATGCCTTAACTCCGAACTGACTAACAATTGGCAACAGTCATGTTAGTATCAAAGGTTCTCCTCAAAAAGCTATAACCATTGATGTATATCATATGGCTATTGGACCAAGAAAATTCCTTAACTTCGATGCCCAAGTATTCACACCTGTTTAGGTCATTTACTCCGAACTGACTAACAATTGGCAAAAGTTATGTTAGTAGGAAAAGTTCCCCTTGAAAAGCTCTATCCATTGGCATATATCTTATTTTTATTGGGCTTCAGGGCAGAACTCCATAAGCAGGGGCCCATTCTCCTTTCGTTGCATCATGTAGCTCATCATTAGCTTTATTCAAGATCGAGCATTAAACGCCGAAAAAAGAACGTGTTTTGAATCTTTATTTTGTTATTATAGCGATAGCGGCAATAGAAATACGCAATCTGTGAAAATTTCAACCGTCTACTTATTTCGGTTCATGAGATACAGCCAGCTTGCAGACAGACGGGCGGATGGACGGACAGTGAAGGCTTAGTAATAGGGTTCCGTTCGGCACCTTTCGGGTACGGAACCCTAAAAACCGTTTCTAACTTCAGCTGTGCAAAGATAGCAAACAAGGTCACTTTCCCTTTTAAAACTTAGTCGTGTGGATCATAATTTTATCTTAGTAGACCCATCTTTATCCAGTTTAAAGCCCTTAATCTCTAAAACCAGAATATAACAAAAAAGGTCACATCAAAGCCCTGAAGACGCAAGAATAAACTTTCGTAGGCCGCTACGATTCGTAGCGCGTAGCCCGTAGCCAACGCCTACGACGAAGTGCCCACTTGGCCACTGTACCGTACATATCAACAAGGCAGCGGCGGCGCTGAAACAACATAAACCTGTGCCACTTTTAGTAAAATCATCGCACAACATAACATCACGCCTGTATTCCTCAAAGGGGATAGGCAGAGGTGTATACTATGCCCACATGTGCATGCCACGGAATTCCTAATACCTAATTACCTACTGTATGTTCGTAAGATTCTGTAATATTTAAGTTCTCTTTGGTTGCGAACTCGCTCCACCCATGTCGGGAAAATTCTATCAAATACGTTCAGACACCCGTCCTTTACTCTGCCGACTAGTTACCGCCTTACTGTAAATGTTATTAACTTAACTCAATCAGTTACAAACAGGGAGATACCTAATGAAGTTTGTAGTCCGACTGCGTAGAATCGAGTGAAACATAATTATTAAGATTATCAACCGTGCCAGCTACATTGTAATTATGTCTGCCAAGGAGTAGCCTAACGGTCTTTGATTAAATCACAACTAGTGGCGCCACCTGTCGACAAAGTGTAGGTACTTGGAACTTGATAAAAGCTTCCTATGTTACACTGCCTTTTTGCCTTCCTTTACCTAATGCAAAAAAATCTTACAGTACCCAAACTTTTTCGTATTAGCTTAGCAGTAAAATATACCTGAGAGTATAATATACCTGCTCGTCGCTAGGGACCTACATTGACCTACAATCACCGAGCCATCCCCTGAACTCAAAACAAATCTGTATCAGAAAAACAAATTATCATCTATCCCTTGTTGTGACTGCGGTTGTTTGGTTACCAAGGTCAAGGGCGCATTTGGGCAGGGGCCGGGAGGGGCGCGGGGCGGGAAGGGCGTGGCTAAGCTTGGGCCAAAAATAGACACAGCAACGTTTGTCAACACACGCCTACACAGCGTGGCTCCGGCCGGGGGGATTCCCGGGAGCGGAGTTCAGCGGAGGGTCGAAGGGGGGATCAGCCCCCCTGTTCTCGGAACTTGGGGGGAAATTTTGCTAATACGTTCCTGGAAGGCAAAGTGTTTTCGTGGATGATGGATCGCTGCTATAACATCGTGCCGCGGCGTAATGTGAGCAGTTATTTAAATGATGTGACGTGTACGTTGTATACTGTGCAGCATCAGGGATGATTTTTGTTTTGCTTTGAGAGATTTTGATTAAACTAGAGTTAGAATTTCACTGTTAAACTTTAACAACGGACCTATTAGGTAGCGTATTCTTGTTCGTCCTACAACAGTGGAGCCAACATTTCGGTGTAGGAACTATTTGATGAAACGCACTCTACCTCTTGTTCGTCATTTTGTACTAATAGCCAGTGTTGACTTTTAAGGTTTTCATCTCCTTCATACAGTTACAGATGAACAAACACACCTCTTGGGTAATATAATCGCGCCCATATTTAATTAATTTAGATTAAACTATTCAATTAAACCGAAATACCGACACAATTGAGAATTGTAGATCATTCACAACACAATGGTCCCTAAATTGTAGATCATTCACAACACAATGATCCCTAAATTGTAGATCATTCACAACACAATGATCCCTAAATTGTAGATCATTCACAACACAATGATCCCTAAATTCTGAGAATTAATCTATAATAATCTAAACGTAATTTAGAGGTTACATAGATAACTAGCGTTTACCCTCGGCTTCACCTATTCGTCTATCCGTGTGACAAATTTCATCCAAATTCGTTCAGCCGTAAATGCGTGAAAAGGTAACAGACACACGGACAGAGTTACTTTCGAATTTATAATATTAGTATGGATGGTTGTTATAGCTAGATGCAGAATCTAATGCATGTCCTGTTACATTAGACGCTTGACAAAATAATTTTGGTGAAAGTACAGGCTCTTGGGCTTACTTCATAATAAAATATTGTTACATCATTCTTTTGGAGTTATTTGACGTTATTGTTATTCCCTCTTTCCTCCTTTCCTGAATGATTTCACAGTACTTGTGACGCACCTTAACTTTAATTGGCCACAACTGATTCGTAATAGCTATATTCGAAAAAGTTTATTACCTAAGTACGTCTTTGATAACAACTACATAACAAACGTCATGCCTTCAGAGCAACATGGATGGAGCGCTGGACGCAAAGAGAACGCTCGGTGAGGTAACACGTCGCGTTCTGGTTTGCAATTGGTCAATCGTCATCCTGAGGATGCCTCGTTGAGAGGTGAAACACGTGTCGATTTCTTACAGGGCTTTTTAGATTTAATAGGTTACTAAATATATCTACGTCTATTGTATTTTATAATGGATTTCCGCAAAGTCACGCCTGAATCAATTAACTATATTTATTCATTTTCATAATTAGGGTTCGGATAAATACATAAGTAATTATGTACGTAAAACAATTTTATTACATCGAATGCGTTGTCTAGTTTTTTTACGACCCCCAGGTTGAAAAACACTGGTTTATATCATCTTATAGGTACTTCCAAGGTGCTCGCAGCTACGCAGGCTCTTTAGTATTAGCACAAGAATAAACAACCTAGCGCAAGGTGCGTTATGTCACAAGCAAGTTTGAAGACTATAAACTAAAGAAAATTTACGCGTTAAAAAAAATTGACACACATTTTTTTGACAGTTAGTTATAATATAACGGAAATAATACCGATAATTATAAACTAACGAAGTACATAGTTATACGGTGATATATTTAATTTACATTTTTAAATATAAAAAAAGAATGCGATTGCGCATTCGTGGCGACTGAATTGCACATTTTGATGCGAAACTCGAACAATGTTTTTCATCAAGAGCTGCATGAATGCGGTTTGCATACATAGGTAGCCACACCCAGTTTGACTAGAGTCTAGATAATAAACAATCTATAGTCAATTTTGCAAGATCTATGTTCAAATACCGTACCAAGGCTATGGCAGATCGTTTCTCAGCGAGATGGATCGGTAAACAAGTTTGTCTGATACCTATAGATTCACCATACTCTCTAAAACTCGGCTGTTTCAAATAAACTAGTTGTTTTGAGATCGTTTTGATTTTGGCTCCTATTATATCGAGTAGAATAGTCGCAGTCGGTTCATAACTATCCATTGTCTATTATTTCAGATTAATCTGTCTCGTTAATTGATACTAATCTTCACAAACAGTTCTATTTGTTTTCTTCACAAATAGATTCCAAGCCATGGTTGTCTTGTCTGTAAGACAGTGCTTGTGGTAAGACCGCTCATTGTAGTTAGTTGATTCAGGCGTGATTTTGCGGAAATCTATTATAAAATACAATAGACGTAGATATATTTAGTAACCTATTCCGCTTAACTATTCCTCTAGAGTCATAAAAAACCCTGTAAGAAATCGACATGTCCGATGCGTCGTTGAGAGGTTTTTACCTCTCAACGAGGCATAGGACGTGTCGATTTCTTACGTCATCCTCAGGATGACGATTGATCAGTCACGAACCAGAACACAACGTATTGCACCGAGCGCCGAGCGCCGACTGGTCAATAGAGTAGCGCTGCTCATAACCATTTCATGACGCATCCAGTCCACCACAGCTTCATCAGGAAGGTCGCAAACTCGCAACCATGACTCTGTTGACCTCAATCATAACAACAAAATTGATTCGCCCACCTGCACAAAAACACGTAAATACATTTAAATTAGTTACGGGTTACAAATACAATCTGCGTAGGACGGATCCACATAACTTTTATAAAACACTTTCAGACCTATAATCGAACTCTAACAACAATACCCAATTGAACTGTATAATATTAACTGTATTTGGTAATAGTAAGTTATAATAAAATGGCATTGTGTTCGTATCGATACTGAAATAACAAGTAAACAGAAACTTCGGCGTGAACACGTAACTTGATTGGCACCCCGATTGTTGCCGAAACGGTACGAGCGCCTGCCCTTTGTGAAGCTAAATATAGCCGGATTGATCTGTTTATTCCCAAAGTTGTTGTGTACCTTTGATTAAGTTGTTGTGTCTTCGCTTACGAAATTATGAGGAAAGGAAAGAGAAGTCTAACTGCGAAGATAAATAGCAGAAAGTCAGTTTATACGGAATTATATTAATACCTAATATTGGATGTGGCCATCTGTCGTGGTGAACAGCATGATTAATGGTATCGATAAATAATCCTAATTTGTTGATACCATTTGATTTACGATGATAAATTAATAGAGAGTCTTAAGATAAGTAATTATAATCAATGAAATTACAGTATCGGTAAGAATCAGGCCTAGCTAAGCCATCGACGTTCAGGTAAAAACATTACTTACTTAACCAATGCTCAATAAAACAGAATTAGTAAAAAAAAGTGTCCTGGATATGGCTCCACGCATTTATAATAAAATTCCAGACGCCATAAAAGAATTAAATTTTACACAATTTAAGAAAAAAATAAAATTGTTCTTAATTGATAAATGTTATTATACTATTGACGAATACTTAAATGACGAATTAATTTAGAATTACAATTAATAAATAATTGACAGTATTAAATTTTGACATTTTAATTATTTTGACATATATACTTAGATTTTTTGACATTTAATAATTCCTCATTTAGGTCTGACATAGTTGAAGTTTTTTTTTTTCTTACATATTATGTAATTTATCAATTTATTTTCTAATCTTATACCATAATTATGCATGATTTTCAAATATTTTTAGTAAATTTTCATTTGTAATACCTACTCAGCTATCTAGCTGAGTAGGTACTACAAATGAAAATTTACTTACACATCACATTTGTACGCCTCGTGGCATAACATAGCGCTCTGTTTATCAAACATAAGATCTGTATTTCTTTACCTTTATTAACAAATAAATAAATACAATGCAATACAATAACTTAATTATACGTAAATGACATAATGCATGATGGTGATGAATTACACTATGATCCTTGTGTATGGACAAGTAAATGATCTTACTTATGTACTTATGCATGTAAGGTTAGTATCCGTCCGGATTTGACCGGACATGTCCGACTTTTTGGTGCCCGTCCGGACATTTTTCGACCATGTCATTTTCCGGACTATTCGAAGTAAGCAGACTATGACAGGCTATGTGCATATCTATGCTTACTTGGCGACTAGGTATGTAATGTGATCAAGTGAAAACGATGCAAAACTTTATACTCATATGATCATATTTACGAAAATGACGGCACAAATTAAATACATAACAATCACAAGATATAAATCGTTACGTAGAGATAAAAATAATACAAATATACATAATATAATAAAAATATACATAAAAATTATTAGTTATTAGTATATCAGTAGTTTACATAAATAATATGGGAAAATACGCAGATAATAGGTTACGTGTATCAGCGATCCGTATCAGAATTAGGGTAGATTGTGCTAAATTTGTAAATAATGCTGACATCGGTGCCGATTCTGTTGTTCACAAACTAAACTAAATTTAAGTTCAGTGCATCTTTTTCTTTCTATTTCATTATGAAAAGGACAGAAGATAAATTTTAGTTTAGCACTGGACTAACGAGTCATCGTTGGTCACAAGCACTACTTCTGGGCGTGAGGTGTTGGACTCAATCCCCAGGTTAGACAATGTTCTATTAGATTTTCTTTTAAATAGTCGTAGCAGTCTCCTGAATTCGTGCTGGTAACTGTATCAATTTCCTTTTAGAACGTTCTCTGAGGTGGAAGTTCAGTAATAGTCTTCGTTTAGGAGCTGATGTACGTAGGTATATGTATCATAAGATTGACTCTGGGTTTTCTGCTCAGCATCCTTTTATAATTGGATTTTCCGGTGTCATAATAAAAACAAAACACTTTCACCACTAAACTAAAAATGGTGTGGGCTCAGCTCGTCCCTTGGATCTTGCCCCTAATTGGCTAAGTGTATATACTCGCCCCTTTTAATATTAGATACCTCAAGTCGCCCCCGATTGTTAGTAAGTTAAAAGTACTGTCAGCACTCTAAGTTTTTAAATATTTAAATAAATATTGTATTCGATGTAATAATTATCATTTCAAGACATGATTTGTTTAAATACCACATTTTATTTTAGTAATAATTGTGAAATTCACTTAGGTATTTTGTCAGCCGACCGCAGTTTTGCGGTTTATTTCCATTAGTAGGTACCCAGTGCTCAAAGTTACCACATGAAATAAATTACCAAAAAAGTTGACACTTTTTTCCCTTGTCCAACAAGACATGTGCTTTGATGCACGTAGGCTTTGTTTATGCTTATTAATGCTATCAGCCCTAGTACTTGGACGATCGAGCTCTGCTCAAATGAAATAGAGAAAACGAATTTTCCCAGATATGAGACCTATATTGCAATTTTCAATCAAAATCGTTAGAGCCGTTTTCGAGAATATGATTACAAATATAATTAATATATGTATAGATACAAATATTGCTCGTTTAATAGTATAGTATAATGTAAGTTCGTTGACTTGTATTATCCTGTACCTATGCATATTGACGTGTAGTTTTTCGTTGAATGTTTTTCGTTAAATGCCAGTTGATAAGGACCTATATTTTGGTTAACGTAAAGGAGACTGGGCTCATTAGCATTTTCCTCAAAACTGTCACTCAGATTGTGTTGAAAATGGTTGGAATCTATTTCTGTCATTTAAAAGTGCCTCTTAATGAGGACATTCAATTAGACAATTGAAATAAATTATTTGACTTTGACTTTATAATAAAAACTATCTTCTGCACGCGACTTAGTCCGCGTCAAATTTTTTGTTTTAACAAAAAAATGACACTCGGCAATACTGAAACTAAGGCTGCCATCAGACGGACTACATTCTTGCAGTTTGAATGCTGTTTAGTAAGACTGCAATACTCGTAATGTACTGATAACTGCATTCAAACTGCAAAGGACACTGACCATCCATATATGGGAGTTGGGCCAAGTGCTGCCCAGAATGGACACATAGTGCATTATCTTCCTTGGCCTTAAACTAGTCTGTAAACCAAAACTCAATGAAATATATTTGCGGAGTTTTGAGAAAATCTATTTTTAGTTGAGTAGTTTTTATTGATGAATACCAACCCTCCGATGGCGCATTTTATTAAATAATGACAGTAATTATGCTAAACAACACATTATTAATTCATTTGTATGCATACCATTTACATGTTAAATATTTTTAACTGATCATCCATATATGGGAGTTGGACCAAGTGCTGCCCAGAATGGACACATAGTGCATCATGTTCCTTGGACATAGGTCCAATTCTATTCAGTCTATTTTCAATAAAATCTATCCGAGGAGTTTTCAGAAAAACTATTTTTTGTTGAGTATTTTTTATTGATGAATACCAACCAACTGATGGTGTAGGAGGAGTTTGAGGAGGAGGAGGAGTTGAGGAGTTCTTATGGGTACCTTTCGGCTCCATCACCAGACTCTGGCTACAAACTTGGGCCATACCAGGTACTTGTCAAGACAAAGCCAACGAGTCCAAACACGATGGTGCTATCTTGTTTGATTGAGGAGTTCCTATGGCCACCTTCCGGCTCCATCTTCAGAGCCTGGACACTGCCTAGCGTAAAGCACTTGTCTTCTGTATTAATTAAAATAATAAAACTAGGTAGGTACTTACCTGAAAAACATTAACCTTTCTCAGGCAATAACTTTTTAACCCTGGGACCGTTTATTTTTTTATTTTTTTTAATGTACATATTGATGCAAGGAACCCTTTGGAAGCACTCCCATGTCTGGGCAGCATTTGGTCCAAATCGGTCAATATAATTTGCAGTTGGGAGTGCAGTTGAAATGCAGTCCGTCTGATGGCAGCCTTACCATTAGTGAAAGAATTTTCGTAATCGGAACAGTAGATACGAAGATTACTACATAAAAACTTACAAATACCTCTTTATAACATTAGTACAGAAGTATAGATAGATAATTACCACATATCTATTGTTAAACCTACGCCACTCCATACAACTTTGCAGTTTTGTTCTACCAAACTGATTTTCATTTCCGCGAAGCGTGCCTCTCCACGGAAAGTGGAGCAAGTCTACATTAATTTTCGCAACCCCTAAGAGACAGGACTTAGCAAACGAATTTCGCAATACGACGTTATCGGCGATTGGTTGGACGTCGCTGTCCATACAGTTGATATAATACCTCCGCTTGAACACCCTTGGGAGACGAGGGGTTGGTGAGGGGGGAGGGGACACTTAATCACCGCCCGGTAACAGTTGATCAGGGAAACTTTATCAATCCGAACTATTAACTTTGTTATCGTTATAACATGCATTGCTGTTATTCCTGTTAGTTCCTGGGCCCGGGTGGTAGACTGAGGCCCACTGCAGAGAGGCCTGTGTCCCAGCAGTGGGAACATTTTAGGCTTAATATGCTGTAAGTTCTTAAAGGTTGGAGACGAGATTGCCATGATAATTATATCAAGCAAGATTCATGAGTGTACATCGTTCTAGAATAGGAGCATTAATCTCTTGCCTTGTATTTTGACCTTGCTCAGTAGTTATATATGTTTAAATAAACTACAGTCAGTAATAAATAACTGAAAGGTTCCCTACAGAAAAAATAAGGACACTTTGCTCATCCTGTCGGTCGAATCCATTTCCAACTTTCGACTTCAATATGAAATGTGGCGATTTGGCAGTAGTAAACAACATAAATAACATAGTGGTCCCGGATGTGTGTCAGTGTTACGTAAGGGGTGGGGCGCTCCAGCCGTGCGCCGCGCGGATGCGGCTGCAGGGAGTGCAGCAGGGGGCGCGGGTGGGGGGCACGCAGGGGCACTGCAGCCATGTTATTAAATTAATTAAATGATGGATCACTAAGTTATAACTAAGCAACTTTCGCTAATAAAGTTTGTAATGGAAGTACAGTATGTTGCGAGACAATGTTCCTGGAAACGAACAACCTGAACAACACTGACAGTATTTGTTAACCAGTCAGCCGAGAAATTGAGAACCATCTATCTTCGTCACAAAAAACCATTATTCAACCTGAAAACAAATACCTTTCAGCAACGCTCGCTAAAAGCTTTCTGAACTTTAATTACTTGGATGGATACAAGAAAACCGCAAAGTGCTACCGAACTGCGATCTAGTTCAAAAACCCTGCCATACTACGTACAAAACGGGCACATTAAACTTGCTACTTGCGAAACTAGAGAAACAGCATTAAGAGTTCCAGAAATAGAAACGTTGCGAACATAACGCCTACTGCACTGCACACCAGTTATTTATACTAAGTCGATAGCATAATATGCTTTGCCATACAAACTGGTTACGTATGCTTGCGATGGTTCTAAAAATAGCAACAACCCTTACTTACATAATTATTATTGGTCGGAGGCTGTGCTTCCTGGGCGCATCCCCACCCCGCGCGCCTCCCCACCCTGCGTGAGTCCGACCTCCACCTCCAGTCGAAGTCGGCTGGCCGCGGCGAGTGCACGTTCTTGGCCCGACGCTCCTCACCTCACCTGGAATGTATTACGAAAATTTTTCTTCATAATTAAATAATCCATGCATGACTTATCGGGCTCATATACTGGTAATATCTACTGATGATGCGATAATTTATAAATAATTAGTGTCCCGTATTTTGCAGTTGTGCCCAATTACCACGAACTATGAAACTTAATCTCATGTAAAAAAGATGCTTTATTACTAACAGTTAATTGATGTTGTGCTTATATCGGTAATAGCCATGTAGGAAACAATTAAAAGAAGTGAAATTAACGTGTTGAATAATAGTGTAGTTGTAGTTGAACATTTAAGTGTTTTTGAAGGACAACTATTAAAAATGTCGGACAATCCTACTGCTGTTGCTAAAGGTAAAGTTAAGATAAGAGTAGTAGTCGTTTTAATGTTTCCCATTTTCACACGAGACAGCCTGCCATCGTGCAATTACTTCCATGTTGATAACACGACTAATGGAGATAATCCCGCTTGCTCTTGAACTAGAGGCTCTTTAAATAACAGATGAAATGGACAGTTTTCTCGTGGAAATGAAGGTTATGTAAATGTCTAATCTATTATGTTAATGTGATCAAGTTATTTATTGTTTTTTGTTTATGACGATGGTCTCCGTGTGTGTAAAATATATGAGTTTTGTCACGTTGCAGATAATGCATGAATATTGATTTTTCCGGGGTCCACCGACCGTAGGGACTGTGTGGGTCAGCTACATTAATTGGTGACCCCTTTTGGAGACATTTTAACACATGATGGGTACCCAATTAATACGGCTGGCCCCTTTTGGACCAGACACCTGTATTAATGGGTGTAACCCCGTATTGATATGTATAAAGGTTGCTGATCGGTGTTACGGGCCGTAATGTACCATTCGCAGCAAGCATGTTACGTTACGCCGTGTTCTAAACTCCGTGTTAACATGCTCGTTTCGAACTTTTTGCTCGCCCGTGCTCCAGATTCGTTGACACTTGTCAAGATGTCGGACGACGAAGTTGTGTTGGGATCTTTGAATTTACTCAATTATTGTATAATCCAAAACAAGAAAAAAATAAATTAACGTTATTGGATATCAAAAGTAATCACAACTAATAAACTAAAGGCGCGAAGAACCTAGAATCGACGCTTGACGACTCGCTGCGACGTACTGACTGAAGCGCGTAACACTCAAAGGATTCGCCAAAATACCGACACTGGGGTGGAGCACTCGCAGCGAGCAACGAGCGGCTCGTTGCTCTTTACGTGCGCCTTGTATCCCCGTACTGACTGTACGAACGCTCGCTGTGTAACACGGTACATTACGCCCCGTAACGCCGGCCAGTACCCAGCTTAATACTAGATAGAAGAATTCTCAATAAAACACGATCATCTACTTTGTTTTCTTCTTCGTCGATAACTTTCAGTTCATCTCTTGGTTCACTTCCTTCGGGCTTGACCTAGAACTTGGGTTGACCACCGACGGGCGGGTCGCTTCAAAGTTCAAAGCGTCGGCTATCGCTATTTACAATCTTATTGATCAATACTGTTTGTGTATTGACGTCTGTTTACATTGACGTGTCTGTTTTACTAAATAAATTAGGCGGCTACGGTTGATAAGTTTCCATATAATTATGTTTTTGCAGTACACGATATGCATTTCTATTCACTCGTATTTGACGACTGTGTAGACTGTAGACATCTTTTATTTCAGGACTGTTATTTATTCTGTACATATTGTGTGTCTTCAGAAACGTGGTAGTACACGATACTGCAAATTTTAAACTATTTTTGACCTGGATCTTTTTTTAAATTAGTTATATTTACTTTTTAATTTAAACATTAACATTCGTGGTAATTCTTGTTTCTAAAGTCTATTTCTGTTAAATTTAACAAAACGTGTTTACTTACTTAAATACAAAATAATGGGTGCGGTTTTATTTCAATTTTGACTGCAAATAAATTGAATAATTATCTATAATTAATGCAGAATCCATTTTAAAGTTAAACTGGTGGTTCGGTAACTAACCTTTAGTATCAAAATAACTTGGGCTGAAATGCAAATGAAATGATACTAGCTGCTTCTATAATCAACACATGCTGAATCAATAATGGTTAAAATAATATTTTTTTATTTTTTGCGTATTCTATCAGGCTCAGGCATGATGAATAATAACTGTGCTTGGATGGGCTTTTTCATCACTCTTCAAATAATTTTTTGTTTGTTTCTGAAGCATGTCATGAGGATAATATATTGCCAGTTTCTTCTCATATTCTATTTGAATCAACTACAATTTTAACCTTCCACTGCTTCATGGATTCCCTTAATATCATTTGAGCAACAATGATCCTGCTATTCAACATTTTGTTTGCTTCACCATCAGTTATTTCCACTTTGAGACAACAGTTCCGAACTACAAAACATTGCACATCATTATATTCAGCAAGTGCAGCTACAATGTGCGACCTACGAGCAGTTACGAATGTTTTCGTTGTAACAAGGTTGACACGCTTCTTGTGCCTCATACGAGTTCATTGCTCCTGTTTAAATAGGGTTGCTTTTTTTACTGTTTGTATTCTTCATGTTCGTGCTTTCGACCTGAAGCTTTCTCTTTTATGTCTGTGCTTTCTTTCTGCTCATCAGAACCACGTGTGTTAATGTGTTGGATTTAGCGAACAGATGGCGCTACTTGTCACTGATTTTAAGTTTGATAAGTTTCAATGTGCTGAAAAGTATTTAGCCTGGTAGTTAAGATTTACATTATTATCATCTGATAAACATTCTTTCTCCCAGTTACTGGGTTGTGGAGGTCAGATAGGCAGTCGCTCCAAGTAAAATACTGGTATTCGGCTGCATCCGGTTAGACTGGAAGCCGACCCCAACATAGTTGGGAAAAGGCTAGGTAGATTGATTGATCTCATAAACATTCTTAATTACACATACATACAAGATACGCGGGAAAAACATATATCCTTCCTTGGCAGTCGGGTAAAAATGGGTTCTGACAAACTGACAGTATTTAGTATCCAAGTAGAGTTCTTAAACTGACGACATCAGACGCCACATGGTGACGGTCTGCTGTAAGAATAAATGATGATGTCGTCCACGTAGACTTTGAAAATAAAATAAAACAGTAAATTTCGATAAACCTTTATGTGCTTAGATGACTTCCTGCAACTTTATTTAGCAAACATTTAGCATACCCTGTTCATTCACATTGTGTTCATTGACTGCTTCCAAAGAGCAATACTTATTGAAAATGTATGAAATGAAAGGATATCATTCACCGTCCATACATTTTTGGGCTATACTTGTAAAAGTGCCGGACAAACTAAAAAAAACCTATATTCCGAAAGAGTACGTTGTTCTCTTCATTTTTTATTACTACAAGCTATTACTTTAATATGATAACTATTAATTATTTTAACCAAAAAGTACTGAAAACATTCTTTTTCAAAATCGTATAACAGCGCAGGGAATTGCCCTACAGATTTGGTCCGATAGTGAAAAGTGAAGAGAATAACATGTTCTAACGGAATATATATTTTTTTTTGTTTGGCTGGCACTACCATATTTTAGCCCAAAATAAATTATCTCCTTTGGTGAAACCTTGCGGAGATATCCATTTGTACTTACCTTTGGGAAGTTTTCGTAAGATGATTCTTCAAGAAACAAGTGTTTTAAGGTTTGCTTACGTAGTGTAATTTATTCGTAACTCATAATCATAACACATTTACGACGACATTGACTTGCAATAGTAATTAGCAACCTGTTGCCGAGTCAACCGCACTTTGTTAATATTTATAATATCTGTCTCTTTATCATATGAAGTTACCAAAGAGATTAGTGATACGGTCAGGCTATGGAATGGACTATCGTTATCAAAAAAATAAACTCATTGCTGAATCTACCCATATTATATAAGAGAAAAATTCCATAGCTCACTGCAATCGGTAAAAGTTGGCTTCATTATTATCTTAATTATCTTATTGACAATTAGCATTGGCATGCAGAACGATCCTCATGGTAACTAATCAGTTATCTTCCGATCGGAAGCTTAAGCTGTAAAAAATCTAGATCATTCTAGTTATTATTGGTTCGTGAGATAAGCTGTAAGGACGGAATGGTATTGTTGGCATTGTTGCCTAGTGCGTTATCTTCTTCGCAGTTGTCATTCCTACTATCATGGTTTCTACCAACGTCTCTGTCGTAGCCAGGGTCTCGGTCTGATAACAGATCAACTTAGCAAAAAAAAAACTATATTATTATGAAATAAGTTAAATAGTTCAGTTTTAAAACAAATAAACCGAACATCACATCTTTTAGTACCATTTTTTACCCGACTACGGCGAAGCAAAAAGGAGGGTTATGATTTTGAACGGTATGTATATATGTACGTTATTATGTATGTATGTATGTATGTTCATCTGTTCCCTCATATCTTCTAAATGACTCATCACAATTTAGCAAATGAGGTATCTTTGGAAGCTTCTTGATCGTCCGCTGGTGGTGTTGGTGCCTATGTGACATCACAATAAATTGAAAATAGCGCCCTCTAGATGACATACTAGGGTAGTTCAAGAGTGATAATGAGTATGACGCAACTATCTGTTATTAAATGTTATTTTATTTTTCGACGTAGTCACCTTTCAGGTTGAAACACTTTGTATATCTTTTTCATAAACCTAAAATTCCTTTAAAAAAAAAAATCTTCTTCCTGATCCCTTAAAAAATCGTGTACGGCGGCGACTACTGCGTCATCATCTTCAAATTTCTGGCCCCTGAGATGTTCCTTTAACCGCGGAAATAGGTAAAAATCTCACTAGGAGCAAGGTCCGGTGAATATGGAGGATGTTCCATCAATTTGAAGCAAGAAGCTGGCTTCAAATTTTGTTCTGTTGTTTGTTTGTTCCACCAAGATAACTCCCCCGCGTACAAGTCCAGAGTTGCGATGCAATGGCAGCCATTGCAACTCTGGACTTGTGCGCGATAAATTTTATTTTATATGCTGAAATTAGTTATGTTAGCCTTTACCATCTTATTTAGTTTAGATTTCATACGAGAAACATTTCGATCTGTTTGCATCTTCTGCGGTTGGTCATGCTTATCATCAGCCCCGCAACATTCCTTGATATGATGCATTTCATAATAGACTGTTACACTAAACTGTAACTATGAAAGAATATGCCATATTAAGTAATATCCTATTAATATGTATACAAAATATTGTAAAACATTTTTAAAAGAGTAACGGTGTAGTTTCTTGCCCATTCCTTTCCATACGAAAACTGCCTTGTGTATCAGTTCTATTTCTTTGTTTTTGACGTTCAAAAGTGCCTTTTATGTGCCTACTTGAAAAAATCGCAGCATGGAAGTTCTTATGTGGTTTTCGGAAGAATATTTTAGCTTCCATTCAAAAGAGATTAATTCCGTCCTTCCAGTTTCTCTATTCAATTCGTATTATATGGTTTCCATGTAATTTATGATGATTATAATTTTCTAGGTATTATTCCTACTTATTATTTACTTCTTTATATCGCTTTATCTCTGTTAATTGACTCAGAAGTTTCAATGAATTTGCTGTTATTTAACTGATTAGGTAACAGCACTGTTGATAATGAGAGATATTGGTTGATATTATATTACTGCATTGTTAGTACGTTACTATTCACCAAGGTTGATGCTGTCGATAGCCTAGAATTCAACCAGGTAGCTTTGTTAGCAAACCGAGTGTAACAATCTAGCGGTCTTGTCAGTGCTAATTTAGAAAGCTAATGAAGAGGGCAAGCCCTTACTAATGCAGAATTTAGTGTAGGTACTTCTTACATACATGTTCCAGTTCAGTTTATTAGTGAAGTCTGAAAATATACTGTTCTAAATTCTGAATACAGTGCTACACTGTACGGTGAGATATTTGAGACTTTTGTACGTATTTGTTCTAGAAAAACCACAACGCTTTGCGAAAGAGTGGCGAATAGTGTACGGTAATGGTGTGAACGTGGATCCGTCGGGCCCTTTTTTTAACTATTATTACTCAATTCTTACGCAATTTTTGCTCTAGCTTCCTTGTGAGAACTTTCGCCTTCGCTGCTGGGAAGCAATATAAAATATTGAAATGTCGCTCTGGGAAAACAAAAGAAAACACAGCTACGTTCATAGATTAAAGTGGATTGCTTGAAGTCTTTAAAAAAACAAAAGAAAGCTCTTGTCGGTTTGTATTAAAATACAGAAATCGTTTTATCCGGCTCGAGGGACCAATATATGTTAGTAATAATATGGGGCACTTAGACTGAAGTTAAGTAAATTGTTAACTAATAGTGTTCACATTGTTGAAGAGCCTAATCTATGCTAATATAATAAAGTTGAATAGTTTGTTTGAACGAGCTAATCTCTGGAACTACCAGTCGCATATCACGCGCACGAAGAAGCTAGTCAATAAATAAAAATTCTCTGCGTAGGGTAATGAAACTTTCTGGTATAATCTTGACAGATACAGCTGCACTCACAGCGGCTCTCAAAATACAATATTGTTAACATAATTCCTTATCCTTCCAATGATTGTTGGAAACTTGATGCTGAAACGTATCAAATTTTTATACGAAACCGTGTCTCACATTTTACGCTAGCTCTTTGCTTACGTATGAATACCTGTGTATAATTACTGGCTTTGTTTCAAATGTCAGGATCACCTCTAAACTGGAAAATACGAAATCGAGCGTGCCTGAAATATTCATGACGACATTTTACCTACACGGTACACATGTTTTGATGGCTGACGTCAGCTACAGTGACGGGGCCGATACGTCACTCTCATTAATACAGTTCGTGGTTACTGACCTAAATGTTGGATATTATTGATAGTAATAATAAGCTTGAATCATAGAAACCGGAAAATTTTTATGTTATGTGATATGTTCTAGTTAAAATTAATTTAATTGTAAATTACATTGTGGAACTTGATCTAAATTCCCTACGTTTGATCAACGTAATATAACTTGAAATCCTAGTTCGATTCGATGAAAACAGTCCACATAAATCAGATGTGGCTCCATAAAAATTCAAGAGATCGAAAGGGTGGTTGTGTATACACATCGGGAGAGTCAACGCAACGAGACCACTGCCATCGAAATGACTAAGTATTTCTGTAACCCTCCCTTCCTTGCGGCAGAAAGAACTATTTTAATTTCCCAAAAAGCTTTATCAGCTGAGTGAAATGCCTTCATACTCATTTCTTTATTTGCGTACCATACTCGTAATGTCATCAAGGTTTTACCGTTCCTTCCAATGGTTGAAAGTCCACTTTTCGAAGAGCGGGGTCATTCACTATACTATAGCAATAATGGTCACTGGCCGAAGTGGTGACTCTGACGTCAATGACGTGTACGGTGCGTGACCAGGCTCGCGTACTCAGACCATAAAGAATCACGCCGCCATATTGTTTCTGGAACGATACTCAATGAACGGATCATACGTCATCAGTGGAAAAATGCGGATTAATTTGTTGTGAAGATAACGCCGTGATAACACGTTGTGACGAGGAGCACGTCACGATAACAGAAGATTTGTAAACCAAAGTCTAATCGATTGCTATGTCTGTTGCTATAGGCTTGGCAATTATCATTTCAAAATGATGAAGTCAAAATCCTGGCAATTCAGTGTCTTCAGATTAGTCTATCATTTCAAATTCACTATTAGCATGGAACTGAACTGTAACTTAAATTGAGATCCAATGGAAAGTTGTAAACTTGGTACAAATTATTGTTAATTTTAAGTTCGTTTTAAGGAAACAGGTACCTACTCGAAACTGCATTATTAGCTGGCCTTTGTGCAATCAACAGCAATATGGTTTCACCTGAACAATAATTTAACAGAAACAACGTGAATACCTAATGCCAAAGAATGACGGGAAACAATAATTGAATAGTAAAAAAAAAAAACTATTTTCCATTTTTAGAGCCGGGAAGCTCCAAGTATTTGCGGTTTGGCACAATGACCCTCCACAATGAGCAACAGTTTTGTAAGCTTATTCACTGCAGTCCACTTATTGGAATGGAATATTTGATTAATAAGAAAGCTTGTTCATAACACACGGAAGAGCGTCTCCTAGTTAACCGCCAACTGACCGTGTATTTAGGACATTGACGCACGACGTGATGACTGTCTGATGCCCCAGGGATGCCAACGTCGTAATATGCAGCGGTAAACAGTACAAATTATATTTACCAACATTTATTTTTGGGTTCCGTCCCTCATCACCATCATTCAGCCGAAAAACGTTAAATGTCGGACATAGGTACCAAGTATCGCTACAACGACCGGTGCTGAGCTTCACAGACTAATAATCTGTCCCTTAAAATGACTAAACCATTTTTACCTCGTTTTATTGGTCCTCAATCTTTAAATTGAGTGGAAATATAGTTTACAATGTTCACCTGTATGTAAAACTTGTGGTAAAGTAAAGAGTTGTCATGAACCATCAGTTCATAAAATACGGAAAAGCGCCGCTTGTTAACCGCGATCTTTTTGGTTTATTCAGGGCATTGACGCACAATGCGCGCAATTACCGTCTGCCGGCACCAGGGCTGACACATTTACTATTTACTTGTCACGCTGGTAACGAAACGAGCATTCAATTCGAAATGTTATTTTCAGTCAGCTTGCTTAAGTTTTAGCCAATGTACTGCGAGTACTTTTAACGTGTTTAGAACCGGGAATAGGTTTTCTTTATAATTTTTTTGTTGCAAAGCACTGAAGAATCAAAATTAAAACTCCCTTTTGTTCTACTTTTACAGTTACCTCGTGTATTGCGGCTTCAGTACCTAGCCGTGGATCGTTAACATATCCGGCCTTTTTAACAGATTTTCCAAGTCTTTCAGATGGGCTGCTGCTCGCAAACTTTCAACATCGACTTCAATAATAAATCCAATATTACTCCCATTTCCTTCGTGAACAGCCTTGCGTTAATGTAAAAGCTATTAGCCTGTAAATGAGTTGTGCATATAGGTTACATAACCGGCAGCCCTGTTTACTACCGGGATTTCCCAGAGGAGTGACTCACAGCGGTAATGTCAACTGCCGAAATAGTAACTTCGATACGACATCTAGGTACCCTAGATTTGAGATGCTTCGTTGGCTTGTGTTTATATAAATTGTTAGTCTGGCTCAAAACTGGGACTGGCACTGTTTGATAATATGAACTCGGTTCATTTCAAACAAAGTGGTTTGGCATTTGATTAGTTTGGGTTTCGGATTAAGCAACAGCGAACTACCAGGAACGCGAATCGCTTTAATTTAAGAATAAGATCGTAAAAAAACTGTCACCCCTAATACCCCGTGTCGGGATTTCCCAAAGGAATGAATCACAACTAATGTCACCTGCCGAAATAGTATCGTAATGTGGCGCACACGCATATCAAACATGTTGTTACATGTGTAAGTGTGTGCAGATCAGCTGTCCCGATCTGTTTTGGAAGTTTATTCATTGAAGACACAACATCCGTTTGGAAAGTTTGGCTCGGATTGTGAAAACTTGGCGTTTATTGCAGATTTATTATGTATTGTGCGTCATTTTTTATCTTACTAATAAATAACGCAATTTGATTGGTTAATTAGTGTCTGGATGATTTTTTCATTCTAAAATACAGTTATCCAGGCTTTAGGTTGAGAAACTCTACTTTTGTCATAGTTGAAGATGGCCACATAAACGCTCGCCACTTACCGGTCTTCATCATTATTCCAAACCATATTTTTCCAATATCAATACTATCAATTGTTGTAAAGGTTACGTGTCGACCACCACTAACTTACTTTAAATAGGTAGTAAAAAAATACTTGTTTCTTTGGCAATGATCCAATTGTGCAATACAATTTAATCGCTCAATTAGTAACGTATAGGGCAAACATATATCCGTTTCATTGTATGACAGATTTTGTATGGCATAAACATAAATATTACATCATTCCACCGTAGTCAAGTCATTCATTCCAAATTGGTGAATGCCACACTGCCTCCCTTCATCGCCAATCCCTCAATTGTCAATTAAACTTACCGGAGTTCTGATAAAAAAAACTTTCTATGCTCATCTGTCCACATGTCCCGGGAGGCCCCACGATCCTTCATTATTTCTGGCCTTAATTCCCATCAGATACACAACAAATACTGATTCATACCAGCTAATCCGGTATTCTCTTGTTAAAGTTTGACTAAAATACTACCTGCACTTGCCCACGCGCATACTAATATAATCAGTGTCGTTTGTAGGAGAACCACTTGTCTCGCTATTTATATACCTAGTTCATTATGTTGGTATGCTTGTTTTTGCATTTATTCTTATGGAATAATTTAACAATATCTTCAACTTTTGTGTGGGTTTTAATTTATTTATTTACCTACTTCATCTTAATTGTATGAAGCTATTTAAAATATTGATTGTGCGTCATAAAACTTTAATGCTACATCTTCAGCACATAAGGTTGTGCCATGTTTCACGTTGCATTCAATTCCATATTTTAATGGATTCTCTGTTTAATGTTGCCACTTCCCTAGGAGACATTATAATTCTGCTTGTAATATAAAATGGAGCTTAATTTGTCAACTTCTAACAATTCACGTGGACTGATTACAGCCGTGCTAGTAAACAAGCAATGGGCGGGTAACCTGTGCCGTTTATGTCAACTAGTTCAAAGTGTTTGAATAGTATTTGTTCTTTAATAAATGGCTGTACATATTCTCTACATCGATCGAGAACAGCCCCTCTACCACCTTGCTGACTGGCTAATATTTTCCCAAAGCCTTAACTATTTTCATAGAGTTCGTCACATGAACAGACTATTTCGTCCCCATATTATGAAAGAAGAAGCAATTGATAGATCATAGAGTAACGGCCAATCGTTTTCGATCAATGTCGGCTTCTGTAAAGAGCAAAAATACAATTTCCTCATACTAGTGTAGTAGAGTTCCCGCTAACCGAAAACGATTTGGTTTCAAGTGGGCTCCCAAAAATAGTTCAACCTTGTATCTACGTTTCGCGAGTTCCCGGAAGAAAGGGGCGATGATTCACCTAAAGCCGTGTATTCAATAGACGACAGATGGTGAAACACAGATCGCCTGCAACTCCTGCAACATCGCAAAACGTTGATAGAGGATGCATCTCAAAATACTTAGGAAATTCTGCGATACGGTGCTCCAATTTCTTGGTGTACTGGAGTCGCATATACAATTTCCACATCTATAAACACCTTGACTCAATACAAATACCTATATCTTATACAAATGTTCGTTCCGTACGGGAAATAAACACCGGTATCCTCAACGCAGAAAACGTCTCTCTCATCCTCATCAACAATTGAATCATTGATTTCCACTCGCACGTTTCGCAAGCCCCAGGTTCATAATCCGCCGCCTAGTGAATGCGTAACTCAGCTATTAGATCGACTATGACATAAATACTATAACACTTATATCACCGTGACGGTATATTTTGACATGGCGCCGGCTATAACCGTTTATGTTAGTAACCGTGAGTCGCCGGTGACGGTCCGGCGACCGGCGGCCGGCGGACGGCACGGCGACGACGCGACGATCGCGCGTTAAATATAAACTGATGAGTTGCTGATGCTCAGCTCGTGTAGATGATGCGGTTTGTTGAGTAATGCCTAGTTTGAAAGCAGATTACGATTTGGCTAGATGCTGAACTTTTGGAGTTATCGTAGACAGGTGTCACTGTGATGTGACACTTTTATTAGATCTAGTTTAGTAAGTCTTTTCTCAGAAATTATTCATTTATTAAATAGATTCTTACTTTTTCAAACAGGTCATTGTAACCTGATGGAACAACGTAGTGATAGTGGATAACACGACTTTGGAAAGAATCTAAATTGAGATAAAATCAAGTAAAATTATGTTATCGATCACGACCTCTCGAATTCCATTGTAAACCATAAACACTTCATCAGGTCCGATAGCTTTATTAAATAGGTATCAGTATACCTACCTATTTATTTAGTAAACTCAAAGATTTTATTTAGATGTCAACCGTCTGAAACCAGGAAGCCTGCTCCAGACGTGTGGAGGAAATGAGCCGATTCAAGGTTGGAAGACACGGAATGAGATAAATTAAAAATATTAAAACTTCACATGATGACAATACATTTATTATAATGTGTGTTTATCATCTAATACCTACAGAATTTCAACCGAAGAAGAAGCAAATAAAAGGCAAAAAATATAGTGAAACACCCTGTGTATTTTGGCTGCTTCATATGGTTTTAGAAAGTCCAATTTAAGCAATGCTGTAATGGTGGTATTAAGGTCACAACCATAATTCCTCATGGCCCATGGCTAAGAAGGCCATTAAAAATGGCCATGATAGCTAAAAAGTGAGGCACCTTTCTCCATAACATAGTTTTAATAATACTTGTCGGTAAACTAGATTGTCTTTGACAAACGGATTGGTGTGTGCTGTATTGTTTATTATTATTATGTGATTGTACGAAAATAATTATTTTCTCTATTTTCTTGGGATTTTCCCGAAATCCAGACTACTTCAGAGTAGTTTCCGCGCTAGAATCTGTTTCTTCTTATGACATATTAGCTGCTGCTCGCGGCTTCGCCCGCGTGGACCCTAATTCTTTTTCTAAATTATAAGTAAGCCAAGTCTAAGCCTTATAACATCAGCTGTCTGCCAGTGAAAGACCCGTCAAAATCGTTCCAACCGTTTCGGAGATTAGCCAACAAACAGACGGATGGACAGTTTTTATTTCCTATATGTACTTTACATACTGTTGTAATTTCTACATTTTCACGAGCTCCAGCTACACGGTATCCTACAAAAAGGAGCAGTCCATCTTTTTGCTGACTTGGGTTGATTCTACTTCCTTTTGCTACATCATCAGCAACTAAACCATGTATCTCGTATCCCGTCTACAACTGTCTCACTACGTTTATGAAAATCCGAGTACAAAACTGCGTAGGAGTGCAAGTAAATGTCTCTATCCTTTTCCCTGTTCTTTCTTCAAAACGTGTAAACTGTTCCTGAAAACTGTAAACGATGACTAATAATGAAGTAGTTACGTAAATACGGGTTAGTCAAGTTCGGTCTAGACAAGGTTGATCACCCACGTCGCGCCCGGCGCCTGCGCTCCCAACCGTTGTACTTTATTCGTTCGCTAAAATTATAACTTAATAATAGTGGATTATCTCCTGGCGTTTGTAATACCTCAGATTACTAAGAGAACAATAGTTTCCAAAATGATGACAATATTTTGATTTAAAATAGCGTCTACATGGTCAAGTCAATGCAAGAAAAACTTTTATGTAACTTGCTTATGCTTGTGGCGCTGATGTAGGCTTTGTTAGCTTCACGATTGGGCTTAATCCCAATCGTTATAAAAATGTACCTTATGAAACAGTTTCTATCGCCACTTTTAGTAAGCAGATTGTTGCTTTGTGAAAACTGCTTTAACTTTACCTGTTTTATTTATTATTTATGCACACACAGTAAAATACATAGAGATACGACATAATTATAATATGAGTACAAAGGCACTGCTGCTCTAATTATTGCATCTTCCGATACCCCAAAAACCGCTGAGCGTACTTATCCTCTTTATTAATAAAAATGTCGTGTAATGAAGCTGTGTATTCTGCAATTTACTTAATCGTATCATCAAGATCTCTTTGAGCTTTAACATAGATTACATTTAATATTCTTTCAACAGACAAAACATGCCATCTTCATCATGAAAACATAGACAAAGTGAGTTACAGAATTAACTGAATTTTGGCAAGTGAGGACACAAGGTTGTGTGTGTCACCGAGTGACGCGGGCGCAGAGTTAAATCAAGAAGTTAGTGATTCAAACTGGACTGTCTCTGTTGTGTTATTTGATACTGTGGAGTGGTGATATAATGTTTATTGTATTTTTAGTGGCTCCTGCTTTTTATGTCTGCTGTGTCAGTTAAGTTGGGGGTGTCAATGTCAGGGTTACTATGTTACGGCTTGGGAAATGTGCCAGGGTTATCGGTTCGGCTTTTCATCGACGTATTGTGTGGGTGAACTCGTGCAATTTTCGTTGTTGTTTGTAGGGAATTCTTTCAAGATATCTGTGTTCTGTAGGATCCGTCTTCTTGTTATTATGAATACCTGTCTTATTCCTAGTGTTCTTAAAGCATGTTTGATGTGATACATTACGCAATGCAGTTAAAATAGATTCTTTTTATGCAATTCGTAAACGTAGTTATAAATTATTTCGTACTTCATTTTCATAACTTCCTACCCTGAAATACATTCTTACAGCGTTTTTCCACCGCCACCGTCAACGGGCCGTCAACGAGAAACGAGATTATTCGAACCGAACAGTGGACAAACGGCCTTAGTCACACGATGACTGGTAGGTTATGTTGACTACGAAATGTAACTTGCTGTGCTGTGTCAGAAAAAATAAATATTTTGATAGTTACCCGCAAAGGTCATGGGCTGCGCTCGCGCAAGGTTATGTCTGGTGTATAATAATGATCAATGACGCTGCCTCTCACAATGATGATCATCTGCATAGAATTATCTATTGTGTCATCATGAAATAGACGGAGGTGTTTTAGTTTCATAAAGTTCACGGCTTGTCTTCATGTAGGTAGTTCTTAAATCGTTAAACACCTTTAAAGATACCACAAAACCGTGTTTATCAGTTGTTTAGCCTAAACACCTTTTAAACATGAAATTTCTGTATAGAGTTTGACATAAAACTGACATTAAACACGCGCTGAACAATTGTCTAAGTTTTTGTGGGAAGGCCCTTAGATTTCTAAAAGGTGGGGGAAGATTCTTTCGGGGGATGCGCTAAGGTAGCCCGCGAAATTAAAATTTTCTTACGTTTTTTGCAATTTGCAGATCAGTGTCCGGTTTTATGTTGATTAAAATGTGATTCGTGACCGTAACAAATGTGGAATTCTAATTATTATTGCTTCTTCATTCAATTTCAAAGCAGTTTAATTGACAACTGACGTTGCCAACTAATTTCATTTTCAGTTGAAAAATACTGGGTTACCTATCTAATATTCTTGTGGTTTGTACCTGAATCTAGGGTCTTTCGTCAAACATGGACCCATGAATTTCATTTCAATTTAGTTCTTCTTTATCCGCACACGGAATTACTCAGAACTTCCTATCAATTATAATCAAGGAAACAATGCGCCGATGACCTTCATAAATCGAAAGATTCATCGAAGGAAAAATTAAAAGGAAAGACGGACGGAAATTAGATTTTTCCTTCTACCCATCCTTTTTCCCTGAGATGATTACTTTGACCGCGCCCCTTTACTACTTAGGACATGCCTCTTTTCTTTGTAAATTTAGCTTTTTTTATATTTATTTATTTATTTAAAAAAACACATACAACTATCATCACAGGCTTACCTAATACAATAGTGTACTTATAATTATTTAACATTAACGTATTATACACATCAACCTTTCGTAATAAATCTTCTAAACTATGACTCTAATTATAATATTATGTCTAGATTATGAACAACCCAAAGATAATTTACAAAATGCGGCACGTGTGAATTCACTCAGTGTATATTTAAAGCAATCGATGTGTTGTGACAACATATTGAGTGCACGCAGGGCGCGCGTTAGCGGCGCGTGCTGCAGCAGGTTGGTGCGAGCGGGCGGCACCCACAGCAGCGGCGGTCGCCTCCGTGGCCCCACGTGCCCATCAGGTACACACAACCCAACCGTGCGTAGAACGCCTGGGTTGTGTATTTTACCCCGCAAAATCTTAAATAAGTAAGTGGCGAGAGCTACTTCCCTTCTTACTCCAGTTTGTAATAGCCGACCATGCCCAACACAAATAGAGTAGGATACAACAGTGGATATCCTGGATACACACCATACTGCTTTACGTACAGGAATCTCATAAATTTGTTCTGGATCCGTTCTAACATTAGTTTGTACTTGGCTTCATGTGGCGACCAGATTTTTATTTGATTTTTTTTTAATGTTCTGTCCTTTATTAAACCGTTTAAGACCCTTACATGATTATACCCTATCCTACATCAGTATGTTTACCTATATATGTTTGGGTAAGCATTCACATCTCCTTCGGTCTTAAGCCACGTTGTACACACACGTTTTTCTTGTTCTGAAAAACTATACTATATGTTCATTCACCGTGTGATACACGACACGTGCTGGCAGACACGTTTTTTCTACACCGCGGTTTATACGCCGTACCGTAAAGAAACCGTGCCGTGTACAAAGGTCCTTACGGTAATATTTGTGCATTTATGAAAAAAAAACTACACAAATAAGTAATATTCCTAACAGTGTCGTCAGATGGTGCGTGCGGGCGATATTCTCATAAACTAGCTGCGAGGACGCGCGGCTAATCAGCTTTGCAATCAGTCGACGTCACGGCTACGTCACGGAGTGCCCTAAATATTCAGCGGTTGAACTATAGCCGGTGCGAACCGCTCCGCTGACAGCCCGCCCGACCATCTATTGATCATTGCGTTGTTTATATACTCGCCATCTTAGAGCTGTGGATCATCAGCATACATTTTTGGTGAAATCTGAATCTGGGGATACACTTTTTTTAAACCATACGCTTTAAATGTTTCCATGTGCAGATCATAAAGCTCTGACAAACGTTTTCCGGGCTGAAGAAAAATACCGATTTTTTTCATTTCTCGGATAAAGTAATGATGGACATCGGACTATACTAAAACTCTTCAAGTAAGCCAATGCAATTTATTCACTTAGAAGTCACATTAAAAGCTTTTCAAACATTCACGTCTTGTAGAATCGAATTCCTGGTAGCCCTTGCTTGCAAAATTGCTTTGACATATTCTGTTGAAGTTTTCCATTTCTTAATGTTATTACTTCTACGTAAAAAAACAACAAATTGATTTACAAAACCCGCTCCAGTGCGTTGTGCATATTTTGATCAACATTTTCCTGTATTGTTCTTGTAATATTTGCTCTTACACAACACAGCTCACCGCTACAGTTGTCACGTCGACCGATCTGCCAGCTTGTGTTCAAACATTGTTTAGTCTGTCAACAGGTGAAAGTTTGCTTGTTTCCAATAAACTTGTATTTCCCTACATCTTATTCACTCTTGATCTTTTGCTTGGCATCATCGTTGTCCTTCGTTCATTATTGTATTTTGTTTTGGTTCTTTTAAGTTTATAATTATATAGAATTATTCTTCTTGTTAAGTATTTAGCGACTTGTTTGTTCACTTTTAGCGTGTTGTAAATTCGTCTGTAACCTTTGTGTTTATAAGTTAGCACATATTGCGTCATTGCCCATTTAAAACTTTGAACTCACGTTCGGTCATTTGGACAGTTTTTGTGCTCCCGTATCCTTGTCAGAAAACTTCGTAGATGATCTCGTTAATAACCAGTGATCCTACCACCAACCAAACCGAGCAGAAAATTTTGCCCCTGCTGGGATTCGAACCCGGCGATAGCGTGCCAAGTATCATGTATGCTGTCTATCGATGACTTGCGCAAATTACTAATTCATTTTATTTAGACTTGGAAATATGTAAATAATAACATTACCATCCATCATGTCAGCGCTGTACATTTCTCTGGAAAAGTTCTCAGTAATTTGGTGAGAATTGATTCTTAGAAACTGCATCCTACAGTCTACCGTGTTTTTTGTATAGAAACTATTGCCAAGATTAAAGTCGTTTTAGCGAAAACGTTGATGCGTCAGTTATCTGCGGTTGTAGCGCTGCAGGACGCTGGCTTGGAGCGCTGCGGGCGCTGAGAGCGGGTGCGCGCGCGCCGCTGCGTCAGCGCGCCGCCGCCCCGCACTGGCAGCCGCTCAGTCAGTGTTCGACCGCGATCCGAGCTCACCTGTCGCTCCATCGAGTGTCGCGCTAATCCGTTCCGTGCCGTTCGACGGCAAGTGCTAGTGCCACCATAAGATGCTTGCGCTTGTCGCAGTGGTTTCTGTTTGTGTTAAAGTTTTTTAGTGCCTCAAAGTGGATTCCGGCGGACTGTATCAGGCCGTGGAGCATGCGCGGAGGCTCGAGCGCTCCCAGGCCATGTATGTCATAAATTTAGGTGAGTCCGCTTCGACATACGACGACGTCGCAGATTCACATTCCTCGATATGTTGCATGACATAGAATTGCGGTGTGCTCCTATGATTGGAACTAGACTAGACCGATACTTGGTGGTAAAGAGGTCCCGGTCTCATTGTGAGCCTAGTTTTTATCGCGGTATGCAAATAAATTCGAGGTCGGTTCTCGAAATCGGCTTTCACTCTGATCGTGTTTTTCGCTCCCCGCTTGATGGCGGTTGAGGTGCGGCCGCGTCCTGAAGGAGGTCGTGTTTGCTGGAGTTATTCACAATCAGCTCGCTCGTACGATTCCATTTCAATTTGTGTCTTATTCATAGCGCACTGTGCGTGTCTATGTATGTTTTTATTACAGTTCACGTACAACGTGTGGGCGTGTGTTGGTGTGTTTGCGCTATCGGCGATGCTATTTTTGTATTGTGCGCGTGTGTGCCTGCGTGTTTGTGTCGGCGCTGTGAGAGTGCGCGTATGGACGTCGTATCCGCGTTCGGCCTGTTATCATCCTCCTCGCTTCATATTGTTGCGAATTACGTGATGTCTTCTTTTATGATTGGTCCAACTAAAATTTTATATTTTACTACTTTTGTAATCAATATGACGCAGGTTTATAATATCTTAAAATGTATTTATATGCGCAAGTGCGTTATCTACCGAATGAAAACACAAAAACAGGTAAATATCCAGGAAAACAAAGTAAATATCCATAACATTTAGTTGTCACATAATTCTCACTCATGTTTGCACACTGTTACTGTCGTACATGGGTTTTCCTCTACTACTGCAGGTGCACCCTAGCAACACACAAAGTCATTGCTGAACAATACCTTATTTGCTTCTATTTATTTATCACTATTACGATAACTGTTTGTCAATCGAAACAATACAGGCTCTATTTTTCTTCTTTTATCGGTGCTTGTTGCTGTAGCATCAAAGTTATTTTCGCGATGAAGTTTTACTCGCGACTGTATTTTAATAGAACTGTTGTCATGCGAATTAGTTGATTCTTAATGAAGTTAACTATATTAATTTTATTTTTGTAGGTAGATTATAAACAGGTATTAGTACCTTATGCTTGCAGAGAGTGGGATATCGGATCAGAGTACAAGGCATTGCATAATGGCACACTAGTGGTGGAACGTGACGCTGCCCGTTTATCTCCTACAGTGTGTGTCAATCTTTATCGGATGACACGAAAAGATACACAGATAGAGTAGTCTATGAAATTAGTTTTCTTCAGTATGATCAACTATAATGTATAATGATACGTAATAATTATAAATACTGTATATTTATAATGTATACGTAATTCTGCTGCCACAGGACCTTTGTGAAAGTCATCATTTTGCATTTTAAATTGCTTGACGACAAAACATGTCATTAGATTAGAAATTCCGTTTTTGATCGAGTAGCCAACCTGTAGACGTGAGTCTATTAGTGATATTTCTTCTCCTTGACTCCAAAAAGCTATCTAAATCGGTCATCTAATCATTTGCCTATCTTTCCCAATTTTATATGTCCATGTGACTCTTTGTTTAACGGCCTGTTCTGTTTATCAGCTTCTAATAAAAACATAAATATCATATCTCATCTACGGATAAACTCAAAGTTTTATCATATTATACAAATGATGAGATGAATGTGGTATGATTTTGATGAATTCTGCAAATCAACATATTTTCTTTACAGTGCTTTTTTAAGCGTCCGCGTCGATTTAAAGAATAAACAGTAGTATCATACCTTCCATTTATGTTGATGTGTTCAGAGAGAGCACCGCGTCTTTTAATAAAATAATTGCACAATATGACAACCTTGTCGTCGGATTGATTTTGACTGTGGTCGTCATTGCCGATAAAGTATATTTTATTATCAGTAGTAGTTAGTGTTGGAGAAGAAAGCTACACGCTATACTGGGGCACGGGTAATTTGAATCCCGTTGGTTTCTGTGGGAGGAATTGGACAATGTTCACCGTTCTGTTAAAAAGATTATGTTTGAAGTAAATTTCAAGTTGTTTTTGGTTTCCATTACTTATAAATCAAGCATATTTAATTTTATTAATTTGGCATCAATTGAAAAATAGTCAAAAACACTTTGAATATAATTATGAAATAGTAGTTAGTAGTTGAAGTAACTCAAGTTCGATAGAGATTTTGCCGAAAAAAAAAAACCTATTCAGGCGATGCCGAAGACGTTCAATTCAGAGGAGTGCAATTCACAAGGATACTAAAAGGTACACGCTACTTAAATGCCGACATAGCAAAAACTCGCCGCATAAATGAAGTATTCGAGATCTCTCTATGGTAAGGGCTAAATAATTGTCGTGATTGACACGGTCCCGGCTCCCGTTACGCGGAACCTGTCCAAGGGCCGGCGCAGACGCACAGGCGCGCGTTAAGGCCACTGACCCTCGGCCGGATACTACCACATATTACTGCTTATGTAAAAAGTCTACTGCAAAGAGCTACCTTATCTTAAAATTGCAGTTATTTGTAGAATACGAATAAATTATTCAAGAATATCTTAAATACTCTTGGATTACTGGTACAAATGTTTTGACGCGATAGAACATCAAGTACTATTGTTGATTTTCATATCGGCCTCCATTATGAGTGACAACTCGTCGTTTGGAGTACCATTAGGTTCGCGTAAAAACCTTATCGGTTCTATAAATAACCTTAATTGCCTGCACTGATAACAGGGGCTATCTTTAAACTAGCGTCATCGGGTAAGCATAAATGATGAATCTATAATTAACGAAGGTATATTTAAATTAATCTGTCTAGTTTTTCACACTCGTCTTTCTTATTTATGTGTGCAAAACCTTGACATGTCTTGATACTGAAAGATAAGTTTTCCAGTTCTGAGAATGATTTGCTTACGTGTTATTTTGATAAGGTTTTTAATTATCTAATTCTGTATATTATTGTAGTATTTATTTAAAATACACATATTCATATTCATATTCATTTATTTGCATTCCACAAGGTAAAAACAAGATGTTAACTTAGAGCTAAGAGCCGTTGTAGACCCTGTCAGGGCACAGCAAGTACATAGGTACACAGCTAATACTTACGGTTAAAAATCTCAGTCAACTAAAATTAAATTATACATTGGTAACTGAATTACATTACATTATAAAAGATAAGTTGTACGAGTATCACAATTAATTATTATTAGTATTAGTAGCATTTTATAGGGAATGTAATCATTCTGTATTTAGTAGTCATGTTATGTTTAATTAAATAGTCTTCCTGATAAATTTAAACATCCCTATTATATTAAAAAAGAATGTATTGATTGTAATTATAGATTTTCATTCAAGTATTCGTTCACATTATAGTAGCTTTTGTTTAATAGAAATAGTTTTAATTTATTAATAAAGGTGTTTTATTTATTTATATTTCTTATTTCTTCCGGTAACTTATTAAATATTTTTATCGATATGAGGTAGGTACTAGAGGAGTGCATTTTTAATCGGGATGTAGGTATGTTTAGTCTATTTTTATGTCTTAAGGAAATTTTTGGTTGTATGTCTTCTCTTTTTGTGTAGAATCTCGGGTTATTACGTACAAATTTACAGATTTCAAATATGTAGAGGCACGGTAGTGTTAGAATTTTTTGTTCCTGGAAGTGAGGCTAGCTATCCGTTTGTTCAATATTTACTGTTTTTTTTGTAGGGTGAATAGTGTGTGATTGTGTAATGACTAAGTGACTGATTAAATTTCATTGTACATTTCATAATATAGGATAATTACTAATGGTTATTGTGTTGTGCATTTTGTGTGGCGACAATCGATGCGTTTTTTTTCGATTCATTGCGTCAAACCTAATGACGCACGCGTCTTGGATTCGCGACAGAAATAATTACGGAACTCCTGTCTAGACGAACTGCGTGTGATGGAGCACATTGAAAATTATGCTTTTATTTTTCAAACTTTTCATTATAGACAGTTTTCAATTACAATGCTCTCCCTTTATAACATAAAAAGTTTTACAGACTTTTTGCGCAACATAACGACAGTATTTCCTGATTCATAGCAGTAATTCCCATTTGTTTGCTTTCGTTTTTATTTATTAATTATCCTGTTTTGTGTAGCTTGTGGTTAATCGTCACCGATCGTCAATTGAGTCAGAAACGTCAGTGCTAGTATATAAAAACGAAATATGACTAGTGCCCGTCGCTGTAAATAATGTTTTATGTAAGAATAATATACAATGTTGATACCATTTCCAGATGTGAACAAGAGCAACAAGAAAAGTATAAAAAGGTCGAGTTGAAAAGACTTGCACATGACTATGTACGTTTGTAGGACTGAATGTAATGAATAGAAATTTACAAGAATACCTTATATTGTTCCTTAAATTTTAAACTCTCAAGTAACTTCAAATCAAGCCTAAACTTTGTGTAACAAAGGCTAAGGTTTCCAACCACATTGACGTCGACAACTTGTAGGTAAACAAAAATTAATTAACTATTGACTTACGACTCAATACTCAGTCTACTCCGGTTCTGTAATATTAGATTTAATTACCGGGTATTGCCAAGTTCATGTGTACAGATCAAACTGCTTTTAATCGAACCTCACTGGCCTAATTAATATTGTTGTGGTTCAAAGAGGTCATTCAGGGTTAGTGAATGGGCTGCATCATCAGTGTGGTCGGGTAACAGGAAAATACTGGAGTACGACGATGTAACGTTTTGTTTATCATGATGACTCACTTACAGGCAAAAGGAATATTTATTGGAAATACAAACCGTTAGTCGCCAGTCTTTAATTTAATGAGTTAAAGCAATAATTACGAATTATAGGCTTCAAGCCCAGAAGTTTTAAGAGTCGGTAGGCTAGATATTTTCTTTATTTTGTCAAAATGTCTTTGTCTAAATGATGGGATCGTGTATCGCAAAATTACCTTTAAAGGTTAAAGTCTTCTAAGAAAACAGTTCGACCTTTGTGAAACATTGTGTTTACCCTTTTCTTTAATAATCTTCTGTTCCATGAACTCGTTCCACTTTTTAGGAAAGCTTTTATCGCGTCGTGAATAAACTATTTACCGTTCAAACACTTAGTTTTTCGTCTATTGTTGTACATATATAGGTTTCCTTATTTGTTTACTGTTAATCGTTGTTTATTGGTGTTAGCACTTATAGTGCGTTAGGCAATGCATGGCTGCGTCTATTTGCGTGGTTCTTGATTCCATCACGTCGATGGACCGTGACACTGCGTACAAAAACTTCCGAGCCTTGAAAACTTTTGTGTTAGTTTAGTTACTTGTAAGACTTCAGGTTTCCGTGTTTTCGTTTTCCGCATGTACAGTTAAGAACAGTTACGATCAAAAAATAAGTTTGTAAAAATTCTTTGAAAATACGAGCATTCTTTGAGTAAACTATTGCAGAGTACTTTTCTTAAGCTATATTTATTTTACCTAAGGGTAAACAACTTACGTCATTGGATACCTGGAACTGAAGAATTTGTTATTGGTGATGACGTCTTCTTCTACTCTCGTATTTGGACATGTTCAATTAGCCGTGGTAACATGCTCTCTCTTATTTCCCAATGCTTTTGCATCACTGAAATTTTACTCCATTGTTGAAAACCAGAAGCTTTTCAGCAGTTATCTGAAACAAATACCTAAGTAAGAAAACAGGCGTCAAATGTGTAAACAGGATTAATGTTAAGATTATATTGTTATTGTCAAATCATGGGACAAGACAAGACATTATTAGATACTGATTGCTTGCCAAGAACTCTTCAAGGAAGTCGATCTGCCTAGCCTTTTCCCAACTATATTGGGTCGGCTTCCAGTCTAACCGGATGCAGCTGAATACCAGTATTTTACATGGACTTACGCTTCCAAGGAAGTCGACTGGGGATTAAATGGTAGTCAATTTCGATCCAGCCAACTGTAAAATCGAATCAATCGTTTTTTCTCCATCAAACGTAGGCTTCCGTAACAAAACCATCAGAGTAGGAAGTTGGACATTGATTTATATTATATTTAGTAGGTTTTGACCGTGATTGTGATTTGAGCCGGGCCAATAAAAAAATCGATCAGGTTAATCGATTATTTTTTTAGACAGTGTCTAGGCCTCGCGGTATTTATTTTAGGATAATTGCAAGACTTAATAATACTTATACCGCTTCTGCTTACATTCCTTTCATAATTATATAACAAGTTCAACTTGTTTTAATTTGTTAGCAATTATTTCACAAAACATCATTTCAGTAATTTAATTTTACCTATTTTCAAAAGCAGCAGTACTCGTGCGTGGGATCTAAGATAATGTAATCGAAAGAGAATATCGTTCATTTGATTCGGAACTGTGTGTAGGTGCTGACATTACTCCTTGACCTTTGGCGTAATGGCGTGGGTGGCTTGTTTACCTATAAACACACTTCTTCGAAAAATGTACCAAGAAATTTGTATCGTTTATGAGAAATTATTTATAAAAATGAAACACATTATTATTTCAGAATAAAAATTGTCCATATAATGAAAGTAACAAAAGTCTTAAAAACTATGTTAGTACTGAAGCATTCTCATCCACTATAAATAAAAAATAGTTTGAAAGTTCTCGGATGTTTACGCCAAACTAACGTTATCAAAAGAACAAACCCGACTTATCTAATTGTTTCGGATTTATTGTTTATATATTTTCTGACGATTCTGCACAAATGTTGTGGCCGCCGCCCATATAAAACGACAATTTTAGCAAAATAATAACATGTATTCTACTAAATTATTGACGTGGTTGCAATTAAGATAAATCTGCCCGTTGGCCGTATTGCAATTAGGTATGAAGTTTATGTCACCTACCTCCGAGAGGTTTAAAAAGAACATGACATCATAATCGTGTGTAGACAAGTTATTTTTAGATATGCGAAACTCGACACGTTTAATATGTCTAGACTCAAGATAATATTATATAGGTAGTTTATTCTGTTTATATGTATGTATTTAAGTATATATGTATATATTTATCCTTTTCGAGTTATGTATCCCTTATGTTGCACCTGCCCTGTTTGTCTCTGCATCACCCTAAGGTTGACTGGTAGAAAATGCCTCAGGCATTAAGTCCGCCTTTGTACAGTATTTTTTTACTTGTGCATAAATAATAAATAAATAATATTACACAGCTACAACTTGAATTTTACAGGTTATATTCAGTTCAGCATCATCTTTGGTTATTTCTAGCTAATCTTCAATAGTATTTTCTTTCCTCGTGTGTTGTCTGTTCATTCAAGATGTTCAGTTGATCACATAACATTTCATGAAGCGAAACGTTATCTTTATGATATGTATGAACTAAACGTCGACTGTGTGAATGTGTAACAAATTAACATTTTTATTTATTTTCATTGCCTTCATTAGCTGGTCTGTGTCGAGTTGTGTGCTGTTTTAATTATTTCGGCTGTAAATTGACAACATTTCTGTTACTATATTTTGTCAAACTTTATTTTTGTCTTTTCATTAATGTTCGTATATTTGCCTTTCTGCCTATGCGTCTGTTTCTTTTTCCTCTATTTAAGATCTACTAGCTTTATTAAATAAAACTTGTGCCATCAATATGTTATGTTATACTATCAATACTTAAACTTTCATACTACACCCAGCTACTAAACGTTCGTTTTCACGGCTATCATTGACAGCTTATGTCAGTCCCCCTAAATTACACCCATTGCATTTACCCTCATACTGAAGTAGCTACCACTACTGCTCTGCTCAACCTTTACAACAAGGTTGTGTAAACAAATATGTAAAGTAATTAGTGATATAACAATTATGACCCGAGTTTTTAAGTTAATGGATAATACGTGTATGCTCTGCATTCAGCATACTGTAGAAGACGTGATAAATGTGTCAGACGAAAAATTTCAACGCACCTTTCGTTGTTTTTCGTCGTCCAGAATGTGCTGAATGCATGGCAACAGGTTTCGCGTCGTTGAACCTCCTACCCTGTGTTTTAGAGAATCTAAGACTTTTATCAACAAAAGATAAATAACAATTATAATTATTAGGAATATTATAATTGATAAGTTCGAGAAATATCAGTCCTGATAAGAGTTATTTTATAAATAGCACTACTAAATATCATGTAGATATTTGCTTTTTATTATTATAACTTTGTAGCAATGCCTTTCAATTTTGAAAATATAAAAACACGTGTAACCATTTTTTGTTTGCTATAAAGTGAAAGTATCAAGACGTGCAAATCTCTTTTGAAAAAGTGACGCGTCAAAATTGTATTTTGCAATGTTTTAAATGCATAGCTTATTGTTATTTGTTATTTCTAAACTTAGAAACGGTATTTATTTTTGATTGAATATTATCGTTTCATCATTTTCATCAACGCTTTGATTATTGTAGATGCTTCAATTTTATGACAAACACTGCAACAGCTTTGTGCGCAGCTCATGCTCATCCGAATACCATAGTTTCAGTTATTGTCAGTTGAAGTTCCAAGTCGTCTTTTAATATTTTCACACTGTATGTAAGATCAAAACACCAGTATTACGAATCCTATACGACTCGTTTCTTTCAATCAGCTCTTACGAACGAAAGAAAAACATGATTCACTCTGAGAAAGCATTCGTAATAATGACACATACGAAAGTATGGCGAAGTAGCAACGGGAATAAAGAATTTGCAAAAGTAATAATGTCAACATTAAACTTAATTTTCATTGCTACCCATATCATTTGGTGCAATTTTCGTTACGAATTAAGATAGCGAACGCTGAAGAATAAACGCTCTGGCTAGACATCGGAAACATCTCATCATCATATCTATAATACGCACTCCTGCTGTTGCCCAATTTAGCTCTTTTAATTTCAAATCTTCGTGTATAAACTCACCGCTACTTTGTTTTCTCTCATAGTTATCGTTCAAACGTTAGGTTATTATAATTACTTTTTAAGTTAGTTAAACGTTTCTTGGAACAGTGGCCCACTAGTGGCCAGTATAGGTTTCTTGTAGCACCTTTTGTTTAGCGGTTTGTGTCTTGCTAAGATTTTCCAAAGTCATAAATTCTGTATTCATTAGCTTAGTCCTAAGATACCACATTAGCTATTGTTATGAGCAGGTTGTTATGTCAAAAGAGGTGTTTTATTAATTTTATTAGTCTTATGTGCCGTGTAAATCATCCTTTTATTATCTTACCTTATATATATGTTACATCACCATATCTTGAATGATATTTAATTTATAGAGCACAGGGAATTAACTAATTATATTTATAGACACAAAGGTTCATGACAATTGGCCTCATTGCAGTCGTGGGCAGGAAGCGGCAATAACCCAGTATCAGCGGATCAAACTCCGAAATGACTGGAGTAGACCACCACCTGCCGGTTAGCGCCAACGTTGGGTCAAGTATATCCTCGTTAAGTCCTCACATTGGCGTATTGGGGTCGTATGGCCTCCGGAACTGCGTCTCTTATCATGTACCAGAGAGTACTAGTGGCGACTAGTAACCTTCATTGGATAATGCTCGCCTAATACACGTGGCTTGGAGGTCGGGCCATTGAATAAAATTGTCGACATGACTTTCTGTGAGTTTTCATTCATATCGACTTGGGCTATTGTATTATTTCGAAGATTGTTTCAAGCGAAAAATATAGAGGCGTTTATATGGTATAATATACGTGAATTATGCTAATTTGATTATGTTTGCTTTCGACAAACGTCAAAGAAGTTGAACTATTGTTTCTAAAACACAAAAGAGTTATTTTTATTTTATTGTTCAAGTTACCTTATAGTCTCCTTCATGCTTGTGGTACAAATTACTCGTCCGAGATGACCTCATTGGCATTCAGATGAGAAGTCTTGATACTCTACACCCAGCAAAGTTCAATGACCTCCTTGTTTTACAAATTAACAAGCAAGTTCTAACGTAACGTAAAGGTTAGTTTGATAGCGTTTTTTTTTCTTGCATTCGTTTTTTAGTATACGAAATTTTAGTGAGTCATCATTCATGTCTTCGAACATGTAACCGAAGCCCCGTTACATGTTTGAGGCCTATTTCAATCCCCAAATATGTATTGGTCTTTAATTTTTTTTGAAGTATCTTACCACATAAAGCTTCATTCACAAATCAATAAATTCCTCTGGCATTATTCACGTAACGACCACTAAACATCGTCGTGAACATCGGATCCAACCATCAAATACTCCGGTGTTACGTGGTTTGATTCACAAACACATCGGTCTCTTGTATAATAGCTGCAGTATGTATAGTTTGCGCATCAAATGCACAAATGTAGGAAGTTTCCGCCTCCATTCCTGCCAAATTGTCGATATCCATTTATCTTTACAGTTCAAGATTATATGAGATTTCTGGTGAAAATAGCTGTTTGTGTTCTTTGATTTTATATTCATCGTTTGTGGCTTGGTGTTGATCAATAGTGGAAATGTTAGATACCGTATTATTGGGAAACCGCTGTTGGTATCGGCTGTTATTTGTGGATCTTTGACAGTCGTTACGGGTCGTCAAAACCCCGAAAGTCTGACAACCAGTCTTGCCAAGGGGTATCGTATTACCCAGTTACTGGGTTGTGAAGGTCAGATAGGCAGTCGCTCCATGTAAAATACTGGTATTCAGTGGCATCCGGTTAGACTGGAAGCTGACCCCACAATAGTTGGGAAAAGGCTAGGCAGATGATGATGGGATACTCAATCGAATTTTTGTCCTTCTTTTGGGAAAGTCCGCACATTGCTCTATTCATGGTCAATGATGTGTAATATTCAATTCAGGTATCTGTGTATATTTGTAGTAGTAAAATATTCCTAACACGGAGCACTAGTATGACAACGCCAATCACCAAGCCTGGGTACTTAGTGAGCTGTCAGCTTCCGCTGGGTCACCGCGACCTACCGCACGCGACGCCGCGGGACGCGCGCGCAAGGTCTAGGTCCCGGCTCCGACTGTAAACACAACAACAGGTGGTGAATGCGGTGATGATACTTTGTCTTCATCGTTTCATACCATTTTATCTTACAATATTTCATTAGGTACAGTTTGATAGAATTCATCTACTTTATGTTTGTTTGTTTGTTGCTATGTCATCTATAGCTGCACCACGTGTTACGGCACTAACGCTATCTAAATGCTAATGTCCGAATTGTTGAATCTCGCGTCTTTCCTCTGTTTTAGCTGCCAATAAATCAGTGACAAGTCAGGAGTTCTTTCAATCCGGTCAATGTATCAATTAACGATATATGAAATATTCGTTAATGAATCTAGATTTTAACTATGTATATTAAAAAAAAATGTTTACAGTGAGTGAATGACTAGTCAGGGTCTTCCGTCAAAATGTTTGCCAAATTGTTTACATAAGATAGTGAAAAAATTATGTATACAGTGACATAACAAATAACAGTTTTAAGTACACGAGTCGGTTGCCGGCGGTCAAGGATGAGTTCCGAATCGCTTTGTATTTCTTTATAAATAAATTTCTCAAATAATGAGAAATTATACCTAAGGGTTAAAGGTTTTAACGGTAGTATTCAACCAGGAATTATGTATGATTAAATCTTTGTTAATTAATTTGTTTTGTAACAAAACTGTTCGTGGTTTGAAACCAAAATATGTTTAGTTTTAAAACGGGCCGAGTTGAACAATGTATATCAATTAGTGGTGACTAGAAACTTGGGCTTATGCGGTAACGTCTAAATATATCGTCATGATCACCGCTCCGCTGTCTCGCGCACATGTCGGATAATTGATGATGTGAACTGTTTCACTTACAAGATCTTTAGAGGTTTGCAATGATGGTAAAGCAAGACTAGACGGGGCAAATTGAGAAGAGATCTATCGATGACAACAAATTATGTATACTTTACTACAGAAATATGTCATGTGAGCTTCATAATTTTAATCGATCAAATAGTTTCGGAACCTTTATGTAATTTAGTATCATATCTACACAAGAAGGCGGGCCTACCGGAAATCTAAAAGGGTTCGGACTCTAAATAATGCACCACCGGAAATGACGCGCGGGCAACGTTGCCAGAGTTGGCTGCCAGTGTTTTTGGCTCGTTAGCGCTCTCGTACATACTCGCCTGAATGGCGCTCCCACTGAAAACTTTATAGTTTCAGATGTGCCAGAAACCGTATTTCATGCAGAATCGTGGAGTTATTTTCTGGAATACTTTAAGATATCATTCGATGAATGCTTTTTGGACAGTATTGCGCTACATTTAAGAAAATCTTTCGCCTCATTATTATTTGTGATGCATAAGTTAGCGAAATAAATTCCGCATTGGTAATTGCTAAACAATTTTGAATTCCTCTTTACAAGTAAGGAATACGATTGGAAACTCAACCGCCTTATTAATTCCATTGGAACTCCCAAGTCAACTGATCTTACAAAACTAATGCACACGCCTTTCACTTCGGCCTTTGATCCTTATTCAAGCAACGATTAACTTCGACTGAAAGCCGTTTCTATTATAAGTATTCCGTAAATGGCGTTCCCATCGCCGTCTAAATCTGTCTCGACATCGGACATATCTATCGCTGCGTCTATATGTTTGGCCGGCTATTCTGGTTAGGCTATAAATGGCGCCGCTTCGACCGGGTATTATTAGCATTGGCCGCGCGACTCCCGAACATAACGCTTCGCACCTGATTGGATGGTGGCCAGATATAGACCTCGTTATGCTCGTTCAGGACCCGAGTTTCAACTATGACTATGATGATACTGGTCAAGTGCGAGTGGCTAGCGAAGTTCGGGAGTTTTGCATTCTTCTGTGCGTGGCAGTTTATGCCAGAGATTATATTGGCTTATTGATTGATCTCTTCCGTGAGGAAGAACAAGAATCGTACAGCTGCATAAGTGCACATCTGTTTGATACAAGAGAGTTCTGTCTGCCTCGGTCATTTTGCTGTGGTGCATTTTTTTGTACGTTGTAAATAATCAGGTTAGTGTGAGTCTGTAGCAGAAACTTGGTTAACAATCTGTCTGGCATTGGCACAGTAACAGCTTCATGGGAAATTTCCTTCGTTCCCGTCTGCGAGTAAATCCCATTTAATGCTTATTCAATTTCTAGTAGTATTTTGTTCAGTCGCTGCTATACTATATTCGAAATAAAAAATAATTAGATGCAGATTTTGAATGTTCGTTTCTTAACCGTTTTGATTAATTGTTCATAAGGTGCGGAAAAGAAAGTGCATGAAGCTCAGCTTTGTTATGATGTCACCGACTACTCGTTTCTGTCTGAGAATTGTGTAAGTAATCGAAAGTTTAGAAACGATTATCTAAGAATCCTTTCATCAGTTCTGCAAAGTTATCATGAAACTATCACCATATTCTGTTTTTTTTGTCTTGTTAGCACCGATGAACGCAGTATCGGTCTGTTTGTTTTTCCCATTATCCAAAGTCAATACTTCAATAGCTAGTTAATGAAAATTAGTTTGATCCCGATCTTAGCTTTTATCAACTGTCTCGTGCTAAACCAGGTCACTACGAAACCTTCACCAATTTGCCACATAATGGATGTCCTACTACTCCTACTACATGTTTTATTTATGTAGGGAGGCGTGTCGTGTCATCTGATTTTGTTTTAGTTGGCGTACGCAGGCATGCCGCGAGGTCGCCGCTCGGGATGCCAGCGGATCACATCGGACCCCGGTTGCCGGGTCGTGGAAACTGCATGTTACAGGCAAACTGGGTTACGAAGCGTTTCGTCATGTTCATGTGGCTTTGTTTTGATACGAGTTTGGTACAACAAAACAGACGAATGTGCTACGAGAAGTAATGCAGAGCGTAGTAAACGGCTACTCGTAACTCTTTTAATTTAATCTAATTTAGAATGATCAAGATCGTTTTTTGAACCCAATCACGAGTCAAAAAAGCATGACCAAAACACATGACTATTTACAAACAGTTTCTAACGTGAATTGGCTCAAAACATTACTGAATCATTGTCCAATCTAAAACGATTATATCATATTGTAGAGCGGCCGAGCCACTCCGTCCGTTTGGCAGCAACGTGCGACCGTGATTTATCCTCTCCGAAGGTGTGGAGTAGATGAGGTGCTTGGCACTACATATATCTCTTAATTCTGAAGTAATTGGACATCCTATTCTTGGAACCTCATCACAATATAATGTTTTACAAATTTTCGAAGGGATAATAACTTCTGGTACCACATAACTCACGTGGACAACATTGTCATCATTGATGAAAGGTTGGCACTCAATGTATCACCCAGCTCCCGTTTGAAGTGCGACATGACAGCTGAGCCGTCATGCGTTTACAGATAATGTATGTGCGAAAAACTATTTAGAGATTTATATTCGTTGAAATTTCGGTACTAAATGGTATCTTTAGATTTTAGGCATCTTAAATCGATGGGGTTCTATCAGCTGTCAATAAGAATAGAATAAATTCCTGAAAGCATCTCGAAGTGCTGTTTCAGCATTCACAAAACCCTACCAGAGATGCTTTTAACATTTGAAAAGTAGAGATGTTAAACCGAGCTAAAATATACAAAGAAATGCTTCATAAGTTTGTTTTAAACATTTACTTTAGCTTCAGCGGTCGGTTGCAAGGTAAAACGTAGTTAACACCTAGATCTATAATTAGGTGGCTAGGCGTGACGCTGCGTGTAAATTTAAAATAATTATAATTAAGTACGCGCGGTGGGTATGTTAATCGGCAATTTACTGCGACTAACCTTTGTGATTTATGTCGTATGGTATGCGTGGGCGCAGTTGACAGTATAAAACGTTTTTGTTAAAGATTTATTTGTTTGGAGATACTTTATCTTGGCATTCATTTGTTGACACGAACTTTCACTCCTTGAATTTGATAGTAGCCCGAAAATTATCACAGGGATCCTTAGGAAATCTTTCTCAAACGATACGGCTATCTTATTTATGAAGCACGAGTTTCGTACAGGAAAGACTGCGGCACCACGTACAACGTGACACTTCCTTCAACGTCTATCTCTCTACTTTCCCGTGGTTCAGTGCTAACACGACAGGTCCAAAGTGTAATGAATGCATCTATGTGGAGTGTAGTCGCCTTGACCGCGATGCGGCAGACTGTGGGTCGCCACACGCATGCGCTGCGGCCTGCGCACGCGCACCGCTTAATGCGAACTTATCGCTTCCAGATTAGTACAACACTAACTATGTAGCGATTACTGTGGAAAATTATTGGTCGATAAACTGTAGGCAATTAGAGCAAATACTACTGTTAACTTTGGAACTAAAATTTGTATTATTGATACTTTATCCTGTTATATTTTCCTGTGCTGGTATAAATGTGTTACGGCGATAATTAGGTCCTTATTTAGACCGTTATAATTAAAGTTCGATATAATCCCACAGTTCTATTTGTGGTTGGTCTTATTGCGGTTAATGGCTATTAATTTTCAGTATAAATAGATTCGGTATCCTGTTGTTATTTACCTGTTTCTCGATATTTGGGGCACATAACTACGAGCTAAGTTTAAAATATTTTTTGAACTACCTATTTTTTGTAATTTTAAATTACAATGAATTTAGTGACTGCTATATTCCCAAATTGTAGAGAAAGCAACGAAAATTCCGGAAAAAATTAAATTTTTCTCTCCATAAAAGGGAAAAAATACCCAAAATTCATCACTCATAAAGCTCGTAAGCTGTAAAAACACTGAGCCCAAACAAAGTGATTCCCTGTCCCTCTCCCTGCAGTGTTGTAACACGGGCAAGGTGATGCATCAGAATAGTTCGTTGTGCAACGCACCCCGCCGGGCCAAGGTTCCACCGAATTAACAGCTGGTCACTAGTCACCGTGCCCGCTGTGACCCACTTCGAGTACTATTGATGTACCGAGGATTTGTGGAAGATGCTCCATGGCCAACTGATTGATGGTTGATGGTGTATTTTTGACACTAGAGTCAGAAATTGAGAAAGAACGAATATTGAAAAAAGATCGCGTCTTTTATAACTCCGATGAGATTGGTCATTAATAAGCGTATTTATTTATTTATCTCTTGACGTGACGGTATCTTTGTGTAAGTATTGGCATTAATCGTTTTTGCTTAGATTACCTACAAGCTAAAAGGTGTTCCAAAATTCTTGGTGTTCTAAAAATATGATCAAGAGCTTTACAAATATTGCGTTTGCTTTGCATGTTTTCAGCTTGAAAGACTTTTCTGGATGTTCAATCATGTTGATATTCAAAATGTGCGACTTATCATTACATTCTAGCCACTAATCTCAAAGCCATATTCCCAGCACGTAAAAAACTGACACGAAGCCAAAGTAATTACATTTTTACACATACTCTGCCTTCCGTTTTCCGCAAACTATTTGCCAATCTCATCAACAGTCTTATCACATCATGGCGGTCTTGGTGTGATAAGTGGCACGCTTGGCAATCACGCCGCGTGATGGATGGGAGTTGGTGCGGGCGCCAACTGGCCTGGCAACCAACAGGGAAGCGGGACCGACGCTGCCAGTCTGCCACAGAATTTGGGACGGGTCAAAGAACATTACGAGAATGTGACACTCTTTCATGTGAGAGTGGTACAGATGTTTATGTTTCGTTTGAAACTAACATAACATCACGCCTGTATTCCCCGATGGGAAAAACAGAGACGTACCTAATATCTATAGTACACCTACATTCCACTAATGATGTGGTCTGTATAATAGGAGGCGATAATAATGATGGTCCCATATAATATGGGGGGCGAGACGATCCTATTGGCATTGCAAAGTTGTTAATTTCGGTTGTATTGTAACCAAACCAATCAAACTTGTATTGTGCATAGTCTGAATGGAAAAATGACTTAGCATACGTACATTATTATTTTGTTGCAAAGGCTAGTCATGTGGGAAATACAGTACCTACATCGAGTAAGTACGATGATCTAATAAGGAGTGACATACTTATTAGTTTTGTGAACTTTAGACTCACACTCTCACGTACTCATCACATTTGCTTTCCGTGGAGTTCAACTAGACAAACGATATTAATTAATTAATGAATAACTACATCGATATCTTAATTGCACAAGTTATTTATATAGACGATCTACAATAGAACATCAACGAATGTGACAGTGTAATTAATTAATTCGAAGAAATATGAACACAACTTTCTATTAAACAAATAGACAAAACAGTGAGACATAAACAGCTTGGAACAAGATAAACGTAAACATGTTGATAACTGAGGTATTAGTGGCTGTGACGTCACAGGTCAAATGTCGAAGTGTTACGAGCATTAGATCACTACGAAAGTAAACAACTATAATTACTTGTGAGGAAATAAGGAAAATATAATAACAGTAGATTTAAAATAGATGGCAGTATCTTTGTATAGGCTGATTGCTGTAGTACCTACTGTGATCAGTGATGTGTTTTCCAAGCGTGATAATCTTGACGATGTTCTTTCGCTTCAATTTAAGCAGATTCTGGTAGCCAACAATTTATGTATGCACCTTTCATTGAAGACAACGAGGAACATGAAATAAGGTAAAAAACAATGGGTAGGCACATACATACAGTTCAACTTATCCTATTAAATGATAGCAGCACACATGCTTACTATCAATGAATGGAATGTATCCTCGAGGCCGAGACGCTGCTGTTGCTCAACACAAGTGTGTCAAAGGAAACTCCCGTGCTATCGTATCGGTGAGTGCATTAATTGTAGGAAAATCACCGGCGCGCGCGCAGACGAGCAGCCTGTGAAGTTTCCATTGTTGGCGGGTAGTTTGAGATAGATTGGAGGACTAATGACATGTGATCATGAGTGGTGTTGCCCTCTGCCTGGAAACAGGAAGGATTTTTTAGTTTGAAGGTAGACCTTTTTGATTCCAATAAAAATAAAATAAGTTGTTCTACTAGATTACTTTAACTTGACAATGTTCTCTATTATGTTCATGAGTCTGTAATTGGTTTTTAACCGTTTTAATTAAAATAAATGAGGTTTGATATTATAATTTCAATAAAATCGTCTAAGTATACCTAACATGATTTTTATGGCGTCTCTTGATCAATATACATAATTTGCTATAAAAAGCATCTACAATTTCCAACAAGTACCCTAATGAAGATGCGATTAGTTATTGAATAGCTTTAGTAGATGTCCTTGAATTCGCTGAATGCAATCTAGAATCCCAGATTGATTTGCTTCCTATTCAATAGCGTTAAATGAAATGAAAGATGGAAATTCTATCTAATGAAGACCTCCTACACTCCATAACTGAAATCTAAAGTAAAGATCCTGCACTTCAATTTTTTTATTAGATACTCGTAATTAGGTAAGAAAAAAACAAATTAGATAATAAATAGAGATAAAACATTCATAGGTTTATAGACAAACAAATTGATTCAGACTTGGGACAGGATTGGTATTCTCTGGAACCACACTTTTATATCAAACTCTTTCCAAATGACAAGTAATTTCTTATTAGTGTAATTATTAGTTAGTGAGAGTGTTCTCGCAATGTCAGTGGGAGCCGCCAGCTGACTGCTATCGGCGGAAGGGCGACAACCTCGCCGGATGCCTTATCAGCTGGATACACCACGCTACTCATCCCACACCCACTTCTCGGTACCACCGCTTATCAAGGACTAGCTGTGTCCCACGACGAGGATGTTTATGTCCTTTATGTATAGTATATGAGCTGAGGGATACAGTTACAAAGATATCATAAGTATCTACAGGGGCATGTTGTCTCAATCACTTAAAGCTAAGTCTATATCTGACTTCGGTCATCTTACAAGCTGTGTGCATCTTACAGGCTGTGCTATTATGTAAAGATAATACGTTACCTCGTTCATCTTAATACTTAATCGATGTTAACAAGGAGGTGTCGTATGTTATATTCCTTGGTCCAGAAAGCATCCTGGGCAAAGGGTTGCCACAGGAAATTCAAAATGGCGGGTTTATACTGTTAACCTTCATAAGCTTTTGCCATCAGTCTGGTGACAGTCTAGTACATATTCAGCAATGACACAATGTTGTTCAGCAGATCGATACGTACCTAAGGGTAATTAACTTGTTTCGACTAGTTCTCCGAATGTATGTAGTTGCGTACTCGGCTTTCTGCCCAGGCGTTTCGCCCTTTTAATGTGCACTTTGACAGTAACTTGAATTAGGGAACTTAGCGTATTTTTGTTGTAAGTTAGCACCATTCTTTTTAAAGTTTATAATTTACATAAGAAACTAACTAATATTTTCTAAAAATCTATTTGGAATTGCTAATTTTCCTGAATTATAATGCAATAATCAAACAAACGTTTAATTTGGCACGTCCCTATGTAATTTAGATAACATGGTTTAAATACTAGTAAATGTAGCTTATTAAAAATTATTTTTTATATCTTTATGGTCCCGGCTGTCATTCGTGGATCTTTGACACTCGTTACGGGTCGTCAGAAGCCCGAAAGTCTGACAACCGGACTTTGGGGTATCGCATCACCCAGTTACTGGGTTGTGTAGGTTTGATAGGCAGTCGCTCCATGTAAAATACTGGTATTCGGCTGCATCCGGTTAGCCTGGAAGCCGACTCGAACATAGTTGGGAAAAGGCTAGGCAAATCATTTGCGAAAAACTTATAAATAATTTGCAGCATGATTTACTTTAAATACTTATTATTATTATAAAGTTACCTACTTAACTAAGTAAATAATCGTTATCAATTAAACATTCGATTGCATTATATCTCTCAAATTGATACATCGACTGTTTCGCATCAATATTTATAACTGTATCATGATATAACCAATTCGTCTTTCCGATAAACCCTTTAGACGTTAATATTTAAATATCATTTGAAGTCCACTTTACAGCTCATATTCCATTCAAATTGCTGCCGCGTGCGGCCTCCACCTTCGAACGTATGATATTGCTGGCTCGCGTTGAATGGGATCGATCGGCCATAGTGTACCATGGCAGGTGGGTGATGGCCCAAGTTCAGGGCCGCGCCCGCCCGCGCACAGCGACGACACGACCACGACTCGTCGCACTCACACGCTTCACAAATATTGTAACGTTTATTTTTGAGGAGCTTTAGGGTTGACAAACATGAAAAAGTGGAATGTTTTTGACATAAGTACTTATAGTCGATGGCAAAAACGAAAATTAAAAAGCAGAGACCGACTTTCGAAATTAAAGTTATTTTTCACGTTTTAGTGTTATTTTTTGGAAGTAGGTTGTTTTTTTTTTGTAAAAAGATTTTTTTATGTTATTCATGTTTTATAACGAGAGGCGTGTCAATCAATGTATATTTTTAACTGACTACTTACAAATCTATTCCGTGTTGTGACGTACGCTGCACACATCATTCACAAATACAATGATTGATTACAACGTGTTTACTTGCCAAGAAAAGAACGTTTGTGTTTAAAACGTTTGGCGTCTAGACGCTGTATTTCAGTTTTATAATTTACACAATCAGCATGACCCTGGAAATGAACTCGCATTTCAGCGATTTGAATACATAATAAATTCGTCGTGTGATCAAAATAAACGAATAAGTATAAAGCGGAATAATGTTTCGATAAAAATAAAATGAAAAAGTCGTAGCTTTGCAATATTATAGCAAATACATTATCAGTTAATTTTAGAAGCGATGGAGATCGTTCAATGTCTACAATCAACCCTAGCGACACGTAGGTGTGAGGCAACACCAGTTACAAATAGAATGTATGAAAAAACGCGCTCGCGTAAATCCTATCAGTATAGGACGCGAAAATAGAAGATTGCGACAACGCGAACGGCCGCGCGGAACTCGAACGATTTTAGCACGGCGCGGTCGACGGGTTAACACTTGCACTATCGGAATAGTCTTCCTAAATAGACATTTTATCGCCGGCTATATTGAGCAGCCAGTCCTGAGCTGAACGGCAATATAATAGCTGAGCGGAGATTCCTAATTTGGTTCTTGGACGTGTTATTCGGCATTAGTAATGGCATGCATACCTTTTACTTTACCATTGACATGTACAATACCTAACACTGTTTGTCCACTGCCACCGTCAACGGGATGTCAGCAAGAAACAAGATTATTCGAACCAAACGTGACGTCTCATTGACGGACGTGCGGTGGACACACGGCCATAGTAAACGTGGTATCGCTACTTTCGGCGCCGCCGCGCCGCGTCACCTCGTTCCCGTTGACGTGGGGGTGGACAAACGGCCTAAGTACCTACAGTCAAATTAAAATGTCAGTCAACCTTTTAGTATCCGTTTCATACCTAAAAGCTTTGTATTGTTACTATGGTATTTTCCGAATTTGACATCACTATCACTTTTCTAAACCTATATAATCTTTCTTTCCCAGGTAAGACTGAGTCACGTCGAGGACATTGAAGTCATTGCCGTTCAGTCAATAGGTATCGTAGCCACACAATTCCATCTATATTTAGAAGCAGATAAGCTTGCATGTTACGTGATTCATATTATTTACTTACATGATTAAGTGAGGGTTGGTATGTTTGAAGCTGTCAGGGGTCAACAAGGTGCATCTTTATCGTGTTCATGTAGCACAAGTGTGGCGGAAACTGAAGCAATAGACTGCTCGTCTTGCCAGTGTTGAAATCAATGTAGAATATTACTTACATCTTTTAGAAAATCACTGATCACCAACACTATTATGGGATGGGTAGTGGTGGGAAGCACTTGCTTATTTAGTTGTCTATAATGATTGTTTAAACGAAAAGCTCTATAACGAATCATGTATGTGCATAATATAGAAAATACTATCTCGTTGGTTTATTGGTCGCAAGTGCTATTGCTGAGCATGAAGGCCTGGGTTCGTTTCCCAGGTCGAGCAAAGTGTATTTGGGTTCTTTCAGCAGTAATTTCCCAGTAACAGCCCGGAGTCCGGATTTGCGCCCGGTTATTGGTAATAGACTCGCCCCTATTACATGAGACTTGAACATAGTTGGCGAAATGTGGGCGGTGCCGTGATTAGAGGCGTGATGTTTATGTTATAATGGAAAATAAGATAAAACAAGTCCATCGGGGATATATTCATTTCGATAGTCAGATAAAACAAATGTCATTTCCATAACATTAGTCCAGATATAACTAATGATGCGGCAAATCGCTCCGCAATCTCTATAATTATCCCCAATGACTGCAGTTATCGCATTGTCCATAACTGTGCGATTATCCGCTCATTAAGCCTCTAATTAGTCCGTGTGTAACGTGGCTATTTTCAGACATCCCGCGTAGTAGGAACCATAACATTTGGTGATAATAATATGTGCTAATAATACTGTGGAAATATTTGCCTTTTTCAGTGCCTACCTACGTGTAGATTTCAAGGCTATAAATTGTGTTCAACATATAATTTTATATTGTCAATCAAATAATTTATTAATAGTTAATCCATTTACATATTATAATACTGAATAGTAAAGTTGAACAGGACTGCAAAAAACAATTTTTGTTTTTTCACTTTTTCGTTGTGGTACCTACCCCACTCAAATTTGAATACTACCTGCAATGTTAATAACAGTGACATCTGCGACATGAATTATAACATCATCCATATAGACTACAGGTGAAAGTCTCAAATAGTAAAAAGATTTTGGAGCTTAGCCTCAAAACAAAACATGGTACTACATACCAAACAGACAAAGATAGCTTAGCTCTCGCCGTTGCAAAACTGCAGATGAAACTATGATGATAAATGAAGGAAATTGAAAAATAGGCTTTATATCCTCAAAATACCATCACGTGTCTAATAAAAATCACATTCATACATAATAGAACCAGCTATTCCATCACGATACCCATTTATTTCCCCTACAACACATAAAAACGAGCCAAAATACAGTTCTCATAAAATCGGCATACAGCTCATGATTTCGACACATGACCATTTTAAATGTGCTATTTATAGAACGTTTACCATTCGCGGTGTATGCAGCGATCAACATGGCGGACGTGTTATGCTGATTACAAGTATATTGTTTTAGTGTTCTATATTTAAAACGTGATGACGTAACAAAATGGCGGTATAGTGACCCGTTTCGGTTCGGTTATGGAAACGTTCCGTGATTTTTATTATGGAGGTCGTGGGAGTTTAGTGTAGATGTTATTATGTTAAATTGATGTATACAAAATATTGTTAAACATTTTTAAAAGAGTAACGGTGGAGTTTCTTGCCTATTCTTCTCCATACGAAAACTACCTTTTGGAAGGAGCAACTAGAGTCAGTCTATTTCTTTGTTTTTGACGTTCAAAGGGAGCTTTTCAACTCTGTCTTGTTCTCTGGGAGAACTCCAGAAGCGTGGCGAAAGAGCGTGGTCGTTCTCTTCTTCAAAAAGGGTGATAAGACCCTTTTAAATAATTACAGACCGATTTCGCTCCTAAGCCACGTATATAAGTTGTTTTCAAGAGTCGTCACGAATCGTCTTGCGCTAAGATTCGACGAGTTTCAGCCACTAGAGCAGGCCGGGTTTCGAGGAGGATACAGTACCATAGACCACATCCACACAGTGCGGCAAATTATACAGAAGTCCGAAGAGTATAATCGGCCCCTATGTCTTGCTTTTGTGGACTATGAGAAGGCTTTTAACTCTATCGAGACCTGGTCTGTTTTGGAGTCTCTGCAGCGATGCCAAGTTGACTGGCGATAAATCCAAGTGCTGAGATGTCTTTATGAAAACGCGACAATGACCGTCCAAACTCAGAACCAGCAAACTGAACATATCCCCCTGCGTCGAGGTGTGAGACAAGGGGACGTAATTTCCCCGAAATTGTTCTCTAACGCATTGGAGGATGTGTTTAAGACGCTGAACTGGGAAGGACGCGGCATTAACATCAACGGCGAGCACATCTCACACTTGAGATTTGCAGATGACATCGTCATAATGGCTGAGTCGCTGCATGACTTGCAACAGATGCTGAACGGTCTCCGGATGAACTTGGACAAAACCCAAGTTATGTTCAACGACCACGTTAGTCCGGGGCCGATTGCTGTCAATGGCGGTGCCCTCGAAGTTGTTCGTGAATACGTTTACCTCGGGTAAACTCTGCAGTTTGGTAAGAACAACTTTGAGAAGGCAGCTAACAGAAGAATTCAGCTGGGCTGGGCAGCTTTTGGGAAGCTCCGTCGAGTCTTCTCGTCGAGTATTCCACAGAGCCTAAAGACTAAAGTCTTGAACCAGTGCGTCCTGCCTGTCATGACTTACGGAGCCGAAACGTGGACACTCACAGTACGGGTGGTCCATAAATTCAAGGTCGCTCAGCGAGCTATGGAACGAGCTATGCTTGGAGTATCTCTGAGAGATAGAATCCGGAATGAGGTAATCCGGCATAGAACCAAAGTTGTTGACATAGCTCATAGAATAAGCAAGCTGAAGTGGCAATGGGCCGGCCATATTAGCCGTAGAACCGATGACCGTTGGGGTAGACGTGTTCTTGAGTGGATACCGCGAATCGGCAAACGTAAGGTAGGACGCCCTCAGGCTAGGTGGAGCGACGATATTCGGTGGCTGGTAGCAGCTGGATGAGAGCTGCCGAGAATCGAGCTGAATGGCAATGCAATTGGAGAGGCCTATGTCCAGCAGTGGACTGCTATAGGCTGATGATGATGATGATGACGTTCAAAAGTGCCTTTAGGAGCCTAATTGAAATACATTATTTGACTTTGACTTTGAAAAATACTGTTTAGATGGTATACAATTATGTGGGAAGGATAATTAGCAGAGTTCATGTTTTGTAATAGTCTTGAGTTTACGGTTATCATTTGATTGAAAATTATCGAGAAATAAATATATTTTGGAAATATAACTTCGGTTCCTACTATTTATTTTATATAAAATACCTACAGACGGTATGTATTGTGAAAGAATAGCAATATGTTTTCGTTCATAATTGCGTAACTTATTTCCGTGTAATAACTTGAACAAATTAGGGTCACCTTAGGTACGCAAACACGCCGTCAATCAAATAACAAGTAAACAATTTAATTTGTAGTTTTAAATACATTGAAATTGTAAGTGAGGGCCAATTAAAAACAATGATTGTAGGTTGTAACTTGAGGAAAATATGGTATACCTACACTACCTGACGGTGACCGTACTTGTGCCGGGGGAAATACAAGGAAACTCTTTATTTTTAAACTTCCTTTTCTAGTTTGAAAAACAATTGTACAGCACGCGTGGCCTGACCACAATAGAAACGAGGTTTGTCGACGGAAGAATAGACAAAATGACAGATTGTGATTGTGAATCTGTATGGTGGTCATGCTACACGTGCAGTACTTAGGCCCAACTTAATTAATTCAATGCAAATGCCTAAACTTTTGACTAACAAAACAAGCTAGCAACACGGCACCACATCTACATAATGAAGTAGTATATATCTATACAAAAAAAATCTCCACCAATAACTTCAAGACGACCCCTGACTTCTTCAAGATAACAATTATTAATGATCTCCTAATAATAGAACAGATTATTCACCAACCAACTTTTTTGTCCTAATAGAAGAACTCGGCCACGTGACGCGAGACAAAGTCTGTGCTATTTTTAGTCTATGGTCTGTTTGCCTGCATATATTACATTAACATGTTTTGTGTTTGTATGTGTGGGATTGTTTAGCTATTAGAATAGTTGTTAGTGCTCCTAAGTTCTAACTAAGTTTAGTGTAACGATAATAATTATATATGTTTGTATGTAGGCGTGTGTCTTGTTTGACCGCCAGACTAAATCTTATTGAATATGTAGGTGGTGTTCCTAAAGACTGATACGAAACTCGCAGTAGTTTGTGGCTGAGACGGCACTCGGTCTGCATAAAATACATGTTCAATATTAATATGCAATATCTGAGTATTTGTTATCAATACAACAGAACTATAAATTCACCCTGATACAAAGAAATGCTTACAAACAGATTCGTAATTCCAACTGCATGTAACAACATGTTTACGTACATATTCATGAGATAATTAAATATGCACATATTATTATATTATAATTGTCTGTTATTGTCTCGAGCGCCCCCTGCACGAGCGGAGTGCAAGCTGCTTTATTTATGTATTCATATGAGCTGTAGATATATTATAGTTTAATAGGTAAAATGTTAAGTACGGGTACATAAAAATTGTCCTATAAAAAATATAGACGGTCATGGGGATCGCCGACAGAAGTAAAAACATAAAACTATGAAAAACAGTGATATTCTTTTAATTTTTTTATGTGTAGGAAGTGTCAAAAATAATTTGTGAATTCAAATTATTAACATTAGTCTGGTTTTCAAATCTTTTGGTACTACGAGCACTTTGGCACATAACGTCATACTCATTAATATCGGTGACGCGAACATACGATTTTCCCCTACCAAAAACGCTCAACGCGCCTAAAGAAGTTTTCACTTCAAAAAACACTTTTTAAGCCTCACCCTGTATTACGATAGTATATTTAGCATTGATTACAGCTAACAATATAAATAGCTAAGTAGGAGTGGATACACAGGAATGTCTGTAAGCACTTTGTTAACATTCGTCGCGTCGCAAACATAACTGGACAAACAAATATGAAGATCAGCTGCTTGTAATTCCTACTTGTAAGAGTGAATGGAGGAAAATAATTAGTTTTATTAATTGTGCTGTCAATAAGATTGCACAATTACGAGCAATGTGTACTGCACTACGAGCTCTATAGGTAATGTAAGATCACGGAAATTCTTGTTTTAAGGTAGGGTTTAGAAAACAACGCAGTTGATTTTAATATATTATGCTCAACAAACTAGTAAAACGAAATGAGAAAGTTGGACTCTCTTTTGATAAGAACTTGACTTTTCTACCCGAAAAAACTCAATTTGTAAACGCGAATTCGGCCTACCTATACACATAGGTACACACACGCCCTCGTCCCATGGAGGTAGGCAGATATAACAGAACGGCACCTGCTACGATCCTTACATACTCCTTTTCTCTACTTAAAATCTATATTAAAATTATGTCAATAGTAGTAAACAGGACAAGTCAAATGATATCGAATGTTTCAATGAAACGATGCACGTTGTGCCCAAGTTCGCTCACTCTTTAAGGAAAACATGCAAGAAGCAATTCATTTTATGAGTTATTTTATTTTTCGCTTTGTCCTATAATTAGTACTGTATACTTGAGAATTTTTCCTCGTTTAGCGTGTAAACAGTGTCACGCTGAGCCGTTATTTGACCGAGTATAAATAGATGTAGACAGTCTTATCGCCCTGACTGATCACAACACTGGTTAACTAAGCTATTTCTGTATACGGATATAATTACGGTGCAGTTCTGTTTATGTTTAGGCAACTAGGTTCACGAAAGAATTTCTAACATTACTGTAGCAGAACCAATAACTAACTCTCATCATCTAATAGAATAATCAACACATATGTTTTCCCTTGTTAACATCCAGTGTCCAGTTTATTCAATCAGAAAATGTATGGGGACTTTTTATAATAAAATGTACTGTAATATAACTTCAAAATCCTTTTACAGGTTTAACTGTAAATCCACCTGAAACGACACATTAGCTATGAATAATTCAGTACCTAACTTTGTCACCATTTTCCATTGACGGCCTCCACGGGACAATCACAACATTAGGTACTTCAGTTGAATCCCATCTAAAAATGTAAATGTCCAACATTTGTATAACAGAGTTGTTGTTCGGTGATAAAAACAGAAATAGCAACAGTGCGCTCGCTATAAATATAACACATTGACAGGAAAAGTGTCGGTAATGTATTGTGTAAAAATAGCCGCCATTGTTTGGATTATGTTCGCGATATAAATAACTTTAGTGGCCAGCTTTATGTGCTAGTTGGCGACAATCGCTTTGTTGAGTTGATACATAAGGTGGCATATACAACGTATTTATATATGTAGCTTGTCGTCTCATACGTAGAGGAAATAGAGTTATAGGACTTGAAATCTTAAATTAAATGTATATTTTCTAAGGCTTTATTGCTTGTGTCTATTGGTTCTACTAAGGGGTATTTGTGCTGGTTTTATTTTCAATAAATCTTCCGCTCTTCGTGTATAGGATTTGGTGTAGGACACAATTATCGGAACATTATGCAAACATGCAGACTGCACCCAGTAACTTAAAGGATACAGCTACAGAAACTTGAATTAATATGAACTAGTTTTCTTTTAATTTCACCTTTACTTATAACTTTAAAATAAGTACATTTAATGTTACCAATAAAACAATACTCTTAAGAAGGAAGTAAAAAGGTTTGTGTACAAAGGTCTACCTTCAAAAGTTCATGTTATTTTTGACAATATTGGCGTGTTCCGGTCTGTTCAACAAGATTGTGTATACGAGTATATAGCTAGTAGGTAGGTGTATGTTTCCCGATCGCTGATACAGCACAATTTTATTTATTGCGATAAATAATGTCTATTTTTGTAACTCTATTCTTGTTTCTGCGACGTAGTCATGATTGAGCACGTTTTCTATTTTACTTCCTTGTTTAGCATAATATTATTACGAAAATAAACAGAAATAACGAAAAAAAATGCCTGAATATGCAAACTCGGACAGCTAATTTATTTCAGCTGAACGAGTTCTGAATACGAGCTTATTTGAATTTAGTTATAAAAATTGCATGTTTTATTTATTCAGTATTCAACAATAAACAAAAAAATAAAAAATTATATTACACAATCTTACCTCACATAATATTATATTCTGTGAAAATAATTTCTTAATTTCGATTACAAAATTACATTTGCAGTTGGAGAATTAACCGTGACGTATATCGAGGTATGGGAGAACGTTTTTACAACTACAAAGTTAAGTTTGTTCTTGGTAAAAATTCATCCCAACTACGCAATACTTCTTTGTACGTGGGCCTACACGCACTCAGCCAGTTTTATTTTTGAATAGTACATAAACATATTGTGACCCTTTGTAACTCTACTGGCCCAAAGTATGGCGACACACACGCACTTTGAGGACCGAACTTAGACCAGCATCTTAACTCGTAAAAAATGTACGCTTGTTGCTTACACATTCGATCAATAATGCCCAAAGTTACACACGCAACGGGAAAAATAGAACCACTTCTTTGCTACTTAAAAAGTAGGAAACTGCTTCATCGTCATCATCATCATTCATTGCAGCTGGAAACACCTCAAAATAAAGTAAACAAATACTGACTTTATTCTTTAGGTGGTAGTCATCAAAATAGAAACCCATAATTATGCCATTTTGTTTGCTTTGCCGATTGAAGTGAGCCAAACGGCTATTTAGTGCGTCGCCTCAGTCAATGGCCGTCGCCATAAAATGCACGTGGCGCACTAAAATCTTTACAATTGGACATAAATACTGCATGGTCTATGAGTGCTATAATAACTCAATTTCCTCACAGTCATAACTTGTGGGAAATGACAACCATTTGAAAGGTAAAACGCTCTGTTTTACATTAACTTTCAGATGAACGTGGAACTCAATTTGCTCTTAATTCAGCTTCGCGATGTCTTTCTGCATCTTCTTCAATGTGTCTCTTTGCATTATCACCGTTCAGATGGACTGCATTCAATACTGTAGGTACACCACGTCAATTCCTTAAATGTACCAGGAGCTAATGCAATCAAAGTAACCCCTGCTAAAAATGTTCCATCTACAATACTCAAGGTACTTTCCCTCCATGTGGCATATCCGTGGGACGCCCTTTATATATAATAGGAGAATTTATATAGTTCCTCGATTCAAAACAAAACGTTCCGTTATTAAATTCTTTAATTTTGTCTGCACCATCTTGACTATTAGCTCTAGTAGAAAATATACCAGCCATTCTACTATTTGATGACTAATTGATTTGCACTACAACAACAACCATCTCTGCTGATGAAGTAAGACGCGTGCACATAAAAACGCGACTCCCTTTCAACATGCATGTTAACATCCATTGTCATCTATTATTAAACGGTTATTTTCCTATTATTTATTTCAATGCAGCTCTTTTTTTTATTTAATTATGCATCCGCACAATTGTATTTGTAGGGATTTGCCGTTACAAAGTCATTGATAGCATCGGATCACAACAATCCTATTTATACAAGAGATGGTGGTAGAAACAATCTAAGCAAAACAATGTAACTAAGAATATTGTTAGACTTATCAACAAGATGTGAAGAGTAACTACTGAGGTTATTTTCCATAGGAAACTACTCTATATAGTGACAGTCCCAGTGGTAGCATTATTATATAAAGATTCAGAAGTTGGGGATGAAAAATTGACGACAAAACAAACCTTCATTTCCTCTCTACCCTTCGTAATCGTCGTCTTGTTATAAAGGATCGTTGTTTCAATCAAAAGCATTTGATTGTTTGTTTGGCTCGCCCTCGCACTCGTCGATACGTCGCGGTCGGCTATAACTCGCCGGCTATTTATAGCCGTCGGCTTCAATCACGCGCCGAACTCGTGCAACTTTATATGTAGCCGGTATATAGACGGGCTACTTTTTGTTTTATTTGATATTTCAATCGCGATTACCTTTGCGGTTAATATTGGGAATGGGATAGGCAGAGCAGAGGGAGCTCCAAGTGATAGAGAAGAATTGGGAGTTACAAGTACAATTATCTTGTATGTTAGTATCACCAAACTATCTGGCAAGCATTGTGTTGAAGTTGAAGTGTGAATTGATGATGATATACAATGATTGTGTCGTGGCGAAAGGTATTTCGTCTATAGATCTATATTTCTAGAGTTAGAGTGCCTATTAGATCGAATTGTCGCTTGACTATGGCTCTATTTTTAATATAAAGTTCTATGAAATAACCCTCACTCATAAATTCAATTTCCCAGAAACATTTCTTGAACAAACTTGATTTATGACCAACTTTGACTAAACAGTTACGTGATCATGCCCAATTTAACTCGATTGCCGAACATTAAGTTAACTGGAAAAGTTCAAATTGTATGACGAGCGTGCATTAAGACAAAGGAGTTAATTGTAGATTATGGTTAAAGAGCCAATTATTTGCGTATATTTCAAAATAACCACATACAGCTAAAAATAAAACGATGCAAGGTATATACTTGATGAATATATGCAACATGTAGATCGTTGTGCAAATAATAAATGTGCGTGTGTGTGTGTTGAAATAAAGTGGTCTGCATTGTTTGATCAGGTTTTTTTAGTTTTATTTGAGTTTAGGTTAAGGTCACCTGTTACTTATATTAAATACGAATAACAATGTGCCATCAACGGTTTGATATACAAGCTATACCAACTCAGTGTGCCGGATCGTCTAGTACTCATAGTACTACGGGACTTTTTGTCGAACCGCACCTTCCGCTACCGTATCGAAGGAGCTCTATCCTCCCCCAGACCCATTAGAGCGGGCGTCCCTCAGAGCTCCTTGATTTCCCCACTCATTTTCACGCTGTTCACCAACGATATCCCGAAGAGTAGTAAGGCACAGTTGGCTCTGCTCGCAGACGACACGGCCATCTACTATAAGGGAATTAGCAATGACAACATACGCCTCACTCTCCAGAGAGCTGTCAATAACCTTGGCGCCTAGTTTAGAAAGTGGCGTATCGAAGTCAATCCCGACAAAAGCCAAGCGGTATTCTTTCAGAAATCGCGAAGCAACCGCCCCCTCCCTCCCCCCAGACCAATCACCATGTTTGGCAAGCCGATCCCTTGGGATAAGCATGCCAAATACTTAGGTGTAATTCTGGATCAACATCTCAAGTTTCGAGAGCACATAAAGCAGGTCCGTTCGCGAGCCGCTTTCGCTCTAGGTAGGCTTCACTCCGTCCTAAATGCCCGAAGCAAATTGTCACTCAAGTGCAAATTGCGAACCTACACCACGTGCATTCGCCCCATCATGACCTATGCGGGATCAGTCTTTGCCCAAGCTAGACCCAGCTATATCCATAGGATGCAAGCCCTCCAAAACCGTTTTCTTCGCAAGGCCACGGGAGCCCCCTTCTACGTTCGTAACGAGATCCTACATCTCGATCTAAAGATTCCCACAATCCGCCAGTTTCTAAAACGCTTTCCCAAGCGTTATTTCGATACAGCTGTCAAACATGGCAACCTTCTGGTTGTCGATGCAGCTAGTTATGTCCCGTCTAGTATTATTCGAATTCGCGGTCCGAGGCATGTCCTATTAGAGCCAGATGACCCCATCACCCTCCTCCAGGAGAGCAGTAGGGCCACCAGTACAGTGCACAAACACAGACGCTTACCGTCATTCCGATCTCGCCGCAGAGGTCCTCCGCGATCGCGACCCCGAGTAAATTCATCCTCCCGTCCCTTGTCCGATGAAGTGCCAGCCCGCGCCGCAGCTGAGCACGTAGCTTTAAATTCCCCTGATAATAATATTCTTTCTGATATTTTGATCCAGCCTGTCCCGTCTTGCTGTCCTCCCGTCAGTGACGCCCTAAGCCGAGGTTCGTACCCCACAGGGGGTGCCCTTAACGAGCGCTCACTTAGTTTTAATTTAGCATAGTTTGTTTGCCCCTGGCTGGAGGCTTTAAGTTTAGGAGCTTAAGGCAGCCACAGGAAAGTCCGGTTAAGTAGTCATGATTTCAGAAATCAACTACGAGAAGCCCTATTTAAAAAAAAAAAACAATGTGCCATCGATTTAATATTATGTAGTAGCAGTTATATATTTTGGTCCTTAAAAGGATTTGCAGATACAAAGGGGCATCAAGCAAATCATGAATGTGTTTGCATGTCTGACGGCTGTGTATGGTAAAAAAGATGAATGACTTGCCAACTATACTTATAGCAAATATCGAGGAGACCGTAACCTACTTCCCACGGTCAAATGTTAATGGGAAATGGGCCATGGTGTGCAAGCTAATGGTCTGTCACCACGTGCACATGACCTGCTTACGTTATGGTGTTTTTATAATCAATAGCATGTGTTTTAACTTGGGATTAATAAGTTACTTCCGGCCGGAGAATAATTAAGTAATAATAAACCGAGTCGAAAGGCGAATGAATTGCCTTTATTTATAAGTTGTAATATCGACAAATGACTTGAAATTACTGCTGTCTTGCAAGTTATTCTATTTATAAACAATTCATGAAGTTTATCTGTTCGGGACCACTTAAATGTGACTTCCAAAGTCAACACCTAAACAATTTACAAAAATATGAACGAACACATCCAAGGTTATTGGACGTTTACACACATAACCAAATTATGCCAAAATTAAGATCACACTCGGCTGAAGCAGAGAAACACAAAAACTTGGTATTTGTTGCTTCATCTAACTCGAACAATACGGGTCCCAAAATAGCTCCTTGTATAACCAAGCCTGGGAATTAACGTAGTGGGAAAGTATCGACCGGGTTATTATTAGTGTCTGCGAGCCAACTTGTTCCACTCTTTGTTGGTTCAAAATAACCATGCAACTCCCCTCTGCCCGCCATGGCTGCAGATTTTACTCTGAACTTATTTTGGGTAGCAGTTCGATGTACCGATTTTAAGGCATTTGATTGTCTGCATAACTGATAAGGCGTAACTTAATGTTACTTGTGAATGATTTATGATGATATTTAGCCTTTTTATGTGTTATGCTAAGCTTTGCAGAGTTGGTTCTACAAGTATACTGGGTGTAAAAGAAAAAATATTTGCAGACGATGTTGTTATTAAGATAAATATGGTAATCATGTAGAGAACTTTATTCTTATGAATTTTTCTGTATTTACGTCTCGATTTGGTTCAAGAATTATTAGAATGTTCATATAATCCAAGGTTCATTGGTCCTTCCCATCTATTTACGTATACGAACTACATACATCTTCAAATCTTTTATTTAGAGCATCCATTGCCAATTCGAGCGTTGAATCCAAATAAAATAAAACCAACACTGACAGTAAACTATTTTCCTCCAACCTAAATGGAATCAATCATAACTGATCATCTATAAAAACTTGATGTTAAAAAAACTCACCAAGAGTCGATGATTCCAGAATTAGTACAGCTAAAAATAACCCAGGACGGAATGCGCCCATCTGTTTATAGAGCAAGCAGGGGAGATTTACTAGTCTATTTGTGTTAGCATGGGGGACAGGTCCCGACAGGTTGACAAAAAATTTAACTTGTTCATTGACAAGTGAATGAGAGGGTTGAAGCAAGTGAAGTGTGTCAGGGGTGTGTAGTAAGGGGTGACCTGTTAGACACGAGTGATCTACCAGTAATGTAACCTTACGTGAAGGTGCAGAATGCAGATTAACGGTGAATGTTTATATCTTTGATATTTATCATAGATCTCATAAGAAATATGAAACATGTTCACAACATGTTTTATCAGATCCTATTATTAATAGATGGGGTCCTCTCACTTTTCGCCTTATTCTGGCTTTGATTGCATAACGAAACCCGTTCAATTCATCATCAATGTTCTGTGTTCACAGCCTGTAAAAGGAGTTATTGCTTCACCGTAAAATTCCGCTTCTTTCGCATTGTTTCGTAACATCTTAAAAGTCCCATACGTTGATCCCAAACAAAGAGTATTCACACGTGACTCAATCAGATCCTTAATATGACTAGCCTTTGTATGGCGTACTAATTATACACCGGCTAAATATAGCCGTGATTCACTCCTGCCCACTCCGTCTGCGTTAATAGGCGTGAATTATTGCATGCATGTGCCTACATGGCCTATTTTTTTTACACATGTGTCAAATGAGTTTAGGTCTGTTTTGTCCGTAAATAGATCGGACATTTGGTTCTGTTCGTGTTTAGGAAAACTAAGTGTTGATGAGTTATCATTAATTTGTAAATATGAATTGTGGATATGATGCTTTGTTTAATTATGTGTTGGTTTCAAAAACTTTTCAGTTTAATATTCACCACATTAATTGAATAATCTCTTGATTATTAACTAAGCCACGGTTCTTAAGATTATTAACTTCTATGGAAGTTAATTTACATTTATGTTAACTATTATTAATCTGCTACACCGACAGCTACGATTATAATTGGTCAAAAAAGCTTGTTAAAACCCCATTTACGAGCCGATAGTCTTTTTCATTGCCAAACTAGTTTAAAATATTATTTCTAGTTTTATTTAGCTCACCACTATAGCGTATATAAGGTAATGTTAATTAAGCCTAGCTTAAAAATAAGAGACTTGCTTCTGTTATGTAATATTCAAACCGGTTTCTTTCCTTTGCGGAATATATTAATCGAAATCACTTATTCCATGTTCAAGAACGAGCATCAATATTTCTTTCAAAGTTTTTCTATTTGCATCAATACTCGAAGCTCGGTGTGTACCATCTGAATCGAGACGTAAACACGCCGATTCGTTTCGTCTTATTCTATAAGTAATGGTTTTTACGTCACATGACCCGATGACCATATGTTAGGAACACTCACTCGTGGGCGTTCTGTAGTACTTTTGGTAATGATATTGTAATTTCTAGGCCGGATTCTCTGCAATGTTATGTTCAACAAAGTAAAAGAGATGGAAACAAACAATATCATTTTCTTTTTAATTTGCAATAGATGTAGTCAAATGATATCAATACAATAGATAATGAATATTGATTAAACCCGCACTTCAGTTGATCAATGAACATCTTAATTTATATGAAATTAGTCGAATTAATGATAAAGAAGATGGTGTACAATAGGTACCACAGGGTAAAAAATGCAGACCAATTTGTCTTTAGAAAAAGATCAACATTCGATCTTCTAATAAAGCGATGTTTCGCTAATCAATCTGTGTTGGATTCGGTTCAGTATTTGCATCACGCCACGAGCGCACCGCGTGCTGTAAAATTTATATACTATAAATTCTATTTATGTATTTAATATATTCGTACATTGAGGTGTTATTATAAAAGTGGGGCCGGACGCTCCGCTCAGTGTGCGTCGGTTCACAGAAACAGAGTAAATACAGCATCGAAATACACGTGAACTTATTGTGAGAGTAAACGCGGCTGGTGAGAAAATGTCTGCAATCATAGATAAACAATATTAAAGCTTCTTTTTCTGTGAAAGCTTTTTAGCTGACGAGAAAGGAACATCTTTCTCCATGGGACTAACAAAGTAATCGCAAAAAAAAATCTGCTGTCCCAACTGTCGATCGGATATGAAAACAGTGATGCAGAATAATATTACAAATGAAATATTGTATGGGGTCCTACTATATCATAAACTCAGTCCGGACAGAGTTATATCCGTTTAAAGATTAATTAATATTTTCATATATTCTGGAATAATTCTTGATACAAAGCATATTTTTGAACTTTTTGTGATTACGATGTTGGTACCATGGAGAAAGTTGTTCAGTTTGTTAGAAATACCATTACGTTAAAGTACTTAATTAGTTAACAGTTTGTTGTTGTAGTCTAGCTTGTAGGAATGTAAACTATGGATCTTATGATACGAAGGCCTACGTCTCGTTATGATCGTAGCTTCCAAATATGTTTATGGTATTTTTCCTGTTGGGTAATTGTTTGTCTGTGTCGTTTGTAACTCCTACGATATTATACAGGAAAATTTAGCATTGTTGTAGTGTTTATTTCCTTACAAACCTGTTTCCCGAAGGTTCATAGACTGGAAACCCTGTAAGCACAAGGAAAATCCACCCTCACTGAAATATACAAAGTGAGGTTGCAAGCCACTGATATAAATAAAATAACGCAGTGAAACTGAAGGGTATAATCAAGTTAAATTGCCTAAGACTTCTGAGAAACTCGATAATTCAAGTTTCCAATGAAACGATCGACGGTAGTTTTCTATTTTTACTCCAAGGTTTAGTTCAGCGGTAAACGCGAGCCCTCAGGTAGCGCAGTTACACTTGCATATTTCACACTTAATTGTTACTTAGTTGGCTTTGCCTAGTTATAGACTATAAGGTATTACTTCGAACTACATGTCGAGTGATGACAATCACTATGCTGGCTACGACTGTTTTATTTCTGCAGAATGTCTGGGTGTGACGCGTTCAAGGTTTTATATCAAGATATTATAATTCTCTGAGTCTGAATTTGTGCCCGGTTGATGGCAATACGCTCGCCCCCTATTACATGGGACTTAAACTTATCTGGCAAAATTTGTTCTGTAATATTCTTTTATACTTAGTTCTCCTTTATTAAATTCAGAGTTCTCTAATGAATGGACCTTTCTTACAACAACAATTCCTTTTGTATGAGATTTGGCCATTTGCCCTCCGCCTACGGGAACAATTAGACTAATGAAAGAAACAGTAACAAAACAAAAACATACAGTAGCACATCATAAAACACATTACCTACGCCATAACCTCCGGCTCTCTCCAAGATCAATGAAACGCGACGCGCGCGCACGCCATACATTCCCGCGTGAGTACTCGCGTCCGAAGCGATTCTGTGACGTTATTTTTACATTCATATATTTTTAGGCTGTGTGTTTTGGGCGCAAACACCTCTCTGGAAGTAGTTTAGGCATTTGTTATGCAAATTATTACTTGAAATACATTATGTAATTTTATTCATTTTTGTATAATTGTATGTTAATCGATATATAGATAAGCAGTCTATTTAAAAGAGGTTTATTTTAAACAAAAATTGACTTTGTTTACACGCAAGTACATATGTTTTAATAGTAGGCATAATAGAATACATATAGATAATAATAATAAGAATAGTAGGAACTACGTTTATTTTCAAAATCAGCTCACAATGTAGGCCAGTCTCCAAGCTAGCTACTTATTGCACATTGTAAGATATTGTACAAATATTTCAAACTAATGTGCACATTGTTTAATATAAGGCTCACTAAATCATTGTAATACCACCCGCGAGTGTTTTAGTAGTGCATACATTATAGCAATGGGTGCTGAAGACATTACTTACCGTCTGCTAACAAACTAAATTACAGATATAATAGACAGATATAGGCTTTCAACTTTTCCTACTAAATATAATTTCATCTGGTTTTTGCTTGTCTCACAAGTCAACCAGCAAACTGTCAAAATTTGCCCTTGTGATTGGTCAGAGGAAATAGCAACTGACATAAGATTTGACAACATTTCAAGTAGAATTCTGACTTTTAGAAACTGGGCGTAAGTTAAATGTTTAATCTCTGTTAATCTTAATCCATGACAATAGTCCAAGAGCTTTCCACGAGGCTTTCCATTTTCTAATCTTCATCCAGTACAAAGCCAACAATTCCCAGTTTGAACGACGCTATAATTCCTCATTCTTGGCACAGTTTAACTATAAAACCCAAACTGAACATCAATAAAGACACCATACCAAAAACCATTTCTAATCTTTCCGGTGGCTGCTGCATTTAGCCGGTTGAAAATAGCAACGGACGGAGCGCCCGCGCATACGAATACTGTAACAAACTGTTTACACTGACCGAAATAGCAGCGGTTCGCTTCTGGATGTGGAACGGGTGAACACTTGGCTTTTATGGACAGCTATTTTTGGTGGAGCCGTCTGTTTAGGAGGTAGGAACTGTGGGAAGATGGGATGCGGTAAAGAAGAAAGAGAAAAAAAAGAAAAATGCGTTTATTGGCATTGTAACAGAAAAATACACCTTAAAACTATAAAAACAGAAACAATCATTAAAATGCCAAAAGGGCCTCAGCTCAGCATACTGTCATGATGGAAACACAAAGTGTACCACCTGACGCTGATTTTCAGTTGCAACCCACTCCCGGTGTTGTGGAGTATTGTGCGTAGTTTATAGTGTGGAGGGATCGCGTTTGGTACTACCAATACGCGGTACCTCCCCCAATTTGGTAGATGTTTGTGAGGTACAAGAACATTAAAACTTTAATTAATAATGGGAACATTTGTTTCAAGATATAAAAACAAAAAATATAGATATATTGTAAAACATTTTTTTAAAGAGTAACGGTGGAGTTTCTTGCCCATTCTTCTCCATACGAAAACTACCCTTTTGGAAGGGGCAACTAGAATCAGTTCTATTTCTTTGTTTTGACGTTCAAAAGTGCCTTTTATGTGCCTATTTGAAATAAATTATTTGACTTTTGACTTTGATAATCAAATTAAAAATGAATAAAAACATGAATGTATACTTATGTAGCAATTAAGACACGAAATTGTCTCGTACTTAATGCAAACCACGATCGAACAAATTTGACTATTCAACGCAGGCGGTAATTATGTAGTAGTTTTTTTCCGCTTACACGTGTAAATCGAGTTTTAACAGTCTGTAATAACTTTGTCCTTGCCGAATAATGTAATATTAATTTTATGTTTTTAAATAAAAAATATATAAATAACATGAATATTACGTTAGTAGTACCTCATATGAAAGAGCAACTTATAATTGAACACTATCAGCCTACATCATAAATCAAGTTGTAACTCGCGTCAACAAACCGATCACGTGCATAATCACCTTTCATAATTAAAACTAATTATTGTTAGCTGCACTGGGCCAAATTTCCTAAAGCGTCACGTTTACATAAAAGAAGCCTCCATCATACCCGAAGAGTCTCACGTTGCTGAAAACGGTGGAAAATTGATTGTATTTCGTAAAAAAACTCCACAGATTTTTTTGGTTTCAAGGGTAGGGGAGAGGAAGACGACGTTTTCGAAAATATCATTTTGTGGGTTCTCTGCCCTTTCGCCGAAAATTGTTTGCCAGATTTTCACTTGGCAACTAACGTGTCGCAGAATTTTATTTCGCCGAATAATCATTTGCCAACTTATCATATAATTTTGTTTTATTTCCCAACCTCACAGCTACCAACTGTACGTTTGGTCTGCTTTTCATAATGACACTTTTTTAAATGCCGACTTTCAAGTAGAGTTCAATTAAAATGAGTGAGTGTATTGAAGAGTGCTCAGTGAGTGAGTGAGTGTTTTTTTACATTATCTTTAATGTGATGTAACCTAACTTAACTGTTTCCTTTTACAAAAGCGATTCGTTTCTGGCACATCGCCGGCCGCTGCCGCGGAACACTCGCTTCGCTCACTCGGCTCGTGCATTGTTTGTCATACTCTAACCTAACCTATCATATCGTAACCTAAGATTGAAATGTTTGACAAATGATAAATGTCCCAAACGTTTTGTGTCATTATAATAATCAGCTTAACAATAATTCTACCAAATGAAACGTTGTCATACAAAAATTAGCTAATCGTTAGTTGTCAAAGTGAAACATCGGCGAAACGTTGGTTGGCGAGTGATATTCTGCCAAACTATTTTCGGCGAAAAGGCAGGATACCCATTTTGTGATGTTTTTTTCTTATTCGGTGTAATGCCTTGAGATAGCCCGGTAAAGTACAGAGTGATACTTATTAAGTAATAATTTAGGTTGCAGAATTTAATTAAATCTTAGGTAATAGGTACCTGTAGTTGTTAAGTAGTTTGCTTAGTGCGTTTGTAAAAAACGCTATAAATGATAATGATGACTGTTTAAGATTCCAATTTGAAGGCGCGGTAAATCGCTCAGTAATTTTTCGCTACGTCACTTGTTTACACAGACGTATTTTATTGAAATAAAATATTTACACGATTGTCAAACGAAATTAATTTGGTTACTCGTTTTCCTTAATACAAGAATGGTTTCGCTTGTATGCATAAAAATTACGCCAACAATATTTTATGCGTCGCAAACTGTTTAATAACGTTGTAAATTCATAATTATCATTTTTCAATACTTTGCAAAGCTGCAAAAAGTAAATAATAACAATAGTAAATTAGGCCAAGCTAGAAAAACAATTATCTTTGTGCAGTGCTGACGTAGACACAACACAACAGAGTTACGATGTGAGTATGATGCATTGCAGACGGAGTCGCGTGTCGCAGTACTACACAAGCCGATTTCCGCGAATTTATCAAATAATTTGACTGTGTCACGTTTCGTAGCTCGCGTGTATGTTCTATTTTTAAAACTCAATAATTTCGCTCTGTATTGTGCTCCTTCTCGTTTCCTCAAGCATTATACTAAGTGTGTGTGAGAGGGAGGGAGAGAGAGGCGCGGGCGGGGCGCGTCCTTCACTTGTCGCGCGCCGCGTTGCCGGGTGTTCTAAATATAAAACGCGGGGGGGCGGTGCGCGGGCGGCAGACGCGGCTTTGTTGATCTAGCTTTGTTGTACTTCTGCTATTATAATACTGTTTTTATTTTAATGACTTAAAAAGGCTTGTCAAAGGTCCGGTCTAAGTCGCAATCTGCCCACGAGCCAGATACACAGCCTTTTCAAACACTGCGTTTCAAACACTAAAATCGTAACATCTAATGTCGACAAATTATAATAATGAAACATTATTTAAACTAACTTTATTCAAGTGAGTAAACAAATGTAAAAAAACTATAGGATCATTAAATGTATTTAGATTCAAAAGCATGCGTTCAGTTGAACAACCTCAAAGCAAGTGTATTTCTGGAGGACACACATTACTTTATTTTTCGGTGACGAGCGAAACATATTTCCATGTAACACTATAATTATGAATTTCGAGAATTTCTTTGTTGTAAATAATCCTTGTGAAGTTTCCTTTTATTTACATACATTTACTTATTTGTACTAATCGGGGAAAAAAGAGTATGTAATTCAATTATAGGTAGTACAGAATCCTTACGGTTGACTGCCTGTAAGTAACTGTTGCTATTTTAGTATTGATACTTGTGGATAGGAATACTATGAGCACATACTTAAGTGCACGTGCTTCGAAGATGATCTGAGTTTCAAACAGATATATTTATAGAAAGCATTGGCTAACTATTTATATTTATGTATTGCTTTAAGTTGCAAGAAGATAATATGCACGTTTTATTTATTTACTAAATGTACATCAAAAGTACACTCAATAAAACTTTACTATTTTATAACGACTAACAAAATAAAACATCTATCTTGGGGGTTTAAAAGTAACGCTAGTCTAGGTAGGCGCGTAGCACGACGTAGCGTAGAAAGTGCTACGTCGTAGCGCCTCCCGCGCTCGTAGCCCGCTACCATCTCCCGTAGATCTATTCGTAGCGCGCTACGAATTTCTTGGGTCAGTTGCAAAAATGCAAATGCCTACATATTCTAGGAATCGTAAATTATAATCGTAGGATATGAATAAGGTTAAAAATTATTATTTAATTAATACAAAAGCTGCTAAAATAGCTAAAGATATTTCAATTCACGCATTATTTATTCAGCAACCGTTCCACAAAACTTCCTTTAAAATCAGCCTCCAACCAAAATATACCAATCACCGGTATCCAATTTGGTCTACTTAACCCAGTAATACTTGTCTATGTCTTCGGGTCTCGTCTGAAAGTGGGGCGGAGCTGAATAATTAAGAGGCTCTATTAGGTTACTCTCTATTAATTAGGTCCCCTAATTAAAATTAGGGTGGCAGGTGGGATAGGAATATTTTGGGATATCTCGATCCAGGTATTTCGGTTTTATTGGAACAGTCTGATTAATTTTCCCTGGATGATGAAAACTTAGTAATGAGGATTATTGTTTCGAATTCAAAGTAGTTAAAAAAAACCAAAGAAGGGTATATAAGAAGTAAGTTTATCCAATTCGTAACCTATTAAAAAGCTTATAATTTAAAGCAGTTTGACTAAGGTGTATGTAACATACCCATGGCTCTGTCTAATGTTTAGTTGTTCTGTGTGTGCTTCGTTTTTATTATAATTGTAAATGTCTGCTACGTATAATCCGGTGTGTTGCGCGATCTGGTAATTCCCATAAAAAACCGGTTTTGTGAAGAAATATTATAAAAATATGTGTGATCTTTAAGGTTGCACTTTTTGCATCGGTTTAAGAATTCATTCAAATTTTACGCATTTCAATATTTATTCTAATATCGCTTTAATGAGTATATTTCTCAAGATATTGCGTTGCTATGATTGACCTTAGCCAAAGCACCGCTTACTATCCCGGAAACTACAGACCAGACACGCAAAAACGCCATTTTATAAATTAGCCTTAAATTCTGGTCGCCAAAAAACCCCGAAAAACGTGTATCCTCAAATCACAGCGCGGTTCTCAAGGCAGGCTAAAATAAGAATTAACCTTTCACGCCGATCTTCACTGAGATATTAATTAGGCCTCCGTGACCTCCAGCTCGGACCCCAAGTCCTCGGTCCCGGGCGGCCAGCTCTTCTAAATATATCCAGAGCCAAAAATAACTGTCGCTCCCCCCTTGCTCCCCCCCCCCACCTCCTACCCCAACCGCCACCACTCGGGGGCCGCCCGCAGGCTTCGCCGCAATCCCCCGACGACCTACATAAACGGGTGAAGCAGGTCGCATCGGGACTCAAAACATCGCTTATGCAGTATGCAGTCCTGAAAGTGCAGGTCACTATGATTAGCGTGAGGGGGATTTGTTGCAGCTGTTTGAGAACGTAGGTTGTTCTTCTTATTTGCCTTTGTAACTAGGCAGAGAGAATATGTTTCTTTAATTCAAAAGACATAATTTCTTACAATATTAATTTCTAAGGCATATTTATTTAGTAAGGCACCAAGTCCCAATATACTAATTATTACAAACTAATTATACACACAACAAGACAGAACTCATATTCAACTGACTAACCGAACACCGATAAGGAAATAAAACTTAAATACCCAAAAATAGCATCAGCATAACACGGAAGCCTTTCGATAACACTTCAGAAAACCAGTAACAGCAAACACGAGGAGGAAAAGAATAAAGGTGACGAGAACCTTTAAGGTACCTCCTCCCACTTCACCCCCACCCCCCCAAAACAGCCTCTTCAAGTATACAACTGTAAACACTCGCGTTTTTGGAGGGCACCACTCGAAGTCTCAAACAATTGAACCAACAAAAAGCTGTACTTCAATAAAAAGCATCTATTTTTCAAGCAGTAACTAAGTACCCCCTTCCACCTAGGCTAGGTTATTTAGGTCACAGGCATAAGGTCGCGATTACACAGCGGCGTACAGACGTGTACTGTGCCTGCAATGTCGTTCCAGACTTGTTTCGTGTGTCATTATCCTAATCTATGATCTTAATCAATCGAGGGTGGTTTGTGACAATTTGTGATGTTACGTATATGGTCCGCGATGTTGTGCGCTTAACTCACTTTCGGCGCCGCGAATTTTATTAGTACTGCCGCATGCTGTCTCAAGACAATGCAGGCGGGGCGGCCGGCGCGGCGATTTCGTGCTCTATGGTTTGGGAGTTTTTATTTAAATCATACTAGTTATGATTTATAGCTTATTTATGCCGTATTTTGGGTGCAGCTTTATTATTTTATTAATCTGACGGCTATATTATCACCAAACTTGCTTTTTCCCCAACTACGTGGGAGTAAGGTTCCAGTCTGACTAAAGACCGAGTGCCTTCAGTTTGGAAAATGTTTTATATCTAATCACACGTATACTGAGTGCGTAAGTGAGTGTGCTATTAGAGCTTAAGTAACTTAAACTAAACAACACTCTTTGCTTCACTGTAAGTCACAATTCGGCGTCCATCTGTCATACGAAAATCTTTGAAATTTTTTAATAGGATATGCATTCAATAGTTTTCAACTACTTACATATTTGTAAATATCTTTTTGAGTTTTATTTTTAGTTTCTGCACGTACACCATTATCATCTCCATCTTCATTCTCTATAACTTCCATACTAACAGTTGTTTCTCTCTTTGCAGCAGAGATGGCGCACGAGAGCGGTGGGGGCGCAGACGGGTCCCCGCAGCACACCCCCTCCCCCCCGCACGCGCCGCGACTGCCCCTCGCTGACACCAGCTTCCATCAGCAGATCATGCAGGTTAGTATCAATAGTTGTTGTAAAGTTACTCTCTTTTAAAGACTTAAGTTCTCTATGTTATAATCTTGATTTATCTTTATTTTTGTTCTCTTAAGACTTCTATGTTATTTTTTTCCAATGTCTTTGTATATTTGTCCTGGCATGTTTATTTATTTAGACTCGTCTATTTCTTTACTTTGGTCTTGTATGTCTCTCTCAGTTTTTCCTTTTTCTGGTGAATCGTGTAATTTTTGCTTTTTAGCTATTCAAAAGCTGCCCTCAATTTATTATTTGGAATTTTCACTTTTGTCAAGACGATCTATCTGTATAATTTCGCCTTTCGCCATCTCAAACCCTTCCATAAGCTTCGGTCACAATATAATGACTCACAGATTGTACAAACAAGCTTCCCCAGCTATTACATAGCTCATTCTTTTATTAGATAATGTAGTGTTTGTAAACACAGCACTGATGGGAGTGGGCGAAAGGCCCGATTACATCTCATACGTACTACAAGTCTTTACTACTTTGTCAATAAAAATAGCTCAATATACAATTATTGGTATTCTTTACTATCTAGGTAAACCTAGTTTAGATAATGATTTATATCTCTATGATTACGATGGCTATAAATAGCAAGCCGATTTAATGATTGTTTAAAATAGTATTTTATATTATATTCTTATAAAGTCATATCTTTTTAAGATACCTAGTATTATCATTGCAACGTGTGTTGATAAACCTATCCGGTGAAGAATTAATGAAATTGTACAATCTAGTAATAGCAACACAGACAAAGCAAACAATATTCATGAATAGATAAGAGATAGAAAATATAATTCTATACAGCGGCGGAGTTTTATATTTAGCTGACAGTAATAACAGATTTGCTGACAGATTTGTAGTTGAATTTATTCATGTCAGTTCTAAATATAGCTTGTCTTATTTCTTGCAGCGCACTACCTTCTGCCGATACAACGAGGTATAAAAATACTCATTCCGCGAAAGATAAAGATAGAAAGTGATGATAGCCAAAAGTTTCGAATGAATGTAGCACTTTCCTATATCTATTTCCAACAGAATATTTGGCTTCAAAAGCCTATGTAGAATGATACGAATGTCTTTGATGAAATGGAGCAATACTGGTCACAGTGATTAACATAATCTTCCCGGTATTCGTTAAAACTCAACTGGTTCTATCATTCACTTGTATCCTTAACATCTATATTTTACTCTTCCATCTTCACCCCCAGCTTTAAAACTCCTTCAAATTGGAAGATTTCCGACTTCTATTTGAATCAAAACTTATAGTGGTCATAGGTTAAATAAGAAACTTGTATAAAAACTCCACAACGTAGATAACAAATGCAGGTGAAGGAGCGAAGCCCGCAGATTACCGTGACCTTTTCCCGAAATATAGCGAACGCTCGCCGCATACATATTATTTTTACGCGATATTTATACCAACACCGGCGCGCGCGCACTATTAATATCGCGTATACGTTCGTATGTATGTATGTGTTTAGCGTCTGCATATGTTATGATTATATGCGTATTATTCGGATTAAATTTAGATATTAAATTATTCGCGGCCCCTTTCTGCGTGCTCTCTGAATATTGCGTGTAGTTTGTTGCTATTTAATTGAAAAGTAATTGGTGTTTTTCTCGTTTTAAGAAGATAGTATGAATTGCGTTGCAACCTTTTGACGATAATGATTTTGCACCTATTTGTATGCAAAAATGCTACTTATTAGTTCTTAAGATGAAACGAGTTAACTAGTAGATTGACGTCATTAAACAGGTTTTCCCAACGAAGCGTCTAGATTTCAGTTTTTTTTTTCAGTTTCAACTAGTTGCAAATTATTCAATAAGATTTCCTTCGTAAAGAGGGGTTAGAGAACTCTATAAATCTTTATTAGGATCTATAATTAGAAAATCCCATTCATCTGGAAAAGAGAAAATCTGCAGGGATTCATCAGTTGTCGGTTGTAATCGACCAAACTTTCCAGATCATTTAGCTTTAGATAATAGTAACGACCCAATCATACGTTAGTCATTAAAAACTACGCAATCTGTCATAACTTCCTGATCACGTTCTCGCTCATGAATGTGGAAGTTACGTGGCCTGCGGCGAAGCCCCGGGCTCCCCTGAACCACGACAATATTCGCCCCGCCCACGCGCCCGCGCAAAACATCCGTTCACGCGATCTATTCGCAGCGCATTCCGACCACCCGCCATTTTTCCCCATCGAACAAAAATAATACGCGCGTCGCCAGAAATAAGCGCACGCGCACCTCGGTGTGCCTTTTGATGTATTTTTTTGTAAATCGAACGCTTCCGACCTGTGGTGCAAGGTTCATTGTCTGTTCAATAGATAAACAAATGCTTTGGTTGTGGAGGCGATGATGTCACTAAATATATTCAGATACATAAGTAACATAGAAGTTTAGAGAAAAGTTTCACCAACCAAGGAGCACTAATATGTCTTATTTTTCTGTGTCTTCATTAAAGTTACTTATTTTGTTAATACTTTTTCAAATAGTTTCAATTCAATGAATTCACGATTTTCTTTGAAAAAAATGTACTGTAGTTTTTTTGTATTTATTAATATTTTGTTCAATTCTTTTTTATTCAACTTTTAAATAACGACGCTTTGTATAGTGCGCAAAACGCTACGTATTGGTGCATCTTGTTTGGTCCTCCCCTATAACGAATAGCTCCCTCCCCACGGTCGTGGCCGACTGGTATCCTACATGTATTTCATCTCTCGTTGTCAGAACCCAAGAAAGAACCATATTGCTGAGCGGGCGAAACAGACATTAGAGAGTAGTTTCCTGCTGCAAGTGAGTTCAAGTTACAATAATAATGTGTACAGTTAACAGTGTTCAATGTGTCGCATTCAATGAACATGTCCAAATGTTGTCCAAAACATTTGTGAAGTCGCCAAACTTTCACGCCATAATTCTGGATCATTCAGCCTGACTCATGTGTCTCATTATACCTATCATTAAATCATAAGATGCCATTTTCGAGGCATTTCTTTAGAGATTAATTAATTCAGTGAAGCCATACGCCTGTCATCTCTTAACATGCAAAACAATTCACAAACATATTTCACATTTCATAAATAATATCATAATTAAGACAAACATTTGGACATGGTGATCGACATGGTGTAATACCTATTAGTATAATTGTGAATAGTGAATCAAACAAATCCAATTACGAAGTAGTTGAATGTGACACAGAGGTTTTGCCTAATTAAAAAAATGTGGTTGTGGTATAAAGGGTGATCAAATTAATACAATCAGTGTAAATACTCCGACAATTGATGAACTCGTACCTAACCATTAATATAGTTTGTGAATTACTGTAAAATAGCTTATATTCTAGCACTAGTAATAAAGACATTGTTTTTCCATCTCCAATGTAGAAAATACCAAAATACTTGATTGTTTAATAAGGAGAATGGCCTCTTTTGTGGGAGGAGATAAGCTTATTTACAATTTTATTGCCAATAAATAATATGTCTAAACGATTACTGCCGATGATGGAAAAATAAAAAACAAAATTCCATAAAAAAATGATTAGAAATCGTTAAATTTCGCCGATTGTTAATAATCATGGAGTGTGTCAAACACCTAATTCAGTACTAAACTAAAGATCGATCCCTGAGGAACGCCTTGGCTAATTGTTCGCTCAACTTTTGCAGTTAAAGAAACAGCAGCAGCTGCAGCAAGAGATCCTACTGCAGCACTTCCAGCAGCAGCGGCAGCAGCTCGCGCAAGAGCACGAGCAGCAGCTGATGCACCATTTGAAGGTAAATATGCTGCAGGTAAATACAAATCGAACAATTTATTTATTAGATAATAGTTAATTTTAGTTTCTTTTTCTTTGTCTTGGGCGATTTTTCTTTCTTCGGCAGTACTTCAAGATGAGACAGACTAGGGATAAGTAGCTGATACACTGTAATAATGTGTAATATAGATGAAAACCCAAAAGAAACATGTTTTGATATAAAATAAGCAGTTTTATCCACCTTCAATTAAACTACCAAACATCATGTTTATAAATAGTAATCAACAAAACATGTAATAACGTTTTTTCAAGCTCACCTTAACAACCCGTCACACCAATGTCATGTGACGGGCTGGACCGGTCGGCACCGAATCGTGAGTGAGTGTAATTACTTTATTTCGCCCAGTCGATGAACGACCGTGATTGATGCGAGGATCACGAGATTGTTGTTACTTACCGCGTGCTCGTGATCTTAAATAGATTGAGCTAGGTCTATTCGATTAAAGAAAAACACTAAAAAGTTAAAAATAACTTTAATTTCGGAACTTTGATTGGAAGTGTACCAGACACAAATTCAAATACCACTAGGAGAGGAACTTAAAACATCATCCATATAGGCTAGTGGAAAAAATACGTATTATTGAAGCTAACTCAAAAACTACGCACGCAAAGTTAATACAATTTATATGGCACCACCTCTGAAGCATGACATACCAAACAAAATAAGAATCATCAAAGTCAATTCATAATTGGTAGAGTAATCGCGTAACAAATATACAAAAAAAGAACAGACGAAATGAGATCCACCTCCTTTTTGAAGTCGGTTAAAAAGAGAAGGTAGGATTTTTCCTACCACAGCAGGACAAAGGCCAGTCAAGTCTATGAATGCTCTTGCTTCATTGATTGCTTAGTTCTGGACAAAAACAAAACATTATTTGATGACAACACGTCGAAAGCACTTACAACTGAAATAACCTCAATTCCCAGTACAATTCCTCAAGATTCCCCATAAATCTATAAAAACAAACAGTCGAACATTACTCCTGCCTGGAATGTGGCACAGAGCCGGCTCGACATCGCCGTATTAATAGTCATGAATGGACTGCACAACGGCTAGTAATTACATCATTCATACTTACTAGTACTTCGTGTAATTGTGTTAACCTCCGCCTCAGTTCTGCCACTCCCTGAGCATGGGACGACGCAGGTGGTCTGTAGTTCGTCATCATTACTGGCCTTTTGTTTGTTGTTATTATTGATTAAATATATGCATGTCGTCTAGTAGAATATGGTACTGTTTGTAGTTCTTACACTTGTAGTTTTGTAGGGTTGTGGAATGCAAATGGCATGAGTTGAAGTATGTAGTTGAATATGTTGTCTTTGGCTATATTTTTAATAGAAGCTTTCTTTTATTGCCTCGGTATAGAAATACAACAATGTTTATACTAAAGAGTTTAACCATAGAATACTAACAATCATTCTATGTATTCACTCTATATTAAATTATGCCTCAATAAAACTTTCCTGTGGCATACTTTATCACCATCAATGGCAGACATTCACACAAGTTTTAAAAACATTAAAAAAGTATTTTTACACAATTTATAGATAATAATAATCGCACCGCTAAACACGTTTAGATTAAATCGTAGATACAAATAGCTACGATAAGCTATCCGATCGTGGAAATACGACAGCGAATTGATAAGTTATGAATAATCAAATCGATTAATATGCACTATAAATATTACTGACAATGTCAACTTTATAAATATAATGTAGCCATTCACAATGACTAGACACTTTTAACTTTAACTTCGAATTCATTCAACTTATAAGTACACAGTTCTTAACCAAACAAGTATCAACATAAAATATTAACTAACAGAAGACTTTTGACATTCTTGGTGACCCAAAACATGAAGATTGAAACCTGGTTGAACATGATTCTACTGATCTTGAAACAGCGTTTTTGTTAGAAACATTTCGGTTTAAAGAGAATTGTTTAAACAAAAAAAGCTACGAAATAATTTCAAAATAAAAATTACAGTAAATAAGTATGATGACATTGGCAAACGATGTAAACAGTGTTATTTTGAAAGGCATGCGCGGGCGCCCAATGATCTGATGATTCCATGTTTAACGGGAATGGCATCCGTGACGCACCTCTTGCTCACTACCGAATCATTCGCTGAATGTTTGTGCTGGTATCATTAACTAGTTTGACAGAACGAGGCCCTGTGACTCATTGCGAAAGTGCTCGGATTATGGAGTGAAGTCAATAATGTGAATCTTCTGACGTTGCTGTTTTGATTATTTTAGTTTATGTAGTCATAGCTTGATGATTGTTAGCCGCACTCTAGTGTACCAAGTTTATTGAAATCTTGTGACATTATTTTCTTTTTGGATTTTTCGGTCAATGTTCGCTTTAGGAAAAGTACAGTGTAATGGCCACACCTTCCCGACGGTTACTTGATGCTATCTTTTAGTAAGCTTGTTTAGACGGATATGGATAAATCATGATTTTGATGTCATCGAATCGGCTGTTAATTAGCTAACGTCACCAGGGGATACTCGCGACGCGACGCCTGATTGCTTTAGCGCAATAGTAGGTTGACACTTACTAATATTTAATCAAAACAGACGTGTGTTGATACGAAATCAATATTAATAGATTAATATCGTGAATTACAAAAAAACTATATCGACAACACGCATTCATAAATAATCGATGTAAAACACTACAGTGTCACCGTGATTCAGAAATCTTAATAATCAGCTAGGTAATTATTTTAAATCTGATTGAAGATAAATGGATGATGTGTTAACCGCCATTGAAGATTCGCAAAATTTACATTAAGATTTATCCTTTTGTTTTGTTGAACTACTGTTTAATGTAAAGAGAAATCGCACGAAAAAATTAAGTCTAGTCACTGGGCTTTAAAATATACACATGAAAGGCAAGGCAACCAATTCAGATAGCAATCCAGATGTGGCTATGGTGTTGAATATTAGACAGTCAGACACAATCTCTAGGAGAATTGCCCAACTATCTTGGATTTCATTCTGAATTGACTGCCAAATCGCCTGATATTTTACTGTTGACCCTCCCTAAGAGGGGTCTGTTAGCAACAATAACGGCATGACTAACGTTCCAGTTGTGGGAACAGCAGAAGGCCATGGAGGAAGCCGCGCGGCGCGAGGCTCGCGAGGCGCTGGAGGCTCGCGAGGCGCACGAGCGGCACGAGCGCGACCGCGTCGAGCTCATGCGCAAGAAGGACAAGCACGAGCACAGCGCCAATGCGTCTACAGAAGTCAAGCAGAAGCTGCAGGTATGGACCTACTAGTAAAGACAGCTCTCCGCTCAAATACATAAGTAACTTCAAGTGTCCTATATGATGAGAGAAATGCGTTCTGTAATAGTAACATCATAAATCATGAGGTAGCAGTCATTGAACGAGCTTTGGAAAATTAAATTTTGACAGTGAATGATATTATTTTTCCTTTCTTCTCCATGGCAATCTGTCCCAGAACAACAAGCCACTGTGTTGACCAACTTCAAGTCCATTTGTTTTTAATATTTATATGAGAGAGCTTCCATTAGTGAATTATTTAAAAGTTTAAAGTTGCACAATACCTTTCGATTCTACTTCGCTTTTTACAAGCTTTATATAATTTTTGTTTTATGCAAAAGTTAATTTGGCCCTGATTGTAGCATCTTTCTTCTTTCCAGCAATTCCTAAAAAAGAAACAAGCGAGTGCAAATGGAACAGTACCTGGTTCGTCATATAGAAATTGGTAAGTTTAACATCCCTCGAACTTCTGCATTACTTTAATTTATCGCGTTTGCCACCACAAGTCTTAACTCCACCCGTCTCTCCAACAGGGGTATAGTAAAGTCATCATCAGGCGAGTCGATAACGTCGACGGGCGCGACGGCGACGCACCCGTACCGGCTGGCGGCACCTCTGCCGCTCGCCCTCAACGCCGCGCCGCCGCAGCCGTCCCCGGACTACCCGCTCCGGAAGACCGGTGCGTATCTGATAGTAGCAGTGTGATGCATCCGTGTTGTGTTGACGTAGCAGATAGAATTGTGACGTGTGAGTGAGAATAACAATAAAAATTTGCAACCAAAAATTACTGTATAAAGGATGTTGTACATTTGATCGATAAAACGCGTATAAACGCGCGATCAAAAGACTGCAATAAAATGTACAGGGGTCATGCTATGAATGATTAAAACCGTATTGTTACGTGTTGAATAAGAGAAGTTGCTAATTGGCCTTGTATAGCTCCATCTCTAGCATTGGAACAGTGTTGGCTTTGTTAATTTCATACCGTCGTCCCTGAAGTTTGAGTTGACTTCAAAAACATGCCCTAGATTAAGATAACATTACTGTCGTGAGTTTGTCTTAACCCGTTAACGTGAGCATGAGTGTGCACTAACCCACAGCGTCGGAGCCGAACATGCTGAAGGTGCGGCTGAAGGCGCGCGTCATCGAGCGACGCGCCTCGCCGCTCGCGCGACCGCCCTTCAAGACGCGCGTCAAGCACCGCAGTGAGTTGATGCCTTTATGTTTTAGATGGAATGCTGTGTTATTTTACATGTTTTTGCATTTGAATGATAATGTTTTACTAAAGAATTTCTTTATTTGACGATTAAGACGACATTTGTTTAAAAAAAAAAAACCAAATATAAAATTCTGTTAGTTCTTCCCATACGTGTTTAGGTACGAGAATTGAGCTTCTGAACACTACTATTACGATTATTTGGGCATATTTGAATGTGGTTGTGTGTCCCGTAGACTGCGACGGCAGCTCCCCGCGCGGCTCCCCGCCCGGCGGCGCGGGCCCCTGCGCGGGCCCCGGCGCGGGCCCCGGCGCCACGGCGCCCATCCGCGAGGAGGAGGAGGGCATGGGGCGCGCGGCCGAGCTGCTGTTCTCGTCGCCGTCCATGCCCAACATCAGCCTGGGCCGGCCGCACCAGCCGCACCAGCCGCACCAGCCGCCCGCGCGCGCGCCGCCGCCCATGCCGCCCGCGCCGCACCCGCACCCGCACCCGCCGGTATGTTGCTGTCTCGCGAGCTGAGCTAAAATTTAACAAATACTCATTATTTTTTTGATTTTATACTTCTTCCGACTCATCAATTTTCTAGAAGATGATTCTCGACGCTCATAGTTTTCTGCACTTGTTAGTATTCTACTAACTCGAAGCCTAGCACGCTAGTATTCTAGGAAAGCTGTTAAAGTCACTTTGTAACCTCATGTTCCCCCGCAGGTGGTGTCGTCCCTCCCGCCGGTGTCGGAGGCCCCGGGCTGGGCCCCGCTGTCGAGCGCGCGCCTGAGCAAGCGGCCCCTGGGCCGCACGCACTCGGCGCCGCTGCCGCTCGGGGACCCCGCGCTCACGCCGCCCACCGCGCACCACTATCTCAGGGACCAGATACGCAAGACTGTGAGTAGCTGTTGCGACTTACTAATACGCGTCATACGAAACATACCTCACTTCAACATCATTGTGAAACGATTACGGCGATGTCGATATTGTGAACTAAAAAAATGTGACTAATAAGCTGAAGGCCAATTCCCGTAATTAAAAATGTTCAAAATCTATTCGTAATCTGTTCTCTCAATTTTCAATCTCAACTAAACACCACTTATGACCACCAGGTGTTAACTCGCGCTCACGACGCGGCCGCGGCCCAACTCCGCGAAGAGGAAGGCGAGGTCATCGACTTAACGTCCCGGCGGGCCCCCGCGGCGCCGGCCCCCTGCTGCACGCCGGCGGCCCCGCCCGCGGCCCCGGCCCCGGCCTGCGAGCCGGCCCCGCTGGCGCGCGCGCTCAGCTCGCCGCTGGTCGGCGCGCGCACGCCCGCTACAGGGCTGGCGTACGACGCGCTTATGCTTAAACATGGGTAAGGCAACGAAACCATTGTAAAAGATCTCATTATTAAAACATGAGCCTGAATAGTCAGGCTATCTGTGAACACTGCCAACCCTGTTAGCTACCACGGCATGGCATGAGTGTCGGATACAATGGTACATATGGTCCGCAGCTGCTTGTGCGGCGCGCACGCGCCCACGCACCCCGAGCACGGCGGGCGCCTGCAGTCGGTGTGGGCGCGCCTGTGCGAGACCGGGCTGGTGGCGCGCGCCGAGCGCACGAGGCCCCGGAAGGCCACGTTCGAGGAGTTACAGGTGCGGACCTATATTCATATTACATTTTTAGGAATGTTACAAAATAACTTTCACACTTTTGATTTCCGAGGCCTTTGTCTTGTAATGTTGATGTGTACCTTCTTTTATTTTCATAGAATTTAAGTAGTTAGAACTATTGCATTCGAATTGCACATACCCCGACTTTAATTCCGTTTCATGGAAACCCTTATAATTATTGACGAAATTAAATTCAAATCCTCGTTTCAATACGATGTTATGCTTACTGTATGTTTGCACTGGCGAAACATTCAAAACAAAACATGTTGAAATCCCTATTTTCTGTCAATGTTCCGTACAATTTTTGACAGACTTCAACATGTTTTGTTGTGAATGTTTCGCCAGTGTAAACGCATAGTTAGACAAAATTACAACTTTATTCACGACTAAATTAAATTCATTTCATAATTATTTGTGTCGATTGAAATGATACTTAACTTACAGTGGTAACTTAACTTCATAGATATTAAAGTTACTTTTTCTGAATCTCAAACTTACCGAATGCAAGTCTTTCGTCTCCCCACTGGGCTAGCTATCGTCCCTCACAACATTAACAAAGTATGTCCCGCAGTCCGTGCACTCGGAGTCGCACGTGGCGCACTTCGGCGGGCGCGCGCGCGAGGCGGGCGCGGGCACGCCGCCGGCGGGCGCGCCCGCGCCGCCCGGCGTGCGCCAGCTCGTGCGCCTGGCGTGCGGCGGCCTGGGCGTGGACTCGGACACGGCCTGGTCCGACGCGCACACGCCGGCCGCGGCGCGCGCCGCCGCCGGGGCCGTGCTGGACCTGGCCGTGCGCACCGCCAAGGGAGACCTCAGGAACGGGTGAGTGGGCCGCACGGACATCACCGCACCTATTCTATTCACTGTTCCATAATCCCCTCCAGTCTATTTAGAGACGTTTGCGAACGTTGAACTCACTTCAGACGAACTAATTATATCGACCAGTGTGTTTATCGATATATTGTAATGTTTTCTTTTTTTTCAAAAATTTCCTTCAATTCCCCCGCGACTTCTCCTTAAAGCCGTGTCGTAACCCGCTCCATGCCGCAGGTTCGCCGTGGTGCGCCCCCCAGGGCACCACGCGGAGCCCAACCAGGCGATGGGCTTCTGCTTCTTCAACTCCGTGGCCGTGGCCGCGCGCCTGCTGCACACGCGGCATCGCCTGCAGAGGATACTTATCGTGGACTGGGTCTGTACATCTGTACTGATGCGGATCTTTTATTAAGCTTAAAGATCTTATCTTAACTGGTGTTAATGCTCGTTTGAAATTGACCTAATTGCGTATCTACTGAATCACCTATCATTAAGATTGCGTACTTCAAAATGTAAATATTCGACCTTTATAAGATCACTGTTTTCTACGACCGTCAGACATAAAGGTGTTTCTCAATTACTATGTAACGTAGGATATTTGGCACATTTTTAGATCTTGATAACGCCCACATAGATCGCTAATCAACGATTATTTTTATCTGTTTCACTCAATGGCGTTGCTTGCTAAAGCTTCGCCGCGAGATACCGCCGAGTGTTTCTCATTTTTTCAAAATCATCTTGAATGTCCGGGCGACGTCGAGTTAAAAAACCTGAATGCTATCTGCGCGGAACTAATTTGACAGTTTTCTTCCCCATTCCGTCATGCTAATAAACGGCTCCATCTCCCAGGACGTGCACCACGGCAACGGCACGCAGCAGATCTTCTACTCGGACCCGCACGTGCTGTACATGAGCATCCACCGGCACGACGACGGCAACTTCTTCCCCGGCACCGGCGCCGCCAGCGAGGCCGGCGCCGGGCCCGGCCTGGGCTACACCGTCAACGTGGCCTGGGGCGGCGGGACCAACCCGCCGCTGGCCGACGCCGAGTACCTGGCCGCCTTCCGCTCGGTCGTCATGCCCATCGCTAAGGTACGTGGCGAGGTGTGGCGAGAGTAGTGGGACTAATAGATTGATCAAAATGATTGGAACGCCATTGTAGCAAGATTTTTAACTTAAATTCCTTAGCTGCTTACATCATTTGAACAGTCTAGCTGTTCATCCCTATATTTTAGACCTTCTCAAGTTGCAATTCTGAGGTTCATTATCATATGTAACGAGATGTTTATGTCCCGCAGGAGTACGACCCAGAGATAGTGCTAGTATCGTGCGGCTTCGACGCGGCGGCGGGTCACCCGGCCCCGCTGGGCGGCTACAACGTGTCGGCCGCGTGCTTCGCGCACATGACGCGCGAGCTGAGCCAGCTGGCCGGCGGCAAGCTGGTGCTGGCGCTGGAGGGCGGCTACGACCTGCCGGCCATGTGCGACTGTGCGCAGGAGTGCGTGCGCGCGCTGCTGGGCGACAAGGCGGCCGCGCCCGCGCTGGCGGAGCTCGCGCGCCCGCCGCACGCGCGCGCGCAGGAAGCGCTGCGAACGACTATCGCGGTCCACAGCGCGCACTGGCGCGGCCTCAAGCGCGGGGCCGAGCTGCTGCCCCTGTCGGCCCTGGACGCGGCCCCGGCCGTGGCCGCGCTGCGGCTGGGCCGCCTGCAGACGGAGCGCGACGCGGCCGACACGTGCCAGGCGATGGCCACGCTCAGCATGCACCAGCAGGCGCAGCCCGACCCGCCCGGGACCTCGCAGCCCGCACACAGGTCTGTAGCACCGCAACTCTGCTGTAGATGTTGTCGAAATCTCATCGTGTATTATGGATTTTCTTGCCTGTTCTTCTCCATAGGAACCTACTACGCCTTAGAATGGGCAACTAGCTTCATCTGACCTACTCCTTGATAATTCAAAAGTGGCTGTAATTCGTTCATTTGAAATAAATGCTCTGTTATCACTAACACTGGTTGTACTATCGCAGGTCTGCGGAGAGCTCCCGCTCGGCGTCGGAGGAGCCGATGGAGCAGGACGAGGGCAAGTGAGGGGCCCGGGCCCCGCCCGGCCCCGGCCCCGGCCCCCGCCCCCGCCACACTTCAACATTCCGGTTCCGGTAGTTAGCCGTTAGTAGCGTGGAGTGAGACGTACTCGAATCTGTGCGCGTGGCGCGTGTCGTGTGTATCTTCAGTCGAAAGCTTTAACGTGTAACGTGTAGTGTACAAACGATGCCGTGATGATCGAGGCGTAGTGAACAGTCCGCGACGACGCCTGACGCCTGACGCGACCTACTATACCAAAGATTGTTTCAAATTCTGATGTTACAAAAAGTATTTATTCAATGTGTATATAATGGAAATTGTGCAAATCTATTGTTGTAAACTAAAGTAAATTTTTATGGTGGATATAAAATATTTGTATATCTGTGTCCCTGTCATACGTAGCTGACGTGCGGCGCGAGCGTCGCGAACCCTGTACAGTACCCGTTCGCGAGCCGCCCGTCGCGCTGCGCGTTGTAACGTTTCTTGTATTTATTGTTCAGACTCAACTTGTGCAAGTTCTGACTTGTTTAGTAGTACAGATGTACTTGTGCGTCGCTGTTGGACGCTGCTCCCACTTTTTGTAACGTGTGATAACTTAATATGAAACGAATTAGATTTTTGGACAGAATGTCTAAAAGAAACTATTGAAACAATGAATTTCTTATTATTACCTCCGCACACGTAGACGTGCGGGGAGGAGAATGTTGTATCTGTGTTGATTTTAATATTTTCACTATGTGATCGAATCCTGAAGGATTCTTTTATCGTCCGCGAGGCGATGCAAACTTATAAGAGAATATAGATTTATGTAAAGTCAGATGTAAATGTTTATATGAGAATGGTATATTTAACTAGCAGAATATGAGATGTTTCTGGATGGTGGAACTTGTTGACTATAGCCGACTACTTGTCCTGCGTTCGTCGCATCCTCTAATTATATATTTTTGTATGACGGCTGTCTGTGTGTATACAACGTACCTACGGGATGGGATCCTTGTACGATAAACAGAGTTAAACAAATGTTGTGTCTTTGAGAATTTTATTGTTAAATTGGAATAAAGATGAAATGATTATTTAATAAATGTATATATATTATATATATATTTGGAAATATAATCGAATTTTTATTTCTATTATATACCCTCAGTCATATTAGATGGATGACCTTAAAATCCTTCGTTACCCTCGTGGCTTAATACGAGTATTAACATAGGCTGCAGGTGTAGCATGGGTGGCATTCTATTCCCCATGAAAAAAGACAAAATAAAATTCCTTCGTTTCCGAGTGATATCTCGTAGACAGCAAAAGAGACTGATGATTTAAACAACAGATATGGATAATCATGAATACTTTACAGAACACTCAGCAGATCGACGTAAGTATAAAAAAATAACAAAATAGAAGACGAAATTTAACAAAATAAACCTAAGCCATTTGAAAAGTTGACATTTTTTTTTGTTATATTACAAAAATGCAACAATAGAATGTGATTAATTTTATAAATAACATAATTTATAGGAAATACATTTAAGCTTATGTAATGTACAAAAATAACCCCTCTCTTATAACTACTAGATAGAAAAATATCCGCGACGTGTATTTCCCTTTCCGTGTTCAATTCGAGAAACTGCTGCACTGGTTGCGTAAGATCGCCACGGTTTTGTAGCACGGTACATGCTCACCAAGACCTGTGGGCCTAAAACGGTCACATTAGCAATTCTTCTAAAAGCATTTCATTTCCTGAATTTCCAGTTGTCATTAGCAATTCCTCTAATTTGACGCAAAAGCAATTCATATTATGTGGACCATTTTACGAATCTCCATAGAAAACTGTTAAACAGATGAATTATTTCGTAATATGAATCGCACGCAGATCATAATATGAATAGTCAGTTTGTGACATTTTACGATGATTCATAATATTTTCCAATTATAATTCTGCCAAAGTGACTGTTTTAAGCCCCCTGACCTGCACGGTTTTATTTGACACAAACTGAACACGGTTTTGGTAGGAAGGTATGTACCGTGCTACAAAAGCATGGGGATCTCATTCACGCAACTGGTGTCTCAAACACGGAAATGACAATACGCATCCGCGACACATTCTTACCGCTATGAACACAAAATTACTTAATATACTTAGTACATATTAAACACATAATAATATAACTAGACGTAGCCGGCGTTGGAATTTAGACGAGTGCCATTGGTACTGACCCGTAGACAGAGCATGGGCAATAGACTAGTCATTAAATAATAAATGTAGTTATTAGCGGTTGAAATCTTTCATGTTTTTGTCGGTCAAAAATGTTGGATCTACCACTGTACTCCGAGCGAAAAGACGTCGTCACGTCAATAATAATAATCAACAAGGACACTTTTAGATCCAGTAGTACGAGTGAATGGGAAGTATAATGTTATTCTATCTCCTTCGCCTTAAAAGTAAACTTTTTGTTTGGCCTACGGCCTGGGGTACAAACAACAGTACGATTTCTTTGGAAAGTGTTAGCCGTCTACATGAGATAGTACCAGTTTACAAGTACAACAATATAAAATACAATAGACGTAGATATATTTAGTAACCAATTCCGCTTGACTATTCTTCAAGAGTCCTAAAAAACCCTGTAAGAAATCGACACGTGTTTCACCTCTCAACGAGGCATCCTCAGGATGACGATTGACCAATTGCAAACCAGAACGCGACGTGTTACCACACCGAGCGCTGGACGCAAAGTGAATCAAATCGCCCGTCACCCCCACTTATATAGGATTGCTGCTCGACGCTAATTGGCTAGAATCGTTATCAGTGCGATAAGCGCGATAAGGGGCGAACAATCGCAACAAAGGCGACCTTGGCATACTGGTATTTAATTCGTTCAACAGTGTAACGTTCGCTGTATTATTTTTAATAATTTCTAAACTCTCTAATACTGACATTTTAAATCCTTTATCACAAGTATGTAAAACTTTGAAAGTGTTATTATTATTTAATGAATGACCTGAATCTATTAAGTGTTGAGCAAAATGAGATTTTTCTGGACAACTATTCCTATAAGCTGCAATATGTTCCTTATATCTTGTTTGAATAGTTGTTACTTGTTTGTTTGTTATAGGAATAGTTGTCCAGAAAAATCTCATTTTGCTCAACACTTAATAGATTCAGGTCATTCATTAAATAATAATAACACTTTCAAAGTTTTACATACTTGTGATAAAGGATTTAAAATGTCAGTATTAGAGAGTTTAGAAATTATTAAAAATAATACAGCGAACGTTACACTGTTGAACGAATTAAATACCAGTATGCCAAGGTCGCCTTTGTTGCGATTGTTCGCCCCTTATCGCGCTTATCGCACTGATAACGATTCTAGCCAATTAGCGTCGAGCAGCAATCCTATATAAGTGGGGGTGACGGGCGATTTGATTCACTTTGCGTCCAGCGCTCGGTGTGGTAACACGTCGCGTTCTGGTTTGCAATTGGTCAATCGTCATCCTGAGGATGCCTCGTTGAGAGGTGAAACACGTGTCGATTTCTTACAGGGTTTTTTAGGACTCTTGAAGAATAGTCAAGCGGAATTGGTTACTAAATATATCTACGTCTATTGTATTTTATAATGGATTTCCGCAAAGTCACGCCTGAATCAATTAACTATACAACAATATATATAGTATAGTCTGTGACTATTGCTATTTTATAAGGCATGCGCTGACAGGTAATCTATGTACGGTACTGACCCAGTTTTAGTATAGTGTGGGCCAATTTAATAATTGCCAGATCTATCTCTAAAAAGTATAGAAAATTATTAATCTAATGATGATTGACAACGGCGTTGCAAAAATTATGTGGATGTAAACCGTTTTGAACTCTGTAGAGGCATGAGCATAATGATAACAAAATAACTTCAATTTTGAATGGCGCCCTCTACATTGTCTCGATAGTTTCCACTACCACAACGATGCGAACAGACTAGAATGGTTTTAACAAGTTTATGAATGCAGTAAGTTTTACTTTCCATTTATTTATGGGTGTCAAACCGCATGTGACTAAAAGAGTGATGAAGTGATGAATTTTGATGGATGGGGCGGGAGAGGAAGGCCGAAGAAAAGATGGATAGATTGTGTGAAGAATGATATGAAAGAGAAGGGAGTGAATGATAGCGTGACGGTTGACAGGGGAGAGTGGAAAAAGAAAACGTGTTGCGCCGACCACAAGTGACATGGGACAAGGACAGGAAGATGATGAAGCCCGCAGACATATAAAATTGGTTAAAGGAAACATTGAATCCCTTTGTGATTGCAATACTTTCGCAGTTTCACCAAACAAGTCTTCCACTAGGCTGCGGTTTTGAACCCTATAAAGGACTTTCTCGCAACTCTATTATTTAACCTATAGGAAAGTATACAAAATAAAAGATATGGTAAATTAACAACAAAATAGTAACTTATTCACTAATAAAGTCCTTCCATTCCACGAAGATTCAATTTATAACTTATTGCACCGATATAAGGTTTAAACTGCAATAACTTGTGCATGTTCGTAAAATGCAAAAGCATTACCTGAGTAGTTAAAGTATAATATAGTTATTATTCGGCTATTCTCGGCTAGGTTCGGCTAAGCTCGGCTAGTGGCGGTCGGGTGGGTCGAGTGTTGCGCAGTGACAGTTACAAGAACTGACTGGACACTCCGTGTGCTCCCTGTGAAGGAAATTGGTAGTCTTAAAATGCAGTCCTGTATGTTTTCGTGGGTTTTGTATCACGAAATTTATTGATTTGATTGTCTTTTCGTGACTGCTACTTATTACACTTATATACAACTAGGTAACGATTTCCAGGTCGGTTAAACTAGAGGCAAACTATTATCAAACGGCTACAATACTGGACATAGATAAGACAATCCATATTAATATTATAAATGCGAAAGTAACTCTGTCTGTTACCTTTTGGGCTGAACGGATTTGAATAACACTTGGCATACGGATACAATGATCTGGTCTAGGACATAGGATTTTTATCCCGGTAGCACGTTCCCGTGGAATGATTTTAGCCATTTTCGAAAGCCCCGATACTAACTTGAACCAATGAATGAGATGCTGCGCGTGCCCGCCGTGCCTGCAGGCCACGCACCAGCTGAACCAGGCGCCGAAGGGCGCGCCGGCCGCTCCCGCTCCCGCTCCCGCTCCGCCCGCGCCCGTGCCCACGTGCAGCGAGCACACGCCGCAGCGCGGCAGCGGCTTGCGGCAGTTCGGGCACGACGAGATTTGCTGCAACAAACGTTTCAAGTAGACATTGATTCATTGAAACTACTAGTTTAAATAATTGCAATTGTAAACTTAACTCTGCAAAAAGCTATGATATCGTAGGGTTTCAATGACAAATATGCTAATATAAATGTTTGAATAACTTTCACTTTAAAAAATGCTTCAATGACAAGTTGCCAATTTTTGTACTTGACTACTCTAACTTTAATGTCGATTTTATTAATTAACAATCGGCCTTAAAGTCGGGTGGTTACAGACGTTGTACAGATTACATTTCTGCCCTTTAAAGGAAGGATGCTATCCGTCTTGGGTCTGAGGAAGTCGTATCCGGATGTAAATCAGAACTGGCTGTGTCGTTAAGCCACCTCCCAGCAAGACTTACATTTTTTAATCCCTTATCTTTTAGCCACCATTCTACGAAGAATATTCCCTTTACTTCTAACAATGTGGATGGCTATAAGACACACAGTCCATTCATCGTTTTTTTGGTCTTCCCCTAAGACCAAAAAAACGATGAATGGACTGTGTGTTGATTTTAATATGGCCAGAAAGGGGCTGACTACCGAGATGACGACTAATAGAGAAGTATGGAAGAACAAATAAATTGGGATAACGACCAGAGAACGATTATGATGACAATATTGTATACTAGCCGTACCTTCATCTTAGCGGCGGGCGGCGGCAGGCGCTGGAAGGCCACGCGCGGCCGGTTGTGTCCGGGCGGCGCCGCCACGGACTTGCCGCAGTACGTGCACGCCACGCACACGTGGCGCGGCACGCCGCCCCCCCCCGCGCCCCCGCCCGCGCCCCCCGCGCCCCCGCCCGCGCCCCACTCCGCGCCCCCCTCCGCGCCGCACACCCACGTGTCCAGCGCGCAGCGCGCCCACCACAGCTGCCAGCTGTCCAGGATGCTGCGGTAGCTGCAGGCACACATGGACTTACAGTAGCTCACACGGAACCTCTGCCTCTTCAATAAAAGGTTACAATTTAGTTCTGCTATTTCAGCATACTTTGTATACAACATACTGCCGTAAGAAAGGATGTCACCTGCGCGCTGGAAAAAAGAACCAAGAACCGATTCCCGACATCCTCTCTACGATTAAACAATAAATATTTGATAAAGACTTGTGTCAGTAGCGTTAAAGTGAGAACATATTGTATTCGCAATAAAAGTATTCATGTGCGTAAACAGAAATAGAAAAATTTCTTCGACAAAATTATTGCATTAGAAAATCAGGGAACAGCAAAATTAAATCTGGCAGCGGTGGGATTCGAACCCACGCCTCCGAAGAGACTGGTGCCTTAAACCAGCGCCTTAGACCGCTCGGCCACGCTACCCGTAGTTGTTAAGCTTCATTTAGCAGCTCGGTAGGATTGCTATGATAGAAATTATTTGTAAAACAAGCAGTGTGACGCAATGGGCAGCAACATTCCTTAATATTGACAATATTGGCATTCGTTCAAGTTATACGGAAGTTATTTCTGCAGTTAAAACTCACGATTTTCTCAGATAAAGATGGAATCCTGAAGCAAGCAATTGACACTTTTCCAAAGTGACGTACAATATGACGAAAGCGTACCAACTGACGGGTGTTATAACGATATTGAATGGACCCTCATGAAATTACCGTGCCTCCATCATCGCACCAGGCATTTCTTACCGCTAAAGATGTTAGTCGTACCGTAAAGCAGTGCCGTGTTTTAAATAACCCAACTCATCTAAAATAATAATATGTTTACATTTACCATCGACTCGAAAAGAAAAAGCTTAATCCTTCTTCTGATGTCGTCGGGTAAAAATAATCTTTTCAACACTTTTATTAGTAAAAAATTAAATAAGTTTACCGATTTAGATAAGTTGCAGCATTCGAATATTATTTTTGAGATAAGAGAGTGAGAGTGCCGATGCAGATTTAAACTGCACTATAAATAAACCGCTTGTCTGTTAAAAAAAAGTATCTGGCAGCGGTGGGATTCGAACCCACGCCTCCGAAGAGACTGGTGCCTTAAACCAGCGCCTTAGACCGCTCGGCCACGCTACCCTATAAGAAAAGTGTTCAAATCTATCATCTGATCTTCATGTCTGAATTATTTTATTATATAAAAATCCACATTTCCATTCCGGCTGGAATTACGTTTCCTTCAATGAGTCCCGCTCGCGCTGTAGTGGACATAATGGAACACGGAATTATGCCTATGGTTGTCGACATGTGGAACGATCATTTTACCGATAATCGTTACGATTAATGACCTAATAGCGAAGAGCCTCGACGAGGCTCATAACGCGGCTGGGTCAAGGGCTTGATTCAGAAAGCAGTACTCCTGGGCACGACTCGCATAGTGAGGAGGTTCCTCTCTCTATAAGAGCCCTGACCGAGCCACGGACTGCACGTCGCCCGTGTGCTCCAGCCAGCGCTGCAGCAGCGTTATCTAAGCACAATAAGCAAGTAGTGCCGCCCACCTGTCCAGCCAGCCCGCGGCGCGCGGCTCGCGCAGCAGCTCGGGCGTGAAGCAGCGCGCCGCCAGCAGCGCCACGGACTGCACGTCGCCCGTGTGCTCCAGCCAGCGCTGCAGCAGCGTTATCTAAGCACAATAAGCAAGTAGTGCCGCCCACCTGTCCAGCCAGCCCGCGGCGCGCGGCTCGCGCAGCAGCTCGGGCGTGAAGCAGCGCGCCGCCAGCAGCGCCACGGACTGCACGTCGCCCGTGTGCTCCAGCCAGCGCTGCAGCAGCGTTATCTAAGCACAATAAGCAAGTAGTGCCGCCCACCTGTCCAGCCAGCCCGCGGCGCGCGGCTCGCGCAGCAGCTCGGGCGTGAAGCAGCGCGCCGCCAGCAGCGCCACGGACTGCACGTCGCCCGTGTGCTCCAGCCAGCGCTGCAGCAGCGTTATCTAAGCACAATAAGCAAGTAGTGCCGCCCACCTGTCCAGCCAGCCCGCGGCGCGCGGCTCGCGCAGCAGCTCGGGCGTGAAGCAGCGCGCCGCCAGCAGCGCCACGGACTGCACGTCGCCCGTGTGCTCCAGCCAGCGCTGCAGCAGCGTTATCTAAGCACAATAAGCAAGTAGTGCCGCCCACCTGTCCAGCCAGCCCGCGGCGCGCGGCTCGCGCAGCAGCTCGGGCGTGAAGCAGCGCGCCGCCAGCAGCGCCACGGACTGCACGTCGCCCGTGTGCTCCAGCCAGCGCTGCAGCAGCGTTATCTAAGCACAATAAGCAAGTAGTGCCGCCCACCTGTCCAGCCAGCCCGCGGCGCGCGGCTCGCGCAGCAGCTCGGGCGTGAAGCAGCGCGCCGCCAGCAGCGCCACGGACTGCACGTCGCCCGTGTGCTCCAGCCAGCGCTGCAGCAGCGTTATCTAAGCACAATAAGCAAGTAGTGCCGCCCACCTGTCCAGCCAGCCCGCGGCGCGCGGCTCGCGCAGCAGCTCGGGCGTGAAGCAGCGCGCCGCCAGCAGCGCCACGGACTGCACGTCGCCCGTGTGCTCCAGCCAGCGCTGCAGCAGCGTTATCTAAGCACAATAAGCAAGTAGTGCCGCCCACCTGTCCAGCCAGCCCGCGGCGCGCGGCTCGCGCAGCAGCTCGGGCGTGAAGCAGCGCGCCGCCAGCAGCGCCACGGACTGCACGTCGCCCGTGTGCTCCAGCCAGCGCTGCAGCAGCGTTATCTAAGCACAATAAGCAAGTAGTGCCGCCCACCTGTCCAGCCAGCCCGCGGCGCGCGGCTCGCGCAGCAGCTCGGGCGTGAAGCAGCGCGCCGCCAGCAGCGCCACGGACTGCACGTCGCCCGTGTGCTCCAGCCAGCGCTGCAGCAGCGTTATCTAAGCACAATAAGCAAGTAGTGCCGCCCACCTGTCCAGCCAGCCCGCGGCGCGCGGCTCGCGCAGCAGCTCGGGCGTGAAGCAGCGCGCCGCCAGCAGCGCCACGGACTGCACGTCGCCCGTGTGCTCCAGCCAGCGCTGCAGCAGCGTTATCTAAGCACAATAAGCAAGTAGTGCCGCCCACCTGTCCAGCCAGCCCGCGGCGCGCGGCTCGCGCAGCAGCTCGGGCGTGAAGCAGCGCGCCGCCAGCAGCGCCACGGACTGCACGTCGCCCGTGTGCTCCAGCCAGCGCTGCAGCAGCGTTATCTAAGCACAATAAGCAAGTAGTGCCGCCCACCTGTCCAGCCAGCCCGCGGCGCGCGGCTCGCGCAGCAGCTCGGGCGTGAAGCAGCGCGCCGCCAGCAGCGCCACGGACTGCACGTCGCCCGTGTGCTCCAGCCAGCGCTGCAGCAGCGTTATCTAAGCACAATAAGCAAGTAGTGCCGCCCACCTGTCCAGCCAGCCCGCGGCGCGCGGCTCGCGCAGCAGCTCGGGCGTGAAGCAGCGCGCCGCCAGCAGCGCCACGGACTGCACGTCGCCCGTGTGCTCCAGCCAGCGCTGCAGCAGCGTTATCTAAGCACAATAAGCAAGTAGTGCCGCCCACCTGTCCAGCCAGCCCGCGGCGCGCGGCTCGCGCAGCAGCTCGGGCGTGAAGCAGCGCGCCGCCAGCAGCGCCACGGACTGCACGTCGCCCGTGTGCTCCAGCCAGCGCTGCAGCAGCGTTATCTAAGCACAATAAGCAAGTAGTGCCGCCCACCTGTCCAGCCAGCCCGCGGCGCGCGGCTCGCGCAGCAGCTCGGGCGTGAAGCAGCGCGCCGCCAGCAGCGCCACGGACTGCACGTCGCCCGTGTGCTCCAGCCAGCGCTGCAGCAGCGCGATACCTTCCGTGCTAGCACCTGGACGAAATAACAGTTTACTACAACAAACCTTTGGGAAAATGTACCGCAAAATGAACTTTTATGTGCGGGTATTAATGTTATTTTTCCAATAACACTTATCTGTTTACATGTTTGGAAACTAAATTGCGAACAAACAACAGCAGAATACAAAAACACCTTTGCATTTATAATTTAAGATAGACCATTGACCAATTCTTACGATGAAATGCACTTTTCATGCTTTATGAATTAACACACAATTTTGTCCTAGTTAAGGTTTAACACAGCAACTTAACTTACCAGTAAGTAGTATCCCGGACAAGTCTCCTTGTTCGACGAGCGAGTCGCAGGTCTGTCGGATGTACTCGTGTAACTTCGCGTCTGATAAGAAAATGCACGCGAACGCCACGCGGTCCTCTAGCCGCATTTCAGTCTCGTTCTTTAAGAAAAACATTATTACATTATTTGATTTTGTTTCACCCTTCGTATATTCGAACGTGGTCCTATTACGGCATTCAACTGGTTAGCCGAACAGCCGAACAGCTCGAAGCGCTCCCGATTGGAATGAACCTCCGCCGTATAGTAGTGCACCCACGGATATCGAGGGATATGGCTTGGAGGCGTGGTACATGTCGCCTGACCTTGGCCAACCTGAGTGTATATGCGCCTGACGACGATGCGCACCGTGTATTCTGTTTCCATCGAAACGTGTCACTGTCATTTCGTATTTTTACAAAATGCCGAATTGTTCCGTGCTTATTTGCAAAAATAGGTCAATTACAACAAACCTTAAGACAAGTGGCGTGTCCCACCACCGATAAGTAAAAAATCAAAGCATTCATTATAATATTTAAGGATTTTATAAATATTTAATTGTGACATTTCAAAACGATGCATTAGTGGTGTGCAGCGTTGAGATATGGATATCGATAATTGTTAGTTGTTCTTACAGATTTATATAATATACTAATATTTGCTAATTAATCTATATTAATTAATTTTATATTATAAAGCTGAAGAGTTGGTTTGTTTGAACGCTCAGGAAGTACTGGTTGGCATTGAAAAATTCTTTTTGTGTTGGATAGTCCATTTAACGAGGAAGGTAATAGGCTATATAACATCACACTACACTACGACCAATAGGAGCGGAGCATACAAGAAAAAGTTGCAAAAACGGGAGATAAACCTTTTTGAGAGCATCCGTTGCGTGCGCTACGTAAACAGTTTAAGTTACGCAAATATCACGTATGATGGAATTGTTCCTCTTTAAAAGATCTCAAAAAAAGTCCGCGACAGCACGTCTATCTTTTAAGATTGACTCAATATAACCTTTTTTATGCTAATCAAATTTGTTCGAAATTAATGCTTTATTTCCGAAGGAGTTTTAGCAACATAATATTAACTCTTATTCAAATAAATAGTTTTAACATCAAGGGTATTTATGTATTTATGTATTTATGTATCAGTAAAATACTTTTTAATTCATACGAATCGGTTATTTAATTTATCACTAGTATAAATATGCAATACGCGAACCGTTCGACGCCGGGCACCACCGCCGCGCCACCGCGGCTTTCCCTACTCTAGGGGGGAGAGGATGGGCACTCGAGTAGACCATGACCTGGAATAGGACATAGGATACGTTTTATCCCTGTATTCCCACGGGACCGTGATCGACCTACGCGGGTGAAACTGCGGGGCACAGCTAGTATAAAATAATATTATTGGAGTTTGTTTACTCCTTAAGAATCGATTTTCATATAAGGTCCCCGGAATAGATATTTTATGAGAAGAGAAATTTATAGAAGCGTAACACTTGTTTTATTCGTATATTTCGTAAACATTTGGAAAAAAAAGTGTAAAATATGTAGTAAATATTTTACACTTTTTTTCAAAATTTTTACATTTCGATCTAGTTATTTCAGCCGTTTTTTTTGTTTTGTTTGTTATTTTTATGCATTTTATTTCAGTTTTAAATGACTTTTGAATTATAAATTAGATTTTACTTAATTTGGTGTTAATTACGTCAAAATACGCCCAAAAATACTTCTCCTTTTTGCAGTCGGTTTTCATCATAGATATCCTGTTTTCATCGATATTTTTATCGATCAAATATTTATATCAACCTCTCATCCCTAGTTGAGGCTAGAGATGCTTGTGTGCGTACAGTCGCTGTATCTATACTTTCTAATGCCCGCTCCTTTTGTGCATTAAATAAAAACAAATGTGTTACGCATATTTGGTTGTGTGAGTGCGATAAAAGCATAATGTGTGCAGTATGTATAGCCTTTGCTTTTGTGTGAGTTTCGGGAGTGGGGAAAAGGTGGCGACACTTGAACTTGAACAAATATAGATAGAAGGCATAACTCCGGATATCTATGAGTGGACCCAAGTGGACCCCACAATGACAACATATACGTCATCCTAAATATTTTATTTTGTTATCCATCAAATGTTATGAGTTAAATAAAATAGTTGGATAAAAAAATCATAGTGATTTAAAAAACGGGCAAGCAGTCGCGGAACCTTTTAATATATTTGGAAAATGTTTTGGATTCGAACATCAGCTCGAATCTGTCCGTTATGTTGAACGTTAATACTATGTATGGAGCATTGCGCCAACTCACAAGTACAGCAGCTAGGTCCGGGTGGTGCGCGGGCGCCTGGTGCTGCAGCGGGTGCGCCGGCGCAGACGCGGCCAGGAAGCGCAGCAGCGCGCGCAGGTACGGGTCGGGCAGCGCCGCGCCCGCGCCCGCCAGCGCCTCGCGCCACAGGCGCTCGTCCGACAGCCCGGCCAGCGCCAGCGCCACCACGCGCAGCACGGGCTCGTGCGCGCGCGCCAGCACGTCCAGCGCGGCGCGCACGCGCAGCTGGAAGGCGGCCAGCGCGGCGGCGCGGCAGGGCGTGCCCTCGGCCTCGGCGCGCTCCACGCCGGCCAGCGCGTTCTCCCAGCCCCAGCCCCAGCCGCACAGCTGCAGCGCGCGCGTGCGCTCGGCGCTCCTGCGGCGAGGGGGACACTGACGTCACTATGGCTCAGGACACGCTCCACTCTACTACTCGCTCGCCTCCACGAAGATGATCTATCGTCTATAAACACACGGCACTACTGACCTGTATATAGTAACTCTCCTATTGGGCAGGTCAGGCAGTAGAGACGGCACGATCTCTGAGCGGTACCCGCCGTCGCCCACCGAGCGGAGCACCGTGCGCACTCCGGGGTGCTTCCACGGGCTGTTGCGGATACACCCTGGGACACAAGCATTTGTTGGTGAGAAGCTTCTTACAGGAAAAGTAGCTGGTTAGTAGTAATCGAAAGTGTTTTTTTTTTTTTTTTTTTAATTGCAATCTCTTAGGCTGCGATTCGATAATAGGACGAGAATTGAAAGTGAAATTTCAAAGACGTGGACGAAGAGAGAGAAGAAAAATATAACTCTGTCTCTCACACTAAATCTCTCTTATACTTAATTTTTAAAGAAAGGAGATTGCCTGGGAACGCGACTGGGCATATTTTGAAAATATGCACAGTCGCGTAAGCAAAATATTCACCACAAGACAAAATATTATAAATAAATAAAAAATAATAAGAATATTTTGCTTGAAACAACGACCTGGCTTCGAATCGGGGGGCCTAAACCGGCCACATTAGCAATTCCTCTAAAAGCAATTTCATTTCCTGAATTCCCAGAAAAAAAAAATTGTCAAACAATCGGTTGTTGCGTGCACACTATGTACTTGGTCTGGTTTATTGGGTTTGCTAGGCACCAAGACGTGATTAGATGTCCTGCTTTATCCCTAGACACAATAATAATCGATAACGATGAAGAGGATTAATCAATATTATTGTCTTAGTTTTGTTGTAACTGACTAATTAGTTGTATTATTGTTATTATAAATGATGCAATGCCAATATCTAAAATACAACTAATTAGTCAGTTAGCAAAACTAATACAATAATATTGAATTTATTTATTAATCGTCTTCATCGTTATCGATGAACTGTTTGATACCTAGACTCGCGACAATCTAAGAAGTCCGTTTTGACAGCTATAAAAACCCTTTGTGTAGCGATGAAAAAAAAAGTTTTTTATATACTGATTCTCGAGACATATCGATTAAACATACTTAGAGAGTTTATAATCGATCTACATTGCTTAAAACTGATTTTCAAGGCATACCGTTTTATTACAAGTACGAGAACGAAACGTCAAAACGGACTTCTTAGATTGTCGCGAGTGTATCAATTATGTACTACAACATCAAAATACAATTAATACAATTATAATTGAACACACAATAACTGTTTAATAGTTAATTTTGTACATTTGTTGCTATTAAGTTTATTTTTCCAATAAAAATATTCATATCAAGAGACTGTTTTTCTTTGGACTCCTGGGATAGATTGTTATGCGCTTTGAAATACAGATTAGTGGTGGTTTGAGGAACAAAATGAAATATGTGAGTATTCTAGGCAGCACTTGGTCCAACTTCCATACAAAATTAGGCAATGTCCTTTCACTTGTATCACGTATATGAACACTGTAATAAGTTAGCCAAACAGAATCAAATAAAATAACTTAAACGACCCATTTTAGTCAAACTGAAGGGATGTTTTTACGAAATTGCTTATTTTAAAATACATGTGCAGTAGTTTTAACAGAGTGCAAGAAGAAATATGGAGTGAAATACGATAGTGTGTTAGTTATATCTTATTGAAAAAAACTTCAGGAATAGGCGCTAAAAAGGTCAATATATCAAAAAAAATATCGATACGAAGTAGAAGCCAAATGAAAACATTCAATCTTACCATCTTCAACAAGTGACTTGCTGAGCGCCAGAAAATGCCACAGACCACTGAGTGAGTCATCATCTGCTAAGTCTGCGTTCTGCCATAAATCTGGCTGCAACCAAACATGCTACTGTTTTAAACATATTCAAGTCACAAAATACACGCATTAAAACAAAGGGCAGCACGCTAATCTAGACCATGACAACCTTAATATTACAGTCGAGTTTTGGACATCAAACACAAATTAACTCAAGTGCATTTATTTTGTGACAGGCGACACCTAAATTAATGACTGAATAAAAAAGCCCTGTTGGATTTAAACTTTCGGTGTTAGAGCCAAACGTTGAAAATCCAACAGCGCGCTTTCACACACACACAACCCGTCAGTGATAAGGAGCGTTATTGTGGTGTATGGTGATACTGACCTTAAGTCCATAATCAGTCTGAGCTCTCTTCTTCATGACGAAGGAGATGTCCCTGATGGCACCGTAGAAGTCGTCGTTCATCATGCGCAGGGCTCCGCCCCCGCCCGTCCACACTAGAGAGCCGCCGCCGCCCCATGATACTGTCACACGCTCGCACACTGTGTAGTCTACTAGGGCTCCTGAGAGAGATAGCAAGTTTTGAAGATTTTACTTTAACAGTCACTTTTCAGTTCTTATATCTTAACAGTCACACATGTTGCTGGGGAGTTTGTTGCGCTACTTCGTCTTTCCAGTGTAAAATCACGAGGCAGTTGTGACGGACAGGAGCTTTTGGGACTTATTTGGTCACTTTTGACGTTCAAATAGTTAATAAAGTGTTGTTTTTGTTCCAGTGATGTGCATTGTACTGGATTCCACAGCTTACCGGTAGCACAAACAGCCAACAACCTTCCCTCATGTGTGGGATGCCAGGTGAAGGCGACGAGCGGTGCAGCAGGCGCGCTGCTCACACACACGTCTCGCTCTATAACGCTAGGACCGCGAGAGTATTGCTCTTCTAGCTCAGCTTCCACTGCTGGCGCAGCCATCTGCATCAGATAATGTAACATAATTAGATGTGGATACATTTTGACCCAGAGACGGAACGAAATGTTGTTCATACAACACTACAATGACCTGATTATAGTAAACTTCGCTCACCAGCTGATTTTGGTAAAACAATTGATAAAGATAACATTGCTTAGGATCACAGAAGTAATAAAAACGTTACTCTTTATTACTAAATATAGACAGATTTAGTATTTAAACAACGCCAGACATTAAACAGAAGTACTTACTAAATTTATTTTACGATAAGACGTCAATTCCAAACAGAATGCCACAGGGACCTACATTGGAACCACTACCGTCTTGGCAATCGTTTTCTCATGGCATCACACAGTGTTAACCATGGATTTGGAAAGCTTCTTACTTGAAAGTTGATCAAGAAAATATTTATAACAAGAGATGTCTGATTGAACTCACCATACTGTCGGAAATGTTAACTTTACTATCACTATTGGCCTGTTGAATGTCATGGATGCGAAGAGTGCTTGAGTCCCGCTGTAGTGACACCAGCAAGTTACGTCTATGAAAAGAAACAACGAATTAAGGACATAGAAAGTTCTTCTAACCCTTAAAAATTAAGTAGCGTTCGCGATTTAGTTTCCACTGAAGCAGCCCTATACTGCGATATAAGGCTGCTTATGGAGAAAAAGGAGCAAAGGACGAAAATCAATACATTGGGAGTAGCTGGTCCAGCGTGAATTCTGAGGGCGACCGACAGAGAGATATGGAAATCTTTAGAGGAAGCCGCTGTGGAACAACTAGCAGTTTGAAAAGAGTGCACCGTACGTCGATATAACATGCAAAACACACGTACCTCGTGGGGCACCACTGCAGCTGCGCCAGCGGGCGCGGGTGCTGCAGGGTGAGCAGCGGCCGCTGCAGCGCGCGCGCGTCCCACACGCACGCCACGCCCTCGCCGCGCGACGCGACCTGGTACCCGCCGCACTCAACACACGTACCTCGTGGGGCACCACTGCAGCTGCGCCAGCGGGCGCGGGTGCTGCAGGGTGAGCAGCGGCCGCTGCAGCGCGCGCGCGTCCCACACGCACGCCACGCCCTCGCCGCGCGACGCGACCTGGTACCCGCCGCACTCAACACACGTACCTCGTGGGGCACCACTGCAGCTGCGCCAGCGGGCGCGGGTGCTGCAGGGTGAGCAGCGGCCGCTGCAGCGCGCGCGCGTCCCACACGCACGCCACGCCCTCGCCGCGCGACGCGACCTGGTACCCGCCGCACTCAACACACGTACCTCGTGGGGCACCACTGCAGCTGCGCCAGCGGGCGCGGGTGCTGCAGGGTGAGCAGCGGCCGCTGCAGCGCGCGCGCGTCCCACACGCACGCCACGCCCTCGCCGCGCGACGCCAGCTGGTACCCGCCGCACTCAACACACGTACCTCGTGGGGCACCACTGCAGCTGCGCCAGCGGGCGCGGGTGCTGCAGGGTGAGCAGCGGCCGCTGCAGCGCGCGCGCGTCCCACACGCACGCCACGCCCTCGCCGCGCGACGCGACCTGGTACCCGCCGCACTCAACACACGTACCTCGTGGGGCACCACTGCAGCTGCGCCAGCGGGCGCGGGTGCTGCAGGGTGAGCAGCGGCCGCTGCAGCGCGCGCGCGTCCCACACGCACGCCACGCCCTCGCCGCGCGACGCGACCTGGTACCCGCCGCACTCAACACACGTACCTCGTGGGGCACCACTGCAGCTGCGCCAGCGGGCGCGGGTGCTGCAGGGTGAGCAGCGGCCGCTGCAGCGCGCGCGCGTCCCACACGCACGCCACGCCCTCGCCGCGCGACGCGACCTGGTACCCGCCGCACTCAACACACGTACCTCGTGGGGCACCACTGCAGCTGCGCCAGCGGGCGCGGGTGCTGCAGGGTGAGCAGCGGCCGCTGCAGCGCGCGCGCGTCCCACACGCACGCCACGCCCTCGCCGCGCGACGCGACCTGGTACCCGCCGCACTCAACACACGTACCTCGTGGGGCACCACTGCAGCTGCGCCAGCGGGCGCGGGTGCTGCAGGGTGAGCAGCGGCCGCTGCAGCGCGCGCGCGTCCCACACGCACGCCACGCCCTCGCCGCGCGACGCGACCTGGTACCCGCCGCACTCAACACACGTACCTCGTGGGGCACCACTGCAGCTGCGCCAGCGGGCGCGGGTGCTGCAGGGTGAGCAGCGGCCGCTGCAGCGCGCGCGCGTCCCACACGCACGCCACGCCCTCGCCGCGCGACGCGACCTGGTACCCGCCGCACTCAACACACGTACCTCGTGGGGCACCACTGCAGCTGCGCCAGCGGGCGCGGGTGCTGCAGGGTGAGCAGCGGCCGCTGCAGCGCGCGCGCGTCCCACACGCACGCCACGCCCTCGCCGCGCGACGCGACCTGGTACCCGCCGCACTCAACACACGTACCTCGTGGGGCACCACTGCAGCTGCGCCAGCGGGCGCGGGTGCTGCAGGGTGAGCAGCGGCCGCTGCAGCGCGCGCGCGTCCCACACGCACGCCACGCCCTCGCCGCGCGACGCCAGCTGGTACCCGCCGCACGGCTCTGCGCACACGCCGTAGCAGTAGCGCGTCGTGGTCATGCTGACCGCCTTGTTGGATAAGTCTGGGGATGATGAACGACAATATACTTACAGTGGACAAAAACAAGAAACAATCTATATTTTAATATTTTAATTCATATTCTCTGATAATTATTGTCAAGTTTTGGAAACATAAACTCAAAGTCAGACACGACAAGGTTTAAATTCCTTTGTATTAATGGTGCTGTGCTTTTCTTTAATTTAGATACATTTGCGATCTATAATGTTATTATTTTAAAGGCTGTGTGTGTATTTAGTTGATAAGCCCAAAAAAAAATGTTTTTTTACCGTTTTGTTACAAATGGTTAATCAAAAATCAACTTAGACTACATAAAGCTAAAGTAGATAGTTGATTAAGGGCAATACATGTGAATTATCTAAGATTGGGTTTACAAGTAAGTATAGGATATGAACCGGAAAATAATGATGTCTTTGACAGGGCGAGGTAAAACTATAAACAGGAAATAGCACTAAAATTTGGGACCTAAAATGACGGGAATCTTCTAAAATTTTCCCATTAGTCAGTATTATTTTGCGAATACTGCTTATTCAGAATACCACTGACTAACTCTCCAAAGACGTAATGCAAAACATTACGTCTACAACCTTGGCAGGGCTTACTTATGAGTCAGTTCACGTCATCGTCAAGTATTTGTTTCCAGTAAAGAATAGGTCATTGCACAGCTGTGATTGCGGTCTATCGGTGTCGTCACCAAGTATGGTGGCGACCGTGACGATGCGTTTAGTAATGCTTACGCTTATAATAATAGCATACCAGAATGCTGTAATGCCCAAACTTAAATCGATTATTTATTATTCATGAAGCCTGCACTGAGAACAAAGCAGGGCTTGTATCTTTTAGAACCTTAAGGCCGCGTCTGTCAGAGGGCGCTTGCCGGATTTCTAAACAAATGAGTGACATATTATAATTGCGACGATCCTCTCAAAACGAATGAGTATTTATCAAACTACTTACTTTATTAAATAATTGCTAACTTTAGCTTTTTAAATAATTGCTAACTTTAACTTTAACTTTGTATGTTTGTTACGATATATGGATTACTATATGGACGATGTTTTAAGTTCCCGAATTTGTGTGGGGTAGGCATCAGACCTAAAAAGAAACTTTTACAAAAAAAAAACAACAGACTTCCAAAACAAAAACTTTTTCCGAAATTAAAGTTATTTTTCACGTTTTAGTGTTTTTTTTTTTGTACACATTTTTTCTGTTTAATTTTCCATGATTTGTTATCAAATAAATGATTTTCTTACTTTCTTGATGATGTCCTTCTTTTAGTGCAGATGTGAATATAATATTCTTACCCCTAAGATCAAATATCTTGATGTACTTCAAGTTCATTGAAGCGATGAGGGTTCTGCTGGAGAAGTTGGCCCAAGTGACGCTGTGGGCTGTCTCCGAGAGCCCCATCTCGGCCAGCGGACGAGGGGGCTCCGTCGCTGATGACGAAGAGGCGGAGTCTGTAGCTATGGGGGAAACAGAAGTTGGGAAATGTTTTGTTGATAATACATTTATTGTAGCAAAAACTATTACGAGATTTAATGGAGTATCGACCGCGGTCTTAATTAAGCTACATCCTATAGTTTTGAGGTGTAAGATACTTTCAACCAGTTAGCATTGTAATTTGTAAGTTTTATTTTTTTTAAATATGGTATAAAAAACAGAGTGTAGAGAAAAATTCCTAATATTGTGATATTATCTAGTAGGTGTGCAATCTCTTATGTTAAGTATACCCTAGCTGGGAGCAATAACAGCCGCACGGGTCGGTCCATCAGGTTAAGCTACGCTTGCCGGAGTTGGTCTGAGGATAGGTGACCACCATTACATACCGAGACTCCTCCGTGCCTCGGAAAGCATGTTAAGTCATTGGTCCCGGCTGTCATTTGTAGATCTTTGACAGGTTGTGGAGGTCAGATAGGTAGTTGCTCCATGCAAAATACTGGTATTCAGCCTCATCCAGTTAGACTGGATACTGACCCCAAAATTGTAGAGAAAAGGCTAGGCAGATTGATTAAAGTATACCTTAGCTATAAGTTAATGTTACTACTTGCTGCGCCCTAACAGGGTCATGTACTCCCTACTCATACCCTGTAACCGTGTGAGCATTGCGCAATAGATAAAATTCTGTCTGGCTTTACGTGTGAGACATTCCAAATGTGATCAAAATCACACTTTGTGCGCTTTAAGGCGCATGATACGCCATTTACGACAAGTTTTGCTTTTATATAAAGAATTATTTTTTTCTTTTTCAGTGGAAAAGAGATTTCTGGTTTTGTTAAAAGAAAACTCATTTACGTTTAGCCTCCTCAGACAGTGTGGATCCCCGGTACACATCCCACAGCAGTATGCAGTGGTCACTGCGGTGCTTCTCCATGGCCACCGCCAGCATGTTGGTCTCCATGTGGCTCCATGACACTGAGTTGCAGAGCCGAGGGTATCGGGGAGCTGGGAAAAGATTAAAAAATCAATGCAATTTGATATATTCAGCAAATTAATCAGAATAATTTTACGAAATAAAGTGATAAAAGCAAAATTAAGTCTGGTTTCCATAAAAGGAAAGAAGAGGGATGGCTCAGAAATAACCAATTTCCATATTTGTTGAATTCAACCTGTGTGATGTTAAAATAGGTAGACCTATTGATTGATTGAGACATCTCTCCTCTCTACTTTGGTGGATGCTGGGTCTTAGAAATAGCAACTATTATTTTTTAATTTATTGTTAGTCTATGCTGTCCCTCTCCTAGGCAATAGCCTAAGTATAAATTTTTATTATTTTTTAATATAAAAAAATACATATACTTATACAAAAAATCCTTTTCTTTTTGCTTCACCAGGAAGTAGTATAATTTGGTATGTATGCTTTTTTAATTGATACTTACTGAACTCTCTTCCAACAAGCCCCAATGGGTCATATGTCTGCTTCAGTGTAGTCAGTGCAACTCGCCCACTAGCATTGCCCAGTGCTAGCAATGGCTCTGGCTGTTCAGGGATTGCGCTGATGTCTACACAGCGGACACCACTGGCACTTTGAGATGCGAGAACTGTTGCACCACGAGTTGAAGATATTGGAGTGACTGGCAGAACATATAATATTTCTTTTCAATAAAGTTTGTGTAAAATTGTCTTTCATAATAATTATTTATATAATGTTTTTTACATAATATTTCTTCTGCATATCAATAGAAGTAATTTGAGGACAAGAGGGGTCACCTTAAAATTCCATTCCATTTTTCATTTTACAAAATATACACTCGCATATCCGAGCCAGCAGTGCCAAGTTTATTTTATGTTCATTTGCTCTAGAAAGTGGCGCTAAAATTACCCACAAAACGTACTCATTAGTCCGCTAATGAGCATGTTAAGATTTAAATATATTTATAAACTTTGGCTGTAATAATGATAACAACAAGATAACAAAGAATTCAATAAGTTATGGAATTTTGCTGATATATATATTTAAAAGGAATAACAACGCTCGTGAGCTTTCGCATTTTCACCATAAACTCAACAAATATATAATTTTATACGTACATGTTGTTTTTTTCTCGATTTCCTTTATCCGAGAAACTTCGTATAAGGTTATGTCTGGGCCCCATAATATAAATTTATCGTGGTGTATCGGTGACCAAAGGACTTCCAATTTAACACCTGACATCATTTTATTTATATTTTACACGTATTCTGAAAGCAAATCAAATTATTATTCATGTTTGTTTTGAGTAAATACGCAACTTCAATTAATGTTTTGACTTTTGACGTTTGAAACGTTTTGTTCTTACTCTTACTAATATAATCACGTTTATGTCACGCAGTTCCAAAAACGAGAAAATAAACCACTAGCAATAACGAAACGTTTTAATTTTCTACTATTTTTGAACGTGATTTTGAGTGTCACATGAATTTGGTGCTGCCACCATAAAATTAATACTATCCACTTTTTGTCAATCACAACAAACAGGTGAAATAAAATAGACACATGTTTCCATAGCCGTTGGTCCCGGTTATCATTCGTGGATCTTTGACAGCCGTTACGGGTTGTCAGAAGCCTGAAAGTCTGACAACCGGTCTTACCAAGGGGTATCGTATCGAATTACCCAGTTACTGGGTTGTGGAGGTCAGATAGGCAGTCGCTCCATGTAACATTCAGCTGCATCCAGTTAGACTGGAAGCCGACCCCAACATAGTTGGGAAAATTCTAGGCAGATTAAATTATTTTCAGGATCAACTTTCGTTGGCCAAACTCTATAAATCTGCCACATTCCCGTAGTTAAAATTAAAAACGGCGTGAATTAATACTATAAAATTATCTCTTAATATATTTTTGCCAACTATTTGTATTATTTTGTATTATTTTTAGACTACAATATTAAAACATTTGGACTCATTAAAAAAAAACGGATAAAAACACTATTTATACCAATGATCATAACGTAAACAAAATCTCCCTACATAAAAGGAAATGTTTATTTTAATTGAGAGTACCGCCCTAAAGAGGTCGCTACCTACGACATCGACACCGATCATCATCAACCTTTTTTGACAGTCGCGTAAAGTGAGTGACCATTGACGAAATAAGTGAAATCAGTTTACACCGAAACAGTAAAACGGAGGATAAACCGTCGGAGACTTATTAATTGAGGTAAGTTCTAGAATTAACGCAAACTGTCGTTCAGAAAGTGTAGCGGCGGGCGGCTCGGCAGCCGAGCTGTGTCGGTCAATGACGTGATGAATGTTTACTACAATGGCAACGCCTCGACTTCTCCCACAGTTTCACGCGCATTGTCTTACGGTTCTCACGTGTTAATGCACTTTTCCCGACCCGGTTAGTTGGTCGAATACTACTGTATCGTCGTCGGCCGTGTGTGATACAATTAATGTTTGTACAAGTTTCCATAAGGCGTCGCAGCAGGCGTTTGTGACTCACTTGCTCGTTTTGTGATTGATTTTCCGCGGATTTTCCTCGGAATTAGCCGTCGTCGCTAATGATAATCAGTCGTTAATCGTTTATTGTTGTAACGAGCGCGTCAGGCGCAGTGTGTTTGTATCATGGTATTGTTGGGGCCTTCTCTCCCGTCTCCCGCGTTGTGGAGACTGTGCTGAGCCCCCAGTGATGTTCTCAGCCTTAGCTTACCAGTTATCTACAAAGTTTCTGGAAGAGCAAAAGGTGAGAGGGAATTTTTGATGTACTGTAATATCATAATGTTTAGTTATACAAAAGCTATTTCAATACAGCATTCTTGTTAAAAAATGCTGTACTACCATAAATGAGTTCCCTATTTAAATAATACAAGACAGCAATCTTCTAAATACATTAATGTCTTTATCTTATCCTTTGAACTAAAAGAATGTGTTTTAGAATGCTTTTGTGACCATTCTAATAGACATTATTTAAGACAAGCCACACAAGGACTTACAATGGCATACCTTTCCGTTTGTGCTCAATACATTACAATATAATACATTTATTTACTGCGGTTTAGTATAACAGCAACAAATTATTTGCCTGGCTTTCACACATTTACAGCATAGTTTTCTCTATGATGTTCATAAATAATGGTCGACTTAAACAATGGATTGAATATTAATGGCAGTTTATTAATTTATACCGCTAACCTGTCAATAGTCAATTGTTTTGCGGGTTTCAAACAATTAATAATTCATGTTATTAGGTCTTCACTCAGAATTTGTAGATTTGGTATTTGAATGGACACTACTGTAGAGTAGTAGGTAACTAACTAAATATGTTTATATTTCCTTAAAACTTCATGCTAATTATACCCTAGTATACAGTAAATTTACCGCAGTTGTTTGATGATTATCATAAATAAATTATGTACTTGAACATATAAAAAAAAATACAAAAGTATGAAAATATTTTTTAAATAAATAACTAATGTTAGTACAGACATCATTCCAATAGGACACTATACTTATCAGCGGTCCCTTGTATGACAGTAATTACCATGTAGATCTAATCATAACAGCTAATGTGTTTGTAACGACTTTGCCAATAGGCATCCTACTAACTGAAAACTATTATGTGTGGCTATGAGCTGCTCAGTTATAACTAGATAATATTTGTTTTACTTCTTAATTACTCCTTTGATGTAAGAACTAACTTTGTGTACTAGTTGTGTATGATTGATTGATATTACTTTCTGTCTGTATAAGTCTTCAAGGTTATTCAATAAATAAATAATTGATGTTATACAAATATGCACATACTTTAAACTCAGATTTCTTTTTAATGGTGGTAGGCAGACAATTATTCCATGCAGTACATTTCTTACTGCCACAATCAGTAATCTCTTGTAACATTTCTTTCAAGATGCTCATCATCTTGTTTTTTTCCAAATTTATTTCAGGCTGTTCTTTGACAGCCGTACATCTCTATCGGCCATTGTCTCAGTGTTCAGTTGCTCACTTCCTTGCCAGCCATTATCATCTTACACAAAACCCACCCATCATTTCTTTGTTCTGCCTCTTTTCTATCCACATATTTGATATTTTTCTTGTCAAATGCTCTTCCTTGTCATTCAAAATACTCTCAATAGTTATTCTCAGTATCTACTGGAGTTTATTCATAAAATGTTTTTTTTTTTTGTTAATCCTTTCACTGAAAGAGATTGTGCCATACATTGACTGTTCAAGGTGAGGTCAAATCTTTCCAATGTACTCTCAACTTCATCACACCAACATATTCTTTTGTTTCATTCTGATTGGATTCATATTTGCATACTGATTCAATGAAGTTACCGCTTTTTAAAAGAGGTATCTTTACTCTTTATCACTTTATCTTTTTATGATATTTTACTATATTTATCAAATAACATTTATCTAATCTTTTTTTCCACTTAATAGCCTTTAACAATCAGTTGAAATCAATATTCCTTGTTATAATTATCAGTATTGGATTGGTCATCAAATATATCTTAAGTTATCTTGTGAACTGTAATAATCTTAGGAAGAAAATTACAACACATGTATAAGCAGGTGATAATGGTGTTATCAGATTTTCAGAACCATCTGATAAGTAGTACACAGTTGATGATACAACTGTTCTAATATTGATACTCAATACTCAATACTCAATATCTTTATTGCTTTACCATAATGTGTACTTAGGTGGTAACTATATATTTAGATCATTATGGACCCTGTAGGGCACAGCAAAAGGGTGATAAACCACTGGAATCCGGTTTCGTGTGTATCGAACGCCTCTTGTAAAAAAAAAATATCTCAAATATTAAGATTAAAATGCAGGCTACTTTGTCGTATTCGTTATTTCCGAAATTATTAAAAATAATTAAAGTCGAACCATCGTTTATATATTTTACCCTTTACCTACCCCATAAGTATTTTATTTTTCTTTACCAACTACTACATATATTCATATTCATATACTACGATGCTACGACCTTTTATTAGGGTCTATACTCCATTAGAAATAAGATAAGACGTATATATAAGTCTTTTTTACATTCCGTTCAACCGATTTTGAATTCTATTGCGTTAGTGGCATGACAAATGGCAGCCGCAGTAGATAGTTGGTATTGTGTAACTTTTTTTGCTTTTAATGCTATCCTTATGCCTACGGTATAGAAGTCAAAATCGGTTGAACGGACTGTAAAAGGGTTTGTTTTAATGTCTAATCTTATTTCAAATGGGGTATAAATGCCGCCAGTTATTATCGAATCGACAGGCATGGCAATGGCAACCAGGAATGTCGAGAGTTAGTAGGTAGCGCTTTATAGTTATTTGCGATAAAAATCTTGATAAAATTCGCTCGTGCGATAGTCGATTGTAAAGATTTTAATAACCGTTTGTTTTGTGGAAACTCAGATACCGAAATCAGAAATCAAAGTGGCGTCAAGTGATTCGGCTGATGGAAATCAGTAGGTACAATGAGCATCGTTCATGACGTATGATACGTATGATGTACTGAGACCTCATTGCTTTTCAACAACACAAAACACTTTCTCCCATGGCGCATGCCGCTGGGTGAAACCATAGAAAATCACGTTTTTGTGTAAATGATAACACGTGAAAGCGGTTCAGAGTACAGTACATACCTCACAAATACTTTTAAACAATAAGCGGTTTCTATTCCACACGGTGATCGGATTCAATGATCAATTTATTATAGCACGCCACAGCACAGCTGAAGCAGTGAGACAAGCCAAGGATTTTCCAACCGTGGTATGCTCGTGACCTTCCGCGTGGGTAAATAATATGTACATCCATTGATGAGCTCTTGCATGGTACAAAAATAGACTGGGTACCCTCTACAATGTTTTAATAACTAAAATTAACCAAACAGTATTATTAATGATTCTCGTATCCTCACTGACAGGTATTATAAATGCAACAGTGAGTCTGTTTATTTATTTGTTACGCTTTCACGCTAAAACGGCTGAACGGAGTTGGAAGAAAGACACATGCATGGGTAGAGCATGACCTGGGTTAGGTAGGATATAGGATAAGTATTTTTTTTTAAATTTTATACCGATATTCCCACACGATCGAGACTTATACGGGTGAAACCGCGGGTTGCCCAGCTTGGAATAATATACCTACTTGGTTCTCGACATACGGAGCCAAGACAACGGGCAGAGGATGTTACTCTACCCTATTTCCCAAGTATTAGGCTCTGTGAAAACTGAAAAACATCCTCCAATTGAAAGACCGGGGCCGACTCCGAGAAACGAGAAGGCGGATGATGACTTTCATGACTTGTCTCTCATGATGAGAGCAGAGTACCTACGTGTACGCTCTCACGGGTTTATTCAATTACCTATCACCTCTATCTAAATAACCCTCCATAGTAACTGTAAACAAGCCCACAATAGCACACAATTAAGCCATATTCACGCGAACCGTGTCGGTCACTCGTCCGTGACTAACGGTGACACCATGTCCTATAGTCTGTAATGTGACCTAGCTGCTAATTACATTAACTTTCGGTCGTTGGTCTGGTCTAGTGAATAGTTAAATATGTGCGCGATTCGGTGTGAATGTCATGTGGAAAAAAATGGGTTGTCGTGTTTTTTGAGGAAGGGTAGGAGTATGACATTCACTGAAGTCTGACAAACATGTTGTTCCTACAACTACCTTTGGTTGAGGGGGCGGGGAGTCGCCTGCCCATTTATCCTCACCCCCGGGAAGAGTAAACAAGCTAAAACTGTTGTTGAATAGGTATTTTATCTTCATCAGAATGAAGTTAGGAGTCAATTCCTGGAATATATCTGCAGAGATTGTTTAAATGTTCAGTCATCCGCTTAGCTATATGGGTCTGTCGCCGTTCGGTTCAGTCCCCTTAACTACTAAACGTGTCGGACCCCCCACAACGACGTTAGTCTGGGCAGTTAATGAGGTCCCTGAGGAATTGCGGCCTTCTTTTGTTATATTTTGATCCTCTGTCTTACGAAAATGAGTGTTAATTATTTAGTACCTGTCGGCCGCTAGTCTAGACCGAAATATCTGTACCTATAATATTCGCATTTGTAAATGCTTAAACACCTGTGCGTGCTGGGTGTTAGGGTAGACACCGTTATCCTTGAAACTAGTGATTTTGTGTCATCTATAATATACTTTTTCTATGGGACGAACCTTGAAATCACGAAAAAAAATCAGCTGTTCCATACATTTGTGTTCACTTAAATCGACAAAATGTATGGAACCGCTGATTTTGTTTTTGTTATTTCAAAGTTGGTCCCATAGAAAAAGTATATTATAGATGACACCAAACCACTAGTTTCAAGGATAACGGTGTCTACCCTAACACCCAGTATAAAGTGTATGTTTAGCAGATTTTATCTGAACAACGATGAAAGCTTCTGAATACAGTTGTGTCGGTATCCGAACGCGATGAATGAAATCAAATGCATATTTTTAGCTAGAAAGCGGCCAAATGTGAAACGTCAGATTTCGCGATAGTGGAACTATTAGTTATGAATATGCTCTTTTCAACTTTGATTTGATATATTGATTTTATAATGACTCCTTTCGAATCCGTCTAGCATAGCCGTTGACTTTCATAAAACCTCTGTAATACATTTTCTCGTTGATATTATATTGATTGAAAAAAGTATTGCACCACCGAATGCGTTCAGTTTCAACTGAGCTGTTCCATTTTTTAAGACAATCGATACCGGCAAGTGTTGCGAAACATTTTTTGATCTCATTTTTTTTGTTCCTAGAATTATCATTTGGAGTAGTTTGCGCAACAGTTCTGTCATTGTTTATTGTCTTCCGGTTAGTGATGTAGTGCCTGTTTCAGTGAATCAGTGACGTTTTCATGAGTCAGCTGCGTGAGCTGCGGCGCGTTCAATGATTACATTTTATCTTTTATGTATTCGACTCTATGTTTCACTCTGTTCATTTGCATATTCGCGATAACCGTGCCTTTGGAATATTTTTTATATGGTATATTGGCATTCAATGTTTTTATATTCATTCTGCTTAATTTATGTCCACTGGATAAACGCTGACCTATATATAAATCATCATTGGGAAACTGTTTCAACCTATTTTCAATTTTCAAAATAAATATTAGGTATCAGTGATAATTTTGCACTGGGATTTTGGGAATCCCTGGCGTCAGATCAACCTATCCGTTGTTTAGATGTTGTTGCAAGTTGTCTTACTGCACCACACCACACAGTGCATTGTCACACAAGTTTCTATTTCGCGCCAACTCGGCTGGAAAGCGATGAACTTTTTCCGCATCAGTGCTGCTGACGTGAAGTTTTTATTAAATTACCAGCTATTACAAGCGGTACATGCCGCATGCGATCTCTAAGGGAAACCTCTTACATCATTCAGATGATCATAATTCATTTAGTGGTTAAGACACGTTGATTGGATGTTTGCAGGTAATTAATGCGATAATAAGCCTGCACTTGAGAGCATTGCATACGTCACGCATGCACCATTTAGTGTTTTGACATGAATGCAACTGTTCCATATGTATTGACCATTCACTGCTGCATTCAATCATTCATGCTATCAATTTCATTTGTAGTTGCAATCGATCTAAAATAAATGGGACCTACAAGTAGCCAAAAACACCTTAAAACGGGGTTAGAATCAAATTCTTGTTCAAAACTGACACTCGATTCTGAGTTCGAGTCTCGGTTTTGAATCCGCCTGTTGAATTTTCTCCAGCATGGGATGTAATGTAAGTAATGCAGGTGTTTTTAAAATTACCAGCTTTCCTTATAAGGCGCAGGTCGTAAAGGGCAAGGATAAAACGCACATTTTTTACGACGCAAGCGCATAAAGGTGCACCTGTCATGGAAGACGCGTGATCATCATAATAATTATGATTGATGCAGATTTGTATGGTGCGAGTCGTGGTGCGTTTATCAATCAATCAATCTTTGACATCATTTTGTCTTGTTAGAACTGAATCTGATTGAAAATATTTCCAATAACCTGTGCACTATCAAATTGATTTTTTATTTAGCCTTCCTACTTCCTGATATGGCGGTCAGGTCCACCGCGGCGAAGTGGTTAAGGCTAAAACAATCAGTTTAAATCCTTTCTTTATTATATTGTTAGCGTTACTCAAAAAATCTCTTTGTCATTGCTTAACGTACCGTCTAAGAATAACTTAAAAAAAGTAGGAAACAGAACTTTCGGATATCGATATAACTTCATAATTGGGTTGTGGAGGTCAGGCAGTAATCGATTCGTTTAAAAATACCTGCTGATACCAACAGCATTCAGCATCTTAATAGATTGGAAGCTGAATGTTTTTTGTTTTTTGCTGAGGATAGGTAATAAAATTTGTTCTGTTTGTTCTGTAGAGGAGCTCGTGGCTAAGTAATAACAGCCGCTCGGGTCGATCCATCAGGTTAAGCTACGCTTGCCGGTGTTGGTCCGTGGATGGGTGACCATTTTCACATATCGAGACTCCTCCGTGCCTCGGAAAGCACGTTAAGCCGTTGGTCCCGGCTGTCATTTGTGGATCTTTGGCAGTCGTTACGAAGAGTGTCGTCAGAAGCCCGAAAGTCTGACAACCAGTCTAACCAAGGGGTATCGTATTACCCAGTTACGGGTTGTGGAGGTCAGTCGCTCCATGTAAAATATTGGTATTCAGCTGCATCCGGTTAGACTGGAAGCCGACCCCAACATAGTTGGGAAAAGGCTAGGCAGATTGATCGAGGTAATAAAATATGTTGATATCGAATGCTTACTGATGAAGCAGAAGATGGATTTGAGAAGAGACTGAACCTCTGTTTTATTTCAGCTATTCTGTTCAGGTTACCTCTGACACTATTTGTAGATAATATTTACTGGTTTCTCAAATTCGGAATACTGACTGTGGTATTGTCTTCAGAAGAAAATAAGGACTATTAGCTTGAGTCCCGCATAGTTTTGGGAATCAGCTTGATCACCCTGTTTCATTTGGTTTGGTCTTTATAACTGGCATTTACAAGGCTTCAGCCTTGTAAATAGTACCTATGTCATCTCGAAAAGAGAGCTCTCGTGCTGCTTTCCAATGTATAATCCATTGTTAATCGTAGTCAGTAGAGTTGCAGCCGTACCACTAGCAGACTGGTACTGATCGACAATATCCATACTATACAGTACGTAGGAACGTTTACCTATTTTATCGCTGAAACGAATGTTTATAATGAAATAATAGCCTCAGCCTCAGCGTTGATTCTTTTATAGCGAATAATGCTGGTATATTTAAATGGTATAATGAAGCGTGCTCAGCATGGTTTTCCATACTAAATCTGGAAGACTAGAGGGGTTGAAATAATTGTGAGGAGGGCATTTATAGTGTCGATTGATGGACTTTTTATTGCCAAAATGATGACCGACGGTCGTGCATTAGGGGAACACATTGCGTGCTTCCGTAGTTGCCCGTTGGGCGCCTTTAAAAAGTTGTAACGTGACGATATTGTCGTGGTTCGTGGACGTCCACGTCCACGTCGATACTGAGTCTATTTCTACAAAAAACTAGACTTGCAAAATTCATACAAACTAGGCTAAAACAATGACGTAGTCTATGTTACCATGAAATGAGTTCATTTAATTCGTCACACCAATTTACATGTACAAACACAGCGGTAATAGATCGTTATCGCATCTGTGGCAACTGTGACGATCCACGAGGCTGCGCTTGCACATACTGCCCGCTCGTTATAAATAATGGCTAGTTAATCAGTAACTTTGTTTATGTAACGGATGAATCACTTTCACTTGCCGGTTTATTGGCTTTTTAGTATTAGGGATATCTTCTATAGGTATTATTCATTAGTCAGTCAATCGCAGAGAACTGCTACATAAAAGTCTGTTCCAATAAGTAACAGCACCTGGTTATGTGCCCGCTTTTTACATTCAGCTGAAACTTTTTCTTTTTGCGAGCTATTCGACACATACATTGACACTCCAAAACTGCATTTCCGTTCGAACCTTTCATTTGGATATGAAATAAAACGGCGAAATGGCTGTCTTCATTGCTCCCCCGAACTTGCAAACGACCGGATTGCCAAGCTCAGTTTCACATAAATCAATACAGTCTCGTGGGTCGTTGCCCTAACTAAGATAGACGCACCAATTAGAGAGATTAGATCGCTCCTGCAAATTGCATACCTCAAGGGGGCGTTTGCAGGCAATTGAAACTACTTCACATGCTTTATATCATTGGCATACTTTTGTTAAGTTTCTGTTTAGAATATTACAACGTACCTCTACCTACCTAGGAGGTTTTATTTACCATTTATTTATTTCAAGAATCCCAGTGCGGTAAAGCCCTCCTTTCCCTCCTTCCACAGTTCATCAGCCATCTGAGGGCAGCCCGTTAGATATGAGTCCATTCATCCGCCATCTCCTTCTGGGCCTGCCGCGTTGTCGTTTATTGCTGCTTGGGAGTCCCAAGTTCATCACGCAGTGGGTCTCAAGTTGGGACCCACTGCGTGATCTACTTCGCACTTAGCACATCCTGTCTTTAAAAAATAGTTGTCGGTAGACGGTTGTTGCTGTTAAATTGTTGTTGTCTTAGATATAGTCGTTGTAAAGTCAGCTCTTGCTCGTTATTTGTTCTGGCAAGTTAGATTACCCTATCATTATATCGTTCGGTGCACTAAGGGAGGACGATGGAAGGTCGGGTCTGGCACGCTAGCCTATTACATGTGTAACATCTAACTTGATTATGCACAACAAAATAAAAATGAAATATTACACGTCTTACATACATAAGAATAACTCGCTAACTATAATAGACATAATTGCTTTTCACCGCTTTATTTATAACTCATTTCGCTATTTTACTGCAGACGTTATGATGCACGAAACGCATCGGTGGACACCCTCTGCTTACGAAGTAGGTTCTGCGTAATCAAAATGTAATGGCTATGCTTCGCAAAAAGAGTGTGCTTTGTCTGGAGCATAGATATCATAGAAATATAAAAAACAGGAGAAGTGGCATGGGGGCGTGTCTGTGTCCGCGCCGCATGTCCGAAATGCTCATGCACTTGGCAAATGGCCGTCACCGCGAACTAGTGCGATTTCGACCGTGATCGTGAAAACTTATAAGAATGCTGAGTTCAGTTGTTTCTTGCAAAAACCGAAGCCAAAGTAAAAACTTTGTGAATAATGGAATCACTTACCATATGTAAGTACAAGTATTTCACAGTATTTTTCTTTAAAATCATGAAATACAACAAATCGAAAAATAGTTCTTGTTTTTACTATGTTATTTTTGTTTTCAAATATCGCAGCGACTGTATTATTTTTGCACTAAATACATTGCTCCTTATACACTACCTAAATATTATCTCGCTGTGACTAGAAAAGCAATGTAAAAATCACTGTGTCTGTGACTGTGACACTGTGGTCTGGAGTATATTTAGACCATGATTCATCTCATGTGATAAGGAGTACGTACCTAAGGGGCATAATTCATTATAAAAGAGATGTTTTTCTCACAGCAATTCCAATTATACGACAGTTATTACCGACATGTGTGCGAATCGCACAGAGAACTTTCATATTCGGTTGAAGCCACACTCGTTAGAACTAGACTAATAAGAGAATGAACATCATCTATGTCATCATGGTTGCACTTTGACCCATTCCGTCATGGTGGGGGAAACCATAGGAAAAGTTTATATTTCCTTTAGAGTCTGGCGCGAGCAGTCGTGTGTTTAATTAGTGAGTTCCACGGCGCATTGGTTCCGAATTAAAAAAAAAAACTGTGATGCCTCGTTTGTTTTGTGTAAGTACTTGTTGAATCACATCTAATCGTGTAATGAGTCATTTTTATGATTCAAGCGTTTCAAGGTCGCCTATTGTTTGTGTTTATCTCAATTTCACTGGAGCTGGAACGAGGCTGTTATTAAATCCTATTAACTAGGTACTACGGCTTCGTATCTCGGCACCTGGTGCACTGTGCAAGTACAAACAGGAACACGTGACTGCAATTAGCTGTAAGTATAGGTACTTGTATCCGTCTGCCGTGCAAGTAAACGACTAGCCCTACTCCTGTAGTGCAGTCTGGTTCCACGACCTGACTGAACTGATCTCTCTTTTCTTATCAGCGTCTGTGTGTGTATGTTGTTCTTGACGTTTAAGTATCTACTTTTTAGGTGTCAATACCTAAGTAGGTACTACCACGCCTATCCACTTGATGTCATCCATATCACTTCTTTTGACAACTACTTGAGAATGAGTCAGTCGAGCAGCTCTTTATTTCGAAACAATTGCGAAAAGTCATAAAATTGAAGATTACTTCCATCAACACCCATTTTCCTCACACATTATACACCAATAATTATATATTTTTGTCGTAATCGTAAACAATTAAGGTGTAAATAAATATTTCCTTTAAACTCTAATATACACGATAAAACTACCGTAGGACCGAATTATAAATAACTGTCATAAATTAAAAATAGCTTTCGAAACGATAACTTCAGTGAAGGAGCAAAAAGACGTAAAGATGAAAGACGTACATAAACCGCTGACGTATCCGTCCCAGATCTGAAGTTTAATTAAAGGAAATTAGTTATTTTTGTCTGCGTAGGCGGCGCAGAGGCTGTCTAGCGACGGTCTCTGGGTATACTGATCTAGATAAGTTACATCTCATCGTGCGAAACATATGTATCGGTATATGTCGATCCAAGACGTATAAAAGTCGTAAGTATGCCTTGAAGTCTTGCTCCACATGTCAGCTAGAAAAAGTTCGACCGCAACACATGTGTGTAACTAAGATTGGAAAGAAACAAACAATATTTGAATATTAAAAGAAAGAGATCCCATATTAGATCGATATCGGACGAGGTCGCAAAAAGGGTCAAGTCTAAGGTGGAATTACAAAAAAAAAACCCACTTCCAAAAAAAACACTGAAAACTAAAAAATAACTTTAATTCCGGAAGTCGGTGTCTTTGCTTTTCAGTTTTCGTTTTTTGCCACCGACTTCCGAAATTAAAGTTTTTGGAAGTGGGTTTTTTTTTGTTGTAAAAAGTTTTTATTTTTTACTTTTTAGTTGTGGTGCCTACCCCACACAAATTCGAATACCAGTAGCTGATGTAAATAACAGTGAAGGAGTAAATGAAAAGATCATCTAGATAAACTAAGTGGGAAAAATACGTAATATTGAAGCTAACTCAAAAACTGCGCAAGCAAAATTAATAAAATTTATATGGGACCACCTCGGAAGCATGACCTACCATACAAAAAAAGAATCATCAAAATCGATTCATAATTGGCGGAGTAATCGCGGAACAAACATCCAAAAAACAAAAAAACAAAAACACACGAATTGAGAACCTCCTCCTTTTTGAAGAAGTCGGTTAAAAAGGAAGAAAAAGGGATTTTAGTTGTAATCCTCATTCTAAAACCTGCCTCAGAGTATGGGGTTACAGGTTTCAGAAAACACCGCTGGCTTCGGTGTTTCCTACTTTTGTAATGGTTCAACTGATCTTCTGACATACACAGTTTACACAAGGAGCCATCTAAGTACTTAACCCTTTTGCACAATAGCACAGGTGATTGGATCCCGGTGCTATCGAGCAGGAAATCGAACAGTATTGCTTGATAACTGAACTTCTTGGTACGTGGGACGCTTGCCAATGATCTACTGATCAGTATGTATGTCACGATGCTTCATTGTTTGTTGATTGTTGGAAGAGTTACGGTTTTCACTGAAAATTTTGACAGAATATTTATTCTGTTTGTGGAAGTTATGGGTAGGGAGGGTAAACCCAGAACTTTTGTCATGGGGTTATGATTGTGAATTGGATACCGAACCGTTTGCTTAGACTGGGTTTTTGGATCTTTACTTTCGATTTCGATAAGCTGAACCTTTTGATTTAAGTCACATAAATCATCACGAGTCATACTCACTCATATGTATACAGGGTGTTAGGGTAGACACCGTTATCCTTGAAACTAGTGGTTTGGTGTCATCTATAATATACTTTTTCTATGGGACCAAACATGAAATCGCGAAAAAAAAATCTGCTGTTCCACACACGTGTTCACTTAAATCGACAAAATATATGGAACAGCTGTTTTTTTTTTTTGCGATTTCAAAGTTGGTCCCATAGAAAAAGTATTTTATAGATGACACCAAACCACTAGTTTCAAGGATAACGGTGTCTACCCTAACACCCTGTATTTACTCAAGTTTGACTCAGAATCGGAAAAAACACACTTCTTCTCGATTTTGCATTTGATCAAACCACGTACTTTCGTTAGCTACAATTCTGCTTGAATTTGACTCTACAACTTCAAGTCTTTGAGCCATGTGGTTTTTCACACACATGAGATTTATTTTATAATCTAGCATTCAAGTCAATTTCTGGTTCTTTAGCTCTTCAATTGATAATAGCACCATTAGGCACCATTATTATAATGTTACATCTTTTATGCCGTGTGTGTGTAAGTGTATGTTTTTGTCTTATATCTTGTACACAAGCATCCCAAATAACAGGAAATTCCACACAATAGTACTCCATGATTAATTCTGTTCACGTTTGGCTTTGTCTCACGACATGTATTTAATCTTTTGTTCACATTCAATTGACTCCGAAATTACTACGCACATTCATACTGCACTTTGCGTATTATGTAGAGGTGCCTTGTGGTTACGACTACGACTGCTGGTTATTTTCTGTGAGACGGAGGCCTAGAATTTAAGAAACCCTGAGTTAACCTCTTCCCAAAACGGGCGCCACTCACTTGGATGTAAATTGGCAACGATTCCCACGTTTCAAGGTAATCAAGCACTATTGTTTACATAGTTATTCAATTCTCGTTCTTCTTTGTCGGTTAACAGCGAGCGATCAATTAAACGCAATCGATCGTTTTGTTTAACCGCTACCTTCTACGTTTGCAGGACGCGTTAATGTGTACGTGCCCATAGTGTGACGTCACTGTCTACGGCTTGTAAGCACTACTTTCAAATGTCTATAAGATTAGATTTCAATGTAGATTAAATGACGTTTTATGATTACAATAACAGCTCATTTACATTAATTGTTATAATAACGCTCAGATTAGATAGCTATTATTATTGATTATACAGACGTTAACCTTCTGGCTTTTTTGGATAAGACCTCATGGTTTGTTACACGAGAGAAGAAAAGTAACGCTAACTAGAGCATCGCGTGAAGTGACAATGATCACTATCATTCCAAACTGAAAATAATACAGTCATGAAAAATTGACGTAATCTCTGCCATACTTACTGTTGACCGATTTGATAAGAATATCGTTAGCTTATCGGGTACTTACATGTACCTATTGGTTGTCATCGACTCAAATTGCTGACCGATAGGCTGTGCGGCATTATTTTCATTATCGTACGTATAGGTAAATGTTATTTCCGGTAACGTGGTCGTAAAAAGTATAGCTTTCACATTGAATGTACTTAAGTAAAACTGTTTACTGCGTACACCGACATTATCGTGAAATGCTGAACTTAAAAAATGTGAATAATGACAAAATCCATAAGTAATTCTGAAACGTGTCCCGTATGTCATCTGTATGTAAATCAGATTTGAGCAGGGTCTACCGGCGCCATTCATATTTCACTACAAACAAACCTCCTCGGGGTCTCCTTCATTATCCGATACAGGAAAAATAGAGGCAAATTATCCCATCCCCAAAGGCTTTACAACCGCATCCCGAAATAACTTTCGAAATTGTGTATAAAATATCAAGCGGAAACCGTTCTCACCGAATAAAAATAGCTCTCCGTGTATATGTAGATCACATCTTGCTGCCCCTTACATCGATAGTGTGAATAGTGTGATCACGAGACGGAAAGTTTCTTTCCTAATCGACTAAACAAGTTTTGACAATGGACTAATGTGTGTCATACTCATACCCACGCCACGCTCAAGGTTTTGCAGGTGCTCACTTACTAAGTCAAGTTCAATGTCTCCGTCACCAACTCGCCATACACGGCCGCCGCGCCGCTCGCGGCACCTAATGTAAATATTTTAATGTATCGCAGGACCAAGCTTGGACGACGCCAAATAGTTTCGAGGCCTAGCGCCCACATTAATGAATTGTTCAGCTTATTTAGAAGATTTTATTGTCATTTTGTAGATTTGAGAAATTCCACCGAGCAAATTGAGAGATCACACGACACAGTCGTGATTCTTAAAATAACGTGGTATTTGTGGATTCCACAGGCTGCAAGATTTGTGTCGGTTACTTTAGATGTTAATACAGAACTGATTACTTATCTAGATATTATTTGTTCTCATGATGAGGTTTACTGTAAATTGTATTAGAAGTGGAACTCCTTGCCAGCGACTGTGTTCTCTATCTGCCTGAGAAAGACTTTATTGTTTAACGCATCCTTCAAAGATTAGAGTGAACAAGCATCTTCTGGGTACGCTTATTCCACCGCTGTTAATATTCACCAATGAATCCACCGCTGCATAGGCACTGTCAAAACGTAGTTGTGGTTCATTAATTAAAAAGAATCGTGTATTCCAGTGTTCGTGTCTGGAGCCGCGACTGAAGTGCGGCAACATGTCGAAGAAGCCGGCCGCGCAGCCGACGCTGCACAAAGTCATCATGGTGGGCTCGGGCGGCGTGGGCAAGTCCGCGCTCACGCTACAGTTCATGTATGACGAGTTCGTGGAAGACTACGAGCCGACCAAGGCTGACAGCTACAGGAAGAAGGTGAGGGGTCCATACTTCATTAAGAGAGACCTTTGAATTTGTTTCAGCATTTTTTGTCATAGATATCGGGCGGGAGAACACGAAACACGGGGACGGAGTTGCGGGCAGAAGCTAGTTGTTGATCAAATTCGAAATGAGTGTCAAAGTGATCATATAGATCAAACCGGCACAAGTTCCATGATTGCTGGGAATTTATACTAGATATGCACAAAGATCTGATCTGACGATTAGGTGAATATCCGCAATATACCAACTGTACCGATGTGATTGACATGAGAAGCAGCACTTTAAACCCATTGTGAAGTTCCCATGATTGAATGAAACACGCAGCTGTTTAATACTTTGCTGCTTTAAAATAGGTACACATATGTACCTACCTATTTTGGGTTTAAGGGCGCCAATTTTTCTTGGCGTTTTTAAGGTCTTCAAAACTTAAAATCGACGCCCCGACACGGAACATGGCTTTGTGGGGTGATTCTCATCGTATCTTTGGACGTCTATTGTTTATCTCATATAAATGCGTATAAAAGTTTTGAGTATGAATGTGGGTGGTTGTAAGAGTAGGGAAAGATCAAATGAACGATGGATGGACTGTGTGAAAGATTATAATATGGCTAGAAAAGGATGACTACCGAGATGACGACTAATATGGAAGAAAAATACATGTAGCGCCGACCCCTAATAAATTGGAATAAGTTTGATAATATAAATGTGTATAGAAGCAGTTTAGATGTATTCGCTTCACACGTTCAATGACATGATTATTTCAGCTTATAATGCGTGACCATTCATTCATATACACTTAGCTTTATAACTCACTGCAATCCATTAAGATTCGTGATCACGAACTAACCACTCAACTAAGTGCTATTAGTATAAGAATCTCGCGATGCAGCTTAACGAGACGGCAGTACATTTATTTCAAGGTTTAATCAATTGCAGTGGGAATAGTAATGTTTGCGAGTCATTTTATCTGAATGAGACAAAACTGCACTATTGTTATTTGGTTAACAAAAAAAATTGCTATCATTTCATCGTCAGCGTTGTCAACATAGAACAATTCGGTGCGTCCTAGACTGGCTACGGAAGTACCCAAATTTTTTTTTTTTTTGAGAAAAAGCTGCCGCTGGTCTGAATGTAAGCATATCCCGAATAGCAAAGTCTACCGCCAGCAAGAAGATTACTTCTTGAAAGCTCTACTTTGAGTTCTTCTCGCCGAAGTTTGTGTCTTGGAAACCTCAAAGACCTTCCTATCTACGAAGTGTATTTAGCAAATAAGGCTCAGTCTTAACTCCAATACCTTGACATCTCCAGGTCGTGTTAGACGGCGAGGAGGTCCAGATTGACATCTTGGACACGGCGGGGCAGGAGGACTACGCCGCCATCCGCGACAACTACTTCCGCTCCGGCGAGGGCTTCCTCTGCGTCTTCTCCATCACCGAGCCTGAGAGCTTCGATGCTACACAGGAGTTTAGGTACATTAGCCTTAAAATCTATATTTACAATAGGTGGGAGGCGTCTACTGTTATGACGCCTTAATAAATTCCTAAAATCATTCCCTTTGGGCGTATTCATCATTCCTGGACTTACGATTCTCGCCGAGAACTGTCACCCGAAGCACGGTAACGCAGTGTGCTCCAGGCGTAAGTATACAATCCATCAAGTGCTCAAACATCATCAACATCTCAGCCAAAACACGTTGAGTGCTCCATATAGGTCTCCTCCAGCCTTTGTGATTGTAACCCTATAATCAGTCAGTCGATAAAAATTTCGTTGCCAATCTAATTATACTGAATCTTATTTTATTAATTCAGTCGAAAGTAGGATTGAGGTGGGAAATTATATTATTTAGTAAGTTTAACCACCTGTCTTCCTTTTGTAGCATTTGGAGACGCAGAATAAAGTTTTTTATCATTATAATCACGCTCTTCTAGATTTTTTTGCGTTCTCTGATTATTGGGCTCTAAAGAAGGTAGTATCGTATAGTATAATATAGTATCTATGTATTTATTCCTAGTTGTTATATTTTTAGTAGCATTTTGTTTTGTTTGCATTAATTCCGCCTTTTAACAGTTTTATTGACTTGTACACAAACAATAATGCCATGTAAATCTCGTAACTTTCAGAGAACAAATCCTCCGTGTAAAAAACGACGAGAACATTCCGTTCCTGCTGGTGGGCAACAAGTCTGACCTGGCCGACAAGCGGCGCGTGCCGCTCGACACGTGCCGCGAGCGCGCGCAGCACTGGCAGGTGCCCTATGTGGAGACCTCGGCCAAGACCAGGGACAATGTGGACAAGGTGGGTGCACGAGACAGTTGGGAAATGGGAGGTGGGGAGAGTGGCTAGGTTGGGGTGAACATTGTAGACTTTCTGGGTTGTGCTTCGAAAAGACCGATTGGGCCTGTTTCAGGTTGGATGCAAAAGCTTGATTATAGTTTGAGCTCAGTTTTATATGAGCCGTAGCCTAAGTGCAGCCAAAATTATGAGCTTAATAGTGTCTCTAATGAAATTAACATAAGGTTCATGTAGCTGGTTATACATACAGACTAGGAAGTCGGTAGCCGAAGTTTTTATAAATCAAGAATATATTATTGTACCCACCATTAAACCTCTCCCCGCCTCTAGACCTATCTCTCTAAAAAGGCGTTTTTATTTTAATGCTGATTTGCTCCCGCACGCCGGGTCGGTCCGGTGCGTGCTACCCGCAATGCTCTTGTACATTCGGTACGTTTGTGCGGGTCATGCCAATCCAAGCCAGGCCAATCCTGCGTACGTGCGCAAATCCACGTGGGACTACAAACGCCCTAAGTGTTCTTTCTACTTCCTCTATGACCCACCCGAGCCAAGCCTGAGCTTTGCACGCTTCTGACTACGTTCACTCTGACCGAACCGACGACGACCAGTGCGGCTCCGGCTGGCTTGTAGAGTTGCGCTGCGCATCGCTCGCCTGACGCTTTTCTATTACTTCACCTACACTTACAGACATACACTTTACTTACAAGTATTTGATAACAGTGTTTTCAGGAAATTGATCTCAGATTTCGTTAGTCGTGTGTAGGATCATCATACTTTAAAAGCGTTACATTTTAGACCAGGCAGTGCGCGGTGCAACTCCAAACCTCATATAAAAAAACATTACCCTCCTTCTGGGGCAGTCGGGTAAAAATCAACCTAAAGCTAACTATAATAGAAATGAAATGAAAAAAATGAAATAAAAAATAGCCTAAACTTGGCCTATTTTTAACAGATTAAAATTCTGCCCGTTCTGCCATGTTCAGTTACGCACTCAACTATTGACTGGTTTTACGTTTACGACCTAGTTGCGCCTGTTAGCAGCACCGTGGAATTGACTGGTTTGAGTTTATTCTAAACTTAAAGTGGTCTTACTAAATCGCGCTACTAAGTTGCCAATGTAAAACATGATTCAAGTGCCATTGTGCGCTTTTATAATTTCTAACGTGACGATATTACCATGAACGTCGACGTCCACGTCACGGCATCGCGATACCACATGGACGCAAAATGTATGGAAATATTATGAAAACGCGTTTAGATTTTCCTGGCGCGTTAGTATAGTGGTCGCAAGCGCTACTGCTGAGCGTGAGGTCCTGGGCTCGATTCATGGGACGGGCAAATTATGATTGGGTATTTCATCAGGAATTTCTCAGTAGCAGCCCGGTGTCTGGATTTGTGTACGGTTGATGCCAATAGGCTCGCCTCCTATTACATGTGACTTTAAAATACTGGCGATATGTGGGTGTTACTATAGGTACACCTCTGCCTAACCCTTCGGGGATTACAGGTGATGTTATGCTTTTAAGTTTCAGTCCACAATAACGTTATAACGTGCACGTATTTCCATACATTTTATGCACGTGAACGTCCACGATAATATCACATTAGAAATTATAAAAGCGCACATTCAAGGAATGATTTAAAGTAGTATCAGCAGTGTGTGACACTGCTGATACTACTTTAAGCCAGTGTGCAGGTCAATGTGGGTGGTGGGGGAAGTGTGAGCTTGTGTGTGTCCGGTGTGTGATGGTGGCTCGTCCGCAGGTGTTCTTTGACCTCATGCGGGAGATCCGGTCGCGCAAGTCCGACGACAGCCGCGCCACCAACGGCGACGTCAAGGGCAAGAAGCGGAGGAAAATCAAGTGCGCCATCTTGTAGACACGGCCGGATATGACGACACGCGATCTCAAAGGATTATGATATTACAGACGCCACGTCTATGGGGTTCTTTTGTATGCTCAGGGTGTAAATACGGTGTCAGTAGAACGTTAAGTTGCCGTGTGTAGTGTCCGGCGGTGTCCGGGATCGTTCTGCGGCACTCGCGAGTCCGGAGCGCGTCCGTGTCCGCTTGGCTTGTCTTGTCAGTGATATCGTCTCAACCTGTGCAGGTCTACTCAGTGTGGGTGCCGCGTTTCATAGTTGTGTATGTGGTACTTGTCCTATGAATCAGATATTATAAAACAATAATAATATAGTGCAATGCAATAAATTATATTTATTTATTTTCATATAGTTTCGTACCATAACAATTATCACATGCATTTAACTTCACTACTTACAAAACACATCTTGTAAAAACGTCTATTGTATTGTGGACTCTGTTCCGTTGACGTTAAGGTCGACAATCGCGTGTCAGGTGTCACTAGCACGTTCACATGTACTAGGTGTAAGCAGGCTATTGTAAATTTTAATATATTTCGCCCACTTTGGTGCTTGCATTTATTGAATACTGTTTGTAATGACGCTGTTGAACATAATTTGCAAAATATTAAAATAGAAGTATGATACCCCCACTCTTGAAACTTCACTAACTTAGAAACATGTTTTATATTGACATGTTTAAATAAGCTCATTAATATTTGTTGTAATGAACAATCGTGGTCGTTATATCGTAGACTTTATTTGAGTTTATTCTACACTTAAAACAGATACACAAATACCTTTCAATCAAATGTTTAGACTGAACTCATTACAAACAGAATTCCATAAGTTTTTCTATGGATTAATTATTATTATTATTATTGTATCAAAGCTTAGTGCTTCGCGTTATTTATGCGTGTCAACCCGCCGGGGTGACGTCACACAGCTAAGTGTAGGTATACACTGACAATAAGTTTATTGGTTACATATTGTTCATATTATAAGCCTTAATACAAACCTTTTGACACACTCCACTAAGGCCAAGATCTATAAACATTAACTTAGAACAGTGCTTTGACATGTCTCTGTCTTACAGTTGTACAGTGCGTTCATTATAACTTGACCCAGGAGGCGATCGATTGGTAGCACTGAATATTGCTGTCTGTTGAATACTCATAGAGTCCAAAATGGCGACTGACAGAACAGTACTACCAATCACATAACTGCAAAATTCATACTAACAATCGCGTCACGGTTCAAGTTATAATGACAGTGATAGGAGTAACACTTAGCCAGAGTATGTGCTTTGTTTATAGATCTTGGCATAAGAAAACCTACCCCCCTTTATAACATTCTCCTAACTGTCGGGTCATAATTAAGATTTTGTTGATACAAAGTGAATTCTTTGTTCAGGGTTGTGTCCTTAGTCACAAATGATTACATAGTGTGGATGTAGGCACATTTTTTAATACAAAATATATCTATGAATGCGATATTATCAAGGGGAGAAAACTATGTATAATATGAACAATGTAGTACTACTCACACACTCGAACACGCATGGTCGGTAGCGTAAGTTTTGTATTTATTTTCTATGTAATAAGTGCTAAATGTAATGTGTAATGTGTTGAGCGGGGTACTGTTTATACGTGTTTGCGGAAATAGTATTTATTCAGACTACGCAATTTAGGGGCTAGTCAATATTGATGTCTCAAAAATATTAAGATATTCGGTCAAAATCTCACAGTAAAAGAATCTGGATATTAAAGATTTGTCTAAGAAATATGTCCTAAGATTCACGAATGTTTGGGAAGCGGCATGTTTTTTTCAATGTTCAAATACAAATACTATTTCAGTGAACATTTAGTATGTGATGTCTGCACCAGAATGTAAAGGATCGCTTCTCGGAGTAGCCGATAGTTGTCATGTCTTCTATGTTATACGGTTTAAGTGTTTGACTGCCACGCTTCAAACAAAACTTTTCATTAAATATTTCTTGCAGTCTTTACAGCAGCATTTCCAGTGCCACAACTTGAATGGAAACTATTTTATTCATTTATATGTACCTATTTTTATTTCGTATTGCGCAGTGGCAGACAATGACTCAAACTTAAATGTAATGCTAAGTTTTGTATGCAATAAAGTCTGATATTTTTAATCTTCACGATTTACTTTTTATATTTGGCCGTTGATCCGCCATTTTAGGCTGTTTGCCTTACTTTGAACTCGTTTACTATGAAAGACTCTTGGAATCATATAAAATATACATACGCTAGAACTTTTATAGTGGTTACTGAGAGCCGGGAGTGTCTGTTCAAACATTTGAAATAGTAAACAAAACTGATATGGTCAGTTTTACATAAACTCAAGCAGTAAGTTTACTTTCCGTTGAATGAAGGCTTGTTACTACACAATAGTGAGTACAACACAAATGATCAGTCGACGACAGTTGACGTTACATTTTAATGCCATTATTATATATTTGTCCACATAGTGCTATGCACGCGTAGCAATAACATGTTAGCATAATATCCTGTTATCGGGGCCAGATGTGTATATCTTTAGATGGTCCCCAACTGCCAAGACGAACTAATTTTATAAGTCCATTCGCAAAAATAGCAATCCTTCAAATAGGATACCTGTTCTATAGAGTCTCTCCTCTAAATAACGTCACGTGTCGATAGAAATTGTCGAGGATAGGCTTAAACTTTTATAATTATTGTGTTTCACAGTTACTGTCGACAGATGGCGGTGTTTTCAAACTTATATTCCTAAATTTACTTGTAATTGTTCTATAGGCTAGTAATTTTAGTTCACAAATGTATTGATTATGTACCTACGTGTATGTATGTATATCGAAGTCACAGGAACAAAATGATTGATATAAAGCAGGAAATATACAGATTTGCAAAATGATGTGTATTATTGTACCATAACTCGATTAAATGGAGAAGAAAATAATTAGGCCCACGAAGAATGGGCTTACACCATCATAGACGCAACTACCTAATGCACCAAATAATATATTCCGGAATAATAACCTGCGTCGTTAGGTAAGTATTCAAGATAACGAATAATTGAGCACTTAAAAACCCCTAAATTTATTTAGATTACATTTCACGAACTAAAGCATGTTACTTGTAGATTGTATCAGCACATAGCGATTCATAGGAAAGTAAACCTTAGTCCAAGTTAATTAAAAGGTAATGAGTCTTCTTTACCATTTTTATCATTCAGAAATCAACCTTCTTCACTTGTTTTTAATGTTGGCATTTGTGTATTCAATTTATTTCTACATTCACTTTTATGTCGTAATGGATCGTCTAACAAAGTTTTACCTACGTTTTTTCAATTCGTAAATATGAAACCTGCAGGCGTTCCTGACACTGATCCGGCAGATGTCGCGCATAAAGAAGGGGCTGGCGGCCGACGACCAAGAGGAAGAAGTCAAGAAGCGCGGACCCTGCTGCGTCGTGTGCTAGCTACTCACTCGCTGTACTCGACTGACACACACACTAGCACAGTGCAACTACTTACAGTGGTTTATCGCCCATACATTTGAAAGGAGCTGTTACATTCACACGGTGCGATTTAACTACCTGTGGCATGCCATAACTTGCAGTAACAGTAAAAGATCTTTCTTTCTTCAAGTTTATTATATGCCATAGGCAAGGAACTTACATCGTGTAAATGGGGTTTGAAAGATGCGCCCACTTACCTTTGATTGATCTGCGATCTGATTGAAACGCTGCCGTTGAACCACTGCAAGTAGTTACACTGGCACTAGTATGAACGTAGCCGCAGGAAAGAGAAAACTATACAGGTTCCACTCTGTCCCAACACAATGCTTATCAAATAAAATGACAACCAATAACCGCAGCATTTGGTAAGATCAACCGCAGCTACCTCGTATATAGCTCAACTCAAAGTAAGTTAGAGGTATTATATTGTACTTATACCGGGCTGGTGTCTACACCTCCACGTCCAAACGCGTATTTTGCGTACAGAAGTTAGAGGTATTGGAGTCATGCCTGTAAAACCGTAGAGGTTTTGCTAGTTCTTGCTAAGATTTTACCCAATAAGCGTTGGCTACGTTCACATAATATATCTAACAAATGAGCACTGCCAGGTTTTCTAGTTATATTATACAAGTCTTCGAGCTGTCAGTTATCATCATGGTACAGTGCCATTACCCAGAATTATCGGGATGTAAGTATCTTCTAATGATAACTGACCATTTGATCTAAAAGTAGTGCTATATTAATATAGTAATTTATTAAACTGGTCTAACGTGTATAATATAATAACATTCAAAGTTAATCTCTAACCGATGCATATTATGAGAGAAATAATTTTCGTACAAAATGGTACTGCATTATTCTCAAAGTAATCGTAACATTCCGAGCAAGGAATGGTTTATCAAAAGACCATTCAGTAGTGGCGCCATCTATTATTCATATCATCCGTTTCGCTATCATTATCTGCTGAAAGTAGATATTTTAATAGGTACAAAAACCTAACAAACTTGTTTGCGCCGAAGAGTTCGGCAGAGGTGTACCTATTTTTATAAGTGTGATATTCAACTAATATAACTGCTCGCTCAATCTCATAGCTTGTGCCAATGAAAATGGAAACTCCTTTAGTAGTGTGTCGGAGCAAAAGTGGTCTCAATTACAGATTTCGGTATTCATTAAAAACCATGGAATTAGTATGTTTTATGTTAAAAACATATTAGATCTCTGAACATTCCAAAACCTGTGTCAGGTCACCTTCGCTCTTGTCACGGCTATCTTGTCATGGCTGTCTTGTTATGGCTATCTTGTCATGGCTATCTTGTCATGGCTATCTTGCCAAAACCAGCTACTATCTAGTTACTCGATTAATACGAATATGTCTGTAAATAATTATTATAATAAAACTATTGTATTATATTTGTGCATTTTTATTTATAAAAAATATCTGTTACACAATGTACCCTTAATTCAGTCTATGAATACAAAATTATTCTTATTATTACTACTACTTATTTACATTTATTTTGTTGGTTACACTTTAATTGTTTAATTTAACTTTAACATATGTGCTCATAAATATTATTTATATATATACAAAAAGAAAATATATAAATAAATATATACAAAAGGAAGGAGGACGCGCGAGCTTGCGAAAGGTGGAAGGAGTGGAGCAGACAGCGTAGGCTAGGAAAAAAATACAAAATAATATTCACACATTATTTTGCTTCTATATAAAAGAATTAATTAAAACAGGATAGTTATATATAAAATAAAGGTTTTAAAAGTCTCAGATAATAATAAAAGGTGCAGTTTCAGCTTTAATGACACGGACATAAGGTTTAAGCGAGATTGACTGACGTTTGCAATACCTGGAGTGTGTTTATGACAGGACAGAGAGACTTGGAACTGACTAGGCACGAGGCGTATCTTCTTTAAAATTTCTCGTCAGAACAGTATTATGGCATGGAAACATTTTTGACACTTATGCCATGGAACAACTACATCGACCGAAACATTCGTGTAGAAATATCTGCTTATACAGTGGCAGAATTTGTTTCAAGCTTATCGCACACGTATAAGCACTGCACCGGATCAGCACTGTCTCAACTCGAGCCGTTCAGGATTTTTTCTACGAACTCCATACTGCAACGCACACTTTAATGACTCGGGTCGGGATCAGCTAGTAAAAATGAGGTGAGATGCCCTCGTCTCACCTCATTCCGACCCGATGAAGAAGAAAGAAGATGCTTTGACGTACGCTATGGACTTTAAAGTCGACCGTCACGTTAAACGTCCCTGCAGGTGGTATGCCTATTTCCAGTAGCGTCCGGTCACGCCAGCTGGTGCGTGTCCATCCAGCGCCGCATGTGGTGCAGGTGTCAGGCCCTATGTCCAGCAGTGGCCGGTCACGCCAGCTGGCACTGATGCCCGCAGCCGGCGGGGCACAGCTGGTGCGTGTCCATCCAGCGCCGCATGTGGTGCAGGTGTCAGGCCCTATGTCCAGCAGTGGCCGGTCACGCCAGCTGGCACTGATGCCCGCAGCCGGCGGGGCACAGCTGGTGCGTGTCCATCCAGCGCCGCATGTGGTGCAGGTGTCAGGCCCTATGTCCAGCAGTGGCCGGTCACGCCAGCTGGCACTGATGCCCGCAGCCGGCGGGGCACAGCTGGTGCGTGTCCATCCAGCGCCGCATGTGGTGCAGGTGTCAGGCCCTATGTCCAGCAGTGGCCGGTCACGCCAGCTGGCACTGATGCCCGCAGCCGGCGGGGCACAGCTGGTGCGTGTCCATCCAGCGCCGCATGTGGTGCAGGTGTCAGGCCCTATGTCCAGCAGTGGCCGGTCACGCCAGCTGGCACTGATGCCCGCAGCCGGCGGGGCACAGCTGGTGCGTGTCCATCCAGCGCCGCATGTGGTGCAGGTGCCCGCCGTGGGAACAGCCCTGGCACCACGCGTACAGGCCTCGCACCACCTGCAGACAAGAAAGCAGATCAATATTTGACGAACATGAAGTGTCAAACGGATTTAAACCATGTGCAGTGTAACTATTAATGTCAACTCGACCTGCCCGCACTTAAAACTGTCCCGCAAATGATTATGCTACGATAACTCGCCCTGATCATAATTTCTCATTTGCCTAGCCTTATCCAAACTATGTTCTATGTTTATGTATCAGTACGTTACATGCAACCTTGCCAACCATGCCTATCCGACTATCACAACCCAGTCTGAGTAAAACGATATCCCTTGGTACGACCGTTGTCAGTCACATTAGCGCTTATGACCACCCGTAACGACACCCTGACACGACGCCACATGAGCACTGATAGTACACGCAAGTAGACAGTGTGCCAGTAGACGTGTTCGTTCGCTGTCCAGGAGGACCACGAAGCCGGGCACTACAGCACGACAAGATTGGTTTATCTTTACCACCAGCCTGCGTTATCGTCACCTGACCTCAGAACAGGTCCAAGAACAGCCTCGAGACTGGCATGGACTGACTGTTTGCGCTCGAACGAAAGAAGTAGGTTAGGAGAATGTGGCCTGAAATATCATCGGTCAGCCAATGGTCTGAAACGGACACGACCTCACAGAATGGCGCGCCTACAGTTTGCAGGCGACCATTTAAATTGAACTGAAAGTCAACGGAGGGAGGTTATTTTACAGATGAAACCTTTACGCACGATTATGCTGTAAGGCAATGATAGACGTAGGAAAGTCTACCGCAGACGGAGTGTTTTCACAATGTTGCATTGAAGAGAAGGTGAGTTATGGCGGTGGGACATGTATGTGTCCACATACATTCTGGGGCGGAATTTCCACCGAAGGAAAAACTGACCTTGAGGTTGTGACGGGACCAGTTGCCACAACCAAACAGCGACCGATACATTCGTCAATGCCTAGAGCCTCCTTTGATGCTATAATGCTGAGTTTGTGGGCCAGGATTTAATTTTTATGCATGATAATGCACGGGCGCACACTGCAACAATTGTTCGAGAATAGAGCACCTATGAGATGAGCTGAAGAGGCGTGTTCGAACTAACTAACCAGCTCCAGAAACGATGCAGGAGCTGAAAACTGCAATTTTGAAAGCATAGGAAAATATTGCCCAGCACTTCCTAGTGGCATTAAGTAATTCCATGCCAAACCGCATGACGACCGTCGTAAGTGCTCTTGGAGGTAACACAAGTTACTAAATAAACATTAAAATCCATGCTAATTTTGCCCCTGAGAAACGCGAAAAGACGACTAATTGCAATTAAACTGTTACTTTTTAGTATTCAGATTTCAGGAAAAATTACAAACGGAAATAATAGTCCCGTAGACCTTAGAGAATATAACTGGAGACGCCTTACGAACGCTTTCCCCTCTGTAAAAGTACAAGAACAAATGTTCGATCTAGTCTAGTACGTTCATAAAAACTAATTTCAAATCGATTCTAACGCACTTCATAAATCGTTTTCAAGACACGTGAAAATGACTAGCTGTGCTGTTAAATTCTATAAAAAGCTTTCAAATACGTAAAGAACTGAATAACCTTCCATATGTAAGTATTTTTTTATCATATTTTTATTGAAATTCAAAATCCTAACCTCATAATACATTTAGATTTTTCATTCGATTCAACATAAAACATGGCATGAATAGAGTATTTTCCTGACGACGTGACGTCACCGAGTCTCGCTACACCTCGTTTTCATGTTCATAAAGATCAAAATATTTTTTCACCTCACAAGCTCGGAAAGTTTCTGTTTGTCATTCGAAATCTGCGCGGAAAAGAGCATTTTCCCCGCTAGCGTGGAAAGAGTTTTTAAAATTCGAACCTTTCTATTCAACAATTTTCTATACTTATTTTATGTCAGAGCGCCAACCTCATTTTTAGAATAATCGCACTGGCCAGCACGAAAAAAAAATCGCTCAACGCGCCTAAAGAAATCTTCACTTAAAAAACTTTATATAATTTTTAACCGACTTCTTCAAAAAGGAGGAGGTTCTCAATTCGTCTGTATGTTTTTTTTTTTTTTTTGTATTTTTGTTACGCGATTACTCCGCCAATTATGAATCGATTTTGATGATTCTTATTTTGTTTGGTAGGTCGTGCTTCCGAGGTGGTCCCATATAAATTTTATTAACTTTGCTTGCGTAATTTTGGAGTTAGCTTCAATATTACGTATTTTTCCCACTTAGTTTATCTAGACGATATCCTGTTTGACTCCTTCACTGTTATTTACTTAGCAGGTAGTGGTATTCGGATTTGTGTGGGGTAGGTACCACAACTAAAAAGTGAAAAATAAAAACTTTTTACAAAAAAAAAAACAACCGACTTCCAAAAAAAACACAAAAAAAGTGAAAAATTACTTTAATTTCTGAAGTCGGTGGCAAAAAACGGAAATTGAAAAGCAAAGACACCGACTTCAGAAATTAAAGTTATTTTTCACTTTTTTTGTGTTTTTTTTGGAAGTCGGTTGTTTTTTTTTTTCTTCTGTGTATTCAATTCACTTTCGACCATTTGGGTTTGTTTAGCAGTGCAGAGTTAGTGCAAGCGGTACATAATGCCGAATTGAGATTTCTTCCGGAAAAATTGCGCGAAAAGTACATAAAAGCTTAGGTACAATATTTTTGTTCAATGCATGGAGACACCTAGCATTTTCCTCGCTGTAGTGAGGTGAAAAGTTATGGCTTTCGCTCGGTAGCAAAGTTTTCCGGGGTCTCGTACCTTTGGGGTGTCAATACAGGTACTCGCGCGAAAAAACAACTTTGCAGCCTTGCATAACAAATAACTATTCTTTTGCATTACGAAAATGTACGTCAAATCAGCAAAATTTACATGCACTTGACAAGCGATTATGTCCTTTAGTAAAAATTATAGCGAGATTACCGTACGGTTGAGGTCATGTTTAAATTCACATATCAATAATTTCATAATAAGAATTGAGTAAGTAGTAATTTTTATATTTTATCAATGTTTTATATTTTCTTTCAAATGTTTATTTTTAATTTTTTTTTTTTGAGTTGGAAACTTGTAAATGGCCTTTAATTTCATATTTTTAAGAACACTGTAATAAGTTAGCTGTAAGTTTCCCGAACAGAATAAAATCTAATCAAATCAAAATACCTGATGGCACACGGCGCACAAGTCGGGCAGGTGGCGCAGGTGCGGGTGGCAGGAGTCGCAGGCCGCATGCGGGCGCGTGCGGCGCCCGCAACGCCCGCAGCATACCGCTACACTAGTGGACTGTTGGGACATCACCCATACGCTGTTCAGCCAGGCGCAGCGAACCACCTGGATGACGAAGCGGACGTTTTAACATAGGTATATCAGATAAATATATTCGGTATATATATATAGCTGCATATTAATCGCTGTATATTAATACAGACAGAGTGACACTTGACATGATTGGCATAAAAAAAATTCGTTACTTGACGATTTCTGCCAGTTTACTCTTTACGGTAAGAGTAAACTAAAAGCAGCGTTAAAGAACTTCGTTCCTAAAAGCATTTTTCCAGTTAAATTAAAGTAATTAAAGTATTTTTCAAGAAATGATAAGCAGACTAGAAAATTACCTCAGTTGCGACATTCCAAAGTTTGTGTCTCTGCAGCACCTCGATGTACCCCAGAAGCCAGTGCTCTTGTAAACTCTCCTCGATGTACGGGAACAAGTCACTTCTGAGAAGACAAAAAATATTTTATATATTTTATTTTTATTTTATATATATTTACTTTCATTATTGTCCAGCCGCCGGAAGAGACCTGATTTTTTGTTACATTCAGACACATGACAAAATTATTAGTAGTGATCGGAATAGGTAGAGCTAATCTACCTAAAGTTCAAAGAACAGAGACAAAAAAAGTGGAGACTTACGACTAGTGATGGGAATTTACCCGGAAAAATCCCAAATGTGGGTAAATTCGAGGGAAAATTCCCGGGAAAATACCCGATTGGGAAAATATTCGGGTTTTTTCAATTTAGCTTATGTAATGTTTAGATACTATGTGCTATTTCAATGTATGTACATTGAAATGGCTAGCTAGTTAGGGCTTGTCTAGGTTGAAATGACACACTGCACTACCACATTTTACGTACCCAAACAAATTTGGAGTATGAATAATTAAGTAGTGGGTCACGTCATTTCAACTAAAATTAACTAACTAGCAGTATAGCTTTGCTAGTTAAGGCAAGTTTGTGTTTTCTTTGAACCTGTGACATTTATAACTCAGTGAATGAAATGATAAAGCAAACATTGCTGTATCCACGGGTACACATCAAGCAATAGGATTTCCGTACAATGCGAGGTCAGCTTATACTGGAAATGTATAGCTTGATGTGTAGCCATGTGTTTCAGATGGTAAATGATAAATGATTTATTTCTGTAAGTAGGTTTGTACAAACACTTTTACACGTCAAACACATTTTTAAAACTATATGAGGTCGGCGTTTCGTATCTGACTACTTTGAGAAGAAAGGCCGAAACAAACTCAGAGGTCTCTTTTAAAGTCCAGACATAATCTTGGTCAGATTATGTGAAGACAATGTAGATTGGTGTCTGAAATGGTCTTTTGAGGAAAGAACCACACAGATTGAGTGGACCTGTCCAGTCAGTGCACGCATTTGTCAGTGATCGTGCAGCTCAACTCAGAATTTAAAGAGCTCAACGATTTGACGAACAATACCAAAAAACAGGACATTTGGGTAGGCCGCATAAATTACTCAAACTGCCAGACCATGATTAATTAAAACTAAGGAAAAATAACTAATAAAAAGAAAAGAATGATCCACATAGTTTTCATATTCACAATAATTAAAATAATGTAATACTTTACAAAGTACATATTTCATGTCATTGTAGGTATACATAAAATGTCAATGTGAATATAAAATCCAGCCATAATCTTGGTCAGATCATTTGAGGACCATGTAGATTTGTCTGAGATGGTCTTTCGAGGAAAGAACCATACACATTTGAGTAGACCTGTCCAGTGAGTGCACGCATTTGTCAGTCAACTTACGGTACGGTAAAGTAATAAATAAGTAGAGATGGTAAGGTATTATAGCATGAAAAATGATTAAATAAAACCAACTAACTGTGCAAGTTGTCTCTGATAAACTGATAACTATCTTTTTTTTATTTTTTATTAATACATTAAATACATTAGGGCTTGTAGCTAAGAAATAACAGCCGCACGGGTCGATCAATCAAATTAAGCTAGGCTTGCCGCGGTTGGTCCATGGATGGGTCAATCTTGACATTCCAAGACCCCTCTGTGCCTCGGAAAGCACGTTATGCCGTTGGTCCCAGCTGTCATTTTTAGATCTTTGACAGTTGTTACGGGTCGTCAAGCCCAAAAGTTTGACAACCAGTCTTACCAAGGGGTATCGTGTTACCCAGTAAATGGGTTGTGGAGGATACTGGTATTCAGCTGCATCCGGTTAGACTGGAAGCCGACCCCAACATAGTTGGGAAAAGGCTAGGCAGATGATACGACATAGTGTAGTCTAAATATATAAAGAATGCAATAAAAACATTTACAGAGATAAACTCAAAACTCAAACTCAAACTCAAAGCATTTATTTCAATTAAACCATTTACAGGCACTTTTGAATTGTCAAGGAGTCAGTCAGTCAGAAATATGAAGCTAGTTGCCCATTCCAAAGCGTAGTAGGTACCTATGGAGAAGAACGGGCAAGAAACTCCATGGACACTCTTTTAAATCAAAATATTGTTACAATATAATGGTTACATTATTCATGTTGAAATTATACATGTGAGAACAATGTAGAAAGCACGTTAAAAGCGTCCGCAATTACAAAATAAGCACAATTCAAAAATTAAAATAAGCCATGGCAGCTAAGAAATGACCAGTCACAACTGACGGCGCCCGTTCACGAACATGACGCATGGATCAGCACCATTCAGCTCAACCATTTTGAAGGGAGCTAAATGATCCAACACATACGCCACCACCAGCGAGACATTTGAGTGAGCATGACATTCCCAGCCGCCAGGGCACACTCAAGTCAATGAAAGACAAAAAACCCGATAAATGGTAGCTCTATAGTACATAGTACTCACACCTGTGCAATTATATAATACAAAGGAGAGATTGAGTTTATACAATGCAAAGATAGTCTTACAATCTTCAGCAGCTCCAACAGCATTTTCGAATGTTAATTAGTTAGTTGTGGTTGTGGAGCAGGACCAGCATTAAGCCAAGCATTTTTATCAGAGATGTAATCCTCCAACTTATAATATGCCTGCCTACATAGTGTGCGTTTTATACAAGTTTTGAATTTCGTCTCATTCAGTTGAAGTATGTGGGGAGGGATTTTATTCTAACATTTTAAACAGTACCCCATGAAAGATGAGTCTACTTTAGCCAGTCTGAAACCTGGTTGAACTAATAAGTCCCTATTTCTAGTACTATAATTATGTCTATCGCCTCTTTTACTAAAAAGATGTAAATTTTTTCTTACGTGCAAGATGTTTTCATATATATATTGACAAGGTACCGTCATGACGTTAATATCCTTAAACAGTTCCCTTAAAGAATCGCGCCTGCGTAGATTATAAATGGCTCTGATCGCTCTTTTCTGCAGAATAAAGATAGACTCGATGTCTGCAGCCCGTCCCCATAGTAAAATACCGTAAGACATTATGCTATGAAAGTAACTAAAATAGACTAGCCTCGCGGTATCTACATCAGTAAATTGACGGATTTTTCTGACAGCATATGCTGCTGAACTCAGCCGTCCTGCAAGAGATGTTAAATGAGGACCCCATTGTAGCCTTGAGTCGAGCGTGATCCCCAGGAAAACAGTTTTATCGACGAATTCTAGTTTCTCTTGATTCAATATAATCTCACAATCCCTACTTTTGACATTTGGTAAAGAAAATTTTATGCAGTTAGTCTTTTTTCCATTTAATACTAAATTATTAGCAGTGAACCAATTTTGGCGATAATTTTTCGATAATTCGATAATTTTTCGATAATTTTTTGGCGACCAATAAGCTGCTCGCTACTCGTACTAAACTACTTACTAATAAATAATTGTGAATGTCTGTGTTTTTTTTTATGAAGAATCATTAATTACGATCCTACTGGTGGTTCCACAGATTACTTTGTTTGAAAAAAAAAAAAAATGTCTTCAGCTTTATTGTATTACTGTAGATAATGAAAATTCCCGTGAATTAGGTTTTTTCCCACATAAATACCCGGTTTTAACCCGAAATGGGTTAAAACCTGGGTATTTTCCCTTTGGGTTTTTTCCCACCTTTTTTTTGGACTAATGTCGGGATTTCGGGACATCTCTTAAGTACATTTAATATAAATGCTAAAGGTATGGAGTTAAATTAAATATCATGAACTAAAATTCAAACCAACACCTTCACTTCAGTTGCAAAACAATACTGTATCCTTTTTTATTTTCTTGCGGCCAGCGGCGCCACGTCCAGCGCCGGGCTCCGGGGCTCGCCGCGCACGGCCAGCCCCGCCTCGTATGAGTACCTGTGCTCCTGCAGCACCAGCATGACGACGGCGGCCGTCTGCACGTCGCCCAGCTCCGCGTGCGCGCGCAGCGCCGCGCCCAGCAGCGGCGCCACGTCCAGCGCCGGGCTCCGGGGCTCGCCGCGCACGGCCAGCCCCGCCTCGTATGAGTACCTGTGCTCCTGCAGCACCAGCATGACGACGGCGGCCGTCTGCACGTCGCCCAGCTCCGCGTGCGCGCGCAGCGCCGCGCCCAGCAGCGGCGCCACGTCCAGCGCCGGGCTCCGGGGCTCGCCGCGCACGGCCAGCCCCGCCTCGTATGAGTACCTGTGCTCCTGCAGCACCAGCATGACGACGGCGGCCGTCTGCACGTCGCCCAGCTCCGCGTGCGCGCGCAGCGCCGCGCCCAGCAGCGGCGCCACGTCCAGCGCCGGGCTCCGGGGCTCGCCGCGCACGGCCAGCCCCGCCTCGTATGAGTACCTGTGCTCCTGCAGCACCAGCATGACGACGGCGGCCGTCTGCACGTCGCCCAGCTCCGCGTGCGCGCGCAGCGCCGCGCCCAGCAGCGGCGCCACGTCCAGCGCCGGGCTCCGGGGCTCGCCGCGCACGGCCAGCCCCGCCTCGTATGAGTACCTGTGCTCCTGCAGCACCAGCATGACGACGGCGGCCGTCTGCACGTCGCCCAGCTCCGCGTGCGCGCGCAGCGCCGCGCCCAGCAGCGGCGCCACGTCCAGCGCCGGGCTCCGGGGCTCGCCGCGCACGGCCAGCCCCGCCTCGTATGAGTACCTGTGCTCCTGCAGCACCAGCATGACGACGGCGGCCGTCTGCACGTCGCCCAGCTCCGCGTGCGCGCGCAGCGCCGCGCCCAGCAGCGGCGCCACGTCCAGCGCCGGGCTCCGGGGCTCGCCGCGCACGGCCAGCCCCGCCTCGTATGAGTACCTGTGCTCCTGCAGCACCAGCATGACGACGGCGGCCGTCTGCACGTCGCCCAGCTCCGCGTGCGCGCGCAGCGCCGCGCCCAGCAGCGGCGCCACGTCCAGCGCCGGGCTCCGGGGCTCGCCGCGCACGGCCAGCCCCGCCTCGTATGAGTACCTGTGCTCCTGCAGCACCAGCATGACGACGGCGGCCGTCTGCACGTCGCCCAGCTCCGCGTGCGCGCGCAGCGCCGCGCCCAGCAGCGGCGCCACGTCCAGCGCCGGGCTCCGGGGCTCGCCGCGCACGGCCAGCCCCGCCTCGTATGAGTACCTGTGCTCCTGCAGCACCAGCATGACGACGGCGGCCGTCTGCACGTCGCCCAGCTCCGCGTGCGCGCGCAGCGCCGCGCCCAGCAGCGGCGCCACGTCCAGCGCCGGGCTCCGGGGCTCGCCGCGCACGGCCAGCCCCGCCTCGTATGAGTACCTGTGCTCCTGCAGCACCAGCATGACGACGGCGGCCGTCTGCACGTCGCCCAGCTCCGCGTGCGCGCGCAGCGCCGCGCCCAGCAGCGGCGCCACGTCCAGCGCCGGGCTCCGGGGCTCGCCGCGCACGGCCAGCCCCGCCTCGTATGAGTACCTGTGCTCCTGCAGCACCAGCATGACGACGGCGGCCGTCTGCACGTCGCCCAGCTCCGCGTGCGCGCGCAGCGCCGCGCCCAGCAGCGGCGCCACGTCCAGCGCCGGGCTCCGGGGCTCGCCGCGCACGGCCAGCCCCGCCTCGTATGAGTACCTGTGCTCCTGCAGCACCAGCATGACGACGGCGGCCGTCTGCACGTCGCCCAGCTCCGCGTGCGCGCGCAGCGCCGCGCCCAGCAGCGGCGCCACGTCCAGCGCCGGGCTCCGGGGCTCGCCGCGCACGGCCAGCCCCGCCTCGTATGAGTACCTGTGCTCCTGCAGCACCAGCATGACGACGGCGGCCGTCTGCACGTCGCCCAGCTCCGCGTGCGCGCGCAGCGCCGCGCCCAGCAGCGGCGCCACGTCCAGCGCCGGGCTCCGGGGCTCGCCGCGCACGGCCAGCCCCGCCTCGTATGAGTACCTGTGCTCCTGCAGCACCAGCATGACGACGGCGGCCGTCTGCACGTCGCCCAGCTCCGCGTGCGCGCGCAGCGCCGCGCCCAGCAGCGGCGCCACGTCCAGCGCCGGGCTCCGGGGCTCGCCGCGCACGGCCAGCCCCGCCTCGTATGAGTACCTGTGCTCCTGCAGCACCAGCATGACGACGGCGGCCGTCTGCACGTCGCCCAGCTCCGCGTGCGCGCGCAGCGCCGCGCCCAGCAGCGGCGCCACGTCCAGCGCCGGGCTCCGGGGCTCGCCGCCGCGCACGGCCAGCCCCGCCTCGCCGCACGGGCCCTCGTCCATCTGGCGGGAGGCGAGTGGGAAACTAAGTATTATTTCCCGCAACATCTAAAATTCTAAACTGAATCTTTTCAGTGTTGGCAGTTAAAATAGAATAAACAAGAACAGCAATAAACTAAGTACCTAGACGTCAATAAACTCACATGCATATGATTATGGTGGTACCCGGAGTGGTCCAGCGTGGGCGGCGCCGTGCAGGCCGAGCCGGAGCCGCCGGAGCCGCTGGAGCCGCTGGAGCCCGGCGACGAGCTGCCGCCCGGCGACGCGCCGCCGCGGGCCGGGGCTAAGGGGGCAGTGACTACATTAGCCGACATCGCGTGGTAAGCGTTGCAGCCCTTCATGGAAAAGCTGGATGACCAATCTTGGAGGCCGAGACCGCAGCTAAACTAAACTCGAGGCCATCATAGCGTGGCCAGCAATAAGGTCATTGCGAACCCAGACTTGTATAGTGCTTTACTCAAAATATATAAAGTTTTATTCGTGAAAAAACATTACAAAACTCATGAGCTCATACCGCTGTGCTCCTTCTCTGCGTGGCGCGCGTGCGTCGCGCCGTGCGCAGGCGCAGGCGGCGGCGGCGCGGCGCGCAGCGGGAAGGCCTCCTCGGGCAGCGCCCAGTCTGCCGCCTCCGTGTCCACGTAGTGCGCAGACGCCGCCGACACCCAGCCCGCCGGCTCTGTGGGAAGGGACATGGTGTGCTTATTTAGCCAACAAACATTAATATTATGAATGCTAAAACAGGAACACTGTCAGTTGTTTAATTTCAACTGACAACGCAGTTCAAATTCGAACCTTATTTAAAAAAAAACCGACTCTTATTCAAAGCGTAATATTGTACTCACCATCAGTTCGCACGTGCTTGGCCTGCTTGGTCGGCGGGATGTAGATGCTCAGCGTGGGCTTGCCCAGCACCCCACTGTTATGGAACTGGGTCTCCGCCCAGTCCTCTACTTCTTCTAAGGGCTCTTCTTCCACTGCGTTGCTGGTAATCAAAAGTTATTGGCATAAGATAAATTATACATAAAAGGGGCGGAACGAATACCCTCTGAAATGGATATAGCATCTTCTATCAAGACAATCAAACATACTTCAGTGGAGTTCATCAGTTCCTGTAACATATCAAAAGTACGGTCTGCAAGACTCACTTCGGGTAAGTCTGTGTGTAAGGCGGCAGGGGCGGCGGCTCGGCGCGCGGCGGGTCCCGGTCGGGCCGGGGCCGCGGCGCCGGGGGCCCGCGCCCCGCCGCGCAGCACACGCAGCGCACCACCTCCCACACGTGGCACACCTGCGCACAGGGGCAGCGCTTTACAAGGGGAACTGTGGGAGGATGGGGTCTTAATTCGTCATTAAAGGAAAAAAGGAAATTAAACACGCCGCACACTACAGCAACAATAGATGAGCCTCATTTCACACACTGTTAGTACTGATTGGATTCCTCTAACACTGTTCACAAATACAAAACCCGAAAATGTTACAGTTTAAACCAAAAAAAAATACCGCTTTTCTTCCGAATATACATCAGGTTACCGAAAATTTGTGTCATTGTCGACTTAGAAGCTTGTCGAATGGTTGTAAATAGCTATGCTGGGTGGAGTCAAAACTCATATATTTGTATTTTGAACACAAAGAGTTCCAGGTCAGAGGCCCGGAAGATATGGTATGAAATGAGCACACAACGTAACTAACTCACCATGTGTCTATTATGTGCTCGCGCCACTTCCGCGTTGTGCTTGGCGAGGTCGTGCGGCGGCGCGCCCCGCATGCGGTAGGCGCGCGCGCACTGCACGAGCGCGTGCGTGCGCGCGCTGGCCGGCGCCGCGTAGCGGTACAGCGTGGACGACGCGCCGCCGGGGAATGCACGCTCCAGGGCGGCCTGCGCGCTGGGAGACAGGGAGCCGGCTGTTGGCTGCTTGCGGCTGGAGAGATGAAAAAAGAATTGTCAAAATCGGAGTATTCTGTAGCAAGTTATGCGCGAAAAATAATACACAAATATACGCGTCGACTTCAGAACCTCCCCTATTTTCGTCGATTAAAAACGGAATATCAAATTGCTGTAAAAAAAAATGCATTTTCCCACAGCCTCGCTCCGCATGGTTATCCCACAGAAACCATATATTTTACGGGATAATACGTAGTTTATATCTCGTCGTAGTATGCTAAAAATTACGTCCATCCATTGCTTCGTCGCTGCGTGAAAGAAACACAAACCAAAACTTTCACATAATTAGTAAGCCGTTAGTAAGGAAGCAGCCTCACCCCAGGCCCGGCACGTGCCGCTCGGGCTGCGCGTGCTGCGCGTGCTGCGCGAGCTGCGCGGGCAGCGCGGGCAGCGGGCGCTCGGGCGCCGCGTGCGCCACCTCGCCGCGCGCCGACACGCACACGCCCTGCGGGTTGGCCCACAGCACCGGGTGCGCCGCCTCGCTGAACCGGTGCCGGTACAGGCTGCAGTCCTACACAGTCACAAACGTCACGCCTGTAGTCCGCGAAGGGCAATCATATAATAATAAAAGTTTATTCTGGTAAAAAGGTAAACAGTAAATACAAATTTGCTTAAATCTACGAAAAATCCAACAGTTTTATGTGCCTGAACTAGGTCATCCTGTGTTTCAGGCGAGGCAAGGCATAGTATTTCTAAAATAATCACATACTTAATTATAAAAATCTAGTCATCTAATAGGTATGTAAAAAGGTGCAAATACGAAAAAAAAAAAAAAAATATAAAATCTTAATACTTACAAAACCTAACTTAGCTAAACTTAATTAGTACAAATACAATTTTTATTTAAGTACAACTAATAATTCCTCTGTATCTTCATAGGACATCATTTGAAGAGCTTCTTTGAGAGTTCTTTTACAATTGGAATTGGAAAAAGGAAAGGGCGGCAAGTAGACATCTTGAGTATCGCTCTTTGAGCTCTCTCGATAGGTAGTAGCGAACTTTTACCTGCTTCACCCCAAGCGGTAATGCAGTAAGTCAAAATTGACTTACAGAGAGGAAATTAAACTCGCCTATTTAATTTTGGGTCTGCAATATAACGTATTTTTTGAAAACGAATATTAGCTTACGCATTCTATTATTTAAAACTTCTATTTGCTGTTTAAAAGATAGGGTTTCATCTATTATAATTCCCAGATATTTTATTTGATTAGTTATATTAATATTAGGGCACGTGAGCAAGCAATCTGCAGGGACCATACAACAGTGAGCATAGATCGTTGAGGGCAAAACAGATGTTAGTTTGCGCACTGAAAACTTAATATAATTTGTTTTAGCCGCATTTAGTGTTAGTGAGTTATGTTGAAGCCACTTATTTACAATATTTAAACCGTAGACTTCATGTTCCGATTCAGCAGAAAAAAGGAGGGCAGTGTCGTCAGCGTAGGATATTATAGTGCCGTGCTCTAGGTTTAGATTACAAAGGTCATTTATGTATATCAAAAATAGAGTAGGCCCTAAAATACTTCCTTGGGACACACCAAAGGACGTGTTTTTTGTCATCTTCGCTGAGAACATTGCCAATCTTTACGCACTGGGTTCGGTCTTCTAACTAACTTTTGAGAAGTTTCAGTTGAATGCCTCTTATGCCAACTGACTCAAGCTTGCGCAACAGAATAGGAATGGAGAATGTGTCAAAAGCCTTGGCGATATATCTGATATAATGTTAATAATAGTTGACAGAATTATTCTAAGATCTGTAGTTGTAAGAGGAAAAAAAAAACCGACTTCCAAAAAAAACACTCAAAACTGAAAAATAACTTTAATTTCGGAAGTCGGTGTCTTTGCTCTTTGCTTTTCAATTTTCGTTTTTGCCACCGACTTCCGAAATTAAAAATATTTTTCAGTTTTGAGTGTTTTTTTTGGAAGTCGGTTTTTTTTTTTTGTAAAAAGTTTTTATTTTTCACTTTTCAGTTGCGGTACCCCCCACTAGCTGATATAAATAACAGTGACGGAGTAAATCGTCTAGATAAACTAAGTGGGTAAAATAAGTAATATTGAAGCTAACTCAAAAACTACGCAAGCAAAGTTAATCAAATTAATATGGGACCACCTCGGAAGCATGACCTACCATACAAAAAAAGAACATAACAAACATAAAACAAAAAACATACAGACGAATTGAGAACCTCCTTTTTGAAGAAGTCGGTTAATAAATAAATAATAAATAATTTCGGAACCAGTGAATCTACTACTCGACCAGTGGGCTTAAAACGGCCACTTTAGCAAAATCATAATATGAAAATATTATGAATCATCGTAAAATTTCACAAACTGACAGTTCATAATATGACCTGCGTGTAATTCTTAATACGAAATAATTCATCTGTTTGACAGTTTTGTATGGAGATACGTAAAATGGTCCACAAATGAATTGCTTTTATGTGAAACTAGCTGCGCCCCGCGGTTTCACCAGCGTAAGACTCGATCCCGTGGGAATATCGGGATAAAAAGTATCCTATGTGTTAATCCAGGTTATAAACTATCTGTTTGCACAAATTTCATCCAAATCCGTTCAGCCGTTTTTGCGTGATTGAGTAATAAACATCCAAACACACAAACACAAACTTTCACATTTATAATATTAGTAGGAAGTAGGATAGGATAGGATAGGATTAGAAGAATTGCTAATGACAGCTGGGATTCAGGAAATGAACTGCTTTTAGAGGAATTGCTAATGGGCGGGTTTAGGCCCTCAGTACTTACCCTGCTAGTAGACAAGAATGTGTGTGGCTCAGCAAGCCAAGCGATGGCGGTGGTGACGTCACGATGCTCCGCGAAGGTGGCTAGAGGTACATGTGGCCGTCTGACATCCCACACGTGGACGGCACAGTCCAGCACTAGGGCGCAGGATGCTACTTGGTACCTGCGCGAAGATCGAAGTTACAGTAATATCGCATACCGAACTTAAGAGACTCATTGTCACAAATAAGATACAGAGACAACACTCTACAAAGCCGATTTTTTTCTGAAATATTGATCTGATGTGCCATTCACGGCCGGGTACTACAAGTAATCTATCGCTTGCAGAAACCTCGATATGGCTAGGAAAAGCTATTAGTACCCGGTTTGTAACGTGATAACAAAACAACATGAAGTGTGTGAGAATAAACTACATAATATCAGATAAAACTTGCACTTACTTTTTCTGCGGTCTCCATTTGACGTGTCCGACGGAGGCTATGGTGTAAATAGTATGTTCTAGATTAGGCTTGCCGTAGATGTCCCACACCTGGAATTTAATTGTATATTATTTCAACGATTTAGGAAACTGCTCTCCGTATTGCTTGACCGTTCAGCGGATATAAAGATGCGCACGCCAATTGAATATTTACCAAACAAATCGATATAACCTAGCGGTGGCCGGTGAGGTAATTATTGTAGTTTTCTATGAGTTGAGTTTCGAGTTTCTGGTAGGTATACAGTAAAATAAAGTGTCAGCACTATTCTAAGCCACACATAAGCGATGTCCGACAGGTTCGACCTCTACAAAATCATGATCACCGTCCTCTCAGACGCAATACCCTAGTAATGTACCACCTCAATGACATGCGCCACGCTGATAACAGCTAGACACAATAATTGCGTAATTAATAGTTAAAGTGTCACGTTAGGGTCATACGTACTACACTAGACGTTGTTGCAAGCCCCCAAACGGAACGAGGAAAATTGCTTTCTTATGGCCAGTCAACTGTTCTTCACTAAAGAACAGTTGACTGATACTTTGGCTGTTACTTTTGATGAAAAACTTTTTACAACAAAAAATAAACAACCGACTTCCAAAAAAAACACTAATAAAGTGAAAAATAACTTTAATTTCGGAAGTCGGTGGCAAAAAACGGAAATTGAAAAGCAAAGACACCGACTTCCGAAATTAAAGTTATTTTTCACTTTTTTAGTGTTTTTTTTGGAAGTCGGTTGTTTTTTTTTTTTGTAAAAAAAATTATTTTTCACTTTTTAGTTGTGGTACCTACCCCACACAAATCCGAATACCACTACCTGCTATGTAAATAACAGTGAAGGAGTCAAACAGGATATCGTCTAGATAAACTAAGTGGGAAAAATACGTAATATTGAAGCTAACTCAAAAATTACGCAAGCAAAGTTAATAAAATTTATATGGGACCACCTCGGAAGCATAACTTCCAAACAAAAAAATAGAATCATCAAAATCGATTCATAATTGGCGGAGTAATCGCGTAACAATAAGACAAAAAAAAAAAAAAACATACAGACGAATTGAGAACCTCCTCCTTTTTGAAGAAGTCGGTTAAAAAACTGGCCGTTACTCAATTGTGTAAATTGAAGTATCGTGTCTAATAGGAAAGTATCGATTTATGTATTCCTACAAGTGTTTTTGTATCTACATTTTTAAGAGTCCTAAGATTTGAGATGTTTGTGCCTGAATTGAGAACTTATAATTTATGAAGCCCAGACCTACCCTAGTCATTACTTAATAATGAAACATTGCGATGAAACAGGACAGTTACTAGTCTAAGAGATAACATTGCAATTAATAATATATGAACGAATATTATAATAATATAAACGTGTGACCAATAGGCGCGAGCTATCTGTGACCCAATTGTTTATCTAATAGCCGCTGATAAATCAGAGGCGTAACCTCTTGTTCAATTATAGTTACCTGCTAAATATTTACATTTTTAAACCGACGACCACCAATTATTTAGATAAACTTAATATGATACTTGAACCTGATGCTTTGAAAACTGCAATTTTGCATATATCATAGTAATATTTTGTGGCTTCTATTCTCTCTATGCAACATGCAAAACATCCGGAAACTGGTGATACTGCCTAGTTAGCTAATCTAACTAGGCAGTATCACCAGTTTCCGGATGTTTTGTTACCAGATAAACTTAAATAGCCTTAATCTATGCAATGTTGTGTTATAGGTTGCCCACATCATCAATCTTCTTTCTACTACTTGGTTTGACTCAAAACAACTGGCATACTATAATAACTGGCACGTAAACCAGTGCCTTACTATTTTTGAGAGGGTAATAGAATGTAACCTTGATAGTCTTATCCCTGGAAGCGGTAGCCAGCCAGGGCATCTCGGGATGCCAGTCACACGCGAACACCGGCCCCGAGTGAGCCGTGAACTGCAGCAGACAGCGCTCATGGCGGCGCACGTCCCACAGCTGCACGTTCCCGTTCTCGGAGACCGCCGCGAACGTGTGCGCCTGGTGCGGGCTGAACTGCACGTCGCGGATCGACTCTGTGTTACTGTTCACAACGAAAAACATAAAATCTACTGAGAAAATGTGTCACTAGGGTTTATATTGTTACAAAAACAGATCGTAATGCTGGTTTCATTGTCTATGATTGTAGGTTGACCACCAACTTGGGTACAAATCCAATCCAGGAAATTCCTTTTTAAACAAATCACTTACTTATAATTTTTAGAGACCCTCCAAACTTACCATAGTGCTTAATATTTTTTTTTTACTTAGCTCTAAATGATAAGGATCTATAAGTACCAGTGATTCTTACTATCTCACCTTATGAATGTCCTGGCCACTTCCTTCATGCGCAGATCAAAGCACTTCATCATCCCATCCTGAGAGCCAGAGATGAGGAGAGCTGGCTCTGTCAGGTGGAAGCTAACCTGTATTCAATAAACCACATAGTTATTAGAGGGTTATAAATTGTTACATTGGCTGTTGGCTAAATGCCTCTAAAGTGTGTCATTAATCCTTCATGGACATCAATGTTAATGAGAAACAGAGAGTTAATGACTTAGGTGTTTTCTGTGAATAGAACTTTGGGTGACACAGAACAACAAGAGCGCGCGTGGAACACAAGTGCACAGTGCACCTACCACTGTGCACTTGTATTCGCGCGCCTCAAAGAGATGTCAGCACAATTGGCGGGGTCCACTAGGACCGATGCCTGCCAGGGTTGCGGGAAAGTCCGAAAGGGATAACGGGAACTGAAGGAACACGGGTGGGTTTTAGTCAGTAAAAGTCTGACACGCCCTCCCGCTCCGCCCAGTGCGGGAGAATACATTTGATGAATGCACACCATTAAAAAAAAAAAGGTGCACAGTGTGCATATATTATTTATAATCCTATCATCACTTAGTAATGTTAATCATTTTATAAGCATTTTATTCAATATGTGCTATCAGTAAACTGTAACCTATTTGGGGTCATCACAGGTCATTGTGCCAAATACAGATTTTATTATCAACAGTTAGAATTACCAAAACATTTAGGATGCTTATCCTACTTACCTTGTTAACAGTTCTCTTATGGTCGGAGAACACATGCTCTTGTTTTGAGCGACCTGACCTGCCCAGGTTCCACACCACCACTGCGCCATTGGTAGCTGCTGTGGCTAGGGTATTTTCTGCAAGACAAGTAATACGTAAGAAAACAGTTTTGTGGCTAAAATAAAAAACACCTGGGATCTTTTGTAATCTAGTTTGCTAACAAAGAAGTGGAAGTGGTGTTCTAAAATACAAAATAATACATCTTACAAATGGAATAAATGTTCTAGAACTTAAATTGATGATGTAATATAAGACCTATTTTAAAAGCTGAAACTACAGAGAGATCAGAAGTTCAGTAAAGTTCTTATCTCAACCCTTGATAACCACTTATAGATAACATTCCTTAATTCAAATTAAAATATTTTTATTTGTAGAACATAGGTAAATACAGATGTCAATATTAATAAAAGTGAACACTATGTCTTGCCGTCAACGGCGCACAAATATTCTAATAGTTTCAAATTAATTATTAATAAATACAACAAAACATTTAAATTAACAATTTAACATAACAATTCAATTCAAAATTAATACATAAAAAAACATTCATTATTTCAATAAATTATCATATGAATATTATATTCTATCACATAAAAACATTAAAATTCAATAAGAGTTGATCACTAATTGAAAAAAATAAATGTCAATGATTATAATTTGTCATCTAGGTATTCATTTATTGTGTAATATGCTCTTATATTTAATAAATTAAGAACAGCCTTTTTAAAATGGTGCATGTCAAGATCTTTTATTGGATTGGGTATCTTGTTGTATATTTTAGGTGCCATTCCTAAAAAGTTTTTTGAATAAAGCGCAGTCTTGTGTGGAATCGCACATATCTCTCTGTTGTGTCGTTTTGATTTAAATGTTGGAAACAAATGCAAGTTTGATTTAACAAATACTGCTGTCTCGTAAATGTATAAACAGGGCAAAGTAAGAAGTTTATATTTCTTAAAGAACGGACTACAACTATCAGTTTTTTTTAGCTTAAACACAGCACGTACACACTTCTTTTGAGCTTTGAAAGAAGTTTCCTTGTCAGTGGAATTTCCCCAATACATTATTCCAAAACGTAACGTTGCAGAGACATAAGCTTTGTATGCTATCAAAACTACGGACTCATTTGCTATTTGTGCAAGATTATAAAGCGCATAAGAGTACTGGTTAAGTTTTTTACAGACAGTTTCTACATGACAATTCCAGTTTAGATGACAATCCAAGTAGAGTCCTAGAAATCTGGCACTGTTGGTTTCAGGTATTTTTTTGTCTGCGTAACATATATTAAAATTTTGTTTTTTTGTTCTTTGTTGGAACGTCATAAATTGTGTTTTTTCTATCCTATGTATGTGGATCCACACAAGGCACAACAGGTTTTTAATTGTTTTTGTAATTACCGGCATATAAAGGGTACTCATCACTATATATTATAAAACAAAGTCCTCCGCCGTGCCTGTCTCTGTCTGTTCGCGATAAACTCAAAAACTACTGCACCGATTTACATGCTGTTTTCACCAATGGATAGTGATACTCGAAGAAGGTTTTAGTATATAATTTGTCAAGCAGGCAAATCTGCGGGCCTGAGCTAATTAAAAATATAAGTTAAGTATATGACCACTCCAGACTGCTAATGATGTTTCCTATAGCTGAGCTGACCATAGAGCTCCTTAAGTTCTGAGTTGAGCTCCACCAATCAATCTGCCTAGCCTTTTCAGTCCAACCGGATGCAGCTGAATAACAGTATTTTACATGGAGCGACTGCCTATCTGACCTCCACAACCCAGTAACTGTAATACGATACCCCTTGGTTAGACTGATTGTCAGACTTTCGGGCTTCTGACGACCCGTAATGACTGTCAAAGATCCACAAATGACAGCCGGGACCTACAGCTTAACGTGCTTTCCGAGGCACGGAGGAGTCTCGATATGTGAAAATGGTCACCCATCTACGGACCAACCCCGGCAAGCGTAGCTTAACCTGATGAATTGACCCGTGCGGCTGTTATAATTTAGCCACGAGCTCCTCTGAGTTGAGCTCCACCATCACTGACAAATGCTTGCACTGACTGGACAGGTCCACTCAAATGTGTGTGGTTCTAAAGACCATTTCAGATGCTAATCTACATCATGGTCCTCATACGGCCTGACCAAGATTATGTCTGGACTTTAAAAGTGACTGCAACCTCTGAGTTTGTTTCGGCCTTTCTTCTCCGAGTAGTCAGATAGGAAACGCCAACCTCATCTAACTTATTTTTGATATTCTTCAATATGATGTGTGAAAATGATTCTGATATATATCCTATTTACAGAATAAACAATTTCAAAGTCAAAGCGTTTATTGCAAACTAAGTGTACATTGGTCTTATGTTTTGTTAGTACAACACATTAACCTAAGCAAGAAAGATAAGTTTTTAGATAAAATTATACCTTCAATAGTACTCCAGGCAACATCAATGGAAGAAAAATTCAGATTCAAGTTTTTTCCAACCCTCAAATTGCAGACTTCCGAAAATTCATTTTCGCCAATGGAAAACACTTTGAATACTGTAACAAAAAAAACATACAGACGAATTGAGAAACTCCTCCTTTTTGAAGAAGTCGGTTAATTATCGTTATAATAAACTTAGTCATGGCTAGTAATTTTATGCAAATTATACAATGTTTTATTAAATTTGATTTACCATTGCGCCCAGCTATGACTACTTGCGAACAGTCTTTATTTAGAGCCAAAGCGTTTGCCGGCCCCTCCTGGGACACGCATATTGTGTTCGACGGTATCATTATCAATAAACTTTTTATCAAAACAATATATTGAAACACAAATAAATTGTCACATGATCAATTTTAACACACAACGCTTTTCAGCAAACATCGCAGGATGAAACCTTGTTTGTAACTGGGGACGAAAGATAGATATCTAAGTTAATACATCATTTTTACACATTAAAACAATTTACAACAATAGAAATTGCTTGTTTATTTTGGCTTTTTTGAGGTTGCTTGTCAATTTGTCATTGTCATCCCAATTTGACACTGGCAGTAGGCACTAGACACATGCGGAACTTTCCACGCATTTTTATTTAGTAGCGAAATAACACTGACGAAACTTGTTTCCTATGGACTATAGGAAAAAAGTTTTTTAAAATTATTTTGAACATTGAGGTGCATCACACAAACAATGCAAGGAAATTCGATTTGTTTAAGTTTTGTCGTTATTGTAATCAATCAAGACAATGTCCTACTAACGAACTGTTTTGAATCTACTTAATCAGCGATTCAAAAGCGTTATTGCGTTAATAAAAAAATCAAAATGTCAGAACGCAGACGTCAAACGCAGGTTTTCTTTTTTCATGGATTTTTCGAAAAAACGCAATAATGTGCGCATTATCACCGTATGAGTCGCATAATTAATACTATGGTTTTTCAAACACAAAAAACTGTTAGTATGTGAAGTATAGTGCGAATCTCATTCATTCATTTGGGACGATGGATAGTGGAGACAGGATTTTGGTGGCTGCGGGGCTGACGGCTGCTGTAGTGGTCGGAGCCTTCGTGCTGTGGGGTCCCGGCGGGGCTCCGAAGGTGCGCAAGAGACGCGGGCAGATCGCCGGCCTCCAGAACCTGGGCAGGACCTGCTTCCTCAACACCCTGTTGCAGGCGCTCGCAGCCTGTCCCACTTTCATCGACTGGCTAAAAAATTATGCTAAAGCAGATGGCCACAACAGTATGATTACTACATTGTATACAGTTATTGAAGGTAATTTTCCCCTGTGATAATTTTATCTTAGGAAGTACTGCCCCTAAGACAACCCACTGACCGTTAAAGCTCTTAGGGCTGATTTATCAACAGGTGGAGAATTTTCACCTCGAGAGAAAATATCAACATTTGACAAATTTTCTATACAAAAGCTGTAAAACTGCTATTATTATTTATTCCTCTGATAAAAGATAAATGACTATTGAAAAATTGTCCCAAAAAATAATTAAAAACATAAAATATTCCTATGTGGTGTATAAATAACAAATACTTAATTATAAATAAAATGAATTACAAAATTCCAAAACACTACTAAACAGCATCAGAAAATCATTGGTAAATAAAGAGATACCTACTCATTCACGACATTATGATGTAACTGAATAACATAATAAAGTGCTCTTTATAGTATAAAAACTTATAACAATTAATCATTTCCTTGAAGCCAAGTTCAATAAAGGGAGCAACTTGTTGACTTAATGCTCCGTATACAAATCATAAAATGGATCAACTTTTTTATTATATGTATAACTTATGTTATTAAAAACATCTATTGTTACATGACCAAGTTAAAGTAATATTTATAGAATGAACTTAGCTCATGACATTAAAGCAAAATTCACACCAAATACACAAGGCTTGAATACCGTGATGAATTCCCCCCGTTGGTTCCCCCCTTCATCTAGGCTAGGTTGACACACAATAGGTTAATACATATTAATGTAGGGGTGGTGTGGAACAACAACCCTGCCCCCAAACCAATGCCTTACTGTGTAGACACGGTCTTGCCAAACTGAAATCTTAACTTTTATTTAGAGTGAGCTTGTATTGCACATACAGCACATAAGCTACTTACTCCCTTTAACCATGTTATGTTACAACTAAATATTTGGACTTCCAGAATTCACACCCTCTAGTGTATTCTCCTCATTGTATTATATTTAACAAAATACTGTAAATGATTAACTACTTATGTTTATATAAAAAATATTTGTTTTGCCAAAATATTCCTTATCTTTATGATGTAGTATGGGTGATGCAATAATAGAAGTAAACAGGCTAATCAGGCGAGTACCCTGAGATAATCAATCACAACATTGGCGGTGTCAGGTTTAGAAAATAAAAGTTGAGCTAATATGGTAGAATGTTGTGGCCCATCTAGTGAGGCCTCTCTCCAGCTGGGAATTGATATCAGTTCATTGGTTTGTTGGTCTGACTTGAATGATCAAGGTATATGGTCTTGCAATATACAGTCTGCATGTACAGGTTGGTAAATGTTGTTTATTGTTTGATTCAGGATATCCAGATGCAATGTTAGTATCCAATTAATTAAATCATACATAACCAATACAATCCTTCTTTATTTTTATTTATATATTTTGATTGCGTGAAACTCTCATACAATAGGATAATAAGAAAAGGTCCCTCCTCATTCCTATATTAGTAGGAGTATATTTAGTAGATAGGTAATTTTTTTATTAATGGCACATCCTCATCTCATTAAATACATAAAAAAACAGGGTTAAAACACCCCACCCAAACTGGGCAAGCCTGTATCTTGGGTACTAACATGGAGTATTTACTATTTTAATAAAAACTTCCAATATTCCCAACAGTTGTCAACGGCACCCACGAGTCAGCGCGCGGCACGCCAGTTTGCCCGCTGGGCGTGCTACAGTCGCTCCGCGCGGCCGGCTGGGTGGTGCCCGCAGACCAGCAGGATGCTCACGAACTTCTCCATGTGCTACTGTCTTGTATTGAGGAGGAGACCACTAGCATGTCTAAGAAGGTATCGCTGTTTGAATGTTTTCAATGATTAGTCATTGTGACATCCATACACTATTAGCATTGTGCCAAAAGTTCGTAATCTCCAAAATTCATAATGGCGAGTCAGTGGTCCAAAGAAATGACAAAATAATAGGAGATTACGACTTCTTGTTATGTATGAGATTGCCTACATGCAATTCTTCCAGTGGATGGTCAGTGGCGCGCCATCGGATCACGGGGCATTAAAGTAGTCATAGCAGTGCCAGCTCGGCAGTCAGCCCTGCTGCCGCCTAGCTGGCTAGATAATATTATTATCTCTACATAATTATAGTTGTTGTTGATTTAGTAGCATAAAATCATTATGAGTTATAATGTTTCAATTGCTTATAAAGCAATAGAAAGTGATTTCTTTCCTATTTCTAGAGAAAAGCCTGAGTCACCTGGTATTGTAAACCACAGATTACTCTGTCTACCTACTAAAGATGACGATTATATTTACTTATTACCTATCAATTTTAAGCTTGCACACTTAGGCCGAGCGGGGCGGGGGCGACGGTACAAAACAGTTCCATTGCCACCGCCCCGCTCGGCCATGGCTCCCCGTCGCTGGTATCGTGCCCGTAGCCTTAGGACCGTTTGCATCACAAATCACTAAATGCGTTTAGCGTTATATGTATTTAAAACCTCATTCTGACTCTGTCAACTTGTATAGAAACAGAACGGTGTTTTAAATTAGTTTAACGCCAAACGGAATTGCAGTGCAAGTGACCCTTGCAATCAAATGATGTCGTCCTCCCAGCCGGGCTGCCTCTCCGACGCTCTCGGCCTGGGCGGCAGCCGCGCCTGGTCTGCGCTGGCGTCGCCCGCGTCCCCGCCGGCCGCGCCGCACCCGCTGCGCGCCGACTCCACGCCGCCCACGCCCTCCGGCCTGTCCGTGCGCCCGGCCTCGGCCGCGCCCACTGATGAACCCGATCTTGTGGAGCCAGGTAACAACAGCAGCAGCAGCAGCTACGTAGTATGGTGCCTATCATATCATAAATGTTTCCTAGTTTGTCAAATCAACGCTCACAAAGAAATAGATTTTTCAAGAAAAGGCTTCAGGTGCCGTCTTGTCAAATAATACTATAATTAAGAAAATCATGTGGATTCTCTTAGGGCTATATTTCACCGGGACACCATGGCGGCGCAACCAGTCGCCGCTACCAACAAAATGTATACAGCTCTATAGAGAATTACTCACCTGGTGTCCGTTTGGTTGCGCAACCAATTTGGCGGCGCGACCAGCTCGGACGCATGCATAGAATGTTACTGGTCGCGCCGCCACGCTGGTCGCGCCACCACTAATTACTACAGCGCTGTATGGTGTCTCACTCACTCGGCCGCCAGTCCGGCCGCCAGTGACGCCCCTACTCTCCTTTCCTACGTACATACAGCAGTAGTGCTATCTCTTCGAGGTCAATTTTGATACTGTCTCGGTGTGGTGTGGCGACTCTGGTGTCTGTATGGTGTCTAGTTTGATAGCTTACGGACACCACGGTGGCGCGACTGGTTCCGCCGCCTTGGTGTCCCGGTGAAATATAGCCCTTAGAGTCTAGCCTAGAATATTTTAAATGTAGATTTACTGGGTCTGCTGACCCTTCGGTTTACTCTGTCTGACCCTTCGGGGAATACAGGCGAGATGTTGTTATGTTGCCATTCATTTTTCTTTGGAGAGTGTAACCCAGAAGCTAGCTGTAGCTCACCGAATGGCCCCCAGAGCCAGTGCCGCAGCCGGCGCGCCTGTCGAAGGGCGTGTCCCGCTCGCTGTGCCAGCTGAGCGCGGTGGGGCGGCGCTGGCCGGCGCGCGCGGCCCGGCCGCCGCCCGCGCCGCCCTTCCGCGGCACGCTGGCCTCGCGCCTGCAGTGCACTGTGTGCTCACACAAGGCAAGTTAACTAGTAATCCCAGATAATTTACATTCCATCGCCACTTACTCAAACTCCCTGCTTTAGCGGTACGTGTTCTAAGTTGATTTTTGAATGACCATAATTATGTAAAAAAGGTTTACTTTTTTTTAAATTGTAATGATTGCAAATCTTGATATTTGCCGCGGAATCTAAATTCATAGAAAGTAAAATCATCCCGCATGTCTCTTCGTGAATATTAGACATGGAGTTGACGGGACATGGACCAGCACGTTTGATTAAACTAGCGCAATTTTTTTTTTGACTGAGTCTTGTGACCGCACAAATACTTTCTGGAAAAACATTCTGGACCTTGACTCTGGTACAGTTTTGTGGAAGCGTCAAAATGGAAGATGTCCTACCTGCTACGATAAAAAAAAAACAACACCTCTTTTCTATGAAGTGAGACATAATATATGTAACCCCATTTTGTATGTTCCTTTACCGAAACAATAATTGCTAGCCTTTCCCTACAGAGTCCGATCCGGTACGACAAGTTCGACAGCATCTCCCTGTCGATGACAAACGCCAGCGTCGGACTCACCGGCTCCTTCAGCCTCGCGGGTGAGCCAGCTATTAACATTCCGAGTTTTTGTCTGTGAGAACTTTGTCCAATCGTAGGTGTAGTCGTTGCCCGCTTCACGATCTCTCTCCATCTGTTTCTGTTACATGACAGTCTGGCGCATTCATTTACAGGGCCTCCAACCACGGATTACACGGATACTGTACCTACTGTGACATTATTTTAAATGGGTCGGTATGATTTGGCTCAGCCGGGCGGCAAAATCGGAAATATGTAGATATTATAATGTTCGGAAAAATCCGCTCGGCTTAGCTCGAATTGTGCCGATCGAACACGAGGGTAGATACCGAACGGAGTTTACCGAATGAAAGCTGAATCAATATCTATAGTGCGTGATCTTCAACATGTTCCAATGACGATAAACCATACATAGTTTATTGTTTGGGTTCCTACGGAGAGATATTACGGAAAGGGCAATGACCGCTATCGCCATGCTAAAATCCGACCACTATAGCACGTCTCAGAGTTTGAAATCGCATTGCAGAGCGCGATTACTCCTAAATAGAGACCTTAGTAGGAGCCCTCTTATTCAAACACCTGTTATGCGGACCAACCATGTTACAAGTAGGTTTTAGGACACACGCAAGAAAGTAATAACATGAGTTTCGCCTTTATCGAAGCGATAAAGCGACCTATTTATTTTTTAGGCCTGTTTATCACAAACACATGATAAAAAATCAGTAATTTACTCAGTAATGTATATCGGAGTAGCAACCTACGGGCAAAAAACTCATAAACCCTTTCATAAATATTCGTACAATCGTACATAGAAACATTTTTTGTTTGCAGTATTGACTGAACAAGGTCGAAAATCCTTAAATAACATTTAAAGAAAATCCAAAACAAACACAGCTTTTAGATCCGTTTTCTTTCGATTTCAGTTTTCCTTTGATCATGATTCATGAAGAAACCCTTTGTACCTTATAGTCTACCTACACAATTACATTGATGCACATCGCATAACCAATATTGAACGAAATCTCTGGACACTATGGTTGTTATTTCTATGAGATATTTTTCATTTACGGCCTGAGTCAGATGATCAGGCCAACGTGCACGTTTTTACTTATCGCATCGCGGCCCGACTGACATACACAACTTTAGGTATATACCAGAAGGGCAGTTCCCGTATTTTTAAGAACGTTCTCATTCTATTCTTTCTCAATCTGTTAAAATATCTCTAACTTACCTAAATTTTTGGCAAGTTTTTGATATTGGTTGTCGCTGAGATTGCGAATTGACTTTGAACGTTTTTAAGTACGAAAATTGGCCTTTTGGTCTTGCCAACAATTAGTCCAAAAGGCTTCAGAGGAATCTTTCACCTTAGACCATATTAACTCAGACTTTCTTTGGTCCCTTAGGCCTCCTCCGCGCGTTCACAGCCCCGGAGATGGTGAAGGGCGTGCGCTGCAGCAAGTGCTGCCCCGAGCCCTGCGAGCGCGAGCTGGCCGCGCCGCCCGCCGCCTACACCAAGCATATACGGACTGTCAGCTTCGGGAAGGTACGCTCATCTGTATTAGTTATTCAAACATACTTCTCCATTTGAATAATTTCTTTACATTGAAAATAAGCCGTCTAAATAAGCTGGACTGTCTACAAGATTCAGTTTATCTAGAAATATACCGTTCATACAGCTCATGTAGACCCATTTTTTTCTTCTACGTGTTTGTTCCTGTGGTTGACTTTAAAAGATCGCTCTTAGTGATAAGACCGCCCATTCTGTCACCCTATGTAAACCTTCCTACATTTCTATCTCAAATTTTTTGGTGAACATAATACCTAAAGAGTATTGTATCTATCTATTCTATTTTGTAACAAGAAAAAGTTTGCGCGTTTCATATGGCCCTAAGACGTAGGAAGTTGTTTTTTTAAAGCGTTTGGAGTGGGAGTTTCGCAAAACATTATTCATTTTCCTATACTTTGACGTACTGAGTATGTATTACAGCTGCCACATTGCTTGTGTCTGCACATCGGGCGCGTGGAGTGGTTGGGCGGAGCCCTAAATAAACGAGGCGAGTTCGTGGCCTTCCCCGAGTCGCTGTCCATGGCGCCCTACTCCGCGGTGCAGCAGCCCAAGGTGCGCCTCATCAGTTATGCCAATTTTTATTCTTTTAGACTAAAAAAATCACGATTTCTTATTATTATTGTTCCGATTTGAAACATGGCTACCTGCTACGTGCTCACAACTCTTTATAACTTTGTCATCAAAGCGCAGGTGCAGTAGATATGCAGTCAGCTGTTATTTGATCAATCTGCAGCTTATCTATATCTCACAAATTCATTTAAGCTTCCGCGGGGCTTGCGGGAAGATAGGTAATTCTAACCTTGTAAAGTGGAAGGTAATTGTAACCTCGTAAAGTGGGGCTACTCGACGGCACGCAGCAGGGTGTGCACGTGGAGCTGTGTCGCTAACTATGTGTCTCCTCGTATCCTGCCCTCTGTGCCCCAAAACATGCGGCCAGAGCGACCTCTGCGCCGCCAACGACGATGTCGTAGAAGTGGCGAAGTTTTCGGCCAACAAAATTTGAACTACGGTCGCGCGAGCGACACGAAGAATAAGATTGTAGTAACGGGCGGCCCCCGGCAGGTGGACCTGGTGTCGCTGGTGGGCGAGGGCCAGCTGCGCCTGGGCCTGAGCGCGCTCAACGCCGACGCGGGCGCGGGCGAGGGCGGCGCGCTGTACCGCCTGCGCGGCGTCGTGGTGCACGTGGGCGGCCCGCGCTCGGGCCACTTCGCCACCTACCGCCGCGGGAACGGCTTCGAGGCCAAAAGGTCGGTCACGAGCGGCTTACGTTGTCGATACTGTTGTGCACGAACTAAACTTCATTATTATTGGCTATTTTATTTAATGTTTTTCGCTCTCATAAACCAAACCAACACAAAAGACGTATATAGAGAGCTGTCAAATCAATTCTTATCAGCCTATCGTGCTTTTCTCTAGCTCTCGGTCAGAAAGAGATGTCAATTCTCTAACGTTAGTTTAGTTTGTGAACAAGGGAATCGGAACGTATTTCAACTTCTTGGTGAATATCACTTAAAAATCCTACTTGTTTCTCCCCAGATGGTGGTATACCTCAGACACACTGGTCCACGAGGTTTCCCTTCAAGAAGTCCTGCGATGTTCAGCATACATGCTGTTCTACGAGCGAGTGCGGCCCGAGGCCAGCATGACGGCCTCCTCGAACTCGCACCACTTCTAGACCGGACACCCGGACACGGAGCATGGCCGGACACCAGGGTTATCACTCTTGAGAATATCCATTTTAGCGGCCGGACATTATTTCCATTTCGAACAGGGTTGTCATTTGCTGGATAACTAACTAATTGTCAGCCACAATCCCGGACATTAGGGTCGGGTTTTCACTTACGGGAAAATGTAGTTTCAAAATAAACGGAAACAGTAAAGGAACTTGATTCTGCGCGGAATTTGAACACTAGTTAGGGTAGGGAGGGGAAATACATAAGACCAGGGCACTCAATGTCCGCTGCAGTTTAACACAATCAAAATAGTATGTGAAGTTCAAACAGCACATACTATTTTGATTAATATTCCCACAGTCAATGCAAACTAAACTCAACTGCATAGAAAAGCTATGAAATGAAATTGTTTATTCTGTAAATAGAATATCGGTATAACTTTTACACGTCATATTAAAAATAAGATAGATGACCTCTATGCATATCACCACATTATAAATTTTTATGAAACTATATTTTCGCGAAAGTGACAAACCGTTTGAAATCATCACTAGAACTGACATCCCCAAACATTATAACTATTGAATAAAAAGTTTAAAATTAAAAAGTTTGGCTGTGCCCTTATCAATTGTACAGAATTCACCCACTTAATAATAATTATTACTAACGTTTCCACTTGCATAAAGCTCATTTTTTAATAAAATCAGTATTACTTTTAAGTCTGTTTTGACATATAAATTGTTAAATGTACTTTGGCGAAGATAGCTCATTTTCATAAATTAAACATTTTTCATAAAGTCCTTTCAAATATTTTTCAGAGATAATTATAGCGATTAGTCGCCATATTTATCTATTATTTCAAAATGATAATATGCCAGTGTATTGCCTATTTTTGAACGATACAATCGTTCAAAAATAGTACACTGGCATATTATACTCAATTCTTGAATGTGATACATTTTCTATTGCATTAAAAACAAAACTACATATCGTATGTAACGGTTTCACATTAGCTTTGGACTCGAAACGTAGCGTGCTGAGTAAGTTCCTAATATAGCCATAGATGATAGTATAATGTCATGACAATTACACTATGATTAATGTCACGTAGCCTTCTCGAAACGAATGGCGAGTGCGCGGCATGACTCCGCATGACGAAAAAGAGGTACCTACGTGAATTGTAATTACAAGTTTCTCTTACACAATCTGAGGGAAATAAAATTCTATTTATTTCTCCACGTTCCTGTCAGGTTAGTACTATACAATTCTTTCGGGTTACCCTGTTCCTATTGGGCCCACTCGAATTTCCATTGGGCGCCCACAAGTCTTTTTTTACCCTTCTCTTTCATCGAGCAACCAACACCCAGTGCGAGTGCGGTGTTCCTGATCAGACAATGGTGCCACTTCTCTTGTCACAAAATTCTCTAAACTAAACATCACTAAAATTTAGTTTAATCCGGTCAAATGATCAAACTCATTCTGAAATAGACTATATATGACACAACTTAACTATAATTTAGTTTGATAGCACTAAGATGGCACTGAGATTAATTTAGTGAAAATGCTATTCTGAATTTGACGATATAACTTAAAATTTTGTCCTATATCTAAAATCCTCTAACTAAATCTGACTATATTTAATCGCGATTAAAAATGTGTGGAATAAAATTAGATGTCATGAACTAAAATTCAAACCAACACCTCGACTTCAGTTACAAAAAACAGTAATGTATTTTTTTTATTTTCTTTTGCTTATATCTCGAAAACGGTGTGTCATATCGCAAAAATAATGAAAATTTCGATCCCCTTTCGGGAACCCTTAAACCCCTAATTCTCAACATGTTGGTAAATATGTTTTATTTTTTTTCGTTACTTTCCATACAAAAATGGAAAAATTCCATTAAAAACACGTCGAGGCTGCCGTGCACGCGCCGCTGGCTCTAAAAAAAAACACGGGGTAGTGAAAACAAGTACCAAGTGGAGGCGCGCGGTTGTCAAATTCTATTTTAGTTGTGTCAAAATAAGTTTTAAATTTAGAGAATTTATTTGGTAGAATAGCTCCAAGATTCCCATAGTCAAAAGTAAGGAGTTTTAGTGATAGTTTAGTTAGTTTAGTTCGGTGTACAAGAGAATCGGCACCAATATCCATCCATCTGCCTCCTTGACGATCTGAACAACGCTTCTGACGCGGCAATAAACGTGGCCACCTACTGGACCCAACCAGTATAATATAGATGTACTGCTGATATGACAACAATGAGAGATGCAGCACCTCCTACTCTTGTTGGAGATCGTCTCTTTGTCAGCCAAAGCCCACTCGCCTGTCCGAACTCTAGTGCGCACTCGCCACTGTAGAAAAATATCACTCTATGTGTGTAGAAACAATATTACTCTGTGTGACTAGTCTGTGTTTAGATCCCGGCACGCTACGTTTCCTTGGTAGAAACCCCTAATCTTTAGGAAGAGTCTATTTTTCCACTCGCCCGATATCTTCAGCGGAACGAATCTTTTACCTTTTTGTACAAATCTACACAAGTTAGAGTTTGAAGGCACCTTCTTCCTTGTCATTTAAGAAACATCTTAGATTCCCTGGTAGTACTATAGGAGCTTACGATAAAAACGTATATATTATATTGATCTGTGAAAAGCTGTTTGAAATACATATAATGCGGGCCATAGACATTCAAGTAATTTGATCAAACAGGCTGGTTCAAACAGTATGATCAAATAGAAATACGAAAATTCATATTTCTTCATACCATTTGATAACTCACTGTTTGAACCAGCCTGTTTGATCAATTTACTTGAACTTCTATGGTCCGCTTTAGAAATGTTGAGTTTTGTACATCAAATAAAGAATGTGGTGGCTCGGCGCTTACGCATTCCTGTGATCTAGCACGCTGTGCAGTGTTTGTCACAGCAGTTATATATATTGTAGCTGACATTATACTATATGATAATAACAATATGTTGTAGCCTGCTACCCCACGTTCGTACTAACACCTTAGTGTACAATGCGAAACTGCGAATCTGTATAAACTATAAAACCATCTTGTGTTGTATTTTTACTAGCCGACCAAGTTTTAGACAACACAACCAGTCGTGACGTCATCAGCATTACGGATTTCAACGGTACGGCAAATCACACGTCAGCGGTAACACAGGAACATGAACTATGAAACCGTCTTTATTGCCTTCGTGATAAAGTCTAATTGTCTTGGTCGTCTAGTATGTCTCGAAAATTGTGTGCCATGACTTTAGCTTTCGCTGCTCTCTGTGTATTTGATATTATGTACTATTTGTATCAGTCAGCTGGCTGGCGCATACCCGACTTCACAGACCTCTCAATGGCAAAAGGTAATAAGGAAGGAAATAAGGGTGAAAATAAATTTTATTGAAATTGTAGAAAAAATAAGAAGGTTTTTGGACCTTATTTCCACGTAGCTAAAGTCGATTATTTTTTTCTCAATAAATAAAATTCTGTATTGTCTGATATGGAGTTGGTGTCGGCCCTCGAAAAGATATATATTATAAGCCTGAGTGTAACCAAATTAAAATGTATTGGTAGCCGATCCAAAGTTTATTATTATTACTATTGACTATACACTCTGAATTTATTGTAATTACATTTAAGGGACTCTATTTGTCGTCCAATCCTGTATTGACGTACGTTAGATGTATATCATTCTTACTGTGCATTTTGTCTCTAGGCGGCAGGTCATATTACGTAATCATTATATTCGAAAAATTACCAATATTTATAGGTAATTCCCGTTTTCTGAGCATGGGTCTTCTCCCTGATGTATGCAGTATAAAACCACGCGCACATTACCGCCGCACCGGGCCGCAGCGCACGTAAGTGATGAAGGAGGATATTTGCAATTCGTTGCGCTGCAGCGCCGCCCGTCTCCTACTTGTTTAGACCTCACTATATTTTTATGGTTTGCAAGTAGCAAAAAGGAGTAGGTAAGGAAGAATTGTAGCGAAGATATTTTGTACATCTATCTTCCCATGTGCGACAAATGACTATGATTACCAGTGATAACGTTATCTACAGCTTTGACCTGCCGCCACCCACTTAGCAAGTACTTACTTATGCATTTATTTTATACAATTGACTTGTCCACTGGTGTCCTTCCCGTACATAATGTTAGTATCGTAACAATTGACTTGAAAATCAAATTTTCGAATTATTACGCTCGTTACTTATATAAATTAAATGTTTTTGGAGGCTAAAGTCCACTTCGTGTAGTGAGGAGGGAGGGAGGGAGGGAGGGAGGGAGGAGTATTGGTGCCTAAATTGTGGCCATTTGTGACTATGACTGAGCAGTGTTGCCATTTTATATCGTTATCGCATAAACGTAGCTGTAGATGTTATTTATTATGTTCTGTTCTGACGGTTAGAGGCTCGATGCGGTTCAGTGGTACGGAATATAGAGTTAATTATTTGTGTGAATCTTGCTTTTGTTGCCTTATTTAAGTTTTTATATCTGCTGTACACGATACGCTTCGTCTTCATGACCACATAGAAATGCTTAATATCCTCAAATATGTTTGACTATGAAGTTTACAAAGCAAGTTTGTTAAAATTAGTGTTGCGCCGTAACTATGTTGGTATTTACAGAAATAATGTATTCTATAATTTGTACTTCTGTATAATATGTTAGTTTTAGACGAATATTAGGTTATATTACTTGTAAAATACCTATGTTGCTAAAGAAATATTTTTATTAAAAACATAGTAAAATATAAAATTAAACATTGCATAATATGTTGTTGTTTTAAAAATAAAAAATATTAATCTATAATTTCTTTATAGAATCAATATATTTTTGTAGATATTTAGTTTTTTTTTCGCTATATTATGAGGAATCGTTTGAAACCCTCTTAGCATGAGTCATAGCTTGCAAGTATGTGGTGCAATCACATAATATTGTAAAACAATTTTACTGTTCGACAACTACTAAGTGGTTTGGAGATCCAAAACTGGTTTACCGTTTGATTCAGTAAATTCTCTGGAAAGGGAATTAACTTATAAAAATGTTTGTGTTTTATTGTAACAACTTGTGCAAGATATTTGCAAGACTCTTTATTTTATGACATATTTAGGCAAAACCACTGGATTTTCACGCAAAATATGGTATAAGAAGGAATTGCTGTTATTGGAATGAATTCATGAATTGTACAATTTTGTGTAGCATTACAAATGTAATCTTTTGAATTTATGACCCATGGCTGAGGGCACTTTTTTGAACTTTCAGACTTATGGAATGTAGTGTATAGGGTAGCCAAGAGATGCAATAGTAAGCAATAAATTCAAAACCTATTTCTTTTAAATTGATGTGAATTACAGTTGAAATAATGAATACATCAATGAAGGGAAATCAATATCTACATCCTTCCTAGCGACCTGGTACACTATGTTTGATTGGTCAGAATTAGTAGGAAATTATGCAAACTTATGTTTATCGTTAGGAAATTGCTTCGCATAATAGTTTGTTAATTTAGATATTGTTGTGTTGGCGATGATTGAACTTCCAGAGAAACACTTGTGGCAACTGTAGATAGGATGGATTGTATCAAACAAATATTTATAAATAAAATGTATTATAAGTGGCACCATGTTTCTATTGGCAAATCACCCCTTATCTTAACTACTTCTATTTTACTTATTTATTATGACATGTACTTGCTAACATCGTTATCATTTCAGCCCGGAATCACCCACTGCTGGGTATAGACCTCCCCTTTTTTTTGGTTATGTGTGTCCCTCATCCAGTTGTTTCCCACGACTTTGATGATATCATCGACCCAACATGCTTTTGGACGGCCCTGGTTTCTTTGGCCCAACCTTGGCCACCATTCGGTTACAGCCTTAACTCCATCAGCCATTTCCGAATCTAGCCAGATGTCCTGGCCAACTCCACTTGAGGCGCATCACCCTGTCCCGGACGACTGATTTCGGTGTAACACTCGGTCTAGTAGGGTTATGCCAAGCATGGCTCGCTCTAAAGCCCTTTGTGCTACTCGTATGCGGTGGACAGTCTGCTTTGTGAGCGTCCACATCATGGCACAGTAGGTCATCGTTGGCAGGACACATTGGTTGTAAGGGCAGGTTTTAGACATTGGGATGTTTTTGGATCGAAAAATATGTTCCAGCTTACCACACATACACCTTGCTAACATAACTTGCTTGCTCTTGTAACAATAATACTATTGTTGATAGTTCTACATATTCTATTGGATTATGCAGTAAATACAGGTTAACAAACAGAAAATCAATTTTAATATCTATTAGAAATTTTAAATCAAAAGATATAACACATAATATTCACAATTTATTTATTTTCTTATGTTTTCAAATAAAACATAGACAATATTCAAGACTCATTGGTTTGTATGAAATCTGATCAACAGAATTAGTTTTCTTAAATTTTCCTGTGCACTGTGTGTGTATGATACACAAATAATATCACAAACAGTCTGCTCTACAAGTAGTTAGATGTTAGGACATGCTGTCGATGAGTGATGCTCGCATTGTTGATGTGATTGCTGTGGGCTTGGCATCGTTCAGCTTGAACACACTTTCGATAACTGAGATTTCTGTCGATGTAGTGTCCAGACCACAGAATGCACACCAGTCGTTGACCACCATTCCTGCGGCAATGACGTCACTGCCTCTGTTCACTGTGCCTGCTACCAGTGGTACTTGTAGCAGAGATGACAACTCATCCTGGTCTTGGATTGTGGTTTTAGGATGCACGAGCCCGCCGCGATTACTAAGCGCGGCGTATGATCCGACCAGTACGTTCCCCGCGACTGTCTGTCTGAACACCTCGACGTCAAGTGTGTCTGCGAGGATCTCCTCTGTGTCGCGGTCCAGGTCAGGGTGCACGAGGGCCACGTAGTCGTTGCAGGCGATCACGTTCCCGAGCGCGCTAAGCCGCTCCTCCACGCGCTGCACTTTGATGGTATCCGGAAGACTGTTTCTAATGTGTTGCAACTCTGTGTCTGTTGTGGACGACGGAACCAGCAGTCCGTTTTTGTTGCCCACCGTCATGCGGCCGATGATCCGGCACCCTGCGACGCTCATGTGCACTACGGGGATGGTCTCTGACAACTCTGCCTCGAACACGCTGTAGAAGTTCTCCGATCCACCGATTGCGACAAGGCAATAGGAATTTGTCAATTTACTAAACACCCCAACCTCATTGTTGTTTTCGAATTGGACGCGGACTGCCATGATTTTGACTTATTCAAACTTTACTTGTAATTACAAAGTATTTCACAACAATACAAAGCTTCACGTGGGGAGAAAAGAAAAAACACGGGGATCCTTCGTTCAAATGGTTACATTTACGTCAGTTTGACAACTTTATTCACAGTTTTAACCCAATGTGGCGAGCAAAAAAAAAATTGTCAAACATTAAAACATACGTACAATATATCTCGATCTTTCTTGCGTGGTATTGGTAATGGTGGTAATGATTTATTCGTTCTCACTCTTATGCTACGGAAACAAATTTTGTAAGATTGGAACGCCCTTCACGTCAGTGAGCGGTTTCTTATGAGCGCGTTCAGAGAGAAAAGGAAACAATATTTTGGTACAAATTCGTTCAAGGAAATACTGAAGGCATTGCTGACTACTGTGACAAAATCATAAAAATTAAAAATTCATTATTTTTGACAAAATCTATGAGTTCTGCCAATAAATGACATCAGCTGTAACAGTAAATAAAATGGATGAAAATATGTAATTTTTTGTATTTCAATTTTTAAACAAAATTAAAAGTATGAATAAATGTATTCGCGATGAAGATGAAAGATGCGGAAATTCATAATACTAAATTGCTTGGTGGATTGCAATGATACGGAGCTATTCCCAAGTGATGTTATTCAAAACCTGAGGCAGGTTGTGATTGCTCAAATCGCATACACGCCGAAGATCCAACAAGCTTTACAAAGAATCAATTTCAGATATCACAGGACTTGTAGTTACTCGAATCTATTACGGGTAATAATTAAGTACTAGTAATTATTTAGTAGGCCTGACTCGTTGGGTGGGTGGGGTTGTGTTGGGTCGTTAGGTGACTGGGTAGGGACTGCCTCGTTGGTCTAGTGGTCCTGGGTTCGATTCCCGGGTCGGGCAAAGCGTTAGTGGGTTTTTCCATCTAGAATTGCTCAGTAGCAGCTCGGAGTCTGGATTTGTGCCCAGTTGGCAATAGGCTCGCCCCCTATTACATGGGACTTAAACATAACTGGCGAAATGTGGTGTGCTATACACTGCCTAACCCTTCGGGGAATACAGGCCTGATGTTATATTATGATATTTAAGTAAGGTGGTGATTCATTCGTTTTGGTTTAAACCTTCCTTAGAGAAGAGTTTAGTTAGAGATTTAAATGTGAAAGATATATAACAAAAGCAAATTTAAGAAATGGCTAAGCATTACTATCCCTTCGAAATTAACTTCTGTTCAGTTCTTCGAATCCCTCTCGCCTCTCGTTAGGTCCAGAATTATAGCAGCATCGAGTAATTAGCACACCTGCTCCAGAATCTTCATCTCATTGTTTTTTGCAAAAACTACCCACATATTTTTACTTTCTAATACGTGACAAACATGGTGTTAATTCAGGAATGTAATGTTGGCGAGGGTGAGACCTTGTTGATGTTCTGGGGCTACGAGCGCTCTGACAGCAAGGTTACCATAAGTATGTCCACCGATAGCTGCACCTCCTTACATTTACCGGTAAGAACACTTCAAATACCGACACCGCAGTACTAAGAATAACTATGTAAAAAAACGGCACTCACATTAGTAGCTCAATAGTGGGCCAGCCAGTGCCGTGCCGTGATTGGCGTAGCTCAAATTAATGTAATCTTCGAACGCCTAATACCAAATCTGAATGTGCATGAGACTAAGCGTTGGCTGTGGTTGTCACACAGACGAGTGTACCGAGCTCCCAGCGTGACAGGGAGTTGCGCTCCACTGCCCAACAAACGGATATAAGCTGTCGATTCTCCGGAATCTCTTCACCAGGTACGTAATTGTGTGTATACAAACGTGGATATACACCTTACAACGAGGTTTACATCTCTCAAAGTACAGAATATTATTATTCAATCTTTTACGTGTAGTAGCGACTAACCTGGTGGCAGAGTTTTGTCAGGCATGGGCCTCTCGACTTATTGGCTGCACATGCCGCCGTCGAGAAATGACCATGACCATTTTTGCCCTAATCGATTACAGCCAATTCATATTTTCAAGTATCCTTCATTTATTCAAACTAGATTTAAGATAATAGTCTAGAGTCAATCAAAGCCAATGTTTAAAATTGAATAAAAATATAGCGGTTTTATATAAAACCGATATTATGTGCCGAGAGGGAAAACATACAGCATTGTTTATGAAGAAGCAGTATATACTTAGCCTTATTTGCGGTCAATAGTACGGATACTTTAGTTTAGCCTAAGAATACTAGGTGGCGTAACTATCGCCGACGTTGTATTTACTCTGTGCCAGCTAGGACGCGGGAACCGCTGTCACTTTCTAATTCATAGTCTTCACCAGGAAGAACTTCCTACAATGCTGTATGTTTTCCCTCTCGACACATAATATCGGTTTTATTTTTATGTAAAACCGCTATATTGATGTGCCTCCGGAAAACATACAGCATTGTTTATGAAGACGTGTTTGTTATCTGCTGGTGAAATATTATAGGTGAAACAACGCTATGATGATTATCAAATATTTATTCTGAGAATTAAGTAGATACAGTACTAATCATTTATTTATCCATTTATATTCTTATGGTTATAACACAATAATGTATTTTATATTCTAATATAAAATAAAAATTAAATATCTGATCATTACAAATAAAGGTAACGCTAATCACGATTCAGATGTTCTATGAATTTATCAAATAACCGATGATTGATTAAATGATGATTGTTTACAAAATAATCAAGATATTCTTTTTTCTTGTTATTTAGGTAGAAATAAATGTATTGAACTATGAATTACGACTGTCTTTATGGAGTTCTATTTCGCGACAGTAATGATTAAAGAAGGTATTGGATGATTTCCAACTACCCCGTGATTAAATATCATCAATTGGTTGATTATCTAACCAATTAAAGGAAGCTACTGCTGACCTACAGCTTTCGGGAGATGCATCAATGCCGCTATCTCTGAGAACTGTGCGTACCCAATTCCCAATTACGGTGCGTGAAGCAGCTTTCGTGTTACTAAATATAGTGATAAAAAGATTGTTCAAATTCTTAACTTCAGACCTCTTTCTTTTCGTTTTATCTATTAAAAGCCTAACTATTGTGACAGGGCGTAATTATGTTTTTATCATTATGTTGTGAGAGTTTCCATGCGGACTGTCGATAATGGTGTGTATCGGTTTTAGATCCAAATGCAGGTACTAAATAGATATTATCGCCGTCATCCAAGAAGCAAAGTTAGGTCGTGAACCCTATGGCCTGATGCCAGCAAAAACTGTAGCTGTTCTACGTGATAAATCGAACAATGTGTCTTTAGGTGTACTTGATGACAGCCAATTTAGTACGATACATGGATCCCACGTGAACGGTGGCCATACTTCTTTTGGTTTAGCTACTCCTATTGCCTTAAGGGTGTGTTTTATAATAAAATTAGAAAAAGTTAGTTGTTCCACATGAGGGCCACAGAAAGTTAAGATTTGTGGACAAGGATAGTGCTATAGGACAAATTCTCTTTAGAAAGAGAAACATTAAAAATTTAGCTATGTCAGCAGGTTGAGGAAATTTTGAGTTAACTTGAGAGTTGGAGCACCATCTCGGCCACCGTCTAAGTGGTGACAAATAGGTTGGCAAAGTCGAGCGTCGCCGGCTCTTCTTTAGTAGTTCCTTTTCCTGTGTTGACCAGTCTTTTATTTGGGCACCCCACCCCCAATTTTGCAAACTTTCAAGGTCAATTTCTGTACCTGTGGGAGAGGCTGTGATGTTGTAACATCTATTAGGGTCTCCGACAGGTTCAGAATCTCGTGTGGGTGGTCTAGAGCCCTGGATTTCAGGTCTTGAAGCCAGAAAGCTCGAGGAGCAACTACCAAGTAAATTCCCGTTGCATTGTTCAGATGTGCCAGAACCCTGGGTAGCAAGCTGGGAGGAGGAAACACCCACGCTAGCCCATGGTTCCATGGTCTGCTGAAGGCATCTATATAGTTTGCCGATCGATCTCTGCAGTCTAGAGATACGTAGTTTTTTACTATCGCGGTTTCTTGTGTCGCAAACAAGTCCATTTCTGGAAGTCCCCAGTTTCGAAAGACTCCCGCAGTTGCTCGAAGAAGGAGATGCCATTCCGCAGGTGGTTTTCCTCGTGAAAGCCTGTCCGCTATTATATTGTATCTCCCTGGTAGATAATGGGCTGATAGGGTTATGTTGAACTTGTCCGTAAGATGCAATAGTTTGAAGGTTAGGGCTAGTAACCCTAACGATCTGGTTCCTCCCTCCTTTCGGATATATGCAATCAGGGTTCGATTGTCTGATTGGATCAGTACGTGTGATTTTTGTAACGTCTTCGCATTCTTTTTGATTGCCGCTATTACCGCATACTTATAGCTCCTTTTTGTTGCAGTGCCATCTTCTTTGGTGGGTTGCCCATGCACCTGACATTAGTTTCCCATCCAGGTGGGCACCCCAACCCCAATCCGAAGCGTCTGTCGCAAGGAAATGTGTAGCAGGCTTTTTGTGTATAGGCAATGTGTGACTTGTGGCTCCGCGCCACATTATCTCTTGATACACAACTTGAGGCAACAGCTGTTTTCGACGGGGTCGTGTTTTGTTGAAGTGTCACAGGAAGATTTGCATTGTGCGACAGTGTAGTCTCCCTCGGGGAACAACAAAGTTGGCGAAGTTTAATTGACCCAGCAGACTTTGCAGTTCCCGGAGGTTGATGTGACTTTTCAACACCGACCGGTCTAGTGTATAGTTTATACTTTGTCTCTTTTTTATTGGTAGGGACATTGTATTTACAGCTGTTTGCCATCGTATGCCCAGGTATTCCAAATCTTGAGTTGGTACCAAGACAGATTTTTGGCGGTTGATTTGCCAGCCCAGATGTTCCAAGTGCCTCACGGCTTCCGCAGCCTGAAGACATAACTTGGATTGGTCTTGGTTGACCAGAAGGAAGTCATCTAGGTAGACTATCCCTTCACACGCAAAGTCTCCGCGACCCAGCATGTTACAGAGGAAAATAGGTGCGGCGCTGAAGCCAGTCCGAACGGTAAACATGTCATCTCGTATATCTGGTCTTTGTAACTGATTCTTAAGAAAGGCCGGTGAGATTTTGCTGCCCGTAGGTGAAAATATGCATGGGATATATCTATTTTTATCATCGAGTCTCCAGGTTGAAGAAAATCTGGGACCGAGGCGTGAGAAATCAGACGAAAACGTTTCGTCTTGACGAACTTGTTTAATTCTCGAAGATCGAAAATTGGGCGCATCGATCCGTCGCTTTTCTTCCGCAAAAAAAGCTTGGAGATAAAACTGGGAGTTTTCTTGGAAACTAGTCGTAAAACACTTTGATCCAATATATCTTTGATTATCTGAGACATTCCAGGGAATGGTTCGGTTGCATATTGCTTCATGATCCTTCTTGTTGGCATTAACAGAGGAGGTTTCTTGTAAAGGGGTATTCGAAATCCCGAAATTGCTGAAATTATTAATTTGTTTGCACTAAGTGCTTGCCAACGGTTTTTGAACATAGTCAAACGACCTCTCCTGAAATGTGTTGGGTAGTCACTTTTTTCCGTCTTTGTTTCGAAATGAATAATTTTTAGTTTGTTTGTAACCGTCGCTTTTCCCTTTGTACGTTTGTTTCGTTTGATGTTTTTTGTAGGTATCCCGAAAATTATTATTTTTAATATTTTGTGTCTGGGGTCTGTATTTGGAGGTAGACGGTATTGGTTCCTTGTGTCTTGTTTTGAGTTGTTCCTTAGTTTTGTGAGCTTGTGGTGGTGATAACCAGAAATGAGGCCCTCCGAGGGACTGGATAAGAGACATAAGCATAGTTTTGTCAAATAAAAACTCTTCACTAGTAAGTATTCAAACTGCGCTTAGTAATATACCCCCATATTACTAAGCGCAGTTTGAATACTTTTATCCGGAATTTCGCTAAGAATTCTTTTACGTCTAGTTTCAATACATTCGGCCCTTTTACCGCAAATTATTTGTAAGGTTTGTTCAGACAATTTATAAGACGACGACTCATTGCCGAATATTTCAGAAATTTTACCAAAAAGGTTATCAGATTTTAACTCTGCTGGGTTATTATGAGCCCAATCAATGATACCCTGTAAACCGGATTGCAAAAGTTCCCTTTGTTGTAACAAGGCGTTGGTAGTTGCAGCCATGATTTCCTTTGTTGAAGCCAAGAAATCTTTTTCTTTGTTCATAGAACACAGTTCATCGTTAATTTTCAAATTGCAAAAGCCCGGAAACGCCAGCACTTCTACCAATGCTTTCTTGTAACGGATATGTTGCCACGTGGGGGTGTTAAAATGCTGGAAACTTATTAACTGGCGTAACCGTTTTTCATCAGCTGATTTAAGATTTTTTTTCTCATCGAAACTAGTTATACAAGCGCCCAAATCCAACGCCCTAGGTGTTTCTGTTGATGGATTAGTCAAAAAATCATTGTTGACAATGGTGCCGATTCTGTTGTTCACAAACTAAACTAAATTTAAGTTCAATGCATCTTTTTCTTTCTATTTCATTAAGAAAAGGACAGAAGATAAATTTTAGTTTAGTCCTGTCAAATTAATCAGCGGCTGACGTACATTGACGTTATTTTAGTAGGCAAGTTTTTAATCGCGTCTAAACTTGTTTGGAGTAATGACAGTTTGACAGGATTAAACTAAAATTTCTGTCCTTTTCTTAATGAAATTGAAAGAAAAAGATGCTCTGAACTTAAGTTTAGTTTAGTTTGTGAACAACAGAATCGGCACCAATATTCACTGGCTCGAACACGTCACTTGTGTTTACAGTATTCGGTACGTATTGTTGGTGCAATATAAAGTTTGTAAAAAAACTGACCTGGTTGTATAACGCGTCGATCCGAGGATCGACCGTTACCTCTGAATCCCGATTTTGTTTCTTACGTGGAGGTTCTCGTTCGGCTTCGGTGTCTGATGAACTGCTAGCGCACGAGGAGTCCTCCTTTTCATGTCCTTGATCCCTCTCGGAAGTCGGCGAGTTCGAAACGGTCGACCAATTGGCTCCGGCGCGGCGGTGGCCTCATCGGGTTCGTCACTCGGCGCGGGATTCATAATGAAAAACCCGGTTTTTTATGTTAAAATATAAAATACAACCAATAATTAATGCACTATTAAATTGTCTAACACTATGATGAATATTTTTTTTAAAAAGGTTAAACGATTATCCAAATATTTTTGGATTTCGACCGCACGCGGCGAAAGTATACAACGCTATGAATTCGAAAGTGACAGCGGTTCCCGCGTCCTAGCTGGCACAGAGTAAATACAACGTCGGCGATAGTTACGCCACCTAGTATTCTTAGGCTAAACTAAAGTATTCGTACTATTGACCGCGTAAATAAGGCTAAGTATATACTGCTTCTTCATAAACAATGCTGTATGTTTTCCGGAGGCACATCAATAAATATTATTTGTAGTTCCAGTTACATTTTCGATTTAATGGCAACAATTTGAAAGATTATAGTTCATTTCGTTCATTCGGTCAATGTGATCAGATTAGTGGTAGGAGTATACCTTATTTTTGAGGTACATGAGATAACCATGGAGGCCACGATATTATTTATTGACACTTCAACCATTAATGCACTAAAACATACAGAAATAAAAATCACATACAGTTTATGGAAGGTATTGTGAATTCGTCACACAGCACTATCTATAGAACAACATGCAACATGATAATTATAGTGTTATAACACTTTATTTATCATGTTGCATGTTGCTCCAAAAAAAAATACTATTAATCTATACTATAGTATATTATATATTTTTTTAATCTATACTATAGTTTAGTATAGATTAATAAGTTCATTTGTATGAATAGTATTTTTTCCGAAGCAAATTCTTGTTGTGTTTCTTGATTTGTGAGTAAAAAAACAATATCTGTCTGATAACACTGATATTAGTTGTCACTCGCTCATTCACTCATTTATGTCACTCGTCGCCATAGAAACCTACTGTTACGTTCAAACCAGTCCAAAGTTGTGCTTTGTGCATGTGTTATTGTTTGTTTGCTTATTTATTGTTTATATAAACACTTACCCGTAACTTTTCTGCACATTTTAGATCGATATACATATTCTTGAAAGCGATATCTCACTGTCGATTTGGTTTTCCTACTGTAATAACGATACGTGTCAGTTTATCGGTGAAATGTAATTGAATACAATATTGCCGTGCTGAGTTGATTGGAATCATGCATCAATGTTTCGGTGCATCAAATGTGTTTTGCGCGTGGAACGTATTTAGAGACGTCCAGACAGTGAACTTTCCGTACAACTGCAAAAAACAACATGAGGGTTGATGTTGTACATTCTGCTGCCCTCAAAATGGTTATAATCTTAATGGTGCTGAGCCACGCATCTTGTTGGGACTGACCGTCTCTTCACTGCCATGGCTTACATTTATTTAGGTTTTTGAAATAAATGCTTAAAGATTGAATGAAAAAGACGTACCTACGCTGTTTGTGAGAGATTTGTTTTATTTTCCTTTACACTGATCGCCTTACTAGTATGTGGAATTATTCGATAAGTTACAAGCATTTGGTAGACCCACTCCAGATGTTTTTAACTATCCTAAGCCTCTCCACCAGAGACGTGCTTAGCGATAGAGATGTATCTAATAGGATCGTTTGATTTTCATAGAATAGTTTGATTTTATTCTGCCTCTCACAGTTTTGGTACATTTTAAGCTGATCCCAGCCGGACCTAGTGGCGAGTTATGCCATATCATGTTGTTATTTATGTTGTTAAATCTAGTCAAGCCCTACTAGGTTACGCCACTTGTTTTTTAATTCGAAATTCGTTACTGAACAAGTTATGTATAAAACGCCTGACAGAAAACGATTAGCAATCAATCGTTTTTTGAAGTTAAACGAATGAGCTATATGCCAGGAAAAGTATTTTTTTTGTTCTGTAATATACAAAAACCTGTATTTTAAATTAAAATAGAGGAATTATTTCAGAATCTAGGTCTACGGTACTTTTAAATGCACCATATGTAGCTTTTGGTCATAATCGTTTGGTGAGGGTATGCATGTATAGGGTGATGGTCATGGTTCTTTCCTCACGATGTTTTCCTTCAACCTTTTTGAAGCAAGTGATAATTATACATGCGCACATGAATCCGAAAAGTCAGAGCTGCGTGGCTTGGGTTCGAATTCGAGACTTATGACTTGGCAGTCTGACGGTTACACCACTAGGCTGTTTTTTTTGAGAGGGTAGACAGGTGCCTAGAGTGCTACAAGAATCCTTATACGCCTGATTGGTTTTGGCGTTGTTGGTAAATAATTGTGAAATTGTCACAGAAATTGTATTGAAAAAACAAGATGAAGGCTTTATTTCCAATTTTGGCCTCGCGTCACATGATCCTTGTACAGTTGCACAGATATAATGATGGTGGAACCCATTATATCTAGGTATTTTCTTGTTTTTTTATTATTCCTGAAAATTATGTAATCGTGAAACAGCTAATCCAAATGAGACTGATGAGCAGCGTCAGATGCGCGCGCGCATAGCGGACTCGCTGACGTTCTCCTCGCCCGCGTCGTCCCTGCTGCCGCCGGCAGGCCGCTCCATGTCTATCCTCAGCTCAGTGTGTGCGCTGTTGCTCAATAAACAGGTACGACTATTTACTACCTATTGTAAAGATGGAATAACACCCAACTATAAGCGTGGTTACGGTTGGCTTGACTGGTTCTGGAGGTACCAATACTAGTTAGGTGTTTCTTGTGCCAGTCCCCGATTGTTATCTATTTTTGACGAGAATTTTATACGACGACATGAAGAGAACATGTAGATCAGTGTGGAACCATCGGTTTTTTAAGGCATTAGCTCAGACCAAATAAAAACCGAGACAGAGCGCTGCGAACAATACAGTGAAGCATGCCAAAACTACACCACGGCTGTGTGCATACACGCTCAAACGCACACATTTACAACCATTTACAATAAAACTACACCATAATATGTGCACACATGTTTACGAAACCAGCCTCACGTCACTGTTGACAACGCTCTGTCTTGGTTTTTTATTTGGTATGAGCTCATTAGGTACATACTTATTTGACGACAAGAGATTTGACGATATGTATCTCATCGACTGTAAAGTTTTGCCCTGCACCGTCGTTAGGGCGCGCAAGCCGCGAAGGAAGTGTCCAGTTTCACGGGTAGCCTGCGTTCGGACAACATCTGCCGGATCTGCTTCGGCGGCGAGTCAGCAGAACGGCTGGTACGGCCCTGCTCATGCAGAGGAACCATCGCCGCCGTGCACCGCTCTTGCCTAGAGCGCTGGCTGCTGCAAGCTGCTACCTCCTACTGCGAGCTGTGCAGGCATCACTATGTCGTCACCAGGAGTCATAAGTGAGTTATGCTTTGAAAATCAAAACCACAATCAATCTGCTCGTTCATTTAATTCCATTTCGTAGTTTCTCGCATACTAATACTCAAATTAAAATGCGGTGAGTATCATATAAATTTCTGGAGTCTATTACAACTGCTTCCATCCAGATGGTCATGGGTGCGCTCAATGGCAGAGTGGGCGATGTCAGGGCGCGGGCGCGCGCTAGCAGCCGACGTGTGGCGCGCGCTGGCGCTGGGCACGGCCAGCGTGCTGGGCACGGCGCGCGCGCTGCACGCCTGCGACGCCGTGCTGCAGGCTGGCGCGCGCAGGGGAGGCGGCGCCGCGCTTGCAGCCAATCTGTTTTCTTCGTTGCTCATCGGAGTTATAGGTGATTGAACGGTGAATGGTATATAGGTTTATGAAAAATTAAGTATTTTTCAGAATTAGGGATTCAGATCAGAAGACTATTCAAAATTCCCCGAATTCGGCTTTTTGCGTTATTGCTGTTAATGTCTCATTGTCTCAGATTCACCCTAATCACTGCTGGGTCTTTCTATGGTCACACCAGGCGCGCTAAACGGCCTGCTGACTACGTGGATGCTGCTGAAGATCCAGGAGCACCAGCTGTCGTGGCAGGCGTGGCGCGACAGCACTCTGCACGTGCACGTGACGCTGGCAGATGAGGCGAACACGCTCACCCCGCACACGTCGGACGCCACGGTGGTCGGCGATGAGGATGGCAACGCCACCGCTGACAGGAGCACCAATGTTGCTGACCCGTTTATGGTTTCACTCCCGTACAATCTGCCTGAACCGTGAGGTTAGAGGTTTATTTTTTCTTAGAGTACCTAAGATTTGATCTAGAGACACTACAACATACAACGACAATAAACGAAATAAATAAACGAACAATGTTTTTAACGACAATAAACGAAGAATGTTTTTTTAGCCGTTGAGAAGAGAAGATAGAGATAGAAGTTGGAATGTTTAGTCTAGATTTATGTCAAAGTGTGTAGCGTAATTGTGTCTTCGCGTTTTGTATAAAATTCTTGATTTTTACGAACAAAAGCAAGCCTATATATAGACATTTTAAAACATTGACCTCGTAAATGCCGTTTTGGGAACAATGTTTTAAAGAGTCGGTTGGCCGGGCAGAACGTTAAGCCTCCAGGATCCCTCCCGAATTCATCAATAGCGTTAAGATATGCCATTGGAAACATGTGCTCAAGGGAAATATTTCGTAATATGAAGACTTCTCTCGATTGTTAGTCAGTGAGAAGCTGCATAGATCTAAATGTGAGTATTTACGCATTATTATTTAGGTCATTACCTCCGAACTAACTAATAATTGGCAAAAGTCGTGTTTGTAGCAAAGGTTCTCCCTAAAAAGCTCTTTTCATTGGTATATATTGTATGGCTATTGGACGCCAAGAATTCCTTAACTTCGGTGCGCAAATTATTGCCTATTTAGGTCATTAACTCCGAACTGACTAACAATTGGCAAATTCGTGTTAGTAGCAAAGGTTCTCCTTGGAAAGCTCTTTCCATTGGTGTATATCTTATGGCTATTGGTCCAAGAAAATTTCTTAACGTCGGTCCCCAAGTATTAACATCTATTTGAGTCATTAACTCCGAACTGACTAACATTTGGCAAAAGTCGTATTAGTAAGAATGGTTCCCCTAGAAAAGCTCTTTCCATTGGTATATTATACACCAATGGAAAGATAAATAATATCTTATTTCTATTGGGCAGAAACCCCCCCTGGATTGTAGCCCGACTCAAAGAGTCGGACGTTTAACAATCGAACATCGGTAACGCGTCAGATTTGGCTCGGTTGCCAGTCTAAACTATACCTTTGCTGCTCTAACTTTAACAGAGTGTAGGGAAAAGAACAGGAAAGGTATTATTACATCGCATGTTAGACATCTGTCCATATTTCCCGTCGAAATGTCTTTTTCTTTTAGTCAGTATTTCTGCGCTGCAAAAATGGCGTCCGTGTGTGTTTTGTTGAATTATTTTTATTGAATTACGGTATTGTGGTTTCAAAGTAGATAAATCCAGATAGTGCCATCCACGAAGACGCGCCCCAGTGCTCGTACCCCTCCCCCCTACAGTAATCGTGGAGTGGGGCGCGTCTTCGTGGATGGCACGGTGTTTATTAATATAATAATTGTATAATTATGTTATTTTGTCCACAGATACTTGCAAGTTTCCAAGGCAACTGTGATATCAAATCGCAAGAAATAAGAAATGTATAAAAAAATATTTTCAGCTAGAATTATCTTCTAGAAGCAGTGTACTACAGAGATCGCCGAGAAAATATAATTTTATTCAAAGACTACTATTGCTTTTATTGCAGCGACTATGATGGCCACTTCGTTCATATGCTTCGTGCTAACAACTAGTCTTTGTATTATTATTTTATCAGGTTTGGTAGTATTTCGGTATATGAGAACCAGCTCGGGTGCTATCACGTCATCTATAAATTGACCATAGAAAGATAACACATGACTAGAGGAAGTTAGTCTAGTGTGGCGTTCCCAGGGCCACGCGCACGACGATCGCCTGGTCTGCTTCTCTTCCTTTTTTCCATCTGAGTTTCATCCAATAGGCTATTTTGAATACCGTGTTTAGATCATTGTATTTAATAAATATTTTTTGAAGCCTTATTCCATACCTTGTTATGTTTTCTTGCTTTTTTTATGCGATTTATAGAATAGACAAGTACCTACCTAGACCTACCCGAGTCACTAAGGGTGCGTACATATTGTTATATAAGTAATACCTACATTACTTAAATTATTTAAATATACGTTTTGTACCATGTTATGTTTTATAGTGTGGACGCACCTTCACATCACCATGTATTCAGTTTACAGCGTAAGAGGTACTTTTTAATATAACAATAAGAATAAGTAGGCAAAATTTTATAAATAATGAATAAAATTCTGCCTACTTGACAAGATCTTGACATCTTTTGATACCATCATGATGGAGGTCGTCAAAATAATTGAATTGATAAAAACAGACAAGTAGGTGAACATGTCATAATATTAGGTCCCCACCTGTGAAATCAGCGTTTTGTATGGGGATTTTTAAAGACGTTGCATTTTTCATACTAACATTTTCTTAATTTATATAACAACCATGAACACTAATGTTTAAAAACTAAGATAACGTATGCCACTTAGATTAAGCGACAAAAATAAGTTTTGGCTAAGTTAAAAAAAAAATTGTAGGTAGTCATTTCTGCTAACAAAATGAGGAGTCATTTTTAAGGTATTTTTTATGTTTAGAAAACTATAAATAATAAGGTTTTTTTACTATTGGTAGTTGTCCATGATGGTCATTATTCGATATAATACCAAACAATTGATGAATATTTTAAATCATAAAAGTGACGAGGTTCTCTATCTGTGCCCTAAATAGTAGGGGAGCCCATGATGCTAAACGATGATTTACTCGAGTGTCGTCGGGACTTATTGTATTTTGAAAATTAGATGGTAGCAAGAAAAGAAGGATATACCTTATATACCTTGATATACCTTTCACGGGGGGGGGGCGTCTACAAAAAAAAAAGTAAAAAACTGTCACATGAAGGTCGTTGCGGTGACATGAATAGGATAGAATACTCTTTACACCATAAAATTTACATAAATGTAGAAATTACACACATATATGTTTTTTTTTTATCTTCATCTTCTTCCGTAGAATTATCGTCATACAGCAAGTCTGCACCCTAATTGCGTAACACACGATTAATCACAATCTGTTACATTTTGTCAGTTTGACAACATTCATCATTCGTTGCGTTATGGCTCGTGCAGACTAGCGCGACACGAGTAATCGTTCTACCGTGAAGCTTTCTCCGAAATTGTTTTGTTAAAGTCGCGTCGCGCGACTAGTCACCCTAGCCTGCACGAGCCTTTATGTTGTTGAGGAGACAATCAATCAAAATCAAAAGGATATGTTAATCCATTGCTTCTTCATCAAAATCAACCGCTCTTGAGAAGTCGAGGTGACGTTTTTTTTTTGCAAGTTTGTGATCCTCGCCGTCACCATCAAATTGACAGATTATTGAAATGCACACTTTGCAGCATTTATTTAACCCACCATACCTTAATATTTCGCGCTCAAGTGTTTCTAACTATCCGCAACCCTACATAGAGGGGTTTAAATATGTATATGGTGGAGGTACTCAACAGGGTGCAAGGTAGTCGCGCGTATGTTAATCTGCGCGCTTGACTCTTGAGTAAATCCCAAAATCCCCTGTTGGGCTCCCCTGCTATACACAGTACTCCTTCCTACGCAGGTAACAGTTTCAGACATTTGATGGGAAATGTTGTTCGTTGAAGATTGTAAAGTATTATCAAACTTAGTGATAACAAAATAAGAACAACCTTAGTCCAGTCATAACCATCAGTTATTTAATTAACTTCGACATCAAACCAAATGGTTTTCTCTATGGTAGGTGGTGGCCATGGTGGTGGCTCATTTGATGTCTATGTAAATAAAATTATTAAAACAATACACCCTTGTTTTGTTAATCAATATTTATTTCATTATCAATATAAATTAACATAATAATCATTAAAATAATATCAAATTTCATAAAATCAGTAGCGAATACATCAAGCCCCTGTTATTATTAATGTCAAATTCATATAATATGTTAATTGTAATCGTGAAACAGTATGTAGGTACACTGATAAATAAAGGATACTACTCTCTTATGTGGGTATAAGTGCAAGCGATCCTCAGCAGTGCGGTACTACACTATGACCTAACAGTAATCGCTCGTTAAAATAAATGTTAGTTAAAACTTACAAGCTAACGTAGAAAAAATCACATCTTGAGATTATAATAAATAGGAGGACTGTATCGAGACAGCGCTTGGAGATACGAGTTGGGCGGACACTGACATATAAACATTTATAAAAAAACGAACAATTCAACAACATACGCTCTTTGGATTTATAACACACTTCCTAACGTACTATTTGTGACTACAGCGTTCAACTACTCGGCGCATGCGCCTGACTCCCCACGAACGAGAACACCGTCTATTGTCAATACAAAACCTTCTAAAAGGATGGACCAACTAATTTATGAATGGAAAATCTCTTGACTAAACCATTGGAGCCTTCTAAAAATAATCGCCAACTTAGACGTAAAGGAAGTCTAATCAATTACCCCTCGAGGCTACAATTTGTTTGTATGACAGTACAGGGTATTCGCGTTCCATGGCTGGGCGACAAGTGACAGTCAGTCCTGGTCCTTGAACCGGCGGTAGATGGACTGGACGTACGTGAACACGCACTTCCAGTCCGGCTTGCGCATCGTCACCATGTCGTCCACGTCCAGCAGGGGGTAGATGCCCGCCTTCTCACTGGAAAGAAACGACAACTTATTAGTAAAATTACGAGTAAGCAAATATATTTGATACTTTATTAGCGCCTCAGAGGGTGACGACAAAAGATTCTACAATTGTAACCCTTCGTATCGAACGTATATCCACGCGTGACGCCATAGATTTTAATTGTTTCTGTAATTACGGCATACGAAAGGTTAAAGCTTATTAAATGCATAGCTATGATCATAGGCCCTGCCTTCGGACGCCATTTATAATGCTGCAATAATCACCATGGATGCTATAGCCATTTTATCATCCTTAGAAAGCATACGGCCCAATATCATGTTGTTTTCGAAAGCCCAATCCTAAGAAAGATCCTAAATAGTGTTAAAAATACAAAAGTAAAGTGTTATGGAGTATAATCTTGGTTAATACTTACTCGGCAATTTTGAAGGCGAGCGTGAAGTTGTGTCGGCGTTTCTCAGGCGACAGCTGAGAGTAGTCGAAAGCGTCGGGCAGGAAGTGGTGCACCAGCGCGCAGAACGCCAGCCCGTCCGCCCAACTCGTGGAGAAGTTCTCCAGCTTCACATTCTGGAGAAACACGAGGTGGACATTGTACATCGTGAAGAATGAGGACGAATTTAGGACGTGTTCGGAGAAGTTCATTAGATTTTTAATTTAATAAACTGCTAAGGCAACTTAATCAAATAGAAGTGCACGGTCAAGTTTCCGGCGCACATAAATAACTGTCAATGTTAAGTTATCAAAATGAGGGTCAGCAAAATATTTGTTTTATTTAAATTCCATTTTTTATGGTTCCTTAAAATTATTGTGACATAGGTTGTACTACATACATTGATTGGTGTGATTGGGAAAATGCTAATCTACGAATTATCTACACAGGACCTCAGTGGAGGCACAGTGAACATTACCAAACAATTAGGTACTTGGAGAGTTCAGATTTACCCAATTCTACCCACATTTACTTGAACACTTCTATCTAATCAATAGTTAAAAACACAAAATCATGCATACTCCTGGAAAGTCAAATTCACACTTCAATTGACGTACTTTTTTATTTTAAATCCATGCTTATTATGTCAAAATTTAAATTTATTATAAAATTAGTCCTTTTTGGTTTGTTATAAAATTCACACGAATCACTTATTCCAGATTATAGGTACAATTTCATCCCAACGATTAAAAATTTAATTATAAAATATACCTAGTCCATGTATACATGTAAGACATTATTACACTGATAGATCGAAACCAAAGCAATATAATTTGGTCGTACAGTGACAAATGAATAAATAAACAATAACTAGTGAAAATAACACAACGTATAAAATATATACAGGAAAGTAGCAGCCAAAATGAAGCGATAAGAGAAGCGTGGAGTATGAGTGGTAGTGACGTCATTGACGTGTGTGTTAATACTAGGTGCGCGTGCGCAGCTTTCGCTATCAACATGCTACATTTCGATAACGCGGTTAAATCCGTTAAATCCGAATGCCCTGCTTTTAAGGCAGATGCAAATTTTGGAATATCGACCTCGGTTTGGCTTTTTACCAGTTGAAGATATCGAGAAAAATATGCATTTGCCTAATCTAACCGCATTTATAACCTCCCCAATACGTTTATTTACAGTATCTGAATACTAAAAAACCATAAAAATCTAAGAATAACACAGGACATATTGTTTTTTGGTGCGCCAATACAGCTACGTAACCCATGTATATTTAGACGATATAATAGTATACGCAGTGGGGGTGTTGCGTGCGGACGGAGAGGAGGGCGGGAGGTGTGGAGTGTACCTCGTAGTCCCGGGTCTTGTCGCGACACCACTGCAGCAATCGTTCTTTAATAGTGACGGCGCTGGCTTGCAGCGCGGGATCCGTGAACTTGAAGTAAGGCTGCGCCGGAGAGCCCGGGCTCTGCGGGGTCTTGGGCGAGCTACAACCGGGCACGCATGTTAGTCACCGAGGTTCACCTAACTGCGACCTCGCCGGTTAGTTTGTCGACGATCAAACTATTAGTTCGTGTGTCACATCGTGTGCTACGGAACGCGTGTGCTATTAATGGGGGTCGCAGGTTATTTACAAGTACGTGTGCTGATTTCATGTCAACTAGATGTCAAGCTATCAGCCGAGCTTCGTTTATGAACGATACTGGATGTTCTCATGACAGGGTAAGTACACACGTGCGATTATTGACAGAGGCCTCGTATGTACTTAGCCTTATATGCTTCTCGGAAAAAAATGATTATCGTATAAGCGTCTAATATACATGTTATAATGCATATCATTAACTTTAATATTTACTTGTATCTAATCCTTATTCGTATCCACAGATATGGCTGCCAAAAATAAATAAAATATATTGCATTACATTACGTATGAAGCGAAAGAATCTTATACATAAAATATAGTACTTGAATGGTAAGGAGTCTTATGTATCGGTCGTTTGTTTCATGTACGATATCGTCTGAAGTTGATGTAGTGTTTGGTGAAAGAAGGATGAGACTTACTTGGGACTGTTGGTTGAGTTTTGTTTTTCGAGCTGCCGGAACTTGGCAAATGGCGACACGGGCTTGGGCGCCGGCTTGGTCATACTCTCTATCACTGTGAATATACAAAAATTATATTAATTTTACCACCATTCATATTTTTTACTTTTATTTAGAAAATAATAATGCAAAGCAAGGACAGCGAACCTTTAGATGTTTTAGTTGTGGTAGTGCTACTACTAACAGTTTTTTCTGACGAGTTCCTCCTCACGCTCGATGTCACAGTTACTTCCTCTTCCTCTGCAAACAAAACGTTCACATTAGTAACCGTCGCTCACACGTGGACACACAGATCTAACACTAACTCGAAACACTTGGAAAACAATCAGCAAGACAGTACAACGATAACCTATAAGCTATTAGTCAAATAAAACGGTTACAGAGGGCGCGGATGAAGATGGTACGGAGGTTACGAGCTAATATGTACATCGACGTAATAGCGCGGGCGCAGGGCCGGAGGGGGCCGGGGGGGCATGCGGGGCGGGCACAAGCACAGACCCACACACACACGACTCACGCGCGTCTCGCTCGTCTCCCGCTCCTAACTAGTGGAATGTTGCGACGCTACGCGAGCGCCGACACCAGATCTTCGAATGCGTCCTCAGTGTTGCTCTCGTCCAGGAACTGCAGCTCCGACACCGTGGGCATCGTGCGGCTGCGGCCCAGTGAGTAGGCCTGCGGCGGCGCGTACGACTGCCGTAGCGCCCGCGGCCGCGGCGCACCCACTCCTGTCGCCGGCCGCATCGGTTGCTGCTGTCCAGAGAAATACGCTTCGACCGTTCGCTTCTTTTCTGTTACTTCCTCGCGGGCGATGCCACCCTCAAACAGTTTGGGTACAGCTAGCAGGTGCATGGACTTGGCGCGTGCGACCACTCGGCGCGGCGAGGCTGAATTGGGGCTGGCGACCATCTGGTGCCACGAGCCCGACCTGCTGAGCGGGCTGGAGCCGAGGCTGCCTGCCGACTCGCTGGACAGCACGGACTCGCGGGACGCGGCGAGCGCACCGGGGGACTGGGGGGCGTGCGGGGGGGCGGGCGCGAGCAGGGGGGAGCGGCCGGTATTTACAGGGGCCCGTACCTGGGACCTCGCCGTCTCGCGTTTTTTCCGTTCGATCTGCGCGATGACGTCGTTTTTCGGTGATGAGAACTTGTCGAGTGCGCCGCGCAGACTGTCAGCCGCCGAACCTCGACGACCATCGTCGTTGCGTGTACGCACGCCGGTCGTGATGGTAGCCGCACCACGCACTGGGCCACGCATCACGCGAGTCACCACACTGTCATGCTCCGTTGTGACGCCTTCTTCGACGCCATTACTGTAAGGCACGTCACCGTTCTGGTACGTGTGGGGCGACTCTATCGGGTTGGTGGCTCGGGGTGAGTAAGGGCTGGCGGGTGCGCGCGGCTGCAGAGGCGAGGCGCCGCTGCGGTGGCGATCCGTGTCGTTGGTGACAACATCTGGGAGATAGTCAACCTTGTGGGCGCGAGCCTTCTCTATGTCGGGCGTGCGCTGCAGCGGGACAAAAGTGGAGATGCCAGTGGATGGTGTGTAGTCAGTGATGGTATATGCAGGTGGTGCGGGGGGTTTCCGTTCCGTGGGATCACCGTGGCCGTTCACGACTGTCTCACGTCGGTTCTTTTCACGAATTTGTTTCTCGTAAAACTCGATTTGCAGTTTCTGTGCATCAACCTTGGGTAAATATGCATCTTGTGCTGGGAATTTGGTGTCATCAATTTTCCGCACGAGTTCCGGAGCGGAGAGGTCATTCTGACTAGGTATGGTCTTCACCGGATAGTTTTGTATTTGTGGGACGGCCTGAGTCGGCGGTGCGGGCGGGTGGAACGCGGACGGTCTCTCCCGGTAGGGGGCAGGGTTGGGCTCGGGCTTGTTGCTCTCGAACTTGGCGGCAGCCATACCAACCACCCTCCTTGGTTTGTCTGCGTCTGTAGCCCAAGGTTTGCTTGGGACCGGCGAGCTCGTGGCAAGAGGCATTAGGTTCACCGGGAACGCGGGTGTATGTTCAACCGTAGGGGAGGTCACGTTCAAGACGGACGGGGGACTCCATATGTAAGCAGGAGCCGCTATCGGGGACGTCACTTTAGTTGGCGGCTTAAACGCAGACATAGGTGCGTGAGAGAACTGATTGACGGGTATAGGCCGCGCGACGAATGGTTTGACAACCAGCGGCTTTGTGGGGGACTGCGGGACCGGCGGGTGTGACGGTGGCGCGACCAGCGCGGTGAGGGCTGGCGGCGCCGGCGGGAGGGTGGGCGCTGACGCCTGCGCAGGTGCGGGCGCGGGGCGATGCGCGGCCAGAGATGCTGGCGCTGTGATTTGCTTGGAGCGAAGCACGGGTAGAGACGCGGGTGCAGTAGCCGGCGCGTTCGGCGGCGAGAGTGGGTGCTGCACTTGTCGCGGGATGTGTACGCGCATCGGCTCCCTCCGTTCGTTAACCCATGGGGGCTTAACTACGTCGCTGTTATTCTCATTATAGAACTTCCTAGGTCGTGCGGCGGCCGGGTTCACCGTGGTCTCGTCTGCTGTGCGCCAGAAGCGTCGTGCGGATGACGCACTCGACGACCTACTGTTCGCCATACTGTTGTCCTCTCGCTCGCGACTCTCAAACGCGTGCTTAATGTTTCCGAACCTGTTACTCCAGTTGGCGGGGCCGGTGGCGGCTGCTTCACGGTCAGCCGTTTCGTTTTTCTTCATGAACGCTACAAACTTCCTATCGTTTTCGGTCTGAGGCCTGAACTCGGGTACGATGGAGCGCGGGGATGACTCATCATCGTTGTCGCTGTCGATGCGATACCCGGCTAGCGGCCTTCCTATGTCGATAGTGTTGGCGCGTTTCATGCGTAAGCGTTTGTTATTACTATTTCCGAATCGACTGAATGGTTTAGAGTCATCTTGAGTGGCAGTCGGCGGTGCCGCAAAGTTGTAAGTGGGCGGGAGCGGCATGTATAATGGTGCACGTTTTGGGTCCTCGCGTGTAAATTCTTTTTCTTGGATAGGCGCGGTCTCTACGGGTGCGCGTCGTGGTATATTCTCCTTCTGAGCGTGCGTATCGAACTTGTTAGCGATGGCCGCTATGCTACTCTTAGAGTCGGAGGAGCGCCGGTCCATGCGTGGCTGCGACTGGTACGACTGGTGAAGTGGCTTGGGCTGGTACAACAGGTGCGGCACCTGCACCGGTTGCGGCTGAAAGACAGGCTGAGGGGCGGGCGCGGCCGCGGGCTGAGGTGGCACCTGCTGACGCGGTTGTTGCGGAGTTTGCGGCTGTTGGTAGGGCTGGGAGCGTTGGCCGCCCGCGTCGGCGACCGAGTGTCGGTAAAAGTCGGGTTTACGAGTGGTCGGGGCTCGCTTCTCCACGACGACGTGCGCGTCCCTGTTCAGCTTCGGAGCTTCGTAGCTGACAGAGTGCAGAGCTACTGGTGTCGGTTTCTTTCGGGACGCGACGGCGTCGTGGTAGCTAACATTCTCGTCAATACTTTGTTTGCGTTCTGGGGTAGAAGGTTCGTCTGTGCTAGTCGCCATGGAAGCTGTGGAGGTAGCGCCTGAGGACAGAGGGCCTTTAGCGCCGAGCGCAAGATCGTCACGGTCTACGAGGCGGCGCGCCTCCTCTAGTTCCTCTTGGGTGACGCCGACGGTGTGTCGCGCGGCGCGGCTGCGGCGCCGGGGCCTGCGCCGACAGCCGTCGAGCCTGTCGGCGGCGTCGAGCGCGTCCTCGAGCCGGTCGGCCAGGGAGAGCAGCGCGCGCGCCTGTGGGTGCTCGGTGGGAGGCGCGAGCGCGGCGCGCAGGCGGCCCAGCGAGCGCCGCACGTCGGCCACCACGTCGGCGGGCGCGGCGCCGAGCCCGGCCAGCAGGCGCTCGCCTCCGCCGCCCAGCAGGCCCTGCAGCAGCGGGAGCAGTAGAGACTCACCGCGACTGTCGCCGTCCGCGCCGCCTGACTCGCCCGCCGCCGCCAGCGCCTCCGTCACGGCGCTCGCACATGCTGCCAACATTCAACATTCGCTTAAAACACGAATTGTTAGATAGATGCTTACTGTCGTCAGAAATAAGCTACCAATACAATAGCCTATACTTTTATGTGCGAACTTATGTAAAGTTACAGTGCGAAGAATCAAGATTATTATGCTTAAATAACGTTTTCTTATGCTACAACATTATTTTTACCTTACAGAACAGCATATGTTACTCTGTAAATAAAGATTAGCAAACTAAAATATCCAAATATATTATGGAGGTAGTTACTTATAATTATGGTTTCTAAATACCTACTCACTCAATAAGGGCTAACTCCTTCCTTTCAGTTATTATTACTTATTTCACTGTTTTTGTTTATTTATGGAATATTAGCTTTTGCCCGCGGCTTCCCCCGCATGGAGTTCGGATATTATCCCACGGATAAAAAGTGTTCTAGTCATGGTCTATCTAAGTAGACACTGCGATTCAGAAAATCACATCATATCCACAACACCATCTTTAGAGTTACTGGTAAACTCAAACTCTCCGTTCCAAGCCACGTACTTAGTAATAACTTTTGACCGTGTGGAGCGATTTTAATAAATTAAAGACTTACCTATGCATTATGACTATACTCCCAATCCCTTAAATCTCTTGAAAAGAGAGTCACATAAAAATGTCAATACTTATTACATGGTACTTTTATAATCATCCCCTATTTCACCCTCTTGAGGGATGACTTTAGAAAAATGCTAAAACACGTAGGTAACTCTTTATGTGTTACCAAAAGTATAAATTCTAATTTTCATTGCCCTAACTTAAGAAATGCGATAGGTTTCCCGTATAAACTTTCATCCCCTATATTATATCCTCCCTTAGGGTTACTTTTGAGATAAAAGTAGCCTATGTTCTTCCCTAGGATGCCATATTATATCTCCTTGCCAAATTTTATTGAAATCCGTGGTTTTGGGGGTGAAACAGGCAAAGTTCCTTTCGAATTTATATATTAAGTATGGCAGAATAGATTTATCTCGAAGCCTAACAGCTACAGCAAAGGCTTACCTACGAATACAATAAACTGTTTTTTTTATTAATTTTAAACGCGTAAATGATTGGAAAGTGGTGGTCATGTCTCATGGTGGTCGTCTGGCTACGCAAGTGTGGCAGCTGTGGTAGGGTGCTGTTATTTACCTTCTTGTTCAGCCATTAGTGTACGGATGCGCGCGCGCAGTCGTCGACGTTGCTCGTAGTCGTTGCACTCGTCCAACTGGAATTAGAATATTAATAATAATGAAAATGTTATCAGAAGAAAAGATATTGTCGTGTCTTCGTGGGTGAATCGTAGATGTTTTTAGAAATAATTTGAATACTTATTAAAATTTCTCTAATTTATTAACTGGACGTTCAAGAGGCTCTTTCACAGAGAGAGTGAAATGTAACTTAAAATTAAGAATTCTGCGATTTTCTATTTGGTCAGCACTTTACAAAACTATTGAACAAGTACATAATCCAGCCTACAATATTCCCACTACTCGGACACACGCCTCCTCTCTGCGTTAACGGGCCGTAATCACAACTGCAACTAACACACACTAATAACAGGAAGAAATTCCAAGTGTGGGGCAAAGTTTAAAAAAAAAAAAAAAACCACCACGAAGGCCAAGTGCGAATTGGTAGATAGCCCGGTGCGGATTAGAACTTTTGTAAGGATCAGTTTATTTCAGAAAATTAAATTAAATTGTTGCAAGTTTCCCGAGAACTTTCTCATTTAAACGTAATTTTCCGACATTTCCACAACATTGCAACAAGACATGGCCTAATTCATCACCCATTAGGTACTGTACACTAACTCACGCATACTTGTTGACATCCTCCCAACATCGCGACACACTTGCTTTACACACAAACAAATTATTATTCAAATGTTTGTCATTCGCGCATGCGCGAGCCTGCTACCACGGCCGATACTTCACTGTACCTGTGTATTCACCGCCTATATTATTTGCACTGCGGCACTACTGTAGACTGCGGTTACTCAGATAAGGCGTTGTACACGCTGGAGAAGCGAAAACCGGAAAGCTTTCTTGTTGATGAGTAAAGTAATAAGAATGTAAGTGCTTATAATGAGTGTCTTTTTCATGGAAAACTGTTCTGATAGCAGCTTGTTCCGGACTTAAATTTTTAGTCACACGTAATCTATTAGATTTATGCCCTAATACGTGCGACGCCGGATTTTTAATTTGTCTGTCTGTGATGTCTTGTTTAACTATACCTCTTTAGTTGACTTTTTGTCTTAGTTGGGTTTTATAGTTTTGTAACTTTTATTTTTATATTAACTAAGACGTTAACAACCCGTCTTACTGCAAGTTTTTTATTTTTCTGTTCAGCTGAGGACATATTAGGAGATGATTCATCGACTGATTAATATTTTCAATAATTTAGCTTGGCGTTTTGAGGAGGAAGGAGGACTTTTTATAACACTACACTGTACCTAGGCAAAAAAAAACTATTCCTACGTCGTTCTATGAACAGCATGTTTTCTGCAACCAAAAATACTGTCAATTCTCAATGCTACAGTATAAATGGGGCCTTACGAGAGCTTTCTGCACGAGTGGTCAAGTTGTCAATAGTGACGCTTGTATTGCGGGCGCAACCGGTTCGAGTACCGAGCCGCGTGCTGTGTCGGAAGTACCTAAGCCAGCCAGAAGCCGGAAGTGAGGGCTGCATTGTTGGTGACCCGATGATTTGACTATGTGTGCTCGTTTCTCATCACAATGAGGCGTCGAGGTTACGGATGACGTTTATTTGGTTTTAATTTGTTTGAGGTAATTATCGGTGATGGTTATTTGCTTCGTTGACCGGAGTGAAAGTTTCTATCTTGTGTGAATATTTATTATTGTCTCTTAATCTTTTATTTTGCTTTTAATGAATATTAAGTATTAGTATGAGGTCGTCCAGCTAAACTCTTGGTTTCGAAGAGCGTCTCACATGATAACCGAACTTCCCGCAGTATCTAATGTTGGGTAATTACCGCCGGGTCAAAATGATAAAAAAAACTTGGTATTCTTACAACGTATCTGCACTCACAAACAAACACGATTGGCCCGCTAACACAGCTACCGTCAACAACCCGATTGTCTCAGCACTATGACACCGTGTGAAGACATGATAATATTTCACAACACAGTAGGTACTCAAGTTCGTCGTGTCCAGTGCCAAGTACTCGCGGGTTCCCATGCTGCCGTGCTGCCTCAGCGAAAGTGATTACTGAGTACCAACGAGTACCTCGAAAGACATAAGCGGCCAGCGTCTGATGCATTTTGTTCCAAAGTGTCCAGTATGAGGTATGCTACGCTACATCTTATTTCACTTTTGGGCCCTCCATGAATCCTATGTATATAATAATATGTATATATATAGTTCCGATAGGGTAAAAACAGAGGGAGTCACCTCTCCCATCATAGAGAGTCGTAAACAAAAAATCATTTCATTATGAATCTGATGATACCTACTACATAATGAAAGAGATCGATTCACCTCTTCTTGGTGTATGTTTTGTTTCACTAACTTAGTCGTTCTTAACTTGTAGCACACGCCTGACAGGCACACGGGCAGGTTTGCCGCGTCAAGTATCATGCGTGGCGCTGCGCGTGAGTGGACGTTGTCGTCAACCCGAGAAAGCCTCCTCCGATACTTTCCACGCAATGACTTGGCGATATTTATGCGTGGTGTGAAGATACCTACTCGTGTGCTAGGCTCCTTGCCTGATCTTAATCGAAAAACGCAGTCCAATCAAAGCTGTAGTTTGACAAAAGCTTTATTAACGCTCCTGGCTAATGGATTAATACTTATAAGCTTTCAATATTTTGATGTAGCTTCTAGGAAATTCGCTTAATCTGCTAAAATGGCAAGTCAATATAATGTGCAAGAGTCGAGGCGGTATTCTTAATGTTTTGAAACACGAACCGGTGGACCGGACCGGAATGAGTCAGCTAATAGCTAATGAATGAAAGTCGCGTATGAATGGAGACGAGACCGGTCGGTATACTCAGTAGTAGGTACCTCCTACCAGAGAGGTGGTGACTCACTCTTCCAGTTAACGTGGAGATTGAAACGTAGGATTTGGGTAATTAATCTAATAATAATCTTTGACGGTTTTGCTTTTATTGCTCAGGATTTGATGACGTCGGCTATCTATGGGGATCATGACTGAACCTTTGAAGAGGCGATTCGATAATTCAAAGATTGCCGATTATTTGTTCGATTCCTTCAAAAATTAAGGAATATTTTATTCAGCAAAAAACAATAAAGGATGATGAAACTGTTATCCATGAAGGTTTTTGCATAAGTGCCTTCATATGACAGTCTATTTTCGAAACTACGTAGGTGAGTATATGTTCTTTGCTACAGTCGGACGTAGACAGCACTAAGATATTGGAAGAAAACTTACGCATCAGAAGCAGCTTTCTAGAGCTTTCCTGTTTGATGATCCTTCGAGCTTAGTCGTCTACTAACACACTTCTTACTCTCATCAAGAATTAGCAATCAGGTTCAACTCGAACTCATAATATCGGAGAAAGATTTCCACGAACAGAACTTCATTGGCGCTGCTTTAAATTATGGGTTCAATTCCCACGCTGAAAGTGAACATATTTGTCCAGCCCATAGAAAATTTGAGACGCGAAACAGAAGCATTTTGAAGCCTCTAATAGGAAAATACCTAATGGGGATGTCCATGAAGTTTCTTGCCCCTTCTTCTCCATGGGAACCTCTCCGCGTTGGAATGGGAAACTAGCTTCAATTTTCTGACTGACCGACTCTTTTTACATTATAATATTGCCTGTGAAAGGCGACAAGGAACTCACGAGTTTCCTGAGAAGACGCTCGTCCCAGCACTGGTCTACGTCGAAGTCCTCGAGGGTCCTGGTTTGCGAGCTGGTGACCTTGCCACCACCGCTGCTGCTTGTGCGAACTGTCTCCTGAAGGACAAAGAGAAGACAGTTCATTAGTATTGATGTTTTTTAAGCATTAGGTAACAAAAGTATTTTCCTGCCAAAACTGTTAATCTTTGGAACAATAATTTTCAACAAAAGTCAAAAGTTAATATCGACCGCTATTAGATACACATTAATACTTTCAACTAACTTGAATCGACCGTCGAAATTAGCTAAAATTAACCTTTCGGCTGCCGTCGCATTTAATCTTGTGTGATTTTAAACATCCAATAAGTGCTGGATGACATTTAATTCGATCAGCTTTTATAGTATAATTTGAAGATTTCCCAATGTATCATCAAGTTCCAACCTTCTTACGGTGAGTCATTGTATCTATACTAATGACTATTTCAAAACGAAGTTATTTTCACGTAATAACAGTGACATGTTCACAAATAGCGCGACCTGACCTTGTTGGAAAGTTGGTCAAAGGCCGGCTGCGCAGGCGCCGCTAATTTACATTGCTGTCAATGAATCATTAGCTGTTCGTGTTTGACAGTTGAAAGATCGGTATGGAGGATTTTAAGTACTATAAAAATATCTAGTCTCTAATATATAATACATTCTCGTGTCATAGTTTTAGTTGCCATACTCCTCCGAAACGACTTGACCGATTTTTATGAAATTTTATATGTGTATTCGATAGGTCTGAGAATCGGTCGTAATCTATTTTTCGACCCGGGATCGAGACTTACGCGCGTGAAACCGCGGGGCACAGCTAGTGTAGTTATATAATTTCATCTGAAATACGATGTCTGCGATCTTTTACATTTTTCACGAGAATGCCAGCTGTTAAAATATGTCGTAATAAATTAAAAAGAAAAAGAATTTTAAAATTCATTGATATGGAGAGATGTGGTAAAAGCTTACAGCTAATTCCGTACGGAGCTGAAGAGATAAACATTCTGTGTTGACCTTGACTGAACGATAGATCTGTGCAGGGCTGCCCGTTTGTGGTTCAGAAAGTTTATGGCGATATTGACGTCATAACGTATGAGTAGCAGATGTTTTATTGAGGAAAGATAGTTGTGTAAATAGTGAATTAAATAAAAACAGAATAATCTGAAGCTCACATCTTCAGCGCAGTAACCGCCAAGCTATAATCTAACCGTGAAAACGTAGGATAAGTGAGCTCGGAGTGGCCTGTCCCCTAGCCCCTAGTATCGTGGAATGATAGCTCACTTCAAGCTCACTTCACCTAAGTTTTCACGGTGAAATTATAACAGAAATTAAAAATAAATAAATAAAAAGAATAGACCTCTAGAGTCTAGGAAAGGAATGGGATAACATCGATCCTACGTTTGTTAACTAGTAATAGGTGATACTAACTGTGCAATGGATGAAAAAGCGGTACATTAGAAATAAAGGGAGGTTGAACCTTAAAATTATTTTTAACTCATAGATGGAAATAATACAGATAAATATTTATTAACTTTTAATGACAGCCCTCATTTTTCGGCAGTAGGTAGTATTTCAATGTAACGCTTGAATAGTTGTATAGTCTATTCTGAGATTTGCGCAACAATACATACCTACACACACAACAGTACGATAGCTACATTTTTCAGATCATTAGATAATCTACATCATTGAATACTTTGTTGTGATAGTACATTGAACGTCGAGTTATTTTAGGAATCCTGAAATAGTCTAGGTTTACAATAAACATATTCTGTACGGAGCTCGGAGTTACCTAGTAAATACTAAAGATAGTTTTTAAATAAAGTGATTTTCTTAGGAATTGATAAGCTTCTGCGAATAGAACGTTTGCTTTAGATCTAAAAATATCAGAAACGCACAATCAAGTAGAGGCCCATCTAGGCTTAGGCCTCTACTGGATTGTGCGTGTCTCATATAGTTCAATCAACGGGTGAAGATGAAGGGTCGTACGTAACGGTTGATGGTGAGCATGGTATTGTCTTGTTTGCCATAATTTCATTTGCCATAATATTGTTTTCCATAATCGTCCTCAGTCATAATATTTACTTGCCATATTATCATTTGTACTAATAACGTTTGTCATATTAGTCATAACTTTTATTTGCCATAAAATTAGTTGCCATAATAACATGTGTCATAATCATTACTTTCAAGCGTTTATTGTTTTAAACAAAAAAATCGTAGGGAGTACCTATTTTTTGTATAGCCCTAGCTACGGTATAGATTGTTAGTACTAAAAAATTTGCAAAAATTAGGTTTTAGTGACAGAAACGCATCGTTGTAAATCCGACTCCACGCAGTCTTGTATTGTTACCCCTAGAGTGTAATTTAAAATCGCGTAGGCGCGGAGGGGCGAGGCGGCCCGCGATTTGAGGAGCAAGTGGTTGTAGCAAGACAAAGCTGCGGTGGTGAGCGTTAAACCATCTGCGACGATAAGCTCGCGTGGGACCGCCGGAGGCCCGGAGCGCCAGAGCCGTGACAGAAACCATGGCTGCATGTTTTTTTTTTTCTATGAATATGTTAATAGCAAAATTATTCAGTTTAACATAACATCAAAATTGCAGGCACTTGTATTTTACTAGCACTGTTGTAGCACAACAATATGGGCAAATTAATATTATGATGAATAAATCAATAAATGGTATGGAAAACGACATTATTGAAAATGAAAAATATAGCAAATAAATATTATGACACTTGATCTAATGAAATTATGGAATATGATTTTATGTCATTTGACGATTATGGAAACTGAAGCATTATGTCTAATGAAATTATGGCATTGGAAATTATGGTGTATAAAATTATGGCATATGAAATTATGGCGAACATTAGTAAACCGGTGAGCATGGTTCTAATCTATAAATGGAAAATCTGTCAATCATTCACCGGAAAAAACACTTGCAACATTGTTTTGATCTTTAATCAGAATTTATATCTAATTGATTTGATGTGAGAGTAAAGTCGCAATGCATTTGCACAAAGAAATTGATAAAAGTTATTTCACTGTCGATAAAATATATTTTATTGAGCACGAGCAGCAGATGTTCTGATTTTCTGTAATGCAGTTGCCATGAAACACGATTAACCAGCGCTAGTTTTCAGCATCAGCAATTTCAACATTAAAACCAATTCTGTAAGACTGCGGCCCTCATATTATGTATGCTAGCTACGTCTAACACGTGATATTCATGAATAAACTTTATGACAGGGGTGATGAATACCGCGTGTTTATCCTAGTCTGCGCGGGCGCCGCTCCAACGCGGAACTTGCCACTTTTACGTTCGGACACTAAACTTATGACGTGTTCTATATTAGTGCTGCTGATGTCTCCGGAGATAGGCTCGTTGTTTATGAGATGCACCACGAAGATGCTTAGCTGTGGTAGTGCAGCCAATTGTTCGTCAACAGCTTAATTGTATCATTTACTTATATTTCTGTTATGATCAATTGCCTGACTAGATGAGAGTACTCAGCCGATTAAAGGAGTAAATTTTCCTTATGCACGGAAGGAAATGGACGACTCTTTATCGTCAGAAAATTTACTGCAAGAGGATCCATTACATACGACATCAGCCCATTTAAAACGCATTTCAGTGCACTAATACTAAAAATATCTTAAACTAAACATTCTGTATGTTTTATTGCCTACTGATGCCATGAAGACACGGTCGGATTTAGAGGGTTTTGGAATATTACTATTAACAAATTGTTGATGGTATTTATTTTTATCTTAACATAACGCCTAAACATCACTATTGCCTATTCAAGTAAACGGATTTGAAACACAACAAAATCATTCAAACTACAACAACGGTTAAACCAATTTCTCTTAATTTTCTCGTCAACCGTCTGTCAGTCGGGCGCGCGTCTGTCGCAGACTCCCAGCTATTTACCAATTGCTCCGTCTTGTCAGTCAGTGGGCTATACTTAGCACATGAGTCAGCAGGTCAAATGTCCCGAATGCCCGAGGACTACGTCTTGTTGCATTCCTTCACCACAGCCGCGGCCCGGGCTAATTCCAGTAGGGACAATGTCTGGTGTCCTTGCGCAAGAATGCAAAGGAACGAATACTTTGCAAGAGTGCTGGATACTTTTGTCGCAGTTATTTCCGTTGGGGACAGGAATTTTAATAATTTTCAAATGGACAAAGAGGTTTTCAAGTAAGTAGGCTAACATATGACAAGAGTTTTAATTGAAGAGAATTTTCTTAAAATGCAGTCGTGGTGGCCCAAATAAGGAGAAAAGTGTTAAACTTCATTTTTTTAAATTTTCTTCTGTTTACGAGTATTAAATCGGTACTTAAGCTTTTATCTAGAGCTTTCCTTCAAATGACTAACTATATTTTAAACGATCACCACTCAATGATTGGCGTCCAAAAACAAAGAAACGCATGCGTGGGCGTACGTTGACATGTGATAGGCGCGATATCGACATTAGTCAGTCATCTGTGACTCCGAGAGGCGCGTGCCAAGTAGGCAGCCCTTTAATGTGGACCTTGTTTAGTCTGTGAGGCGCCGAAACGGTTAACTAGAGGTTTTGATAGTTGAACCATAACATATCGTTAGCAAGTATTGATGACCTAATAACTATTTTGTAGGTTGGCAGTCTGAGTGTGGTCCCGCTTCTATGTTCTTTGGTTTTTTCTTTGGCTTCCGACCGTCGCAATTTTCAGAGGAAGAGTTGAATAGTTTTTTTGACACGGGGTTACTATTTTTAAAACCATTTTCTTGACTGTATCTTCGATGTCAATGGACAGCAATTAACGTAGATACAGACCTCGTTCGATTTTCACAGCATTTTTACTTTCTTCAAAATATATTTTTATTAAACTCCTGTTTATTGTGATGTGTTTGTATATCCACGTCTAGAATGATGGCGTGATGTTATGCTAGTTTATTTATCTACAGAGATCTGCGTGGGAGCCTAGAAATGTGAATTGTTATATTCTACACACGTTTATTTTATTCGCGAATACTTCAGTTGAAAAAATAAAGAGAGATGAGATAATCATCTTTAGTAGTTGTTACAGCTGCTGTGAGATAGAGATGTTTGAATGACCTGAGAATGATGGGTTACAATGAGCTTGCTAAGTTGCAGATGGGCGCCAAAATACAGACTGATGTTCTGCTTGACTGACGTTGACGTTTTAAAAGCACAGTCTGCTTATACTACAATTTGGATGTAACCTTAATGTCTTCACTCCATAGAATTTCTTTTGTAGCTGAAGAATTGTCAGCTTCTAGAGAAAATGATTTATAGTTTTGATATATAGATGGGAGTTACCCCATCTTTCTTCCCAAAAGTTTCCGAGAACCCATCTAATCTTCCTCACGTTTGACTCACCATTCCTAACAACTGACATTAAAACCTGACCCTATTCCACCAATTGATCTACAATCGCGCATCATATAATAATAATAGGCGCGTTATGTTTCAGAAGATCACTGGGCCACATTTTTGGCAGGTCGCTCCGAAACTGCGCAGTAAAAATAAAACGGCGCGCGCGCATCTCCGCTTCCAATAGATCCGTAGAGGCGGGAAGTTGCTGGATTGTAAATAAATTGTGCAGGACGTAAGATGATACGGTATTTGCAAACTAATGGCGGAACATGGGCGTGATGAGTGTCGTCTAACACTTGGGTTATTTCATGACCTTCCTCTGTTTTGTTTTGTAGTGCAATTACTGCTTTCAATATCAATTTTGATAATTAAGCTGATTCGACTAGTAGTAGTAGTAGGTTAGTAGTAGGTTTTCGATAGTACCAAAACCATAATGGCTGGTGTTTGATAAGAGAATGGATGGTGGATAAGGGATGCGTCTTATTGTCATTATCTTCATAACACCAAACAATTTTCCAAAATGAACATTATCATGCTAAGGTTCGCGCCAGCATTGAAAATTTGGTTGGCCTATGTTTAGGGAAATTCATATTAATGGAATAAATATTCGTGATTTTCTAGGACATAGTGTTTCCGCTATAGTAGCGTACTAGTGTAGCAAGGTGGATTGGGATTAAAATAGATATCATGGATTAAGTAAATGAGATGCTAATAAGCTTATTGTAACGTCTTCATAAATTATGTTAAGGAAGGACGCATACTTATGCTAATTAGTAAGAGGCAATTTTTCCTTAATATATCGCCAATATTTTAACGAAAGTCACATAATCCGGATATAATTTATTATTGACATAAACTGTTCAATCTGGAGAAATATGTAGTAATAACTGTTTCAACCAATAACTGGACGAAAGTGGACGAAGATATAATAATTATAGTATGTAAGTATTCTTCATACGGAATTTCGTAACGTGTGATAAACATGAACGCTCAATCACGGAAAAGTAGAGTTTTATGAACCTTACTTGTAGAGTTGTTGAATACCTACTGTTATAAATATTATTGATGATGTTGATGTAGATATTGATAGGGTTGATTCGATACAGATATTATCATAGCTGTTGACGTAACTATCTATAGTGTCATTTGATTGTGATGCAAAATTAACCCTAAAGCCCTAGGGCTTCTTAGATCCTGCTTAGCTCTATTATGTTCTTTTTTGAACGGACAGACGAACGAAATTAGCATGTGCCAAAACTCACATAGGTATATAAATCATCTCAGATGTTATATATTTAGATTCAGTTGCGGAGTAATTTAAATTTAGTGAATACTAGCAGACCATCAACATTCGGGATTGCATTCGCTAAAGTTTTCCAACGAATGTGTTTGTAATTACGAAATATTTACGTCTACCATTACGTTCAGCTATTTATGCTCACTACTTAGAAATCAAACTATGTTTGTATTATAGCTCCGACACGCGTAACATCACTATCGTAGAAACGAAATACAAAATTTCAGATTGTAAAAATAATAGAAATGCCTTGTTCTTTATTCTTGTAGAGTAGAAGTGAAAGTGGTCATGCTACACCTACAATATCAGTATTTTCACTGAAAGTCTGTCATTAGAAACTTGACAAACAGTAAAATATTTGGATCTTTTATCACAAATTAATTCAGGCTTTTGTAAAAAATGCGATTCAACAGACTCTCCCATCCACTTATGTTTACATTGGTATTTGATGTGACAACTGACGATACCCGTCGCCCTTGCAAAGTAATTGCAGATGTCAATATTTCAGCAATAAATACATTACTTTATGTGTATGTCAACTCCATCACGAGGTTCACCTTCGACTAATATCATTAAAATTACTAGTAAATAGTATATGTATGTATTATGTTCAATTTGCACACGATTGTGTATGTAATATTTAATTAACAGCTAATAATTATCAAACAACTTAACAAATCACAAAATTAACGCTACAATGCTTGCAGAGAACATGCGATTTGTTTACCTATTAGGTACTTACCTACTTAAATAGTCAATTCTCATACAAAATGTTCAAGAGACGTTAATTAGTTAATTGATGATCCTTTGTGTCGATAATCCTCGAGTAAGATAATCCAAAAAATCTGTTCTTGCTTGAAACATCCCAGGATCTTCGCAAAGACCCGATAAAACATGATAATCTTGAAGAACTGCTATTGCTATTACAGCTGGTGAAATTGAAAACCTTGGAACTATCAAAACGTCTGGGGACAGGCTACTTACACTCATGATGTACTACTTTGTTATAGTAACTGTAGTGTGCTCTAGCGCTTGCACCGATACGTCCCACTGCGCCTGGGGAGCTGCGCAAGTACGCCTTTAGCACGTTTAAGTTTAACGGACGTTTCTGTAAATCGGCCTCTATCGGCTAGCGGCAGAACTAATGTTAATGTCATCTCGTGACGGAAAACTGATGCTATTTCTTTCACCAACTGCGGAAAGATGGGTAATGATTTCCGGAGTCAGTCTCCATCTCCACTCAGTCGTAATTCATGCTGTTGAAAAGGAAATTATAACCATTTCTGTGGTCAGTAAACACTAGGTTAGATAACCTGTCTCAGACCCAGAGCTCCCGGGTTCGATTCCCAGTGGGGGCAAACTTTTCTGCTCGGTTTGATTGCTCTAAGTCCGCCTGTCTAGCTACCATCTTATCTAAATCTGTCGCCATAACAACATTGTTCTGTTTCGGCAGTTAGAGGTAAGATAGCCAGTTCTTCTGTGGTTGAGGACTCCGGGTGAAGCTGATCGCTTCCACCATCGCCCTGATCATCACTTCCCATCAGATGAGACGCAGGCAGAAACACCGTGGTGGATAAAAAAATAAAAAAATGAATGAAAACGGATGCCTAAGTGTAAATAAATCGTCGACAATATTCATAAAAATTGGATTGTGAAAAGTCGAAGATGGAAAAAAGATGATTAGTTATACTTCCAAGTTGAATAAGAAGCAAATAATAACAGCTAAAGATATTCCTATAAAACCTAGAGAATGTAAGTATGTATCGATTATCGAAATCAATCTATACCTAGGTAGGTATTCGAAACAATACAAAAAAACTACTGTTTAGTAAGAACGATATATGTATTGCATAACTGGAAGAAAGCAATATTATAATATTACATCTGAGTAAAAACTAGAAGATTGTGCGGCGACAAAAACTGAACGAGACAATCAAATCGTTCAGTTTTTGTCGGACAGAAGAACGATCATAGACAATTGCATAATTTAATGATCAAATCGTAAGGCAATGCACGGAAGGCAACTCAAGCTTAAAACAGATGTGTTTTAGGAAACCCACAGAATGTCGGTTTTTTCGGAAGTCGTTTTTTTTTTTTGTATAATGATTTTATGTTTCACTTTTTAGGTGTGGTACCTACCCCACACAAATTCTAATACCACTAGCTGATGTAAATAACAGTGAAGGAGTAAATGAAAACATCGTCTAGATAAACTAAGTGGGAAAAATACGTAATATTTGCAGACATCCGATTCCTTTTTTTTTAGAAGTCAATTAATAATAATATGTCTCCAACACCCTAGAAGTAACTAATATTAATGGTACCTACTAGTTATAATCACTGATATAATGTCTCCAACACCCTAGAGGTAACTAACTAATGTAATTAGATCACTAAGTATCTCATTGTAAGCGAACTGTTAAGTTCTTATGAGAAATAAAGTTCTATAAACCCAATATTGAAGCTAACTCAAAAACTGCACAAGCAAAGTTAATAAAATTTATATGCGACCACCTCGGAAGCATGCAAAAAAAGAATCATCAAAATCGATTCATAATGGGCGGAGAAATCGAGTAACAAACATACAAAAAAAAAACATACAGACGAATTGAGAACCTGAATTTTGAAGAAGTTAAAAAGAGAAGGAAAACAGGGAAAAGAAAGGAGATATAGAAAAGAGGGGAGGAAAGAAATCAGAGATAAAGACAAAGTTAGGGAGATAGTGGATGGTCAGCCCGGAGGTAGGTACAGCTAGTGGCAACAGTTGAGGATTTAGCCTTTTGCTTACATCAGATAAGCGGTGAAGGAGTTGTATGGAACTTCTGCAGCTATTAATTTTGATAACTAATATTATAAATGCGAAAGTGAGTTTGTTGTTGGTTTGTTACGCCTTCACACTAAAAGGGCTGAACGGATTTGGATGAAAATTGGCACATAGGTAGATCATGACCTGGAATAGGACATAGGATTTATCCCGGTAGTACGTTCCCGTGGGATAATTTCCGACCTCCACGCGGGCGAAGCCGCAGGCAAAAGCTAGTACTTAATAAAGATATAATTGGCAGTGAAAGTCGTAATGGCGGGAAATCATACTACTATCATTACGAGCCAGTTTATAATGTTTTTTTGTTGCCTCATAATATTGACACGCTCTTACTAATAGATTTCAGTTCCCGTTATTGATGTAAGCCTGAGTGTCACCACAGAGTAGTTCCCTTAGCTTACAACTTTCTTAACCAATCATTGTAAAGCGCAGGCAGTAAATGCTTTGTCTGCTAATATTTAAAACATTATCTAATAACAACTTTGCATCGTATTGTCACACATACATTTTACACACCACAACCGCATCATGCCTACAATAGGCGACACAACTTGGCATCGTATTCCAACTGTCTCGGCTTCTGGCTGGGAACGCTGACCGTTCCCTCGAGTATTTACACGCCTTTTGTTTGATATTCAGTTTCTATTTATAAATATTTCATTAGGGTAAGCAGAAGTCTCGAACTGAGAGAATCAAAAGAACAATTTCTTCCTACTTAAATCTTGCATGAGCACTTCATTCTCAGTAAGACATGCACAGATAACTTGAACATAATTACTGGTACATAAGCAATTACGCCAATTGTTATTATTACATACATATACATGACTTCGGTCCGTTCCGCCCACGTTCACGCCATCTTCTTAGAACGGTAGCAGTAGCACTGAATATTCATTTTGACACAATTACAGTTGTAATGTGAGGGTGATTTCCATTTTAGTTGTTAAGACAAAATAACCTGCCATTATCTTGACGTTGTTATCTTTTTATGTGGTTTGATGCTCAGTTTAACTATGAGATTAGTTGTATTCTATGCTTTAGAATTAGAAAAATCTTTCTTGTATCTTCATTAAATCAGTAACCATAGGTACTAACGTTTGCCACATTCAATAGGCCACAAGTGATAAGTAGTAATTTCTAAGACTATAGCACCTTTTAACGTCCGGAGAAAATGATATTAACCACGGGATATGAAACTCTACTCCTAAAGCAGTAAAGTTTTTATTACGACAAAGTTGTAAATCATTAATGAGTTATTAGACTTTCCTTTGATTGATAGGTGCGAGTGCGAATGAACGTAACTCACATTAGAAACGTCCTGGGGATATGTTATGTATGTGGACGTGGACGCCATGCTTTCTTGCTTTCTTTAGCAGTAGGTGACCGTCGGACTGCGAAGTCATAGGTCTCAGTTCGAACCCAAGCCACTCACCTCTGACTTTTCGATTTATGTGCTTATTGTATATCACTTGGTTCAAAAACGGTGCAGGAAAACATCGTGAGGAAAAAGGCATGCCTGAGAGATGTTTCTCGACGGCGTGTGAAGCCAAGTTAGAGGCATAAAATCTCTGACACCAAGTTACACATGAAAAAGAAATAAAGAAAGAAGTTATGCTTTCTAATTTGAGGGAGAAAATTAATGTCGCCAGTTTCTCAATAAGCAAGCTTGTAAAAGGAGTCTTTCAATTTTCGAAAATGATTGGAAAAGTCTAGAGCCAAAATAACAATAAGAAAAACTATTACTGATGTTGAGAGAGCTGTTTCTTTGCATGTTCCAAAATATTCGTAATTATTCTCACACCATCTAAGAGTCTAGTAATATTATAATATCAACAACCATAAATATTTCGCAAATTCTAAACAAAAACTTGGCACACGAAATCCGGAAAAGTCGAAAGGAGTCAATGCCACGATACAGTATAATAATCTACATTGTAATGCCCGACAAATTCCAAAACATTTTAGCTTGTCTCCTCATAATGTCTTTGTAAACCTTGGCCCTTTTACTGAGAACTATCGCGGTCCATATGTGGATAAAGGGGAAGCATATACGTAAGGTCATTAGCTTGTGTTTGTACGCAGGTTGGCACGGGACCAACTAAACGGCGCGCGCGCAAGGCTGATGGCCGGCAGATTTTGGTGAAATTAAATAAGGAAAATTGAGAAAATGTATTGTGTGGGACATTGTTTGCCGTCTGGCTTTGTCACTCATCAGTCCCCGCTAAACATAAGTCTCAACATCGGTATGCGCGGAAGAAATGGTTCGAAATGGATGTAATCAACGAACCATCTCAGGAGCTTTCGGACTTTGTTTTATCTATAATTAAAATATTAAATAAAATAATAAAATTTATTTCTTCTTTCAAACAGATTACTAGTTTCCTGACAAAATAGTATTATATGTAAGCCTGAGGATTGTCTGATGACATCTATGGAAGATTGGATGGTAGTTTTGGTGTATTATTACGAGATTATGATCATGGTTTACTGACGATGTTTTCAGTCCACACAGAGGTAAGCAATGTCAGAACGTGGCACATGTGGCACTGTCGTAGGAGTAAGATATATGGACAGACTGATGCCAAACAGTTGCGGAGTTGATGGGGCAGATTGTCCCATTGTACACAGGTGATAAGGAGTATAATTATAGAAGAATAGCGAAAATAGATGCACGTGTGTGATTGTTAGGTAAGAATGAGTAGTGCCATCAGCTCTGGAGGCTGTTACTGGCGAGGGGGTTATACTAGATGGATTTCATGGGAAGAAGAATCCAAATGTATTCGCCGTTGATTTTAAAATCTGACAATCCTAAGTCCGGACGGCATAGATTTTGGAATCTTGAGAAGGAGTACATACAATAACACTCTTTGTCATAGACGAAGAACAAATAAGAATTAGGTACATTCTTCTTTTAAATTTCACTGAATTTAATGTATTTAAATTCAGTGAAATTTATAAAGCAACACACGTTGTGAAGACGTATTCCGAACACAAACACTCAATCAAATTCACACGTCCATTTTAGTCATAAACGGCAACTCAAACAAACAGGGTCCCAACATTTCCCCGTATATACCTCCCGACCGACGTACAAAGTCATCGCACGCGCTCCCCACGTGGCAGTGACTAGGGAATTCTGCCACATACGTCACGGCTGTATTTCTGGCGGTCAGACTTGGACAAAGGGACTGACTCCCACGACGGAGATGCTCCTTGAATGATACAGCCAAAATAAATGGTTTTGTTTGTTTTAGGGCAATTTTTCCTGGTGCAAGATAATTGGGTTCATTGTGTGAATCATTTTTGGCGTTATAACGTTTCCCGTGTTTTACCAGGAAATAGAAAGCTACATTGTCACTGTTACAAAGAGCTATTGCGTAGGTCGGCTGCAGTGTTGTATCTATGACCTAGCTTTTACTTCCTGAAATTATTGTTTTTCGTGAACTGTGAGTTGGCGATTTTAAATGTCATCATCCAGAGTTAATGTTCCAGAGATCATAATTTCTTTACCAACTTTAAGAAACTTGAAGCATTTTCCAGATAAAGGGGGATGCTATATATCTTTTGTTGATAATTTTTCTAGATGCTAACACCGATTTCTTAATGGATAGTAATTATTTTCACTTTCCTCTCCTATCAAGCACTAAACGTATTTATTATAGGCGGGGAGCCACTCGCTTCACCTTGCACTACTTGAGGTATTAATAGAGCCCTTGTGGCTTCACGAGTAACAGAACATGTGTGCGATGCATGGAGAGGCACCGCGTGCGCTCGATGTGTTTCAATTAGCCTGTATTTACTTGGGATAGAAGTTCAATTTATTTATTTATGTTTGCAAAGACACAATTAATATTCTGCACTTGAAACACTTGCAATGGGAAATATTGCAACTTGTAGTATTCACAATTGAAACTAATAATAGCTTTCTAAAAAGATTATAATATTATATACTATATGTTATCTAACGAAGGGCGTTCCTGTTAATCTGCAATAGAATAGCGTCTATACAGGCAAAAAAAAATTACCTACCATTAAAAAAATGTTTTTTTTATATAGTAAAATATTCACAAAATATACTTGTCTTACTTGTCTTTCTACGTTGAAATACAAGTGTGCGTGTACAGAGTTTTTCATAACGTACTTATCAATTTAATAATTTTGTGAATATTTCACTAAGTAGGTACCTACATGTAAAATAAAATAAAATAAAATGTTTACGGGTATCTTTTTTTTTGCATATTTGGAGGCTATACTATTGCGAGATATCGGGAATGCCCTTTGTTAGTTACATACTGTATATTTCCAGGAATAAGATTATTTTCCTGATAAAACTTAGTTGAAGCTATCGAGGATGCTAAGGATGAAATAGAAAAAAAATAGAAAATAAATCCAGAAGATAATCAACTTAACAGGAAGAATATGCACCAATTGGCAATCTTAACCCAACACCTTTGCAACTCCCCAAGAGACCTAATAACTGTAGTGACCTAGTTGTGTTGGCGCGAGATTACCGCGCTATTATAATCGGCGCAGGCGCATCGGTCAACGACCGCTACCCGCGCGTGACCTGAGAAGCGCGGTGGGGACGCGGAAGCGGATAACTGACATTTTGGCGTTTGAATGTCGATTGAGATTGAGGTTTGGGATCAAAGTCGATCGAGCTGCGATTTTTTTCTACCCAGTCGCGGTCCTACTAAGTCAGCTGAATGAGCTTTCATCAGAGAACAGATTTGATAAAACTTTTGCAGAGTTGGTATATAAACCCAACGACAAACACATTTAAAAATTGGGCTACCTACCGACATCATTATAATCTAGTTAGAAGTTTCGTTTACTTTATCTTTACTTCGAGGACAGATGATTCTTCTTATTTTTAAAGACATTTAGGCTTTGACCAATGTTAGTTTTTTTCAAAAGACTTAATACACTAGTTAACAAAGTCTAGGGAACATGCCAACTATATCAACTTGGCCAAGATTTCATGTTCATGCATATCAAAATAATGCGCGTGCACACTCTGCCAGTGTGTCTGGTGATGAATGTGCTCTGCGAGAACAATATCACGCTATTAGAGTGGCCTGTTCAGTCCGCTGATCTGAATCCCATAGAGCACGCGTGGGATTGGCTCAGGAGAAGATCGTTCGGTGACCGTCCTTTTTGCACATCTTTCCAGAGTATGGACTTATGGAGCGATACTCCACAGGTAATGATAGACAACATGCCATACCGATGTAGAGCCGTCGCTAGTGCCTTGGGAGAACCCAGAACAGTAAATTAAAAAGTTGCTGGGAATGTTTTATTTCCATTGAAAGTCTGGGGGCTAGTGTTTTTTTCGTTTTTGGTACCATTTTAGATTTTCATTTTTTTTTTCCTAACAACCGTTTGATCAAAATTAAAATCTGTAGTAAATTACGTTTCTATAAAATATGAATGGGCCTTGTTCCCTAGACTTTGTAGAGTAGCGTAGTATATTACAGATACCTCTAAGGACCTCCGCTATCCGCTTCCGTTCTCTCCAGCACTATATGCACATCCTACACTCACTTGGCAAGTGACACAGCAGTTCGATCCATTCAATCGACCGCCTAATTGATGGCTCTTTGATTGCCAATTAATTACCACATTTTATGCTTGTCACCATTTGTGAACTATGTTGCGTAACGTCATTGTTTCGGGTGAAGTAAGTGTTATAACACTGAGTTCCTAGTCACAATGGTTTGTGAGGGATTATCTCACAGAAAAATCTTTAGATCTTCAGTACTTGTGAAATCTTTTATTCATAATGTCATCGATATAAGAGCTGTGCTACAATCAATGAATAGTAGCGTAGACAAATAGTTTGTTAGTAAAGGCATTTGCGATAATTGACGATACATTAAAGCACCCTGCTGGTTTCTTGGTGTTCTCTAGTCACACAAACGTGGTATTCTATGAAGAACCATCAGCAGCATATTACGGGTTAATGCTCTCAAAATCGTAAGATCTACAATTTATTTATTTACTTTAAATTCTTCTATTAATATAATTCTAACGAAGTGCCAAAAGACATCAACCTTGAGAAAAATTAAGAACAGTAAGACATGTGAAACATTCATCTACATTATAATTTGGAGATAAAACGTAAATGTCGGATGGTTGACGTATACCACCGGATACCTACATAAAGTTTTCGCATTCAATTAAAATCAAAACAATGTAATGAGAACTGGGGGCTTAAAACAGTCACTTTGGCAGAATCATAATAGGATAAATATTATGAATCATCGTAAAATGTCACAAACTGACAATCCATAATATGATCTGCGTGCGATTCATATTACGAAATAATTCATCTGTTTAATAGTTTTTTTATGGAGATTCGTAAAATGGTCCACATATTATGAATTGCTTTTGTGACAAATTAGAGGAATTGCTAATGACAGCTGGAAATTCAGGATTTGAAATGATTTTAGAGGAATTGCTAATCTGACCGTTTTAGGCCCACTGAGATTATACAAGGAATGTTAATGATAATGTCAACTTCTCTAACATAACATTTACAACAACACCAAAAAATGCACTATTTAATGCTTGAAGTTTCATATTGTTCTGTAGTAACATTGACTTTCATTTTATTAGTGCACATTTTTTTTTGGTTTAAATCATGGATTATTTTTGGTTTTCAACTCTAATAGTTTACAACAGCAAGGGTCCCAAAATACTACCCCGCGGTACCCCAAATGTCATTTATCTACGGGTGAAAACTACTGATCAATTTTTATTAGAAATAGAGCCTTCAACATTCGTCAAGTTCTACATAAAAACTAAACTTTAGAACCTTAATCCTATACCTAAGTTGATATTACGAACGTATAGGTATGATTAAGCAAACTAAGGCTTATGTAAAAATGTCTTCATGACTGCAGACTTAACCATAAGTGAAAGATATATGAAATTGCTTTGATAAGTGTCAAGCTTACATCTATTACATAATGATGATGATGAGGCATATGATCACTTCCTGTCTCAGACAAAACTGCGGATCATCGTGTGAGGACATAATGTGATAGTGAAAGGTGTCCATTGGCAAATCATTAATTAATTATAATGTTTACTTGACGATTTGTTTGGGCATTGCAAGGACTTTCCTAAAGCTTTTGATTCAATTAATAAAGAGAAAGAGAAAAAAAGGTTTAATTTTCAGGAACTTCAGGTAAATTCTAGAAGAAGCAGTAAGTATGTGCAGCAATAATATTCGGAAGTAATAATATCAGCAGTAATATTCGGAAGACAGTTGCAAACTGATAGTCCTAGCCTAGATAATTCGACGCGGGAAGATTTGTGAACAGCCTTTAATTTTATGTACCATAAGTACTAGTTAGTAGCTATATGTTTTAGCAAAAGGTCAGTTTCGACCCGTTTCTCAATTAACCATCAATCCTGCAGATATGTATCTGCCCTAACATCAACCATCTAGTACGAAATGGATAGAGTCGCCATTACAGCTGCCTAGATAAACATCTGCCATTTACTTGTGATGCCAGTAAACGGAGAAAGATAATAACACCGTAATAATATTGTGATAACAATGTAATTTAACGTAATCGCCGCCGTCTGCCGGGGTTAAGGTTTTGCACAGACGAACGACAGTTTTATTTTGATATCTGAATGTTTGGAACAAGCATTACTTGATTTGAAAATGTAAAGATAATTAATATTAATGATATTTCCCTAACGTACTCTGTTGTCTTATAGTAATTTTCTGCCAACAAAGCAAATTTAACAGCGCTCGCGTCGCAAAGGATAATGTTTACTTCAACAATAAACACGTAAGTCTATTTTTTTAAATCTCATACACTAATTTGACAGGTGCAAATGTCAAACTCCAAATTGAAAAAAACAAAGAACATTCACTTGAAATGTTGAATAAGTCAACGAGATTAAAAAACAGAATTTAGATGATGTGCTTTTATTGGTGTATCAATGTTTATAAGTTAAAATTGCTTTCATTAACCTTTGATTTGTTGGGCTTCAATAATGGTACATGTGTTGCGATTGCTGGTCTACCATTTAGCAATACACTAACTGTAGAATGGCCCCGCTGTACAGAACTTTACCGCTTACAACTTCAAATGATGTAGTTAAATAAATAGCAAGTATATCATTTGTTTGGAGCTGTTCGCGAGCTGCAAGTAATAGCTTCGGTTTGAACGGCTCGTTGCAAGCTGTATTACGGCTTGCTTCGGAAAACAAGCTGTAATTGCAGAGAAAATAAATAATGATAACATAATTTGCGGTGTGGTAGGTAGTTGAGCTAGTGAATAGTTGAACGGTAACTTTTCATTTGTGAAAACTATTAGGTAGGTACTTATATTATTGTTGAAAAGATGTTTGCAAGTTATGAACATCTCCGTTTTTTAAGTAATGAAAAAGTGTGGTTTATATTGTAAGCTAAGTTTGTAGTTTCTGGGTAGCTTATTGTAAAAGTTGTCTTTCATATTTGAACGCAGGAAATATCTTTCACTCCCACCTAAACCAAATATTTAATTTAAGAAAGTCTCCGACTCGCCAGTAACCTGCCCTTGAATATTTCCCAACATTTCTACTACACACTCTTTTATTTGTTGTTTAATTCTAGCGGCCGTGTGTCGCAACCGACCTCCGGTTGACAAGTACTTGACAGACGCATGGTCATGTTTGACAGTTGAACCGACCGTGTGTACTGTGGGACGGGTGATAAATCGTTTAATCGTATTCAGGATAGGCATTTCAAGTAAATGATTCTTCAAACACACACACAAAGAAGTCTTCTGTATGTATTTAGAGCAAGTTCCACTAAAACTCAGTTTCAGGAAACTGGTGATTGTATCTATTGGTGTTTATAGGTGACGAGCTAATAACCTACATAATATAATAGCTATATTTATTAAACTTTATATATGTAGAGTAAATATATAGGTATATACATAGCTAGCTGTAAAGCAGTAAGGAAATATGAAAATTGGGAAATGGCGCCAAACTTTTTGACTGAAAAAACGTTGCGGATCTGTAACTGTTGCGAGAAAATAGTAAAATATTTAATAGTTTTATCTTATAATCATATTCAGTGGCGGATAATTCGCTATAATAATTATCTATTTTAGTGTTAAAGTTCAAAGTCCGCTGAAAGCTTGCGTGACGTCAACAACAGATTTTAACTGATGCCGACAAAAGAAGATCGGTAAAAATATAACCGAGTCAATGGTTACAGAATCAAATATTTTTACTAATATTAAAACACGAGTAAAATTTATTACACATTAAATTAATGAACACGAATGTCTTCTTAATTAATTTTGTCATGCTTTTATTATTATTTTGAAAAAAGTATTAAAAAATAATCGTCATGAACTCACCACAAAAAGTAAAGCTGAAAATTATTGCAAATCCTGAAGATATCCGATGATCACTATGATAGGGTCTACACCGGTGTATATTACACGCGGTACTACTGCACTATTTAATTAATTACTTATACCATAATATTATGGTTTATTTGATGGTTCTCATGGCATATCGGCGCGTGCCGTGCGCGGGAGTTGAAGACGGACTGCGCGCGCGGCCCGCTATGACGTCAGCGAGCCAAATATAGTGCGGGGAACACACCACGCTATTTTCTTCTCCACAAAATCGAACCCAGAAGCGTTTAAAGTTAATTTTCGCTTGTCGTGTGATGTGAGTTAAGGCGTTAAGTAGTAAATGGTGGTGAAATGTCGGACCGGGCGTGTTATTTTTGCATAGGATTTTCATCGCTTTCCGCGATAGAACGCGTGGCTTTAAACGGCAATAAGCCGGCGCGGCGCTAGCGCATCTGCTTGGAGCTTTTGTTTACGAGAAAGTTGCGGCTCGTAGTGATTTGGATGTAGGGTACAAGGGTCATGATTGGATTATTTAGACCACACGTGGTCTGCGACAAAGATTTTTCAGCGTGGGAGGACTTTAAATGTTTCGTCACAAACCTAAGCTTCCATTGAGCTTCTGAAATGTTCAAATTCTAAAACAAAATTGAAGAGATTGTTTAATAGTTATGTGGCGTTATCTGTTGTGATATAAAAAGAAGAATGTTTGTTTACTTTTCATTGACCTTTTTTCTTGAATAGGTTGAAGTGGGTCACAGCAACATACCATGAAGTAACCTTGCGGCCACATTTAACAGGGCTTGGTTAACACTGATCGACGATGAACATCGTGAAACTTTTACTGTAAGGGAATCTGATTGTTACAATTTCTAAAGACATCGTAACACGTTACATTTTTTCTGCCTATAAATATGGAAAAGGGCGTGAGTTTATGTATGTTTTTTGTACATTTGCCTTAGGTTAAATACCTTGAAACATACCTACTAGGCAGCTCTGAGAAAGCCAAAGAAAGATGTCTTAATCACGTTTTATCAAGAGCATTCCTTTCATCTTCCAGACTAACCAAATGCTACTGGATCTGTGCTGTACGTCTAGACCAGTCGTAATTACCTACTACTACATTGCTAACATTGCCCCACATGCGTACGAATGATAAACAAATGATGGCGCGTGCGCACACCACGCGCGGGATCTATGAGCTGCGCAATAGTTCACACCCTTATTTATCATCAGCACGTTTGGACATCCTTCTTTGTTATATTCATTGCCCTATAAGGAGTTTTGGTGTTTATTTTTGGGTTGAATTCTAGGGGTGTCAATTTTTTGTAGGTTTTATCTTTGTATACATTTTTTAATACAATTTTTATACATAATATATGTGCTACGCTACAGATCCATTGGTTTACTAGTTCAAGTCAACTGAGAAGAATATAGCTTTGGGTAGGCGAATGTGTTTTTGTATATGTATACTTAACGAACTTGCAAATACTATTCCAAATGGATTAAACGACTTTGACTTTCTTTAATATATTTGACCCAGAGTCGGGATGATAGCCCGAGCTACCAGCTATCATAGTAATATCTATAACCTGCGTCACTGCGACCTTAAATAGATATGGATCTAATTCTGCAAATAGTCAATGAGGAGGATTAATTCCCAGCAGGATTACGAGTAGAAGGGATATCTACCGTAGTGAGAGGTGCTTGCAACAGGCAAGATGAGGCTGATATAAGCCATAAGCCAGCTCAAATATGATCAAGGAAAAATAATATTATTTTACATCAAAAATAATTTTGCATCCCCTAATTGAAACTGCGAAGTACCTGCATAGTTGTCTGCCCCACATATCTCGGTTGTCAATCACACGCCGGCCGTTACAGTGCAGTGCGTCCATTGTATTAAAAAGCGATCATTAGTCCGCCATTAATGTGCGATTCAAATAAATAAATAAATAAATCAAAGCCGCGGGTGCACACGCGCGTGATTCATGCGCATCTCGTGCCAAGCGCACTGCACACGTTACTGCAATTGTACCACAAAATATAGGAATAACAGAAGAATTTTATTGCTTTTTAAAGGGAAAGATGTTTCTAGCTTAGCATTTTGGTTTATGACGTGTGGCCGATGTGGCCGGTGTGGCCATGATGCCTAGTTACCAGATTAATAAGATTTATTTTTCACCGTACCTAATGTGTCGGTACCGACTTCGATGGAGGTTCATTTTCGGTAAATCAAAGATAGGTAGGTACTAGAGGAGCAAAGTCAAACTTATCAATATCGAAACGTCAACGAAGGCAAACGCAATATGAAGACTAAAACTGAAAGCAGTTACTTTATAGAGGTACCTACCTCGAAATTATTCATATTACAAAACATTAATGTAAAAGATACGAGCATTGTAAGAAGTGGGGCTTCTGTAATGATGTATAGTGTGAATGCACTGCAGTGTTGTATTTAGCGTAATATTGTATTGGATTAACACCTGCGTGATGTATGGTAACATGTTGAGAATAGGAACACATCGCGTTTCCCGGGTGTAGCAAGAAGCTACTCTACCTAAGCACCGTACAGTCAATTTTACAATAAACACACTACTTATAGTCACTATACTTGTTGAAAATGTAGACAAAACACTATATACTTAATAATGATAACAACAAAAAAATACTAGTGAATATTAGCAAATTGTAGGTACCTACTATTTCGTAGAAAAGCGAATGAAAATGAAGACAATGTGTGTTGTGTACCTATATGTCTTTTACCGTTAGCGCGTTTCCGCGAAGATCGTTGGATTTAGGTCACTTACACCGTATCTATTGACTAACTAATAAATAAAATGTTGAATTCCATCATCAAAATCAATTATAGCCATTTTTATCGGCCTACCTGCTTAACCACCAGCTTGCCGGTGGGCTTCTCGGTGACGTAGCTCTGCATGCCGGCCATCAGCACGGTGGCGCCCAGGAACTTATTGAGTAGCGCGCGCGCCTCTGCGTCCTCTGTCGTGTCACCGTCCTGGATCACTGGGGGGAGGGGGAGGGTTAGACATTTTGAAACCTTTACGTATAGTCTCTTCTTATGCTTGGTATCCGCCTAAGCCGAGAAGGGATGGTTTTAGAGCTAAGCAATGAGATGTAAAAAAACATCGCAAAACCTTATTACACGACTGCCCAAAAAGGAGTGTAATGTTTTTTGTTATTGTAAAAAAGGTTTCCTCTCTCTGTTTGTGAAACCGGCCCTAAGGTCGATTCAGCCGGATTGGGGTAAGCTACGAGTAGTATGAAGAATGGATGAAGCTATCACGAGTCGACGTCGTGATTCACGAATCACGAGAAACTCCCTTTGAAAAATAATAACTTTAAGTTGTAGTTATAAAGTTTAGTTTATCTACTGGTTTACTCTATCTTTGCGATTCCGATTGGACTAGAGATCTATTAGAAGTGAATGCCTGCTCATTTGCAAACGGAAGTCTAGTTTCTTGCCTTGAATGCACGCTGCATCTCCACAATATGCATGCACGTAGCGTGTTCAGTGTTGCCCCATTTTTACCAGATCGTGTTAACATCAAAGCGATAGCTAATTATTATCGCGGCCAGCCGACCATGTGAGACAATTAGGTTTTTAAATTGTGCTAATTTTGTCCCACTGACCATTATGATCAAGATGGCCCGTCATGTGCTCTAAGTTTACAGGACAATTTAAAATATATTTTGAAAAGGTCGTAGGACTAGTTTTAAGAGTAAATAGATACCTACCTACATTAGACTACATGAAAGATTAGCTTATAAATGTATTATCTACATCTTTATTTTGTCAAATGTCCCACTCTTGGGCAAAGGTCTCACAGTCTCCCACATCTATGTCTGGGTTACCTTTCCAAGATATCCAATTCATCTCGCCAGCGCTTCCTACCCCTCTACAAAGTAAGCAAGGAAATCAATAGTTCTGCCAAGCGTGACTAATGGCATCACGGTTGTAGAGTGACAAACATTACTTGATGTGTTGGCAACTTGTGAGGTTTTCACCGACTTTCCATCAACCATCGCTGGTGCCAAGTGTGGTTTCGAATTGCATGAAGAATGACAAATAATGGAGTTACAGATTTATTGATATCCAGGTTGAGAGATAACAATTTAACTTGTTAAATTACCGTAACATAACTTTAATTTTCTGAATAAGCGAACTATTTGTGGTCGCTAAATGGGTCTGTACTTACTCTGTCAGCAATATATACGACCTATATAAATAAATTAGGTGACTAACCTATATCAGCATTCTTCATCCTCGTCAGTATATCCTGCACTCCTGTGACCTTAGTGCTGCTGTCCAGGAAGGACTTCTCCCCCCGCGCGCCCTGGTGCGTGGTGCCGTGGCGGCTGGTGGTGGTGGTGACGGTCCTCACCCCGCCATCTACGCGTTCTGTGGTCACCACTGTGTCTTCCACGGAGCCTAGGCTGTGCTCACTGTCCGTGCGGGTTAGACCTGGGGGTAAGAGATGGTAAGTTATGATGGCTAAACAGAACCCCTGATAATACCGTGTCATTTAAATTATATTAATATTATAAATGCGAACGTGAGTTGGTTTGTTTGTTACGCTTTCACGCTAAAACGGCTGAACAGATTTGGATGAAATTTAAACGTTTTGACTTTGGTAGCGAATAGGATACAATCATATTCGCACATTTTTTACCCGAGTGCCCCATAAGGAGGGTAATGTTTATCGAGAGTATTTATGAATACCTATTTCTTTTGTACGCTCTGTAGCCGTAACCTTATTTTTTAACCGACTTCTTCAAAAAGGAGGAGGTTCTCAATTCCTCTGCATGTTTTTTTTTTTTTTATATGTTTGTTACTCGATTTCTCCGCCAATTATGAATCGAATTGTATGGTTCCGAGGTGGTCCTATATAAATTTTATTAACTTTGCTTGTGTATTTTTTGAGTTAGCTTCAATATTACGTATTTTTCCCACTTAGTTTATCTAGACGATGTTTTCATTTACTCCTTCACTGTTATTTACATCAGCTAGTGGTATTAGAATTTGTGTGGGGTAGGTATCACAACTAAAAAGTGAAAATAATGTGCATAAAGAATAAAAACTTTTTACAAAAAAAAAACCGACTTACAAAAAAAACACTCAATACTGAAAAATGACATTAATTTTGGAAGTCGGTGTTGCTTTTCAATTTTCGTTTTTTGCCACCGACTTCCGAAATTAAAGTTATTTTTCAGTTTTGAGTGTTTTATTTGGAAGTCGGTTTTTTTTTTGTAAAAAGTTTTTATTCTTTATGCTAAACCCGAAAAGGGGTCAAAATTTCAAAGTTGTAGAAATAATAGAAATAATTGTACAAAATGATCAGTACAATGACCCCTTTTCGGGTTTAGCATAAAGAAAAAATAAGTTGTACCTATACCTAATTAATTATATTTTGCATCTGCAAATACAAACAAAAGGGAGGGGAAGTTTTTTTTTTAAATAAATTACCATATTATGGTAAATAGCAATAAAATAATAAGTCAATTCCAAGTCTACAAATAAACCAAAACGCTTGAAATAAAGCAAATTATTCAAAACACAAAAACGCGACTGCAAAAACATACCTATAGCTGAAAAGAGTAAAAAGTATTACGTGTAAGTATTATCTGTAATCTATAATCTAACTTTGTGTTTGTAATATATCGCAGGCACTCTTTTCAGTTGTTTGTGTTTTCGCAGTCGGGTAATTTTTATTTTATTTTAATAATTTGCTTTTTTGAGGAAGAAATATACCAAGAACGGAATAAATACCTATACTTACAGTATAAAAGTTGCACATTGTCCAATTGTATTAAGAACTAAGTGGAACCAATTATTCACGTTAATTATTCACGTTACATTAACAGGAACAAGAGTGGTGGGTTTTAAATGTATACCTTTAAAGGAACACCGTTCAGGTTACAAGAGGTTCTAAGCTATGCATTGATTGGTATGCTATGGGAGGCAGGTGGCTTACCAGCGTGTGCCGAGGAGTCGCTGGACACGCTGTCCTTCATGGTGGCGGTGCGCAGGATCAGACCCGCCTTCGGGTACGTGGTGCGCTCAGTCTTGGCGCTCTCGTCTAAGAAGAGATGCAGGGAATCAGCGTGGGTACGCAAAAACGACGTCATTACGGCCACTTTCATCACCGGGAATTAGTGTATTCATATTTATATCGTTACTTTCATTCCATAATATTTAACTAAGATATTATAGGATAACTATTTTGAATACGTAATCATTAAAGGTCCCAAATCAGCACAATAATTTTACTTGAGCACCGCACAATTTATGAAATTAACAGCTTATGTGTTATGTACCTACCCGGGTACTTTAACAAAAAGGTATTTGTCTATTTATGGATGTACGATCGTAACTTAATATTTTACTATATTGATTCGATTTTGTTCAGGTACATAATACTGTAGGTTAGGTACCCCTACAAACAAATCTGGGGTTTTCAAAATCAAAACACATTATTTTCTTCTACATTTTATGATGGGAGGTACGTAAACAATTGCTTTGAAACTGTACCCCTTTGTCACGTCACACAGTGCAGCACACAGCAAACATTCTGTATTGTCGTTAAAATTGTCATCACACCGAAATTCAAACAAACATCGTCACAAAAGGCATTTATTTCAAAGTATTTGATAACTTCCTGTAAGTCATCATGTGTTTAGTACGGGGAACACCGCGGGGGAAGGCATACTAATGACATTTAAATAGGTAGTTGACCCCAGCGGTCACAACACGAGATGAGTAATCACCCGTGTGAGTTGTGTTGCAAATGTACTCGAGACGTGTTGAAATCTGATAACGACATACTTGAGTACCTATGTAACATAAACATTCACAGGTAAACATTATTGTAAACATCCATAACAACGATGATTTGTTTTTGCATAATTTTTAGGTATGTGGCTACCGATTTGTGTACAGCCAGCAAAAAAATATGGAGTCCGCAAAAAGTTGTTCTTACAAAAAAATTAGCTGTTTTAGTTCACTTGCGGTGTTATTATTTTATGTAAATTCAACTTTTTTAAAACCTAGTAAGAGTTTTCCAGAACCTTATGTAACCAGTTTTAATTAATTAATTAATTTAACAAATCCAAAAGTTACAGTTTATCTACCTACTTACATTGTGATTGTGAAATACAAAACACCTTTGCCAACCACATAAAAATATATATGCTAAACCATGCTATATAAGAAGTAGGTATGTAGGTACGAATAATTATTATGTATGTTGTTATTCCCTGATTGTTTGTTTTATATTTAATTAATTTCAATTTTTATGTAGGTACCTACACACCATAAAACAACATTCTAAACGACATGCGACATTATAACTTTTGAGTAGGTACAAAGGTACTATTAAGATACTTTTTCTTGAGAAGTTTCTTCCAGCAGACCTACGAAAGGAGAAATGAAAATGTCTACAAGTTTTTTTCCAATTCTCCTATCGCTATATTCAAGTGAAATTTCTTCCAGCATACCTTGCTGGAAGAAATTTCAATTGAATCATGATCACCTTTGTGCTTTGTTTTTCTGTTTATTTTTCTTTTCTTATACTTATGTATGTGAACTGTACATATAAGGTTCAATACATAAATAAACCTGCATGCCTTAAGAATATAATTATTGAAAACAAAACACGACGCATTGTTTTGTTTTCAATAATTATATTCTCTAGCGCATTGATATGAATTAAAAAACTGTCAAAAGCCCACTTACCTAATCTCTGATAAATACTAAGCAACAACTTAAAATTATAACTACAATCCTTGTTTGTATCCATTTTAACGAAATATTCTCAAAGCACATGTATAGTAAGTACTGCTCCCAGAACCTCGTCGAGTTAGTCCGAGAGGCAATTGACGACTGAAAACGTAAACGCAGCTAGTGCAATATGAAAGTATGAAAGTTATTACGTAAGGAGCCGCACGCTAACGCGCTCGCGTGCGTTTACGTTACGTTATTATTATGTGTTATCACGAAACTGTAGATTAATTTCCATTAGATTTTGGTGGGAAAATGTATCAAGTGTGATGCGCATGCGCTGGAGACTCTGTGCGTTGTTTTGAATATCATTAGTCTTATTATAATTCAAGTGAAACTTGTGATCTGGATATAATTAACATAAATAAAATTTCCCTACGTTCAGAAGGGTACATAGGAGATATGTGGGATATGCACATTTTGCCAGTTTTTTTAACACTTTAGTCCCATGTTATCGGAGCCTAAGCATAAAGTAACAAATAAAGACATCCTAAATAGAGAGTTTTTTTTCATAGTCAGTACCTAGTCAACTTTCAGAAGCCCTTTAACTCTTTGCTTTTGTTTATTTCAATAAAAGTTCGTGGTATTAAACGATCTTATCACAATAGTTTATTTTGTATTGCGTAGTCATTGCTAAGTATTTCACTATCGTCGTCAATACAAAAAAAATCGTGATATTTAAGCAATTTTGCAACTGTTTGTAACTCTAGTACGCTCCGATTCCCTTCATTAGACCGGCGCAGGCGCAGGCTTATTCTAGTAACTTTGTTGCCTCATTGGTCTTGTATAAGAATTTCTGTAGACCTCGAAATCGCTGATTCAATACTTAGGAACAGACGTAACCTGCCTGATAGGGAATGGGATTTTTCTGTTTATAAAAAAAATGTAATTCTAAATGCAGCTAGGTACTTAAAGCAACGGCTACTATTATCTCGGGTATAAAATAGTATTTTACCATGATGATTGGGCTATGACTAAGTCAAGTTTGTTATGAGGTTACTGTACATCAGTTAATTGTCGTACTTACCTGTTTTTTTTTTCGGTAAGGTGGTTAGCTTTCTAGACTCGCCCATGTTAATAAAATTAATGCTAATGTAATACTCACTTGCACTCTTGATATATTTCTCTGTGAGCGATTTCACTGAACTCTGCCTGACTGTCTTCTTGTCATCTGTCCTCTCGATCCTTTCCTTCCTCTCCTGCGTCCTGTCTCCCTTCTTCTCCACCTTCTCCACTCGTCTGTGCATTCTCTCCGTTTTGTCTTCTCTCCTGTCTTTTGCACTGTCTACAGTCTCCTCTCTTGCCTGCCTGGTTCTGTCTCCAATGATCTCCTCTCGTCTACTTTCTATGTGCCTGGTTTCTCCACCGGTCTCTTCCCTTCTACTCTCGATGCGTCTGGTTTCTCCTACGATGTCTTCTCGTCTGCTATCGTAACTCCTCTTTGTGATGTCTTCTATCTTAGTGTCGGAGACTCGGCGGTCGCTGTGCGTGAACTGGTCTATTGTCGCGCGATCTTCTCTCTATGGGAGATAAGTTGCATATTTGTATAATCGGAGATTTGATAAGTTGATATTATTAACATATCAGCCGGAGGAAAATAAATAGTTGACATTCTTTAGATACGTAGTAACACATAGGTACCTACTTAATAAAAAAACTAAAATTACTTACCTATTTTATAAATAAATGGTTATTTATAAAATTATCTTAGTTGTTTTATTAACAAGGGATCTGGAAGTGTGTTTCTTATAATGTTTATGTTTAAGAAATCATGCTTTCTGCGTCTAGGTATACATTTTACAAGAAGTAATTCCAAATATAAGCCAAAACATAATAACACATTTGTGGTTATTTGTGGTTGTTAATGGTTATAGGACCATTAACAAGTAAATACATTTTTGTTGATATAATAGTAGCGCACTGACAACACATTGCTGTAACAAATCCAGCAGGCGCTTACCCCGTGAGCTTCTTTCAGCGTGGTTCCAGTATCACCTCCGAACTTCTTGGTGGTGGTGATAGCAGCAAGGCCGTGGATGCGGGAGGGGGGCTCCCCCTGACCCTGCAGCAGGCGCTCCAAGTCCTCAGGCTCCGTGGAGTACGCGGTGACGGAGACGGTACCCTCAGGCTCGCCCCCGTTGCGAGAGTGGTACTCTTGACGGATCACCGTGCCTTTCACTGGTTCGGGGTATAGATATTTTGTTAGAGAACTCCCAAAGTTAACTGAATAACGATTTAGATAAATGACGAGTTTTAATTGAATTATTGTAAATTCGAAGACATAGCACATCTTAACCAGTTGTTGAAGGATAATGTAAGAGATTGAACAGGAAAATTAATGAAAATAATATTTAAGTGCTTAGTTATGTTAATTTTGGAATAGCGTACTATACGTCGTTTGTTAACATTAAAGATGTCGCAAAGCACACGAGACAACAATGCAAGGCACCGAGCTTATGAGTAGTCTTGCGGTTTCTATGATTGTTTCACTACAAATATTTAGCTACAGTATTACCGACAGATTTTCAAAAGATGACACACTTACACCTCCTCCTTCATACATAACCAAATATACAACAATTATTTACCCAACATCTTAACGAAACTAACTTTACGGTTATCAGCGTGACATCGTTTTAAACAAACTTAACTTGAAGTTAAACTCACCACCTTATTTAACACTGCAACAAATCAGTCAAGACGGTCCTACACTTAGACAACTACTGTACACTTTAGACAGAAATAGTCACATTCAGCTGAGCTAACATTTGCTTTGTGAATAATTATATGATTCAAGATGTAGAACGCTTAGTAATTCGAGTTACTTTAGTACTAAGTAAGGACGCGTCAACTTTCAGTTGTTCTGAAAATCGACGCGAAAACTAGAAAGTTGGTGACGTCATGTGTTACCGTTGTCAACTTCTTAACATTGACCCCGATACAACTGACTGGCCCCGATAACATTATAAAAGTAATTACTGAATGCAACCTGACAACGCTTTTAGATAAGATTTTTTTACAAAACTTTAGCTTAGTACACAGTATTTGTATAAATCCCTTATTATTGCATTTTCAAGACAATGATGCTCTGCTTCGTGGTATTATTCTTAACATCTTCATCATCGTCATCATCTGATCCCCTAATGTTGTGAACTCTGTGCATGTTTACAGCCTATGTCGGTCATTCCTCTCTGTTAATTGTATTACTTAAATAAATGAATGTTGCACAAGTCTGTAACCAGTCAGTTATCTCTTCAAGATCCTCTAGTTACAGATAGTATTATTTTACAAACAAACACCGTGGCGGTGTGCCTAATCCTATACCTAAGGAAACGTTGTGAAAGAAGGGATAAGTGATTGACGCACAGAGAGTAAGAGCGCAAAATGGCTTTGGTAAAATAAAATTGCTTACCTTGGTAGTTAGAGGCGCCGTTCCTCAAAGCTCTAATACCGAAGAGAGGTTTCCCGTCCGAGTCCACAGGTCCAGGCCCGTAGCTCGACGTGATCACATCAATAGGCTTGGTGATCACCTTCGACGGACTAGGAGCCCTGAATTTCGGCTTCTCCTCTATCTTCTTACTGCTGAACGTCCTGGTCTCCGAACTAATCTTCTTGAGATTCCTGTTCGTCACCCACGACGGTTTCTCTTCTTGAACAGGCTTTTGTGGTAGTTTCTTCTCAATTTCATACACAGTTTTTATGATGGTCTCTTTCCTAGCGGGTTCTGTTCTCAGCTGCTTATGTGCAGGACTTGGAGTGCGGTCGTAAATTCGCTGAGGGCTTTGAGCCTTATGGTCCGGACTTTGCGCCTTTCGCCCTGGGTATTGAGCCTTACGGTCCGGACTTTGCGCCTTTCGCCCTGGGTATTGAGCCGTACGGTCCGGACTTTGTGCCTTTCGCTCTGGGTATTGAACCTTTCGTTCCGGACTTTGTGACTTTCGCTCCGGGTATTGTACCCGTCGGTCCGGGCTCTGAGCCTTTTGTTCCGGACTTTGTGCCCTTCGCTCCGGACTTTGTCGCTTTTCTGGTGATGGAGACCTTTTATTAGTTCCGTTCATTTGTACCGCCTCGATGACGTCACTAGATGAAGTCCTCTCAGTAAAGCTTTTAGCCGTAGAGTATTCTTCCACAATTTTGTGTTCTACAGTATGGTTTACTGTTCGCTGTATCTCTTCTGCCGCCTTCTTCGATTTAGCTTCGGCGAATCTTATCTTGTCAGCCTCACTCAGGCCCACTTTTTTCATGTAAGCAGATGCATACTCATTGAAACGGTTGGGTTTAGGCTTTGGAGTAACTGTTTTATTAGGGGACTGAGTTCGAGTCTTCTTATCTGGACTGGGATGACGAACAGGACTCTTTGTTTTGGGTGCAGATTTTGGAGCCGGTTTCTCAGGACTGTGTGGTCTTGGGTGCCTGTCGATCACAGTTTTGCTCGGCTCCTTAGCGTGTCCGTTAAGCACTGGTTGTATATGCTCTCTAGGTTGAGTGCGTTCAGGGATCGATCTCTGAGGAGTTTTGGCGTGACGATCAGAAGAGGTGGTTTGGAGGGGTGAAGATTTTGGAGCCCGTTCTGGTGACCTTGTCTGTAGGCGTTCAGGAGACCTCAGTTTTTGAGTAGTCACGGTCTGTCTGCTTGTTTTAGTGTAAGTGTTAGTTTTAACGTGTTCGCTCTCTACCTTCTTCTTAGCAACACGAATTTGGGATCTGATGCGTCGCCTCTGCTCGTAACCAACGACCTTTTCCAACTGAAAATTAGAATATTGTCAGCAAAAGTATAAATATAATATGAAAACATAAATAACAATTATGAGCATGCAAATCTTGTGCTTACTGACCATTTGTTCCAGGAGGTCCAGGTCGAAGATGTCTTCGATGCAGGGGTGTTCGACGCTGCGTCGACGTTCACTACTCGCCGTTGATCTTTCAACGCTAGTCCTTCGAAGCTCTATTCCAAACTTGCCACTTCCTCGTCGACTGCTTACTTCGGTATCCTCGACCACCTTTGTCTCCTCCTTGATTTGGCTGGTTTTTGTGGGGCGAAGATATCCGGGAACCTTATCGGGCTTATCATTCTCAGGCCGCTGCCTCGGGGATTCGGCTCTCTGCGAAGCTGGATATCTCGACAAAAGAGTTTTGGTGGTAGTTGTAGTTTCCACAGTTTGACGCATTGGAGACTTCGACCTTGGTACTTCAGGCGATTGAGCAGTCAAACGAGATGGACTGCTTCGTGGCTTATCATCAGAACGAGTATAGTGTGGTCGTGTAAGCGTGCCACTTGTCGGACGGTCTTTAGGTGTATGAGGAGCGGCATCCACTTCGCTATCCACGTCAGTTACATTAGGAGAGCCATCTTCAACAGAAGGATGTAGAACAATGGTTGAATCCGTCTTGGGAGACTTCTTCATCACGCCGATGTCTGTCAATTTAGCAGTTTTAGCTTGAGTGGTTTCTTTTGTTTTTTGAGTAGTTGTTGCAATATTTTCAAATAAAGCCTTGGCTTTTTTCACTGCCTCACTACTGCGGAGAGTGGTTATTTTAACAGTAGGTGTCCTATCCGTTGGTTTCATATTAGGGCTACTGTAATCTTTAACCTTTCGAGGTGATGATGTAGCTTCCTCCGGTTTATGTGGCTTATCGTCACGGTGTCCATGATCTGGTGTCCTTCTATTATTAATAACTTCTACATCCTCAGTATAAGTTGTTGTCTCAATCTCGTATTCCTCATCTTCAGCGTCATCGACTAACTTTTGCATGAGCTTCTCATGTTGCTCCTTAATTTTCTTTTCTTTCTCCTCTACCTCGTGGGATTCCGTCAAGAATTGCTCAGCTGTTTTAACAAACTTATGTACTTTGTCGGAAACACTGAGCAAACAGTCATCACTCTTTAATGAGTCATCAACGTTAGTCAGGTCAGGGCGTTCTACCCTTTGCGGGGTCGGTTTCACTTTAGGTGTTTTAACATTCTCTGCCGTCTCTACAAACAAGTGAGCCTTGTCATGTACACTAAGTTTTGTATAGTCGTCTTGATAAACAGTATTCTTGTCGTACTCATCGGTAACCCTACGCGACGGACTCTTACTATCTCTCGTATCCCTTGGTCCTTTAGCAAACTTGTTAACTTTCTCTGATACAGATAGTAAGCACTCATCGGATCTCAACCTGTCATCAATAAAGTCAGAATGCACTCGTCTTTCAGTATCATTAAACGTTGTAGTAGTATCTTTAGGCTTGGTCACTGTATCGACACCTTTTGTGAACCGGGTTACCTTATCGGTTACACTAAGAAGGCTTTCATCATCCTCAGTAACGATGTCGACATCTGTTTTCCTGACAAATAGCTCATCATCTTCGCAGATTTCAACAATATCATCAACGATGGACTCGGCCTCGTGGATTGTGTGATGAGCTCGTCTGTTGAATTCATCATCGGGTTCACTCACTTCATCAGGATAGCGAGGAGTACCAACATCTTCTCCGAAATTAACTGGAGTTGGACAGATTCGATCTGGGGAGTTCTCCCTGGATGATTTAGATTGCTGCACATCAATAATAATATCATCTTCATCAGTGGACGTGTTCAGTGTGGTTGCAGACTTAGGTTTGCTTGGCAATTTTGAATGTGGTTCTTTAAAAGTGGACTTTGTAGTCTTAGTTGTTGTTTTTGTGGACACGTCACTCACTGTTATTTCTGGCTTGGATTTCATTCTTTGAGGCGTTGTTTTCTTGGACTTCATGGTAATATCGCTAACAGTGCGCATAACCTTTGCATCACTGTCTTTCTTTGTAGGAATCACGCTTTCCCTGATGCCTTTTGGAGTTGGGGTTCGCTTAGATTCGGGCTCACCTGGACGACCTGCTGGGGATGGAATGGTCTTCGTAGGAGTTCTACCTGTTGAAGTCCGAGTAAAACTGTTCTGTTTAGTAACAGAACTAATATTAGTTGACTTCTTTAAATCAGTTGCTGTCTTTTCTACTTTAGTCACACTTAGCGTGACAGGCGTCGGTTTTCTAGTCAGATGAGAAGGTATCTGTTCCTTTGGTTTGATGCCACTTGGCTTTGATATTTGAGGAGATTGTGGCCTCTCAGACGGCGAAACAGGTTTTTTCGGCGAAATACTTCTAGTTTTCGTAGGAGAATCTGGGCTTTTGTCTAGCTTAGTAGGCGTAGCAATACCTGAGGGTTTTTTAGTTGGGGAAACAGATTTGTTAAAAAGTTTGGGTGGTACTTTCTGATCTTTTGGTTTTTCATCCTTGAGTTTCTCCGGACGAGGTGTAATTTTAGTAGTCGAGAACTTTTCAGTGAAATCTTCAATTAAGGATTCATCATCAATTTCAGTATGGCTGGTTATATCAATATCTTGCAAGCTGGTTGTTGTTTTACCAGGGCTTCTCTCTCTACTTGGTGACCTTTCTTTACGATCTGGAGAAAGTTTTCTAAGAGATTTTTGCACTCTGTCCAAAATTTCCTGTTCTCTCTCAGACATAAGGAAGTCTGTGCTCACTTCAGTGACTTTAGTGGTTTTCTTCATTGGAGAAGGAGTGCGGAGCTGTCTAGGCTCTTCTGGTTGTTGCAGGTAGCCAGGCTTTATTTTTGATGGCTCATGAGGAGCGGGACGTGATGGTGATTCCGATGATCTTGGTGACGGATGCTTTTCTACGACATTTTCAGTGGTCTCCAATTCTTCGGTAGCAGAACTGGTTTCAAACCTAGATGTAACTGCAGCAGTCGGCCTCATATAGCTTGGTTTCCTATCCGGGCTAGAGCCTGGCCGAGTTGGAGATGATTCCTGTGGATATTTTTGTCCAGGCTTTTTGGTTGGAGTATCTTTAGGCGTCAAGGGTTTCTTCATAGAAACGCCAGGCTGGTACTTTGTGGGTGATTCTGGACGAGGAAGTTCAGCAGGTTTAGGAGCCCTTCTTGTAGGTGAGGTGCCTGATGTGCGGGTAGTGTGATGGTGATCTTCGGTGATTTTGGACATTGTTGTCTTCTGAATATCCTCCAAGGTGGAATCATAAGTTGACTTTACAGATGTTTTGGATATTAAATGAACAGGTTCCTTCTCATCAGAAGTTGGCATTTTCCTAGACGGTGATGTTTCTTTAGGATATCTATCACCTGTTTGTCTTTCAGGACTGACTCGAGGTGAAGTTTCATCATATTTTGGCATACGGTTGGGACTTCTGTCCAAATGAGGCTTATTGGGAGCGCCATCAGGTTTTGAGATTTTCTGGGCGGGCAGTTCCGAAGGGCGCGATGGATATTTGCTTCGCACTGTTTTAAGGGAGGTGTCGTCTTCGTAAACCTCGTTAGTGTCCTCTCTAGTTCTGACAGATGTCGTGGTTCTCATGTATCCAGGAGTTTCTGGGCTCGTAGTGTCCTTGGAAGGAGAAATCTCTCTCGGGTACTTATCAGTGGGCTTTCTGCCATGTGGCTCAGACGGTTTCTGGTGCCCCGGCTTACGATCAGGACTAACACTTTTCCTCGATGTAATATTTTCCGATGGGAAACGCCTAGACGGTGAAACTGTTGGATAGTCCGATTCCGGCTCATGCTTATCGTTTGGTTTTGAGGGTTCGCGAGTTGGTGAATCAGAGGGACGAGGTGAAGGATGCTTCCTTTCCACAGTTTCTGTTTTACACGTTTTCAAGAAGTCTTCAGTGGCTGAAACTGTGTCTTGTTTGTAAACATGAGATGAAGTTTTCTTCATATACTCAGGTGTTTTCTCTGTGTTTGGTTTTTGCCTAGTCGGAGACGATTCCTTAGTGTATTTGCCAACGGGTTGTTTCTCAGGACTAGCCCTTTTAAGTGTGGAATTGTCTCTTGGTTTACGTTGAGGACTCCTATCTGTTGGTTGAGTAGATCTAGATGGTGAAGTTGTGCGCGGATAGTCTTCAAGTTCCGAAGTTATTCTTGTTGGTGAATCGGATGGACGTTGAGAATGACGTATTTCTGTAGTATTTAGTGATGAGGTTTCTTCAACATCGTCAGTTGTGACTATGGTATCATATTTTGATGAGACAGATGAGGTGGTCTTCATATAGTGAGGGATTTTCTCTGGCTTTGCGTTACTTGGACAAGTATCTAGTGGATATTTATCAGCAGGTTTTTTCTCGGTGCTAGAACTAGTAGGAGATGGCTGCTCATAGCCGTGCGGCTTCTGATTAGGGGTCTGACCTATTGGATGAGATTGAGTAGGTCGTGGCCTAGAATCATCTGAAGGTTTGGAAGTCTTCCGTGTAGGTGAATCAGAAGGTTGAGGAGGGGAAGTGAACCTGGTTTGACGCGTCTCAGAATTAGTCTCCTCTGTCGACGTGGTCTCAAACTTAGATGTCAAAGAGGCAGTAGTTTTCATGTAACCAGGTCTTGACGGGGATGGATCTTTAGGTTTCAATGGCTTTTTCTCTGGACTCTTATCAGAAGAAGCTCGTCTAGTTGGAGCATCATTTGGCGGTTCAGGAACTTGACGTGTAGGGGACCCAGAAGGATGAGAAGTTGGCCTAGTTTTTGTATTTTTTGTGGTAGTGGAGTCCTCTAAATCTTCAGTTGTAGACGAGGAATCGTATTCAACTACCATAGAAGTTGTAGTTTTAGTGTAACCAGGTCTCGATGGAGTTGTTTCTCGTGGAAACTCATCGCTGGGTTTTTTCACCGGACTCGTTTTAATTGGCGCATTTTGTTCGAAGCTGGGTTTGCGCTGCGGACTCTTGTCGGATGGTTGACCTGACCTCAATGGTTTATCAGAAGGAGTTTTTCTTGTCGGAGACTCAGATGATCGCGACGGTTTCCTTTCAGTGGTTTTGGTCGTTACCGTCTCATTGATGTCTTCCGTCTTGGTATCATATTTAGATGAAACAGCCGATGTGATTTTCATATAGCCCGGAGTAACTGGAGTAGATTCCTCTGGCTGTATAACTCCAGGCTTCTTCTCAGTTGGTTCATGTCCTGGTTTCCTTTCAGGGCTCAAGCTAGATCTTGGAGAAGTACCTGATGGACGACGATTCGATGGACCGCAGGTACGCGGATATTCTGAATCTTTTGGTGTTCGTTCAGGACTTTCACGGGATTTTGGAGTGTCGTCCTTGTTAAACCTGTTAGGGACGTCTTCCGATGGCTGATGTGACGATTTTCTCTCAGGACTTTGTCTTGGTGAGGGATAGTTTGTCTTGATAGTTTTCGTTATTAGTTCGGTATCCTTATTTATCGCATCGGACTTTGAAATCATTTTTTCATTTATAATAATATCTTGAAGCTTGGTCGGAGAGCTCTCTCGCGGAGTTTTGGTTTTCTTGTCAGTAGGAACATCTTCACGACGTGTGGTGGTCGATTTGAGGATATTTTCCTGTTCACGAGATATGAAATCAGTGACATCAGTTTTGATATCAGTAGTTTTCTTGATGGTTGGATATTCGAATGGAGTTTCTTTCAGAGCAGGACTGCGACAAGGGGAGACACTAGGCGAGCTCATGTTTGTTTGTGGTTCCTTTAAATACGTCGTTTGCTTGACAGTTTCGGTTGTAGTGGTATCATCCATCATACCGAGGATCTTACGGCAGCGGTCTTCATAAGTTTCTCTACGTTCTAGAGGTGGTTTTTGTTTACCAACGGGAGCATCAGAACCAGGCCTCTCCGGACGGTCTTTTTTCACCACTTTATGATCAGGCAAGTATTTTGGTTCCTCTGTTGGTGAAACACTGAAACTTGATGGCGGTTTTTCAATAGGAGACGCCTGTGTTATCTCAGTTGTCGGTTTCTTTAGGGAGCTCTTTCTCGGTAGACTGTCCTTGGAAGGAGAGTTACGTTTCTCGGGAGATGGAGATCTACAAGGTATTTTAGAGGGCGATTGAGATCTATTAACATCGAGGCTTTCAGGTCTTTTGTAAGTCGTGGAGGTTTCTTCTGTTGAGTGTATTTCAGAGTAATATTCCTGGTCATCCAAGTCAGTGACAACGGTCTTCTCAGTTCGTGGAGAGCTAAAGTACACAAAACCACTCACAGAAGTAGTAGGAGAGCTTTGACCAGTTGATGGCTCAGTGTCTGTAGGTTTGGGCTTCCTGGTAGGGCTAGAAGATGGAGTGACCAGTTGCCTCGGACGTTCTTTAGTGGTCTTTTTATTAACTTCTTCAGTAGTTTTCTCCGTTGAAATAAAATCGGTATTATGCTTGAGTTTGGTGTCTTTGGAAGGAGATTTTACCGGAGACACACTGTCTCGTGGTGCCTTCTTGGTGGGAGACGATTGATGCTCTGGTGTTTTCTTGGGAGATTTTTCACGGCGCGTTAACGAATCAAACTTAACATCTTTAGTATCCTTAGTAGTTGTTGTTGTGGTTACCTGAGTGACGTCACGATCATAAGGCTTTTTCTTATCATAAGTCCCATATTTCGAAGGCGATGGTTCCCTAGGACCAGTTTTATCAGTAGGAGAATCTTTATCCTTTTGAGTAAGATGTTTTGTTGTTAATTCATCAGTAAAGTCCGTTTTTTTTACTTGAGTTGTATCAAGCTGGTCACGTTGGTCAATAAATGTAACATGCTCTTTAGGCGAAGGTGACCTCTTTCTCGGGAAGTCAGGAGTATCTTTGCTAGAACTCTTCCTTGAAGATGGGGAATCCTTATCTCTTGGTGAGGTACAGGGGTGTTCAGGACCAGATGGTGAGTGTTCCGGATAAGTGTCGGTATTATCAGTACGAGTGTACATTTTAGTTTCCTCGTCGATAAACTTGTAATGATCGGCTTGTAACTTCGTCGTGGTTCTAGAGAAGTCCTGAGGTTTGCGCTCAGGGCTTTGTGAAGGAGAATGATTTGTGGGTGATGTTTTGTCCGATGGTTTTGTGGGAGACTTCAGGCTCTCTGACGGGTTACTAGCAGATGTTGGTCTCATATAACCCGGTTTCCGATCTGGACTCATACTTCCTCTCTTTGGAGTATCATCTTGAGGTTGTTTGTCAGTTATCTTATCAGGTCTATCAGTAGCAGGACTAGACGGCCGATAACCAGCCTTGCGGTCAGGACTTGTGCTAGGTCTTTTGGTACTGTCCGTGGGATGGTAAGCCCGAGAAGGAGAAGTGGTTCGAGGGAACTCCGAGGTTGGCCTTGGCTGACTGTCGTTAGGCTTTTGATATCCTGGTTTCCTATCTGGACTTGATCTATTCGGAGTTGTACGTTGGAAACCCGAAGTAGGAGAAGTGTGCTGAGTTGTTTTACTTTCTGGGCTTGCTTGTAGCCTAGTTGGTGACTCGCGACGATCTACAGGACGGGTCGGAGAGCTGGTTCTAGGGAAATTGTCAGTTGGAGACCCTTTCTGTGTTGGTTTCCTATCTGGGCTAGCGCTTGGTCTGAAGGATAAGTCCTGAGGTCTTTTCTCCGGACTTGTGCTCGGTCGCTGACGATGATCTTGAGGCTTCCTCTCAGGGCTATATCCAGGTCTAGTTGGAGAACGACCGGTTGGTGGTCTTTTATCATCGGGACTTGTGTACTTGTTGTTGTGGGTCTTAACTTCAGTAACGGAATGAGTAGAAGTAGTGGAATGCCTGTCAGAGAATGTGCGAGATGGCGAATATCTATCAATTTTATTGGGGCTACCACCACGGCTTGATGGTTTTCTGGAGGTCTTATCGGGGCTTACACTGCTTCTTAGCGAAGAGGTGCTTGACTTGAAAGTTCTGCTACCAGGAGATGAGGCCCTAGTCGATGGTCGAGTGGTAGTAGGAGTATCAGCACGCAGTGTGCTTGCCCAAGCCTGATGTGTGGGGCTCCAATCGTTGCTGATCTTCTTTTGGGGGTAATCAGTTTGGTAAGTGGTTTGATACTGATCAGTGCTCGTCTTCCTCTCTACAGTCTCTTCAACTTTTTTGTCTCTCGTAACGTGATGGACCCTCTCCTCGGTGTGCCTGGGCTGCTGCGGTATGTTATCCTTTTGTTGAACCGGGCGGTCGTTGCGCGGCGTATCTGTATCAGGACGTTCATTGCGTTTGGTGCATGTGTCAGGTCGATCACTGCGCGAGGTGAACGTGTCAGGAAGTTCATTACAAGGGGTGAACGAGTCAGGACGTTTATTGCGCGGCGTGAATGTGTCAGGACGTTCATTACCCGGTGTATAATCTCCAGGGCGTTCATTACCCGGTGTATAATCTCCAGGGCGTTCATTACGCGGGGTATAATCTCCAGGGCGTTCATTACTCGGTGTATAATCTCCAGGGCGTTCCCTACGCGGTGTGAATGTTTCCGGGCGACTGTCACGTGGTGTTAAGGTTTCTGGGTGACTGTCACGCGGTTTTAATGTTTCTGGGTGACTGTCACGCGGTTTGAATGTTTCTGGACGGTCATTACCAGGTGTTATTGTCTCGGGGCGTTCACGACGTGGTGAAGAAGTATCAGAGCGTTCATTGCGCGGTGTAAATGTTTCAGGGCGACTGTCGCGCGGCGTTACTGTGTCACGGCGGATATTGGTGGTGTCATATTTCCGGTGATGGGTCTGATTCGTCCGTTGATGAGTTTGCACATAGTCATCTTTATCAGTGGATTCAATTACTTTATTGACGTGTGTCACATGGCGAGTTGTTTGCGAGTAGTCATCGTCGGCTTTAGATTGATCGCTCACTTTCTTGTTTACTTTAGTTTCATGGCGCTGCACATCCAAATAATCTTCATTATCCTTTGTTGTATAATCGGCTATTTGTCTTTTGAAGTCATAGTCATCAACGTTTCTTTGAGAATCGACAATGTCAGTGGCACGGTTGTCAACTACGTGTCGAATGATTTTCGAGCTTTCTCTGGCGTCAGATCGCTGTTGGGTGGAGTAGGATTTATTCTCTCTTGTCTGGTAAGAATTTTCAGAGCGGGTGCTTTGTACTGGAGCCCGAAATTCTCTTTTGGTGCTGGTAACTCGAGTCCCATCAGGGAGGCACCGCGTCTCTACGACCACTCTGGTGTTGTCATCAGGGTAATCGATCTTCCTAGACACGAGCTCTCCGGTCTCGTAATCATTTCTCGTCACATTCTGTTCGAAGTCATTTTTTCTGACACTATGTTCATATTCATTTTTTCTCACACTTTGTTCGTAGTCATTTTTTCTTACATTTTGTTGGTAGTCATTCTTCCTCATATTTTGTTCATAATCATTTTTCTTCAAGTTTTGTTCGTAGTCATTAGTTTTAGTGATCTGTCTTCTTGTTTCAGAGGACGCGTCCTCATTGCGGTTAGTATCATAACTTCGTAGGTCATAGTCGTCGTTGGTCAAATATGGCACTGTTTCCTGTTTCGTCGAAGACATCTGCTGGAACTTGGACGAGGAAGTCGAAGAACTGGTGGTCGACGAAATTTGTGTCCCGTCATCAGTCTTGCGGACGACGTGCTCGCGAGCTGCCGTGTTCGACGACGTCTCGTTGCGTTTCAGGCTACTGTTGTCATCGTGGTACTCGGTGACAGCTTCTTTGTGATGGTCAACGGCTGCGAACTGACCCTTGCCGCCGTCCACGTCGTATCTGCCCTCGATGTTGGCGTTGACAGACTTGACGTGGGTGTGGCCGTCGTCTGTGGTCTTGTTCTCCGACTCCACATTCCATCCAGCGTTCGACAGCGCCTTCAGATCTGCAAAGAGACTAGTATTAGCTTCTGATCGTGAACTGTGTACACCGTTACCGGTTAATAAGCGTTAGTTCTGTTAAGGTTAGGTATGGGTGGTTCGTGCAGGCACCTTGGCCGCGGTACGTGAACTCCTTGGGCGGGGACCCGGCATCGCGGACCTCCTTGCTCTTCATCGACTGGAAGCTCTGATCCGCGAACGACTTGACGTGGCCTTGCGCAGCACTGAACTCACTACCTGTTGAATTCGGGCACAACTACGCTAACTTGTGTTCTTTGGGACGATAGACTTTCATGTTTTCAGCATAAAGTAAATGGAGTAGGTAATGTATGTAGCACACAAAACAACAAACACGTTGAACAATGAGGGACAGTATTCATACTTAAATAAATAAAAAACTCATAAGAACTGATTTACCATTTGCTCATTGAGTGAAACTAGTACTAAGCAATTCAAGTTTGTATTCATGACCTTTCAACTTTAATAGATCACAACAATAGAAAACAGATCCAACAATCGTTTTTTTTTAAATAAAGTTTCAAGGTCTCATCTACGGAATTCAATTTTACCTACCCTCAAACTACAAACATTTAAATCGTTTCCATGTCCATATAAAATCCCATGCATAACTACTAAATAACAACTAGACAGAGGTAACAATCATTCAAGCTTTTTCATCTATTTACAAACACTACGTTTACTTCTAGTGGCTTACGATTTACGTCTTTCATCAACATACTAGGCCTCGAATTGACAGTTGACTAAAGTTTGAGCAATATGTTTGAGCAATATGTTTTTGCAATCTGGAAAACTTGTTGCTTGTTTGTCGTCGCTAAATGGCAACATGGGAACATGCTGCCACTCGCCGGCTGTTTTAGGGTGTTGAAAAATATGTTTGATAATTATTTTGTTCGGGCGTCATCTTAACACAGGCTTGCTCACTCGAAAGATTGTTGTAAACTGTGGACAGTGTTGCTAGCAACATTCAATGTTGCTCAACTTTTGTTCACCATCAACACGAGGCGCTTTCCTTCTACCCTCACTACTCAAGACTGTCAGATACACTGGATATATTACCTTTCCCATCTCTGGTGGGTTCGGGCGAGTACAGGTTGCGCAGGCGTTCCTCCCGCAGCCGGTACATGTGTGCGCGGATCTCTTTCTTACGGGAGAAGTCCTCCGTCTGCTGCCACTGGAATTTTTAATGGGTATGTAGGTTAAGCTGCGATTTCATGTGGTTTCAATTTGTATTGTTGCATTTAAACTTATTTTGAAAGAACTTAAAACTTATTTTGAAAAGCCAAAGGCAAAGCCAACATCACAATTAATTTTTGATTTCCTAACAGAAAAAACCCTAACAGCAATCAATGGTGTCAACAATTCAGAGGTGACACCGTGGACATCTATACTTATATACCTATATAATATTATAAAGAGGAAAGATTTTGATTGTTTGTTCATTTGCATTGAATAGGCTCCGAAACTACCGAACCGATTTGAAAAATCCTTTCACTGTTGGGAAGCTACACTATCCCCGGCTGACATAGGCTACCTATATTATATTTTCAAAAAAATTAGGGCTCCTTACTAAAACTCCAATAATGTAACCCAAGGTGTAAAAAAAATACCTAATATAGCCGTAGATAAGTACTTAGTGCCCGTGCGAAGCCGGGGCGAGCAGCTAGTAGTATATAAGTAGGTACCAACTCGCACATGTCATTGTGAATAAAGTTGTTACAATAAAATTATGCGCCTGTAGCTTTTGTAGAACAATTAGTACAAGTTGATCAATACTGCTCCAGGGCTTTGTCAGGCGCTAGCACTTTAGTTTATACAGCATATAACAAAAACCCTGACCGGTCCGAGAGGGCGCCGGTGCCGCACTAACATTATTATTAAAATGTTTTTTTTTTTTGTAAATATTAGAGAAGTTACTTATTACTATTTAAAATGCACGTTTTTAGTAGTACCTAAATTACCCCAATTTCATTATAAATTAGCAAATTTTCTACAGAGCTCATAACTATGTTATGACTTGTAAACATCCGCTTGAAGACGGCCGCCCGTGTCCAATGTAACAACGCGGTAAAATTCCCCATTGAAAACAAATGCGGCCATTTTTTTTTTCTTTTTTCCATCTAAAAACACATAGTAAGTACCCAAATAGACTCTCAGTATGATTCTTAACAACGCCCTCAAGGATCCGACCGGTTTTTTTTACACTTTATATTTCCATTACTATCATAAATTATCTCACCATGCGGCGCAGTAAGTCCTCGTCGCGGATCAACGACACGTCGCCTTCAGACATTCTGGAAACAATAACAAACACTATTTAATAGGTACATTATTTACTCTACTTCCAAGAAATTTCTACTTTGCCTAAAGGGCCAACTGCAAACTCAAGTGGAATCTTAACCTGCAAGGATAACTTTAAGTACCATTTGTGACCCAAAGAGGAACTTGGTTCAAAAATTTAACTAACATAGCGCAATTAAACAAGCAAAAAAAAGTGCAGCGGAATTTGTCAAGTAGTATTTTTTTTTTACACCCTACCATCTAAAATTCTTTCAAATCTTGGTAAGTAAATAACGTCAGTAAGTAATATTCATATCAAGTATAGCGCAAACGAAACAGATTCTACTTATAATTTTATTTCAATATAAGGTATTGGCAAACGTACAAAGTATGAAACAGAAAATATTACAAAGCAGAACAAGTATCGATGTACAGTCAACAATATTACATTAAACAAAGATTACTAACTAAGTTTTCAAAACACCAGCACTACGTAAACCATTCTCTAATACCAAGGCCCGAGTCCTATCGGTCCTGAATCAGTTAACCTATTGATATTTGTACCAAAACAGATAGTAGATAGGTAATTCGTGATTGTAATGATGACATTCTATTCAAGGAATAAAGACTATAAGGTTATAATAATAGATGCACCAACACCAAGTCGCCAACAGTCAATCTGACGCCCACACGCAGTACATTCAACTCATCATCACTATTAGATCCGCACACAGACAGGCATTTGATTTGAATCTAAAGCAAATATTAAGTATAATTATAACGGTTGTAAAAAGTAAAACTATTTATGAATCCGTAAACAGCGGTTTTTCACACCTAAAATAAAAGTCGTTTCCCAGCAATAATTGTTTTGCTTAATGTTACTTATTGCTGTACAGAATGCGCAGATAGCGGTTGTGTGATGAGTTTTTTTACACCCTGTATGTAAATATAGCCTTTTCAAGTGGCGATGGTTGAAAGTAAGATCGTTGCACACCGCGGCCCTGCCCCGTCAGCCCCCTGCGGCCCTGGCCCGTTAGCCCCCGGCTGCTGGCTAATATTTTTTCCACGGCATGAGTATCTCATGTAGTAGGGAGAAGAAAAGGTTAATGTGTAGCTAAACCACGGGCTGAGCACAAACCAAATGTTGGTGGTACACACATGTTTATCGTCATGATTCGGCACAGGCCGGTCTGCAAAATACAATGTAGGTATATTATATTTTCCGGCTGTGCCGAATCAAGCCGTCATGAATATGTGTGTAGCAGGCCATAAACCACAGACTGTCAAACGCAGGAAGACTGAGATATAAACGTCAAAATTACGCGCTGATTTCTAAATAGGTGCCAACATGCAACCGGCACTATACGGTTGTCATTCAATAACAAACAGCAGTCGTTGTCGTCGTCACCCTGATACACTCATACTCACTCATACACCATAATATAATATTATATTCATGTGAATGACAGCTTATTAAACAATCGCGGTCGTACAATTGGTTCCGCGCTGATGAGCTGATCTGCGACACACATCAAATATGCACGGTTTTCTGATTTCATTTACTAACATAATTAAGCAAATTTTTTTTGCTGGATTACTTTTAATTTGTCGCCCATTCCACCCTATAGGAATTATTTAAGTAACCGTTATTATCTAACCAAGGGTTTACAGTAAAAGTGTGGTTAAACGATTTCGAAACACTCATCAGAAGAAACATGAATGACAAGGAATACATTAATGAGCATTACTAACGTAATCATGTAAACTGTGATGATAGAATAACGATCAAATACAATCATCAGCACATGCGCAATCACAACCGCCTGCTCGATCAAGCCAAATAGAGCTATTTATAAGCACGTATATGATGACTATATCACTGCACATTAACACTTAAGTGATCGCTAAATGAACTTGTATGAATCTCGCTGTCCCGTATTGTCGCGCGGTGCAATTGAAGAACCTTGGCGACACAATTAGTGGCCACCCAGTCCCGTCAGAGGCTCATTGCCGGATTTATGGGTCGCCGTCGAGGCTACCTGATGTGCTATGTGATGTATCTGGATGTGCATAAGTATGAGTCGGATCTTTTTTTTATGTATAAATTATTCCCGTAGCAAAAAAATAAAGAAGAAGAACTTTGGTAAGACCTGGTTCGGACTCGCACAGACCCCTTGGCCTGTGTGTAGGAATGCCTATACTCAGTAGAGTGTACTGAGTAGTAGGCTGTCAAGCGGCCAGTAATGATGATGAAGAAAATACATTCTTTACATTTAAAATTGTTTGCTGTCAAAGGAAATCATGTGTCAACTGTGGTCTAATCATAAGCCAATTATGTATGCGGTCAGATTTGCAATAAAAGGAATCTAGTTTATAAAACAAACACCATTTTTTCAGATCAGTATATAAGTCACATTAACACATGTTCATTGACACATTCCTAATAGTTAACACTAAAGCATTTGTCGAGAGCCATCTGTCAATGCAGCTCAACCATAATCCTTGCGCCATATGGCCAGTGGCCCAAAGGCCTGGCCATATATGGCCCACACACGCCACCCCGGTGCCCTTGCCCCTCTTACAGCATCTTATAAGGAGACATAACTTTTATCTCGATACCACTCGGCAGAAACAAGTAAAGTTATATTGAAGTATTTTTTTTTAACTTTATTTTTAGTTACGTGTCCTAGATACAGAGGTCGTTTAGTTGTAGTTATAATTATTTTTGTAAATCCAATTTATTTAAAGACATAAATATATTTTTTTGCGTTTGCAATTTAGGACACTCTAAACGGGAACAATTTTTATTCTTCTAACGGCTCCACCAACAGACAGTACCTTCGAACACATTGAAACGAAGTTACTAAGAAATTACTCTTAAGACACTTACAAAGAAATGGGAGTATCACAATACATGATCCATACTTTAATATCATTCCGTGAAATTATAGAGAGGCAGCTGTGAGAAATGCATGACTAAATAAACCGGCTACATACATGTACAAGGAATGCCGAATGCCAGACGAAGGCACCATAACTTGGCCCGTCTTCATTCACCAACGTTTGTACGGAAAATTCCAGAATGTTTTCGTCCTAATAGTCAAATGCTAGTGTCTCAATAAGCTGTGATGTCACCTAATGGCCGCCTGCCTGTCACAGCGATTGGCCCAGTGGCCAAACTAATGGCTAGTGATAAATGAGTAGGACAGCGGGACTGGACTAGTAAGTGTTGCAACTATACTGGACATTTATGGGTTTGGTGATGGGGAGTGATAGATGTTGGGTCTGTTCTAGTTAGCTAAGGCTGAACCCAGCGTTGGCCGTAATCAGTAATGAGCATTACCTCATCAATAACTTTGAAATAAGTATGTACATAATTATTGTCAGAATCAGAGCTGCGCAGATTAAAACCTCTACGTCCACTCAATACACAAACCTGGGGCATAATGGACACTATAACGTCATTCTAGTTTCTTACAAAAGTTAACACGCAGTGAACCTCAATCTTTATGACCCAATCAATGTATTTTTAAATGCTATAATTTTAGCTTTATCCCTATTTAGCGTAAATACCTAATAATCTGAAGAAGAGAATCATCTTCAACACAAGTCTACACTGACATAATAATATAACAGGTGAATCACAATAATTTCGCTATAGTTGGGCAGTAAGGCACGTCCTAAAGGTCACAGGACTCAGGGCTCAGGTAGGGCGTGCGCAGGACTGGCCGCGCTGAACCTGCTAGTGACTCACGCGCATAGATCAACTGATCAAGAAGAAAGGGAACGCGAAACAATAGTATTCTTGAAGTTAATGTTGGGTTTGTGACAAATTGTTGAAGCGCTTTGTGAAAAGACTTGGGAACTAAATATTGGATGGGGGTACTGCCGTGCTCATAAAATAAAGATAAGTAGGATCATCATAAGAACCGCAGCAGTTTTTTATACCTTAACCATAAAGTTTTTTTTCTTTCTTTACGCAGATTGACTGAATTGAGAAAATGATTAAAACTTCGCTAGAAATTGAGAAGTAGGATGCAAAAGTGAGGATAAAATTAGGTTAGCTTTAACCATTCTTAAAGAATTAGGAGAAAAGTTTGAGTATTAGAAAATGCAGGACACAAGAGAGAGCTCGAAAATTTTAGCACTCAGTATCAGATAGGAAAATATTTATACACAATAAATAAGGTATTATGAGTTCTTTAGTCGACTTATGCAGAAACGTTTGAAAACGAAGAAAATGTACGATAGAAGAGCGAGCGAATCGAGCTCTAAAATTTTAACAAGCTACGTGTATTTTTTGCATACGTTACGTACGTATACAAAATATACACGTAGCTTGTTAAAATTTACTACAACTACAAACCGCCTCTTCGTTACTGAGCATATTATTAATGTGGCCTTGTTTAGGATTTGATTAAAAAGTAGTTTGTACTTTGGCAGACATAAAATTGAGTTCATTTCTCCTGTTTACAGTGGTCGTAACTCGTAAGGGCCGCTCCTAAGGCCAGAGGACTTAGGCAGGGCCGGCGGTCAGCGGCGCCTGCGCAACCTGACCGTGACTCACGCGGGTTGCGTCGATCGGGACAAATTGAATGCCTAAGTGGTGACCAACTCACTGAAGACGCCAAATATTTCGAATGTCTGTACGGGATGTTTTGTAATGAGCTGTTTTCAGATTTTTAATTCGTTGTAAGACTTGACATGTTATTGCGATTTTACGGAGTTATACTGTATTTCTTTCGGAGACTTTATGATCCTGTAAAACCCTGAATTTACACAGTTATTGCAATCAGTGCAGAGCGCGGTGTCTTCTACGTCGACATGATAACAAATCAAGCTACAACGGTACATTGATCTGTTGGCGTGCGCCAAAAATTGAAACTAATGCCGCCATCTTGTTTTTTCAATGCAATTTCTTTGACAGTTTAACAAATGTTTAGCAACAACGCCCCCCTGTCAATGTCACTGAGGCGCCAAAGATCCTTGTAGCACTATAGTTCACAACTTGGCAAGGTAACGAATAAACGATAAAAAAAAAAATCTTCTTCGTGCCCTCTTCGGCCTGGCTGGTCTATGACCACAATACGTGTAACACGGTGACATAATGGAAGGCGAACGACATGAACTTACGACAAACGAATATTAATACGTGAACAGGTTCCTCAGTATTGATGTTCGGACATTCTGATTATTCTTTGATTATTGAACGGCAGGATTAAACTTTTTGCAATCGAAATGTAGTAAAAAATATGAATAACAAGTAATTAATGTCAAAGTTTTATGTTTGCTGTACAAAGTCACCTCAGATAAGACAAACCAGTAAATCCTTACTAATATTATAAATGCGAAAGTAAGTTTGTTTGTTGCCACGCTTTCAAGTTAAAACGGGTTTGGGTGAAATTTGGCACATGGGTAGACCATGACCTGGGTTAGTTAGGACATTATGATACTTTTTATCTCGGGGTAGTTGATGAGGGCTTCAGAGTGAAAGCATCATCAATATCATAATGTCCTACATTATGATACTTTTTATCTCGGGGTAGTACTTCCCGTAAATAATTTCCGACCTCCACCCGGGCGAAGCCGCGGGCAAAAGCTAGTAAGTAATAAGCACTAAAAGAGACCATGCTTTATTTGTAGCTTCAGCAGCCGTGAACATTGTAATTTTGTTAGATGTGTGAGCTTTTTTAGGAGCTCGTGGCTAAGTAATAACAGCCGCTCGGGTCGATCCATCAGGTTAAGCTACGCTTGACGGGGTTGGTCCGTAGATGGGTGACTATTTTCACATATCGAGACTCCTCCGTGCCTCGGAGAGCACGTTAAGCCGTTGGTCCCGGCTGTCATTTGTGGAACTTTGACAGTCGTTACGAGTCGTCAGAAGCCCGAAAGTCTGACAACCAGTTTAACCAAGGGGTATCGTATTACCCAGTTGCTGGGTTGTGGAGGTCAGATAGGCAGTCGCTCCATGTAAAATACTGGTATTCAGCTGCATCCGGTTAGACTGGAAGCCGACCCCGACATAGTTGGGAAAAGGCTAGGCAGATTGATTGTGTGAGCTTTTTTAGATTGAGCCCTTTACGACGAGTGAGAATTTAAGTAGCAGGTACATAAGATGTTAGAAAGGGTCAAATACACAAGCTGAAAGACCCACTACATAGCTGAGATTCAATCCCACACCCTCTGTCTGTGAAAAGTGACAAAAGTGACATTAGAGGTCAGTAACCAATGATAGCCTATGTCAGGCTATATCATACTAAGCCGATTTCGAACTGTACAACCAGTCCGTCTTTTAATCCAATTGATAACGAAATAGCCTTTTTAACCCTAGACATGTAAATAAGTCAATTTTATCAGAGAAACTCCTCATCAGTATGTCATCCACACAGCCGCCGTGAGAACGGCACCTGATTCACGCCTCATCTTGTATCCGGTACCGGCAGAACTTTGCGCAGAGCTGTCAAACACGCGTGTAGCAGTTACGCGACCTGAATGTAAACCATGGGTGTGGGCAGAATTGATGAGGGCTTGAGAGTGAAAGCATTTGTATAGCAGGATATTGATGGTGTTAATCTGGGCTAGTAGCTGTGAAAGAGATAGCAAGAAAACTACTTTGGTCTCTGAGAAGAACACTCGGTTACATATTTTCTAGGATACATTGTATATTAGCACTATTAGCATAATATAGTCTTAACAGGATGGCGATAAGGTTAATTTTGATCCAAACTGGCAGGTAAAAATGTCTTATTTAAAATGTTTTCAGCCGGAGTCTGTCAGAACAAACAGTAATACATTACCCTAGTGAGATATTACTAAACATAATCGTTATCGTATGTTTGTAGAAGAAAGTGACAATTTCCTTCACAAAGCACAAACTCCCAGCGAAAGTTACTTCAGTTTTACTTATTCTAGTCGGTCACGTGTCTTTACTGGAATAACTTGAAGTTCAAGGTAAAGCGGATTTAGACTGACATTTAAACAATAAGTTTATTTCGTTTGTGTTAAATTAACTAATTAAATGTTACAGGAAACGTTTATGCAATTGTCGGTCTTAGAATTGCAAGTAATTTTGATTGCATCTATGATTTAATCTAAATGGTAGCAGTAGGTAAAGATCAAAGAGCACCGGTTTGTTTACATCTTACATCAAATGTTTATAATTGAATTTACCGCTAGACGATAACCTATTCGGTCCAGTAGATTAGTAATTAGCACTAAGCAGGAGATAATAAGTCTGCATCACGTAGGATCATCATTTTAACTAATTCTATATTTTTGAGTTTTGGACATCACTGACTTACGTGAAGGAACACATCGTGAAAAACCTGGACTTATAGCTAATATAAGTCCAAATCGCCAACTCGCCTTGAGCAAGCGTGCTGATCAACGCTCAGTTCTTCTCTGGACAGTAATAGGCTGGTATTTATCATGTAGGATGATAGTTAAGAGTCTACAGGAGATCCCGTAGTCTCTTCAAAATTGTCACTGTATGGCACTACTTTAGAGAAGTTCGACATAGCTCTCTGTTATTGAACATTCATGGATATTTACAAGAAAAAAAGGCAAGTTAGAGTAGGTTCTTACGTACTTGACTATATTAACCTAGACAGGATGTTAAAATATCTTATGGGTTCAAGTACTCTATCGTAAATCAAAACGAATAGGTAGGTACAGTATTTTGATACGTCTTCTAGGGTTATAAATAGACCCTGTGACCATATCTAACTACTATCTAACTAATATTATAAACGCGAAAGTTTGTAAGTATGGATGGATGGATGTTTGTTACTCTTTCACGTAAAAACTACTGAATGGATTTGGATGAAATTTGGCAAACAAGTAGTTTATAACCTGGATTAACACATAGAATACTTTTTATCCCGATATTCCCACGGGATCGAGACTTACGCGGGGCGCAGCTAGTTAAAACATAAAACAAAAACGGCTGTTTATTTCTACCTCCACTTATTATGGCGTCCACACAATGGCCTGAGCTGGCCACACTCCAAATCGTATATCACTCAATTTGTATACAAAAGGCCTACAGAAGTGGTTTGTAATACATTTGTATGCAATTTTTTATGCGCATTTACAATTATATGCAAAGCCTTAGGAATTAGGACCTTCGTTATAAAAGACCACCCCTTATGAAGATCATTTTATAAATAACAAAAAAAACTTGGCATTTAAATGGTGATGACGATGATAATGCTGTGACTAAGAGCGAAAAAGAAGGCGTAAGTCCGGGTGTAGGGGTATAACTTACTGAAGACCTATCTAATGAACCAATTTATAGGTGATGATAGTTGATCAGAATGTATAGTAAAGCTACATTGTTATTCTTTAGCTAGCCAGTAGCAACGGGGCTAGAGAACGAACATTCTTGATTGACTTGGCAAAGCATCACAGGAAGCAGACAGAAGGATCAGAATCTGCAGTAGACAAACATCAACTTGTTTAACTTGTCTAGACAAATTTAAAACGAAATTGAGAATGACACCTAATAGTCAGCAAATAAATTAATTTAACACTAAATCCAGTCAAAACATAGACACCAATGATGACATTTACGTTAATGTCGTTCATATTGGCATTAGTTCGACCTTGTCAAAAGCAAGGCGCTGCAGAGGATGCGTCCGCGCCGGTGACGTCACTCCGAATTGGCCCGAAGGTCCCCGAAGTAACACGAGCTGCGATTTACTAAGTGTTTGTTTGTATTATAAATGCATAATGCATGTTTTCTTAAATGACATAATGATTTATAACATCATGCTCATAATCATAATAATCGTTTTATATTAACAATCAAAAATTAAATAAGTTGTAATTATAATACACATTAAAAATTCTAGAATATTGATTAATATACAAGGCCTGTCAATATTCTATAAATTGATCTGACACGTAGGCAGATAAACCCTATTAATTAGCTTTGAACACAGAAAAACATTTTCTAATTGATCACATAATTTACAATTAAAATTCTATTGTATTGGATTGGATTATAGAATGTGTTTACAAATTAGTGCCAAATGGGCAGATTATATTTGACACTGAAACAATAGTCTTGGACGCGAATTTCTTTCTAAAATCGAAAGCATATTGTTTTGTAAATCCCATGTAAAACAAGTAGGTAGTTTCTACAAGTGGGGTAACGGCCTTACATCTAGCGTTTATACAACTCCCACAACATCTACAATTCAGCAATTTAACATCAAAAACAATAATTCCTTAAATCGTTCAATTTATGCACTACCCACTAATGTTAGCACTACAATAACATGCTTTAAAAAGTTACTCGCTTCCGCTGAGTGACGTCACTCCGTGAACATGAGATCAGGCTTAGCTTTATCTGTGCAAACTTAGCTAGGATCATTTCCGTTTCCTTGGCAGTATTTATTGTACACTTTGTGTAGGTACCTTGGTTGATTGAACAAGTGGTTTAGATTTGTATCTCGTCGGCGATGACATTAGGTAAAGAATAGTTACTTTACTTAGAGAAGTATCATTTTACTGATTGCTAATGGCAATAGTTCCCAGACGAAGTCATATTTATATTATTCAAGTCTAAGGATGTTTCAATTAATAATGGGATGTTGAAAACTCTAAAAACAAATGACAATCGCTCCACGTAGAACCAAAGATAATTATGGAAAACAAAAGAAGGTACCTGTGGTTACGCCAGAAAAAATAAGAAAGTGAATAACTCTAAAAACAAATGACAATCGCTTCACGTAAAACAAAAGATCTGGAAAACAAATGAAAGTGTCAAACATTTGACAAGTGCGAACTTCGAAATTGTGTTATCCGTCCCTTCTCGGTGACCTTGGTAAATGGTACATAATATAAGAAACAACAAAATATGTACTACTTAGTTGAATCACCCGCCCACGCCTGTCAACTGGCTGTGAACGCGGGGATCGATCAGTCATGATCAGTTGTGTTCGAGTGTTAATGGACGGTTCCATATACTAACAGTATGTAGGCAAGTGCGAACATTTGAAAATGTTTTGCGAAAATTAACAGCTACTGTTTTGGTGTTGGTAAACAATGCCAAATCTTGGACGGGTAATTTCAGATGATATGGGTATCAGCTGTTTTAGATACCTACTTAGTATTTTAACTTTGGCTACAGCTAGTTTAGAAAGAATTGTCATGAAATCAATTGAATACCTACGCTTTACATTTCCGCTTTTATTTTCGAATCTATATTACGAAATTCAAAACGCATTGATTTTGAATTTTACCAGAGATCCACGTTAAAATTCCAATTCTTGATAATTTTAAATATTAAAAATGTTTGAAAAGCGCATCCTATCACCAACCTGTTATCATAAAACTGGCTACAAATTACAAGTATCATACAGATACAGGCTATACGTAGGTACTTCATGTACTATATGCCCGGTGCACCTAGGCCCTGCACCGAACTGGTTTAGCGGACCGTGGGACGCAACCAATAGCTTGGCAAAGTTGGCGTTGGATGTTGGCGAAAGAAATATAGGTGGGATGTTTGGGCCAATGCTTGAGGAACTTGAATTTATGTTAAGGCAAATTATTGTGAAGGTTTAAGAAGGAACCTGTTGATGATGTGTTTTATGTAAAGCAAGATGAATAATTGCTAGATGATACATGTTACGAGAACTATAGAGATTGCTGCTGTTGTTCTTCCCAAAACTAAAAATAGTGATATTTATTCAGTAGCAGAAAGTCACGAAGATAGAGAAAGTATGTGGAAATAATTGGTAATTACAGGTTATCTTGTCGATAGTTAAGTATAAGAATAGTTAGTTATAAGAATAGAACGGTCGCGTGTGTACCGCGGTCGTGTAGAGCATTCTTCGAGCGCCTCAAATATCATTGAGATGTCAATAATACGGCTTCTTATACAAACCTCTACACTTACACTAACACTGTTATTGAGATGTTTGCTGTGTTTTGTGAAAGGAGAAAAAATTCAAATGATTTTCCACATGTGGGCAATTTTGCCAACAGTTCAAACAATGGATCGATTGGGCGTTATAATGATAAATTCGTTCTTGAAAATATCGAATAATATAAGTATTTTTAAAGCACACACAACGAGAATCAATCCTTGACTTTGTGAAATAGAACTGGAATACAAACAAGTTACCAAAACTGGCGAAGATACTGAAAGGATTCCAAAAAAAATCCCGATCAAAATTAACCCTTACTGTAACCACTTAAAGATTAACTTCCCAAATCATTGCAGGTTTCCTAAAGAGGCGAAGATATTCGGAGGATCGGTAGGTAAATAAAAGTTTATTTGGTTCATCTCCTAATACGGCGGCTAAATGCCTTAAAAGCGTTTAGTTCCGCCCACAAGCAGTTTGGAGTTATGAGTTAATTTACCCGCACCATGGGACCGTGACACTGCTGGGGGTCACCTCGAAGACGTTGCTATGCCAATGACTGGTAATAAGAAATCTGTAAACCTTGGAATCATTCTGGAAGGACCGCGTGATCTTGTTCTGATTCATCATCTCAATAGACATTCTGGACATAATATGGAAAATTCAGGTACAGATTGAAACAAATGAAAAGTTATTAGAGCTATAATCATGACAAAATTGCAAATCTATGGAATGGAAAGAATTGGTCGTGAAGGTGACTCTTGGTGACTGCAGTAATCTGATCGTCTGCTATTGCATAACGTAGTACATTTAAATGAACCACAATATTTATGCCCCACGAAGCATCGATACATGCTTTGGCATTCATTCATTCTTATTCTGCGTATCTCTGATATGAGGTTCATAGAGTTAGGTATGTGATGTACTGTTATGCTATGCTGTTAATATTTAACAATTATTATAATCCAAGCAACGCAGTCGATATCTTAACATATAAGCGTCATTAGCTTATAGGGCCAGGCGGGCACTGCTTGGTTAACGCCAATACTTACGCAGTAGTCAACTAATGTACTAAACCCACTGGGCCCAACTAATCTAAAAGTACCTACCATCGACTCGAAAAGAAGAAACATAGCGCATTGTTTTTGTTTTCAGACATCCAGACCATCTATGGAAAGTAACACTCCAAGATCGAATTAGTGTGAACTTCCACAACAAAAATACTTTTAAAATACCTAACATGGCCTAGTAATATTTATGACGATTCAGAGTCGATCTGTGCCAACAGCGTCTCTGTTCTGAGAACCCGCAGAGTGTGTTTTGGCAGACGCAACCCGAAGCCTGCGCGCGCGCCGCCTGTTTCTCAAAACATGCTCTACATCTGACTCGGCTAGACTTTCTTGTGGGAAACTATGCTGAAGCTGGACGTACATTTCACACTAATGTTATGAATGGATAATACGAGACCGTTTTCACAGCTAAATTAGACAAAATGGTAGAATTTTGCTCTTCGTGGGTACCTACTTAAGTAGATCAAGTATAGTCAAATACAACACGCGAGCAACACCGTGTTCATCTTTATATATTTTAGATGATTTTGCATATCAATGTAAGTACCTATTGCGTGTAGGTAAGATTATTATCTATAAACACTCGCAAAATATCATTGCAATGCTTTTGCTGGTCTCACAACATTGAAGTTATGAAATTGATCGTAGTATTTCTATCAGAAATATTTGAGTAGGTAGTTATGACAGATTTGGGAAAACTCAAGTACTTAAATTAATGACGTTCATATTACGACCAACAGTGTTAGAGCCACATAGGTTTAGAGATTGTACCGTTGTTGCATAAGACATGAACGTTCTGCTAAGTGCCCATCCTATAAATACCTAAATACCTCAGTGCAGCCCATCCTTACTGCCCATCCCACCATTACCTGCCACATTAACCTGTAAGTCAAGTACCTATACAACTATTGTCTCCTATAACTTAACTACATAAGAGGATGTACATTCAACAGCTCTTCAAGTATTCAATTACAATTCAGGTTTAGGGAGGTTGACTGTATTACTTTCATGGCCCGATAGTAATTTGTTGCACTTGCTATAAAATTCTATGACAGCTGGTTCCTAGCTACCTATATCAGGAACATTTCAAAATAAGCTAAAACTTACAGTTAAAAAGTAAAATACCTCTCTCAGCTCGTGCATGTTTAAAATTAGTAAAAGTAAATTCTTACAATTTCCTAAGTATTACTCGAGAAAAATACCATAAAAATCCATCGCCTAAAAAGTTAAAACCGTTCGCCAAACGTTGATAATCTTGAATGTATGATTTGGCATGGTGGTGGACACACTTGTAGATATAGGAAAACCAAATTCTTATTCTCCTCCTTATGACATAACTATCAAGGGTGTCATTTCAATGCAACCCGAAACGGATTCAAATGAGCCTGTACCTATAGGTAGTAGGTACTCTTCCCTATCAAAACTATAGCAGCCTACATTCACTTACAAAAGCGCACTCAGTCCGCGGGTAGCCTTCACGGCATGGCGCGCAGGAGCCGGTCTGCGCGAGCTGAGCACTGACCAGCGCTGCGCAGTGCACGCTCCGAGGGACCCATTGTGTGGATACGTAAGTGGGGCAGATAGGTAGGTCGGTTAGGAGGAATTGGATAACTTATCTTTTACTTGTGGAGGTCTTAAGAGGTTTTATTGTTGAGGGCTATATTTTGTACTAGCTGCGCCCCGCTTCACCCGCATATGTTTAAATCTCGTGGGAATATCGGTATAAAAAGTACCCTATGTCCTCACCCATATGCCTTTCATCCAAATCCGTTCAGCCGTTTGCGTGTAAGCATAACAAACAATAGATCAAATCTCTCTTGTCTTTTCATTGATAGTAATATTAGTTTAGATGAATTGTAAGTGAGCTTGCTACGCCATGCGCCACCAGGTACTATGTGCTATTCTATACATTAAGCAGTAAATATATGTTTGAGTTTGAGGAAAAGATGAGATACCTTTTATTGTTATTCAGTGATTATATCAAAGCCTAGCTCTTGAAATATGTCTTATTGTTTGACAATCAATAAGTTTGACAAACAGTGACATAATTGTATTGGAGACCGTTCTAAAGAAAATGCATGAATTGCATGAGTCACTTCTTTCGAAATTACATATTTTTTCTATGAATCCTCAATAGCTCATATAAGACGAGTCATCAATTATTATATCAACTATGATAAATCGGTCATATAATGATTCACTAATTAAATCATCAGCTTACCTATCTTTACTGAAGGTGATACCTTACCTACCTGAAAAATATTACCACCAAATGATTTAAGCACTAATCTATTTCAATTCATATCCATTGTCCTTATGAAACACTTAGTATGTACTTAATCCTGTACACTTGCTAATATTAACTTTTATCACTCACAAACATCTACAACAACACATGATAAAATGATATTATAATAACTTTTATTTTATAAAAACCACTGGTACACATACAGCCGCCCGTTTTACATAATTTTCTTTGACATAATGTCGAATGTTTATTCAATGCGCACACATACATCGGCGACTCACGCGCACAGTGACGGTAGTTTATAAATGTTGGCATAAATATACTTATTAGTCATAAGGACAGGTTTCACGCTTTTGTGTCAAGGATTAGCGAACAGTGACGTCATTGAAGTAAAGCCTTTTCTCAACAGGAGGAGGGGTGACAATGGTCTTAAAATTCCTTTTTGAGATGACAATGAAAACTGCAGTTTTAATATCTACCTACATGTTGTGGGTGTATAGATACTGCATGACCTATCTATGCAGTATGAAGGTGGTTTGGAGGTCTAAGTATTTCGGAGACAAAACTGAACAACACAACAATAATAATAAATCAGATTCAGTAATTTAGTGTGTGAATTGGATGCCCTTAAAATAAAAATTGGAGATGATCTATTTATGTATAACTAGCCCGCGGTTTCACCCGCATACGTCCCGATCCCGTAGTAATATCGGGATAAAAAGTATCCTATGACCTTTCTAGGTCATGGTCTACCCATCATTCAAATCCGTCAGCCGTTTTAGCGTGACAGGGTAACAAACAAACAAACTCACTTTCGCATTTATATGTTAGGATTAGAAAGTTGGTAAGTTAGGATAGTTATATCTAATTAGAACAAAAGTAGTATCTTGTAAGAAATTAATGAAAGCCTGCTTTCTTGTCAGGGTTTTGATGGTCTTCACAAGGAACACAGATACGAGACGTATAAAGCCTAAAGCTTGGGGTAGGCCTATTTCCAGCAGTGGACATCATTCGGCTAAAATGATGATGATGATACAAGAGTTTTAGATAATTTATATGGAAGGCCGAACCAGTTCTATATACTGAAAAGCCTGATTGGTGGGTTGGGTAGACTGATCAAAAACCTAGAAATATTTACGAGGAAGTGGACTACTTAAATTATGATGTAGGTACTTACACAAATTTAATGACGGAAAATATACAATTACTTAGGAATGCTCGAAAGAGTCATCTAAATAAATAGCAAATAACAATACTAGTAACAAATATAGATTTAGTTGCGTATTTGCCTCAGAGGACAAATAATAACAGGAATTTGATAAAATAGTGCGGACTAATATAAATTCCGATGATTTTTACGAATCATTGTTTATTTATGTTTATTTGTGATATTTCTTGGTACCTATTCATAATGAAATATTGATGTGAATAAGTGCTTCCACAAAACTACGAGGAAAAATAAAATAAATTGGTTTTTATCTAATTAGTAGTAAACTAATAAAGTAGGTATGTATATTTACCTGATGTTAATTGAAAAACAGAAATATTGAAATCAGAAGCAATTACAGTATCCACTAATTTGGTAAACAATATCGAGTACCTACCTTAAGTCTTTGATCAAACAATTGACGCATAAATTACATCATTTTGTTTGTCGTAAAGGTTGGAAAATTAAGAAATCATCATGATGATGATGAAAATTCAATAAGAAATTCATTACCTACTTACTTTCTGAAGAGACCACAGTCAATGTTTGCAAGAATTGTCCCATTAATTTAAAACGTAATTAGTTCAAAACAATCAATAACAAAAGACGGTAGGTAAGATAGAATGAAGAAAATATAAATCCCGACGAAGGAAATAAAATAGTAACTAAAGCTGAATGTTTATAGCTTCGGAAGACATCTGACATTGAGGAGATGAAGTCATGCCTTATTCTGTCGCCATCTTGAATAAAGACCCTCTATGCGATATATAGTGATCAAATGGCGATTAACAGGAAAATGTACGGACTGTTACAATATGATACCGAGATCATTTCGATGACTCATATTTATATAGTTGATGACTTGTCGATGAGAGCAGCAGAAGGTAAAGTTCCAATCAATACCACAGTTAAATGTTCTTAGTCCAACTGCCTGTCAAAGAGTCAAACGCAATTTTAAGCAGGAATAGGAGATATCGAGAGCTATTGGATAAAGTAAGTAAAATAGACGCGCAGGAGTTTGGAGAGGGGTTCCCGGATATTGCACAGAAGAAAACCATAGAACTAAGTTGTATGTTCTTAGCAGGAGTTGACAATTGCCAAGCAGTCACGATAAATGCTAACCCGAGCATTTATCCTGACGCTAACAAAGGCACGGCTGATGGTGATTATGAAAACAAACTGAGAATTCATACAACAATATTATAATACTAGCTGCGCCCCGCGGTTTCACTCGCGTAAGTCTCGATCTCGTGGGAATATCGGGATAAAAAGTATCCTATGTGTTAATCCAGGTTTTAAACTATCTGTTTGCCAAATTTCATCCAAATCCATTCAGTAGTTTTTACGAGAAAGAGTAACAAACATCCATCCATCCATCCACCCATCCATACTTATAAACCTTGACGTTTATAATATTATAGTTAGATGTAGTTAGCTCATAGCAAGTCTTACAAAAGATTATAAGTCAGTAGTAAAAATACTAAGTTAGCTGACTTCTACAGTTTCCTAAAATACCAAATAATTTAACCAGGCTGAATTCGGCTATGGTGACTCAACCGAAACGGACCAAAGGATAAGGATAAGGTGTTAATTATAAAAAACAATATTTGTGTATCAGATGACAAGACACATGCTAAACCCACCAGCGAACCCACACTCGTACATCTTAAAACAGTTTTTGCTTCTATTTGTGAGGCGCTCCTTACAATAGATGAATGTAATTTTCATGTCACTTAATTTTTTTTTACATTATATTTATTGCTCAAGGTATGAAACCTACACAGGATTGCCTGCAAGGATTAACCCAGTGTTTTCGCTTGCTTCTAAGAAAGATGGGTGATGAAACACTCAGGAGCCCTTTAGAAAATAACGGGAGAAACTATCACAGTTAACTAAAGAGAGTACTTTAGTTTGCTTCCTCAAAGAACACTTGTCTTAGCCTGAACAACTGAGGTGACACCTGGAAAATACTTTTCAAGTAGGTATTTTTCCGAACTGGGCGGACTATTTTTGTCAAGTCATAGGATAAGATATGATTCGCCGCAGTATTTCCAAGTTTTCCGAAACCCTAATGATTGATCACGAAATTAAAGATAGTTTTCACTTTATTCTCATTTGACATTAAAATAACTTTAAATTCTATTTCACGAAATTTCCATAGAGTTTACTTTGTCTTTTGTATCGTTGCGTACCTACGTACGATGTATTCTTAAGCCTCTCACTTTCAAGCATAATATTTCTATCACTCACCAATGTTAAAATCGAAAACAGAGGCTGCGTCTGTTTGGTCCTGGAGACTAACGTTAGGCTAACTAAGATGGGCTACAGACGAGCGACACTTGTCCGGGCGGGCGGGCGAGTGCCAGCCGCCGCTAATCGGCGCGGGGGCGCTAGATGAAACAATCGCTCGATCTGTGCACTCGCGCGCCCACGCTAAGTCCAAGCACAGATGCGGCGGTTTTTTGCAATGTAGGTTTTATGCAATTTTTGGAAAAAATTGTACCTACCAGGCTTTTTGGCAAAGAAATGGACAAAACTGTTTTTACAATAAATACTCATATTAATATGTGAAATAATTTAAAATATTGACAAATCAATAGATAATCCAAATAATATATGCATTATGATTCAATGAATGGCATCGCCTACGTGTGTTCAAAAGACATCGCCAGGACAAAAAATCTAACTTGAGATCAAGCAGTGTGTAGGTTGAAGTGTATGTCTTGATATAAACAAAGCAATAAGTAATAAAATTATGTGTTTTGATATTATTTGCAGTCACGTAGATATGACACACATGAATAGTTTTATGTTAATAAAACACCAATGATGATATCTAGCAAAGCTCCAGTATTTTGACATTGTCATTGTTATGTCCTACACCCTACTTGCGTAATTGACGGTCAGAATTGGAATCAGTAGATTTTTTTCGAACTTATGAAGCAATGGACTAATCCATTGCTTCATAAGTTCGAAAAAATCTGCTCAACAAAGTAACTTACGAACTTATAAAACAATGGAAAAAATTACCTAATGCCTTAGGCATTCTGTACTGGTCAACCAAACCAAGGGTGGTAGACATATTACTGCTATCCTTATTAAGTATTCCTACCTACATAAGTACACTGACGAGCCATATAAAAAGCCACTGACTTATCATGAAATATTTTCGACACCACGGAAGATAGCTTCTTGATGTAAATAGCAACATTCAAGTGTTAAACAACGAATATTGGTTTTATTTAAGTTCTCAAATAAATAAAAATAACAGAAAGAAAGAAAACGAACATAAATTACGTTAATGGCAGGGAATTTCTTGAAAAAAATACTGTTATCAATGTAGGACAGTCAAACAGTTTTATGAGGGTATTGACTGAACATTAACATTTATTTACTGAAAATTAATTAATTCGTGCAATCAATTAGAAACCTTATTTACATAGATAGTCTGTATTGACGTAATGATAAAAAGTAAGACCACAATATATATTTGCAGAGCGGTTTTGTAAAATAGGGTCAAAATGGTCAACCGCCTAATGCAGTCCACGGCAGGGGCCCATTTGATGGCTAGATCGGCGCGTGCGCTGGTGACGTAATCAGTTCGATATCAATCGTCGCGCTCCTGGCTCGAAAATTATCCTGTGCCACCTTACACAGGGTCTGCGCCAGTACCTACATCATCTTTTCCCAACTATGTTAATTCTTTCAGTCTAACCATTTGCAGGTAAATACCAGTATTTTACATGGAGCGACTGCTTATCTGAAAACACGATTCCAAAGATCGGCCTCATAACGATGGTTATAAATCTATAATAGACGGGATTAACGGCCAAAATTAGGACAATTCTCATTTTTTTTAAACCAGTCATCACTATAATATGTACTTCTTAAGTTTAGTCATGGGGTGTAGAGCTACCAGACCAAACTATAAAAGTTCCATATTGGAACATGGAACTTAGTTTAGTCACGTTTTTGAGTAGTTAAGGGATTCTCGTAGCACTCCCGGGGCTACGACGCTACGACGCTACGCCGTAACGAGAAGTCGATTTATTTTTTGGAAACTAAAATAAGGTTTGTACTTTTAACTAAGTAGGTATAGAAAATTGTTATGATTAAAAGGATCATGAACTTAATAAAATACTTTATTTATAAAGTCAACAAAATGTAGTTAGTCACTTATGTAATAAGTGATGGCAAATATGATTGATGATCAGCAAGTCAATGCACTTTGTTTTAAATAAAATTACAGCACCTGACAGTTTCATAATAAGAAGTTCAAACATTCATGTATTTTTTAACGTTGTTGGAAAATTATATCGCTGTTTTCCTCAAAAACTGAACCGTTTTTATAATGTGTATTGTATATTAGTATAATTCTTCACCTGTAACAAACGACTACTACAATAAATTATAATTCAATAGTATTAATACCCGTCAATCGAGCAGTGGTGGCCCAGTGGTAACGGTCGTGGGTTCGAACCTAAACAGGCGCTTTACTTTGTGAAAATATTTTAATCGCCACTGCTCTCAAAACGGTGAAGGAAAACATCGTGAGGAAACCGGCATGTCCTAGAACCGAAAATTCAAAGATATGTGTCATCTACCAACCCGCACTGGGCCCGCGTGGTGGATTACAGCCCACTTAAGGAGGCCTGTGTCCCAGCAGTGGGAACGTTATAAGCTGATTATGCTATATCCGTCACAAGGCAAATATATAGTTTCGTCAATGCATAGGGAAGTAAAGTTTATCGTTTAACAGACTGAATAATTTAATTATTTAATAGATTCTCCGAACTTAAAAAAATTAAACGAAAACTTTGCAGGCTTGTTGTATATTTTTCTATATTTTTTTTTTTAAACGCCTGTTAATTATGTAAACAAACGTTCCGAATTCCCATTAATTTTGAACATTATTTGTTCTTTTTCCTAGGTATTTGTTTTTTTCCTATTTTTATTTTTCCTGTGTAGGTAATCTATTTTCTTCGAAAAGTTCATCATCTGCCTAGCCTTTTTCCCAACTATGTTGGGATCGGCTTCCAGTCTAACCGGATGCAGCTGAATACCAGTAGGTACAATTAGTTAGTACCAGTTCTTCGATAACTTACAAGGTGATTTAAAATGTCGTACTATAATGATTTTCCGCGTAAATGAATCTGCAAAAATATGTATGTAGTTTTTCAAAAATATCCTCTATTTTTGCCTATTTTCTTGTGAGAACCCTGCAAATCCTCGGCAGTGTTTAAGCGGCGGTAATGGCATTGCATATGGATCAATTATTCAGTTGCAACAGCATGGTGGGCGTGTAACGACGCGTAATATTCGCGTTAGACGTGTGATTGATTGCGTGTTCACTGCTGATGGGAAACGATAACGGTGAGTCTAAACCAGCAATGAAGGACAAAGTTAAAGGAAGCGGAAAATTAACGTTAAAGTTGTTTTAAATATTTGGCAACTTTTCTTGTCCAGTTCATGGACGTTCAGAGGGCTTGAAACTGGATCTTTTAAGTGGTCAGCTACTGCTACTAAGGGTAAGATGATATTGCCTTCGTCATAATACGCATTCAGATTTCAGAAACCGTGTTACATTGAAGACCGCACACAAGTCTTTGGAAGTTGGGCATCACTCGTTGCAAAATATTGAAGTTGAAATCAATCGATGAGTCGACCAGCTTTTAAATGCTCATTGAGATTGTCCATTTATGGCTCTTCCCTCAAATCGTAAAATATCGTAACATAATTTTATTTATTTTTTCAGTCAGAGCATTTGTCAAATCAATTAAAATTATCAGATAGAAGTTCACACAAAATTTATTAAAAGTATTGTTGCTAGGCTCAGCAGTATACAAGGCATGTAGCTGCGCTTGCGCATGTGCTTCATGTATCGTCTAATGACTGTCGTGTACACCGTGTGTGGTGTGGTGGGGCTTTCGTAGTTCCTGTTTATGAGTAGTGCGAGTGGAGCTACGCTGAGCGGACATTTCTATAGTGGAATAACTAGTGTAATGTTTTTATCTGTTTTGAATAATAGCCAAAGTAAAAGTGAACACGTCGCTGAGCCACTATTAAATTAAACTCATCAGCTTACTAATAGGCCCCATTACGCCATGGGATCGCACTCGCACGTGAGCCTGCGCTTGCGCACCGAAGCGGGAAGCGCGCGGCATTTCTTATAGTTGCCAGCATGGCTACTTACCACGGTTGTTTGTCTGTGATGGGGCTTCATTGTATACTAATTATGTTGTTAGAAAGTTTTTATTTCTTCGTGTTTGTTGAGCTTGATGTCTGGTAGACAAATTGATTTAGATTGTTGTGATAATGTTGATGTATTTATCTGTATGATGGGTTCTTATTTTATTTGTTTAGATTGATTTTTTATTATTATGATTGTCCATTACGTCATGTTGCTCTATTTGAGCCTGTTAATCTTAAACTCCTACAGTTATGACCCCAGTTAGTTGTTGACTTAATTTTATCATTGTAAATTATAATTATTTAAAATATATGATGGAATGAGAGAATAACATACTATCATATAATAAAATAATAATAAAGACTATCATAATAAAAATAATAAATTATCGTATTAAGTCCGTTGTGAATTTCCCTACAATAATTTAAATCATAAATTATGTCCACCGATGAATTACTTAGTAAACACACGCAGACAGCCAATATCAACAGTAATGATTAGTAATAGACTCATAGTAATAAACTAGACAAATGTCACGTCCAATACAGTATCAATAGGTAAACTCGACCCACGCACTATCAGGTAAGTACTCCTGGTATCAGTTACTGAGCACACTCACATGTCATGCACTGAATTAGACATGATGCGGTGCTAATTAATTTAAATGCTCAATTAGGTACAATTTGTGGCTAAATAGTCGTTATTCTAGAAATAGGATGCATACCGTTTAATGACAGAACAAAGTGGGTTCTGTGCGAGGATTAAGATCCTCAATGTGGTCATAAATTCAAATATTTAAACATCAAGTTTCAGTTTAGATCTTGTTCAGGGTTTAAACTACTACTACCTACTACCTACTACTACTTCTAGGTTTTACCTATTACGATTTAGACTTTGGGGTCCCATTTCCACGTGTACAAAAGATTTCCTTTGCCTTCCACATGGCATACCGTCTGGCTTCGACTTCGTCTGCGATGTCAGCATGTTCCAGGCCTACTTGCTGTCCACCCAATTCAAATGTAGGCTGTTCGCTTATTGACTTTCAACCTCTCGTGAAAATAGGCTAATTGCTAGATAGGTAATATTTTTTTCGGTATTTAGGGTGGTATCAAATATGCGTGATGACTGTGTGGAACAAGATATAGTAAATTGTGCTATAGACACGTGCATTCGTGCAGTGACAACTGTTACGTTAGACATCTTGCGACATGTCTTCTACGAGAGATAAACACTGTCTGCAAAGGTTACATGTGATATCGGCTATTGTGCAAAACTACACCGATATACTCGTAGGTATAATGTGACATATCGCTATCTTTCAGAAGAAGGCTTTTGCAAAGAAAAATGAAAATGATTTATCGATTTATTAATTGCTAACGGGAGATCTAGCCAACTTGTGAAACTAGTTGAAAATATGGACCCCTAAAAGACTTTAAACAAAGATAACGGACGTTTTAAAACATCCTTTTGATCCTCAATAGGTTGAGACCATTATAAAAGCCTTGAAAATATTTGCTTCAAAACTACACAAAATATCTGTAGAGATTTATGCGAAGTCGGTTAAAAAAAGAAATTACCACATTTAATGCAAAAACAACAATACGGTTGAATCACTGTATGCAAGGAATATGTCACGGTCAACGTGTAACAGTTGGTACGCACACAGACAGGCAGACAAATATTATATTGAAAACGAAATCTGCACTGTTAAGACTGTTTTCACGCTATAATTGCGACACAAAAAAATTAAAACTCAAGATGTAAACAATTTTACTGACACATTCAATCATTCCGATAGGAACCTAATACAAAAAGAAACCACTTATACTAGTGACTCCCGAGCTGACGACTAATAGAGAAGTGTGGAAGAAAGGAACATGTAGCGCCGACCACGAATACATTGGGATAAGGGCAGGAGAATGATGATGATGATGATAACGATAATAGACTTTTAGAATGTTTTCAAATTACAGCCTGTAATGCCTAAAATCGAAGATCCTAGTCCATCTCAAAAGGAAAGGTAGGTAAGTAGGCTTGTGCAAAATGTAATATATGACTGTCCTAAGGCATTATTTGTAGAAAAGTCAAAGATACTCATTGAAGAACTAAAGCTATATATACTATTAATCTCATTCAAGAAACTTAACTGTGAGCTACTAGGTACATCTAAAAATCAATATGTTTAACTTAAAAATTGTATATGAAAATTAGAAATTGTATATGTTTAACTTAGAAATTGTAGTAAAGTTGAGCTAATTGACACAGTTCTGGCACAGTTAACTACAATCATACATTTTGCATTCAAAGGAACTCACACATGAAAACCAATTGGTTCCATTTGAGTGAATGCTCTAAACATTCAAAGTAAACAATATATTTTAACAAAAGTAAAGCCTTGGGTTTGAGAAAGATGATATCATGTTCGTCGTGTACGGTCTGCACATCACACGTGTAATTATTATATTATAATTACTACTTTAATGAATAAGGCTTAACGGGTATTGGTTCAAGCATAGGTAGAAGTCTCTCCTTCAACTTTGTTAAATGATTTATTTCTGCTTATCCCAATTTATTTGAGATGGGCGCAGCATGTGTCTTCTTCTTCCATACATCTCTATTAGCAGTAATTCCAGTAGTCATCCATTCTAGCCACATCATCTCGCGTCCTGTATATCCACCTAGCCATCGTTTCTTTAATGTTCTCCTACATAAAACCATATCAAAACTATCTTCACGAGACTATGGTCTATAAGCTGATAGCAGACCAAAATAAATTGGGAGCTCGTCTATAGCAACTTCATTACCAAGGACATGATGAGTTTTCTGATTGAATAACAGAACAGCAGTAGATTTGTTTTATAAAATTGTTTTCAGTAATGCTTTCGATAGACACAACTTGACGATTTGATTACACATAACAATTGCAATGTTGGCATAACGTGTGGTTAGCGGTTAGGACTGAAGGACTTTTAATATTGCGCAACTTAAAAAGGAGTTCGTTCTAATGAAAAGCAATGGAATTCTTCTGTTTAAAATTTCTATATTTTTTTTAAGTTGAGGAATTATTTCAGAACACTTTGACCAAATTCACTTTCGTTCATAACACGGAATCTGTTATTATTATTTTCGATAATTGTTAACTCCTTTAATAATGGCCGTGTGGGAACGGTGTTATTCAACATCACGTAAGATTATTTCGAGAAACCAGAACCTGATTGCAACCCGCCGCACAGGTACGCTATGTGTATGTACGGCAGACTATCATGTAGATGTATGGTTCGCAGTGGTCCTTTGAGCATTATCAATTTTGCTTAAGAATATGAGGGGATAGAGTTTCTAATAAGTTTTGTTAAACTTTCTATCGATAGTGGGATTAATTTAAAAACTTACAGACTTAAAAGCCTTTTAGATAGGACATCAAAAAATTCGTCCGCATCGCAGTCAACGGGAAAACTGCTCTAAAAGCTGGAATTGAATGAATTCGAAATTGAATGAAAAATAAAAAAAAATAGCCATCCCTTTGGCCAAAAAATAGGCCATCCCTCTGGCCACGTGAAGAGTCGACCAACTGCTTGGGGATGTCTCGAAAATAAAAGGTGCTTTGATCTGTCCAAATCAAGCGATTCCCGAAGTAAAGTTATTGCACAAACACTTTTGTCAGTGTATACCAACACCAAATCCTATCGCTGTTTCATACTGAGATATCAAATCTCAGTATGAAACAGATTTCAATGTCATCATAGTTGAATATATTTTGTTGACTAAGGTCCGTCTGAGTAGTTTAATAAATAGATAGGTATATTGTAGAAGTCGTGATTTTTACTTTAACACTAAACGTATCATCGTTATTCTTATGAATGTCATACCTGGGAGATGTAGTTTGACTCACTTCAGTGTTCATTGATTCATGTTTGTTTGTTTCTTGTTATTCATAAACAGCGAGTTTTATGCCATTCAATAAATATATGAATGAAATCAATATACGAACTTGTGAATGTTTTTATTGAATTGAGGGTATGATATGGTTTAGTTTTTTCATAAATCATAACTCATAATAAGTTATTTCAATTGTATTTGAATTTTTATTACTCTTAAACCTAGTATCTTTCACAAAATCTAGAATAAAATCAAATGTGGCTTTTTAGACTTAGAACAAAAACCAGTGACTAATGCTAGCCTAGAACATCATTCCATCTAGTTTCAAAATAATGTAGACAAAGATATAAAGGAACAACAAAAAACTCGAAAGAATTTGATGATGACTCAGAGTTACCTCCTAAATACAAACACACAAGCATTGTGTTTGTCCACAAAAATAGGTGATAAAGATCACAAAGAGTTTATTTAGGATAACATCGACCAAGTGTCAGAAAAACATTCATAGCTACTGATGACAAACTTAAGGAATACCTTAGATAAAAAAGGTAACTTAAAACTAACTGAGACGCCAAAGATTATAAAGTAGGTAAAAGAATCCAAGAAGCAGGTGTGCAAACAAGAACATCCGAACCCGCCGCCGCACACCTAGACGCAAAGATATTTGTTATGATGACAACAGTTCACAACACACACGGGACAAAGCCGGCGCATTCCGGTGGAGAGACAAACATCAGTGTAAGCAAACAATCACCAACTCTTAAAACATTGCATCATTACGTCGATACTACTCATGCAACAAAAACATATCAAACTTGAAAGAAAAATGTGGCTGTATCTGAATGAATACGTGAGCCTACTCCATAATATATGCGTGGACACGTTTAAAAAAAAAGACAACTGTCAAATAACCCGCCATCTGTAGCGCTCAGCTGAGCAAAACATGAGATAGTGATTTAAAACTTAAGTCAAACTTACCTGTGTTTGAGCACAGCCGCCGGCCGCTAAACCAGCTCGCCCGTTATCATTTAAATTTTAAACAATCGTTCAAAACTCAGATATCTTCCAGTGCACAGTATAATTTCCACCTTTATGTTAATTATAACTTATATTAACAGTTAATAAAGCTCACGTGTTACTGCAAAGCGTTAGTGTTAGTTGTTTTTATTCTGTGTATTCGCGAAGTCGTTTCGTTCGTGTCGGCCGCTCGGTATGCACTTTTGGGGTCACTCGGGGTCGATTGGTTTTATTGTGTTTTTTCGCGTGGTGCGGCTTTGAGCGTGCGAGCTTGGGTCGACGTGGCGTGTGGCGCGATCGGCGTCCGAGCGATCACTGCGGGCCGCGGAGTGACCCGCGCCGGCTTCGACCGCCGGGATGCGCGCGCGCACCTCCTACTCCTCCCTCAACCCTCTCCCGCAGGCTTTCGTGCCCTAAAAGATAAAACACTTATCGAAACGCGTTCCGAGAAAGCGATGCCACAATACACACATACGAGTCTAATTAGTCTAAGTGTGTTATTTATATTGATGCGATAAAAGCCTGTTCTTTGACAGCCAGCTTTTATGGCGACATGTAACGACCAACATATTTTTGTATCTATCGGTCGTTTTACTATTTGTCACTATAGTTTTTATCATAGAAAATGCCGCCTAAAACTTGATCAGACGCATTAGAATCCTATTGGAATACAACTGAAACTAGAACCACTATTCCTTGAAGATACAACTGATGAAATCAACGATTCATGAGACAATAATCTTAAAAAGATAAATGCTCCATGAGATAATCTCTAAGACAATAATGTATCGAAAAGTGGTTTTGGGTGCACAATGGCCGGTGGCAAATGGCGGTGATGAATCCGATACTGGACAATGACAGGCCATTGTTGAAAAACCGGAACAAACCGCTGATCCGGCAAAACAATTGAATATTGCGAAGAAATTGGGTCCCTACCATTTGATTTCTGATTTCTTGCGAATAGTACCGAAGTCTTCATGTGAATGTACCACCTAGAGATGGAAGAGGAACAAACTGTCACAGATGATTATCAGTTATTGATGGCTCGAGGTCAACCTCTGCGGAGTAACGGGTCTTTTACTGTGGATTTTGTTTCATTTTTGTGTTCTCTTTTCCTTGGAACAAGAGGTGATTGCTTCACTCTCACTTATCCTTATGGAACTTAAATCAATGTAGATGCATCAAATGACGAGATCATATAGAGATATTTAGAACATTTGCAAGTAACTGTGCATCATCTTCGTCCCTTGATCCCCATCAGGTTCCAGGGTTACATCGTAGATGTTACATAATGAAAGCCGAGAGTCGCACGGCCTCGATAAGATCCATAAAAATACACCATTACGGTCACTAGATACACTTGACAAGTACCATACTGGACCGATTGACTTTAAGGAATTCGTTCGCCTTGTAAAATTGTTTACGGTGTTGGATTTCCATACTGACCTGGAGGAAAAAATGTTTATTAGTCTCTTAGCTTGCTAGGTATAGCCTATCACGCAAAAGTCGACGTAATAAATCAACAGGCCGTGACCTATTGCAGGTCACCCTAGAAGGGTCCTACCTAGTTTGCGTTGCGCCTCTCGCAGCTACTTTGTATGCCTCTAGAGCTGATGTTTTCATTTTCATATTTATAAATGTTGCATCAAAACTGTTTGTTTTGAAATTATGAGTTATTAGTACCAACTATTTCTTCTTCTGAACGCTTGTTCAGTCCATACCTGTCATACACAAAGGGTTGCTCTAGGAACCTGTAAAAACTGAAACATTAAAGCTCAAAGTTCAAAACAAGATGACGTTCTGATCGCCGTAGGTCCTTCCTACTATAAAGAAATGATCTAAGCTACTTAAATTACAACAAAATGTTCACAGTACTCTTTCCTAGCTTTATATTTCAACGTTCTAATAGCTCTTCTATGATATTTTGGAGCTTAAAATAAAGTAGGCGTAGGTCTTACTCGTAAAAGGCCTAAGACCTTAAGCCTAGGCCGTCGAAACTGTTTCAATGTCTACATCCCACAGAGAGGTAGTGTTTAAGACGATGACATCACTCGTTTCTGATAATCGCCCACCCATCCGTTCGGCTGGCGCAAGGATCGGTTTTAAAGAACACGTAATATTTGTGGTTAGTCGATCTCATTTTATTTTGAAGTACCTATTGTTTGTGTTACTTTTATTGAGATGAAGTATTACTCAAACCGTTAAGTGGTAGGTAATGATGAACTTGCTTCAAACTCAATGTCGCCAAGTTCAAGGTATTTTTACACGATTACTAGTATAGAAAGAAATAGCATAGAGACAAATAAAATTGAAAAGTTTAAGAAAGTTTTGAAGAAGAATAAAACGCACCTTTGCTTTTTATTCTTCTTCAAATTCAAATTACTTCAAATTACTAAGAACTCTGCTTATAGACAGTTTGTTGAAAATGTACGAAAGATCAAACTCAAATTACATTTTGGTTAATTAAGACACAAATGAGGGCTTTTTAACCCCCGACTGAAAAAGAGGGGTGTTATAAGTTTAACGTGTGTATCTGTGTGTCTGTCTGTTCCATCGTAGCTGCCAAACCGCTGAACCGATTTTGTTTTTTTTTGTTTTGGTTGAAAGGTGACTTGATCGAGAGTGTTCTTAGCTATTATTCAAGAAAATCGGTTCAGCCATTTGAAGATTATCAGCTCCTTTCTAGTTGATGAATGGATGTGAGCATCTTTCACAGGTCTAATCGAGTGGAAACTTCACCTTTTTTTTTTTTTTTAGGAAATCAAAAAACCCACCCGTGTTCCTTCGGTTGCCTGTTGCCAGGGTCCCGGTATCCCTTTCGGACTATTCCGCAACCCTGGCAGGCATCGGTCCTCACGGACCCCGTCAGGTGTGCTGACATCTCTTTGAGGCGCGCGTGGAACACGACGCGCCATCGACCCGGGCCTGGTCCTTATCCTTATCTGCAGCATCACCTGGATGCAGGATACCCAACTCCCTCACCAACTTACAGCAGAGGTATCGTGTTTGGGCTCATTGGAAAGGTCTCAAAAAAATAGGTTACAGATGGATGGTGATCAGGGTCTGATGATGGAGTAGGAAAGAGAAATGAGACTAAATTAGAAACTAGCTTCACTGTGGCAAAAGTACGTACAGCTACGCAGATATCGGCGAGCCGCGGGTTGATCATAGGGTTTCACTAGTAATATAATATGAAATTTAAAAAGCTGGAAATAAAAGTTAAATTTAAAATTTAAAAAACCCCCGACAAAAACAAAGCATTTAAAAAGTAAACGACGACGCTTGGATCAAAATATTACCTACAACTTTTATATTAAACTTAAAGGGCCAATACATATTATTTGTTTACTTTTTAAATGCTTTGTTTTTGTCGGGGGTTTTTTAAATTTTAAATTTAACTTTTATTGAACGAGGTGGTTAGGTAAGAAGTACATAAAAAAGGCAGCCCCAACAACGAAAATCCCTTATTACTTTCAAGTGTTAAAGGTTAGAAAGAAGAAGCGGGCTATTCGTCAGCCATCTCTTTGACTAGGAAGAGTCTCGGACTACCTACTCAAGAAAACTCCAATATTATATTAGTATCCCATGTCATGTAAACAGTAAGAAGTTTCCGGCACATGTCCTTCTCACCCCGTGTGGTATAACCAGCCCACTGTTTCATTCAGCTCAGAGGCAACCTTCACAGTAACGGCCTGCATGAACCACTCATACTAATTACTTCACGCGGATAGAATAATCGCCATTTGTTTTGAAGTAACGGAAACGACTAATAATTAATATTCATTGGACGCCAGAACAAGTCAATTACTAAGGTGATGATGATTGCTCCTCTAAAGGCAAGGTATACATTAATGTTTGTATCATGTAGCTTCGGAGGCTGCTTCATTTTTTTTTTAATCACTCAATCACAGTTATCTTTATCGGTTTTTGGGCTGACGTTAGAAATCTAATGACCCCAGTTTATCAAATATACAATGTGGAGACGACAATACAAAACAACAATAAAAAATGAAAACACTGGCAATACTAATGCATAAGAGTATTTTGGAACTATCAAATAAATCCTAACATCGAAAATAAAAAGTTTTTTTTTCAAACAAACTAAATAGTAGTGATGGGCCGACTATGGGATTTGCCGATCTATGGTAACTAAACTATTGGATATATTTGATTAATTTTTTGTATGTAGACCGAGAACGTCATTAGATATAGGTACGGAGTTTTATTTTTTGTCGTATTGTCGTCTCCACCTTGTATACCAAATTAGCCGGGCCCTAGCTAATTGAAGAACCCTAGTTATGTTTGCAATCGTTGACGTCAAAGCTCTTGACAATTTAAAAGTGCCTGTAAATAAAATAAATTCCATGACTTTCATAAGTACCTACCTATATGTTTTTGAAGTGGATTTAAACCCAAAACAAAGTTAGGTACCTATTTTAAAAAACATTCGTACCTAACATTAAGCTAGCATTTTCCCACCCGAATCAAATAAGGACCGATTTGACCCCAAAGACAGAAAAACAAAAACTACTCTGTGCACCGTACGTATGCATAAGGCTTGTTCAATAAACTGTGCTTTAAAATGATTATGACAAGGTATGACATGTACAACTTTATTTAAATTCTTGCTCATCTTGATCTGAGGCGTTGTGTTACAAACAGCAGTGTTTTGCAGCCATTCGAGCTTTGGCTTGTAACCACAAGCCTGCAGTACCTAACCTCTTAACAATATTGGACTGAAGTTTTCAAGAAGCAGAACTTGCTGAAATAAGCAAGATTAGCTAAAGTACATAAATAATACTTAAAAAATAATAAAAAAGATGGTGTTGATGAACAGTAACCCATCCGGTCTATTCAGTAAAAATCTTACTGTGAAAACTTACGTGGAGTGAGCTTGAGTGAGCTATCATTCCCTAGCAATCTGGCTAGCCTTGTCCCTACTAAGTATGTTGGGTTCGGCTTTCAGTACTTTCCTCCTTTTCTATTAGGATATTAAGTCAGCGAGTCTAGAATATTGAATGGAAATTACAATAGCTGATATTTAATGCTAAATAAACCCATCAAAATATTATTATGTACGTAAGTGTAAACAAGAGGACGTTGTGGGTGTCGCAGCGTCGCAGTCGATCTGTACTTGGATGAAATAATTAAAATGTTATGAGTACTGGTTTCAATAGTCTAACGATTATGTCAATCGTCGGTACATTACCGCATGTGTACGTAAATATGAGAAAAATATCATTATGGGATAACTGATGCGATCTGTGTTTATTATATTTTATTTATTTGTAGTGCTGCTATTTTCTTCATTTTTATTATTTACTAGGTGTGCTCCCGATAGAATTTCCCATCGGAAACGAAAATGACGAACTTCCATCCAAACATTTATCCCCTATTGAACACCATTAGAGATGAATTTTAAAAATCCTTCCTTAGTGCTCAGCTTCGTTATTAAAGACTCAAACAGGCGCGATATGGCGTGCGCGACAGGCAGCGCTACTACTGTCGCGTCCGCGATATCGCGCCTGTTGGCACGAGCTTTAAAGGATTTTTTCCTTTCATGCTGTTAGACCCAGCGGCTTAGGTTGTGCGTTGTCTGTCAGTGAATTTTGATTTTCATTTAGTTGATTTTATATTTGAAAAGTTTAGTTGATTTCCTTTTGAAAAACCCTTTTAAAAGGAAGAGATATTGAAGTTTTGGTCAAAATTACCCTCAAGGGTTTTAAAATTACCTAACTAATCAATAAAACATAAATATGGGGTCAACATGTTATATGAATTTAATCAAAGTAAGTATGTATATTTTATTTTAAGTATGAAATCAATAGCAGGTGAATTAAGCAAAAGTTGTTATTTTTTTAAATCTCGTAGTTAACTTTCCTACTCATACTAAAATCAGGTAAAGTGCAGCACTCACTCAGGCCTGCGCGGGCGCAGGTGACGTCAAGCATTAGCATCACAATCGTGCGCCACCATGCATTGTTTCAGCGACGCCATACGCAAACAATACACTCATGACTCGATTAACAAATAATTAGGATCTCATAGAAAAGTGACGAAGTAAAACATGAGGTATGTATGTAGGTCAGTTATAACATAAGGTTTTCTGTTTAAACAATATTATGTATAAAAGAAAAGGATCATTTGGAAAATCGCCTTCCTGTTCTTTTTTGTTCTTTTTTGAAATTCTCCATTATTTATTTCCATTACATTCTTTCTCACCTAAATGATAGGGAATGGATTTATTTGGCATAGCAAAACTATGAAATCATGGCAACTGGAATGGTTCTCTCTTTTCTCTTTATATTATTTATATATATTAAACTCAGCCTTCCTCACTCCTCTAAAGCTTCCTGACACCGACCTGCACGAAATCCGAAAGTGCGTTACTTCACAGCCTGCGAACAATACTTTGACCTATTTCTCTCACTTTTACGACCAGCACCGATGAGCTGATGGTATCCAATGCAATATTATTTCAACTCCCATAGTTTCACGTTACGTATTTGCGTAACACCAACTCTTAGGCTGATGCACCAGCTAGAACAACGTTTATGTTAATACATATTTATAAAAGTTCCCCCTTTGATTTCATCTGTATGGTGTAAATGTACCGACTCATGTACCTCAACAAACACATATTTTTCTCAGTAAGATAGTACTTATAATGTTTGTAGCTTTTTACAATCTAGAGTTGGTACTGTCCAAATTACAACCGAAATAATCGGCAAGTTTTATTAATTTCATTGCACTAATGTTTTGCATAACGCTGCGCCCGCGCATCGCTCATTGTTTTGACACTGGACACTATCGAATCATTCTGCAGTAATATTACTGGTACTTGGTATTAAACATTGCAGGTACTTGGTAACTTGCTAAGGCTGAGAAAATATTAGCGAAATGGTTCCTGTAAAAAAAACGGTCATACGTGAGTGCCACCCGTGAGTGCTGAAAAGCAAAAGGGTATTTGTGAAAAGCCAAAAAAAATGTGTGATGATGCTGCACTGCAATGCGATGCGTTGGCGACAAAGCTATTGCTGTCTGCGGAAACTGCCTGTGCCACTTAGCATTATATTGGACTTATGTTTGCATTTTAAATAATGGCTCTATGCTTTGTAAAAATACTTGCTTCTTAGTAATGTCCAGCTTCAACTAGAGGCAAACTATACTTATCTAGGATCTATTTTGAATGGCTGTCATCACCATCTGGCCACAAAATAGAGCATCTAGCAGTGGAGTTTAGCCACAACGAATGAATTATTTACATCATTTCTCGAAATAACTGCAAAATAATTCAACAGGCTTGGTTGTATTATAACGATGCGATAACACTAGTATGGTCATCTGAATTTATGGAATTGGAGCATTACCAGTCGATGACTTCATAAATACCTAGCACTCGCTGTTATGGAAGACTCAATAGCCTAAAGTAGTACCTATCTTATTGAAAGGACAAAATGTCTGCGATAGAGCACTGATTAGCTATAAATATATCACAATTAGGCACTTTATATCATTTTGTCTGATGTGGAATTTACAATCAGTGCCTTGTCATACGTGAGGTTGTGCAACACCCTACTTGATTTTATAGATGGCTCTCTGTTTTAAAGATGACAATCACAGAGCAGTATCTCGACAACTGGGACCGAATCAAAGTGGATGTTGAAAATTAACACTGAGATTAAAGAAATAAACGAACCAACCTTACTAACCCAGTGCAATAATGTAATTTAAAGCAATTTCCATTCAATTGCAGTCTGTCATCGAAGTATAAATTTCCATCTTCGCTAGTAATAACATCAAGACACACACACGTGACTAAGCGCCGATCAAGTCGCGGCAGTACTTATTCCTTTACCAGCTCGCTCGTATTTCAACCTGCCATACTTTGTCTAATCCCAGTTCGCGACGTAAAAGGAAACAGCAAATTACTCATAGTGTGTATCAGACAGTGACAGAATAAATCAAATGTTTCATAAATCAACGAACCAGAAGTAAGGAAGATAGATTTAAACTATGAAGGCAAAGGCTACTGCGTCATTTGAATACAAGTATGGAGATTATCTTAATAGGAGTACGAATTCATCGAATGCGGTAAATCATACTTTATTGCAGATGGTACAGGATTTTGGTACGAATTTTGTTCAAGAAGTCGTAGAGCTTCTATAAAATGTTCAGATTTTCTATCTTGAGTCTTGAGTATTTGAGATGAGTAGACAGATTGTAAACTTGTATCGCTGTTAACTTGTGATTATAATCCATATATTTTAAAGTTAATTATTATTTACCTATATTTGGTCAAACCAGTAGCAAAATTGGGCGATCCCGCTACGCAGGAAGTACCTACAGTTGGCAAATTAAACAAACACCTTTAAAAACAAAAGCCAGTTTCTAGAGAAGCTTTCTATCATTCAAGCATCTAACCTGCGCCCGCGCACTCAAAGGATATATCTAGAGACACTTCTTCGCTAAGCCTATTACGTCACCTACTAAATGAAATAATATAAAAGCTCGGCAGACTGCGAGGCGTTATCTGTGATATCAGATCGCATTGATCACCGCAGTAATTTGCCCACGCGCACCAAATACAACTATTTTAGAACAAAGGCACGCAAAATATATTTAAGAAGCGTAGTGTTGTTAGACGATATGACAAACCATAAGATTTAGGTTTTAAAACATTGCTTCCATGGTAGGTATAGTCTGTTTGATTCAAACCACGATCTTTACCAATTTCACCAAAGAGAAACGAATAAAGGTGTGGTTCAGTTCAGGCACCATACGCCTAGAGTCTTTTGGGCGTATGTTTAGGACCCCAGTAAATCCCAGCGGTTTTAGTACCAGTATCGCAAATCTATAAACGCAGTAATTGCCGACGTAGCCAACAGCCTATTTAACATTGATTTACATCAATTACTGTACAGGTAGTTAATGTTTATAATTCATAATCGGCCGTAAATTAAAGAGTTAAATGCCATAAGTCTATAGTTGCGCAGTTTCACTTGAGGTTTGGTTACCTTAGTCTGGAATAAACAATAGAAATGTGATTGGGAAAGTATGAAATTATTAAATGATATCAAAACCTTTGAAATCTCACGTTTTACTATCGTATCGGAAATCACTGCTTCTACTAGATGCTGCTATAATACAGTGAAGTAATAAATAACTGATGCTATGATAAAGTGGTGATTATGGTATAACGGTCACCGTTTAGACATTGGGAAGTCTATACTTATGTACTGACAGGGCTAATGATGACCTACAGAAAGATATACATATGTACGGTTAAAGCACTAGCACCTAACACGTCATGAAACGGCAAGGTAGGTAGTTTCAACCTTAGTGAAGTGAATTGAACAAATATGAGTTCAACTATACCAATGAAATGCACTAAATTTGAAGGTGTGTGTGTCGTGATATATAAATTTCAACTGCAGATTGTTCCCATGGAGTGGGTGAACTGAATCTGAGTTCACATCGCAATAAACACTAGGCAAGTAATAAAAAGCTTTCAAATAACTAATTTGCAACATCTCAATAAGCTCAACTGGTCAAACGGCATTTGGAACGAAAGTGGCGTAAATGAAATATTCTATTAACAAGAAAAAAAATCGATATCTTCTGATTTTTCTCACAAAAAGAATTTCTGAAACACGAGGTTCGTGTTTAAGGAAAAACGTGGGATCCTTGAAAACCCGGACCCCTATCCCCTATGTCATTGCAACCTAAAAAGATCTGTTACGCCTGGTTTGGTGGTCCAATTACAAAGATTCATATACTGGGATCATCAGATTATACCTACTTGGGATCCTCGGTTAAAGCAAGGAAGGTAAGGTTACGTGATGTGAGCAAGGATCCAGCTCTCTCTAAGTCCCCTTGATTTTGAATTAAATCGTTCCTAACTTAAGCCTTAGTAATTCTCAGTAAACATGTGAAATAATCAACGCTTGCTAATCGGATTATACAGAGTAGACCTGCGAGGCTGCGCGAGAGTGGTCGCCATATAAGGGTGCGCGCGCCGCGGTGACGTCATACCGCGCCTACGCAACATCGCGCGATTTGAGCTTTGAATGAAATCACCTTATGCAGGGAAATGTGGTGTTTTCCATAAAATTGTATGTAATGATTTACCTATTGAGATAGGTATAAGAGGATCTAGCCAGCGGGAGAGCGGCAACCCAAACCACAGCCTTCTTCAATGACCTAATCAGGCGTATTTAATTCTACCTCTACGTTGTGTTAGTAAATTAGCGGTCTCCGCCAATAGTCCAGGTCTGTTCCAATAACTGTATCCACCGTAATTATGTTTTGGTAAAGTGTACAAAACTTATAAAATTATCAACAACATACGATGTAAAACTACATTCTTACAAATAAATACCCTGATTTTGTGAAGACCACTATTGATAGGCTCATTGCAACTTCTCACTTCCAACTAGTACGTACCTAGGCTATGTCGATCTAACTCCCCGATCTGGAGAGTCTCACAACCGTTTGTTCGCCCAGTTCAAACAACATACAATCGCACGAGCGCGTGCAACGCATGGTGCATGATCATGATGGACAGTCGCACGAGCACACGATGGACGAGCGCGTGCCGATGCGCACACGCATTGGCGATAGCCCTCGATGAAAAGTGTTGCATTTCTTACATGAATATATGATGAATCCTCGGTGGCATTGACATCGTTTTGTAAAGGACAGGTCCTTAAATGATGCATCAATGGCGATTTTGGAAACCTTTTGAAAAATAAATAAGCGTAAACTAAATGTGGGCCATCGGACCATCTCACAATGTTATTTCAAAGTTCACAGATACCATACAGTAGGGAATAGTCCGAAAGGGATACCGGGACCCTGGCAACAGGCAACTGAAGGAACACGGGTGGGTTTTAGTCAGTAAAAGTCTGACTTCCGCTCCGCCCAGAGCGGGAGAAACCATTTGATGATTACCCACCCACAAAAAAAAAAAAGCCTATACCTTACTCGAGAAATTAAGATGAGTACCTAAAGCGTTATTCTGAGGGTTCCATACCTCAAAAGGAAAAAACGGAACCCTTAAAAGATCACTCGTGTGTCTGTCTGTCCGTCTGTCACAGCCAATTTGCTCCGAATCCAATGGAATATATATTATGTTTGTGATCCTAACACGTATGTGTAACGAAAATAAATGAATTTTTAATATGGGGCAATCACGGATATCTATGGGGCAAACTAGAAAAGTAAAATAAAAGTTTAGCAAACTGTACCGTGTGACATATAAAATGAAAGAGCAAATATTTTTTATATAATCCTAACTAATATTATAAATGCGAAAGTGAGTTTGTTTGTTTGTTACGCTTTCACGCAAAACGGCTGAACGGATTTGGATGAAATTTGGCACAGGGGTAGACCATGACCTGGAATAGGACATAGGATACTTTTTATCCCGATATCCCCACGGGATCGAGACTTGCGCGGGTGAAACCGCGGGGTGCAGCTAGTTTAAAAATAAATGCTTTTAAAGATATTTAAGAAAATTTATGAAAATTGACTAATTCACCCCTTATGTTCGAAACTATTGAGGCTAACATTTTGAAACTCTGAAAAAAGCAATAAGGAAAAACGCACATAACAAGAATAGACACGAAATACAGCGATCATGAATAAGCGCGTGTCGTAGAGCGCATAAATCAAACGGTGCGCGGGCGCAGCCTTCACAAGACGGACTGACGGAGATCAGGTGATTGTTATGATTTTATCGCTTCCGGATCGGATAAGGCAAAGTTTTCATAATATACGAAAGGTGAATGTATGTTTTGATTAATTATATTCTTCTATCTATCAACATTTAAAAACATTTGCCACGTAGATAAATTGAGTTTTGATTCTTGATAATTATAGCAGCCCAGCAGGTGCTGGTCCTAAGGAGCTTTATGTAAACTCAACTATCCTAAGCACCAATTCTTAAGGTACATAAAGACTGGTCCTCATGATGCTAATGATAACAATACCTACATCTTTCAAAAGCTATCATCATAAAAAGCATCTATAAAAATCAGACCCTAACGCTTAATCAGGTACTAACTACCGAAAGGATAACTTACAGCGTGTCGCAAGCGAAGCCGCAGGGCGCGCTGGCGCAACACCCGCCATTCGACACCAACCGCGAACTGTCCAGAAATCACATTAGCTACGCGCTGTTAGCTCACAAATATCTTATTTTGGGATAGTCATTATATGTATGTGGATTTATAAGGCAATAACTTTAGAGATGGAACATAGCAATCCACAGCTAGATAAAAGTAGGTCCCCTCATCCTAGTCACACAGCATCCTTCATATCCCTGAAAAGCTAACTGCCTTCTGACCTTGTCCGTTAGTGCCTCTGAAGTCTTCTGATCCCAGTCAGTCAGTCTTGTTAGTTATACATTTTATTCTACCACTTTTGTGCTGTACGCTTAGCATGATTTTCAGATTATTTAGAAGACAAAAAAGCATGGGATTGATCTGCTCGCTCTGCTAAGCATTGTAACATTTTGAATAATATGGAAAATCATCAAAGTATATCTACCAGTTTTATTTACAAATTGACATTATTGAATATTCTATACAAAATGACATGATTACTTTGTAACGTATTTTATTATTGTGAATGTGAGGACTATGTGAATTTTAATTTTTTTTCGTTCTCAGTAAATTTTATCGATGGTCTTGCAATTTGAGAATTTTATGCGGCCTACCCAAATGTCCTTTCTTTGGTATTGTTCGTCGAGTCGCTGAGCTCCTTAAGTTCTGAGTTGAGCTCCACCATTACTGACAAATGCTTGCACTGACTGGACAGGTCCACTCAAATCTGTGTGGTTCTTTCCTCAAAAGACCATTTCAGACTCGAATTTACATGGTCCTCATATGGCTTGACCAAGATTATGTCTGGACTTTAAAAGAGACTGTGACCTCTGAGTTTGTTTCGGCCTTTCTTCTCAGAGTAGTCAGATAGGAAACGCCGACCTCATCTACCTTATTTTTAATATTTTTTAATATTACGTGTAAAAGTGATTCCAATATCCTATTTACAGACTAATCAATTTCATTTCATTTCATAACGTTTTCTATATCTACGAAGAATAGACATAGCTTTTTCTATACAAAGTGACATTTCGTTTCTTCATTTTTATTCTACTAGGTACTGTTGTGCTGTTGAGTATTTTCTTCATTCACATTAGATGTCTTGGCCGACTTATAAGGAAAAGATTGTCATAATGCAATATTCTTTTATTGTCTGCACATCAATCAAAGCTAGGAAAATCTCTTACCTGTACCTATCTATTGAGAGTCTGTTGGTGTCTTCATTACATAAATTCAACTTTTCTTTTGACAATTCTTGGTCTTCCTCATCCGCTGTATCTGTTGAATAGCTGGCAGCGCTAGCATACGCTTGCTTCTTCTCCTTCAAATCTTTAGTGCATTCAGTTGATGTTGGAAAGATGAAATAAACTCTATTATTCTGAGGGCGGGATCAAAAGTTTTACCAGACTTATATATCTAAATATTTAAATATTTAGGTTCTGCACTACTGTTTTTTTTAGGAATCCGAAGGCTGCTGAACGGCTGTCATTCGTTGATCTTTGACAGTCGTTACAGCTGTAGTCAGAAGCCCGAGTCTGACAACTAGTTTTACCAAGGGGTATCGTATTACTACCCAGTTTTGACGTTCAAAAGCGCCTTTTGTGCGCCTAATTGAAATAAATTATTTGACTTTGACTTTGACCAGTTACTCGGATAAGCAATCGCTCCATGTAAAATAGGCTGGTATTCAGCTGCATCCGGTTTGACTGTAAGCCGACCCCCGAGCCGCCGAGCCCCGCCGAGCCGACGGGAAAAGGTAAGGCAGATTGTTATCAGAAATGCTTTTTTTATCTTCAAAAAAATAGGTAAATAGAAAAAATTTTAGTCAGTAGTACATTTTTCAAAAATAAACCTTAATGGGGCGGCAATTTTTACAGTGCGCAGAGGCGACGCTAAGGTTGAATCCGCCACTGTAGATACGTACCTAAGTGACAAAAAAACAAGTCTAAGTAAACGTTTATCGAAAAGCTATAAGTTATCAGTTAGTCGTTTAGTGGATCCGCGAACAAAGTGGACATAGAAAGTGATTTATACTGGCACATTAGATGCTTTTATCACAAGCTTTATCTTTATTTAAGTGAAGTTATTAATTTAACCAAAAACCTCCTGACATTTGGGACTGTCCCAAATCATATTAAGCAGTTTTTAAACTTGTTGAAGTTGTTTTCTTAGAAAATCTATGCGTAGGAGCTTTCTATTTTTTTTTTAGTTTATTGATGTTTAAGAACTATCTAACAATCATTCTAATTTAGAATAGGTAGTACGAATATTTGTCCGAAAGTTCTAGCTAGTTCAACTTCAGTACGAATTTTACAATTGTGGTACCGACTAATTAAAACAAAGTCACCTGATTGGTGTGAAGCTGAAAATCATTCAATAGAGGAGGGATTTTCGATAACTACCAACCACACAATTTTAAATGGTGGTTCTATCAGCATTTGATTATAACAAAGAAAACTAAGACGTTACCTACCGACCGAGCCAAAGCATTTGTGATAGATAGATACAGTTTTGTGATTTTTTATGTAGGAAGGCTCGGTAGGTACCTTTATTTTTTTCAGAAATAAGATGTTGTTAATCGCCAACCCATCTCGAGCAAGCATGGTGAGCAGTGCTCGTGCCTTCTGTGTAGGAGAAGAGGCCTCTGCCCTGCAGTGGGGCAGAAATAGGCTGGTAACTCCATATTATTTTTAAAAGATTCACCAAGTTAGTTTTTATTTCTGTGGACAGAAGGCGATCTTTGCGATACTAACGCTATCACTCTACCTACCTGAGTAGGTACACCTATCACACCATGTGATACTCACTAACCTACCATCCATAATCAAATTGTACCTACAGACCTATCAAGGTCCAAGAGTTTATTAATTCTATTAAATATTTAGGTTTTATAACACTCAGTAATTAAACAAGGACTATCGATAAAATAAAAAAGTTACCTAGGTATAGGTAATGCAGCAATAAAATGTTTTAACTTTCTTGGTATACGCGCGCGCGCTTGTGAGCGTTGGATTCAATAGAGGGGTTTCAAAAAACGTGAGCTTTTGTCGCTCACGACTCACGACTGCTTGACAAATGATACGCACTACGACCAGTATCACATCATTCATTGTCAGAAGTTAATTGGGCCAAAATAATTGAAAGATTTGAGGAGTTAACTTTCAGAAGGTAGGTGCAATTTCACTAATTTCCTTATTGTTTCCTACTCTATTACCTACTTGAATGATTCGATTTGTATCGTTCGTTCAGAAAGCTTCTGAAAAGATAACATATTGTCGCCTCACTGTGGGTGGGGGTCATTGTTGATAGTAACTACCCTCGATCATTATCGAGACTTGAAAGATACCTACTAGACTCTCGGTCATTTTGGGAAATAAAAATGCTTTCGACTTTGAATAGGTACCTAAGGGTAGAGCAGCTGAAAAAAATTGTTCTTTTGCGCGTTGTGTCCCCGATGGTACCGACGTTTTTTTTTTTTTTTGGGTGGGAAATCATCAAATGACTTTTCCAGCTCTGGGCGGAGCGGAAGGGCGTGTAAAACTCTTACTGACTAAAACCCACCCGTGTTCCTTCAGTTGCCTGTTGCCAGGGTCCCGGTATCCCTTTCGGACTATTCCGCAACCCTGGCAGGCATCGGTCCTAACCCCGTCAGGTGTGCTGACATCTCTTTGAGATGGTACCTACCTGTGATAAGAATAATGCCTCTCTCGTCTGAGCCTGATGGGAGCTACCTAGACAGCCCTGGCCACACAAATACATCAAACACCTAAATATTAGTTTCCACTCTCATGGCGCCACGTACACCTAGACAATCCTCGTCAGAATGGAGGCAGTTCTCAGAATAACATAGAGGTTATAAATAATTGTGTGTTAATCACTAAAATGGCCATGTAACGAAACACTGGATGAGCACAAACCGCAATGACTGAATACTAACTAGTTACAAGACCGATTCGAAGTATTTTAAAAATAAAATCATACCAGTCTAGTCATTGGGGTCAATGTTATAGGTACTTACTTAATACCTACCTGAAATCTGTGCAACATACAGGATCGAACAAAATATAGCCAAAAGAAAAAGGGGAGGCCTTTGTCCAGCAGTGGGACACAATATCGGCTTTCTTACAAAATAGGAGAAAACTTAACTCAAAGGGAAACATTTTGTTCGACAAAACGCTTTCGAGATTTAATGTTAAAAAGATAACATCACGTTGTTTTTACTCAAAATCTCGAAAGTGTTTTGTTGTCATCTCGAACATGTTAACCTTTGAGCTAAGTTTTGTACATTACTAGGTTTTAAAATCTAGAAAAATATTTGGTAAAGTAAGCTAGGCTTACAAAATGTTCCATGTTGCCCTGAAGATGTCTCGAGTCACACTCTGCAGAAGTTAGGATTATGTGGTTGAGTCTGCATAATTATGGCTTTTCCACCAAACGTACCTATAGTCGGCCGCAGACGAAACGATTGGTGTGAACGCGGCCTACAATTAGGTACCTATGTCTAGCATGTCCAGGGCGGAAGTTTCTCAAGGTCTTCCCGATTAAAAAATGTTGCATTTAGAAACAAAGAGATGATCGCCTCAGATTATTATTTTACGCCACACACAGTTTTTTTTCCTACTAAACGTAGCTTTCGATAACCTAAATCAAATTCGCAACAACACAATGTAAACTTCTATAAACCCATTAATCACCAATTAAAGCCAGCTCATGACCCATTTCCCAGCACCACAATATTTCTGTCAGCACTACAATCAAATGAGCTCAAAGTGTGTGACGTCACACAACATGGTGCACTTCTAGGAAACCAGTTTTCCTGTTAATGCTTGTATTGAAACTAAAAGTAGCCCTACAGGACGAGTGCATGCATGCGCGCGCGCCTGTGTGGCCTACGATTACTAACTAAAACAAAATCGGTATATATAGGAGTGTGCTCACAGCTAGAATATGTGTTAAGGTAATGTTAGAAGAGTTCTGTCACGTATAAGCTATTTTAGTAAGTGTTTTCAGCTCACACCCTTTGTACCTATTAGCAATCAGAGCCAGGAGCCAAATAGACTATTGGAAGTCTGTTTGGCACCTAGCTCCTGCTCGCTAAACATACGGTCTCTTAGACCCGCGATGTAGAACGAACGTGACGCAGTATCTACATAGGTAAATACGAAATAAATAGTGCTTGGCAAACGAAAGACTCGACTAAGTAAAAGAGTTCAAGTAAGTATCCGACCCCAAGAAAACCTTAGCTAACAAGAACCATTATTTTTGTAGCTCTTACCTTACCACGCTTGTCAAGCCAAGATGCAGCCCATAGATATCGTGATGAAGCCTAACAAACAAGAATCACAAATGAATGCAACATGCATGTTTATACTCATTCGATGATTCGAGCACCGTGGAAATAAGCACAATGACGGTGTAGCAAGCGCAACGTATCGCGGCTTTACAACGCATTAAGTACTATATTAGCACATGAGACCGAGAGGACAGACATTGACGCGCCGTATAGGGAGACACGCCGCCCTTGTCCCACTCGAGGGGGTGAATGGCAGGGCTGTCCAACTGTGGGATTATTTGGAAGTTGCTTATGAAATAACATACCTGTCATACAGAGCTTTTGAATTTCGAATTGACTACGAAAAATCTATGCAATTGTACCTACATTTTTTGCAACTGCATCCGTCCAAAAGTTTTCAAGTCCAGAAAGAGTCACTACCCTACGGCGTTCATGACTTTTTCCGGGAATAATGCGAATGGAAAGGATACCAATCGACCACAGAAAAGATGGTGCCTCTCCGTTCGCGTCTATTTAAAATGACTTTTAACGCTCCGTCTACACTTCACAAATGAACGAGAAGACGATAGTAACTTGACCGCATTCCCCTTTTCACCAAATAGAGCTAATTATTTTGTTGTGGCTCTCGCAGCCCTACAATGTAAGTAACTGAATCATATTATATTCCATATAAACGGTGCGATGCGTATCGCAAACGACAGATTTACAGTCTGATGCAACCAAACTCAGCGTGACCTTACACCAATCACAGGCTTTCGGCCGTTAATTAACAATTAAATATTATAAACTTTTTGTACACATTTAGTATCGATCGTTTATAATAATGAACGTGGTCGTAAGCTGTCGGCATTCGATGTCGTTGTGTTACTTATGAAGTGTTGACGTGAATGAAGACGCGTAAACAAAAACAGCACCCTAATTGCGCGATATACGATCAATCACAATCTGAATCAGTTTGAAACAAAAGACTAATCCATTGGTTCAGAAGTCCGAAAAATAAATCCGCTCAACAACGTAAATACCGCAATGAATGTTGTTGAACAGACAAAATAAAACAGATTAGTCTCGGTTACGAAAATAATTTACGCAATTAGATAGCAGTTCCGGCTGGTAAGTTTAGTGGCACAATGCAGAGGTAGAGTTACAAAATTAGACAGGTAGTAAATAATAATATATCCTGCAAATCCAGGAAAGTAATAATAATTATTATTCTTATGGTTAGATTAAGTAGGTATTTTGTAAGGTTCCTAACGAAGAATGGGCTATCATTTGCCTGTGGAACGTAAAGGTTACAGGTGATTTAGGAGGGTCAATGCAGTGGATGCTGACCGCTGTTATTGAATAGGTAAGGTATAAGTGAAACGATCTCTAGAGCTAGGCCATGTACCTACCCAGAGTAAATAATAAATATTCGGTGACCTAACTAGGAGCACGATTAGTTTGGCTGATAAAGTTCCTATTATTAGATGTCACTTAGCTGAATACGTAACATTTATATATTTACATTGAACTCATTAAATGTTTACTACGAGATACGATTGTGTCACTTTGTAAAGTATTTGGACTAATTAACAAGGAAAATATTTGTTCTGCAAAATGCAAATATCATTTAGGTGGGACAATGTTGCGGATATTTATTTATGTCTGGCATCTTTTCCCAGGTCAGATATAACGTAGGTATCATTAACCAGTGTAATCATAATTCAAGGAATGAAAAGGAAAAGAAGAGGGAACGGAAGCATGGAACAAAAGGAAGGAGGCCTATTCCTACTCAGCAGTGGAGCAAGACTGCCAATGATGATGATCAACATGATAATTAAATTACCATCTTTTCTCAGGAATTTTGTGTATTTTCTGCTTTTGCCAACGAATTCCATAAGCACATATTGTATCTAAGCACTCATTTTGTTGTTTTCAAAACCTATCAGCAGCTTACGACAATGTTAAGAGACTTCTTTCCAAACTAACTGCCCTAACAGACGATCAAACATTTATACGCAACTTGGGAGAAATGCAAGCAAACGACGTTACAAAGTCCATCTGACAAGAGCGGTTGGCGCATCTTAAAGAAGGCTTCCCCAAAGCCAGTGACTCCCATTTTATTCAATATACAAACGATCAGCCCAAAACGACCAACATATTGTTGTATGCAGACGACCTGGCCCTAGCTCAAGATCAACAAAAAGCTTCGTGGATGCCGAAGCAAATCTCGAAATGGCTCTGTATAATCTCAGTACAAACTACGATAAACTCTAAGGACTAGGTAATCCTTCTAAAACGCAATCGTGCTCAATCACCCTAAGAGATCGTCAGGCCATCCGGAAACTTAAAATAAAATGGCGAGGCGCTGACATTGAACACAACAACAACCTCGTCTATTTGGGAGCTACGATCTAGCTTAGATCGTTGACTGATCTAAAAGCAACGCTGTATTTACAAGATTAAACTGAAATTCGGCGCTCGCAATAACTTGTTACACCGTTTAACATCCACCACCTGGGGCGCCTCCACACAAGTTCTGCGGACATCTGGCTTGGCTCTCTGTTTTTCAGCTGGCGAATTTTTTTATATAATGATTATTCATTTATTTTCCAACTTACATGTATCTATCATTACAGGGTAACCTATTGCGATGTGCACTTCTCTAAACTCTTATCCTAACTTATTATTATCTTTATGACAGTAGCTCTAGTGCGGCACGATTAAAACTGGCTGCTTAAATATCCTCCTCCAGCTGAGTATCTTGAGCTACCAGCAGGCCACCTACTACCATCACCCACCTCTTAACCGACTTAGAAGCGAGGTGGGTCTCTGCCGGTAAAACTTAGTCAGGGGGTACTGCAAAGAGCGACAGTGCGACTGTGGAGCCACATCACAAACGATGCTTCACCTCTTGTCGTGCGCTCTGTGTAAAAACACCTGCCTACGGAAGACCTTTGCGACGTCAACGCTAACGCCGACGAAGCAGCCGAATTCTGGTCAAAGCTTAGGTAATAAAACAGAAAGATACGAAGAAGATGTTGTACAAAAAAAAAATCCACCGACTTCCAAAAAAACACAAAAAAATTAAAAATATCTTTAATTTCGGAATTCAGTGTCTTTGCTTTTCCATTTTAATTTTTTGCCACCGACTTCCGAAGTTAAAGTTAATTTTCACTTTTTGTGTTTTTTTTGGAAGTCGATGGTTTTTTTTTGTAAAAAGTTTTTATTTTTCACTTTTTAGTTGTGGTACATACATACCCCACACAAATTCGAATACCACTACCTGCTAAGTAAATAACAGTGACGGAGTCAAACAAAATATCGTCTACATACACTAAGTGGGAAAAAATACGTAATATTGAAGCTAACTCAAAAACTACGCAAGCAAAGTTAATAAAATGTATATGTGACCACCTCTGAAGCATGACCTACCAAAAGAATCATCAAAATCGATTCATAATTGGCGGAGCAATAGAGTAGTATACATACAAAAAAAAAAAAATTGACGAATTGAGAACCTCCTCCTTTTGAAGAAGTCGATTAAGAATACGTTACTCATGAGCATATAAAAATACACCAGTGAACTTAAAAGTTAAGTGCAAATAAAGATACCCTTGTATGCGCTCGCGCAAAAGACACAATACGCTTATTGTTGCACCGTGCGCAGCGTGACGGCTGGCTACGCGGGTCAGGTGGCCGGGCGACACCCGCTGCCCTTCAAGCCTGCTGACTCCTTATGGCACGGGATACTATATACTTTTATGTACAAATGTTAGCGAATTGTTGGTCTTCGGACGTATGAAAAATCGGGTGCATAACTGAGCAGGGAAATCTGATACTTACAATTATTTCAGGTCAGAGACTTATCTATCACGGAGACTCATAAACTCATAACATAAATCAATCTGCCTAGCCTTTTCCCAACTATGTTGTGGTCGGCTTCCAGTCTAACCGGATGCAGCTGAATACCAGTATTTTACATGGAGCGACTGCCTATCTGACCTCCACAACCCAGTAACTGGGTAATACGATACCCCTTGGTTAGACTGGTTGTCAGACTTTTGGGCTTCTGACGACAACTCATAACATAAATACCTTGACCTATTGACAGCCCCAGTCGGATTATTACGACAAATCTTTACGTGCCCGTGCCTTACCTACCTATGTGCTTTTTTTTTGTTTTTTATTTCATTGCACGACCCTATTCGTCGTAAATATTTATTTGTCGATTTCTGAGCTGGGCGCTGGGGGCAATTGATATAAAACTAAAGGTTCAACAGTTTAAAGACTAATAACATCATAAGTCAATATTTAATCAACACCCACGTCTGGCCAATCTCTCTAGCATAGCATGCATGCATTTCACGTTAGTAAAATATTATGCTACAACTTACTGCAGGCAAAACATCTCTCGCGTTCAGCGCAGGGTGCTAAACGCCAAGTGCTTCTATCTATAAAAGCAGTTGTCATCATCTTAATCATCAAATCGTTAGGAGCTTTTAACAGCTGTCAAAAAGTTGCCTGATAATAATGAAAAGGATACTGGCACTCGAATCTCCTGATAATAACTTCTCTCGAAACTAGCACATTATGTACCTATGTAGAATACTCATAGTTTCTTACCGACACTTACCTGTAGTTACATAAGATTCGGCGTATTGATCGCAAATAAACTGCATTAGCTGTAAACAGACTATTTTTCACTCTCGATATGGAGAGGCGAGTGTCGTGACATGTCCATAGCAAGCGAGCTAACTGTGTCAGAATGTAGGGTTGGCAAAACAAGGATTGAATAAGGACTTTTTTAGTTACTGGGGTTTTGGAAAGCGCAATGTCATTTTTAGTTTGAACAGCGTTCTCACACTATATCGTCGCAAATGATATTGAGAAGAATTGTGATTTGTTCCGAAAGATAATCAGAAAATCCTGACAAAGATTAATCAGGGATATTCCAGCATTGTTACGAAGAATGGTTCCCTTTATCAAGATTAGATAGCAGTTGGTCTTTGCAACTGTGAGGGGGAATTGCACCCTCGAAGAGGGAAAAAAAGGTAGCGGACTATACCTACTCTAATGATGCCGTTGCTAGAGTGATAGCTATAATTTCTTTATAAACCAAGTATTCATAACATTCGTGGTTCGTGGACAATGCTTTTTATTAATGTAATGTTTGTTGACAACCCTAGCCAGCCGGCCGGCAGCTTTTCCATACCGGGCGGACATATGGACGCGGCCAGATGGCGCCTCACTTGCATCACCCACCACTCACTACCACCGCACTAGTGATTGCCACTTGCCATCACTTGAGCGAAGCTTAGGGAGACTTGTCACACTAGCTAGACAGTGACGAGCTTGATCTGATCATAGAGCTAGATGCTAGTCTGATTTGGCTGGTTGCTAGTTTTTGTTGATATACAAGACTGTTGAATTGTAATTTCAACTTAATTTTATTCATATGAGTTACGTGTTTTATCAGTGAGCAAAGAAACTATGTACAGTCAAACAAGCTATTTGGTATACAGGCAATATATATTCATTTGCCGCTACAGTGCCAAAATTCGTTTTGATTGTGTGTATAATTTAACTTTTTGAGCTTATGGCTCTCTCTCCTAGAGAGACGTAAAAGGATTGTTGACTATTGGAAACACTCACAAAATTGTTTAAAGCATTTGCAAGTTATCTGCCTGTATACCAAATAGCTTGTTCGACTGTATCTTCGAAATAGAATGTGTATTTAACATAAATGCAAACAATCTGTTAGTATTTTCTTCAGAAGAGAGAAAGGCTTTTGATTAATAAAGCATAAGCATATTAGGAAATCAGCTTATTATATAAAAATCTGTCTTTAAAAGGTCGATAATGGTGCCGATTCTCTTGTCACAAAATTCTCTAAACTAAACTAAAAATCACTAAAATTTTATTTTAGTCCTGTCAAACGATCAAACTCATTCTGAAATAGACTTTAAATGACACAACTTAACTATAATTTAGTTTGACAGCACTAAGATGGCACTGAGATTAGTTTAGTGAAAATGCTATTCTGAATTTGACGATTTAACCTAAAATTTTGTCCTATATCTAAAATCCTCTAACTAAATCTGACTATATTTAATCGCGATTAAAAATGTGAGGAATAAAATTAGATGTCATGAACTAAAATTCAAACCAACACCTCGACTTCAGTTACAAAAAACAGTACTTACTGTATTTTTTTATTTTATTTTGCTTTTAACTCGAAAACGGTGTGTCCTATCGCAAAAATAAAGAAAATTTCGACCCCCTTAAGGATATCCTTAAACCCTAAATTCTCAACATGTTGGTAATTATTTTTTATTTTTTTCCGTTATTTTCCATACAAAAACTGAAAAATTCCATTAGAAACACGTCGAGGCAGCCGTGCATGCGCGCCTCTGGCTCTAAAAAAAACACGGGGTAGGGAAAACAAGTACCAAGTGGAGGCGCGCGGTTGTCAAATTCGATTTTAGTTATGTCTAAATAAGTATTCAATTTAGAGAATTTATTTGGCAGAATACCTCCAAGATTCCCATAGTCAAAAGTAAGGAATTTTAGTGATATTAGTAAGTTTAGTTCCGTATACAAGAGAATCGGCACCAATACCGTCCATTGTGTCACCCTATGTAAACTACATTTATACATATCTGTAACTTAGGTAAGTATATGGTGTACATAATAAAGGGTAGGTATTCTATTCTATAATGTGCTGGGCTTTGATTAATACAACCACGACTGATTCCACACCACGTTTAATCATAAGGTAGTTCAGAAATACATCGTTAATTATATTTAGATCACAGTTCACTCAGTACATATCTCTCGACTAACTCCTCGGAGATCTCCAGCAATCGCTCGCGGTACACGCCGCACTTCTGCGCGTAAGCAAGCACCGGCTCCGTCCGATCCTCGTTCACGTACCTGTCGTACGTCTGTGGGTCGTCAAACGTCGCCTGCGCATCCTTCGGGTGCATCAGGATGAAAGGATGAATAGCGGCTGGCTCCACCACTCCGAACATGCGACTCTGCTCGCACCAGTACAAGAAACTCTCCTTATCGTAACCCAAATCTATCAACCTCCGTTTAGAGTCCTCGTTCAAATTGTCCGAAAAAACTGCGAAGTATTGATCGTAGATTTCTTTCTCGTGCTTTTCTCTAAAACTCCTAGATGTAGTCAAGTACATGAACGTCATGAGATCGAAGGCTGGCGGCGTGTACCGCACCAGCTGGAAGTCGACGATGATAGCGTTGGTGAGAACGTTGTTGTCATACTTAAACATCAAGTTATTCACCCAGAGATCTTTATGTATCAGGACGTTTAGAGTCCCAGTATACTCCTTTACAGTATCACACGCTACTAAGTACTGCTTCGCTATTTTTTGCTCCAAACCAGGTAGGTTCCGGTAAGACTTCGAAGAGTAAGCTTTGATGAAGTTCGCAGTCAATTTGGCGCAGGCTTTTATGAATGGAGAGTCACAAAATGCTGGCTCATCTAGCAAGCTCCCACATTCTTGGTTGGTGTTGTAGGGGCGGTTGCTGAGGATGCTCTTGTTCGTCTCGTAATTGGTGAAGGCTGCGTGGAAGCGCGCGAGTGTGGCGACTCCGAACATCACATGCTGGTAGTCCAACGTGTCCAGGTAGTGGCGGGACGCGTAGCCTGTCACCGCCAGGTCAGGCATCACGATCATCGAGTCCGTGTAGATGTAGGCCTTTGGACACCAGGGGTACGGATCTGGCGGCAGTGAAATGGAGAATAGAGGAATGAAGAAGTTATAGGTAACGATAACGATATCATAAGAATTTCGGAAGTTTTTATCAGTGCAATATTTGTGTCTACTTTGACGATTGATTTCTTATAAACATAAATGTTCTTTTATAGATGAATGGCTTTGTTTTGTCTAACGGCAAGAAACTTTTGTTTAAATGCATTGTTATATATAACTATTAATTTATAAGATTATCCTTAAAAGAAAAGATTTTATTTCAAACCAAGTTCAAAATTACTTTGAACTAAGCATAAATTCCTTGGGATAAGCTTCTCTTCTAGTCATAGATTCACTCAATCATAAAAATAAAGTTCACTCACCATTATCATCCCGAATCTCCTCCAGCACTTTGAACATATACCTTTCTCTCTTAAAATATTTATTATTATCAATGAACTCCGCTTTGGGCTGGTTGTTCATCGGGATACACTTTATGAACAGGTGTATGCTCTTCACTTGGCCGTCAACTGTCACTCGTAGGGTTGCTCTCATGTGGTCTCCTAGGAAGCCGGCGAGTCCATCCGTAGCCGCTCTGACGTCACAGCTCTGCAGCGACCACACATCCACGCCAATGGCCTGCTTCACAACTTGATGCACCTGCTTGTCACTCAACATATCCTCCAATAAGAAACGTCTGGTACCACCGACCATCTTGATAAGTTCTAAGTATATTTCTGGGAGAAATAATCGACTTGCACATTATATACCACACTTTTATCTATAAATACTGTACGTTTTTGTTCTTCGTTATCATTTGAAAATTGGATGTACTAAAATAAAAAAGACCTTATGTGATAGGAAATAAGACCGATTATAATGTAAGTTGTGTAAATAAATAGATTTTATCGGTTCGACATCATAGCGCAAATTCTTTGTATTTGCAGGAAGATTAAGGAGAGCTACTGTTTGAGATGAAGTGTTCATTGTTCGCGTTTCAAGTTCGTTCCAGATAATATTCTGGCAGTTGGCAAATGTTGCATAATTCCTAGATAATAATAAAGGCTTATTCACATGATTCAGTTTGGGTGGAGCGGCTTTAGGCCATTCAATTTGCCAGTCCAATCCAAATATCCTCTATGCAACGTGACGCTCACAACCTCCCCGATTCAATGGGTTAAGGGCGCCTTTCGGTCGAAGTCTCAGCGCGACCTTCAGAGGGCCATTACAATTTTTTTTTAATTTGAGTGTTTTACTCGATTTTTGACGTGTGATTAAAGTTTAGATATAACCTCAAAATTAAAAAAAAAATGTGCCTGAGAAAGGTTGATTATTTTACTTGGCAGAGGATTAAAAAAAAAATTGAATTTCTCTACATAAATCAGTAAAAACCTTGTCTTTGCAAAGGCTGTTTCATAAAATTTAACTTAAGGGCGTCTTTTGACGCGTTGTCACATCGAAGATATAGTAATTTAATCATTTATAAAAATGTCCATGGTACAACTATATCTTGAACTTTGGAGCGCATAAGTAATTTTTTTATGTTTCATTCAGTAATGCACCAAGAAATAATCCGTAAAACAGATAGATATTGATAATTTTTCGTCCGAAATTATATTTTTGACGTGACAACGTCTTATAAATTGGTTTGCCGGGTGACACTTCAAGAAACTGCGTTACGCTCCGCTCACGTTATGCGCTCACAATGAGAGCGAGTGAGAGGCACGCGTCCCTTCCACTCGGGCATGGTTAGCCCGCCTAAGAGCGAGAGAGACAGACATAAAAAGTGAAAGGCACGCGTCCCTTCCACTCGAGCACAGTTAGCCCGCCTAAGAGCGAGAGAGACAGAGCGAGAGAGAGAGAGTGAGAGAGATAGGCATACACACCGGTTCATGTCTTTGTATAAATTAATGTTTTAAATATAATTCTTTGTATAAATAAATGTTTTAAATTGTTACTATTATTTCATCCTTCTTCCTACTATACGAATGAATATTCACATTAAAATTATTTTACCACTCAAAGTCGTTGTCACGTAAAACTTTCGCCCGTATACCGACTTTACAGGCAACCAATTTTTTTAACTATGAATATACATTTAAAATTTAAACAAAAAGTATTTACTAACAAAGGTGTCACCATGCTTAAAAAAAAAATTGTCTTTTTTAGAGTAAAATAATATTTTTAAACAATTGTTATATGCAATGCTAAAAATCAATATAAATCTCGGGACGCGCGGAATTTAGCTTCAGTCCGCGCCAAGCTCTTCTTGAGGGAGGACGTATTGCCCGCTAATACGCGGCGCACACAGGCGCACAACGTGTGTGCGCCGCGTAATATCAAAAATATAGAGCAACTCAACACTTTTTGATACGTGATTAATTTTTTTTTTATTATGAATGGTTGTAATGGAAATTTATAAATATTTTCCACTGATACTCTAATTTGAATATATAGAAAATGAACATAATATACCTACAATAAAAATGTGTGTTTATTTGCAGTGTGGACTGGTACTGAATACCCACTAAAAGTTTACAAAGATAATGATTTCTGAAACCAGAAATTGTTGCCACATGAATAATGTTTTATGAGGGGAGCGTTATTCCCGGTTTAATAGATACTTCAAACCAACACCTCGACTACAGTTGCAAAATAGTACTGTTTCCTTTTTTTATTTTCTTTTAGTAGGACCCACGATTTTCGAGATATAAGCATCTCGAAAATCGTGGGTCCTATCGCAAAAATAATGAAAATTTCAACCCCCTTTATAAAACCCATAAACCCCTAATACTCAACATGTAGGTAATTTTTTTCCATATTTTCCATACAAAAAGTGAAAAATTCCATATAAAACACGTCGAGGCTTTTTTTTTTGAGGCGATGGCGCGCATGTTCGTATACATGCGCGCCATCGGCTCAAAAAAAAAATCCCGGGGTAGGGCAAACAAATTCGATTTTAGTTGTGTCTAAATAATTTTTAAATTTAGAGATTTCTTTTGGCAGAATAGCTATTAGATTCCCATAGACATAAGTGTGAGTATTATTACCTGCTGAATAAATTACAATAAGTATTGAAAATTGGCAACTGCCAGTACCTACTTCTCTTAACAATTTTCTTTCGCACGCGCCCTCACTAGACTAATCCTTTTTTTACAAAAAAATAATTCTGTGCTAAAACTGATTACAAAGTCTATTAAATACATCGCCTTACATTTGGTGATGCCAGAAGCATCACTTGCGTACGCGTACGCAAGTGATGCTTCTGGCATTACAAGCGTCTTTATGCCGCGGTAACTGCAGTTACATGTTACCAGTAGCAGTAGTTGCATGCTAGTTTGCCGGTTTAGTGGTATAAAATATAAATTAAAATTCACGTAATTTTTTATGACCCTATCGTAACTCAATAGATAAGCCATTCTAGGTAATGACATTCATCGATACAAATAATATTTCACGAACTATAAATAACAGTAATTTGATTTATTTCGAAAGTAAAGTGGAAAGGATCAAGTTTGTTTGTTCGTCGCGTCTGCCGCCTATCGGTTTGCATGTTGCGTAGCGTACTTCACTAGACGCACACAAGCGCATCCGCGCCGTCAAATTTACCTAAATCTGTGCACTTCGATTTTGTAACAGCGCTCTTAACGCACAGAGCAATCGAGCATTTTCTAATCTACGATGTGAGGTCCCCTTAGTACTTACCTAAAAATAATAATGATTAAGTACCTATGTACACTATTAAAAAAATAACCTAACATATATAGTTATATAAGTACAAATATAAACCCACGCCTTCTTACCATGGGGGTAGGCAGAAACTACAGAACGCCATCTGGTACATTAAATATTCCTTTTGCCTCGTTTACGTTCATACATCTGGTCATACAAGCACGCCGGTTTTTCTTTCTGAAGAACATCACCAATAAGGTCAGTATATGTCCTCTTTTCCTGCTCGTGGCTAAGTAATAACAGCCGCACGGGTCGATCCATCAGGTTAAGCTACGCTTGCCGGGGTTGGTCCGTGAATGGGTGACCATCTTTACATACCGAGACTCCTCCGTGCCTCGTAAAGCACGTTAAGCCGTTGGTCCCGGCTGTCATTTGTGGATCTTTGATTTGTCGTTACGGGTCGTCAGAAGCCCGAAAGTCTGACAACCAGTCTTACCAAGGGGTATCGTATTATCCAGTTACTGGGTTGTGTATTCACCTGCATCCAGTTAGACTGGAAGCCGACCCCAAAATAGTTGGGTAAAGGCTAGGCAGATGATGATGATGTCCTCTTTTCCTAACAGTAATGCATAATATTTCATAACCTAACGTAATGACGACGTAATAACGTCGCGATAGTTCGGGCTGCGTAGCACGTATCGCCGGGCGGCGGACTGGCGGTACAGCACAAAGGACAAGCGTTGTTCATTTCGACTGTTCGTTTCCGAAATGTGTAGACGCTCTGTCGAAATAATCTTGGATTATTGCACGATAATTCGTTAAAATTATGAAGCCGCTAATGTGCCCACCGCATTAGCTCGGTAACTTTTTTGCGAGCTAAACATGCGAAGTTTCGGCACGCATCGCAAAATAGACTATCCTCCATAAGTGCGACTTCACGAATATAATATATCTTGTAGTTACGTATCTATATTAAAAGTTAATTCGATGATGTCGTAAGATACACTCCACCAATATGTAGGTACATTCGTGTGGAATGATGAGCTGATAACATTCAGTCCACCTGACCTTACGATGTCGGTATTACCCAGTCAGGTCATTTTAGCGGCGCTGTTTTGCCGCCCCAGAAAAACTAGAAACCGATTCCAACGTAGTTGGCAAGGTTTTCAGCTTACGTAGTCATCATCATTTCAGCCGAAAGACTGCTGGACCAAGCACTGCCGTTGTGCTTCCCGCATCCAGCGGATTCCTGTGGTGAGGCCTTCCAAAGCAACGTCTTCCGGAAGTATTTAAGTACCGGAAGGCATTATAGGTATTAGGTTTGACGACACGGTTGGCGCAGTGGCTGAGCGATGGACTGCTGCGCAACGTGTCGTGAGTTCGATTCCCGCACGGAACAAATATTTGTATGATCTGCAAGTAGTTGTTGTGGGTCTGGGTGTTAGTGTATGTGAGTTTCTATGTTTGTAAACGCACCCACGATACAGGAAGAAATTCCTAGTGTGGGGCAACGTTTAAAAAAAAGAAAGGTAATATTTAGTTGTAATTCGGCAAACGTAAGGTAGGACGCCCTCAGGATAAATGGGAGTTAGGAACTTCGCAGGGTGGCCGGGTAGCAGCTGGATGAGAGTAGCCGAAAATTGAATTAAATGGCGAGCGAATGGAGAGTCCTTCACCCGGCAGTGGACTACTAGAGGATGATGATGATCATTTGGTTGTGCACAACGAAAACAATATCCTGTTTATAAATAACTATATTATTATTAATTTTATGAAACAATATAATATCTCTCGCTACATTGTAAATATTACACGTACCTAAGTTATCATATAAATTCCGAAGTGCTGTCAGTTTGTGTAACTGTGGCAAGCAGTCGTCGTATCGTAATGTACAAAGTATGGCAACATTTGGCGGTCGGCGGTCCAGCGACCTTTGGTGAAACCAAGTATACTTAACCATAAGTAATTTGGAATTATTCAACAATGATTACACAAATAGCTGCTGAGTGTGCACAAAGCGTTTGTCTAAAATTGCAATAGGCTTACAGTCTGCCCACTAAATGCAAACTAGGAACGCATAAATATAAGCCGCCTTATCGGATATACAAAATCAAAATCCATAAACTTGACTCCATAACATACTTGGTTCAGCAAACAGTATCGTATTAAAATTGCTTTCATTACAAGTCTTATAAACTGACATATAATTAAATCTTAAGATAATATTTGTAAATATAATAGCTGATGTCTTAAATATATCTTTAACAATAAAGGCTACTGGAAGAATGTTTCATCGGAAGACGAGCAATGGCAAACGACAACTATTCACTATTATAATTCTTGATTATTTAATATTTAACTAATATATTACAGAACAATATTCGTGTATAATTGAAATAAGACTCACTTTACATTTGATTAGCTGCGCAGGAGTGAAATAAATAAATTATAATTGCTACTCTACGATTGGACCAGGTCTTTTCTTAGTTTTCGACGCTTAATAATTAAATTAAGCTGCATATGCAACCAAAAACATAGTTGCAGAACTGTAAAAACATACAAACATATTAACCGGTCAGAAAACAATACGTACTTATCCGGTGTTCAACAGACAACATCCAACGGCTAAGTCCCGAATTAACAAAGCAAAGATGTCTTATAAAACCGTGGACAATCACAAGCAATAATTGAGTAAAGTATGTCTTATTTCTGGTCTAACCTACTAAGGCACAGAGGAGTTTGAGCGTCGTGTTCATAGAGGGCGCTAGTGTCGTAAGAGGGTCCTTACGGGTACATTTGGCTAATTACATTACGTTGTCATATTGAGCAAACTTAGTATAACGTTAATAAATATAACGGCGAGTATTAGGGCATGTGCAGACTGTACGTAAAATTATTACGAGGTTATTCAGGATATTGCAACTTTTGTTGTAAGTTGCGCAATATCTACACCCTCATCTATTGAAACATAAAATTTAGGTTAGGAATTTAATGGATCGGTGGAATCAAATAACACACGTCACAAAAAAATATATAAAAAAAACAGCAACAATTGAAATCCACGCTAAATCCTTCAGACACTTCTTTTCAAATCTATGGTAATAATATTTATCTAAAATACTTGGGCCTAGTCGGTGGACACGTTAATCAGTTTCGTTTTTTATGCTCTCAATAGAAAAATAACACTCAAAGTATCTATACCCCATTTGAAATAAGATTAGACATTAAAACAAACCCTTTTACAGTCCGTTCAACCGATTTTGACTTCTATACCGTAGGCATAAGGATAGCATTAAAAGCAAAAAAAGTATCACAATACCAACTATCTACTGCGGCTGCCATTTGTCATGCCAACAACGCAATAGAATTCAAAATCGGTTGAACGGAATGTAAAAAAGGCTTATCTATACGTCTAATCTTATTTCAAATGGAGTATACATAATCGATCTTCGTATGGTGCGCACTTGACCTAAGAGTCGTGTCGACACTAGCGCCGTCATCGCACGCGTGGCAATGTTTGACATCCCTCTAACTGGCAAGACACTTCAACTTCACTAAACAAATACAGCTAAAAACTGATTGTATTTATAAGTTTGATATGGTGGCGAATGGTTAAGTGACACTAAAGTTACAAAAGAACTCGCTTATTATTGTTGTATACAAGAAACAGTTATTAATTTCTCAAATTCAAAATATTTCATTTCACATAAACATAGAATGGGCACTTATGAAACGTCAGAAGCTAGGTGCACGGTTCCAATCGGTCGTTTCTTATGGAGAAGAGCCAGCAAGAAATTCCATGGTTACTCTTTCAAAAATAATGTGTTTTTACAATGTTTTCAAATAACAGTGTTGATAGGTATGGGAGGACAGTGTAGGCCTGTCAACAAGTACTCAACAAAATAGAGAATGTTCAGCAAATCTACAGTCTGCAAGGCCTACAACGTTCTCACGTTCACAAAATATAAAATAAAATAGTACTTTTTACGCCAAAAAAAAAACACACGGTTTCAGTGAGAATCTCCATGCGAGTAAAACCGCGTGGCTCAGCTAGCTTAGTTAGCAATTCCATTGGTTAATATTGGCACAGTTCCACTCCGCTCCAGTGGACAGGCAGCCCAACACGGGATTTAAATATTTGAAATTAATTTAGCATTCGTGACCATATCAAACTAAATTAACTTAATTTCAACATGAATTTATATAACATTATTTGTAATATAACGAATATATTTCAGTCTCTTACGTATAATACAGCTATCAATAATATATAACATGTAAAAGGAAGACTCATTGCGTCTTATTGCGTCAATTGGAAGACGAGGAAATATATTTTGAGATATATCTTCTCTACAATACCCAAAACGGGGAATAGAAAAATGTATAATAACATGTACAAAAACGTCTTTCATAAAATTCCAGCTATCTAAAATACTACTATATAATGTCTTGGCTGAAAAGCAGTGTCAATTCCATAGTGTACTATTTGAAGTTTTAAACATTGAAGTATAGTTAGATGGTTAAATAATATCTATGCAAGTAGCATATTACGTTGATCTCAATTTAAAGAAAAAAGATCAACTTACATTTATAAAAAGAGATAAACGTTTTGCCCACTAATATGTTCAATTCCATTATTTAGTACTTCTGTACTAAATAATCAAAATCAAATAATAATAATTTAAATGCAGATCTACCGAAGCAGTCTTTGAATTAGCAGTAGTAGATTCCATATAATACATACAGTGGAACTATTTTCTTAATAACCCTCGGGAATCATCGCATTTCCGAATATAAACGAATACTAATTTCCATGTCCATCAATTATTAGATTTATCGTGTATATTAATTTGAATTCAGAACTAAGTACTTTATTGATTTGATTTCCAATTGCAAACCAGAACGCGACGTGTTACCACACCGAGCGCTGGACGCAAACTAAGTAGTAGTAGTGGTAGTAAGTCAGTAGTAGTAGTAGTCTTTGCGTCCAGCGCTCGGTGTGGTAAAACGTCGCGTTCTGGTTTGCAATTGGTCAATCGTCATTCTGAGGATGCCTCGTTGAGAGGTGAAACACGTGTCGATTTCTTACAGGGTTTTTTAGGACTCTTGAAGAATAGTCAAGCGGAATAGGTTACTAAATATATCTACGTCTATTGTTTTTTTTTTTGAGTATCAACAACTCTATATACTTCCAAGTCGATTGAGAGCGTCCGGTCTGCACCAAGTGCAAAGGGCAACTGATAGAAATCCGACGACTGACGAAACACGAAGATTGCCGAGGGACATTAAGAAAAATATTGTACTGTACATTATTATGTACAGCTAAACCAAAAAGGTATGTGCTTTGGTAGTCTTCGTGGTTCCGAATTTGTAAGAACGTGGCGCTACAGAGTAACCCCCACAGAGGCAAAGCTTCTAAGTTTTGTGCTGCCGCACTTTGTATTAGTGCCCCTATCATTGCGTTTGTATGAAGGTTTATCTCTGCGTTATCTACTCCGGTCACTGATCGTCGTTCTGTTGCTTTAAAGTTTTTTGAAATTGCATAGGTAATACAAAACTGGCAAGGACTTAGCTCTATGTTAGATTTTATCATCATGCGTCCGTATTTCTGAAAATAGACGATGATTCCCGACGCCCATACTTTTCTTGGGATATCTTTCTGTATTTAAACACTACAACTAATTTGTAGATTGTTTTATAAAGTGTTTGTATCCTTTTTTGTCGATTATTGAACTCGATAATGCAAGAATAATTGTTTCAAAACGATGTAATATCGCTTTTACTCATTCGGAGTATCCGTTTCTTTAGTTTTATATGCATTTCCTTTCAAATTTGACAGTTCACATGTTTGTATGAAGCGGTTATAATACGGCAAATTTAAGTTGTCAACAATCTCTTCAGTGATCAAGTTCCATGACTAATGTCATGTCGTGAAGCTCTAGATGAGGGAAGATGTAAGATGTAGTAGTGACGTCACCGGCACAGTAGCGCGTGGAGCCTGGCCAGCGAGTGGCGCAGCAGGCGCTCGGGGTGCGCGGGCGCCGCGTACTGCTGCGGGGCGGCGGGGGGCGGGGCACGCGCCACCTGCCCAGCTACAGTAGCGCGTGGAGCCTGGCCAGCGAGTGGCGCAGCAGGCGCTCGGGGTGCGCGGGCGCCGCGTACTGCTGCGGGGCGGCGGGGGGCGGGGCACGCGCCACCTGCCCAGCTACAGTAGCGCGTGGAGCCTGGCCAGCGAGTGGCGCAGCAGGCGCTCGGGGTGCGCGGGCGCCGCGTACTGCTGCGGGGCGGCGGGGGGCGGGGCACGCGCCACCTGCCCAGCTACAGTAGCGCGTGGAGCCTGGCCAGCGAGTGGCGCAGCAGGCGCTCGGGGTGCGCGGGCGCCGCGTACTGCTGCGGGGCGGCGGGGGGCGGGGGCACGCGCCAGGCCACCACGTGCTCGCGGCCCGTCGTGACGCTCGCGCACACCGTGAACAACACGCCGCGCTCCCACGCCACGCGTAATGCTGACAGCACCTGTCAGACCGACCACGTTTGAGTAAGCGATGATTTATGCTACACCATGATGGACCCGAGACGCGTTTATTGTGGCTAAAGAAACGAATTCACGATCACATTTGAATGATCAGATTTGACGTAAAAACCAACTAACCATGTAATTGTTAATCCATACACTATATCCATACTAATATTATAAATTAACTCTATCTGAAAGTAACTCTGTCTGTCTGTCTGTATGTTACCTTTTCACGCCTAAATCACTGAACGGATTTCGATAAAATTTGGCAAGGAGATAGATGGCATCCCGGGGAAAGACATAGGCTACTTTTTATCGACATACCTTGCAGGTGAAGCCGCGGGCGGAAGCTAGTAATATTATAAATCCGAATGTTATTCTGTCTGTCTGTTACCATTTCACGCCTAAACCACTGAACGGATTTCGACAAAATTTGGCAAGGAGATAGATGGCATCCTGGGAAAGGGCATAGGCTACTTTTTATCGACATACCACGCGGGCGAAGCCGCGGGCGGAAGCTAATAAGGTATAAATAAGACTGAATTCCAACAGTTTGATCAAATACTACATTCTTTTTAACCGACTTTCAAAAAGGAGGACGTTATATGTTCGTCTATATGTATTTTTTTTTTGTGTATGTTTATTGATATTTTCGCCAATTGTGAATCGATTTAAAAATATATTTTTTTCGTTCGAAAGGGTAAGGTGGTACCATATAAATTTTGATAACTTTGCTTGCGTAGTTTTTGAGTTATCTTCATTATTATGTTTTTTTTCCACTTAATATTATTTCGACGACGTTCTAAGTGACTCCCGTCGTCACTGTTATTTACATACCAGGGCCCTATTCGAATTTGTGTTTTTTTTTGGAAGTCCGTTGTTTTTTTTTGTTTGTAAATAGTTTTTATTTTTCACTTTTTAGTTATGGTACCTACCCCACACAAATTCGAATACATTGACGGAGTCAAATAAAATATTTATTTGTACATAACAAAAAAAAATGACAATGTCGCATTATCTTAGCTCAAAATATGAAATGGTTTGAATGAAAATGAGTTACTCGTACTTATCAATGAAATTTAGATACACGAATCGAGAGTCTAATGGTAAAAATTACGAAAAACCCAAAGGAACAGCCGAAATATCCTTGCTGGAATTACTTTGTTTCTCAATCCGGTCATTCGTTTAAAATTTTCTTGCTGAAAAAACGTTGCACCAGCGGGATTCGTTTTTTCGTTTCTTTTCCAAAACGACAGCACACTGCACGCACAATTTTTTTACTTGGCGCACATTTACAGCAGGTTATGCTCTAATTATTCGTAGCACTCAATTCCTTCTAGAAGACATTTTCTTGCTGGGGTAACGCACACGAGTCAACGCTCGCGCCTTCTTTTTGCGAAAAGAGGCCTTCACACGACAGTGGGACAATAATAGGCACGGATATCGAGGAATATGGCTTGGAGGCGTGGTACATGTCGCCTGACCTTGGCCAACCTGAGTGTATATGCGCCTGACGACGGTGCGCACCGTGTATTCTGTTTCCATCGAAACGTGTCATTGTCATTTCGTATTTTTAAAAAATGCCGAATTGTTCCGTGCTTATTTGCAAAAAAAAAAAAGTAATAAAAACTAAAACCCAACTACGACTAAAAAGGTATAAACAAGACACCACAGACAGACAAATTAAAAATCCGGAGTCACACGTGTTAGGGCATAAATCGAACAGATTACGTGTGACTCCGGATTTTTAATTTGTCTGTCTGTGGTGTCTTGTTTATACCTTTTAAGTCAAATATGGGGTTGTAATATATATATTTTTGAAATGTGCTCATTAATCCCTTTCATTTGATACCCTACACGATTATTGTTTTAGTTCCTGACTTTATGTTCTCTAGAGGGCGCTATTTATAATTGATTGTGACGCCACATACCCTATAACCAGCGGACGATCAAGACGCTTTCAACGATACCTCACTTGTCAAATTGTGATGAGTGGTTTAGAACATATGAGGGAACAAATGAACATACATACATATCGGTTAACATCATAACCCTCCTTTTTTCTTCGCCGTAGTCGGGTAAAAATAGGACAATAACAACAAACCTTAAGACAAGTGGCGTGTCCCACCACCGATAAGTAAAAAATCAAAGCATTCATTATAATATTTAAGGATTTTATAAATATTTAATTGTGACATTTCAAAACGATGCATTAGTGGTGTGCAGCACTGAGATATGGATATCGATAATTGTTAGTTGTTCTTACGGATTTATATAATATACTAACATTTGCTAATTAATCTATAATAATTAATTTTATATTATAATGCTGAAGAGTTTGTTTGTTTATTTATTTATTTAAACTTTTCGCACACAAAAAAAATAAAAAGCTACAAAGGCGGACTTAATGCCTTAGGCATTCTCTACCAGTCAACCAAGGGTGGTGTTTGTTTGTTTGAACGCGCTAATCTCAGGAAGTACTGGTTGGCATTGAGAAATTCTTTTTGTGTTGGATAGTCCATTTAACGAGGAAGGTAAATAGGCTATATAATATCACGCTATACTACGACCAATAGGAGCGGAGCATACATGAAAAAGTTGCAAAAACGGGAGAAAACCTTTTTGAGAGCTTCCGTTGCGTGCGCTACGTAAACAGTTTAAGTTACGCAAGTATCACGTATAATGGAATTGTTCCTCTTTGAAAGTTCTCAAAAAAAGTCAGCGACAGCACGTCTATCTTTTAAGATTGACTCACTATAACCTTTTTTATGCTAATCAAATTTGTTCGAAATTACTGTTTTATTTCCGTAGGAGTTTTAGCAACATAATATTAACTCTTATTCAAATAAATAGTTTTAACATCAAGGGTATTACTATGTATCAGTAAAATACTTTTTAATTCATTCGAATCGGTCATTTAATTTTGAAGTTATCACTAGTATAAAAATGCAATACGCGAACCGTTCGACGCCGGGCGCCGCCGCCGCGCCCCCGCGACTTTCCCTACTCTAGAGAGGAGAGGATGGGCACTCGAGTAGACCATGACCTGGAATAGGACATAGGATACGTTTTATCCCTATATTCCCACGGGACCGTGATCGACCTACGCGGGTGAAACTGCGGGGCACAGCTAGTATAAAATAATATTATTGGAGTTTGTTTACTCCTTAAGAATCGATTTTCATATAAGGCCCCCGGAATGGATATTTTATGAGAGAAATTTATAGAAGCGTAACACCTTGTTTTATTCAAAAATAACACGGATAAAATTTTTGAAAAAACATCGTACATATTTTACACTTCGATCTAGTTATTTCGCCGTTTTTTTTTTGTTGAGGTGTTATTTTTATGCATTTTATTTCAGTTTTAAATTACTTTTGAATTATAAATTTGATTTTAATTACGTCAAAATACGCCCAAAAATACTTCTCTTTTTTGCAGTCGGTTTTCATCATAGATATCCTGTTTTCATCGATATTTTTATCGATCAGATATTTATATCAACCCCTCATCCCTAGTCGAGGGTAGAGTTGCTTGTGTGCGTACAGTCGCTGTATCTATACTTTCTAATGCCCGCCCCTTTTGAGCATGTGTGCATTAAATAAAAACAAATGTGTTAAGCATATTTGGTTGTGTGAGTGCGATAAAAGCATAATGTGTGCAGTATGTATTTTCTTTGCTTCTGTGTGAGTTTCGGGAGTGGGGAAAAGGTGGCACACACTTGAGCTTGAATAAATATAGATAGAAGGCATATCTCCGGATATCTATGATAATAGGCTTGTATTTTTTTTTTCTTTAACTTTCGTGAAAAGCTGTCGTATTGACTGTCGCGTTTGCCGTACCTGTCGCCCAAGCTGCGTGTCGGGCAGCAGCGTGTGTCTCGGGAAGCCCACGGCGTAGTAGGGCGCGCCCGGCACTGGGTGCAAGGGCCCCTGGCGCCCCGACTGGAAGCTGTACGGGAACGTAACGTTACACGAGACATAAGACATACACTAACAGTACAGTGTCGTGGTAAACTGATGGCCAACGAACAATAAGAATTCATTTAAATGACAAGTCGGTTCACAAAGTTAAAGATGGCGTAAAGTAATATTTTACGACATGGATGGTTGTGATTATCGTGGTTTTCAGGGGTGCTGATGCCTTAAATGCGATCATAATCAAAATGCAAGATGGCGACCATTGAGTTAGTGAACTTTTGGTCGCGGCTGTGAGTATAGTGTAGTGACACGTACTTGTATGTGACGAGTATGGAGGAGGTGCAGTGCGGGTGCTGCGGCAGTGCGACCGGCTGCAGCGCCCACGCCATGCTGCCGCGCGGCTGCTCGGCCGGCTCGGCGGCGGGCGCGCGGCCGTACGTGCGGCCGCACACCAGGCACTCGATGTACAGCGGCTCGCGCGCGGCGCGCAGGCGCTCCAGCTGCCGGTTGAGGCAGTGCAGGTGCAGCAGGTGCTGGCAGCCCGTGAGCGCCACGGCGGGCGCGGCCGAGGCGTCGAGCGGCGCCAGGCACGCGGGACACAGCGCGCCCCACTGCGGACAGGGCGCGGCGCGCACCCACACGCACACCTGCGCCGCCGCCGAGTCCACGCCTGCGATCGAATTCAGAAAATTATTATTATTGAACCGATCGCTTTCAAAGTCGATCTGAGGGTCCGCGCGTATCCCAAATAGAAATCCGAAATTATAGTAGGCTAACTGACCATTTTTGAGAAACCAATTAATGTGTTACTTGTGGTCCATTTTCTCACAACTCTAAATTATAAAATTCATAATATTGTATTTTTCTTACTGTCAACTAGCCTATTGAAAAAAGAGCGCCATTTCGTTTTGATTATTACTGCATCAATTACTTCCAAAATCCGTATTTGATGAAATGAGGGAAATTGTCCGTTATGACCGTGCTCACCCACTATACTTCCGTCGGAGCTGGGCACGTCGCTGTTGTCGAGCGGCGCGGGCGCGGGCGACTCGAACACGTCGTCGCTGCTGCCGCTGCAGTTCAGCAGCTCACCCACAGACGCTTGCTGAATACAAACATACATAAATGTTACTCTGAAACCTCGCATTACGGTAAATCGAAGATCTTCCAGTAAAACCCCAAGCCTTCACCTGCAAGCTCTCCTTGCTCTCGTGGCTGAGGTACGTGGACACCGTGTCGACACTGTGTCGCCTGCCCGAGCGCGTACTGCTACACTCTGTGTCAGTTTGTCGCTGATCTTCCGCCAGTTCTTCCTTATGCTTGCTTTCCACCACTACCGGAGTTTGCTTGTTGTTGTGACCTGAAAAAAGAATGGATAATATTACAAACTGGTAACAATTAATTAATAGACGTACAGCTTTCCAGAGAAAAGAATGCGCTTCGGGAATCATCGTTTATCTTCGGAATTACGGTTCTTGCCTATTTTGTAGTACAGTCAGCCCCAAAAAGATGTGATACACGGACAAAGAATAATTTTATTGTCAACAACCTTTGCTCCACAACATTGTATACACACACAATGACTATATAGCCTCTTGGCTGCCCATGCGGGCGCCTCGGGCTCACGACTTGCACTGATACTAGATGGAAATATGAGTGGCCATTTTAGTTTTGACCAGTTATTGGATACACGCGGTTATTTTGATACCTATTAAAATATTTCTGCATATTATAAATAAAAACAATGATGAGTTCCTGTTCAATTAAATGGTGTGGAGAATCGTCTAGAACACCCAGCTATAAAAAAGACTGCATAACTTTTCATTGGTAAGTAAAATAAATATTTTATTAAGAATAATTGCAGGGCTCAAGCTAAACTGGTTGTTTAGGTAAAATGGCACAAAAATGCACACCGCGTCGATGTATTTTTGAAAAGTCCCTTTCTCTCACTAGGGTATTCCAATACGTCTATCCCATTCTATGTGCACTTATACTGTGGAGTGTTGTGACAACTTCAAAATAAAGTCTATAAATTATTGACGATAAAAATTACGATGTTTTGTAATGGTAAAAAAGTAACATTAAGTACTTAGGGGTTTATTTATAAACGTTGCTTAAAGTTAAGTGACGTTCAAACGTCAAAAATGTATGTTAAACAGTCGCTAATCATTACTTAACTTTAAGCAACGTTTATAAATATAACCCTTGATGTTTACATTTTAGATTTCAAAATATTCCGTAACTGAAAGAAAAGTGGATTAATGCAGTTCTCAGGGAAAATTGCTTTCCAAATAAATAGCAATGTCAATCCCTGTCGGATATATCAATAAATTAAGTGAAATTCAAATAATTAATTGTTCAATTAGGATATTCGACGTCGATTTTATCGATATCGATATTATTGTTGCAAAACTGACTTGTGCATGTTTGGAACTTTCGTCCTGACATTGTTGCATCGGCCAATCATAACCTCTGTAATTTCTTCGTCCCCCGGCCCGCAGCAGTGAGTCGTGTGACGAAATCGGTCTACCAGCTCTCAAGTGGTTTAATTCTCTTTGTACTGTATACATATGTACAAAACAATACAGGGTGTTAGGGTAGACACCGTTATCCTTGAAACTAGTGGTTTGGTGTCATCTGTCATATACTTTTTCTATGGGACCAACCTTGAAATCTCAAAAAAAAACATCAGCTGTTCCATACATTTGTGTTCACTTAAATCGACACTGTGGCGACTGTGGCGACAGTATACCATATAGTATATCGCTGGACGGATGGGCACGAATATAAAGTTATAATTTTGAATTCTACCTTTATTTGTGACTTACTAAATATATTCAAGTTATGCAGAATCTGCCGAGCGAGCCCCGGCTTACGATCGCGCGGCGAGGCACTGCGGGCGCCTTGCCGCGGTGCCGTGGCGCTCGACTGCGACTGGCTCTGCAGCGACTGTGGCGACTGTGGCGACTGTAGCGACTGTAGCGACTGCACGGACTGCACGGACTGCACGGACTGCACGCTGGAGCCCGTGTGCTGTTGGGGGATGCGCGGCCGCCGACCTACAGATTAGGATAAGGTCAATGACAGATACGTCGTATAGCTGTTGTAAATTACACGAGAACTAAACTTTACTGGCACTTAGAAAAATCAGAAGCTAGGTGCACGGTTCCAATTGGTTGAGTCCTATGGAGAAGAGTCGGTAAGAAACTCCATGGTTACTCTTTTAAAAATAATTGGCTTTTAAATTACAGTGCTGAGCAATGTTTTCAAATAGGTATGGGGAGGACAGTGTAGGCACTCAACAAAATAGATAATGTTCAGCAAATCTACAGTCTACAAGGCCTACAACGTTCTCACGTTCAGAAAATATAAAATAATCGATATAAAAGATAAATTCTAATCCTAACTAATATTATAAATGCGAAAGTGAGTTTTTTTGTTATGCTTTCATGCAAAAACGGCTGAATGAATTTTGATGAAATTTGGCACAGGAGTAGACCTTGACCTGGAATAGGACATAGGATACTTTTTATCTCGAAATGCCCACGGGATCGAGACGTACGCGGGTGAAACCGCGAGGCGCAGCTAGTAAAGTAATTTAAAAAAAAAACTATTTACACCTAAAGGCTGAGTCCTGAGTGAACGCGCACCGTGTAGGCGGATTGCGGAACGGATTTATCCGACGGGGCGTCCTGACTGACGGCGCACCGCCGTTGTGCTGTGGCCCTAGTGAAAACGGATCTAAGTCCAAAAATGCAACTTTACAGGAGACGCAAAAAAACACAGCGCGCTTCAAATTGCGTTTTGACCTCGTGTGACATATAAACCGCTATCAAATGAAATATGTGTGATGTTTTTTATAGGTGTAAATAAAGGCACTGGCAAAACCGTTAGACAGCCTATACAAAAAATATGAATTGAATAAGAAAAAAAGATTACAAAAAAAAACAAATACTGTAACTAAACGTACCATGGCGGAGTCAAATCTATTTATTATTATTTACGCTCTTCTCCCCTACGTGAAATCGACATTTTTAATAATGATTTTAACCACGCAACAAAAAAGTTAACAAATATTTATGGAAAATGGCGGCTGGTATGGTTTTTCCGCTAGCGCGCGCGGGTGTAAATAAAGGCACTGGTAATACCACTGAACAGCCTATATAAAAATACAATGTTAATAATACATAATACGCAAATGGGGTAGGGTAGTGAACAATATAGACTGAAATATTTACATAGCAGGTAGTAATATTCGAATTTGTGTGGGGTAGGTACCACAACCAAAAAGTGAAAAATAAAAACTTTTTACAACTTTTAACAAAAAAGTGAAAAATAACTTTAATTTCGGAAGTCGGTGCCTTTGCTTTTCAATTTTCGTTTTTTGCCACCGACTTCCGAGTTATTTTTCACTTTTTTGTGTTTTTTTTTGGAAGTTGGTTGTTTTTATTTTTGTAAAAAGTTTTTATATAAAATGCTTTTTTGATAAGTACACGTTTGATGTGAGTTTTGAACTTTCCACCGCTAAGATTTTACTCAATCCTGGAAGCACAGATATAGATCTATAATTAAAGGGACCACTACCCAATTTGAAAACTGGTACAACTTTACTATGTTTTATTGAATACAAACACGTACTGTCGTCTAAATGTTGATTAAATATTCCTGTTAGGACACTTAATCAACGTTACGGCAATTGTGTCCATAATATCTCCAAGTAATAATCTTAACGGAAATCCCCCTCTGTCCTCACATATTGGTCACAAAAAGATTCAAAATTCTAGATATCACCAAAGTGTCTTCTGCATTGCAATATACATAGTCTATCTATATATTATTATAATAGCGACACTTTTTTGTTTTTATAAACTACCCTCTAAAGGGAGATTGGGGGTTTCAAATTTTAATGTGTGATCAGATTTACTCAAAACTGGGTATTAAGGGTCTACCCTACCTCAAATTGCTTAGCATGATCCTCCATTATACCGAAAATATTGCAGCATTAATTTTGAAATAAATATATGTTAAAGTAGAGGATTCATGCTAGGTCCTGTTGTTGAGCCACAATTAATGTTTGACGAAAACACGATTACAAAAAAAAACTATAGAAAAAATATCCAAAGTTACCTCTAAACCGAACTATAAACCGCTGGTATTCAAAATATACTTCAAATTAGATCATGAAACTTTGCATAATAACTGAACTAACTATAAAGCAGGTCTCATATATATATTTATATTTTTTAAGTACCATTATTTTTATCGTAAAAAGCAATTACCTAAAGACTATAAGGGGATGACTATGATAAGACTTTAGGGGTGGAAAGGGTGTTGGAATTTTTGGTAGAAAATACGAAATTGACGCAAACAAAATTACGGGGATGTGCTAGTTTATGATAATAATTATATAGGAGTTTTTAAAACTAAATACCTTCTAGCGGCGCCCGCTCCGGTGGCGGCGGCGGGTGCTGGTGAAGCGCGTGCGGCGCGAGCGGCGCGGCGGGCGGCGACGGGCGCGTGAGCGGGTAGGGCGGGTGCGGCGCGCGCCGCAGCAGCGCCACGCCGCCCGCGCCCGCGCCGCCCGCGCCGCGCGCCGTCATGCGCGACACGGACGCCACCCAGCCCTCGAACGCCACCGTCTCAACGCCGCCCGACCAAGACTCTTCTAACAAGCATTGTACCTGCATCATTTATATATGCGTAAGTGTTTATACAATGAGTTTTCTGACTAGAACAGGCGATTTCGGAAAAAAAACATTTTTCGATTATTAAATTTCAATACCTCGACGGGCAGCGGCTCATAGTTGAGCTCTCCGCCTAGCGGCGGCGACACGAAGCGTGCCCACTCCCAGCGCACACCGCGCCCTGCTGGTGACGTCACGCTGTAGCACGCACGACGCACGCGGCACTCCACATTGCCGCCCTCTAGTGGAAAAATAAAAACCAAGCTAGACATTGAATGTGATGGGCTGCTTCTAAACGGAAAGAAGGCAACCTGTCAAATACAGTATTATGTTCACTATTTCACCATGTTTATTATGATCTTTGTCAAGCTATATGTATATTATTACAGATTTTAGAATTATTTTGTTACCCTCATGATATGCCTTCAAATGTAGTTTCAAAAGTTTAGTACGAACTTACTCCTGGTTTCTATGAAACATTGATAAAAAAAGTCTGCCACAATCAATTCATAATGAGCCACAATGAATATGTTTGTGGCACTCTTGGGAGTTAGCAGGTCTAATAATTTAACTACACAAACCTGGAGTGTCTAAGCACTGTGTTAGTGTCCTGAGGTTCACATAATGACCTCTCAGAGCTGGATCAGCATCCGCAAGCACTACTCTTGTCAGTTTCTTAGCATGCGCTCGCTCCAGGGTCCGCGTGACACCTGGAGTGTGCGGCAGCCACTGTCCATTACACTGCCACTCCCACACCACCACACAGTGAACCGAAGACATCATGAATTATGGCATTTAACTGTAAAAGAGTTTTGACAAAATCATTTGGAAGTATAAATTAATAAAAGTATTTTATGGTAGAATTCAGGCACAAAATTTGTAAAACAACAGAATTCACAATCAAACATTAGCTAAGTACCATATCTAAGTTAAGAATAGTTTTTTCATGTTTTTAAAACAACACTGTTGGTTTTATAATGGGTAGTCAATATAAATTGCTACAGGTAGCTATAAATTAGGACAATAATGGTATATATTTTGATTAAAACATCCTTCTCTTCTATATTCCTGTTACTGGTAGTTTTCATTAAATGTGTAAACATAGCAGGCCACTGCTATAATAACACGAGATTCCACATTATGTAAACATTGAACATTCTCGATGACACATTTTAATGATACCTTTTGCGTCTTCGTGTAGTTTGTGCTTGTTTCCAATAGTTTATCAGAATGTTTACTCACAGTTTTGGACTAATATGTCAAAGGAATCAACCTAATAGTTTTTCACGTCAATAATGAAATGAGGGCTCACCTCTTTTCACGAAATACTCCAAACTATCCGTATGACACCGACTGCCGCTTGCTTGTTATTTGAGTACAAAATTACATTTTCGTATAAAATAACTATCAACAACGACCACTTGCTAAGCTACAGTGGTCATAACGTTCCAGCCATTTGAGGAAATAACTCTTGCAATATCGTAAAACGCTTCTTTCTTTTCTCGGGCTTTGAAATCGTGACGCCTTGTCATGAAGTTTTCTTCGAATAAATCACAGAGTACTTTTATATAGAATAAATCGATTGATTTAATTATTGTTTTCGAAACAAATAACTCTGAATTAAAATAAAATATCAATGAATGAATGACAGCTAGGTTGCGTTCAAAAATCGTAACTTTTTATTCTACTAACATTAAATAACTTAGTAAACGATATCTTTACTTTTTAATGATGGATTAATAACACCAACAAGTAAAATTTATTTTACTAATGTGCTGTTGTGAAGAGTAAAGCCCTCACTCTAAAGATATTCAGTAAAATAAAATAATATTCTTTAAATAAAATTTTGCTCAGAAGTGAGTGTTCGGAACAAACAAAAGAGTTAAGTCGCATCACAGATTTTTACACCTCTATAAAATAGTAATCTGTGCACCCAAGTTAGGGTCATGAAATTATTGTTAAAGGGGTGATAGACGTGCGAGCAAGTACGCGTACTTATGGCTCGGCGAGCTTACTCGCATGTGTGTCATACTAAGTACGCGGACTTGATCTCAACCTTTCAAAATGTGAACTATACTTAGCGGACAGTACTGACAGACATCTGACACTTCCCAAATTTAACGCAATCGCCCCAGAAATCAAAATTATTGAAAAAAGCTCTCTTCGTCTCCTTGGGTCTCCAATCTTTGAGGATTCCTTTCCCATTTTCATTGAGGAAATAATTCAAAATTTCAATGACGTTTCGGAAAGATTGTTCCAAATTAACATGCATTCGGTCATAACCCTAATCCGTTACTGCTGTTTTGGCCCTAAATTAACATATTTCCTTCGCGTTTCGCTATTATGGAAGCACACTAATCTTTTAGACAAAATGGACCAAATTATCCGTCATACATTAACTTTGATCCTAAATGTGGCCATGGACGACCGAGCTTGGGCACAAGCTACTCTTCCCATCCGTATGGGAGGCCTCAGCGTCCGCAAAATTTCTAGTATTAGTTTACCGGCATTCATATCCTCGGGCCACGGTACTGAGAAATTAATCAGGAAAATCCTAGCCTCCACACTGATTAATTTTGACGTGCCGTGCCTCACCGAGGCTATGGATGCCTGGAGACTCGCTTGTCCGAATTCAGATCCACCCGACAATCCATCTTCCCAGAGACGGTGGGATGAGCCGCTCTGCAGAGTAGTACAGAACAACTTGCTTGACACGTCTGCTACTACTGCGGAGCGCGCGCGCCTGCTGGCTGTGGGTAAGTGGGAGTCGGGTTTGTGGCTTCATGCACTACCGTCATCGAACCTAGGAACTTTGTTCGACGACACTACGTTCCGCATCGCTGCTTCCCTGCGCCTAGGAGCCCCATGTTGTACTCCCCATCGCTGTCACTGTGGCGAAGTTGTCAACAGCCTCGGACACCACGGCCTGTCTTGCAGCCCAAGTGCGGGTCGCTTAGCACGGCACGCTAATATTAATGACATCATCCGACGAGCTCTTGTCACCGTCGGCGTTCCAGCTGTACTAGAACCCAATGGCTTGGCACGCGACGATGGCAAAAGACCGGACGGCATGTCCTTATTCCCATGGAAGATGGGTAGGCCTTTAGTGTGGGACGCAACGTGTGTCGATACTCTTGCGCCATACCATCTTCCTGGCTCGGCGTGCTGTGCTGGCGCTGCCGCTGCGGCAGCGGAAAACGAAGCGGCGAAAGTATAATAACCTTATAGGCAATTATATTTTCGAGCTGTTTGGGGTGGAAACCCTAGGGCCGTGGGGTCCGAGTGCTCATAGTCTATTCAGTGAAATCTCCAAACGGCTGCTTGACACTTCCCGTGACCCAAGGGCTGGCTTTTACCTTGGTCAGAGACTAAGCATTGCCATTCAACGTGGCAATGCCGCCTGTCTCTTGGGTACATTACCAGCCGACAGCGATGCGGAGGAATTTTTCGACGCCTTACTTTAGTTATAGTTAATAAGTTTTTTAAGTTTTTGTATTTTATGTATATAGTTAGTTGTGTTATGTATATATTATCTAAAAATAAAGTTTACAATTTGATCAGAATAAATAATTAGGTAAGCCTTTGTGAAGTAAAGCAGTAAAGTTAATTCTTGACATGTTTATGGGTCTATAATAATGCTTCCAGCGTCAATTTTTGCGTTGAATTCAAGTGGGTACAAAGAAAAAGCCAAGTGCTTGAAAAAACATTTGTTGTACAAATTCAGTCACATGTGTTCTTGAGTCGATTCAAAGCTTTGACGTGACCCGTCACTTACTGTCACAGCTTTTTTTTATTTCGGTGTTAATCGTGATTACAATGCCTGGTTTTTGTCGTCATACGGACATAGAAAGCGCAGCAAGAGCTGTTGCTATGCTTCAGGAGGGACGCTCTCAGAGACGCTCTCGGTGTGTCGCGACGAGCTATTCGAAACATATGGGAACGCTTCCAGGAGACCGGGAGTGTAGCTAGGAGGCTGGATTAGAAGAAATTAGAGCCACAAGTTTCTAGGAAGACCGGTATATCAGGTTAACTGCACGGCGAGAGTCTACTGTAACCACCCGGGCCTTACAAAACCGGCTGTGGCAATGTACTGGTACCAGAGTCAGTGATCAAACTATTCGTAATCGTCGCCACGAAGATGGTCAACGTTCCCGAGTGCGTGTTTTTCGACTTAAACTGACAAGAGACCATCATACAGCGCGCTTAACGTACGATCGCGAATTCTGAACTGGGCAATAGATAACTGGAGGGCTGTACTCTTTATAGACGAATGTAAGGTCAAATTTTCAGTGATGATAAACGGGTTCGCGTGTGGAGAAAACAAGGCGAACGTTTTACAGAACCATGAATCCACGGAACATACCGTTTTGGGGGTCCAAGTGTTATGGTATGGGCGGGAATAAGCTTGGTACGCAAAACAGAGCTGATAATTCTGGATAAGGGTACTGTAACCGCCGCTAGTTACATTGAGTGGATAATCCATCCTCATGTCATCCCATTTTCACAAAGAGTGGGCGCAGGCTTTGTTTTTATGCATGACAATGCTCGCGCACATATGGCTTTTGCCACAGAAAGAGCACTTTCCGAGGCCAATATCACGGTTTTGCCATGACCAGCTACGAGTCCCGATCTAAACCCCATCAAGCATTTATGGTATCAATTGAAAAGAAGCTTTAAAGAAAACTACAGCCATGTTAACAGTTAACAGGAGCTCATTAACTTGCTTAAACTCTGTTGGGAACGAATTTCGGACCAAAATGTTACCCAAATTATTGAAACCGGATAGGCTCAGAGAGTGCATACAGAGAAGAGGAGGCCCCACTCGCTACTAACCATAAGATTTTTCATCAAATGGTTACAGGGAATGGGCAATAGACTAAGTTTATTTTTCAAGTTAATTTGAGCTTTGTTAGTGTAAATCCATCAAAATAAACAAATTTTACCATTGAATAAGATTAAACAATTTTTAAATCCCTACTCCAAACTTGTGTATCCATAAAAACGACTTAATCATTAATATTTTTGAATAACAGCCTAAAAACTTGGTGGGCCCTATTTTCTTTTGAGTAGTTTAGAATAGTACCTTTCTTACTCTAAAGTGGGTGATAGACGTGCGGTTTTTAAGTTTGCGACCTTACTCGACTCGCCATCGGTGACAGACGTGCTTACTTATTTTTTAGTTCGCAGGGGGATGGGGTTGTTAAGGGGTCATTTGGCTGTAAATTCCGTTAACCAATAGCCCTATAAATTGAACATGAGGAGACTCCGACTTACAGTCTGTGTGAGGAGAGGTAGGAATTTGCAAATATAACAAAGTACGATACTTACTTCCGAAACAACCCATTTTGGACCCCAAGCCACAGCAAGCTATATCGGGATCAAAAGGAGAATGCCAGAGACTCCCACAAGACTCGGCCAGAACCGATAAAGATGAACTATATTTCATAAAAAAGGAAAATAAATATAGAATTTGATAGTATAATTAGGTTTCTATTTGAAGCACACCAAAAAAAGTTTATATAGCTTTTTTTAAGTTGACCATTTGATACTACCTACTGATAGAACGTTATCATGAAATAAACTATTAAAGAAACTATAAAATAATAACTTTTAGCACATTATCCTCAGTTTCAACGGCCAAGGTAGTCGTAAATGGTAGAAAAATCGGGGTCCAGAAACACAGTAATAAACAACACAAAAAAAAGTACGAAACTAATTCGTGTAAGTGTTCGCGGGAGAAGTCAAACTTTTTGACATTGCCAAATGCCAGAGTTGTTAAATTGAATAGCTATTTAAAATTACTTATTAACGGTGTGCTTCTACAGATTTTATTTATATTGTATAATTCTTCCTATTTTTTTATGTGAATTAAAGTCTGTCGGACAGTACATACAATTCGAGCCGATAATTGGCATTGTCTTTTGTCCATTGACTGCGCGCTTGAAACTTCGTGAATTATCAGTAAATTCCAATAGTACTTACTAATTCCATGGATTGTATTGATTTTGTCCCGGCTCGCCGCCATCTTACCTATTATGCTTTATTGATTGACGGGATTGACGTCGAGTGCGTTGAATCAACTCAGTGCTGATTATTTTTTTTCGTAATTTTGCTAAAAGTGAACAAAATAAGTGCTTTTAAACCAACCAAGCTATTTCAGCAAGTCATTAAAATGGCCTTCAATAAACAATGTGAGTTAAAATGTGGGAATTATCCCTCCGAACCTAGCTTTGCAACCTAACAAAATGAACATGGTATTTTTACCATATCTAAAGAGTAATTAGCCGTGTTTTTAAAATCAATAGCACATTTAAGATTGTTAGATACGAACTTCATATTGCATTATGTGACCCTTTGGTTTTATGCTCCATTTTGAGAGAATGACTAACAATAGAACAGGCGCAGTATTGATCTTTTCCGATCCTCGCCTCGCCCGCCGACGGTAGTCGCTTTGCAATTGTTTTATTTCGTTAATTGATTTTGCTGCTGAAATCTAGCTTAGAAACGGTGGTTTTATATGGTTTGTCAGGTACATAGTACACTATGACAATAATATGCATATGTTCTGATGAAAAACTATAGATTTCTGTGGCTCCATTTTATTTGACCATCATGACTGCACTTTTATGGAAAAACTAATCTCATAAAGATAGTAAGAAAGTAAGACACACTTTTTGATTTCATAAAAGTGTAATAAAATTCTAAATATCTCAGGCAGAATTCTATACTATGACTATCTGCAAGTACAACGCAAACCAACATGTTTTTACTAAAATATTATTTTATCTCTGGTAAACTTAAAGTAGAAGTCCAGTAATTATCTTTAAAATGGGCCAAGGGTGACTGCTTGGGTGTTTTTAAAGCTCAATCCCGGAACTCTCCTTGCTCTTACAAAGTCTCACAACATCTCATTGTTTATGTGATTTCATTCATTTGAAATGCTAAAAATAATAGCAGTTTTATTCTAGCTGCAAGATTATTAATTTTAACTATCTTTGTCTAATTAGGTTAGGCAGGCTTCTACCCTTCTCTATGTTTTGTTTTCTCTTGACATTTCCATAACCTATGATAATAAGTGCTGAGCACTGACCAATACAGCAAATTATTTCACAGATAACACCAGATTCTCCGGGCGCTACAACACACCGGGACAATTTGTAGCTGCTGGGGAGGTAAATTCAATCAAATAGAATTTTTATTTATCCACTGAACGTATCTGGAGGGTAAAAAATAAATGATAAGTAGAGGATTTTATTAATTGTTGTAAATTGCATTTAAATGTTCTGAATAGTATTTATATCTTTTTAATAAATAAGGTTCATTTTGTTAATACAATTAATTTTCTTGAATTACTTATAAGAATGTAAAGGGTTACAAAAAAATTATATGCAGCTGCTTTTCTAGTCAGTCTAAAAGTTGCAAGCGAGATAGCTGATTATCCTGAGTGTGACTTTTCAAGCAGGCAAAGTGCTATGTGGTATTTCTGTAAGGTAGTTCTCAGTAGCAGCTTCGAACATAGAATCATACCTTGCAATAGACTGTCTTATTACATTATGCTATTGACGCTACACATTTGTAAATTTTTAAATTGTCAATTTCATTGCCACTGAACAATAGTAATAAAATAATTATATAAATTCGTAATGTCTGTTACTACAGTGCTTTGGCGAGCCCCGAGAGCCCTGGTACTGGCCACATAAAGTCTTCAGCTACCCTCTGACTGGGCTCAAGTCCCGCACATCTTCTCTTAACATCGTATGAGATACATGCAAAACAGGAACTTGCTCACCGTCTCCTTACGATGTTTAGTATTCACCAGGGCTTTGCACTGTTGAATGATTAACGCGCCTGTGGTGAGATGTTTACAAGGTGTCGATGCGAGACTCTCAGAGGATAGCTCTGTGGTTTGAGAAAGTAGTATGGTCACGAAGCAAATAATTCGTAAACATACAGCATTCTCTAGACTTAAGTAGACGTAAGCTGCTCCGGATTTCTAACATGTGACAACCCTCTGAAATTGTAACTATGAAATTTCTTGATGCAATAATGCCATATGGTCTCCAATTGGTGAAACAATGAGGTTGCAATTTTACTGGGTGACAGACATGATAGGAATATGGATGTTGATGGGTGATGTGAGCCCACCATCACTGAGTATGAGATGACGGAAAACTGTTTTACTCCAAACTGTGCCTTATTTTTGTATAGTTTCATGTTTGCTTGTTAAATCCCAAAGCTCTTTTTACTTGTTATCCGCGCACTTTTCTTTTTGACTCTCATTGGCTACATTTTCGGCAGCAGTATGCTGTGTCCTCTTACGTTTTAATTTGATGCGGTTGGATGCGTGAATGTGCTAGCGAGTGAATGGTGGAGCGCATCTCCCACTCGGCTGAATGACGCCAGTTGGTGTCGGGCGGGCTGCAATCGGACATCGACTGGAAGCATTGGCAAGAACCTACACCCACGTCAAAACACTGCTCATCAGTGAGTATCTTAATCTTTCTGCGTTATCGGTGCAATATGTCCTGCATCCGATCCGCATCCCACAAAATACGGTTCGCCACACTGTATGAGCAGCTTTCTAGTACGAACCCAAGTCGAACTTGTGTGTTTTATATTGTCCGTCAGACCGTATTTTATCTGACGCGGATGGGAGTCGGTGCATGAGCGTTTGGCTGAACGAGCTGACTGATTCTATCTGAATGTTATCGTCGTGGGCCTGCTGAAGGGTTATACCTAAGTAGTCGTTGCGAATGCGTGGTGTCTCAATATGTACTATGTCGTTAGACGTTCGGGCAGTCGCCGCGCAAACAGCAGCAGCAACAGAACCTACAGCCAGTTCAGGTGAGCAGAGTGTATAGAACTGTGACACTGTGCGACTCCTTGAACGCCTTACACGACTATTTAGAACTAGCGCTTGGCAGTGACATTCAACATTGCGATGTAACCCTTAGACGCACCAAGTCCCCTCGCCATTCATGCTCGCAGTCTATTCCGAAGGTTTGCGCGATTAGACGCAGTGTTTGTTAAATATGCTTATTTTAATAAATCTTTATACAAGGCCCAGAAAAGTCCAACTTAAGTAGAGTCCAGGATATTAATTATCAACACAAAAACCTCAGAATACGCGATATCAATTAGTTCTTTCTGATCATTCATGTAACCATAAACGCATACACACAGCGCGTAATGCTCTTAGCATAAATGTGAAAGGAACGTGACTTAGTGCGCCATTTATTTAGCCGCAGCTGAAGGACGAGGACGTGAAGATGGATGATGTGGAGGCGGACGTGTCGGCCATGTCCAAGGACGACGATGTCAGCCTGGCCTCACGCCCGCACTGGATGAAGAGCAAGCTGCCAGGAGGTGAGTCAGACCGACATTAACTTCATGACTACAAACTAAATAAATAAAGGTATTGGAAAACTGGGTTAAAGAAGAAAATTGAAACCCTGACTTCACAGCTAGGTTAGAGTACTTGTATTTCAGGAGCCAGTGACTTCTTCCAGTGAGGTCACAATTTAGCGAGTTTAATGCAACAAAGGTTATAAAATTATAGTACTTAAAATGTTGTATACATATAAAACAAAGAGTAATTCATCAGCTCGCCCTACATGCCTACGGCCCATTTAGGACGACTTGCAGAAAATCAAAATCCTTATCCTTACTAATATTATAAACGCGAAAGTTTGTAAGTATGGATGGATGGATGGATGTTTGTTACTCTTTCACGCAAAAACGGCTGAATGGATTTGGATTTTATTAGTTTTACGCCAGTCCATGGTGAAAAAGCCCTAAAAAAGTCAGTACCTACTAAATAATATTTTTCTACTAACATTATGCCCACAAATTAAAATTCGCCATTTTGGAACCAAAAATTATCCTTTAATCATTTTCTTAAAACATTCAGAGTCGAATTTTAATGACGTTATTAGAAAATATCGTATTTAATAATTTGTGCTATAAACATAATTATTGATAACAATACAACTCTGTCCAATATCATTTTGACCATGTTTTTTTTTTCTACGTTACGGGGCTTAACCTAACTTAAACATAACTGCTGAAATTTTGGTATAGAGTCTGACCAACCAAAGCTGTCCAAGAAAAAAGGCGGCAATTAAAAAAAATCAAGAGTTGTCAACCCACTGCTTAAACGGACTCGATACTATTTATTATTCAAGACATAATAAGCGATACTTACATCAGTATTTCATATTTATATAAATATTTATATAAAAGACATGTTATATTGTATTTAGAAGTGATATAAAATATTCAACAGATAATAATTCGTGGACAGCTTTCGTTGGTCAGACTCTACTTTTCAACTCTGCCTACCCTTTGTTTAGAGAAATACAGGGTGTTGATAGATGTTGTGTTATTTGGTATTCAGTGAAGAAAGTGAGCAATAAGGAGCGTCGTCGTCGCCAGAACGAGAACCTGCGACGCCTGCTGACGCCTAAGAACGCGCTCATGGTGCTCAACGAGATGATGCCCAACGAACAGGTGGCTAATGTTAGTGTTGTGGTGTTCCACCAGACACCAGTGCACAGTATACAGTTAGGGAAACGAATTGTCATACTGTATACAGGAACATTCTTAATCACCATCCAAACTTTTTCGAGGCATGAGTAGGTACTTATTATCCAAACTTCCAAATACTCAATTAAGAAGAACAAAAATAGGTCAAATATTTACCAATTCAATTTGTATTATCAATTCAGCGTGGTAACTAATCATGGCGGCATGGAGAGTGCGATTGTCGCAACCCAGTTCTGGGCACGCCACGCCACGATAGAGAGGCGCCACGGCGTCCTCCCCTTCCGCCTGACGCAGGTCCTCACCGGACATGGCAGCTTCAGGAGGTTCCTGTGTAGGATTAGGCGGGAGGAAACGCCCGGGTGTCACCACTGTGCGGATCGCCCGGAGGACACGGTAGAGCATACGGTGGAGGTGCTTGGGCGGAGCACCGCCGTGTCCTCGTGGAGGCGATTGGCGGCGATGATCTCTCGCGCCCGGCCCTCGTCGGCCTTGGTCTAGATGGCCCTGGTCCAGGCCATGGTACGGAGCGAGAGGGCATGGGAAGCCGTCACCTCCTTCTGCGAAGCAGTAATGCTCGCGAAGGAGGAGGCTGAACGCGTGAGGGAGAGGCATAGTTTGCGCCCTCACGCCCCTAACCGCCGCCGCTGGAGACACCCTGGGCGTTGGGAATCCCAGGCGGATTCCCGGCCACCATAGGCGCGGGCTTGTGGACGGCGAGCAATGGGTAGCTCGCCATCCGATAAGGACCAGGCCCGGGTCGATGGCGCGTCGTGGTCCACGCGCGCCTCAAAGAGATGTCAGCACAATTGGCGGGGTCCGCTAGGACCGATGCCTGCCAGGGTTGCGGGAATGTCCGAAAGGGATACCGGGACCTTGGCAACAGGCAACTGAAGGAACACGGGTGGGTTTTATAGTCGGTAAAAGTCTTGACACGCCCTTTCGCTCCGCCCAGAGCGGGAGAAGTCATTTGATGATTTCCCACAAAAAAACAAAGCGTGTTTACTAAATCCAACGATGAATACTATGCTTGCCGGGTATTTAAAGTCCTATACTTACTATTCAATAAGGAGCTCATGGCTAAGTAGTAACAGTTTATGGGTGACCATCTTTACATACCGAGACTCCTCCGTGCCTCGGAAAGCACGTTAAGCCGTTGGTCCCGGCTGTCAAACGTGGATCTTTGACAGTTGTTACGGGTCGTCAGAAGCCCGAAAGTCTGACAACCAGTCTTACCACGGGGTATCGTATTACCCAGGTACTCGCTTCATGTAAAATACTGGTATTCAGCTGCATCCGGTTAGACTGGAAGCCGATCCCAACATAGTTAGAATAAGGCTAGGCAGATTGACTTACTATTCAATTAGCAATATTTGTATAACTATAATATAGATATATAATTATGTATATATATATATGTCATCACGTTTTCGTTTAAAAAAAAAACACGTTTTTTTGTTATTTTTACCAAAGATTTTATCATTTGGATGGTGATTAAAATTCTTCCTGAATACAACGTGTTCCGTTCGATATGCCCTAAGGGTATTAATGAGACCATGTCAGAGAGTCAACTGGCACTTTCGCCATGTCCGTCTGTCCGCGGTTTAGCTTAGAGACCGTTGGTACTAGAAAGCTGTAATTTGGTATGGATATACATATAAACGACGCCGACAAAGTGGTTAAAAAAAATCGTAAATAATATATTTTTTTTTAGGGTACCTCGCCTACACGTAAAATGGGGACGGTTTTTTTTTCTCGTCAATCCCCTAGTGTGGGGTATCGTTGGAAATGTCGTTTAAAAATGAGTTTGTGAAAACCATTTTTGAATTCAGGGATCCGTTTGCGGAATATTAATCTTTAAAGTGCTAATTTTTGTTAGAGCCAAGTGCTAGCCCTGTCAGCTAAATGGTTGGGTTTGGATATGTGAAAAATTCACGGCAGTAGTATATATAACGAAATTAAAAGGAAAACTATCATCGCTACGTAGGCTCCACAAGTTACCGAGTAATAATCGACCAACTTAAATTTGCAGTTGTAACAAGTTTTGCAACTACAATGTTAAGTTTGTTTTATAAATTCATCCCAACTAGGGAACCCTTCATTGTGCATTGTTCGACATGCACTTGGCCAAATTTTTATTGCAAGTCATTTGTTTGGCAGTGCAGGATGCTCTTCGCTGTACCTCGCCACATATACTCCGCCCCATAATAGTTATAATATAGCTAGACCGTAGTGGAGTTTCAACGCACCAGCGTACCTAGTATTACAAGAGTCTACGTTTTCCTATTGCATTATTGACTACGAGTTTACATTTGTGGGCAGCAATTCAAAGTGGAGCCTTCGGCCGCCAACCAGTACTACAAGACGGCCAACTCGCACAACTTCTGCGCAGACCTCACTATTGATGGCAACAACTACAAGGGATACGGTAAGATCACATGCATACTTACATACTAATGTAATATTATAAATTCGAAAGTAACTCTGACCTTTTCACGCCTAAATGACTGAACCGATTGTTGTGAAATTTGCCAGGTATCAATGCAGAAAGACATACGCTAATTTTCATACTGGACATTTGTGTTAAAAATGATTAAAGACAGACATACAAAGTGGCGGGTAACAGCTAGTACTTGATAAAAAATAAATGAAGAAATGTAAATGTAATATGCAAGACAGCCTACCCTTTCCGGGTGTCAGGCGTGATGTTAAATGCTATGTTGTTATCCTGGGAAACCATTGATGACTAACATAAACTTCTTCGATTCCCTAGGTGACAACAAGCTAATGGCCCGCAACGCAGCCGCCGAGCAGGCGATACGAGACCTCATCATAAAGAAGATGAACAAAGTGATCAACAGTGACAGTAGTGAGTTAACTGGAGCAGTCGAGTTCATTAATATATTGGCCCTTTCAGGCTTCAAAAATATATGAACGTCAAAAAACTTCATAATGTTGTAACACCTATAAGCAGCATTAAATTGTGGTCAAGATTTGAATCATTAATATGTGACTGCTTTTTTTTTTTCAGTAACGTGTAGCCAAAGGCACGTTATTATATGAACCACTTTAAGATCATATTATCTGAACAATGTAGGATTCACAATTGTGTATCCACACATGAATACAATAATTTCAAGTTAATGTAATTCAAATTCAACCTTATTACTACGTCATAAAGATGATTTTACTAGCAATCTTAATATTGCATGGTCAAGGAGTTTACAACATTATATATCACTGGCTAGATTAACTTCAAATGACGTTATGTTTTTCTAATAAAATGATAACTGACACACATGTCATTCAACGATTTAATAAAATCCTACGATTTACGATACAATATAAACTAGATCTTATTTGTTCGAGCAAATAATTGACTTTACCATGCATGTAGAGATAATTAAGAAGCTTAGCCTGCTCAGATATTTTTAAACCCAATACAGTTTAGATATATTTTTGAAAAGGGTGATCACATATTATTGCCTAATGAACAGCATATATTATTAAACCGTTCACATAAGGACATATTTTTGATTTATAGGTTCTATAGAATTTATTGACCTTTCCAACGCTCACAATTTTTGAATCCTTGACAGTGCCAATATATTAATGAACTCGACTGTACCGTTATTACTTAGCTCTACGGCAATGTTTGCCCTAACTATACGAAAGTAGAAACGTCATCTATGGTTTTAGTGAGAAGTACCTCAGTCGGCAAGATTGATATGATACCAACGGAATCACGTACCTAAAAGTCTGTTCCAAAAGTATCTGCAGAAATTATTAAAAAAAAATATATAACTTTATTTCCAAATTTAAATAGGATAGGTTACTATTATGACAATATTGCATTAATCACTGACTATCTCCACTGGCACCCAAGCTAAGATTAAACTTGTGTTATGGGTGCCAGGGCCCAGGGCTCTCTCTATGAATACATTCTCCAATTTATACAAACTAGTACGGAGATAGAGCAAGTAGCTGTCGTTGAATACAAAAAGAAAATAAAGTTAATAAAAAAAAGAAAAAACAATAAAATAATGAACTTTTAAATTAAAAATTCAAAAATGATAAATTTAATTACTATTACCTCTCTCTGTATGTGTAAATTTTCGAGCTCTATCAAGAATTGCCTTCACCTCGCTGGTAGACGATCAGCAATTTATATAAAGTGGAGACCACAATACGACAAAAAATGAAACTCCGTATATCTAATGACGTTCTCGGTCTACATACAAAAAAATAATCAAATATATCCAATAGTTTAGTTACCATAGCTAGTCAAAGGTCGGCAAACCCCATAGTCGGCCCATCACTACTATTTAATTTGTTTGAAATAAATACTTTTTTTAATTTCGATGTTAGGATTTATTTGATAGTTCCAAAATCCTCTTGTGCATTAGTATTGCCAGTGTTTTCATTTATTGTTGTATTGTCGTCTCCACAGTGTATAGGCACACGCTCACCTATCAAGCCAATGTGCCCACTATTTAGTTTCTCCGTGGCATGGTTTCTCTTATTATGGTTACGCGCGACATGAACGATATTATTTTTTGGTCGTAGCTGAGTGGAATTCCGCGACTATTTGTTTAGAGGGTAAACAAGCCCTGTTCAGATTAAATTCCTACGCAATTACGAAATCACTCACCAAAGTGAATAAAGTACCACATTCATCTTTATTTAGAAGGTTTCAACTTTATATCACACATTCACACTACTTCTTACAACAATTATTCTTTGAATAACAATATTAAATTTTCAACTGGAAAACATCTCGGTGATTAAAATAAGAGTTTTGGCTTAAAGTATTAAAAATTAATCAAATTAAATCACTCAATTGTGAATTGAATTTGGCATTCACAGGTACGTATTCTAATCCATTTATTTATATTTTAATCAGATTATTTTCGATCAAACCATTATGAGCCCGGTTGCCGTCTATTCCAAGAATATTGGCTAAGCAAAGCGACGTATATGAGGAAAGATCCATGAACAAAAACCTAAAAAATAATATTCCCTGTTTTTAGCGACGTCTCTGGTCATCCCCGACACGGGCTCGACGAACGGCGATGTGGGCTCGGACGAGGAAGCCCTACCGATGATTCAGCTGGCTTCGTTCGCGCTGCACAAGTTGTTCAGCGAGTGGGAGTACGAGGGACACAAGGTACCACAGCTCAAGCCCTCCACGCTCTCGGTACGTACGCTAGTCATCATCAGCCAATAAATATCTGCCAAATATATGTACTAACACTAGTGTTTAAGTTGTTTACGTATAGTATGTATGTAATTACTAACAAATTGGAATGTATGGTCGCTATTTACAAACTCATCACTCCTAGCAAACCGTATTTTAATCCAATTTGATAGAAATGTAAATACTGTTTACAATATTACTCCGTAAAATATAATACTAACCCCAAACTAGTTTAGGAGAAAATCGTGGTTGAATGATTTTACTAAGGGCTGATTTTTTCTAACGTCAGATATAAATTTTTAACCGACTTCAATAAGGAGGAAGTTCTCTATTCGTCAGTATGTTTTTTTTTTGTATGTTACTCGATTACTCCGCCAATTATGAATTGATTATGATGATTTTTTTGTTTGGTAGGTCATGCTTCAGAGGTTGACCCATATAAATTTTATTAACTTTGCTTGCGTATTTCCACTTACGTATTTTTACCCAATCACATTCCAACACTGTTATTTACACTGCAGTCGTGGTATTCGAATTTGTGTGGGGTAGGTTATAGGTACCACAACTAAAAAGAGAAAAATAAAAACTTTTTACAAAAAAAAAAACAACCGACTTCCAAAAAACACACCAAAAAGTGAAAAATAATACCTCACCGCTTTACCGCGCCTTGGGTATGTGCGATTGTGCGCGGCTCGCGGGACGGCAGCGTAGGCCGCTCATTCGTCAACGCTCACGGCGTCCCGCTCCCCCGCCGCGCATTCCTAAGACGCGGTACAGCGGTGAGGTCAAACTATAAAAATACGTTCATTTTCAATTCGTAATCTAACTTAGTGACAATCAACGTGTAAAACTTGTTAAAAATGTAGGTAAATTGATAGTAATTTTTTGCCAGATTGAGACTGATTATATGCGAACATTCTTACGGGAATTGCCCCTCTTTCATCTATGGAATAAAATTGATGTTTGACAGTTTTTGTATGGAAAAATTCAAAATTATTCTGAGGATAAAGATAGTTGTTTAGACTTGGGGTTGATTTTTCCAAAGCATCTGGGGTTAAACATAATATTTGACAAATACCTTTCGAACACACGACACACTCAATCTCCATTTGAATGTTTCCCACAGACATCAGAGAGTCCAACGGAGCCGGCCGGCAAGAAGAGCAAAGAGCTCCCGAACAACGCGCCGGCCATGCACCCGTGCATGCTGCTGACGTACATGCGGCCGCACCTGGAGTACCGCGAGCTGTGCGTGGAGGGCGACCGGCCGCAGAACATGCTGTTCACCATGGGCGTGGACGTGGACGGCGCCACCTACATCGGGAAGGGTGAGTGCTTGTCGTGATGATAATACCGGCCGGTACAGTTGGCTACCCGCTGCACGCAGGGGCCTCTCAGACAGAGAAGGCACGACCATTGAGCACTATTTTAATACGTCTGTTTTAATTTGACCTTGTTTTTGTATTCTATTTCTATATGTCAAAATAACAAGGCTTTACTACCGGAAGACGTAAGCAGAGGTGCCTCAAAGACTACAACATTATGTGGGACACATTTAGTTTTCTAGAGTTCTCATGTTCAGTGATTTAGTTAAGGCGCTTCTAACTGAGTTATGTTTTACTGCAATGTGTGGCTGCAATAGATGGTCAGCCAATATTTCCAGAATTATACGAGCACTCTGACCAGATATTGCAATATTATTGGAGCAACACGAAAACCACAGTGTAACTACTTACAGTGAATCGCCCAAACATTCGACAGGACTAGCAAATATATCAAAATTTATGCCTAGGCTAGTTGACAGTTCTTGTGATACTAATTAGAAATACAAATAGTGATTTATTTTCATCAAACATTCTAAAAAAAAATATTAAAGAAAATAAATGTTTGAAATTCTTACGTTAGACGATTTCCATTTTCTAATTTTTTATGTAGATTAAGGGTGATTAGGGCGCTAAGGTGGCCCGCGAAATTTAAAATTTTCTTACGTTTTTTGCAATTTGCAGGTCAGTATCAGGTTGTATGTTGATCTAAATATTATATGCATTTGCATCCGTAACTTCACACTTTCGGGTCCGGTTGAAAACCAGCGTCAGGCACTAGTTGTCTGGCATTTTTGCTGAACTGGGCCTTTTTGGCGCAGCCGTGAGGCACACTCCCCTGATAATGTCCTTCTTTACCTCCTCAATTTGGTTCTTTATTTTTATTTTGTTATCTGCTGTATATTATGTATATTGTGTGCCTTTTAGTCTGTGCTGAATAAATGTATTTTCTTTCTTTCTTTCATATGCGACCGTAACAAATATGGCTTTACAGAATTATAATCATTAGAATCAGCAATACAACTCCGTAAGTGGTCCCGGTATCCCTTTCGGACTATTCCGCAACCCGGCCAGGCATCGGTCCTAACGGACCCCGTCAGGTGTGCTGACATCACTTTGAGGCGCGCGTGGAACACGACGCGCCATCGACCCGGGCCTGGTCCTTATCGGACGGCGAGCTACCCATTGCTCGCCGTCCGCAAGCTCGCGCCTATGGTGGCCGGGAATCCCCCTGGGATTCCCGACGCCCAGGGTGTCTCCAGCGGCGGCGGTTAGGAGCGTGAGGGCGCAAACTTTGCCTCTCCTCCTCCTTCGCGAGCATTACTGCTTCGTAGAAGGAGGTGACGGCTTCCCATGCCCTCTCGCTCCGTACCATGGCCTGGACCAGGGCCGGACGAGAGAGGTCAGTGCCGCCAATCGCCTCCACGAGGACATGGCGGTGCTCCGCCCAAGCAGGGCACACCTCCACCGTATGCTCCACCGTGTCCTCCGGACGATCCGCACAGTGGTGACACCCGGGCGTTCCCTCCGCCTCATCCTACACAGGAACCTCCCGAAGCTGCCATGTCCGGTGAGGACCTGCGTCAGGCGGAAGGTGAGGACGCCGTGGCGCCTCTCTATCCACTCCTCAAAGAGGGGACTTATCGCCGCAATTGTGGCGTGCCCAGAGTGGGACACCCTAACAATCAATTTTCTTCCTTTCAAAACCATTATTTTCATGCATCTATTGGTAATGCAAAATAACCTTTATGTCTGACGCATAAAATTTGTTTCTATTTACAATTTCAAACAGTCAATTACAAGGAGTGACGTGTCGCGCTCTGATTCACGTTCTATGTCACGTGACGAATAGCTTTATAATTACTAATCTAAATATGAACTAATTTAAAATCATTTACACAATTTAAGCCGAATTTTGATATTTTAAACTTGGAAACATTCTACAAAACAAAATTCAAAAGGTCTCACTGTCAACTAGCCTACTTTTTGAACTTCTCCTTGGATTTTAATTTTGACAGCTGGGCTACAGCACTAATGTATTGCAGCCACATAGTGCTTCACAAGTGTAGCTCGTTTCGAGGCCCCTTCAGAACGTTTTGTGTTGTCATTCCAGCGTCTAACAAGAAGGAGGCTCGCAAGCTGGCGGCCAAGGCGGCCTGCCAGGCGCTGTTCGCCGTGGCCTTCGCGGCCGCGCCGCCCGCGCCCGCGCCCGCGCCGCAGTAGCTCGCTAACGTATCCTACACGCGCTCGAACTCGTCCGGCGGCCACTAATCTTTCGTTCAAAAGACATTCTACTCCCACGCAACATTCTACGTCCTCGCGGTATCCGAAGTTTTCACGTAACCCTTCGCCCGCAAGGCCACATCGCCTCAAACCCTCGCGTGATCCTGCGCCCGATTTTCGTCTAACGTACACGCGACATCCTACATCCGCTTACGCAATCGTATGAGTACGAGGCATTCTAACCCTACGCGATCGTACGCCCAAACAATATCCTACGCCCACCCTCACGTTATCATACACCCTCGCCTGATCCTTCAACCATGCAACAACCCACACCTTCGCGTGATCACACCCTGCGCCAGCACATCAGAATGTTTCGACCCGGACGAGTTCCAGCGCGACTCCGCTTACAATTGAAACGAATATATTAATTATGGCCGATCTTCACTCATTAATCGTATACACGGCTACACATCAAGCTATACAAGCTATACATTTCCAATAAAAGCTGACCTCGCATTGTACGGAAATCCTATACAATGCGAGATCAGCATAAAGTGGAAATTTATAGCTTGATGTGTAGCCGTATGGACATAACATTAGCAATTTTTTATATCACCTTGAAAGCCGTGGAATTTAATGTAATCCATATTTTTTCTTTATTATCACCCGGTTTCTGATTTGAAAACTTGGCAAACTCTACTAGCCCGCAAAATTCAACATTTCTTACGTTTCTTACAACAAAACTTTGAACTTAGCGGGCTGTCACCTTACGTAACGCTAAAGCAGAGTTCGACAAGTTCTTGACTTCAATTTCTCAATTCAGCAATGTTTGTTATATAAGTGCCACCGTACACGGACTGAACGAACGCTACACGTGTTCCTCGCAATACATTTTTGCTCCATCAATTTATTCAAAATAATTAAGTCTCTTATACTTACATGTTATAATATCAGTTCAACAGTGAGCACATTTACGTGCTCGATTATATTGTTATCAAATCTCTCGATGTATGTAGCTCTATGTATTAAATGTGTAGCCTTATGAAATAAATGGTGACCATTATAAACCATTACGAGTGTTGTTTTAGTTTATGTTCACACCAAACCTGAGAGCGAAATAAGGGCTGCGCCGATTAGGGATTAATTTGCACTCTGACGCAGGATGTAAAAAGGGAGTCAAAATAAAACATTTTGCTGGACATAACTACATGTAATAACATTTCGAATAATTGTACTTGATCGAAACGTAGGTAATCTCATCACAATAATCAGGAGTTTGATATAAAAGTAGCCTGGAAGATGACAACACGTCTAGAGTGCCGATCAGATTCATACGTAAATACAATCATAACGACAACTTATAATGGAAGGATTGTCTTTATAACACAAAGAAAAAAACATAATATAATCACATTACATTCTAAGTATATACATATTATATATTATATTACCTAAAATCTTGAAAAGTAGTTTTTGTTTCTCTTCGTAACATGTAAAATAAGGAATGGTAGAGTACTTCTTGTTACAGTCAGCATCGAAAGTCGATTAACACTTCAGTTTTTTAATCATAATATTGAGCACAATATGCAAAAAAGATGGCTACAAATGTAAAATGTTAATAATAAAAACTGCGATATTACTTGGAATGCTGAAAAGCAGTTTAACGAGTAACTTTAAGTATATTAATTTAGTCATTGAAAACGATGTAAGTAGTACATAAGTAAATAGTTGTTTTTTAGCCGTTGCATCTTCACATTTCATACTTAACATGGTTTGGTTATGGACCTGATCGGGCTCGTATTATATATAACAAACAAAGAATAGTCGACAGAAACATGACTACAGTTGGTACCCAATGTAACCGCTACACACTACTCAGTCTTAGCAAATGCTGCGCACGAGTGTCAGACGCACGTCCCGCAGACGGACAATCTTCAGACGCACGCCCTGACACGTGCTGGCTAAGCTAAAGGCCGGCCATTGGCAGTGGCTTACGGACGCGGGCGGTTTTAATTATTTTATTATTATTGACTATTAAAACTCAGACACTAACCGACCTAAATAAATGTTTGACCAATTGTTTTCGTTTACGTTGCCTACTTTCTTTGCACCCCCGTCCTTTGTTGATATGGTTGAGTAATGATACAAATATGAAATAGCACATGCAGTATAAGAACATTATTTAGTAGGTACACACAATATTCTATAATCAGACCTATCATTAATAATGCTATGCAAAAATCTGCTATATGGTATATCTGCGTTACTAACTTGCTAATTACAAAATGCTCAAATAGGTATAAAGTTTGGGATAACGTCGTGTCCGTGTCATAACGGTACTGTCGGTCCTATTTGTTGGCCTGGACCCGAGATGTAGGTAAGCCAAATCTGGACAAAATATAGTGACTCCGTCTCATGGCCCTGTACATAATATCCATGTTAGGTAGTGATAGGTATTATCACCAAAAAAGGTTTAAATCATCCATGCTTCATAGTTAAACTTAACATAATGATATAATTCCAGTAAATATAAGTACTTATAAAAAACTAGTAGGTAATTATACGGAAACAACAAAATATAAAACCATCAACTAACAATAAAAAAAACTTAATACAACAAATGAATCAACAACACGGCAACATGGACAAGTAATGGCAAACTTGATAAAACGTATTAGGAGACTGCAGTAGTCTAAGATAGAATAGAAACGAGCAGAAGGTTCACACGTACCTACTTATACAATGCGCGATAAAATGGTGCCTTACGTATAGATGCCGAGCTAAACAAGAATTTCGTATTGGTACTGAGTCACCCAGTACCTACACTGCATTCGCGATTTTGTTTCAAAACATAAGCAAATTGTTTTCGGAAAAAGAACTTTAATACCCACTTATAAAGTTCAGTTTGCGCTGCAACTTCAAACATTTTTATGAATTTTTCAATACCCAGTAACTGTAGCTGAAATCAACTTAATGTATACCGTTATAAAGTTGATATTCGTTTAAAAAGATCTATTTAAAAAAACCAGTATAAAAGTGCATCTTTATCGCACGTTGTAAGCGGTGAGCCTCTGCATCTATATTTTGTGCAAGTAACTCATAATCATAATATCATCGGTTACATCTAGGAATACTTGTATGTGTTGGCACGCTTGGTACCCATAGTAGCTACGTAACTGAGAAATACAGCATCGGTAACGCATCACAATGGAGAAGATGGACACTATTCTAAATTATAGGTACATTCAAATGGGTCATACAATAATGACATACCTCGCTCAAGACACGGTAAAAGATTTCTCTTGCTTTAAGTGTTCAAACACTTTGATTTATTTGAAATGGAAGCATATTCATAGAACAATGTTTAAACAATAGGTACCTAAAAGTACTTAATAGTTAATTCTGCGTTACCTACCGTTACCATGTCTGCTTTCATTATAAATGCGAAAACGTACACTTCCTACCTAAACTAAGTCTCATAAGTATCTTTACATCAATAATTTGGACGTCAACGATTCGAAAAGCACGTTCACATGATTCTCAACTTTAATTTCATATTATTATAAAGATCACTTTCTTAATGTTAGAGCCACAAAAATAATCTAATTGAAAACGTCAAGTCGACGGCTACGTTCAGCCCTGGAGGACTCTAGTTCCGCTAATGGACGAAGATCTAAGCTAACGAGTAGATAATACTAATTACAGCAACCGGTAGGTCCACATGGACAGCGGGTTCTGCAGCAGCGCGAGGTGCGGCGGCTCCTTGCCGCCCACCAGCAGCAGGTGCAGCTGAGTCTCGCCGTTTCTTGGCACACTCCTCGCGCGTCGCTCGCTCAAATCTTGGAGCTCAATGTCTCCCGGACCTACGCCGGAATCTGGAGTCAAAGCGGCTCCTAAATTTCTGACGTCAGGCCCTAAATAATGAGGATTGCTGAAACCGAGCGAATTGCCAGACAATCTATTGACCCGCTCAGCGCTCGCGTAGTCGGAAGTGGACAGTTCTGCTTCTTCCTCGTCGGTTATTATCGTGTCCTTTGTGAACCTAACGGACGCTGACTTCGGAATGGTGACCACGGTGACTTTGCCCTCAAGTTTCACTGATGATATGCCATCTCTCTTCTTAATGCTGTTTATTTCCCGCCTCATGTCCTCTTCCTCGTCAGAGTCGAGGTATACAAGCTTGGTAGCTTCCACCGGAGACAGGACCGGGGTGGGGAGGATCATGTCGGCAAAATCGGGGACAGAGATCGGTTCTCGAGACATTTCTGATCGGTATTCAATGACATCACCTTCTCTCGGGCTCTCGCCTCCATCTGCGGGCTGGCGCTTGTCGATGACGTAAGCGGAGTGAGACTTAGACAGCGCGGCGGCCTCCTGGCGCACGAGGCTCTCGGTGGAGTCCCGCTCGCCCGCCAGCACGCTGTAGGAGCAGCGCGCCGCGCGCCGGATGTGGAACGAGGACAGCTTGGAGATCTCCTTCAGCAGGCTGGCGGGCGGCTCGGGGCGCGCGTGCAGCGAGTGGCGCGCGGCGCCGGCCAGGCGCGCGCCCGGCGCCGAGCGCACGCGCGGCGGCGCCGCCGGCACCAGCAGCGCGCAGCTGTCCACGCGCGGGGACGGCCACTTCAGAGTCTGGATGATTCGCTCCCAGGTTTCCGTTGCTGTAAATTAAAAGAAAATGATGTGTTAGGAAAAGGATACCTTGACAGGGTATTTGAGAATTCAAGGCGCAACGCTAAAGTAGTATGTTACCGAAGTGAAACCTCCAGAGCTCGTTGGTGGAGTGGCCGTGCGTTTCTCCACCGAAGATGTACAGGTGCGCGCCTGCGCGTAACCCCGCGTGCCCGCTGCGTGCGCTCGGCGAAAGCTTGGCAGGCGTGCGCACCTGGCTCCACACGCGAGACACTGGAAACAACAGACACACGTATGAGAAGTAGGGTAGGTACGGAAGCTTACAATATACGATAATCGTCAGCCATACATGAAGTTTTTGAAGTGAAAACTTCTTTGGGCATGTGCTATTAATCATAAGCTCGATCCTCACTTGTTAATTTCGCAAGCCGTACAACCTAGGTACCTACGGCTGTAGAACACAGTGGTCACATTTACTAGTACAATGGACCCCGCTACCCTTTTTGTATCTTTCTCATCACCCAAAGGTTTGCTGAAAAAGTTAGGAAAACATTTTCTTCACCAAGGCTAGCCTACAAGACTTTTGTCAACAATGACGTGGTACTCACTGGTATCGTAGTACCAGAGGTCGCTGCATTCGCGCAGGTCGCACTGGCCGCCGTGTACGTACAGGCGGTTGTCGTGCAGCGCGGCCGCGTGCCGGTGCCGCGCCGGGCCCGCCGTGGCCGTGCGCACCTGGTGCCACGACTCCGAATCTGGAATACAAAGTCTTAGCTCTTGAGCTACCGGGAAACATAGCTGGAACGAAACATCACGAGTGTAGGAAGGGGTAGGTAGGTTAGAGACTCTATTGCCATGAATCGCGCACAAGTCTGGGCTGTTACTTAAATATCTCTAAGCGAAAACCCTGATAAAGGTACCTATTAGGTATACAACACTATGTTACTTTGTCTGACTTGGAGATTACACAGGAACGCTTAGTAGTGGCGTTTGCGACTATACTATATTTTATGCGAATATACCTAAACTTCAAAACCAACAACTAATAAGGTATTCAAGTCTACTATAATAATCATAATTTTTCATATTTTACTGGTGGTACCTACCCCACACAAATTCGGATACAACTAGGTAGGTAGGTACTTACCTACTATTTTTACCAGTATGAGAAAGGACTGGTCATTAGCATAACTGGTCAACGTCTGGCGGTGGAGTCAGCTAGTTTTGTATAAACAAAGGAATATTTATATCCTGGACAGCTTTTGTTTCATTCGTATCACTCACCGTAATGAAACGCCCAGAGTTCATGCGTGGATCCCCTCAAATCCTTGTACCCTCCGTATATGAGCAGGCAGTCCTTCAGCGCGTGGGCAGAGTGTCCGCGTCGCCCGCGGGGGCCAAGCCCTGCTCCACGCGGCTCGCGGGAGCCCCGCCGTCGCAGCGTCGACGAAGTGAAGTTCGATTGGCCCGGGAGTTTGCGCCATATTTCTGTCTGGAAAATGATGCAAGTCTGATATTAAAACAAGAGAAATATAAATGCACATGCCTTTATGCCCGATGAGATAATTCCCATCGGAAAAAATGACGAACTTCCATACAAACTTTCATTCCCTATAACCCCTTTACGGGTTATTTTTTTCCAAAATCTTTCCTTAGTGCTCACTTTCGTTACAAGACTAAAGAAGGAGCAGACTGTAAGCTTCATACTAACGTCTCGCGCGGGAACACTACTACACGCACAGCGATTTGTGCGTGGCCTGTCACGGACAAGGCGCGCGGGGGTGCACCGGCGCCTGCTAGCGGAAAAACCGAGCCGATTTGAGCCAGCTCAGTGAGATGATAAAGTGCAGGAGTATGCCGTGTGCCAGCGGCAGCGTGTACGACCGACGCGACGCGAAAGTTTCGATTTTTATTTAAAAAATGCTAAATTGCTGTAGTGTGTGTATAAATATAGTAAGAAAACCAAAGGAGTTTCTTTTTTTATATCCAAAGGATCCTGTCAGGTAATTACCTATATCTGCCTATACTACACATAAGTATTACAGGATTATTTAGTTACGAGTTAGGTATCCAAAATAACTAGGATGGCGTTATGGTTTTCGGTACCTACTATTTTTATTTTTAAGTAGGTACCTACCGTTTAAGTAGGTACCGCCTGTATTGGCGTATTATTGTTCGTCTCCTATTTGTTTCGTATTTTTGTTTTAGTGGGTATGGAGGTATTAACCAAAGTATATTTATAGGCCATCTTAGCACATGAAGAATATTCATATATGTATATTAGTGTTTGTTCACGTGGTCTTAGCTGCCGTTTGAACTTTTCTATCTTACGTTCATGAAATAGTAAAACAAGCAGGGAAAGCCTATAGTTTCGCCATGTCCGCCCGTCAGTAAGTCACAGTCATTTTGATAAGTAAGTACCGAAGTTGTTAAGTAGGTAGATACCTAACCACAGTAAAATATTATAATTTATTTTATTTTCAAAAACAGAGTGACAGCCCTATGAAATTAGGTAAGAATTTTGAGCTCTGTTAGAAAGCTTTCATTTTTGTTATCTAAGTACTTAGATATCTAACTTTTGTGCATAATTTCATGCTTCTAAAGCTTGCCTGTCAGTAAATGAATTCATAATTTTTATTAAGACGCTGACAATGGCTAAACGGCGGTCACTGTCGGATTAAATAGGAAAGAAAGAGAAGCGTGATGGCACAACGATTGTAATTTATTGCAAAAAATAGGAAACAATTATTATCGATTATCTCAAAAATGAATTAAGTAATAAAAAAACAATCAAGTTCTGCATTGCCATCAACCGTGCACGAATCCTGACTCCGGACTGCTACTGAGAAATTCCAGATGGAAAACCCCAGGAATTCCGGGGATTAGTTTGGGTCAAAAGAACAGGTAAATAATTTTACCTACCTCTGTATCGTATATCCAGAGCGGCGTCTCGTTGGAGAGCGCGCCGGCCTCGCCCCCGAACACGTAGAGCTGAGCCATGTGCGCGGTGGCGCTGTGCTCCTGCAGCGAGGGCGGAGGCTCGCCTCGACACTCCAGCTTCTCCCATTTACCAGTAGCTGGAAGGATATATAAATAAAAAGAATAAGCCTTTTACTGTGCCAACTGCCACTGCAGGGCAAAGGCATCCATACGTAACTAATTCAGTTCCCGATGTTTCGAGCAGGTACCTAAGTACCTATTTCGCAGCACTAAACACGTGAGGAAAGGTAAAATAAACCACTAGTTAACTAATTAACAGTTGTAGATGATAGTTATAAGTTAGAACAAAGTGCATAGGATTAAAAAAAATAGGTATTTGTATCTGTGTCAAGGACTTGTCAGGATAGAAATTATGTCTGACATTTACATACTACTTAGAAATGAAAATAAGTTTCGTTTTTCCTGTTCTATTCTTCTTGTCTGTTTATTATGTGTGTACATAAATTGTTAAATAAATAAATAAATAGGTAAGTGGCATTACCATACCATCACTTTTCTTATTTATATTTGGCTTAAAAAAACCTCAAATTATAAACCAAAAGAACAAAACATTTCCATTACAACATCCGAATCAGAACAAAAGGAAAAACTCATTACGCAATCTGTGCAACAAAACATTCCGACTTGTAATGAGCGTTTGAGTCGGTTGGTGAGGCTCGACCTAATTAGATAACGCCGGTTGGAAGCTGCAGCAGATACGTTCCCGGGAAGAAAAGACACGGTTTTGTGGAGGACCCTCCAGCGACTGCTGACGTCAGCCTCTTCGATTGTTATAGAGAGTGCCACATTCAGGTCGACGTCACAGAAGGAACACAATTCGGTTGAGCAGATTGTTTGTAGACTAGGTACTTAATGTAGGTAATCATCATCATTGTCCTGCCCTTATCCCAATTTATTTGGAGTTAGTGCAACATGTATTTTTCTTTCATGTCTCAATAAATTAGTCGTTTTCGTCATCTCTGTGTCCCTTTCTCGCCATAATATTATCATCCACACTGTCCATTCATCGTATCGTATTATGTATTGAGGTAATGTATTAAGGTGTGATAAATAAATGTTTGGTTTATAGGTAGGTTCTGAAAATGATCGCTGCCACACCGAACTGTCCCTGTCAGGGACACTGGGTGGGGACAGTCCTAGGTCTACCTATATAAATTAATAATTTGTGGAAACTAACAATACTAACCTACTTATTTAAGCTCCATTATTACTTAGGTACACCAACATACTAACAAACATTATGGAGTTAGTCTTATTTCAGACTAAGTCCATTTAATTTTAATTAAGGAAGAAAAGCGAGGTGTTTGTTTATCTTTTCAAGAGTACAGGTTACGAATTATAAACTTACCTTTTGTTTCCTATAAATAACTATTAGGTAGGTCTGTACCCTATACATAGAATATACTTGTAGGTATTACCTACGGTTATGAAATTCCGTACCTATCTATTTGCTAAGTTACACTAAAGTATCAACTAAGCTAAAGAGCCCACAAGGCAATCATTTTATAGTTATTCAAGTTACACCGGATTACTGGGACAATTATAAGGGCCTCCTGAAGGACCTCTTTTAGAATGAGCCGAACTTGCTGAAAATAATATTGAACGCAATTTTAGGGATCTCGACATTTGCGTTCATTGTCAGCAAGTTCAGCCCAATCTGTACATACACTACAGAATGATCAGCGGTATATTGAACTTACCGAGGCTATACCTCCAGAAGTCCCTGAGCGGTACCGCGCCCCCCGCCCCGCGCCCGCCGAGCACGTACACATGCCCGCCCAGCAGCGTCGACGAGTGCTTGCCGCGCGCGCATGGCACCGCACGCCCGTTGCTGCAGCCGCACTCTACCGAGCTCCACATCTCATCTGACAACAACAGATTATTTTTTAAATACCTACTCGTACAAAGATTGCAGTATTCCAAGATTTTAACAATACAACAACTCTGTTACATATTTTATTGAAGTCATGTGGAGTCAACTTTTGTTATGTGTGTGTGAGTGCTATGTAGGAGAGCGGGCTGCACTCCGCCCGTCCGCTCCGGGTGGTAGCTTGTAAGGATTAAACCAGTGTGCAATGCAACAGACTAGCGAGTTTGATTGACAAGTGTCACCGTCCTTCCGCATAAATACTTCCATACTTATTAACACGTGGCGACGAGGATGACTGAAACTACTTAGCAAATGTACAGTCATCAAATAGGGACCATGTGTAGACCGTATCAACTTTGTAAATAGATTTACTGGCCCTTTAGTTGGCCTCTTCCCTGCTGAGTAGGTAACTTCCTTTTCACATTAAAAATAGCAAATACTGCGACAAAAGGAAAGAACATATGTATAACACATGCTTTAACAGCATCAAAGGCAAAAACACATTAGATTCAGCTTTTAAAAGAAATATAAAATTGCACGCTCCTAGGCTTTTTACAAGGTAAACCACATTGCGTCTTTCCCTCTTCTGTAATCGAAAGTTTCCGACTTCAAAGTTGTGCCCCTTCGAATAAAATGCATTTCTCCCCTTCTATGTGCATAAAAATCACCAACTACTCGTCCTGTGGGGTAGATGAAATGCCGGCGTCCCCCAGGGCTCCTCGGTAGGACCCTCCATTTCAACGTCTCTAAGTAATGCTTATATCGAATGAATCCCTTCTAGTTCCGTGTAGGGACGTGTTTAGGAGTTATCGTTTACAATGTGTAAATATTAGTTAGAATCGAGGAGGTTTTATTTGTTTATCGGAGGTTACATAAATGACGATTCCCATTGTGTTGCGATTTGTTAATCTATTATTCGAACAAGGTTATTAATGCGTAACCCAGTCCATTCTGCATATGATCATCTTAATAACGTAGTGTAAGTCTAACTCACAAGACCAGACAATAATGTAGAATGCGTACTACGCTATCATTGTAGTAAACCGCAGCATTAAATAGATTAAAACTTTATAGAAATTAACAATTTCCTGAGTTGGCCGGCAGCCAAGCATTCTGTAGCAAGTTCAATATACGGATAATGAATGGTCGAGAGACGAGGGCGGGGTAGGAAAAAACTATTTTCTCATTTTGTCACAAAATTCTTAGAATCTATCGAGTATTTTACCAAAAAGGAAAGAACATATGTATAACACATCTTGAAAGAGATTAATGCAAGAAACCCTCAGGATAGAAATGAAAAAACAATGAATTAGGTACCAGCATAAATAATACTATCATAACTCCAGTCCCAGTATTCGATAAATCATATCCTTCAGGGCAATAACATTAAACCCTTTTACAAGACAAAGACACAAACCTTCCTTTACTTATTATGACTTATGGCTTCATAAATGTCCGTCCATTTTCATAAACGCTCGTATATTTTCCTCATCAAATATTTAGTCCGATCGCCCTATAACTAGTTCCTGTGCAGCAACCCTTTGTTTACCACGTGACTTGTTTGACAATTTAGCTCGGAACCCTGAACGCATGTTGTACACTTATAGGTAAAAAACAAAAACATAGGGAGACTGAGAATCCCCCTACAGTAGCCAAGGGCCAAGGGTGAACGAGACAACGACGGACGGTACACGTTTGTGTAATCAGGAGTGACTTTGACGGACTTATAGACTCTTTATACCTTCCTATTTGCTAAAACAAACTTGTACTTATAGAAAATAAGAGAGAGCAATATCTCTCTGGATGAAGGTGAGGTTGATATGACACATATTTCCACATTAAAATACGTTTAGGACCGTTCGCAATGTTTCCAAGGTCAATGTGATAATTTCGGGACTGCCATAACTTGCCTTACAGCTTGTTTCGCTAGGTTCAATTTCCAATTAGGTACTTACAACTTTTGAAAATTATTTTATCTTTTATGTGACCAAAAAATCAATCTGCCTAGCCTTTTCCCAACTATTTTGGGGTCGGCTTCCAGTCTAACCGGATGCAGCTGAATACCAGTATTTTACATGGAGCAATTGCCTATCTAACCTTCACAACCCAGTAACTGGGTAATACGATACCCCTTGTTAAGACTGGTTGTCAGACTTTCGTGCTTCTGACGACCCGAACGAGTGTCAAAGATCCAAGAATGACAGCCGGTGCCAACGGATTAACGTGCTTTCCGAGGCACGGAGGAGTGTCGGTATGTAAAGATGGTCACCCCCGCTAAGCGTAGCTTAACCTGATAGATCGATCCGTGCGGCTGTTATTACTTAGCCACGACCTTATGCTCCTCTTATTAGCTTATCTTTTATGTGACAACCTCCTATTTCATTTATTTTAGTTAATCACAACATTCCATAATCACAAGTGCCTTAATGAATAATGACCTTTAAATAGGTCATCAGAGTTTATCCGGAGACCCCATTCCTTAACATTCCTCTATACTCTGTTCTTCAATGGCCTATAAATACTGAGGTCAGACTGGGGTGAGAGCACCCTGACAGGGCATTACCTCGTCTCGCTACCGAACGAGTGCGGCTTTAACGGGTTAATCGAGAGCTTGTGCCTCGCCAGCGAATTTAAACGAGGCACACGCCGCCGCGCGCCGTCGACACGACGATGTGGACAAGGAGGAGTTGGCACGACGTAGGAAAGGCAAACGTCGACAGCTTTAAAAAGCGTTTAAGTAAAGCTGAGTCGTGTGTACGAGGGCCATGTTGTTGTTTACTTTCATTAGGATGCTAATGTTGGGAAAAGGACCGATGCAAACTGTTTGTAGATACGCTTCTTAGTCTATTGGTGGGATTCGGGTAGAGCACCGTGTTTTGAAAGGATAGTGTAAATAGGTGAGCTTGCGTTTAGCACAACGTACCTTACGTTTTGGCGTGTTTATTCGTAAGGCTATATCTTTTCACAACCACATAATTTTATTATGTAAGTAGATATTTTTCAGTAGAAGAAGTCACTGTAAGTAGCTCAATTTCCGGAATCCGGAACACACATTTCTAACTTCGTATATCACCTTCGTTTCGACTTATCATTGCTATACAGAGATATCTCAGCTGCTGGACCATTTAGGGGATGAGATTTGTCTTAAATAATAAATGTGACTTCGTAACACGTCTTCATAAATCATTCGATACTTGCGCAATACAATAAGGATGAGAGAACAACACTTTATTACGAACACTATAATATAAGAAAATTAATTATTTATATTTCGACCTTCTTCGACCAAACTTATGAGAGTTGGATTGGAATAAATGGATTACCTAATAGTGTTTCTGTTTGGTGATCTTCTGGTAGGAATCCGTCAGATGCCTACAACGCGGGAAACTCTTAGCCTGATACTTTATTGATGAAAGTGGTTTCAGCATAATAAATACTGCCATATAACGTGATTAATGGAGGCTTGCGGATCCATGTGGATCACGTTTCATGTAACAAGATATGACAGAATGTTATGTGGGCGAATGTTTGGGCTGGGAAGAGGGCCCTAGCGAAATCAGAGTTTGATTCGACTATAATTAAATGAGAAAGAAAGGATCAGAGTAACAAATCGATATTGCTGAATGAAATTGATAATCTTCTCCAAAAAGTAGATCAATCACAAAACAAGACAAACAGGAACAAAAAGTAGGGAAGATCAATGCAATTACTACAAAACTCTTCTCTCTTCTTATACTTAGTAGAAGCTGAAGAGGGCGTCGTTCTTGAAGAAATAAACCCTGATGAGGCTGCGATCAGCGGGGATGGCCGCGTTTTTTGCCCCAACGCGCCGTGAATACAAATCGCCTCGACTCCGCTTGCACAATAACCACATACATGCAGTGGACGTTTCTGGGCTTTCAATTAATTTAGACGTTTTCTTTTTCATTGTAATTCACATTGTGTTGTGAATTGAAAATGTAGTCTGCTAGGTGTATTATTAATGCATCGTTCATGGTATTTATAGGTACATGAGAGATAGAATTGATTTATTTTCTTCGTCCATGTTTCAATAGAAAAACTTTGATTGGTCAGAGTATAGTAGGTACGGTGGCATACTATCAGCAAAATATAACAGACACTGATCGTCAGATTTATCTGTTCTTTTGTCAGCGTAATCTTGAAAGAATTTTTTTTAACTCCCATTGCTACCCACTGACTTGATAAGTATAAAACGTAGGTAACCCCTTAGTTCTTCCCAAAAGATCTCTTTAACACCACCAACATATAACTTGCTCTATAATCATTCTCCAGCACACAAAGGAACTTAATAATTTTTTATCTTCTAAAGTCCTTTGTGCACGTCGCCAGCAGTTCATAGATCACGATATCAACAGAGCTCAGAGCGTTGTGACGCGGTGACGGCGGTCGTGGCGTCGTTATCTCGAGACATATCCACCTTATACGGATCAATACCCTCCAAAATGGGTCGCTTTGCCGATCACTTGTTTATATCTCATGAGGAAATACAGGAAATACATTGAAAAGTGGCGAAATAGTTATTTATTAAGTATAAGGGACAGGGTGTAAGGGACAGGGTGTAAGGGACAGGGTGTAAGGGACAGCCCTCCGCAAATTAACAGGAGGCATTCAGCTCCTTACTTTTCATCATATTCCACCAGAAATTTTCTCAGGAAAGTTTTCATTCCTTCTTGTCGTTCTTTCAGTTGCTATTCCTTTATTTCAATGTAAAATCATTCTTTGTACGCAGCACTCTATTAAATGTATATAAAACAGCTAAAATAAAATAAACAGCAATGGATGTTAAAATACTCGAGCGCGCCCCCCCCGACAAGGGGTGTGCGGCTACGTGGGTTTTGCCACGGTAACGATACATTGCGCGTGAGGTATCACATTACGCACGTGTATCATACAACGTTTACGAAAACCACCTAAGTTACGCACTTATCATATATTACTATGAGTATGATATAATATTGAAAAAGATCAAAATCTAAATCTAGAGTAGGTAATTCATTAATAACGTGTATTAGTTTTATTGCTAAGGAACCTCGTTCCTTCTCACGTATGATTTAAAACAAAAACAACGACGGAATGACGACGGAGTAAAAATAAAAAAAACTGAAACGTAAAAAGCACTAGTGCGAAAAAGTGGCACTTTCCGCACAATTTGGCTGCTTTGAAAACGCTCTTTTCGAGCACATGCATTGTGAAGTATTTTTGGCACACTTGATATATGTTACCTATAGTTTTATAGTTTTTCAGGTCCAATTCGGCAAATATAAAGACCTGGCAAACATGTCAGTTACAAAATCTGACAGCCAAAGACGGGGTACCTCAGCTAATCTGACGTGATCCTGACAGGACACAACTATACATTTATTAGGATTGACATAGACAGCGAGCATGCTTAGTTACTTACTCTACAAAGCGCGAAAGATAGTAGTAGTATCTGCGAATGGTAGGTAATTGCTGCCTCGTTAACCTTTGACCTCATCCCGGGGGTTAAGAGACACGTCACGCCGTGAGGGTGTTAGCTGCGAGCGATTGTCACGCGATGCTCACTTGTCGACACTTTCAAGCTACACGTGCTGACGTGGTATGATTGTTACTTCTACCGAGAGGTTATTTGCGTGTTTACTTCATTTTGTTCTCTTTCAGCTATCTAATTTTTATTTTAGAGATATCTTTGAGTGGCTTTCCACTGGTGAATTGGCGAGAGCAAGCACAACATCAAAAGAAGTGGAAGGAATTAGGGGCCATAGGTTCTGTAATTAAGGCTGAATTTTGAAAAAGTATGTTCAGTAATGGATTGCGCAAACCTAAGTCGATTGATAGTGGGTTACTATGGGGGCTCATCTCATGCAAAACAAAAAGACAATGTAAAAGGCAAAGTCGCTATTTTAGTCTAGTAACAAATTGGAGACATGCGTACCTACGAATATACGAAGAATTAAACTTCAGGAAAATGTGTTAAAACATTATGATCATCTTGGGACGTAAGAAACTAGTCGTTTCAAGTAAATTATTTAGAGTTAGCTGACCCAAATATAGCGAGGAAAACTCCGAGATTTAAATGTAAATAAGTACCGTGAAATATGCCAACATTGCCCCCAAGGGAAACTTTGCCCGTAGAACGATTTATAAGCATATGTTTGATTTGCAAAAATATCTTAATGTTAAGGCAACATTGATTCACTTTGGTGGAAAATAGGTTATTTGTATGGCAATACTGACTATCGTGTTTGTTGCTAACTTCGCTTAGTAACTTGTTGGAACTCGTTGAGTACGGTGCGTGCTTTTGCGGGCAAATTTTTGTGCAAATTTGAAAGTATATTCTGCGAGATGGCGAAACCACAGGGTAGTTTACTTTATAACATGTAATAGACAATTATTTGTAGAGTATAATAATATTAGTGTCATTGCTCAGGGTCTTTTAAAACGAAAGTTATGATGAGGGGCAAAGTTATCTAGTAATGTTGCGACCTACGATTGACAACATTGCCCGCCACCAAAAAAGGCTTAGGGTTGGCACGTTACTAGTCATCTAAAACAGTTTGGTTTTACAAAAGGTCGTTCTACTACAGACGCGGGCGTGGAATTACTGAAGAGCATATTCGAGGCCTGGGAGGAGTCGCAAGATGCTCTTGGCATTTTCTGCGACTTGTCCAAGGCCTTCGATTGCGTACATCATGATACACTCATCAGGAAACTATACCACTATGGTATGAGGGACAAGGCTCTCGAACTTCTGACTTCTTATCTGAATAACAGAATTCAGAGGGTCGATGTTAATGGCAAGAGATCTGCAGGATCTGCAGATCTCTTGCCATTAACATGTCAAGTCACTATGGGCGTTCCACAGGGTTCAATTCTAGGTCCTTTCTTATTTCTAATTTATATAAATGACTTACCTTATCATATAAGGGATAATAACAAAATCGTATTATTCGCAGATGACACTTCGCTCATTTTTAAAATCAAACGTCAATTAGTCAAATTTGAACAAGTTAACGATGCACTCTCTAAAGTTGTGCATTGGTTTAATGTAAATAATCTTCTCCTTAACGAAAAAAAGACAAAACTGATTAAATTTTCAACGCCAAATGTCAGACAGCTAACTACCAGTGTTCAAGTCAATGGAATAGAGTTGGACCCTGTTGATTCAACGGTTTTTCTTGGAATTACTATTGACGGCAAATTACAATGGGGCCCACACATAGAAAAACTGTCAGGACGGCTTAGTTCGGCCGCCTATGCTGTTAAAAAAATTAGACAGATAACTGACGTAGATACAGCCAGAATTGTTTATTTTAGTTATTTTCATAGTCTTATGTCATATGGAATTCTTCTCTGGGGAACCTGTGCGGACATTAATATTATCTTTGTTTTACAGAAAAGGGCTGTTCGAGCCATTTACAACCTAGGTCCAAGAGATTCCCTTAGAGAAAAATTCAAAGAAGTAGATATTCTGACTGTAGCCTCACAATATATATTTGAAAACCTGTTGTATGTACACAAAGATATATCAAATTTTAAGAAAATGTCCGATATTCATAGTATAAATACCAGGAACAAACACAATCTTGCTGTACATCGCACTTGTCTCCACAGAGTAGGCAACTCGTTCATGGGTCAATGTATACGCTTTTACAACAAACTTCCCATTGATATTAGAAATTTACCCATTAAACGATTTAAAGGCTGTATTAAAACCAAACTTTGTAAAAAAGGGTACTATAAAATTGCGGATTATTTAGAAGACAAAAAAGCATAGGTTTGAGCTGCTCGCTCTGCTAAAACCTTTGAACTTGACATTTTAATTATTATCTAAAATCATTACCTACAATATACCAGTTTTATAAACCTACAAATTGACATTGTTAAATATTTTATACAAAATGACATTATTACTTTGTAAAGTATTATTTTATTTTAATTATTGTGAATGTGAGGACTATGTGGATCATTTTTATTATCTCTTTTCTCTCTTTCTTTAGTTTTAATCTGGCAGTTTGAGTACTTTTAGCGGCCTACCCAAATGTCCTTTCTTTGGTATTGTTCGTCGAGTCGTTGAGCTCCTTAAGCTCTGAGTTGAGCTCCTCGGTTACTGACAAATGCTTGCACTGACTGGACAGGTCCACTCAAATCTGTGTGGTTCTTTCCTCAAAAGACCATTTCAGACTCTAATCTACATGGTCCTCATATGGCCTGACCAAGATTATGTCTGGACCTTAAAAGAGACTGCGACCTCTGAGTTTGTTTCGGCCTTTCTTCTCAGAGTAGTCAGATAGGAAACGCCGACCTCATCGAGCTTATTTTATTTTTTTAAATATGACGTGTAAAAGTGATTCTGATATCCTATTTACAGAATAAACAATTTCATTTCATTTCATTTCATTTCACTAAACCTTGTATTTTATTTATTTTTTAATTTATGGCTACTGTTGTTGTTGGCTACTTATTTACTTTTAAACATACATTAGGTATTTAATAACTAAAATTCAAAGATGACATTAGTTATTGGGTACTGAGTTCGTACCTGCTCCACACTACGGTATAATTTGAACTTTATTATTATTCTTATACTGGTAATAAGCGTGAAACATATTTCTTGTTATTTACCTAAACACAATCACATTCTTTGTAGAAAGAAAAAAAATCAGAATATTTTTTACCATGTGCCAACCCTAGCATTTTACAAAGGCGAAATGTAGAATCTATGAAAAAGAGAAAAAATGTCAGGGTAACATTGCCCAGTGGTTTTAGTAAGAAACTTTTCATAGTGTCGTTTACATTCCTAAACTAAACGCCATCTATACCAAAATTCTTTTACTGGTTTTTATGGCATCTGCATAAAGGCCATATTTGCGTCAAATCAATCAAAATCAATGTGGGCAAAGTTGGGTAAAAGTCGAGATTACTTTGCCCGCCAATAAAATCGAACAAATATTGAATTAAATGTTGAAAAATAGTAAATTTAGCTATAGCTACACATGCACATAATGTTACAGTTGTATTTGATGAAGGAAAATAGTTACGTCTCCATAGAAAAATCGTATTAAAATTGTAATTATTCGAAAAAAGTGGGCAAAGTTGGCATGTTTCACGGTAGGTACCTAGATACTGTCAAGTAAATCTCGGGTAAAATATACTCTGGTTACAGAGGGTTGGTTCAACAAGCCGAGAGAGAGAGAGAGAGTTCTGAGAGTTTATTAAAAAGAATAGAGCTTTCTATAAATGAAATGACACTGAGGTAGAATAACGTAGTATACCATGAATAAGGTACACCGACCTAAATTAACGATGTAAATAGCATTCAGATTTGATTTGCGAGGGGTTCTCAAAATAAGAAATATATTCATAGAAGTAATGAAATAATTTCGCGGTTTATTAAACTTTTTGACCCAATTCATAAACTTAGCCTTTCTCAGACATCACCCTAATTGCGTAATACACGATCAATCAGAATTGGAATCGGTTCGAAAACAATTGTCCAAACTAATCCATTGCTTCATAATTTCGTAAGTTATGTTGTTGAGCTGATTTTATTTTTCGAACTTATGAAGCTATGGATTAGAAATTTGTTTCAAACCGATTCTGCTATCAATATACGTTATCAACAGCATATGATATCATATCGACAGTGCCGAGGGGTGTTAGCAGACAGGCAGCCGGGCCAGAGGGGTGAAGTGAGGAGTGCAGGGGGGAGGCAGCCAGGGGTAGCAAATTGGATTTGGCGCGCAATGGTTATATACGCCTGGTGCGAGAGGTGTCGCCAGGCTTTGAACAATCGGAGGAAGAACTGAACAGTGTGGTCGGTTGGAATCCTTATTTTTGATTATGACTAGTATATTAGGTAGATGATGACAGTGTTCGGACTCAAAGTAAACTTGACTGTTTATACATGTGTTCCGGAAGTACTTACAAATACCTAGTAGTCGCAAACGCTCATTCAATCATGATTTTACAAGGGAGCGTTTTGAACGCAAAACTGTGATAATTAATAGAAGAACAAAGCTATCTTCTCCTATTTTACATCATTTAGTTAATAGGGCATAAGTATCAAGGAAATAGTTAAAGCCAATATTACTGCAAAATTGTTTGATCCAAAATACGGTACTTCGACACTTTGAGAAAAATTGTTGTAGTTGACGTGACTTAAAATCAGTAAAAATTGAGAATCAAACAAAAAAAAAACCTTTTATGGCTTCACCGCAGTCGGGTAGATAAAAACACGGTTATAAGTAACACATTTACAGTACCATCCATTCATCCATTTTGACATTTCTACAACATTTATTGGTTGTTGAGCAGACGAAATTTTCAAACATAGGTATGAAGCAATGTATTAGCAAATTCGCGGATTATGATTGAAAGTGTGTTACGCAATTAGGGTGCAGGTTTCTTTCCTTGTTTTCCTGTTTGAGGTCTTTAATGTAGGCGTGGCGTCCTATTTTCAAACAGGCATGGTTTTAATAAATTCTTTGTCTTTTTAGAGTTCCGTAGTCAACAAGGAATACCCTTATAGTTTCGCCATGTACGTCTGTCTGTCCGCGGCTTAGCTCAGAGACTCTTAGCTTAGTAGGTACCTACTAGAAAGCTGTAATTTGGCACGGGTGTAAATATTAATCACGCCGACAAACTGGTACAATAAAATCATTTTTTTTTAGTATACCTACCTCCCCTACACGTAAAGTTGGTATTTTTTTTTTCTTGTCTTTCCCATGTTGTGGGGTGTCGTTGTAAAGGTCGTTCAAAAATATTGGGAGTGTGTGAAAACCATTCTTGGATTCATGGATCCGTTTGCGAAATATTAAAGCATGAAGTGTTAATTTTTGTTAGAGTCAAGTGTGTCCCCCCCTGCCAGCTAAATGGTTGGTTGTGGATATGTGAAAAAATTCACGGCAGTAGTATTATATATATCGAAATTAAAATGAATACTATCACAGCTGAGTAGGCTCTACAAGTTAACGAGTAATTAACGACCAACTGCAAAAACATATTGTTGCAAAAACATATTCCCAACTACGGAACCGTTCATTGTGTGTTATCCATCACGCACTTGGCCGGTTTTTTTTAGCTAGGCTAGGATAAGTTTCGATTTTCCAGCAACTTCATTAATTGTCGCTCGGTTACCGCAGTACCCCAGCACATAACCCTATAAGCAATGCTCCCGTCTGCTCCGGATTACCGGCATCGTTCCGTTTCGTAACAAATGCTGTTCAGTGGCCGGATCTCTGTCTGTGCACACACAGTTACTTTGCATCCAGGAATTATGTTGTCGCTGGGAATGAAGGGAATTGGGTGCTATTGTGAATATTTTACTTGAAATGCTGTGACATCTAATAACACATCTGTGGTGTTTTATTTAGACCGTTTTTGACATTATATCCTATCCATTCAGATTAATGTTCAAGTTTGTCAGTGATTCCAGTAGGTATTTAGTCAAACTATCCGACTGTTGGTATTCAAAGGTAATATCTGTGATTGGAACCATGGAAATTCATAAGTATAATTTGAATATTCCAGGTAGGTTTATGTAAAATAAAATATTCTGAATTCCACAGAAAAACTGTTTATTAAATTTGTTTGTGTTTCATGAACTTGCTTCTGAGCTAGTTGTGTATTGCTTTAATTAAAAAACTTCGCTTAGTTTGTTGGAGTTAGCTACCAGTGGCAGGAGATCGAGTGCGCTTTTACCGAGCAGAGAACTTAGCAAGAGATATTCATTATTATTAACATGTTTGCATCTTTCTACTTACAAAACTTCAGATTTATGTAGGTCAAATACCTAGGTACTATCCAAATAGCCGACCCTCATCCCACGCAAATTAAGATGGATGAGGATCGCTGTCTTTGATTAGTCAAAGTTACCCGTTGTTACATAAATAGGTAAGTACTTATGGTACATCAATATACCTACTTATTACATGTTTAACTCGGTCTATGTGTATGTGAAACAGAGAGACATCAATCGGAATGGACAGTAGAGTCGCTCAACCTGTCTGTCTCGGAGTAGCCTTTGTGTGACCACAATAGGCCACTGATGAGCTGGCCACAATAGATAGCCTGGCTATTGAAGAGCAGGCCACAATGGCCCGACCAGATGAGCCGATACCTCCCGACATTGTAGCTCTGATTGGAGATAGCGCACGTAATAATCAAGAAGTAGGCGTCCGTTTTTTTTTTTTGAGGGTTTTAAATCATCAAATGACTTCTCCCGCTCTCGGCGGAGCGGAAGGGCGTGTCAGACTTTTACTGACTAAAACCCACCCGTGTTCCTTCAGTTGCCTGTTGCCAAGGTCCCGGTATCCCTCTCGGACATTCCCACAACCCTGGCAGGAAGCAGGTGTGCCTGATACTGGGCCAGTGAACTAGTGGTGACAAGTGACAATGTTGGATTTGATATTCGATTTATATCTCCGCTTATATATCATAACTAATCATAAAGACAATGCAGAGCTCCTCTTTGTTACACAATCCAACAAACCAGGCCCAATGTATCACATAATAACTTATACTTGATAGTATATACTTTGACAAATCACCATAAAAGATTAGTTACGGACACTTGTTATCAACCTGGCTGTCACAGTTTGATCGTTGTGTTATAATATATTCCCTGTCATCGCCCGCGGCCGTGTCTAGGACCACCCTGACGTCGGCGTGTTATGATTCTCATTTAGACAAATTGGGATAAACGGGATTTAAGAGTTAGAGGCGGTTGCCCCGGAGCGAATTTGAACGAAAATGATTCTTATTTCGGAATTGACTGATTATACAAGATATTGCAAAAATGTTTCAGTGGCTTCTTTGGTACCTACATAGCAGTTAGGATTCTGCCACATAATTTAGCAGCAAAGCTGAGTGGATTTGCTACGCACTCCGCTGGGTAATCGTAAATTGTCCCTATGTGGAGCATTGGTTCAGTGCACACGTTAGTTATTAGTCGCATTTGTTACTAACTCGCTAAGCTTGGTGTGTTTAGGTACCTCATTACGCAGGTGCATGCATAATGTTGCCATAGCATTCCAATAGGTGCAAAAATTAAGAGGAAACGTCTCCTCCTCCCCTCCTCCCCTAGGTGTCAGGGAGCCATCATTAGTTTTCAGAACCATCGCATTCAAATTACAAATTAATCAGTTAAAAAAAATGTCTACTTACTGGATAGACAGTAACATAACTACCTGAAGATAATGCTGACACCGACACTATCCGGGCAGCCCTGAGATTATTTGCGCTAGTCCAATATCCTAATCATAACTAATATTATAAATGCGAAAGTGAGTTTGTTTGTTACGCTTTGACGCTATAACGGCTGATCGGTTTTAGATGAAATGTGGCACATGGGTAGACCATGACCTGGAATAGGATATACTTTTATGCCGATATTCCCACGGGATCGAAACTTACGCAGGTGAAACCGCGGGGTGCAGCTAGTTTCTTAGAAAAACTTAATCATCTCCTCTTTCTAATATTTTCGAATAAACTTGAGCGTTGAGCGCAATTGGAGCGAATGAGCTGATGAGGGAAGCCTCCAATCTTCCCATTACTCACTGTCCAACAACCGACCACCCGACAGCATCCAACTTGAGGATGTTACATTACGGAAATAAGAAATTATCGTAGCTAATGGACGGAGGTCCGGGAAAGTGCGCGCTTGCACCACTGACCTATAGGGTTATTTCCATCCCGAAATATTGAATAGAGATGATTGAGCAAATTCTGTAGCTCCAAACTATTAAAATACGGAGCCCGTTTTCGTCCTTCCTGAAGAAGGTTAAAAACATCCTCATTTTGTATTCTTCGTAATGGAAAACAGTTCTAATTTGGAACCCTCGCTCTCTCTATTTTACAGGAAGCTTAAACTCACGCGACTTGTCATTACTAGATGTGTCTCAGATGCGGTCATTTTATTACGGCTCTTGCGTAGTCTCAGATATTGTAAAGTAAGTAGTATGTCCGCTCCAAAAGTATATTTGGTTGATCCGCCTAGAGTTCAGATGTAGTGTTTTACCAACACTAACGAGCTAATATGATAACAAATATATATATGATACTGTCGGGCATTAGGGTTTCCATAACAACAACATCATCATCGACAGCCTGACTCCGCCCACTGTTGAGCACAGGCCTCTCCCCACGTTCCAATCTGTGCCAATCCTCACATTCGTGAGGGTCATCGGGTTTTACCCGCGATGGTAACAATCCGCCCATCTCGCCGCCGGACGGCGACTCTTCGTCATCCAGTCCTTTCCTTGGACGCCACTCCGTCACTGCCTTACTCTACCTGTCCTCACAACGCCTTGCCAGGTGCCATGCCCTTTTTTTCTCCATTTAAGTTACGTAACTCGTTTTCCGATTTCGAAAACCTTCGTACGTCTGTGGATCCCGAGGTTTGGGACTCTGTCAATAAGGTTATTATATTTATGCCAAGCATGGAACGCTCCATGGCTCTCTGTGCAATTAGTTTCCTTATGACGATTATCGATTCTCGTTTAACTGTCTAGCCGGCACTGTGAGCCAGCAAGACTGCAGCGCTAATGATCGTATGCTTCTGGTTCTTGTTTTAGTACCTACAACGCAAGTTACCTACCTTGTATAATCAACTTCGTAATTGTTTTATCACTTTTAACAACAATTCGAACTCAACTCAACTAAGGTTGAAACTATTGCACTGTCTAATAGACATGCAACCTTAGCGCGGTATAGCAATTAGGAGGCCCACTACTAGTATTCTCTGTGAAGAATAGGAAACTAGCAACTAGCAGAATACCTAACAAAGTCTTTATTTTTGCTGCAAAATTCATAGGATCTGTCCTTGGAGCAGCTGAGCACTGAGTCACAGAGTGAGCATAATCATAACGGTTTACGATGAGGCTGGCTCGTAACATAGCGCTATAAAGCACTACAACTAGGAATACATAGAAGAGAAGGTTCATAATATAGTATGTATAGAGCAAAGCAGCATATGTATAGAGCAGTGATGGCTCAGTGGTAACGGCCGCGACTTACGAGTTGTAGGTCGTAGGTTCGAAGCCTGACAAGCGGTTTACTTTGTGTAAATTATTTCATCACCACTGCTCTCAAAACGGTGAAGGAAAACATCATGAGGAAACCGGCATGTCCTAGAACCAAAAATTCGAAGACATGTGACATCTACCAACCCGCACTGGGCCCGCCTGGTGGATTACGGCCCTCTCCCTCTCACAGAGAGAAGCCTGTGTCCCAGCAGTGGGAACATTATAGGCTGATTATGCTAGAGCAAAGCAGCCTTTGTGACGTCATTCGCATTTCTTCGGAAAATGTACCCGCAGTGAGTGTCACTGCAAGTTATATTTTCCGAGGAAATTAAATATTGTGCAAGAAAACTAGCTCTATGGATACAGTCTCATTTGGTGTGTTTAATTCCTCGGGTGAGAGGAAGTTTATCGAGAGGAAGGCTCACAACAGACTCATCATCATTGTTCTCGCGCCTTTTTTTCCCAATTGATTTGCGGTCATCGCTCAGCGCAACATGACTTTTTCTTCCATACTTCTCTATTAGTCGTCATCTCGGTAGTCCCCCCCTTCCTGGCCATATCATCTTCCACATACTTTCGCACAGTTCATCCATCGAAGACTCTACACTCATTTTGTGGAACTTCTGTTCAGTACTACGTATTTTCAGATAGGAAGGTATAGGTACCTCACTTCGGAGCTCTGCTGCCGACTCGTTAGACTCGTAACTTACGCCTGAACGCGCTCGTAGACGGTCAAGGGTACGGGGGCATGAGAGATAGGAAAATTGTTTGCTGAGCTGAGCTGAGCAACTCATTCTGAGTTGTCAATGCGATTTCGGCCCTGCCAGGGTTGCGGGAGAGTCCGAAAGGGATACCGGGACCCTTGGCAACAGGCAACTGAAGGAACACGGGTGGGTTTTAGTCAGTAAAAGTCTGACACGCCCGGCGCCCTCCCGCTCCGCCCAGGGCGGGAGAAGTCATTTGAAGGTATCCCACCGTCAAAAAAAAAAAAAAAGGGCTGTTTCGGCAACGGATGATCTGTTTGATCTGACAGCAGGAATCGTTAAGGAACTTTAATGTTAATGTCAATCCATCACCACAATCATATATTTACGAACCCTTAAAAGTAATAGAAAAAAAGAAAAATAGAAAAATCGTTTATTGTCCAGGTAATATTACAGTAAGCACGTTTACAGGTTACAAAAACAGGTTTGCAGGTTACAATATTACCTATAGTAAGGTTACACAAGTTATTTACCAGTGAGCCCCAAACTAGACAGTTAGTCTGTATCTAACTGGCTCGGGGTACGACTTACAGAGTGGAGACTAGATAGGTGATTTCAGGTGTTGTAAAGTATTTTGTTTGTGTATATGTGATGTGAGTGTGGTGTGTGGTGTATGTTTGTATGTGAGTGTATGTTTATGTTTGCGTGTTTGTTCCCATAGTGTGATATAGTGTCAGGTCAGGGCATTTATATTAATTGTTCCGAGTCGTCATAACCAGAGTTTTGCAACATTTTCTTTATTATTTTTTTACAACTGAACGAGGTAGTATTTTTGATTTCACAGAGCTTGCAGACTTTATTGTACGTATTAATGAGAGAATAGGCTGGGGAGCGTCTAGCTAGTAAAGAGGTGGTGTCAGGTGTTGGGATTCTATAGTTCCTTTTGCTTATGATTGATGTGTAGTCGGGTCTGCTTTTAATAGTTTTATGAGTTTTGGTACAGGCAGATAGAATGAAAAGCTCGCGGACTCGGAGAACCCTCGTTTCACGATAGACTTCGTCAGTAGAGAACCGGTAGGGCTTCTTGAAAGTTACTTTTAGAAGCGCTCTCTGTGCTCGTTCTACTTCAATCAGATACGTCTTTCCAGCACTACCCCACACACTGATGCAATACTGAATTATGGATTGGCATAGCGCTACGTAAACTTGTTGTAGTGTGTCTGTGGGTACGCTGTCTCGTAGTCTACGCATGGTGTGGATGAGTTTTCTTATCCTGCCAGAAAGGTTGGATATATGTTGTTTGAATGTTAGGTGGTCATCGATGAGAATACCGAGGTATTTAATGGAAGTGGTACGTTCAAGAGGAGGGCAGTCACAAGGGTAAGTAGAAATGCTAGAAGAGCAGTGATGCAGTTTTAGTTTTAGGTGTTCCGGGGGTTTTGAAGCGGCAGTCTTGGAGAAAACAATATATTTTGTTTTGCTGCCATTTAGCGTGAGGAGGTTTCTGTCCAAGTTATTCGCGATTAGTGACAATCCCTCTTCTGCTAGACAGTGTACATGTTCCCACGTTTTCCCGTGAAATATGACGGCTGTATCATCTGCATAAGTTATAGTATCAGCATTTTTCACAGAAAGGTTTAATATGTCATTAATATACACAATGAAAAGCGTGGGACCAAGTACACTGCCCTGTGGGACTCCAAAGTTAATAGGGAGTTGGTCACTAGTGAAAGAGTTTACTTTTGTGTACTGTTTCCGGTTTGTCAGGTAGCTTTTAAACCATTTAAGGCAAATTCCTCTTATTCCTAACCATTCCAGTTTCTTGAGAAGTAAGCCAGTTGATACCGTGTCAAATGCCTTTGCAAGATCAAGGAAGATCGCAAGGCATTTTTCATTTTTCTCAATATGAGCAGAGACACAATTGACAAGGAGAGTGGCAGCGTCCTCGGTCGACCTATTCCTTCGGAAACCGAATTGGTTATCAGAGATGAGATGATTTTTCTCAAGGAACGATATAAGGCGGGAGTTAACAATCCTCTCTAATATTTTAGAGACAGAGCTTAGTAGTGCTATAGGTCTATAATTGTCTGGTGCATGTTTGGCACTGTTTGTGAATAGGAGAAACCGCAGCTATTTTCCAACATTCTGGGAAGGTACCGGTCTCAAGGCTCAGGTTAAAGATGTGCATCATTGGTACTAATAAGGACTTTAAAGCTCTTTTAATAAGAATAACTGAAATTTTATCAGGACCAGGAGCACTTTCGACTTTAAGGTCTGAAATTATTTTAATAATTTCATACGCATCTGTCGGTTCAAGGAGGAGAGAATGTGAGTTAGAGACGTCGGATGAGTATGTATTTATTAAAGATTCATGAGATAGATTAAGTTTTTCTAGAATCGTGTCTGCCAGACGGGATCCTACTGAGGTAAAGTGTGAGTTACAGGAGTTGAGTGTTTCTTTTTCTCTATTGGGGCTCAGTAATTGGGAGCTCTCTTTGTTTCTAGAAGATATGTGGCCTATTGATTTAATTGCTTTCCAGAGATTTTTTGGATTATCTTTATTATCAACAATCTGTTGGTTATTGTAGTCAGACCTGATTTTTGTAAGAAGTTTGGAAAAAAAGTTTCTATACCGAGTGTATATTTTATTTCGGATAAGGTCATCAGGGTTAGATTTACAGTCATTATGGAGTTTGTCACGATGTATCATACATCTTACTAATCCCGGGGTGATCCATGGTTTGATGCATGCCAATTTCCTACTAACTTTTACTTGGCGCGTGTGTTTGTTTACAGTAGAGGAAACAATGTTCGTGAATTCTGAAGTTGCAGTATTAACATTTGTATCTTTTGTGATAATTGACCAGTCAACGCTATTTAGGTCAGCAATAACTGCTTCGGTGTCAGTTTTACTTATCCATCTCTTTGCAGTACTAGTTGAAAGATTATATCATGATCAGTGATTGAGGACTTGCAAACGACCCCAAAGAATTCGGTCTGAGTCTTTATAAATATGTGATCTAGGCACGCTTTATCCCTAGTTGGGCTAGTTATGGCAGGAAGTAGACCATGGCAAGACATGAGACACAGGTACTCTGATGACTGACTGTTGGTAGGGTTGCAAATATCAATATTAATATCGCCAGTGACAATTAGTGTTTGTCTATTTGCCAGTGAGCTCAGTAATGTATCCAGTGAGTTCAGGAATGGATCAATATTACTAAAAGAAGGAATATACCAAACATAAAACCCCTGTTGATTTCAATCAACGACTAACCTGAATTTTTGTAATTCAGGTTGTTGTTACACTGCCTTTTTCAATTTAAAAACACGACATTACAAAAACTAGTCTATTCAGTGATAACAAAGTTCAATCGAGAACATCAAAAAAATTCTAACCACTTTAGCAACCGATTATCAACTTCATACTATTCAAAATAAGGTCTGTTTAACATAAACACGTGTTCAACGACTCCCTTAGCAAGTGTCGATTCAAGTTTCGTATGAATAAGTGTCGTGTGGGGATAGTTTTAAAGTTATTTATCGTGTGGCGAGCGAGCGGGTGAACGACCGCCACCCCCGTTATGCAATGTCCGTCTGTCTGTCATGTCGTGCTATGATGTAGGGTAGTGCAGAATATGAAATACCGATGCAGGATATGAATCAATGGAAAGCAATCACAATTGAAAGGTTTAAACTGATCGCGATTGCGGGAATCCGATTACTTTCGCGTCGATAGCGCTTCACAGTACTCGCAATCGATTATGGAAGGATTTAAGGTTGCGCTAGTCTACTGCTCGAAATCGTTGGTGCGCAAGGCTAACATGCATGCTATTAAGTAGTATTAATTTTAGTTTACTTATACCTAGTTATTCATTAATTTAGTTATATTTATTCATTATTTATTTATCTAGTTTTTATATATTTATTTGTATATTTATTTAGTGACATATACGATGATTTACAATTAAAACGAGCGCGTAAAATTTCATGAACAGACCTTCGGGCGTAAAGATATTATGGAAAAACTACTAGATGTATTGTATCTACTCAAATAAAATTAGGTAAGTATTTAAACTTTTTAATAAATTATCTATCCCTGTAGGTATGGTTTCTATTTTGCCATTTTCATAGGTACTATTTATGTTATTAATTTACGCCCAAAGATGAGTTAAAATTAGTGTTGAAATATGGAAGTTTCGCCGCTCATGACTTCATCACCAATATATTTTTTCCAATTAGCTTCCATACAAGGCTAGATAATGACAAGACAAATTGATATAATTTTTAATTTTTAACGTATACCGTCAAATAGACGAGTAATCACCATACTACGTTTGTATGGAAGAATGACCGACTAGCGTAACCTTAATGCTTGTTACCCGACTGCCCCAGAAAGAGGGTAATGTTTTTCGAGAGTATGTACATACATACTCTCGAAAATTGTATTTTTTTAAATAAATTACAACATTTTTAAATAGCAATGTTTAACTTTTTAACGAGGTACGTCCACCTTTATATAGCCTCTAACATATTTTCCGAATAATGATTTTAATACCTATCTTCAGCGTTATTTCCATACACGTCCTCAATAAGGCGTAAAAAAACCCGACTGCAAAACCACATCCCTAACTGAAAAGAGAAAAACAAGCATTATAAATCTATAGAATTTGGGTACCTAGCGTAGGCGGGACAAACAAAAGTTACGCCATATTTCAGGTTATTGGTTATGTACAGTGATCGGAATAGTTAGAGCTAATGTACCTAAAGTTCAAAGAAGAGAGACAAAAAAAGTGGTGACTTCCTTACGACTAAAATACTTTTTCATGACTGATGTCGGGATTTCAGGACATCACTTAAGTACATTTAATATAAATGCTAAAGGTGTGAAGTAAAATTAGATGTCATGAACTAAAATTCAGACAAACACTTCGATTTCAGTTGCAAAACAGTACTGTATTTTTTTTATTTTCTTTTGCATAAATCTCGAAAATGGTATGTCCAATCGCAAAAATAATGAAAATTTCGACCACCACAACTAGCTGCCCGCCCTGGCTTCGCACGAGTAGCACTTAGTACTTATCTACAGCGCACCTACCCTACCTACTTATCTACCCGACCTATCTACCTACCCCCAGCCCTACCTACCTACCCCCAGCCCTACCTACCTACCCTACCTACCTACTGTACATACCTACCTACCTACACCTACCTCCCTACACTTACCAACATATCTACCTACCCCACCAACTAACTTACCCTACCTACCATACCTACTTACCCTACCACTCAACCCTACCTACCTACCTTACCTACATACCCTACCTACCTACCTACCTACCCTACCTACCTACCTACACCTACCTCCCTACACTTACCAACATATCTACCAACCCAACCAAATAACTTACCCTACCTACCCTACCTACTTACCCTACCACTCAACCCTACCTACCCTACCTACCTACCTACTCTACCTACCTGCCCTACCTAGCTGCCCTACCTACCTACCCTACCTACCTACCTACCCTACCTACCTACCTACCTACCTACCCTACCTACCTACCTACCCTACCTACCTATCTAACGAGATATCATCAAGAAAAAAGCCATTCTATACTGAATGTATGAGCCGGTATTTTTTGGAGCTATACTTACATTTTTAAACTCGTGATATCTTTGGAATAGAATGTCTGAATTGAATAATTCAAAAAGTTATGTAAAGGTATTGAAGCAGTCTTAATAATGAAGTAATAATTTATTTTGATAAGGATTAATACCAAGATACAAATAAAGAGCCTTTTCTAGCGGCGTCATTTCAATTAAATTTTCAAAATAAAATAACACTTATTGTGGCATAACTATAATAGCTAGACATATACTGTCGCGACACTTTTTGTAAATAATGATGTGTTCTGCAAAGTTGTAGTACATTATTTTATTCTATCATCAATAGTTTTCGCAGCGCACGCGAATTAATGAATATTTAAGGTAATTTTTTTACACCTTGGGTTACATTATTGGAATTTCAGTAAGGATCCCTAATCTTTTCTAGCAATAAATATATATGTTACTCAGGGTGAATGTAGCTTTCTAGTAGTGAAAGAATTTTTGAAATCGGCGCAGTAGTTTTTGAGTTTATTCATTACAAACATACACACAAAAATACAAATCTTTCCTCTTTTTGAATAAAAAAATCTTTCCTTCTTTAGTGTAGATAAACCCCTAATACTTAACATATTTTTTTCATATTTTCATATAAAAATTTAAAAAAATCATATAAAACACGTCGACGTGGCAAAAACTGTACGGCTCGGGCTCAAAAAAAAATCACGGAGTTGGGCACACAAGTAGGTACCAAGTGGAGTCGCGATTGTCAAATTCAATTTTAATTGTGTCAAAATAGTTTTTTAGAGATTTGTTTTGGCAGAATAGCTTTATGATTCTCATAGTAAAAAGTAAGGAATTTTAGTGATAGCTTAGTTCGGTGTCAGTACAAGAGAACCGGCACCAGTGGCATTTGCTCTGGTAATCAAACTGCTTGGTAAATCTCTGAATTTTACATGACTTTTATGACATTCGAAATATTAAACTATTCCTGATAAATTTTCCAAATTCAAACAATTTTATTCAAACAATTTTATTTAAAAATTTATGGAATTTTATTCAAACAGTTGTTTTATATTTTAGTCCGGGCTCAAATTTTGTACGATAAGTAAAATTGTTTTTTTTTCTACTACTACTAAACTAACAAGGTAAAGTTGTTAGTTACAATTATTAAAACTGGTATGTAAATAACATTAGCTTCCGCGTTTACTTATACCGTTCAAACGAAGATTAGGAGATTACCTTTATTTTTTTAAACAATAAAAAACGTGCATTCTCTTTTTTTTTTAAACAGAAACAGGAAATGAATTCGATAGTTGTTTTACTTTATTAATTTTGGTTGTACTTAAGTAATGTTCCGAAACCCGAGACATTAGTCCCGAAAAAATATTTTGTCGTAAGGGGTCTCCACTTTGACTCCGTTCTTTTTCGAAGTTTAGGTAGATTAGCTCTACCTATTCCGATCACTGGGGTAAGTACTTATTTGTTTTGCAGTCGGGTTTTTTAGTTTTTTTAATTGGGTACTTTTTTTAGTACTACCGTATCCTAACCTTCTAGTTACGGAGATACTGAAGGTTACATTTCTAACTTCTTATACTTTTATTTTTCACGAAATTGATTTTTAAATTGTATTATTATAACAACTCCTGTACATTTGCACCCAAGCATAGTGTTTTGCGAGCGCGCTGCCGTAAACAGCGATTTTAAACACCAATAAAAGTTATAAAACTAAAACCCAACTACGACAATAAAGTCAACTAAAAAGATGTAAGCAAGACATCACAGACAGACAAATTAAAAATCCAGAGTCACACGTTGTAGGGCATAAATCGAACAGATTATGTGTGACTCCGGATTTTTTAATTACAGGATGCGTAGATAGCGTCTATGTGATGGCTCTTATTACACTCTGTCTGTATATTATGTATCTCTTGCCTGCATTACTTCGTTTAGTTTTATTACTGTCTTATTTTATGTTATGGCCGGAGTCCCATACAAAAACGAAACGTGTCCTTTGATACCATAAAAAAAGATTATAGTGAGTCAATCTGTGAGGAACAATTTCATCATACATGTTATTTGCGTAACTTAAACCGTTTATGCAGCGCACGCAAAGGAATCTCTCAAAAAGGAATATTTTTTCCCGTTTTTGCAACATTTTTCATTTATGCTCCGCTTCTATTGGTCGTAGCATGATGCTATACAGAGCGTCCCACGGATATGCGACATTGAATATTGTAGATGGAACATTTTCCTGAAAGAAGACATACAAATTCATGGTCTTCCTTTTATTTGTGACACTATGTTATTTAGCAAAAAATAATCCTTATGATGAAGCCTTTCAAATATATAAAATACATATTATTATTTTAAATTAAATATAATGCTATGAACATGTTTTGCAATAAAGACTGTTTTTATTTATTTAAATACTTATTTATAAGCAGAAATCAGAATCGCAGAAATCGCCTTCTTGTCTTTTATGTTCTACTACACTATTGTAAATTTGATGTCCAAGAGTGAGATAGAAAACTTTTATATTGTAATCAGATCCAACGTGTGTCATCTTAGCAAAGGAACGCTTGCCTTTTTTAGTCCAGACAATTTAAAAACGAATGAACTTAAGATACACAAATAAGTACCATCATAATTGAAATAGGCGTTGTAGATGATTATGTTTTCCTGCTTTATATTTAAAAACAAAAATCTTCGGAAAACAAAATTAACCCAGTAATGACTCATTTTAAAATATCGATTTTCTGCCTGGCCGTACAAATCATCGTAATCGGGAGTACAATATCTGGTATTATAATATTATTCGGGTTGAGTTGACTCGGGCCCAGTTGTCACTGACCCGAAAATTGTACCTAGGTAGGTACTGATAGTACCTAAGTATTTACTAGACAGGGTTAAATTCAATTTTGCTAGCGAAACTGCAGACGTGCTGGGTATCGATACCTACCTATAGAAAAATAAATTAATTTGTCGATTTTTTTTTTGGGGTCTTCAGCCGCAGTTTATTTGCAATATCAGTTTAAAACAAGTGCATGTCGTACGCGTACCATGCACAAAGGGTTCCGTAGTTGGGATGAATTTATTAAACAAACTTAACATTGTAGTTGAAAAACTTGTTCTCCGATACAGAATGTATGGTAGAACATGTTTTTACAACTGCAAATTTAAATTGGTCGATTATTACTGATTATTACTCGGTAACGCTTAATATTTCGCAAACGGATACCTGAATCCAAAAATAATTTTAACAAACTCACATTCTTTTTAAAAGACCTTTCCAACGATACCCCACGCCATGGGATTGACATAAAAAAAAAAACATCCCCACTTTACGTGTAGGGGAGGTACCTTAAAAAACATATTATTCACGATTTTTTTTTACCACTTTGTCGGCGTCGTTTATATGTATATCCGCAAATTACAGCTTTCTAGTACCAACGGTATCTGAGCTAAGCCGCGGACAGACGGACATGGTTCCTTGTTGACTACGGAACCCTAAAAACAGTTTTTTTTTATATGTAAACTTCACAGACGTGATAGATATCGATATCTAAACACGATAAAATAAAATAAAAAATATTTCTCAACTCATACTTCAAGTAACAATTAATCCCAGAGGTCGTTGACCCAAAAAAATTATCAAACCTTTTTATTTTGTCTTGTTTAGATTAATTTCGGTATCGATATACCATCGACGTGTCGGCGGAGTTTCGCTAGCTAATTTAATTTGACCCTGTATTGTAGGTAAACAGATGTTAATTGACTCTTAATTTTAAATTAAAATAATGTAATAGGGTTGAGCTGGTGAAATAGTACAGAAAGTTTGTAACTGAACGCAAACTAACATCAGTCAGTCGCAGGTGGTTTTGATATTTTCATCGAAACATCAGTACATACATCCCGCCTCGCAATATGTATGTATAAAAAAAAAAATATACACTCCCACAATTAAGACGAACCTAACGACACCTCGTATGTTAAAATCTATCAAGCCGTTTAGGCTACAGAGCGTGCCAAAGAAATATACATACATACATCCAAACATACATACATACTCTCGAAAAACATTACTCTCCTTCTGGGGCAGTCGGGTAAATAGGGCCGTTATGTCCTGCTCTTATTAAACTGATCAAATTATTACAATAGCAATTTGTTCCCGTTCCCATGATATGAAACAATGTGAGAGCAATGAACGATGTGGGAGGCAATAAATGTATGGTCTAATTAGATTTAAACCAGATTAGCACTTGGAATAATATACTAAATTCCGCCAGCAGCTTCGCCCGTGTGGTTTCTATATAAATTATAGCCAGCCATTATTGTTTTTATTATTACTCAGTTATAATACATACAGCATAACAAGGGTGTTTTTTTTTAAAATTAGTACAGTTATTTTTGTGTTTAGTATTTACAAACAAAAATAAAAATCTTGTCTCTTTATAATATTAGTGTAATCATAATCATAATCATTTTTGTAGATGAACTGAAACTGTTTACTTCTAAGTCATTATCCATTTACACAATTTGATGAAGATTTTATTTTAAAAATGTAATATATAAATTAAGACTAATTCGTGGCTAATGGCAGCTGAGATCTAGAAGGAGTACAGTTTGCGATTCAATTTCACAGTAATAATATTAAGCGATTATAGCGCTGGAATGGCGATGGCGAACGGAAGGTTTAACTTTCACCATCATCCTTATTTGAACAAAAGAAAGTATGGCCACCAAACTGGACTGTTTAAATACCTCGTTAAGCTAACATCAATAGATAGCTTGGTTTGTATCCTTCGTATAGTACCTGCTTTATAATATTTTATAACGCACAGTTATGGTTCACTGAACAATCCCGAGGTTATGGCAGTTAGAAGAATAATAGCTACACGATATTATAGATAATATCATTTGATTATTCTATTTGGACTGACTTTACCCTTAAACTATTATCCAGGGTTATACTCCATGATTGACAACGATTTCATCAATATGAATGTACTTTCCGTGGCCCTGTGTCGGGCGCCAATACCCCGTGTCGGGCGCCAATACACCTATTCTGCGGAATCGAAAATGTAAGATAGTTTTAATTAAAATTTAATGAATAACGTGAGGTCAATGAAACTAACCTTTGTAGAGAACCGGGTCACAAGGCCATTGTTGGATATTCTACTTGTTCAGCCTTTCAGTCACTGTTCTTTCATGTTTTATAAATGTTTACTTTTATTTGTGTTGTGTCATTTACAATTAATTATTCAAATTGTTAGGGATACATGCCATTTTTATAAAAGAAACAACTGAAATCTGTTTTCAGAAACGATGTTTCGTAATCTCTTCTTCCTTAAAGAAAGTGCTAATCCGTCACGGAAACCGTTCAATAACACACCTCACAAATCATCCAAAAGACACGGAACACAGATCTAAGATGTCAATACCATCCGCAAATATAATAAATACCTGTCGATACAATTTACAAACAAAGATTAGTACAACCCCAATTCGCACCCTATAAACAGGATCCCTTCTTTTTATCCCAATCAAAGTACAGATGTAGGCGACCGCGGCACGCGCCTGCTGTTACTTACCGAGGGCTCGGCATCAGGGCATCATCCAAACAAAACAGTAAACACAGCACTAGACGGTGACACAGAGCGACACAGAGCGACACACACGCGCGACCCCGACCGAGGTGCGCGACGCACTGACGACTTTCGTCAGTGTTGCAAGGGTGGCTTTTTAGTGAGTCTCGGGTTTTGTGTAAAGCGTTCCTGCCTTCCGGTCCTGAAAATAGAACCTTGTCTTAAAAAAATCAAAAGTACATGCTGATGTACTATGTAGGTTAATGTGAAGGAGACTTGCAATGGAACCATGCTGTGTCTTCTTAGATGTTGATTCAACTGAATAAACGGTGAATATACATATAGACACCTACGCTTGATCTACTGGATGCAACCTTTCATATGGCTTACTTTTTATTATTACCATAAGTATACCTAATAATGCACCCCAATAATAAATTATCCACTAAGTATAATTTATTATGCAACTCCAACTTAAAATCGTTGAATATGAAACCTTTTTCAGCACTTATTTGTCCTGCAATGGGACTCTGTCTCCCGCCTTTCGAGGTAACTTCCCACCTTGCAACCCCGTCGCGTGTAGGGGTGCGAGGGTGCGTTCAGCATACCGGACGCTATACGGACAGAATCCCTTAATTGTCGCCCATCGGCGCTGACGCCAGACGACGCTGCGACGTGGTTGCATGGTTTATTATTATGACGTCCCGTCGCGTCATCATTGCAGAATAAATTATCTAAAAAAAACATTAATGGTAGGTATCTGAATTCGAAAGGCGACTAAATGTCGCCTCATTTTTTACTTTAATACCTCAGTAGATAACGAGATATTCATAGATTATGACGGCAGACAATATCGGAAAATTCGGGAAATATATTCTAATCGGATGATGCATATAGAGTCGCCTGACCTTTCAGGCAGTTTCAGGCGAATGGCTTATTAAACATAGTCTACCTCAATCCCCTATCGCTGGACGTAGAATTTAATTTGACAGGCTGGATGGCCATGACCGAGCCATTCGTGTTTTGCCAGTGACAACCATGTTTACAAGAGGCTTAATATTTTATGTGCAATCTTATTCTAACAGGGAATGACGAGGTGTGCAGGAAGTCCAACGACTGGGGCATTTAATTGTCACTCAACGGTCTCGTTAGGGGCCAGTAGAGAGTGGGGTTCGTTTAAAAACGGACTTCTGCAACGCCATCTTAATTAATGAATTATTCGTTGCCATTAAATTAGCTGGATAGGCCAAATCATAAGCAATTTAAATTGGGAAATACTGAAACAGCAATAGGACTATTCTAATTGCTAACAGTCAATTAAATTATACCCAAAAGGGTTGTCTTTCTAACTCCGGTACTTGAGCGCGAACTAGCGAACAATCGCGGCATTGTACTTGCGGTATGTTACACAATCGTGCCAAGGCCGAGCCGGCCAATGAACCTATTCCCAGGAGACTGTTGTATCTTATTGGATTGCTTAGAGTTTGAGAATATTTATTTGAGGTATCTGACTTAAGTTCCCAAAATTGATTGAAGAAGATTGAGTAGGTATATCAGTTGGTTAGCTTTAATATAATGTAAGCTTCTTTACAGACATTAGGGATAAAGGTCTATTCATAGTAGAAAATACAATAATATACCTAATTATGATATCCTATATATATCACGCTATATAAAATTCCATTGTCAAAAAGATCACAAAATCCTTTTCAGGGAATTCTAAAAAGCCTTTAAACGAACCGCCTCGCTACATAAATGAAAGCCTTCCTGTAATTCGTTTTAAAACCTCAACATTCCAGTAATTACAAGCTCTCGTATTTCATGAAATTTTCAACAATGAAACATTTCGCGGAAAGGGTTTCAGAACGCGTCCGCATTCCGGATCAATATGGCGGCGACGGCGGGAACGCAAGGAAAGCGCGGGAAGCCTTGCAGCGCGCCATTTTGTCGTCGCCATGGAAACCAGACGGAGCCTAGAGGTAGAGATGGTGTTGGATCGTGTGGTTCGATTTGTGTCGCTTTGAACTGTTTATATAAGAGCCAGGCACTAATGAGTTTTCTGTTTACAAGCTGTATCTAGAAAAAACTAGTACCTACGCAACAGCACGTAACAGCAACTGTCCTGAAAAACATTAAAGGATTTTATCTAATAACAGCTTGACATAGATCTCATCTAAGGTCCCAACACAAGTCGTTTCTACTTTCAGGTTTTCTCTTACAGATTCATAAACATAGGTAAAATCATCAATCCATCAATATAGCAATATTTTCGCTCACCTGAGCCTCGAATCCCGACCTCCATGTGTCGTTCACAAGCGTAACGTCTTGGACCCCATTCAACGTCCCTGAAACAAAGAGCCGCTCCCGACTGCAGGAGTCAAAGAGAATGATATAGTCATTGGCAGGAGTTAACTGAAACGCAGTGGCCGCGACATTTTCTGCAAAAGAATTAGCAAGGTACCTACCTAAGTAACGATTTATTTCAGTTTTGACATAAGTTTCTTACGTTATTGAAACTAAAAAGACATTAAATAATTAACATTTCCGTACTCACATAGGCAATACGAGCAAGGAAAGGTTTTTGGCAATAAAACGTATAATTATATACAGGGTTATTGGTTCAATATTGGCAATCCAATAAGGGGATGTAGGAGAGCCAATTTCAATCAATTTCAAGTAATTTGAAATTTTATATTTTAAAATGAATGAAATAAAAATATAAAATGTCTACTGACTCGAAGTTTGACATTTGCATATGAGTCAAAAGGGGTCATTCGGGGGTAAATGACTCCTACATCCCCTTAACGGATTACCGACGTATAACCAATGACCCTGTATTTTATCGTTCAATCGTGGCAATGTCCAAAAGACTGCTGTCCAAATAACTTAATTGTGCAAGACATTTATAATATATAGATTCGGGTGAGCGAATTTGTAAAGCGTGAGTACCTAATTATGTAAATTATTACGACATACTCGTGTGCAGAGTCCGTCTGCTTTAGCACAGACTTCCGCATACTTAGTCATAATTTATGCAAAACTATACATTATTTCGTCTGAACATCACACATTGGTAAAAAACTAAAACCTGTTATCTCTCAAAAACCTAAAGACATCTCGCGAAAACAAAAGACCTTCTATTACGATTAAATAAGTATAGTAAGAAAGGATATTTCTTTAGAGGATACGGTAGCCCTGACGTGTTCTACTTAGCGAATATTTATGGGCATCATGAGTCATGAGCGGGGGCCGTGCACACCTGTAGCCCCCTTTAGCGTGTAGGGACCCGGCAGAACGCAAGGCTCTCGGGGAGATTGGCGCAAAGGTGAACCTTCAGTCTGGGGGAATCCTAATGAGAGGGTGCTTCGCTATTTATTTATGTCCTGTTATAAGGAACTGGGGATTCCTTTTGATTTCTGTAAGTCAACAGAGTTTAATTAATTTACTTGTTCAGTAGAATGATAAGATAGTCAGTGAAACTGTCATGGAATTGGAAATTAACTTCAACCTAATAATTTTTTTTTTTGGCAATTCTACAGATCTTAGTTAATCAACTGTAAAAGTATTAATTAGGACCATCGAAATCAGAATAGACTCACGTCTCGGTCAAAGGGCTGAGAAATGGATCGGGAATCATAAAGCTATAATATCTCTCGCACCTTCAACAACCTGCAATAACATCAGTCTTCGTTCCTTTCTTCATTAAAAAAGAAGTCAAGCTCGTGGAACATAATGAATCTCGTAAGTAGGGCACAAAAAGCCCTTTGAATCGACCGCGGCTTGTAAATAGCGAGCTGTCACGCAAAGTGCAAGCGCGGCCTTTTTACATGAGTGACTGTTGACGCAGGTTGTACTGGGAAATGCTATGCTACAGGTACGCTATACTTACCTGAATGTATGAGGAAGATTTTATTTTTTAGAAAATGTAAAACCACAAAGAGAAATAATGTAGCCGACGCGACAAAATGTAACTGATGCACCATTTTCATGGATATTTTTGGCCTGGCAAAGGCGGACACCAATCTAATAAGTTCCTGTTATTATTGACACAGCAGGTGGTTGTGTAGTGCCGGATTACCGCCATGGGATCTGGAGGCGAAGGTCCTCGCGCACATTTGGGAGTGGCACGAGGAGATGAAGCGCCGGGGCGTAACTCCGCTGCCGCGAGAAATCGCGGCACAGCGGACAGAGCTCCGGCAGGATCTCATGGCGGCATGGAGAGTGCGATTGTCGCAACCCAGTGCTGGGCACGCCACAATTGCGGCGATAAGTCCCCTCTTTGAGGAGTGGCTGGAGAGGCGCCACGGCGTCCTCACCTTCCGCCTGACACGGGTCCTCACCGGACATGGCAGCTTCGGGAGGTACCTGTGCAGGATAAGGCGGGAGGAAACGCCTGGGTGTCACCACTGTGCGGATCGTCCGGAGGACACGGTGGAGCATACGGTGGAGGTGTGCCCTGCTTGGGCGGAGCACCGCCGTGTCCTCGTGGAGGCGATTGGCGGCACTGACCTCTCGCGTCCGGCCCTGGTCCAGGCCATGGTACGGAGCGAGAGGGCATGGGAGGCGGTCACCTCCTTCTGCGAAGCAGTGATGCTCGCGAAGGAGGAGGCGGAACGCGTGAGGGAGAGGCAAAGCCTGCGCCCTCACGCCCCTAACCGCCGCCGCTGGAGACACCCTGGGCGTCGGGAATCCCAGGCGGATTCCCGGCCACCATAGGCGCGGGCTTGCGGACGGCGAGCAATGGGTAGCTCGCCGTCCGATAAGGACCAGGCCCAGGTCGATGGCGCGTCGGGTTCCACGCGCGCCTCAAAGAGATGTCAGCACACCTGACGGGGTCCGTTAGGACCGATGCCTGCCAGGGTTGCGGAATAGTCCGAAAGGGATACCGGGACCCTGGCAACAGGCAACCGAAGGAACACGGGTGGGTTTTAGTCAGTAAGAGTCTGACACGCCCTTCCGCTCCGCCCAGAGCGGGAGAAGTCATATGATGATTTCCCACCCAAAAAAAAAAAAAAAAAAGGTGGTTGTGTAGGGTAGGTACCACCAATAAAAAGTGAAAAATAAAAACTTTTCACAAAAAAAACAACACAAACCAAAGACACCGACTTCCGAAATTAAAATTACGTTTCACTTTGTATCTACGCGCTAAGGGCTACATGCTACGGGCTCCATGCTACGCGCTGCAGGCTACGCGGCTACGCGCTACAGGCTACGCGGCTACGCGCTACATGGTATACGCTGCGACATACAGACAACGAGACGCGCTACGTCCATACTACGGCTTCCATGCTACGCGCTATGTGCTACGGGCTTCAAGCTACGCGCTACAGGCTACGTGCTACAGGTACACGCTGCGAAATAGACTACGAGACGCGCTACATACATACTACGGCTTCCATGCTACGCGCTACGTGCTACGGGCTCCAATCAACGCGCTACAGTTCCATATATATACTAGCACTTTGCCCGCGGCTTCGCTCGCGTGGATGTCGGTTGTTATATGGGTACTAAAAGTCTTACACCTACAAAGGTGATCGTTAAGTTTGTCTATATTTTAACCAACTATAAATACATCAAGTGGATTGCGTGGCAATGGGTCGCACGTGTTCGCACTTAGTCAACCAGCAATGTCACGACTGACGAAATCGCGATTGTCAAAAGTATGACTTTGTCCTAGAGACCCGGTTAGATCGCTTTACATAATTTATCGCGGACACTGCTCGCGTATCTTAAATCCAGACGTAAAATACTGACCTGTGGCTACTTCCGCGCGGGCCTGACCGCCGGAGCCGCGGGGTGCCAAAGTGGGTCACACACCCACAGGCGCGCCTGATCATGCGTACCCACGGCGGGATCGTACGGCTCAGAATTAACTCCCTTTACGAGTCCTTGTAAAGCCGCCTCATTAAAATGTACGGAGGCGCAGTTGGGGACGCTTGTTTAATTTTTGGACTAAAATTGTGGAAGAATACTTATTTGACAAAGCATAATTAACCACGAATCTCAATCATGTACTTATCGTAACACTGGAAATGGCTGGCAGTAGATTCGTTACCTACTGATGATGAGATGGGATTAGGCAAGAATGGACTTTCAATTCCTACTAAAGCCCTTTATATATTTCATAGTTTTATTGTAATGGTTTGGTACCTAGCATAAAATATTAAAATACCTACTGTCTGAGATTCAAAATACATATTACGAACGACAGTAAGTTCGCCTCACCATAATTATCTACCGATACCTATATCTAGGCTATACATTTCACGGCTGAACAGTTGATTAGATTCCAGGTCCGAAGCGCGAATTACCTAACACCTATTATAGGTACATGGCTCTTTAGTTACCTTTGACGCGGTGCATTGGACTGTCAATAACAGTGAATACAATGTTTGGCGAGCTTTCCCGCGAGTTGCAATCGTCATATTGTTTCCAATACCAACACCACTCGGATAGAACTGATATTTTATTCAGAAAACATGCTTTAGTCTGTAAAGTGATTGAGAGGAATTGACACAAATACATAAAAAAGGTGCATCTTAAAAAATAAATCACAATACACGTCAAGTTTAGTCTTATCGTGATTTTTCTTTTAACAATGTTTATAAAGAGATGTGTGATGCCAACGAACCTTTCCGAATGGTGCAGCGGTCGGTACTAAACTAACAAACATGTTTTGCGGATCTTTGGAGAGCTGAGATTGCAACGAAAAGCTTTCAGAGTAGGTACATACACCGTAGAAAATTATAAATATTTATATTTACATTGAAGTGTTGACGGTTTTTAATATTAGACATCTTTCTTCAAACTGCCACCTCTGCTTTTCACTTTAAGACATGTGGCAACGTTGTGATAAAACTTTCAAACGCCTTCACCGACTGAAAGAAGCCGTCCGCTTCAAAAGGGTTATTTTCATAAATTATCTCCGATAAATAATAGCCCGATAAGGCGTTACAGATGAGGCTTGGATGAAAAACATCGTGTGTACAATCACGTCACACAGGGATGGCAAACATTTGTACATTTTGAGCCACATATTTCAACGTTTTCATATCGAATTCTTCAAGGATCTCAAGGAAGGGAAGGAGGTTTTTTCTTTACCACCGTTAGAAACCGCAAGATCGGTTTCCAACTACCTACTTACCGCCCCGCAGAAAGGCAATCCTAATTTATTTTAGTTGCGCGTTATAAAAATGTTTCGTCGCGTGGTACAGGTTGGCTATCCCTGCTGTAGGGTTCTACAAAGTGTATTTATGGCTTGTTCTCGCGGTGTAAAGGTGCGCGTGCCCCCGCGTAAGTATACCTGATTTATGTCTACCGGAGACCGGGATTACGGCCAACACTTTACATGACTTCACTGCGATATTGTTTTTTTTTTGTAGGTCCCTGTCCTCGAATTTGATAGTGAGGACACGATTTTAGTTATGTCCAACAGTCTATCGGCTAACTGAACAGACCTTAAAAGTAAGTACCTATGTATTTTCAATAATGCAATCAGTAGATCATTAAAAAGGTAGGTACTGAAAACTCTTTTTTAATGGCTAGCTAGGCGAGTGCACGTCCTGCTTGGGTTTGATTTGTAGGTTTAGCAAAACGGAGAGACACTAGTAGGTAATTACCTCTAATTGCATGATAGCAAATGACACTAATATATATTGTAGGTACTTATATACTGTAATCTACTTAAATCGGAATAAAGAGCTTGAGAGGAAGAATTCTAAAATGTTATTCATGGATGTATCGTGCACGCAACCATAACGTACCTGCTCCTATTATTTGAAAAATGAAAACCAATATTAAAACATTTGTGTCAAAATAGCCCTTCCAAAGCAAAAACAAAATGGGGTTAAAAACTGGAAGTTCATCATAGGTGGCAGCACTATGCGTCCATCTTCTTACTTTTGTGTCGATCTTATAGGTACTAGGTATACGAAACTATAATGCGACTTGACGTATAGCACTTTAAAAGACGAGGTAAGGACAGGAGAAGCGTCTAACACTGGTAAAAAAGCAGCTTTAGTGGAAAAGTCCATAAATTATGAACGTTTTATAACTTATAGGTTATTTTGTGTTTGTTGACTTTTGGTTTTTTTTTTGTTAACTGGCCGATTCCCGACGCTGACGTAGACTGGAAGCGTACGACAGAAATTACCTGATCAGAGTTGAAAACCAACTCGAGGATGATCATCCCGACTGAAAAACTTCAGAGATGTTAATTGTAGCACTGCTCTATACAAAACACCTACACTTTTATATAGCACATCACAAGTGCCTGTAGGTAAAGAAAACAGACTTAGTTCTCTTGGGAGCATCACCTGTATACAATTTCTCGCATAAAGGTCTTCAGGTTTCAAAATAGGCGCGCCACAGTTTTCCACAGTTTTAACATCTTTGGCAAATACATAGATAGGTCCCCATAATTTGCAGCTTTTACACAGTTGTGCAAGGGTATATTAATTAATTATGAGTAAAAGAAGTCGCTAGTTTTCAAAAATGTATGGATAGCGACAGCTAGCAATCAAATTCTAAGACGCTGGGTAGTCAGCGACATCTGAAGTGAGCAAGTGGCAGTTTTTATCCTCTTTCTATTAGATTTGAACGCACCGGGACTTGAGAGAAGGTTGGCCAGCTTGAAAATTGACATTTGCTAGGGAAGTGCGTACAAAAGCTATCAATTTGTTATCGATAATAAGTGTTTTAAATAATCGATAACGAAATGAAAATACATTATGTTCAATAATGTATCACGAACAGGGCTATGTGTGTTATTTTGTAAAAAAAACTCCAGCAATTCATTCTTTTCATAATAATGTTTTACTAGATAAATGCGACAAAGCGTTGAATTTAATTTTAAATAAGTCGATGTACAATTTTAAGAAAAAAATATTCATCAACATCATCAATCATCATTGAAAATACTGTTTGAAAAATAACTTACCACTGGGAACTGGTTCATGATTTTCAATTTCAAGCATCGTCGAAAATTATCACACTTGGCACATCACTACAAACGTCACAGAAAATTTTACCCAGATTTCTTTCTTTCTCAATCGAACAAAGATTGCAAGTTTTTGTTTCATGTTTGTGTTAAGTTTCACAGTTTATCTTACGGATCAGCAAACATTCTATCCAAGCACTGATAAATATTAACAATGAGGTGAGTATTTACACGTATATCGGGCATCAGCTGTAATTCGGTTGACGGGCGTGGGAGGACTGAGTGACACTGCCAACATGCAAATAATGAGTGAGGAAAACTGTATTGATGGGCTCCGGTGGTAATTCCGCAGATAATATCCCATGAGCGTACATCCAGCCAGCGGTCATAAGAAGGTGGCGGGGCGCAGCGGCGCTGCAGCGACATGACGCGCCCGGGACCTCCCAATGAGAACCTGCCCACGGTAAGTAATGTGATGACATTTAGGTACCAATAGGAGGTAGGAATGTCATGACAGGAAGGACAAATCATGAAGGACAGCTTATTATATTGGGGTGGTTCTTAGGCTTTTCTATAAGATTATTATCTGTATGAACTCATAGCCAAAGACGGCTCTAATGGATCTAGATTGTTTACATTAACTAGTGTAGCTGTAGCTGACATAAATAAATGGTTTCTAGGAAACAGTTCTGTCTGGCTATATAGGTACCATCTATTTTACATATCTCAAGATCAAAAGGAATACTCTTATTGTTAAAATAACAGAATAGACTTACTCTCTTGTTCATAAATTATATTGACTGTGATTGCAATGTTCAGAGTCAGGCAGGTACAGACAAAGAGTTTAGTTGTTCAAGTAGGCATAGCTATTAAACTGATGACAAACTATTGCACCACATACTGAATACAGTCAATATCAATATTGTACATAGATACTGCATAAAAACTTTAAAAGCCTTTTTAAATGGAAAACAACTTATCTTTAATGATACCATATGATGAAGCCTTACTTCCCATAAACCTTCAACTGCCATTAACGAGACACAATAGAATTTTAATTGTTATCGGTATTTAAAAGCCCGATTGACACATGATGGGATATGTTGAATGTAAAGAAGACAAGTTGTGCATACTTTTCCAGTCCGGGCATTTACTGTTTGCTATTTTGCTATTGTCTGTGTGAATTTACTGCTTCCTATAATCAATTAATTGTTTTTATCATACAATGACAATATCCTGAAAGGATAAACACAAATTATCACGGTACATCCTTATCCAAATGACAGGAAACTACTGTTAGATATTTTTGTGATATTTGTGTAAAGTTAATACAATATTCAAGTGTCAAATAATAATGTGAATAGAGAAGTTGAAAAATAAAATAACAGTTACTTACAAACAATAGTATACATATGATATGATAGTAATCAATAAGTGCTTAGATTTATTATGGTATTGTACTATCTTGCTTATCGATGGGTGGCAAACAAGATAACAATGGACTTATCATGCAAATCTGGACAGTACATTCAAACACTAGTTGTGGATGTGTCATTTAAAACTATGTACATGATTTTCTGAATAAAATAAGAAGTTAACCAGTGCAAGTAGTATTTTATCAAACAATACCAAAAAAAAAAAAGCTTTCTTTCTGTGAGAATAAATGGTAGAAAAAAGGAACCCTAAATATAAATTAATAATGGCATGTGTAATGTCCACTAACTACTTGTTATCATTACCTATGTTTGATTGTTTGTTTCCTAATTCGGCAGTGTACAATGGACAGTCACTGCCCTCTAGTCTAGCCAGTGCTTGGCCTCACACAATTACAATTATTATCATACTGATTCAATGCATTTTGTATGGAAGCTATTGTTTGTATCAGAACACCCACATAGAAATAGGATGGTAGATATCTAGTACTGGTGTCTAACCAATAGTACATAATATACTAACATTCTGACAAGACCTCATCAATAAAAACATTTTTCTGAGTAGTTTCTTAGTCTAGCAGGTACTTTGATCAGGACCTATATCATTATCTTCTAATATGTAGATAAAATAGTGGGTAGGTATTTTGATTGCAGTACATGTAATATACCATCTTATTGCATTTCTATATTGTCATGGATAGAATATGGAGTTATATTATTTTCATGTTCCTCCAGACAGGAAATGTATTTTTGTTATGTTTGTAGGAGTTTCATGTGATAGAGTGGGCAGCGGTTGGGGCACAAGTGTGAGCTGTTCTAATAAGAATGCAGTGGAGCTATTATTATTTGTAACAGTCTAATGAATGCGAAATCTATGACTCACAACTAAAAATGATAATTTTGTGCTAATCATTCAGACAATAATTATAAATAGGTGTTAATGTGTAAATAGAATGAAAATAATTAATTAATTTATTTATATATATAAAATAATGTATTTAAATGGTTTTATATCGCGATTGCTTTGCTCTAGTGTAGGATTCAATCAATCCACAGTCATCAGTGAGTGCAAATTATAACAGCATCCATCAGTGAGTGCAAATTATAACAGCAAGGAAATAAGTAATTTTTCTCATTTTCAACAATAGAATCGAAAGGAATTAGATGTAAGCATTCTGTGTAGTGATTTTTTTGACTTATAAATTCTGAGTGCAACTTGTTGTGAGTGTGTTATCCTGTATCTCAATTCTAGGTTTTTTGACAAAACTATTTGTACACAAATCCTAACTTTAATTGGCCAAGTCTACAGTAATTTTTACGCTCTATCAAATTCAATATGAGGCAATTGAGATCAATTGAGTGTGATACCTCACTGCAGTACTTCAAAGTGTATAAAGTTATGTACTAATATATGTAGTTAAGTTGATTGTGACTTTGTTTGCAGTGCGGCCGGTAGATGCGTTTGAAGTATGTCGTTGTTCAAAAACAGTGACAGTGTTAGTGTGTTGCTATTTTATTTTTATTGTTTTTGGACTGATTTTTTGGTTCACACATTTTAGTGCAATTTAGTTAAATAAACACTCCTTGTTTTTATTTGCTGCTCATTATTTAATTTAAACTGATTTTATGAAAGTCTTTCCAGAAAAATAGTCTTCTTTAGCCCAGTTTAGTGATGTGTCAGAACAATAATTATTATTGTGAAAACATTAATGTTAGCTTCCTAAACCTATTTCTACTCCTCATTCTTCATCCCTCAATGTAATATGTATGTCAATTCGACATGCAACCCTGCTGTCACCTTTGTAGTTCAACCTTGACTCGTGAGTGTGTTCCAATCAGTTCGAAACCTGATTCTCCTATATTCCCCCACCCCCCTTATCCATTCATTCAATAACCATTATCATTAACTATTATCCACCACCTGCAGATCAAGTTGGTAGTGGTAGGAGATGGCGGCGTGGGCAAGAGCGCCATCACCATCCAGTTCTTCCAGAAGCTGTTCGTGACAGACTACGACCCCACCATCGAGGACTCGTACATTCAGCACACGGAGGTGGACGGACAATGGTGTATCCTGGACGGTGAGAACCTGTTCGTATTTAGGAAGATTTAGGGACTGGCCAGACATCGAAGATAGATTTTTAGGCGTCAGTAGATTTTTTGATGGCACTTTCATTTCTGGGGAAAGGTGGGATCCTATTATTTTTACCAGACTGTCCCAGTTTGAGGGTAATATTTCGAGAGTATGTATGTATGTCTATTTCTTTGGCACGCTCTGTAGCCTAAACGGCTTGATGGATTTTGTTGAGGAGTTGTTCGATTTTTAGAGAACGTTACGTTACGTTGGTCCCGGCTGTTATTTGTAGTACTTAATGGCAATTAATGCGATTTTAATTAATGTCATTAGCATGATTTCTTGAGTCTTAGCATGATAATTGCTATTGCTATGCTAATAGCCAATATGACGATAATTGATAATAATGAAGTATGTGAATTTTGATAAATGCGAATTAAAAAGTGCGTTCGCCTTAGGATGTCTCCCAAGCGTGTATTTATTGCGTACATATTAGCGTGTATTATCTATCAAGGTACAATAATAAGCACACGACGAAAGAATGTAATTACTGTAATAAATACGTAAATTAAACTCTCAATATCATTTGACAAAACGTACTGAACTTTGACACAAAATGACGCGCGCCACGCGCGTGCTTATTCACAAATTATTATTAAATAATCACGCATTCATTCAATCAATAAACCTAAGTACGCTCAAATCAAAGAAAATAAGATAACAATTGCTTAACCCATTCTTCGCAAGTTCGCAGCACCTGCTAATAAATTTCACTCGCGAACGAGGTCACGGTCACGTGAATCCGATAGATTTAGTATTCCCGACTTCCCGTGGGTGCGAAGGAGAGCGCCCGCTACCGCTGCGTGCGTCAAAAGTACGAAGCGATGTCAAGTCACTTAGCACTTCACAGAATTTCGCAACTATATTTCATTTGCTATATGGTAAATGAGCATTCACATGCAAACAATGAATGCGAATGCTAATTAATCCACCACTAATTTGTAGATCTTTGACAGTTGTTACGGGTCATCGGAAGCCCGAAAGTCTGACAACCAGTCTTACTCGTCTTAATTAGGTTGTGGAGGTCAGATATGCAGTCGCTCCATGTAAAATACTGGTATTCTGCTGCATCCGGTTAGACTGGATGCCGACCCCAACATAGCTGGGAAAAGGCTAAGGCCGTTAGATTCGTCTTAATTGTGGGAGTGACATAGTCCTTAATATTTATATGTATATTGCATCTGCAAATACAGAAAACTTTTTACAAAAAAAAAATTACCGACTTCCAAAAAATCACAAAAAAGTGAAAAATATCTTTAATTTCGGAAGTCGGTGGCAAAAAACGAAAATTAAAAAGCAAAGACACCTATTATTTCAATAAAACGAATAAAAAGCTTGTTTTGCCTAGTAGATAGGTTCGCGTGTGAGCACTACCTCTTATGATCTTACATGATGATGCGGTCAATGATATACTAACGGCCTGCTTTGCAGTCTTGACTTTAAGAGTCATGGCAGAGATCAGCTCAAGAAAATATCGCTTAATCGCATCTTTAATTTACCCACATATACATTGAATCTTCTAAATGAGAAGTGTTCACTTGCTTCCAGTACTGGACACGGCAGGGCAAGAGGAGTTCAGCGCCATGCGCGAGCAGTACATGCGCAAGGGCGACGGGTTCCTGCTGGTGTACTCCGTCACGGACAAGCAGAGCTACGAGAACATCCGCCACTTCCACACGCAGATCCTCAGGGTGAAAGACAGGTCAGAATCTTGGTTGTGACAGACACTCTTCAGTAGGGTCGCGCTGTGCCTGCCTGCGATTGTGACGTGATTTTCACTAAAACAACAATTTTATACAAGTCTATACTAAGTTGATTTCATTATGACGAAGGAAAGAATTTTAGAAATTTATTTTTTATTTATATACTTCAAACACAAGTGATCCATATTTTTGTTAGTACTTAAAAAATAAGCCTCGTTCAAACTGTACTAATAACATTAACAAAACCGAGATCAGCAAGACGACCAGTCGCCACAAGCAGCACCCGTTCACGAGCATAACGCAAAGATCAGCCATTTCCCCCCTCGCCATATTTGAGGGAAGGAGACAACCCGATCCCCGACGCTACCGCAAGCAGTGACATCTAAGGGAGCATGACGAACCTGTTGCCGGTTGCTCAGGCAAAAATAATAATTATCAAGTGTCGATGTCGCTAGCTAACCACATATTGCAATACAACTCATACAGAATACATTGTTACGAGTAGATTATGTCAACAATAAATTATGAAATACCTATGAAATTGCCGTTTTGTATGAAAAAATTTAAACGAATTTTTTTCATGTACTTTTTATTTGTATTAATCGAAGTAATCACCCATGCAATCAATGCATCTTTGCCATCGCAGTGGCAGTTTATTGATGCCCTTCTTAAAGAAATCAGCTGGACGGGAGGCAACAAATTCTTCAAAGGCATTTTGTACTGCCTCTCGGGTATTGATTTTTTTTCCCGCCAAGATGTTATCCAAATTCTGGAAAAAGTAGTAGTCTGTAGGCGCAAGGTCTGGTGAGTAGGGCGGATGACGGAGAGCTTCCAACCCCAGTTCTTGCAACTTGGAGACCGTCTGCTGTGCAGTATGAGGTCGCGCGTTGTCGTGCAGGAGCAGCGGAGACGAGCGATTGACCAATGCTGGTTGGAGATGCGCCAGCTTCTCCATCATTGTGTTCAGTTCTTCACAGTACACATCTGCAGTAATGCTCACCCCGTTTGGTAAGAAGCTGTGATGAATCACACCGGCGCTAGACCACCAAACAGTGACCATCACTTTTCTAGGGGTAAGTTTTCGTTTAGGGCATTGTTTAGGTGCTGAACCAGGATCCAACCAACTTGCTGAGCGCTTGCGGTTATCAAACAGAATCCATTTTTCATCGCAGGTAACAATGCGGTTCAAAATTCCTTCATTTGTGTGTCTGTTGAGCAGTGCAAGGCACGTCTCGACGCGTACTTCGCGCTGGCGATCATTGAGTTCGTGGGGCACCCATTTGTCAAGTTTTTTTACCTTGCCAATTTGACGCAAATGGACCAATATTGTTTTGACGCTAACGTCGAAAGCTGCTGCTAATTCAGCCGTAGATTGTGTATCATCAGCTTCCACAATCGCCTTTAATTCGTCATTGTCGACCAAAGTCTTCGGACGACCGCGAGGTTCATTTTTCAGGTCGAAATTTCCAGAACGGAAGCGAGCAAACCAATAACAGGTGGTGCGTTGGTTTGTAGTGTTAGCTCCGTAAACGTCGTTGATGTTGCGTGCCGCTTGTGCCGCGTTGCTGCCACGACGGTACTCATATTCCATAATTACTCGAATTTTTAACGTATCCATGATGACGAAAAAGATTGAAATGCGATGAAAATGTAACACTAATCAATAAAGAAATGACTACTTTTGGAAAAAAAAATCCATGTTTTTAAAATAAAATTAATTTGAAATTAGAATTCTTAGTCAAACAAAAATTATTTTGATTTGAAATGGCCAGTACTGCAGAACGGCAATTTCATAGGTAAAGACCTAATATTAAAATAAATTGACTATACAGTCCAAATAAAAAATAAAATATATGAACTCATATAACCTGTCAGTGGGTAAACTAATTCTGGAGAAAGAACATACACATTGTCTTGAGTTAATCACAGAGACCAACTACTCTTATCATTTAAGTAGTCGTTAATAGAGTAGTACGCCTTTGAACAAAGGTTGCATTTTACTTTAGCTTTAAACGCATTATAAGGCAAATCTAGCAAAGAAGAGGGTAGCTTGTTATAAAAGGTTATTACCAAGCCCAACAAATGAGTTATGAACCTTATGAAGCCGGTGAAAGGGAACTTGTAGTTGGTCCTTATTCCTAGTGTTAACACTGTGAATATTACTGTTTTTACTGTATAAGTGAATATATAAGATGTTGGCGAAGATGAATTGTGATGCCACCGTGAGAATACCAATATCTTTAAAAAAATCTCTCAGAGAAACTCTGGCACCTAGCTGGTAAATTGCTCGAACAGCTCGTTTTTGCAAGACAAATATATTTTGAATGTCAGCAGCTTTGCCCCACAGCAGAATACCGTAGGACATAACGCTATGAAAATAACTAAAATAGACTAACCGAGCAGTATCAACGTCAGTGTATTGTCTTACTTTTCTGACGACGTAAGCGGCCGAACTGAGCCTCCCCGCTAGGCTCGATATATGTGGGCCCCACTGATGTTTGGCATCTACTGTTATCCCCAGAAAAACTGCCGAGTTTACAGTTTCAAGCACCTCTTTATTTAAGATGATCTTGGGCCCTAGATTTCTGACATTTGGTAAGGCGAACTTTACACATTTCGTTTTCTTGGCATTGAGAACTAGGTTATTTGTCGTAAACCAATCCGTTAGCATTGAGAGTGCACTGTTTACATCGTCAAAATCTTGCCTATTCCTGTCTACTTTAACCCGTCGTATGCCGTAATTACAGACACAATTAAAAATCCATTGTTTCTCAACGAGATCCACGTTCCGGCATACCAAAGGTTAAAAATAAGAGAGGTATCATCTGCAAACAGTACAACTTCACAGACACCCTTTAGATAGAATGGTAAGTCATTGATATACACTAAAAACAAGAATGGACCCAGTATGGAGCCTTGAGGTACACCTAACTGAACTGGTAGCCCGGAAGATTTCACACCATTAACATCTACACATTGGAACCTATTCTGTAAATAAGAATTTATAACGTTGAGAGCTTCGTTTTGCACACCGTAATGACGTAGTTTACGCAAAAGCGTGTCATGGTGCACGCAATCAAAGGCTTTGGAGAGATCACAGAAAACCCCAATAGCATTTTGCGAGTTTTCCCATGCGTTAAATATGTGTTTCAGCAGAGCAACACCCGCATCTGTAGTTGAACGACCTTTTGTAAAGCCATATTGTTCATTATGAAGGAGGCTATTTAAATTAAAATGTCTTAGTAACTGCTTGAGGATTAACTTTTCAAATATTTTGCTAAATGCAGGTAGAATAGAAATAGGTCTGAAATTGCCAACGTCATTTTTATTACCAGATTTAAATAATGGTATGACTTTACTACTCTTCATGAGGTCAGGACAAGTTCCTAGATCAACACACTTATTAAAAGTAACAGATAGATAGGGGGCTACGATGTCTATTATATTACTTAAAAGTTTAATGGAGATGCCCCAGAAATCACCTGTGTTTTTAGATTTGAGTGTGTTAAAAACATTTATTTATTTATTTATTTATTTTTATTTATTTATTTAGGATCTCCAACAAAAGATGTACACAATACATGACACAATTAAAGGACAACATCGGGTAATAAGTAGGTGTACTCCTTCACTTATAGGAGACCACAGCGTGCACAATAGATTAAAAAATCTAACTAAGCTAACAAAGTTAAAAAGGTAAAATTTTGAAAATAAAATAATTTTTTGAAGGACATTAAAAAATTAAGAAAATCTAACATTTAGAGGTACTTAAATTAAATTAAATCTAATAAACACTGTTTATATTTGGACAGAGACTCGCAGATGTCTAAGTTCGTAGTTTTAGCCAACATGTTATATTGCCTACAAAGTCTTGGCACAGCGGCGAAATGACCGAGGTTCGTTTTTGAGCCAGGAATGTAAAATAAATTATACGTGTTATGCCTGGGAATCCGAGACGGAACTTTAATCTCTAATGAGCTCAAAAGTTCGCTGCAATCTATCGTTCCACTCAATAATTTGTGAAGGATGATGCAGTCCAGTTTCTTCCTACGACTGGCTAGTGTATTCATGTGATAGTGCCTCAACCTGTCAGTGTAGCTAGTGAGTTGTTTAGCCAAGTGATCTCCGTAGCACAAATGGTAAAGGAACCGCTTTTGGACACTCTCCAATCGCTTGGAATAAACCTCGTAATGCGGATTCCATACCACGGAACTATATTCTAGGATTGGACGGACTAAAGTGTTGAAAAGCTTTATCTTTGTAGCGGGCCTTTTAAATTCCTTACTATTACGCAAAACAAATCCCAGTACCTTGAAAGATCTTGAGACAATATTTAGTATGTGCACATCGAACTTTAGCGCTTGATCGAGTTGAACACCCAGGTCGCGAATGTTGCTTAGTTTCTTAACTACGATCGAGTCTATGTAGTATTTGTTCTCAAGCACTTTTTTATTACGAGTAAACTGGATGTAATGACATTTACTTATATTTAAAAGCATTTTGTTTAATTTGCACCATTCTACAAGTCTGTTGATGTCGTCCTGTAGCAATTTGGAGTCAAAGTTACTCTGGATTGGCTTCATTATCTTTAAATCGTCCGCAAACAAATAAACACGGGAGTGTTTGAAGCACTTAGTTATGTCATTGATGAAAACATTGAAAAGAATCGGCCCCAAATGCGATCCTTGCGGGATTCCAGAGGTTGCTAGATAGCTTTCAGAGAAATGACCGTTCACTACCACTTTTGATTTTCTCTTCTCCAGGTAAGATTTAAACCACCCTATCAACGTTCCACCCACACCCAGCTGAGCCAATTTATCAATAAGAAGACGGTGGTCTACTTTATCAAATGCCTTGCTAAAATCAGTATAGATTGCGTCCACTGGTATGCGATTGTCAAGGTACTTAGACAAAGCCGACGTAAAACATAGTAGGTTAGTATTGGTCGATCTAGATTTAATGAAACCATGCTGACATTCAGTAATGTGTTCTTTAAGGTACCACATCAGATGTCTGCTAACAAGTTTTTCGAATACTTTTCCAAATGTTATTAGTAATGAGATTGGTCTATAATTATCCACTAAATGCTTTACTCCAGACTTAAATATGGGTATGACAAGAGCTTCTTTCCAGATGTCGGGAAAGATACCATCGTGCAAAGATTTATTAAAGATTATTTGTAGGGGCAATACTAAAACTTTTGCACATCTTTTGATAAATATAGGAGGAATACCATCGCTACCCGCGCCTTTAGTTTCATCTAATCCAATTAATTCACGGTACAATTCTTTGCTATCAAATTCTAAATTACACAGTGCTGCAGACATGAGAGAAAAACCAATGTTAGTGAAATTTGGACTATCTGTAGGGGTACTAAAGGTACTTGCGAAATGTTTACTAAACATGTTGCAAACATCGCTTCCACCTGATGCAATTTTATTGTTATGAGACATTTGTACCGGATATGTACTGCTACCTTTTCTTTTATTTTTTATAAAAGCCCAGAATGTTTTCGGGTTTTTTGTTATGTTGTTTTCAATATTAGAGATATATTTCTTGTAGCATGTAGAACTTAGAACATTGCATTCATCCCGTAAACTCTCGAAGTGCTCCCGGTCTAACGGATTCTTGTACTTTTTAAAACGAACGTGGTATTTGTACTTTTCTTTTAGAAGTTGTATAAGATCCCGTGAGTACCAAGGTGGATATTTATTGCTGGATGTTTTTTTCATAGGGATACATTCTTTAATAGTATGTCTTAATAAGTTATAAAAAACGCCCACCATATCGTTAACAGATGAACAGTTTTTGAACTCACGTTCCCATTCTATTGCCAACAAAAGACGTTGGACGTTTTCATAATCTGCTCGAGAAAAGTTTGGTTTTTGCACATTTTTAGCTTCAATAAAACACTCTGCGAGCACTGGTAGACTAAACTCAAATGGGGGATGTAAAGGGTCCTCTTTCGATAAACTGAGGTTAGAACGAGTGATGTTCGTAATTGGGGTGTTACAGAGTATTAAATCCAATATTTTAGACTTGTTGTTTAAGATATTATTCTTTACTCGGAGAGTATCGCACTTAAATCAGAGTTGCTGGGTTCTGGGTATAAGTATATGGGGTCATTATTAGCAAGCCATCTAATATTAGCGAGGTTAAAGTCTCCTAAAATCAAAATTTGTTCATTATCAATAAATAACTGATTAACGTTTTGGGTAAATAACTCCAGTGTATCTCGATGAATGGGTGGAGGCAGGTAAACTCCGCCGACATACATTTTATTGTATTTTTTTTTAGATGAACTGATATCAACAGTTATCCATAAATCTTCAATGTTGCTTTCAAAGTGTGACAATCTACTCGATTTCAACGTTTTCAAAACAGCGATCAAAACCCCTCCGCCATCTTTACGAGTTTTATATCTACTTGACTCACGATCGCGCCTATAAACTACATATCTATCATCGAACAACTCAGAGTCGTAGACGCCGCTGTTCAACCAAGTCTCTGTAAGCACTACAATGTCATAATTATGTATCGATATGTTATGGTAAAAGTTAATAGTTTTGGTTTTTAAGCCTCGTACATTTTGATAGTACACTTGAAGTGGACAATTGAATGTGAGTATAATAACAACAGGAACTTGCAACTTATGACATTAGTTAATAAAATTATGCTAACGATGATATCTTATCTAGGCTATTAATAACAATTCTTTGTGAAGACTCGTCTTTTTTCATGAAGACCTTGCCGTCCCGAACCCAAACAAACTTAAAACCAAGTTCTTTGCCGCGAATCCGAGCAGCGGCATGGATAGCTTTATTTGCAGTAGAAAGATGTTCCGTGACGTAAATGGGTTGAGGTCTCTCCGCTGCGATACCCAGGTGACTAGTGTTCAGTTTCTCTTGGGCGTTGTTTCTGTTATATTTCATTGAAGCGGCAAGGAAACTGTCACGCAGACGTGGACTATTGAATTTGATAAGAATAGAACGGGGTCTGGTGCTTTGTGTGTCTTTCTTAGCAATTCTTGTACAGTGTAGTATATCGGGGTCTTTAAAATCACAACTAATTACCTTACCCAGTTGCAGCACGGTGGTAACCAGATTTTCAGCCTTGTTTTCTGGTACGCACTGAAGCTCGATGTTGGCAGACCTGGAATTTTGTTCTACCATGTTTAGACGCTGACTAAGTTGTTGCATGGTATCCCGTAAGCCACAATTGTCTTTTTCAAGCTTCTGTATCCTATCAGATTTATCTTCCAGCATGGCCTTCATCTCTTCGTACTTTTCGTTGTAGAAAGAAAGTGACTCGTTGAAACCTGCGACCAACTCGTTAATTTTTTTGTACTGGTCGGATACTACATCTTTAAGCGCACTCTGTATTTCTTGCTTAATAATTTCACGTAGCGTGCCTCTAGAAAACTCAATTATGGTGTCATCATTTGCTTGAACTGGTGAGTGACTTTGTGACTGTTTGGACTTATTGCGAACAGTGACATTGGTACCCGGGGGTGATAGCGATCTCGGGGACCGCTCTGTAGTGGGGCTCACAAGTCTCGTCGGTCTGGCAGGTGTGTTGGTATTATCGTCCTTAGGTTGTTTGCTAACGCAGCTAGGACACTTCCAGGTTGATTTTTTTTTAATGCTCATGCTTTTAAACACCGTATCGCGAACATTAGCACACAACAATTCATACCATTGGTGGCAAATAGAGCATTGCAAGCATTCTTTGCAGTTAAAATCATTCAAACAACCAGCGCAGTTTTTTTTATACATTTTTGTCAGTACAATTCAAAATATCGGTTATGATAATAAAGCGCTTTCAGCAAATCACAGAGCATTCGTCGTCTAGCGTTGCCAAATGTTATAAAGCGATGGTATACTTAAAGCGCTGAGCGGCGTTTGAGTGTGGCTCGCTTGAAATCACGCGACCGAAAGGTCGTAACCGCCGTGGAATAGGCGTCACTTACGCGTTTTGGTCAACACTGATATGAAATCAAAACAGCACTAATAGATTTGTAACGGCTAGTTTTAAAGTAATGATTTATGTTACATATCCGAGTTATTTCCTTATAGATACTTAGTCACTGCACTTATTTAGTGTTTATTTACATGTATCACTAAAAACAAAGTTAATAATTACACTTAAGACTAAAAATAATCAAATTTTAAGCGGAACGAACGGTAACACTTGTTACTTAGTTGAATGCGTTAGGTGTTGAATGCGTTAGGTGTTAATCGTTGTTTACTCTGTGGACACAACATTAACTACATCACGAGGCGTTACATGTTCGAAGCTAAATAAGCGACTACTTTTAGACATACTACCGTGCAAAAGGTTTTCAGCTTTAGACGGGGACGAATTTAAGGAGCGAGTCGTAGTTATATGTATGTTGGCAAAAAACTCATTAAATGCCTCAGCTACGTCAGCTGCTTTATTAACTAATTTGTGGTCGACCATAATCTCAAGTTATTTATCTTGTTTAACCGATTTACCCGTTTCATTGTTAATAATTTTCCAAGTTGTTTTTACTTTATTATTAGAATTTTTAATTGTATCGCTTAAAAATTTAGATTTAGCAAAAACACTAACCTTTTTAAATAATTTTGAATAATTTTTGACATAAGGACTTTATGACTATAGGATTTAGGACTCTGCCTAAAGTCGCACGCCGTTTTTCAATTGTTTTTCTGCCAGGATGAGAAGTGTGCGCGGCGGGACATGCTTTGCTGTGTACTGTGTTTTGTCAATTCATTACAAAATAAAAAAATGTTTACATTTTTAAGCAATGTAATGATAAAAAAATTGTGACATAGTTTATTTTCGTAAATTGTTCTGTAGGGAAACGTACCCGATGCTCCTGGTTGCTAACAAGGTGGACCTGGTTCATGTGCGTGCCGTGAGCGAAGAGGCGGGCCGCGAACTCGCGCGACAGCTCGGGGCGCCTTACATCGAGACCAGTGCTAAAGAACCTCCGCTTAACATCGACGCTGCATTCCACGAGGTGAGTAAACGTGTGTATTAGGGACTGAGATCATAGTGAGAGTGAATTGGGCAAATTATGAACGAGAAAGCCTAAGGCGATTATCACACTGCCACGCATCACGCTGCATGTTGTGTGTCAACACCGCACCGCACGCGCGTGGATGCATTTTCTGTGTGTTGGACTGTGCATGTTTTCTATACAAACGGAGATACTTACAAGCAACGTTAGAACACGCATTCATGCGCTACGCTGCGTGGTGCGTGGCAGTGTGTTAATCGCCTAAAATGAGAACGTGAGCGAGAAAATCATTGTGTGAACCAGTTCACTTAATATGAAAACGAGTTACATCCTAGCGTGTATGTGTGCGCACTGGCGCGCACTTATTGTAAAGCGTGTATGTGTGCGAACTGGCGCGCACTTATTGTAAAGCGTGTATGTGTGCGAACTGGCGCGCACTTATTGTAAAGCGTGTATGTGTGCGAACTGGCGCGCACTTATTGTAAAGCGAACATGAGTGCGAGCTGGCGCGCACTTATTGTAAAGCGAATATGAGTGCGAGCTGGCGCGCACTTATTGTAAAGCAAGTATGAGTGCGAACTGGCGCGCACTTATTGTAAAGCGAATATGAGTGCGAGCTGGCGCGCACTTATTGTAAAGCGAATATGAGTGCGAGCTGGCGCGCACTTATTGTAAAGCAAGTATGAGTGCGAACTGGCGCGCACTTATTGTAAAGCGAGTATGAGTGCGAACTGGCGCGCACTTATTGTAAAGCGAGTATGAGTGCGAGCTGGCGCGCACTTATTGTAAAGCGAGTATGAGTGCGAGCTGGCGCGCAGTTATTGTAAAGCGAGTATGAGTGCGAACTGGCGCGCACTTATTGTAAAGCGAGTATGAGTGCGAACTGGCGCGCACTTATTGTAAAGCAAGTATGAGTGCGAGCTGGCGCGCACTTATTGTAAAGCGAGTATGAGTGCGAACTGGCGCGCACTTATTGTAAAGCGAGTATGAGTGCGAGCTGGCGCGCACTTATTGTAAAGCGAGTATGAGTGCGAACTGGCGCGCACTTATTGTAAAGCAAGTATGAGTGCGAGCTGGCGCGCACTTATTGTAAAGCGAGTATGAGTGCGAGCTGGCGCGCACTTATTGTAAAGCGAGTATGAGTGCGAGCTGGCGCGCACTTATTGTAAAGCAAGTATGAGTGCGAACTGGCGCGCAGTTATTGTAAAGCGAGTATGAGTGCGAACTGGCGCGCACTTATTGTAAAGCGAGTATGAGTGCGAACTGGCGCGCACTTATTGTAAAGCAAGTATGAGTGCGAGCTGGCGCGCACTTATTGTAAAGCGAGTATGAGTGCGACCTGGCGCGCACTTATTGTAAAGCGAGTATGAGTGCGAGCTGGCGCGCACTTATTGTAAAGCGAGTATGAGTGCGAACTGGCGCGCACTTATTGTAAAGCAAGTATAAGTGCGAGCTGGCGCGCACTTATTGTAAAGCAAGTATGAGTGCGAACTGGCGCGCACTTATTGTAAAGCGAGTATGAGTGCGAGCTGGCGCGCACTTATTGTAAAGCGAGTATGAGTGCGAGCTGGCGCGCAGTTATTGTAAAGCGAGTATGAGTGCGAGCTTGCGTGCACCCATTGTAAAGCCAGTATGAGTGCGAACTGGCGCGCACTTATTGTAAAGCAAGTATGAGTGCGAGCTGGCGCGCACTTATTGTAAAGCGAGTATGAGTGCGAACTGGCGCGCACTTATTGTAAAGCGAGTATGAGTGCGAGCTGGCGCGCACTTATTGTAAAGCGAGTATGAGTGCGAACTGGCGCGCACTTATTGTAAAGCGAGTATGAGTGCGAGCTGGCGCGCACTTATTGTAAAGCGAGTATGAGTGCGAGCTGGCGCGCACTTATTGTAAAGCGAGTATGAGTGCGAGCTGGCGCGCACTTATTGTAAAGCGAGTATGAGTGCGAGCTTGCGTGCACCCATTGTAAAGCCAGTATGATATGAGTGCGAGCTGGCGCGCACTTATTGTCAGGGTTGCTAATCCTTATTCTGTGGTGGCCTCTCCTTATTTAAGATCGAATACGAATAACTAACTTCCCTAATTCTTACATCAACTTACGATTCACTTCTAGTTGGTGCGCATAATCCGCAACCACCCACAACAGGAGGAGAAGCAACGTCGCCGGCGCAAGTTCGGTAAGTGCGCGCTACTGTGAGCTGCCGCAGCCTACCAACACACACACGCGTACGATGGTCACACTGCACAACCCGCCGCGACACTGGACCTGTATCGCTGCGCTGTGGCTCTGCAAGAATCGCCCTACATCAGGTTTGTTACTCTGTGTCCGTTCGACATAATTATGTAACTCCGGCTTTGCTCCAAAGTATAAGTTATCGTACGATTATAATGTTGTAATATCGTCGAGTAACTGTCAAAGCACAAATTACACTGCACCATAGATTATATGTGATGTCAGTATAAATATTATATTAACGAAATAATGAATGTCGAGTGACCATAGACATGGTATATACTATTTAATACTATGCTGCATATAAATTCTTGTAGTCTTTTGTACTTGACACATAACATGACGAAAAGCAAGGGATATACTGAGCTTTCCATACCGATACGTATGTTACATTAAAACGTATTCTATGTATAAACTTTTGTGTAATTGCAAGATCTGTTTGTTAAATGCAACTTTCTGTAAAATCAATGAAAACGCATGAAAATTGCTGCAAAATGTAAATGTTGTTAATAGAGATCAAATTAGTATGTTATTTGCACAAATATTTTCATTTTCATCATTGATTTTTGATTGTGTCTGTGGTTTTGAAATGCATAATATTTGTTATAATAACATTGATGACATAAATATTCTAGCGTTGCGCAAATAATAAAGATGAATACACAATATGTTTTCGAAAAATAAGCTGTAAAGGTTACTATTGACTAGAGCGTATCTTTCACTAGTATTACATTCTTGAAGCGAACCTTCGCACGACGCAAAATTAATCCTGGACTCAAATAATTATTATTTTTCTTCAAACATTATACGTACTCCTTGTGTTTTGTAAGCTTTGCAAGAGTATACGCAAGCGCTAATAGTCAATAGCAACGTTGAAATATAACTTTGACGTCTAGATGACGATAAAAGTATGTATTATTTAATTAAAAAAAAAAAAAATTCCTATTATGCAAATTGTACCAATGCGTAGCATTTATTTTAGCTCAATAAGTGTCCATAGCGTAAGGAACTATCGTGACCAATAAAACGATTTATTTTTCTGTAGTAAATCGACTTGTTAGACTGTCGGAAAATTATGCGCGTATTAAATCGGGCCGCATAGAGAGAGAGAGAGAGAGAGTATATAAGTCTATTTACTCCCTTTTGTCAAGTATTTATTAAATGTTTCCCCTATCGGCGATATGTACTGAGTTGCATAGCTTGCAAGACTTTCTAGTGTGTTCTAATTTACTTTAGCTAAATAAAAAAGTTATAAAATGTCATATTTTGAGCTTAATTGCGGCTCGGTATAATGTGCACATACCTTTACTGTGCACACAGTTTTGTCAAGTAGAAGAGTTGTGAACAATGCATTTGTTACACTGTCACCAAAGAGATTCTCTATAACTATGTAAATTTTATTTTTATAGGCATAAGGACTATATTTCAATGTTTAAAGGTTTATATGTAAGATTATTGTGACAATGTCTGTGTGAGTTCTTGAAACAGCGATACATTGTTAGGGTTGCTAGATATCGAATTTTTCAACAATACCTGGCGTCCTAGCGACCTTGCGACCCTACATCTAGGAGAAACTTAACAGAACAACACTAATAAAGTTGATTTCAGAATGAGTCGTATTATTGAAGTGGTGGAAACATTAAAGTTGTAGCGGAAACGTACTCTTTATATCTAAGCAAGTTGCTTTTCCAACATCACATGATTTTAAAACTAAAGTATTAGTACTGTTTATATTAGCACAGACATAGTCACGTTATGTAATTAGTTGTGAAATGCACAAGTAAGCGGCTAGCAACAGATCTTCAGACATTGCTGACGCTGACCTTACGTAAAACTAAGGCTGAATTATTTCAAACGTAATAATAACTATGTATAGGGTTTATTTTCAATTGTAAGCTGCGGTCTCGCTACGCTTTTGATTTACCTTTCAATACCTAAAATTCAAAGAACGGTTTCTCTAGAATTGTGGTGGAATTTTCACTCGCTTGTACCTGCTTATCTAGTCAATCCTCTTGAAAATATAATGTTCCAGTAATTATTAAACAAGCTACATACACTAAAATGTCTGACTTTTGCCCCAAGATATCCGTAAAAAGGAAAATATTTGTGTATTATTTTCGGGTTTGCCCGACTACTTTAGAACTCGAACGTAGCTCAAAAACAGCTCGATTCGATTCCTAAGTATTCTATAAACTTGAATATCTCACAGTTACTCTTGAACTCACAACTAATCTTGAATGTAAGCTTTATTACTTGGGGAGTCTTCGAAGCATTTGTTGCGAAGTGTGACCGCACTATACAAGTTAACAACAATCTCGCGTCTATATCGGATACCGTTCAGTTCAAAGACCGATATTTAAAAGATAACGCGACTCTAGACGTAAGTACACGTATCGCTAAGACACTGAGAAGGAATTGAACTCAAGTATAAGTGTTCCAATATTAATGTTAGGCTACGATAGATATACACGTTTCTATAACATTTTGAGAATAGATGACAGACATGTATAGGAGAGTTAATTTCTAACTGATAAAGATAATGATTAAGTCCTAGAGAGGACGAAGTATTTTATGTCTTGACTTACAAACTCTCAAAGTAAGTGGTGTCGATTCTCTTGTACACCGAACTAAACTAAATAAACTATCACTAAAATTCCTTACTATTGGCTATGAGAATTCCGAATTTGACAATCACGACTCCACGTGGTACATGTTTGCCCTAGGCCTTGAATTTTTTTTAGAGGCGGAGGCGCTCCCGGCGCACGCCTGCACCAACGTGTTTTAAATGGATTTTTTCTCTTTTTGTATGGAAAATATGAACAATTATTACCTACGTGTTGAGTTATAGGGGATTATGCGTTTTATAAAAGGGGTCGAAATTTTCATTATTTTTGCGACAAGACACCATTTTCGATATATAAGCAAAAGAAAAGAAAAAAAAAGATATAGTACTGTTTTTGCATCTGAAGTCGAAGTGTTGCACACCTTTTTAATCGCTATTAAAAATAGTCAGATTTAGTTAGACAATCAAAATTTGAGTTGAAAAACGCCAAATTCGGAATACCAAAATTGCTATTTTCACTAAATTAATAACTCAGTGCCATCTTAGTGCTGTCAAACTAAAATATAGTTAAGTTGTATCCCTTTCGTCTATTTCAGAATGGGAAATCGTCGTTTGACAGGAATAAACGAAATTTTGGTGATTTTTAGTCTAGTTTAGCGGCATTTGTGAGAAGAGAATCGGCACCATTATCATAGTATTTTTTAGGGCCTAGAGGCAAATTGTAAGCCTTACTTCATTGGTTAGTTGTTCTGACTTCTGTGCTCGAAACTAACCTAACTTACTTTTAAATCACCTTCAAAGAAATTGTTTAACTATAACCACCTCACTGGATGGCACTGCGGTAATTCTTCACATTCGAATTGCGCTCGCAGAATTTTTATAAATGTTTATCCCAAATTCTTGTTTAAATTAGTAATATTTAAGGGTGTAATGCGACGGAGATATGGGTGGACATTTTTTAAAGTTTAGTTGTCAAGAGGCCATGTTATATGTATGTGTGTTTCCTTCAGAGCTATAGCTAGTAATACTTTGCCTGAATAAAGTGATAATGCCGTTAGTTCCAAAATGGGATAGCTGGCAAAGTAAGCCCACATTGGCAACGTTAAAAACGAATTCTGGGTAGCCTTGCCCTTGCGTCTGATCTGGTCTTCTAAAACGACTTATCCATTAATGGCAGACAAACATAATTGTGAATATACTGGCTAAGCTGCTTCTCAAGGGAAGATGTTAAAAACCCGTCTAATTTTATGTTAGTTGTCTATTTCGCCGCATGCATTAGTAAGTGTGTCGGTCTGTAGATATTTCCGTCGTATTAATAGACTATACAATGAAACTGACAACCCCTCGGAGTCGCACGCAACGTACTGTAGCTTTAACTTAACGTAGCATAGTCTCAGAGCTTCCTACATCTCTCCACCATTACGAGTATGTATACTATATTATGTATACATTGTATAAATAACTGTTGTGTACTTGTTTTTATTTGTTTTGATTCTGGTGTGGGAATGGCAAGTAAGTTGCCATCTTAGAAAAAATATTCAATGACATCGTGTTGCCATTCGTATAATTATAATAAAGGCCTGCTTCACACCCGGACAGGCACAAGTTCGGGAAAAGGATTTGTATCGAATTATCTGACAATCAAATTAACTGTTACTTATCTAGAGGTGGTAAAACAGGCTATATGTATATTATTGCTATTTAAGACTTCCAACAAAAAATATCTTTATTTTTATGAACAAATCGTTGAACAATATTTTCACAAATTCTATTAGTATTAATTAACTTTACTAAGATATATTTTATATTGCTTCATTGTTGTTATTCTTTGGTCTAGTCTCTTGAAAACGCGTGTCCAAACTAGGAAGTTTACACTAAATTAATTAAACTAATAGTTCCGCGTTGCCCCGTCTAGCATCGGCGTAATGATATGATCGTATATTGTTGTTACTATATGTTTTGTATGTTGTAACATATAATAAATGTAGAAATATATACGAGAAGGTTTTATTTCAACATCCCTAATGATCCGTGCTTGGCCTCTTTAGGAACTAAGGCAGGGGGAGACGCAAAACGGGAAAATAGACAAAAGTCAGCAAGATAAGATCATGATAACATGATAAGAGACTTCTCACATCTTGCTTTGATTAAGATGTGACTTGGTCTTGGAAAACAGAATGTCTCCAGAAATCGACGAGCAACTTGTATTAATATTTTATTTCTCACCACAATATAAAAGTACTTTTCAAATGATCATAGAATAGAACAATACATAATAGTTTTAATTATACTGTGGGAGACTGGTACCTACACGAGGCGTAAGGCCTGTATTATACTGTGGGAGACTGGTACCTACACGAGGCGTAAGGCCTGTATTATACTGTGGGAGACTGGTACCTACGCTAGGCGTAAGGCCTGTATTATACTGTGGGAGACTGGTACCTACGCTAGGCGTAAGGCCTGTATTATACTGTGGGAGACTGGTACCTACGCTAGGCGTAAGGCCTGTATTATGCTGTGGGAGACTGGTACCTACGCTAGGCGTAAGGCCTGTATTATACTGTGGGAGACTGGTACCTACGCTAGGCGTAAGGCCTGTATTTCAGGACACCACACTTCCCTATATGTATACTTATTCTACTATTTGGCAAGACTACATCAAAAGTACGTCACAAGTATACATTAATCATAATTATTTCAGTTTCGCCTCTCGTCCATAAACAACGTCCTCTATCAAATGCCTCTCGAAAATGGTGCAGCGTACACCGGGTTACATTCGCGTAAAATCATCATCCTTCAAATATACACTGCCAATGTACTGCCAATAGATGGCGCTAAATGTCACATTATTACTGCCCTTCAGTGAATATAGATGGCGCAACGTCCTACATTTTTAAGAAATAAGTAAATACCTTCCAAAGTTACATGTACCTACGTACTTAGTTCATTCTTGTTTGCTTCTATAGAAAAACATGACTTGTTATTGTGTTCAAATTTTCCGGTTCACATTACCGTTTCTAATTAGCCGTTATAATGCCGTGAGAGTAAGTACCTACCTACTTGGGGAACAAAGAGTAATATGGGCCAAGGCGACGTTTGATTGTGGCCGCCGCTAATCCGCTCAGCACGTGCGTCGGGTACCAACGAGATGATTTTGTTTACACTACCTACCTACTTATTTAGCAGTTCAGAGACGGAGCGATACTGATCGTGTTTTGGTTATTGGGTTTGTACTTAATTATAGGTAGGTATGCATTAGAAGTCAATGTCATTGTGTCTTATTTGTCTGTAATTAATGAAAATATGCTGTTCATAAAAACTTCTGATTCAACGATATAAAATATTTTCACCTCAGCACCTCAAACAAGCAGGTTTTGCTGTCTACAGACAGTGTGCAAAATTCAATTTTGGTGCGAGCGTGACACAAAGTATCTTTTTTTCTAAATTCCGAGAACATGTCATGGGTCTACTCACAAAATTCGAAATATTTGAATTTAACTTTGTTCTGTCTCTTTAACTTCGATACGAAAAAAGCGAGAGATAGAAACAAGTCGATTCGAAGTTCGATTTTAATTTCGATATCTGGTAGGCCCAAAAAAGAATCAAACAATAAAACTTTCGGATACATATACAGGTTTTAAATGTCATAAGTAATTTAACTTTTTTTTTTTATATTGTTCGTTTTACAAATATCATGTGGTTTGTTTACCATGTGGTTTACGTTTACCATGTTGTATTTTTTACCTTTAGGCAATAATATGGGTTTAAATATGAAATTGCCGTTTAAACGTACTGGCCACTTTGAATTAAAATTAAACTTGCATCACGGTGTGAGATTCCTGAGTGAAACTTTTTTCACAAGATTCGATTTTTGTTTTTGCATTCAGCGTTTAACAGTAAAGATAATTACAGTACGACACAACTTAGATGTAGCATAAATGTGAAAATTTGCATTAATTAATTTCAATTTTACGGATGTATTTGGTTATATAACTTTACAAGTTATTGCGTTTGGAGAGGATACGGCTAATGAACGCACCGTGCGTTTTTGGTTTAATCGCTTTCGTAGTGGAAACTTCGATTTGAAGAATGAACCCCGAGAAAGACCAGCCTCTAAGGTAAATAACGATGAATTAGATGCGATGGTAGAAGCCGCTCCATATCAAACTACCAAGAAACTAGCGGCACGGTTTGATGTTAGCTTAAGCATATCCAAAATAATGACCAATTTGCATCAATCGGTGAGACAAAAAGCTTGCAAAATAGGTGCCCCATGATTTGACTAATCTGCAGAGAGAACCGCGTGTTGAAGCTTGCCTTACCTACCTTGTTGAACCGTACAGAAATGAAGGGGTTTCAATACAAAATGCCTTCACTCAGTTTGTTGACTCCAGGTCCCCAGAGTTCTACCGCAAAGGAATAAATGACCTTCCCAGTGTTATATTTTAGTAACAAAATGTAACAAGTAACGCCATCTATGATGTTTAATGTATAACTAATTTTAGCTGTCAAAAAACTAATAAAGCAGTCGTTATCTGAGAGTGCACGTTTTAATAGGTTATGGGCAAATGTCCTTTTTTTTCTTAAGTAAATTCGAGTTACAGTTTAAGAAAAGTGCTGAACTTTCGCGTAAATAATGGCTGTGAACTATATACAAAGTGTTCCCAAATTGAAAGGAAGGGAAAATTATGATGAGTGGAGTTTTGCGGCAGAGAACTTGTTGGTGCTCGAAGGTATGGTTCATTACATCAAGCCAGTGCCGGACACTGAAACAAAGCCTGCAGAAGACGCAAGGACTAAGGCAAAGCTAATTTTGACTATCGATCCCGTATTGTACGTTCATATTAAAGAAACAAAAACCTCGATGGAATTGTGGACAAAGCTAAAAAACATGTTCGATGATTCCGGGTTTTCAAGAAAAATATCATTGCTGCGACATTTAATTTCAATAAAGCAAGAAAGTTGTGATTCAATGACTAATTATGTAACGCAAATTGTCGAGACAGCACAGAGATTGAAGGGAACAGGTTTTGCAATTACGGATGAATGGATAGGGTCATTGTTATTGGCCGGTTTGCCAGAAAAGTATTCTCCTATGATCATGGCGATAGAACATTCAGGAATACACGTTACCACTGATGCAATAAAATCGAAATTAATAGATATGGAGGTTTCTTCAAATTATACTTTGGATACCAGTGGCGCTGCATTCGCTGCGAATAAATCATATTTGAAGACACGGAACAATACTAGAAAACAAAATGGCAACACTGCAACGTCTCACTCACAAACGACTTTTTGGCGGGAAGTCAAACAAGGCGGTAATTTTGATTTCGCAAAAAGTTTAATTATTATAAAATTGTACAGAAATACCATATAAATAATATCTGGTAAGACCTCCAACAACCATGAGTGTCACCAGTGGCGGTGAGGAGCCGCCAGACGTGGCAGAAAAGAAGAAAAGAAAGTACAGTAATACTCGAAGAAATACTGAGTCAATTAATAAGTATAACATTTTTACTAAACCAAATTATAAAAGACTGTTCATAGAAAACACAAATTCTGAGTATGTAGTATACGTCGAGTCAACAGAACAGGAGAAGGTAGGGAATAAAAATCCTATCATGCTCACCAACTTAATATCAGATAATGTTCAAGGAGTCTTAGGAGTGCATAGATTAAATGCGCATAAAATAGGAATAACATTCAGAAAGGCGGCTGCAGCCAACAATTTTCTAAAGATGGAAGACTTCTTATGGAAAAATAAGTTTAAAGCCTTTATACCATCGTACTTAACAGAAAGGATTGGTGTACTGAGGTTTGTGCCCAAAGAACTCTCCAATGAGGAAATATATAAAAATATTGTGTGCGACTCTGAAGTAATTTCAATTAAAAGATTCATGCGTAAAGTAGAGGGAAATTTAGTGCCTCTCAATACAGTTGCTGTCACCTTTGCATCAACATCTTTACCGCAATATGCTTATATAAAACTATTTAGATACGAGGTGAAAGCATACATACCACCATTATTGCAGTGTTATAAGTGCCTTAAATTTAACCATTCTGCTAAGACTTGCAGAGGCGAGCAACACTGCTCTTCTTGTGCTGGTCGTCACTCCTACAAAGAATGCGATGTCGAAGAGATCACATGCATCAACTGCGCAGGTAATCATCTTGCCATTTCACGAGACTGTCCCATTAAAAAACAAAAAATTGAAGAGAAAAAGGCCAAATTTCAGCAGCAACCGTATGCCACTGTTGTGAAACCATCCCTTACATTTAATGATAAATCTTTCCCTGCTTTACCCAAGGTAACTGATAAGGCTAAAACTAATGATATTTTAGATATTAAACAAGTAGCAAATAATGATATTATAATTAACGCAATTGTTAAATCGTTGGTTGCATTAGGAAACAAGAGTGACTCTGATGGACCACTCACACATAAGAAAATAAAAGATATATTTTTATCAAATTTAATTTAATGGACAATTATCTAAATATTTTACAGTTTAATATACAGAGTTTACAGAGTAAAAAGAGCCTATTACAAAATCTATTAATGGAAAAAAATATAGATATCTGTCTTCTCAATGAGACTTGGCTAAAATCTAATTCTATAATCCCACACTTTCCCACATATAATTTAATTTACAAAAATTCCATAAATTCTCATAATGGAGTAGCCATTTTGGTGAACCATCGTTTAAAGTACAAAATAGTTAATACACACTTCTCAGAATCTATTCAAAACTTATGTATCACTATAGAAGCACAATTTGGAGCAATGGCAATACTTTGTATATACAGTCCTCCAAGTATCAGGTTTGACTCAGCAAAGTTAAAGGACTTAATCAATAACATACCAAAACCTTGTATAGTTATGGGTGATTTTAACGCTCATAACATAGCCTTTGGATGCCATAGTGATAATAATAGAGGTAGATGTTTATATAATATAATTGATGAATTTGACTTATGTATTTTGAATGATGGATCACCAACAACTGTTCCTTATCCTAATAGACAAGCTTCAGCGATAGATCTTGCCCTTGTTAGCTCTTCAATAGCTCATTTATGTAACTGGTATGTTCATGACGATCCCATGGGTAGCTATCATCTTCCAACCTTACTTGAGATCAACATTCAACCATGTATGTATGACACGTCATCTCCTGTGGATCAAGAAAAATATATTTATAGTAAGGCAGATTGGGACGAATATTATAGTCTATCAGAAACTTGTTTTTCCCACTTGGACTTAACAAATGATTCCCCTATCAATGCTTATAATAATTTTATAGAAACATTAAATGATTTAAGGAATAAAACAATTCCAAAACGAAAATTAAGTGCAAACACAGCTATAAAAAAACCAGTACCATGGTGGAATACAAAATGTAGTGATGCTGTCGAAAAATCAAAAGATGCATTAAAGTATTATTTTTCTCAACCCAACATTGAAAACTGGATAAGGTATAAAAAGCTAGATGCAAAAAAGAAAAGAATTCTGAAGGAAGAAAATTCGTCTTCTTGGAAAAAATTATGTAGTAGCTTCAATAGGTTAACTCCAGTTTCTAGGATATGGGGATACATTAAAAAATTTAAAAAAATTGGAACTAATCGAAACAAAAATATCAATGATGAATGGGTTCCAAGTTTTTTAGATAACTTAGCAGATTCTACTGAAATAGATGACAATAGGCTTGAGTATTTGTTCGAAAACGCTACCGAAAATAAAGTTAATGAATTTCTCAAGAACAATTTCACTATAGAGGAGTTGAAAACATCTTTACACAGTAGGAAAGATACTACACCGGGATTGGACGACATACCTTACATGTTAATAAAAAAATTACATATAAATGCAAAAACAACATTACTTAGTATTTATAATAAACTATGGGATGAATTAGCAATACCTGAGTCTTGGAAAACACAGTGTGTCATTCCAATTCTAAAACCTAATAAACCTGTAAATAATGCTTCTTCATATAGGCCTATTTCCTTATCATCTTGTTTGGGTAAACTCTTTGAAAATATGTTGAAGTTAAGATTAGATTATTTTGTTGAATCACAAAGCTTAATTCCTTCTATTCAGTTTGGCTTTAGAAAAGGTAAAAGTTGCTCTGAAAGCCTTGTATCTTTATTATCAGATATAAGACAGGTTAAATTAAGTCACTGTAATGCAATCTGCGTGTTTTTAGATGTAAAAGGTGCTTTTGACAATGTAAATATAGAAGAACTCATTCAAGTATCTCACGATATTGGTATACCTGGTCATATCCTAAAATGGCTTTATTCTTTTTTAAACAATAGAACTGTATTTGTTAAATATAATAATAAATTGCATGGACCTAGGACTGTCAACAAAGGCACAATGCAAGGGGCAACTTTGTCTCCTTTACTTTATAACTTGTATACTTCTGAAATATTAAAATATGTAGATGTACCAGATGTAAAAATCCTGCAATTTGCAGATGACTTGCTTTTGTACAGCATAAATCAAAACATAGATATAGCAATGGCTAATATCAATAAGGCTATGTCTCAATTATACAATTATTACCATAGTAAACTTAAATTAGAAATAAGTCCAGAAAAGAGTTCAGTTTTAGTTATCAGTAAAAATGTAAATACTCTTAGCAATGTTAAAATTTCATACAATAATGTAGAAATTCCTGTGGGTAAGCAACATAAATTCCTCGGCGTCATTATTGATAATAAATTAAAGTTTGATGAACATATTAAACACATAAGTAACAAAGCGCTGAATGGTATTAATCTATTGAGACATTTAGCAGGAAGTTTTTGGGGATCTGACCCCAAAGTTATGAGTATGCTGTACAAAAGTATAGTGAGAAGCCATTTTGATTACAGCAGTTTAGCTTATATGAATGCCAATAGCACCTTATTACGAAAATTAGATGTAATTCAAAATATGGGATTGAGACTTATTTGTGGTGCTATGCACTCCACACCTATTAATTCATTAGAAATTGAGACATGTATACCTCCCTTGACATTACGAAGGTTGTTGTTGGCTGAGAGATTTTTATTAAAAGTCTTGGCATTAAATGATAATCCTTTACTTAAGAAACTAAAAATACATCCTGAAATCTCACAGTCAATTGCTTCCAATGCCATCTCTGCTTCTTCTTTGGTTGGTGGAACTCTACCTGAAATGCCAACAATATTTGAACATGTAAATAATAATTCAAAAGATATTGTTAAAAATGATATTTGGCCTATATACAAAATTCCTTATAATGGTATTATTAACAGCTTTGCAATATATTTAGACGCGGTGCACAATAAATTTGATTTTTTACAGTTTAAAGACAATAGACCAGAACATTATGTTATATACACAGATGGATCTAAAACAGATCATAATGTAAATGCAGCTTTCTATGATCCACAGTTAGACTTCACTAAATGTATTAAATTAAACAGGGTGTGTAGCATTTTCACTGCAGAATGCTATGCAATTGATTGTGCACTACAACATGTAAATAGTCTTGTAAATAATGTACATAATATTTTAATAGTTACAGATTCTAAAAGCGTTTTGTCTGTGCTACATAATGTAAATATTTCATTTAAATTAAATTATATTATTTATAATATTAGACATAGAATCCAAAAACTATTAGATAAATTTATTCAAGTAGAATTAGTATGGGTACCTTCGCACAGTGGCATTCGTGGTAATGAAGTAGCTGACACTGCGGCCCGTTCAGATCATGATGAAGATCGATCCGACTTGCTGAAGGTGCCCTTCACCGATTACTACAGCCTGTTTAAACAACGTAATATACAGTTGTGGAAAGAGTATTGGGACATAACACTACAATCGAAAGGCAGATGGTATGCTGCAATACAAAATATAATACAGAATAAACCTTGGTATCATGACTTCAACAAATACATCACAAGAAAATTTATAACTATTATATCACGCATGAGATTGGGACATTGCCAAACTCCAGCTCACCTGAATAGGATGCGTATATTTAACAATAGCAGATGTCATCATTGTGGAGCAGAAGATGCTGATTTAGATCATATTATCATAAATTGTTCAAGTTTTAATATTCAACGGTTAAATTTTAGTTACTGAATTGAATGAAATAAATGACAGTGACATCGAAAGTGTTAGTGAACGTCAACAAAGTGTTCCCCGCAGTGTTCAGGAATTATTAAAAAATAAGAAATATTTTAGTGTCTTGTATAAATATATCTGTAATACGGTAGAAAAAATTTAATTTATTTTGTAATCATATATGTATGTTAGTTATTAATTGTAATAGTTAGTATGTTTAAACAATAACTCACTGAGATGTATCACGCAACCCGAAAGGGTAAGTTGATAATGCAAAATATTGATGTGATGTGAACATGTGGCGTCTTTGTATCCTATTTTAATTTTTTACACCTAAGTTACAAACATCTATGTATACGACTGAAAGACTTGTATCTATGGTCATGAATAAAAAATTATTAAAAAAAAAAAAAAAAAAATCACTCACAAACGTCAAGTATGCCAAATAAAAAAGTAATTACGTGCTACAAATGTAAAGAAACCGGGCATTTCAGAAATCAATGTCCGTTACTGCAAAAACCTAAGCAATCAAATGCGTTCAGTGTGGTATTCTTAAATGGACAATATAATAAAAGCGAGTGGTACATTGACTCCGGTGCAAGCGCACATATGACGCCAAATGAAGGTTGGATAAACAACGCAAATTTTAAGCCAACTTTATCAGAAATTATGGTTGCTGACAATACAAAAGCGCCTGTATTGTGCTCCGGAGATGTAAAAATTACTACAGATCGCAATTATGACATCACAGTCAAGAACGTCTTGTGTATTCCAAAGTTGTCAACAAACCTGTTATCGGTAAGCGAACTTATAAAAAATGGAAACAAAGTTGTGTTTGAAACTAATAATTGCTACATTCGAAATGTGAGAAATGAGCTAGTAGCGACGGCACACTTAATCAATGGTGTTTACAAGTTGAATATAAAAACAACAGATTGTATGTTAGCAGCACCAGCATTGGCAAGTGCAGAGCTGTGGCACAGGCGCCTGGCACACATTAATAGTAGTGATTTGAATAAAATGAGAAATGGCATCGTAGAAGGAGTTACCTTTTCTGCTCCTAGTGACACAAAGAAAGAGAACTGTGTAACCTGTTGTGAGGGCAAACAAATGAGACTGCCATTCACACGTAGTGAACATAACAGCATGGAGACACTACAAATAGTCCATGCTGACGTATGTGGGCCTATGGAGGTTAAGTCTATTGGAGGTTCACGATTCTTTCTCCTGTTTGTGGAAGACTACAGTCGGATGACATTCATTTACTTTCTTAAACACAAAAATGAAGTTTTCCAGAAATTTAAAGAATTTAAAGTTATGGTTGAGAATCAACAAAACAAGAAAATAAAGATTATACGTACTGATAATGGTGGTGAATTTTGTAATGGGGTGATGGAAAATTATTTAACCAAAGAAGGTATTATTCACCAAAAAACAACCCCATATGCACCAGAACAGAATGGTGTCTGTGAGCGAGCAAACAGAACTGTAATAGAAAAGGCTAGATGTTTACTGTTTGATGCAAAACTACACAAGAAATATTGGGCAGAAGCAGCAAATACAGCTGTATACTTAAAAAATAGGTCAGTTACTGCAAGTTTGATAAACAAAACACCGTATGAAATATGGTATCAAAGGAAACCAGATTTGAGCCACTTACGTCTGTTTGGAAGCCCTGTGATGGTGCACATTCCCAAAGAACGGAGGTTAAAATTGGATAAAAAGGCAGAACAGTACATACTTGTTGGATATTCAGAAAATGTGAAAGGATATCGTGTTTATGATCCAAAGAAAAATGTTATTACACTGAAAAGAGATATAATAGTGATGGAAGGAAAACAAGGAATTGAAAGTACAGAAGAAAATGCTATTTGGGTTCAGAATGAAGAAAACAACTTGGTCCAGAGAGAAGAGACTCAGACAACACATGATGTGCAGGAGCCGAGTGTAGAAAGCAGAGATTCAGTGGGGGAGAGTACTACTAATGAATCTCTGGCTAGTTCAAATTCTGATTCATCAGCTTATACTGATCCATATGAGACTAGTTTTGATTCTTCAATCGACACCATTATATCAACAGATATTTCATCAAGTGAACTCCAAACTCTAGGAGCTGGTGAAGTAGTTGAAAATAAGAGAGTGCGAAGACCTCCAACTCGCTTTGGTTATACAAACATGTGTATTTCAAATAACTTGCCAGGAGCAGAGGAGATTGACTTTTCTGAAGCGCTGCATGGACCTGAAGCAGAACAATGGAAGCTGGCCATGCGTGAAGAGTTGCAGGCATTTGAGTACAATGATGCATGGGAGCTCATTGATGTACCAAGTGATACTTCAATAGTGCAGAGCAAGTGGGTTTTAAAAAAAAAATTAGATGTTAACAACAAAGTGAGATATCGTGCTAGGCTGGTGGCTAAAGGTTTTTCACAACGAAGTGGAATTGATTATATGGACACTTTTTCTCCAGTGGTAAAGCATTCAACCTTAAGAATGTTATTTGCTCTCAGTGTACAGTGGTGTATGGACATAACACACCTAGATGTGACTACTGCTTTTTTAAATGGACACTTAAAAGAGAACATTTGTATGTCTATTCCTGAAGGTTTTGAATGTAGGGATAAGGGGAAGATTTTAAAACTTAAGAAAGCTATATATGGGCTTAAACAATCATCTTTAATGTGGTATGAAAGAGTGAAAGATTGTTTATGTAAATTGGGTTTTAAAATGAGTTGTCATGAACAGTGTTTATTTACAAAATTGTATGGAAAGGTTAAAATAATAGTAGCAGTATATGTTGATGATTTTTTAATATTTTCAACATGTAAAGATGAAACAGATATGTTGAAAAATGTATTAAGTACTGAATTTAAGATAAAGGATCTAGGTTGTGTAAAACGCTATTTAGGTATGAGAGTGAATGTGGATAAAATGTCTAATACTGTAACAATAGATCAACAACAGTACATCGAAGAATTGTTAATTCGATTTAGGATGTTTAATTGTGGTTCCATAGACACTCCGATAGAATGTAAACTGAACCTGGAAAAGGTTGAAAAATGTGCAACAGATGTACCTTACCAAAGACTTATAGGAAGTTTAATGTACTTGGCTGTCATGTCTCGACCTGATATTGCATATTCTATAAGTTATCTAAGTCAATTTAATAATTGTCATAATGACACTCATTATAATCATGCCAAAAGAGTGTTGAAGTATTTAAAAAAAACCAAACATTATTGTTTAAAATATAGTAAAGATGATGTAGAATTAAAGGGTTTTGTTGATGCTGATTGGGCTAGTGACACAGTAGACAGAAAGTCTTACACTGGTTTCTGTTTTACCATGTGTGGTTCTATGATATCATGGCAGAGCAGGAAGCAGAAGACAGTTTCTCTGTCAAGTACTGAAGCTGAATATGTAGCATTGTCAGAAGCAACTAGAGAAGCCATATATTTAAGAAATTTGATGTATGAAATTACAGGTAAATCACATGCTGTTATGTTGCATTGTGATAACCAAAGTGCTTTGAAATTGGCAACAAGTCACCAATCACTCAATAGAACTAAACATATTGATGTACGTCATCATTATGTCAAAGATGCTATAAAAAACAATTTAATTGAAGTTACTTATATTCCAACCCAAGACATGCCTGCTGATTTGCTAACAAAGGGCTTATTGTCTAATAAACATTATAAGTTTTTGGAAATGATGGGTCTTGTCCCCAATTAAAATTTAAGCATTAGAATTTTCATGTTTATGATATTTTGTTAAGTAGGGGTGTTATATTTTAGTAACAAAATGTAACAAGTAACGCCATCTATGATGTTTAATGTATAACTAATTTTAGCTGTCAAAAAACTAATAAAGCAGTCGTTATCTGAGAGTGCACGTTTTAATACCCAGGAGATGGCAGAGATGTGTAGACAATGGGGAAAATACTTTGATTAAATAAATATATTTTACCTCAGAAAAAAATGGTTTCCGTTCTTCAGTACAAAACGGCAAATTCATATTTAAACCCCTAATATGTTCCCCTAATATGTTCTAATATCTCATATGTTCTCGCTGCTGTGTAAAGTTGTATGTGTTACACGAGACCATAGTTATTTGCATCTCGTGCCTTTGAATCCCTCGCTGTGCTCAGGATTCTAACCTAGAATCACTCGCTACGCTCGTGATTCAATTACAGAATCCTTCGCTTACTCGGGATTCAAAATTGATAAGTATGCGAACGTAGGGACAAGTGAAACGACAGCTAGCTAGTAGTACACTGAGTTTATTTGGCAAGTTACATGAGTTACATAGGAAGAATTGCAGCCACCCTCATATTCATTAATAACTACATAACATCTCCCCTAGCTTGACAATATAAACATCATTTTTTTTTCTTTCTTATTAGTAAAAACGCTTATAATCTACCCTTGGTATAGGTCGCAGTTGTTTGCCTTCGTTTGTTAGCCTTTCTGGCTGCGGTATCTGACCTGAGCCGGATACTACGTCATCTTCACCATGAGGAGCTTCTGTGGCTTCATGAAATTCTTCATCTTCTATTGTATTGTTGGTTTCTATTTCCACCATTTCTTCCCTCTCTCTATTTCCATCCCCTATCATGTCCGATATATTATTATCTGCTTGGGGTGTTCGGTTTGGTGGTGAAGTTCCTTGTGGTGTAATATCTTCAAATTCAATAGGGCAATCACCCGACCTGGGTGTAATTCTTGCTGTACCTTTATACGCTAATAGCTGGTTTTTATGTTTTTTTACATTACTTGAAGTTAAACAGTCTTTAACAATATATATTACTTTTCCGATTTTTTTTATTATTACACCTTTTTGCCATGTTCCTTTTTTATTTATGGTATTTTTTTTATACAACACATAGTCCCCTGCCTTAAAATATTTAGTTGCCTTCTCATCTGGCCGCTTAGACTGCAAACACTGTTTATTTTCGTTTCGAGTGAGAGTGACAGACGCTGGTAGTGATGAGTTTGGGTTTATTAAATCTAATCGTGATCGCAGTTTCTGTCCAAAAACTAACTGGGCAGGTGAACTGCCTGTCGAAGAATGAACTGAATTTCGATAGTCAAATAAATATTTTTCATCCCACCATCTCGGAAAGAGTATTTTTAATCTTCAATATCTGAGTGGAAAAGCCGTTTTTATTCTCTAGAGGATAAAGTAAATTGAATTTAGAACATCGTGTGCACTAAGTTTGTGAATTAAAAAAAACATTAAACCTATTTACTGCTACCTCTATGGTGCCGAATATATCATACAACTTTTTTTTAATTTGTTAAAAACTCAGACTCGGAACCTTCTTGGTGTTCTTTTTTCAATTTGCTTTGTACGCGGTTCTTTACGCGGCATTTTTTCACGTCATTGTTAAACCTTATATTAAAAACAAGAAACTTGAAAACAAGTGAAAAAACTAAAATGAGTGATTCTAGCGACGAGGAAGTTTGCTTGACGCCAACAGAATTAACTGAAACTGTTAATAATGCGCAAATGAGCTTTCTCCCTCAACAATCACGCGAGAAGTATTTAAAACAGTACGATATGTTCAACACGTGGCGACTAGCAAAAGGAGCCAAAACTTTCTCAGAAAACGTTTTGCTGGCATATTTTATAGAATTATCCGAGAACAAGAAAGCAAGCACTCTATGGAGTACGTATTCGATGCTAAAAGCAACAATAAAGATGAAAAAAGACAAACATATCGATACCTATCCTAAATTAGTGGCATTTTTAAAAAGAGCCTCATCTGGTCATCAACCAAAAAAATCGAAGGTTTTCACAGTATCTGATATTGAAAAGTTTCTTAACGAAGCACCCGATTCCGTATATTTGGCGGCAAAAGTAAGTCAGTTGCACATTCAGTATCTACTTAAGTATATTAATCTCAATTAAATAGTATACTTAGTAGATGTTGATAGGCATAATTATGCGTTCATATCAATTTTATTCATTTATCTACTACAATACTCTTTACGTTACAGGTTGTTCTTATTATTGGAATAAACGGAGCATGTCGAACTAATGAACTAACACAACTTAATGTCAAAAACATTGAGAAACATTCAGATGACTTACTATTAATTAATTTACCTAATACAAAGACAAAAAGAGACCGCAACTTCGTCATTCGCAAGGAATACGTAACGATTGTTGAGAAATATCAAGCCTTACGCCCGCCTAACACTCCAATCAATCGATTTTTTCTACAGTATCGCAATGGAAAGTGTGTTAGACAGCCTATGGGTACTAATAAAATTGGCAGTATCCCACGAGAAATAGCAACATTTCTTGAACTTCCAGAACCCCTGTTGTACACGGGTCATTGTTTCCGACGAACTTCAGCCACACTTTTGGCTGATTCCGGAGCTGATCTCCTGTCCCTTAAGCGCCACGGAGGCTGGAAGTCCAATGCAGTTGTAGAGGGATACATAGAGGATTCCATCCAAAATAAGTCTAAAATATGTGAAGGCATCGTAGGAGCCATTACACTGAAAGAGCCTCAATCGGATCCTTGGACTGGCCCTTCTACATCAAAAATAAGCCGTTATGAAACACCTAACCATCTCCCTCTCTCTCCAACATTCACGCCAAGGGAATCCGATGAATCGGTACAACTATTAAGTATGACAGATAGTTTACCGAAAAACAGTACACAAGTGACTAACACCAATATTACAGTACCAAACAAAAATATTACACTCAATTTAAATAACTGTAGCAACGTTACTTTAAAATTTTCTTAATTATACCTTAGTAATATTTTGTTATAATTTAAAGATTATTCTATATTACTTACCTGTCATAATGTAGTAATTAATACCTAAACTGAAATAAAAGTGTACCTATCTTGTGATTGTAAACGTTTTTTTTTTTGCATTTAGTCATTTCCTCGCTGAGGTGGAATGAAAAGTTACGTGTTGCACTCGAGTGCAAAGATTTTTCACCTCGTGCTCTTTTGATTCCCTCGCTAACGCTCAGGATTCTAATTTTGAATCACTCGCTACGCTCGTGATTAAATTTTAGAATCCTTCGCTTGCTCGGTCATCAAAATTGAACACGCGGTTAAAAAGCAACTTTGCACTCTTGTATAACAAATAACTATTAACAACTTGTTATTTATTCCCTTGACATTACTATTGCTTAAAATACATGATTTAATACCCTTCTTTACCACTTTCACGAAACTTTCTGCCTGCCCGTTACTGGCCGGGTGATAAGCCGGCGAGGTCACATGCGATATAGCGTTTGATGCACAAAACATTCTGAATTCTGAGGAAGTAAACTGCGTGCCGTTATCACTGACTATGGTATGCGGTAAGCCAAATCTTGCCATGTATTCATACAATTTATTAATCAGCGACAACGACGACGTGCTTGTCCCCATATCATAAGCTTCTACCCATTTTGAGTACGCATCTACAATAACTAAATATGAATGATTCTGTAAGGGGCCGAGAAAGTCAATGTGAATACGATAGAACGCCTGCGGCGGGTGTGGCCACGAAGCAAGCGGTGCGCGCGCAGGTAACTGTCTTAATTGTAAACAAACGTTACAGTCTGCAATCATTTTTTCTATGGCGTTATCTATTCCCGGAAACCAAAACCTGCTGCGCGCTTCCGCTTTCGTTTTCACTATACCTAAATGTGATTTATGAAGTTCGGATAATAATCTTGTTCTAAGTGTCTCTGGTATAACTACTTTATGTCCTCGCATAATACAACCGCTTTCACATGACAACTGAGTTTTACATAAAAAGTAAGGTTTCATTAATATATCTGATAATCGGTCTGGCCAGCCATTAACAATATACGATAAGACCTTATTTAATATTGCATCCTTAGCAGTTTCATCACGAATTTTACTAAGCGTTACAGGTAAACTGCCATCAATAACAAAGTTTACATACGAAGCGCGGTCTTCTACCGGTACTAAACTGCCGTCTGTTTCGTAGCCGCATCCCCCACTTAGCGGCGTTGACTCATCGTCCGGAAGGCTGGCGCGTGACAAATAATCTGCGCTGTTATCAGCGCTGCGTATGTATTCAATTGAGTAATTATAGCCACTAAGAAACATCGCGTAACGTTGCAGTCTATTAGCAGAAACTTCTGGAATTCCCCGATATGGACCAAAAATAGATATAAGGGGCTTGTGGTCTGTTCGAAGTACAAAGGGAACCGCCCTCCCGTATAAATACTGGTGAAAACGTCGTACTCCGAAAATGATTGCTGTAGCCTCTTTTTGTAATTGTGAATACCGCTTCTCTGCTGTGTTCAGCGTACGAGATGCAAATGAAACTGGACGTTCCACTCCGTCAGAACCTATCTGTGATAAGATTGCTCCTAATCCACTGGGCGATGCATCTACCGTTAAAATAATTTTGGCATCCTGATCAAAATGGGCAAGAACCTGATTTGAGGCTAAACATTGCTTAATTGAATAAAATGCTTTATCGTGAATACCCTCCCATTTCCATTTATTACCTTTTTGCAATAAAGAATAAAGCGGACTTAATATTGACGAGGCGTTCGGAACAAAGTTCCTATAATAATTTACTAATCCTAAAAACGACTGTAACTTATTCACATTTGTCGGTGTAGGTGCCTCAACAATTGCCTTGACCTTTTGTTTTGATTTTCTTAAACCATTCTTATCTATCGTATAACCTAAATATTCTATTTGGTTTTCGAAGAACACGCATTTATCTTTACGAAGTGTCAAACCCGCGTCTTGCAGTCTTTGCAAAACCGCGCTCAATCTATCTAAATGTTGTTCTTTAGTTTCTCCCGTTATACAAATATCGTCAAGCATACACATAACACCATCTAATCCCGACAATAAACACTCCATCGCCCGTTGAAAAATAGCTGGGGCACTAGCGAGTCCAAAAACTAAACGCGTATACACAAACAGTCCACGATGAGTGTTGATACAAGTTATTTTCTGAGATGTTTCGTCTAAAACAAATTGTGAATAGGCTTGCGTTAAATCCAACTTGCTAAATTGCTGTCCTCCGTGTAATTTAGTAAAAAGTTCTTGAGGCGTAGGTAACGGATACTGTTCGATAATCAGCTGTTTATTTACGCTAACGGAATAGTCTACACACACTCTGATTGATCCATCACGTTTTAATATAGGCACTATAGGAGAAGCGTATTCAGAGTACTGAACCGGTTTTAGTACACCTATATGTACCAAACGATCGAGCTCGCTGTTAACCTTATCTTTAAGTGCGAATGCTATTGGACGAGCTTTGAAAAACACTGGTTTCGCATCATCTTTTAATTGTAACTTGACTTGATACTTTGTAAAAACCCCCAGTTCGTCAGAAAAAACCGATGGATATTGAAATTTTAACCTTGCGGCAATATTATTTGATTTAAAATAATTTACTTGCATCATTTGTAATTTAAACAAAGAAATGAAATCTCTGCCTAAGATTGGGGGTCCACCATCACGTATTACTCGCACTTTAACTACGTGTGTTTTATCCATATAAGTGATAGGCAATTGCACTATACCTAAACAGTGGATAGCACGTCCTGTATACGTAAATAGTTGATCTGTCGTTGACAATAATGGCATCAACTCAAAATGTTTTTTGTACATTTTCTCAGAAATCGCTGTGACTGCCGATCCGGTATCAACTTCGAACTTTAGTTCCCTATTTTGTATCGAAACTACCAAGGTCATGGGTTCACCATTATAGGAAAATATTTTTTTTATCTTACCGTCATCGTCACTCTCGCTCGACCCGCCAGTTCCTACGAAATTTAACCTTTTACACATTCGGCGTAGATGGCCTTTTACATTACACTTTTTACAAGTATAGCTTGCAAACCGACACTGAGACGTTTTATGATTTTTGTACCCGCACACGGAACACTTTTCTTTGTTAGCACTGGATTCGTTTGTGGTGTTCGCGATCTTGAACAGCGGCTCGCTTGACGGCGGCACTTGCGCCGACGCCGATGATGATGCTGCTGCTCCTTTGCGTGCACTGCGCACGCTCTCCGCCAACTCCACTGCTTTTGCCAGTGTTAACTCTTGAAGATCGCGTGCGAAAAGTTTGTCCTTCTCCGGTCCCGGCAGCATACCCATAACAAACCGATCCCGTAGCGCTTCTTCCACGTTAAGAAAATCGCAATGTGTGGTGAGCCCACGAAGCCTCGCAGCCCACTGCGAGAATGTTTCTTCCTGACCTTGACTTGCCGCATAGAATTGATACCGCTCGCCAAATCCACATTTCTTCGGCGTAAAATGGCTGTCGAGAAGTGTGAGAAAGGTTAAATTTCGTAGGAACTGGCGGGTCGAGCGAGAGTGACGATGACGGTAAGATAAAAAAAAATCCCATCCTCGTCGCCACTGATAAGTATGCGAACGTAGGGACAAGTGAAACGACAGCTAGCTAGTAGTACACTGAGTTTATTTGGCAAGTTACATGAGTTACATAGGAAGAATTGCAGCCACCCTCATATTCATTAATAACTACATAACAAAAATCAACACTCGCACCAAAAAACAACTTTGCTCTCTTGTTGCACAAATAACTATTGTATCGTGCGCGAATCGGCCGCAATCGATAACCAAATGCCGACTGCTCAGTCACGGAGCGTCCCGTGCCGTAAATTTAATTTTCTACCGATAAGCGTTCGCTGCCTAACCGTATACTTAGGTACCTACTTAGTAGGTACGAGAAACACCATAGGTATATTAATGGTAATGATTTTTTACTTTCTATACTAGGCACTCATCCTACGTTAAGATTTTGGGCGTGTCAGTCGATAATCCACTAATAGGTACCTGTGGTTATGTAGCAACAGGTTGCAAACCCGTCCGTAGAATCCATGTATCTTTGGCACAGAGTGGATTACTCAGTCCTAGAGTTAGTGATGACACTTATTTTGGTAGAAGTGTAGTGTAGGGTACTTATTATAGTCCACTCCACTGTGTACATACCTACTGATACTGTAGAGGCTATCAGCAGTGTCAGCTGGCCTGACGTGCTATTAATATGCAACCTTCTCGATACGAGACGAACATTCAAAATTTATATTTTTAGAAAAAAAAAAAGATACGTAAAAAAAATCCGCTTGGTCTCTGCGCAGTGTCGCTGATAGATAAGTGACCCGAGGCCCGCGCGCCTTCAAAACAAGCTTTTAATGAACTAAAAAGTACTAAATAAAACTTACGTAAGCATAGAACTCAGTGCCGTAACTAGGGCGGTGCCAGCGGTGCCCAGGCACAGGGCGCAGACCCTGGAGGGGCGCAGAAATGACCAGACCAGGGTCACTAACAATACCTATTATTTATTTTTATAGACAATCCATTTTATTGTCAGAACTGGTTATGATTAGAATATATTTCAAGCGGGCGGTTATAGACTTATTCCACTATTCCCCCCTGAGAGAATCCCCCTCAGGGGGGAAAACTGGACCCTAATGTAAAAAGAATCCAGAAAGTCCTCTTTACATTTTGAGTTATTCCACTTTTCCCCCCTGAGAGAATCTGCCTCAAGGGGGAAAACTGTAATCGAAAAAAAACTGTGGGAAAAAAAGTGCGGAATTCCCCCCTGAGAATCCGCCCTAGGAGGGAAAACTGGAATCGAAAAAATACTTATTCCACAGATCCCCCCTGAAAGTGACCATGAGGGGGAAAACTGGAATCTAAAAAAAAGTCTTGTATTCCCCCCTGATAATCCCCCTTACGGGGGAAAACTGGAATCTGAAAAAACCAGCGTCCGTTTTAGTTGTGGTACCTACCCACACATATTCGAATACCACCATCTGCTATGTAAATAACAGTGACGGAGTCAAATAACATACCATCTATATGGACTAAGTGGGAAAAATACGTAATTATTGAAGCTAACTCAAAAACTACGCATGCAAATTTAATAAAATTTAAATTTATATGGGACCCATATAAATTTTGGAAACCACCAGCTTTCAAATAAAAAAAGAATCTTCAAAATCGGTTCACCCAGTAGAAAGTTCTGAGGTAACAAACATAAAAAAAACAAATAGGTACATACGAATTGATAACCTCCTCATTTTTTTGAAGTCGGTTAAAAATTATTCCCAAGCTCGCTTCGCTCACTCCTGCGTTCTAGGTTATCTAAGTAAAATATCTGCTGGCGCTCACGGTAAATATTTTAGCAACCAGCACCGGCGCCCAGCGCCAGTAGCAGAAACACTCAAATTTTAAGAACCTCAGTGGGGATTTCTGGACGTTGGTTTTTTCAGATTCCAGTTTTCCCCCGTACCTAAGGAGGATTATCAGGGGGGAATTCAAGACTTTTTTTTTAGATTCCAATTTTCCCCCCCATGGACACTTTCAGGGGGGATCTGTGGAATAAGTATTTTTTCGATTCCAGTTTTCCCCCCTAAGGGGGATTTTCAGGGGGAATTTGTGGAATAAGCCGCGGTTATAGCAGCTCGCACCGGGCGCATAAAAGGCTAATTACGGCACTGACTATAATATTTTCTTAAGCTTGAGGCTTAGGTACCTTTTAGTGTCAGCAGGACATTTTCGCCTCACGCTTTTAAGAAAATATAATTCTATGTTTACGCAAGTTTTAGTTTTAGTTCATTACTGTTTGTTTACTTGTTTTTAAAAAGATTTTTACATAAATGAATATTTTATTTTGTACTTTTTGCATTAGAATTTGTTTACATAGGTATCTGTTCACCGTTCTATCACCTTCACAAATCCAACGAGCCCAACACTACAGGGCTATCTTATAAAGTCGATGAGTTCCTGTTGCCACCTTTCGCCTCTACAGCGTGCCGCTACAATTGCGACATTAATTTAACACACGGGTAGGGCTAGTGGCCAGTAAACATAAAAAATTATAATAAAATAAAATAATTCGTAAATTGAAAAATTTAAATTTTCAAACAAACTAAATAGCAAAAACATAACCAACATTGAGATCACTCTGTGTAAAAGATTCATTCATGAAGCTACCAGTGGCCTACGTTCTATCGGTTTTATTCTTTGTCGGCATCATTTCTAAGAAATTGCGCAGCTTTCCTACCATATGATCCCGTGACCCCGGCAAATGACCTCTTCGCTACAGTTCTTTAAGTACAGGTTGCTCCAGGATGGTAATTTAGAAAATTGTAAATAAATTAATAAATAATAACGTTTAATGAAAATCAAATATTTTCATAAAACGAATAGGTACGCGAAATCGTATACGTGTGTTAAATTAATGTCGCCATTGTAGCGGCACGTTTTATAGTCAGACCCTGGACTAAACTTTTGGCTATAGTTTTTGCCAAGAAAAAACAAACGAACCCAAGCACAAAGAGGCTATCTTGTTTAATTGGAGAAGTTCCTATGGCCAACTTCCGGCTCCATCATCAGACCCTGAACACCTCCTAGTGTCAAAGCACTTGTTAATACGTAGCCAATGAGTCCATACACGATGGTGCTATCTTATTTGATTGAGGAGTTCATATGTTCAACTTCCGGCTCCATCATCAGACCAGCTCCATGGTATAATTTTTTTTAAATGTCTCGGTAGTTATCTGAGTATGCCAAGTTTCAGCTCAATCGGATACCAGGAAATGCTTGAAAAATAGATGGCAATTGGAGTAACCGGAAACACATAGGAACCGAGCGAGCTAATAAAGTTATAAAGCTTGTAAAAAGATCAGTCTGTCAGCGCAGCTGGCTGATAAGCGGCTGTTAAAAGATAAATAATGTATGAATGAATTCTAAACCCAAATTATTATTCAAGTTTTACTACAAAGAAGCGTTTTATTTATCCGGCTACCGTCAGCGCTGGCAGTACCTATACTCATTACAGGTTCACTCATCTATGCTGTTTATTTTGGTAGAGTATCAGTCGAGTAGCCTTCACATGGAAAGGGGCCGTAAAGTGAAAGTATTTTTACCTACAACCTAAAATAATTGAACAAAAGCTGTAAATGAGGTAGGTACCACGCTATTAAATTGTTCCATTTTAACTTCTCCCGTGACCCGGAAAATAATTTGTTTTGTGAGCATTAAATTGAAAACGCTTTTGTTGCGATTCACTCATTATAATTAGAAACTCGTTAATTATAAGTTACTTGAGGATGCTTACTAATTATTTTGTCCTGTTGCACGAGTCCGTTCCGATGAACAAGGAATCATTATTATAATGTTTAGGTAAGTGTTTGGAAAATTCGATGGGAAAACTTACTTACCTATGTGTGAAAATAATGCTGTTTTACAAACTTGATATTTGAAGTATCAAGATCTATCTTTAGATGTTCTTAAGAGCCATAGTTTCCTCACTGACCTTGAGCATGTGGGCGGAGCTAAACTCCCTACTCCCCGAATACGTAAAACGCGCGCGGTGGCGCGCTAAACTAAAACGGCGATCAAAGAAAATACAAGGGCGCAGAGTTGCGCGCATAGGACGCCTATTTTGCCTACGATTCCAGAAAGGAATGGCGGATATGCAAGGCTGACATTTGTATAGATAGATACATAAGTTACGTATATTTTAAGTTTTTACTGGATATTATTTTTTAGCATGTCTTTGGATGAAAATAAAAGGTGTATCTTTTTATACACGTGATACTTTATGTTCGCATAGCTCGTCAAAATGTAGAACAGCTGATTATTTTTTTGCGATTTCAGGGTTGGTCCCATATACACACGGCTACACATCAAGCTATACATTTCCAGTTTATACTGATCTCGCATTGTATAGAATTTCCGTACAACGCGAGGTCAGATTATACTGGAAATGTACCTATAGCTTGAAGTGTAGCCGTGTGTACAATGACCCCTTAAAATATTTCCTACCTACATGCCTAACTACATACCTACCTACATACCTACATATCTACCTACATATACCTACATACTTTTATATCTACATGTTGTACTTAGTAAACGCTCAAAACTCCAGCACCTACATAACATAGGTTTTTCTGTTGCATTTAGAATACGCGTCATAGTGGCTACCTATTCTTACCATTGCATTGCTAAAATTCGTATAATTTAAACATGTATTTGTATCCGTAAGGGGTAAGCAATGGATCCGCAATCAACGAGATCTGGGATTGAATCCGGAACGGATTTTTGTTTTTTAAAACCATCATAATTATTTATAAGTATTCTAAGCAACAATGTGAGTTATTATTTTAACTATTTATGTTTATTTATAATCTATTCATTCTTATTTTTTATGAAGTTAATATTTGTTATTGTATTATTATTTAACTATTTATAGATATCAGTATTCAGCAGACTTTATTGAAAACTAATAATATGATTTAGACTTTATGCATGTTTTTTTTTAAATGTAACGTAACGTATGAACACAATGAAGTCGAGCACGATACAGCCAGAGCGTGTATGAGTGATGTCTCAACATTCCACAGATAACACACACATAATGAACTGTCGTCGTACTACGCACTTGGTCGGTTTTTCCATCTGGGATTGCTCAGTAGCAGCCCGGAGTCTCGATTTGTGCCTGGTTGATGGCAATAGGCTCGCCCCTATTACATGCGACATAACTGGCGAAATGTGAGTGTACTAACTAAATGTACACCTCTGCCTAACCCTTCGGGGAATACAGGCGTGATGTTATGTTACATTAACATATAAGTAATTGCAAATTTAAAAAAAAACTCAACAACAAAGCGCCTATGCGCACAATTGAATTGGGCTCTCTGCAGCGAGCTAGTCTATAAACGCACATTGATACAATTCGTTCGTAAATATTTGCACTAACACACGCAAACGTGCATAGTCGGTCGATAGCCGAGGCGGAACAGCGAGCGACACAGCCGCCCCGTAGCAATGCTAACTCGCGACTGCCGCCCGCGCACCGCGCAGAGCACCTCTGAACCTCTATCTCTAAGTGGGGTAATATTCTTAAAAATATTGATTAATTTACATTTATGGTACGAACAATCTGTAGTACCTCTTGTAAGGTGCGGTGTTGATGGTAAATGAAACGAGTGAAGAACAGAATAAGACTGAGTTATATTTCATACAAGAGTGCATATAAATGGTTACAAAGGTGCATAGATTATAATAATATAGATCTTAAAGTAGGTAACTAATACAATCCTCACATCACCGAACTAATAGAAAAAAAAAAAAAAAATATTACATTTTTTTTTTTTTTTTTTTTGTTTATACGTTAGCTTAAATTAAGATTCATAGTATGGTTTTGTCCGATTTTTATGAACAATGTCCTTTTTTCCAAATTGATTAATTATTTCTACGTTTGGTGGTATGTCTTTTACAACTTTAAAAGGGCCTGAATACAAGTTGTCTAATTTCTTACAGGATGTGTCATTCTTTACTAAAATTAAATCATTTTCTATATAGTTTACAGGATTAACATTTTTATCGTATTCTATCTTTCTATTAAACTTACTTTTTAATAGATTTTCTCTTGCCTCTGTTTGTGAAAGTTGCAATCGGTATTTTAATTCATGAGGATAGCTGTCGTAATTATATAATGGATCTAAATTTGTTGTCAGATTGCTAGGTAGGGAACATTTCTTACCAAAAACTAACTCATATGGAGTGAATCCTGTTTCTGTATGTACGCCCGTGTTATAAGAAAAACACCAAAATGGAATCCACTTACTCCACATCTCTGGATGGTTCTCTGTTTGGATACGCAAAAATGCATTTAAATGTTTGTGAGTGTTTTCCAATGCTCCTATGGTTTGGTGATGGTATGCTGTAGAATTAAGTTGTTTTATGTTTAATAATTTACATACCTGTTGAAATATTTCTGAGAGAAACTCCTTTCCCCTGTCTGTTGCAATTGCTTTCGGCACACCGTATCTGAGAATGAAGTTGTTGACAAAACTTCTCGCCACTTCATCTGTTTTCTTAGAAATTAAGGGATAACCTTCTACATATTTTGTGAGTTCGCATTGTAATGTTAGCACATACGAAAAGTTTTCATTGTCTGTTTCCAAAGGACCAACCAAATCTAGATATACTTTTTCAAATGCAGTATTAGCTGTACTAGTAATCACCATGGGTTCCTTCTTGGGTATTGAATACTTTTGCCGCTGACATTTGTCACACCGCCTTACAAACTCCCGAACATCATTATCAATACCAGGCCAATAATAGTATTTCTTTATGTTATTTGACATTCGTCTCATACCAGCATGGCCACTACTAGGTAAGAGATGAAAGTCATTTAAAATAACTTTTTTATCATCCGTATTCTCTATCCTTTTTACATCACATAAAATGCATATGCGCGGCCCGGACCTACTTTTATTTTTATTATTTGTTATTGTTGTTACTAGCTTTTTTATAAAGTCCTCATTGTCTTTATTTTTTAATATGTATATTTCTTTTAATTTTAATAAATTGCAAAATTCATCTAACTCTCTCACAAACTCGTCTCGCGTCATTTGCGATTGAGAACTTAGGAATTTCACGTATATTGTTGATTTATTTTCTGCATAACAGAATATTTTATTTTCTTTAGTTATACCTCCTATTTTATTTAAAATTCCTAATTCTTTAACTCCTATAAATGTTAATTCGACTGATTCTTTAGGTCTGATATGAGTACTTACGACTTTTGGTTGATCAGGCCTCAAGTCTGAAATATTCATATCCACCGTTGAGTTTGTTTTATTTAAATTTCTCGCTTGTGCTCTTGTCATGACGTTCAATAAACTTTCATGCATTTCCTTCAAGTCTTTTAAAGTAATTCTAGACAGTGCATCAGCAGCTGCATTGTCAGAACCTTTTATATATTGTACTTCAAAATTGTATTCCTCTAAAGTCATTCTAAATTTCATAAGTCTGCTTGATGGGTCTTTCATGTTGAACAAATATACTAGTGGCTTATGGTCCGTAAATATCATAAAAGGTCGACCATACAAATATGGACGAAAGTATTTGACAGCCCATACAATTGCAAGTAATTCTTTTTCTATGGTAGGGTAATTCTTTTCAGCTTTATTCAAGCTTCTGCTAGCGAAAGCTACCGGTCGTCCATTATTATTTGATAAAATTGCTCCTATAGCATTGTTTGATGCGTCAGTTTGAACAATAAAACGATTTTGTTCTGAAAAGTCAGGATATTGTAACACTGGTGGATGAGTTAAACTTTGCTTTAATGTTTCAAATGCTTGTTGACATGCCTCACTCCATTCGAATAGTACACCTTTTCTAGTCAATGAATTTAAAGGATGCGCTATTTCAGCAAATTTCGGTATAAATTTTCTGTAATAATTAGTGAATGCTACAAATCTTTTTACTTCTTCTGTGCTTGCTGGACATGGATAATTTTGAACTACAGTTATTTTTGCAGGGTCAGGCATTATACCGTCACTTGAAATAACGTGTCCCAAGTACAAAATTTGTTTCCTAAGAAAATCACACTTGGCGGGGTTTAGTTTTAAATTAACGGTCCGCAATCTTTCAAAAATATCTTGCAAATTTTTATTATGAGAGTCTAAGTTACGTCCAAACACTATTAAGTCATCTAAATATATCAAACATTTTTCATAATTTAAACCGGCCATTGCTATTGTTATCATTCTCGAAAACGAACTGGGGCTGGTTTTTAATCCCATGGGCATACGTGTCATCTGGTACTGTCCCGAATGAAAAGCTGTGAACCTCCTACTATTTTCCTCTAAATTGACGTTATAATAGCCTTGGTGCAAGTCAAGATGTGTAAAATAAATGCTACCCGATAATGATTCTAATATTTCTGTAATATCCGGTAATGGGTATTTATCGTCCTCTATGCAATTATTCAGTTTTCTGTAATCAACTACTAGTCTCCATTTATTATCTCCAGTTGAGTCTGATTTCTTCGGAACCAATAATATTGGACTAGACCAGTCGCTTTTACTGGGCTCTATAATACCTTCCTCTAGCATTTTATTAATCTGAAGTTTTATTTCACTTTTATGTGAATGTGGCAAACGGTATTGTTTTGAAAATACTGGTGTCGTATTTGGTTTTACGGATATAGTATGACTGTATACATTTGTAGTACTTAATTTGTCTTTAGGAAGATAAAATATATCTGAATATTTCGCACAAATATTTTCAATGGTTTTTTGTTCTTCATTATTTAAATGTTGTAATTTTAATTGAGAAAATAACTTTTTAACTCTGTCTGCGTCATTTCGCGTTTTTTCATAATTACAGACGTCAAATTCACTAAGTTTTTTAATATTAGGTACTATTTCCGTTAGCGATATATCTTCTTCCGTAACGTTTAATATTTTAATAGGTATTAATCCGTGTTTAGGAGTACCTATAGAACTTGCTAAAAACACACCATTTGTTAGTTCTTTAGAATATACTACACAATCCTCATTAAAGTTCGTTTGTAAGTAGTGTATAGACTCGCTCCGAGCAGGTACATTGTAAGTATCAGTATATTTACTTACGAGTGGAAAACAAATAGTTGTCCTATCCGTAGATAGAGTTAAATTATTTTTATTAAAATCTAACTGAGCCTTATTTTTATTTAAAAAGTCACGACCTAAAATTCCGTCTCCCTTAATAGGTAAGTTATGAAATACATAAAACTTCTGACTAATTATTTCATCATTTAAATTGAATTGTAAATACAAGTATCCTATTGCTTGAACTCTGCCGCCTAAACCGTTTATGGCTACATTCTCGTTATGGATTGGAATGCCGCATTCGAGAGCATGTTTATATGTGCATGCTGACACCGATGCTCCAGAATCTACTAGAAAATAATGCTTCTTAATATTACGTTTATGTAATGAGGAAAATAAAGAAATATAACAATTACTGTCACTAGCTAAAATACATTTATTATTATTATTAGTCACGAAAAAACTGATTGGATGTTAATCGTGATTCCGAGTTTTGTTCCGAGTTATTAAAAACATTGACGTCACGCTCCTTAGGTATCCCTTGATTTCTACTATGAGAATAATTATTAAAGTTACCTCTTTGCCATCTGCGACTGCTAGTTCCTCCTCGTGTCGGCTGCCCTCGTGAAGTAGAACGGTATGGTTGGTGCTGCCCTCGCGCTTGACCTCTGTATGCATAGAAGTTTCTACCTCCACCACGTTGGCTTCTATAATTATGTGAACGGCTTCTGTTGTTATAGAAATTATTATAGGGCCTTTTATACATACCCATAATTTCTCCATGAGAAGTTGCTGTCGATACCTCCTCGTCTTGAGCAGCTTGGACTGCGTCCTTCAATGAGCTGTAATTTCTTGCAGAAATGATCGTACTTAATCTACGATTTCGCAAACCATCGGCAAATTGTTTGATAGCAATGTTTTCATTAATTGGTTTTAATATATTATAGTTCTGTTCATTATCGTTAGCTTGCGTAATCGTTAGATCCACAAATAATTCGGTGATTTCTTTCCCGTAATTAGCAATCGTCAACTCATTTTGTCTCATTTTTAATAATTTATTTTGTATTGCCGTTGCCGCTTTCTTAGACAATAACACTTTTTTCATGTCATCAATTAAGCTATTAACTGTATCATACTTTGCATTTAACTTTATCTTAGCTTCCTGTGAAAGTCTACTTTTCAATACGAAATTGATTAAATTTTGTTTACAAGCGGTATCCTTCAGTAGAGAGTTATAGTATTCTATGTTATCAATTAGCTGTTTTATGCTAACTTCCTCGTTTGTCATTATCGGTAAAAGGGTCAAGGCCGTTTTCAAATCAAATGTATTCATTTTTGATGATGTCTCTAATATATCACTCTCACGCAACAATAAAATATCCTCACGTAAATCTATAAATTGACGACAACAATTTTCTATTAATACAATATCTTGGGCACTGTAATATTTTCTCTTAACTTTTTCTTTAAAATCAATCAACCAAGTTTCATACTGGTCATAAATTGCATCAACCTCATTTAATTTATTTTCTAATACTGTTTCTGTTCTTCTTTTCGGTCCTAACTTTATTAAGTAAACTCTTATCTTCTTTAAATCATTATATAAATTTAATATAGTATCCATACCTTATTTCCACCATAACGTAGAGCAATTATAATGTTTTTGTTATACATTTTTAAACATTAGTATAAGTATTATAAATAAACATCGCACGCAACTTACTCCTAAGTCCAAAGTTCAATCACCGCATCGTCCTTATTTGGTAAGAGATGATATTGTTTTGGAATGTTAACCCGATTATTAAATGATTATTTTTATACACTTGATTATTATTATAGTGAAGCACTTACGAAACGAACTTTTATTATATTTTATTTTAACCACTTTTTTAAGCACTTTTTTTTATTTTATTTTTTTACACCATGTCTTCCTCGTAGTTTTTTGAAGATGGCTCCGTGGCCCCCAACCGCATGCGTCGACGGAAAAGAGATCTCCTCATAGTCGTCCTATTTATCTCATTGGTGATCCATTTTTTATGGCACCTTTTATACAGCCGATACATAAAGCCCACTATGCCGAGTAGTAGTATAAGCAGGATACAGGACAGAATAATGTTAGATGTGGACATATGAAAGCGAAGTTCGTCTGCTGTAGCTTGGTTACTGCCAGCCGCCGCGTTTTGAACGATCAGGGTCTCCTCTTTAGATTGCTGCTTGCCCATTTTCGTGGATGATTAGTACACTCGCGTTTACGTGTAGTCCGTTAGCACAATAAATCAATAATCGTTCCATTTTCACTAAAATACTTGGTTACGTATGGAATGGTATAAAATCACACAGTCACATTCCACGTCTCAAGTTCGCGTAGCGCGTATAGATTCTTTTGGCAGGGTCGCCATGTAAGGTGCGGTGTTGATGGTAAATGAAACGAGTGAAGAACAGAATAAGACTGAGTTATATTTCATACAAGAGTGCATATAAATGGTTACAAAGGTGCATAGATTATAATAATATAGATCTTAAAGTAGGTAACTAATACAATCCTCACACTCTAACCATCAATTTTTCAGTATAAAAATATTTCCAAATATCAAAGCCGTTTAGTAGTAGTAGGGAAATATTAGTCAACAATTGCGTCTTGGTAGATATTTTTTTAAGGCAAAAGTATTAGTCTTACGAAAAAAACTGCTCGAATAAAATGTTGTACATGAATCTATAGCAAACATATATTTTTTTCAGAGCTTTTATCCAAGCCGTTAATGAGGAGTAGGCTTTTTAAATTGACCATGTTACGGTACTAAACGGGACCAAGCGACTTAAGAACCCAGATCGTGAGTAACCTTTGCAGTCAACCCCGCTTTGAACGTTGTAGAGTAGACGAGCCAACACGTTCGAAACTACGTACCAGGGTATAATAAAAGTATAGAGAAAAGACATTCGCTACATCGTTATGATCATATCTCCACCAACACAAAGCGAGTACCAATCGTAACTATACATACCTACATTCAAAAAGCTATCAGCGACTTCAAACGTCCACAGAGTTACGGCTTCTCTTTGTGCCACTTCCAAACGACAATTGGCAAATAACTCTCTGACACAATGTTCAGTGGAGTCGCTCAGCTCGCACCTCGGCTCACCGTAAACTCTCGCAATCAATTAATCCATCCCCCATCCCACTACCGTAATTGAAAAAACGATCGAATTCAATTTTTGTTTCCATTGCAGGTTTTGTAAAGGTATAAAGTCGGCTATGCCAGGACTTGTAATTCCGTCTCTTTATCTACCTATTGAATTCTCTATGTAAGGTGCGTATAATTATTTCGCTGGTTGGGCGCTGTAATTACATGTAGATATTGGCGAGCACAAGTAGCCCTTTATCCCCGACGCATGGGTACTACTCGGTACTTCGTTGCTACGTCATGAATCGGATTTAAGTTTTTCTGGGAATGTTTTCACTACCTAATTCGCACGGGTAGAGAATACACCTTTAAACACAAAGGTACACGATAGGGCAAACAACCCAAAGTTGAGTGAAGCTATAAAAATGTCGCTTTAAAAGAGCGCTCCTGACAAATTGGAAGTTGTCACGTGTCCGTGCAATATTTCGCAGATCCTGTCTATGCAATTTGTATGCAAATTGGAGGCATACAGCGGTGCGGCTTTGAACTGCCAATCTACGATTAGGACATATCGATAGGACGTACAAAGTTGTATCTGTAACCGAATTGAGCTTACTCACTGTGTGGGCAAAGCTGGCACAGACACGTTTGTTCAATATTGTAGCCTAGTTGCCTTTGTGATGGTGGTCAAAATAGAACTAAGTAGACAACTTTAAGGTCCAAAGGGTGTTGCGTCGCGGCTTAAACAATAATAGCCGCACCGGTCGATCGGAGGTTAAGCTACGCTTGCCGCGGTCGCTTCTACAGAGGACTTCAGCTTGTATGAGATTAGGATGGCTCTGAAGCAGCTTAAAAACAACAAGGCGTCGGGTGATGAATTACGGCCGAACTCTTGAAGGTACGTGGACAACCGTTCTCAAAGCCCTCTAGAAGTTGGTGGATTCAGTCATATTCGAGGGTAAAACGCCACAGGCATGGAACAGAGTTTAATCAAAATCAAAACCAATATTTTATTTACCCATAAACCTACATGGGTACTTATGGTTCCAATTGGCCGTTTCCTATGGAGTAGAGCCGGCTAGAAACTCCACGGTTGTTGATGGCTTTTACAATATTTTCAAATTACAGTGTTAATAGGCATGGGAGGACAGTGTAGGCTTTTCAACAAATGCTTAAAAAAATAGAAAAATATGTTCAAAAATCTACAGTCCATTATAGGTATTTATTATTACTACTAACACTAGCTTTAAGGTATTACTAATATTTATAGATCTTTTGTTGTCCGAATAAATAAATTTTGATTTGATTTTGATTATATAAATAAATAAATAAAAATGTCAAATAATACGATGATTTTGTCAAGGAAAAATTTATAAAGAAAATATACATGGTAATTTGGAAGCAGATAATACATAATTATGCCGTTAATAAGGTAGGTCTGTCTGTATGTCTGTCCCTCTGTCTATTCGCGGTTCAGCTCAGAGACTCTTAGTGCTAGAAAGCTGTAATTTGCTATGTGTGTACCTATACATTACGCCGACGAAGTGGGCTATAGGCCCATCTCACTTCTGAGCAATACTACTATTGTCTAATGTTTAGGAACAGTTTATATGATAACATTTTATTGATGTCTAAGTTTGTATAAAGAACTTTAAGATCATTATAACGCTTACAATATTTTGAAACATTGTTACTGCCAATAGTGAACTCGACTGTACCTACATATCTTAGTTCGTATTTTATTTAGGTATCTCTTTTGTGCCTACTTGGTACAAACACTTTAGCATCTGAAGCTGAAATAAATCTTCCACAACAAATTAATAGCTTCGAAAAATATGTCTTTCTTTTCATACATTGTTCTGCTAAGTCTTTGATGTCAAAGACATTTCATTTAATATCGTTATTTTTGACGTAAAGACGAATAAATCTCTGCGTGAAAGCACTTGTAATCCTCGTTATGTTGTTCCCTTGTAACGCCGTGCTCACCGTGCTCACCCTGCTCACCATGCTCACCGTCCCGGCTAAAGTAAATTACTCCACAGAATATTTTCGCGCAAATATTGCGAACAGTCTTCCTATACAAAGCTTTTTATGGCCGCTTTGTTAAATAATTGTTTGTTACTGTGTGCGGAGTTCTGTTTACTGTGTGTGCTACACTGTGTTTTACACTGTGTCAAGAATCCGTGTCGGTCGCGTTTCTCAGCGGAACTTTATTGGATTTGTGTTTTCTGAACGTGTATTATTCATGAAATGTGTCGATTGCTGATATTGAAATAATAATATTGTTGAAGGATTCTTTTCATCTGGTCCTACTTATATTCAGCATGTTAGGTATTTGGTTGTTTTGTGACTCTACGCTCCTACACACACACACACACACACACACACGCTTCCTTTGATTTAAGTATATACATACTGGCGCGACTTGTCGCGCGACGCGACGCCGCAGCATTGTTCACCGTGAAGTTTTCTCGGAAATTGTTTTGCTAAAAGTAGCGTCGCGCTACAAGTCGCGCCAGTATATAAGAGCCTTAAGGATTTAGCTAACACTGATAATAATTTATTTATCAAAATTGGATTCAGGGGAATGGTAGCATGCCTTTTGTGTAACGGATCCTAAGGTATAGGTAGATAGTAGGTAGATACCTACCTACCTAGGTAGTAGGTAGATAGATAGTAGGTAGACAAGTATAAAAATGTTTAAAACATACTTGTCATTTCTCGACTGAGTATAATATAGGCCAGCGTATTACAAAGGAATCAATAGCGCCTCTTCCAATAAAGAAAATAATGACTTCATTACGATGTTCATTAATTCACTTAAACATTCGTAATTCATTCGTTTTCCTTCACAGAATTCTTCCACAGCATTTAATTCATTAAAGAGGGTCGGTGGAATAACACCCCGTGAGCCACCATAAGACGGGCTTTTAACTAAACTGTGTTTAAGGAAAATCTATGTACCTTATGTACTGTTAGGTATGAATTTTTGAAGATGTGTATTTATGAAGCGACTGACGAAAGAGTTCCTCGTCTAATTAAATTGTTATAACTGTTGCAGGCAGATTGTATGATTCGTCATTATACAAACGGCGCCGTCCGTTTACAAACGCTCGCTTTGATGCAAAACGCCGAAGGCAAATGTAAATTGCCTTGTCACTGTATAATGTTTCACTTAAGGTGTATCTATTCATAAGAGGCCATTGTACTCGTCATTATGAACAACTTTCACTATGGGACCAAACATAAAATCGCGAAAAAAAAACAGCTGTTCCCTACATTAATGTTCGCATAGCCGTCAAAATGTAGCGAACAGCAGATTTTGTTTTAGTGAGTTTGTGAAAACTATGTCTGGATTCAGGGATCCGTTTGCGAAATATTAGGCTTTAAAAGTGCTAATTTTTGTTAAAATCAAGTTTCCCCCCTTGCCAGCAGTGGTTGGCTTTGAACGGTAGTAGTGTAGAAATTAAAAGGAAAACTATCACAGCTAAATAGGCTCTACAAGTTACTGAGTAATAGGTAATCGACCCACTTACATTTGCAATGCAATGTTAAGTTTGTTCTTGGGATAAATTCATCCCAACTACGGAACCCTCATTGTGCGTGTTTCGACACGCACCTGGCCCGTTGTTTTTGTGTTGTTTATTATTAACTGAAACGTTATTTTATTTAAGTAGGTACGCATACACACTACAATAAAAAACTGATTTACATCCGTCATCTTTTGTCACTTTCAGGTCCGGATGAAAACCAGCGTCAGGCACTTATAGTTGTCTGGCATTTTTGATGAAATGGTCCTTTTTGGCGCAGCCCTGAGCCGTGAGGCACACTCCTGAGCCGTGGGGCACACTCCCCTGATTGGCCGTGATAATTTCCTACATCGCACTTTTACACTTTTTATTTGAATTTTTATTTTATTTTGTTATCTGTTGTATACAACATTATTTTTTCTTTATGCTAAACCCGAAAAGGGGTCATTGTACTCATCATTTTAAACAACTTTTTCTATGGGACCAACATTGAAATCGCAACTTTGTCGATTTAAGTGAACACAAATGTATGGAAAAGCTGAATATTTTTTCGCGATTTCTAGATTCGTCCCATAGAAAAAGTTGTTCGAAATGATGAGTACAATGACCCCTTTTCGGGTTTAGCATAAAGAAAAAATAATGTTGTATAATAAAGCATGTAACAAAAACCATGTCCGATCCGTGAGAGTGTTGTTAAGAATCATACTATTGTGTGCCTTATTAGTCTGTGCTAAGTTAAGAATCATACTATTGTGTGCCTTTTTAGTCTGTGCTAAGTTAAGAATCATACTATTGTGTGCCTTATTAGTCTGTGCTAAGTTAAGAATCATACTATTGTGTGCCTTGTTAGTCTGTGCTAAGTTAAGAATCATACTATTGTGTGCCTTGTTAGTCTGTGCTAAGTTAAGAATCATACTATTGTGTGCCTTATTAGTCTGTGCTAAGTTAAGAATCATACTATTGTGTGCCTTATTAGTCTGTGCTAAGTTAAGAATCATACTATTGTGTGCCTTGTTAGTCTGTGCTAAGTTAAGAATCATACTATTGTGTGCCTTGTTAGGCTGTGCTAAGTTAAGAATCATACTATTGTGTGCCTTATTAGTCTGTGCTAAGTTAAGAATCATACTATTGTGTGCCTTGTTAGTCTGTGCTAAGTTAAGAATCATACTATTGTGTGCCTTGTTAGCCTGTGCTAAGTTAAGAATCATACTATTGTGTGCCTTATTAGTCTGTGCTAAGTTAAGAATCATACTATTGTGTGCCTTATTAGTCTGTGCTAAGTTAAGAATCATACTATTGTGTGCCTTGTTAGTCTGTGCTAAGTTAAGAATCATACTATTGTGTCCCTTGTTAGTCTGTGCTAAGTTAAGAATCATACTATTGTGTGCCTTGTTAGTCTGTGCTAAGTTAAGAATCATACTATTGTGTGCCTTGTTAGTCTGTGCTAAGTTAAGAATCATACTATTGTGTGCCTTATTAGTCTGTGCTAAGTTAAGAATCATTTTATTGTGTGCCTTGTTAGTCTGTGCTAAGTTAAGAATCATACTATTGTGTGCCTTGTTAGGCTGTGCTAAGTTAAGAATCATACTATTGTGTGCCTTGTTAGGCTGTGCTAAGTAAATGTATTTTCTTTCTTTCTTTCTCATAAGCCACAACATTTAACGGACAATAAACGCTGTTTACAAAATGCCGCGGAAAATTGAAGTAAGTATTTAGTTATCCGGCACGTAAAAAATGCTAATGTTGTCCATGGAATCATCTAGGACTCGGAGGACTCCTGCGGAATATTATTGGTACAAAAACTGCCGAATTTTTTTGAAATGCAACAACCAAACAAAACCGCGTTATCCATACTAATATTATAAATTTGAAAGTAACTCTGTCTGTATGTTACGTTTTCACGCTTAAACCACTGATGGAAATGGATTTCGATAAAAGGAGATGTTACATTTTCGGCCATAAAGTGTACGCTAATGAAAAAAAGGAAAATATTCCACGAATTGAGGAAAAATATTCTTTCCTGAATATTCGCCTGATTACTTTGGCACAAAAAATAATAGTTTATCAAATTATTGCCATATTCTATTGATCATGGCGTCGCGTCGTCTTACTTGCACTATGCTTTCGTCCAGAAGTCATGTTACATTTAAACATAATAAAATCACGTAGACGTTATTTAAATAAGTATGATAGGCATGTATTTCTCTGCTATTAAGATAAGATAAAGTTTGATTCATCATTTAAAAAAAAAACGAGGATTGTAGATTTGTAGGTACTTCTGGACGAAAAATTCAAACATTGTCTATTGGTATTTGACATCACATCTTTGACAGATCTAGATTTTAAAATAGAGATGGGTTGTAACAGATTAAACTCGATAACTGTTATCAATGTTACTGTTACAAAACAGATCCAAATATCTATGATTAAATAACAACCTGTTATTTTTGTACGGACGGGAAATAGGTACGTATTTAAATAACAATTGAATATCTTCTATATCTCTTTTGGTTTAAAGTCGATAATCGTATCTATCTGTTATTAAATAATAGCCTGTTACGGACGATAAATACGTAAGTAACAGCGACGGTAACAGACTGTATGGGGATTGTTATAATGTATTAACAGTAAAGGCCGCGGTAACAGTCTTGAGGATCTGTTATTTTATGTAACAGGTGTGGTTTATTGTTAGGAATACTTGTTATCTGTTATTTTTTAATACCTGTTATGTCTATCTGTTACGATACATACGCCTCACCCCTATTTTTTTAATGTAAACGTCATCTGTCCAACCAATCTGTCATGGCTGGCTGTCGATGGGATACAACGTCAAACATTTTCAGTTTATAATTAGTGCCTAAAAAATATCAGATATTATTTAAAAAAATGCCTTTTTTGAATTCAGGGGTTCGTTTTCCAGGTTTTATAAAGTGTACATGTTATGGCCGGAGTCCCATACAAAAACGAAACGTCTCTTTTGGCAAGGAGATAGATGGCATCTTGGGGATGGACATAAGGTACTTTTCATCGACATACCACGCGGGCGAAGCGGCGGGCGGACTGGAAGCTAGTTTGCAATAAATCCTAACTAATATTATAAATGCGATAGTGACTTTGTTTGTTTGTTACGCTTTCACGCTAAAGCGGCGAAACGGATTTGGATGAAATTTTGCACATGGGTCGACCATGACCTGGATTAGGACACTTTTTTCCCGATTTTCCCACGGGATCGAGACTTTTGCGGGTGAAACCGCGGGGCGCAGCTAGTATAGTAATATTGTTTAATTAATATGCTACGACCCTTAGGTGCCGAGCAATAAAAAAAATCAACAAGAACGCTAAGCGAAACGAAGTTATAGCGAGGAGAACCAAGTAATAGCGAGGAGAACCAAGTAATAGCGAGGAGAACCAAGTAATAGCGAGGAGAACAAAGTAATAGCGAGGAGAACCAAGTAATAGCGAGGAGAACCAAGTAATAGCGAGGAGAACCAAGTAATCCAGTCAGGCCAGAACCAAGTATTACCGAGAAAAGCCGAATGTATGTGCATAAGCCATGTGTATGTCAATACCGTCCCGCGCGGCTCAGACGCTTTATATTCGTGCTGATATTGTGGAGTCTTACAACTCCGGAAAAGTCGCGGGCAGAAGTTAGTTCTTCATAAAAACCTTCATAAAAATAGGTACTTACTACTAGCAATATAATTTACCTTACCTTGATTTTATATTTCCCTGTTCTCTGTATTTGTAGGTGTAACCCTGTGACATACAGACAGATAGCGTAGCCGCGGCCGCGTAGGCTTAGTTCTTCTGAGCAAAACATTTTTAGTTTTCTAAACTTTCAAAAAGCTTTGTAGGGTTGGGCAGACTTCGGGTTTAGTAATGTGACGATGCTAACATTGAGTGCGCCCTGAGCGCGGGCCCCATATTACCATTCTTAGCAAAGTTACTGGTTAATTTAGTAGATAATTTAGTTGTTTTTGGGATACCTACTAACATTCCTAACGACCATCCTCTTGGCAAAGTCAGTTGTTATTGTTCAGTGTCTAGTTTTATTAGCCAATATTATAGCCATAATTACGTGTGCAAGTCTACGAGTTTATATTATTATGTCCTATACAAGAAGTTACCATCACTTGAAGGTCTCAGCCTAGTTTCAGAGCTCGCCGGAGGTCGCACATTGTTCGCCATAGATCGGAGAGTGTCATCTGGGTTGGATCACAAAGAGCTGCGCTTATAAAGGTGTTTAGCTGCAATTTGCTCCAGTTTGCTTTCGAAATGTCGCCAAACTAAACGTTTAGTGAACACAGTGATAAGTGTGGAGTAACTCATTAATTGTATTAGTTGTTGCTATCAGTGATGACACAAACATGAGGTAACTATAGAGCGGTTAGTGAGTAAATGAAATAGTTTCTTATCCTGTATCTAAATGTTCAGTGAGCAATCACTGAAGCTATTCTTTGATTTGGGAAAAACGAAGATATTTGATTTTACACAATATCTACCGAACAGGAACACTTAACAATATTCCGCTAGTCTATCTTGGGAGTTTGTAGGAGGTACTTATTTTATCATGAAAAACTCTTTGCATGATAACACCTATTCCGTCGTTTGTAAAACCACGACTCAGTGCTGGTTGATTGATTCATGGTTTTACAAACGACATTCTGAACCTTCTTTGATTTGAATACGAAATATTGGTTTTTCCGTGAATATATGGGATAGCGATGTCTTTCCTGGCGTCTATTTTTATTAAAAGGAAAATATTGGAGTCGCTTTATCGAAATAATCCTTACTAATATTATTTATGCGAAAGTAACTCTGTCTGTCTGTCTGTCGCGCTTTCACGCCAAAAATACTGAACCGATTTAAATGAAACTTGGTACGCAGATAGTTTATAGCCTGAGAAAGGACATAGGCTACGTTTTATCGACATAGGTACCATACGCAGGCGAAGCTGCGGGCGGAAGCTAGTTATGCCATAATTGTTACAACGCGCGGTCAGTGGCACGCTGACAAATATAAGTATTTTCACGAAAATAAAAGCAGTTTTGGAATTTTGATAAATTACCTTTTGTCGCCTCATTGATAGTACGAGATACCGTGACCAAAATGTTTGATAGTACGAGATACCGTGACCAAAATGTTTGCCTCATCGTTTTACGACCAAAACCATTTAACATCGATTGATTTGGTTATTCTGAATCCAAAAAACTTAATTTCAGAAATGTTCAGACACTTTAGCGTCTCGCGTATCCAGTAGGACATTTTGAGGAAATTAAAAATGAGGCACAAAAAGCCCGTAGTCTGAAAATCTTGTTTTCAAGTGAAAATTGGCTAGTTGATGCGAATAAATCATGTTTCAGAAGTTCAGCATCATATGACATGACTGTGTTGAATCCAATTAGAGTATGTATGTTTGTATGTATGTCTATTTCTTTGGCACGCTCTGAAGCCTAAACGGCTTGATGGATTTTAACATACGAGGTTTCGTTAGGTTCGTCTTAATTGTGGCAGTGACATAGGCTATATAATTTTTATATATTTCATCAGCAAAGAAAAAAAAGGGAGGATAAGTTTTTTTTTTTAAATAAATTACAATATTGGTATCAAATGCTAGCTGCTAGCTAGTAATGAGTTAATTCCAAATATATAAATTAATAAAACTAAAAAGCTTGAAATAAAACAAATGATTAAAAAAACAAAAAACCCACCTGCAAAAACGCATAACTTAAAAGAGAAAACAAGCATTATAATCTGTAGAATTTTGGTATTACAGGCGGGGAACAAACAAAAGTTACACCATTTTTCAGGTTATTGGTTTATTCCCCGCCTGTTTTTGCAGGCGGTTTTTTAGGGTTCCGTAGTCAACAAGGAACCCTTATAGTTTAGCCATGTCCGTCTGTCCGTCTGTCTGCGGCTTAGCTCAGAGACGGTTGGTATTAGAAAGCTGTAATTTGGTATGGATATACATATAAAAGACGCCGACAAAGTGGTAAAATAAAATGGAAAAAATTTTTTTTTTTAGGTTACCTCCCCTACACGAAAAGTGGGGATGGTTTTTTTTTTCTCGTCAATCCCATAGTGTGGGGTATCGTTGGAAAGGTCGTTAAAAAATAATGTGAGTTTGTTAAAACCATTTTCACCTACATTATTTCTAAGCTTTACCTACACTGTATTTTACCAACTTTTATTTTTGAATAAATTTATTATTATATTTAGTTTTTCAACTACAATGTTAAGTTTGTTTTATAAATTCATACCAACTACGGAACCCTTAATTGTGCATGGTACGACATGCACTTGGCCGGTTTTTTTTATCATTGCCGGACTCATCATCGTTGGTGTGGGGTAGGAGCACAACAAGCATACACTGCGCGTTTGCCCAGCGCCTCCATAAAACTGACAATTCTGACCGGTAATGCAAGCAGAGTCGGGTTCAAAATTATCTAAACTAACGATTTTATACGGTTTTGGCCATAAAACGATGCGACGTGGTTTTGGTCGTGGGCTCTCGTACTATGACGCGTTCAGGGGGCGCATGATATCACATTCTTGGCAAATATGATGAGATACTTATCACTTACGATTATTCAAAAAATCTAGGTAGGTTTATCCAAGTTTAGTTACGAGATTATTTAGCCATACGCTTTAATAATAGTATTCAATTTCAATCTTCATTGTAAACCATAATTTACACATACAGGTGGTAATAATTAATAAATAGAAACAATTAAGGACCCTGTCGGGCACGGCAACATAAGTAGTAGGTATACGTTAGCGCAACACATGCACCTGCACCGGAAATGACCGGTGTATGACGTCAATTGGAATTTCCCTGACAATTTCCGACACGTGCACCACCACTACCTAGCACACCACAGAGAGCGATACACAAGAGGTCGGCTATAAGATTATAACTTTGTTTAACCGTAATATTCCGATTATCCCACACGTTTTCCAATTCGTTATTCATGGTGACCCGTCGAGATGACCTGGTGAATTAAAATGTCACCAAAAAACATAAAAACCTACATAAGTGTTTTAATAATATTGTCTAGGTCTATTGAAAAATGTGGATTTCTGCTTGTTCGCGCTTATAACTACATCGTCGATTTCAGAGAAACTTTATTTAGGTACCTACTATGTACAAATAAAATATAAAAATCATAATACGTATTTAAACCCAAAAAAACTATTCAAAGCATCAATAAATAATTCACTATCACTGGTCTCACGAATAACTCTAAGTGTCGAGTTCACGTGTGTCGTGAGACAGGCGCGGCTTTCCTCGTATTTCATATTTGCTATGTCAAATAAATCTCCGGAACAGCTTATTGATCTGAAACTTACCCGCAAAGTTGGTACATACCTACTGGCTCGACCGACAAACAAATAGTCGTTATTTGTATGTAAAGATGATTTATACTAATGGGATATTGGCAGAAAGGTAAAATATTTTCAGGCGGTCTAATATCGAGAGTTAAAATATGTTCAGTAGTGTTTTTTTTTGTTTAGGGGTAGCTGGCAAGAGATTGTTTGTTATAAGCATCCACCAGTGTTTTGTTGGTACCTAATTAATGCTAGTTTTATAAAACAGACAGTACCTACCTAAATACAGAGACGTGCGGACGAGAGAGAAGCAATTATTTATTTAATTTTAAAAATATAAGCCTTGTCGGAGGATAGCTAGAGTTTCTAGTCTCGACGAAAATCGTGACCTTTTAGTAAAACAAAAGCGTGTCGATTAATATTTATGAGCTCATTAAAAACTGCCATAGCTCAGAAGGAATCAACTGCCATTCACCATTTTTATTTTTATTTTTTCATTCAATATAATTCGACAAAGTCACGATTATTTAGGAAGTAAAACACCATTACTTATTATTAACACAACACGACTACTAGTCGCATATTCTCAATATATACAGGGTGTAAGGGACAGCCCTCCGCAAACTGATGGGATGAATTCAGCATATCTATCTCATATATCATACTACGACGACCGGTACATGAAATTATTTCAGGAAGTTTTTATCCTGAGTGCGTTTCATCAAGTAATTCCTTTGCGGTAATGTTGGCTTCACTGTTAAATAAAAAAACGAACCTATTAGGTAGCGCCGCGCGCCGTAGCGTACTTATCCGTATTGGTCCTACAGCAGTGGAGCCAACATTAAGTTATAGGAACTACTTATTTGATAAAATGAACTCCTATTCCGTAGGTATTGACATTAAATCAGTTGAACAGTTGGTCATGAGTCGCAACTGCCGCTGGAAAACTGTGGCAGAACAACTAAATTAATTGCTACACTCTTCGCAAAAAAGTGTTAACTAATGTTAAAAACTGGAAATAAATTTTGATAAAAGCTTGCGTAACTCGTAAATCTATCAGCAAGCCATTTATTTCGCATTTCCTATCTTTGTAGGCACAACCGAGCTGAGTAAAGAATCTGTATAATATAATATTTTGTTTGTTATAAATGTAAAAAAATAATGTTCACACGCACACTTATTGTGTGCGATAGGACATTGCTTGTTAACTTTAACTTAGGATTTTTAAGTTGTATACCTACCATAATTTTATTTATTTATTTGCTAACATGTAAAACACTGGTTAGTAGGCATGCATTGGCATGAATTAAAATTTCATGACACAGTATTAAGACATGCACCCTGTCAGGGCATTGCAAATGCACTGCAATGCACACACGTACGAGGGGCCGAAGCCAACTCGCAGAGGCCCCTTAGACAATTTCAAAAGGAATGAGGCACCAACCGACGATCATCCCTGTATGCACTATGCAAGTGCATCCAAGGACAACCCCCGGTTGGTGTAGGACTATTGCAGAACATGGAAACAATACATATTACAAGCCAGCCAATGAAGGCAAGAATGAGGTGGGAGCTCTGTTCCTCGTCAGTGTTCACTCCAGCCGGCCAATAAAGGCAAGCCAGAGGTGAGGAACAAGACTGCTCCCGGGAGATCGGGTCCGTGGGGTCGCAACTGCCCAGCAGCTCGCCACATGCTGCCCTGCGGGTTTTTCTATTTCTCTTGGTCTGGCTCTTCACTCTAGACCCGTTCCGGCAAAGTAAACTCTACCGGCACAGACCTAGAGTTCGGAGCGCGCAAGCCCCACCACGACGTCAACGTAGAGATACGGCGGTGGGGTTATTATTATTAATGATTGTAATATTAATGATTCGTTACATTAAACTAAACATATTACATTTTAGTTCAAATAAATCATGATTAGTACTTCGTTCTCTCTTTTTAGTCATATAGGCCTAAGCATAATTATTATAGTAAAGTCATTTATTATTTCACATTTAGGTACGTCAAGCATATTATTCCAAGGTCAGTAGATTCAAAATTTGTCTGTTTTAAATTCCTCAACAGTACCTATAGTAGCCCTTCTTTATTAACAGAGATTTCAACTGTTTCGAGAAAATTGAGTCATTCGGTAGGGATTTTAAACTTTCCGGTAGCTTATTAGAGATATTAGCTAGTCTTGAGTATGGGCTTTTCCCGTTAACTTTTAAGTTATTTTGTACCTGTAGGTAAATAATAGATAAAGTGCTATGAGTATAATATGTTGCCGTCTCTATGGATTGGATGCACGTTTATATAACGGTGAGCAGCAAACGCGATGGGATGAAAAAAATAATTGAAATCAGTGTGATTCATAACCCTAGTTTTCTGCCGTAGTCGGGTAAAACATTATTTTTTAGGTTGCTTTTCTTTGGTAGTTTGGTGATAGATTGAGAACTAATTTGTTCTGCCAATATTGATGATGATGTTGATTTAAACTTTCTTCGCACATTAGGTACCATGCACAATTGCACACGCATAAAATAGGTATGTATTTATTAAGTATTTGCCTCCAGTTAGTATAGGTAATACAATTTTCATGGAATATACACGTGAGCACGTGATAACTGTAAACTGTAATCATTGATTGTTTGTCAGCGAATAAAATGGTAATATAACATTACGTACATTTTATTCTCTGGAGACGGCGTTATGTGTTTACTGTTATATAATGTAAGTTTAAGGTTTTGCTATGTCCAGGTCCCTGGTCGTCCTACTGTCAGCATGTCTGCGGTGGGGGGTGCAGGCGTTGCTGACCGATTCCTATTCAATGCCTGTAGGAGTTATGCTGAAAGGTAATTATTGCTTTTAATCACATCTATTTAAAAGGAGTTAAATAGCTCTTTAATCCCTAGGGACTAAAAGTGATTTGAATTTGGAGTGTGGATCAATCTTGACTCTACTGTTGTGTAAATTAACATGACTGCTATCTAAGAGTGCCGGGTGATCTGTAACTCAGGATCCTCCTACCTCAGACACCTTTCTCTATTTAAGATTGTGCATTTTTATAACATGTGTCTGTAATAGGAGAGGTTGAGATAATAGTATATTATGCAATTAGTGAATAAAGGACGGATTTAAAGCGACGGCCATAGATGAATCACGAGCAAGTGAAGGATTCTAACGACTGATTCATGATGATTGAATCACGAGCATAGCGAATGATTCAAGTGTTAGCATCCTGAGCGCCGCGAGTGTCCGTTTTATTCAAGAGTTGCATACTATACTTTATACCATGACAACTTCGAGTATGTTGTTATGTCAATGTTACGCCTTGTTTTTATAGTACACCGTAGCATAGAATATATACTCCATAATGTCGATGACTTCTTTTTCTTCGACAACTCATTAAAATAAGTTACGAAAGCAGACTCTGAAAATGTGCCAGAAGCTTGATTTTCATTTTTCCATTTGCAAAACTCATCGTAGGTTTTGATGTAAACCAGCCGTGATTTGTTGGGCAGCAAGTTTTGTACTATATCGGCCGCCCTCTCTTTCATAAACTCAGGTGTTAACACATCTTCTTCATCACTTGAATGCATTTTCAATCGATTTATTAGTAAGTAAGTAACACTAAACTTTTTGTTCGTACAACTTACAGTATTTAAAATTGCGCCAATTTACTAATGACAGCAAATAACACAAAACAGTTTTTATTCTAATGCTAAACTCCTTGTCGAAAATGTCAACCAATCACATCGGAGTTTTTATCGAGTATTTTTTCGCAAGGAGGTTGTACAGCATTGAGATGGAGTTCGAATATATTGAAGTGTTCTAAATTCAAACACCAAAACAGTGACTAAAAGCTGCTTTTTATTCACTGTTTTCAGTGAATAAATAAGCTTTTTAGAGGGGGAATGGTATAAATAAAGATTTTATGATTATGATTAATCACGAACATTGTATGAACAAGTAACAGGCTGATGATAAAGTAAACCGCGCGCGTAACAAAAACAAAAAAAAAGTTCTTGAAAAATAAAAAAAAACGCGCGAAATGCATTCCGATTTGTTGTAAAATTTGGATTTTACCATGTTTTATAAAAAATCTGGTGTGTCTTCCTCAAGTAGTGAGAATGAAATAAAAGAACGTACTATTCTTTTGATTGATTGTTTTGCATTCATCGCATACAGACGTGCCCATCAATGCATATTATGAATAAAATAAATTAACGCTTGCATAAATAGTGACCTAGTTTTTAGTGTATTAGCGTGTTATACAAATAAACATTGAAGTGTTATGTAAAAATAATGAACTGAATGACTGGTAATATATTTTTATAAATGATGGAAGGCAGCCCCTTTAATCGGAGCACGATGATGCGCCGCAGCCCTCCACCGACACCGACCCCGGTACCGACACCAGCACCGACACCGCGCCAACAACCAAGACAGGACCAAGATGAGACAGTTGAAGTTGTGTCCACTCCGGAGATCCAGAGCTGGATGGGTTCTATTGAACAGTACCTAAATGAGGTATGTGCCATTACTTCCGAGGGAAAGCTTAACACCGAGCAGAAGCTAAAAATAAGCCATCTTTGCCGGAAAGTTGGACATGGCGTTTCGCAAATGGCTGTGCAATACCAGTCACTAAAGCAAAAAGCCATACAAACCCATACCTCCCTTAAAACCGTGACCGAAGCTCGAGACCTATCAGATTGTCTCATGGAGATGAACCGGACGATTCAGGAGTCCTGTATGAAGCAGGAAGCAACATCTACATCTTTTGCAGACATGGTGAAAAAGGGGTCCAAAACCTTTGTTCGTCCTAATACACTCAGCTCCGTGGCCATTTATCCCAGTGACAACTCAAAGACCAGTGACGAAACCAAGAACATGGTCCAAAAAATCATATGCCCTGGAGAAATGAAGCTGAAAGTACGAGGCGTCCGCAAAATTGGGAAAGGAGGACTCATAATCAGCACTGAAACCAAAGATGACCTAGATAGGATCAAGCAAACAGTCCAACTCGCTTCGTCAGGGCTTACCGTCGACGAACCTAAAAAGCGCAAACCTCGCATTGTAGTTATAGGTGTTCCCACATCAATGGCTGAAAATGAGGTTTATAAATGTATTTATGAACAAAACTTGGCCTACAAACTGCCCACTATATCTCTTGATACATTTTTGACCTCAATAAAACTAAGCCACAAATCTGGCAGGAAAGATGCTGAGCATTGCAACTTTATTATAGAAGTTCCAGCCGTAATACGTAAGGCCCTCATCACACAAGACAGATTATTCATAAATTGGTCGTCCTGCCCGGTGCGAGACTTCACACTAGTAACAAGATGTTACAAATGCCAGCAGTACGGCCATGCAGCCAAATCATGCAAAATTGCTGCCCCTACATGTGGACATTGCGGTCAAGAAGGACACACAACTCAAGACTGCACAAACAAAGCCGATGCGCCAAAATGTGCTACATGTCTGCGCTTTAAAAAACAAGCCAACCACAAAACAGGAGACGCAGATTGCCCGGCTAAAAAAGCTGCCGAACACAGGTATATCAACTCGATCGATTATGAAGGCGCCTAAGAGCGCCACATACTTGTTTATATTTTAGACGTAATTTATTATTGTTATTTTTGTAGTCTAGAATGGATAATAACTTAATTACCGACATAGATAACACATTCTTAATTGAGTCAAAGACTTGTGACGTTGAGGATTGCAGACAATATCTTTCCGATTATCAAAATTCACTAACCGTACTGACCCAAAACATCCGTAGTATTTATAAGAACATGGATAGCTTTAAAATTTTCCTTCACAGACTTAACTTTGACTGTGACATAATGGTACTAACCGAGTGCTGGTTAGCTAACCGCATCGATAACCTCCCAGTAATATCTGGTTACAACCTATTACATACCAATATAAACCACAATCAAAAGGATGGTATGGTTGTCTTTGCTAAGGAATCATTAAAGGTAACTGTCGAGGAACCTACTCTACAAGATTGTATGATTAATTGCTTAATTATCAAAATTGGTACAACCACAGCGATAATTGCTACGTATAGGTCCCCCTCCGCCAGAAACTTGGCCTCTTTTCACAATTCCTTAAACCAGATTTTACAAGGGCTGACCTCGTTTAAGAATGTTATACTAACAGGTGATCTAAATATAAATATTGGCTCCGAAAACTGCGATGCAGGGACCCAAGACTATCTTAATATCTGCTCATACCATGGATTTCTTCCCGCTCACATATTGCCTACTCATCAGAGCGGTTCCTGCCTCGATCATATGATGATCAAAACCAGCCTATCATTTATAACGCTTGTTACTAACGCAACAATTACGGACCATCACGCTGTCCTACTTACTGTAAATCTAACGCTGCCTAAGCTAAATCGTCCCCAGACCAAAAGCAAATTAAACATAAATAAACTCGAATATGATTTATGCAACCTTGATTTTAGCCTAGTTTACAATACTGCTGACGTTAATTTGGCTTTATCGTACTTAATAAAACATGTCCAACATGCAATATTATGTAACACGACAGTTTCTACAGTAAATAAGAAATTTTACAATATTAAACCTTGGATTACTCCTGGACTAATTCGGTGTATAAGACACAGAGATAAACTTCATCAGAGAACTAAGAGACACCCTGAAAATCCAATAATTCAAACCACTTATAAAAGATACAGGAACTTCTGCAACAATCTCCTAAGGAGGTTAAAAAATAATTACGACAAAACTGAATTAAACAGAGCAGGTAACAATAGCAAGCAACTTTGGAAGCTTATTAAAAACGTCACCAATATGTCTAAACAGCGTGAATCAAATTCGAGTTTACTGCTTAGTAATCCCTCACCACTCTTGTCAGCTAACAACGTTAATAACTTCTTTGTTAATGTTGGGAAAACTCTTGCTGAAAGATTCCGAAACATTATTGTGACCAACCACCTTTCCAAAAATCAAGCAATAGCTGTAATCAGAAATCTTTTGCTATGCTAGACAATGACGTTGACGAAATAACCCGAATCATTTCTGGACTAAAGGATGACTGTGCAGTTGGATGGGATAATATAAGCAAGAAGATCCTTAAACTCTTTAAGCATATTCTGGTACCCTTAACGCATATATTTCGAATCTGTCTTTCCGAAGGAATTTTCCCTAGTTGTCTTAAAAAGGCAATTGTAATCCCTGTCTTCAAATCTGGTAGTAAAGACTTAGTAAATAATTATAGGCAAATATCGTTACTCCCATCAATCTCAAAAATATTAGAGAAAATTATATACAGTAGACTAGTTAACTATCTAGAAAAAAAAAAATTCTTATCCCCTGCGCAATTCGGTTTTAGAGCCAAATTATCCACAACCGACGCGGTGCATAGCCTGACCGATTATATTTCAGAAGAACTCGGAAAAGGAAATCAGACCCTGGGAGTCTTCCTTGATTTAGCCAAGGCCTTCGACACGGTGTCTGTTTCTGTTCTTCTAAACAAATTAGAGGCCATAGGAATAAGGGGAACGCCTCTGCAACTATTTGCTGACTACTTAGATGACCGATACCAATGTGTTAGAATAGATAATATCACGATGATGAGCGATGAGCAGAAATGTACTGGTTTTGGTGTTCCCCAGGGAAGTATTTTGGGCCCCACGCTATTCCTGATTTATATCAACGACTTGTGTAATCTTAGTATTAAAGACGGCAAAATTATATCATATGCCGATGACACGGCGTTAATATTTACCGCTAAAACCAGTAGTGACCTGTTCGAAATTGCTCAACTAGGTTTTAATACTGTGACTAATTGGCTACAAAGAAATTTACTAACATTAAATGCTGACAAGACAAAATATATTCACTTCTCCATGCGCAAGCCTCAAGTTAACATTACTAACCCTCATCTATATGCCCATCAATGTGGAAACCGTTCAGTCAACATGTGTGATTGCCCTTTGATCCTCAAAACTAGCAGCATAAAATACCTGGGGGTAATAATGGACGACACACTGACCTTCAGAAAACATATTGAAAGTCTAGTTAAAAGAGTGCGCAAATTAATATATGTTTTTAAAAAATTGCGAACTTTTGCAGATTCAAAATTAATCACACAAGTTTATTTAGCCCTGTGTCAATCCATAATTCAATACTGCATCACTTCATGGGGAGGCTCACCAAAAACCAATCTTCTTCCGCTTGAAAGAGCTCAGAGAGCAATTTTAAAGGTAGCAAACTTCCATCCCTTTTAGTTTCCCACAGATCTACTTTATAAATCCTGCAATGTGTTGACTGTTCGCCAACTTTTCATTATGCACTTAGTATTAAAACAGCACACCATGCTTACCTATACTGCTGACAACACTAACAAGAGACGGAATGATATAGTATGCACATCAAATGCGGCCTCAAAACATGTCTTTGTAGAAAGATTTTTTACATTCTTAGGCCCATTTCTGTATAATAGACTAAATAAAAAACTTAGTATTTATAAATTAAATTACTTTAGCTGTAAAAAAATTATACTTAAGTATTTACTAACCATAGATTATGCACAGACAGAAGATCTACTTGTTGTCACCAAATAGAGTCGCTAACACGCTATTTTACTATTTACTTACTGTCTACTTTTTATTTACCTAATTCTAATTTAGCTTTTACCCATTGTTAATTTATTACATTAAGTATTTATGCACTTCCTAGCCTGAAGCACAGGTTCAACCTAGTTCAGGCAAATAAGCAACTGTGCTCTATTTTATTTGTTAAGTTACTTACTGTAAATGTGCCCCTTTTTATAAATAAACGATTTATTATATTATTATTTATTATTCATAAGTTGCACTTACTTATTTTCCACATGGAGGGTGATAAAAAGTAGTGTCCACCTCAGGAGCAACACTATTTTAAGCTCGAGTGACGTACGTTGAATCTCTCGCTGCGCTCAGGATTCAAAGAAATACTCTCGCCTTTAAAATAGTTGTGTAAGGTAAAATAGAGTGGAAAACACCCCTGGACCAGGGCCGGACTGAGAGGTCATTGCCGCCATTCACCTCCACGAGGACACGGCGGTGCTCCGACCAAGCAGGGCATACCTCCACCGTATGCTCCACCGTGTCCTCCGGGCGATCGGAGCGAGCGCCTTATCGTATGCAGGAACCTCCCAAAGCTGCCATGTCCGGTGAGGACCTGCGTCAGGCGGAACATACAGCGACCTACGCGTTCAATATAATAATGCACTGAGAGTGCTGCTGCGGCTGCCATGGCGTAGTAGTGCGTCGGGGATGTTGGCAGATAATAATATTGATGGTTTTGCCGCCATTATTAGGAACAGATGTGCATCCCTGATGACTCGTGTTCGCGGCAGCACCAACAGTATACTCAGTATATTCGCAGATGGGTGGGATTCCCCGATGTTGCGGAGGTGGATGCGGCTCCACGCTGAAATCTAATTGAATATTGTTATTTGTGTATGTAACCTACTAACACTAGAAGTTAAGTAAAATTGTTACTAACCCTACGGACTTCGGTCTGAAATAAAATATTTCTATTCTATTACATAATTATAAATTATTTCAATACTGTCACAGTTATTTAACAGTTATCAAATTAAAAGAAAATAAAGAAAGAATAACGTTTATTTGGACACAGTTCATGAAACACAAAATACAAATAATAAAATAAAGAATAAAAATAATTTTTTTACAACAATTTGTGCAATTAGATTCTTTATCACACTGTGTACAGTAGGCTAAAATGCTGTATCTATCTAGTTTATTACTTGAAGTGACTAATAGAACAAAAAGAGAATTAATTACTTTTTGATGATAAAATCTTTTGAATTAAAGATTGACACAAAATACAAATAACAAAGAATAAAAATATTTTTATTCTTTGTTATTTGTATTTTGTGTTTCATGAACTGTGACCAAATAAACGTTATTCTTTCTTTATTTTCTTTTAATTTGATTACTGTTAAATAGCTGTGACAGTATTGAAATAATTTATAATTATGTAATAGAATAGAAATATTTTATTTCAGACCGAAGTCCGTAGGGTTAGTAACAATTTTACTTAACTTCTAGTGTTAGTAGGTTAGTAGGAACACAAGTCATCAGGGATGCACATCTGTTCCTAATAATGGCGGCAAAACCATCAATCGGAAGAAGAAGTCGGTTGTTTTTTTTTTGTATTTTTTTTATTTTAAATAAGCGTGACGAGTACTTAAAATATCATCCATATAAGGTAAGTGGGAAAAATACGTATTTTATTGGAGCTAACTCAAAAACTACGCAAGCAAAGTTAATAACATTTACATGGAACCACCTCTGGAGCCAAACAAAACCTACCAAACAAAAAAAGAATATATCATAATTGGCGGGGTAATCGTGTAAAAAAACACAAAAAAACTGTCGGGTTGAGAACCTCCTCTCCTTTTTGAAGTCTGTTATAAGCCAAAGGCATCTTGTAAATAAGAGATGACCAGTCCCAATCGACGGCGCCTATTCACGAACATAACCCATGGATCAGCACCATTCAGCCCAACCATTTTGAAGGGAGCTAAATGATCCAACACACGCGCCACCATCAGCGAGACATCTGAGTGAGCATGACATATTCCCAGCCGCCATGCCACATCAAGTCAATGAAAGACATATTACCCGGTAAATGATAGCTAGTACTCACACTTGTGCTATGCAATTACATAATACAAAGGAAACTGAATTTATACAATGCAAAGATGGTCTTACAATCTTCAGCAGCTCCAAGAGTATGGTTCTGGAGCAGGACCAGCATTAAGCCAAGCATTTTTATCAGCGTACCTTCAACTTATATTATGCCTACATAGTATGCGTTTTATACAAGATTTGAATTTCGTCTCATTGAGTTGTGTATGTGGGCAGGAATTGTATTGTAACATTTTACGTTATTGTTTCTATCTTTAATGATTATAATTCTGTCAATACATATTTGTTACGAATGCTAATCATATTTTAATCAACATACAACCTAACCCTGATCTGCAAATTGCAAAAAAACGTAAGGTTTGTATTTCGCCGACCACACTTTCGCCACTTTCGACTCCACCCACTATACTGCAAGTTGTCCCTCCGGCAGTGTCACCGGCATTACGTTTGCGCTAAAGTTAACCCTCGAGGAGGGTCTCCGGCATTAGGTTTGAACCCGTGTTATAAATCACTATAAAACTAAGTAATGGAATGATCTCTCTTATATAAACAGAGGGTCAACGGTTCGACTACATCGTGGTGGGCGCGGGCGCGGCCGGTGCGGCGGCGGCTGCACGGCTCACCCTCGCCGGCGCCAGCGTGCTGCTGATCGAGGCTGGCGGGGACCCCAACCTCCTTTCCAAGGTAACAGCTTAACACGGGTGCATCATAACACAGTTTGTTAGCCAAGTGTTTCACTGTCACCATAATTATTAATCATAATCATTGAATATTGATACAGATCCCAAGTGCAGCCATGGTACTCCTCGGCTCTGAGATTGACTGGCAGTACAAGACCGCCCCCAACAACATATCCTGCCTCTCATCCGAGGGTCAGCAATGCCGCTTTAGCCGCGGCAAGTGCCTCGGTGGATCCACCTCCATCAACTACATGCTGTACACGCGCGGCAATCACCGGGACTTCGATGACATCCCCGTCTCTGGTTGGACCTGGGATGACCTGAAGCCGTACTTCCTCAAATACGAAGGTTTACAAGACCTAGATCTACTGCCACCCCCTTCTAAACCATACCATAACACTACAGGGACAATGCGCATCGGTTTTTTTGATAAGTCACAAAATCCTTGGCACTCCAGACTCATAAAGTCATTCAAGTCTCTCGGATTTCCGGAAAATCCTGACATGAACGCGGAGTCACAGATAGGTGTCAGTCAACTCGTCGGCTATGTTTATGACGGAGAGCGGATGAGTACCGCGCGAGGATATCTAGCGAGAGAGGACGTCAAGAGTACCCTGAAGGTGGCCAAGCACACGCGGTGCACCGGAGTCATTATAGATAGGAAACACATCGCACGAGGTGTCACTGTCGTGCAGGGCTTACTAAAGCTCAAAATTTATGCACGCAGGGAAGTGATCCTCAGCGCAGGAGCTATCGGAACTCCTCAAATACTGATGTTGTCTGGCATCGGCCCGGCTGATCATTTAGAGAGCATGGGTATACGCGTTAAAGTAAACTTGCCGGCCGTCGGAGCAAACATGACCGATCACGTACTACCACTTATACTGGCCCTGGTAGATAAAGGTGAAAGTATCAAGGACGACCTGGCTGGACTGGCGACGCGCACGGAGCAGGCGGCGCAGCTGCTGGTCGCGCGGTCCGGACCGCTCACCTCCATCGGCCTCACCGACGTCAGCACCTTCGTCAACTCGCGCTGCTACGACTTCGAGCGGAGGACGCTACTCAACGAGAGCTTCGACGGTAGTGACTGTGAGCTGCCAAACCTTCAGATAATTCATTCCTATATCGATAGGAATTTAGTGCCACTAAATAAGCCTGTGTTCATGCAAGCGACGAACTTCAATAAAGATATAGTGGAGCAGATCAGCAATGCGAATAAAAATTACGCGATCATAGTGATATCTCCGGTGCTTTTGTATCCGTATTCAGTTGGTCACGTTCGGCTCGCTAGCTCCGACCCGCTCGCTCATCCCGCCATCTTCCCGAACTACTTGGATGACGCCAGGGATGTGGACGACGTTGTGCGATCGATAGGAATTGTGGAACATATGATTGAGTCGCCGCCGTTCAGCAATCGAAACGCTAGTATTTTACATTTGGATCTGCCTGGATGTCCTCGTGTGGATGAGGACCGGGCGGGCTACTGGCGCTGCTACAGCCGGCACATGACGTTTGCGGTGTACCACACGGCGGGCACTGTGGCGCTAGGCAGTGCGCTGGACGCGCGGCTGCGCGTGCACAGAGTGCGACGCCTGCGCGTGGCTGACCTGAGCCCGCTGCCTCGAGTCCCGCGAGGCAACACCGCGGCCGTGGCCATCGCTATCGGCGAGAGAGTCGCTGACTTCGTGCTGGAAGATACGTGGCACTAGAGAAGCGCGCTATCATTTCTTTTATACGTTACGAAAAAGTAAGTCGTTACGTAAGAAAATACCATCTCTGTATTACCAAAGAGAGACGGAACAAAGACAAGACGTCAACATAATTATAATATTAAGTAGACAATCGATTAAAATAAGATACACATAACTGTCTTGATGATAAATGAGAGCGCAGCTGATTTCTATACCGGTATAAATATTTGTGTCCAACAGAAATATAAGTACCTACCATAAACTACCTCATGGCAATAAAGGTTCCATAGTTTACCTGTGTTCAGAACAATAAAACTTTCATCGTTATAGTTTAACTGTTCCACGCACATATGAGTTGGTTTCGTTATTAAGTTAATAATATTTATTGGTTCATCGAATGTTTGTGTGCTCCATTAGCGGTAACTTACATTCATATTTATTTATGTTAAATCTATCGCTTTCAAATGATGGGTTTGTATTAACTGTGCCAAACCACGGCTCATTGATTACTTAAATTAATTTTGCTTTCACATCAATTCATTTTAAAGTAAAGACATCTGTTTACCAAAGACAATTTATCTTTCAATATCGCCCACAATTATTTATAAACACCGAATTCAAAAGATAAATTATATTTTCCTTGGAGTGGTTATTGCTTACGCAATAAGTTCCGATCTCAAATAAATTCATGATGATAATTATGAGAAGACTGGGTACCGTTAGAGATATATACATTGGTCATCACTGTGTGTGCCTAGTTGTAAATGTTATGATATTGTAAATAGTTAATTGAATGCCCCTAAAGTCTAATTAAAATTACTTACACATAACGTTCAGCTAAGCTTTCCTGTTTCTAGAAAAACCTGTATTTATACCGATAACACATTATATTAGGTATATTTATTTGATGATTAGGTAATTAAAAAATCTACTTATACTAAAATAGTAAAACCCAGCAAAAGTAGTACATCCGAGAGAACTCACCGCTAAGCCGGAGCTCTTGTAAAAGTTAATGAAAAATTAAAATTAAATTGGTTTAGGCAAAGTTGTGATCTTACAGAGAGTGCGAAGTTTCCTCTCGCGTAAATTAACTTCGCAAATTATAAAACGTTTGCGTCGACATGGAATTATTCTTCATGGAATTATTTGTACCGGTTCATTGGGCCTCTGCGAGGTTCTGTCTTGCATGAAAGATGATGAAGGAGATAGGGAATATTTCACTCCGACAGTTAAACAATTATGATGCTAGCAAAAGCTGTTACTCGCCATTTCTTGACACTTCTACTCATGATGTGTATGATGCTTAAGAACCCCATAGCGTCCTGGAAGCTTAAGCTATAGCAGATGACTGAAGGTAGCTGACCTGTGGCAGAAAGAGGATGACTCTTGGAGAAGTACCTAGTTATTTTGTGTCAATGAGCCAGGTCTTTTTCTGCCTTTTACTTTTAATAAGTCCAAACCATAGATTTATATTTCTATGGTCCAAACTGTGAATTAAGTATAAACTTAAAATCACAGTCGCCTTAGCAACTACCTATAAAAAGTCCGGTGGATTTTACGCTTCGTTAGATCATGCAATTACCGCGGTATTGTAAACAAGGAAGCTTCTGACCTAAGAATAAAACGAACTCCTCATTTGATTTCACGGAGAGAAAGCACTCGAAGAAGTTGTACACAAGAACATTTAATTTGCGGGTGTCATAATACTCGGAGAATAAGAAAATCATTTGTTCCTACGTGGTCAAACATGATGTAGGTATGACCAATGATGATGTCTTTGTAAAACCTTACACCCAAGTTCACATTATGCAATGGAAATAAATATTGAGTATTGGTTGAGCTGATGTAGGTATACGTAATCTTATGTACGTAACGCGTAGACGATGTATGAACCTAACCATTAGTAAAACATCCTTACGTTACGTGAAATATGACAACGTCGCATATATATAGCTTTAAATATCACCTCACCTAACACAAGCATCTCATTGCTTGACCTCCAAATCGTGTTTGCTGTAACCCGTTTGTAATTGAAATAAACAATTTTTTTTTTTTGAATATGAATGATTGGTTTGAATGAAAATTATTTATTCGAACTTGTCTTATCAATGAAACTTAGATAAGTACACACATCAAGAGTCTAGTGTTATTATGGTATCTTCGAAACTATGTATTTTTGGAACACTTATTCTAGGACATTTTGTATTATTTTTACTTAAAGCATATACCTACCGACCTTACCTTATAGTTATGGTCAAACAAAAGGAACACGTTTTATATACAGCATGTAAGGGTAAACACCGTGGTTACTCAAACCATCGGTAGTTGACTTAAATATAAAAATAAATGACCGAGTAACAACAAAAAAAAAAGTTTATATCCGACACCGTGCTCGCAAGCGAAACAGCTGACTAACTGAGGGAGGGGTCGCGCTCGCGGCTGGTCAGGTCACGTCCCGCGACCCCCACCCGTGTTAAGACGCAAGTTCATTGCCCTAATGCATAGGTGAAAGGGTGAAATACTCGAGTGGTAAAATGTAATTTTTTTAAAAAGTAAAAAAAAGTCGTAATTTTCCATTGATTTTACGTTCTATACATGATACCAAACCACTGGTGTTTACCCTAACACCCGGTATAATACATATTTACTTAGATATGTAAGAAGCTTAATATGTTTTATTTACTCTCACATAATATATTACATTTTTGTTTATAATATTTTTCTCACATTTGCGCACGAACTCCTTAAAGGAGAGTCAAATCCAATAAAGTAGTATGTATTCGATGTTTCAAGATTTATTTCTGTTGATTTATTATACATAGCATGTGGTTACGTCAGCCAGGGAAGTACATTGTATTAGCACTAAGCTAGGTATGGATTAAAGGGTGTCGTATTCTAGAGCGAAACTTGTTTGTATTGTAGTGGAAACATCTCAAACTCATAGCTTATTTATATCAGTAGTTCTGTGTCTCGGGAGCATTGTACACAGTGCAACGGATAGAACTTCCTTGTTCCTACAGTCTGGGTGTAAAGAGCGCAGTAAATATTAGATGCGGTCATGTAGCGTCTACGCAGCGTTCACGTAGCGGCCACTACAGTCGGCAGCTCAACTCGGCTAATCTTTACAGTGCTCCCTCACTCACAGATTTCATATTCTGTTTGAGTTGAAAGGTTTTTGAGGCGTAGTTCTTATTATTTTGAACTAAAACTGAGTTTGAATATTAATTAGACGATAAAGAAATCACTGTTAGCATACACCAATAGGTTTTGTAAATACTGTGCAGCATTTTTGAGATTATCGCTCTCAAACAGATGGAATGGACGTACTCAGATTCTGCCTTGATTTGTAGAGGTCAAGGATCCTTAAGTATTAATCACTATTCTATCAATTAACCGCCAGGTTAAGTTCTCCATTGTCTTTGTGTATTACGGGGGCGTGTGCGTCGATTATTACTCGGTAATTGGATGATGGCGTGCGCGTAATGACGCGTAATGACGCGGGTTATCGGCTTTCATATCACTAGTCGTGTTCGGTGACACAGAAGAGACAAGCTACGATGAACTCTGTTACCCATTAAAGGAATGACTTGGTACATTATTTAGTGAGAAATTACTTACTTCACTTTAAGTCCTGGGAAAGAATGCGCAATAACTCTGAATGACCCTTACTATCTGCAGTTTACAGCCTTGTAAGGGCGTGGGCAGCACTGAACAATGAGTCGACTGATTTTAAATATTTCACATGACGTCGCCTCGAGGGTCTAGTAGTATGGACAGTCGTAAGTGCGGTCGCGTAGTGTGAAGCCTTCTTAGTATGCAGGTTCGGAAGTGTTATTGGAGTATTCTTTATATTAGTAGTATTCGTCATTTCCAATAGTCACTCGGGATTTCGACTTCTTTGCTGATTCTCTTCTGATTTTCTACTTCTTGATTGGCTTCTTATAACCAGAACTGTTTTGAGTTATGCACACTCCATACACTGCCTCCGAGATGTTTTATCGCAGTGCGGGCTAGGCCTAACGATTGTACACAGTATGAGTAATTCTAATATCTACACAGTTCGCGCCGACACTATACAAGTGACGCGTGTGAGCCCGTCATGACGTCATATTTTACGCTCACTTCACACAGCTTTCAAGGAGTTCTACTTTAAGTTCTTGTTAGTGCATATTATACGTCACTTGCATATGCAAACAGTTATATTAACATGCTCGGAGTTCCGGAGTATTTGAAGCATAATGTTTGGTTAGTCAACATGTTGTCCGCGCGTTCACCGGAAAATTAACTGAACTTATTTTTACGCTGTGGTGTTGTCGAATAAAACAACGTCTAAATGCGGTCACTGAGGTCTTGAGAGAAACTCTCTTTTACCTATTGATTCGACAAAGTTATCTATTCCATACAGACCACTTTTCTTGAAGAAAAAAAGGTACTAAATGTTTGTGAAAATCCTTAATACGTGTGTCCTTATAGTATATGTGTGGCCTAGCAACAAGTTAACGATTGTCCCTCGTCATTGTTTATATAGGTACTACCGACATATGTATATGTATGTATGTGTCAGTTTGTGTTATTTATTTGTTTATTTGGTACACCAATAGCCGTAGGTACATACAAAAAAATCAAACAGAACAATAAGATTAAAAAAAATAACTGGTATGTATGCCTATTATTTACACAGCATTTGGCACAAAACAAAATCGTAATAAAATAAAAGAAAACATATAATACTGTTAATGTTTACTTATCGTAAACAAAATAATAACATTAACAAAAAAAAAAAAAAAAAATGTTGCCAGAAAAGGTGGAAGGAGAGTGTGAGTGATAATTAATATTTAATTATGAGCATGGATGTACAAAGAATATTGTTATTTATTTGTTATTTTATGCAATCCCGTACCTCAGAGACTGATCTTCTAAACTCTGTGTAAGTCGGTTTCTGATGATTTACAAAAACTGTTGTAATTTCTGCACATTCGGATCAAGGGAGCGTTGAGACAAGATTGGATTTGCGGAAAGGGATATGAAACAACCTGGTGATGTGTTCTCACACACAAGAGAGATTTCTCTAGAAACTGATGTCTAGGACCAAATTGTTCCGGTGCGATACCGGAACAATTTAATTAACTCTCCCGACGAAAGACGGATTTTAATGATGGAAACTGGTGTGTCCCGAACTGAAGGTATAAATACAATCTTGCATTCTTGTGTTTGAAACAAATAATCCTGTGTTAATACACTTGTGTATACCTACATTAGTGCGTAATGTTTTGATCGCTGCTCAGCTTTCCTTCGTACCTATAATAAACCAGTAACGCTCCATAGGAACCTGTAGACTCAGACTGTACCTTTCAACTAAATTGCTCCAGTAGAGTCGGAGCGAATTGGCTGTGACAGACGGACAGACAGCCAGGGAGATACATGAATTTTCCTATAAGGGTTCCGTTTTTTCATTCGGGCGTACCGAACCCTAAAAATTACTACAATGCGTCCGAAGTGGTAAGACTCACATACTTTTTGATTATTGAATCATCTTTTACCATTTTTTTTCTCTAGCTTCTTTAATAATTATGACAAAAACGTTGGCAAAAGCTAATAATCCTAACTATGTTAACTAATATAATATTTTAAATGCGAAAGTGAGTTTATTTGTTTGTTTGTTACACTTTCACGCTAAAACGGCTGAACGGATTTGGATGAAATTTGGCACATGGGTAAACCATGACCTGGAATAGGACATAGGATACTATTTATCCCACGGGATCAAGACTTACGGAGGTGAAACCGCGGGGCGCAGCTAGTAAGATATAAAAGGCATATTTATGTATTTCTTCAGTTATACTATGTTTTTTAGATTTCTCAGTAGAGACGTATGAACTGAGGGACCCAATTAAACCGCTATGAATCTGTAACGTCCTATTATAGCCAATTAAACTTAACTTAAAAGATTTAAGAAAATCTTAACTACCTAATTTCTGAAATAAAAATTATTATTAGTGAATTTCCCAAAGATAAACTTTCATGGCGTGGATGATTATGCCACTGCAGAAAGGTAAAGTACAGTCATGAGGAAATGTTATCACGAGTTGTTGAAATTCAAATAGATAGTACATTCTCAGATTTATGCTATGCCACTTTATGCAGGCGTCTGGATAGAGTGCCAAAGTCATTTGTTCATACAAGTTTTAATTCACGTAATTTTACGATTTTTAACTAAATTCCCTATAAGTCCCAATATGTTCCGCAAGAATAATAAAATGGGCCCTCAGTCTTACCTGATACAAATCATTCTGAAGTCGTATCTAAGACTGACATATTTTTTTATTGATGAACTCGCCTTCGGTCTTTACACACAAGATGATAGGTAAACTTTATCAAAAACACTTCGGAACTGCTGCAAGTAGGCTAAACAAAAGCCAGCTAGCACCTGTGTCTAACAAAGTTTGACCAGTTGTCCCACACGCGACTAACTACATCTGTTACACTAATGGAATAATAAAACTAATCTTATCACTACACTCCGGATTCTTTTACTACCGTATTATACAGGGTGTAAAAAGACCCATCACATAGCCGTCAACTACGCATTCTGTGTATCATAAGTGAAATTGCACAAAAATAAAAATGGGAAACGAATTTCATTTTTGAAAATCGCTGTTTACGGTAGTGCGCAACGTAACGTACGCAAAACATTGTGCTTATGGGTGCATGCAACGGTTCAGGGTTCGTGGGGGTATTTAATTTTAAAATTAAGTTATGACAAGAAATCGTTAATTTTCCGCGCGAGAGCAGATAGTTAATCACGTCGTGGTGTCTGCTCTCGTAATTGCTGCTTTGATTAATTCTCTACTCAAGACGCTTTATTTTTATTTAGATATCATTCTTAATACACATTGAGATTATTATAAATGGGAAAGTAAAACGGCTGAAGGTGTAGGCCGCGCTCGCCCCTTGGATCTTGCCCCTTTCATTAAAATGTCCCACTCGCCCCGTTTTTTAATAATTTTGGTGTACTGACTCGCCCCTTACGAAGGGGCGAGTGGAAAAATGACATTTAAATAATTATTTTGATGTACCGATTCGCCCCTTGCGGCATTTCCTTTGAAATTTAGCCAAAAAAGGTACAGTTAGACAGAAAAATGCACACATTATGAATAACGCTATGTTTGATGGTACTTTAATAACTCTATCTGTAATCTCAACATCTCATGACACTTATGATAGTTTTTGCTACCTGGCTTACCTATAAGTAATAACAAAAGGAACCTTTTTCATAGGTCCATTAAACAAAATATTTGGCAAAATATGTTACCCGTTGAGAAAATCGGATTAGAGTCGAATATATTATGAATGCTTTCTCATTCTATTATAATGTGGAAGGTATGCGTTTTGCGATATTTGCTAATTAGTTTATTATGAGGAGGTTCCTGTCTCTGCAACCCTAACCACCGGTAGCTTGGACTCTTCTCACGATACCGGCGGACCTCTATTCTTTATATTTTTAAATGTTTTTTATGTGTTTTTATGTTTTTATAAAAATATTTAAAATGTAAATAGATAAGAAAGAAAATAAATAAACGAAATTGTAATACTATCTTGAATTCATGCAAGCCTAGTCCTTTTTGTTAGTTATAAATTATTTATGTCCCTTTCATCCAAATCTTAATATTGCGATAATACTAATGGTTGTAATACTGTCTTAATTCATGCAAGCCTAGTACTTTTTGTTAGGTTTTGATTGAAGTTTTAAGAAAATAAATAATATTTATTTTAATATTTAAAAACTTTGAGTGCTGACTGTACTTTTAACCTACTAACAATCGGGGGCGAGTGGGGCCATCTAATATGCAAAGGGGCGAGTGGGTACACTTAGGTAATTAGGGGCAAGATTCAAGGCAGGGCCTACACCCGGCTGAAGTAGCCAAATAGGTATGACACATCCCAGATAACGACACTAGAGTACATCTAATGGAATGACACATCGCAAATAACGACCCCGGAATATCTAATGGGGAATCCAAGCTACTTCCTTAGTGCCTAGTCTTTATATCGATTTCAGTTTCGCTAAATAAATGTCTATCTAAATATAACAGTCACTTTGTTGGCCTTGGATAAGCATTGACATAGAACGTGGCAATGGCGCCAGTGTCATGGGTACCTACATCACCATACAACGTGGCAATGGCGCCAGTCTCTTGGGTACCTACATCACCATACAACGTGGCAATGGCGCCAGTCTCTTAGGTACCTACATCACCATACAATGTGGCAATGGCGCCAGTCTCTTAGGTACCTACATCACCATACAATGTGGCAATGGCGCCAGTCTCTTAGGTACCTACATCACCATACAATGTGGCAATGGCACCAGTCTCTTAGGTACCTACATCACCATACAACATGGCAATGGCACCAGTCTCTTGCGTACCTACATCACCATACAATGTGGCAATGGCGCCAGTTTCTTGGGTACCTACATCACCATACAATGTGGCAATGGCGCCAGTTTCTTGGGTACCTACATCACCATACAACATGGCAATGGCACCAGTCTCTTGCGTACCTACATCACCATACAATGTGGCAATGGCGCCAGTCTCTTGGGTACAATTACCAGTCGACAGCGATGCGGAGGAATTCTTCGACGCCATATTTTAGTTTGTAAATAGTTTTAGTTAGGTTAGATTCTATTTTTATTTTATTACTGTATATGTACTATTCAACAATAATTATTAATGTCACTTTGTTCTCTCTTTTAGCAGAAATAATATCGCAAATTAATTTCTTTAAAAAATGCTTCCGAGTTACAAAAGAAGTCTAAACCGTGTCGACATGCAGCCCATGGCGATGGGCGCGATGGCGGGAGCTTCTGCGAAATGTTCGAACAGGGAGGGGTTATTACAATATATTTAATTATACAATAACAAAGACGCCATCTTGTACACTCACTGTTACGGATAAACATTATTGTATTATTTCTCAGATTTGTTTATGTTTACTTATTTTGTTTTAATTAAGATCTTGTTCCTTTTGCGAACGATAACTCGAAACGTAACATACTTGTAGCATATAGAAGTTAATTTTCGAATAAAACATTTATTTAGATAGCGATGACTTATAATTTATAGTCTACTTAGATTATATAGCTATAAGATCACTTAAAAATACAAGTACTGTAGGGTTTGACGGCTTGTCAACAAAAGTGATAAAAGTTGTAAATGAACTTATAGCACCCGTATTAGCGCATATTATGAACCTTAGCATTGCAGACGGAGTTTATCCTGAAGACTTGAAGAAAGTTATTATTAAACCAATTCATAAAAAAGATAACAAAACCGATATGAAGAACTATAGGCTGATAGCTAAAATTTCTGTATTTTCCAAAATTTTCGAAAAAATTATATGTAAATCTCTGTATTGCTATCTTAATAAATTTAACTTATTATGTAAGGAGCAAAATGGTTTTAGAAAGAATACTACGATCAACATGGCTATTTTTGATTTTTTACGTAGCATTATGCTAGCAGTAGACCAAAAAGCTCCTATTTGTGCTATCTACACAGATATGACCAAAGCCTTCGATTACGTAAAGCACGACGTCCTATTAGACAAACTGCGTAGCTATGGTATCAGAGGTAACATTTTAAAACTACTCGAATCCTATCTCTCCAACAGAATGCAATGTACAGAGATTGCAAGAGTATGTAAAAAAACAAAATTTGAAAAGAGTTTTTTATCTCATTCGAGATTAATAAAGTTTGGTGTCCCACAGGGTAGCGTCCTTGGGCCACCTCTTTTCTTGATCTATATAAATGATCTGCCAAAGGTGACTCAACATCAAATGGCGATGTTTGCAGACGACAGTACTGCCATAGTGAAATGTATTGATCGCAATATTTATCAAGATGACATTAATAATACACTATCGGACATAATTAATTGGCTTGACAAAAATAATTTAGTTATAAACTTAAAGAAAACCAAAATAATGCACTTTCACCAAAGAGCCGAAATACCAAAAGTAAATATAAGGCATAGTAACTGTGACATTGAAGAAGTTAAAGTAGCAAAATTCTTAGGTTTATTCCTTGATAACCAACTTAACTGGAAGGCCCACATAGACGACCTAAGTAAAAAAATTAATAAATCAGCATATGCACTTTTCCAAATTGCTGGAAAAATAAATATGGATGCGCTACTAGTTGCATATCACGGCTTAGTAGCCTCAATTTTGCGATATGGTATTATTTTTTGGGGCAATTCTACTGATAAAGATATAGTTTTTAAGGCACAAAAAAGATGCATAAGATCAATGTGTGGTCTGAAAATCGATGATAGCTGTGTACCATTCTTTAAATCACTGAACATACTGACTTTATCCTCATTATATATTTTTGAAATTTGTGTTTTTGTCAAAACAAACATGAGGTTATTCGAAAAAGTGTCAACGTTAAGAGAGGTTGCGATTCGTAGCCAATACGCAAACTCTTTAAGCAATCAGCGTTGTAAAACTGCCTTAGTGAGAAAGAGCGTTTTAGGCATGGCACCGCGCATTTACAATAAATTACCCGATGTCATAAAAAATTTGAATGTTACACAATTCAAAAAAAAATTAAAACTGTTATTAATTGAGAAATGTTTTTATACTACTGATGATTTTTTTAATGATGAATTAATGTAGACTTATTTATTTACTTGATAGGACATTTTATTTTTTATTTTTTATTAATTAACTGAATATTGTGACAAATTGTAATTTAATAAGATTATTTACTTATGCATTGACTGTAGAAATTATTCTTATTTCGCATGCAACCACATTTGTACGCCTCTTGGCATAACATAGCGACCTATGAACAATAATTTAAGAACTGTATTTACTACCTATGTTACACAAATAAAAAAATGATTGATGATTGATGATTGATTGATTACAAATTAATTAAATTCAGCAATAAAATGATTCAGGAGTAATGATAATGCCAAAATGTACGCGCTATATAACAACTTGTTTCATCCCATGCTCCAAGTACACTACATATACTTACCTCTATCTATCATGTATGAAAAGCTTTCACGTTCACTTTTGTGTTGATACATTGCCACACCCGCACTGAAATATCAACCTTATTTGTTAACCTAAAAGTTTATTTTGTGTTTTTCGGTTTGTGTATAGACCTTAAATGTACAGGCCGTTATGTGATTCCACAATATTTATAATAGGTATTGTATTCGACGGAAGGCACGTTTTGTAAAGAATGCTTTCGTAGCAGTAAATAAATATCAGCTGAGAATGGCAATAAAGCTCTGGGAGCTACACGCTACGAGAGTCTACGACGACTACGGCGTAGCGCGTAGCACGGGAGGTAAGTACGTGTCATGGAGTCGCCGACTATTAGGACAGCTTTTAGTTAATTATACTCAAAGCAACTATTTGAAAGAAAAATGTAGTAATCTATCATTAGAAGGTGTGGCCACTTTTTGCGATTCTGAAATTACCTTCACATTTGAAGATTATTCTACACCTATTCTGAGCGCGGTGCAAAGTACTTACTACAAAACGGCTTTCGGCTTTCATATTTTATCCTACAATAAATCAAGCCTTATTATAATTAATTCAAGTATATTCCGTCCGCTTGTAAACAGGAACATTGGAAATGTAGGGGCATGATTAAAATCATTTAGATTTTAATAATATTCGAAATATTCTATGAAGCTCACATAGAGATGTGGTCTCTTTGTCGATATAACAACACACTATTATCATCAATCCATTGGGGGGATTATTTACAAACCCTTTCATCCTACATATTTATGCCCAGTGGTTTATTTGAAGTCAAACCCACAGAAGAAATATTGAACCTCAAATACGTACCTGAAACAATATTTGATCTCTCCTCGAATTTGGGGCTGAGTGAAAGAGTAAATTGAATCAAATACAATAGAGTTTTGTTGAGAGATGACGCAGCATCCGGCGCCATTCCGATACGTACCGTCGTACCGCGGTGTTCCGGTACGTTGCCGAAAATATACGGTTTTGTTGTGGAAACAAATATCGTTTGTTTGATAGATTTTCAGATGTAGGTATTTTACTGTCTTGTTCCGTTTGTGAATGATGCGATGAAATCTGTAGGCTTCAGAATGTAGAAACTAATCATTTTATGATTTATAAATGGCAGATTTCAAGAAAATCGAAATGAAAGCGCAACATTTTGTAGCAATTAACGATTTGTGCTGATTCATTCTAGATAATTAAACAAAAGGTTCACCGCTAGGTAAAAATATAAAATATCGCCTAAACACAAGAAAGAATGTTCATAAAATGCAAGGACACTTATCTATCACTAGGACCCCAACTTATACCAAGCAAAAGCAACCTACGTTTGTTACAAGTTTAAATTCAGTCGGCTCAGCTCAGTCGATCGCACCAAACATTACACACCGAGCTGTTCATTCGAAATCCCTTATTCAGCGTGCTCATAAATATAATTCAGGCACATTTCCGAAGTCAAAGAAAGGCGAGAGCGATAATATCAGATATTATCGGGCATTACGCACTGACTCAACGGTTCGCGATAACCTCTTAACGCTTCAGGATACGGTTGCACAACACTGGACGACTTAATATCACGTCATCTTTGTGAAAAATTCAGTTTATCCATTGTTCATTCATTCATAAGTGTGGGATTGAGTTTCAGTTGTCGTGGATAAAAAGATCACGCCATGCTTACTTTTAATATGTTAAACGCGACGTCCTGGATATTAATTGTATTAAAAAATGATGATATACAAAATATACACCAACGAACTAGCGAGCGACAAGAGTATTATACCTACTAAGGTTTTTAGGTCGTTGACGTTGAGTTCGCAAAAATTTTCAAGTACTTAATAAATGTGGCGTAGTCTAAGAATAGATGAACCGATTGTAAGACGTGTTTATAATATAGGATGAGATAACGCTACTAAAGCCGCGATTCCATTAGGCAAGTTTTGCATGCAAGTATGACGTAACATTTGCGTACAAGTTGCTTGCATTGGAAACATGTTTTTGAGAGTGTGAAAATTGCATACAGGTTTTACTTGCATACAAGTGGAGGCACTCGTTTCTATGATACTCTTCAATAAAAATGATTATTTTCTCATGCCCCCACCTAACAGCCATTATGTTACACTTACGATATTATCATTTGTACAGCGAGAGATTAAAATGCGCGTACACGTCACTCGTTCGAAATCCGAAATGTACAACTAACGTTTACGCGTTCAATTTGCACGTCACTTGAATCAAAAAATCTACAAGTTCAAACTACCTCACACAAGTTGTATCTTGTATGCAGGTTTGTTCAAGTTGTACGCAATTTGCAACTTGCATACAAGTAACTTGCCTAATGGAATCGCGCCTTAACAACAGACAATTATAAAAAAAAAAAAAAAAACGTTGTTTTAAAATAATAACACAATACTGTCAATGGATTATGTTCTTATACAGCGTGCCGCTACAATGGCGACATTAATTTAACAAACGTGTATGATTTCGCGTATTCGTTTTATGAAAATATTTGAATTTCATTAAGTGTTATTATTTATTGATTTATTTACAATTTTCTAAATTACCATCCTGGAGCAACCTGTACTTAAAGAACTGTAGCGAAGAGGTCATTTGCCGGGGTCACGTATCATATGTAGGCGAATAAAAGAAAAGCCGCGCAATTTCTTAGAAATTATGCCGACAAAAGAGCTTACCGATAGAACGTAAGCCAGCTGGTAGGTAGCTTCATGAATGAATCTTTTACACAGAGATCTCAATTTTGGTTATGTTTTTATTATTTAGTTTGTTTGAAAAAATATTTTTTTCAATTTACGAATTATTTTATTTTATTATATTTTTTATGTTTACTGGCCACTAGCCCTACCCGTGTGTTAAATTAATGTCGCCATTGTAGCGGCACGTTGTATACTATAACTTGTGATGAGGAGGAAGGAAACGCATGTGACTAAAAGAGTGATGAATATAATTGTTGATGGATGGAGCGGGAGAGGAACGGTAAAGTAAAGATGGATGTATTGTGTGAGGAACGATAATTATGAAAGAGAAGGGAGTGAATGATAGCGTGACGGTTGACAGGGGGAAGTGGAAAAAGACAACGAGTTGCGCCGACCACAAGTGACATGGGGCAAGGGCAGGAAGATGATGATGAAATATAGTGTTATTTTATTATTAATTGAGAATGGCCAAAGAACACAGTCACGTGAGCGAAGCCGCGAGCAGCTAGTAATAGCATAATATTATTATTAATGTTGCCTTATTGATATTATCAATCAAGCACTCTGCCTAGCCTTTTCTCGGAGTATTCCTCGAAGCGCACCAACTTTGAAACGCACAATCTTTGCAACGCACCAAATGAAGTGCACCTAAAGTATTCCTCGAAACGCACCAACGATGAAACATAGAGAAGAGCTTGAAGAATTCGTAATAAATGATATTGATAGACATTTTAAAATTCAACTGTCCTTATTGTTAATTTTTTTAAACTACCAGTTTTCCTTATAGTTATAGGCATAGGAAATCACAGTTATAGGTAAGATAAAGGACAGTTTTAAGACTTTTATCGATATAGTGAATAATAACGAATGTTTATATTCATCTTTGTGTTTATAATCGTTGTTGCACAACTTAGTGAGATCGTTTAGGCGCCTATTTTCTGTACATTTCTGTCACGTTGGTACTTTTCAAAACAACAAATGATTTCATTTCAAAACAAGCTAGTGCAAAGTGAAGTGCTACTAACATAGTCTTAAGCCCTATTTATTAACACAAGTTTTTGATTATAAAAATATGTATGTCTAGGTTAAGGTATTTTTCTATGGGTCTGTGTTGCCTGAAATAAATGGTATTATTATTATTATTTTCAAAATGTCTTTAACATACCTATCCCGGGACCCTGGGGTCCCGGACCTTTGGAAGGCGTACGAGGGGCCGAAGCCAACTCGCAGAGGCGCGTTAGACATCCATAATGAAATGGGGCACCAACCGACGACTATCCCTGTTCGCACTATGCAAGGGCACCCAAGGACAACCCCCGGTTGGTGTAGGACTATTGCAGGATATGGAAACAAAACAATGATATTGGACTATGGGTTTGGGTGGCTAAAGTGGACTGGTAACCTGGAACTATGGAAAGACTATGGCCCCTGCCTGATCAATGTTTTATATATACACGGATAAAATGGCACACTCAATGGGCCCCCAAAACGGTCGCTAGCACAAAGTGTCGTAGCGACAAGGAGGCAACATGTCCTGAGGTGCTTAAGAGGAGTGGAGAGGTATTCCACGGCTATCAGGATAATCCCGGAAGTACGGTCAAGATCCCTACCAGCATCTTACTGAAATACTTCCTTCCTCCGAGCACATTTGCCCTTGCGAATCTCCACTCAAGCCGGCCAATAAAGGCAAGAATGGGGTGGAAGCTCTGTTCCTCGTCAGTGTTCACTCTAGTCGGCCAATAAAGGCAAGCCAGAGGTGAGGAACAAGACTTCTCCCGGGAGATAGGGTCCGTGGGGTCGCTACTGCCCAATAGCTCGGCCCATGCTGCCCTGCGGGTTTTTGTATTTCTCTTGGTCTGGCTCGTCACCCTAGACCTGTTTCGGCAAAGTAAAGTCTACCGGCACAGACCCAGAGTTCGGAGCGCGCAAGCCCCACCACGACGTCAACGTAGAGATACGACGGTGGGGTTATTATTATTATTCTTCCGTTTATTTCACTTTAAATACATCCAAATTATATTTTTAAATATTAGAATAAAAAATATATAAAAACATTTAAAAATATAAAAAGTAGTAGCCCACCGGTATCGGGAAAAAGGTCCAAGCTACCGGCGATTAGGGCTCCAGAGAGAGGAACCTCCTAACAATGCGAGCCGTGTCCAGGAGTACCGCTTTCTGAATCAAGCCCTTAATCCAGCCGCCCAACGAGAGCCTCCATAGGTGTTGGTCGAGACTCTTGGCAATTAGGCCATTGGCTGATACGACTATCGGCACAATGATCGCAGAGTCCACATCCCACATGTCGACAATCTCGTGAGCCAAGTCAAGATACTTGATTTGTTTATCTTTCTCGGCCTTCACGAGGTTTCCGTCATGCTGGATCGTTATGTCAATGATCATTGCGCGCCGCTCTGTTTGATCCACCACCACTATATCAGGCTTATTGGCAACACTAGTCCTGTCAGTGTTGATGGATCGATCCCAATACAATATGATATTTCCATTTTGAGAACTGGGTCGGGCACATACCTGTAGTACGGCACTTCCGATTCCACAAGGCTGTATTTCAGAGCAAGTTGCTGGTGGATAATCCTGGCTACAAGATTGTGTCTATGCAAGTACTCTCGGTTAGGTAGATGAGAACATCCGGAGATAATGTGACGGATTGATTCTCCCGGTCGGTGGCATGCCCGACAAATGTCAACCGTGCCATCCTTCACAATAAATCTCCGGTAATTGTTCGTCATGATAACTTCGTCCATAATTGCACAGACAAAACCTTCGGTTTCTCCAAAGAGGTCACTGAAACGCAGCCAGGCTACGGACGCTAGTAAATCTACATCGGGTCCATGCAGGGCCCGGAAAAAGCGTCCGTGAAGCTCCTTACTCTGCCATACCTCCTTGCGATCGTTAGTGTCAAGCACTACAGGCTTGTGCCAGTTCTCTTTCGTCAAGGAGAGCGGGGTGAGGCCCTTGTCCACCGCGACCACATCTCGATGCATTCCCACGTCGGCTTCTAGGAAATATTCCCTGAGACTGCATATCTCGCGATTGTGGAGGGTCTTAGCGTTTAAAAAGCCTCGACCTCCACACTTTCGCGAGATATACAGTCTCATTACCGATGAACGTGGGTGATGCATTCGGTATGCAGTCAACAGCGTACGGACCCTTCTATCCAGGGCGTCAAGTTCGGTCTGAGTCCATTTGAGTATGCCGAAAGAGTACATCAAAACCGGCATGACCCAACCGTTGAAGGCGCGCACCTTGTTACCGCCTGATAGAAGCCTATTAAATACTTTCTTCAGGCGGCCAAAGAAGCGCTCCTTCAACGAATGCTTCATGTCAGTAACATAGATGCCTAACGCTTCCGACATACCCAAATACTTATAGGTTTCGGATGCGGAGAGGGCTCTAAGGTATATGGAATCGGAGAGTTGGGTTCCCACGGATTCCACAATCTCCCCTCGCTTATATGCATGACCGCACATTTATCCACACCAAATTCCATCCTGATGGCTCTACTGAAAGTTTCAGTTACTTTCAGTAGCTCCATCAGTTGTAAATTGTTGGGGGCAAAGAGTTTTAGGTCATCCATGTAGAGGAGGTGAGATATAACCTGTCCACCTCTCCTCAGCCGATAGCCTAGACCTGAGTCCTCCAGCAGTGTGCTTAGAGGATTCAGGGCCAAGCAGAACCAAATATGCCTCGCTCGATCCTTATCGGCTCACTATTCCTCTGGATATTTCGACATCCTGGATAGCGAAGGACTGTCCTCCATTGCCCCATACACGATATCAGGAAGGTGCGCAGAGTTGCATCTATTTTATACAGCTCCAGCACCCTCCTTCTTATAATCTATCCAACATGTCGACAGATCCTTTCGGAAACGACGAACCTGTTGGCTTATGGCCATATCAATGAGGAGTAGCTCCTTAGTACCGCGGGACCCGTTCCTACATCCATTTTGAGAGGCCGACATGATGGAGTTCGTGACGATATTATGTTCGTTAATTTTAGCTCTTAAAATGGATGTAAGAACTTTATAGACCGTCGGTAAACATGCGATCGGCCTATAATTTTTGGGTTCCGCGGTGCTACCAGATTTATGGAGCAGGTGGGTAACTCCTGTCGTTAAGAACTGTTGTAGCAAACCAGACTCCAATGCAGTCTAGTACTGAGCCGCCAAGCGAGCGTGCGACCTTATGAACCATTTTATCCAGAAGTTGTGCAGCCCGTCCGGCCCTGGAGACTTTCAGTTAGGCAACGGGCGGACTGCACGAGCTACATCTTGGGGGCAGATGGTAATAGCCCCCATTTCTGGTATTGGATCGCAGGCTCGCTCGACTTCCCGAGTCCAATCTCCTTCAGTGTGACTGACAGGCACCGATCAGATACTGCGCCAGAAAGTGCACATGGCATCATCATCCGGCAGTTGCGTGTCAGCCACACCTTGGTTTGGTTGCTCCCAAGCCCTATATACCCACCTTTCATCACTCTGGAAGGTGCGGTTCTGAGTGTATCGGTCCGCTCGCCGCTTATACCTACGAATACGGTTTGCCCAGGCATACACTTTCTGCTTCAGGAAGTCTATGCGCTCTGTGACACGGGTTATATAGTCCTGAGGACTGATATTAGTACCTGAGAACGCCCGTCTCACAAAGCGCATCACTCTAGGGCGAGTATTGCCCTCCCTGAAGCAGATTAGTTTGCCGATGAGCGCTCTGGCCTCACCAATACGACGTTCAATTCTGCACTGCCAAAACGTTACGGTTAATTTCGGTCGTGTAGCTCTAATTTCATTAGCGAATTTCACGTGAGCTATACGACATGCCGCTACCGCCGCACAGTACAGAATCGAATGAGTATCGGTGAGGTCTTCGCAGTCGTCAAAATAGTTTGACAACTGCGAATCTAGAGCCGCCACCAGCGCCCTATTTTTTTTATGCATGGGCAAACGAGGTAAGTGTGGCCTAAGTTCGGGCGGCATGAACCGATATTCCCGAATCGCACCATCCAAAGCACTCCTCAATTCATTCATTGCACTGGGTACTTACGTTTGTAGCCCTGTCATCAATCCCCTCATCGGCTTGACTTGTAGTAACCGGTGGTGGTACTATAACAGTCTGCGACGGGGGAGCGATGGCATGGCTACTCTGCATTTCATTTCGCAGGCGATCAAGTACAGTATCGTCCAACATATGATTACGCTGGATGACCCGCACCTGATCCGACAGTCGTTGTGCCGAAACGTTGACAGCTGGCTCAAGCACCAGAAACAGAGAGAGCATCCGAACACGGTACCCGGTCAGGTGGCTTCCTCCCTCTGTAGCCCCATAGTATGACCGCATGACGTTCTCATTAATGGATCGTGTCCATCTCATGCACTTCCGCCGGGAGCTGGGACCCTATCAGAGGCCGGTGGGCCTCGAGGTCCTAAACCATCCGGCGTCCTCCCCGTCGACGAGCAGGTGGTGGCGTCGTGGGCGGTAGAAATACTCGTCGCTCGAGCTCGACGCGGCTACCGCAACCGGTGTCGTCACAGCACTCACAATTGGGCTGGGTACCGGCGGCGGCGAGGCCGAGCTCAGCGAAGAGTCCGGAGGTGGTGGGCGTGCTCGACGTGCGGCCGATCTTGTCAACATATCAACGTATCTTCATATTCCTATATTTTCTGTTTATTGTTTTATCGGAGGTGACATCTGTCATGTCATCTCCGATTCGGCAGTTTTAAAAGAATTCTATTACATTTTGTTGATGGTTTTGTTTTTGGTCTCTTTGGTGGGTTTTTATGGTTTTCCGGGTTCAGGTTTACTTTATTTGAATTCTAAATATTTTGTTTTAATAAATATAGTATTCTGAGGAAAAATTGTTGCTGACGTCTCAGTGCTGCCACTTATTATTATTATTATTAAAACCTGTATTTTTACTAGCTAAGTAGTAAGTATCAGCACCTGGTTCCAGTTCATTTCTGCTTTCCTGGTAGTTTAAAAAAATAAACAATTAGGACAGTTGAATTTTAAAATGTCTATCGATATCATTTATTACAAATTCCATGCTCTTCTCTATGTTTCATCGTTGGTGCGTTTCGAGGAATACTTTAGGTGCGCTTCATTTGGTGCGTTTCAAAGTTTTTGCGTTTCGAGGAATACCCCCTTCGCCACGTTGGGGTCGGCTTCCAATCTAATCGGATGCAGCTGAATATTTTATTTTACAAGGAGTGACTACTTATCTGACCTCCACAACCCAGTAACACGATACCCCTTGATAAGATCGGTTGACAGACTTTTAGACGCCGCCGCGCCGTGTGGCTGTTATCGTTTAGCCACAAGCCTTACTGATGTTTTCATTACATAATAGTTATCAAAGCATAACAAGCTTGACCTTGCTTACCGTACCTTCGACAAGTCTTGTGTCATAAAAAAATATCGACGTAATTTTCGGCCTGTTGTGTCATATATAGGTAACATGAAAAGCAAAGCAAAGATTTTCGCAGTCGTTTTGTTAACCCGGTAGCAAGCCTATTTCAACCTAGCTTGTGTAATTTCCGATAGACTGATAGAGAGAAGAACCGAATACCGATGCTGTGAAATTTTCGCTTAATTACAAAGAGGTAAAAGTCATCATAGAATTAACGAAGTTAGCTGTTTACTTTCCCTACTGTTCTCAGTGCCGCGCCGGTGTCGTGTCGCCCGCGCCGCCTCGGGAGACCGGGAGTCGCGGGACATGTCCGGACATGTTTCAGTTAGCGACTTGTTGCGCTCCCGGCCTACCACCGCACCGGGGGGCGGGAGGGGTTGGTGCCTCGCGGTGTACGAGGATTATTTAGGAGTATTCCGAAAGTATTAGCGTCAGCAGAGCGCTAGGGGTTTGATTTACTTACTTGCTTTAAAACATCATGATGTATTTTGTAAGCTAACTCCTATCGTGAATTCGCTATCTATAATATAATTAACATATTATATCTTTTCCCCGCCATGTAAGCACGTAAATAGGCAATAAGTTTAGGTTTACAATACTAGAACTTTACTACCATATTTTTTCTGTTGCTGCAAATTTATTAGGTATCAAAGTAAATGAGTGCTCGGCGATTATTGTTGCAAACGGGAGCGTTCCCACTTCTTTATAGCTAGCTATAGCGCGGTTCAGTTAGTGCTCGGCCGCGGGCACTAACGAGCTAATGATGATTATAACTTACTGCTTTTAATCACTTGCCAGTGTTTATTTTTGTTCAGATTCTATGATTTGTGTGGTCAAAGCCATTTATTTTTTTTTTTTAAATAAATTTATAAATATTTATAATAAGTACTTATCTAAGTAATTATCATGTATGTTATCATACATTATTATGAATATTTACGATATTTGGAGTAGTCCACAAACTCAAAGAAGTCCCTGTTTGAACAAAACATGCCAATTTCCCAGTGTTAGCTGTCAGTTTTTCAGTGTTGCTGCAGCTTTCACGTGGATATTCACGTTTCATTGAATAGTTCGTCAGTCGGTTGCAACCTGCAATGTTGACCTTTCAATGAATGAGAGAAAAAGAAATCGGGGCCTCGTCAAACTGACCATACTTTATATGGCGAATAGCGGGATGTCATGAGTCAAAATGTCTGAGGAAAGAAAATTAAAGGTTTTCAGATTACTTTTACTACTGAAATGAAATGAAATGAAATGAAATTGTTTATTCTGTAAATAGGATATTGGAATCACTTTTACACGTCATATTAAAAAATATTAAAAATAAGCTAGATGAGGTCGGCGTTTCCTATCTGACTACTCTGAGAAGAAAGGCCGAAACAAACTCAGAGGTCACAGTCTCTTTTAAAGTCCAGACATAATCTTGAAAAAACTACTGTCAGGTGTTTTACATAATTGAGACACATGATCGTCCTACATAGAACAGGCCGCTGCGTCATTGTATCGAATGAGTAGCTAGGTACTCGCATATACATAAGTTAAGGAAGCACCTAGGCTTCCTTAACTTATGTATATGCGAGTCTGTAGCAAGTGTAATTATTTCTTATTAGTACCTACCGTGATTGAAGATGAGTCACAAAGTTTCAGTGCCAGTTCTAGATAAAGTAATAATAATGAAAACACACAAGAGTAGTCTACTATTTATAACAGAGCTCTCAGACGGTATTCTCATTTTCAATTCTTATAAAAAACGCGAAACAAAAGCTTCAGTTTGATATTAAAACCGCAGAGTTCCGCGACACGTTCCGTGAACCTGTATCTCTCGTCCCTTTATCAATTAGAGGGTATCTGTCACATCAACGGCTCCAAATTAAGCTTTTGTTTAGTGTGCAGACGTGATGCGAATGCAGAGCAGAGTCCGACAACAGGCGGCGCACAGACTGGCAAAAACATGGCCAGAAATATGTTTTTTCTTTATCAGATAGGTGGCCCATGACAAGAAATTATATTTTTCATAAAAAAATATTCATTTTGAAGATATTTGGTGAGCGAGAAAAATTAAAAATATAATTATTTCGGGAAAAAATATATTGTGGACGTGTGTACATATGCACTTTGTTTATATTGTTAGTAAGACCAAGTTGTATTAATTAACAACGTAAATGATAACAATCCGAAATAAAAACAGTTTTTTTTAATAAGCAAATTTCACTCTACGTTATTTACATTTATATTTTTAGCTTAATCGTGCTTCGTCATTAGCGTTTAATTTATGCCTCACCTTACTTTAAGCTTAATAAACTCAAGTATACATATTTTAATTTGCCTCTCTGTGTAGCTATTTAATATAAAAGTTGGCTCTAACTCAACTCGCTCCCGCCGTGATCGTATCAATTATTAACTGCTCCGAACTCAACTGTTTTACAATAAAACATACGTTTGAATATTGCACGCGTTGTACCTCAGTATATTATATTGCACGCATTGTATTATGTACCTCGGTATATCTCGTACGGTATGGGTCGGAGTGCTGGCCAGTGGCGTAGCTACCTTAGGGCTGACCGGGGCAGTGCCCCGGGGCCCCCAAGCTCAGGGGGCCCTCGGGACCAGACCAGCAATCCTCGTAGGTATTGAATTAGCTAAAAATTCTCTCACCTTTGGAATGGCAATAACGTAGGTTGCGACTAACAAGATAAAAAACGTCAAATCCTTGATATGGGGCCCGTATAGCCTTCAGGGGCCTTTTCCGAAAGACGCTTAACAGAACAACAGGTTTTTTCAAAATCGTACTATTTTACAACTTCTAAATATGGACCAGTTCATCGTTTTTGGCTGTGTACATAAAACATTAATGTAGGAGTTTAGTTAAAATTATATTTATTAGTTAAAATTATATATAAATTAGTTTAGGAGTTACGTTAAACTAAAAGTTTTTAAATTACTAATTTTAAATTTTTCGCTTTTAAGTTTTTGTTTTCGTCGGTTTAATTTTTAGTTTTTAATTTTTTCGCTTTTTTTCCCTCCCCAATAAAAAAAAGAATCATTCAAATCGGACTGCTCAGTAACAACTAATGCGTGGTCATATATTTAAATAAAAAAAATAAAAAATAAACGTGTCTACTTGAGATCCTCCTCCTTTTTTTTTCGTCGGTTGAAAACCTCAGTTTAGTTAGGGCCCCCCCTAGTTGTTTTTTCCCCAGGGCTTTTGGTTACCTAGCTACGCCTCTGGTGCTGGCCGATGAGGAAGAGAGATGAACAGAAAATTCACACCACAGAGCTGATGATGCTGCGCTGATCTGGTGGACTTTAGAAAATGGATAAATAAGAAACGAATACATACGTTTCCGGAACTGGCCACTTACATAAACATGGAACTTTAAGTAAAAGTAATTACAACATTTGAACATGGAACTCTTTGACTCTACAGTAAAATAGTAGCTTGTTTCATCTAACTGTCAATTGTTTTTACATTGTGACGTAATTTTGAAAATTGTTTGTCTTCATCACCATGAATATAACGCGTGATCGTAGTATGATTTTCTACGATTTAAGTGTAATTTGACAGCTCAGCAGTGCCTCGCTCGGCTTCGAACTGCTTTTGGCGCTGAAGCACCATGCAAGACGACTATCTATAGCTGGTTTGCAAAATTCAAGAGCGGTCGTGTCAATTTCAGTGGCGAATTTCGTGATGGTCGCTTGTCCACCGCTGCGCTGTGGACAACAAATAACATAGATCCTGTGCGCCGTATGATCGAAACAGACTGGCATGTGACCTACCATGATGTTCGTGCATCTTTAGACATAGGTGTGAGTCAAATACAATAAATCCTACACAAACATTTGGATATGAAAAACCGAACTCGTGGTGGATCCCACACAATTTGACTGAAGCTCAACAAACGGACCGCGTCACGTGGATCAATGACATGCTTACCAAGGAAGGGACGTCAAATTTGGTGTGGGACATAGTAACAGACAGGTGAAGAAACATGGATTTATTACTATGACCCTAAAATAAAGCAGCAATCGACCGTGCGTCACCAGAAGAGGCTGTCGAAGAGCTGGCTGGCTATGATAAACATGTTTCCGAGGTCACCGCGGAGGAGTATAAATGTTTTCAAATTGGTTTATTCGTATGGAAAAGTGCATTTACGACAACAGAGAATATTTAGAGAAACAATAAATTCATTTTTGATTATTCAAAGTATTTTTTTCTCATTGATTCCGAATTAATTTAGTGCGCCTCACGTTTATGTGTGGTACTTTTAAAGTCGCTAAGATACGCTAGAAATTTAGTGAAAACCGCTAGTGCCGGTACTGACATGTGATGAGGCGAGATGACCATAATATGGCTAAAAGAGTCATGAATGTAAAAGACATAAAATGGGGCCGTGGACAACCACCAATGACTTGGCTACGAACAATAAAAAAATATTATGACAGCGAGAAACACAACAAAAGAGACAACGCGCAACCGTAAGGTGTGGCGCACAAGTCCTAGGAGGGCCGACCCCAAATAAACTGGGTTGTTAGCCAGGAGAATGAAGAAGATATTGCACGCGTTGTATTATGTACCTCGGTGTATCTCGTATCGGCACGACCAAAAGAATAGGTAGCTCATGTCGTGGTTAGGTGGTTGTAGGCAGCGGGACTGACTGTCGAGAGGCGCCAGGCGTTTACTCATCCAAGTAAAGTGTCTCGTGGAGGCTATTTCAATTCATGTGTTTATTTATCTTAGAATGTGTCTAAAAAGGTAAAAGCGAGGCGCTTTAATAAATAGTTAATGGAGTGAACATAATTCGGACGAAAAACATTTTTAGCTTTTAAAGAGACACGTGTAGGTACGTAATGTATGTAGGTATGTAGCTAATGAGGTTGTAATACTGCATATTTTATTTGTCAGTGTTCATATTTTTCGTTGTTTGCATTGTCTCACTGAACATAAACAAATATAAGTACTTATCTTATAACGTACTATATTGACTCAGTGGCACAACATCTTGCCCTCATGATAGTTAGATATACTTTAGAGCTACAACTTTATTTGTATATCATAGGTTTTTACACATTTTGTGATTACTTAAACTCACACACTGTCTTATTAGTATTATTTGTAATGTAAAAATGTTAGGAATATTGTGATATTGTATAGGTACCTACTTTTACAATGTTTGTAAATGTGTGAGCACCATGTATCTATCACATAATTTTATTTGTCATTGCTCCATTTTTAATGCTTTTTACACTTTGTGGTAAAGTAATCGTATTCTAGGTGCATCGTATTCACAAGTAATTATAATTGATGCATACAAAATATTGTAAACCATTTTTTTTAAAATGAGTAACGGTGGAGTTTCTTGCCCATTCTTCTCCATACGAAAACTACCTTTTGGAAGGGGCAACTAGAATCAGTTCTATTTCTTAGTTTTTTTTGACGTTCAAAAGTGCCTTTAATGTGCCTATTTGAAATAAATGATTTGACTTTGACTTGAACTTTGACAAGATACAAGCGACGCTTAGTTTGTGGCTCACCGAATATGTCATATTGTACTGTTACTTTTTGATGAATAATTATTATTACTTTGAAGTTATTGTCTTTTAGCATAATAAAAGCCACCAAAGCGTGCACCAAATTATCTGCAGTAGCAGTGGCTTGTACTCGTAGCTATTCAAATGAAACGATATGGTTCTCATAATGCTGTACACAATAACCTCAAGTGCGCAACTTTCCTAATAATCCTCAAACTGGTCAGGAGCGAGTTTCTGTTCGAATGCGTACCGTACCGTGGCCCTAGTCAAAGTGGCAATCTATCAGCGATAACGATGATGGAAAAGGCAAAAATGTATAGGACTGACATAAGCTGTCGGAAAGCTTATGTCAATCCTGTTGAAAGTCGTAGAAATACGAAACGCTTTCGAAGCAAATGTCACTTCTTGTGGGCCCTCTTTCTGCTCGTCAAAAATATGACGGCGCGTCTAAAGGTTTGGCGACACAGAGTCGATTTTAGAACGAATTCGGTACCCTAGGTTCTGAAGGCGGCGCCGCGCCGCCAGTGTGCCGCTAAAATAAAAAACAAATGAGGGTCGAGGAGATCGATCGAAAAGCCAGTACTACTATTGTGATTATATAATGTGATGTTGTGATGTGATCAGTGTGACTCAATCCCTGGGTTGACCAAGGTGATGTTCATATTTATTTGTTTATCAGGATGTTCGCAGTACAACCGTGTAGGCCAGATTTGTGAAACGTTGATGGCAGTGGGCTCGCCCCCTATTGCATGTGACCTGAACATGGCTAACGAGGTGAGAACAGGCGGTGTGCTACACTCCTAGCTAACCCTTCGAGGAGCGCGGGCGTGTTGTTATGTTATGTTTGAAATGTTCTTTACCGCACGCTTACATTACATACGCACAAGGGGTAATAAGACCTCTTCTGATGAAGATAATGTGCATTCCTTTAAATACATTCAACCAAGTTGTTTGTTATTTTACTGTTCTTTGTAAACAACTGAATTACATAGCTATAGTAAAATCGACGTGAAAAATAGCGCGTAAATCAGGGCCCCACCAAAATCATCACAAAATATTAGGATACTTCTCTTTTCGTCTAATATTGAACTGAAGATTCAAATCAAAATATGATTTTATTTCACATAAACCCACATTTATAAAACTAGAAGCTAGTTGCACGGTTCCAATGCGTTTCCTGAGTAGAGCAGGCAAGAAACTCCACGGTTACTCTTTTAAAAACAAATAGCTTTTATAATGTTTTCAAATTACATTGTTAATAGGTATGAGAGGAAAGTATAGGCTTGTCAACAATTGATTGTATGGCAAACACAAGTAACTTGAAGAATTTCGGTTGCGTTGGTACCTACGGAACTCAGGAAATGTGTTGAGCATTAACCTACTTAGTACCGAGGTCGGAAACCGTGACTTCGAAACTTACTCGCTTACTTATAAGTTGGAGCTGTTTTTCTACTTACTAGGTATGCGTTCAGCACGCTTTCTGGTCTGTGGAACTCACACGCAACCGATTTTTATTAAATTTTTTCTATAAAATCCAAGTATGAACTTGGCAATTTAGTCTATAAAAAGAAAAGTTGTAGAATTCGGTGAAAGTTTCTTTGCGAACGTTGCCGATCGAAGGACTTTTCAATTTTTACCCGACTACGGCGAAGCAAACAGGAGTGTTATGACGACGCCAAGACGAGCCACGTGAAGCGCAAGGAGGGCACAACCTACCTTTTTAACCGACTTCTTCAAAAAGGAGGAGGTTCTCAATTCGTCTGTATGTTTTTTGATGATTCTTTTTTTGTTTGGTAGGTCATGCTTCCGAGGTGGTCCCATATAAATTTTATTAACTTTGCTTGCGTAATTTTTGAGTTAGCTTCAATATTACGTATTTTTCCCGCTTAGTTTATCTAGACGATATCCTGTTTGACTCCTTCACTGTTATTTACATAGCAGGTAGTGGTATTCGGATTTGTGTGGGGTAGGTACCACAACTAAAAAGTGAAAAATAAAAACTTTTTACAAAAAAAAAAACCGGTTGTTTTTTTTTTTGTAAAAAGTTTTTATTTTTAAACAACCGACTTTCAAAAAAACACTAAAAAAGTGAAAAATAACTTTTTTGAAATTGAAAAGCAAAGACACTGACTTCCGAAATTAAAGTTATTTTTCACTTTTTTAGTGTTTTTTTGAAAGTCGGTTGTTTTTTTTTTTGTAATCTCGAAACGATTCGTCGTTTTTTTGAACCCTCATAACTTGGGTTTGGATTATACCACATAAACAAACAACTGGGGATATGATGTCAATGGTGGACTTATTAAACGTAGAAAGTTTCAATTGCAAAGCTTTTATACTTTCGATTTTATTGATATCTAAAAAACCCCGATTTCGTCAATGACTGACTCACTCACTCACTCACTGATGATCATCAAAATTCTTAGGGTACTTCCTGAAGTCCTAGAAAGCTGAAATTTGGTATATATGCTAGTATTAGTACACAAACAACAACAAAAATCTAAAACTTGGAACTTTTACCCCCCAACCACTTAAACTAGGGGATGTAAATTTGTATGAGACTTCCGCAAATTTTAATACTAGAGGTATCAAAATTGATATAGGGACTCCTTGTTATAAATAATAAAAAACATATTTCAGGATTTTCAGTAAATCACCTCCCACCCTGTAAATTAGGTGATGGAAGTTTGGATGGGTTTTCCAATATAAACCTAATTTTATGCTAGAGATCTAAAAATTATGCAAGTACACTTAATAAGAAGTCTGTGATTTCTTATTACAAATAAAAAATACGTGTTTTAAGCCACATAATTTGCCTAAGGTGTAGTTTGTGACGTTAAGGCTTGTAGAGTTAGGGCGTGTAGAGTTAGAAGCTTGGCTCTACATGAGATCTGATAACTTTTTGTCTCGTCTTGGCAACATTTTGCTTGAAACTGTTTTTGGTGGGATATGATTTTGACCGGTATGTATGTATATATGTTTATGTGTTCCCTCATATCTTCTAAACTTCTCATCACAATTTGACAAATGAGGTATCGTTGGAAGCGCGTCTTGATCGTCTGTTGATTAAAGGCTTTGTGACGTCACGTTGAATTGAACATGGCACCCTATAGAGGACAAAAAGAAATGAACTAAAAAAACTTTTTTAATCGGGCCCTGTTTGATAAAAAAATGAAAGAGCTTTAGCACATCCAAAATATATACAGGTTGTTAGGGTAGACATCGTTATCCTTGAAACTAGTGGTTTGGCGTCATATATAATATACTTTTATTATGGGACCAACTTTGCAATCGCAAAAAAAAAACAGCTTTTCCATACATGTATGGAACAGCTGATTTCTTTTCGCGATTTCAAGGTTGGTCCCATAGAAAAAGTATATTATAGATGACACCAAACCACTAGTTTCAAGGATAACGGTGTCTACCCTAACACCCTGTATATATTACTAGCTTCCGCCCGCGGCTTCGCCCGCGTGGTATGTCGATAAAAAGTAGCCTATGTCCTTCCCCGGGATGCAATCTATCAAGGCCTTTTATCGAAATCCGTTCAGTGGTTTAAGCGTGAAAAGGTAACATACAGACACACAGAGTTACATTCGAATTTTTAATATTAGTATGGATAACCACAAAAAAAAAAAAAAAAAAAAAAAAGTTATAAAACTAAAACCCAACAACGACAAAAAAAGCAACTAAAAAGGTATAAACAAGACATCACAGACATACAAATTAAAAATCCGGAGACATACGTGTTATTTGGCATAAATCAAACAGATTACGTGTGACTCCGGATTTTTAATGTCTTGTTTATGTATATATATCTTTTTAGTTAACTTTTTGTCGTACGGTTTTAGTAGGTAATAGGTAATACGAGCTGGTATCCGCAACTCCACGTCAAAGCGCGTATTTTGCGTACGGAAGTTATAACTTTTATTTTTATTTACTCTTGATAATGTTATATTAATATTGTAGATGTTATAGCTAATCAGTTTCATAAATTATCTTTGCTCCATTATATCGGCCTGTGTGAGGCAGTGTTCAAGCCACACGGCGCATATTGTCATTATGCATAACACGGTAACAGCAAGTTTCGAGCTCGGTTGCTCCGCGCTGTTGCTGAGAGCTAACTCCACCATAGTGAGCGTGGGGCGCTCCGGTGACTGTGTGTGTGATGCAAGGAGCCTGGGGACGGGATTATGTGCTTAAAGAGAGATTAGAGTACGAATACGTACATTTGATTATTTTACTAATGCTGGGCAATGGTTCTGTCATTGCCTTTCATACAGGGCTTTTCCACGACAGTGCAAACAAACATAAACAATAAATCTGAGATTGTAATCGGTATTTACAAAAACTAGGACATGTGTGATACCTTATCTAGTTCTAAAACTCATCTAGTGTCTTATATTATAGGTACCTATAGTTGTGATGATGAACTTATTTTAACAACTCAATCGAAACCAATTCAGAGTTGTCTGCCAGAAACAAATGTTTATCGTTATTGCATCGCAATGTTTGTTTATTCCATTGCATTTCTGGGATTCGGTATTATTTGCTTACCTCCCGGATGAGATCAAACCGCGAGATGGGATCGATCCAGACTCATAAACGAGGAGTTATCTCTTATAGACTGAAGTGTTACAATCTACGAAACGTTGTTAGCCCACATGACTGTTGTGTTTGGCAATCAGTCGAACGTACCCGGGTTAACGTTAAGTGTACGGTGCAGTTATTTGGTTACTCCAGCAGTCGATAATTTGGACTTTATTAGCTGCTAAATGTTCTCAAAATAGTTATAGGTCACATTACCTTATCCTATAAGGGTTCCGTACCTCAAAAGGAAAAAACGGACAACTTTGTTGTCCGTCTGTCTGTCTGACAGTCTGGCAAGACCCTTTTTCTCAGGAACGCGTGAAGGTATTAAGTTGAAATAATAAAGAGGTATCAAATACGAGGTCAACGGTCCCTCGGAGTTGTAAAAACATCAAGCTTCTAAGTCAACGCAATAAAAAAAATACGGCCATTTATGCGACATATTTTGATACTCGCAAATAAATCAAAACCGGTAAGGTACTTCTTCCCTTGACCTAGAATCAAGAAATTTGTCAAAAAGCAAGGTTTCACCTCACAAATAAAAAGAAAAGTCCGAAAATTGTTAAGTTGTAGTTTTATGATTATTTTTTTTACTTTGACGACTTATATGTAACATTTTTAAAGCACAGAAGAGGTGCATTAGGTCGATACGTAGTCTTAAACCAACGGAAAGTTGCAATCTACAATTTAAAGCTCTGAAAATACTAACATTACCTTGTCTTTACATATAGGAGACCGCATTGTTCGTCAAGAAAAATAGTGAACTGTTTAAAAAAGCTTCAGAACAACGCTATAGATCGACAAGACAAGAATATCGTCACGAATTACGTCTAAGAGCCTCAAAGACCGCCCTTATGCACAAAAGCGTCCTCTGCATGGCTCTGAAAATATTCAATAAAATACCAAGTGACATTAAAGATTTAAATTTGACGCAATTTAAACGGAGACTAAATAAATTTTTAATTGAAAAATGCTACTACACCATTGGCGAATTCCTTCTTGACAAAATGGTATAAACTAAATGATAATTATGTATTTATGCTTGATAATTCAAAACTTGACATTATTATTGTGTTCTGAATACCTATTTATTATAATAATTGACTGTATCCTAAATGTTTAAATATTATAAAAAAAATATTGTACCTATTCTAACTATTTAACTTTTTTAAATTCATAAATGGTTAAATAGTGTATGCCCTAATGGGTAGTTTTTTGAGTTACCATAACCTAATTTTAAGACCTACTGTATCACCAAATATCGCACTAATAAATACTTTGACTTTGACTTTGATGATAAACTACTGTCTGTCTGCCTGTCCGTCTGTCCGCGGCTTAGCTCAGAGACTGTTGGTACTAGAAAGCTGTAAATTCGTCGGGGTCCAATCCCATAGTATGTTGTATCGTTGGAAAGGTCTGAGTTTGTGAATACCGTTTTTGGATTCAGGGATCCGTTTGCGAAATATTAAGCTTTAAAGTGCAAATTTTTGTTAGAGTCAAGTGTCCCCCTGCCAGCTAAATGGTTGGTTTTGGGTATGTGAAAAAATTCACTGCAGTAGTATATATAACGAAATTAAAAGGAAAACGATCAACGCTACGTAGGCTCTACAAGTTACCGAGTAATAATCGACCAACTTAAAGCAGTTGCAGAAACATGAACAACATGTTGCAAGAACAAGTTTTTCAACTACAATATTAAGTTAGTTGGATAAATTCATCCCAACTACGGAACCCTTCTTGTGCGTGGTTCGACATGCACTTGGCCGGTTTTTAACTACAATGTTGTTTGTTTTTGGGATAAATTCATCCCAACTACGGAACCCTTATTGTGCGTGGTTTAGTTAGTATGCGTCACAAGCTCCAGTTTCTAAAACGCATTTATGAAACAAACTTCCTGAAAACTCTGTTTGTAGCTCATAGCATTCAACCCGTTAAATTGGTTGCCATTCTCAGTCGCTGTAAAACAACAAACAAAATAAAGTTTGCCAATGTTCCGTAGTTGAAGTGAAGTAAAATGGCGGTGTTCATATTACGGCGGGTTGTGTCCCTTTGATGTGCTCTCTTTGTTATTGTGACTCGATACTGTTTGTAATAGTAACAAGCCCGCCAGGCGCCGGCGCCGGTGCTCAGTGGGGGCGTGTTGGGGACAATCACTGCTGCAATTCTGTTTAGGTAGGTACCTTTGTATGTTAACATAATATACATGTAGGCACTTCCCTTTTTTATATACGATTCAAGTCGAGCGTTGTTGCGTTGCGTTTCTCATAATAACAATTTGCAGTTTTTCAATTATGTTACATGTTATCTTATCTCAGCAAATATTTTATGTTTATTGACGACTACAGTACTCTACACAGTTAAATCATTATCGTCTTTAACTCAAAGATATAAATCGTAGATTTGCCCTCACCGTACTAAGTGGCGAAAATTTTTCCATTTATGTCTGTAATTTTAATGGTGTACATACATATGTAATAAAGAGTATTCTATCTCTCTATCTATCTATCCATAAGTGAGCGAGTGAGTCTCAGCGACATTGTGTGTGTCAGAGAGAGGTGTCAAAACAATACGACACGCGACCATCTGTTGAAGCAGCGTGGGCAACCTACGATTGAAATCTTTGCTACACTACACCAAATCTAAATGAAAAGTCGTTCCAAAAGAAACTGAAAAATGTATTTATGTCCAATTTTTTTTTTTTTATGAAAAGTTGTTCGCGATCGAGTGCTTGTCACGCTTTCCATACACTAGTTATACCTACTCATTTTATTTGGTTCAAACCATAATAGCATACTTCATAATGTTGATACCATGGCACACTTCCTACGCTTTATAGTGTTGATACCATGGCACACTTCCTACGCTTCATAGTGTTGGTACCATGGTACACTTCCTACGCTTCATAGTGTTGATACCATGGCACACTTCCTACGCTTCATAGTGTTGATACCATGGCACACTTCCTACGCTTCATAGTGTTGATACCATGGTACACTTCCTACGTTTCATAGTGTTGATAGTTGATACCATGGTACAATTCCTACACTTCATAGTGTTGATACCATGGTACACTTCCTACGCTTCATAGTGTTGATACCATGGTACACTTCCTACGTTTCATAGTGTTGATAGTTGATACCATGGTACAATTCCTACACTTCATAGTGTTGATACCATGGTACACTTCCTACGCTTCATAGTGTTGATACCATGGTACACTTCCTACGTTTCATAGTGTTGATACCATGGCACACTTCCTACGCTTCATAGTGTTGATACCATGGCACACTTCCTACGCTTCATAGTGTTGGTACCATGGCACACTTCCTACGCTTCATAGTGTTGATACCATGGCATACTTCCTACGCTTCATAGTGTTGGCACCATGGCACACTTCCTACGCTTCATAGTGTTGGTACCATGGCACACTTCCTACGCTTCATAGTGTTGATACCATGGCACATTTCCTACGCTTCATAGTGTTGATACCATGGCACACTTCCTACGCTTCATAGTGTTGGTACCATGGCACACTTCCTACGCTTCATAGTGTTGATACCATGGCACACTTCCTACGCTTCATAGTGTTGGTACCATGGCACACTTTCTACGCTTCATAGTGTTGATACCATGGCACACTTCCTACGCTTCATAGTGTTGGTACCATGGCACACTTCCTACGCTTCATAGTGTTGATACCATGGCACACTTCCTACGCTTCATAGTGTTGGTACCATGGCACACTTCCTACGCTTCATAGTGTTGATACCATGGCACACTTCCTACGCTTCATAGTGTTGGTACCATGGCACACTTCCTACGCTTCATAGTGTTGATACCATGGCACACTTCCTACGCTTCATAGTGTTGGTACCATGGCACACTTCCTACGCTTCATAGTGTTGGTACCATGGCACACTTCCAACGTTTCATAATGTTCAATAATCCGCATGTAAAGTAAGACACACACGAACATTAAGCGACTTTAATTCCACGACGCTAATGAATTAGCTGCTGCTCGTAACTAGGGCTGCTAAAAGTACAGCTATTCATTACGTTGACCACTTTATGAACTTGGAAAAAGCGACGACGTGTATGCTTTTATTTTTTTCAACATACTTGCTCGTAAAGTGGCTCTTATTGAACCGCTTTAAGTTCATAAAGCAGTGTATTAAGAACGAGTGCTTCCGGATCTCTCTTGACAGTTGGGCATTTTTTGACATCGCGCTTCGAAAGCCAGAAAGCCCTGTTGACAGACCAAGGGCCCTTGGTCTGTCAACAGAGCTTTCTGGAATTAGTATGAACTATCTTTATTATTAAATGAGCATTCTCTATTTGCACAAGAACAGAGATTTGCGATTTTTTAAATCTCAACAAAGAGAATTCGTGCCTTCTGTGTAAATAAATAAAATATTATAAATGAACATAATATTTCATGAAATGACTTAAATAATTTTCACTATAATTATATTTACCTTAGTAATGTTTTGAATATGCAAGTATTCAGAAAAATATTTTGTGTTTATTACATAGGCTATTTAGCGGGTTTGCAAGTGCCTTTATTTACACCTGCCGAAAAACATAACCAGCGCGCCATTTTCCATAAATATTTTTTATTGTTTTCGATGTTAAGTGGACTCGCAGTGTCCCGGAGCGATATGGAAGACGTTTAACGTCAAAAAGGTGTGATTTTTTGCAGTAGTTTAACGACTGCTCTAGTATGGCGCTACCGCCTGCGATATAATTATAGTAAAGTAAGAAAGTATTAGGGCTATCATGACACAGCACATGGACGCGTGCGCCAGTACCACAGTAGAAACCTATGTTTAATGGTGAATAAATCTATACAAAATTATAAATTAAAGTTACTTTTCGTGTTTGTTTGTGTGTTCTCTAAACACACAACAGTCAAGTCAGGTCAAGTCAGGTCAAGTCAGGTCAAGTCAGGTCAAGTCAGGTCAAGTCAGGTCAAGTCAGGTCAAGTCAGGTCAAGTCAGGTCAAGTCAGGTCAAGTCAGGTCAAGTCAGGTCAAGTCAGGTCAAGTCAGGTCAAGTCAGGTCAAGTCAGGTCAAGTCAGGTCAAGTCAGGTCAAGTCAGGTCAAGTCAGGTCAAGTCAGGTCAAGTCAGGTCAAGTCAGGTCAAGTCAGGTCAAGTCAGGTCAAGTCAGGTCAAGTCAGGTCAAGTCAGGTCAAGTCAGGTCAAGTCAAGTCAAGTCAAGTCAAGTCAAGTCAGGTCAAGTCAGTCATGGAACCCTACGTCTTTTCTACATAGCTTACAGAGTGTTCGAACGTTTTCCCATATAAATATTTTGACAGTATCACTTCGTGCTCGATAGATGGCGTTGTTCATTTAACGTCATTTTCTGAATCGCGGTGTTAAGAGTCTCCGTAGAAGAATGAGTTTCGCCGAATTCATAATTATCGAACATTTGGATCATTTTGAATTGAACACATAATCCATACTAATCGATGCTTAAAAGTATAAATTCGATAGTAACTCTGTCTGTCTGTCCGTCTGTAATTCTGTATGTTACCTTTTCACGCTTGATCCACTGAACGGATCTCGATAAAATTTGGTAAAGAGATAGATGGCATCCCGGCGAAGAACATAGGCAATTATTTTCTCAAAAACAAATTTAATGGGGAGGGGGGGGATATAGGGGATGAAAGTTTTTATGGGAAACCTATCATTTTTAGAGTTCCGTAGTCAACAAGGAAGCTTTATAGTTTCGCCATGTCCGTCTGTCTGTCTGTCTGTCCGCGACTTAGCTCAAAAACTTAATCGACTAACTTACATGTGCAGTTGCAAAAACCCAAACATTCTGTATGCGAGAACAAGTTTTTTAACACTTTGAGGGACAGTAAACGCCCATAGACGTAATAACAATAAAACTTTGCGAAAGTTTGTTTGATAAAATAATTCATCCCAACTACGGAACCCTTCATTGTGCATGGTTCGACACGCACTTGGCCGGTTTTTTTTTAACTTAGGGCTGTGAAAATTTATGCTTTTTGTAACTAACAAAGAATTACGTTTTTCTAAAATTGCTATTTGCAAGTCAGTGTCAGGCAGGTTGTATGTTAAAATGAAATTTTTTATTCTGTAAATAGGTTATTGGAATCACTTTTACACGTCGTAATAATATCAAAAAATTGTAAAATTAAGCTAGATGAGGTCGGCGTTTCCTATCTGACTACTCTGAGAAGAAAGGCCGAAACAAACTCAGTCTCTTTTAAAGTCCGGACATACCTAGGTCAGATATTGGCATATTGGTCAGGCCCTATGAGGGCCATGTAGATTAGAGTCTGAAATGGTCTTTTGAGGAATGAACCACACAGATTTGAGTGAACCTGTCCTGTCACTGCAAACATTTGTCAGTAATAGTGGAGCTCAGCTCATAACTTAAGGAGCTCAACGACTCGACGAACAATACCAAAGAAAGGACATTTGTGTAGGCCGCATCAAGTTCTCAAATTGCCAGACCATTGTTAAAACTAACTGAGAACGAAAAAATATAAGAATAAAAACAAAATAAACATCCTCATAGTCCTCACATTCACAATAATACAATACTTTACAAAGCAATCATGTCATTTTGTCAATATCCTACATATAATATTCAATAATGTGAATTTGTATATAAAACTGGTAGGTATATTTTGATGATTTTCCATAGTACTTATTCAAAATGTCACAATGCCAAAATGACAAGATGTTAGCAGAGCGAGCAGCTCAATCCCATGCTTTTTGTCTTCTAAATAATCTGAAATTGTATAGTACCCTTTTTTACAAAGTTTGGTTTTAATACAGCTTTTAAATCGTTTAATGGGTAAGTTTCGAATGTCAATATGATTAAAATATGATTCGCGATCGTAGCAAATAGTAGCTTTACAGAATAATAACCATTAGATACAGGAATACAACTCCTGCAATATTAGTTAGATTAGATAAATAAATATTTGAAACAACTGCGACTCATTATTTAGATCAACATAAAACTTGATACTGACCTGTAAAAAGCAAAAAACATAAAAAAATTTGAATATCGCAGGTTCCCCCAAAGCTTTCGCCTTAGTTTCCATCGTCCATACAATATGCCATAGTTTTTTCATTAATCTTTCCGACAGTTTCATACTGCTGTCCAGTATGGACAGCAGTATGAAACTGTCCACATCCACACTATCACCACAATATAGATATGGACTACCACTAATATATAAAGTTACTGGCTGTCTCATGTCTGTTACTTTTACGCCGTAACGCCTAGGTCGCCTAGACAAACCACGTGGGTTATGGGACATAGGATACTTTTATCCCGGTAGCACATTCCCGTGGGATAATTTCCGACATCCACGCGGGCGAAGCCGCGGGCAAAAGCTAGTATATAATAAGTAAGAATTCTCGATGTTTTGTCAAGTCGTAAAAACCGTGCGAAGCAAGAGTGGGCACACTTCACTAGTATTTCTTATAGTAAATATAAAAACAAAAATAACAATGTCGTGTGTCAATGTCATGATTTTATGAAAAAGTGATTCAATGGAACAAATCTAACTTAGAGAGATATCTGATTCTTATTTAATTATAATTATTACTTAATTCTGAAAATACATATTTTTATTTTTATACATATCTTTTATGGTCGTGAATATTTTGATTACGATACAACCTGACACTGACCTGCAAATTGCAAAAAAACTTTAAAAAATTGACGTTCGTGGGCTATCTTTTGCTTCACCTGAAATGAGCGCGATTTGTTTTGTTCGTCGTGTGTACGGCGACCGGCGACCGGCACCGGGACCCGAGCTCATAACGAGGGAAACGTTAATTTTTAAGTAGACGCCTTTTATTTTATCTTCATGTACATTTCGCTTTGTAAAGTTGACTGTGCCAACCCACCTACTTCCACATACGAGGGAATACTTTGAATTACTACTAGACTACTAGAATTACTTTGGGTAGACATTATTTTGTAAAAATGCAGAAGTGATAATTAGGTACGAGTTTTTAATACTCGTTTTAGAAATGTCTTTTGTTCTGTTGTAGGTGTAGCTTACGTGTCATAGTCTTATTTTAAGAGCTTAACAATAATTATGTTCTTGTATTTTCAGAGGTGAAGTGTTAATTTGGTCTGGAACTCTTGGGACACGATCCCTCAGTATCGCCACAATATATTTATATTGTTGTCTTCGCTATTACTTAATTGCTAAAGTTATCAGGTCAACGACAGGAAATTTGTTTCTGTTCCTCTTGGAAGCTTCCAAGAGGAACAGAGTAGTATTCTGTTTTCTGAAGTATTATCAACACGAATATTAGCGACAACAGTGCAAAATTAAAGTGGTTACAAACGTCACTCCTTACGTATAAACTATAGCAGTTGGCAACCGGCGTTGCCATTTGCGTTGCAACTGGTACTCTCTCATGGCGCAACCCAAGTTGTATCAATTTTAGTTATTTCATTATACATTACATTCATTATAAGAAAAATTGCGTTGGTAACGACTGAGTGACCTGAGGGCCTAGACAAGTGACAATTACTTCGAAAGCGTTTCGTATTTCTACAACGACTTTCAACAGAATTGACATAAGTTGTTCTATAGCTTATGTCAGTCCCATACATTTTTGCCTTTTCCATCGTCGTTATCGCTGATAGAATGTCACTTTGGCTAAGGCTCTGCACTGCCGGACTGGTTGCGTCGCCGTTGCAAACTAGTTCTCGACAAGTTGTGTCATGTGAGAACCGCCTCCTTCCACTTGTCTTAAGGTCATCAGATAACTTGAAGCTTAAAATACCAGTGCATTCGACAACTTTCATTGATAATCCTTCACTGTTCAGGCTGCTCGTTTGTGGAATGCATTACCAGTTCCAGTAAAACGTGCGCAATCGTTGCCTGTGTTTAAAAGACTCGTGAACGAACATAACATTATTTTGTCCTGAAAATCACTGTCCATGCATTCCAAGGTTGCCTGGAAGAGATCGCAGTAAGCGATAAGGCCGCCCGTTGTATATTTTGTAGTGTATAGTTTTTTTTTTGTGATCTGGTGTACAATAAAGTATATTATAAATAAATAAACCCCCATAGAAATGTATGTGTTCAGTTGGAATTGGTTGGAACGCAAAAACTGGTTTTATTTTTATCACTTCGTGTGAGAATGGTCTTACGTGCGCACCTACTAGCGGTAAGCGCTAGTACGTGTGCACCTACCAGCGGCAAGCGAGAGTACGTGCGCACCTACCAATGGTAAGTGAGAGTACGTGCCGCATGCCTCTTACTGGCTCTTACTTGCTTGAGACGAGCACATTTTGTGTATATTAATGTGAGAGTTGCTTATTTTGTGTGAACAAAATAAACATCAAATGTGATAGAATTTGTATCGAATCGCGGGAAATTACACAAAAACCGTTGTTTCCGGCATATACTCGTGTGTACATACTTCTGAAACTTTTGTAATCTCACGATTTACGGCGCGATTTGAGGGTAATTGGAAAACTTGTTCCAAACACCAAACGATACTTTGCCGTGGTCATGGAAACAGAACAAGTATGATATTATATTACAGGAAATAGTTTCTATTACATCCACATCATGTATTGTGTGTATGTTGGAAATGTATCTTAGAAGTGTAGTGCTATTGTGGTTTGTTGTCTTTTTGTTTTGCGATTATTGAAAATAGTTATCTATTTTCCATTATATACAAATATCTAGTTCATTATTCTTTCCTTTAATTCGTTTGTTTATATATCATTTACATTATTAAATATAAAACAAGTGCATGTACAATGAAGGGTTCCGTATTTGGGATGAATTTATCCAACACACTTAACATTGTAGTTGAAAAACTTGTTCTCCCCTACAGAATTTATGGGAGAACATGTTTTTGCAACTGCAAATTTAAGTTGGTCGATTATTACTCGATAACTTGCGGAGCTTAAGTAGCGGTGATAATTTTCCTTTTAATTTAGTTATACACTACTGCCGTAAATTTTTTCACATACCCAAAACCTGGCAGGGACACACACACTTGACTCTAACAAAAATTAGTACTTTTAAACTTAATATTTCGCAAACGAATCCCTGAATCCAAAAATGGTTTTCACAAACTCGGTTTTCTAAACGACCTTTCCAATGATACCCCACACTTATCACTTAAAAAAAAAAACAAAAACCATCCCCACTTTATGTGTAGCGGAGGTACCATAAAAAAAGAATTACAGCTTTCTAGTACCAACAGTCTCTGAGCTAAGCCGCGGACAGACGGACAGACAGACAGACGGACATGGCGAAACTATAAGGGTTCCTTGACTGACATGACTACGGAACCCTAAAAAAACATTTAAAAATATAAAAATAGTTGCCCACCGGTATAGGAAACAGGGTCCAACCTAGCCAGCACAAACATTCTGAGTAAGTTTTGTTTAACAGCAGTCATAGGAACTAATTGTTGAATAAGACTACCGTAATTAGCTAATTTGGCGCTTACTCAGACGTTATTCAAGCAATCTGGGCACAAAATGATACTGCTAATAGCTGTGTAATAGCAACGTAACAGATGAATATTTGTATAATTGTACGACAAGCTGAGTATCTTCTGCATAAAAGCATTTTGTTCTTTAATACAAGTATTACAGCTCTGTTAGCCAGATGATGAATGAATGATGAATGAACTGTGGTTAAGTCCTTCAAAGCTCAGATATTAAGATGATACACAGCGTTTAGCTTATTTTAGTATATTTTATCAAGAAGTAAATCAAATTAAATTGAAATTGACAAATCCGAACAGCGTGAATGCAGAATGAAGTGCATTATGGCCAAACTACATTACCTATCGTAATTAAATTTTACCCTTATTTATGCTTAAAGAAAGAAATTGTTGGTGCGCATGCAACTTTACCGTGTATATATACATTTCGTGTAAAATTTTTACGTGCTACCTGATAAGCCGGGTTTTGGAGAAATAAACAACATTTCGTCTATTGGTGTTTTTACGTGTGAATTTAAAAAAAATGTTTTATGCAGTTTAAGGGTTCAAAAATAACCTTGTCGTACTTTTATAAGAATATTATACCGATTTCGTTATTAAACTTGAGTATTTGAGTATAAAATTCCACGTCATTGTAATAGGTTATTTCATTCGATATGGCGACGCTCATTCTGAATAAAATCTGATTGCACGGCGGCTTATCGGCTTATGTCTGCATAACAGACCTTATGTATCCACTTATTAAGTTGTGCTCTGGTTAAAAGTGGTCTGCACTCAACATTTTTAGATAACTGTTCTATAATCACACACATTCGTACTGTAAATCAAACAATTAGGATTCAGTCATATAGTAATGAAAACACACAGTATAGGTATTTATTTGTTCTTTTTATGACGGTAATTTCGTACTTAATGGCATAAAGTAGTTATAACAGCTATCTAAATTTCGGTTAAGTTACTATATGCTTTATAACATAAATAACGCCTATTTTATACAGCAGCTGAATAACTGTCAAGATGTGGTGTTTAATACAACTAAAAGAGAACAGAATATAACTTATCCAATATCATGCTTGATAATGGAATTTTATACCCATGTTATACATATAAAAGGCACAAACTCTTGAGTAACAGGTCTTTTTATGATGATTATTCAGTTTTAAGAAATAAAATCCGCGAATTACTAAACTAACTCAGCTAATAGTATTATTATAACAAAAAAAAACTTTAACGACACGTGGTATGTCCTGAAGTACCGCTTTCTGGATCAAGTCTTTCATGCAGTTGCCTAACGAGAGCTTCCCCTGATGTTTGTCGAAGCTCTTGGCTATTATGCCATTGGTCGTCACGACTATCGGCACAATGACTGCTGTATCTACATCCAACTTATTATTACAACAACTAATACCTAATTTAATGTAAAATGGATTAGCAACGAGCTCATCAAAAAAAAAGATGTACCTACAGTTCTTGGCATTACCTCGTGGAAAGCTCCTCGTTAATACTCAAAAGAGATTAAACTTTTCCTATAAACGTACTGTCATCCAGTCTTACCATAAAATTAATTGAATAGATCTCGTTCAATCCTGACGGTTCCTGCGCACACACTGTTCACAAGTTTACTATTTTAATTTAGTTTAATAGTTTCAGATATCGGTGCTAGAAAGTTGTGAATATTGCACATGGATTAGACATCGTTGCGACTGCTGAACGTTAAACTAGTAAAACGAATTTTATGAAGCAAATCAATCAATGTTGAAATTGCAAATGCACTTACTAACTTAAAAGTTTTGCCACATAGCCAGAAAATGTACTGTTCATCAGAAATCACCCTCAATTCATTTCTGAAAAGAGCAATCTTAATACCCCTTAAATTCTAGTAAAAGCATTTCTCTAATAAAAAGAGAAACATATTAAGTGATTCTAATAACACCAAAATGCTCTTTTATGAAATGCTCGCTCACGTTCGACGTTCTGACAACGTCACTGTTTTTTGCTGAAAGTGCTCTTGTAATGAAAAGGTTGTTGCAGGCTCTCCTGTGTTTTTCTTTGCGCCCTGCGCGACATTGTCTCTGCAATAACGAGAGTTCACGACGAGACATTTTTGACGCGCCGTACACGTGGTGGTAGCTGTAGATTTGGCGAAGCTGGTCGTAGCTGTGGGGTAGAACAACACATAACATCACGCCTGTAATACAGAGGTGTACCTATAGTACGCCCACATTTCGCCTTCGCCTGCCATTTTCGCCTCTGGAGTAGAATATCGAAGTTATAGCGTAGCAGTGTCGTGTGTCGAAACTGAGCTATAGCATATTATTATTATGCTTCAGCGCAGCTTTGCGTAGCGCAGCTGTAGCATGTTTTAGCATTCAGCACTGGCCCTAGCCCTTGATCTAGCGCGAGATTGTCTTTTGGTGCCTTTTAATCGACGCTTTCACTTCACGTAAATTCAACTTCGTTTTCATGTTAAATAAAAAATATAAATTCCCAAATTTTCAAAAATTAACTTTTATTGCAATAATTTCATATTATCAACACTTTATGAAATTAAATTATGTGATTAAGTACCTCTAATTAGTATACTCCTGCTTCTTTATATATATATAACTTTATTAATATTTGGTTTTTAATTTCAGTCTGCCTATCAAAAGGCGCCATAAAAATTGTATTTTGCGCTGGAAATAGTTTTTTGCCTTTTGCTTTTTGGCGCCTCTTACCTTCTGGCACCTAGAGCACTCGCTCAACCCTAAGGCGGACGTTGGTAGCATACCTGTAGCCTGTTGCAGCGTGGCGTAGCGTGTCGTAGCTTTGGCGTAGCGTGTCGTAGGTTTGGCGTAGCGTGTCGTAGCTTTGGCGTAGCGTGTCGTAGCTTTGGCGTAGCGTGTCGTAGCTTTGGCGTAGCATGTCATCGCTTTGGCGTAGCCTGTCGCAGCTGGTGGAGGTTGATGTAGCGTGTGGCAACTGTACTTTGTGCACCCGTTTATAGCTCGCGGTTGTACTACTGCGTGACCTAACTGCGCTGTAATTATCAGTGCTGTGGTAGGCCGTAGAGCATATTTCCAACAAACGGTGATTTTACGTCTAAAAAAGCTCGTAATATTACTATAGATTATAATAATGTCACATTATTTGTCATAATTGCAGCGCATCGACGCGTTTGTTCGTGTCATTGTACTTTGTCGGCGAACACATCATCCATCATTGTATACGCCTTACTTACGTGCAACGTGGGCGAGCGCTAAATCTGCCTCCCGGGATTACATGCCGTAATTAAAAAATATGTATTGTTCGAAACACGGACACCACAGAGTTGACTACAGTAGTAGCACCCGCCTTGTCCAACGCGTCTCTAACGTTAAACTCCATACATACATGTCTAATTTTCATCTGCGTTTCTGACTGTTGAAGTGGTATAGTGGTAATATCAAAATTATTATAGTGTACAAATTGAAGCATTTCTATCTATCTATCTAAGTGGTTCTTCTGTGGTGTCTTTTCTTGTGACTCGCCCGTAAGCCGGGCGGGGTGCGGTGCGGTGCGGTGCGGTGTTGCTGTGAGTCAGACTGCTATGTATTATGCATGCACGTGGCAGCGTCCTGCAGTCAGCTCCACATCTACATAACTGAATCACTTACCGCTGCTAATTGCGACACACTAAGCTTCCCCGAGAGCCGTAATTAAGCGCGGCCTTATCTCCGGATTAGCGGATGAAATTAATTTAATTTTGTTTCATTTATTCAGCTGTTAATGCTTAATTTTCTTTCTTTTTATGAAGTTTATTTAAGGCAGGCATTTAACTATGACAAAGTGTTGTCTAATTACAGACGATTTCATTAAATTGGTAGTAATGGGAATAGCAAATTACTGTCTGTACTTGTGTGACGATGTGTCTCATGAAAATGAGCCAGAAAATAATCAAAAACTATATCAGCTCAGACACCAGGAAGAGCTAAGTACAAAACGAATACAAATACTCAATTACATTATTATACTCTGAGTATAATATCGCATCCTCGGTACTACTATAAACAGTCACAATACAATCGGGTTCAGTATATTTTCTGTATTAAATCCTGTAATCCCGGCGTTACACCAGACTCTATTATTTAGCGACCTTCACGTAAAAATAACTTCCTTCAAAGCCGACCCGTTTCACCCGAACCCGGCTACTATCCGGTAATCCTGAAATACGAAGATGAAAAGTAAACGAATAGAGATGCGCGAATAACGATTACGAAAACATTCGATTACTCGAATTTCCGAAGAATTACACGAATAGTCGTAGAGAATATTCAAAGCTATTTCTATGAACTTTACGCCATTTACAAAGTTTTGTGAAATAAATTACATTTAATAAGTAAGTAGTTACGGAATTTAAAGATGAATGAAAACTGTTGACCTTGTTGAGTTCACGGTCAAAGATGGCGGTTAATGATAGCCAGTTCACTATTTTAGTTAGCAAACTACTTGTTGAGTCAGGTTATTTAACTAACAAATGAATTGAAGAGAAGAGCGAAGGTTGATAATTATATGGACCACTTCTTGGAAGGTGTTAACAGAAGCAGTTTTCTTAATCGAATTTAAATCACTTGCAATCGATTTCCAGTCAAAATACACAATTATTAATCGATTTGTCAAATCTTTTAGAAGCTCTTCATATTTCCTAACTTTCTTTGCGATCGATCCTGACTCCCTCTAACGACATAATTGATTCCGCTTGGAGCCGGCTTGCTCCGGATTGTGCCGGATCGAACCGGTTCGATTGGGATCGGGTCGCAATTAGACCGGTTACGACACACAACGATTACTGAATCTATATCATTCCACGGAGCGTTCCCTTCCGTGACTCTATCAGAAAACGATTCCAGAGGAATACCAAACGCTCATGTGAAATATTTGTTAATATTGTAGGAGGGTGTACTGTGTATCGTTTCACTTGGCTGCTCGATATTTTGTAGCATTAAACATTTTGATTGACATTTTTGAAAGGAGAGAAGAAGATTTTATTATTAAAAAAGGGCAATTGCCTATTCAATCGAACCAAAAAATAAAAATAAACATTTTCAAAAATACATACGTATGTATTATTTTCTCTACGTCTACGTTTTTGACGTGAAACGTCTTTCACTTTGGTCAGTAGCAAGTCACTTTCTCATACCATAATGTAACGAAATAATTATGTTATGGCAAGATCGCTAATTACTTTGGAACTTGAATAACACGTATCGTCATTATTTTATTACCATAGTTTAGACGATAGATAGAAGCCATTACTCGCTAGTGCTGGTCGCTGACGTAAATGGCGCTGTCATCGCGTGCGCGCGACACATTCGGCGTCCTGTGTTTATTTAGTGATTACTCAGCAGTACCTACATTGATCGATTTGTGCGTATAAAACTTAGAGATTAAGAACCTAGTTTTAAGTAAACTACCTGTAATGTAACCTTATGTTCGAATAAAATTGTTACTTGTGTACATGTCTTTCTTTGATTATCTATATCAGTACCTGTACTGTAGAGTACAAGCACTAGTCCTCATTACACACTGTCTAGCACTCACGCACAACAAGACGTTTCATGTACTCCACTGTGTTTGCGTCCCTGAAACCGCATACCTTTTTTTCTTGATAGAAATACGATGAAAACTCAAATTCTGCTTTAATACAAGAAAAATACAATAAACATATTGATGTATTGTAGCGGTAAATCACAATGATATCGTATATTATCAAGAAATATTTATGTAGTCTTTGGTATTTGAGATTGTGATAGATGTGCTTCCATTATGATGTGCTCAAGCGTGAGATTTATAATGTGTATAAAACTGTCGGAACACGTTCATAATAGAGCGATGGCCGCCGCCGCCGCCGGCGCATGTTTACACCTGAAATAGAGTTTTATTCGAGAGAGGCCGTATTTAGTGCATCAGAATAGCCTAATAGCATCTTAACATGAGTACTAAATATCTGGAGCGGATTATGAGCCTCCAATATAGATTATGAGCCTCCAATATAGATTAGGAAACTTCTTTCGAATATTTTATTTGAATTATTTGTCTTCTTCCTCAAAGAGTGATGTGGAGTTTAGAGTCGGCTTATGTTTTGATGTTATATTAAATTATCCATTTTATTCTTCCTTTTTAATGTCAAATTATGAGACAGTTTAATGTTAGCGGTCTGTTTGTACTTATTATTATTTAAAAAATATTCTGTAAAATGAAACAGTTCGGATGCTGCTGGTATTTTCGACACAATCCTTAGTGAGGTGCTTCTGACGACACCCACATGCGTGATCTATTCTGAGATCAAATCACGGCATTCTTACGCAAACATCACTTTTTACAGGAATTCTATTCTTGAGCTCGTAAAGTTGTGTTGATGTGTTCTCCGTGAGCCGAGAGTGGTACTCGCGCGTTGGAAGATGGCCGCGCCACCTGTCGCTGTTTACTGGAGCATTACTTGACGAGAGGTGTGCGTATTTTAAGTGATCATTGTAATATTTCTTCGCCCACGCGGAGTTAGTTTCGCTAATTTGGGAAACATTCCGTGTCGGCGTAAAATTCCATTCAAATCCGTTTACAGCTGTTCGGACGTGGTTGTAAAACAAATCGGTATCGACATAACATTTTAAGAAGATGATCATCCCATCTCTTATAGATAGAATACAGATAGAACAGTATTTGGTATATCGTAATAAAGCCGAGTACGTGTCTAGTATCAAGTTGTTCCTGATTGCATTAAGGTCATTGTCTTCGCACTACCAATTTTCCTTTGACATTTATGTTTATTATATTGCCCTGATTGAACACTACATAACTACGATATTGAATAGCCTTCAAACTTCCTCTCAGTGTCGAGAGTGTAGCTAGTTATTACACTGTAGCGCCGTTTCTGTCGATTGCACTATAAACTATTCAAACTTCAGTTAACAACTCTGCAAGTTGTCAAATATAATGGTCTAACTTGTAGTTGAAAGCACAAACTTGCCGAAACAATTCATTAACGCGCGGTGACACTTGTTTGCTGTAGGTCACAAATACACAACATGTCACTGGATGCGCTAAGGTAGCCCCTCAGACCAAATAAAAAACCAAGACAGAGCGCTGCGAACAATACAGTGAAGCATGCCAAAACTTCACCACCGCTCTGTGCATACACGCTCAAACGCACACATTTACAATCAAACTACACCAAAATATGTGCACACATGTTTACGAAACCAGCCTCACGTTACTGTTGCGACGGTCTGTCTTGGTGTTTATGATTTCATGAAATATTCATTCGATAAGATTATAGAAACTCAGAGAGTTGTATTGATGATTTTTATGATTATGATTCTATAAATAAATATTTGATACGCCCGCGAATCATATTTAGATCAACATACAACCTGATACTGACCTGCAAATAGCAAAAAAGGTAAGAAAATTTGAACTTCGCGGGCTAACTTGAAGTTTTCGCCTTAAAGGCGACTGACGGATTAGAACATGTTACACATAATAATATCAGCCAATATACTTCTCCTTATCTCGTATCGGCAAGAATTACTTAAGAATATATCATGTCGTGGACAACGTATGACCAACAAGTTAGTCACGGGGCAGACTGTCAGGGGTGAGCCGGTGAGCCGGTCGCTCATTAAGAATATATCATGTCGTGGTCAACGTATGACCAACAAGTTAGTCACGGGGCAGACTGTCAGGGGTGAGCCGGTGAGCCGGTCGCTCATTAAGAATATATCATGTCGTGGTCAACGTATGACCAACAAGTTAGTCACGGGGCAGACTGTCAGGGGTGAGCCGGTGAGCCGGTCGCTCATTAAGAATATATCATGTCGTGGTCTACGTATGACCAACAAGTTAGTCACGGGGCAGACTGTCAGGGGTGAGCCGGTGAGCCGGTCGCTCATTAAGAATATATCATGTCGTGGTCAACGTATGACCAACAAGTTAGTCACGGGGCAGACTGTCAGGGGAGATCCGGTGAGCCGGTCGCTCATTAAGAATATATCATGTCGTGGTCAACGTATGACCAACAAGTTAGTCACGGGGCAGACTGTCAGGGGTGAGCCGGTGAGCCGGTCGCTCATTAAGAATATATCATGTCGTGGTCAACGTATGACCAACAAGTTAGTTACGGGGCAGACTGTCAGGGGAGATCCGGTGAGCCGGTCGCTCATTAAGAATATATCATGTCGTGGTCAACGTATGACCAACAAGTTAGTCACGGGGCAGACTGTCAGGGGAGAGCCGGTGAGCCGGTCGCTCATTAAGAATATATCATGTCGTGGTCAACGTATGACCAACAAGTTAGTCGCGGGGCAGACTGTCAGGGGTGAGCCGGTGAGCCGGTCGCTCATTAAGAATATATCATGTCGTGGTCAACGTATGACCAACAAGTTAGTCATGGGGCAGACTGTCAGGGGTGAGCCGGTGAGCCGGTCGCTCATTAAGAATAGATCATGTCGTGGTCAACGTATGACCAACAAGTTAGTCACGGGGCAGACTGTCAGGGGTGAGCCGGTGAGCCGGTCGCTCATTAAGAATATATCATGTCGTGGTCAACGTATGACCAACAAGTTAGTCACGGGGCAGACTGTCAGGGGTGAGCCGGTGAGCCGGTCGCTCATTAAGAATATATCATGTCGTGGTCAACGTATGACCAACAAGTTAGTCACGGGGCAGACTGTCAGGGGAGATCCGGTGAGCCGGTCGCTCATTAAGAATATATCATGTCGTGGTCAACGTATGACCAACAAGTTAGTCGCGGGGCAGACTGTCAGGGGTGAGCCGGTGAGCCGGTCGCTCATTAAGAATATATCATGTCGTGGTCAACGTATGACCAACAAGTTAGTCATGGGGCAGACTGTCAGGGGTGAGCCGGTGAGCCGGTCGCTCATTAAGAATAGATCATGTCGTGGTCAACGTATGACCAACAAGTTAGTCACGGGGCAGACTGTCAGGGGTGAGCCGGTGAGCCGGTCGCTCATTAAGAATATATCATGTCGTGGTCAACGTATGACCAACAAGTTAGTCACGGGGCAGACTGTCAGGGGTGAGCCGGTGAGCCGGTCGCTCATTAAGAATATATCATGTCGTGGTCAACGTATGACCAACAAGTTAGTCACGGGGCAGACTGTCAGGGGAGATCCGGTGAGCCGGTCGCTCATTAAGAATATATCATGTCGTGGTCAACGTATGACCAACAAGTTAGTCACGGGGCAGACTGTCAGGGGTGAGCCGGTGAGCCGGTCGCTCATTAAGAATATATCATGTCGTGGTCAACGTATGACCAACAAGTTAGTCATGGGGCAGACTGTCAGGGGTGAGCCGGTGAGCCGGTCGCTCATTAAGAATAGATCATGTCGTGGTCAACGTATGACCAACAAGTTAGTCACGGGGCAGACTGTCAGGGGTGAGCCGGTGAGCCGGTCGCTCATTAAGAATATATCATGTCGTGGTCAACGTATGACCAACAAGTTAGTCACGGGGCAGACTGTCAGGGGTGAGCCGGTGAGCCGGTCGCTCATTAAGAATATATCATGTCGTGGTCAACGTATGACCAACAAGTTAGTCACGGGGCAGACTGTCAGGGGAGATCCGGTGAGTCGGTCGCTCATTAAGAATATATCATGTCGTGGTCAACGTATGACTAACAAGTTAGTCACGGGGCAGACTGTCAGGGGTGAGCCGGTGAGCCGGTCGCTCATTAAGAATAGATCATGTCGTGGTCAACGTATGACCAACAAGTTAGTCATGGGGCAGACTGTCAGGGGTGAGCCGGTGAGCCGGTCGCTCATTAAGAATAGATCATGTCGTGGTCAACGTATGACCAAAAAGTTAGTCGCGGGGCAGACTGTCAGGGATAAGCCGGTGAGCCGGTCGCTCATTACAGTACAATGTAGTAATGAAACATTGCTACATGCTATGCATTTTATCAGTGATCGTCCGATGTTTGGGACGTACCTATGCAAAATGTGAAATTGATGATGTTACCTACAAACCATTAATTTAGTCCCTACCTTAAGGAAGTAATTAAGAAAAAAGATCACGCGATTAATAAAGAGGGATAATGTTTATTACTCGAGGCAGTCATACATCATGAGAGAGAGTTGCTTAAGACTCCCGCAGAGAGCCGCGACGCGACAGTGAGACGACGCCACTTGTAGACTAACTTCTATGAAAACGTGTGTTCTGTGGGAGCCTCAAAGCTCATGATAGAAAGAGTGTACATAAATGTAAATGCAGTTTGGAATAAGTTACTTATACAGATTTAACAACGTAGAATTTAAATTACTTTTAATAAACTATTCTACCTGCCAGCGAATATAATGAAAGTCGGTTAAAAAAACTTATTATGTTTATTAACGACGCAGATATTGAACTCTTTCTAGAATTAGAAACTTAGAAATATAGAGCTCACACATGTGCCATGCGTGTGTGCCTGTATTAGGTTATAGTTGCTTGTGGTTTACTTTAGACATGTGTACTTACTTACTTTTGACTTACTGGTGGAATCTTAATTTATTTGTTTTGATATTTTGACATTTAAGATAATATTATAACAGGGAATTGCAAATGTTTTACGTTTTAATGAATTTATTTGATTACTGTTATAATTGTGATTTATATTGTATTTTTTTCAATTTTTATTTTTTAAATTTAGTGTAAAATTTCGATACAATGTAAAAATTGTTACTGAAATAAATGAAATGCTCGACTGGTCGATGCCATCATATTGTTCCAAGTTGTCTGCATGTCGTGGTGGCATGAGATATTACATACCTATAAAATTCTATGGAGTTCCCGGGAACTAATAAGTTACCTATCACGGCATAGATACTGAGAATCGATATATTGAGAATCGATATATTGATCAGCGGTCCCTGTGACAGTTGCTTGGTGACTAAGTATATTGTGCCATGTCTCTATTACCCATTAAATTCACATTGGTCAGTATTCAGCGAACTTGTCGAGTTATATTGAACTTGCAAACGGTAAGTATCGTTAATTTCCATAATTCCGGTTAAATTACTATTACCGTTATCCGATAACCGCTGTATCAAAATAATCGTTTCTTGAAAGTCGTTGGATCCCCATCTCGAAAATCTCATGTTTCTGGAATCAATCCTGAAATTAAACCAGGTGCGATATTGGAGAAGTTCCACTCCGAACAACTTACAAATAACTTACATTAAATGGAATTTTATTGTCAATTCACTTAATACGTACCCCTAGAAACTTCAAAATGTTCCGCGCCTTTTCCGTGGCGGGTCATAACATTCGCGTTCACAGCTTTCCTATAATATAGCAACTTTATGCATGAGTTACTAGCCAACCACAGAATGTGCCTGCTGAGCCCTTTGTAGTCCGTAGTACATTGGTTTTCATTCCGGTTGTAATTTGAGCCGGGTTCTCCAATCCAAGGCGGGTGCGGCGCGTATCTCACGGACCATGGCGAAGCGTTACACTGCTAGTGATTGAACAGCCTGCTACTTTACATACTTAGTTGAATATGAAAGCCTTAGATAAAAAGCTATAGGAAAACTAAGGGACCAATAACATCCTACATTAATTATTGAGAAACAGTGAACATTATCTACTGCATATTTAGTGGCAGCTGATGAAACATCCTCTGTGGACACTGAATGCCGCTCTAGGAAAGTAAAACGTGAATCTTTAACCCGTTGAGATCATAATATCTACGTCACTTACTTGTGCAGGCGCCCTCTCACTCCGGGGACCGTCGGCTAATTACACCCCTGAAATAATAATAACCGGACGACTGACGATTTCCCTCTCCCCGCCTACCGCGCTGTTTAATTCAGTCCCTCGCATTACGTGCTGCGTACGTGTCGCGGGTTCGTTCCCCGTCGACGCATTAAATCGCTGTGATGTAGAGGAGCTCGTAATTATGCAGTACGTGTGACTTACTTCATAATAAACACACGGAACTCGTAAATAAATGTTTGTCGAGATTCGGTCATTATCCTTTGCTCATGTTAATGAACTGTGTTAGAGAATGTTCTTTGACTATTAAGGCAACATCATATTAAGGCATCAACGAATTCGGATCTGCTATCAATAATCTGACATTCAAATATTGAATATAGATACTTAAAAGATAACTATAGTGAGAGGTCTAATCGATCAGTTTTATTTGAAGCAGATTAGTGGATATCGTACATTCTGTATGGGAGAACCAGTTTTTCAACTACAATGTTAAGTTTGTTTGATAAATTCATCCCAACTACGAAACCCTCCATTGTGCGTGGTTCGGCACGCACTTGGCCGGTTTTTTTATTTTTAACTCCGTCGTTAGCCCGACGCGATGTGGTGTTTGTTTGAAATCATACGTGAGAAAGGACGAGGGGCTGGCGGGTGTCGACGCCGCGCGCCGCGTCCGGGCGAGCCCCGTCAGGAACGAAGTTCCTTAGCAATAAAACTAATACTTTACTAAACGCGTTATTGTTTATTATTAAACTACCTACTCTAGATTTTGATTTTGATCAATATAAGTATTAATTTTATTTCCTCGCACAATGCATGGTAAAACGTTGTATGATACACGTGCGTAAGATGATTTCCGACTCGTGTCGGCACTCGCTCGCTTTAGGTACTCGCTAGTGAATCAAAATGCCACTCATCGGAAACCACCTACCTTCCGCACTTATATCATAATATAACTATTTCAACACACTCGTTCGTAAAGTGTCTCACAATGAACCGCTTCTAAGTTCATAATGCAGTGTATTAAACACGCGTGATTTTTACTTTACATTACCATACCACTAGTGCGGTAATGTGCGCCACAGATAACTATTTACTAGTCGGAGTAATGACATGGCAGTATGGAATTACTTAATATTATAAAGGCCTATGGCCATCTGGAATAATGTACCTTTGAAATAGTCAAAGAATCGCTCTCTCACTTTTTATTACGTATTAGTATAGATAGGTACTTTAAGAGATTTCCATAAAGACAAGATCTTTTTACATAAATCCTGTTTAAACATTGCTTTTATTACATAATACTGTTGGAAGTTTATTAAACGATGAAAGCATTCCGAAATCTTTTGAATTCTTATCGTGTAATAACTTTCTTTGAACTTGATGAGTGAAACAGGAAAAGAAAGAAAATATGGGGTTTGTTGATGCAAATAGTGCCCCGTGCGGGTCAGAAGTGGGTCACGTGGGTAATGGCGCTGGTCTACACAACCTGTTACTTTAATTGTGAAAATACGGTTTAGCCTGGATTTTTTAATAAAAGCATAAAGGTGTCTTAATAAGTGATTCCGTAATAATTTTATACCTACCTATTATACCTGAATAGTACCATGTCAATATATTAATAATAAGAAAAGATTTTGACATAAATGAAACACACAGTATTATGTAGGTAGTTTTTACATCACCTTTGTAAAGAGTAAGGACTCGTTTACTTCGGTCGAAGGTCGCGCGCGGCGTCTCAAGAAGAACTTTTAAATCCGTTCTTTCTTTCGTGCCGGCCGCGCCGCCCAACGCGACGTGCGATAGCCCGCGTCTCCGTTAACGAGGCCTACAGTCCCACGACATACGAATCATTATTATTTAAGTACTTACATTAATTTATATGATAGCTAGGTCCCTCAACACCTAAATGTATCTGGAGTACCATAAATTATGTCAAAAGGGTCGATAGATTAGTATTCAAGTCGTTATTACGGAGTGGTTAATAAACTAAACTAGTCCATAATTTTTAATGTTAGCTGTTATAAGACAGCATTGAAAGAATTTTAATGACAACTCTAATCGAAACGTGCTACTGGCTCGTCGCAGACAAGAATTTCTCCCAATGAGAACAGTTTCAATCGCGAGCTACTAACACGACTTCTATTACTTACGTACATAAATATTAGGTCTTTACCTATGAAATTGCCGTTCTGCAGTACTGGCCATTTCAAATCAAAATAATTTTTGTTTGGCTAAGAATTCTAATTTCAAATTAATTTTATTTTAAAAACATGGTTTTTTTTTTCCAAAAGTAGTCATTTCTTTATTGATTAGTGTTACATTTTCATCGCATTTCAATCTTTTTCGTCATCATGGATACGTTAAAAATTCGAGTAATTATGGAATATGAGTACCGTCGTGGCAGCAACGCGGCACAAGCGGCACGCAACATCAACGACGTTTACGGAGCTAACACTACAAACCAACGCACCACCTGTTATTGGTTTGCTCGCTTCCGTTCTGGAAATTTCGACCTGAAAAATGAACCTCGCGGTCGTCCGAAGACTTTGGTCGACAATGACGAATTAAAGGCGATTGTGGAAGCTGATGATACACAATCTACGGCTGAATTAGCAGCAGCTTTCGACGTTAGCGTCAAAACAATATTGGTCCATTTGCGTCAAATTGGCAAGGTAAAAAAGCTTGACAAATGGGTGCCCCACGAACTCAATGATCGCCAGCGCGAAGTACGCGTCGAGACGTGCCTTGCACTGCTCAACAGACACACAAATGAAGGAATTTTGAACCGCATTGTTACCTGCGATGAAAAATGGATCCAGTTGTCCAATGGTCCAGCTGATTTCTTTAAGAAGGGCATCAATAAACTGCCACTGCGATGGCAAAGATGCATTGATTGCATGGGTGATTACTTCGATTAATACAAATAAAAAATTCATGAAAAAAATTCGTTTAAATTTTTTCATACAAAACGGCAATTTCATAGGTAAAGACCTATTATAATAAGCCTAACTACGCCCCGCGGTTTCACAAGTATATTTCTCGACCCATAGGACCATCGGGATAAAAAGTATCCCATATCCCAACCCAGGTATTTGGTATCCTACCAAATTTCATCCGAATCCGTTCAGCCGTTTTAGCGTGAAAGCATCACAAACAAACAAACTCACTACAGCATTTTATATTAGTTAGGATAAAATAATGTAATATTACAGTTAGCATTATAATATATATTATGTATACAGCGTGGTGACATTTAATTTAAAAGAGTGTCCGTGGAGTTTCTTACCCGTTCTTCTCCATAGGTACCTACTACGCTTTGGAATGGGCAACTAGCTTCATATTTCTGACTAACCGACTCCTTGACAATTCAAAAGTGCCTGTAAATTGTTTAATTGAAATAAATGCTTTGAGTTTGAGTTTAACTCAATCATAAAACAAACCATTCACTCATTTAGACATTCGCAGTGTTACTAAAGTCTGATTAAATCATTTGCAGTCAAAGATGAAATGTTTGTGTTGCATGTACACCCTACCATGTAAAATGTATGCCAATAAATTATATACATGTAGTTTTGGAATGTACTCATAAAGGCTTTCAATTTTATCGGATACCCATATTGTAAATAATTGAAGATTTTTTCATTTTCACATTTGAAAATGGAGCCATAATGCCGCCATATTGATTTTTTCTAACGATATCCCCCATACATCCAAATCCGTTGACGCATTTTAAAGTTATGGTGGAATAAAGAAACTCATATACATACATACATACATGAACTCTGAAAACATTATACCTACTCCTTTTTTTACCGACAGTTTAGCTCGATCGAGGAGAACAGACGTGTCGAACTATTAATTAAAATAAACAAATAATCACTTACGAAGTCGTGACATAGTTTTTAGTGCAATAGCCGGTAATAACGCAAACTGTTTCGGAAATTAGGTTTGTGTTAAGTGTGTGTTTTGTTTGATGATGATCCATGATTAGCAAGTAAAGAGCCTGTTCACAATGGAGGACAGTCCCTTCAGCCCAAGAAGTAGGTGTGCCCGCTCCCCGCCGGCTACACCCGTGCCCGCAGACGTACCCGCTGCTCCCCCTCAAGCTCCGAGTCAATGGAACAATGACCTGGATGCTATACCAACGGCAGAAGTCCAAAACTGGATGATCAACATTGAGCAGAGCCTGAAGGAGGTGTGTGCTATTGCAGCAGAAGGCAAGCTGAACATGGACCAGAAATTGCGCATCAATGCCCTATGCCGGAAGGTTGGCCATGGAACATCACAAATGGCCGTCTAGTACCAGTCCATCAAAGCAAAAGCCGTCCAATTCCACCATGCTATTATAAATTTAGAAAGTAAACTTGACCTTTCGCAGCAGCTACAGGAGCTTAAGTCGAGAATCGGCGATTCATTGAAACCTGCCCTAGGACCTTCCTTTTCTGATATGGTAAAGAAAGGTGCCAACAACTACATCCAGCCAATTAACTTAAGTTCAGTGGCTATATATCCAAATGACAAATTGAAGACCAGTGATGAGACAAAATCCTTAGTCCAAAAAATTATTTACCCCGAAAAAATGCAACTTCACGTGAGGGGCCTGCGCAAGACGAAAAATGGTGGAGTGATTATCAGCACCGAGACGAAGGACGATATTGAAAAGTTGAGACAATCGGTGCAGCTTACAAGATCGGGTCTAACCGTTGAGGACGAGCCTCATAAAAGAAAGCCCAGAGTAGTCATCATAGGAGTGCCAACATCCATGACAGAAAATGAAGTTTTTACATGTATATACCATCAAAACTTAGCCGAAAAACTTCAGGGCCGCAGTCTTGAGTCATTTTTTACCTCTATAAAGCTAAGTCATAAGTCAGGTAAGAAGGACGCCGAGACCTGCAATTATATCGTAGAAGTATCTCCGGTCATTCGAAAAGCCCTGATGTCAAAGGAACGTGTATTTGTGAACTGGTCATCGTGCCCTGTCAGAGACTTTACTTTAGTCACACGCTGCTATAAGTGTCAGCAGTATGGATAAGCTGCCAAGTCATGTCGACAGGCATCTTACACCTGCGGCCACTGTGGTGATCAAGGGCACTCGATCAAAGATTGTCCAATGAAGGCAAATGAACCAAAATGCGCTACTTGCTCGCATTTCAAAAAGCCAGACAAACACATAGCAGGTGCTACTGACTGCCCGGCAAAAATAATGGCTGAGAAACGATACAAAAATTGTATTTGATTATGGAGGCGCCTAAGAGCGCCGTTTATAAGTTATTTTTTTAGACCTTTTACTTATCTTTATTTTATTTTTATTTTTTATCTGTTATTTAATATGATAAACACTCTAATTAATGACTTAGATAATTTATCTGTATCCGAGTCTAAAGTTTGTGAAGCAGAACAATGCAATCAATATCTTTCCGACTATAAAACTCCGTTAACCATACTAACACAAATTATTCGTAGCATATTTAAGAATTTTGATAGTTTTTGCACTTTTCAACAGCGGATAAACATGAATTGTGACATAATTGTCTTGACCGAATGTTGGCTTGCCAAGCAATATAACATACCAGTAATCACGGGATACAATATGTACAAAAGTAGTATAAATTTCAATCAAAATGATGGGGTGATCGTTTATGTCAGAAATTATCTGAGTGTCTCCGTTGAGGAACCTAATATGGTCGACTGTAACAGTCTGTTAGTTAAAATTGGATCAGAATTTGCGATATTAGCAATATATCGGCCTCCCTCCTTTAAAAATATCAGCAATTTTACTAACTCTCTGAATGACACCTTGCAAAACCTGTCATCCTTCAAAAACACGATTGTAATTGGTGATATTAATATTAATATTCTTCCTGGAAGTGCTGATGCATCTGCTCAGGACTACCTCAACCTATGCGCCTTTCATGGCTTGCTCCCCGCACACAATTTTCCTACACATCAAAGTGGCTCCTGCTTGGACCATATCATGCTTAAATCGAATTTCCCTTCACTTGCACTTATTGTTAACTCAACAATAACCGATCACAATGCTGCCCTATTAATCATAAACTGTAAATTACGTAAACACAACACTCGCACAATTTCTAAATTAAACATAAATAAACTTGAAGAAGATTTACGCGTCATCAATTTTAATCCAGTCTACATTTCTGCAGATCCGCAGTTTTGTATGTTGTATGTTATAGAAAACATACGTCATGCAATTCAGAAAAATACAGACATATCAAGATTGAGCCATAAAAATTGTAACATAAAACCCTGGATCACGACAGGTCTAATTCGTTGTATGAAACATAGGGATAAACTGCACATAAAGGCTAAATCTCATCCAGATAATTCAATACTGCAACTGTCGTACAAAAGGTATCGTAATTTCTGTAATGATCTCCTCAAAAAGGTTAAAAGCAACTACGATAAAACTGCACTGGAAAAAGCTGGAACAAATAGTAAACAGATCTGGAAACATATTAAAAATATAACATATACCTCGAAAGAAAATGAGTCATCTTCAGGTTTATTAAAAGCGCATTCGACACCGCTGACATCTGCTAACTTAGCAAATAATTTCTTTGCTAACGTCGGAAAAAATCTGGCAGAAATAAATCGGGTTCAATCACACTACATAACACGCACGCGTTTTGCATGTAATCACACATTAACATCCTTCGCTCTGCTAGATACTGACGAAACTGAGGTAGAAAGAATAATCATGACTTTGAAAGACGACTGTGCAGTTGGTTGGGATAACATATCGAATAAAATCATCAAACAATTCAAGAATATTTTAGTACCACCACTGACTTATATTTTCCGAATGTGCCTTTCTTTGGGTATTTTTCCCGAGTGCCTCAAAAAAGCATTTATTGTCCCTGTATACAAAACAGGCAGTAAACAGCAAGTAACAACCTTACTTTTGAAACTTGCGCATTACGGACTAGGTAAACTTGCGCTCAGTTTAGTAAAATCTTATTTAGACGATAGACAACAGCAAGTTCAAATAAATGATGTCCATTCAATCGGTTTAAAAGTAAAAATGGGTGTTCCACAGGGCTCGATATTGGGTCCTTTCCTCTTTCTAGTATATATTAATGATCTACCCCATTTATTAAAAAACCAACCACAAATGGTGTTATTTGCTGACGATACTTCATTAATTTTTAAGATAAATAGACGTGCATCAAATTTGGACGACGTAAATAACGCCTTACTGCAGGTCCATAGTTGGTTCACTGCTAATAATTTAGTATTAAATGGGAAAAAAACTAAATGCATAAGATTTGCTTTACCGAATGTTAAAAGTAGTGATTGTGACATAGTATTGGATAAGGAGAAATTAGAATTCGTCGATAAAACTGTTTTCTTGGGGATCACCCTCGACTCAAGGCTGCAATGGGGTCCTCATTTAACATCTCTTGCAGGACGGCTAAGTTCAGCAGCATATGCTGTGAGAAAAATCCGTCAATTTACTAATATAGATACCGCGAGGCTAGTTTATTTCAGCTACTTTCATAGTATCATGTCTTACGGTATTTTATTGTGGGGACGGGCTGCAGATATCGAGTCTATATTTATTCTGCAGAAAAGAGCCATCAGAGTAATATATGGGCTCTGCAGGCGCGATTCTCTAAGAGAACTGTTTAAAGATATTAACATCATGACGGTACCTTGTCAATATATCTATGAAAACATCATGTACGTAAGGAAAAATCTAAGTCTTTTCAGTAAAAGAGGTGAAAGACACACTTATAGGACTAGAAATAGGGACCAGTTAGTTCAACCGGGTTTCAGACTGGCTAAAGTAGACTCATCCTTCATGGGGTACTGTTTAAAATGTTACAATAAAATACCTCCCCACATACTTCAACTGAATGAAACGAAATTTAAATCTTGGGTAAAACGCACACTATGCCGCCAAGCATATTATAAATTGGGGGATTACATCGCTGACAAAAATGCTTGGCTTAGCGCTGCTCCAGCTCCACAAGGACGCATAAACTAATTGATTGGCATTCGAAAATATTGTTGGAGCTGCTGAATATTATTATATAAAGACTATCTTGACATTGTATAAATTCAATCTCCTAGTATTGTATAATTTCATAGCACATATGTGAGCACTATGTACTTACCTACCTTAAAGCTACCATTTACTAGGTACGTCGTTCATTGACTTGAATGTGCCCTGGCGGCAGAGAGTATGTCATGCTCACTCAAATGTCTCGCTGGTGGTGGCGTGTGTGTTGGATCATTAGGTTCCCTTCAAAATGGTTGAGCTGAATGGTGCTGATCCATGCGTCATGTTCGTGAACGGGCGCCGCCAGTAGGGACTGGTCATCTCTAAGCTGCCACGGCTTATTTTTAATTTATTTTAATTTTTGAATTGTTTTTTATCTTTACGGACGCTTTTAACGTGCACGTCTCTTTTTTTTTCTTTTTTACATTGTTCTCACATGTTTAATTTCAAATGAATGATGTAACCAATATATTGTAACAAAATTTTGATTTAAAAGAGTGTCCGTGGAGTTTCTTGCCCGTTCTTCTCCATAGGAACCTACTACGCTTTGGAATGGGCAACTAGCTTCATTTTTTTGACTGACCGACCCCTTGACAATTCAAAAGTACCTGTAATTGGTTTATTTGAAATAAATGCTTTGAGTTTGAGTTTTGAGTTTGACAAATTATAGAACTATTTCTTTACTGCCTTCTATGTCAAAAAGTTTGGAAAAATCATAAATAAAAGATTGTTTAAATATCTGGAGGACAAATCAATTTTGTCGGAGCGTCAATATGGATTTAGACCTAATCTTTCAACTGCCGATGCCGTACATCATCTGACTGACTTTCTAGCCCAGGAACTTAACAAGGGTAACCACACAGTAGGAGTTTTCCTGGACCTCGCCAAGGCTTTTGACACAGTCTCCATTCCTATTCTGTTGCGCAAGCTTGAGTCAGTTGGCATAAGAGGAATTCAACTGAAAGTTCTCAAAAGTTATTTAGAAGACCGAACCCAGTGCGTAAAGATTGGTGATGTTCTCAGCGAAGATGAAAAAAACACGTCCTTTGGTGTGCCCCAAGGAAGTATTTTAGGGCCTACTCTATTTTTGATATACATAAATGACCTTTTTTTTATTTGCGAAGGAGTTTTATCGACATAATATTAATTATTATTGAAATAAATAGTTTTAACATCAAGGCTATTTATGTAGCAGTAAAATACTTTTTAATTCATTCGAATCGGACATTTAATTTCGAAGATATCACGATATAAAAATACAATACGCGAACCGTTCGACGCCGGCGCCGCGCCTCCGCGACGTTCCCTACTTTAGAGAGGAGAGGATGAGTAGTAGCACACGGGTAGACATGACCTGGAATAGGACATAGGATAGTTTTATCCCTATATTCCCACGGGATCGACATCTACGCGGGTAAAACCGTGGGGCACAGCTAGTAAATAATAAAAAAAATAAAAAACTACAGTCGAAATGAGCACCTCCTCCTTTTTGAAGTAGGTTAAAAAGGAAACCAGCTATAGACTTTGAAAGCGTTTGGTACACAAAAACAATTCGAATGCACTTTTTAGGGGTCCGTAGTCAACAAGGAACCCTTATAGTTTCGCCATGTCCATGTGTAAATGAGAATATTGTGAAAACATCCTTCTTTTTTCTTTTGTTTTTATTCCTTTTGTAAAGTTCGAGAGCACATTCGCAAGAAGCTGGCAGTATCATCACAACGGTAATGTTTTCCCATTGTTTGTCTTATTTGTTTTAGTATGTTCGTGTAGTTATGTGTATTTATTTGTTCTTATATTTATATACATATTTAGGTTTATTATATATATATAATATATATATGTATATATATATATATAATATATATATATGTATACTATATATATATATATGTATATATAGTTTGAATAGGTTTATGTATTTAAATAATATTTATTCCACAATTTTCGCTATTGCACCTACCACTGTTTGTCTCTGCATCACCCAAAGGTTGACTGGTAGATAATGCCTGTGGCATTAAGTCCGCATCTGTACATTTGTGTGCTTAAAGTATTAAATTAATAAATAAATATATTGGTTACATCATTTATGTTGAAATTATACATGTGAGTACAATGTAGAGAAACGTGCACGTTAAAAGCGTCCATAATTAAACGATAAAACAGAAACAAAACAATTCAAATATTAAAATAAGCCGTGGCAGCTAAGAGATGACCATGACCAGTCCCTACTGATGGCGCCCGTTCACGAACATGACGCATGGATCAGCACCATTCAGCTCAACCATTTTGAAGGGAACTTTATGATCCAACACACACGCCACCATCAGCGAGACATTAAAGTGAGCATGACATACTCTCAGCCGCCAGGGCACATTCAAGTCAATGAAAGACGTACCTAGTAAATGGTAGCTTTAAAGTACTTAGGTAAATACATAGTGCTCACACACAATGTGCTATGCAGTTATACAATACTAGGAAATTGAATTTATACAATGTAAAGATAGTTTATACAATCTTCAGCAGCTCCAACAATATTTTGGAATGCTAATCAATTAATGCGCCCTTTGGAGCTGGACCAGCGCTGAGCCAAGAATTTTTGTCAGTCATGTAATCCCCCAATTTATAATATGCTTGGAGGCATAGTGTGCGTTTTATACAAGATTTAAATTTTGTTTCATTCAGTTTGAGTATGTGGGGAGGTATTTTATTGTAGCATTTTAAACAGTACCCCATGAAGGATGAGTCTACGTTAGCCAGTCAGAAGCCTGGTTGAACTAATTGGTCCCTATTTCTAGTCTTATAATCGTGTCTTTCACCTCTTTTACCGAATAGACTTAGATTTTTCCTTACGTACATGATGTTTTCATAGATATATTGACAAGGTACCGTCATGATGTTAATATCTTTAAACAGTTCCCTTAGAGAATCGCGCCTGCGGAGGCCATAATTATATTGCTCTGATCGCTCTTTTCTGCAGAATAAAAATAGACTCGATATCTGCAGCTCATCCCCATAGTAATGACATGATACTATGAAAGTAACTGAAATAGACTAGCCTCGCGGTATCTACATCAGTGAATTGACGGATTTTTCTCACCGCATATGCTGCTGAACTTAGCCGTCCTGCAAGAGATGTTAAATGAGGACCCCATTGCAGCCTTGAGTCGAGTGTGATCCCCAGGAAAACAGTTTTATCGACGAATTCTAGTTTCTCCCTATTCAATACTATGTCACAATCACTACTTTTGACATTCGCTAAAGCAAATCTTATGCATTTAGTTTTTTTCCCATTTAATACTAAATTATTAGCAGTGAACCGATTTTGTACCTGCTTATTTACGTCGTCAAGATTTGATGCACGTCTATTTATCTTAAAAATTATGGAAGTATCGACAGCAAATAACACCATTTGTGGTTGTTTTTTTAATAAATGGGGTAGATCATTAATATATACTAAAAAGAGCAAAGGACCCAATATCGAGCCTTGTGGAACACCTATTTCTACTTTTAAACCGATTGAATTGACACCATTTATTTGAATTTGCTGTTGTCTATCATTTAAATAAGATTTTACTAAACTGAGCGCAAGTTTACCTAGTCCGTAATCCTCAAGTTTCAAGAGTAAGGTTTTGTGATTTACGCAGTCAAATGCCTTAGAGAGGTCACAAAAGATTCCTATGGTGCCTTGGGCCTCCTCCCACGCTGTAAAAATGAGTTTTAATAAGGTGACACCGGCGTCAGTAGTACAACTTCCTTTGGTGAAACCATATTGCTGATCGTGTAAGATATGGTTGGTGTTAAAATGATTAAGCATTTGATTGAGCATTACCTTTTCGAAGACCTTGCTGAACACCGGCAGAACAGATACTGGTCTATAATTATTGGTGTCTTTACTGTCCCCTAAAAAGTGGTATAACCTTACTGTATTTCATTAAATCCGGAAAGACTCCTTGATCCACAAGAGTAATATAATATAAGAACGCGTAATGGCCCCTTGAGATCCCAATACAAGAACTTACTACATTCGGGTAATTACAAAACAGCACTGTTAAAGAAAAGTATTATGACAATGGGGCCTGTCATTTATAATAAAATACCTCATGGTTTAAAGGATTATTCTTTAAACATTTTTAAATCTAAGGTCACTGCACTACTTTTAGGCAAATGTTATTACTCATTGAAGGACTTTCTAATTTATCCAGATTATGATTGATTTTAATTCCAAATTTGACCATGTAAGACTCTATGTACCTGACTATAATATTGTTATTAATTGACTTCACTTTAATTTCTGTTTTGATGACATTATTTTGTTTGTATTTAATATTTTAATTTTTGTACCTAATAATTTGCACGCCGTAAGGTAGACTGTAGCCGATCACATTTATTTATGTTCAACATCTTATACCTGTACCTAAATTCATAGCAAATAAATTTCTGATTCTGATTCTGATTCACACATAAATTAAATATTAAAGCTAGGTATGGTGCTATAGTCTCGATTATGGATGTACAAACTTTGATAGATAATCCCCATAGATCTTCGGTGAAGCGACACTTATCATCGCACCCGTAAACACAAACATTGTGGCAATATACGATCAATGTTGTTCATAGAGATGCGAGACGGGAAGAGTGGCGGTGCCCGCCGCGAATCCTCAAGCGTGTAGCGAAACACGCGGCGATTGTGCGATTTCCAAATGAGACTGGCAGAAGGTTCCGCCGGGGGCATCGCTTCATCGAGAATTGCCGCTGCGTGTGCCGCCGCGATAAACGCCTCGTGAGACGCGTTGATGCCATCAACGGGCTCGGCTGCTAAAAACGCTCCATTTCATGCTAACGCATGTAACATCGCTTCTCCGTAAACGCACTCATACAACGCCGTATGTTTGAATTCAGTGCGGGCCGCACCGCTCATCGCAACCCGCGAGGTCCCGCGTCTCCGTAAATGAGGCTTTAATGATGCGAAACGAGGCCCTAAAGCAAACTAATTATTTGCTCAATTACCGCTCAACAACGAACGATCAAAGACGATATCGTAAGCGCTCTATGTACGCTCGGCAGATACATGTTTGCTATCGAAGTTTATTGTTATTAATTAATTATATTACTTAGCAGACAAGAGAAACATGCTGCCCTAACTGGTGTCAACGTACGTTAGGTTTTAGTCTATAATTAAGTACAAAAACGAATCCCAAAATAACACCATCCAGTACTTACTTTCTCAAGCGTTATGTAAGGTTGATGAAAATAAAAATGTTATTAGGGGCCACCTAGCTTGGCTTCATTTAGACCTTTTAGTGAACATTGGTGAAAACGTGCATCAGTCTAATATAATAGTCGTTTGTTCATAATAGCATTATGAACAGCCAACTATATGACGTGACGTCGTTTATCTGGTTCTTCTAATGCAACACTCATTCCCTAGATGCAACACTTAACCCACTTAAGTCTTTTTCAAATCGAAACTTTAACACAACTTAATATAGTCGGGATTTGTTTGAGCTGTAAATGCTGGCCAATTACCTAGAGCACATTATCGTAGCAAGTTTTTAGTTTTTCAGTACTTATTCGTAATGCATAGTTATGACGCGGCGGTGCTTTTACTAAGTAAATAGTTTCGAGTTCATATGTGCTGCGTGAGAGGATGGTGGATGTGGGTGGGTGGACAGCACAGCACTGTTAGTGGATAATGGATGAAACTATGTACTGATATTGGTCGTGAACTACGTAGTACAGTGGTTAGATACCATTGTTTATTACACGACTGCCCAAAAAAGGAGTGTAATGTTTTCAGGGTTCATGTATGTATGTGAGTTTCTTTATTCCACCATAACTTTAAAATGCCTGAACGGATTTGGATGTATGGGGTATCGTTAGAATCCTTACATTATCCCAAATGACATAGGCCATGATGATAAAAAAAAAAACAATATGGCTGCAGTATGGCTCCATTTACAAATGTGAAAAATAAAAAAAAACTTGTAGGAAGATTAGGCATGTAACATGCAAACACACACGCATACACGCGCCCGCATCTCCCGCGCACCGCGCGATCCTCCGCTCCGCGCTCGGCAGTCCGGCTCGCATCACGTTCGTAAACGGCACGATTTTGTACTGTCTCGGTGTCTCACTTGAATTCCTCTAAACTTTAAGTATTTAAATGTTGTATTGGTCTGAATGATTAAATTGCGAAGTCATTCTTTGAAAAAACTTTATTTAATTTCATTCGCCCTATAAACTGGCGCTCCAACGCGGCACGCGTACGTAACCGACGCGACGCGAACTCAAATACCTACTTACAAGTAACAGTTTTCTCAGTGGACGCTACGAACTTTAGTGCACATCGTAAAGTTAATAAAGTGTTTCCTCGCGTTAAAGTTGACTATAATTGTGTAATAATGCCTCGCCGCAAAAGAAGAGGCAACGATGACGACACCATGAGTGGCGTGCCGGCGTCCCCGACTCCCGCGCCGCTATCGAAAGGGACGCTTACGTCGTTTCTGGAGGCGTTCGCCAAGGCTCAAGCGGAATCGAACCGTCAACTGGTTCAGAGCCTGCTGGCTACGTCAGCCGTCAACGTCGCAGTATCACCGTCTCCATCGCCTGCACCAACGAAACACGGAAACTTCGCGCGCTGTACGGCGAGATTTAATGGATCACGCCAGGACTCAGAGGCCTTCGAAGCATTTGTCGACTCTATCGTGATATACAAGGAGTGTACATCGATCAGCGACGAACATGCACTTCGCGGTCTACCCATGCTCCTGGAAGGGGAGGCTGCTGTGTGGTTCCGGGGTGTTAAATCATCAGTGACGTCATGGGAAGACGCGCTGCAAAGGTTACGCGCTGCAAAGGTTACGCGCCATGTACGGTGTATCCCGACCACCGCTCAAGCTATTTCGCGACATATTTGCCGCGGAGGTGGAGCAAACAGAAGAACGCACGGAGGTCTTCGTAGCTCGCCTCCGCGCGCTTATCGCCAAATTTCCATACATCGTGGTAAATGATATGGAAGTCGACATGATTTACGGGCTTTTACATAGACGTATAAGGAAACGTTTAACCCGTGAATATGTCTCCAACCTAGATATGTTGGTTGAGAAGGCGCGAAACATAGAGGAGTCGCTGTCCGAAGCGTCCCCGCTACAAGCGCGGCCGCGCCGCAAGCGCGCATGCGCCGCACGCGCCGCCACCGCAGCCCCGGCCTGCCGCACCCGCGCCACCCGCGCCGCCCGCGCGTTCCCCTTCGGCCTCCGCGACGTGTGCACCGGGGGACATACCTACGGGTTCGTCGAGCGCTACGAGTAGTGCTTCGCCCCCGCCGACTGTGGTAAACGATAACAATTCGTCTGAAAAAGGTAAACGACTATTTTGTGTTTATTGCCGTAAAGTCGGACACACTCGCCACTCCTGCAAAAATATTAAAGATAAAAGTGATAAAACCGATAAAGGTTCAGTGAAGTGTTATGGTTGTGGAGCTAACGGTGTAATACGATCTAATTGCCCTAAATGTTCCGTAAATAGTACTAAGGAATCATTTTCTGTACTAGATATTAATACGTTAGACTCTGATAAGAATTTTAATAACACTAATAGCTGTAATGTTGTTTCACACGAATCTTATGTAAACAATTTATGTAACGTGTCTCAATCTGCCTATTCATGTAATTGTAAATGTGTTAGCGAATGTGATGCATTGCCGAGTCGAACATGTAACCTGTCCGCGTCGAACTTATGTACCGACGGTCGTCCGATACTCGATATTGAGGTAGCCGGTTATCGTGGTACGGGGTTACGACGACGGTATAGTGCGGGACCTTAAAGTTTTACTCGTGGATGTTGACGTATTATTTAGGGGGTCGGCAGTACCCATCACTTTTGTTATTTTTCCGGATTTAGTAAATAATGACACGCTCGGTATTGATTTCTTACGGAAAGTAGGTATTGTTATAAATATGTCGAACAATACTTGGTTCACAGCTGATCGGCCTCAGGTCATTCACCCCTTGCGGTGTGAGACCTCACGTGACGTCGTAGGGTGCGCCTCCGCGGATGTCTTACGTAATAATGAGGGCTCGATGCTGTCAATTTCAGAGAAGAATGCTCAGCTGCTTCAGGAGTATGGAGATATCTTCGCAAAAGGGGGAGAACCGACATCGTTCGCTGAGCCTCGCATCGATTGCGGTGACCACCCACCGACTGCAGTGTCGCCGTATCGACTGCGGTGTCGCCGTATCGACTCACGCCCGCTAAGAAAGCCATCATGGAGGCGGAGATAGAGAAGATGCCGCGCGAAGGCATCATCACGAAGTGTGAATTTCCGTGGGCAGCACCAGCTCTTCGGGTACCGAAGAAGGATGGTACTTACCAGTTTTACGTGGACTATCGCAAGTTGAACGCCGTCACTAAGAGTGACTCGTACCCACTTCTGGAGGTCGATAACCTCCTCCAGTACACTGGTAAGAGCTGTTTTATGAGTACTATTGACCTCCGATCTGGTTACTGGCAGGTCAAAGTAAGACCTAAAGACCCGGAGAAGGATGCTGCGGTTTTAGATATGAAGGAACCAGCGAATGTAAAGCATCTAAAATCCTTTCTGCAGAGTTGCTCATGGCTCCGGAAATTTATGCCGAACTTCTCCCAAGTTGCGCAACCACTGACTATGCTGACGCGCAAGGATTAGTCCTGGTTGTGGGGTGAAGAACAGGCTAAGGCATTTACAGAACTAAAAGGATTACTTACCTCACCTCCGATTCTTATTCAGCCAGACTATAATGTGCCATTCATTCTCAGGACTGATGCCAGCAATTACGCACTGGGTGCGGCTCTACTCCAGGGGGAGTCGCCGCGTGAAGAGAAACCCATCGCGTACGCCAGCTGCCTGCTTACCTCGGCGGAGCGGAACTACTCTACCACCGAGCGCGAGGCGTTGGCAGTTGTCTGGGCAGTCGAGAAGTATCGTGGGTACATCGATGGCCATCCTGTACGTGTCTCTCTCTAAACTCCAGTCCTTTGATCTGTAGTGTAGTCAACTTGCACTACACTCCCGGGAAAACGAATGTCGTTGCTGATTCGCTCAGTCGTCCGCCATGTAAGGAGGAAGCTCGCGATTCCTGTGGAGTCAGCACGGTGCTTGTCGACCCGCCACACTGGGATGCCGCTACTCTTCGTGAAGACCAGCTCGCAGACCCCGAAGTGGCGAAGATCATCAAGGCTCTGGAAGGCAAGGACGAATTAGAACTTACCCGTTGGACGGAGGGAGGATATCATACGTGCAGAGGTGTACTATACCGTTACACTGAGGCAGAGACAGGAGAACCGCAGCTCGTCATACCTGATAATCGACGAAAACAGGTACTAGTTGAATGTCACGACTCTGCTACTTGTCATGGCGGCTTAGACAGAACAATGCACCGTATAAGTCAGAGATTTTATTTAACCCGGTAGGCGACGTTACGTAGCAGAGTACTTGAAAAGCTGTATTGAATGCCAGCGCTACGTTTCCAACAAGAAAAAGCTGTATTGAATGCCAGCGCTACGTTTCCAACAAGGACTGTTACAGATTCCTGTTAACTTAACATTTGCTCGTGAACTCCGATCACCTATTGCAGTACAGAGCGATCTTCGTGCTGTCATAGAGGCTGAAAATTATGTTCCACAGATTACGCCGTATCTGCTGAAGCTTGCGGAGACACTCAGCAACAGCAAGGAGTACATCGAACATCAGCAGAACCTTCGAAAGGCTGACGAACTCGCTGTCGGTGATCTTGTCCTGATGAAGTCTCACGTCCTCAGTAATGCTGCTCAAGGTATCAGCTCCAAGGCATGAGCCTAAGAGGGATGGCCCTTACCTGGTGCAAAAGAAGGTTAGTCCAACTACTTAGCTCGTTTCCTGGTTCACCGGATGAAGTCATTGGTAAATACCACATTTGCGACTTAAGGAGGTATCATTCCCGAGATGGTGAATGCCCTGAGGTTTAGCCTGTTGCTCCTAAACTTCCTCCTTCTCGTGGTAGGCCGCGTAAGCAATGTATCATAGTTGACGTTTGACCACCTGTGGGGGCACTCGGTTGGTCAAAAGGGGGAGTAAGGAAGATTAGGCATGTAACATGCAAACACACACGCATACACGCGCTCGCGTCTCCCGCGCCCCGCGCCCCGCGCCTCGCGGTCGTCCGCTCCGCGCTCGGCAGTCCGGCTCGCATCACGTTCGTAAACGGCACGATTTTGTACTGTCTCGGTGTCTCACTTGAATTCCTCTAAACTTTAAGTATTTAAATGTTGTATTGGTCTGAATGATTAAATTGCGAAGTCATTCTTTGAAAAAACTTTATTTAATTTCATTCGCCCTATAAACTGGCGCTCCAACGCGGCACGCGTACGTAACCGACGCGACGCGAACTCAAATACCTACTTACAAGTAACAGTTTTCTCGACGCTACGAACTTTAGTGCAAATCGTAAAGTTAATAAAGTGTTTCCTCGCGTTAAAGTTGACTATAATTGTGTAATAATGCCTCGCCGCAAAAGAAGAGGCAACGATGACGACACCATGAGTGGCGTGCTGGCGTCCCCGACTCCCGCGCCGCTATCGGAAGGGACGATTACGTCGTTTCTGGAGGCGTTCGCCAAGGCTCGGAATCGAACCGTCAACTGGTTCAGAGCCTGCTGGCTACGTCAGCCGTCAACGTCGCAGTGAGGTCGCCATACCTATTTACTCCCAGCCCAGTATATACCTAACAGGATTCGAATCAGAACTTCTATTATAATATACCGAAATAGGGTTAGCGATAAAATGAAAAAGTAAGTAATTGAATTCAATCATACCGGGTATTCCTCGAAGCGCACCAACTATGAAACGCACCAAATGCAGCGCATAAAAAATATTCCTCGAAACGCACCATTCAGGTGTGCTAACAAAATCAAAATAAAAATATTATAATTTCATTGCTCAAAACCATAGCTCAAAACGCACCAACGATGAAACATAGAGAAGAGCATGAAGGAATTGAAATAAATGATATGGATAGACGTTTTAAAATTCAACGGTCCTGATTGTTTATTTATTAATAAATAACAGAAAAACAGAAATGAACTGGAACTATGTGGCGACTTTACTACTTAGCTCAATAATGGTAAAAATACAGGTTTTGAAATTGAATCATTTGTTGTTATGGTTTGAATTAACCTAGCGCAGGTAGGCCGCTACCAAAAATTTCTAATTCCAATTCCATCACTTGCAACTGCAATTGTAAACAAAATATTTTAGTTTATGTTTAGGTACTATTATTGATTGGAAAATCCTACTGTTGTCTAAATGTACACTTTTAAACGTTTTATTCAATAAATAAATATTATTATTTTTTAGTCTTTGACAATTCTCGGGACCCTGGGTCCCGTCCCTCTGGAAGGCAACTCGCTGAGGCCCCTTAGACATTTTTAAATGGAATGAGGCACCAACCGACGATTATCCCTGTTCGCACTATGCAAGTGCAGCCAAGGATAACCCCCGGTTGGTGTAGGACTATTGCAGGTTATGGAAAAAAATAATTGGATTATGGGTTTGGGTTGCTTAATGAAGTAGTTATGTAGTTAGAATGTATTGAACTATGGAAAGACCCCTAGGCCCCTGCCTGACCAATGTTTTATATAAAATATACAGATAAAATGGCAGGGGGTGACTTGCACACTCAATAATGGGCCCCCGAAAATGGTCGCTAGCACAAAGTGTCTTAGCGACAAGGGGGCTACATGTCCTAAGGTGCTTAAGAAGAGTGGAGAGGTATTCCACGGACAGTCGCGGAAGTATGGTCAAGATCCCTACCAGCATCTTACTGCAATACTTCCTACCACGTTTGCTCTTGCGAATCTCCACTCAAGCCGGCCAATCAAGGCAAGAATGAGGTGGGAGCTCTGTTCCTCGTCAGTGTTCACTCCAGCCGGCCAATAAAGGCAAGCCAGAGGTGAGGAACAAGAGTTCTCCCGGGAGATAGGGGCCGTGGGGTCGGTTCTGCCCAACAGGTTGCCACATGCTGCCCTACGGGTTCCTGTATCTCTCTTGGTCTGGCTCCTCATCCTAGACTCTACCGGCGCAGACCCAGAGTTCGGAGCGCGCTAGCTCCACCACGACGTCAACGTAGAGATACGGCGGTGGGATTAATAATATTATTTGTTGGTATACATTTTTGTATCTCGGCTCTGAACTGCCGGTTTTTTTTTTGGGTACCACGGGCAAAGCCAACTGCTACCCCTGAGAGAACTAAACTAAGTAATAGTTGATGATAATATATTATGGCGTGATGATATTATGTTTTGACTTTGTGTTGTAGTGATGAATGTCTGTGCGTGATATTTGTGAGTCGGTGTCGTTCTGCAGGAATTTTCGCACAGTTCTGCAAGTGTTCAGGATGTACGTTCGGAAAAATCTACATCTTTTTAGTAAAATAAGTGACAGGCATAATTTTAACACTAGAAATAGGAACAAATTAGATCAACCACGTTTCAGATTGTCTAAAGTACATACTTCTTTTATGGGGTATTGTGTAAAATGTTATAATAAAATTCCACTCGATATTCTTCAACTAAATGAGAAGAAATTTAAAACATGCATTAAACGCACACTATGTAGACAAGCATATTATAAGTTGGATGATTATATCGTAGATAAAAATGCTTGGCTTAACGCTGGTCCTACTCCACAGGCACTTGGGCTCACTAGTTAAAATTTCATAATTGGAAGTGTTGCTTCCCCCTTTTTACTATTTTTTATTTTTTTTTCCTGACATTACGAAATTATTGTTTATTCTTATTTAACCTGAAAATAATATTATACTAATTGCTCAATTTCTTTGCAAACTAGTTTTGTATAATTTAGAAGCATTTTTTCAATTATTGTAAATGTGAGTACCATGGAGCCGTTTAGTATGGTATGATGTATGTTGACTTGAAATAGCATGGCAGATGAGAGTATGTCATGCTCACTTAAATGTCTCGCTGATGGTGGCACGTGTGTTGGATCATTCGGTTCCCTACAAAATGGTTGAGCTGGATGGTGCTGATCCACATGTCATGTTCGTGAACGGGCGCCGTCAGTTGAGACTGGTCACCTCTTATTTGCCAGAGCTTATTTTTAATATTAAATTTTGAATTGCTTTTGATTCTTTTTTTGTTTTACATTGTTCTCACATATAGAAGCAACATGAATACTGTACCCAGGATTTTGTAATATCTATATCCATTTTTTAAAAGAGTGTCCTTGGAGTTTCTTGCCCGTTCTTCTCCATAGAGATCTACGTTTTGGAATGGGCAACTAGCTTCAACTCTCTGACTAACTGACCGACTCTTTGACAATTCAAAAGTGCCTGTAAATGGTTTAATTGAAATAAATGCTTTGAGTTTGAGTTTGAGTTTGAGTTTGAGCAGCTTTTTGTAGGGTATGGTAGGTGGAGGGAGGTACGTCTACTGTTTTTAAGGATTGATGCAATTGTTTGCGGATGACACCGGTGGTTGAAAGTACTACAGGAATAATGCCAACGCTGCCTAATCGCCACATTCGGCTTATTTCTTATATAGTGTTTTGTAGGTTGTGTGTGTTTGGAACTGCTATGTCAATAATTTGCGCGGTTTTAATCATTTTATCTATTAAAGTTATGTCTGGTCTATTGTAATGTGTTGTTCTGTCTGTGAGGATGACTCGATCAAAGTATAGCTTGTGTGTTGAGTTTTCAAGAACCGTTCCTGGAGTATATTTGTAGTAAGATACTGGAGGTGTAGTAGGTAATTAATTTATATTTAATGGAAAGTTTTTGATGAATTATGTTGGCTATTTGATCGTGCCTGTGTTTATAGACAGTCTGAACTATTGCTTTACATGCTCCAGTAATGTGTTGAAAAGTTTCAGAAGAACTATGACATCGTCTACAAATGTCTGTTGAACGAGGGACTCTCATGATGTGCTTTTGATAGTTACGGGTTTCAATAACTTGATCTTGAATTGCTGTCATGAACCCTTCATTCTCAGGGAATAAATCTCCGCGCCTGAGCCATTCGTTCGACGCTATCTTGTCGACGTTAGGTTGGCAAACGTCTTGTCGATGTCTTCCATGAAGTGACTTCTTGGTCCATTCCGATATTTTAGTCTGTCTGTCAGTCTGTTTCTCGTTAATTTGAGTAGTTTTATCAGACATGTTTAGCGGGATTAGTTTTCGATCATTATAAACTATTGCTTTGTGGAGGGTAGAGGTTGTGCTTTTTGTGTTAAAATATTTTCTAAGGGCACTGATTTGTTTATTGTGTAGGTTCGTTATATATATTATTCCTCGTCCTCCTTCTTTCCTGGGTAGTGTTAGTCGCTGAATGCAAGATCGAGGGTGGTGTTTTCTATATTTGGCCAAACTGGTGTTAATGACGCGTTGTAGGCTTTTAAGTTCTGTTTTAGTCCAGCTTATTATACCAAAAGAATATGTAAGGACGGGTATTGCATAGGTATTTATTGCTTTAAATTATTATTTGACAGAAAATATTTACCTACCTATGCGTATTTAATTTAGGCCTATGATGGGTAATGTGAAAAAGGAATCGCTCACGATATGTTTATTATTAGTAGTAAGCCAAGTGACCCTACGTAATCATAAACCATTAAATCAATGTATAGGATGATGTAGACAGTTTTTAAGTCCATGTCCGTAGTCCATGCATTCTGACAAGCCATTAACTATACAAACAAGTTATTGTCAACTTAATATTTACGTACCTATTCATTAATAACTCTATTTTCAACACTCAACACAATGCTCGTAAAGTGGCTCTTATTGGAACGGTTTTTGGTTCATAATGTAGTGTATTAAGCATGCGTGCTTTTTACTTTCGCACTAGTGCGGTAATGTGCGCCCCGGATAACTATTTACTTAGTCGGAGTAATGTCATGGCAGTATGGAATAAGTAAGTACTATCATGGCAGCATGGAATTTGTACCTATTTAATAGAAATTGACTTTGGTGAAGCTAGCGAAAAAGGCAAACGCGTTATGTAAAAAAAAACCATAGGCAAACCAGGGTCGTTTAGTTATGGTAAAAAAATCCTATGGGCAGGTCAGTGGGACATGCACAATTTACTGTGACTGTATTGTGATATGTTTATTTTGGCTCACATTACTCACAATGTTTCATTTTCTTCTCTAAATCAACATCGAATCTTATTCCAAATAATCCATCAAATGAAACGTACATAAAACCGAATAAAAATAATAAAATATCGAGTGAAACGCATTTAGGTTTTGTTGTTACAGGTATTAACCTATTTTACGGTATTCTATTATTCACTTACCTACGTAAGCGAATAATGGAGAATCGAATAGTTTTCCTTTCATTGTGCAGATTGAATAAACTTCTATAAAAGTACACATTTACATAATCCAGGCTTAACGACGTTTTAAAAAGGGCGAGAGAAATAAACTTGAGCCTGAAGTGAATGGAAAGGTGGAGTTCGAAATAGGTAAGTACCTACTCAAACAAAAAGATAGACTGTTGCTAGGCTAGTTTGCAGATTTATTTGGCGAACAAATAAGCTGCAGTTTCTATGTACTAACAGTAAATATTTCTAAGTTTCTGAGCAGCACATTTGCTAGCTTAGAAATATTTGGGAGAATCCAGTATCATATGCGCATTACAAAATAGTTTTTTCCCCAATGAGTTTTCCAAAAGTGGTGATTGTTGTTATTTTCCAGCAACCTTCAGCTTTCAGCCAATAAATACTCTGGGCTTTGGCTGTAAGTAGATCTGCTCACCTAATCAGATTTACTTAACCCTTAAACAAACGCGAGCCGGTATGCATTTTTTTTTTAAGGTTGCATTATATTTTAGATAATTGAGGGTCACCGATTTCAAATTTTAAATCAAAATTTAAAAAAGAATAGGGGATGGGGTAGTTTTTCTGGTGGTAAATAATTTACCATTATCCGTTCATGACTACAAAATTTTTGATGTTGGTGGTAACCATTGTCCGTTACGGTTTAATTTTCGTTTCTTGACTAGTGACTTCCTCTTGGTTCTACTTATAATATTTATTTTATATTTTGGAAATGAAACATTTTATTTTTTTATTAATTTGTATTAGTATTGCATATTCTTCTTCTAAATTATCAACAACTTTTTGAAGTCTACTTTTTTCATTTAAATTTATTTTCTTTGACATATTGAATATCTGAAATAAACTTTATATAAACTTCTTAAAATATTTATTTAGCTTTTTGCAGTCCAAAAAAATATACAAAAAGACAACCGAATTTTATATAGATAATCTGATATTTTTCAAAGTGGGATCGGACAAGGGTAAGATATTTACCACATATTTGAAACATCTAAATTATATGAATAAGTCAATTGCAAATGCTGCTAACACGTGAGATTAGTCAAAATATGTTATAGTTTTGGAATTTGCGTCGAAAAAGTACTTACCAGATTTTTTCTTGAACAAACTTTTAAAATTTCTGAAAACACCCGCCAAAAACTCGACTTTTTTCACAACAAAACCGTTGAGTCAACTTTGACATTACCTTATAGTGACAAATGACGTTGACAGGTTGTCAAATGAAATAAAATAGATAAACAAATTATTATAGATTATAAATATGTGATATTTATACCTTTAGTGTTACCGTATTAAAAGTTAGAGTGCATTATTTAAAAAAACACGATGTGGTAATATATAATATACCTTTATTTGAATAAGGGTTAAAGCCATTTGACAGTAAGATCAATCTTAATAAATCACGTTATCTGAATTAAACAACAAAAGTAAATAGCGCCACTTCCTCGCGATGACTCTCGTAACTTGAGCGGAAGCCCCCAACTTGGCTGGCAGCCCCAAGCTTCCTAATTAAGTCGAGCCAGTTAAGTGGGGTACTGACGCACCCCAAGTCCCCAATACACAGTGAAAGTGGACACAATTATGTTTCCATTACCGCTCATTGTTATTTATTATTCATTACTTCTGATGCTTCTCGTTGCGTCTCACTAAGCTTGCCCCAGGGACCATCAGCGAGTTAAGATGTTAAGTGATTAAAGATCAGTAGGTTTACTGTATGACATGGGAGTGTATTGCATGTAAGTACATAGAACCCCCTGAGTTTAGAGATTTTACAGGAATGACCCAATACAGATATAATACAGATAAGATTGATAGAATATCCTTAGATGTGTTTCTATCCTTACACATGTTATCACTCCACAGATGTTTTAGGGGCTCAGGACAGGAAATCCTGCGGTGCGTAAAAAAATCTCACTCGTTTGTGTATTACCCTTTGATGTCTTAATTGAGAGCCCTTAGCCTTGTTCACAATTATCGGTGTATAGGAGCTCAGAGGAACAGACCCAGTGACTCCGACATTAAATGATTCCTGATCAATCAATCGACAACGGGCTTCGGGTAAGGCTGGTTCAGTAGAGGGGCGATAAGGATTCAATTATGGGCCCTGTGAGGTAACGTAGGCGCTCGGAGTAAGAAATATACAGAAGGCTTACCGATCACAACAGATTGTTCGTACTTAATTTACTAAAGATAAAGTCAGCAGTCTCTGCGAAGATTTAGAATATTGTAGTCGAAGATTGTTTGAACTTTTGCAATATGCTTCAGTCGTTTGGCGTCAGAGTATTTTGTTTGATTTGTGAAGCAATGTTCCATAATAAGGTGCGCGATGCAATCCGTTCTATATTCAGGTGCGCGCACGGCCACTCTGGTCGCTGGTACCACTTATCGCAGTAATTCGAGTTTACCTACTCTGCTGATAGATTCAAAAATATTGTATTCAAAACACTTGGATACTATAATATTAATTTTAATTTTGCGAGTTTTTCACTTTTGTTTTAGGTACTAGAACTAGCACAAAAAATGTTTTCTTAACTGAATTATTGTAGTTTGTAGGTTTTAGTGCATATAATAGCATTGTTTGTAAAGATTTTTTTTTGTATTCCGGAGAAAATGTTGTTGGTTACACATTGGGCCGTATCTTTTTTTTACTTCTTCCTACAAAATGTAATGTGTCACTGTTTGCTTTCCCTACTATATAAAATAAATAAATTGTTTGAATGGACCTTTTGTGATTAAGTATTTGTGCTGGGCAGGGTTTATTTTGCTACAAGTTAATAACTTAAGTACTGACAATTTTATTCAGTAACAATCGAAGCATTTATTTTACTGAACGAATGGCAAAGGCTATCAGCCGGTTTCTGATTTAAGTATTTGATGTTGAGAATTTCTCAAACTCTTCTTAAGCATTACTTAAGAGCGGGTAGGAGCCAAAATTGCCTGTCTTCAATTTGATTTTTCATGAAATTGATAAGACTTAGGTATAAAATAAAAATAGTATGAGTAACTACATGATATTTCTAAACTTTTTGTGGAACAGAAACACAAAATATTAAAATTTTCTCGATTTCTCGAAAAAATATCACGAAGTTACCTCTAATTTTCTCATATTTTCGATTTGTACTTAATATGCTAATGCCTAATAAGATAAAAATTGGATGATGATTTATATTAAAACAAGGCAAAAAAAATTGTGTAGGCTTTTTATTTTATTCGTTTTATTTTTGGTTTTATTAAATTACGATTCCAAGCTTGTAGGACTATATATTATTTATTTTCGTAAATAATATTTTCGTTATTTATCACGTTCCACAAAAGAAACTGAGACATAGAAAACATGAAAAAAACACTAAAACCGCTTCCAAAACGAATATTAAAAGTGTTATGAATTGATAAATAAATACATTCCGAGGCTAAATAAACGTATAAGTAAAATACAATGTTGATATTTGAAAACTCAAGATGACATCCATTTTGTTTGACAGATTTTTGACTAATAAAGTAGGTACAACCAAAGAGTACATTTTAATATAGGGTCCACTAGCGCCATTGCTCTGTATTGCGGTGAATTTTCTTGCGGAGAAAAACAACATAGCCTATTCCACGTTCATTTGAAAGTTCGCAATGGAGATTTTAAATCTTATTGCGATTTACTTAGGATCCAAATTCGTTTACTCCCACTTTTTTTGACAAACTTCTTGTAAGGTGACCCTTAGACGAACATTTCGAGCGACTTTTGACCGTCCCCTAAATAAAACTTGTTACTTGTTTAGAATAAAAAAGGTGGGTTTTTGGTATATTATTATTAATGGAGTAAAATAAATAAATCGGATTAAAATAGGTAATGGGTTTGTGTGGATACATATACTTACGCACACAGTTTGTGCACGGGACTTGACATTTTTCATAAGGACTCTTGTTGGAAATTGTTGGGGAAATTGTTCTCATGACTAGCCCCCTTTTTATGATGGGGATGAGTAACGGTTGTGACGGATTTAAAATTCACAATGATTGTATAGGAACGTCGGCATCGCTGAAAGAATAAAACTTATCGAACTTTTACGGTAACGTTACAAATTAAAAATCCGGAGTCACACGGGGCCATAAATCGAACAGATAGGCCTCATTTATGGAGACGCGGGGCGTGGCACGTCGCGTGCAGCGTGGCGTTTCGCGGCGCGTCTGAGGTTTTTTCGGTTTACGGTGCGGCGGCGCGTGAAGCGGCACTTATCATCGCACGCGTAAACACAAACATTTGGCAAAATACGATGTTGTTCATAGAGATGCGTTTAGCGGCAAAAACAAATGTATAGAAATGTACTAAGCATGCCACACGAACCGCGGCAGGCAGGGCGATCGGCGAATTTTGCCGAGCGAATCGCACAGGCGGTAAAAACAAATGTGAATCAGTATGGCGCATGTAGGGCTACCAACTTTTTTTACAAGAAATAAAGTACGAAAGAGACAAAATGAAAGTATTTTTATTTTATTATGTTTTAAATAGGTTCATTATTTTTTGGTACTCCTCGCACATGTTATTAATGTAGCATCAGGCTTCGTAAGGCTCATCACATTTCCATGTAAAATTAAAGTAAATGAGGAGCAAATTTTTTATTAACTTCATTGTAGCTCTTATTCTGTCGTCCCGCCATTTTGTTTACTTAAGCATATTTTTGTTTCACCATTGAGTTCTTTTTTTAATCTCGTAGACTATTTTGACATTTCAAATTATTGTTGTTTGTTTTTTCAATTTGGAGTTTGACATTTGCACCTGTCAAATTAGTATAAGGGATTAAAAAATCAACTTTAAACTTTATACTTCGAAAAAACCCCTAGAATTTGACTTTCTAGGGGTTTTTGTAAGAGAAGATGAAAGTGAATGTGAATCGTTTTCATTTTCTATTTTTGTGCACTAACTAACTAACAAAGTAATCACAATTATGATAATAGGTTGAGTTGGAAAATTTGGAAACTAACAAAACGAAGGCAAAGGCCCGAAAAATGGTTATGTTATCCGCGCGTATTTGAGTCAGTAGACGTCACCGTCGCCGTCGGCAGACTGTCAGACGGACGGTGACCTCTTGACGACAATTTGACATTTGACAGAGTACTTTCTAAATCCACCGCTAGCATTTATTTTCTTCAACAGATTCTATTAATGGTTCTGGATACACGCGAAAAAAGTATTTTTGAATAGTTTATTTTTATTGAATAATAAAAAGTATTTTAAGTTGAAATAAAGTATAATAATGTTTTTAACAGTATGGTTGGCAGCCCTAGCCGCATGGTGGCATGCGGCTAGGGCTGCCAACCATACTGCCCACAGATAGTATAGAAGCCAGGAACTTGAAACTTTACTCAAAATAGGGGTATGAGGTATGATAACGTTACGTAATACGTTAGGTACAGTTCCAGTAACTATTTACGAACCCATTTCTTGGCAATATTACGAAAATCTATCGGAACGACATCAACTATTAATTTAGTAACGATCCGGGTGGAACAGTATAAATTATCGATACTGGAACGGATTGTAACGGTATTTTAACGTTCTTGTGAAATTCTCCGTCTATACCCCGACTTTTATTCAAATAATGAACTACAGAATCTCTTCCAAATATTGAACCAAAAAACCTACTCTCCAAGCAATATCGAGATACCTTAGATAAAGACATTTTGCTCTCGGTCTATAATAATCAGGGCGGCGAACGCTCTTCCCGTGGCTTGCATTCAGTGCCGCTTGTTTTGCCACCCCGCTTGCCGCACCGCAATTCGCGCCGCAATTCGCGCCGCCATTCGCGCCGCCTGTCCCGTGGCCAGGCGGTAAAGCAACAGAAATTGGTGGAACGATAGGTTACTGTACATACAATTATTGGAATAAATAGAAACTGGAATACGTAGTTCTGTTTTTTAAATAATTTTTTTTATTCGTTTTTCATGATGCGGATATTACGAAATTTGATATTTAAAAACAAAAAAGTTACTTGTCCTAGCAAAGCCGGAGTTGAACTCTCGTGCCAGAAATGATAGAAACTATCGATTACTTGAATAAAAACAGAATGAAACAAAAATCGGGTTTTTAACACACTTAACACAAATAAAATTTGGTAACATTTAAATTTGAACTTTTTCACGTCAACATTGAGTTTCTAGTTCCAAAACATGAATATGATCTATAGTTCTGAATTCAAGCTTTAGCAAAATAAACTACAGAAGATTGAAATTCGAATTCTATAAACGCCAGGCGAAATGTTCCTGCTGGCGGGAAGGCATTGTGTTTTGTTTTCGTCGTGTTTGATGAGAGGGGTAGGTAAGCGTTACGCGGGTGAAATATGATTTTGCTGTCAAAACACGCACTCTTAAGGTGATACTAAACCATTCACTCATTTAGACATTCGCAGTGTTACTAAAGTCTGATTCGATACCTAAATCGTTTGCAGCCAAAGATGAAAGTCAAAATCAAAGTCAACTGCAACTGTTTGTTTTGCATGTACACCCTACTTATTGTATGTCAATAAATTATATAGTTTTGGAATGTGCTCATCAAGGCCTTCAACTGGATACCCATTTATTGTAAATAATTGGAGATTTTTTTTTTTTTCACATTTGAAAATGGAGCCAGAATGCCGAAAAATTGTAAAAAAAAAAAACCTATATCCATCCTTCGTCATTCGGGATGTTGTACGGATTCTAACGATACCCCTTAAATCCAAATCCATTCAGGCATTTAAAAGATATCATGGAATAAAGAAACTCACATACATTCATACATGCGTGAACCTTGAAAACATTACACCCCTTTTTGGGCAGTCGTGTAATAACTGCAGTATATTATGTAGATTACGTAAATGAACACGCTGAGTCCTTCTAGCATTTTATTTATTATTGTTGTGCACTAATTAATGACTATGTGGTACAACCAGTATATATTTTTTTATTTACATAATTCCTTTATTTCCAATCATTTGTATCGTCCGGAACTTGACTAAAATGTGAAATACGGTAGATGTTAAATGTGTCCGTTTAAGAAACCATTCGACTCCCGACTGTCATTTCGTAACGCGATTGTAAATGTTGTATAAACTTGGTTTATTTCATTTTAAATAAAAAAAATAGGGGAATGCAAATATGTCGGATGTTTTAGCGTTTCGCACGGGACGACACTTCAGTGAAGTGGCGAGACGAGTCTGCATCAGCAATAGATGGTCGTTACTGATATCCTAGAATACAATTGAATACCGTTTAATATCCGTAGAGTTTACGACTCAAACTGCACAGTCCGCAGTAAACTCACTGGAGCAGCACTTTTGGGTCAGCTTTATCATAAAAATCATATTTTTATGTTTTATGTTAGCTATTCACAGTAAACTAACTCTAGTTTACAGCCGACTCAATGGTTTTAGGAAACAGTTTCTAGCCGTTTCCTAAGTACACGACTGGTCACAGAACTTGTATCATTAGGAGTTACTTGACGTTCATATTCGGGGTCACCAATTTAGAGGTATGAAAAACAGGGTGTAAAGTTCAGTCATTCTCTATAGAAAAGGGTCGGTTTGTGTCTCACGGGCAACTGCCCAACGATAGATGTTGGGTTCTTGTATACCTATATGTTGATCGCACGATCGACTCTAATTGCGCGATGCCGGGTTTTGTGTGACGTCATGATTTTTGTGTGACATCAGGTATTTGATGCGTAGTTCGCATGTGACGATGTAGATGCCGCCACATAGGTATCTACAGTCGCCGTTTAATTACGCGTTATATCAGTTTACGTCTCTGTTCAGGGTGTTTATTGGCATCTTTTCCTCCACGCGCCGGCTGTGTATACACACTTATTAGGTTCATCACACTTATTTCTTTCTTTCTGACGTTGTTGTTCTAAATTATTTAGCAATAGAGTAGTGAACGCTGCCGCTGCGTAGTGTTGGTACTATCCGAGCAATGTTAAGGATTCACTTTCAGAAGACCTACGAGCAGATGAACTGCATTCGCTCCGAATAGACGAAGGGTTAATGTAGGAGTACTTGGTAGTGCCAACTGAGACAACTAAGTATATGGCCGTTTTCATAACTAAAGGCTGGGGCTAAAAGGTATTTCACATTTTGAGGGGTTATTATAAGTATTCATTTATTGCTCTTATTTGATTAACTTCGCGGAAACCTTGAGGCTGATCTGCCTACGAGTGTAGATACAATCATACAACTCACTGTAGCACTGCCTACAATTTATTCTTGTTGCAACAAGTGATTATTTGAAGAAATGAAAATTCGATATACGGCACTTTTTATTATCTGCACCGCAGATGTCATAACATCCATCTAGTTGGGTGGCGTCCGACACTGTGTACGCTTGCCGCTACAAGGTCTCCACTCTAGGACTCGTCTGCTCCACCGGCCATCGGTCCTTCGACAAACATGGCCAGCCCACTGCCACTTCAGTTTGCTTACCCTGCAGGTTATGTCACTAAGCCATATGATGGACTATTTCAGAATTGTTGTAGCTGATTTGAATGACTTCCACGTCCTGTAGACAATGTACACGCCAATGATTTTAAAACGCTTCGCTTGGCTCGTCTTGGCGGGGGCACTCCCGTGCCCTCAGATATGAGCCACGAATAATTCCACCGGCCGAAGGTCTAGAAAACATAATATTCCAGAAGGAGGAGCTTTGACCTAATTTTGTAGTGTTTGTTTTGTTTATTTTTATCTTTGTTGTATTATTTAATATACTAAAAACGGTATTATTTTATTTTACCGTTTTTACGTGAAGAGAAAACCACTAAACTAGTCTTAAAACTATTAAATCAGTTAATATTAGAACCGTCGAAAAAAAAACTATTTCGCATACTGTAGCTATGTGGAGAATAATCCTAAGGTCTTAGTTTTACAGTAAAAAGTGATAACTTTAATGTTTACTGTAAAACGTACTGAAAAAAGTATTTTTCAAACTCGTATAACAGAGCAGGGAAAGGCCCTATAGATTTGGTCCGATAGTGAAAAGTGAAAAGAATAACATGTTTTAACGCAATATAACTTTTTTTTTTGTTTGGCCGTCACTTTCATAATTTAGCCCAAAATGAATTATGTCTTTTTTTAACCCCCGACTCAATTAAATTTAAAATTTAAAAAACCCCCGACAAAAACAAAGCATTTAAAAAGTAAAAAAATAATATGTATTGGCCCTTTAAGTTTAATATAAAAGTTGTAGGTAATATTTTGATCCAAGCGTCGTCGCGTCGGGGGACGGCTAATGAAAACGCCAACATACACTAGGAATAATGAATATATGCTATTGTAGAAAGGATAGCTGCTGTTAATTTCCTATTTTCATGAGCCGTCCCCCGACACGACGACGCTTGGATCAAAATATTACCTACAACTTTTATATTAAACTTAAAGGGCCAATACATATTATTTTTTTACTTTTTAAATGCTTTGTTTTTGTCGGGGGTTTTTTAAATTTTAAATTTAACTTTTATTTACAGCTTTTTAAATTTCATTATTACTAGTAGAAACGCTACGATCAACACGCGGCTCGCCGAAATCTGCGTAGCTGTACGTACTTTTACCACAGCGAAGCTAGTTACTAATTTAGTCTCATTTCTCTTTCCTACTCTATCATCAGACCCTGATCACCATCCATCTGTAACCTATTTTTTGAGACCTTTCCAATGAGCCCAAACACGATACCTCTGCTGTAAGGTTGGTGAGGGAGTTGGGTATCCTGCATCCAGGTGATGCTGCAGCATCAGTTCCAGGTTACTATATTCTTCTAATTCATCATTGAAGTAACAGAATTCTAAATTTCCAATCGATTAGACCTGCGAAAGATGCTCACGTCCATTCATCACCTAGAAAAGAGCTGATAATCTTCAAACGGCTGAACCGATTTTCTTGAATCATAGCTAAGAACACTCTCGATCAAGTCACCTTTCAAACAAAACAAAAAAAAACAAAATCGGTTCAGCCGTTTGGCAGCTACGATGGAACAGACAGACACACAGATACACAGATACACAGATACACAGATACACAGATACACAGACACACAGATACACAGATACACAGATACACAGACACACAGATACACAGATACACACGTTAAACTTATAACACCCCTCTTTTTCAGTCGGGGGTTAAAAAGAGGGGTGTTATAAGTTTAACGTGTGTATCTGTGTATCTGTGTGTCTGTCTGTTCCATCGTAGCTGCCAAACGGCTGAACCGATTTTGTTTTTTTTTGTTTTGTTTGAAAGGTGACTTGATCGAGAGTGTTCTTAGCTATGATTCAAGAAAATCGGTTCAGCCGTTTGAAGATTATCAGCTCTTTTCTAGTTGATGAATGGATGTGAGCATCTTTCGCAGGTCTAATCGATTGGAAATTTAGAATTCTGTTACTTCAATGATGAATTAGAAGAATATAGTAACCTGGAACTGATGCTGCAGCATCACCTGGATGCAGGATACCCAACTCCCTCACCAACTTACAGCAGAGGTATCGTGTTTGGGCTCATTGGAAAGGTCTCAAAAAATAGGTTACAGATGGATGGTGATCAGGGTCTGATGATAGAGTAGGAAAGAGAAATGAGACTAAATTAGTAACTAGCTTCACTGTGGTAAAAGTACGTACAGCTACGCAGATTTCGGCGAGGCGCGTGTTGATCGTAGCGTTTCTACTAGTAACATAATATGAAATTTAAAAGCTGGAAATAAAAGTTAAATTTAAAATTTAAAAAACCCCCGAAAAAAACAAAGCATTTAAAAAGTAAAAAAATAATATGTATTGGCCCTTTAAGTTTAATATAAAAGTTGTAGGTAATATTTTGATCCAAGCGTCGTCGCGTCGGGGGACGGCTAATAAAGACGCCAACATACACTAGGAATAATGAATATTATATGCTATTGTAGAAAGGATAGCTGCTGTTAATTTCCTATTTTCATGAGCCGTCCCCCGACGCGACGACGCTTGGATCAAAATATTACCTACAACTTTTATATTAAACTTAAAGGGCCAATACATATTATTTTTTTACTTTTTAAATGCTTTGTTTTTTTCGGGGGTTTTTTAAATTTTAAATTTAACTTTTATTTACTTTTTAAATGCTTTGTTTTTGTCGGGGGTTTTTTAAATTTTAAATTTAACTTTTATGGCAAAATGTCTAAACTATCGCGAAACCTGAAGTTGCCGTACTCCGTTTGTAACACCAAAGCAAATTACTACAAAACACACTACTACGTAAATGTCGCGCGTCCGACATTTTGTAAGTTTGTCCGACAAATCCCACAATTTCGTCAAATTCGCGCATTGATTGGACATTCAGTCGCGTGTCAGGGGTGACACACCGTGTCGCTGTCAGGGGTGGCACGCTCGGGTTGTACGCAATCTTGTTGTTTCTGGTCGGTTGTGTTTGATTGATTGGAACGCGCGGTGAAGCGGCTGATTGATTGAACCTGATTGAGTAACTAGTAACTGAAATATAGGCGATACGTCAATAACGATTAATCGAATGTCAGTCATTGTGAGAAGTGTGTGCTAAGTATCCAGATATCCTTTTACTAATGTTTCGTGTTCGGTCTGCTCGGGTTTTATTGATCGAAGGGCTGAGCAGCGAAAATATACAGAGTCAGAATTGGTCACGCGGGAGCAAACGACATACAGTTGTCCGTGTGAGGAGCAGCCCGTCCTGAGGTTGACACCCACAGCCTTCAGTAGCAATTTTCCATTGTAATAATTTATAGCCTACAGCAGACTGACCAAGATGTACAAGGAAGAAGAGAATCTATCCGACACTTTTTCCGTGATGTACCTATGTTACAATAAATCTAAAAACTGTTATTAGCAGCATTACAATCGTTCCTAGACCTCGTAGCAATGACTTTTTTCAAAAATATTCAATACAGTGAGTTCGCTACAATTTTATTATATAACTAGCACAGCGCTCCTGCTTCGCACGGTTTTTACGACTTGACAAAACTTCGACATTTCTTAGTTATATGTAACTTAACGTATTATTCACATAAACCTTCCGGAATAAATCCTCTAAACGATGGTGAAAACCTGATCAAAATCTGTTGCTTGCTTTATAAGAACTACGCGGACATACAGAAAAACACGAAAAGCGACTTTAATTTATAATAATTATTATGTATAGCTTCCAGTGCCCCCCTGTCCCCGTTGGTCAGGTGGTCACAAGCGCGACTGCTGAGCGTGGGGTCCTGGGTTAAAATTTTCCATTAGGAATTTCTTAGTAAGAGCTCGGAGTTTGGAAGGCAGTGTGATACCCCCGTGCCTCGGAAAGCAGCTCGTTGGTGTGATCTCTCTCCGGTTGTTTCGGATTGCCATCCCATCGGACTATGAAAGTGAGGGAAGAGAGAGTGCACCTGTGTCTGCGCGTAAACATGCGCACTATAATATCTCCCGCGTCGAAGGCTAATCTCCGTTGAGATTGGCCGCCGTGGCCGAAATACGCTCTGGAGGACTATGTCAAATATACAGATAGGCCGTGTTTTCTGACCGTATTTTTGAGGTACTTAAGTCATAAATTTTGCGCAAGATGACACCGCTGCGGAGGAAGACGTTCCTTAAAAGAAGACTCTATTTTAATACACAAGTTTGTTTGAAAGAATCCGAAATTCAAAAAAATTGTTTGCTGCATAAATCGCACATTAAACATACATTTCGCGTCTCCCGTACTTGAGAAGACAACAAGTTACAAAGCTCTCAGAGCAATTCTTTCTGTAACATTCATGTTTTAAGAAGTTTGAGATTTTTTCAAAGTTATGTTCGTTTGAAGAGAGGTCTTTTAGCGAAGCGTCCTCCGGGAGGTCATTACGAGCTTGTACCGTGACGTGGAGAATATTTGAGAGGGCAGGGCTGCCCGGTCGCGGTTATTGCCGCCGAGAGCGCGCGGTGTGCCGGGACACGGCTTGTTATTAAACTGTAGAATATCTAATGGGGCAGCCCTGAGCGCCGCCGGCGAGTACTGTAACAGTAATTGTAACTACGGTTGAGCACAATGGCCTAACTTGGAGCCGCTATCTCACGACTAGAAATGATCTGAGCTAACATAAATACGGGGTTATTGTTGGTAAAATGTCGGGAGCCTAACGTGAGACATAACTTATTGAGCCTAAACTTAACTTATTCGGAAACGATCTAATACCTATCGGTAATAATAGTCCATTTATTTGTGAGAATATTGTTACATAGAGGTGTTACATCGTTTTTAAAGTACATAATATTCTGCCGTATCCGGCGGACAAATATATTTTTAGGGTTTTGGTTAGTTTGTTAGATCACACATTGAATTGACATTGATTGAATTAAATAGATTAGGATAACATTCAAATTGCAAATTATACTAGTTGTTAGGGTAGACACCGTTATCCTTGAAACTAGTGGTTTGGGGTCATCTATAATATACTTTTTATATGGGACCAACCTTGAAATCGCGAAAAAAAAATCAGCTGTTCCATACATTTGTGTTCACTTAAATCAAAAAAAATTATGGAACAGCTGATTTTTTTTTGGCGATTTCAAAGTTGGTCCCATAGAAAAAGTATATTATAGATGACACCAAACCACTAGTTTCAAGGATAACGGTGTCTACCCTAACACCCTGTATATAACTTTTCATTCATAAAATCATTAGTCGAGTAGCATTTACTAAAAGATAATTGAATCCCATCACCCCAACGCAGTTCTTCTACCACAAAAAGATATGAGATTCTTAATTTTTGTTTTAAATTTGGTTTTATAGCATATTTTAACAGCTTTATTTTGGATAACTTGCAGAAGTTGATGGTTAGACATACACATGTGCTACTCCGGACAGGACAGGCATATACGTTATAAGACTTACCACTGCAATAACGAACTGCTTGGATAAAGGAGAAAAATGTGTTGGTATATTTCTAGACCTACAAAAAGCCTTCGACACAGTGTCCATTCCCATCCAGCCGGCTGGAGGCCGTAGGCGTGAGAAGTGTGCCCCAGGAGTGGTTTAAAAGCTACCAGTCTGACCGATACCAAAGAGTCCGCATTGATGGGCAGATAAGTGATGAAGCACTTTGCACCTACGGTGTTCTCCAGGGAAGTCCAATATAGCCTCAACACTGCCTGAATTTTTCACGCTAACTTTATAAAGTGAGTGTATGTAGCGCATTAAGGAGGCCGTCGGCAAATGAGGGTTAATTCGTCATTTGTATCGGAGTGCGTGTTCGTAAGTGCCCTCATCTCTCATTGTGAAGGTTGCGTAACCGGTTGGTTTGTGACCCATGACATATATCATCACTTTAGCCGCTGGCAGCGTGGAAGTCATATTATGTTTATGTCATTTCGTTTAGAACATTTTTGGAGCTCATCTTAGATTTTCCGTGACCAATTAAAGGCACAAAAGTAGGTAACCTATTGAATGTTTTCACACAGAACTAAATTCCAAGTTCCACAAAATGGTGATAGTTACGGCTCGTCACAATAGGCCTCATTACCGTAGGATAGGTCAAACTCTGCGTGACTTCTAATATTACGTCTCCTCGTCCTTTCAACCCCCCAGGGAGTCCCATCGTATCTAATATTCCGCTTATAAATGCGAAGATAAGTTTGTTTTGCTTCCTCGGCTCCATTGTGGATGCTCAGCTACATATTGCATATGTCAGGAAGACGGACGGCGGGTGGAGCCAGTTCCCCAGGGCCACACTACTGCTTCCACGCGAGCGCACACGGGGGCAAAGGAACACTGTTTGTACGGCTGGAATGTAAAGCTATAACGTGTAAATTTTCAGTTATTTTAACACTTTTGGCTCGTTAAAGAGGGAGTAATGTTAACAATGTGTTGTCGTGTTGTGTTCGTTTGAACTGTTGGATGTTAGATGTGAGTGACGCACAAGCTGTCTCGAACAAGGGCGCCAGATTTAGGGGGGACACAAACAACAAATTGTTTCTGGCGCACGACATTCGTATTTATAATTATGTGCAAAAATGTTTACAAATAACATAACATTACGCCAGTTTCTCCCCGAAGGGTTAGGCAGAGGTATGCCTACAGTACACCCACATTTCGCCTCCATTGTAATAGGGGGCGAGCGTTTATTTCCATCAACGTGGCACAAATCCAAATTTCAGGCAATATCCCTTACTACTTACTATAAAGCAAAGTCACCCCGCCGCGTTTGAGCGCAATACACTCAAAAACTACTGAACGGATTTTCAAACGGTCACCAATGGTTGGAGTGATTTATGAGGAAGGTTTAGATGTGTAGGTGTTGTGTTGGCTGAAATATGATTATTGACTGTCGAAGATGTTGGAAAAAATCATGCCGACTGGGAGCTTTACTGGGGTGCGCCGCGTAAACCGTAAGAGATAGCTAACATTAATGTTCTACACATATCTTAAAAACTTCAAAAAAAGTCCGCGATACCATAATTATGTCTATCTTCTAAGGATGACCCACAGTAACCACTTTTATTTTAGAATTAAAAATGCCTGACATCGTATCATTTAAATGCACACTTTAAAAAAGTTATACAGATTCAAAATTACGCGTAACAAACATCATAGCTTCACTCCCTTTTAATCCGTAAGTAGATTCCCGTGGGATATTTTCCGACATCTACGCGGGTGATAGTAGAAGTATAATTAAATACAGAAACAGACATCGATAGGCTAAATAAAGGAGTGTACTACGTGAAACCGACAAATGGATGTGTGTATAACGCTTGTGCGACAAAACTGTACTGCGAATAACCATAGTTCGAATGTACGCTAGTGCGAATAACTGAACCTCGACATCACACTAGTGCGACTTTGAAGACTTTGTATTAATTATTATAATAAAGGACACACCCTTTACAAATCACTTTTAGTTGACGAAAGTATAAACGAATACCTATCTACTTTTCGGTCACAAATATGACTCGGTGGCTGTTTCCTTCCACAGTGAGTTTACTCAAGAACCTTGTGTGGATGTTCGTGTAGCTGTTTATTGTATATATTTAGCTGTAATGAGTAGTATTGACTGTATATAACACTAACAATACCGGATCGTCAGGGCTCGCTGTTTACACACAGTTTATTTAACTAGTTTACACTGTTCGTAATACCCAGAGTGTAAAATACCGGAGCAGAAGGTGCATAGTATATTCTGTATCGATATTTTACACTCTACAATATTCGTCAAATATTTCTGTGAAGGCGAAACCTATAATAAAAAAAGTTAACTGAGATGAGAAGTAAATATGAACACACCTATAGTAGCCTAAAAACAATATGACATTACTAACCCTTTAATATATTTACCACTAGCTTCTGCTCGAGGCTTCGCCTGCGTGGTATGTCGATAAAAAGTAGCCTTTGTCCTTCCTAAGGCTCTAGGCTATCTGTGTAGCAAATTTCATTTAAATCGGTTCTTGAACAGAGTTACTTTCGAATTTATACTATTATACTAGCTGCGCCCCGCGGTTTCACTCGCGTATTTCCAGGCGACCAACAACTTCAAGGGCGACTAACTATTTGCTAGAATAAAAACTTTTTTCAAATAACTTTAATTTCGGAAGTCGGTATCTTTGCTTTTCAATTTTCGTTTTTTGCCACCGACATCCGAAATTAAAGTAATTTTTCACTTCTAAGTGTTTTTTTTGGAAGGCGGTGGTTTTTTTTTTTTGTAAAAAGTTTTTTATTTATTTGAAAGGTGCTTCCCGTGTAGTCCCATATTTACTTTGCTTGCGTAGTTTTTCAGTTAGCTTCAATAATTACGTATTTTTCCCACTTAGTCTATGTAGATGATATTTTATTTGACTCCGTCACTGTTATTTATATAGCAGGTAGTGATATTCGAATTTGTGTGGGGTAGGTACCACAACTAAAAAGTGATAAATAAAAACTTTTTACAAAAATAAAAACCGACTTCCAAAAAAAAACACTAAAAAGTGAAAAATTACTTTAATTTTGCATGTTGGTGGCAAAAAACGAAAATTTAAAAGCTAAGATACCGACTTCCGAAATTAAAGTTATTTGATAAAAGTTTTTATTCTAGCAAATAGTTAGTCGCCCTTGAAGTTGTTAGTCGCCTGGAAATACGCGAGTGAAACCGCGGGGCGCAGCTAGTATAATAGTATAAATTCGAAAGTAACTCTGTCTGTCTGTATGTTACCTTTTCACGCCTAAACCACTGAACGGATTTCGATAAAATTTGGCTATTTACATTATAAAAATTACTGATTAAAGAACATAGATTCATTAATTTGCTATTTCCAACGACAAAAATAAAGAAAGGGAGCATCGTCTGTGCCGTAAATCAAAGACAATATTGCTGAAGCGTGTGCGATAAAACGTTTCTCTGTCATGAGACTTCTACATTTTTCTGTTCTGTGACTCAAGGCCAAGTCCGGGTGATTCCGGCCATGATTACGATACCTCGCAGAGCCCCGGTTATAGGCCACCGTACTTGTTGCTGCCAATCCCATGAGCCACGGTGCTCAATAAAATGTCCGCTGACAAATGAGCCCTTTGGTGTTTGCACTGAGGTTTTTGTAACATTTGGAGGTAGTTTCGTATATTTGAATATGTTCGTCGTATGTCACTACCATTAATAATGTTGCCGATAAACATCGGTTCGCCTTTTTCTGTATTCGCAAAAAGCTGAGCGATTTATAGCTGTGTCAATGTGAGTTACAAGAAAAGTCTGTTAGAGCCCAAGATATCACAAACACTGTGCTGAAAGTTTGTGCGTGTCGCGTCAGTCGCGTGGGTAGCAGTGGGGGGAGGGGGGTGTTGCTGTGCCGTTCATGGAAACTTTTTAAACTTTGAAAAATGAGTGAAGTGAGCTCTGCTCGAAAATTATAAATGGTTTTATCCGGGTACAGTTAAAACCGCTAGGTATGTATAACTCATATGACTTACTAAAATAGGTATAATAATGTTAATAATACATAATACGCAAATGGGGTTAGTGTAGTGAACAATATAAACTAAAATTGCCATAGACCCTTATTTAATAGTACAGATAGAGATTTATTCCGCGCGAACGCGGTGGCACACGGGCAGGCCAGAGCGGTTCGTCGGGGCGGGTAAAGTGGCCTGCGCGCGTGCCACCCGAGGTCTTACCGAAAAAAAGCGCTCTACAAGTCTCTGCTCGGGTGTAAATATAGAGAATGCTCATATTTATTAGTACAACGGTGCGCATTAACATGGCACCTGGCTGAATGACGATTGTAACTCCCCCCGCTTCCCCGCAAGGCGACGACGGGGCGCGGCGCGAATAGCGGGGGGAGTATTGAGTTCCGAGCCAGGTGCCATATTAATGCGCAGTGGTTGTAGGATAGTTCACTAATGTAATGTATAGTATCCCTCTGACGTTTAGGTATGCATGGGATTTTTTTTTACCAGAACTAAACGCCACTGGTTTGCTTATGGTTCATTTTTTTAGGGTTCCGTACCCAAAGGGTAAAACGGGACCCTATTACTAAGGCTCCGCTGTCTGTCTGTCAGTCTGTCTGTCTGTCTGCCTGTCTGTTCGTCTGTCACCAGGTTGTATCTCATGAACCGTGATAGCTATACTCCATAGGTTTAGGTAGTTAAAAAAGGGTAAACAAAAAAAACCACGTGACTCCTAGATGCTAACCCTTTTATTTCAAATGTTAAACTCATATTATATAGAGTCACATATTAATAGGCTCTATTCTGAATCTGAATCTGATGAACTATCTGTTACATTAATAATAAAGCGTTCAGTGGTATCATCAAGTATTTTGACTAATTTAAACATTTTCTGTTCTTCTTTTAGCGCTGTCAAAACGCGTCTGATTAACCAAGTAAACGTAATACCTGCCCCTCCAGTTGCCAAACTACGAAATGAAATGAAATGAAATGAAATGAAATGAAATTGTTTATTCTGTAAATAGGATATTGGAATCACTTTTACACGTCATATTAAAAAATATTAAAAATAAGCTAGATGAGGTCGGCGTTTCCTATCTGACTACTCTGAGAAGAAAGGCCGAAACAAACTCAGAGGTCACAGTCTCTTTTAAAGTCCAGACATAATCTTGGTCAAGCCATATGAGGACCATGTAAATTCGAGTCTGAAATGGTCTTTTGAGGAAAGAACCACACAGATTTGAGTGGAGCTGTCCAGTCAGTGCAAGCATTTGTCAGTAATGGCGGAGCTCAACTCAGAACTTAGGTCACAGTTGTACTCTTCAATTTAGCAACGTTATCTAATTCATTGTATTTTCTAAAAGGTTTGGGGAACCTGTCTTTTTGGGCTCTTTACAATAGACAGATTACAAAATATTAAGTATATCATTAAAATAAATCTAACTTAAAAATTATGCTCAAGCAGTTTCATCTACGAATAGTAGTTTAAGAATAAATGATAAAGTTTAGCATACTATAATAAAAGAGGAAACTATCCTGTGATCGAAAATAAATTTAATTTTGTTATAACGTATTTTTAAACATGAAAGTGTCAACAAAAAAAACCCTTTTTACGATTTGTTTACCTTTTTTTAACTACCTAAACCTTTAGAGTATAGACAGTTGAAATTTGCACAGATGATGTATATCTGTTGCCGCTATAAAAACAAATAGGTACTAAAATACATAAATATTTAGGGGGGCTCCCATACAACAAACGTGATTTTTTTGCCGTTTTTATAGATAATGGTACGGAACCCTTCGTGCGCGAATCCAACTCGCACTTGGCCGGTTTTTTTAAAATAAAAACTTGCTTTTGAGCGCTTGTCTTTGGTAAAAAGCTTCACCAAAAACAATTTATAGTGGGATACATATTCCATGCTGCCATGATAGTACTTACCAATTCCATACTGCCATGCCATTACTCCGTAGTGCTAGTAAATAGTTATCTGTGGCGCACTAGTGCGGTAATATAAAGTAAAAAGCACGCTTCCATAATACACTGCATTATGAACCTAAAAGCGGTTCAATAAGAGCCACTTTACGAGCAAGTGTGTTGAAAAAATAGTTCAGTTCATCAGAACTACCGATAAGCCTTATTATTTATTGAATCATGTAGCTTGAAGTAATGGTGTCATTTACAGACACTATTACATGATGCAGCTTGCTTTCTACAATTACTGATGCACATGATCAGTCTGTCTGCCCGTCGCCGTCGCATTGTTGACCTTAGTACTGATTTTATAACTTCCCATTACTTTATCTGATAGATTGTATTCCTTTAATTCTGTCACAGAAGCGTAATGTTGTTCTTTAATTAATTACTGTTACTGTTAACCGGGATTAACATCATCGACAATTGTATATACTCCGTACTCTCCTACGTAGACACACTATGTTACCAATAAGCTCAGATGCAATAAGTAGACGCACTGGATTTCCAGTCTGCAAAGTTGCCAAATGTCGCACTGCTCTCGCGTCCAGATACTTTTGTGCGTTAAGTTCAAAGATCTACAACCGGGTTAATAAATCTATCTTGATTTATAAGCTTACGTTATATAAGGTAAAACAAATTTTCAGACCTTGGCTTCAGTACCATAAAATACGCGTAGAATTAGCTAAAAACATTAAGATACCCACACACACACACACACTCATGTTTACTCAATTGCATTCGCTCACCATCAGACATACATACACTCACACACCCACACCCACGCACGCTCACACACACACACACACACGAGCAATCACACGCCCGCTTTGTTTCTTTTTATTGTTTAGTTATACTGTTTCAATACCAGCTAGTGTTACTTATTATTATATTTTATTGTATTTTATTACATAAAAATTGAAATGTGTATTGATGTATGGCGGAGAACACTGATTCCTGTAACACAGGTTCGCCTAGCACAGGAGTCAGGGTCTTCACATGTATGATTGTAATATTTTTATGTCAATAAAGTTGATTATTATTATTATATCAACTGTAATAGAGGCACAGCGGAGATTACATCATTATTAACAACTTTAACGGTGTAGTTATTCGTTAAACCCGTCCTGTGACCGTAATTCAAAAAATTATAATGTAATAATACAAAGTAATCTTATTAAAATAAAGAAAACATAAGAGATCAAATTATTATAAATATAATAATATATTATTAATTTTTTAAATCCAATTAGTTATGCAGGAACATTGTGTGTATTTCTATATGCTGGATACAGACGGAGATATCACGTCCTTTCGGATTCCGACGGAGAGCACCGCTTTCAGTGTATGCTCCGGTAGTCCGGCACTGTGCCGTGCTGCCGAAGTTGCCGCTATCAACCGGCCTCGCGGTACGGCTACTGTCGGACTATGCATGTGTGCCACAGAGATCACAGCTCGCAGGCGGGTTTCCGCTCTACTAACAGGGCAATATAACCCATACAGACACATACCGAAAGGTATCGAAGAATTTTGGTTACTTCTACCACTAAGGTTGCCGCTATCTGGGTCCCAAGAAGAAGAAACATGTTACCTCTTTAAGCCTCGTGCAAACTGGCGCGATATCGCGGACGCGACAGGCAGTTCGACCCTTGTCAAGCCCGCGATATCGCGCCTGTTTGTAGGAGTTTTTAAGGTTACCGTTTTAATACCGGTTACACACACAGGCGATGCGCACCCTTTTACTAATGCCGACGGCACTTGTAAGATAGAGTTTATTTTTATTTCAGTAGCCGGTATTAATACTGACTGGTTGTATTCAACTTAGGTAACCTTTAAAAATAGGTAACCTGTAAAAATATTAATGTTGTAACCGAAAAATACCCGCGTTGATCATACCGGTTTCGGTCCCGGATATTAAGAACTAATCTTTTAGAAAAACACAGATTAACGGTATTTATTTTCGTTCAACGATCAAACCTAGAAAATTGAGGAGCTCGTGGCTAATTGAGGGTCGATCCATCAGGTTAAGCTATGCTTGCCGGGGTTGGTCCGTGGATGGGTGACCATCTTTACATATCGAGACTCCTCCGTGCCTCGGAAAGCACGTTAAGCCGTTGGACCTGGCTGTCATTTCTGGATCTTGGACAGTCGTTACGGGACGTCAGAAGCCCGAAAGTCTGACAACCAGTCTTGCCAAGGGGTATCGTATTACCCAGTTACTGGGCTGTGGAGGTCACATAGGCAGTCGCTCCATGTAAAATACTGGTATTCAGCTGCATCCGGTAAGACTGGAAGCTGACCCCAACTTGGTTGGGAAAAGGCTAGGCAGATGATAATGATGATCAAACCTAGAAACTGGAGACTAAATTCATAAAGGCTATAAGAACCGTTACTTTTGAATTATCAATCACAATGATTTTATTGGAGGAAAGCAATCGCAGCGGTATGTATATGTACCTACATACAGGGTCGAATTAAATTAGCTAGCGAAACTCTGCAGACGTGATGGGTACATATCGATTTTTAACCGACTTCTTCAAAAAGGAGGAGGTTCTCAATTCGTCTGTATGTTTTTTTTATACAAAAAAGAAGGGTGTTTTTTTCTGGGGTAACGACTGCTGTTTGTAGAAATCTCCTTTTTTTTTGTTTTATCGTGTTTAGATATCGATACTTATTACGTCTGTGAAGGTAACACAAAAAAAAACTGTTTTTTTAAAACTAATATTTCAGATACACAGCGTTTGATGACCCCAATAAAAAAACATCAAATTAATTAATTTTTGCTTTATCATGTTTAGTTATCGATACCCATTACGTCTGCGGAGTTTCGCTGACTAATTTTATTTGAGCCTGTATAATAATAATTTAGTACTTATAACTATCCGATTTTCATAGAAAAATTCTGCGGCGAAATACGAGCTCTTATGTTATTATGTTGATTTTAAGAACTAAATATTCAATTTTATGCGATTAAGCAAAGAAAGCTGGTAAGTTTGTTACTTAAATAAAACAGACTGTACATTTTAAACATTTAATGCATTTTGCTCTGTATACGAACAAAAGCGAGCAACAAAGAAGCGAGGATCGTTCATAGACGAATATTTACACAAGACACGAAGTAAATCTGAAAGTTTGCCCGACGGAGTTTCACAACCGTTTAATGAAGAACTTGACGCGCTCGTCCCGAGTTGTTCTCTCAACATTCAGCTGCTATCAAGGACTGGCACCGGCGGGTCACACCCACTGGCTGCGGTGGCCTCGTACAGAACCTGTACAGAATGTTCATTCCTTACAAGCACAACAGAGTACCCACTGTGTAGTGATCAGGGTGCAAGAATTGTTTTGTATACTTTACTGTCCCCAAACGCCCCTCATTCGTGGCCAACAGCAGGTTACTTCTTTCATTTATACTGATTTGTTTTATTTTTGACCGACTTCTAAAAGGAGGGGGTTATGTATTAGTATGTTTATATATATACAGGGTGTTAGGGTAAACACTGTTATCCTTGAAACCAGTGGTTTGGTGTCATATATAGAACGTAAAGTCAATGGAAAATTACGACTTTAAAAAAAATTAAATTGTACCACTCGAGTATTTCACCCTTTCACCTATGCGCTAGGGCAACGAACTTGCGTCCCAACACGGATGGGGGTCGCGGGACGTGACCTGACCGGCCGCGAACGCGACCCCTCCCTCAGTCAGTCAGCTGTTTCGCTTGCGAGCACGGTGTCGGATAGAAACTTTTTTAAATCTTTTAATGAAAATAACGTTTTTTTTGTTGTTACTCGGTCATTTATTTTTATGTTTAAGTCAACTACCCATGGTTTGAGTGAAAATTAACGGTGTTCACCCTTACACCCTGTATATATTTTTTTAATGATTGTTTTTCCGGGCATAACTCCGTCATTTATACACGGATTTGCAAAATTCTCATTGCCAGGTCAGGATCTGATGATGGGATCCTGGAGAAATCAAGGGAACTCTTCAAATAGTGTTCTCTCTTTATAGTGTTTTTCTAGAAGTCAGTTGTATTTTTTTTACAAAAAAGTTTTTTCGTATCTCCGCAACGCACATTTATCCATTTTGTCTTAAAGATCGGCTTTGTGACCGCAACTGCTACGATGTTGCTGGTGTCTGTAAGCGTTTATAATAGTGGATCTTCTATAGTATCTCTGTTTTCTGTCCCATTAAAGTCATCTGTATTCAGTCGCCGTTTCTCGGGTAATGTCATCCGACACCAGCACTATCTAAACTAACGTCTTCTCACTCGCATCGAACTGTAGTTTACATCGAAGAAGTAGGTAATAGCAGCAGCGAGATGTTCCAAGTAATAATTGTATTTTACGCTATCTTGGGGATGGATGAACCGAGTAGGCCTTATACCTACTCTCTAGCCGGCTATGACACAAGCCTATCAACCAGTGCACCAGCGATGATGTTGTAATTGTGGCTGTTATATATTTGAATCATTTCACTGATATATTTGAAACACTTAATTTGTAAAAGTAACACTTCTCCTTTTTCTTTGTTCTGCGAAATGTAATAAGGACATCTCAGCTCATGCACTGATGTTTGTTTAATGATCTAATATGATTGCAGTTGCAGCCACTCCGGTCACGTATGCTGTGCGCAATCCATACCAACTACGATACTCGACGTATTCCAACTGTACTGCGCCGTGTAGTAATAGTGAGGTTTAACAGCCACTGTGCTTTGTGTGCAGCCTGCAAGTGGCACAATCAGCAGGGCATGTCGCTTGAACGCGGGATGCAGCCGTAAACTGAGGAGAATATCATATTAAAGTGAAAAGAAGAGGATATAAAGACATTTTGTACGCGTTTGTTGACAATAATTCAAAGTAAAGAGGACCCTTAACACATTTTGAGGGCTTTTTTTTATTTTATCCGCAATCTTTATGTGACCGAAAAACGGGTTAGATGTCCTTCTACATTTTTTGTATAACTACCACCTAATGGAAATTGCTAGAGCGAATTTTGCTCCAAATATTTTGTTCTACACACATTTTTTTAAATGACATTCATGGTACATCATGGCGGCCTGTACCACAAGGCGGTGACGTTTGCGGCCTGTGACCACACGGTGGTGACGCTTGCGGCCTGTGACCACACGGTGGTGACGCTTGCGGCCGGTATTATTTCACACGAAAACGCCGCATTACGCGCGCTAACTTGTAGAGGTTAATAGGTTCAACAATGGCGTACATTTGAATGATCGAGCCAGATGTCAGCAATTGATGAACTTCGCGGGACTACTCTACTCGTTCAAAACCGATCAATTTGATCGCCACATTCTCTGCTCCGTCACAAAGGAAAGGTGTGGCCACAACTAACCGCTCTGGGTACGTCGTACGTCGGGGCGGCCAAACTGAGCCGTAATAGACTTGTTGATTGAAATCCTAATTGTAGTGTAGTTGTGTTGTGCCTCCTTGTGGTAAGCGGAACCAATGTAGCGCTATTATTAGACTGAGATGATGAACATGAAAATACATCTTTCATTAGGTTCTTAAATAACTTTCTTATAATAAACGTGGAGTCTTCCGTTCAATTCCTTAGTGGCCTTTCAAAGATGATCTTGTGTTGTATTTCGATCAACTTATGTGTAAATAAAGGACCAAAACATGTCGCAATCGCCGACAGATTTTGTAATTTTTGTTGAGAAACCAAAGTTACTTAATAAACCCAAGCATGCCACCATATCTACTGCCGCTTCCTAAATATGAACATGGTTCTCTGCCCTTTCGCCGAAAATTGTTTGCCAGATTTTCACTTGGCAACTAACGTTTCGCAGAATTTTATTTCGCCGAATAATCATTTGCCAACTTATCATATAATGTTGTTTTATTTCCCACACTCACAGTTATCAACTGTACGTTTAGTCTGCTTTTCATAATGACACTTTTTAAAATGCCAACTTTCAAGTAAAGTTCAATTAAAATGAGTGAGTGTATTGAAGAGTGCTCAGTGAGTGAGTGTTTTTTACTTTATCTTTAATGTGATGTAACCTAACTTAACTGCTTTCTTTTACAAAAGCGATTCGCTTCTGGCACACCGGCCGCTGCCGCGGCCGTTTTGTGTCATTATAATAATCAGCTTAACAATAATTCTACCAAATGAAACGTTGGCTAAACGTTAGTTGTCAAAGTGAAAAAATCGGCGAAACGTTGGTTGGCTAGTGATAATCTGCCAAACAATTTTCGGCAGGATATCTATGAACATACATAATTCAATAATTGTGTAAGTAAAGGTGCATTCAGTAGACGTTCCTCGGCGCGGGACATCAATGGCCGCACATATTTCACAGCGGATTGTGACGTCACGCATCCATCTTCTTTCATCCCCCGTCGAGACGCGTCTGCTTTAGACAGGTTGGAGTTTCTATTATGTCAGGTATTACAACGTAAGTAATATATATTTTATTTTGTACTTTTTAGCATTAGAAATTGTTTAAATATCTGTTCTATCACCTTCACAAATACTTTCCAACGACCCCAACACTACAGGGCTATCTTGTAAAGTCGATGAGTTCCTATTGCCTCTATAATCAGACCCAGGACTAAGCTTTTGGCTATAGTTAAGCACAAAGAGGCTCTTATTTGATTGAGAAGTTCCAATGGCCAACTTCCGGCTCCATCATCAGACTCTGGACACCACCTAGTGTAATAGCATTTGTCAATACATAATCAATAAGTCCAAACACGATGGTGCTATCTTGTTTGATTGAGGTGTTCATAGCCACCTTTCGGCTCCATCATCTGACTCTGAACACTACCTAGTGTCAAAGCACTTGTTATTACATAACCATTGAGACAAACACGACGATGTTATCTTATTTGATTGAGGAGTTCCTATGGTCAACTTCCGGCTCCATCATCAGACCAGCTCCATGGTATCATTTTTGCAAAATTATTTTTATTAAAATTTTGTTATATAAGTATGCCAAGTCGGCCAGGAAGTTCTTGAAACATGGATGACAATTGAAGTAGCCGGAAACGAATAGAGCAAGCTAATATAAAGCTTGTAAAAATATTTAACATGTTGAAAACCAACTCTGTTATCGATGTGTGATTCAATATTGAATCTAGTCATAAAAGTTTTCAGCTATACATCTGTCCATCGTAGCATGTAGTATTCCGACATGACACTGCATCTTTCATGTATCGATATTGGAAAAACGAATATTCTATGTGCAGTATACCAGCACATACAAATGTTTGTGTATGTATACATATACATAGGGGGCAAGCGTGACTACACTGTAGTCAATCTATGTTTCAAAGTGAACACTTATGAGATCAAGGTCAACGACCGGCAAATTGCCTCTAAAAGGATCGCTACGACGACGTTCGTAGCGCATACATCTACGCCGTAGCACCGTCTACGAATTTGCTACGATATTTACGAGCGAACGATTTATTTAGGTTGGGATGTTTTATACTATACAAACAAATGTATTATTGAGATTGATGACATTTTGTGATTAGGGTTTTTCACCCCACCTTAAGTTTGGTCCAATTTAAAGGATTTTTTTTTTGTATCTTCTTGTACGTCATCTAATTGATCCGGTAAGAACCCTTTTAGAGTAAACAAATATAATTTATTCGAGTGTCGATCTTCATCACAAGGCTCCATCCTCTATAAGCCCTTGTCAAAGTTAAGTTAACTCGGTGCGGCTTACACAACCGGCAACAAGTTATTTGTTAAGCAGAATGTGAGCTTATTGAATAAGAAAACCACTGTTTTTAGTCTTTTTGAGTATTATTTGAAGTTCTTTGCAATAATTCATTAAACAACAAGTAATTACTTATATACCTATTTTTGTTTTACACAGTTTTACGAACTATTCGTTGTGTTTTAGTTTCTGTCGACAGGTTCGTCCGCAAAACTCACTAATTAGTATAGCAAAAGTTGGTATTTCAAAACTGTTGAACATTTTGACGAGTTGTTTCGAAATTGTTTTTGTGTTTTACTGTTGTGGAATAATTAGAGGTGTATCTTTTTGTGGCGAGATTCAGGTTGGCAGACAGTTAGCATTTATTATATATTTTTCTTTCTTAGGTACCTTTACTACTGAGGCTTGTACTATTTCCTTGACTGATTCGAGCAGAATGAACCGACTATAATCCATCAACAATAACGACAGCCTCCCGGTAACTGTCAGCATTTCCCCGAAAGGGTATTATCTAGTCAGTACGCAATAGAATTACTTATTAACTCATGACAATAGTGTGCTACCCATATGTATACCTACGCTATGTTTTCACCGTTCCAGACTGTGGAAATGGAAGTGAAGAAGCAATCGTTTATTCAACAGTTCACTCGCTTCCTTTCGCTAACATTTACGTTAACCATGTCAACACTCCCCCCCTCCTCCGACCATGACGTCACCAATGAGCTGACTTGAATAGACCTTATCAGAATGTCAAAGAGTATCTTTTTAATACTCACGTCTCATTTTAATGAGTGAACTCATTGATGAGAGTCGTACGTAATACGTGTTGCGCCAAACGCGTCAAAAGAAAGCGATTCTAGAATACTTGAGCAGAAAAAATGTTACTGAATGAGTTCTTGAAACGCGCTTTAAATACGTATCGAGTGAAGTGGGTTAATCCGACAGGTTCATGTTGTACTCGAGTCAGACGACTGAAGGGCAACGCAGATACACGCAACAGGAATTTTATTTGATTGTCTTTTATTTGGAACAGATTAAAAACCTAGCTCAACGTCTATTTGGACTGATATTAAAGCTCAAAACACACACAAAGCGGGTGCGTGTCGGAAGCGGATCGGGTCGTTTTCTTCGCGGGACAAAAGCTCAAATCACAAACAGCGCGGGCGCGCGACGGCAGCGGGTCGGGTGCGCGACGGCTGCGGGTCGGGCGCGCGACGGCACCGGTCGGGCGCGCGACGGCAGCGGGTCGGACGCGGGGCGGCAGCGGGTCGGGCACGCGACGGCAGCGGGTCGGACGCGGGGTGGCAGCGGGTCGGGCGCGCGACGGCAGCGGGTCGGACGCGGGGCGGCAGCGGTTCGGGAGCTATTTAAAATCTTCATAATCCAGAGATCCATCGACAAACAGAACATTTTTTTGTAAATATTCATAAAACAAATACGAGGCGCTCCGCTCATGACCCGCGCCCGCGTTCTTACATTGACATCCATATAATTACATGAATTACAATTTATTATGCCCGCCGTACTCACGCGCCCGACCCACTCCCGACACGCACCCGCCTTGTGTTTTGAGCTTAAGTGAGTGGCCCCGAACAATGAGCCCCGAGATTTGTTAGATTATTTATTGCTATAAATAGTCTATATAATAAATCTATATATACACAATAGTACATTGTGATAAAAGTGTGCTGTATAATGATCAATACACACGCGTTTCATACGACGTTTTTCAACACACTTGCGAGGACAAAGATAGACTTGTTGTAAGAAAGGTAGTATAATAAAAAGGCATGAAGTTTCTTTGATGAGATTTAAAAAAGCGCAAGTTTCTGCTCGGGTGTAAATAGAGAATGCTCATTTAATAGTAGGATAGTTCTTATTAATTCAATATATATTATCCCACTGACGTTTAACTAAACGCCACTGGTTCGCTTATGAATTAAAAAAAGTAATAAAAACTAAGACCCAACTACGACTAAAAAGGTATAAACAAGACACCCCATAATCAGCCTATAATGTTTCCCACTGCTGGGACACAGGCCTCCTCTCTTTGAGAGGGAGCGGGTCGTAAGCCACCACGCGAGCCCAGTGCGGGTTGGTAGATGTCACATATCTTCGAATTTTTGGTTCTAGGACATGCCGGTTTCCTCACGATGTTTTGCTTCATCGTTTTGACCACCCTCACTAATAAAACACCCTCACACACACACCCACACACACACACACACACACACACACACACACACACACGCACGCACTCACATACACACACACTAAATCTACCTATTTACAATGGCTTTCATTTACCTTTATTTTTGCATGCATGTTATTGTTACCGGGATAATTAATTATACCTAATTATAAAATGTACTACGTCATGAGACCCCTATATGTATAATGTTTAAACGGGATCAGTCCTGTCTCTCCTAAACACAGGCTACTCAGTAGCCTATATAGGAGTACAGCGCATCACCCGCTTACCAGACTGTGTATTATTCTCATGTCCCAATGTATCTGTACTATAATCTGGTCCTTGTAAACAATAAATAAATTTTATCTTATCTTTATCTTTATCGTTTTGAGAGCAGTGGCGATGAAATAATTTACACAAAGTAAAGCGCCTGTCGGGGTTCGAACCTACGACCTACAACTCGTAAGTCGTGGCCGTTACCACTGGGCCACCACTGCTCACAGTCAAGACAAGACACCCCAGACAGACAAATTAAAAATCCGGAGTCACACGTGTTGGGGCATAAATCGAACAGATTACGATTAGTCGTAGTTGGGTTTTAGTTTTTATAACTTTATTTTTTTTTTAATTATGTTGGTGTTGTAATATATATATATTTGAAATGTGCTCATTAAGCCCTTTCATTTGATAACCAACATGGTACGATTAAACAATTTTTTTTTTAGTTCCTTACTTTATGTCCTCCAGCGGGCGCCATTTTTAATTTGTGTGTTGTTAATGTGACTTCGCATAGTCTATAACCAGCGAACGATCAAGACGCTTCCAACGATACCTCATATGTCAATTGTGATGACTGGTTTAGAAGATAGGAGGCAACAGATGAACATACATACATACTCGTACATACCGGTCAAAATCATAACCCTCCTTTTTTCTTCGCGGTAGTAGGGTAAAAAAACAATTGCTTTTGGCCGCTTGCCTTTGGTAAAAAGTTTCACCAAAAACAATTTCTATTACATACAAATTCCATGCTGCTATGATAGTACTTACTAATTCCATACTGCCATGTCATTACTCCGAGTAGTAAATAGTAAATCTGTGGCACACATTACCGCACTAGTACGGTAATATAAAGTAAAGAGCACGCGTCCTTAATACACTGCATTATGAACCTAAAAGCGGTTCAAGAAGAGCCACTTTACGAACAAGTGTGTTGAAAATATTAAAACGGTAGGTTTAGCAGCTATTGTGCTCTCACATTAATAATACTTCTGTCTAATCTTTCAGGCTATACAGACGTACCTAATGTTATTTTATATTACAGAAAAATATCACAACCTCATCAAAAGCTTCACACAAAAAAGAATAAAAGTAAAATATTTCCTCAATAGCGATTCTATTTGTAAAAGATATCATTCCATAACATTGACTCTCCGAACAACCCAGAAACAAACATAAACTTCTCCGTAATAGACATCCGTCATAGATATTAGTATTTCCATAATATAAGCGAATAGCTCGCCATGAAAAGTACCCATATATGAATAACTTCAGAAAAGTACTTACAATTCAATTATTCAAATTTTTTATTAGTATTTTAGAAGAACTTTGAGACCTTTTCAAAATTCTTCTAAAATGCTATTAAAATTTTTATTTAATTTATTGGAGGTCTTTCTTTCAAAAGAGTTCCAAGTACTCGTTCCTTCATCTCCACAATTTAAAGGTTATCGCCCCTAATCGTACCTTTTACACTAATCTCCTAGTCGGCTCTAACTTCATTACACCTTTTTGGCACACTGCTCGGAATCAACGAACTTAATCTTTAATTTGCCAGTCTGTGGCGCACACGTATACGGTTTGTTTAACGACTAGCTGACGTTAAATAAACCTATACGTGCGAAACTGAGGTAATGGCGTGACTACCGACATGTTTGGACAGCAAATGAATAGCTATTGATTAGGGACTGACTACGGTAATGGATCACTCGCAGGAGATACTTCCGAACTAAAACGGTCGAAAGAAGTCAATAGATTGTGTTCATTGCCGCTTTAGTTCTTTTTAATATAGAGTTGTAGTGCACAAGTGCAGGAATGAAAACCTAAACTGAAACATGCAACGGTACAAATCTGTTAAAGAAGCGACAACCTTGATTATTCTCCAGTTTGTTTAGTTTCACAGTCAACATTTTCTGCTGAAACTTTTTTATAGATTTATTTACCGTGGGAAGTTTATTCCCAAAGCGATTCGTCATGGTACAGTGTAACGTGTAATTGATCGAAACTGAAACTTTCAAAAGGTCAAGCGGACGCCTGAAGCTGTTTTATTGAAACTTACGACACTTTTAAGATATTTTCTTTTCTTAGGTTCTAGTAAAATCCGATTTTGGCGCTAGATTTCCACTAAGTATTTAGAACTATGCTTTTAAGTCTTTATTTTTATTATTATTTTTGTATATCAATACAGCAGTGATAGCTTAGTCTTGTGGTATGACCGTCCCGGTCGGACTGCCAACTCATAGGTCTCGAGTGCAAACCCAACTCACGCACCTCTGAATTTTATGATTCATGTGCGTATTGTATAATTATTATCACTTGCTTCAAAAACGGTGAAGGAAAACATCGTGAGGAAACCGGCATACCTGAGAGATATTTTCTCGACGGCATGTGAAGCCAAGTCAGAGGCCCATGGATGGCATACAAACTCTGACACCAGGTTAGTCTCTAACCACACGAAAAAGAAAGAAAGAAATAAAATATATCAATTTTCATCTTCTTTTAACATCGTTATAAACTTCCCTACGTCTCGATTAGTGGAGTCATCTATCACCAATATATCGTTGGCACGACCTATGTAAAATACAGACCTCACTTTTTACCCCTTTCTTGATCGCTTATTTTTCTTTATTTCGGGGCGGGTCAGGCGCGGGTCAGTCCGACCCGCGTATTGAGCGGACCCTCGTCACCCGCTCCAGCGATGCCGATAATACGTTAAACATAACAAATTATAGCAAACGGTACACGAGCGCGGTACTAACTACTAGTACCTACCACGCTATTTGTACCGGAGGGAAAGAGGTTCTGTAAGCGGATGATCACATGAGATGTGGAGGCATCCCGATAATGGATTCTTTTTACTGTTCGGAATGTAGAGACGACGTCGGCCAGTTTATTTTGTTTTTGTTGAAATGAGAGAGCCGCAACACACGAAACTATTTGTATTGTCTGAAAACACTCTACATTAACAATGGTAAACTGATTCCCTGTATATACTTAGCTGAAATAAAATATAGTTCGGCACGCCTGTAATTGGCAGCATTGAGGAGCTCGTGGCTAAGTAATAACAGCCGCAGGGGTCGATCCATGGGCTTAAGCTATGCTTGCCGGGGTTGGTCCGTGGATGGGTGACCATCTTTACATACCGAGACTCCTCCGTAACTCGGAAAGCACGTTAAACCGTTGGTCCCGGCTGTCATTTGTGGATATTTGACAGTCGTTACGAGTCGTCAGAAGCCCGAAAGTCTGTGCTGTCGAAAACATCCAGTCTTACCAAGGAGTATCGTATTACCCAGTAACTGAGTTGTGGAAGTCAGATAGGCAGTCGCTCCATGTAAAATACTGGTATTCGGCTGCATCCGCTTATACTGGAAGCCGACCCCAGCATAGTTGGGAAAAGGCTAGGCAGATTGATTTTGGCGCCTGTAACAGGTGTTGTAAAAATACTAATTTCTGTTGGGAAGGTTTACGAAAATGAATGAGCTTACAGAATTAGTTTTCTGCAAAGAGAAATGGCGGTAACAGCAGATTATACGCTACATGTATGTAGCGTATAATCTGCTATAAATCTGCATATTTGCCTGAAATTAGCTCGTAATTGGCCGCACTTAGACCCGCCATTACTGGCCGATGACGTCGTAAGCTAAGAAAACAGACACTTTGGGAGCACTCACCAGTGAGCACTAGGTAATTGTAGGTACTGAATTTATGCCCTAAGTATGAAATGATCTTCATCTGAAATGTCATTGATAAGTCAGAGCGTCACAGTAGGCAACTGAAGTCTCAGCTAAACTGGTTTAATGTTTAGTCAGCCCGTGGCGTCGCGTCGTGTATGTCTGAAAAGTTGTGCACTTGTAAATACCCATATATGGGACCGATTCCTATTTGGGGCAAATGAAGATGAGAACTTTGAACTTCCCACCATCTCCAGTAGGGACACTAGCTGTCCACTGCAGAAACTTTTAAACAAGACTTACTTAGTTTAATCGGTAAAGCTTGACAAGTTGTGATAAACTTTGTAGTGATGGATCGAGGATCGCTTGTTCGCTCAAGTTTTATGCATCTCATTATTTGAAACGCTCGTAAACTTAAGTACACAACTTAGTTCTAACTTATGTTAAAGTCTTAACTTAACATTTTTGCTGTGAATTTTAATTCGAGGAATTCGTGACGAAGCATGCCTATTCTACACATTAAAAAAAAATGGTCTTTCCGATAGTGCAGCAGGTGTTAAAGAATGACTTGCCATCTGGAACACTCAGTACAAAGTACTCTATTACCTACAGAAACCACGGCTGTTACATAGGTCAATGAAATCGGGGACGTTTCAAATTGTTTCTTGTCTAGTATCTTATAGATACCACTAGAAGATGACTGATTGACTGTATAGAAGAATTTTAACGCGCGGTCCGATTAGCTCGAAACTCGGTTTTTATAGTTAAAACCAAAAATAAAGAATAATGTGTATCAGAGTTTTTGAAAAATTTACCCCTATCGGGGTTAAAAAGGGTAATCTATATCACAGCTCAAACCACTGAACGGATTGGGCTGAAATTTGGCAAACAGATCGTTATTAGGACGTAGGCATCCACCAAGAAAGGGTTTTTTGAAATTCGACCTTAAAGGGGGTGAAAGGGGGGATATTGTTCGTATGAAAAATCTTATTCCTTGAGTTAGTAGACTTGAAACTTGGCATGAATATGTATCTAAGTAAATTATAAAGTTTGTCATCTTTCGTTTTTCTAAACCACCCCCTTAACGGGGATTGGGGGGTGTCAAAGTTTGTATAGAAAAATGTTATTTTTAAATTTTATTTAAATTATTTAAAAGGGGTAGTCTTTATCCCAGCTCAAACCACTGAACGGATTGGGCTGAAATTTGGCACACAGATAGTTATTAAGACGTGGGCATTCACTAAGAAAGGGTTTTCAGCCAAGTTTTAGGGCGTCAGCCAATTTAATATTGTGAAGTAGAGGGGGATGCGTTAAGACGCTGACAACAGATAAACCGCGGTCACTGTCGGATTTCAAAGAAAATAAAGAGAAGCGCCATGACATTTTATTGCAAAATATGAAGTAATTATCGATTAATTATAAAATGAATTGAATAATCCAAAATTAGAAATACTTAACAAAGTTCTGCAGACAACAGATATTTTGGATTAGAACTTGAGGTATTAGGTTAGTTTACCGTTAATTGTATAGAGATTTTTTTCAAAATGTGTTTTGTAGCCACCAAGTTCTGACAATCATGTTCAAGACTAACATAATACTTTTTCAGCGACCACTATGTCTTTGTTTAAGTCAAGCCTACTTCACCGATTGCCTGTTATCGGCGCCCGCGAAATTCAAATTTTGTTATGTTTTTTGCAATTTGCAGGACAGTGTCAGGTTGTATGTTGATTAAAATAATTCGCGACCGTAACAAATATGGCTTTTTTAGTGAGCTGAGTGAATTTCGCTTGTATTTCTTTTCATGCATGTTTTGTTTCAGATCGCTTCTCTTTTAATAAGGGTCAGAATAATTGTAGAATGGGCATTTTCTATGGTTTGATCACATCGATTTATATGATTTCGTGATAGTTTGGCCTACTGTTAGTCTAGGCATGATATCTGCAGCTATTATTAGACCTGCGTCATGGTCTGCACACATCGGAACGTCAATATCCTGTGAGTGGTGACTGTTTGTTTGTTTGTCACCAGTCTGCCGCCACGTACCACTTATCGTGTTAATTGATATTATGAGAAATTGCTCATACACCTTTGGGTTTATTCCATTAATAGCTATCACGTATTTTAAACCGGAACCGGCAGGAAAAATATTCCAGCTATACCTACTTACAGTTATTTTCCATCGAGGGTGTGTTTTGATACTTGGTGTAAATAAATATAGCAACGAACATAAATCAAATCCTCTGGAGCCGGGTGTCGTCGCCGCGTCACCTCGCTATCATTGCGACGCGTTTTTCACTCAATTGTACCTACCTCTCATGTACCTCTACCGGTAATGGATTTATAATATACCGGCACTCCTCCCCCCCCCCTTCACCACTGCGAGAATTCCCGAAGACTCGTTAATGGAGAGCGTCTAATTCTGCGGTACGAAGTCGGGGCAGACGAGGAAACTGCACCTTCGTTACTATACAGCGTAAAGAGATACAGAAGGCATGTCAGGCACACACGATTGGCAAGCAAATAGCAATCAGATCGAAAAAAGACATCGTCGCTGTTTATTGAAAAATGTCCGTACTAAAATACTCTTAACTAGCTTCCGCCCACGGCTTCGCCCGCGTGGTATGTCGATAAAAAGTAGCCTATGTCCTTCCCCGGGATGAATTTTCGAAAATCCCTGTTAAACATTATTACCTGATACTAACATTGATTTTCCAGTTAATTAAACCGTGCGATAAAATTCTTCCATACAACCTTTGACACACCCCTATTCCCGTTTAGGGGGTAGTATAGAAAAACAAAAAATGACAAACTTTATCATTTACTTAGATAAGTATTCGTGCCAAGTTTCAAGTCTATTAACTCAAGGAATTAGATTTTTCTTTTCATCCCATAAAGGTCCAATATTGAAAAACCCTTTCTTAATGAGTGGCCACGTCTTAATACACTGTCTCTTAAAATACAGGACATCCTAGTTTAAGTGACAGGGTTTTATACGTTTTGTACAGATTTTGCAACCTGTTATGTATATTTTAATTGTGTTTCTGTATTCTTTCTGTAAATAAAGTTTTATTATTAATAACTATCTGTGTGCCAAATTTCAGCCCAATCCGTTCAGTGGTTTGAGCTGGGATAAAGACTACCCCTTTTAAATAATTTAAATAAAATTGAAAAATAACATTTTTCTATACAAACTTTGACACCCCCCAATCCCCGTTTAGGGGGTGGTTTAGAAAAACGAAAGATGACAAACTTTATAATTTACTTAGATACATATTCATGCCAAGTTTCAAGTCTACTAACTCAAGGAATAAGATTTTTCATACGAACAATATCCCCCCTTTTCACCCCCTTTAAGGTCGAATTTCTAAAAACCCTTTCTTGGTGGATGCCTACGTCCTAATAACGATCTGTTTGCCAAATTTCAGCCCAATCCGTTCTGTGGTTTGAGCTGTGATATAGATTACCCTTTTTAACCCCGATAGGGGTAAATTTTTCAAAAACTCTGATACACATTATTCTTTATTTTTGGTTTTAACTATAAAAACCGAGTTTCGAGCTAATCGGACCGCGCGTTAAAATTCTTCTATACAGTGAATCAGTCATCCTTGTGTTTTATATATTATATAGATAGCTCGTACTTTTAAGTGCCATTAAAACCATTTCTCGTATTTATGAGAATCCATAATACCTCAGCGCATAATCATTCTTTATCTCACTCACGCAAACGCGTGAGAGTGAGCATGAGCGGCGCGGCGGCTATAAGGCTCCAAGGTGCCTATAATTAAGGTAATTTTTTGTACGGTGAAAACATTGGTATTAAAAAAAAAGTAAAAATGTAGGTATGTGTAATGTGTTAATAATGTAGCATAAGTCTCATGATCTAATTTGAAGTATTTTTTTAACCGACTTCTTCAAAAAGGAGGAGGTTCTCTCTAATTCGTCTGTATGATTTGTTTTTTTTTTTTTGTGTATATTTTACTCGATTTCTCCGCGAATTTTGATAGATTTTTTTGTTTGGTAGGTCATGCTTCAGAGGTGGTCCCATATCAATTTTATTAACTTTGCTGGCGTAGTTTTTGCGTTAGCTTCAATATTACGTATTTTTTCCCACTTAGTGTATGTAGATGATATTAATTGGAGATTAAATGAACTTACCTGAAGTGAAGTTCTATCCAAATTATACGAGTTGCTTCGTCCGAAGAGATTTATTATTAAATTTATAATGAACAAACGATAATGATTATTGTTTTTCTAAAACTAAAATGTAGTTTTTCATTAAGGCGCGGACTGACTACGATTTTAAACGCTAGAACTGCACTCACACAACCGCGTCTGCGCGCTATACGGTAACGCACACACGCAAACACGGTTGTTTGTGTGCTCATGAAAAGTTGCATAGTATATGTAAGGAAATCAGATGTTTTGTGTTTAATTTAATGACGTGTTTACCGATATTTGATGTACAATGTAGATGCATAATATGATACAATAAAAAAATAAAATAAAAAACAATAAAATCTTTAGTTTATTTTTATGTAAATGTACATGACAAACTGTTATAAACAAAAAATCTGTATGTTCTCGACTGCGGCAAAGCAAAAATAGGAGGGTTATGTGTTTCACCTGTATGTATGAATGTATTTCCGTCCGTAAGTTCCCTCGTACAACGGTTGAAACGACTTTGAATGAATGATATGTCGCTAGATCCGCCTTTATTGCGCGAGTGTCACTGGGTATATTCAAATTATAAAAAATCGAAGCGGATTTTTGGCGCCAAACTATGTTTTTAAAAAAACTTCCCAATCTTATCGAGTGGTGTATCAAAATGAAGGGTTCTAAAAGGTGATTACAAAAACATACACAAAATTAAAATTATACAACATGTAAAAAAAACCCTGTCCATTTAAAAAAAAACTGGAACAAGGACGTGACATTAATAGGTCATGAAGAATAATGATCAATCGAAGAAATCCTCTCAAAAAAAATAGATTCCTTGATAAAATAGAAAGTAAGTACCGGCTTAAATAATGATTATGGAGTGAACTGTGCTGCCCCCACGACATGATACGACATATGCTGCTGAATCGCCATCTGCAATAAGCCTCCCGTAAATGATGTTGTACATCTCAATTGAGTGTTTGAAGCCCTCACTGATTATTTCAGCTTCCATTCCCGTGGAAGATCCCTCATAATTTTTATAACATACGTGTTCTTTCGGTGTCATATTTTTTTTCTGAGCACGAGCGCAAATAATGCAATATTTGTTTTTGACGGCCATAAATAACACTTCGCCAAATTTTCTGCCAATTATTGCAGCAGCTCCAGACAGAGCTTTATAATTATTTCCATAGGATCTTGCACTCCAACATCCATCAGCGTACACATCGATTACTGCAATACCGTCTTTTACTCTTCCTTCAGCTATGGCAGCTTGACGTTCTCGTTCAGCAGCAGCTTCCATCTCCTCGGCAGCCGTTGCTTCCCACTCGTCGAATACATTATTCTGTATTTTGGAATAATATCGCTCAGAAAAGATAGGCACATTCATTGATGACGAGATTTCTTCAAATTGAGAGTACGCTATTCCTGAAGATACTATTCCTATTACAGCTCCAATATTAGTATTAACGTTTTCAGTGTGTGTGGGATCTACAGAATCGATATAAAAAAGTAAACCACACATTTTGCATTTTAATCTAAACTTTGAAATTAACCCAACTCTCTTTTCACCCAGCAAAGTTAAACATTGAATACCACAGTTAAATAATGAATTATGATTTGAGATTTCTTTCAGTTTGTTAAAAAAGTACGTTATATCTATAATTCTTCTGCCGGTAATCGCAGCGTAGGTTTGTTCGTTTTCCGGTTCTATAGAATATATTTCACCAGTTTGATTTCTGCAACAAAACGAGTCAAGAATAATCTATCGGGTTTGTTCAAGCATTTTGGTGATCTTTGATTTGTTGGATTTGTTTCCGCCCAGTATAGCAAAATAACTATTAAAACACCAGAAAAAAACACGAAAAAAATATATAAAGAAAATTCGTTTTCTCATACATTCTTTATAGAATGGCTTTTTTTATTTAGGTAAGCATGTAGGTAGGGTAGGCAGGTAGGCAGCGCCGTAATTAGTCTTTTATGCGCCCGGTGCGAGTTGCTATAACCGCGCCCTTGAAAAATGTTCTAATCATAACCGGTTCTGACAATAAAAATTGTCAGAACCGTCTTGTTCTCTGTTCGAATTGTCTATAAAAATTAATAATAGGTATTGTTAGTGGCCTTGGTCTGGTCATTTTTGCCCCACTCCAAGGTTTGCGCCCTGTGCCTGGGCACCGCTGGCACCGCCCTAGTTACGGCACTGCAGGTAGGTAGGTAGGTAGGTAGGGTAGATAGGTAGGGTAGGTAGGTAGGTAGGGTAGGTAGGTAGGTAGGGTAGGTAGGTAGGTAGGGTAGGTAGGTAGGTAGGGTAGGTAGGTAGGTAGGTAGGTAGGGTAGGTAGGTAGGGTAGGTAGGTAGGGTAGGTAGGTAGGGTAGGTAGGTAGGGTAGGTAGGTAGGGTAGGTAGGTAGGGTAGGTAGGTAGGGTAGGTAGGTAGGGTAGGTAGGTAGGGTAGGTAGATAGGTAGGTAGGGTAGGTAGATAGGGTAGATAGGTAGGTAGGGAGGGTAGGTAGGTAGGGTAGGTAGGTAGGGTAGGTAGGTAGGTAGGGTAGGTAGGTAGGGTACGTAGGTAGGGTACGTAGGTAGGGTACGTAGGTAGGAAGGGTAGGTAGGGTAGGTAGGTAGGTAGGTAGGGTAGGTAGGTAGGTAGGTAGGGTAGGTAGGTAGGTAGGGTAGGTAGGTAGGTAGGTAGGGTAGGTAGGGTAGGTTAGGGTAGTGCTACCCGTGCGAAGCCGGGGCGGGCAGCTATTTTATAATTTATAATATAATATTAGTAAGGTAATTATACCGGTATGGAAAAATGCCGGTACCGACCGACTGAGATAATATTTACAGGAAATAAACAAAAACAAATAACTTACTCTGTAGGAAAAGATTCTACTGAAGTACTGGGTTGATCAACATCACAAAGTTTTCGTTTCATTGATCTAAAAAAGCAAAATATTATTAATATCATCCGGATGTGTTTTAATGTTTTACTAAATTTCATAATGGAACTCATTTCAAAAAAAGAACATTGTCATGCACGCGCTTGTCACTACCAAAGCGCAGCGTTAAATTTTATATTCCGCAATTTTTGTTCGATATTAGTAATGCAAAGAACCTTATACAGAGGACTCATCAAGAAACTAAGTTACTACTAATAACTCAATATAAGATTATATAAAATGGTTTATTTTGTTATTATAAAATGCACTCTGATTTATCTGCAAGTTTCTTCTATACTGTGGGCGGGGCGAATGTCGCGATGGTTGCTTCGACCAAGGACGCTTGCACTAGGCGCATTCAAATATGTATTCTATTGCTACGAAGATAGAGTGCTCCTATTTGTTTTTGGATTTAGCAAACCTTTGTAGAAATTGTCAGCGCATTCAAATATGTAATCTATTGCTATCAGAATAGAGTGCATCTAATTGTTTTTGGATTTAGCAAACGTTTGCAGAAAATGTCAAATTCATACCGTAAATAAAAACAGAGAATATGATACAATACCGTAATAATCCCTATACTTACCCAAACATTCCATCATTTTTTCGAGTTCTTCGTCTTTTCCTTGTAAACGCCTTTCGCACCATTTTATTTTTATTGCCCATTACCAAAAAAAATCTCGTACACTACGAATATTAAATTACGACACAGAGCGACCGGGACCGTCCGTGCGTGGCGGGCGTTGCCCGACGACTAACGTATGAACGCGTGATCTATTTTCACAATTAGAGAGCGTGAAATAAGGTTGAAAATTTAATAAATATTTTGGTTGACGATGTGACTAAGCTGCGAATGGGCATTTATTTTACTTGTTTTATTTAGATTATTCGGAATATACACATTAAATTAAATAATAGTTTGGTTAAAGTTTTAAAATAATGCTTATACTATAAAATTCTGAAAAAAAAAAATGTTGTTATCGCTGAAAATACAGAGATATTCGACGCCAAAGTTTATTTTTTGAAGCAATTTTTATTGGAAATATCAAATAATTTTTTACTATTCTATTCGGTAAAATTTTTTCTTTAAACCCTTCTCTGTCCACTGTAATTTTTACGTTGTATATTTTCATTGCGTTACGTCATACTCGACTATCTACGAAACCAGTTTTTTGTGAATATTGACATAACACCGCGCCTTAATTAAGGGTAACATAAGTAATTAAATTATAATAACATTCTAACATAATGTACTCGTATCAATCAGAGGTAAGGATATATAAAGCGAATTGATCAGATTGTTCATACTGAATATCTCTTTGATAATATCTAGCGAAGACATTGGAGGTGCCACTCCATCCAACGGTCTTTCGTATCGTGTCAATATTAACACCAGCTCTATGAGCGGCTGAGGTGGCTGCGTGTCTGGTGGAGTGAGCAGAAAATATTGAGGTACAATTCCGCAAATTGATAGCATATCTTTTATCCACCGGCTGATAGTATTTGTGGACACCGGTTTATGTGGTTTTTTAATACTTAGGAATAGGCTATTCGCATTGTTTCTTAAAGACTGTGTCCTACCTATGTAAGCTACCAACGCTTCAGCCGGACATACTTCCGGACGGTCTTTATAAAATGGAATATTAAGACAAGGTTGAGCTGAACCAGGGCGAGATGTTTTTATAAAATCGCTTATCTTGATTAATATAAACTGACCATGTACAGTTATATTTTTTTGTGTTATTTTTCAAATTGTCTGCACTCTGTGTACAGTTATTAGCATGAGCAAAGTTTCGGTCTTTTTGGTCAATTGTTCTAAACTTAAATTACAATTTGGGTACCATTTCGATAAAGAATCTAAAACTATTGAGGGGTCCCAAGTGATATTATATTTGGGGGCTGGTGGACGAAGTCTGTAAAAACCTTTAAATAGCCTAGTAACACGGTCGTCAGACCCTACTCTCGATCCTAAGATCAAAGATAGAGCGGAGCGATGACTGTTTAAAGATCCGTATTGTAAACCAGAGTTAAATAATTGAGTGAGAAATTAGAAGAGAGAACGAGAGTGAACTACCATCGGAATTGACGCTTCATGTATTTCAATATTCTGACTTTGACAAAAGCTAACCCAACGTCGAATTGCAACGTCATATTGTTTTATTAAATTTTCGGACAGGGAAGCTATCATAATATCTAAAGCTGACGGTGGTACTCTTCTGTTCCGTAGTGCCGTCCTGATAACTTCCCTGCAATCAACGTGAGCTTCGGGAGACTGTTGGAAATAGACAATAACACATTATCAGAGGGTGTAAACTGAATCCGAACTGAACGAGGTTTGAATTGGAACAATTGTAATTCTTGTTTAATTAAATTTCGTTTATCTTTAGGTAGGCTAACATGAAATGTTTTCGTATCTATCACGAAACCAAGGTATTTACAAACATTACTCGGAATCATACTGCTCTTTTCTGTATTAATAATAAATCCTAAGGACTCTAAAATAATTCTGGTTTTTAATATATTGTCTAGGCAATCTTGATAATTGTTAGAAATAATACAAATGTCATCTAAATAAATAGATGATAAATAGCCTAGTGATCTCAGTAAACAAATTACCGGTTTTAATAGTTTAGTAAAAACAAAGGGGCCGTGTTTAGGCCAAACGGTAAAACATTGAATTTTACCCTCATACTTAAATCGTAAGTAATTTCTGCAGTTCTGATGTATAGATACGAGAAAGTACGCATCCTTTAAATCAAGGGTGGCCATGAAACTGTTTTTTGATACTATAAAACTAGTATCAAAAAACAGTTTCATGGCAAAGTATCAAAATTTGTTCTCAGATCTTCAATTTTAAAATGTTCTGTTATTATGTGCTTGTTTAGAGACTTTAAGGGAGATTGGGCGTTTCTGCCCTGGAACCCAATCGCGTTAAGATATATCAATGGAAAGATCTCATCAAGAAGAAAATTTCTTATTCTGAAGACTTCTCTTGATCGTTAGTACGAAAGAAACTACAGAGCTTTAAATGTGAGTGATTAAATATTATTGGAATTCTGGTATTTCTTCAATTAAATAACTTTTAATGGTTCAGGGCCCTGCTAACATCATCTTTGAAGCCTATAAGCGAACATTTTAAAACATTGGTCTCCAATAGATGCCATTTTACGAACAATGTTTTTAAGAGTCGGTCGACCGGACGGATCGTTAAGCCTGACGGTTACCCCAGTAGAGTTGAGATATATGCCAATGGGAAGATCTCTTCAAGGCTAATATTTTGTGATAGCACGCTTCTCTCGATTGTTAGTACGAAAGGAGCTACAGAGCTCTAAATGTGAGTAATTAAGCATTAGTGAAATTCAGGTATTTAGACAATTAAATAACTTTTATTAACTTTACCAATAAATACCTACCAATAAATGGACATTTTAAAACGTTGGCCTCCTAGATGCCGTTTCGGGAACAATGTTTTTAAGAGTCGATCGGCCGTACAGATCGTTAAGCCTACGTTAAGCCTGCCGCATCCCCCAATAAAGTTAAGATATATGCCAAAGGAAAGATCTCTTCAAAGGAAATATTTCGTGATATGACGTTTCTCTCGATTGTTAGTACGAAAGGAGCTATAGAGCCCTAAATGTGAGTAATTAAGCATTATAGGAATTCATCATCTATTTACGTCATTAACTCTGAACTGACTAATAATAGGCAAACGTCTTGTTCGTAGCAAAGGTTATCCCTGGAAAGCTCTTTTCAGTGGTATATATCTTATGGCTATTGGACGCTAAGAATTCCTTAACTTCGGTGCGCAATTTATTACCTATTTAGGTCATTATCTCCGAACTGATTAACAATTGGCAACATTATGTTAGAAGCAAGGGTTCTCTTTGAAAAGCTCTTTTCATTGGTGTCTATCTTATGGCTATTGGGTCAATTGGGTTAACTTCGGTGCCTCAGTATTAACACTTATTTACTCCGCACCGGTGTGGGCGCGTTCCATTAGGCTGCGGCCAGCCCGCCGGTTGAACGCGTCATGGCCATACGGCTGGCCCGGGGATACCGCACGGTCTCTCGTGAGGCGGCGAGCCTCCTTGCCGGATTACCGCCATGGGATCTGGAGGCGAAGGTCCTCGCGCACATCTGGGAGTGGCGCGAGGAGATGAAGCGCCGGGGCGTAACTCCGCTGCCGCGAAAAATCGTGGCACAGTGGAAAGAGCTCCGGCAGGATCTCATGGCGGCATGGAGAGCGCGATTGCCGCAACCAAGTGCTGGGCACACCACAATTGCGGCGATAAGTCCCCTCTTTGAGGAGTGGCTGGAGAGGCGCCATGGCGTCCTCACCTTCCGCCTGACGCAGGTCCTCACCGGACATGGCAGCTTCGGGAGGTACCTGAGTAGGATTAGGCGGGAGGAAACGCCTGGGTGCGTCACCACTGTGCGGATCGTCCGGAGGACACAGTGGAGCATACGGTGGAGGTGTGCCCTGCTTAACACCAGAGCACCGCCGTGTCCTCGTGGAGGCAATTGGTGGCAATGACCTCTCGCGTCCGGCCCTGGTCCAGGACATGGTAAGGAGCGAGAGGGCATTTGAAGCCGTCACCTCTTTCTGCGAAGCAGTAATGCTCGCGAAGGAAGAGGCGGAACGCGTGAGGGAGAGGCAAAGTTTGCGCCCTCACGCCCCTAACCGCCGCCGCTGGAGATACCCTGGGCGTCGGGAATCCCAGGCGGATTCCCGGCCACCATAGGCGTGGGCTTGCGGACGGCGAGCAATGGGAGGTACCCATTGCTCGCCGTCCGCAAGCCCACGCCTATGGTGGCCGGGAATCCGCCGTCCGATAAGGACCAGGCCCGGGTCAATGGCGCGTCGTGTTCCACGCGTGCCTCAAAGAGAACGCAGCACACCTGACGGGGTCCGTTAGGACCGATGCCTGGCAGGGTTGCGGAATAGTCCGAAAGGGATACCGGGACCCTGGCAACAGGCAACTGAAGGAACACGGGCGGGTTTTAGTTAGTAAGAGTCTGACACGCCCTTCCCGCTCCGCCCAGAGCGGGAGAAGTGTTTAACTCCAAACAGACTGACAATTAGCAAAAGTCGTGTTAGTAGCAAAGGTTCCCCTTTAAAAGCTCTTTCCATTGGTATAAATCTTATTTTTATTGGGCTTCAGGGCAGATCCCCATAAGCACGGGCCCATTCTCCTTTAATATAAATCTGTTTTTACCACTAGGTTTTTTAATTAGGAAATAACTAGAAAGAAACTGTCCTTCACATGGTTCACAATGTGAAATAGCTCCACTGTCTATAAGATCAGTGATGGCCACCCTGTATTGAAGGGATGCTGATGAAGATAATGCAGGTAAACTAGGTTCGTATGACTGATAAACCGGTTTCGTAAACGGTATCTCGTAACCTCTTATCCACGATAACATAACAGGATCATTGGTTATGAATTCCCATTGATCATAAAAATATAATAATCGTCCTGCGGAACGCACCAGGTCTAGCGCCGGGGGGCTGGGCGCTGCTGCAAGCGCGGCGGCTGTCGCGGTTGCTGCTGCTGCGGTAACGGGCGCGGCGCTGGCTCAGTCCTCCTCGCTGCTCCCGCTTGCCGTGCCGGCGGGAACGGAGGTAAGGCGCTTGGTCCCGTTTAGTACCGTAACATGGTCAATTTAAAAAGCCTACTCCTCATTAACGGCTTAGAAAAAAGATCTGAAAAAAAAAATGTTTGCCATAGATTCATGTACAACATTTTATTCGAGCAGTTTTGTTCGTAAGACTAATACTTTTGCCTTAAAAAAATATCTACCAAGACGCAATTGTTGGCTAATATTTCCATACTACTACTAAACTTTGATGTTTGGAAATATTTTTATACTGAAAAATTGAGTTTTTTTTAAATATGCAATTACTTATTAATACTTTTTTATTTACATTCACATAATTTACATACAAATTTATAATATAAGTATAACAAAAAATTTTTTTAAAGTAACATAACATCACGCTTGTATTCCCCGAAGGGTTAGGCAAAGGTGTACCTTTAGTTAGTACACTCACATTTTGCCAGTTATGTCGCATGTAATAGGGGCGAGCTTATTGCCATCAACCAGGCACAAATCGAGACTCCGGGCTGCTACTGAGCAATCCCAGATAGAAAAACCGACCAAGTGCGTGTCGGACCACACAAATTCTCTAAACTAAACTAAAAATCACTAAAATTTTGTTTAGTCCTGTCAAACGATCAAACTCATTCTGAAATAGACTTTAAATGACACAACTTAACTATACTTTAGTTTGACAGCACTAAGATGGCACTGAGATTAGTTTAGTGAAAATGCTATTCTGAATTTGACGACTTAAACTAAAAATTTGTCCTATATCTAAAATCCTCTAACTAAATCTGACTATATATATATATATATATCTCGATTAAAAATGTGTGGAATAAAATGAGATGTCATGAACTAAAATTCAAACCAACACCTCAACTTCAGTTACAAAAAACAGTACTGTATTTTTTTATTTTCTTTTGCTTATGTCTCGAAAACGGTGTGTCCTATCGCAAAATTAATGAAAATTTCGACCCCCTTTAGGAAGCCCCTAATTCATGTTGGTAATTATTTTTAATTTTTTTTCGTTATTTTCCATACAAAAACTGAAAAATTCCATTAAAAACACGTCGAGGCTGCCGTGCATGCGCGCCTCTAGCTCTAAAAAAAAACACGGGGTAGGGAAAACAAGTACCAAGTGGAGGCGCGCGGTTGCCAAATTCGATTTTAGTTGTGTCAAAATAAGTTTTAAATTTAGAGAATTTATTTGGCAGAATAGCTCCAAGATTCCCATAGTCAAAAGTAAGGAATTTTAGTGATAGTTTAGTTAGTTTAGTTCGGTGTACAAGAGAATCGGCACCAATGAAGGTTTCCGTAGTTGGAATGAATTTATGCCAAGAACAAACTTAACATTGTAGTTGAAATCATGTTCTCCCATACGAAATGTACGGGAGAACATGTTTTTGTAACTGCAAATTTAAGTTGGTAGATTATTACCTACTCGTTAACTTGTAGAACCTGGTATAGACTATAACTGTGATAGTTTTCCTTTTAATTTCGTCATACATCATATACTACTGCCGTGAATTTTTTCACATATCCAAAATTGGACGAAAATAAGAGGTGTATCTTTTTATACACGAAATATTTTAAGGGGTCATTGTACCCATCATCGTGAACAGCTTTCACTATCGGACCAAGCCTGAAATCACTTTACTTTATGTTCGCATAGCTCGTCAAAATGTAGAACAGCTGACTCTTTTTTCGCGATTTCAGCGTTGGTCCCATATGCACACGGCTACACATCAAGCTATACATTTCCAGTTTATACTGATCTCGCATTGTATAGAATTTCCGTACAACGCGAGGTCAGCTTATACTGGCAATGTACCTATAGCTTGAAGTGTAGCCGTGTGTACAATGACCCATTAAAATATTTCCTACCTACATACCTAACTATATACCTACCTACATACTTACCTACATACATACCTACATATACCTACATACTTTTATATCTACATGTTGTACTTAGTAAACGCTTAAAACTCCAGCACAGACCTACATAACATAGGTTTTTCTGTTGCATTTAGAATACGCGTTACAGTGGCAACCTATTCTTAACATTGGATTGCTAAAATTCGCGTAATTTTAACATGTATTTGTAGCCGTATGGGGCAAGCAATGGATCCGCAATCGAAGAGGTCCGGGATCGAATCCGGAGCGATTTTTGTTTTTGAAACCATCATAATTATTTATAAGTATTCTAAGCAACAATGTTAGTTATTATTTTAACTATTTATGTTTATTTATAATATATTCAATCTTATTTTTTTTTTTGTGAAGTTTAATATTTGTTATTGTATTATTATTTAACTATTTATAGATATCAGTATTCAGCAGACTTTATTGAAAACTAATAATATGATTTAGACTTTATGCATGTTTTTTTTTTAATGTAACGTATCGTATGAACACAATGAAGTCGAGCACGATACAGCCAGAGCGTGTATGAGTGATGTCTCAACATTCCACAGATAACACCCACATAATGAACTGTCGTCGTACTATGCAAAATATACCTAACGTCGCCGTACTATGCAAAATACAGGGTGTAAGGTTGAACGAACACCGTTGTCACTCAAACCATGGGTACCTCTCAGAGCAAATTCGAACTCGCAACCGTTTGGCACGTTTGTCGATTTTCTTCGAATCTTTCTTCTTAAATAATCACTATCGTCGTTTCGGCATCTTATTTTCAAATACAAGGAGAAAGTAAGTGGTAATCCGCGAAACACTTAAAGGCAAGTTAAAGATACCATAGATATGAAGAAGCGAGACAGACAAAAAAATGTTAGTGGGTGAAAGGCGAGACCTTAGACGTATTACTACAATGTTATCCAATCTCGAAGGAAGTATAATTATATTATATTGACTCCGTCACTGTTATTTACAAAGCAGGTAGTGGTATTCGAATTTATGTGGTGTAGGTACCACAACTAAGAAGTGAAAAATAAAAACTTTTTACAAAAAAAAAAAACAACCGACTTCCAAAAAACACACAAAGTTAAAAATAACTTTAATTTCGGAAGTCGGTGGCAAAAAACGAAAATTGAAAAGTAAAGACACCGGCTTCCGAAATTAAAGTTATTTTTCACTTTTTTTGTGTTTTTTTGTAAAAACTTTTTATTAATACTAGCGGTTTATTGTTTCGGGTTGGATGTAACTTAGTTTTTTTTTTCTGTACAGAAAATTTTATGGAATCATGTTTTCGTCAAACATAGTGTTCCATATTAATCCTCAACTTTACCATAATATTTCAAAATGAATGCTGCATATTTTATTGGAGCATGATCGCTAAGCAATTCGAGGTATTATAGACTCTTAAAAACATGTTTAAATTCAAGTCACAATCACAGCTCAGCGACAATCATATAAAAAAAAATACAAAAGAGCATCTAGGTTTTTTGACAGATTGATACTGAGATTAGAATGCGATAGTTTCTTAAAATACGGAAATTTAATTACCCCTTGGATTATACATAAAATGACAATTGATCACAAGGGGTCTGGGGATGTCATGCTCACTCAAATGTCTCGCTGATGGTGGCGTATGTGTTGGATCATTTAGCTCCCTTCAAAATGGTTGAGCTAAATGGTGCTGATCCATGCGTCATGTTCGTGAACGGGCGCCGTCAGTTGTGACTGGTCATCTCTTAGCTGCCATGGCTTATTTTAATTTTTGAATTGTTCTTATTTTATAATTGCGGACGCTTTTAACGTGCTTTCTACATTGTTCTCACATGTATAATTTGAACATGAATGATGTAACCATTATATTGTAACAATATTTTGATTTAAAAGAGTGTCCATGGAGTTTCTTGCCCGTTCTTCTCCATAGGTACCTACTACGCTTTGGAATGGGCAACTAGCTTCATATTTCCGACTGACTGACTCCTTGACAATTTGGTATGTAAATGGTTTAATTTAAATAAATGCTTTGAGTTTGAGTTTGGGGTTTCATTTTGGCAGTTCACCGTCGTCAAAATGCGTCTGCTCAACAATGGAAATAACGCATTGAACGTGCGTTATTTACGTTGCTGAGCAGACCAATTTTTTAAACCTATGATACACTGGATTAGCAATATCCTTCAAAACTCTCGGATTGTGATTAAAAGTGTTTTACGAAGTTAGAGTGTTGTTTATAGCTTGCTGTTCCAAGTTTCCCTTCTGCGCCTTCAATCCGTGTTCGTCCGTATTTTTATTTTCCTCATATCCGCTACTCGTTTTCTTTTATTTTCCGAGGTAACCGAGTAAGTGATTTGAGATATGTTCGTGTTATTCAACGCAATACGTACGTCTATCATATTTTATTATTTATGTATTGTTCTTGTTCTGCGTCACGGGCTCACGGCGGCGCGCGGCTGCGCGAGACGCACGCGCTTTTGGCTTTCGATTTGGCTCGCAAATAGAACTGTTTACAGTAAAGAAGAAACAAATGAACATTACAGTGGCATGTCCACTGTAATGTTCATTACTACTAGCAATATTCTAAATACCTACTTAAATATATGAAGGCGCATTGCTAGCACTTGCTAGCGCCGGCTGTTAAGATATACCTACGTTGAAGACATGACCGATTCTGATGAAGACGCGCATCTGCCCTAATACATATAATATTTTAAAGTACAATTTTAATGATAAGAATCATTTAATGTTTTTTTTTATAATTTCCTGTTTACGGTTCCGACAATGGTTTTGTGCTTGCGCATACGCTATGTTTGACACCGTTCAACACCGTTCAAACAACAATAACTCTTAAAGTATTAGACATACAGTTTTGTAAATTTTATGTTGTAGGTATTGTAGATTAACTCAAAATCTATCGATCTAGTAAAAAAATAAAAAAGTCACCGGGGGTGTTTTTGTAGTAATTAACAATTATTGGTTGAATTGCATAATTTTTCGTTATTTTTTTAGACTTTCACAATATTTTCCAAATCACATACCTATGTGTTCAAAATTCCATAATTCATCAGGCATTGATTTCACGGTCGTCCATCAATGCCATAATTGCTGGCCGCGACAGTAATGTACTTATAATTTTTGGGACCTTCAAAAAATGTGTGAATAAAAGCGCCATTTTATAAAAGGTTCGAGTTAAAAGTGACAGAAAAATTACTCGAGTAATTAAAATATCTTTTTAAAACATTATTCGTTTCAAAAATTGACTAGGTACGCATTTGTAACTTTTATCTTTGACCTCGGCAGTCGGCAGGGATCCCTTCGCCTCATTTAACCTCAGAAAATAAAATATCTTTTACACTTTATATTTAATATTCCATTCCAATGTTTGATCTCAGTTCAGAGAGCTGTAATTACTGTCTTAGTTGATTAAATTTGATTGGTTTTCTAGTACTTTTGAAATATTTTCAGCATATTATAGGTAAGTTTCTCAAGTTTATCAGGCTATTAAAATAATAATGCTTTCTAAATGTGAACTTTGATCTACAAGGGTGAATTTCCCAAACAGAAAATTTTCGTGGAGTTGATCAAAATGCCACTGCCGAAATTTAAAATACTGTCAATATATTTTGTTCAATGTTGCTACTCCCGTGAGGCCAAAATATAAACTTCACCCGCGCGGTTGGTCACAGCTCTAACTTAACGTAACCTATTTCACCCACTTCAATAAGACGATTCATACAATCAGCCTGCGACTAGATAATTAGATAATGGTGAAAACATTTCTGCCGCAGGCATGTCAAAAATGTTACTTATTTTATAGATTTGGCAATATGCCTAATGAAATCATTCCAAATGAAATTCTGCCAACTTCATAGTTATCAAAACGTTATGTGAAACACAATTCTATGAAAATGTTGTCTATAAAACAACGTACAACCGTGCTCAGGTACGTTACATCTACAAACGTAACCAATGTATATGTAGAATTTCCAAACGGGAGTAACCCCGGAACACGCAGCGTTCCTTTATTATGTGAAAAATAACTGAATTCCTTGTTATTCCCTACACATCACATAGTCCCGGTTTATGCAAAGAAATGAATGATACATAACGGAAGTAGTTTTCCTACTTAAGTTTGTTGTCAAAGTAATATTGTAATGTGATGTAATTGTACACTGCGTACATTTTTACGTACGTATTATTTATATATTTCTGCGTACATTACGTACATTGTAATGTGATGTAAGTGTACACTGCGCCACATCGCGTGCGACTAATCGGCTGTCAGTCAAATGAGTGACAGCTCTGAATATTCGTTTACTTTACTGCTTACGAGTGGTATGTTAGTATTCATTTACTGAAGTCATTCTCATAAAGTGTGCATAAGCATTTAATAAAAGTATTATTGAATAATAGTGGCAAATTACAAAAACAAGCACAGTACCTAAATCTTATTTATTTAGTGTATCGTGCCTTCATTAAAACCAATAAGTTATCGATAAGACCGTGTGATAAACAACAAGAGACGTGGGTCACATAGGTCCAATATATATTATCTTAAATCCTGCCATGGCTTATCAGTGGGTACAGGAAATTGCCAGTGTAGCAACTGCTTAGATCGGTATCAGTAGGCCTATTCTCGTTCTTAATAAAATTTCAAAATCATGTTTCAATCTCATCTTTGCGATCAATGTCAAAAACTTGTCAACGTGTCATTAGAAGTTTTTGACAAATTTTATGACAAACGAATAGTAGAATGCGAATGTTCTTAAAACTTCGGTAATTGCCCCTCAGTTCTGGGCACTGTGAGTGCCAGCACTTTCTGAAGTTAGCTACACGGTGAACACGTCCCTCTCGGAACTATTCCCGACACTACACGCTTTTAAACTTTTGCTCCATTTCCGACAATACGCCGACATTGCACCGAGCGGGATGCTCTTATCTTTCATTCACATAATACCTACACTTACTTGTGCAGCGCAAGAATTTAAAGTAAGCGCTGCCTTTTAATATTCAATGAAGTAGACAAAAACGCTTTCGTGAATAAAGTTCATCCAATTTAATAATTAATTTAAATGTTCAAGTGAATACTGTTTAGTGTATTTCAGCAGGAATTTAATTAATTACATTATCTTGCAAACAGTTGTTCTTAAACGAATGAGACAAGAACACTCTGTCGAATATTTTTAATAACACGAAAAAACAAATTAATCTGTGAACAAGCAGTAATTTATATGATGGCGGCGCGGCGTCGGGGATCATAAAAAGTTGGGTAAGTAATTAATCTATTTTTATAGTGGCTGATAAAAAATTGTGACCGGCCGTAACGAGTGCCGCCGCCGGCTTAGCGCGGCTTACGGGCCGAACCGGCGGCGGAGGCGAACCCGCACCGCAGCGGTTTAGCTTTAAAACGCGTGCAATATGGAACTTTATGAAACTAACTAAATCTCTGCCAGTTAACACGAAATGAGTGTTGCAGAACGACCAAGGAGGCGATCCTAACGCGTGTAAATGACATAATTAACTCTTAAAGAAAAATAGTATATAATCAACTTCTGAGACAGATTAAACGCTCTGCGATTGTTGATCGTATTGTGTAACTTGCGACTGTTGATCGCATGTCCCCCTTGTGCATGTTATTACATTCTGTGGTGTAAACATGCAGGGTGTGAGTCGCTTCAGAAATGCAGTTTGCTTCCTAATTAGTTAAGTTAGTAATGTGTCGGAGAGGTGTCAGTTATACGGTAGCTAATCCTGCATCAAATTACCGGACCGTAGTTACTGTAGTTAGGGGTGATAAGTGGTGTCACGTCGTAATGAGGGTAGGTGAGGTGACGCGGTTAACGGAGTGCTGCCGTGATGGTAGGGTGACGAGCTGAACCGCGCAGCAACTTAGGGGTCATCCGTTAATCACATAAGGCTTTTTTAGGCCACTTTTATACCCCCATCCTTGGGTATTGAAAGGATTATAAAGAAAGAAAAATGCGTGTATTGGCATTAAAGCATAAAAATACACCTAATAACTATAAAAATAGAAATGATTATAATGTTAAAAGGGCCTCAGCTCAGCATACTATCAGATGGCAACACAAAGTGTAGGTACCACCTGACGCTGATTTTCAGCTGCAACCCACGAGTGTGGTTTGCCATAATTTTATATAGGTACCATAATTTCATTAGACATAACGCTTCATTTGATCAAGTCAAGCTTATTTGCCAAACCATTTATTCATCATAATATTAATTTGTTCATCTTAGCACAACAATGCTAGTTCAGTACAAGCGCCTGCAATTTTGATTTTATGTTAAACTGAATAATTTTGCTATTAACATATTCATAGAAAAATGGTTTATGCTGCACGAACAAAGGGCACACAAAAAAAAAAAACATGCTGCTGGCATGGTTTCTGTCACGGCTCCGGCGCTCCCACGCGAGCTTTTCGTCGCAGATGGTTTAACGCTCACCACCAGCAGCTTCGTCATGCTGGCCGGCCAGCCTCAGCTGCAGCGGCGAGCGTTACAACCACCTGCTCCTCAACTCGCGGGCCGCCTCGCACCTCCACGCCTAATAAATTAAAATCTTTGCGCGATTTTAAATTACACTCTAGATGTAGGGCATACAAGACTACGTGGAGTCGGATTTACAGCGATGCGTTTCTGTCACTAAAACCTATTTTATTGCAAATTTTTAGGACTCACAATCTATACATAGCTAGGGCTATACAAAAAATTGTTACTCCCTACCAATTTTTTGTACAAAACAATAAACACTTGAAAGTATTGATTATGACACCATGTTATTATGGCAACTAATTTTATGGCAAATAAAAGTTATGACTAATAAGTTGATATGACAAACGTTATTAGTACAAGTGATAATATGGCAAGTAAATATTATAACTGAGGAATATTATGGTAAACAATATTATGGCAAATGAAATTATGGCAAACAAGACAATACCCACGAGTGTCTTATGCTAGAATAATAAATACAGGGAAATGTGTGTCCGTGTGTGGTGGTCCAGTGGTAACGGCCACGACTTACGAGTTGTAGGTCGTAGGTTCGAACCCTGACAGGCGCTTTACTTTGTGTAAATTATTTCATCGTCACTGCTCTCAAAACGGTGAAGGAAAACATCATGAGGAAACCGGCATGTCCTAGAACCAAAAATTCGAAGACATGTGACATCTACCAACCCGCACTGGGTCCGCGTGGTGGATTACGGCCCGCTCCCTCTCACAGAGAGGAGGCTTGTGTCCCAGCAGTGGGAACATTATAGGCTGATTGTGTTATGTGTCCGTTTTAATAAATTGGGAAAATAAATTAAAGATTAATAGAATTAAGTAGATATTTTTAGAATTTATTTTAATAAAAATATATCATAATATTACGCAAAGAAAAACTTTTTACAACAAAAAAAAACAGCCTACTTCCAAAAAAAATTATGTGGTGTAGGCACCACGACTACAAAGTGAAAAATAATTTTATCTTCGGAAGTCGGTGGCAGAAAACGAAAATTCAAAACCAAAGACTTCCGAAATTAAAGTTATTTTTCAGTTTGTAATTAGGTAGGTAGGGTTTTTTTTGGAAGTCGGTTGATTTTGGTTTGGTAAAAAGTTTTTATTTTTCACTTTTTAATTGTGGTACCTGCCCCACACAAATTCGAATACCACGACTGCTGTGTAAATAACAGTGACAGGAACTTATTATAACATCATCCACATAGGCTAAATGGGAAACTCAAAAACTACCCATACAATTTATAAGGGACTATTACCGTGTAGGGTTCTTGCAACAAATGAAAAAATAATTTTCAAAATCCGTCCACAATTGACGTAAATATCGATGGACATACCTATAAAAACATGCATACGGTACGAACATAGAACCTCCTTTTTTTTGGAAGTAGGTAAAATACTAACTAGCATTAATTACTGACAACTTTTTCATTTTATTTTTCCACATAAACCTACATGATCACTAGGTACAGTACAACTTTTTTCTTTGCAACACACTTGCACTTGCTTTATATTACCGCACTAGTTTACCGCACTAGTGCGGTAATATAAAGCAAAAAACACGCTTCCATAATACATTGCATTATGAACCTAAAATCGGTTCAATGAGAGCCACTTTACGAGCAAGTGTGTGCTCGTAAAGAGTGTGTGTATGCGCCACAGATTACTATTTACTAGTCGGAGTAGTGACACGGCGGTATGGAATTAGTAAGTACTATCATGGCAGCATGGAATTTGTAATCAATAGAAATTGTTTTTGGCGAAGCTTTTTACCAAAGACAAGCGATCAAAAGCAAGTTTTTATTTAATTAAGATAATTAATTAATTTAATTTAGTTTTAATTTTGGTCATCCAAGATTTTAAGGGTTAAAAAGAGTTTTTATTCAACAAAAAACATAAATTAAGCCTTTTATTTCATTTCGAACCCTTAGAGTGATAAAGTAGCCATCTGGTAATCATTTTTTTGAAAGCTCTTTCCAATAAATAGCGTTTTTCTCAATTTGTCCTATCATCACTAAACGTAAGTTTTTGTTCAAAAAAATCGAACAACATTTTTTTTTAAATCTTGTACTTTACGTAGAAATATAAGAAATGAAGAAACATCTATCAACATGTTTTTGGTACATAATTATCTTTTTTTTTTTAATTTGACTGAACCCGGTACTATAAAAAATTCTAAGATAAAAGTAGCTAGCTATTCTATCTGTCATGTCAATTCTGTTTCCGTTACCGTTCCGTTATCTAGGCAAGACTCCTAGATGGCGTTGTAAAACTACAGTCTCTGGCAATTAGAGAGTCGCTGATACTGCCATCTGTTTAAAAAATGGAGGAAGAAATATAGCCAGCTCAATAGCCAGGCTGTGTCATTTCATTGTATAGGAAATTTAATAAAATTATATATTGTTCACTACCTTAACCTTATTTGCGTATTATGTATTATTAACATTATTATATATTATATTATTATATAGGCTGTTCGGCGGTATTACCAGTGCCTTTATTTACACCCGCGCGCGCATCACTAGGGGAAAAAACAAAACAGGCCGCCATTTTCCATAAATATTTGTTAACTTTTTTGTTGTGTGGTTAATTAAAATCATTATTAAAAATGTCGATTTTAGGTAGGGCAGATATGTAAATAATAATAAATAGATTTGACTCCGGCATGGTACGTTTAGATATAGTACAAAAAAATAAAAAAAATCTTATTCAAATCATATTTTTTTGTATAGGCTCTAACGGTTTTGCCAGTGCCTTTATTTACACCTATAGAAAAACAAAACCAGTGCGCCATTTTCCTTAAATATTTATTATCGTTATCGTTGTGTGGTTAAATATACAACGTTATTTTTTCTTTATGCTAAACCCGAAAAGGGGTCATTGTACTCATCATTTTGAACAACTTTTTCTATGGGACCAACATTGATATCGCGAAAAAAAATACAGCTGTTCCATACATTTTGTCGATTTAAGTGAACACAAATGTAGGGAACAGCTTATTTTTTTTTCGCGTTTTTTTCGCGTTTCGCGTTCGAAAAATAACGTTGTATATCAAACATACAAAATTTAAAGTATTGTCACCAACCGACATAGAAGTTTATAAAAGAAACGCCGGATAGTCAGTACCTGGCAACAAAGGTCAGTTAAACTTTACAAATCTATCATCTATAAAGTTACGTTATTGTAGCTCATGTTCTTACAACAAGTCGTATTTTTTCCTCGCAAATGTGTTGAAAAACGTCGTATGAAACGCGTGTGCATTGATTATTACACTCTCGGCTACCTTATCGCTAATAATACCGCCTCGACTGTAATATCCAATAGAGCACACTCGTATCACAATGTACTATTATTAAATGTACTATAAACAATATTATACAGCTAACTATTAATTAACTAAATAAATCCTAACTAATATTAATTAAAACTAACTATACAAATAAACAATTGATAACTAAAATAATGGCGTCGATAAATTCCTCCGCATTGCTGTCGGCTGGTAATGTACCCAAGAGACTGGCGGCATTGCCACGTTGTATGGCAATGCATAGCCTCTGACCAAGGTAAAAGCCAGCCCTTGGGTCACAGGAAGTGTCACACAGCCGGTTGGAGATTTCATTAAACAAATTATGAGAACTTGGTCCCCACGGGCCACGGCCCTTTTCCGTAGCCGCAGTAGCGCCAGCGCCAGCACAGCACGCCGAGGCAGGAAGATGGGATGGCGCAAGAGTATCGACACACGTTGCGTCCCAAATTGGATTGTATGATCTGTTAAATAAATGATTTAATTAATTTAATGTAATTAAAGCCAAATGTAATACCTAATAAAATTGAGAATTTATTTGGTATTGATTGTAAGTACTTGAAGCTTCAAGCACTATGATAAAAAAGGTTTTCTTCTTTCAACTACGTAGTAAAGTTATCATTAATCACTACAAAACCGATCACAAAGGACGCATTTTTTGCTGGGAACCAAAACAGTGCAGTAAAGTTGTATGAAATTTCATTGTTGACTTGACCTGACTTGACCTGACTTGACCTGACTTGACCTGACTTGACCTGACTTGACCTGACTTGACCTGACTTGACCTGACTTGACCTGACTTGACCTGACTTGACCTGACTTGACCTGACTTGACCTGACTTGACCTGACTTGACCTGACTTGACCTGACTTGACCTGACTTGACCTGACTTGACCTGACTTGACCTGACTTGACCTGACTTGACCTGACTTGACCTGACTCGACCTGACTCGACCTGACTTGACCTGACTTGACCTGACGTGACCTGGCTCGACTTGACTTGACCTGGCTCGACCTGACTTGACCTGACTCGACCTGACTTGACCTGACTCGACCTGACTTGACCTGACTTGACCTGAGCCAGCCCTTGCGGGCAGGGAAGTGGAGCGTGTGGTGGCATTTGCGGAGACGCCACATCCGGTGAAACATATAGCCATGGAGTTCGTGAGCCTGGAGGACCAGTCCCGGGTAGACACCCACAACAGCCAGGCGGTTCGGTTCTTCACCGACGGCAGCAAGATCGAGGGCAAGGTCGGAGCAGCACTGTCACTGTGGGACGGTGAGGCCGAGATCAAGTCCGTAAAGCTTAGCTTGCCGTCGTGCTGCACGGTCTACCAGGCGGAACTTCTGGCCATATGCATAGCCACGAGGGAGATCCTCAAGCGCAAAGAGGGAACTTTCGGATTCTATAGTGAATCAAAGGCGGCACTTCAAACAGTCACGAATCAGGGTTCCCTCCGCGCCCAGAGCAAAGATGTTTCCTCGTTCTGGGTTAAGGCGTACGCCGGACTGGAGGGCAATGAAAAAGAGGCTGCACTCCGATCCGAAAAGAAGCCGGACTATGACCTTTGCCCGGTATCATTCGTCAAGCGGCAGATCCGAATGGGGTCGCTCGACGAATGGAACCGGAGGTACAAGAATGGCAACACAGCCTCTGTCACGAGAATCTTCCTTCCGGACGCGATTGATGCCTTCAAGGTGATCAACAAGCTGAGGCCAACCGGAGTGGTAACACAGATCTTGACGGGACACGGTGGGTTCTCCGAATACCTGCACCGCTTTAAGTGTAAGGCGAGCCCATCGTGCATCTGTGACCCGGAAGTGCAGGAAACGGTCCCTCACATTCTGATCGAATGCCCAGTGTTTGAAGTGGAGCGACTTGATACAGTAATAAAACTAGAAATGGATATAAATAGGGAAAACTTAGGAAAAATTATGACAAACGTAAAACTTAGAAATATTTTAATGGAATACAGTAAAGGAATAGCAACAAGAATAATTAAACAAAATAAGGAAATTTAAAGGAATGCTTTTAATTGTATGCAGACAAAGCATACAAAAATCAACAGCCTTAAGTAAAGAAATAAAAAACATAAATAAACGTAAAATATCTCATAGACTTAAATTTTTAAAATTAGTAAAACTTTATTAAATTAGAAAGACATGAATATAAAAAATAAACTAAAAAGGTCTCTGACCATGTCAGGGGGACACTAAGAAAGGCAGGAGTGGTTTTTAGCCGGTAAAAGTCCGGCACTGCCCAGACTGGCTCACTAGTGAGGCAGTCTGGGCGTCCATGAGGATTACCCACTCGTGCCAAAAAAAAAAAAAAAACTTGACCTGACTTGACCTGACTTGACCTGACTTGACCTGACTTGACCTGACTTGACCTGACTTGACCTGACTTGACCTGACTTGACCTGACTTGACCTGACTTGACCTGACTTGACCTGACTTGACCTGACTTGACCTGACTTGACCTGACTTGACCTGACTTGACCTGACTTGACCTGACTTGACCTGACTTGACCTGACTTGACCTGACTTGACCTGACTTGACCTGACTTGACCTGACTTGACCTGACTTGACCTGACTTGACCTGACTTGACCTGACTTGACCTGACTTGACCTGACTTGATCTGACTTGGCCTGACTTGACCTGACTTGACTTTACTTGACTTGAGTTAACCTTGAGCAGGTATATTTTATCACGGTAGGTACATTGGTATTTGAAAGAAAAGTAGATTACGTACTTTGTTAAAGTGAGTAATTAATGCACTCGCAACATAACCCTCGTGCTTTAATTACTCACTTTTCGCTCGATGCAACAATCTACTATTACACGTCACATTAAATTACAGATATATTTTCGTCGCACGAAACAATACACGTGATTGTTACATTATCCCATGCCCTCATCATGATTAATCGTGATTTTTTTCTAACCCCTTTCCTACCTTTTCAAACCTCACGTGATTAAAGAACGATCCCTTGAGTGTCGGTTACGAAGTTGTGAAGTTACCTTTGAGCGAGAAAGTACACAGTACATGGATCACATGACATGAGACGTTTACAAATAGTTCAGGCATTAACCGTCTTTCTCTCTATTAAATTGTTATAAACATAGCCATTACTGATACGTTCCAATGCTGACTAGTGACTAATGAAATAATACTAATGAGTGCCACCCCCCAGCCCTTTTGCTCTGTTAAATTAGTGATGTGCCGCTATAATTTTACCATTACCAGTATTTTACCATACGGGAATATTCCCAGTAAGTTTCTATTGTTACCGGTAATATTCCCGAAAGCTGGTAATATTTTATAATAATGTCTTGTTGATTTATTTAAGTAGTATTTGTTTAAAATGCGCACGAGCAGCTGTTGCGAGGTCGCTTTTCGCACTGCTTAAAAAAAACTCAAAAAAGAATCTCAAAATGATATAATTTTTCTTTCCGATAGCTCTGAAAAGAAGACTAATTTTCTTTAAAATTTTTATATCTTTTAAATTCTTAGGATTTGTCGTTTAGTTTTTTTTTATTATGTTTAGCTGTGACTGTGATTATTTAAAAAGGTACTGTTGTAAATCATAACAGAAAAATATGATAAGTAAACCTGTAGAAACTTGTCAAAATATTTACTAAGTAACTTGATAGCTACAATCAGAAAATACCCAGAAAGTTACTGTATGGGAAGTTACTCAGTAAGTTTCTAGAAACTTACTCGGTAAGTTAATAGTAATATTGGGAAAATAGGATTTAAAATAAAAATTTTGGTTGCATTAAATTTAAACTAGAAGTGGTAGAAGTCTTATCGGAATACTCATAATAGCAAAAAAAAAATATTTTCCCCTATGTTACCCTAAATTACCATTTTTGTAGAATGTTACTGGGAGAATACTCGACTGGAAAGTACCGGTAAACGCACATCACTCAAAATGTCTGTAATTGCAGAGAATGATAGTAAAAAGTAATTACAACCTATTACTAGTGACGTGTAAACGCATCCGTCTAGGTTACAAGTCTTCTAGTACAGGGTGTCTCTTAGCTGATTACAGCGTGCTCACTGAAACGTGGCGCGGGCGCAGGGTCTTTCATGAAACACGCCCTTAGTCCTTTTTCGAGTTCAAACAAAAATGAGACTCTTGTACTCTTTGTGCTCGTATAACGCTGTCACCGTGGGACTGATATGAAATATGCGTATTCATTTATGAATAATTAATACACAACACAATACGCAACTTATATATAGAACGTAATACGCACATTTATAAAACGAGGAATATTTTTTCAGAAACGTTTATCATTTTGATCTTTTTCGAGCCTATTAGAGTGGGTTTTGTTAGAGTTTGGGCTCAGCTCGCCCCTTGGATCTTGCCCCTAATTGCCTAAGTGTATCTACTCGCCCCTTTGAATATTAGATACCCCAAATCACCCCCGATTGATAGTAAGTTAAAAGTACTGTCAGCACTCTAAGTATTAAATATTTAAATAAAAATTGTTTTCTTAAAACTTTAATCAAAACCTAACAAAAAGTGAATGAATTCAAGATAGTATTACAATCATTAGTACCTTTTATTATCCCACTAATAAGATTTGGATGAAAGGTACACAAATAGTTTATACCTACCTCACAAAAAGTAAAATTTTGCGGAAAGTGCCACTTTTTCGCACTAGTGCTTTTTAACTCCGTCGTCAGCCCAACGTTGTGTTTAACCGACTTCTTCAAAAAGGAGGAAGTAATCGCGTAACAAACACACAAAAAAAAACAGGGACTAATTGAGAACCCAATTCGTCCCTGTTTTTTTTTTTTTCAAATATTTATCGATTTTGATGATTCTTTTTTTGTTTGGTAGGTCATACTTCAGAAGTGGTCCCATATAAGTTTTATTGACTTTGCTTGCGTAGTTTTTCAGTTAGTTACAATAATAACGTATTTTTCCTACTTAGTCTATGTAGACGATATTTTATTTGACGTCAATTTCAACATGGCGTGATTTTTCCTCATTTAATTTTTTTTTTTTCAAAGTTTACTTAGCTATTTGTTTTTAACTTTTAATTATCCTACAGTCTATTTTAATGAATGTGTGTTAGATGGGATCAAAGTATTGTAAGATACATACGAGATATTTAAGATTAATTTTAAATTCCACCGAAATGATGAAGCTATCCACAGAAATGACATAATTACGTGATAGATTTATGTCACTGAAAAGAAAATGTAAACAAAACAAAGAACAACAGGTTTGTGTCACAATATCACAAAGGAACAAAGCTCTTTTTGAATTACTCTTACGCTTAAACTTTTTGCAAAACGTCTTATTTATATGATTATATGATCTTATTTATTATGAGAGCAAAATAGTAGATCGTCGGCATTAGTATAATTTCGTCGGCACTGAAATTACAAACCCATATACCGAAGTGAGCTAAATGCCCACCGAAGTTAGTTAGACACCGAAATGGGATTTTTTGTAATTTCGGTGAATTTTCTCATATCGGTGGCGGTTTCAGGCCATCAAATCCACCGAAAGGAGAATAAAAACTTTTTACAAAAAAAAAAAAACAACCGACTTCCAAAAAAAACACTAAAAAAGTGAAAAATTACTTTAATTTCGGAAGTCGGTGTCTTTGCTTTTCAATTTCCGTTTTTTGCCGTGGCAAAAAACTTTTTTTTTTTTTGTAAAAAGTTTTTATTTTTCACTTTTTAGTTGTGTTACCTACCCCACACAAATCCGAATACCACTACCTGCTATGTAAATAACAGTGAAGGAGTCAAACAGGATGTCGTCTAGATAAACTAAGTGGGAAAAATACGTAATATTGAAGCTAACTCAAAAATTACGCAAGCAAAGTTAATAAAATTTATATGGGACCACCTCGGAAGCATGACCTACCAAATAAAAAAAGAATCATCAAAATCGATTCATAATTGGCGGAGTAATCGCGTAAAAATTTAAAAAAAAAATTAAAAAAAAATACAAAAAAAAAACATACAGACGAATTGAGAACCTCCTCCTTTTTGAAAAAGTCGGTTAAAAAAGACAATAACTAAAATGACAAAATAATGAAAATGTTTAGAACACGATGAGTAACTACTATATCCCCACCTATGAAATCAGCGTTTTTGTATGGGGAATTTTCAAGATGTTGTATTTTTCATACTAACATTTTCTTAATTTATTTAACAACCATGAACACTAATGTTTTAAAACTTTTATGCACTAATGTTTAAAAACTAAGATAACGTATGCCACTTAGATTAAGCGACAAAAATAAGTTTTGGCAAACTTAAAAAAAAACCGGCCAAGTGCGTGTCGGACTGGTGCACGAAGGGTTCCGTACAATTATCTATAAAAACCAACGGCAAAAAAATCACGTTTGTTGTATGGGAGCCCCCTTATATATTTATTTTATTCAATTTTTTTGTATTTGTTGTTATAGCGGCAACAGAAATACATCATCTGTGAAAATTTCAACTGTCTAGCTATCACGGTTCATGAGATACAGCCTGGTGACAGACGGACAGACAGACAGACAGCGGAGTTTTAGTAATAGGGTCCCGGTTTATCCTTTGGGTACGGAACCCTAAAAATAGTGGCCATTTCTGCTAACAAAAAAAGTGGAAAATAACTTTAATTTCGGAAGTCGGTGTCTTTACTTTTCAATTTTCGTTTTTTGCCACCGACTTCCGAAATTAAAGTTATTTTCCACTTTTTTTGGAAGTCGGTTGTTTCTTTTTTTTTAAGTTTTTATTTTTCATTTTTTAGTTGTGGTACCTACCCCACACAAATTCGAATACCACTACCTGCTATGTAAATAACAGTGACGGAGTCAATCAATATATCGTCTACATACACTAAGTGGGAAAAAATACGTAATATTGAAGCTAACTCAAAAATTACGCAAGCAAAGTCAATAAAATTTATATGGGACCACTTCTGAAGCATGACCTACCAAACAAAAAAATCATCAAAATCGATTCATAATTGGCGGAGAAATCGAGTAAAAAACATACAGACGAATTGAGAACCTCCTCCTTTTTGAAAAAGTCGGTTAAAAATGAGGAGTCATTTTTAAGGTATTTCTTATGTTTAGAAAACTATAAGTAATGGGGTTTTTTTACTTTTGGTAGTTGTCTATGACGGTCATTATTCGATATAATACCAAGCAATCGATGAATATTTTAAATCATAGAAGTGACGAGTTTCTCTATTTGTGAGAAAAAAACGCTAATTTCATAGGTGGGGACCCAATATAATACATAAGGCGCATGTACGACACACAAAATTAAAAATAATAAACACTCGGTAAACAAATATTTTTGTCCTCATTCATTTGAAATGAATTACTGACGTTTTTCGCGGGAAGACGCAGTGAGGTAGGGACCATTGCTCCTAGTAGTGTTGACAAAATGTTTTCACTTATCAGTAACTGCACTGGCTAGGTATAAGAATAATAACACTGTTTTTCAATACTCTGGCTTATTGAATAGAAATAAACGTAAAACTAAATATCCAATAGTTTTCCTTGTACGAGGCACATTACCATCAGAATGGTATTAGGGACAACCACTGCGATGACAAAAGTGGTTTAACATTTTTTTAAGTATATTAACTAAAATGCAAACTGAAATATATTTTTGTTACTTCGTAGCAACATTTTCTATTAAGAAAATAATATTTCGACTGTCTTTTAACTTTCTGCAGTGGCATTTTCATCCACGCCACGAAAATTTTGTTTGGGAAATTCACCCTTTAACATTTCGTTTGATTATTGATTAATTATTTATGTTAATTCGAAGGTCGCACATGGTCCGACACTGACTCACGGCGCATATTGCGATGTTACATTCAATCAACTTCAAAGCCGATGATTTTACATTTCAGTATGAAAGCGTATTTGTTTGCTAAGAGACGCGCGACGTTCCGTGGTTATAGACCGTTGGCACGGGGCCTCGCAGATTAGCGAATTGATGTATGGTTCTGTAGTCACGCGTCATTGTGTTCCATAGGACATCACGGACGGTTTGCTGACAACTGGAGTTTATGAGTTAATGAGATCATTTAATATATGAGTAGCAGTGACAATGTCTTTTGAGCGATTAAGAAAACCTCCAGCGTTTTGCATTGGCGATAGTTTCATTACAGTTATGTCAATTGATAATTATACCGACTTATTGAGATATTCTTAGTTGGTATCCAATTAAAGTAGAATTTATGTTCCTAGTTCCTTATTATTGAGCTCATGTCTTTGATTTCCTTTCTTCTGATGAGAGCCGCACATCCACGGTATGGAGACATTTAATATTACCATCACAAAAAGCACGCGACCCCGCGTCTCAACTTCTCCAAGAAACGCCATTATTCGCAAAGAGGGCGCCACCATTTACATCAAAGGGTGACATTTACATCAAAGGGTGGGCAGACATAATGCTACCTCAGGTAAGTAACCTACCCCCTGTAACTTATGAACGTCAAGTCAATCGAATTCCCATGACCTTCTGTTTCGATTCTTGTCGGACAAAAATAACCGGTGTTTAATATTATGTTCTAAATCAGTAGCATGTTTAAAAAGAAAATGGATAAGATGCTATAACTAAATAAACCAAACTAAAATATTTTCTAATAGGTATTCAATCTATCATCGATTGAATGTCAATCATTTGCACAAAAAAAATCAGAGCGTGACATAAATATACAGGGTGTTAGGGTAAACACCGTTATCCTTGAAACCAGTGGTTTGGTTTCATTTATAGAACGTAAAATCAAGATTTTCTTTAAAAAGAAAATCTTCATTTTTCCACAATATTATTTCACCCTATACGCAAGGGCAACGTACTTGCGTCTCAACACGGTGGCGCGTGGCGTTACCTGAACGGCCGCGAGCGCGCGACTTCTCTCGTCAATCAGCTGTTTCGCTAGCGAGCGAGCGCACGTAATGTCAAGCCGTGTCACGGGGTCACGTAGCACCGCCCGCTCATTTCTCGTGCGTATATAATAATTGTAGTTATGTGATTATGTCGTACACTAATGAACAGTGCACTTTACGCTATCGCGGGTGATAAGAGTGATAATTCAGGTCAGAATTGTGCTAAATCGTGAAACAATCTTGGCGGCCACACAAAGGATGCGTAGCTACTTTCGGCCAGTTCACCGTGCCGGCCCACGCTCAGGGTCGTGGCAACCAGCGGTTGCCAGTTGATCTTCAGGAACGAAACGAAAATCAAATTTACATGTAGACTCGACACAACACCTAAGGTACTATACCCGCAAGCCTTGGCCGCAGAACTCCGAACATGAATGTTCTTAAAGCTCCATGATGAGCCGTCGCCTATATGGAATGCATCGATTTAATGCGGGGAGTGGGGTGGCACGCACCACGCTGCGGCGTGTAAACAATATTACGCGCTACGTCGCATGGAATGACGTATGGGCATTCTATGATCACGTCCAACACTGTACACACATAATGACTTAATGATTTTAAAGCTGTGTAGTGTTTAATAGTAATTGATGCAGTACCTCTGTTGATATGGTAAAGTGACTCAAACTAAATTTGCACAGCCTGAAAAATTCTTAGCGTGCATAGTTTTGCGTTTTTCACACAGGTAGTGTTGTTATCCTGGCGTGGTTCCGACTTTCCGAGGCGTGCCGTGTGTTGTTTTCATATATATACTGACAAGGTACCGTCATGATGTTAATTTTTTTAAACAGTTCCCTTAGAGACTCGCGTCTGCGGAGGTTGTAGATGGCTCGGATAGCTCTCTTTTGCAGTATAAAGATAGAATCAATATCTGCAGCCCGTCCCCACAGCAAAATACCGTAAGACATGATGCTAAGAAAGTAACTAAAATAGACCAGTCTCGTGGTATCCACGTCTGTTAGTTGGCGGATTTTCCAAACAGCGTAAGCGGCTGAACTAAGTCGCCCTGCAAGTGATGTTAAGTGAGGACCCCACTGTCATTTTGAATCAAGCGTAATCCCCAGGAAAACCGTCTTTTCGACGAATTGTAGTATCTCCTTATTCAGTACAACTCGACAATCACTACTTCTAACATTCGGTAACGCGAATCTAATGCATTTCGTTTTCTATTCATTTAATACCAAATTATTTACAGTAAACCAATTATGGACCTTAAGCATAGCGCTATTTACGTCGTCAAACTCCTGTGCATGTCTATTTACTTTAAAAATCAGTGATGTGTCATCAGCAAATAACACCATTTGAAAATATGTGACTATAGCTGCATACACCTGCGAGACAAACTATTGTATAGCTGCATACACTTGTGAGACAAACTAATAGGTCTTTACCTATGAAATTGCCGTTTTGTATGAAAAAATTTAAACGAATTTTTTTCATGAATTTTTTATTTGTATTAATCGAAGTAATCACCCATGCAATCAATGCATCTTTGCCATCGCAGTGGCAGTTTATTGATGCCCTTCTTAAAGAAATCAGCTGGACGGGAGGCAACAAATTCTTCAAAGGCATTTTGTACTGCCTCTCGGGTATTGAATTTTTTTCCCGCCAAGAAGTTATCCAAATTCTGGAAAAAGTAGTAGTCTGTAGGCGCAAGGTCTGGTGAGTAGGGCGGATGACGGAGAGCTTCCAACCCCAGTTCTAGCAACTTGGAGACCGTCTGCTGTGCAGTATGAGGTCGCGCGTTGTCGTGCAGGAGCAGCGGAGACGAGCGATTGACCAATGCTGGTTGGAGATGCGCCAGCTTCTCCATCATTGTGTTCAGTTCTTCACAGCACACATCTGCAGTAATGCTCACCCCGTTTGGTAAGAAGCTGTGATGAATCACACCGGCGCTAGACCACCAAACAGTGACCATCACTTTTCTAGGGGTAAGTTTTCGTTTAGGGCATTGTTTAGGTGCTGAACCAGGATCCAACCAACTTGCTGAGCGCTTGCGGTTATCAAACAGAATCCATTTTTCATCGCAGGTAACAATGCGGTTCAAAATTCCTTCATTTGTGTGTCTGTTGAGCAGTGCAAGGCACGTCTCGACGCGTACTTCGCGCTGGCAATCATTGAGTTCGTGGGGCACCCATTTGTCAAGCTTTTTTACCTTGCCAATTTGACGCAAATGGACCAATATTGTTTTGACGCTAACGTCGAAAGCTGCTGCTAATTCAGCCGTAGATTGTGTATCATCAGCTTCCACAATCGCCTTTAATTCGTCATTGTCGACCAAAGTCTTCGGACGACCGCGAGGTTCATTTTTCAGGTGGAAATTTCCAGAACGGAAGCGAGCAAACCAATAACAGGTGGTGCGTTGGTTTGTAGTGTTAGCTCCGTAAACGTCGTTGATGTTGCGTGCCGCTTGTGCCGCGTTGCTGCCACGACGGTACTCATATTCCATAATTACTCGAATTTTTAACGTATCCATGATGACGAAAAAGATTGAAATGCGATGAAAATGTAACACTAATCAATAAAGAAATGACTACTTTTGGAAAAAAAAATCCATGTTTTTAAAATAAAATTAATTTGAAATTAGAATTCTTAGCCAAACAAAAATTATTTTGATTTGAAATTTCCAGTACTGCAGAACGGCAATTTCATAGGTAAAGACCTAATATTTATTTAACTGCATACACTTATTTTATTTTAACCTACCATTTTCGAGATATAAGCAAAAGAAAATAAAAAAAGATACAGTACTGTTTTGCATCTGAAATTGAAGGTGTTGGTTTGAATTTTAGTTCATGATATCTAGTTTTATTCCACACATTTTTAATCGCGAAAAAATTGTAAGATTTAGTTAGAGGATTTTAGATATACCTAGAACAATTAACACGACAAACTATTTGTATAGCTGCATACACCTGCGAGACAAACTGATTCCTATGTAGGTAAGTACATAAAACACATTTCATGGATAGCATTTAAAAAATTAGGGCTCCCAAAAATAACACCATTGGGAACCGGCAATGACATTACTGCCGGCAACCGAGATTAAGTCGGCGCGGCCCGCATTGAATTCAGACATATTATGGCGTTGTATGAGTGCGTTTACGGACAAGCGATTTTACACGTGTTTGCATGAAATGGTGCGTTTTTGCGGCGGAGCCCGCGGATTTCATAGACGCGTCACGCGCGGCGTTTATCGCGGTGGCGCACGCAGCGGCAATTCTCGATGAAGCGATGCCCGCGGAGCGGCAGAACCTTTTGCTAGTCTTATTTGGAAATCGCACAACGGAGTACGATATGATCGACTTTGCAAGTTGCGACACGTCCACTCCCATCTCTGGCTAACCTAAAACTAGTCGGTTTGATTAACTTCGCTACACTCGATATCCGTGGCTACACGCTTGAGGATTCGCGGCTCTTCCCGTCTCGCATCTCTCTAACAACATCGTATATTGCCATATGTTTATACAGAAAAAACGTCGGACGCGCCGCGAAACGCCAAACAGGGCGCGACGCCCCGCGTCTCCGTAATTGAGTTCTTAACCTTCGGCATTTTGCATAACATCGAGCGTTTGTAAATGGACGGCGCCGATTGTAAAATGACGAATTAAACAATCTGCCTGCGACATAATAAAAAGTTTGGAAAGTTTGTACACTTGCGCAGCTGCACGCTTAGCATGACCACAATGGAAACGGGTTTTGTCGACGGAAGAATAGACTAGGTTAATAAAATAAAATAATAATAATAATAAAAATCGGCTGAGGAGAGGTGGACAGGTTAAATCTGACCTCCTCTACATGGATGACCTAAAACTCTTTGCCCCCAACAATTTACAACTGATGGGGCTACTGAAAGTAACTGAAACTTTCTGTAGAGCCATCAGGATGGATGGTGTGGATAAATGTGCGGTCATGCATGTAAAGCGAGGGGAGATTGTGGAATCCGTGGGAACCCAACTCTCGGATTCCATATACCTTAGAGCCCTCTCCGCATCTGAAACCTATAAGTATTTGGGTATGTCGGAAGCGTTAGGCTTCAATGTTACTGACATGAAGCAATCGTTGAAGGAGCGCTTCTTTGGCCGCCTGAAGAAAGTATTTAATAGTCTTCTATCAGGCGGGAACAAGGTGCGGGCGTTCAACGGTTGGGTCATGCCGGTTTTGATATACTCGTTCCACATACTCAAATGGACTCAGACCGAACTTGACGCCCTGGATAGGAGGGTCCGTACGCTGCTGACTGCATACCTAATGCATCACCCACGGTCATCGGTAATGAGACTGTATATCCCGCGAAAATGCGGAGGTCGAGGCTTTTTAAACGCTAAGACCCTCCACAATCGCGAGATATGCAGTCTCAGGGAATATTTCCTAGAAGCCGACGTGGGAATGCATCGAGATGTGGTCGCGGTGGATAAGGGCCTCACCCCGCTCTCCTTGGCGAAAGAGAACTGGCGGAAACCTGTAGTGCTTGACACTAACGATCGCAAGGAGGTATGGCAGAGTAAGGAGCTTCACGGACACTTTTTCCGGGCCCTGCATGGACCCGATGTAGATTTACTACTGCGTCCGTAGCCTGGCTGCGTTTCGGTGACCTCTTTGGGGAAACCGAAGGTTTTGTCTGTGCAATTATGGACGAAGTTATCATGCCGAACAATTACCGGAGGTTTATTGTGAAGGACGGCACGGTTGTCATTTGTCGGGCATGCCACCGACGGGAGAATCAATCCGTCACATTATCTCCGGATGTTCTCATCTAGCTAACGGAGAGTACTTGCATAGACACAATCTTGTAGCCAGGATTATCCATCAGCAGCTTGCTCTGAAATACAGCCTTGTGGAATCGGAAGTGCCGTACTACAGTATGTGCCCGACCCAGTTCTCGAAAATGGAAATATCACATTGTACTGGGATCGATCCATCATCACTGACAGGACTATTGTTGCCAATAAGCCTGATGTAGTGCTGGTGGATCGAACAGAGCGGCGCGCAATGATCTTTGACATAACGGTCCCGCATGACGGGAACCTCGTGAAGGCCGAGAAAGATAAACAAATCAAGTATCTTGACTTGGCTCACGAGGTTGTCGACATGTGGGATATGAACTCTGCGATCATTGTGCCGATAGTCGTATCAGCCAATGGCTTAATTGCCAAGAGCCTCGACCAACACCTATGGAGGCTCTCGTTGGGCAGCTGGATTAAGGGCTTGATTCAGAGAGCGGTACTTCTGGACACGGCTCGCATTGTCAGGATGTTCCTCTCTCTGGAGCCCTGACCGCCGGTAGCTTGGACTCTGTTCCCGATACCGGTGGGCTACTATATTTTATATTTTTAAATATAAAAATATTTAAAAATGTAAATAGATGAGAAAGAAAATAAATAAACGAAATATAATTTAAAAAAATATTTTCAAGTAACCTGTGCCGTGTTTATCAAAACTTACAAGCCTTGTAGTACCAAATGGCATTATTTTAATTGTATATTCTATTTAAGATTTATTATGAGTTGTTATGACATAAAGTGAAAATATCAAAGCCTAAAATACTTTTTTATAAATGGGGTATAAATCTAAACACTAACTCTAACAAAACTAACTATTACTTATATTAATCAAAACTAACTATACAAATAAACAATTAATATCTAAAATATGGCGTCGAAAAATTCCTCCGCATCGCTGTCGGCTGGTAATATACCCAAGAGACTGGTGGCATTTCCACTTTGAATGGCAATGCTCAGCCTCTGACCAAGGTAAAAGCCAGCCCTTGGGTCACGGGAAGTGTCAAGCAGCCGTTTAGAGATTTCATTAAACAGACTATGAGCACTCGGACCCCACGGCCCTAGAGTTTCAACCCCAAACGGCTCGAAACTATAATTGGCTACAAGGCTATTATACTTTCGCTGCTTGAGGTTTTCCGCGGCCGCAGCGGCAGCGCCAGCACAGCACGCCGAGCCAGGAAGATGGGATGGCGAAAGAGTATCGACACACGTTGCGTCCCACACTAAAGGCCTACCCATCTTCCATGGGAATACAAAACGTCGCGTGCCAAGCCATTGGGTTCTAATACAGCTGGAACGCCGACGGTGACGATGTCATTAATGTTAGCGTGCCGAGCTAAGCGACCCGCACTTCGGCTGCAAGACAGGCCGTAGTGTCCAAGGCTGTTGATAACTTCGCCACAGTGACAGCGATGAGAAGTACAGCATGGAGCCCCTAGGCAGCGATGCGGAACGTAGTGTCGTCGAACAATGTTTCTAGGTTCAAATGTCATTATTTATATATTTTTCACAAGTACTTCCATTTTGACACTTTTATTCGTGATTTTGTTTATCCAAAAAATATTTGTAAGTTACAATTTGTAGAAAATCATAACAAATCCTGAGAGAGTCCACCGACTCTCTATTCCGTCTAACAAGTTTATAAGTGTCGTGCTTAGTACCGCAATAAATGTTTAAATTCGATTTTCTTTTTTAAAATGTGGTCAAAAGAGAGAATTAGTACGCAAATAACAAAAAAATCTAAAACTTTGAACTTTTACCCCCCAACCCCTTAAACTAGGGGATGGAAGTTTGTATGAGACTTCCGCAAATTTTAATACTAGAGGTATCAAAATTGATATAGGGACTCCTTGTTATAAATAATAAAATATATATTTCAGGATTTTTAGTAAATCACCTCCCACCCTGTAAATTAGGGGATGGAAGTTTGTATGGGTTTTTCCATATAAACTTAATTTTATGCTAGAGATCTGAAAATTATGCAAGTACACTTAATAAGATACACATATAAATGTGTAGACACCCCTGATGTGCAAGAAATACAACACAAAAAAGAAAGAAAGAAACAATGAACAAACTAAAAATTATTGTCAGCAATTTACAAAAAGAAGTGAAATCTCACCAAAAACATTTTCATGTAAAATGTTGCCAAGACGAGACAAAAAGTTATCAGATCTCATGTAGAGCCAAGCTTCTAACTCTACACGCCCTAACTCTACAAGCCTTAACGTCACAGACACGTCACGTCGTCTAATTTTACCTTAGGCAAAATTTGTGGCTTGGCCGTTTCCAGCCCGATCGCATCTACATGAGAAATAATTAACTAAATGAATAAATAATTAACTATTGTCTTACAGGAAAGTAATGAACAGTAAATACATTTTTCAACTTACGCCCTGTGACGGTAGCGAAACGGCCAAGCCACATAATTGGAAAAACAAAACTCACAAAACATGAGATCTGATAACTTTTTGTCTTGTCTTGGCAACATTTTACATGAAAATGTTTTTGGTGGGATTTCTATTTACAGGAATATTTAGCTGGCTTAGAAAGTAAATGATAGCCCTATCATTTGCCCAATCTAGTTTGCTAGCAATGACAACCAGGAAACTGTTGGAGCTGGCACGCACTCTGCGCAACACGGATGCTGCACGCTTGCGTCTGATCGCAGCGAAGCCGTCAGAACACAAACATAAATTACAGATAAACAATCAAAATCTGTCGTTTTGTCTATTCTTTCGTCGACAAAACCCGTAGAAATCCCGTTTCTATGGTTGTCATGCTACGCGTGCTGATCACATTTTATAATCACTCCGTTTTGAGAACAAGCAATGAATGAATTTGATAAATCCTATAATTTTCCTATATTTTTTTTTTTAATGCTGGCACTACTGGTCATCATACTCAGTATAAATATAGAAGACGGCTGAGACCGCGGCTCCGTCTGAAACAATAGCTTATCACAACATTCTAAATGTTCGAGGAAGCCTAGTTTATTTAGAATTTTATTTTTACACCAAAGTTAAGTTTTATGTTATGTTTAGCAGTTATTTGTATCTTAAATTTTTAAGAAAAAGAGGGAATGCAAGAAAACCAGAAAATATGATATTTGGCGCAGTTGATTAACATTAACTTCCTTCAAAGCAAAAACTTCCTTCAAATCGGGTAGTAAAAGCGATCCCTCTAATTATAGACCAATATCTGTATTACCAGCATTGAGCAAAATCTATGAAAAAATCATGCTAGACCAGATGCTGTCACATTTTAACTCAAATAAGATTTTACATAGTCACCAGTTTGGTTTCACGAAAGGTAGGTCGACGACAGACGCGGGAGTAAAACTCATCAGTCACATTTTAGAATCCTGGGAGAAGTCCCAGGATGCAATTGGCATTTTCTGTGACCTCTCAAAAGCATTTGACTGCGTCGACCACAATACACTGATCTGTAAATTACACCACTACGGAATTCGTGGACAAGCTGCTGATCTTGTTCTTTCTTACCTATCAAACAGGCAGCAAAAAGTAAATGTTAACGGGGCGACGTCCTCGGGGTCTCTAGTTAAAATGGGCGTGCCTCAAGGTTCAATACTCGGCCCTTTCTTATTTCTAGTTTATATAAATGACCTTCCTTACATGATGGCAAACTTGTCGGATATAATACTATTCGCTGACGACACTTCTCTTATTTTTAAAATAGATAGAAAAGATACAGATGTCTCACATGTCAACGATAGTCTGGCTACTCTTTCGGAATGGTTCGCAGCTAATAATCTTTTACTTAATGCGAACAAAACTAAATGTATTAGGTTCTCATTACCAAATGTACCTCAAGTGGGTCTAAATCTAAAACTTGATGGCAAGAAACTAGATGCAATTACAGAAACTATATTTTTAGGAATTACCTTAGATTCAAAACTACAATGGGGCGCCCACATCAGAACTCTTTCAGGTAGACTAAGTTCAGCTGCATATGCAGTAAGAAAAATAAGGCAGTTGACTGATATAGCCACAGCTAGGTTAGTATACTTTGCTTATTTCCACAGTATTATGTCTTATGGCGTTCTGCTGTGGGGATCGGCAGCTGACGTAGATTCAATTTTCATTTTACAGAAGAGGGCAATCCGCGCGACCTATAAAATGAGTCCTCGCGAGTCCCTTAGAGACAAATTCAAAGAAATTGATATACTGACTCTGTCTTCTCTCTATATCTTTGAAAGTATTTTGTATGTTCGCAAAAACTTAGGACTTTTCAAAACAAGAAGCGATTTCCATAATATAAATACACGTAGTAGACACGAAATTGTCATACCCAAATTTAGATTAACTAAAACAAGCAAGTCATTTCTTATAAACAGTATCCGCTTTTATAACAAGTTGCCAAAGTCGGTTACAGAACTTAGCGATGGAAAATTTAAAACCCATATCAAACGTGTCCTTATCAAAAAAGCATATTATAAGATTAAAGACTACGTTGATGACAAGGAAGTTTGGCAATAATTCCTTCTGCACATGTGGCTTCCCTGGTACCTTATAAACGGCATAATTATGTAAGAGTCTATTAACTGCTCCCAAATTACCATGTTTATTCTCTTTACATTCATCCTTGACATAATCATTGTATTTGACATTATTCCTATTATTATAGATACCTCCAATTTAATTTCAACTCCTAGTAGCTTTTGTGGACATGATAATTAATCAATTTGTTACAGTTGTAATAGCAATCACGTCATTTGGCTGAAATAGGTTTTTATTTTTATTTTTTATTGTTTGTCTTTTATATAGATTATTTTCTATTTTGTGAATGTGAGAACTTTGTAGGCTTATTGGACTGTAGATTTACTGAACATCTATTTTGTTAAGTACCTGGTACTTACTTGTTGAAAGGCCTACATTGTTCTCCCATGCCTACTAATACTGTAATTTGAAAATATTGTAAAAGCCAATTATTGTTAAAAGAGTAACCGTGGAGTTTCTTGCCGGCTCTTCTCCATAGGAAACGACCAATTGGAACCGTGCACCTAGCTTCTGACGTTTCATAAGTGCCCATGTAGGTTTATGTGAAATAAAATATTTTGATTTTGATTTTGATTTTGAAAAGACAGATTTAATATTTTCGTTTGAAATATAAGAAAGGAAGATATGAATAGCTATGCTCTATAGCAGTGTTTTTCAATCTTTTGGAATACGTGACCCCTTTAGAAGTTAAAACATTCTAGCGACCCCCTAGGCCCTGAGCCATCCTTCTGACTGAAATGGTATTTTTAGTGTGTACCTAGAAACACTTGCCTCCTTTCTTTTGCCCACGACCCCCTCGGCCCCTAGGGTTCGCGACCCACAGGTTGAAAAACACTGCTCTATAGTATCGCTTTCAGTACTTAGGTTGCGCTAGTCGACGACTGCTCAAACTCGTTGGTGCGCGTGGCTAATATGCATGCTATTAAGTACCTATAGTTATATTTGTTTATTTAGTTATATTTATTTATCTAGTTTTAATTTATTTTGTTACATATTTATTTAGTGATATACACGATGATTAACACCGAAAACGAACGCGTAAAATTTCTTGAACAGACCTTTGGCCGTATTGATATTATGGAAAAACTACTGTATGTATCTACACAAAATAAAATTATTTGAACTTTTTTTTTAAATTTAGCTATTTTTATTATCATTTCCTATAATTACATATTATAAATTCAGACAATTATAATATCTACTTAATAATAATAATTATGTACAAGGGAAAATAATCAAAGAGCATCAAAAAATTCGCCTGCATCGCTGTCAACAGGAAAAGTGCTCAAAAGGCTGGCAGCATTGCCACGTTGTCTATCAATGCCGATTCTTTGGCTAAAAAATAGGCCAGCCCTCTGGTCACGCGAAGAGTCGACCAACCGCTTGGCGATGTCTTGAAAAAGCAAGTGGGCTCTCGGACTCCATGGCCCTAGGCTGGCTCAACCCCAAACGGCTCGAACATATACGTCCCGATAAGATTGGAGTATTTGCGCCGTTTGAGGTTTTCTGCACCTGCAGCAGCAGCTCCAGCACAGCCCGCCGTGCTAGGAAGATAGGATGGCGCAAGGGTGTCGACACACGTTGCATCCCACACCAAAGGCCCAGGCACCAGAAACCAGACGGAATGACCATAATGCCTTGGAAGGACCTACCTTCATTTCGTCTGGTTTCTTCCCATCGTCGCGTGCCAAGCCATGGAGTTTTAAAACAGCTGGCACTCCGGCGGTGACAAGAGCACGACGGATGATGTCATTGATGCTGGCGTGCCGTGCTATCTGGCCTGCGCTTTTACTGTAGGATAGCTATAGCACGGCACTTCATAGTCTACCAGGCAGGGGGCTAAAATTTTCCCGGTCCACTTTTCAGTGCTGTGGACAGAGGACAGGAACGCCGGTAAGCTAATACCGGTAATTTTGCGAACGCCGAGGCCCCCAAAACGGATGGGTAGTGTAGCTTGCGGCCACTATCGATCGTCCAAGGCCACATTTAGAATGGATGTCAGTGTGCTGCGAATAATTTGGTCAATTTTGCCCAAGAGGTGTGACTGCTTCCATAAGGGGAAAGAGCGTAGAAATAATTATGTAAAATTTAAAATTTAAAAACCAACAGTATCTAATCAGGGTGAATTTGAACTTTTGAATAAATTATCTATCTCTGTACGGTCTATTTTGCCATTTTCATACTACATAAGTTATTTATTTACGCCCAAAGATGAGTTAAAATTAGTGTTGAAATATGGAAGTGTCGACGCTCATTACTTCCTAAACAATATCTTTTTTCCAATTCAGCTTCCATACCCCTGTATAGATAATGACAAGATAAATAGATCCCACCAAATCATTTTCATGTAAAATGTTGCCAAGATGAGACAAAAAGTTATCAGATCTCATGTAGAGCCGAGCTTCTAACTCTACTCGCCCTAACTCTACAAGCCCTAACTTCAAAAAATCTACACCTTAGTCAAAATATGTGGCTTGGCCGTTTCGCTACCGTCACAGGGCGTAAGGTAAAAAATGTATTTACTGTTCATTACTTTCCTGTAAGACAATAGTTAATTATTCATTCATTTGAGATTATATCCAAGAGATCCATTAGAGGATTATATCCAAGATAAGAATGCTTGGAAACATGCTGGTCTTGCTCCATAGGACAAATTAGAGTCTGACAAAATCAAACTGGTTGCTAATTTAGTGGTATATTTTGTAATATTTGTATGTCATAGATTTTTACACTCTGAGATTACTTAGACTCATGCACTGACCTATTAGTATTACTTGTTAATCAATGTTAGGAATATTGTAATATCGTTTACTTTTACAATGTTTGTAAAGATGTGAGCACCATGTATCTACCACATAATTAATTTACTTGTCATTGCTCCATTTATAATTCTTTTTACCTTTTGTGGTACAGTCATCCAGTAGTAGGTGCATCGTCTTCACGTATAATTAAAATAATTCATGTATACAAAATAATATTGTAAAACATTTTTAAAAGAGTAACGGTGGAGTTTCTTGCCCATTCTTCTCCATACGAAAACTACCTTTTGGAAGGGGCAACTAGAATCAGTTCTATTTCTCTGTTTTTGACGTTCAAAAGTGCCTTTAATGTGCCTATTTAAAATAAATGATTTGACTTTGACTTTGATTTAGTTAATTATTTCTCATGTAGATGCGATCGGGCCGGAAACGGCCAAGCCACATATTTTGACTAAGGTGTAGTTTGTGAAGTTAGGGCTTGTAGAGTTAGGGCGTGTAGAGTTAGAATTAATGTTAACCACCTGATCTTGACCCTCCCATTAGATAAATTCATTATTATGGGTGATTTTAATTTTGGGAATAATGTAGATTGGACAAATTCTGACGGCAATGAACTGATCCCGCAAAATGTATCATGTCATCACTTGAGAGAGTTTTTTGATGGGATTCTCACTTCTAACCTATCTCAATATAACGGTGAAAGAAATAGCAGAGCAAGATTATTAGATTTGGTTTTCTCTAACGATTCTATCAATGTTACTGAATGTCACAGACTTCCTATTATTATCTTATTAAGTGTACTTGGATAATTTTCAGATCTCTAGCATAAAATTAAGTTTATATGAGAAAACTCATACAAACTTCCATCCCTTAATTTACAGGATTGGAGGCGATTTACTAAAAATCCTGAAATATGTATTTTATTATTTATAATAAGGAGTCCCTATATCAATTTTTGATACCTCTAGTATTAAAATTTGCGGAAGTCTCATACAAACTTCCATCCCCTAGTTTAAGGGGTTGGGGGGTAAATTTTCCAAGTTTTAGTTTTTTTTTGTTGTTTGTGTACTAATACTAGAATACATACCAAATTTCAGCTTTCTAGGACTTCAGGAAGTACCCTAAGAATTTTGATGATCATCAGTGAGTGAGTCAGTCAGTGACGAAATCGGGGATTTTTAGATGTCAATAAAATCGAAAGTATAAAAGCTTTGCAATTGAAACTTTCTACGTTTAATAAGTCCACTATCGGCATCATATACCGAGAATTTTGGTTATCTGGTATAATCCAAACCCAAATTATGAGGGTTCAAAAAAACGACGAAGCGCTTCGAGAAAAGGTAGGTAGTGCCCTCCTTGCGCTTCGCTTGGCTCGTCTTGGCGGGGGCACTCCCGTGCCCCCAGATAGCCGAGTTACTAAATAATTAAAGTATTCCTATTAAAATATAGAATTGTTCTGCGTAAAGAAACAGAAAGGGGTAACAACACGGGGTAACAAGCTCTCGTTACAATTTAATTAATGTAAACAGTTCGCAACTAACTTATTAGCGCAAAGTTTAGCTTTAACGACGTTGTATAGAACTGAGCCTGGAGCCTAACTAATACTTAAATGAAAATTAAATTAGTCGTTACGAAATTACAAATAAATAATTGTTTATTTTCATAAGTAATTGCAATTGTTTAAGTGTACGAGTCAAAACTCTGCTTGCTCGATGGAGGATTTTGCGTTACGTCAGTGAGGATCCATAGTTCGCATTTAGTGATGTAGATGCCGCCACAGAATCTCAAGACAAAATCACGATTTATCAAAATCGAGAAAGTACTTAGTTTCGCGAAAATCAAGTAGGTACGACAGCTTGATTATTATGTATAATTAGAAATAAGTGATGTTGTTAACGACCGGCTGTGTCTCTCTATCAAAGTGATTCCTTACAGTAAGTCGGAAGAAGAACAAGTCACAAACAAAACCCGGCGGCGGAAGAAAGTAGGCGGGAATCTGATTGATGAGCTCATTATCATCCGCTTTGTTTGTCCACAGCTGGCCAGTGGCCACAACGTTTTGCTACCTCATACTATTTTACATACCCAGGCCAAATGCTAGTAAAATCGATGTTATCTACAATAACAATCCAACAACACAAACTACTTACTTAGTGGATTAAACATGAATTAGTCTTTTAACAGTAGGTACAGTTATAAAAATGCATTTGTTTAAAAAAGGAATTGATAGATATAATTAGTAGGTATATGTAGGTACCTAAGTATACACAAATATTCAAAGTCACAGCACATTTGTGGAGTACCTACATGAATTGACAACAATTCAATTACAAGCGTTCATCCACCGCGGCCGGCCAGCACTGTGAGTCTGGACTCTTCATCACGCACCTCTACGCTCTGTGGATGTATCTATTAGCTGTCAAAGTAATGGCTCATCTATCTTCATACTCTCTGAGTCGCCGATAGAAAGATATTGATTATCTTATGTTGTTTAAAGAACTTCTCGTGGAGGAGCTCGTGGCTAAGTAATTACAGCCGCATGGGTACGCTTGCCGGGGTTAGTCCGTAGATGGGTGACCATCTTTACATAACGAGACTCCTCCGTGTCTCGGAAAGCACGTTAAGCTGTTGGCTGTCATTCGTGGACCTTTGATAGTCGTAGTTACGGGTCGTCAGAAGCCCGAAAGTCTGACAACCAGTCTTACCAAGGGGTATCGTATTACCCAGTTACTAGGTTGTGGAGGTCAGATAGGCAGTCACTCCATGTAATTCGATTCGGCATAGTACACCCAAATTTGGAATCAAAAAGGAAGGCGGCTCTAACATAGCTGGGCAGGTTGATTGTTTAAAGAACTTCTGTATTCTACGTAAATTCGTAAAATTTTAATTAGTACTAAACGTTGCACATTCATTAATCAAATTTTTACAAAAGTACCTAATTATCCTAATTTTAAAATTAATTATTGGTAGGCCATTGGTGTCGATTGCTCGTAATGCAGTTGCAATAGAAACAAAGTATTTTTCTGTTATGGAATCGAACCTAAGACGCGAGGATAAACTCTGAAACCGTGCGTGTTGCTACTGAGCCATGGTTGAGTAGTTTTCTAAGATGACGTCGTAAAATACAAATCGCTAAACTTGACCCTCTGCAAGATTTACTAGCGAATTAATTGAATTGATTTCAAATTGCCTAGTTTTAACCACCACGCGCAAGAAGAAAATGTGACAAACACCGTTCAGCGTCGGAATGCAACAAGTTATGGCCAGCTATGAACCCCCGCGCTGTAGCACCACTGTGCAGTGTGCCCTGTGTGAAGTGTGAGCCGGTAAGTGAACCGGTAAGTGAACGCAACGCGATTGAAATCTCTCCGGGCACATTAAAACTTTAGTGCGCGAATGTTTGCACATTAACGTGCACAATCTGCTCGACGTGAACGCGCCCTGTTTAGCTTTACCACCGACGTCACCTACCAAGCGGTATTTCGACGTCACGAGTTAACGACTGTGTTTTCAGAAGGGATATGCAGGGGTATAGATTTGTAAACATTCATCAGTGAAATGTGATCAAGATCCCTTTTGGCAGATGAACCTTTTATTAGAGGAAAGTACAACACGAGCCGTCAAGTATTCAATACCTACGAAATATTCAATAATAAATGCATTTTGTTTTTATTTACTTATCAAGGCAAGGTCACAGGCATAATGTTGTAGATGGTTCAAGTGGCCTGTGGCTGTGTGCACCGGATGTTTGTTGTGGCTACAGGCGCGAGACGCGTGCCGCCGGCGCGGGTGTCGCGCGACGTCGCACGGCGCGTGGCGGCGGCGTGCGGCGCGCTCCGCCAGTCGCCGAGCGATCTCCGCGCGCGCTGACCGTCCCGCGCCCGACGTGCCGACCGACCGCGAGTGCGCGACGTGCAGTGACTGAGTAGGTGAGCAGCGTGTCACCGACACTAATCGCTTATCGCGCTCCGTAACGATCAGTGGAAACACCAACACTACTATTATTTTCTTCAGGAGTTGCATTCGGTACGTACGAGTAGTATTATCAGGCGTTCCAATATTTTATGGAAAGGTTCCGCAGAACTTCTGGTGCTCAGTTTGCGGGAATTCACATAAAATAAATCTTCGTGCTGCGGTTAATATCGTAAATTAAAAGTTGTATTTCAGTGGCGCCGTCGCTGTCGTCGGGTACCATATTATTATGGAAAGAGATATTATTTTGTGTAAACTCTACGTGGATGTGTGGTTGCGTTTAGTTTTGCGGGTAAATAAGTTAACAGTCTAAACTGTGTTGATAGTGTATGATCAGTATGATCACTGAAGGTGAAGGAGTCGTGTTGCGAAGTTCTTGGAAAGGTTTGTATAAAATTCCGAGATATTACTCAGCCTATCCTAAATTGAAAGTTGTAAAACTCATTTTCTATACCTACATTGGGAAATGAGGCCTATCATTCCCGTTAGAGTGTACCAAGAAGTTGTCGAAGATGACTGCTACAGTTCAGTTTAATTACTGAATTAGCATCATAAACACATTCAGTTTCAATACACATTATATTATAGGTGCGAGGCCAATGGCGGCCGGTCATAATGGTTTTACGACGAGTCCGCGACGGGCTCGACGTTAGCTCGTAACATCGCTCGGTATTGTATCTGTAAAAGACAATTAATCTGTAGGTCACAGTTAAAAGGGATCGTTATAGTAAATAGTAACGAGAGTGCGCGCTGATCGGTGTTTGACTGAGATTCATAACTCTTGGGCAATTTTTAAAATGTCGGTGTTTCCGGTGGCCGCGGCGTGCGGTGACTGCCTTACAACTTATTTTACCTCGGAACCATTTTCATGTAAAGGTCATTTATGACCCATTCACATAATTTACGTACCATAATTGGTTAAAATTAAGACTCTTCTTGTATCTTTACCAATAATAAAGCAAAGTATGAGGTGTGTTTGTTTTGTTTGTTTATGCTTTATTATTATTTGCATAGTAGACCCTCCCATATAGAATTATCTCTCGGACTCGCACAGGAGATCAAAGATTAAAATAATTAAACACAGTCATATAAACATAAATAAAAAAATAAATCCTTCTTGGGCAGTCGGGTAAAAACAAAGAAAAATGAAAGCAGAAAGTCCTGTAGGTACGAGGCTAACAGTAGCTAGCACAGGTTAAATTAGCTTACGAATCTATTTATATGTCCAGTTTAGCAAATGTTACCATTGATATAATATAAAACGATTCGTTTTTGTTTATAAGAACCGAACATTAGAAAGCTCCGAATGCCCAAACGTTATGGAATTGTCTTACGACTCACGAATATTGTCCTCACAATATTGTGATTAGAGTATCAACTGTTCCTCTTAGCGCGCCGCACACGTACCAATACGGACAAGATCGCAATCTTCACACTATTTTCTGATAATCTGGAGACGACTCGTACACGACGAATTCTAGACGTTCTTCAGAGAATTTAGCGACGACGTCCTCGTTATTAACTACTAACGTGTCATGTTGCTGGTTTTATTTAAATAGGGAAAAATCTGATCCATTTTAAGCGACATGTTGCTGCATTATATTGATTGTAAAAGAGATAGCAGGCCGCACAGGCTCAAGAGGAGCTAAGACACGGCAGACGCGCGTGGGACGGTCTTTGTGAGATCATCTACCTACTGTTCTGGGGACGTCGCACTGATGGAAGATATCATCATCAGATATCATCAAGATGCCTTTGTTAGCGCATCTATCTCAGAAAATAGAAGGGAAATTGATTATTTTCACAGGGAAATGTAAATGAAATTGCCTAACAACATCTTGCAATTGCAATAAAAATCCAGTCAAATAACCTATCTTTAGCCACAAATTATTTAGTTCGGTGCGTTTATCGAACCTGGGAGCAAACGTTCTGCTTCCAACGTCTAGATCAAACAATATTATACAGTCGTCCGTCTCGTTGTAGAGCCGCCTACTAGATTATTTTCCTCGCTGACCCTTGACCTGTGACAGGCTCACAGTCCCAAACAAATACCTTTTAAAATCATCAATTAACAGGACACAAATATTTACTCATTCATAAATGTTTATAAAAGCTGCCATAAATTGTGTATTTCAGATTCTGAGAAAAAATACTCGTTGAACTAGAACCTATAACCAACCCGAAATGAATTGCTTTCATATTATTTAATTTTCCTTGTAATGGGCGGATTGAGGTTAGCCAGGCACCAAACAAAAGATTCCTTTTCGTGCCTATTTACTTGAACATAGTAGATCTATTTTGATACAAATAACTTTTTATCTTTGAAAACTGTTGCACTAAATATAGACGCTTACTTCGTTAGGTACTCGTACAGCATACGATGTCGGTGTCAGTCAGCTCGTGGTCATCATACGATGTCGGTGTCAGTCAGCTCGTGGTCATCATACGATGTCGGTGTCAGTCAGCTCGTGGTCATCGTCGAATTGAGCTTGGAACTTTTGGAAACTTGCAATAATTGTTACGGACGCCTTCAATGACGTCATAATTAACTTTTAGTTCGTTTTGCTGAACAACCACATCATTTAATTTATTACATATTTTATTAAAACCAATTTTGCGAGTTTAGCGTTTCAACATGACGGAAGTGATAACGGCGCAGATGGTAAAATGTGTCTGTTTTGACGATAACACCTGGAAATGATAAATTAAATAATAATGTTCTCGTGAATCCGTAGATTGGCTGAAAAGTAATTCAGCTGCATGGGTCAGGCATTTACTCAATCCACTTCGTTTTATATGTGGCGCGACACCGCGGTGACTAGGATCAGTAGTCAGTACCACGCTACGGCCAGTAGTATGATCAGCACCACGCTACGGCCAGTAGTATGAACAGTAAGCACCACGCTACGGCCAGTAGTATGATCAGTAAGCACCACGCTACGGCCAGTAGTATGATCAGTAAGCACCACGCTACGGCCAGTAGTATGATCAGTAAGCACCACGCTACGGCCAGTAGTATGATCAGTAAGCACCACGCTACGGCCAGTAGTATGATCAGTAAGCACCACGCTACGGCCAGTAGTATGATCAGTAAGCACCACGCTATGGCCAGTAGTATGATCAGTAAGCACCACGCTACGGCCAGTAGTATGATCAGTAAGCACCACGCTACGGCCAGTAGTATGATCAGTAAGCACCACGCTATGGCCAGTAGTATGAACAGTAAGCACCACGCTACGGCCAGTAGTATGATCAGTAAGCACCACGCTACGGCCAGAAGTATGATCAGTAAGCACCACGCTATGGCCAGTAGTATGAACAGTAAGCACCACGCTACGGCCAGTAGTATGATCAGTAAGCACCACGCTACGGCCAGTAGTATGATCAGTAAGCACCACGCTATGGCCAGTAGTATGAACAGTAAGCACCACGCTACGGCCAGTAGTATGATCAGTAAGCACCACGCTACGGCCAGTAGTATGAGCGAGGTTTGAGAGCCGCTTTTATTAGCTCCGTCCCACCTGCTATACTTACACCAATATAAACAGTATGGGTACCTTCCGTATACGGCCACTTCTGGAGAACTGTCGCCTACCATTGATTCGTAGACAAAGGCCTCTTGTATACTCTACCTTGTACAACAATCAATGCTGCGAGACGAAATAACTGACTGTTACCGTTTAGAATGTAATGGATTCATGTGCAGCCATCTTGTCTGGCGCGAGCCGCGAATGACGTGATGATGCAGGTAGACTGCACTTTGTATACAAAGAAATTGAAATCATGATAGAATTACCACGCACTGGACTAGGAACGCTCGGTGTTTTTCTGAGATCTATTTTACTGAAAGAAATAAAACAGGTATATTATCACAATCAGTTTTATTCGCGAGTTTTTATGCTAATAATTGTAACTCAGCTGAGCCAACTCTCCGGCGAGGCGGTTGAACGAGCGTCATGTATCGACGTCACTACTCGTACTCATAAACTATCAGACAGCAGCCGTTATTAAATCTGCTGTTTGTTAATTTAATAAACGTTTGTGTTGTGTATCGCATGTTTTATAACAATTCTGAACAAACACAGTTTTTTAGATTGCAAGAGGGAGAGTGCCAGCCGACAAGTCCGGCCTAACATTTAGTAAGATGACGTAGCTTGCGTAATTTCAACTAAACCAGATATTTTTGGACGTGACTCTTAGGAACTATAATATTTCCTGTGATATTATACATTTCCATGTGTAGGCTGTTCATTAATAAAATAGCTTGTCGAACACGTGAAGACTGATAAATAATATGTCCGCACACGCGTTTACGATCTGCGGATACCAATCACGACCCTCAGTTAAAATCAATATGGTTCAAACTTTTTTCAGTGTTCATAATAAACTGATAGGGTTTTATCGCGATCATTTGTGTGAAATACTGACCATATTTTACATTTATAATAATATGAAAAAACACAATTCTCCACAGAATGAAATACATACCTAGGTACTCTTTCGTCATATTTTTGTATTAGTTAGCTGATTTACATGTTCTATTTTGCACAAATTGGAGCTCGCCTCGTTCTCTGTAATAACGTAACTAACGCAAGTCGCTACTAGTCATCACTTGCCATCAAACTGTAGTTAAGACCTTCAGCGATTGTTCCCATGTTTTCGGTGACCACACCACACCACTCGGGCCACAGTTCACGCCGCGGTCGGTCGACTACCAATTTATTTGAAGGGCCCTCCGGACAGTCCTCATCACATTTCACCAGCTCAGAAGCGATCACAACCCATTAATGCTCGAAACATTCCGTTGACGAGCAAATGTGACGGTCTCTGTCGTGTTTTCGCACCTTTTTATAAACGTGTGAGTAGCCATGAACCCGATTACAACGATGAGCTGACTGGACGAATCAATCGATGATCAATGTGCCTACTGTTGACTGTCTTCGCGAACATTATAATTACATCATGTTCATTTCAATTACCAAGAATTCCAATCAGTGTTCGACGGAAAATGCCTTGTAGTTATTATAATGTAAAACGTGTTCCATATTGTTTATTAGGCACCTACTTGGTACTTGGTCCGTTTTTTGTCACATTCATTAAGCACAGGAATTCACACATATTTCAGTGAACAGTTGAAGCGATTATCGTAATGTGTCGCGTCATGACGCGTGTGCGCTTGAACGCGCGTTCATCGCGACGTCGCGTCGCTAATCACCGCCACCCACGCGGCTGTGTCGCGAGTCGCGCCGCGCCTGTCATTATGCTAAACGAGCAACTTGTTGTAAAGTGCGTTTAATTTTCTTAGTATAAAGCTCAAGTTACTTTCCACTTTAGTGACACTGAGCAAGAAGAGTGGTTAAATAGCATCGGTTGAAAGTATTTGCATATACGAAGTACGATACTCTACACTATGGAAAGAAACACATGCAATAAGTGAAATGAAAGCAGCTGCGAGAATTAGAGTTAGGTAGGCTTGCAGGCTAACAAATACATGTCTCTAGTCAAATACAAGGGTCATTTGATAGGGATTCATTTGTATTTTGTATCTGAGAAAATGTTTTTCCCGTTCGAACAATATTGTGTCGCTATGAGAACGTGATTGCCTTTATTGGGTCGCTATTAACCTCAATACGATTGCGGGTAGGTACTACACTCAAACAGTGGTTTCTGTCAGACTCTTATTTCCCTTCTAAAAAGGGTGACATAGCGACATATTATTTCACGAGGAAGTTCGCGCATTAGTGCTTACCAGGCCACAACGGATGAGTCTACATTATATTACCTAGAGCGTATTTTTATTTTATTCCCTCTTTTCCCGGTGCGGTCCGGAAAAACCCGTCATCGCCATCGCAAACAGTCACAACAACACATACTTACAGCAAATATATATGGTTTATATTTAGGACCGAGCAACGTTCCCCTTTCAAGATTAACTTCAAAATATTTCACATTGTTACAAATAGACATTCGCCAAAATGAAATTTGGTTGTCATTTAAAATGTGGTCGAGTTCACGCAGCGTGAACGCCAGCGTGACACCACTGACACTGCGATGAATATAAAATTGTCCAGGAAGTGCTGACTCTGCAGTAATAAGCTGTCGAGAGGAGTGTCACGCCGAGTGTCCCGCGCCTGACCCGACACTCCCGACACTGCGTGTCGCCGGTGTCGGACACTCGCGCCGGCAGTGGGGTTCATTTTGGGTGCGACTGGGGTGCAGGTTTACTTTTCAACTTAACGGTTATATTTGTCTCGCTGTTAAATTTCGTGACTCGCTCTGCTCCATATAGCAGGGAATTCAACTAGTTTTATTGGGGGTCCGTTTTTTAAAATAATATGACCCATAACCCATGTCACTGTCCGTTTGATAGACGATTACTAGTAACAAAGATTAAAAATATCAAATAAGATTAAGAAATAAAACGAAAAGAAACCTAAATAATTTTAATAAAGTAATTACGTAATATTAATGTGAATGAAAAATGGCATTTTTTATTTCACTTTTGTCTGAAGTCTGCAGTAAAGTTGGTGCTAGCGAGGTGCTAGCTATTCCCATTAAATCCTTGAGATGTTCATCGTAGTTCGATCGGTTCGGTCGTATCGGTCCGGATGCGAACCGCTGTCCACCTTTTGGTGACTCCTGCCGTAGAGTATTGAAAACTAAAACGGTGGCAATGACCTGGGGACTTTAGGCCGCAGAAATCGCCTGGATGCGGGAAGCACAGAACAGGTCGAAGTGGCGGTGCTTGAGGGAGGACTACGTCCAGCAGTGGACGTCTTTCGGCTGAAATGATGATGATGATGATTATTCGTTGTACAGGCAGGTACAGTCAGGGAAGTTGATTGTTGAGCGTACGACTGATAAGGATTGACAGTTGTGATTTAAATTTCTAGAGTCAATTTCATCATCATCAGTCAATCATCAACTGCACATTGGGTGCCAACTTTTTTTTAAATATTGAAAAATGTGTCTACTCTACTATCATCTTAGTAAGTATAATGATTTGATTTTGTTTTTTTTATTATTGTAGCGTCGCGTCTCCTGGAAACTAAATTAATAAACTAGGCAACTTTGACATTCTTACAATAATTACAGAGCGTTGACCGACTCTGATTGGCACCGTCAGGCCGAAATAGGCCTTATGTCAGACAATTTTCTAGACAAGTTTGACAGGCGCAGCCGTCAGGGGAAGGTTTATTTTCATTTTTTTCTATTTTGAAGACATATTTATAAAATAAAAAAAATTGCGGCATGTTATTGTATGTAGATCATAACGGAGTGAAGGTCGGGAACCTTCGACGTGTTTCTCAACAATATCCCTAATTCATGGTTTGACTTACAAAAATACACCACATTCCCAAAAAAAGTTTGCAAACAACTTGTAGAAAAATAGAGTCCCGACACTTTGCCAAACTTATTAAAACAATGTGACATAATAGGCGGTATGTCCGCCTGTCCTATCGCAGTCATTTCGTAACTCAACGTTTCTTTTGAGATTTATGACATTTATTTTAACGAACCTTGTATATCTACTTATGCAAAATATTGTATTCTAGTCTATCTTAAACAGTATACTCGTACACTTAGTGCGCATGGTGTTTGTTCTGAGCTGCACCATAACACAGCACCCTATGTACATAATATTACGTCCCGAATAGCTCGGCGGTTATAAATAACACAGTAACTATGTACCCACATAAGTGGACTATTTCAGTGCGAAATGTACGTTCTTATTGTTAATGTGACACACTACAGCGGGCGCCGGAATTAGGACTCGTCAATATTTGAACGTTTCCATACTTCACTAATATAATTATGTAGTAATATCATTATGTTGACGGCCAGTTTAGTAACGTTATTATGAAGTAAGTATTACTTGATTCAATATTGTTCATACAAACATTATACTATCAAAATATGGCATGTTCATTGCTTACACAAATACCTACTACATTACGGCCTGTTTAGAAGTTGACATTGTGAGAAGTGGACATTTTGCGACCGGTTGACATTTTGAGAAGTGGACATTTATGAGACGATACGTTCTGAAGTTGTGTTTTATAAGCTTAAACAGTTTAATTGTTGCCATATCGCATAATTATATGATATAGGTGTTATGTAAATGAAATAGGGACCTACTTGTGTAACGGGTTCCTGAAGACGTTATCAGCCTATTAGAAGTCGAAAAAACTTGTGCATTTACTCGCAAGCTGCTTCAAAATGTTTTTTAAATTACACAATGAATTTCAAATTGCTAATTGCTCCGTTGCAGTCCGCGGATCAACGGGGAGAGCAGAGTGATAACAACAGAGCAAAAGAAAGAGTAATGCTTTACGACGCTTTACTTTACTTTACTTAAACAATAGAGCTTCGGGTAACGCTCTGGATCTTGTTATATCTCTCTGTTTGTTGCAGGCCGGTAACTCTCTAGATCTCGTTAAATATATCCCACCAAAAACATTTTCATATAAAATGTTGCCAAGACGAGACAAAAAGTTATCAGATCCAAGAGCCAAGCTTCTAACTCTTCACGCCCTAACTCTACAAGCCTTAACGTCACAAACTCTACACCTTAGGCAAATTATGTGGCTTGGCCGTTTCGCTACCGTCACAGGGCGTAAGGTGAAAAATTTATTTAGTGTTCATTACTTTCCTGTAAGACAATAGTTAATTATTCATTCATTTAGTTAATTAATTTTCATGTAGATGCGATCGGGCCGGAAACGGCCAAGCCACATATTTTGCCTAAGGTGTAGAGTTTGTGACGTTAAGGCTTGTAGAGTTAGGGAGTGAGGAGAAAAGCTTGGCTCTACATGAGATCTGATAAGTTTTTGTCTCGTCTTGGCAACATTTTACATGAAAATGTTTTTGGTGGGATTTCACATCTTTTTGTAAATTGCTTAAAGACAATAATTTTTATTTTGTTCATTGTTTCTTTCTTTCTTTTCTTGCACATCAGGGGTGTCTTTTTTTCATAGCCCACTCTCTTTATTCGTATGATATAAGTATACTAATGTAGTATATTCTGAAAACTAACGAAAGCCCCATGTACACTTTTATCCCCTAATTGAAGAAGAAGTTGAGAGGTGATTTAAAAAAAAACCTAAAACATGTATTTTTTATTTGTAATAAGAAATCACAGACTTCTTATTATTATCTTATTAAGTGTACTTGGATAATTTTCAGATCTCTAGCATAAAATTAAGTTTATATGGGAAAACCCATACAAACTTCCATCCCCTTTACAGGGTGGGAGGTGATTTACTAAAAATCCTGAAATATGTATTTTATTATTTATAACAAGGAGTCCCTATATAAATTATGATACCTCTAGTATTAAAATTTGCGGAAGTCTCATACAAACTTCCATCCCCTAGTTTAAGGGGGTGGGAGGAAAAAGTTCCAAATTTTAGATTTTTTTTGTTGTTTGTGTACTAATACTAGCATACATACCAAATTTCAGCTTTCTAGGACTTCAGGAAGTACCCTAAGAATTTTGATGATCATCAGTGAGTGAGTGAGTGAGTCAGTCAGTGACGAAAACGGGGTTTTTTAGATATCAATAAAATCGAAAGTATAAAAGCTTTGCAATTTAAAATTTTTACGTTTAATAAGTCCACTATTGGCACTTTACCTGACTAAAACCCACCCGTGCTCCTTCAGTTACCTGTTGCCAAGGGCCCCGGTAGCCCTTTCGGACTTTCCCGCAGCCTTAGCGGGCCTAGCGGACCCCGCCAATTGTACGCGCCGTCGACCCGGGCCTGGTCCTTATCGGACGGCGAGCTACCCACTGCTCGCCGTCTACAAGCCCGCGCCTACGGTGGCCGGGAACCCGCCTGGGACTTTCCGACGCCCAGGGCGTCTCCTGCCGCGGCGGTCAGGGGCGTGAAGGCACAAACCTTGCCTCTTCCTCGCGCGGTCCGCCTCCTGACGGCTTCCCATGCCTTCTCGCTCCGTACCATGGCCTGGACCAGGGCCGGACGCGAGAGGTAATCGCCGCCAATCGCCTCCACGAGGACACGGCGGTGCTCCGCCCAAGCAGTGCAGACCTCCACCGTATGCTCCACCGTGTCCTCCGGGCGATACACACAATGTAGACACCCGGGCTTTACCTCCCGCCTTATCCGAAACACAAAATAAGTACCTACTAATACTTTTAATATTTCTCTTAATGTTTTTCAAATATTGTCTAAATTATACTGAAAATGTGACATTGTTTATTTAAGTTTCTGCTAAAGGCGATATACACTCTTCAAAAAATGATTAGTTTGTGAGTGGTTATGTCACTCAGCGGATTGCTTTTCTTTTTACTGACTTTTTAACTGAATGAATAAGACCATACACAAAAATTGCTACAGAAGGAGTTATAATCCATTACAATAATAGGTAAGTATAAAGTTTTTTTTTTTTAATCAATAATAAGAAAAGGTTATTATTTCTTGTAAACACCTAGAATAGAATAGAATAGAATATATTTTGTTGTAAAACATGAGTGTACACATCAAATAATATGTGCGAGGTCTTAAAATAACAGGTAGATCTGCATGTTTTGCCATTTATGGCGTACAAAACAATAAAAACAAAATTTGAGTTTACACAACAAACTATGAGATTTATAAAACTTAATCCTAATGCTAATTTTTACTTTGAGGGTAAAATTGTGAAAATGTTGTAATTATAGGAATCTATTTAATTAATTGCGGTCATTTAAAAATTCCGATATGGTATAATATGGCATTTGGCTATGAGAATTTAAAAAAAATGCCGTAGGCATTTGCCTGATTGGTTTTGGGATTTTATTATAAATGATTGGTGCTAAACAAAAAATACTTTTACGCATCAATAATAATAACATTCCTTTTGAAATTGTGTAAGGAGCCTCTGCGAGTTGGCTTCGGCGCCTCGTACGCCTTCCAAATGACCGGGACCCCCCATGGTCCCGAGATATGTAAAGACATAAAACATAATAATAATAATAGTCTTCCTGACCGTATTTTCAGCCACGGCGGCCAATCTCATTCTCAACGGAGACTAGCCTTCGGCGCGGGAGATATTATAGTGCACAAGTGTGTGCGCAGACACAGGTGCACTCTCTCTTCCCTCACTCTCATAGGCCGATGGGACGGCAATCCGACACGACCGGAGAGAGATCAGGCGAAGGACCAACGTGCTTTCCGAGGCACGGGGGTATCGCCAATTAAGTTTAAGTATCCAACCTATTACGGACTCATTTAATTAATTACACAATTTCGATTCGTTTTAATCATTTGCACACTACGTAAGTTACCTACTGAATGGTACCAGTTTAGAATCACTTGAATTTATTTTAATTTGGTCGCTGCTTTGTAAACGACTCAACTGCTGTAAGATGACCGCGCTTTGCGATGTTCTCGTCAAGGAAACAACTAAACAAACAGCTGTAACGTGCTGTAAGATGACCTGGCGCCGCGCGATGTTCTCGTCAAGTAAACAACTCAACAGCTGTAACGTGTTGTAAGATGACCCGGCGCTGTGCGATGTTCTCGTCAAGTAAACAACTAAACAGCTGCTGTAAGATGACTCGGCGCCGCGCGATGTTCTCGTCAAGTAAACAATTGAACAGCTGTAACGTGCTGTGAGAAAACCCGGCGCTGCGCGATGTTCTCGTCAAGTAAACAATTCAACAGCTGTAACGTGCTGTAAGATGACCCGGCGCCGCGCGATGTTCTCGTCAAGTAAACAATTGAACAGCTGTAACGTGCTGTGAGAAAACCCGGCGCTGCGCGATGTTCTCGTCAAGTAAACAATTCAACAGCTGTAACGTGCTGTAAGATGACCCGGCGCCGCGCGATGTTCTCGTCAAGTAAACAATTGAACAGCTGTAACGTGCTGTGAGAAAACCCGGCGCTGCGCGATGTTCTCGTCAAGTAAACAATTCAACAGCTGTAACGTGCTGTAAGATGACTCGGCGCTGCGCGATGTTCTCGTCAAGTAATCAACTAAACAGCTGTAACGAGCTGAAGGATGACCCAGCGCTGCGCGATGTTCCCGTCAAGTCGTCACCTCGCGTCGTAATCCTCACATCAGAGCGCTCGGCGGAAACATAATTCCCGCGCTGTTTATAATAAAATATGTAAAAACAACACTCGTCTATTTCTTTAGCGCGCTGCTGGAGGTACTGCCTCCCCCCTCCCCCGCCTCGCCTCGCCTCACCTCGCATCAGTCCAGCACACCAAGCGTCTCATTATAAACAGCGCGCCTCTATTAAATATGCAGCGATCGGTGCAGATACGCTGACTACGAAGCAAACGTTCAACTGCCACACTTTACTTACAGCTTGCTGATGGTCAACGCTGATGTAGGTGTTTCCAACCTTATGTCATTAACATCGTCATGTCTTTCTGCCTGCAAACATTTAATATTAAAATTGTGCTAAGTAATTAAACTCTGTGTAATTTTGTTGTTAATTAACTTGTTAATTTTCTTAAAATGAGCAGCTTTTCTAGTACTATTTCCCTGACTGCATCTGCTCAGAAGTACCCGTTGCCTAAAATACTAGCATGACATTGTGCGATAACAGAACGGAAACACACAGCACCTACACTTGTAAACATGTCTGTTCTACCGGTAACTTCATTATTTTGACACTATCTAGTAGGTAATACGGACTAAAATTGCTGGGAAAAGAGAGATCCCACCAAAAACATTTTCATGTAAAATGTTGCCAAGACGAGACACGAAGTAATCAGATCACTCATACGCCCTAACTCTACAAGCCCTAACTTCACAAACTCTACACCTTAGTCAAAATATGTGGCTTGGCCGTTTCCGGCCCGATCGCATCTACATGAGATATAATTAACTAAATGAATGAATAATTAACTCATTCATCATACTGTTCATTGCAGGAAAGTAATGAACAGTAAATATTGTTTTTACCTTACGCCCTGTGACGGTAGCGAAACGGCCAAGCCACATATTTTGACTAAGGTGTAGAGTTTGTGAAGTTAGGGCTTGTAGAGTTAGGGAGGGCGTGTAGAGTTAGAAGCTCGGCTCTACATGAGATCTGATAACTTTTTGTCTTGTCTTGGCAACATTTTACATGAAAATGTTTTTTGTGGGATTTCACTTCTTTTTGTAAATTGCTTAAGACAATAATTTTTAGCTTGTTCATTCTTTCTTTTTTTTTTGTCTTGTATTTCTTGCACATCAGGGGTGTCTTTTTTCATAGCCCACTCTTTTTATCCGTATAATATAAGTATACTAATGTAGTATAATTCTGAAACCTAACGAAAGCCCCATGTACACTTTTATCCCCTAATTTAAGGGGTTAAGAGGTGATTTAAAAAAAAACCTAAAACACGTATTTTTTATTTGTAATAAGAAATCACAGACTTCTTATTATTATCTTATTACGTGTATTTGCATAATTTTCAGATCTCTAGCATAAAATTAAGTTTATATGGGAAAACCCATACAAACTTCCATCCCCTTTACAGGGTGGGAGGTGATTTACTAAAAATCCTGAAATACGTATTTTATTATTTATAACAAGGAGTCCCTATATCAGTTTTGAGACTTCTAGTATTAAAATTTGCGGAAGACTCATACAAACTTCCATCCCCTAGTTTAAGGGGTTGGGGGGTAAAAGTTCCAAGTTTTAGATTTTTTTTGTTGTTTGTGTACTACCACAAGCATACATACCTTTCAGCTTTCTAGGACTTCAGGAAGTACCCTAAGAATTTTGATGATCATCAGTGAGTGAGTGAGTGAGTCAGTCAGTGACGAAATCGGGGTTTTTTAGATATCAATAAAATCGAAAGTATAAAAGCTTTGCAATTGAAATTTTCTACGTTTAATAAGTCCACTATTGGCATTATATCCCGAGAATTTTGTTTATCTGGTATAATCCAAACCCAAGTTATGGGGGTTAAAAAAAACGACGAAGCGCTTCGAGAAAATGTAGGTAGTGCACTCCTTGCGCTTCGCTTGGATCGACTTGGCGGGGGCACTCCCGTGCCCCCAGTCTATGATATTTAACCTATCCCTGAGAAACGAGTATCTTTACAATATGACTCATTTTATTTTTTGTCGTCCCACCGAATGTGGAATGTCTTCGTATATTTTTACATTATTTATAGCCGTAGGTTAGTAAATATGTCCGTTATTACCATCAGGTGAATCAGGTCGAGCCTCTAAATATACCGAGTTGACGCAAAACGCTGACTTCTCCAAAATAATTATTATTAGAGGGCTCGCCGACATCATTGGAATTCAAAATATTTTGATTCGCAAAAAAAATATACTAAATAAAATCACTTTCTCTTATATATAGGTATACAAAAAGTGTAGGCAAAGCGCACAACACATTCCATTAGTGGCGATCTCAGAGGTATTGAGGTATATTTGGAGGTATACCGTATGCCTGTGTGATACAATAGGTCGCGATACCGCGGCTGTGTTCACCACCTGTATTATTATGTACCTATGTATTATCAAGCTGCTGTGAAGGGAGCCGTGTCAACTGCGCTTGTTACGTTATTTCGCTCGTTTCTTAACTTCTCGTAACGACTCCAAGCAGCAACAACTATCATCTGATTTGACGACACGGTTGGCGCAGTGGCTGAGCGATGGACTGCTGCGCAACGTGTAGTGGGTTCGATTCCCGCACGGAACAAATATTTGTATGATCTGCAAGTAGTTGTTCCGTTGGTCTGGGTGTTAGCGTATGTGAGTTTCTATGTTTGTAAACGCACCCACGATACAGGAAGAAATTCCTAGGGTGGGGCAACGTTTAAAAAAAAATAAAAAAAAACTAATCGATCATAATTCGGAATTTTGATTTTCGTCATTTTGAAATTAATTGCTTGATTTTTTGCGCTGTAGGCACAAACTTTTCTAATGAAATGCACAATCGTGTTTTGCTCGGCTCTATAATCCAAACGGTTTATTCATGGTTTAGTTTAACGACTCCACGGTATCCACCGTGGAACGAGGTGTAATGAGCTCAGACAGTCACGTCCCGAACATTTACGAATATTCCCGGACGCCGCATGTTAAAAACATTAATTTGTATAGCGTCGGATAGTGGCGCTTCCCCCGATGTCCCCCGAGTGCGAGTACTGAGTAACTATACTCCATTTGAAATAAGATTAGACGTACAGATAAGCCTTTTTACATTCCGTTCAACCGATTTTGAATTCTATTGCGTTGGTGGCATGACAAATGGCAGCCGCAGTAGATAGTTGGTGTTGTGTAACTTTTTTTGCTTTTAATGCTATCCTTATGCCTACGGTATAGAAGTCAAAATCGGTTGAGCGGACTGTAAAAGGGATTGTTTTAATGTCTAATCTTATTTCAAATGGGGTATAGTTGCAGCACATATCTACGTACTCGCGATGGCTTCGCACTCGTTATTGTAACGTTTCAGTTATTACAACCGACGCCGACGGCCGCCCAGATTGTGGCTCTCACAAGATTGTCCTCATACAATAACTCAGCGGAAGGTCGACGTGATCGAAATTGCTTCGCATTGTGTGACATAACATAATACTTTGGAAGCGTCCATTTAAGTGGGCTATTTATTATCCGGTCAGGGCACGACACAGGTAGACAAAGTGGCCAAAGTCGCCAAGTAAAGATGAGTCGCTAGTTAGTGTCGCCATATCGCGCCAGTAAAAGTTTACGAGGTGTCGCAGACGAGCGGACGGGCGGACGGGCGGACGGGCGGACGGGCGCGGCGTCGACATGACACGCGTGTGTCGCGCTGGAGCCGGACAGACACTTCTTTTTCCTATGATTGAACTGACAGCTTTTTTTGCCGCGTCACGTTATGGGAGAAATGTCGAATGTATCTAAGTTTTGATTGTATAGATATTTGGGTAAGTAACAGGCATTTGTAAATTCAGGGGAGATTATTGCGACTCGACCCTACACTGCGATCAAGTCAAGCGAGGCAATATTTGCGTTTCACTAACGTTCGGCTCTTGTTGGCCCAGGGCGGCTGCAGCGCGCGGTAACTTCTGCTAACTTTATATTTTAATTAACGGCGCGCGCGCTTCGTTAGCCGCCCCTGACTCATCAACCGCCTCTCCGCCCTACGCCCTACGCCCTCCAACCTTCGGCCCCGATCCAAGCAGTTTGGTTTGATTTAATTCAACAATTTTACTCGTACCTACCTAATATCGCTATAGCCGACTGAATACAAAGCCTGCTTTATTAAAGCTTCAGGGTATGCCGCGAAATTCTTTGCAATTTGCAGGTCAGTATCAGGTTGTAAGTTGATTAAAAATATGACTCGCGACCGAATCAAATATGTATGGATTTACAGAATTATAAAAATTGGAATTGGAATCAGGAATACAACTCTCTCAGTTCTATATTCAGTGACATTTGGGGATTATTCTAACGAAATAATGGGAGTTGTATTGCTGATTCTAATGATTATAATTCTGTAAAACCATTATTTGTTACGGTCGCGAATCATATTTGATACTAGAGGTTGTATGTAAACAAACAAACTCACTTTCGCATTAATAATATTAATAATCCTAACTTATATATATATATAGGTAATATTATAAATGCGAAAGTGAGTTTGTTTGTTTATTTGTTTGTTACGCTTTTACGCGAAAATGGCTGAACGGATTTAGATATACTTTGGCACATGGTTAGACCATACTTTTTATCCCGATATTCCCACGGGATCGAGACTAACGCGGGTGAAACCGCGGGGCGCAGCTAGTAAAATAAAAGTTAGGTGACAAGATGACGCAGGAATCGTGACGTCTGTATAAATTGGTTTTCTATAAATCTGAAAATCGTGTTTGTTGTTAATTCTTGTAATAGTTAAATCTAAAAAGTTAAGGGATCCGTCAACTTCTAATTCTAATTTAAACTTGATTTTAGGATGTAATCTATTGATTTTATTAACAAAAACATCTATTTGACGCAATGTACCTGTCCAACACATAATTATGTCGTCAACATAACGTCACAAATTTTATATTATTACCGTTATGTCAAGTATTAAACCAAATACCTACAAGGAACAACTGCAAAACATTCGAGGTAACATGGTAACAAAATAATATACCTTAAAAATATTTTGTTAGGTTTTGCGAAAATACTTTCGTGGTTTTAAGCTCTCCTATTGTTTAACCGGATTTTGAGACGTTCCCACTAAATAACAAAGGTTTAAACTTAGATAATGAACGTATTTTTATTGCAGTTGTGACAGCAATAAACAAAAAGCTCTGATAACATTGTATGAATTGCGCCAAGTATTGGTTCAAATATTAGTATAATATTGTGCTATTCCAATCATAACAGCAATAAACTTAAAGATAATCAAACTCAACTCAAACTCAAAGCATTTATTTCAATTAAACCATTTACAGGCACTTTTGAATTGTCAAGGAGTCAGTCAGTCAGAAATATGAAGCTAGTTGCCCATTCCAAAGCGTAGTAGGTACCTATGGAGAAGAACGGGCAAGAAACTCCATGGACACTCTTTTAAATCAAAATATTGTTACAATATAATGGTTACATTATTCATGTTGAAATTATACATGTGAGAACAATGTAGAAAGCACGTTAAAAGCGTCCGCAATTACAAAATAAGCACAATTCAAAAATTAAAATAAGCCATGGCAGCTAAGAAATGACCAGTCACAACTGACGGCGCCCGTTCACGAACATGACGCATGGATCAGCACCATTCAGCTCAACCATTTTGAAGGGAGCTAAATGATCCAACACATACGCCACCACCAGCGAGACATTTGAGTGAGCATGACATTCCCAGCCGCCAGGGCACATTCAAGTCAATGAAAGACAAAATACCCGGTAAATGGTAGCTCTATAGTACATAGTAGTCACACCTGTGCAATTATATAATACAAATAAAATTGTAAATTTCTAACATAATATTATAACTTGCTTCTTTTTTACATATTCCCAGGTATAAAACACTTTTCAATAAAACTGCACAAGGAACAAATCTCGCGCCGATAAAACACAGAAATGAAATTTTTTACCGGCACTACATATAGATGTAGTGCCGGTCAACGTGCCTAGCGCGTTCGCTGCGTTTTTTATAGCAGCGGCATCGCATAGTCATAGAACATCGTGAAAATTGGGGAGGCAGTGAAAGTGTTAATAAATTACTAAGTTTAAAAACCCAACAGAGCATAATTATGTCGGAGAGAGGAAAATATTAAAGTTATAGAACAGATATAAATTGTTGTTTGACATTTTTTTATTACAATTTATTTAATTTAACATATAGCAATAACAATAATACATTTTCTAAACCAAAAGCAAGATAATTATTAATATGAAATTACTTGTTGTCAACCAACAATAATAATTCATAAAGAGCTCACACTGGCCGTGCCCATTAAAAAATGGTCTCACAAACTAGTGAGCACAGCACGCGCCTGTGTGAGTGTCACACTTCTATGCATCATTATATTAATACGAACACGACTAAAATATGCTTCGTGAATTCTATTGGTCAAAACGCATGCATTGGGCGATCGAGTCATGAGCCGTGCTATGCGATTATCGCCTTTAAGGTGATCAAGCGGAACTTTGGCCCATAATACATACAAAATGACATGATTACTTTGTAAAGTATTGTAATATTTTAATTATTGTGAATGTGAGGACTATGTGGTTTTTAATTGATGTTTTGATTTTTATTTGATTTTTTCGTTTTCAGTTAGTTTTAACGATGGTCTAGCAATTTGAGTATTTTATGTGACTTACCCAAATGTCCTTTCACCCAAATGTCGTTGAGCTCCTTAAGTTCTGAGTTTTGCTCCACTATTACTGACAAATGCTTGAACTGACTGGACAGGTCCACTCAAATCGTTGTGGTTCTTTCCTCCAAAAACCATTTCGATGCTAATCTACATGGTCCTTATATGGCTTGACCAAGATTATGTCAACATCTGCCTAGCCTTTTCCCAACTATGTTGGGGTCGGCTTCCTGTCTAACCCGATGAATACCAGTATTTTACATGGAGCGACTGCCTATCTGACCTCCACAACCCAGTAACTGGGTAATACGATACCCCTTACGTTCGTTCGTTACGTCCCCTTACGCTGACCAAAATTATGTCTGGACATTAAAAGAGACTGCACCTCTGAGTTTGTTTCGGCCTTTCTTCTCAGAGTAGTCAGATAGGAAACGCCGACCTCATCTAGCTTATTTTTTATATTTTTTAATATGACGTGTAAAAGTGATTCCAATATCCTATTTACAGAATAAACAATTTCATTTCATTTCTTGAGTAGAGACCTCGAATCTGCAAACTTAAGGTAGGACGCCCTCAGGCTAGGTGGAGCGACGATCTTCGCAGGGTGGGTGGTACCAGCTGGATGAGAGTTGTTGAGAATCGAGCCGAATGACCTGCAATTGGAGAGGCCTTTGTCTAGCAGTGGACTGCTATAGGCTGATGATGATGATGATGATAACTCTTATGCTAGGCAAAGCGCAATTTAAGACTATTGTGTGCAAAATATTTGAAGCTAAAACCTGGGTGTTTACCAGGCGGGCTTGTTTTGTAACGCATGAGAGCTAGATCACGTCATCGGCGAACTTGTCAATGCAATGTCTAGTTGTGACCTCAATATGACACAAACTCAAAGCAAGGCGATGGGACCGCGATATGGGTCTAACAGCATTAATGGCTGGTGTATAGTGTGTCGGGCGCCACATGTCTGTGCGTTCCCACGCCCTCGTGACGTCACGGTCACGGCACACGCACCGCTCCGCACGTTGCGGCGGCGGCGCAGGGGACCCGCGTGACCGACAGTGTTGCGATTCTACTGTCGCCCGCTAATTGGTAATTATGATGATAGCTGTCAACAAGCTAATGTTATAATGGAATATTGCTGTACTGTGTCACACTTTAAACGATAATAGAGAGCTTCTAGGCATAATAAGAATGTGTTCGAGGTCTACAACGGCCTCATGCTGAACATGCAGCAATTACATTCAGGTTTACCATTTATTTGTGTTCATTGTTATTTACGTGAAAGCACGCGCGGTACAGACATTTTATAACGTCGCCGTCGAAGCATAAAAGTGTGTGACAGTGATTGAAAAATATATGATCATTCATAAAGTACGTAATTGTACGTATGTGTTTATGTGCTTCACCTATACCTGTGGCGTAAACCTCGTTTTAATAAGCACGCCCAGTACTCCTTGGAGGCAAGTGACGGAGGGTGCCGGGGGTGACGCAGACGTGAGACGGGCCGCGGTACGGGGGTAGCGACGCGATGTTCCAGCAACAGGTGCTCCTCACGCCTCACGCAACGCTTTACAGCCACCGAATGAGCCCAGCAGCCACAGTCACAAACAGCAAACAGTTGATTCAACTACTTCGAAAGACCGTTCTTATAATTGTCCAAGTAGATGCATGATCCCTGAACTCATACCTAGGTTGGTACTCTCTCTCGGTGACAACTGATAACTGACGGTTAGTAAAACTAAATGTTAATGGGCATCATTTGGAACTCTTCTCAATCCATATTAAATTATAACACGCATAGTTTATTCAACTATGCAATCGTTTAATAGCTGGAGCATTTTGAGCAGTATGCGCCCGTGGCCGCGCGCCAATTCAAGCCATCAGCACGAGGCATTGCTCACGCCCCGTTTCAGGTAATATTCACGATTCCATGCCTCATTCAAGTCGCAACAAGCCGTTGAACGAGGGATAATTGGTAAATGAAATAATGGAGCTACTAAAAAACAATAATAATTGTTTCGAATTTATTTGCGCAATAATCTGTGATACTAATTAAACAATATTGAACTCTAAACTTTCAGTCTTACAAAAGCTGAAAAATTATTCATTTTTTAAACACACTAGCTCGTAAAGTGGCTCTTATTAAACCGCTTTCAAGTTCATAATGCAGTGTATTAAGTAAGCGTGCTTTTTACCTTATATTACCGCACTAGTGCGGTAGTGTGCGCCACAGATAACTATTTACTAGTCGGAGTAATGACATGGCAGTAGGTATGGAATTAGTAAGTACTATCATGGCAACATGACTTTGGTGACATGGTAGTAGGTATGGAATTAGTAAGTAACATGAATGTCAACATGAAATTTATATTTAATAGAAATTAACTTTGGTGAAGCTTTTAATAAAATGCAAAACCAGGGGCGTTTAGTTATGGTAAAAATACCCCATGGGCAGGTCAGTGGGATATATATGTACCTACATGGAATTTGTATGAACTATCCTATACTATGAGCATTCTCTCACGTGACCAGAGATTTGCACTTTTTTTAAATCTCATCAAAGAGACTTCATGCCTTTTTATGCCTACTGGGTGAATAAATAAAATATGATAAACTAACCTAGTATTATATCTAAAAATTAAGTTGTTGAATAAAATTTGTGAAAGTTCTTGTCCTTAAATATTATAACCTAGTATTTCATCAAACTATATATTTTTCACATTCACAAATTAAACTAATATTTTGTGTTTATTAGTTATATAGCGGGTTTTACAGTGCCTTTATTTACACCTGTGCGCGCATCGCTAGTGCGGCGTGCGGAAAAACAAAACCAGCGCGCCATTCTCCATAAAATATTTGTTAACGTTTTCGTTGTGTGGTTAATCATTATTAAAAATGTCAATTTCACGTAGGGGAGAAGAGCGTCAATAATAATAAATATATTTGAGCATGCCATGGTAAGTTTAGTCACAGTAAAAAAAAAATTGTAATTTTGTTTTCTTATTCAAAACATATTTTTTTGTATCGGCTGTCTAACGGTTTTGCCAGTGCCTTTTACACATATGGAAAAACAAAACCAGCGCGCCATTTTCAATACATATTTGTTATTGTTTTCGTTGTGTGGTTAATTATTATCAAAAATATTTTTTTTTAAGTATTGTCACCAACCGACATAGAAGTTTTTAAAAGAAACTCCGGATAGTCAGTACCTGGCAAAACTTTATAAATGTATCATCTCTAAGTATAGTTACGTTATTGTAGCATAAGTTCTTACAACAAGTCTGTTTTTTTCCTCGAAAGTGTGTTGAAAACGTCGTATGAAACGCGTGTGCATTGATCATTACACTCTCGGCTACCTTATCGCGTAGAGCACACTTGTATTACAATATACTATTACAGATTCACATGAGATGTTCTTGCGCGCACCTACACTGTGACTAACTTAATATGTCAAGCTCGAGCCGACGCAGAATATAATAATTTTTACGTTCACTTTATTAATTACCTGGCAGCTGGCCAAACTGCTGGTACAAATGTCATGGCGCATAGCGAGATCGACTCGTCCACACAATCATCCGGGCTATTCGCCACAGTTGAACTACTGGCTGGTCGCCGCTGTGACGCAAGTATTGGTAAACACAGATGAGTATCCACAGTTGATCTACTGGCTGTTCGCCGCTGTGACGCAAGTGTTGATAAACACAGATGAGTACCCACAGTTAATCTACCGGCTGGTCACCGTTGTGCCGCAAGTATTGGTAAACACCATAGAAATATAAAAATATCTTCTTTCTTAAATCTATGGTAAACACAGATGAGTATCCACAGTTGATCTACTGGCTGTTCGCCGCTGTGACGCAAGTGTTGATAAACACAGATGAGTACCCACAGTTAATCTACCGGCTGGTCACCGTTGTGCCGCAAGTATTGGTAAACACCATAGAAATATAAAAATATATTCTTTCTTAAATCTATGGTAAACACAGATGAGTATCCACAGTTGATCTACTGGCTGTTCGCCGCTGTGACGCAAGTATTGGTAAACACAGATTAGTATCCATTTTTACGATCTGAGCGACGAACGTTAAAAAACAGTGAAGTGCGTCGTTGGCTCAGTGGCTCTCACCCGCTGTAATAACATCTCCTGTAAACCGGGCGGCGCCGACGCGACGGCTTACTAACGGCTATGAATTTATAAAGTGATGTTATAATTATTTATTTTAAGCTGCAAATCACAGTCTTTAGTAATAAGCGTAATAATTGTTATTTTGGTGTCGAACAAAAAACAGGAACATCGAACAAAGAAGTTTAGATTAGCTATTCTTATCTTATCTTATCTTATCTTATCTTATCTTATCTTATCTTATCTTATCTTATCTTATCTTATCTTATCTTATCTTATCTTATAAGTAACGTACTACTTAGTGACTTATGTTATAGGTCATTTAAAATGTATGATAAAATGGATAAGAAAGGATAACTGCTTGTAAGAAGAAGAAAGTGCTGGGCTTAAAATGGAAGTGGGCTGGGCATGTTGAATGAATACCTAACAGACGACAGATGGGCAAAAATTACCACGAACTAGTACCTATTAAACAAAAAACGCAGACCAGGTGGCCTACCTGCCTACACCTACCTACCCACAAAATATGGAGCGACGATATTGCAAAGATAGCCGACAGAACATGGAGCAAACTAGCCAGAGACAGAACAGCTTGGAAACGGCAGGAGGAGGCTGTTACTGCTATTGATAGCAGTCCTTATTAAGTAACAAAGCATAACAATAATGTAATTGCTGGGAAACAACTTTTATTTTTGGTGTGAAAAAACTCTGTTTACGGTAGTGCGCAACGTAACGCACGCAAAAAATATAACGGTCGCAACGTAACAACGTAAGGCATGCAACGGTCATTTATAATTAAGTTATATCATTTAAAACTTGCCCTCTTAAAAAAACGGCTGAAAAAGTTGGAACTTTGACCTTCAATATCTTCGTAACCAGAAGGTTCCAGTTATTTATTTAAGACATTTATTTCAGACGTAGTCCATATACTGTCATATACTGGAGCTGTCAGTTATAGTTCAAAACAAAAAAAAATAACAATGACGGGATTATCAAGTGACTTTCGGCTTCTTTAAGTGTATTTTTAAACCCAATAAAACTTCTTCCTTTTTTGAAGTCGGTGACTGATTAAAAGCCTTTGCCTGTAAAAACCTTGCAAATGAGTTTCCTTGAAAATATCATTAAACACCGTTAATGAGTACACACACGTTAGACAATCACGGTATAGTACCTACTACTACAGTACTGCCGCGACGAATCAGATTTGACATACAGCTGCGGAACATAAAGCTGAAGTCACAGTTTTACAGTGGATTGTAAAAAATGTCATGAGGAAAGTTTTGAGTATGATGTGGCTATAAGAGTACGGGAAGACCCAAACGGTGAATGGACTCTATGAAAGATGATATGGCTAGAAAAGGGGTGACGAAATGACGGCTAATAGAGACGTATGGAAGAAAGGGATATGTTGTTCCGACCCCAAATATATTGTGATTAGGGCTGGAGAATAATGATCATCTGCCTAGCCTTTCCCCAACTATGTTGGGTTCGGCTTCCAGCATATCCGGATGCAGCTAAATACCAGTGTTTAACATGGAGCGACTGCCTATCTGACCTCCACAACCCAGTTACTGGGTAACAGATACCCCTTGGTAAGACTGTTTATCGGACTTTCGGGCTTCTGATGACACGTAACGAATATCAAAGATCTTTAGAGGTGAAAAGTGAGAATCCTCCAGGCAGGCAACTGCCCAACGATTGATTGCGGGAACTTGTATATAATATGTTGATCGCTCGGTAAACTCTAATTGCGCGATGTAGAATTTTGTGTGACGTCAGGTCTTTGATGCATAGTTTTTTCTTCCCAGCTAAAGTACTAGGAAGTGGTGAAGGGTAGGCGTTTTAGGGAACTGTCTTATGTAATTTTGACGTTCGAAAAATGCTGATGCTCAGCAGCCTAGTTTGAATAAATGACTTGATTTTGATTTTTTGACACCAAGGTAAATGGTACCGGTTCTCAAAAATACCGGTATTTTAAGCCCTGCTCCTCATTACCGTAGCTTCAAAAGGTGGTATGTGTTCAGAGTTCAGACTATAGGAAAGAATTCGAAAGCTGACGAAGATAATAATAGTTATTTGTTATGCAAGGCTGTAAAGTTGTTTTTACGTGCGAGTACCATTATTGAATCCTGAGCGTTGCGAGGGTTTCAAAGGTACGAGACAGAGAAAAACTTTGCGTGCCAAGCGAAACACACAACTTTTCACCTCACTACAGCGAGGAAAATGCTAGGTGTCGCCATGCATTGAACAAAAATATTTTAAGCTTGTATGTACTTTTCGCGCAATTTTTCCGAAAGAAAGCTCAATTCGGCATTATGTACCGCTTGCACTAACTCGGCACTGCTAAAAAAACCCAAATGGTGGAAAGTGAATTGAATATAAAGAAGAAAATTATAATAAAGTTTTTTTATGTGAAAACTTGGCGCGTTGAGAGATCTTTTTTCTTGCTGGCCAGAGCGATTATTCTAAAAATGAGGTTGGCGCACTGACATGAAATAAGTATTGATGCAATCAGTGGACCCGGTGGTATAGAAAATTGTTATAGAAAGGTTCGAATTTTAAAAACTCTTTCCATGCTAGCGGATAAAATTTACTTTTGCACGCAGATTTCGAATGACAAACAGAATCTTTCCGAGCTTGTGAGGTGAAAAAGACTTTACTGTACCTACACACAAACTAGTCGTTGGCTGTTCTGTGTACAGTTGCTCTTAGTATTATACCTGTATGTATAGTAGGTATTCGTACCTAGATATTAGATACTATTATTATGTGTGAACTTGATTATAATTAACATTGAACTGCGACCTTGACCGCGCGTCGTCTCCTCCAAGGCGTATGATACTTTTCTTTGTTTGCATTATAAAAGAGCGCAGTAAAAGTTTACAGAGGACACATCGCGCGGAGTGGCGCGGGCGGCACAACGATAAACTTGTTCAATCAACATTTTATGGAGCGCCTTAATTTTATTATGTCGGAGCTGTAGAGGAGGACACCTGCGCAGGTGCAGGAACGTGGAGGCGCTAGAGCTTGTCGGCAGTCGCCCTGGTAGATAACCAGTTCATCATCAACATTATCATCCGCAGTCCAGCTTCATCCACTTAGGCTTAGGCCTCTATTTTTAACCGACTTCTTCAAAAAGGAGGAGGTTCTCAATTATTATTTTTTGTGTTTTTATTACACGATTACTCCGCCAAATATGAATTGATTTTGATGATTCTTTTTTGTTTGGTAGGTCACATGCTTCAGAGGTGGTCCCATATAAATTTTATTTACTCTCCTTTTTGTTTGCGTAGTTTTTGAGTTAGCTTCAATATTACGTATTTCTCACAGTTACTTTATGTACACGATGTTTTATGACTCACTGTTAACATACACACTGGTACCACAACTAAAAAGTGAAAAAATAAAAACTTTTTACAAAAAAAAAACAACCGACTTCCAAAAAATACACACAGTAAAAAATTACTTTTCACCTCACAAGCTCGGAAAGATTCTGTTTGTCATTCGAAATCTGTTGACTGAAAATGCATCAATACTTATTTTATGTCAGAGCGCCAACCTCATTTTTAGAATAATCGCACTGGCCACTCTGGCCAGCACGAAAAAAAAACGCTCAACGCGCCTAAAGAAGTTTTCACAAAAGATTGATTTAATTTTATTCTTATTCAATTAGCTTTCCATCATTTTGGTTTGTTTAGCAGTGGCTGAGTTAGTGCAAGCGGTACATAATGCCGAATAGAGCTTTCTTCCGGAAAATTGCGCAAAAAATGCATAATGCCTACAATATTTGTTCAAGGCATGGAGGCACCTCACAAGCTCGGAAAGATTCTGTTTGTCATTCGAAATCTGCGTGCAAAAGTGAATTTTATTCGCTAGCATAGAAAGAGTTTTTAAAATTTGAACCTTTCTATTCAACAATTTTCTGTACCACCGGGTCCACTGAATGCATCAATACTTATTTCATGTCAGTGCGCCAACCTCATTTTTAGAATAATCGCTCTGGCCAGCACGAAAAAAAATCTCTCAACGCGCCAAGTTTTCACAAAAAAAACTTTATTATAATTTTCTTCTTTATATTCAATTCACTTTCCACCGTTTGGGTTTTTTTAGCAGTGCCGAGTTAGTGCAAGCGTTACATAATGCCGAATTGAGCTTTCTTTCGGAAAAATTGCGCGAAAAGTAGGTACATACAAGCTTACAATATTTTTGTTCAATGCATGGCGACACCTAGCATTTTCCTCGCTGTAGTGAGGTGAAAAGTTGTGTGTTTCGCTCGGCACGCAAAGTTTTTCTCTGTCTCGTACCTTTGAAACCCTCGCAACGCTCAGGATTCAATAATGGTACTCGCACGAAAAAACAACTTTACAGCCTTGCATAACAAATAACTATTAATTACGGAAGTCGGTGACAAAAACCGAAAACTGAAAAGCAAAGACACCGACTTCCGAAACTAAAGTATTTTTTTTTCCTTTTTAGTGTTATTTTTTGGAAGTCGGTTGCTTTTTTTATAATGCGCCAATTAATGCCCATGCTCCATTATTATTTAACCAGTTACCTACCTACTGAGACAGTGTTCAAAAACAACCATGAATCGAATCCTACTAATGGAGTATATAAGTGTAGGCACCCACGTATTTCTCAATAGCTGGTTCTATGGAATCAGCTTTATGCACCTCCTAAGTCAGCAGATGAGAACCATTTCCGTCCAAGGGAACTATTGCAGTATAATGGTCGTTAGATGTCTATTCTATTCTATTTTTTATTATGGCAGGCAAAGCCGATGTCGACCATTCTGCCAATGTCTCGTCGTCTCGCTACATTAACGTCGTGTCAAAGTAACCGCCTTTTCTGTCGCCAATGAATTTCACACTATACGTTATTTTGAGAAATAAGTAAATAGCTGGGTCATTATCAGGACACTCATTATTTGGTTGACTTCGGAGGCAATTTTTTTTTTAATTTAGGCTTTACTGACATGAAATATCAAATCTAGAGTTAATTTGAAACATATTAGTAGTAGGGGGAATCGTATAGACCGAATAGATATGAAAGTATTTAATGTTTTAAAAATGGTCTCCACCGAAATCAATATTCTTATCACCGAAATCAAATATAACAAATAATTTATATTTCAAAGACATTTTTTTTGAATAATATAAACTGCCTAAGTACTACTATGAAAATATGGTCTGTAAGAAATTGCAGGTTAATTTTACAATAAAACATTTTATTTTATCAAGACTTATGTCCCGTTTATTACGATAAAGGAAAATTTACAAAAATCAACTTTGGTACGAAGCGATAAATTATTACATTAGGTATAATGTAAGTAATTAAAAATAGTAGTTAGTCTTAAACTAACAATATAGGAACTTAAAAAAATCTCCACATTATTTGTACCCGACTGCCCCAGAAGGAGGGTAATGTTTTTCGAGAGTATGTATGTATGTATGTCTATTTCTTTGGCACGCTTTGTAGCCTAAACGGCCTGATGGATTTAAACATACGAGGTGTCGTTAGGTTCGTCTTAATTGTGAGAGTGACATAGGCTATATGTTTTTTATATATTTCATCTGCAAATACAAAAAAACGGAGGGTAAGATTAAAAAAAAAAAAATTATAACAATATTGGTATCAAATAAAAGCTAGTAATGAGATAATTCCAAATATATACAGGGTTATTGGTAAAACACCAACAACCTCTTAAGGTACTCATCATTATGAACAACTTTTACTATGGGAACAAATATAAATTGCGAAAAAAAACCAGCTGTTCCGTACATTTATGTTCGCATAACTCGTCAAAATGTACGGAACAGCTGTTTTTTTATTTTAAATAATTTGTTTTATTAATTGTTTTTATAGCGTCAGATTTACGTTGTTGTTTCATTTATAGTCTTCAGTATTGGTTTTACTTGTAAGTTCATATTTTCTTAATGCAGCACTTAGGTATTTTAATCTAGGTATATAATATTTGTTTTCGTTGGCGTTCGTTGACAGTCTTCAATTCATCTATCTTCTTTTTCTGAAATTGATACATTTTGTTCATGCGGTACTTAAGTCTACGTACCTACTGAAACAAGATGATGGAAAAGTTAAATAAACGATGTTTAAATGTAAATAAATAACTATTGATTGATTTCGGTGATTTTAAAATTGATTTCGGTGCACTTATTTCCACCGAAAACACCGAAATGAATGCCACTGAAATCAAAATAATTATCAAAATCCTAGATATTTTCAAAAGTAACCCGAATTTTGAATATTAATCTCTTTTATTGAAATCGAATACTTATAAGACATACTTTTCATATAATTTAAAAATATTAATTCAAATAGTTGTGGATAAAATGAATTCACTGAAATCAATTTTAAGGGTATACCAAGCCACCGAAAACGATTACGTACCTTAATAAAAGAGTGGCACGGAGACGCACAGACGTGTTATCCTTACCACCGATGCGGCGCGACTCACAGTTTGTATTACTCGAACAACTATTCTTGCACTCACTAGAATACAGAATATATGAACGGATCGGTGCGCGCCACTGATATCAATTCGAAACGTCGGACGTGAAGACAACCAGTTGTAACTTGTCTACTAAGGCCTATTATGGCTTAGAAATATTATAAATTAAGGCTCGTGCAAACAGACGCGAAATCGCGGGCGCGACAGGCAGCGGTACCTTTGACAAAGGTACCGCTGCCTGTCGCGCCCGCGATTTCGCGTCTGTTTGCACGAGCCTTTAAGTTAATAACTATGTAGTTGTTTGTGAACACATGCAAAATATCATACCATGTATTGAAGTAAAAAAGATAAAAATTAATTTCCGCCGCGAGACGGGGCCGGATGCGGCACCGAGGTCAATATTTTCGAGGTTTATATTTTTTTAAACCAACTTATATTTAATTTATTTAAAAAACAACATAAGGTCTTCCTAATTTTTTATCGTACCTGTTATAGAAAAAAATATCAAGTTGTTAGTTAACCATTTCGTACTGAATTTCGCCCCGGACACGCGTATTTGAGCCGTCTGAGAATGACCCAGCTGTCCCCTGGGCGCGACCTATTTAAACAAGTGACTGAAACTGTGCTTACAAATTGAATCTGATAAGAAGATGATAAAGGTTACAACTTAACTAAGCAGGCGGCTTAGAGTACCAACAACGACATTACCTGTTTGTGATTCCTTCCGTGTTGACGTCACTGTGTAGTTTCAACCCTTCGAGCTGCCGCGTGTGTGCTAGGCCATCGAAATGTCTTATTATTTATAATTTGACGCTTCAAACAATCGCAGGTATAAAGATTACTTGACTGTTCATCAGTTTAAAGACAAACACATTTATTCGTCGTACATGGTACGTATAAAGTTGGTTACCGTAGTTATGTTCAGATTCACATGCTATAATAACACAGCTATAATAGCAGTATATCGTTCTCCATCTTATTTAAACCCAACTAACTTCTTGTCTAGCTTAAATGATACAATATCATCCGTTAAATCTCAAAACAACATCATCCTCATCGGTGATATTAATATTGATATCAAACCCGGCAACAATGATCGTTATTCAGACGATTATTTAACGTTAGCAGCAACGCACGGGTTATTGCCTGCCCACAGTCTCCCGACAAGGATAAACAACTGTTTGGATCATGTCATGATGAAGACTAAATTGCCTGCAAAGTTTCTTGTGCTGGACACCCACGTTACTGATCACCTTCCTGTTGCTGTTTTCCTAGAGACTAATAAAGCAACTGCATCCCCAACAAAAAAAACCTCTGTCCGATATGACTATGACGAAATAAAAAAGGAAATTAGTAATCATGACTTTACTCCTATTCAAAGCACCACCGACCTAGACCTAGCAACTAATATTTTAGAAAAACTGTTAAAAAACCCTGGATGTCTGCTGGCTTAGTACGATGTCTCCGAAATCGCGACAGAATGCACCGACGGGTTAGTAAGTCTCCCAACAATCTAATATTAAAAACGACTTACACAAGGTACCGCAATTTTTGTAATTCCCTACTTAAAAAACTAAAACATGCCTTTTTCATAGGCATGTTTAAAAAGGCAAATAACAACCCGAGAGCTACGTGGAAAATAATAAAATCAATCACACATAGTAATCAACAAAGGCATTCTCCTAATGCCCTTCTACAATCTTCGGTCGCGCCGACGATTTCTGTTAATAATGCAAATCATTTCCTTGTTAATGTTGGAACAAACCTTGCATCAAAATTTTCTACAGTCATACCGTCAGTTTATTCATCTTCTTCCTCATCTCCAGTTAACTCTTTGGTTATTCCACTGGTTGACGAGGCAATTGTAATAAGCACTATTCATGGACAACGTAGTGACTGTGCAGTGGGGTGGGACAACATTCCAGCAAGTATAATAAAACAATCTAGCCGCATTCTGGCTCCTCCTATTGCCCATATCTGTAACTGTGCCATCAATTTGGGTGTTTTCCCAAAAGCTTTCAAGCGTGCGATTGTTCATCCAGTGTACAAAGGCAAAGCTAAGGATGACGTTTCCAATTATCGGCCAATTTTAGTCTTTAGCTCCTTATCTAAAATACTTGAACGTATCCTCAACACAAATCTAACAACATTTCTTTGTAAAAATAAATTAATCAGTCAGTAATTTCCACAGAAGATGCTGTCTCTGATTTCACCAAAACCCTGATTGATAGATTGGATAGTCGCTTTAAATGCTATGATATCTTCTTAGATCTGACTAAGGCTTTTTGATACGGTGTCTATTCCCAGACTGGTGGCCAAAATGGAGCATATGGGAGTACGTGGTGTGGCTTTAGAAATTTACAAAGATTATCTCAGCGGGCGTTGCCAATGTGTTAAAATTGATTCTGTTCTTAGTGACGAAGAATTTATCAACTATGGTATACCTCAAGGCAGTATCTTGGGTCCCACGCTCTTTCAAATATATATTAATGACCTCTGTCAACTCTCCCTTTTAAATTGTGACATTTTTACCTACGCCGACGACACAGCACTGTTGATATCCGACGTGACCTGGGACAGAGCTAAACAAACCACTGAACTTACCTTGCGAACAATTATGGACTGGCTTTCCACTAATTTTCTGAATCTTAATATCACAAAGACTAAAGTAATTCAGTTTAAACCACCAAATTCCTCTAAACCGTCAATGAACTCAGATAAATTAATAGCACATATTTGTCACGACTCCTCTCCTTGCAATTGCAAGTGCCTTGGCGCACCCATACTGATACTCTATGCTCCCGGCTTCGTAAACTAATTTATTTATTTAAAGAGCTCAGACATGCGGCCGACATTGAAACAGCATTACTAGTACCATATCGTTCTCTATGCGAGTCGATAATTACTTACTGCCCCGGATCCCGGTATGGGGCGGTATCTTCAAAACAGTGATGCTTAGGGTGGAACGAGCTCAGCGGGCTGTTCTCAAAATTATTTATTTGCGCAAAAGGGGCTTATATGTTCTTCGCTCTGTCTTACGCCGACATTCCACGATGCCGCTAAATGGCAAGCTATGTAATCGGCGGATTGGCTTCCTGTCTGTGAGTCTGTCCAATGTCGTCCTGCACTTGCGCGACGACACTATCATGCTCAAAGCGCAGTAATGTATAACAAAATAAACAAAAAACTATCAATTTATAAACTAACCCTACATAAAGTCAAGCAGACTCTTAAGCCTTGGCTACTGTCGCTGAACTATGACGAAACAGAGAAAATCATCATTTTCAGTCGTACGAATGCAGGCTTGCGTCGCCTCACAGGCAACTTTAATACTTTTTTCTCTAGCTTGGATCTATTTGCTTTATCCGTTGGAAAATTTAGGAAAATGTTGCTTGATACAATCAGAGAACTATGTGAATAATTGTTATCATCTCTCTACTGCTCCTCTACTGTCTCTCTACTGCTCCTTAGCAGTGGCTGTAACTTGTGTGTATTTTATCTCGTGCACTTATCTATCTGTCCGACTTACATAAAATAAAATAAAATAAAATAAAATAAAATAAAATAAAATAAAATAAAATAAAATAAAATAAAATAAAATAAAATAAAATAAAATAAAATAAAATAAAATAAAATAAAATAAAATAAAATAAAATAAAATAAAATAAAATAAAATAAAATAAAATAAAATAAAAAAAAATAAAAAAAAATAAAATAAAATAAAATAAAATAAAATAAAATAAAATAAAATAAAATAAAAAAATAAAATAAAATAAAAAAATAAAATAAAATAAAAAAATAAAATAAAATAAAAATCATCATATCTATTTCGTAACATAAAACCCCTGCTGATCAATCATGACACACCCACACATACACAAACTCATACTTATAAACACACACACTAACGCCCCCACTGAGACACAAACATACACACACAAACACTCGCAAACTCAATACAGGCTTCTTTTAACCGTTTTTAGATTATTTTACCTCTTTGTTGTTACCTTATTCTTTTTGTTTCTGTTAATCTTGTTGCATAAGATTCTGTAATATCTCCTACTGGGGGAGGGCACTGGCTCTTGTAACACAGGTATACCACCTAGCACAGGAGTCAGGGACTTCATTCTATTTTGTAACCACTTTCTTGTGTAATAAAGATTATTATTTTTATTAAGATTATTATAAAGTTTAAATGTTGTATTGTTTATTAGAGTGAATCCTGAATAATTCAGGATTCACTCTAATAATATAATAATTTAAACTTCAATAAATAATAAAAAACTAAAACCCAACTACGACAAAAAAGTCAACTTTTAATTGACTTTTTTGTCTCAAGAAATTAGCTAAATGAAAATAACTTTTATCTGAAACAAAATTACAAATTACAATAATTAAAATTACAATTTGCAAACTATAAACAACAACAACAACAAATAGCCAATTTCTTGTAACGTTGATAGTTTGATTTACTTCTTGTTGATGTAATGTTTTGTTATTGTCCGATATTTATTACTGATATTTATCTGCAATTAGTAGGTACACACTTATATGGCTTGCTTACTTCAGCACTAACGTGATATTAGACAAAATGACGACTGAGAATACCGTCCTTTAGTTTGTAGTCAAAGCTTTGTTGTAATTTTGGTTATAAATAAAATAACCAATCACTGCCATTCAATAGCTAACATGATTTCTCTAGTGATGTCTAGAGTCTTAGAGAATCTCCTCCTTTTGATGAACAAATGCAAAATTTGGACGGGTAAAGTGTAAAAAAAAAAAAAATTTACCTACCGGATGCACACGCCACAGAGTAACAACATTTAGTATACAGGGTTATTGGTAGAACACCAACAACCTCTTAAGGAGTCATGGTACTCATCATTATGAACAACTTTTACTATAGGACCAAATATGAAATCGCGAAAAAAAACAGCTGTTCAGTACATTTATGTTCGCATTAACTCGTCAAAATGTACGGAACACCTGTTTTTTTTTTTGCGATTTCATATTTGTTCCAATAACCCTGTATATTCCACACTCACATCATCGCCTGAAGCGTCAAGTTAATTGCACCAGCCTCTGAAGCACGAGCCAGTGTGACACTACCGTACACATTAAACTGTGTGCCTCAAACGCCCTCTGTTCAGTACTCAGTTTACTGGCGAGTGTTCCCGGCACTACATGTACTACCTACAGTGTATCACAAAGGACCTCGACTAGCCAGGTATATTATCGTTGTCGGGGGTGCAGTATCAGTTTGAGCAGAGCTCGTACGCTGTAGTGCAAGCTGTGGGCTGCAAATGATCGCTTTATTGATATTTGTGCTACACACTGTATGAACTGCAGTTTACCACAAACTGTTGCTTCTGGCGGCGACAGAGGAGCAATTATGTCTGAGTTGTGAGTGTCGGGTTCACTGCGCATTGGTGTCTCAGGCGCCGACATCTATCTGTGTTGTACACTAAACTTTCCGGTCTCTAGGTGCATTCCAATGATATCGTACATTATTATGACTATCGCACTCAGCCTGCGGGATTGTAGAGGAGTTCGTCTCACGTGTCGTCATGTGTTTCAAGAGTTGTGTGCAGTTTATGACATGTTGAAACTGCAGTGTATCGCAAGTTCAGCGCCCTGTAAACGATCAAAGCACTCCATTGTTATTGCTCCCTAGCAATTAAGATTAGATTGACAATTTGGTGACCCTTTACCAAACTGTCAATCTAGGTAGCGTCCAACTTTTCGTTACACAAACATTTACTAGCCCATCGTTTCTGAATAACCTCTCCACTCTATTAATATAAATTACTAGCTGGTGCCCGAGGCTTCGCCCGCGTGGATGTCGGTTATCGCGACCAAAAGTAGGTAATCATGAAATTTTGATCCTGTTCCCGCAACCCATATGAACCTGTTCCAGGGAGTAGCCTATGTCTTATTCCATTGTATCAAGCGAAGCGAGGCGCTTGAATTTTATTCTCGCATCCGTATTTTTTTTGCGATTACTCCTAAGATATTGGTTTAAATTATATGGTGTGAACATAGATATCCGAAGAGTCAAATAATGTGCATGAAATGCTTAAAGCCTCTAACTTATTTAAAATGATAAGGATTAATACCGTATTTGTGTAAATAGCTTTCCAATTACCGCTTTGTAATTGCCCATTTTTTTAAGTATTAAAATGGATATAGTATAGTATCCTTATGAGATAGACATATGCCATTCCGGACTTTTCGATAGACCTATATAAGATACACAATTCCACGATACATCATTTTGTTATATCTCAAAGGGTTTAGGCAGCGTTTTCGTTGAAAACTCCCAGACGGCTTATTTTTTTCCGACACCTCCAACAAATATAATTATATTTTAGGCAATGTATACAAAAACTTGACGAATTATATACTAAAACCTTCCTCAAGAACCACTATCTATTAGAATAAACCGCACCAAAATCCGTTGCGTCTAAGCTACATAGGGACAGACAGGCAGCGGAAGCGACGTTGTGTTATACTATGTAGTGATAGTGATGAACATGCGGTTCAGCCATTTATGCGGGACGGGATAACGGGACGCCCTTCGATAACATACTGTATATAAATCTTCAATTTCGGTAAATATAGCCGAGTGTACCTCGGTGTTGTTTGGTGCTTTGTTAATATATGGAATTACCGCGATACGCCTTCTGAACGCATATTGAACGAGCCCCGTTTTAAACTTAGCACAACGATTATGATTACAACCCGGGGGGCGGTCCGACCTCGCTCAGTACTCGTGGGACACATCGCTCTGTTACTATGTGATAGTTGTGCCCGCAGATATGTTTCCACGCAGTAAGCTCATTATTGTGGGGCCGATGCATGTAGAGTCATCGATTATTTCGGTTAACATCAGTAAGCCGCAGTGGGCGACCCTTTTACATTATACTCTTATGTTTGTCAATGCGTGAATATGGAAGCAAAGCGGCTATTATAAGAATCGTATCACAACATTGTCTGCTACGCTTTATTGTCTCGAAGAAGTATGAAAAATTGATATTGCTATCGGCAGTACCTATGCCGATTATAGTAAGGTGAGTGAACCATGAAAGGCCTCCATAGAAACTAAACCGTATTATGCCTTTATTTAAATGAATTAAAGAAACATTTAGTTGCATTATTTAACCTAAATTAATCAATAAAAACATTTACTAAGGAGCTTATAAATCTAATTAATTAGACTGCGCAATTAATTAGTTGGCGCATGCTTGCATGATGTGGTACGATATAGGGAGAGGGTGGTATTAGGATTTCATGATTCTTGTTAGGTATAATGGAAAGTCTGTATAGGTCATAGGTGCTGGGAAAGGCAATCGGTACCCTTGAACACTATAACTAGGTTATTACTACTATAATATGAACCCAATTTAATAATGTCGAAATATTCCCGTATGCTTATATCTAATATTTTTTCCTTAGCTACGTATCTTATCTATCATATCTTTTAACGCATTCAGACTAAGCATTGAATGATGCGTACTCTTTGCGTGAATAAAGGCTAAAAGGTTCTCTATTCTGACTAACTCTTCCGATAAATCTTCAATATTATCTCCCAAAATTAAGAATAACTGTGCCAGATGGGCATAATTAAGAAGGTCTATATGAGTAACTTCAGTAGTATTGATCATTACATGAACTATTTGCGATATCTTTTTCTGGTTTTCAACAATACTTTCTAAGACTTTTGAATGCTGTAACATCCAATCCTTGCTTAAACTTATATGCTGATTAAATTGCGAACTTATTTCCTGTTCGTTATCCTGAAGAGCTTTAATGGCATTGTTATAACGCAACGCGTCTGTATAGTCTAAATTACCTGAGATGCTCTTAATTACAGAGCCTAAACCGTCTACGAGGCCTCTTTTAATGCGATTGGAGTCGAATGTCTGCAGTTGATTTGAGATCTTATCTAACTTACTTTTATGGTGTGCAATGTGTGGTTCATACAAGAAACGGGTTTTATTATTTAGTTGTGGCTGAATGTAATTTAGTTGAGTTCTAACTACCTCTACCTTAGATTTTATTTCATCTATATCAATGGACTGTAAAAAGGAATGATGCTGAGTTATGATCTTTGCGGAACCTAGCTTAAAAGGGAGAAGTCCAGGTCCATCTTCGAGGCTCTCAAGTGTTATCTCTTGGGCAGCTGCCGCTTGTAGTAGGTACATCAGTATTGCACTCTCTTTAGACGAGACTTAGCGATTGGATCGCGTTTTTCTTTGTATAGATATGTATCGGGAGGTCTGCTAGTACCGTATCTTGCGTAAACCGGGGTGCTAGTTTTTGACGACTAGCCATGGGATTCTTTATAAATATTTGCTGATCGGGATTATAATTTTGTTCAGGCTCACGACTTTTATTCAAATTATCAATAATTTCAGTTCTACAGTTTAAAGAGTTTTCGCTTATTAATTCGTAGACCTTATTCATTCTAATCCTATAATTTTGGATATACTGTTGCATTAAGTGCTCTGTTATATCCATGTCTAATGGATCACGAGGGTCAAAGTGTCCGCTTATAAGTTCTAAAGATCTACACTTGGTGAAGCTGTGTATGCTACTGTTATATGCGAGAATGGCATAAGGTATTAAATTGTTAACGGATGCACCACGATTTTGTAATTTCAGTATTCTTAAATGTTCTAATAAAGTAGAATGGAGGCGCTCCACCATACCATTCTCATTGGGTGTGTGTGCTAAAATTTTATGATGGTTAATCTTGTGAACCCTTGAAAATTCTGAGAATATCTGGTTAGTGAATTCTGTGCCACGATCAGTGACTATTATTAATGGTACTCCGTGGTGAGTACAAAATATTAACAAAGCCTGAATGTGTTATTCAGGCTTTGTTAATATTTGCAGTTACACTTATTGCAGTTCCATCCCTTAAATGGTATGCTTGAGCATACTTTGAAAAGGAATCGATGATTGTGAAGAATTTCTCAGTTTCAGCTGTGAACAGATCGAGATGGATAACTTTGAATGGTTTGGCCGGGGGGGGGAACTATGTGTAATTGTTGCCTTATTGGATGACGATCATACTTACACTGACCACAGATGGTGCACTCATTAATATACTTTGCGATGTGTTCTTTCATCTTAGGCCAAAAGTATCGCCGGGACAATGCAAGGTAACATTCGTTAGTACCGCGATGGTTAGTTTTTCCTTCGTGATATTTCCGAATTATTTCCTGTTGTCGTAGATATTCCTTAACATTCTCTAGTTCAATTTTTGTAAGTACGTGGTTCATAGATGAATTCTAAAATGGTTTTGAATTATGGGTATAATGGAGTACATTTCTAGAAGCGGTTTAATTAAAATTCCTGTTCTTACTTTAGGATTAACAAATTCTTTGATTGCGTTCACGACATTTGTTTCAAGATTAGATTTAGATAACTGGACAGCCGTACGGGTATGGGTGTCAAATGGTTTTGTAACAACCGTTCTGCCCGTGAAATCACCTACAATTGTGAAATGAATTTGTCTATTGAATTTGTTGAGTGGATCGTCTGATAATGGTACTTCCAATATAGGTTTTTCTGCATCAGTGTAGGCTGTGAGAGTCCTAGATTCGTCTAGCGTTGGCGAGTTAATGGTAGGGTTAGCTATTACGGAACTTGTTTCCTCATTGCATATTTCTATTCTAGATAATGCATCAGCATTAGTGTTTGATTTGCCTTGTTTATAGATTACTGTAAAATTGTACTCGCTTAATTTCAATCGCCATCTCGTTAAGCGAGAATTTGGCTCTTTAAGATTCATCACCCATTGGAGTGGCTTAAGGTTCGTGATGATTTTAAACTTGCGACCAAATAAATAAGGACGGAAATACTTAGTGGCCCATACAATGGCCAGCAACTCTTTTTCGATTGTGCTATAATTTACCTCGCTGGAATTTAATGTTCGTGAGGCGTAAGCTATAGGCTTATCTTGGCCTATTGTACCTTGAGAAAGTACAGCACCAATCGCTAAATTGGATGCATCTGTAGTTAAAACAAATTCCTTGTTGAAATCGGGGTATTGCAGTATGTGGTCATTAGTTAAAAGGGTTTTACATTTTTTAAAACAGTTTATGTAATTTGCAGTGAGAGTAATTTTTGATCCTTTCTTAAGACACTGGGTGAGTGGTTTTGCTAAGCGAGCAAAATCAGGAATGAACTTACGATAGTACCCAAGTAACCCGAGGAAGCGTTTTATTTCGGTAGCGGTTTTTGGCAACGGATAGTTCTGTATGGCTGATATCTTGGTGGGTTTGGTTTGATCCCATCTTTACCAATAATATGACCTAAATAAGCTGTCTCTAACTTTAAAAATTCGCTTTTGTCTAACTGAATTTTGAAATTCGAATCTCGCAGTCTTTGGAAGACTTTTTCGAGGTTATTCATGTGTTCTTGTAAAGAAGTGCTGAACACGACCACATCGTCTAAATACACAAGACATATGACGTTTTGAAGGCCTCTAAGCACGTTATCCATGACTCTTTAAAACGTGGACGGCGAGTTCTTAAGACCCATAGGCATTCTTAAAAATTCGAAATGTCCGTGCTCAACATTGAACACTGTTTTCGGTATATCCTCTGCAGTCATCTCAACTTGGTAGAAACCACTAGCGAGATCGAGGGTGGTGAAGTACTGACAGTTACCTAACTTATCTAATATATCCGTGATGTTTGGTATCGGATACTTATCATCGATAGTCTTTTCGTTCAACTTTCTAAAGTCTACGACAATTAGCCATTTCGTTTTTCCGGAGGCATCTGCCTTTTTAGGTACCATCCAGATAGGAGAGCTCCAAGCTGATTGTGAAGGCCTAATAATACCCTGGTCTAACATTTTCCCGATTTGATTCCTAACTTCCTCTCTATGCACATATGGATACCGGTAGCTTTTTGTCTACACGGGTACTTCATCTGTGGTTTTTATCGAATGCTTAATTTGATTGGTAAACGATAAAGGTTCGCCCTCTATATAAAATACGTCAGCATATTGTGCGCACAATGATTCGAGATTTGCACGTTCTTCCAGGTTTAACTGGCTAGTACGTAATCTTGTAAGTACGTCTTGAGCACGTGGTGACAGTTGTTTAGTACGTGTGCACTCAACATTATATATTTCGGCATTAACTTGGCGATCGACAGAAAATATTAAATCGTTTCGAGTAGGGTTTGAAACTTCTAAGATACCTCGATTATTGCTAACCGACGTGATACATTCACCTACAGTGCAGTTGCAAATAACCTGTTCCAGGGTATAGTCATTCCCATTTTGTATATTAATTGGTAATTTTATCAATTTAGAAGAACGAGCGGGTATAATATCCTCATAAAGATTAACGTTACGAGAATCGTATACCTGAATCGGATTGGTGGCGTGTCTGGTGTTTAGGCACATATTTTTATAATCTGTGTTTGATTCCCACTTACTTTATAAATCCGATCCTATTAGGCCATCAAAGTAGTTATGAAACTTGTATACGAAAAAATTTATATTATCTGCCTCATTGAATTCCGCGAAGCACGGTAATATGATTGAGTTGTTATTCCTACTCGTCGCGTGGACATTTACGACTTCAAAAGGTTCATAATTAAGCGGTGTAAATGGAAAGTATTTCTGTATAGCCTCAGGGCTAATAAAGGACTGATTAGCACCTGTATCTACCAGTAGTTTTAAAGGGGGGTTCGAAATTTGAATGTAAGGAAGCTGTCGTTGAGTCTGTATATCTATTTTTGTTTGTCGGACTTCGTATCCGTTCGAAAATCCTCATTGCTAGTGGATGGCTTAGACTCCATCAATGATTCACTATCCTCGTATGGTACGTCACCAACAATTAATTGATCGTTATAATTATCGTTGACACTCTTAAAATTGTCATTACATTCTGACTCGATGTAATACTACTCCGGGCAATCATAGTAGGGGCCGTATGTATAGTACGGACATTCGTTGAAATTTAATTCGCGAGCCTTAAAGTAATTGCTTGGTGGCGGGTTACCTGATCTGGTCCAGTCGTGTCCTCTAGCAGGCATAGGTTTGCTGACAAAATGACTTACACCACTCATAGGTGCAGGCTTCTGTAGGCTAGGTCCGCTTTGCATATTTCCGGATATATTACGTGGAATCATTCTAAATACATTACTACGTTCATTATAATTTGGTGGTAAAGCACTAAATATTTGCTGAGTACGTGACAGTCCTCGGTTAGGCTGACGTAAATTATTATTATCTTTAGGTCTCCATGGCTGCTGCATCATCATTGGTGGATGACGTGAGGGGCCAGGCATACTAAAATGAGTTGTTGTCATGGTGAATGGTTGATAATTTGAGGGTTTAGATTGTGCTGGATAATTTGGTTGTTTTTTACTATCTAAGAAGTTATCGTTCCGTTGTTGTAGATATAATGTGTTAGTTTCTTCTTGTACGTACTCTAATGCCTTCTCTATAGATACGGGACGCATGCAACGAATACACGAACCTAGCGGTTCTTTTAATCCGCGCAGGTATGACTGCAACGTAAGCTTTTTATAAAGTTCACGCTTCGCCTCTATGGTGGTAGACAGATTATCGTGCAAGGTAACGTATGTCATAATGGTGCTTAATAGGGTTTGGCAATTTTCATAAAATTCCTGTGGCGTACCTTGTCCTTGTGTTAATAATGAAAGGTCGTTATAAAGTGCGGTTTCGTCGCGCTGATCTGCAAAATTATTAACTAATGCTGTACGAATGCCCATCCAGTCAGTCGGGATACCGTTGGAGTTAATAAATCGGGCGGCTGGACCCGTAACTTTATTTAAAATTCCGTTAAGCAAGGCTTGGTTCTCTAGCTCATTTACCGCATTGGGATTAAGGAATCTTTTAACTAATTGATCGCTTAAACTAATAAACATATTTAGTGTATTGGGGTTCGCATCGAACTCTGGGAGTAATCGAAGGGACTTAAATATAGCGGCAATTGGGTCTACCTGAGCCATTGCGCTTGTGTCCTCTACTATGTCACTTAAGACTATTTTGATCTAACCTACTCTGCCTTTCGACCCTAGGGGTACAAGAACCAGTTTGCCTAGGATGGAAAATCTTGAAGGATTAACGTAAGACTGGGAAAATGGAAAAGTAACAATTATAGGATATAAGGAAGCAACACAAGAGCGATTCCAGTGTACTCACAGTTTCATTTCTTGGTATTTCTGAATCAGCATCGAAGTCTGGATGCGCCGGCTGCAGCTTGCCGTGGTTCTGGATACTCGATGAAGGCTTAAGAGCTCAGGCAGCGGCTATGCGGAGCCGACAGGGTCGATTTAAGAGTCCTTTCACGCGCCGCGCACTGCATCGAGTATCCTACCGACTGCGCCAAGTCATGTAGTTCATGTAGTTCATGTAGTTCATGTAGTTCATGTAGTTCATGTAGTTCATGTAGTTCATGTAGTTCATGTAGTTCATGTAGTTCATGTAGTTCATGTAGTTCATGTAGTTCATGTAGTTCATGTAGTTCATGTAGTTCATGTAGTTCATGTAGTTCATGTAGTTCATGTAGTTCATGTAGTTCATGTAGTTCATGTAGTTCATGTAGTTCATGTAGTTCATGTAGTTCATGTAGTTCATGTAGTTCATTTAGTTCATGTAGTCAGAGAAATGTAAAACAAACGTTTAGCTGAGTATTATAATAAGGACACCTGATAAGAATCAAATAACTGGCTTTACAAAGATCAGCACCTTACACACCTTCATACAATGTTTTTTAGAAACCTACAATCTAATTGTTTCAACATGGAAACTTCCTAATTTTCCACTTAATAAGATACTTATTTATAAAATATTCCATGGGTACCTGCTTAAAATCAGTAAAATTAATTATTAAATAGGTTATTGTTTACCAGACTGAATCCGAGCTTCGAAACTTGAGATAAATAGTTTAATAATTCACCGGCGACGAGTAGAACCAGGGACTGAATTACCCAAAAACTAAGCGTGTATTCCCGTTCGTCCCACTGGCGTCGTCCCACTGGTGGGATGAACGGGAATTTAATCAATTATATTAAATTTATTCCCGCTCGTCCCACTGACTTTCTCAGTGGGACGAACGGGAATGATTTATAATTTTATTTTTAATTCCCGTTGGCCCACTGAATAATTTGAGTCTGGTTGTTGTTCAATTTTACATTTATTTATCCTAACTAATACTATAAATGCGAAAGTAAGTTTGTTTGTTAGGTACACTTTCACGCTAAAACGGCTAAAATTATTTAGATGCAATTTGGCACACGGGTAGACCACGACTTGGGTTACGATATAGGATACTTTTTATTTCTGTAGTACGTTGCATGCATACAAGACGGTTTTCTGTGCAAAACACTTTATGCACAATTTATGAACAGTACATAACCTAAAATAAAGTACTAGGCTTGCATGAATTCAAGATAGTATTTCAATAATTAGTTTTATCTAACTTATAGAATTTGAATGAAAGATAGTTTAATTTAACACGTACGGTACGATATTCTATTCACAACACGTTGTGCACAATTTCTACACAATAACCTAACAAAAAGTACTCGGCTTGCATGAATTCACGAAAGTATTTCAATCATTAGTATTATGCTTCTAATAGGATTTGGCGAGTATTTATACAATGTGTCCGGACATGGACTAACGATATTCTAAATACTTAAATATAAACTATTATAAAGAACAATTTTAATGAATCAATTTTTTTTATGATATTTTTTTTTTATTGCCCAAAGTAAAAAAGCCCAAAGTAAAGCTTGCGCATTCGCTAAGTTCAAACAACAATAAATCTTAAAGTATTAGACATACAGTTGTGAATTATGTGTAGTATTATAGCTTAGCTCAAAATCTGTCGATCTAGTAAACAAATAAAAAAGTTGTCGCGGGTGTTTTTATAGTAATTAACCATTATTGGTTGAATTGCATACACTTTTTTGACTGTTACATTGTTTTTTCAAAAGTTATGGAATTGTGAACACATTGCTTTAGCACAAGCCTAGTACTTTTTGTTAGGTTATGTACTGTTTATAAATTGTGCACAAAGTGTTTTGCACAGAAAACCGTCTTGTATGTATGCAACGTACTACAGAAATAAAAAGTATCCTATGTCGTAACCCAAGTCATGGTCTATCCATGTGCCAAATTGCATCTAAATCATTTTAGCCGTTTTAGCGTGAAAGTGTCCCTAACAAATAAACAATAAAACTTACTTTCGCATTTATAGTATTAGACCAGACTCAAATTATTCAGTGGGACCAACGGGAATTGAAAATAAAATTATAAATCATTCCCGTTCGTCCCACTGAGAAAGTCAGTGGGACGAGAGGGAATAAATTTAATATAATTTATTAAATTCCTGTTCGTCCCCCTAGTGGGAAGACGCCAGTGGGACGATCGGGAATACACGAAACTAAGGTACCTTTAAATTGCAGTATGACGTCATACCGTTAAATAAGGGTTAAGTACCCAAAATATTTCAATACCGTTCTTTTTTCAGTAGCGGAATTTTGAGGTTGGAAATGCATACCGGTATTATTTCGGTAGCAGTACCTTAACCTTTATAAATGTATCGGTAGTAGTACCTAAACCTTAATAAATAGAGGGTTTCTTTGACGCACCGGCACACAGTCGGCAACAATCAAAGAGATAAGTAAAAGAGTACGGCAAACAAATTCTACAAAATACACAAGTTCTAAGGTGTTCGACTCCCGCGCACCCGCGCTCGTCGCACCGTCTCACATGTTTTTCGGTACCGAAATCGTGTAACGGTAAAATTTTAATATCGGTTTAGCCCAACCTTTATTTATATAGGTTTATAGGTATCGGTATAGCTCAACCTTTATTTTAAACCGGTACCGGTATATTTTTGAGGTATCTTAACCTTTAACCGCTTTCAGTCCCTGACTAGAACGAATGTATTCGTTGATTAGGTAGTCAGAGAGTCTCGCTCGCTTCCTACATGCTAGTGTTAGTATGACGTCACTACTTGTATTCTTGTATCACTCAGTTTGTAGCGATGCGCTGACGAGTAATCGACTGCCGTTGTTTATAGGTACGCGTCTGATCGTTTTATGCGATCGTTCTGAAAATAGTTCAGGAGACTGAGACAGAGATTTGAAACGAGTTTATCTGAACGACGACTGCGACGGGGTGCGACGCGATGCTGACTAGATTGTCTCTGATCAGAGAATTGTGAGCTTGCCGGGAATGTGGCAGTTTACTAAGCAACTTTAAAAATAAGTTGGAATTGAGTTTGTTAGAAGTGTTCAGGGAAATATCTCACTGAGGGATTTTCTTTTATAAGTTTAATAGTCAGAAGAGATAATCTAAAGCTCTCAACTCGGACTTGACTATTCTATTCGATTCGAGTCGATGTCGAGTTCGGTTTACAACTATTGATCGCATATATGATCCACTAAAGAATTCAAAGATTCATTAACTAACCAGTGATAGGTCCTAATAATACCTGTTGTAGTTGCCTTATGTATGAATAAATAAAATTAAAATAAAATACCTATAAATAAGCTGAAAATTAACACATTTAGCACATTAGTTACGCTCTTTCAGTCAATTGACTACAAACAGTAATCTGTAACACGTTGCATGAACGCAATGACGTCACCCGACGTGCGCGTCTGCCGGCGCTCGCAAATGATGTACGATGATGGATGGCCGACAGCCGCAGGCGCAGTCGACAGCGCAGTCAGTGAACTGAGCACATTATAAACACGCCGCAGCTGTCCGAAACATCTCCACTTGTCACAACAATCTAATTATAACGTAAACACTCGTACACTTGACCTTGCCCTCTTGCCTCACTACTTCACTAGCGGCTAGTTGTTTCACTGAAGCCGCGTTTCCACTATGCAATATGTTGCACAACAAGTTGCCCAACATGTTGAAATACAGCGCGGAACTTTTGTTGAACAACGTTGTCTGTCTACACATCTAACAAACAACAGCCAGCTAGCAACGTCGCGCGCTTTTGTGAAGCGTTGCCGTACATGTTGAGCGTCACGTGTCGCGCGCCAAATGTTGCAAACTAACAAGTGGCCGTTTCAACCGTGGACGGCATGTTCGTTGAGTGACAGCTGTGTCCACCTGATGGCAGTGTTCAACATCACGCTGGTGATGCGTCGACTAACTCAGGAGAACTGTAAAGTTGTCTAATGAGGCTGACACTTTATAGGCCAACACGCCAACAGGCTCTAGGGCGCGGCGGAAGGCTGTCAATGTTGAACTCGGGCCTTTACAGCTTACGAGTTATGTTATATGTATGCTGTTGTTAGCACAGAAGGTGGACAGAGAGTACTGATGCCACGCCCTTTTGATTCGGCTTGGCCGTTTTGCGGCCGTCGCATAGACACTCCTATGGACTTATGGTAAGAAGTTAAGCTTCAATATTGTGTCATGAAATAGATGGAACGGCCAAGCCATACTTACATTTTGACTAAGATGTAGGGTTTGTAGTGTTAGGCCTTGTAGAGTTTGACTCTACATTCCATCTGATAACTTATTATCAGTGAAAGCGTTATGTGAGTCTTCGCAGCCTACTTGACATGGAATGTTTTTGGTGGGATGACATTTGTTTTTGTAGGGTGCTCTATTTCAATTTTTTATTTCAGGGCGGTATTCTGTGATAGCTGACTGTTGTGCTTTGATACTAACATAGTCAATATATAAAATTTAGGTAATGTGAATTTTAACAAAGTTTAACGCGTCATTTTTAATTACATCAATTATTGCCAACGCCTATGAACGCTAACTTTAACGCAGATGGAGTCGTACAGCGTTAAGCGGTGATATTAACCCTACTCCTAGCATAGTCGGGTATTATAAAGGTGTTTCTTGCACGCCAGCAGGTACTTTCTTTATAGCCGACGGAAAAGAGTTTCATCTTCATTGTTTATGTACATACTAAACTAGCTTTCATAACAAATGGAAGTAGGTATACCTACTTTCCGCAAGAAATACAGACTTGCACCTCCCTTTAAGGGGGTTGGAGGGTAAAAGTTAGTACTTATGCAAATCCTATATAAATCCTAGCCTGCATACAAAAATTCAGCTTTCTCGGACTCTGAAAGTACCCTAGAGGTTTTATTTTATTTATAGACTTACTTAATGGGGGGTCCCATTGAACCTTTATGGATTACATATTATTTATATCTATGTCTGTGACCCAAACACGGACGTGTAGGTAACGAGAACAAGTTAATAATCTATATATATAAAACACAAGGGTGACTGACCGATCTATCAACGCACAGCTCAAACCACTGGACGGATTAGGCTGAAATTTGGATATTCTTTTCAATATTGGACCTTTAGGGGATGAAAAGGGGAGATTTCGTTTGAAAGAAAAATCGAATTCCTTGAGTTAATAGACTTGAAACTTGGCACGAATTATCTAAGTAAATGATAAAGTTTGTCATTTTTAGGTTTTCTATACCACTCCCTAAACGGGAATAGGGGTGTGTCAAAGTTAACTCGAAAATCAATGTTAGTATCAGGTAATAATGTTTAACAGGGGTTTTCGAAAATTCATCCCGGGGAAGGACATAGGCTACGTTTTATCTACATACCACACGGGCGAAGCCGCGGGTGGAAGCTAGTTTTGAATAAAGGGGTCACTTTTCAGGGGCAACCTGAAAAATTAACAAAATAGGCTTTGCAAACTGTGTCGTTCGACATATCAAATGAAAGAGCTTGTTGTGAGGATCTCAAATACATAACTATTTTTTTTTTTTATAATATTAATATTTTTAAAGATATTTAAGAAAATTTATGATACCACTCCAAGGTATACATCCAAAGCATCGACACGGTGGACAGTTTTATCTATCTGGGCTCTAACATTAATAATGAAGGCAGTTGCGTCCCAGAAATAGAACGGCGGATAGCCATGGCTAAAGATGCTGCGACACGCCTCCAGAACATCTGGAAAAATCGTGGTATAAGCTACAAAACAAAAACCCGATTAGTCAGAGCACTAGTTTTCCCGCTTTTCCTCTATGGAGTTGAGACGTGGACAATGCGAGCAAGAGAAAGACAAAGGATAGACGCATTCGAAATGTGCTGCTGGAGGCGGATGCTCCGAATTCCATGGACAGCCAAACGCACAAATGTGTCTATCCTTTCCCAGCTCGATATCAAGACCCGATTGTCTACAGTTTGCCTACAGCGTATTTTGACCTACTTCGGCCACATAATGCGAAGGAGAGATAGCAGCCTAGAAAAGCTGGTCATTGTTGACAATACCGAAGGAAAGAGAGCACGAGGTCGGTCGCCAACACGATGGTCTGACCAAGTAAAAGAAGCTACGTCCTCAAGCAAATTCCAGCAGGTGGTGATGGCAACTTCGGACCGGAGTCGATGGAGGCAGATTGTCCGTTTAAAGGGGTCCAGTGACCACGATCCTCAGTAATGAGGGACCGGTTGAAGAAGAGATGATGCCACTAAAGCCCGTATCCCCGAAACTACTAAGCCTAAAATTTTGAAAAAATTACCGGATATAGTTATTTACTTATTATGTAGATTACTGGTTAACCTATACGAAGTCTATAGTCTTAAAATAACATGGGAAATCTCTCAATATTGTGCATACTAACTAACATTTGCAGTTGGAATGTATCAGAGAACATGTTTGTCAACTACAATGTTGTTAAGTTTGCCCTTGGAATAAATTCATCCTAACTACGGAACCCTTCATTGTGTGTGGTCCGAGACGCTCTTGGCCGGCTTTTTGGCCTGCATACCTCAGCTATTTAGGAAGTCCGGCCAGGGTTGCGGAATAGTGCGAAAGGGATACCGGGACCCTGGCAACAGGCAACTGAAGGAACACGGGTGGGGTTTAGTCAGTAAAAGTCTGACATGCCCTTTCGCTCCGCCAAGAGCGGGAGAAGTCATTTGAAGATTTCCAACCCACAAAAAAAAAAAAAGCTATCTAGGAAGTGGGTTTGATGAGTGATTCAGTCAGACAAACAAGTAACAAGTATTTTAGGTATTAATAAAATCCAAAGTTTTAAAGCTAGACAAATGAAGCTTACTATTTGGCAGACTTAACACTTCGAAAAAAGTTGGGTATGTCCCCTGGTTTTTTTTTTGGTTCATGTTGGGGGGGTGTTACCGTGCCCCTAGATATCTTTTTGTTCTTGGTTCGTCTTGGCGGAGACGCTACCGTGCCCCCAGATATTCTTTTGTTCTTGGTTCGTGTTAGCGGGGGCGCTACCGTGCCCTCAGCAGATATCTTTTTGTTCTTGGTTCATCTCGGCGGGGGCGCTACCGTGCCACCAGATATCTTCACACAGCCCTTAAAAAGGCAGTTACGGTGTTGTTCGGTTTTACAGACTACTGAACGTTTACAATCTCTACTGACTCGGTTCGCACTCACTCTTCACACATTTTGTTACACTTCCACAGATAAACCGTCGTCGGTGAGTTCACTTCCGCGCGGCGCTTCCTTCCGCGATGGAAAGCGGAAGTTTGTTTTATTCATGCGATGTAAACACGGACGATACAGTTTCATTCACGTAAAGCGATCTTACGTCTTCAACTGCTTGTTATTCTCAGCCTTCAGACAAATAAAACTCAGTGCAATCCGATTTTAAGATTTTAGAAATTTTAACAGATTTATAAATTGATTTACGTTTCTAAAGTCTTCTTTCTTTTCTTTTCTTTCTTTTTTAAAAAACGTTGCCCCACACTAGGAATTTCTTCCTGTATCGTGGGTGCGTTTACAAACATAGAAACTCACATACACTAACACCCAGACCCGGAACAACTACTTGCAGATCATACAAATATTTGTTCCGTGCGGGAATCGAACCCACGGCACGTTGCGCAGCAGTCCATCGCTCAGCCACTGCGCCAACCGTGTCGTCAAACAAGCGATCGTCTGACTTGACGATCGCTTGAGTGTGGCAACACCGTGTGTTTGCAATAAGGATAGATACTGCATGGAGTAAGTAAGCATACAGGAAGACTGAGATGTAGCGAGCGTTATTGTAATGAGGGCATTGTGAACGGCTTGCGTCAGCGCAGAGGTCAGGGGTGCAGGTGAAGTACCGCCGAGGCGCCGACACGCCGTGTTACTGCTGCCAGCCAGCAACCAGCTTCAGAAGAACCACTGGCTCTACCACGAAAACAACTCTCCTCGTTTCTTACTGCTTGAATTACTTTATCCAATCAAACTAAGTACCACCCCGCACATTGTTATTAAAAAATCCAATTTGTTGTGTTTACTAACAAATTGGATTTTATGATCTGTTAAATAAAGGAGTTGATTGATTGACTGGTTGATTATTAATGACATTGAACAAACGTTTAGGACACACACAATTTCATAATTTGCTAAGCTAAGTTTCCTCGCTCTTACTATTTTGCTGTACCCGACAGGGTCCACAATGAGTCAATGATCACATATAATTTTTAGTTAAGAGTACCCATTGTGGAATGCAAATAAACTATGGGATATAATATATAAACTTGAAACCTTTATTATTGACTAGCTTTTGCCCGCGGCTTCACCCGCGTGGATGTCGGAAATTATCCCACGGGAATGTGCTACCGGGATAAAAGTATCCTATGTCCCATAACCCACGTGGTCTGTCTAGGCGACCTAGGCGTTACGGCGTAAAAGTAACAGACATGAGACAGCCAGTAACTTTATATATTAGTTGTAGTCCATATCTATATTGTGGTGATAGTGTGGATAGTATGGACAGCAGTATGAAACTGTCGGAAAGATTAATGAAAAAATATTGTATAAAGATTAATGAAAAAACTATGGCATATTGTATGGACGATGGAAAAAGGCGAAAGCTTTGGGGGAGCTTGCGAAATTCAATTTTTTCTTATGTTTTTTGCTTTTTACAGGTCAGTATCAAGTTTTATGTTGATCTAAATAATGAGTCGCAGTTGTATCACATATTTATTAATCTAATCTAACTAATATTGCAGGAGTTGTATTCCTGTATGTAATGGTTATTATTCAGTTGGCAGTTAGTTTTAACAATGGTCTGGCAATTTGAGAACTTTATGTGGCCTACACAAATGTCCTTTCTTTGGTATTGTTCGTCTAGTCGTTGAGCTCCTTAAGTTCTGAGCTGAGCTCCACTATTACTGACAAATGCTTGCAGTGACAGGACAGGTTCACTCAAATCTGTGTGGTTCATTCCTCAAAAGACCATTTCAGACTCTAATCTACATGGTCCTCATAGGGCCTGACCAATATGCCAATATCTGACCTAGGTATGTCCGGACTTTAAAAGAGACTGTGAGTTTGTTTCGGCCTTTCTTCTCAGAGTAGTCAGATATGAAACGCCGACCTCATCTAGCTTAATTTTACAATTTTTTGATATTATTACGACGTGTAAAAGTGATTCCAATAACCTATTTACAGAATAAACAATTTCATTTCAACATACAACCTGCCTGACACTGACTTGCAAATTGCAAAAAACTTAAGATTTGAATTTCGCGGGCTACCAGCGCATCCCCCTTAAGAAAATCGCATCATTTGCACAACGCCATCTATCGAGTAAGTACTCACTGGTAAACTCAAACTCTTCGTTCCAAGCCAAGAGCCAAGTAGTAATAACTTTTGATTGTGTGGACAGATTCTCAAGATACGGACTATACTATATTCTCAATCCCTTAACGCTCTTGAAGAGAGTCCCGCAAAAATGTCAATAATAAGTACTTACATGTGAATTTTAAAATCAAGAGGGTAAAGAAGGGTTTTTACCCTCATGAGGGATGATTTTAGAAAAACGTAACTCTTTGTTAGTTACAAAAAGCATAAATTTTCACAGCCCTAAGTTAAAAAAAAACCGGCCAAGTGCGTGTCGAACCATGCACAATGAAGGGTTCGTAGTTGGGATGAATTAATTTATCAAACAAACTTTCGCAAAGTTTTATTGTTATTACGTCTATGGACGTTTACTGTCCCTCAAAGTGTTAACATTGTAGTTAAAAAACTTGTTCTCGCATACAGAATGTTTGGGTTTTTGCAACTGCACATGAAAGTTGGTCGATTAAAAGTTTTTGAGCTAAGTCGCGGACAGACAGACAGACAGACGGACATGGCGAAACTATAAAGCTTCCTTGTTGACTACGGAACTCTAAAAATGATAGGTTTCCCATAAAAACTTTCATCCCCTATATCCCCCCCCCTTAAACTTGTTTTTGAGAAAATAATTGCCTATGTTCTTTCCCGGGATGCCATCTATCTCTTTACCAAATTTTATCGAGATCCGTTCAGTGGATCAGGCGTGAAAACGTAACATACAGAATTACAGACGGACAGACAGACACAGTTACTATCGAAATTAAACTTTTAAGCATCGATTAGTATGGATTATGTGTTCAATTCAAATTCAAAATGAGCCAAATTCGGCGAAAGTCATTCTTCTACGGAGACTCTTAACACCGCGATTCAGAAAATGACGTTAAATGAACAACGCCATCTAACGAGCACGAAGTGATACTGTCAAAATATATGGGAAAACGTTCGAACACTCTGTAAGCTATGTAGAAAAGACTGTTTTTAGGGTTCCATGACTGACTTGACCTGACTTGACTTGACTTGACTTGCCTTGACTTGACCTGACCTGACCTGACTTGACCTGACTTGACCTAACTTGACCTAACTTGATTTGGATTGAGTTGAGTTAACCTTGAGCAGGTATATTTTATCGCAGCAGGTACATTGGTAGTTGAAAGAAAAGTAGATTACGTGCTAAAGTGAGTAAGTAATTAATGCACTCGTTTTAATTTAGTAAGCGCATTCGTGCCTTAATTACTCACTTTTTGCTCGATGTCTACAATTTTTAAGAAATTAAAATTTATCACCATTTTTTCACGATTAAGTTGTATCATGATTTAAAAGATAGATAGCGCCACCTACGCACTACTACCAAACAATGGATTTGGAAAACTTGTTTTAACCAAACTTTAGATTGGGTAAATTCACAATGTATCGCGTTATGTTTGCGCGCGAAGTATGTGAACATATGATGATTATGATCGTGTGTTACACACGTTCTCACAAACCTACCTGATTTTACGCTAGTGTCATTTTACGTCAATAGATGTCGTTACGTGTATCTACATTACGTACCTAATGAAAATTTCTTCTTGAATACTTTAAACTCTTATATCTTTTGATATTTTGAAGCGATTGCGATGAAACATCGAGTTACACACAATATTTGAGTTTATAAGTTAACCATATTGATTTCGTACTTTTTACGTGATACTGGAACAATCAAACAAACGAACAGACAAACAGACAAAAATTGCAAAAATGGTAGAAATGGCATCTGTTGGTTATTCTTGGACACTCCACCTACGTTTCTTTTTTTTTTTTCTTTGTACATAAACGCCTCGTCTACAGATTTATTATATGTATAGATATAGAATAGAATAGATGGAAACCTCCAAGAAGACCTTCTGCAACCGTCTGTCCCGTGGTGTAATTGAATGCGAATTATCACCGGCACGCTAAAAGTTACATCTGCGTGTGACTTCATACGTTTACAAGCGCAATTTTATTTGTTAGGTGTTATCGCAATTAGACAGGAAAACAAAAAATATGATAAAATGATTTGTTTAAAACCCGTGTGTCGCTTTATCGGGCAGATACTGTCCTCATCCGGCGGCTAATGTGTGGCACGGGTGTTCATCTATCACGCCGTGTGTGTGTGCTGGCGTGGTGGTGCTGGCGTGGTGGTCGAGGTGTTTGTGATGAGCTGTGTTTGTTGTTGCAGTGAACCGTGAGCGTGCGACAGACTGACGGCCGTCACCGCCGCCTGCCGAGGAGCTGCTCAAACAATAGGTGCTGGCAATATTATAAAGGTAATATACCTAAGCACTTAGTAGTAGTTTAAACTAGCTTTTGCCCGCGGCTTCGCCCGCGTGGATGTCGGAAATTATCCCACGGGAACGTGCTACCGGGATAAAAGTATCCTATTTCCCATAACCCACGTGGTCTGTCTAGGCGACCTAGGCGTTACGGCGTAAAAGTAACAGACATGAGACAGCCAGTAACTTTATATATTTGTGGTAGTCCATATCTATATTGTGGTGATAGTGTGGATAGTATGGACAGCAGTATGAAACTGTCGGAAAGATTAATGAAAAAATATTGTATAAAGATTAATGAAAAAACTATGGCATATTGTATGGACGATGGAAACTAAGGCGAAAGCTTTGGGGGAGCCTGCGATATTCAAATTTTCTTATGTTTTTTGCTTTTTACAGGTCAGTATCAATTTTTATGTTGATCTAAATAATGAGTCGCAGTTGTTTCAAATATTTATTTATCTAATCTAACTAATATTGCAGGAGTTGTATTCCTGTATCTAATGGTTATTATTCTGCAAAGCTACTATTTGCTACGATCGCGAATCATATTTTAATCATATTGACATTCGAAACTTACCCATTAAACGATTTAAAAGCTGTATTGAAACCAAACTTTGTAAAAAAGGGTACTATACAATTTCAGATTATTTAGAAGACAAAAAGCATGGGATTGAGCTGCTCGCTCTGCTAACATTTTGTCATTTTGGCATTGTGACATTTTGAATAAGTGAAAATCATCAAAATATACCTACCAGTTTTATATACAAATTCACATTATTGAATATTATATGTAGGATATTGACAAAATGATATGATTGCTTTGTAAAGTATTGTATTATTGTGAATGTGAGGACTATGTGGATGTTTATTTTGTTTTTATTATTATATTTTTTCGTTCTCAGTTTTAACAATGGTCTGGCAATTTGAGAACTTTATGCGGCCTACACAAATGTCCTTTCTTTGGTATTGTTCGTCGAGTCGTTGAGCTCCTTAAGTTCTGAGCTGAGCTCCACTATTACTGACAAATGCTTGCAGTGACAGGACAGGTTCACTCAAATGTGTGTGGTTCATTCCTCAAAAGACCATTTCAGACTCTAATCTACATGGCCCTCATAGGGCCTGACCAATATGCCAATATCTGACCTAGGTATGTCCGGACTTTAAAAGAGACTGAGTTTGTTTCGGCCTTTCTTCTCAGAGTAGTCAGATAGGAAACGCCGACCTCATTTAGCTTAATTTTACAATTTTTTGATATTATTACGACGTGTAAAAGTGATTCCAATAACCTATTTACAGAATAAACAATTTCATTTTAACATACAACCTGCTTGACACTGACTTGCAAATTGCAAAAAACTTAAGATTTGAATTTCGCGGGCTACCGGCGCATCCCACTTAAGAAAATCGCATCATTTGCACAACGCCATCTATCGAGTAAGTACTCACTGGTAAACTCAAACTCTTCGTTCCAAGCCAAGAGCCAAGTAGTAATAACTTTTGATTGAGTGGACAGATTCTCCAGATACGGACTATGACTATATTCTCAATCCCTTAACGCTCTTGAAGAGAGTCCCGCAAAAATGTCAATAATAAGTACTTACATGTGAATTTTAAAATCAAGAGGGTAAAGAAGGGTTTTTACCCTCATGAGGGATGATTTTAGAAAAACGAGAGTTACCTCTTTGTTAGTTACAAAAAGCACACATTTTCACAGCCCTAAGTTAAAAAAAAAACCGGCCAAGTGCGTGTCGAACCATGCACAATGAAGGGTTCCGTAGTTGGGATGAATTATTTTATCAAACAAACTTTCGCAAAGTTTTATTGTTATTACGTCTATGGGCGTTTACTGTCCCTCAAAGTGTTAAAAAACTTTTTCTCGCATACAGAATGTTTGGGTTTTTGCAACTGCACATGTCAGTTGGTCGATTAAAAGTTTTTGAGCTAAGTCGCGGACAGACAGACAGACAGACGGACATGGCGAAACTATAAAGCTTCCTTGTTGACTACGGAACTCTAAAAATGATAGGTTTCCCATAAAAACTTTCATCCCCTATATCCCCCCCCCCTTAAATTTGTTTTTGAGAAAATAATTGCCTATGTTCTTCGCCGGGATGCCATCTATCTCTTTACCAAATTTTATCGAGATCCGTTCAGTGGATCAGGCGTGAAAAGGTAACATACAGAATTACAGACGGACAGACAGACAGAGTTACTATCGAATTTATACTTTTAAGCATCGATTAGTATGGATTATGTGTTCAATTCAAAATTTCTAAATGAGCCATATGCTATATAATTATGAATTCCGCGAAAGTCATTCTTCTACGGAGACTCTTAACACCGCGATTCAGAAAATGACGTTAAATGAACAACGCCATCTGTCGAGCACGAAGTGATACTGTCAAAATATATGGGAAAACGTTCGAACACTCTGTAAGCTATGTAGAAAAGACGTATGGTTCCATGACTGACTTGACCTGACTTGACTTGACTTGACTTGACTTGACCTGACTTGACCTGACTTGGCCTAACTTGACCTAACTTGATTTGGATTGAGTTGAGTTAACCTTGAGCAGGTATATTTTATCGCAGCAGGTACATTGGTAGTTGAAAGAAAAGTAGATTACGTACCTTGCTAAAGTGAGTAATTAATGCACTCGTGTTTATTTAGTAAGCGCATTCGTGCCTCAATTACGCACTTTTTGCTCGATGTAACAATCTACAATTTTTAAGAAATTAAAATTTATCACCATTTTTTCATGATTAATATTTGTATCATGATTTAAAAGATAGATAGCGCCACCTATGGCACTACTACCAAACAATGGATTTGGAAAACTTGAATTAACCAAACTTTAGATTGGGTAAATTCACAATGTATCGCGTTATGTTTCCGCGCGAAGTATGTGATTATGATCGTGTGTTACACACGTTCTCACAAACCTACCTGATTTTACGCTAGTGTCATTTTACGACAATAGATGTCGTTACGTGTATCTACATTACGTACCTAATGAAAATTTCTTCTTGAATACTTTAAACTCTTATATCTTTTGATATTTTGAAGCGATTGCGATGAAACAAAGACTAAATGAAACATCGAGTTACACACAATATTTGGGTGTATAAGTTAACCATATTGATTTCGTACTTTTTACGTGATACTGGAACAATCAAACAAACGAACAGACAAACAGACAAACAGACAAACAGACACACAGACAAACAGACAAAAATTCCAAAAATGGTAGAAATGGCATCTGTTGGTTATTCTTGGACACTCCACCTACGTTTTTTTTTTTTTTTTTCATTGTACAGAAACGCCTCGTCTACAGATTTATTATATGTATAGATATAGAAGACACAGTACTTTATAGTTTCGTGATTTTTTTTTACCATATGTTTTAGTGGATGTTGTTACCCAGGAGTTAAGGATTTGTACCTAAGAATGTCAAAAATAGTACCGTGAAATCATATTTCGAAACTATACCATTGTTTAGTTAGGAATGTCTATTGTAACTAACTAACTTTTTTCGTTACGCATAATAGTTCCTGGTAACAGTTCTGATAGAGACGTCTCTATCGCATAATAGTTCCCAGTAACAGTTTTGGAAAAAACGCTTTTATAAGCAGAAATAATTCCTTACCACGTAAATATCACCTCTGCCAAACTGCACAGCAGTTTGTTGGCAGACGCAGCTCCTTTTTTTAGTACTATGTAGACATACTTAAAACTTTTTCACCGTTCAGTAACAGTTTTCAGACGTCTCTATCACAACTCACGTCATGTCACGTCGATCTGCGGGCCAATTCCCTTATTTTTAAGAACGAGATAAAGATTCGCAATCTGTCAAAATAACATACATTTTTGACAAGTTTGACAGATTGCAACTCGAATGTGAACGTTTTATAAGTAAAGCTCAAAACACACACAAGGCGGGTGCGGGGCGAGAGCGAGTCGGGTCGTTTTCATCGCGTGAGCCGCGCTGTTCATCGTGTTCACACAGAACGCGGGCGCGGAGCGGCAGCGAGTCGGGCGCGGGACGACAGCGGGTCAGGCGCGGTCGTACTTTGACAGGCGGCAGCGGTTGCAGTGTGAAAATGTCGGGTGATTCGGACACGGACGAAGAATTATATTTAGAAATATTATTTTTGGGGTTCATGACATTAATAATCAAGGACATCAATATGGAGAATATCATCAACTTTGCAGAGAATTAGAAATGGACGAGGAACGGTTTTATGAATATTTCCACATGTCTAGGGCAAATTTTTAACATTTAGATATTAAACTGAGTGCAAAAATATACATACCCGATACAAATTGGCTTGCAAATAGAACTGTTTTAAGTAAAGAAGAAATGAACAAATAAACATATTGGCGCATGAAATGAATTTTTTTACTCAGTTTGAATTTCCTAAGTTTTCATGGTGATATTTTTACAGAATAGCACAACCGCTCCCGCCCCGCGCTGTCAGTGGTGGCGGGCGCGGCTCTCGCTCCGCGCCCGACCCGCGCACGCGTTCTGTGTGTTGACGTCCATATAATTTATTATACTCGCCGTACTCCCGCGCCCGACACGCTCCCGAACCGCGCTGTTTGTGTTGGCGGGCGGCGGGCGCGGCTCCGCTCCCGGCTCGATCCGCGCCCGACCAGCGCACGCGTTCTGTGTGTTGTCGTCCATATAATTTATTATACCCGCCGTACTCCCGCGCCCGACACGCTCCCGAACCGCGCTGTTTGTGTTGGCGGGCGGCGGGCGCGGCTCCGCTCCCGGCTCGCTCCGCGCCCGACCCGCGCACGCGTTCTGTGTGTTGTCGTCCATATAATTCCTTGAATTACAATTTATTATACCCGCCGTACTCCCGCGCCCGAATCGCTCCCGCCCCGCACCCGCCTTGTGTTTGTTTTGAGCTTAAGAGAATTGGCCCTCAGGTTTGCTAGCGCGCTAACTACCACCATGCTACTTGTACCTAATACCTGCCCGCGCTCAACCAGAAAACAAAATGTTCACTGGCTTATTGCGAGAACGCTAGAGTGACTCCATTTGGAACAACTGCTTTTTTCCGAAAGGAATTTCAGCGTTGGGAACAATTATAACAGTTGTTCAATTCATATTCATATCCACTTTCATCCCCCAAATGCCGCTAATGAGTTCTAAGTCAGTCTGAGATCATGCTAAGCTCGGAGCATAATATTGCCTCTATTTTCCATAAGCGGTATCGGGAACAGAGTCCAAGGTGGGCATGGTGATTTTTTTATATATTTTAATGTATATATTTTTTTTTTCTATTCTAATAATTAAAAATATAATTTAAATAAATAAAAAAACACTTAATTTAAAATAAATAATATCTCTTGTGTTTGTGTTGCGCGGACACACGATGTCACTTGTATTATTTTACTTAAGTTTATAGACACATACATAATTCTGTGCATCAAGCGCTCGTATCGATATATTTTGTTCTGTGCATCAAGCGCTCGTATCAAAATTTTACTTAAGTCTAAAGACACATAGTTCTGTGCATCATGCGCTCGTATCGATATTTTAAACTTTTCACCTGTCTTTGCTTAGCGTTTGCAGGAAATCAAGCGTAATGTTTTATTTAAAACAAAAGCTTTAAAAGTGCACCACCCACCAGTAACACACTGATGTGCACAATCGTGTCAGTAGGCCATCGCCGTAATATTAAACATAAATAAGTTTAACTCCCAAACTTCCTTGTGTGAGCCTCGCTCGAGCGCGGCCGGTGTGGGGGGACCGCCATTTATATCCAATGTGTGTCTAAATCAGCCGTCTCGTAACATAATCTATCTGTTGACATATCTAAGAGCAGCACACAGTGAGCATGACACAGTGACTTGCTGACTACGACTCACTTACACGGTTTATTAGTGATGTGAGTTGCCGCCGCGCCGCGCCGGTGATGTGTGGCGGTGATTTGGTGACTTAGTCGGCGGCGTGTCAGTGTCATTCAGTTAAAGTCAAGTTTTGCGGGCGGGGTGAGTAGCTCACTCGCCTCACTCGGTGAGTATGTAGAGTTGGTTGGTCTACTTTACTCAGTGAGAAACAGAACTTAGCCTACGTACATTGGAAAAAGATAAAGTCCTTTTTAACGAAGTGTGTATGTATTCTTTAGGTACCTATGCAAATTGCTCCCTCTAATCTATTCTTCGAATCATGATTTGATCACGTAAATAAACCTCTACAGCTATTTATGACTCTATCTGTCTCATTTGAAGTTTATCGAGATACAACATTTTAACGTTTCTATAACGTGTTGAATATTCGGATATGGGACTCGATCGAATTTCATTTACAATATGCTAAAAATGTTGCCGCCGAGTTGATACAAACATTCCCATTCATATTCTGATTTAAATTCACTCGTATATTTCCTGTCCGTTAAAAAACGTTTATAACAAACGCGAAATTGATTATTTACGTATGATAATACGACATGACAATTAAAATAGCCATTAATATGAAATGTTCGGGAAGCGGCGAATGATTCGTTTGTATCAATAAGTAATTTACCGGTTATTGTGTTGAGCATCGCGTGTTGTTTATACTAACAATAGTTCCGCCGCGCCGGTGCGCGGTGGTTCAATATTAACGACATTATTATGTGACATCCTGCTCAATTTGTTGTATACATGAGAATATTGAAACGGATATTACACTTATGTACCGATAGATAGCACAAATTACTCGACGGAAGATACCTAAAGTTTACACAAATTGCATGTATAAGCAGTGATGGCCCAGTGGTAACGGCCGCGACTTACGAGTTGTAGGTCGTAGGTTCTAACTATGTTTCGAACCCTTTATTTTGTGTAATTTATTTCATAAACACTGCTCTCAAAACGGTAAAGGAAAAATTCGTAAGGAAACTGGAACCGGATGTCCGAGAACAAAAAATTCCAAGACATGTGACATCAGCTCAATCTGCACTGGGCCCGTGTGGATTCAATCCCACTGCCTCTCAGCGGAACCCTGTGTCCCAACAGTGGGAACATTATAGATAGGTAGATTATGCTTATAATGCTTATGCATAAGGAGTGGGCAAAATTTTGCCATTAACCGGTACAAATCCCAATTCCGACTGCAGAGAATTTAATGGAAATCCCAATAACCTATTACCCCGAGCCGGGGATCGAACTCTGCTTTGCTCAGCAATTGCACTTGCGACCACTAGACCAACGAGGCTATTGTAAAACAGTCTCAGAGTCTTTTCGTGTTTTTTTTTAAACTAATATACAACCTGTTTGTCATCACTGTCACAATTCTTGCCTGTCGACACAGTAACAGTGAGTGACATCGCGATCAGCGCGTCACGGTGAGTCTCTATCAGTGCGGGGTGTCGGCACTTTGATGTAACATGGCGCGGGGGGACGGACGGCGCGGGCGCAGCGTGCGGGTGACAGCCGGCAGTTATCTCCACAATTTTATTATTCAATTGAGAGCGCCTTTGTGCCGTTCGCCGCCCGGTTGCAATCACCGGTAGGAACACTGTCGGTGTCAGCTCAGAGAGCAAACCTAATGACGACGTAGTTGATATGGGACAAGAAACTATTTGGCGATTGTGACTACACGAAACACCTGCGATATTAAATTCGATATACAACTGCTAGTGAATCAGCGCGTTTTTAAGCTGGCTTCGCTAGCTCTTACATCCTACATTCTCGCTTTCTTGCATAATACGACAAAATATCTCCTTTAACTGGGTGAATGGTCAAAAAATAAACTAATATTTCCGAGGCCCCGGTGGTAAAATTTTTGAGCTCGCTCTGCCATCCTATGTTCTTCAAATGTTCTGCTTAAGTCGACGAAGTAAATCCTAATGCTTTATTAATGGTCAAACATTTTCGAGCTCACTTAACTCGCTGTTGCAAACTGAATGTAGTTCTTCTCCTCCTACTTTCAAACTTTTCTGAATATCGACTACGGCCAAACTAAATGGGACCCCATTTAGTTTGGCCTCAGAGAGACTTAGTAGGCACGCCACTGAGTGACTGAAGCTTCCTGTCCTGCAAGAGATCATTGACAAAGATATAGCTACCTGCGCTCGATGATGATAGGCCAAGAAAGATTGTCTGGTCTAGCGATTTTGTCCTCGAATGAAAATGCAGTAATGAAGGACTTCGCAATGAGGAAAGCGCGTAAAGTAAATCTTTAAATAGATTACCTACGTAGTTTTTTTAATGTTTCAGTTTTTATTCTTTTATCAGAGCCGGGTAAGATATATAAGGACGCAGTAATATAAGCTCGCACCAGGTGCATAAAAGGCCAGTTACGACACCGATTATGAATTACTTTCATTATGATTGAAAGTGTGTTACACAATTGGGGTGCAGTTTTTCTATTTCATGGAACGCTCCTACAGTCGCTACACAAGAGGAACGACGATAACTATTGAAGAACAGAAGTAGTTAGATCAACGATCATTAGGTACCTACATAATAATAGTTATGATAGTACTGTTGAGATATACATAAATATACTTAAGTACGTATTCATTAAAATTCGTTTGAGCACATTTCAACGGATATTGATTTAGTAAGCACTAGCAGTGATCATTTAATTATGATTCAGGAGAAACATTTTGAAGCAATAAGCTGTTGTAGCTAATATACCTGAGTGGGCACAGAGGATGCCTCCGTGATGTAGTGCACATACCACACACACAGGGCGGTTAGTGTTTGCTTACCACGCGCTGAAACGAAACACAAACGGAACCCTTTAGGTGACACGCAACATAAACGATTTAGCCTCAACTTTCCTCGTACAAACATTATAATTCGCTCGCCACACAACACCCCTTCGTTAGCATGCCTATTTGTGTATTTTCATTCATGACATACATAATATGATGTCGGCCCTATGTATGTTCATCAGACAAAGTTTGGAATGACCCATTAGTATTTGTATTGTTGTTGACGCGATAAACTAAGTATGTGAAAAAAAAACATTATTATAAACACTACCTGATCCGACAGACGTTGTTCTGTCAAACCTGAATTAGAAAATACGAGAAACTTTTCCAGTTTTTCTTTGTGTGCGTCCTTTTGTTTTTGTATTTATTTGTACAGTTAGTTAGTGAGTCATTTAATTTAGTACCTACCTACCTACTGTAGATAGTTAGTTGTTTTGTAAAAGTTATATTACAAATAAATAAAAATATTTTACAGTGTTTATTTCTGTAAGAAGTTAACCTAATCTCGCAACAATCTAAGAAGCCCGCTTTGACACCTATCAAAATACTGTTAGTAGTGATGCGGAAAAAAAATCGGTTGTTTTAAAAACCGATTCTCGAGACATATCGATTAGTTTATAATCGTCAATTTATCTATATTAGGTACTTCAAAATGATTTTCGAGTCATATCGTTTTATTATTCGTCATTATCATCATCATCAGCCTACAGCAGTCTACTACTGGACATCTCCAATTGCACGGCATTCAGCTCGATTCTCGGTAACTTATCCAGCTGCTACCAAACACCCTGCGAAGATCGTCGCTCCTCTTTTAGACATGTTCACGAGTTTACACGATAACACCAAAATCACATAATAGCCAAGTCAGAAAATATAACAATAACCTTTAACCATTTCCTTTAATGACATATTAAATATCAAAAGAAAGCTAAAAATATATGTGATCAATCTTATTTGTTATGTTACTCTCTTTTCTAAATGTAATGTTTGTCAAAGTATCGATATTTCAGAACATCGATTTTATTCTGTCCAAAAACGGGTTCAAATCTTCACAACACTACCATTGCCATAGCAACGAACCCAATGACATGACATTGTAATAACATCCTATCAGAATATTAATCAACGATTAATTCGTGTTTTTGAGTCCATTTTTCCAATATAAAGTGAAACTGATGCTTTCGAATGATACTCATTGTTATAGTGTATGGATAACATAGTAATTAATTAGGATTATGAATTTGATTTTTCGATCTCTTACGTAGACGTTCATACAAAGTTATCGCGGCATGTATAATTATATAATGAGAAACGTCAAAACGGGCTTCTTAGATTGTCGCAAGTTTAATTCGGGCTATTACGAAGCAACCCAATATGTCGAACGGCCGGTTCTCAAGTGATGCGCTTACCAACTAACAGACTTTCATTTTTATTATTTATATAGATTATATTTCCTATTAGATTATATTTCCTCTTTATGATACTTTAGGACACATTCTCTTGATTTAGCAGTGTGCACGACATTTATGAGATATCAGATCGTTATTTTTTATAGATCCTTTAATCAACTTATACAGGGTGTACCAGAAAGGTGTGGTCAAAAAGGGTGTGATACAAACAATCAATCTGAATAAGTTTCTTCATGGGATCAACATCGTAATCGCGAAAAAATTACCAACTGTCCTATACAAAATTTCAATTCCTACTCGACGCAAATGTATGGGACGGTTGATTATTGAATAGTTTTAGTAGGAACAAGCACATTTGCATGCAAAGCACTCAATATCGCACCTCGATTTCGGCTACGAATGTCGGCTTCACTTTAGTTAGTAGGTATACATGCGCTAGGCGTCGCGGTGTAATAATGCCGCGCTTTAGCCTCATGTGCAGCTCCGACGACACGATCGACTCTGTGGCGCTTCAACTCCAATAAATGATTGACAATGAATGACAAAGCATGGAACAACGCGAATGGATTGTTCCTCGTCGCACAAAGTCTGCGCTGCACCTTAACTGAGCTCGCAGCCACAATATTGCAGCCTCGTGTGTGAGCAGCCTGGCGGCAGAGTGGTGCATCCCGCCAGCTCCGTGTAACCACGACTTCTTTATAATATTCTATTACGACACGCCACGCGTCGCCGCCTCAAATAACACATATCATGGTAACAAGTTCCTCCAAGTACGGTAGCTGTCCTCGCTAAAAAGGTTCTGAATCTGTCTGGTCGCAAATAAAGTGATCCATTCAGAAAGCTCGCGAGCGACACGAGCGTATTACACCTGACAACTCATTTTATTTGATTCATACAATTTGCGAAGCAGTGAGCGAAGCGTCTTGACTTTTTATTTACCGCCCCGATACCCCACATCTATATAATTTAATATCCGATCCCGACTGATGTTGTTGCAATGTATCAACGTATCCGCTCGGCAGCGACACGTGTCGCGGAGGGGACCATTCGTCTCTCATAATTTGACAAATCGCGACACAATATGTCGATGTCGAAGCAGTATTGTTCTGCTATTACTTCTGTAAGCTATAATATATGTTGCTTCGTCGATAGTTCAACAGTAGCAGTGTCTTGCTGCAAGATTTCTCGGACTGTGTCGCTAATAAAAGCTTTTTATTTGGATTGCTGCAGATCTTTATTGTTTACTGATTGATGTATATTAACCGGCTCCAGCTCCAGCGGGTGTTATGCTCGTCTTCAATTACCGTGAAGGTTAAGTTTAAGTATGGATGCTGTTTATTTATATATTCGATCTTTCTACTGTCAAGGTTGAGACTTGTGCAATTTGTTTCTTAGATGTTTAGTCTACAAACTACATCATCTAATTCATATTTCGTCGATTTCTCACTTCCGGATGCTCTGTAATCAATTATGTCGTACCCACGTGTGCGATGTTCAAAGGCACCACATCAGCATGTACTCTCGACTTCACGCGTCAACTGTGCGTGCCGCCTGTTGTGCGCTCAACCGCTAAATCATATCTTCGAGATAATCTCGGAGATGAATCGCGGGCATGTACCGCGAGTTATCTAAGGTAGACACGGGACGGACTGCCACAGAAGGTCCACTTAGGGCCGCGCCTTCACCTTTGCCGACAGCAAACGTAGCTGCAACTTGCACCTCTTGAATACCGGGCGCGCAGAATATACACACAAGCGACGTGTATGTTACTCAAACGTCTCGCTTGTGGAGGCGCGGTTCTTTTTACAAATCCAACATTTTGGGATTCAACATTTTGGGAATTCAACATTTTTGCGAATTCAACATTTTGCAAATTCAACATTGTAGGCCAGAAGGACAAATTCCAATACCACAACCTGCTATGTAAATAACAGTGACGGAGTCAAATAAAATATCATCTATATAGACTAAGTGGGAAAAGTACGTAATTATTGAAGCTAACTCAAAAACTACGCATGCAATATGGGACCACATGGAAAGCACCAGCTTTCAAATAAAAAAGGAATCATCAAAATCAGTTCACCCAGTCGAAAGTTCTGAGGTAACAAACATAAAAAAAAAACAAATACAGACGCATTGATAACCTCCTCCTTTTTTTGAAATCGGTTAAAGAAAATTCCCGAGCTCGCTTCACTCGCTCCTGCATTCTAGGTTATCTAAGTAAAATATCTGCTGGCGCCCACGGTAAATATTTTAGCAACCAGCACCGGCGAACAAATCGGCGCCCAGCGCTAGTAGCAGAAGCACTCCTTAAATTTTAAGAACCTCAGTGGGCATTTCTGAACGTTGGTTTTTTCAGATTCCAGTTTTCCCCCGTAAGGGGCATTATCAGGGGGGAATCCAAGACTTTTTTTTTTTAGAGTCCTGTTTTCCCCCTCATGGACACTTTCAGGGGGGATCTGTGGAATAAGTATTTTTGCGATTCCAGTTTTCCCCCCTAGGGGGGATTCTCAGGGGGGAATTTTGCACTTTTTTTATATAGATTCCACTTTTCTCTACCACTCTTTTTTTGGGTGGGAAATCATCAAATGACTTCTCCCGCTCTGGGCGGAGCGGAAGGGCGTGTCAGACTCTTGCCAGGGTCCCGGTATCCCTTTCGGACTATTCCGCAACCCTGGCAGTCCACTTTTCCCCCTATGGGGGATTTTCAGGGGGGATTTCTGGAATAAGCCCCTCTCCTACACGTAAAGTGGGGATGGTTTTTTTTTCTCGTCAATCCCTTTTTGTGAGGTATCGTTGGAAAGGTCGTTTAAAAATAATTGTTTAGAGTTTGTGAAAAGCATTTTTGGATTCAGGGATCCGTTTGCGGAATATTAAGCTTTAAAGTGCTGATTTTTGTTAGAGCCAAATGTCCCCCTGCCAGCTAAATGGTTGGGTTTGGATATGTGAAAAAATTCACGGCAGTAGTATATATAACGAAATTAAAAGGAAAACTATCACCACTACGTAGGTAGGCTCCTAAGTTACCGAGTAATAATCGACCAACATAAATTTGCAGTTGTAAAAACATGTTTTTCAATTAGAGTTAAGTTTGTTTTATACATTTATCCCAACTACGGAACCCTTCATTGTGTATGGTTCGACATGCACTTGGCCGGTTTTAAATAACACGACAGATATGAGTTTTTATAGTAATTTATTTGGCCGCTAAACACGCCGGATATGGATTGTCATAGTAAGATTGCCGGCCGCATCGTCACTTGTTTTTGACCAGTACAGCAGTTTCGATTTATCTCGAAGAAGGTTGTTAAAATAATGCTCGAATTTCCAAGCATGTTTGAGAAAAAATATATATGTAGTAGAAATATCTGGGGGCACGGGAGTGCCCCTGCCAAGACGAGCCAAGCGAAGCGCAAGGAGGGCACTACCTACCTTTTCTCGAAGCGCTTCGTCGTTTTTTTGAACCCTCATAAATTGGGTATGGATTATACCAGATAACCAAAATTCTCGAGATATGATGCCAATAGTGGACTTATTAAACGTAGAAAGTTTCAATTGCAAAGCTTTTATACTTTCGATTTTATTTATATGTAAAAATCCCCGATTTCGTCACTGACTGACTCACTCACTGATGATCATCAAAATTCTTAGGGTACTTCCTGAAGTTCTAGAAAGCTGAAATTTGGTATGTATACTAGTATTAGTACACAAACAACAAAAACATTCTAAAACTTGGAACTTTTACCCCCCAACCCCTTAAACTAGGGGATGGAAGTTTGTATGAGACTTCCGCAAATTTTTATACTAGAGGTATCAAAATTGATATAGGGACTCCTTGTTATAAATAATAAAATACATATTTCAGGATGTTTAGTAAATCACCTCCCAAATTAGGGGATGGAAGTTTGTATGGGTTTTCCCATATAAACTTAATTTTATGCTAGAGATCTGAAAATTATCCAAGTACACTTAATAAGATAATAATAGGAAGTCTGTGATTTCTTATTACAAATAAAAAATACGTGTTTTAGGTTTTTTTTTTAAATCACCTCTCAACCCCTTAAATTAGGGGATAAAAGTGTACATGGGGCTTTCGTTAGGTTTCAGAATTATACTACATTAGTATACTTATATCATACGAATAAAGAGAGTGGGCTATGAAAAAAGACACCCCTGATGTGCAAGAAATACAACACAAAAAAAGAAAGAAGGAAACAATGAACAAACTAAAAATTATTGTCTTAAGCAATTTACAAAAAGAAGTGAAATCCCACCAAAATCATTTTCATGTAAAATGTTGCCAAGACGAGACAAAAAGTTATCAGATCTCATGTAGAGCCGAGCTTCTTTTTTTTTTTTTATTCTTTTTCGGATGGCTTACAGACAAATAACATTATAATAACAATAATATTCGACTACATTGCTAATTACAAGCCCCCACAGATGAATACAAAATGATTATTACTTTCTAAGGAAATAAATTAAGTAAGTTATTTTTAATTTATTCTAATTAATTACTCCCTCAGTGCTATTATATTATATTAATTCCGTTCGCCAATTTGTTCAAATTTCAAGCCAATCAGGAATACACACCGTTCAAGTGCAGGCCTCTTGTACAAAAAATGGCTTTGCTAAGAGCTTCCTTAGAGTGCTTACATTGGTGCAGAAAAGGTCAATGCCCTGTTCACAAGAAATTTCGTTATAGCTGCGACTGGCTCTATGAAAGTACATAAGATCTGATAACTTTTTGTCTCGTCGTGGCAACATTTTACAAGAAAATGTTTTTGGTGGGATTAGTGTTTACCGTTTCTACTCTCAGAATGTTACAGCATATAGTATTAATGTGAACTAGTTTACAGGTGGACATGTTTACGCATGTTTATCCAAATCATCTTCCTATCACTGTTCAGCGTTATTTTCCTTTTACATTCACCAATAGGCCCGCCACCGCAGGGAGCGGGTGTTTTTCACCATCAGTGGGGTGGTTGGCGAAAAAGGCCCGCCACGATGTTTTATTTCCAAATACCCATTTGTTTGTGTTCAACTCCTACAAAAACCGAAGATAATCGGTCCGCACCAGCGAGTAAAATATAGTTTTCTCCATGAGCACCAGCGGTAAGCGCCGTATCGGGCCGATTTTATGTGATCTGCAGTGAACGTGATAAACACTCGAAACGATTGCAAAGACCGGCTTAATATCACAAGAAACTGGTAAATTGAAACTTTATAATAAATAGCGTCGGTTACGGTGTGCCGGGGGGTTCGAGATGGGGGGGACTCCAAGACGGGGGCGGGGATTCACCTAATTAAAGACAGATTAAAAAGGGGACGATGAAAGAGCCCACACAAACTCCAGTTTGAGAAGTTAAAATGATATTGTTTATTTTGTTCGGGAGACGAAGCATAATTTGGCCCTTGTGATTGTGAAACCGCGCAGGCTTCCATCTTATTATTCCGTTTATTTAATTTTTTAACATATAACATACATTTTAACTATTTCTTATTGAAGACATTTAAAAAAGCCGCATCGAGGCGTACTGCCTTCTGAATCAGGCTCTTGATCCAACTACCTAAGAGAGCCTCGAGAGATGTTGGTCGAGGCTTTCGGCCATCAAACCATGGCGGTTACGACAATCGATACAATGGCAGCCGAGCTCACGTTGTCGTCGTGTGCTAAGTCGAAATATTTTTATCTTTTCTCTTTCTTAGCTTTCACGAGGCTCTCGTCATGTGGAATATGTAACAGTTAGGTAGGTAGTATAGGGAGATAAGTAAAACCAGCTGGGAAGGTTAATACATTAGGTAGAAGTACAACAAGTAGAGTACCACAGCTAGGTCGCGGGTAAGGTCACTGACTGGTCCGAGCACTCGCACACTTAGGTAGGAAGGGCACCTACCGTCCTTGGCTATCCGTTGTAGTACAGGGGGCCTGCTAGCACAGACACCGGTAGCAGAGAGGAGACGCGTGGGCGACGAGGAGGCCTGTCAGCACAGGCCTGCAGGTAGTGTACGGCGGTCGGCCGCAGTTGGTAGCTCGAGGCGGTAGGCCGCGGGTAGACCACGACTTCGTAAGGCCTCGGTAGCGTGCACAGGTTAGGATACGCACGTGTCCAGTCCTTAGTCGGGACATAGAAGCCGGGACGTAGAACCCTGGAAGCGCATTAGGGAGCGCATGTCAGATGCAGTGCAGTGTGCTAGCCTCCTTCCCTTCTTTAGCGACCAAGAACGGTATGGGAAGCATGATAGGTAAAGCTTAATACATCGCAGCGGCTTACAGGTAGAGAAAGAGAGTGCAATGACTGCGTGGCAGAATGACAGGTGAGTATAAAGGTTATAGTGACAAGCCAGGCATACAGCGCACAGTACAGTATTATAGTTATTATAGTGATGAACTCACCCTAGACTCGGTGCACATGGTGTAAATCTAGGGGTTTTACATAGTGAACCGATAATATGGCTGGTTGCAGATGGAATGAACGAGTAATATCTGGTAATGTCAGTCAACTAGTGTTGGGCATGTATTTTAGTGTTGTGCTCCACTTAGTAATTTAGTAGCTACTCGACTAAGTTCAGTTGTGAATCCACAATGTTACAAATGCTAACATCGACCATCATTGCGCGGCGCGCTAATTGGTCTGTCACTCTATACCAGGCTTATTGGTGACAATACTCATGTTAGTAACGACAGACCGATCGCAGTTCAACGTAACATGGTCATTTTCAAGAACCGGGACGGGTACATACTTGTAATTTATGCCTACCGACCTACCTCAGAGTTCACAAGTTTATAATTCAAAGCAATTCGCTGCTGCATAACCTGGCCACTTAGTTGTGCCTCTGCAAGTACTCGCCGTTAGCCAGACGAGAACAACCAGAGATAAATGTCTGATGAACTCACCCGGACGGTGGCGTGCCCGACACAGGTCAACCGTGCCGCCCTTCATAATAGGTCTCCGGTAAGTTATTTATTCGTCTAGATAACTTCGTTCATAATTGCACTGGCGACACCTCTAGTTTCCTCGAAAAGGTCACCAAAACGTAGCCAGGATACGGATGCTATAAGAAGTCTACACCGGGCTCATGAAGAGCCCGATAGATGCGCTCGTGACACTCCGTTCTTTGCCATACCTCCTTGCGGTCATCGGTAGTAAGTACTACAGGTTTGCGCCAGCTCTCTTTAGCCATGGAGAGTCCCTTGTCCACTGCGACTGCAAATGAACTACACCTCGCGATTGAGGAGGGTCTTTGTACTTAAAAAACCTCTCAACTCATCACAATGATCGTGGATGATGCATCCGGTTTGATATTGTATATGTCGCAGCCATCTGGTTAAATTAGCCAAATAATTGGACGCCTAGGCTGTTCATTAAACGCTGAAATCCAATTAAATAGCTGAAAGACAACTAGCCAAGTCATTGAGCGCAACGTTTAACCAGAGAGCTGAATGTCGTGTAGTCATCGTTAAATTGGATATTGATGAATTTGTGATGTTTGGTTAGGGTGACTATGAGCTCACAATTTATGTACGACTTCTTTTTACTAATACCTAACACTAAGCAACTAGTAATAGTGAAATGTTTTTAAATAAATAAATGAATTTTAATAAGAAGTGTGAAAGTATAATTGAATAGTCAAACGAACTTACCTGTAAGTGAAGTTCGACGGTAATTATACGAAGTTATTGCCTCGTCCTCAATGATGATAGAAAACAAGTGTAGTAGGCGTTTAGTCGAGTCTATCATCACATAATTTTGAAGAAATCTAAAAAATGAACGCGTCCCTACGTGTGCTGTCATCCGCCTTCTGCAACTATATTCATTAAGTTCATAGCAATTTATTGGTTTTACAAAATAGGGTCCATGCTCATATAACTATATAGCATGGAATGCTTGGGTCGGGTGGGACTCATCATCTTCGGAAGAGGCAATAACTTCGTATAATTACCGTCGAACTTCACTTACAGGTAAGTTCGTTTGACTATTCAATTATACTCGTTATTGCCTCGTCCTCAATGATGATAGAAAACAAGTGTAGATGTTCAAAGACTAGTTGTAAAAACAATAAATCATAATAAAAATAGCGAGCATTTGCTATTTTCAACATAGGTACTTATTAGATTAGCATTCAAGGTACCTATGTACTTGTGCAGGTAGTAATCCTTTATCATTACAAAAGGAGCAAAAAATAGGTATAATATACCTAATTAAAGTTGTACAAAATCATTCATGAACACAAAAAAATTGATTCAGAAAAGTTTATACTGAGATTATAGAAAAGTGATAGATCAGCAACAGTTTTATAAATATATGACACAACAATTATTATTTGATTATCAACAATATCTAAAAACTATTAAGGTCTTTTATCAAATCAACCTGTTGTTGCCTCAGTCCATCCCAGGGTTGGGGTTGGAAAGAAAAATTAAATAATAATTGTAAGAGAATGTACTAATGTCAATATTAGTCCACACTTTCCAACAGTAAAACTAATTATGCTTTAGCTCACAGCTTTTTTAGGGGTTTCTTGTTTATATAATAAGCAACTTAGGACCGTCGCAGACATTTAGGACTTCTAAAGAATTCACTACAGCCTGCTGTTACTTGGTGTGCTCTTATGTTATTATGTACCTATAATAAAGTAACTTGTAAAAATAAATAAAAAAATAAGGTTGTTATTTGCCCTAGATTTTATTGAGTACCTACTTAACTTTTCAAAAAGTCATAATGCAGTGTTCTTTGATAACTGTATTTAAAAAATATACTTATACACATTTATGAGATCGTTAGCTCCTTTTTTGCTTGTAGCTAACATTTATAGTCACTGTTTACGGGTAGCAGATTTTAAAAATAATTTTGTTGAAAATATTTATTTTCTATTCATATAATGTACCTAAACAAGATAGATACTTATTAGTATTAAGTACTTACCTATAGATAGGTTTTGAAGGTCTTTATATAGTACTTAATAGAAAACCTCTGAATAATTTTTTGACTTCATTAACTGAGGTGCACCTAAATATTAACTAGAGCTAGATTTGATTTAATGAAAATTAAAGCTTACAGGAAATTCCGTCTTGGAAAAAACTCTGTGTGAAAACAGTTTGTAATTTACAGTATGCTACAAATGCAGGTGAGTAAGTACTGATTCAATATATCAAGGTACATTTAGATGCTGAGTTTTATCATCATTTCTACTGTTACTTCACGGATCTTTCCTTCCATTTCAATTTTTGGTGAAAAAAGGTATACTTAACCTACTGTTGCTCTGTTGATAATTATCTTTTATGGTTAGTTTGGTAATGTATGGTTGGTATGGTGTTCTATGGTTTTGAGAACATAGAGAAATGAAGGGAAAAATCACAATAGATGATAAATCTTGAGACCTATAAAATGTAAAGTAATCACTGCCACAGACCCTGGATCTGAGTTCCTCACTGACACAATGTGTTGATGGTCTGTGATCTAAATAAATCAATTTTAGTTTCACCAATTAAAAAGTATCTAATCTTTTGATAATATTAAATATCATTCAGTTCCTATTCTGCATGGTTAAGACGTACAAAACCATTAACATACCTTATTATATTTTTTGTATTTAAGTAGGTAGGAATACCTCTATCTTCATTATCTTGCCCTTATCCCATCTATTTAGAGTTGGTGCAACAAGTCTTATCTTCTATAATTCTCTATTAGGTGCATATATTATTATATTATATGTATAATTATATTATGTAGGTAGATTATACCTAGGTACCAAAATATAACAAATGTCTTGACTCACACCATTGCTGTATGACACTGAGTAATATAATTATATGAAAAAAGATTCTTAACAAGATTCCACAATTTCATAATAAACTGTTATTATGTTTTTATCTCAAAAAAAGCAATTTATTACAGGGAGGCTGATTAATGTGAGGCTGAGTTTCATTCTCAGTCCATTGTAGATATGCAGTCTGATAGCTAAGTAAGTACATGATATTCCCCACCATGTGAGGAGGCATCAGTAGATATTTCTACTTATAACTTGAAATAACCTATCAAAATGAATTTTTCCCATGTGGCTAAGTTATAGACCACCATTGAAGATCATGTGTGTACACAATTCAATATACTTGGCTATCATAATTTTTCATAATAAATTAAATTATTTACTTGTAATAAAACCAGACCAAAAAGATATTAAAATTCCATGAGCATGAACATGAAATCTTAACTTAATTTGAATTTATTTTAACCAATTGTTTTAATCAATAAGGCTAAAAACAAGCTGTTATTCGATTCAATCAGTACAATGTCAAAGTTACATTGTATTATTATAAACAATTAGACCTAGAAAGTTTACAATGATGTTTTGGTATAAAGTCTAACTTTTCCAGTACATCTAGAGTTGACTGTACTTTCCAAATACTGAAGGTATGTGAATGTTTTCTATTCCAGGAAGATCAAGTCTCTTTCTTTTAAGTAACCTATCACAGGTTTCATATCATTATGTAAATGTTACCGGAGCCAAAGGAAAAAGCAAACATTAAATAATGCATCAAGTGTTTCCCATATGCATATATATGATGTTGGTTATGTAACCTCATCTTTTACATCTATGGTTACAACAAAGTTGATTTCTATAATTTTCTACTTTTTGTTAGTTTCTCCAACTTGAGATGGTATTATTTTAATAATAGTATTAACATCTTCCAATCCAAAGTAAGAATTAGTGTCCCATTGGGCTTTTAAACAAGAAATAATTAACAAACATAGTTTGTTCCGAATAGTTATAGAAATAACTAACTATTTAAAGAAAAAAAATCATTTACAGCATGTTACCCGTAAGGACTCTAAAGAATTTGTCATTGAGCAAGAGTTTAATCTTATTCTGGTGTGACTTATTATGTTAAGGGGTTTGTATACCCCACTTAAGCGATCTATAAAACAAGATCTGTTGTGATAAAATTTCATTTCACAAAACTCTGAGAATGAAATGTGCCCCCACCTGTGGGTTTTCTTGCAATGTTAGTGGTTCCTCTTGTCTTCCAGTTCCCATCCACAGCAGCTGGTGCTCCAAGAGACGCGTTCCCCCCCCCCTTTTTCGCTTTTTAACGAGGAGGGCCCCGCCAGTTTAAAGCATTATTTAATAATTGTTTGATGAAAAGTGATTTTCATTTAGTTAGGTAGGTAAGTTTCTGTCTCAGACTGTTCCAGAAGAAACTCTCTTTCCTTTATGCATGACAGATAGTAGAAGATAAATGTCCTTTTGTGGCAGGATTATGTAACAAACACCATACTTTCTTGACATTTCTGAATTTTGGCACTAACTTTTGTTTGATTCAGATTATTATGACCTTTCATATTACTTGTTCTCAATGTTTACCACCCTTACGGGTGAGGTACATGTGAATGATCTTTCGTAAATTTAGAGTTTTCTTTGCTTTTGCTAAGCCTTTTTGAAGTATAATATCCCATCGTTAGATTAAGTAGATCTCAAACGGTCTCTGTGATTTCAATCTGGTTGAATATTTTCTACCGACTCCGGATGGACATTCTCATTAAGTACTATCATGTAGATATATCAAATGAGTTGCTTACTGGGGGATATTACAATATCTGGAACAAATATGGGTGAATATCCCGGGGGAAAATTATACGTGTCCACGTTGAGAATCGAGGTGTTAAATGATAGGATATTTCTTTTTTTTTTTATAGTGTCCTACATAACTTGCTTCAATTACGGCCACATTTTTTTTAATATAAATGTATGTAAATCATAAGGGGAAAAAAATCGCCTTAAAATTCAAGTTGGGTGGCTTGTCCCAGCTCCATTTTTTGATATAGGTAATTGCGTTCATAAAATTATCAATTTAAGAGAAAATAAAAAATAAACAATTTCGTTAGTATATGCATAAGACACATTATCTAAAAACAATTAAACCATATTAGAAAATCTAATTTAAAAGCACAGGATACTTGATCAAAGTTTATCCAAGTAAAAATCAAAATTTTGGTGGCACTTTTTCAACTTACTATAACATAAAGTTTCGTGCGTGTGTGTTCAATCGCGTTTTATTATTTCGCATGTCTCAGTCGTGCGCTTGCACTTGCGCGTAACAGGTGCGTGATTAGTCCTGTGATTTCCTGCCAAAAAGGTAAGTATCATCTTGGGTGGCACGGGGGGACAAGAATTGTTCAATTTTTGGTGGATCGATTTGCTGTTGATATGTACTGTTTATGTATTGTTCGTACATATATAGCCAGTTTTTACGTTGCAAGACAGTTTGATTAGCAAACTCAATGATATGTAGGTACTTGGCAGTAAGTAAGACCTATTAATAATTTATAATAAGGGTGGCATACTAATGATCAAGTTCAAATCAAAAATGTATGAATAAGATCATACATTTTTGATTTGTTGCTTTTTAGAATGCCAAAACAGACCAGCGAAGAGAGGAATAAAAAGAGAATAGCAGAAAGAAGAAGAATAGCAATATAACACATTAAATGTAACAACTAACTGTAACTAGAGCGTTGGTGAAATAGTCATGATTAGCAATTCCTCTAAAAGCAGTTCATTTTCTGAATCCCAGCTATCATAAGAAATTCCTCTAAATTGACACAAGAGCAATTCATAATTTGTGGACTATTTTACGAATCTCCATAGAAAACTGTCAAACAGATGAATTACTTCGTAATATGAAATAGACGCATATCATATTATGAATTGTCATTGAATTGTAATGTCACCAATGGCATTACACGATGTATCATAATATTTTCATATTATGATTCTGCTAAAGTGACCGTTTTAAGCCACCTGGATATGAACTGCTTTTAGAGGAATTGCTAATGTGGCCGATTAAGGCCCCCTGTTTGCTATTTCACTGTGTCTCCACCTTGGACTTAATATTGTATTTAATTGTTATTGTTTTTTTAAATCATATTTTATTTAAGGGTTAATTATGTTTTATTTCTTAGTTTTGTTTGGGAAACTTTCGTTGTGAGCAAGTAATTTTTCATCTCCCAAGCTCGGAAAGATTCTGTTTATCATTTGAATTCTGAGTGCAAAAGTGCATTTTATCCGCTAGCGTGTAAAGTGTTTTAAAATTCGAACCTTTCCATTCAATAATTTTCTATACCGCCGAGTCCACTGATAATGCATTAATAATTATTTCATGTCAGTGCGCCAACCTCATTTTTACAATAATCGCACTGGCCAGCACGAAAAAGAATCGCACAACGCGCCTAAAGAATTTTTCACTTCAAAAAACTTTATAATATAATTTTCATCTGTTTAATCAATTTACTTTCCATCATTTGGAGTTGTTTAGCATTGCAGAGTTAGTGCAAGCGGTACATAATGCCGAATTGAGCTTTCTTCGGGAGAAATTAAGCAAAAAGTACATAGAAGCGTACAATATTTGTTCAATGCATGGAGACACCTAGCATTTTCCTCGCTGTAGTGAGGTGAAAGATTGTGTGTTTCGCTGGGCAGCAAAGTTATTCTGCATCTCGTACCTTTGAAACCCTCGCAACGCTCAGGATTCAATATAGGTACTCGCGCCAAAAAACAACTTTACAGCCCTGCATAACAAATAACTATTGTTAACAACAAAAATATTTAGGTTTTTTTGATTTCGTGTTTTGTGTCATAAACTCATCATTATCATTATGAGTTGATCAGATAAATAATAATAAATATTTTTTTACAATAGAGAGTTTTATTAACCTATGAAAGTTATTGATAAATCCCGAGAATGTGTGAGATTGGTTACATTAAGCTTTATTAATTAGTGAGATTTAGGTTTGTGACAAAGAAATTCAATTTTGGTGCCACTGATTTTCAATTTTGGTGGGCCGTTTCGATTTTGGTGGACAATTTTCAATTTTGGTGGCCACACTAGACTTTGAACTAAAATATCTCAAAAAGTTATCGAGATATTCTCAGACCTCTTGAAGATCCTTCTAGCTTGGACTTTCTACTCTTATACCAGTTCCTTATTTTTCACGAAAACAGAAGAAAAAATTTTGACACCAAAATTGAAGAAAAATACACTTTGTTGATATTGACCCATATACTTTATGCATGCTGTAAAGGCAACGCACCAAATAACCCAGTAAGTTCCTGCAGAACTTCCCTTTAAGGTTATAATGAAAAAAGTCACCCATAGGTTGTTTAGCTCACCAAGCACAACACAGCCATTGTAAACCACGTGCGTCCCCACGGAACGCCCCAAGTTCAGGCAAAAAAACTTATATTATAGCCATATTCAACCACGTGCGTCCCCTCAGAACGCCCCAAGGTCAGGCAAATCGCTCATAGCCATATTCAACCACGTGCGTTCTTTCAGGCAGAGCTTTGGTATAACTTACAAAAAAAAAACAACCACGTGTGTCCCGTAAGAACACCCCTCAGGTTGTTTAGCTCACAACATAGCCATTTTTAACCACGTGCGCCCCCGCAGAACGCCCCACAGGCCAGGCAAGTTGTATTGAAGCCATTTTAAGGTTCAGAAATACTCAGAATCTTCACTTGCAACATTTGCAAACATGGTGTAAAGTCACAAAACACGATATCATACTCGATGTTTTGGATTAGGTTGGTACCTAGCGATTATACTCTTGAAGGTCTTTAATCTTTGATGTATTTATAATCACCAATGCCATAAACAGTTACATTAATAGCAGAAAATATCACACCATGCGGTAATTTTTTTACCTTCGCCTTCCGAATTAAAAATTCGTTTTATATTTTCTGAGTTTCTTAATTTTTCTCAATAAGAGTGATCCTTTTGTTTTCCTTTCAGACTTCCTCTTTTCCATTTTCAAGTGAATTTTTTACAAAATACTATAAAATAAGCGGAAATATGTGACGCCGTTACTTGACATAAAACACGAAATTAATATAGTTGCAGAAGGCGGATGACAGCACACGTAGGGACGCGTTAATTTTTTAGATTTCTTGAAAATTATGTGACGATAGACTCGACTAAACGCCTACTACACTAAACTTGTTTTCTATCATCATTGAGGACGAGGCAATAACGAGTATAATAAAAGTATGGACTCAAATATTTCACGAAAAATGCAGAAGACGTAGTATTATTACTGGCTATATGAATCCCTTGGTCTTAATTAAAGATTTGAATTAATATTTGGCACCTCCATGTTTTCATACTATTTTGACAATATCACATTTTAATTCACTTAAAATTAACACACAATAACGAAAATTATTCACGCTTTGCGCTATTGACGCCATACAAATATGGCGTCAATACATTTTTTGTGACTTGTTTGAGTGATTCTTTAGTTCAGTTTTTTCCTCTGCGGCGCTAGTGGAAGAAACTGAACTAAATAATCACTTGGCTGACTCTTGGTCGGTCATCTTCAAATGGACTTTCAAGACGCCAAGTTGTTAAACGTTGAATGATTCTGGTTCAATTAACTATCGGCCTAGGCATCTAATTAAATACCTGAAGGACATAACTAGCCAAGCCGTTGAGCGCAACATTTAACTAGATGGCTGAATATCGTATAGTAATTAAGTTAAACTGGGTGAAATAGCTAAGGTTAGGTTAGAACTGTGATAAACCGCGCGCGAGCCGAGCTAGGGAAGCGAGCGGTGCGCCCGGCAGCGGCCGACTAGCGCTATTTCCAAGTGCGAATTTGTTCACCATTTTAATCACTTGGCTGAGTCTTGTCTTCAAAAAGCTGACTTTCAATATACTCCACGTTTTTAAACGTTCAATGCTTCTAGTTCAATTAACAATCGGCCTAGGCATCCAATTGGATGTCGGCGTTTAATGAATGGCCTAGGCGTCAATTTTATTTAAGGGTACAGGGTGCAAAGTTCACTGATCCTCTATTGAAAAGGGAGGATCCTCCGACCAGACGGGTGTTGTGTCTGGTGGGCAACTGCCCTACGATTAATGTCAGAATCTTGTATATATGTCAGGTCTTTGATGCATAGTTCGCATATTTAATGTTAAAACCAGTGTTCGACACAAATGTTTTGTTGAAGAATAAATGAATATATACACATGTGGCGATGTAGATGCCGCCACAAGCTAGCTAATTCATCCAGATGGGTGCGACATATACATATGCATACGAGTGCGCTACGTCACTCAACAAAACACCGCGCGGACGATTTATAGTGACGGCTAAATCAGCTAGTCTATACTTTAACAGTAAATCGTTCAACGGATGGTTTAGCAAGCTTACTTTCAACTTATATTGTCCGTACCTATATTCAAATCACAAGTGGCTATAACGAGTCTATCCATTCTAATACCAAAAACGAATACCACTGGTATTTGTTTCAACTCATATTTATTTTCTATTCCGAACGGATACCATTGTTTAAACGAATACCAAAACAAGTTCGAAGATATAAGGAACAGTCAGTAAAAATGTTTTGTATGAAATTTCATTTTTCGAAGATGTGAACGATCAATCTAATTATGTGTTGGGAAACTTTACGAACAAGATATTATGTGATAATGTAAAAAGTCAAATTCTTGATAAATATGGGGCGTTTACAGACTTCTGGGGCTTTTCCGAAAGACGCCTACCAGAATAACAGGTGTTTTTCATAAGCAACTACTTCCAGTTAATTTCTGTTTTCCTGATAGTTATAATAGGTATAGGACATTACAGTTATAGGTAAGGTATAGGAAAGTTTTGAGACTTCTATCGATATAGTGAATAATAACGAATACTTTATATTCCTTGTTGGTTGTTGTGCAACTTAGTGAGATCGTTTGGGCGCCTTTCTTTTAATTTCTGTCACCCTGGTACTTTTCAACACAACAAATTATTCAATTTCAAAACCTGTATTTTTACCATTATTGAGGTAAGTAGTAATAAGTCGCGTAAGCACCTAGTTCCAGTTCATTTCTGCTTTCCTGGTAGTTTGAATAACTGAACAATTAGGACGGTTGAATTTTAAAACGTCTATCGATATCATTTGTCACGCGAATCCGTCATGCTGGACTCTATATATTTCATCGTGGGTGCGTTTCGAGGAATACTTTAGTTGCGCTTCATTGGTTGCGTTTTGAGGAATACCCTTGTAAAAATAAAAATAAAAATATTAGAAAACAAAAATTTGATTAGGTTTGACGGAGCTGATCTACCAAATTCAAGGTGTTGGTATTCGTTTGCACAATAAATTCAATTATTTAAAGAGTGGTATCGGTTCGGAATAGAAAATAGATATGAGTTCCAACAAATACCAGTGGTATTAGTTTTTGGTATTAGAATGGAATAACTCGCTATAACATAGTTTTAGGGAAAGTGTCAATCAGCTATACTAACCAGCAGTTTTCTTTCGTTACTGTGTTATAATTGTGGCTTATACTGCAGTGGTTTATCTGCTGCTCGCCATTGATAATATTTGTTCAATGAACATTATGCGTAGGTACACAGTGACTCTACTGACAATTGCTATTAGGTATAATATTTCATTGGCATTAAAGTCTACCTACTTGTAATTCAACTGGTAATATTACTTACAGCTCAATGAGCTGTCATGTTTCGCGATTCATTAAACATTCCACGACAATTAAACTGATTTAGACAGCATTGGGTAGCATTTTACTCGCTTAGTTTTCATTACATTTATTAGAGTACCTTTAAATTCATTAAGGCTTAGTTTTTAAGTTCAATTTAATAACTAACTATGAACTTTATTTCCCTCTGACTCCTCCTAGTCCTTAGTCGGTTCATTGTCGAGGATCGTGACTCCTGTCATCATATTCTGCATCTGGTAGCTGTGCTCTGTGGCTCTGGTGCGCCGCGCTTACTTTACCCGGCACTGACAGTTGACCCGACACCCGGTCTAATCTGTAAAAATCTAATTTTTGAACAGTTAGGTGAAGTGAGCTTGAAGTGAGCAGTCTTCTCACCTGATTGACACTATCGGCTGCGGCAGCATACGTCGGCGGCCGTCTTTATGGCTTCGTCTTCTTGCTCTTTCGCTTTCTATTGTGGACTATAGGAATATAATTTAATAGTACCCATATTGTTACCAATATCAGTCCGGCGGCGGGCGGCACGTTGAGCCTGTGCGACGTACCTCCGATAACGAGTAGCGCGGGCGTGTCGCGTGCCCCATTGCTACATGATGAAGTGCTGAACGTGCGCACGTTACGTACGTCTGACGCCGCCGGCGCGCTAAAGCCAGCGTTATTGATGTAGTCCGCGTCTCGGCGGCTGGAGGTGGCTCACAGCTACACAGAGAACAGTCGTTATAGTAATCTGTGCGACGGAGTTTACGACGCCTGAAATAATAAACGATATAAAGTTTTCAGCGAAACAATGCGTAGTTGAAATAAACCGGCAGTTTGGCATAATAATGATTTTATTGCATTCGGCCGCGCGCCGTACGCCCCCTCGACTTATGCCGACCGGCGACCTAACGTCGAAAGTGCCTTCATGGTCGGTTCCTATAAACGAAAACGAATTGTTTTGCTTACCAATGGTAACGTTTCTTATTGTTAATCTGTGCATATACAGGGTGTAAGGGTAAACACTCTTGTCATTCAAACCATGGGTAGTTGACTTAAATATAAAAATACATTACCGAGTAACAATAAAAAAAGAAACGTTATTTTCATTAAAAGATTTTAAAAAGTTTCTATGTAAGACCATGGTCGCTAGCGAAACCGCTGAGTCAACACATTGCAAACAATCAAGGGGGCTAAATCTATGCGTTTTCTGTTCACGCATTTTCCTTGCACGCTAAAGTATTGACGTTAGCGTGAAGATAATGGTACACAAGATACACAGAGATTGCGATACGCCTATTCCGCAGCGTCACACGAAACATTCTATTGGAATAGTGTGTAGCAGTTGTGAAATTTGAGATTATGGAATGTTTTGTTCGACATTATATTATGTAAATAAAATTCCGGATTTTACTACATCAATTGGCAATCTGGGGACACGGGAGTGCCCCCGCCAAGACGAGCCTAGCGAAACGCAAGGAGGGCATTACCTACCTTTTCTCGAAGCGCTTCGTCGTTTTATTGAACCCTCATAACTTGGGTTTGGATTATACCAGATAAACAAAATTCTCGGGATATGATGCTAATAGTGGACTTATTAAACGTAGTAAGTTTCAATTGCAAAGCTTTAATACTTTCGATTTTACTGATATCTAAAAAACCCCGATTTCGTCACTGACTGACTCACTCACTCACTGATGATCATCAAAATTCTTAGGGTACTTCCTGAAGTCCTAGAAAGCTGAAATTTGGTATGTATGCTAGTATTAGTACACAAACAACAAAAAAATCTAAAACTTGGATTTTTTACCCCCCAACTCCTTAAACTAGGGGATTGAAGTTTGTATGAGACTTCCGCAAATTTTAACACTAGAGGTCTCAAAATTGATATAGGGACTCCTTGTTATAAATAATAAAATACATATTTCAGGATTTTTTGTAAATCGGCACCTTGAAAAGGTGATGGAAGTTTGTATGGGTTTTCCCATATAAACTTAATTTTATGCTAGAGATCTTAAAATTATGCAAGTACACTTGTGGCGGTATCTACATCGCTACATGCGAACTACGCATCAAAGACCTGACGTCAGATAGACGTCACATAAATCCTGCATCGCGCAATTAAAGTTTACCGTGCAGTGGACATATATACGAGAACCCAACATCAAGCGTTGGGCAGTTGCCCGCCAGACACAACACCCGTCTGGTCGGAGGATCCTCCCTTTTCTATGGAGTATGAGTGAACTTTACACCCTGTTCCTCATACCCCTAAATTGGTGACCCCGAATATGAACGTCAACGCAGCCTTCGTGCAACTACTCCAGCGTGACGTCATCATCATCACTCCCGCAAGCTTTCAGTGAGGCGAGTCACACAGCCAAGCCAACACCCGAGGCGTCAACGGGTATCCTGACCACCAGCATGCAGCGAACGCGCATTCCTGGTCATCACCCTCAGCCTCATCACCCCGACCCACTGGGGAATCACCTCAATCACTCATCACCCCGACCCACTGGGGAATCACCGCAATCACTTCAATCACCACAACCGCCGCAAACAGTTCCGACCCACCGCGAACAATGCAGCACCCGGTTCCGGCTCACTGGAACCACAACTGGCACTGGCAAGCATCGCAAGATACAAGACTCAGCCCACTATCGACCTCCGGTCTCCGGAGGGGAGTGATGTGGCGGTATCTACATCGCCACATGCGAACTACGCATCAAAGACCTGACGTCAGACAGACGTCACATAAATCCTGCATCGCGCAATTAACGTTTACCGTGCAGTGGACATATATACGAGAACCCAACATCAAGCGTTGGGCAATTGCCCGCCAGACACAACACCCGTCTGGTCGGAGGATCCTCCCTTTTCTATGGAGTATGAGTGAACTTTACACCCTGTTCCTCATACCCCTAAACACTTAATAATAATATAATAATAAGAAGTCTGTGATTTCTTATTACAAATAAAAAATAAGTGTTTTAGGTTTTTTTTTTAATCACCAGTCAACCCCTTAAATTAGGGGATAAAAGTGTACATGGGGCTTTCGTTAGTTTTCAGAATATACTACATTAGTATACTTATATTATACGAATAATGAGAGTGGGCTATGAAAAAAGACACCCCTGATGTGCAAGAAATACAACACAAAAAAAGAAAGAAAGAATGAACAAGCTTAAAATTATTGTCTTAAGCAATTTACAAAAAGAAGTGAAATCCTACCAAAAACATTTTCATGTAAAATGTTGCCAAGACAAGACAAAAAGTTATCAGATCTCATGTAGAACCAAGAGAACCAAGCTTCTAACTCTGCACACCCTAACTCTACAAGCCCTAACTTCACAAACTCTACACCTTAGTCAAAATATGTGGCTTGGCCGTTCCCGGCCCGATTGCATCTGGGGGCACGGGAGTGCCCCCGCCAAGACGAGCCACGCGAAGCGCAAGGAGGGCACTACCTACCTTTTCTCGAAACGCTTCGTCTTGGGTTTGGATTATACCAGATAAACTAAATTCTCGGGATATGATGTCAATAGTAGACTTATTAAACGTAGAAAGTTTCAATTGCAAAGCTTTTATACTTTCGATTTTATTGATATCTAAAAAAAACTGATTTCGTCACTGACTGACTCACTCACTCACTCACTAATGATCATCAAAATTCTTAGGGTACTTCCTGAAGTCCTAGAAAGCTGAAATTTGGTATGTATGCTAGCATTAGTACACAAACAACAAAAAATATATAAAACTTGGAACTTTAAACCCCCAACCCCTTAAACTAGGGGATGGAAGTTTGTATGAGGCTTCCGCAAAATTTTATACTAGAGGTCTCAAAATTGATATAGAGACTCCTTGTTATAAATAATAAAATACGTATTTCAGGATTTTTAGTAAATCACCTCCCACCCTGTAAATTAGGGGATGGAAGTTTGTATTGGAAAACCCCCAATATAAACCTAATTTTATTCTAGAGATCTAAAAATTATGCAAGTAGATTGGGTCTTTGGACGTGTAGCAGGACGGTCGTGCCGGGAGCGCTCTCTGTTTTTTGTGGTGATATTTGGCATGTGGCAAGCATGCCTCACTTGCCGGCGAAATCGAACTCTGCAAAATCGGTTTTTTATCGGGTGGTGTGTGTTGTGTAATGTGTAGTTTCATGGTCTTTGTTTTTAATGATAGCTAGTTATTAAAGTGATGTTGGTGTTTTGTTCTGGTGGTGGTGGTGGTCGCCAAGTGTTCGTGCAGGCTAATCTGGTGAGATCTTTCCATATTACAGCGACTTGCTCCTCTCTGCAAGATATACGCCATAATTCCGTCATTTTAAGTCACTACAGGTTTAATTGGCTAAATAATTTACCCAACTTTAAAACATAATGCGTGGGTGATAGTGTTCCAAAATCGTTATTGAGTTCAAGTGACCTTTTTTTTTGTGAGTGGTGAGTGATGCTCTTACTGTCCCGGGTACGCATACCTAACGGCTTTGGAAGCAGAATTTCGCGCAGCCCCCTCGCCAGATGTGGGCGCCCGCGCCGACCCTTAGGCTGCATAGCAATTGGTATTTTAACTTTTAAGATACTCACTATTTAGTATTTGGGTATATTATAGAATGCCACAATGGGGCATCTCAACAAATCTGCTGACAGTGAAAGTGTAAACTGTAGATTGTGTAAAATACGACATACCTACATTGATTTTTATTTACTCAAACTGCTGTCTGCAGGCTGATTGGTAGGTGCAATCCCTGAAAAGGGCTTATACCTACTCGAGCTAATCTAAAACAAATATGACGGGTGGTTATCAAGTTTTTACGCAAAGTTTACTCTACCCTGGGCGCTTTTTTCATTTAAAAGAAACGGGTCGCAACAAAAATCTGATGCTGCACTGTTATTGGTTGATGAGATTGAGTTACATCGTGGCCGAACGCTGCAGGCGGGAAATTAAATGAAATTGTTTATTCTGTAAATAGGATATAGGAATCACTTTTACACGTCATATTAAAAAATATTAAAAATAAGCTAGATGAGGTCGGCGTTTCCTATCTGACTACTCTGAGAAGAAAGGCCGAAACAAACTCAGAGGTCGCAGTCTCTTTTAAAGTCCAGACATAATCTTGGTGAAGCCATATGAGGACCATGTAAATTCGAGTCTGAAATGATCTTTTGAGGAAAGAACCAAACAGATTTGAGTGGACCTGTCCAGTCAGTGCAAGCATTTGTCAGTAATGGTTGAGCTCAACTCAGAACTTAAGGAGCTCAACGACTCGACGAACAATACCAAAGAAAGGACATTTGGGTAGGCCGCATAAAATTCTCAAATTGCCAGACCATCGATAAAATTCACTGAGAACGAAAAACAATAAAAATTCACAGTCCTCACATTCACAATAATAAAATACTTTACAGAGTAATCATGTCATTTTGTATAGAATATTCAATAATGTCAATTTGTAAATAAAACTGGTAGATATACTTTGATGATTTTCCATATTATTCAAAATGTTACAATGCTTAGCAGAGCGAGCAGCTCAATCCCATGCTTTTTTGTCTTCTAAATAATCTGAAATTTTATAGTACCCTTTTCTAAAAAGTTTGGTTTTAATACAGCTTTTAAATCGTTTAATGGGTAAGTTTCGAATGTCAATGGGAAGTTTGTTATAAAAGCGTATACATTGACCCATGAACGAGTTGCCTACTCTGTGGAGACGAGTGCGATGTACTGCAAGATTGTGTTTATTCCTGGTATTTAAACTATGAATATCGGACATTTTCTTAAAATTTGATATATTTTTGTGTACATACAATAGGTTTTCAAATATATATTGTGAGGCTACAGTCAGAATATCTATTTCTTTGAATTTTTCTCGAAGGGAATCTCTCGGACCTAGGTTGTAAATGGCTCGAATAGCCCTTTTCTGTAAGAAAAAGATAGCATTAATGTCCGCACAGGCTCCCCAGAGTCTGACCTATGTAAATACCATTACAATCATCGCAATTTAATTTGTAAACACCTGATTTTTCATGGTTTTCTAAACGATCTTTTCCGTTACACAACTGGTCGTAATTTCCAAACAAGATTTCCATATAAGGAACATATTGCAGCTTATAGGAATAGTTGTCCAGAAAAATCTCATTTTGCTCAACACTTAATAGATTCAGGTCATTCATTAAATAATAATAACACTTTCAAAATTTTACATACTTGTGATAAAGGATTTAAAATGTCAGTATTAGAGAGTTTAGAAATTATTAAAAATAATACAGCGAACGTTACACTGTTGAACGAATTAAATACCAGTATGCCAAGGTCGCCTTTGTGGCGATTGTTCGCCCCTTATCGCGCTTATCGCACTGATAAAGATTCTAGCCAATCAGCGCCGAGCAGCAATCCTATATAAGTGGGGGTGACGGGCGATTTCATTCACTTTGCGTCCAGCGCTCGGTGTGGTAACACGTCGCGTTCTGGTTTGCAATTGGTCAATCGTCATCCTGAGGATGCCTCGTTGAGAGGTGAAACACGTGTCGATTTCTTACAGGGTTTTTTAGGACTCTTGAAGAATAGTCAAGCGGAATAGGTTACTAAATATATCTACGTCTATTGTATTTTATAATGGATTTCCGCAAAGTCACGCCTGAATCAATTAACTAGCACAAAAAAAGAAAGAAAGAAACAATGAATAAACTAAAAATTATTGTCTTTAAGCAATTTACAAAAAGATGTGAAATCCTACCAAAAACATTTTCATGTAAAATGTTGCAAAGACGAGACAAAAAGTTATCAGATCTCATATAGAGCCAAGCTTCTAACTCTTCACGCCTTAACTCTACAAGCCTTAACGTCACAAACTCTACACCTTAGGCAAAATATGTAGCTTGGCCGTTTCCGGCCCGATCGCATCTACATGAGAATTAATTAACTAAATGAATGAATAATTAACTATTGTCTTACAGGAAAGTAATGAACACTAAATAAATTTTTCACCTTACGCCCTGTGACGGTAGCGAAACGGCCAAGCCACATAATTTGCCTAAGGTGTAGAGTTTGTGACGTTAAGGCTTGTAGAGTTAGGGCGTGAAGAGTTAGAAGCTTGGCTCTATATGAGATCTGATAACTTTTTGTCTCGTCTTGGCAACATTTTACATAAAAATGTTTTTGGTGGGATATTTTATTCTTGAAATCATTTAAAATTACATCAAAAATTTTATAAAACAATTTTTTGTTAGATGGTGGTTTGACAATCAATTAAATAATTACTATGGAAACCGCATATTTGGTATTTTTCTCTGAGGTCCAAATAAAGAGTATCTACATAATAATAGGTCTTTACCTATGAAATTGCCGTTTTGTATGAAAAAATTTAAACGAATTTTTTTCATGAATTTTTTATTTGTATTAATCGAAGTAATCACCCATGAAATCAATGCATCTTTGCCATCGCAGTGGCAGTTTATTGATGCCCTTCTTAAAGAAATCAGCTGGACGGGAGGCAACAAATTCTTCAAAGGCATTTTGTGCTGCCTCTCGGGTATTTAATTTTTTTCCCGCCAAGAAGTTATCCAAATTGTGGAAAAAGTAGTAGTCTGTAGGCGCAAGGTCTGGTGAGTAGGGCGGATGACGGAGAGCTTCCAACCCCAGTTCTTGCAACTTGGAGACCGTCTGCTGTGCAGTATGAGGTCGCGCGTTGTCGTGCAGGAGCAGCGGAGACGAGCGATTGACCAATGCTGGTTGGAAATGCGCCAGCTTCTCCATCATTGTGTTCAGTTCTTCACAGTACACATCTGCAGTAATGCTCACCCCGTTTAGTAAGAAGCTGTGATGAATCACACCGGCGCTAGACCACCAAACAGTGACCATCACTTTTCTAGGGGTAAGTTTTCGTTTAGGGCATTGTTTAGGTGCTGAACCAGGATCCAACCAACTTGCTGAGCGCTTGCGGTTATCAAACAGAATCCATTTTTCATCGCAGGTAACAATGCGGTTCAAAATTCCTTCATTTGTGTGTCTGTTGAGCAGTGCAAGGCACGTCTCGACGCGTACTTCGCGCTGGCGATCATTGAGTTCGTGGGGCACCCATTTGTCAAGCTTTTTTACCTTGCCAATTTGACGCAAATGGACCAATATTGTTTTGACGCTAACGTCGAAAGCTGCTGCTAATTCAGCTGTAGATTGTGTATCATCAGCTTCCACAATCGCCTTTAATTCGTCATTGTCGACCAAAGTCTTCGGACGACCGCGAGGTTCATTTTTCAGGTCGAAATTTCCAGAACGGAAGCGAGCAAACCAATAACAGGTGGTGCGTTGGTTTGTAGTGTTAGCTCCGTAAACGTCGTTGATGTTGCGTGCCGCTTGTGCCGCGTTGCTGCCACGACGGTACTCATATTCCATAATTACTCGAATTTTTAACGTATCCATGATGACGAAAAAGATTGAAATGCGATGAAAATGTAACACTAATCAATAAAGAAATGACATAGGTAAAGACCTAATATTAAACAGCGCTTGGTGCTTGTGGTTATATATGATTGTGGTTCTTACTTATGTTATTCTTCTATAGATAAACTCGAATTACCTTAATATTAATACTTATTGATGTAGGGTGTTAGAGTGCCAAAATTCATGTTTACAGACTCCTATTCTTATTGTTCAATAATGTTATACTTAATAAATAGTAATTTTAGCCATGGTGATCTTTCAAAGCCACAAGCTGTGCTTCAAGATTTGTAAACTAATTTCCTGAATGACTTTTAAGAAGTTATACGCCGAAGATCATGACGAAGACGCCAAAAGCTTTGTTTATTTGGCCTAATACTATGAAAATTCCAATTTTATTATTTTATGTTTATATAGTATAAATCTATATGTATAAAAGGAGAAACTGACTGACTGACTGACTGACTGACTGTTGATATATCAACACACAGCCCATACCGCTGGTCCTAGAGACATGAAACTTGGAGGGTGTGTTCTTTGTGAAGAGTAAGTATCCACTAAGAAAGGATTTTTGGGAATTCCACCCCTAAAGGGGAAAAATAGGGGATGGAAGTTTGTATGAAAGTCCGTCAGTTTTGAAGTTAGGATCTTCAAATTTTGATTTTAGACTGACGATTGAAAATTAATCAATACGTATCTCAACGTTTTTGATAATTCTACCCCCGAAGGGATAAAACGGGGGATAAAGTTGAAAATCCTTAATTTTCGAAGAAAAATCACTACTATCTAACGCAACGGTGTTGTTAGAATTTCAACCCTTAAGGGGGTGAAAAGGGGGATGAAATTTTGTTTTTATTCAAAGTTCTTTATTTTTTCATTTAAAATCACAAATATTTCGGCTTATGGTTGGAAACTAACACAACCTAAATAATTGTTTTTTTTTTTTAATTTCAACCCACACGGTTCTGAAAGGGGTATGAAGTTTTGTATTGAAGTTGTTCATTCGCAAAATTTTGTATTCAAGTAAAAATAATATTTATAAGTACACGTGTACTGTTTCTAACTTTACAGTATTTTACATGGAGCGACTGCCTATCTGACCTCCACAACGCAGCAGTTATTAGGTAATACGATACCCCTTGGTAAAAATGGTTGTCAGACTTTCGGGCTTCTGACTTCCCGTAACGACTGTCAAAGATCCACGAATGACAGCCGGGACCAACAGCTTAACATACTTTCCGAGGCACGGACGGGTCTCTGTATCTAAAGATGGACACCCATCCATAGACCAACCGCGACAAGCGTAGCTTAACCTGATCGATCGACCAGTGCGGCTGTTTTTATTTAGCCACGGGCCCCTCTCCCAGATAACCCCCTCCACCCCCTTCTCCGGGCGAATCAATATAGATATAAATAGATTAGGATAGTTAGGATACGAACAGAATGCAATTCTGCTCATCACTCATAGCAAATGCAAATAGCGTGATAATAAGTACCCTACAGACTGACCACACTTATAGGGAACATCTATGCAAAATTTGAACAAAATCGATCCGGTAGTTTTTGCGTCATACTTTCAGACCAACAGACAGAAAGAAAGTTGCTCGGAAGCCTGGACAAAAGTCTTGTGATCGTCACGATATAATTGCTCGAGTGTTTCATATAAAAGTTAAAAAACTGATTAATATATTGATTAAAGGACAAATATTTGGAGAAATTCGTTGCTACATGTATTCGGTTGAGTGGCAAAAACGTGGTCTTCCACATGTCCACATTCTTCTATGGCTGAAAAGTAGCATAAAGCCAGACTCTATCGACAAAGTAATCTGCGCTGAAATACCTGACCCTGCACTTGACCAAAAACTTTACGAAATAGTAAAGTCGAACATGATTCATGGCCCTTGTGGAAGCTTTAATCATAAATCTCCTTGTATGAAGAACAAGAGCTGCACTAAAAGATATCCCCGACCTCTATTGAGGGAAACACAAACAGGTGATGATGGCTATCCACAGTATCGGAGACGATCCCCTAGCGAAGGCGGTTTTACCGTTAATATTCAAGGTGTGGATCTAGATAACCGTTGGGTAGTTCCTTTTAACCCTGTACTATTAAAAACTTTTAACGCACATATATACGTTGAGTATTGCAACTCTGTGAAATCAATAAAATATGTATGCAAGTATGTTAATAAAGGATCGGACCAGGCTACATTTGCACTAGAAAATGAAAAAGATGAGCTGAAGATTTATGAGAGCGGAAGGTACATAAGTAGCTCAGAAGCAGTGTGGCGAATTCTTGGGTTTTCCATACATGAGCGTTTCCCCACAGTTGTTCATTTAGCAATTCATTTGGAAAACGGTCAGAGAGTTTACTTCAACTCAAATAATCTCGCTGACAAAATAGCTAATCCACCAAAAACGATGCTTTTAGCTTTTTTCGAACTATGTCAATCAGATAACTTTGCTAAAATTCTACTTTACTCTGAGGTACCCGCATATTACATATGGAATAAGAGTAATTTTGTAAGACGAAAAAGAGGAGTAACAGTTGATGGTTGGCCTGGTGTGATGAAGGAACACGCCTTAGGTAGAGTCTATACTGTTCACCCCCAACAATACGGAGTGCTATCATCTGCGTTTACTGCTACATGAAGTGCGGGGCCCAACTTCATTTGAAGCACTAAAAACTGTGAATGGTGTGTTGCAGCCTACTTTCCAAGCTGCTTGCAAAATGTTAGGTTTGCTTGAAGATGACCTACACTGGCATGCGACGTTGGAGGAGGCCGCGCTTTGTCAGTCAGCAGCAAAAATGCGAGAACTGTTCACAATTATGTTAGTCTTTTGTCAAATATCAGACCCAATAGCTCTTTGGGAAGACTTCAAAGACTATTTGTCTGAAGATTTTAAGCACAGGCTGCAAAAAGAGATCGGAGACAATGTAGAGAATTTCAAAGACCAAATTTTAAATGAATGTCTATCTGATATTGAAGAAGCAGTGTTAACATTAGGTGGAAAAACGATAGATATGTACGGTTTGCTAAAACCAACCAAGCCACAAGTTGCCGGTAATAGGGAGTATATGAGAGAAACTAATTTTGATACAGTAGCTTTGGAAAGTTTTGTAAATAATAATACGCCATCGTTGACTGCCGAGCAAACGTCTGTATATAACCAAGTCATGACAAGTGTAGAAGTAAGTGAAGGAAAAATTTTCTTTCTGGACGCCCCTGGTGGCACAGGTAAGACTTATCTTTTAAACTTGCTCTTGGCAAAAGTAAGAAGCACTCGAGACATAGCTTTAGCTGTAGCGTCGTCTGGGATTGCTGCTACATTATTAGAAGGAGGTAGAACTGCACACGCTGCCTTAAAACTACCTCTAAATCTTACAAATATAGAGACACCCTTATGCAATATACCAAAGCAAAGCAATCTTGCCGAAGTGCTTAAAAATACTAAACTAATAGTATGGGATGAAATAACGATGGCGCACAAAAGAGGAGTTGAAGCCTTGATTAGGAGTTTGCCGGACAAACGAAATAATAAAAACATAATGGGTGGTATGACGGTGTTGCTGGCAGGAGATTTTCGACAGACTTTACCGGTAGTGCCTAAAGGTACGCGCGCAGATGAGATCAAAGCATGCATCAAAAGATCTTTCTTATGGCCTTCAATTAAAGTTCTAAAACTTACTCGAAACATGATAGTACATCTCAGAGGTGAAGTTTCTGCCGGCAGATTTGCAGATCTTCTTCAAATCGGAAACGGAAACTTTCCACAAATAGATGAGTTGATACAAATACCATACGAATTATGTACTGTGGTATCAACAGTTGAGGGACTTGTAGATAAAATTTATCCTGATATTAAAAATATTAAAGGCAAACCGATGGAGTGGTTATGCGAGAGAGCCATTTTGACTCCCAAAAACGACCAAGCCGCTGCGATCAACGAAATGTTGATAAATACATTCGAAGGCGAAGAAATGATTTACAATTCTGTTGACACCATGGTCGATATGGACGAGTCGGTTAATTATCCTGTAGAATTTTTAAACTCTCTTAATCCGCCGGGTCTTCCGTGTCACAGACTTATGTTGCGTGTAGGTGCTCCTGTCATGTTACTTCGAAATTTACATCCTCCAAAATTGTGCAATGGAACTAGACTCCAAGTAACAGCTCTCCGCCGCAAAGTTATTGAGGCGAAAATACTAACTGGATCTGCCAGAGGAGAAACAGTATTTGTGCCGTGTATACCATTGATACCAAATGACCTTCCGTTTGAATTTAAAAGATTGCAGTTCCCAATCAAGGTTTGTTTCGCGATGACTATTAATAAGTCACAGGGACAAACTCTAAAATTTGCTGGAGTTGATTTGCGGCAAGACTGTTTCTCCCACGGCCAATTTTATGTGGCTTGCTCACGTGTTAGCTCTCCAACTAGCCTGGTTGTTTTAGTGCCCGCTTCCGAATTAGTGAAAAACATCGTATATAGAGAAATACAGTGAAGGATTTAGGTAGATACCGGTCCTTTACAGCAGGTATTTCTTTACAGTATTCCTCAAATATCACACGTAGTAGAGGACAATTAGCCATGAAGAAAGGTCTATTGTTATTGTTATAATACCTAATTCATAATTATCTAGAAAAAAAGAATTTATACTCTACGCAGACGACGTAAAATAAAATAGTAACGAAGTCAAATATTACATTGAATATTCGAGTCTGATGTTGAATATATAGTTTTTAGAATTTTTGGTCTGTTTGTTTGTATGTATGTTCCGGCTTGCACAAACACGGATGAGCGGATTTAGATGATATTTGGCACACAGATAGTTTATAACCTGGATTAACCTATAGGTTATTTTTTAATCCCGATTGTACGTTCCCGTCGGATATTTTTCGACATCAACGCGGGCGAAGCCGCGGGCGAAGCCGCGGGCAAAAGCTAGTAGTATAATATACCAATAAATTTAGTCTTGTTTGCCATCTTGCAATGCTCCTTCATTATTAGCTGCCCGTATTAATCTCAAACTATTTATTTTAATTGATTAATTTGAAATAAAAACACACAAAAATGACACTATTTACTGTTAGCGTCAGGGTCCGAGCTCCCGCTAATGTAGCGTGTTGCGAAACCGCCAAAATAGCATTTACGTTTGTCAAAAGTGGCACTTGTCTACCATTTTGATGAATATTTTTGACGTTTAAACGTCACGCTCACTTCATCGTTCCTTTCCGCATGAGGAATAATGACTTTGTCTAACAATGTAGCAGCAGTCACGTGACATCTCTGAAGCTAATGTCAACTGTATACAATTCGATTTTTCCGTTGGCGTTAACGCTTACAGAAAAGGGATTTTGTCTAGGCCCCCAGATAAGCGAAACAATCAACCTTCTGTCCAACCTATATATCATCATCATCATCATGTGAACCGAAAGACGTCAACTGGCTGGACCTTCCCAAGCACCGCCATCGCCACTTCGACCGGTTCAGTGCTTCCCGCATCCAGTGGATTCCTGGATTCAAACTAAATAGTGCGACATAATTATTGTAATGTAGGTAATAAAATACGCATGTGAAAGTACAGGCGGCGCGCACTCATCCAACATAATTATACGTCGTCGTGATGAACCGCAGATGTGTAGACGTACGCGTTAGTGTGCGTGGACGTGTGTCGTGTGACTCACACGACCTTACTACAAGTTCCAAGAAAATTATATTAAAAAAATATATTTTAAATAATACTGACCTCCGACTCCCGCCTCACGGATGAGAAGTTATAAATGCATCATTCTGTTTTACAAACATTTTTACATCCTTTATATATGAAGACTTTATGTTTGAAGATAAATACCGCAATGCACGGAAACTACTCCCCTGAGTTTCACATGTCGATGCTGTTTATCTTGGTGTATCACTTAGACTTGAAAGAAGTTCGTATTTTCAGGAAATATTGTAGGTATACTACGATAAAATAGTGAACAGACCGAGTCTCGTGATAGAGCTCTATTCAGAGATTTTATAACCATCACACAGTAACCGCGGGAGAAATACATTACGATACAGGCAGATCTTGTCGCTGATACAGGGCCGTCTACCTACCGACTTGCGATGAGCGACGCCCGCCGTACGTAAATACTACCGGAAAAATGTAGAGCAGCGAGCAGTGCGCGCGGGACGTGATGTGGTGACGTGCGGAAGACGGCGGACGACAGCGGACAGCGGCGGTTTTGAACAGAGCTGTCGAGGAAGTTGGCGACTAACTAACTCAGCGCGTGATGGTGATACTGACTTACTGCAGTTCGCTGCGCTGAGCCTGTGACCTGCGGACTGCACTGTCCGACATCCACTGTGTTTACGGTTCTGAGTAGGTACCTAGGTACCTAATCTAAATGTTATTTATTATAAGACAAGTATTTTATAAGCGTTTAGTGGAACAAAAATCAAAGATTTAGATTCTTATTATGTCTTAGGGAAGGAAAAAAATGTACACTCTCGTTATATTCATATTACACAATAGTCAGAATTCGACAGTTTCGACACACCATGCTAGTAATGGCTTCCTGAAGTCAAGTATCCCTTGCCTACCTGAGTAGGCAAGCTGAAGTGGTCCTCTCTCCACGGTGCGCGGGGGTGGACCATATCGGGCGGACCGGCTCTTGCCTCGCCGGGGATAAACACAATTTTATTTAATAATCCACTTTCAAAGGGGTTACTGGACACAATTAAGGGTATTGCATGTTTCTACCTTATAACATTGTTACAAGCGGTGTGCACGGTGATGCACACCGGGAATGTGTTGAACACGTGAGCGAGAGCTTTCACCGTCAGTTCGCTGTCCTATCCCAGCAACTAATGCATACGGCTACCGCTATCAGTACGAGGATGTATGTCGTGCTCCCGTGTTCACTCTACATTACATAAATTATTATTGTACTGAACATCAGAATCATAGAATGCATCCTGAGACGTTCATCCGGGGCGTGCTTTGACAAAAGATATTCAACCGACCTATAGGTCAACGTGATACAATATACGTTCTCCATGTAGCCCAAACGCACCTAGAAATCACTCTTAAAACTCTTTAATTCCTTATCCTATATAGTTGTAATCTTTTTCTACAAGGCTCATTTGTGTTGGAGAATGAACATAATAATATTAAACTGAATAATGTTATAATTATTATACTAACCGGGAGCAACAGTACTACGTCGTATACTTACTTATTGTGGGTATCTTCGAGTACTACGAGCCACCCGAGCCACCAGAGCCACGAGCAAGCCGCGTGTTCGTACTTCAAAGAGAGCTTCGCGAAATAAATCGCGTGGAGCTGCGAGGCATTCCTCGAATACAAGCCGAGCTATGTGGTACAGAGTGGGCTGAGTCTCATACCTGAGGGGCAGATATTTTGTTTGCTGTATTTTATCAGCCGGCTGAGTCGCCATGCGTCACGACTTGTCGCAATTTGTCACAATGAATTGCGATTATACGGTACTATTGCCGGCAGGCAGGAAATGGTCACACGTGAGTATTTGTCCGACTGTCGGACTTCGGGAGCTACCTGATGCCTGTTCCGCCGCGTCCACTCACCACGCGGCGTTTGAGTTGTTATTAGAAACTCACGCGTTATTTGTAAAAAGTAAAGAACATACAACAGTTTTTTAGACGACCAACAACTTTTTTATTTATTAGTCGAATGGTCGGACAGGAGAGTGCTTGACGTTTGATTGACTTAATACGCAAAATAACTAAGCTTTATTTTGTTTGTGTCTCGATGAAAGTTATATTTTTTCATAACAATATAAAGTAAAACTGGTAGCGTCAAAAAAACTAAACTACAATTTAACACGCGGCGCTTGCGACTGTAAAACACACATCAATAAAGTTTTTACGACAGCTGAAAAAGTGTACCTATCGAGGTTTTAGTTTTATTGACATAAAATAAAAGCTTTTTAACGCTACTCATAAGTTAAAATGATGTTCGAAAACCGAGAACACAGCTGAGAACATGAATGGGTTTAAAATATTGTAAGGTATTCGTATTCATACAACGTTTCTGAGTTTGTTTTGGCCTATCTTCTCAGAGTAGTCAGATAGGAAACGCCGACCTCATCTAGCTTATTTTTAATAATTTTTAATATGACGTGTAAAAGTGATTCCAATATCCTATTTACAGAATAAACAATTTCATTTCATTTCGCGTTCGTCTAAAATAACGATATTCGCGGCTCGTTCGTGTAGGTCTGTGCTCCGCCGACTCCGCGCCGCCTCCGCGCCGCCGCACTATGGGAAAATCGCGTATGTTTCGTTTCAAAACTCCGTATCTCAGTTGTTTCATAACTAAATGAGCTGAAATTTTGCACACATATACTTGGATGTATAAAGTTTAAGGGAAATAATTTTGATTTTGAAAATTCTGATTATTTAATAATTTTAAAAATAAAACAAAAAAAATGCATGCATTCTATACGAAAAAAAATCTCTTTTTTTTGTAATTAACATAAAATGGAATATAAATAGTACCAAACGAGGAAAAAAAAACCGGCCAAGTGCGTGTCGCACCACGCGCAATTAAGGGTTCCGTAGTTGGGATGAATTTACCATGTTTTTTGTTAAGACCATGACAAATGAGGTATCGTTGGAGGCGGCTTGGTTGTCCGCTGGTTATAGGCTATGTGACGTCACATTAAATTAAAAATGGCGCCCTCTAAAGGACATAAAGCCCTCTAAAGGAACTAAAAAAAAAATTTGTTTAATCGTACCATGTTGGGTATCAAATGAAAGGGCTTAATGAGCACATTTCAATATATATTATAAACCCAAAAGAATTAAAAAAAAAAAGTAATAAAAACTAAAACCCTAACTAATTACTTTAATTTTTTTCTTAAATATCTTTACATGTATTTATTTTAAAATTATTTATAAAATGTAAATCCTCGCAACAAACCCTTTTATTTGATATGTCACACGGTACAGTTTGCAAAACTTTTTTTTTTCTTGTTGGCCCCTAAAAAGTGAACCCCATCTTCAAAATTAAATTAATTCATTTTCGTTACACATTCGTCTATGGGTCATAGAAATACATATGTGTATCAAATTTCAACTTAATCTGTCCATTGAATTCATTTAACCAATTGACATTCTTACTTACGATCTTTGAACCGAGATGCATTTCTCCAGCGTCCGTTACATTTAGATACCTACCAAGCTTCTTTAAATGTACAAAATTTTCGGTGTATGGTGACAAATTTAAATTATTCTTGTAAGTACTCTTCTATATTAAGTCCATTTATCAACAAATTGCACAAGTCTCGTCTGCTACACACAAATTCACCCATTTTTCAAATCAGTCAATTTCTGCGAATATTTGAAGATACATAATATATTAGGTCTTTACCTATGAAATTGCCGTTCTGCAGTACTGGCCATTTCAAATCAAAATAATTTTTGTTTGGCTAAGAATTCTAATTTCAAATTAATTTTATTTTAAAAACATGGATTTTTTTTTCCAAAAGTAGTCATTTCTTTATTGATTAGTGTTACATTTTCATCGCATTTCAATCTTTTTCGTCATCATGGATACATTAAAAATTCGAGTAATTATGGAATATGACTACCGTCGTGGCAGCAACGCGGCACAAGCGGCACGCAACATCAACGACGTTTACGGAGCTAACACTACAAACCAACGCACCACCTGTTATTGGTTTGCTCGCTTCCGTTCTGGAAATTTCGACCTGAAAAATGAACCTCGCGGTCGTCCAAAGACTTTGGTCGACAATGACGAATTAAAGGCGATTGTGGAAGCTGATGATACACAATCTACGGCTGAATTAGCAGCAGCTTTCGACGTTAGCGTCAAAACAATATTAGTCCATTTGCGTCAAATTGGCAAGGTAAAAAAGCTTGACAAATGGGTGCCCCACGAACTCAATGATCGCCAGCGCGAAGTACGCGTCGAGACGTGCCTTGCACTGCTCAACAGACACACAAATGAAGGAATTTTGAACCGCATTGTTACCTGCGATGAAAAATGGATTCTGTTTGATAACCGCAAGCGCTCAGCAAGTTGGTTGGATCCTGGTTCAGCACCTAAACAATGCCCTAAACGAAAACTTACCCCTAGAAAAGTGATGGTCACTGTTTGGTGGTCTAGCGCCGGTGTGATTCATCACAGCTTCTTACCAAACGGGGTGAGCATTACTGCAGATGTGTACTGTGAAGAACTGAACACAATGATGGAGAAGCTGGCGCATCTCCAACCAGCATTGGTCAATCGCTCGTCTCCGCTGCTCCTGCACGACAACGCGCGACCTCATACTGCACAGCAGACGGTCTCCAAGTTGCAAGAACTGGGGTTGGAAGCTCTCCGTCATCCGCCCTACTCACCAGACCTTGCGCCTACAGACTACTACTTTTTCCAGAATTTGGATAACTTCTTGGCGGGAAAAAAATTCAATACCCGAGAGGCAGTATAAAATGCCTTTGAAGAATTTGTTGCCTCCCGTCCAGCTGATTTCTTTAAGAAGGGCATCAATAAACTGCCACTGCGATGGCAAAGATGCATTGATTGCATGGGTGATTACTTCGATTAATACAAATAAAAAATTCATGAAAAAAATTCGTTTAAATTTTTTCATACAAAACGGCAATTTCATAGGTAAAGACCTATTATATGAACTGCAACTGAATGTCGGACCAACAACTGTGAATTTTTCAGGGTTCACCTTCCTTTTGTAGGACAAGGAAATAGTGCTATGTGCAAAAAGATAAGAAACTAATAATTTCACTCTTCCCATAACCAACCTGTTTTTAATTCGACCCTAATAGATAAGTGACCATATTTTATCAAGTAAGGTGGTCAAAACTGTATCAAAACTACAAAGAACTAATAATAATACATCACTGTAATGAACTTCTTATCAATTTGACATTAAAAGTGATTTATGGGGAATGTCTGTAACAGTCTGTAGATCAATCATTGAAACCATTGCGCCCTATTTAGCTTTTATATTTAACACCAGTGTAGACCAAGGAGTCTTTCCAGATCTCATGAAACACAGTAAAGTAGTTCCTTTGTTCAAATCCGGTGATAGTAAGGAACCCAACAATTATAGGCCTGTGTCAATTCTGCCAGTTCTCAGTAAGGTGTTTGAAAAGTTGATGCTCAATCAAATGTTACGTCACTTTAATAAAAATTCCATCTTTCATGAACAACAGTACGGTTTCACCAAAGGGCGTTGTACCACTGACGCCGGTGTCACCCTAATAAAGAACATTTTTAACGCCTGGGAAGAAGCATAAGATGCCATTGGAATCTGTTGCGACCTCTCGAAGGCGTTTTATTGCGTCGACCATGAGACACTTCTGCTGAAACTGGAGCACTATGGGGTTAGGAATACAGCTCTTGATTTACTAAGATAATATCTGAAAGCTAGGAAAGTTAAAGTTCAAGTAAACGGTGTAAACTCATTGGGTTCTGAAATGGCAATTCGTTCGTGCGTTCCTCAAGGCTCGATATTAGGTCCATTCCTCTTTTTAGTTTATATTAATGATTTACCCCAATTACTTCTAAATCAACCGAAGATGGTGTTATTTGCAGATGACACATCATTGATTTTTAAAATAAATCGACGGGCACAAAATCTTGACGAAGTGAATAGCTCTATTCTTCAGGTCCAAGATTGGATTACGGTTAATAATTTGGTACTAAATGAAAGAAAAACCAAATACATTCGATTTAAATGACCTAATGTTAGAAGTAGCGAATGTGTCATCATATTGAATGGAGAAAAACTGGAGTTTATTAATCAAACAGTTTTCCTGGGAATCACGCTAGATGATAAATTACAATGGGGACCACATATAAAATCTCTTGCGGGGCGGTTAAGCTCGGCCGCTTATGGTGTTAGAAAGATAAGACAGTTAACAGATGTAGAAACCGCGCGTTTGGTCTATTTCAGTTATTTCCACAGCATTATGTCGTATGGCATCTTACTGTTGGTTCGGGCTGCTGACATTGAATCCATCTTTATTTTGCAAAAGACAGTTGTCAGAGCCATTTATAATCTATGTCGCCACGAATCTCTCAGGGAACTATTTAAAAGGATTAATATTATGACGGTACCTTGCCAATTAATTTATGAGAATATTATGTATGTAAGAATTTTTTTAAATAAAATAAGTGATAGACATAATTTTAATACCAGAAATAAAGATAAAATAGATCAACAATTTTTCAGACTAGCTAAAGTACAAACATCTTTTATGGGGTACTGCGTTAAATGCTATAACAAAATACCTTGTGATATATTGCAATTAATGAAAGAAAATTTAAAACTCATATAAAAAGTACACTTTGTAAACAAGCTTATTACAAATAAGAGGACTATATCCAAGATAAGAATGCTTGGAAACATGCTGGTCTTGCTCTATAAGACAATTTAGAGTCTGGACAAAATCAAACTGGTTGCTAAATTAGTTGTATATTTTACTCTGTGATTACTTTAAACTCACGCACTGACTTATTAGTATTACATATAACAATGTTAGCAATATTATAATATCGTGGGTATACTTCTACAATGTTTGTAAATATGTGAGCACCATGTATGTATCACATAATTATTTTTCTTGTCATTGCTCCATTTATAATCCTTTCTACCTTTGTGGTACAGTAATCTTATTTTATTGTAGGTGTCTAGTCTTCACATATAATTATATAATTCATGTATACAAAATATTGTAAAACCTTTTTTAAAAGAGTAACGGTGGAGTTTCTTGCCCATTCTTCTCCATACGAGAACTACCTTTTGGAAGGGGCAGCTAGAATCCGTTCTATTTCTTTGTTTTGACGTTCAAAAGTGCCTTTTATGTGCCTATTTGAAATAAATTCTTTGACTTTGACTTTGATTTTAAGAGAAATAAAAAGAAATTGAAAAAAATATAATTTTATCTCGTGATATGTTTTGGCACCATGTCAGAAAAAGAGCAAGTATGATCAATTTTTTTTTTTTTTTCTCCTGGCCTAATCTAATATATAAAGATCATAATACAACAAATATTTCGACAGCGGCAAGCAGCGGTAAAGGGTAAACGTCTCGTTAAAAAGAAATTAACCCTAAATACCATACCATCTCAAACTCTATTGGTTAATTTTATTTTATTACACCAATATCTATAATATTAATTAAGAAGAGATTACAAGCATTCCAAAAATGTATAATACTTGTACATTTATATAAAAAACTTTCGAGTAATGTGGCGTTGAATTGTAGTAAAGTAGTGCGTCAAAATTACGTTATTGAACATGAGTTCGCTTTGATGCCTATTTCTATACATTACGATAAATAAAAAATAAAAATGCGAAAAGAAAGCTTATCTATTAGACTAAATTAATTTATTATTTTTATTCCATATCAACGACTTTCATATGAAACGGTTTTGAGACGGCTTTGTATCGGGATTTCCCATAGTGCGCCGCCGGTCACTCGCGCACATATACTTGCGGCCTCCGCATACTGCTTCGTCAAGTGCCGCCAAGTCCACAACTCCACAGAAGCACCACTCCGCACAGTAGTCGACACGCACTGGCAGTGAACGTAACATACACGTGTGTGTGTGCGCTGTACATATCAGTGAACATTCGTGTTTCGGTGTGTGCTGCACAGTGATCACAAATGCATGTGTGAGTGTGCGCTGCAGGAGGCTGCAGTGCTCACTTGCTATAGACTGGCCGCTAGACTGACTGCACGCGTTCTGCATTCTCGCACGCTGTATCCATCGAAAACATCATTAATTATCATACACCGTGCCCGAAATTCAACCCTCTGTAAGGGTTTGTAATTATGGAATTTGGATTATAATAATTACCTATATAATAGGGATACATTCTCATGACACATCACTAAGTACTTCTAACGAAAACAAACAATTAATTGCCCAAACATGATATTCGTAGTTTTCCGGCGATAGATCTGCAGCAAGCGATCCATCACCCTCGCGGTATGACTGACGGCGTGGTTGGACAAGCTCACTCTCATATAAATATATTTTCCTCTTAGACACGCAAATCAAAATGAATAGGTGAACATTTCTTACGTAAACAAGACATGAACTAACAATATAATAATATGTACGCACACGTTTTCTCCATACACGCAGTGGTATACCAGACGTGTTATGTAGCAATACGTAGCCATGGGATTTACTTAAGTTGATTAATTAGAAGTAGTAGAACCACTGTTAGCACGGGCAGCAAGAAAAGAGTGGAGAAGGGGTGGAAACATCGGGTCGAGCCGTTTCACCGCCGCGCCTCTGCTATACATATAGGTGTTGTGTTGGACCCGCTAAATACCTTTGCAGATGTTATGAAACTTGTTCCCCGAGGGGACGCACGAGCCGCGCCGGCCGCGGGCCCCACACGCAGACAAACACTTCAACGTCACGTGATGCTCTCAACTGGAAAGTGTCTTTTTCGGACGATACGATTAGATCTGTCACGTTTTCACGGCCAAACCGCTGAACCGGTTTTAATTAAATATCAGATTAAATGATATTTGTTATACAGCTTTAACTCTGAGAAAAGGTCTGGGAACTCCTTTATATATGAACCAAAAGGAGTCTAAACAAATGTTGAAGTTTATAAATCCACCCGACTATTATATAAATTAATTAACACAGTATTCTACACTCATCTCACAATATTCCTGGCTGACTGAATCGTTTTTGTCAACCATTTTAACTACGCTTAATCCAGAAGTTATCTGCAGAATCTATAAGTTTCAGGAAATCTGCAGGGTTGTATCTGCGTGCCCACAGCCCGTTGATATTGATTGAGCCACTAGAGCTGTGTGTCTACGTAGCTACATCAGCTATCACTAATCTTTTGTTCGGAGGTACCGGCACGCGCTCTCATTTGTGATTCAAACCGCTTACCGCTGTGCGCTGTCCGCTTACCGCTCACCGCTGTCCGCTCTCCGCTCAGCGCACTCGGGTCTAAACTGTTCTTGTTGTACCTCCACTGTACAGAGTGTACACTTGTACAGGTTTGTGAGGGTCTAAAGTTATACACTGACAGAACAACAGGTCACTGCGATCGCATGGGTAGGTATCACCGCATGCACCCTAATTGCGTAACACACGATCAATCATAATCTAAAGAAGGATATTGCTAATCCATTGCTTCTTATGTTCGAAAAAATTTGTCTGCGCAACAATGTGTAAATACCGCAATGAATGTTGTTGAACTGTCAAAATGAAACAGATTATGACTGATCGTGTGTTACGGAATTAGGGTGCTGATGCACCTTATTGACGTGACGGCCAAATTGTCACTGGCAAAAGGTTCCGTAGTAAACAAAGAACCCTTATAGTTTCGCCATGTCTGTCCGCTCAGCTTAGCTCAGAGACTGTTAGTACTAGTTTCTAGGTATGAGGAACAGGGTTTAAAGTTCACTCATCCTCAATGGAAAAGGGAGGATCCTCCGACCAGACGGGTGTCCAGTCTGGCGAGCAACTGCCCAATGATTTATGTTGGGACTCTTGTATATATGTTGATCGCGTGGTAAACTGTAATTGCGCGATGCAAGATTTTTTGTGACGTCATGATTTTTGTGTGACGTCAGGTCTTTGCTGCGTAGTTCGTATGTGGAGGCTGCCGCCGCACCTGACCAGGGGGCCTAAACCGGCTACATTAGCAATTCCTCTAAAAGCAGTTCATTTCCTGAATCCCAGTTGTCATTAGCAATTCTTCTAATTTGACACAAAAGCAATTCATAATATTATGTGGACCATTTTACGAATCTCCATAGAAAACTGTCAAACAGATGAATTATTTCGTAATATGAATCGCACGCAGATCATATTACAAATTGTCAGTTTGTGACATTTTACTATGATTCATAATATTTTCATATTATGATTCTGCTGGTATATGTATATATAGGTATACATATTAAACACGCCGACAAAGTGGTATAATCCAATCATGAGAAAAAATATTGATACCGCCCCTATATGTCGTAGAGTGGTGTGTTTCTTTTTCTCGTCTGTCCCATGGTGTCGTTGGAAAGGTCGAAAATATTGTGAGTTTGTGGAAACCAATTTTGGATTCAGGGATCCGTTTGCGAAATATTAAGCTTTAAAATGCTTATTTTTGTTAGAGTCAAACTCAAGCTCAAACTCAATTCTTTATTGCATTAATGTGGTCACCAGCTGTTACATAATATATAAAGCAAGATCCAACATGAAACCCGGTTAGGGCACGGCAAAATATAAGGCCATAATATATTGACCAAAACAAGCATCCAGTGAGTACGTACACTGGATTGCAAGTTTGTTAAACAATTATAATTATTATCGATAATATTACTAGTATTAGGTTTATGTAGTTATTCTAATTAATATTATGAGGTTAAATTATTTGGTAATGGTAGCCCAGTGGTAACGGCCACGACTTACGAGTTGTAGGTCGTAGGTTCGAACCCTGGCAGGCGCTTTACTTTGTGTAAATAATTTTATTACCACTGCTCTCAAAACGGTGAAGGAAAACAACGTGAGGAAACCGGTATGTCCTAGAACCAAAAATTCGGCCCACTTCCACTCACGAGGAGGCCTATGTATGTACCAGCACACCAGTGGGAACATTATAGGTTGATTATGCATGTTATGCATTAATTTCTTTTAGTACATTAATTTGTCAAGTCCCCCCTGCCAGATGCCAGTTAAATGGTTGGCTCTGGATATGTGACAACATTCGCAGCAGTCGTTTATACAGCATGCAACAAAAACCCTGTCCGATCCGAAAGGGGCGGAACAAAGTTATAATTATTAAACACTCACGTTTTAGTGCCTAAATTACCCCAATTTCATTATAACTTAGTAATTTTTACAGAGGTTAAGTTATGACTTGTAGACAAACATGCACCCGCTAGTCGACGACGGCCGCCCGCGCCCTATGGAATAACTCGGTAAAATTGCGTGTAAAAAATGCAGCGAATTTTTTTTTCTGTATACCTAAAAATACCACATAAATAGACTCTCAGTATGATTCTTAACAACACCCTCACGTATCGTACATGGTTTTTTTTACACGCTGTATAACAAAAATAAAAGGAAAGCTATCACAGCTAAATAGGCTCTACAAGTTAACGAGTAATAATATACCGTATGGGAGAACATATTTTTAACTACAATGTTAAGTTTGTGCTTGGGATAAATTCATCCCAACTACGGAACCTTTCATTGATTGTGCGTGGTCCAACACGCACTTAGCCGGTTTTTTTTAGATTAACCTAACGCAACGCGGTAGCCTAAAAAATAATATACTTAATACATATACATACAATAATCATTTTAATTCAGAACAAACATCCATTATTTGTTAGTAAACAATTAACCTTTATGAATATGTATAATGAGTTAATTTATAAGTATCCTTGGATATTAATGTGAACAGTAAAACTATAACCAAAAATTGAGTTGCTCTGCAAAGAGAAAATTTTATTTTACTAGATATTTTTCAAAGTTTTCGAGCACATAGTTCATAGACAATTATCATTTTTCTTGGCGTCAAACTCGATAATTTCCCCTTTTCAATCCAGCTTTCGCGCGGGTCACAGTTGGTACTGTATCCGCGCTTTTGAAAGTAACTGACGACATCCGCTAGGCAATCGAGAATAAGTCCCTTACTGTTCTTGTATTGCTTGACTTAAGTAGCGCCTTCAACTCAGTGAATTTCAACATTCTACTTGGTATCCTCAAATCGATCAATTTCTTTTCTTCCGCTTTAGCTTGGTTCAGTTCTTATCTTCGGGGACGCTCTCAGTGTGTTCGCCTGGAGGAGTCCTTCTCTGAGTGGTGTAGCCTCACTGAGGGTGTTCCTCAGGGTAGCGTTCTCTCTCCTCTTCTTTTTACAATTTTCATCAACTTTGTTACCAGAGTAATCTCCTCTTGTTTTCATCTCTACGCAGATGACTTGCAGCTCTACCGACACTTTACTGTAGCTGACGCGGGTTCTGCAATTGCTGCTATGAATCATGACCTGTCTTGCATTAGCGTTTTGGTTAAGTCATTTGGCTTGCAAATTAATCCAACTAAATCCCAGGCCATGATCATAGGCAGCAGATTCGATCGCAATGCGGCTGATGTTACATCTTCGATGCCTTTATATCTCGATGGTGTTCGCATTGAGTACACTGAAACCGCCAAAGATCTGGGTGTAATAATTGACTCCAATCTTTCGTGGCGTGCTCAGGTCAATGAGGTAAGTCGAAAGGTACATTTCTCCTTTCATTCGTTAAAAAGTCTTCAAAGTCAAAGCCCTTGAAGACTAAAATTTCCTTGGCACAAACACTTATTCAGCCGATTATAGATTATGCCGACGCCTGCTACCTGGATGCTACTGAGGAGCTACAGCATTACAAGCTTGAGCTAGACTACTGCATTCGCTTTTTTTCGGTCTTCGAAAGTATGACAATGTTTCTCACCTTCGCAAGGAACTCAAGTGGCTCCCAATCCGCCTATTCGCAGGAACACTCGGATTTTATGTCTCCTCTTCATCACCCTACCTGCGTGAGCGTTTTTCTTACGCTCGTCCTAGTGACGCAACGTGTAGATCACACCTTAGATCCCTCCTTAAATCTCATCCTCATAAAACTAGCTATTATTCTTATTCCTTCTCTGTCCATGCTGTAAGATTATGGAACTCACTTCCGCCTAACATTCGTGATGTAAAAACTGTTTCTCTATTTAAAATTCGTCTAAAAGAGCATTATCTTTCCTCTCAACTATGAGTATATAATTATAAAGGTACCTATAGTGTATTTATGTTTATATATTTAAGCTTTATGTATTTAATTAAGTATATGTTATTTTTCTTGCGTATACGTGTAGGTATATTTAATATAGCTGTGCCCCGCGGTTTCATCCGCGTAGGTGTCGATCCCGTGGGAATATAGGGATAAAACGTATCCTATGTCCTATTCCAGGACATGTCTACCCGTGTGCCCATCCTCTCCTCTCTATAGTAGGGAACGTCGCGGAAGCGCGGCGCCGGCGACGAACGGTTCGCGTATTGAATTTTTATACTCGTGATAACTTCGAAATTAAATGTCCGATTCGAATGAATTAAAAAGTATTTTACTGCTACATAAATACCCTTGATGTTAAAACAAGTTAATTTATTTAAATAATAATTAATATTATGTTGATAAAACTCCTTCGCAAATATTGCATTAATTTCGAACAAAGGAGATTGGGCGTTTCTGCCCTGGACCCCAATAGCATTAAGATATACCAATGGAAAGATCTCATCAAGAAGAATGTTTCTTATTTCATAATAAGAAACATTCTTCTCTACTTCTCTTGATCGTCAGTAGGAAAGGAGCTACAGAGCTTTAAATTTGAGTGATTAAATATTATTGGAATTCTGGTATTTTGTCAATTAAATAACTTTTAATGATTCAGTGCCCTGCAAACATCATCTTTGAGGTCTATAAGCGAACATTTTAAAACATTGGTCTCCAATAGATGCCATTTTAGGAACAATGTTTTTAAGAGTCGGTCGACCGGACGGATCGTTAAGCCTGACGGTTACCCCAATAGAGTTGAGATATATGCCAATGGGAAGATCTCTTCAAGGCTAATATTTTGTGATAGCACGCTTCTCTCGATTATTAGTACGAAAGGAGCTACAGAGCTCTAAATGTGAGTAATTAAGCATTAGTGAAATTCAGGTATTTAGATAATTAAATAACTTTTATTAACTTTGAGCCTTGCAATCAGGATCTTGCAAACCTATAAACGGACATTTTAAAACGCTGGCCTCCTAGATGGCGTTTTGGGAACAATGATTTTAAGAGTCGATCGGCCGTACAGATCGTTAAGCCTACGTTAAGCCTGCCGCATCCCCCTATAGAGTTAAGATATATGCCAAAGGAAAGATATCTTCAAAGGAAATATTTCGTGACATGACGTTTCTCTCGATTGTTAGTACGAAAGGAGCTACAGAGCTATAAATGTGAGTAATTAAGCATTATTGAAATTCATCATCTATTAAAGTCATTAACTCTGAACTGACTAACAATTGGCAATAGTCATGTTAGTATAAAAGGTTCCGCTCAAAAAGCTAAAGCCATTGCTGTATATCTTATGGCTATTGGGCCAAGAAATTTCCTTAACTTCGGTACCGAAGTAGTGACCTATTTGGGTCAATAACTCCGAACTGATTGAAAATTGGCAACAGTCATGTTAGTCGTAAAGGTTCTCCTCAAAAAGCTCTTTCCATTGGTGTATATCTTATAGCTATTGGGTCAAGAAAATTCCTTAACTTCGGTGCCCCAGTAGTAATACTTATTTAGGTCACTAGCTCTAAACTGACTAACAATTGGCAAAAGTCGTGTTAGTAGCAAAGGTTCTCATTAGAAAGCTCTTTCCATTGGTGTATATCTTATGGCTTTTGGGCTAAAAAAATGCTTTAACTTCGGTACCGAAGTAGTCACCCATTTATGCCATTAACTCCAAACTGACTAACAATTGGCAATAGTTATGTTAGTATCAAAGGTTCCCCTCAAAAAGCTAAAACCATTGATCTTCCCCTTGAAAAGCTCTTTCCATTGGTATATATCTTATTTTTATTGGGCTTCAGGTCAGAACCCCATAAGCAGAGGCCCATTCTCCTTTGATTACCATAAAAAAGGTTATAGTGAGTCAATCTTAAAAGATAGACATATGCTGTCGCGGACTCTTTTTTTGAAATTTTTAAGAGGAACAATTCCATTATCTATCTATACTAATATTATAAAACTGAAGAATTTGTTTGTTTGTTTGAACGCGCTAATCTCAGGAAGTACTGGTTGGCATTGAAAAATTCTTTTTGTGTTGGATAGTCCATTTAACGAGGAAGGTAATAGGCTCTATAACATCACACTACACTACGACCAATAGGAGCGGAGCATAAATGAAAAATCTTGCAAAAACGGGAAAAATTATTGCTTTTTGAGAGCTTCCTTCGCGTTCACTGCGTAAACGGTTTAAGTTACGCAAATATCATGTATAATGGAATTGTTCCTCTTTAAAAGTTCTAAAAAAAATCCGCGACAGCATATGTCTATCTTTTAAGATTGACTCACTATAGCCTTTTTTTATGGTAATCAAATTTTTCGAAGTTAATGCATTATTTGCGAAGGAGTTTTATCGACATAATATTAATTATTATTGAAATAAATAGTTTTAACATCAAGGGTATTTATGTAGCAGTAAAATACTTTTTAATTCATTCGAATCGGACATTTAATTTCGAAGATATCAGGATATAAAAATGCAATACGCGAACCGTTCGACGCCGGCGCCGCGCCTCCGCGATGTTCCCTACTTTAGAGAGGAGAGGATGAGCACACGGGTAGACATGACCTGGAATAGGACATAGGATACGTTTTATCCCTATATTCCCACGGGATCGACATCTACGTGGGTGAAACCGCGGGGCACAGCTAGTACAGCCACGGACTTTAATTGATAAGCCACCTCCAAACTTTTCAATTTTACAGTTTCATACATTCACGAGATTACACGATTAAACACGAACTCAAACCGGACGCTCGTAAACAAGATGACAAATAAATTACTTATAATCGGAAATAGTCTTATCCATAGAGGTTGACTAATAAGTTCTCAATGAAAAAAATAAATAAAATGTTGCATTAAGGTTATCCAATCTATTTGATACTGACCTTTGAATCAGAGCTCATTAACTCGATTATTCTGAAAACATATCTGAAGACAGTGACAGTTGAAATGTCGATGTCAGAGACGTTAATTTCGAAGTTGTCGAAATGACTATTAATATTTCTCCGTACGATAACGTTACTATCGCTACGCTTAAACAATCGTTGCTAGGTTATTGTTGCTAGACTTGCAATTGGTTGACTTTGGGTAGTCACTCTGCTGTCAAGTTTGTAGTTCTGGCTCTCAGGTTAGCCAACCGGTAGTTATTAAATATAATTTTCTTCTGCTAATACGAAGACGTTATGAATTTCCGTGTCGGGAACCGAATAAATCCGATTACACGGCTAAAATACGAACAGTGCTAGGTGGCTTATCAATTAAAGTCCGTGACTGTACATGATATTTGCGTAACTTAAACCGTTTACGCAGCGCACGCAACGGAAGCTCTCGAAAAGGAATATTTTTTCCCTTTTTTGCAACATTTTCATTTATGCTCCGCTCCTATTGGTTATAGCGTGATGTTCTATAGCCTATAACCTTCCTCGACAAATGGTGTATTCAACACAAAAATATTTTTTCAATGTTAACCAGTAGTTGCTGAGATTAGCGCGTTCAAACAAACAAACAAACAAACTCTTCAGCTTTATAATATTAAGTATAGATTTTAGTTAAGACTTCGCATAAATATGTTTTTCTCTTGTTCTCAGACACTATTGTCTACATTTCTTTCTTATTTCCCCTTTCGCAGGTCTGCTGGAAGAAATTTCTTAAGAAATAAGCAGTACCTTTGTACTCATGTTATAATTATGTCGTATCTCCATGTATTTTACTGTGTATACATAAATAATAAAATAAACTAGTTTTAACACTTTTACAAAACATTCTTTGACATTAATTAATCACTTATTTTATAACCTGCAATGAGAAACATCATTTAAAGCTATTGTTTCATCAGTTCTTATTAATCACTAGATATTATATTATTTAAATATAAAAATTACATGTAATTCTCAATGCTGCAAATGCTGTATCAGTCATTCAATATGGCAGACCGCTCCATAGTATCAAACAAGTTCACAGATAAATTATACATCAAAGCGGCAAATTCAAACTGTACAAACTAAATGAAGTGTCACGCACTTTGTTTACATAAATATTATGTTAGTAAACATGCAGATTGGACGAATAATGGACGAGCGGGCAATCTTTCCCCGCAATGACACTCAAGAGACAGTTCGAGCTGCCCCGGACCCTCTGCAGTAGCGTCGCGCCACGCTTACGTTTGATCGCTGCGAAGCCATCAGTGAAATGAAAGGTAGAATACCCTGCCTGTCTGGGGAGTAGCCAGCTTACGATTGCATTATAGTTAGATTAGACAATGTACTACTGGTAGAGTAGTTGCGGTAGTCATTAGATTTATGTATTAGGTAGTCATCAATAAAATAAGTACAAATATAAACAAAATAAGTGCACAGTTACAAATATGAGGAATGGATCCCAAGACTCAGTCTAACAATGTCTTTATATTATAAGCAGTTTGAAAAGTAATCTTCTTCTGCATCATTAGTTTTCGAATGAGAGAATTCACTATGATCCGCCGGTTACCAAACCGATCTCGTAACAAATCCCAAGCTTGATCGTAATTACTTTCTGTTATTTGTAAGTGCTTTAATAATGATTCTGCCTCCCCGGTTATGCTATTCTTCAAGTAGTGAAGCTTTTGAACCTTGGACAACGTGGAATTGTTGTGAACTAACGAAGTGAAGAGATCCTTGAAAGCACTCCAATCTTCATAGATTCCCGAAAAGGTGGGTAACTGTATTTGCGGCAGCTTGAGATTTCCTTCATAAGTTGTGCCGGTATTGTAAGCAATGCCATTTAATCTCGGGTTTTGGTTAACCGATAAAAGATCTTTCAAATCACCCTGCATACATAAATATAAATCTTCAAGAACAAAGTAGTCTTCATTTGCAAAATACGGAATATCATATTTCTTTTCTTTCTTTAACCTTTAATAGGTTATGGTGCGCCGTAGTAAACTTCCTCCAATATTCTTCAATGGATTGCAATCGTGTTTCAATGTATCCCTTTGTAAGTCTTTGTTTTGGACATTTCTTTAGGTTAGTTTGCGCCTTTTGTAGCAATAACGCAACATTTTCTAACTCCGCTAGCAATTTTTCCGCTGTGGTTGTCATTATTCCAAAAGTTGCAATGTAGGTCACGTATTCGAAGAGATAATCCAATCGTAATACTTCGTAAAAACACAACTTAATTACTTTTTCTTGTTATGTGCACAAATCACTCATAGCAAACGAGTTCCTTATCTAAGTAATGCGGCGCACAAGCTTATGTGTTTATTTGGATACTAACTAGCTACTCGTTCATACATATTTTAAAGGATCGTTTCTTACACACACATAGATATAAGTACACACATGCATGCAGTATGGTTTTAAAAGGTTCAAACAGATATCAATAAAATCGAAAGTATAAAAGCTTTGCAATTAAAACTTCCTACGTTTAATAAGTCCACTATTGGCATTATATCCCGAGAATTTTGGTTATATGGTATAGTCCAAACCCAAGTTGAGGGTTCACAAAAAACAACGAAGCGGTTCGAGGAAAGGTAGGTAGTGCCCTCCTTGCGCTTCGCTTGGCTCGTCTTGGCGGAGGCAATCACGTGCCCCCAGATAAGCTTTTTACCGATGTTTCAGGATATCTACTGTGTGCGTGTGCTGGACCTACATATTGTGAGTACCTACACTCATAAGCGTCACTCCACAGAATCATGATAGTACCTAATCCACCGCTCTCGAAAACATCGTCGTACGGAAGTAAATGTACGCCTTCTGTACATTCCCGCGTTGTGTCTATACATATACACGAATAGCAGCGTCCCAGCGGCGACAAGTTTACACAAACCCAGATTAAGCAGTTGGAGTCAAGCGTCCGCGCCCCGCGTGCCGTCTCCTGCCGCCTCCTGCCGCATGCCGCTGTCTGCCGCCCTGCTACAAATAGTATCGCATTGTTTGCCCGGTCCAATTGTTAGTTTTTGTAAAGCTTTCCTGCCACTCTTTTCTTTGACGTTTAGTAACTAAGTACTTACTACTGTATTCGTTTTTCATCTCATGTCATCTAAAAGAGGACGTATTTCAGTTTATTTATACTAAAACTAAAATATAAAACTCATCATGACGCGTGCCGTTAGTATTAGAACCTTCTTATCAGAAGCGAAATCCTACACATGAAATGATTAGCAGTGTCTGAAGAATCCTACTGTAGGCGAGTACGACGTACAACATACCACTTATAAATAAGGGTATTGTGTTGGTGTACAGTCACGGACCTTTCAATTTTACAGTTTCATACATTCACGAGATTACACGATTAAACACGAACTCAAACCGCACGCTCGTAAACAAGATGACAAAAAATTACTTATAATCGGAAATAGTCTTATCCATAGAGGTTGACTAATAAGTTCTCAATTATAAAAATAAATAAAATATTGCATTAAGTTTATCCAATCTATTTGATATTTGAATTCAAAGGAGGTTATCCTTTGAATCAGAGCTCATTAACTCGATTATTTTGAAAACTTATCTGAAGACAGTGACAGTTGAAATGTCGATGTCAGAGACGTTAATTTCGAAGTTATCGAAATGACTATAATTATTTCTCCGTACGCTATCGTTACTATCGCTACGCTTAAACAATCGTTGCTAGACCCGCAATTGGTTGACTTTGGGTAGTCACTCTGCTGTCAAGTGTGTAGTTCTGGCTCTCAGGTTAGCCAACCGGTAAAGTTATTAAATATAATTTTCTTCTACTAATACGAAGACATTATGACTTTCCGTGTCGGGTAACGAATAAACCCGATTTGCATTACACGGCTAAAATACGATCAGCGCCAGGTGGCTGATCAATTAAAGTCCGTGACTGTACATAAATTAATAAATAGACACTTAAAGCTTGAAGCTCATCAAGCGAGGATCCAAACTAAATACTTAAGTGGTTTATCAACGTTAAGGCGCGCTATATAAGCGGTAACGGGCAGATATTGCGGATAGTGGTGATAGCGACTCGTGTGACCGAGCCGCCCGGCCGTACCGTGCGAGCACAGGAGTGACGCAATTGGGCGAGATTGAAGGCCGCATGCGACCCGCGATCTACGTGTAATTACTTGGGTGTCGGTGACATTGCATAATGTATGGAACCGGCACTCAATACCTTCTTCAGACCATTAGTCCACGTTCATGTACCCATGGTTACCTATGTTGAAAATGAATTCAAATTAGTAACTTTTCCATTTTCATTGCGTACCCTCTTAATTTTTGAGAATAAAGAATAAGTAAGAGAGTTAATTGATTCAGGCGTGACTTTGCGGAAATCCATTATAAAATACAATATACGTAGATATATTTAGTAACCAATTCCGCTTGACTATTCTTCAAGAGTCCTAAAAAACCCTGTAAGAAATCGACACATGTATCACCTCTCAACGAGGCATCCTCAGGATGACGATTGACCAATTGCAAAAAAAGTGGTAAGTATATAAGTGGGGGTGACGGGCGATTTGATTCACTTTGCGTCCAGCGCTCGGTGTGGTAACACGTCGCGTTCTGGTTTGCAATTGGTCAATCGTCATCCTGAGGATGCCTCGTTGAGAGGTGAAACACGTGTCGATTTCTTACAGGGTTTTTTAGAACTCTTGAAGAATAGTCAAGCGGAATTGGTTACTAAATATATCTAAGTCTATTGTATTTTAATAAGTAAGAGCTTAAACTGTAACTTTGAAAAACTTTAACAATTACCTAACTTTCCTAAGCATATCAATCTCGTACACAAAGGCTTTCACCAACCGGCGCGTGTCGGTCTGGTAGTGTTGTGAGCTCTGTGTCGTTGGTGCAGAGCAAAGAGTATTAAACCACTTGAGAGCTGATAGACCGATTTCGTCTAGGCACACGACTCACCACTGCGGGCCGGGAGATGAAGAAATTACAGCGGTTGTGATTGGCCGATGCAACAATGTCAGGACGAAAGTTCCAAACATAGTGATGCACAAGTCAGTTTTGCAACAATAATATCGATATCGATATCGATAAAATCGACGTCTAAAATCCTCATTGAACAATCAATTATTTTAATAATGAATTTCACTTATGAGAATTTATTGTTCTATCCGACAGGGCACGACATTGCTATTACTTATTTTTAATCTGCTGTGAAATGCCTTGAACAAACAACACTATATTTATTTGGATACCAATTTTCCCTGTGAACTGCATTAATCCACTTTTCTTTCAGTTACGGAACATTTTGTAATCTAAAATGTAAACATTAAGTACTTAATGTTTATTTTTTACCATTAGGAAACATCGTAATTTTTATCGACTTATACCCCATTTGAAATAAGAAGTCTAATTAAAACAAACCCTTTTACAGTCCGTTCAACCGATTTTGACTTCAATATCGTAGGCATAAGGATAGCATTAAAAGCAAGAAAAGTTACACAATACCAACTATCTACTGCGGCTGCCATTTGTCATGCCACCAACGCAATAGAATTCAAAATCGGTTGAACGGAATGTAAAAAAGGCTTAACTATACGTCTAATCTTATTTCAAATGGAGTATAGATAGACTTTATTTTGAAGTTATCACAACACTACGGTATAAGTGCAGATAGAAAGAGACAGACGTATTGCAATACCATAGTGAGAGAAAGGGACTTTTCAAAAAGACATCAACGCGGTGTACTTTTTTGTGCCGTTTTACGTAAACAACCAGTTTAGCTTGAGCCCTGCAATTATTCTTAATAAAATATTTATTTTATTTACGGATGAAAAGTAATGCAATTTTTTTATAGCTGGATGTTCTACACGTTTTCCCACATCATTTAATTGAACTGGAACTCATAATTGTTTGTATTAATGCAGAAATGTTTTAAAACGTATCACAATAAACGCGTGTGCAGAGATCCATTATGTGGTCAAAACTAAAATGGCCACGCATATTTCCATCTAGTATCAGTGCAATTAGCACTGATGTGTCGTGAGCCTGAGTCGCCCGCATGAGCAGTCAAGAGGCTATATAGTAATTGGTGCAGAGCGTCGGACATGTTCGCGGACGCTCACGTTGACAGCTTCCACGCCAAGCTCCGCAAGCGATGCGCCGCCGCGCTCGGCAGGTTGCGAACCAGCACTCTCTGTTATTGCGGATAGGCTAGACACGCGTTACGTCCAGCACTGTAATATTCACATAAGGAAATAAGTACTAAATTATAATGTTTTTATTTTAGCTACTAGGTACACTACCTATGGTTTTTTAATCTGGCGTAAAAATATTTTTTTAAAGCACTAGTGCTAAAAAGTGCCACTTTGCGCACAATTTGACTGGTTCGAACACGCTCTTTTCAAGCAAATATTAATTACATACAAAGATATGTAGAAGTATTACGTTGAAATTAGAGATGGGTTGGACACGACACAGGTTAAACACGGTATCTGTTATAACTGTGACTGTGACAAAAAAATCACAGCTCCAAATATCTGTTATTAAATCACAGCCTGTTATTTTTACACGGACGATAAATACGCAGCCCGTTATTTTTGTACGGACGATAAATACGTATTTAAATCTCAATGGAATATCTTCTTTATTTATTTTGGTTTAAAGTCAAAAATCGCGTCTATCTGTTATAAAATAACAGCCTATTAGTTTTGTACGGATGATAAATACGTATTTAAATCTCAATTGAATATCTTCTTTATTTCTTTTCGTTAAAGTCGAAAATCGTATCCGAAGTTTTAACAGTAACAGCCACGGTAACAGTCTTGAGAAGCTGTGATTTTAAGTCACAGATATTTTTTATCGGTGACGATAAATATGCCTCACTCCTAGTTGAAATTATAACAAACGTAACTACAGTTACGTACAGGTAAAACAAAATATCCAATGAAACTGAAATGATAATATAAAATATAGATTAATTTATTTGCTCGTGGGAGCGGCAGCTCTGTGCTGGTTCACCGTGTGGAGATGTCAACTCACCAGGTTTGTTTGTTTGTTCCAGGTTTAGACTAGTCTACCGGCTTTGTCAGCCGCTCACCAGCGACCCTAGCGCTACCAGCGCCTCCGACTGCGCGCATTGGTGAGACACCTACTTATCCTACTTCTCCGGACATAGGCTTCACTTACTAAAATAACTAATGCTTAATAGCAAAGTGGAATAGTCCCATAACATTACCTCATTTGGAGGTGTCCAACGTTCGTCGGATTCAACAAAGGATCAGTTTTCCAGTAGGGTTGTTGAGCAACGCAAAGCAGCAACTATTGTTGTCAACTGTGTGTGTGCGACTGACTGTGTGCGAACACCTCGCCGCTGGTCGAGTCACGAGTGTCATCTCCTCTGTGTGGAGAGTGGACACGCGCGTCCTCTCGTACGGATCTGCTCGTAATTAGCATCATAATGTTGTTCCGTGCTCTACGTGTGGTTTCCATGCAGGGTGGTTGTTTTGATAGCCAGTGTTAGTGTTAATAGGTATTAGCCTGTTAATAGAGGTAATTAAACTATGCAGATCGCTTTGTTTGTTTGGAATGAACACAACGCAGCGCGTACACCACGTGAAGTTAAACATAAATAATAAAACGAACTTGCTTAAATGTACGTATGGTGTTATGCCAAAACGGCTGTGTGCATTGGTTGGACCCAAGTAGAGATCTATCCAACACTGAGCAAGGAGAGACCGGCGGCGCAAAAACCTGAACCTTGAGATAATTACTATGGATATTATTAAACATTCCTTAGTAGACATGTGATATTCAATTATGATCAACTATTGGAAACTAATTTAAACTAGTTTAGAGAGTTTCTTGTTATTTTACTTAATTACTTTTGTGTAAGAATAAAAAAATAAAATTAAATGTTTTTGAGGGTTAGGCCACTTTTGTAAAAGTTTGAGTTTTGCATGCCTAAAAACGTAATATGGTTAAACTATGCTCTATTTTTAACAACTTTATGTAATTACCCATAATAGCAGTACATTATTTAGAATTTTGTATTTTTGTTCAGGATTTATATTCAAAATTAAATACTAAGTTAGGGTAAAATTAAAACAAAATTTTCACTGCAAATATTATATTATTACCTCTCTGCTCTTACCGCTTCGCGCCGTTCAGCTCCGCTCCGCACACCACTGGCACCGGCTCTCGACTGTCACACGTCATTCGAATACGTTATCGTTCCCAAAATGGATGGAAATAAAAAGAAAGCCTTATAGAGGAATGAAAACGTATGGCCTCACTTGGTGTGGTCACCGCCGGACATTGTGTACCACCATTAATTGCACTACCACTCAGCACTAACACTTACCCACGCCACGCCACCACCGCACCGCTGCCCGCACCTTGCACCGCGGCGCGTCGCAACACTCACACGCGTTTATCTTACCCTCGCGTGTACGATTTGTTTTAATTTTATGTGTCAGTGTGGGTAAAAACAAATGGTTTTAAACAGTTTTCGAGATAAATTAAAGCCGCGTTGTTTGCACAACATCAGTGTCCACACAATCTGAAACACAACACTCGGAGCAGATGTCAAGTCAAGATCAATATCATTAATATAATAATACTAAGTTAGCGACCTGCTCCTGCTTCGCACGGTTTTTACGACTTGACAAAACATCGAGATTTCTTATTTACATGTAACTTTAATAGTAATGTATTATACATGACGGCGTCAGCGATGGCTGAGCGATAGGGCCGTCATCATCTCGATTCGGTGGCACGGACTCCATAGTGCAGGTTTACAATAAAACACGATGATACAGTAAATCAGTTACTCACTTTCAGAACAATCATCATAGTAGGTACAATACTAATAATGTTCACGCACAACTTTCCACGTACGGTCAAACCGACAGTTTCGCATAGGAGAAGTGGAGGTCTGCATCCGTTCGTTGCCCTCACAAGACTGACTCGTCGCTCAGCCACTTCCCTTACTACAACTCTTTCCACGTGACGCCCCACTCTAGCGAGCGCGTCACGGCGTTTACCCTCACCGTAGTACTACAATAATCAATTGAGAGACTATTATCGCTCAACTTTTATAATCTGCGACATACACATAAACCTAGGTGAATACCTAAATGATGGTGAAAATCTCATCAAAGTCTGTTGCGTAGTTTAAAAGAACAACGCGGTCATACAAACAAACATGAAAAGCGACTTTAATTTATAATACGTATAGATAATTATGCTCGTGTCAATTACATGGCGTTTCATATTCATTGTTCGTTATCGCATGCAATGCATTATAATTAATTTGAGCTGACTGATGGCTGACTGCTATGTATATCACAAGTGCGGAGTGTTCGCGACATCACATGCCTGTACCTACTGGCTGGCGGGAACATCCGCGGGACTAGCTTCTCACGACCCAAAATAGCGTCCATTCAAATAATAATAATGTAAAGTATTGGGCAACAAGTTTACAAGTTTACATGATCATTCTCCGACGATCATTAGCCGACTTATTTCTTTTGTAAACTCTTTCAGAGCGGTGTAGGTACAGTCGAAAAAATTGAATTTTGACCCACCATAAGCTTATTTTCGTACAGACATTCAAATACAATTAGGTCGACATTCGCGTAAATATACATTTCCTTGGTAACGAATTTGTCATCTGCCATCTTTGTTATTTTGAAGGTTTCAAACGATTTGTCATCAAAGTGGGTCATGATTCACTTAGCCTGACTGTACCTGTAATCCAGGCCGAGCCGCGGGCGGGGGCACGGAGCTGGGGCTGTCAAGGAGATTGTGGTGATTTTGATTTGATTTTTGCAGTTAGACATTGTCCTGTTGTGGGTTCCAATAGAGCAGGGCTGCCCAACCAATTTAGAGGGTGAGCCATAATATTGATTCCATGTCAACTTGCCTACAGTTATAGTAAGTACTGTAGAGCCTGAAGGGTCCACAGTATCGGATCGAATGAAACACTTGTTGATAGACTAATGAATTATAATAGTTCAGAGAATCAAAGATACATTTTTATATTATTCTAATCGGCAAGCCCGCATGTCAGCCGTGGGCGACCCTGTCTTCCTATTCTAAAATACAAACTGCTAGAACATTCGAGTCAAGCCTTTCACACTAGCAAGTACAATTGTAGGTTGCTTACTGCATAAAATTTAATAAAACAGTTTAGTCCACGTTCAACCCCTACAATCTTTACCCCCGACCATGTTAAACCCCTTTAAGTTACTCATAGTTTGAAAAATCTAAAAAAAACTTCACCGATACAACAACTTATCAATATTCTTTAAATCCTTATCTTTTAAAAATCCAACAAATCTGAGGTCGATAATATCAGTCTTTAATGTAATATCAATCTGCCTAGCGTTTTCCCAACTAATTTAGGGTCGGCTTCCGGTCTAACCGTATGCAGCTGAATACCAGTATTTTACATGGAGTGACTGCCTATCAGACCTCCACAACCCAATAACTTGGTAATACGGATACCCTTTGGTAAGACTGGTTGTTTGGTAAGACTGGGTGTCAGTCTTGAATGTAATATGTTGCAGAGTATTTCGTCGAGCCACAGCAGAGCTAAACACTCCCTATTATTCCGCATTAGCATACTGAGTCCGCGGTGAGGCTGTGGCTCCGGAGAATTTACATTCAAACGTTAGCACCCATGTCGGAGCGCTGCATGCATTAAGTCATCGTGCCGTCCAAAGTAGAGCCACAGAAGCAGTCAGGTTTACGTACTTTAAATCTTCTGCCTCTAAATTCATACATTCGGGCGAACAGCGTCGTCGGCGCGGTAAGTTCCTTGAACACTAAGCTGATAACATTTAAAAAAAATCGCGGCTGTGTTATTGTTAAGACGTGTTAGTAAGTCGCAGCATCAATCTGCCTTCCATTGACATCTCTCCGTCTAACAGCATCACAGTCGGTAATGTAGTTATCTGATGAACATGACTCTGCCGCGCGCCGAGCTCAGAGCGCGGCCAATTGGATTCCATAACCGAGAGGACGGAAATACCGCGTGAGTCACGGCACCCACACCATGCCGCGTAGGGGCGCGACACGCTACGTACACACGCGCTACCCATGTTCACACCTAGCTGTGTATGTTCATACCAGGCTTCTGAACAAGGAGCTCCACTTCGAGGAAATATTTATCATAGATAAAAATATTACGAAGTTCATCAGTAAGTGGCCTATGTTAGATCTGCGATAAACCCTTCAATTCTTTCATTAATCATATAACTGGAAATAATTAGCGATAATGATAACTCAATACTTCACAGTAATTGGTTTCAAGAAAAATAAAAACGTCGACTCTGCGATCTACAAACTTGTTGAACACGTTCTAACTAGCGCTGACAATAGAACTCCTGTAGTTGCATTATTTATGGACATGTCAAAGGCATTTGACTATGTTAACCATAAAGCTGGAAAAATATGGAATTAGAGGCAATATCCTTGAACTTATCAAATCATATCTGACTAAGAGAACAATTTACATACCTACATAAATAAAATCTGCCCCTATACAAAAACTGAAAAGACTTATGTCTTTACACATAGAAAATGCATATTTGGTGTGCCGCATGGCAGTGTTCTTGCTCCATTACTATTCATTATAATATATATATCAATGATATGTCTAAAACTATACTTAATCCAATGATTTTATTCGCTGTCGACAGCACAATACTAATCAAAAGTAAAGATGATGTGATATTCGAAAAACAAATAAACGACAACTTAAATGATGATAACTTGAATATAATAACTTGGCTAACTGAAAACAACTATAAAAAAAAAACAAAATAAATTACATTTAATTTGAACAACAAACGAACAATAATAATTAATTACGGTCACAAAACGATCAGTGAAGTAGAACACACTAAATTCTTATGTATTTGGATAAATAAAAATATGAGCTGGATAACACACGTTGAAAATACATGCAAAAAACTTAGCCAGTATTCTTATGCTCTCCATAACCTAAGAAAAGTGTCAAATCGGGTAACATTATTAATGGCGTATCACGGGTATATTGCATCTACTTAACGCTACGGACTTATATGTATTCTGGGGGAACTCGCCAGACAGGGAAATGGCATTCAAATCCCAGAAACAATGCATTAGGGCAAATGTGTGGCATACAACGCACAGAAAGTTGTATGCTACATTTTCAACAGCTCCAGAAAATTACATTCCCGTATCTTTATAATTATACTAGCTGATGCACGCAGCTTCGCCCGCGTGGATGTCGGTTATTATATACTTAAACCTTCCTCGAGAACCATTCTATACATTGGTGAAAATAGCATGAAAATCGGTGCAGTCGTTTTTGAGTTTATCGCGAACAGACAGACAGACAGACGCGGCGGAGGACTTTGTTTTATAATATGTAAGGATGTAAGTTTATAATGTTACACATAATTTTTTTGACACGATTGTAAAGACCCTTTTATTTCACAAATCGTGACAGTAACAACCTAACACTTTGAAACTGTTTTTGACAGTTGTCGCCATGTTTTTTTCCTAATCCTTTGTTCTAGCCGCCCTCTTTGCTTCGTGCATGAGCCTTCGCAGTCGTGATTGCTATGTGTGGTCGAAATTACACCTTAGGAGTTCGTGATCTATGGTCCTTTTTTTTTCTACAGAAGTTGCCTTTAGTTGTAACGTTGGTTAGAAAAGTATGATTATTATGAATGGTATAGACTATTAGAGAATGGAATGGAAGCCGATTTATAGAAGTTTTTGAATTGAAAGGAAGTCACAATCTGCCGAGCCTTTTCTCAAATATGTTGGAGACGTTGGGGTCGGCTTCTAGTTTAACCTGAATACCAGTATTTTCATGTTGCGACTGCCTTTCTGACCTCCACAACCCAGCAGCCTAATTGCGTAATTCCAATATTCCAATTCTGATCGATTGTGGAGATCGGTCAGAATTGGAATCGGTTTAAAACAAATGTCTAATCCATTGCTTCATAAGTTCGAAAAAAAAAATCGGCTCAACAACGTAACTTACGAACTTATGAAACAACTAGCTGCCCGCCCCGGCTTCCTACCCTACCTACCCTACCTACCTACCTACCCTACCTTCCTACCTACATACATACCTATCTACCGAGATATCATCAAAAAAGCCATTGTATACTGAATTTATGAGTCGGTATTTTTTGGAGCTATAGTTAAATTTTTAAACTCGTGATATCTTTCGAATAGAATGTCCGAATTGAATAATTCAAAAGTTATATAAAGGTATTGAAGCAGTCTTAAATATGAAGGTATTTATTTTGATAAGGATTAATACAAATAAAAAGCCTTTTCTAGCGGCGTCTTTTCAATTAAATTTTCAAAATAAAAGAACACTTATTGTGGCATAACTATAATAGCTAGACATATGCTGTCGCGACCCTTTTTGTTAATAATAATGTGTTCTGCAAAGTCGTAGTACATTATTTTATTCTATCCTCAATAGTTTTCGCAGCGCACGCGATGTAAAGAATATTTTAGGTATTTTTTTACACCTTGGGTTACATTATTGGAGTAAGGATCCCTAATCTTTTCTAGCAATAAATATAGCCTATGTTAATCAGGGTGAATGTAGCTTCTTTTTAGCAGAATTTTTGAAAGTAGTTTTTGAGTTAATTCATTACAAACATACACACAAAAATACAAACATACAAAAATACAAATCTTTCCTCTTTATAATATTAGTGTAGAAGTGTATATTATATGAAGTGGCGATCTTTATCTAAACAAATCTACATCTTTAAACACATCTAAGAAGCACACGACACAAAAATAAATAATTATGCGTTAGACGTCATAAAAAAGCAGTATTTAATAAAAACATTTTGGGAATGGCACCCATTTACAACATTTCCAAAAAGTATCACAGACCTACACAAAATGGACCAATTCAAATTAGGTTTGCACGAATTCCTAGCTGGAAAATGTTATTATTCAATTTATGACTATTTATTTAAATGAAAGGTGACTGATTTTATTATAATGATTATTGAAATTTTGATTTGACTATGTATTTTTTATTTTTTAACATTTCTATTTTTTATGTAAAGTGCAGTGGTGGCCCAGTGAAAGCGGCCACGACATGATTTGTAGGTCGTAGGTTCGAACCCTGACAGGCGCTTTACTTTGTGTAAATTATTTCATCGCCACTGCTCTCAAAACGGTGAAGGAAAACATCGTGAGGAAACCGGCATGTCCTAGAACCAAAAATTCGAAGACATGTGACATCTACCAACCCGCACTGGGCCCGCGTGGTGGATTACGGCCCACTCCCTCTCACACAGAGGAGGCCTGTGTCCCAGCTGTGGGAACGTTGTCCCAGCAGTGTTGCGATTAGTACCTTCCTAATATATTAATTTGCACACCTCATTAGGTTATAATACAATGTACTTTTTAGGGTTCCGTAGTCAACAAGGAACCCTTATAGTTTCGTCATGACCGTCTGTCTGTCTGTCCGTGGCTTAGCTCAGAAACTCTTAGTCCTAGAAAGCTGTAATTTGGTATGGGTATACATACTCGTATATATCACGCCGACAAAGTGGTAAAATAAAACCATGAAAAAAAAATTTTTTAGGGTACCTCCCATACTTAGGTGTATGGGAGGTACCCTAAAAAATTTTTTTTTGGTGGTGATGTTTTTTTTTTTTTCGTCAATCCCTTATTGTGGGGTGTCGTTGGAAAATTCGTTTAAAAATATTATTATATTGTAAGTTTGTGAAAACCATTTCTGGATTCAGGGATCCGTTTGCAAAATTTTAAGCTTTAAAGTACTTATTTTTGTTATACCGGCGCCAGACATAGCAACAATATTTGATCACATATTTGAACATTTGTTTGACACATGTGTGCAGGGGTGTTTGAGTATTTCATCAAAGTTTGATCACTTATTTCAACTTTTCCATTCGGTGTCGGTTTTTCGAGCGCACATCAAAGCGATTAAAGTTCAAATGTGTGCAAAGCGCGTTCGAATTTCAAATGTGTGCGTAGCGTAGCCTGCAAGCCCAGTCTCGTAAATAACTGAGCGGAACGGTCGCTTTGCTCAATCGCAAGATAGAATGGAGCAACGAGTGCCCTAGAATTTATTGAGTTGCTTGAAGGACCATGTATTTATGGAACCCTAAAAGTAAAAAACAACATAAGAATAGGACTTTGGTAAATGACGCCTGGATCAGGATTAATGATAAATTCTCAATAGGTACATTGCTCTATCGAGGAATTAAAAAAGAAGAGAAACATTTTATTGACCCATTAATTAAAGGGAATGTATAAAAAAAAAACAGTCTACAAGGACAGGATCTAGTGCTGAAGAAATTTACAGACTATAATGGTTTGCATTCGATGCCATGCACAATTACATGAGTACTGTTTATGATTAGTGATTACCGTCCGACAGTGGCACCGATTCTCTTGTCACAAAATTCTCTAAACTAAACTAAAAATCACTAAAATTTAGTTTCGTCCTGTCAAACGACCAAACTCATTCTGAAATAGACTATGGTGCCAATTCTGTTGTACACCGAACACAGCAGTTTCGACGTGTTTTTTTAAAGAATTTTTCACAGTTTGCATGGAAAATATGCAAAAAAAAATATTACCATCATGTTGAGCCTGAGGGATTCATGGGTCGAAATTTTCATTATTTTTGCGATAAGACACACCATTTTCGAGATATAAGCAAAAGAAAATAAAAAAAGATACAGTACTGTTTTGCAACTGAAGTCGAAGGTGTTGGTTTGAATTTTAGTTCATGACATTTAATTTTATTCCACACATTTTTAATCGCGAAAAAATAGTAAGATTTAGTTAGAAGATTTTAGATAGAGAACAAAATTTTAGGATAAATCGTCAAATTTAGAATAGCATTTTCACTAAATAACTCAGTGCCATCTTAGTGCTGTCAAACTAAATTATAGTTAAGCTGTGTCAAAATATCTGTGACTTAAATAAACGCCGAAAAAGTGTGCTAAACAGGAGGAAACTCTGCATTTAGCCATTTGGCATTTTCATTTTATTGCCATTTAGCAAAAAAATATAAATTGGCAACACTGCGTGATGCAAAGCATGTCGCCATTGGGGGGTTATAACAGGTTAAACACGATATCTGTTATCACTGTTACTGTTACAAAAAAATAACAGTTCCAAATATCTGTTATTAAATAACAGCTTGTTATTTTTGTACGGACGATAAATACGTATTTAAACCTCAATTGAATATGTTCCATTCTTTAATGAGGAAGAGAGAGAAAATGATAACCTTGCCATAATTCCTTCCTTTGTGTGAGTGTGTATGTGGTAACAGTTTGTATGGGGATTGTTTTGATGTATTAACAGTAACAGCCGCGGTAACAGTCTTGAGAGTATTTTAAGTAACGGGTATTTTATATTGATAAGAACAAATTGATATTTGTTATTTTTTCATATCTGTGATTTTTATTTGTTACGACTTACGATATAAGTACATACGCCTCACCCCTAGCCAGTGGTGAAATATGTGTGCAAAGTGTATCAAAGATGTTTGATCAAATATGTGACTATGTCTGGCGCCGGCTTTAGAGGCAAGTGTCGAGTGCTTTTGGATATGTGAAAAAATTAACGGGAGTTGTACCTGTGGTAGGGTAAACACCGTTATCCTTGAAACCAGTGGTTTTGTTTCATTTATAGAACGTAAAATCAATGGAAAAAACAACTTTTTTTTTAAAGAAAGTCTACATTTTTCCACAAAAATATTTAACCTATACCAAGGGCAACGAACTTGCGTTTCAACACAGCGGGTGGCGGTTGGCGGGGGCGGGCGGGGCGAAATCGTATACGTGTGTTAAATGTCGCCATTGTAGCGGCACGTTGTATAATATTTTCTATCTTGTGAATGTGAGAACGATGTAGGCTTAGGGGACTGTAGATTTGATGAACATTTTCTATTTTGTTAAGTACCTCAGGTAGGTACTTAACGAAATAGATACTTGTTGAAAGGCCTACACTGTCCTCTCATAGGTACCTATTAACACTGTAATTCGAAAATATTGTAAAAGCCAATAATTTTTAAAAGAGTAACAGTGAAGTTTCTTGCCCTTCCCTTTAGCTCTTCTCCATAGGAAACGACCAATTGGAACCGTACACCTAGCTTCTGACGTTTCATAAGTGCCCATGTAGGTTTATGTGAAATAAAATATTTTTCTTTTTCTTTTTGGTAGCTTATGCTACACAGGCAGTAGTAGCATAAGTATGCACATTAAAATAATCATAAATGATGAGATTTAAACCTATTTCATAGCATGTTAAAGCAGGCTCTGCAAACAAACTTATTGTAACAATGGCATGTATTCTAAGCGCGGCTAATATTCCTCATTTAAATTATGTGCTATGTCAGCCCAGAGCCCCTTAACATAAGTTAAAAAAAAACGGCCAAGTGCGAGTCGGACTCGCGCACGATCTATAAAAACGGCAAAAAAATCATGTCCGTTGTATGGGAGCCCCCCAAGAAATATTTGTTTTATTTTAATTTAATTATTTATTTTTAAAGTGAATATATAACTAAATATTCTGGTCTACCTATTGCCGTTATCAATATCGAGCAAAAAAAATCTCGTTTGTTGTATCGGAGCTTCATTAAATATTTATTTAATTCTATTTTTTTGTATTTGTTGTTATAGCGGCAACAGAAATACATCATCTGTGAAAATTTCAACTGTCTTACTATCACGGTTCATGAGATATAGCCTGGTGACAGACGGACGGACAGACAGACAGACAGACAGACAGCGGAGCATTAGTAATAGGGTCCCATTTTACCCTTTGGGTACGGAACCCTAAAAACACAAGTTAATGTGAGTCGAGTGGTGACAGAATGGTGGACAAACATAGCGACGCGGATTAAATATAATTAGTGGGGTAAGACCGAACTACCATTAGTTGTTGTTTACATTAACATACATTGTTAGACTAGAAGAGCTCCTTGCTTGCCTTGCTTGCGTCTGCGCAGCCCCTTAGACGGTAAATAACATGGTTGACCGACCCGCAGGTCTGTACTGACTCTTGTGTAGCAGTCAACTGAAATAGATCGGTTAGTGCTTACGCTAGCGAGACGTTATCATGTAAATGTTAAGGTTACATCAAAGGAAATCATTAATATTATTTTGTAGTTATTTATAACATAGGTAGATAAATACAATTCTTAAGATTAGGAGATAAAACGCTACTAGAAGCAAGTGTGGTATGCGGCACGAGCGGTACGAGCCGTGGAGCGAGGTATCGATGTAGCTGCAGTCGTAGCTGTGTCTTATTGCAGCGAGCTTAATGTTCCACGACACGTGAGTAATGGTCCTGGCGGGACCCGAGGCGGATTGTGTTGTCTCAACAGTCCGTGCGGCTAGCCGGCACACAGACCGGACACAATCGTCGGCTCGACGCTTTATAAATGAGTCATTAGGGCGTGTCGCGGACGCCAGTCGTGTCGATGTACTGATCGCGCGGGCACACACAAATGTCCTCGCCTCGCTCGCCTCGCGGCTCTGGAAGGAATGCGAACAGGGAGCACCAACAATGACACCCTCGGAACGCTCGTGATTGCGCACAGCCACAGTGTGCACGACTCACTTGAAGAACATAAACTTGACGTACCTATTCCTATTAAGTATGTAGTTCTTTTCCTTCGAATATGGATTGTTTGGTTTGCTGTGTGCGATAGGCTGGGTTGATTGATTGATGGTTTGTTATACGGTATTACTCATACACTTAATAATAGATCACTTCAAGCCTTCACCCGACTGCGTGGACTGTAGGCGGTACCCAACCCACACCAAGCGGAAATTACGCAGCAAATAAATAATTAAATTCGCAAGATTTTGTTCTTGTTGAAATAGACTCAAAGTAGGTACTTAAACATCTTAATTGCAAAATTGTACAATTAAATCGAGATAAATAATTTCTGATATAATATAATTATGTCTGCCGCCGTACGTCACATCACCCGCGCTCTATTCGCCTGCGAATACACGACGTTAGCTGTGCATCTGACAGTCACCGTGACGCCATACTGTGTGTGTAGTACCACTTGTTACGAGGTACAGAAAGCTCATTCATACACATCGCCGAGTGAGTAATACGAATAGATGACAGCACTGGACGGTTCTCTGTGCCGCGTGCGACTTGACGCTCGTCTTGGTATCACAATATATCATCGTACGAGCAGTGTATTATAGTGAGCCTTCTGTATTCGTGTGTCGTGGGGTGCGGGTGGAGCGTCCGCGTTGTAGTGCAGTTGTTACGACGCGAGTGATGTTGTGAGGTGCGCGTCAACACTCACATACATTAGCGTCAGTCGAGAGCGCGCGCATTGTTCGTGGCACTGTTATCATGTTCAACAACGCTTCATTACTGAAACGAGTTTCATTGATGTAATCCTTTTTTGTTACTTATTTGAATGAAGTACGTATTTATATTCACAAAAGCTTCGCTTTGTAGATGCCACTTTACACGTGTTCTCTTCCCTCGTAGCGCGAATTAGCTCACTGCCAGCGTGCGTCGGAAAACATTGTAATATCGGGCATGTCGTGCATCTACATGTAAACCGCGCTAGTCATCAAGCGGTCATAAGAAAATATTTGGTATAATACATAATTATGTACTATTAGTTATGGTGTTCCTTGCGGGATCCTTCGCAGGAATGTAATGTGTACGAGTATACGAGGTGGGGTGCGAGATATGCCCGTGTGTGCACGTTGATATGCGCGCGTGTGTACGGAGGTATGCCAGGTTGCGGTGCGCTGTGTAGTGCGGAGCTGTGTCACCACCAGCTAGGCTCAGTCACATTCCGGCACCGTCGGGTTTCATTACGTGCCTACACTGAGCCGCCATTGTGCGCCTCTCACCGAGCGTTACTGGTTTAATAAAATGTTCACGACATGCGTGTGTATGTGTGTGTGTGTATTAATCGCGGTTTTATGGCCGCGAATGGCAACGTTATTGAGAGCTGAAGGTGAGGCAAGTGCTTTATTAGTGTCGAGGCTCACGACCGCGAGACATACGCCGCCTGGCAGCGATAACATAACAATCAGTTAACAACGCAATCCTCGCACCCCAGGCACAGCCGCACTTTATGCATGACTCGTGTCATCGCGTGTCGAACTTTCACTTCGACTCATTTACTAAGCAATGTCACTCTGTCCCTCACTCATTAGTACTTATGATGTGAACACACAGCTCTGCTGTGGGTTTCGTTATAGCACATAGCGTGATGATTGTGACCCAACAAATCCCGCCACGCTTTATTATGGGTTTATTTATTAACTCAGGTAAACCTAATAGCTCATTAAATCATGTTACGATTCTTTCTTTAGAATAGTAGGTCATCATCATCATCAAAAGCCTGTGATGTCTCACTGCAGGGCAAAGGCCTACCTGCTGACCTGCTCTCTTTATATTTCTCTCTGTTTAAAGCTGCTAAGGACCAGTTCTTGTTGAAGGAGTCTGCTCATCCCGCCATGTCCGTCTGGGCCTGCCGCGATGGACCCATTGGGCCGTAAGGTTGGCCCATTGGTCGTCACATGACATGCGAGATTAGTAGGTACCTAAAATAAAAGTCTGTTTTACTGTGAATACACAGCGTGCAAGGCAAATAGATTAGCAACTGATTACTCATTAAATACGAACGTGAAACCCGCACTCATGCACATTGTTCAGAGTAGGTCGCTGACGACAGCGCCGCGTCAGACACAACTCAAACAACTTGGCGTCGACTTGTTCACGGGCAGGGTCACAACCTCCGCAGCCTTTACCAGTATTTATTAGATCATGGAGCTGTTGTTCGTTAGCGACTGTAACCGCGACTGTTCCACCTAATGCAGAGCGATCGTAACAATGCAAATGCGCGGTGACGTTAATTGCTGCTCGAGTGCGCGCGCACTGCCTCACTGGCTTACTGTCTCTCGTTGAGCGGACTCAAAACCGGAAATCATATTTCCAGTTTTGAGTCCGCTCTGTTTTAATATACCTAATCTCTATAACTCTCGTATCAATAAACTTACGGCCTACATTCCTTGTTTGTGGATAAGTACGTAACTTTTTAATGTTTATTTATTTATTTATGGTTAATTAAAACGGAACAACACCAATTACATTAATTAACATAGAAACATTGTTATTTATAAATTAAGCTAACATGGTACAGAGGACTTCCTTTGCATATTTTCTCTCACAGAACACTAGACAAATACGCATAATTTTATACCATTCATCCGCAAACACATCACATTCAGGGTTGACAATCAGAAGGGTGTTGAGCATCTTCAAAATGCGACATACTGGGGATTCAGCTCTGGCGACAATTTTGGATGGCGGTTGCGCGAAAAGATTGTGCCGGCGGCTAGCACGTATTTGTCGGGCACAAATAGTCGGCAGAAAAGGCCGTGGAGCTCTGGGCAGTCTATTCCTCCCCGTAAAGTTTTACAGGCTACGGTGAGCTGATCAAGGCCTCTTCTCACCTCCAATGAGTTAAAGCTCAACATCCCTAAAAGATGGTTGGTAGGGTACATATAGGGAAAGAAATGGTATAAACTTTGGAAGAGGCATCTTAAGAAGGTTTTCTGTACATTTTCAAGCATGAGTGTTTCGGTCGCGGTATAGGGGTGCCAAACACAGGCACTGGACTCGAGTTTGCTTCTAACCAGAGTGGTGTACAACAGTTTAAAAACATTTGGATTGTGAAAGTCATGAGCATTTCGCAAAACAAATCCCAGGCGCCTGAAAGATTCCTTCGCAAGGGTAGAAACGTGATCTTTAAAAGTAAGACAGCGGTCGAAAACTCAAACTCAAACTCAAAGCATTTATTTCAATTAAACCATTTACAGGCACTTTTGAATTGTCAAAGAGTCGGTCAGTTAGTCAGAGAGTTGAAGCTAGTTGCCCATTCCAAAACGTAGATCTCTATGGAGAAGAACGGGCAAGAAACTCAAAGGACACTCTTTTAAAAATGGATATAAATATTACAAAATCCTGGGTACAGTATTCATGTTGCTTCTATATGTGAGAACAATGTAAAACAAAAAAAGACTCAAAAGCAATTCAAAATTTAAGATTAAAAATAAGCTCTGGCAAATAAGAGGTGACCAGTCTCAACTGACGGCGCCCGTTCACGAACATGACATGTGGATCAGCACCATCCAGCTCAACCATTTTGTAGGGAACCAAATGATCCAACACACGTGCCACCATCAGCGAGACATTTAAGTGAGCATGACATACTCTCATCTGCCATGCTATTTCAAGTCAACATACATCATACCATACTAAACGGCTCCATGGTACTCACATTTACAATAATTGAAAAAATGCTTCTAAATTATACAAAACTAGTTTGCAAAGAAATTGAGCAATTAATATAATATTATTTTCAGATAAGTTAAATAATAATAAACAATAAGTTCGTAATGTCAGGAAAAAAAAAATAGTAAAAAGGGGGAAGCAACACTTCCAATTATGAAATTTTAACTAGTGAGCCCAAGTGCCTGTGGAGTAGGAACAGCGTTAAGCCAAGCATTTTTATCTACGATATAATCATCCAACTTATAATATGCTTGTCTACATAGTGTGCGTTTAATGCATGTTTTAAATTTCTTCTCATTTCGAAAGTCACTCCTAGGTCCTTTATGTTGGTGACACGAGTAATTACCTCACCACCCAAACTCTAGTTGTAATGGATTGGTCGCCGCCCTCGACCGTATGTCATGATGTAGCACTTGCTAGGATTGAAAGATAGCTTATTTTTATTGCTCCACTCAAAAACGGCGGCGGCGTCAATATCCCTTTGCAGGAGTTTGCAATCTTCGTCTGTTTTGATGTGTGCGACAAGTTTTAGGTCGTCAGCATAGAGAAGGCATTTGGCAAACTTAATATTTGCTATGAGATCGTTGATCATGATCAGGAATAGAAGCGGCCCCAACACAGATCCCTGACTTACGCCCGAGCGTGTGCTGTAAGGCTTGGACTCGAAGCAGCCATGTCTGACAAACTGCATGCGATCCCGCAGGTAGTCGGAAAAGAACTGTAGAAGACCCGCCGAGAACCCGATGGCCCCTAGCTTTGTCAAGAGCACATCGTTATCAACTCTGTCGAATGCTTTCCGGAAGTCGAAATACAGAGCATCAACCTGCATACCGATGTCCAAGCCACTGGATATGTAGTCTACAAGAATCAGTAGATTTGAATTTACAGAGCGACCTGGCCGAAAACCGTGTTGGGCATCCGATAGAGACATATTTATACGCTTGTAAATAAAGGAGTGGAGTATATGCTCAAACACTTTGGCAATGGTTAGCAGTATAGCGATGGGCCTGTGTTCCTCTACAGATGTTTTGTCATTGGTTTTAGGGATGGGAGTAACTCACGAAGTTTTCAATTGCTAAGGGTATACGCCGGACTGGAGGGCTAGGTTAAAGACATGACATAGAGGAGCTGCTAAGATATTAAGGCCCCCCTTAAGGATAAAGGCTGGAATGTTGTCAGGGCCAGTCGAGCTATAGGGTTGAGTTTAGCAATCCCCTTAACTACATCCGATGGGGTTAAACCGGGAAGAGGAATGTTATCTCGCTCACCAGTCACATTTAAGTTTCTTGGGTCCAATTTTGGTGTATCGGGCAGAAACACGCTGGCAAAATACTTAGCAAAAGCCTCAGCCGCTTTGATACCCGAAAAAGTCTCACCATTGAGTATGACGTTCGGCTCAAAACCGCCCTTTGATCGCAGGCTGGAAACATGCTGCCAGAACTGTCGCGGATTTTTACCTATGTTATCTTCTATGGTATTACAGTACATTTGGTAGGCGTCCTGGGTTCTTACTTTTAGAACCCATCGCAGAGCACTAAACTCCGCATATGTAAGATCACATCGCGAAAGTTTCCATTTATTATGCAATTTAGTTTTACGCTGAGTATCGTTTACTATATCTCTAGTAAATCAGACTGGATACCGCCTGTTTCCAGCGATCATTCTCTTCTTCTTTGGAATGGAAGAATCAAATAAATTATAAATTATTTTGTAAAACTTACCAGCAGCCGAGGGTACGTCATTGCAGCAAAAAACGTCGTGCCAAGGAGCAGAACGAATTTGATCTCTTAAAAGAGTGTAGTCCCCCTTGACAAAGTTCCAATCCCTACTACGATCAATGTTGCTAGGGTCTAATTTTTCCCTATCCTTATGCGTTGTAACGTTAATCGCAATATCTAAAGGAGGGTGGTACAAGGCGATTGGAACCAGCTCCGTACCTTTGACATGCTCGCAGTTTACTTCGGTACCCTCCCGAGCCAACACTACGTCTAACTTACTCCCACGCATATTCACCACTTCGTTCATCTCTGCCAGACAACAAAAGCTTAAGAAGTAACTGTAATAATTGTTGACATTCATAGATGCATTTTAAGTTAAGGTCGCCGAAATCACTATCGTTCCGTTCAAATTGGAGATCATGCTCTCAACCTTGCAGAACCACGTCATATAATGGTCATCAGTTGCAGTGGTCAGATGTTATTACATTACAGTACGTGGAATACTCTCTGGTCTCCACTGGAGAACAGTACCATTGTATTTAAGATACCTGCAAGGCGCGCATGATAACACTGATAACACGATACTCATGAGCATGGCACCTCATTCCCGAGTCAACCATTTTTACATTTATTACACTTTTATACAAGGCCGCTACGCGAACCATCAAATAATAAAGCGCACATGCGCTGTACTGTAACAGGCGCCGAGGTGGGAACGTAGCACCTTGTAGCAGCGCTACGCCGTCACCGCGCGTAGCACCACATAGACGCGCTACGCTGACTCCGTCTGTAGCTCCGTGTAGCACTGCTACGACAGATCTACGTGAGTAGGAGGGATGCAAGTTTTGCGGAGTTATGCGCATGCAAGTTTTGTAAAATATTTCATTGCTTTTTTATAACGATTAATTTACTTATCGTTATTGTATACACTACACTATTCAGCCCTCTGCCCCCCGCATACCCCGGGCCCCCTCGCTAGTTATCCTCCCCACAGATCGCATTTTTCCGCTGAAGGCTTGTTGTAATGGTGGTACACCCGAACCCGCAGCATACACCAGTAACATTCCTGACGGTATATTACATAGTTCGTAGGTACTTAATAATAATACTTGTATAAACGACAGCCTATGACACTTTGTAGGCCAAGAAGCTAATAATATCTTTATATACGATAAAAGTTACAATAATAAAGCATAATAGCATAATCAGCCTATAATGTTCCCACTGCTGGGACACAGGCCTCCTCTCTGTGAGAGGGAGCGGGCCGTAATCCACCACGCGGGCCCAGTGCGGGTTGGTAGATGTCACATGTCTTCGAATTTTTGGTTCTAGGACATGCCGGTTTCCTCACGATGTCTTCCTTCACCGTTTTTGAGAGCAGTGGCGATGAAATAATTTACACAAAGTAAAGCGCCTGTCAGGGTTCGAACCTACGACCTACGACTCGTAAGTCATGGCTGTTCCACTGGGCCACCACTGCTCTATAACAAATAATAAATAAATAATTTATATATTATATATATATAATATTTATATTTTATATGTGTTTCCGGTTACTCCAATTGTCATCCATTTTTCAAGCACTTGGCATCCGATTGAGCTGAAAATTGGTATACATAAACAACTACCGTGATATTTTGAAAAAATAATATCGTGGAGCTGGTCTGATGATGGAGCCGGAAATTAGCCATAGGAACTCTTCAATTAAACAAGATAGCACCATCGCGTTTGGACTGATTGGTTATGTATTGACAAGTGCTCTTACACTAGGCGGTGACGAGGGTCAGATGATGGAGCTACAAGGTGATCAAGGATCTCCTCCACCAAACAAGATAGCCTTAACTTATAATTTATTTGTGTTGTGCCGCACATCCATCACGACGTCGGCATCCATCGGTTCAACTGCCTAACATGTATATTTATATAACCTCTATAAAGGTATATGTTTTATAGCCTCTTTGTACCTACTGTCAAGAAGAAGTTTATCTTGTAGCAGCATAATATGGAAATGTGAAAAAGTTTATTTCGTTTTGAAATACTTCAAAGTCAAATAATTTATTTTAAGTAGGCACAGTAAAGGCACTTTTGAACGTCAAATACAAAGAAATAGAACTGATTCTAGTTGCCCCTTCCAAAAGGTAGTTTTCGTATGGAGAAGAATGGGCAAGAAACTCCACCGTTACTATTTAAAAAAATGTTTTACAATATTTTGTATATATCAATTATATAATTACATGTGAAGACGATGCACCTAGAATACGATTACTGTACCACAATAGGTAAAAAGAATTAAAAATGGAGCATTGACAAATTAATTAATTAAATATGTGATAGATACATGGTGCTCTAACTAAACTTAAAAACACATTATTAAAGGGGCATTTAAACTAATCCACATAATCATATCACATCCTTGTGAATGGCACAAGTATTGCAACTATAAGTATAATGACCTTGTTAACTCATCACAACATGCTATTACAAGGGTAATTACGCTAATTGCTAACCATTACATGACATTCCTCAGAATCATAGCATAATATATGGTAACAATTCGGTAACTATGAGCCACATGCCCTTATAAATTGTGCCCAAACCCACCCTTATTGGCGATAATGTGGCCTTTATAAGGGCAGATATTTTGGCTTTAATGACCAAAGGATGTGTTCCGCAACACTATTACCGGCAACAGGTTATCCCCGCGAGGAGTGAGCTCACTCGACATCTTTCAATGCAGTTTTACATTTTGATGCCTTAGAACAAATGACTACGTCTGTAATAGCAACTTAATTTTACATTTTTTTATTTACTATTAACGGTTTAATTGCCAACCCATTACAACCAAAGATTCATAATAAACTAATCTAAATTACGCACTCGTTACTTCACACATTGTCAGTACTGTTTGTAAAATTTAAATTTTTACATTACATGCTTAAGAATAAACATAAATTATACAAGCCGTAAATAAACTTTTTCTAAATCTAGGTACCATTTAAAAGTACATAATTTGTACCAAGAAAATAATATGATAATGTTAAAATAATATGTGGCGCCTTGACATTACATAGCAATGCGTACATTTAAGTATATCAAGAAAGTGATTCTCACTCTTCCGTCTACGATAAGTCGTTATTATAACTAAAAGCGTTTGAAAGCGTTGGCGTAGCACCGGCACTGGTAGGCTCGTAGGGAGCGTAGCAACGTAGCACTCCAGGTGCACACGCTCTCCGAGGGCCCACTTCGGCACGCGAGGAACTACTCATACAATATGTCAACTAAACATTTTCTATATAAATACATTTTGTTCCAACAAATGTTTCCAGCAAAATTATTCAGTTTAACATAACATCAAAATTGCAGGCGCTTGTACTGAACTAGCATTGTTGTGCTAATATCGGCAAATTAATATTATGATGAATAAATGGTATGGAAAACGACATTATTGAAAAATAAAAATATATCTAGCAAATAAATATACACTTGATCGATTATGACCAATGAAATTAGGGAAAATGATTTTTCACCTCAGCACCTCGAACAAGCAGGTTTTGCTGTCTACAGACAGTGAGCAAAATTCAATTTTGCTGCGAGCGTGAGACAAAGTAACTTTTTAATTTTTTTTTTTTTCTAAATGCCGAGAACATGCCATGGGTCTACTCACAAAATTCGAACGATATGAATTTCACTTTGTTCTGTCACTTTACTTCGATACGAAAAAAGCGAGAGATAGAAACAAGTCGATTCGAAGTTCGATTTTAATTTCGATATCTAGTAGGCCTAAAAAAGAAACAAACTATAAAACGTTTGGATACACATACAGGTTTCAAATGTAATAAGTAATTTAACTTTTTTTTTTTATAGTGTTCGTTTTACAAATATACATGTGGTTTGTTTACCATGTGGTTTACGTTTACCATGTTGTATTTTTTACCATTAAGCAATAATAAGGGTTTAAATATGAAATTGCCGTTTAAAAGTACTGGCCATGGCCACTTTTAATTAAAATTAAACTTGCATCATGTTGTGAGATTCCAGAGTGAAACTTTTTTCACAAGATTCGATTTTTTACATTCAATTGTTTTTGCATTCAGCTTTTAACAGTACGAGACAACTGAGATGTAGCATAAATGTGAAAATTTGCATTAATTAATTTCAATTTTACGGATGTATTTGGTTATATAAATTTACGTTATTGCGTTTGCGTAAAGATCATTTTCACCTAAAGCAGTAATAAAGATTGGTGATTTTGAAGGCGCATTCCTGTCGGATTGTGATCGGTTTTACGAATTTTGCCGATGCTACATCTGAGTTGTGTCGTACTGTACTTATATTGAAAATTCGAGTTCCGACGAGGAACTAACGCAGCGGAAACAGCTCGCAATATCAATGTTGTGTTTGGAGAGGTTACGGCTAATGAACGCACCGTGCGTTTTTAGTTTAATCGCTTTCGTAGTGAAAACTTCGATTTGAAGAATGAACCCCGAGAAAGACCAGCCTCTAAGGTAAATAACGATTAATTAGATGCGATGCAACAATCGGTGAGACAAAAAGCTTGCAAAATAGGTGCCCCATGATTTGACTGATCTGCAGAGAAAACCGCGTGTTGAAGCTTGTCTTACCTACCTTGTTGAACCTGTACAGAAATGAAGGGGTTTCAATACAAAATGCCTTCACTCAGTTTGTTGAGTCCAGGTCCCCAGAGTTCTACCGCAAAGGCATAAATGACCATCCCATGAGATGTCAGAAATGTGTAGACAATGGGGAAAATACTTTGATTAAATAATAACTATTATGTCATTTGAGGATTATGGCAACTGAAGCGTTATATCTAATGAAATTATGGCATATGAAATTATGGTATATAAAATTATGGCATATGAAATTATGGCAAACATTAGTAAACCATTTTATAGGGAACAGATTAAAGAAGGTATACTATGACTTGAAGGACTACGAGTTAACTATAAGGACATATGCTAGGTACGCCGTAATTGTCTTGTACATTAGTCCTTTAGTTACTATTTTTCTCTCAAATTATTAACATTTTAACTACTTAGCAACGCGCGCACTTAAGGAATTAATTCAATTCAGACATGCGCAAACATGACGCATACGGTGACAAACACAAAAAAAGTGAAAAATAACTTTAATTCGGAAGTCGGTGTCTTTGTTTTTCAATTTTCATTTTTTGCCACCGACTTCCGAAATTAAAGTTATTTTTCACATTTTTGTTTTTTTTTGTTCGAATACCACTACCTGCTATGTAAATAACAGTGACGGAGTCAAACAATATATCGTCTACACACGCTAAGTGGGAAAAAATACGTAATATTGAAGCTAACTTAAAAACTACGCAAGTAAAGTTAATAAAATTTATATGGGACCACCTCTGAAGCATGACCTACCAAACAAAAAAAGAATCACCAAAATCGATTCATAATTGGCGGAGCAATCGAGTAATATACATACAAAAAAAAAAAAAATAACATACAGACGAATTGAGAACCTCCTCCTTTTCGAAGAAGTCAGTTAAAAACAAAGACACCGACTTCCGAAATTAAAGTTATTTTTCACTTTTTTGTGTTTTTTTTTAAGTCGGTTGTTTTTTTTGTAAAAAGTTTTATATGCGGCAGATTCAATAAGCGACGCGCTTTCAGTAAATGAGCTCCTGCACGGTCGTTCCGCGCCTCATCCGCGCCACGGGCGCGCTACAGCCGCGTCTCATTCGCGCCACGGCCAAACTTCGTCTCCTTGTACCGACCGGGCGAATAGTTGCACGCCTTTTCTTCGACCGGTTGTGACTGTACTTAAATAAATAGGCTGATAACAATTAGTTTTTCCTAATTATGTTAGTATTCGTGTTTTGATCGGTTTCCGCCTTAAGGGAAAGAACCGTGCCCCTCCTCTCCGCACGGTTCTGTAGGGCTTGTCCCAGGAAGGCCACACTCACACCGATATAAGAAATGAATTCCTAAACTAAACTGCCTTGTCCCAAAAGCTAAGGGACAAGAAGGGGATACAAGGTGATGGTAATATTGGGAATTCGCAGTTAGTAAACATAAGCGTTATAATATTAAATTATATGAAGCTAAGAAAACAATAGATGGTATGCAAAAGTATATCTTTTCAAACGTCATAATTACTTAAGACAGCTCAAAAGCGGGGCGCCCTTCTGTGAACCTGCTTGTTGTATTACCTGGACAAAAAATATTTTCTATTTTCTAATTGTATACACATCAAAAGTGCCTAGCAAACAAACACAAAGGCACAGCCGTACCATCTTTACGAAGCCAGGACATTTCCGAACCCCTGTAACTTCATTGCGGATAAAGCTACACGCCCGAATTTTCAATAATCAAGAGGGCTTTGTATAACTAGGTATATTCTCGAATTCCATTTTTATTTAATCTACCTTTTGCATTCAAAGACGGGTGTGCAAACTTTTAAAGCTGGCGTTTGTGTTTTGACAGTCGAAATAGCCCGACCTTATACGTAAGTTGGTATGATACCACTACTTGATAGAGAAACTACAGTGACAGGAAGTTGTATACGTAAGTTGGTATGATACCACTACTTGATAGAGAAACTACAGTGACAGGAAGTTTTATAACATCATCAACATATACCAATTAATTACGTGTTATTGGAACTAACTCAAAAACTACCCAAGAAATGATATTTTTATTTGGGAACACCGAGCGAGCTTCCTCTGGCAAAAGAGAATCACCTAGATCAGCGCAGTAATCACGGGAATATCGATGTAACCATACATGAACAAAAAGATACCATCCGAATTTAATAACCTCCTCCCTTTCCTGAAGTCCGATACAAACTCTTTCGCTTATTACCCGACTACGGCGAAGAAAAAAGGAGGGTTATGATTTTGACCGGTATGTTTTTGAATATCTATATGACGGAGAGGATACTTCTCTCTTTGTTTATTATCAGCCATATTTTAACAGCTAACTGTGGGCATACTGTGAATAGTGTTGCTTATTGCGCGATAGAAAAACCGTTTGCAGTTCAAGATCAAATTATAATTTACTATATTATTACCCGACTACGGCGAAGAAAAAAGGAGGGTTATGATTTTGACCGGTAAGTATGTATGTTCCTTACGTACCTTCTAAACGACTCATCACAATTTGACAAATGAGGTATCGTTGGAAGCGTCTTGATCGTCCGCTGGATATAGGCCATGTGACGTCACATTAAATTGAAAATGGCGCCCTCTAGAGGACATATAGTCAGGAACTAAAAAAAAATATTGTTAAATCGTACCATGTTGGGTATCAAATGAAAGGGCTTAATGAGCACATTTCAAAAATATATATATTATAACCGCAAAAGAATTTTAAAAAAAATTAACGTAATAAAAACTAAAACCCAACTACAAGTAAAAAGGTATAAACAGGACACCGCAGACAGAGAAATTAAAAATCCGGAGTCAAACGTAATCTGTTCGATTTATGCCTTCGCTACCGTCACAGGGCGTAAGGAGAAAAATGTATTTACTGTTCCTTACTTTCCTGTTAGACAATAGTTAATTATTCATTCATTTAGTTATTTCTCATATATATGCGATCGGGGCGGAAACGGCCAAGCCACATATTTTGACTAAGGTGGAGTTTGTGAAGTTAGGATTGTAGACTTAGGGCGTGTAGAGTTAGAAGCTCGGCTCTACATGAGATCTGATAACTTTTTGTCTCGTCTTGGTAACATTTTACATGAAAATGTTTTTGGTGGGATTTCACTTCTTTTTGTAAATTGCTTATTATTTCTTTCTTTTTTTGTGTTGTATTTTTTGCACATCAGGGGTGTCTTTTTTCATAACCCACTCTCTTTATTCGTATAATATAAGTCATTAAGTATACTAATGTATTAATGTATTAATAATATTATGAAATCTAACGCCACATGTACACTTTTATCCCCTAATTTAAGGGGTTGAGAGGTGATTAAAACACGTATTTTTTATTTGTTATAAGAAATCACAGACTTCTTATTATGTGTACCTACTTGCATAATTTTCAGATCTCAAGCATAAAATTAGGTTTATATTGGAAAACCCATACAAACTTCCATCCCCTAATTTACAGGGTGGGAGGTGATTTACTAAAAATCCTGAAATATGTATTTTATTATTTATAACAAGGAGTCCCTATATCAATTGTGATACCTCTAGTATTAAAATTTGCGGAAGTCTCATACAAACTTCCATCCCCTAGTTTAAGGGGTTGGGGGGTAAAAGTTCCAAGTTTAAATTTTTCTATTGTTTGTGTACTAATACTAGCATACATACCAAATTTCAGCTTTCTAGGACTTCAGGAAGTACCCTAAGAATTTTGATGATCATCAGTGAGTGAGTGAGTGAGTCACTCAGTGACGAAATTGGGGTTTTCCAGTTATCAATAAAATCGAAAGTATAAAAGCTTTGCAATTGAAACTTTCTACGTTTAATAAGTCCACTATTGAAATCATATCCCGAGAATTTTGTTTATCTGGCATAATCAAAACGTAAGTCATGAGGGGTCAAAAAAACGACGAAGCAGAAAAGTTAGGTAGTGCTCTCCTTGCGCTTCGCGTGGCTCGTCTTGGCGGATGCCCCCAGATACGGAACGCGCGACAATTTCTAAATGTGTTTACTGCACGATCGCCACAGCCAAACTCGGCTTATCCCGGTCGAGCGTTACATTTTATACTCTGTCAAACGCCGCTAGGCAGCGCTGGAGTCCCGATTAGTCAACTCAGTAACATATTACGTATTAACGTATTATTAAAGTATTAACGTATTATCGTATTTATATACGAGGGTTTTGTCATGATTTTCTGATGATTACAGGTGATGGGTGAAGTTCAGTGCGATAACGCATTGACCGCGGCGTGACCGGCGCTTGCACGACGTGCTGGGGGTGGAGGCGGCGGGAGGCACGACATGGACGACCCGGAGCGTATCGCGCGCGACGCCGCCGCCTGCCAGCTGGAGAACAACGGCACCGCGCCGCAAGCAGGCCAGTTCCCGCCACTGTGTGCGCCACCGCTCCCAGTTCACTCCACCACCGCCACTCACCCGCTCTCTCTGCTTGCAGGCGTGTTCTGCGAGGGCACGTTCGACTCGTGGCTGTGCTGGCCGCACACACCAGCTAACTCCACCGCCTACCGCGCCTGCCCCGCCTTCGTGCCCGGCTTCAGTCCTGAACGTGGGTCGCATCCCTTACGCACTGGTGACGCATCGCCTTTGGCTCAGTCATGTGTACGCTCGCTCTTGTTACAGTGTTGGCGCACAAGGAGTGCACGGCGGACGGCACGTGGTGGCTACACCCGGAGACCGGCCGGCCCTGGTCCAACTACACCACCTGCATCAAGCCCGAGGATGTGAGGCCCCGCACTAGCTGAGTATGTCCCGCGAGTGAGCCAGCACTGAGTAACGTTTGTTGTGCAGGACGTGAGCGACATCATCGCGGTGTATGAGGCGGGCTACAGCGTGTCGCTGGTGGCGCTGCTGCTGTCGCTCGGGATCCTCTTCTACTTCAGGTGAGTCTCTGTCGTCCTCCACTGCTCTGTGTCCACTGTGTGCGTGCTGACAGTGCGTGTGTGTCGCAGGTCGCTGCGGTGCGCGCGCATCACGGTGCACATGAACCTGTTCGCGTCGTTCGCACTCAACAACGCGCTGTGGCTGCTATGGTATGGGCTGGTTGTCCGCGCGCCCGCCACGCTGACATCATCGCCCGCGTGGTGCCGCGCGCTCAACGCGGTGCTACAGTACGCGCTGCTCACCAACTATACGTGGATGCTGTGCGAGGGGCTGTACCTGCACACGGTGCTGGTGAGCGCCTTCGTGTCGGAGCGGCGCCTGTTGCGCGCGCTGCTGGCTCTGGGCTGGCTGCTGCCACTCACGTCGGCTGCAGTGTACGCCGGGCGCCGCGCCGCTGGCGATGAGTCGCTGTGCTGGATGGACGAGGCAACGCCGCGCCTCGAGCTGGCCGTGCTGGCTTGCGGAGCCGTGCTGCTCAACGTGGGTTTTCTGTGCAACATTGTGCGCGTGTTGTGCACCAAGTTGCGCGCGGGTGGCGGCGTAGGCGGCGCGGGAGGACCCGCGCGCCCCTCCGCCACCGCACTGCACGCGCTGCGCGCCACGTGCCTACTGGCGCCGCTGCTGGGCCTGCAGTACCTGCTGATGCCATTCCGGCCGGATCACACGGCGCGCTGGTGGCTGGCCTACGAGTACGTGTCGGCGCTAACGACGTCGCTGCAAGGGCTGTGCGTGGCCGTGCTGTACTGCTTCTGCAACGGCGAGGTGCTGGCGCAGCTGCGGCGGCGCTGGCGCGTGCTGACGTTCCGGCCGCGCGCTAACTCGGCCACGGCCACCACGGTGTCGGTGAGTATGCTGGGCGCGGGCGGGCGGCGCGGCACCGTCACCACGTCCGCCTCACCCCCGCGCGTGTTGCAGTTCGTGCGCTCGGCGCCGGGCGGCACAGAGGACAAGGTGTGACTGGCGGCGGGCGGCGACGTGGCCGCGCCCGAGCGCCGCCGCAGCGAGCGCCACATCCGCTTCGACTGCGGCGACAGCGACGACGACGCACCGCCCGACAAGCGCCTGCTGTGAGCGCCGCCGCCCCACGACTGATCATAAACTTTATACGCTGCATAGTGTGCACCGGGCCTGACGGGTATATTATAAGAGTTCAGCTCCACTCTGTCGATGTGATCCGCGACTCGTTCACGAACATTAAGAGAAGTCAGTGAGTATAAGTAGAGAGAAATGACAACGAGCGATCTCCATGTTCAGTGACAGCCATGTACCTACGTAACTTAATGTTTTAACTTATAGTAGCACGCTCTACTTCAGAGCTGTGCGTCGGACTGGCCTCGACGATGTACATACTTGTAAATATTTTTATAAAATAAAAGTATAAGGGTGTTATTTAGTATCGTTTCATTTCATTAACTTCCGGTGCACTATATTAGCGACGCTCGCCTCACCTGCACCGAATGACCTACTTACCCACATTGTGTGGACAAACTTTGTTTCTATTTATGTCTCTTGATATTTACCAATAAGCTGCCAATTTAAACCACTTTTATTGGTACATCCAAATGGTTTGGAATGTAATTTGACGGATGAATCAACCAAATCACGCTACATTACTGTAACACGCTAATGTTACAGTAATGTAGCGTTTGTAAACAACCGCTACATTAAACGATTTAAAAATCGCCACATGTCAGACGCGACAGTTAGTGGGGCAGTAAATCTCCCATTGCTCGCGCACCTGTGACAGCGGTATAAATATATCGCTGCAGACGGCGGCGCAGGCATTGTCTCCGCGCGCCGATCAATTGGCACTCCCAGCATCAATACTAAATTAAACTACTGTTCGATTGTAACCGACGCTATTAATACGCAGCGCCGGCGCACACATCCACGCCTTATATGGACAGTATGGACACCGGTGCCTGGTGGCATGCTGCACTCTGCAGGCTGCGACAATGGGACATAGGGAAAGGGGTCCCACACAATTATGAACTCACGCTCAGTTATAAAATTATATTAAACATCATACACTTAAAGTAGTTCACTTACATGATAACGCAACAGCGAGCAGTCTCCGACAGAGAGTATAAAATAAATACATTTGTTTGGCAACAAGTATAAAAGTGTGGAGGAGTGATGCGTGTGACGTCACGCGTCTAGAAGCACTTGCGGTGCACGATGCCGGGGCCGGACTCGTCGTACTCCTGCTTAGAGATCCACATCTGCTGGAAGGTGGACAGCGACGCCAGGATGGAGCCACCGATCCACACGGAGTACTTGCGCTCGGGCGGCGCGATGATCTTGATCTTGATGGTGGAGGGCGCCAGTGCCGTGATCTCCTTCTGCATGCGGTCAGCGATACCAGGGTACATGGTCGTGCCGCCCGACAGCACCGTGTTGGCGTACAGGTCCTTACGGATGTCTACGTCGCACTTCATGATGGAGTTGTACACGGTCTCGTGGATGCCACACGACTCCATACCCAGGAACGAGGGCTGGAACAGCGCTTCAGGACAGCGGAAGCGTTCGTTGCCGATAGTGATGACTTGCCCGTCCGGCAGCTCATAGGACTTCTCCAGAGAAGTGGACGCGGCCGCCGTCTGCATCTCTTGCTCAAAGTCCAGCGCCACGTAACACAGCTTTTCCTTGATGTCCCGCACGATCTCGCGCTCCGCCGTCGTGGTAAAGGAGTAGCCGCGCTCCGTCAGGATCTTCATGAGGTAGTCCGTGAGGTCACGGCCTGCTAGGTCCAGACGAAGGATGGCGTGCGGCAGCGCGTAGCCCTCATAGATGGGCACCGTGTGCGAGACACCGTCGCCGGAGTCTAGCACGATACCGGTGGTACGACCGGACGCGTACAGTGAGAGCACGGCCTGGATAGCTACGTACATGGCGGGGCAGTTGAACGTCTCGAACATGATCTGCGTCATCTTTTCGCGGTTGGCCTTGGGGTTGAGCGGCGCCTCCGTCAGCAGGATGGGGTGCTCCTCAGGCGCCACGCGCAGCTCGTTGTAGAACGTGTGGTGCCAGATCTTTTCCATGTCGTCCCAGTTGGTGATGATGCCGTGCTCGATGGGGTATTTGAGAGTGAGGATACCTCTCTTGCTCTGCGCCTCATCGCCCACGTACGAGTCCTTCTGCCCCATGCCCACCATGACGCCCTGGTGGCGCGGGCGGCCCACGATTGATGGGAACACAGCGCGCGGCGCGTCGTCGCCGGCGAAGCCGGCCTTGCACATACCGGAGCCGTTGTCGACTACCAGCGCGCCCGCATCGTCGTCACACATCCTGACTCAGTGGATGAAGAGGTGGTACACGGTGAGCTCCACACACCTGCAACACAACGCGCCGTTAGTACACGCACTGCACCGCACTGACACGCTCGACTCGTATTCTCCGCTCCGGTATATGACGGTGCGAGAATAGATTACTGACTGAGAGATTGAAGTGATCTATTTAGGACAGACTGAGATGCACTGAGCTATACAGGTGCACGGACAGACACTCACAGCGCGGAGGCAGCGGTAGCAGCGACGGTAGTGAGCGCTGGATGGCCGCGCGCGCACTATATACGCGGCGGCGCGCGGCTGGCCGGCACTTGGCACTCGCAGCAGCCCCTACAAGGCGCTGCCGCCTCCCGCCCGCCGCCGCCGCAACACACGACTGCCATTTAAGACAATCATCCGAATCCCTCGATACTAATTACATCGCTATCGGACAAAATAGCTCTCAATGAGAGACAGTCAGCAAGCGGCAATGCGCGCTATTTACATAGGTACATCGTCACCTGCGATCAGCCGGTCAGCCGGCCGCCCAGGTACCGGGCGCCTCTGACAGTACACTTAACTTTCTTCTAAAACTTATAAGGGCTTAAAACTCGGTCGGTGTTTGTCTGGTTGCCTAACATTTGCGGGGCAAGTTGACTTACAAGAGATATTATAGAAAAAGTTTAAATTCTAAACTCAAACTCAAACTCAAAGCATTTATTTCAATTAAACCATTTACGGGCACTTTTGAATTGTCAAGGAGTCAGTCAGTCAGAAATATGAAGCTAGTTACCCATTCGAAAGCGTAGTAGGTACCTATGGAGAAGAACGGGCAAGAAACTCCATGGACACTCTTTTAAATCAAAATATTGTTACAATATAATGGTTACATCATTCATGTTGAAATTATACATGTGAGAACAATGTAGAAAGCACGTTAAAAGCGTCCGCACTTATAAAATAAGAACAATTCAAAAATAAGCCATGGCAGCTAAGAGATGACCAGTCACAACTGACGGCGCCCGTTCACGAACATGACGCATGGATCAGCACCATTCAGCTCAACCATTTTGAAGGGAGCTAAATGATCCAACACACGCCACCATCAGCGAGACATTTGAGTGAGCATGACATATTCCCAGCCGCCAAATAAGGCACATTCAAGTCAATGAAAGACATATTACCCGGTAAATGATAGATCTATAGTACATAGTACTCACACTTGTGCTATGCAATTATACAATACAAAAGAGGTTGAGTTTATACAATGCAAAATATGGGTAGTTTTTCTAGTTTAGGTAGTTGGTTATTTTTGTCAAAATAAACTTTAAAGCGGTGGCATAAGCATGTGGGACTCATTGTAAGCCTTAAACGTGATGAAGTTAAAGGAAAATCAAGAAAATGAGAATAATTGATACTGTCAATTAATAAACTAAAAAGCTTTTTGTTGTGAATTTTCAAACTTTAGTATCGGGATAAGTTGTTTAGTTTTTAGATAAGATAAGATAATCATTTATTTGCTCAAACATGAGTACAATACATACTTACAACACAAATTGTCAGCATGCAAGAGATGTTAAACGTAAAGATAAAAAATCTTAAACAATGGCATGCAAATATTAATAAAATAAGTTATAATGTCAATCCGAGGCTTATTGAATAGAAACATTGTCTTATTGTTCATCCCTTCATCCCTTCTCATGATTTTACACTTACATAATTACTATAACAGTCAACCTAACCCCGGCCTGGGGTCAACCTACCCCGGTCCTGGGGTAGGTTGGGATGGGTTAGGAATATAGTTGTAAATAATTAAAAAATTCAAAAACTCGACTGCCCTGCTAAAAAACGAACTAAAGAGTAAAAAACAAGTTGATGAAATTGTCATTGCAGTCAGGGGACCGTTCTGTGGAACACTTTTTAATCGGGTTATCAATATAGAGCCAAAATGAGCAAAAAACTAAGTGAAGTCTAACTATCACGGTTCAGGAGATACAGCCTGGTGACAGACGGAGAGACAGACAGACAAACAGCGGAGAGTAATAGGGTCCCGTTTTACCCTTTTGGTACGGAACCCTAAAAATTTTCTAATTAGTTTTTTACTCAGCTACTGCATATTTTTAGTTTTTTTTTTGTAAATATTCATGTAATATTTTACAGACAAATCGAGATTATGTCTAAAAAATATCGGGGAGTAGGTGTGGTTCAGATCACTTCGTGTGAAGCCTCAGTGAAAACATTTTAAACCATTATTAAACCGCTAAGTGTGGTTTTAAACTAAAAATACGGTTTAAAACCAAATGGTTTCAAACGTTTAAAATCCGTTTTGCATGTATAGTTGGGATACATTAGTATAGATAACAATTGGATGGTGATTAAAAAATCACCTGTGAGTATAGTGTATTATCATAAAATCGTTATTATTATTAGCTGGTTTTTGCAAACAAGAAATCTAAGGCCTATCTACCTAAAGGTAGTCTTCAAAACCTTCATTACAAAAAAAATTGGTAGGTTTCCTTTTACACTTCAATATTAATTTGACCACGTACCTATACTGAAGCCGCACGTCGCCCCTTATGCTCTTAGCGCGGGGCGACGTGCGGCTGCAGGGAAGTGCTTCCGCGGGTGTTCTCCACAAACATTGAATACGATTCTGGCCACGTATCTAACTACTAGTTTCTGCCCGCGACATCGCCCGCGTGGTATGTCGATAAACAGTATGCCTATGTCCTTCCCCAGGCTGCCATCTGTCTCCTTGCCAAATTTTATCGAAATCCATTCAGTGGTTTAGGCGTGAAAAGGTAACAGACAGAGTTTATTTCAATTATATTAGTATGGAAGTATGGATAGTAGATGGATGTATATACAACGTACCACTACAATGGCGACATTAATTTAACACACGTATAAGATTTCGCATATTCGTTTTATAAAAATATTTGAATTTCATTAAACGTTATAATTTATTGATTTATTTACAATTTTCTAAATTACCATACTGGAGCAACCTGTACATAAAGAACTGTAGCGAAGAGCTCATTTGCCGGGGTCACGTATCATAAGAATAGAAGGAAAGCAACGCAATTTCTTAGAAATAATGCCGACAAAAGATCTTACCGACAGAACCGAGAACGTAAGCCAGCTGGTAGGTAGCTTCATGAAAGAATCTTTTACACAGAGTGATCTCAATTTTGGTTATGTTTTTATTATTTAGTTTCTTTTTCAATTTACGAATTATTTTATTTTATTATAATTTTTATGTTTATTGGCCACTAGCCCTGCCCGTGTGTTAAATTAATGTCGCCATTGTAGCGGCACGTTATATGTAAATGCGAAAGTGAGTTTATTTGTGTGTTACGCTTTCACGCTAAAACGGCTGAACGGATTTGGATCAAATTTGGCACATGGGTAGACCATGACTTGGAATAGGACATAGGATACTTTTTTATCCCGGTAGTACGTTCCCGTGGCATAATTTCCGACCTCCACGCAGGCGAAGCCTAGTACTGAATGAGAGCAAGGGGCTACTTGCGGCTGCAGGGGATCTGCGCGGTTTATAGCAATAATGGTACGAAAAGAAAATACACGTATTCTTATTATTTTCACCAAAAATCTAATAATTTGGATGGTGATAAAAATTCTTCCTGTATATGTTATTTAATTTTTTTATTAGGCTAATAGTGTCGCTATCAAATAAAGTTGTTTAGCACATTTAAATATTAAAATATTAATTAAAACTAACTATACAAATAAAATATTAATGTAGACCAATAAGTGAAAAGTTAGTCAACCAGGCCCGGTCTCCCCTAGTAGGTAGTAGTCGAAACAGCCCTCGTTCCACCACTAATGTTACGTATTGCATCATTTGACGCGCCGCCGCCGGGAGTTTGTACCACTGCACGGGAAACCAGATACAGATCAACATCACACGTATCATAGCTGGACACCGTTGATCAAATAGTTAAATCGCTAATCCGTTTCTTAGAAAGTTTGCGCGGTGCCCTTTTGGCAAACAGAATAGTAGGTGCCTATCTACCTGTTTTCTTATATATTTATGGTACCTACTCAAGAGTCCATATAATATCTCAGCTTAAATGCACTCCTTTTCTCGCTCGCACGATACTGCTAGCGGACTGAGTGAGAGCGAGACTGAGCGGCAGGGAGAAGTATTAGAGTAAGTAAGTAAGTATTACTTACGAGTCGTATTAGACGTCTCAGAACAATATTGTAGGTTTTTGATAAAGGTATACTATAGCATATTATTATAACAATTTTACTTTAACAAGCTGCCTGCTTCCAAGCTCTTCTATGGGGACGACCCACTATGGGCCGGTTAGACCCGATAGCTGCCTACCACTTTTTTTTTTTTTATATGGTGGGAAATCGTCCAATTACTTCTCTCTCGCTCTGGGCGGAGCGGAAGGGCGTGTCAGAGTTTTACTGACTAAAACCCACCCGTGTTCCTTCAGTTGCCTGTTGCCAAGGTCCCGGTATCCCTTTCGGACTTTCCAGCAACCCTGGCAGGCATCGGTCCTAGCGGACCCCACCAATTGTTTTGACATCTCTTTTAGGATCGACCCGGGCCTGAGCCCCCCACCCTACAAACATAACTGGTGAAACGTGTATGTACACCTCTGTCTACCGCTGCGGGGAACACGGGCATGATGTTATAATGTATGCGGTTGTGTATAGCACTTTCATTGTGATCTAAACACGGCATTTCCCTGCATACGTGTCGCGCTGCAGCGCGGCAGCGTCGCGGCAGTGGCGTGGCAGTGGGAGGCTGGCTTCTGCTCTATGGATGCGGTTTGATTCTCACACGGAACAACTCACTTAAAAGCTAGCTAAAAATAGACTAGTGGTAAACATGTTCAAAAGACGATAACCGCCGTAGAAGTAAGGTCCCCTTACTGCTACAAATAAAGACGCTGTCAAAGTCAAATTCTTACCATGGAGCTGCGGTTGACTGTACTGTAAATGCTTTGGAGAATCTGAAACAGTAGGTGTCACCAGACACTGCGCCAATGAGTTCGTCAGAATCGATCTATAAATAAATACATATGGATGCATTCTACTAATCGAAAACAATCCGGTGCAGCCGCATGCGCACACGTGGCGCGCGCGCCGCTCTCACATCTAGTCCAATTGAAAACGACTTGACAGATTTCAACTTTATACGAAATTTTGCCAATTTCGCTGATTTACGTGATTTTACAGTTTAAATACAGTATTTCTATAAGTTTTATTGCACAACATGAAAGATCATTTCAATAATCTATACATAAATAAAACAGGTGAATCCGTTATCTGTCTGTATGTTTGTTCGCGAACATCTCCAGAACTACCTACTGACCTATTTTCATGTAGTTTTCACAGGTAGACGGGGAGGTTTTTCATGTGGTTTTCACGGGGTTTACTAATTAAAATAATGTTACTGACCACTACTGACATAAATAATTGACAGGATGTTACTTACTTTTTGTTTCAGATTGATATTTTGTAATTTTATTTTATGTCAGTAGTAGTGACATTATATGTATATATACTTGTTTTTTTTTTTTAAATTCCAATTTTATGGCATATGTTTTTTTATGTTTTAAATTTTTCATTGTAATCCTTTGCATACGTGACGGTAAAATATGGAGAACGTTATTATAAAAACCTATGTACCAGTGTACCTACTAGATACCTAGTAGGTACACTGGTACATAGGTGTTTTTTGCAAACATGGGTATACACCCATGTTTGCAAAGAAATAAAGATTTGATTTGATTTGATTTGTAGATAAAGATTCAATTGGATTAGAATAGAGTCTTTGTTTCATTAAAATCGAGTGTTGCGAAAAAAAAATATCCCTCATACTCACGACACGTTGTGTACAATTCCTGAAACGCACGTTGATTTATCCCTTATGATTTCTAGATTAAAGTGGTAGTAATAATCTCGTTTATTTATTTTCTTATCTATTTACATTTTGAAATATTTTTATAAAAAGATTTAAAAAAAAACATATAAAATATAAAAATTAGCGGTACGCCGGTGTTGGAAGCAGGGTCCAAGGTACCGGTGGCTGCAGAGACAGGAACCTCCTCACAATACGAGCCGTATCAAGGAGTACTGTCTTCTGAATCAGGCTCTTGATCCAACCGCCTAACAAGAGCCTCGAGAGATGTTGGTCGAGGCTTTCAGCCATCAGGCCGTTACGACAATCGGCACAATGACAGCCGAGCTCACATTCCACATGTCGACAACCTCATGTGCTAACTCGAGAAAACTATTTTATTTGTTTCTCTTTCGCAGCTTTCACGAGGTTCTCGTCATGTTGGATGGTAACATCGACTATCATTGCGCGGCGCGCTAATCGGTCTATCACTGTAGTAGGTAATAATAATTATTATTAATATGCTTCATCTAACGGGGATGCTGAGAAATACAACCATAACCTAAAAATTCACTAAAACATCTATTGTTTAGTGAGTTGGTTGGCCTCATCGATATTATAGTTGCAAAAATCACATAATGTAACAAAGCATTTTAATTACTGTAAGTATAACATCTATTACAACGTCTGATGACTTAGAAGTAGATCGTATTTCATCTAAAAAACAACACCCTCCTGGAGTAAATGCTGTACCATCTTGAAGATTCCATATTCATTATAATCCTTCAATTACACACAGGAAAAACAGATTTATGAAATTCGAAAGTAACTAAAAACATAAATTGATGAAGTGTTGATAACCCTTTGACACCTTGTCTTTCTGACAATTTCAGAAAGGGTTAACTAATGTTTGCCATAAATTAATATGCCATAATTTTATACACCATACTTTCATATGCCATAATTTCATTAGACAAAACGCATCAGTTGCAATAATCGTCAAATGACATAAAATCATTTTCCATAATTTCATTGGTCATAATCGATCAAGTGTCATAATATTTATCTGCTATATTTTTGATTTTCAATAATGTCGTTTTCCATACCATTTATTCATCATAATATTATTAATTTGCCCATATTAGAAGAAAAATGCTAGTTCGGTACAAGCGCCTGCAATTTTGATGTTAAACTGAATAATTTTGCTATTAACATATTCAAAGAAAAATGGTTTATGCAGCACGAACAAAGGCACCCAAAAAAATCATATAGCAGCCATGGTTTCTGTCACGAATCCGGCGGTCCCACGCGAGGTTATCATTTGAGCTTATGGTTTATTGTTCACCACCGCAGCTTCGTCGTTAGGGTCGCTCAAGTTAGGTTCGCTCAGGTTAGGTTCGCACAGGTTAGGTTCGCTCAGGTTAGGTTCGCTCAGGTTAGGTTCGCTCAGGTTAGGTTCGCTCAGGTTAGGTTCGCTCAGGTTAGGTTAGGTTAGGTTAGGTTTTTTTTTTTTTTTTTTTTTTGATTTGGCAGGAGTGGGAAATCCTCATGGACGCCCGGACTGGCTCACAAACGAGCCAGCCTGGGCAGTGCCGGACTCTTACCGGCTAAAACCGCACTCCTGCCTTACAATTTCCTCGGACATTGTCAGAGACCTTCTTTACTTTCTTTTGTTCCATCAGTAAGTTTTTACAATCTTAAAAGAAAAATTTTCTATCCTATATTTAGTTATTACATTTCTAGTTTAACAGTTTTGGGTTATTTACATTCTTATATACCCTTATCTGTTATGTTCCTGTTAATTCTTTAATCCTTATTTCTAACAGAGTCTATTTCGGAATAGATTTAATCTTATAGTTTCAATCGAATGGGTACAATGTTCATTGGGTTTGACAATTTTCCTAGTTCGGACATTTTCAACGATCTTTGTTATGCTACTGTTATATATTATGTTCAAATATGAGTACTAAGCATAAGTTCGTTTACTTATTCCTCCTAATGGCCTTGTTGGCTAACTTCATACCAAACCCAATAAACCTGGCTCCAGTTCTTTTGCTTGTTATTAGGGCATTTAAGTTACTCATTGTAACCTCGACACCTAATTCCTGTTCGATCTCGTATCTCTCCAGGCAATAGGCGGGGCAGTCTGTTAGTATATGTAAAACCGTTTCTGGTTTGTCAGGGTCACATATGCACGATGGGCTCTCCTTACACTTAAACCTACTCAAGTATTCGGAAAAGCCACCGTGCCCTGTCAGCAATTGTGTCAGCGTTCCTGTCGGTTTTAACTCTTTTACATGTCTGAATGCTTGGGTGGCGTCCGGGAAAAACAATTTAGTGACACTGGCTGTATCCTCGGATCTGTATCTCCGATTCCATTCCTCAAGCGTGTTCGCACGGATCTGCCGCTTGATGAATGAAATCGGGCATTGGTCGTAATCTGGCCTTGTTTTTGTTTTTATGGCGGCGTCTTTGGCCAGCTGGTCAGCTCTCTCGTTACCCTCCAGTCCTGCGTGAGCTTTAATCCAAAAAAGTTCAATTTTTTTGGCCTGATCCTTACACTGTCGCAGGTTTTCTCTTATTTCGACTGCGAGGGTATGTAGAGAGCGGTGGTTGGTGACCGTTTCTAGCGACGACCTCGAGTCGCTGTATATGCCGAAACTGGTTTTGGTGCTACGCAAAATTTCCCGTGTGGCCTTGCATATAGCCAGCAGTTCCGCCTGGTAGACGGTACAGTGGGTCGACAGCTTCAATTTTTGACTCTTGGTTTCGGCACCGTCACTCCAGTGGGACAGTGATGCCCCGACCTTGTCCTCTATTTTGCTGCCGTCCGTGTAAATTTGTACTGCTTGATTGCAGTGGTTGCTGACTTGATCCTGGTCTGTCAGGCATATAAACTGCAGGCTTATATGTTTGGCCGGGTGGGGGGTTCTATCAAACGCGATACATCGCTCAATCTCCCTGTCTCCTAGCTCTGGCCGAGGTACCCCTCTCCTTGCCTCATATAGGGCCGCTGCCTCTTGTATTCGGAGGTCAAGGGGGAGTATCCCAGCCAGCACAAGTGCCGAGTTTAAGGAGACTGTGCGATATGATTTGCAAAGTTTCTGTGCAAATCCCCTTTGGACGGCGTTTAGCTGTTTGCGTATCATCAGTTTTCCGGCTGCTGGTGCCCACGCGCTTGCCGCATACATAATAGTCGGTTCGACTACTGCCGTGTAGATGGTGCGTATAACCTCCGGATGAAGTCCCCAACTGATCTTGGCTGCCCTAGACAACTGCTTGTAGAAGTTTAATGCCTTTTTGCATACATTGGATGCATGGCTATTAAATGTTAGCTTGTTGTCTATAGTCAGTCCCAGGACTTTGATTTCCCGCGACATACCAATGTCGACCCCGCCCATGCTCAGCAGTGGGGTGTCATATACAAGCTTCCGCGTGATAATCATGGCATTCGTCTTGTGCGGTGCAAATTTTAACTTATTACTGACTCCCCACTGGTGAACATATTCGAGAGCGCCATTGGCACGTCGCTGGACCTCCATCGCGGAGTCTCCGTCGAATAATAGGACTACGTCGTCGGCGAAGGCTTGACAGTAGTCTCCCCTTTGTACCAGGCCTTTTAATAGGGGGTCGAGTAAAAGGTTCCAAAGAATTGGGCCCCCTATCGATCCTTGCACGCAGCCTTTGCTGGTTTCTCTGGTGACCTCCTCTCCCTGTCCACCACTCTTCTCACATTTACCGGGCATTTCGCTTCCGCCAACCTGGTTTTTATGGCCGGCCACCATGCACTGTCGAAGGCTCCCTCTATGTCCAGCGATAACATGACAATCAGTTTTTTGTCTTTTAGTTTAAGACGTATATGTTCCAGCAGATCATAGAGGGAGTCTTCGGTGCTTTTTTGTGGCATAAAACCATATTGGCGCGCGCTAAGTCCGGGTATGATGTGCCATTTGACTCTACCTATTAGCATTTTTTCCAGAACTTTTCCCATCACTGGTAACAGTCCTATTGGCCTATATGATTGACAGTAGCTTCCTTCCAGATCCTCGGGAAGTAGCCCAGCTCTAGGCATTTGTTTGCCAGTGATAAGAAGAGCTCCGGGTCATGGCTTATAGATTGTTGGCATATTTCGGCCGTAAGGCCATCTGCCCCCGGGGCTTTTTTAGGGTTGAAGCTTCGTATACTAGAGTTTAGCTCTTCCTGAGTAAACGGTGGGTCATGTTTTTCATCATGGCCCATCTCGTTAACTTTTTCTGCTAACATCCTGACGCGACTGTGCTCCTCATTATCCTCTTCCGTCCTATCCTCGGGGTAGAATGTTTGAGCCAGCAATGTGGCAGATTCGAGGTGGTTCAGTACTTTTCCTTCCTTGGTCAAGGGTAGATCCTCCTGTCTTTTCATTGTCCTGCCTATGACTCTATAAATACCCTCCCAGAGTCCCTCTTTATCCTGTTTCCCACAGAAGCTTTTCCAACTTTCTGTTAGGGCCGTTTTTGCTGCTTGCTCATACTTCTCCTTCATTTGCAGGTACTCATCGACGACTTTCGCCCTCCGGATGGGCGCAGCACAGCGGATTCTGCGTTTCCTAGTGGCAACCGCCTTTTTCAGCAGTGCGAGCTCGTTGGACCACCAAGGTAATTTAATTTCATTATTGGCCTTTATTTTTGGTATACTACTATTGCATGCCTCTGTAATTATTTTGATATATGATTCTATTTTAAATTCCAATTCTGTTTTATTGTTAATTTTGATTAGTTCGATTTTACTTAGTTTATTTGCTTCTAGCAACTGGCTCAGTTTCTCATGAAATTGCTGCCAGTTTGCTTTTTTACTATTATATATTCGAGTGGTTCTACTTACGTCTAATCCCTTTGCTCTTTCTAAGTTAATTTTGAAAATAATGGTGTTGTGGTCTGAGCTCGTCATGCCTTCATCCACTCTCCATTCCCCGACAAGGTCGAGCAGATCAGCTGTACATGCTGTGAGGTCCACAAAGCTGGTATAGAGTGAGGTTCCCCTCACTGTGTGGAACGTCGGAGTGTCACCTATATTGAGCACCTGCAACCCCATCTCTTCCAGGGCACCGGCCATCTCGATACCTCTACGGTCGATTTTTTGGCTTCCCCACCAGGAGTTTTTGGCATTTGCGTCTCCGCCCAAGATGATTCTCCGGCCAAAGCTCCTCTCTATCTTTATAAGCTGCTCCAGGTATGGCCCTATCGGTGCTGGTTTCGGTTCTAGGTAGAACGAGACCACTACGATCTCCCAGGCGCTTGTCCTCATCTTTACCACTATGATGTTGGACGTGGTGAAGTTTGGACACTGGATAACGTCTATATCGCCATCAAAAACTGCGATTGCAGTCTTGATGACGCCGTCTCCATCGCCGGTATGCTGATATATTCTAGCACCGCGGTAGTCTTTCATCCTACCCAAACTCCCGATGTACGGCTCCTGGAGCAATGCAAAAGCCACCCCCTTTTTGTGAGCCTCTAGCATAATCTCGTTTGTGGCCAGAGCCTTCCTTCGCAGATTTGCTTGTGCCACGAGGTATGGCCTTCTTTGGGAGACAGAGTTTTCGCCGGGGACCACCTTAGCAGTATGCCACTTTCGATCTAGCTATCGCATCCCATTTTACCCTGATGGGGCACTCCTGGCTGAAGGCATTATGGTTTGTCTTGTCTAACTTTGATCGCACACAGTTGCAGCAAGTAGGGGTCGCGCCCGCAAGCCATTCGGGGCACTCTGCCCTCATATGGGTTCCCCCGCAATGACTGCACTTTGCTTGGGTTTCCTGGCAAAAACGCCTACCATGCCCATAGCCAAGGCAGAGCGAGCACTGTACTATCGGAGATTGGTCGGCCACTCTTATCCTCTGTAGGTCGATGAGGACCGACTCAGCCTCTGTCAGTCTCTGCCACATTTTGGGGGACACCCTCATCACGATATGACTCGTGTGGGGGTTCCTGGTGCGTTTTTTATAAGCAATTTCAAGCCTGTCTTCTTGCTCATCCAGGTTCAGAAACATTCTTTTGTTCTGGTTTCTCAACGCATTTAAAATGTCACCGTCACTGTTGCAACTGAGCACGTCCTTTAAGATAACGAGGGGGTCTCTGTTTTGGATGTTTTCGACTATGAGACATTCACCGGATTCTTTTATTCTGTTCTTGACTCGCTCTCTTTCCTCATCGGTTTTACAGCCGACTATAATTTTTCTGTCTTTGGCTTTCCTTATTTTCTCTACCGCGAATCCTCCTTCTTTGGCGTTTACCGCTTTCCTTATTTTGTTCATGACCTCTTCGCCTGTCTCTTGGTCATCATTCGCGGTTACTATAAAGGAGTGCAGAGCGGTATGCGCCGGGAGTCGCTTACCAATAGGGGTCGCGGCTACACCGGCGTAAGACCGCTTTTCCATATCTTTTATCTGTTCCTTTAGTTGCCCCATAGTCTCAGTATTTTCTTTGATTAGGTCAGAGTGCTCCTTCAATTTCCCGATGAGATCAACTATCTCTCTATTCCCTTCTTTTTTGCTTTCCGGTTCACCGCTCAGCTGCGGTTCCTGTTTATTTTGCGGGTCACTTGGAGGTTCTTTACACTTCCCTTTATCGGCCTCTGCCTCCTTAATAAGCTGAAAGAGTCTTTCCAGTGCCTGGATGACCTCCGTCTTTATCTCCGTTTTTGTGTTTCGTGAGCTCTGCATATGCATTTTCGCTTTTATGAGACAGGCTCGTGCTTCTGAGATCCTGTTAGCGAATTTTGGTGTTTTTCCCGTCTCTCCGGGGGTACTTCCCTCTGTCTTATTTGGGGATCTCTGTGTAGCCCTTATTGGCTCTTGTGAGTGTGTTTGCATAGCTTTAACAGTTTTTGGCTCTGTTGACTCAGTGGGAGACGAAGACGAGGCCTCCTTGGGAGTGGGCTGAGGCTTCATCAGAATTTGACAATCTGACTTCCCAGCCTCCCACTCTCCAATGCTTTTCCTGACTACTGAAGTAGCTTTTGGTTCTTTGTTTGGTGAGGTACTTTTTATGAAGGTCTTGTTTCCCACAGTTGGTGATTTGGCGGGATCCTTATTGCCCGTATTATCCTTTGCTGGTGTTCTAAACATGTTTATAATGTCCGAGGAGCTCCTAAAATATTTCGATTTTAAATTTGTAAAAGTTGTAAAATCGAGTAGTATAAGATAAAATTTTAATAATATTATAATATAATAAAATTGTAAAGGATTTTATTATATTAATATAAGGTTGTAAAGAAGTAAAGGAGTTTGAAAATAATAGTTATGAAGAATAAATTAAATGTCAATCGATAAAACGTGGAACCTATAAGATGTTAGTAACTAGGAGTTATTAGATAACTCCAGTCAAATTTGATGTGTTTAAACAGGTTCGCCGCAAAGGCGCTCTGTAGTCTCGTCCAGCGGGGTAAACACCCAAACAGTCAATTCTTACTTTCAATAGATTAAGTCAATGTCACTAAGTTCCTTGTCTTTGCCAGAAAGTATAGTGACGGTCAATTTTTAAGGATTCAATAAATGATAATCCGTGTTAATAACTAATGTCACACGCACAGCATACACCGCAACGCTATACAGTGACCAAAATAAGGGATAAGTATCTAAATGTAACTTGAAAACGGGATGATTTTGATGGTTCTACAGGAACCAAAAGAGGGGTCTTTTCCTCCTGATTCCAGCGAATCCAAACTTGGTCCACCTATGACCACGGGATCCGAAGTTAAGGCCCGGGGGGTGAAGGAGCCCTGGAGGGGCGAGGGGGGAAGGGGTCGAAAAGGGGTCTAATGGGGTCAAGGGGTCAAGGGGGTCCCAGGGGGTCCTGGGAGGGTGGGGTATTTTGGTGAGGTGTTATCTGGATTGTTATAGATGTTCTACAAATATTTTAATATTTTGTGGTACAAAAAAGAAAGGGGTCAAATAAGGGGGTCTGAGGGGTTTATCAGTATATAGGTTTCAGCTGGGAGAGGGGTACTAGGGGGGGGGGAATTTTTACTCAGAATTTTGATATTCCCAGTCGTTCCCGAGATAATTGGATTTAAAAATAAGGGGAATAAATTTGGGATAACAATATGTGTATTAATATTATATTTCACTGGTAAGCAGAGGGAGAGGTTATGGGAGGGGTTAAAGGAAGAGGTAACAAGGTGAGGTATATGGGGATAAACGGGGGGGGGGGATAATTTAGAAGAGGGGGGGGGTTAATTCCGGGGTATTTAATTGGGGGTACTTAATTGAGAGGGGATTAATATTATAAACCTAAATACAGTAATAATGCCTACCCACAGATATGTGACTCTGTGGGGGTGTCAATTATAATATTTAATAAAAAACTTATTAAAGAAAGGGGGTAAATAAGAGAGGGTGGCCTAGGGAGCGTTGCAGTATATATATACTATAAGTATAGTATATGCTGTCCGGCGTTAAAAACGGGCTAGCTTGCTCCGTTCCCGAGTTATGGGCGTTTTTGTGATTTCTAAGGTCCTGAGTTCGATTCCCGGTTGGTGAACACCGATTTAGTTAGATAAATTAAACAAAGCAAATTTTGACGGTATCTAATACAGCGTCGAGAAAATAAATGTATAAATGTATACATTGGTTTGTGATTTTATTTGGAGCTATAATACTGGGGTAAACTTGGAAACATACAGTGGAAATTTTTTTAAACAGTGGAGAATTTCGTAATGTTACCCCGATTTTTCTGAAAAAACGTCGCAGACGGGTGGGGAAAATTTGTACAGATGGTCCTTCCAGAGGAAACTATGTTTAGTGCAGTTATTTGCACTCTACGACTTCTCGTTTGAGAGATATAGCAACTCGAAAACGACTTGCAGACTATCGGATATCGGGGAAAATCCGCGATCAGGGAAAGGCTATATCTTAAAAACCACCTGATGGAACCTCCTAAAATTTTTCTTACATGAGCTAGCAGCTGAGGGCCGCTACTGTTAGAAATGTAAACGAAACGCAATCATCTGCTGTCACTTTCATTTCATGTTCTCTCTCTCTCTTGCGCCGTCAACGGTTCTGCTAATATGTGTGTTCCTCTGAGATCAAAAAAAATCCCTTTATTTAATATACATCTTGTATAATTTCACCAATTCTATTAGGTTATGGGACCAGCTTGCTTCCCTGCGGTTAATTCAAGTATTATTTTTAAGATCAGACAGATTGTCATAGTTTTTCCCCAGTTTGAAACCTTTAACAATAAGACGTCATGGCCGACCCCAAGACGACTATTGAAAAACTACGTGGTGTCGAAAATTACGGAACTTGGAAATTTGTAACAAAAATGTTACTAATTCATGAAGAACTCTGGGATGCAGTGGAAGAAAAGAAGGGAAAAGATGACAAAATACAGAAGAAGGCATTAGCACGTATTTGTCTCCTTGTTCAACCATGCGTTTATCCACACATTAGAAGCGCAGAGACGGCACATGAAGCATGGTACAATCTTGAAAATGTCTATGAAAGTAAGGGCCTGAGCAGGCGCTTGTCATTGTTACGCACGTTATTCGGGATGAAACTTGATTCTTTCAAAAACATGGAGACTTATCTCACAAAGGTGGATGAGATAGGCCAACAGCTTCATGATATTGGTGCCAGTGTAGAAGACAACTTTTTAGCTATCGTGATGCTGAGCGGGCTCACATCTAACTATGACCCACTCATCATGACTTTGGAAAATTCTACGTTGAAACTCACCACAGAGTTTGTGAGATCAAGGTTAACCCAAGAGTACCAGCGGAGACAGGAACGAGAAGAGGTAGGCACAGCACTGGTTGTGAAGAAGCAGTTGAAAGTGTTTCGTTGCTTCAGATGCAAGAAACCAGGGCACAGTATCAAGGATTGTCCTCGCAAAGCTGTTTGCAAGGATGATGGTCATTCCAAGAGCAAGGGCTCAGATAAGGCCTTGTTGTCTGCATTATCAGTTAAACTATTGAATAATGTTTGGTATGTGGACTCGGGCATCAAGTCACATGTGTAATAACAAAAATATTTTACATAATTTTGTGTATAACACTCCAGTCACGGTTAGTGTTGCGAATGGCGAGAAACTCACGTCATGTGGCAAAGGAAATGTAAAAATTCCTTTACAGAACTCTTTAAAAACTGTAAGTGAAGTGTTATATGTACCCAAGCTAGCAACTAACTTGCTGTCTGTTAGTGCAATGACACGCAAAGGTTTTAATGTAATATTTCAAGGAAATTTATGTAAAATTTATGACGGCAAGGAAGTGGTTGCCATGGCTACATGTCAGAATGGAATTTATATACTAAATACCAAAGGTGAAGCTTCTTTTGTGACTGAGGAGAGGCCATGTACTGTGTCTGTGTGTCAGGAGGGGAAAGGTTTTGTTTTACCAACAGAGCAAGTTGCGGAGGTGGTCGTGCCTGTATCTCAGGCTGCGCCCAGGGAGTCGCAGGAGGTTTGGCATAAAAGGCTTGGACATCTCAATGTGCGGAGTATGCAGCTTTTAAAAGGTATGTCTACTGGCATGGATTTTGATAACTCAACTTTTAAATCATGTGTTGCTTGCATTCAAGGTAAACAAACAAAGTTGCCTTTTCCGAAAAAGTCAAAGAGTAGAGCAAAAGCCTTCTTGGGGCTTGTGCACAGTGATCTTTGTGGACCATTTTCAATTAATTCACTAAGTGGATCGAGATACTTTCTAACGTTTATTGATGATTTTACCAGGAAAACATATGTATATTTTCTGAAGTCTAAAAACCAAGTTTTTGATAAATTTAAGGAGTTTAAGGCTATGGTGGAAAATCAAACAGGTAACAAAATAAAAGTATTTCGCACTGACAATGGTGGTGAATATGTAAATAAATGTTTACAGGATTTCCTAAAGAGCTGTGGGATCCGTCACCAGACCACTGTACCCCACTCCCCGCAGCAAAATGGAGTTGCTGAACGTGCCAACCGTACCATAGTGGAGAAGGCCAGGTGCATGCTTCAGGATGCAGGCCTTGATCAGCGGTTCTGGGCAGAGGCGGTAAACACTGCTGTTTACCTGAAGAACAGGAATCCGACTAAAGCGGTTCTGGGTACCACTCCTGAGGAAAAATGGTCAAATAAAAAGGTAAATATTACTCACCTTAGAACTTTTGGCTGCTTAGCTTATGCATTGACAGAAAAACGTAAGAAATTTGATCCAAAATGTAAGAAATACATTTTTGTGGGCTACTGTGAAGAGACTAAAGGGTATAGATTATTAAACCCTTTACGTCCGTCAGAATGCATAAAGGCAAGAAATGTAACATTCCTAGAAAATGAATTTTATTCATCAAAAGGTGAAAGTGATGACTTCACTGAGCTAGTGTTAACACGTTCTCACATTCAAAACTCTCCAGAGTCACCAAACCTGTCTAGTCCAGATCAGGCCTTATTAGATTCAAATGATGAAACAGGGATACTCAGTAATGCGAGGTCTGATGAATCTAGTTCAAGGTCCAGGAATAGTAGTATTATATCAGTGAGTAGCTCTGAATCAGATGATTCGTGTGATGAAACTTACGTTCCAGAGGACACAACAATGGATACTTCAGCAGAGTACAGCGAAGCTGTGAACTTGGCATCATACATCATCACACAACAAGGCTTTGATGACGAACCAGAAACAGTGGTGGAAGCTTTGCAAGGAACAGAATCCAAGAAATGGAGAGATGCTATGTCAGATGAGTATAAATCATTTTTGGATAACAAATGCTGGACTATGACTGACTTACCAGAAGGGCAGAGGCCTGTGAAGTGCAAGTGGGTTTATAAAAGGAAGAGAGGATTGAATGGAGAAATATTGAAATACAAAGCTCGATTGGTGGCAAAAGGTTATACACAAAAGTATGGTATAAACTATTACGAAACTTTCTCACCAGTGGTGAGATATTCAACTATTAGAATGCTGCTTGCTCTGGCCGCCGAGATGAAAATGGAGATAGATCACCTTGATGTGAAAACTGCATTTTTGAATGGAGACCTCAAGGAGACCATTTACATGGAACAGCCGGAGGGCTTTGAGGACAATAAGAACCCAGGGAAAGTTTATCGCTTGAATAAAGCGATTTATGGGCTTAAACAAGCTTCTAAGAGTTGGTATGACAAGATAAATACGGTTATAGTAGATAAACTGAGCTTTAGAAAGTTTTCTTCAGAACCATGTGTTTTTATAAAGAATCATGATGGAACAATGACAATAATAGCACTGTATGTTGATGATATAATCTTGTTTTCAAACAACGAACAGGAAAAATTAAAGATTAAAGAGAAGCTTATGACTCAGTTCGAAATGAAGGATCTAGGGCCAACTCATCACGTCCTTGGCATGAAATTATGCAGAAGGGATGGCAAGTTGACTTTGGATCAGTCTAGTTATATTAAAAGAGTTTTAGAGCGTTTTCAGATGTCTGATTGTAAATCAGCGTGCACTCCTATGGAATCTGGATTGAAGCTTGTAAAACCAGATTGTGAAGAAAATAATTTTCCTTACAGAGAATTGGTTGGATGTTTGATGTACATTGCAGTCTGCACAAGGCCAGACATTGCACATGCAGTTAGTATACTCAGTCAGTTCAACGATTGTCATGCTGAATTACATTGGAAGGCAGCAAAACGAGTGCTTCGGTATCTGAAAGGTACGGTTAATCATTGTCTTACTTATGATAAGAGTAGCATGGCCGTCAGCGCATACGTTGATGCAGATTGGGCCGCCAATGAGATAGATCGGAGATTATTTACTGGGTTTGTCTTTAAAATAGGAAAGTCCACAGTATCATGGGAAAGTCGAAAACAAAAGACAGTCGCTCTTTCCAGCACGGAGGCGGAGTATATGGCACTCTCTGATGCATGTAAAGAGGCTTTAATTATCAGAACATTCTTGTATGAATGTTTAGGTACAAGTTGTACAATTTCTATGTACAACGATAGTCAATCTGCACACAAACTTTGTGTTAATCCTATGTATCATGCTAGAACTAAGCATATTGATGTACGACATCATTTCATTCGAGGAATTGTAAACAAAGGTATTATTAATTTAATTTATTTGTCTACTGATAAAATTATGGCTGATGTTTTAACTAAACCTTTAACTAAAGAGAAAACTGAAAAATTTGTTAGTCAGCTTGGTTTAACAGAGGTCATCTAAATATGTATTGTAAAACTTAAAGGTTCTATAACTATAAAGATATTTTAATTTTTAGAATTTATATAACTTTGGGTTTTTATTTTAAGGGCCAGTTTAATTAATGATTGCTTTGTTTAAGGGCCAGTGTTAGAAATGTAAACGAAACGCAATCATCTGCTGTCACTTTCATTTCATGTTCTCTCTCTCTCTTGCGCCGTCAACGGTTCTGCTAATATGTGTGTTCCTCTGAGATCAAATAAAATCCCTTTATTTAATATACATCTTGTATAATTTCACCAATTCTATTAGCTACTCCATAATTTAAAAAGTGCACTTAGAGCAACGACTAGATTTTAGTTGCTTGTTTTTTGTCAGACCAAAAACCAATTTATTTTGCAATCGGAAATTTGCACAATGTTCTGTATTAATATGCTAAATTCTTAAGACTATGGTTAGATCTAAATGGTTTTCTGCATCCGGGTTGGGTGACGTCCCAGGTAACCTCCAAAGGGGTATAAAAGCCAGGTCGTATATGGTTTTATGGTTATTCCGTGGTCAGAGAAGCTTATTTACTTTTCCACGGCCGCACAGAGATTTTTGTATGTTTGTAATCTCAGAAGCTGGAGTTCGCTTAACTTATTAGATATAAATTTGGTACCTCCAGGGTCCTTGTCTTGATATCCTTCGCGTGAAGTGGTCAGAATTAATTTTTGGCCCAAAAAGCGGGACCTCGTATGCACATGGGAAACAGTATTTCCCATGTATTTCCGCGCGCCTGCACAGGAAAATTCGGGATTGATCCCAGGATTTAGGGTCACAATGAAGCGATCCAGATAGCAATTTCCAATTTCTCTGTTATCGATCTACTTTCGGAGTTATTCGTTTTTCAAAATCGTAAAATGCTGGGAAATCACAGATTTTGCACAGTTTTCGTTATGATTTGCACAGTTTTGAATTTAAACACAGCACTTTACCACTTCCGATACTATACTAGTATAGTATATACTGCAACGCTCCCTAGGCCACCCTCTCTTATTTACCCCCTTTCTTTAATAAGTTTTTTATTAAATATTATAATTGACACCCCCACAGAGTCACATATCTGTGGGTAGGCATTATTACTGTATTTAGGTTTATAATATTAATCCCCTCTCAATTAAGTACCCCCAATTAAATACCCCGGAATTAACCCCCCCCCTCTTCTAAATTATCCCCCCCCCCCCGTTTATCCCCATATACCTCACCTTGTTACCTCTTCCTTTAACCCCTCCCATAACCTCTCCCTCTGCTTACCAGTGAAATATAATATTAATACACATATTGTTATCCCAAATTTATTCCCCTTATTTTTAAATCCAATTATCTCGGGAACGACTGGGAATATCAAAATTCTGAGTAAAAATTCCCCCCCCCCTAGTATCCCCCCTCCCAGCTGAAACCTATATACTGATAAACCCCTCAGACCCCCTTATTTGACCCCTTTCTTTTTTGTACCACAAAATATTAAAATATTTGTAGAACATCTATAACAATCCAGATAACACCTCACCAAAATACCCCACCCTCCCAGGACCCCCTGGGACCCCCTTGACCCCTTGACCCCATTAGACCCCTTTTCGACCCCTTCCCCCCTCGCCCCTCCAGGGCTCCTTCACCCCCCGGGCCTTAACTTCGGATCCCGTGGTCATAGGTGGACCAAGTTTGGATTCGCTGGAATCAGGAGGAAAAGACCCCTCTTTTGGTTCCTGTAGAACCATCAAAATCATCCCGTTTTCAAGTTACATTTAGATACTTATCCCTTATTTTGGTCACTGTATAGCGTTGCGGTGTATGCTGTGCGTGTGACATTAGTTATTAACACGGATTATCATTTATTGAATCCTTAAAAATTGACCGTCACTATACTTTCTGGCAAAGACAAGGAACTTAGTGACATTGACTTAATCTATTGAAAGTAAGAATTGACTGTTTGGGTGTTTACCCCGCTGGACGAGACTACAGAGCGCCTTTGCGGCGAACCTGTTTAAACACATCAAATTTGACTGGAGTTATCTAATAACTCCTAGTTACTAACATCTTATAGGTTCCACGTTTTATCGATTGACATTTAATTTATTCTTCATAACTATTATTTTCAAACTCCTTTACTTCTTTACAACCTTATATTAATATAATAAAATCCTTTACAATTTTATTATATTATAATATTATTAAAATTTTATCTTATACTACTCGATTTTACAACTTTTACAAATTTAAAATCGAAATATTTTAGGAGCTCCTCGGACATTATAAACATGTTTAGAACACCAGCAAAGGATAATACGGGCAATAAGGATCCCGCCAAATCACCAACTGTGGGAAACAAGACCTTCATAAAAAGTACCTCACCAAACAAAGAACCAAAAGCTACTTCAGTAGTCAGGAAAAGCATTGGAGAGTGGGAGGCTGGGAAGTCAGATTGTCAAATTCTGATGAAGCCTCAGCCCACTCCCAAGGAGGCCTCGTCTTCGTCTCCCACTGAGTCAACAGAGCCAAAAACTGTTAAAGCTATGCAAACACACTCACAAGAGCCAATAAGGGCTACACAGAGATCCCCAAATAAGACAGAGGGAAGTACCCCCGGAGAGACGGGAAAAACACCAAAATTCGCTAACAGGATCTCAGAAGCACGAGCCTGTCTCATAAAAGCGAAAATGCATATGCAGAGCTCACGAAACACAAAAACGGAGATAAAGACGGAGGTCATCCAGGCACTGGAAAGACTCTTTCAGCTTATTAAGGAGGCAGAGGCCGATAAAGGGAAGTGTAAAGAACCTCCAAGTGACCCGCAAAATAAACAGGAACCGCAGCTGAGCGGTGAACCGGAAAGCAAAAAAGAAGGGAATAGAGAGATAGTTGATCTCATCGGGAAATTGAAGGAGCACTCTGACCTAATCAAAGAAAATACTGAGACTATGGGGCAACTAAAGGAACAGATAAAAGATATGGAAAAGCGGTCTTACGCCGGTGTAGCCGCGACCCCTATTGGTAAGCGACTCCCGGCGCATACCGCTCTGCACTCCTTTATAGTAACCGCGAATGATGACCAAGAGACAGGCGAAGAGGTCATGAACAAAATAAGGAAAGCGGTAAACGCCAAAGAAGGAGGATTCGCGGTAGAGAAAATAAGGAAAGCCAAAGACAGAAAAATTATAGTCGGCTGTAAAACCGATGAGGAAAGAGAGCGAGTCAAGAACAGAATAAAAGAATCCGGTGAATGTCTCATAGTCGAAAACATCCAAAACAGAGACCCCCTCGTTATCTTAAAGGACGTGCTCAGTTGCAACAGTGACGGTGACATTTTAAATGCGTTGAGAAACCAGAACAAAAGAATGTTTCTGAACCTGGATGAGCAAGAAGACAGGCTTGAAATTGCTTATAAAAAACGCACCAGGAACCCCCACACGAGTCATATCGTGATGAGGGTGTCCCCCAAAATGTGGCAGAGACTGACAGAGGCTGAGTCGGTCCTCATCGACCTACAGAGGATAAGAGTGGCCGACCAATCTCCGATAGTACAGTGCTCGCTCTGCCTTGGCTATGGGCATGGTAGGCGTTTTTGCCAGGAAACCCAAGCAAAGTGCAGTCATTGCGGGGGAACCCATATGAGGGCAGAGTGCCCCGAATGGCTTGCGGGCGCGACCCCTACTTGCTGCAACTGTGTGCGATCAAAGTTAGACAAGACAAACCATAATGCCTTCAGCCAGGAGTGCCCCATCAGGGTAAAATGGGATGCGATAGCTAGATCGAAAGTGGCATACTGCTAAGGTGGTCCCCGGCGAAAACTCTGTCTCCCAAAGAAGGCCATACCTCGTGGCACAAGCAAATCTGCGAAGGAAGGCTCTGGCCACAAACGAGATTATGCTAGAGGCTCACAAAAAGGGGGTGGCTTTTGCATTGCTCCAGGAGCCGTACATCGGGAGTTTGGGTAGGATGAAAGACTACCGCGGTGCTAGAATATATCAGCATACCGGCGATGGAGACGGCGTCATCAAGACTGCAATCGCAGTTTTTGATGGCGATATAGACGTTATCCAGTGTCCAAACTTCACCACGTCCAACATCATAGTGGTAAAGATGAGGACAAGCGCCTGGGAGATCGTAGTGGTCTCGTTCTACCTAGAACCGAAACCAGCACCGATAGGGCCATACCTGGAGCAGCTTATAAAGATAGAGAGGAGCTTTGGCCGGAGAATCATCTTGGGCGGAGACGCAAATGCCAAAAACTCCTGGTGGGGAAGCCAAAAAATCGACCGTAGAGGTATCGAGATGGCCGGTGCCCTGGAAGAGATGGGGTTGCAGGTGCTCAATATAGGTGACACTCCGACGTTCCACACAGTGAGGGGAACCTCACTCTATACCAGCTTTGTGGACCTCACAGCATGTACAGCTGATCTGCTCGACCTTGTCGGGGAATGGAGAGTGGATGAAGGCATGACGAGCTCAGACCACAACACCATTATTTTCAAAATTAACTTAGAAAGAGCAAAGGGATTAGACGTAAGTAGAACCACTCGAATATATAATAGTAAAAAAGCAAACTGGCAGCAATTTCATGAGAAACTGAGCCAGTTGCTAGAAGCAAATAAACTAAGTAAAATCGAACTAATCAAAATTAACAATAAAACAGAATTGGAATTTAAAATAGAATCATATATCAAAATAATTACAGAGGCATGCAATAGTAGTATACCAAAAATAAAGGCCAATAATGAAATTAAATTACCTTGGTGGTCCAACGAGCTCGCACTGCTGAAAAAGGCGGTTGCCACTAGGAAACGCAGAATCCGCTGTGCTGCGCCCATCCGGAGGGCGAAAGTCGTCGATGAGTACCTGCAAATGAAGGAGAAGTATGAGCAAGCAGCAAAAACGGCCCTAACAGAAAGTTGGAAAAGCTTCTGTGGGAAACAGGATAAAGAGGGACTCTGGGAGGGTATTTATAGAGTCATAGGCAGGACAATGAAAAGACAGGAGGATCTACCCTTGACCAAGGAAGGAAAAGTACTGAACCACCTCGAATCTGCCACATTGCTGGCTCAAACATTCTACCCCGAGGATAGGACGGAAGAGGATAATGAGGAGCACAGTCGCGTCAGGATGTTAGCAGAAAAAGTTAACGAGATGGGCCATGATGAAAAACATGACCCACCGTTTACTCAGGAAGAGCTAAACTCTAGTATACGAAGCTTCAACCCTAAAAAAGCCCCGGGGGCAGATGGCCTTACGGCCGAAATATGCCAACAATCTATAAGCCATGACCCGGAGCTCTTCTTATCACTGGCAAACAAATGCCTAGAGCTGGGCTACTTCCCGAGGATCTGGAAGGAAGCTACTGTCAATCATATAGGCCAATAGGACTGTTACCAGTGATGGGAAAAGTTCTGGAAAAAATGCTAATAGGTAGAGTCAAATGGCACATCATACCCGGACTTAGCGCGCGCCAATATGGTTTTATGCCACAAAAAAGCACCGAAGACTCCCTCTATGATCTGCTGGAACATATACGTCTTAAACTAAAAGACAAAAAACTGATTGTCATGTTATCGCTGGACATAGAGGGAGCCTTCGACAGTGCATGGTGGCCGGCCATAAAAACCAGGTTGGCGGAAGCGAAATGCCCGGTAAATGTGAGAAGAGTGGTGGACAGGGAGAGGAGGTCACCAGAGAAACCAGCAAAGGCTGCGTGCAAGGATCGATAGGGGGCCCAATTCTTTGGAACCTTTTACTCGACCCCCTATTAAAAGGCCTGGTACAAAGGGGAGACTACTGTCAAGCCTTCGCCGACGACGTAGTCCTATTATTCGACGGAGACTCCGCGATGGAGGTCCAGCGACGTGCCAATGGCGCTCTCGAATATGTTCACCAGTGGGGAGTCAGTAATAAGTTAAAATTTGCACCGCACAAGACGAATGCCATGATTATCACGCGGAAGCTTGTATATGACACCCCACTGCTGAGCATGGGCGGGGTCGACATTGGTATGTCGCGGGAAATCAAAGTCCTGGGACTGACTATAGACAACAAGCTAACATTTAATAGCCATGCATCCAATGTATGCAAAAAGGCATTAAACTTCTACAAGCAGTTGTCTAGGGCAGCCAAGATCAGTTGGGGACTTCATCCGGAGGTTATACGCACCATCTACACGGCAGTAGTCGAACCGACTATTATGTATGCGGCAAGCGCGTGGGCACCAGCAGCCGGAAAACTGATGATACGCAAACAGCTAAACGCCATCCAAAGGGGATTTGCACAGAAACTTTGCAAATCATATCGCACAGTCTCCTTAAACTCGGCACTTGTGCTGGCTGGGATACTCCCCCTTGAACTCCGAATACAAGAGGCAGCGGCCCTATATGACTAGGTTAGGTTAGGTTAGGTTAGGTTAGGTTAGGTTAGGTTAGGTTAGGTTAGGTTAGGTTAGGTTAGGTTAGGTTAGGTTAGGTTAGGTTAGGTTAGGTTAGGTTAGGTTAGGTTAGGTTAGGTTAGGTTAGGTTAGGTTAGGTTAGGTTAGGTTAGGTTAGGTTAGGTTAGGTTAGGTTAGGTTAGGTTAGGTTAGGTTAGGTTAGGTTAGGTTAGGTTAGGTTAGGTTAGGTTAGGTTAGGTTAGGTTAGGTTAGGTTAGGTTAGGTTAGGTTAGGTTAGGTTAGGTTAGGTTAGGTTAGGTTAGGTTAGGTTAGGTTAGGTTAGGTTAGGTTAGGTTAGGTTAGGTTAGGTTAGGTTAGGTTAGGTTAGGTTAGGTTAGGTTAGGTTAGGTTAGGTTAGGTTAGGTTAGGTTAGGTTAGGTTAGGTTAGGTTAGGTTAGGTTAGGTTAGGTTAGGTTAGGTTAGGTTAGGTTAGGTTAGGTTAGGTTAGGTTAGGTTAGGTTAGGTTAGGTTAGGTTAGGTTAGGTTAGGTTAGGTTAGGTTAGGTTAGGTTAGGTTAGGTTAGGTTAGGTTAGGTTAGGTTAGGTTAGGTTAGGTTAGGTTAGGTTAGGTTAGGTTAGGTTAGGTTAGGTTAGGTTAGGTTAGGTTAGGTTAGGTTAGGTTAGGTTAGGTTAGGTTAGGTTAGGTTAGGTTAGGTTAGGTTAGGTTAGGTTAGGTTAGGTTAGGTTAGGTTAGGTTAGGTTAGGTTAGGTTAGGTTAGGTTAGGTTAGGTTAGGTTAGGTTAGGTTAGGTTAGGTTAGGTTAGGTTAGGTTAGGTTAGGTTAGGTTAGGTTAGGTTAGGTTAGGTTAGGTTAGGTTAGGTTAGGTTAGGTTAGGTTAGGTTAGGTTAGGTTAGGTTAGGTTAGGTTAGGTTAGGTTAGGTTAGGTTAGGTTAGGTTAGGTTAGGTTAGGTTAGGTTAGGTTAGGTTAGGTTAGGTTAGGTTAGGTTAGGTTAGGTTAGGTTAGGTTAGGTTAGGTTAGGTTAGGTTAGGTTAGGTTAGGTTAGGTTAGGTTAGGTTAGGTTAGGTTAGGTTAGGTTAGGTTAGGTTAGGTTAGGTTAGGTTAGGTTAGGTTAGGTTAGGTTAGGTTAGGTTAGGTTAGGTTAGGTTAGGTTAGGTTAGGTTAGGTTAGGTTAGGTTAGGTTAGGTTAGGTTAGGTTAGGTTAGGTTAGGTTAGGTTAGGTTAGGTTAGGTTAGGTTAGGTTAGGTTAGGTTAGGTTAGGTTAGGTTAGGTTAGGTTAGGTTAGGTTAGGTTAGGTTAGGTTAGGTTAGGTTAGGTTAGGTTAGGTTAGGTTAGGTTAGGTTAGGTTAGGTTAGGTTAGGTTAGGTTAGGTTAGGTTAGGTTAGGTTAGGTTAGGTTAGGTTAGGTTAGGTTAGGTTAGGTTAGGTTAGGTTAGGTTAGGTTAGGTTAGGTTAGGTTAGGTTAGGTTAGGTTAGGTTAGGTTAGGTTAGGTTAGGTTAGGTTAGGTTAGGTTAGGTTAGGTTAGGTTAGGTTAGGTTAGGTTAGGTTAGGTTAGGTTAGGTTAGGTTAGGTTAGGTTAGGTTAGGTTAGGTTAGGTTAGGTTAGGTTAGGTTAGGTTAGGTTAGGTTAGGTTAGGTTAGGTTAGGTTAGGTTAGGTTAGGTTAGGTTAGGTTAGGTTAGGTTAGGTTAGGTTAGGTTAGGTTAGGTTAGGTTAGGTTAGGTTAGGTTAGGTTAGGTTAGGTTAGGTTAGGTTAGGTTAGGTTAGGTTAGGTTAGGTTAGGTTAGGTTAGGTTAGGTTAGGTTAGGTTAGGTTAGGTTAGGTTAGGTTAGGTTAGGTTAGGTTAGGTTAGGTTAGGTTAGGTTAGGTTAGGTTAGGTTAGGTTAGGTTAGGTTAGGTTAGGTTAGGTTAGGTTAGGTTAGGTTAGGTTAGGTTAGGTTAGGTTAGGTTAGGTTAGGTTAGGTTAGGTTAGGTTAGGTTAGGTTAGGTTAGGTTAGGTTAGGTTAGGTTAGGTTAGGTTAGGTTAGGTTAGGTTAGGTTAGGTTAGGTTAGGTTAGGTTAGGTTAGGTTAGGTTAGGTTAGGTTAGGTTAGGTTAGGTTAGGTTAGGTTAGGTTAGGTTAGGTTAGGTTAGGTTAGGTTAGGTTAGGTTAGGTTAGGTTAGGTTAGGTTAGGTTAGGTTAGGTTAGGTTAGGTTAGGTTAGGTTAGGTTAGGTTAGGTTAGGTTAGGTTAGGTTAGGTTAGGTTAGGTTAGGTTAGGTTAGGTTAGGTTAGGTTAGGTTAGGTTAGGTTAGGTTAGGTTAGGTTAGGTTAGGTTAGGTTAGGTTAGGTTAGGTTAGGTTAGGTTAGGTTAGGTTAGGTTAGGTTAGGTTAGGTTAGGTTAGGTTAGGTTAGGTTAGGTTAGGTTAGGTTAGGTTAGGTTAGGTTAGGTTAGGTTAGGTTAGGTTAGGTTAGGTTAGGTTAGGTTAGGTTAGGTTAGGTTAGGTTAGGTTAGGTTAGGTTAGGTTAGGTTAGGTTAGGTTAGGTTAGGTTAGGTTAGGTTAGGTTAGGTTAGGTTAGGTTAGGTTAGGTTAGGTTAGGTTAGGTTAGGTTAGGTTAGGTTAGGTTAGGTTAGGTTAGGTTAGGTTAGGTTAGGTTAGGTTAGGTTAGGTTAGGTTAGGTTAGGTTAGGTTAGGTTAGGTTAGGTTAGGTTAGGTTAGGTTAGGTTAGGTTAGGTTAGGTTAGGTTAGGTTAGGTTAGGTTAGGTTAGGTTAGGTTAGGTTAGGTTAGGTTAGGTTAGGTTAGGTTAGGTTAGGTTAGGTTAGGTTAGGTTAGGTTAGGTTAGGTTAGGTTAGGTTAGGTTAGGTTAGGTTAGGTTAGGTTAGGTTAGGTTAGGTTAGGTTAGGTTAGGTTAGGTTAGGTTAGGTTAGGTTAGGTTAGGTTAGGTTAGGTTAGGTTAGGTTAGGTTAGGTTAGGTTAGGTTAGGTTAGGTTAGGTTAGGTTAGGTTAGGTTAGGTTAGGTTAGGTTAGGTTAGGTTAGGTTAGGTTAGGTTAGGTTAGGTTAGGTTAGGTTAGGTTAGGTTAGGTTAGGTTAGGTTAGGTTAGGTTAGGTTAGGTTAGGTTAGGTTAGGTTAGGTTAGGTTAGGTTAGGTTAGGTTAGGTTAGGTTAGGTTAGGTTAGGTTAGGTTAGGTTAGGTTAGGTTAGGTTAGGTTAGGTTAGGTTAGGTTAGGTTAGGTTAGGTTAGGTTAGGTTAGGTTAGGTTAGGTTAGGTTAGGTTAGGTTAGGTTAGGTTAGGTTAGGTTAGGTTAGGTTAGGTTAGGTTAGGTTAGGTTAGGTTAGGTTAGGTTAGGTTAGGTTAGGTTAGGTTAGGTTAGGTTAGGTTAGGTTAGGTTAGGTTAGGTTAGGTTAGGTTAGGTTAGGTTAGGTTAGGTTAGGTTAGGTTAGGTTAGGTTAGGTTAGGTTAGGTTAGGTTAGGTTAGGTTAGGTTAGGTTAGGTTAGGTTAGGTTAGGTTAGGTTAGGTTAGGTTAGGTTAGGTTAGGTTAGGTTAGGTTAGGTTAGGTTAGGTTAGGTTAGGTTAGGTTAGGTTAGGTTAGGTTAGGTTAGGTTAGGTTAGGTTAGGTTAGGTTAGGTTAGGTTAGGTTAGGTTAGGTTAGGTTAGGTTAGGTTAGGTTAGGTTAGGTTAGGTTAGGTTAGGTTAGGTTAGGTTAGGTTAGGTTAGGTTAGGTTAGGTTAGGTTAGGTTAGGTTAGGTTAGGTTAGGTTAGGTTAGGTTAGGTTAGGTTAGGTTAGGTTAGGTTAGGTTAGGTTAGGTTAGGTTAGGTTAGGTTAGGTTAGGTTAGGTTAGGTTAGGTTAGGTTAGGTTAGGTTAGGTTAGGTTAGGTTAGGTTAGGTTAGGTTAGGTTAGGTTAGGTTAGGTTAGGTTAGGTTAGGTTAGGTTAGGTTAGGTTAGGTTAGGTT